>OX244001.1:15000000-20000000 GCA_945859715.1 Apamea sordens
CCTAAAGTTAGAATTAAAATTTCAAATAAATGTAAGAAAACAAACTGGATAACTAAAGGACTAAGAATTAGCAGTAAACGTAAACGCTCACTGCGTTTTTTATATTATAAGAATAAGTCAGAACGCAACAAGATGGTATACAAAAAATACAGTAAATTACTAAGATGTTGTATCACTAGTTCTATTAAAACATCAAATGACAAAATACTACAGTCTTCAAAAAATAAAAGTAAAGCGGCTTGGACACTTATAAAGCAAGACTCACAATTTTCTAATAAATTACCTTTGATAAAGAATTTAAACATAGATAATACAATGATAGACAACCCACAAAAAATTGCGGACTCTTTCAATAACTACTGGATAGACTTAACAAATCAACGGAACGATAATGTAAAGGATACATGCCAAACTAACACGTGCGATAGCCTGTTCCTTCGGCCGTACGGTTACAATGACATAGAAAAAATTATTCTTTCCCTAAACAACACAGCAGCAGTCGGGTATGATGAGATTTCGACAAAAATTCTGAAGGCTTGCTCAAGAGAAATAACTCCTGTGCTGACACACTTAATAAATTTGTCATTTTCGGAAGGCTGCTTCCCAGAGTCATTGAAGTTTGTGATTGTTAAGCCTCTTCATAAAAAGGGCGATAGCTCGAAAGTAGATAATTACAGACCTATCAGTCTCATACCAATCATCTCTAAAGTTTTTGAAAAAGCTATGCAACACCGCCTCTTAGAATTTATTGGGAAACATGAGATTCTTAAGAAGGAACAATACGGGTTTCAAAAAAGTAAATCGACCACTCTTGCATGCTTTAATCTGGTAAAAAATATAATTGATGAAGTAGACGTAGGAAACCGGGTATCAGTTATCTTTTTCGACATGTCGAAAGCTTTTGACTTTGTTTCTCATAAATTACTGCTTTTGAAGTTGGAACGATATGGCATTCGAGGTCCAGCCCTTCATTGGCTTGAATCCTATCTAGTGGGTAGAAAGCAATGTGTTGAGATTCTAAGTATGACTGAGAATGGAGAACTGGAGGGAATTAGATCTATATCAAAGTGTAACAATTCGGGTGTACCACAAGGGAGCGTTTTGGGCCCCCCTTTATTTCTATTATATATTAACGATCTGCCTGAACATACACTCAATGCATGCACATTATTTGCAGATGACATTTCAATAATTATGACATCACCAATGAATACTGACATAAATAATTACAAAACTGACATTAATAATACAATTGAATCAATAATTTCTTGGTTAAGCTCTAATAATTTGCATGTAAATATAAATAAAACAAAAATTGTTCAGTTTGGAACATATGGTCGTAAGCGAGATAAACTGACTATTAATTATAATGGACAACCTCTATTAGAGGCAGACGAAACTACTTTTCTGGGAGTAGCATTGGATGGTTACTTCTCTTGGAAACCACACGTAGAAAAAGTATGTAATAAATTGAACAAATACGTTTATGTCCTCTACACTCTGCGAAAGACCTCTTCGCAGAGTACGATGTTGACTGCGTATCACGGCTGCATTGCTTCGACTTTACAATACGGCCTTATACTGTGGGGTAACTCAACAGACGCGGACAAAGCTTTTAGGGTACAGAAAAAATGCATTCGAGCCATTTGTGGCATTCCACCATGGGAATCCTGTAAACCGCTGTTTCTTAAGTTAAAACTCCTCACATTACCAAGTATGTATATTTTAGAATGTGCTAAATTTGTCCGACAAAATTTTGACTTGTTTCAAAAGGCTCAAGACCGTTGCCCTCGAAAAGTAAGAGATCCAGATAGAATAGTTCTGCCTAGGGCACCAAGGACTGCTCTGTATAAAAAGAACTGTTATAACATGAGTGGAATTATCTATAATAAAATACCTAAAAACTTTAAAGACTTACCGAATAATTTATTTTTTAAAAAGTTAAAATTATGGCTGGTGGAAAAACGATTTTATTCTGTAAATGAATTAATAAATAATGTTAAATAATGTATTTTAGATCATGTAATATGAAGTTAATGAATTTTGAATGTATGTATTGTAAAAAGTAAGTAATGATTGTTAGAAATTTGTATTTAAAGCATGCCATTGGACGTAAATATACTCTATTCTAAAAAATTTGCATGTCAGATGTCTGACTATGTATTAGGAAACTTATTTTTAAATTTAAGACCAACACTGTACCAATACTTATTGCAAATAAATGATTATTATTATTATTATTATTATTATAAAGCCCACCTTAGCCACAAGCGTGGGCTTGTGAGTAAGTAATAATTGCCGCAAGGGTCGATCGATCAGGTTAAGCTACGCTTGCCGCGGTTGGTCCGTGCATGGGTGACCATTTTCACATACCAAGACCCCTCCGTGTCACGGAAACACCTTCAAGCCGTTGGCTGTCATTCGTGGATCTTTGACAGCCGTTACGGGTCGTCAGTAGCCCGAAAGTCTGACAACCAGTCTTACAAAGGGGTATTGTATAACCCAGTACGATAGGCAGTTGCTCCATGTTGGCGTAGTCAAAATAGATCTATCTTTGAGAGTATTTGTATGAATGTACGCGAGTTCTAAGTGCGACACCCAGATGATTCTTCTTTATTACAGGCCGTAGGGGGCTAGCTATGGTCACATTTGATTGTCATAAATACAAAGATACATAAACAAGGTGGAATTATCCGGTACAAGACTAAACCTCTGCTAATTTGTATCGATATGTTTTGCTTGATAATCCCTTGAACAAAAAAGTACATCCCATCACTAAAACAATATTTTACGTAGGTGCTGTTCGGGAACTGAAACCAATAACGATAAACTGTTCCTCCGAACCGCACGTTACGAAATTTTGTTTCAGTGCGGTTAGTGGAAGTGCTCATGTGCGGTTCGCGGAAGTGCTGTTCAAATATGTGCTCTAAGTGGAATACCTCGTAAATACTAGTATTTAGCTGCATCCGGTTGGACTGGAAGTCGACCCCAACATAGTTGGGAAAAGGCTAGGCAGATGATGATGGTATGTATGATTGAAGCTGCACAAAAAAAATACATCGCGAGCAATTTATATCCAAGAATTGTTGAACCTTTAAAAAGTATTCCACAAAGCTAAACAGCAACAGAGAATCTGCATAACTGTTCAACGATCTTTTGATAAATACTTGAAAGTTTAAACAATTCGTTTAATCCGTCCCTACTTTAAAATCAGGGAACAAATTCCGCATAATAAAATTAACAAATCGGGCCGAATCATTTAAGGATCGGAATATAGGGACGTGCGTTCCATCAACATGTCTCCGTCTAAAAAGGGGTTGAAGGGACATTTGGTGGAACTTTCAACCCTACGTGTGCCGGCCGGGTGTTTGGCGTGTCAACGTGACTGCGGTCACGGCCGGTCGGTAGTACGCAGAAATAGACTGAGGGCGTATCTTTGACAGGTCGAAACGCATTGTTATTGTGATGTCATTGTACCAGATAAGAGATGTGAGTGAAACATCTGGCTGAAATAGAACAGTCAGAAATGATAATTTAATTGTGACTAAATAGGATTATGTATTTTGATTTTATTTAATACCTAAGGTATTATCAAACCAGACATATTATCACCTTTGTGTCGTTATTGAGTAGAGACCTACTATAATTCATGCAGATTCAAATTTCACATCATTAACGTAATTCGAGCTTTACCTGCTAATCAAAAAAGCTGCTAATGTAAACAATTGTTGGTTAACATTAATAAAAAATTTAAAAAATGAAGGGTTAGGCCCTTTGTACACTCGTTTTTCTCGCCGTGAAAAATACGGTTTATTCGATGCATGGATCACTATGAAAGCTTGTTGACAGACACGTTTTTTCTACGGCGCGGTTTATATGCCATACCGTGTACAAAGGTTCTTAAGCTCCGCAGTAACCCGCTAAACTGCATTGCCCACGCATGAAATCCAACGGTTATTGTAAATGAGCAGCAAAAGCCCTGTGTAATCTCAACCCTAAACTGAACACTAGAGGGTCCATAACACCCACAGAAACATTAAAGTAAAAAATTACGAGATATTCTAATTATAGTATTAAAACAAATGAAGGTTTTAATGATTTTTGTGGGGGCTGAAAGCGTAAGTAGTAAAAGCCGCCACGGCACCGATTTGTCACGAAAGAATTTTAAACTCTGTGATAATTTACGAAATCCTTTACGCCGTGCAGCGTCAAGAGTACCATTTTGTCGAAACGAAACCAAATTAACTGCGAGACAAATGGTGACAATGAGAACTCGTGAATATTGTGCTGTTAATGCGTCTACATGTTACCAGTTATTCGCCGTGTACTAATTTCACAATGTATATGCGTACATGTAAATGATTATACCTTTTATTTTGTCGCGTTTAGAGCCGTTTCTTAACATGAAAGTTAATTGTCTGGATACTTGGCCGTATTCCGAACTTTCACATGCAAATGATATTTTATGTAAAACCTTCCACTTTTATTGGTATTATTTATTTAAAACTTTAAGCACATGTACAGAGGCGGACTTAATGCCATAGGCATTTTCTAGCAGTCAACCTTTGGGTGATGCGGAAACAAACAGTGGTAGGTTTATTCCTCCTGAGTTGTGGCTTTACTAGTGTAAGTGTGATACCGTGATTGTTTTTTAGCTAAATTCCGATATTTTTATTGACTTCATTTGTTTTTCGTACCTTCCTCTTCAGTCAACTCATAGAAAAATCAATTCAATTAATAAAATTAACTTAAATTACTAGGTACTTACCAGAAGCATCATTGTTGACAGTTGGCTGCGCAAGAGTTCGCTTTGGCGTGCTGGTGGTTCGCGGTGATGGCTGCGCTCGCCGGCACGGAGGAGTACACTCCGGGCCATTGGAACCCTGGAACAATAAGACACATTTGAAATTAATAAGAAGTAGAATAACTTGTTTTATGTTACTAAAACAAAATTTCTCAACTAATTTATTTCCCTTTGGGCCAGCGCAGCGTGTTAATTGCGTAACACACAGACTATTGCGATGCCTTTCATTTTGATAATTCAACAACATTAATTGCGTTAATTACACTGTCCAGCAAACGAATTTTTCAACCATATGAATCAACCTTCGAATTGTGGTAGACAGTGAGACGCGATTGGGGTGCTGATAGGTACACCAAGGAGCTTTCCCGTGGTGTCTTGCTGGTCAAGCTCGCTGGATCATTACGTTGCAAGATCGCGATATTGTAAACCAGTGGTTAGAGCAGTGTATTAAATAACGAATTCCACATGAGTACAAGTTTATGATTTGTGGCATATTACTTGATAGTATTATAAATCGCATGTTTCCAAGCTGTTAACGCATTATTTATAGGCTTTATACATAATTATCAGCAGCTCCAGTAATTACATTAATTGCTATTATAAAACATCAGTGATCATTGCGTACTTATACGAAAGATTGATTTATACTGTACGCTTGAATTTCTCACTTTTTCCTTTTATTTATAGTGTCAATGTCGTTGATTATATTCTTGACATAGCAAAATACAGGAAAACAAATTAACCAGTGCGCAAACTGTAACCAAGAATTCAGCACATAATTCTAGAGAAAATTTTAAGTTTTCCACTCAGAGCACTGATTTCAACAGCACTTGCCCGAACCGCACCTAAGCACTTCCACTAAACGCACCGAAACAAAATTTGTCTAAAAAAATCAGCTGTTTATAGAAAATCCAATACCTACGCGGTCAAAATGTATGGTAAAGCGTTTTTTTTTTAAATAACCGACAAAAAATTCAACTCCAGTGGAGTTCAGCAACATGCACTGAATTCATGGAAACAGTTTGCACACTGGTTAAAAAAATCCTGTATAGTGCAAACACTTTCTTTCGACATTTTACCCTTAATTGTAGGCTTATTTACTTAACTTAAAAAGAAAATCCAACGTTGAACTTGTAAACCCTTGACTCGAAAGTTTAAACTGAGAAATACGTACAGTATAAATTATTAACATAATCTCAAGTATAATGATAATGAAGCACTACTTACAATTTTACAAATTCGAACAGCCTTCGGCTAATTAACGAAGATAAAAGGCTTTAATTAAATATTGATAATAATAATGTCTCGCTACGTGATACTGGAATGAAATTAATCAAGTTGTTTTGATGATCCGTTTCGTTGTTGCGAGTTCTCGGTGGGTATCACTAAATAAGATTAATGAGTTCTAAAGTTCTAATTGAGTCGAAGCAGCATCACGTGCTAGTCTAAATACTTCGTAACGAAGTTTTTACATACGAGTATTTTCGATACTTAGGTACATCTTTTTTAACCGACTTCTAAAAAAGGAGGAGGTAATAACAGCCGCACGGGTCGATCGATCAGGTTAAGCTAGGCTTGCCGCGTTTGATCCGTGGATGGGTGACCATCTTTACATACCAAGACCCTCCGTGCCTCGGAAAGCACGTTAAGCCGTTGGTCCCGGCTGTCATTCGTGGAAGCCCGAAAGTCTGACAACCAGCACCCTAATTGCGTAACATACTATCGAACTTAATCTGAATCATTTTGAAGGATATTGCTGATCCATTGCTTCATATGTTCGAAATATGTGTCTGCTCAACAACGTAATAACGCAATGAATGTTGTTGAACTGTCAAAATGAAACCCATTGCTACTGATAGTGCGTTACGCAATTACCCCGCAGTCTTACCACTGGGTTGTGGAGGTCAGATAGGCAGTCGCTCCATGTAAAATATTCAGATGCATCAGGTTAGACTAGAAGCCGACCCCAACATGGCTGGGAAAAGGCTACGCAGATGATGATGACCGTAATAAGATTTACTATATATTATATATATTTATTTATTATAAGCCTGTGTTGTCCCACTGCAGGCCAAAGGCCGGGATTCCCTCTTTCCACTTTTCCCGGTCTACTACGATTGTGGGCCAATCCTTTAAGAAGGAGTCCAGCTCATCCCGCCATATCTTTCTGGGCCTGCCGCGCAGATGTTTCCTGCCATTTGGGATCCACTTAGTGGTGGCTTTTGCGTATTGCTGCTCAGACATGCGACATATAATTTTTATTTTAGTTTTTTTTTTTTAAAAAAAACGTTGCGCGACACTAGGAATTACTACTGTATCGTGGGTGCGTTTACAAACATTTAAACTCACATACACAAACAGCCAGACCCGGAACAACTACCTGTGGGCAATACAAATAATTGTTCCGTGTGGGAATCGAACCCGCGACACGCAGCGCGGCAGTCGATCGCTCAGCCACTACGCCAACCGTGTCGTCAAATATAATGGCCAAGTAATAAGATCTGAAAAGACCTCTTTTCAGATTTATAAAATAAAATATTAAATTGTCACAACAACAAGTCAGTCCACAAGTAATAAGAATTAATTAAGTTACGACTTTCAAACATGGCCAGTCTTGTGACATTCGTGTATTAAGATTTGCTTACACGGGTAACTTTATTGCGCAATAATATGCAACTTCTGTCAACTGTGTTCTACTATGACGTCTCAGAAACACTAAGCAGTTTACGGCAATGGCACGATAGTTTAGAGGCACGAGGAACAGGGTGTAAAGTTCACTCAACCTCCATAGAAAAGGGAGGATCCTCCGACCAGACGGATGTTGTGTCTGGCGGGCTATTGCCCAACGATTGATGTTGGGAAATTGTATCTATGCTAATTGCGCGGTAAACTCTGCTTGCGAGATGCAGGATTTGCGTGACGTCAGTATGACGCGTTGTTCGCATGTGGCGTTGTAGATACCGCTACAATAGTACTCGAATTGCCAAGGATTGATTAATTTTTAACGATTAAGGAAATCATCGTGAGGAAACCGGCATTTCCTAGAACCGAAAATTCGAAGACATGTGACATCCACCAACCTGCACTGGGTCCGCGTGGTGGTTCACTGCCCACACCCTCTCATAGAGAGGAGGCCTGTGACCTAGCAGTGGAAACATTATAGGTTGATTCTGATTAATTTTACCTGCCTATGTAACCCGTAATATATCTCCGAATTCCCCGATCAATAACTCTAAACAACTTACCATTTTATTAACCTTATATTCCTTGAAATAAATCCTCATATTGAATATCTGGACGACTCTTTAATTGTATGCTTCACATAGAATTAAGAATCCAATTCACTTATTCACTTCACGTCTCAACTAAAGTACGATTTCACCTAAAATCCAACTGAAATTGCTCATAATTCTTCCTAATGATGTCATAAAATGGCTTTGAAGGTTTAACTTTTAGTTTTGAGTAAACGGTTCGCGAGTAAAGACCTGTAGACCACCAGACTGTAATCCTTTAAGGTGGATGCTCCAAGGTAGCCCGCGAAATTCAACTTTCTTACGTTTTTTGCAATTTTCTGGTCAGTACTAAGTTGTACGTTGATTAAAATATGATTCGCGGCCGTAACAAATATGTATTTACAGAATTATAATCATTAGAATCAGTAATAATTATAATTCTGTAAATACATATTTGTTACGGCCGCGAATCATATTTTAATCAACACTGGGTTACAAAGATTTTTCTTTTCATGTTTAGGGATAAGCTATGTTTATAAGAATAGTGAATTCCATGATAAAAAGCCAGCTTAAGTCTATTCAAATCCTTGTTTCCAATTGATGTTATTTCCTTATTTCAACTTAAATGAATATCAACTTTATAGAAGTGTAAATAAAGTTCGTTTTAGAATGATTGAAAAAGCTATAAAAAATGTGCAGTGATTTTTCAAAAAACACATTTGTTTACAAGTTTGGAAACTAAATCGCGAACAAAGTATAGGCTACCCAAGATACGACGGTCATATTAAGGTACATAGTCACTTGTGGGGGCTAACTTGCCTCGTCTTAGCCCACACAGACTGCATTCTCCATGCGATCCCGTTCTCAGAGCAGAACGCAGTAAGTTATATCAGAGTGGCACGGACATCGACGCGCAAACTGGAACCATGGTTTCAGCACATGAGTTTAAACCCCATAGCATATTTTTAATAACCGACGAAAGATTTCGACGCTATGGGGTCTAAACTCATGTGCTGAATCCATGGATACAGTTTGCGCGTCGATGACCCTGCCACCCTGTATATAATATACCAAAGTAACAAATAATATTATTCAGAACATAATTGATTTCCAGGAAAGCTTTGCGTAACAATATCTACTAGTAAAAGATGATAAAAATATATAGTATTCATTGTAGCTAATAACTTGGCGATCTGAAGTAGGCCTCTGACGCCGTAATTAATGTGGCCTACTGGGCTCAAATAATATGAGAAACATTAATGTACTATCGTCGAAACAAAAAGGAGCAACTAATAACTAAAGCCTTTAAAAATTAAGACAATCTACAAAGAACTCCAGAAAACAATAAAATCAGCAAGCGTTTACGGAAACTTCAGAGAATAGTCCTTTCTGCAAAAGGTTTCCCATATTGCCTCTCCAACTAAGTTACTATGGAAACCATGAAAGAACCTGTATTATTAAGGGTTGTTAGAAAATGCTTAACCCCACTGTTGACTGTTTGTGCCCAGAAAGGCGTTAATTCGGGCTGTAGGATAAAAGAAGCTTTTAGTTAAACGGATTTGGATTACTTTAGTAGAGCGGCTTTCTAGTAAGAAATTCTAGGAACTTGGTTTAATTTATCACTAATTTAATTAAAATCTTAGCTTTGTCTAATCTTAGGTATATTCAGATTCTAAGAACAACATCGAATTTGAAAAATCAAATATCAAGAAATCAAGGACAATAACAACGAACAGAGCTTTCAGAATACAAAAATAGAGGGGTAGACAAGAATAGAAATGACATATAAGCCAAGTAAAAAAAAACTTCAAGCATGAATATAACAGGATCGCCGAACAAACACACAATTTGACAAGTCATGCACCAGTTTGAGGGGCCGGACAAAGTTACAAACGCTTATTTGCTGGTCGAATGTTATGTTTACTAATTTTCCACTAAAGTTGGCACAAATTTCCAACTAACTACCAGAGACAGAAAGACTTGCCGGGGACGTTGGTTCAGATACGCGGCCACCGTTTCTAGGTCGCTAGTCTTTTTTGAAAACTTTAATTTCCAAGGTACAAAGAATATTTACAAGATGGAGATTAATCAAAGTTTGTGTCAACAGTTTAAGCCGATATGGATCGAATGGATATGAGCGTTAAGTTAGACGGGATCACGAAAGGGATGCAAGTATAATACATATCAAAATCAAAATCAAAAGTCATTTATTCAAATTAGGCTGAGAGTCAGCACTTTTCGAACGTCAAAATTACAAAAGACAGTCCCCCAAAAACGCCCGCCCTTCATATAAAACTATGCTCGACGAGACGTCTAAAAAATAATCAGTTAGTGGAAAAGAGGAAGCCTGGCTTGAGTCCAGAAAAGGCAAAAAGGTCAATTAGAAGCACAACTTTTAGCAGTGGAAAGATGTGAGTTTCGTAGATACAGATATTGTAGTTTGCACAGCAAAGCGGACATGCGAAACTCTCGTTAATTTTTTTTTTTTCAAACCAGGTTTTAATCCAACTCTTTAGAGTATATATAATCATAAGCTATATACTCTTCATAATTTGACGTACCAACCAATATCATAGCCAGAAGCGTGAAACAAGTTAAATTAGTTCTAAATCAGAGAACAATGTAAACTGGCAGCTAGATGTTTCGAAACGGCTTAGATCTCAGTCTTGTGGCAGGACAACCTTCAACAACTGGATAGATTGTCTGATCTACGTAACCTAAGCCAACGAACTATCTGCGCTATGCAAATTTGTAATACTAAACATAGATATCAAGTATTATTCTTGAAGTTTGAACACGTTCATTCGAATTGAACTGAACGATTGTGCGCTAAATAAATGTATTAAATTGGTTTCTGAAGGACAAACAATTCGGCACAATGCAATGATTATTATGAATGGCATAAAGAGGCGGGTTACTCTCAAATAGAATGGATTTCATTGTAAAAAGGTATTGGGACGACGTAAACCAGTTCATTAATTTGAAATCACGCCATTTTCAGATATTTGAACAATTAGCTAATTCGACATTGGCGCCGATTCCCTTGTTCACAAACTAAAGTAAATTTAAGTTCAATGCATCTTTTTCTTTCTATTTAATTTAGAAAAGGACAGAAGATAAATATTAGTTTAGTCCTGTCAAACTAGTCCGCGCCTGACGTAAATTGACGTATTTTAGTAGCCATGTTTTTATTCACGTCTAATCTGTCTATGGAGTATCTTAATTTGACAGGACTAAACTAATATTTTATCTTCTGTCCTTTTCTTAATGAAATAAAAAGAAAAAGATGCACAGAACTTAAATTTAGTTTAGTTTGTGAACAAGGGAATCAGGGCCATTATCGACAATCCATTTTTTTTTAATTAAAATGTGATATTTAGTGACGAATTCGGGCAAATTTTAAATACCTATTATAATACATGAAAATTGGGTTTTCCCGAATTCCACTAATTTTTGCATAGACTTTATGGGGTGCTTAATTGTTGCAAATGGGTCACACTATCAAGTCCTGGAAGGAATACGTTAAATTAAAAGTCAGCCTGTATTGATAGAACCACTTTTTAAATTGACCTTTATGTGTGTAAAAAATCCAAGAAGAATTCTTATTTTACATAAGTTTAGTAACTGATTGACGGATGACTTTCCTCTCCTGACATCAGTCTTAGGCACTTCAACAAATTTGAGATAAGGATTTTGCAGAATTAACGAACTTCGTACTTAGTGTAAAATACTTTTATAAAGTAAAGGGACACTTAAGAGTTTAACACAGTAATAGAACAGTTGCTTGGCTAATCACTGTTGGAAAATGGTGATCTTAATTTTAATCAAGCTGATTACTTCATTGAGGATCTACGCAGTTGATGGCCGAAACTGAAGGCTGCTTAACTAGGGAAAGACCCATGTCCAACAGTTGACAGTTTAGGACCTGATTGAATCTATTACGTTATAACACAAAAACTTTTATGTGTAAATATGATTTAGCTTCAACATTAGCACCTAATACAAATGTGGTAGATTCAGGAGCCTTATATTTAAAGAGTGAGTAATATCGACATTTATGCTTTACGCATAACGCGTTCACTTATGTATTTACTTTTGCATAGGTTCGTAAAAAGTACTCACATAAGGCTGTTGTTATTTCTTACGATTGCCTTAATTTCATGTTCCATTGAAGCATTAAATAGAATGACGAATAGGGCGGTGTAGTCTTTTCAGTAATTAGCTGTCATAATAAATTACTTACATAATTAGTAAGTAGCAACTAAAATTATGGGGCTGTGACAAAGTATCCCCGATACTTAAGTAGGTTATTAATTGCGTGGACCGACGCAGGTTTCATGAAATAATTATAATGAATAATAAACAAGAATTTATTTAACTAAGGGCTGATTTTTCCAACGCCAGATAATTTTATCGAAGGAATAATTTTGTATTTTTGACAGTTCTTCCATACAGAATCTGTCAGACGTAAATTTTATTCCACGAATAAAATCGATCGATCTGTCGATTGAAAAATCAGCCCTAAACCGACTAAACTTATTCTTGTTATTTTATGCTTTGCATGCATACATTATTAATTCTAAACAAATACTTGATTGTTTCACAAATTGTTAGTACATGTAACAAGCTTGAATGAATTCTCAAGCAAAAATAAATGAATGTATAGACATAACGTTCACTACTTGAAAGTATTTATGATCAACCTCGGGGCGAGAGGATCAACTAACCTATCACGATCTAATTAAATGACACTTCGTTGGACAATAAACTATAGAATACATACAAACTACTGATAGGTACCAAATAGAACTAAGTGAACAAGGAGCTTGTTTAAATAAAAGGTACACGAAGTGGCAAGGTAAGATCTTGTGAAAGACTATTCAAGCGAATACAATGAAAGCTGAGCATGCGATACAGATGAACTGGATGGAGAGGATGCCACTTCGAATAAACACGTAAATGGTGAAACTAAAAGTAACCTGTTTATTAGCAGTAAGGAGTCGTATCGGGTAAATGAAGACTTGATGTACCTACTCATCAATGGAACCATGTGGGCAGAAGAGTATACAATTTAACCCACGGTAACTTATTGCATTCAAAAATTGAGTCATGTCCCTATGCTGTACGAGACCTAGGCTAGCCACTCCTTAAAGAAAACAAAGTAGTAATAAAGACATAACTAACAGACAAGATAAAATAGTAAGTGACGTGCCTCCTTGCCGTTTTTGCAAGGACAACTACTTGGGCCATTTTGGTTTGCAAGACTGCACTAACAAAAATTGGTCACGTCAATCAATTTAGCGCTGTCTTCCAAAGTTTAGATAAAAAAATTATTGGAGTGAAATACTAAGATAACAAAACAACACAAGATTAAACTCTATTTGATAGATCTCTATAGGATAGACTGCATGATCAAACTCATTTCCTTGCATGAAGCGACAAGAGCGTCACGATTCCATACTTAATTCACCATACAAGGCGCTATTCGCGAGGTTACTGATTAACTCCTACTTCCGACAACAATGCCCGTATTTAGTTATCGGTTAATTCAATGTCGTCTCATTAAACGGAAACGTTCAACTAAAACTGTAATAGTTAAGTGCACACGTTTATTTGCGGAGGCAAAATTAGAAGCGGGTAAATTAAAAAGCCAAGATGTTAATTATCGTGACATCATTAGAGATAATGAGCAATATTTAGACGTAAGTAATAATAGAAATCCTGATGACAACGATTTCAACGCCATCAACTTTCAACAAAAACCTCCACATGGAAAAACTCGTCATAACTTTCAATCACTGGTTCGTCAACGAATCAAATCACAATACGATGTAACAAGTATTACACAAAACTGAATAGAAAATAAAATCGCACATTAATCACGATACAAACGACAATAGAGACATGCGCAGACGCCGATGCGCGTAAACACGCGCGAAGTGGGTTCGCAACTGCGATATAGGCTCACGAACAGCGCCCGCGCAACTTCTTTCACTTCGATTTCGGTACGACCATTCATAATGTGCCGTACGGTCTGTACTTTGATTTGAACACCTGGTTCCTATTTTAAAATGAAAAGGTTCTCCCTCCTATAAGGTATGTAATGAAATCCCTTTCTGAAACAGTAGGTATGAGACTCTAGAGATAAGGAAATAATTTGGTCTAATATAGGAAATTCAGCCAAAAGTGACGTATAGCACTCATATAACAGTCCCTAAGATAAGACAACATTACGCAAATATAGGACACTTGCGTAAATTATTCAATACTGCTTACGTATTACTTATAGAACCATCGGGTATTCCCAATCAGCAATCTGGATGCCAAACGAAATAAATGATTTTATTGGCACTTTCCCCACAAAGTACTTTAGTGCAGCAAATATGATGTCGACAATCAATGAGATATACCAAGTCTGGTTAACTGCGTGGGAGAATCGATTTTATAAGTAATAGATGAGTATCGATTTTGTAAAGTTCAGATTTAGAACCTAAACTATAATGGAAAATTAGGTACGTAATTATTTAACAAGGTAGTTAACTACTAATAATAACAATAAGTCTACAGAACTTAATAAATGTTTACGGCTCCATCCGGATGGTAAACATCAGATACATCCTTTCGGAACTCCAAGAAAAGGGATGACTGTGTTAGTGTGTTAGAGTTTGGTACTTTGGAAAGACCTTTGTCCAGTATTGGATGGGAGAGGGCTGATTGAATGAACTCACTTCGTCATACCGCGACACCTAGTGGACAAGTACGCAAGTTTTTGTTATTAATCTTAAGTTTAAGAAGTATTCTGCCATAATTTCTAAATTCTAGAGCCATTCGTATTATTAATAATTATGTGTTCATTTATTTCTTTAATTAAAACGGTTCAAAACCAATTACAGATATTAAAGACACAGTTTGTATATATACATAAAATATAAAATCATCAATTAAAAAGTTAACAACACTTTCATAAATCCCTCTCACAGTACTTTTGATATGCCGACAAAATCTTCGTCCATTCATCCGCAAATAGATAGTTTGTTGGATTAGAGTCCAAGAGATCATTATCAGCTATTTCTAAGATTGTTGGTTAACCTGTCATTGGCGACTGTGTAAGACCGAGGCTATTGTTACCGATAGTACCTACTTAAGATATATTATACACAGAAGCTGTTGGTGTACCTTAATAAATAAGTCTCTACTACATTTGCGAATATGTTGCTTTGTATGTTTTGTTGTGTTTGCCGTGTCCCTCAACAATAAACACATCATGCTAATTAAATTTCTATAATGTAAGCCGTTGTTCGTGAAAATGTCACTAAACTTAATACACGCTCCGGCTAATTATTCTAATATGGCGTGCAATTAAAATACTACTTCCTAGTACGAGTGAAAAGTAGCATTCAAGATACTTGCACGGAAACCGGAACGTATACTAGCTACTAAGTATACGTTTCTAATATTATTTTATTGGTTTAGTAGTCAATCACATCGGCAGACAGACCTTCGACACGAACAATCCGACAACAGGCATTAGGGCGCAAACCGACCTCGTCGACCATCAATATATGTCACCAATACGTCATAAGTCTGAAAAAAAATATAGATACGGTGATCATGTTGGTTTTTCACAGATAGAAAATATATCCCAATGTCGTCAACAAACTGCGGTCTCGCTAGACCCCAAAGCAGATGTATCAAAGTCAATGTCATCTCTCCAATCTACCCGAGGTCGAAATGTTCAATATCCGAAATCACGTTATCACATGGGATTAGATAAGACACCTCGATTTGCATTAGTCATATAGATGGCCGGATGCAAAACTTAGATAGATGTGCCCCGTATGTGTTGATTTGGAATTTGTTCATGCCATGACTCTTTTATCAATATTTAGAGACGTATCAATCGGTTTACCTCAATTATTGACATACGTATATATATTTCTCGCCTACGCGGTAATGATCATCATCGTAAATAACAATGATTCAACGCTACAACTAATACAAAATCGTAATATATTTATATTAGAGTGATCTCAGCTACTTAGTATAATAAGAATAACAGATGAGATGACTGTGACTTTGTTAAAAAGTCTGAGAAACTGCAGGACGGAAACGGACGACGAGTTTCTGTAAAATAAAAAGGAACTGACTAATCTCAAGATGTTGTTAACTCATGACTAAAGTGAAATCGATACCTAGACCTTGCCCGTAGAGAAGATAAACATGCTTCAGTAAAAAAAAAGGAATAACAAAACGCCTACAAATATCAGAAGATCTACTAAATTCATTTCATTCGGTTCATCATTATAATAATTAGAAGAATTACCTAAACATGACTCAAGAGAGATTAAAAAAGTAAAAGTGCGTAATACCTTCATTCATAAGACGTGAAACATAAAAAAAATCTCTTGCATGAGTAATGAGAATGACACAATCTTATTCAAGTTGTTACATTTCTAGTCGGCTTGTTATATTCAAGCAGAAGAAAAGAAATGAGATAAACTCAAAATGAAGATTACGATGAAACGAAACTTTTTTATCTTATTCCAAACCCACGCGTAATCAAGTATTCATAAGATTATACTAATGTTTCATGAAACCTTTTGTTAGTCAAAATGCGCGCAGGATTTTTTAAAAGCGAAATAATTGCGATACATTTATCTGTGTGAAATAGTGCCTTTGAGTAATTGTGATAGAGTTGGTAGGACAACGCATCGATCAATATTTGAGGCGAGCTACGGTCGAAAGCGTAATACGAGTATGTGAAAATTGGGATATAATGGTATGAATACGAGGGATCAACGTCAGAGATAAAATTCAATTAATTACCGTTCAGTAAAACCCATGTGCGATGGACGGCATCAAAAATATGAACATTTATTACCTTCTGTGTTTAATGCGAATATAAGCCCGAATGATGAACTACTTAAGCCCGTCTTAATTTTGGATATGATTCAAAATGTGGGCCAGACTGATCCTTCTAACAAAAGATTGAGCATCACCCACTTATTTTGGAGTTTATTCTAGATGTGCAATAGAGAAGTATGGAAGAAAAAGACATGTAGCGTCGACCCCAAATAAATTGGGATGAAGGCAGGAGACGTCGATCGTCGTCGAGGTAGACCACGACGAAGGTGGTGTGGCGATCTGGTAACGTTTCCAGGTTCCACGTTTCGTGTCCAGAGATCGCACAAGACAGGGAGTTTTGGAAGGAAAAAAGGGAAGGCTTTGCTCAGCAGTGGGACACGATATAGGCTTACAAAAAAAGGGCAGGAGATTGATGATGATAATGATTCTAGATGTGCAATATTATAATCACCTCTTTCACTAAATACTTTTCTATAAACATAATAATTGCTAAAAAAAAAACCACAAATACCTATGGAACAATGCGGAATCACTTGACATCTTAGTCATGCACAATATAATCTGAACTGGATCAAAATTCATGAACAAGTCTAGAAACACCAGTTCTTTAATAAAACTACCGAGGCAGGCTGAATCAGTACCAAATAACGATACATCAATTAAAGACAAGCTGCCAACATGTCTAGCCAAGCGGATAGACATAAAATCACGTAAGTCACAAACGGAGTATTTGATTAAAATATTTGCAGTGACAGTTTTCGTGATGGATGTGGGAATGTGTTATTTTAATACTACTGTGATGTCTTAATTGCACGGAGAGTCAAAAGGCTTCTTGGCAATCAAGAATTAAGAAGATAGAACAATGATTTGGTCCCCGATACAAAATACAATATCATTCATTTGACAAAAATGTGGGTATGAAAAGCCGGGGGGTCTACTCCGAGGTAGTATCGGCCGAATGTTCGGCCGTTTCCTGCTACGAAGTTACTATTTGGTTCGGTCGGTTCCAATCCTACACTCCTAGACTCTTTCGAATATTGACTATGGTCCCGACCCAACGGAGCCGATCCGAACTTTTTTCGCATTTTTCAATAATATTCGGTTCGGCCATGTGTCGGTCCGATCCGAACATTCGCACTTTGCACTTCGGAGTAGGCCCCCGGGATTGCCTGCCCTGAAAGAACAAAAGATAAACCAATAAAGTCACAGTGTCTATTACTGTACGAAGTCACAGCAGTGAATTGTTTTATTGGTAACTGAAGCAAAGGATTGCTTGGCAGCCAGAGAGATTGCAATGGAGAAGTATTGGTATTATAAGCTTTTACAGTGGATCACTGGTTTATTTTTTTAAAGATCCTTAGCTTGGAGATGGCCCAGTGGTAGCCACCCCGACTTACCGAGTTGCAGGTCGTGGATTCGAAACAAGGCAAGAGCTTTACTTTGTGTATATAATTTCATCACTCCAGGGGGCCTACTCCGAAGTGCAAAGTGCGAATGTTCGGATCGGACCGACACATGGCCGAACCGAATATTATTGAAAAATGCGAAAAAAGTTCGGATCGGCTCAGTTGGGTCGGTACCATAGTCAATATTCGAAAGAGTGTAAGAGTGTAGGATCGGAACCGACCGAACCAAATAGTAACTTCGTAGCAGGAAACGGCCGAACATTCGGCCGATACTACTTCGGAGTAGGCCTCTCAAAACAGTGAAAGAAAACATCGTGAGGAAACCGGCATGTCCTAGAACCAAAAATTCAAAGACATGTGACATCTCTAACCCGCACTGGGCCCGTGTGGTGGATTACAGCCCACTCCCTTTCGAAAAAAGGACTCCCGTGTCCCAGCAGAGGGAACATTATAGACTGGTTATGCTATGCTTATGCCATAGCTTGCTTTTTCAACAGTTTGAAATACCAATGCATTCCCTAAAAATAAGAAGTGCATTCGTGGTAGTTTCTTTTGGACTTCGATCTACGAGAACAAAATTGCATTATTAAGCCTGCACAATATCAAAACATAGTCTGCATATTCCTCCACAATAGATCACAACTCCTTTGACATCGAACACGGCAATTTGTGTACATTCTGTATTGCCATCAACATGACAACAGGCGGATTAGTGCTCGAAAATTCGCAAAGCGGTGGTGAAGTTCCTTTGTCATCTGTAACGGCATGCATGCCATGCAGAGGATCCGGTGAAAATGGAATGGACAACTTGTAGCCGACAGAACTAGGGGCTTTATAGCACAAAGCTCCATAGACGAACCGTGAAGCAGTACATGAGTGGCTTGAAAAATTTGGCAATATTTCAACTAGATACGATACTGGCCCCCCTCGCTCGGCACAAAGAATCCTATTGTGGAAGGAACTGTGTAAAAGTAAATAATGCATTTTCTTGAACTTATTTCTAATGGTCCTGCGAGCAATGTGCTCTGGATAAATCCGCTGGATGCAAGAATGACAGAACCGGTCGAAGTGTCCGTGTGTCGGAAGGCCTATACAGGTGACTTGTAATTTGACGTATTCCTTCCAGGAGGTGACAGTAAGACCCATTTGCAACCATTATGCACCCCATAATGCCTAGACGAACATTAATGGAATTTGAGAAAACCCAATTTTTATGATTTATTTAACATACACAGATTAATTACTATTTTTACAAGCTAACACTAATATATACTATATACAATTATATGTATACAAGCATATAATACGATAAAATATAGAAAAAGGCAGGAGCTCATTGGGCATCAAAAAATGTATATACTAAGTAAATAATATTCCTGATTTTATGTATTTTTGAAAATTGCGCAGAATTCGTTACTCTTAACTCACTTTTCTCTTAACTCTCAATTTAAACGGCCTTCATTGCTATTCCATTGGGTAGGTACCTAATACTTTGACGAACCTTTAGATGTAATGAAATTCTCTTAAACATCAAACAGTTAAAAGTTAAAGGAAGAAGTTTATTGACTATTTTCATAAATCATCTACATACATGAACTTTGACACGTTATCTCAAAATTTTACTATGACATTAAGCGTACAAATTACGGGGAAGACATGTGTTGCACATGGGTCCCACTGTCACGTCTTAGAAGGAACACATCAAATTACCATTCACCCTGCACCCTGCTGTATACAGCAGTGAACGTCTTTCGGCTGAAA
This sequence comes from Apamea sordens, assembly GCA_945859715.1. NCBI lineage: Eukaryota > Metazoa > Arthropoda > Insecta > Lepidoptera > Noctuidae > Apamea > Apamea sordens. The sequence goes on from OX244001.1 coordinate 15,020,070, forward strand.
TGATGATCTTACCGTATTTAATTTCTTACCGTTGTATTCGTCGTTGCTCATTCGGTTTTCATTTATTTAACTCTTAAATGATAGAGTGCACTTAGTTAATACACTTAAACACCAGTGAGAAGGTGGATTTATTCATGCCACTTTGATAAGTGTGAATCATTAGTAGAACATAGCTAATTAAATATGAAGCAAGTGCGTTAAGAACCGTCGCTGACAGAGATACAGGATCAATATTTGTTTTTTATGTCATTTAATTTAAATGGTATTCAAAGAGCCTGACACTGCAGATGATACCGAATCGCTCAGCGAAGTGATTCTCAAACAAAATTGAACTAAACATCGTTGCAAGTAAAAGGCCGTATTCTTTAGCATCGTAACCAAATAAGAATTGATCTCGCAATGGGGTGACGAGGTCGGCGGCATATCAGCCGGACTCCTTGCAGACAACACAATACAATCGATTAACACTGTAGGCGCTACCAAAATTGGTGTTGTTTCACATGACCAGTTTATTAAGACACCTCTTTATTTACGTAACACGCTGGAAACGTCCTTATTAACATATGAAATAAGACATACGAATGATAGCGACACAACTTTTTTTGCGCCGGTCGAAAGTAACCGTTTAAGGTCGATGGTGCATTCGGTAGCGTGGGAGGCCATGTCATGAAATTACAATGCTTTAAAAAATGTTTAATTTTATTCCATGGAATTACTTAAGAAGTTAAGGGATTCTGAATCAAGGCGGCCGAGTTTCGAACAATGGTGGTGGTCTGTCAGCATACTTGTTGGCAATGCTACAAAAACCTGACACTACACAATCGAACCATACGTAGGTACAAAAGAAAAATTACATCAATTTTAAATCTTTCGTAATTGAACCACATTTCTTTGTATAGCATTTTTAAAAGAAAACAATCTTGTGCTCTTTTGTATCGAAAAATAGAGGACCTTGAATATAAAGACATCAAAAGTAAAAGCAAGACTAAATCACGCTGCAAATAAAAAAAAAAAACCTAGCGGTTAGCGCGTTAGCACTTCCCCTCAAACTTAGTATGATATTTCTAAACTGCAAAAAAATCAAAATTTTACCTAGCCTTATTCCGAATCCTCCATACAAAGTTAATTACAAGAAACTCGTTCACCTACAAATCAGTATTTACTTCAAACAATGAAAATCTCATACACTCAAGTCTCACGGCTCAAACACCGGTTTTCTCACAAGCCGTACTATCTAGGCCTCGTCATCCATAAATGGTGCTAAAATGAAGCGTCGATAATTTACATGTAATTTCACGACAACGCCATATGCAGCAGTCATGGGTACTTGACCCAATTTGCGAAGTAAGGCTGGCTGTTTATTTGAAAGGAGCGAGTAAGCGATACCAACCCGCACTGGCCCCGCGTCGTGGATTACGGCCCGCTCCCTCTCCCAGAGAATACCTCAGCCCCAGCAGTGGAAACGTTATAGCCTGATAATGAGCAAGCGACCAGCCCGCACTGGACACACGTGCGGAATTACGGCCCCGCTGCCTTTCATAGAACGTTATATCCTGATGATGAGTAAGCGATCAACCCGCACTGAGCACTCGTGGAGAATTACGGCCCGCTCCCTCACATAGAACGTTATACCCTGATGATGACTAAAGGATCAACCCGCACTGGGCACACGTGGTTGATTACGGCCCGCTCTCTCTAACAGAACGCCCCACTACCTTTTACAGAGAGGAAACCTTCCAGCAGTGGGAAGATTTTAGGCTGTTAATACAGAAGAGCCAGAGTGTAGCATGGGTACACTCCAGGAAAGCAGAACCTTATTGGTATATCGGTTGGAAGCGCGACTGCTACCCGTTGAGAGTCCTGGTTCAGATTCTAATCCAGCTTATGTGTAATTGTGATTTTTCAATAAGGAATTTCTGTATAGCAGACCGGAGTCAGCACCCTAGTTGCGTAACACACGATCAATCGGAATCGGTTTCATTTTGACAGTTCAACAACATTCATTGCGTTATTTACGTGTTGAGCAGACAAAATTTTCGAACTTATGCAGCAATGGATTAGCAATTTCCTTAAAAATGATTCTAATTCCGATTGATTGTGTGTTACGCAATTAGGGTGCTAGCTTCGGGCCCGATTGATGGCAATAGTTTCGCGCCAGGATGCATGGGGCTTAAAAGTAACTGACGAAATAAAGGATGTACTGACATCTCTGTCCCTTAGGAAAATATAGCCGTAGGTCTATCGGGTAATGGTTTCCTTGCTTTGCACTCTCAGCTCCAATGGACAGGCACCTTTAAACCAAGATGTGCGTTCGGAGACATTAAGTGGTCTACCTAGAAGAACGATTGACTGATTTAATCATATTATATTATACCTACTGGGATTCGTTCCTTGATCTTTGAACGGTTGAGCGGACGGAATAGAATTTCTTGGAAAATTGAAATGGAAATCGGGGTTATTGGACGGGCTGTATCTATGCAAAATTCGTTGGTATTGAATTCGAAGTAGGATTCAGAACTCTGGAACTTCGTCTTGATATTTATAATATACATCAAAAGCAAAAATCCTTATAACTCTCAAGTATTTTCAGATAAAAGACTCAACAAAAAAAAAAAACGCGTCAATTACTTCAAGAGAATTTATTACAAAAAAAAAACTTAAATTAAAACATTGACATCCAATCGAAATTAACATACCAAAAAGGTTTTAAGACATAATAATGGTAATTCTGGCAATAAGGAAAGCTTCGGAGATATTACAAACATTATGAAAGAAAAAACAAGCTTTCAAGAAAATAAGGTAATTACATAAGAACGGCCAACAAAACCTTGGGTTTAACGAGAGAGGACCAAGAAATAATTGATATGATAGTCACGTTTCCACATGGCAAGATTATCAAGTAGATAATCAAAGGCAGAGGTGAAGGCGTGTTGGTATTATTGCCATTTTTGAAGTGATATCACAGTGGGTGCGGTTCTTTTTTATTGTATGTTATTTAAATTTAAATGGGTGGTTCTGTTTTGTTAATTGGTCCTGTCTAGACTAGACATGTTTTAGTATCATCATCATCTGCCTAGCCTTTTCCCAACTATGTTGGGGTTGGCTTCCAGCCTAACCGGATGCAGCTGAATACCAGTATTTTACATGGAGCGACTAGACATACTATTATTTTACATTTTTAGTATGGTGATAGTTTAATGTTTTCGTAGCTGATAATCAAAAATACTATAGAGCTAATTTATGAACCTACATTAAGCTAAAACTAAAATGATAGATGGGCTTGTCTGTAAGATGAGAATACACTAACTAGGTAGTAATATGTGAGTAAGTCTAACATTAAGTCTAGATGAGAAGGGCACTAACATAACAAAAATGTTTGTTTCTGCAGCACCCAATGGTTGACTGGTAGACAATGCCAACGTCAATTCAGTTCAACTCTGTACAGACGCCAGCACATCAAGCTACTATAATCTGTCAAATTTCTTTAATAGATTTTCAACTTTATCGCTAAAGCATTAAGGTTCAAGGTTGATTGGAAAAATTTGACAGTTTCGGGTAGCTTGACCTGCTGGCGTCTGTACATTGTGTGCTTGGAGGATAGCTCGCGAATTTCAAATTTTCTTACGTTTATTGCAATTTGCAGGTCAGTATCAGATTGTATGCTAATCTAAATATGAAGCGGCCGTAACAAATATTTATTTATAGAATTACTATCATAATAATCATCAATACATCTTATTTCATTACTCTATTGAATGACTATTTCATTTCATGAAATCATAACAGTTGAGGCCAATCCTAACACAAAGACTTCTATCGCTGATTCTAATTGTGTAAAGTCCTGTTTTTTACGGTCGCAAATCGTATTTTAATCAACATACAACCTGACACTGACCTGAAAATTGCAAAAAACGTATTTCAATTTCGCCGGCTACCTTAGCGCATCCGTCTTAAATAGAAGAATTCGATCAAGGATCGAGGTGCCTTAACAAAAGTCCGAAATTCCCCCAACAACCTTTGTCTGTTATGGAATTTTACAATAGACAATCATAATTATTCCTGCTAACAAGTGGAGGATTACCGGTCATAATAAAAAAGCTTATAAATAGGTAACTAAGCTAAACAATTATGAGAAGAACAATGAGTACGCACGGCTACACATCAAGCTATACACAACCAGTATAAGCTGACTTCTGATTGTACGAAAAACCAATACAATGCGAGGTCAGCTAAAACTGGAAATGCATAGCTTGATGTGTAGCCGTGTGTACGACTGTACGAGTGACTAAGGCACCTCAACGAGCAAAAAAATATAATATTTTCAATGAGTAACGTCTCGAAAATAATTTCAATTGAAGTCAATTTGTTTACTCAAAGCAACAATTTTCTACAAGAATAAAATTAACTTCTTCATAATAAACAGAGCAGCGCGATAAGATGAGTTTAAGAAATGGTTGCCCGCGAAACTTGTAATAAAGTTAGTCAAAGAGTCTGATAAGCAATCAACTGAGTAGAATCTAGATAAACTTGTTAGTGGAGAAAGTAACTGTACTAGTGTAGAAGAATAATATTAATTAGGATTAGAAACCAGACGTTGGTAGACTAGCCAATAAAAGCTTCAGTCAAGTTATTTGGCAATGGAAAGAAATTAATCATCATCTGTCTTTTAAATCTTTTCACCATTGACGTGTAGATTGAGACGTTTGATTTAGATACCGACGAATTTGTTATTGAAAAGGTTCGAGAAGCATTGATTTTTTTTTTTGTTTAAACTCATACAGTTTTAAAACAGTTTTTCGTATGTAGAAGAAGAAGTAAAATGTATATTTTTTTATTGTGGGTTTATAGTACCTATGCTATATTATGCTTTATGTATTATGTATAAATGGTACACTTTTAATCCATCCAAAGGTTGTCTTTAAAAGATCGCTCTTAGCGATAAGACCGCCCATTGTGTCAGCCTTTGTAAAATTTCCACATTTATATCTGTAATTTATATGCCGTACATAATAAAGAGTATTCTATCTATCCTATAGAATATTGGAATTAAGTAGTACGTCATTTTAGTGAAGACAGTGCTGTCACTGTCTTCACTAAAATGACGTAGTACTTAATTCCACCTACACAAATTCTACTTAACACCCTGTTTTGGCGTGTTTCAAATGGGCCTGTCTGTACAGGCCCATCCGAAACACGCCAAAACAGGTTGTTATTTCATTTGACTACTTTTATACATGCAAAACCTTGGACTTGAACATGAATGCACGACTTTGAATGAGGAGGCAAACTGTATATAATATGTTCAACACATAGACCACTTTGGCTAGAAAGAGGGTGATCATCGAGATGACGGCTAATAGTATAGAACAAGAAGACATACAGAAACAGCAAATGAAATGGAGGAGGCAGATGACATATTTATAAAACTTTCCAAGAACTGATAGGCGAGAGGAAGATCGGGCATTGATGTACAATATTGTATCAAAGTTATGACGGTCATAAGGCTAGTACCTTTTAGACAAAGATTGATACTAATTGATAAGATTGATGGCTGACAACAATATTGATGAATGAAGACAATTTCGCACACGATCAATCTCCCACAAAGTGCGTCTTAAATTTTGTAGATGACTCGAGGCCTCGAGTATATTACGATGATGAATATGCAATGGCATTGAGTAATATTATTATAAAAGCCACAGATAATAGGTGTGAAATGACTAATATTGTATTCGTTGAAAACACAATTGAAATGTATTACATTTGCTGTGAATTAAAACAATAGCTTGATTAGAAACACCGGCTACTGGTGACGGATAAAATTATGTAGATTTTGCTACTGTTATTGTGGTATTCGTATAGAGTCAAGTAAAAATAGTCATGAAAGGGAGATGGTACATGTAAATATTTTAAATTAACATCCATTTGTTACATCAAATCCGTTTCGTTTGAAACAACATCACAGTCTTTGCAATGAACTATGCATAGTAGTGCTTACTTCTCATGAGAAAAATCCTAACCTAAGTCATATTTATATATATTTTTTTTTATGCTTATTTTTATACCATATCATAATAATAAACTACAAAATGGGCTTAACTAATGTACGGATTTGAAACTTAAACTTACCAGATCATTGTCACCGTCAATTCCATTTTCGACCAAGATGTCTTCGAACAATATGTCTGCCTCACACGGCGAACACAAGTTGCTGAGCAATTCACTGAACCTTTCCACTTTGCGCACACACACAGCCCCTAGTAAGCCTCCTACATCCTCTTTCACTTTTGGCACTACACTATCTTCTACATAATCAACATTATTAACTTCTATTGCTTTATCAGCGGCAGGAATATAACTATTGTGACTATATTTGAGCCCATCATGATTCAGAATCTGATCATTAATCTTAATTTCGATACCATTCTGGTGTTCAACATCATCAACAACAAGATCATTAAATAAATCGTCGATTTTCTCGTCATCTATACATGACATGTCTTTTTCGTTTACAATATCGTTAAAAAATTCTTCACTATTGACTCGTAATGGTTTTTCGTTTTTTCTTTCGTATATATCACTATTCGATTTCTTTTCTTCGATTATGGAATTCTTGTTTTTACTTTCATCTAATTTAGAACTGCGCTTTTCGTCAACATTCTTTCCTTTAGGACTAGTCACTATAAAATTACTTTTGTCTTTTTCTAAAATAGTTTTATTATTGGAATGTTTAGTTTTCGTCTTAATAGCACCAATTTCCTTATCGAAGCGTGTCGAAGACGTACTTTTTAAATTTTCTTTTTCGTTGCTTTGTCTTCTGTTCGATCGTTTATCTCTATCTAGTAACTTGGAATTTTTAGGTGATTTCGTTTTGGCGTCTTCAAGTAAAGATTGTACTGATGAGCTTCTAGTAGATTTTCTTGGAGACGGCGAGGAATCGGAAAGATTTGCGGCAGCAGCTCTGAGACGTGACGTACGCGTTGTTCTAATAGGCACTGAAGTTGAAGCTGTATTAAGGTTTAGCTCCGAGGAAGACTTAAGATGAGCAGCAACGTCGTCTGGATGCGGCAGGTCGGGTGATCTTTTCGGGCGCCTGGAATTAACATCAAAATACATTTAGCAATTCTTAGTTACCAAAAATAATGATTGTATACTTAATTTTATATTTTAAATTGTTTCTTTTTTATTTTGTTCTCACATATAGAAGCAATAAGAATAATGTACCCAGGATTTTGTAATAATATCTTGATTTAAAAGAGTGTCCGTGGAGTTTCATGCCCGTTCTTCTCCATAGAGATCTACGTTTTGGAATGGGCAACTAACTTCAACTTTCTGGCTAACTGACCGACTATTTAATTTTGACAATTCAAAAGTGCTGATAAATGGTTTAATTGAAATAAATTATTTGAGTTTGAGTTTATTAACATTCAAATTTCAGAAATGTCTTGTATCAGAAGAAACTCACCTCTCAGTGACGTTAGCAGAAAATAGCGTCGCTGTTCTAGCCGTCAGCTGTTTTCTCCTCTCCTCCTTATACTTCTGTATCCTGGCCGCGCGGGCCTCGTCGTGCGACTGACTCATGTCGGCCTCCTTGCGCTCCCGTCGACGTCACGTGCGCCAGTACCTCTCAAACCTTCTAAACCCTTGAGCTTCTTTATTATAATTTTTATAAATCTTGTCTAGCATGGCGGCATTAAGCGCGCTATAGGGCGGAATAGTTGGCAGTGATGAATACAGACTAAGCCTTGCGTTGTGGTGACCTGGAAATAGAAAATAGAATATATTAGTCACTATATCCATAATGAATTGTTATCATAATCAGCGTGAGTAATATGACTGCAGATGTAAGGTCGGGGGCAAATCGCAGAACACAAACAATGATGTTTGATTTATTGGATCGCGGTTGCTTCATTTCTTGTGACCGGGCCTAGCGGCTTTGTTCCATTGTCATGAAATGAGAATGTTACACTAACTAACAATTGCCCTGAAAGTACACGTGTGTCATAATTCTAGGTACCTATCTATCTCTATTCTCAAGAAAGAAAAGATACTTCCAGATATCCTAGAATTCATGTTTTGAGAACGAAAAGATTTCAGTTTATTTAAAAACAGCAAAGACGTTGCTGTACAACGTCTTTGCCGTTTTTCACGGTTGCTATTGTAATTTGACGAGGATGCGTTCCGTGTCTCATAAATAGTCAATGCCCTACGTAGTAGTTTAACATGTAATAGAAGTTTCCACTGTCCTAGAACACAAAATTCGAATACATGTGACATATACCAAACCGCACCGGGCTCCCGTGGTAGATGCCCATTCCTTCTCACGGAGAGGAGGTCTGTGTCCCTGTGTGCAGGGGGACATTATAGGCTGACTATTCATGTGCACCATACGAATTACAGATATAAACTTCGATCAATAATAGTACTACATTAAGGATCAGGAACAAAAATCAGTCGCTCAAGTGGCCACGTTTGCACACACGTAAACATCTACATTTCTTATAAAAAAGTTTAATAATATTAGCAACTTCAGTTTATTATAAACCTTAATGCTTAAACATAAAGTTTAATTACCATTGCAAAATATATTTAAAATGTTGCTTGAAAATAAAATCATTCTATTTTTAAATTTTTAGTCATTTATTCTAAAATCAAACTTAGAGTCTAAGTAATAAGGTTAAAAACATACTAATCTATATCTATACTTATAATAAATCTGTAGAAGTGAAAATTCTGTACATTGAAAATATCAAAAAAATAATTTACAGGGGGTGTTACTAGACAGACACCGAACCCAAAAATGTGATTAAAAAAATGTTTGTCTGTCTGTCTGTCGGTCTGTCTGTCTGTCTGTCTGTTTGTTCAGGCATCACGCAAAAACTACCGGTTCGATTACGATGAAACTTGGTATAATATTATTCTTTAATATCCTGGGCACCACACTGGGTACTTTTTATCCCGGAAAAGTATATACAATAAAAAACAAACTTAATTTTGCGGTTCGATCCCTATACCCGATTACCACTGTCTGTACTGTACCAACCGCAAATACTAAGTTTGTCGTAGGTTGGGTCACCCGCAGTGGAGTTCATTTTTATTCCTTTTAGTTTTTAGAGTTATTTAGGTTTATTTTTATGAGTCGTAGGTATAAATTTTAATTTTAAAGTATAGGTAGTATATTTGATAGTGTACGTAGTGACCGTAGGTTATTTTATAATACTGTTAGGTAGGATTAGTCATTCGTATAGATATTAGTTTTTAGGGATTTTGCTTATTTATTGAGTTTAGATTAGTTATCATCAGAAATAGGTTTATTTAGGTAGGTATTTAATTTTCTGTTATTGATTTTTTTTTTAAATTAGGTAGGTACTTAGGTAAAGATATCATATAGGTACCCTCTTAATCACCACTAATGAGACACAATTGGTTTTCTACTGTAATTAGCCACAAAGGGCCCGCGAGATAGATGGCATTCTGGGGAAGCACATACATTTTATCCTGTTAGCACGTTCCCGTGGGATAAATTCCGACATCCACGCGGGCGAAGCCGCGGGCAGAAGCTAGTTTGAAATAAGACCACAAAAGTATTTGTGGTTTTATTTTTCGGGCCGTTTTTGAAGCGCTAATCGGGAATCTAGTACTTCGGAGATGTATTGATCGAAGGATATAAATGAAGAAATTTTACATAGGATGACATAATGGGCGGTCTACCTATGTATAAATCTTTAATTCAACGTAGACGTTTTAGCTATATTCATAAAATTTGCTTCAAAACATGCATTACATCTACATATCTGACTATATCCACCAAATTGTGGATAACCCGCTTAGTGACTGTTTCATCAACTCTATTTAGTGCAGTTAACTGGAATCGGTTAACGTTAACGTAACCCTTAACCGCCGTTCATTAAACTAATAACCAATATGGTTGGGCAACTGTTTCTGTGGCCTCGGTATAAAGATGCAGTTCCACTGCTTTGAGTGGGTCTACCGCTTCACGGCAGCATGCGCACGGCATAGTTCATACGATATGCGGAATAAACAAACGACCACATCTGGAAGTTACACCTCTATGTACTGCATGTAAAGTGTGTACCGCGTCGGTGGCACCTCCGAGCAGGCTACGGCCGCATGTTCACCCCACGCCGTCACCGGAACGTCACGCTGGGTTCGAATAATCTCGTTTCTCGTTCATGGCCGTTGGGGGCGGGTGGACAAACGGTGTACGAATGTATGTGACGTCATCAATTCACCCATCTGTATGTAATGTGGTTGTGGTATATTCACTAAACCAACTGAAGAGAGGTAAATGGAGGAGGAAGATTAAGTGGACGATCCTATCATCATTTTCCTTAAAGCGAAGCATAGCGTAGCGTATCGTTGCGCGGAAATGGGACTGCGCCTTAAATCTCTACCGCAGCGTTGTGATATGACATGGCATCTGACATCTAATTACCGTTGATTAGTTTGTGGTCTGCCAAATGAAGCTGAATAGGATTCTGATTTGAAAGGAGTTATTTATTTGGCTTGTCAATAAGTGAGCTGTGGAGTGCTGCTGGGGAGTTTGTTGCGCCACTTCTTCTTCCCAGCGATAGCACTAGGAAGTGGTGAAGGGCGGGCGTTTTTGGGGGACTGCCTTTTGTAATTTTGACGTTCGAAAAGTGCTGATTCTCAGCCTAATTTGAATAAATGACTTTTGATTTTGATTTTTGATTTTGAGATGTGTACATTATTATATCAGTCTTATGTGTCTATTCGCAATCGTAGCAGATTTAGTGCTGGGGCTAGACGTGACTTTACAGTATAATTAAGGAAAAATAAGTATATAATGTAAGTAAGTATATATAAATAAATAAATAATGTGATTAAAAAAATGCGCACCTGGTAGGTATGGACCTACAGATACCTGCACAATCTAACTGAATACCCCTCTAGAATAAGAATGTCTTTAAAAAAACAGTATTCATAAATGTGCGCGTCTGTAATACTCGTATAAGTACACACATCATCATCATCATCTGCCTAGCCTTTTCCCAACTATGTTGGGGTCGGCTTCCAGTCTAACCATGCACCGATGCAGCTGAATACCAGTATTTTACATGGGGCGACTGCTTAAGTACACACACATTGCAATTTATGAATCCCTAATTCCCTATAATTAAAGTGATGTTTTCCGTGTTTTCACTCATAATATTGGCCACTAAACAATGTTTGGAATATGTTGTGGTTACATTAATTCAACGCAGCCTATCGCAGTCCACTGCTGGATATAGGCCTCTCCCAGGCTGCGCCACAACACTCTGTCCCCCGCCTTCCGCATCCAGTCCGTCCCAGCCACCTTCTTTAGGTCGTCCGTCCATCTAGCTGGGGAGCGTCCCACACTACGCTTGCCGATACGCGGTCTCCACTCCAAGACTGGTCTGCTCCACCGGCCATCGGTCCTTCGACAAACATGGCCAGCCCACTGCCACTTCAGTTTGCTTACTCTACAGTCTACATTGTTACATTAATTATTTAGGATTAATTAATTACTATGCATTTGGAAGCAGCCATATTTGACGGATACTAAACCACAAATACAAACATATGACGTAAGCCACCCAAAATATTAGTTTACCTACCTACTTATGAATATTTATGGTGTCTAAAAACAGAAAAAAAAATACCTAACAAAAATATAATTTGATATTCAAAGAAAAGGTGATTGACTGAATAAATGATTGACACCAACGCATAAAGTCATCGACTAATTATAGAAACTTGATATTTGGATGGACTTACTTCAACAGAAGTAAGTAGACATATAATAACAAGTGAAGGATCTTGAAAAAACCATTTTGGATTAATTGTATTGTACCCAGCACATCAAGCTACTACAATTTCTTTAGTAGATTCTAAACTTTATTACTAAAGCATTAAGGTTCAAGGTTGACTGGGAAAATTTTACTGTGTCGGGTAGGTTGGTGCTGGCGTCTGCTGTACTAACTTGGGACTTTCGTTATCCAAACTAATATTATAAATGCGAAAGTAAGGTTGTTTGTTACGCTTTCACGCTAAAACAGCTGAACGGATTTGGATGAAATTTGGCACATGGGTAGACCATGACCTGGAGAAGGATTATTTTTGTCCCGGTTGGCAGACGAAGTCGCGGGCAACAGCTAGTCTTTTATAACGAAAGTCCCAAGTATATTCGCGAAAAACATTGCGAGAATAAGAAACAAAAACAAACATTTACAACGTGGCGCTACAATAGCGACATTAATTTAACACACGGGTAGGGCTAGTGGCCAGTAATCATAACAATTATAATAACATAAAATAAATCGTAACTTGAAAACACCTGCGCCGCGCGCCGACATAGGGATCTCTCTCTTTCCTTCAATTCGCCTTCTCTTTGCTCGTTAATTGTTTTAATTACATTGATGCGATGTTATGATCCGTGACCCCGGCAAATGACCCCTGCGCTACAGTTCTTTAAGTCAGGTTGCTCTAAGATGCCATTTTATAAAATTGTTAATAAATAAATAAATATTAATGTTTAATTAAATTAAAATATATTCATAAAACTACAACGCAAAACCGTATATGTGTGTTAAATTAATGTCGCCATTAAAGCGCCACGCTGTATACAATTCTGCCCTGTCAAAATCTTAAGTCATTCAATCTGCCAACACTTTTCCCAACTATGTTTGGGCCACCTACCAGTCTAACCGGAAGCAGCTGAATACCAGGATTTTACATGGAGCAGCCGCCTATCTGACCTCCACAACCCAGTTACTGGGATATCCCTTCATAAGATTGGTTGCCAGACTTTTGGGCTTCTGCCAGCCGTAATGACTGAGAAAGATCTACGAATGACAGCCGGGACCAACGGCTTAACGTGCTTTTTAAGGCACGGAGGGGTCTCGATATGTAATGGATGGTCACCCATCCATGAATCGACCGCGGCAAGCGTAGCTCAACCTTCGATCGACCCGTGCGCCTGTTATTATTTAGCCACGAGCCCCTCTACAAATATCTATATAGCAACCTATCAAAATCTTAAGTAAAGGAGGCTAAATAATATAAAGGAAAAAAAATACTGCTGCAAGTTTAACCAGCAGGTGAGCCATGTTCTTATTTAGCAGTTCTTATTAATGATAGACTAGTCAAAACTTGCTTGACCCTCGTATGATCCTATTTTGGGGCGATTGTATTTTAAAGCCCCGAACAGGACCATATTTACGAGGGTCAACTTAACTGGGCTAGATTTATAACGGCTCCTATCAGATCTAACTCTCTTCGAGGCCTCAACCACCCACACCGAAGACTTTGACATTTGAAACAGTACATTCTAACTGGGAAGGACCGTTTGAAATCAGGTCTGATCTTACCTCGACCAACATATAACTAAGGCTCACTTACACCACAAATCTATATACAATAAAGCTGAAGAGTTTATTTGTTTGAACACGCTAAACTCTGGAACTACCACTACACTACTACTGTTGCATTTGATAGCACACTTCTTGAAGAAGTTTATAGGCTATCTAACATCACAACGCCCCTTTTTTTTTGCGAACAACTGATTCTCTTTTTATAACCGTCGCAAAGTTTCTACGCAAGGGGTGCTGAAATCATTCTCTGTCACCCAGTATACTACTTATCAGATATTTTCAAGATCACAGAAAAGATGAAGGAACAGAATTTTACTATCTTCCTAATGCTATTTTAATTGATTCAAACTTAAGGACAGAATCAGACATTACCTGCATATTATCTAATCTATTCTACCCTTCCTACGAAACCAAAACCGCGGTCTACACTTAAAACCAATACGAGTTATACTAACCGTAATGAGCTTTACGCAAATCCAAGCCAATTTCGAACGAAAACACTTTTACTACCACAAATATCAAGGCATGCAAAAACAAGAAGGTACAATCGCAAACAAAAAATACTGTAAGAATAGCTCCACTTGTCTACATGTCGTTAAGCTTTTATTGTAACATAAAACAGACCCTTCAATCCCATTTTTTTAATGATAACTTATTGCTGCTCGTGACTGTACTGATGAGTCATATTTACTCGTTTCCTTACATGGGAATTACGATCTTGGAGCTGGCAGATTAGAGGTTATTTTTCTTTGATGGGTTGATACAGGTGGAGCCTTTAAGCAAGACCACGTTTCCAGTCACGACCTCGGCTAGGCTTAGAAACGGCAGTGTCTACACGACAAACTGTAATTGACATTGACATTGTGCTTTAACGTGAGTCGCAAACAAATAGCACGAAGTAATGTTGTTATCACTCGTAAAAATGTATTATGGCTAGGAATTTATGATAAGACGCGTATGGCGGTATGACCCTTGTTATGTGACTTGTCTTTGGATTGTTTGACATAAATAATTTAAAGGACATGAGGAGTGTGTATTTGAGACAATAAAGAAGAATTATTAATGTGTATTGGCATAAACAGTTTAAACATACCTAAAAGATAAATGCATGACATGAAAGGACACCGTATGGCGTATTTGTTGTAGCCGACTCCACACGAAAAGGTACGGCGAAGCGCGCCTTCCTGCGAAATAAAATCACGAACGCTAATATAATATTTCAAGCAATTATTTACCGCAATGCGCGGACTCTAGTATATTGGTATTTGTTCACAGGATGGCGATTGTTATCCGCAACGATCAAATTTTATGTTTTGGAAAGAGTTAAACACGATAGGTATACACGAGGTATACAGTTTCCGAAAAGCCCTAAAGAAGCTTAGACGAGAACCTCTAATCTTTAACAAGCAAGGGTTGCTAAATACGTGGCACTAAGCTACTGAACGTGCATCAGCAAATCCCCAATGTTTACATGGCTTTTGCACAAGTTAAGCTCTGCAGTATTAAGCAGAACAAATATTCCTGCCGAGAGCTATTCCGTAGTCTAGACAGCTTCGAAACTATGGACCGTAATACCGTATCTTTATTTTAAACACAGCGGTTTTCAAAGTAAACGACCTTCTCCCCACTGAATATTTGGGGGAGGCAACGGGTGGGAGAGGGGTAAAATGTGAAATGAATGCAAATATTTATTTAAAGGTAAAGAGCGATGATAAAATTGAAATTGTATTTCTAACTAATACTAAAGGTTTTTATCTAACTGCAACACAGTGATAATGCAATGCATTAAAGGATACAGTGGATCGCCAGGTAAAGACGTAGCTGACGAACTGGTCAGAAGAGCATCCAGCGCGTCAGACTGTGGACCCGAACCTATCGTGCCTATCCCCTTCAACCAGCTACACAGGTGTACGCAGATGGCTACAGGAGTACACCCAAACACAAGCGGAAAGCTGGTGGACCTCGACATCGGGCTGTAGGCAGTCCAAGGAAGCTAAGTCATTATTAGATGGCAGAACATAGAATTCTAAAGGTTCCAAAAGCCAGAAATGTCTCCTTCCGATCGTGAATTAAAATAACCTAAAATAGATGAGACATCAACGAAATTTCCAAACTCCCCAAAGCTGTTGTTACAATTTCCCAAGAGAAATATCCTAATTTTTATAATCACGAAAAAAACATCAGCGTAGAAGTTTGACAGAAACTGTCTTATGCGAACTTACAGCGGTACAACCTCCGGGGAGAGCCTTTAAAGTGTTCGCATTATGGCTTCATAACTCGAGGAAAGTTCTGGAAGGTTTTATAGGTAAACGAAAAGCAACATCTGTCGGCTACAATATCTGTAATAATAAGGGAGATGGGGAGTATTCTGGCCACGTGGAGCAGAAACGGCGAAAATAAGTTACGTCAGATGAAACCGTATTATTAAACATTGTTTTTCCTGCTGAATATAAAAATTAAGGCTTTCCGGACCCGTCTTGTTTAAGATGGGAGAGTAAAACAATGAAGTTTAAAATAAAGTAAATGATTTTTAAAAAAGGGAGTTGCCGTTGTATCATGTACAGGTTGGCAGGGACATCGATGCGAAACCTGTTATCATAGATTCAGTAAATGATTTTGATTTTTAGCTAATCCATACATATTAACCGCGTAGGTAAACGCTGTTTTTTTTAATATCCGATGAAAAATTACTACGCTAGAATCATGTGCTGAATTCATGGTTTCAGATAGCGCGTTCATGTATACATCCAGCCATCCTGTATATACTGACATACATTCATATGTATGTCATTATAAGATGATGTTCCACCATCAATTAGAACTTTATTCAACCTATCAAGGTTAGTAAGCTTAATCACAAGGTATGGCCTGGCCCTAGTTTCTAAAGCTCGATTATCCATCGAGCATCCATCATAGACTGACACATAATTACATCTAACGCTATTTACTCGGCCATCACTCGTGTATCCATTATACTAGAGTGATAGTTTGTCAACATTACATTAGATGAAATATGGGGACGACCCTATTCTGTTGAAAGGATGAGCTGATCAGTTTTAGTTTCCCCATTTACAGGCATTTCACGTATATGCAGTTCGGATTCGGACACATAAAGCTTTCATTTTAGTGCTTTCCTTAAGACTTCTTATAAAGTTCAGGATAGATATTAGATACTAGCTTACCCCGCGGCTTCGCCAGTTCGCCCGCATCCCTAGGGTTAAAAGTATCCTCATATCAAATTTAATGAAGATCAGTCCAGCCATTTGACAAAAAGAAATTAAATTGTTTTTTGTTATATGTACCGCATATACTTTCATATGCATTTAGTAAAAAGATGTTATTCTGACATTACAAACTGACACTTCAATTTTATTTATTAGTATGTATAGATTTAACTGCCTATAGGTATCCTCTCCGAAGACCGGAATCACTCACGCATTAGTTTTCAACCAATCGCGTTCGTCTGCGTCCGGCTACCGTCGGAAGCTATGTCACCCACTTGAGAAGTGCTGACGGACGCGAAAGGACGCACCCGCACTACTGAATACCAATGAACCCTTTCGCTTCCGAATAATCTGAATAACTTCGACGAACGCATCCGTGCGCTTCAGTTTTCAACGAAGAAAGTCTTTTCTAAATCGATGCTAATGGATTGGATCCGTGTCAGAGACTCAAAGCCCTTAAAATGGTGTTCTACTTTCAAGGTCATACACAGAATGGATTTCGAGAAGCCGCGTTTCTAAAATGTTTCTTTTATATTCGACTAATTTATATCTATACTAATTAATAATAAAGCTGAAGTTCGTTTGAACGCGGTAATCTCTGGAACTACTAGTTACATTTGAAAAAATCTTCATGCATTCTAACGCTAGGACCCTTAGGAGCTGAGAAAAATAACTATAGGCAGAAATAACACTAAACGAAAATGAAAGACGGGCGATACGATGCGATGGGGTGTGTCGGGGATGCAGGAAATTTCACGCGGACGAAGTCGCGGCCAGAAGCTGGTTATTACATAACATTCAACAGCAATTCATCAAAATCGACGACGTCTATCGAATTAGAATACAGGTCGATTCGGTTTTATTCCGTTGTAACCAGTTTACGATACCGCAGGAAAGCTATGGATACCACCGAACATTTCTGGTTATCTCTGATTCAATTTGCTAAGAAAACCTTGAAGAGTTACTTGAGTCAGTTTTTTTTTTTTTTTGCTCAAATAAAATCAATCGTTTTTCATAAAAGGGGCAATTCCTGGGGGTCCACTCCGAAGTAGTATTGGCCGAATGTTCGGCCATTTCCTGCTACGAAGTTACTATTTGGTTCGGTCGGTTTCGATCCTACACTCTTTCGAATATTGACCATGGTCCCGACCCAACTGAGCCGATCAGAACTTTTTACGCATTTTTCAATAATATTCGGTTCGGCCAAGTGTCGGTCCGATCCGAACATTCGCACTTTGCACTTCGGAGTAGGCCCCCTGTATTTTTAAGAACGTCCGCACTAAAATCTGTCTCAATCTGTCAAAAATACTTCTAATTTGCATATATAATTTACAAGTTTTCGACTTTGGTTGCCTGAGATGACATTGCGACTAGATTATGAATATTTTTAATTACGGGAATTGACCTTCTGATCAATGAACATCTGATACTAATATATTTTAAGACACTTATACGATGGATGGACAGATGACGATATGGTTAGAAAGGGGGTGACTACCGAGATGACGTAATAGAGAAGTATGGAAGAAAAAGACATGTTGCGCCGGTCCCAAATAAATTGAGATAAGAGCAGGAAAATGATGACTAATAATACATTTTCTAACAAGATTTACTCACAAACCAAAACAAAAAACAACTTTGTAGATGAGAAAGTTAACCGAAGCTTCTAGAAATTAGTGTTTCTCAAAGACAGTTCACAAACCTTAGAAGAACTAACAGTACAGTACATTAATAGCGAAAATTCCTGTTTTACTAGTGTAACCCCGTACGAAGCATCAATATAGCGTGCTGTTCTCACAGTCTGATTCACACGGCTCAAGACTGTATTATGAGGATAGTTAATGGGCAACAACCACGCGGATGTGCATTGCTAGAACACTGAACGAAGATGACATCAATGCATAACATTTGAAAAAACTTACATGTTTAATAGTGCAGAAAACTGATGAACTAGCAATGATTTGTCTAGTTTTTCTGAATGAGAGAATAGCTATTGCTTTCTTGAAGTAAGCAAATTTATGTGACGCCCGTTGATATAGGTACAAAGAGTCACATTCAAAATGTTTTCTGGCTTTTTCTCAGTTCAAACACTTATTGAACAGTTATCGATATAACAAAAAGCTCTGTTGTCTGCTGCATTAGCGAAATTGGACAAAAACTGCGACTGAAATGAAACAGATACAATCTTCGGAAATAATGAATTAAAATCTAGACCTAGTGCTTGGCTTCCACCAAAAATAGTATAGGAATTTGTCTTAATGAGCAGATACTAGATAATATAATAGAGACGAATAATGATAGAGATGAAAGGAAAATTCTGCAAAACGGATGATGTCATCATTGTAAATGTGAATGCTTCCGCAATACACGACATCCACGGGAGAGAAAGGCTAACTGACTTTAGCCGGCGACCACCCGGAAAAAATAAACGTCACTTCCAATCAAAAGACATTTAACTCGATCCCATTAAAGTCAAATCACTTAATGATAATGCAAGCCAAAGAGAAATTGTCGCAACGTTTACATAATAAAATTAACATAAATCTTTGGGCATTAACTGTTTGCATAATGGTAACTGGATCTTACTCAAAGGATAATATAAGAAGCCTAGAGATTAAAAAGCCTTCTTAGATAGCAACAGCGGTTGATGAAATAAATTGATATTCAAACCACGATCGTTCGGAAAAAAACATCAATACCAAACGCTAAGCTGGAATACATTTGATAGCTGAAAGGCGAATTTAAGCCTAGTACCCAGTGTACCTACCAAGTAAAATTTAAGCAAACCCAGTTACGCAAGAAAGGAATTACGTCATAAGTTCAATATGACATGTGATAAAATCAAATATTGAGAGTCAACAGAGACGAACGTGATCTATTGAAAAGCGAAATCAATCTTTCTCATTCATAATTGTCGTTTATTTGTCTTTCACATTAGATTCTACCTGTACTCACATGCCGTGAATTTTTAAATGCACTAAGCAAACACGTACGTAGGTATATACAGTGCTAAAGATTATCTTTCAGCATGCTTCAAGAAACTTAAGTGGACCAAAGTTATTTTTAGAAAAAGTCTTTGTTTACTAGATTTATATGTCACAGCACTCACAGCTGTACATATTTCTGTGTCACCTGTTATCAGTGTTCCATTCAAAACTGAGACATGACTAACATGCCGCTGTCGTGAGTTCGTGACACGCCACAAGCGATAATGCTCCTCGTCAATATTTGCACGTTTCATATAAAAGTTAAGATGGACTCACGCAAGCTACCCACTCTACGGACTTTCTTCTTCCGTTTAAAACAACAAACACCAAGTTTATGTAACGCCACTGCTTTCTTTGTTCAAAGATTATATTTCAACAATAATCTGTTAAGCCTTCACGCAACGAACCGCTATTTCTAGAAGCATGAATTTCGCTGTAATATTGCGACGATGCTCAAACGAGATGGCAGCATCCCACAACGCAATATTCTCTCAGATCATATATCTCATAAAATGAATATGTAAATCATACGTATAGGCATGTCAGTGGATCACGTAGCTGAAACCGCGGTTGTTAAGCAAACCGAGCCGATGAGTCAGAGATACTTGTTGCTCGACTTTTTGCTTGGAGAAAACAGGACCATTACTTAGATCAGAGAGCATAAGACAGCCAACATGCTGGGCACGTTGCAACATAGATTCGTTTCGCGACATGCGCCAAACATCATGTTGATCAAAGTAATACACATCGTTGAAGACCGACTCTCGTTTTGTTCGAGTGTTTACGCTCTAAGTGAACTGAAATCGAAGCCAAAATACCAATGTTTTAATAACACACAACCATTTAAAGAATGAATGAAGTAATTTTGTATCTGGTGGATACAATTGAATGAGAATAATGGTCTCGTTCGTATCACCTAATGTAGTCAGTCTCAAGTCACATTATTTTTGGAAGGCATTGCAAAAAAAGGAATTTCTGAAGTCATAGAAAGTTTCCAGTATACAAGAAATACTTTTCAGAATTAGACAAAAAAGTACAACTAAATATAACTTTTGTTTTGAAGACAGCATTTAATTTCACATCTGAAAATATTTAAACAGAATCTCGGAGAATTTGTTTTTCAAATTGCAGACGGAGCAACGTCTCGTTTCGCTTGTTGTAAAAGCGGTAAACTTTAGTACAGCTAGTTATTCCTGAGTGTCGAATACGGGCGTAATAAGGCTTGTGGAGTGGACATTAGCATCCACAAATAAAAGTAAAGTCTGACCGGATTTTATCGAAAGCCCGTCTCGCCTTGGAGGATCTCGCTTAATTTATACGGTAACTTACAGTAAGTGGTGGGCACGACTTTTTTTGGCACACGGCATTGAATGGCGCAGCCGTTGGCTATATTAGGCATCGAAGCCTGATCGATTAAAAATAATTTATTAATAAAATAAAATGGCGTAGATCTATAGATAATAGACGGAGAAGAAAGTAGTATTGTTAGACACACTCCTCAAACTGTAGAAAAGTTACAAATATCGGTAATCGTAACTGGCATCGGGGTGGTAGGGTTGGTGTGGTACCTAAATCATTTAAGGGTGAAGTCCATCAAACTTTTATACCTAGAAAGAGTCTTATCCTGAGCATATTTTTTTATTTTTGACAGTTTGCTCATACTAGAACTGTCAGACGTCAATTTTAATTCACGGATAAAATGTTAGGTACTGTATGTTTGTTAAGCAACTCAATTTTATTCTTGTGTTTTGGTCAATGAACGAATAAAAAGTATTACCGCACATGATCAATGCAATTGCACATAACGAAAGTTGCGTAAGTGACGTAAGGAACAACACAAACAATACCGTTGCAGCTGAAGTGTATTAAATTACCTACTTTAAATTTAAATAAACAATATACATCGAAGGAGAAAACAGCTAAACCCAGTAAGTATTAAAGTCACGTAAAGACCCTTGTTAGTCAAAGTAGGACTAAATCACGCTTTGAAATGGTAATTTTGATACAATTGAAAATCTGGTTTCTTATTCAATATGAAAATTCCGCCATTCCAAAGACTTTACGAAGCGATACAATTTATTTGTATTGTTAAGTGAAATATGCTTTGATTATCTTTCAGACAATATGATGGGAAAAATCTGATTGCAAATTTTTGAAACAACGTATTAATATTGTCCTTGCTAGCTGTCTGTACACCTTGCTTCTTTTATGCAACATGCAACGCAGCCTCCAAAACCCGATAACCCTTTATTGGGAGACCTAGAGTTGCATAAGGCGACACGTCTTCTTCAAGGTCTATACATTTTGTAGCCTAGATTTAAAGACCTGTTTTTACTGTTCTGCGACATTGGCAAAATTTCAAACTGACATGATTTAATACTCCCATAGGATCGCATACAAAATCAAGCCGTTACGTAACATGAACGTACTCTATTTCCACCAAGTAAGTAGAAAACAACATTTTGTCCCCAAAAACTACTAACTTTAACTTCGTGGATGCACTTTTTGGCTGGATTCCATCTTATAAGCACAGAGTCTACCTAACCCGAGGAGTCACATTTGGAGTATCCAGTTGCGACAGTATTTCTGTAAAAAAAAAACGTCGCAAAGTGCTG
Organism: Apamea sordens; assembly: GCA_945859715.1. Lineage (NCBI taxonomy): Eukaryota > Metazoa > Arthropoda > Insecta > Lepidoptera > Noctuidae > Apamea > Apamea sordens. The sequence goes on from OX244001.1 coordinate 15,042,272, forward strand.
AAAACATCCAATTGAAAACTCGAGTGCAGTTACAACATTACAAGATGGAAATGTAACTAAAATTGTGTGTATCCAACTTGCAAAAAAGATAGTGTTGAAGCTGTATGATAATTATCTGTGCAACATCGCAAAGAATTTTAAAAAACAATATTTGCTCTTGCGCAAGTGTCAACCTAGAATTGAAACATTTCAATGGCCACAAAAATTACATTAATGAATGCCATCCTAATTTAACAATTGGCGTAAAACAGACGTTGTGTAGCACACAATGTATTCAGAACAGCATCATGATTCAGCACGACCCGAATCATTTGTATATTTAGATTTTGTACAGTTGACAATTATTTAGAAGTTGCACCGTTAGGTAGGTCACTAGCAGATGAAGTACGAGTATGCAAACAACTTAGTGTAGCTGCGTATGTACTCTTTAACCTGTCTAAAAAAGTAAATATGGCCTCAAGATTAATTGCATACCACGGGTTACTCGCATCGATTTTGAAATTCGGCATAATATTTTGGGGAAATTGTAGCTGAGGGAACAGGTCTTCAAGGCTCAAAAACGCTGTATAAGGGCTATGTGCAATTTAATAGTAACAGATAGCTGCGTAACTGTATTTAAGTCCCTAAAATTATTAACATTCAGTTCCTAAAACAAAAACATTATTAAAAGATGTCCCAATCAGCTACTACAAAGCCATGTTTAACGCGCTAGCAACACACGATATATCCATAAACATAATATTTTATGTATTGGATATTAATTACAACCTTAGGCTCTATATTATTGCCTATTAAACTATCTATCAAATGTAAATTATCATTGACCTGATTTTCATTTGAACGAGCAATTTTTACTTGATCTACTTCGATGGCTGGCATGAGGAAGTCACTATCATATTATACTGGCAATTCATAATAATTATTACGATAGACATAATTATTATTGGTAGCGATCATGATATCGAATATTTCACTTGACTTGGCAAGGGAAGCCATATTATTGATCTATTTTAGATATAATTATGTACTTACGTAGTTTAACATTATCCAAATCTGTATTAAAGGTCAGGCTATAATCCTGTATCGGTTAAGCGGATCTGCCCTGAAGGGTTGTCACTGACATATTACCTCCGCTATAAAAATGATATTGGAATACTTAAATGCTAGTAATGTTTATGGCAATGTTACCCCAACATTTATTGTAGTGAACTAGTGACTTGATGTGTATGCCTCTCTTATTACTAAGAAACCGTCGATTGCCAAGGACAGCTTAGGAAAAACCCCATGCTTTCTAAAAATCAATACCATTTCTTATCTAAAATCCTCTTCAAACTACAATATTGGCCCAGACAACAGATTCTATACTATATCTTTCGCATTCCAAGTGCACTAAGGCCAAAAAACCCAACCCAGCATGTAGATAGGCACCTAATACAATTTTTCTCATCCCTTATCGCTAGAGCGGTGATATCGGGCACTTACATCGCGTAGTACATTTACGCTAATAAGGCGAGAGAGTCGAGGCGAGAGGTAATAAGAGGTCGCTTTTACGATATTCTGCTTGTATTCCCTTACGGGGCTGCTTCCATGCAGGCCGAGCTACGAGATCGTAGTAGAGCGGTACTAAAAGCCATATGGAGTAGTTGTTTAGCATAGACTTTGCTTAATTTAAATATAGTATTCATTTATTTCGCTTGAGCCATAACAATACAACTTTCTCAAAATGTGTATATCTTACATTCAAGACAAACTGCAAAGTCTCTTCTAGGATGTTCAATGCAAATTGAGAACCATGTTGACGACCCCATTTTTTTGTATACGTCTCAGGATAGCCCCAAAAACTCCTTAGCGAATTTTGGTACAGTTTTTCACCTGTTCTTTACATGTATTTTAAATGAACTCATTATATTCAATGCTGCATTCGTACAATATGTAATAAATATTACCGTAAGTTTTATTTAATGCATTCATCAAGCAACAATCAGGTTCAACGACACGTCTATTTAAGTAACAACGCGACATCTCACTTTTGGTCGTGTTTAATTTTTTTCTCTGTAACCTTTAAGGCCGCGACTTGATACAAAACTGTTGATTTAATGCTCTGTTATATATGAATATTTATTTTTCATAATATGCAGGAACTGATAAGGAAGATGAGAACGAACTGGCTGATAAGATTTTAGAGTCAGATCCTGTATAAGTAGATATGAAAATTAAAAAGAAATTCATATTAATGAAGTATAATAATGAGTGAGCTAAGAATATTTCCAACTGTTTACTTTAGGTTGGAGATAACATGGAATGTTTGCCACTTAAATAACATTATACACAATATACACACATGGCCTTCACAACGAGCAAACAAACAGACTTCTAATAAATTGAAAACTTTCAACTTTGCAGCTAACTGAATTGCGAAATGCCTAGATACCAAAGTTATTTCAATCAACCAACTTAAACAAGTACAAGTACTTAAAGGAGCCCTTTAAGTTAATATCGGAGTTATCAAACAAACACAACTCGTTTTCGCTAAGAAAAACATATCGGCGAAGAGGGAGCAAAATATAACTTCGGCAACTTTCTCTCGAAGAGCCGGCCGGATTGGGTCAACGATTGATCAATTACATAAGGATAACAGACTTGATGATCCATATAAATTAGTAATTGATGATTAATAAAAAGTTGTAACAAAGAAAGTAAACTGTACCTTTTGAGTAAAGAAACCAGAAAAAAAACACTATTCAACACAAAACACAGACACAAAGTTCGTATTTAGGTTATGGTTGTCTCGTCAGACTACCAGGGAGGCAGAACAGCGCTGGAGGTTGAGCGCACCTGTTACCGCGACGCGAGGAGCGTTACTGGCACGAAGCGGTCCATTAGTCGCACGGCACACGTCATGCGGAAGCCGGTTCTGCTGGACACCGATGCCTTCGAAGAAAACCGCGATAAAAGATGCATTCTACACTCAACGAATACGCAAAAAATGACACACCGACCATGAAAGATGATGAAAATATCAACATGTGCAAATAAATCGTGAATACATATTTAACACGAGGTGTTAAATTTCGAATTTTATCAGATACATTTACTTTTAAAGACCAAACTTTGCTCTTCGAGAGAATATTTGTTTCGCAAAAGCATAATATACTTGGCTTGCGAAAGATAAAAGGAAAAAGTTACCGTACCGAGTCGGGGATTAAAGAAAAACAGAATATATCAACTCCTTATCAAGTAAGTCAACTGAGGGGATATATCTGTTTACTGATACTCAAAGATAAAAACACTTAGGTATGTATAAATGATAAAAATGTTAATGCCTTTTTATTACATGCTATTGCAGTGTGTGTAGACAAAAGTAAAATAATAGCTAATTTACGACTAATTGTTTCATACGCATATGAATAAGTTTATTCCCCAATTTATTTATAATGATTGCAGGTCTAGTTACTTCTCTCATACCAGGACCATGAATACCATAAGTGCTTCCACACATATCGATATAACTCAGTTCTGTTCGGTTTCATGGAGTGCTTCTATCATCTTTAGCTTTACCACTTCTGGAATTGGGGTCTCCAATACAGACGATTTCTCAATTATATTCCCTAACTAAAGCATATTTCTCAGTTCACATTTACATAATCTTGAGAATGTGTATTCTCTATTCGCCGCGTTATAACGTAATGGTCTACTCTAAGCGAAAAAGTAAACCACTTTAACATAACATGCAATGTAAATAGACCAAGCGAAGCAGTAACGCATTCACTATAACATTTCGGGCTCTCTGGGATATCATATTCTTAACATAAGGGAGAAAATGAGGATAGCGACACATACATAAAAGGAGAAAGCGGGTTGCCAACATTTGGCCAATAAACATGTAGAAATTCATTCAACTCTAATTGATTATCATATTGGACAGGTTTTTGCTCGTGTGGGTTGTGACAATGAGAATAAATAAAAAACTCTTTCATTTATAATCGTAGCTAATCGATCAAATCCATATTTATCAATGAGAACGGATTATCGATCAATACTAATATATGTTTTCTGTTGATGTCATGTTTGAATGTTTTTAGATTGTGACATAATTATGCTGACTTTTAATTTAACTTTTGGACAATCACTAACCTGTGACACAATAATGTTATCGAGCTGTGAGCTATATCGGATACCAACTCAAGTTGGTAATTAATGTAAAAAATTATAATGACAATGACGAATATGAAGCTGCAGAAGGCTTGATTAGTATAAGCAAATAATTTTTAGACACTGAATTAAATAAAATTCAAGATAGATCTAGATAAATACGTAATCAGTTACTTTAACGACGTGGACTCTCAGTGGATAATGCAATGGTCTATAATTAGTATTATTTCGAAATATTTATATCCTATCAAGAGCCACTTTATTTAAGTGTCACCTTCCTCAGTGAATCAGACTCTCTAAAATGCTGTTCGCACGACACTGATCTATGAACGGAATACCCGCCTATTAATAGTACCTAGTGTAGAAAATGATAACACTCACATAGAAACACTTTCTTTTTCAAATTAGCAATTTCTGCATGATTCATTTGAAATCACATGTAAATTTCTATTTTTATCTCAAACTGGTCCTTAAATGCTCCAAGCTCGTCTCGTCTTTCTAGAAATTTCTCCTTCCTATACCTATTAGCATTGGTAGAAAACTGTGTGAAACTAGCTAAACATCCCCGGAGGGTAGGCGACAATTTGTTCTATTACGTCCGGCCGTCCCTTGAGAATTCTTACTTTCTAACAACGGGCCCTCTCCGTATTACAATGAACGGAATTAGGAATTATATTAGTTTGTGATTGTTATGTTGTGTCGTTTACTACTTTAATTGCATTCTCATCTTAAATTCGCACTAAAATAATGAAAGTGGAAACGGGCCCTAAATAAATTAATTCGACTTTCTGAATAGAATTGCAATTTCAATATTGCTACCGACTTATTTGCTTTTAAAAAGCCGTATCCTGTATGATTCCGAATTGAGAATACATAAAAATAAACCAACAAAGCCCTCTTCAAAGTAATCTAAGTATAGAGAGCGCTGGAAAAGAACAGTCTTCACATAACGATTCATTTTGCGATCAACTTTTTAGTCAATTTCCGAGGAGCCAATTACGTGGCCAACTTCGCTCTCCGGGATAGCTCCGCGTCGCCCGCCGACCCAGAACTGTTGACTCACCACTCGAGACGAAACGACACAGTCTTCATTTGATACCTTCAAATATTTACTCAACGTGAAACGTTGAGTAAATAAACAAACTTATATTTTATTCCTCTAAAGATCCATTTGACCTTCTACTCCACTTTTAATGGGCACAGCAATTACAGAAAGATTATTTTTTTGTCTCATAAAACAAAAAAACTTTATGGACAACTCGTAGCTACAGTCTAGATTGTTTAAAGGCATCTTAGTAATCGTTGTAGCGTGCCAACTGGACACGGATCATAGACGGCAGTTTCGAGCGATTAGTTCATAAATAGGAGACGATGAAGCTAGTTTCAACGGCCGTAAGTAGTGATACCAACCGGTTTATTAGATATGGATCGAGGCTAAAAACTATCAATAAATTCTAATCACAAGAAGAGTGAAAACATCCAGAGATAAGCCGCTACATTATTCATTCTCGTATCCGTAACTCAAGAGGCTGTTCGCAAGTGGTATCGCTAAGTGTAAGTTATCAAGTAGACATTCAATTTAATAGCAGCAAGATAAACGCCAGGCAGTTTCTACCGTTAGATGGAATTTCACCAATTTGTGGTGAGCGACAGTTACGCAGAGAAACATAAATATAAATAGACAAAGTCATTTATCACGTATATTGATCTTCTCGCCATGGCGAAACTTAAGTAATGCAACATATTTAGAAAAGCTTAAATATCAGAGTAATTTAACATGAAATATATTCTGGGATTAACTATTTATATAATAGCTCAAGAATTCTGCAGAGGTCCTCATCGTAGTTTAAAACTAATCGAATTCTTACTATAGTAAAGGCATCTAAGGTCAACCAAAGCGGATACAATAGAAGATCCTGCACATTAAGCACGACCAATAAGTGTACCCATGTTATTAAAAACATATATAGAAACAGAAGTAGGTACTTAACCATAGGATAAGTTGAAATAAGTTATTTGACTTTGATTAATTCGTGACGGATTACCTAGAGAAGACAGCGGAGGCAGAGAGAGAAATGGAAGTCTGTGGAAAAAACTTTGTCAGGCATTAGGTATAGGTTGATTAACAAAAAAGAAATATGGATGGATCTTCTCAGTGAGATCACCAACACCCAGGTAGTCAATTAGTCAAGGTTGTCCATTGACATGGTATACTTAATCGCTATTAACTTCACCTTCAAAACAATAAAGAATTCTATATTTAGCAGACACGACGATAAAATTTTCATTCGTTCCGGGTCACTGTCAAATTGTCTGGCAGAGCTTGACAGTCAGACATTCGTATCACTTTCGCCGACTTCTAGCCAGTTAAGTTCAAAGATCACGATAACGCAAGGTGGCAGGTTTTATTAGCCCATCACCAATCAGAAGTCAAGTAGCATGTATCCCTCAAATGACTGGCAACTGGAGCTTCGTGATAAGTGGTAAACAACGCAGATATTATCGAGTATGTACATATGTATGTTTCTATGTCATATGCACAGAAATAAGTTATGACTAGCTGTAGTAGCTGTATCTTAACGTCTTTTTCCGTTACTGGGTTTGTAGACTTATGAGAGTAACCGAGAAAGCATCAGAACAAATTCGCACAACGTTAGGCTTAGCATGTTTGCTCGAAGTGACAGTTTCAAGGTTTTGGGGCGAGACCAATATGTGCATGGCATATAAGTGTGAAAATTCAACCCAGTCCAGCGGGGTAATTACGTAACACACTAATAGTAGCATTGGCTTTCATTTTGACAGTTCAACAACATTCATTGCGCTATTTACGTTGTTGAGCAGACATATTTTTCGAACATATGAAGCATTGATTTAGCAATATCCTTCAAAATGATTCAGATTGAGATTGATATGTTAGGCAATTAGGGTGCAGACTGAAGAACGAACAAATAAAAAAACACAGACAATTTCAAACTTGGTTCATTTGATAGAAGCTTTTGCTATACATTCATCAATTAATGATACAATTTCCATGACAAACAAACATGATTTCTCCAGTCAAGAACTTAAGAAAACGCAACGTTCGAACGGAAACAGCTATTATTGCCTACATGTTGTGAGTTTACGGTCCGTCGGCCATTGCGATCGTTGCACTGACCACTACAACACTGCATGCATATCGATATACCTATCTATCGGTTATTGCGTTATTCAAGTATCGCGAATTACCAGTGGGGTGTAATTACAGAAGGCTTATGATGTTGTTTGAGTTAATTGGATGTGTTCTGATTTTGAGGTTGTCTTGTTGCATTATCTGAAAGTTTGGCCGTGGGCGCAAGGCGAAACAACCCATAACGGTGTGATCATTGTTGAATTTATGGGCTCATGGATGCGTATTTATCTAAAGAGGATTATTAAAAGATAGTGGCCAACGGACGTCTAATTTTCATAAGCAGTAAACGCAAAATTAAAATGCAACCGCGTTAGTCGAATTCCTCAGTAGTAAATAAATCAAGCCGATTTTAATCTTTTATTTTTAGCAGTACAGTTTTTATCTTACTGCAAGAAGCAATAAGGAAGCAAGTCGCTCCATTCTGCGTCGCGAAAAAATACAAAAGAAAATTAATGAAGCTAGAACTTGCACGTAATGTCTCCTGCTCTGGCAAAGTTGCGACAGCTGTTCCAAGTTAGCTCTAATTCGACAAATTATAGTTGGACATCCCTTTAATCCCCAATCCGCAAAGTGCTCCAGTTAGCTAAATGGCATTGACATTTTCATTGTCTGGAGAGCCACAAGCCGCCGTAAGACTAAACTTAGATGATATCAGTTTCTTGTGACGTTTTTAGAACAGAAGCTAACAATAGGCGCGTCTTAATGCCTGTTATAAAAAACTTCAGTGACAATCGAAATATAATCTAGGCATTTCTTTTGTAGATGACATTATCAGCCGAGTGCTAATTTGGACTGGGAGATACGAGATATTTTCGGATAAATTAAAACGCACTGAATTAATTTTAATAGAAAGCGGAATTTTGTTATTAGTTAAACCATTTTGATATGCATTTTTTTTCTGTCATAGGCAAAACGACATCCGTTCGGGACACAAAGCCTCAACATAAATACTCAATACTCAATACTTTATTGCATTCCATAATGTGTACATAATTATGATAGTTGTTATGTCAAAACATCGAATCAATTATGGACCCTGTCGGGCACAGCAAACTCCCTTATTTGGCTTACAAATGACAAAACTTCGGCGAAAGCATCCAAAGTAGGCACATTACAAGTAAATTGCTTTTTAAAGAAAACATCCTGGCCAGTGACAAAGGGCCATAAATTGGTCGACTAAGGATTGACGGTCCTGTGGTTACGAAAACCAGTTTTGGAGGCAGTTAAATCAAAAAGAACAAATCCTAAATGACTAAGCTGAGCTTTTGGAAGTTAACTGGCCAAAATGCGTTTAATAGGGCCTAGCATAAGCATAATCAAACTATAATGTTCCCACTGCTGGGACAGGCGTAGGTAATAGGGCATATATTACCGTAACTGCGCCAGCCGTCTTAACATGAACCCATAAGAATACCATCTTCATTTATTACATTAGTACGATGCACGATGTTATTAAAAACACCGATATTCTGGTGGAACAGCTCGTGCAGCTGCATTACAACGGTTTCTTCGCCAAGGAGGCGTATTCTCGTAACGGTCGCATGCATTCGAGTGTACATAGCCATCGTCGGAACAAAACTGATGATTAGATAAGACCTTGCGTTATCGTTATCTCGACCGCCTCATCTACACGGAGAAGAAATTCTAAATATGTTTTTTATAGGACATTCTTTTGACCGATTGGGCATGTTTGGGCCAAGACGTTTGATGAGTTCAGTGCACTTGATCTGTACTAAGTATAATCAGCCAATAATGTTCACACTACTGGGACACAGGCCTCCTCTCAGTGAGAGAGACAGGGCAGGGCCCTAATCTAACACGCGGGCCCAGTGCGGGTTGGTTTGATTTTTTGGCTCTAGGACATGCCGATTTCATGACAATGTTTTCTTTCACCGTTTTGAGAGAGCAGTGGTGATTAAATAATTTACACAAAGTAAAGCGCCTGCCTGGGTCGAACTCACGACCTCAACCCGTAAGTCGGGGCCGTTACCACTGGGCCGCCACGGCTCTCAATCTGCACCTTAATTGTGTAACGCATTAACAATTGGAATCTGTGGGTCTACTCCGAAGTAGTATCGGCCGTTTCCTGCTACGAAGTTACTATTTGTTTCAGTTGGTTCCGATCCTACACTCTTTCGAATATTGACTATGGTCCCGACCCAACTGAGCCGATCTGAACTTTTTTCGCATTTTTCAATAATATTCGGTTCGGCCATGTGTCGGTCCGATCCGAACATTCGCACTTTGCACTTCGGAGTAGGCCCCCTGAATCATTTTGGAGGATACTGCTAATCCAATGCTTCGTATGTTTGAAAAATGTGTCTGCTCAACAACGTAAATAACGCAATGAATGTTGTTGAACTGTCAAAATGAAAGCTATTCCAACTATTAGTATGTTTCGCAATTACCTCGCTGTACTTGAATGTCTCTGAATAGTTTTATTGCCAGTATGATTTTTATACGTATTAATGTACCGCTAGCGATTTTTTTCTGTAAGTTTATAAAGCTAAAGCCACAGCAATAAAACAACAGAATGAGCTTGTGCTGTTTGGAATTCCTGCGGTCTGTGGTTACTATTTAATTGTATTTTTTATGCATTACGTGTTTTCATGACGTCATCAACAAGAGACCTATGTATTATGTTTTAGGTACTTAAGTGTTGATTGCAGTTTTTCATTAGGTAATCCATAAAATCGTATGTCAGGAAATGAAATACTTAAATACCCATAATACCTATAATAATCAATTTACTAAGCTATTTTTAAGATAGTAGTAAAACTAACGAGGCCGGGTCTAGATCAAGTTCAATAAACAATTAGCATTTTTATAAGAAAGTCAAGCATTACACGAAGATTTTCCTTAAGACTCCAAATTAAACGTACATTTAGAACTCTCCATTTTGTTTAATAGCGAACGTCTTTTGTTTTATTATGAGCAGTGAGCACTTATTACGGAAGGAAGACAATCTCATCTTGTATTGCGTGAATTTTTGTTGGTATTAATAACAATACAACTTTTATCTCCGGTTACGTTTATGGTGAAATCTTTTTTTTTTTTTTATTGTGTTTTGTAGGCATTGTCATGTTTGTCATGATTTATTGTTATGAATCTGTTCCAAGACCCCTCGGCTAGCACGTTAAGCCGTTGGTCCTAGCTGTCGTTCGCAGATCTTTGACAGCCGTTACTGGTCATCAGAAGCTCGAAAGTCTGACAACCAGTCTTATCAAGGGGTATCGTATTACCTAGTAACTAGGTTGTGGATGTGATATAGGCAGTCGCTCCATGTAAAATACTGGTATTCAGCTGCATACGGTTACACTGAAATCTGACCCCAACATAGATAGATATATAGAACTATATATTATAATTATCATCAATTTCATCTATTTATGAATCTATTTTTGATTAATTAACAAATTGATAATCAAGACGATATTGTAAGGTGATTGAGCATTTTTTTTATACACAACAAACTATTTACTGATTGCTACTACAGCTGAGTTTATTAGATAAGAATTGATTTACAACATATTATTTAGTAGTCCAGTAAATTCCATAGTACATGTAAACGATAATAAGTAATAAATCATTGACCGCTTATCAAGAATTTGTTTCTATTTTAACTGCCATACAATTAAAATGGCCCACCTTTTATCTATGCGAAAATGACATCACAATACTAATTATAAATGTATGTTGAATGAAGAAATTTTTATTGTATCTTTCATCACATTTTGATAACAAATGGATTTTTGTGTAAAGAAATCTACATAACATAATTTATCAAATGCCTCTTACCTCCAAATTCTCAGACAACACTGAATATTAAGAAAGTTTTATCTACATTACTCTTCAAACTTTTAAGCTGACAGTGACTGCATGACACTTGAAGCTGAGTTTGTTTTAAAATTCAGTGTTTTTCCATAACTTTTTCATGTCATTTGGTGTAGATAGGTTTTTATTTTTATTATTTTATTTAGATTCTTTTCTATTTTGTTAATTTGAGAATGTTGTAGACTGTAGATTTGTTCACCATTTTATATTTTATTAAGTATCTGGTACTTGTTGACAGGCCTACTCTTCCCGTAATTTGGAAATATTGTAGAAGCTAATTTATTTGTAAAAGAGTGACTGTGGTATTTCTTGCCAGCTCTTCTCCTTAGGAAACAACCAATTCGAACTATGCACCTAGCTTGTGACATTTCATAAGTGCCCATGTAGAATTATGTGAAATAAAATAATTTGATTTGATTCGAACCAGATACTGGCTTTAATAATAATACATTATTGGTATTGGAATTAAAAAACAGATTCAATTGGCTGAATGATAAGATTACTCCCTTATCAATCATGTGGGTGATCTCAAGTATTTCTTATGAAGTCAGACACCTCTTTCTTTCAACAGAAGTGGCAGACAATGACAGATTATATTTTGTATCACAAGTTTATCTTTTATTTGATTTCTTTGGTAAATAGTTTTATATCAAGGGTTTGGTGAGGGGCTTAAGACAATCTAAATATGTTTGGGTGTCCAAACATACTTCAGAATATATTGTGGTATTTTCTGAGGCCAGTTTTATTTTTTTACAGATATAAGTTTTTACCTACTGCTAATTTTATGGATCAGATAGATAGAATATTCTTTATTATGTACACCATAAAAATAACAGATATGTAGAAATGGAATGGAATGGATGTATGAAGCAGTGAATTGTTAAGTTATTTGTCATCAATTGTTTTTTGAAGCCCAATGAGCTCCTGCCTTTTTCTTACATTTTTTATGATATACTTAATGTTAATATACATAATATATATTTTAGTGTTATCTTGTAAGTTATAATTGTTGTGTCTTTGTGAATAAATAATTTGTTTTAGGACAAACCAATTAGTTTTTTTATAATCACTTTATGGAATGGTGAAAAAATTGCAGTGCCTTTAAATAACATTAGGGTAATCATAAATTACAATATTATTAAAATACTTCGTCTCTAAAGAACCTAACTGTCTGGAAAGTTTAGTACCACACCCAACTCTCATAAGACTTATATTAGGAGTCATACATGCCACATGGACTTCAAAGTTTTTGTTTAGTTATGTACTGTAGGTACTTATTGTTTTATTATCAGAATGTGTAAAAAATCAACATTTAAATATTGGTTGCAGTCTTCTATGTGGTTGTGAGTACTTTTTGATAAAGTGGCAAAGGTATGTACGCAGTAACACAATGATTTCAGTACTTTGCTGAAGCTTTTGACTTATGCAAAGATCTGTTAATAATTATTTATAATTGGGCTCATTATAACTACTTGAAAAGGAAGTTTGGACTCCTTGAGATGATTATGACCTAGACCTAATTCTTCAACAAAATAGATCTATCATTGGATTAAATATTATATATATTAAAAACATCATAAAGATTTTGAAGAAGACTAAAACTGAAGAAAGACAAAAATAGTTGTTAGCCAATCACAAGTCAGGAAGGGATCCAAGGATTTTCTTTAACCAAAGCTTGTGCAACAGGATCTCAGTACAGGAGCGATCAATTTGGTGCTAAATATAGAACCAGGGTCCCTTGTCCAAACCAGTGGCCGTCAAGATTTGTCATTTCCTCACTCCAGCCAATCATTTGCTGACCTTGATGATTGTGGCATCTGTCATTCATTTGTTTGCTTCTCAACAATTTTAGATTCAACTAATTAATTAATTAATTTTACAATAGTCAAAAATGGGATAAATATGACAGTTTATAGATAGAATATCCATGTCAGATATTCTGTACAAAAGCTGTCAAACTGCAATATATTCCTCAGATCAAAGTTATCTGACTATTAAAAATCAGCTCTTAGTAGTGGAATTTTATTTGTCAATTGTTTATGGATTGCAATGACAATGTTCTACTTTGATTAATGTTTAGTGTGAAGAATATACTTACTTATATATTTTCTAATCTTTAGTCATTTTCTAAAGGGTTTGATCAGTATGGCCTCACATAAAGGGGCATTCTATCTACCCTATAAGGAGAATTATTTATTAAGAATAATTTTGATGTATTCAAAGTACCTATTAATTATACTTACTTAGGTTAAAGCAGAACCTTTTTTAAGATACTTAGGTATCATAATATTAAACAAAAAAAACAAACAAAGTTATTGTAAAAAATACACAGGTAGGTAGATAGATATAAGTATTGTTTTGACTTAAAATGAATGCATAATGATGATGAATGGCATGTTATTACTTAGTTGTAGTAGTCATGAATAATTCATTAATATCCCATTACATCACTTGGATATTAATAAACTTAACTCAAGATTATTATTATTACTTACATGGTTATGGTTATTATATAACCAGAATGATGCTTAGAGGTACAATAACAATATTGGGACAAGTGCAAATTTTGTCTAAAATAAGTTTAATAAAAAAAAAAACTATGAAAACATTCCCTTGAAGGTAAAATATTTGCGCCATTTCTGACCAATGATGTGCTATTAATATTTGTATAACAACAAACAAACAACTCTTGAAATGAGTAATCACAACATGCAAATGAATGAAACTTAATGAAAATTCTCGACTAAACTAACCGAAACAGAAAGATTTTGCAAAATGATAACGTGGGCGAATTCAGAGTGTCGCCAATATCATAATAATAGAACAAAACGAATAGAGATAACACGGCAAAACCGTTGAATAGCGGAGGAAAACATTAGAGAAAAACACTAAAATTCACTGGGAAAAATCAATTGCAGAAACAAGATGAGCTATGTTAACTTCTAGAAGAGTGTTTTTAATAGTTTTTATACAAAACAATAGAAATAATTAAACCGTTACCTTTTAAAACAATCACAGTGCGGACACAGGTCAACAGGAACAAAGTAGGTTGCCATCCAGCGTTCGTACGAATTTACACGTGCAACGGCACCATATAACAAGAGTAAAACACTAAAGACTAAAATTTCGCAATAGCTTAATTCCACAAACTAGTTATAACAATTTTAATCAAAAATAATAAAAGGCTTTTTGCAAAATAATATTCACAACACGCATACGATACACTCTTGCGAAAATCTGACATTAGTGACAGTTGGGATTTTTTTTTTCCTTCCACATTATTTCACGAAACCGGTTACGCACAGACAGTGTCTGAGTAAAAACAAAATGTTAAAAAAAAATTATTACTGTTTTTGTTTATAAATAATTGAAACCATAAGTAACATTCAAATGAATTCACATAATTATTTAGTTTGTGAAATGATTACAAACAAAAAGAAGTGTTACTTTATTTTTAGTACCGAACCGACAGTACCATCTATGGTCAATGATTGACAATCGGTAATTTTGTACAGCGCCATCTATCACCATTTGCCAAGTTTTCTTTGGTCACAGTTTGCCCCACAGAATACATTAGAAACCTAGATTAGAATATTTTTTGCCAAGTTCGTTCAATGTTAAACAGATGGCGCTACTAGCTTGAACTTGAGTAGTTTTTTACTGTTGAAATAGATGGCGCTATCCGTATTTGCTTTTTATTAAAATCGAGATGTCTTGGCTGTGCCAGGTTGCCGTAGCTCAATATTACGTTCACTGGTCTTCAGTCGGCTACATACCAAAGTAAACAAAGAAATGACTAGAACCACTAGTCATTTCAGTGGGTAGTTTGCAATGTTATTGACGTCTAGAAAACTACAAAAGTTGGATGAGATGATTCTTAACGCTCCTTTTTTATTTAATATTTTTCGTTATATTTTAATCGATTATTGTCCTTACGTACTTATGTAGGGCAAGAATTGAGGTTTATTTCAAGAGGATCAACAATTCTATCTACTGCGATCACCAGTCAGTCTCCTAGTCGTCGAGTCATTAATTTGGTCTGTGAGCCAATTAAATGATGATCGGATAGGTAATAAAACACCAAATAAAACTGAAACATTTTATTTAAATTATAACTCTTCTCTTCATATAAATAACGCTCTCTTTAAATGTATCTGGAAGCCTCTACATAAACATAGTAAACTTTTAAATGTCATACAACTAGGTACAGGATAAAATACAGAAGATAGCTTAGACAAAAATTAAAATTAGGTAGCTTAAAAATATCATCGAAGTACGCAGGTTAAATTGAACGAAGTCACCCAGTAGATCACTGCAGGCAATCAATGTTCACCTAGAAAACAAATTGTGGTTACTTCACTGACCATAGACTGAATGGAGTGATTAGTACCTATGCATTCTCGCGCTATTTTTCGTGACAATATATTTACAGAACGCTTTTTTACTTTTTAATAATAATCTTTATGCAGTTATGAATATGGATATTGCTAATGCTAATCTATCAGTAGGTATGGTTTTCTAACTTCATTTTTATTTTTGTTTTTTTTTTTATAATATCACTGGGCTTAATGATACCTAATGACATGTTTTTTCTGTTCTGTGATGACAACATCAATAGCAAATCGAGCTGTTTCGGATGAAGAATATCATGTTTCTCATGATAGTGTGTGTGGTGCAGTCACCGCAGCTCTAATCAAATTTCAAACTAACCATTATTAGTATCTACAGTAAAAAATTCAGTGTGACGTGTCTAGTTATTTGATGTCGCTGATTAGATTTTTGATATACTTAAAGGTAAAAAGTACATGTAAATCAACATACTACTAAACTTAGCCATCTCATTCTAGTAATAAAATAATTAATTAGTCTCTTGTGATTAACACTACTTTAAACATAGGTATTTATTGTCGTCTAAACGTTACCTACATTAAAAAAAATTGTAAGCACAAATAAAGAAAATACACAAAAATCATGCAATTTCATAAAAAAATACAATTGAAAATCATGCGATTTCAAACAATCAAAGCAACAATTATTTTCAAAATATTAAAAAAAAATTGATCGTGGATATTGGCACAAAAAAATTATAAATGTAAGATTTAGGTAGCTACATACAAAATATTACTAATAAAAGGTAAAATGAACATCACAGCAACAATTTCTAAAAATAATAATGGTTTAAAATAAGATACATAGTACAATTTAATTTTACTTTATGTCATTGATGTAAACTAAATTTAAAAAATAAATGATGTGTATTTTTAAGAGGCCATTAAATGCGTTTTGCTTAGAGATATACCTACAGCAGACAAACTTATAATATCTATAGAATTATTATAAGTAGTATTTACTTATTTAAGTACGTAGGATAAGACCTCGAACAAAATAATTTTAATGAATAAGTAGCAGAGCATAGAGAAATAACTTTCTATGCGTATGGTAACGTATGCAAACGTCCGAAAACATATCCTACGTACGCAAGAACAGAGGGGCAATTCTCGTATTTTTAAGAACGATCGCATTCTGATCGCAGTCGCAAACTGTCAAAATTACAATCAATTTACATACATTTTTGACATTAATTGTCGCTAAGATGAGATTGCGACTTGAATTTGAACGTTTTTTAAGTACGGGAACTGGCCTTCAGATTTTCAACTACAAGCCTTAATAACTAAGGATACTCCTCAATCAATGGTCTGCAAACCGGTATATCTCTAGGAATTTTGTGGTTACATTGTTACTTCTATGTTATATTATTAGCATAGCGATAATTGTGATCATTGCGAGCAGCAAACCGAGGAGCGTCAGCCAGTCCAAATCTGCCAGGTGTTGCGAGATCATCATAGTGTAGGTACAAGCTAACATCAACGTGCCAGAGTCGTGCCAATCGCGCTTCGACTGCGTGTTATCGTCTGTCGAAACAACAAAACAAGGCATACAATAAAAAAACTAGTTAGTACAGGCAACTAAAAAACAAAGGGGTTGTGAACACAAAATGAATAACAAAAAGCTGGATGCAAAATGGTTACAGTGAAAACAGAACACCGTGCATGAGAATGGACCACGTACCTCTATTTTCTTTTTGTGAATGTGATGTATGAGTTTGCCTTTTAGTTCTCCACGGAACTGCGTTCGTTGGCAGTGAGTTGCTTTGACTAGGAGGAGTACAATCATCTGTCTGGTCTACAGACAACCTTCTCAGGTGCTGATTCATATTCTGAACCAATTTAGGCGAACTTAAATCGTCGCGAATTTTATTTTCGGAGCCATTCTGACTTTCGTTGACAGTCCGTGACTGTTGTTTAGCGTTACTGTCTAATTTAAATATCGTCGCCAGTTCTTCAGAGGAATTATATTCTGTTGAATCAGCAGCATCCTTCTTTGTTTCTAAATCGTCTTCGTATATAGACAGATTAACGGAAGCCCTATTAGGAACTTCTTGATTACGTATAGTTTGTGAAACTTGGTTCAGCTTTTCAGTGGCTTCGGTAATTCCAGTCATTTTTTCTGTATTAGTATTATTACAATTATCCAATTTTGGTCCTTTATTCTGTGTAAATAATTTTTCATTTACTTGACAAATACCAGCGATTAAATCAGATATTCCGTCTTTTAACTCTTTAAAGGCGTTAATTTCATTAATTTCTTTAATTTTATCGTCAGTATTCAAGAAAGGGTTTAAAGAATTGATAACTGGTGGTTTCAGTTCCATATTTTCTATATTATTTTCTTTTTCCTTTACCGTCTCTATTTTCACAGCATCTTCTTTTATCGTCAATGGGACAACGTCAGGTATCAACTTACTCTCTGGTATCACAACCGTGGTTTCTTGAGCCTTCAATTGTTCTTCAGCTTTCGCTATATAATTTGAAAGTTTTATACTTTCATCTTCAAAGTTAAGTTCTTTTTCGAAACTATGCTTGAGCTGGTCTTCGACTTTGTGTAACTGATCTGATATGGCTAAAAGACTATCTTCAGTCTTCTTTCCTTTAGAATCTTTATTGGCTCCTTTAACGTTTGTCACTGGTCTGTCATCTTTCTGTTCACTTATCACTTCAGAACGAACATTTACATGCTTCACTTCAGGTGCATCTTCTGAAGATTTACATGTCAAACCATTCAAAAAGGTTTGCCGACTATCAGAAATTCGGCTCTGGACGTCTGATTTCTTCTCATTATTGTTTCTATTTTTATCCAATTCTGCTAACGCTACTCCTAATTTGTTGCTTGTGTCCATGGCTTCCTGCGCCAGCATGCTAAGAACCTGTTGAAACTCATCCTTTGATGAACGTTTCGATGCTTGGGGAGATCTGTTTGATGGTGATGAGCTTTTGGACTTATCACAAGATGGTGGCTTAGTAAGGTGCTTATCATCACTATGAATGAATGAATCGTCTTTTGCAAAATGATGGGTGGGTGCATGGGTGTTATTGACAAATAGACTGACAGTGTTGTGTCTTTGTTTTACCTTGTTGCGAGGGTAGTGTTCCTGCTCGTTGTCGTTATTTTCGAATGTATTACGCAGCCTTTTCATGACGTCACTGTTACTGTGTGTTTTTTGTAACGTAGCCACTTTACTCATGTTCAACGCATCGTCAATTTCTTTTTGTATCATGGTGAATATGTTAGCAGACAGGGATCTTACAGCTCTTTTCTTCTTGAGATTAGCGGCCGATTCCTTAGTGTAAGGATACTCATTATAAGAATGATTGTTATTGATTAGACCAGTATAATCTTCACCATTAAAATGCGAGGAATGCCTATTGTCCTTCCTCAAACTTCTATAAGCTAAATCATCAGAGACAAGGTCCGGTGATCTTCTTGGAATAAATCGTGATCGGCCCTTATTTTCTGGTGTTGCATGAAGGTAGTCACTCTGTGGAGCAGGTGATACTGGCCCTATTGGTATCCCAAATGGCGGTTGAGGGTCCATTGTTTTTAATCGACTGTTAGTCTGTTTTATATTTCTGTAAACTACGTCGTCATAAACTATATCTGGCTCGTTTCGTTCGGACTGCCTGTCATCGTCGGACGCGTAGGGCACATAAACAGGAGAAGCTAACATATAACTTATTTGCGATTGTGCATCTTTATAATTAGGTTTTTCCTTTGTTAAGGAATTCATCCGTCTAAATGCCATATCATCTTGCAGTTTGTCCGGTAAGGTCGACCTTCTTTGCACACGTCTCAAAGGCGTCGTTGGTTGACTTCGCAGTTGCATCTCGTCATCGTTTCCATTCCAATCATTAAAATGGTCGTTGAACTTCGGCGTCATTAACTCACGACGTTCAGCTCTATCTAATAAATCTTCGTCGCCTAAACCTAAACTATTGTAGATGGCTTCTAATTCATTTAGGGCATCGTCAAGGTTAGTAGATTTTCGTCTCTCTGAACTTTTTTCATCGTCAGATGGCATTTGATAAGTATTGGGAACATACGTATCAGATTTATGCCTAACGTGTGTTTTTGAAGTCGGCGATGTAACATTTTTTGGTGGGTCAACTGTAACAGATCGCTTGTACTCTGTCGTCGCCTTCCAAACTTTAGCACCGTCGGTTGTGTCAACAGAAGAACTTTTAAAAGGAGTTTTGTTTTTATTTTGAATGTCTGTGTTTTCTTGCCCCAGTTTATTCTGTTCTAAATACGGAGCTACTCTGTTCATTTGCGTACTGTTTGAAAAGTCACTGCTGCTTCTTGAGTTTGCGTATATACTTTGTTGTCGTCTCTGTCTTTCGGCATCGTCAATTTTTTTCCAAAACTCAGATGCGTTGCGAGGTCTCCGATACACACTCTCAGCGACGTTTTGAGAAGCTTGAGAGTCACTCATGTATTGATTTTCATAACCATTTTGACCTGTTTTAACGCTAATAGGCCTCCGAGATCTGGGGCTTTGATCAGCATAGTAGAGATAGTCATGTTTTAATTGGACTGGTTCTGGTTTAACTATATTTGTGGGACCTATAGACTTTCTCCAAGGCGGTGAATTAGCGTAGAGCCCATAATGGTTTGGTTCTGCTGATACTGAAGCTGGCCTTCGAGGTTGTTCGTTCCTTATCTGGAAGTTCTGTATGTATTCATTATTTTGCATTGCGATGTGGTCCTCGGAGTTCGATATAGGTCGTCGCAACCCATTGAAGCTGTGACTTAGTGACCTGTCCTGACTTCGTCTCATAACTCTTTCGAAGTCGTTATTAGGGACGCCATGCATAGTATTTTGCTGTGTATTTACTATCCTATCTGCTACCATGGGGTTATTTTCATAGTACATTGATATAGGAGTTGCGACTTTTCGATGCATGTCACGAGGGGGTGGCACAGGAGGCGCTTTCTCTTCTCTCTTAACATTTGTTACATTTCCCAAAGGAAACTTGACACACATGACGTTCTCCGGGTTCTCATACTGGTTACTGACACTCCTTTCTCGGTTATTATTAGCATAAAGCATTTCTCTATTCATGTTACTAGTAGGTATGGAATAGTTAATATGTTCATTGTTAACTTTTGCGTTAAAGTTGATGGATGATGGGTAACTTTGTGTCGAAGGGAATGATGATATTGATTCGGATTTCATAGGACGGCGGTTAGCATCATTAGCATATAACTGTTCCGTTTTGATATTTTGTGTTTGGTCACGTTTGCAGGTCCCATAACCACTGCTTTGACTCGTCGGCGTTCTGGTCAACATTTCAACTTCAGCTTTTGTGTAACCTTGTTGTAATAATTCAGCTTCTTTATTCAGTTGATTCTCTTCATCGCGAGATAACCTTTTAATATATCTCTCATTTCTTGCACTTCTCGACCTTTTGTTTAATGAGCTATCACGTGAACGCATTAAGGAATCTTCACTTCTAAATCGAATCATCAATGATGAATTTGATGACTTGAGTGATTCTTCTTCACTGCTCGACTCCCCTTTCAAACTATTTCTTAGTGCTTCGACTCTGGCTTTCAATCTGCCTTTTCTTGTTTTTCTAGAGGGTGTCTCCAAAGATGGTCCTAAGGATCTATTCGAATTGTCTTCTCTTAAGCTGAGGGATTCTTTGGAAGCTCCGTACAGTTCTTGAGTTTTAGCACGGTAGTTGATGAAGCCAGCCGATGGGTCGGACAGCACACCGTCATCGGTAACATCTCTAAGATTCGGTTTGGCTAAACTCTGCGCTCTTCTTGAATCCCTTATAACTATGTGGTCAAAATTATTAACTGCCGGAGTCTTCTTTTTCTTCTTAGACTTTCTTTTCGATGGGGAGCGTGTGCTGACTCCTTCATCGCTTTCCGAAGACTCTTCACTTTCGTCTTCTTTCTTCTTTCGTCGAAATAGTTTCCCAATGGACCATTTCTTGTCTTTCTTTCGTTCAGTTTCTTCTGGTTGTGCGGGCCGCTCCACGCGGCGCTGGACGGTGGCATATTCTTCTGTGTAGGGACGGTACGTCGTCGCTGGTGCCGATATGTCTCGGTGAGGGACCGGGGGGGAGTTGACAGCCTGGAATGCGAGAAAAACTGAATTACTTTTATGTTACGGGTGAAGTGGACACAAGAGCACACTGAAATTTAAAACTTAATTCTAATGTTTCCTTTGTCCTCGTTTTACAGCATTTATAAAAACTCGTTTTTACAACCTAGACAGTAATTGTGAGGCCAGCTAAAAATATTTTCGTGTATATTGTAAGTAGTCACGACAGTTTACAAAAAAAAAAAAATGGTACCTCGCCCTGCTGTCTAGTTGTATAATTTGCGAAGGTCGCTAGTTTGGCATGGTGTCAAAAGTTATGAATACTATGAATTTGTATTGTATAGGACCCGATAACGGAAACGTTTTAATTGTTTTTTTTTATAATTTTATCTTAGGTTAAAGATCAGAGTAGTTTCGACCAAGGAGAACGATAAATTTGCAGTGGTAAACAATACGTCTCTTTTATTTAAATATCTTTCACGGAAGTCTAAGTCCGTGAAGTTATTTAAACGAAGTTTAAAACAATAACAAAATATGAGAAATTAAAAAATACTATACCAGAGTGCCTAACATAGAATCATTAACATCTTTAAATTTATAAGGTACAGACACCAAAAGAGATAAGTAACCAGGGTCGTCGGATATAGTTGAAGTTTAGTAAGAAACCGATGGATGTTTTCGAAAGAAATATAATTTGATAAATTAACTGTTTGTTTTCTATTACTTAAATAAAATTTTATCCGAAAAGATCAATCCGTTTCTTACTAAACTTAGACGAAACTGGTTACTTATCGCCTTTGGTGACCGTACATGAGGTACTTACAAAGTAAGCATTAATAATGATGATATCGGTACAACGAATTATTGGGTGAATCGCTGCTAGATTACCGAGTAATCTGTATTTAGGAGAGACAAACAAACAAACAATCAATCACCAAAATAACCAATAAATCAAACATGTCGATCTATAAAAAAATAAATAAAGTTGAAGGGTCTGGTTTGTAATAGCAAAATAACAGCTTTTTACTAAATTAAATAATATATGAAAGTATATACGGTACTTCTAACAAAAAAAAAAACATTTTTTAAATTTATTTTTGTTTGTGGTGGGGTTTGTTCCACCTAACTCCGAAACGGCTGGATCGATTTTGATAAATTTTGGGGAAGGACGTTTCATCGACATACCACGCAGGCGAAACCACGGGCGGAAGTAATAAGTATACCTACATAACACGTAATACTCACTAGTATACTACGCTCGACAATTCAAAGTCTTTCAACTGCCTAAATTAGAAATGCGTAGGACTGTGATTGGGTCTACAATGACCTCATTAACTGTAGATGAAAGCCAGTAATGGAAACAATAACTGATTCAGCAGTTTGCTTGCCAAAACACAGTGTTTTAATCTGTTTGTTTTGCATCAGAAAGCTCATTAATTAGCAGAGGATAATGAAAACAAAATGAAGTGTATCTGCTGGTTATCTTTAGCGTAAATTATGTCACGTTTACGTGTTTTTATCTTTTAAATGTGTTATGGCAACACAGTATCATGGATTTCAACGCCATCTGCGTAAAATCGAGATGATTGTGGATGTGGACTCGGTACCTAAACAATGGTGTTAGGCCTGGATTGCTGATATATGGTGAAGTATGAATCTCGATTTAGAAACTAGATTTGAGTACCTACATATTCGTGTGAAATCATTCAGATTACATTCGAGAGATTTCACAGGTTATGTTGGAGCATCGTTTTAAAATACAAGCTCAGTCAGTCTCATTGCCTTCGGTGCACACCTATGTTGCAGATAATTTCTTAAAAATCTGACCCATTTTGCAGTTAACATTATATTTTTCAGTTTATTTCTTGGATCTTGCCTCTCTGGATGCTGAAACAGACCTTAGTCGAATGACCATTCTACGTGACTGAAGTATAGACTAACATTACTGAAAGGTCGGCCAGTTGATTCCTATTCGACACTCAACAAAAGCTTGACTGAAACCAGGGTTACTTACACACCAAATCACTTTCAAATACTGGCCGTGGCTTCGGAATCTTAAGGCCAGCGTTTGAAAAAAGAATATGACCAATTCAAACGAGGCTTGTTCTATTCGAATTTTAAAAACAAGCTTGTAGATCGTTATTTTTATTTTATGCCAGTGTTGTATACAGATTATTAAAAATTAAACTTACAGGTAAGAAAGATCTAAAATATTCATTGTTTCTCCTCTCGCCGACTTCGAGCATGGCGACCATATTTTATTAAGTATTATAAAATAAACACTTATTTAAAGAACATTTACAAATATTCACACCCACTTGCGTACTTTTGGCACGGCAGTCCTACCGTATGTTTTAACACAATATTACACACACTAGCTACCACTTAATATATACATAATTTCATAGGTAGGTACTATTATTAATTTATTGCACTGAAAACTTCCACCGTGTTCCACTATTTCAGTCTTTGAGCATCGTCATTAGTCTCTTAATTAGAACTAAAATATTGCTTAAAACTAACACTCCGACCACACGTAATATTGTATTTTCGTCCCGTCTATTTTGCAAATCTTTAGTATTTTGTACACTGTTTAAATGTGTAATTACTGTAGGAACATTAATGTAACATTATTATGGCACGCAAGAGAACATGTATATGTTATATCACAACGAAAAACACAAACAAATATTTATTTGGAAGCTTCGGGTGCGCGGGCGCACCGCGGACGCTGCGCGTGCGACTCGCCAACGATGCGCGCGCGTCGCCTCGCGATAATTTCGGCCAACTACAGATAGATCCGCGTCTTATCCTATATTTCTTCGCTATAATAACACAGGCGCCCGATGTTCCACAAATCTAGCTATTAATACACTCACAACATTTTTTTTATTCAGATGCAATTCTCGTGTCGAAAGGAATCTTTAGATGTTTTTTTTTTTGGACTCTTGTTATGAAAATAGACGTGTATATAGGAAGTGCCGTTAGCGCTGAATGACTCGCATTATATAAATTTTATTTAAATGTTATTGATAACGAGCTCAGATGTCGACAGGCGTTCATTAGGTTTCAAAGATAACACGAAGTGCGAGAAAATTATTATGATTACTAAGTTCGAATGTTTACGGACTTTTCTTTGTATTTCGGTCAAAGATCAGAGACCTTAAACTAAAAAAAAGTCGTGCGACATTTTAACGTATCAATAAAAATATTTGGAACGCAATAAAGATATAAATATCTAATACCTGAAGGAACTAGAAGCGGACACGTAATTTCTTAATCAAGCGACGTTTGAATTTGAAAATACAGCATTCGGCAAAATGTTTTAAGCGAACGCTCCTAAATAGGTGAAGAGTAATGCAAAACAAGTTCAGTTACTGCAAAAGGTGGGAGCAAATGAAGTGAAGAAAGCATCGAAGGGAGATCCAAATATAACTCGGCTGAGTCAAGTGCACGATGTTGATTTTGAAACACTATTTAGTATAGAGTTGCTCTAACTACGTTTGAGATATAGACGAGGTCACTGCTAGCAGACAACTATTTGAGAACAGCGGATATCATGAAAACAGACTAACGATAATTTGTTTACGTGTCGAACCATTGATGTATCTGCTGCAACGTTTATAATTTAACTGTTAGGCAAAACGCAATGGGTTGTGAAATCAAAACTGAATAGCAGGTTATCTTAATTTAGATTGAGCCGCAATATTTCATAGAGTGTTAGTTATGCATGTTATGATTTATATTTACGAACTGAATGAATGGACTAACGATGTTTCTAAAAAATGTGTTACGAATCGAGCATTCAGAAATGATAAATTCAATATTGAAACAGTTTTATACATCTGCGAATCACACGTTTTTCTGTACGCTGATAAAAAGGACATTGAAAATGCAAAACATATGTTTAGTTGGAATTGTTTCTATAAGTATCAATCTTGGGATCGTAAAGACTTCAAGGAGATTTATAGGACAGACTGCAAATATACGACTGCGAACATCCGACCAAAATAGTTCCGAACGATTGAAGAAGTACGGGTAAATGATGGATATTCCAATGAATAGACTCTATCGGATTTCTGGAAGCCTGGTAGTCTTTGATCAGGAAATCTGCTGCCAAAACAATAACTGATGTTTCCTATTATGATAGTGAAATAGCAACAGCCAATCAAATCACTTGTTTTACTACTTCAAATAGACTTTAAGAAAATGGGGGCTAAATACAAAATTGCCATTTTCAATTTTAGTTCTACATTTTCTCTTAATGCCTTCAGAAGAAAGCAAATTCTGCGAAACATTTCGAATTACATGCAACGTTTGGAATCCATTTAGTATCACAAATGTTTTGTTGCCAGCACTTACTTTGAATGTATATGACCAAAACGCGCAAACGATGCAGCTTTTTGTTACACTGGCGTATTGCTAAACGATCCCCCAAAGCCGCTGTCGTCCAAAACATACGAATGTGAATGCGATTCTTGTGCCAAAAATACGCCGCGTCGAAGCATTGGTTGCGTTCTTTTCATTCGCTATAAAATGCATCACGAACAACACAATATCGTCTGGAATGCCTTCTAAGCTGGTGAAGTTAGCTGCAAACGACTCTGTCTAAGTGGTTGTCTCAAATATACAGAATTCCTTTGCCCTTTCTCTAACAGGAATTTGAAAACTCTTTTTAATTTTGTAATAGATGGGAAACTCCTAAATTAATTCAGTCCAACAATGATTAGCTATTTTTAGAATCTCATTCCGTATCCGTCACGTTGGACTGACGTCTTAACAAATTAACCCAACAACTCCATTGGAATAGACACTATTTAATTAAGCCTGAAAAATGGCGGGCTGTACGGGAGAACCGCATCAGATACACTCCATTAAAAATAGGACAGAGTCGGGGACCGATTTATACCTTGTCGGGATAATTAAGGAGCCACAGAGCGCAATCAAACCGAAGTTAGGGCCAGCTAACGCACGGTGAGTAAAACTTGTACGAGTTATTACATCAGAACACATTTATTAATAACCAAGTGACCAAAGGATCTAGCGTGTGTTTTGGCTACGTTGATATGCATTTGGATTTTATTATTTATTTATACTTTATTGTACACCACAAAAATAAATATAACATAAAAAATACATCAAACGATACCAAATAAACAATGGACGGCCTTATTGCTTTCTGCTATCTCTTCCAGGCAACCTTGGAACGGACAGTGATTTTCCTGGACATAAAATGGGGCTGTCGTTGGTGCAAATATTAGGTATACACTAAAATACATACACAGATATATACATATCGTTATCGTTTATTGTTTTTAATCAACGAATAAATTCAACAGCGTTTTATTACCCATACTTTATCACAATGGGACTCATACTTTAGCATAATTTCGAAGGGAAAGTAAAGAACAAATTGATGTTGCAGAAAATTGGGAATCGATTCCATCTACTCAATGTGCCCAATTCTGTAACAATTTTATTGAGGAAGTAAAAATAAATGCCTATTATACTTAAGATGGAGAGTAAATGAGTTGTCGTCACATTATGTAGGCAAACTCAGGTGATAGCAGCTGAGGCCGCGATCAAAAATAGATGAGCTGTTCTGTAGTGATGTAACGTTTTGTTTGACCGTCGTTGATCTAGTATTTGAGCAGATGTATGAACACAGATTGCCTGACACTTGTTTCATTAGTGTAAAGAGGCCAGTGGTCCAATTAAAACAATGTATCGTGCATCCAACTGTGGGTATTTGTTTACATTTATGGCTTTGATTCGCGGTATGTATGCGAGGAGGAATGTGATATTAAATATTCTAAATTACATATATAGGACTAGCATTGACTTCGTCCGCGTGAAATTTCTTGTTTCTTCCGACCCATCCCGTCGCATGGCGTCGCCTGTCCGCACCATTGCTTCGTTCTCGCTTTTTTCTGACTTTTTTTGTTCTTCTAATAACAATATATTTAATAGTAAATGATATAATTTAATTAGAATTTATATGATGAAGATTATATTATATTAAAAAGAATATTTGTTGGGTCCTAGCGTGCATATATGCCAATAGCCTTCCTCAAAAATTTGGCTAATGATTACAACAATATTTTTTCTAATCCAACTGTATTTTCAGAGATTAGCGCGTTCAAACCAAAAAACGAACTCTTCAGCTTTAATATTAGTGTAGATTGCTATAGTCAGGTATCTCTTTCATTTCCTGAGCCAAACATTTCAATTTAAACTTTTTATCAACCTATTTCAAAGTAGCTGTCATTGTTTCATATTCATATATCCATCTAGTAGGTACCTACTCTATCTTGATCATCTATTTAATATATCACTATATCTCATTCGTGCTCACACACCTGCTTCACACCTAGTCCATTAATCTACACTTGCGTGTAAATAATTCGATCAAATCGAAATAATATTTCCTCCGAGCCATATGAACATCATCATGTGAAAGTTCACCGATCCATCTTGAAGACGAATCTGTCTTCCCTAACTGATGTCCCCGGGACATGAACACGACCGCCCAGTGACAAACGTCACACGCAACTTCGCATTTCCGCTACAGAATCACTTTTATTTATTGCTTTTTTTCATTTTTTCGACGGCAACACTGATCATGGTTTTAGGAAGAAACTTGTTTGAAAGTTTTTTCTTTGTTTTAATATCCGTGAGTGCTGGATCTCGTAAGTTAAACAACAATCTACAATCCGGATTCCTTTCATGATAATGTTATGAAGTTTCTCGCTTCCATAAAGTTAAGTGTATTGAACTGGACTGACATATTGATTTGTTCACAACTTTGTTGTGTTATTTTTACTATATTGGGTGGCAGGGCAGGGAGATCGACGCGCAAACTGTGAACTCTATGTAACGCTAACTGTGAATACTGTGAATTCAGGACATGATTCTGAACAGTTGTAAAAAAAAAATGCTTTTTCATGGAAAAGTAAAAATACCTACGCGGTCAAAATGTACTGCACAGTCATTTTTTTAGAAGCGGTTAAGAATCATGTACCGAATCCATGGTAACCGGTTGTGCGTCGATGTTCCTGCCACCCTGTAGATTCTGAAATGGTAGTTTCATAAGTTTGATCCAGACTCGATGTGGTTTATGGATCATTTCCTCTCAATCCAACTTTGAACAATAGTTTTCATTGTACTGTGTTCTCACATAGAACTTAGATGGCCAAAGTAAAGACCAACTTTCTGCAGAGAATCAGAAGTTTTGAACTTTTTGTGAATAGGCGAGGTGACTTTCTGTAGGAGTTATTGAGAAAAAGGATAATATCGAATAGATAAGATAAACGATAAATTAATTTTACTTTCAGTTACAACTGGACCGTATCTGGATCAAGTTAGCGAACAAGTGAAAGTTAATCTTTTGTTTGTGCTTATCGTTCGCATCTCGATCTTAACGTTTCTGTTAAATGTAGCCCCCGGTGGTGTTATCTCCGGTGTTTAGCTGTTATCACTTCCCATGAATTTTGTTTTCCATGGTTTGTTACTTTTAAATAATGGATGGAACATTGCGCGATGAGATTTCAGAATTTAATTCCATAAATTTCTGGATGCTCTTGGGAAGTTGGGAAAACTTAGCTTGATAAAGCATTGCAAATTGTATCGCGATGGCCGTTTTGCGTGTGATGCACATTTTCCCCCAAACGAGTTTTTTTTTTTGTATTTGTGTTCTTCCGCAAATAAACGTTTTTTATTTCTTTCTTTGAAAATTAAATTGTTTAGAATTCGAAAGTGTCGTATGCTACAATAGCACGTAAATCCGATAGTCCTGCGCCTGATCTCTCCCCGGTCGTGTCGGATTGCCGTCCCATCGGACTATGAGAGCAAAAGAACAGAGAGTGCACCTGTGTTTACGCACACATTTGTGCACTTTAATATCTCCAGCGTACCTGGCTAATCTCCGTTAATATTGGCCACCGTGACCGAAATCGGTCGAGAGGCATTCATAATTCTCCCGCTCTTATCCCAATTTATAATT
This sequence comes from Apamea sordens, assembly GCA_945859715.1. Lineage (NCBI taxonomy): Eukaryota > Metazoa > Arthropoda > Insecta > Lepidoptera > Noctuidae > Apamea > Apamea sordens. Next base: position 15,071,882 of record OX244001.1, read on the forward strand.
CTAATATTGTCATATGACAAAAAGATGCTGTAACCAAAACCACGAAACTTTCAGAGTCACTGTCAAACAATACGATTTCCCCGAAATCCATTTATCAAGTCGCCTTAATCATGTTTTGGCTACCGTCTCAGAACATTAAAAAAACACCCAAAAAGACACATTCAACGAATTGACTAATATAACAGCTTTATTTATTTTTAAAACTTCAGTAGCAAAACTGGGCCTCTTTGTCACAAATTCTTAATAACCCTTCTGTAGACAGAGAAAGATTTCGTGAACAAAGAAGTTTCACTTTTGAAAGCGTGCTAATTCTTTGAAGTCTTTGAGAATAAACATCAAAGTTGAGAACATTGAATTTCTGTTGATTCATATATAGGGTGGGACCAGCACCCTAACTCACAATTTGAATAATTTTGAAGAATTGCTAATCCATTGCTTCATATGTTCGAAAAATTCGTCGGTTCAACATCGGAAATGACGCAATGAATGTTGTTGAACTATCAAAACGAAAGCCTTTCAACTGTTAGTGTGTTACGCAATTACCCCGCAGATGAGCGTAAACGCAGTCACTGAAATCAAATTCATAAAATTCCGCTGTTTGCGCGTTTACGCAATACTATTTGGAGTGTTTGCAAAATTAGTAACGTAGGTAAACAAATCGCCGAAATTACGTTGCGGTCTGTGTAGTACATATTGAGCCGTAACACGTAATTAATGTCACTGAAAAATGAGCCAACGTATTTACGTAGGTATCCAGTACGTACGCTCAAATCCGAAACAGCAGTGCGATTCTGTAACCATCTCACCATGAAAACTTAGGTGAAGTGAGCGTGGAGTGAGCTGTCATTCCAACTAATGCTCGGGATTAACACTATTGACAGCTCACTCTAAGCTCACTTCACCTAATTTTTCACGGTGAAACTTTTACAGAATCGATCGGCAGTATACCTACATTGTATGAAACGGGATATTGAATGCTGATTGTTGTGTAATTTCGGTGACAAATTTTTCGTGACGCACATTACGCCGGGTCATGCGCATCCGTTGCCCCGTTCCCGTCCATTTATCATAATTAGGAGTCATATGTGCGCACGTGCATCGCATAGGACGTGGGTTCATTCTCTGACGTTGCAGGAAGCGGTGCAGTTTCCCATGCAGCGTTAGAATGTACACAAGTTTCAGATTTATTTATAGGATTTGTTCATGGGTAGTATGTTGTGATTATGACGTATAGTTTTTTATTAATATTGTTACCATGGTGTATGATATTGTTATCGAGTTGTTTTATAGCGTGAGAGCAGGAAGGCTATTATGAAAAGTGATCGTTTTTAAGTGAGTAGTAAAATTAGTAAGTGTAAGTAAGTGAGTGGTAAAGGTAAAATTAAAAGAAGAGTTAGTAAGTGAGTGGTAAAATTAAAATTCTCTTGGAAAAATACTTAGGTCCATATAAAATTATTTTTTAGAAAGTGTTGTTATTATTTTGATGTCGCATACCATTTGCTTTAGTAATTTTGTTACGTCATTTTCATTTCAGATTGTAAATTTTCTCCTGTTGACAGCGATGCGGACTATTTTTTGATGGCCTATGATTCTTACCCCCATTTTTATATACATGATCCTACATATTATTATAACTATTTAAAGACTATTGCTTACATATTTTGTAAATAAATATCATCTTACTCGGTACTCGAATAAACAAAACCCAGTTTCTATGCACTACGATATCTAAAGGATTTTTTTGCTATAACAGATTGTAAAATAAAAAATCTGGGAGTAGATAACCTATTCTTATTTCTATACTTATATTCTCGTAATAATGAATAATCTTGCTAGACAGTGGTGGGTGCTGTTGGCCCATCGTCCTTAGTCATAGTTCCTGACTCACAATTTACGCCACCCACGAACTTACAAGCTGATCTATTTACACACGAGACTTGGCTAGAATTTAAATGTTTTAATTAAATATAATTGCGCGTCCCTACACCTGGACTTGCTTTTTACACAATCATCATGGCGTAATAATATGACAATTTGTGTCTACTATACCCTGTCCATTAGGTTAACCGTTTTTTGACAGCTGTCAAAAAACGGATTATTGAATTATCTTATTTATGGCTTCTTACAGATATTATAATACCGTACGTGTATCAATCAATGAATTGTGTGTTGATGCAATCACTAGTTCCATCTGTCAAAAAACGGTTTACCTAATGGACAGGGTATAGGTTTATTATTTCGTTTAAAATATTCCTGAAAAAAAAAAGCCGGACATTTTACCTTTCAATATTTTTTATTCAGAACACATTTAAAAAATGTTATTTTCCAAAAGTCAGTTATTTTCCGCTTGGCCGGACAAATTAGGACCGGTGGTAACCCTATACGACACGAACTTTATGAGGATAACTTTACAAATTTGTTTAGAAAAGTATCTTCATCATCATTCAGATAGACGACGTCCACTGCTGGAGATAGGCTGCCCCGAGGATTGCCATGCCACCCACTATACAGGGTGAAATTAAATTCATGGGCATCCTTTTAAGAGGTCGTTGTACTCATCATTATGAACAACTTTTACTATGGGACCAAACCTAAAATTGCGAAAAAAAAAATCAGCTGTTCCCTACATTTATGTTCGCATAACTCGTCAAAATGTAGGGAACAGCTGTTTTTTTTTCGCGATTTCAGGTTTGGTCCCATAGTAAAAGTTGTTCTTATTGGTGATTACAATAACCCCATAAAAGGATGCCCATGAATTCAATTTCACCCTGTAGAAAGTTATTTAAATTGTTTGGTTGTTTGTAAGAGGTAGTAAGAAATCTCTGGGCCTACTGATCCTATTACAAAATTTGTTCACTGATCTACAGCTACAGCTATGGCCGAGTGCCATAGAATATGTTATATGGTATTGGTAGTTGACTTCTATGTATGAATAATATATTTTTTTTTTTTTGACGGCACGGTTGGCGCAGTGGTTCAGCGATTGACTGCTGCGCTGCGTGTCGCGGGTTCCATTCCCGCACGCAATAAATATTTGTATGACCTACAAGTAGTTGTTCCGGGTCTGGCTGTTTGTGTAAACGCACCCACGATACAAGACTAATTCCTAGCGAGGCAACGTTTTTAAAAAAAAAAATATGATTTTTTAAAAGCGTAACCGTGGAGTTTCTCGCCGGCTCTTCTCCTTAGGAAACAACCAATTGGAACCGTGCACCTAGCTTCTGACGTTTTATAAAATATGCCCATGTAGGTTTTTATGAAATTAAATACTTAAATATTTTGATTTTGTTCATACCATCTACGATCTATTTTAAAATCCACCTCGTTTATGCAAATAGTTAACCTACTTACCTATATAAAAATATTAAGTACCTAGTTCAAAAACACAAAAAAAATCATTTTCAAATGCAAATGTTTCGCTAATAAACACAGTATTTCCTTGTAACATAAATCAGTTTGTAACAAATAACAATGCTTCCTATTGACATATCCGGCTTTTAACCGGGCGCACGCGCATTCATCTCTTGCCAATAGCGCTGACCAAACATCTGTGTTGTTCCTCGTATTTATAACTACCCTTGTTACAATTTCGGAAGAGTTATATTTCCTGTTCTAACTTGTTAATATACATACTTAATGTTAGTTTGGACTTTTTTTTATTTCTTACAATATATACGAAAAAACCTACACTTCCTGTAAACGCTGCCCCGTTTGTGGCCATGTACAAAATGCTCAAAAGTTGGAACTATACCACAGAATAGTCTACACGGCTTTATTTAAGGCTCGCGCAGACAGGCGCGCCGCTCCGACGCGATCTTACTGGTATGTAGTTTTCGAAGAAATTATTTCACTAGAATGGCGTCGCGCCTGTCTGTGGGAGCCTTTAAAGTGGAAAAAGAATAGGTAAAGAGTTTTACATATTATCCTGAATAAAATGTAAAATAAACTTCTTTATTTTGTTTTTTTTTTTTGCTGAAAAGGTTCATATCACGTTACCTGAGAGCAGCGGTAGCCCAGAAGTAACGGCCTCGACTTACGACTTGTAGGTCGTAGGTTCGAACCCTGTCAGGTGCGTTACTTTGAGTAAATAATTTCATCACCACTGCTCTCAACACGGTGAAGGAAAACGTGAGGAAACCGGCATTTTGTAGAACGAAAAATCGAAGACATGTGACATTTACCAACCCGCACTGGGCCTGCGTGGTGGATTACGGCCCATACCCTCTCACAGAGAGGAGGCCTGTGTCCCAGCAGTGGGAACATTACAGGCTGATTATGACGTTGCTTAAATTAATAAAAACTATTTACGAGTAGAGCTGACGAAAATGTTTACGTTGCTCGAAAAATCCTTTTGATCCACTGTTAATTCCATGCATTGCATTCCATATGGGGGGATTAACAGTTAGTACTAATAGTGGCTAAAACTCGTGTTGGATAAAAAAATCTTGAGAGGTGTCAAGGGACACCCGGATGGAACGAAGTTCAAAGAGAGAGAGAGAGACAGAGAGACACGCGCACGCCGCACGGCTTACAACTATAGCAAAAAGTGTCGTTCCAACTTTTGGTCTTAATTTTTTCCGTCTAGCGCCCTTTCGCAACGCGCGATAAGGAACTTCGTTCCAAAAGCCTTACATATTTGAACCTTTAACAAGCGAGTCAAGCCCAGCTTGCAATATTGAGCCAAAAACAGACACGTCTATTTTTTCGTTGTTAAAATGGTGTCGGTTTCATTCGTATTCATTTTAGGGCGGCTCAGAAACCAATTTACTGAAGGCCAATTCACATACCTACTTAAAAACGTTCAAATTCTAGTCGCAATGTCATCTCAGCGATAATCAATGTCAAAAACTTGTCAAAAATGAATGGAAATTGATTATATTTTTGACAGATTGAGATTAGAATGCGAACGTTACGTAACGTAAGGAGTTGTGTTATAGGATATTAAGATTAAGTAACAAATTGTCTCAATAAAGTGCACATTCCCAAAAACCCAACCTATTCATTTCAAGCCTATAAACATAGCTACTAAAACCTTTCATAATTCCCTGTTAATTTATAAAGAAAAGGGCACAATCCCGGAGCATTCCTCCGCAGTGTCGCGTTATGAAAGCATGTCATATTTTAAGAAGACTCGGCTTCCCTCATTAGCGGGCCCACTAATGACGGAACGATTTATTTGAATGGCACAACAAATAGCACACAGAAAATGACAACAAGCGGTTTTGTAGGCAAATGTATGAATATTTTATAACGTACTTGCGGAGCTTTAGAAGTAAAAACGAAGGCGGAAAATACAATTCGTTTGGCAGACACGACGTGTTAAAATTATCTCACGTAAGCTGACGTTACACCAAGACTGTAAAAGAAATCCAATTGGCCAATAAAAGAAAAGCTTACTATGTAATCTCCAATTCTAGGCATTCAACACTATGTATAAAACGTTAAAGCTGAAGCCAAAATCTTCTCACACGATAAAATCTTGCAAAACATGACAATTTGGCACTTACACATCGCAGTTATTGTTCGTGTAATACCAGCATAATCCAGCTCAGGTCGACTGGAATGTCCTTGGGAATTGTCTATTAGGGACGTGGCAAGGCCATCCCGGGATACCCCCAAATGATCCCGGTCCAATTCCACGAATTGGTGGAATAGCGGGAATTTTTGTTTACGCATTCTTGTCGCGCGCCAGGAATAAAAGGTGAGATTATATTCGACCCGATGACTGTGGCGAGTAGTGATGTGCCGAATCGAGTTGTTTATCGATTGGTTCGTTAGCACGCATATTGTCATGTAAATGTCGTTACATCGTATTTATGGAAATGAGGCGATGTGCCTGTAATTTTTTAGTTGCACTGTGTGGTACACGTCATTTGTACTCACAATATTAATTAATAACAAAACAACATTCATGCAATGGAATAACAGAGACGAGACTACCTACTTCATTAATGTCTAACAATTATTCATTTTTATTAGGTACCTACGTATTATTAACGGAACACATTAATTAAGTTAAAAAAAAGGTAAGCAATAAATAGCACACGTAAAATCACGTAGGTCTAAATGAATTCTAAAACAATGAATCGAAATTAATAGGCTTATGGGCGGTGCGTAGCAGTTTTCGACGAAAAAGAAAGTCAAAATCCTCTCAGTTAAAAAGTTTTCAACTAAAACCCTCACCAATTTTGACGAGCATTTCCATTTAAAAAATCACGAACCCCAAAGTTATTTCAGTAGTGGGAAGTGGGACATAGTCCGCGTGACCCAGTGCACTAGGTACTTGAGCCCGCTAACGAATGAAAACATTCCATAGCCTCAACTACAGCTGTAAATCAGGTAAAATGGAACGTTCCATTTATTTTCTGTTTGCCTTAGAAATTGGATTTATATTCAGAAAGTTTTAAAGTTAATTAATGAATAAAACTGATTGGATTTTCTGTTATTCAATCATTGTTCTTTGATTGTTTAATTTAAAGTCATTGAATATATTAGTGTAGATTTAAATGGGGTGATCTACATTAAACGGTTTGTGGTGATTAGGTATTTCAAAATTAATATTTTACATAAAAAAATACAACCGTCTTGTTTATTATTTTTCAGTTTTTAGTTATTATACCCACACAAATTCGTATACCACTACTTACTTTGTAAACAACAGTGACAAGAGTGAGAACATTATCAACATACACAAAAGTGGATTAAATATATGAATTATTGAAACGAACTCAAAAACTACCAAAGCAAACTTAATAAAATTCATATACGCGAGTTTCCTCTACCAAATAAAAAAATACAATAGATTAAAATATCGACGAACATACATAAAAAATTTATGCATACAAACGAACATAGAACCTCCTCCTTTTTTAAGTCTGTTAAAAATACCACTGAATTCAAACACGCACTGAAACGGATAGAGTAATCATTACACAAACAATCCGTTACAACGTCAAAATGAAAATGTCAAAAATAATGTAACATAATTACCTACAATAAAATCATCTATCGAGGACGCACGCCCATCCCTATAAGTAAGACGGATGGCCGTCACTAATGAATGAATATTACAGCCATCGCTTTTCGCCTTGAGCACGCACACATACGCACGGGAAATTCACGTAAACACCGTGACATTTTTATTGTCTTCCAACGGTGAGCCCTTTAGTGTATCCGATCTGATTATATAGATTTCAAAAATTTGTACCAGCAGCAGTGCGATTCTGTAACCATCTCACCGTGAAAACTTAGGTGAAGTGAGCGTGGAGTGAGCTGTCATTTCAAATAATGCTAGGGATTGACACTATTGACAGCTCACTCTCACTCAAGCTCCACTTCATCTAACTTTTCACGGTGAGATTTTTACAGAATCAATCAGCTGGAGATTGCTACAGAGTGTAGTTTACTTTTTTGACGGCACGGTTGGCGCAGTGGTTAAGCAATTGACTGCTGCGCTGCGTGTCGCGGGTTCGATTCCCGCACGGAACAAATATTTGTATGACCTACATGTATTTGTTCCGAGTGTGTGTGGGTGTTTTTCTATCTATAATATGTATGTATTTACAAAAAAAAAAAATGTATATAAGTAGTTTATCAGCCATCTTGTTACCATAACACAAGCATTAGGTTGCTTAGCTTGGGACTAGATGGCGCTGTGTGAAATGTCCAGGGATATTATTATTATTATTATTTTTGTAGTTTAGTTTTGTTTCACTAGTATCTGTACCTACTGTGTAGAGCAGTGGTGGCCCAGTGGTAACGGCTGCGACTTACGAGTTCTGGGTCGTGGGTTTGAACCCAAGCAGACACTTTACTTTGTGTAAATTATTTCATTACCACTGCTCTCAAAAACGACGAAGGAAAAGCATCGCGAGGAAAACTGACATGTAAAAAACTAAAAAATTTAAGATATGTGACATCTACCAACCCGCACCGGGCCCGCGTGGTGGATAACGGCCTTTACCTTCACATAGAGAGGAGGTCTGTATCCCAGCCAGAACGTTATATGCTGATTATGATATCTGAACGCCTAAGGGAGGACTTCGCCGTCAAGGTAGACCGCGGCGAACTAATCATATTTTCCGGGCTAATACAGTCAGAGATCGCACAAAATAGAGAGGTTTGGAAGGAAAAAAGGGGAGGCCGTTGCCCAACAGTGGGATACAATGCAGGCAAACAAAAACTCGAGAGGTGTCAAGGGACAGCCGGATGGAACGAAGTTCAAAGAGAGAGAGAGAGAGAGAGAAACACGCGCACGCCGCACGGCTTACAACTATAGCAAAAAGTGTCGTTCCACCTTTTGGTCTTAATTTTTTCCGTCTAGCCTCCTTTCGCAACGCGCGATTTGGAACTTCGTTTCAAAAACAAAAGCCTAACACAATTCAAAAGCCTAAAAGAATTGAGCAAAAGTAAATTAGTTAGTCATTAAATGAAGGGACTGATTTGTCCATCGCCAGATAAGTTTTATTCGAGGAATAACATTGACGTTTGACAGTTTTTGTATGAAATAACTGTCAAGATAAGACGTATTTTTGAAAGATTGAGACTGAGATCAGAGGGGTAATTCTCGTAATTTTAAGACCGTTCACAGTCTGATCTCAGTCTCAATCTGTCAAAAAATACTTCTAATTTCCCTACATTTTGACCAGTTTTTGACATTTGTTTGTCGCTGAGATGAGACTGCGACTAGATTTTGAACGTTTAAATTACGGGAATACGGGCCCAGACCGAACGTTCTTAAAATTACGAGAATTGCCCCTCTGGTGATTTAAAAATCAGCCCTTACGAGTAGTATCAGTAAATAGTTAGTTATCTATACATACAATAAATAATGTTAGTAAACAGAAAAAAAGACATAGGATACATAATCTGGCTCGCCGTTTAATAGGGATATAAATAAGGCTCGGTGTATACAAGTAAAACTCACGTAGATTCCACAGACTACCCTATATAAAATTGGGACACTTTGTTTTCCTTCAAGAGGCTCCGGGTTAGCATCAAATTGGAATACTTGGTATATGAATCGTGCGTTTTTCTTTCACGGGGTATGCAATTTTATAAGCGGGTTTTGGTTGGAATTTTTACGGAACTTTACTGAAATCAGTAAGAATATATTATGGGTTTTCATCATAACTGAACACCTAGATGCTTATTTGTTTATTAAGAGCGTGTACAACGGTCCACCAGCGCCACTCCTTTAAAAAAATATTATCTCGTGACTGAGAAGGAATTATGAAAATCTGCTCAATCAGCGACCTCGGTAAGTGTGTCTAGAATTTTCTAATACCTTTTATTAAGTTTCATATTGAGACACGAAGCAACTAAATACGACATATAGGAATGTGGCCGCTTTTCTTTAGATCGAATTTTGTTGCTTCGTGTCTCAATATGAAATTTTATAAAAGGTAGAAAATTCTAGACACATTTACCGAGGTCGCTGATTGAACAGATTTTCATAATTACTTCTCAGTCACGAGATAATATTTTTTTAAAGGAGTGGCGCTAGTGGACCTGTGTGCACCCTCTTAATAGCATTGTAGAGCTAGAAAACTGATAAATTGATATACAATAGCAAAGACTCACAAGTCTCTCTACAATATTTTCTACATAGCTTCACGCCTGTTATCTCAGAAGGGTTAGGCAGAAGTGTATCTATAGTACACCCAGATTTCGCCAGTTATGTTAAAGTCCCATGTGTAATAGGGAGGCGAGCTGATTATCATCAACCAGGCACTACTCCAGACTCCGGACTGCTACTGATTCTGAAATTCCTGATGAAAGAACACAATAACTCTTTGCCCGACCTAGGAATCGAACCCAGGACCTCATCGGACGCTCAGCAGTAGCGTTTACGACCACTACACCAACAAGGCAATATTATCTTTGGCGAACTATTAATTCATGTTCGTTTGTTTTTGACGACACGGTTGGCGCAGTGGTTAAGCGATTGACTGCTGCATTGCGTGTCGTGGGTTCGATTCCCGCACGGAACAAATATTTGTATGACCTACAAGTAGTTGTTCTGGGTCTGGCTGTTTGTGTATGTGAGTTTAAATGTTTGTAAACGCACCCACGATACAGGAGAAATTCCTAGTGCGGGGCAAAGTAATTAAAAAAACTTGAGAGGTGTCAAGGGACACCCGGATGGAACGAAGTTCAAAGAGAGAGGGAGAGACAGACAGATAAACACGCGCACGCCTCACGGCTTACAACTATAGCAAAAAGTGTCGTTCCAACTTTTGGTCTTAATTTTTTCCGTCTAGCCCCCTTTCGCAAAGCGCGATAAGGAACTTCGTTCCAAAAATATATATAGTATATTTAACTTACCTACAACGAGATCAATTCGACTTGACCTAATTAAAATTAGCGCATAGGTACCTATAATTAACAACTGTTGCAATTAATCTCTCTCAATTGACTCTCACAGTTGACATGCAACTACATAACCTAATCAGCTTATAATGTATCCACTGCTGGGAGGGTGGGACACACTAGGCCTATCTGTGAGAGGGAGTGGGCCATACTCTACCACGCGGGCCTAGTGCGGGTAGGTAGATGTCACATGTCTTCGAATGTTTGGTTGCAGATGTTTCCCTTCACAGTTTTGAGAGCAGTGGTGATGAAAATATTTACAAAAAGTAAAGCGCCTGCTAAATTTTGAGCCCACGACCGAACTCGATAAGTCAGGGCCGAGATCACCGCTCCATCCTAGAGACAAAACTGAAATGTCTCAGCATAATAGTGCAGTCAGCACTAATATCTAACAGGCTCCTTTACTTGCAGACGTGCTATACTCGTACAACTCGAGGCGGTACGAGAGAAGAATAGTTCCCCGGTTAGAGATCGATACCGGATGTAAACCGGTGTTATCCCGACATATTTGCCGTGCAGTCGCTTCAGAAACCGTCCCAAAGCGGTCTGTTAAAATTTTATATCTCCCACGCGTATTGGAAGCGATAGGGTTGGCGAAAGGATTTTTCCATCCGGAATAGGATTTTCGATTTCATTTCTAGATATTATATCGGACGGATTGAACGGAAAACTGCTGCATAGTAGGAACATCTTAACGTTTCAATATAAAACTGTTTATGTTAAACGAAGTGGGATGTGGGTAGGTTAGTATTATATAGTTAATAAAAAAATCGGTTTAGACATAGATCATTTACAAATCCTGAAATCAACTTTACCAAATACATGCAAAACTTATAAAAAAAAGAGAGAAAAAAGAGAAAACATGACATGAGAGAGAATATAGTCGAAACTTTTGCTCTTCAGCAATACAAAAAAATTAACACCTAATACAAAACTATCCACTAAAAATTTCAAGCTTAATTAGCCTATAATGTTCCCACTGCTGGGACACAGGCCTGCTCTCTTCAAGCGGGAGTGGGCTGTAATCTATCACAAGTCCTCAGTACAGGCTGGTAGTTGTCACATGCATTCGAATTTTTGTTTCTACGACATGTTTCGTCACGATAATTTTCTTCACCGTTTTGAGAGCAGTGGTGATGAAATTATTTACACAAAGTAAAGCGCCTGCTTGGGTTCGAACCCACGACCTACAACTCGAAGTATTTATTCTCGTATTTTATAGTCATTTCCTAGCTATCTACCCCAAATGTTGCACAGCTGCCATGCATTGTCTCCGCATCACCCTAAGGTTTACTGGTACAAAATGCCTTAAATTTTTTTACTTGTGCATAAAGTTTTAATAAATATATAGACTACTACTGGGCGACCACTGCTCTCGAACTTTCATGCACTGAGATAGAACTCTGCCATCCCTGCACACCGATCAATATTGTAATGACAAGCCCGCATGTGACGTGTACGCGAGATGAATCCTAAGGTCAATGCCTTATAGGCACTTACATAACAAATCTAAGCCACGAAAACACTGACTTTTTTCGATTCAGGAACGTATGTTTCCTGTTATTTTTCAAGTCTGCAATGTCAACAGACTAGGTATCTACGGAAAGAATGCTGGATAAAGTTCTGGAATATATAAATATCCTATGTTTTCCCGAAGGAAGTTTGCAGAGGTGAATGTACTGTTGTTATTGTACTGTCAGCGTCCAAAATAGATGCGCATTTTAGAATTTCAAGTACCTACACCAACTCTTTGCCGTATTCAGTCCGATATATCCTACTAGTAGATCTTTTCACTCACCAATAATTTCCACTAAGAAATTAGTGTCGATTATCAGCTGAAACCGAAACCGTAACCGAACCTTCGGCTCCTCTTCTACAGAAGGCAGAAACCGAAACCAAAACTTCGGTAGTTAAGATTAAGTTAGTTCATTACATGACACAATTTTCTGAGACCCGTTGTTTTTCGTAGATGTGTTACAAACAATTTGATTCCAGTCGGGCCAAAGATTCAGTCACTTTTTGGCCGAAACCGAAACTGCGGCCGAACCCGGTTTTTTTGGACGAAACTGGCCGAAACCGAAACCGTACCTTCAGTCGGACACTACTAAGAATTAGCTGATAATACTATAGAGCAGGGAATCGCCGCGCTGACAGCATCTAGAGACCGCCAGTACTAATAAAATTTGTGGCGACGTAAGTGCGTTGCGCGCATTACTTGTGTCACGGTCGCCATTTAAAGCTGTCAGTTTCTATACGTCATTAGAGTCGTAGCGCGAGTAAAAGGTGACACGCTTAGTTGGTTGGTTGTTGCCTGCTTGGCCTGCTCCAGGTCTTAGCTTTGAAACCAGTAGACCAGCAAGGTTTTTTTTTTGGGTGGGTAATCATCAAATAACTTTTTCCGCTCTGGGGGAGCGGGAATTTTAGACTTTTACCGACTAAAACCTACTCGTGTTCCTTCAGTTGCCTGTGCCAGCACGGCTTGTAGTTTGCACCTTAGTGTACTTACTTGAAAAGTGAAACCAATTGTTTATTGATTTGAGGCGTACCGAATTCCCACCAGGGCTGCGGGTTGTTGGAAAGAGATACCGTGGCCTCTGGCACAGGCAACTGAAGGAACACGGGTGGGTTTTAGTCAGTAAAGTCTGACACGCCCTTCCGCTCAGCCCAGAGCGGGAGAGGTCATTTGATGGATGGATGAACCCAAAAAAAGGCTTACCGAATTCAAGAATTTCAATTTTTCCTATGTTTTGTTATTTATTTCAGATTTCTTTTTGCAGTTAATATTGCATCAAATGTTGCATAAACATCATTATTTATCCAAAATTTGACGATAGATTGAACAAGATACTCACTCGTATAAAACGGTAACTATTTTAAGACGATAGTTAGGATGCTGCGAGTAATGGCGCAAACGCATACTTGGATGCCAAATAGTTTCACACTCGATTAAATGCATCGAGACGTGGAAAGTTTGATGCTCATCATCAGCTCGTAAAACAAATATCTACCTACTGTTAAACATAAATGCTTGAATATCTTTAGCATTTGCAAACATGTTCTAGTTTGTTATATATGAAACTGTATCTAAGAAACCATACAAGAAACTTGAGTTCAGCCTGGTAAATAGAGAAGATCTCAAATTCATACTTTGTAAACCTTAATATATAAATGATAAGTAATATTATTTAAAATAATAATAACTGTGTACATGTGAAAAAATAAGCAAAAGAATCATAGGGCATCAAAAAATTCGTTCGCATCGCTGTCAACAGGAACAGTTCCCAACAGGCTGGCAGCATTGCCACGTTTGTATGGCGATGCTAATTCTTTGGCCAAGAAACAGGCCAGCCCTCTGGTCACGTGAAGAGTCGACTAACCGATATCTCTAAAAACCTCTATGGCGATATCTCTAAAAACCAAATGGGCAATCGGCCCTAATGTTTCAACCCCAAACGGCTCGAACATATAATTCCCAATCAGGTTGGAATATTTTCGCTGTTTGAGATTTTCTGCACCAGCAGCAGACGCTCCAGCACAGTCCACCGTGCTAGGAAGATGGGATGGCGCAAAGGTGTCGACACAAGTGGCATCCCACACCAAAGATCTGCCTAACTTCCAGGGCATTATGGTAATTCCGTCTGGTCTCTTCCCATCGTCGCGTGCCAGGCCGTTGGGTTCTAAAACAGCTGTACACCAGCTGTTTTAGAACCCAAGAGGTAATATTTTAATGAAAAGGGTGAATATGAAGTATTAATGCCATCATAATTCCATTGCAAAAAAAGTGGTGCTATCGGTCTTCTATAGCTCCGTCTCCCTCTCATACTCGAAAAATGGGGGCATTAATAAGTCATAATACGACCCCTGATCCGCTGGAGTTCCAAGGTAACCGACATAACATGAATAATGGCCAAACATAACTGGCAGTGGACAGGGCAGATTGCTCGCAGAACTACTGGCTGACGGGGCCGAAAGGTTCTAGAGTGGCGACCGCGTGGCGGAAGACGTAGCGTTGGAGGGCTCCCACAAGATGCACAGATGACCTTGTGAAAAAATTCGCTGGATGCGGGAAGCACGGAACCGGTCGAAGTGGCGGTGCTTGGGGTGGCCTATGTCCAACAATAGATGTCTTTCGGCTAAAATTGTGCCTACTGAAAGATGAAAGCAGTGGAGGTGGTAGCCAAAGGGCTACCACCTCCACTGCTGCTAGATTGAGATTATTTTTACTCCTGTGTAAAGACACAGGAGTAAAAATAATCTCAATCTACAAGGCTAATAATCTTAGCATTTGCCACTGTTTTATACGTATACCTATCGTTGGTTCTACAAACAAAGTGCTAGATATGAAAAAAATATCTTTAATGAAAAATGTGGAAATGAAAATGTACTATCATTCGTATCTGTATTGATTTCATTACGAATGTGAGGTTCGACGAGAACACGTTACAATTAATGATTCTTTCGAAACACGATACGGATGTTTTTCAAATGTTTTTTTTTTGTAATATATTCCTAAGTCTCTAGGGGTTCATTAAAAGAATTTGTGGCTGGAATAAAATTGGTATTTGGTATTATGTTTACAAAATAAGGCTGTATTTCTGAGTTCATAATTCGCACAGGAGTTTTGATAGCAAAAACCTTGTGGAAAAAACATTATGCAAAAAAATATTAATCATGCCTTTAATCCACTTTCTTAGAGACATTAAGACGAAACGCCTGTCTTTATTTTCCAGACGTACCTGCCGAAAAATATGTTTAATCTAGATCTAGTAGAATTTTAAACACAATTTTATTCACTACTCCACACTCCTGTAGAAACTAGGTATTGTATGTTTTTTTTAACCCCCGACGCAAAAACGACGGGGTGTTATTATACAAATTGTACAGACGCCAGCAGGTCAAGCTACCCGAAACTGTAAAATTTTCCCAATCAACCTTGAACCTTAATGCTTTGGCGATAAAGTTGAAATCTATTAAAGAAATTTGACAGATTGAAGTAGCTTAATGTGCTGGCTGGCGTCTGTACTTAGAAAAATGCAGCTGAAATACTATCTATTAGGTTGCGTACAGAGATTGCGAGGCTTGCGCCGCTAATAGGAAGAAAGAAAAATGAAATATGTGTATTATTAAGGGGTATCCACACTATGAGTATATAAATGTGGAAGTAACTCTGTTTGTTTTTTTCACGCCTAAGTGGCTGAACGGATTTCGATGAAATAGGGCACACAGGTAGACCGTGACCTGGGCTCGCAATTAGTTTACTTTTTATCCCGGTAATAATAGGTTCCCGTTGGATAATTTCCGACCTCCCAAAAACTAGTTCTTCTTCATAATTATGTCATATTATGATTCAGCCTGAGGCATGCGTGGCTTGCCAATGCCTCACGCCTCAGACGTGGAGTTGCAGACACAAGATCGATATACAATTCAATACAAATAACATTTGAAGCTCATGCCTCGCCCTGTCTGGACGCACCTTAAAACGTCTACAACCGACTTACCAATCAGATTTGCTGAAATGGAATCAGTGGAACTGTAGAACACGTCCTACGTAACTAGAATGCCTTTAGGCTAGGAAGTAAATGGTTCTCTCGGGTATTGCATTGCCTATCCTAGACCGAAAGGTTTCGGGCTTTGACCAATAGAGCTTGGGATTGCCGAACACTGTGAAGTTGGCTTATGGCCGAATCCTATAATTTACAGACCTTTATTGGTTGAAAGACTCTTGTATCTTTACCAATAATGAAGCAAAGACCTCATAGCTTTGTATACTAGACCTTCCCATATGGAAGTAGCTATCACAGGTAAAATTAGTTTACGAGTACGAATACGAATCTATCTATTGGTAAGCAAAACGATTCGTTTTTGTTTATAGGAACCGGGCATTATTAACCTGACTGTTCTTTTTTTTGCAAAAAAAAAAACTGGGTGTGTCCAGATGACGAAATAATAAGTGATACTAATTTTGAGTTTCACCACACGTGTGTCCAGTCTCTCGTGTCGAGTTGGTGTATAACCCAATGTTTCTAAGGGCTGAATTTTCCAACGCCAGATAATTTTATCGGAGGAAGAATTTTGAATTTTTGGCATTTCCTCCACACAAAAACTGTCAGATGTCAAATTTTATTGCACGAATAAAAATTATCTGTCGATTGAAAAATCAACCCTAATTCATTGCGAATTTAGTAGTAAATTGTTTTTGTATGGGTTAGGCTAAGTTAGAAACAAGTTGGACGCAGTTTCTTAGCTATTTAGTCTCTTTACGAGCCGAAAATAGAAATTATATGAAATTCACAAAAAAAGGCGCAATCATTAGTCATATTAGAGTGTTCAATAACATATTTTTAATTGCGGTGCGAAGATTTCTGGGTAAGCTAGATTGATAAAAAAATTAAGATCCTAATAAGTAAAATCATGTCTAACCCAAGGGAGCTTTAGAAGTGAAGTAAAATGTAATTTACATATCTACTTACAGCCAAGTCTTTGACATTTTAATCACAGTGCCCTGTTATAATTTAATTAGACTTAGTGCTAATTTTAATAGCACTAGAGCAGGCTAAACTTCAGTGCTACTAAAATCTTATCAGCCTTTGAATCGCCGTTAAAGCTTCCCGCAGGCATGCGCGACATGTGCTTTTTTTCACTATTACTTCTGTTGTAATTTTTACCAGTAATTGGAACGAAGTTCCTTATCGCGCGTTGCGAAAGGGGGCTAGACGGAAAAAATTAAGACCAAAATTTGGAACGACACTTTTTGCTATAGTTGTAAGCCGTGCGGCGTACGCGTGTTTCTCTGTCTGTCTCTCTCTCTCTCTTATAGAAAGCAAGCCAGTTATACTTCGTTCCATCCGGGTGTCCCTTGAAACCTCTCAAGTTTTTTTTTATTTAAAAACCAAACTTCTGAATCTTTTTTGATGTTCTATGGGACCAATCTGAAAGTATAACCTTTCAAATAAAAAAGAATTTTGCAAATCGGCTTATAAATAACGGAGTTCTGAGCCACCAAACTTAAAAAACAAACCGAATTGAGAATCTCCTCCTTTTTTGAAGTCGGTTAAAAACTTCATGGAAATTGTTCTACTGGAATGGCGTCGCGCTGTTGCGTCGCACCTGTCTGCAGGAGCCTTTAGTGCCACGGTAAGTGTCCACTCCATTTTGTTTCGCGTGTCTCTCGTTGGCATTATGGCCACTCATGTATAATGAAGCGAAATCACGACATGTTTGTATGAATTACTAAGATTAACTGCCGTGACTGACGAAAGTGAAAAAATGGAAGTTAAAAATAATGAGAGCGAATTTTAGTCATGTTCGAGGTTGAATTTTTTTTGATGTAGGTAAGTAATAAAGGTTAATCTGGTGTCTTTGTATATAAAACATAGTCATGCTTAATTTATACCAAAAGTACGATCAGGAAAATTCATTGTTTAACCAATTGATACGGTAGGTAGGTCAATTCATCATCGGCTTCCAGTCTAACTGAATTTAGCTGAATATCAGTATTTTACATGGAGCGACTGCCTATCTGACCCCCACAACCCAGTTACTGGGTAATACGATACCCCGTGGTAAGACTGGTTGTCAGACTTTCGGGTTTCAATCACTCAAAGTATTTTATAACAATTAATTTTCCAGACTTTACACAAAACGTTTTATCTCATAAATATAGCTCTTATAAGTATACCCTAAACCTTTGTTACCTTACCTACACCTTATAGGTAACATTAAAAAAAGCCGCCATCTTTGACAAAATATCGATACACGTTCTGAATATTAAAAGATGAAATAGGTATCCAAACTACTACATATACACACACTGTGACATATGCTACATATTTAATAAACAGTGCCGAAGCGACAGTATTTATCCTAGAGCCTAGACAAACTAGCAACTCGGGATATTAATATTTATCACATATAAATATTTAACCAGCGTATATTCAGGAAAAAAGGAACGCGCTCTAGGGTCTGACCGTCTAACGGAGCCCGGCATCGTACCTTAATAATTTCATCTACTTTATAACTTCTAGCCACACTACCAGGACCCCTAGAGCCTTTTTCTAAGAAGAAAATATTTCTTAGGTCTAATATCAAAGTAGGTAGGAACATAAAAAGAAGAGATACTACATTTTCTACTTGATGTAAAGATGAGCTTATTATCAAGAGACCATTTATTATACTAGTGGTACCTATAGAGAGCAATGAAATATGTAGAATCGGTCAGAATGATCGGTCAAGAGGTCACCTACAATCAGCCTATAAATAATGTTCCCACTGTTGGGACATAGGGCTCCTCTCTGTAGGAAGGAGTGGACCGTACTCCACCACGCGGGCCCAGTGCGTGTTGGTAGATGTCACATGATTTCGATTTTTTGGTTCTAGGACATGCCGGGTTCCTCACAATCTTTTTGGAACGAAGTTCCTTATCGCGCGTTGCGAAAGGAGGCTAGACGGAAAAAATTAAGACCAAAAGTTGGAACGACACTTTTTGCTATAGTTGTAAGCCGTACGGCGTGCCGTGCGCGTGTTTCTCTGTCTGTCTCTCTCTCTCTCTCTCTTTGAACTTCGTTCCATCCGGGTGTCCCTTGACACCTCTCAAGTTTTCCTTTACCTTTTTGAGAGCAGTGGTGATGAAATAATTTACAATAAGTAAAGTGCCTGTCTGGGTTCATCCGCATAAGTATTGGTCTCGTGGGAATATCGGGATAAAAAATATCCTATGTCCTAATCCAAGTCGTGGTCATCCAAGTCCGTTGAACTGTTTTAGCGTGAAAGCGTAACAAACAAACATACATCATCATCATCAGCCTATAGCAGTCCACTGCTGGACACAGGCCTCTCCTATTGCACGTCGTTCAACTCGATTTTCGGCGACTCTCGTCCTGCTGCTACCAGCCATCCTGCGATGATTGTTGCTCCACCTAGCCTGAGGGCGTGCCACCTTACGTTTACTGATCGCGGTCTCCACTCAAGAACACGTCTACCCCAATGGTCATCGGTTCTACGGCTAGTATGGCCGGCCCATTGCTACTTCTTGCTTATACTGTGAGCTATGTAACTTTGGTTCCTCACAAACAAACATACTCAAAATCAAATCTTTTTTTCATTATTATAATATTAGTTTTGATAAATGCTTCGAGTTTGGCATAGTTTATGTAACAAAGTAGACAGCAGTGTAAGAATGCAGTCATTTATTAGAGCACCATTAAGTACTCCAGTCACTTGCATTGTATTCGTGGGAGTATTATCACCTGGCCTATTGTTTTAGATAATCAACTATGTATATCTTCCACAAGAAGTATTTTGTTTGTATTACTGACATCAATGTTGTATCTAGAGTTTTTTAAATACGAGTTGCAGAGATGCTTGAGATTCTTTTGCAAAATAGGCATTGTTCAGTTCGACTGGTTCGATCAGAGTGTACCTTGCAAGCTTCATCAGCGTTTGCCTAACCTTTTCCCAACTATGTTGGGGTCAGCCTCCAGTTTAACCGGATGCAGCTGAGTACCAGTATTTTTCATGAAGCAACTGCCTATCTAACCTTCACAACCTAATTACTGGGCAATACGATAGATACCCTTTCGTAAGACTGGTTATCAGTTTTTCGAGCTTCTGACTATTCGTAACGACTGTAAAAGATCTACAAATGACAGCCGGGACCTACAGCTGTACGTGCTTTCCGAGGCACGGAGGGGGTTTCGATATGTAATGGATGGTAATTCACGGACTGACCTCGGCAAGCATAGCTTAACCTTAGATTGACCAATGCGGCTGTTGTTATTTAGCCACGTTTCTGTTTCCTAATATGTATAAGGTGCTATAAAAATATCTGCCACGGCTTTAATGGGAGGTAGTATTGTGTTTATAGATTACAATAGTGAAGAACTTTCGTACCCCGGAACAGTTAATTCAATTTGAGAAAATATTTGACGACCGAGTGGCCGCCGCGCACGGCGGCATTGTTTGATAAGAATGGCAACAGTGTATGAATGAACGTCGCCGGCGTTTTTTAATTGAATTCAGTGCGGTGCGGTAACAGCTTACAAGTCTACGGGATGGTTTTATACTAATAAATCAATTCAAATTTATACGTACATTTTTTTTGTATGAAAAAAAATATGACGAATAATCAATAATTTATCTTTACTATTGTAATCTATAAACACTATCTCCCACTGCAGCCGTGGCAGATATTTTTATAGCACCTTATATATCAAACTTGAAAGTCTTTCAGTCATAAATAGGTACGACTATTTTTATAGCACGTGCAGGAATTAATGACAATCGCATGATTGCATAGACGTGACAATTGAATTGAAAAATACCTTATTATCCATATTTCGCATTACTCTTAGGCCTAGGGTTAAATTGTTAATAAGAGCACTGTTGAGCCTAACCCTGAATTAATATTCCGTTTGACTGAAATAGGCTAAAAAATTCTAATAAGTCCGTCAGTTAGGTTATAAAAAAATATTGAACCCGTATTTTTTCTTTTGTGAATTATATAAAACATGATGAAGATATCGTCCGTTGAAGTTCCGCGTGACGTCACTTGCTTGCGACACTTTTGCAAGCAAGTGACGTCACGAACTCACGATCCCCACTCCCAAATTTTGACGCGCTTTATCTTTGTCATTTTTTGTCTGATTGACAAAAGAAAAAATACGTGTCCATTATTTTTTTCGATAATCTAACTGACAAACTAAATATTATTATTTATTTTTTTTACCCAGGCAACTACCCTATTCTAACTGTTTTAATTATTATATATTGGTGGTAATAAACGTAAATTCTAAAGCGCGACAAGAAATTACCAATTGCTTTGTTTAGTAATGTTTTACGATTCCGAAAAGATATGGATCAATCATAACATTGAAGCCGTCAAGTAAGCTTCTTAACCCGAATAATATCTTTTGTAACTTGCCAATTACCTTCACAATTACCCAATGTTACATATTTATAACAGGCCACCAACAAAAATACGAAAACCCTTTCAATAGCAAGCGTCTCAGTAATCGTCCATGACCTATTCCGTCTGTGCTAGGGGTGAGCCAGTGACCGCTGATAAAGAAACCGTAAAGTGCAGGCGTGGTCGCACGCACCTAGAGCTGACCCGGCTATAGTTGGGTCAAGTCGCGGCCACAGTGTTAATTACGGGAATTTTTGATGTTCGAAGTTTGAGGGTTACTAGAGTCTATAATATTTTTTTTCTTTCAATTCGGTCAGAGCTTAACTTCACTTCAAGGCTCCCGTAGACAGGCGCGACACGACAGCGCGACGCGACTCTAGAAGAACAATTTGTATGAAAAATTCATGAAAATTGTTCTACCAGAGTCGCGTCGTACCGTCGTGTAGCGCCTGTCTGAAGGAGCCTTGAAATAAAGAAACAGTAAGTTAGTTTTAGGGTGTCACTGACTCTGTAAATTCTTTATTATCTTTTTATTTACACACAGACTGAATCTGTAACTTGGTGACAAATTGCGACTAATTAGCGACAAAATATGGGAGTAAACATATCTTCGCTCGGTGCCCTAGTTTTTGAGATATAAACGTGGCCCTGCTGGGAGACTCTCTCCAGATCGGCGACCTATAAACCCTTATATCTTTTGAACCAGTGACCGACAAGTTCTGATATTTGGCGACAAATTTCGACTAATTAGCGACCATTTTTTTGTGTTATCAAAATTAAAATCCCTGATGGTGGCCCGGCCAGTCAGTGACACAGTTTTAGGTTCAGAAATCTATTCCGAAGCCGATTCTGAACAAACTCCTTTCAGGTTTTTATTTATTTGAACACTTTGAATCATCAACATCATCTCCCTACCCTGTTCCCAACTATGTTGGGGTCGGCTTCCAGTCTAACCGGATACAGCTGAATACCAGTATTTTACATGAAGCGACTGCCTATCTGATATTGAACACTATTTGAACACTTTGAATATGATATTTAAATTATTGTCAAGAATAACCAGGCTATACTCTTTTACCCCGGTATACTATATGTACGAGTCTCCTCTACATCTATACCTATAGAGCTAAAAAGCTTCTACTGAAAAATAATCTGCTAAAAGTAATTAGTAAATATCAGCTCATAATTATCCCTCCGGGCCCCTGCACCGCAGCCCGCAGGGCAGTACGTTAATTAATATTACAGTTTTCCCCCTTTCTTCAGTAACTAACTAGGGTTGCGTGGTCGTGGTCCATATATAAACAAAAAGAACTGTTTATTCCCCCCGGCACTTGAGGAATGTAACGGGAAAATTCTACTAATTGAACAAACCAGTAGTTTTTTATTATAATAATGTCGTAAAAGAACCTTTAGAAATTAATTCACGCGTAAATACGAGACTTAGCATTTCCTTATAATTAGTTAACTTGTAAATAAATATTAAATATTTTCAAGCAGTTTTTTTTAATGCTGTAATTGAAAAAAATTATTAAATTGCAAAGTACTGTTAACTGTTTTATTTTGTGTGTAAGTCCAAATTACGGTTTACGTTAAGAGAATTTATTTCGCTCAGAAAGAATCCAATTATTCACTCCTATGAGGAAAAACATAATAATTAAGATAAGCGACGGTTTCTCTAGGTTATAAAATTAAATTAAGTTAAAAAAAAAAAACAGTAAAGACTTACAATTCAAATATTATTCAGAACATGGAAGAAAGAATAAAAGAAGATAAATTACCTAAGCAACTCTAATATTTCTGTAATCAGAATTTATGCAAAAAGTTACAAGACTTGAAATATTTGTTAACATTTAAATAAAAGTATTTACCGTTATCGAACGACAAAATAAATGTCTTTAGAGAAACGGGAAGAAATCTAAAGACATCTAAAGTGGTACCTGCAGAATTTATCCTCACCCTCTTATTGGCAATATTGGCGGATTTTACAGATCCTTAATTTTAAAGTATTGATGACCTCGAAAAATCTACTGTTTTTCTGTTATGCTGGGGTGCTTATATCAATCAATTTCCCTAACCTTTTCTCAAATATGTTTGGCTCGGCTTCCAGTCTAACCAGATGTAAATGCCAGTATTGTACATACTACATGGACTGCCTGTCTGACCACCACAACCCAGTTACTGGGTTCAGTCTGATAACCAGTTATAAGACTTTTGGGTTTCTGACACCCGTAACGACTGCCAAAGATCTATGAATGACAGCTGAGGTGCTTATTATGACCCTACCCAATACCTAGAATGAATTTTAATTAATGTAGCTATAAGAACTCTCCAGCCTCTTACCATTTCCTAAAATAATTAGGCCAGTGCCTCTTGGTCTATTATTTTGTTTGGCAGGCAAGAACGCAACTAAACGAGGTTTCGTAATTTAGATGTAGACTTCGGGATTTTCTTCGGGACACTCCCAGGACTTCGGGATTTTTGAAGATGCTCTTCACTTTCCAGAGACTTTTCAAACATATCATACCTGGAACAAACAAAAGCATTCGTAAAAACAAAGTAAAAAAATGTATTCCAAAATAAATTGAATTTCGAATTAACTTATAGCCGTCCATAGATAATGGCGTTTGGAAATTAGCGGACTCCATACTGAACTTTTTAACTGTCAAAGATGGCCAGTACCTATGTTTTGACCGGGAAAAGATCCAATTATTCGTTGGCCCAATTATATTTTTGACCAAGAAGGGTCGAATTATGTCATTAGCAGTTAACCGCAGAAGCCAGAACTGGAACCTTTGGTTTTGGACATTATTACATAGAGCCTAATCAGATAATTCTCATTTGGGAAAATCCTCGGACTAGTCCAAATCTGTCATGGCTAGAAAAGTTCAAAACCAAAGTATTATTTTGTGCTACTTTTGTGTTCTTTTTTAGTCTCTGGCCTAGGCGTCGCTCGGGTTATAATTATTTTGTCAACGTCATTATTATGACTATGGTCAGAACTCAGAATCACCAAGTTTTATGAGCTCTGAAATCAAATAATAATCTGAATTCAGAGAGATTTTCCTTCATGCATGGGTAACTAGAGCAGTCCAGGCCCATTGGTAATGGCCCCGACTGAACCTAGGGAGGCGCATTACTTTGTGTAAATTATTTCATCACCATTGCTCTCAAACATGGTGAAGAAAAACATCGTGAGAAAACCGGCATGTCTTAAGACCAAAAATTCGAAGACATGTAACATCCACCAACCCGCACTGGGCCCGCGTGGTGGATTAAGGCCCATTCCCTCTCACAGAGAGGAGACCTGTGTCCCAGAAGTGGGTACATTTTTTTTTCACAAAACTAATAAATAAATCACGCATGACACAGTCTATTCTAATATTACTTTCCATTCCTTTCGCTTATCTCCACCATCGATCGGCACCATAGACAACGATGCATTGTATCACAACTTCACAAGGTAGGCACAAAGCGAACCCTTTGCCAAGCCGCTGGTAACGTGTATAATGTGTCTACACCAGTGGTTCTCAAAGGGGCGATAGTTCTTAGGTCTAGACGAGTGTATAGTTACCTAACACTATTAGCGGCTAGGGATTTATAAAACACGAATTATTTCAGCGTAATTTTCTTTGAGGATAAAAGTTCATTGTTTCGGGTAAGTAGATCTCTTTAAAGAGATATATGCATATAATATGTAAAATATATATCATAGTGTTGTTTTTTTTTAATTTAATTCAAACTGACGCCATAATCATACAGAGAATGCCCTTAATATGATTATTGCACCATTTGTAAATAGCAGAGTATTTAGCAATCAAGGAATCACCTGAATAAAGCCAGATTTATACGGTGCAATTTAATTTCTAAACAGTGCTTAGGCGATGCATGTCATATTTTGCTTATTTTTTATTTTTTTTTGTTCTACAAGAAACTTGCAATGTGTGAGCGGGGCTTAGGTGTTAAAATAAAAGACAAAATACATCAAATGGAAGAAGGTTGGATTTGGAAACCGTTTTTCCAACGTCGGAGAAGCCAAGAAACAAATGAATGCGTTTAGTTCGAGCTGTTCCATTTTTAAAGCAATCCGAACTGCCAGTGTTGCCTTAACAACTCTCAACCTGTCTAAAACTTTGATGTCCGCAGCCCCAACGTCCACAATAAGGTGTGACGTCCAGACAGGAAGGAAGGGTGACGTCATAAGCCCATTAACACTAATGCTACCCATACAAGCACACTCATTGTTTTATGGCCGATGATGGAAGACGCTGTTAAGTGCAGGTGCAAGGCGCTGAGTAAACGGTGTTTCTAGTTATTTATTGCTGTGTATCTTCATGTTAAGGTACACACTTAGCATTGCGTCAAGAGGCCTTTTCTATACGTACCTACTAATCTATAGGTCACCTGTGAACATAGATAACCTCCTTCTTGCGACTTGTTTCTTTCTTTTGTTTTCTAACCGTCAATCGTCAGTATCAATGTTCTTATGTTTAAATTGCGAATACGGAATGGCAACGTTGCATATAGTTAGTTGCGTTTTGAAGAAAACTGCTTCGTAACAATTGACAATCGCTTTACTCCGTTTGCTTCAAACCAAAGGGATTCGCCATGAGCAGGAACTGCTGTTGACATTTGCTAATGAAAGGAGGAAGTTATTACTTAAGTATAACTTTATAAAATAACAACTCGCCTGTATTTCCCGAAGGGTCAGGCAGAGAGTACACGAAGCCAGCTATGTTTAAGTCCAATGTAATTAAGGGCGAGCCTATAGCCATCATACGGCATTGATACTGAGAAATTTCTGATCGAAAAACTCAATAACACTTTGCCCGACCCGGGAATCGAACCCTCATGCTTAGCAGTAGCGCTTGTGACCACTCAAACTCAAATCATTTATTTCAATTAAACCATTGACAGGCACTTTTGAATTGTCAAAATTAAATAGTCGGTCTGTTAGTCAGAAAATTGAAGCTAGTTGCCCATTCCAAACGTAGATCTCTATGGAGAAGAACGGGCAAGAAACTCCAAGGACACTCTTTTAAATCAAGATATTATTACAAAATCCTGGGTACATTATTCTTATTGCTTCTATATGTGAGAAAAATGTAAAAATGAAAAAAAAAAAAATTACAATAAGCCCTGGCAGTTAAGAGATTACCTGTCTCAACCGACGGCGCCCGTTCACGAATATGACGCGTGGATCAGGCAGGGAGCTCAACCATTTTGTAGGGAACCGAATGATCCAACACACGCACCACCACCAGTGACACATTTAAGTGAGCATGACATATTCTCAACTGCCATGCTCTTTCAAGTCAACATCAACTCAAATAAAAAAACGGATCCATGGTTCTTACATTTACAAAATTTAAAAAATGCTTCTAAATTATACAAAACTATATATATTTCGTAATTTATTTAAGAGATGAGAACAAAAAAAATTACGTACTACACCAACGAGGCAGTCTAGATCTAAAGAAGTGAGGTTTTATTACATTCATGAAATTATATAAGGTAAGTAACTCTAGAAGAAAACGAAGTAAGCAACATAATTCTCAAAGATTCTTCTCTTCAAACCCAAATATTCTAAAAAGTATGCATAAGAAAAAACCCTCCGTAAAAAAACGCAGAAAAAATATATTTATGGTTATGGCACAATTTAACCAGAGATAATCTCGGTGAACCTGTGCCACCGACCACTTCCTATAATGTCGGGCCCATCGTAAAGTTTAAAATACTTTATGGTTGAAAAAAAGAAAGGAAAATAGACGTTCCTCCGTTTTTTAAAGGCGTTTTTTCTTGTAAGTGTGTCTGTTGTAAAACTGAAATGTTTTTTGTCACTGAGAGCTTGACGTTTCTTGTGAAATTTTTGAGAAAACATAACCGTGTTTGAATATGACTAAGTATTGGTATTGTTAGAATGTAATCCATCTTCTGCTTTTAAAAAAATTATAGCATTTGCAGCAGGTTGAAATCATTTAACATTATTATAAGAAAAATTACATTTTCATTTTTCGACTAGGAACCTACACTACTAAGTACTTGGAATTAACAAAATTGATTGTTAATTCTACATAAGTATGTGTATGAATGTTTAAAAACGTTTGTCGGGGGACCCCCGGCAGGAACAAAGTTGAAAATAAAAATTGTGAAAATGAAAATGATGGCGACAGTAAAAATTTTAAAATGACGAAAAATATGAAAATTTTCGCGGCGACCATCTTGGATTTTAATTTTTACCTCTCTATTGGTTTCAGCACCTTCGAAAACCATGAAAACCATCTCTCTCTGTCTCTTTCTCTATTATATATTTAATAAAAAGTCACATAACTCTTTTTTGGTTGGTGACGATTTCTACCAGTTTACTCCAACCGCAGTCCGCAAGCTGCGTTAAAGAACTTCGTTCCAAAAATAATTATTTACGCACTAGTTGCATTTATTACACTTCGATCATGATTCATCTTGTAGTCACTCAATTTTGCTTTACGACCCCTCAGGAAATCTAACTAACGTCTCGTTAGTCAATATCAAAGGCATTCCATCCGTCCAAAATTCTCGGTACAGATTCCAGTTCAACGGACCGATTTTTAATACCTTCTATACCCAGTTGGCTGCTGACTACAAACCACTAGACATTCATCTATAAGTTACGTCACACCTTAAGGGAGAGGAGTCATCTAAAGGAAAGCAGAATCTCATTATCTTCATCATCATTTCAACCGAAAGACGTCCACTGTTGGACATAGGCCTCCCCAAGTATCGCCACTTCGACTAGTTCTGTGCTTCTACCATCCAGCGGATTTCTGCGGCCTTTACAAGGTCATCGGCCCATAGTGTCAAGAATCTTAAATATTAAAACTCTAATCTTCAACACTTAACGAAAAACTTTAAAATATTATCAACTCTAGAAGAATAGATTTGATTTAAATAGCAAAATATGTGACGTCACTCCAGGAGAAACATTTCATTTCATTTATGTACAAAGATGGACAGGGACCAGGACGGCGGGGGCCCCAAAAGTCATGAAAATCGTGTGAAGTCATTTACGGCTAGCCCCTAGGTAGACTACTGACTGACCTAGTAATGCTGCTAGACCCTTGTGAACTGTTCTTAACATACAAGGAAACTAACGAAGACAATTCAACTCCACTTCACCTGCACGTCGCCGTGGCCGTGGTCCTAGCTCATTAGTCAGATTTTTCTAAGCACCCGCACTGCGCCCTAATCTGACACCGTTTTATAAAGCTGCCTGTATTATGCTGGTGTAATTAGATTTAGCGTCACAATTTAGAGTTAGGTATAGGCACAGTACAGGTACAGTCAACAAAAGAGAAAAGTATGCAGGGTCGTCGGATATAGTTTTTAGAAAGAAACCGATAGATTTTTTCGAATGAAATTTAGTTTGATAAATGAACTGTTTGTTTTCTATTAATTAAATAAAATTTTATCCGAAAACATCAATCCGTTTCTTACTAAACTTCAACTACATATATCCGACGACCCTGCATACTTATCTCTTTACATACGACGCGACTTTGGGAAAAAAACGTGCCGACTTGAAAACTTTCACCTTTTTTCGTCGGTTAAAAACAGCAAAGTAAGATCGCCAAAAGATTTTTGTAGCACTTCATGATACTATTGATTGGTACATTGGCAGGCGGTGAAGTCCATCATAGCATTTAAATAAGTTTAATGCACTTTCAGCGTCCGAAATGTAAAGGCAGCTTAACACAACACCAACTAATTATACACGCCCGGACTCGCCCATCAAAATTTATGAGAGAGATGCCTTATTTAAGTCAAATTAAGCTTAATGAGTGGGCTGCGCCGAAAAACTTGGTACACTAAAGTATCTGTGCTTTTAATCTACTTTCATAGCTGAACGTGGGCGAGGGCCATAAGGAAATGGTGCGACACTTTTTACTTGATGTAGCGTTAACAAGTTTTGTTGTATCTTTTGCATATAATAGCATTGTCATCTGTCGGTAAAAAATTAGGTTGAGATTGACAATTCTTCATACAATCTAATTTTTTGTTGTGTGAGACACGATGGCGTGTTACAATGCACTTACCTATCTACATTTTTTGAATAAGTTTTTGAGTAGCTTGGCTGGTGGAAATTCCGACATTCTAAAAGCTTTTCAATTTAATAGCTAGTTCTGGATATCAGAAGGCCAATTCTCGTAATTTAAAACGTTCAGAATCTAGTCGCAGTCTCATCTCGGCGACAAAAAAAATATGTCAAAATGTAGGGAAATTATTAGAAATTTTTGATAAACTGAGACTGAGATCAGACTGTGAACGTTCTTAGAATTACGAGAATTGCCCTTCTGGTGTCACTTGTATGCTTATGTGCCAGTCTGAAGCTTTTTTGCGCCATCTACTAGTTTTATATGTTGACCATAAAATTGGCGAGTAAAATCATCGCTGTCATTCGTGGATCTTTGACAGTCGTTACGGGTAGTCAGAAGCCCGAAAGTCTGACAACCAGTCTTACCAAGGGGTATCGTATTACCCAGTAACTGGGTTGTGGAGGTCAGATAGGCAGTCGCTCTATGTAAAATACTGGTATTCAGCTGTATCCGGTTGGACTGGAAGCCGACCCCAACATAGATGGGAAATGGCAGGCAGATGATGATGATGAAACATCATTTCATCCCATTTCTTTCTTTTTGCGTCGAATAGTGGAGGAAAAAATGTGAAGGTTCTAATTCTAGTTAGTTGTACTAAACCCAACATAGTGTAGACACTGGCGCCGATTCGCTTGTTCACAAACTAAACTAAATTTAAGTTCAGTGTATCTTTTTGTCTTTATTTCATTAAGAAAAGGACAGAAGATAAATATTAGTTTGGTCCTGTCAAATTAAGATACCCCATAGACAAGTTTAGACGTGATTAAAAAATTAGCTACTAAAAATACGTCAATTACGTCAGGCGCTGACTAATTTGACTGGACTAAACTAATATTTATCTTTTGTCCTTTTCTTAATGAAATAGAAAGAAATAGATGCACTGAACTTAAATTTAGTATAGTTTGTGAACAAGGGAATCGGCGCTAATGTCTATCAACAATAAAGATGATGGAGAAGTTAAAATTAATTGCTTTGACATGAGCTATCGAAAAGCTTGTCAATGTTAATCCTGTTGAAAATCATTGTAGATTTTTTGATATACAAAACGCTAGGCCCTCTGTCCGTTGCATATAAGGCAGTGACGTTTAGGGCAGATTTTCTAACATTTCGATAAAGCTCTATGTTTGTTATTCCATTGATATTCTATCCGGGTGTCGGTAGATCCGATACGAGTCTAATTAACATAGCAAATATCCTGATCGGATATTAGTACCGTTGACGTCAATCGACTTGCTAATGAGTTGGCGTTACCAAATAGCTGGGGCTTTAAATAGAAAAATACCCTGATCTCCGATCATATTTAAGAAAAACGGGGGTAACTATTGAATAATTGATATGTAGAAGAAGACATGTTGTGTTTACCACAAATAAATTGGGATAAAGTCAAGAGAATGATGACAACTGATGATGGAATGACCACGAAAAGAGCTACAAAGAAGCTTAGAAGAAGGGTTGGGTTCTGATAAAAAGTTATAGGCTTAGTATGGCCCTCTGTCTTATACTTAGATACCTATGAGAAAGTGTATTTTTTTTAAAACATCATTAACTTCCTACAAATACCACAACATATTTATGTAACTAAACGACATATATGTACTTCTAGTATTTCGACAAATTGTAATATGCTCCTATGAACATCAAGAAGATTACAGAACACCACGAGCTAAACCCTCAACTGATACCCATAAACGAACAACTATATCGTATATCGTTACCTAATTGCTTTGCATTCAGCAAAATTCGTCCGTAATGGACGGAATTTCTATCTGAAGCTATACGGGCTATTTCATCTCGCCCCGGTCTCCTATGTGGGTCCAGTTCTGTTCAAACGGCCGAATGTCCACAGCATTCCCAGTGTGCCGCAAATCGATTGCTTCCGACGTTTGCGATGCAACTGTTGCGTCCGTTACCACTTTGTGAATTTCCGTGTGGTGACTATTAGGTTATAACTCTTTAGGGACAGTAATGAATTGAATTAATAAATACCTAGTTTTGGTTAAAAGCAAGGTGTTTTTGCTGACATTTTTGTTCTTCTTCGCTTCCCTTTTGACGAAGCGGTCGCGATCGATGAATTGTTTCCAATCGCTGGTGTAGTCGTAGATTGCCTCAAGATCTCTCTCCAACCGGTTCTGTTAGATGACAGTCTGGTGCAATCATTAACAGGGCCTCCAACCAGTGGCGTAACAATAGGGTGGCAGGAGTGGCAAAAGGCCACGGGCCCCTAGTCGGAGGTGGCCCCCGAACCGAGAGGGCCATGAGCACAGGAAGATCCTATGCAAGTTTTTTTCGCCCACTAGAACAAAGAAGCAGTCAGGTATTCCATTTTGTAGGGGAAATTACGAAATCTACGCGGACGAACTCGCGGGCAACAGTAAAAAAAAAATTATAATGTTAGTTGAGCTTCTTTACATTGAGGGAGGGCCCTACCAATCACATGAATTTGCCACGGGCCCCAAAGGGTCTAGTTACGCCACTGCCTCCAACCGCGGCTTTTTTATTTGTAGGAGTCATTCGTTTGACTATTCGGAATGTTAGCGCCATCTCGTGGCGCTAGACAGAGTCTAGCCTGACTTCGTGGAGGTGGACGAGAGCGACAACTACAAGAAGAGTGTGAGCAGGGCTCTCGAAAAGATAGAAACATTGGACATCGTACGAACAACATGTGGATAGAAACTGTCGCGCGTTCCGTATCGTTCAGTTGTGTGTGTATGTGATTCGCTAGTGTGACTAACTGGTTCGTAAATTATAATCTGATTTAAACTGTAAGCCGTTTTTCTATTGTGCAATAACCAACACTACCCATAGTACGCCCACAGTAATTAAAATATGCCTGATGCTAACGAGAGACAGACATACCTTCTCCTACATATGTATTTACTTCCTTACCGACCCGCTCTGGGCCCGAGTGGTGGTTTATGGGCCACCCTATCTCACAGGGAGGAGGCCTGAGTCCCAGCAGTGGGATCATTGTAGGCTGACAATGCATTAATTTATTTACACACAATTTGTTCGGTCCACCTCATCGGTGACTTTCGGCTTGACCTTTCCTATTCTTGGAATTGTACTTTCCAGCAAAGAAAAGATCATCGTGACTGACATGTTTCTCTGTCTCTCAAATCTGTTATCAGTCCAGTGATTATGGCATGGATTAATACGAGTATCTAAGTTTAATTCATTATTCTTTTCGACAAAAGCATTCAAGCCCCTGCTTCACTTTACTTATTCTGGTAAGGTTGACGAGTTCTTATTCCATAGTATCGTTATCAAATCAACCAGTTTACAGCATTCTGTCTGCTCTCTATTCCTAAAATTCAATACCAAAATAGGCGTATCAACTGCATAATATATTAATTAAACTGGCTCGTAGTTCCCAGCTCTGAATAATAGCCAGCGTAGACGATATCGGTATAAACCAATCTGCATTAAATTATAAATCATAGTTGATAACGGTTTCAGCTAGTTCGTGGTTGTGACAGTTTTGTTGGCACGATAAATAGGTTTGGTAACAGTGTGTCATTTTAAATCAACATGTAGTGTTGTGGTTGAGAGGGCTCGTGGTTTTATGATAAGAGCCGGACGGGTCAATCTAAGGTAAAGCTACCCTAGCCGCGGTCGCTTGGTGAATGGGTGACCATCTATTACATATCGAGACCCAATATTTTATATGGAGCGACTGCCTGTCTGACCTCCACAACCCAGTTACTTGGTAACACGATACGCCTTGGTAAGACCCCTTGATAAGGTTCATATTCGGTTTGCGCAAATATGACCATGTTTCCGAATTTCGTGTGAAGCTCAAGTGGTTACCAATTCGCCTTCGCCGGAATGCTCATATTCTTTCCCTTCTATTTAATATGCTCTTTTCCCCTTCCACCCCTCTCTATCTCAAGAAACGTTTTCAGTTTCTTTGCGACTCCCACACGAAATTGTTAAGATCATCAGATAATTTGAAGCTCAAAATGCCAATGCATTCCACAACTTTCCTTGATAAATCCTTTACTGTCCAGGCCGCTCGTTTGTGGAATGCATTGCCAGTTGAAATAAAACGCGCGCAGTCGTTACAGGTGTTCAAAAGACTTGTAAAGGAGCACTACTTGTCGTTGTGATCTTGTTGTCCTAACTGCAATCATCTACAGTCTTCTTTTATTTTTCGTTGCTTGTATATATAGTATGTATGTATTTATGTATCTATAATTTTGGATATGTATATATTTGTGTATCTATTTTAGTTTATTGTATACATAATGTTTGCACCAACGACAGTCCCATTTTATGTCAAGGAAAATCACTGTCCATTCTAAGGTTGCCTGGAAGAGATAGCAGTAATGCGATAAGGCCGCCCATTGTATATTTTGTAGTGTGCCGTGTATTTTTTAAGCTATGTATTTTTGTGGTGTACAATAAAGTATATATAAATAAATAAGACTGGTTGTCAGATTTTCTGGCTTCTGACGTCGTTAGTAGGTACGTTACGGGTAACGACTGTCGAAGATCCAAGAATGACAGCCGGGACCAACGGATTATCGTGCTTTCCGAGGCACCAAGGGGTTTCGGTATGTAAAGATGGTCACCCATCCACGGGCCGACCGTGGCAAGCGTAGCTTAACCTGATCGATCGCCCCCGTACGGCTGTTATTACTTAGCCACGAGCCACTACCAAATTATTTTGCCCGTTTATTGAAATCTTCGACAGAAGTTTGAAATGCATATAACTCGTCAAATTGACGTAGTTTGTCAATTTGATAAACAATTATTTCCCTGGCTGTATACAGCTGGAGCAGTGGTGGCCCAGTGGTAAAGGACGCGACTTACGAATTTTAGGTCGTAGGTTCGAACCCAGACAGGCGCTTTACTTTGTGTAAATTATTTAATCACCACTGCTCTCAAAACGGTGAAGGAAAACATCGTGAGGACACCGGCATGTCCTAAGATCAAAAACTTGAGAGGTGTCAAGGGACACCCGGATGGAACGAAGTATAACTGGCTTGCTTTCTATAAGAGAGAGAGAGAGACAGACAGAGAAACAGGCGCACGCCGCACGGCTTACAACTATAGACAGCAAAAAGTGTCGTTCCAACTTTTGGTCTTAATTTTTTCCGTCTAGCCCCCTTTCGCAACGCGTGATAAGGAACTTCGTTCCAAAAATTCGAAGACACGTGATATCTACGAGTACCAACCCGCACTGAGCCCGCGTGGTAGATCACAGCCCACTCCCTCTCACCGAGAGGAGGCCTGTGTCCCAGCAGTGGGAACATTATAGGTTCATTATGCTTATGCAGCTTTTGCACTCTGTTAGATACTTACTCGTATTCAAATTTAAATGCGTCTAAGATTTGGTTTTACGATCCACATTACGGCCGCCGTTCACAATACTACACCATCTCGTCATTAAGGTCTCCAGTATCAGCATAATCATTAAGCATCGACTTAATGTTTACGAAGCCAGATGACGCTTCCTACCGCCATTATTATGAAATACTAGCTTCTGTCCGCGAATTTGTCCGCGTGAAATTTCGTCCCCGACCCACCGCGTCGCATCGCATCGTTCGCCCGCGCTGTCACTTCGTTTCCGTTGAGCATTTTCTGACTTTTTTTTTCTTATAGCTCGACTCCTAACGTTCGTAGCGTGATGTTAAATCCTATGAAGGTCATAGGATTTAACATCACGCTACGAACGTTAAGCCTCAAGATTTTTTTTTTTAAATAAAAACGTTGCCCGCCACTCGGAATTTCTCCTGTATCGTGGGTGCGTTTACAAACATTTAAACTCACAAACAGCTAGACCCGGAACAACTACTTGTAGGTCATACAAATATTTGTTCAGTGCGGGAATCGAGCCCGCGACATGCAGCGCAGCAGTCAATCGCCCAACCGTGCCGTCAAAATTGGACTAACATACTCAAAAAGAATGTTCAGAAGTCTTCCAAAGACTAGCGCGTTCAAACAATAAAAACCAACAAACTCAGTACCTATAATGTATCCGCCACACTGATATAATTGTCGAAAATGACGCATTTATACGTTGTTGAGACGTTAAGTATCCAAAGGATCTGGGAGATAATAATAAAACTGTAAAGTGCGAGAAACAAGGGCCAATTAGGCTTTAGTACTGTTCCAACTTTATCTTACAAGTTCATGACCTCTGTTTGCCGGGTCCCTCCATTTTACGGATCGTTTTTGCGAAGAAGTAACAAAATATCTGCCGAAATTATGCACGCGACGGCAGTGTGTATATCAAGCTGAATTTACGTCGTGAACTTTATAGGAAGCGTAACCACGCGGAATTTCGGTCGCGATTTTTTTTGCAATTTTATCGCTTACTTGTCGCTACGCTTTGACTAAAGCTTTACAACTCTAGTCCTTCCATTGTAAGTAAGGTAGGCACATGTGTGCTCTCCATACTAATCTATTAAATGCCCGTATAACGCTGAACGTAACATGAATGTAAACTCAACTATTTTAAAATAAACGCAGTTTGCCCTCATTTCAAAGTATAACCTTTGGAATACACGTGTGAATCCGTTGTTTGTTATTACGGCTATTTTAATCTTCCAGTTCTATTTCTAAAACTAGTCAAGAGCTAACACCAATTTTTTTCACTCGCACGTATTCATTAAGCCTACAGTACCTACAGTCCATTAAAAATATTTTATCTCTGACATAAACCTTATGGTGAAGAGAATAAAGGTCACTCATCATCATCATCATCTGCCTCGCCTTTTCCCAACTATGTTGGGGTCGGCTTCCAGTCTAACCGGATGCAGCTGAATACCAGTATTTTACATAGAACGACTGCTTAGCTGACCTCCACAACCCAGTTAATGGGTAATACGATACCCCTTGGTAAGACTGGTTGTCAGACTTTCGAGCTACTGACGTCCCGTAACGACTGTCAAAGATCCAAGAATGACAGCCGGGATCAACGGCTTAACGTGCTTTCCGAAGCACGGAGGGGTCTCGAACGAAAAAGGTCACTGTGATGCAAAATTAGAGGTAAAAATAAATGGACAGTACACTAAGTGCACGTAAACCGACCTCCGGCCTCCTTGGCAGTCAAAACACAAAAATGTATAAATAAAACAACGGCTGCATTGTCCCGAACCCACATGTGGCACTGTACAATGTAAAAGTTATTATAATATTTATATTGTCGCCGCATGCCCCATTGAAGTAGGTTAAGGGGGCACATAAAACGTAACACGGTTCGAATGGCGGCGTAGGCGCGTCTCCGGTCTCAGGGAACACAATATGGGACTGTTTTTGCGAATGGGATACTGTAAAATGTACCTACATCATCATGTACGAGTACCTAGCCTGTTTCCGTGTGCCTAGCCTGTGTTAGGGTCAGCTTCCAGTCTAAACGGATGCAGCTGAATACCAGTATTTTATATGTAGTGACTGCCTATTTGACGTCCATAACCCAGTAACTGGGTAATACGATACCTCTTGGTAAGACTGATTGTAAGACTGCAAAAAAAAGCTGAAATGGGTTTAAAATGCAAAATGAAAGTTCTTAATAAAAAGCTTAAAACATCTTATAGCTTGTCAGACTTTTACTGACTAAAACCCACCCGTGTTCCTTCAGTTGCCTGTGCCAGGGGCCACGGTATCTCTTTCGAACAACCCGCGGCCCTGGCAGGCATCGGCCCTAGCGGACCCCGTCAGTTCGTGCTGACATCTCTTTGAGGCGCGCGTGGAACACAACGCGCCGTCGACCCGGGCCTGGTCCTTAGTTATCAGTAGTAGCAATGGGTTTCATTTTGACTGTTCAGCAACATTCATTGCGTTATTTACGTTGTTGAGCAGACACATTTTTCGAACATATGAAGCAATGGATTAGCTATATCCTTCAAAATGATTCAGATTGAGATTGATTAGGGTGCTGGAAATGAAAACAGTTCAAATACACCACACTTACATTCGTAGAAACTAGAAATAGAGATATCTCAATGAGAATAACAAAGGAAAACTTTTCTTCATTCAGTCTTCGCAATCCCATAAAATTGCTTATTCAATTGATACAAAAACCTTTCCCATCAAATAACTTATAGGTAATATCCAAAGGGTACGCAAGAGAACGAAATGAGAGAGCATCTATGCTGCCATAACGTTTGTCAATTTTCATAAAAATTTGCAAGATTTCAGTGAGTTGGTAGTAATCTGCATTATGCCATCATAGAATACGTAATCCAATTTCTTAGTAAACCTTTCCTATTATTATTAAAATACTAGTGACCCGACGTTTGCGACTTGACAACATATCCTGATTTCTTCATCATATTTGTGTTTAATATGAATGCATTATAGGTACACATGCTTGCATGCATTTGTTCGCAGAACAGATGGCCGATGGTCATACGTCACGTGTCGACTGGTCATGACTACTCTTTGCATATCGTATGTAAACTAAGGCATGTCGCGTGTCTTTCCTGCGAGAAATGCTCGAATCGACATGGTGAGAATATCTCGGCTTGATTTTGTCGAGGGACGTTATTGACGTTCGACTCGAACTTGTCGAGTCGAACGTCAATAACGAACGCGAGATGCGCGAGAATTGTCTTCCTGGAGCGACCGCGTACCGGAAGACGCAGCGTTGGAAGGCCTCTCACAAGTTGACCTACGACCTTGAGAAGGCCGCAGAAACCCATTGGATGCGAGAAGCACAGAGCCGGTCGAAGTGGAGGTGCTTGGAGGAGGCCTATATTCAGCAGTGGACGTCTTAAAATAAATGCTCTAAATTATGGTGAAAACCGCATCAAACCGCACCATTGTGCAGTTTAGTAGATATAAGCGGTCACACAGACGGACACGAAAAGCGACTTTGTTTTATGCAATACTAGCTGCGCCCCGCGGTTTCACCCGCATAAGTTTCGATCACCTGGTAATATCGGGATAAAAAGTATCCTATGTCCAATATATAGTTCCAGAGATTCAATCAACAATCAAACAACTCAATCTATTGCAGTACACAGCTGGACATAGGCCTCTCCAAGGCTGCGCAACAACACCCTGTCGTGCGCCTTCCGCAGTCTGTCTCTTAACAACTTCCTTAGGTCGTCCGTCCACCTAGCTGGGGGCGTCCCACACTACGCTTGCCGATACGCAGTCTTCACTCCAGGACTCGCTTGCTCCACCGGCGATCAGTCTGGTTCCAGAGACAGACAAGCGACGAAGATAGATGACATAGACATAGAAGCAGCTGTTGCGTAGCCAAAATTACTTTATTACTTCAATTCACCAACATAAATCTCCAGAATTTTCATTCTGAATATCTCTTTTGGGTTATATTATAAGACAGCATTTTGCAAAAAGGAATTCATTATGGCTGCCATATTTCAAGTGAATTTGCGTATAAAAGCAGTAATTTTACACACTGCAGAAACTTGTAAGCACTTTATTTCGAGAAGGTTTTAGGTTTTGTCGTTGTTGAGAATGAAGAACGAAGTGAGAGCATATTTTAAAGTATGTAAGCTGTTTTAATTTGTTTCTTAATTTATTTATTTAAATGCCTTAAAACTATAATTACAAGTCTTACTTAACCGAATGCGATAGCCAAGTCACACACACAAAATTAAAAATAAGTCACAAACTACATCTCAAGATCATAAAGATCATTGTTTGTAACACAGTGTAAACAATAGTAATTTTGCGAATTCACCCCAATGACAAGTAATTATATCAATTTCGACCTGAATATAATTGATGGCGCGAACTGCTCGAGTCAGAGGGGTTTTGGCCAGCAAGATGGTCCTGGCTGATGGTACAACCAACAGTGGCAGGGGCCGTCGCCTCCAGACATAACGGTCGGGTACGTACCAGTGCAACCAACAAAAGATGTACACAATACATGACACATAAAATAAAGGGTAACATCAGGTAGGTATTAACTAGGTGCACTCCTTCATTTATAGGAGACCACAACATGTGCACAATAACAAATCAGACTTCTTAGCCTGTATACCCAGCCTTTCTTAGTCTGTATACCCAGAAAGGTTTAGGCAGAGCTGACCTACAGTACACCCACATTTCGTCAATTATATTTAAGTTCCACTTGATAGGGGGCGAGTCTAAAGACATCAGCCGGACACTACTCCAAACTGCGGGCTACTACTGAGAAATTCCAGATAGAAAAATCTTATAACACTTTGCCCGACCTGAGAACTCAGGACCTCATACTCAGCAGTAGCGCTTACGACCACTACACCAACGAGGCAGTAGTATTAAGGTCTGTTCAAATGTATGTTTCCAATTGCTGTTATTTTAAGTTAAACAATAATCAAATTTATTTTAGTGCTAATTAAGTTAAATTCAGAGTGACGAGCACTATTTCAAAGTTATAAAAATGTTTAAATTTGTTGCGTAAACTGGAACTTTATTGTGTGGGCATTAAAGTTATTTTTCCAAATACTCATATTTGTTTACATGTTTGGCAAATAAATTGCGAACGGTGATTACTGCGATGATTAGGTAGGTTACACCATAACATAATTCCATAAAAATAGAAGTAACGAGTGTAACGACACAACAAAAAAACCGCCAAACTGCCCAAATAGCTAAAGTGTTCAATTACCAAAACTGTTCAAGCACAAAATATAATAAAACAACCGTAAATGTAACGCACACGTATCAGCCTCACAAATTGTTCTTCAAATAAAAATTATTGGCGAAATGTGAAGCGAAACCCCACATTTAGGGGTCCGTTGGTATACCCAATATGATTTTAATGTCTGCGTTTTATTTTCCTATTTCTTCTGCAGGCTACGCTTGCCGATGCCGCCGTCGTTTCGTCTCCGTGCCTCGAAAAGCACTTGAAGCCGTTGGTCCCTGTTGGCATTCGTGGATCTTTGGCGATCGTTACGGATTGTCAGAAGCCTGATAGTCTGACAACCAGTTTTACCAAGAGGTATCATGTTCCCCAGTATCTGGGTTGTGGATGTCAGATAGACAATTGCTCCATGTAAAACGCTGGTATTCAGCTGTACCAGGTTAGACTGGAAGCCAACCCCAACATAGTTAGGAAAAGGCTAGGCAGTTGATGATGGTATACCCAATATGATTTCACAATGCTTACCTACGTTTCTCCTTCCCTTAAGACTTATTGCATAAGCTAGTATTTCCGGAGTCAGGTTTTCTGCATTCAGAATATTGCGGTCTGGCTTGCATATTGCATGAGAAATAAAATATGGCGAGATTTCCGAGCTGTGTTTTATGAGAAATCTGAAGGTCTGTTTATCGCAAAATCTTGCACAAGTATCAAGACAAGCAAAAATATAATTTTGAAGAAAGGAAACTTTTTAATATAAATACATCGTCGATTTGGTCGCGAAAAGCGATAATTTCGGTAATACTATATTTATTCCGTCTTACTGATGACTGGTGATTTAAAAATAACGACACTTTGATCACATGCATTAGTCCTGCCACCTGCGCAACTCGCCTTGGTACTCCATAAGGTAATTCACTTCCTCTTTCAAGTGATATCAAATTAGGTACGGAACCTTCAGAACCAGTTTTCTTTATTAGTCTATGAAAGAAAACACAATATGTGATATTTGTATGTACCATTCTATATAGAGAATATAAAATTTTACGCCATTTTCTGTTTCTCGGGCGAGTTTTTATTTTGTTATTATTAGCTGCTTTTCTTTATTTGTACCTTTCTAAGTTCGTTTAGTTTTGTATTCCTTTTCTTACTTTACTTTTTTCATTGTGTGCTGAATCTTATCCATAACAGACATATTTTAGTGTAATAAGGTAATATATGTATTTTTACGCATCATTCATTCATTCTCATCTCCTTATTTATTTGGTGTTGGCGCATCATGCCTTTTTCTTCCATACTTCTCTATTAGTCTATTAGTAGTCATCTCGGTAGTCACCCCCTTTCTAACCATATCATCATTCACACATTCCATCCATACTCTTAAAGCCATCGACATTGTTGTTATAATATTTAATGATTGGGAACCAGTGATTAGGGACCTATACTAGTAGTCATCTCGTTAGTCACCCCTTTCTAGACATATAATCTTTCAGACAGTCCATCCATCGTTTCTATTTTTACGCATATCCTAAATACGAATACGATTGTATTCAATTCTTTCTGTATCTTTTATTAAGTTCTTATAACGAATTAAGAATTATCATAACAAGAAACATCTTAGACACGATAAACACAAGCAAACCCGAATCGGATCATATCCTTTAGCAATGTTATACGGAAGCTTTCAGC
This sequence comes from Apamea sordens, assembly GCA_945859715.1. Lineage (NCBI taxonomy): Eukaryota > Metazoa > Arthropoda > Insecta > Lepidoptera > Noctuidae > Apamea > Apamea sordens. The sequence continues at coordinate 15,113,517 of OX244001.1, forward strand.
ATTTTGTTTCAAGTGAGCTCAACTCTCAAAGCTTTGTACAAAAAATAACGCTGGACGAGAATTTATTTCCCAGCACTTAAGACCTTTCCTAGACATAAATTACTTAAGATCTAATTTAGGTTTTACTTTATTGGTCATTTAGAAAAAAGGTTAGTAATTTGATAGTGCCTTTAAATCAAGTTCAAAGCATTTATTTCATTTAAACCAATTACAGGCAATTTTGAATTATCAAGGAATCGTTCACTCAGAAAGATGAAGCTAGTAGCCCATTCCAAAGCGTAGGGAGGGAGCAAGCGACGTACAGTTGTCCGTGTGAGAAGCAGCTTGTCCTGAGCTCGACAGCTATTTAAGAATATATTGTAACAATATTTCTCTATAGGAGGTTCTATGTTGAAGAACGGGCAAGAAATTCCATGAACACTTTTCTGAATGAAAATATTGTTACCAAATATTATTGAATAGCTGTCGGCATCACCAGTACTGACTCTCTGTACATTTTACCTGCTGAAAACAAAACTATAAACGTAGTATACTCGTACAAGGAAGTTTTTATAAAATGTGGCTGTTAATTTAGTATATTATATTGTGGTATTTTACGACTTCGACATAAACAAATATTCTTGTTTTTTGCCTTTGTAAATAGACTGAAGATTACTTTATAATGGGTACTAGCAGCGCCTCGCGGTTTCACCCGCATACGTGTCGATCCCGTGAGAATATCGGGGTAAAAAGTATCCTATGTATTAATCTGATGTATAAGCTATATTACTGTAAAATTTCATCAAAATCCGTTCAGTAGTTTTTGCGTGAAAGAGTTACAAATATCCATCCATCCATCCTCACAAATTTTTTGCATTTATAGTGATTTGTTAGAATAAAAATGATAGAGGAACTTCAGAATTCTCTCTGCATTACGGAATAGTTTTCTACTTTGGCTATTTACGTTACCTGCGAGTGAAGGAAAAGTTTGGATATGGGAAACTTCAAATGCATCAAGTTGGCTCCTGCTGAAGTTTTAATAGTACTGTTCATCATTACTTAGAGTAAACTTGGTTGTTTCCGCTCTGGTTGTTTTTAAGCGTATAAGTATATGAAGTTAAGATAGCTTTAGTTAAGGTTTGAACAGAAATCTAATCTCTAACGGCTTTTACTGCTACAGTAATAAAAGCCTAGACTACCACGTTGGTCTAGTGGTAGCGACCAGTACTGTTGAGCATGAGGTCCTGTGTTCCATTCTCAGGTCGGGCAAAGTGTTATAAGATTTTTCCATCTGGAATTTCTCAGTATCAGCCCGGAGTTTGGAGTAGTGCCCGGCTGATGGCTTTAGACTCGCCCCCTATCAAGTGGGACTTAAATATTGTGATGTTTGTTCGGTGGAGTAAATGAAAGGCGTATAGTCTCTTAGCTCGTATATTGCGGACTGCCGGCGGCGGCCGGCGCCTGACCTACCTGACTTACAATCATATAATATATCTAAGTATTCATCTACCTACATTACATCCCTCCACCACTAATTAACTACAAGTGAGTAACTTAATAATTACAATAACTAACTTACTCTATATACTTATAACATAACTTATACTTAACTAAATACTTAACTAAATCCTTAACTAAATCCTTAATTAAATCTTATAATGAACATCTTTATTTAACCTACATTTCCTAATGGGGCGAGACTGGGGCGGTACAGATATAGACGGTGGCGTCGAAAACTCTTCTGCCTCTGTATCTTGATTGGTCTGATGGTTTTTCTGAGGCGGTGACGACGCAGGCTCCCGCGCAGGCGACGACGATGACACCGAGACCTCCGGCCGCTCCGACCTGCCTTCGAGGGGCGACGTAGGAGCTGAAGCTTCTGGTGAACGTGACCAATCTGTGGGGACCACTAGCGAACTCCTAGTCCTTCGCCTAAGCTGATCGATATGCCTATGTACTTGTTTACCGTTACTGTCTAGTACCTTATAATTGCTTGGCCCTGTCAAGTTAACTATAGTACCGGGCAGCCATTTCTCCCCCTTTAGGTATTGTCGATACCAAATATCGTCTCCTACTTCCACCCTCCTTTCCGTCCCTCCCGCACTATCAACCTGCCCTTGCTGCGCTTTTTGTATTCTAACTTCCACATCGGGTTTTAGTACGTCCAACTTGGTTCGCAACCGTCTTCCTATGAGTGCGACTGATGGGCTTATTCCCGTAGTGCTGTGTTCGGTATTCCTATAATATAATAAAAATGTGTTCAGTGCCTGTTCTACATTGTTATTATCTAAATTAGCTTTTTTAATAACCCTTTTAAAAGTTTTAACTGCATTTTCCGCTGCCCCATTGGACGAGGGATGATAGGGGGCTGTAAATATATGCTGGATACCGTCACTTTGTATGAATTGGGCAAATTCACTACTAGTGAACGGCGGTCCATTATCCGTCACTATCTGCCTGGGGATTCCCCACCTACTCCACAGCTCGCGCAACCTCATCATCGTATGACTCGCTGCAGTACTGGGAACTTGAAATACCTCCAGCCACTTGGATGTTGAGTCCACTATAACTAAGTAAGTTTTACCACCTATAGGCCCCATAAAGTCTAGATGCAGGCGAGACCAAGGCCTGGCGGGCCAGGGCCAAGGGCGGGGGGAGGCGCGCGGCGGGTCGTCCGCGTACGCGGCGCACACGGTGCACGCGCGACACTCGCGCTCCACCGCCTCGTCGATGCCCGGCCACCATACGTAACTGCGTGCCAACGCCTTCGACTTTACGATGCCCATATGTGGCTCATGGATGATTGTTAAAACCTTATTCCTACATTTTTCCGGTATCACCACCCGGTGACCCCACATGACACAACCTAACTCCTCGTACAGTTCCGCTTTCCTATTGAAATACGGTTGTAAGTTTACGATTTCACACCTATCCGACCATCCGTCTCGTAGGTAGTTTAAAATTCTACTTAAAAGCGGATCCCTCTCCGTTTGTTTTTTTACTTCGCTATAATCAAGCAACAACCCGTCCTGTGCAAAGTGTAGGTACGTTTGTTCAGGAATTGACTCCTCCTTCACGTTTTTAACGCTATTATTTTCTGGCAGACGTGATAAGCCGTCAGCACAATTTTCATTCGTTCGAATATATTCTATGTCGTAATTGTATGCTGATAATATCACTGCCCATCGCTGCATCCTACTCGCCGTCATGGTAGGTATCCCCGTCTGCGGGCCTAACATAGATACTAGGGGTTTGTGGTCAGTGCGTAAAATAAACTTTCTTCCGTAAATATATTGATGGAATTTACGTATACTGAATATAATCGCTAGTGCTTCGCGGTGTATTTGCGAATAGTTTTTCTCCGCGATGGTAAGCGTACGTGACGCATATGCTATCGGGCGCTCGCCCTGCGGCCCGGGCTGCGCCAGCACGCCCCCCACGCCGCGCGCGCTCGCGTCACACGTCACGATCAGAGGTTTGTTGGGATCGTAGTGTGCTAATACTTCGGTACCCATTAATGCTTGTTTTATCTGTGTAAACACACGCTCACACTGTTCATCCCAGTTCCAGTCTACACCTTTTCGTAATAGTCTGTGTAAGGGTACTAACATAGAACTGAAATTTTTTATAAACTTTGAAAAAAAATTCACCATACCTATAAAGGAACGTAACTCGCTAATATTATTGGGAGCTTCTAGTTTACTTATTGCTTTTATTTTTGATTTGTCCGCTTTTACCCCCTCTTTAGAAACCACATAGCCTAAATAAGTCACTTCATCTACCAAGAAAACGCATTTTTCTTGCTTTAGCTTTAGCCCACTCTCAGATAGCCGCTGTAAGACTTGTTCGAGCGCGTGTAAATGCTCGCTTTTATTTTTTCCGCTAATTATGACATCATCGAGAAACACTTGCACATTCGGTAAATTGCCCAATAAATTCGTCATTATACGTTGGAAAATACCTACACTTGACGACAAACCGTAAACTAACCTATTATACTGAAATAGACCCCGGTGTGTATTGATAACAGTATATTTTTTTGAATCATCTAGTTCTACCTGGTTGTACGCACGTGAAAGGTCTATTTTACTAAAGTACTGCGCCCCGTTGAGGCCTACAAGTACATCTTCAATCTTAGGAAGTGGGTATCGATCGATCAGCAAGGCGGGATTCAGTGTCGCCTTATAGTCTGCACAAATCCGCAACGTACCGTCTGCTTTAGTCACCGGTACCAAAGGTGAGGCCCAGTCGGAGCAGTCGACGGGCTCGATGACGCCGTCGCGAAGCATGCCATCAAGCTCAGCGTCGATGCGCTCGCGCAGCGCGTATGGTACGGGCCGCGCGCGCTGGAACACCGGCGTCGCCCCCGGGCGCACTCGCAGCGTTGCCTTGCCGCCCCTGTACCGACCCAGTCCGCCGCTGAATAACTCCTTATATCTGTCGAGAATATTTTTAATTCCTTCATTAATTTGTACAAAATTCGTGCTATTCATGCTTTTGCGGGTACATGTAAGCACAGGTATTTTTATTTGTAGGTCTGCTAACCATTGCCTACCTATTAAAGATGTAGTACCGTTTTTTATTACAAACAATTCTAGATGTTTTTCCTGCCCTTGGTATCGAACTCGTGGGCGTATTATTCCTAAAGGTTTTATTTTAGTACCATCATAAAATTTTAAAACTGTATCATCATTCATAAGGATATGATGAGAAAAGTAACGTTCGTAGGTACAATTATTTATACATGAAATCGCCGCCCCTGTGTCTACCTCCATTTTTAACACGATATCATCTATAAAAATAGGCAATCTTACTGGCTTATAATTATTGAGTCCAATCAGGTTTAAGCTCTCTTCGATGTCCTCCACGTCGGACTCACTGACGACCTCCGCGGAATACATATTTCCACTCCGTCGACCGCGACGATATGTAGTTCCTCGCGACGATTGTTCGACGTTCTCCAGACAGACCCGACGTAAATGCCCCGTCCGCTGGCATTTGCTGCACACAAACTCCCTATAGCGGCAGCTGGCCACACTGTGGTTAGTGGCTCCGCAAGCTGCGCAGTTGTTGCTGCGACCCGATGCGAAACTCGTGGTAGACGGGCGCGCCCCGCGGTTTGCGGCTCGCTTGCCGCCGCCGCCGCCACCGCCGCTGCCGCCGCCGCCACCAGGCGCGCCGCCCGGTACGCGGCGGCTGTGTGGCCGCGTGCTGCCACCACTCCCTCCGCAGCTGTCCCCAGTAGATGATGCGACCAAATGTACCGCTTCCGCCTTTGGACTGCATGTGGACGCTCCATCCACTACTGCCGCGTCTCTTTCCGCCGCTTCCATTGCGTTCGCTATCTTCACGGCTTGTGAAAATGTTATCGTGTCATCCTCCGCAAACAGTCGTTGCCTGATGACGTCACTCTTGAGTCCGCATATGAACTGGTCCCGCAAGCTCTCACTTAAATATTCTGAAAACTTACAGTTTCGAGCTAATCTTTTTAATTCCGTGACATAGGTTGCCACGTTCTCGTCCCCTCCCTGTCTTTTCTGCCGAAAACGGTACCTTTCCGCTAATGAAGATGGTGTCGGCTGGAGGTGCTGACGCATTATACCAACAGCTTCACCGTACTTTAACTCCGACGGTTTCTTTGGGCTCGATAGGTTGACGAGTAACTCATACGCTTCATCACCGATTATAGAAATTAGGGTAGGTAACTTCAACTCCTCCGTCACTTTATTCACTACAAAGTACATCTCCAACCTATCCACGTAGGATGACCAGTGCCCCGTTTCCACGTCAAATTCGCTCAACTTCCCAATCGACATCTTGACTATTGTTCTAAAACGCACGCGCACAAAGTTAATTAACTCTCGTCGCCACTGTGATGTTTGTTCGGTGGAGTAAATGAAAGGCGTATAGTCTCTTAGCTCGTATATTGCGGACTGCCGGCGGCGGCCGGCGCCTGACCTACCTGACTTACAATCATATAATATATCTAAGTATTCATCTACCTACATTACAAATATAATTGACGAAATGTGGGTGTACTGTAGGTGCAGCTCTGCCTAACCCTTTCGGGGTATACAGGCGTAATGTTTATGTTACCTACTTAATTATGATAGCTTCCTATTGGCTTTTTCCATCTGGAATACTTACTCAGTAGCAGCGGATTGGTGCCTAGTTGATGGCAATAGGCTCGCCCCTTATGACATGGGACTTAAAAAAAGAAAGAAAGAATGAAAGGAAGAAAGAAAATATAGATATTTAGCACAGATTAAAAGACACACACACCATACACAGAAGGCAAATTCTCGTAATTTAAAACGTTAAAAATCTAGTCGCAGACTCATTTCAACGACAAACAAATGTCAAAAACTTGTCAAAATGTAAGGAAATTAGAAGTATTTTTTGACAGATTGAGACTGAGATCAGACTGTGAACGGTCTTAAAATTACGAGAATTGCCCCTCAGATACATACACCAGATATCAACAAATAAAAAATAAATAGAAAGTATAAAGACAGATGTAAGAAAATAGCAGGAAAATGGGCCTCATGGCTGCATCAAAAAGTTCCAGGCCCAGTTCAGCAAAAATGCCAGACAACTAGTGCCTGACGCTGGTTAAGCTTAACTTTAAACATAACTGGTTAAGTGTGGGTAACTATCACCTAACCGTTCGGCGACCACAGGCGTGGTGTTATGTTGATATGGTTAATAAAAAAAACAACAAATAATCAACGTAAATATTAACTTCATTCTAAAGCCGGATTTACATTAATATGTTGAATCGAATTCTGACGCAGTTTTAACCAATTAAAACTCGTTGTGATTTGACGTAGCCTTGAACAGATACGTTTGATTGGTGTATTCCGCGTCACGACACAACGTAACGCAGTAATGTGCCGGTGGCTTAAATGATGATATATCATCTAAAAGCCTTCCAGCTAACCATTATATATTCGATCACATTACTTACGATCGATTTCGATCTGTAATCTTTTACAGATCGGGAGTGAAATTGCAAAATAATGCCTTTTCTTCTCGTGTGGCTGTATGAGGCAGATAGCCATTAAATCATTTTTACATCCCTGCTAAGCCCGCTGTGTGGCCTATATGCCGATGTCTACAGGAATATAATGATAAATTGCCCCGCTTTTGTTATTATCCAGAAAATTCTCCCCTACTTTATGGATATTCGACACTATTCTTAAATCCTTTGCAGATTACCGGTTTTATTCTTTCTAGATCTTTTTAATCGACTTCAAAAAAAGGAGGAGGTTCTCAATTCAGTTGTTTTTTTACTATCCCTTATTAAATGCCTTACTTGTTGTCTGTTTCCCTTTTCTTGTACAGCGGGGTAATTGCTCTTTAATTGGGTAATGGCAGTCGCTCCATGTAAAATACTGGTATTCAGCTGCATCTGGTTAGACTGGAAGCCTAGACTAGGCAGATGATGACGATGACGACCAACCGTGGCAAGAGTAGCTTAACCTTATCAATCGACCCGAGCTGGCCGGCTGTTAATACTTAGCCTCAAGCCCACACACACACACAAATTATCATAAGGTTTAATAACTTTAAAGAGAGTTGTTTGTTACACATATAATTTTAATATAAGTACCTGCCACTTTGGCAGAATCATAATAGGATAACAATATGAATCATATTAAAAATCGTTAAATGGTCACAAACTGACAATTCATAATATGATCTGTGTGCAATTCATATCACAATGAAATAACATTTAAACTGTAGAAATAAAAAACCAATTTGATTAATAAAAACTGCAATGAAAAAATTTCCGATAAAATTACGGTTTTTATTTTTTTCATGCGGCAATGTTTACGTCAAATATGAAATGAAATTTTACGAAAATTAGAGGAATTGCTAATGATCTGCTGGGAATTCAGGAAATGAATAGCTTTTAGAGGTATTGTTTTAAGTGGCCTTTTTAGGCCCCTGGGGGTAATGTAACATTAATGGATTGTAAACAGTTTGCTGGAAGCACCTTCGGAAATATGTAAGTGTAGAGGGTAACCCTTCTACGCTTATTTGCACCCTTTCCTGAATTCCCAGACTCCCAGATCAATAAAAAAGATTATGTATTTAACAAAAACAACTTACTTTTATAAAGCATTCATGAATGTTTTCTTCCTTGTCCATTTGTTATCTTCAGGTAAACAAACAACAGCAATGACTGAATTTTCTTTAGAATAGATATTATGGATCATACTTCGTGCATTAGAAAAATAAGTTAGTACTGTTATAACACTATTTTCTAGTTAGTAAGCTAAGCTAAGTTAGTACTTAGCTTAGCTAGCTAGTTTAAACATTGGTCAAGTTTGACATCCATAATAGATTTTCTAATTCTTCTAATTTTTCAACCCATATTCAAAGTGAAAATGGGTTGACGGCTATAAAACCTATGTAACCAAAAACGATAAACCCCAACTACCCAACCCAACAATAAAGTCAACATAAAGTGACGAAGTAAGTGAAGTAAGTGAGTGTGAGTGAGTGAGTGTGTCTGTGTGAGTGAGTGTGTTAGTGTATATAGTCTAGGCCAACCCTAAATAATTTCGAAAAGGTGAACCTACCTAATAACAAAACTGTTTTAAAGAACCCAAAGCTTGTTCCTTAGTGATAGAGCTTCAGATCAAACGAGTAAACTGGCCAAGTGCGAGTCCAAGGGTTCCGTATCACAAGGCAAAAAACGCCGAAAAAACACGTTTCTTGTACGAGTATTGAGAATTCCTTTATTTTGTAACTTTATAATATTTTTTATTACTTGTTGTCATAGCGGCAATAGAAGTACACACTGTGATTTCAACTGTCTACCTTTGGTTCATGATTTACAGCGCGCTGACAGACAGCCGGAGGAACGGACGGATGGATGGACGGACAGCGGAGGAGTGATAGGGTCCCGTTGGCACCCTTTAGGTACGGAACCCAAAAACCGCGAAGAAAAGCCAGGCTGGCTATAATACCGCTCTCAGTATTCGTCCCTGACGTCGTTCGACTAAAACCTCATTACTAGCTTTCTGAAACAGACGGCAGCCACGAGACTCGACTCAATATTGCATTATCGAGACCATGATCGTTTGTAAATGGTAATGAACGAACTCGTTGATCCTAGAAGTGGTATCTGCCTGTTTATAGGCAATTAGACCTTTTTATGGGCAAAAGTATTCATTTGAAGTTTCGAAGAAAGTTGGTTAAATCAAAATCAAAAGTCATTTATTAAAATTAGGCTGACAATCAGCACTTTTCGAACGTTAAATTGTTGTGTATAATAAATTGGTGGTTTGTAAAAACACTTTTACACATCAATCATATTTTAAAAACTAGATTAGCTTGGCGTTTCCTATCTGACCACTCTGAGAAGAAAGGCAGAAACAAACTCAAGAGGTCTCTTTTAAGTCCTGACATGGTCTTGGTCAGATCATTTGAAGACCGTGTATATTGGTGTCTGGCATGGTTATTTGAAGAAATAGTGAACAAAGAGTGGACGTGTCCAGTCAGTATGTCCACGCATTTGTCAGTAATGGAGGATTATATTATAGATTGTAATGCCTGGTTATTTGTGTAATGGCTAATCGCCTTACTTACGGATGGGAGGTTTTCATTAGCAAACGAGATCCTTAAATGTTTTTCTTCAAATGGTAATGAAACACGGGTAATTTGAAGACTGTTTCATTTATTTATGTACCTTGTATAGATGTGTTTAGTAAAGAAAGCCATTTTTCAAGAAAAATTTAAGCTAAGATTTAGCGCCCATTCCGGTGTGAAATAAAACCAATAATCTCAGAATTAATACACCCAAAATCAAATCACGTATCACTCGTAAATTTATTTCCTAAATGAAACGTACCGAATCTGTACGTACCCTATAAAATCAATCCAGCTATTAAAAACTCATTATCACGAATCGCTCGCGAATTCTAATGTATCGCATTGATTTGCATACAATGCGCGCGGCGTTCTACAAACAAATGTGGCACTGAGTCACCGGCGCGACATGTAATCATTCTTTATTTGATACGTGCGAAAGTGTGAGGTCTCATTGTTTGTATGTAGGACGGGTGTCGTAATGGGATTACTGTGTAGTACAGGAAATTGTGAAAGATTGACTCTTATGAGAGTTAATGCCGCGAATTTCACTTTCTTTTGATCCGTGTATGGTGTTTTGGAGAAAAACGTCTGAGGTCTAGAGTGTGTTTACTTTTGGGATAAGGCCCCATCATACGTCAATGGGAGTGAGTTCCGAAACGGTGTTTATATGCAAACTTATTTCTGCCCGTTGCTTCGCCTGCGTGAATGTTGATTTTATGTAATAATAATATTTAATAATAATAATATTTATTTCAGTTAACTTTACATGTGTTTTAATTTTTTTGCGCGGAACCCTAATTATTAAAAAAAAATAAAGTAGCCTAAGCTACTCCTTATAATATCAGCTATTTGCCAGTGAGTGTCCCGTCAAAGTCGGTACAGACAAACAGACAAAGAAAAAATTAAAAATTGATTTTTGTTATCTACTTACCGTGTATTTTCATATTTCAAATGCATTCAGTAAAAAGCTGTTATTTTGACAATACAAACAGACACTCCAATTTTATTTATTTGTATATAAAGAAGACAATTTTCTAACTTTTTGCCTTGCGCATCACTTGGATGTCTGATATACCTATGTTAGCCATAAAAGGTAACATTACTCTTAAAATACTTAGACTCTTTAAAATGAATTTCACTAATACAACTGAACGCAATCAGTACGTCTAACCATCATCTGCATCATCTGCCTAGCCTTTTCCCAACTATGTTGGGGTCGGCTTCCAGTCTAACCGGATGCAGCTGAATACCAGTATTTTTTGCTGCAATCAGCACGTCTAAACCACGTTGATAAACAGTCGGTGTCCAATGATGATACTGACAGCTCTTAAACTCGGTTTACGCTAGACAAAATCAAACTGGTTTCTAATTTAATTGAAAAAGTTATAAATTTTTGACATTGATTTACATTCTGTAATTACTTTAACTCACACACTCGCTTATTACTTGTTATTTTTTTATGAAAATCGTCTACTTTTACAATGTTTGTAAATAAGCACCATTTATCTATCACATGATTAATTTATCTGTAATTTATCTTTTACCTATTGTGGTATAGTAACTTTGTTCTGGATGGATATTTGTTACTCTTTCACGCAAAAACTACAGAACGGATTTGGATGAAATTTGGCACACAGGTGGTTTATAACCAGGATTAACATATAGGATACTTTTTATCCCGATATTCCCACGGGATCGAAACTTATGCGGATGAAACCGCGGGGCGCAGCTATTTGAAATGGATACTCAGAGTTGAGTAAGATCCATTAAGTCACTAGTACTCTACTAGTTCTGTTATAAAAAACAAAAAGCAGCGTCAAACTATTCCTGCTACCACGAAAACAAAATATTATTTACCAACCCCGAACCCTGTTTTAGATTTCTTTCCAAATATAGTTCGACCGTCGACGAAGCACCATTCAACCCGTTCTTTTTTACGAGCGCGTATCGGAAGCTCGGATATCGGGAAGGGTTAGTATTACAGAAATACAGAAGCGTCTACGCGACCGCTACAGGACCGATAAGCCGTGCCGGAAGCCGGCCGTCCGGCCCGATCCCGGTCCGTGTCGAGACCGGGACACGACACAAGGACTGTTTATATTGCACGGGCTATAAATATCCTGGTAAGGACGATTTGTGAGGACGATGGTGGTTCAGTATGTTTTATAAGCAAGTATTTTGTGGTTCTGTATTTGGTGCTGTATGTGCTGATGCTAAAATAAAGTCTAAGAATCTTAGTCTAAGAATTTCACGAAACTTTTACATCCAGAATAAGTGTTATTCTAAGAAATTAATTTTGAATTTTTGATTTTTTCTATACTAGAACTGTCAGACGTCAATTTTATACCACAGATAAAACATATTTGACTTTAGTAAAATCAGCCCTTCATAAGAGAAGATTTTGACAGATGTGTTAAATGACTGAACTGGAGAAAACTTGTCTACATCATTGAAAGAGAGTCTATCAAGATAAAGTATTCACTTGTTTTTTATACCGATACCTGAAGACCAAAAGGTTCAGAGTAGCAGAGAAAGAACCATAGTTCAATTACTTTACCGTATCGTATTAACCAGTAATTACTGGGCTGTGGAGGTCAGATAGGCAGTCGCTCCATGTAAAATGGTATTCAGCTGCATAAATACTTTAAACAAACATATTTCAGTACGTACAAACACAGCAGTATTACCAACCCGCACGGGGCACGCGTGGTGGATTACGGCCCACACCCTCTCAACGAGAGGAGGCCTGTGTCCCAGCAGGGGAACATTACAATAGGCTGATTATGCCAAACACTGGAGACCCAAAATATAAAACGATTACCATTTTTTCTCCAAGGAACCCCAAACCACACGAGGCAAGCCAACAACATAAAAGTATAAAAATGTAACTTTACTTTATAAAGCGGCACAGGAAGATCCTGTCAATAAATAGTTATGGACGTGGTTCCGTAGTTCAGAACACCTGTGTCACTACACGTGACAGCTTAGACACAATGACTGTATAACTTTATCAGGGAGGATAGAACTGCTGTCAGTGGAGAGCGGTTTGATGAGGGATCACAAAGGCGAGTTTTGACAATACTAGCTGTGCCCGTGGCCTCGCTCACGTTAATTTGTATCCTTCTTAGCGTGTCCATGGCAAAAATAGAAAAAATAAACATGGCTTTTAAATTTGTTTGGCCCACATTCAGCAACGCGGATACCATTCGCTGACGTGGCCATTAGATCCTCACGTGTGCAGGTGACAGAGCATGCGGTGCAAGATGGGATGAGCCATTGTCTCTGGAGAGACGACGCAACACGTATAGATTCGTCATACGTCCGCAATTTGTTTTAATTTTGACTTTACATAATGGAAACTTGAAGTGAAAGTATATTCAGAAAGAAATTAGTCCGAATAAAATACTTAAGGACCAAATTATTATTCATGGTTACATTTCATTTCAGGAATGTTTCAAATAAAATAAACTGCCTAGCCTTTTCCCAACAATGTTGGGGTCGGCTTCTAGTCTAACCGGATGCAGCCAAATACCAGTATTTTACATGGATAAAATAAATAAATAAATTCAATAAAGTCATAATTTTTATTGATCAGAAAATCATTTTTAGAAAATATAAATATAAGTTATAATAGTGAATAGCGTTAATTGTCTGGTCTGCATGGACAACGCTAATGTCACACCACAACACTAGTAGTCTAGCCTAGTAAAACTAGAGAAGCGGTTTCACCTTTTTTAAGTTCACGTCTCGGAACCCTTATAGTTTCGTCATGTCTGTCCGTCCGTCCTCGGCTTACCTTCCAAACGGTTAGTGCTAGAAAGATGAAACTTTGCATGGATATGTGTACTCGTATTTACCACGTCGACAACGTGCTACGCAAAGTGACTACGGACCCTATTCTATGCGTGGCCTGACACGCACTTGGCCGGTTTTTTTTCCAATAAGTATTGCGAAAAATATCCTGCGAAAAAAACCGCACCACATCCTGATGCAAAATCCCAATAATTTATTCAGTTCCAGAAATGAAGAATTTGGAGCTAAAAATCAGAAATCCGACATTTGTATTCAGTCAAAGACGAGGTAACGATATGAACGCGAAAATCCTGATTCCAACTTTTAGGAAATACGTTGACGTCCTCGTTTATTTTTATATCAGTTTTATCTTGAAAACGAGCACAGGAATTCTCACGATACAGCCTAAACAGTTTGGAGATAGGAACGCTTATCACCATTTTCACTAACACTGGGAAACACCTAAATGAATGCCTAAATAATATTGCATTGTTGAATTTTGAACACTAGGCTCAGCGTCGAATGTTGAAAATCCATGAGCGCGCTTTATTTAGGCATTTGTTAGGAACCCAGATTGGGAAAATCGTTGAGTAAATGTCAGTTTGAGGTGCGTACCGAATCTAGAACTGGCTGTAAAGCTGATAACAGAAAATGTCTTGATTTAGACTTGGTTTTCCGAGTGTTTAGGACCTAATTTTCAAGCGCTATCTGGTTTTTCGCCAAAACGAGTTGTACTTACTAACAAACTGTTAACTTGGAACATGCTTGGAACAGAATGAATACTAAAAAGATCTGTATTGTTTCTGTTTTTGATTTGACGATAGAAAAACTTTTGATTTTTGCTCTACGGGATTTTGCCTAACACATATTCAGAATAAAAAAATGTTAGACGTTTTAGGACCAATGATATACAACATTGGGCCTCTATAAGTAAAAGATAGCTTTGAGCCACCGGCCATTTAAACACCCCAAGTAGGTTAATGGTAATTTAGGTGTTTGGAGCTAAATAAAACATTTCTCTGAAACATAAAGGGCTTTGAAGGACCTTGGTATACATACCTGTCCGCCATTTTGTTTATTTTTTCAATATGGCGGCCACGCATGATACCTATAGTATAAAATAAGGCCGCCATATTGAAAAAAAAAAAATGAAAATGGCGGACAGGTAGGTATGCCAGGCTCCATATAAAAATCTTCAATCCCCTTTGAAAAGGCATGGCAAGACATGACTTATTCATCCCTTGTAAATTCGTTCTTCCGCTGCACCCGTTCATCCAATCAAAACGAATCGCCAATTCGCTCAGAACAGATCTGTATTAGGGATTCTATTTGAGAGACGGCCGCTAAATCGGGTCAAAATACATTGGCATTTGGTTCAAAATGAACCATTTTTAAGCAGCAGGCAACTAGGCACTGTGCTTATTTCGGAATATTTATTTGAATACAAATTTGAGTTCATTCATGACTATGCATGATTACTACTTATGATTTATGTTCCTGTCCGAAGGTCATCACCATCTACCTAACCCTTTCCCACCTGTGGGTCGGCTTTCAATCCAACCGGACGCAGCTGAATACCATTATTTTACATGGAGCGACTGCCTGGTCTCTACAACCCAGTTATTGGGTAACACGATACCCAGTAAGACTGTTTGTGAGACTTTCGGACTGATGCGGATGATGGTAAGAATAGGCAATTTTAAGACTTCTATACTTAACACGCTCAGCGCCAAAGCCCCATATGCCAATACCACTACACCAGGAAAATTCCCTAGGCCAGGGCAACATTTTTTGTATACAAAATGTATGGAAAGTGAAAGTGTGTGCGTTAGCTATACACGGCGCTTAGACTGGTATGGTGCTTGTGTATCAAAAAGGATACACAAGTGTTTAGACAGTGTGTATCGCAAAAGATACACATGGCGCTGAGCGTGTTAAATAGAACATTGCTTTGAAATTTTCTTTTCACTTAGCAGTGGCCATTTTATAATGTTTCATGTTGTATGTAGAGTAGAAGTAGGAGCAGACGAGTCCTGGAGTGGAGATTGCGTATCGGCAAGCGTAGTGTGGGTCGCCCCCCAGCTAGATGGACGGACGACCTAAAGAAGGTGGCTAGACTGGGTGCGGAAGGCGATGGACAGGGTGTTGTGGCGCAGTCTGGGAGAGGCCTATGTCCAGCAGTGGACATAGGGTGTTTTGATTGATGTTGTAAGTATAGCCAATTTCGTATATCGCGGTAAATATATCCCCATAATGTTATTCAAAGCTTTGCTTGGTCTGCCTGTTCTGTTTTGTCTTAATTACTTCGTTGAATAACAGAACACAAAGATTAGAAATGAAACAATTTCCTCAATTTAATCTGATTTAAGTCAGCAGATGCTGCGGGGAACGAGAGTGACTTGATTGTTGTATAATACAAAGTTAAGGTTAATTGATATTTTTAATGCTTGGGAAGTTTAACATCTATTGTTAAACTAATGAAGAACTAAATTAATAGTAAAAAAAATATATACAATGGTTTGATGAGCTTTCTAAATTGAAATTGCATGTAGGTACATTCAGGGTAATGAATTGTTAAGCAAATTGATAACCTAGGTCAATTTCTCGTGTTATAGAAATTACTTAAAAGAGTCAAATAATGACAGTTGTGTTAAGAATATACGGACAATTGAAGATTTAATCGTTAAGCTGTACAGTAGTAGGAAAACATGTACCTACTAGTTTTAAGAAAAATAAACTTTAAAGAAACTATGCCACATCAACTACAATGTCCAGTTTTCCAAGTTTTTGGCATAGCGTTCATGTTTTCAGAATTTGGCAGAGTTTGTCTTTTAAAACTCTCTTAAAGTCGTTTTAAAGCTAAGCCTTTTATTTGAAACGTTGCCTGCACTATAAGATATTAAATTTGCTGGCCCGAAAACGCAATTTTACCGAAAAATATGAGACATTTTGAAGATTAAAGTTTTCTACTAGCCTTCCTATCAAGGAAACAAACAATTTATTGCACTATAGTCCGATTGCTATGAATTGACCCAAAATTCTGTAAAAAGGATTTCGGAATTACTTTAACAGGCCTTATAAAAAAAAAGAATAAGCTAAATGGAGTCGACATTTTCTGACTACTCTAAGAAGAAAGACCGAAAGAAACTTAGATCGAGATCAGTCTCTTTTAAAGTGCAGTCCAGACATAATCTTGATCAGAAGGCCAATTCTCGTAATTTAAAACGATCAAAATCTAGTCGCAGTGTCATCTCGGCGACAAACAAATGTCAAAAACTTGTCAAAATGTAGGGAAATTAGACGTATTTTTGACAGATTGAGACTGAGATCAGACTGTGAACGTTCTTAAAATTACGAGAATTGCCCCTCTGATCATGTGAAGACCATGTAGAATAGAATAGAACACTCTTTATTATGCACACCATATAAATAATGATAAGTCTGAAATGGTCTTTTGAAGAAAGTATGGCACAGATTTGAGTGGGCCAGTCTACTTAAATCTGTGTGTGTCTGTGTACCGTGTACAGTGTACCTTTACCTTTATAAAACTCTTATCGATCCGTGTTAGTACATAACCTTCAAGCAGGCAGTAATGTAATTATATAACCAACTTAACAATGGTACAGACATTCCCACGATTACAACCTGTATTATGTGTTACATGCAGATTGTACACTGCCTACTTTTTCTTACGAACGTACTTAACTTACATATTTTACGTGGATCGACGTAACTGAATTAACATGTAATTAGCCATTTTAATCTAGATTTTTGAACAGATTGTTATGTGGGTTTGTTATGTTTGATAGTTACGAGATTGGATTTGAATGATCTCTCATCAGATAGAATAAAGTATAATTAAATTACAAATTAGGGGCAATTCTCGTAATTATAAACGCTGAGTCTGTCCTGAGTCTCAATCTGTCAAAAATAACTCTAATTTCCCTACATTTTTGACAAGTTTTTGACGTTGATTGTCGCTGAGATGAGATTGTGACTAGATTTTGAACGTTTTTAATTACGGGAATTGGCCTTCTTTTATTAACTTTTACTGCTTCCTCACCTTATTATTATCTCATATTGTAGGTATATGCTGTATTTATTTTTGTATTCTAGTATCCCCTTTTGGCCACATACTACTTGGCGAGATGGCGCGATCATATTGAGCGGTTGTATACAGAACTTTATCAAGCGCAAAAATTGGCTACTATTCCAGTTTCGTTATTTCAAACGAACTAAATAGATATACCTGTTTCTTTGTAAGAATGAACAATGTATTTCGACTTACTGTAAGTAGTGCAGGGAGTGAACAACGCCTCGATAGTTTGACGGCAACAATGTACTGATATGTAGTCGCATGTCACTGGAACATTATCGTAAAAACAAACCTCTGAATCAGTGAAGCCAACGTACCTGGAAAGATAAGAAACAAATTAGCAAACTTATCTATGAGGTAAAGAATTGAAGTAATACACACGAATTCTGTTAAAATTACAACTAGTATTTACACCAAAGAGAATTCATTGATTTACACCGAGGCCCTGACGTGCGGTCTAGTATATGAAATAACTCAGGAAAATCATTTCATTCTGGATAAAAAAAAAACATGTTCCATTATTTTTGTAGATCGAGTCGACTTCTATCAATAATGATCGATAAGTCTATATTAAAACACGGTATAAGAAATTACAATCAAAACTAAAACAAGATAATTTCCTAATCAATTTGGTCATACGTGAAACGTATTAAATTCCATCCTTTTAAACACCAAAAACAGAAAACAATAAAATAACTAATGGTGTAGGCACAGTGAATCAATTTATTGGACATAACAGGATTAATTCGACAGTTGAAGTAGTTGAGCCTACAATTTATTTAGCTCCAGCTGAACGGACGGACAAAACATTCGGAGCTATTAGAACGGACGCTGGTAATTAGGTCCGACCCGTTGAGGGCCAAGGTAGATAGGACTGGGTGATCTACTATAGGTGTTACCTGTGTTCAGTTGCAAGGTAAAAGAGATTATAGTAAATACTTACAAGTACATGAAGTTAGGAAAATAACGGATTTTGGAACATAAGTAAAATGCTGTAAACCACTACACTTGTGACGACCAAAGTTGTTTATAATATTAGAACAGTATATATAGTGTCGGATACTGTGACCCGATTAAACAGTTCGTCGCTTTTTTTTCACCGCCTTTTTTTCAGTAGAGTATTTATATTAGTAAATTTAAACTGAACAATAGAATTGAACAACGCTAGTTCCATCACAGACCTCATCCGTCGCTTTCCATCAGGCGTGATCGAGGTCAGGAGCACGCCTATTCGCAATAAAAATAAAAATAGAAGAAAAAAAGTGATCTTGTTGTTCAGTTTTCTGAAATTCTTGAAGCTATCGGAGACCGTTAAACCTGGAAATTTCAAAGATAAGTCTTAAAACCTGAACATGCATCACAGCATATTCAGCCGACATCTTCTCACGGCTAAGACACAGCCTGTGTCTTAGCCGTGAGATGATGTCGGCTGAATGCTATATGAATATGTATGCTAGAAGAAGAGTAACTTAATCATGTGACCTGTGTCACACAGGTCACATGATTAAGTTACTCTTCTTCTGTGATATTTTATATAGTTTGAGCCCAGTAGATGGCCACGTTGATTGCGGCATCGGCGGCATTCATTAAGTCTTAAGTCATCCAAGGTGCAGGTGAACGGGCACTTAGGGCACTCCAGCAAGTGGGGCAGGGTCTGATTAGAGGCACCGCACTCGAACTGGGTATTGAATGGGTCAGTAATCCCCTATTTCGATAAGTTGTGTCTGCTAAAAGGCATGATTCTTGCAAGATCATTCTTATTTTACTAGCAACAACAAGAACCTTATCTACTCCCAAATACCAATTAATAATATAATCCACCTCAATAATTCACAGGCGTCCAAGTAGCAACATCTCAAGCAACAAACGTCAGAGGAACTCGTCCAAAGCCACAGGCCGAGAACTGTCTAAATTAACATTAATTGATACAGTGGCCGGCTTTTATTTATGGAGAACAATAAATTGGCGTCAATGGACACAGCCGAGATTTTCTCCAAGACCACAATTTGACCTCTGGTTGGTGAGTAATTCTTGTTTATAGTTTCAGTTCCTATTTTTATAGCTGGTAATATTGCTGTAAAGGCTCAGTTGGGAGTAGGAGTTATAGTTACGAATTAGACTCTTGGCTTTTATTAGTAATATATATTAGCGCCTTTTGCAATAGCATTCCGTCAATGAGTTGTTTTGAGTACGTCATCTACGTCATCGTATGTTCTTATTTATGATTGTTACGATGTACAGTAAAGAGTATTATATCTATCTTTGTAGATACATCTCTAACACACTTCACTCACCTTCACTCCTTCACTTCCTATATCTGTCGCTGATCTGTGTTCTCCTTTGTCTTCCAGGTTGATAGACGCAATACACACTAGAAGTATAGAGATTACTATGATGACACGTGATTTAGCAGATCTAAGTAAGAGGAAAGGTTTTTCCCAGGAACAGGATACGATGAACTCACAGTTGCATTGTGTATCGTAGGTTCTTAATATTTCGAAATTATCATATGGGTATTACGAGTGTGCAATAAAGTTCACATCTCTACAAAATTCCTCGCCTACATTAGGTATCCTATTTCCTTAGGAACAAACAACACGTGCCGTTTGCTCAATTGCTAGTAGAAGTACCTAACCTAGTATTTTCCTGCACCTTCTTTATTTCTATGATTATCACCTTCCATTTAGTCCGTTGGGTTCCGAGACCGTTCAGTTTTCTCGTGAAACTGCGAGAAAATATGCAGCTGACGATATATTTCTTCTAGCCAAGTACGTGAACACTGGGTTGAAACCTTAGGACTGCTTTAATATAGCTCTTTTGTGTGATTATATTACATAAGCTACGTCTCCAAGGGTGTTATACAACTGTCTAGTAGATGTAATCTGTGATAGTTCAGGTATATTTCAGACGATTGTTCTGATAACGCCACGTTTCATTTTGCCGCCTAAGACCCAATTTCATTTAACAAACTGTTAGTTGTTTTATGTGACAGACAGTCAGTACTGGAAGAACTCAGCAGTCTTTCGTAACCGGATCAATAAAAGGCGTATTTTAAATATTAACTTCGGATTATTAAAACTACTTATTTTAAAACAGGACGGGCGCCGCCAGCTCTTCAACCTCATAGATTATACACTATATATTCAAGCTAACTATCGAATCTTGTCTTATTCTTTTCTTTTTAATATTAAATGGCCTTCATCGCTTAATTTAAGCCATTACCTTATCAAATATTCGTGGAGTTTGGATGAGAGAGCCATCCGGGTTAAAACCTCTACAGTTAACTGGTTAATGCTAGGGTTTCCTAGGACTGCGGTGGCCATATCATCCGCTCTTTAAAGTCGAATGACGTCACTGAAATGTTATTTATGAAAAAAGTTTCTGTGTTCCCCTAGAGAGCGTTTTTTGTCACCATACAGTCAAACGCCGCTGACTTAATTTTTCACTGCTGCCGTTATGTGGCGGCCACCGATGTCGTAGAAAACCCTAACTTAATGAGACATTTCAAAGTCAAATCATTTATTTCAAATAGGCACAGAAAAGACACTTTTGAAAGTCAGAAATTACAATAAAATAGAACTGATTCTAGTCACCCTTTCCAAATGGTAGTTTTCGTATGGAGAAGAATAAGAAACTCCAAAAATAGTTTAGTAACTAACAAAGTATAGGGAATGCAGTGTAGAATGTTTCCATGTGCATTGTTGGTTGGCTAACCTTATGGTAAGTAGTCTATAGTCTTCTACAACTCAAAGATGTCCCTGCCTACACTTCAATATGTGAGCAACCTAATACATGTTAGTCATACCTTCATTCTCCGACCAACCAAAATTGTTTTACAAAGACAGTAACAGTATCCGTTGTTATACAACTCTGTATAAGTAATTGTTTAACCAAACTACGAGACTACAAGCCATGTATCATATTGCTGGGTTTTGTTTACGTTTGCTAGAAACATTGCACCTTATGCAACAGAGTGCATTCCTTCGTGGCGAACATAATGCTTCGGAGAATTGGTTCAAATTCTTATACGAGGTGAAGAAATCGATGGTGTATTGTTTTGACGGATACTTTCGTAACTATGTATGTAACATACGAGTAACATCTATTGTCATCAACCGGGCAGGAAAAACCATCGTCAGGATGCCTTTTTTTTGGGTGGGAAATCATCAAATGTCCCCTCCCGCTCTGGGCGGAGCGGACGGGAGTGTCAGACTTTTACTGACTAAAACCCACCCGTGTTCCTTCAGTTGCCTGTGCCAAGGGCCACGGTATCTCTTTCGAATAACCCGCAGCCCTGGCGGCATCGGCCCTAGCGGGCCCCGTCAGTTTCGTCAGGATGCCTCAATTGAAACTTCGTAACTACGTCTTATAAATAAGAGTTCCTCAAAAAGAAGGACGAAATATCTCGTTGAGTTCTTTAAAATGGCTGCAAATATCCTTTCGTGTGATGAGAAGGAGGTTCCTACCAATAACTAAGCCTGAAAAAGACACTACGAGTACCTATCGATTGAAAAAATGGTAATTAGAATGAATAATTTAGTACTGTATTCAGAATTATCGTGCTCTTCATGTTGTCAAGGAATACGTTATATGTATTGTATGTTACCGTTACGAAAAAGTAGTTCAAGCGCCAGTTTTGGTAACTTTTTTTCTCGTGTAGATTATTAAATTAGTTATGTCACATAACTTCTATCTATGGAATAAATGATGTGGGTTGACAGTTTTTGTATAGATAATATGTCAAACTGTCATAACTATTCTTCAGGTAAAAGTAATCAGACTATTGAAAAATCAGCCCCTAAAGAAATAAGTCGATTTAGAATCGCTATGCTTAGGCAAGTCTCCCCAGGAAGACTGGGTTATCTCTTCAAGTATCCTCAATCAAGGTAGATTGTTTTTAGATAAAATGACATCACGCCCGTTATCACGGAAGGGCTACGCAGAGGTGTACCTATAGTAACACCCACATTACACCCAGTTATATTTCGGTCCCATTTAATATGGGGTGACCCTCACTCTAATTGCGTAACACACCATCAATCTTAATCGGTTTCATTTTGACAGTTCAACAACATTTATTGCGTCATTTACGTGTTGAGCAGACAAATTTTTCAAACTTATGAAGCAATGGATTAGCAATTTGCTTCAAAATAATTCTGATTCCGATTGATTGTGTGTTACGCAATTAGGGTGCCTATTACCATCAAACGGGCTCCAGCAAATTCAAAATACGGGCTGCTCCTGAGAAATTACTGATGAAAAAACCCAATAACATTTTGCCCGACCCGGGAATCGAACCCAGGACCTCATGCTCAGCAGTAGCCCTTGCGACCACTGGACCAACGAGACAATATTCCTTGATTTTCATTTTGACAGTTCAACAACATTCATTGCGTTATTTACGTTGTTGAGCAGACAAATTTTTCGAACATATGAAGCAATGGATTAGCATTATTATTCCTTCAAACTAATTTAGGTTATGATTGACAGTGTATTGTGCAATTAGAGTACGGATTTAATACATCCCTTTTACTTTTCTTCACGGCCGCCGCATCAACATTGGCGCCATAAGCCCCACACAAGTATTTGCTCAATAGACCTTCGTCACCTACCAGACAGTAGACACGTTATCTCTCCAAAGACAATGTCAATGTAAATAAAGACAGTTAGTATGAACAATCGTCTGACCGTGCGCCTGCGACATTCCTGAGCGATGATTAGAGAGACACTTTCGGTTGATTCCCGGAATACGTCTGCCCATCGGCATGAGATGCCGTTAATACTTTTTAGCCGACTACAAAAAAAGGAGGTTATGCATTCGACGATTTCTTTTGGCCTAGTTGGTTTGCTTTTTGCAGTATTTATTTTTGGTAGAGTAATTACTGCAGGTGTCCGGATGACATCAAGGTTGACAAATCAGGTATAATTCTTCAAGAACCTTTTGAAAGAGGGTAGGTTGCCCATAAGTACAGGCGACCTAAACTGGAGTCTAGGCATAATTTTCATGATTGGCAAAAGTAGTAGGTACCTACTATCGCCAAAACCTATATCTGACCATTTTGAAAACAAAATCCCGTGCACATGATGACCACAGCTGCTGCGTCCGTAAGTAAAACAAAAGAGGATCCTTTTTACGTCGACCAATAATATGCGCTGCACGCAGGAATAGTCCTTACGGTGGTCAGATATAGGTTTTGGCGATAGTACCTACCTTATAAAAAAATAATGTTGGTTGGCAAATAAATAAGTACGGTGTGTGGTCGGCCTACTAGTAAATGGGTAAAGTCTAAACGATTGATCACCATCATCATCATTTTAGCCAAAAGACGTCCACTGCAGAACAAGAGCCTCCCCCAAGCACCGCCACTTCGACCAATTCTGTGCTTCTCGCATCCAGCGGATTCCTGCTGCCTTCACCAGGTCATCGGTCCACCTTGTAGCCTTTCAACGCTACATCTTTCAATACGCGGTCGCCATTCCAGAAACTTTCGGCTCCATCGGCCATCTGTTCTACAATAAGCAATATGCCCTGCCCATTGCCACTTAATTTTGGCAATTTTTTGGGCTTTGTCGGTTTCCTTGGTTCTCCTCCTCCAAATGAATGATAACTACAGGTAAATAAGTCTAATGATAACAAGTAAATGATGCTATGATACAGACATTTTAATCTCACCAGAAGAGTAGGTTATTACCCGGTTGCGGTAGAAAAATGACGCATCTATTTATCTAACAAGACAAATGCAATAAAAGAGTCATTGACCTCCGTGTTGAATACCTACATACCATTCATCAACACAGGTAATTTAACAATGAGCGAATTTAATTTCCTCTTAAATAATAATGAGGAAAAATTTATCTCTAAATAGAATGACGCTTTGACCTAACATGACCTCTCTAAGTCAATTTAATTATTTCTTTTAATTCATTTGTTAAATTTAAAAGTAATTATTCAAATCAGTGTTAAGTGTTAAACTTCGTCTTGTTGACACAGTTGGCGCAGCGGTCGATTCGTTGGCGTCCTACCAGTTTGCGATTTTTTTAATATCTAAAGTGTCTAATTATCTTAGATATCCATGTCCATAAAATGTATGAAAATACGTGCCAGTAACGCACGGCACGGAACAAATGTAAACTGCACTTGTCGCAAAAGTTCAAAATTCTAGAATAATAGAATAGTTGTATTTACAACTAGCAGCGGTTTCACCCGCATAAGTGTTGATCCCGTGACAATATCGGGATAAAAAGTAATATATGTGCTATTCTGATGTATAAACTATATTACTGAAAAGTTTCATCAAAATCCGTTCAGTAGTTTTTGCGTGGAAGAGTAACAAACATCCATCCATCCATTCTCACAAACTTTCACGGGTATAATATTATTAGATAGGCTTCCGTCTGATCTATGCGTTTAAAACGAACGACACGTTACTGTCACTACCTTACAATCTTCAAGGTCCTCCTTTGTACAAACAGCAGCGATCCCTTGGTCAATACAACAACAGTCTTTGTACTGTACTGATATGGAGTAGGTGTGATGTAGCAATGATACCCATTCATAAGATAACCTGCTCCTTTATGATGTTGGCATGTTTATTTATAGCTTTTTGATTGATTTAGTAGGTGGGGCCAACACTTATAAAGGAGTTAAGGATCATGTTGCGTTACCGTCACTTCCTCAATGAAAAACATTCCATTGCTGTATCTACATTCTACACCATAATCAGCCCATAATTTCAAATTTTTATTAATCACAATTTGTACAAGAATGGAATACTTGATTGTATACTTAACTTATTGATTTCAATTTATGACATTGCTTATGTTATTATTTTGAATTAATGAAATTGTATAACGTTAAATCTGAATGTATGAAATACATAGTATAATTTTAATGATAATTTTGCATGCCTGAATTGGTGCAACACAGTGGACTGCGCATTCACTTGACATCTAGAAATGTATATTATGTACTGTGTTGAGCAATAAACAAATGAATTTGGAAAAAAAAAATACACGGTGATCCCCAAACTAGGCTTTTGCATTTGCCTGTATCTTGATTTTTGGGAGTCAGAGTTGCGACATTTTCAAAGTGTGGGATCAATTAAATAATAAATAATAAGTAATGTCGAAACTAACACAATATAATGTTCCCACTGCTGGGACACAGGCCTCCACTCAGTATAGGGAGTGGGCCGTAATCCACCACGCGGGCCCAGTGCGGGTTGGTAGATGTCACAATGTCACATGAATTCGAATTTTTGGTTCTAGGACATGCCGGTTTCCTCACGATGTTTTCCTTTACCATTTTGAGAGCAGCGGCGATGAAAGATTTTACATAAAGTAAAGCGCCGGTCTGGGTTCGAACCTACGACCTACAACTCGGCAAGTCGCGGCCGTTACCACTGGGCCACCACTGTTCTGTCAAGCACATTTATTTCCCGCGACTTAAGGACGAGTTGTATATAGGCCGTAGGTTCAAATCCAGATAGGCGCTTTAATTTGTATCTACATAGTCACCAAATCTTCTCTTGTGCCAGCAATGCTTATTCTATTGAGCTTTGCAAGCCTTGACTATTTACTCTCCAAGAATATACAGGATGGCCCGTTTACAGTGATTAAAAAAACCCCACGTATGTATGATCAGCAATTATTTACAGTCAAGGTACCAGATACAGATTTTTTTTAATTTTCCGTACAGTTATCAAAGAATACCTTGCTTCTAAACTCTATACAGTTTGCGCAGTTACAGTTACAGTTACAGTTTGCGCGTCGATGTCCCTGCGACCCGCAGGGACATCGACGCGCAAACTGTAACCATGGATTCAGCACATGAGTTTAGACCCCATAACGAAGAAATTTTTCGTAGGTTATAAAAAAAAAATCTCCTGTCATAGAAAAGTGTAATAATAATAATAAATAAATAAATAAAGTTTATTTGGAACAACTTAAGTTTACAATTTACAAAGGAAACGAAGATAGCCACAAAAGTAAAATACTGTGGGACAGCTATCAACGCCCAACTCAAAATATATGCGCGCGGTCAAAACGTATGGAACAGCAAAACTTATTTTTGCGCGTCGATCCTGTCACCCTGTATACCGGCTAAAGATACACGGGGTTTTCCTAGAAAGCCTTTGGAGAGAGACTTCTGATAAATTGTTTTGGATCACCTATATATATATATTTTTTTTTTTTATATAAACGTCGAACCGGTCGAAGTGGAGGTGCTCAGGAGAGGCCTATGTCCAGTAGTGGACGTCTTTCGGCTGAAATGATGTGATATAAAAGTAGTTCTTCTGGAACATACATTAACACGAAAACAATTATAAATAACACGTACGTGTTAATTACAAATATTTTTATTAAGACGACACGCCACGGAAGGCACGTCCGACTAAGAGATTGTTCGTTCGTGCACACCAAATTAGATTTCTCCATCTTCTCTGGACTTTAATGAAACTCCGAATAAACGTGATATCTTTCTGTGTGATATTAGATAGCTGTTGTTACGTGAATCGGACACTCTATGGGTTAGTTACTTACTAGGCAAGCGTGTATTATCGTCGACTACACCATCGCTTACCATCTGAGACCACCTTGCCAGCGGGGTAATTACGTAACAGTAGCACCAGCAATGGCTTACATTTTAACAGTTCAACAACATTCATAGCCTTGTTTGCGTTGTTGAGCAGACTTTTTTCAAATATATGAAGCAATGGATTAGTAATATCTTTGAAATCATTCAGATTGTGATTAATCGTGTGTTACGCTATTAGGGTGCTGTTAATGATCAAAGTACCGAGGCTATCTATAATAGTAAGGAAATACGAACACAACGATACCTATTCTTTTTACGTTTTAATTTCATATTTTTCTCAAATCAGCATTTTGTTTTATGATAAATAATAAAGGTTTTATAGGGCTAGCTACGGGTCGTGGGGCTTTTGGGACCGGGACCGCGGTCCCGGATTCCCCCTACAGCCCACTTGTCTGTTCAAAACTGGAACTTCGAAAGGACTTTTTTCTATAACATAAAAAAGAAGGAATTTTTCATAGTTGATTTAACACACCACTCGCACTAACTTACTGTACCTAAAGAAGAAAAACAGTCAACACACATTGAGCAAGAACAATGAAAAGAATGAAGAAGAAATGGTGATGGAGATGTAAGTACAACCTGGTAAAGTGGGGTGTACTTTGACGGACCGGCAGTAGTGTGTAATGGTGGAGTTATGTCACAAACCATGCTCCACCTCCTACCCTGCCACATCTGTACAGTACAGTACAATACAGTGATATCTGCGCTGCCACCGACCGCGGAAGTGGTTCACGGCGTTGTCGGTGATGGTTTTGGGATAACAAGATATAAAATACAGTCTTGCAGCGACACGAAGAAGAAGAATGAAAAGAATGCGAGAATGATCCTAGAAGTGCCGTCCAAAGGAAAACATACGGGCTGATATATTAATAGGTATCAAAGAATCCAGCTACCTACACAAAAATAAGATCAATCGAAAGACAGACTGCCATCAAAAAGCTATCGCTTCCTCATTACAATATAATTTACATCACAACAAAAGCCGTCCAGAACCGGCATTACTTACAGGTCAAGTGGAATACATAGCCGTTTGGAAATCGCCCAAACAACGCATTGTATTCGCATACAAGTGTGTATCAATCAACCTGTCTAGCTCTTTCCCAACAATGTTGGGGTCGGCTTCCAGTCTGCACCTGAAAACCAGTATTTTATATGGAGCGATGCCTATCTGACTTCCACAACCCAGTTACTGGGTAACACGATCCTTTGTAGGACTAGTTGTCAGACTTATGGGCTTCTGACTACCCGAAACGGCTGTTAAATATCTAGAAATGACAGCCGGGACCAACGGCTTAACTTGCTTTCCGAGGCACAGAGAGACTCAGTATGTTATGGATGGTCACCCATTCACGGATCGACCCTCGTGCTGTTATTATTTAGCCACGAATCGTGCGCGTACAAGTGTGTATGCCACTTGATGACAAATGCCTACATTTGTTATCAAGTGGCATACACACTTGTAAACGCACAATAGAAGAGGGAAAATGTGATACAAAATGTTATAATGAGTAATCTTTTGTAGGGCATTAAATGGTAACATTACTCATATGTAAGTGTGTCATGTACTGTTTGAGTACAAAATGATAAAAGATAAAGATCACGATTATTGGCTATAGGCCCACCGCTTAACTGAGACGTTGCCTGAGGTAGCTGCGCGGTGCGGGAGGGGTGATAGTTGTCACAAGTTGACGAATCACTGAGCTCCACACCCCTCTCGCACCGCGCTCCTACCTCAGGCAACGTCTCAGTTAAGCGGCTGGCCTATAACTAAGTAGGTAAGTTGTTTTTTGTAAAACAAGTGAGCTCACTGGTAAAAAAAAATCGAATTTACATAACATCACGCATGTATTACCGAAGAGTTAGGCAGAGTACCTATAGTAGGTACACCCACATTTCGACCGCCATGCCATCAAACAGCCATAAATTTTGACTCCGGGCTGCTACTGATGATTCCATCTGGAAAAACTCAATAACACTTTGGCCGACTTGGGAATCGAAACCAGCACCTCAGCAGTTGCGCTTGCGCCCACTAGATCTATGATGCAGTAATTTCGAATCACTTTGTTATTAATCGATGTTTAGATTTATTTAAACTTTTTGCTCATAATAAGGTTCTGAGCAGTTCTGACCTTTTCATTTATGTATTTAGATTATCTGAATAATAAAGCATGCGTAGACGCAAATTCTAGTGCATCACCTACGCTATGCAAATGGTTCATATCAAGACCCAGAACTTCTTGTAGAATGTAGTGTGTCGATTCATGCTTTAACAGCTTAAGGGATTTAGATGAAAGGCCCTGGATAGACCATGATGACCTATCAGTCATAATCTGAATTAATTTGAAGGATATTGCTAATCCATTGCTT
The DNA here is from genome assembly GCA_945859715.1 of Apamea sordens. Classification (NCBI taxonomy): domain Eukaryota; kingdom Metazoa; phylum Arthropoda; class Insecta; order Lepidoptera; family Noctuidae; genus Apamea; species Apamea sordens. The sequence continues at coordinate 15,142,952 of OX244001.1, forward strand.
CATATGTTCGTAAAATGTGTGTGCTCAACAACGTAAATAACGTAATAAATGTTGTTGAACTGTCAAAATGAAACCTATTGTTACTGATAGTTTGTTACGCAACTACCCCGCTGTGTTAGTACAAAGGATACTTTTTATCTTGGTAGTTATGATCTCGTAGGATAATTTCCGACCTCCTCACGAGCTTTTATTCCATGTGGTGCCGAGTATAAAGTAATGTACGTAAGTATAGACCGTCTAATAGATTATTACCATTTATTGTTATTCAAAGAATTCTCCGCGATATTTAATACACTTTTGCATGCGTTCGAACCAGGGGGCCTACTCCGAAGTGCAAAGTGCGAATGTTCAGATCGGACCGACACATGGCCGAACCGAATTTTATTGAAAAATGCGAAAAAAGTTCGGATCGGCTCAGTTGGGTCGTCGGGACCATAGTCAATATTCGAAAGAATGTAGGAGTAGGTATAGGATCGGAACCAACCGAGCCAAATAGTAACTTCGTAGCAGGAAACAGCCGAACATTCGGCCGATACCTACTACTTCGTAGTAGATCCCCTGTTTTTAAAACTTTTATTCCACTCCGAAGTCCGGTAGTCAAAATGGCCGATTTGTATTCGTCAAGAGCTTCTTCGGGTGAGCTGAAACGTTGACCTATTAATTTTGGGGAACGTAAAAAATCATTAGGGCTCAAGTCAGGGCTGTGAGGCGGTTGATCTAAAATTTCGACATTTTGGGTGCTCAAAAACATCTTTGTACCGCGGGCAGTCTTGCATTGTCATGGTGCAGTATCATACGACGTCTTGAGTTGTTTTTTCTCGCATAAATAACATAGGTACCTAATCATTTTAAGTGACAATAAGTACGAATTCTTATTAGGTAGTTAATAAAATTACAGGTCAATTAGGTTATAATCCTCATTTTTTTTTAAATTTATATTTGTTTCTTGCGTGTGTTCATAATTAGTGTTGTTGTACGCTTCACGTATGGTTTCTTTATTTTTTTGCTCAAGGCGCAACATGTACCTAATTCGTCTCATAATTAAAAAAACAAACACTATATCAAAACCGAACCAAGATGAACAAATAAAATACCGTCATGTTAATAACTACAATGATGACAAACTAAACACTCGTTGTATGGGACCCACGTGGGAGTGGGACTACCACAACCACATGCTAAGATTAAAAGCAAACTTAACGTACGTACGTCATTGTAACGCTTTGTACACACTGGTGTAGATTTGTATGGAGTTGTATGACTTTTAAAAGTAAAAAAAAAAGAAAGAAAGTATATATATGTTTATCTGGCACACAAGTAAGTACACACAATATAAACACAGAAGCAACAATACTTAATTAAAAAATATAATTATGAATAATAGTTCAGCAAAATGACAGACAATTAGCGTCTGGCGCTGGTTTTCAACTGAACCTTACGTTGTGTGTAAAATGAAGTAGAATCCTACTAATATTACGAGTATAAACGTGAAAGTTTGCATGGATGGATGGATGTTTGTTACTCTTTCACGCAAAAACTACTGAACGGATTTGGATGAAATTTGGCACACAGATGGTTTATAACCAGGATTAACATATAGGATACTTTTAATCCCGATATTCCCACGGGATCGGAACTTATGCGGGTAAAACCGCGGGGCGCAGCTAATAAGACAGTAAATTACTATCTATTAGTAACTATTTATACTGTAAGTATAACTACTAACTACGACTACGCAACTACGATCGCATGCATGAAAACAAATTGGATTTCATGGGTTTTAATTTTTGTTGCGCAGAATTGTTATTCTTTTTCTAAAATAAAAGTATATTAAGTTACTTCTTATAACATCAGATATGCACTAGCATATCTGATGTTATAAGAAGTAACTTAAACCGATTTTGATGGGACTTTCACTAGAAAGTCCCATCAAAATCGGTTTAGCCGTTTCGGAGATCAGCCAGAACGAACACACAGAAGGACAGACAAACAAAAAATTGGAAATTGTTTTTTTTTGTTATTAGTAACGTATATACTTTCATTTATACATTTAATAAAAGCTGTTATTTTGACATTACAAACAGACAGTTTAATTTTATATATTTGTATAGATTTGTACTTATCTGTTCCCTTATTTTTAACTGAACGAGTATTTAAAAAGGTGAATTATTTTAATGAAAATCCAAACTAATATTATAAATGCGAAAGTAACTCTGTCTGTCTGTCTGTCTGTCTGTCTGTCTTTGCTTCACGCCTCAACTACTGAACCGATTTGTGTGAAATTTGGTACAGACATAGTTTGGAACTTGAGAATGGACATAGGATAGTTTTTATTACAAAAAAAAAAAAAATAATAAAAAAAAAAAATTTTTCCGGACATACAGCGCCATCTATTGGTCAAGAGTCGGTGTCATCTATTGGTGAAGTCACTATTCCACGCGAACGAAGTCGCGGGCAAAAGCTAGTGGATACATAAAACGGATTAGCATAAGGTTTTATAACACATAAAATATTCTACAATATGAAATGCTTGAAAAAGTAATTGTAAAGCAATTTAGATACTTTTAGTACCTAGTAAATATAGTAATATCTATATGATAGAATACAAATGTGTTGTAGGTTAAAATATTAAAGGACGCTTACGTTATTTTATCAGGGAAATTACGCTGAAAACGTATTTGTCATAAAAATGACAGCATTTAAATTATAATGAACAGGGCATATTTCAGCGACTACGTAAACATGGTAGTCACTATTAACCAGTATTTAGTTCAGTGGTTAAATGCCTAGACTTCTAAATAAGGACGGACAAGTTTAATACTTGCAGCTGAGCATTACGTCATTTATCGAAGGTCAATACAAAAGGGATTAGTTGTTTTATTATGAAGTAGCATTACTTAGGTTTCTTTAAACAATGGTCTAGTTTACAATAACATTTAACATAGTCCCTGTGTTTGTTTTTACTTGGTAATCGAAATGTGTCATTTTCGATACGATAGCCTGTCGGATGGCTGTGAATAGCTACACTTAGGAACATAGTTTTTAGAAGAAGTAATCTTATCCTATTCATAAACTTTATTGGAACGAAGTTCTTTATCGCGCGTTGCGAAAGGAGGCTAGACGGAAAAAATTAAGACCAAAAGTTGGAACGACACTTTTTGCTATAATTGTAAGCCGTGCGGCGTGCGCGTGTTTCTCTGCCTGTCTCTCTCTCTCTCTTTGAACTTCGTTCCATCCGGGTGTCCCTTGACACCTCTCAAGTTTTTTTTTATAGATACATTTATAAATGGAGAGATAAGGCAAATATCGTCACTCACTGGACGCCTGAAGGAGGACATCGCTGTCGAGGTAGACCATAGCATAGCGAAGGTGGTACGATGATCTAACGAGGTTTGCAAGGACAACATTGCTAGAGATCGCTCTAGAGACGGAGGTTTGGATGGAAGCCTTTGCCCAGCATTGGGACACAAAATAGTCTAAAGTAAAAAAAAATATTAATAAATATAAAATATATGAATAAATATAAAAATGTGGCATCGCTTTCTCCATATCACTTCATAGACATTAAAATCACTCGAAAAGGTCGAATTCGCAAAGATCAAATTAAAAAAAGTGGATATTTTTGCTATTTTTGTAACCCATTTGCAATATCAATCATTTTGTCCTAACACCAGATGTGCCATTATTTTTCCATACACACAATTGAAAATAATCCCACACATCACTGTGCCCTCCCCTTAACACATTGTACCAACATTATAACAAACACTGGCCGATTGTATCGAGATCGTATGATTCAAAGAGACCCAAATATGGAACACCCTCAAGGGCAGTCGGACACAAAAGTGTTACAAAAAACTTATGAATCGACTATTCGTTAACTTTTTTTGCCAGCTGTCATGGTTAGATGAGCACTGTGTACTGTGTCGGTAATTAATTTTGAATGATTTGCTGGAATAGAATATTATTAATGGCAAATGTTTTTTTTTTTTTTTCTATGACCTTGACCATGTTTGGCTTTGTATAGGTACTTTCGTACTTTTAAGTTTTTTTATTTTATGATCCTATAAAACAAAGCTATAGATACAAGGTAATGTCAGCAAAGTCTTAATTAATTGAATCCTAAATAATATTAGAAATGCGAAAGTGAGTTAGTTTGTTACGCTTTCTCGCTGAAACGGCTAAATGGATTTGAAAGAAATTTGGCACACAGATAAACCAAGACATTATCATCTTCCTAGCCTTTTCCCAACTACATATGTTGGGATCGGCTTCCAGTCTAACCGGATGCAGCTGAATACCAGTATTTTATATGGAGCGATTGCCTATCTTACCTCCACAACCCACTTAAGTATTGGGTAATACGATACTGATACCCCTAGGTAAGACTGATTGTCAGACTTTCGGGCTTCTGACGACCCGTAACGACTGTCAAAGATCAGGCAGATAGACCAGGACCTCGGTAAGGACATAGGCTAGTTTTCATGCCGAATTGCAGACGAAGTTGCTGGCAACAGCGAGTATTTCAATAATGAACAACTACGGACATTAAATAAATACCAATTATTTAATAAAATTCTCATTTCGCTTGATAATTTCTACATTTTCTGTATTCGCTATTATTTTGATGACGTAATTTCCGTGAGAAAGTCTCATACGTATGGGTGCGACGAGCAAAGGAAGTCTTCATGCCTTTATTCGTGTTTGGTCACATTTTCAAAATCTAGTTAACATTTAGGCAATGATGAATATAAGTGTGCCAATCTCTATTAAAGAATTACGAAATGCTAACTGCACATAATTCATCAATCTGTTTAGCTTTTTCACAACTATGTTGGGATTCCAGTCCTACCGGATACAGCTATAAGCCAGTATTTTACATGAAGCGACTGTCTATCGCCAGGTGGTGGAGGTCACTCGACAACCCAGTTACTGGGTAATACGATACCCCTTGGTAAGACTCATAGACATTTTTATATTTCTATGGTAAGACTAGTTATCAGACTTTTTGTAGTTCTGACTACCCGTAACGACTGTCAAAGATCTAGGACTTACAGCCTGGAGCAACGGCTTAACGTGCTTTCCGAGGCAGGGAGGGGTCTCGGTATGTAATGGACGGTCACCCATCCACGAACCGACCGCGGCAAGCGTAGCTTAGCCTTCGTTCGACCCAGGTAGCTGTTGTTATTTAGCCACGAGCCCTCATCGTAACTCATAACGGCACATAAACATACGTGGGAAAATAATAATTACATATAATAAATTGCATGCTTGAATCCTATAATTATTCGCGACTTCTGTGTACTTTCAAAGAACCGTTACTGGCAGACGGTTAATACATTAAACTAAGATTTAATTGTCCGTCGTTAAGAGCCGCGGCTTCTGACGTAATTTGGATATTATTAGTATTGTTTACAGTTAAATTAGTTTTAGGAATGAGAAATAAGGAAGTCTAGCGAGCTCTTAGGTTATTGTTTAAGTTTGAATTAGAAGAAGTACAAACCGCAAAAGCTTTTTGAAGCTACCATGCTAATAAACTAACTAGATTTATTTGTAACTAACTCTTGCCCGCGTTAATTTAGAATTTGACAATCAAATCGAAAGACACGTGGCGCCATCTATTATCATAATAACGTTATTGTAGTTTTCCTCGGGAACAGCACTTTTTTTCGGGACGAAAGGTACCATATGTCCGTTTCTCTACACCTGACAACGTATATGCAAAAATTCAGGATGATTGGTTCAGTGGTTTAGGCGTGAAAAGATAACAAACAAACTTACTTTCACATTTATAATATTAGTTAGGATTCGATTATAAAGATGTGAACTCAATTGTGTAGTTTTTATCTAACCCCACTTTCACCAACAATTGTGCGATATGAATGTTATATTAACGCGCACATATCATCAGCCATAATGTTGCCACTGCTGGGACATAGACCTCCTTCTCTGTGAGAACTCCCCTCTCACAGAGGAGTTCTCACAGAGAGTCAGTCATCCACCACGCGGGGCCAGTGCGGGTTGGTTTATGTCACATGTCTTCGAATTTTTGGTTGTAGGACATGCCGGTTTCCTCACGATATTTTCTTTCACTGTTTTGAGAACCGTGGTGAAGTACACAAATTAAAGCGTCTGTCTGGATTCGAACCACGACCTACAACTCGTAAGCCACCAGTTACCACTGGGACTGGACGGGACTTAAAATTCTGCACTAATTACAATTAGGTACCTACATTAACATTTATGGTCCCACAAACAAATACAATTACCGCACACACCAATTCGGAAGTTCAAATTACCAAACTTAAACAGCCCTAAATCTCCTACTTTCAGTAATTTTAGACTTTACATTACGCAAATTTTCTAAGAGCTTCTTTAGCTGTCCCAACCTTGGCCAGCTATCACGCGTAGTGGCTAACTGGAGTAACTGGCTAATCCGAATCAAGTGGAGTGACATCTTGACACTCGTAATTGAATGTGATAAGCCTTGAAGGGCATCAAGCGATGACATGCGGTAGGTCTCATTGAATTCTGAGATGATTTTATCGAATCTCGAGACATGCCATCCATTACGTGAATTTTATTTTTGCTGACGTCAAGATATTGGTTGTGTATAGAATATTAAAGTGATATCGGTTCAATGAAGTTTTGTTCACATAATTTTGATGGGATTGGGATAAAAAAAAAATTGTATAAACTTTGCCAACAGATGGTCATGGCTACATACTTATTTAATTATTTAACAATTTTGTATCTACTTTGTTTTATATTAATTGGCGGATATGCTTACATAAACACGTTTTTCATTTATCACAAACTGTAGGTAGATGACGAGGACACAATACTTCGTCGTACTTCGTCCATGGCCTTAAAATCGATTGCTTAGCTATCTTGTACTCACATAATTCATGACCTATCTCTATTAATTCTTAAGAAATCTATTCATTATTACAATAAAACGTGACATTGAAAGAATATAGAATTAAAATATGTTTTGAATTTTGATAAGCATTTTGTACGCAACTGTACCAACATTTTTATTCTTTTTTATTTATAAATAGCTTCAGCCCGCGACTTCGTCTACGTGAAATTTCTTTTTTCCCCCAGCCTACCGCGTCGCATCGCATCGCCTGCCCGCGCTATATTGCTTCGTTTTAGGTTAGTATCTTTTCTGACTTTTATAGTTCTTGCTCGGCTCCTAAGGGTAGCATGATGTTAAGTGTCCTATAACCTTCCTGAAGAATTGGGTTACGAAATGCAAAAAGATTTTTTTTACTCGTAGTTCCAGAGATTAGCGCGTTCAAACAAACTCCCTCGCTTTATTATTGGTATATATAAAGATTTAATTGAAAACATAATAAAATAACATTAAACATTTTAACAAAAAGTTAGAAAACCAGTTTAAAATCAGACTGTCATTGACGGAGGCCGAAATTCAAGAACTAGGTTAAGGCCGAACAAACTAGAAATTAACAGTAATAAAACGTAGGTGGTTCTTTGAAAGTCTATCATTATAATTAATTAGGTACCTATCATAATTTATGTATCCAATGAATCTATCTTTAGCATACTGCATTTCAATGAGGTATTTCGAATTTACTTTTACTTTATGTAAGGCCAGTTAACGGTGTGTAACAATTAGAAAGAAAGAAAGAAACAAAATAAGTACTTTTATTTATAACAGACTAAAAGACACAAAATACACCAGATACATACATCAAATCCTCCCTAGATTCAATTGAATCTACCCAGAATTGTACCATGATAGCTGGTAAAACAGGCTAGTTTCCTAAAAAAATTCTAATTAGTCCGTCAGTTAGATTATCAAGAAATATTGGATCCGTATTTTTTCTTTTGTCAATTATATAAAAAATGATGAAGATATCGCCCGTTAAAGTTCCGCGTGACGTCACGCCTTTTTTTTTTAAGGATGGGAAATCATCAAATGACTCCTCCCGCTCTGGGTGGAGCAGAAGGGAGTGTCAGACTCTTACTGACTAAAACCCACCCGTGTTCCTTCCTTAGCCCTTTATGTTCCACGGCAGCGGTAAACCCTTTCGGATGTTCCCGCTACCCATACTTTATTACTTATTTATTAATTAATCATTTTCATTTACGAATTATGAAATATTAATATATTTGAAAAAAAAACATTAAGTTTACCTCCTTGCTCGATAGATGGTGTTGTACCGTTTTCTGAATCGCGCTATGGTTTCGTTGCAAGCGTTTCATGACACCTCTTCATTCATTATCCTTGTGAAAAGAAACGACGTGTCCTTCTAAAAATCACGCCAATATCATACTTATTTTTGTAAAGAATCTCTGGAATTATTCAGATATTCTTATGAAGATGATGAATGATTAAAATGATGAAGATATCGCCCGTTAAAGTTCCGCGTGTCGTCACGCCTTGCTACACTTTTTAGCATGGTGGCGTGAGCGTGACGTTACGCCCCACTCCCAAATTTTGGCGCGCTTTATCTTTGTCATTTTTTGCTTGATTGACAAAAGAAAAAAAAACGTGTTCATTATTTTTCGATAATCTAACTGACGACTAAATATAATAATTTTTTTTTTACCCAGGAAACTACCCTGTTATACAATCTTCCGGAAATAAATACATTCCTATGATACTCATCGTCTGCCTAGCCTTTTTCAACTATGTTGGGGTCAGCTTCCAGTGTCACCAGATGCAGCTGAATATCAATTTTTTTCATGAAGCGACTAACTATCTCTGACCCAACAACCTGGTTACTGGGTAATACGATATGTAGGTAAAACTGGTTGTCAGACTTTCAGTCTTCTGACGACCCGTAACGACTGCCAAAGATGCACGAACGACAGCCGGAACCAACGGCTTAACGTGATTTTTTTTTTTTTATTGACAATGGGCTCACTCTTGACCTCAATCCAGCCCAGAGGCAGGGATGAGATCTACGGTGGAACGAGCTTGCCCAGAAGAAGCCTATTCACTCTCGCCTTGAAGAGATTCGGGTTGTATGAACTCGGGAATGCAGACGCAGGCAGACGGTTCCACTCCTTAGCTGTGCGCATCAGAAAAGATGATGATTTCCGAGCAGCGAAGGGTTTTGTATGTAGAGATGGTCACCCATCCGCGGACCAACCGCGGCAAGCGTAGCTTGACCTGATCGATCGACCCGTGCGGCTGATATTACTTAGCTACAAGCCCCTCACATTCCTATAATATTATTAACGATAATGTCTTCTTGAACATCAATATCAATGAAAAATACAGATTATCATTCAAACGCATTCATACAAATATCGAAACAATGCAACTGCATATAAGTGCTCCATTATGTGATAATAGGCAACACATTCCTATTCAGTCCTCGTAACACATAGGAACATCCATTGTTATGTCATTTACATAATTTTGATATAACACTATACAGTTTTATACATCTTATGGTTTTAGGGTTCCGTGGATACCGCCTGCAAAAAATAGTTTTTTTTGCCTTTGAACACATCATCAGCATCATTATTTAAAGAAAAGAAAGAAAGAAAGAAAAAAGTTTATTTGGACACAGTTCGTGAAACACAAAATACAAAAATAATAAAATAATGTTTCAGACACCAATAATGTGTGCCTCACGGCTGCGCCAAAAAGGTTCATTTCAGCGTTAATGCCAGACAGATGCTGTCTGATGCTGGTTTTCTAATGAACCTTTAGGGAAAATTATTTCAGCCGAAAGATGTCCACTGCTGGATAAAGGCCTCCCCCAAGCACCTCTACTTCGACAGGTTGTGTGCTTCTCGCATCCAACGGGTTCCTGCGGCCATGGCAAGGTCGTTGGTCCACCTTGTGGGAAGTCTGCCAACGCTACGTCTTCCGGCACGCGGTCGCCAGTCCAGAACCTTTCGGCCTTTGAACACATACAGCACCCTGATTGCGTAAGACACTACCAATCACAATCAAATCATGTTGAAGGATATTGCTAATCCATTACTGCATTATGTTCGAAAAATTGTCTGCTCAACAACGCAATGAATGTCGTTGAACTGTGAAAGTAAAAGCCATTGCTACTGTTAGTATGTTACCCAATTACCCTGTTGTACATTTGCCTGCCCATAAGCACAATGTTTTAGGCGTGTTACATTACGCGTTGCCGTAAACAGCGATGTTTTTCATACCAAAAATAAAACTAAGTAAGTAAATGCTGGTGAACAGCAATATTTTATGCTCAATGTTACTTAGTTTGATGTACAGATGCGTAGATAACGACTATATGACTATATGATGGGTCTTTTACACCCTGTATATATAATCAGCCTTTAAGGTAAAAAAAAAAAAAAAAAATATATAAGTAGTTTATCAGCCATCTTGTTACCATAACACAAGCATTAGGTTGCTTAGCTTGGGACTAGATGGCGCTGTGTGAAATGTCCAGGGATATTATTATTATAATGTACCCACTGCTGGGACACAGGCCTCCTCTCTACGAGAGGGAGTAGGCTGTAATCCACCACGCGGGCCCAGTGCAGGTCGGTAGATGACACTTGTCTTCGAATTTTTGGTTCTAGGTCATGCCAAACAAACCGGCATGACGTCACGATGTTTGGTGATGAAATAATTTACATAAAGAAAAGCGCCTGTCTGGGTTCGAACCTACGATCACGTAAGTCGTGGCCGTTACCACCTGCTCTCACACCTACGGAACTCTCTCCGTCTTTCGACTCGCACTCAACCGATTTCGATATGACTATCTACTGCTAGCATCTTGTGATGTTCATTGTGTAATAATCGATATTCCTCACAGGTGTTACTTGTTGATTCCTGCATTAAAATATAATCGAATTGGAATTGAACAATAAAAGGAAACATAGAAGGAAACATTGATAGCATGATGAGAATGTGAACAGTATCCTTCCTGTTAACGTTCTCACGGGAGCAAAAATATATAAAGATTTTACGAAAAAAAAAAAATTGGCACTCTTATTTTTAATTAAACGTATACTCTTAAAATTATGACTTATTCTTTCTCACTCTCTCGATCTGTCATTTAATAAAATGAATTAATTAGAGATAATGGCGTGTGTTAATTCTTTTCAATAATTGTGTAAGTATTATTTTTGATCATAGCGTCATCTTTTCCGGCCTATCTCCCATAAACATCGCTCCAGCGTTTCAGTACCTACAAGTACCTAGGTAATTTCATTCACAATAAGATCCCGATCTTACAATAAAAACATTTTATTATATTATATAAAACTTCCCATAACTATAAAAGAAATATCAATAAAAATAATATTAAATCATTACATTCACACACTCCCCACATTAGTTCTTAATCAATAACGTCATATCTTTCTCCATCGAATAATGTTTTATTAACAATATAATAAACGGGCTTGTGCTGTAATAAATACAACTTGCGATATAAAGGCTCGCGTACATACCAATCGGCCGCACCGGGCCGCAACGCAACGTAATCAGCCTATAATGTTCCCACTGCTGGGACACAGGCGTCCTCTCTGAGGGAGTGAGTCGGCCGTAATCCACCACGCGGGCCCAGTGCGGGTTGGTAGATTTTACATGTCTTCAAATTTTTGGTTCTAGGACAAGCCGGTTTTCCCACGATGTTTTCCTTGCGCGCAGCATAACGCAATGGCGGATCGCTTGCCGCGTATTTTTGCGGTTACTGTTTTGCGTTGCGATGGGGCCCGTCTGTAGTGTGCGACTGCGATGGTTCATACAAAATGTACTAAAGTGATGCAGGACGATTTTTGCAATGTATTGCGTTGCGATGCGGCCCTCCTAAATGTGTCAACGTGTGAGCCTCGTGGAAATAGTTCAAATTCAGATTCGAAATTTGAATCTGTCTGAAACAATTAAGTAGGTACTACGTTGCGGTGCGGCACGCCGCGGCTCCTAATGAGTGTTGGCGCATTTTACAATGCGGCACGGTGCGGCCCGCCGCGACTATAGTGTGCGCTTAGCTTAAATCCACATGATATGAAAAGCAATAAAGACGGTGATCACGTCTCGTTCCAGTTTTTGCTGTGCGCGTCTTGTCCATATTAAGTTAGCGCATAGCTTTAACGTTTGATTCCTTATTTGTTTTGCTTTATTGATATGGGTACGTGCGTAATAAGGAAATTGGTTATTTAACGTTTTATAATAAGAAAATAGTCGGAAGAAATTGTTGTGTTTAGAATCAGAAAGTTTGGAATAAACAGGAAGAATGGAAAATATTGTTCATTCATTCTTTGTTGTATCTTTATAAACATGTATACACATAACTTAATAATATGTTTTATTTTATACAATTTGAATAGGTACTGCAAATAGCTAATGGACCACTGTATTCCATACACCTCACCAGCACCACCACCTTCCTTTTAAAGTAGTTCCGCCCATAAGTATATCTGTTACCTTTTCACGTCTTAAGGGCTGAACGGATTGGGTAGCGGGAACATCCGAAAGGGTTTACCGCTGCCCTGGAACATAAAGGGCTAAGGAAGGAACACGGGTGGGTTTTAGTCAGTAAGAGTCTGACACTCCCTCCTGCTCCACCCAGAGCGGGAGGAGTCATTTGATGATTTCCCATCCTCAAAAAAAAAAAAAAAAAGGTCTGAACGGATTTGGATGAAATTTGCCACACGGATAGACCACGACCGTTTTTTATCCCGGCAATACGTGGAGTAATTTCCGACCTCCATCCACGCGGGCGAAGTCGCAGACAAAAGCTAGGTAAATATTATTTCATGTGATTGACCTAAACCGCACGTTACCAAAATCCGATACAGCGATGTCAATATTTTGGTTATGTGATTTGGAAACTTTAATTTACATTACCTACTATTTCAACGGATTCCCAAACTTTTGGGATCGATTGCTCATAATGGTATAGTTTGACCCTGAATAAACTGTATGAAGGCGCATAGCTCATAATATTATTATCATGTTGTACTAGCTGCGCCACGCGGCTTCACCCGCATAAGATTCGATCCTGTGGGAATAGCGGGATAAAAAGTATCCTATATGTTAATCCTGGTTATAAACCATCTGTGTGCCGAATTTCTTCCAAATCCGTTCAGTAGTTTTTGCATGAAAGAGTATCAAACATCCATCCATCCATACAAACTTTCACGTTTATAATATTAGTAGGAAATTAGTAGGATAGGATATTACCTACTCATTTATTTACAGGTACCGATTTAAAAAAATGTCGTGACGTATCGTTAAAAACAATAAAAATCGATACTATAACCATGAATTTGATTGTAATCTCTTACCTAATTGTTTCACAATATCTCACAGAATAAAATATACTCGATTTATTTTCTCTTTATCGAATCAAAAAACAATCTGAACGTGACTGTACCTAAAACTATAAAGCATGTCACACACGTTGCTACGGGTGAGTTATTCTAACTTTACATTTCTCGTCACAGTATAAATCACACAGGCGTTCCCTCTGCCATTTGCGTACTGTACTTTTTGTACTTAGACATGTTAGAAAGGCGGAAAGCAAAAGGAGGATGTGTTTCTCTTCAGGACAATCAAAAAACATTACGTTAGGTTAGGTTAGGTTATATACCTATCCCCCCCGGTGGGTTCCCGCATTGTCGAGGCGGGGGGGCTCAGTAGCCGTGGCTGGGCGGGCCACGGTGAAGCTAAGAGGAACCCTAGAGGGGGCCGCTCGTCCGGGCTGTGCGGTTTAGCCCGACGTAGCGGCCCACGGGTAGGTTGCGGTGCTGCGACATCGCGACCTACCCGAGGCGGGCCGCGATGTCCCCCGTTAGGGAGACATTGCGGCTGAGGATAGAGGCCGCGGCGGGAGAGGCTCTCCCTACCTTCCGCGGCCTTGACGGGGCCGCCACCGTATGATGGCGGACGCGGCGGGGCCGCAGGGGAAGAGGAGTGTCGGTGTTTCGTTGCCGCTTTCCCTATCCTCTGCGGCCGTAGCTCCCCCAACGCGGGGGGCATGCGGGGCCTGCCTGTAAGGCGGGCGTGGAGGCCAGCAGGCAACGGGTGCGGGGGCTCCGTTGCCTGTTTTGCACAGGCCTCCACCTTGTGGGACGGGAATGGCCAGGTGTTCCCGGCCATTCCCGTAGCCCCCCAACCTGGGGGGCATGCGGGGCCCGCCATACCATCTTGGCGGGCGTGCGCCGGGAGGGCCGTGGAAGTAATTGATTTCCCATAGCCCTCCCATTACGGCGTTTGTAGGAACACCGCTGAGTTTTAGTGGGTATACTGTCCTTCAGAAGTTCCGACAGGGAGTCCCACATACCCCGTCTCGGTCCCCCGCGAGACGGGGATGCATAAAGCATTTCTCAGCGAGAAAAAAAAAATTAAAAAAAAATAAAGGTTATATACCTATGCCGGGAGGGCTGTGGAAGTAAAGGCTATGCCGGTTTCCCATGGCCCTCCCATCACGGCGATGTGGGAACACCGCTGAGTTTTAGTGGCTATACTGTCATTCCGACAGGGAGTCCCACATACCCCGCGAGAGAAAAAAAAAAAGGTTATGTAACTATGATGTTAAGCAGTTGATGTACCTACTTCCTCGTATAATGGCGCTTTCAAAATCCTTAGCAATGGCCATTTTCACTAAAAAAAAAGACAATACACAAGTCCGTAACTTAAATAGAAGTATACTTCTGTAATCTGTTTAAGTTACTTTTGCCATGGCCTGCAGGGTACTTGCATAGATGGAAGTAGCTTGCAGGCCATGGCAAAATATCACCGTGTAAACTTAGGTGAAGTAAGCTGTCAATAGTGACAATCCCTAGCATCATGTGGAATGATAGCTCACTTCACCAAGGTTTTCACCGTGAGATTTTTACAGAACAGCCGGTCGATTCTGTAAAAATCTCACCGTGAAAACTCAAGTGAAGTGAGCTTGATGTGAGTTGTCAGCACCTAAGTTTTCACGGTGAGATGGTTACAGAATTGCACTGCACATCGACAGGTGATTACAACTTACGTCAGTGAGATTTTTACGGAATAGACCACATTTGTGAACATCACAATGACATGCAAGTACCTTAAATAGTTACTAATTTGCAAGAGACAATCCTCTTGCAGTCCTCGGCAGTTCGACGGCACATGTTTAAGGTACTCTAAATTAAATTATAGTCCGCCAAAGTGAGTACGCTAACAATAAACTTGCATAATGCATGTTCCGCATACCTTTTTTAACAAAGTGTCCGCCCCTATCCCAGGGTTACCATAAAACGGAGTCCCGGTAATTGGCAAAGTTAGGCTATTAAAGTTTTATTTTAAAGTTGAGTTCAGGGGAAATGTTAGTCGGGCCGAACTAGAACGTACTAGCAACTTTGATAGTTATTAACTAATCGCTTTAAAAATGGCTGTTAAGTGAACAAATCTGTTGTTATTAAGAGGTATTGCGGCAACATCATGTTTTAGTTACTTCTTCTTCGTAGTATCGATGTTTCAATTTCTTTATTTTATAGGCTACACAGATGGTGATGACATGTACTTGTCATCATCATCTGCACAGCCTTTTCCGAACTATGTTGGGGTCGGCTTCCAGTGTAACCGGATGCAGCTGAATACCAGTATTTTACATGGGGCGACTGCCTATCTGACCTCCACAACCCCGTTACTGGGTAATACGATACCCCTAGATAAGACGGTTGTCAGACTTTCTGGGTTCTGACGACCCGTAACGACTGTCAAAGATCCACGAATGACAGCCGGGACCAACGACTTAACGTGCTTGCCGAGGCACGGAGGGGTCTTGGTATGTGAAGATGGTCACCCATCCACGGATCAACCGCGGCAAGCGTAGCTTAACCTGATCGGTCGACCCGGGCGGCTGTTATTACTAATACTTAGCTACAAGCCCTAGCTTAGCTATACATATAATTATATTGGGCATCAATTAATTCGTCCGCATCGCTGTCAGCGGGAAAACTGCCTAAAAGGCTGGCAGCATTGCCACGTTGTATGGCGATGCTGGTTCAAATGAATTATAGGGTCAAATTAAATTAGCTAGCGAAACTCTGCAGTACGTGATGAGTATAAATATACATCACTAGAGATAACACTAGGAAAATAAAAGTACGGACAGAATAATGTTTACGTATTTTCAGTGTTCCAACAATTCATGAAAATGTGTGCTCATGAGGGATAATTTCATCTTATTGTAAAATCTTACAATCGTAATATTTATTTCGATCCCCTATTCTAAGGGCCGCGGCCGTAAGATCAAAAGCAGTTTAAACAATGGATGTCGAAATCTACGATAAAATATAATCGATGGTTTAATCTACTGTACTAAGATCAAATGGAAAATATGAACAGATTAGTTAAACTTCGATTAGTCTTTTACACATGGCAACATTCTCTACTTTATTCTAAGTTCGTTCATCCGTTCATTAAAATAATGGCAACAAATGGGCCTATTTGACATTGACATTTGACGTCTACGTGACGTTTTATTATTACGAGTATTTACATATGTCTTCATGTGGTATTATATTCTTCGAAGCTTTGGAGCCACGAAAATGACGTTTTAATTCTATACCATCCCATTGATTCATGATAATCTTGGTCTAACAACATACGGTTGTACTACAATAACTATTTATATCGTTCAACTCATGTATTATTTCGATATTTGAATCCGAATCACAGTTATAACTTTCCATTTTAATAACCACAGAACAAAGCTTCAATGAATAGATACGTAGATTTGAAACAGGCATGTTTATAGTTTTTTTGAAAGGTCGTAACGACAAATTATGCTATCTGGTCAGTTTAATCTATACAACCGAGTTTAACCGACCCCTTCGGCTAGTTCAAACTAATCGATGGTTTAAACTGCCAATAATCGATCAACTACCATTGATCTTATGAAATAATCGATGCCTAGAGATTAAACTCTCTTCCTTGGCTTAAACGACTGATCTTACGGCCCTTAGCCGTGATACATAATCCCTTTCAATAGTTTCAATACCATAGACTACCAAGACCCTAAAACAGAACAGTCGGCCAAAAAAAGATGTAAGTACAAGGGCAGTAATTCTCTATGACACTATGAACGAAATCGCGCGAAATCAACGAGGGATTGGAGGGAATTAACGTGGTTTCGGTAAGGAATCGTGAAGTGGTCATAATGAATTAGGGCCCTGTACATCGACAAGAATTCATTTGATTTTGTCAATTTCTTAATGAAATAGAAAGAAAAAGATGCACTGAACTTAAATTTAGTTTAGTTGTGAACAAGGGAATCATCAATCATCCTTAATTTTTAATCCATCCAAAGGTTGTCTTTAAAAGATCGCTCTTAGCGATAAGACCGCCTATTGTGTCACCCTTTATAAAATTTTATATATTCATGTTCTGTAATTTGTATGGTGTACAATAAAGAGTATTCTATTCTATTCTTGATTGTCTGCAATTTGTGTTTCATAATACTGTATTAATTTGTCTGAAATCACACAATGATACAATAATATGAAACAAAAATTGTCGACAGTGAAATGAATTCTTGTCAATGTATACAGCTTTTTGAGGCTGACTGTAACATAGCTATAAGATCCAAGATAACCCCGTTGTTAGCCAACGAAGGGTTTTGGCAAAACAAAGAGTTCACAGTGATCATAGAATCCTGGTCAGCAATCCATGGACACAGTTGGGACCCAAATCACGTTCTCTACAGTCTTGGCTACAACGAGGCGGTTGAACCCACAGAGCACGAAATCGCAGCGTCTAGATATGGCAGTACTAGTAAAATTGGTGGCGCCGAAAGCGCACAACTTCTATCACGGACCCCCGTGATAAAGGTAAATAGGATAAGGGGGTTAGGCTTTATCTTTTTCTTTAGTTTTATAAGATGTAGCTACTAGCTATTGGCGCCGATTCCCTTGTTCACAACTAAACTAAATTTAAGTTCAGTGCATCTTTTTCTTTCTATTTCATTAAGAAATTGTCAAAAAATAAATATTAGTTTAGTCCTGTCAAATTAGTCAGCCTGACGTAAATTGACGTATTTTTGGTAGCCAATTTTTTAATCACGCCTAACTTGTCTATGGAGTATCTTAATTTGAAAGGACTAAACTAATATTTATCTTCTGTCCTTTTCTTAATGAAATAGAAAGAAAAAGATTCACTTAACTAAAATTTAGTTTAGTTTGTGAACAAAGGAATCGACGCCAATGCCACATCTGCCAGCGGCCGCCGAGGCGTGTTCGTACTCCGTGGTTGAACCACTAGCTAGGGGTAGGATACTGGAATTTAATGTATAGCTTGATGATTTCGTCGTGTATACTATACAGACGGGTTGCGTGGAAAAGTTTCCGGTTAGCTTGTTTTTTACTCAACCGAAGACGGGGCTATGTTTTTCCACGCGTATCTATGTATCTTCGTATCTTATTAGAAGTCGAAAATAATATAAAACTTATGGTGCTTCAAGAATAATAAAGTGGAAAAATCAATCTTAATAATGTATTATCAGAATTTCGAGCAACTCTATTGGAAAGACCCTTTATCGAGAATTTGATGCACTTAGTTTGAGGCCGTGCGACTAGGTACTTCATACTTTGCATTATTACCATGCTACAAAAACTATTTTAAATATCATTTTGTGGCCCAATTAGTTTTCTTTGATCTAATATTACGCAGAATTTAACAATAAGAATACTAACAACAAAGTAACTTTATATTTCAAAATGGCCGATGCAAAGAAATAAACAAGTGATGAAGGACTACATGTACGATTATGTGCATATTTTGTCGTCACATTTAACTCATATACGCGAATTTCAGCATTCCCATGTAAACCAAATGAAACAATGCAAAACTAAATTAAATTCTCTTCGCTTTGTGATAGTTAGCTCCAAAATGAATCGTTTCGAAATAAACATTCCGTATTAGAACATTTTACTAGCAAATATTCGCAATAGCAGACACACGGTTAATGGGAAATG
Source organism: Apamea sordens (assembly GCA_945859715.1). Classification (NCBI taxonomy): domain Eukaryota; kingdom Metazoa; phylum Arthropoda; class Insecta; order Lepidoptera; family Noctuidae; genus Apamea; species Apamea sordens. The sequence goes on from OX244001.1 coordinate 15,161,876, forward strand.
TGGCCCTAGCCGTCCGTTTGTGTTATTTTCATTCTCGTATTACATATGTAAACATAAATCAGCCTATAACGTTCCCACGGCTGGGATGCAGGCCTCCACTCTGGAAGGCCTGCATCCTGTGGACCGTAATCCACTACGCGACCCAGTGTCGGTGGATGTCACATGCCTTCGATTTTTTGGTTGTAGTACAGACGCCAGCAGGTCAAGCTACCCGAAACTGTCAAAATTTCCCAATCAACCTTGAACCCTATTGCTTTAACAATAAAGTTGAAAATCTAGGTATCAAAGAATTTTGACAGATTGTAGTAGCTTGATGTGCTGGCGTCTGTACATTGGTCGGTTTCTTCACGATATTTTCATCGTTTTGAGGGTGTTGATGAAATAATTTACACAAATTAAAGTGCCTGTCTGGGTTTGAACCTACGACTTATAAGTCACGGCCGTTTGGATCGGGACACCACTACTCTCAGCAGTCAAAACGAGCATGAAGGTTTCGTTCTGACTACAAAGTAGGCTCTTGAAGAAGGACCGTTTTGGGCAAAGAGTTAGGCAAACTTCTAATGAAGTAGTATTCGTTAAAATATGACAGAAAATAATACTTAAGTTTGTAGTAAAGGATCCTGGAGAATAAAAAATTTGATGTCCTTTCTAGAAGAATAGCTATGTGCAACCTAAATGTATGAAACCGCTGAATGTTTTCAGGAATTCTGTGTTACTCTCACTAAACGATGTCCATCTTATAAAGTAAATAAGTACAACCATCACATTCCCCAATGGAAACTGTAGGTATGCGAGTGAATCCGCGAGCGGCTAAGTACTTTAAATATCTGATCAGAATTCATTACATGTTAGTTAGACAACCCGAATACTCGGACATTATCATTCAGCGATAACTAAATACGACATTTTGTCCATCCCTCCCAGCTGAACATGACAAGCCCGTGGGAACAAATTTTAATGGACATACAATTATTGCTTTATTGGAACATTTATTGGGATAATAATTTGACGTCAGCAGGGAATCTCGAATTGAACGAAAATCAAATATTTCGAATATTATCTATGTTTGTTAATTAAGTAATTTTGTTTAATTAAAATTGCGGTGAATGAAAGTTTAAGCCATACTTACATAAATATCCTACAGATCAACTATAACACCTCAAAATTAGTTGGGTACTTAGATAGATTACTTTAGGAGCTTAGTTAGTTTCAGTTTTTTATTTTCCGCTTTTCAGTTTCTTTTTTCGTAAATTTTTTTTTTTTAGGTTTAGCTGATATGGTTTTCAGCATAAAACCCTGGATGCTATTTATCACCCAGGTAGTAGATACTAAATATTGATATCAATTATCCGATTTGGAGATTCCATGTCTAGACCACGTCTTCCATGTCCCAGAGTTAAGGACTTAGCCAGCCCGCAGTCCCAAACAATATTTAGTGTTATTCTACGTGTTCATTTTCCCTTTATTTGTTGTGCAATAAAGATTATCCATCTACCCGATAAGTTTGCCACATGGGATTTAATACTGACTAACAATTCCAGCTGCACTCTGCTTATCCCCTAGGGCCCTGTCCTAAACAATGCAAGTTTGTGACTACATTGTATTGCGGCCTGTGACACACTTACCGAGCCCGCCAAGCGACCACAACCCACAGGCGTAATCTTAGAGTGTGTAACGAAGCAAGCTAATTAGAACAATAAGCATAGTAATTAAGTTTAAGTGGTGCGTGTGTTTCTGGTTAGGAATTGGTTTTGGCACTTCCTTGTCTTCGTCTGCTTTGACTTGTAGAATTTCGTCGGTATGGTATAATGCATTTTGTTTGACCGGGTATAGGTAATTTGCAGGACGGACGTGTCCATAGATCGCAAAAGATGGTAAAATAAAAATGGTAATCTTGGTGGTGGTGGTTTGGTATGGTAATGGTGGTGGTGGTATGGTATGGTGGTTGGTGGAATGGTAAATAAATGAGATAGGGAGGTTTGGAAGGAAGAAGGGGAGGGCTTTGCATAGCAGTAAGACACAATATAGGCTAATAAAAAAAATATGATAATTTGATTACTTGCTGAGGTCGGTCCTTTGATGGGTGACCACCCATTATGAACCAAGCTTCTTCCGAGCCCCGGAAAACACGATAAAGAATCAGACCCGGCTATCATTCGTTGATCTTTGACAGTAGTTAGTACCTACTCAAGACCGAAAGTCTGACTACTTCATGAACACCAAGTCATTCGGGTTTTAGGTTTGGTTGTTCAATGATTCCGATGTCTTCAGTAGTATTCTTTGTTAAGGAAATAAGCGGTAGTTGGTTATATATAAGCCAATATACGTGATGAAGTTGACAAATAAGGATACCCATAAGGAAACTGCAGCTAATACCCCGTTAGAAGAAGATGAGATCATAATCACAAGAAGACACACTATAGCATTGTTCATGATCTCAGATAGTTTACATTCCATCGCCACTTAATCAGTTATCTACTCTAGAGAAATGCATTCTAAGTTGATTTTTTAGTGACCATTTGTAACAAAAAGGTCCTAATAAGGTTTTGGTTGAAATGGACTTTGAACTTTGTTAAGTATGACATTCAGTTTGTTTTGCCATAACTTAAAAATTCTCTCAAATTCAAACATAGTGTGTCCATGCATAGAAAACGTGATTTACACATTTTGGGAGTCCGTTAACTTAAGAGAATAAAGTCACGCACTATCATGGAATTTTTACAGTGTCAAAAATGCCTGTAAATTCCATACATTTTTGACAAGTTTTTGACATTTGTTTGTCGCCCAGATGGGACTGCGACTAGATTTTGTACGTTTTAAATTACGAGAATTGGCCTTCAGATCATTTAGTCTCCAAAAAGCCAAGCCGAATTTGAGTTCCATAGTAAAGTGATGATGCAGCAGTTTTTGCAAAGCGATACAATTCCCCTTCTTCTTCCCTTTCTTATTGTTAATTTCATCATTATGGTGAATAGTCATTAGTCAGCCTGACGTGAGCTCCTCACTCATAAACTTAGGCTACATCATTTGATAGATGTAGACAATACCGTAAACAATGAATAGTAAGCGGATCGAAAGCAATCAATTTATCTTAATACTAGCTTCTGCCCGCGGCTTCGCACGCGTGGATGTCGGAAATTATCCCACGGGAACGTACTAACAGGATAAAATGCATGTGCTTCCCATCTATCAGGATGCCATCTATCTCTATGCCAAATCAGAAGTTCAGTGGTTTAGGCGTGAAAATGTAACATACAGTTTCAAGTTCAAATCCTCCCTTTAAAAACTGAATTACCCCTTTTTGTCCCGTTAGTGGTAAATTTTCGACAACTTTACATAGGTACTTATTATTAATTATTTTCTGTCAAAAGTATCAATACTGAGTTTCGAGTTACTCGGACCGCGCATTCAATTTCTTCGACACAAAATTAACACCCCTATATCCCCCTTTGAGGGGTAGTTTTGAAAAACTTATAATGATAAACTTTATTAGGTAAGTACTTACTTAGGCAAGTATTCTTGCCAAGTTTCAAGTTTATTAACCTAATGAAGAAGATTTTTCATATAAACTGTATCCCCCACTTTTTACCCCCCCCAGGGGTGGAATTTTGAAAATCGTTTGGGATTATTCATAACTTGATTCAAAGATTATTTATACCAATTTTCGAGTTAATCAAGCCACGCATTATAATCCTCCCTTGTAAAATTAAATACCCCTTTTCAACCCGTTAGGGGTAGATTTTCGAAAAACCCTGATACATGTTACTCTTTATTTTTGGTCTTAAGTATCAATACTGAGTTTCGAGTTACTCGGACCGCGCATTCAATTTATTCCACACAAACTTAACACCCCTATATCCCCCCCCTTTGAGGGGTAGTTTTGAAAAACTTATAATGGTAAACTTTATTACTTACTTAGGCGAGTATTCTTGAAAAGTTTCAAGTTTATTAACCTAATGAAGAAGATTTTTCATATAAACTGTATCCCCACTTTTCACCCCCAAACGGGTGGAATTTAAAAAAAGTCGTTTGGGATATATTCATAACTTGACTCAAAGATTATTATACTAATTTTCGAGTTAATCAAGCCATGCAGTAAAATCCTCCCCTGAAAAATTTACTACCCCATTTCAGCCCGTCAGGGGTAGATTTTCAAAAAACCCTGATACATATTATTCTTTACTTTCAATATTAGGTATAAATACTGAGTTTCGAGTAAATCGGACTGCGCGCTAAAATTCTTCCATACAAACTTTGAAACCCCCCAATCCCTTATTAGGGGGTAGTTTAGAAGAAAAAAAACTGACAATCTTCATAATTTATTTAGATAAGTATTCGTGCCAAGTTTCAAGTTTATTAACTCAAGGAATAAGATTTTTCATACAAACGAATTCCCCCCTTTTCACCCTCTTAGGGGTGGAATTTCGAAAAATCCTTTCTTAGTGGATGCCTACTCTTCACGAAGAACACACCCTCCAAATTTCATGTCTCTAGGACCAGCGGTTTAGGCTGTGCGTTGATCTATCAGTCAGTCAGTCAGTCAGTCAGTCAGTCAGTCAGTCAGTCAGTCAGTCAGTCAGTCAGTCAGTCAGGACTTTGAATTTTATATATATAGATTTTCTCTTCGACCTTAACAAAAACCATTGTACTAGTCAATCTATTCTATGAAAATCTCACTGTGAAAACTTAAATGAATTGAACTGTCAATTTCTAGCATCAGCGGGGTAATTGCGTAACACACTATTGCAGTAGCGATGACTTTAATTTTGACCAACATATTTGGGAAAAGGCTACGTAGATGATTTATAATGTGATACGCATTTAGGGTGCAGATGGAATGGCAGCTCACTTCACCTAAGTTTTCACCGTGAGATATTGGCAGAACAGATCGGTAGTTATCTGAATACTTCTCCAAACAATACTTCTGTTCCATTAATGTTCATTTGTCCTATCAACATAAGTTCTTATTGTACAACCACTTCCCGCCCTTTATGCAGCTGACATTTCCCAAATGTCGGCGTTAGCACGTGATACGAATTTCAAACGATACTATGACCCGCATATTTCTTCGGTGTTTTTTCGAGGTTGCAATTCAGCCAGATTGTAATGTGCGCGTGTGTTTTTGGTGTTTGCCATGTTGTTTTTGGATGTAAAACGTGTACTTAGCTGGTTTTGGTTGGGTTTGCTACCAAAATTAGGTTTGTTCTGGCTGCTGATACATTCGTCATGTACCGTCGCCAAAACCTATATCAGAAGGCCAATTCTCGTAACTAAAAATTATCAAAATCTAGTCACAATCTCATTTCAGAGACAATCAATGTCAACCAACATGGTATGGTATGTGATGCTCCGTGTAGTTTCTTGCCCGTTCTTCTCCATAAGAACCTACTACGCTTTGGAACAGGAACCAGCTTCATCTTTCTGTCCGACTCCTTGACAGTTCAGGAGTGGATTTTTTTTTAGTTATATTCTGAAGCTGACGATCTCTGGTTGAATACCACTCGTCGAATACATAAACAGTACACCCACATTTTCGCCAGCCAGGCATCTTATAAATCCAGATTCTGGGCTGCAACTGAGAAATTCCTTGGATTTTCCTTTAATTACCCTCCGTAGGTACCTATTTTCATCACCTTTTACCCCCTTTAGGTCAAGAATTTTAAAAGTCCTACCTTCTAGAACCAGTGTTTTAAATTGTGTGTCATCTGTCAATGATTTGATTAAATGATGACTCTCACTAATTGAATGAATTAATTAATGTTTTTTTATTAATTTATTAAGTAGAAGATTGTAGTCCCGTATTACATTATCATAGCTAGAGATAATAGAACTGGCGAAAACGTGCTCTATACCTACCTACCCCTTTAGTGAACACCAACTTGATATTCGTACGTTAGCTCCTATGAAAACCAAGTTTGTTGTGAGAGCATGTATGAAGCATCTGATCTATATACGTTTGCTCTTATTACTTACTAATCCACTTAACTGATTATATTAAGTACTTAGGGTCAATTCCACCAAAGAATCTGAACGCGATCAGCGCATCTAAACTGCGTTCAAGAGCTGTCAACGCTAATATCGGTGGGATTACCTGATTTTGCGGAGGTGGATACAGCTTCACGCTGAATTGTAATTGTATATCTGTGTCTGCATAATCAGCTTATTATGTTCACACTGGTGGGACACACACAGCTCTTCTCTCAATAAAAGGGAGTAGGCCGTAATCCACCACACTGGCTCAGTACGGTTTGGTATATCTGTGTCTGTAACCTACTAACACTAGAAGTTAAGTAAAATTTTTACTAATCCTATGGACTCCAATCTGAAATAAAAGTTGTCTATTCTGTTCTAATATTTCACAACATTGATGACACTGACAGCTCTTGAACGCGGTTTAGATGTGCTGATCGCGTTCAGTTACATTGGTGAACTCAGCCCTTAGTCATAAATGAAATTACGACTAACATTAAACAGATGAATTATGTTCTGAACCGTATCAATTCGTATGTACATAATGTACTCTAGCATTAGTTTAATTTATGGAAACTAGTGTTAGCGCTTATTGTTACTAACACCAAAATACTAACAAAATTATGGACCTAGTCTGAATTAAAGTTTTATTAATTGGATGTTATTTACTTAAATACTAAGACTAAGCTTACATTGGTGCAAAACTGTACATCTCTAGCTAACCTCCTTTGGGAATACATCCTGTACGTGAAGGTACAAAATAACTGAAATAAACCGAAAACGGATCAAGACTTGGACCCAGTTCCCTTTAAGTGATTTTAAATATTCATCGAATAATCACTATTCGACGCTCGTAAGCTTATACGGGACCAGTAAAGGTTTTAATCCATAAAACAACATTCCCATTTGGATAGGATATCTTGCACTGTATAATAACAAAATAAAAAAAAACTGAACGGGATCCCAGTGCGACGACTCTCTTTTCTCTTTAGTAACAAAGTATCGGATAAATCTCTTACACTCGGTTTCTAAACTGAGAGCTTCTTAAAGTCTCCTATTTAATGTAGCCATAAAAAAATCTTACGTTTTTAGCAGATAAGGGGGGCAATTCCCGTAATTTTAAGAAAGTTCACAGTCCTGACTTCGGTCTCAGTAATTTAGTAATTTATTTCTCTCAAAAGGTACAGTTTTGATAGGATCGAGTTACATTTCAAAGTCAGTCAGTCTGTCAAAGATACCTCTAATTTCCCTACATTTTAGACAAGTTTTTGACATAGATTGTCGCTGAGATGAGTTTGCGACTAGATTTTGAAAGTTTTTAATTACTGGGCAGTTCTCAACTTAAAATTCTAAATTAAAAAAAACTAGCACCCTAATTGTGTAACACTATCAATAACAATTTGAATAATTTTGAAGGATATTGCTAATCCATTGATTTATAAGTTCGAAAAATTATTCTGCTCAACAACGTAAATAACGCAATCAATGTTGTTGAACTGTCAAAATGCAATCCTTTCCTACTGTTATTGCGTCAGGCAATTACCCCGAATTAGACTGGATCATTATCAAGGAATACTGAGAAGAGGTTCTATGATATTGATTAGATTATTTTTTTTACTTGATACTTAACGGTTACACTACGATTAGAATACCTACCTAATAACAAATAAATGTTTCCCTCTTCTAGAAGAATAACACCTACGCCTACGCACTATACATGACATAGTCTAGTTTACGTCATGTCTCATTGACTGTTTAAACAAATTAAATAATAACTTCCAACGCACCATAAAACTAATTCCTTGAACTCTATTGCATAATGTGGATAAGTCAACACAATGCACATAACTCTAAGAAATGATGAACGTAAAAATGTTTAACTCCAATAGCTACTGTATTCACTACTAAAAAAAACTTGAGAGGTGTCAAGGGACACCCGGATGGAACGAAGTATAACTGGCTTGCTTTCTATAAGAGAGAGAGAGACACAGACAGACAGAGAAACACGCGCACGCCGCACGGCTTACAACTATAGCAAAAAGTGTCGTTCCAACTTTTGGTCTTAATTTTTTCCGTCTAGCCCCCTTTCGCAACGCGCGATAAGGAACTTCGTTCCAAAAAACAACTGACTTCCAAAAACTTTAATTTTGTTAGTCGGTCGGTGCCATTTGGCTCGGCGCATTTTTGTATTTTTTGTGACCGACTTCCGAAAAAAAATACCAAAAAGGCTGTTTTGAATTGTCAAGGGGTGAAGAACGATGAAGATTGTCCAAGTTGCCCAGACACCAAAGCGTAGTACGTTCCTATGGAGAAGAACGGGCAAGAACTCCACGCTCACAACACACTCTTTTATATATCAGAATATAGTTGTTTCGTACATTGGTTACATCATCATCAACATAACGTTCAACGCACCATAAAACTGCATAATGTCTATAATCTGCAGATCTGTTCATCAAAATCAAAACTCATTTATTCAAATTTGGCTGAGAATCAGCACTTTCGAACGTCAAAATTACATAAGACAGTGCCCCAAAACGCCCGCCCTTCATCACTTCCTAATGCTTTAGAAAAAGATGCTGAGAAGAAGAAGTAGCGCAACAAACTCTTTACTCATACGACCAACGTAAAAGCAGTTAACTCCAGTAGCCAGCAACTGTTTACCAACGGCCAGGGTATCAAAGTCCACTCAAAAATTAAAATCCTTCGCACTGACAGGGTCACCTACTCGCCCACTTCGGTACACCACCGTCGTGAATATTGAAACAATTGTACTGATACACGTGGACTTAACTCCTTTTGAGCTCTCATGAATTATTTAAAAACTACACAGAACGTTTGACATGTATGGCCGCGTGGAATACCTACTTGGATGTTAAAACCTTGGGTACTGAAGTGGTTTTTCATTTTTGTTTGTTTTGTAAATTGTGTTTTGTCGTTGATGCTATGGCTTTTTATATTATAGATAGTACATAATAGTAATAACAGCCGCACGGGTAGATTGATCAGGTTAGGCTACGCTAGCCGCGGTTGGTCCGTGGGTGGGTGACCATCTTTAAACATATACCAAGACCCCTCCGTGCCTCGGAAAGCCGTTGGTTCCGGCTGTTATTCGTGGATCTTTGACAGTCGTTACGGGTCGTCAGAAGCCCGAAAGTTGGACAACCAGTCTTACGTACTAAGGGGTATCGTATTATCTAGTAACTGGGTTTTGGAGGTCAGATAGGCAGTCGCTACATGTAAAATACTGGTATTCAGCTGCATCCGGTTGGACTGGAAGCCGAACCCAACATAGTTGGAAAAAGGCTGGGCAGATGATGATGATGGTTAGTTATAGATAGGTATATCTATAACTAACCAGATATTGGTCTTTGGAAATAAGTTACGTGACTTTTTTGGTATAATTTGTGTAAACATTAATGAGTAAAAAAGTTGACCTAGGTATTTAAAAAAGTACTGTATTATTAAATTTAATAATTAAAATGACGTCTTTTTAACAAAACGTTAGGTTAATTACTAAAATAGTTTCATCGCGTGCTAACTTTTTATCATGTCAAGTTTTTCACTTGTCTAATTCTGTCTGATTCGATTAAATGCTGGACGGTTGGTTACGATGACCTCTAGAATTTTTTAGACTAAAGTACCATAGATTAGACACGCAATAAAAACTATAGGTAATACCGTGCTGTTGTGCTGTTTACTTTTAAAGAAGTCGGTTAAAAAGACAAATACCAAAACTATCGCTGGTCGTCAAACTATTTAAATAATCACTTACTAACGATACTATACCCTGTCCAAGTCCATTCGGCAAACCGTTTTTTGACAGATTGAACTAGTGATTGCAGCAATACACAATACATTGATTGATACACGTACGGAATTATAATGTATGTAAGAAGCCATAAGTAAGATAATTCAATAAGATAATGCAGTTTATATTATTTATTTTATTACGCATTTTTTAATTTACTTTTACGTAATCTGGAATATGAACGTTCTAAGACAGCTGTCAAAAAACGGTAATTATTAAGAGCCCGTATTGTTCCACTGCAGGGCAAGTGCCTCTCTCTCTTTTCACTTCTCTCGAGGTAAGGCGACTGGGACCAGTGCACCAGTCTTTGTTGAAGGTATCTCGCTCATCCCGCCATCTCCATCTGGGCCTGCAGCGATGTCGCTTGCCATTAAGAGAGACCCATTGAATCGTTAGTCTAACATGTTGCAGCTGTATACAGCCCAATTCCATTTTAGCGTGGCAGCTTTCCGAGTGTCATCAGTAATTTTTGTTGTAGAACAGATCGTTGTATTCCTAACCCGGTCTTCAGGTTTAATACCCTGAATACTCCGTTCCATTGCTCTTTAGCAAACTACAAAAAGCTTAGAAAGCCAACACACAGCTTTTCACGCAGTCTTATTGTGCGACTAAAATAATTACAAAATTTTCTCCGCCCGTTTACTTTTTTCTTTTCCTGCGTAGTTTCACGGGCTACAAACGGCTGGCCGTCGTTCCGGCTGAGAGCGAAGCCGTGTTCGCTCGCCACCCATATCGGGACATTTCCGCCGAGCAACCTTAAGGAAATTGACGTAACTCCACACTGTTTACGCACTTTAATGGTGCCTTGTGTCTGTGCGTGTGGAAACAAAAACAAAATGGTTTTGTTCATCTTTTGATGTGACTTTGTTGTAGATGCAGGGGTTCCATGTGGTGGTGGGGCCCGCTAGGGATGGTGGGCTGATACCAGTTGGTAGAATTCTATATGGATATCCCCACAGAAAAAAAGTTGAAGGATATTCAAATTAGGTCATACTGAAAAATATAGTCCTCATTTTTTTGAGAAAAATCTCATAAGACTGGTCGATATTCAGAAAATTTAAAGACTACTCGGAACCTATTAGATATAATAACCAAGTCTATAAAATAATAATAGCCGCACGGTTCGATCGATCAGGTTAAGCTACGCTTGCCGCGGTTGGTCCGTCGATGGATGACATCTTTACATACCAAGCCGTTGGTCAGAAGCCCGAAAATCTATCAACCAGTCTTACCAAGGGGTATCGTCTTCTGCAGTCACTGGGTTGTGGAGGTCACATACGCAGTCGCCCCATGTAAAACACTGGTATTCAGCTGCATCCGGTTAGTCTGGTAGCTGACCTCAACATAGTTGGGAAAAGACTGGGCAGATGACAAAGTCTATAAAATTTAGGTCAGTTCAGTTCATAAAAAAATCTAGAGATCATTTCATATTTGGCAAGTATGCTGTGTGCGTGTCCCAGCATTCGCGGAGAGAAATGATTCACCACTTACGAGTTTTATTCATACGTAATAAATTTGGAGATTTTGATGGTCGTATCCCCAAAATGGAAAACGATATTTCTCACTTCAGATTTCTTCCTTATTCAAGATACTAACTTATGGCGTACGATATATTTTCGTGTTATTTCATGTATCTCCATGGTTACCGAATCTTCTGTTTTAAATGGCTCACTCTGTAAAAAAGTAACTGAAAATTTTAGTGAAGTGAACTGTCATTGACATCTCATTTCAGCTACATTTCACGGTGAGATTTATACAGCATATCACTATAGGAAATCGCTTTTAAAGTACCAGCAAATATGTGGGAAATTGACATATAATTAAACCATTAAACACAACGAAATATGAATCTGATCTAATGCTGGTATTGCAATTAAAATAAAAAAAGTGAAGTAGTCGCGTTAGTCACTAATCATTAAACTTCGTTTAAACCGTATCATTTAAGTAAATAAACCCATTGTATACAAACACAATCTTTTTCCCATAAATGTCTGAAATGTCATTACATTCAAATCATGGAGAAACTATCGTTAGGTACACAAATCACCACAATGATTATGGTAAGTTGGTACAGACAGCAAAACAGTTAGATGTAAGTGCACACGACGACATATCAAGCTATACATTTCCAGTTTTAGCTGACCTCGCATTGTATAGAATTTTCGTATGATGAGAAGTCTGAGTTTATACTGGAAATGTATAGCTTGATTTGTGTTGAACTCTCAAAATGATTCCTACTGTTAGTATGTTACACAATTACCCCGCTAGATAAGACTAGCTGCAAGTGAAGTCCGATCGAAAACGTATTTTTTTTCGGTTCAAATCGAATTTGCCAAAAATGGTCGTTCCAAAAACTAAATCCGGTGGGACTCTAGTTGCAAGTTAGCTGCCTCAGCTGCCTGAACACTTATCTCTTTTGTTGTCTGTACCAAATCCAAATAGGCAACTCAATCAAATAAGCGATTAGCAATAGAAACTCGACCGAGATGACTACTTACAAGCGGTATCACGAAGCAATCAGTGACAGTGACACCGGCGCGGGCGTCCGCGCCGTCGTGTGCGCATGTTCGCAGTGAAAGCTGTACCTGTGGCTAGAGTACCTACTGAAATCGTATGGAACGGCGCGCGGTGCTGACTGCTGAGGTATCAGTTTGATTTTGGAATGAAGTCCCTTATCGGTTATTATAATAATATACTAGCTGCGCCCCGCGGTTTCACCCGCATAAGTTTCGATTCCGTGGGAATATCGAGATAAAAAGTATCCTATACGTTAATCCTGGTTATAAACCATCTGTGTGCCCAATTTCATCCAAATCCGTTCAGTAGTTTTTGCGTGAAAGAGTAACAAACATCCATCCATCCATACAAACTTTCACGTTTATAATATTAGCAGGATTTAAATTTTGTTTAAATGTGTATGTATTATTTTAAAACAAGCAACTGCAGTCAACTGTGGTCCTTGGTAGCTCTGGACAGAGACCCTCCACCTCGGAAGGAGAGTAGGGGGGCCTTTGCCCAGAAGTGGGATAGAAACAGCAAAAAAAAAACCTGCTGTCATCAATAAGACTTGCAAATAAGGAGTGACATAAGTAATACCACAAACCAATCAGCGACATTGAAATCGGCGCGTGCGCTGAAGTGAAAGCGGTACTGAAATTATATTACATCGAACCGGCGCGGCGCTCGATACGTGATCAATTATATTACGAATTCTTCTTATGTGAGCAAATAACTTGTTTGTTCATGTGTTTGATTGTTTTTGAATAAATCTTTAATTGTTGAATTAGTCTGGCCAGTAAACGCAATGATTGCATGATGTAGAAATATGTTGTTTCAATTAGCGATTTCAATCATGATAGGTATTGTTTTTATAAGCTAGTGAATTAACGTGTATCCCAAAGAGAGAAACGGTCTTGGAAAATTACTTCATCATCTGCCTAGCCTTTTTTGGCTTCCAGTCTTACCGGATGACGCTGAGTACCAGTATTTTACGTGTAGCGACTGCCTATTTGACCTCTAAAACCCAGCTCCCAATTCCATTTTCTTGGAAAATTACTTATTGGAAACAAATCCTGGTGAATAAAAAAACATTTCAATCAACTCAGACTATCACAGTCCACTGCTGGACATAGGCCTCTCAACACCTTTTCCTCCGTCTTCCGCATCCAGTATGTCCCAGCCACCTTCTTAAGGTCGTCCGTCCATCTAGCTGGGGGGCATCCTACACTACGCTTGCCGATACGCGGTCTCCACTCCAGGACTCATCTGCTCCACCAGCCACCGGTCCTTCAACAAACAGCCTACTGCCACTTACTTCAGCTTGCTTAACTTTACAAAAACATTTAGAGAGGAGAACCCTGGACTATGATCAGTATTTGTAACTTTTGTTCTTCCTTTAACTTTCATTTAAATTGAAGATACTTTTTACATCCACTGTGACTATAATTTAAATTCAGGCAATAAAATGCAATGACAGGTGTACCTAATGACACTGACTGATTTAAATAAAACTTTCTAAATATAAATTGACTGGCAGCAATCTAGTTTCCACACTTTAATAAATAATCAATATCTACAGTGTGGCGCTTTAATGGCGACATTAATTTAACACAATTATACGGTTTTGCGTTGTAGTTTTATGAATATATTTTAATTAAACATTAATATTTATTTATTTATTAACAATTTTATAAAATAGCATCTTAGAGCAACCTGACTTAAAGAACTGTAGCGCAGGAGTCATTTGCCGGGGTCACGGATCATAACATCGCATCAATGTAACGAGCAAAGAGAAGGCGAATTGAAGGAAAGAGAGAGAGCCCTTTGTCGGCGCGCGGCGCAGGTGGAAGTTTTCAAGTTACGATTTTTTTTATGTTGTTATAATTTTTATGATTAATGGCCACTAGCCCTACCCGTGTGTTAAATTAATGTCGCCATTGTAGCACCACGTTTTATACTAATAATAAACCTGAAGAATTTATTTGAACGCACTAATCGCTGGAACTAACAAGTAGTTCCAGCGATTAGTGAGCAAAATTGAAAAAAAAAATGCATTTGATAGTCCAATTCTTGAAGAAGATTATAAGCTATTTAACATCACGCTACGGCGGCACTTGCAGCCGAGCAAAAAAAGTGAAAATGACGCAATAGCGCGGGCAGGCGATGGATGAGACGTGGTAGGTCGAGGGCACACATAAAGTGCTACATGGATCTAAAGGCAATGCTTCGTCTTTATCAGAAAAAGGTCTTAATATATCTTCTTCGTGGGTATACGGGCGAGGAGATGGAAGTAAATTAAAGTTAATAATATTCTGAATAATATATTTAATAATATAACAAGCAGGAGAGTGGAAGTTAGAGAATAATTACACGAGGAGCAGTGGTGGCCGCGCTTTACGAGTTGTAGGTCGTGGGTTCGAACCCAGGCAAGCACTTTGTGTAATTTATTTCATCACCACTGCTCTCAAAACGGTGAAGGAAAACATCGTGAAAAAACCGGCATGTCCTAGAACCAAAAAATTTGAAGACATGCGACATCTACCAACACCACACCGCACCGCACTGGGCCCGCGTGGTGGATTATGGCCCACTCCCTCTCACCGAGAGGAGGCCTGTGCCCCAGCAGTGGGAAACTTATAGGCTGATTACGTAATTACAAGTCTCTGATCACATTGCGGAATGAACAATAATGTGAACGACGTTCGAGCGAGTTCGTGAGGTGCGAGCGCAAATCAATCAACTCGCTGCAATGCAAAACAATGATATCATATACCAATATTACAATCCTAATAAATCAATGCCGGATTTTCGATTGATCTCCTTGATGTTCATTTGTTTTTCATTATTGCCGGGCCGTCGCCGTCGCCTCAGTATCCGGGGTTACGTCAAGTTGACAGCTGTCAAACTCGTTCTATACACAAATCTGTAAGTTTAGCATCGCAAAACCTTTGGGTAAGTTTAGCATCAGCAGGGGTTGTCAGTAAACCTCTTGTGAAAAAATTGTATTTCAAAATGGCGATTCTCGCTACGTACCAAATGATTGTACAAAAAGACAGATGTATACTTATCGACCAGAATTAATTTCATTGTCTACAATGTGTGTTCTATACTGTATCGATATGTAGTTACGTAGATAAGTACCCGAAGTGGTACTAGTTTTTTGTGGCTACACAATGATAGAACATTATCGAAAATGAGGTTGACTCGACAGTCGAAGCCGGAGTCGGAGCTGTATAGCATAGCTTTATACTATGTGTATAGTGTATAGCTATACTTACCAAGAAATAGGTTGTGAACTCCGTATCCATTAAACGGCGTATAATAATAATATAAGTAGTAGGCTAGTAGGAAATATAATATTATTATTCACCCACATGATCGTATTATCGTAAACACAAATGGCGAAATGGGCGATAAAATCACGCTATTACAATAAACGGCTAGGCAGTATTGGATTGTTTTTATAGAAAACTAAGCCTAACGAGATTCTACGTATAAAGGGACTAGTAAGGCGAACATTCTTTTTGTTTTGGACTTTTGCTAGAGAGAAAAGAGTTTAGCCATATGATAAAAAACTTTATGGTCTACATGCGAAAGTAATTTAAAAAAAAATGTACTGATTTTTTTTATTTGGCTTATATATAATATTAAATTTTAATCTCTGATTGTTAAGATTATATCTTGCAAAATGTACAATGAAAATCATTGTTTTTTAATTGTTTCTTTAATTAAAACACAAATATATACATGTATTTTATTTTGTTGTTATCTCTGAAAGTTATTGTGCTAGCTAATTTAGACACCCCGCCGTGATAAATAAGATTTATAAAGTAGATTATTAGTCTAGACTAGCTTCAGACTAAGGCCCGTTGTCCACGATACTCATCATCATTATAATGTTCCCACTGCTGGGACACAGGCCTCCTCTCTTCGAGAGGGAGTGGGCTATAATCTACCACTCGGGCCCAGTACGGGTTGGTAGATGTCACATGTCTTCGAATATTTGTTTATAGGACATGTCAATTTCCGCACAGGTCGATCGATCAGGTTAAGCTACGCTTGCCGCGGTTGGTCTGTGAATGGGTGACCATCTTTACATACCGAGACCCCTCCGTGCCTCGGAAAGCACGTTAAGCCGTTGGTCCCGGCTGTCATTCGTGGATCTTTGACAGTCGTTACGGGTAGTCAGAAACCCGAAAGTCTGACAACCAGTCTTACCAAGGGGTATCGTATTACCCAGTAACTAGGTTGTGGAGGTCAGATAGGCAGTCGCTCCATGTAAAATACTGGTATTCAGCTGCATCCGGTTAGACTGGAAGCCGACCCCAACATTGTTGGGAAAAGGCTAGGCAGATGATGATTTTCATTGATTTAGTAATAGATATCATGATTTTAAAATAATTCTAGTGGTAGTATAAGTTAAATACATACCTAAGTTTAAACTTATCTTGCTGTTCTTATTTTGATGTACAGACTCCAGCAGGTCAAGCCTACCCGAAACTGTCAAATTTTCCCAATCAATCTTGAACCTTAATGCTATAGCGATAGCGATGAAAATCTATTAAATAAATTTGACAGATAGTAGTAGCTTGATGTGCTGACGTCTGTACAATAAAGAGAAAAAAAAAATATCATTATTTCAGAGAGTTCAGTAAACATAATGAAGGTTTATAATAATATACGATGGACCATATTACATACATACATACTAAGGTAGATACTTGAACTTGCTTTTTCAGAAAATACATTTACCTACATTGCCTACTTGAAATATCGACTTGTAAGTACTTAGCGATGGTACTTCATAAATAAACTGATGACTGACTTAAATGATTAATTCGACATGAAATATGGCGAATACTGTCATAATAAGTACCTCATCAGACTGAGTGATTGCAAAAGCTTCACAATAATAATATGAATTCAATATAATTTTCGTTATCAATTGGCACCAATAAGTGCACAACTCCCTATTTGGGACGTAAGTATTATTTTAATTACGATAAATAATAATTCTCGTTACTTTATGCAAACAAAGAAACTACAAATTAATTCCTTGACTGCAAATTAATTATTATTTTTCATAATCAGTCTTCATTATGTCCGCCTTTGTACATTTTTGTGCGAAAAGTTTAAATAAATCAGAGGGGCAATTTTCGTAATTATAAGAACGTTCACAGTCTGATCTCAGTCTCAATCTGTCGAAAATACCTTTAATTGCCCTAGATTTTTGACAAGTTTTTGACATTGACTGTCGCGACCAGATTTTGAAAGTTTTTAATTAATTACCTACGGGAATTGGCCTTCTGATAACGTTTGCAGGGCCAGCATACCTAGAGAATCGCGAATCGAAAGCTGGACACAATGTGGACTAACAAAAAATTAAATAAACAGATAAGTCTTATCAATTAATTCTTAGTCCTTTGTTCGAGTTCGCTGAACGTCGCACAGACTATCGATTGTGTTATCACTCTATCAGCTGTCATTAACGTGATAACAGCTTGATTGCTGATAGGTTAATAATGATGTATTTATATAAATATATTGAGAGATAATGACCTGTGTCATGGGGAAGTGGTTGTAAGTAACAACAGATAAGTACTGTTTTTTTTTTTACCAATCTACAAGTTCTAATAATAATGCTGAAGAGTTTGCTTGTTTGTTTGAACGCGCTAATCTCAGGAACTACCGGTCGGATTTGAAAAAATCTTTATGCATTTGATAGCCCAATTCTTGAGGAAGGCTATAGGCTATTTAACATCACGCTATCACTATTAGGAGCCGAGCAAAAAGAAAAGAAGTCAGAAAGAACGCTAAACGGAAACGAAGTGATAGCGCAGACAGGCGATGCGATGCGATGGGGTGGGTCGGCCTTGGGAGATCAAGAAATTTGACGCGGACGAAGTCGCGAGCAGAAGCTAGTAACTTTATAAAAACTGTGCAAATTCGTAATAAATGATGGAAGCATAAAAGGTCTCCTGTCATTTTGTAAAAAAAATTGGTGGGTAATTGACTAAATGCACCCGAAGAGATGGGCAAAGATCGTCACTTGACGCCTGACTGAAAACATCGCCAACGAACGAGGTAGACCACGGCGAAAGTGGTTTAAAGATTATAAAATTATTATTATATATTAGTATTACTGATTCTAATGATTATAATTTTGTAAATACATACTTATTTGTTACGGCCGCGAATCATATTTTAACCAACGTATAACTTAGTACTGACCGGCGAATTGCAAAAAACGTAAGAAAATTTGAATTTCGCGGGCTACCTTGGAGCATCCACCTTAAAAACATGCTATTTTCTTCCTGTCCCACTGCTGGGCAAAGGCCACCCTACTCTCTTTCCACCTCTCTCTGTCCAGAGCTGCCAAGGACCAATCTTTATGAAAGGAGTCCAGCTCATCCCGCCATCTCCGTCTGGGTCTGCCGCGATGTGCGGGACCCACTGGGTCGTATGTTTGGCCCATTGATCGTCTGACATGCGGCAGATGTATCAATAGCCAATGTTAAAATTTTATGACAAAACAAAATATGTAGTGCAGAGTCTATACTACATGTACTATTTATTTCTTACACTGAGTCGTTCTTCCCCTTATAAAATGATTTTAAAAATACCGAAATTTTAATCGACTTAACAATAAATATACACAAGTAGGTAGATAATTCTGTTAATAGCTATAGCATTTGATACGCCAGATACATTGTTTTACTTGGCACGCCACGACGCAGCTTCGATTATAAATTATAAAATAGATTCGGAGTTCATTTACCTCACGATACGAGTACCTATGTATAGTGTGTCTGTGTGTATGTATGTGTTCACAATAACAATTGCTGGTGATTACTTCGACACGAGCGACCGAGACCAACTTCTTATTGACAGAGAAGGAAAGAATGGATGTGATATTTCATTGTTTTTTCTTTTATTTATAAATAATAGTCGCTTTTCGTGCCTGTCTGTGTGACCGCGTTGTTCTACTAAACCACGCAACGGATTTTAATGCGGTTTTCACTAACACTTAGAGACTTAATACCGGAAGATTTATTTGTATAAAAATATTAACATTACATATATGAGTGTCTTGTTGAGTCGTCAAAACAGTGCGAAGTAGAGGCGGGTCGCTATTTTTTAACAAATCTAGAAAAACGAACAGAGTGTAGGACAAAATGGATACAAAACTCGTATTAGCTTTTTGTGTAATAGTTAAGAGTTAATATTCTTTAAATTTTCTTTCGGTTCAGATTATCCTAACTAAATGTATTCGTAAGTTTGTTTGTTACGCTTTCACGATAAAACGGCTGAATGGATTTAGATGAAATTTGCCATGTCTACCCTCATGGTCGGGTAGACCATGACCTGGAGAAGAAGGAAATAGGCTACTTTTTATCCTGGATCGTAGTCAAAGTCGCGGACAACAGCTAGTAATGAATGATTTTGCTCATGAATTCAGTTTAAAATACTGAAGTGTTTGTAATTTCGTTGCCTAATAAGTATCTTGCTCAGCAATAATATTTGCAATAAAAGTAAATTCGTTTAAAAAAAATATAAATATTGATGTTGTGTGTCAAAACTGATGTTCTAATAAAACTTATGAAAATAAACCGATTTTAAGAAAATTATATATTTCTAACAAATTAACTACTAGTATAAAATGGAACGTTGCCAAGTTATTAATAAAATACCTATCATAAATCAGTAGCTAACATAGTTTAGGTTAGATTTTTGAAACAATAAATATGATAGGGAACTAAAATTTATATGTACGGTCTACTTACATTTGTAAAGTCAGGATAATCGGTAAAATCGAATCTTTGCGAAAATCTTAGGATTTTTGCCAGAACGGATTGATGGGAACTGTGAAAGATTTTCCTAAGAATGCGAGCTAATATAATATCAGGATTTATGCAAAAAACCAGTCCAGTTTTTCCAATAGTCCGGTATTTTGCAAACATTAGGATGTTCACAGAGATTAAATTTTTCTAATTACCTTACGAGATAATATATTATGTATGGCAGTTTATACTAAATGCCGTATCCAGCGACAGAATCTTCTAAACTCAATGTAAATAGGTAAGTACGTGTAAACGTATCAAGGTATACCATCTGGCCCATGGCATTGAAGGCCCGTGACGAATACGATAATGTTCTTATTCGGACGCCCGTACAATGGAGAGCACGACGTATAAGTAACGACTTATCACGACACGAATATATTTAATTAAACGTACTCGTAAATTTTAATAGAGCATATTTTTGTATTCTTAAAATTCAGGGTCAAATTAAATTACTTAGCGAAACTTCGCTAACGTCACAGATAGCGATAACTAAACACGATAAAACAAAAAAGAATTGATTTTTTTTTTTTGTTTCAACGGCTTTTGGTATTGTAGTTACTTGAAGTATGACACGTCGTAGTAGGGTAGCGGGATTGTCCGAAAGGGTTACCGCTGCCCTGGAACATAAAGGGCTAAGGAAGGAACACGGGTGGGTTTTAGTCAGTAAGAGTCTGACACTCCCTTCTGCTCCACCCAGAGCGGAAGGAGTCATTTGATGACTTCCCATCCTCAAAAAAAAAAAAAAGTATGAGACGTCGCGGCAGACTCCGTAAAAGATGGTGAGACGAGCTGCACCAAACAAACGACCAGTGGTCCATATTATTAGCCCCGGATTGCAAGCACTGAAAGTCATGGGGAGAGGCCCTTGCTTAGTTTTGGAATGATAGAAGGAAATAGTCACAGTAATTATTTAGCACAATAAAATAAAAAGTCAACAAAAGTTTAAAAAATAATTAAAAATCAACTCTAACTTTCGTTGCTGAGCGTACGGTCTACTTAGAAAAACGATTAATTATAATCCTATCCACTTTACACATAGATAATTACGACATATTCATTTGGTAACACAATTATTTCAAAGAAGACTGTTATTTAAATTCGCCATTTCCAAAACCACTTCAGAATATTCATGAGGAACCTTTTATCGTAAGTACATAATACAAAGACAAACACTCTTCAACACCAGTCTTCCTAGCTTTTTCCCCAACTATGTTAGGGTCGGCTTCCAGCCTAACCGGATGCAGCTGAATACCGGTATTTTTCATGAAGGGACTGTTTATCTTACTTCACAACCCGGTCAATGGGTAACGCGATACCCCTTGGTGAGACTGGTTGACAGACTTTTGGGCTTTTGAATACCCATAACAACTGTCAAAGATCTACGACTGACAGCCAGGATCAACGGCTTAACATATTTATGAAGAGTCTCGGTATACAAATGGATGGTCACCCATCCACGACCGCGGCAAAACCGTGCGGCTGTTATTGGGGCATGTTACATTGTCAATAATATCACGATACCGTGGTAATATTGATGGTATAATAGGCCATATCACGGTATCGTGCTCAATAATTGCGATATCGCGATATTAGGATCGTGGTAATATTGACAAATGTAACATGCCCCATTATGAAGCCACCTACAATAGTATTAAAAACACACATCTTGACTTGATTTTTCAGCAAAACTGTATTGAGTGTGACTCTTTTCCTTAGATCCGCACTAATATATCCAGAAACGAATATTAAGAAAATACGACATAAAAAACAGTACCTTTGATAAAAAGCTTTTCAACAACAACAATAAAATTGTCGTTACTGATTTTTCAGAGCCTAAATCACTTTCATTATTTGACTACGTACAGTCAACAATAGAGTTAGGTGTACAGTCCAAAATATTATTTTTTCACTACACACCATTGTATGAGTAATTACTTTAAAAAACTTGACTTTTCAGTACACTCATAGCAATGTTTTTAAGTGAAATCAGGTAAATTAATAAAATTAGCAAAGTGGCTGCCAAGACCAATACAATATAATTACATATCGTCTACATAAGGTACCAAGAAAGAAACCTAATATCTACCTGTATTCGAGTCACAACTGTCATGAAATGGCTATAGCTATATAAAAAACTCATATGCTCAAACTGGAACGTGCTCAGAGGGCACTCCTGAAGGTCGGATGGCGGTTACCTTACCGCTTTCCTACCATCGATCTTTATAACACGTGTTCGGTTCTCTCTGTTCGCAAATTATTTATCCTTAATTTTGTTTTAATCACACACTCTCAAACCCCCTATGCTCCAAGCAAATTTGACTCCCAACGACGTAAACATGCTGTTTGTCCCTCCTTCCGCACAAACTGTCGTTCGGCCCAACGTAGTTTCCCTTTCCTTAGTAGCTACGTGTATAACAAGGTTAATAATATTTTAAATATATACCCTATGTGCAGATCAAAATGTAAAAGAACTGTTACGAAATGGCTTCTTGAATTGGATTATGCGGAGACTGAAAGTATATTAAATATTCTAAAATAATTTCGTCTATCGGAAATAATCACCTACTCAAATTAATCTTAGATCGCGTTTCACCTTGTTAACCACATACAGACACACACACACACTTTTGGGCAAGTGGGTGCTCACGCTCAGTGGCCTTCGTGGGCGCTGGGCGTGAGGACTTATATTGCACTCACGAACACATAACACTCTCCAAAGACACACATAGACATAGCACATCTCCTTTTTTTTTCTATTAATTCTCTTCCTCTCAGTACTTGGAGCTTTTATAATGTTGTAGTACGTAAGTGTCATTAAATATTGTAATTTTAAGGGTGTGAGCCTGGAGATCTGTCATACAGGTCCCGAACCCAGTATAGACTCCAGCTCTCACAAAGGATAATATTTAAAAATGTAACTAGATCCTATCAATCTAAACTGTACCTTTTTGAGAGAAATAAAATTACTATTATTATTATTATAGCTCGGCAAATTGACGTAATCTGTCAATTTAATTAACAGTTTATTTCTCTGACTATACAAAGTTTCAAGTTAGCCACCAGCAGTGCGATTCTGTAACCTTCTCACCGTGAAAACTTAGGTGAAGTGAGCGTGGAGTGAGCTGTCATTCCAAATAATGCTAGGGATTGACACTACTGACAACTCACATCAAGCTCACTTCACTTGAGTTTTAACGGTGAGATTTTTACAGAATCGACCGGCTGTCGATCTTTAATAAATCTCACCGTGAAAACTGAGGTGTAGGTCACTACCTACACCTCAGTTTTCACGGTGAGATTCACGGTGAGAGCCGTCATTTCATCTGATGGTTTGAAACTATTGACGGCTCACTTCACCAAATTTTTCACGGTGAGATTTTTACAGAATAAATTGGCTGTAGGTCTTTGTTTGACTGTACCTGTAAAAAGCAACGCGAACAATATCCTTGTAAACAACGAACCGTAAAACTTGGCAAATAAAACGTTTACCTTTATTTTATTAGCAACAGCATCAAATACAGCGGTGTTTACCGGAGTTTCCTTACCTGAAATGGAAACAAAATATTTTAATAATGGATTTTATTTCGATTACAATAATTGTTTTAAGTGTAATTTAAAGAGCTTTGTTTGTTTAAGGGTATGTTTAATGTAGGTTTTATCCTTTATTGAGCACTTTATCGTATCAGCATTCTGCCGTTTTCTACCAATCAATCTGGCGAGCCTTTTCCAAACTATGTTGGGGTCGGCTTCCAGTCTAACCGGATGCAGCTGAATACCAGTATTTTACATGGAGCGAATGCCTATCTGACTTCCACAACTAAGTTACTGAGTGACTACACGCCTTTTTTTTTTTTTTTTAGGATGGGAAATCATCAATCCCTCCCCCTCTGGGTGGAGCAGAAGGGAGTGTCAGACCCTTACTGACTAAAACCCACCCGTGTTCCTTCCTTAGCCCTTTATATTCCAGGGCAGCGGTAACCCTTTCGGACGATCCCGCTACCCTGGCAGGCTTCGGCCCTATCAGGCCCCGTCGCTTATGCTGACATCTCTTTGAGGGGACTGACAGATTGGTAGTCAGAATTTTGGGCTTCTGACTTCAAAGACCTATGAATAACAGCCGGGACCATTTATTTTGAATGAATACCTAGTTGACACCAAAGGGGCATTTCTCGTAATTTTAAGAACATTCAAAGTCTGATCTCAGTCTTAATCTATCAAAAATACCTCTAATTTCCCTACATTTTTGACAAGTTTTTGATATTGATTGTCGCTGAGATGAGATTGATATATCTATTGTGATTTAGCTGCCTAGCCTTTTCTCCACTTTGTTGGGGTCAGCTTCCAGTCTGCCCGGATACAGCAGAATACTAGTATTTTACATGAAGCGACAGCCAATCTGACCTCCACAACCCCGTTAGATCTTAAATATTTAATTAATAAAGATCCATTATCGCCCCACATGGGAATTCGAACCATGATGTGTCAATTTCACATTCCTAACCCGGCGAGGCCACAGAGACCTAAATTAACACCGTCACACTTGACAATTCTAACTACTTGAATATTCTAAGCTCTGACGAGCCCTTTAGTTCCCTGTACTACCCGCGGTTCCAACATAAGGCTGTGGGCAGACCTACATCTGGACCACCGACCATTCTAACTTACATATAATATTATGTATAATGCTACTAATATTATAAACGCGGTTGGTGAGGATTGATGGATGTTTGTTACTCTTTCACGCAAAAACGACGGATTTGATATAATTCGGATTTGGATGAAATTTGGTCCACAGACGGTTTATAACCAGGATTAATATATAGCATACTTTTATGCCGATATTCCCACGGGATCGAAACTTATGCGGGTGAAACCGTGGGGCGCAGCTAGTAATATTATAAATGCGAAAGTAAGTTTGTTTGTTTGTGACGCTTTCACGCTGAAACGGCTGAACGGATTTGGATGAAATTTGGCACATGAGTAGACCATGAACTGGAGAAGGATATAGCCTACTTTTCATCCTGGATCGCAGACGAAGTCGCGGGCAACATCTAGTATATTATAACTAAGGTTTCTTTATGGTCTGTGATCAAGACAAGGAGCAGTGGTGGCCTTGTGATATTGGCCCCGACTTACTAGTACCTAGGTCGTGAGTTCGAACCCACTTTATTTTGTGTATTTAATAATTTCATCACCACTGCTCTCAAAACGGCGAAGGAAAACATCGTGAGGAAACGTTCAAGAAAAAAACATTCACTGCGTTATTTACGCTGTCGAACAGACACATTTTTGGAACATATGAAGCAATGGATTAGCAATATCCTTCAAAATGATTCAGATTGAGATTGACAGTGTGGTACGGAATGAGGGTGCTGATTTATGAAAGTATAAACGAAGCAAAAGTGTGTAACTACCGCAGCAGGTGGCTTTCTCCAGTTTCTGCCGACCCCCATGGTAAGGAGACGAGAGTTTATGTAAGTGTACCAAAAACTGTTCTACTTCAACAAAACTGCTGGGCCCTTGTGTGCGCACTGCCTACCAGGACGACCAGCCAATCACTTAGTAATGGTTACTACAGAATTAATTGAAGCGCCCGTTTCAGCTCACTCGTTCATTTCATTAATTTGATAGAGCCTGAACTAGCTTTGTTCCAGTGGATTGATGTAAGAGTAGATTGAAGGCACCATTAAGCCATTAAAATAACTACTAATCTATACCCTATATTATACTTATAATAAAGCTGAAGAGTTTGTTTGTTTGAACGCGCTAATCTCTAACAATTCAGGTCGAATTTGAAAAGTTATTTTTGCATTTGATAGCCCAATTCTTGAGGAAGGCTATAGACTATTAAACATCACGCTAGGACTATTAGGAGCCGAGCAAAATGAAAAAGTAAGAAGAACAATAAGCGAAAACTAAGTAATAGCGCGAACAGGCGATGCCATGCGATTCAGTGGGTTGGATGCCCAATGAAGTCTTCCTTTTTTTTGTATACTTGTACATAGTATATATTTTAGTATTATGTGATATACATGCCACAAATGCTATACAAAATATCAAAACCATTATTCAAAATATTGACTTATAGATTCGTACTTAGAAATGAACCCCAAACACCTTCAAACCACATGATGACGCCAAAGCCATTTTTAACCAATCAACAACAATAAATCATTGTAATAATTGCTCATATAAAAATTATATACAAAAACTATAGCGTATGGCAAAAACAGATATGAATACGGTCTGTGGGTCAACGACCCTTTCATTTCATTATCGTACTGAGGTGTGGTAGGGTTGTCTACGTTAGCCGCAACTCGAGTACTCGGCCCGCACTTTAAATAAAATTAATTTCCAAAGTAATAACAGTCACTCCGATCTTAGGCTTTCCTACGTTAGGTACTGTTGACATTTATTAACGTGGTTTGATAATATTCTCAGTGTGAGAAAGTAGTACTTAGTTCAGTCTATTTCATACCATTTTAGTAGTGAACTAGTGCTAATTATTCCGTCACATTCACCTCAGTCAAGTGATCAAAAACATCGTGAGGAACCAAGTCCTAGAACCAAAAATTTGAAGACATGTGACATCTACCAACCCGCACTGAGCTCGTGTGGTAAATATCAGCCCACTCCCTCTCGAAGAGAGGAGAGGCCTGTGTCCCAGCAGTGGGAACATTATATGCTGATTATGCTAAGTGATCGCACTTGAAAGCATGTTTGAATTTTTTTAAAGAGGATTTTTTTCGCTCAGCACAGATATGAGAGATGTTGAATGAAGTTCGTTTACGTACCAATATTGTTAAAGCTGGATTTACATTAATGTGTTGTGTCGCCTTCTGACGCAGTTTTAACCAATCAAAACTCGTTGTGATTTGACGTAGCCCAGAACAGATACGTTTGGTTGGTGTATTCCGCGTCACGACACAACACAACACAGTAATGTGCCGGTGGCTTAAGTTAGGGAAATTAATTAATACTATGCAATTTGACTACATATTTTATTGTCCTTATATTGAAAACATGCCTTTTTTTTAACTGTTGAATGAAATGTCTATTGACGTAGGGTGTAAATTTGCTTATCAATTAATTTTCCTTACTCATCGTCTCCGAATAGGTTCCCTAGGAAAATTGCGGAGAATACCACCATCAATGATTTTACATTATCGTATAGAACTACATATACGAAATCTAGGAACTCATAAATCCTAATTCAAAATACTAAATCGATCTAGATTGACTCAGAAAAGCGACTCTGCTAGATTATCTAGATGCCTAAGTTAGACGTAAAGTATCTCGGCTGTAAATAAAGTTACTAAGTTCTCGAGATTTGTTCTTTTAGACAAAGTAATCGGGAACTTGAGTCTAGTCGTAGTTTGATAAATAGGCTAGACTTCTAAAATGTAGGGCGTCAGTTTACTTGATCGACTTCTGGGGATCATTAGGGGAATTTTTACGTAACCATCTACGAAGTTTGGTTATTTCTGCTTTCAAAGAAAGTACTTCAAAGTATTTCAAATGTTTTGTTTTTGGAAATAGTAAATGCGAACGTTTGATTTTTTGTTTATTTACATATTAACTGAACTCTGAAACGGCTGAAAGTCATTTAGAGAATATTTTTTTAAATTAGTGACGTATTCTATTTTTTAGGGTTCCGTAGCCAAATGGCAACGGAACCCTTATGGATTCGTCATGTCTGTCTGTCTGTCTGTCCGTCCGTATGTCACAGCCGCTTTTTTCCGAAACTATAAGAGCTATACTGTTGAAACTTGGTAAGTAGATGTATTCTGTGAACCGCATTAAGATTTTCACACAAAAATAGAAAAAAAACAATAAATTTTGGGGGTCCCCATACTTAGAACTGAAACTCATAATTTTTTTTTTCATCAAACCCATGCATGTGGGGTATCTATGGATAGGTCTTCAAAAATGATATTGAGGTTTCTAATATCATTTTTTTCTAAACTGTATAGTTTGCGCGAGAGACACTTCCAAAGTGGTAAAATGTGTGTGTCCCCCCCTGTAACTTCTAAAATAAGAGAATGATAAAACTAAAAAAAATATATGATGTACATTACCATATAAACTTCCACCGAAAATTGGTTTGAACGAGATCTAGTGAGTGGTTTTTTTTTAATACGTCATAAATCGTAACGTAACGGAACCCTTCATGGGCGAGTCCGACTCGCACTTGGCCGGTTTTTTTTACATAATCTTTCATGAAATACAACCCAAGCAACAGGGAATTCCAATCGGCAAAAATGACGAACTTTCATAGAAATTTTCCTCCCTATCTAACCCCCTTAGGAGACCACAGTCACGAGGTTGTGTGCGTATTTTTTTGTTCTAATATACTACTACGCCGAAAAACAAGATATAGGCACACGGTAGTGACCACATAACAGATAAAAGAGGTTTTTATCTGTTCTGTGGTAGTGACAGATAAACATTACTTATATCGCAAAAAAAATATTTTGACTAGTATCATTAACAAGGGAGAAAACAGAGGAATAAGTTAGTATGGAACAAACGCCAACGAACACGTGCTCACGTTTAATCTTTAACTATATTAGAGCCAGGAATTTAAGATAATTTTCAAGTTATGGAACAACAAACTGAATGTCAAACTTAACAAAGTTCAAATTCCATTGCAAACAAAAACTTATTAGGACCTTTTGTTGTTACAATTGTTCACTCAAAAATCAGCTTAGAATACTTTTCACTAAAGTAGATAACTGATTAAGTAGCGATGAAATCTGAGATTATGAACATTTGGCAACCTTTGCTTTCTGTTTTTATAGTTTTAAGGTGTATTCATTTTGTGTAATACCAATAAACGCATTTTTCTTTCTTTCTAACACAGCTTTAGATTGTGAAGTCACCGAAACTGACAGTGACAGCCCTGTATAAGTCCGTCTGCGCACTCATTAACATGTTCACTGACGTCGCCTGAAGGCATACACTTGAAACATATACTTATATTAAACTATACATACTAAAATAGTACTAAATGTACATCGCTGAATACTTTACTAACAACATGTTGTATGAATTTCTAGGTAACATGTATAGTTCGTATCGTAAATTACTGTGTAAGAACATGTTGTTATAATACTTCAATGGATTATCATGTTTTTTAGCTACAGCTGACCTCATTTTAGGATGCTGCGTAGAACACAAGCGTGCACTGCGTGCTGTGTGGTGGAAACATCAGAAGGTCAATTAAACGTTCAAAATCTAGTCGTACTCTCATCTCAACGACAATCAATGTCAAAAATTTGACAAAAATGTTGGGAAATTAGAGGTATTTTTGACAGATTGAGACTGAGATCAGACTGTGAATGTGAATGTGCTTAAAATTACGAGAATTGCCCTTCAGATTTGATTAGGACCACAAACAATATAAATCTCTACTCAGATTCAGATGAAATAAGTCACTCCATTCTATGCCAGTACTTTTGTGCTTAACTCTCTTTCTGTAAATGTTTTGAGTCCATTATTATGAAATTGATCAAAGTTCGTATAACTACGATGTTCATACTTTATTTTTCATATACAATTTTTTTAATAGCTGCGCCCCACGGTTTCACTCGCATAAGTTTCGATCCCGTGGGAATATCGGGATAAAAGTATCCTATGTGTTAATCTAATAAACTATCTGGGTACCAAAAATCATCCAAATCCGTTCAGTAGTTTTTGCGTGAAAGAGTTATAAACATCCATCTAAACATCCATCCATCGATCCATCCATCCATCCATTTCCATACAAACTTTCGCGTTTATAATATTAATAGGATTTAAAGAGAAAAATCACTGATAATCTAAAAACTTGTTCCAGCTACCACATTTTAATAACAGACCAACACGTGTAGTTTAAATAAAAGCATGTTACATAATAGTATATGATGCTATTTATAGCAACAACATTTGTATGTTTTAGTATTGGCGCCGTTTACGTATGATGACCATCTGTGGGAAAAGTGAATACACTACACTCAAGAATGACGCATTGTTTGTGCATCAACTAGCAACAATTCAGTACGGTCTTATACGGTCATAGAACGTCGTAAAGGAACAGACAATCTGTTCTATTTCGGATAGATACTACAAGATTTCTACATTAGGAGAGAGAGAGAGAAAGAAGTGGGTGAATTTAAAATAGTTACATTCGACTAGATAGTTGGGTAAAATAAAATGTAAAATACTGGTATTCAGCTGCACCCGGTTAGACTGGAAGCCGACCCCAACAGAGTTGGGAAAAGACTATGCAGATGATGATGATGAGTTGGGCTTTTCAGATAAGAAAGAAAATACGTTTATTTGCAGCAAACATGACGCAGAGAAAGAACACAAACACAAAAAAGAACAAGCTGGGGAAAAATATGCGTCACATCCACGCAAAAAGGCCATCGCTCAGCATATTGCCAAGACCCTATTCGAGACAGACCCAGCAGCCCAGCAAGCAGAGCAGCCCAGCTGGTTGAGATGAGCTCCCATCCGAAAGTAAGCCTCTTTGGGTACCTATTCTTATTTCCTTATTACAGGTATGTGTCATTAAAATGTTTCCAAACCCGATACATACGGCTACGGCAAGATGATACCGTCTCCGGACACAAGTGGCAAGATGTAAGTCCTACCTGGTAATGTGGGGCTACCTTGACGGAACGGCAGTAGGGTGTGACTGTGGAGCTATGTCGCAAAACATGCTCCACCTCCTATCCAGCCCTCGTGTCCTAAAACATGCAGTCAAAGTGACGTCTGCGCTGCCACTTATGACGCCGTGGAAGTGGCAAGGTCTTGGGCTAACAAGATATAAAATTCAGTCGTGCCAGCGACACGAACAAGAAGAAGCAAGATGATCAGTTGATCACCAATCAAGTTACAAGCAACTTAGTACACGGTCAAGTAAAGATACTTTAAGAGCTTTGAGATTTGTCATCATCTGCCTAGCCTTTTCCCAACTATGTTGGGGTCCTCTTCCAGTCTAACCGGATGCAGCTGAATACTAGTATTTTACATGGAGCGACTGCCTATCTGACCTCCACAACCCAGTTACTGGGTAATACGATACCCCTTGGTAAGACTGGTTGTCAGACTTTCGGGCTTCTGAGTACCCGTAACGACTGTCAAAGATCCACGAATGACAGCCGGGACCAACGGCTTAACGTGCTTTCCGAGGCACGGAGGAGTCTCAGTATG
The DNA here is from genome assembly GCA_945859715.1 of Apamea sordens. Lineage (NCBI taxonomy): Eukaryota > Metazoa > Arthropoda > Insecta > Lepidoptera > Noctuidae > Apamea > Apamea sordens. Next base: position 15,193,199 of record OX244001.1, read on the forward strand.
TAAAGATGGTCACCCATCCACAGACCAACCGCGGCCAGCGTAGCTTAACCTGACCGATCGTCCTGTGCGACTGTTATTATTTAGCGACTTTGAGATTTGTATGGTGTACAATAAAGAGTATTCTATTCTATTCTTTATATTAGGTAACCAGTCGACGCCCAGAGGCTTAATTACGATGGCAACGTTTTTTTATCAGAATAAACTAATCCGCACGTGTGTTCTAATTTTTATTACGCAAATAACATACAGGTAGTTAGATCTATACGGCCTCACAAAATGATTTTTTCAATACACAAGGACCGGTATTGAAATATTTTTAATGGCTTCAAATTGTATAGCTGTGTGTATTTTATATTGGAATTTTTAATCAAAAGCCTATGGTTTAATATAGCAAATTGATATGCATGACGAGTCGTATATTATGTGAGATGTTATGAATGAACATGACATACGACATGCTTATGTACCTACTATTATGAGATAATAATGGATATTATATGAGTTATGTCATAAATGCTTTCATAAGTATTGGCATACTCATTAAGGAAAAAAAAAGATAGGTATAATATAATGCATAAAATCACGCGTGTTCCTACAGTACACCCAGATTTCGCCAGTTATGTTTAAGTCCCATGGAAACTCAGTAACACTTTGCCAGTCCTGGGAATCGAACATAATGCTCAGCACGCTTACGACCACTAGACCAACGTAATGGCGTAACACAATATTGAAATCTCAGTCTGAATCATTTTGAAGGATATTGCTAATCCATTGCTTCATATATTCGAAAAAATTGTCAGCTCAGCAACGTAAATAACGCAATGAATTTCGTTGGACTGTCAACATAAAAGCCATTGCTACTGATGGCGTGTTACGCAACTACCCCGCAGGTATAATTTTCTTTATCCGATTTTTACTCCCTTAACCATAAATTGCCCATTTCAATCCACTCAGCCAGTCTCTTATATTTCTTATAAGTATAAAATTGCCTACTTAACGTAATGAAAAGCTACTGGGCACTACAGTGACTACGGTACCAAGAGACTTGGCAGACAAACCTGGGGGTCTACTCCGAAGTAGTATCGGCCGAATGTTCGGCCGTGTCCTGCTACAAAGTTATTATTTGGTTTGGTCGGTTCCGATCCTACACTCCTACACTCTTTCGAATATTGACTATGGTCCCGACCCAACTGAGCTGATCCGAACTTTTTTCGCAATTTTTCAATAATATTCGGTTCGGCCATGCCGAACATGCGCACTTTGCACTTCGGAGTAGGCCCCCTGTAGACACATCTGACATATTTGGCAACAACTATCGTAGCAATGGAGAGACAATAAGCTCGTTAAGTTGTTAAAATAAACGCTGCTGCATTAGCGACAGTAGTCGAGGAATACAAAGTGTCTATAGTCGACATACGGAGGTTTTAATAAGGTAAGCAGGTATAGGCGCCGCTGTCGAATAAAAGTATTAAATACTGTGTTTAAAAGGTTACACAGATTCATACATCCACATATCAGTAACTAGCTTTTGCCGGCGACTCCATACGCGTAATTCGCGCGTTTCTCGTTCCCCTTTTTTTTTTTTTTTGAGGATGGGAAATCATCAAATGACTCCTCCCGCTCTGGGTGGAGCAGAAGGGAGTGTCAGACTTTTACTGACTAAAACCCACCCGTGTTCCTTCCTTAGCCCTTTATGTTCCAGGGCAGCGGTAAACCCTTTCGGATGGTCCCGCTACCCTGGCAGGCTTCGGCCCTATGGGGCCCCGTCTCTTTTGCTGACATCTCTTTGAGGCGCGCGTGGAACACGAACACGCCGTCCGGCACGGGCCTAGTCCTGATCGGACGGAGAGCTACCCATTACTCTCCGCCCGCAGGCCCGCGCCTACGGTGGCCGGGAGTCGTCACGCGGCTCCCGACGCCCGGAGCGTCTCCCGCGGCGGCTGAGGCGTGAGGTGCGCAAGGCGCGTTCCCTCGCCCACCCCGCCACCTCCTTCGCTAGCATGACTGCTTCGCAGAAGGAGGTGACTGCCTCCCACTCCCTCTCACCCCGGACTCCTGACCCATCGCACCGCCTGACCGCGTATTACATCGTTTTCGCTTACCGTTATTTCTTTATTTTTTTTATGCTTTCTTGTCCCTAGAACAGTGTACAAGTGAAGGGTGCGTGCTGGTAGACTATTTTCTATGCGTAGTCTGCCATTCTAACACTGGTTTGCGCTCACCTGTTCGCAGAATGATAGATGCCTACAACATGACTTTTGAACATATTGACACACAAGGGACTCTTGATTGATGTGTAAAGGTACAGATAAGCATGATAGTTAAGTAAGTTTAGTTTTTAATATTGTTATGTATTATTTTACCCTAGTGTTTAATTAATTAATTGTTTAACATATTCCACTGTAGAACAGTTGTGGGCTACGATATTGTTAAAATATTATGTGTATTTCTTTTTTTATATTATATGTTGTAGCTGTTCCTCTTGAATATAATATAATAACATTTTTGCTCAGGTCCTGACAGTTTTAGCGTGATGTTAAATAGCGGTCCTCAAGAATCGGCTATCAAATGCAAAAAGATTTTTTTAAATCCGACTGGTAGTTTTATACACCTTTAAATTTTGATCGTTTTAATCCTTAGAAGGGGTCATTGTACTCATCATTATGAACAACTTTTACTACGGGACCAACGCTGAAATCGTGAAAAAAAATCTGTTGATCCATACATTATGTCGAGCGAGCATAAATTTTTGTAGATTAGCGCGTTCAAATTCAAACAAACAAACATATGTATATAAGTAGTTTATCAGCCATCTTGTTACCATAACACAAGCATTAGGTTGCTTAGCTTGGGACTAGATGGCGCTGTGTGAAATGTCCAGGGATATTATTATTATTATTATTATATATACTTTTCAGCTTGATTTTTAGTATAGATTGCTCAAAGTCTGTAAAAAGTATCATCAAAATATTTCTAGTCCTTTTCCAAATAACCCGTTCACTGCCACTTGTCGGCCATCTTTTCATATCTCACGATCCCACGCCAATCCCGACAATGTAGAGAAAAAGATACCGTAGCAAGAATCTTATATGGCCATAAAACTCGAGCAAAAACCCATCGATTCATGGGAAAGTGACCCCTGTCCCTTTCTACTGGGCACTTGAGTGGGAACCGGTCCCATTGACCACGGACAAGAATTCCCATGACAACAGCGTTGACGTAAGTAATAATGTCAATAATGAGAAAAAATATGGAGACTTGAGACTGTTGCGTTGGAGGGTTAATTATTTACGTAATTTTTGTTTCGTAATAAACTTGCGCGGTTACCGATTGGCAATTAACAACACATGAGATTTTGTGATTAAGTAATTATTTTTTGGAAAAAAAAAGTTGTCAAAGTTGTTTTGTTGGCAAGAGGTGAATAGTACCTACATCAGTCTGCCTACCCTTTTCCCAATTATTTTAGGGGTCCGCTTCCGGTCTAACCGGATGCAGCTGATACACAGTATTTTACATGAAGCGACTGCCTATCTGTCTTCCACCACCCAGTTAACGTGAAAATGTAACAAACAAACATACAAAAAATTAAAACTTTTCTCTTTATAGTATTAGTTTCGAAAAAATTGGTTGCCTGTAAAGTCGGTATACGGGCGAAAGTTTTACGTGACAACGACTTTGAAGGGACGCGTGCCTTTCACTTTTTATGTCTGTCTCTCTCGCTCTTAGGCGGGCTAACCATGCCCGAGTGGAAGGGACGCGTGCCTCTCACTCGCTCTCATTGTGAGCGCATAACGTGAGCGGAGCGTAACGCAGTTTCTTGAAGTGTCACCCGGCAAACCAATTTATAAGACGTTGTCACGTCAAAATTATATTTTCTCACCCGAACACACTTGTAATTAAGCAGTTTAGGAGAATAGACGACACATACAGACTGACAGAAATACACAGTAGTAAAAAAACTGCAATAAACGTAGTCAACCAAAACCTCAAACCAACTTTGACGTCTAATTTACGTCTTTGACGTTTAAATTTTAGTCATCATTTGCCTAGCCTTTTCCCGACTATGTTGGGGTCGGCTTCCAGTCTCACCGGATGCAGCTGATACACAGTATTTTACATGGAGCGACTGCCTATATTTTTGCCGCGTCTATATTTTTTACTACTCATGGAAATATAATTGGTTCACTAGTTAACAAAATTCATAACTTTCGCGCGAATGGGAACGATGGCCGGCTGCCATTGAAGCGAACTGGACGCTTTCAATTTAAATGCAATTTTTGTTCCGTCCATATTGTTCTTGATTTAATTTCGTTCTGTATTTTTGGGCACTTTTAATGGGTTTCATTTGTTTGTTGCCTGATATGAGAAGAGGTATGTGATATTAAATGCCTATTTAGATTTAGGGCTTATTTTTCCTACGCCAGATAATTTTATCCAAGGAATAGTTTTGAATCTAAATAATAACAGCCGCACAGGTCGATCGGTCAGGTTAAGCTATGCTTGCCGCGGTTGGTCTGTGGATGGGTGACCATCTTTACATACCGAGACCACTCCGTGCCCCGGAAAGCACGTTAAGCCGTTGGTCCCGGCTGTCATTCGTGGATCTTTGACAGTCGTTACGGGTAGTCAGAAGCCCGAAAGTCTGACAACCAGTCTTACCAAAGGGTATCGTATTACCCAGTAACTGGGTTGTGGAGGTCAGATAGGCAGTCGCTCCATGTAAAATACTGGTATTCAGCATTTCAGCTGCATCCGGTTAGACTGGAAGCCGACCCCAACATAGTTGGGAAAAGGCTAGGCAGGAGATGATGAGTTTTGAATTTTTGACAGTTCTTCCATATAAAATCTGTCAGCCGTCAGTTTTATTCTACAAATAAAAATGATCTGCCTATTGAATATCCTATCTGCATTTAGAACATTTAGCATATTACAACTTCATTATTTTTCTTTTGTCACAATTAACACGCTTTTATTTAAAAGTCAATTAACACTGTTACTTTTACAAATCATCTAAATTGATACAAAATGATGCGATACATTGGTTTTCTCTATATCATGTAATAGCAAAGAATTAATTATTCTTAAATATTCTATTACTATATGTTTTTTAAGAATATTTTGCTCAATAATTAAGATTTAAACAACTAAAGTGTTAACCGACTTTTGTTGCTGACCGTACCTACCTATATGGTATTTTTTTCTTATCAGGTTTAAATTATTTTTAACTTTTTATTTATTTTTATTACCAAGTAATTAAAGCTTGTTTTTAAAAAGTTTTTTTTTTCTTTAAATTTTTATTTTTAACTTTTTGTTATTTTTGATGCGAGATTGTTGTTGTTAATGAACGAACGACCTTATTTTCCCAAAGATGGGGTCGCATATTCACGTCCACCAAACCACCACCACTCACCACCCATCAAGACGAATCAAACTCGACGCGGTTGTGTCGCTTAATTACTGAGTTCCTATGGCCACCTTCCAGCTCCATCATCAGACCTTGGTTACCATCTAGCACCAAAGTACTCGTCAAGACGAATCATACGAGCCCAAACTCGATGGGGTTGTGTCGTTTAATTACTGAATTCCTATGACCATCTTCCAGCTCCATCATCAGACTCTGGTTACCATCTAGCACCAAAGTACTTGTCAAGACGGATCAAACGAGTCCAAACTCGATGGGTTTGTGTCGTTAAACTACCGAGTTCCCATGGCCACCTTCCGGTTCATCATCAGATCAGCTCCATGTCATAATATTTTTGCATTGTCGTCCAATTTACACATGCATGCAAAATTTCAGCTCAATCGGTAACCGGGAAGTGGATGAAATTTAACTTGCAAGATTTGATTACAGATAAACATCGGGACAGGTGAAAACTAAATAAAAGCTTGTAAAAAGGGAAAATCACACATCAAATCTCCAATACATTTACACTATCACACTCTTATGAAACGGGTCCCAAGAGTAATAACTGAATAAATTGAGGAGCTCCCGATTGCCGCCGACTTGAGAGGAAAGACCCACTTCCTGTTTTGATGGGATTTTTTTTAAATCGATCGATGTCGAAACTGTAGTCGGTAATCTTACACCATTTTCAGCATTTTCGTGCCGTGAATATATAATTATTCCACCCTCAATATAGCACCGTTTTGCAATATAGCATTAATTTATTCGAATGCAAATAGCTTTGCTCTTTTCTTGAGATTGATGTAGTATCGATTCTTATCCAATTGTTGAAGTTATGTAGTTGAAACTGACGATTTATTTTTGATGGAGTTACTAATTAATATTCTTATTACACTTCGCAGATTAGTCATGCGATATTGTTTGGAATTAGCACGTTGTTTTAGTTCAGAGATTAAATAAATAAATAGACAATTAATTGGCATAAAAAAAGTGTGCAAAAAATAAAAAAATGTGTGCAAACAAGGTGAAGCTTCAGGGCTTCACTCTGTTGCAAACATTTTTTATTTTTTCCTGCGCTAGCTAACAACACCTGTGTTACAGGAGCCAGAAAATCAACATGCTAAAAAGAAGAATTTTGTGTGTCACTGCAATATTAAAAGGCACTAAGGTGTATTCATGTAGAGTGGTGGTAATCTGCACCGATATGTCAGCGCTTCTCAGCACCGGCCAGCGCTGGTTGCCATCGCTGGTCAGCACAGGCAGCTTTCATACTTTTTTCCAAACAGCGCGAACCGTCGCCGAAAAGCGCTGACAAGTTTCTATCAGAATAAAGTCTCCCACAGACAAGCACGACGCGACTCTAGTAGAATAATTTCATTTTCGAAATTATGCTACCAGAATTGCATCGCACTGTCGCGTCCCGCCTGTCTACGGACGCCTTTAGTCGACACTAAGCACATATCAGCGTCAGTCACCAGATTTCTACTTGAACACACCTTTAGTCTCGTGCGTCTTGCTTAGTCAATTACGAAGGACTTTCATATAAAAAAATGTCATGCCATCAAATCAGCAGCAGTAGTCTCCGTGAGAATCGCCCTTATTAACATCGGCAGAACAAAAAAGCCTGTTGCATCAGAACCACGAGACGCTAACAACAAAAACCAATATCTACACATGCAGTTTCATTGAGAAATGCCCTATATTTCACACACTTTACGTAACCGTGAATACTGACGAAATCACGACACTATCTCGACAACACAATACATTGCTGGCTTTAATAGCAGCATCATTCGCAGAGACTACATAAAAACGGCTTTTGATGTGCAATAAAAGTTTAAAATTTTAAGTTGGCAAGTTCCTGGGTAGAGCAGGCCAGGAGTTGGATTACACGCAAGCGTAGCGAAACATCCAGAGACAATTCCTAAGATGTAAATGAAGGAGGAAACGAAATTAAACCAAGTGGCTGAGTTATTTATGTTGCAAGAGTCCCAGTTAAGATTTATAGATAATTTCCAAGAAGAATGTAATAATCTGAAGGAAATGCTGTTCCTTTGGGCATGATATATAATAATACGTAGGTACCCTTTATATAGGGCAAGTAGTAGGGTAGTAGTTAATAACAAGATAAGGGCTATAAAACGTCCCTTTTTAGAGTAACACCCCAATATCGCAAGTACCTAGTACATAATAGATATCTGTGTCGATCGCGTTCACTTTAGAAAACATATATCAATTGACTCTCACAATATTTTGATCATGCATAAGCATAAACATAGCATATCCCGTTCATGTACCCACTACTGGGACACTCAGGCCTCCTCTCTTCTCTTCTTCTTTCGAGGAGTGGGCTATAATCTACCACGAGAGCCCAGTACGGGTTGATAGATGTTACATGTCTTCGAATTTTTGGTTCTAGGACATGCCGGCTTCCTCACAATGTTTTCCTTCACCATTTTGAGAGCAGTGGTGATGAAATTATTTACACAAAGTAATAGTACAAAAGCCTGGGTTCAAACCCACGACTCGCAAGTCCCACCATGACCACTGCTTTCGCCATTTAGTGATGACAGCAGATATATTTCAAAAATAAGATATCATCAAACGTTACAGTGTTATTTCTTCACAAATCAGCACCTTGCTATATGAGAACAATACTCCTATAAATCAAAGTTCACATTACAATTATATCGTCGAACAAGGCCGAAGGAAAGAGCGCTCGTTTTATTCAACCGTCCGTGACATATCCAAGTAATATGACCTTTGAGGTATCTTCTGGCTCATATTCCTTTGCAGTATAAGCAGGAAAGTCAGCGGAATTCGCTGATTTTTGCAAGATTCTTCTTACAGTAAGCGTTCTTGTGCCACATGCGATGATTTCGCATGATTTCGAATGTTGACCAATTAAAAAGCTGGCTGGTTAGAATTTGTTCGAAAAACTGTTTTTAGGAATGTTTGTGTCTATGGCAGTTTCATTTAAAAAATTGACAGTTACCTAGAAGTTCGGATAAACTCGATCGAACTGAACGACTTTGATTGTAGGCACGTCGATATAGGGTATTAGTGTTCTATGCGTCGATATTAATAATGATAAGGAAGCGAAGACAGTGATGGCAGTCATTATGGTAATATGATATGACGTAGTACGTAAGAGTTCCAGTTCAGTGAGCATTAAACTCGTCTCGATGTCACAGTTCATGGTCAAAGTTGATAGTATTACAAGATGGTAGTATCGTGTTTAAATAACTCAATATTCAGTATGTGCGAAGTTGGCAGGCAGTGGAACTTGGCAGGCTACATGACGTTGAAGAACAGACAATAGATGCAGTAAAAAATTATTAGAATATTTAGAACGGAGGCCTAGAACTGGCTATAATAGAGTGAGTAGGGCACGTGTGGTAGACTGAAGACTGTTAAATTGTTATATTATATACTTACTTGATTGTATCCGTCTATAGAATTTTTTGTTCAAACAACGTGAATCTGTTCACGATTCTCACCTTTACCATTCGAACTTTGTACCAGAACGTAACTATTAAATACTTAGTTATGTTATTTCGTGTGCATATGTATAAAAACACTTCGTATTCTCATCGTCCGTGACATATTCCGCGTAACACGACCCTTACGGAATGCCAGCGTCTGACAGATTTGTTGCGAAACCGACGCTTGAAGCGGATTTAGGGCAGCAGTACTCTGCCGAAACTCTGCCAAATAAATGTTTAGTTTTGTTTGTGGGATGTCGCTTACTAGCGCTGTTAGCGGCTTTTATTGACACGTTACTAAAATGGTTATCATCTTCTTCTTAGCGTGTCGATAGCAATCTAAATGGACTCGGCCCAGAATTCGGCCAATTGTTTGGCGCCATCACCAGCGTCCATCAGTTCCTATAACGTGCAGCTGACAGGACACACAGGACACGATATTAAGTGTCCCATCGTTTGTGGAACAGCACCACATCTACACTCCAAGGCGGACTCGTCTATGAATTTCCACCTGAACAGGTTTTCCTTGCTTCAGCCAACCTGGGTCTGGGGTCTATTTAAAGACTTCCAGGTTACCGACGGCAACTCATGTCCGGGTGGGAGGTCTTCAGCGGGTGGGACGAAAGGTTTGGGTAAGGAAGTACAGTCTCGCCACGGCTTCAGTCTTTCTTGCGATCGTTCGCCAGTGAGTTTCGACTTTTAAGCCTTTGTGGCACAAGGATGTTGTCGTGCAAAGGGTGTCGTGTGTCGGAGACCATTTTGGCTCTTTCGCTGGAGCTTGCCACCGCTCTACGAATCACTGGTGGCGCTATTCCTGCCAGTGGATACAGCATATGTACCGGGGTCGCTTACCGTATTCCAGCAGTGGGGACGTTATAGGCTCTCGTCTGCTACCTACTAACAAATGACTTCGTCAGCTTATCCGTCAGGTCTCATGATTGGCATAAGAAGAAGGATTTCTGCTTACGTTTGATAACGTATGAATTTAGGGGAGGATGCATTGCCAGCTGATTGAATGATTGTACGTCAAATGTAGCATAAGGTGATTAGCTGATAAATTTCGTGATTGTCGAGAGTTCGCTAGTTGTAATTTCTTTCTTGACTGCTAGCTTGAGGCCATTTCACGAACAAAAAAAAGGTCAATTAGGTACCTACCACTTATAAACTTTTAGTCCAGTTTCGCGAACTCAATAATCTTCCCTCATAAATGTTCATAAAGTTCTATTTAATGTTCCGAGAATTTTAAACGGGCTACAGGAGCAAATGACGCAAGATATTAGGTAACTTCTAGTATGAAGAAATACAAGATGAGAGAAAGGTCTTGAAAGTATGTACTTTCGTAATTAAGGAATTTGGAAATCTTTAGCTCATTAATCAGATTCTTACAATCCTGTAAGATGAACCTTAAAGTCGTTCTCACAAATATAATTTCAACATGAATGATGTATCCAATGTTGTGTAACAAATTAATTATTTAAAAGAGCTTTGGAATGGGCAACTAGCTTCATCTTTCTGACTGACAATTCAAAAGTGGCTGTAATTATTGGTTTATTTGAAATAAATGCTTTGAGTTTAGAGTTTTTATTTTGGCCGAATAGATGCTATTGACGACGCTACCAACTCAATCAATCTCAAAAACAAGAAAACTGCTAACAAAATAAAGAATTCCACAAAAACAAAACTCAAGCGCAAAAAAGCAAACCGTACGTCACAGCGACATTACCCCGCGAGGCGTCATTCCCATAAAATTTGCGCAAACGCGGGTAAAACAGTCAACTTTAGCCATTCATAAACGCAGGGAGCCATGAATGAGTTAGTAGGGCGGAGAGCGTGGATCGCAGCACACCCATTTATTACAACACCATGTATATTAGAATGGGGGTGTAAATCTGACGGGTTGCAATTGGGACCAAAAGTTGGTGTGTTATTGTCGCTTGTCGCTTCATCGTGCGAGTGAGTTTTGAAGGACTTTTAGATGAAATAGGAATACTTTGTTCATTTTAGAAGGTCGTGAGCTTTTTTGTCCAACTAAGCCCCGCGGTTTTACCCGCATAAGTTGCGATCCTCTGGGAATATCGGGATACAAAGATATCCTATGAAAAGATATCCTATGTGTTAATCCTGGTTATAAACTGGGTGCCAAATTTCATTCAAATCCGTCAGTAGTTTTTGCGTGAAAGAGTAACAAACATCCATCCACCCATTCATCCATCCAAACAAACTTTCGCATTTATATTATTTTAAGTAGGAAGTAGGATTAAAAGGTACTTGCAATGGATTATTAGTAGGGTATTATGTGCGCCTTAAAGCAGCCGATCTAAGCACCATAGGTTAAGATGGGCAGGATAAGTTTGCATTTGTTTGTGGATCATGTCGATGAGTTTGCATGAGCAAATGTCCAAGGTAGCCCGCGTAATTCAAATTTTCTTACGTTTTTTGCAATTTGCTGGTCAATCATATTTTATCATATTTTAATCAACGTATAACTTAGGTTATACGTTGATTAAAATATGATTCGCGGCCGTAACAAATATGTATTTACAGAATTATAATCATTAGAGTCAGTAATACAACTTGTTAAGTTAGCATAATCAAAATGTCAAGATTTCATGAAATGGTCATTCAGTGGGATTACTCTTGATCTTAGAGAGTAGTGTTGGTGACTTTAATGATTATAATTCTGTAAATACATATTTGTTACGGCCGCGAATATACATATTTGTTAATCAACGTACAACTTAGTACTGACCAGCAAATTGCAAAAAATGTAAGAAAATTTGAATTTCGCGGGCTACCTTGGAGCATCCACCTTAAGCAAGAACTACGACCAGGGGTAAGGCATCGTTTGAGGATCGTTTATAATACTTAGTATCAACGCGGAAGATTCTCTCCTAACATACACAAACCTCACTCCTTACTCATCGTCTGCCCAGCCTTTTCCCAACTATTTTCGGGGTCAGCTTCCAGTCTAACTGGATGCATCTAAATACCAGTAATTCACGTGGAGCGACTGCTGGAGTATCCAGTTACTGGATAACAAGATACCTCTTGATAAGACTGGTTGTCAGACTTTCAGGCTCAGTCTTTACTGCAGGAAATTAATCAATCAACTCAGCCTATGGCAGTCCACTGCTGGACATGGACCATGGCTGGGCATGGTCTCCCAGGCTGGCTGCGCCACAACACCCTGTCCTCCCCCTTCTTCATCCAGTCTGTCCCAGCCACCTTCTTAAGGTCCGTCCATCTAGCTGGAGGGCGTCCCACACTACGCTTGCCGATACGCGATCTCCACTCCAAGACTTGGTCCTACGACAAACATGGCCAGCCCACTGCCACTTCAGTTTGCTTACTCTGCAAGCTATGTCGGTAGCTCCAGTTCTTTTCCAGATAGTTTCATTCACAGGAAGTATTAGCATCTATTCCAAGTTCCTGTTCTGGACCTAAATCACTCTGATATTTCCGCCCATAAAGTTGACTGCACCCAACAATGCAAGTGCTCGTTAAATTAGGAATGGCTTTAAAAACTATAAATAGTGACCTGCGAAATTACGTCGTCACAGCACTGTAGGAGCAATAAGGATCAGAATTCTCGAGCAATAAAAGAAAATAAGCATCTGAGTTCTCTGAGATTTGAGGAACCTGATTCTGTAATGACTAAACAGTTTTAGTTTTACGATGAACTTGATTCTGCTGAAAGTTTTAATCAGACGAAATATTTTTTACACTAAACTATCAGCAGTAATCACTTTTTCGCGTAAGTGCCTACAGATTTCTGTATAACCACACAATTTTAGGGTTCCAAACCCTAAAAGGCGAAACGAAACCTTTATAAGATCACTCTCTTGTCTGTCTGTCGCATGTCGCAGAGGTTTGAATGATTAACGTCATTCTGCCATCCTGCCTTTATCAAATATGCAGAGCCTGTGGAACTGACAGCGAGTCCTGACAAGCTGTCAGGGGCAATTAATGTTCAGATGATAAATGAAAATAATGATTAAGTGGCTTTTATAATCTCGAAACACCAAAATAAACGTCAGACATCGTCATTCAATTTCATAATTAACCAACATGAATCGACTGCAATTCAATTATGCAAGATTCTTAATTTAATATCAGCATCTGGTCATAAATATCCCACCGGTGCTTAACTTACGTAATCTGTAAGTAGGTATATAGGTTTCGAATTAACCCGTAAGTGCGAACGTGAAAGTGGTGAGACGGGTCTCGTGGACCCCACATTCACACACTCACTCACTCACTGATGACAAATGTCACAGATCGAGTCGCCGTCGGAGGTTATATATTAGTGCTAGTGAAACCTACGATACAGTACGACACAATTTAGAAGGTACATTGAGAAAACTCTTGAAACACTAGTTAACACGACTATTTCGTAAACAGTTGTGTCAATCATTAGATCAAAACAACTACTACTAACTATTTTCAATCGCAACAGATATCTTGATACATAAAAGGTTCTTACAAAACTTTTTGACAACTATGATCTAGAGACCGTTTTTGCTAGTGTGCGTCAAATCTTTTGTTTATATTTTTGATATGCCTCCATAGAGCGATAGTCAGTCTCAACTCTGTGCACTGTCTAAACGAACTTAGACAATGACAGACCCAAGTTCGTTATAACTTGGTGGAGCGAAAACGGACGATGCTAGTTTTGGTTGACGTTCAGACGCCAGCAGGTTAAACTACCCGAAACTGTCAAATTTTCCCAATTTTCCTTTAACCTTAATGCTTTAGCGATAAAGTTGAAAATCTATTAAAGAAATTTGGCAGATTGTAGTAGCTTAATGTGCTGGCGTCTGTACAACGATGTAACCTTTAACTTGTGGCGTACTTGATAAGTTTTCACTTCGATATGTACTGCAATAAGTCACTGGTACTTGAAACTTCGTATCTGTTTCTTATCACCAGATTAATGTTTATAGATATAAGATAGGTCACCTATTGTGGTTAATTACTGAAAGAAAAACCTATTTGTTTAGGAGTATTGGAACGAAGTTCCTTATCGCGCGTTGCGAAAGGGGGCTAGACGGAAAAAATTAAGACCAAAAGTTGGAACGACACTTTTTGCTATAGTTGTAAGCCGTGCGGCGTGCGCGTGTTTCTCTGTCTCTCTGTCTCTCTCTCTCTCTTATAGAAAGCAAGCCAGTTATATTTCGTTCCATCCGGGTGTCCCTTGACACCTCTCAAGTTTTTATCATGGTATTAGTAGTGAAGTGGTGGGCGTGGCCCAGTGGTAATGGCCGCGACTTACGAATAATAGGTTATAGGATCGAAAATTATTCATCACCACTGCTCTCAAAACGGTCATCATCATCATCATCAACATTTCAGCCGAAAGACGTCCACTGCTGGACATAGGCCAAAACGGTACACACGGTACAAACTGTCTCAAAACGGTAAAGGAAAACATTGAGAGGAAAACGGCATGTCCTAGAACCAAACATTCGAAGACATGTGACATCTATCAACCCGCACTGGGCCCGCATGGTGGATTACGGTCCAATCCCTCTCACCGAGAGGAGGCCTGTGTCCCAGCAGTGGGAACATTAAAGGCTAATTATTATCATGGTTGTTGGCTTATGTCAAGCCTGATTTCCAAAATGGAGGTACACACACAATGGAGTAGTTTGTTTCGAAAATGATCAAATACAAAACTAGTTTACATAAGTAACAATGAATGTAAATATAATTATGTTTTCGACAGCTCTTCTATTAAATCTCGTTGCAAATTGTTTAATCAACAGATGTAATTAACAATATAAAATATAATTATTTAAATCTGGTACACAGCAATCAATTTTCCCAATTTCGATGAATCAATACTGAGTTTAAAGTAAAGTAAATACCTAGTTTAAAAGTAAATGAACCTCGTTCATTGATGTTGTAAATATTCAAGGTACGTGTGTACAATATAAGGATCTACCAACCATAATATAGAGGTCATATTAGATTAGCTAGCTAAACTCTGCAAAAGTGTTGGGAGTACATCTAAACATGATAGTCAAAATAAAATTTTCTGTTATTTTATGTTGGAGTCAACCACCGTCGATAGTGTAATTACTTAAAATTTGTGTAAACTTCACAGATGTAATAAGTATCGATATCTAAATACGATGAAACATTTCAACTAATAGGTACTTCAAGTAACGACACTACTTCATTACACAAAAAGTTTTATTTTTTAAATTGTCTTTAGATATCGACCTTCTTATCTCTCTTACCCATTACGTCTGCGGAGTATTGCTAGCTAATTTTATTTGCCCTGTATACCTACTTTCAATTTTACGTGCATACCTACATGCATGCTTGAATGAAAGCAAAACACAACCGGTAATGGCATTATTATGTCTTCGAAAATTCAACAAACTCGGAACTCGACAAACAGCCAGCTTTCAAATTAATGGCGAGCAAGAAGAATACATTCATCACCAATTTGAAACCACTTCATTATTAATCAGCTGTCAAACTTGAGAGAGTTGCTTATTTATTTAGATACATACAAGCTTCTGCCCGCGGCTCAAGCCCACCCCCCGTGATTTTACTTAGTTTTCGCGTAGCATTCTTCCTGACTTTTTTCTTTTTGTTCGGCTTCTAAGGATCGTAGCGTTATTTTATATTTATAGCTCAAAAATTGGGTTATCAAACGCAAAAAGAATTTATCAAATCCGACTGGAAATCAAAAACAAACAAAACAAACAGTTCAAAAAACATTTATTTCGAAGTAAGTGTACAATGTTGGTGTTATGTTATGTTAGAACTTATTACTTGGGCCACTCGCCCACGGCGACTTTTTGTAGCGATGCTGTCGCGCGTTTTATTCGCATAAAGGCGCGACAGCATCGCTACTAACGCGCGTTAGTCGCATTTGCAACGCGCTACAGAAGCGATGCCAACGCGCTAGAGCATCGCGACTGTATGTATCATCACATCATCGGGGAGAGAGCAGACGGGTGGCGCCTGTGAGTGGAGAACCGAGCATCAGTGCAACTGGCATCGCGACAGAAGCGCGACAGTATCGCGTTTGCATTACGACTGAGAATCGTGGTGTGGGCGAGGGTAAACAGCTAGCGACCGCATCGCGACTGTATCGATGCGAACGCGCGACAACATCGCTACAAAAAGTCGTCGTCGGCGAGGTGCCGCCCCTTACATAACCCCTTAGCAGCCTTAGAAGCATTGCAATTATCATTCGCCTGTCCTTATCATCCTAAATTATCATGCATTTTAACATTATTATTATTTATTTTATTTTATATTAGTACAATTAAATTGAGAAATTATAGTTAAGTACGAGTATGTCAAAATTGAATGTCAATAATAATGAATGAAGTTTCAGAGATTAGTCAAACAAACAAACTCTTCAGCTTTATTATTATTATTAGTATAGATGAGTAACTTATTTATGGAGACTTCCATGTTGATAAAATATGCCTTCGGTAAAAAACACAGGCAGAAGTCAGGATCATGACATGAACTCCGCGATAATAAATCAAAAAAGTTTAACAGAAACTCGCGATGAAATTATTTCTAATTATTTTTTGTATTGGCCTTCTCGACCCCACGTAGCATTTATGAGTTAACTAATCTCTTGAAGTTCATTCACACGTCACCAGACTTTAATGGAGCACCTGTTTAATGTTAGTGAGTTTCATCTAATCGATTTTTAACTGAAAGGTTTGTATTATTTAGCTTCTGCCTACCTCTTCTTCTTCGAAGGGCTCGTGGCTAAGTAATTACGGGGGCTTGTGGTTAAGATACGCTTGCCGCGGTTAGGTCGTGGATGGGTGACCATCTACATACCAAGACCCTTCTTGGTATGTAAAGATGGTATAGGCATAACGTGCTAACGTCCCGGCTGTAATTATTGGATCTTTGACAGTCGTTACGGGTCACCATAACCCCGAAAGTCTGACAACCAGTCTTACTAAGGGTATCGTGTTACCCAGTTACTGGGTTGTGGAGGTCAGATAGGGAGTCACTCCATATAAAACAATTAGCATTCGGCTAGACTGGAAGCCGACCCCAACTGAGTCAAGAAAAGGCTCGGCAGATTTCAACAGCTTCCCTGTCCGTGTTGAAAGGCAAATTATACCATAAAACATGCCCTATGGTACTCAGTAACTGTTGAATTCTTATAGTAATAGAATTTTGGTAATCGGATCAGTACTTTCAGAGATAATCTCTTACCAACAAACAATTTTAGCTATTTATAAGCATAAATACCTATATTACGATGGACAGCTCGGTAAAAATATCTGAAGGCCAATTCTCGTTATTTAAAATGTTCAAAATCTAGTCGCAGTCTCATCTCGGCAACAAACAAATGTTAAAAACTTGTCTAAATGTAGGGAAATTACAGGATTTTTTGACAGATTGAGACTGAGATCAGACTGTGAACGTTCTTAAAATTATGAGAATTGCCCTACCCGTTTCATGACGCAATCATTAATAGCTGTCGTCAAGATAACAGCAAATATTATGTATGTGATCATTTGTGGATAGCATATAAAAGCAGCAGCACAAATATCTGAACCAGAACTATCTGACGAGAAAAGTTGCTGCATCGACTTCAAAAAGATGTGTCTCTTCTAAGAATGCAATACGAGTAATATCGAACATGCACGACATGTTCGATATTATTGCATGTAATAAATATCTGCCAACTCAGAGAGCAGTGGTGGCCTAATGGTAACGGCCACAACTTACGAGTTGTTGGTCGTGGGTTCGAACCCAGGCAGGCACTTTTCTTTGTGTAAATTATTTCATCACCACTGCTCTCAAAACGGTGAAAGAAAACATCGTTAGGAAACCGGCATATCTTAGAACCAAAAATTCGAACACATGTGACATCTACCAACCCGCACTGGGCCCGCGTGGTGGATTACAGCCTATTCCCTCTCACCGAGAGGAAGCCTGTATCCCAGCAGTGGGCACATTATAGGCTGATTATGCTATATGCTTATGCATTTAGAGTCAGAAGAATGCGATACTTCGTTGTTGACAAAAATATTTGACAGTAACTGTTCCTACGTATCCCTTGCCTAAGTCTACGTTGTACGTAAGTAAAGATGTTAGTATCGATTAATTATGGGTGAGGTAAACGACTTTCTAATCGGTTTAATCGACATCCTATTAGACTTAAGCCGTCGAAGACTGGCTGAGGAAGGTATAGAGATCAGTAATGTCTAGTATACTATAACATCACTCCTGTAATCCCTCCCCCCCTCATGAAAACGTTGGCACCGGTGTTTGACTTTACGGTGTCAAAAAATGCTCTCTAGGAAAACACACCAACTAGCGTCCGCAATTGGGAGCGGTGAATGCTTATGCGAATCCGGCACCCCCGGCCATAGGCAGCGGTGGATCACCGCGGTGATTTGAGCCGGTAAGAGTCCTGTATACATACCCCTCCGTCACCCCCACAATGGAGGAAGTCCATGAGGATTTCCATCGCGAAACCAAAAAAAAACCGCATTCTGAGAAAACCCCAGTTTTAGTGTGCCGAATTTTGAAGCTCAAATGTGACATAAGTATCTGTCATCTTATTTATAACATAAAATAATATCATTGTTTTCATTCACGATATTTTAAGGTAAGCCTTTGGCGCATGCATAATACCTATTCGCCCCACATTTTTTCAAAAGACCTTTTCCGCTTTCATTATTTTAATGAACTGAATCTGAATATCCTGCAGTGAACAAGTTTTTACATTTTTAATATCATTCAGCGTTACAATTTACAGCTAGCAAAAAGTCGGGAATTTTAAAAAGTAATTAATGTTCTCGCGATGAGTGTAACGAAACGTTATTACTAGTTTCTACTTTTAGAAAAAGGTTTTATTTTCAGCATTACAAACAATTCCTAGGTATACAATTAAAATATCTGTACCTAGGAAATATCTGTAACTAGGAAAAATTTACTGAACATTCAAAAGTCAAAAAGATAAAGGTTTTAAGGTGGCTGGGACTAGGTATACAATTAAAATATCTGTACCTAGGAAATATCTGTAACTAGGAAAAATTTACTGAACATTCAAAAGTCAAAAAGGTTAAGGTGGCTGGGACAGACTGGATACGGAAGGCGGAGGACAGGGTGTTGCGGTGCAGCCTGGGAGAGGCCTATGTCCAGCGGTGGACTGCGATAGCCTGAGTTGATTGATTGTCTGAATACCTTATTTAATTTAAGAATGCCAATTGCCACTCGATAAAACATCGAATTTAATTCTTTACTCAGGGAGATGACGGCTTAGAGACGTTCACTATTGACGAGAAAGATGTACGATAACAATAGAATACGATGTACGATGCAATAACTATTACATCAACCCCAAATAAACTGGCAGAAGGATAATGGATTATGTGGCGAAAGAAAAATTTGAATTAATAATATTTAACTATGTAACAATATCCCCTTTACTCTTTCATCAGGTCCACCGAAAGTGTGGCCGTCGAGATCCTTCTAATATTAGCAACAGTTTGTGAGGATGGATTGATCGATGTTTATTGGAACGAAGTTCCTTATCGCGCGTTGCGAAAGGAGGCTAGACGGAAAAAATTAAGACCAAAAGTTGGAACGACACTTTTTGCTATAGGTAGTTGTAAGCCGTGCGGCGTGCGCGTGTTACTCTGCCTCTCTCTCTCTCTCTTTGAACTTCGTTCCATCCGGGTGTCCCTTGACACCTCTCAAGTTTTTGGAACGAAGTTCCTTATCGCGCGTTGCGAAAGGGGGCTAGACGGAAAAAATTAAGACCAAAAGTTAGAACGACACTTTTTGCTATAGTTGTAAGCCGTGCGGCGTGCGCGTGTTTCTCTGTCTGTCTCTCTCTCTCTTTGAACTTCGTTCCATCCGGGTGTCCTTTGACACCTCTCAAGTTTTTGTTACTATTTCACGCAAAACCTACTGAACGGATTTAGATTAAAGGCACACAAATAGTTTGTAACCAGGATTAATACATAGGTATGATACTTTTTATCCCGATCCCGGAGGGGCCCGTGGCTTAATAATAACTGCCGCACAGGTCGATCGGTCAGGTTAAGCTACGCTTCCCCCCCGGTGGGTTCCCGCATTGTCGAGGCGGGGGGGCTCAGTAGCCGTGGCGAGCTGGGCCACGGTGAAGCTAAGAGGAACCCCAGCGGGGGCCGCTCGTCCGGGCTGTGCGGTTTAGCCCGGGACGTAGCGGCCCACGGGTAGGTTGCGGTGCCGCTTGCGCGACATCGTGACCTACCTGAGGCGGGCCGCGATGTCCCCCGTGAGGGAGACATTGCGGCTGAGGATAGAGGCCGCGGCGGGAGAGGCTCCCCCTCCTTCCGCGGCCTTGACGGGGCCGCCACCGTTGGATGGCGGACGCGGCGGGGCCGCAGGGGAAGAGGCGTGTCGGTGTTTCGTTGCCGCTCGCCCTATCCTCTGCGGCCGTAGCTCCCCCAACGCGGGGGGGCATGCGGGGCCTGCCTCTTAGGCGGGCGTGGAGGCCAGCAGGCAACGGGTGCGGGGGCTCCGTTGCCTGTTTTGCACAGGCCTCCACCTTGTGGGACGGGAATGGCCAGGTGTTCCCGGCCATTCCCGTAGCCCCCCAACCTGGGGGGCATGCGGGGCCCGCCATACCATCTTGGCGGGCGTGCGCCGGGAGGGCCGTGGAAGTATTGATTTCCCATAGCCCTCCCATTACGGCGTTTGCAGGAACACCGCTGAGTTTTAGTGGGTATACTGTCCTTCCGACAGGGAGTCCCACATACCCCGTCTCGGTCCCCCGCGAGACGGGGATGCATAAAGCATTTCTCAGCGAGAAAAAAAAAAAAAAAAAAAAAAAAAAAGGTTAAGCTACGCTTGCCGCGGTTGGTCTGTGGATGGGTGACCATCTTTACATACCGAGACCCCTCCGTGCCTCGGACAGCACGTTAAGCCGTTGGTCCCGGCTGTCATTCGTGGATCTTTGACAGTCGTTAGGGATAGTCAGAAGCCCGAAAGTCTGACAACCAGTCCTACCAAGGGGTATCGTATTACCCAGTAACTGGGTTGTGGAGGTCAGATAGGCAGTCGCTCCATGTAAAATACTGGTATTCAGCTGCATCTGGTTAGACTGGAAGCCGACACCAACATAGTTGGGAAAAGGCTAGGCAGATGATGATGACTTTTTATCCCGATATTCCCACGGGATCGACACTTATGCGGGTGAAACCGTGGGTCGCTGCTAGTTGCTAATAAAGTTCAAATTCGCAAAACCCGTCAAGAACGCATTTTCTTGACGGTCGTACTGTACCCCCAGTTCGACATAACAATTGGAATAAACCAGAGTATTAAAACAAGTACATTTCTGACGCAAAGGTGTTACCGTGTTTATGGTGTCACCCTATTTTCGTGTCAGCCGTCAATTGGGTCCATAAAATCAAGTTTATTACTAAGTTAACGATTTCTTAACTTGTTAACCGGTTAGGTTTGTATACCAGAGTGATCTGTGGTTTACTTTCGCTTGCGTATCTGGTTTTAAAACTTTTTAAGTCAAAAGATTTATGGCGTCGAAAAGTTGGTCTTGAAGTAAAATTTAGGTGAAGTTGGGTTTCTGCTTGGGTTTTAAATGTCACCTAAGTTTTTTTTTTAAACGTTGCCCCACACTAGGAATTACTCGTGTATCGTGAGTGCGTTTACAAACATTTAAACTCACACACACAAACAGCCAGATCCGGAACAACTACCTGTAGGCAATACAAATATTTGTTCCGTGCGGGAAGCGAACCCGCGACACGCAGCGCAGCAGTCGATCGCTCAGCCACTGCGCCAACCGTGTCGTCAAGTTGGTTTTATATTAAAGCCCTGGGAATACTTACTATACTCAGTCAAAGAGTAGGAAAATTTCCAATTTTTCAAAGTTATTGAGTGTTATTTTTACGTCATGAGCCGACTTGGTGAACTTTTTGATGATCATATTTCGCACCACAGCGCATAAAGCACTTCGCTGTCTTTATCATCATCTGCCTAGCCTTTTCCCAACTATGTTGGGGTCGGCTTCCAGTCTAACCGGATGCAGCTGAATACCAGTATTTTACATGGAGCGACTGCCTATCTGACCTCCACAACCCATGAGTTACTGGGTAATATGATACCCCTTGGTAAGACTGGTTGTCAGACTTTCGGGACTCTGACTACCCGTAACGACTGTCAAAGATCCACGAATGACAGCCGGGACCAACGGCTTCGCTGTCTTTATAATCCAGACTGATAATAAAATAAAGCTAATGAGTTCGTTTGAACGCGCTAATCTCTAGAACTAATAGTAGGATTTGGAAAATTATTTTTGCATGTGACAGTCTAATTCTTGAGGAAGGCTACTGGCGATTTAACATAACGCTATGGCCCTTGGGAGCCGACCAAAAAGACAAAAAGTCAGATAGAACGCGAAGCGATAATGAAGTAACAGCGCGGGCTGGTTATGCGATACAACGGAGCGAGTTGGAGGATCAAGACATTTCCCGCCAAAAAAAGTCGCGGGCAAAACCTATATTTCAAAATTCCGTAGTTACACACGTTGCTTTTGATCCATAAAAACCAAAACCCTAAGCAAAATGGTTCCAAAAGTTTAGCCTCCCTTCACATAATTTTACCATCGACGTTCACAGAAGCGATGAAAAGAATTTTTGATGGAACGACCGCTTTTCCCTCAACTAAGTTATAGACTTAAGTTACTTACTTTAGAAACAGCATTCATTTAACTGATGCTTCCAGATTTACTTTGCCTAACTTTTAGCCTTCTATCTTTTTCTTTTATAAAGATAAAGTTGGGTCTTTCTTCAATATCGGCGATGATTTAGTTTGCTGAGCAGAATTTTAGTCTAGTATGAATGTAATGTTGAAATGAATGTAATGTTGTAAAATCAATCAATCATATTTTAAAAACTAGATAAAGTAGAGGTTTCCTATCTGACAACTCTGAGAAGAAAGGCCGAAACAAACTCAGAGGTCACAGTATCATTTAAAGTCCAGACATAATCTTGGTCAGATCATGTGGACACCATGTAGATTGGTGTCTGAAATTGTCTTTTGAGGAAAGAACTACAGATTGATAGACATGTCCAGTCAGTGTACGTAATAGTCAGTAATCATGCAGCTCAACTCAGAACTTGAGGAACACAACAATTATTTGGGTTCCTACGGAGTGATATTAGGAAAAGGGCAATGACCGATATTACCAAGCTAAAACGCGTCAGTCGTCAACTATACTAAAACAACAATTACTTACCATGTAGCCCATTCTATAAAAAACACTTAAACGAAAAACAATTAAAAACTATAACAGGAAAGATAGGCCCTACTAACAGCAAGCAATAAAAAAAAACAAAATCATAATCGGTTCATCCGTTCGGGAGCTAGGATGCCACAGTAATACATACACACACACGCACACAAGGACACGTCAAACTTATAACACCCCGTCGTTTTTGCGTCGGGGGTTAAAAACGAAGGAGAAAACATTACAGATCATGCAGCACCCTCAAGCTTTCATCAAATTACACCCCTCCAGTTACTGACCGAACATTTAACAGATGTGCAAGATATTATTCAGTACGATAAGTTGGCAAGCTTGAGCCTCGTCCAAGGTGGGGAGATTAGCGGGTGCTGAGGCGGACGCAAAGTATCTATGTATAACTATGACAGCGCTGTTTGCGATCTAACACTGAGATCTATAAACGTTACTTAGAAGTAGAACGAGCTTTGGCTAAGACATGTTCCCGTCTCTATTTCGCACTTGTAGTTTGACAGTTGTGCGACAAAGTGAGGAATAACGCTTAGCCAAAGTATAGTGTAGTGATAGCAGTTGATGGGACTGAGCGACTGAGATGAGATGGGGCTGAGACGAGTGTCGACGACAACCGTTGACACTCGTCTGCGCGTCGGCTGCTGCCGTGGACGGCTACAGTTGCTTCTACACACTTAAGGGTAATCATCACTGCTTGGGGGTTTACCTCGATGCCTGGCATGTGCGCGCGTGTCTATTAAGCATGCATTTGTTTGACATAGAGGGGACATCGAGGTTGCGAGCTAAACCGTGAAAGCGAGGTATCACAGTGAGGCAATTTCGGCATGTACAGACGCCAGCACATCAAGCTACTACAATCTGTCAAATTTCTTTAATAGATTTTCAACTTTATCGCTAAAGCATTAAGGTTCAAATTTGATTGGTAAATTTTGACAGTTTCGGGTAGCTTGACCTGCTGGCGTCTGTACTTGCCTTTTTACTCTGTGGAAACACATCTGTTGGCAACACGAACAAACGTTATTATTTTTTATATACTCGCAACATTGGTTTTCGAGTTGTCAATCAAGATTTGTAAAACGAAACGCACGCGAGTTGTTTGTCCTACAATGCAATTATATTATTTTGAGAAATTGAGAGTTTGCTTTGCAGTCACCACACACCACCGACGCCAACAAAACCCAGAAAAATATACAGTCCACTCAATAAGATCCCAACAACATCTACCCTCTACTGTCTACTATAACAACTTGCGGTGTAGTGCAGTCACCAAATCACGCCCGCCCTTGTCACCGCGCATTTCATTATATGGACGAAGCCTTAAAGTACCAATCTAATCTGCATAAGGTGAGGAGCCACGAAACTCTCCTGAATAAATAACTTGCTCCTATACCTTCCCTTCCATAAATTGGATACGTTAATATTTGGCTCTTATTGCTTTTCACATTTCCCTCCCGATTCGATCCGTTAATATTTAACTTCAGATGTGATTTTATTATGGTCCCATTTGTATTGGAATTGTATTGCTTTTTATTTTGAGTCTGGCATTATTCGAACGCTATTTTCTTAATAGAATATTGATTCTATTAGCTGAATTGCGATTGGACTTAAGTAAGTATGAATGAATAGTTTAAAGAAATCCTGTGTCGGTTTTTATTGTAATTCTGAATCCAGACTTTTACATAAGAATACTAGAATAGACTAGAAAATAGATAGTGAATAAAATGAAAAAATAACAAAACCTGCTCTTGATGCTGAAATAATTATATGCAAGCAATTATAACAAAAATGACTATTGGGATGAAAACACTTAAGTTTTTTTCCCTTATCTTCACTGCTCATTAAAACCGAGAAAGGGAACAACGCCTCTTGAAGCAAATCCGTAAATAAAGTAACGACCCGAGCTATTAAATATTCCACGTTCCAATTACTTTTCGACTTCGAAACACAAAGTAAGAGGAAGTGTGTGCAAAATGCGGCATTCCCAAAATTCTAGGGCTGCCACTGACATATGACACGCATATCATCATGCCTTTATTCACCCAAGGGTTAGGCAGAGCTGTTCCTATAGCACACCCACATTTCGCCAGTTATTTTTAAGTCACATGTAACAGGGGCCTAGCCTAGCCTATTGCCCGGGCACAAATCATGACTCCGGCTGCTAACTGATACTGAGAAATTCCTGATAAAAAACATAATAACACTTTGCTCGACCTTGGAATCGAACCCAAAGAACTCATTTTCAGCATTAGTTCTAGACTAACGACGCCAGCTGCCATTACTAAGTGTAAATTAGGGGATCTCGATGAAAAGGTCAGTTAAATTACCAGAGGGGCGCGAGAATTCAATATTGGATTAACGATTCAGATGAACATTTTATCGTCAAATCAATTTCGATTCTGTAAATAAGGGTGCTAATAAAATTAGAATTTGATGCGCGTGTTAGAAATTTAGTACCTAATTGTAAGGTGATAGAAACTTTATTGCAGCTGTAGATTTGAAAGTTAAGCTAAGTAGGTACGTGTTTGAGGATTTCGGTGAAGGATAAGCGAACGATTAAAAGAGGACTTACTGCTATAGAAATCCTTCCTATGTTTAGACGATATATGCTAATGCAGCCAGACAGAAAAACAAACTGTTACTACTTTTAAAATAAATGTGATATTAAAACAAAACAAAATTAATAATGATCTCTAAAAAAAGCCAAGCTAATAAAGCCATAATTTTTTGAAAAATAAACCTCATAAATTTATGATTAATGATTTTTTGAAGATTTACTATTTTTCTACCAATTTTTGCAATAAATGTAAAATTTATCAAAAAAATGTCAGTCTACAGTTTGTTTGCATGGGGTACCAAGACGAGAGTAAAAAAAATTAAAAGTCCTTACAAAAAATATTTTTTTTTTAGTTTTTTTTTTTAATTTTTTCCGTCGATAAAATTGTTTATATTTTCAACCTTTTTAATATGTGCACTTTATAAAAAAAACTCGTACTGTAGCATCAAAAATGTTAGATTCAGTAACGAAGTTCTTCTTTACGTCGTCCACAAGACCATGAGACTCGCACAGACCAGGGAAACATAGCACAAAAGGTAGGAGGCTACTCAGCAGTAAGAGGAACGAGGCTGAAGGAAATGGAAGAAAATAAAGAAAATACGTTTATTTGCGGTAAACATGACGCAGTTTAACAACACAAAACCAACACCAAAAAAAATAACGCGTCACATCCACATCCACGCAAAACGGCCAACGCTCAGCAACGCTCGGCTGCCAATGATAATGATGAACAAAGTACATAAGTCCAAAATGAATACTTGTTAATTTTCTCGCAATAATAGGGACGCAGACTATACGGGCTAGGGTCACATCAAACTTGTACCCTCATAGAAACGCGATTACCGACATAAAAGAGGAATTAAAACGCGACAACTATTTCGATTATAATAGAGAAGGCCGTCCTTTTCTATGGGAATGGGAGAGAAGGGGACAGCGATAGGATTACCAAAATTTTTTAGTAGCCAGATGGGTCTTTTGTAATTTATTTGGAATGTATAAAAAACTCAGTTTAATAATTTGTTACGGAGACTGCGCCGACCCCAAAAATTTGGGGTAAAGGCAGGGTGTGATGACGAATGAAGACGAAGAAATAAGTGTGAATTTATGATGAGAAATCATAAAACAACACCATCTTCTCTCGCACATAAAAACTTTTTTGCAAAAAAAATCAACCGACTTTCAAAAACGACCCTACAAAGTGAAAAATAGTTCGGAAGTCGGTGTCGTTGGGTTCACATTTTCGTTGTTTGCCAGTAATTTTGGTTTAAAAACCATACTACTGAGCCGTTTTTGATGAAATTTCTATGGGACCATTTGGGAAGTATAGGTAGGGTACCTATACTTCCCAAATGGAATTCCAACAAAAAAAGAATTTTTCAAATCGGTTGGCAAGCGACGGTGTTATGCGCGAACAAACATAAAGAAAAAAAAAAATACAAACATCCGAATTGAGAACCTCCTCCTTTTTTAGAAGTCGGTTAAAAATACCTTATATTTTATGTGCTAAAAACTAGTATCCTTAAACCTAAAGATAATCTGAAAGACCTTGCCAAGCACATCGTTAAAATACCTATACCATATGGGCAATCTATACTAATAATAAAGCTGAAGAATTTGTTTGTTTGAACGCGCTAATCTCTAAGACTACCAGCCGGATTTGAGAGATAGCCGAGCAAAAAGAAAAAGAGTCAGAAAGAAGGCTAAGCGGAAACCAAGTCGAGCGCGGGCAGGCGATGCGGGGAACGGGGTGGGTTGGAAAACAAGAAATTTCATGCGGACGAAGTCCCTGGCAGAAGCTAGTAGGTAATAAAATATTATCCTCCCTGCATACATTGTCCTAAACACATATTGATGATAATAAATCTTCAGTAGCCTTGATAACGAAACAAAATAACTGATGCTGAAGAATCTTTGAGAGACTAAAGCAAGAGAAAATTAATATTGTATACGCAATGTGAACAGTCCAAGATGAGAATTACTTATTCATGCTAGATTGAGTGTAACTGTGGATTTTATGAATGATTTATGTTTTGAATAATGGAAATAAATAAAGATGGAATCGTGACCTTTCAAGATACCAAAGCTTAAGATAGTACCCAATGACGATGATTGTTTTGAACTGCATTTTTACGATAATCAAAGGATTTGGAAAGCCAAAGAGGATGAACAGCAAATAAACATCCTTGTAACTAGCACAAAAGTATTAAAGTACAGGTAAACCAGAAAAAGTATGGGCTTCGATAATCTTGGTGAAGCTGAGACCGAATGGTGGCGAAGGTTAGGCCAAAGAAACCAGGGCCTTCCAAGAGCGCGCGTGGTTGAAGATATCGGCAAAGTCGCGGGAAACACCCGGATGAGGGACGCACAGAACCAGGAAGTATGGCAGAAGAAAGGAGAGGCCTATATCCACTACAATCATTTAACGATTCCTGACCGAAACCACGTGAATTCCCTAGCTAATCCTGCCAATCTCGCGTTCATTTCGCGCGGTTTCGTTCATTGTGTCATAGAGAATTACGGTCCAGATAAAACAAGTTCCAGTATTCAAAAAGAAACGAAGTTCCCCAAATAAAGTAATACTAACATTTTATTTTCCTCACGAAGGGTTTCCATATATTTTTGTAGCTGACAACCTTAGGGAAAAGACCGAAGCAAACCGTGTTAAGGAAGGAAAGCAAGCTAAGCGTATAAATGTACTGGCGAAGTTAGAGGGTTGCCAGATGTTAGAATATTCTGGGATCGTATGAATTCTTTGTGATGAATTCTTGAGACCTACATTTCATTGATTTTTCGAGTTTTGGTGTTTAGTTCTTTACCAGTGTTAGGGTTCTGTACCCCAAAAGGAGAAACAGAACCCTTATAAGATTACTTCGTTGTCCGTCTGTCAAGACCCTTTTTCTCAGGAACGGTTGGAGTTATTTTTCTTATTCAGCAACTCAGCAATAAGGTTATTTATTGCAGGAAACTTAGCTTTGTAAAAAAAAGTGAGACACTTATTTAAAGTCAGGCACTGTTTAAAAAAACAAGACTATTGAAAGCAAATACGCAGGTATTCATTCCGTATGGTAATGATTGAAGCCTTAAAAATAATATACAAAAAACTCGTCGAATGCATAACTGCGAGAGCAGCATTTATTTCAATTAAACCATTTTTACAGGCACTTTAATTGTCAAGGAATCCGCCAGTCAGAATATATTCTGAATGTCAGAAATATGAAGCTAGTTGCCTATTCCAAAGCGTAGTAGGTACCTATGAAGAGGAACGGGCAAGAAACTCCATGGACACTCTTTCACACATATTTTCGTTTTTGCGGTTGACCAAGGCAACACCGTATTTTAAGGCTTGTTGCTAAGTCCACTGTTTTATTCAACGCCCCGTTCCAACCGTGCATCCCTCGCCTAACTGCGGGGTAAAGGTAAATGCGGATTGTAAAAAATATACCTTTTCTAACCTACCACTACTTGCACTACCCTAAAAGAAGAAAAGTAGATGGAACATTGTTTTGTTCTGTTAGTTCTTTTCTTTCAGTTGGAAAATGCAGTGGTCTTGAAAGTTGTTTAAAACTATGTCACTAAGTTTAATGTTATTCAATCCTTTAGTTCTTTGTGGAAAATAGAAATACTTCACCTTGGAGCGCAAATGTGGTGCTGCCCCGTTGGTCTCATGATCGCAAGCGCGACTGCTCAGTGTGGGTCCAATTCCCGGGTCGGGCAGTGTTACCGGATTTTTCCATTAGGAAAAATCCAGCCTCGGAAAGCACGTTAAGCCGTTAGTCCTTTGCCTGATCTCTCTCCGGTCGTGTTGGATTCCCATCCCATCGGACTTTGAAAGTGAGGGAAGAGAGCTTGCACCAGTGTCTGCGCACACACTTGTCCACCATATGTCTCGCGCTGAAGGCTTCGTAGTCATAGGCCGCTATGGCCGAAATGCGGCCTGCAGGACAATAAAAGTGGTGCTGTTCCACAAACAATGCAACACTTAATATCGTGTCCAGCGTGTCCTGTTGTCTGCACGTTACAGGAACTGATACTGCAAAACTCGGAGCCAAATTCTGGGCCGACTATATTTAGATTGCCATCGACAATCTTAGAAGAAGAATAGAAATACGATTTTAAATACTTATAAAGCATAGCATAAGCATTATCAGCCTAATGTTCCCACTGTTGGGACACAGGCGTCCTCTCTGTAAAAGAGGAGTGGGCCATAATCCACCACGTGGGCTCAGTGCGGGTTGGGGGATGTCACATATCTTCGAGTTTTGGGTTTTAGGGCAGCAGGGCCGGTTTCCTCACGATGTTTTCCTTCACCGTTTTTAGAGCAGTGGTGATGAAATAATTAACACAAATGGGTTCGAACCCATCACCTACTTGTAAGTCGCGGCTTACCACTGGGCTACCACTGTTCTCATTCACTTTTAAAGAGAAAAGGGTAAACTACTAGAAAATATTACCACTAGAAAGGCAGAAACGCAGACGAAAAAATATTTAAGATCGTTAGCAGTAAAGAGTAAGCCAATCTGACTAATGGAAGCACTTACATTAGCTAGATAAACTAATGAACTTTATGTTGTAACAGTTGACCTACTGAAGGCAAACAAAACCCCACTAAAGATAAAATAACATTAAGGTGTATGATTAGGGTCATCACATCTGTAAAGGACTCATTATGATGTCTGATTACATAATCAGCTTAAAATGACCCGACTTCTGGGACACAGGCTTCCTCTCTTCGAAAGGGAGTGGGCTGTAACGACCACGCAGGCCCAGTGCGAGTTGGTAGATGTCACATATCTTCGAATTTTTGGTTCTAGGACATGCCGGTTTCCTCACGATGTTTTCGTTCACCGTTTTGAGAGCAGTGCTGATGACATAATTAACACAAAGTAAAGCGCCTGACTGGGTCTGATTACTATGACACAATAGCATTTAGGACCAACCGCATTCCGAATTGAAAAGGAGTCCACGTTATCACTAACGATGACCAACCACCATAAAGAGCTCCCTAATTTGTCCTTAATTAAACAAAAGTACATCGATACAAGGGTCTAATGTGACTGGACGGTTTAAATCGACCAATAGGGGCCAAAAAGGTCCACATTAAATTGTGATTGATTGTTGTGTGTGGCCGATTTCGGACGCGAGGCCATATTGATTATTATCCTGATAAACACGCATTAGTTTTATTAGAAAAAAATTAGCTGTGCTTTTGAGAATTAGTTGCGCAATGAGTTGTTGTGAGATCTGTTGCGCGTTCTTGTGATTGGCATGAGAAATTGTGTTTGTGTTAGTTCGAACCTTCGCGCATGAGATTTTAATTGTATTGGGTAAGACGTAGGTAGTTAATATTGGGTAAACAACAGCTTGTGACTTCTTCATAATAAATAGAACCATTTATCCTGATTGTGTTAGTTGTAACCTTCTCGCATTAGATATTTAATGGTATTCGGTTAGACGTAGGAGGTAACATTAGAAAATTGAGTAAAAATCAGCTTGTGATTTCTTTAAATACATATATCAATCTATCCAACATGCTGCAGCTGTCAGAATTTGAAAGGAGCTGTCAAAACGAACACATCAGAATTTTTTAAATTATACAAAAACTAGCAGCGCCCTGCGGTTTCACCCGCATTATTCTCGATCCCGTGGGAATATTGAGATAAGAAGTATCCTATGTGTTAATTCTGGTTATAAACTATCTGTGTGCAAAATTTCATTAAAATCCGTTCAGTAGTTTTTGCGTGAAAGACTAACAAACATCCATCCATCCTCTCAAAATTTCAATATTGGAATTGAGTTGCGTATTTAAAATCACCTTCTCAGGAGACATCAAATGGATACCACAAATAATAACCGTTTATAACTGCGGGCCTGAAATAAAAATAATCCACTAGGTACTATCCTGCCACGTTATCATTTTTTTTCGTCCAAAAAGGAAAAGGCACCACGACACACCTTTGGGAATCTTTGTCATCCTTTTTTCGTCTATTCAGAAAACTTTCGCGATAACAGCCGCCTCGTTAGGTAACCTACAGCCGATAATCTCCATTCCAGAAAAACAGATGAAGCAGTAAGAACGTCTTCCAAGATACGGCATTCCCTAAGGACGGCACTGTCAGCTATATCTTCCCGTAAGAAACGGGAATCTGCTTAATTCGACGGTGAATGGGAACACAAAGACGTCTGGAGGTTGCCTTAACGACACTTGACTAAGTGCTGCTAAGGGCCGGTTTCTTGATCCGTAGTTAGACTCAACCAATTGTTAAAAATGGTAACTAATGGTAATTTTTTTAGCAAAATGTGTGATCAATTTTTTTTATCTAATGATTTAATATCATTGCTAATGGTCAAATAAAAAAAACTATTAGTTAAAAAAATAACCATTAATGACCATTAGATAAAATAAAAATTGATCAAAAAACACATTTTGCAAAAATTTAACCATTAGTTACTATTTTTAAAAAGTGGATGAGTTTAACTACGGATGAAAAAAACCGGCCCTTAGACGGTATTATCAGTTCAGAAAGGTGGTTGGTTATTTTAAACGCGAAAGTTTGTATGGATGGATGGATGGATGTTTGTTACTCTTTCACGCCAAGACTACTGAATGGATTGGGATGAAATTTGGCACACAGATAGTTTATAACCAGGATTACCACATAGGATACTTTTTATCCCAATATTCCCACGGGATCGATAATTATTCTGGTGGAACCGCGGGGCCCTCCTAGTACAAAATAAATCGACTAACGAACGAAGTAACTTTACGATGAGGATTTATAAACCAGCTAAGTAAATGAATCGGTTGAGTTTCTGAACAATAAAACATAATTTTACTATCGTCTCACCTGAAGCATAACGTTACAAGAATAACAAGTAAACATGTATGCATCACTGATTGCAGACCGCATTATTTTCCCACACACATTCTAATCAGTATTAATGTCTACAGAACCCTTTTTAAAACTAGTAGTCTAAAAGAGTGAGAAATGAATTAAAGGAGATGTTTCAAAACCGGCCCAGTATATGTACAGTACCTCGAAAAATCGAGAAAAGTCCCTGGAATTCGGGAAAAATACTGATAAATTGCATAAATGCATATTTTTCTTGTAATCATTTGATATTTATCAATTATTCTTATCGACTTTCAATATGGCGTCTCGCCAATTTAGGTACACAATATACCATAGATCGACCATTGATCATAGATCGTGAACTGTCTACTGTCACATCTTGTCAGACTAAAAGTACGGTAACCTATTCTCTTTGACAATGTAAAATAATGTAACTACCTTTTGGCCTATTTTATTGTAAACCTGTTTCTATGTTAGTTTGGAAGGTGCAAATAAACATTTATTTTATTTATATTATTTTTATTTATTAATATGACAGAAATAAACATGTCAAACGTCAATAATCAATCAACATGACAGCTTACCGCCATGACGGGTTTTTGTTGTGTGTTGCAATTTCAAGTGTACATTCTTGTGCTTTACTACCAAACAAAGCCAATTTCTAGTAATTGGATGATTGAAAACTGTTTTAATTATGTTTCCCCATTTTTTTGTATGGTGTACAAAGACCTGGCCGGGGCTCCATACATTTTGAAACATCTCCTTTTAATGGGATAAACCCATAAACGCGCCAGGGCGTGAAAATGTCTTTCCTTGGGGCATTTTCGACCCTCATTATTCGCTTGTCCCTCTGGTATAATGCTTGCTATCTTCAATATTGCCTCTTTGAATATTGCATTTTACTTTGCTCTGTTTTGAATATTTGATTTCGGCATCGGCTGTAGGGTTCCGGCGAACTAAATATTATTTTTAATACGGCATCGATTTCTGTAGCAACCGGCCAACTGTATGAGTGTATTCGTTTTTCAAATATGACACCAGCGTGCAGCGGGGTATTTGTGTAACACACATTCATTCATTACGTTATTTACGTTGTAGAGCAGACACATTTTTCGAACATATAGAGCAATGGATTAGAAATATCCTTGAAACTGAAACCCGTTGCTGCTGATAGTGTCTTACGCAATTAGGGTGCAGGGCTAAATAAAAACGTTAATATGTCTAATCGGATGCAGCTGGGTACCAATATTTTACACGGAGCGACTCCATATCTAACCTAGTTACTGGATAATACGATACCCCTTCGTAAGACTGGTTTTCGGGTCCAAAAATCACGAGTTTAAACATAATTATGTATTCTGTAAAAACTTAATTAAAAACAAAAGTGTGTCCAAACAAACTGGGGGTACAAAACCAGATTGAAGAAATCTTTGTTAAAAAAAACCACTTTTATCAAGTAAAACTTGGGAACAAGAAGATTTTAACGGGAGTATCCTTTAGCGAAATTCGTGGGACCGTCGAGAGGCTTTTAAACAATATTTATCCGATGCAAGGGTTTGATAATGGTCATTAGGCGTCGTTGGCGGTAGAAAATACACTTGCATCGTAATGGAATGAGCCTGACACAGCCCTAAAAGTACTTAAACGGGGGAAAACGAGAGTGAACGCGGCCTTTACTGAGTGAATTACTGACAAGTGACTAGCAATTGCTGAGCACAAGGATGGCAATAAACGTTATACTTAAGGCAGTCGTAGAATTTGTATATACTACTGTAAACAGCTACTTAATATCTATAATGACACAAATGCTGATTGTCAAAAGTACGATAGCAGTAGGTGACATTTTGTTGGGTGTTTCTGCAATCACATGTAAAAACGTACGTAAGTAAGCCCACATTTCGCCAGTTTTATGTAAGTGTCATGTATATGTCATATATAGTCACAAATCCAGACATCGGACTGCTTCTGAGAAATTCCAGATGAAAAACTCCAATAACACTGCCCGAACCGGCAATCTAACCCAAACCACCTCGAGCTCAGCAGTAAGGCTTGCGACCACTGGACCATTGAGGCAGTATGACAAATACCGATTTGACAAAATGGTTTTTATATTTTGTAAAAAAAGTTTATGTTTTTCGATTTTTAGCTATACCTTCTCCACACAAATTCATATAACTCTACTTGCTATGTGAATATCAGTGACAGGAAGTTGTTTTAAAACATCATCAATATAAGCTAAGTAGAAAAAAATTGTATTATTGAAGCTAACTTAAAAACTAACCAAGTAAAATTAATAAAATTTATATGACAACCCCTGAGGTATACTTTATCCATTAAAGAAATTTTACAAATCGGCTTATAAATAACGGAGTTCTGAAGTCATCATCTGCCTAGCCTTTTCCCAACTATGTTGGGGTCGGCTTCCAGTCTAACCGGATGCAGCTGAATACCAGTATTTTACATGGAGCGACTGCCTATCTGACCTCCACAACCCAGTTACTGGGTAATACGATATCCCTTGGTAAGAATGGTTGTCAGACTTCGGGCTTCTGACTACCCGTAACGACTGTCAAAGATCCACGAATGACAGCCGGGACCAACGGCTTAACGTGCTTTCCGAGGCACGGAGGGGTCTCGGTATGTAAAGATGGTCACCCATCCACAGACCAACCGCGGCAAGCGTAGCTTAACCTGACCTATCGACCTGTGCGGCTGTTATTATTTAGCCACGGGCCCCTGCGGACGTTCGGGAGGAACGAACGGAGTTCTGAAGTAACAAACATAAAAAAAAACAACCGAATTGAGAACCTCCTTCTTTTTTTTAAAAGTCGATTAAAACTACGCGACATATGTACGAGTACTCGTATCGGGTTATTCACACGGGACAGCTCTCTCGCAGTACACTTAAACAAAACGTTTTCGTACACATAGAAACTCACCTGGGAATTCTAGCATCAAATAAATACAGCTCTCAAGCTTCCAGCTTTTGTAACATTATTTTCTGTGTTCTAAATACCGGAGCAACTATACTAAATAAAGACTCCCACAGACAGACGCGACGCGACAGCGCGAAGCCAGTCTGGTAGAACAGTTTCTATGAAAGCTTCATGGATTTGTTCTACTAGAATCGCGTCGCGTTGCGCCTGTCTGCGGGAGCCTTAAATTCTTTTGTAGGGGGTTTGTAACCTACAGCTAGAATGTTTTACAGATTAGAGGAACTTGGACGGACATAGCCGAACCCGCAGCCACAAATGGAAAAAGTTTCAGTACCTCCACAGCCACACATTGGACTATCCCTAAAGTTTTAGAAAAACCCTGTACAACCAACAGGTATAGTATTTATCACCTTAGGTCGTATAAATTGGTAGTAAATTATTCATGAAGTGCTTCCAAAGAAAGAATTACACATAGACGTGACCACACCAATTTACCCTAAATTCCCTGTGAAATGCAAAATTAATAGGCATTTAAGATTCAACAATGATTTTAGAACAAACCAAAAGATTTTCCACTGCAGTGTTTACATAAAGGCTGATCTGGGAATGAAGTATTAAAAAACATACAACACGTCGCTGTAGACCCAAATGAAAAAACAACCCACCTCGCTGTTGAACCAAATGAAAAAAGGAGATGGTCTTCATCATGGGTGTTTTTTCAGAACACTATACTTGAATAGATCAGTGGTGGTGCAGTCAAGATGATGGAAGATGGTGTAAGACATGTGACATCTACCAACCCGCACTGGGCCAGCGTGGTGGACAGCCCACTCCCTCTCGAAAAGAGGAGGCCTGTGTCCCAGCAGTGGGAACATTAAAGGCAGATTATTGATACTTGAATATACATCATATCAGAAAGGTGTCATAAGTATTTAAGGGTATGGTACAGACCATCAAACTGACCAATGGGAACCAATTATTCAAGCCGCAGGGAACCTGCGGGTCATTCCAATAGGTAAACTAAACTGTTCACTGAGGATACTGAGTGTAATGTAATGTGCCATTGATAAACAAGAAGTTTAGTCTGTTTTAATGTCCGAAGTCTATGAGACTGCTTCGCTAAGCCCAGATAAGCCCTGTCTACCTTATAAATTAAGATATAGAAATAGTATCTGGAGTTGGTGAAACAGCCATAAATATTTTTTCAAATAGTGTTTGGATATTTCGTTTTTATTTCGATGGTGTATATATATTGGGATAAAGGGCCCTCCCTTAGCCACGAGCCGGGCTCGTGGCTAAGTGAGGAGCTTAAAGTAAAACAGCCGCACGGGTTGATCAATCAGGTTAAGCTACGTTTGCCGCGATTGGTCCGTGGATGGGTGACCATCTTTACATTCCAAGACCCTCCGTACCTCGGAAAGCACGTTAAGCCGTTGTTCCCGGCTGTCTTTCGTGGATTTTTGACAATCGTTACGGCCCAGAAGCCCGAAAGTCTGACCACCAGTCTTACCAAGGGGTATCGTATTACCCAGTAACTGGGTTGTGGAGGACAGATACGGAATTCGCTTCATGTAAAATACCGGTATTCAGCTGCATCCGGTTAGACGCGAAGCCGGCCATGCAGATGATGATATATCGGGATAACTGTAGTATAAGATAAGGTTCGAAACCTAAAGAACCTTGAAAGTTGCTTTCCTTCCTAGATTATTATTAATAAGGAAACAACTTTACTTTTTGAATCAGCAACGACTTCGTGCGTAATTATTTGGAGAACTCACTCGGATCTGAACTTCGGCCCAATCAAGGTTATTTGTTTATTGTTAACATTGAAAGTAGGTATTTTAATTATTGCAATCTCCTGACAACATACCTACTCTATCACATTTCTGTATAGATTTTATAGATAGCTTTAAATTTATTGTAAGGGGGACTCCCCTTACAATAAATTACACGAAGGTATTCAGCGGGGTAATTGCATAACAATACTAATAGAAATGTCTTTCAATTTGACAGTTTCACAACATTCATTGCGTTATTTACGTTGTTGAGCAGACTTTTCCGAACATAATTATGAAGAAATAGATTACCAATATCCTTCAAATGATTCAGATTATGATTCATCGTGCGTGGCGCAATAAGGGTGCTGGTAACCACGATGAACTAGTGATTGAATAATCCCTTTTTTTTTTGAGGATGGGAAATCATCAAATGACCCCTCCCGCTCTGGATGGAGCAGAAGGGAGTGTCAGACTCTTACTGACTAAAACCCACCCGTGTTCCTTCCTTAGCCCTTTATGTTCCAGGGCAGCGGTAACCCTTTCGGACGATCCCGCTACCCTGGCAGGCTTCGGCCCTATCGGGCCCCGTCATTCGTGCTGACATCTCTTTGAGGCGCGCGTGGAACACATACGCGCCGCCCGGCACGGGCTTGAATAATCCCTTAGTTCCGTTTTCATAACATCTAGGTACTGGAAGAGACGGTTGACCATAGAATAGAAATATAAAGCATAGCACAATCAGCCTATAATGTTCCCACTGCTGGGACGCAAGCCTCCTCTCTGTGAGAGGGAAAGGGAGGGAGAAATATAAAAGGGTCGACTAATTTTGTGCTGCACAGATTTTGGATAATTGTAAAGTAGCGTCCAAAAACCTATATAAGTACGTTTTGTTCCAAAAACTATTTAGACTTCTTGATAAAACTTACTTTTTACAGCTCCTAATATACTCAGGAAAGTTCCTAACCAAAGCCCCTTGTCCACATTTTTATCCAAACCCAGGAAAAACATGTCCGCTTTGTGAATATTTACACATGTCAAGCTAGAGGTTTTATTACTCGGTGCAGGCGTAGCATGGAGGTAATATATGTCCTGTCGTGGCCCACCTAGCTTAGCTGGCTAGTATAAATAATGGCCCATCCACCGACAATGTGTTACGGCC
This sequence comes from Apamea sordens, assembly GCA_945859715.1. Lineage (NCBI taxonomy): Eukaryota > Metazoa > Arthropoda > Insecta > Lepidoptera > Noctuidae > Apamea > Apamea sordens. The sequence goes on from OX244001.1 coordinate 15,231,635, forward strand.
ATATTACCGAGAAACCAGGTGATGTACTGTATTATTCATTTATCTTTTTCTGGGACACGTCCAAAATATGGAGAAATTAGTTTACTCGGATGAAATATCACCGGTTTACGGGTCGATGGATGAACGGGAAGTTTTGGATTCGATTTTAGGTCGGAGTTAGCATTTTTTTTTTTTTACTTTTTGTTTATGGATCATGATTCATGAGTCTACAGAACAGGTACCGTCTTCAACATCATGACGCCATGCCGTTATGGTGCTCGTGACCGAGATCTATTTTGTTTTTATTTTTCTTTGTGGCTAAGTAATAACAGCCGCACGGGTCCATCGATCAGGTTAAGCTACGCTTGCCGCGGTTGGTCTGTAGATGGGTGACCATCTTTACATATCGAGACCCCTCCGTGCCTCGGAAAGCACGTTAAGCCGTTGGTCCCGGCTGTCATTCGTGGATCTTTGACAGTCGTTACGGGTAGTCACAAGCCCGAAAGTCTGACAATCAGTCTTACCAAGGGGTATCGTATTACCCAGTAACTGGGTTGTGGAGGTCAGATAGGCAGTCGCTCCATGTAAAATACTGGTTTTCAGCTGCATTCGGTTAGACTGGAAGCCGACCCCAACATAATAGAGAAAAGGCTAGGCAGATTGCAGATTCATTAGAGTTAATTATATTTTTGTATGCATGTATTTCTGTATCAAATAAACCTATTTTTCATTCTTTCAATACATTTGTGTGTATGACTGTACCTATACAGGGTGGCAGGGACATCGGCGCGCAAACTGTAACCATGGATTCAGCACATGATACTAGACCCCATAACGTCGAAATTTTTCGTCGGTATCAAAAAAAATCTTCTGTAACAGCAATATTTTTTTTTAATAACCGACGATAAATTTCGACGCTATGGGGTCTAAACTCATGTGCTGAATCCATGGTTAGTTTGCGCATCGATATCCCTGACACCCTGTATTTATATACTCATGAATCTGACCGTCTATCTCTTGAAGGTAATGTCATTATTCTTACTCCAAAAATCTAAAAACAAAACACAGTGTAGTGTTTTATTTCTCCGTTTTCCCCAGCACTAAGAAAAGTCATGACATGTGTGCAACTTCCAACTCATATAGGCCATATCGCTTCAGAAATGTACTGTGCCTTTACAGTTCAAAAAGGTGAAAGGTTAAAGTGCATAACGCCGATCATCATTAATTCATAACTAGCCAATCTGCTGGACTTCATAAAATTAGAACGGCAACCTGGACTTATAAATGCATTAAGAATATAGGTCACGATGCAGCGCCAGCAATCATGCAGAAGTTATTGCACTATTCCTCCGCTTTTACGGGCTCAAGTTTACTTCACTTTTCTAGTTATTAAAATTAATGTTGGTGAACGTTTATGTTTACTGGAATGAGATTTTTATAGTTCTCCCATAAAATTATTAATATTGAGTTTTCTAATTGCACTAAATTACCACTTATTTATTTATTTCCTAGAGTTCATTTTCATGGAGGGGCTCGTGGCTAAGTAATAACAGCCGCACGGGCCAATCTCTCCACGTGAAATACTGGTATTCAGCTGCATCCGGTTAGACCGTAGAAATATAAGAAATATCTATGGGTTTGAGTAAAAGCCGACCCCAACAGGCTAGGTAGGTTCACTGACTTCATTTTCATCATTATCTTCATTATTTCAGCCGAAAGACATCCACTGCTGGACATAGGCCTCTCCCAAGCACCTCCACTTCGACCGGTTCTGTGCTTCTCGCATCTAACGAGTTTTCTGCAGCCTTCACAAGGTCGTCGGTCCAACTTGTGGGAGGCCTTCCAACGCTACGTCTTCCGGTACGCGGTCGCCACTCCAGAACCTTTCGGCCCCATCGGCCATCTGTTCTGCGAGCAATGTGTCCTCTGCCACTTAAGTAACAACTGGTTATAAGAAGAATAATCATCATTCTCCATTCCAATTTATTTGGGCTCAGCGCAACAGGTATTTTTCTTCCATGCTTCATAGTCGTGATCTAATTCCCCATCGCCATCAGGTTATCAAAAAAATTATACAAGGTGTAATTGAAGTGGGTTGACTGAACTAACGAAACTGAAAACCTGAAAAGGGTTCATTGAAATCATCAGTATGAAATTTTACTATGGAATCAACCCGGAATTGGTGAGAAAGAATCAGCTGTCAGGAGCGCATATCTCGGCAAAATGTTTAAGGGAGCGGCAGATTTCTTTTTCACGATTATTGGATTGGGCCCATAGTGAAAGTTGTTAATGATGAGTTCAGTAACCCGTATTACCCCTAGCTATTGTGTATTTATCTTATTTCTTATTTTGTTTGTTGTTTTTTTTATCTTATCGTATGCTGCACCGGTTGACATCACGTCACCTCCGGCTGTCGATGTCGCTGAAACCAGCATCATGCTGAGTGATGGCCGCACGCAGCGATGAGACACATATTTTCCCCAATTTGTATTTTTTTGAGATTTGAAAATCCAGTGTACGATAAATTCCCGTCGCGATATTTTTCCGTCGATATAAACGTGGGCTTACAACAAATAAACGCGTTGAACAGCACTCCGTCTTATCAGTCGAGGTTAGTGCTGCAACTTTCTCGGAACTTTAAACGTAGTTCACTGTTTATCAGACGCTAACTTGAGCTAAATAAACAAAGCTTGTAACACTTAGACTATTGTTGGAAGATATGGGGATTACGTAGCGAGAATTCTTAAAAAGTTTCCTTGAAAATCATGCTTCGGCCCGAGACTCGTGAAATCATGTCTCGGTAAGCACGTAAAACCGTCGCCGTTGGTCCCGGCTGTGTATCTTTGGCAGTGGTTACAGGTCGTCAGAAGCCCGAAAGTCTGACAACCAGTCTTACCAAGGGATATCGTGTTACCCAGTAATTGGGTTGTGGAGGTCGGATATGCAGTCGCTCCATGTAAAATACTGGTATTCAGCTGCATTCGGTTAGACTGGAACCCGACCCTAACATAGTTGGGACGAGGCTACGCAGATTTATTTGTTTTTAAACGTCAAATCGTCGTCGTTTAGTCGTAAATAAACGTCACCATTACCAGCCAAGTCATGTTATTGACTGATTAAGGAATGAAATAATTGATCTAGGTCTTCATTTATCTCATTATGGCTGTAATTAAAATTGTAGCACCTGTTTAAGCTGACGTGAGGTCACGTGTTTAATAGTTCTAAGTGATCATTAATATTTGCAACAATGTAACAAAGTACGCAATTAAATGGGAAAATAAGGTAAATGATGCTAGGAAACAAAGCCTTGATTGCCTTTTTTTATTAGCTTTAAGGCAATTTAGCACCTTAAAAAATTAAAATAAAAACAGTTTAGTAACAATTTTATTCATCTGCCATGCCATGGTGATTTTGGTAATTCTTCTCACAACTGTTTTAAATTACACCTTGAAAGTGAAGTTCTGCAAGGTGAAAAAACTGAAAATCTTTAAACGGAGTCATTGAACTCATCATTATGAACAACTTTTAATATGGGACCAACTCAGTAATCGCGAAAAAACCTCAGCTGTTGCCAACATTTTGTCGAGTTACGCGAAAGTAAATGTATGGGAATAAAATGTTTTTTTTCGCGAATTTATTGTTTTTAGAGACAAACCCGTTTTTTTTATTTTAATTCAGGGTGGTTAAAAGTTTTACATAATGATTAGTAGGTACAATGACCGCTTAAGAGGTTTTCAGTTATTTTACTTAAAACTTGTATAAAAAAACATTTGTTCCGATTTGGACGTTTGAAGGGTTCCCGCAGACAGGCGCGACGCGACAATTTCTGATGAAAAGTATTACTAGAGCCGCGTCGCACATTTCTACGGGAGCCTTGACGCTGAACAGCAATAAAATTGAAAGCCTTTCACCCAATTACTGTAAACACTGAATGGTATATTTTATAGTCGCCGCACTGTGACAGATTTCACTTTTTATCATAAAAACTGTGAAACAGATACGTCACGGATAGCTATGAATCATCGCAGTCTGATGTTTTTGCATAAATGTTAATGAATTCGTACTGTCTCATACTGCATTATCATAACTGAAACATTTATTTTAGTACTAGCTTCTGCCCGCGGCTTCGCCCGCGTGGATGTCGGAAATTATCCCACGGGAACGTGCTAACAGGATAAAATGTATGTGCTTCCCCAGAATGCCATCTATTTCGCGGGCCCTCTGTGGCTAATTACAATAGAAAACCAATTGTGTCTCATTAGTGGTGATTAAGAGGGTACCTATATGATATCTTTACCTAAGTACCTACCTAATTTAAAAAAAAATACTTAATAACAGAAAATTAAATACCTACCTACCTAAATAAACCTATTTCTGATGATAACTAATCTAAACTCAATAAATAAGCAAAATCCCTAAAAACTAATATCTATACGAATGACTAATCCTACCTAACAGTATTATAAAATAACCTAAGGTCACATCGTACACTATCAAATATACTACCTATACTTTAAAATTAAAATCTATACCTACGACTTATTTAAAAATAAACCTAAATAACTCTAAAAACTAAAAGGAATAAAAATGAACTCCATTGCATGACTTAACCTACGACAAACTTATTATTTGCGGTTGGTACAGTATCGGGTCTAGGCATCGAACCGCAAAATTAAGTTTGTTTTTTATTGTATATACTTTTCCGGGATAAAAAGTACCCAGTGTGGTGCCCAGGATATTAAAGAATAATTATACCAAGTTTCATCGAAATCGAACCGGTAGTTTTTGCGTGATGCCTGAACAAACAGACAGACAGACAGACAAAAATTTTTTTAATCACATTTTTGGGTTCGGTGTCGATCTAGTAACACCCCCTGCCATTTATTTTTTTGATATTTTCAATGTACAGAATTTTCACTTCTACAGATTTATTACAAGTATATATATATAGATTATTTGTTACAAGAAATAGTTTTGTTCTTTTTCTATATACTTAGGTAATTTTTTTCCAGTCAGTTTTAATCGTGGTCTGGCGGCATGTCTTTGGTATTGTTCGTCAAATCGTTGAGCTCCTTAAGTTCTGCTTTGAGTGAGGTGCATGATTACTGATAAATACGTTGCACTGACTGGACAGGTCCTCTCAATCTGTGTGGTTCTTTCCTCAAAAGACCATCTCAGACATCGACCTACATGGTCTTCATATGATCTGACCAAGATTTTGTCTGTACTTTAAAAGAGACTGTGACCTCTGAGTTTCGCCCTTTCTTCTCAGAGTAGTCAGATAGGAAACGCCGACCTCATCTAATTTTAAAATATTAATGACGTGTATAAGTGTTTGTGCAAAAACGCTTATAGAAAAAAAAAATCATTATCATTTATGATAATAAACTATGTATGGTTTTTCGTTATTGGAGCACATTGAAGATCGCGATAGATATATTCAGGATGTGAGCGAACTTTATTTCAGTTTTTGAAATGAAAAATGTTGGAAAATGTAGGTCAATGACCATTATTGACGTGTAAATGTGTTTGTGCAAACCTACATACAGAATAAATAGCGTGTTGATGGCAATCTATAGTCAGCCCAGAATTTAGCTACGAGTTTGGCACCTTCAGTAGGCGTCCATCAGTTCCTGTAACGTGCCAGCAACAGGTCACGCTGGAGACGATAAAACGTGTCCCATTATTTGTGGAATAGCACCACATTTACACTCCAGTGCAGTTATCTGTGAATCTCTACCTGAGCAGGTTTTCCTTGCTTCGGCCAACCTGGTTCCGGAGTCTCAATACTCGATACTTTATTGCATTCCATAATGTGTACCTACATATGATAGTTGGTATGTCAAAACATCGAATCAATTATGGACCCTGTCGGGCACAGCAAAGTAAGTTTTTAATAGGCGAGAGGATAAGGGCGCTTTTTAAAAAAAATAATAATTAAAAACCTCCATGCAAGCTAAAGCAAGTTATGTCCGGGTGGGAGATTTTCAGCAGGTGGAACGAATGGGCTGAGCAGGGAAGCAATATCTGGCCACAACTTTAGCATTTCCTAAATGACAGTAAAATTGATTATTGTGTCTGGTGGACAACTGCCCGACGATTGATATCGGGACGTTGGATATGTGCTAATTGCACGGTAAACTCTGCTTGAGCGATGCAGGATTTGGCGTGACGTCAGTGTATTGCGTAGTTCGCCTGTGGCAATGTAGATCACAATATCCAAGCAAAATAAAAGACAAACGACCAGATAGGTTGACGAATGTTACAAAAGATGTGTTGATTATGTTACGAAGAAAAAACAGACAGTTCTTGTTGACTTTCTAATTCAAGCATACAATCGATTACGTGGACGAACAGTAATTTGACAAAGTCTGTATCAAAATGGTGAGAAATATTTCCTTTCAAAGAATGTTTTATTTATCTTTTATAATATATTTTTTTTTTTAATGAATGTATACATTTGTAGGCCTTGTAGACTGTAAATTTGGAGACCATTTTATAATTTGTTAAGTACCTGGTAAGTGCTTTTTAACAGGCCTACACTGTCCTCCCAATTCCCATACCTATTAACACTGTAATTCGAAAACATTGTAACCGCCAAGTATTTTAAAAACAGTAACCGTAGAGTTTCTTGCCTGCTCTTCTCCATAGGAAACGACCAATTGGAACCGTGCACTTTCTGACGTATCATAAGTGCCCATGCATGTGAAATAAAATATTTTGATTTTGAGCATATATTGCATTCATTTACTACCACCTGCCCTCGAGTTCGTCCACGTGGAAGTTAGCTATACCATAAAACATTATCCTATGGCACTCGGCAGTAGTGTAGCTTTCTAGCAGTGAAATAATGTTTGTAATCAGCACCCTAATTGCGTAACACACAATCAATCGTAATCTGAATCATTTTGAAGCAAATTGCTAATCCATTGCTACATAAGTTTGAAAAATTTGTCTGCTCAACACGTAAATAACGCAACGAATGTTGTTGAACTGTCAAAATGAAACCGATTCCGATTGATTGTGTGTTACGCAATTAGGGTGCGCATCAGTACTTTCAGAGATCACCTCTTACAAAATAACAATTTTATCTCTTTATAATATTACTTTAGTTTAATTGTACCGATGGCCGGCGGACGAAAGACGAAAGAAAGAAAAGAAAATAAAGAAATTTATTTAGCACTGACTAAAAGACATTGCTGCTAGCTCTTTTCGCTTCTCGTTAATCGCTGGCGGTGGGACAGGTACCTCAGCGCTACATGACATGTAATACCTATTAAGTAGCGTTACAATATTGTGATACTTAGGAGTTAACAAGTCATTCATAACATGTCTATTATTACGGGCAATATTATAAGTATGTTTATAATTTTACTGGCATTCATTAAAACTGCAAAATGGTTGAACCAAGTGGACCTAATTAGGATAATGGAGATAGATGGATAGTGCGCGAAATTTCTCGCCGACTGGTCCCGTTCGTATGACTGGTTGTCAGACTTTCGGGCCTCTAACTACTCATAATGACTGTAAAAGATCCACTAATGACAGCTGCTTAACGTGCTTTTGGAGACACAACCCCTCCGTGTCTCGAAAGCCGTTGGTCCCGGGTGTCAAAAGCATCACAATAACGGTGATACCCACATTCACCATGTTTTATAGAAGATTTGGTGACCATAATATAACATGCTTATCGAGACACAGAGGGTTCTCGATATCTAAAGATGGTTACCCATTCACTGACCAACCGCGGCAAGCGTAGCGTACTCATCGATCGACTCGTGCGGCTGTTATTGCATAGCCAGAAGCCCCTATTATGTGTGCACATAAACTGTTAATTAAATAAGATTAATTTTAGAACCAGTGTTTGTCATCATTGGTTAATCAAGCGAACGACATTTAAAATCTCTTTATTGTACACCATACAAATTACAGAACATGAATATACAGCGTGGCGCTTTAATGGCGACATTAATTTAACACACGTATACGGTTTCGCATTTTAGTTTTATGAATACATTTTAATTTCATTAAACATTAATATTTATTTATTTATTAACAATTTTCTATAATAGCATCTTAGAGCAACCTGACTTGAAGAACTGTAGCGCAGGGGGGAGGCGGGGTCACGGATCATAACATCGCATCAATGTAATTAAAACAAATAACGTGCAAAGAGAAGGCGAATTGAAGGAAAGAGAGAGTCCTATGTCGGCGAGAGGCGCAGGTGGAAGTTTTCAAGTTACGATTTTTTAAATGTTGTTATAATTTTTATGATTACTGGCCACTAGCCCTACCCGTGTGTCAAATTAATGTCGCCATTGTAGCGCCACGTTGTATAACATTTTACAAAGGGTGACACAATGGGCGGTCTTATCACTAAGAGCGTTCTTTTAAAGACAACCTTTGGATGGATTAAAAATTAAGGAGAGACAAATATAGTAGGTAGTCATTTCCCCTTGAAGGAAACCTATGATAAACTAGTTAACGTACCTAACATACATAAGTATACAGTAAACTATAAAGATAATAACGGTGGGGTACCGACAGGAAGTCTGTGTCCTCAATAACGTCAAATAATTTACTGCAGAAGGCATAGTCGAAGAATAATATGCGCAATTTTACATAGAGGTGATACAAAGCAGATATACAGGGATTACAGGGTTAACTTTGTTACACGAATGGATAGAATATGAAATAAGTACACAAGAGGAAGTCTGAAAGTGGCACCGGGAACTGAAAAGTTGTGTGGATATCGGTTATCATGGTATGGGCCATATTTCCCAAATTGCTTAACAATTAATTTCCCTGACTGTACAATGGACCCTCTGCCATCATTCTATTGGTAGTCCACAGCTGGTAGTTACATGAACTATTAGCCGGTATTGGGGTTAACATTCACCTCCTAATAGCTCAGTGTTAGTGGCGAGTACGCCAACAACTATAATTATTTGATGCCGATTCGATACGGTATTATGAACGGGTAATAAATATTATGTAACGTAGGTACGAGTGTAAATGTACAGACATCAAGCTACTACAATCTGCCAAATTTCTTTAATAGATTTTCAACTTTATCTCTAAAACATTAAGGTTCAAGGTTGATTGGGAAAATTTGACAGTTTCGGGTAGCATGACCTGCTGGCGTCTGTACGTAACAGTTAGTATGTACTAGTCTATATCTATACTAATATATTATAAAGAGGTAAAAGTTTGTATGTAATATTGGGAACTACCAGTCGGATTTGGAAATTTCTTTTTACATTTAATAGTCCAATTCTTGAATAAAAATAATAACAGCCGCACAGGTCGATCGATCAGGTTAAGCTACGCTTGCCGCGGTTGGACTGTGGATGGGTGACCATCTTTACATACCGAGACCCCTCCGTGCCTCGGAAAGCACGTTAAGCCGTTGGTCCCGGCTGTCATTCGTGGATCTTTGACAGTCGTTACGGGTAGTCAGAAGCCAGCAAATCTGACAACCAGTCTTACCAAGGGAGTATCGTATTGCCCAGTAAAAATGGATTGTGGAGGTCAGATAGGCAGTCGCTCCATATAAATACTGGTATTCGGCTACATCCGGTTTGACTGGAAGCCAACCCCAACATAATTGGGAAAAGGCTAGGCAGATGATGAGTCCAATTCTTGAAGAAGGCTATAATATAACATCATGCTATGTCCTTATGCAGTAGTCCACTTGAAGCTCTACAATACCATACTATCTATCAGGTTTAAAGCTTAGGTTGTTGTTGTATGTCATATCAGGTAAAGAAAGAATACATAGACAGCGGGCTCTTCATAAACAACCTGTTTTCCGCATACGAACAAAAGTAAGTTTCAGAGCAAGCTAACTTTAACAGTACTTTGGATAAAGAACAAGAAAACGCGGTTCCAGAATGTGTGTCTTATCCCCGTTATTACGCATCTTTTGGCAATTCTAAAAGTTTAGATCTGTTCCACAAGCAGCGCTTTATGCCTGGAGACATTTATTTAGGTAATTTTACTTACAGACCTCATAGACCTTACTACTTACAGAAATAAAATAATTTATCATTTATGCTTCAAAATATATATGTATATACTAGCTGCGCCCCGCGGTTTCACCCACGTAAGTTTCAATCCCATGGGAATATCGGATTAAAAAGTATCCTATTTGTTAATCCTGGTTATAAACTATCTTTGTGCCATATTTCATCCAAATCCGTTCAGTAGTTTTGGCGTGAATGAGTAACAAACATCCATCCATCCATCCATACAAACTTTCGCGTTTATAATATTAGTAGGATTTTGTTTTTTAATACTAAAGCCAGCCAGCTAGCTACTAAGATTGTCGCATAAACATAACCCTGCAACGAAAAACATTTTCCATTCAAACCACGTGCCTGTGACGTATTTATGACTTAATATAATAAATAAACGCCCTTATCGACACAGATTTATTGAGATTGGACAGATTAATCGCTTGGCAACAGGTCAGTGTAATTTCAATACTTATCTTATCTTTTAATCATAACGTGATAAGCTGGGTTAATCTATTGGAGTTATGGAGTGCCGCGCCGACTTGGAGTTAATTTTAATGAATGATTGGAAACGAGGAACGAGATTCTGCGAATGCTAACTGCTGTCAAAAAAACCCGAACGACGGCCGGTGCTTTCCGACAAACGGAGGGGTCTTGGTATGTAAAGATGGTCACCCATCCACGGACCAACCACGGTAAGTGTAGCTGAACCTGATCGAGCGACCAGTGCGGCTGTTATTACTTAGCCACAAGCCCCTTACTGTAATTTTCATCAGTATTTGACATTAAGGTGTCCAAAAACGCTCTGTGTAAATTCCATCTTTTACTGGCGTTTGTTTATGAAAACAAGTTTTTAATGTTATTATAACACAACTTTATGTAACCCCACGGCCCCTGTACCGTAGAATACACCCACAAGCAAAATGTTTTGCATGCGTTACATTGCGTACTACCGCAAACAGCTCACACCAAAAATAAAAGTCGTTTCCCAACAATTATTTGTGTGCAATGTTACTTAGTTTGATTTACAGAATGCGTAGTTGACGGTTATGTGATGGGACTTTTTACACCTTGTATAGTGAAAGTTAGCACTAAAAATTCATCCCCTAAAGGCCCAACTGATAGGAGGCTTTCATCATTACAAAAAATATCAAGACATCTAACCACTCTAACCTAACCAAGTTCTAAGTTAATCCTAACATTAAACCAAATTAAGTAAGACCATAAACTCAGCCAAGTTAACTACATAATTTACCTCAAGTTTACATTATTTACCTCAAGTTACCTTACAAGAGCATCCGTTGACATCAATTACTTTGTGCTCTACCGTGTAATGTTCTAGTAAATTGCTCCAAGATAGGGTACACATTATCTTTTAACAACATGAGACTGTTTGCAGTGTGCGCACCTCCTTATCAGGTAAATTTTGAATGCACTTGTACGTTGCATGTTCGGCTTTAGACGGTGCATCTTTTGAATATGTAAGGTTGGTTTTAAAATAGATTGGAGTGTAAATAGAAACCTTGCTGTTGTGTTGTTCAACTGGAGTTAACGTACCTGTAACAAAAAAGACAATATAATTAAGAAAAATCATCTCAAGAACTTGAAAATCGCCAACCCGTCTTGAGTAAGCCTGGTCATCAATGCTCGTGCTTTTTCTGTATGATAAGAGGCCTGCAGTGGGACAATAATACGCTGGTATTATTATATTGAAGGGGGGGCCTATACAGCGTAGCGCTTTAATGGCGACATTAATTTAACACACGTATACGGTTTTGCGTTGTAGTTTTATGAATATATTTTAATTTAATTAAACATTAATATTTATTTATTTATTAACAATTTTATAAAATAGCATCGTAGAGCAACCTGACTTAAAGAACTGTAACGCAGGGGTCATTTGCCGGGGTCACGGATCATAACATCGCATCAATGTAATTAAAACAATTAACGAGCAAAGAGAAGGCGAATTGAAGGAAAGAGAGAGAGCTTTATGTCGGGGCGCGGCGCGGCGCAGGTGGAAGTTTACAAGTTACGATTTTTTTAATGTTGTTATAATTTTTATGATTACTGGCCACTAGGCCACTAGCCCTACCCGTGTGTTAAATTAATGTCGCCATTGTAGCGCCACGTTATATAATAATAATAAATAAATAAAATATTTATTTCATCAAGGCAGGTACAACAATTTCTTAATTTAATAAAAAGTTCAAAGTAAAATCTTAGTTTAGAGGTTGTAGGTCATTGTAGGTACGCTGTCACATAGAATTATGGAAAATCTCTAACTCCTAAACTAAGTCAAGCTTGTATTATAGGATTTAGTGAGCTGTTGACTTAGGCCCGTATTAATAAACATCCCTCAACACCGTACTCAAGTGCGTTATCATTTGATTCGCCATTATGACGTCATCAGCATCTCAAGATTGTTGCTAATTAATAGACACATAAGTACACTATCTCAGTAACCAAGATCAGCTCCTCACCTATCTGTACTTGAGGACTTGACCTCGTGAACGATGACGTCACATTGAGCGAAGTTTTGAATGAGACTTGTCGAATTTCGTTATTGCTATGTCAAAAGATGTAAAACTTTTGATTGAAATACTTTTATTTCATTAAATCTTTAATGAATAGCGCTAATACACGTTTTATAGTTGGTTGTTACCCAAGAAAGCGTTAAAGTGTTAAAAAGGTTGTGTATTTATTTCCCAATTCGACATAATTGTTTACTTATCTTAGCTCAGTACCTAAGCATAGATAACAACATAACGCAATGTAGCGTCAGTGTCAAAAAAAGAGACGCCAAACATAAACATCTGTTTGTTTACCAGCTCGTCTTCTTGCATTTATAAATATGCTTAAAATGGAAAATAGGAAGCATATTTTTACTCCAACCGAGAAAAAGTATTTTTTAGAAATTTAAAAAAAAAATAAGACTGTAGTGTATTATGTCACCACAAACAAACTGAAACATAAATTAATTAAGTATGTACGTAAGGTACATTATCATATGAAATAATGGATTTTCGTTCGTAATAAGTAGGTAGTTAATTACATTACAATATTACATACTAACCTGAAATGATGCTGTTGCATAAAACCTTAAAGTTAAAAGGACGGCTATTTCCGGGGAAATTGGAAGACCTCTGTTATTATATTTTACGAATGAGTTTTTGGTTAATGTTACTATATACAACACTGATTCTTGAACAAATCTGAATCGTTTTTTAAAATTTTCAGTAGGTAATTGAAAAGGATTTGAACCATCCCTTATATAAACTTTTGGTAAACGAAATCGCAAAGGCCACAAAATATCGTCATAGTAATCTATTTCATCGTAATAATTAATTTCACTCTAAATATTTTCAAACTCCATGTTTCGCGCCACGCTAATCGCACCTCAAGTCACGGACTATCTGCACTCACGAAATAGCATCTCAAGAACCCGCGCCCGATGTATACATAAGGGTCGAGTTTCGTTTATTAATCAGTCCATCACTCAGTTGATGACGTAAACCTAATCCGCAACTTGAGAACATAAACAATCGCGTTTATTAATACGTTCAGGATCTCAACATTCATATCAAGTGCGGTCTCTTGGGCTGAGTAACGTTTATTAATACGGGCCTTAGACACAATCTTAAACTTATGCATCGGTAAACCATAAACCGAGTTATTGCTTTAAAACAAAAAAAACTCATAAAGTTATACAAAAAGATCATCATCATCTGCCTAGCCTTTTCCCAACTATGTTGGGGTCGGCTTCCAGTCTAACCGGATGCAGCTGAATACCAGTATTTTACATGGAGCGACTGCATATCTGACCTCCACAACCCCCCTCCTCCTCCCCTCCTCCCTTCAGTTATACAAAAAGATATCAATAAATATTTTTAATAAACATATGTGTATGACGTGCGTGTATGTCTGTATGACCAGATATAAGAACGAAAACGAGGCAAAACGAGAATATAATCAATCAAAATCAAAAAGTCATTTATTAAAATTAGGCTGATATAAGGATCGTAGCAGGTGGCGTTCACTAGTTTCTGGCTACCCCCATAGGAAGAAGGCGTGAGTGATGTATGAATGAATGAACTCCCGTGGGTTCATTCATTCTCTCATTCATTCATCTCTTTTAATTTTACGAGAAGATTAAATGGTTAAAGGGACAGAAAATGTATGCCTATTTCGGCAAAATTTTGGTATCATTTTTAAAAATAAATAAAAATAAAGCTTATTCAAAACACGTTTCTAGACGTTTATAATAATAATTTTATTTATCCAGTGGGGCAATTCTCACAGATCTCGCATTCGTGTGGCATGAAATCATCGCCGCTCGTCTCTGTATGTCGCTTAAAAAAGGGTGAGATATCCAGAAATATCTATTCTCACTACAAGTCGATCTGAAATCACGAATCTAGGGACAATAATGTTGCCATTATGCGTCGCAAGAAGTAATCCCTTCCACATAACGATGCGATTTTTTGACGTAACCGTTAATGCACCTTTGACCATCTTTAAAAAAATATTTTTAAGGCAAAAACATGTTTTGATCAGCATTATAAATGTATTTCATTAACATTTACCAATAAAATAATCATTATTGATTTCGTAACTTCATTTTTATTTTATTATTAACATTAATATAAATCCTCCTTAGTTATTAGTTACAACGGAATGCATAGCTGATGTTGATATGCCAATGTCAACAATTTCCGTACGTCATTGCATATCGAAAAAAAGCCATTGCTGCCTTTTCAGATTTTATAGGTATTCAGCAAGAAATAAAAAATGGATTTAACTAAAAAAGTGTATCCATCTCCGCAGCAGAAGCTCCTGCTTATCCAGCTGGTAGAGGCAGATGGACAGCTACTAAGTGGAAAGTTCTCGACCACTTTTACTAAAAAAGAGAGCGAAAGAAGGTGGCGAGAAATCGCCGATACTCTTAATGCCCTAAACGGCGCAAATAAGTCCTGGGAAGCTTGGCGCAAAGTAAGCAAATTAAAGACTTATTATGGATATTTAGAGTTCTGTACTCAAAGGGTCTTAACGTCGTGTTTCTGCTGGTCTGGCACATCAAACCTAGGACAATTCCTCCATAAGAAGCGGATGCAATGCTCGCGTGGCATCGCAGCGCAATGTTGTTTTACTGACACAACCAACACTGAGGCGCTGCGACGTCGTAGTAAGTTGCGTTGCGTTGTGGTTGTGACACCGCATTGGTCGAGTAGCACACATTGTGTAGAAAACATAGCGATTAACATGCGACAAAGCAACGAAGCGGCAACGCTCGTGTGGCCTCACTAGAGGGTTGGTTTAATAGAAACGCTTAAACCATGTACCTAATTCTTTATTTTGTTAATTATAATCTCATCATTTTCATATATATGTCGCAGCCAACTGGTTTAATCAGCCATTTAGTTAACTATTATGTGAACGGCGCCTTTCAACTAGCGGCCTGAATGATATTCAGTCATTCAATCAAACTGCTAGGCAAATGACTTGGATCGCTAACGTTAAACTACTTGCCCTGACATTTAAATCGGCGATTAATTAATTGGTGATTGAATTATCAATCATAACAAATAATTAAATGCGTAAGTAAATAATAGTGAGTAGTAAAATGACTTACGTACTTACTTACTCAGTTACGTGTGGGCAGTTATCAAATCGGAGATAGTTGCGAAGAAATCTAACTTTCAAGTAGCGCTCGCTCGGCTCGCGTGCTTTTGGTCATAGTTCTAACCTAACGTGACCCATTTGGTCGGGGTGGCCTGGCTTACTTACTGCGACCAATTCAGCTCGCGTGTGATCACAGTTCCAACTTAACATAAGAACTACCAAACTATTTACCTAACTGCCTATTCCAAAATTTTTACTGGTCATTCATTTATTACACTACTTGAGTATTTCTTATACTGACATTGTAGGATTAAATATCCGACCAACATTCTTTTTAATCAAACAATTTTTTTTTTACTGTTGTACTTATTTGAATACAACAACCACCGGAAAATAAAATTACTAGGTAACCGTTGTTTAAATGATTACTCACCCTATTATATAAATGGCCTAAGCATCAGCCAGCCAGTTCATTAAATGTTGTATTAGACGTATTGGCTGAATACTATTAAGGCCGCTAGTGGAACGGCGCCGTTTAGTTAAAAGGCTAGGCAGTTTTTAAATGGCTGATTATTTACAAATGGAAATTGATTCGCGTCAGTGTCTTGCTATCATGCATTTGCTAACTACGTAATTCATTTTTAGACATGGCAGGATCGCAAGTCCGTTGCCAAAAAAAAATTCTTGCTGTCGAGGAGGCAAAGTAACCAAACGGGAGGAGGGCCACCACCGAGACCTCCTACGGATGAGGATATTATGATCCTGAACACCATTCCTTCAACATCGCTACTGGGTCACACAGACAGTTACGAGTCTGTTGTCGAGTTCGGTAAGCTAGATGTTAGGTTAATCACCGCTAAAAAAGCCCACTAAATCCTTTTCTTACGTTTTTCCTACCCTGCCGAGAAGCCTGTAAATAGTATGGTGAATTTTATTATTGTTTCAGATCTCAACAGCAATAGCAACAGTAGGTTAGCCACAGGTGGAGCAGCAAGCTTAACTTCTCTAGCTTCAGCTTCAACAGAAGCAGCTGTATCTGAAGTTGTAGACGTGACTTCATTTACTTCAGCTTCAGCAGAAGTTTTGGCTGAAGCAAGAGAAGCCGAGCCAGAAGTGGTAATTGCTGAGAGTATGTACTGATGACAGAGTTTTAAATATTTAAATGACAGACAATAAGCATGGTGTCAATTTATCTTTTTATTACAGACACCACACTAAATAGGGCAACAACAACGAGACAGACAAGGCAAGGAAGACTGGACCTGTCTCTCGAAGTAGCCCAAAACTTAAATGAATCATTGAGAGAAAAAAATAACATAAAAAAAGAATTTTATGAGCAGTATCTACAGCTCATGAAGAAGCAATGTGACGCATTGACAAGCATCGCAAATGCATTAAATGCAAGAAATCCACCTTAAAATATTATTAGGTATTTTTTTTAATTGCTGATTTTTCCATCGCTAGGTAATTTTTATTCGAGGAATTAAATTAACGTTTGACAGTTTTTGTATCAAACTCAAATCATTTAATTCAACTAAACCAATTACAGGTACTTTTGAATTGTCAAAGGGTCGGTCAGTCAGAAAGATGAAGCTAGTTGCCCATTCCAAAGCGTAGGTACCTATGGAGAAGAACGGGCAAGAAACTCTATGGACACTCTTTTAAATCATAAAATTGTTACAAAATATTTGATTACATCATTCGTGTTGAAATTAACCATGTGAGAACGATGGAGAAATACGTGCACGTTAAAAGCGTCCGTTATAAAAAACAAAAACAATTCAGAAATTAAAATAAGCCGAGGCAGCTAAGAGATGACCAGTCCCTACTGACGGCGCCCGTTCACGAACATGACGTATGGATCAGCACCATTCAGCTCAACCATTTTGGAGGGAACTTAATGATCCAACACACACGCCACCACCAGCGAGACATTTGAGTGAGCATGACATACTCACAGCCGCCACATTCAGTATGAAATAACTGTCAAAATTTCGAATAAAGTTATCAGATGATTGAAAAATCAGCTAAGCTTAGCTTAGCTTAGCTAAGGTGAAATTCTAGCGTATGCTTCTTCATGCTATGGAGAATTTTTTACATGATCTGTATATACTGCTCATATTCTATTAATAATCACGGTCAATAGTTTTTTGTTTGTTTGTTTGAACGCACTTGTCTCTGGAACTACCAGTCGCATTTGTATTTTTTTTTTTTGCATTTGGTTGCTCGATTCTTAAGTATGGTTATAGGAACTGCCCCGTTGGTCTCGTGATCGCAAGCGCGACTGTTGTGTATTGGGTCCTAGGTTCGATTCCCAGGTTGGGCAAAATGTTATAGGGTTTTCCCATTATTAGGAATTTCTCAGTAGCAGCCCGTTTTGAAGTCGGCGGTTTAATACCCCCGTGCCTCGGAAAGCACGTAAAGCCGTTGGTCCTGCGCCTGATCTCTCCCCGGTCGTGTCGGATTGCCGTCCCATCGGACTATGAGAGTAAAGGAACAGAGAGTGCACTTGTGTTTGCGCACCACCATATCTCCTGCGGTAAATTGCAGAGTTTGTTTTGTTTCTTTGTTTGACTTTATCATTTTGCCTTTGTTAGCCCAATTCTTGAGGATGTTGTATACTATTATATATACAACTGTTAATAAAGCTTCTAAGGTATTGAGATTTTATTGTTTTTGTATACCAGCAACCCTGCTTTGCATAGTTTTTACAACTTGACAAACCATCGACATTATAAAATAATGAATGAATAGACAACTTCTGCTTCTTGAATGCTTTCGTGACTTCTAAGTGGTTTTGGGTTAGATTCCCAGGTTGGGTAGTGTTGTTGGGTTTTTCATATATTATTAGCAGCAGGAGTAAGGATTGTGCCCGGTTAATGGCTATAGGCTCTCCCCCAATTACATGAAACTTGAACATAGCTGCACGCGTAGCATGACCATCATAAAAACGGGTTTTGTCGACGGAAGAATAGACAAAATTACAGATTTAGAAATCTAAAAATGTCTATAATCCGTCTCATTTTTGTCTATTCTTCAGTCGACAAAACCGTGTGTGACCCGTGGTCCCTCCCGTGTTCCCTGGAAGGTACCACGGGGATTTCTATGGTGGTCATTTTCTAATAAAGTAAAAGTCACCAACTATATTTAAATTCAAAGCATTTATTTCACACAAATAATACTAATAATAATAATATCAATTATATTATGGGCAGCTGGATCAAGGGCTTGATTCAGAAAGCGGTACTTCTGGACACGGCTCGCATTGTCAGGAGGTTCCTCTCTCTGGAGCCCTGACCACCGGTCATATATCATAAACTAGTATATCATAAAAGTTGCTGCGATTTCAAACTCAAAGTCAAACTTTACTTCAACTAAACCAATTACAGGCACTTTTGAATTGTCAAGGGTCGGTCAATCAAAAAGATGAAGCTAGTTGCCCATTCCAAAGCGTAGTAGGTATCTATGGAGAAGAACGGGCAAGAAACTCCATGGACACCCTTTTATATCACATTAATATAGTTACAAAGTATTGGTTACATCATTCATGTTAAAAATTATACATGTGAGAACGATGCAGAAAGTTAAAACTGTCCGTAATGAAAAAAAAAAAAACAATTAAAATATTAAATTAAATCAAAATGAGCCATGGCAGCAAAGAGTTGACCAGTCCCTACTGACGGCGCCCGTTCACGAACATGATGCATAGAGTAGCACCATCCAGCTAAACTATTTTGAAGGCTAAATGATCCAACACATGCGCCACCATCAGCGAGACATTAGAGTGAGCATGACATACTCTCAGCTGCCAAGGCACATTCAAGTCAATGAAAGGCGTACCCAGTAAATGGTAGCTTTATAGTATGTACATAGTACTCACATATGGGCTATGCGATTATACAATACTAGAAGATTCAATTTATATAATGCAAAAATAGTATTTTAAAATCTTTAGCAGCTCCAACAGTATGTAGGCAGAGCAGGCGTGTATGAAGTATTTTCAAATGCTATCAATTTATATAAGCATCCTGTGGAGCAGGACCAGCGTTTAGCCAAGCATTTTTGTCAGCGATGTAATCCCCCAACTTATAATATGCTTGGCTGCATAGTGTGCGTTTTATGTAAGATTTGAATTTCGTTTCATTGAGTTGGAGTATGTGGGGAGGTATTTTATTGTAACATTATAAACAGTACCCCATGAAGGAAGAGTCTACTTTAGCCAGTCTGAAACCTGGTTGAACTAATTGGTCCCTATTTGTAGCTCTATATGTGTGTCTGTCATCTCTTTTACTGAAAAAATGAATGAATTTTTCCTTACGTACATGATGTTTTCATAGATATATTAACAAGGTACCGTCATGATATTAATATCTTTAAGCAGTTCCCTTAGAGAATCGCGCCTGCGGAGGCCATATATTGCTCTGATGGCTCTTTTCTGCAGAATAAAAATAGACTCGATATCTGCAGCAGTTTCCCCATAGTAAAAAAAAAGAAAGAAAGTAACTGAAATAGACTAGCCTCGCGGTATCTACATTAGTAAATTGACGGATTGTTCTTAGAGCATATGCTGTTGAACTTAGCCGTCCTGCAAGAGATGTTATATGAGGACCCCATTGCAGCCTTAAGTCGAGCGTTATCCCCAGGAAAACAGTTATATCGACGAATTCTAGTTTCTCTTTATTCAATACAACGTCACAATCACTACTTTTAACATTCGGTAAAGCAAATCTTATGCATTTAGTTTTTTTCCCATGTACCTAATACTAAATTATTAGCAGTGAACCAATTTTGCACTTGCAGTAGGGCGTTATTGACGTTGTCAAGATTTGATGCACGTATATTTATCTTAAAAATTAAGGAAGTAGCGTCAGCAAATAACACCATTTGTGGTCGTTTTTATAATAAATGGGGTAGGTCATTTATATATACTAAAACGAGGAAAGGACCTAATATCGAGCCTAGTGGAACACCCATTTTTACTTGTAAACCAAGTGAATTGACACCATTTATTTGAACTTTTTGTTGTCTATCATGTAAATAAGATTTTACTAAGCTGAGCGCAAGTGTACCTAGTCCGTAATGCCACAACGGGGCCATCACGTCGACGACGTTCTGACATTCTAGAACTGTGTTTGAGTCAAGTGAAAAACCGAATGTTAGCGAAGCCGAGAGTCCCATATTCTGTGCGTCAATTTAGCACCAACGATAAGTTACGATGGTTATTGAAAGATATAGAAAGAAGAAAGATATATATATAGTTATAGAAACAAAAAGATGCACTGACCTTAAATTTAGTTTAGTTTGTGAACAAGGGATTGTTCACAAACTAAACTAAATTTAAGGTCAGTGCATCTTTTTGTTTCTATTTCATTAAGAAAAGGACAGAAGATAAATATAGTTTAGTCCTATCCGATGAACAATTCGGCATTGCGAACCAGCCCAGTCTGCTGCTACATAATAAACAATTATTTTATGATATGATAATGTAATGTAATGCCAAAGGAAACATGTGATAAATAAATATATAATATTATATTGATATTAAATTTTAATTAAAGTAAGTGTTTATGATCCTGTTTTGTATTTGTCGTCCTTGAATCAAATATGTGTTTGGTCTTCTTGCCTCTTGATCTAATGGCAGACTGGGCTCATTCGCGATACCTAATTCTTCATCGTCTACCACTGGTTCAATTGCGTCATCGTAGTTGTTAGCCACACATATATTGTGTAGCACACAACACGCGTTTATTATTTGTGTTGATTTGTTGGGTTTATAATGAAGGACTCTATCTTTCAATAAACACCGAAACCTCCCTTTCAGGACGCCATTGCACCGCTCTATAGTTGCTCGTGCTTTTTTTAAGGCTTCCGTATACCGAAATGCAGCTGTTCCCTCCTCCGCTTGGAGAATCGGTGTTAGACACCAAGGTCTGAGTGCATAACCACTATCACCTGAAATAAAATAAAATAAATATAGGATGTAGATGATGATGATGTGTTCTGCATGAGGACAGACGATCCTACGTGTTATCGTGTTTTAGGGCATCTATGAGTGCGTCTCGACTATCCAGACATTATCTACGTTTTCACGCGTTTTCTCAAAAATAATAGTCATCATCATTATTGAACTAAAGAAGTCATTGCTGCACATAAATAGGCCTCTCACATGTTGGACCGATGGCCTGGTGGAAGTCGCGCGAATTTCCTGTATGCGAGAAGCACAGTACCGGCTTAGATAATACTACATATATCGTATACACGTAATTAAATATGATTAAAATAATTTATAGTTACTATTATCAACGTTTTTCATTTTTTAAATGTTCTCATGAGGCAACAAAGTCGCAAACAAATAAATACTAATTCTATCGATACAATGTAAAAAAATGTTTGCAATATAGGAAGAGCATTGAATTCTCCTCCAAATACACTAGGTTTGGTTTTCGATTGGTACAGGGTGCACTATATTGGACGGCATTCTCCTTTTCTCGTGCATTAACTGAATATAATGCACTGTCTACAGTCATCTAAGTACATCTCAGTGTTCATTAAATGAATGACAACATACCTAGTAAGTGGTAGTTGCTGTAGCCAGCTCTGTGCAGGTTCTCCAGCAAAGGAAGGACTCGGGAATTATTCCAGATATAACTGTCATGTGTGCTTCCCGGATACAAAGCGTTAACATTCAATATTTTTAATTTTGAATCACATATCTAGAAATTCCAGAAAAGAAAATATTATGTCACAGACAAAACCATTATTAATATTTAAGTAGTAGTCCCTAGTCCATCGGGACCAAAAGTGATTTCTCAAGCGCTCAATCAGCTGATATCTCGGTTTGTATCTTGACTCAACGCTTAGTTGGCAACGCCAGGTCTCTAGTGTTAGTCAAAGGATCAACGGTACTCTGCGATCCCTGTATCGTTTGAGGAGCTTTTTGCCCGCTAAGACGAAAACCATGCTTGTGCAGACTTTGATTTTCCCTATAATCGACTACGGTGACGTGTTCTACTTTGACTTGAATGCGAGTAGTGAGTAGTGTACGTACCAACTGAGTGTTAATCGAATGATAATTTTTCCGGTTAACGTAGCTACGCTCATTAAAAGGTAAAAATGGGGTCACGATTGACACATGGGTACAATCAATGCACCCTATGACACCTGGAAATCTGTATGTGCGGTAGAAGCTGTAAGTAACAAGTTAACAACATAATTAAAAAGATAGGTAATATTACTAAAAGTAAAATTAATATCCACAGACATCGTGGAAATAAATTGATAAATCGTCTTACTCTCGAGCAATAGAATTTAACTCTTGTACTGAGCTGGGAAATTTAACCCACTGGTGGAAGATGGTCGGGTGGTTCAACGCATCGGTCACCTCACTTATGCAGCGGGAAGTCGATGGCTGGGAAATGTTGACGTACCGCAGGTTTCCGACGGGTGTTTGGTAGCTTCCAGTACCATAAAAGTGTAAGGCACATAATACCTAAATAAACATAATGATTTATTAACTATGTATATATGAACCTACTAACTTGTATACTAGTCTGACAATCTGACAAACAGTCTTACTAAAAGGTACCCTGGTACTCAGTAGCTGGGTTGAGGAGGACAAATGGGCAGATAATGGTATTCGGTTGGATCTGGTGAGATCCCAACTTAGTTAGGTAAAGACTAGGCAGATGATCAACTGTTTATGTACACATAACAACAAAAGAAACAAGAATAAATGAAAGGACGAGTACAAAGGTACTGTTCACAAAAAATACATGAAAGGCGGGAAAAAGATAAAATGTTAGTAGGTTTGCGGTACAACCATACTTTATACTAACCTTTGTTCTTACGTCTAGATGTGTTCTGCATTCTATCACCGGTTCTACCATTGATATAAGCATTTCAGCTAAATTTTTACTCAATCGGAAGTGCTTTTTGAATGCAGCCTCGCTCAGTTCAAATGGGTCGAAATTATTCAAGTCAGTACGTCGTTGACGTGGTGGCTCCGCTGCGGCAATCCTAGCGTCTTCTACAACGTTTTGCATGAACTCAACTATGAATTCGTCACTCATTTTGGATTTTTAAATAAATAAAGTATTTTCTTACTTTCTTATTGTAATTGACAATATAATTATGATTGACATAACCACTGTTTGACGTTCGTACGGTGGTCGACACATATCATACGTCACGTGTCGACTGGTCATGACTACTCTTTGCATGTCGCATGTAAACTAAGGCATGACGCGTGTCTTTCCTGCGTGAAATGCTCGAATCGTCATGGTGAGAATAGCTCGGCTTGATTTTGTCGCGGGAAAAGTACGAATCGAATGTCAATAACGAATGCGAGATATGTGAGAATCGCTCTACAGGTCCAATCCAATTTAGTGTTAGTACTTAGGTACATTTGGCAAATTATGGAATTAATTATTAATAATGTCAAAACAACTAATAATAATATCAAAATCACCAATAAAAATTTCAAAATCACCATTAATAATGTCAAAACTACCATCAATTATGTCAAAATCATTAACAGTACTATACCATAACCAAATACAATACAACACCAATAATCAAAAACGCAATACATAGGTAATACACGAACAACAATGTTGTTTCGCGGCATGATTTGAAGGCAATACTTGTGTCCTGCCGATCGATTCTGTAAAAATCTCACCGTGGAAAGTTATGTGAAGTGAGCTTAAAGTGAGCTGTCAATAGTGTCAATCCCTTAGCATTAGTTGGAATGACAGCTCACTCCACGCTCACTTCACCTAAGTTTTCACGGTGAGATGGTTACAGAATCGCACTGCTGGACTCCAGTGCCTGAGTATTAGTCCTTCTGTCTATTACGTGTTTCTTGACACGGTTGCTTGACCGATGACTAACATCTTCGGGCAATCCCCAACAGTATAAAAACTCCCCTACGTATTCATTAAAACCGAAGTCTTGGTTTAGGTACTTACGTCTTAGGGTAAGCGCACACGAGCCACCGGCCACAACCACCAGTGGCCGTCGCCTCTTGCTGCAGTGTTGAGTACTGCTGTAGCGGGTGGCCGCCACCGGCCACACGTGTGTGTTGAATCAATACAAAAAGTATGAAAAAGCATGTGAACTGCTTGTCGCTGGGCTATCGGTGGCTGTGGCCGGTGGCTCGTTTGCGCATAGCCTTATAGTCAGTTATTATTATAAACCAGTTTTTAGTAAGAAATGTTAAGCATGTAGCATTTTCCTTAAACTGTGTACTGACAGAAAACGGTGACGTAATTTTATAAATTGTTGCTAATAATTAATAACTTGACCCTGTAATAGTTATTCCAAAGCAATGCAAAAGTTGGGGAGGCGTATGTCCAGCAGTGGATATGTTTCGGCTGACATGATAATGATAATCACAAAGGCCTCATAAACCTACCTACCATTTAATGATAAATGATTTTATTTTTGTAAGTAGGTTTGTACAAACACTTTTACACGTCAATCATGTTTTTAAAAGCTAGATGATGTCGGCGTTTCCTATCTGAAGGCCAACTCTCGTAATTTAAAACGTTCAAAATCTAGTCGCAGTGTCATCTCGGCGACAAACAAATGTCAAAAACTTGTCAAAATGTAGGGAAATTAGAGGTATTTTTGACGGATTGACACTGAGATCAGACTGCGAACGTTCCTAAAATGACGAGAATTGCCCCTCCGATCACTGTGAGAAGAAAGGACGAAACAAACTCAGAGGTCACAAGTATCTTTTTTTTAAAGTACTGACATAATCTTAGTTAGATCATGTGAGGACCACGTAAATTGATGTCTAAAATGGTCTTTTGAGGAAAGAACTACACTGATTGAGTGGACCGGTCCAGTCAGTGCCCGCATTTGTCAGTAAGGAGCTCAACGACTCGACGAACCATACCAAAGAAAGGACAACGCTCACTTACTGAACGTAAACAACTTTAGGCTATCTATAGGATATCTATCTATCTATCTATATCTATCTATATTATAGGTTTTCTCATAAACATTTCTTTCTAAAAAAAAACAAGTTTTTATGCTTGCTCTACCTATAAATGCACTGTAATGCAGCGCACACGCCATCTCCGCTTACAAAGAGTTCACCATTATGCAACAGTGCACCAACATCACTTAATAAGGTACGTACATAGACTGATTTACTACATGTAAATAAGCTTGCGCATGCGGTCCACATTGACACATTTCACTAAAGGCTCTACTTGCCTTAACTTGGATATAAATCACGGTAACTGCGACAATATGGTATTGTGTTCTAGTAATTGATACTGAAGTTGACTATAACTCACGTCACGTGTGTTTATGGCTATTTATATTGTAACTTAGAGTACTAAGTTAGTCTGATCTATTGGCTGGGAGCTGAAAGTCACCCAAAGGGCAGAGACGAGAAGGAGATGACTGTACTTGAGTTTCAAAAATAAAAAATAATATGCAAAGTATGGAAGAAAAAGACATGTTGCGGCGACCCCAAATAAATTGGGATAAGGGCAGGAGAATGATGATGATGCAAAAACGATGTTTTAAACAAAAATTGCTACTTTTTCTTTGCAATCTTACGTAAGATTCAAAGGGGGGAGGGGGGGTTCATTCAATTTTTATTTTGTCTTTCGTAGGACGTAAGATAATTTTAACAAATATCCAACCCGGAGGGGGTTGGATATTGGTTAAAATTATCTACGTAATAAATGAACAGCTCTGGTGGTACGGAACCCTGGCGGCCCCTTTAGACCCTTTTGTTTAATCTTCGAGACCACCATAAAATATGCGGTTGTCATTGACATCATTTTATTTTGTTTTAATATACATAATTGAGTAATTGCTTCAAAATCCGCTGGATATCATCAAGGTCTTTATGTAAGTGACATTGAAAATAATGACTAGGTAGATACCTACGGCTATTCACAATAGATACTAGCAAAAAGTAGATGACGAATAGTTTTTTGTTGTCTCATGAACTTTGGAAAAAATTGATTTGGTTAAGTCTGCAGTATCATTCTGTTATTTTATACAGTTAAAGTAATTTATACTAACCACAATGAGAACGAGATGAAATAATTGAAAACAACGGAAGAGTTTCTCAATTCTAGGTAAAAGGTTCTTTTATTTAGATATTGTTACATTTTTATCGACGAAAAAAAGGAGGAGCCTGGGTGCCTAACAAGGGTCCAAGTATATGGCTCCCGCAGCCAGCCGCAACGCGGTTCTGGTAGAAAAGTTTCCATGAAGTATTCATTTTTGTACTTTTTTTTTTTTTGTTGAGGATGGGAAATCATCAAATGACTCCTCCCGCTCTGGGTGGAGCAGGAAGTGTCAGACTCCTACTGACTAAAACCCACCCGTGTTCCTTCCTTAGCCCTTTATGTTCCAGGGCAGCGGTAAACCTTCCGGATAATCCGGCTACCCTGGCAGGCTTCGGCCCTATGGGGCCCCGTCGCCTATGCTGACATCTCTTTGAGGCGCGCGTGGAACACGTACACGCCGTCCGGCACGGGCCTAGTCCTGATCGGACGGAGAGCTACCCATTACTCTCCGCCCGCAGGCCCGCGCCTACCGTGGCCGGGAGTCGTCACGCGGCTCCCGACGCCCGGAGCGTCTCCCGCGGCGGTTCATTTTTGTACTTCAAAGTTAAATAAGCAACTGAAAGAGAAATCGTGTTACTGCCAATAAGCAATTTGCAATGTTGTGTGATTGCTAATCCATTGCTTCATATGTTCGAAAAAATTGTCTGCTCAACTACGTAAAACGCAATGAATGTTGTTGAACTATCAAAATGAAAGCCATTGCTACTATAGGTGTGTTACGCAATTACTCCGCTGGACAGACGATCCAAATGCTTATGAGGAAGGTCAAAATATTTAACTTCTGAGAAACTTCTTGTTTACTAACTAATTCATGAATCCCACCGTCAGCGACTGTCAAGGTTGACCGACAACTACGTAGCTATAATATACTATACGGTATTCCTAATGAAGTGGGAAAGTATGGGACACAAATGATAGATGATTTAAAGTTTTATATTTCTAGTATAATGAAGTCCACACATAAAGAAACATGATATGATGGAAGGTGAATGTCTGTACAAGGAATATGAATTGAACTGCTATAATTAATTAAAGAAAATATATTTTTTATGGAGAAGAGAAAAGCCAGTAACGTCTTATATCATGTCAAGTCACCAACTCCTCTATGGTGACTCACCAAAGAGTACCAACGCTACACTAATATTAACATGTAGGTAATGGAAAAACTTTTCACGTTAACCTTTTCTAGCTTATTTGGGGTTTCATATTCAGTACCTTGTATGTTAAATAAGTATGGGGATTATACAGGGTGGCGGGATATCGACTCGCATACTTTTACCATAGATTCCTGAACGTATTAGAAAAATACTGTTCAGTACATTTTGACCGCATAGGTATTGTACTCCTTTTTTTGATAATCGACTAATATTGTCTATGCTAGGGTCTAGAAACATGTGCTAAATTCATGGTTACAGTTTGGGCATCGATGTACCTACTGCTACCCTGTATTAAGTTTCTTGCTCAATTACCCAATTAATTAGTTTTTTGTACTAGGCTAGTAGAGACAAGAGTCCTAGTCGTCAGAGCCTTCCGTCTCTCGAAAGATTCAGAGACTTAGAGATGTCTCTCGAATTCTATAGAGAGAGAAAAACGTTACTTTGAAGCTCGACAAATGTTGACGAAAAGTCCCGAAATTCTCCGAAAAGGGAGAGTCAACAAACTGTCAACTAAACAGATGACAGATCTTGAAAACGAACAAAAGAGAGTCAATCTCAAAACTATTTTTCCATTAAAAACAACCAACACACGTCATGCCCCGCCTACATGAATACGTAGATACCATGAATGGTATTTCTTAAACTAGGTCGAATTAGTTAACTGGTCTTGTACACAAGATACATCCGCTACGTTTCCGTTACGACAGGTCAGTATCAAGATAAATACCCGTTTTACTAATAAAACTACAAAAGTATCACAAGCTAATATTAAAAACAGATGTAAGAATCAGAAATAAATAGGTAGAACCAAACAGATCGTTAAAACTCTTTAAAGGCCTCGCAGAAAGGCGCGACGCGGTTCTGGTAGCACAATTTCCAAGAAGTTTTCGTAGAAAATAATTATTCTGCTAGAGTCGCGTCGCGCTTGTCTGCGGGAGCCTTAATGATCGTTTTAACTATTATTTTAAGAACAATGCAAGGTCACTTCTGTTAATAATCGTACTTACGATTGGTATTACGGGCAGTTGTTCTGTTCATACTCTTTTTAGAAATGATTCTAATATTTCTTTGTGTAAAACTAAGCGACTTTACACCTTAATAAAAAGTTTGGGATCTTTATAACTTCGCCTTTAGTAGTTAGAAAATGGATTCGACATCAATCCATCACTACGCAACATGCCAGTTTCTTCCTGGCTATGTTTTCCTTAACCGTTGTGAGTGAGGACTTTAGGTACTTAATATAATTTATGTCATCACCACTATGGGCCGACATACACGGACTGCTCGAGCAGTTAGTTAGCGATTGATCAACATGACGGACCGCTCTTGCAGTCATAGTCAACAGCTTGAAGCTACCATTGATAGCTGCTGGAGCAGTTGATACCAACTGCTCGTCGTTCAAATCAGGTAACTGCGCGAGAGCAGTCGACAGCTCGAGCAGTCACTGTATGCCTGGCGACTGCTTGACCGCACGACCGCCCGTAGCAGTTGCAACTGCTCGAGCGGTTTCGTGTATTGTGTGTACGTAGAAGACTGTAGTTCACTATGCAGTCGCAGCTTGAAGCAGTCCATCCTGACCGCTTTATGCAGTCCGTGTATATCGGCCCTAAGTAGAGAGCAGTGGTGGCCCAGTGGTATTCGTCCCAACATACTGAGTTGTAGGTCGTGAGTTCAAACCCAGGCAGGCTTTACTGTGTGTATTTAATTTCATCACCACTGCTCTCAAAACGGTGTAGGAAAACGTCGCGAGGAAACCGGCATGTCCTAGAAACAAAAATTCGAAGACATGTAACATCCGCCAACCCGCACTGGGCCCGCGTGGTGGATTATGGCTCACTCCCTTTCACAGAGAGGAGGCCTGTGTCCCAGCAGTGGGAACGTAGGGCTGATTATGATTGAAAGTGACTGGCTGGGTTCGAACCCACGACCTACAACTCAGTATGTTGGGGCCGATACCACTGAATAGCAGTCGTAGCATTAGGTAACAACCATAACATAATAATAAATTGATAAAAAGATTAATCTAAAGACACCATGCAGAGAACCTGCATTATTATGTACTGTATACTGAATTAAACAACACTTTCTTCTACTAACAAATGAAAGACATTGATCTTCCAAAAAACCTACATTCCGTCGTATATAAAATCGAATTTCGCTAAGAGCTTCTCAAGGTTATCTTAAGCACATTGACTTTAAACATCTGTTCAATTTTTCTTTTGTCTTCGGAGATATGTAGGAACACAAGTGACGCAAAAAATGGTCGTTTTTCTTGAGAGAGAAGGTAGGCAGTAATTTTTAAAACATAGGCAGTAGGACCCTCTTTTGTGGTCATGATCTCTTTTAAATTTTGAGTCAGGTGCAGTCACCAAAAGTGATAAGTATCCAGGTTCATCAGATATAGTTGAAGTTTAGCAAGAAACCGATGGATGTTTTCGAATGGAGGGGCAATTCTCGTAATTTTAAGAACGTTCAGTCTGATCTCTGTCTCAATCTGTCAAAAATACCTCTAATTTCCCTACACTTTGAAAGGTTTTTGACATTTGTTTGTCACCGAGATGAGACTGCGACTAGATTCTGAAAGTTTTAAATTACGAGAATCGGCCTTTGTTCATTTATCAAATGAATTTTCATTCGAAAACATCCATCGGTTTCTTACTAAACTTCAACTTTACCCGGCAACCCTTGTTCATGTCTTTTGGAGACTGTACAAGAAAGTTTCACAAAAAACAATACCTGTAGAAAATCAAATTAAAAGTCAGGAATGAAAACATCGTGAGGAAATCGGCATGTCCTAGGACCAAAAATTCATGTGACATGCCACAGCACTGGGCCCGCGTGATAGATTGCATCCCACTCCCTCTCGAAGAGAGGAGGCCTGAATCCCATCAGTGGGAGTGGGAACATTAGAGGCTGATTATGCTAATAAAGGTGTTTGTGGATAAGTTTATTCAAGGAAGCATATACATACCTACTATACTACTAATACTATATATGTAGATCTATTTACGTCGCCAAGACAAAAATAATATATTATTGTTTTCTCAAACAATAAAAACTTTTTTGCAAAAAAAATCAACCGACTTCCAAAAACGACACTACAAAGTGAAAAATAACTTTAATTTCGGAAGTCGGTGTCGTTGGGTTCACACTTTCGTTGTTTGCCACCGACTTCCGAAATTAAAGTTATTTTTCACTTTGTAGTGTCGTTTTTGGAAGTCGGTTGATTTTTTTTGCAAAAAAGTTTTTATTTTTCACTTTTAAGTTGTAATTTTTACCAGTAATTTTGGTTTAAAAACCAAACTACTGAACCGTTTTTGATGAAATTCTACGGGACCATTTGGGAAGTATACCCTTTCCAACAAAAAAAGAATTTTTCAAATCGGTTGGCAAGCGAAAGAGTTATGCGCGAACAAACATAAAAAAAAAAAAAAAAAAAATACAAACATCCGAATTGAGAACCTCCTCCTTTTTTAGAAGTCGGTTAAAAATATTCCACAAGTTTCTTTAACAAAATATATATATTGTAAAATGCAAAGAATATGTATGTAAAATTAACATAATGTCTGTTCTAAGCCTAAGCCAGAAGTCTGTTACATATATTAGTCAGACGAGTGTTCTCGACCTCGAAAATTGTCAAGTTCATTTGCTTATGTAACTAATGACCGGTTTCATTAACACTAGGCGACGCCTAACCGCCGGACCCCACGCTCAGTAGTCGCGCTTGTGACTACGCGACAACGGGCATGTAAACAAAGACCAATTTAGTATTCTATTGATTCTCAGTCAATGGGAAGTAATTATCGTGTGACTAAGTGGCGGCTCTTTTATGATTTACACGCGTTTTAAGACAAGCAAACAGAATGATGACTTGTGAATAGAAACTTGTGAAGTATCTTCGGAGCTCGTTTACACGTCTCCAGTTATTAGAAGTATGGCTTTCTCATCATCATCATCTGCCAAGCCTTTTCCCAAATATGTTGGAGTCCGCTTCCATTCTAACCGGATGCAGCTGAATACCCGTATTAGTAGCAGTAGAGGTATGTCTTTCTATCGTAATACAATTTCGATAGATTTTTTTTGTAATTTCCAGTTAGTCTGACAGTTGACCAGTTGACCCAACATGATAAAAAAATCCTACTAATATTATAAACGCGAAAGTTTGTGAAGATGGACGGATGTTTGTTACACTTTCACGCAAAAACTACTGAACGGATTTTGATGAAACTTTACAGTACAGTATAGCTTTATACATCAGAATAAAACATAGGATACTTTTTATCCTAATATTCCCACGTATGCGGGTGAAACCGCGAGGCGCTGCTAGTTGGAAAGTAATACAGGATCGAATGTCACTTTGTGTACATAATAATTACACAAGGTGGCCGGGATATCGACGCACAACCTGCTATCATGGATTCAGTACATGATTCTGGTCACCCCTGCGTTGAAATTATTCACTGGTCGTTCTCAGTAGCAGCCCGAAGTCTGGATTTATGGCCAGCAATAGGCTCGCCCCTTATGATATGGGACTTAAACATAACTGGCGAAATGTGGGTATACTACAATAGGTTCTCCTCTGCTTAATCCTTCGGGGAATACAGGCATGATGTTATGTACACTTATCAGCAAGTGGTAAAACTGGCCATTCCACCACACACACCTTACACCACCACACACCCCTCCAGGTGTGTGGTTGTGTAGTGTGTGTGTGTGTGGTGGAATGGCCAGTTTTACACACACACCCCTCCACACCCCCTCCTACACACACACACCCCCACCCTCACACTCTACTGAAGTCGAGACACATACATAACGGCTACGATGGTTCTTAACACCCTGTATATGTGATACAGGCTATTAAGAACCATCGTAGCCGTTATCTACGCATTCTGTACATCAAACTAAGTAATATTGAGCATACATTATTGCTGGAAAATGAGTTTTGTTATTATGAAAAATCGCTGTTTACGGCAGTGCGCAATGTAACGCACGTAAAATAATGTGCTTATGTGTGTATGCAACTGATGCAACGGTACAGGAGTTATGGGGGTATTTAAAGAGTTATGATGATTTCAAACTTGATTTCATGAAGAAAAGACAAAAAAGTAAAAGGAGACCGGTGGAAGTTTGACTTTCAATATCTCCGTAACCATAAGGTTTCTAGTAATAAACCAGTACAAAAAAAAATCACAATGACGAGAAATATAAGTGAGTCTCAGCCTCGCTAAGCGTCTTTTTACACCCGGTATAAAATCGCCAACCTGTCTTGAGCAAGCGTGGTGATTTGCTCGTGCCTTCTCTGTATGCGAAGAGACATATATTATAAGGCTGGTTTTATATACAACGGTACATCAGGCGGTATACATCGATGTCTTTCACAAGTCCTCCGGACCGATGAACCGAAAGTAATTGACTAAAGGTCGCTGGGGACTGATTGGCAATTATTGAAATACCTGTACAACGACGACGCTGATAATTATCTTTTCTATTGTGCTGGTAACACACCCTTATTTGAAAGAGAAAGATATTTGCACACCTATTAAGGTAGGATATGGCTTAAAGAACTTGTAATTATGTATCACCTCATGTAACCACCCATATTCAAGCAAATAAATGATTTGAATTTGAGTAAATACATATATATCTCCACACATTCAAATTTAAAAATATTTTCAAATATAATGCAAAGTAGAATAATACCACATGAGTTTGTCTACTCATTAGATAATACCTACCTAGTCGCTTGGTCACGGCCGCGGCTTGTGAGCTGTAGGTCGTAAGTTCGTACCCAGACAATCGCTTTACTTTGTGTAAATTATTTCATCACCATTACTCGCAAAAACGAAAACATCGTGAGGAAACTCGAATGTCTTAGGACCAAAAATTCGAAGCCATGTGACATCTACCAACCCGCACAGGCCCGCGTGGTGGATTAACGCCCGACGCCCAGCAGTGCAAGCAAAAAGCAGCTTACAAAAAAAAACTTATAACGACCGTATGTATACATGATTTCACACATTAAAACGAGAGTAACAATGGTTTTTCATGCACATTTCGCTCCGTTCGGTCGGCGCACGCGCTGCGGGAGAATGCAGTGAAATCGAACGCGATAGTGGAATTATTCGCGGTTACTCTACCGTGGATAACTATCCGTAATAAGACTCATTTATTGGCGATAATAGTTAACTATTTTGTAGAAATTTGGACACTGTCGGAAAAAAGGAGACAAAAGGTTTACTAATGAAAAAAATACGAGCAGTGGAAGGGCAGTATTTTTTTGCAATCATTGTAAATCTGTATTAAATGAAGTACCTACCTAAATATCCTAGAAACTCTTTTATGATAGGCAATAATATAAAATAAATCTTCTATTTCTAGACATATTATAAACTAGCTGCGGCCCCGTGGTTTCACCCGCGTAAGTTTCGAACCCGTAGGAATATCGGGATAAAAAGTATCCTATATGTTAATCCTGGTTATAAACCATCTGTGTGCCAAATTTCATCCAAATCCGTTCAGTAGTTTTTGCGTGAAAGAGTAACAAACATCCATCCATCCATACATACAAACTTTCACGTTTATAATATTAGTAGGACCAGTAGGATTAAAGTAGGTTTTCTTGTAGGTCTATGTGATAGCGTTGTTCTTCTAAACCAGTGGTTCCCAACCAGTGGTCCGTGGACCACCAGTGGTCCGCAGAAGCCAAAATGTGGTCCGCGAACGATTTTAAATTTCGCCGTATGTAATTCCTATTAAGTTTTTGATGAAAGTTTCAGTTGGATTATTACAGTTTATTTTTATTATACCTACATAGTGGTCCCTGCTAACAAGAATAATAAAAAAGTGGTCCCTGACCAAGAAAAGGTTGGGAACCCCTGTTCTAAACTAAACAACGGATTTTCATGTGGTTTTCAACATCATTCACACTCAAACTCAAAGCATTTAGTTCAATTAAACCATTTACAGGCACTTTTGAACTGTCAAAGACTTTGTCAGTTAGTCAGAAAATTGAAGCTAGTTGCCCATTCCAAAACGTAGATCTCTGGGGAGAAGAACGGGCAAGAAAGTAATAGGAATCTAAAGTATCGCATTATTTATGTATATGTCGCAGCCAACTGGTTAAATTAGCCGTTTAGTCAGCCGCCTGGCCTTTGGAAGGAGTGCTCGCCTCGCATCGCTCTCTCGACTCGCACGCGGTTGATCACAGCTCTAACCTAACCCATTTGGTCGGGGTGCCCTGGCTTAGTTACTGCGACCAATTCGGCTCGCACGTGATTGGTTACAGTTCCAACCTAAACTATAATTTATTGAATATCATTCAGGCCGTTAGTTGAACGTCCGTCGTTTAGATAAAAGGCTAGGCGGTTAACTAAACGTCTAAATTAAACCGGTTGGCTGCGACATATGTATACACAGTAAAACAAATAAAGATACGCTAAATATAAGTATCGAGTACAAATGCTACTTTTGGTACTGCCCAGCAGACCTGCGAAAGGAGAAATGAAAAAGAAATGTAAATCATATTTATTAGCGGTTAAGTTATTATGTTAACATTTAAACACATTCATAATTTTTTCGGGAAGTTTTATGTGTACTACTTAATTAAAAAGAAATCTACATGTTTTGTCAAGTCGTAAAAACCGTGTGAAGCAGGGGCGGGTCGCTAGCTAGCAACAAAATATTGTAACTTTCGCGCACTGGATTGCACTGCTTAGCGCAGAGAGTTGAAAATTCAACAGTATGTTTTTTGTCGCGAAGAGATGTGTTGTGTGAGCCAGTGAGCGATAAAATCCCGCCTCGATATTATTACGTATGTACATACGTACGAACGTGGACTAACTGTTTTCAGTTTCGTTTGACTTTGAATTTATTAAGTACAGAAACATGCATGGTAGGTACCAAAGAAAAACTTTTAGTTCTCAGTTCGCTGTACAGTCACGAGCAAAAGTATGTATACACTCGGCCTAATTCAAAAGTGATTTGCTCCTTTATTTTTGAATGAAATTTTATGTTGTTACGAACATAGCATTGTCCAACCCATACGTTTATGTACTGTGTCGTATTTCAATGTTGCATTCGTTATTTCACGAAAAAATCGCAATTGAAAGTTGCCAAGTGTTGACATATTGGTGCTCGTGACTTACGTTAGTTAAAGCAATAATGCAAGTAGAACCAGGCTGACCTTACATGAAACATCGCTAAACAAAGGTTAAAATACAGATGGCTTACTTAGAGCATCGCAAACTGCAATAGAACACGCGACTATTCTGATAGCGTGAGAACAACATTGTTGTTAATTACTTTATTCCACGAAACACTTCAGACGTGAAACCTTAATGCAGTTGAAATACTGAAATAATTTCAAGGGTAGGCAATTCTACTAATATTATAAACCTGAAAGTTTGTATGGATGAATGGATGTTTGTTACTCTTTCACGCGAAAAGTACTGAACGGATTTGGATGAAAATTGGCACACAGATGGTTTATAACCAGGATAAACATATAGGATACTTTTTATCACGATATTCCCAAGGGATCGAAACTTA
This sequence comes from Apamea sordens, assembly GCA_945859715.1. Classification (NCBI taxonomy): domain Eukaryota; kingdom Metazoa; phylum Arthropoda; class Insecta; order Lepidoptera; family Noctuidae; genus Apamea; species Apamea sordens. The sequence continues at coordinate 15,268,058 of OX244001.1, forward strand.
TGCGGGTGAAACCGCGGTGCGCAGGTAGTTATAAATAACTAGCCTTTGCTCGCAACTTCGTCCGTGTGAAATTCCTTGTTCCCCCGATCCACTCCGTCGCAACGCATCGCCTGCGCTTGGCATTCTTTCCGATTTTTAACCGACTTCAAAAAAAGGAGGAGGTTCTCAATTCGGTTGTATTTTTTTTTTTTTATTTTTTTTTTTTTTATTTTTTTTTTTTTTATTTTTTTTTTTTATGTTTGTTACCTCAGAACTCCGTTGTTTATGGATCGATTTGCAAAATTTTTTTTTAACTTTAAAGGATATGCTTCCAGATTGGTCCCATTTTTTTCAAAATCCAGTTCTGATGATGGGATCCATGAGGAATCGAGGGAACTCCTCAAATATTATAGGCAACTATATAGTAATTTTAATATTTTCATCGAGAAATCAAGCGTTTACAGTCAAAAAGTAACATTTGATGAAGTGGAACTGGTGAAGAAGATCAGATATGGCTAACGGAACTTGTCACTCGCATAGATATCACAATCAAGATAGTTAAGCAACTATGACAATACAAATAAACATACAATCCTGAATAGTTATATTGAAAATGTTATCATTGAACTGATCTGATGATCATGATGGAGCCGGAAGACAGGTACCGGAACTCCGTAATTAATCAACGTATTCTAGCCGTGTTTGGGCTTATTAGAATTGTCATGAAATGCACTTTGGCTATAAGTTACTATCGAACTGATCTGATGATGGAGCTGGAAGGTGGAAGGTTGGCATGAGAACTTCAAAATAAAACAATGTATCCTAGCAGTATTTGGGCTTAGAACGATTCGATATAAATTGTGTCCAAGGAATTATGAGCACCTATTGGTAACTGTATTTGTGGTCCTTGACTTAATGCTGGTTGGAGCGTTTTCTGACCAGACTCGATAGCATGTATTGGTGGTTGGGGGAGATTGCTGCTTGGTGTAAATGTTGGACTCTCCATAATTTCCATTGCGAATTGTTCCGATTAAGGTCTAAATGATTGCATTTGGTTGTCTACAGCTACAACTAGTGGTGTTAACGAGTACACATTAAGATTGTCCCGTAAATTCCCTCCTGATGCTTTATTGGGCGATACAAATAAATTACGTCGTAAGACGGTATGTAAATCGTTCAGGTCTGTAAAATGCATGCAACAAGCGGCACCATTCATAGGAGCTGAAGCACCCTTGGCACCTCGTGCATGGGAATCAAATAGGTAATAATTTGATGTCCTGTAATGTACTGCTACCGAGATTGCGTTTACTGTAAGTATTCCACTAGAATATTCTGTGAAAAAACTTCTTAAAGCATTACTCAGATTAGGAAAACCATCGGTACTGTTGTCGTTATCTAAGTGACCATTAAAATTGGTTTCTTCAAGTACTGTAATCGCTATATTTCGTCTATTATAAACAAGACTTGGCATAAGATCGGTTACAGCAAGGTATTCAGGGTTTACTTCACCAAACGCAGGATTATTTCTAGAAGCGATGCAGTCATTATAATACTTATCGCCAATAATCACTATATAATCGATATCACTCTTGGACCACTTGTTTGGATCTAATACATTGAATGCTGCACATGCAACAGCTGCTATTCCGGTGCATTGTTTACCCCGTGAAGAATTAAACCGTAAGTCTCCTTGGTGAAATGATCCGCGTAATATCGCCTTGTTGTCATTTATAATGACGTAATGGTTCGAAGAAGTTTCCACAGTACCCTCTTCTTGAATAGTATTTTCCGCTATTTGAACTAACGGAGTAATAGGTATTTGCCGTAGTTTCAAAATGTGCTCGGACATCTCTATAAAGATGGTTGTTGGAAATTAACCAAGTTAAAGCTTCATTTAATCGTTGCGTATCCACAACGAATTCTTTAGAACTTGAAAGGTTCTCGAGAGTTTCCACAACCAAAATTAAACCAGCCTGATGGGCTGTCAGTGGTAACTGCTCGGCTATTTCAACAACATCTTTTGAAATAAAATAACCTGCCCCTTGCACCAATTTTGGCTGAAACGGTTGTTTAGTTTCACAATCTTTAAAAACGGTACAATTCGACATAAAAACCGTTCTTCAAAGCTCGTCAAATTGGCTAATTCAGGTGGTATTTCTGCAGGCATCATTTTATTCCAATATGCAGTTGGTGGAATTTTTCTTTTCCGTACCTATATGATTATTACAACGGGAGCATGTCGTTATTTTATCTAAAGCAATTAATTCTTCAGGTAACAGTGTATTATACATATTTGCTCGTAAATTGAACCGCTGTTGTGGATAAATATTTTTTTACAAACATCGCATGAAACATCGGCGAAAACATTGATAGTTGTTTGAAAAGACTGTTCATTAGTTCAGTCTCTTTGTATTTTACCGGCTTATCTATGCACGTGTGTATTGAATAATGCTAAAATAGATTACATTCCGTTGGGAGTCTTTGAATTTTACCTGTCTGTTGAATTTATACCAAAGATTAATTTAACTTTTTTATTGTAACTATAAGAATCGACAGTGTTTCATGCGTCATATTATCATCTCTCTACGGGATCAAATTAAAGATCCGAAAGTAGACAGTAATATGTACCTACTTGTATGATATTGGTACTTCTTCAAAATAATATTCTATGTAGAAAAGATATTAACTACGTTGCCATTATATTATAATAAAAAATACACTAAACGGCTAGAAATAAAAAAACTTTTTACAAAAAAAAAAACCGCCTTCAAAAAAAGACAAAACAAAAACGTTCCTGCACTAAAAAGTAAAAAATAAAAAATTGAATTCCTGTAAAGAAACTTAATTTAAAGGTAAACTTATTTGACATTAATATTTTGCAAATATTCAAAATTGTTTACTTCTTTTTGGAGTCGGTGCCAGCCAAGGCAAGGAAATACGTATGGGCAACAATACCTCGAAAAACGACCTCTAACATTTACTATAAAACTACCAAGATACCTATTGCATACCTAGAATAATTAAAACACAAATACAGACTAGACTGTACTCTAAAACAAATTGACACAATTTTTACAATAATTTCTTTTAAATAATAATAATTATAAATACGTATAAAAATCCCCTGCCACTTTTTAAGTACTTTGAAATTTTTGAAGCATTAAGTTTGTAAGCATCTGTTTTAAAATTTTATAATCGTGAATTGAAAAAATAAATGGCACAGGATACAACTGCTGGCACCGACTCCAAAAAGAAGTAAACAATTTTGAATATTTGCAAAATATTAATGTCAAATAAGTTTACCTTTAAATTAAGTTTCTTTACAGGAATTCAATTTTTTATTTTTTACTTTTTAGTGCAGGAACGTTTTTGTTTTGTCTTTTTTTTTTCTTTTTGCTCGACTCCTATAAGGGATACGAATGAACCCTAGAACCCGCGTGCGCATGTCAAATAGCAAGCAAAACATCGTGAGGAAACCGGCACGTCCTAGAACCAAAAATTCGAAGACATGCGACATCTACTAACCCGCACTGGGCCCGCGTGGTGAATTAAATAAAGCCCACTACACCACAACTTTAAAGGCTGATTAATGATTATGTAAGCACGTGTTTCTGTGACAAATAAACCTATTTTTCTTTCTTTCTTTTCAAACCCAGGAATTTCTAAACAACCTGACTTCTGGTCAAAACAATGGCCGGTTGTATAAGTCACAACACTAGCATTGTTACAATATAACACTTACGCAGTGTGGGGAAGTGACCGGCTGATGAATGATGGATGATGACGGATAGCGTATAACACACATGTTTTGGTGGATGTTGGATACAAGGTATATGTTTGTTGTTACCCGTAAGATTGCTTTTGATACACTTTACTTATAAGGAAAGCTGATAGAAAAGTGAGGTGTAGAAATCAATAATCTTACCATTTTTGCAGCTCTTGCACCATGTTGCGCCATAAAGGGGATGAATTTATTTATGTACATACTAGCTGCGCCCCGCGGTTTCACCCGCATAATTATAGATCACTTGGGAATATCAGGATAAAAAGTATCCTATGTGTTAATCCTGGTTACAAACTATCTGAGTGCCAAATTTCATGGAAATCCGTTCAGTAGTTTTGGCGTGAAAGAGTAACAAACATCCATCCATCCAACTATACAAACTGTCGCGTTTTTAATATTACTTTGACATAAAATGTAAAGTCCCATGCCATAGGGCAGGCGTAAATCTAAACCCTACGGCTGCTTCCGAGAAATTTCTGGGTGGAAAAACTCAATAAGACTTTCACCAGACCATGGAATCAACCCCACGCTCTGCAGTCGTACTTGCGATCGCTAAACCAATGAGATCACCAATCCACGTTGTGCTGTGACTGATCAATACTCGTGCCTTCTTCGTTTGAGAAGAGGCCTCGACTAAAAGGCTGGTAATATTACAAAAGACAGTTTTCTTAGGAATCACGCTAGACGAGAAATTACAATGGGGACCTCATATAACATGTATTGCGGGGCGACTAAGCTCGGCCGCATTTATGCTGTTAGAAAGATAAGACAATTAACAGATATAGAAACCGCGCGTTTCGTCTATTTTAGTTACTTCCACAGTATTATATCATATGGCATTTTACTATGGGGTCGGGCTGCTGACATTGAATTCATTTTTATTTTGCAAAAGAAAGCTGTCAGAGCCATTTACATACAATCTACGTCGCGGTCGCCGCGAATCTCATAGGGAACTATTTAAAAAGGTTAATATTATGACGGTGACCTTGCCAATTCATTTATGAAAATATTATGTACGTAAGAAATAATCAACATCTTTTTAATAAAATAAGTGATTGTCTATCACTTATTTTATTGAAAAGATGTTGACATAAAAAAAAAATAGGTAAATTAGATCAACCTTTTTTCAGATTATCTAAAGTACCATCTTTTATGGGGTACTGTATTAAATGATAAAACAAAATACCAATTAAATGAAAGAAAATATTGCAATTAAATGAAAGAAAATTTAAAACTTATATACATACACTTTGTAAACAAGAATATTACAAATTAGAGGATTATATCCAAGAATGCTTGGAAACATACTGGTCCTGCTCCATAGGACAGACTCATCAAACGTTGCTAATGTAATTGTAAAATTTATTCTTTTTTTTTTGACAATGATTTACATTCTGTAATTACTTAAACTCTACACCCGGATATATTACTTATTTTTTAAAATGAAAATCGTCTACTTTTAGAATGTCTGTAAATATGTATGTGAGCACCATGTATCTATCACATACTTAATTTATATGTCATGGTTTCATTAATCCATTTTAATTATTTTACCTTTTGTGGTATAGTAATTTTATTTTAGGTGCATTGTCTTCACATATAATTATATAATTAATGTATGCAATATATTGGAAAACTTTTTCCAAGAATAACGGTGGAGTTTCTTGCCCATTCTTCTCCGCACGAAAACTTACCTTTTGGAAGGGGCGACTAGAATCAATACTATTTTTATGTAATTTTTAACGTCCAAAAGTGCCTTTTATGTGCCTATTTGAAATAAATGATTTGACTTTGACTGAAAAGTTTTTTTTTTTTAATTATTATCACAAAGCCTCGTTGGTCTAGTGAGCGCAACTGCGCAAGTGCTACTGCCGAGCTTGAGGTCCTGGGTTCAATTCCCTGGTTGGGCAGTGTTATTGGGTTTTACTCTTCGATCAATAATAGTACTAGATTCCCGATATGCGCTTCTAAAACGACCCGAAAAATAAGACCACAAATACTTTTGTGGTCTTATTTTAAATTAGTATGTTTTTAACCATATTACTTAGATTTAGTTTCATTTTAGAATAAAAGACTGAAAATTTAAAAATAGAATGATTTTATTTTCAAGCGACATTTTAAATATATTTTGTAATGGTAATTAAACTTTATGTTTAAGCATTTAGGTTTATAATAAACTGAAGTTGTTAATATTATTAAACTTTTTTCTAAGAAATGTAGATGTTTACGTGTGTGCAAACGTGGCCACTTGAGCGACTGATTTTTGTTCCTGATCCTTAATCTAGTACTATTATTGATCGAAGGTTTTGCTACCAGGAATTTATCAGCAGCAGCTCGGAGTGTGGATAAGTGCCCGGTTGATGGTGGAATGCTCGCTCCCTATTACATGGAACTTACACATAACTGACGAAATGTGGGTGTACTGTAGTCTGTAGATAGTAGATACACCTCTGTGTAACCCTTCGCGGATTACAAGCGTGATGTTATGTTTAGAATCTCAGTTAGTAATGCTACGGCTACATTGTTGCGGTAACGCGAACTACACTTCACGCGCTCTCTGTTGTACAGCGAGACGTCGAGCGGTGTGCGACGAGCGGTGTAGTTCGCGTTATCGCGACAATGTAGCCGTAGCGTAAATGATAGCCAAGCCAGAACACCAGCCAGCCAGTATATTGTAACCTAGTTGTGGACTCGCGCACAATTAGCATAGTGAGCTCTGTTGCAATCTTAAAACCTGGCAAGTTGACGCGTTTTAATAGTAGATATCTAGACTCAAACGATTCTAGGATGTCTTACGAAAGGTGTAGTTATCTACTATAACTATACAGCATTTATCAGAAAGGTGTGGTACGGACCATCGAACTGAACAACTTTCTCCGTGGGACCAAACAGTCCCATACAAAATTTCAATACTTAGGTACACGATCGAAAAATCGACTGATAATTTTTTCGCAATTTCGATGTTGGTTTGATACTCTGTCTGTACCTATGAACAACCTATAAAGTTGTTTATAGGAATTATGTGGAGCCCTGGCACAGCTAGAGAGCGTCGCGGCAGACCCGAGAAGATGGAGGGACGAGTTGGGGGTCTACTCCGAAGTAGTATCGGCCGAATGTTCGGCCGTTTCCTGCTACGAAATTACTATTTGGTTCGGTCGGTTCCGATCCTACACTCTTTCGAATATTGACTATGGTCCCGACCCAACTGAGCCGATCCGAATTTTTCGCATTTTTCAATAATATTCGGTTCGGCCATGTGTCGGTCCGATCCGAACATTCGCACTTTGCACTTCGGCCCCTTGGACTGCTGGACAAAACAAACGACCAGTGGTCCATTTTAGCCTTGGACCTAAAGAGCTGCAAGTCATTTGCCCAGCTGTGGGATGATGCTGGCTAACAGTAACAGTATAGGAATTATGTTGCAAGTAGCCTCACTGAGTGCGGCATCACTAAAAAAACAACTATACAGGGTGACAGGGACATCGACGCGCAAACTGTAACCATGAATTCAGCACATGAGTTTAGAGCCCAGTGTCGAAATTTATCGTTGGTTATAAAAAAAAATCTTCTGTTTCATAGAAAAGTGCAATACCTATGCGGTCAAAATGTATGGAACAGAAATTTCTACGCTATGGGGTCTAAACTCATGTGCTGAATCCATGGTTACAGTTTGTGCGTCGATGTCCCTGCCACCCTGTATTTATGCCTGTTTTTAACATTACACAACACCAAAATAAGTTTGGAAGGGACGCCTAGAATCAATTATATTTTCTTGTTTTTGACATTCAAACGTGATTTCGACTTTGACATGCAGATATGTGTGACATCAAACATCAAAGATGGAGTCGGACAGTCGGAAGGAGTGACGTCACACGCAATCGATAGCCCAGTGGATATGGACCCAGGCTCCCAGCTACAGTAAGATATGTATTGCATTTGTGAAGTGTTTACTTAGTCAAGATGCCTATAAAAGTTATGGGAGATAGAACACGTAACGAATGAATATAATGTTAGTCGTTGATATACTTATAAGGACATACGTAAAATGAGAACACATTATCACCATAAACTTTTATATTAAGAGACTTAAGGCTGATTTTTCAATCGATGGATAATTTTTATTCGTGGAATAAAATTGACGTCTGACAGTTCTTGTATGGAAGAACTGTCAAAAATTCAAAATTATTTCTCTCTCTCTCTCTAAAATCAGCCCTAAATTAGTATATTGTAGATGTAGACAAACGACTTTTTAATTAAATCAATAGGGTCAAATTAGATGTGAACGATTTTATCAAGCTTAAGCACATTATAGATAAAATAAGTCGTTAGGTTAGCCATTATGTTGATATTATTTAATCTATCTGTAATAATAACTTTTACTATTAATTTGTAGTCGTTTATTGTATTAATTGGGGTAATGGGCGATAAGCTACTATAATAATAAATAGATAACAATCCTTGACTTTATTTTTTTATGTAGTGAATACAATATAAGTACAGGGTTAAATGAAATTAACTTGCGAAACTCCGCAGCCGTGATGGATGGGTATAGATATCTAAACATGATGATGTGTTATTTTGACGCGCTGGGATGCGCTCTATTGGATTTTCAACGCACTGCGTAGCGCTGAGAGTTGAAAATCCAACGGTGTGTTGTTTTGACGCGCTGGGATGCGCTCTGTTGGATTTTCAACGCACTGCGTAGCGCTGAGAGTTGAAATCCAACAGTGTGTTGTTTTGACGCGCTGGGATGCGCTCTGTTGGATTTTCAACGCACTGCGTAGCGCTGAGAGTTGAAAATCCAACTGTATGTTGTTTTGACGCGCTGGGATGCGCTCTGTTGGATTTTCAACGCACTGCGTAGCGCTGAGAGTTGAAAATTCAACGGTGTGTTGTTTTGATGCGCTGGGACGCGCTCTGTTGGATTTTCAACGAACTGCGTAGCGCTGAGAGTTGAAAATCCAACGGTGTGTTGTTTTGACGCGCTGGGATGCGCTCTGTTGGATTTTCAACGAACTGCGTAGCGCTGAGAGTTGAAAATCCAACGGTGTGTTGTTTTGACGCGCTAGGATGCGCTCTGTTGGATTCTCAACGCTCGGCTCAACAACGAGAGTTGAAAATCCAGGGTTCGATAAAATCCCGCCGCGATATTTTTACGTCTGTTCGAACGTGGGCTTATTCTTTGATTAAGATTTAAAATATTTGGTGCCATGTTTTATCTATTAATGTCACAAGCAAAAACTGTTGAAATACAGATGAAATTATCGTCCAAAATTTTTGAAGTAAAGATCGTACTAAGATACGTGTGTTTATAAAATCAATATACAGTACATGCATACACAGCTTTATGACTCCCGCAGACAGGCTCGACACGACATTAGTAGAACAATTTCTATAAAACCTTTGTAAAATTTGTTCTATAAGAATCGCGTCGAATTGTCGCGTCGCGCCTGTCTGCGGGAGCCCTTAAAACAAAGTTTCTGAAGAATACTAACAGGAAAGTTTACCATATTGTTGACAGAGCAAAAAGCCTCGACCACTCAGAAGACTGCGTAAACTGTAACTGTGACGTTTAAACGTCAAAAATTTGTGGTTAAATATTTGTTAATCATTACTTAAACTTTAAGCTACCAGTGAGAGCAGTCATGGTGGCCCAGTGGTAAACGCCGCGACTTACAGCCGGTCGTAGGTTCGAACCCCGTCAGGCGCTTTACTTTGTATAAATTATTTCATCACCACAGCTCTCAAAATGGTGAAGGAAAACATCGTGAGGAAACCGGCATGTCCTAGAACATGTGAGACAAGACATGTGACATCTACCAACCCGCACTGGGCCCGCGTGGTGGATTACGGTCCACTCCCTCTCACCGAGAGGAGGCCTGTGTCCCAGCAGTGGGAACATTATAGGCTGATTATACTTAACTTTTTTGAATAAAGGGGAAAATGTATACTCGACCAATATGAACGCAATCAACGCAGACGGCAGAAAGCGATTGAGAAACCACGACGGAAAGAAATAATTTTCTCGCTATGTAGGTACGTAATAATGTACCTACTCATTATTGGATAATTATGGTATATCCGCAGGATATAGGTGCTAAATAATTATGCAGATTGTGAACATATAGGGGAAGGTTGGTGAAGTGTACAACGCTTGATTTTATAACACCCTTTAGGATGTAACAGAACGGACCGGCTGCTGTTTCATACAAAAGTACGGTCAAAATGTATGGGGCAGTAGTTTTTTTTCTTTCACACAAAGTTATTATCGTAGACTGAGTAAGATTAGTACATCAGAGGGGCAATTCTCGTAATTTTAAGAACGTACACAGTCTGATCTGTTTCAATCTGTCAAAAATACCTCAAATTTCCCTAAATTTTTGACATTGATTGTCGCTGAGATGAGATTGCGGCTAGATTTTGAACGTTTTTAATTACGGGAATTGGCCTTCTTAATAGGTACTTTATTCACCTAATCACATCTAGAGTAATAATTGTTCAATTGTTTTCCGTTACAAACCTATTAAAGAACTCATTCGAATGCAATGTAAACGACCATCACACCTGATAGTGCATATTAATGGAAATAATGAATGCTTGGCATTCAGCGCATCCGCATAACGAAGGTACACTCGCCGGTAGGGTTACCATTTATAAAGGCCATCATTCAAGTAAGTATTTTATACCCAAAAATTAGTCAGAAAAAACAGTACTATTTTCGTATGGGAAATAACATCTTGAGCATTTTTTACTATTACAGCGAAAGTCTAAAATTAATCCCCCAGCTGCTATTTGATATTGAAAAGGCCAAAAATCATATTTTTACACCTACAAAATATCGTCGCTTATCTTACTAACTGACGGAACTAACATTGAGGTGACTTTTCAGGACAAGCTTTTTGCGGTTTCGCACTATATTTGTTGAATTGTAACTCTCATAATAAGCGACTGATCAAAATAAAATTGCATGAATTATATTATTATTTGGTTATTCTTGCTATATATATATGTGAATTGTAAATATTACTGTTAGATAAAAAAATATAAGCATTTAAAACAGATACGTCACTTTTGTTAGATCTTTGTAAAAAAATGTTTTCATATAGTTTTCAGATACGTCTGTATAAAAAAGGATAGTAAAATAACACACAAACCTCAGAATCAACTTTTATTTATTAAAATGGCTCATTATTTTGTACTTATTAAAAAAACAGTTCCTAGTATCTTATATTAATACAAAATATGAAATGAGATCCTAAAGTTTCGTAAAAACAGTCTCTTCTAATTTAAATTCTCATAATTATTTAGGTTTAATGTTAACCCCAACGTATTAAAACTAATCAGTCGATATTATTATTAAAACTAATCAGTCGCAAAAATAAAGCAATTCTTAATAGCTTAATCAAATCACAGTCAACGTTATGTACCTAATTATGATAAAAATGTCTTGGGCTCTTTCTTATACTAAATACGAACTTTATAAAATAATAACTTTAAGGAGATAAACATATCAAAAACAAAATTATGAACACAAAGTATTTCTAATCTAATCATTAAAACTACCATAATATTCAGTCTTTGGTAGGAGCAATATAAATAAATCAATGAGGAAGCGATTTGTACAATTCAACATAATCGGGATGTCTGATAACAGCTCTATCACCTTTTGTTAGAGACATTAAGTCTTCATATTTTTCAGTCGCTATTTTGGTGGACGGATTTCAGCGAAACGAAGAAACATCTTTTGTATTTTTAAAGCCAAACTGCGGTATGATTCCTGATCGTGAGAAGTTTTGAAGAAAAATTTTATTGGATCAGACTTTTGAACGCGAAATTCGGTCATTTCGGTCCAATTCACCAGAGCTCCTGTGTCGTCTTTTCTCAATGAGAGTAATTGAATGTCTGTAGACATTTTTTTTAAATCGAAAAAGTCAGTATGTAATAAGGAAAATATGTACTCGGTAAGGCTGATCTATTCGAGCTAATCTCATTATCGGGATAAGCTGAGCTGGTATAAAAACATCTCCAGCTTTTTTGACAGCATAGCTGATTGCACTGTGAGCAAAATCTCCGGCACTTTGACCATGGTTTGGTATTGAAAATCGTAAAGTGATTTCTTCAATGTTTATAGAATTAGTATGGATATAAATCAATGCAGCAGCCACAATGAAATTCCGATTTTGGCCTCCACAACCATCTGCAAAGAGATAAATTCGCTTGAAGCCTTTTCTGTCGCTTTCTCTGAGAAAAATGTTTAAGGCAGTCGATATTTCTGATGCTCCTCTTTTACTTACAGTTTCATACCATGTAAAACAGCAACAATCACGAGTACCCAAGTCATAAACCGTTAAATTAAACGTTGATAAACGCCTCTTGTAAAATACTGCGTTTTTATTTGTTATAGGTATTTGAATTACCTGTTGAAGATCAAAAGTAACGCATTGTACCACGCCAGGATTTTCTTTCGTATAAACACATTTTTCTCGTATTGCGAAAAGTAAGCTTATCAAATTGGTGCTTCTAAAATTTTTCTTGCAGTTTAGCTTTCACCTCTTCGGTCCCATTATAATATGTCAGACATAGGCTGCACTGGTCTTTTTTCAGGCGATGGAAAGACAAATTTTCCCTTTAAAAACTCTTTTGTAGGTGGAAAAGCTGGGTTTCAATGGATTTCCTTCCAGAGACCTGATAAACATTCTGTACATTTTTTTAACGGTCAAATCTGAGTGAAGGTATTCTCTAGTACTACCTTCACGACAATAATGAGACTCAACTCTAGGATAACGATCTATATGTTTAACACATAGATCTCGAGATCGTGCGTCGAGTTCTTGCTTGCTCTGAGGACGGCCTCCACGTTTATCTTTTATGACAACTCCAGACTCTGACACTTTTTGGACTACAGTTCTAAGAACGCGTTCAGTTATGCTCAGAGTATTCAAAAATAAATAGCGACAAACATTGCCTCTTACTCCATTAAGTGTCAAATAATATTTAAACGTTAATTTTCTTCTCGAATTTACTCCAGCTGTTTTTCGGAGAGTTCCAGTTTTTTCGACATGTCTGGCTACAAATTCACGCTGACGTTGTATATCGCCTTGTGACCAATAGTCTTCAAATATAATTTGACGACATTCTTCATCAAATTTGTAACAGTCTCGCTTTAGATGTTGGCAATAACTGAGATTGCATAGAGGTCCTAGTTTTTTTGTTGGCATTTCAACGGGGTGGCGTGATCTGTAAACCCAGCACCCCGCACTCCTGTTTCATCTTCAAAATGTTCGGTTAAATTTAAGCGTAAGTGAAAAAATATAATCATTCTTTCGATATTTTAGTTCACACTAAAAGACGTATTTAGATAGGGCTCTTTTTTGCCTACAATATTGATTCTGAAAAATTCTAACTAAATAACGTATGTACTTACGTCGGTTAGCAGAAAGCACATTTGTATAAAAAGCTACTTACGTCTACCTGACAAAATGTGTTTTCTCGGTAACGCTTGAAGATACAGATACGTTTATTAGACCGATCGTTTCGTCTTCAAAATTGTTTTAACTAGTATGAATAACTCATTTTTGACGAAAATGCAGATACGTCTTTTAGAAAGATAAGCGACGATATAACTAAAAAGTTCTTTTTTTTCTGGGTACGAAATAAATGATGTCCTTTAAAAAGTCATTTTTGCGTTTTAGTCTCTCTTTTTTTCAGTAATCATTTATTATTTTGGTCGGAAAGGTTACATGTAAAAAAGTATTCAGCTACATACAGTTAGCCTGGAAGCTGACAGTAATAAAGTTAGGAAACGGCTAGGCAGAGATGATATTCTTTTTTTAATTTTCTATAGAAACCAATTCACATTTTTTTATTTTTAACTGATGATTGATCTGTTTTGAATTTTTGTTTCAATTTGATTTAATATCATTAAAGATTGATTGTATGTTATTTTATGGTTGCCTATGGCCCCTATGGGTAATTACCTGAACATAAACGAATTATTTATTTGTTTATTGTCCCGACAAATTCAGAAGGATGCTAACCCTACTTGCAGGTGGCCCAGGCGCATGATTGTATTTACGAGCTCTTCTAGGAAGTTAGAGAGGGATGGAAGTCGGACCTTTCATCTCTGACACCCTTTGATAACGTTCTTGAACTTTGTTGGATAATTACTGTTTGATTGCTCCCAAAGGAATCGACAGGAGACAATAATATATTTTTTTCTTTATACACACAATTGGTGATATTTTATTTACATTACAATCTAGACTATTAGCTAATAAGTTATTTGAATATAAGTTAACCTGCTAAGTCATCAGCATCATCCTCATAACAAAATAAATAATTTATTTTTATGCTAAGTAACTAGAAAAATAATAATACGGGCTTAATAAAAAAAAATGTTAGAAAATATTTTAAGTAAGTAATACTTGGTTACCTCCTACTGGATTATAGGAGCTAAGTATACAGGGTGACATCCCCATCGACGCGCAAACTGTAACCATGAATTCAGCACATGATTCTGAAATTCTGAACCCCCAGCTGTTTCATAGAAATGTGCAATACCTACGCGGTCAAAATGTATGAAGCAGCATTTTTTTTTTTTGATAACCGACATTCTAAGACTTGTGACATCCACCAACCCGCACTGCGCTTTCGTGGTAGATTACAGCCCACTCCCTCTCGTTGAGAGGAGGCCTGTGTCAAGCTGTGTCCCATTAGTGGGAACATTATAAGCTGATTATGCTACACGGCTTGTAATTAATAACTGTGTATATCAATCGATTTCCTGTCGCCAAGTACCACCAGCTAAATGTAAACTGTTTACGTTGCCGCGCGGTTTTACTGGCAATGTGTTAATTTTAGACGCGCGGGTGCGCCGGCGTTCCCTTTCACCTGATTCATTCTAGGAGCCATCCATGAATCCACTTTCATGATGTTTGGAGCAACCCCCAAGCCTTTGTCACATAGATCATGATATGAGTGACGTCACAGATTTTGCAATTTTTAACGAAACCTTGAGTTGAGTTTTTCGTAAGTTACGAGTTGAAGTTTTTATACTTTAAATTTATGTATGTCCATCTGTGGTTGCCAAAAGTTGTGTTGATTCATTGAATCTTTGACAATTTGTTACAATATAAACCCCTGGGGATGCAGTAGAATTAGGAACAGGTCAGTTCAAATTGCGATCATCAGAAACGCAAAAACAAAGCATTAATTTCAATTAAACAATTTACAGGCACTTTTAAATTGTCAAGAAGTCGGTCAGTCAAAAATAGTTTTTTGAATTATTTTAATGTTTTATTTCATTTTAATTTTGTAATAGATAAGGACTATTGACATTGTCTGAAATAAATGAATTGAATTGAAACTTGAAGCTGAGTAGTTGCCCATGTCAAAGCATAGTGAAGTAGGTTATATTATGGAGAAGAACGGGCAAGAAACTCCATGGGCACTCAATATTCATAATCCTACTACTTAATATTATAAACGTGAAAGTTTGTATGGATAGATGGATGGATGGATGTTTGCTACTCTTTCACGCAAAAACTACTGAACGGATTTGGATGGCACTCAGATGGTTTATAGCCAGGATTAACATATAGATTACTTTTATCCCGATATTCCCGCGGGATCGAAACTTACGCGGGTGAAACCGCGGGGCGCAGCTAGTCTAATAATAAAGCTGAAAAGTTTGTTTGTTTGAACGCGCTAATCTCTGGAACTAAACGTCGAATTTGAAAAATCCTTTTTTTTTTTATAGGCCCTTACTTGTAGAAGGATATAGGCTATTCATATTATCATCACGGTAGGAACTTTTAGGAGCCGAGCAATAGAAAAAAAGTCAGAAGTAATAGCGCAGACGGGCGATGCGATGCGATGGGGTGGGTTGGGGGAACAAGAAATTTCACGCGAACGAAGTGGCGTGCAGAAACCAGTACTGTATCCTAACTACCAGCAGTACTATCGAAATCTACATAAATAACATACCTAACTTAATTACCGGTTGACCACAACTCATTGTTAATTAGTTTGCTGACAATTAGTATAATTCATAGACCAGGGATCGCAAACCTTTGGCATGACATTCTAGGCACGACACCTTCTTCTTCTTAGCGTATCGCTGGAAAAAGTTAAGCAAAAAGTAAAGGTACCACACCCATATTGATTATAAAGGACGAAATCTAAATGCTGGGCTTATTTCTTCAGGATTAGTTTTATTTTTATAAATAGGTAAAAGGTTCATCACTCCGGTCAAAGATCACTCATAACCTATACATGATATAGATCATGCAGTGGGAGTCTTCATCATGTGCTCATATTGAAATGCCGAAATAGCCCGGAGTTTGGAGGTTAGCGGTGTGATGGAATGGGTGCCTCGGAAATTATTTATTTTCCAAAAGTAATGTACAAAGTAGGTAGGTACGCGCAGCGTTTACTTTACAGTGTAGGACTTACAAGTCGTCATCAGAATACCCTTTTTCTAAATATGTTGGGGTCGGCTTCCAGTCTAACCGGATGCAGTTGAGTACCAGTATTTTACATGGAGCTACTTGCCTGTCTGACCTCCAAAACCTAGTTACTGGGTTATACGAAACCCCTTGGTAAGACTGGCTGTCAAACTTTCGGGCTTCTGACGACCCGTATAAACGACTGTCAAAGATCCACGAATGACAGCCGGGACCAACGGCTTAACGTGCTTTCCGAGGCACGGAGGGGTCTTGGTATGTGAAGATGGTCACCCATCCACGGTTCAACCGCGGCAAGCGTAGCTTAACCTGATTGATCGACCCGTGCGGCTGTTATTACTTGGCCAGAGATTTAATCAATGCCCCCCATCCTTGGTAGAAACTGTGTTACAGGGGTTATCCATCCGTCCATTATACAAATCTAGTGTAAAAAAGGTGTGGTGAGTGCGTATGCAGGGGTGTGTGCGTGTGTGTGCTAGTATAATCATGGCATGTTTAGCAATTGATGATAACACAGTATCCTCTAGTGTAGATAAGCGTGATCTGTATTAGTAATGCTCCTTATAAAGCGGTGTTTTCACTGCCCTGACGAGGGAATATTTCGTTTTGAGCAAATGTTTGCTGTTCTACACATGTTCGCTCAAAACAGAAAACAAGATAAGATTTTGTTTTCACAGCACAGAAAAAACGAACGGTAGTTCTAAACAAAATTATTATATTATTATTAAAAGCCTGTGATGTTCTACTGCAGGGCAAAGGCCTCCCTACTCTCTTTCCACATCTCTCTGTTAGAAGCTGCTAAGGACCAGTTCTTGTTGAAGGAGTCCGGCTCATCCCGCCATCACGGAGAGTGCGGGATGAACTGGACTGGCTTTAAATCTATCAGATAAATTTATAAGTTTAAGGTGGATGCTCCAAGGTAGCCCGCGAAATTCAAATTTTCTTACGTTTTTTGCAATTTGCTGGTCAGTACTAAGTTGTACGTTGATTAAAATATGATTCGCGGCCGTAACAAATATGTATTTACAGAATTATAATCACTAGAATCAGTAATACAACTTGATAGGTTAGCATAATCCTAAAAGTCAAGATTTCATGAAATAGTCATTCAGTAGGAGATTACTTGATCTTAGAGAGTTGTGTTGATGACTTTAATGATTATAATTCTGTAAATACATATTTGTTACGACCGCGAATCATATTTTAATCAACGTACAACTTAGTACTGACCAGCAAATTGCAAAAAACGTAAGAAAATTTGAATTTTGCGGGCTACCTTGGAGCATCCACCATACATGTTCTTTTTTATTGGCTTCATAAATTTTGTTAGATGATTTTGTTATTTTTTTATTGTTTGCGTGTCGCAAATAAATTATTCTTCTTTCTTTAAATGTTCATTACATGGCTGAACTGTCAAAAGGAAAGGGATTGCGATCGACTGCCATTTCATGTGTGTTACGGGATTACCTCGCAGAAGTAAGCTAGTATGCATTTATCATTATCAACACACGCAAGAAATTCATATAACTTAAATAACTTGACTTAGCAAAAGAAACTATGAACCACCAAAACCTTATTCTAAAGCAAAAACGCATGCAACAAAATCGCTGACAAAAAACGGACCTGACTACAATGAAGTAGCCAAATGTTTTGTACCTATAGTCTATTCAAACTAATGTTTCAAATTGATGTTATTTCAAGTTAAACAAATATCAACTTTATTTTAATATAAATTAGGTAAATTTCAGAGTGACCAGCACTATTGAAAAATTATAAAAAAAATTAAGTTGTAACGTAAACTGAACTTTTTTGTGTTATTTTTTCATAAACTCATATTTGTTTACATTTTTGGCAAATAAATCGCGAATGCAGATTATGTGTTTTTATTTTGTACATACGATAGATCCAATTACTTATTTGCTGGTTTGATTTTAAATTGCTCGCTTTGTTGTACTCGTGTTACGGTGTTATTGAAATTCGAGTAAGTTTTTTTATTCTGTTCAAAACATAGTCGATTTGGCTACGGTCATTTGCTCCTAAGAAAAAAACGGGTTGCACTCCGGGAGTGCCGGCAGAAGTGAAAACTTGAATTGACTTTACTTCAACGTTGTGCATTTTTGATATTTTGAAATGCGGTCTACTCTCCCTCCGTCTTACGAATTTTCGATCAGGGGGTCTACTCCGAAGTAGTATCGCCTGGGTTCAAACCCACGAGCTCCAACTCGTAAGGCGCGGCCGTTGCCACTGAGTCACCTAATAAGTATATATAACTATAGTGTAATACCTAGTAGTAAAATCACAAACCAAAAACTCATATGAGAGCGTTTTAACATCAACCGATTCATTACCAAGGTAATTTACAATTTTGACTTATAAGTCGATTCGCCCACAAATAAATTAACTTCGTCACTTATCCTATCCAAGTGAATGTTCTACTTTTTAACGAGAAACTTATTACTTTTTACTTCAAATAATATTTGTTTTACCCAACAAAACCCACTAATGGTGCTCTTATCACGAGTCTAAGAACTTTATCGATATGTCCTTGGCGACTTCTGTCTTATCAGACTCACCCAAAACAGTTATCGATACGATAAAAATTACAGGTAAACGTTTACATAAGGGCTGCACTATCTAAGTCAACAAATTTATCGACGTTTATTACTTACTGCACCTAAACCGTCATTATATATATTTACTTTTTTATGAACAGCTGATAAGTGATAAGTCGTGAATAGAAAATATTGATACAATTTAAGTAAAGTTATGAAAATGTGAAGTCATTTTATACTTCTTTTTGTTTAAACATGTTTCAACCATTTTTCATTTTAACTTAGAAACCTTGTAGGTAAACGCCGATACGACGTATTTTTCAGATTACAAAGATAATGGATTTGATTAAATAAAAGGAAACCTATACACGGGTACATATTTGAATGTCGAACATTAAAATACCTACGTGTAAAATGTCAACGTTCAAAACATCGAAAATTTAAATACCGATTATATCGTAATATCGAAAATTGTTATACCTAAGCTTAAAATGTCTAACATTGAAATGCCGAGTGATAAAAATATCTAATGATTAAAAATATCGATAATCATTATACATAAGTTCAAAATGTCAACATTTAATACACTTTAGTTCATTATATTTACGTTAAAGATACCTACTAGTTAAAATATCGAACTTAATAAAGGAAAAAATGTCGGTAGATTTGAAATTGTCACACTCTGCCAACGCATAAGTCAACTCATTAGTCAGTCCACTGCAAACGTTTAACGTACACTATTGTTTAGCGAATAATTATTAAAAAGGCAATGAGAACTTAGGATGCAAGAGCGAGCGAAGCGAGCTCGGGAATTGGGGCACCCCGACTCGGACAGGTTAGGTTCGAAGGGGATGACGGGGGCTCAAGTGAGCGAGCGGAGCGAGCGAACGAGCCCTCGTCATCCCCTTCGTGTTAGGTTACTTTAAACCCTGCAGACAGAAATAGGGGCCCCGCGAAGCGGGGCTCCGTCGACTACGCCTTATTATTATTGTTATGCTTAATAAAGTTATGCTTTAGAATGTTATGCTTAATAAAGTTATGCTTTAGAATGTTATGCTTAATAAAGTTATGCTTTAAAATATTACGCTTAAAAAATACAATTACACTCTAGGGGTAGGGCAGACAAGACCACGTGTAGTCGGTTTTGCAGCGATTTTTTTCTGTCACAAATTTTTGTAGCACAACATATAAATAAATATCGATATTTAGGACATTCGATACTCTGTACTTCGATATTTAAGCCTTTCGATGTCATGTTTGTCGATAATTAGATTTTAGATATATTGGACGTAAATTATCTAACTATTCGACAATATAAACTTACGTTATTTTAATTTTCGGTTTTATGGTCGTTCGATATTTAAATTTTCGATGTTTTGAACGTTGACATTTTACACGTACCTAGGTATTTTAATTTTCGAAATTCAAATATGTACCCCTATACACATTTAGATTTTGAAATGCCCGTTCCAAAGCTAGAACTATTTCGGCGGAGCTGTGTTTATATGGCTCCCCTAATTTACAATGCTTTGCCTAGGTCAATTACTCAACTACCCTTCAATAAGTTTTGTGTTGCGTTGCGAAAGTGGTTGTTACAAGAGTGTTTTTATTCGATAGATGAGTTCTTTCAAAAGTGTCCCTGTAAATTATATACTTTAAAGCACCGACATTACTGTTAAGTAGACATAAATTGACAAAATGTAGTTACTTACTTAGTAATTAATATATTAACTGTAAGTAAAGACCTGTATTATTGAATGCTACATATTGGCCAAATGTTTGTTACTAAATATTACATATTAAGAACTTCATGTACCTACCATATTTGATGCAATAAATGAATTGAATTGAAAATAGTTAATAAAGACTATGTACTGTATAGTTTACTACATACCGAATATTCCCGATCAGTCACAACATCTTGTTCTCCACAGTGTGGACGGACGGAACTTTTTTTTCCCGATTGTCAAGTGTTGACCATAGTGCAGTAGTGGTTTTTATATCTGGAATTTCTCAGTAGCAGCCTGGATTTGTGCCCTGTACATAGCTCGCCCCTACTACATAGAACTTAAAAATGAAATGGTGTATTATAGGTTCGCGTCTGCCCTACCCTTCTGGGAAACAAGGCGTAATGTTATTATTATCGCACATGAGTCAGCTTACCTAGACGTCGTGCTCCAATTTCCCGTTTAAAATAACAATGTCCTCTTCACATCTTTCTACTGGGGCATTCCTTTAACAACCCCTTGCTATTAATTTAAGCAACTTGTTCTAGGGTTAGGGTGATCTTCCATGCGGAAAACCACACTATTATGTGTCCATGTAGGTACTACAGAACCCACAAACATGACGAGTCCGCCAAAGTTAGAGGGGCAATTCTCGTAATTTTATGAACGTTCACAGTCTGATCTGTCTCAATATGTCAAAAATACCTCTAATTTCCCTACATTTCTGACATTGATTGTCGATGAGATGAGATAGCGACTAGATTTTTAACGTTTTTATCCGACGAAAAAAAACGGAGGAGGTTCTCAAGTCGACGCGTATATTTTTGTTTTTATGTATGACCACAAATAACTTTAAAAAAATACATATTTAGGTATATTTACATTAGTTAAAAAAGGTTTATTATTTTTTGCTTTTCAGTTTTTTCGGCGGTATAATTTTTTAGTTTTTAATTACGTGATTTGGCCTTCATATCTGCACAGAGAATTTGACGGGTGACCCTGTTGCTTTCCCCTCAATCAAATTCTTCGGTTTAATGTCTTATCTTTAATCTTTATCAGATATGGAGCAATGGATACACACGTCTTTTGTACTTTTATCGAGGTGTACTATCGCCAAAACCTATATTTGACCATTTTGAAAACAAAATCCCGTGCACATGATGACCACAGCAGCGTCCTTAAGTAAAACAAAAGAGGATCCTTTTTAGGTCGACTAATAATATGCGCTGCAAGCAGGAATAGTCCTTACGGTGGTCAGATATAAATTTTGGCGATAGTACCTAAACTTTTTTGCTTGACAATGAATGTATTAATGTGTGAACGTATTGTGAATTCGTGAGTAACAAATACTCTCGAATAGTATAATCATAATAAGAGGATTGTTCCTGGAGACGTTTTTCTTTATAAATAAGGCGATAAAAATATATCATCCGCCTCCGGCCGGAGTCTTTTGGGAATTGTGATTGAGTGTTACTACAGTATTTTTATTTCACGACGCGACACGCGCTTTACTTGTGGTTACCAAGTGTACAAGCTGTGAAAATTTTTATCTAACACAAATTTATTTTATTTATATAATAATAATAATATATAATAGGACTCAGCGATCATTGTGCCGATAGTCGTGACAGCCAATGGCTTAATAGCCAAGAGCCTCGACCAACACCTGAGGAGGCTCTCGTTGGGCAGCTGGATCAAGGGCTTGATTCAGAAAGCGGTACTTCTGGACACGGCTCGCATTGTCAGGAGGTTCCTCTCTCTGGAGCCCTGACCACCGGTAGCTTGGACCCTGTTCCCGATACCGGTGGGCTACTATTTTTTATATTTTTAAATGTTTTTTTATCTTTTTGTTTACAAAAATATTTAAAAATGTAATTTATATGTATTTAAAGGCAATAAAGGATATATAATAATAATATTTATTTAAAAAAGTGAGGAACATACAGTCTGTTACAATAAAGATAAAAATGATACAATTTTGGGAAAGAAAAAATACAAAAGAGATTTAAGTATACACAAACACGTCACGTTGCAGTATAAAACTGATTTACATCTGTCACCTCACACATCAGGTACAGTTGAAAACCAGCGTCAGGCACTAGCTGTCTGGCATTTTTTGCTGAACTGGGCCTTTTTAGCGCAGCCGTGAGGCACACTTTCCTGCGATTTTCTTACATCGGACTTCACACTTTTTATTAAATCTCTTATTTTTTTTTTATTGTTTGTTTTGTCTGATGTATGTATCTGGTGTATTGTGTGTCTTTTAATGTGTGCCAAATAAATGTATTTTCTTTCTTTCTTCTTCTTTCAAAAACGTTTCCAGGAACAAGCGACATGGTAGCCCGCGAAATTCAAATTTTCTTACGTTTTTTGCAATTTGCAAGTCAGTATCAGATTGTAATTTTATTGATTTAAATATGATTCGCGGACGTAACAAGTATGTATTTATATTAGAATTCTGTCCTGCAATACCGTCTGCGGAGTTTCTCTAGCTAGTTAAATGTGACCCTATAATACAAATAAATACAATAAATTTTTAGTCTGCCTGTTTGTTCCGGCTAATCTCCAAAACGGCTGGTCCGATTTTTATTAAATTCGGCATGGGAATACTTTGAACCCTGGGGAAGGACATAGACTACTTTTTATCGACTTACCACGCGAGCGAAGCCGCGGGCGTAAGCTAGTATAATAATAATTTCATTAGAGAGAAAGTTAAAGCGTAGGTGTTAGTAATAAACGAAAATTACATCGGTAAATGTGAACTGTCTGGTGATTCATCTGATTTACGTAGCGAGAGGCCATAACATGAATCAAACATTTTACTTAGAGAAGATTTACACCATGAGTAAACTCAAAACAAACAGCATTTTGTACGGCATTTATAAGGTAAACTTAGATTTACGTTGTTGTTCTTTCGAATAAGCTCTTTAAGACGAAATAGCATGCGAAAATATCTGAAGATTACTTTGAAGATTGTAATTTACTATTAAAATATTTTCTCTTTGTATATCTATATTATAATATACCTACTAATAATAAAATTGAAGAGTTTGTTTGTTTGTTGGACGCGCTGATCAGCGCGTCGGTTTTGAAAAAATATTTTTGCAAATGCAAAAAGTTTTTTTTTTCTTCTTCAAATGATAGCCCAATTCTTAAGGAAGGCTATACATGTATAGGCTATTTAAAATAGAAAGAAAGAAAATGCATTTATTTGCGGCAAACATGACGCATAAGAAAATAATGATGCCAGTTGATCCATGAAAAGTTAATTATGCATTTAGGCACTTGAACATTAGCCTCGAGGCGCCATGCCACGCGTACAGCTCTCGACATGAATTATAAATGTAGTAGCTGCGCCCCGCGGTTTCACCCGCAGAAGTTTCGATCCCGTGGGAATATCGGGATAAAAAGTATCCTATATGTTAATCCTGATTATAAATCATCTGTGTGCCAAATTTCATCCAAATCCGTTTAGTAGTTTTTGCGTGAAAGAGTAACAAACATCCATCCATCCATCCATATAAACTTTCATATTTATAATATTAGTATGATTTGCATATTTCATAGGCAAGGCTATCCGCATTCGATTTTAACGTTGTGTTCAGCCGACCTGATCGTTTCAATAATCGTTTTGACACTTGAAAATCCTGGCTGTACTATAAATAGGTACACTACTGCCTAACCCTTCGGGGATCACAGGCGTGATGCTATTTTATGTAATGTGTCATCATCTGCCTAGCCTTTTCCCAACTATGTTGAGGTCGGCTTCAGTCTAACCGGATGCAGCTGAATACCAGTATTTTACATGGAGCGACTGCCTATCTGAACTCCACAACCCAGTTACTGGGTAATACGATACCCCTTGGTAAGACTGATTGTCAGACTTTCGGGCTTCTGACTACCTGTAACGACTGTCAAAGATCCACGAATGACAGCCGGGACCAACGGCTTAACGTGCTTTCCGAGGCACGGAGGGGTCTCGGTATGTAAAGATGGTCACCCATCCACAGACCAACCGCGGCAAGCGTAGCTTAACCTGACCGATCGACCTGTGCGGCTGTTATTATTTAGCCACGACCCCCTCCCATGTTATGCAATGTGTAAAACTTATTATTATTATAAGCCTGTGATGTCCCACAGCAGGGCAAAGGCCTCCCTACTCTCTTTCCACATCTCTCTGTTTAAAGCTGTTAAGGACCAGTTCTTGTTGAAGGAGTCCAGCTCATCCCGCCATCTCCGTCTGGGCCTGCCGCGATGTCGCTTGCCATTAAGAGGGACCCATTGGGTCGTAAGTTTGGCCCATTGGTGGTCTGACATGCGGCAGATGTGTGGAGCCCAATTCCATTTTAGCGTGGCAGCTTTCCAAGTGACATCAGTTACTTTTGTTATGGAACGGATGGTAGTATTCCTAACCCGGTCTGTTAGTTTCATACCCAAAGTACTCCGTTCCATAGCCCTCTGGCAAACCTCGAGTGTGGACCAGTGCTGATTTGTCAAAGACCATGTTTGTCCACCTGCCACCATATGTGAGGATGGGAAGTATGCACACGTCAATAAGTCTCCTCTTAAAGGACAAAGGAAGATCACCCTTCATTAGATGTTTCATGGCCCAATAGCTCTTCCAGGCATGTGTAAAACAAATCACTAAAACTGAAGTTTGCTATCTTACAACTATACTACTACCCGGTTTCCTTTTAAAACATGAATTAGGTACTTGTTAGTATACGCATAGAATATAAAATATGGGTATACGAGTAGACTAGAATTGTCAAAGTGCTCATAAAGACACACGAGCGACACGCGTCAACGACAGAGGCAACTGTAACCGGCGACACGCGTCGACGGCAACTGTTGACAGCATATATTGCTCATCTATTTGAGTACGGTGCTCAAATACACGACCAGCATGTGGTGCCTCTGTCGTCACGCGTTTCGCTCGTCTGCATGCACACAAAGTTACTATCGTAGACCGAGTAAGATAAGTACAGATTCCAGCTTATCAAGCTACTACAATCTGTCAAATTTCTTTAATGGATTTTCAACTTTATCGCTAAAACATTAGGTTGAAGGTTGATTGGGAAAATTTGACAGTTTCGAGTAGCTTGATGTGCTGGCGTCTATAGGTACATCAAATAGATGCCGTTGCCACAAAGTTGGTATAAAGCTGCGCGTCTGGACCAATCCTTAGACAAACACTTGTTTGTCGAATTGCTTTTCTTATTTGATATGGAAATTCTGTTATGTTGGAATATCCACTATGTAAATATACAGGAATACTGCTGAAATACGAAAGGAACGATAAGTATTTCAAGAGTATTATTATGCTCACTTAGGTTTTCTTATATATTATTTTGTTCAATGCCCCATTGGTCTTGTGGTCGCAAAGTGTTTAGGTTTATTAGGAACTAGCTTTTGCCCGCGACTTCGTTCGCGTGGAATAGTGACTTCCGGCAGATTTTTGGTTTTACCCAAATAGTTCTTACTATTTATTTACATTTTTCCGATGAATTTTCAGTACTGAATTGATGCCGACTCTTGACCAATAGATGGCGCTGTATGTCCGGAATGAATTTTATTTTTTATTTTATTTTTTGTAATAAAAACTATCCTACGTCCATTCTCAAGTTCCAAACTATGTCTGTACCAAATTTCACACAAATCGGTTCAGTAGTTTAGGCGTGAAGCAAAGACAGACAGACATTACTTTCGCATTTATAATATTAGTTTGGATTAGTTTGGATGGAAAAAATAGCCCGGTGTTTGGAAGTTGGCGGTGTGATACCCCTGTTCCTGCGCCTGATCTCTCTCCGGTCGCGTCGGATTGCTGTCCCATCGGACTATGAAAGTGACGGAATAGGGAGTGCAGCTGTGTCTGGAGACACACTTGTGCACTATAATATCTCCCGAGGCGAAGGCTAGTCTCCGTCGCGATTGGCAGTCATAATACAAAATACACGCACACGAAGTCGCAGGGAACAGCTAGTTCAAAATATAACGGCGAATAAATGGAAGTTAATAATAATTCAAAAGCAACCGATTAAGAGGCGAACCCTTTTTTTTTTTTTGGGAACCCTAAACATCTGTTTAAAGAAATGTAAAGAAATATTTCCATTGAACCTTGTCGTAGCACCCGAGGGGGCTCTTTATTGTATCGGGGGTGTTCGTGGCTCCCCAATCGTGAATTATGACCCTTTAAGCACCCCTAAATGGATCCAGTTAAACTTTTTAAATTAATTCTCTTAGTTAGAAGTGAATTTTGTAATTGAACTCAAAACTCAAACTATTTATTTCAAATAAACCAATTACAGGCACTTTTGAATTGTCAAGGTCGGTCAGTCAAAAATATGAAGCTAGTTGCCCATTCCAAAGCGTAGTAGGTACCTATGGAGAAGAACGGGCAAGAAACTCCATGGACACTCTTTTAAATCATAATAATATTGTTACAAAGTATTGGTTACATCATTCATGTTCAAAATTATGCACGTGAGAACGATGCAGAACGTTAAAAGCGTCCGTAATGAAAAGATAAAAAAAAACAATTCAAATATTAAATCAAAATAAACCAAGGCATGAATCCACGATATCTTAGACTAGCTTCTAATCTGCCCGCGTGTTTGGTTCTTGTTCCCCCAACCCAACGCGTCGCATCGCATCGCCTGCCCGCGCTATTACTTCGTTGATCTTTCTGACTTTGCTTTCTTTTTGCTCGCTTTAAGGCTCCTAGCGTAATGTTAAGTAGCCTAGATAGCCTTCCTCAAGAATTAGGCTATAAAATGCAAACAATACTTTTTTAATTCGACTGGTATAAATATGTATTATTGAAGCTAACTCAAAAACTTTATTTATGTCTTTATTTCCATGGAAGGTGGATAGGCCTTTAGTGTGGGACGCAACGTGCGTCGATACTCTTGCGCCATCCCATCTTCCTGGCTCGGCGTGCTGTGCTGGTGGTGCTGCTGCGGCTGCGGAAATCCTCAAGCAGCGAAGATATAAAAACCTTTTCGGAACTTATATTTTCGAGCCGTTTGGGGTTGAAACCCTCGGGCCGTGGGGTCCGAGTGCTCATTGCTTGTTCAATGAACTCTCTAAACGGCTGGTTGACACTTCCCATGACCCAAAGGCTGGCTTTTACCTTGGCCAGAGGCTAAGCATTGCCATACAACGTGGCAATGCCGCCAGTCTCTTGGGTACATTACCAGTCGACAGCGATGTGGAGGAATATGTTGACGCAATATTTTAGTTTCTTAATAGTTTTAGTTAGTATAGGATATTATATTTTTATTTTAATAATTTGTAGTTTGTTTAGTATTATGTTTATTTTTATACTCAAAAACTGCCCAATCAAAGTAAATACAATTTATGTGGGACCATCCCTGAGGCATGCCCAACCTGCCAGGGTAGCGGGATCGTCCGAAAGGGTTACCGCTGCCCTGGAACATAAAGGGCTAAGGAAGGAACACGGGTGGGTTTTAGTCAGTAAGAGTCTGACACTCCCTTCCGCTCCACCCAGAGCGGGAGGGGTCATTTGATGATTACCCAACCTCAAAAAAAAAAAAAAGGCATACTTGGGTATGCCTTTTTTTTTCCATTAAAAAAGAACTGTCTAAATCGATCCACAATTCCCGGAGACATCGAGTAAAATACATAATCAAAAAATTAATTAAAATAAGTAATTTAATAGTAATAATGGTGGTGGTGTGGTAGTAATTTAATAGTAACAATGGTGGTGGTGTGGTAGTAATTTAATAGTAATAATGGTGGTGGTGTGGTAGTAATTTAATAGTAATAATGGTGGTGGTGTGGTAGTAATTTAATAGTAACAATGGTGGTGGTGTGGTAGTAATTTAATAGTAATAATGGTGGTGGTGTGGTAGTAATTTAATAGTAATAATGGTGGTGGTGTGGTAGTAATTTAATAGTAACAATGGTGGTGGTGTGGTAGTAATTTAATAGTAATAATGGTGGTGGTGTGGTAGTAATTTAATAGTAATAATGGTGGTGGTGTGGTAGTAATTTAATAGTAATAATGGTGGTGGTGTTGTAGTAATTTAATAGTAATAATGATGGTGGTGTGGTAGTAATTTAATAGTAATAATGGTGGTGGTGTGGTAGTAATTTAATAGTAATAATGGTGGTGGTGTCGTAGTAATTTAATAGTAATAATGGTGGTGGTGTGGTAGTAATTTAATAGTAACAATGGTGGTGGTGTGGTAGTAATTTAATAGTAATAATGGTGGTGGTGTGGTAGTAATTTAATAGTAATAATGGTGGTGGTGTGGTAGTAATTTAATAGTAATAATGGTGGTGGTGTGGTAGTAATTTAATAGTAATAATGGTGGTGGTGTGGTAGTAATTTAATAGTAATAATGGTGGTGGTGTGGTAGTAATTTAATAGTAATAATGGTGGTGGTGTGGTAGTAATTTTTTTTTTTTGAAGTCGTTTAAAGATCCAAACAAACTCTTCAGCTTTGTTATTAGTGTAGATAAAAAGTGAGTTCGAGAAGAAGTTTGGGCGGATCATGTTGGTCATTATACTCCTGACTAATTGAAGCTAGGTCGAATGGCCATTGTTTTTTATGAATACATTCTTGAGTTAAAATCGCCTAAAAATAGTTAGAGCTGTGGTGGCCCAGTGGTAATGGCCGCGACTTACCGAGTTGTAGGTCGTAGGTTCGAAACTTCGAACCCAAGCAGCCACTTTACTTTGTGTAAATTATTTCATCACCACTGCTCTCAAAACGGCAAAGGAAAACATTGTCCTAGAACCAAAAAATCGAAGACATGTGACATGCGCCAACACGCACTTGGCCCGCGTGGTGGATTACGGCCCACTGCCTCTCACAGAGCGGAAGCCTGTGTCCCAGCAGTGGGAACATTTTAGGCTGATTATAGGTATTTATGCATGCATGAATTTTTTTTTTACCAATATTGGTTGGCATTAGCAATTTGGCTAAAGCTGAAGGTAATTTAGGGGGTAATTTAGCTTATAAGTGCTTGAACGATACCCTAATTCACGTCTTGAATATTGCTAGTTTCCCAGTAAACAGTAATCAATCATCCTTAGGTACTACCCTCATCTAGTTTGAGCATGTATATGTAACACCTACTTATATATTTCATTTGCGAATTAATTCCCAAACATGTAAACAAATATGTGTTTTTTGAAAAACCACTTTAATACCTACATATAAAGTTCAGTTTGCAATGAAACTTCAAACATTTTAATGACTTTTCTATAGTATTACTTACTGGTCATTCTGAAATGAACCCAATTTACACTAGCACTTGATATTCATTTAAATGGAAGAAGCACCAATTGGAGACTAGGATTTAAAATTTTCAATAGACTATGAAGGATTCCTTACTTTGTTTAAAGGTTTTGTATTCCTAGGCCCGCTTGTCAAGTCTACTTTAGCATTACATAAGGTGATGGAGCAGGGTTCCTTCTAAATGCTATGTAAGTCGCGATTTCCAAAAAGTCTTACGTTTACGTCAAATAAACTTTGAAACTGAGTGTGACTGCTTCGTTAGCGTAGTGGTCGCAAGCGCTCCTGCTAAACATTGGGTCCTGTACCCTAATTGCGTAATACACTATCCATCAGAATCTGAATTATTTTGACAAATATCCCTAATCCATTGCTCCATATGTTCGAAAGGTTTGTCTGCTCAACAACGTAAATAACGCAATGAATATGAACCGTCAAAATGAAATCCATTTCACCTGTTAGTGTGTTACGCAATAGGCTAGTTTCCTAAAAAAATCTAATTAGTCCGTCCGTCAGTTAGATTATCAAAAAATATTGGACTCATATTTTTTCTTTTGTCAAATAGATAAAAAAAATATGAAGTTACGCCGCGTGACGTCACGCCTTGCTACACTTTTTAGCATGGCGTGACGTCACAATCCCCCACTCCCAAATTTTGACGCGCTTTATCTTTGTCATTTCTTGTTTGATTGACAAAAGAAAAAATACGTCATGTCCATTATTTTTCGATAATCTAACTGAAAGAAAGAAAGAAAGAAAAATGCATTTATTTGCGGCAAACATGACGCATAAAAAAGGACATAAACAGACACAAAAAAAAAACAAGTTGGGGGTAAACATGCGTCACATTCATGCAAAACGGCCATCGCTCAGCATAATGCTAAGACCCTATACGAGACAGAGCCCCGGCGCTGGTTTTCAGCGGCAGCCGGCTAAACGACTAAATATAATAATATTTTTTTTACCCAGGAAGCTATTACCCTTGCAGGTTTCGATTCTCTGGTTGGACCAAGTGTTGTGTTTTCCATTAATTAGGAATTTGCTCAGTAGCAGCCCAGTGGGTTCATGCCCGGTTGACGGCAATAGGTTCGCCCCTTATTAGATTGGACTTTAATTGGCGAAATCTTGGTATAATTACTATAGGTTCACCATTTTTTGGAACGAAGTTCCTAATCGCGCGTTGCGAAAGGGGGCTAGACGGAAAAAATTAAGACCAAAAGTTGGAACGACACTTTTTGCTATAGTTGTAAGCCGTGCGGCGTGCGCGTGTTTCTCTGTCTGTCTCTCTCTCTCTTTGAACTTCGTTCCATCCGGGTGTCCCTTGACAACTCTCAAGTTTTTTTTCTTCTTCTTTAATTTCAATATAATAATAATAATAATATCTCTTAGGGCTGGTTTTACCAAAGTCACATATCTTTTATCCGCGGAATAAAATTGACGTCTAGCAGTTCTAGTATAGAAAAACTGTCTAAAATTCAAAATTTATTCTCAGTCATCACCATCTTCCTGCCCGTATCCCATGTTACTTGTGGTCGGCGCAACACGTTTTCTTCTTCCATTCTCCTCTGTCAACCGCCACGCCATCATTCACTCCCTTCTCTTTCATATCATTTCCTCACACAATCCATCCATCTTTTCTTCGGCCTTCCTCTCCCTCTCCATCCATCAACATGTACCTATATTCATCACTCTTTTAGTCACATGCGTTTCGTCCCTACTCATCACATGCCCATACCAAGCCAAACGATTTCCTTTCAACTTTTCTGTCACTGGCGCCACTTTCAAACTTCCTCATAAATACTCATTTCTTACTTTATCCATTCTCGTCACTCCACACATCCATCTCAACATTCTCATCTCCGCTGCATGCAATCTTTTTTCATCGTCTTCTTCACAGCCCAGCATTCAGAAAATTTATTCTCAGTATAATACTTATTCTAGGTAACTGCAAATGTTAATAACATTTGCAAAGGGGCAATACTCGTAGTTGTAAGACGTTCACAGTCTAATCTCAGTCTGAATCTGTCAAAAATACCTCTAATTTCACTACATTTTTGACATTGATTGTCGCTGAGATGAGATTGCGTCTCGATTTTGAACGTTTTTAATTACGGGTATTGGCTTTCAGTTACCTATCATCAGAACTCTAATGCGGCAACCTTATCTGTTTCTGACACCCATCACGCTCAGTTATGCCTCGAGTTATTTTAGAGGAAACAAAAACCAGTGTTGCCAAGAAAAATAATGCACCGATTCCCATCTGTGTGCTGCGTTACATAACACACTGCGCTGTTTTTCTGGTCAGTGTTGCCAACAAATGAGTACGCAAGGTCATACTCACTTCCTTTTTATCTCACCATTGTGAAGTCTGTAGTATTTTGTTATTATTTAATTGTCCGGAAACGTAAGAAACGTTTGTGTGTGACATACTGTTGGCATTGTTTCCAATCGTTGAAGTTATACTTTACTATACTTTACTTTTTCCTTAAGGTGTATATAGGGCTCGCTGACCTTGCGCATGTGGGCGGAGCTAAACGCTCTACTCCCGAAAACGTAAAACGCGCGCGGTGGCGCGCTGAACTAAAACGACGATCAAAGAGTATGCAGAGGCACAGACATGTCGCTATTTTTGCCTACGATTCCAGAAGGGAATTGCGGATGCAAGTCTGATATATTTTGTATAGATTGATACGTATGTTACGTATATTTTAAGCATTTTTCATTTAGAAATTTCGATTTTATTTAAAATCAGAACTTAGTTCCTGCGGGGGTAAAACTTTAAAAATTATTTCGAGTATTTTCTTAGGAATCGAATAACATTTTATTTGCATACTGTAGGTAGGAGGATTTATTAAGTACATAAAAATGAGATTTTATAAAAAATGTGATCCTGTTTCACCAATTTGAATTATTATAAATCAGTAATAAACCTACCTAACTAGCACTGTACCTAAATAGCATTTTAGGGTTCCGTAGCCAATCGAACGATGTTATAGTTTCGGCAGTGACCTTGAAATAATTACCTACGGCCGTTTAGTAGATAAACCTCGTCATGGGTGTCATTTTCGTGGTTTTCGAGGGTGCTGGAGCCGATTATAAAGTCAAAATGAAAATCCAGGATGGCGGCTACAAAACTTTTCCAAATTTTCGTCATGGGTGTCATTTTCGTGGTTTTCGAGGCTGCTGAAGCCAATAGTGAGGTCAAAATGAAAATCTAAGATGGCGGGTGCGAAAATTTTCAAAATTTTCGTCATGGGTGTCATTTTCGTGGTTTTCGAGGGTGCTGGAGCCGATTATGAAGTGAAAATGAAAATCCAAGATGGCGGCTGCAAAACTTTTCAAAATATTCGTCATGGGTGTCGTTTTCGTGGTTTTCGAGGGTGCTGGAGCCGATTATGAAGTGAAAATGAAAATCCAAGATGGCGGCTGCAAAACTTTTCAAAATATTCGTCATGGGTGTCGTTTTCGTGGTTTTCGAGGGTGCTGGAGCCAATAGTGAGGTCAAAATGAAAATCTAAAATGGCGACTGCAAAAATTTTCAAATTTTTCATCATGGGTGTCGTTTTCATGGTTTTCGAGGGTGCTGGAGCCGATTATGAAGTCAAAATGAAAATCCAAGATGGCGGCTACAAAACTTTTCCAAATTTTCGTCATGGGTGTCATTTTCGTGGTTTTCGAGGCTGCTGAAGCCAATAGTGAGGTCAAAATGAAAATCTAAGATGGCGGGTGCGAAAATTTTCAAAATTTTCGTCATGGGTGTCATTTTCGTGGTTTTCGAGGGTGCTGGAGCCGATTATAAAGTCAAAATGAAAATCCAGGATGGCGGCTACAAAACTTTTCCAAATTTTCGTCATGGGTGTCATTTTCGTGGTTTTCGAGGCTGCTGAAGCCAATAGTGAGGTCAAAATGAAAATCTAAGATGGCGGGTGCGAAAATTTTCAAAATTTTCGTCATGGGTGTCATTTTCGTGGTTTTCGAGGGTGCTGGAGCCGATTATGAAGTCAAAATGAAAATCCAAGATGGCGGCTGCAAAACTTTTCAAAATATTCGTCATGGGTGTCGTTTTCGTGGTTTTCGAGGGTGCTGGAGCCAATAGTGAGGTCAAAATGAAAATCTAAAATGGCGACTGCAAAAATTTTCAAATTTTTCATCATGGGTGTCGTTTTCATGGTTTTTGAGGCTGCTGAAGCCAATTATAGTGAGGTCAAAATGAAAATCTAAGATGGCGGGTGCGAAAATTTTCAAAATTTTCGTCATGGGTGTCATTTTCGTGGTTTTCGAGGCTGCTGAAGCCAATAGTGAGGTCAAAATGACAATCTAAGATGGCGGATGCGAAAATTTTCAAAATATTCGTCATGGGTGTCGTTTTCGTGGTTTTCGAGGGTGCTGGAGCCAATAGTGAGGACAAAATGAAAATCCAAAATGGCGGCTGCAAAAATTTTCAAATTTTTCGTCATGGGTGTCATTTTCGTGGTTTTCGAGGCTGCTGAAGCCAATAGTGAGGTCAAAATGAAAATCTAAGATGGCGGGTGCGAAAATTTTCAAAATTTTCGTCATGGGTGTCATTTTCGTGGTTTTCGAGGGTGCTGGAGCCGATTATAAAGTCAAAATGAAAATCCAGGATGGCGGCTACAAAACTTTTCCAAATTTTCGTCATGGGTGTCATTTTCGTGGTTTTCGAGGCTGCTGAAGCCAATAGTGAGGTCAAAATGAAAATCTAAGATGGCGGGTGCGAAAATTTTCAAAATTTTCGTCATGGGTGTCATTTTCGTGGTTTTCGAGGGTGCTGGAGCCGATTATGAAGTCAAAATGAAAATCCAAGATGGCGGCTGCAAAACTTTTCAAAATATTCGTCATGGGTGTCGTTTTCGTGGTTTTCGAGGGTGCTGGAGCCAATAGTGAGGACAAAATGAAAATCCAAAATGGCGGCTGCAAAAATTTTCAAATTTTTCGTCATGGGTGTCATTTTCGTGGTTTTCGAGGCTGCTGAAGCCAATAGTGAGGTCAAAATGAAAATCTAAGATGGCGGGTGTGAAAATTTTCAAAATTTTCGTCATGGGTGTCATTTTCGTGGTTTTCGAGGGTGCTGGAGCCGATTATAAAGTCAAAATGAAAATCCAGGATGGCGGCTGCAAAACTTTTCAAAATATTCGTCATGGGTGTCGTTTTCGTGGTTTTCGAGGGTGCTGGAGCCGATTATAAAGTCAAAATGAAAATCCAAGATGGCGGCTGCAAAACTTTTCAAAATATTCGTCATGGGTGTCGTTTTCGTGGTTTTCGAGGGTGCTGGAGCCAATAGTGAGGTCAAAATGAAAATCTAAAATGGCGACTGCAAAAATTTTCAAATTTTTTATCATGGGTGTCGTTTTCATGGTTTTTGAGGCTGCTGAAGCCAATAGTGAGGTCAAAATGAAAATCTAAGATGGCGGGTGCGAAAATTTTCAAAATTTTCGTCATGGGTGTCATTTTCGTGGTTTTCGAAGCTGCTGAAGCCAATAGTGAGGTCAAAATGAAAATCTAAGATGGCGGCTGCAAAACTTTTCAAAATATTCGTCATGGGTGTCGTTTTCGTGGTTTTCGAGGGTGCTGGAGCCAATAGTGAGGTCAAAATGAAAATTTAAAATGGCGGCTGCAATAAATTTGGAATTTTGCTTCATAAGTGTCGTTTTCGTGGTTTTCCAGAGTGATAAAGCCAATAGTGAGGTCAAAATAAAAATCCAAAATGGCGGCTTCAAAAATTTAGTTTTAGTTGTAACTAATTATTCAGTCATCAATTTGAGGTGTTGGTTACATATAAAACTAATTTTCCTTCTTAAATATCTAAATAAAGAACTGGATAAATAGATAATCTTTCAATAATAAGTTATCTGTATTAAATCAATTGAATTTTAATACACAATGATACAGTATTCTTTTGTCTTAACCGTATAGGACATTGTTTTTGCAATCTATCTGTCACTCACTCACTCATGCGGTCTCGTGATAAATAACATTGTTTATTTGGCAACTCATCACACTATATTATTGTCAAATAAGTATCGTGTACCTAAAATCAAGTAATAATTAGTAAATTTTAGTTTGATCGGAATAACTTAGGTTATTCGAAGTTCCTTATGTATGATTTAAAAAAAAAAACATTTTTTTGTAGCCGCCATCTTGGATTTACATTGTGAGCTCACTATCGGCTGTAGTACCCTCGAAAACTATGAAAATGACACCCATGATGAAATATTTGAAAATTTTTGTAGCCGCCATTTTGGATTTTTATTTTGACCTCATTATCGGCTTTATCACCCTCGAAAAGTGGGAAAACAACACCCATGATGAAATATTTGAAAATTTTTGCAGCCGCCATTTTGGATTTTTATTTTGACCTCCCTATCGGCTTTATCAACCCCGAAAAGCATGAAAACGATACCCATGATGAAATATTTGAAATTTTTTGCAGCCGCCATATTGGATTTTTATTTTGACCTCACTATCGGCTTTATCACCCTCGAAAAGTATGGAAACGACACCCATGATGAAATATTTGAAAATTTTTGCAGCCGCCATTTTGGATTTTTATTTTGACCTCACTATCGGTTTTGTCACCCTCGAAAAATATGAAAACGACACCCATGATGAAAAATTTGAAAATTTTCGCAACCACCATTTTCGATTTTTATTTTGACCTCACTATCGGCTTGATCACCCTCGAAAAGTATGAAAACGACACCCATGACGAAAATTCTGAAAATTTTCGCAACTGTCATTTTGGATTTTCATTTTGACCTCACTAGCGGCTTTATCACCCCCGAAAAGCATGAAAACGACACCCATGATGAAATATTTGAAAATTTTCGCAGCCGCCATTTTGGATTTTTATTTTGACCTCACTATCGGCTTGATCACCCTCGAAAAGTATGAAAACGACACCCATGACGAAAATTCTGAAAATTTTCGCACCCGCCGTCTTACATTTTCATTTTGACCTCACTATTGGCTTCAGCAGCCTCAAAAACCACGAAAACGACACCCATGATGAAAAATTTGAAAATTTTCGCAACCGTCATTTTGGATTTTTATTTTGACCTCACTAGCGGCTTTATCACCCCCGAAAAGCATGAAAACGACACCCATGATGAAATATTTGAAAATTTTTGCAGCTGCCATTTTGGATTTTTATTTTGACCTCACTATCGGCTTTATCACCCTCGAAAAGTATGAAAACGACACCCATGATGAAATATTTGAAAATTTTTGCAGCCGCCATTTTAGATTTTTATTTTGACCTCACTAGCGGCTTTATCACCCCCGAAAAGCATGAAAACGACACCCATGATGAAATATTTGAAAATTTTTGCAGCCGCCATTTTGGATTTTTATTTTGACCTCACTATCGGCTTTATCACCCTCGAAAAGTATGAAAACGATACCCATGATGAAATATTTGAAATTTTTTGCAGCCGCCATATTGGATTTTTATTTTGACCTCACTATCGGCTTTATCACCCTCGAAAAGTATGGAAACGACACCCATGATGAAATATTTGAAAATTTTTGCAGCCGCCATCTTGGACTTTTATTTTGATCAAATCCAATCTTTTCTCATTTTAATATTAGTAGAGACTACTTGTATTACTATCGTAAGTATTCGTAAGCGTCCACGCGCACAATAGCAATGGGCCATCTGCAGCGAGCTAGTCAATAAACGCACACTGATACAATTCGTTCGTAAATATTTGCACTAACACAGACAGACGCGCATAGTCGGTCGATAGCCGGAGCGTAGCAGCGAGCGACACAGCCACCCCGTCTCAATGCTAACGCACGACTGCCGCCCGCGCCCGCGCAGAGCCCCTCTGAAGCTCGATCTCAAAGTGGGGACATTTCCTTTGCAAATGTTAATTGATTTACATAAGCTAAGACAAATCTGTAGTACCTCTAACCATCGATTTTTCAGTGTAAAAATATTTCCAAACATCAAAGCCGTTTAGAAGTAATATCGAATATCAGAAAAAAATAGCGTGTTGGTAAATATTTTTTTAAGGCAAAAGTATTAGCCATACGAAAAAATCCTTCTACAGAAATGTTGTTCATGAATCTATAGCAAACATATATTTTTTACAGATCTTTTAGTCAAGCCGTTAATGAGAAATATTCTTCATAAAGTGACCGTATTACGGTACTAAACGAGAGTAAGGCCCTTAAACGCACGCTTGAAGCACGTTAAGCCATTGGTCCCGTAACCTTCTTCAAGAATTGCTATCAAATGCAGAAAGACTTTTTTCAAATCTGACTGGTAGTTCCAGATATTAGCGCGTTCAAACAAACAAACTCTTCAGCTTTATTATTGGTAATTAGTATAGATAGATAGATTAGGTCTGGTTGTTTGTGTATGTGAGTTTAAATGTTTGTAAACGCACCCACGACACAGGAGAAATTCCTAGTGTGGGGCAACGTTTTAAAAAAAATAAATTAAGTATGTGAAATTGTGTTGCAGACTCAGGGACTCAAGCGCAGTCATTTGTTTCACACGCGTTTATTGAGGCCAATCGATTATAGAAATGAAAGAGTGACGGATACAATTACGTACCTAGAAAATATTTTAAAAGCCAATGAAAGAAAGAAAAGAAAAAAGAAAGAAAAATGCATTTATTTGCGGTAAACATGACGCATAAAAAAAGGACATAAACACACAAAAAAAAACAAGTTGGGAGTAAACATGCGTCACAATGATGTTTAATAGAGTAACCGTAGAGTTTTTTGCCGGTTCTTCTCCATCGGAAGCAACCTATAGGAACCGTGCACCTAGTTTCTGACGTTTCTTAAATGCACATGCAGGTTTATGTAAAACTACCTGCGCCCCGCGGTTTCACCCGCATAAGTTTCAATCCGTTGAGAATATCGGAATAAAATTCAGCCAGCAAAGCCAAATCCGTTTAGAAGTTTTTGCGTGAAGAAGTAACAAACATACAAACACACACACACACACACTCACTCACAAAATTTCGCCAATATTAATATGATAAAATTTGATTGTTTTTTTTGCGCGGAAAATTTATATCGCGATGTAGGTACGGACGCCAGCAGGTCAACCTACCCGAAACTGTCAGATTTTCCCAATCAACATTGAACCTAATGGTTTAGCAATAAAGTCGAAAATCTATTAAAGAAATCTGACAGATTGTAGTAGCTTGATGTGCTGCCGTCTGTACGTCAGTCGTCGTAAGTTTGA
The DNA here is from genome assembly GCA_945859715.1 of Apamea sordens. NCBI lineage: Eukaryota > Metazoa > Arthropoda > Insecta > Lepidoptera > Noctuidae > Apamea > Apamea sordens. Next base: position 15,307,050 of record OX244001.1, read on the forward strand.
TTGTGATGGTGTCATAGATATAGGAAAGAAGTTTTTTACATTTCTATGGATGGTATAGATGACGCCACATATCCATAATTATAGTGGTTTCCTCCCACTTCGCAGCACCTGGTATAACGCCGTTACTACAAGTAACCTTGCAGCTCAATAAAGTGTTAATTAAACTATTTATCAAGGCAATAATACGATACACGGCGATCACGCGAACTACGCGGACGTAAATTATGTGATAAAAAAAAAGTATTTTGAGCTCTGTATTACGATTATTTTATATCATAATACTACTTATTTTATTTTTAACCGACTTCAAAAAAGGAGGCTTTGTATTCAACCCGTATGTATGTTTGTATGGCTGTGATTTTCTCAAAAACTACTGGTCCGATTTGGATGGGGTTTTTTATGAAATATTTTTGAATACTTAAATCTTTTTTTTTTACATACATAATGATACAAAATATCATATTTTTTAGGTTGCAATAGTTCCATGTGGAACTAGCTACATGGAACTACTGGGAATAAAGGCATTTGACAATACTCTAATTTTTTTCTGGCTTGTATTATACGTACCAATACACCCCTAACTTTCCGACAAAAAACTGAATGTTTTACGGTGTCCACCTTTAGGCAGCGCATTAAGTTTTTTTTACGAATAGGCTAGTCTGTCGTTAGTTGACCCTATGTTAGCTCTATCTAGATATTAGTTTATGGCAACATCCTATTTATTCTGTGTCATTGCATTATTATACAACAAGTTTCAACAACCGGCGGCCCAGACGTAGCTTACGTAACTTAAAAAGGCGGTAATTGCGCGGTTGTCTTTAATCTTAGTTGTTTTAACTATTACTTGTTGCTTTGGTAGTGTTGTGAAACTTAGGTACTGATTACAAGCCTGCATCATCCCACTGCTTCTCTATGCTACTATGTGCTATACTTTAGCCCTGGATGGAAAGAGCTGGAAGTCATGGTAGGTACTTCCAGTTCTTTCAAATCAGGGCTAAAATGGACCACTGCCGCGCTATTCAGTAAAAATCTCGCCGTGAAAACTATGGTGAAGTGATCTGTCATTCCACGAAAGGCTTAGGGTTTACACTACTCACAGCAGTCACAGCCTCAGACTAAGGAAAGAAAGGACTCGGCATAACGAACAATAGTTATAGGAATGTGATGCGGCCGGTCGCCATGTTTTGTCACAGCCAACAAGTTCAACAACAAGTACATCAGTTGTCATCGCGACTTGTTTGTTTCAGTGTTTTGAAGAAAATTTTGTGTTAATAGGCGAAAATTTTGCTTGTATAGAGTGTTCGAACTTGCATAAGACTGCATTTATTACGGGGAAGGTGCAGTGTGTTAGGCTGCCGCATGACGCAAGCCGCCATCTTTGTGCCAGACTCACATTTTAGGTATGCACGTTTTTTTCATAGGTATGTCATGTCTATTCTTTTCCTTAGTCTGAGGTCACAGCTCACTCCACCAAAGTTTTCACGTTGAGATTTTTACAGAATAGATTGTCTGGTCGTTTGTTTTGTCCAGCTCGCCCCGCCATCTTCTACGGGGTCTGCCGCGACGCCTTCTAGCTGTGTCAGTGTTCTTTTTAACGTCTGTTAGAAGACATACTTTACTTATAAACATAAACTCACGCCATTTTTGTATGGAGGTCAGCAGAAATTACAGGGCCCTAATTCACTAGGACCACTCAATGATTCCTTACTTCGAAACCAATTCCTTAGCTAATCCCGCCAATCCCGCGTTCATTTCGCGCGGTTTCGTTTGTTGTGTCATAGAGAATACAGCCCCAGAAGGCTACCTGCTACGAAAAGAAAGAAAGAAAGAAAAATGCGTTTATTTGCATTACAGCAAAATAAATACACCTTAAAACTTCACGACCCTACGACCTTTACATACTCCTTTTGCGTTCACTAAGATGTACTGAACGCAAAAGGAGAGAAAGAAAGAAAGAAAAAGTATTTATTGCGACTCGTATAGGATCATAAACTAAACTAAACACAGATAAAACTAAAAATAAAACAAATGAGAGAGAGAGAGAGGCAGAGGCACTCCGGTTGCGAGTACAACGCACCTGAACTTTTTGAAGACCATCACCAATATGACCTTGTAGGGCGCCTCATCATGACATCATCATTTCAGCCGAAAGACGTCCACTGCTGAACATAGGCCTCCCCCAAGCACCTCCACTTCAACCGGTTCTGTGCTTCTCGCATCCAACGGGTTCGTGCTGCCTTCAGGTCTTCGGTCCACCTTGTGGGACCACCATCCGCCTGGCTATCGTAAATATCTTTTCTTAGTTGCCTTTCATTATCCTCTGCACGTGATGACGTGACTAAACCATCTATGGTCACGATGTGTAGTGGATGGTCACCCATCCACGAACCGACCGCGGCAAGCGTAGTTTAAGACGTTATTGTGTTAATTGCCCAACTATATGTACCTAGATAGAATACGTACATTATGTAAATACGATGACCTACATTAGCGAGTGGCTGCCTCATTTTGTAGGCATTATTTATTCAAGCTTTGTATCACATCACAGTAATTAGTGTGTCTTTTTAATGCCTTTATAGTGACTATCTTTACCTTCTTACTACTTAATTTCATTTTAACAGTAACAGTAAACTGAATTCGCTATTTATTTGCAATAAAAAAATGTAAACAAATATGAGTTTGTTTCCTACACAATAAAGTTCAGTTTACTCTACAACTTCAAAAAAACAGGTTGCACTCCGGGAGTGCCGGCAGAAGTGAAAACTTGTGCATTTTTGATATTTTGGAATGCGGTATACTCTCCCTTCGTCTTAGGAATTTTTGATCAGGTCACGTGTCCTGACGCGAGCTCCGTCTTACGAATTTTCGATCAGGTCACGTGTCCTGACGCGAGTTTAACATTTTTTACCCCTCACAACAATGTTATTACTACTTATAATATCATTGCCTCACAACAAAAGTATACAACGCCGCTAAGGAAGTTTTCACTTCAATAACTTTTTCAATAGCGCTAGTCACACTGAAATCCACTAAATTACTATTAAAATAAAGTTGATATTTGTAAACTTGAAATAACATCAATTTGAAACATTAGTTTGAATTAGTTTCGTTACTTTCATCTCTCATCTCTCCAGAGTCCATTTAGATTGCCATCGACACGCTAGAAGCTAAAACTCTCCTCGTTTGTCTATTTGGTACTTGATGCCTAAAAATCGAAGTCAAAGAGGTGCACCCTAATTCCGTAACAGACTTTCAATCGCAACCTGAATAATTTTGTGGGATACTGCTAATACATTACTCTTATGTTCAAGAAATTTCGTCTGTTCTACAATGTAAATAACGCAATGAATGTTGTTGAACTGTCAAAATGAAAGCAATTGCTACTGATTGCGCAAGTACCCCACTGGATAAAAACTACATTTCATCTATATTATACTTAAAAATGAAATGCAGCGGATCGATTCTGTAAAAATCTCACCGTGAAAAGTTAGGTGAAGTGAGCTTAGAGTGAGCTGTCAATAGTGTTAATCCCTAGCATTAGTTGGAATGACAGCTCACTCCACGCTCACTTCACCTAAGTTTTCACGGTGAGATGGTTACAGAATTGCACGGCTGTTCGTTAGTAAAGTCACATCACTTGAGAATTGCTGGACCGCTCAGCACCCTCATTGCGTAACAGACTATCGATCTCAATCTGAATCATTTTGAAGGATATTGCTAATCCATAACTTCATATATTTTCGAAAAATTTGTCTGCTCAACAACGTAAATAACGCAATGAATGTTGTTGAACTGTCACAATGAAAACCATTGCTTCTGATAGTGTATTACACAATTACCCCGCTGGCATTTTTTGTTTAAAAAAATGTTCATCCGAATTAGAATTCGGAAAAAGTTGCCCGCAAAATTGGATAATTCGGGAAAAACTGAGTACATCATATATTTTTTTTAGTTTTATCATTCTCTTATTTTAGAAGTTACAGGGGGGGGGACACATTTTACCACTTTGGAAGTGTCTCTCGCGCAAACTATTCAGTTTAGAAAAAAATGATATTAGAAACCTCAATATCATTTTTCAAGACCTATCCATAAATACCCCACATGTATGGGTTTGATGAAAAAAAAAATGTTGAGTTTCAGTTCTAAGTACCTATGGGGAACCCCCAAAATGTATTGTTTTTTTTTTCTAATTTTGTGTGAAAATCTTAATGCGGTTCACAGAATACATCTACTTACCAAGTTTCAACAGTATAGCTGTTATAGTTTCGGAAACAAGTGGCTGTGACATACGGACGGACAGACAGACAGACATGACGAATCTCTAAAAAGGATCCTCTTTTGTTTTAGTAATCTGTACTTAGGGACGCAGCTGTGGTCATCATGTGCAAAATGGACAGATATAGGTTTTGGCGATGGTGGCGCCGATTCCCTTGTTCACAAACAAAAAACTAAATTTAAGTTCAGTGCATCTTTTTCTTTCTATTTCATTAAAGGGCAGAAGATAAATATTAGTTTAGTCCTCTCAAATTAGTCAGCGCCTGACGTAAATTGACGTATTTTTGTAGCTATGTTTTTAATCACGTCTAAAATGTCTATGGAGTATCTTAATTTGACAGGACTAACCTAATAATTTATCTTCTGTCCTTTTCTTAATGAAATAGAAAGAAAAAGATGCACTGAACTTAAAAGTTTAGTTTGTGAACAAGGGAATCTGCGCCAGTACCTACCTAGTACCTAGGTAGGTACTGGCGTACATGTCAGTGCGTCCCTAATTGTTTCTACAAAGAACAAATACCGTGGTCTAACGTGGTTACAATTTAAAGCGCTCTGTTCCACGAACCTAACGTTGTTGACATTTGAAACGTAACATGGAACGGTCGCAATTTTTTAAATAACCCAGCGAACGATAGCACGTCACTCGTGGAACGGGCACTATTTCATGTACCGCCAATATCTGAAGGGAAATTCTCGTAATTTTAAGAACGTTCACAGTTTGATCTGTGTTTGAACTGTCTCAATCTGTCAAAAATACCTCTTTTTTGACATTGATTGTCGCTGAGATGAGATTGCGACTAGATTTTGAACGTTTTTAATTACGAGAGTTGGCCTTCAGGTAAAACTAGGTTGTTTGTTTACAATTCCATTGCCACACCGTGTTTACAAATAACTTTGCGTTTGCCAGTACCAAACAGGTTTCGATTTTCAAATGTTTTGATAGCTATATTGTAGGTTATGTTTTTTTTTTATATTGGAATTCCGACCCATTCATTGACCACGATCACCGTCTGGCTAAAGAATGATAATTTATTGTTGGAGAAATCAATATTATCAAGGTCACTGGCCTAGAAAAGTGGATTTAAACTTCAAACGATTTTCAATGTAAATTGTATGCTTTGGACACAATTGTCTCATATCATTCCACAGCTAGGTTACACTTATGCAGATAAATGTTAAGTACACAACACAATTTATTTAATGCTTTGTAATACCTACATATAGTGCAACTGATCCAATTAATTAAATTACTCACCATCATTATTGAAGTATGCATATTCTGTATTCAGCACCTCGCTTGTTCCATATCGACACGGGAGTCAAACCCGGCACCATCCGCGCCACTTACATCATACGCGCCAAAATAAACTTCCACCGAAAAAACACACGTCAATCAACAAACACAAGGTTAAACACTAACTAACCAACACTGAAATTAAAACAATAGTTTAACGTCGTAAAGAAATTATAAACGAAATCAAACTGTTTAAAAGTAACTGTGATCACGTTTCAGGTTGTCATTCATAAATAAATGGAGCCACTATCAAAAACAAAACACGGTAAAGTTTGTAAATACGTAATTTGTGAACGAAAAAATGACTAACAAACAGCGCCTCCACCTCGGGCCGCGACACTGCACTAACTGACGTGCCGCGCGTGCTAGCGTAGCTTGCGACGAGCGGCTACCTGATATCTCTAGCGCATTCCCACACGTCAGAAACCTTTGCGTAAGAAAGAGACAGACAGACCACCTCACGATGCGTCCACGAAATTGCATTTCGGTGCACTTGCATTTCTGGATATGACGGAGTAACTTTGAGTTAACGCAGTATTCGGCAGTTAAAATACTACATTTCGAACTCTGTCATCTGTCATATTACTCATAAAGGTGGCCACTTTTATTTTAGGATTTGTATTAAACTCGGTGGCAATTGTTTTTACGGGTTCTAATCTAAATATAGATAAAGTAGACTTATTATAAATTGAAGTCGCTTTTCGTGTCTGTCTGTGTGACCGCGTTGTTCTTTTAAACTAGGTAGGTACGCACCGGATCTTGATGCGATTTTCACCACTAGTTGAGAGAATTTATTCTGAAAGATGTATGTGTATACAACATTAATACTTAACTTACTAATGGAGGAATCTCGATGTTTTGTCAAGTCGTAAAAAGCGTGCGAAGCAAGTATAGTCGCTAGTGTTATAAAAAAAAAACAAAGTCGCGTTTCGTGTCTGTCTGTCGAGTTCTTCTAAACTACACATTTAGTATTGACTAGCTTCTGCCCGCGACTTCGTGCGCGGATCCAGTCCCTTTCTCGTTCCGATAGGAATTTCGGCAAGAGTTTGAACTGTGCGTTGGTATGTCAGCCAATAAATCAGTCAAAACCGATGAAAGATTTCGATTAAGTTTGGTATAACTTAGATTAAGTGTTGTAGACTGGATAGGTTATAACTCCATTAAAATAAAAAGGTAGAATTATTTTCATTCCGAAATTATGAAGCGAAATTAATATCAATTAGATAACATTACTATTCTAAAAAAATTCTATATAAACTATATAGTTGGTTTTTCCGTCGGGTGCCAGAATATAAAGCCCGGAAGCGTTGCTAACCCTTGAGAAAGCAACATAAAGTTGGCCATGAGAAAAACAGCCGGTTCTCAAATCAACACCAGCAACTTTCAGTGTCTGTCTTCACTCGCGAGACAATGCATGACGATCACGATCAGCCGTAAGTCGCGCATCACGTTCTTCACTGGTTTCTAGATACCTATAGGTGGATGTGCGGATACGCTGGGAACTCAAGCGTGATTCACTTTCCGTGAATGTTTCCGACTCGCGAGACAATGCATGACGACCACGATCAGCCGTAAGTCGCGCATCACGTTCTTCACTGGTCTCCAGAGATCTAAAAGTCAACGTGCGAATGCGCTGAGAACTCAAGCGTGATGTTTTTTTGTGAACGTTTCTGATTCGAGAGACAATGCATGGCGATCACGATCAGCGGCCAGTCGCACTTCACGTTCGTCACTGGTCGCTAAAGACCTAGAAGTCGACGTGAGAATACGCTAAGAACTCAAGCGTGATTCTCTTTCCGTTAACGTTCCCGACTCGCGAGACAATGCATGACGATCACGATCAGCGGTCAGTCGCGCATCACGATCCTCACTGGTCTCTAGAGACCTAGATGTAGATGCGTAAATACGCTGAGAACGCAGGCGTGATTCTCTTTGTGTGTAAGTGTCAGAAACGCGAGACGATGCATGACGCTCACGATCAGCGCTAAGTCGTGCTTCACGATCCGAAGAAGTTTCCGCCGGGCGAGATACAGCCTTATGTTGTCGAACAGCATCAAGTCTTGCCTGGCGTTCTTCATTCGATTCTTGGGATCTAATGATCTTCAATCTTTTAGCTCCTTTCGAACATTGCGAAAGATTTGACCTCTTTCGTGGCATGGTTATGGTTATTAATGTACTTTAATAACTTTGCAATCAAGATCTAAGTGACTGCTCCCCTGCGTTACCGGGTAGACCGTGTCTCGAAGATAAATGGAAAAGGAAATTAAACACTCAAATAACACAAGCCCGAAGGCATATCTATTATATATATATAAATGGGAGATTTAGCCAGTGAAGCCAAGTTTTCAATGATTTACCATCGTCATCGGAAAGAAGTCCCAAACTGTTACTGCCTTCACCGCGTGGAGGTACTCCCAGCTTATGTTAATATATTAGTATAAAGTGATTTCCACATCAAATGTTCCTGATCCTTGATTTTTATTATCTCGGCGGAAAATGCTCATCAGGCCAAACAAATTTTGTTAAAATGTCATGTCTGTATATGCCATAGTTTAGCTGTGCTCTCCGAGTTCCACATCAGATGTTTCAATCTTCGAATTTTATTCTCCCAGCAGAAAATACTCATCAGACTGAACAACTTTTGCAAAGATGTTATTCCTATATATGTTATGGTTTAGCTGTGCTCTTAGAGTTCCACATCAGATGTTCCGATCTTCGAGTTTTATTCTCGCAGCAGAAAATGCTCATCAGACTGAATAACGTTTGCTAAGATGTCAAACCTATATATATTATAGTTTAGCTATGCTCTAAGAGTTCCACATCAGGTGTTCCCGATCTTCAATTTTATTCTCTCAGCAGAAAATGCTCATCAGACACAACATTTTTTTCTAAGGCGCCATTTATGTAACTCTTATAGTTTAGCTGGTCTGTTGCGGTTCTGCATCAGGTGTTCCAGTTTCCAAAATCAATTATAGCCTATATGTTGCCCAGGTTTAATAGCTAGATAATAAAAAAAGTTTCATTCAAATCCGACCAGTAGTTCCGGAGATTAGCGTGTACAAACAGACAAACAGACAAACAGATAAACAGACAAACAGACAGACTTTTTTTATTAGATTCGTGTTCTATTACTGTTTCTTAACCCCCCTCAATTATTATTTTTAAAATATATTCAATGTACAGACACAACTTTTTTACATTCTTATTATAAGTATAGATATAGATACGGTCTTCAACGTCATTTAGAGAATTTAAGGCTCTCCCCCACAGGCGCGTTATCATCGGTCGCGTGCGTTATCATCGGATGCGTTATTGCGATATCGGTTTTCATTACTAATTGTATTAGGACGGCCACGAATTTACACACTACTGCGTTAATAACGACGCAATAGAAGTACGACGTTTGCGTTTCTGCGTCCTCCGATATTCCGGTATGAGTTCTTAGAACATTTTCTATTAGGACGCATACGATCTCACACACACCTTCATAACGCGTACTGCCTGTACTATAGGTTATAGGCACACGTTAGACTAAATATCTGACGGTAAAAACGCAGGAAGCAAGGAATCGGTACGCATATTCGCAATAACGCATCCTATAATCAACACAACAACGATACAACGCGCCTGTGGGGGAGAGCATTTATATTTTTATGTTTTTTTTTTTGGGTGTACTTTTATATTTGTTTGTAGCAGTAATATTTAACTTAGATAGCACAGAGATGTCGATGTTTTAATATGTCGCTACATCAGTACCCTGCACTAGTGTTTAGCAGGGGCTGGTCGCTAGTAGGAAACTAAATGAATTAGTTTACTTTGCCATTGCAGTCGCAGTTTTATTTTTATTATTTGGAACTGTGCGTTTTGTTTGTGCAGAATAAAATATTTTTCTTTTCAATTCAATTCATTTATTGCATCAAATATGGTAGGTACATGAAGTTCTTATATATAATATTTAGTAAGACACATTTGGCCAATATACTATAGCATGCATTAATACAGGTCTTTACAGTTCATAATTATAAAGGGAGAGCCGATCTTAACTGCAATATTCCATATAATTAGGAAAAACGAAAATTTTATCAGCCTAGGGTAACTTATAAATTACTAAGTAACTACATTTTGTCAATTTATGTCTACTTAACAGTTAAATATGTCTGTGCTATAAAGTATATAATTTACGGACACTTTTGAAAGAACTCATATAACGAATAAAAACACTCACTTGTAACAACCACTTCCGCAACGCAACACAAAACTTATTGAAGGGTAGTTGAGTAATTGTCCTAGGCATTGTAAATTAGGGGAGCCATATAAACGCAGCACCGCCGAAAAAGTTCTAGCTTTGGAACGGGCATTTCAAAATCTAAATGTGTAGGTTTCCTTTTATTTATGTTATCTTTCCGTTCAAACAGTTGAAGATTGGACCTCACAAACCTTTCTTCTTTCTTTTTCTTTCAGTGGAGTATTTAGATCGTTTTCTGTACACCCTGCTACACATTATCATCTATCTAGCCTTTTTCCAACTATGTTAGGGTCGGCTTCCAGTCTAACCTGCAGCAGCTGAATGCTAGTATTTTACATGGAGCGACTGCCTATCTGACCTCCACAACCTAGTTATTGGGTAATACGAAAGACTTGGTAAGACTGGTTGTCAGACTTTCGGGTGCTTTCGGGCTTCTGAAGACCCGTAACGACTGTCACAGATCCACGAATGACAGCCGGGACCACGGATATCTATGGCCGGGATCAACGACTTAAAGTGCTTTCCGAGGCACGGAGGGGTCTTGGTATGTGAAGATGGTCCCCATCCACAGACCAACCGCGGCCAGCGTAGCTTAACCTGACCGATCGTCCCGTGCGGCTGTTATTACTTAGCCACAAGCAAGCTATACATTTCCTGCACCCTAATTGCGTAACACCAAACACACTATCTAACAGAATCCGAATAATTTTGAATTATATTGCTAATCCATTGCTTCATATGTTCGAAAAATGTGTCTGCTCAACAACGTAAATAACGCAATGAATGTTGTTAAACTGTCAAAAACCCATTGTTACTGATAGTGTGTTACGCAATTACCCCGCTGCCTAGTTCTTTTTAATAAAGGATAAAAAAAAGTTTAAGCAAGGAAAACCATTCGTTGTTTTTAGGGTTCCGTAGTCAACAAGGAACCCTTATAGTTTCGACATGTCGTCTGTCTGTCTGTCCGCGGTTTAGCTCAAAAACTATTGGTACTAGAAAGTTGTAATTTGGCATGAGTATACACGTTAATGACGCCGAAAATGTGGTAAAATAAAATTTTGAAAAAAACAATTATTTAGGGTACCTCCCCTATATCTAAAGTGGGGATGATAATTATTTTTTTCGTCCTTCCCCTAGTGTGGGATATCTTTGGATAGGTCTTTCAAAAATATTAGAGGTTTGGGAAGACCGTTTTTGATTAAGTAGACAGTTCGTGACTTATCAAGCTTTAAAGTACCAATTTTCGTTACAGTCAAGTGTCCCCCCCCCTCTACCAACTAAACGGTCGTAGTTAGAAATTCAAATGTCACGGCAGTAGTACCTATATATAACGAAGTTTAAACAAAAACTATCACACATAAGTGGGCTTTACAAGTTTACGAGTAATAGTCGACCAATCGTATTAGACTCGAAAATTTCGAACAACTCCATAGAAATGTCGATAGATGGCGCTAAGCGTCAGTTGTATCGTGCTCTTGTTTCATTCCTAAATAAGTTTTATATAAAAAAAAACCAGTTGCTACACCGGCTATGACGTCTTATCCAAATCTCAAAAAAAAAAAAAAACCTTCCGTGCAAAATTGTCGGATCAGGTGAGGATTTGTATAGGAAGTCAATTTACGTAGGTAGTCATGTTTGGCTTTTAGTTAGAGCATGGTACGAAACTATCAGTCAGCGAATACGACCCGCACTTGGCTGTTATATTTTAATACTAAGTACTAGCGAAGGTATGGTGTATGAAACTTAGTTAACACTAAACTAATTAAATACATCCTGGTCCAAATAAGGTTCTCAAATATTCTTTGAAAAATCAGCAGAAGTCCACACTCCAGCAGTGGTGGTCCAGTGGTGACGTACGGCCCCGACTTGCGAGTTGGTCGTGAGTTCGAACCCAGGTCGTTAGTACTATTAGTTATTCTGTGGTAACACTTGTTTAATAATAGTGTGTATGTTTAAAAAGTTCAAACATTATATAAATGTCTATACAGATTTTATAAAGAAAGAAACTAAAACTAAAACCCGACAACAACAGAAGCGCCTACTAAAAAGGTAAGAACAAGTCATCGATGTTGATTTTTTTCGGATTACATAGTCACGCGGCATTGCTAAGGTCTTTTCTTAAGGCGTAAACCGTACTGGAGTGCTATTCTGTAGAAAACTCACCGTGAAAACTTAGGTGAAGTGAGTTAAAAATGAGCTGTCATTCCACCAGCAGTGCGATTCTGTAACCATCTCACCGTGAAAACTTAGGCGAAGTGAGCGTGGAGTGAGCTGTCATTCCAAATAATGCTAGGGATTGACACTACTGACAACTCACATCAAGCTCACTTCACTTGAGTTTTCACGGTGAGATTTTTACAGAATCGACCGGCTGATGCTATGGATTGACACTATTGGCCGCTCACTTCACTTAAGTTTTCACGGTGAGATTTTTACAGAATAGATTGGCAGGTAGGGTGACAGTTCATTTGAAGCTCACTTCCCCTACATTTTCACCTCAATACAGATAAACAAACCTATTTGCATGATATTATTAGGTACCTAATGCTCTGCTAATGGAATGTTCACTCCTTTTTTCATTAATTTATTTTTTTCACAATGTTTAAGTCCGAACCACATTTCAAAGCATTTAAAACTGTCATTAAATTGCAGTTTCCTCTGATTTTTTTATTAAGCCTATTGTGCCACCCTTTAAGACAATTTGTTGCCCTGTGTCTTTCCTCGCCTACACACCAGACGACAATAAACTTCTCATCTTTTAACTAGGTACTGCTTAAACATATAAGCAGTGAATGAGTTTAATTTTTCATCAACGTTCATAACGTCCAAAATGTAATTCCAACCATCATTAATTAAATTTCGGGGTAAAAGAGGCAAAGCAGTACACAAAGCTACAGTTCGGTATTGTAGTTTAGTTTTATCAAAAATTATTTTGCTCGTTTCTTCAGTCAGCTTTTGCCATATGGAACTGACAGCCCTAGGCTTAATCTCGACTTCAGGAAAAATGAATTTCATAGCACTCATGGCTGCTTTTTCAAAATCCGATATAAACTTGAGAGGTCTCCAGTTCGGTATCACTGTCTTGATTAAATCAAAAACTAACTTATATGACTCCTCGTTCATTTTGGTCATGAGCACGTATACCAATGGTATAACACGTGTGTGCTCCATTTCACTGTTGTCGTCGCGTGTTGTTCTAATGTGGACATAAGATTTTTCGCCACTTCACTAGCATAATCGTCATCACGATAGTCTGGCTATCAGATAATCTTTAAACTTTGGTGGAATGTCCACATCATCTGGTTTGTTAATTTTTTTTTATATTCTCATTTTTGTTTCTACTATAATAAAGTGAAGATTTAACACTTGTGAAAGTGGGAATTTCTGTAACGTGTTGATCAGTGTCATTAATTGAAGCTATAGTTTCATAGAAAATGGTCGGTACAGGTTGAAAATTTGAATTTATAAACCTCCCATCGCATTTCGGGTTATGATAGGAACGATACGTCGGATCAGGTTAGGAAGAGGGTTACGTTCGGAACAAATATTATAATTTATTTCAAGTTCCTAACTTAACCCGCGACCGGGTTAGGATTTCGGGTCAGGTTCGGAATAAACCGCGATGAAGTGCTATGAAGCCTCGTTACCAGCATCATCGCGGTTCAGAGCAACCCCGAAGCCCTGCGACCAAACCATAAGAATAAATCCCTGCGATCAAACCATCGCAGAGCCCGTTTACTTCGTCTCGTGAACACAGAAATTGGGCAGAAGTAAAGTAGCGTTTTGTGTATTTTTCTGACGAATCTCGCATTGGTGTGACGCCAGATACTTGACGTACACGGTATTGGAGGACCCCTGGACGACAAAAACGTTTAAAATCATGCCAGGAAGACTTTACGCGAGCGTAATTTGCCCACAAAAAACAGTAGGATACAGTGGACATCAAAATTATCAACATTCCACTTTGCCACATTCCCACTGGTGGGACAGTTTTGCGGGGAAAAGTCCAATAAAATAAATAAATAAATAAAATATCTTTATATCAGACCTATAACACTCCATACGTTGTTAGTGGTTAGTAACAGATTGAGCTTAAATACTATGTTAGTGTTATTAGTATTACCTCATTAATTAACATAAACCTATACTTATTTTGACCCAGTGTCTTTGGATGGGGCAGTCCACTCTGCCCACAATCATTTTCAGGATGCTGTTCCGAGTGCTACGCAAGCGTTGCAGTAAGGAAGCCGCTGTCTTACGCATGATGGCGTGAAAGCCATCTGTATGAGCTGCAGCAAACATTCCCGAGGCACTGCAACGTCGCGGCAACCGCAACAGCATCCTGAACGCGTTGTTGTATTGTACGCGCAGGACGTTGTAGGCTCGGCTCGTATATGACACCCACATACAGGCCACTTGTGTAGAAGGACTGACAAAAGTCCTTAAATAAACTCACTTTGACGTCTGCCGTGCAGCGAGCAAACCTACGGGCGAGCATATTGCTCCTCACCGCCAACGTCCTGCGCTCGCGCTCTATGTCGCCATCATCACGTAGGTCACTGGTGACAACATGACCAAGGTATTTGAAACTATTCACCACATTGAGTAGTACGCCGTTGAGATATACTGGAGGTACACGACGGGGCTGTTGTTTAAGTGCCGTAAACACTAACATCTCACTCTTTTTTAAGTTGTATTTAAGGCCGTGCACCTCCGCGTACGTCTCGCATATCGTAAGTAGCTGCCTCAGTCCACTCATCGAGGGACTGAGCAACACCATGTCGTCCGCGTAACTTATGTTATTGACACATATACCGTCTATATGACAGCCGACATGTGTGCTGCTCAGCCGCTCGATAAGTTCATTCACATATAAATTAAATAACAAGGGGGAGCTTAACCCCCCTGCCTCACTCCACCCTCCATTTGATACTCATCCGACAGAGTACCGACCTACCTCACTCGATTTGTCTGGTGAGCATACCAGTATTGGAGAAGGGCAGTGTACTGCGCCGGCACTCCCGTGCCCCTCAATTTGTCCCACAGCACATTATAGGAGACAAGATCGAAAGCTTTCGATAAATCAAGGAAGCACGCGTATACCGGCGTCCTCCTTGCGGTGTAGTACTTGACGGTGTGCTGATGGCACTCTCCGTGGACACACCCGCCTTGAATCCGAACTGGGCGTCATGCACTTTAACATATTCTGAGAAGCAGCCTTTCATCAGACCGTCAAGCACCTTGGCCATGGTGGTGGCTAGCGAGATGGGTCGATAGTTGTTCATGTCGGATGTGTCACCAGTTTTGTTTTTAAGTATTGGGCCCACTATCGTCCGCATGAGTGGTTCCGGTATAAGAATGACCAAGACACAAAGTGAAAAATAGCGACAAAACTCTAGGCAGATGGACTCCATGTTTAAAATGTTCGATGCTGAGACCATTGTGACCAATAATCCCCCATTTGCAATTTGGTTCCGTTCATAGACACTTTTTAGCTTTACACAGTTGATTATATGTGCTAACGAGTCATCCCACCGACTGATCTGTTTGTGTGCAAGTGCAACATAAAATAATGTGAAAATAAAACATCATTTTTTAGCGAAATTATCATTGTTTATTAATGATTTTTATAAAAATATAAACTGAGTAAATGCAAGACGAAGTCAAGTGCAAGAGACTTCTTCATCGGAACGCAGCCGGTACATAATACATAAATGAAATGCATAATGCATAATACATTTATACATATATGATAACCAGGAGCGTTGTAAACAAAATTGCTTTAAAAATAAACGAATTGAATATTATTAACTTATACTTCAACAGTTATAAACAGTTTTGAGGTAGGTTTTCGCCAATTCGACAATATATCAGCTAGAGTTAGGTTTCCTTTCACCAAGTCAGACGTACGAGTGTTGGTGAAAGCGTTACTTATGGCAGCTTCACATCTTGTTCCCTCGTGATTGTCAACACATTGGCAGACTGGCTGATCCTCCTCGTTTAGGGAACAGACACCGTTGTTCAGACAAAACCCATGACACGCGTATACTTCACATCTGTCCCCTGAATAACCGACATTACATCTGAAATAACGGACAAACATTTATTATGACTAGTTAAATTAATCAAGGAACTATCAGAAGGAGCAGGTAGAATATGTTTTACCTGCACGTAGGAAGTCCCTCTTCATTAAAACTACATTCGCCATGCATACAGTAGTTCAAACAGTCTGATACCTCGCATCTATCACCTACATAATCTCTTTTGCATTGACAGACCGGCTCGGTCTTCTCATTTAAGGAACAGTCACCGTTGTTCAGACAGTAACCATAACACGCGTACACTTCACATCTGTCCCCGGAATAACCGGCATTACATCTGAAATATGTATATAGTTGATAGTGTCACACAAGGTTATTTAAACAAAATTTAACAAGAAAACAGAGAGAAAGGAAAAATTGGGAACAGCGCTGACCCGGTGGTAACGGCCCTGACTTACGTATCGTAGCTCGTTAGTTCAAAACCAGGCATTTTACTTTGTGAAATTTATTTCGATCTCACTGCACTCAAAACGGCTAAGGAAAACATCGTGAGGAAAGCGGCATGTCTTCTTTCCAACCAAAATTTCGAAGACACGTGACAGCAACCAACACGCACTGGGACAGTGAGATGCATTACGGCCCACTCCCCTTTCATAGAGGCCTGTGTCCCAGGAGTGGGACAGTTAGAGGCAGATTATGCAAACCATCAGTAGTAGAAAATATTTACCTGCATTTAGGAAGTCCCTCATGGTTGAAACTGCAGTCACCTTGCAAACAATAGTTCTCACAGACTGAAACATCGCATCTATTACCGATGTAGCCAGGTTTGCATTTGCAAACAGACGTCTCACTAACTCTTATACCGTGAACACAAAACAGTTCGGCAACTATCTGTTCTGTTTCTGTTGTGTGTTGAACAAATGTGGTTGTTGGTAGACTCGACAGTGCTTCGCAATCCGGAAGTCCCTGAATTTGATCTTTTATTTTGTAGTTGGCGGCTATACCGACTGGTGTTTCATTATAGAACTTACTAAACTCTTTTATCTCTGCAATATTCATATTGTTTTTTGGTATTTTCCAAACGGTTTTGTAGCTCACGCTACTGTTCATCCAGTATATGTAACCATTTGAAACAGTCAACTCTCTTGGATTAGACAGATCTGTACCATGCAATTTTATAAAATTCTTGATTCGACCATCCCAATCACCAGCGTTCAAAAACCGATTGACATCACCACTGCCGTCAAGAAAATACACATTGTGTGTTTTTGGGTCCAAGGCGATGCTGAATACTGGCAAATACTTGTATATAACTTTTCTCTCGGAACCATTAAATCGAGCTCTCTCTATATGTTTACTGTCTGCATTGTCTGTGTTGGCCCAGTAAATGTATCTGGAAATTAAATGACACCATTGAATATCACGAAATGCAAGAAATTTTGATTTTTAAATTGACATTGGTAACGTACCCTCTACAGCTATCCACGGCAATATCAGTGGGGGTCCGGTCATCCATCTTGATTAAAAGATTTCCGGTAACAGTATTATTATACCCAGGTTTTACTGAAATCCAATTTATGCTCTTTTCATTAGTATCCGTAAAGAATAGTGTATCTGTCGCCGGGTCGAACGCAATACTGTGAATGTTACTACCGACTCTTTTGATGAAACATTTGTTTTCCTTGGAAAATAAATCATAACCACAAATAGCGTCGTTCTTGCTCTGTTTGTCGACGTACAGCATCATGTTGTGAACTTCATCGTAAGCTAACGCTGTGGGGCGGTGAGAAATTAAATCCACAGTGTTTGTTCTTATTCCGTCGGTATAAAATATGAGTTGATTTCCTACACTTACGGCGATGTCTGAAACAAGAGAGAAAAATATTTAACGAAACGAGCTCAAAGCTAAATGAACCACTACACTTTACTGGCGAAATTAAAACCAGAACCGGATAAGAAATATTCATGAATGCAACCAGCCGGTCGATTCTGTAAAAATCTCACCGTGAAAACTCAAGTGAAGTGAGCTTGATGTGAGTTGTCAGTAGTGTCAATCCCTAGCATTATTTGGAATGACAGCTCACTCCACGCTCACTTCACCTAAGTTTTCACGGTGAGATGGTTACAGAATCGCACTGCAGGATATAAACGGTTAAGATAAAAAAACCGGCCAAGTGCGAGTCGGACTCGCGCACCGAGGGTTCCGTACAAATTAAAATTATTAAAAATATTTTATTATATGATGTAACTAAAAATTTACGGGTTTCGCAATTTTTCCTTTATAAGCTAGCCATAACACGTTGTTTCATACAAAATTTTATGATTCTGTGAGTTCACCGGAAATACCCTGTAGGTTTTGATTCCCTTGCGAGTGTATACGGCATAAACGGCTGTATCTTTTGATTGAGTTGGCTCTTGACAACTGGAACTAGATGGCTTATCCTTATGCGGAGATTTCTGTCTGCAATATCTAGCGTAATGACCTAATTTTTTGCATCGAAAGCACTTGGGACGTTTCGAGATCGAAGTCGAAGTCGTTAGGGCATTCTGTTCCATACCTTCTGCATCACCTCGTCTCTGTGTCTCCTGGAGTAGTTTCGTTTTCATCAGTTCACTTGAGAGAGAAAGGCTACTATGCTCTAACGTCATAATGAATGGGTCAAAGTGCTTGGGGAGCCCACTGAGCATTATTATAGCAACGAACTCGTCTTCCAGAGTGTAATATATTTGGGTTTACCCACATAAGAAAATTAGTAAGTAAGATCACGTATAAATAAGCCTACATCATTGTA
Organism: Apamea sordens; assembly: GCA_945859715.1. Taxonomy (NCBI): domain Eukaryota; kingdom Metazoa; phylum Arthropoda; class Insecta; order Lepidoptera; family Noctuidae; genus Apamea; species Apamea sordens. The sequence goes on from OX244001.1 coordinate 15,325,698, forward strand.
ACAGTCAGTTCGCAATATACGCTTGCTACAAGTTGACGTTTCTGTTATTTATTACTCCCGACACTTCAGTGGTGACGAGGATCACTATTTGTGCGAATCATCGAAGTTCGTTTGCAATTATTCGAGGAAAATGTCGGTCGGCAAAGTTGGAAAGATTCGCGATTTTGATGTGAAGTCAGGTAACTGGACTTTGTACGAGGAGCGGTTGCAGATGTTCTTCAAGGTCAATAAGGTCCAGAAGGACATGTGGCTGCCTATGCTTATCACGGGCGTGGGTGATGAGACATACGAATTGCTGAGCACGCTGTGCAATCCAAGGAAACCGGGGGATATAACGTACGAAGAGGCCGTTACAATTTTGAAAAATCACCTACAACCGAAACCTGCGGTCATGGCGGAACGGTATCGGTTTAGACAAAGAAGACAGAAAGACGACGAAAGTGTAACACAATATCTGACCGAGTTAAAGAAACTCTCCAAAACTTGTGAGTTTGGTGCAAATTTGGAGGAGAATTTGCGTGACCAGTACGTATGCGGAGTGAAGAGTGACGTCATAAGACAAAGGTTGTTTGCGGAAGACAATTTGACGTACTCAGGAGCAGTCAGATTGGCGGTTGGGCTGGAGTCGGCCGAGCGGGATGCGGCAGTCGTGGAACAGAAAGCGACGGAGGCATCGGCAATCGTAAACACCTTGCGGGCAAAGCGTGGGCGCGGTCAGTTTGCGGACCATGCAGCGGACCAACGAACGAACCACGGGCGTGCGGGAAAATCCAAATATAGAAAATAAAGTTAGGAAGGCTCAGGAACGACAACAGAAATTAGGAACGGACGTGAAACGTTTTTTAGAGATAGGAGAGGAAGTATGGATGAGACAATATAGGGGAAATGAAAAATGGAGTCCGGGGCAGGTAGTAGATAAAATGGGTACTACAGATTATAAAGTTATGGACTGTTCGGGCAAAGAAAGTCATAGACATATTGACCAGTTAAGACACCGATCGCGAAGCTCATTGATTTGTCCGACTAGCACATCAGAACGGAGTTCTCTTGATGCGGAACGTCCCGACAATTCCGAGATGACGAATCCAGCGTCAGCCCCCGGAGAGACTCGGAGCCGTGAGGGAAGTACCCAGTCTTGAGGACCGGGTGATAGTTTTCCAATCCGAGGATGCTGTTCCAGAGGTAGTCCGCCCCCGTCCTGTACGGGCGTGTCGCTTAAAAAGACCGCTCCAATATCGGGATAGCTAAATATTTAGTTCTTACTTATTTCACTTATTTTTGAATGAAGTTATAATGGTAGCTATTGAAGACTGAGGTCCTATTTCACTATGTTTGTAGAACGTTGTAAACAGTTGTAAGATATGAAATAGTTATTGTTAAGGTTAATTTTTTGTTTGTTTTAGTTTATTATAATTTAGGATATGCATTATTTAAGGTGGAGGATTGTAATATATTTGGGTTTACCCACATAAGAAAATTAGTAAGTAAGATCACGTATAAATAAGCCTACATCATTGTAACAGTCAGTTCGCAATATACGCTTGCTACAAGTTGACGTTTCTGTTATTTATTACTCCCGACACTTCACAGAGAAGCATTTATGTCTTGCAGTTGTTGGGCTGTATCTAGAATTTTTGTAACATACGCCTCCATACTCTCAAACTGCTCTAATTTAAAGCTAAATATCAATCTGAGAAGACCTAATCTTCTACACAGACTTTGTCCTCGAACGTATTCCTCAAATTCTTCCAGGCGTCAAACGCAGTATTGCAATTCCTGACAACGGAGTAAACAGATGGCTGAACACTGAGGCAGATTCGTGCTAGCGCTTTTTCTTGTTTCTTCTTGTCGTCGCATTCTGGTTTATTTTTCTTATCAACCTCGTTGACACATTCAAACAAGTCTTCATGAATAAGTAACATCTTCATTTGAAATTTCCAGGTGGTGTAATTATTCACCCCGGAGAGTTTTTCAATTGCGATGGATTGGTTACTCATTTTCGCGATTTTGTAATTATTCATTATTATACCTATCATACGCGTTCTTCCTCACGCTCTGCTACCATATTAGAGAATGGGATACGGTTGCAGGAAGAAAATACTTATTTGTAGTGCAACAGAAAAATATAATTATTGGTCTTAATGTTACCACGGTTGCTAGGACACACACAGCAGTAGACAAGATGTAGTTTATATTAAACATACAGGTTTGCAACCTCTAACAAGTAGACCTGAGTATTTGAAATAAATTCCAGCTTGATACTTCCACACGTTCCTGAGAAAAAGTGTCTTGACAGACAGAGAACAAAGTGATCCTATAAGGGTTCCGTTTTTTCCTTTCGAGGTACGGAACCCTAAAAAACGAAGATATAGTAATAAAAAGTTAGAATGGTCATTTAATTCGTTTACGATCGATTTCACTGAGTGGCTAGTCAGGGCGGCCGCAGTTGGTACCGGCTTGTTTGGAAGTGAGAGCAGTCTCGAGTGCGAGTTCATGGCTTGAGTATGTGATGTAATCGCGAATTCAGAATTGTGTAATAAGTTTTTAATATAAACGGGGTAACACACGATAAAAAATTATAGCTTGATAGAAAATCATAGTGCTCCGCACTTTTTAATATAGCTACAACCCTGTAGCTATAAAAAACTGATAAAAGATAAAGATAAAAGATAAAGATATTTTATTTTGCAAATATGGGTAAAGTACATGGTGTTTTAAGGAAATAGGTTCAGCCATATTTTACCAGTAGGCATGCAAAAATTACAAAAATAAGAACTAATCCACTAAACTACATATAACTAAATACTAAACTTTAACAAACAAACAGATCAAGAAACAACACAAAACCAAACATAATTCTTATTTCAAACATTATTGTAAAGCAGTCTTAAGTTTCAATTTTTTTATCAGTCAAGAATTCTGTTACACTATAGTATGCTTTGACTGTCAAAAAGCTTCGCAGCCTCTTTTTAAATAACGATAGCGGCAATTCTTTCCAACTTTTAGGTATTTTATCATATATGACCGGAGCCATGTAGTAGACACTTTTGCGCATTAGTGCAGTCTTAGCGAACCGATGACACAGTAAGGAATTATCGCGTCTATTACGTGAAACTACATCGGCAAGACGTTTAAAACGATTTGGGTTTAACTTAACAAACACAGCAACTTCCAATACTGTTCTTGTGAGCTGGCCACCCGGCCAGCTCACAAGAATACAACTTTTAAAAACCAAATCAAAAGTCATATATTCAAATTAGGCTGAGAATCAGCACTTTTCGAACGTCAAAATTACAAAAGACAGTCCCCCAAAAACCCCTTCACCACTACCTAGTGCTATCGCTGGGAAGAAGAAGTGGAGCAACAGCATTTATTTATTTGGCTACATTCTGATTTGGCACCTTGCAGTTGTTTCATATCCACTATATGTATATAATACATTATTTACACCGTGTTCCGGACGATATACATAAACTTCAACCAGATGTTCAGACCATGGAAATAAGCATTTATCATTATGGACACATAATGAATTCTCAATTTTTATTTTTAACCGGCTTCAAAAAAAGGAGGAAGTTCTCAATATTCGGATGTATGATTTTGACATATATTTTTTTTTATGTATGTATAACTCCGTCATATACATATGAAAGGATTTGCAAAATATTTTTTTTTCGAAGGAGGTTTATCCCAAAATGGTCCCATTTAAATTTCGTAAAGATCAGAAGGCCAATTCTCGTAATTTAAAACGCTCAAAATCTAGTCGCAGTCTCATGTCGGCGACAAACAAATGTCAAAAACTTGTCAAAATGTAGGGAAATTAGACGTATTTTTGACAGATTGAGACTGGGATCAGACTGTGAACGTTCTTAAAATTACGAGAATTGCCCCTCTGATGATGAGTTTCGGAGACACAAAACGGAACTCTTCAATAAATGCCAGCAAATCAAACTCGGTTGCTGTCAACGACACCGACTTCCGAAATTGAAGTTACCTGCTAATTTCTTACATCGGACTCGATCGACGGACGAAAATCTTTTTTTTATTTTATTGTTTGTTATATCTCATGTATGTATCTGGTGTATTGTGTGTCTTTTAGTTTGTGCCAAATAAATGTATTTTCTTTCTTTCTTTCTTCTTTCAAGTTAATTTTCACTTTGTAGTGTTTTTTTTTTGGAAGTCGGTTGTTTTTTTTTTGAAAAAAGTATTTTTTGTTAATTTTCCTTCTGCCGTTTCGGCTTAAGTAACAAACATTCAATCTCAAAATGATTGAATAACATTTAGTAGGTAGGTACACTTTAGTCCTAGTAACCACTTCTCGAGGAGTGAGATACCTTTTTTTTTTTTTGGTTGGGAAATCATCAAATGATTTCCCGCTGCGGGCGGAGCGGAAGGGAGTGTCAGACTTTTACTGACTAAAACCCACCCGTGTTCCTTTAGTTGCTTGTGCCAAGGGCCACGGTATCTCTTTCGAATAACCCGCAGCCCTGGCGGCATCGGCCCTAGCGGGCCCCGTCAGTTCGTGCTGACATCTCTTTGAGGCGCGCGTAGAACACAACGCGCCGTCGACCCGGGCCTGGTCCTTAAGGAGTGTGATGCCTACGTATGATAATGTAAAAAGTTTTCGAAATGACCGCCTTCTCTTTCGACACAAATATTCAAACGAGTCCTAATTTGGCCATTTAAATTCACAGACATTAGTCTCATTTGTTCAGCAGCCTGACATATTCTTTCTAAGAGCTGTTCACGGCTCTGAATTTGTACGGAGTACGCCTTCCCCTTCAAGGTCCCCAGACATAACAATCTAAAGGAGTCAGATCTGGGGACCTAGCTGGCCATGCGATATTTGTGCTTCTTCGTCCAATCCAACGGCCAGAAAACGATGCATTAATATATTCATGTACGGTGGCCACATGGTTCACAGAGTTTGAAGATCCAGTAGTTCACACAAGTAACGTTCCTTAGGAACTCTAAATAATTGTCAGAATTTAGGCGGTGGGGAATATCAATAGGCCGGTCAGCTGATTGTTAAAAACACCAGCCCACATGTTTACAGAGAATTCAGTTCGATGTGTGTGACGCCTGCCGATGTAAACTCGAGATGCTCTAATGCCACTACACTTGATTTTTAGAATTGAATACTCTGCTTGAATGCTCTTGGAAATTGGGCGTCATCCATCTAAAGAATTTTTTGAAGCATTATTGTATTGTTTATCAGTTCTTGGTTCATTCTCTGGCATAAAAACAATTCCAATTGCATGCAAACAATACCTTTTCCACAGTTTCCACACTAGCTAATGGGATACACCCACGATTCTCCCAATGCGTCTCGTCGAGAGTGTAGGATCATGAATAATAAGGTTTATTTCTGTTTTCTTGATTTGCTCGTTCAGGGCGGCGCGGCGTGGTTTAATTCCGATCTCACAAAATCTCCTGTTTGTTAGTAAATATTCGTATATCAGAGAAGCGCCGACCAGGGAATCGCCGTTAGTACTCTAGTACAGCCGCTGTAGCCACAGACTTTAAGTCTGTGGCTGTAGCATTTCCGTCACAGAAACTGTAGACGAAGTGAATATCGGCTTGGTATTGAGCCGAATGAGTATTCGGCTCAATACCAAGCTGATATTCATTTATTAATACCAAGCTGATATCATTTTGATACATTTTTTTTTTAATCATTTTGTTGTAATCAAAATGATTGATTAAATTAATCGGAAACCCAAAAGAAAATTACAATAAACAATAAACCTGACAGTTAAAATCATGCATGCCAATTAATAACAACTTAGGTATCCTACCCATAGAGATCAGCAGTGCGATTCTGTAACCATTTCACCGTGAAAACTTGGGTGAAGTGAGTGTGGAGTGAGCTGTCATTCCAACTAAGCTAGAGATTGACAGCTCACTCTAAGCTTACTTCACCTAACTTTTCACGGTGAGATTTTACAGAATCGATCGGCTGTTTAATCTCTTTGATAGATTCGATAGCAAAAATGATCGTCCTTCTTCGCTAACTCTCGGGTTCCTCTCGTACGTGCAAATGAAATGCAAATAGCATTTGATAGATTTATCACACATAGGCCAAATTAAGATCCTTTCTTACTGCATAGCTCAATTAAATTAAATTTTATTAAATTACAAATATCTTTGTGACGAAGCCTTTTTAAATGCTACTTCTTTTTGTTAGATTCGATTTGTAAAAGCTATAGAAGCGTTTGCCTAAGTTTATGGACAACGTGAAGAACACGTTGTATAAGTAGTTAAAATAAAATGCGACAAAAACGTTATAATCCGTCTATGAGACTGTTATTTTATCGTGAAGTTTTCAATCAGATTTTAGGACGCTAATTTTATACAAAATACCATAATAGAGTAGTAGAATGGCCTATTACGCCTATTATGTCGCAAAACTAACTAAATAACACATAGTGAGGTCCGTCGTGCTCGGCGGCCTGTTGCGCTTTGAGTGCACCGTGCACGGATCAATCTCATATTTATGTAGATTGATCGAGAAAAACAGGTTTTGCTGAGGCTTGGTTGTTTTGTTTTTGGTTCTTTTTTTTCTTATTTTTATTTGTAATGATATTGTACGTGATTCCTAGTTTATTTATTTATTTATAAGTAGGTATGTATTAGGTATGTTGAGACTGTGTGTGCTCCCCGTCACTTTTCCCTAAAGGTTCATTAGAAAACCAGCGTCAGACAGCATCTGTCTGGCATTATGCTGAAATGAATCTTTTTGGCGCAGCCGTGAGGCACACACTATTGTTGTCTGAAACATTATTTTTTACTTTTGTATTTTGTGTTTCACGAACTGTGTCCAAATAAACATTTAGAAATAGTAAAACTTAGTGAAGAGAACTTGTCGCTAAAAGACGCTCTAACCAAACAAAAACTTAAAACACAAACATTTCATAGAATTTGTTCGGAACCCAGGACGAGATCGATAACGACAAGGAAGAGAATGTCAAGAAACTTGAGGCTGACATTCGATGACGAAGACAACTCTAGTTTGATCGATCTTGGGCAGAATACGTTAACCAGCCCCTCGACAATAGATGGCGCTACCAGAACATCAAGCGACACTTTACGGGAGAATGTAAATTGTGGCACATCTTCATATGCAAACTCGACAATAGATGGCGCTGCTAGTATATCAACCGATGCTTTACGGGAGAATGGAAGCTGTGGCACATCTTCGCACGTTCTACAACCAGAGGTACCCGCCCTCGCCCCATTTAATGCTGGCCAGACATTAGCTTTAAATCGTCCAAGTCAAAAACTTTGTATTATTAGCAGCAACAAAGTAAATAATATTCTCACCTTGGCGCTAAATACGTTTCCTAGTTATGATGTATGCCATTATATTTCAACAAACTGTGGAACTAAACAGCTACTCGATAATCTTAACAACAAGCTAGTTAACTTCAATAAACAAGACTACTGTTTGATTTTTATAGGAGAACGTGATTTTGTGACAACTGTAAATTATTATGATCTAGTTATAAACATACGCGAAACTTTAATGTCAATTAGCTACACTAACCTAGTATTATGTTTACCTACCTATAAATTTAATGGTTATAACAACATTTTTAACTCAAGAGTTGAGACTTTTAATACCTTATTATACCAGGACATCTGTAAATATAACTATGCAATATTGTTTGATTCCAATTTAAATCTTAAATACGAAAACACAATGTTTTATAAGCGAAGTGGACTACTAAATAGACATGGCATGATAAACATTTTTAATACCTTAAAGCACTACATTTTACAAGACTGTAAGAGTCTTTCCGCTACTGTTTTGCCATCTAAACTTAAACCTCGTAAAGGCACAATACCCTTTTATTTCTCAGCGGTCACAAATAACAATTATCTCGTAAATAATAATCCTTCCGTATGTTAATACGGAAGGATTATTATTTATGCACCAAAATATTAATAAATACCTAGTATTATGCACCAAAATATAGCAGGCGCACTTAGTAAAATGGACGATCTAGACTTAGCCCTCAATGTACTACATGAATCAAATAAACGTGTTATTGCCGTATGTCTCACTGAACATTTTATAATTTTAAAGGTGAGGAGCAATTTTTAACACTTAATAATTTTTATGTGTCTACCATTTTTCCCGGCAATTGCAACGGAGAGGGGGTTCTTGTATCTTGTTACGAAATGACTTCAAAGGCGTAGAACTGCATGATATTAATAAACTATGTATTGAAAAACATTTTGAAATCTGTGGCCTAGAAATTCCTCAAATAAAACTAACTATTATACGTGTTTATAGAACTCCTAATTCCAATATAAATGTATTTTTTAACTAAATGAATGAAATTTTATCTAAACTACGCCACAAACAACGTAAATTAATTATTTGCGGCGACTTTAATATTGATATACTGGCTCACAATACCGTAAGTTCTCAATTCCTAGAACTTATATCCAATTACGGACTCCAGTGTCATATCCAGGAACCAACACGAATAAATAAATGTATCGACAATATCCTTAGTAATATTCCAAGAGCAGTAGGTAGGACACACAACTTCTGTCTCTCGGATCACGAAACAGCACAAACAATTGAATTTGAAACAAAACAAGTGGAAAAAGTATCTAAATATTACTTCACAACTACACGTGACTACAGCAAAAATAACTTAAGTAAATTTGTAGAGTGCATTGGCAGTATAACTTTTTCTGAAATATTGAATATATTAGATACAAATGAGGCTTTCAATGAATTTCACGAAGAATTAACGTTATTCTTTAAACTCTGCTTTCCCATAATAAGACGAAGAAATTGTTTTACAGCCGGCAGAATTTCTTGGATAACGAAAGGTCTTAAAATAAGTTGTAGAACCAAAAGAACGCTAAGATACAACTACTACTTAAATAGAAGCAATAATAATAAATTGGAGTATATAAAATATTCTAAGTTGTTAAGGAAATGTATAAATAGCACTCAGTCGCTTTGTAACCAAAGGTATATAACTAACTCTCGCAATAAAGGTAAAGCAACTTGGGACGTAGTCAAACGCTATGTTGATGATACTGTACCTAGGACTAGCACATTCATAGATAATATTGTCGAAAACGGAAGTACAGTTACATCTGGATCTGACATAGCAAACATATTTAATAATTTTTTCATTGATGTACATAGTTCAAAATTCTAGTAGTTCTGCCTCTGTCAATAATGGGTCTGAGAATCGCACATCCAATTTAAAAAGTAACGACTCTAGTATTTTTTTAAAACCCACGGATGTTAACGAAGTTTTCAACACAATAATTTCATTAAAAAATTCTAAGTCGGCAGGGTATGACGAAATTAATTCCGACATACTGAAACGTATAGCCCGATTTATATCGGAACCTTTGGCTCACATCATAAATCTATCTTTTGAACAAGGATGTTTTCCAGACTAACTTAAGCTATCGATAATAAAGCCACTGCATAAGAAAGGGTCAAAATCAGATAAAAATAATTTTAGACCTATTGCTTTAACTCCGGTCCTATCTAAGATCTGTGAAAGAATAATGCTCAAAAGAATAGTTAACTTCCTGGATAAATATGAAATTTTGGCCCCGGAACAATTTGGTTTCAGGAAATATCGGTCAACGCAATTAGCTACCTTCACCTTAATAAACCGCATTATTAATAATATCAACCATAAAATCCCAACGTCAGCTCTACTATTAGACCTCAGTAAAGCATTCGATTTCGTTGATCATTCGATGCTCATCTCGAAACTTGACAAATGTGGAATAAGGGGGTCTTCCTTGTTATGGTTTCAGTCCTATTTGCAAAACAGGAAACAATTCACTAGGATCACTAAATTTGATACTGGAACAAATAATGTAGTTAAGTTTGACTCGAAACAAAGGATTAACTGTTCTGGGGTACCCCAGGGTAGCATCGTAGGGCCTCTGTTATTTCTTATTTACGTCAATGACCTTCCAAGTGCACTCACACATGATTGTGTCTTGTTCGCAGACGACACCACTATTATTATGAACTGTAAAAATATTGATACATATGAAACGGAAATATATAAAACGTTAGAAGATGTTATTCAATGGTTAGACACAAATAAATTTAAAATAAACATAGAGAAAACAAAACTAATTAACTTCAAAACTTATAAGAGTAAAAACATCGAATTAAATATTTGTTATAATAATTCACTTATACAACAGATAAACAGCGCAAAATTCTTAGGCATTATTCTTGATACACATCTTTCATGGAAAGAACATATTAATAGTTTATGCATAAAAATTAACAAGTTTGTTTTTGCACTTCGAAAGGTAAAAGACGTGACGAGCAGACATACTTCTATTATGGTATATCACGCTTACATATGCTCCATTATACGCTATGGCATAGTTGTCTGGGGAAATTCCTGTGACATCACGAGGGTGTTCATAGCACAGAAAAAATGCATTCGGGCACTGTACGGCATGGATTGGGCGGAATCATGTAAACCGATTTTTTAATCTAAGGATCTACTAACTGTTCCCTATATATTTATGAAGTAGCTAAGTTTGTTAAATACCACAGTCATCTTTTCACCCCCAACGACAATACATTTAAACGTAAAATTAACCACCTGCCCCTAAAAATGCCTGTGCCTAAGCTACAACTGTTCAGAAAGAACTGTGCCTATATGGCACCTCTAATATATAACTCTTTGCCCAGAGGAATGACCGATCTGCCATATAAAAGGTTCTGTTGTGCCTTGCGAAAATGGTTAATACAGGAGAGCTTCTACACTGTTAAAGATTTTTTGAATAAAAGCACATGCCGATTTGGTGTCCACTAAGATACTGGTGCACCGTATTCTTCTTATTTCCTGTGACTTTGACTTTAATAATAATTTAAGTAATTGAAATCATTGTAATTCTAATAATTGTTATTTAAATGATTGTAATAATTCTAATTTTTCTTATAAATTGTAATAATTCTAATAGTCCTAATATTTAACTGTAATTTTAAAAATGATTGTTGTACTCGTAAATTAACTATAACTTTGCATGCCCGTAATGAGGGCGAAATATGTCCTGTGCTATAATTTAATTTAACATCTTGTGTACCCACCATATTTCAGACAAATAAATGATTTATTATTATTATTCGTTCTTTCTTTCTTTCTTTCTTTATTACTTTACTACTAAAAAACAGTGTTTATCAGTTATTTAGACACGACATAATTAGGTATATGGACTTTGACGTAACCCTAACATTAGACACGCGATGAACAAGTGTTTAAGTTTGTAACACCCGAATTGTTTTTTTTGTTTGTTATCCTCTTTCCTGTTTTGCATAAATGTAGGTATTTCTATGAATTCTATTAATTAATAACGTCCAGACCAGAGATAACAAATGCGGAAAATTAAAACGAATTATTACTTAACTCGTGAATTGAATAAACTAGTATTAATACAATCCTACTAATATTATAAACGTGAAGGTTTGTATGGATGGATGGATGGATGTTTGTTACTCCTTCACGCAAAAACTACTAAACAGATTTGGATGAACACACAGATGGTTTATAGCCAAGATTAACATATAGGATACTTTTTATCCCGATATTCCCACGGGATCGAAACTTATGCGGGTGAAACCGCGGGGCGCAGCTAGTGTGTTAATAAGTTTAACGAGGGGTCCGTACCTAAAAGGAGTAGGTACTTTAAAGGAGGGATCTGGTGATCAAAACAAAGTGCAGTGTCTACGCGATCAAAATGCAGAGATCGGCCATTTTTTCAGAGTTGGTCACATGGTAAAAGTTGTTTATTCTCACAAGTACCCATGTCCCTTAAAAGAATGTCCCTCGCTTAGCCTGACACTCTATATTCTTTTTTTTTTCCGCCCCAATGGCAGGCCGAGTTTTGCTTCAGCAAGTCGTCGTCTCACTTGGGTTACTTCCTCCGGCTTCGGAACTGATATGTAAGTGCAGCTCCTGTGAGAAAGCGGTTTCGAAGCATTGTGTTGACCAAGTATCGATCTTCTCGTGCAGTGGTACACCTGGCCCTGCCTGTTCCTGGTCTGCGTAGGTTAGAGCCGGATTCCTCGTAACGTCGGAGATCTCTTTGTACGCTTGACAGCGATACACCAACTGTTCTTGCTGTATCACGCTGACTCCCGCCGATTTCCAGCATTGTGAGAATTCTGGTGCATTCTTCAGGTGTAAGCGACACTATAACAGCTTCAATAATGAATATTGAACATTAGAAACGCTCTTGGCATACCTTTTTATATGACAGAATAGAAACAAACGAACAAATAATTCGTAGTTCCATTTACAAAAGTTCCATTTTTTATTTTGTCATTTTTGATAGCATAACTTTACACTAACTAAGAAGTTATTACTTTCATTTAAGGAACATTTAATTGTCTATTATACACAATTTATTTCATTAAGCTAGCATTCTTAGGGCCGATTTTTTGATACGTAGTTTTTAGATTCCCAATAGTTAAAAATAGTAGGTAAGTAACTAATTGTAAATTTTTTGCAAAGTATGTTTTTTGATCAATTTTTAGTTTATCTAATGATATAATATCATTTCTAATGGTCAAATAATTAACTATTAGTTAAAAAATAACCATTAGTGACCCCAACATTTGATCAAAAAAACACATTTTGCAACAATTTAAGCATTAGTTACTATTTTTAACTATTGGTTTAAACTCAACAAATTTTATTGTTAAAAACGGAATCGAAAAACTACGTATCAAAAAATCGGCCCCAAGAATGCTAGCTTAATGTAGCTAGCTAGCTAGCTATTTTTAACAATTGGTTGAGTTTAACTACGGTTAAAAAAATCGGCCCTTAGTTTCCGAGACTTTCAAGTACCTACCTATCTTTATGTGACCCTAATTTATTGCTCTCGAGTGTATGTCTTTAATAATCTAAGTCTTTTATACCTGCCTACCTAATAGGGGGTGAGGCTGTTGCCAGCAACTGGGGACGTCAGCTCATTAATGTAATCACGTAGTCGACATAGTCGATGATTTATATAAACATCGGAAATAGCTGAACTCAGATTACCCACAAAAATTAAGATTGTATTTTGAGACAAGTTCTTCTAACATTAAAACAATTGTGCTTTACATAACTTAGTTAAATTTCCGTTTTAACGGAGTTTGAGGGGTTCTGAACATTTTTAAATTTAGTTTTTACAGAATTTCATAAGCGACTTCTTTTATGTTTTTTTTTTCTTTTCGTTCGCATGTTCTGCGCTTAGGTTTTTGCTTTGCCGCAGAGTATGAAAATCGATAAAATGTTTTGCACCAGCGTCATGTTTTTTTGTCAGTGACATTTCTTGTGATTTTTTTGCTATCATAAGTGAGGGGAAAATATCTGTTCACCTGATAAGTGTCGCTTGAAACTCATTGATCTATGTATCGTATGATTGGACTGAGCTGACGTTATTTGTCACTTCACTTTTGTCAGTGTCACTACGAATACGTACAAATAAACGATCGCGTCTTGGCGAACAAATTATTAACTCGTAGTTAATTTTATCCACTTTAATCGGGTTATAATCGAATCAAATTAAATTATTTTATTTCACTAAACCTACTTGGGCGGTTCCATTTGGTCGTTTCCTATGGAGAAGTGCCAGCAAAAGTGCCCAAAGATTGTCCTTGGTTACTCTTTTAAAAATAATTGGCTTTTAAAATGTTTTCAAATGACTGTGTTCTTCATATTTATGGGAGGACAGTGTAGGCCTGTTAGAAAGTACCAAAATAATAATTAAATTTATTTATTAATATTTGTTTATTAACTTACATGACTTTGCCTAGAATTTCAGTTTCTCTATTCGTTTACCTAACTATACATAAACCACTTACTTGCTCTAGCTATTATTTAAATAAATCTGAATATTATTAAGATATGTGGAACTGTGTATTATTTCTATGTATTATTACTCAATCTATAAATAATTAATAATATAGAAATAATAATATGCTACCTTATCTTAGAAATAAGTGGAAATAAAATAAATTGAAGCGTAAATGAGCTTTCTCGTGATAATTGAGGTTGTTATACCTCATTTGTGCTACTATACTACACTTGAACATTAAAGCAGACCGTCTTGGCCCTTTAGATAAACATTATTGAGATACATGTGCGCAAGCATTTTTTTTTTTTTTACTATTTCTTGCTACTGCTGTATTAAACAAAATCATCTCCGCCTTTAGGCCGTAAGTAGGTGCAAAATAAACTGCGTCTATCGATACTCACCCCAGGAGTGCGACAACCCCACGTACAGCGCTGCCAACGCCAGCACACACTGCGTTTTACACATTTTAAACTTCAGAAGTACAAAGTTGTTTTAACAGAGGTAGATCCACCGCTGGATATTGCTCTTTTGATTCTGAAGCCGCTCGCTGGTTTCTCGCAACATAAATAGGTCTTTTTGGAATGGTGATAAGTGACTGGGAGATAAGAGTTGCCACTTAAATAACTAAGTGTGCATATACACGAGCGACACGCGTCGTCGACAGAGGCAACATAAAATAATGAAAAAATAAAACATCACTTTTAGCGTAAATTATCATTAGTAATAATGATTTTTATAAAAATATAATTTGAATGAATGCAAGATGAAGTTGAAAATACAAGAGCCTTCTTCATTAGAACGCCAGTCCGTACATACATATATTTATACATAAATAAATGATAACCAGGAGCGTTATAAACAAAATTGCTGAAAAAGAAACTAATGGAATATTAGCTTATGCTTCAACAGTTATAAACATTTTTGAGGTAGGTTTTCGCCAATCTATTCTATATTCTACATCTTCTTCTAGACATCTATTTAATAAATCTGTAGACGAGGCGTGTCTATACATTAAAAATATTGCCAAAAAAAAAATAAAAGAGAGCTGTACACCAATTTTTAAAAAGCTAAAGGTTCTAACTCTATCTTGTACTTACGAGTAAATCTTAGAAATAGCCAAATTTGTCAGCAAAAACTCTCACTTCTTCTCCACAGTAGCCGAAAATAATAGGTTTGCAAAAAGAGACCCAATCAAGTCGAAAAACCAATTTTGGAATAGTACTCCACTACAGAAATAGCTACCTTATGTCCATTAAAATATATAACCATATTCCAAAGCTATTATGAGAGCTACCATTTTATTTTTACAAAAAAAATCTAAGAATTGGGCTTCTCCAAAATAATTGTTACACATTAAAAAATGTTGTTATTGTTGTGTTTTTATTTTATTTTATATTGTATATTTGAATACAAAATAATGTCCATAGTATAAGTATTTTATATGGCTTATTAGAGTATTAAGTAGTATATAGAGTACAATAGTAGTACGGTTTTATACCCACGTGTACAGACGCCAGCAGGTCAAGCTACCCGAAAATGTCAAATTTTCCCAATCAACCTTGGTCCTTGAACCTTAAAACTGTAGCGATAAAGTTGAAAATCAATGAATGAATGAATTGCCCCGATCCCAGCGTGGTTTGACCAGACTCGATTAATCGAATGAACCCCAAGATTCGCACTAGCTCCTGTAGCCTCTTGTTCATGGTGCTACAGCGACCATTGCATATCAAGAAGTAGACCGGGAGGCGCGGTTTTTGTAAGGAAGACGTGCCCGTAGGAAAGGATAGGATTTAAGAGCCTACCGGATATGCATCCTAGAGTAAGCATTGGATTAGTGGAGAGATGGGTGATATTTGTCTATGGATGGGCATCTTTTAAAGACTACGCGGCCAGGTGCTTCAGGTCGAGCTTCACCCGTGAATCTTTTGGCGAGGTTCTACTGCTTTCTCGGTTCTTTTGTATGTCCTTGCTCTGCTGTGTTATGTTGTGGTAGATGTTTCTGTTTTCAATGTAGTCGTCGGAGCTCTCGCTACTATCCGTTTCCGGTTTTTTGTATATTTCACTAGCAGCGATCTTGATCTTGTTTTTGTCTTCAGCCGTATCCATCCAAAAATCGATTCCCTTGATGGTCATCGGTAGATCTTTTTCGAAGTTTTTTTTTTGCAGTTTGTTCTGTAAAAAACGTACAGCATCTGCATGCGTTTTGCAGGGTGGTTTTTCCACAGTCCGCTGAGGCAGCCCCTGCATGCTATTTGTTCCTCCTGATATTTAACGTTTTGAAGTGTTGCCTGACATTATTTTACGCGGTTATGCCTATTTGGATTATCTGGTTGCCTGCTTTGTAAGAATTTAGCCTTTTGTAGGTTAGCAAGAGCTAGTCGATGATCTCTGGAGAGAGCTGAAAGTTTCTTAGGCAGTCCGTTATTGTATTCCAGGGTATTTCGATGTTTTCGTCCGTTGAGTTGATTCCTATATTTTTTAGCTTTTTTGTTATGCAATCTTGGTATTTTGTTTTGATGAACTTGCTATTGAGGGCGGCATAATAGCATTGTTTATAGTTGAAATCCTTGGCCACTATTGTTGCGTCCTTCGCGGGTAGCTGTTGTGTATTATTGTGAATTGTGTTTTTTTTTTGTTTGAAATTCGTTTTGTCCTTAGTAAACCCTAGATTATTTTATGGTCGGATATGCTCCTAGCGGCCCATTCACCTTTAATAAATTTAAAGAGTTTTTCTGTAGCGTGTGGCGTTATAATGTAATCCGATTGGGACTTTTGAGTGCCCTCTGACCATGTTAGCCTGCATGATGATCTCGCTTTTGTCGTTTCTATTTGCAGTTTTTCTCTATTGGCTATATAGGTACATTAACAGTTCCCCGTTGCAGTTGGAGAAGTCATGGAGTAGATTTTGTTGAATCATTTCAACCCTTTGCTTGTTTCACCGAAAAGAAATTGCCAAATTATCACTTCCCAAAAAATTTTTCGCATAATTTTTTTTGCCAAATTATTACTTAGCAAAAATTCTATTCACAAATAATCGTAACGCAAACCTAATGTTTGGCAAGTCAACGTTTAAACAATGACTTGTTTACCAACTAGTAGGTACTTTCACCAATTTTTATGTACTTAGTCAAATATTTCAGTTGGAATAACTCATTTTACGCAAAATAAAAATTGCCAAATATTTAGTATCGTCAGTTTTCAATTTACCATTTCTCCCATGGGCTCAGATACAATGTGAAGAAAAGTGAGGTACTAGTCTTTAAGGCAGGCACGAAAAACTACCCAATTGTACCACGCAGTTGAAATTTTGCGGCAGTCCCATAAAACAAGTCACATCTTTCAAGTATCTGGGCCACTGGATTTCCGAAGACCTGAAAGACAACCTGGACATTGAGCGTGAGCGCAGAGCGTTGGCTGTCCGCTGCAATATGTTGACTCGCAGATTTGCGACATGCTCGACTGACGTAAAAGCTGCGCTGTTTAGAGCGTATTGTCAGTCGTTTTACACGTGCAGTCTGTGGGTCAACTATACGCGGAGGGCATACAGCGCTCTGCGCGTCCAATATAATAATGCGTTCAGGGTGTTGATGGGGTTGCCGCGCTACTGTAGTGCTCCAGCATGTTCGCGGAAGTGGCAATTGATGGTTTTCACGCAATAATGCGCAGGCGATGCGCCTCCATCATGCACCGAGTACGCGCCAGCCCCAACAGCATCCTGAAAACCATAGCGGACAGGTGGGATAGCCCCATACTGGGACATTGGATATGCCTACATGCCAGTGGGGCGTAGGTACCTAATTACTTACACAAAACTATTTTTCCGGGTAGCTATAAGTAGGTACTAACTCTAGTTCTAAGTTTTATTTTGTATACTAACCAATCAATGGACATTGTCTGAAATATAAGATTTTTATTTCTATACAGTCAATTGTTATAGTCTAACTAGTTCAGTCTCGGGTAGCCTGTTTTTTTCCATATTTTTTTTTCTATATAATCTAGTCGTTTCTGGCACTCGCCGGCCGCTGCGGCGGCACCGCTCGCTTCGCTCGCTCGGCTCGTGCGTAGGAGGTCAAAGTTTTAACCTAACCTAACCTTAGCATTTTTTTTTAAATTAACCTCGTCTAACTAGTTTAGTACTTGATAGCCTGCAAACAATAACCTCTTTTTTTCCTTATTTATATTAAATAAATGATTATATTAAAATAAAATTGCATTAATTATATAATTCCCAAAACATCTTATTTTTGCCTTTATATTTTTTGCCATAACAAATCATTTGACCAAATATTTATTGTCTAAAGATTGTTTGCTGTACATAATAAATGATTTGATTAAACACCAAATGCCTAAATGACATTATCCTTGATAATGTTCTGCCAAGTAAAAATTTGACCAAATGAAAATGTGCGTACTAAAATTATTTCAAACATTGCATTGGTATAAAAAAAGGTTGCTAAAATTTGTTTGGGTAGTGAAATTTTGGCAAAATCTTTTCGGCAAAACGGCAGGATCCCGTTTAATAAGCCTGTGAAGGATCTGTCTGCTATGGATGTACGACTGTTGATGTGAGAGTTGATTATATACAGAGGAGCAGGCATTTCCCCTGTCGACTTTAAGAGTAGCTGACATTGCGTCTGTATCCTTTTTCCTGTTAAGTATTTCAATTTGGCATTATTAGGAAGGACAGCTCACTCCACGCTCACTTCACCACCTTCGTCACTTCACGGTGAGGTGGTTACAGAATCGCACTGCAGATCCGACAATTTTTGCAAGGACAGTTTTAATTTTTTTTTTTTATGATTTGGATAAGATTGTCCTAGCCGGTGTAGAAACTGTTTTTTTTTTTTATAAAACTTATTTAGGAATGAAACAATAGCGCGATACAACTGACGCTTAGCGCCATCTATCGACATTTCTATGGAGTTGGTCGAAATTTTCGAGTCTAATACAATTGGTCGACTATTACTCGTAAACTTGTAAAGCCCACTTGAGTGTGATAGTTTTCCTTTAAGCTCGTGACATTTGAATTTCTAACTACAACCGTTTAGTTGGTAGAGGGGGGCTGGACACTTGACTCTAACGAAAATTGGTACTTTAAAGCTTGATAAGTCACGAACGGTTTACTTAATCAAAAAATCGTCTTCCCAAACCCCTAATATTTTTGAAAGACCTATCCAACGACATCCGACACGAAAACAAAAATTATCATCCCCACTTTAGATGTAGGAGAGGTACCTACTAATTGTTTTTTTCAAAATTTTATTTTACCACTTTTCGGCGTCATTTACATGTATAGGTACTCATGCCAAATTACAACTTTCTAGTACCAATAGTTTTTGAGCTAAACCGCGGACAGACAGACGACATGGCGAAACTATAAGGGTCCTTGTTGACTATGGAACCCTAAAAATCAGGTTTTTAAATTATATTTTTTGTAACTCCTATGGATACTTTTTCTTTTCGAAATTTCATCATTTGAAGAGGGAATAATTTTTGAATTTCGGACAAAAGACGAAATTCTTTTGTCAAGTCGTATTCCTATACAATCCTGCACCGGGTTTGAGGCAAAATCTGTAAAATTTCTGCCATACTTCTGAATGGAATCATTACAAAAGAACGTTATTATGGAGAGAAGATTGTAATTTAAGCCGAGAAGAAATTATTAGAGCCGTGGGAATGTTGGAAGCTGGTTTTCGGCAACGTGCTGTGGCAATCGCTCTGGGCACTATGCAGAGTGGTATAAGTCGACCTTGGACACGTTACCGCATCACTGCCAGCGTGGCAGAGCGACATGGAGGACGAGCTCGCATCTCCACATGCAGACAAATTCGTTACAAATTACCGCTCGACGAAATCGTACAATGACCGCGATGATGCTGGTAACGAGGCTTCATGGCTATGAAGCCTAGTTACCAGCATCATGCACCAGCACCAGCAGAGCCCGTTTACAATGGGCTCGTGAACACAGAAATTGAGCAGAAGAAAAGTAGCGTTTTGTGTGTTTTTCTGACGAATCTCGTCATTGGTGTGACGCCAGATACTTGACGTACACGGTATTGGAGGACCCCTGGACGACAAAAACGTTTAAAATCATGCCAGGAAGAGTTTACGCGAGCGTAATTTGCCCACAAAAAACAGTAGGACACAGTGGACGTCAAAATTATCAACATTCCACTTTGCCACATTCCCGTTAGTGGGACAGCTTTGCGGGGAAAAGTCCAATAATCCCCCATTTGCAATTTGGTTCCGTTCATAGACACTTTTTAGCTTTACACGGTTGATTATATGTGCTAACGAGTCATCCCACCGACTGATCTGTTTGTGTGCAAGTGCAACATAAAATAATGTGAAAATAAAACATCATTTTTTAGCGAAATTATCATTGTTTATTAATGATTTTTATAAAAATATATACTGAGTAAATGCAAGACGAAGTCAAGTACAAGAGACTTCTTCATCGGAACGCAGCCGGTACATAATACATAAATGAAATGCATAATGCATAATACATTTATACATATATGATAACCAGGAGCGTTGTAAACAAAATTGCTTTAAAAATAAACGAATTGAATGTTATTAACTTATACTTCAACAGTTATAAACAGTTTTGAGGTAGGTTTTCGCCAATTCGACAATAAATCAGCTAGAGTTAGGTTTCTTTTCACCAAGTCAAACGTACGAGTGTTGATGAAAGCGTCACTTATGGCAGCTTCACATCTTGTTCCCTCGTGATTGCCAACACATTGGCAGACTGGCTGATCCTCCTCGTTTAGGGAACAGACACCGTTGTTCAGACAAAAACCATGACACGCGTACACTTCACATCTGTCCCCTGAATAACCGACATTACATCTGAAATAACGGACGAACATTTATTATGACTAAATTAATCAAGGAACTATCAGAAGGAGCAGGTAGAATATGTTTTACCTGCACGTAGGAAGTCCCTCTTCATTAGCACTACATTCCCCATGCATACAGTAGTTCAAACAGTCTGATACCTCGCATCTATCACCTACATAATCTCTTTTGCATTGACAGACCGGCTCGGTCTTCTCATTTAAGGAACAGTCACCGTTGTTCAGAGAGAAAAAGGAAAAATTGGGAACAGCGCTGACCCGGTGGTAACGGCCCTGACTTGCGTATCGTAGCTCGTTGGTTCAAAACCAGGCATTTTACTTTGTGAAATTTATTTCATTCTCATTGCACTCAAAACGGCGAAGGAAAACATCGTGAGGAAAGCGCCATATCTTCTTTCCAACCAAAATTTCGAAGACACGTGACAGCAACCAACACGCACTGGGACAGTGAGATGCATTACGACCCACTCCCCTTTCATAGAGGCCTGTGTCCCAGGAGTGGGAAAGTTAGAGGCAGATTATGTAAACCATCAGTAGTAGAAAATATTTTACCTGCATTTAGGAAGTCCCTCATGGTTGAAACTGCAGTCACCTTGCAAACAATAGTTCTCACAGACTGAAACATCGCATCTATTACCGATGTAGCCAGGTGTGCATTTGCAAAAAGACGTCTCACTAACTCTTATACCGTGAACACAAAACAGTTCGATAACTATCTGTTCTGTTTCTGTTGTGTGTTGAACAAATGTGGTTGTTGGTAGACTCGACAGTGCTTCGCAATCCGGAAGTCCCTGAATTTGATCTTTTATTTTGTAGTTGGCGGCTATACCGACTGGTGTTTCATTATAGAATTTACTAATCTCTTTTATCTCTGCAACATTCATATTGTTTTTTGGTATTTTCCAAACGGTTTTGTAGCTCACGCTACTGTTCATCCAGTATATGTAACCATTTGAAACAGTCAACTCTCTTGGATTAGACAGATCTGTATCATGTAATACAATAAAATTCTTGATTAGACCATCCCAATCACCACCGTTCAAAAACCGATTGACACCAGGACCACCATTGCCGTCAATAAAATACAGTTTGTGTGTTTTTGGGTCCAAGGCGATGCTGAATACTGGCAAATACTTGTATATAACTTCTCTCTCGGTACCATTAAATCGAGCTCTCTCTATACGTTTACCGACTGCATTGTCTATGTTGGCCCAGTAAATGTACCTGGAAATTAAATGACACTATTGAATATCACGAAATGCAGCATATTTTGATTTTCAAAATTTACATTGGTAACGTACCCTCTACAGCTATCCACGACAATATCAGTGGGGACCCGGTCATCTATCTTGATTAAAAGATTTCCGGTAACAGTATTATTATACCCAGGTTTTACTGAAATCCAATTTATGCTCTTTTCATTAGTATCCGTAAAGAATAGTGTATCCGTCGCCGGGTCGAACGCAATACTGTGAACGTTACTACCGACTCTTTTGATGAAACATTTGTTTTCCTTGGAAAATAAATCATAACCACAAATAGCGTCGTTATTGCTCTGTTTGTCGACGTACAGCATCATGTTGTGAACTTCATCGTAAGCTAACGCTGTGGGGCGGTGAGAAATTAAATCCACAGTGTTTGTTCTTATTCCGTCGGTATAAAATATGAGTTGATTTCCTACACTTACGGCGATGTCTGAAACAAGAGAGAAAAATATTTAACGAAACGAGCTCAAAGCTAAATGAACCGCTACACTTTACTGGCGAAATTAAAACCAGAACCTGATAAGAAATATTCATGAATGCAACCAGGATATAAACGGTTAAGATAAAAAAACCGGCCAAGTGCGAGTCGGACTCGCGCACCGAGGGTACCGTACAATTTAAAATTATTAAAAATATTTTATTACTAGCTTCTGCCCGCGGCTTCGCCCGCGTGGATGTCGGAAATTATCCCACGGGAACGTGCTAACAGGATAAAATGTATGTGCTTCCCCAGGATGCCATCTATCTCGCGGGCCCTTTGTGGCTAATTACAATAGAAAACCAATTGTGTCTCATTAGTGGTGATTAAGAGGGTACCTATATGATATCTTTACCTAAGTAACTACCTAATTAAAAAAAAATAACCTACCTAAATAAACCTATTTCTGATGATAACTAATCTAAACTCAATAAATAAGCAAAATCCCTAAAAACTAATATTTATACGAATGACTAATCCTACCTAAAATAACCTACGGTCACTACGTACACTATCAAATAGACTACCTATACTTTAAAATTAAAATCTATACCTACGACTTATAAAATTAAACCTAAATAACTCTAAAAACTAAAAGGAAGGTCGCACAGATACAGATAATACTGCAAGTGACGTAAACTACGACAAACTTATTATTTGCGGTTGGTACAGTAATCGGTCTAGGGATCGAACCGCAAAATTAAGTTTGTTTTTTATTGTATATACTTTTCCGGGATAAAAACTACCCAGTGTGGTGCCCAGGATATTGAAGAATAATTATACCAAGTTTCATCGTAATCGAACCGGTAGTTTTTGCGTGATGCCTGAACAAACAGACAGACAGACAGACAGACAGACAGACAGACAGACCGACAGACAGACAGACAGACAAAAAAAATTTTAATCACATTTTTGGGTTCGGTGTCGGTCTAGTAACACCCCCCCTGCCATTTATTTTTTTGATATTTTCAATGTACAGAATTTTCACTTCTACAGATTTATTATAAGTATAGATATGATGTAACTAAAAATTTACGGGTTTCGCAATTTTTCCTTTATAAGCTAGCCATAACACGTTGTTTCATACAAAATTTGATGATTCTGAGTTCACCGGAAATACCCTGTAGGTTTTGATTCCCTTGCGAGTGTATACGGCATAAACGGCTGTATCTTTTGATTTCGTTGGCTTAGAAATTTGATTTTTTCACAGCTCCAAGGGTCAGTAGACTTGAGTATTTGATATAAATTCCAGCTTGATACTTCCACGCGTTCCTGAGAAAAATGGTCTTGACAGACAGACAACAAAGTGATCCTATAAGGGTTCCGTTTTTTCCTTTCGAGGTACATAACCCTAAAAAACGAATATGTAGTAATAAAAAGTTAGAATGGTCATTTAATTCGTTTACGATCGATTTCACTGAGTGGCTAGTCACGGCGGCCGCAGTTGGTACCGGCTTGTTTGGTAGTGAGAGCAGTCGTGAGTGCGAGTTCATGGCTTGAGTATACATGTAATCGCGAATTCAGAATTGTGTAATAAGTTTTTTATATAAACGGGGTAACACACGATAAAAAATTATAGCTTGATAGAAAATCATAGTGCTCCGCACTTTTTAATATAGCTACAACCTACAACCCGGCCAGCTCACAAGAATACAACTTTTGAAAACAAAATCAAAAGTCATATTATATATTCAAATTAGGCTGAGAATCAGCACTTATCAAACGTGAAAATTACAAAAGACAGTCCCCCAAAAACCCCTTCACCACTTCCTAGTGCTATCGCTGGGAAGAAGAAGTGGCGCAACAAACTCCCCAGCATTTATTTATTTGGCTACATTCTGATTTGGCACCTAGCAGTTGATTCATATCCATTATAATTTATATATTATTACATAATACATTATTTACACCGTGTTCCGGACGATAGGGCAATTCTTGTAATTTTAAGACCGTTCACAGTCTGATCTCAGTCTCAATCCGTCAAAAAATTATTCTAATTTCCCTACATTTTGACAAGTTTTTGACATTTGTTTGTCGCTGAGATGAGACTGCGACTAGATTTTGAACGTTTTAAATTACGAGAATTGGCCTTCTGATGTTCAGACCATGGAAATAAGCATTTTTCATTATGGACACATAATGAATTCTCAATTTTTATTTTTAACCGACTTCAATGAATAAGCAAATTGCTAATCCATTGCTTCATAAGTTCGAAAAATTTGTCTGCACAACACGTAAATAACGCAATGAATGTTGTTGAACTGTCAAAATGCAACCAAATCCGATTGATCGCGTGTTACGCAATTAGGGTGCAGAATTGTTTTTTTGTTTGTTATCGTCTTTCCTGTTTTGCATAAATGCAGGAATATCGATTAATTCTATTAATTAATAACGTCCAGACGAGAGATAACAAATGCGGAAAATTAAAATGAATTATTACTTAAACTCGTGAATTGAATAAACTAGTATTAACAAAATCCTACTAATATAAACGTGAAGGTTTGTATGGATGGATGGATGGATGTTTGTTACTTCTTCACTCAAAAACTACTAAACAGATTTGGATGAAATTTGGCACACAGATGGTTTATAACCAAGATTAACATATAGGATACTTTTTATCCCGATATTCCCACGGGATCGAAACTTATGCGGGTGAAACCGCAGGGCGCAGCTAGTGTGTTAATAAGTAAGCAAAAACAGATGCAGATAATTCGTAGTTCCATTTACAAAAGTTCCATTTTTTATTTTGTCATTTTTGATAGCATAACTTTACACTAACTAAGAAGTTATTACTTTCATTTAAGGAACATTTAATTGTCTATTATACACAATTTATTTCATTAAGCTAGCATTCTTAGGGCCGATTTTTTGATACGTAGTTTTTAGATTCCCAATAGTTAAAAATAGTAGGTAAGTAACTAATTGTAAATTTTTTGCAAAATATGTTTTTTGATCAATTTTTAGTTTATCTAATGATATAATATCATTTCTAATGGTCAAATAATTAACTATTCGTTAAAAAATAACCATTAGTGACCCCAACATTTGATCAAAAAACACATTTTGCAACAATTTAAGCATTAGTTACTATTTTTTTAACTATTGGTTTAAACTCAACAAATTTTATTGTTAAAAACGGAATCGAAAAACTACGTATCAAAAAATCGGCCCCAAGAATGCTAGCTTAATGTAGCTAGCTAGCTAGCTATTTTTAACAATTGGTTGAGTTTAACTACGGTTAAAAAAATCGGCCCTTAGTTTCCGAGACTTTCAAGTACCTACCTATCTTTATGTGACCCTAATTTATTGCTCTCGAGTGTATGTCTTTTATAATCTAAGTCTTTTATACCTGCCTACCTAATATGGGGTGAGGCTGTTGCCAGCAACTGGGGACGTCAGCTCATTAATGTAATCACGTAGTCGACATAGTCGATGATTTATATAAACATCGGAAATAGCTGAACTCAGATTACCCACAAAAATTAAGATTGTATTTTGAGACAAGTTCTTCTAACATTAAAACAATTGTGCTTTACATAACTTAGTTAAATTTCCGTTTTAACGGAGTTTGAGGGGTTCTGAACATTTTTAAATTTAGTTTTTACAGAATTTCATAAGCGACTTCTTTTATGTTTTTAGGGTTCCGTAGTCAAATGGCAACGGAACCCTTATGGATTCGTCATGTCTGTCTGTCTGTCTGTCCGTCCGTATGTCACAGCCGCTTTTTTCCAAAACTATAAGAGCTATACTGTTGAAACTTGGTAAGTAGATGTATTCTGTGAACCGCATTAAGATTTTCACACAAAAATAGAAAAAAAACAATAAATTTTGGGGGTCCCCATACTTAGAACTGAAACTCAAAATTTTTTTTTTCATCAAACCCATACGTGTGGGGTATCTATGGATAGGTCTTCAAAAATGATATTGAGGTTTCTAATATCATTTTTTTCTAAACTGAATAGTTTGCCCGAGAGACACTTCCAAAGTGGTAAAATGTGTGTCCCCCCCCCCTGTAACTTCTAAAATAAGAGAATGATAAAACAAAAAAAAATATATGATGTACATTACCATATAAACTTCCACCGAAAATTGGTTTGAACGAGATCTAGTGAGTAGTTTTTTTTTAATACGTCATAAATCGTAACGTAACGGAACCCTTCATGGGCGAGTCCGACTCGCACTTGGCCGGTTTTTTTTTTCTTTTCGTTCGCATGTTCTGCGCTTAGGTTTTTGCCTTGCCGCAGAGTATTAAAATCGATAAAATGTTTTGCACCAGCGTCATGTTTTTTTGTCAGTGACATTTCTTGTGATTTTTTTGCTATCATAAGTGAGGGGAAAATATCTGTTCACCTGATAAGTGTCGCTTGAAACTCATTGATCTATGTATCGTATGATTGGACTGAGCTGACGTTATTTGTCACTTCACTTTTGTCAGTGTCACTACGAATACGTACAAATAAACGATCGCGTCTTGGCGAACAAATTATTAACTCGTAGTTAATTTTATCCACTTTAATCGGGTTATAATCGAATCAAATTAAATTATTTTATTTCACTAAACCTACTTGGGCGGTTCCATTTGGTCGTTTCCTATGGAGAAGTGCCAGCAAAAGTGCCCAAAGATTGTCCTTGGTTACTCTTTTAAAAATAACTGGCTTTTAAAATGTTTTCAAATGACTGTGTTCTTCATATTTATGGGAGGACAGTGTAGGCCTGTTAGAAAGTACCAAAATAATAATTAAATTTATTTATTAATATTTGTTTATTAACTTACATGACTTTGCCTAGAATTTCAGTTTCTCAATTCGTTTACCTAACTATACATAAACCACTTACTTGCTCTAGCTATTATTTAAATAAATCTGAATATTATTAAGATATGTGGAACTGTGTATTATTTCTATGTATTATTACTCAATCTATAAATCTATAAGTACTTATAATAAGAATGTAAAAAAGTTGTGTCTGTACATTGAATATATTTAAAAAAGAATAATTGAGGGGGGTTAAGAAACAGTAATAGAATACGAATCTAATAAAAAATGTCTGTCTGTTTGTCTGTTTATCTGTTTATCTGTTTGTCTGGTTGTACACGCTAATCTCCGGAACTACTGAACGGATTTGAATGAAACTTTTTTTGTTATCTATCTACTAAACCTGGGCAACATATAAGCTATAATTGATTTTGGAAACTGGAACACCTGATGCAGAACCGCAACAGACCAGCTTAACTATAAGAGTTACAAAAATGACGCCATAGAAAAAAATGTTGTGTCTGATGAGCATTTTCTGCTGAGAGAATAAAATTGAAGATCCGGAACACCTGATGTGGAACTCTTAGAGCACAGCTAAACTATAATATATATAGGTTTGACATCTTTGCAAAAGTTATTCATTCTGATGAGCATTTTCTGCTGCAAGAATAAAATTCGAAGATCGGAACATCTGATGTGGAACTCTAAGAGCACAGCTAAACCATAACATATATAGGAATGACATCTTTGCAAAAGTTGTTCAGTCTGATGAGTATTTTCTGCTGGGAGAATAAAATTCGTAGATTGAAACGTCTGATGTGGAACTCGGAGAGCACAGCTAAACTATGGCATATACAGACATGACATTTTAACAAAATTTGTTTGGTCTGATGAGTATTTTCCGCCGAGATAATAAAAATCAAGGATCAGGAACATTTGATGTGGAAATCACTTTATACTAATTTATTAACATAAGCTGGGAGTACCTCCACGCGGTGAAGGCGGTAACAGTTTGGGCCTTCTTTTCAATGACGATAGTAAATCATTGAAAACTTGGCTTCACTGGCTAAATCTCCCATTTATGTATACATTTATCTTCGTGACACGGTAGCCTACCCGGTAACACAGGGGAGCAGTCACTTAGATCTTAATTGCAAAGTTATTAAAGTACATTAATAACCATAACCATGCCACAAAAGAGGTCAAATCTTTCGCAATGTTCGAAAGGAGCTAAAAGATTGAAGATCATTAGATCCCAGGAATCGAATGAAGAACGCCAGGCAAGACTTGATGCTGTTCGACAACATCAGGCTGTATCTCGCTCCGCGGAAACTTCTTCAGATCGTGAAGCACGACTTAGCGCTGATCGTGAGCGTCATGCATCGTCTCGCGTTTCTGACACACACAAAAAGAATCACGCCTGCGTTCTCAGCGTATTTACGCATCTACATCTAGGTCTCTAGAGACCAGTGAGGATCGTGATGCGCGACTGACCGCTGATCGTGATCGTCATGCATTGTCTCGCGAGTCGGAAACGTTAACGGAAAGAGAATCACGCTTGAGTTCTCAGCGTATTCTTACGTCGACTTCTAGGTTTTTAGAGACCAGTGACGAACGTGAAGTGCGACTGGCCGCTGATTGTGATCGCCATGCATTGTCTCTCGAATCAGAAACGTTCACAGTAAAAGCATCACGCTTGAGTTCTCAGCGCATTCGCACGTTGACTTTTAGATCTCTGGAGACCAGTGAAAAACGTGATGCGCGACTTACGGCTGATCGTGATCGTCATGCATTGTCTCGCGAGTCGGAAACATTCACGGAAAGCGAATCACGCTTGAGTTTCCAGCGCTACACATCCACTTATAGGTCTCTAGAAACCAGTGAAGAACTTGATGCGCGACTGACCGCTGATCGAGATCGCCATACATTGTCCCGAACATGCACGCAACAAAATCTTCAGAATCTATTAGAAAGTGAGAGAGAGAGAGAATTGCTGAAGTACGGCATGAGGAGACAGAAGAACAGCGCAACGATCGCTTAAATTCTGATCGACTTCGACATTCTCTCAACAGAATGTCGGTATCATCTAAAGAATCTGATGAGTCTCAAGAAATTGTCCTAAGGCAAAGATGCCTTAGGACAATTTCTTGAAATTATTTCAGGGAAGACCCTGGGTTGATAAGGAAAAGAGTGCATTTACGTATACTCCAATGATTGACTACGCCACATATGCTGCCCTTGGAGGTATGGTTGTAAATTGTTCTTTTTGTGAAGCTTCTAAATGGCCAAAAGAAGCAAATGGTATGTGTTGCTCAGGTGGGAAAGTGCATATTGGCATTTTACAAAATCCTCCAGAGATACTAAAATCATTGCTAACAGGTGACCATACACAGTCTAAATATTTCTTGGACAACATCCGTTCTTACAATAGTGCATTTCAAATGACATCTTTCGGTGCAAAACAGGTATCAGAAGGACCATTAGTAATGTTAACTAATTGATATTAATTTCGCTTCATAATTTCGGAATGAAAATAATTCTACCTTTACCTACATTTTAATGAAGTTATAAACTACCCAGTCTACAACACTCAATATAAGTTATACCAAACTTAATCGAAATTCTTTATCGGTTTTGACTGATTTATTGGCTGACATATCAACGCACAGTTCAAACTGTTGCCGAAATTCCTATCGGAACGAGAAAGGGACTGGATCCGCGTACGAAGTCGCGGGGAGAAGCTAGTAATTAATAATATAGAAATAATAATATGCTACCTTATCTTAGAAATAAGTGGAAATAAAATAAATTGAAGCGTAAATGGAGCTTTCTCGTGATAATTGAGGTTGTTATACCTCATTTGTGCTACTATACTACACTTGAACATTAAAGCAGACCGTCTTGGCCCTTTAGATAAACATTATTGAGATACATGTGCGCAAGCATTTTTTTTTTTTTTACTATTTCTTGCTACTGCTGTATTAAACAAAATTATCTCCGCCTTTAGGCCGTAAGTAGGTGCAAAATAAACTGCGTCTATCGATACTCACCCCAGGAGTGCGCCAACCCCACGTACAGCGCTGCCAACGCCAGCACACACTGCGTTTTACACATTTTAAACTTCAGAAGTACAAAGTTGTTTCAACATGGGTAGATCCACCGCTGGATATTGCTCTTTTGATTCTGAAGCCGCTCGCTGGTTTCTCGCAACATAAATAGGTCTTTTTGGAATGGTGATAAGTGACTGGGAGATAAGAGTTCCCATTTATATAACTAAGTGTGCATATACACGAGCGACACGCGTCGTCGACAGAGGCAACATAAAATAATGAAAAAATAAAACATCACTTTTAGCGTAAATTATCATTGAGTAATAATTATTTTTATAAAAATATAATTTGAATGAATGCAAGATGAAGTTGAAAGTACAAGAGCCTTCTTCATCAGAACGCCAGTCGGTACATACATATATTTATACATAAATAAATGATAACCAGGAGCGTTATAAACAAAATTGCTGAAAAAGAAACTAATGGAATATTAGCTTATGCTTCAACAGTTATAAACATTTTTGAGGTAGGTTTTCGCCAATCTATTCTATATTCTACATCTTCTTCTATACATCTATTTAATAAATCTGTAGACGAGGCGTGTCTATACATTAAAAATATTGCCAAAAAAAAAATAAAAGAGAGCTGTGCACCAATTTTTAAAAAGCTAAAGGTTCTAACTCTATCTTGTACTTACGAGTAAATCTTAGAAATAGTCAAATTTGTCAGCAAAAACTCTCACTTCTTCTCCACAGTAGCCGAAAATAATAGGTTTGCAAAAAGAGACCCAATCAAGTCGAAAAACCAATTTTGGAATAATACTCCACTACAGAAATAGCTACCTTATGTCCATTAAAATATATAACCATATTCCAAAGCTATTAGGAGAGCTACCATTTTATTTTTACAAAAAAAATCTAAGAATTTGGCTTCTCCAAAATAATTGTTACACATTAAAAAATGTTGTTATTGTTGCGTTTTTATTTTATTTTATATTGTATATTTGAATACAAAATAATGTCCATAGTATAAGTATTTTATATGGCTTATTAGAGTATTAAGTAGTATATAGAGTACAATAGTAGTACGGTTTTATACCCACGTGTACAGACGCCAGCAGGTCAAGCTACCCGAAAATGTAAAATTTTCCCAATCAACCTTGGTCCTTGAACCTTAAAACTGTAGCGATAAAGTTGAAAATCAATGAATGAATGAATTGCCCCGATCCCAGCGTGGTTTGACCAGACTCGATTAATCGAATGAACCCCAAGATTCGCACTAGCTCCTGTAGCCTCTTGTTCATGGTGCTACAGCGACCATTGCATATCAAGAAGTAGACCGGGGGGCGCGGTTTTTGTAAGGAAGACGTGCCCGTAGGAAAGGATAGGATTTAAGAGCCTACCGGATATGCATCCTAGAGTAAGCATTGGATTAGTGGAGAGATGGGTGATATTTGTCTATGGATGGGCATCTTTTAAAGACTACGCGGCCAGGTGCTTCAGGTCGAGCTTCACCCGTGAATCTTTTGGCGAGGTTCTACTGCTTTCTCGGTTCTTTTGTATGTCCTTGCTCTGCTGTGTTATGTTGTGGTAGATGTTTCTGTTTTCAATGTAGTCGTCGGAGCTCTCGCTACTATCCGTTTCCGGTTTTTTGTATATTTCACTAGCAGCGATCTTGATCTTCTTTTTGTCTTCAGCCGTATCCATCCAAAAATCGATTCCCTTGATGGTCATCGGTAGATCTTTTTCGAAGTTTTTTTTTTGCAGTTTGTTCTGTAAAAAACGTACAGCATCTGCATGCGTTTTGCAGGGTGGTTTTTCCCCAGTCCACTGAGGCAGCCCCTGCATGCTATTTGTTCCTCCTGATATTTAACCTTTTGAAGTGTTGCCTGACATTATTTTACGCGGTTATGTCTATTTGGATTATCTGGTTGCCTGCTTTGTAAGAATTTAGCCTTTTGTAGGTTAGCAAGAGCTAGTCGATGATCTCTGGAGAGAGCTGAAAGTTTCTTAGGCAGTCCGTTATTGTATTCCAGGGTATTTCGATGTTTTCGTCCGTTGAGTTGATTCCTATATTTTTTAGCTTTTTTGTTATGCAATCTTGGTATTTTGTTTTCGTGAACTTGCTATTGAGGGCAGCATAATAGCATTGTTTATAGTTGAAATCCTTGGCCACTATTGTTGCCTCCTTCGCGGTTAGCTGTTGCCTTTGTGTATTATTGTGGTTTGTTTTCTTTTTTGTTTGAAATTCGTTTTGTCCTTAGTAAACCCTAGATTATTTTATGGTGGGATATGCTCCTAGCGGCCCATTCACCTTTAATAAATTCAAGCAGTTTTTCGGTAGCGTGTGGCGTTATAATGTGATCCAATTGGGACTTTTGAGTGCCCTTTGACCATGTTAGCCTGCATGATAATCTCGCTTTTGTCGTTTCTATTTGCAATTTTTCCCTGTTGGCTATATCCATTAACAGTTCCCCGTTGCAGTTCGAGAAGTCATGGAGTAGATTTTGTTGAATCAGCCCTTTTGCGTTGGTAATTTTGTGTATCATGGTGACCAATATGTGCGTTAAAGTCGCCAAGAATTTATTAACGTACATTTCCTTGGTTTTTGTCCGATCAAGTTTAATAAGCCTGTGAAGTATTTTGCTATGGATGTACGACTGTTGATGTGAGAGTTGATTATATACAGAGGAGCAGGCTTGTCATTTCCCCTGTCGACTTTAAGAGTAGCTGACATTGCGTCCGTATCCTTTTTCCTGTTAACTAATTCAATTTGGGCATATTTTCTGATTAAAATTGCCAGTCCCCGGTGTGTCTTATTTGTGGTTCCATAGAGGTGCCATTCGTAGTGTGTGGAGTTGTATGCTCCTGAGTTCATCCCTGTTTCTTGTATGCAGGCCACATGGATGCCTCTAAGTGAAAGTTGCGTCTATTTTATCTTTTTTGCCGGTTTTGAGGCCCCACGGACGTTGCAATACGCAAGTCTGGGCAAGTGTATTTTATTGCGGTAGACGGCTGGTTTCTTAGTATTGTGAGCCCATTGACATCTGCGACTACGTCTGATAACGGTGTATATAATGATACTTGTTGTTCATACTGTGTTAATGAGCTAGTCAATTGGGTGTTGTTAGTTTGAGACTTGGGTTTCGAGGGTTTTCCGTTATGTTGTGATGTTTTAACATTGGTTGGTTCTTGTATTAGACCTTTGTAATGTTCGTCGTCGGTCATAACCCAACTGTCATAGTGCTGGTCCTTGTAGAGGACGTGTATAAATACACCAGTGTGTATGTTTCTTGTATCCGTGTGCACATGCACATTAACTAGATAGAACTCAGACGCAGCGATTAGAATAACCTCTCCGCCCCAGAACGCCTTGTTAAACTGCATGGTTATGTAATTTGCTTTGTCTTTGAAACCGTTTGGTTTTCGCAATCTGAACTCACGAATCTGAAAACGATATTTGTTGTTTTGTTTTTGCAAAACGCAAAGATAACAAGACCAATATCGCAAATAACAGGAAAAGGTCACAGAGTAATTTTTGTAATGGGTCCAGATCCACTTAGTTATATAAATAGCAACTCTTATCTCCCAATCACTTATCACCATTCCAAAAAGACCTATTTATGTTGCGAGAAACCAGCGTGCGGCTTCAGAATCAAAAGAGCAATCACCAGCGGTGGATCTACCTCTGTTAAAACAACTTTGTATTTCTGAAATTTAAAATGTATAAAACGCAGTGTATGTTGGCGTTGGCAGCACTGTACGTGGTGGTGGCGCACTCCTGGGGTATGAATAAGAGAGACGCAGTTTATTTTCACCTACTCAAGGCCTAAAGGCGGAGATAACTTTGTTTATGCAGCAGTTGCATGGAATAGTAAAAAAAAAATGCTTGCGCACAAGTATCGCGATAATGTCTATTTCATTTTATTTTCATGTAATTGTAATTATGAGAAAGCTTCATTTGCGCTTCAATTTATTTTATTTCCACTTATCGTATTATTAACTAGCTTCTGCGCGCGGCTTCGCCCGCGTGGATGTCGGAAATTATCCCACGGGAACGTGCTAACAGGATAAAATGTATGTGCTTCCCCAGAATGCCATCTATCTCGCGGGCCCTTTGTGGCTAATAACAATAGAAAACCAATTGTGTCTCATTAATGGTGATTAAGAGGGTACCTATATGATATCTTTACCTAAGTACCTACCTAATTAAAAAAAAACTCAATAACAGAAAATTAAATACCTACCTAAATAAACCTATTTCTGATGATAACTAATCTAAACTCAATAAATAAGCAAAATCCCTAAAAACTAATATCTATACGAATGACTAATCCTACCTAACAGTATTATAAAATAACCTACGGTCACTACGTACACTATCAAATATGCTACCTATACTTTAAAATTAAAATCTATACCTACGACTTATATGAAAATAAACCTAAATAACTCTAAAAACTAAAAGGAATAAATATGAACTCCACTGCGGGTGACGTAACCTACGACAAACTTATTATTTGCGGTTGACACAGTAATGGGTCTAGGGATCCAACCGCAAAATTAAGTTTGTTTTTTATTGTATATACTTTTCCGGGATAAAAAGTACCCAGTGTGGTGCCCAGGATATTAAAGAATAATTATAACAATTTTCATCGTAATCGAACCGGTAGTTTTTGCGTGATGCCTGAACAAACAGACAGACAGACAGACAAAAATTTTTTAAATCACATTTTTGGGTTCGGTGTCTGTCTAGTAACACCCCTGCCATTTATTTTTTTGATATTTTCAATGTACAGAATTTTCACTTCTACAGATTTATTATAAGTATAGATTATTTATAGATTGAGTAGGTAATAATAATAATACACAGAAATAATACACAGTTACACATATCATAATAATACTCAGTTTTATTTAAATAATAGCTAGAGCAAGTAAATGGTTTAGGTTTGGGCCTTATGTAAACGAATTGAGAAACTGAAATTCGAAGCAAAGGCATGTAAATTAATTAATAAATAAATAAAATTATTATTTTGGTAGGTACTGTAGAGGCTTGTCTGCCGAAGGCAACCTCATATGTTGCAGGCCGGATATAATTTAGCGCGAATGACATTCGAACGTTCAACCGAGTGTCAAAGATGGATGGTTCTAGAACAGGGATGGGGAAACTTTTTCCTTCGCGTGCCAATATAATACTAACGAAAAATATGGCGGGCCAAGTTGTCTCATTTTTGCTGTTAATTCTGAAATAAAAATATTGATATGTATTTTTAAAACACTAATTTATTGTGCAATATTACAAAATAACTATTGTAATAAAAAAGAAATTGGAAATTGTAATTAAATTAAACTTTTAAGTTAGCTGCGAAGTAGAAGTTTGAGGAGCGCTGGTCTTTGTGGGGACATGTGACATGTGAACTGTTCTATGCAAGCTGCCCATTGCCAATGAGAATGAAATTACTAACAATATGAAATATTCTCTTGATTTTTGTTTGATGGTCGCGGGCCGGATTTCAAGCCTTCGCGGGCCGGAGATGGCCCGCGGGCCGTAGTTTCCCCATCCCTGTTCTAGAATAAGAAGTGACAATTAGACGATAAGACGTGAATACATTCTAGAAAATATAAATATAAAAGGGATGTGTGTGGGAAGGAATGTCACTGTGTTTGATTCCTCCCGGTACCTCGGAGGGCTCGTCTAGCCCTCCACAGTACTTGCCGACGGGCCAACAAATATAGGGTTCCGTTTTTTCCTTAATACGGAAACCAAATATTAAATGAAAATCGAACCATCTCCTTTTATGAAGTCGGTTGAAAATATTACGTTAGAATATCGGAGGCCGTATCCGTATCCTTTTGATAAATGATAATACCGTATTGGTAATTAAATAATAATCGCACAATTCCCCATTATACGTTTAATTTATGAAAGCGACATCTGTTAGTTCATTAGTCAGTTATTTGTGTTCATGTGTTGGTATATACCGTAGGTTCGATCAGCAATGGCGCGAGTGCTGATACGGTTTTCATACGTAATACATAGATGGCGTTAGTAGTTTCAAACGTAACAACATTCAGTGTTTCAAATGCTTTAGGACTTTTAGTAAGATCGACCTTCAACAACCCTCTTTTTTACGGATGACTTATAAAATAATAATATGATTATAAATATTGTAATTGCAAATGTGATGCTAAATAATGTTCATGGCTATAATTAATTAAAAATAAGTACCTACTGGAAGATTTTTTTTAAATATCGGTAAGTAGTGGCAGGAAAGGGACATTTTATCGAAAATTATAATATGTTTATATATACCTACTGTTCAACTCAGAATTTCTTGCTCTTTCGATTGATATATTTAAAATCTTGATC
Organism: Apamea sordens; assembly: GCA_945859715.1. Classification (NCBI taxonomy): domain Eukaryota; kingdom Metazoa; phylum Arthropoda; class Insecta; order Lepidoptera; family Noctuidae; genus Apamea; species Apamea sordens. The sequence continues at coordinate 15,362,346 of OX244001.1, forward strand.
TTGATAAAATATTGTTACTGTTAGCCGGCACCATTCCACCGCTGGGCTAGGCCTCCCATCACTTCCAGCTCTTTCGATCTAGGGCTAAAGTGGTCCACTGGTCATATAGTCTTGATACCTCCCTAAAAAAAACTTGTAAGCTTGATGTATGGTGACAGGGACATCGACGCGCAACCTGTTACCATTGAGTAAGTACATGATTCTGAATCCCCTGTGTTAAAATTTTTGTCGGTTATTAATAAATCTAAACCTAGGACATGTTGACAGTTTAATTCCGCAGTTAATTCCGTGTTATATATTTAATCTTACGCGACAATCATATACTAGAATAACCTTAATTGGCAATTCAAGTAGGAAATACGTCATACTCACTATGCAAGTAGATACAAAGTTCAATGTCCTTAAAGTTATATTAGGTAACGAACCTTATTGTGATTGATATGTCTTTTTAGGGTATCGTAGCCTTATACCCTGTCCATTAGGTAAACCGTTTTTTGACAGATGGAACCAGTGGTTGCAGCAACACACAATACATTGATTGATACACGTACGGTATTATAATGTCTGTAAGAAGCCATAAATACGATAATTCAATAAGATAAGGCAGTTTATAAATATATTTATTTTATTACGCACTAGCTTCTGCCCGCGGCTTCGCCCGCGTGGATGTCGGAAATTATCCCACGGGAACGTGCTGCCAGGATAAAAAGTTATGTCCTTCCCCAGGTTGCCATCTATAACTTTGCCAAATCAGAAGTTCAGTGGTTTAAGTGTGAAAATGTAACATAAAGTTTCAAGTTCAAATCCTCCCCTTAAAAATCGAATTACCTACCTATCCCTTTTTGCCCCGTCAGGGGTCCATTTTCGACAACTTTACATGCTTGTTATTAATTATTTTCTGTCAAAAGTAATAATACTGAGTTTCGAGTTAATTGGACCGCGCATTCAATTACTTCCACACAAACTTCAACACCCCTATATCACCCGTTTCGGGGTAGTTTTGAAAAACTTATAACTTGTAACTTGATTCAAAGATTATTTATACTAATTTTCGAGTTAATCAAGCCATGCAGTAAAATCCTCCCCTGTAAAATTTACTACCTACCCCTTTTTAGCCCGTCAGGGGTAATTTCCGAAAAACCCTGATGCACATTATTCTTTACTTTCGATCCTAGGTATAAATACTGAGTTTCAAGTTAATATGACCGCGCGCTAAAATTCTTCCTTACAAACTTTGAAACCCCCAATCCCCTTTTAGGGGGTAGTTTAGAAAAAAAATAAAATGGTAAACTTCATAATTTACTTAGATTAGTATTGGTGCCAACTTTCAAGTTTATTAACTCAATGAATAAGATTTTCCATACAAACAAAATCCCTCATTTCACCCTCTTAGGGGTGGAATTTCGAAAACCCTTTCTTTGTGGATACCTACTGGTCACGAAGAACACACCCGCCAAGTTTCATGTCTCTAGGACCAGCGGCTTAGGCTGTACGTTGATGTATCAGTTAATCAGTGAGTCAGTGAGAACTTTGAAGTTTATATATATAGAGATAGATTTTAAAGTTAACTTTTACGTAATCTGGACTATGTGTACGTTCTAAAAAACTGTCAAAAAAAAGGTTAATGGACAGGGTATAATGGCAAAAACGGGACACCTAAAATAATAATAAAAATCGTTTATTTAGAAAAGGGACACATTTACAATAAATACCGGAACAAATAAAATAGAGCACAGTTGCTAATTTGCCTGAACTAAGTTGAGCTCGGCCAGAAATTGCATCATAAATTACAGTATAAAGTAAAAACTAAAACTAAATTAAAACTTGGGTACTTACCTAAATAAAAGTAAAATAGCATGTTAGCAGTTCTATTTGCAGACAAGTAAATCTTCTGTCTGTGCATAATCGATGGTTATTTTACAGCAATGGTAATTTAATTTAGAGATGCTTAGGTTTCTATTTAATCTACTGTACAGAAAGTTTTTTAACTAATGTTAAAAAACTCTCTACAAACACACTTTTTTTTAGACATGGGAAATTTACGATTACAACAAGCAGAAATTTAATAAGTAATAAAAAAATACTTTATGTATTATATTAATAGTATAATGTAAATGGTACACCACAGACTACCTACTATATTTGTCTCTCCTATTATTATTAAAAATTATAATCCATCCAAAGGTTGTCTTTAAAAGATCGCTCTTAGCGATAAGACCGCCCATTGTGTCACCCTTTATAAAATTTTATATATTTATGTTCTGTGATTTGTATGGTGTACAATAAAGAGTATTCTATTCTATTCTAAATAATGCTGTTTCTGTAAGAAATTCTATAAAATACGAGTACAAATATATTTTTGACGTCGATGAAATCAACCATGTGTATTCGTAAATATTTATCCCGACCGGAACCACAGTATAAAGAGAGGATCTATCCTCTCTTTATACTATGCCGGAACCCTTGACTTTACGTGGTCCGACACGCACTTGGCTGGGTTTTTATATGTATGTCATTGTCATATTCAACAGTGGGATTCTGTAACCATCTCACCGTGAAATCTTAGGTGAAGTGAGTGTGGAGTGAGCTGTCATTCAAACTAATTCTAGGGATTGACACTATTGTGTATTATGTATGTCATGGTCATATTCAGCAGTGGGATTCTGTAACCATCTCACCGTGAAATCTTAGGTGAAGTGAGTGTGGAGTGAGCTGTCATTCAAACTAATTCTAGGGATTGACACTATTGACAGCTCACTCTAAGCTCACTTCACCTTACTTTTCACGGTGAGATTTTTACAAAATCGATCGGCAGTTAGGGTCAGGCTCAAAATGGACTAGTAGGGGTAAGTTAAAAGAGTGTTTGTGCAGAGAACCAAAGTTGTCGACATAGCTCACAGAATAAGTAACTGAAGTGGCAATTGGCCGGCGATATTAGCCGTAGAACCGATGACCGTTGGGGTAGTCGTGTTCTTGAGTAGAGACCGCGAATCGGTAAACGTAAGGTGGGACGTCCTCAGGCTAGGTGGAGCGACGATCTTAGCAGCTGGACGAGAGTTGCCGAAAATCGAGTTGAATGGCGTGCAATAGGAGAGGCCTATTTCCAGCAGTGGACTGCTATAGACTGATGATGATGCAGCTAAAGTCCGCAGATGCGATGGTTATCTAACTAAACCTGATAAAACTTGAAATATAAGTTTTTTTTTTTGTGTACTTATAATTCACAAACGTGATAGGTATCGATATCTTACCACGATAAAACATAAGAGACCTGCACCCTAATTGCGTAACACACAATCAATAGAAATCAGAATCATTTTGAAGCAAATTGCTAATCCACTGCTTCATAAGTTCGAAAAATTCGTCTGCTCAACACGTAAATAACGCAATGAATGTTGTTGAACTGTCAAAATGAAACCGATTCCGATTGATCGTGTGTTACGCAATTAGGGTGCTGAAAGCCAATTCTCGTAATTTAAAACGTTCAAAACCTTGTTGCAGTGTCATATCTCGGCGACAAACAAATGTCGAAACTTGTCAAAATGTAGGGAAATTAGAGGTACGGACGCCAGCAGGTCAACCTACCCGAAACTGTCAGATTTTCCAAATCAACATTGAACCTTGTTTGGCAATAAAGTCGAAAATCTATTAAAGAAATCTGACAGATTGTAGTAGCTTGATGTGCTGGCGTCTGTACCTATTTTTGACAGATTGAGACTGAGATCTGTGAATGTTCTTAAAATTAAGAGAATTTTATGTAACACGCAATTAATCTCAATCTGAATTATTTTGAAGGAATTCCTAATCCATTGCTTCATGTTTTCGAAAAATGTGTCTGCTCAACAACGCAAATAACGCAATGAATGTTGTTGAAATGTCAAAATGGAAGCCATTGCTACTGTTATTGTGTTACGCAATTACCCCGCAGACCTAGATCTCATTTAGTTTCATTGCAAACATTCGCCCGATCGATTCTGTAAAAATCTCACCGTGAAAAGTTAGGTGAAGTGAGCTTAGACTGAGTTGTCAATAGTGTCAATCCCTAGCATTAGTTGGAATGACAGCTCACTCCACGCTCACTTCACCTAAGTTTTCACGGTGAGATGGTTGCAGAATCGCACTGCAGTTTTTATGGTAAAGTTGGCCCTATTTATTGGTTCGTAATGAAGTCCTTCGCAAAGAACTTGTCGCAGCTTTTATTTTATTTTAGTTACTTAATATAGCCAGTTTCTCGGCTCTCGGAAATCTCAGAGCAATAGGGAAGTGGAGCCGGAAGTGTTGAATCGTGACCGGAAGTCCGACAGCCATTATCGATGTGATCTAGATCATGTTTTGTGACATTGTTCTACGTTTGGTAATGAAATTACCTATATCCGTTATAATGTCTGTGGGGTCCTACATATTGTTTAATTAAATACAAGATGTAACAGATAAATGCAAGTCCTGAAAGTAGGTTGTTCAAAATTGACTACTGAATCGATTTCAGAAACTTTTGATATAGGTAGGTATTTTAAAAAAAATTATGTATGTTGCCATACTGACCACTGATTCGGCCAAAGAAAATTAAAATGTATTTGAAGGCAATAAGAATCAATTTGGTAATTTCTTCTTTCTTTTTTTTTTGGTACCTAATTTATTATGCTTTTAACTCAAGCGATACAAATTTGTACCCGTTTGTCCCTGAGCGGTCCTTGAGCTGACCAAGCGTAGAACGGAACTTCAATAGAATAAGGGGTTTATTCATAAACGTTGCTTAAAGTTAAGTGACGTTTAAACGTCAAAAATGTATAGTTAAACAGTTGCTTTTAAGTAACGATTATAAATAAAGGGGTAAGAAGCCAGTTTCTACTGGTTTTGTTACCAATGACCTGCGGCCTACTGTATAGACCCAGCCGGCCAGCACATCAAGATACTTACTACAATCTATCATATTAAGACTAAAGCCTTAGGCTAAAGGAGTTCATGGCTTAGTTACAACAACCGCACGGATCCATCTCAAATTAAGCTAAGATGCTCTAAGGCTGCTTACTTAAAAAAAAAAACAACAATAAATAGTAGGTAAAACATTTATTCTTCAAGGAATATACGGTCTAGAAATTGCGCTGGGACGCTTATATCATTCAAACGACCCCAGTTTAAATACCACAATACGGTCACAGTATAAGCGCAGCACCCTACTCTACGATCTCCCACTAAGCAACTACAATAATAAGCAATGATACTCTCTAAAGTCTAAAGAATTTGCCCTATGTTGCTCTCTACTTATCAATAAATATGTGTAATAAATCCTGCTATTCACATGTCTCGATTTAATTCTGTCTGGCCCTAATTAGATAATTGATTTGACCTGTTCATTGCTTTTTCTACACTGTAGGTTTGTACCATTCGCCTGCACATGCTCCCCATAATAGGATCTTGCCTGTTTTAATTGGTAAGATCCTAGAACAAATCTTCTTAATTCGATTAATGATAATCTTGGAAAGTTATTTAGATGGGGAGCACTGCTGTTTATGCTTTGGAAAATCATACGTCTCCTATTTATATGTTCCCTTTGAATCAATTCCGATAAATAATTAATGTATCTAATCTCGACAGAGCAATATTTAGGTACTCCACAGCATCGGGTCTATCATCAATTGTAGGATGGAACTTATTCAAAAGCGAACAAGCTATTTTGAAATCAGTCATAGGTGACGCTCTATTAAAATATTCCTGGCGAAATAGTTTAAAATCTCTTTTGATTCTCCCATTTACAACCTCTAACACCCACCGGCATATTGTTGTTACACGTCTAGATTTATTAGCCTGGTACAGCCGGTCGATTCTGTAAAAATCTCACCGTGAAAACTCAAGTGAAGTGAGCTTGATGTGAGTTGTCAGTAGTGTCAATCCCTAGCATTATTTGGAATGACAGCTCACTTAACCTAAGTTTTCACGGTGAGATGGTTACAGAATCGCACTGCTGGTTAATTGATGTTCGTTTTCCGATAATGACTAAGGCATGTGAGTTTTATATTTATAACGTCCTAACTCAGGAATCACATCTCTAAATCCTCCGTCCAAAATGAATACATCACCGGGTCAAAAAAATGAGCGCATGGGACTATTATCAGTAGTAAACAAGGCACTCATAATCGATGAGTCATTTTTAGGGTTCCGTAGCCAAATGGCACGGAACCCTTATGGATTCGTCATATGTCTGTCTGTCCGTCCGTATGTCACAGCCACTTTTTTTCGAAACTATACTGTTGAAACTTGGTAAGTATTCTGTGAACCGCATTAAGATTTTCACACAAAAATAGAAAAAAAACAATAAATTTTGGGGGTATATAAACTTAGAACTGAAACTCAATTTTTTTTTTTTATCAAACCCATACGTGTGGGGTATCTATGGATAGGTCTTCAAATATTATTGAGGTTTCTAATATCATTTTTTTCTAAACTGAATAGTTTGCGCGAGAGACACTTCCAAAGTGGTAAAATGTGGGTCCCCGCCACCCCTGTATTTCTAAAATAAGAGAATGATAAAACTAATAAAATATATTTATGTCTAAATGTCGAGAAAATAACAATTTCTTTCCAATGAGGTTTATATATAATATCAAGAGTTGACAGTCTTTGATTACTGTCAGTCTGTCACCTATTCTGAGTTTTACTAACAATATGCTGAGAGCAACAGAAAGATTTGGAAAGTGATCATATAACATAGGGTTACAACTTGAAGCTCATTAAATTGCTCTGCTCAGCAAGTCCCAACCAATAATGGCATAAACAAGAATCCATGGAGTTTATGTCATTGAAGTCTTAACAGTCTTTCAGTGGCTTTTTCAAGTTTTATGAAAATATCATCTACCTACCTACTTGAAATCCAGTAAAATCTGAATATAGGGCTTCTAGAACATCCCAACGATTGCTATGTAAATGATATCTGCAGATTCCTGCAGTGAAGGGAATATATACTTTATGATCATAGATATCCGTGGTATTACCTAAGTACCAATGATATTATTGCTAAGTACTAAATGTTTTAAAGTCTATTATTATTCCCCCCAAATATACTTAATACCTAGTAGTAGTAAGTATTAATTATAATATCCTTGGAAAATAAAGTAAACTGCAATTCATTGCGACAAAATGTTTTGCAATTTCACGAGTCCTTGATTTTTTTGCTAACCATTGTCCATTTGTTTTAAAGCAGGTAACATTCACTTACTTCCGCTTATTAATTTTAATGATAGTGATCCGTTTTATGTTATTTTAATTCGTGACCATCAATATGACCTAGTTAAGTACCATTTTTTAGCCGGTTTAGATAACGATTACCTACCTATTAAAATGTTTCATGAAAACTGTGAACCACACTCAAGAAAATTAAATAAGTTAAGTAATATTTATGTAGACGCAATTCACCTACCTATGAAAAACATTAGGTAGGTACTTACTTCAGTGTAAGATCCAATCATCCAAGTTCTCATGACGACACTGTATTTAATTGAAATCCCAATTCCCACACAATTAGCCGGTTTTTGTACTAACGCAAAGATTAAACCTTTTTAGTTGACAAACCCTCCTTGTCTTTGATAATCGCCATCACTGTCATGCGCGATTTTTTCAATGGACCTATTTAGATTTCGTTTCGTGTACGCGGCAAAGAACCCAACCGGCGTTTTGCTTTAGTATTAGTTTCTCAAGAGCAACAGACGGAGGTGGTCGCGAGTGTCGCGCGCGCCATCTACCTACAGTGAAACTCGTACAACGTATTACAAACTAAATGTGCATTTATCTGTAGGTACGGATCTGAATTTTATGAAATAAAATGTGTAGAACGCAGTGTGTGTTGGCGTTGGTGGCGCTGTCCGTGGGGTTGGCGCACTCCTGGGGTGAGTACAAGGGGATAATCAGCTGATCAGACACTTTTCAAACACGTGTTATTTTATATTTTACAGCGTTATATAACATCTTGAGGTTTATTCCGAGAGTGAGTGATATTATTACGTTAAGGTTACAAATTGTTTACGGAATTTTTGTATCAAATATTGTGGCCACGAGTGTGTCGATAAGGGTGTATCTCGCTTGGCATCGGGCGCCATTGCACGGTTGCCCTCAGTCACGTAGGCCACTTTTAGCGTACCGCGGGAACCCTGCCGCGTGAAGATGTTCTCCGAAGCGTCGCTATAAACGTTGGTGCGGTAGCAGATTAGATTTAGCCGTATTGCATTGCTGAAATTTGGAAATCTATGATAAGAATTAGCTGCAAAACATAGATTGAACGCTGACGTAGTAATTACGTTGTATTGTATTTATTAAACGTCTATTTAGTTTAGAATATTATATACGTTCATAAAATAAATTAGCTATGGTAGCTTATTTATTAATTTACCGATATGCAAGTTTTGTAACTTCTACGTTACAACAATCGTAGATATTATTCAATAACTGTGGTTATTGTTGGGTATAAATTAAACGTAATGAAACTAGTTTAGTAGTGTAGGTTTTAAATAGGTAAAACATAAGTACCTACCTATTATATAAGAGTAATGTAGAAAAACTACAGTGTAGTAAAGCGAGGGCAACTGTAGGGCGTCACGGGCGGGCGGGAAATCTACAGAGTATGGGCGGGCGGTTCTTTGACATAAATGTCACCTAGAAATATTAAAATTCTTACATGGAAACATTTCCTAACAAGTAGGTATTATTAGTTTTTCTTAGGCCTACATTGGTAAAGCCGTTTTTATTTAAAAAAAAAACGGGTTGCACTCCGGGAGTGCTGGCAGAAGTGAAAACTTCATTTTTTATACTTTGGATTGGAATGCGGTCTACTCTCCCTCCGTCTTACGAATTTTCGATTAGGTCACGTGTCCTGACGCGAGCTCCGTCTTACGAATTTTCGATCAGCTCACGTGTACCTACTTCCTGACGCGAGTTTAACATTTTTACCCATCACAAAAAAGTGCACAACGCCGCTAAAGAAGTTTTCACTTCAAAAAAAAAAAACATGAGAGGTGTCAACCAAGGGACACTCGGATGGAACGATAATTAACTGGCTTGCTTTCTATAAGAGAAAGAGAGAGAGAGAAACACGCGCACGCCGCACGGCTTACAACAGTTACAACTATAGCAAAAAGTGTCGTTCCAACTTTTGGTCTTAATTTTTTCCGTCTAGCCCCCTTTCGCAACGCGCGATAAGGAACTTCGTTCCAAAATTGTATCGGTATATATGTTTTTTGTCAAAAAAAAACTGGCGGACTGTAGGTATCTTCTAGCTAGGGAAGTAGGGACACAGCCTCCTCTGTGAGAGGGAGCGGGCCGTAATCCACCACGCATGCCTAGTGCGGGTTGGTAGAGATTTTTTTTGGTTCTAGGACATGCCGGTTTTGTCACGATGTTATCCTTCTCCGTTTTGAAAGCAGTGGTGATGAAATAAAATACACAAAGTAAAATGCCTGTGCCTGGGTTCGAACTCACGACCTTTAAGTCAGTGCCGGTGCCGATATCACTGAGCCACCAGTGCCACCACCGCTCAATGTACCCATCGTCCTATCCTACTAACTAATATTATAAACGTGAAAGTTTGTATGGATGGATGTTTGTTACTCTTTCACGCATAAACTACTGAACGGATTTTCGATAGAATTTTTATTAGTATATGTATAACCAGGATTAACATAAATTTTAATAGGATACTTTTTATCCCGATATTCCCCGATATAGTAACATGTAAATTTTATTGATTTAATTAAGTATTCACGTTATTAATGTTTAACATTTGCAGTTTTGTTTTCCACACATTATTATAAACATGCGACATAACTATGACTCTAGAAGCATACAATGTGTGACGTCACGGTATTCAGTAAACAAACTTCATCAAGAATGTATGTATAAACTCCTACGACCAGTTGATCATTATAGGTAGGTAGTAAGAGTTAGAGGGGCTGGAGGAGGGGCTCGTGGCTAGATAACCCCAATCTGAATAATTTTGAAGGATATTGCTAATCCATTTCCATTGTTACATAAATGTCCGAAAAATTGACTGCTCAACAACGTAAATAACGCTATGAATGTAGTTGATTGAACTGTCAAGATGAAAGACGTTCCTCCTATACTGTTAGTGCGTTATACAATTCTCCCATCATCTTCCTGACCTTATCCCATGTTACTTGTGGTCGGCGCAACACGTTTTCTTCTTCCATTCTCCTCTGTCAGCCGTCGTCACGCTATCATTCACTTCCTTCTCTTTCATATCATTCCTCACACAATCCATCCATCTTTTCTTCGGCCTTCCTCTCCCTCTCCATCCATCAACATGTATATTCATCACTGTTTTAGTCACATGCGTTTCGTTCCTTCTCATCACATGCCCATACCAAGCCAAGCGATTTCCTTTCAACTTTTCTGTCACTGGCGCCACTTTAAAACTTCCTCTTATACATATACTCATTTCTTACTTTATCCATTCTCGTCACTCCACACATCCATCTCAACATTCTCATCTCCGCTGCATGCAATCTTTTTTCATCCGTCTTCTTCACAGCCGAGCATTCAGACCCATAAAGTACGACAGGCCTTATCACGGACTTATAAAGAGGGGCATCCGTGGGTCGCAAGTTGTTCCTGTGACCTGTCGCCATTTCATCCATCCTGGATCGAAAGAGCTGGAAGTCATGGGGAAGAGGCATCTGCCCAACAGTGGGATAATGCAGGCTAACAGTAACAGTAAATCCTTTTTATGACTGTGATTTTCACAATAAGATATTTGAGTTAAAACAATCAATCAAGATAGTGCCTGCACTATCTTGATTGATTTGTATTGCCTACAACTCAAACTAATTAATTTCCACTAAAATCATGAACTAGAGCAGAATTACGAAAAGTCGTATCTTCAAATGCGTCGTTATTGCTTGTAGTTAAAAATAGCCCGTATGTTAAAACATATAAAGACTATTTTTATAAAAATTATAGATTATTAGAGCTCTTATCCTCAAGCTCAGTTTAAAATAATGAATCGTTTCCTTAATTATTTATATGTAATCAGTAAAATCGGCACGAAATGATTTAGTGTTTTTTGAAACACCTTTATGATGTGCGTTATTAAATGCTTACCCAACTTAGTAAATACAAATCAATGGATTCGATCTTTGTACCTTACCACACAGGTACCTTACTACCTACCTACATAATATGCTGACCGTGAACTAACACACATAATATGGCACGGTAATATTATCTATTATACTTAAAATAAATCTATAGAAGTGAAAATTCTATACATTGAAAACATCAAAAAAATACATGGCAAAATACATGGGTGTTACTAGGCCGAAACCGAACCCAAAAATGTGATTAAAAAAATTTTTGTCTGTCTGTCTGTTTGTTCAGGCATCACGCAAAAACTACCGGTTCGATTACGATGAAACTTGGTATAATTATTCTTTAATATACTGGGCACCACACAGGGTACTTTTTATCCCGCAAAAGTATATATATACAATAAACATACTGTAAAGTTTAATCAAAATCCGTTCAGTAGTTTTTGCGTGAAAGAGTAACAAACATCCATCCTTCGTCACAAACTTTCGCGTTTATACTATTAGTAGGATTATCAGTAGGTACGTATACTTACCTAAAATATTATCAATATCATTTTATGAAACTAGTCAAGGGGGATGTTATAAAATAAATAATAAAATGAAAACTTTTTAATTCAGACTTTTTGAAATCCATAGAATGTTAGTAGGTAGGCATAATAAACTTATGAAAAAAAAAAAATTATAGGGTAGCCCGTGAAATTCTAGTTTTGTTTTTTGCAATTTGCAGGTAAGTTTCAGGTTGTATGTTGAACAAATTCGCGACCGTACCTAGTATGTTTTACAGAATTTAGTTAATGATTTGCCAATTACGCGAGTTATGTCAGGTGAACTAAACGTGACGGTCTGCGAACAGAACCTTGCGATTTTGTGTTCAAGGAGACTTCACTAACTGATGATTGTGAAATCAGTTCAATTTTACAGTTAAATATGTAGATTTCTTGACTATTATTATTTAGCCACAGGCCCCTCTGATCGACTCTAGAAATGATTTTTTTTTTTTTAATACTTACGAGTTAAGGTATTTTTTTATTAATATTATTTCATTAACATTTACCCCCTGGGAAAAAGGCGTGTATGTATGTATGTATGAGCAAACAAGTCAAGGTCATCGCAATGTAAACAAGTCCTTCAATTATAAATACCTACTTAAAATATCTAATTATGTAGTTATCTTAAGTATTTATAATTGAAGGACTTGTTTAAAATAAATCCATATACACTTAGAATAATCATTTTGAGTGTCTCTGGCGTGGATTTATTTTATAACTAGCTGCACCCCGCGGTTTCACCCCCATAAGTTTCGATCCCTTGGGAATTTCGGGATAAAAAGCGGGCCCAGCTGTTTGAGCGTGAAGAAGTAACAAACATACACACACACTCACTCACAATCTTTCGCCTTTATAATATTTGTGTGATAGGAGTACCTATAACATTATAAATATTATAATCCCACGTGGTAGGAAGTCATATAATATCAATCCTAATCTTAGAAATAGTTACGTATATAAATATGCTGCCTCCATATAGAAATATAAAAAAAACATACCTCTATCTTCTTTCATTATCTATGGCTGCCTCTCATATCGCAGTAGTCGCAGATGGATAGTCGAAACCGCTTTTCACAAAACTGCTAGATTTTTTACAAAACAGCTCCAAAACGGAGCTGTTTTGTAAAAAATCTAGCGGTTACAACAACTGAATGACGTTTAGCGGTTTTGCATAATTACTGACTTTGACACACAGAATTGCATAAACGGTTTGAATTTATCAATGTCGGAGTCAACAGTCAACGATTAGATGTTATGTAAAACAGCGTGAAATAAAACGTCAGATTGTAGATCTTTACCGACTTCAAAAAAAGGAGGAGGTTCTCAATTCGGATGTTTATATATTTTTTTATAGTTCTAAATTTAGTGGCTCGTGGCTGTGTCAAGTCCCTACCAAAAATTCTTATGAATTATTTTTTTAAATAAGTTTTCTTGGAGTTTATAACGTTCTATTCTAAATAAAAATATTTAAAAAAAGGTTAATGGTTATTCGGCGGCCTATTTTCCGCAATGGTCAAAGATCAGATGACAAATTACACAGTATCTAAATACTACCTACATTTCACCTATTGTTGTAACACTGAAAAAATATTTTTTTGTAGCACCTACAATAATGAAATTATTTAAATATATTATGTATGTATATACATATACCTCAGTACGTAGGTACTCGATATACAGATAATATATGTAAGTACTTACAACCGTCTACTGACACAATAAAAAAGAAATTTATAGGGGAAACGCGGTCACGTGGTCGTTGGCGTTCATTCCATACTAACGTATTCTGTTTTCTCCCAGGTTAATGATACTAATCTAAATATTTATACGATATAATGTATATCTCCCACTGCCATGTCTATGTTTTGTTTTTTGGTGTAATTATATTGATTATAAAAATATAGGTAAGTATATTACTCCTTTTTATATTCAAATTGAGCAAAAGGTACCTATTCCATAATACAGTCTTAAGTGAAAATTAATCTTAAAGTGCATTAAAATATTAATATAATTCCTTGACTGTACACGATAAGTATTTTATTCGATTTCCTTAAGGAACATATTCCTCTGAGTTGCTTTTATTAAAATACTCTGAATAATTTGAAGAAAATTGATAATCCATTGCATCATATGTTTGAAAAATTCGTTTATTCAACAACATAAATAACGCAATGCATGTTGATGAAAAGAAAAACATTGTCATTGTAGATGTGTTATGCAATTACCCCGCAGTTAACGCCCGAAAATTTCCGATGATACCCGACCGCAATTTAAAATGTGGAACTGTATTCGCACAAATCGAGTGGCGGTCACGCTGACCACGCACGACACTCGTTACATAAAAAATTGGCACAAGTACAAAATTGAACGATTATTGTAAGACTTTTCAGTGATAATGATAAACACTACACACAAATGTTATGCACTGACCGTGCCCCAGTTCTAAGTTAATGATTTCTGATGACAATAAAAGCTAAAGGTTGTAGACTGATAGTTGAGCAATTAAATACGGATTTCTAAAATCAGGACGCCTCGCGTGCTCACGATGTTTCTCGGCCATCAATGTCACAATAATTATACCTATGATGGCGGTAACTGGAAGAATTTGATTATCTTTCTAGCATAGCTATTCACAACCACTCGATACACTTCGGTACCGTATTGAATATCAATCAATGTTAATTGTTATAGTAGTAGTCCTCTAAACGCTGTTAATTAATCCAAAATCCGAAAATGTTGTCAGTAGACGACCATCACTATTCTTCCGACAGATGTTTGCCGCACGGGCCCCGGGGCTAGGCAAATCAGGTGATCGAAAAGTGTCGTTTTCGATACGATAAATTGTCAGATAGTTGTGTTCGTGTATTAATCGGTGAAAATATTAAGGGGCTGTGGAGCTAATCAGAATGATTGAAAAACTAGTTAACGAGGAATGTGAAGAATTTTATCTGAAATTATAATTAAATTAATATTAGAAATACATAATACACGCTCTTATGGAAATAACATCAGACCCGATAGAGTAATAACTTATAACATTAATTATATTACTATTAAAATAACTAGGAATAAATAATATACTTTATCTAAATTAATTAATAAAAATGAAATAAAGTATAATATAATATATAGATGCCTAGTTATTTTTCTAACTGTGCACATTAAAAATATTGAGGCAGTGTACTTACTTCGGTACTGTGACAAACTAAAGTGCTACGTCTTATAAAAAAAATGAAATCAATAACAGGTATACTTACTTATAATTATATATATTAAATAATAATTATATAATATATGAAAGTAAATCACTAAGGTACCTACATTCTGCGGCGTGGAAAATTGTATAATGTATTCTTTGCGTCTATTCGTATTTCCTTGTATCTGCATATTTGCGTTATCTGAACGTGCCTTTACAAAAAGCAATGATTGATTCATAAATAAACGTTTTACAACTACTTGTAATCACATATTATCAGTACTTCCATAGTCAAGTTGAATCTACTCACATATCAAGCAATTTATTTCTTATCACTTATCAGTGATAGATAAGAGATAACAGTAGACATTTATTTTAAAAAAATGTGGGATTAATCGTTGCAAGGTTACTAACTTGTTCTCATAAAGAGCTCTTGAAATATGAAGGAAGTTTAATTAAGTGATACTATGATTATAATTAGGTAAAAGTAGAACATTTATTAAATCAGGTACATTTTCAAGTGAGTATTCCTAGAGTAGGTAAACATTTTAAACAATAAATTAAATATATACTCTTAAACAGATTACAATCTAAATAAGTATAATAAAAGTATTCGAGTAGATTATTACCAAAGTAAGGTATATTATCAGATTCAAACAGATTATCAGCTTCAAAAAACATTTTTTTTTCAAATCCGACTGGTAGGTAGTGCAGAGACTGCTGCGCGCGCCCAAACAAAAAACTCTTCTTTTTTATTATATTATATATTATTTCTCTACATAATTATGTTCCTGACAGGTCATTTAATTTCTAATACATGCACAAAGTGTATTAAAATAAAACACTATCTAATGTGCGCAATGGCAGTATCAGGGAAGCTATTATTACTATGACCTAGCTATCATTATTATCCCCTAGGTCAACAACAAATCAAATGTGACTTGTAACACAAAACTTTTCTTTGAACCTAATGATCTTGTTATGACTGTCACGTCAATGTGTCATGATGGGTAAAGACTGTCTTTGAAGTATAAGTGAAAGAAAGTAGTTACATTCAATTTGTTTTTTTGCTATTTTTATATTTTTCATTTATTTTTGTCATAATGCAAATTGCACCGATGCATACAATAAAAAACAATTTTTTTTTAAACTAATTATTATACTATTTATTTCATTAAAAGTATTAAAACACTACATGTTTATCCTAGAAAAAAGAAAACTTACCTATCATATCTATTATAACCTTTGTAAATTTTAATCCAAAACCTACTGAATGGCAGCGCACGATTCATCTCTTTGTTTGTACACATTTTTTATGCCAATAAAGAATTTATTATTATTATAAAGTGATCTTCTTGTAACCATGTTTCGCGTCGGATATCTTTAAAGACTCATCTGTATAGGATATGTATCTGGATAGGTAATGGATTTTAAGGCGCACACACACAAGGGATGCACTTTCAAGTGCATTAAAAAGTAGATTTATAATGAAAACCTAATATTATGTATTTTATTTTGTTACTGGAAACATAGTAAGTAATTATGATGTTTTGCAGTATTTTTTAGCCATCCACATCCAGATTAGTCGTGTCAAGCAACGTTACTCATTCACAATTATCTTTTATAAAATAATAATCAGCCAGTTTTTATCAATAATATTTTTTTTTATTGAGGGTGCTTCAAGTACTTATGACGGCAACTGTACTTTTTAGAATTCGGCTCATCACACTTTCTCGTATGATGATGATGACGATGACTTGACTGACTTTTTATATATTTAATGGAAAAACCGGCCAAGTGCGAGTCGGACTCGCCCATGAAGGGTTCCGTTACGTTACGATTTATGACGTATTAAAAAAAAACTACTCACTAGATCTCGTTCAAACCAATTTTCGGTGGAAGTTTATATGGTAATGTACATCATATATTTTTTTTAGTTTTATCATTCTCTTATTTTAGAAGTTACAGGGGGGGGGGACACACATTTTACCACTTTGGAAGTGTCTCTCGCGCAAACTATTCAGTTTAGAAAAAAATGATTTTAGAAACCTCAATATCATTTTTGAAGACCTATCCATAGATACCCCACACGTATGGGTTTGATGAAAAAAAAAATTTTGAGTTTCAGTTCTAAGTATGGGGACCCCCAAAATATATTGTTTTTTTTCTATTTTTGTGTGAAAATCTTAATGCGGTTCACAGAATACATCTACTTACCAAGTTTCAACAGTATAGCTCTTATAGTTTCGGAAAAAAGCGGCTGTGACATACGGACGGACAGACAGACAGACAGACATGACGAATCCATAAGGGTTCGTTTGCCATTTGGCTACGGAACCCTAAAAAGGGAATGAATGATGGCGAGGCGGTTGACAGGAGAATGGAAGAAGAAAACGTATTGCGCCGGCGCCGACCCCAAGTAACATGGGACAATCAATCAAAATATTTTATTTCACATAAACCTATGTACACACGGCTGCACATCAAGCTATACACGACCAGTATAAGCTGACTTCTGATTGTACGAAAAACCTATACAATGCCAGATCAGCTAAATCTGGTAAATGTATAGCTTGATATGTCGCCGTGTGTACATGGGCACTTATGAAATGTCAGAAGCTAGGTGCATGGTTCCAATTGGTCGTTTCCTATGGAGAAGAGCCGGCAAGAAACTCCACAAACACTCTTTTACAAAAAAAAATAGCTTCTACAATATTTCCAAATTACAGTGTTAATAGGTATGGGAGGAGTAGGCCTGTCAACAAGTACCAGGTATTTAATAAAATAAGAAATGGTCTACAGGTCTAAAGTTTAAAAGTCCTCATATTTACAAAATATAAAAGAATCTATCAAAAAGAAGCATCATAGAAGCAGCAGTCATATGAAGGCATCTTGGGGCAATTTTCAAATAAGTAGTTTGAACTAGCAGATCTTAAGGTATCAAAAAGATAAATGAAATATAAAAACCTATTATAACCAAATTATATGATTGCCATTACAACTACTACTAAAGAGTTGAAATTAGATTTGTCTGTATATTATAATAATGTCAATGGCAAGATGATGAATGAAACTTCATTTATTTTTGATGATGGAATCTTTCACATATAAATACCTTTTCCTAAAGATAGATGTTGAACTTACGGCCCCATGATAACCCCCACTTCTCATAATGGGGTAAAATCTCTCTCAAAAATTGATGAATAAGGAAAATAAAACATTATTGATAGTACGAACCTATCGTGACTTGTAAGTAAACATTATTTATTTGCACCTTGTTTCTGATCACGTTCGCAAGCTTGATTATTGAACGCTGAGGTCACTAATAATATCGCGGTTAATATGTGTTTAACTACTAATTAAATCTTACATGATTGTTATTAAGCTTTACGAGCGAATATCGGGTTAACTTACCCATAGCATCTTCGCATGCGCAATCTCTTTGAATATCTATTTGTAATACACATTTTTTTCTATTTGAATTTCATAATTCTAATCTTATCCCAATTTATTAGGGGTCGGCGCAACATGTCTTTTTCTTACATACAAGACTTACTAGTAGTCGCCATCTCTGTAATAATTACTCCCTTTTTTTCTATTCGAAACTAAAACCTAAAAAACTTGGGAAGGATAGCTTTTGCCGGCGACTACACCCGCGGGTGTCGGAAATAATCCCACGAAAATGTGGTACCGGGACAATAAAAAGCCTGTCTCCTTCCCCAGGATGCCATCTATCTCTTGCCAAATTTTATCGAAATCTGTTCAATGGTTTGGGATGGTTTAGGCGTAAAAGGTAACATACAGAGTTACAGGCAGTTACTTTCGAAGTTATAATGTTATAATATGGATCTAATAATAATTTGTATTTTTCCATGCCTCATTTTATTTGGTTTACTAGTCGATTTGCTTAAATTTACTCGCCCGAAACGTGTGAATCGTCACTTTTAAATGATATTATTTTATCTATAGGCGACTCGCACGAAGTTAAGCAATTGGCAAATTTTGAATTTTATGCAATGAAGTTAAGAAAAAAGTACACGTTTTATAATATTTAACTCTTATCACTTCTGTGCGTTAGTGTTGTTTTTTCTAGACATTCCATAACATTCAAAATGTGCCAATTGCATTTTATTTGTATCTTTTTTATTTTTACTGAAGCTTTTTAAACATGAGAAAGAAGCCGTGTTTCCCTAACTTATGTTGTGTAACTCTGACGTAGCTTTATTGTTTATTTAACCTTATCATTGTACATTATGTATATAGGTATATACTACATATTACAGTGTATACTAGGTCACGAGGGGTCGCAGCGAAATTGTTTCTTTGTGATAAACTTTATTTAATGTTTTTTTTTGTGATATAAATGAAGGTGATTGTTTGAACGCATACACAAAACATATTTTTATTTTATCTGATTACAATAACTATTCTTCTATCACATAATTAATAATAATAATATTTTATAAGTTTTAGTAGGTCCCAGTGCAGTGATATAACCAATATTTTAAATATACCCATGATTAAAGTATAGATTTACATAAACAAACTAAATATTATAAAAGTATTTTTGCTATGTCTGTACTTCTTCGTTTACATACTTATAGGTACTTATTTAAAAATAGGTAAGATTAGGGGTAACTTTAAAAATAACAGAAAAGATTTAATAAATAACAGAAAAGATTTAATAAATAACAGAAAAGATTTAATAAATAACAGAAAAGCCAACAGAGACCACAATTAAATTAAGGTTTTTTTTATCTTAACTAATTCTTGCTCGCGGCTTCACCCGTGCGGATATTGGAAACTATCCCACGAGAACATACTACCCGGGTAGTAGCAAAAAGTATTCTATTTCCTAAATTCTAACCGGTCACAGATTACCCAGGTCATCAAATTAACACGCTACTTTTGCACATTACAATATAATTATTCCTGCAAATACTTATTTCAGGATGGCTATAGCAGTAGGGGAAGAAGAAGACCAAAGAAACGATTGATGGACTGCGTCAAAGATAATCTTGGTAACTGGCTATTGAAAGGGGGGTGACTTGAGTACCTAGGTGACGACTAAGGGCCGGCGGCGCCCACTGGCCGCACGGCACAGCAAGGGATTTTTATGCGATGAATAGTTAATATAACTTAAATGTATGATAATAAAATTGAAATTTCAATGATGATGCCAAAGGACGTCGCGGCATGCCTAAGGATACCGCGGCATCATTGCTGCCGATGAAATTTCAATTTTATTGTCATACGTTTAAGTTATATTTTCTATTAGTCGCATAAAAACCCCTCGCCGTACCGTGCCGCCAGTGGGCGCCGCACAGTGGACGGAAAAACAAGCTTCCCTTTCATAGGATTTTTGAAAAAAAAAATGTTCTATTTGATAGTTTTAAGCTTACAGTTTTGTCGAGTACATTAAAACATTGAATAAATTAGTAGTTACGGGTTTTTTTTTTTATCTATACCATAAAAAAATGACTTTATATATTTCAAATGTATGAAAATGGAATTAGTTTTCCTCATATCTTCTGTCTGTCTTGGATTGTAAAGCTGAAACTTTTAGGTATTGTTGCCGAGCCTATACCAAAGCCACCTGACCTTTGACCTTGACCCCGAACTTCCCCGTTCAAAAGATATGAATGAATTAAAAATGCATATTTGGACGATGTTGTAATACGCGGTTATGTACCTCAAATTTAAATTTATAGGATTCAATTGATAAATATCACATCCCATATCTTTTGTTGTCTGCCTCAATGTAATATATTGCCATTTTGACAACTTTAGTGATGTTGACATACCCAGTGCCTTATCTGTTGGCAAAATTCGTTTAGTTGAATTCAGACAAGCTCGAAGCATCGGTGCATTCTCTGGATTTTTAATTAAATGCTTCACTAATTCTGCAAAGTCCATTTGATTTTCATTTTCACCAGCTTTTATGACAAGAGCATAAGCTAGTGTATCAAAATCATTTTTAGCTAGAAGATCTTCAGTTCGTTTTCTTTTTTGAAGTGGACTTAGGTCCGCAAATTCTTTCCGAGGAGTAACTGTACCTAGTGGTTGACCTCGACACAGACACAGTACGGGGCATAGCGAACTCTGTTGATGTACTAGGTGCTGTTACTGTAGAAACACTTGTTGAGACATCGACACATCTCAATACACGATGGATCTTCAGTTCTAAATTGATCAATGTTTACTTGGAGAAAGTTAGGCCATTTTACTTCTGAGTCTAACCAAATCGCAAATTTAAAAAAATAAAAAAATCTGTTGTCATATGAGATTATTTCCATTTTCGCTTAAGGTTACTCGTATACTATGTACCACAAAATGATTTAAGCTTTGTATTTTCCTCTTCAGATAGAGAAATGTTCACAGAAGTTAACACTTTTTGTAATAACATGTCCACATTAAAATAATTTTGCTTCATGAATAAAAATATATCGAGATTTGACGTAATTCCCTCCATACTGAGCAACTCAAACAACAAATTAGCGCAAGTAAGTGAAATGAAGTAAAGATGCTCGTAATATTTATACTGCTTTAATTTAGAATAGAACTCCAATCCATTTCCAGAAATGATTGTCTAACCTTAAGTGCACTTAGGACATAATGTTCCCATTATTTGACAAAAAAGGAATCTAATTACCCTAATTAGCAAAACCAGAACTCTAATTCATTAACCGGAATCATTGTTTGATCTTTCATGAGATGTACAGTCATCTACCTAGAATAATAACAAAATTCGCAGAAAAATGGTAAGTGCACTTAAGTATGGTACCATTATTTGATAAACAATGAACCTAATCACCCTAATTTTTGGTCACACCTGCGCAATTACAATGGGAATTGAGGATAGGTGGTGACTATTGTTAAGTGAGGCAGTCTAGTTTGACAAATATATAGGTAGGTAATTAAGGAATTCTTAGTAGAATACAATATTGCGGCTTTAACAACCATTTTTACCATGAAAATCTCCGAAATATAAATTTTTAATTAATTCATACGTTTTGAATAAGGACGGTTTTCGTCAAGATCAATAGTCACATATCTATGCTGTCTATCAGGGCTCAATACTGGGTAAAATAAATATATAAATATATATATTTTGATACATTACCGCGTATTACAACATCGTCCAAATATGCATTTTTAAATCATTCATATCTTTTGAACGGGGAAGTTCGGGGTCAAGGTCAAAGGTCAGGTGGCTTTGTTATAGGCTCGGCAACAATACTTAAAAGTTTCAGCTTTACAATTCAAGACAGAAAAAAGTTATGAGGAAAACAAATTCCATTTTCATACATTTGAAAAATATAAAGTAATTTTTTTAGGGTATAGGTTTAAAAAAAAAACCCGTAACTACTAATTTATTGAATGTTTTAATGTACTCGACAAAACTGTATACTTGAAACTATCAAATAAAACATTTTATTTTTCAAAAATCCTACGAAAGGGAAGCTTGTTTTTCCGTCCACTGTGCGCCGGCCCTAAGGCCCTTGGTACACACGGCTACACATTAAGCTATACATAACCAGTACCTATATGCTGACTTCTGATTGTACGAAAAACCTATACAATGCAAGGTCAACTAAAACTGGAAATGTATAGCTTGATGTGTAGCCGTGTGTACACATACGTTTTTCTTGCCTTGAAAAACTACGGTTTATTCGCCATGTTTAGACACGGGCTTCAGTGTTATATCACTATGGAAGCTTGTTGACAGACACATTTTTTCTACGGCTCGGTTTATACACCTTACCGTAAAGAAACCGTGCCATGTATAAAAAACTTGAGAGGTGTCAAGGGACACCCGGATGGAACGAAGTATAACTGGCTTGCTTTCTATAAGAGAGAGAGAGAGACAGAGAAACACGCGCACGCTGCACGGCTTACAACTATAGCAAAAAGTGTCGTTCCAACTTTTGGTCTTAATTTTTTCCGTCTAGCCTCCTTTCGCAACGCGCGATAAGGAACTTCGTTCCAAAAGCCTAATAGAGGAGCATGGCAGAAGAATACATGTTGCGCCAACCTCAAATAAATAGGGATAAGGACAGGAGATGGATGACTTTCATTATACGGTAGGTAGTAGAGTTGTAGGTCGTAGCCTCGTAGGTTCGAACTGAGACGGGCGCTTTACTCTGTGTAAAATATTTTATCACCACTGGTCTCAAAACGGTGAAGGAAAACATTGTGAGGAAATCTGCATGTCCTAGAACCAAAAATTCGAAGACATGTGACATCTACCACCCGCAATAGGCCCGCGTGGTGGATTACGGCCCGCTTCCTCTCTCTGGGAGGAGGCCTATGACCTGTGTAATGTTCCCTGATTAGTGATTATGCATAAATAGATGTAGATAGATACTAGTTATATGATAGCAGATAAATACGTAAGTAAGAATCTAACCAGCGTTACGTCACAGGCTGCAGATAATAGTGCGATGCTCGACGGCTGTTATCTCAAGTGGGGGATAAGTGCGTCACTTTGGCGAATGTCAACTGACGCAATACGCAAAATCCTCCCAAACTCCCAAGTTCTTTATAACTGGTGTAAAAATACGATTCAGGGGCTGTAAAAATATTCAACATGACACTGACCTGCAAACTGCAAAAAAAAAAAATAAGAAACTGAATTTCGCGGGCTACCTTGTCGTTTGCCCGCAACTTTGCAACCGTAGAGTTCGTGGTAAAAACTGGACAGCGTGGGTCGTACACACGGCTACACATCAAGCTATGAAAACCAGTATTGGCTGACCGTTCATTGTGAGAAAATATCATACAAATTGAGGCCAAGACAAACTGGTTTTGTGTAGCTTGACGTGTAGCCGTGTGTACCAGGGGGTGATAACTATGACTGTCTATGACCCATAAAAACTGAAACAAGTTAATGGCGCTGATTCCCTTGTTCACAAACTAAACTAAATTTAAGTTCTGTGCATCTTTTTCTTTCTATTTCATTAAGAAAAGGACAGAAGATAAAATATTAGTTTAGTCCTGTCAAATTAGGATACTCCATAGACAGATTACTGATTAGACGTGAATAAAAACATGGCTACTAAAAATACGTCAATTTACGTCATGCGCTGACTAATTTGACAGGACTAAACTAATATTTATCTTCTGTCCTTTTCTTAATGAAATAGAAAGAAAAAGATGCATTGAACTATTGAACTTAAATTTAGTTTAGTTTGTGAACAAGGGAATCGGCGCCATTATTAACTATTTATTTACGGAAGGTGTTCAAAACAGGCATTAAATTAGCTATTTATACAAACATTATATTTATCTAAAAATAATAACAATCCATACAAAATCAAACTCGTTTCGCGGCATGCGGGAAGTTCCTTTCTTCAAAAACTTCACTGCCATCCTTCGATCAACAATACCAACTGCCATCACTCGAAATAGCTTCACTCGGTGTTGCCAACTGTAATTTCAACAACAACAACATTCTTTTGAATGCAAAATACAGTAAATGTTCCTCTCGTAGTCCGTCGTGCTATCGAGTCACAACATTCGTGAAATGTAGTTGATATACTCGACGTAGTGAGCTAAATTATGATTTAAGAGGTCAAAATTTGTAACAAAACTTTTGAATGCACGATACCTACAGTTAATTGTCATTGTTTCAATAAGTACAGACAATTCCTCACCGTGAGCACTGATTGTGGCCCGCTAGTTGACTCGATGTAATTGAATATCTTTCTTAGCGACAGCAAAAGCTTGGAAGACGAAACCAGACGGTGTACATGAGCTTAGTCACGTACGCCAACGCCACGGCGGGCCATCATGGCGGCATAGCCCATGATCGATGGGAAACGGGAAACAATGGGTCACTCTGATAAGAGGTTGCAGTGTTCTTCCTTAGAGGCTAATTGGCTGTGCAATAATGTAATCTGTAGCTTGATAAGAAAGGAGATTAGCAATGTTATTTTGTTAATAATTGGGCCTTCCTACTTTAGTTAAGTTAGCGTGTACTGTGTATACAATACAACCGAGGTGTTTTTCCTTTTCCTAAACGAAGTATTTTCGTATTTTTGATTAGACGGACAGATATATACTTAATGTGGTGACTGTAAAAATGAAGACTGCTTGAGTAAGTAAGTCGTTATGGGAAAATAATAATAAAAATAGTATGAATGTAAAAAGCCTAAAACAATTTAAAAAAAACTATTGAAAAAATAGCCACAAATAGAACAAAAAAAGGAATAAACGTGAAACCCTATAAAAAGAAAAAAATAACCTTTAAATTATGACCCTAGTAAGTACGTATGAAATTTTTTCCGTCGGGGGACCGCCTAATTGTTAGCGTAACGTCCTGTTAAAGTTTAAAAAGAGCCAGGAGATTGAGATGGTGCAATAGGCTATTTTCCAAAAAAAATCTAATTTGTTCGTCAGTTAGATTATCAAAAAGTATTGAACCCGTATTTTTTCTTTTGTCAATTACCTAGGTATATAAAAAATGATGAAGATATCGCCCGTTAAAGTTCCGCGCGACGTCCCTTGCTTGCGACACTTTCGCAAACAAGTGACGTCACGACTCCCCACCCACTCCCAAATTTTGACGCGCTTTATCTTTGTCATTTTTTGTTTGATTGACAAATGAAAAAATACCTGTCCATTATTTTTCGATCATCTAACTGACGGACTAAATATCATTATTATTTTTTTTACCCAGGCAACTACCCTATTATGTAGAATACCCTGTCCATTAGGTAAACCGTTTTTTGACAGCTGTCTTAGAACGTATGTACATATTCCAGACTAGCTTCTGCCCGCGGCTTCGCCCACGTGGATGTCGGAAATTATCCCACGGGAACGTGCTAACAGGATAAAATGTATGTGCTTCCCCAGAATGCCATCTATCTCGCGGGCCCTTTGTGGCTAATTACAATAGAAAACCAATTGTGTCTCATTAGTGGTGATTAAGAGGGTACCTATATGATATCTTTACCTAAGTCATAGTAAAAGCAAACAAGTACGACATCTTCATACATTCGCACCGCGCACGGTTTGTATGTGAGCGCGCTCGTACGTATGCGTCGTCGCACGCACACACTGACAAAATTTATCATTGTCATGGCTGTGACGCCGGTAATATCGCCCGCGCCCGCGCACGCTTCGCCGCTGCCCTGCTGCTCGTAATAAATAATTTGTACGCGTACCTACCTACCTCCTTTAACTACAAAGACTTCATAATCATTTCATTTTATTTGAATAAATACATGATTCAGTAAAACCACGTTTTTATTAGTCATTTCGATCGTAATTTTTCAAATAACTAAACAGATAACATGACGTAGGCAATGAAAAAAATGTAGTCAGCTTCTGGTCTATGTACTTACACATGGCTACACGTCAAGCTATACAAAACCTCTTGTCTTGGCCTCACTTTGTATGATATTTTCTCACAATGAACGGTCAGCTAATACTGGTTTTGCATAGCCGTGTGTAGAAAAAATAATTAAAAAAAACTTTGTATTAAAGGTCCCTGATGCTTACCCTACAGGAGAACATATTGTTTTGTATAGAGATTGACTATGCATTTTTGACGATTGAATAAAGTATAAGTGACAGCCCTACGAGTTTAGGCTATTATCGCTCGCTCGGGGCTTGAGTTGGCCTACTTGTTTGCTTTTATTATGCCTAAGTACCTAACTAATTAAAAAAAAAAAAAAAACTCAATATCAGAAAATGAAATACCTACCTACCTAAATAAACCTATTTCTGATGATAACTAATCTAAACTCAATAAATATGCAAAATCCCTAAAAACTAATATCTATAGCTATACGAATGACTAATCCTACCTAACAGTATTATAAAATAACCTACGGTCACTACGTACACTATCAAATATACTACCTATACTTTAAAATTAAAATCTATACCTACGACTTATAAAAATAAACCTAAATAACTCTAAAACTAAAAGGAATAAAAATTAACTTCACTGCGGGTGACGTAACCTACGACAAACTTATTATTTGCGGTTGGGACAGTAATCGGGTCTAGGGATCGAACCGCAAAATTAAGTTTGTTTTTTATTGTATATACTTTTCCGGGATAAAAAGTACCCAGGATATTAAAGAATAATTATACCAAGTTTCATCGTAATCGAACCGGTAGTTTTTGCGTGATGCCTGAACAAACAGACTAGACAGACAAAAAATTTTTTAATCACATTTTTGGGTTTGGTGTCGGTCTAGTAACACGCCCTGCCATTTATTTTTTTGATATTTTCAATGTACAGAATTTTCACTTCTACAGATTTATTATAAGTATAGATTACGTAAAAGTTAACGTTAAAATGTGTAATAAAATAAAAACATACACTGCCTTATTGAAACTTGATCTTATTTATGGCTTCTTACAGATATTATAATACCGTACGAGTATCAATCAATGTATTGTGTGTTGCTGCAATCATTAGTTCCATCTGTCTAAAAAAGGGTTTACCTAATGGACAGGGTATGTGTAGTGTGTACCGTAATACCGTTATACCACGGTTATACGTTAGTTCCGAACTTCCGATTCCGATTATTTTTTGTTTGGAGTCGAGACAAGTATTTACGGAGCGCGTGACATTGAGTCGACGGTACCTATTATTATTTTAGTTTTTCATTGAGAAGGATTTAAATTTACAAAAAAAAACTGCATACTTTCTGTCTTTTATTTACAGGGTCTTAAACATTATTGACTGTAACAATGTAGTGTTTTCACCTACCTACCTATATCAATCCGTAAAAATCTTCATAGGACTCGAGAGTTAGAAGTTAGAACACAAAGCTTTTATGTTGTTGTTTCATGAAAAAGTTAAGATTTGAATACGTGACTTTCCTACTACATATTATACAGGAATCTTCATTGCAGGCCCCGTCCGGACCCCCCTGCGATTAATTTTCTTTTCGGTTATAAAAAAAAAACAGCTCTTTTATATTGACAGATGACAGGAGAGCGCGCCAACGACTGGACCACAAATAACATATTTTTTTAATTTATTATAAAGGCTTTCATCTTTAAATAATAATAATAATTATATCCCTGGACATTTCACACTAGTCTAGTCCCAAGCTAAGCAACCTAATGCCGGTAATAAATATTGTGATTAGCGAGTTGTGCACGAGTGCAAACAACAAAAATGTATAGCAGAGTCGTTTTTTTAATAAACGTCGAAAAATTTCAACGCAGGCAGCTACTGAATTCATGGTAACAGATTTTGTGTCGATGTCTGCCACCCTTGTTGTAATAGAATCGTAGGGCATATCCAACTGCTGGATTTTGTTACAACTTCTATTCAATCACACACACACCACACAAACATCACACATAAACACTTACCATACCATACCTGAAATCACTTCCCTAGTTTCCACTCTGGAATTTGTACTCCGAGCCCCAAGATACAGATAACTGTCTAGTTTGGGACTCACTAACTAGCAAATACTATATTGTAACCAGTTGTAGGTTGTATTTTAAGCTACTCATGTTAACCAGTGAACCTGTGTATTACCTGGACAATAAATATTTTATTTCTTTTCTATTTTCGAATCATAATTTAGCGTTTGTGGAAAACTAGATTTTGTGCGACGGGAGTAAATATATTTTCAGCTTATCTACCTACTGCTTACAGCTGGATATATTATTGTTACAATATAGCATTAAATACCTACAAATGTATCTAAGTACATATCTTATCGACACTGACTGTCATAATTTATGTGAAAATAAAAGTAAAACATAATTACATCGGTTATCTAATCGCAACACGTTGAATTTACGAAGGTAAATAACTATTAAAGTATTTTTCAGACAACGATATGCACGATAAAATAATAATTTATTAACATGCGACTTTACGTTTATTTGCGGTAAACATGACGCAAAAAAGAACACAAAACACAAAAAAATGGTTTGGAGAAACATGCGTCACATCCACGCAAAACGGCTATCGCTCAGCATTATGCTGCGACCCTCAGCCGTCAGCTGGCGCCGACGTAATGAATTATGGATGCTATTAATATAATATTATAAGCCTATAAAGTTCCTACTGCTGGGACACACGCCTCCTCTCTGTGAGAGGGATTGGGCCGTAATCCACCACGCGCGCCCAGTGCGGGTTGGTGGATGTCATAATATTATGTCTTCGATTTTTTGGTTCTAGAACATACTTTTTTAAGTTTTTGTAAAAATTACCTGAAGGATGAAGCAGGGGTCAACTCTCTAAGTCCGTCAACGAAGATACGGGCCCGTCCAAAAGTTTTAGGTCAGTCAAAACATGTGACAAGTAAAAAAGTTCGGAGGGCAGAAACGCTTCAGTAGAGTTTAGAGACAACCGTCAAATTCTGAAGCCCGGGCCCCGAACTAATCATGTCCATAAGTAATAGGGGGAAATAAAAGCCCGTAATTTCGGCCGAAAACACGGACTTCGTGCTTAGGGAGTAGACACCCAGAACTGTAATTTTAATGCGAGCTTCTGCAAGAAGGCTATGTCGCCCCGTTTCTTGCGTCATTTTATAAACATAATACAGTTCTTATATTATATGATAAACTATCTGGGTCCAGAAATAACCCTCTTTGTGCGGAGAAACCATCAAAAAACAAATCCTTGTTGAATAATGTAATCAGGATTTTGTAATAATATCTTGATTTTATAAGAGTGTCCGTGAAGTTTCTTGCCCGTTCTTCTCCATAGAGATATACGTTTTGGAAAGTTGAACTAGCTTCAACTTTCTGACTAACTGACCGACTATTTAATTTTGACAATTCAAAAGTGCCTGTAAATGGTTTAATTGAAATAAATGATTTGAGTTTGAATAAGCAGAAACCATCGACGATTCTGTTTATCGCGTGGATTTACCAGGTAGAATCAAATCACTCCGGATTTACCAGATGGAGTATCAAAGCCCCCCGAAAACCGGAATAATGTCTTCGGAACTGTCTGTGGTTTCCGCTTATTCACCAGGGTTTCGCGACAGCGTCATCAAACTAGTATTAAAACGAGATAAACTTATGATACCTACAGTTATTTTTTGCCCATGTCCGGTTGTTCAACTCTCCGGCTATTGTAGATACAGGAGCTCGATTGATACGGAATTTATTCATTGAACAGTTCCGCGTCGATTGAATAATTTATCATAATAGTCGTAAGTAGGGCTGTTGAATGTTTCAATTGATTGTTCGAACAAATATCTGATTCAAAATAATAATACCAGCATAAATTATTGTGCCATGTCAGTGCGTGAAGTGCCTCTTATCCATACAGAGAAAACACGAGAATTGATCATCACGCTTGCTCAAGGCGGGATGGGGATTTCAGACTACTTCTGCCCGCAACGTCGCAGACGACGCGTCGTCTGCGTGAAATTTACTGTCTCCCAACCCACTCTGTCGCATCGCATCGCCCGCCCGCTATTACCGTATTCTTTCAGACTTTTTTTTTGTTTTTGCTTGGCTCCTAAGTGTTTTAATGTGATGTAAGTAGCCTATAACCTTCCTTAAGAATTGGGCTATCAAAAGCAAAAACGATTTTTCAAATTCGACTGGTAGTTCCAGAGATTACCCCCTACATACATACATACTATTATTATTATACAAACAAACAAATTTTACCTCTCTATATTATTAGTATAGATCACCCGCATAATTCTCGATCCCGTGGGAAAATTGAGATAAAAAATATGCTATATCCTAATCCAGGTTATGGTCTACCCATGTGCTAAATTTCTAAAAAAAAAAACTGTTCAGTGAAAGCTTAACAAACAAACATACAAAAAAGTCATATCTTTTCTCTTTATCCTACTTCTTACTAATACATATTACTCGTATAAACGCGAAAGTTTGTGAGGATGGATGGATATTTGTTACTCTTTCACGCAAAAAGTATTGAACGGATTTTGATGAAACTTTACAGTAATATAGTTTGTACAGACGCCAGCACATCAAGCTACTACAATCTGTCAGATTTCTTTAATAGATTTTCGACTTTATTGCTAAATCATTAGGTTCAATGTTGATTGGGAAAATCTGACAGTTTCGGGTAGGTTGACCTGCTGGCGTCCGTACATCAGAATAACACATAGGATACTTTTTATCCCTATATTGTCACGGGATCCACACTTATGCGGGCTGCTAGTAATAATTACTATAGTTTAGATTAGAAGTTTAGCTAAGCCCAGCCGGTGTATTCCACATAAAAATCTCATCGTGAAAACTTAGGTAAAGTGATATTGAAGTGAGCTGTCATTCCACCTGTTTTGATTATTGACAGTTCACTTCAAGCTCGTTTCATCGAAGTTTTCACTATGAGATTTTTAACAGAATAGATCTGTTCGTTTCCTCACGATGTTTTCCTTCACCGATGTCAGTAATGTCTAAGATAAACTCAGAAAGTGCATTCTGAACTCTGTTTTCTATACTATATACTATACCTAATATTATAAAAAGGTAAAAGGAGGTCAGCAAAAGCCCATACAACTTTGCCCAAACATGTACCTCGAGGTACACGTGTACCAAATCGTAGAGAAAAAAACTTGGAAAGGTGTCAAGGGAAACCCGGATGGAACGAAGTTCCTTTCGATTAATTAGTGAAGTAATTGTAATAATTTATTTTTAAAAGTTATAATAATATTTTATTTATTATTAACAAATAAAAAAACACAGACAAAAAAACTGGCTTGCTTTCTATGTATAAGAGAGATAGAGAGAGACAGACAGAGAAACGCGCACGCCGCACGGCAATTCACGGCATACAACTATAGCAAAAAGTGTCGTTACAACTTTTGGTCTTAATTTTTTCCGCCTAGCCCCCTTTCGCAACGCGCGATAAGGAACTTCGTTCCAAAAATAGAGGAATTCGAAAATAATTGTGTTTTTATCCATAAATAATTTAAAACTACGTAATAAATTATTTAAAGTTTTAATAACCTGTAACACAATTAAATCATGTGGCAACTTTTCATGTACGGGTTGACATTAGGAGTATATAATATATGTGTTCTGTGGACATTATTTCGTGGGCAAAGGTCATTCACATGACGTCATTCCGTTCGTTCCTGGCTTGATTTTAAATGTTAAGCTGGGATATGACGGAGATCAGAGTCCCATCAAGTTGGAACCCTTGGATGTCGACGCTAAGAAACTCATTTATTTATAACTTTGCCTAACGAAAATCGATTATACAATGAGAGTTATTATTGAATTCAGATTGAATTATACTATAAAAATATTTGAAATAAAACAAAAACAACAGCAGCTGAAGCCGACAGCAGACAACTGTCAACTTGACAGTTTTTTTTTTTAATAGGTTAGGTAATGGACTAAGGTAGTATAAAATTGTGCCCAAAATGGCGAGCTTTTTATTACGTTAAAAGTTATTTTATTCTCGTCCCCGGGTAACCATAAGATAAATATAAATGCAATATTATTCAGTGTAATCTAGTGTATTCTATGCCACTAAGGGCGCATTTTACCAAACTTTTATACTTAGTAAGTCTTATCCTGAGAATAAATTTTGAATTTTTGACAGTTTTTCCATACTAGAACTGTCAGACGTCAATTTTATTCCAAGAATAAAACATATCTGACTTTGGTAAAATCAGTGTACTAAGTGTACCTCGCTCGGAACTGCGTTTGGGCAGATTTTCGTGACATCCTTTGTTTGTTTGTTTGTATGTAGGGGCTAATCTCCGGAACTACCGACCGGATTTGATAAATTATTTTCGCATTTGATAGCCCAATTCTTGAGGAAGGTTATAGGCTATATAAATAACAACACGACTCTACAGAGCCGAGCAAAAAGAAAAAAAGTCGGAAAAAACATTAGCGAAAACGAAATACAAGCGCGGGCAGGCGATGCGATGGGGTGGGTCGGGGGATAACAAATTTCACGCAGACGAAGTTGCAGCAAGATGCTAGTAATTGATAAAATTGAAGCGTGTTTAGTTAGACGATTAAATGTAACGTTAGGTTTGAAGGCAGGAAATAATTGCGTAATGTTTAGAAATCATGAGAATATCTTGTTTTAAAATACCTACGTTTAATCTGTACGAGTATAATTAGTAGATGAGTACATTTTTATACATACACTAGCTGCGCCCCGCGGTTTCACCTGCAAGTAAGTTTTGATCCCGTGGGAATATCGGGATAAAAAGTGCCCTATCCAGCGTGTCAGGTACGTCTATGAGAATTTTGGTTCAGCTGTTTGAGCGTGAAGAAGTAACAAACAAACACATACCTACTCACAAACTTTCGCCTTTATAATATTAGTGTGATAAATAAACACACGAGAGGCTGTGGCTAAGTAGTCGATCGATCAGGTTAAGCTACGCTTGCCGCGGTTGGTCCGTGGATGGGTGAGCATCTTCTTTACATACCAAGACCCCTGCTATCATTCGTGGACATTTGATAGTCGTTACGGTCGTCAGAAGCCCGAAAATGTAAAATACTGGTATTCAGCTGCATCCGGTTAGACTGGAAACCAACCCCACTAGAGTCGGGAAAAGGCAGTTCGATTGACATACATAAACTACCGCCTTTTTCCTATGGACGTAGGCAGAACAAACAAGCGCTGTTATTTAGACAAAATACAAAAAAAAAAGTCAAAAAACTAACTGGAAGTAACTTACGCGCAATTATCTTAATTTATTTTTATCTTATGTACTTTAGTAGCTCTAATTAACATAGTACGTATGTGGAAATACTCGTGTGAGGACAA
This sequence comes from Apamea sordens, assembly GCA_945859715.1. Taxonomy (NCBI): domain Eukaryota; kingdom Metazoa; phylum Arthropoda; class Insecta; order Lepidoptera; family Noctuidae; genus Apamea; species Apamea sordens. The sequence continues at coordinate 15,395,898 of OX244001.1, forward strand.
CTTTAATATATGTATACCTACGTATTACAAGAAACGGACACAAATAGGACCCTGTTCTTGAAACCCAGCGTAAAATATTACTAGTACAGTCACGAGCATAAATACCGAAGTCAAAGAATTTATTTCAAATAGGCACATACAATTTTTTTTCCAAAAAAAAAAAAACACAACCGACTTCCAAAAAAAACACTACAAAGAGAAAAATAACTTTAATTTCGGAAGTCGGTGTCGCTGGTTACGCATCTTCGTTTTTTGACACTGACTTCCGAAATTAAAACTAAAAAGAGAAAAAAAAATTTTTTTTTTGTAAAAAAAAAATTTTTTTTTCACTTTTTAGTTGTACCTACCCCACACAAATTCGTATATACTTACAAGATTAGAGGTACCCCAATAACAACTTTGACAGAAATGAGGGTGTACTGTGGTATACTGAACACATCTGCATACCCCTTTAGAGGGTACAGGCGTGACGTTATGTTGTATGATTGCGTAAACAATACATAAATAGGTAAGCGATAGCAGCAATAGCCGTTGATTTGCTGGCATTTATTGAAGAGTTCCGTTGTCTGTCTCCGAAACTCATCATCAGATCTTGTCGAAATTTTAATGGGACCATTTGGGAAGTATACCCTTTCCAACAAAAACAAAAAGAATTTTTCAAATCGGTTGGCAAGCGACGGAGTTATGCCCGAACAAACATAAAAATAAAAAAAAATACAAACATCCGAATTGAGAACCTCCTCCTTTTTTAGAAGTCGGTTAAAAAGCCCCTTCAAAAACGTAGTTTTCGTATGGATAAGTATGGGCAAGAAACTCCAGCGTTACTCTTTTAAAATCTTTTATAATATTTTTAACCCCCGACGCAAAAACGACGGGGTGTTATAATGCATACATTGTTTGTATGTAGGGGGGTGATCTCTGGAACTACCAGTCAGATTTGATACATTCTTTTTGCATTTGATAGCGCAATTCTTGAGGAAGGCTTTTTAACATCACGCTATGATCCTTAGAAGTCAAGCAAAAAGAAAAAAGTCTGATAAAACACTTAGCGCGCGCGGGCAGGTGATGCGATGCGATGGGGTGGGTCGAACAAGAAATTTCACGCGGACGGAGTCGCGGGCGGAAATTAGTTCATTTTATAATCATATGTGAAGACGATGCACCTATGTATTGTAGAATAAAAATGACTATACCACAATAGGTAAAAAAAATAAAAATTAAACCATACTTACCTTCCACTTACGCAACATACAAATGCGATTTTCTCGTGATTTAACGATTTCAACATCGAGAAAAGACCTATCTATTTCATAACAGCAAGCCCACGTTTGACGTTCGCACGGACTTAAAAATATCGCGGCGCGGGATTTTATAGCGCACTTGATTTTCAACTCTGGGTGTTGAGCCGAGCATAGAGAATCCAAAGGAGCGCATCCCAGTGCATCTAAAAAACACACTTGAATTTTCAACTCTCGGCGCTAAGAAGTGCGTTGAAAACAAGGCGCTTAAAAAAATTGCCGTGGAAGAAAGATGGACATGCGTACCTGGGCTAAGGTTTTGAGCATCACATTGTCAATACTTTTGAAAAATATTCCTTCTGAATTTTGCGTAACTGTAAGGTATTTATGCTCGTGACTGTACTGTACCTGCGTAGAACGTGACTTTTGTTTTTATAACTACTACGACCAAGACTATTTCCGGTAGGTAGGCACTGATGCCGGTAATTTGGTAATATGAAATGAATTATTAGTTTTATTTCGTCACTGAATAAGTAAAATATGTATTGAGTGTTATAAAAATCGTAGGTAGGTACTTTATAAGGATTGGGTAATGGAATTCTGAAATAAAATCGGTTTCACACGCATAGGTCTCGATCCTGTGGGAATATACTAATCCAGATCATAGTTGGGTTAGTACTGTACTGATCCCCCCGTTCTTGTTTCCACCCAACAATACCATAGTAAAAGCAATACTTTATAATCCCGTTTAATCACACGAAATCAAGGTGACACAGTCAAAGAAAAAAGTACAAAGCGATTAATAATAAGTATGTTTATTTCAGACATCACAAATCTGTTTCGGCTTTCGTCGATTTTAGATTTAGTTTCTTCATAATTACAAAAAATACACAGATTTCTTAAAAATTAATATTAAAAAAAAAACTTATAAAACATATTTGCTCATCGACCATTTTTATCCGGGAAAAAATCGTAGTGCATGCGGTTGGTCCCGGCTGTCATTCGTGGATCATTGACAGTCGTTACGGGTCGTCAGAAGCCCGAAAGTCTGACAACCAGTCTTACCTAGAAACTGGTTGTGGAGATCAGATAGGCTCCATGCAAAATACTTTTCAAAGCCCTTTCGAAATTATAACCCTACTTGTAACTGTAAAACTTAGCTACCTACTTTATTTTTTGTACAAAGAAAATAATTTATATATTACTTTATTTATGATGTAATTTACCGCTAGTCCGCTACAGTTAGGTACGCACGGCTACACATCAATCTATACATAACCAGTATAAGCTGACTTCTGATTGTACGAAAAATCTATTTAATGCGAGGTCAACTAAAACTGGAAATGTATAGCTTGATGTGTACCTGTGTGTACCTAGGTAGGTAGAAGTGTGAAGTTCAGATGGCCTTAAACTAGGTAGGTAGGCTGTCGTAGGCTATTTTGCTGTTTTTATGCCGAGGTTAGTAAGTATTTGAAAATATAATAATAATGTTGATGAATAATAATAATAATATCCCTGGACATTTCACACAGCGCCATCTAGTCCCAAGCTAAGCAACCTAATGCTTGTGTTATGGTAACACAAGCATTAGGTAGCAAACAACGAAAATGCGAACCCAAGGACACCGACTTCCGAAATTAAAGTTATTTTTCACTTTGTAGTGTCGTTTTTGGAAGTCGGTTGTCGAATAACAAGTGTACAAAACGTCAAATAAACAACATACACAAAAAATAAACGTTTTATCTATCTATCTATCTATATAAGGTCTTCTTATTATGTTTATCTATCAACATCATTATACAATTTTATAATTAGTACAGTATACCTACAGGGTCAAATTAAATTAGCTAGCGGAACTCTACAGACGTAATAGATATCGATATTTAAACATTATTTAAAAAAAAAGATGTATTTTTTGGGGTTCAACGACTACTGGTGGTGTTTTTACTTGAAGTATGAGATGAGAAAATCTGATTTCTTTTGTTTTATCGTGTTGGGAAAACGATATCAATCAGGGGGTCTACTCCGAAGTGGTAAATGTATCGTATCGGCCGAATGTTCGGCCGTTTCCAGCTACGAAGTTACTATTTGGTTCGGTCGGTCCCGATCCTACACTCTTTTGAATATTGACTATGGTCCCGACCCAACTGAGCCGATCCGACCTTTTTTCGCATTTTTCAATAATATTCGGTTCGGACATGTGTCGGTCCGATCCGATCATTCGCACTTTGCAATTCGGAGTAGACCCCCAGGTCTGTGAAGTTTACACAAAAAAATAATTGATTCTGTAAACCGATATTAGACACTAGTTTCACTAACTACGGTTGTTGACCCCACAAAAAAAGTTATCAAATTAATTTCTTTTTTGTTTCATGTTTGGATATCGATACAGATCACCTCTGTGTAGTTTCTCTAGCTAAATTAGCCCTGTTTAAGAAATTTGTCATCGATATTTTTTATTTCAATTTTATTATATTTATACTTATGTTCTGTAATTTGTATGGTGTACAATAAAAAGTATTCTATCTTCTATCTATCTATCTATTTTTTAAGTTATGCTACGCATAGTCGCACATAGCACATGATAACCTAGATCATAATAATTATTACATAGATAACGGTTCTCTATAAAAAAAACCATTTATAGGTAACTACTCGACAGACAGGAAAACCTTTTTCCCATTAGATTAGCCACAAATCCGCTGGCAGTAACCAAATAGGTTAGGTATTGTGATTTAACTTAACGAAGCGTACGTGTTACTTACTGAGCGTTAGGTATGTGATTAGCAGAGTAGCGTTAGTTACATACTTATTAATTAAGAGGTAGTAGGTAGGTTTTTACTTATCTCTTGGTACTGGGAACCCACCAACTTTTAATATTTATTATAACTGTCTGATCGCGACGATAGGTCGTGGTGGAGCAGAATGAAATGTAGCGGACTGTATAAAAGGTATAATGAGATAAAAACATGAAATATGATAAATTAAAATTACAACGGTCGGTTAAGAGCGGAAACAAGAGCGATTAAGACGCGCAAGCGCAGCCGTGCACGAAGGAGGGCAACAGCTGACTGTCCGTGGCGGTGTGGCGCGGGGGCCCGCGCTCGGCCGTCGGCCGGCTGACTCCCCGCTGTCCCCGCACCCCTCGTTCACTGCCGCTGGCGCGCGGCGATGTTGAATGGACCGCGAGCGGTCTCAACATACTCCCCCCGTTGAAGTGTCTTCAACAGAAGAAACTGGCAGCGGGCAGATGGTGTTGAAGGCGCGCCGGATGACACCCTTTCTTGTGAGAATGTCGGCGACCCTCGCGACGCCATCTCTGCCTGGGAGAACGTGTGTGATGCGTCCTAAAAGCCACATAAGAGGAGGTAAGGTTTTGTCCTTTATGATGACCAGTGTTCCTTCCTTGAGCTCGCCAGACGACCGGCACCATTTTGTTCTCTCCTGTAGCCACAGAACGTATTCATGTGAGAAGCGAGCCCAGAAATGCTGCTTCAAATATTCTATACGGCGAAATCTTTGGAGGCTGTTGACGTTGGCGTTCTGGATCTGTGGATGAGGCAGCATAATTAGAGAACGACCAATAAGGAAGTGTGCCGGGGTTAAAGGAGCGAGGTCGGAAGGGTCGTTGGACAGAGGAGTTAAGGGCCTTGAGTTTAAAATAGCCTCAACTTGAATTAAACAGGTAGCCATTTCCTCAAAAGTAAGGTTTGTTAAACCCAAAATGCGTCGTAGATGATGCTTGGTGGATTTAACTGCAGACTCCCATAGGCCTCCGAAGTGTGGAGTATACGCAGGTATAAATGAAAAGTTTATGCCAGGGTCGATGTTGTTGAAGTTTAAGTCCTGCGAAAGCAGCCTGGCCAACTCATTGAAAGCGCCGACAAAGGTGGTACCGTTGTCGGAAAAGATGTTACGGGGTTTTCCCCGTCGAGCAATAAAGCGGTTTAGTGCGGCTAAGAAAGCTTCCTTTGTAAGATCCGACACAAGCTCGAGGTGGATGGCTCTCGTAGCTAGACACACAAACACACAAATGAAGCATTTGATGAGCCTACATCCCCTACCTTTCCGGTCAGCTATCATGATGGGACCGGCGTAGTCTACCCCTGTGTCTAAAAAAGGAAACTCCAAATGTAGACGCTGCTCTGGGAGATTACCCATGATAGGCTGAATTGTGTTGGCCTTGACTCTGCAACATTTTACGCATTGATGTGTAATCTTTTTAGCCAAGTTCCTACCCCCAATAGGATAGTAGTGATGACGAACAGTGGCTAATAAAAGCTGTGGCCCAGCATGCAAAAGCCGTACATGAAACATGTTGAACAAGAGAATGCAAATTGTATGAGAACTAGACAGTAGAATTGGATGCTTAATGTTATAATCATAAAATGAATTTTTTAATCTTCCTCCAACACGAATTAAATTAGAAAGAGTATCATAGAAAGGTGACAAAGACAATAGCTTATTCTTTGCTGGTAACTGTTTACCCGACTTAAGTAAGTGATACTCTTCCGGGAAAGATTCCATTTGACTAAACCTTAATAATAAGTTTAAAGAATTATTAAGTTCAGTAGAAGTTAGTGAACCAGACTCAAATGACTTCTTATTGCATTTAAATATGAATCGCATGACATATGCCGTCACACGCTGTAATGTGCTAAAGTTTGAAAATTTTGAAAATAATGCAGTAATAGGACTTTCAATAATGTGATTAGAAACATGACAAGAGGAGACTGTTTCCGGTAACTCAGAACTATTTTGACTTGATTCAGGGAATTGAGGCCATGCAGACATATCTTTGCTAAGAAATTGTGGTCCTGACCACCACAATGAAGACGACAACAGCCTGTCAGTTCTAAGTCCACGCGAAGCGAGGTCTGCGGGGTTTTCAGCTGACGGAACATAGTGCCAAGCCTTTCCTCCTACAGTTTCCTGAATTTCAGACACACGATGACGGACGAATGTCTTTAGTTGGGTTGGTGAAGTAGATAACCATCCCAAGACGATGGTGGAATCACACCAACAATGAACTTCATCAAAATGTAATGTAATTGACTGACGAACCTTTGAGTACAACCGCGAACCCAACAACGCACCACACAGCTCGAGCCGCGGTATGGTTGTGGATTTGATTGGAGCTACCTTGCTTTTAGCGGTAAGGAGATGTACGGTAACCTCGCCGTCACTCGAAACACTGCGAACATAAACACACGCCCCATAAGCTTTTTCGGAAGCGTCACTGAATATATGCAGTTGTAGACGGGACGCAGATTCACATAACACCCACCGAGGTATCTTGAACTCGTTTAAAAGGTGCAGACTATTTTGAAAGTCATTCCAGGCATACTGAATATGTGTGGGAACAAGTTCATCCCAAGAACATTTGGCCAGCCACAGATGCTGCATGATAACTTTGGCTTCCACTATGCATGGAACGACAAGACCAATGGGATCAAAGATTTGTGCTATGGTTGACAAGATATGACGCTTAGTAGCCTTGTCAGTGGAGTTTAAGTTAATAGAGAATGAAAACGCGTCACTTAAGCTCTTCCATAGGAGCCCCAGAGTCTTCGACTGCTCGTTGTCGCTCAGGTCCACAACATCAGAAACGTCGCGTTCACCGCTAAGCGCCTGCAGCACCTGACTGGAGTTGGATCGCCATTTCCGAAGATTGTACTGTGCTGACCGAAGAACATCGTCAACACAGCGGCTTTTTTTCAAAGTTTCTGAAACAGATGATCCACCGGACAAGTAATCATCCACATAGAAGTCACGTGCTATCGAAAACTTTGTTGAAGAATCTGAGCACTCTTCAGCCAGTTGAAGTAAACACCTGGTAGCCAAAAAGGGTGCTGATGCTGTGCCATAAGTTACGGTATTAAGCGTGTACTCCTTTAACGGATGAGTTGGTTCTGCCCTCCAAAGGATCTTTTGTAAAGGACGATTATTGTCGTGAATAAGAGTTTGTCGATACATTTTTTCAATGTCCGCACTTATGACAATTTTATGTTGACGGAATCGAAGCAATATAGACAACAAATCATCTTGGATTGGGGGACCAACCATCTGTATTTCATTAAAGGACTTACCTGATGTGGTTCTGGCGGAAGCGTCAAAAACTACCCTTAATTTGGTGGTGGTTCTTGCCTCCTTCAGAACACCATGATGTGGTAAATAGTTTGAACATGTTGAGTCGAGTGGGCGCCTAGTAGATTCAGACATGTGCCCCAGCTCTATGTACTCATTAATAAAGTCAACATATAGGCTTTTAAGGCGAGGATCTCTACCCAAACGACGTTCAAGAGATAGGAATCGCTGCTTAGCCATCATGTATGAATCACCCAATACGTCCAGTGACTCTTTAAAAGGAATACTTACCACAAATCGTCCATCAGAATTACGATATGTGGTATCTATGAAATGTTGCTCACATGATCTCTCTTCACCAGAGTGTTTATGTATAGACGGCACAGAATCTAACTCCCAAAACCGATCTAAATCTACTTGTAAGTTATTATTGTGCATACAAACATGTGAAGAGGAATCAGACTGATGATATGCACCAGAGATGAGCCACCCTAATTTAGACTCAAGCAAAGTGGGCTTATGAGTACCTAATGCGATACGGCCAGTGCCTATGATACCCCAAAAGACTTCCGCACCAACTAGGACGTCGATTGAAGACGGAACATAATAAGTGGGGTCGGCAAGACGCACGTTCGTAGGTATACGAATATTGCTAGTATCAACAAAAGTATTAGGAACTGATGCTGATACTTTCGGCAATACGAGGCAGTCAATGTTCAGTTCGTACTCACTATCATCAATTGATTTTAATGACACTGAGCACCCCTGAGTACAACTAGAAACTTGATAATTTATACCTGTTACCTTGGACTTGGTAATGTAGGTAGGAACATGTAGCTTACGAACAAAGTCCTCCGAGATGAAATTTGTTGTGCTTCCACTGTCCAGCAAGACTCGTGCTGTATGGTGGTTACCGTCAGCGCCGGTCACCCTCACAAGAGCTGTGGAAAGTAAAATTACTCGAGATGTAAACGATTGACTAGCTGATAATGCAGTGTTGTGTGCACTAGGAAGAACATTATCACTATCGACATGTAATAAAGTGTTGTGTTTTTGACGACAATATTTACAATGACCTAATTTGCATCTGGAAACATCATGACCTGGACGAAGACAATTCATGCACACTTTTGAACCCTGAGCCTTTGTAATACGAGCCTGTACCGAGAGACTTTTAAACTGCTCGCATGCAAAAATGAAATGATCCTGACGACACATGGGACATGACAATGGTTTTAATGACTTGTCAGGTACCACAGCACTGCTCTTAGATTTGGTCGCAGGCGTAGCGTGTTCATTTTTAGCTGTTGCTGTAGGCCTAGACTCTTCAAGTGTCTCCAGTAAGTCTGCTCTGCTACTGATGAAGCTAGTGAACGCAGATAACGTAGGAGGTTCGGAAAAAGTGTTTCTGTGCTCTTCCCACTGACGATTTGTAACGTGGTCGAGCTTACTGGTCATTATGTAAATGATAAGCACATCAACGAAAGCGTTTTGAACGGGTTGACCAAGGGTTGCCAAAGCCCTAAGATTTTTATTTGTTGTGTCAATTATGTAACGTAGTGACTTACTTGACTCTCTATCTATAGGCTGAACGTTAAAGAGTGCTTGCACATGATTGTTGACAAGCAATCTTTTGTTGTCATACCTCTCACAGAGTAACTTCCAGGCAGCGTCGTAGTTTTCTGACCTGAAGTCAAGGTTATCAACAACAAGAGAAGCACTACCCTTTAAGGAAGCACGCAGATAGTGTAACTTATTTATTTTATCCAAAGATGTGTTGTTGTGTACTATAGAAACAAAGGTATCTCTAAACTCCAACCAATCATGATAGCTACCTGAAAACTTGGGTAAGTCAATTTTGGGTAAACGAATTGAATTGTGTTTGTGTGTACTAGTAATACAAGAATCCACCTCGCTTGCGGAGTCCCCCTTAAGAAGATTTCTTGCGCCGGTGATCAGCTGACGTGCAGAAGCCACCAAGCCGTAGTACAGCTTTTCAAAATCTTCGCGTTCCTCATATTGCTCGCTGGGGTCATCCACCAACGCCTCCAGTTCATCCTGTAATGCATCATATTTCTCATAAAGGCTTTCAAATATATTAAGTCGGTATTCGATTTCGATGATTTGTACCTCACTCAACTTTTCGCAAGACTTAGAAATATTTAAATAAGAATTAAACTGCGTAAGCTTGGCTTTAATTGAAGCTCGCTTCTTAATAAAACTTTTAATGTCAGCCATGACAATGGAAATTTAGCAGTTGCAGTAAGAAAGAGAGGGTATAAGAAAAAAAAAAAAAAACTATTCAAAAGTGACAATTACTGATAGTAAACGATTAGCAATAAGTTGTGAAGTATGCACGGGAGCTATAAGCAGCACGATATGAGATTGCTATTACAAAAGCGCTAGGCGTTTCCGATCGAATCTGCTGAGTAACGCAATGCGAATGATGCAATATTTTCCTTACACAAAAAAAAAAATTCAATTCCATTCAATTAGAGGGAATAATGCAAAATATACTAATTGGAAAAAGCAATGAATACGATTAAGAATAAGAATGTCCTTGATAATAAGCCTGTGATTGAATAAAAATGTCAAATGAATTAAAAATATCAAACTCACTGCTATTTGGCTATTTTTAAGCTGTGTACCTACTTTATAAATCAAAGGAAACTGTTTAAACAAGTTGATAGGCTGAAGATAATGAATTGACGAAATGTAACTATTATATAAGTTGTGACTAAGCAAGATGATTAGGCAAATGTTGGAACAAAGGAATTGGAACGTTCTCACGGTTTTATGCTGTCAACCTCTGATGATGAGCTGACGGCTGTGGCTTCGACGTGTAGATCCTGTAACCTTTCCGATGCCAGTTGACGAATGTTGACGTAATGTTGTCTTCAAGGTCTTCTTGCCCCAAGTTCCGACGATCTTTTCTTGCACCGCCCGTTGGTTTGAACTCGATGAAGACGGCTGTCGCCGTATCGACGTTCACGATGACCAAAAGCAGGCGATGACACGTAGAAAATGAAGACCTCTTGTGAACTTGAACTCGAAGATGAAGTCTTTTGTTCTCGAACCGACGAACCGTTGATTTTAAATTTTGAAAATTGACGTTTTTTCTTTGTTCGGTTCAAACGTTAACGGTAGAAGGACCAATGATCGCGACGATAGGTCGTGGTGGAGCAGAATGAAATGTAGCGGACTGTATAAAAGGTATAATGAGATAAAAACATGAAATATGATAAATTAAAATTACAACGGTCGGTTAAGAGCGGAAACAAGAGCGATTAAGACGCGCAAGCGCAGCCGTGCACGAAGGAGGGCAACAGCTGACTGTCCGTGGCGGTGTGGCGCGGGGGCCCGCGCTCGGCCGTCGGCCGGCTGACTCCCCGCTGTCCCCGCACCCCTCGTTCACTGCCGCTGGCGCGCGGCGATGTTGAATGGACCGCGAGCGGTCTCAACACTGTCGCAGGCAACTGGTTTAATTAGCCGTTTAGTTAACCGCACAGCCTTTTAACTAAACGGCGGCCGTTCACCTAACGGCCTGAATGATATTCAATAAATTATAGTTTGGGTTGGAAGTGGAACTGTAACCAATAACGCGCGAGCCTAATTGGTCGCAGACTAAGCCAGGGCACCCCGACCATGGGTTAGGTTAGAACTGTGATCAACCGCGTGCGAGCCGAGAGAGCGATGCGAGGCGACCACTACTTCCCAAGGGCAGGCGGTTGACTAAATGGCTAATTTAACCAGTTGACTGCGACATAACTACTAAAATACAACCTGACACTGACCAGCAACAGCAAATTGCAAAAAAAATAAATTTCGGCAACCTTAGCGCATCCCCACTGAATACGACAGGATCGTCAATACCACTCAATACTCAAAACTCAGGGTTGTCAAGCACCCTATATGCACAAAAAATGTCACCTTGACATCAGTCACCTACATCACCGTTTACCCAGATAAACTGGCCTTGTTTTGTTTTTATGTAATTTTGGATCTGGAATGCAGCACATTGTCTAGAAACGAGTCTGCAGATAAGCAGACTTATATTTTCTAGACACGTGATTTAATAATAAATTAAGTACTTATTGTCAATAATAACTCGTAATCTTGTTTTTATCTGTTCTTTTTTGTGACATTGCGTACGAGTTTGACATTGAGACCGAGACGTTGCTAAAAATGATCAGGGGGTCTACTCCGAAGTAATATCGGCCGAATGTTCGGCCGTTTCCTACGAAGTTACTATTTGGTTCGGTCGGTTGCGATCCTACACTCCTACACTCTTTCGAATATTGACTATGGTCCCGACCCAACTGAGCCGATCCGAACATTTTTCAATAATATTCGGATCGGCCATGTGTCGGTCCGATCCGAACATTCGCACTTTGCACTTCGGAGTAGGCCCCCAGGCTTACTAGTCTAAAAGCAAAAGTGTAACACACCTTGAATTTCAAACAGAGCTGAAATAAAAACTCACAAAAAGTGAGTTTGTATGTCAACATGCAACTACTTATATAAAAAATTGTTTGGTTTTTTCTTACTTTAACTTTCTCCTAATCTTGAATAGCGAAAATCAATTAATACCTCTCATGATAGTTGTAATCTTCTGTCAGCTTATTTGATACTCAGATAGTATTTTGCAGGATCATGTAAGTACCTAATTAAAATTGTCAATCCTTCTATCAACAAAAACCTATCTGTATGAGATAAGAGATGATAATTTTACACAATTTACGACGAAATAAAACAATAAGTACGTACCTAAATAATTTAAATATTTCACCTTTGGTGGCAGCCCCAGTGACGTTAGATTTTCTAAGTATGCGCGTACGCATACGCACGGCAACGTACACGTTCACAGTATTGTTTCCTACCTTGACGATTTACAATGAAATCTTCAGCAAAACATCTTACTACAGATAACAACAAACAATAATGATGTGAATTATAATGAAAAAACCGGCCAAGTGCGAGTCGGACTCGCGCACGAAGGGTTCCGTACCATTATCTATAAAAATAAATCATGAGTTGATTGAATGAAAGGTAAATTGCGGTTTACGATTTATGACGTATTAAAAAAAAACTACAGTATAGTATAGCTCTTATAGTTTCGGAAAAAAGTGGCTGTGACATACGGACGGACAGACAGACAGACAGGCATGACCCCTAAAAATGGTATATTGTCCAAAATGACAAATCTGATAACTTGATATAAAGTCTGTAGGTGACAAGTCAATCGCACAAGTCGCTTTCCGTGTTATCTTTCTGTGTAACCGCGTTGTTCTTCAAAGAATTTTGATGCGGTTTTCATTAAAATTTAGAAAATGTATTCTGGAAGGCTTAAGATAGGTATCTACATTTGACAACACGGTTAGCGCAGTGGCTCAGCGATCGGACTGCTGCGCTGCGTGTCGCGGGTTCGATTCCCGCACTGAACAAATATTTGTAAGTCCTACATGTATTTGTTCCGAGTCTGGGTGTTTTTCTATCTATAATATGTTGTATTTACAAACAAAAAATGTATATAAGTAGTTTATCAGCCATCTTGTTACCAGAACACAAGCATTAGGTTGCTTAGCTTGGGACTAGATGACGCTGTGTGAAATGTCCAGGGATATTATTATTATTATTCATATTTTACTTAATATAATTTAAAGAAACTCGAATGTTTTGTCAAGTCGTAAAAACCTTGCAAAGCAGGGGCGGTTCGCTCGTATTGTTTGCACTTACAAGTTTCTACTTTCGGCTAAGATCAAAATATTTAAATTCGACATACTATGTCAACTATGTCTAGAATTTATTGACTTCTGACGATTTATGACGCAGTCTCGTAGATCGCAGTATAACTTGTTTTTTTTAAACGTAATTTTTGTGTGGTCGTTGACCTTAATATTTTGTTTTCTTTTTTACTTACCATGTTTTAATATTGATATGTCCACGTCTGTGCGAGTTTCGCTAGCTAATTTAAAGAAAGTACAGCAGTGCGATTCTGTAACCATCTCACCGTGAAAACTCGGGTGAAGTGAGCGTGGAGTGCGCTGTCATTCCAACTAATGCTAGGGATTGACACTATTGATAAGCTCACTCAGAGCTCACTTCACCTAACTTTTCATGGTGAGATTTTTTCAGAATCGATCGGCTGGTGTTGTAGCGTTTATGTTTTTTGTATGACTAAGGGCACCAGCGTCATGGCTTGACTGTTTGCTAGTAACCCTTGTGTCAATTCATACACGTTGCTTCTTCTTATCGTGTCGATGGTACTCTTCTTCTATATTTTATATTGTTTGGGCCCAGTACGTGGCGACGTTAATTGCGGCATCAGTGGCATTCATTAAGTCATCCAAGGTGCAGGTGAACGGGCACTTAGGGCGCTCCAGCAAGTGGGACATGGTCTGATTAGAGGCACCGCACTCGCACTGGGTATTGGATGGGTCAGTAATCTAATCCCCCATTTCGACAAGTTGTGTCTGCAGCGCCCACGGAATAGATAAATAAGGTACCTTATTATCTGTTCCGTGGCAGCGCCCTACTTGTATAGACGCCAGCACATCAAGCTACCGGAAACTGTCAAATTTTCCCAATCTACTTTGAACCTAATGCTTTGGCGATAAAGTTGAAAATCTATTAAAGAAATTTGACAGATTGTAGTAGCTTGATGTGCTGGCGTCTGTACGTTGCTTAAAGTTAAGTAGCGATATTTATTTATAGTTTAACCATACATTTTTGACGTTTAAACGTCACTTAACTGTAATCATCGTTTATAAATAAACCCCTAAAGCTACGGTTTTAGTATAAATAATATATGGAAATATCCATATTTATATTGTGCCGCCACATAGCGTCTGGAATTTACTTTAGTCACTGAACATTTATGAAAGGAAGGTGTGTTTTCCTAGAGAGCGTTTTCTTCACCGTAATGATAAACCCCCCACAGTGCCATCATTGTCGTGACAGCCATCAATGCGACCGTTATGTGGTAGCCACCTCTCTTCTAGGAAGCCATAGCTTATGGGAAAAATTACCACTTTATCATATTACTAGATTCTGCCTTTGTGAAGTTTTTTTTACTTTTGCTCGGCTCCTGGGGGTCCTAGCGCGATGTTAAATAGTAACCTATGTACCTAGGCCTTTCTCAAATGCAAAAGATAATAATTTTTCAAATCCGACTGATAGTTACAAAGATTAGCGCGTTCAAACCAACTAACAGAAAAAAAAAACATTTCAGCTTTATTATCAGCTTATATCAATGGCTTATACATATAGATTATGAAAAACATATTTTTTCAAATCCGACTGGTAGTTAGACATAGATTACATAGATTAGCGCGTTCAAACAGACAAACATACTCTTTAGTCTTATTAATAGTATCACTACATATTATTATTAGTATAGATTATTATGAAAGACTTCATACATATTTACTTCTTGTGTAGGTACTTGTCACATGAAGGGCATGTAGGTGTGTCAGCAACGTGTAGATACAATCTCTATTGTTATCACTTATCATATATTTACCGTTGCTATTGGTACGTAGCAATAAATAGGTGCAGCATGCACATACAATACTTACGGATCAAGTTAAAACTTCTTGTAGCGACAACATAGCTATGACGGGTTTACTGAACGTTTTTGAATAGAGACTTTTTTAATAGGTTTATTAGTTCTAATGAGAATTTTAACTAATGAGTGTTTTAAACCTATTTTAGGGGATTTTTATGAATAAGACCAAAGGAGTTTCTCAAGTAGGTGCCTACCTACCCCCTAACAAGTTTTTCAAGATGTTAGGTAGGTAATTGCAGTTTTACGACTATGGCCTATGTAGTCAAGAATAAATCAATGACTACTAAACTGACTGACCTTTTCCGATAAATAAACAAACATTAAATTGAAAGAGAAAGTCAAAATTATTATTCGCAAAATCTTTTCTCTGTGAATAAAAAAGAAATTGTACCTAGTGTACAAACGCCAGCACATCAAGCTACCCGAAACTGTCAAATTTTCCCAATCAACATTGAACCTAATGGTTTAGCGATAAAGTTGAAAATCTATTAAAGAAAGACAGATTGTAGTAGCTTGATAAGCTGGCGTCTGTACAAGCATCTTTTGGTGTGTGGCCAAAATCGGAACTAACGCCATCTTGCTTTTTCAATAAAATGTCCACAGTTAATATGTGTGTGTCCGGTTTATGGCAATAGCATAGCTTTATACTATGGCAATAGATTCGCTCATATTACATGGAACTTAAACATTACTGGCGAAATGTGGGTAGGTACACCTCTGCCTAACTCTTCAGGGATTAGGGGCGTGATGTTGTGTACCGACTCAAACTTTATGCGGCTCTGGGGGTCTACTCCGAAGTAGTATCGGCCGAATGTTCGGCCGTTTACTGCTACGAAGTTACTATTTGGTTCGGTCAGTTCCGATCCTACACTCTTTCGAATATTGACTAAGTATGATCCCGACCGAACTGAGCCGATCCGAACTTTTTTCGCATTTTTCAATAATATTCGGTTCGGCCATGTGTCGGTCCGATCCGAACATTCGCACTTTGCACTTCGGAATAGGCCTCCTGAAGTGTGCTACTCGCTGCGCAGTACCTCACCCCTCACCCCCGCTGACACGTGAACTTGTTACTGCGCAGCCACTCGCCTCTGTTCCGGGCCGCCGTAAAATTTGAATCGAACTGTATAATGATGTAAAAGTCCCAAAAGAATTTAAAAAAAGTTTACTTACAACTCCCCCCTGGCCCCTGTCAGTGTCATTCAAGCGCCAAAAAGTCATTGTAGCCTTATAGCAGAAACTAAAACCATAGTACTGTAACTGAATTAGTCATTTCATATTATTTATGACAACGATTTGCAGATAAATCGATCGTAAAGGTAAAATAAACATGCACATTGCACACTGGCCACCCACGGTGTTAAAACTAAGGTTTTATTGGCTATAAGTCTATAACATAACTTGCATACAATAATATTTGTTTGATGCATTGTTTTATTATAAATTATAATAAAACAATTATAATACCGAAGATATATTGCAGTCTTTCTATATAGGAATGGTTGTTTAAAATTATCACTTAACACGAGCATCTTCACTTCACTATCTTAGAACAAGTAGTAAACACAAAATTCCTGGGTATAATAGTGGATCAAAACTGCAATTGGAAATCACACATCAATTACGTATGCGATAAGCTAGACAAATTCGTATACGCAATAAAACGTCTTCGATCAACAGTGTCAGTAGCCGCAGCAGTCACGGCATATTACGGATACGTAGCGTCTGTGCTGTCATATGGTCTGATACTATGGGGCAATTCAGTTGAAGTCCTAAGAGCATTTCGAGTACAAAAGAAGTGTGTTAGGGCAATATCTGGCGTCTGGTTTTTGGACAGCTGCAAACCTTTATTTAAAAAACTTCACATTCTACCGTTACCCTGCATGTACATCAAGGAACTATGCATGCTAGTAAAGCAAAATCCGCAGTATTTTCGTATGCAATCAGAAGTGAGCCACAAAAAGGCTTCTGCTCGAAATAAATACAAACATGAACTAAATGTACCTCAATGTAGATTACAATTATTTAGGAGGAATGTATATATTAATGCTATTCAGGTGTATAACAAGTTACCAAACTCATTTAAGGAACTACCTATCCCCATGTTTAAGAAAAAGCTGACAAGTTGGTTACTGGATAATTGTTTTTATGACATTGGTGAATGGTGAACTTAATTTTGACATTGATTTTAAATTATTATAATAATTCATATTGGACATATTTTAATCATTAAATCTTATAATTAATTCCTACTTAGTTATATAAAATGACATTTTAATATTTGTACGCCATATGTTATGGTAGAATGTATAGAACTTAACAAAAATGTTACCACCATACTATGTAAAACTACATTCTTACAAATAAATAAATTCAATTCAATTCAATTCAATAATAATTTGACTCAAGTTTAAACACGTAGGTAAATCACTCGCAATCGCAATGTGTGTCAAAAATGACATAGTCATTTTGACAGTTCCATTCAATGAGTTCAACAGTGACAGTTGAAAGGCATCGCAATGAATTGATAGTGTAACCTGTTGCTGAATGAAATGATTTCTTAGCTCGTGTTTAAAAACCGGGATTGCAAACCTTCGGGCCACCATACACAACGACAACAGGTGAATTCTTGTCATTTACCATAATCAACCTATTCATGTTCCCACTGCTGGGACACAGGCCTCCTCTCTGTGAGAGAGAATGGACCGTAATCGACCACGCGGGCCCACTGCAGCCGGTCGATTCTGTAAAAATCTCACCGTGAAAACTCAAGTGAAGTGAGCTTGATGTGAGTTGTCAGTAGTGTCAATCCCTAGCATTATTTGGAATGACAGCTCACTCCACGCTCACTACACCTAAGTTTTCACGGTGAGATGGTTACAGAATCGCACTGCTGGATGGTAGATGTAGATGTCATTATGTCTTCGAATTTTTGGTTCTAGGGCATGCCGGTTTTTAACGATGTTTTCCTTCACCCTTTTGAGTGCAGTGGTTACGAAATAATTTACACTAAGTAAAACGCCTGTCTTGGTTTGAACCTACAACCTGCAACTCGTAAGTCGCGGCCGTTATTACTAGGCCACCATTGTTATCTAAAAAGTTATTTTTTGGAACGAAGTTCGTTATCGCGCGTTGCAAAAGGGGGCTAGACGGAAAAAATTAAGACCAAAAGTTGGAACGACACTTTTTGCTATAGTTGTAAGCCGTGCGGCGTGCGCGTGTTTCTCTCTCTCTCTCTCTCTCTCTCTCTCTCTCTTTGAACTTCGTTCCATCCGGGTGTCCCTTGACACCTCGTCAAGTTTTTTTTTTCTCCGCTTCCATAAATTACCTACTCACATAAAATATTGGCTTCATAAGGCCTTTATTATTTATAAGGAGACTATCAACATACCGTCAGTGACCTGCGACCTTGATCGTTAAGATTGGCGACCATCGCATCGTGGCGGTCGACGTGTTTTGATAAGAGGAATCAATTGACTATTGGCAAATTAACGTGACTACTTGATAGGAACGTTGCAGTAAACCAATACTATTGAACTTTTATTTTTTACTTACTTTTGATCATCATCTGTCTAGCCTTTTCCCAACTATGTTGTGGTCAGCTTCCAGTCTAACCGGATGCAGCTCAATACCAGTATTTTACATGGAGCGACTGCCTATCTGACCTCCACAACCCAGTTACTGGGTAATACGATACCCTTGGTAAAACTGGTTATCAGACTTTCGGGCTTCTGACCACCCGTAACGACTGTCAAAGATACACGAATGACAGCCGGGACGAACAGCTTAACGTGCTTTCCGAATTCCGAGCCACGGAGGGGTCTTGGTATGTAAAGATGATCCACAGACTAACCGCGGCCACCGTAGCTTAACCTGATCGATGGCCCCGTGCGGCTGTTATTACTTAGCCACAAGCCCCTCAGGTTGTATGTTGATCTAAATATGATTTGCAGCCGTGTTTCTGTCTCTGTTTTAAATTCGTTTAGCGCTAAACGCACTTTTGATGATGTTAATAATTGGTGAAGCGCGTTTCCAAATCTGGGGGTCTACTCCGAAGTAGTATCGGCCGAATGTTCAGCCGTTTCCTGCTGCGAAGTTACTATTTGGTTCGGT
This sequence comes from Apamea sordens, assembly GCA_945859715.1. Taxonomy (NCBI): domain Eukaryota; kingdom Metazoa; phylum Arthropoda; class Insecta; order Lepidoptera; family Noctuidae; genus Apamea; species Apamea sordens. The sequence goes on from OX244001.1 coordinate 15,414,903, forward strand.
CGTTTCCGATCCTACACTCTTTCGAATATTGACTATGGTCCCCGCCCAACTGAGCCGATCCGAACTTTTTTTTCATTTTTCAGTAATATTCGGTTCGGCTATGTGTCGGTCCGATCCGAACATTCGCACTTTGCACTTCGGAGTAGGCCCCCTGACTTGACTGAAAATCGGCAGGTATAATTATGTTATCTATGTTACTTACTAATAATAAAGCTGAATAGTTTGTTTGTTTGACCGCGCTAGTGTCTGGAATTCCAGTCTGATTAATATTTTTTTTTGCTATTCAATTCTTGAGAAAGGTTATAGGTATCGTAGCTTGATGCTAAATAGAGCATCCCGCTACGACCCTAAAACGGCGAACCTTTCATCATTCTCCTGCCCATGTTCCAATGTATTAACGACAGAACTTGGGAAATGGCTATTATGTATATGTATTTGTATATACCTAGCTTTGTTGGCATACGTGTACGTGAAACACGAGGAATCTATTTATAAGTATTCAAAAATGTAATAACTTTTCCCCCGATACAAGTGCAGCTATTGGTTTGCAAATACATAGTAAGAAATTGCCACAAACGTATTCCTCCGGGCAAAATTCCGCAAAGATAAACGCTATATGCAAATAAAACCCGTAAGATTCTGACGTGAAGAAAATATAAAGATATGCGTGTGTCGTCGTGTGACGTCGGTATTATTTAACCTCAAGAATGTCACGAGACCGTTAATGGGTGGTTACAAACTTGCATACCTTCCCATTTATGATCTGCGCAAACATACACTTACTTATCTATAATCTGAACCCAAAAATAATGTAAACTAGTGTCAGAAAGATATTTATAGGTATTGAAAAAAAGAATGCCAGAAGTTCGTTGCGACGTGAAGATGCTAAACGATACGATTTGCTATAGTTTTTTGTGTTTTGCAGCCAAGTAGGAACCTTTATGCCCGGGTTACCTATCAGTCGCATTGTATTATAATCGATACGATACTAGTACTTGGTCATTTCTAAGGGCAATAGCAACAATTGCAATGTAATACAGAAAATTAGTTGCCTATTCACTCATCATAAATCTGAGTCACAACTCACAAGCCACTCGAGTTCGAACTAGACGGTGGCATTATGTAAGATGTAACTAACCTCCGCAATCAGCGTTTGTAAGTCACGCGATAGCCGCTGCAGCGCTGCCAAATAATGCGAGAATTGGCACTTGCATTTACAACATTACATAACGGATTTTTTATTCGTCTATTTTTCCACGATACTTATTCTCTTTCAAAATTTCAAATGTTCTAGAATAGCGCCAATAGACGTTATCTAAGTCAATATCTCTCAATGCAAAGTAGCTCACATAAAACAATTAAACTTAGATACTTATTTTTCCTTTCTTGTTCCAGATATTGCCGTGACCACAGGAGATCAACTAGAATTTTTTACCAATGGAAACAAAACCCACTCTGAAGGCGTTCAATTTAGAGACCTCACAGCATTGGCTTATGATGCAGTACACAACATGCTGCTATTCGTCGACAAACAGAGCGACAACGCCTCTATATTTAGTTTTAACATATCTAGTAAGAAATACCACTCATTAGTCAAAAGAAAAGCATACGAAAATATACAGGGTCTCGCTTTCGATCCAGTCAACGGATTACTCTTCTGGACAGACTCAAATGAAAAAAGCATATATTGGATTTCGTTAAAGCCTGGATCAAAGAACAATGTTTACGGAAATCTTTTGATCAAGATGGATGATGAGATTCCGAGAGCTATTGCCGTGGATAGCTGTAGAGGGTACGTTCCTAATGACAGTTTTATAACTCAAAAAAACATACTGAATTGCGTGATAATTTATAGTGATTTACAAATTACAGGTATATTTACTGGACCAACATAAACACCACTAAGCCCACAATAGAGAGAGCTAGATTTAATGGCTCTGAGAGGGAGGTTATTGTCGACAGCAACATTCACATGCCAGTCAGCTTGGCCATTGACCAACACACAAAGAAAATGTACTGGGCAGATGATAGGGAAGGTATACACTATTCTATTGAAAGTGCAGATCTAAATGGAAAGAACAGAACATCTTTATTTGTTGGAATAAATCATCAACCGAATGCATTGACCGTGTCTAAAGATTCCATTTACTGGGTGGACTGGGGCTACAAATCAGTTTGGAAATTACCGAAGACTCCATTTAAATATGAGGAACCAAGAGATATAAGTCACTTTAAAAGTGAAACACCTTTCGGTATTGCTGCTAATTATAAAATTGAGGATCAGACTGCAGGAACTCACGAATGCGAAGCACTAATAAGTCTACCACAAAACAATTCGGCGATCAACGATTCCTTCAACATTCCTACTGACGCAGGCCTGTTTTGTGTGCATGGCATAAAAGTTAGCGGAAAGTCACTATGCAAATGCACACCTGGTTACACCGGCGAGAGGTGCGATATTTCAGTCTGCCAAAACTATTGTTTCCAAGGGGATTGCAGCGTCAGTGATGAGGGAAAACCTAAATGCAGGTAAAGCTTTTTATTTTTAGACGTTCTGCTGGAGCCCTTGCTTAAAATTAAGTTCAAATTCATTTATTCATTTTGTGAATATACAGATGTTATATAAAAAAATGTTGGTCCATACTATGTCCTGCCAAAAGGCATACAAAATATCTTAAATGTTTTCGTTATTACAGATGTAATGCCGGTTATTCTGGAGTGAGGTGTGAGGTCAACGCGTGCCATGGCTATTGCCTGAACTATGGTGCCTGTTCCTTGGACGAGAAGAGTGAGCCTGTGTGCCAATGTATTGGAGATTACGAAGGCTCAAGATGTGAGGCAGCTAAAATCTTCACTACCACCACCGAGGCCACCACTTCTACTAGTCCTAGTTCTACTACTTCTAAGGCGCCAGCTACGGAAACAAATGAAAGTTGCCAGTAAGTAGAGCAAATAATTCACATATATTGCTTAGTTTTGATTACAGCATGAGATAAAAAGAACCACAATCATCAACCTAAATCAACAAAGAAATGTGGACAGTTTGAATGGACACTGAGCAATGAATCCAATGTTTAATAACATTGTTTATAATTTCTGGCTAACAAATAGTTATTTGATTGTTCGCAATTATGTATACAAATATCTACTACCGGACTGTTGATATGGCTGTCCTATTTACTTTTTGTGATAAAATATTTTAGGCTTTGCATGTCCATTCGTTCACTCATTCATGTGTGACAGTCTATGTTAAAAACTGCGTGTGCCACTACAGCTACGTACTGCAGTGCGATTCTGTAACCATCTCACCGTGAAAACTTAGGTGAAGTGAGCGTGGAGTGAGCTGTCATTCCAACTAATACTAGAGATTGACACTATTGACAGCTCACTCTAAGCTCACTTCACCTAACTTTTCACGGTGAGATTTTTACAGAATCGATCGGCTGTACTTTTCTTCTTATTGTTTCGACGGTACATCTATAGTCTATTCAAATTCTTGTTTCCAATTGATGTTACAAATATCAACTTTATAACACTGTAAATTAAGTTGATTTTAGAATAACTAGTAGACCTATTGAAAAAGTCATAAAAAAACTAAAACTTGTAGTGTAAACATTCAGTCTTATTCATAAAACTTTAATCAATTGCTAAGCAAGTGATTAGCAAAATTCTTATTCATAATAGCTATTTAGCGCTAAGAGGATGCTAAGCAATTGATTAGTAGCTGTCAAAATTAAACACCACCGGACCACTGCTAAGAGGATGCTAAGAGGCAACATGGCGGATTTTATTTGAATCAGCTGATCGGATCATTGCACTTCGAGGTTATTTTGGTCATAGTATCGAGTAATGCGTAAATATGGATTTCGACAATCTTTTACGGGATTTCCAAAACGATGTAGCATGTTAAATAATTTTGAAACGGAGGGAAGTAACAGAAGGAAGACCTACAAAGCTCGTACAAAACCGCTACGAGAATGATTACCTATTGCATATTCTACATTTCGAGTACATATGATGAATGGATTTATAGGGAAAGCTCAATGAGGTGGCTCAGTAGGTACTCAGGAGGTTTGAAGAGAATGAATTCGTGAACAAGCTTATCACAGATAGTGATTATTCAATATGTTATCCCATGTGCCCATGTGTTATCCTATGACGCCAGTTCTATGGTACAGAACTAAAGAAAAACCACGTTGTGGCAGTCACACACAAATAATAAGAGACATTTTGTAGAAATAATTTATTTTGATTCGTAATAAAACTACATTTTTGTTCTACATAGGTATTCATTGTTTTTGTTTTCCAATACTCTTCCTCCAAAGACATGGGTGTCATTCTTTACGCATGCCACTCTCATTCGTCATCTTTTTCACGTAGCATGGTCTCATCCATCGCCGTCTTTGCGAGGTTGAATGGTATTAGTGCTAGGTATTAATAGTGGTTTTCATAGCAGCAGTCAAACTTGTATCTGTAAACAAGCATATTAATTTTTACTAAAAGACACTGAAACCCCGTTACAAAAACAGTAGGAAGTAATATCATATAGACACAAGTACCCACTTACATTTCTAAAAGAGCAAATTGATGTTAACAATCATAAAGGACATGAAAATACAAGTTATTATCGGCTACTGCTCTCACATTCATTTGGTCAGTTTTTATTAGTAAGTAGATATAAATTCAATGATAAATACCTTTTCCTGTTTACTCCAATTATTGGAGCTTATTATTTTCATTGCTACCACCGCATTTACAATGATTTAATTATAAAAAAATATTTTATTTATATTCAAATTATCCGATGAAATTTCTGACATTTATCTGCCAGCTGCCAGTCACGACAGATAAAAAATCGTAGTTTTGACAAGTTTATTCTAAAAATTCCGTTTTTTAGTCGACTATTTTGATTATAATCTGTGCCGAACGCATAATTTCTCCTCTATTTCGTTTCGCTACTAATCACCTGCTAACTAGTGTTTATGAATAAAGAAAAGTTAAGCACTGATTAAGAGCTAAATAAATGGTTAGCTAAACAGTAGCTAATGAGTGATTAGCGAGATTTTTATGAATAAGGCTGTTTATGTTTAGGAATTAAGGTTATTTTTCCACAAACTTATACCTATTTACTGTTACTACTTTTACTGTTTGGGCCCAGTGGCAGAAGGACGACGCCTCTGATGCCGCAATTAACGTGGCCAACGTTAATTGCGGCATCAGAGGCGTCGTTTAGATCGTCAATGGTGTAGGTGTATGGACATACGTTCTGTCCATAGATTCCCATTTCACTCTTTGACTTCCGTTGTATCAGCTAAGCCCCGTCAGCCAGTGAAACAAGTAACATTTTATTCTTTCATTTCAGGTGCAATGACACTCAAGCAATCCCGAGGTCACCAGTGCCTTCAGATAATTCCAACTCAGATCAACTGTCGACTCAGACCGTCATAGAGGGCTGTGCCGATGGCTGGGACCCCGTCAGAGACCCTATCATCATAATGCTGGGTATCCTATGTGGAATGCTGTGTTTGGCTTGTGCTGTGCTCATCACCAAAATTCTACAATTGAAGAAAAGGCCAAGGTTTGTAATTTTTTTTATTTGAAGACAATTGTAGGTAGACATTATGATTGAAAAGGAAGTGAATGACAATATGACAGCTGGCTGGGGAGAATGAAAGAGGAAGACGTTTGCTGACCCCAAGGAACATGGGACAAGGCCACAAGGGCAAGCAAAAGGACTAGATAGCGATTTAATTTATTATAATTGTGCAGGTCATTCATATTTGAATGTGATAAGGTCAGGGAAAGAGTAAACTACTTTTTCCACTAACTAACCACTAGTAACCACAGTAGTCATTTTCCACAACTAGTTTTTGCTGATGATCACCAAAAACTACTAAGAATTAGGTTCCGTTTATGTCGCATATTTTGACACTCGCAGTCGCAAAGGAAATCTCCCGTTAACCTAGATTCATGAAATTTGGCAAGAAGCAATGTCATGTAGCACAATACAGGAAAAAATCAGAAAACCGTAAATTTGTAGTTACATACTTACAAATTTGTACGGTACCCTCGGTGTGCGAGTCCGACTCGCACTTGACCGGTTTTTTTTGTGGGGTCATCGACCGCTGTTAGTGTATTCACTTAACTTTAATCATTGTTTATTTAGTGGTGCAAGCGAACCTAAAACTTTAAAACATCATGTTTTTATTATTTCCAGGATCAAGAAGCGTATCATAGTGAACAAAAATGTAACTCCTATGACGGCGCGACCTGACCAGTGTGAGATCACCATTGAAAACTGTTGTAACATGAACATTTGTGAAACTGTGAGTACCACCTTTAGCGCCATAATTGACTTCACGTCAGCACAAAACCTGAGATATTTTAATTATCTGAACGATTATGGTAATTGCTTGTGTTTTTTTTTATTACTAAAACTGATTAAATAAATGGCATGGAGTCGTAGATAGTGTACCTAACAAGAACAACCTACTCACTGTTTCATCATGACAAATGACATAACTCAATCTTTTGGAATGATTTAAAATATATCCTGTTGGCTAAAATAATTCCATTACATAATTATGTCATTATTTAGTTGCGAAAATGTTTGCAACTAAATTGCCTGAAGATACTATACAACAATAGCTACAGATGTACGGACGCCAGCACATCAAGCTACTACAATCTGTCAAATTTCTTTATAGATTTTCAACTTTATCGCTAAATCATTAAGGTGATTGGGACTGGTATACTACCTACCTACCTATACTATACCTTTGGATCTAGTTGTCCCAAAATAAATAATTTTTAATTTGAATTGAATTATAAAAAAATATTATTCATTATTTTCCATTATTAAGTAAATCAATTTATTTTTTTCTGAGGGCAGCTTTGTCCAAAAAGTCGGATTATAAATATGAAATATCATCGTAAATGTTACCTACTGATATAAAAAACAATAAAATTCGTAAGCATGATTCGACGTATTTTTGATTAAACAGCAGATAACAAGAGAAATCGCATGAATTAATATTTAATAGTAATTAAGTAATACAAATTGATGCGCCAGGCATTCAGTTAACAACGAAATCACTTGTTCAAACATCAGACATTATTTGTCAGACTGTCGTTGATACAGCTATGTTTGATCGCTTCCGTTTTTGTTTAAAAAAGTCACGTGTCGTTTAGTACGACACGCGTGGACGACAGAGGCAACAGCACAGCCGTTGACGCGACATCTGTTGCTGCCGACGCGGGCTGTTGCAGACACGCGTGCCGGCAATTGTATTTTGCATTAAGTTTTCATTGTGGGTAGTCCGTAGTTGTATGTTGCATATATGCGCTTTAAACTTAAGTACACTTTGCTCGGATTCTGTGGTATTTAAACGGAGAACACAACCTAGTCCTTCACAACCCAGTTACTGCGGAACGCGATACTATCAAGGGGTATCGCGTTCCCCAGTAACTGGGTTGTGAAGGTCATATAAATGCGGCTGTTCCAAGTAAAATACTGGTATTCAGCTGTATTCCCAGACATGAAGCCTACGCAGATGATGATGACAGTCCGCCATAAGAACTTTACTTTATTTAAAAGCCTTGTGGTCGATTAAATAGCCATTTATCTGAGGACCTAAGAAATAGACCTGCGCATAAGTTGTTGACAGTTGTAGACGTATTTAGCACGCATTGACGCCCGCCATTAGCGCAATGAGGGTAACGGTCGGTCTATTTAAAATTTTGCATAGTATGCTGTACTGTCATTGATACAACAATGTTTGGACACTTCCGCAACTACCTATTGTTGCCACGCTTTTATATTTGTTTAATAAAATCACGTGTCGCGTATAAGCTGCCCACGCGACGTATATTAGTCAACTATAGTGTCCGTATTTTTCAAATAAAATGTCGTTAGGCGTATGTTGTTGTGCTTATTAAATGGCGCACGCCGCACGAGCGTTTTTGTTTCGTGCGTTCGGGAATCGATACCGGCATTGCGTAACACACTTTTAATCACACTCACCATGAGAAGATTAAAATGATATCCTTGAAAACGAGATAACACTATCTACGACTTCACCACTTAGGTAATAATTAAGTTCTTAAAAAGATACAAACACCCACCTACGTTTCTTGAACCGCACGCTTACCAATACAGCACCTACAATAATTTTACAGAGTCCAGTAGGTACGTCCTGGTAGCTTTAAAAACAAAAGCAAACAAATAATTAATTGTCACATTCACACTCGCATCTTTATTACGTAACGCACTCGCAATCTCAATAGCTTTCATAAACAAATCGACATCAGTTTCAATCCTCGCTCAGGCTCAGATCTCCGGTGTGTATGAGGTGTCTCTCCACAGACAATGGCTCACCTCCCATGCATCTTGCACCGCATCCTGTCACCTGCACTCATGAGGACCGAATGGCTGCGTCTGCGAATGGTATCCGCGTTGCTGAATTTTGAGCCAAACAAATTTAAAAAACGATATTTATTTTTTCGTGCTATTTTGGCCATTGACACGCAGAAGAGAAGATGGCTCCGCTCACCGAAGTGGATTTTCTTGAACTGTCAAAATAAAAGCGATTGTAATTACAAGTGTGTTACTGAATAAGGATGCAGCTGAGATATATACTGGGTAATCTGGTATTTTGCTAATAGTCACGGCTTCCTGTGTCTGTTATGTTCGTATCTTGTTTTGTTCATTGTGTTTGTCCTGAATTCTTGAAAAATAGTACATGTCGTCGTAGTGACACTAAACCCTGTCCATTCGGTAAACCGTTTTTTGACAGATGGAACTAGTGATTGCAGCAACACACAATACATTGATTGATACACGCACGGTATTATAATGTCTGTAAGAAGCCATAAATAAGAGTTTGTTGCTATTGATGAGCACATCAACCCTTTTTCAGGTTTTCAGTTATTTCAATTATACCTTGTATAATTGGGTTGATTTTGTGACTGTTTAAAGGTTCCCCGCAGACAGGCGCGACGTGACTCTAGTAGAGCAATTTCTATAAAAAACTTCATGAAAATTGTTCTACTAGAATTGCGTCGCGCCTGTCTGCGGGAGCATTAAAGGGGGAAGTTTTCTAGTTATTTTTTTAACCAGTGTGCTATATTATTAGCATGCAGATTTTAATGTGCCCATGACATTCCATATCTACAGGTTGATAATGCTATAGCAAGCTGCAATGATTTTTGAAGTTTGGTCCTTGAGCCGTCTATTTAAGGTTCACATTTTGATCTTACTGCTTAGCCCCGCATGGTTTGGGTTACACTTGCTTACTAACTCTATTAATAGTTATTACCGTTGTTTTTTTAGAGTTTTTGATGAATTTGCCACTAATCATTATGTTACATACAATGGTTCAATGATACTTACTTATACGAGTATGTTTCATATTATTTTTGTCTTGAAAAAAAATATCTTTGTTTTTTTTTGTACACCTAACAATAGCATTTGGTTTTTGTCTTTTTTAGTCTTTAAATTTATTAATGTTGCCTTCTAAAAAACTCGAAAAATAATGGTACTTAGTTAAATTGTGGATCCAGTTTTTTTTTGTTTTGTTTGTCGCATGTTTTTTTAAGATGCAAGTGTCTTGCGTTTATTTACGAGAATGTAACTAACACTAAAATGCAAAGTACGTAGGAATGTGCTAACCCACTTAAAAATAACCTAATTTAATAACAAATACACCCAATACTGATCGTTACTATGCTTTATGGGGTTTATTTATAAACGATGATTAAATGTAAGTGACGTTTAAAAGTCAAAAACAGTCGATAATCACTATTTAACTTTAAGCAACGTTTATGAATAAAGGGGTAAATATGTTACATGAAGGTATTAAATAATTATAAATAACTTGTTGGTAGGTAGTTATTTGTAGCAGGAAATATTTTAGTTAAGTACTAAAAGGTCACTATATCTTACTTACGTATAAACGTGCAAGTTTGTTTGTATGGGTGGATGTTTGTTACTCTTTCACGCAAAAACTACTGAACGGATTTGGATGAAATTTGGCACACAGATGGACAGGATTAACATATAGGATACTTTTTATCCCATATATTCCCACGGGATCGAAATTTATGCGGGTGAAACCGCGGGGCGCAGCTAGTACTTCATACATATAAGTAGATACTTATATGTGACATTTATATAGGTGTAATGAATGCCTCCATTTGTCACATAAAAAATATACCTATATTACAAACTAAGTTTTAAGTTCAGTCGTAGAAATTAAATTAAGCTAATTGACACCCTACGTCAATTAGCCGTGTTATAGCCATTTCATACAACTGTCAAAGAATGACATTTCATTATACAGACAATTTAAGATCGCAGTCAATTTATTGCTTAACAATTAATTCATAAATTAAGGTGATTGTCGCAACCAGCGACAATCACCTTAATTTATGCGTAACTGTCTCACAATCCCCTTCTTCGTCGTATCGATGCCACGACAGTGTATTAAATTGTATTGGCCTAAAGACCCTTTATTTTGTCAATACAACAAAATCAATTACTTCATAAATTTTTGAAAAATTCGTCTGCTCATTAATTTAAATAACGCCTTGAACATAGTTTAGTCAAAATGAAAGGGATTGTGTTAAGTGCGTTAGACCAAGTACGCACGATTTTTAACGCAACGATTTTATAGCTCGCACTGGATTTTCAGCTCTCGGTGTTGAGCTGAGCATTGAAAATTCAACAGAGTGGATCCCTGCGCTATAAAAAAATACACTGTTGGATTTTGAACTCTCGGCGCTAAGCAGTGCCTTGCAAATCCAGTGCACGAATAAAATCGCCGCGTTAAAAAGTGACCCGTGGGTACGAGGTACTTTACGCTTATGCAGTAAAGGTCTATCCATACATATCAGGGCCGTGTCTGGGACGTTGACGGACCGCGCTCCCTCGGGGGCTCAAAAAATATCTGTTTGTACAGTCTGTCATCACAATTATCTGACCCACCCTAAAAACAAACGAATTTGGACCCTCTGAATGTAACATTAAGGTTTATTCAATTTATATGAGCTTAACAGACAAGTGCTCCAGCACTCGAAGGACAAATACAGTAAAAATACAGACACGCAAATTTGATCTTTAACACGTAAGGTTAAGGTAAACCCACCCAACATTGTCGGAGCCACCGGCATTATATATCATTTTGTTAAGCTATTTTAATCATTATCTCGTTGACATTAAAGTTGAAAAGCTTTTAAGTCACACTACATAATTACAACCCAATCATTAATTTCGCGTATTTCCAACAAGTTCTTGTGGCTTAGCGGTTTGATGCTGGATTGGCAAAGAACAACATGTGGGTTCGAATATACAGTCCACCTATATTATCAGTTTCTTTTTTAATTTGTTTTCATTTCTACAATATTGCTTGCATTATTAAGGAACGACCAATATGATTTACGCCTAATAACTTATCTTGTAGACAGGTGGGTAAATTGAAAAACTTTAAGTTCACAGAATTTATATTTACCAAGAATGTTTGGAAACGAAGTAAAAAATATATTTGCTTCGTGAGGTAGATAATAAATTCATCTAAGTGACAAAAGTTACACTACGCCTAATAGCAGTGACTGCGCTCACACATTTGTAAATCGTTTCACATAACTCGATAAGTATATTTAAGCAATTTGGTGTTACCAAACATAAAATCATATTTTTACATGAGTAGAATGTTGGAATTAGAGAGATTGGTCATCGACTTAATATAGCAGTAAGTGTTTTTTTATACCTATTTAATTTTATTGATTGTGATTAACGAACGCGTAGTTGGCTATTTTACCATTACATTCACTCCTTACAAGTTACATACACGGTTCCAAAAATGTTTTTTTTTTGTTTTAGAGAAATACGGTCAGTCTATGCCTAAGACGTTATGGAGACAATGGAAATATTCAGCGGATTCGTCCAGGAGCAAAAGCCATCAAGTATAGTCCCGAATTCGAACGCCACCGTTGTTTCAAGTCAAGTTGAAAATCCATTTTTTGCCCATTCGTGTAACCGCAATAAACCACAATATTTCAGTGGAAACAGTGAGAAGGCATTTACACGCTGCTGGGATAAGGAATTATAAACCGGCACAGAAAATTGCATTGACACCTGCTCATCGCGAAGAAAGGGTCCGTTTTGCCCAGGAATATTTAAATTTTATTTTTTTTATTTTCTATTTTTAAACACACCATGTAAGTAAATGCACAATGGATTGATTGTTAAACCATTAAAATGTTGCAGATTATGTGGTGATGTTATTGTTATAAATAGATTGTTTCTATTTAAATAACATGTTTATTCACTACATATAGGCAGCTATAAATCTGTAAAGCATTTCACACATGAATTAATTTTCTCGATAACAAACTTTTAAGCATAAGCATGCCTTGTTTAATGTTAATAAATGGTTAGATTTGATTATGGCATATTAATATAAAATGTAGGTATATTAATTTGGAAATATATATGAGCATTTACTTATTTTATCTTACCTAAGTGTTTTAATGAAATAATAAACATTTTAAACTTGCAATTTTTTAATTTTATTTCTATACCAACTGCCCGTTTAAAAAAACAAGATCCTACGTCGTCCATTAAAGAAATGTAAAAAAAAAAGTGTAATAAAAAAAACAGCTGAGCAAAAAGCTACATTTAGGTTAAACTCGGTTTCGAACGTAGACAACGATGAACACCGCACTACCTTAGTGACCACAAGACCAACTCAACTCTTATAAGTAGCATTGAAATTTGATCTTAGTTGTTATGCTAGACGCAATATTCTAAAGAATTTGAACCATATAGTATACTTTCATAAAGTTTATTCTTGCACAGCACAAGCAGCCAACCTTTTCTTCGTGCAAATAGATTATTTTGTATTTTAAATAATCACTCCATTGAGACATGATAATAAAAAAATCTACCTACAAAATAGAAAATAAAAAATGGTAAAGAGACGTTGTTTTTGTAATTTAGTAAGACAAGGTCAAATATGTTTGAGCGTAGTCACTGCATACCCTTAGTAGCATTTGAATACCAGTTTTATAATAAATAATATTTATTTTTCAACTACCCACTTATTACAAGTTATGCGAAAATATTACCATTTTACAAAGTTTATATTTGAAGATTATCCGTCTATAGTTCTTTATAATAATACAAGAAATAGTTTTGGAATAAATTCTAAATTGAAAGCAAAACAATATCATCGTCGCAGGATTTGATCTCGCACCTTAATTTTCTCAGTCTTATACACAGACCACGAGACCAGAATTACTTGAACGCAATCATTAAAATAAGCTATTACACTAATTATATTATAACAAGTAGTTATAACATATAACCTAATGCTAACGTTATAAAGATGAAATTTGCGTGTCTGTATTGATTGTAAGTCCTCGTGCACTTGTCTGTTAAGCTCATATAAATTGAATAAACCTTAATGTTACAGCCAGAGGGTCCAAATTCGTTTGTTTTTAGGGTGGGTCAGATAATATTGACGAGGAACTGTACATTTTATATGAACTCGTTCACACACGTCCGTGTCCGGGACGGCGACGGAGCTTCAGTGTCTGCCTTGTGCGTGCCACGGCCCTGTCACGTCCCGGACACAGCCCTGATATGTGTGGATAGACCTTAAGACTGGAGTACAGACCACAGAGGCGCCTAGGCGGCCGCTGCTAGAGGCGACATTGTCAACACATTCCATTACAAACCAAGCCTTTCGAAATAAAAGACGAATAGAAACTGACAGCTTTCACCTGCGGTCCGAGGTCAAAATTATGCGTTCAACGCACAATCGGCACCACGAATTATACAGGGCGGCACTGGCCCATGAATTCAGCAAGAACTGGTTGGTACTGCCTTCTCTAGACGCGACCGGGGCGGTGATTCCGTGCTCTGTGGTCTGCAGAGAAGAAAAAAATCTAGACTTGAAAACCTAAAAGTAATAATTTAATTTTTTTTTTTACAGCCTTGTTTCGAACCAAGATCAACGATACGGTCATCTTTACTGGACTCAAAACCAGGCAAGGAAGAAAAGAAGAACTTGATCGCGAACATGGAATATCCAGACGACCCATACTAACATCAATGGATCTTTTTTGAGTGGCGTACAATACTTTGGCTATAACACTAAGGCACAATATACATAAGGAATTATTCGGACATAACGGGAATATAGGCATTACAGCTTCTAACCAAAAATTTTGCTGAAAAATCACGAAATACAAAGTTTGACCACTTTTTTATAGTCAAACTGTGATGTTATTGGTGCTAAAGCGAATGTGATAGAAATAAATTACAGTTTGCGTCCAAAGCACAAATCCACCATACTGTATTTTATACAGGCTGTACACTGTGTACTTAAACTTTAGTTACTTTATTTATCTTCAATTTTACCTGGAAATAAAATGTGTCTAGGAAAATCATAACGACGATAAGAAATCATTGCACTATTGAATTATATGGAAACGTTTTCCAGTTATAGAAAACAATGAGAATATCATCCAAGCATGTGTTGATATAAACATACGTTTTTTGGTACCTATAGAATTCTTCCGACACGAATATATTCCTTATAATATTGTGCTAAAGGTTTACATATATGTGATATTTGATTAAGGAGGGAGAAAAAGATACACATAAACGATTACATTAATCTTTGTGCGTGATCTAAGGGCTGTGTATGATTGCTAAAATCTGAGTGCATGGAAACTAGATTTTAGGTGTTATTATTTATTTCGGGTCAAAATGATCGACGCATATCGTGAATACGTAAACCTTGAGGGATCCTGGCTAAAAGGTTCATGCTTCAGTGGGTCGTTATTTTGTTAGCATTCACAAGGTGCCTTCTTGTTAACGTAGTGCTTTAACTAACGATTAACATATCGATGTTTTAGTTCACCCAAGCTTATCGATACATGTTCATTTTAGCAGCGATCCTATCGAAATGGGCATTTGAGTCGATTTTTCGTTATTTCCATTTCAAATATCTTTGCTATTTTATTTTATTAGTAAATACTATTCAAACATGTTTCTTAGGGTTGATTTTTCAATCATCTGATTACTTTAATCGAGGAATAATTTTGAAATTTTGAGTTATTTCGTACAAAAACTGTTAAACGTTAATTTTATTCCTCGAATAAAAGTTATTTGGTGATGGAAAAATCGGCCCTCAGAAAAATGTGTCGAATGTTCTTTATTGATTAAGTTCTAGTGACTTTGTGCCAAAGTTTACTTGTTTCGTATAACGAATTGGTTGCTTCCTTATACGATATTTTAAAAGAAAATATATAATCGGCAACACTATTCTACAATAACGTGAAATGGTCTCGATACAAAATATAACGTAGCATTTATAAAGAAATAAAAATAGTGTACTAATTGTACAGATTTTTGTTATTATTTTGTAATTACTGTTACCAAATTTTTTAGTAATTATTGACATTTTTTATTTAATTATTTAATTTTTTTTGATCATTTTCGACATGTCTTTGTAGAATTCATTGAAAATTCTCAAGAAACTTTATTTAAATGGGTTGTATTGTACGTCTTTAAGAATAATTTGAGACTTTTATTTTTAAACGTTTATTCCGTTTCTGTGTTCAATGTTAAAACCACCAATTTGACATCATGATGTAGCTTTTAGCTGTTTTTGTGCACATAATGGCCCATTTTGGACATTTTACGTCGGCCATTCCAAGAAGTACCGAAATAATACCACCATACATGGTCATTATGTGTTCCATAACAAAATGTGTTCTTCCATGATTCTGAAAGTACCTACAGCGATTGTTGATTATTTATAAACTTATTAAAATGTGAACAATACTGTTTTTACCTGGAGAATGATCTTTTCTAATTTTCATGAACTTAAAACACTTAGACGAACTTATAAAGTTAAATTGACAGTGAAAATTAATTAGGATCATCTCAATCAGTGACTTTAAATGCTCCTGGCTATCAATAACGAGCAGGGGCCGTATTATGACGGTTTAATTCCATCATGATTCCCGTGTAAGACAGAGACGGAGCTATACAATACTGATATATAGCACCATTCTTTTTTCGGACTGGAATCGTGATAGCAGTAATACTTCATAATAAGGTTTTATAATTAGGAACTTGCCAACCTAGGCTTGTCTTAAAGGTCACACAATACTGCCTTTCGAACGTCAAACTGTGGCTCAAAAGTTTTAGTACAGTCAGCGACGTTTTAAACTGATGGTAGAAAAAAATAGGATGTGTGAGGTTGTTCATTTAGTATGTAGTTATTGTAAGAATGAAACTATGTCAGCTGCTTGCAGACAGTTTTCTTTTGCCAAAATATGTGAAAAAGTGAGTGAGAAATTCTAAATTGTATACTAGTTTGAAAGTGGTGGTAAGCAGTATGAATAGTTTTGTTTCATTTTTTTTTTTTTAGCTCGGTGCCTCATATCTCGATTTAATCTTAGCTACCCTGGACTACTGATTTGTATCGGCCTTTTTATAATTTTGATAAAGGACGCATGCATGGTATATATCCAAATATATCAAGGCCGTGCCAGGCCGTGGACGGACCGTGCTCCATCAGGGGCTCAAAAAAATATTGGTGTGTACATTTTATATGAACTCGTTCACACGTGTCCGGGCCGGCGACGGAGCTTCTGTGACTGCCTTGTGGGTGCCACGGCCCTGATATGTGGGTAGACCTTAAGAAGTTATGTTAGTGATGTGCCGATAAGTCCGTAGTCCGGTTCAAGCCTCGGATCGTTTTAAACGATGTAACCCTTATTTAGGCTTTTAGTGTAAGAATTTGCGTTCCTATAGTAATTCTAAAAATATTTATCGGAGTACCTCAATATAGAAAATTTATTTAAAAAAAGATTTATTTAGAAAATTTTGCAAATTAGTGACAAATATAATATTTTAATGCAGTTGTAGAGTAAGGTTTATTTTCGCTTTTTATTATATAATTTTGGTGCTGACTGTTTATTCATTAATTTGTTTAGCACGGAATCTCAAGTTACTTAAAATTGGTTTGTACTTACCTCCTAGATATGAGAAACAATTAAAATATGTATTTTATATTTGTAAAAGTAAAAATAACTTTTAATAACAGAGTAACCTATGTGGTTTGTTGTACTTAACATTTTTTGTAGACTGTACTTACCAAGTTACTGAATTGCCACACTAATTAAATAGTTTATCCTAATTGCAGCTGGACTTATGAAGAGGCACCATTACTTAATTCGCCCTATATTGGTGGTACTTAGCTAAGTACTTAGACAATTTAGAAAGTACTTTTTTAGTAGTTAGTTTTAGTCGTGGATTGATAATATCCACATGAGAAATGTGATATTATTGAGTCTTGGTATAAGCCTAAGTTAGTAAATATTGTGATTAGTAATATTGAATTAAAGAGCTTGCATAAACCACTTTGTTTCATTGTAATAAAACCTGTTTTCGCTTGACAACTTCATTTATTCCATATAGCTAAGAAGATACAAACTTGAGGAATTCTTGGGGGACACACGGTCGATTTGGTCGGAGAACAGTTAAATTGTATTAACATAAAGCAATGCAGACACTATAGGCTCTAAAATGTCGTATCACTTAGAAATTACACAAAGTTGTGCTTTACACAACCAACATTTCTCGACAAACGACTTGAACCTCGAACTATTATCACATTTAATAAATACTTTCTTTTGCCCGCTAGGTTTTATATAATCGACAAATAAATATTTACGACGGATAGGGTCGTGCAAAGTAACAAAAACAAAAAAGAACATAGGTTCTCAGTCGTATAAATACGACAGGCAGCACGGACACGAAGACATTTGTCGTATTAATGGGGCGGTCAATAGGTTAGTAATAAATATAATCTCTACATAGGTATGCTTTTTGGCGTGAAACGATAAACCAGGATAATAAACATGTTCCCATATACATATATATTATGTTTAGTTAAACAACGACTAGGCACAAGACATCACGTAACAACACAGTTACCGCTATTGACAAACATGGAGACCGCAGACAACCAAGATAGCATTTAAAAAAAGTTTGAATGAAGAAAAGCTTTCAGGATTCATGGGAAACAAAAGTTGAGCAGTAAACAATTGTTGCTAAACAGGAAGTTTATGCGAAACGACCGACAACATGTTGTGCAACTTTTGTTTCCTATACGAATAAAAGACCTGCATTTACAAACATATGTACATGTTATATTACATGCAAGCTATGCCTCTGCCCAATTCTCAAGAAAAAACAGGAGTTTCATTGTTGTTGTTACATGTTGTTGAAATCCATCTTTTGGAGAAAAAATGGTTACCCGAATAATCGTATCATTTTTTAGATTTGGAGGTCTTGTGCGGTCACCTTAGAGACACTGATATTTTTACTTCATATAACATCAATCTACTACAAAATCTTTGACATTAATATTGCATTTATAATTTAGAAAAATATCGCCGAATATTCGTATCATTTCCTTAGAGACACTGATATTTTTACTTCATATAACATCAATCTACTACAAAATCTTTGACATTAATATTGCATTTATAATTTAGAAAAATATCGCCGAATATTCGTATCATTTTTTAGATTTGGAGGTCTTGTGCGGTCACCTTAGAGACACTCATATTTTTACTTCATATAACATCACTCATCTACAAAATCTTTGACATTAATATTGCATTTATAATTTAGAAAAACATCGCCCGAATAATCGTATCATTTTTTAGATTTGGAGGTCTTGTGCGGTCACCCTATAGACACTGATATTTTTACTTCATATAACATCAATCATCTACATAATCTTTAACATTAATATTGCATTTATAATTTAGAAAAACATCGCGCAAGCAACATTTTACACATTGTATATTAATTAAATACAGGAAATCTTTTCGTAATCTTTACCTACTGGTATTATCACCTTTAATAATTTAATTGCAAATTCAACAATCTTAATTCTACATAATAAATTTTGAGCCTACATACAATAATTTAAAAAAAAAAAAAACGCAGTTTATAGCGCCCAATGGATTGCATTAGCATTAATTTTCTTTACAGTAACTTTAGTCGTGATTAAATATTTAAATTATTTTCTCTTGAATAATGTGGCGTGAAATTAGGTACAAAAGGTTGCATAGATTTTTAGTACATAGATGTATTACTTATATTTTTTTATTATTGTATTATATAGGTAAATATGCCATTTTATAAAATACAATCACGCTTACTCTTAGTGAAGACCATCATTATTATTTTGTAAGTCATTACAAGGAAAGCGTCTTATTATATATTATTATTCTAGTTTGTCAAGGATTATTCACATAGGTAACTAACAATTTATTTTATAAATAAATAAAATGCAATATGAGAGGTGTAAAAAGACACAACGAAGCCGAGAGTCACTTGTACTCCTCGTCATTGTGATATTTTTTTTGTACTGGACTATACCTGGGAACCTTCTGGTTACGGAGATATTAAAGGTCAAAATTCCACTTTTTACCGACGTTTTTTTACGACAGCCATTTTTCAATATTATAACACAACTTTAAATACCCCCACGATCACCTTTGCTTTGCTTGCACCCATAGGTACAATGTTTTGCGTGCGTTACATTGCGCACTACCGCAAACAGCAAATTGTCACTCCAAAAATAAAACGACGTTTCACAACAATTATTTTTGTGCTAATGTTATGTTAAATAATGTAAAATGTTAGTGTTACTTAGTTTGATGTCCAAAATGCGTAGTCGACTGCTATGTAATGTGTATTTTTACACCCTGTATTATGACAATATATTATGAGACAATAACTAAGCTCGATTGCGAAATACATGCTTGTGTATGGATCTATTAGGAATGCATTATATTGTACATAATGTCAACACATACAAAATAATCTCATAAGAATGCTATTTTATAATCACAGTTACATAACAACAAATCATTGCAACACTGATTAAAATACAGATGACATTCTAAGCAGTGTTGGCCATATACAATAAAATTTATACATCATAAGAATTATAAATTTATACATCATAAGAATTATAAAATAATACATCAACTATTTCTATATTATTATTTGTTTATGTAACAACAAAATATATTAATTAAACGTTATATAAATACTAAGCATATAAATAATGTAAAATTTTAATTAATATAACAGAAAAATATTGCACATATTAATATTGTGACTTATTTTACTAAACACCCGTAATCTAACAACATATTTTCGACTATACGAAAGCTGCCTAAAATAAAACTGCATTTAAACAAACTTGGTAGTAGTAAGCCAGTATAGTTGTTACATTCCAAGAGCACCCGTCAATCATTGTAGTAATTTGAATCTTATGACAATGCCCATAAGTCACATAACGCGCGCTCGCTTTGCAACAACTATATTCAGTTGGCTCTTTCACAATTTTGCTGTGAAGAAGAAAAACACGACTCGTAAGAAGTGCGTTGTGTCATTGTTGCTTAGACAGCTTAGTGATGTGAAACTATCGATATCGATACAAAAGTGGTACCTACATTAAATATCGAGATAAAACAGAAAAAAAATCGTTGAATAAGTGTCTCGTATTCTTACTAGGAATGTTAAGAAACTAACAAATATTGTTTACGAGAAATTCGTTCCAGTTGTCAGCGCAAAATAAAAAAAAAAGAATATTTTCTTATACAAACATGTATACAACTAATATGTTTACTTAATTAAACCCTGCCAATTTATGTTCTTTTTTATAAATATTAGGTCAGACAAAATTTTATCATTATTATAACAAATATCAATATTATGTGTCATATTTCACTAAAAGCGATGTTATCCGTACTTACGTACAGCTTTGCATGGCTCTATGGTGTAGATCAATTCTTTGAAGTTGATTCTGTAACAAAAGAATATAGCTTGAAATACTTCCAGTTTACAATATTCAGTGAAACTTCACAGATCTATGTGTAAATAATGTTTTTCTAACTCATAATGTCTGTTTCAAAAGGATCTGATGAACGTGTAAACAAAACCTGTTCAGCATAGCTGTTCACAAATCATACGACAGGCTATCAAGGGACCATCAAGTCTTACCAAGGGGTATCGTATTACCCAGTAACTGGGTCGCTCCATGTAAAACACTGGTATTCAGCTGCATCCGGTGGCCGAATTCTGGGCAGAGTCCATTTAATTTTTTCCATCCAGGGATATTATATTATTATTATTATACAGGGTGGAATTTTGTAATGCCACCTGAAGGGAAAGTACTCTTAATACTGTAGATACTGTAAAATTTTACTCAAAGAAAACATTCCTTTATTTTTTAATAGAAAGAAAACTGCATTCAAAGATTTTCGTAAATTTGCTTGCCACACCCGGGAATCGAACCGACTAAAATCTGTAAAAATTACACCCTGTACTTTTATGGCATTGATCGTGGCATTACAAAATTCCACCCTGTATATATTTAGATTGCTATCGAGACGCTAAGAAGAAGCTGCACCCGGTTAGACTGGAAGCCGACCCCAACATAGTTGGGGAAAAGGCTAGGCAGGTGATCATGACGATGAAGACAGGCTATCGTATCGAAAATGACTTGCCTTGCCCCCGACAGCTAACAGCAGTCGGAAAAATAGCGGTAGTGTCTATTGGATTTAAACTGACAACATTTTCACATTTTTTTTTTTGACGGCACGTTTGGCTCCGTGGTTAAGCGATTGACTGCTGCGCTGCGTGTCGCGGGTTCGATTCACGCACGGAACAAATATTTGTAAGTCCTACATGTATTTGTTCCGAGTCTGGGTGTTTTTCTATCCATAATATCGCACCTTCGGTAAGACAAGGGCCGAAGTGCTAAAATTTCCGAAAATGAGTTGAATATGCCAAAGTGCCTAAAAAACGAATTTCTACCTGTAGGAACAAAGACATTCACTAGATTCAGTTTATTTTCGCCAGGGGGCAGTAGTGCCTTTGTACCATTCCATTCATTTTTCAAACCTTAAAACGTCTGTCCTGAAAAATTTTAATATTAGCACTTCGGCCCTTGTCTTACCGAAGGTGCGATATGTATGTATTTACAAAAAAAAAAAATGTATATAAGTAGTTTATCAGCCATCTTGTTACCATAACACAAGCATTAGGTTGCTTAGCTTGTGACTAGATGGCGCTGTGTGAAATGTCCAGGGATATTATTTTTATTTTCGAGTTTTGGACTTGTGATCAGCGTTCAGAGGTCGATACCTCCTACGATAACATTGGTTGATGTTCGATCCGGTATGGAAGCGTATCGAGTGGTTCTGAATAGCTATGCAGGTTATATTTCTAGGCAACCAATTAAGGTTTCAGCTTAATATCTCACCACTTTTTGCGGCAATTATTGTTTGGATAACATTATTGAATTCTGTTTTTTTTTTTAGGGTTCCGTACCTCAAAAGGAAAAAATGGAACCCTTATAGGATCACTTTGTTGTCCGTCCGTCCGTCAAGACCCTTTTTCTCAGGAACGCGTGGAGGTATCAAGCTGGAATTTATATCAAATACTCTGGACTCAGGTCTACTGACCCTTGGAGCTGTGAAAAATCAAACTTCTAAGCCAACGCAATCAAAAGATACAGCTGTTTATGCCACAAATTTTCGACACTCGTAAGGGAATCAAAACCTATAGGGTACTACCCGTGAACTCAGAATCTTGAAATTTGGTACGAAGCAACGTCTTATAGCACAGATAAAGGAAAAACTACGAAAACCGTAAATTTTTAGTTACATACCTACAAATTTGTACGGAACGCACCTACTATACATACATCGGTTTTTTTTAAACTTTGTCCCACACTAGGAATTTCTCCTGTATAGTAGATGCGTTGTCAAACATCTAAATTCTCGTACTTAAAAACATTCAAATTCAAGTCGCAATCTCATCTCAGCGTTAATCAATGTCAAAAACTTGTCAAAAATTTATGTAAATGAATGGTATTTTTGACAGATTGACCCTGAGATTGGAATGCGAACGTTATTAAAAATATAGGAATTGCCCCCCGGTCATTTAAAATCTAAGGTATTAAAATAATATCATCAAAGCACTCAATTTGTAAGTGGCACTAAAAATTGGCATCCTTTTCCGATCCATTTGTTTACATTTTCTTCACATACTTTTGGAACAGAGCATACCTATATATTGAGCAGTTCACCACGCTCAGTATCGTTGAGCAGCGCCGCCAGCTCGGCGACGCGGTCGCGGTGCGCGTGCATGTAGGCGCGCGCCTCCCACAGCATGGTGACCAGCACGTCGTCGGCGCGCTCGTCCATGGCCACCTCGCGCGACAGCTGCGGCGCGAAGCGGTAGTACGGCGCGCCCACCGCGCTGCACCACGCGCGCGCACGCTCCACGACGCGCCCGTCTGACTGGGTTGCCTGAGAACACACCACTTGTTTCAGACAAGAAGCTGGAGACAATACGACGGTGTGGAAAACACAGAACATAGTTGGAAAATAAAAAACAGCGATAGTATATTCGAAGAAGTTTCAGGCTCGATTTTGATGAAAACTAAGATACCGTCTTAGTTTTCATCAAAATCGAGCCTATTAGATTTTTGAAGATAAGTATTAGAATAGTTAAGGAACAGGTAATATGTTTGAATTACTTTCAAATATTTGATCTATTTACGCACACTTGGAACATTTACTCTGTATAAAGATTGGGACTTTATGAAAGTTGGAAACAACAAAAAAAGTGAGGCCAAAACGAAGATCGGAAATATAAAAAGTTGAAGATGAAGGTTAAATATGGATCCTATACATATACATATCTAGCCGAATGTCTGAAGATAACTGCCATCGGAATCTACAATCTAAGTTGTTCTGTCTCCCCATCCCCATACGACTTTCGTCAGGCGTCGTGAAGTGCTAGTTGTCTCGTACTCGTAGCTATTAGCCCTGGGTTACGCTCGACCGTCAGCATTTTATAGGCGATTCCAAAAAGCTTGGTCACCGTAGTCCTCATACATTCACGGCTTACAAATCACCATTCTTATATTCCACCAGCACCTCTTTTAACCATGAAGTAGTCGAAACAAAACTCGAGAGGTGTCAAGGGACACCCGGATGGAACGAAGTTTAAAGAGAGAGAGAGAGAGACAGACAGAGAAACACGCGCACGCCACACGGCTTACAACTATAGCAAAAAGTGTCGTTCCATCTTTTGGTCTTAATTTTTTCCGTCTAGCCCCCTTTCGCAACGCGCGATAAGGAACTTCCAATAAGGGTCATCTTACCTGGTCCACAAGTAGACCACCGATAGCTGACAATCCCCAAGCGAGCCGAGCGGTGTCCCACAAACTCTCAGGCTTAAACACATCTATATCTTTTAACTTTGATACGGGTATCAGACCTGCGAATAAGAAAAAGTGGTTTATGGTTTGTTGAGTATGTTATGGTAACGAACAGGCTGTCATCAAACCAGCTGATAGATGGTAAGGCTGACGTTCCGTTGGTTCGGAGTGGACCGAAGAAAAATGATCTATTAGGGTTCATTATGAATCAATTTGGTTAATTTTCCTCTGCTCCATCTCTGTGTAGTGTCAATCTAAGATCGCGTAAAACAGCTTGACACGCCAAGGTGTTTAGAGATGAAGTAGAATTGTCTCATGTGCTTGTAATTGCATTAGTATCTAACACCCCTTAAACCAGAATACAGTAATGCTTATGTTAGGCATTAAGGTTGTCAGTTTAATGGCAATATCATCATCTGTCTAGCCTTTTCCCAACTATGTTAGGGTCGATTTCCAGTCAAACCGGATGCAGCTGAATACCAGTATTTTACATGGAGCGACTGCCTATCTGACCTCCACAAATCAGTTACTGGGTAATACGATACCCCTTGGTAAGACTGGGTTGTCAGACTTTCGGGCTTCTGACGACCTATAACGACTGTCAAAGATCCACGAATGACAGCCGGGACCAACGGCTTAACGTGCTTTCTGAGGCACGGAGGGCTCTTAGTATGTGAAGATGACCCATCCACGGACCAACCGCGGCAAGCGTAGCTTAACCTGATCGATCGACCAGTGCGGCTGTTATTATTTAGCCACAAGCCCCTCTGTGCATTTCTTTATGACATTACATAAAGAAAAGCTTAGACTTAACTTTGCAATGTACAAATTGTAAAACAATGGTATACTCAATCTGTACTTACCAGTACCGCACGACACAACTACTTTGAGGTTGGTCTTCATCGCGGCTTCCTGTTGTCCCGTAGCTCTTAACGCGAGGTTTAATTCCGTCAGTTCTGTCATTACGTCCAATGTCGGATTGTTGCCCATCAGACCACCGTCTAAATACCTATTGGGAAATAATATGTTTTTAATACAAAATAATCGCAACCATAATGTCATTTAAAATTAAATTATGAGTTAGGATTGAGACGGGATATTATAATTGAAATGACAGTGTAACGAATATTAATATCAATTTAAATAATCGTCGCAGCATGCGTTCACGCAACTGGCAGTAATACGAATAAAGTAACGTGCCTTGTCACGTGTCATTTAAAACTTTTGAAAAGTTTTAAGGAAGTCGCCAAAAAAAAAAATAACTACATAATTATTATAGGTTTGAACTGATTACTAATTTTAAACAAGCGGGGTTTTGACCTGTTAGGAACCTTACTGACCTGCCAGAGGCTCGGAAATAGGAGGGCGCAGCGCCGGTAGCCCGGGCAGCTTGCCACACCAGCTGTTCAGAAGGAGGGGGCGGGGCAGTCAGGGTCACCACTGAGGACTGGTCACCAGCTTCGCCGTGATGACCTGGAACCAAAGTTTATTTATTTATTAACACGTTGACTGCCTAACGTTCGAGCTTTTTAGTAGCAAGACGTTCCCAGGTGCGGGCTCCATGGAGGGTGGGAGCCAGAGAGACGAAATTTAAAACCAATTTAACATGGATAATCAAAGGCCAGTTAAAAAACCACACACCGGAGTGGAGGCGAAAGCCAATGAGACTCCAAAGGAAGGTGCTTGCACCTCCCTTGCCCCTGGTGGCCTTGCGGCTAACGCTGCGGGTACCAGCGCGGGTATGGGTCTGGCTGTGGCGAAAACCGCAGCTAAGACCAAAACTAAAAAGTCCCAAAACAAACAAAGGACGTCGGCGCTGACTGGGACCAGTACCGACCCTTCTGAAACTCAGAGAAAGACCAAGGCGACGACTAATACCACTGCCGGTCAGACCCTCTCTACACAGACCCTGGCGCTGGCAAACACCGGCACCGGGGTTCTCCACAAACACCCTCCTTCTCCTATGGCTTCTCAAGCCTCCTCCTCCCATCAGACGGCCGTCACCGGTCAAACGGAGACGGTCGGCTGCACCGAGGACGCGTTCTCACGCGCCTGGCAAGTGCAGAAACGCAAGGGCAAGGGTAAAGGCACTCAACTATCCCGATGCCCCTGCACTGACCCATCAGGTCCACCAGCTGCCTCAACAAAAGGCAAGCAGAGGGCGAGAGAGACGAGGAAGGAGCGACGGCAAGAACGCAGGCTGCTGGGTAAAGGCAGTCGTCATAAACAGGTACCTGCCGCTAGGTCGGCCAAACTGACGAGCGGCCAGCTAAACTTCACCGCCGGCAAACGGTCGCAAGCAGAGGCTGGCACGAGCCAACCAACGCCCAGTCAACCGTCAACCAGCGTACCGAAGAAACCGGCAACAGGTACCGTTGAAACACCGGGACCAGATTGGAAGGGTCAGGCTGCGGCCAAGCGAGCTCTCAACGAGACTTTGTCACCTCGGGGAGAGCATAAGCGGCCGTGTCTTGATCAATCCAAACTGGTTCCACAAAAAAGCTACGCCCAAGCTGCCAGTGCGACCCTGGACGTCGCGATCACCTGCGAACGCACGGGGATACTCAGCAGGGAAGTATCGGACCAGGTACTCGCTGCCATCCAGAGGCAGATCATCCTCGAGGCCTGCTCCCCCAAACCAGACACTCCGGGACCGACGTTCAACGCCAAGCCGCTGGTCGCCGGGGGCGTCGTGAAACTGTGGTGCGGCAACGACCACACTTTGGCATGGCTGAAGAAGACAGTCTCCGACCTATCTCTTCCAGACGGCACCTCGCTGGTGGTCAAGAGTCAGTCGGAGATTCTAAAACGATCACGGTGCGGAATCGTGATCCCAGACGAGCAGGGGGTATTCGGGGACTCGACCAACATTGGGCGGGCTCTCAGCTACCAGAACCCCTGGGTCGACATCAAGAGGTGGGTGCTTCTTTTTGCCGACAAACAAAACGCACAATGGTTCGTGGTGGTCGGTGTCCCTGTGGACCAAATCCCGACGCTGATGGAGGCCGGACGCCGCCTCTCAATTGGATTGGGGGCGGTGTACGTAAAGTTCCAGGGAAGGAATGGTAGGTTCACCGACACCCCTCAGGGATGGGACCCCGCCACGGGGACCATGGGCGAGGTGCTAAACCAGCCGCTGGCACCAGCGGGGGAATCTTCCCCCGCTGCAAACAACCCGGAAGCATCCGCGACCGAACCTGCATTGGCAGAGTCGGCCGCCCCTGCTGCCGCCACCGTGGGAGCCGTCCCTTCATCGGGTGAGGAGCTGGACGACATGATCCTGTCCCCGGCTTCGGACCAGGGTGGGGACGGCTTCGACGAGGGCGACCTGTTCGCCGGGCTCAAACTGGGGGACGAGGAGGGCTCAGCCAGCGATGGCGTCCCTTTCGTCAGCCTGTAAAATACTCCAGGCAAACCTCCACCACAGTCAGACCGCGACGGCTCAGCTTCGCAAGTGGCTGGAGGCTCAACACACGGCCATTGCCTTGATCCAGGAGCCGTGGATTAGGGCGGGCCGCATACAAGGACTCTCCAATCTTGGCGGTAAGCTCCTGGTCACCACAGACCACGATCACCCCAGATCGTGTATCTATGTCACAGGTAACCTCAAAACACAGCTTTTAACCGACTTCTGTTGCAGAGATGTCTCTGCAGCAAGGCTGCTAATACAGCGTGTAGACGCCACGGAGATGGTGATCGTTCTCGCCTCGGCATACATGCCTGAGGCGGAGGTGCCGCCCCCGCATGACCTAGCCCGCCTTGTGAGCCATTGCGAGAATTGCGGGTTCGAGGTCATAATCGGAACCGACGCCAACGCTCACCATCAACTGTGGGGTATGGACACGCAAAACGAGAGGGGTAAGGCCTTGGTGGATTATTTATTCTCGACTAACCTATCCCTACTAAATACTGGCTCTGAGCCGACATTCGTAACCAGGCGAAGCCGCACAATCATAGACCTCACTCTGGCAACTGAGGGAGTAGCGGAAACTATCACTGGGTGGCGGGTCTCCGAGGAGGCCTCCTGCTCTGATCACAGGTGGATCCGCTTCGACATCCAGGTCTGTGTTCCGCCGACACAACCACGGCGCAATCCGCGTAAAACGGACCGCGCCACATACACACGCAGCCTCGAATCAAAGCTGCTGACATCAAACGATCCGATAACATTTGCGGATACGACACAAATTGAGGTACAGGTAAGCCACCTTACTAAATCAATGATAGACAGCTACCATACCGCCTGCCCAGAGACCACCCCGCGCAGCACACCGGGCAAACAACCCTGGTGGGGCGCTGAGCTGGAACGCAAGCGCGGCAAGGTACGGAAAGCTCTAAATAGAGCCATGAATACATGTGCGGATGTGGACTGGGATAACTATTATGCAGCAAAATCCAGCTACAAGAAATGCATCAGATTCAGGAGAACCTCAGGATGGCGCAAATTCTGCGGTAACATTGAATCTTGCCAGCAAGCTAACAGGGTAAGGAAAGTACTAGCGCAACAGCATACGTCTGGGCCCGCTACCCTCCGGAAACCTGACAACACACTAACATCCTCGCCAGAAGAAACGAGACGAGTCCTCATCGAAACTCACTTCCCAGGATGTACATTCGCACAGGCGATCGACTGGCAGGATGTAATCCAAACACCATCAGATAATGATTGGCACTATGCTAGCAGGGTGATCACGCTGGAGAAACTCCAGTGGGCCATCCGGAGCTTCCATCCGTTTAAGGCAGCTGGTCCCGATGGAGTGTTCCCCGCCCTACTGCAGTGGGGTGGCACCCCTGTCGCAATAAGACTGAAGCCTTTGATGAGAGCGTGCCTGGCCTTTAGATACGTTCCTAAAGGGTGGAGGGAAGTGAAAGTTATATTCATCCCCAAGCCAGGTAAGGGTGACTACACAAACGCCAAATCCCACCGACCAATCAGCCTAACCTCCTTCCTACTAAAGACCTTGGAAAGGCTATGTGATAGGGAACTGAGGGATGGCGCTCTCAAAACTTTACCGCTACACGGTAATCAACACGCATACAGCTCAGGTAAGTCGACCGAATCCGCCCTTCATCTGGTAGTCAGCCAGATAGAGGAAGCGATCCATCAGAAGGGTACCTGCCTGGGCACTTTCATAGACATCGAGGGAGCCTTCGACAAAACTAACTTCTCCAGCATCAACAGCGCCCTCTCCAGACATGGAGTAGAACAGGTACTAACGGACTGGATTACAAACATGTTAAGCAAACGAGTGGTTCGCCTTGAGGATGAACAGCAGTTGGCTATGATAGCCAGAGGCTGCCCCCAGGGGGGGGTGCTGTCTCCCCTCCTGTGGAACCTGGTGATTAACGATCTCATCACCAAACTCAACGCCAGCCGCTACTACACAGTAGGTTATGCCGACGACCTCGCAATCCTTGTTTCGGGGAAGGTGACGGGCACGATTTGCAACCTCACTCAGCAAGCGCTACGTATCGTAGAAAGATGGTGCAGGGAATTTGACCTATCAGTGAACCCCACTAAAACTGAATTAGTCATGTTTACCCACAAACGAGTACTAGGCCCCTTTCGCCTACCAAAACTGTTCGAGACTGAACTCCAGCTGACCAGCGAAGTCAAGTACCTCGGGGTCGTACTAGACAGTAAGTTAAACTGGAGTAGTCATCTGGACAACAAACTAAACAGGGCCTGCATGACCTTTTGGCAGTGCAGGAGAATGATAGGTAAGAAGTGGGGCCTATCCCCTAAAATTATACTTTGGCTGTACACCGCAGTGATCCGCCCCATGATCACCTACGGGGCCGTGGTCTGGTGGCCCCGCACCAAGCTGGTTACAGCCTCCAACAAACTACAACGCATGCAAAGACTAGCCTGCATGGCGACTACGGGCTGCATGAGGACTACTCCGACTGCAGCAGTTGAAGCCATCCTAGGATTACCACCGCTCCACCTATTCATACAACAGGAAGCGACAATGGCGGCAGTACGTCTTAACACACTTAATCTCTGGGGTAAAAGGGAAACACCACACACCTCGTTGCTCGAGGGACTCCACAAGGAGTTCCCCATTACGAAAGCCATAAAAGATCGGGTGCCCAAACAATTTATCTTTGATAAAAAATACAAGATCCAACTTCACGAGGATCGCCGATGCGAGGGGTTGTGCCCTGCAGAGCTGCGTATTTTCACGGATGGATCCAAAACAGGTAGTGGTACGGGGGCCGGAATCTTCTCGGAGGACCTCAACATACATATAGCCACACCACTGGGGGTCCACAACACAGTGTTCCAGGCCGAATGCATGGGCATCTCTCTGGCCGCCTCAGCCATTATAGCCAGGGAAGTAAAGGAACACTCTATCCGCATACTCTCAGACAGCATGGCTGTTCTGCAAGCGCTGAACAGCAACACAGTTGATTCTGGGCTAATATACGAGTGCCACCAGCGCCTCAACCAGGTGGGTAGCCTCAATAACATAACCATTCAATGGATAAAAGGACACAGCGGTTCGCGAGGTAACGATGCAGCCGACGAACTTGCCAGAAGGGGGTCGAGCATGGCACCAGTGGGACCCGAGCCCATCGCGCCACTTCCCTTCGGATACATACGTACTCTGGTAAGGAAACGCACCAGAGACCAACACGACAAACTTTGGACGGAGCTAGGCGAATGTAGACAGGCCAAGGAAGCACTTCCCACAATTAATGGCCGCCTCACGAAACAGGTTCTCCGTCTAAACAAACTAAAGCTGCGTACAGTTACTGCAGCTTTAACTGGCCACGGGTCATTTAACAAACACCTCTATGTCATAGGAGTGACAGACAGTCCGCTGTGCAGGGCCTGCATGGAGGAGGACGAGACAGCGACGCATGTGCTGCTAAACTGCCCGGTGGTCGCCACGTACAGGGCAAAGTACTTCGGTAACCCAGGTACCCTACGTGAAACGGTCAGTAATATCAAGGCTTTGCTGGCCTTCCTTGAGGAGCTGGGGTGGATCGAATGATCGATTTTCCCACCCGTACGCAAAATACGCGCATTGTCGTGGAGTTGCGGATACCAGCCCGCTGTACCTATTACCTATTAACACGTTGACTGCCGTGGCTAAATAATAACAGCCGCACAGGTCGATCGGTCAGGTTAAGCTACGCTTGCCACGGTTGGTCTGTGGATGGGTGACCATCTTTACATACCGAGACCCCTCCGTACCTCGGAAAGCACGTTAAGCCGTTGGTCCCGGCTGTCATTCGAGGATCTTTGACAGTCGTTACGGGTAGTCAGAAGCCCGAAAGTCTGACAACCAGTCTTACCAAGGGGTATCGTATTACCCAGTAACTGGGTTGTGGAGGTCAGATAGGCAGTCGCTACATGTAAAATACTGGTATTCAGCTGCATCCGGTTAGACTGGAAACCGACCCCAACATAGTTGGGAAAAGGCTAGGCAGATGGCAGATGGTTGACTGCCAGACAAGAGACACAATAGAAAACCTATTTTTGGCGGACACCGGTGACCGCGGTGGCAGTCAATGCCTTAATATAGGTATACCAACAGTTTCTGTATACAATATATCATAAGTATAGGTAATAATTAGCCTTAGACTTACGCAATCGCTAAACAGGTTAAAATGCATTCTCAAAAATTAGTGTTGACACGGAAAAATAAAAATATAAAACTAATGGTGCTAGAAATAAGGTTACAGAAAAATTACTTAATACAATTCGACTAAAGAAACTAAAAAATCTGACATGTACAGGGTTATTTGTAAAACACCAGCAACCTCTTAAGAGGTCATTCACATTTTGGTCATTCACATCACAGGTTTAGTCCTATAGTAAAAGTTGTTCATAATGATGAGTACAATGACCTCTTAAGAGGTTTTTGGTGTTTTACAAATAACCCTGTATAGTACATAATAACTCTGAAAAAAGATTCCCTTAGGCGCGATAGCAGCTTCTATTCACATCAAAAATAGCTATCAAACGATGTATTACACAGAGCTATTAGAGGAGGGTACCACATTCGCAGCATCCTTTGTGCACCGTGTAAAGGTGACAAGATACGAAACTAAAGGCTTGACAAGAATGCATGAGCACTCATTGTGTGCAAGCTTGCACAACTTCCCCTTGTAAAAGCAAGCTGGAGCAACGTCCGTTTTTGCCTTTAACGTGTGAGATCTTTGGAGGTAACTAGTAGGCGGTTTTTTTTTTGTTATAATTATACAAAAACACTTTAAGCACTTTTCCTCAAGTTCTGATTTAGAGTATACTCGTAGGTAGGGGAGACTTGAGGACACTAAGTGTCCTCGAGTCTCCCCTACCCAGTCTCCCCAGTCTCGATGCTTAATGGAATACTGACTTAACTCAAAAAGACGATTTTTAGGAAATCGCAAAAGAAGATCTTGCTATGAGGACTTATCCTACTTATTGATTCATAAAAATAAAACAGATTAATATTAATCATGAATGCTTGTATTTTGAACGTCTATGATTAATTATTGATGAGATCTGAGTAAAAAAAAACGGAAATCACATCTGACCTATCTAATAATCGGTCAGTGTTCCATTAAGCATGCGACTTGTTCCCTCGGGACACTTGATCCCTGGGCCATAACTACAAAACTACAAATAATTTTTAAATTCGATACATGCAACACTGATCATAACTGTCAATGTCAATGACCAAATGTCATTTTGAAAGTTTAATATCTACAACTTCTTTAAAAGTTTAATATCTACAACTTCAGAGCAATGGCGTCATTTTGTTTAGGTATAAGTAAAACGCAAGGCAAAAACGAGCGCCGAAAATAACTAGGAAAAAAAAAAAACAATATGGGTGAAGTTATTTACTTGTAGTTCCATTGTGTTCATCGAGTATCTGTTGTGCTGACTTGTAATTCCTGAATATGTGCAAATCCACAGGTTTTCGGTCAGCTAGTACAGCTAAAATCATCAGCTTTGGGTGCTTAATATCCGCCATTACTGTTTCTGTACCTGAAAACAAAAAAAAAACAAAAAATGTTTATACTTGAATTTGTTGCCATTTAAAGTTTTTTTTAACGATGACAGGAAAAACGATTGAATACAAATCCTAGCCTTCATAAAATTGACGGAGAATAATTAATTTGTGTACCTTGAAAAGTATCTTTGCATGAGATGATTAGTTTGTTTAATTTTGCATGAGCATCAATTGATGCTCACGCAAAATATACTTGTCGTGGATAGATGGCACCACAGTACAGCGGACAACGCCATCTAACAATTTGATAGGTAAACGAATAATCATGTGATCGGAAACGCAAGCGAGCCGGTAGTGCTCGCTTGCTTGGAGACGATCGTCGGTGGAGGGGATGCAGCGAGGACTGGAAGAGAGACCGAGTGTTGCGATGAGTCTAATACGTTATAAAATGTAACTTACATATAAATAAATAAATATCCCTGGACATTTCACATATGACATGTAAAATGTCAAAGATCTCAGAAAAAAAGGGTTTAAGGAGGAAGGTTTTTTATATCCACGCAATCACTGTCCGTTCCAAGGTTGCCTGGAAGAGATCGCAGAAAGCGATAAGGCTGCCCATTGTATGTTTTGTATTCATAATCGTACTTTTTTGTTATGTATTTTCTGGTGTACAATAAAGTATATATAAATAAACTAGCGGACCCGGCAGACGTCGTCCTGCCCGGTTGAGTTATCATATACCGACAGCAGCGCCACCTACCGGGTCCTTGTGTTTTCAAATCATCCAGGAACCCATTGAAATATACACACAAAATTTCATCCAAATCGGTCCAGTCGTTTAGAAGGAGTTGTCGTGGAGTTGGAGTTGCTAGCGGTCGACTGTAGACTGTCGCAAACTCAACTCACTATGATGCACAAAAACACACTAAAATTCGTTTAAATAGCAACGTATCCTATGCGATTCCGGCATGTCATGCCTTGTCATCAAATAATGCCAAGTCCTTAAAATATCGGAACAAACATCGCTCGAATAACTTTGACAAGGTTAACATTTAGGGCCCAAAACACAACCACACCACATCATAATCAGTCTGTAATGTTTCCAGTGCTGGTACACAGGCTTCCTCTTTGTGAGAGGAACTGGGACATAATCAATCACGCGGGCCCAGTGCGGGTTGGTGGATGTCACATATCTTCGTTTTTTTTGGTTCTGACCATGACGGGTTTACTCACGATGTTTCCCTTTACCGCTTCGAGAGCAGTGGCATTGAAATTATTTACACAAAGTAAAGTGCCTGCTTGGGTTCGAACCCATAACCTACAATTCCTAAGTCGGGGCCTTTACCTCGGGACCACCACTGCTCTCAAAATAATATGGATGCATTTAAATAACTTACCCAAACAATCCTTCAAAATAGTTTCCAGCGCTTCCGAAGGATACGGCCTCATGCCAACAAAGGCGAACTCTTTCATCCTGAAGTACAGTCTCTGGCAGTCCCTCAGAGACTTTCCACAGGCTAAAGCCAAGGCTAGAATGCCTCCAGTACTTGTGCCTGCCACCCAGTCGAAACAATGCACGATTGGCCTGCCAACGGCTTCTTCTAAGCTGATGAGCACTTGGACTAAGACTAGGCCTCGGATACCACCGCCATCTAGGCAGAGTAATCTGAAAGAAACAAAGAAGAAAGAAATGAAAAAAAAAAGAAGAAAACAGAAGAAGAAGGAAAGAAGAAGAAAGGAAGGAATGTAGGTAAAGGGCTTTGAAGATCCGTGGCATACCGACCTGTCCGCCATTTTGATTTTATAGGAATCGTGTGGCCACCATTTTGAAAAAAAAAAACAATATGGCGCGACAGTAGGCCAAGGCTCTATGTAAAAATCTTCAATACCCTTTTGGAGTGGGGGCGTTATTTGTTTTAAAGTATGGTGGATGCATAAACTTTTTCCCGTCGTCTGAGCTCGAATAGAATTGTTGGGTTATAATTAGCTATCAAAGACGATGAGAACAGAGCTAATTTTTAAATTGTTGAAAATTTTATCATCTCACCTCAATGTCACAAATTTCTTAGGTATTTTACGACATTGATTGTCATCGCAACTAAAATTGAAACGTTTTAAATACGAGTATTGGCCCACTGATAACACGAATCGTAAAAGCTTTATTTTAACACATGTTGAGCCGATTCAGCGCACCTGTTTCTAAACTCTATTTTGTTGATAAGATAACCATTGAATATTATAAAGGTCTATCCACGCATATCAGGGCCGTGTCCGGAAGGTGACAGGGCCGTGGCCGTTTTCGTCTTTTATTTCGAAATGCTTGGTTTGTAATGGAAAGTGTTGACAATGTCGCCTCTAGCACTGGCCGCCGAGACGCCTCCGTGGTCTGTGCCAGTTCCATACATATCAGGGCTGTGTCCGGGACGTGACAGGGCCGTGGCACACACAAGGCAGACACTGAAGCTCTGTCGCCGTCCCGGACACGGACGTGTGAGAACGAGTTCATATAAAATGTACGCACCGATATTTTTTTGAGCCCCTGACGAAGCACGGTCCGTCCATGTCCCTGATATGTGTGGATAGACCTTTAATCGTCAAAATGAGTGCTTTTGTGATAGTATGTCAGAAGGTAACCGTAGTTTCGGCCGCAG
Source organism: Apamea sordens (assembly GCA_945859715.1). Lineage (NCBI taxonomy): Eukaryota > Metazoa > Arthropoda > Insecta > Lepidoptera > Noctuidae > Apamea > Apamea sordens. The sequence goes on from OX244001.1 coordinate 15,450,849, forward strand.
TTACGGACGATTCCTCCTCTGTATCACCTACTAAGAATGAATGACACCACGTTTTGAAAGTTGTCTTTATTCCTGATGTGTTTTTACCCGTACGGAAAAGTTAATTAATCAGGTGTTGGGTTAACTCCGAAGTTTCGAATTATTTTCGGACGGACCCATATCATCGTTAACGGGTTAAAAAGTAGCCCCCAGTTACTATATTAGGAATATTAGGATGCGACTATAGCTGTGCCGCTGGGAAGTTTGTTGCGACACTCTTTCTTCCCAGCGAAAGCACTAGGAAATGGTGAAGGGCTGGCGTTTTGGGGGACTGTCTTATCCAATGTTGACGTTCGAAAAGTTCTGATTGTCAGCCTAATTTAAATAAATGACTTGATTTGAGATATTCTCGGGCGAGCATTGCGACAAGAGTTAGCCTTTATGAAGGTGATGAAGGTCGCATAGATGCTCCAGAGATGGTCCCTGCTTTTATAGCCTTACCGTCCTTGTTTCTGCTTAGAATCGAAGCAGGCAGCTCTCTCCATGGCGGCCACGTTCAGCATCTGACTGACGAGGTCCCGAGTGGAGCTTCTGGCCACAGGTGGTGGGGGCACTCCATTGTAGTCACCGCGAGCTGAGCAGCTAGGACGACAGCCTGGCACTTCTGAGGCGCATCTGAGGAACAATTCAGGTTTAAAAACTTATTGAGACGACCAGTTTGAACTAAGCACCTAGCTTCTGACGTTTCAAAGTGCATGCAGGTTTTTGTGAAATAAAGTATTTTGAATTTATTCACACATGTGAGATTTTTCCACCTGCAAATCTAACAAAACTCAGAACGCAACAGTAGTCTCGCTGTCACAAAAAAGAAACTGTGATTTCCTAGTATGCCATCCGGAATAGATGAATGGTTTATTGAAAAACACATGACATAATTATTACGGAATGACAAATCTGCATTTGTTAAGATGGGAAAAAAAAGATACCAAAATCTGTCTTACCTTCTAGCACCAACTGCATGCAAAACATACAATATTCTATCATAGTTACTGTTCGTCATCTCAGTCGGTAAAATATGTCTAGCCGTATTCCCCGCATTGTTCTTCGCTTCCAAATCAGCTCCAAACACGACCAACGCTTGGACTATTGGGATGTTCGATTGTTTCACGGCCAAATGTAAAGGTGTGTTGCCTTCATTGTCTCCAATGGAGTGTTCAGCACCTCTTGATAGTAAGGCTATGGCACACTCTAAACGGCCACGTAACACCATTATGTGAAGGGCTGTTCTCCCATCGAAGTTGAGGGCGTTTATATCACAGTTTTTCTCCACTAGAGCTTCGATAACTTCGCGGGAAATGGCCCAGTGTATGGGAGTGCCTCCGTGCTTCATGTCCTGTTGGTACAATTTGGGCTGTTTGTCGTGAAGGAGGTCGCCTACTATGCCTGGAATTAAAAGTTAAGATGCTTAAATTATTCTAAAATATTGTATACAGGGTTTTTTAATTGGTTGGTGAAACTTCATAGGCAGATTTTGTTTTAGCTGTTCATATAGTAATCGTGTCTGAAGTTAGGCAAACTATTAAAAAAAGACAATGGCGCTGATTCCTGTGTTCACAAACTAAACTAAATTTATGTTCAGCGCATCTTTTTCTTTCTATTTCATTAAGAAAAGGACAGAAGATAAATTTTATTTAAGTCCCGTCAAATTAGTCAGCGCCTGAGGTAAATTGACGTATTTTTAGTAGCCAATTTTTTAATCACGTCTAAACTTGTCTATATTTACCTTCTGTCATCATCATCTGCCTAGCCTTTTCCCAACTATGTTGGGGTCGGCTTCCAGTCTAACCGGATGCAGCTGAATACCAGTATTTTATATTTACCTTTACCTTTTTTTATATTTACCTTCTGTCCGTTTCATAATTAAATAGAAAGACAAAGACGCACTGAACTTAAATTTAGTTTAGTTTGTGAACAAGGGAATCGGCGCCATTGTATTGTAATTGAGAAGATTAATAATTTTAGGAAGAGCACCTATGAATATGACATAGGTAATTTTGGTATATGAGGGACTCAAAGTAAACATGTCAGTCAGTTATTGTATATAACAATGGACATTTCACACTTTGTTAGTCTGAAACCTTCTCAAAATAGTATGATAAGATAACAAATAATACTTCACTAATTAAAGACCTGAGCTGATGAATTCTGCCAATGATCCTGGATACATGACGCTGCTGCTTCATAAATAAAATAAAGACTATTGGGTTTATTTATAAACGTTGCTAAAAGATAAGTACGTTATGATTAACGCCTGCTGACCAAACATTTTCGACGTACCCTCAAGTACCGTTAAAACTCGCGAAACTCCGTCACATCCACTGCGCCACGGCGACGTGGGCAAGGTAACCACCACATGAGGGCGACAGCAGTACCACAGAGGTTAATCGTTCTTAACTTTTATAAATAAAGGGGTATATCTACCTGACAGCATAGCTGAAGATTTCTGAACAACCGTCACGCTGCCTTCGGCGCAAGCTAGAAGAATAATCAAGCACAAAAAAAAGCGTTAAAGCATAGCATAGTGCAACTACGATACAGTGGTTCAATAAAGCAGCAACCATTGTACTACGGCAAGGAACTGTGGTAGCATTACATTGAGCTATAAGTTTAAGAAAAAAGTACACAACTAGGAACTTGTCTAAAGGGCTGATTTTTCAATCATCTGATAACTTTATTCAGGGAATAATTTTGAAATTTTGACAGTTATTTCATACAAAAACTGTCAAACGTCAATTTTAGTCCTCGAATAAAAGTTAACTGTCGATGAAAAAATCAGCCCTAAGCCACTCTAAGCGTTAAGGTGCCATCCATTATTACGTCACACGAATTTGATGATTTTTGGACCCCCTGTCCTTGTCACAGATGGTCATATTTGTGTGAACGGGTGTTCACAAAAATATTTTTTAATATTATATTATTAAGTTCTCCTTAGAATTGAAGTTTAGAGCATAGTTTTATTTAAACATGTGACGTCACGAAGTCTACGACTCCCCCCTCCCCCCCTTATTCTATGATGTCACATTTTGTTGCCTCCTCTCAACCTTGTGACGTAAGTTATGAATGGCCCCTAAGAAAAGGTGAGGTATTTTAATCAAACTACGTTAAAAAAGAAGAATTAAAGTTAACCAAAATCAATAAACTAAGCAAGAATGGGTACTTTACGTTACTGACACACAAACTTTTACCTTCTGATGTGTTCGTAAATCGCAGATTTCTGAGCAGCATATTAGTTTAGACTATCTACCTGAGAGCATGGGTGAAGATTCCTGAAGAGCCGCCCTTCTGTCTTCGACGTAAGCTAGAAATCATCAAGCATAAACAAAGCGTTAAAGCATAGTGCAACTATATTACAGTGGTTCAACAAAGGCGCACCCGTTGTACTACTGCAAGAAGCTGTGGTTTTAGCATTACATAGATTGCATTAAGGTACAATATCGAAGGCGAACGCAACCCTAAACTGCTGCTACAATGCCACCCGATTGCAATGACAGGATCTTTTGGCCTGTGGGCAAAATCGGAACCATTTTGTTTTTAAATACTTTTCACAAAACAATTGCTGTAAGGGCAAGGGCCCGATCACACGTACCACAATACATGGACGGGCGTTAATTTGTATGAAAATGATTAGTTTATTCACATGTACAGTCAACAGCAAAAGTAGATGATCAAAATCAGAAATTCAATACTAATGAACGGAGTTCGCGTCAGAACTGTGTGGCGTCGAAGTGATTCAAATGTATGTAATAGTAAATTATACCAAAAATTTACTACTAGTACAGCTGCCATATAGCTGCAAACTCGGTTCATTAGTACTGAATTTCTGATTTTGATCATCTACTTTTGCTGTTGACTGTACCACATTTGGCCGTCTTAATCAACCGTGTGGACGATACTGACCACATCATGGCCCCGTCGCAGTCACAACGCAACCACCTGCGAGACCGCGTACTAGCAGACGGCCACGTCGCAAACATAACGTTGCGACAACCGTTTGATTTGATTTTGTAGTTACCACAACGCAACTGCAAGACGCTGTAGCGACACTATTCACACGTAACGAAACAGCTTGCCGACATTTCTCGCCGAATTTTGTCACTGCGATGTGGTGTGGCCGAGTAGTAAATGCCGCGACTTACGAGTTGTAAGTCGTAGCTTCAAACCTGGACCGAGGCTTTAGTTTTTTTAAATTATTTCAACGGAAAACATCGTAAGGAAACCGGCATGTCTTAGATCCAAGAAAAATTAAGACATGTGGTATATATTTTGACAGTCATCATCATCATCATCTGCCTAGCCTTTTCCCAACTACGTTGGGGTCGGCTTCCAGTCTAACCGGATGCAGCTGAATACCAGTATTTTACATGGAGCGACTGCCTATCTGACCTCCACAACCCAGTTACGGGGTAATACGATACCCCTTGGTAAGACTGGTTGTCAGACTTTCGGGCTTCTGACTACCCGGGCCGTAACGACTGTCAAAGATCCACGAATGACAGCCGGGACCAACGGCTTAACGTGCTTTCCGAGGCACGGAGGGGTCTCGGTATGTAAAGATGGTCACCCATCCACAGACCAACCGCGGTAAGCGTAGCTTAACCTGACCGATCGACCTGTGCGGCTGTTATTAATTAGCCACGGGCGCCTCCTCAAAATATATAATTTTGTAAGTAGGTTTGTACAAACACATTTACACGTCAATCATATTTTAAAACTAGATGAGGTCGGCGTTTCCTATCTGACTAGTCTGAGAAGAAAGGCCGAAACCAACTCAGAGGTCATAGTCTCTTTTAAAGTCCAGACATAATCTTGGTCAGATCATACGAAGACCATGTAGATCGATGTCTGAGATGGTTTTTTGATGAAAGAACCAAACAGTTTGAGAATACCATACCTGTCCAAAATTTCTACACAATGTATATTGTTTTGAAATAAATGATATAGAAAGAAAAGAAAACTTATCTACCAACTCGCAGTGGGCCCGCGTGGTGGCTTACGGTCTACTCTCACCGAGAGGAGGCCTGTGTCCCAGCAGTGGGAACATTCTAGGCTGATTATAATGTGGTGTGGTTGTGATTGGGCCCTAAATGTTTACCAACGGCGCCCCCTATCAACGTCATTCGAGTACCTAAAGATCCTTGCAGCAGTGTGAAAACGCTTCAGTAGATGGCGATACTGTCGCCTGTTGCCGTTATCATCGGAATTGTACCTTTTAGCTACAAGTTTACATAAAAGTGCACAACTATTTTTTCTACACGGTAAAGAAGGGTTATTTAAACTGCGTTAGAAAAAAAGGAATAAAGTTAACCAAAACCAATAAAATAAGCAAGAAAACGGGTACTAATTAAACAAATATAATTTGACACCTTCTTCCCATTGGGGGTAAGCAGAAACTACAGAACGCCACCTGCTACGATTCTTTACATACTACTACTGGTAATTTAAATATTGACAAACTAACTTTTACCTTTTTTTTTGGTTTCGCGGTGGAAATCCTCATGGACTTTCTCCATCGACGGGGTGACAGAGGGGTATGTCGGACTCTTAACTGCTAAAACCACCGCGGTGTTCGACTCTGCCTATGGCCGGGGGTGCGGGATTCGCATAAGCATTCACCGCTCCCCCGACAGGAAACAAACTTTTACCTGCGGACTGTGTTCGTGAGTCGTAGATTTCTGAGCATTCATCCGGTTGATATCACCTGTAGGCCAATTCTCGTAATTAAAAACGTTCAAAATCTAGTCGCAGTCTCATCTCGGCGACAAACAAATTTCAAAAATGTAGGGGAATTAGAGGTATTTTTGACAGATTGACACTGAGATCAGACTGTGAACGTTCTTAAAATTACTAGAATTGCCCCTACTGACTAAAGCTCACACACGAAATAAAGCATGTACAGTCGAGGAGTGCAAAGGTCGAACACCTATAGCTACAGTACCACACAGTTTATGTTGCTTACGGTTGAACAGTCAATCGCAAATCACCACGAAAACCGCTCTTACTTCTACGATATAAAGGCGCTGTTGATGTCAAATTGTTACCACTGATGTGCAGGTGACTGTGCCTGCTCAGTAGACAGGTTTTGTTTAATACCTGGCGCTGAAGATAAATAAATAAATATTATAGACTATCTACCTGACAGCATGGTTGCAGATTTCTGAAGAACCGTCATGCTGCCTTCGTCGCGAACTAGAAAGAATCAAGCATACACAACGCGTTAAAGCATAGTGCAACTACTAAACAGTGGGTCAACGATTGACTGTTTCAAAAACCAGCTTCCGTTGTACTACTGCTAGGAGTTGTACTATAGTATAAGTAGCTGAGGGTTAAAGGAAAAAGTGCACAACTACAAAGTGTACTAAGTGTACAAGTGCAAACAGGTAAGTGCCAAGAGGTGAAGTTATTTACATCAGGACTGCGATACAAAAGAAGAAATAAAGTTAACCAAAACCAAAAAGTAAGCAGGCATAAGATATTTTGTTACTGACACAAAAAAACATTTACCTGTGGATGGACAACGCCTGACTAAAGCTCACTGCCTCACGCTCAGTCGTATATACAGTCGAAGAACGAAAACGAGCACTCGTAAGTATTCGTATTACTGCTTACCCTAGCTTTCTGCGAATGTAAATTTACAGGATGAGAAAAAAAAAACGGTGATATTACTATAAAAATACCTGGTAGTAAGCTTGTGGATCTCTTAGCAGCCGACAGATTGACGTCGGCGCCAGCTAACATAAGAGCGCGCACGCAGTCGGTTGCGTCTGCCAGACATGCTGTGTGGAGCGGGGTGTAGCCCTGTTTGTTGTACACGTTCAGAGATGTAGGACTCTTGCTAGCTAACGCCTGGAACAAGCAACGTTTCATTTGAACAACGAATAAATGGGGCAATTCGTCATCATCTGCCTAGCCTTTTCCCAACTATGTTGGGGTCGGCTTCCAGTCTAACAGATGCAGCTGAATACCAGTATTTTACATGGAGCGACTGCCTATCTGACCTCCACAACCCAGTTACTGGGTAACACGATACCCCTTGGTAAGACTGGTTGTCAGATTTTCGGGCTTCTGACTACCCATAACGACTGTCAAAGATCCACGAATAACAGCCGGGACCGACGGCTTTCAGAGGCACGGAGGGGCAAGGTATGTACAGATGGTCACCCATCCACGGACCAACCACGGCAAGCGGAGCTTAACCTGAACGATCGACCCGTGCGGCTATTATTACGTACCCACAAGCCCCTCTAAATCGGGCAATTATTATCATCATCATATGGACAAAGGCCTCCTCCAAGCGTCGATTAGATTCGCACGATCGCGTCAAACGATGCACACGTTTTTGTTTCGTTGACAACGTCTTTGTCTCGCACAATACACATACTGAAAATCGTAACCATGTATATATACAATATAACGTATTAATTTTCGAGCAGTGGTAGCTCAGTCGTAACGGCCGCGACTTACGAGTTCGGGGGTCGTAGGTTCGAACCCAGATAGGCGCTTTACTTGGTGTAAATTATTCTATAACCACTGTGTTTGAGATAGTGTTGATTTTCAATAAAACTGTTACTTGCTGATTTTAAATGTTTAATCCTTGTTTAATTATTACAGTTAGACATGAATTTACTTTGAAGGAGGGATTTACAGAGCCACGCTTTGTTGAGTGAGTTCCGCGTGCGGCTGACACAGCGTCGAGTGGCGTGACTGTAGCGCGGCGAATCCCGCGCTGGCTTGAGCGTTTATGTATGTGTGTGCGTCGACCGCGCGCGGCGCAGTGTTTTTGAGTGTGTGCGTGCGCATAGTGAGTTTGGCTTGAACATCCTCCCGCGCCTTGAAACTTCGTTTTCAAGCTTCCATGAGAGGACATATGCGATTCACAGCTCTACGTAGTGTGCCTCTTGTTGTTTTAATATCAGCAACTCTACATGCTCCATCCGATCCTGGGTACACGGCCTCTATTCGTCCCAAAGGCCACTTCAATGGCGGGGACATCTCTTCCTTGATCAGTACTAGCTGGCCAGGTTTTACGTCTGCTTGGCGTTTCTTCCACTTGGTGCGCTGCTGTAGCTCGCAGACGTACTCTCGGGTCCATCTAGCCCAAAACTGTTGTCGGGCTTGCTCGATCCTCGCGTAGCGATGCAGACGGCTTGGGTTTTCTTCCATCAGGTCTGGTGCTGGCAGTGACGTCATCGGTCTTCCGATCAGGAAGTGCCCTGGTGTGAGAGGAGACAGGTCGTGAGGATTGGAAGATAGCGGGGAAAGGGGCCGTGAGTTAAGTATAGCCTCAATCTGAGTGAATAGAGTAGCAAGTTCTTCGTATGTCAGATGGGAACTACCCAAGGCCCTTTTCATATGATGTTTTGCAGATTTTACAGCTGCTTCATGGAGTCCCCCAAAATTAGGAGAGTATGCAGGTGAGAATTTAAATTGAATGCCTTCCTCCGCAAAAGGTTCTGACACAGAGGTCCAGCTAGATTCTACAAACATTCCTATTTGACGGTGAGCCCCGACAAAGTTGGAGCCGTTGTCGCACCAAATTTCTCGGGGTTTACCTTTCCTACTAATAAACCTACGTAATGCTAGAATGAAAGCCTCTGTACTGAGGTCACCAACTAGTTCTAGGTGTACAGCCTTAACTTTAAAACATACGAATATACATAGATAACATTTAATTAACCTAGATCCGCGTCCCTTTCTATCATTTATCAGGAATGGTCCTGCAAAATCAGTGCCCGTGATTTCGAAGGGATAACCCGGAGTTAACCTACTAGCTGGCAAATTTCCCATGATCTGCTTAGCAACTACTCCATTCATACGAGTGCAAATGGTACATTTCCTATAAGTCTGCCTCGCTAAAACTCTGCCTTTAATAGGCCAGTAATTTTCTCGTATAAGTGAAAGAAGCAGTTGAGGACCAGCATGCATATGTTTTACATGAAAATGATGGAAAATTAGCCTTGACAAGTGATGCCTAGAGTCTATAATAATTGGATGCCGTTTTTCATAATTGAATGTTGAGTTTTCTAGACGGCCTCCCACCCTTATCAATCCCTTATCATCAATAAATGGTGTCAAACTTAATAGCGGCCCTGCTTTACTTTGTTTTTCAAAATTAGGAAAGCTTTCTTGTTGAGCTAGGTACACCAGCTTACTTTCGGCTGTTGCTAATTCTTCTACAGTTAAATTGTCTTTAATTTGATTGTTAACATTTTTAGTATTATTATAGAACCGAAATATGTAAGCTACTATACGACGTAATTTTGAAAAACTGGAATATTTTGTTATATCAATAACTAAATTATCAGGTTGTGACGTGTCAATACATGAAGTGTTTGCAAGTACTTCAGGTATTGTTGTGTGGGCTACCTGAAGACTTTGACATGGCCACTGTTCCTCACCTTGTTGTATGAATGTAGGTCCCTGCCACCATAGTGATAATAATTGTAACTCATTTGGACTTACACCTCGAGATGCTATGTCAGCAGGGTTTTGTGATGTGGGGACATACAGCCACTTACAGTTATTACATAATTCATGGATAGATGCCACTCTGTGTGCTACAAAAGTTTCCAACTTTAGTGAAGGTGAGCACAACCAACCCAGTACAATTTTAGAATCTGACCAAAAAGTTTTACAGGCTATTTCACAACGCAGCGATTTAGCAACTTTATTACATAGTCTTGCGACTAGAAGAGCACCGCATAACTCCAGCCTGGGTATAGTTGTTGTCTTCAGTGGCGCCACCTTTGCTCTAGCGCATAATAGTTTTACGTTACAGTTGCCCAGAGCATCAGTTGACTTTATATAGACGCAGCCGGCATAAGCCTTCATGCTAGCATCAGAAAAGGAATGCAATTCTATTCTTACAGGATTACTACAACAAGCATGTCGAGGTATCTCAATAGTTTGCAAGTGGTGAACATTGTCAATGAATTTCTTCCATGAATTATGCACATCCATAGGTATTTCATCATCCCAGCCTAATTTCAGAGACCATAGATTTTGTAAAATCATTTTACATGTAATAATACAACAGCTGATTAAACCCAATGGATCAAAAAAACTAGAAGTTATAGATAGAATGGAACGCTTAGTGAATGGTATTTCATTGTTACAATCTTGCAGTTTAGAAGAAACTATAAGAATGTTATCAGTATTAGGATTCCATTCTATTCCTAATGCATGACTTGGGGATGATATTATTTTAAAATTATCTTGATTACAGTTAGTTGTCTTTAAAATAGAATTTAAAAATTGAGTTGAATTACTTTTGATTTTTCTTAGAGGAAGACAAGCCGAGTCCAGTTTCTCTACTATTTTGTAATAAATTTTAAGGAGCATTGATTCATCATTGCTTCCAGATATTAGATCATCAACATAGAAGTCATGTGACATTATTTCTTCAATTTCCGGATCATCACATTCCTGACTCAATTCAACCAAACATCTCGTGCTGAGGAAAGGTGCCGATGAGGTACCATATGTCACAGTATTAAGTTGTAAATACTTCATCGGCTGATCTTCATCCTCACGCCACAGTATCACTTGCAAATAGCGTTGAGATTCCTCTAATAAAATCTGACGATACATTTTCTCTATATCTCCAGTAATTATATATGTATGTTGTCTAAATCTCATTAGTATGGAGAAAATATCATCCTGCACAGTGGGCCCAACCATAAGCAAATCATTTAAAGAGACACCTGAATCCGTTTTTGATGAAGCATTGAAAACTACACGACATTTTGTCGTTTCACTATGTTCCTTAATGACAGGGTGATGTGGTAATAGATTGACGATTTCAGGTTTCTCAATTACAGTCAAATGACCCAGGTGAGAATATTCATTAATAAAACTAATATACTGCTCTTTTATGCCAGATTGCCTTTTAAATCGTTTTTGTAGGGAATCAAGACAATGTTTTGCTCTAGGATATGAATTTCCTAGCAATTGAGGATTATCGCGTAAAGGCAATGTGACACAAAAGCGCCCATCTTCCATGCGGCGGGTGTGTTGCTTGAAGTGTTCCTCGCAGGCTTGTTCCTCCAAGGTGAGCTTCGGTTTATCTGGCAGTTCCTCTAGCTCCCAGAACTGCTTCAATTGATTTTGTATGGCTTGACTGAAATTACAGCATATGTTCCTATTAGGCACACTTGTTGGGCACATGATAGGCCCTACCACCAACCAACCAAACTGGGAGTTTTGTAATACAGGTTTATTGTTTCCCAATTTAATCTGATTAACAGGACAAATGACATCCCAAAAAACATCAGCTCCCAACAACATGTCTACTGTTGATGGATTATAGAATGTTGGATCTGCAAGTGTGATATTTTTTGGTATATCTAGTGTCGCGACATCAATTTTAGAACTAGGTATGTTGCTTGTTATTTGTGGGATAACAAACAGCTTTACATCTTTACAGTAAGAACTAGTGCTTGACTTAATAGTGAGATTACAGCACTCTAGAGCAGAAAATGACATATTGTTTATACCTGTTACAGATATTGAACTTATAGTATCACTGTTTATACACAGCTTAGTTTTTAGTGATGCAGAGATGAATGATGATTGACTGCCACAGTCCAGCAGGCACCGTATTTCATAGCATTTATTGTTTACATGCAATTTTACTATTGCTGTTGATAGTAGAACTTGGTTTTCGATACAGGATGATAGTACAATAGGATTACAGGTACTACTAGCACTAGGATTATTTTCTACAGTAACTGGTGTAGACACCTTTGCTTTGTGAAGCAAGGTGTTATGTTTGCGCTTGCAAATTCTACATGGACCAAACTTGCACTGATGAGCAAAATGACCACCCCGTAAACAGTTTAAGCAAATTCTTAACTTAGCAACTTCTGCGTTCCGATCCTCCAATGACATGTTATTAAATTTTTCACAATAGTAAACTAAATGATCTCCTTCACAGATGAGACATGCATGAGACTTTGATTTACTTTCTTTACTGTCACAAGCAGCAGCAACAAACGTTTTATGCTGTTTGTCAACAGATTTATCTGACCTTTCATTTTCCCTACGAGGCTTGTCACTGACACCGGCACTCACCATTTCCAACACGTCAGCCCTACTTCTCAAGAATTCAAAGAAGTGTACTAATGTGGGCTTTTCCCTTATGCCATTCTTATGTTCTTCCCACTTAGTACTTGTTACATGATCTAACTTTTGACTGAACATAAAAATAATCAACGTATCCCAATTATCAGTTTTCTCCTCTAAACTATTTAATGCTCGAAGGTGTTTTGAAATGTGATCAATTATAGATCTTAGAGATTTTTCAGATTCCTTAACAGTAGGTATATTAAATAGTGACTTTAAATGATTTTGGACTAATTGTCGTTTGTTGTCATAACGATCACATATCAATTTCCAGGCAACTGCATAATTATTTGAGGAAATTTCAAGTGATTCTATTACAGAAGCTGCCTGCCCCGTTAATGAAACTTTTAAATACTGAAATTTATTTATATCATTTAAACCCGCATTGTTATGAATAAGCGAGTTGAATGTGTCATGGAATTCTAACCACTTGTTGTAATTGCCATCAAAGATGGGTAGCTTTACAGTAGGCAATTTAACACTCTTGAAATTATTCCCGCAGCAGTCAGTTGATGCCCGACTATTGTGAGACTTAATACTCTCGTATTGATCTTTACTTTCATGAATTTCAATTAATTCTTGAGCAGAACTAATTACAAAATAAAATAAATTTTCAGTTACATCCCTCTCTGAACTTTTTCCAGGTTCATCAGAGGTTCCTTGAGTCAATTCACTTCGAACTTCATCTTGTAAAAGCTCAATCTTACATTGAATTGTATCATACTCATTAAACAGTACTTCTATTTTGCTCAAACGGACTTTTAGCTCATTGACTTGTTGCTTCGAAACATCTTCAATTTTACGAAAATCTGCTAGATAATTATTAAAATTAGTAAGTCTACCTTTCATTGAGGATCGTTTCCTAACCAACTCCTTTACCTCCGTGTCAGACATGATGCAGAGGAAACTTTCAAATAGCTTAATAATGCAATTTATAAATACCTGCGCTCCAGGCAAACCTCCATGAAACAGTTGCACTATTCGCTAGCACTTTTATTACGCCACGTGGTTAGTAGGCCTTCGCGCCGGACGGCTTTTATGCAGGCCGCGCGCGGTATCGCTGCGCTTTGTTGATGGTAGATATATTTCGAGCTGAAATTGCAGAAATTTTGCGTCAATCCCCAAGCAGAGCAAGCGTGCAAGTGAGTTAACCGATAGGCATGTGCTTTTAGCGGATTGCTTGCAAACTTTGCTGATGGCAATCTTATTTGAAAAACTGACGTGGTTATCAAGTCAAAGGTAAAATTATTATTTTCTTAGCCAGTCCTGATTATGTGCAGTGAATATAGATTACAGACAGATAGTTTAGCAGTTTGCTGCAGATAAGTAGATAGTTTAGCATTAACTTGCAACAAAATTCACCCAGTTGAAACACAAAGATTGTAGGACGTAAGAAATAGGGTTAGGATTGGGCGGAATAAGGAACGGGCAAACTTCCCTTGTATGAAGTCGACGTGCTGCTAGGGTTACCATATCTCCGGATTTTTCCTGAGATCTCAGGATTTTTGGACTCTTCTCAGGATTGCGGCTGGATTTTTTTAAATATCATAAAATATCAGGATTTTTTGAATTTTAAATAAAATACAGCTTACATTTTAAAGATCTCTTTAATAAAAAGTTAAACAAACTAAAAATAATATTCGTTTGATAATAATTGCACAATTAAAATCAATACTTATTTATCCAAGTAGGCACTTAATCAATTTTATCATACATAATATGTGAAGATACATTTTTAAGTACGGTTTTTTCTTTAATTATGGATTTTAAAAATGCCCCAGGGGCGGTGCGTGGGAGGGGGTGCCCCACGCTTTGAGTGCGACGTGCAACGCGAGCGAGATCCGCAGTGTATAAAAACGATAATATTACGACTTTTTAAATTGTTAAGTACGTTTGAGAGAAAATTCTCAAACTATAAAAAATCTCAGGATTTTTCAATGGAAATCAGGCCTTTTCTCCGGACTTTTGATTTTTTCATCTGGTAACCCTACGTGCTGCCAAGCCACTGGATTCCAGACACCAACCGCCAATCACCCAAGCCACGCGCACGTGCTTCTAGATTCTTCGATCGAATGTGCTTCACCCAGCCACGCACGCCCTCGCCGCGTGCTTCTAGATCCTTGAAATGTACTTCAACCAGCCACGCAAGCCCTCGCCGCGTGCTTCCAGCTCCTTGGAATGGTACTCCAACTAGCTAATTCTTCGCTTCGTCGATTAGGTATCTGTGCTTCCCGCACAGAATGTCCTGTCACGGTCGCCAAATTGTTTGAGATAGTGTTGATTTTCAATAAAACTGTTACTTGCTGATTTTAAATGTTTAATCCTTGTATAATTATTACAGTTATACATGAATTTACTTCGAAGGAGGGATTTACAGAGCAACGCTTTGTTGAGTGAGTTCCGCGTGCGGCTGACACAGCGTCGAGTGGCGTGACTGTAGCGCGGCGAATCCCGCGCTGGCTTGAGCGTTTATGTATGTGTGTGCGTCGACCGCGCGCGGCGCAGTGTTTTTGAGTTTGTGCGTGCGCATAGTGAGTTTGGCTTGAACACACTGTTCTCAAAACGGTGAAAGAAAACATCGTGAGGAAACCGGCATGTCCTAGAACCAAAAATTCGAAGACATGTGACATCTACCAACCCGCACCGGCCCCCGGCCTGGGGATTGGGGATTATAGCCTACTTCTTCTCATCGAGAGGAGGCCTGTGTCCCAACACTCCCAACAGTGGGAACATTATAGGCTGATTATGTCATTTTCAATAGTTCACAATTTGTCAGTTTGCCATGGATAGATTATAAAGTATCGAAAAAAAAAATTGCGTAAAATTGTTAATGGTTGGTTGCAGTTCACAATTTTTCGATAGTGTAGAATCTCGCGGGAAAGATTATAAACTAACGACGTTTATAAGCATACGGTGATATACATGCATGATTGTTTTCTTTAAATTTTGATGGTAGTTTGGATTACCGCGATTCTTTTCATAACTTTCATAATCTACAACCACAATTGGAACACACGCCAAGACAATGAATCTCGGTTTGTCTAAAATTTCAAGGGTACTTCCCTGGTAATTCAACTGACCTGACCCTGCAACGAAATTAGAAAAACTATTTGAAAAAGGATAAAAATAATCTAATAGACCATGGGAGGTTTTAAATTAAAAAAAAAAACGATGAAGAGAGAACTTAAGTATTCTAAATCATTGTCAAAGTTTGTGGATTTAAAAAGCCCATGATTTAACGCTGTAAAAAGTTATTCTAGATCATCATCATCAATTACATATTTCAATTAAACATTAAAAAAAAACAAAGTCAATTGTCAAAGTTGGTGTTATGAAAAAGCAGGCTTCCCAAAAAAAAAAAATAGGTGAATATTTAAACCAATTATAGTTTACGTAAAGTATTTCATATCAAAGGTCAACGATAAGTATTTATCAATATCATCTGAAACGATAACAATGAAATAAAACAATTAGAGAGTTACATACGTATAAGCTTAATTAAAAAAGCTACGTGGTTTGTACACGTTTCCGATTTTCGAGCTCTGGCTTTTAGTACCTAAAGCGCAGGCGCGACTTTGCCGGCATCACATCGCGGCAGTCGTTAATGGAGTTCTAAGCCATTAAGGACGGATACGCGAGCTTACATGTAATGCGAAAAGAGCAATTTAAAAGCTTTAAATTTTAGAGTTATCTGTATTAAGCGCGGTTTCATATCAGCTTCTAAAACCCACTTAGAAACTCAAGTAAAAAAATTAGAAGTTAACTTATGATGAGGCATAAGTAACAATGACAGCTCTATCATGAAAAATTAACAAAATTGGCAAAGTGTTCTGTAACGGCCGCACGTTTACAAAAAAATATAATTATATATTCTTGAGAAGATACGGGATATTTAAATTTATAGCGGTATCTACAACGCCACATGCGAAAACCGCGTCATACCGACGTCACGAAAATCCTGCATCTCGCAAGCAGAGTTTACCGCGCAATTAGCATAGATACAATTTCCGAACATCAATCGTTGGGCAATTGACCGCCAGACACAACACCCTTCTGGTCGGAGGATCCTGCCTTTTCTATAGAGGATGAGTGGACTTTACTCCCTGTTCCTGATACCTCTATAAGTTATTTACATTTATCTTTACATATTTCCAATATGTTAAATTAATCCCGGACATCTCCCGTCCATACTAACATTTTATAGGTTACGCACGCTCTTAGCATATCTAGTACTGCGACATCAAGGTCCAAGAGGTAGGGCGCGCCCTGGGTATTGATTTATTACCCTCCCAACGAATGCAGGCCTGATTGATACCTCTCTTACACCCGAACGAAAAGGACGCAAATAGGGACTTCGCATGCGTAGAACAAAGAAAGCACTACACCATTTGGAGTGCATCTGACTGACATCGCACGCGGGCGTATTTTACGAGGCACTCTTAGTTGGGGAGGACAACCTTTGGCTCACACTCTGAAGGTTTGATAATAAAGATTTAATCATTTGAAGTGTTCTATCGCATTCTCTTCGTATTATATCTGGAGGTAATTAATTATACCGGTGACAATGGTGCGGTGCACTGTTATTGGCTGCGAAAATGATTCTGACGATCGGACTGAAGGACTATATTTCTTTTCGTGAGTATTTTTTTTAATCCACCATTTTAAACCCAGTTAACATGTAAATTACACTTTTTATCCAACTTTCTGCTGTACTCTAAACGCTTTTAACTTTTTGTACATTGTTCTCACATATCCTACTAATTATAGTATTATAAACGCGAAAGTTTGTTTGGATGGATGGGTGTTTGTTACTCTTTCACGCCAAAACTACAGAACGGATCCGGATACGGATTTGGATGAAATTGGCACACAAATAGTTTATAACTAGAATTAACACATCATCATCTTACTGACCTTATCCCATGTTACTTGGGGTCAGCGCAACACGTTTTCTTCTTCCATTCTCCTCTGTCAACCGTCACGCTATCATTCACTCCCTTCTCTTTCATATCATTTCTCACACAATCCATTCATCTTTTCTTCGGCCTTCCTCTCCCTCTCCATCCATCAACATGTATATTCATCACTCATTTAGTCACACGCGTTTCGTCCCTTCTCATTACATTCCCATACCATGCCCAACGATTTCCTTTCAACTTTTCTGTCACTGGCGCCACTTTCAAACTTCCTCTTATATATACTCATTTCTTACTTTATCCATTCTCGTCACTCCACACATCCATCTCAATCTCAACATTCTCATCTCCGCTGCATGCAATCTTTTTTCATCCGTCTTCTTGAATTCTTCACAGCCCAGCATTCAGACCCATAATGTACGACAGGCCTTATCACAGACTTATAAATTTTCCCCTTTCACTTGAGGGGCATTCAGGCGGGAGGAGACGCCCGAGTGTCACCACTGTCAGGATCGCCCAGAGGACACGGTGGAGCATACGGTGGAGGTCTGCCCCGCTTGGGCAGAGCACCGCCGTGTCCTCGTAGAGGCGATCGGCAGCGGCGGCGACCTCTCGCTTCCGGCCCAGGTTCAAGCCATGGTCCGGGGCGAGAGGGAGTGGGAGGCAGTCACCTCCTTCTGCGAAGCAGTCATGCTAGCGAAGGAGGTGGCGGGGTGGACGAGGAAACGGACCTCACACCTCAGCCACCGCGGGAGACGCTCCGGGCGTCGGGAGCCGCGTGACGACTCCCAGCCACCGTAGGCGCGGGCCTGCGGGCGGAGAGTAATGGGTAGCTCACCGCCCGATCAGGACCAGGCCCGTGCCGGACGGCGCGTATGTGTTCCACGTGCGCCTCAAAGAGATGTCAGCATAAGTGACGGGGCCCGATAGGGCCGAAGCCTGCCAGGGTAGCGGGATCGTCCGAAAGGGTTACCGCTGCCCTGGAACATAAAGGGCTAAGGAAGGAACACGGGTGGGTTTTAGTCAGTAAGAGTCTGACACTCCCTTCTGCTCCACCCAGAGCGGGAGGGGTCATTTGATGATTTCCCATCCTCAAAAAAAAAAAAAGGGGCATCCGTGGGTCGCAAGTTGTTCCTGTGACCTGTCGCCATTTCATCCATCCTGAGTTGATCCGGTGCGTTACCCGGGGTGACTGGTCACAGCACACTGTCTATTTTTGGGTTACCACTTTTTTACCATTTTTGTATGCAAAATGGTAAAGAAAGGAACACAAAACGGACACATTTTTCGAAAAGCAATGGATTGACAAATCCTTCAAAATGATTCATATTGAGATAGATATTGTGTTACGAAATTAGGGTGCTCTAATAAGGCTGACAACTGATGGCTTTGGTCACAGATGCAGACATTATGAAATTATAAGGATCGTAGTGTAGCTACGGAACCCTAGTTAGAAGAAGAAGAGTTGTGCTTGTGATTTTGTTAGTTACATAAGTGGCCTCCTCCTTCAAAAAAGGAGGTTCTCAATTCGGATGTTTATATTTTTTTTTTAATAAAGCCTTTTTCTATTACAGTTTTCCGAAAAGTCACTAATATTGTATTTCTTGGATACGCGCCACTGGTCGTTGGTACTGGCGTCCAAAAAAAGATTCCAAAGTGTGTAGCGAACACTTTGAACCTTCTTGCTTTGAAAAAAAAGAGAATGGGATGAAACGCCTGAAGCTTGGTGCTGCTCCAACTAAGGTAATATCTACTTCCTTTATTATTGTACTTGTACGGTACTGGGGGTCTACTCCGAAGTAGTATCGGCCGAATGTTCGGCCGTTTCCTGCTACGAAGTTACTATTTGGTTCGGTCAGTTCCGATCCTACACTCCTACACTCTTTCGAATATTGACTATGGTCCCGACCCAACTGAGCCGATCCGAACTTTTTTCGCATTTTTCAATAATATTCGGTTCGGCCATGTGTCGGTCCGATCCGAACATTCACACTTTGCACTTCGGAGTAGGCCCCCTGGTTTTAGGTTCGAACCTAGAGTGGCGCTTTACTTTGTGTAAACTATTTCATACCACTGTTCAAAACTGTGAAGGAAAACATCGTGAGGAACTGGCCTGTGACATCTACCAACCCACAAGGCCACAATAGGCCCGCGTGATGGATTTCATTTCGGCCCACTCCTCGCAGAGAGGAGGCCTGTGTCCCAGCAGTGGGAACATTATAGGCTGATTATGCTTTCTGCTTATTAAATACATGGTCTATATCATTGCCAATCTCTACCAAAAATAAAAGGAAATGTTATTTGATTTCCGTTGCTTTTACTATCTCCTCAGATGCGATTTAATTACGCTACTTATTG
The DNA here is from genome assembly GCA_945859715.1 of Apamea sordens. Taxonomy (NCBI): domain Eukaryota; kingdom Metazoa; phylum Arthropoda; class Insecta; order Lepidoptera; family Noctuidae; genus Apamea; species Apamea sordens. The sequence goes on from OX244001.1 coordinate 15,470,282, forward strand.
TACTTATTTTCATTAATAATGTAACTGCGATGTCGAAATATTGAGCATTTTTTTAGAATATGGCCTTAGATATCCAGTTATTTTTGTACGCCATAAACTACTATAGCGGTATGAGGAACAGGGTGTAAAGTTCACTCAACCTCCATAGAAAAGGGAGGATCCTCCGATCAGACGGGTGTTGTGTCTGGCGGGCAACTGCTCAACGATTGATGTTGGGAAGTTTGTATATATGCTAATTGCGCGGTAAACTCTGCTTGCGAGATGCAGGATTTTCGTGACGTCAGTATGACGCGTTGTTCGCATGTGGCGTTGTAGATACAGCAACAATACTTTCTTACAAAAGTTGCTGATAGGAGATTCATATATTATCTACAATGTACTAAGGGTATTTTTTTATTACTTACAGTTTTTGAACCCGGTACCACTGCCCCCTACACCAGAAGAGCAACCTCCAAGTCCGAGATATGTAGAAGTAAGTATCGGTGTTTATGTCATAGATTCAGGAACACTTGGACCACATTACATCATTAAAAATACGTTTATCGTAAAGGCGAAAGCGTCAGGGCAGCTCGCGAAAATTTCTTAATTCACAATTTTTTTTTCTTCTTTCTCTCTGCTATTTGTAGGTCAGTATCAGGTTGTCATCATCTGCCTAGCCTTTTCCCAACTATGTTGGTGTCGGCTTCTAGTCTAACCGGATACAGCTGACTACCAGTATTTTACATGGAGCGACTGCCTATCTGACCTCCACAAGCCAGCTACTGGGTAATACGATACCCTTTGGTAAGACTGGTTGTCAAGACTTACGGGCTACTGACAACCCGTAACGACTGTCAAAGATCCACGAATGACAGCCGGAACCAACGGCTTGACGTGCGTTCCGAGGCACGGAGGGGTTTTGGTATGTGAAGATGGTCACCCATCCACGGAACAACCGCGGCAACCGTAGCTTAACTTGATCGATCGACCCGTGCGGCTGTTATTACTTAGCCACAAGCCCCTCAGGTTGTATGTTGATCTAAATATGATTTGCAGCCGTGTTTCTGTCTCTGTTTTAAATTCGTTTAGCGCTAAACGCATTTATTCATTTGTAGTGTAAGCGGGCCTTAGTATAGGTATACAGATTCGATGATTATCAGGCTAGTTCCGGACTTGAACAGAGCCTTAAGCCACGAGCTCTTTAAACAGTGGGTGGTACGCCAGCCGAAACCAGTCACGACGTACAGTTATTACAAGCTAAATTTTCCGCTCAATCCGCCGTATAAATGCCAATAAATACAGGGTGTAAAACAACCCATCACATATTATCATTCTGTACTACATCATCAAACTAAGGGCCGGTTTGATCAATTTTTAGTTTATGTAATGATATCATTGTTAATAGTCAAATAACCAACTATTAGTTTAAAAAAATAACCATTAGATAAACTAACAATTGATCAAAAAACACATTTTGCAAAAATTTAACCATTAGTTACCATTTTTAACAATTATTGGTTGAGTTTAACTACCGACCAAAAACCGGCCCCTAGGAAACATTGAATAAAATGTATGATACTAAATAGTGATTCAAATACATATAACAGAATGAATATTACAATTTTTTTAAATTTTATTTCCAGCCACAAGAGGATATACAACAGCCTACAGGCCAGTCTGTAAACGATCCTGATGAATTGCTGCCTGGAGTACGTTTGGTATCTTCAGTATTGATATGTCATCCTGTACCTTTATTCGGACGTCGCGGTCGGTTCAATTATCATTTTGTAGCTCAGCCTGAAACACACGCTCAGCTAATCAGGAGGCTGTTGCGACCTGAAAAATGCATATTCCGTAGGAGGCGCTTTGAAATTCGATCCAACAGATTTAATTCGTAATTTTATTGAGGTCTCATTATATTCAAGCATCACATTATCTCGCGGCCAACTGATGAAAACCGGCCAAGTGCGAGTCGGACTCGCGCACGAAGGGTTCCGTACCATTATCTATAAAATCACGTCTGTTGTATGGAAGCCCCCTTAAATATTTATTTTTAAAGTGAATATACAACTAAATATTTTGAAAATTTCAAGCGTCCTACCTGTTGCCGTTATTAATATCGAGCAAAAAAAGGAAAAAAAATCACGTTTGTTGTATGGGAGCCCCACTTAAATATTTATTTAATTCTGTTTTTAGTATTTGTTGTTATAGCGGTATTTAACAAAAATACATCATATGTGATGAAATTGAAAAAAAAAAAAATTGAAATTTCAACTGTCTAGCTATCACGGTTCATGAGATACAGCCTAGTGACAGACAGACAGATAGATGGACGGAGTCTTAGTAATAGGGTCCCATTTTTAACCTTTGGGTACGGAAACCTTCGTGCGCGAGTCCGACTCGCACTTGGCCGGTTTTTTTCCATACATCTCTATTAGTCGTCATCTTGGTCCCTTTCTAGCCGTATAATATTCATACTCAAATTACTTACTTAATATAAGCGTTTATTCATTTAAATAGTAGCGTTTATTATAATGTTCTAATTGATCTACGCGACATCGTTCGCATAAATGTTTTTAATAAATCTCATAATTATTTCTATCTATAATATGTATGTATTTACAAAAAAAAATGTATATAAGTAGTTTATCAGCCATCTTGTTACCATAACACAAGCATTAGGTTGCTTAGCTTGGGACTAGATGGCGCTGTGTGAAATGTCCAGGGATATTATTATTATTATTAATTATATGAAAACCCTGCAAGGCATATTAGTTTAGAAGATTTAGTCATAAGAGTGTTATTTCGCTTTTAAATGTATTTTGGAAATAGGTTTGTTGAGCTAGCAACATTCTCAGGTTGTAAAACTGAATAGGGTACTAGCTGTATGAATGTATTTGAAGAGGCCGGTACCATGATACCAGCCTCTTGGTACACACGGCTACACGTCAAGCTATACAAAACCAGTTTGTCTTGGCCTCACTTTGTATGATATTTTCTCACAATGAACGGTCAGCTAATACTGGTTTTGCATAGCTTGATGTGGAGCCGTGTGTACCAGTGTAGGCGTCTCCTTATACAGAGAAGGCACGACCTTTGATCGGTTGGCGGTTTCAGGTTTTGTAATTAAGCAAATGTTAAATTATCAATTAAAACTTAAATATTAACTTTCTAGATTCACCGTGAGCATTTGCTGCGGAACCGGCGACTCTCGCAGTGTATTTTTCCCTTCTTATGGTTATGCTCAAATGCTCCTAGCATTTGAGCATGACCATAAGGACTGCGTTCGCAATGTTTTCAAAAGTGTAAACAAATACGTGTTTTTGGAAAAGTAACTATAATATACACACATAAAGTTCAGCACCCTAATTGCGTAACACACAATCAATCGGAATCAGAATAATTTTGAAGCAAATTGCTAATCCATTGCTTCATAGGTTCGAAAAATTTGTCTGCTCAACACGTAAATAACGCAATGAATTTTGTTGAACTGTCAAAATGAAACCGATTACGATTGATCGTGTGTTACGCAATTAGGGTACAGTTTGCGCTACAACTTCAATAAAAATTCTGACTTCAATAGTTTTAGTCATTCTGAAATCAACTTAATTTACAATTAAGTTGATATTTGTTTACGTGGAAATAAAATCAATTGGAAACAAGATTTGAAATAAGGAATAGTGCCTATATTTTGTGTTCCGCGCAAATGCTCACGTGTCACGGTTACGAAACGTATTTAAAAATTATATCTGTAAGGTATTAAGTATTAAATGTAATCAACGTAGTATTAAATAATAAATGTGCTTCTTTATTGTCATATAAACTTTTTGCTGCGCTTACCTACAGTAGACATTTAAATGTAGACATCAGAGTGGCAATTCAAGTGGCAATCGACGGCACGGTTGGCGCAGTGGTTAAGCGATTGACTACTGCGCTGCGTGTCGCGGGTTCGATTCCCGCACGGAACAAATATTTGTATGACCTACATGTATTTGTTCTGAGTCTGGGTGTTTTTCTATCTATAATATGTATGTATTTACAAAAAAAAAAAAAAAATGTATATAAGTAGTTTATCAGCCATCTTGTTACCATAACACAAGCATTAGGTTGCTTAGCTTGGGACTAGATGGCCCTGTGTGAAATGTCCAGGGATATTTATTTATTTATTTATTTAATTCTTGTAATTTGAAGAACGTTCACAGTCTGCACCCTAATTGCGTAACACACGATCAATCGTTATCGGTTTCATTTGACAGTTCAACAACATTCATTGCGTTATTACTTAAAAATTACTCTTTTTAAGGCCTACTGTCAGAGCTTTTACACGAGCAGTCTTTGGGTCAACTACACTAAGAGATCGCTGGATGTCCTGCGAGTTCAATATAACAATGCTTTCGGGAGTTTGTTGCGACTGCCCCGTTTCTGTAGCGCGTCAGAAATGTTTGCTGAGACCCACACAGATGGCTTTCATGCCATAATACGCAAAAAAACAGCTTCACTGCTGTGCAGAGTGCGGAGTAGTCGCAACTATATCCTGAGAGCTGTGGCGGAGAGCTATACTCCAAATATCAGACATTATGTGCGGAGGTTGATTAGGTAGGGAACATGTCTTTCTGCCTGATCGTCTTTTGTTTTTAATAATATAATTTTTCTCTAACAATGTTACTAACACTAGAATATAAGTTGTGTGTAATACTAACAAAATATGGATCACTATTGTCTGAATTAAATGATTTATTATTATTATTATTATTATTACGTCTTGAGCAGACAAATTTTTCGAACTTATGAAGCAATGGATTAGCAATTTGCTTCAAAATGATTCTGATTCCGATTGATTGTGTGTTACGCAATTAGGGTGCTGATCTCAGTCTCAATCTGTCAAAATACCTCTAATTTCCCTGCATTTTGACATTTATTTGTCGCCAAGATGAGACTGCGACTAGATTTTGAACGTTTTAAATTACGAGAATTGGCCTTCTGATATAATAAAGATAAATAATCAAACCGTTGTAATTTTTATTTACTTAAATCTTCGATCAATAATAGTACTAGATTCCCGATAAGCGCTTCAAAAACGGCCCGAAAAATAAGACCACAAATACTTTTGTGGTCTTATTTCAAATTAGTATGTTTTTAACCTTATTACTTAGACTTTAAGTTTCATTTTAGAATAAAACTGGAATTTAAAAATAGAATGATTTTATTTTCAAGCGACATTTTAAATATATTTTGCAAATTTGCAATGGTAATTAATCTTTATGTTTAAGCATTAAGGTTTATAATAAACTGAAGTTGTTAATATTATTAAACTTTTTTCTAAGAAATGTAGATTATTGATCGAAGATTTAAACATTTTGCTTTAGTTTTCATAGCTAAAGCCTATAATGTTCCCAATGCTGGGACGCAGACACAGCCTCTCGGGGGCCCATTACGGGTTGACAGGTGTCAAATTCTTCGAATTTTTGGTTCTAAGACATGCCAGTTTCTTCACGATGTTTTCCTTTGCCGTTTTGAGAGCAGTGGTGATGAAATAATTTACACAAAGTAAAGGGCCTGTCCGGGTTCGAACCTATGACCTTCGAACACGTAAATCGCGGCCGTTACCACTGGGCCACCGCTGCTCCCCCATAATAACTGGGTAATATTTCTTTCCCAATGCTGGGACACCTGACTCCTTTCTGTGAGAGGAAACGGGCCGTAATCAGCCACGCGGGCTCAGTGTGGTCTGGTGGATGTCACAGGTCACATGTCTTCGAGTTTTGGTTCTAGGACATGCCGGTTGCCTCACGATGTTTTTTTTTACGTATCAACTATTGCACCCCAATTGCGTAACAGACTTTCTTCGAAATAAATTCATTGCTTCTTAAGTTTGAAAAAATCGTCTACTCGATAACGTAAATGACACAATAAGATGTTGTCGTAATGTCAAAATGAAAGGTACTGCAAGTGTGATTAATGATAAATGATTTTATTTTTATAAGTAGGTTTTTACAAACACTTTTACACGTCAATCATATTTTAAAACTAGATGAGGTCGGCGTTTCCTATCTGACTAGTCTGAGAAGAAAGGCCGAAACAAACTCAGACGTCACAGTCTCTTTTAAAGTCCAGACATAATCTTGGTCAGATCATGTGAAGACCATGTAGATTTATGTCTGAGATGGTTTTTTTGAAGAAAGAACCAAACAGTTTGAGAGGACCTGTCCAGTCAGTGCACGCATTTGTCAGAAATCGTGCAGCTCAACTCAATGTGTGTTGCGCGATTACCCTGCTGGTCTATAATTAGCCCTGGATCGAAAGAGCTGGAAGTCATGGGCAGCCTTTGCCCAGTAATGGCATGATGAGGGCCGACATTAACCAGTAGTCAACAGTTACCATCAAGTCATCAAGTTCTCGTATAAGTCGTGTCGACTTGAGGGAAGCAGAATAGGAAGTCCTGTCTCTTGAGCTTTCCTCACTAAATAATTGCATGAATACTTTGCATTGATTAAGTGGTTTATTTATAAACGATGATTAAAGGGTAATGTGTGAGTATACTCAAAACATCATTCGGATTAACTTACGGAACATTGTCTTATCTCAGTTAGAATAATTAAAACTCAAAGTCCAATGTTCATTCATCATTTATCGGAAGAGAAAGAGTATTCGATACTATCATGTCATCGACGACACATTGGTATTAGTCATATCTATCTAATACGTTCTTATCTACATATATGTATTTGTATGTACATAATATGCAGACATGTTTTATCTAAAGTCTATTCAAATTTATGTTTCAAATTGATGTTATTTCAAGTTAAACAAATATCAACTTTATTTTAATGGTAACTAAGTTGATTTCAGAGTGACTAGCATTATTGAAAAGTTATAAAAATGTTTAAAGTCGTAGCGTAAACGGAACTTTATTGTGTAGGAATTTAAGTTATTTTTCCATAAACTCATATTTGTTTACATTTTTGGCAAATAAATCGCGAAAGATTAACAGAAAATTATGCATACAAATACAGGGTGTAAAAAGACCCATCACATAGCTGCCAACTACGCATTCTGTACCTACATCAAACTAACTAGCATTGTACAACAACACAGTCAATGTATATGTAAATAGATATAACAATACAGTCCTACACTTCAGAAATGCATAACTTTTTAATTATTTATAATCCTTTGTTGATTTAGTTAACTACGTTATTGGTATTTATTACTGCATGTTGTTACAACATACCTACATCATGTATACATTTGTATGCCATCACTACATGGCGGAAATTGTCTTTGCAGTACAATTTTATACACTTATCGTATCATCTTTTATACCTACCACATTTTATGCAAATAAACTATTTTGTTTTGATTTGAATAATTTCTAGGACCTGAAACACAGGTTTTTCATAAACCTAGATCAGGCAGGTCTACATTACATTTAGAATTTAACTTTCCTCGATTGTAATTAACGTAAATCTTATTTTTACTTTACTTTTACTTGAATAAAAAATGTATTATTTGGGAAACGATTTTATTTTTGTTTTGTTTGCACAGGGGTTGGTATAGGGGTCCTGGTGGTATTTCAAGTTGTGTTATAATATTACAAACTTGTTTCCGTTAAAATACGTCAGTTTAACGTCATTTTACAATCTTTAAACGATATTAAATCGTGTACATAGTATTTAAAGTCAATATTATCAAGCCGCGCACAGCAGCTTGACCGCGGGCGTCTTCCGCGACACGCGATCGTAGCCGAAAGTATGCTGCGACGTGCGATCAGCTCCGTTCGCCTATCGTCATGTCCGATCGAATCCTTTCGGCATTAGAACACGTCAACACGGTAGGAATGAAACTATTTGAATAGGCGCAGAAACGGATACATTCGCAAGCGACGGTACGGAGCCAATCGTATGCGTCGACATCCTACCGGACGCGATCGGCTGTCGCCGCATCCGTTCGTATCCTTTCCGATCCGAGCCGTTTGGTGGAAATTATCCTCAAGGGTCGTTCAATATTAACATGACTGGCGAAATGTGGGTGAACGATACATCTCTGACTTCTTATGTTAATTATTGTTTACTCACACGTTCACATTAGACTGGCGACAATGCTGCTAGATAAACGAAAAGTTAAAGGATGGTTGTATCGCGAAAATAGACTGGAAATCTCGAAATAAGTGAGTTAGGGCTGATTTTTCAATCGACTGATATTTTTATTCGTGGAATAAAATTGATGTCCGACAGTTTTTGTATGAAAGAACTGTCAAAAATTCAGAATGATTCCGATAGAGTTGTCTGGCGTTGGAAAATACTCCCTTAAAGCGTAAATAATAATTATCAAGGTTTAAAACCCCTTCGATTCCCATTAACAAAGGCGCTGCTCCACAGCAGCCCACGGCTAAGCTAGGCACGTGTACTTAGCTTCGGTTTGTATGAAAATGTAGGCATGATCGTCCATTGCTACCTACGGCCACGCTAAGCACGAATGTATGTCTAGAAAACAAATAAACCGCGCAGCTAAGGTGCCTACGTTGCAGTAGACGGTCGACGTAATTGGTGGTCACAGTTAAAATCGGGAATCAATTACTTGACTAATCCTTGTCCTTCCCTGCAGTTTAGTATAAATCTTAGTGTTCCGAAACGTGGCCACTTGCCAAATAACTGAAATTCCAACGCATAGCAAACAGAATACTACATCTCCCGAGAGGCAAATGTAAGCGGAAACTTCAATCAATGTCATAATAGGTTTGTATATCTTCACCGATAGATATACACTTTATACGTTTTTTACAAAAAAGTCAACTTTAAAGCCATTGTAACAAAGTTGCTTTTAAAACGACGAAACTTACCGTACTGAAAAGAGCGTAAAACATTGTTTGAATGGCAATAGAACCTGAATCTTATCAAATAGAAATAAGGGTTCTAATCCAATGCATTTAACGTAGAACCTGCTATACAGTGTAGGCGAGTAACAAACCAAGAAATTTAGTAATAAGTAATATAAGAAAATCAATAACTCACATTAATAATTTCTTTGTTGCTTGCAGCTGCATAGTGGAACACTGTGTTTCCTTCAAGGTCGATAACGTCGAGGGAACTGTTTAAAGACACTAAACTTTGAACCATGCGCACTTTACATGATTTCACGGCCACCTGAAACAAAAAAAAAAAACTCAGAACATTTATTTCATTTTGACCTTTAACAGGCACTTTTTTGCCCATTCTTAAGTGTAATAGGTTCCTATGGAGAAGAACGGGCAAGAGACTCTATGGACATTCTTGTAAATCTAAATATTGTTATACACATATCCTTTAAATCCTACTAATATTATAAACGTGAAAGTTTGTATGGATGGATGGATGTTTGTTACTCTTTCACGCAAAAACTACTGAACGGATTTGGATGCAATTTGGCACACAGGTGGTTTATAACCAGGATTAACATATAGGATCGACTTTTTATCTCGATATTCCCACGGGATCGACACTTCACACTTATGCGGGTGAAACTGCGGGGCGCAGCTAGTATAATATAACTGCGAAAGTTTGTGAGGATGGATGGATGTTTGTTACCCTTTACGCAAAAACTACTGAACGGATTTTGATGAAATTTTAGAGTAATATAGCTTATACATCAGAATAACACATGGGATACTTTTTATCCCGATATTCCCACGGGATCGAAACTTATGCGGGTGAAACCGCGTGGCGCAGCTAGTTGTTTAATAAAGCAGAAAATGTATAAAAGAAACCTGCAAAATTGTCGGCATCTTGTATTCCCACCTGGCGCCTGTAGGTTTTATTAAAGGGGAGAAAGCGACGATATATTAAGTTCTAATAGCCTATGTATGTATTAGAACTTAGTATATAATTGTCGTAGTCTATCATACTACATATAATACCTATACTATACTTATTCAGCAACGCAAATATTGTATGCACCAAAACATGACATCATTATCATCTCTGCGTACCCTATTTGGAAGCACAGGCGTGACGTCATGCTGTGTTGTTGATTACAATCATTATAATTAATTCAAATGGTTTCGTCTATGGAGTCCAGTTCTGAAAGTATAACGCTAATCGCTATTTACAGTCAGGGAGTCATCGTCATCTGCCCAGCCCTTTCCCAACTATGTTGGGGTCGGCTTCTAGTCTAACCGGATGCAGCTGAATACCAGTATTTTACATGGAGCGACTGCCTATCTGACCTCCAAAACCTAGTTACTGCATGGGTAAGTAATACAAAACCCCTTGGTAAGACTTCTTGGTTCTTGTTCTTGGTTACAGTCAGGGGGTAACAGACTAAAAAGGACTTAAGGGAATTTCCCATTTATTAAACATTGAAATAATATGCCTACTTTTATTACCTTTATCAACAGCACCTGATATACAACGAGGCGCTACAATGGCGACATTAATTTAACACACGGGTAGGGCTAGTGGCCAGTAATCATAAAAATTATAACAATATAAAAAAAATCGTAACTTGAACACTTCCACCTGCGCCGCGCGCCGACATAGGGCTCTCTCTCTCTTTCCTTCAATTCGGCTTCTCTTTGCTCGTTAATTGTTTAATTTACATTGATGCGATGTTATGATCCGTGACCCCGGCAAATGACGCCTGCGCTACAGTTGTTTAAGTCAGGTTGCTCTAAGATGCTATTTTATAAAATTGTTAATAAATAAATAAATATTCATGTTTAATTAAATTAAAATATATTCATAAAACTACAACGCAAAACCGTATACGTGTGTTAAATTAATGTCGCCATTAAAGCGCCACGCTGTATATCTACTAACATTGAAGGGCGGGCGTTTTTGGGGGACTGACTTTTGTAATTTTAACGTTCGAAAAGTGCTAATTCTCAGCCTAATTTGAATAAATGACTTTTGATTTTGATTATGAGTTTTAAGTTTTTTTTTTTGTCTGAACGCGCTAGTTTCTGGAACTAAACGTCGAATTGAAAAAAAAATCTTTTTCACTTGATAGCCAAATCCCTGAGGAAGGTTAATACCCTTGGGAGCGAGCAAAAAGAAAAAACAGTCTGAAAGAACGCTAGGCTAACAAGAAGTATTAGCGCGGGCGCGGGCGATGCAATGCGACCACAAATTTCACGCAGACGTAGTCGCGGACAGAAGCTGCTTAGTTACTGATAAAAGGAATAGGAAACAAAAAATCATAGCATACCATGGTTTCCCTATAACTACCTACTATATGAAATTATACCAAACCAAGTTCGGCTGAGTCATAGTAGTTAAATACTTAACTATGCATCACTGAGACTGAACTGACGGCTGACCTTTAGACGCTTGGGAAAATAACTAAGTACATAATGTACTGAGAACTAAAAGCCATTTTATTTACTTGACCTTCTTTATGACACACATTTTTACAGTGTTTTCCGAAACCCATTTGACCTATTTAGTCGCCTTGGAAAATAACAAAACCGGTAACTTGCTAGTACAAATTACTCATCTATTACTTGCCTCTAATTAGTAATGAAAAAACTATTAAGATTTGAACCCATTTGTCCAAGAATGAAACCCAATTAGAAAACAAACAAATACCTCTTTACAACATTATATGTAATACTAGCTTCTGCCCGCGACTTCGTCCGCGTAGATTTCGGATTTGTGACAGGATTGCGTATCTCAAAAGGAAATCAAAATAACCCATAAAGATACAAAATAACTTTTCTGGTTGATTTTTTACACCTTGTGCCCGAAAAACCCAAATATCTTACGGAACCCTATTTTTTTCCAAAATAAAATTTAGCCTATGTTACTCGTGGATAATGTAGCTTTCGAATGGTGAAAGAATTTTCTAAATCGGTCCAGTAGTTTTTGAGCCTATTCATTACAAACAAACAAACAAAGTTTTCCTCTTTATAATATTATTATATTATATATTATAGTAAGTATAGATACATAATCAGGGCTATAATGTTCCCACTGCTGGGACACAGGCGTCCTCTCTTCGAGAGGGAGTGGGCTGTAATCTACCACGCGGGCCCAGTGCGCGTTGGTAGATGTCACATGTCTTCGAATTTTTGGTTCTAGGACGTGCCGGTTTCTCACGATGTTTTCCTTCACCGTTTTGAGAGCAGTGGTGATTACATAATTTACACAAAGTAATTCGCCTGACTGGGTTCGAAGGTACGACCGATGGGCCACCATTGCTCAATAACATTAGTATAGTTACGTGGCTAAATAATAACAGCCGCACAGGTCGATCGGTCAGGTTAAGCTAAGCTTGCCGCGGTTGGTCTGTGGATGGGTGACCATCTTTACATACCGAGACCCCTCCGTGCCTCGGAAAGCACGTTAAGCCGTTCGTCCCGGCTGTCATTCGTGGATCTTTGACAGTCGTTACGGGTAGTCAGAAGCCCGAAAGTCTGACAACCAGTCTTACCAAGGGGTATCGTATTACCCAGTAACTGGGTTGTGGAGGTCAGATAGGCAGTCGCTCCATGTAAAATACTGGTATTCAGCTGCATCCGGTTAGACTGGAAGCCGACCCCAACATAGTTGGGAAAAGGCTAGGCAGATGATGAGTTAGGATGATTTCGATGACGTCATTTCGGGCCAAATTCATCAATCATGTTTGTGACTACATCAGCCTATTTGAGAGTAGCAGCTGCATGACTGCATTTGCAATAAATACATGGCCAACCCTATACCGCCAAATGATAATGCTGTCTGTTCGTTTACTTACCATCAAAGGTGTGGCTCCAGTCAATGGATCAATGCTATCAATGTGTTTCTGGACTTCAGGGTCATTGAACAGCTCACTCAGGCCAAAGTGAGCCACCATGTGAGCGATAGTCCATGACTGATGTTCTGATAATGTGTCGCAGAGTTTCTGAAGAATTGCCACTGTGCACTGCAAAGGATGATTTCTAATTAGTATTCATTTAAAACAATACAGTAGTAATTTAGTTTGAGATTGTGTTATTAAGGGCTGATTTTACAATAGACAGATTTTTTTTATTCATAGAATTTTGATGTCTAACAGTTTTAGTATGGAAGAACTGTCAAAAATTCAAAATATTATTCCTGCGATAAAATTATCTGGCATTTGAAAAGGCAGCACTTAAATAATAATAATTATAATGCTTAGTCTGGTGCTAAATTTTTACTTTGTTTGATTTGAATGTTGATTATTTTAATTAAATTTAATTAATTTCGGATATGGTCACATCTTCCTACTTAATTATTGAAGTTGAATTTACTTTCAACAATAAATATTAATTCACAAAGATACAACAATTACAACAGCAGAACCACAAACGGAACACAATTAACAACAAAACACACAATTAACAGAATTACAATTTAAAAGCTAACATTAAATTGAATTGTTTACGTTGTTTATTTAATGTTATGTCATGAACTATGTCTGTAAAATTATTAGTTGTTGTGCACTGTAATAATTGTTACAGACAATGGCTTCATGATATTAATATTTATTAGTATGGTTGGGCAAATAATAAATAGTAGCACCCCTGGGGGCTTCACGCAAAGAGCAGTTCAAGGGATTTCACATTCTGAAGCCCTGACCACTGTTAGTTTAGATCCTGCACCCCAATTGCATAACACATTTTCTATTACAATCCAAAGAATTTTGAAGGAATTGCCTGATCCATTGATATATTGTATTTAAAAACAATCTGATTGACAATATAAATATGTAATGAATTACCCACTGGGCAACCTTACAAACTGCTTTCTATTTTTATCACTGAGCTATTCACAATATAGCTTGTGCCAAGTAAAAGTTTTTGCAATATAATCGGTTGAATATAAAAATCACGACTATTTTGTTTATTTATTAACCCATTGAAGGACACTGAATGAGACACATGTATGTACATATCGTTTTTATTGTATTTGTTGGTATATTGGCGTGGCTAGCTGACATATGACAAATAATTAAATTTAATGTTCTGTGTCTTGCAATGTTAATTACTTTGCATACCTAGTATTGTATACAATCAAGTATTTTCTAACTGAACAGACAGCTGTGCTGCTGGGGAGTTTGTTGCGACACTTCTTCTTCCCAGTGAAAGCACTAGGAAGTGGTGAATGGTGGGCGTTTTGGGGGACTGTCTTTCGTAATTTTGACGTTCGAAAAGTGCTGAATGTTAGCCTAATTTGAATAAATGACTTTTGATTTTGACAATAGAAATTTTATTGTTATTATGTTTGGATTGGGAGCATCCTGCAAAATGTTTAATTATACTTACTTCTTTGGTAATCTTGATAAATATTGGTATTCGCTCCTTGTAAACAATGAATTTCTCTTCTGCATCTTCTAGGGTTTTAGCCCGAAACAAACTGCAACAGAAAGAACCGAACAGTATATTTAATATATGAAACTAGCGAATGCCTGGCATGCGTTGAAATGCCTTTTTCAACTATTTTTTTTTGTTTGTAATCTGTCCCGGCGCTCTCCCAACCACATACCAAAGTTTCATTCCAATTGCGAGAATAACAAACGTCAATTGATTTTTATAGTATTGGTTTCTCGCATATCCAGGGATCATAGGGTCCCAGACCTTTGGTAGGCATACGAGGGGCAAGGCCATATATTATTGCATCTAATCATTATTATCATCATTCAGTGACATGTCTAATCCAAAGATGGTAAATAAAATTAGGTAAGTATTTTGATCTAATAGCTGACAGATGAAATGAGATTGTTAGGAAAAAAATTGTATGAAAAGAAATTAAATGTTATGATATTTAATTTCTTTTCATACAATTTTTTTAATCAATCATTATTATGTAAGTTATCTTATCTAAATTATGATTCTCCATAATTTCTAATTGTTGCACTATAATTAATTTTATTTTATTAATATATTATGCAATTTAATTCAAATCTGTACAAACCTAATAAAATAAATGAGTGATTATGTAGATAATTTAATTTTCTACACACATTTTTAAGAAAACTTCAAGACAGTGTCCTCTTACATAATACTAATACATGTTTTATGTTGTAAATGTTTCAAAATATTGTTCACAAAAGGCTGCATGAGAATGTATGTGCATGTGCATTTTTAATTTTGAATAATAGTGTGAAACATTAACAAGAAATGGAGCTGTGGAGTATAGCTTCCTTGGTGAAAGAAAATATTTTACATCAATAGATGGTATAGCCTTGTTATGAAGGCCTCTTCGGGTTTTGTCTTCTCATTCTAAAGTAAGTAATAAAATTTTAATAATATTCTCATTTATAGCTATAGAGATTACCAAAAACATAAAAACAATTGGCAATTAGCATAAAATCAATGAGTCAAGCCCATGAATAATAACATACCTGTACATCTGATGTAAGCTCTCGGTAAAAGGCTTATGAAGAACGATTTCATAGTACTTGTCTTTTGAATTCTTGCCATCATTCTTTGGTCCATACAGTAAAATAGAGTCTTCTCGGTAATGTATCGGCCTTGAAATGTAGTTGTCGGACCGCACCTCTATTACTTTAGTAGGAGCTTCTTCCGTCCCCAGAAGACCACGGAAAACTAACAATTTACACAAAGATAAATATTTTTTTCAGACATGGGAAAATAATGTTTACAAGAAGCTCACTGCGTGTGACTCAGAGTTTACGAGATAAAAGACTTACTTGAATTCAGCATTATGTAGGCAATAATCTTGGAATTTCAGAAGCCAATAAATTCCGTAATTCCAGTTTTTATTTTATTTTACTGCTTACACAATTTGCAAAAAAAAACGCACAATTCCGGCTCAGAGGTCAGCCAGCTGATGTGATTGACAACAGACTGACAGCAGGACAGCGACAGACCACAGAATAAAAATACCCTAACGGCGACAGACCATTGACCATTGACATAGAAAAGTACGACAGACTGGCAAGTAAATTTGACAGTGACGCTGAAGCTTGGTCGTAGATAAAAGACCAGAGAGAATACTTAAAAAAAAAAAAAACAATATCATCTGCCTAGCCTTTTCCCAACTATGTTATGTTAGGGCAGGCTTGCAGTCTAACCGAATGCAGCTGATTACCAGTATTCTAGGGAGCAACTGCCGATCTGACCTCCACAACCCAGTTACTGGGTAATACGGTGCCGGATACCCCTTGTTAAGACTGGTTGACTTTTGGGCTTCTGACGACCCGTATTCCCGTAACGTCTATCTATCAAAGGTCTACGAATGACAGTCGGGACCACCTGCTTAACGTGCTTTCTGAGGCACGGAGGGGTCTTGGTATGTGAAGATGGTCAAGTGGTCACCCATCTGCCGACCAACCGCGGCAAGCGTAGGTAGCTTAACCTAACCGATCGACCCGTGCGGCTGGTAATTTAGCCCTTTTTCATTTCATTCAAAGTCATTGAACCAAAGAGATTTCTTCCAACTTTTGTAACAACTTATGCTTTGAGACTACTTTGTCGCACATAATTATAATAAAGAACCTGTAGAAATACACTAAGTTGCGTACCTAGTGTTTTAATAAACGCAATTAGGCAGTAATCAATTTACTTTTAAATTATCTTCCTCTCTTCTCGGATCTTGACTCCCGACTAGTATCGCTCAACAGTATCAATTGATGATTTTTGGATAATAAATATGTGATCAAAATAAACACTACCGCAGTTATATTTATGTTTAATTAATAGATCAAAAATGGAATGCACATAACACTATTAACTAAATAAAATACGAAGGTCTACATCTAAAACAATATAATTCTTGAAAGAATTTAGACAATAATAAAGCATCAACATTTTTGGTATAAGTAAGTTTAAAATCATAAAATTCAAATGACTAGACAGATTTAAAAACTGATTATAAAAAGGATCCATTAAAACTAGATAATTCACACAATAATACGATTTTCTTTCCTTGATGTTTTACAAGTTATACAAGGTAATACAGCAATAAATCTATAATGTGTATTTATTGTCAGATATGCTTGGTCTAGATTGTTTTCAAACAAAAACTCAGTGCAAAACCGAATTGTGAATCTTTGTAGATCCTGGATATTAGGTTTCAAAATGTTCGCTTCAGATATTTGACACAATTAAATGAGATTTTTAAATAATACTATAGCATACGAATAATTCAGTGAATAACACTAGATAATCATTGGTTACAAAATTAAGTACGTTATGACAATAATTAATTCTAGACCTATCAATTAATAATTTAAACAGGAATTCAATCACACAAAATGAATACAACTTATACACTATGAATAATATTAATAAATTATCAAATAATAAATATTCGATTATCAAGTTTTCTTGTTACATTATGGGGGATGCGCTAGGTATTATAATATATTTGATATATATAGATATTTGATAAGCTCGCGAATCATATTTTAATCAACATTCAACATGATTCTGACCTGCAAATTGCAAAAAATCGTTATAAAATACGAATTTCGCGGGCTTGCCTGGCGCTTCCCTCATAACGGATCATTGTGAATAAGATATTCATGTAGAGAGTGTAGTACAATATATAAAATGTACATAAAATACATGATTATAAATAGTGTAAGCTAATGAGCATATTACGTAATACATTCATTGTTCTAATTGAAGTTATCTCTAAAACCAAATACATTTTTTTTATACAATTACATATTCTCAAAATTCTCCTAAGTATATATTATTAAAACCTTTCAAATCAATTAAATCACTTATTTATCACTGTGTATAGTTTTTCAAGACATTTCCTAACTATAACTTATCTTGGCTGTCGCGTCATACTCATAACCACCTGGATGAAGCAAAGGACATTATGACCCTTCAAAATAGTGCCATATAGAAAGTTAACCAAAAATACTTTATGTATTTTATTTAGGTGTTCAGCTAATAGTTTAAACATAAAATCTAAGCTCTAGCCTAAAAATATTCTTTGAACTGATTAGGCTGCATGGCTGTGATTGGCGTTAGATCCAGGGAGGTTGTCAGGGTTAGCAAGGGGATCCAGTTCAGCAAACAGCTTGAACCAGGCTGCTTTATCTTCTTTCTTTGGGATGGCTTTACTCGGAGTGGGCTTGGAAGTTTGCTGTGGAGATTCTGATACCTGATTGTTGTTTCTAATGACGGGAGCCATTGGACCTTGCAATAAGCTGGATGAGTTCTGTAATTAATAATAATAAAATTTATTTGGACTCAATAAAATGTGACCTAATACAGTAATATTAAGGAACTAGGATACAAATAATGTAGGTGAGTAGACTGCTAAAACAATATGAATTCCTGGCATACCACAAGGCAAAAAACGCCGTAAAATGTACATGTTTCTTGTACAGAGATCCCTTTAAATTTTGAGCTTTATTTTCTGTTTTATTATTTGTTGTTATAGAAGCAATAGAAATACACGCTCTGTGATCATTTCAACTGTTTACCTAGTATGTATTATGGTTCCTGAGATAGCCCACTGACATATGGACGGACCGACTGCTTCAGATAACAAGTTCAAATAGACCTATCACATGTCAAGCATGTGCAGTGTAATTATTTGCATGTACAATATGCTATCTAGATAAGAATTAGGACTGGCCTACATATCATTTTAATGAGTCGGCTTTGTTTCAATTTTAAATTATTACCCACAGGTTTTAACAGCAATAAAGTGGTGTTTACCCGAGGAGCAATTCCCATATTCATAAGAACGTTCGCATCCTAATCTCAGTCTCAATCTGCCAAAAATACCATCAATTTACCTACATTTTTGACATTGATTGTCGCTGAGATGAGATTGGGACTTGAATGTTTTTTAAGCATGAGAATTGGCCTTCAAGATCTTTTATAGCAAATTTTTACAATGGTTAAAAACAGCCATTTTGAAAATGGCTGTTCTTAACCCATTAAAGGACACTGAACGAGGCACAATAAAAGCTCTATTGCTATTACTTCTGGGGGTTTCTCAGAGTGCCGCAGTGTTAATGTTGGCCTTTTAATCCAAAGGTTGGCTTGTAGAGAATGTTATGTGGCATTAATGGTGGAAGCTAAAAGACCATCATCATCTGCCTAGCCTTTTTCCAACTACATTGGGGTCGGCTTCGAGTCTAACCGGATGCAGCTGAGTATCAGTATTTTACATGGAGCGACTGCCTATCTGACCTCCACAACCCAGTTACTGGGTAATACGAAATCCCTTGGTAAGACTGGTTGTCAGACTTTCAGGCTTCTGATGACCTGTAGCGACTGTCAAATTTCCAAGAATGACAGTCGGAACCAACAGCTTAACGTGCTTTCCGAGACACGAAGGGGTCTTGGTATGTAAAGATGGTCACCCATCCACGGACCAACCGCTGCAAGTGTAGCTTAACCTGATCGATCGACCTGTGCGGCTGTTATTACTTAGCCACAAGCCCCTCTAAAGCTAAAAGACCAATCATATTAAACATATATTACCTGTAACAATTGTGAAGGCAAAAATGTTCCGAAACTCCCTTGTCCTTCTCCACAATCCATCTGTAGCCCCGCTAGTTCAGAAAGTGTTACAGTGTTTCCACTAGATAACTCAGATTCCAAACAACTTGTATCAATCAGGTTCACTGAAGTGCTGGGCTTGGCTACTTTCTCATTGGACGGTTGCTTTTCATTTTCGTTGTCTACTTTGGGTTTCACATTTTTCGGTTCACTGCCTTTTTCTGGATTGTCATCTTTGAATTCATCCTGGAATTAACAGTAGTTGATATTTTCTCAATACATATTTCATACAATGCCTCAAAAGACTGGCCCATTTAGGGGGTAAGTTACAAAGGCAAATGATCATTGTGGACCCTGTCGGGCACCACAAAGTAGGAGAGAAGAACTTTAATTTGACAACTATATTATTCAAGTATTGATTTAAAAAACATGTTATTAAAATTGATGCAATTTGGTTATTCATTTATATGTTATTATGGTTTAAGACATTTATTCCTCAAAAAGAATACAATCCACTTGTCATGGAATGTTAATATTTGATACACAAACCTATGAGGAATGGTAGATCTTAATAAACTAGTAAGTAGTAGATGCACAAATATAAGACTTGAAATTCTCTTAATAATTTAGAGCTCTGTATTACAAGCACTTAAAGAAGAAGAAGTACTTATAAATGATTAAAGGTTGCCTTGCCAACATGTTTAAGGAGGAATAACAAAATGGAAATAAAATCAGTATTATGTAACAGCCAAAAAAATAAACGGAAGCTATAAATCCCACCTGAAAAAACAGCATTTGATCCTTATCCTGTGGTGTGACATCCTGCTTGCTTTCCGCGTCACCCAGGGTCTGTGACAATTCCTTCAGTATAGAAAATTCATAAAGCGGTGCAGCATTCATTGTGTCTGCAGTTGCTACTAAAGTTTGTGCCACTTTAGTAGCAAATGTTACGAAGGAAGATTGATAGTTAGATAGGACATGGGAAAACATGTTGCATCTAGCTGCAGCGAGCAAGTCAATCTGAAAGTAGGGAATATTTTGTTAGTTGTATGTGTGTAATTGTTTGTGTTTAGTGCATTGTTAAACCAATTTCTATCATACAAAATTTATTTTTATTTATTTCTTGCTGCATTACGTTATTAACACTTTGCAGGACACTTAAGTTCTACATAATAATAATGAAACTTCGATTGTGTCTTGTTCAATGTCCTTCAATGTGTAAACCAATACAGAATATGGGTTGCTTGCTATGTTTCTGTGTAGCAATTTATTAATAAAATAATTAAATTAAATCATACTTTTTGAAGTACATCCAGTGTCAGTTTATCAAACACCTTTTTACTCTCGCGTACTTGTCGCTGCGCCTTACGGAAGTTATCCAGGCCGCGTCCTGTATCTGGGTCTAGCTGTGCGCTCGTCGATTTCATCCAGCTGAGGGCGGCACGGTACTCGATTCGGGCTTTTTCCATAGCAGATACAGTCGCCCGCATATCGCTCACAGCGCGACCTCGAAACGTCTCCACTTCGTGATAAAGCCTTAATAGCGGCCCACGCACTGATAAGCGCTGTTGTCCAGAATATGAAATTGCTTTGCCCGCAGATACCATATGTTTACCCGACGCGTCCGCATTTTTTCCAGAGTCCCGCAAAAACTTCCCTAAAGCATTCTCCTCTTGAGCCAAAATACACAATCTTTCTTGATATTGGTCCAATACTCGCTGTAATTGTAAGCAGCTGTCTGATATTGATCGAAATAATTCCAGTTTAGCATCAAGCTCGGCATCGGACGCAACAATACACTCATCTTCTTTGGTTCCTAGTTTTTTTAGCACAGTCTTTTTTGTTACCCAGTAATGATGTTGCATCATTTTACTGGAAATTAAATGAATTTTCACTGTAAGCACTGTAAATTAAAATTCTGAAACTGAAATATTTCAATAGAAGGCGAATAAGCGAATTGTTTGACACTTTTGACATTTAAAATAGTCTTTGACTTGACAGCTGAGCTGAAAGAATGTTGTGTTGCCAAGAATCAAGTTTTTCTAGCTTTTTCCATTTTGTAACGTTATTCTCTAAAGTCACATGAAGTCTTTAGATACTAAGAAGAAAAACATTTATTTATTTACTATTCAAGTTTACTAACGCGCATTGTGTTCTTATAATATAATTTTAGGTAGAGTATACCGTAGTAATGTGACATCGTTTTCTAGAAATGAAGCTGGTGATGGTTCTATGCAGTCTGAGCTACCTTCTCCTCAAAGAGTGCTAAAAGTGCGCATATGCTTTTTAAATTAGATTAATATAAAAATAATGCAACTTGGTTAATAGGATTCGGTGGAAATTAATAAAAAATGAGTATTTATTTCTCTACGTTTAATTTTATGGTTTTGTATCCAACATACACTTTTGCTATGGTTTGTGAGCCTATTTCAGACAAAATACAGATTTAAAAAATATAAAATAAATAAAAATGCAATATAGTAGAAATTTTGAAGATATTAAAATATCTAAAGTCCTTGGAGTGAAGAAATTCATCTTTTTTTCATTTCATTCATTTTTTTTTCAAAAACTTTTCAAAATCAGTATAGTCTGTGATATGAGAGAAATGAGATTGTCTAAATGTCTAATTTGTCTTATTGTCTATGACACGAATATTTACAACCGGAATGTGGAATGGCCGCCGCGTTTCGCGTTAGTGCGAATGTATTGTGTTATCAAATCGTCTTGATAATAATATGTACAATTTTACTAGGTGAGAGTGACTTATTAGCACAATCGTGTGGAAATAATTATAATGTACTGTGCTGATAAAACTATCCCCGGTGTGTCATCGTCACAATCTTCGAAGAACGTCAAAGATGGTAAGTTTGGTTGTCACATATTAGGTGCTTTTTATTTTGCTATTGCATGTAATATTTAGTTAGTTTTGATTACACTTGGTAATTTTAAACATTTGTCGTCTTGGATAGCTTCCGATGTTCGTAATACCCGGTGATCTTGTTGTTTTTTGATTATGCCAAAAGTTTGAGGATACTTTTCAAGTTTAGTAATGTTTAAAATTGTCGAATGTATAACATTACTCACTTTACTTGCTGTTAGTTTACAACTTTAACCTAGGAATTAAATTAATTTAGTAAATGTATTGTGTGTTTCTAAACAAGTGCCAAACATGTCGATCATCAATGTCCTAGTTATTATTATTACTAGGCATTCGTTTTTAGGCACTAGACTTTCAAAATGTAACGCACGCGATTAACGTCCGATTCACATTTTGAATATTCAGGTCATAGTGGATTGTAATGTAAGTTTTTTTTTGTTTTTGCTTGCCAGATAAATTGCTGCTTTATTATGAATCAAGTTAGGGTAATATTCTATTTTTAAATTGTAGAAAGATGTGATTTTAATTGTTCATTAGTTAAATGATACACATAGTGACAACACTGTGTACAAACATTTTCAGAGAAATAAAAACAGACTTGTTCTGTTATGCTAAACAAATTGCTGATGATTATTTACTTACTCAGTAGAATTATTAAAGCTGTTTTGTATCTATCTATTGAGGTATTATTATTTAGGTTGAACAGGAAAGATAAATCCATGTGATCAAACCAGCCTTTTCATTACAGAGATTGCTGCTAAGTTGGGGCTAAATTATGTACTGAATACAATCCTTTGGTAAACATGACCAACAAAATATTATTTAGCGACTTGTCATGTGAGAAACTATTTACAAGCTTAACAAAGCCAAAATGCTGCCTTTTAGGTGTTAAAAGTACAAACATGTGATAAAATTCATTACCTACTTGGTATTTAGTAAAACATTACTAAAAGCATTGATAATAAGAAAATATAATAACACAATTTTGCGGTCAAGTCATATGATTTGATATCTTTTATGTTGACCAAATTTAAAGTAATTAGGGATTAAAATAAAATTTGGTTGTATACTGCAACATTTATTTGTTGAAGGTCTCGTTCTTCATACTATAAAACTGACCTCCTTCCTTCAGTCATGCCGTGCTTCCCTATTATGTACTTATCAAATCACAAACTCTGCCATCATCTGTGTTCCCTTCCACTTTTGACCCGTCTGTCTTCAAAGCAAGACTGAACAGGCATCTCCTGGGAAGCTCATTCCATCATAGACCTAGTCATCATCATTTCCATCAGGCGTGATCAAGGTTAAGAGCAGGCCCATTCAGCAAAAAAAAAAACATTTAGGTTGCATGTAATACCTACTTTGTAGGTCATCAATATTATTTCTTCTTTTCACAATATTCCATAGGTATCATGTTTATGATTTATGCTTCTGACTATTGTAAATAGAAACAATTGATTGAATTACATATTATTAATGAGTCTGTTTATAGTCTGAAAACAACTGTCAGAATTTGTTTGTTGAATAATTCAGTGCTGTGTCCTTTTAGGTTAACATTGGATTGATCAGTCAGTGCCTCTGATCACCTAAATTATCTAAAGACGCCATTCTTATGGCTGTATGATAAACAAGATCCAAACAATAGCAAAGCAAAGTCACCTTACAAGAGGCAAGTGAATGGCAGGTCGCAAAAGACAGCTAAATACTCTTTAGTCACATCAGTCGCGTCATTGTTAACAGAATCGTATGAGGGTAACATTTGGCGGTAACCGGGTCAAGGTGGCCGTTTGATTCGCGTCGCGTGTCTATTCCCGACATATCGATCTTACAGCTCATAAGGTCCATTCACACGTACCACAACCACACCACACCGCAGCGACAATTTTTTTTTAATTTGTTTCAGGTGACGCAGGCCCGTAGATAAATACCTTAACCTAAACATACATATTTTTATTATAAAGACTTCACTTCACTAGCTTGTTCTTGAGCTGTTCTGTGGTACTTGTCCGCGGAAGCGACGGAACACCACGTCATGCCTGCCACGTGCTGCAAATGTGGGCAAGCAGTGGTTACGTGTGAATAGTGTCGCTGCAAAGTTCCGATCGCTGTGGTAATGTTATGGCTAGTGTTTGCAGACAGATCGACTCCAGCTGTGACAGTGTCGTAGCGTTGTGGTAGCATTGTGGCTGCGACGTCGCCTTAATGTGGACGGTATCGCCCATAATTTTGAAGGCCAAAATAAATAAATAAATATCCCTGGACATTTCACACAGCACCATCTAGTCCCAAGCTAAGCAACCTAATGCTTGTGTTATGGTAACAAGATGGCTGATAAACTACTTATATACATTTTTTTTTTTTTTTGTAAATACATACATATTATAGATAGAAAAACACCCAGACTCAGAACAAATACATGTAGGTCATACAAATATTTGTTCCGTGCGGGAATCGAACCCGCGACACGCAGCGCAGCAGTCAATCGCTTAACCACTGCGCCAACCGTGCCGCCAAACTTGGTCTATGTGAATAGATTATTCATTTTCATTCAAATTTGTGTCCGTTCACGTGTTGTCTTTGTGGTGTGGTCCGTGTGGTCGGTTCCTAAGGGTCGATATCGCGACTGGCTTTTAGTGCCGAATTAGCATAGGCGAAGGGTAGCACGAACATATTTGGGGTTTTAGTACTAGGAGTTAAAGTTTCCCAGGCTTTTCAAGCTTTATTGGGGTCGACTTCACTTCAGGTGCGGCAGGATATCAGAATTTTATAGAGTGTCTTTTATCTAACGAGAATCTTACTGTTTCTCAAATGGCACCGAAAGCATAAAAGAAAACCCACTAAAAGTTCAAATACACCGTTACGTAACTTACCACGTTAAACTTTACACGAAGATGAACCGTCTTCGTGCAGCCTACCCCTCAGGATCAGAAGAGCTGTAAGATAGACCACGTAATAACGAACAAAAGAGGGACTTAGATTAATCTCGCGAGTTCTTTATCTTTATTCTATAGTTAACGAGGCGTATAAAACACACTACTCGTATACAACTACTTACGTCTTTTGCGGAAATAAACATAATTATAATATAATTCTAGTATAGTAATTAGTAAAGTACGTCAACTGTGATTACATAAAGAAAACAAAGCAAGGCACGAAAGGTCAGCAGCTCAGATAGTGAACTTTCATTACGTATGTGCAGCAAGAACTAGCTAATTAAATTCTATCGCTTTTACTTTAGCGTCACTTATCTCCACTTCTGCATCACGGGAACATATTTAGTTGACATATAGACAATTTATAATATGTGGCCGACCAAAGGTCTCTTCGTCGGAAATGCAGATCTTTCATTTGCTTGCACTTAAGTCACCTAAATCTCGAATTTAGCTTACGAAATCTATGCCACTAAGTCCCCAATAATCGTCGATTCCAGCGCCGATTCGAAAATACTAAGCTCAAATTGAATGTGCCATTCTATTACGTCCTGGGGACTATAGACTATGCTATTTCCGAACAACACTTTAAACGCGTCATTTGGCAGCGCCAAACCATTTGTCTGATCGCTTAACTTAATAGCTATCTAGTAAACAAACACCATAACTAGTTACCTTTTGATGTGAAGAAAATAATAATAATAATAGAGGGGACAACTGCTCCCCTCACCTGATTTCGTGTTGCGGTTTCCCAGACACCTGTCGTGGTGCACAGTATAGTCGCCGCAACACTTGTCGACCTTGCGCGCAGGTATGGGACAAAGTCTGTTCAAGTTTCGCACTAAGAAATTTGCTTATTTAAAAACCGGAATACCTATAAGACATGACGTATCTATAATAATAATAAATTATGTTTTTTTAACTGTACAAGTTGCTCCTACATTTTTGTTGCATCACGTTTATAAAACATTTTCTAACTAACTTATTCTATAATTTATAACACGGTAACCACAGATCCGGCTGAAATGCAAGTGAAAAGCAGGTATGTTACACAAAGAGCTTTGTCAGTCGTTAAATATTTAATGTATCGCTCCAGTCTGAAATTCCAAGTATATTAGCTTTACGTATAAAATAAGACGACATTTACTTGCTAACGTAAACACTGCGTTTGTCCCAGTTCGAAATAACATTTCCCAGGTTGGTGGCCTGTAATGCTCGCTTCAAAATGTCAGAGGTCGATCTGTTAGCCCGATAAGATAGAAAGAGCTTTGCGACTGTACCTACATATAGCTCGTTTACCCGCAAATTATTTCATTGCTCTGATATTTCTCTGTAATATAATCTGGGCCGGTTGGTTGGCCAAATTGCTATTTATTTATAAGAGCACTAGCTATTCGGCTGGACGGAGCTTTCCAATTTGTTTGGGTTATATCATGTTCGCTCAGGAGTTTGGAATAGTTCTTGTAATTAAAGTTTCTAAGCAGTAACAAGAATTTGCAATACAAATTAATGCTTAAGTGGCAATGTAGGACGTTTTATAGGTTTTGTTTAGCTTACAAATTATGAAGAAAATGGTAATTAGCCCCTTCGGAGTTCCAGTATCGACAAGTAAGCTATACGTACATTATAATAGAGCGAAGTAACTTACATTTCGAAAGGTACAGATTTTGGATATCCATATACCCGAGAATATGTCTGTATGAAAGACAATGAATAGCCTAGACACGTCATTGTCGCTGCTTAGTCGGCAACAATGTACTGTGTCAGACTGTGTGTACAATTACTGGGTGCTATTAAACTTATCCGTTCCAACTTCAGCAGACTATAGACACATTCGCCCTGACTAGAGCACTATACTCTGTGAATCAGTCCTTTTGTAACATAAAAGCCCGTAGTCAGACAAAAAAATGTGATGGTTTCAAAGTAGTCTGTAGTAGATAAAGAAATAAGTACAGACAGACCTGTTTTTCTGTTTAATGCTCATTGTTGGCTACACAGGTTTAGCCAGACAAAAAGGGGTAGCAGTCGTCAATTTGTTATCGATAAAGACCCTTTTAATTTTGTAAACATCAAATAAGTCGTTAAAACAACACTAAAAGCACTTGGCAACCGTAAGCCCTGTTTGATTTTATTACCAGTCTATTTGTTTAATTATTGTAGAACTCATTTCTTTAGATCTATTATATTGCTCTATAAAATTGCTCTGTAGACTTATTTAACGGTTCTCCAATAAACTCGTTATGGTTACAGTCAACGACAAGTAGCCCCATGAATTCCATATTAAGAATTTATTTAATGGTTGCTTAATGAACGTGAAAGAGTTTGATAATTTTATGTCTTTTAATAACACTTTCAAGCGGTAATTTAATTTCATTCTGAAAAGTTTCATTGTGAGTAAGTGGGAATGACAATGGCAACTTTTTTGTGGTGTCACTTTTTCGCATTTACATTCTGCTCTCAGGGAAAATTATTATTTGACAAAGCACTCCTAATTCAACCTATTTGCTCACCATCATGTGATGTACCGTTAATATTAAACTTGCCTGTTTGGATTTGTAATAGAAAATCTGTGTCTGACGAGATTAAAATGCATCTGATCATGTGTGAATGATACTTGAAGATGTATTTATTTTTGACGGGGCCCGATAGGGCCGAAGCCTGCCAGGGCAGCGGGATCGTCCGAAAGGGTTACCGCTGCCCTGGGACATAAAGGGCTAAGGAAGGAACACGGGTGGGTTTTAGTCAGTAAGAGTCTGACACTCCCTTGCGCTCCACCCGGAGCGGGAGGAGTCATTTGATGATTTCCGATCCACGAAAAAAAAAAAGTATTTATTTATACTCAAGTAAAATAACTCATGACATCTAGCGTCTCATTAAGTATATGTCTGGTGGGTTGACGGATGATTGTCTAGCTTTACAAAATCAAGATGCAGAAGACGCCGCTTTCATTAAAATGAACAGGAGATTTCTTCGTAGTTCGGTCTAAAAATAGTATATAATAAGCCAAGAAGAGGCAGGGGAATGGCGCGAAAAGTACCTCACTTAACGGCTTCTGGAAGTCTCAGTGAAGAATTCCGCTTAGAGCCATCATAAATATGACAGTTGGGAAGGTAAACTCAAAATGGTTGAGATATAATACCGCCGAGGGTGATTATTAGGCAATTAATCGACTTAAATGGCCCTATTACCGGGGTCATTGATTCTATAGGAGATATACTGCTTTGTTTTCTTACGCTTTGAATATACTGTAATCCCTCTGTTAAAGTTTAATTGAAGCATTAAACGTACGTCAGAATTTACCTTTAACATTTCTAATTCACCGCAAAGATATTCACGTTGATGCGGTAATTATAGTTTGCCAAACCGACGGCAACGAATGTATTGATGCGTCAAACATAGAGAGAGGTGTATTCATGAAAGGCCGGGGTGCTGGGGTGCTCTGGGCGCCGCGTCTGCTGACACAGTTCCGGGCGCCGGCGCGGCGGGCAGGGGCACTGCAGCCCAGCCAGACGACACGCGGTCGCCCTCACGAGCGCTCCCGCCCTACTGAGAGCTCCCGAGCCCCTACGATCGCGAACTTATAACTTCTTTGGAATTCCGAACGTTCATGTTGTGATATCAAA
This sequence comes from Apamea sordens, assembly GCA_945859715.1. NCBI lineage: Eukaryota > Metazoa > Arthropoda > Insecta > Lepidoptera > Noctuidae > Apamea > Apamea sordens. Next base: position 15,499,103 of record OX244001.1, read on the forward strand.
CATTATCGTCGGATCCATTGTTCTGTTATGACAATAGTTTGTGCGTAAGCCGGTTTCCATCTTAGTAAAGTTGTCGTGGTAATTGTAAACATTTTGGAGGCTCCAAGTGGTGTAGCGAGCCGACGAAAGTTCTCTTTGACATTATCGGTGAACAGTGTCGTTTGTGGAACTGAAACCCGGGTCAAGTTGTGTGTACTTTTGAACTGTGCGGTAAACAGACCATCGAATTGTAATTAGTTGATTCGGGCTATTTGTTACGAGCACTTTGAACCGGGAAAGCTTTTGCGAATAGGAAGAGAAGAAAAGGCGTCAAACTGTATTCATTCGAAAGTTTCAAGGTTTACGAATATGATGAAGATAGGACGTGCAATGGCCACGAAGATGGGTTCGGCACTTCGAAGAGAAGTGAGTAGTATATGCTTTTATGGAGTCATAAAGTTATTTTATGTTGAAATTGTTTATCCTACAGGTACGATGCGCTTTTGATGTATCGTTAAATTATTGCCGGGGAAAAATATGAAGGTACTTACTCCATTGAATTATGTAGATACTTATGTTATTTATTGTTAAGCCGGCGCTAGACGTAGTCATTTTAGAATTATGGGGACTTAAAAGAATATTCTTCATTGTAACAAAAGAAAAAAGTGTTATTAGTTGGATTAGCACCGGCTCTTAGTTTATAGAGACATTGAAGCACCTATAGTTTAGATTTGTAAATTCCCCCATCATACTAACAGTTGTGTGTCCGATAAAAATAGAACTGATTGATGGCGTTGTTGCTGATTTCTCTGCGTTATTTATCAGAAATAAACAGTTAATTACAATGCGGTCGGTGACATAATTATCGGTGCCTGGTTACTCTCATCTTTTTTAAACTTAACAATTAGAAATCTCTATAATGCCAATAACATAAAATTCATATTGAACCATCCAGATATCAAAAACCAAATGAAAATAAAATATTTATAAACCTCTTGGCCCATATTGTATACCAGAGGTGGAATATCTCTTCTACGTCTCATGAAAGTTTAATGATACTATGAAATGTATCCGCGATCGATAACTAAACAACGGTTATGTTTCTCATCAAATTGTTAACATCGCATCGGTTCTCCGTCTCACGTACTATAGTTAGCCGCTTCGGCTTTGCTTTGCCTTTTCTGGAATGACAATAAAATCTAACTTTTGGCTTCCTTTTCCAACATTTATTTAATGAACTTGCGCCCATTTCCTTAGACAACGAAAATGAATTATGTGCTTTTTCCCAAAGGTGCAAAGGTTTCGCGCTCCGTTTTTCGTACACTTCAATTCACTGGTTACGTCGATTCTTTCGGTAGGAGTCAAACTTGTCCCAGCATCTTCACCTTGGTCTGCGAGAGGTCGCTCCTTGCAATGGGACTCAGTAGTTCACTCACCTTCTTCCTTGTTTAGTTTGAGCTCCTCTTAACTGTAACATTATCTAATGTATCGTTATCCACTTTATGTAACAGTTAGTCCATTCCGAGTTATGACTATGAGCTAATCGAATCTGAATTTTACGAGCTTTTTGACATTTCCTCAATAATGTGTCGTCTGACGCTATCTTTACGATTTCCTGAATCGATGTCACAACAAAGTGATTCGGTTTTGTGATCAATGATTAGCTAACAATGAATGAATTCATATGATTATTTACTTGGCTATGAATTCCTCCATTCAATTTATGTGTAGGACGGAAGATGAACCAGGTGGCTCACCTCCGCCTTTCTGATCAGCACAACTAAACAAAGAAATTCTTTGCATCTGTATTTCCGGACCATTGCGACTTGGGACTCTTCAAGTACAGCGAAAAGGCAGGTGTTAAAATCATATCACTAACGTTCCGCTGGGATGGCGGTTGGTTACGTTACGAGTAAACACATTTCTTTTCATGTAAAAAAATCTGACTAACGCCATAGCCCAATAAACCACAAACGGTGCAGCCACGCTCTAAGGAAGGAAAAATAATGTCAAATCCAAACGTGTCTTGTACTTTCACTTCCCTATACGTTAGAAACGACTCATCATAACGATCGCAATAAAAATTACTAGATGCAATTATGTTGTACATAAAGCTGTTTAACTTTGCGTCCTATGCCTAATGTTTTCCTTATTGTATAATATTAGCATTTGATATACTAGCGTCTAGTTTCCCATTCTCACCTCGCACTAGCGATTTGTGATTAATATAGTAAATAGTCTTAAAATTGACGTAGTCTGAGTCTATCGGCCGTATATTAACTGCACTTTAATTTTTAATCATCTTATTAATTCCGATCTCTGTAATTGTTCATGACTGATTCGCGTTATCGTTCTATTAACTACTTTATTGGATAGATAACGTTTCTGGGAATTCTGTATCTCCCACAAATTGTCAATAAGGAAAATTGGTAATTTTTTTTTTTTAAATCGTATCTGATTTCTGAAAGGTAGGTAGTTATTTTTGGCCTAAACTCGCAGTAATTTTTAGAGTAAGTACTTCAGCACCACTTGCGCGCTCATATGGTGTAATTTGGAAGCAGTACAGGTTCAGCAGCAGTAGACTCCGATGAACTCCCATAGGCTTAATTGATTAAGCGATTGAATAACTGCTGAATTTATAGATTGTATTCATTCTCTGCCCGATGAGCTGCTTTATCGAATCATCCGTCCATTACTTAGCTTGATTTGCTTGTAACGATGAGATTATGAAGAGGAAGCTTGCACAACAATTTCTATCCTCATTAAATCTTCGACTTGAGTAATCCAACTTCTCTGTGATTTAACTTCAACAATTTTTCCAAACGATCTCCGATCTCGAATGAATGGAACGAATTACTGGAAGTTTTATTAAACCGTTTCACATAAATTTAGAATGACAGCAAAGCAGCATTTAAAAGAATTCGAGAATCGATACTTTAATCAAGCTATTAATCTTTCTCTACGTACAAATTCCTTTAATTTTATCGTCGATTCATCGTGATTAATAAAGGTCATACAGAAAGAATTGTAAAACACCTTTTGTGCCTTTCTCGTATAATATTGGACGTACTGCAAATACTGCAATCCATGCGCGGCAGCATAAACATACACATACATTCGATGCAGTATAAGTAACCAGTCAAGTAAGCGCAGCGAGGAATAAGCAAGCAAGTACCACCACATATACAGTCATCGAAAGATAAGAGTAGGTGAACTGGTAAACGGGCGTTGGCTTGACTTGTCTGTCTGGCCGGTCAGTAAGCCCCGGCGCTTCACACCGACAACACGGCGTACGCGCATCCCACGCGACTCTACATAAAAATCTAGGCCGCTCTCATGTGATAGTTTACCATTTCTCCCGCTTATTATGGAAAAAGTGTGCGCAGTGGTCAGCCACTGTAGTAATTTCTAATTTTTACTCTACTTTTCTTTTGAGGATTGCAACCGTTGCTGACATGATTGCAAAAATCTGAAGTGCCAAAAACTTAATTTACCACTTTATCTATGTGGGCTACGTGATAAGGTGTCAAGTGTGTTACCGTTTTCGTTTGTTTGTTTTCAAGAATCGCCGTTAGTAGGCAGACGTTACTTTCAAGTGTTCGTTTTAAGTTAGTTTTGGTGAATGAGTCAGCTAACAGGCGTCGGAATTGTTAACTTTGTCAACGTGCTGCCCACGATTTCCGAAGGTAATATGAAATTTTCTGACTTGATTGTAGAAAGAAATATCTGCTTGTTATTTTAATAGCCCAACAGTTGACTGTAAGTAATCCTTATGTATTGACATCACATCAGTGTGAGGAAGCATTGTGATTGTTATACATAACTCAATCATAACACTCATTGTAGTTCTTTTGTTTAAAAACCTGTCTGCAGTCTGCACTACTGCGAGAATTGTAAAACAATCTCTTGGGAGGTAGCTATTTAGATGCACGTATACTTACGTAGCTCCCCTTCATGTTGAGTTTACTGCTGCACTTATGGTGATTCAAATACCCGATGCGTATTTATCTTATTACAAGTATTACGTGTCAAACCGTACTTACCATACGGATACCTACATACTGAACACAACCGTGTTCGTGTTTATTGTTTTATTTACGTAATATACTGCTCACGTTATATAATAAGTGTAGTAAATGTAGTATTGATAAACCATTATTCAGCTATTAATAATATTATGATTTACCGTGAAAATGTACGGCGTTATTTTATTAGGATAGAACTACAGACCGTTTATTATTGTTGTAGAAACAGAGTTTTTGTACGCGATTTCAACAATAATTTACAATGAGAAAAAAAAATGTTTTATTTCTTGTTTCGTGAAGGCCAAATTTTACAGCTCTTGCTTTTAAATCTAGATTTGAAGACATTCCCTGTTAGCCAATGTTCGTTTTTCTATTAGCAGCTAGTAAAGTGTTTGTTTAGAAACCGAATTAATTATTTCGTAGTATTCTGTGAACGATGATATTCTTGGTTGAAATGTCCGTGAAAGCGTACTTTCTTTTTTGCAAACAACGTTCATTCATTACGGTGTTACCTGTCAAAAGGAGAATCCAAAAGTGGTACACTTAAACGCTTTCTTGAATGGTGTATTGTCTGTATTACAAGGGAAGGACTATGTAGCTACTCTAAAACAATACCAAGCGACTGGAAAAGGATGGGGAGTGCGGACGACTCAAAAGTATATTTACGTCTCTCTTTGGAGCCAAACGAGCATTATCCCTTAGACCTTATAAAATAAGTAAAAGAACACGAGAGCATAAATAATTCATAATGTTCTCTCTTGTCTAATATCATTAAGTTTATTCACGCCGATGCCAGTTTTGTCGCATGAAAGACGGTCCCAAAGATAGTCATACATAACCTGATGATGCTATGCGGAAATGGTTAAAACTCGTTGTACGGCAGGAGTTGGTAGAGAGTGAGTCAGCGGCTAAAAAGCTCGCGGCCTTGGTGGCATCCGCCTTATCCGGCAGTTCGGAGCAGGCGTCGCAGGCGCAGGTGCGATCGGCTGGCGCCTTGGGTCGACGACCGAGAGGACGAGAACGATTAATTCCTTTTCCCTGTAATTCAATCAGGTGTTCTTATCACGATCCTCCTGTAATGGATCCGAATTTTAAGTCGCAAATGAAAAATATATACCCTTAAATTAGTTTTGAAGTAGAGATATCTTTCAATAATTTCTTTCTTTGTTCAACAAGGAATTCTCAGATAATCTTTAATGTTACTGCAATGCGCTTCTGACTAATATCGCAAAACGGTAAGTTTTCCATTACACAGTGGTTACGCAAGTGTGAGGCGGCTGTAATCACCACTGTTTCTAAAGATTCTCGCATGCCGTTCCCAATGGCCGCTACCTTGTGCCGAGTTCCCGCCACGACTAGTTTTTGTCACTGCCATACCGACCGTTAATAAGAAGTTGCACAGTTGCATTCGACACACATGTGTTGTTGCAAGCTTTAGTAGTTTTTACCTTTTTCAAGATAATAATACCAACCTTATTAGTTATATTCCAGTTGTTCTTCGGCAGGATTGTTCTCAGTTTGCTTTATTCCCACTTTTCTTTAGTCCTGCCGAGACCGAGGTTCCTTGAAAACACTTAAATACTTAGGATAAGTTTTACCACTCAAAAAGGAGTGCGGTATATAGAGAGGCTATTCGTTCTCAATTTTATTATATTGTGCCATAAAGTCACACATTTAACAAGTTACGTGTTGTTTAGTAAATCAAGGTTCCTCTAATAGTATTTCCTATCCGACAAAACGCTCGCGATGGCCAGAAATCGCATATGCAAATGAAAAACAAACCGTACATTAAATAGCACCGTTCACAGAATAATATCCTACGAATTGTACGTCGATATCATGCAAAAAAGCATTCAATTGAAACGGCCTCTCCGAATACTAACGATCTTTGTTTTCAATGAAATGGCTTTGTTTTAGGTGTGTAATAAAATTGTTATATTATGCATGAATTGGAACTGTGATCTAAACAAGTTCTGAGCGTTAGATTTAAAAATGTTCGTTACATTAGACCTTGGCAGGTCGAAACTTGTAGTCATCAACGTTGTCAGTCAGGTATCTACCTACCTAGATAGGTTTGCATGGTTTGTTTGTCCGTGACACGCGTTTACGTTACTCTAGGAAGTTGTTAGAAGCAATTATAGGTAATTTTCAAGACAGCAAAAACTACTTCGTTGGTGCTTCATCCGATGTGCAGTTAGTTTTACGTTACTTACAACAATGATGTATCAGCTAAACGAATAAGAAAATAAATACTGAAGATATTTCTGTACGAGCTGTACAAATGTTTATTTGTAGCATGGAATATTAACAACGTCCCCACATTACACAAGTGTGGAACATATTGTAACGACATAATAAGGACCCACTATTGGAATGTTCCTACAGCAAATGTCCTTTTGCGTACGGAATAGTCCGAATACAGACCGTACTATTTTGGACTTTTTATATTAACTTCGGTATTATGTGGTATGTAAAGTAGGGTCGATTCTTGGATGTCTGCCTACACTTGTTTTATTTCGTTTTTAGAGTTCAAGGAAAAACAAATAAAACTGAAATTTTCTGTCCAGTTTTTGTATTATTGCTCTTTTACGTGACTTTCGTTCATTACACAATATAAACGCAATTAACGCAACATTTAATAAATTATGTTAGATTTCTATTATATAATCATATGAATTACACGGAGAAGGTCGACGGAAATGAGAAATATATCGAAATCACGCTAACGTACAAGAGTCAATTACAAATGAGTAATCCTCCTCGGATTTCTAAACGCTGTAATCCCATAATTCTGAAATCCATAGGGAGAGCGCAGAACGGTCGGTTGGGCACGCAGCGGCGTCGACTTGGCCACGCCTCGACGGGCCCGCCGGCAACCGACAATGATATGGAAACTATTGTACCACTTGCATTAATATACTTTATATCTGCTCCAGTCACGAAATCGGCTTGTTCGAATGCACATTGCATTTGAGATAGCGCACAGACGGAGACAGGCCGTAGATTGTGCTGTAAATCAACGCAATGTTTCTCGTCGTGATTTGTTAATAATGCTACGTATACTACACCAGCCTTATTGTATTCAGATAATGTAGTGTAGGTATATTTGCTATTGAGTTGTATCTATTTTGAATTACTATTCGTATGCTATTCAATGTCTGGCATTCATATTTTATCTTTCACACTCGGCGAAGTTTTTGCAGTTTAGTCGTTAGGCGAATTCGTGTGCTCAAATAGCTTCGTAACATTTTTAGGTTAAGCAAATGACTGTTACCATTCTAAATATAATATGATATTTAAGATAACGTAGCATATTTTACGAGAGTTTGTCTTATCTTATCTTAGTGGTAGTAAAGTAAGTAAATCTGTGTAATGTTTTAATAGAAAATCAGCCTTAGTAACAGTTAATGAGTCTCGCCTATCATAATGACATAGCTCGCGTGATAATTAATGATCTTGACTAACGACAGTTAATGCACGTTGTTTCGCTTTCTTGGTTTTCGTGTGTACATCTCACCCGACTTCATTGCTTTGTTTTTTTCTTCATTTCAAATGCGCAATATATCATCCAAATCCATATAATCGCGTCTCAAAACTTCTTTAAGAATTTATAAATATCTTTCCGTAATAATTATGACGATATTTCATTTGACATTCTTGACTGTTCTTTAAACCTGTCTAAATATAATCGGATTTAAAAAGTTTTTACAAGCGTTGGTATTTATGGAATTACGAGTATTATTTTATATGCAAGCACGTCAGTCTTGCCTTTTATTATTCAAGATGAGAAAAGAGTTACTTTTCGATTTCTCCGTGACTTTCCACACCGATCTGAGAATGAATGAAAAACTTAATGTATTTAATGCATGAGATCAATTATTGAGTCTATTAACAAGCTGGTGGGAATTATGAAAGTGGATGGCGCGCGAGAGGTGACGGAGAATGCAGATTTACTAATTTACTAAGTTCTGTTGTGTCTACACTGGTCATCAAAAAAATCGACCTACCCATTTTTTGTTTTTAAATTCAAATTTATTTGTCTGAATATGGTACATTACATGGTCTTAAATTAATAAATGGTCTCATCACATTCTGCCACGTGGGGCGCGCAAATATCTGGTATACTAATAAAATTAATACAGTACAAAAGTAAAAATGTTAGGTTAATATTGAATTGAATAAATTATTAAGAATTAATGTTACAAAACGAGGCATGTCAGTTAAAAATATTATCTAGGTTAATGTCAAAAGTATTATTCAATGTTAAACTATCAAACAGAGATTTCAAAATACACACAAAAAACTACAATTAAATTAGGATGTCAATCAAAAGGAAGTATCATTCAAAAAGTAGTTTAAATTATAATAACACTTTTTACATAGCAACTCTTTAAGTTCCTTTTTAAACCCATTTAGATTTACCTGCTTGATTTGCTTTGGGATTTTGTTAAAAACTTGCGGAGCAATACAGAATATGCTCTTCCACATTAATGCTGTTATGGCTCTACGTCCGCGTAACATATCATTCCGCCTGTTACGTTTAAATGTATCCGATAAGTTGGGAAACAGGTGTAAATTCAACTTAACAAATAAGGCTGTTTCATACATATACAAAGACGGTAGTGTTAAAATTTCGTGTTTTTTGTCCGTTATTTGTAATCTGAACATGGCTCTGATGGATCGCTTTTGCGCTTTAAAAGCGTTCAATAATGATCGACTGTTTCACATATAAGCGGTTTCACATGTTTGTTTATTATTTTGAGGGTCGATATTATGATGATTGACGTCTTGTTTGTCATAAATCTTACTGCACTTGAAGGTAAACCATTTTTTAAACAGAAATACTGTTGCGTGCTGATTTGACGGTTAAACATCGGAGCAAATCGTCCCATTCTTTCAGTCAGTAACAGATTTTTCTAGGGAGGTTATGTGAATATCGTTAACTTTAATTGCTGAGGCTGTAGTTTTGACTAATTCTGTCTAAAAATAATGGACACTACTGAAGTTAAGGCGGCCCAAGTTGTGGCTTTGCTGCAACAAGGCTTAAGTCAACGTGTAGTGGCCAAGTCTCAGCCGTTCTGCAGTTCGGCGAGTTCAGTCTGCACTGAATGTTTGAGTTCATTTAGTTGATTGGCATTGAGAACTATAACCGATTTTGCGGTATATCATCAATCTTTGATTTCCATGAAAGGAATCGTATAGTTTTGACAAAACGTAACATTATTTCTTGCAGCAACATGAGCTGCAAGAAATTACGTCTGCAAGTCTTATTTCTACGTCAGGGAAACCAGGTATTTACAGTGCAAACCAACTAACAACTGCTACGTATTGTTATATTTCATATCTGCCGTCGGTGAGTTATAGCTTAGCTTCCGCTATAACACAGAGATGTAACGGTAGTGATACGTGTGCGTATCTGCGATTCACGAGGCTCAACGTCGTTTTCCACGTGAAATGACTTACGAGCTCAGTCGGTGCGAACTTCTACAACAATCGGTACCAGAGTACGAGTGGCACAACGGGTTCAATCCGCATTTACATTACAATTGTTCGCATTGTGTGCAGGGTCACAGGTTCGAGGTCGCGGCTCGTGCACTCGCGCCTCAATGGGCTCCTTTGTAAGATAAAGTTGCAGTATCTAGATCTCGCTCAGCTTAACATACGAATACATTCGTCTTCTTCATTTTTGCGCAACTTGGTTTGTGCGATATGAGAAGATATGTGGATTGACCTCAATTTAAAATGAGAACGTAGAATAACACTGTAATTTCCTACTTTGTTGTTATTCATATTTGTGTGTCACTGTTATCATATCTTTATCAAACTTTTTGTTACTAGTGTTGATAAAGTCCGTAATTCCGTATTCGTGAAATCAATCGGTCGGTCGTTGACCATATAAACGCACCGATACGACGAGCATTAACATTTCCTTTAAGCAATTCTTATCGGGTACCGATTGTGGTGTGCTAGCCGATTTAAATGAAAGGTTGAGGCCCCGAAACACCTGCAGCTCAATCAGAAATTAAAATGGAAGCGAATTAATATTCTTCGGGCGTATTTGACGTAACGTTCGGCGTCTGATTCCGAGTTGAATTGCGTTTTTTCTTCATCTTCTATTATAGTTATGGTCTCCCCAAGAATGGGTCGTTTCGTGTTATCGTCCAACCATTGTACTGTTGTAACCTTGCTCCTAATGGACGGTATATAGAATTATGTATGACAATTGGTTCTATGTTGTTATTATTGGCTCTTCCATATTGTTTCGTCGGTCTTGCTCTTGGGTTTAGCCATTCATTTTAAAATCTAATCACTAGTTAACAAAAAAAAGAAAAACTGAAACTTCAATTACTTGAAATGTCGTAACAGATACACTGAGCAAATAGTAAATTAAATCCCTGTAAATGAGTTCTCTCGGTTTTCAGACCTTGATAATAATACCGTGTTTATTAACAACTGTTTGTTTTTATTAACTCTAAATGTAATATTTCGTTCGTAGTATTCGTCATTGCTGAAACAATGCTATCTTTATGTCCTTGATGGTATTGCGAAATCACATAAATAATAAAGTTTTTCTCACACAATTTTGGCTGAAATAATATACAACTGCGCAAGGTCTGGCTGTACAGTCTTTTTAATTTACAGTTTATTTATGCAACTTAAAAATACAAATACTTTTCGAGCAATTCTGAAAACGTGTCCATTCAATTGAGCTAATTGTTCAACTTTTTATGAATCATAGTACCAGATCAACAACATTTTTAAAAGCAAAGTGTTCGTGTTGTTTTTATTTGAACGGTAGATTTGTATCCACGTAAACTAGTCTGTGTACCAATGACTAATGTTAGAAGAAGTATAAACGGAATCGTGCAATGATTGAAGGGAATCATCACCATGTTTCTAAGTCATCATGACTTATATCAATCAGTATTACGTTATTTGGAATACCGATTGCGTGAATCATTCGTTTAGAAATGAATATGTGCCTCCTTCAAGACCTGGATTTGACCCACGCATTACGCAATGAAACCAATTTGACACATCATAATTTTTTAGCACATTCATCATTTGTTATTTCCTCTAACATACTTTATTTTCGTGCAAATTATACATGCGGTCATCAGCTTTGTTTGCCTAGCGATCACTTGTTAAGGGAAGAGAATTTTGGTTAGAGCTGTAGTGCGATTCTGTAACCATCTCACCGCGAAAACTTAGGTGAAGTGAGCGTGGAGTGAGCTGTCATTCCAACTAATGCTAGGGATTGACACTATTGACAGCCGATCGATTCTGTAAAAATCTCACCGTGAAAAGTTAGGTGAAGTGAGCTGTCAATAGTTTCAATCCCTGAGCATTATTTGGAATGACAGCTCACACCACGCTCACTTCACCTAAGTTTTCACGGTGAGCTGGTACAGAATCGCACTGCAGCTCACTCTAAGCTCACTTCCCCTAACTTTTCACGGTGAAATTTGTACAGAATCGATCGGCTGTATGTCAAATTACGAAATGCACTGTGATTTTAAAGGGGAGGGCTAAATAAAAAGACTATTTATTTATTACTTATTACTATTTATTTATTTCCAGAAGTTCTACTTTTGAGAGCTTTCATTAATTCTCAGTATTTTTAATGTAAAACTCTCCTTCTAAAGAAAAATGAGTAATGTCTTTGTCAATGGACTTTCAGGAAATCCAATTCACCGGCACTGTTGCTAATTTACATCTTGGAATATTCATTTAATGACTGTGGATAATGATATCAGCTAATTTAAATACGGTATTCCCACTTCGTATGAACGGAAAGAAAAAAGTTAAAGAAACTAACAATTTATATTATGTAATGAGTAAAACTTCATTGAGATAGTTATGTTGATTTTGTTGTAGAATTGTTGATTTCGTAAACAAGTTATATACACAAACACAGAGAAATGGTTTTTTTTCTTAATATGTAATGAAACTCTTTTTTTTCTAATATTTAATCTTAAATATAAGTTATATATTACCTATCTAAAACTGAACCTTTTGTATTTAAATATTTTTTAGTCTATAGTCCGTTCGCATGTTTTATAAAATTTACCCTAGTTTGTATAGTTTATATAGGGAACCTACTATTAGCCATACACTACTGTAATAGACATATTCTGTAACATACTAAATGTGTCGCTGTTGGTTGCCTAAATAAAGAAAATAAAAAGTTATACATATTTTGGTAGATGAATCACCAAGGGATTTATAAAGAACTAGACTCTGCCCGCGACTTTGATCACGTGGAAGTCGTAAGATACACAATGCATATAGATATTAAAATAACAGCCACATTTTTTATAAAACTCCCCGTCGCGTCGCTATTACTTCGATTTCGCATAGCATTCTTTCTGATGTTTTTGCTCGGCTCCTATGGGTAGCCTTTCTCAAGAATTAAGCTGTCAATTGGATAAAGAATTTTAGAATCAAATCCGACTGGCAGTTCCAGAAATTTGCGCTTTCAAACAAACAAACATTCTCTTCAGCATTATTATTAGTATAGATAAAGGTTAAAATCGTAATAGCGTGTTGTTATAATTAACACTTTTTAGGTAAAACTGCGGTTTGTGAAAATACTGTTGGCTTAGGGACGTTGTTTGTCCTAACAAAACGAGGAAAACAATTTGGGATTTTACGTATTTATGCTTAATTTTGGAAAGCAATAAAGAAATTATAAAATTCCGTCTGATTGCGCGATCATCGCTATTCCATAAAGCAACAAAATAAACTTCTGGGGCACGTTAATATACTTATAGTATTTGGTTTTCTGTTTCAATGTGGTTGTTACTGGAATCGTATTCTTGGCTTCAGTTCAAACGCTCTTTCAGTTGCTGGCATTACTGGCGCTAGCTCTCAGCTCTGTCACAATATCTTACTATTCATCTACTTCTATAAAGATATCGTAAATATAAGCTTTGCTTGTGATTTTTTCCTTATATCTGAAAATATTAGCAAAGATGAATTTCTGTCAATTGGCTGTAAAAGTTGGAAATAATATTACGTCATCGATATAGAGGGCCTGATTTTATTTTTAACGCGTGCTTAGAGCCATAAAAGTTTATTTTTATATTCTGCCGAATTCCAAACCCCGAGCAAATCCCGAGGGCTGAAGATATTTTTAGGTAGGTAATTTATGACCAAGAGATTAAAATAAACTCATTTATTTGTTACATATTCTTATTCAAGGCATGCAACACATTTAACAATTAATATTTTTTCATGCAATGTTTCCTGATTGACTGACGTGCTGTCTTGGTCAACTCGATAATTACTGCAAACAAAAATACTCATTATGTGAGAAAATACGTATCAACGTAGTTGATTGATCGAGTTCGCTTGTCCGTGTCGCAACGTCATTAAACATTTCGATATAACGACGTGTATGCACGTCTTCGTAATGCAGGAAATTCTTTGTTATAATGGATTGCTTTGGCACCTATTTTTAGCTTTTGTTTACACAACTCAATCATCGTGGTTATGAAACACTTGCGCGATGTTATTAGTTTTCAGTTTTTCTTCTCGGTCACTTAGGACAGTATGCGCAGGCGGGTGGTTTGGTAAGTTTATGTTAGGTGTACAGCCGTGTGCAGTAGGCGGAATGGCACGCGGCATGCGCGGGCGCAGCGCGGTCCGCGACGCTCACGGCAAGGTCGACGAACGACTTTCGCACGTCGGCCACGATAACCCGCCGCGTTTTGTCACACTCGCTGGCTTCACTTCGACTGGCTTTACTTAGTCAAGCTCTATTGCTGCATACCACCAGTGGAAATGTCGTAAAACTGGGTTACTTTGTCTAAAAATTATAAGAACGAATGGATTTCAAAAACTGTTGTCATGAATGATTATTTGTAGATAAGATTGAATAAAAAATCGAAATATTTAACAAGACATATCTAAGTATCACATTTACAATATAATTGCTCGCATAATATTCTGAGTAGCATCTGCTAAAGAGACAAAGACGGGAGGTAACAGCTGCTTAATCTTCCTGAACTCGATAGAACTGGAGGGAAATAGGTCACTACGGAAATTGCAGACGATGGGATAACGATTTGACATTAGTTAAGCATAATAATATTGAAATCCAATACTTTGTAAGTTCATTAAAATACCACCTTTAGTATCGCTTACTTAGGTACTTACTTAACTTTGAAGCTCTCGTGTACAAATGGTCAAAATTTGAATCATAGGTATCAATACTATAGGTAATGATAAGGTTCTCAGTATCGATAAGCCTGCACAAACATTCGGTGTCATCATCAGTTAAATTGAATATGAATCAATGTGTTCGTTTATCGGACATCCGATGATTACATATTTGTCAACGTTACGATTTTTTCTATGTACGTTTATTTTGTGTTGTAATTCTTGTAATAGCATGTTGTTTATTTCATGGTCTACTCGTAGGCGTAGGCCCACGCGCTTGTCTTCAATTCTCTTCACAATCTTCTTGTTTCGTCGCCTTCACAAGTCCTTGGTTCATATCAAAACGCTAAGTATTGAGCGTGTTTTTTCAGAGATTTGTGCTAGTCAGAAATCAAAATATTTTAGCACAGTAGATGTCATCTGTTGTTTTTTGTAACGTGACAGAGTACCTATACGTAAGCAATTCCTGCGAATTTATTGAAATATGATAATTTTAATCAGGATGTGACATATTTTTACGCCGTATTCGTGCGTTACGACACTAACAGTAGCGTTCATATAAATCGCGCAGTAATTTACGGAAATAATGTTTATCTGCAGGGCCTATTCTGATATTTGTCGCATAGTAATACGGGCGTGGACGACAGGGCGTGGGCGTCTGGAATGAGTTCATTGGACAGTCCCGGCATGCGGAACTGTTATTAGTTCATTTCATCTATTTACTGATTTCTATAACACTTACTTCGAAATGAATACGTAATATTTAAAACTATGCCAGCATGTTAGGTGGTAGGTAAGTACTTCAATTTAGAATGAATCACTCTTAAATCCCTTTGCAAAAATACTTTAAGACATAATATTGTCACATGTCACGAAACCGTCCCTCTTTCTAAGAAACAAGTTTTATAGTCCGGAACAAACTTTACGACTGTCCTATGTAGGTAAACACAACAGAACTCAATGAAGTATATCGTCGCTCTAGATGTGACACCTCGTAAATAAGAACCTGTTAATTTTCCAGGAGATACAAAAAACTGTTTTGATAATAAAATTATGTATATTGCATGATTTTGGTTATTTGATTGAATATTAAATAAAATACCGTATGTATTCTTGTATGTACATAAAAAATACCTTGGCGTGCTTGGTGTCTATTAAATTTACAAGGTACCACCTTACAAAGTGCTTCAGTCTTGTTACGAGATGTCACTAAGTCATTTTTTTAAGTGAAGTAAACCTGTACCTACATACAAGGTATCACCAGAAAGATGGAAAATTGTGTGATAGATAATTTTGCATCAAAATGTAAAATTGACCAATAATTGCAGTTACGAGGTATCACATCTAAGAAAATGCATTTATTTGCGGTAAACATGACGCATAAAAAAAGGACATAAACACAAAAAAAACAAGTTGGGGGTAAACATGCGTCACGCGCGCGTCGCGCGTCATGCGTCTAGAGAGAAGATATACTTCCTTACGTTCAACGTGACCCTTCCAAGAATTGACAATGCAACTGCGCGGTTGCATTGTCTTAAGTGGATTGAGTGTTCCTAAGACGGTCTTAACGAAACCATCAGTGGATGCGCACCTGTTCATTTATTCAATTGTGTCGTATTTCGACAAGTTTGCTGTGCAGCTGCCAGCGAGCAGTGTATCGGATCCCGGCCCAGTTCCTCTCAGTGGCCAGGATGTTGCGGCAAAATGAAGAGTAGGTACTTACACTGCATTTGATTTATGAATCGTTAATCCGTTCATAAACGACTTTCACTGAAACGTATGTGAGCTTTTAACATCGTTTATAATGGATAATAGTCTTCAATTGGCAGGTAGATGTTCTGTTAAGTGAAATACGATATGAGCGCAGATTATCATTAAATGCACTCACACACATGAATAATGAGCTTGTTTATCGTCCTGTTAATAACGGGCTCTATCAGAATATTAATATCCGCATTTCAGAGACCTTATCCGTCGATACTGCACTGTAGTATAGTATCCAAAGCAGCATTTCTCAAGCCCTTATGTAATTCATTTGCGATTACCGATCTATTTGCTAGGTATGGAAATTATCGATACATTTAACGATTGCACGTGCCCAGGAGGCATGCCTGCGTGATGTAACACTGTATATTGGTAATGTTTGTGTAGCCCACGCTGTACATATTATTGTTCCTGACGCTTTCCAGATTAGATAGCGTTGACATCGTGGCTGTTTGCCCATGGTGGTCATGTTTGAGCAGCCTGAAGCGTAGGGCTGTTGACTAACGCCGGACGAATTTAACCCCATTCGTCATACAATACTGAACCTTATCGTTTGATAATACGATCATAAATCAACACACCGTAATAATCTCGTAGCTCAACCAACCCGAACATTGTTTGTCGTGTTTGGTCCGACAGGTAAAACTTATTATGTCCCATGTGTGCAAACATTGCTATAAATAAATTCGGTTCCAGCACTCTAGAGGTATAATCTAACAGGCGATTCGTTGTCCCTAGAGGAGTAATATCGCAGTGATTTATAAGAACTATTAAATCCGTTTTCACCGTGAAGATAGTAAGAAGCTTGTCCAATAAATTGGAAATCCAAGTGGATCTATAAAATTTCCCATTTGCCAAGTTCATAAAATCTGTCTTTATCATTGACATGAGATGAGAGTAGGTGTTATATACAGCAGCATTGTGATTCTGTACCGATCTCACCGTGAAAACTTAGGTGAAGTGAGCGTGGAGTGAGCTGTCATTCCAAATAATGCTAGGGATTGACACTACTGACAACTCAATCAAGCTCACTTCACTTGAGTTTTCACGGTGAGATTTTTACAGAATCGACCGGCAGTAATTCGCCTTTCTAGGTCAGTGCAGTAAGACCTGCTCGCTTCGTCTGTCGTAGAGCTTGATGACTGCGGACTGCGGTCGGGACTTATACTGGGCCCTGAGCCAACACACTGAAGGAAACCAGACAGAATTCTTGACAGTAAAGTTTACGATTCAATTTTACGGATTACGCTCGTTTCTCAGGAAATTTTATTTCAAAACGCTAACCTTGCATCATAACATCCATATAAATAAATAATGGTCGTTGAACGTTGACTTTTATGGATTTTGATTTCCAAATTCCAAATTATATGTTATTGATATTGCATTACGTCGAGTCTCCCGAATTTGCGGCAAATTAAATGGAAGTAAAGTTTTTGTTGACAATGTTGTTATTGACGAAGACGAGGCGTGGCGGCAGCGTGGCGTCGACGATGCGGCGCCCGGCATTCTTGGCACACCGTCAATTGTATGCGCCCAATCATTACAAAGAAAATGTCGCCGACTACGTCAAAGTTGGAAAAGTTCACCGCTTTACGACACCAATAGTGTAATTCCGTAGTACCTAGTTGTCGTGAAATTGTGTACGATAACATCCTGACATTCACAGGAGCATTGAACGCGTACCGCACTGCACACTCACTATTTTGTTTGCTTACGTTTCAACGATAATACGTGCTCTTTCGAACTGTAAGTATGATATACACGTTGCCACATAAAAAAGTGATATATCTATTATAGAATTTAAGATAAAAAAATGTACACCTACCTGAAACCTATTGCTTTATAAAAATACATTTAGGTATATGGCTTTTGGAATGAATCGAACTATTTATGGCTGTAGGTAACTTTTACCAATATCCATGAATCATAAAGCCAAGTAATTCAATTAAGCGATTCTTTTCCTTCGACTGATTTATGGGACATGTCTCGTAATATTCGTAACTCATTTGGTTAATGGAGTGTCTCGTTCATTAGGTAGACATATTGTACTATGCGATTGATTATTATCAGTGAACCTTGGGTTATGATTGAGTGAGTGCGATTGCATTGACTATTCTATCATAGGTTAGTGCATTCAATGTTTTCAAGGTGCGTTGTTGCGTCAATTCGATGATGACTTAAAACTACCTGTGAGGTGATAAAATATTAATTGCGTTGCAATAAATTGTGCTGTTGGCTGAAATCTGTACCTATTCGACTTCGCATAAAAGAAAAAGGTAAATGAAATTGTAAGATCTTGCCTTTTTAAAGGCGTTGAATGCCTTAAAATAAGCAAAATCTTAAAATATTATCTTAAAGCCAAAGCAAGATTAAGTGACTTTTTTTGAAGTCGCCCTTTTAAAAAAAGGAGGAGGTACTCCATTCGTCTGTATATATATTTTTTTCAACTGTATTTTTCTTTATTTAAGTAGCTTTTATTTCGTTATTTTTAAAGGTCTCAAATAATAATACCTATTAATCTCACACTTGTTATCTCTGTATTAAGGAATCTATAAAATTAAAGAATACGCAAGGATCATGAATGTATTGGCGAATCATGTCGAAATGAATGAAAATGAAGAAAATCTGTGGACTAAATACAGAAGCACATCTAGTTATTACAATCTGTCACATTTCTTTAATAGATTTTCAACTTTATTGCTAAAGCATTAGGTTCAAGGTTGATTGGGAAAATTTGACAGTTTCGGGTAGCTTGATGTGCTGGCGTCTGTACAAAAGAGTTCACAATATCTTGAAAGAAATACTATCACACTTAGGTATCTCAATGCCACATGTTTTGGACATAAATAAGACTTCTTGTTTATCTGTTAAAAAAACTATGACCATGTTCCACTGTTATTATCTATACTCATATTATAAAGAGGTAAAATTTGTTTTTTTGTTTATATGTATGTAGGGGGTAATCTCCGGAGTTAATGATCCGATTCTAATTTTTTTCACTGGTAGCTTCATTATTCCCTAGTGCTATAGGTTATAAATTATATTTATATCTTGCATTTTAGCTGAGTTATCACAATTTTTGTCTAGCAAGTCGGAAAGAAATCCCTCTTAAAACAATTATTTGCATGCGCTGCCTAAACAGTTGTATTTAGGTAAAAACAATGAAATAATTCTACAAAAAAGTCCACGATACCATATTTCTATTTTTCATATTTTATCTTTTAATATCTTTTTTATGTTTTTTTTTTAATTAGTTTGGTATGATCTGGCGGTTTGAGTGATTTACGCGGCCTAACCAAATGTCTTTGGTTATTGTTCGTCGAATCGTTGAACTCTTCCCGTCTTATTACAAAACGATACCTAACTTTAGTTCTAGCCTAAACTATTGAGCCAGTAGCCATTACGCCATGACGCCACGTAGCCATTTCGAACTTTATTTCGATTTAGGCAAAGTTCTTAATACTAAAATGACAACTTAGCACCGAACTAAGCTGTCATTTTTGTATAAAGAACTCCATTTCTATAAAAGTTGGGTTCTTAATTCAATAACTGGGTCAGTGGTTTAAACCTGATCGAAAGAAAATCCTTGTTTTGTAATAAGGGGGTTTAAGTTCTGAGTTGAGCTGCACGATTTTTGAAAAATGTGTGCACTAACTGGACAGGTCCACTCAAACTGTCTGGTTCTTTCCTCAAAAGACCATTTCAAACACCAATCTACATGTCTTCACATGATGACCCCAAGATTATGGCTGGACTTTAAAAGAGCCTTTCTTCTCAGAGTAGTCAGATAGGAAACGCCGAACTCATCTATTGGTCTATAAAACATACCTACCTAAGCCATTGTTTCTATTAAACATTCAATTAGCCGAGGTAAAATGACTTCATTTCTATTGAATTCAATTATCAAAAACAATTATGGATTTTTTACTTATTTTATTAATTTCGTCCATGAAAATAAAACATACCTACCTAAGCCAGTGTTTATATTAAACATTCAATTAGCCGAGGTCTATTGACTTCATTTTTATTAAATTCAATTACCAAAAACAATTATGGATTTTTTTACTTATTTATCTGTTCCAACTGATGACGTTTTCGTGTTGCGATTTTGGAACTTTGCAAAGAGGAAAAAAGTAAAGCCACCACTTTTTCAGAACAAATATGTGGGTTGAAATATTGCGTAGGTATTTAGTGCTCCATGTAACGTACTATTCACGTTTCAGTGGATCAATTTTCTTATTCTTAACACTAGGAGTTAAAGAACGCGGAAGTTAATTTAGGAACAATATTTCGATACCTAAAACTTGATTTATCGCATAACAGAAGGCAAATTCCCGTAATTGAAAACTTTCAAAATCTAGTCGCAATCTCATCTCAGCGACAATCACTGTCAAAAACTTGACAAAAATGTAGGAAAATTACAGGTATTTTTGACAGATTGAGATTGAGATCTTAGAATTACGAGAATTGCCCCTCCGATCTCTTGTACAGCGACTACGGCCATCTCTATCATAATGACGTTTTAAATACCAGCAAAACAGTTTACATAGTCGCTAACTATAATTATGTTACATGCTGTATAACAAGTGATCTGTGTACAAAGCACATGAGAGGTAACTTAAGTTAATTAGAACGTGGAATTTTAGCTTACACGCGACGCTAGTAAAGGCTAGTGCCGTTCAACGATCGTTTAAGTTCGTCGGACACGACGCCAATAAGCAAGTCAGTACAGTTACGAGACAGTCACTAGCTCGTTACTAGCCTTCAGTATAAGATGCATTTTGAAGCCAGTGTCTTGTGATAAGCGTACTGGCTCATCCGTTCATGTATGGTGAGTTGGCTTAGTATATAGGGTTACTAACTAGCCGCATGTCAGACGGGCTTTAATCAGAGGACTGGCGTGAGTGCGGCTTATAAACTTGAGTAATTAACCGCTATCCGCAACGCTTGTTACCCCCTCTACATCGTACCATGTTATTAATTAATACGTTTGCAATTGTTATGTTAATTAAAGTCACTGTTAACTGTATCGGTCCGGATCCCGATTGGTGGAAACTGTTCACGATAATGCAAGCTGACGTCATGCCTTGGAACGTCATTCTGATTTATGCACTTCTTACGGTTTATCTAACTATCGTAATGGCCGATTATCATTAGATTCATTAGTTCTAGTCCTAAGCGTTCCAGTTGCTGGGCGATTATAATGATTAATTGATATCAGAAAATGAGTACTATCACACCTAGATTTACGAGTATAGTGTTTTATTGAAGTCGAAGGACCTCCGGGGGTTTTGGTTGTATGGTCATCATGTCATGTCATCGTTTTGTTTTAAACTGATGATGCCATGTCAATTCAAGACAAGCAGATTAGATATCGAGATACACGTATGAATCATATATTTCAATGTTTACATTTTTCGCCATAACTAAACGTATTTCTATTTTGTTTCAGGCGTGACAATGAGAGAAAAAAGGGGTGGTGCAATGAGCAAAATGCAAAAGCTTAGAAAGCGCCTCTCCCTTAGCTTCGGTAGATTATGTAAGTATCATACTATATCATACATTTTTAGTGCCACTACAAGTCATTTTAATATATGTAGATCCATCCACACGAAAAGATCCCTTCTCAAAGCTGGATACTTCGGAAACGGGTGCCAATATCCGGCGCGATTCAACTTCAGTAGGCGCTCATCCTCCAAGCACCTCTATCATATGAAAGTGAAAGATAGAATTGAAAGGCTGGCAGACCGTGAATATTTCTTTCATATATGAAATCGTCTGTAATTCCCATATCTGTCCCACGAGGAAGCGATCAACGATTTTCTCGCTCCTAAAATTTACAAAAAATTTTAGTGTCCGTATAACTAAAATAGATATATATTAACTATCTGCGCCCCGTGCTTTCACCCGCATAAGTTTCGATCCCGTGGGAATATTGGTATAAAATGTACCTTATGGTTTAATCCTGGTTATAAACCATAAGTGTGCCAAGTTTTTGCATAAAACAGTATAACAAACATCCATCCAACACTCGCTGAGAGCGCATTCACTGCTCGTCTCTCGCCAACTCGTTTTTACTTGCTAGTTCTACTCGCTTATCGTTAATCGCTGGTGGGACGGGTGCCTAAGATATTCCTACTGATACTCCCTGATCAGTATTCGTATCTAGTTAATTTGATGCTTGGCTAACAATGGAGGACATTGTATAAGTTTAATAAAGCCATTGCCTATGGGTGTGTAGCATGTGCTGCGAAATCGATCCGTCAGTCCGCGACAATGAAGGAATGTCGCTTAAATGGATTTAGCTTTCTACGTAAAATATTTCGAATTACCTTGTATCGTAAAGTTGTATGAAATAGGGATCAAATTTTAGATTGGACGGAACGAAATTAGCGTTTAATTTAGTAAGTCTGACGTTATACAATTTAAATTTTCCGTTGCTACAAATTTGAATGGGGCGCCATCGCCATAAGGATTACAAAGGAAAACACGATAATAAGACAATAGTACTCCTGTGTTAACCATTCTTCTCACAAGAAACCAAAATACAAGTCATAGAGCTCTCGTGAGAACTGATTCCTAATGCTTTCTAAGTCTAGATCTCACAGTACAATTATCCCAGTAAAAGCTATACATAGAACTGTTAATTATATCTACTAATTAATTCTGCGGATCGGCTTGCTAATTAAAAAGCTAGTGAGTTCCACAGCTATGGATATTGATTGGATGTAGTTAACGTCACCTGGCGGGAACTGGCTTGTATTAACGGCATAACGTGTCTATGGGATGTCAAGCATTTATCACACAGGTTGAAATCAATTAAGTATTTTTACTTAACCGGTAGACGATGCAAATAGAATACTGCCTTGAATTATCATGGAGATTCGTCATGTTGATGTAATTGATTATTGACGTGATGGGGTTTTAAAGTGGAAAATGTGTTAATAAATTAATAGTAAAATCAATCAACTCAGACTTGCGTCTCATTATAGTTAAATGGACGTGAAACTCAATGGACCGAATCACAAGACAAGAAAGTCGGTGACGATATTTACTTACTTAAAAATGTCCTGCGCCTCGAATTTATCTGCGTTATCTTACACGTTTTCCCACAGATTTGGTAATTCGCAAAATCTGGCTTGTAATCTCACCGATGTCTTTGGATTTTCACAAAATTATTTCTTCGTCAATTTCCAAAAAAATAATCTTTTTTCTATGCCTGTAAAACATTCCCTAGAGCAATGGGTGTTCCCTAGGTATTCCCCGTAAAATCGTATCAGTGTCGGCTCAGTGGATATACAAGCGAGCGTCACTCCGTAACGATTAGCACAGATTACCTATTTATAGCACTCGTATAAGATACGGCGAGTTACATCTACATCTCGCACGCACTGCCGGTTAGTTATCTCTGTGTGCTGTACCAAGTAGGTTATCTTCACACCTCCGCGCGTTAGAAATACATTTTTTTTCCGAAACTTTAAACTTTTTGGTTTCAAAAAATCTTTTTTCTCTAACATTATAACTTGTGCATCCTCGTGTGAATGTCTTCAACATAGTGAAGTTTATCTGCAGGCAGCAACTAAAAGGAAAAGAGTAAGTCTAAAAAAGCATTTTATCAAACACCGCATAGACGTTAGGACCTGAGAGAAATGGCGGGACGAGTTCAATTCCTTCGTGAAAGATTGAAGTTTAAAAAGTTAGGATTTAAAATAGGAACGATTTATTTTTATTTTACATATTTATGGTTTGCGTTGGCGCCAAAAAGTGTTTAATGCAGTGATTCAGTGCATAGTAAAGATAAAGTGTTTTATTATTGTTGATAAGGCTACTCAATATAGTATCTTGTTTAAGTACTAAGTAGGTGCTGCATTTTATTGCCACTTAAAATAATAGCGCGAACGGTATCGGTTGTTTAGCTTAAAGCAAACTTGTTTGAACAGACGCAAACTTTTAATTCCCGCTATCAACAGGAGACTAAGAAAAAATTAATGAAAAATCTCGAGTAAAAAAATACTTTCAAAATGGGTAAGCACCAAGTAATCTTATTTAGCAGCTGTTAAATATAGCGCTGCTAAATATATTGCTGTTAAATATATAGCTGTTAATATATGTTATATATAGCGTTTTAACAAGCGCTAATTAAATAAGTTTCAGTGACAGTCGACTTAGGTAAATATGACCGCGTGACGCGTTAATTAGAGCGTTATTTCTGGCCACGTTAAAAATAACGCCTAATGACACTAATGCGGTCATTACAAAGCACTCGCAATAAAACGTTTAGTCATGAATATAGTTCGTGATCATTCGATCGGTTTGCCTGAACTATTGTACAATAACGCTTATTTATATCGTTTATGTGTTTGTTCATGATGTTTTGTTACAACGAAAAGATAAACAACAAACAAATTAAAACGGTTCACTTATTAATATGTCGCAAAGGTTGTGACCGTTTGAGCATTGTATTGTTTTTCAGTGAGCTAGTTGGTATTGCAGGGTCTTATTTACTTTTCAGTACCGAAAATCGCAACATTCCTATGTTGCGATCGTAAATTTTTGTATCGTGTCGATGGTAGGAATGTAGATAAAACAATTTAGCCCGGTAGATGGTAGCGCCAAAGGTACATTCCTATCGGCTTTTAGAGCCACGATAAATTAGCTATCTCTTGTTCTAATTTTGGTAATTAAAGTAATCAATCACATGTCACGCACGTACTACGCTGCGTGTGGCGCAACTTGGGAGAGAGCACTTTTGCGAATCAAATAGGTCGCGCAATCGCGTTGACTAGTCTTAGACGAGTCATCATCCTCCTCCGTCATCACCGTCTTTCCAATTTATTTGATGTCTTCTTTTTTCATTGATCGCATTAGCCGTCATCTCAGTAGTCAACCCCCCTTTTTAGCCATATCATCTTTCACATAAAATATCTATTGTTTGTTTGTCCGTCCTCTAATCTTATCATCTTCATTTTGCTGACTGACCGACTCCCTGACAGTTCATAGTGCCTGTAAATGAATTAACTTAAATAATTCCTTTGTGTTTGAGTTTATAACGATCATCATTAACACCAGTGAGCATAAGGGAAACTAGTATATCTATACCGTATATAAAATTTACCCGTTATCCATTAAATTAAATAACAAAAGTCATACAATAAAGAATGTCATCGTTCATTAGCTTTCATTTTATAAAACCGACGAAGCGCAACTTCAGCTTTGTATTTTCTCGTTTGCTTCTATTTCCATAGCAGGATGAACACAATAGGGATCATTTGGTACACTTGTTCTCATATGAATATTACTATACACGGCAAGCTCACCTAGCGTGGGCGAGTTTCTTAGATGCTCGCAATCTACGATGCACATAAACATCTTCGATCACCCACGCCACTTTAACAGGCATGTTCGTGCAGTAATTCGATTCGATCGTTCGTAAGTACTTATAACTGTATACCATGAAAAACACTTTACATAAAACGGAAACATAATGCTGCCTGTCAGGGTACGTATAGAACCGATCTACATGTATAAGATACCAAAAGAGTTGCCCCAACTTCCTATGTCATTAGGGCTAAAGCGGTTAGCGAAGCTAGGATTGGCGAAGGCAAATATTCTGAGGCGAAAGTTGATAAAATCAAATTCAGTAACGAAATTGACATCGTCTCTGTTCTCATCTACTAAAGCTGCAATAACCCTATTTCATTCTTATCCTAAATTGATGCTCAATACATTTACAACTTTGCTTTTTGCTTGCTTAAGATAAATTGTTTCTAACAGTTGATTCATCTTTGTTTGTAATTCTTTGGTCATCGGGAAGTTAATATGTAAATCTATTAATAAGTGTGTAATGATTTATCGCTATCCTTATAGGGCCAGTTGAGATTGTGTCAGTCATAATGAATGCTGTATTCATTTGAACCTTTGGCTCATAATAGACACTTATCTATTCCATGACTTAATCGACTTTGTCGTGATTCATTGTTTTGTTATGTTCACTTGTGATATGTATATATATTTGATATATCTCATACTCTCAGGATATACCAGAAAAAGTTCTAAGAATACATATAGCCCCTTACCTTTTTCCAAGGATTTCCTGAGCGAAGCCGTACTGTGTACTAGTGTTACAAAGTACACGATCATTACTCGGATATCGGAGTACTGAAATACTGAAACCTTGTTATGAAACTCTCCTGTGTGATATTTTTAGATCCTCACTTATGCCGTGCATAGTTGAATGCACCTTGCTTCGTTTCTATTGATGTTATAGTTTACCTTTCCTAATATTGACGGTTCCGTATTCCAATGTAAAGAGAAGATAATATTTTACTCAGCTCTCGTTTCTCAGTTGCCATAGTTGATTTTGTCTCGATGTTTAAGTTAAAAGTAAAGTTTTGTCTTCTCATCGCGAGTTGTTTTAGTCACTGTAGTGTTTGAGATGGCACTAGTCTTTTCATCGGTTATTCTCCCAGCATTGTTATAGATGGCTAGAGGTTCTAGATGTATGACCGCCTTATCTACTTTGCGAAGATTTTCATCATATTAAATCTAGGTTAATGGTAGATTAATAGTTTTTAATCTTTTCAAAACACTAAATCTAGGTTAAAGGCTAGTTTTTAATCTTTTCACAACACAATCCGTTTTGGTTTTTTCTCAAACCCTGCCATTAGCTAAATATGAAGTCGTTATCCTCAAAGGCCTATTTACCCCCAAGAGATTTAAACATCAGAAGAACTCTTTATCTAAAAAAAACAATTAAAGGGATCTCGAATACCACTGTAAAGGACTTTGTAAACTGGTTTCGCGTTTTAATAATTAGACTGTTTCAGGCATTCTTTCACAAGCATTTCGTTTATATTTACGTAGTTACTTGGTCCTAATTAAAAATTTACTGTAATTTTTGCTGTTAAATCGATTTAGCTGGCAACTTAACATTTACTTCATAATACTAGTATTTTATATGTGTCAGTTAATATCAATACAGTCGTGCATTTTGTATTGTGTTATTGAAATGGACTACAGCTGTGAAAACAATAAAGGTGTTTCACATACTTACCTACACATTGTAGTGCGATATGATCTACATTAGGACTGTTATGTGCTATCTGTTTTAGGAAGTGTGAAGTGTCATTATGATTACTTCCTTTTAGAGAATGAATAATGAAGTGACCAATTATACGTTCTAGTCATTATTTGTGTCATCTAACGTCGCTTCAATAAAAGACAATGCACATTTAGTGTTAATTTCCGTTGTTTTAGCAATCTTCTTATTAATCTTATGAAGGTCTGTTTTTAAAAACTGGGCTTCCTCATTGATAAATTTCTTATTTAAAATACTTGTTGCCATTTGCTTCACAGGCAGTTATGTTCATAAGTATGAAATGGTTTTCACTTGCCTTCCTACCATGCTGAATTAAATATAGAAACGGATCGTTTCCGAAAACTGATTGAAATAGGTTGTTCGTCACTTAGCAGTTAGTTAATTATGGTTTCCAGTGTACCATTCGACCATTACTTCATTTGGCAGTTTCTCAACTGCCAACGATATGTTACAAATGATGGTATCTGGGCCCGTATTCCCGTAATTTAAAACGTTCAAAATCTAGTCGCAGTGTCATCTCGGCGACAAACAAATGTCAAAAACTTGTCAAAATGTAGGGAAATTAGAAGTATTTTTTGACAGATTGAGACTGAGATCAGACTGTGAACGTTCTTAAAATTACGAGAATTACCCCACTGATGTTTTGAACTACCCGTGGCTGTTATATCTGGCCTTCGTCGGTTCGTTTCGTATGTATATTTATAACAGACAGGTACATAATGTTGAAGTTCTCATCGATTTGTTATAACCTATTTATAGTTCGGAAAACTTTCAAATTCTCGTCGAATTTTGAGAAATTCTTGTTCTGTATACTGCAGCGTATTATTGGTTCATCATTTCGTTAGTACGTACCGTTAGAATCTAAAAATATAAGAGACTAGGTTTTTCCATTGATTTTGAACGTGTAAATTTTTGTAAACGATAAATAAAGTGGGCGTTTAAGTCAAAGTTATATCTATTTTTGTCTTACACAAACATTTTTCCTCTATTGTTGAGATTGCCTTAACTTGAATGTTACGACCTTTACTAATATTTCGTTTCGTTTTTACCTTGTGTTGTCCTAAATTGATCTTATTTACCGTTTTTTTTATTTTTCTTACATTACGGTATTGTTGCCGACAATAAAGAAACATTTTAAAACAATTATGATCTAAGGAAGATTTACGAGGGGCTGTTATTCCTTTAAAACGTCAGTGTCCTATTTTGTTAATGGATAAGCCAAGGCGTCAAAATTAACAAAAATAATGAATGTAAATTCCGAGTAATGGTAATGCTGTGGAACAAATTAACCTTTGTTTATCCAGCTAGGGACTATTAGCGTAATAGTTTACTTTTCCCGGGTATAATAAACCAATCATAAAATGTATTTGAACTTATCATGCACATTGTAGAACATTAATAATCTTCACGAATATCAGTCGACTCTACAAATATTTGATTCCACGCGATATTAGAATCTTTAGGCAGACAAAGGAATTCTAATTTCGTCTTCATGTCACGAATCAAACCTGTTATTGTTTCATTTAAATATATGTATACTATTTAATATTCAGCTTCCAAAAACTGAATCACGTAATAGATCAATGATCACAGATTAGGCACCCATTGGCTGTAGCCTCGGCCCTCCCTTATCAGTCACAAGTATCAACAGAGCAGTGACACGGTTGATCGCATACGGTGACGTGACGCAGGAAGTCGACTGTGAATCGTTCAACTATTCAAGTACGAATTTGTTTATGGTAAGTACAAAGTTGGTGGGAGCAGTATCACTATCAAGTACTCTTAAATAGACGCGTCTGAAAGCGTCAAAGCTTTGACTGCACGTTCAGAATATTCAAACGTGAAATGCGTAAACGTAAAGCTATAACATGCAGACAACGGTCAGACAAGCGTGATAAATATGAACGATTTACTCCTTTGCGGGAAGCAAATCCATCAGCTAATGAAGATTTTTCAAAGGATCATGGTTGTGAGTGTGTGTTACACTTTATAAAATAATCTTTTTGTCCCTATGTATATCTACCCAACTACAGATTTGATGCGTCTATATTTCAGTATAGTCGTTATCGAATATTTTATTTCACCAAGCAATTTCCTCTCACCAAGGTTTTCATTAAAGGATTTTCCGATGTCTTGTTACAGTAAAGATGGCAATTTCATTAACGTTAGTACAACCGTTTCTAATGGTCTAATATCAAAACTGACATCATCGTCATTATCTAGAAAATCGCCACTAATGGATTCAGATCTCATTATGAAGTCCGCTAAAATGATACACAGGCAGTGTAACTACTTGATTCCCATTTTCAGCTTCTTTTTAAAGCTAATAACAGTGGTCTCATTCGCAGCAAATGCAAATCTTTAAATTATTTCTTCAATTTTTACTTTGTCTTCAGTCTCAGTTGTATGAGTGGCGTCGCCACCAAGAAAAACAGCATTCTTCTCAAATGAGACAAATATTTCAATGTTATGATTGGCTATATCTGTTGTGATCAGCTGAACAGTTTAACAACAGTCATTAAAATGATAACACAAACAGCATTGTGGCACGATTTTAGACGGAATTCTGTTTCGCAGAATACAATCCGTCCCGATACAGTTGATAACCATGCATTGTTGATGAATGTTATCGACATTCAGTGTAAATATGTTGACACGCTTTTTGACATTACGAGCTGAATTCCGAGGTATTGATAACATAGGCTTTTTATGGTAGTTTAACTTTGGTAAATACTATTTTTGTCATAATACGAGTAGTATGGGGAAGGTTGTCTAGTTAAAGGCCATATACTCATAGACTAACGTTTCGAAGAATTAGAAAATAAAATTGATACGTTTTAGATGAAAATGGTTATTGCTGCAGTAGCTGTCTCGATTGTTCAGTTTCAATAACAATAATACTTCAATACTCATAAACGTAATATACCAAGCTGAGATTTGAAACATTGAGATTGTCCATTACATAACAAAACGACCTGTTTTGAAACGTTTTAGTCGCTGGTTACTATTCCGTCAATGTTTTTCAGCTGTCGCATGTTATTTACACATAACATTATTAAACGCCGGCTAGCTTCCTACTGTTTGAACAGCACTGCGTTCACAATTTATATATTTGACGAAAAAATAAACGGTTTGCTAAGTAACTAATAAATAGTTGTTGAATATCAATGTTGTTTGGTTTACTAATTGTTTGGCTGTTACATTTGTCACGTTAATCTATTTGCTAATGTTTATGTGATCATTCAGTAGTTAGTTATTTATGAGGATCGTATTTTGATAGTACTAGTAGTTCAACTCATTCCAAGCCAAGTAGATTGGAATGAGTTCGCAAAAACAGTGCCACTAATACCAATCGATCGTGCTAAATTAATTGGGGGCCTATTTTTTAAATACACGCTGTAATGTTCAATTCTAATCTCGTGACGAGTGTTCTATTTATATTCTTTAGCCGCTGTTTCGCCATGGCTATTGTTTGTAAAGTGACAGTTATTAACAACTTAACGTTTATTTTGTCGTAAACAGCCGTATAGTACCTATAATAAAACTAGGCGACACAAACCACGTATGAATCATGGCGGTTATGTAATGTAAGGCTCGATCGCATCACGACTACCTACGCTGCGCCACACACTCTGCACCCAGCGTATTTCGTATTCGGTAAAGAAACAAAGCCATAAAATATATAATTATACATCTCGCAATAGAACGGTTCCGAGCATACAACAAAACAAAAATATTTCTGAAATTTTTATGCGATTGTAATCTTTGACATGAAAAATATACTGCACTTACATGTGTATCGAATGATTTACCATCGCATTTCGGCAGGAAATAAATGAGACTTCGCATTGCATTACATACTTATTTGAGTACTGACGTACAAACAACACTTTAAATATTTATGGTGTCTTTCGAGCCTATTTCGTATACGTATACGCACTTCGCTCCGTCTGCGTCTCCTGCTTCCTTCATATCGAATTTACATGCAACTACATTAATTTTGTTGTTGTCGTTTTGTCAATGGCGTGATGCTGTGTTCGGAACGTGTTCAGCCCACTGAGTAATAACGGAAGCGTTGTAGTGGGAGCGACCTTCGAGTCGTGAATCAGCCGTGCGACGCTACTAGACCCGGTTCCATAAACGGAGACATCGGAGTAAGTCGGGGCACTCCGGAACCGCCTGGCGGTGACAACGACTAATTATGAAGAATTAATTATACTTGCATCTGAATTTATTAAAATTGTAACAGTAAAGCTTTTAACACAGTACGCAAATTCTTGGTCAAGTGGCAGAGTAACACGCTCTTTAGTTTTTGCTCAAAGTGACAATTTGCATGCATTTGCATTTGTTTGTTCTTCGCTACTAAATTGGGCCCTACTAAAAGCTATCAAAATGTATCGTCATGACATATAATAAAATTGCCGAAAAGTAGGGACGAAGCGTCGAATAGCCAGCTTCCGGTGTGCGTCACGGGGGTTCAACATCTCCATTATCTGGTCGTTGATTGATAGCAGACTTCCGCGCGGGCCATTGATAATAGTTATTTGCCCTATTTGCCCTACGTGCTCGACGGAGCCACGTCGCCGGTGGACGAGACGAGACACCGACTCGCATTATTAGTTCCTTGACACCCTGTATCGGATTGCTTCTATTTCCAGTATTTGTAATCGTAGATGTTTTCTTAAACATCGTTCGTTACATCGACTTCGACCAGCGGGTTATATGGTCGCTGAAGTCGACATTTTAATTGTTTAGGTAACTGTTTCAATTTTAATGCACGCTCACACCAACGCTTAGTTCCAAGGCAATAATTTATAAAAAAACTTTTTACAAAAAAAAAAACCGCCTTCAAAAAAAGACAAACAAAAACGTTCCTGCACTAAAAAGTAAAAAATAAATAATTGAATTCCTGTAAAGAAACTTAATTTAAAGGTAAACTTATTTGACATTAATATTTTGCAAATATTCAAAATTGTTTACTTCTTTTTGGAGTCGGTGCCAGCAGTTGTATCCTGTGCCATTTATTTTTTCAATTCACGATTATAAAATTTTAAAACAGATGCTTACAAACATAATGCTTCAAAAATTTCAAAGTACTTAAAAAGTGGCAGGGGATTTTTATACGTATTTATAATTATTATTATTTAAAAGAAATTATTGTGAAAATTGTGTCAATTTGTTTTAGAGTACAGTCTAGTCTGTATTTGTGTTTTAATTATTCTAGGTATGCAATAGGTATCTTGGTAGTTTTATAGTAAATGTTAGAGGTCGTTTTTCGAGGTATTGTTGCCCATACGTATTTCCTTGCCTTGGCTGGCACCGACTCCAAAAAGAAGTAAACAATTTTGAATATTTGCAAAATATTAATGTCAAATAAGTTTACCTTTAAATTAAGTTTCTTTACAGGAATTCAATTATTTATTTTTTACTTTTTAGTGCAGGAACGTTTTTGTTTGTCTTTTTTTGAAGGCGGTTTTTTTTTTTGTAAAAAGTTTTTT
Organism: Apamea sordens; assembly: GCA_945859715.1. NCBI lineage: Eukaryota > Metazoa > Arthropoda > Insecta > Lepidoptera > Noctuidae > Apamea > Apamea sordens. The sequence goes on from OX244001.1 coordinate 15,531,631, forward strand.
TATTTCTAGCCGTTTAGTGTATTTTTTATTATAATATAATGGCAACGTAGTTAATATCTTTTCTACAAAATTGGCGTCGGATCCAGAGTCATGTTAAGACGAAATATAGCAGTCTCAGAAGGGCTAGTAAATGGAGCTATGGGCATAATAAAAAAAATCAAATGGCCGGCCTTAAGAAGAGATCAACTGGAGGAGGGGAAACGTGTGCATACTACCAAGAATACAATTTTATTTTAGTAAATAATAGAAGCGATTTTTTTTTAAACATTGTAAGCAAAATGCCTTTAATATTTCAGAAGTTGTTTTGTGGACACATTGATGATAACATCAAAACTAGATTTTCAATGGCACCTTGTATTCAGAGTGCATCTCATGACAGTTCTAAGCCCAAATACTGCTAGGATACATTGTTTTATTTTGAAGTTCTCATGCCAACCTTCCACCTTCCAGCTCCATCATCAGATCAGTTCGATAGTAACTTATAGCCAAAGTGCATTTCATGACAATTCTAATAAGCCCAAACACGGCTAGAATACGTTGATTAATTACGGAGTTCCGGTACCTGTCTTCCGGCTCCATCATGATCATCAGATCAGTTCAATGATAACATTTTCAATATAACTATTCAGGATTGTATGTTTATTTGTATTGTCATAGTTGCTTAACTATCTTGATTGTGATATCTATGCGAGTGACAAGTTCCGTTAGCCATATCTGATCTTCTTCACCAGTTCCACTTCATCAAATGTTACTTTTTGACTGTAAACGCTTGATTTCTCGATGAAAATATTAAAATTACTATATAGTTGCCTATAATATTTGAGGAGTTCCCTCGATTCCTCATGGATCCCATCATCAGAACTGGATTTTGAAAAAAATGGGACCAATCTGGAAGCATATCCTTTAAAGTTAAAAAAAAATTTTGCAAATCGATCCATAAACAACGGAGTTCTGAGGTAACAAACATAAAAAAAAAAAATAAAAAAAAAAAAAATAAAAAAAAAAAAATACAACCGAATTGAGAACCTCCTCCTTTTTTTGAAGTCGGTTAAAAAGGGAAACGTTTCACTATGTTGTAATAATGTTCTTCGCTTATTATATCACAATATGCGGGTATATTGAGTCACTCGACCGCACAGGAGCTGTATTGTGTTCCCTGCATCACAACCGCGAAGCCTGGACGAACGGCCTTTTGTCGACCCGCCCTATTGTCTTCATCCTATTCAGATACTTTTGTAAAGGCGCCTACTGTATTTTTTACTTTTTAGCATTTCATGGCGGTTCAGCTTCGCTTGTTAATTTACTAGTCAAAGTACAATGCGTTACGACAGCGTGTTCAATTCCCTGCAATTGTTGAGAAGCGGTTGTGTCCCTAATGCTACATTAATAGTGATACTTGCCCACTTGAGAGTGTTTTCGTCTTTATTGAGTCAATTGTCTGTTGCTCAACTGTCGGTCATTACGTAAGCACCTTGTAATGTCTTGTGCGTAGGGTTCGATGCACTGACATCATTTTTGATGATCAAACCGTTACATGTTACAATGCTCTTTATCTTGACTAATGGTCTTGATACAGAAATGAATGATATTCAGACAGTTATCATTATGCACTGTGATGTGTTAGCAGGCATTTCTGTCAATAATATCAAAATGTAATGAACAGTCGATATGAATCAAGTAACAGGTCACACGTAGTGTTTACTATATCTTGTAACTTGTTATTCGCTCGCACGATAACAAAGCACAATCGCTAAGTGATCGCCGCCGGCCAGCGGAATTTATTGCTTCCATAACTTACTCAGTTTACTCTTGAATTATTGTTACTTGATTTATTTCTTCTATAATTTTCCACAAATAGTTACCATTTGCTACGATCGTAATATTCTGCGTCGATTTCATTTTATCGAGTTCATCGTACTTGTCTTGTTTTGCTTTTGCGTTATTTGCTTGACAAATCATCAACAAAGTACAAAATTACCTTCGAATCAAATTGTCTATCATTGCTGCATTTCTGTGTTTGTTATTTAAATGTTAGCGGCAATTATGAGCATGTCTTTGATGAAATTAACTTCGTCGACGAGGTTCTGTGTGATCAGAGCAAACGTCCGTCTGTCAGTGCGTTTTAATTTGGTGAGTCATGTTCGTCTGCTCCGGTAATAGCGTCTGTTTGCTCCAAGTGTCCCCTCCCATCATCGAGCCGATTGTTTGGCCTGAATTGTTTACAGCCGGGTTAATGACTGTCCCTGACTTCTTACGCGCATCTTTCTTGGGAAAGTTTATTAGTTTCTCGACACCAATTGTTGTCACGCATGTCATTAAACTTCTATCACTCATCAAATTAGTCAGTTAATTACACAATGAATATGTTCACTATTTTGCGTTGTAGCCATTACTGAGTGTTAAAGGAAATTCTCGCGTAATTTTATCGCAAAAGGAAATACCAAAAGTGATTTTTAATAGTCTTTTTGTATAGTCTCTGCAAAAGGAATATCAACTATTTCTTGGAAATATACAGAATAGAGTTATTCCAATAAGCAAATTCAATACATGGCTAGATATCAATATCAAGGAGACGAGTTTCCGAATCACTGGAGCGTGGCTTCCATGTAATATATTGAACAATTCAAAGGTAAGGTCCACATGCCACACAGACGGCCCTTAAACTGTCGATCACACGAGAGTAACATTAGGTTTACGTACCACCTGCACTTAATACTTCACCAACTATTAAGATTCTTAATTTCTTATACATGGTATTATTTATTATTATTATTTATTTATGATCAAGTAACAAAAAAGACTCATTATTTGGCACACAGTTTCAAAATCAACACAAACATACAATTTATACAATTAATTAATTAAACAATTATTATGATTCCCTAGCGTGTGTATCATTTACACCTACCTTGATTATTTTTAATGAAATTATGATGAACATAGTAAATCTACATTGTCCACACGCCCTTATCTGACCTTTCGTTGAATCGATATTACCCTGTCCCGTAGGTGTTCAAGGCAAAACAAAATTAAATTCCATATACATTGTAAAAATACCTTGATCCATCGCTTGGTAGGCGTTAAGCCAACCATGTGTATCTGCCTATCTTATCTTATTGTTTGTACATTAGACGGTTAGTTGTTTGTCCAATTAGGTTCCTGATTTCTTAAAGATATCCCTTAAGAAAACATTTCATCTCTTCAAAACTTAAATAATGCAGGGTGGCAGGGACATCGACGCGCAACCTTTTACTGTGGATTCAGTACATTACTCTAAATTCGCCTGCGTTGAAATGTTTCTTTGATTATTAAAATAAAATTGCTGTTTCATACATTTTGAGCGCGTAAATATTGCACTTTTCTATGAAACAGCTGATATTTTTTGATAACCGACGAAATACTTCTACGGTTGGGGGTTGTTCTAGAATCATGTGCTAAATTCAAACTCAACTCAAACTCAAACTATTTATTTCAAATAAACCAATTACAGGCACTTTTGAATTGTCAAGGTCGGTCAGTCAATAAGATGAAGCTAGTTGCCCATTCCAAAGCGTAGGTACCTATGGAGAAGAACGGGCAAGAAACTCCATGGACACTCTTTTAAATCATAATAATATTGTTACAAAGTATTGGTTACAGTTTTCGCGTTGATGTCCTTGCCACCCTGTATATCTTCTACGACAAACAGCATATATATTTAAAACACGTCGCACCAGATGCTCCATTTCCGGATGCTAAATGGTTCTGCGGTTAAGTAGCAAAATCCAAATTTAATTTTTACTTCTCGTTATTCTAACATGCGATTTCCCCTACATCAACAACGTTTGGTAACATGAAATTTAATTATGGTAATCATATGACTCCCATGTAAATTTGTCCACTTACCCAAACTCACACTTGCTCTAGATAAGCCGTGCCGCTCGTTTATAGTCGTACGGGTGGCGTTTGTGTGAAGTTTAACCTTTTCGTCTGCGACATTGGGTCCCCCACCCTTCCTGGGAAATAGGTCGGCTACATTGCGTAATGGATTTTAGTATTGCCACAAGCTACTTGAGGGATGCTTCAGGGGTGTTTACTTAGACCAGTTTTATTTATGTGACGTATGGTAATTTGTTCAGATATGGAGTGTGCTGTTCCGTGACATACTTCCTTCCTCCTTCGTTTTTGAGTTTTAGCGTTGTGATATTTTATTTTGGATTATTTTTACGTATATTTTGGGTAGAGAATGCTGAACTGTTGTACAATCAGCTTTTCACCGTCACCCTAACACGAGAAACTCCCAGTTGACTTTTTATCGTCCGATATTTACTTTGTCGTATTATTGTTGTTTGTTGACGCTTATTTTCTGAATAGTCCCCACTCTTATCGAGTAGACGCGTCCGTGGAAGGGTGATTTGGGGCATCTTCCTAATTGCGCAGGGATTTCGTTTCAAAAAGGGGAAAATGGAACGGTCGAAATGGTTCGGTTCCATTATCTCTTTTATCTTGTCAAGGTCTCATAATGCTAATCTTTTCACATCGACATCTTCCTTCACATTTTATTTTAGAACTGAAAATGAAAGATATCTCATTTTAAGTGAGTCACTTTCCCGTAACTGATATCTCAGGTCAGTCGGAGGCATCCGACTGTTTAGTGCGTAGGAAAGGGAAAAACTATCAAGAGCTATTAAACTTTCCATTTTTATTGCAATACCAACTAACATAGCAATCACTAAGAGAGATCTGGCACCGACGATATAAGTTCTTTTATTTTAATGAAAACTGTTTACGATATCTTGGAAACAATGGGTGAGATCGTTGATAAATGATAGTATACACAAGTTAACGATCGTGTTTGCCTTCCAGCGTCACAACTAGGTACTAATTAATTCACTTACAAAAACGACAATGCGGACGCATTTAGCACGTCAGAGTTATGGGAAAATATTTGTAATAGCGGTAAGTGAGCCGTCACACTCCAGATAGAGTAAGGCAAACAGGTCTAGTCTAGATGTTGGCTCGACCTACATCGCCGGTGACGGGGAAAGCGCGCGAAATGTAGCCCCCCGCCTTTTCGTGCCACCCAATTGTGATGCCGCAAGCCGTTAAACGTCTGAGCTAATTTTGCTAACATTTTCCGACGCCCTGACCCGTGAAAATACTGAACGCCTTTGTTTCAGTATTATTAGAATATTTATTAGACCTTGGTCACAGTGATCGTCAATATAGCGCTAATTGGAATTTCCACGGTGAAATACCTGATGCCGTGAAAAAAATGCAGCTTTCGTTGTTTATTTTCCGTGCAGTTGAAACATGTGATTGTTAGTTCATGAGTAATGTTAGCTATTTCTTCCTGTTACATACTACAGTATGTACAACTACCTTTATTGGTTATGACTATTACTTTGAGGCTTGTGGTATACGAAGGTGTAAAGTATCCCTATAACAGTGCACGTTTATTCGAGTACCTAAATGCTTCAAGTCTTCTACAGTGACTGGCACGAATGTTGAGCGCTTGATATAAGAGTGGGGATCGGTTTGCGCATTTTAAACCTATGGTAAAAATGTCCTTCGGATCTTTCATCGAGATCCAGATTTGTGCCGGTCACTGTACCTCCCATTAAATCCAAACATTGGTGGTACTGAATATTTAGTTTTATTACGCAGGCATATCATAGACAATCCCCACCCCTCTATTTTCGGAAACTCCGAAGTTGTTAAACTATTACAGCAATGTCAAAACTTATGATGACACTACAATCGAAAACAAATCCTTGCCATCGAAACAAACAATGTTGTCAACTGTGGCAGAATCCATAAAGTGAGTTGTAACTGTTGTAAGGTAGATCGCTAAGTCCTGGCTATCGATCGAATCGGAAATTCGCGATAAGCTGTCGTCGCCGTTGAAAGCGACGCTGACCGCAGGGGTCGCGACTACAACCCTCGTCAACTTTGACATCCTGTCGTACTAGTTCGTGTAATCCAGCCTATAGTAAACAGCATGGATTTTATTGCACAATTTGATTTGTATTGTATTCTTCAGTATTATTCTCTTTCAAATCTAAATATAAGCCTTGAATAAATCGCAGGAATCTATGTTAAGAGTATGTCTTCATCAGTATCATTACTCTTAAATGCAATTGTATTTTAATGTAATCTATGTGTCATCAACTTAAGTATCATTATGCTTATCTTATATGCAATGAACTATTACATTAGTTTATGTAATTTCAAGGTAGAATTATTTCCTTGGAAAATGACAGATAATATAAATACTTGTTTATCGTTCTGGGCCATATTGGTAATGTCAGAAGGCCAATTCCCGTAATTAAAAACGTTCACAATCTAGTGGAAATCTTATCTTAGCGAAAATCAATGTCAAAAACTTGTCAAAAATGTAGGGAAACTAGAGGTATTTTTGACAGATTGAGACAAATCAGACTGTGAACGTTCTTAAAGTCGATGAAACTGATCTCGATCAGACGAGAGGAATTGCAAACCTGACATGCGAATTATTTTACCAGTTATTCATATATAAGTTAAAGACTAGATTAGATCACGGACGCTCTACGTTTGGATAGTAAGCAGATATTTTCCAGCGGATGAGTTCAATCTTGATATCAAACTGACAATAATACTAACTGACAGGTGATTACTTTTATGCATGCAAATATCCATGCTTTAATGAGATCCAAATCAAGACTCGATTTTTGACACGATGACGTGTGTCTAACCCTACTCAAATTTTACAACCCACTGGCGCAGACATGAACGAATATGGATATTGTACCCTCTAAAACTCTTTGCATAAAACTTAGAACATTTTTTCTTCATTAAAAGCACTAAAACTGGCTATTACGTCGACGGAGTGATTCATTAATTAACGTTAACTGTTCGTTAGTTTCTTCGACGCAAACTTGCTAATGACTAAAAAACTGCTGACAAAGTATTTCCTATTTTCCTTGAAAATATTTACTCAATTTTAAAGTTTTCTACAGCATCATCGCCTTGGACTTGGAAGTAACATTTTATCAATTTTATTCGTTTCATGTATCGAGGAAATAAACTAAAATGAACGGTAGTTATTCATGTTATGATATATGGGTAGTTTCTTTAGATCGTTAAACTGTATTTAAGTCACATTTGCTAAAGCGTTCGTAACGTTAACATTTTTACTTGCAAATGCAATCTGGCAGCGGGCAAACGAATGGATATTTGAGAATAATATGCGGCGTAGAATGTTGCAGGAACTCCTCTTAATATTAAACCAAGTAAAAATGTAATCTCTTGCGGCAACCCATCTTGACTACTATGCTGAAGGAGGAAATTTTTGTTGCGGACTAGTTTTTTCTTACGCCCATTGTCGGCGTGTTATTTTTCTTGAAAGTGTTTCCAACAAACTTACCAAGTTTGCTCTTTCAACCAGCGTTACTGTTTTAAGTAATGGCTGGTTGAAGATGAAGATTCGAATAAACTTGGTTTCATTGTTTAAATTTCCAGTGTAGGTATGTTTTTTTCTTTTGAGCTTTATGATAATGATACACCTTTTTTATTTGGTGTACCTACACCAAAGCGAATAAGTGTAGCTTTTGTTGTGTCCATGGATGTAAAACGGCTTAGAATCCAGTTAATTCCAAAGATTTATATGTATTTGAGAATTACGATGTCCTTCGTCTACTGCGACGGTATCGCAAAACTTCGTAGAGTCACAGTTTCAACTACTTATGTTTTCATTTTCATTCAATAGTCTTTCCAAATTAATATCCAGGGAACATTATAATGTGTTACCCTTTACCTGAACCATTACGATAAAATACATGGTTTCAGTTAGATAATAATGATGAAACCGCAGTGTACGCAAGGTCGCAGCTCGTTGGTCATGCTATTCATTTCCGTAATAGGACACCATCTTCGATATTAAATGCAATATTACCGTGTTATGGCCGCTCGTCGTCCACTTTAGCAGAACAAATTGTCACTCATAACAGCCAACGGACTATATTTGCTCTAGAATTTGCAAGTCTTGTCGTTTTATGAAATAGCTTCGGGACAGAATCACAAATTGTTGCTGTTACACACACCGGGGAATAGTAGTTTAGGTACGGTTTAGAAAATATTTACGTAGCATGTAGATTTAGTACAAACTTGTAGGTGGAGTCTGCGTTTATTTAGTGTTCTCAAACATTATGTTACTTGCGATACGGTGCCTTTGTTTCATACGACAATAAAACACCTAAGTTATGTGTTATGACCTCAAGTCGAATAGTTTCCGAGTTACGCTCGTGATCGCGGTATTATATTTTATGAGTCACGGCGACATAACGAGCTTGTAACGTTACTAGAACTTGCGTTTAATTTAACTTTAAGACAAAGACGTGATTTTACAAAAGAAAGCACCGCGTTGTTCTGCGTGTGTACCGGAATTTCTCGTATTCGACGCAGCAGTAATGCGGCGGCGGAATAGCCGTTTTATCCAAGAGCTAGAACCGAGAGCAAATCTACGCTTTATTACATCCATGACTGCCACTTGATGCAAGATAGCTGTCTTGATGAGAACGATAATTTTGTAGCGAGGGAGCGGCGAAGTGAACTCGAGTTTCCCTAGTTCCAATTCAGTGTCACAGATTCGCAATTACTTCTCATTCATTTAGTTTGCATTTTCGGAAAGGATTTCCCCTTCCGAAAATGCAATCTTACTTGACAAATCGCAGACGATGCCTTATCTGGCTCGAGGAAATAGTGATTGATCGTCGGGAGTGATAAAGAGTTTCTCTGCCGGAACTGGGGAAGGTGAAACACGGAAACAAAGCTCACCTATCTAATTGCATCGAGACGAACGACGGAACTTTAGCGTCGGCACGAACGTGCGCACTGTGCACATTGTTCTCAACAACACCACATATAAGAGGGAGCTTATCGCCGCCGCACGTGCTGTTAGCCGACTCACTTCTAATCCCACGATAATCCAACCCGGAAAAAACCAATAACCATTGTTTTCTTAGCATATTTACGCTACATTCATGGATGTTTGCACGGATTATCCGTGTGAACACTTGGCTGTTACTATTTCAATAACGTAATCTGACTCTCGTGAGTTATTCCACTCGGAACTTTCCGCTCGTTCTGATCTTCCCGAGGCTTACGAGGCTGAGCCAATGCACGGTACGTGGCTCTAAAGAGAATAAATTGTGTGTGTAAAATTGTTTCACGTGAGTTGCGCAAGAGGAATGCACAACCGCGTCTCAATTAAACCCGACCGCCCCGGGGCACCGGTTGTCGCCTTACTTTGTGTCTACGTAAAATAGTGCTATAGAAATTGTGTCTCTCTCCCCAGCAAACAGCTGCATGTGAATTGTGAGCGTTTGAGACAAAAGTTAAGCCTTGTTGTTCCAGGATTGTGTTCGCAATCTCGACGCAAATTTTGCATGGAAGTTATATTCATGTTCCACATGTTCTTGGCTTTATGTACTAAAGTTACAACCGCACAAGTATTCACTAATTTGCATTCAAGATGAATATGGGCAGCGCTTAAAACAATGTTTAAAGTTATTACTGGCGCCAAAATGATGGATAATATTTTGGTCAAGAAAGTATGCCCGTGTTGCCTTGAGACGCCAGATGGCTACTTCTTGTTTTGTAGATGTACGGAACTGTGGGGAATGCATAATTAATATGCACGAGGCGGACACTTAATTTACTAATTTGCAATCGAGGCTGCGGCAAATTGTCCGCGTAATTTGTCATGAATAAGTGCTGAAGTGTACGTTCCCTATAATAATGGAGTTCCACATGTAATTGCGGTCCCGCATATTGATTAGAGAATAAATGAGATATTTCAGGAGGACGTGGCACTTATTTTTAATAGAATTTGAGCCGTAAAGTTGATAAATTTTCTACATTGTTCACAATTTTTCTTGCTGTCAAACTATGCAATTTTTTTTTAGTTTCAACAAAGGTGAAGTTTCCCCTTTAATGTATAAAATGCTTCGCAGACGATTTATGTTCTAACTATGTGCTATAAAATAATAAGACAGCCATAGCGAGTTGCCGCCTAAGTTCCGGGGTGCAGCTAATTAAAGTTTGGTGGCCTTTGGCGCCAGTTGTCACTTCATTTCCTGTCTTTAGAACAGTATGGCTCCAGGGTAAGTTGGAGGCTTGTTATATGCAAATTAGTTGATAACTTATTTGAACATTGGTTATTGTACTGGGTCAAGTCAGGTATACGATTGGGTGAAAAAAAAAATCTTTTGACTCCTCCAACGCTAGACAATAATTATAAGACTAAAATAAATATTAGGCATCCGGTTATTATTAACCGAACGATTAATTATTCATGCAGAACACCGCAGCCGTAATTTAATTAATAACAATCAAGAATGAAGCAAAATTTAAACATTCATGATGTAAATGCAATTATGTCGCGGTCGCGCCTCGCTGCCCAATATATTCATTGATGCTATTCAATAAATTAACCTGTCAAAACGGTGGCTACTCAAACTACGACAATTGAGTTCGATCGGGAACTCTGGCACATCATGACGTGCAATTTATTTACCAAGACCTACCGCAACACTAACAGAATTATTCTGTCAACAATTTCTTGCAATTTTACGTTCCCTAATTAAGTATTTATTGTTGCTTCCTTTTTATAAAATTCGCCAACGGGTCCATGCTCTTTCCTATCTTTTGCACTTGTACATTTTATCCTCATTTTTAGGTCAAGTTGGCCCTTTCTATCTTTTTACTCTCCATCTCTAGTTCCCATTTCCACTAATGAGTCTCTAGATGCAGACAAATTACTGTCCGTTTCTCTCGTTACTATTTGTAGTTTCCGGGGTTATTTCAGTGAATCTAGTTTGTAAAAGTTTGCTTGTAAATTCTGTGCCTTTGTAGGGGTCCCCGGTCATCATTACAGCTCTGCATTTAAGTGTCGACGTCGCATTGAAATATTTGTAGTTAGATTCATTGTTAGGTTCACAATGCTATTAAATTCATCTGCCGAGTGGCCGAAATGGGCTTTTCCGAAGTTTCTCTCAATTGAAACCCGAGTGTCGTTTGTCAACCCGTAATGATCTTGGCTTTGAACCGCGTCGGGAAGTTATTCCATTATACACTGTGTGTCTACGTGTACATAATTAATTAAAGGTTTTATATACGGATTCATGACTCTGCTCTCCAAATTCTGAATGTGTTTCGGTAGTCAATGGGATAAAATAAATTGCAGCAGAACTAACCATTTTCCGTTTAAGCTTTTTGAAAGTTCGCGTTAAAGGGAACACAAAACGTTTCAATTAATTTAGGTTCTGTTTCGAAGCGCTGTATGGACGTGGAAAAATTGATTTGTGTTAGTTGGTTTTTATTAACAGTGTGTTCATTTTGTTGCAGCAACTAAAGACGAGCCTGACGGCGACGGCAGCGAGTGTCGTGGGCGTCAGCAGAACGGTGGCGGTCGTGGGAAGTTGCCTTACAACGGGTACTCCGAGGAGTGCCTCGACCGGCTCGAGCCCAACGGGAACATACCACACGATAAAGATCCCCATTATGGTCAGTAGCATCATATTGAACATCACGCTTTCTTCCCCGTGCAGAGATATACCTATAGTACACCCACATTTCGCCTGTTATGTTTAAGTCTCATGTATTGGGGACACAAGGGGTATAAAAAGGCGACCCTATTGCCATCAACCGGGTACACATTTTCAGAAATCTAGATAGAAATGCCCAATAACACTTCATCTAACGTCATGGTAAAATTCACAGCAGTGTGTCGGTAGTAGGATGTGATGAGCATGGTTTTGTTCTTGTTAGTTAACCTCAATTTCTTCACCTATAATTTTGTGATTTCACCCTTTTGTGAATGAGGATTCTCATGAATTTTGATGACAATATTCGCCATTGAATCATGCCTTAAGAAGACTGACTCATAATCTACATTATTCAAAGTTAAAGAAACTTCAGACTTTGCCAAGTCTAGTAATAAAATTATTACAACTTAATTACTGAGCACGCAAAAGTTGGGACATCTTCGTCTGCTACAAAATTCAATCGACTCTCAAAATCTCCAGAGTAATAAATACGCACAATTAACCAGAAGGCCAAACTCGTCAAAAATGTACGGAAATTAGCTGTATTTTTGACAGATCGATGCTGAGATCAGACTGTGAACGTTCTTAAAATTACGATAATTACCGCTCAGAAGTGGTTTCCTTGTTCTACATTTGTATTGTACAGTTACACTACAGTTTACTGAAATGGCCACCGTTTGTACAAGGGTTTGTTTTAATAAATCAGCAAGTGTAGTGTTCTAAAACAAAATAAGTGCACTCCAAGGAGTAATAAGAAAAGTGGAGTCGGACACAATTATGCACAAATGGTGGACCGCGACAGTGGTCAATTGGAAATCCCGTTGACGTCATCTCGTCAATGATTCTCCAATGACAAATTAATTTTTGAGTGGGATTTAAATGAGTGTTCAATTTCCTTCCTGCTCCTTGTTGCATTAAGGCGCTGCCAAAACGTAGGACGCAGTAAAACACAAGTTTTTTGTTGCACAAAAATTTAGGGTATTGTCAACTGTTCAGAGAAAAGACTTCATAAAAATAAAATAGTATCATAATTCATAAACATAATAGAACAATCGTAAAACAGAGCTCAATTTTATTTTTTTCGTCGCGTAATTCTCAATATGTTGAGCGTAAACTATCATATTTTATTTAAAGTTAAAGGGAATTCAATCAACTAAAGAAATACCTAAAAATATTCCACTGATCCATGCATTTATGTTTTCATTTAATTAAAACTGCAAAATTACTTTTATTTTGCTTGTCATTCGATTCAACTGACACCTAACGGATCTCTATTTGAACCTTATTTGTTGCCGCGATGCGCTAATGTCAATTACCTAAAAATTTGCTTCTTACCGCGCCTTAATTACGTATTCTGTATTCGAACACATGTCACCGTGATCGTCAAGTAGGTACACGTGTAATGTAACTACACTAGCTGACTAGCTACTCTATGGCAAACTGCATAAGGGCACAATCGCGTTGATGGTCGTTCTTGATACATTCATGAATACAACACATTTCACGTTGATTAGCGTGTTATTACGCGCAATTACGCTCAAATAACTGGGTATACAACGCCCCTTTAGACTTAACATAGGTATGAAGGCCGAAGGTAAATGGTTGCTTACACTTAACGTACAGGGTTGATAAAAAACATGGCAAAATGAAAAAGGATTTACATATTTGATTTAAATCGGACTTTTTTGTGCTATGCTATGCATGTAAAAAATTTAAAAGCGGTCGATGTGATAAAATGTTTTTTCAAGAAGAAATTATTGTAAATAGATTATACAAAATAACATAAAAAACAGATTTGGCCAGTGGAGAAACTTTATGAAAATGAATAACATCCCTCATTTTGCCCTCGTTCGGGAAATAAAGAAAATAAAAATTAAACGGTGAAAATTGTTTGTCACAGCGTGTCGCAGAATTCATTGTCACTCCAATAACTGAATCAGCTATTTACATCATTTCATTGTGAATAGATTATACAAAATAATTTATAGAAAACAGATTTGGCCACAGTGTAAACCTTATGAAAATGAATAACATCCCTCATTTTGTCGCGTTCGGGTAATAAAGAAAATAAAAATAAAACGATGAAAATTGTTTGTCACAGCGTGTTGCAGAATTCATTGTCACTTCTACTGAATCAGCTATTTACATCATTTCCTTCCTGCTGTCTACATTTCTACAATAGGGAATTTGATTTTGAATACGATATCCTTTGAGAGAAACTCATTTCACGCGCATTCGTGTACCAAATATTATGTGTTCCCCGCGATAAATTCATAAAAGTGTTTTCTTTGCTGAAAGGCAGTTTTTTATCTGAGCTTCCCTTTATATTCCTTGTTTACGTAATCTCGTTAAGAAATAATTCTCCCAGTTTTTGCTAAAGATAAAAACCAGTTTATCTCCTAATGGAGATATGTCGAGAAGAGGGTAACGATCTACGGCGGACATTTACACGCAGCTGTTAATTAAGATAATTAGAGAAATGTTACCCACCTACCTGCTTGTCACTAATTATTACACTTACATAGGTATTAACCACTTTTTACTTCTAATATTGGTACAGCTATTAGCTTTGCTTGGTAACGGAGAAAATTGTAAGTGATATATTACAAACATATTTTTATATAGCTTCTGCCTGCGACTTCGTCCGCTTGAAATTTCTTGTTCTCCCGACCCATCCCGTCGCATCGCATCGCTTGCCCGCACTATTACCTAATCTAATATCGCGACATATACGCCAAAAATGTAAACAAATATGTGTTTATGGAAAAATTACTTTAATTCCTACACAATAAAGTTCAGTTTACGCTACAACTTCAAACATTTTATAACTTTTACAATAGTGCTCACTCTGAAATCAACTTAATTACTATTAAAATAAAGTTGATACTTGTTTAACTTGATATAACGTCATTTGAAACATAAATAAAATTTGAATATACCTCGTTATCAATTAGCTTTCTTTCTGACTTTTTTATCTTTTCTCATTCTGCTCCTAAGGGTCCTAGCGTCCTGCCAGGGTAGCGGGATCGTCCGAAAGGGTTACCGCTGCCCTGGAACATAAAGGGCTAAGGAAGGAACACGGGTGGGTTTTAGTCAGTAAGAGTCTGACACTCCCTCCGCTCCACCCAGAGCGGGAGGGGTCATTTGATGATTTCCCATCCTGAAAAAAAAGGGTCCTAGCGTGATGTTAACGTATATCGTGATGGTTGCATATAGCCTTCCTCAAGAATTGGGCTATCAAATGCAAAAAGATTTTTTAAAATAGTAGTTCCAGAGATTAGCGCAAAACAAACAAATTCTTTGTTCAACTTTATTATTAGTATAGAAGATAGGCACGTGTCGGTTTTCTTCGTCTTTGAAGCTGCTCTTAATAAAATTGAGGAATACAACGGTAAGAGTTAGAAGAATTAGAAGTTCATACTCCTCCCTGAATCAGAAATTCCTCAAACTCCACCAAAAATATTATACTTATTAAATAACGGTTCTTATTCGAAATATTCGCACCGACATCAATGAAAAAGTTTTTAATGCTGTTATACAGCGTGTTCAATAATTTGGGTATTCGATTATGAGTTAACTGCTTTCAAAGTCTCGATGTCGGCGTAATAGGGTAACTTCAGCCATTCGTTGTTTACTAATAATTCTTTCAGCATGCCGTAAGACTTTTATTGTTAACGTTTATCTATATAAATAAAAATGAATCACCGAAATGTATGTACTTACGCGCATAACTTCCGATCGACTGCACCAAATTGGTTTTTTTTTGTGTTTGACCCGGTAGGTGGCGCTGCTATTTCGGGCAGGATGACGTCTGCCGGGTCCGCTAGTTAGTAAATAAAACTTGGATCTACTCGATAGATCAAGACATTTTAATAGGTAATAGGTACAGCGGGCTGGTATCCGCAACTCCACGACAATGCGCGTATTTTGCGTACGGAAGACATTTTAATATGGACAAATGCAATATGAAGACCGATTAGGTACCAGCCTACTTTCATTTTTAAAGGAAAATTCATGTTTATTTTGTTTTTAATATGATACAAGTAATTTTTGATTTATTGTTGAATAAAAAAAAAAAACAAACCACATGGTCGTAAACTTAAAAAAAAAAAATATAAAGATTGATGTAAATCGATTACTCTCAAAAAATGCATTACCTCATTCTGTCACCGTCTGACTTATAAAGCATGATTTGTTTGCGAAAGTCACTTAGTTTCAACACAAAAATACATAACTTACCAGATTTATTTATCAATCAGTTAAGTATGTCTGTACAAACGAGTTTGTTGAAATAAATGGCGTCGAGATGAAGCATGGCGTATGGCGTCGAAGATGTATGACACATGTAAATAAACTTCGGTAAATACGCAGTCTAGGGTTGAGGGCACATGCCTACCATACGTTAGGATTATGGCAACAAGGAATGATCTTCTCGTGTAGGTCGCACAGTAATGCACGCACAATGCAACTAGCAAAAGCTTCAAAGAGTTTGCGTCCACTATCTATCTATCTATACTTATACTAATAATAAAGCTGAAGAGTTTGTTTGAACTCGCTAATCTCTCTACTAGTCGGATTTGAAAAAAAAACAATTTGTATTTGATAGCCCAATTCTTGAGGAAGGAAGGCTATAGGCTATTTAACATCACGATAGGACACTAAGCAGTCAAGCAAGAAGAAAAAAGGCAGAAAGATCGCTAAGCGAAAACTAAGTAATAGCGCGGGCAGGCGTTGCGATGCGACAGGATGGGTCGGGGGAATAAATTTCACGCGGACGAAGTCGCAGACAGAAGCTAGTTTCATAAATATAGCGCATTGTATATCCGTGTGCATGTTAGGTAAAACCACAAAAGGTCAAAGTGTTAGCACATGCGGACACAAATATAACATTACCAGCAGTGCGATTCTGTAACCATCTCACCGTGAAAACTTAGGTGAAGTGAGCGTGGAGTGAGCTGTCATCCAAACTAATATTATAAATGCGAAAGTAACTCTGTCTGTCTGTCTGTCTGTCTGTCTGTCTTTGCTTCACGCCTAAACTACTGAACCGATTTGTGTGAAATTTGGTACAGACATAGTTTGGAACTTGAGAATGGGCATAGGATAGTTTTTATTACAAAAAATAAAATAAAAAATAAAATTTATTCCGGACATACAGCGCCATCTATTGGTCAAGAGTCGGTGTCATCTATTGGTGAAGTCACTATTCCACGCGAACGAAGTCGCGGGCAAAAGCTAGTTCCAAATAATGCTAGGGATTGACACTAATGACAACTCACATCAAGCTCACTTCACTTGAGTTTTCACGGTGAGATTTTTGCAGAATCGACCGGCTGTTACCGAAATACCGTTATCAAAGTTACATAATACATGCGCCATGTTTTATGTAACAAAAGCAAGTATTTACACACCGAGCTGTGCTGTAAACGGATACAATATTTAGCCACACATGAAGATTGTAGGTACTGGAAACATGTGCCATGTTACTAAAACGATAAATCTAATCCACGCTGAGAATTAATCCTCTAGAGGCCACTTCAGTTTAGTATCTTACACTTTATTCCTAAGTAGATTTCGTAATACTATAATCCTGTATAAAATCATAGACTAGAAGATTAATTTAATCATTCCCTCCCTAATGGCTTTATGTTGTAACTGCAAAGATTTGACAAGTACGACAAATATTTTGTCTTTCTCAACAAAGTAAATGTATTCAACAGACCTACCTCTCGACGCGGGCTACACAATTTCAAAGTTTGTTTTATCCTATTCTCCACCATAATGCACAGGGAAAACCTTAACTTTTTTAAAGTAAATCGCACATCGCTGTATCTGTATTAAATCTAGGGAGTACACTCGCTCTAAACATGTTAGTTCAAACTATTAAAGTTATAATCGTTTGCTTCACTATCACATACAACTTTAGCAACGTAACATGAGGGAATAGGCTTCTCGACAGTTCTGTGCACTTTTAAACGTACATCGGTACATGTGATACTAGCAGAACTACTATATCGAATGGGATCTCAATTTAAACTTGTTGAAACCAGAGACTCGTTCGTTAAAACTTTTTCGTGTATATTTTTGCCATTTCCACGTGTTTTGGCAAGACTGCTACAGACTATGGTCACGTCAGCGCTCCATTTGTAAAATTATTTACTCCTGATTATTTTTCATAAAATCCTGAAGTCTGCTAGACTCAAGCCTCGGCTGCTACGCCCTGTTTATGTAAACAATTTATGGTTTTCCCGCCGAAGGGGGAGTTCTTATA
Organism: Apamea sordens; assembly: GCA_945859715.1. Lineage (NCBI taxonomy): Eukaryota > Metazoa > Arthropoda > Insecta > Lepidoptera > Noctuidae > Apamea > Apamea sordens. The sequence goes on from OX244001.1 coordinate 15,549,466, forward strand.
AAACTTCATGAATGAGTAAACAACCACGGGGCATGCGTTAGAACAAGTGCTTCACGTCACCCACTGTCTTGTGATGCTTCACTTTTATGTTTGTTTGCACTGATTTGTTTTTCTAGTGTGGTTCATAATGCAGTGTTATTATGTTTGTTACAAGTGCTCTTCTGACGTTGTTAGCTTTGATTTTACGAGGGAAAGTATTTTAATCTATGAACATGATCATGTGGGTTGCAGCTGAAATCAGCGTCAGATGGTACACCTTGTGTTTTCTTCTGATATTATGCTGAGCTGAGGCTCTTTTGGCATTTTAATAATTGTTTTCTGTTTGTTTACTTTTTTTGGTGTAATGCCTGAAATCTTTCATTCTTTCATGTGCAATTCTTGTGTTAAAAAAAATAAGTCAACGATGTTATATGGAATCTAATCCCTCATTATAAAATATATTGACTATGTGTAATAATTGTACAATTTTCCAAAATCTGAAAATGTTATTTAAATACTCTAAAATTCGGGACGTCCCAAGAACGTTTTCCTATAGCTGCAACGGGTAAGGTAGGCGCCCTTACTGTCCTATCTCAAACATCCTGTTTAATTGTTAATCATATGACGGTAGTTAACTCCATCCTCGTTGACATTTCCCCAGTGTATTATACCCCGTCTCCCCCCACAAATTATATCATCCCATTGATTGATAGATACTCCAGAAACCGTTTGTAATTTAATCAGTGTTGCCAGTTACCCACCTAGTTATATACGTAGGTACTAATGCCAGTTATGAATGGAAACCTAATTGGAATTCCTGAATGGCTTTGGCCAAGGAAATGATACAATTAGACCAAATTATAGCGCTCCAGGGCAAAATACAACGTTGATTGTAATTGATGTGTTGGTTAGGTCAGGTCAAACTGGCAAAATATGTATTATGTTTTTGGTATTAATGAGTTAGCCCGGTTTGTAATATATTTAAGAACAGATGACCTTAATGGGTGGTGACGCAGCATTTTTTTAAAGTAGGGTTCTTTCCTTTTCAGAGAGGATAATATTCTAATTAAACAATATCGGGTTGCTTGCAGGTTGGATAGATAATTTATCCTCATTAAAAATAATGAAATTAACGAGCGCTCATATCAACATACAGTGTTTTAATAATACCCTTTCTAATAAAAAAAAAAGCTACAATAAAGCTAGCCTTCAAATAGGTGAATGTGCTTATAGGAGTGTGATCACCTCAACGGTTCAACGAATCGAACCGATGACCTTTCAATTTAAAGGCCACTCCGGTAGCCTTAGGGATATTGTCGCTTAATGTACATTTTGCACGCACAGCTTTTTATCAACTAGCACTTTGAAATAAAAGATTTTAATATACAGTGATTTATTAGTATAGTCTACTAAATACTAGACCAATGACTGCATCGTTGGCTAGTTGCAAGCGCTACTCCTGAGCATGAGGTCCTGGGTTCGATTCCCGGGTCGGGCAAATTGTTATTGCATTTTCCTTTATGAATTCTTAGTAGCAGCACGGAGTCTGGATTTGTGCCCTTAATGCCAATAGGCTCGCCCCCTCTTGCATAAGACTTAAACATAGCTGGTGGGTATAATACGGTACACCTTACGGCACCCTTTGAAAAACAGTAGTGATGATATGTTATGTATACTAAATCACCATTTAAAAACAAACACCATTATTGGTGTTGTGACATGTTTAAAATTCAACGAAAATACATTTTGAGCCGATAGATGATGTTAGATTCTTACCAAACAGCACTCTCTATCTAAAAGTATCGGGATCTAATATTCTCTGAATAATGCATACGAGATAAAACCCTCCTCACACATGGTCATAGAATAAGAACCAGACGATTATCTGTCGTAAGAACCATCACAATGCGAGTCTCGAGACAGTTGCAGGCGAATTAATAGGTACCTACTACGCTTTGGAATGGGCAACTAGCTTCATCACTGGACACTGGTTTTTAGCTTGAACTAGCGCTGTCCGCGTTTTTCGGCTCCCGACCCGCCGCGTCGCATCCCATCGCCCGCGCTGTTACTTAGTTTTCACTTAGCGTTTTTTTTTTAAACTTATTAAAGAAAAAAGATTCGCTACGACACTTAGAAGTTCCTAAGAGTCGTAGCGAATAGCCTGATGTTAAATAACCTTCCTCAAGAATTGAGCTATCAAATGCAAAAACAGTTTTTCAAATTTATCATAAATAATAGTTCCAGAGATTAACGCGTTCAAACAAACAGAAAAACAAACAAAGTCTTCAGCTTGAATATGTAGAAAGTAAAATTAGGTAAGTACACGAAATCTGAGTTCAGGCGAACACAAATGTAATCCTTAGACGGTCAGGAACACCTTATTAAAAAACCATATGATTGCATTGCTTCTGAAAGTAGATCTTCGACAGAAGCCTGAAAGTCTGACAACCAGTCTTACCAAGGGGTATCGCATTACCCAGTAACTGGGTTGTGGAAGGAGTAACGTGATTCTATTTTTTTCTGGCTCTAAAATTCGTCATAAGACGGTGAAAGCTTACTTTGCACGGTTACACCTTGTATAATTTAATTGCTCGCAACACAATTTAAAACAGTATAACGTTTAAAAGAAACCATCAAGCGCGAATCGAGCTAGCGTTCCGTATATAAACATAGCAAATAGAAAGCATTTGTAAACAAACAGTTTCTGCAAAAAAAAATAAAAACAAACAGTCCCCTTACAATTTTCCTGTAATGTGAACCTTATTACGGATCTGGCCATTTATAACACTTTCCATGCGAGACCGTCGGGAAGGGAGCAGTATAGAAGACAAACAGGCTTTGTACTACAGTGTATGTTTCTTTACATATCCCATTTGATAAACAAACATGGTACGATACGTACAATCACGAGTTTTTGTATTGATTTGTTTGGTATGAAATTGCAGACAAAACTGCTTCGAACTAACTACACACATCAAAAGTGTCTAGGGATCTAGTACATTATTAACTATAAAAAATATCTAATTAATATTTACCAAATCTAGTCTCCCACACTGTGGCTTTTTACTTTAACAACTTATAAGAAAAATTGCAATTTTTGCAAATTGTGAGAAATTAGCCTAAGTTAATGTCGTCAATTAAATGGCTAAAAGGAAAAAATTGGATTTTTAATTTTTTTATTGTGAAGATAAAAAATAATAATAATCTGTGTTTAACCATTGACACGAATCACACAATCACAGCGATTTGGCATGCTTAAAATCAGTTCAACAAAAACCACTTTGAGGAATGGTCGACCACTTCTTTCTAACAAGTCAAAAAGTGGTTGTGGGGTATGCTCGGCATCCATACTCGGCAGAGCTCTTCTCTGGAGCATATCCCATGCGCGCTCAATTGGGTTGAGGTCTGGCGATTGAATAGTACACGGCTGAACGTTGATGCGAGCATCGGCAAGAGTGCGTGTTACGACTCTAGCCGTGTGTAGACTAGACGTGCATTATTCGAAACGAATCACCGAACCGGCTTCGCAAAGGGATGATTACGTCTGAAACAATCCCCTCGCATAAATCTGAGCATTGAGGTTGCCCCTGATACAAATGAGATCGGTTCTTCCACCGATCCAAATACCGCCCTAAACCATTATTGTACCCCTCCATATGAATGAACTTCCTGACAAAATTTCAAACGTTTTTGACGTCCAGAGGTCCTCCAAACTCGAGTACGTCTTGTATCCGGCCTCATACCGAAATGAGATCCATTGGAAAAGCTAACACAACGCCAGTCTTCTTCCTCCCAATTTCTGTGTTCTCGAGCCCATTGTAAACGGGCCCTACTATTGCGGGGTGCTATAGGTGGAACTCTCAGCGCTCTTCGGGAACGCAGACCCACTTCATGTTTTCGGATGGTTTGTTCGCTTATCAGCAAGCCTGAAGAGCTGTGGAGCCTCGTAGCCAATATCATGGCGGTCATGGTACGATTCCGTCGAGCAATATTTTGGATGTACCAGTCCGTCTACGATTGGTGGTGCGAGATCGTCCTTCATGTCGCTCGGCCACGCTACCCGTGATGCGACAGCGTGTCCAAAGGCGGCTTATGATGCTCTGTATGGTGCCAAGAGCGACAGCTACAGTACGTTGCCTGGAACCAGCTTGCAACATTCCAACGGCGCTCATCATCTCTTCTGTCAAATGATGTCTTCGTTATCAATGCAATTTTTTTCATTTCCGATGCAAAAATTGTAATAATTTTGTAAAAACGCTATTACACACTTGTAGGAATCCTGGTTGACAGTTGATTTTCTATTTTTAATGAAAATTTAAAGAATTTTTTTATTCATATAGTGAAATTAACTAAAGAGAATCAATAACGATCCAAAAAAGTTAAAATAATAATCCTCAATTGCGGCGATACTCTAAAACTTACTTGATCCCTAGATACTTTTGATGTGTCTATAAGTTTGGTGGAATTCGCTTTAGCCGTAGATATTTTTCGTTATTACCTAAAACTATACAGTTTCCACGCCACTCTAATAACGCATCAGACAGACAATATAATGCCAATGTACGCAAATTGAACGCACGAGCGAACATGAAATGTAACCGTTCCGTGTTGCCGCAACAGTTAATTTTGTTATAATTAATCACATTACATGCGCTCAATTATTAAAGAGGGATTTACGATTCTGGATATCTGTACGTCTGTGGCTCGTTTCATATTGTATTGTAATATAAAATACAATTCTGATCAACAATATTTAACCCACAGTCGCTGGTGTAATTTAATTAATTATCGTTTCATTTTATACTTTGTGGTCTAACGACGTCGGTCCTTTCAAGTTAACTGACGCTTGTAAAACATTTAATCTAGTTAAGGTCAGGAAAGTTGTTATTAATATTACATAATGTAGATCAAGTAAAACCACCCTGGTATGTTGTTCCCACATAATTCGAAAAGTTTTCTAATTGGGTCACATCGTGTCGTTTATTCAATTAGCGTGGAGAAGGAAACTCCTCCAGGTGTATGGTGTCTAGTAAGTGTAACTCGATCAAAAGGAATAATATCTAGGAGTTCTGAAAGAAATATCCTGATCTTGACTTATTTGCGCCTGATAAATACAAGTTAGAGTTCAAAGACAAATTATTACCGAGCGTTCAATGAATACTAGAACTAGGAATTCAAAAACCTGTTTCTGGGCCCTAGGGCCTAAAAAAAAAAACGTGATACGAAATCAAAACACAATTTTACCTGTCTAAGTGGCTATTTGAAATTACATTGCCGCGTAAACCTGTCTGTCATGTCACACAATCTGTCATAATACTCGTGGTGATGGACACTTCCGGGTCTATCCTATTGTAACTACTCACAACACGATTGCTGAATAAATTCACACCCAAGCATAACATTGCAAGCATTAACAAGCTTTAACAATTAACCTAATTGCTTGACTGTTTCGTGCATAACGCGTGTCATAGCGTAAAAGATCCCTGTCCATTTTAATTACGGAAATACTGAGCGAGGAGTGGCCGGAATGTCACGAGGATTTAGGGCCCGATAAACATTTTTTATTTCGCCATATGAAAAATGATGTACATACGCTCATTTCGTACCATAGTAAATACCCAATATGCATCGAACCAACATGAAAGACTGCTCGTAAAACGAGATTATACGACACATGACCCTTAAATGGAGGCATAATGGTGATATTTCTGTTTTATAACCCGGAACCTTCGAAGAAAATTACTGCAGAACAGATATTCTGGCGTTTAGTAAGCCGCAGCAGCGGTTCTATTGCTCTTGTCGTAATAAATTATGTGTATGTACTTACATAATCTTTTGTATTGTTTATGTTGATAGAATTAAAAGCACTGACAAGTCTCTTACGGTCATGTTGAATTTCTCGTTTGTGTCAGTAATGGTCAAAATGCTAAGCTTGTATGCCTACGCGACGTTTGTTTATTTAAAACGTAAGAATTGTTTTAACCTTTTGTTAAAAGATACATGAAATGTGTAGATCAGAAACGCCTTTTGGACCTCTGGGCTGTAATTTCATCTCAAATGGTGTTTTGTTCTGCATTTCTATAATTAATCTACGTCTGTTTTGAACCCTTATGTGGTTACTCCCAAAATAATAAAGCTCATTTTTTACTAATTAAGTAGTCAAGAGAAGCTTCAAAACAGTATGTACGTCGAATCATTAATCGAGAGGGGTCAGAGAATGGAGAGTAGGGAGATGAGAATAAAAATTACGCGCCTAAATGAAAATTCCGAGAGCTTTTAATTGGCATCCCCTGTTTATCTTCTTAATTTTTTGTCCCTTCAAATCGAATTGGTCCCGATATTTGAATCGAGTTAATAGAAGCGGGCAATAGGGACTTCGCCAATAAAATTATCGTTGGGTTTGCCTGAATCGGTCCGAAGTCCCCGACGGGGGTATATATACCGCACCCGGCCATGCCACCCCGTGACCCACTTATACATTACCCTGGATACGCGTTATGCCGCACGCAAAATTGACGTACCCATCATTGCTATGTAGCTCCTAAATAATATTTGGGCGACAAGAGGAAGTTACTTGAGTTCTGTAACTTTCTTAATACAAAATTTATCATAACAAGTTATCTTCAGAGCTTCAGCGTGCTTTATTTAAGTCAAGATACTGAAAACTCTTGAGAAACGTTAAACAAATGGTCACTATCGTTTATTCTTACTCGTTTCAATCATAGTGATCGATTGCCTTTATAATCGATTTGTTCTTCTTCAAACGATTCTATGTCTGCAAATGATTTATTCGTTTCGCGTTTACATCCGTTTCATCGATGCCGCGTCTTTGTGACGCTAACGGGCTTTCAGTGTTTCGATTCCCCATACCGGGATATTGACGGCCGCGAGAAAAATGGCTTCTTTCAAACAACGTCGCATCAACACGCCAGTTTTTATTTTCTCGTGAATTAATTTCCTTACTAAGTGCTTGCGGGGAATTTCCTGGCGGGATTTTCATTCTGTCAATTGACGAAGCTTTCAATGAAAATGTTTGTATTTTAGAGTGCCGTTGATGATTGTATCGTGAGGCATATTGATGCGGGGGAGGTTAATAGCTACCTCACATGTACGTAAGGGAAGCGATCATTTCAATGATGGTGCGGTGTAATAGGATTATCGAAAGAGTGTATACTTTTACACACCAGCTGTAATTTTGAAACACGTGAACAGGATTTGTGTCAGGATATTAACAAAAAAAAAAATTACAGAATTCCCGATTAAGTCCCACACGAATTTAACGTACCACTTAATTTGTTAGACGCTGTAGCTTCATTTTACTTACCAAGACTTTCTTTAAAATAACAACGATCTCTGTTAAGAAATCTTTTATATTGAACACAATTTATGTTTTGTTGTACAGAATGGAGCGGCGGAGGTAACGGCGAGTATCGTGTAAGAAGACAGCTGTCCGTGTCTTCGGATTCGAAACTCCTCGACGAAGGTGCCAGGGAGGACGCGAGGGTAGTCATGAGGCCGAAGCGACCGCCCAGGCCCAAGTCCGAGGCCTTTCTAGGGCCTCACGACCACTCCAACCGACGGACCAAGCGGTTTAGTGCCTTTGGGGTAAGAGGACTCATAAATTACGTAACATTTGAACTCTACTATAATAGTTCTGTAAAAGCGTGTTATGTAAAGAGCGCAGCGCTATGTGAGAGCAGTGGTTGCCCAATGGTATCGGCCGCGACGACGAGTTGTTGGTCGTGGGTTCGAACCCAGACAGGCGCTTTACTTTGTGTAAATAATTTCATCACCACTGCTCTCAAAACGGTGAAGGAAAACATCGTGAGGAAACCGGCATGTCCTAGAACCAAATATTCGAAGACATGTGACATCTACCAACCCGCACTGGGCCCGCGTGGTAGATTATAGCCCACTCCCTCAATCGACCGATCAACTGTAACCATGAATTCAGCACATGGTTCTAAATACCCTAGAGTAGAAATTACGCGTCGGTTATAAAAAAAAAATGGCTGTTTCATAGAAAAATGTACTAATTGTTATTAGTACATTTTTCATACCTAATCGGCAATTTTGTTTTAATAGCCGACGAATTTTAACACAGAATGATGTACTGAATCCATGGTATCAGGTTGCGCATCGAATGTCCCCCCTGCCACCTTGTATAAGGAAAACGTCTCAAAAGTAAAATACTTCAAAGAGAAAACCACAACGAGAGGCTCATCTCAGGTATTACAGTCAATTTGTTTGCAAACAACGTAAACTACATAAACTTGATTACCTACAAAAACTCTCTTTACATATCTCAGCCAGATAGAATTTCTAAAACTGTTTACTATTGTTTCTGTATCAGCGTAAACACAAAAAGATTGTACGCCCACTTCCATATTTATTTTCACTTCCATTTCGCACGTCCGTATGCACATAAATATAAAAGAATAATGATAAATGTTAGTGTATGTTCGCCGGCGGTGGGGCGTAGTGTTGCTAGCTTACAAATAGGCTGAGTAGGTCCCAACAGCGACGTTGATAGATCGTGCGATTAGATCGCGGAGTAATTCTGGGATACCAGTCATTTGTGATACTTTGTGCTTGAACAAGGCTTTTGCCTGCAATTTTGTTTATACGGTCGTTGGTAAACAGTCATTGTTTGTTGTTCACTTTATGTAGACGGCGCCATTTAAATAAAGAAACTAGAATTAAGGATTTTTGCATTCGCAAATACCACGGCCCAGACGGAAAGAAAATAAAGAAAGAAAAAGTATTTATTACGACTCGTACAGGAAGATCAGGATCACAAACTAAACTAAACACTGTCAAAAATAACAAAATCAAATTATATAAAAAAAGTAACTTACAAAAATTAAACAGAAAGTCTTAAACGAGGCCAAAAGGCTTCTATCTCAGCATGATGCTTCGACATTTAAAAAATAAATGTCGCAGCGCTGGTATTCTGATAGGGCCCGCCACTGTGATATCATGGACGGACGGCGATGGCGGGATTAACTGGAATCCTTTCATAAAGATTGATTCTTGGCAGCTCTGGACTGAGAGAGGTAGAAAGAGAGTAGGGGGGCCTTTGTCTCTGTCCATTAGGGTCCAACTGCTGGACAAAGGCCCCCCGCCTTTGTCCAGCAGTTGGACCCTAATGGCTAATAAAAAAACAGTTCCAATTAGAATTTTACTGGCTAAGCAATACCTGTTTATAAATGAGAAACAACTTCTTTAGCTACATGCAACACTAATACACCATCATACTACTCGTAGTTTCTTATCAGCGATCGATTTAAATCCAATAGGTACCTACAAACAACTTGTCGATCATAGAGTAAACCACTTAAAATCGTCCAATTAACGTTTCTAACACGAACACAAGTATTTAAGTTACCGATAACCGTCAGTTATGTTTACGAGGCGTTCACTTAATAATTAGAATTCTATTCGGGCATGCAACTCTGCGTAAGTGCATTAGCTAAGCCGGATATTTAGAGTTGGCTGGCTTTCCACTAGAGCTATTCAAGGAAGCGCCACAGTGATGCAAAAATCCACCAATAGTGTTGGTCCATGTTCAAAATGGAGCAATTCTATTGGTGCATTTTTTCCTTGCTGAAAACCAGTCTTAAACTGCACCCTAATTGCGTAACACACTATCAATCACAATCTGAATAATTTTGAAGGATATTGCTAATCCATTGCTTCATATGTTAGAAAAAATTGTCTGCTCAACAACGTATATAACGCAATGAATGTGGATGAACTGTCAAAATGAAAGCCATTCCTACTGTTAGTGTGTTAGGTACGTAATTAGCTGTTTAGGGACGAAGAACGCAGTGCAGTGTAGACGGTATTTAAAGTATTCTAAGTGGCAATACTTCACAATATAAACTAATAGTTATAAATAACCTCTTTTGTGCTTACCTCCTGGGATTTTATGTGGTAATAAAATGGGCAAAGTTCGCAGCCACGATCTTCTTACGATGCTGTTTTACTCACAATGATTATTTATTGATACAAGAAAATTTCGTTATTGTTATTTATTATCGGCTATTCAATATTATTCAGCTACACCTAGAAGGTTTGATAGAGGACAAACGATCATTTAACTCCTATTTCTCAAGGAACGATACAAATGCATGATAAAGTACCTGCTATTATTTACACGAAACAAACTTATTCAACATCCCTCGTTACATTGTATTCAATTTATAATGGCGACTGAAACGTTGCAATAACTTTGCTCAATTTGTATCATAATCCTAATATCAGCATGTTTGTGCGGTGTCGTAAATTACAGGATTATTTCAATGTGTTCAGTTGATTAATGAATGTTTTCTGTCTGTCAACAGGGTGACTCTCCCTTCGGGAAATCCGAAGCCTACATAAAACTCGAGCAACTTGGTGAGGGTTCCTACGCCACAGTGTATAAAGGTTATAGCAAGTGAGTGTCTTATATTATTCTATTTACAACCTTATCTATCTTCATTTAAGGTACAAAACAATTCCGTGCCTGTATGACTGATGCACAGTTTCTGAGTTTCAACAAAAGTTATCTACTTAAGTGAAGATCTTCTTATGACTGGCTGTTTAGACACAACTGTTCAGAATATCGATTACATAGCACTATCTATTAGATAAACAACGTTTAAGAATACCGCAAAATTGTGAGAATAAACGGGTAGAAATAATTACGCATACCCTAAACCTCTGTAGATTAAAACATGAGATCACGAGATATATTTCAGCCTTAGAAAGATGCACTAAAAAAGGGGATTTTTTAAACTTCCCTGAGCGTGTCAAACGCGTAATTTTATAATATTTACAGCAAACTAAAACTAACGTATACGGTTGTTCATGTCCAGGGAAATTGAGCGATTCCTCTGGGAGTTACAGAGCAGTCTGACGAGCTAATTGTAACTAAGTATAATGTTAAAGACTTTAGCGACTATCATTATGTCGGAATTCTTTTCTACTTTGATCCTCTTCCGTAGACTCAGGGGGCCTACTCCGAAGTGCAAAGTGCGAATGTTCGGATCGGACCGACACATGGCCGAACCGAATATTATTAAAAATTGCGAAAAAAGTTCGGATCGGCTCAGTTGGGTCGGGACCATAGTCAATATTCGAAAGAGTGTAGGAGTGTAGGATCGGAACTGACTGAATCAAATAGTAACTTCGTAGCAGGAAACGGCCGAACATTCGACCGATACTACTTCGGAGTAGGCCCCCAGTAATGTTTGGTCCAATAAAGAAATGTCGATACCTACGTCCAGAAAATCCTGGGTAACCCCAGTACCACCTTGGTGAACTGCGAATGTTTTTTTTATCACGGAACAATGAAAGAAGGATGCCACGTTTCACTAAAACAAAAACAACCACAGGCAATATTTTCGTCTAAATAAAATCACACAGCATAATAAGGAAGTTGCCTAATTGACACAAGGAAATTAAATTAATGCACGGGAAAGTAATCGGCTTTATAAATGTTTATGCATTTCGTAACGAAAATCAACATTTAAATATGCGTCGGGGGAGTAACTCGAGTGGATGCGACCGAAGCACAGTTTAGCAAATCTTTGCTATCACTCGCGTTACTAAATAGTTCCTTGTCTGATAGATTTCAAACAGCCTTGATTTTAATGACTTTATTAACTCAAATAGATTGTAAATTCGTTTGAGTCTTTATCGCAAATTGAACAATCTTTAGTTGGTTTTCTGGAATCTTATCCATCCTTTCACGGAGTCATCTTTACATTTCTAAGATCCCTACTCAAATATTCATACAATCTCGCATTTTCATTTTATCCTTATGTAAGTATATGGTGAGAATCGTCACATTTGTTCAATTCTCGTATTCATGAAAAAAAAAAGTTCTTTTCTCGCGTTTTCTCGACATCCACATCCGAGTTCGTACTTTGCGCAACAATGTCTCCTTTGTGGCGCACTTGTTCTCATAGTCTCCTGCGTTTCCACTTTGAAATCGGCCTTTGAAGTCACTCGATATGTAAAGCACAGAGCTGTTATCCAATTTTGCATCAAAATACAACAAACATATCGAATGTGAGCCTTACGGTTAAAAATAATTTTTACAAAAATCCAACGGCCAAATCAGCTGAATATTTTGCGGATTTATTTATCTCTACAGCCTTTAACATTCCGGCTCGTTAATTTTAATATATGACTCACGCCAAATAAAAGTTTACGTTAAAAACTCTCGTATATTTTAGGGTGGTTCGCGGCTGGGTCAGGTCGAGTGGGCCAAGTCAAACGGAACTTACAGTGTTCATTACTCGTGAATATTGAATGAAGTGCTTCACCTCACTGAGTTGAGCGGTAATAAGCGAGTTCCACTCCAAATTTTCGTATTCATAGCGCTACAAGTTTCCTTACAACGCTATGGTGAGACGACAACATATAACAATTTCAACGCGAGCTCTGCACCGTCTTCTGTACTTTGTTCAAGAGTAGTTCAACTAGCTCTTACAAAATTAGTCCAAGAATGCCTTAAGATCGGGTAACTACATTCTCGTACCTCATAAATGCCTTATTTGTGAAGCTAAAAGCGAGTGCTGAAAGGAATTTGCAGCCGCTTTATATTTCACTTACGTATAAGCATTTACGTTGACGCTAACTAGGAATTAATGTGTAAAGCAACATTAACAAAAAGCTTTGAAGGGGATTTAATTTTGTCTCTCGACGGAAAGTTATTAAATTTTAATATCATAATCAGGGTGATGCTGTCATGATACTTAGCTTAACGACGTCAAGACGTCTAGCATATTAATGAGCGTAGTTTCCTGATCAGTGGGCGCCAGACACATTGACATAATTACTTATATCCGGTAATAAAACATTCGAGGACTTCCTATCCTACTTTTCTTCATACATTGTCGTAGGTCGACAGGTGCGATAAATTGTTTACTTTTCCATGTCTCCAATTTCAATGGCTAGAGCATGTGATGCAAATGAGGCATAGCGTTGCATTATTTATGTTACCTAGACTAACGTGTGAACTAGCTTAGTCGTGACCACGACCGGTATAAACAATGAGAAATAATCCGTACACTTGTTTTGTTTTATCAAACGTGCCAATAGCACAAAACGCTATGGACGTAGTTAGTATTGTTTCTAGAGTCTGGCATCAGAAAGGCTATAACTATTTTCATGAACTGACAATTATAATAAGGAGTTTTATCAAAGGGAGCCCTAGTTCAAAAGGACCCGGCCAGCTATTCAAAATCAGAAACAAATGGAATGTTAGTGGAGTTCTCTTCTTGTTATCTTAGGGCCATAGCGGACGCGATATTTTTAATATCGGCGAACTGGCGAGTGAATCTATGCTACTTCGCGATTTGAATAGGGTTTAAAATAGGTCTCGCTAAAAAAAAATTGAACATCGGACAGTGTTATGCCAAAGCTTACTTCGGATGCTGCCAGTCGCGGCGTATAGAGGTATACGCCGCGACTGGCATCCGAAGTAAGCGTTCAGTCGCTTTATCGAGCTACCAAAAATCTATCACCATTGCTAAATGAATCGTGTCTGCTATGACCCTTACTTTATCCTCTTTATGTATAAAAAGTAATTATAGTAAGAGATATTTTAACGTCAGAAAATTATGGCTAAACAGTCGCTAATCATTACTTAACTTTAAGCAACTTTTATCTATCTAATCACGATTATAAAGTTTTTCTTTTGTCCCAGTTTAACGCAGCAAGTGGTAGCATTGAAAGAGATCAGACTGCAAGAAGAAGAGGGGGCGCCGTTCACAGCCATCCGGGAGGCTTCGTTACTCAAAGAGTTGAAGCACGCCAACATTGTGACACTACATGACATCGTGCACACCAGGGAGACACTAACTTTCGTGTTTGAATTTGTGGTGAGTGATTCTTTACTTACATTAGGGCGCGTTCACATTTAACGTCCGTTTTACATGTCCGTTAAAACGTGTATGTTATTAGCATATGTAGTTGTATGAGCGAGTTCACACATAATACAGTATTCCGGATCCAGTAGAAAATACCGATCCGACAAAATAAGCAGCAATCCGTTTTACAGGTCCGTTTAAACGTATGTGTTATTAGCGTATGTAGTTGTATGAGCCAGTTCAGACATAATACAGTATTTCGGATCCAGTATACTGATCCGATCTCTTAAAATCAGTCCTGTGTGAATACTATCTCCAGTAGCGACGGATCCGTTAAAAAGGATCCTATAAATGCTGTGTGAATACTATCTCCAGTAGCGACGGATCCGTTAAAAAGGATCCTGTAAAAACGTACGTACATGTGAACGCGCCCTTAGGTTAAGAAGAATAGATAAAGGAAAAGAAATACCTCAATTTGAGAGGGGCTCAGTAGGTAAAATTGAATTTTTGATTGTTCCAAAGTTTGAAAGCATCGGAGATCGCATCAAAATATATTTACTGCACATGCAATGTATTCCTGAAGAGTGCGGAATTCATATTCGTTTTTCCCTCCTGAATGTTCCAGTGTAAAATGTGATAGGCACTTGTTTTGAACTTTATGTTTACCTCTAAGATTAATTAATAATGAGCTCAAAATACAACCAGGTATAGGTTTACACAATTAAATTCAGATATTTTCCTGTTAAGTTTAATCGCAAAGACTAAAGGGAAAACGTGAAACCTGGATGACGCTGACAGGAGCATATAACAGCTGACAAAATTCTTCGACTTTCAAAGTTCATAGATCTTTCATCTCCAAAATATAATAAGAACAATTACTTATCTTTATCCAGCTGTCTGTTGAAGAATCCAATTTCATTTGACGTATTTTTTTCCCCAAAATCAATTGAAATTCTATTACCATTTGGTGTTTTAAAAATCAAAACTTATTTCATGTATAACGACCCTCTGGTACTTAGTTATTTTTTTTCAAGATGACGCACTTCGATGTAAATGGGGTTTTGTTTTTACTTCACCGTTTTTATTACGTTTTGTATACTAAATTCGTCTTTGTAGTTCTTGAAAGTGAAACTAAAGTGTTCAGGCTGATGTCATCGGTAAATACTGTTTTTTGTTTAAATTGACGCTTTACGTCAAGTTTCACTTTTTTATACTGTCGCGACACACCCAATGCTTATTTTAATATGAGCTTCTATATTAAGAGGACCTTGACTATTGTTTGTAAAAAGCATAGTCTTCACTACCTTCGACTTGATTATCTTCGTACGGCAAGTTAAGCTAACCGAAACTGTCAAATTTTCCCAATCAACCTTGAACCTAATGCTTTAGCGATAAAGTTGAAAATCTATTAAAGACATTTGACAGATTGTAGTAGCTTGATGTGCGAGCGTCTGTACAACGTAGCCAAAATCGAAATGGACGCCGCCATCTTGTTTGACAATAAAACTGTGCCAATATAAACAACTTGCTAGTATATAAAATAATTAGGACACCATCACCGATTTATCTATGACATGAGAAATCCATAGACAACCTTCGGTCTACTGTGCGATTGTGGTAAGGTTTAGGCCCACTTCCACCACAAATGACTAAATACGTTTCACGGTAAACCTATTTAAATCATTACTATCTGTCATCTTCAAACAATTGGTAGAAACAGAACGATGTTTTAAATTCGTTTAGCACTAAATGAACTACATGATTTGTGGTGAAATCGGGACTTAATCACTGAACTAGCCTATCACAAATTCACAATCTACTACGGTCAATATTTCAATATTCATCTTTTTTTAGAGAATATCCACTGTCCCTTTTGACGTGGTGATAGACAGTAGGCACTATGGGACAAAATATACTGATAACTTTTTTCTTCAACCAGGACACGGATCTATCACAATACATGGAGAGGCATCCTGGGGGTCTGAATCACCACAATGTGAGGCTGTACATGTTCCAGTTGCTGCGAGGACTCTCATACTGTCACAGGAGAAGAGTTTTACACAGGTATGTCATACGCTTTGTTTTTATTTAGAGCTAGACTTTTCTTCTCGAGGAAAGTAGATGTTCGAATTACTTTGGGAGACGGATTGAAGGGCTAGGGTTATGTTTTAGGATCATATAAACTTATTTTGTGAAAGATTACTTTCTTAAAAAAAAGAAAGAAAAAAAAAAACGTTTATTTGAGGTAAACATGACGCGGAGAAATAAGAATCCCAGCGCTGGTATTCAGCGATAGCTGGCGTTAACGTGATAACGTCAATCGGTGCAGCATACGATAAGATAAAAAAAAAATAAGATCAACACACAAAACACTCCTTCCACCCCTCCTGTTCCTCTCTTCCTTCCTTCCTTCTTTCTTTCCTTAACACTTCTTTAAAAGTCCTTATTGGCAGACAATCATCTTATTGCGATTTTATATACTTATCTAAACTGAAACGCATTGTTAGATTTTATTTGTAGATAATTTTATGTGCACGCTAGTGTATACATTTGTAAAAGATTAACAGAAAACAGACCCAAAAATTTTACGAAATTCTTATTCCACGTGTAGATAATATTTTTCACTGCATGCCAACCATTTTCATTTACAAAACAATCAACGTCTTTTCAGCTATTGACTTTAAATTTATTCTCAATTTTGCCAGACAGTCTATTTAATAAAATCTTATACATAGGTCTTACTCGGGTATTTTAATATCGTCTGCTAGAGGCGAAGGCAAACAATGGCGTGCATATAACGTGCATTCGCTGTTTATAACAATAAATAGATGCTCTTCCTGTAATAACGAGAGTATTAGCTTATATTGTTATTAATATGCGGAGATGAGAAACATGGGATAGTTGGAGGAACAGTTCGGAACACTGCTTTTCTGAGATTCTCTTGCTCAAATTTTGCTGCATGTTTAAAACGTCTGATGTTTGCAACTCATCATCATCTGCCTAGCATTTCCCCAACTATGTTGGGGTCAGTTTCCAATCTAACCGGATGCAGCTGAATACTAGTATCTTACATGGAGCGACTGCCTATGTAATGTTTGCAACTATTGGCGTTTGTTTTAGAATCTAAATCAGAGTGTGTTTGACGGTACTTTTCAACAATATTAGGACTTGAATGATGTTTAATGTAATAGAATTTAGGGCACAATTCAATTACAGTCCATTGTTCAGCCGTTGACGGTAACCTGGACCACGCTTCCGTCGTAATAAAATTATGACCTTATTCTCTCATTCGTTCATTGAAAACGTATCATACATTCACATCTTCATATTTTGTAGATAGTCGAAGAATAATGACTAATCCTCGTTTCTCTGCTGTCATGGCAACTTATTTTATTGTTTTTTGGTTAACCAATCACGTAAACAGAGTATGAGCAATAGGTCATTCACTTAATAAAAATAATAATAAGAGCAGGAAACACTTATGAGATCCAGTAGTTAACCGCTTATTTCTCTGTTTCACTTATTTTTCCTGACCCCGACAACAGCATCAACTCGCCCAACAAAATGGCTGTCACGGCACGATTTCTTTGGAAAGAATTACCCGACGAATAGATAGTACCTACCTACCAGTTTACAAGTGACAGTCATTGAGATAGTCTTTGATTGTCCCATAGGGTAGGTAGCTAATCACTGACCTATCCTATATTGTACAAGTACGCTGGATTTAATATACTATACGAAATTACAGTTGTTTTTTGTGTATTTTTTTTCAAAGCGGGCTCGCGCATCTCAGGAACTAAATTTGACACATTGTCTCAAATGGCCGTCGTTTTGTTTTTAGTACGTCTCTGACGATTTAGGTCTAAATCGTGGAATAAGACTTTTTTCGTGTATTTTGTGTTTACAACGAGATATTTTGATCATTTTTATCATGAGAGTATGCGCGTCTTGTAAAACTCGCTATCAAAAATATTAGTTCCACGGACGCTCACGTTGCTGTCAGCGCCAAAATAGCGAAAGTCAAATGTCTTCATTTGTCATCAATAGTATGAAGGTCAGCGTACTTTTTTATTATAGGTCAGTGTAGCTAATCTATAACATTCTCTTTCTACGACCAATCATAATAGCCTACATAACATTTGACAGCAGATTCATTAATCCTAGGTTACTAACTCTATCAGTTTACTTTGTGTCTAATAATTCCTTTTTGTTGTCACAGGGACGTGAAGCCTCAGAACCTACTAATAAGTTCTCACGGCGAGCTGAAGCTAGCAGATTTCGGTCTGGCGCGCGCCAAGTCCGTGCCGAGCCACACGTACTCGCATGAAGTCGTCACGCTATGGTATAGACCACCTGGTAAGTACAGTTTTCCAAAGAAAAGTATGCGCTTCGGGAATTATCGTCCTACTTCGGAAATACGAACTACTTGTTTACTTTGTATTGCTATGTTAACAAATTTATAGATTAACAACTCTATGAAATTCCATAAATCTTTTCAAAACTTATCGAGTGACAAATGACGATCAGAGACCGGAGTAGGTAACCCGACAGACAGAAAACTTCATACAAACGCGTAATGATAGGTGCACTACTACAAAGCTCGGTAGTACAAAACTTAGAAGCATTGCCTCTATGGGGGGTTACTCTGTGGCGCGACTTTCGTACTAATTCGGAAACACGAAGATTGCCGAAGCAGCACCCCCTAATTGCGTAACACACGATCAATCGGAATCTAAATCATTTTGAAGCAAATTGCTCATCCATTACTTCATAAGTTCGAAAAATTGGTCTGTTCAACACGTAAATAACGCAATGAATGTTGTTGGACTGTCAAAATGAAACCTATTCCGATTGATCGTGTGTTACGCAATTAGGGTGCAGATACCTTTTCTGGTTTACATGTAGATGTTTTTTTTAAGGAGTATAGTATAGGACAAGCAATAATATAAGGATTTCATGAAAAGGACGCTAGCCAGGCAGTTCTCAGTACCTGTCCGGAGCCTGGATTTGGCCCGGTTGATAACTATAGGCTCGCTCAATCCCTATTACAGATCCGTCACTCACCGTAAAGGTTTCTTTGAAAATCAGCGTCAGACAGCGTCTGTCTGGGATTATTGCGGAAATGAACCTATTCGGCGCGTCCGCGAGGCACACATACATAATCCTATATTTTGGGTTATGTGTCTGTTTAATTAGTTTAACAGTGTTATTTGTATTTACTGTGCCAAATAAACATTTTTTTTTACGTACTTTATGGGACTTAACATAACTGGCAAAATGTGGGTGTACTATAGGTACAGTCACGAGCACCAATATGTCAACACTTGGCAAATTTCATTTGCGATTTTTTCGTGAAATAACGAATGCAACGTTGAAATACGACACATTACATAAACCTATGGGTACGAAAATGCTATGTTTGTAACAACATAAAATTTCATTAAAAAATAAAGGAGTAAATCGCTTTTGAATAAAGCCGAGTGTATACATACTCTTACTCGTGACTGTACACCCCTGCCTAACCCTTCGGGGTTACAGGCGTGATGTTATTTTATGTTTCATAGAAAGGGACATATTATAAAAAACGGCCTCGTACAAGAGGCAAAAAACGCCGAAAGCGGCAATAGAAATACACACTGTTGAAAATTTCAACAGTCTACCTATTACGGTTCATGAAATACAGCCCGCCGACATACAGACAGACACACGGGCATTGGAGGCTTACTAATCGGATTCCGTTGACACCCTTTGGTTACGGAACCCTAAAAAGGACGAAGACGTCAAACGCGGTGATTCAAAAGGAAATTGTCCCGTTTCATAGTAGTGACTTTAATACAACTTTGTATTGAATCCTACAGACGAGATATTAGTTATACAGGGTGTTATTGACAGCCCTCCACAAAAACACAGGATTGATTCAGCTCCTTATTCTGAATCATATCCCACTGGAAATTTTCTCAGGAAAAAAAAAAAAAATTATGCCTTTTTTTCTGCTGATATTCCTTTATTTCAATGTAAAATTACGTTCTCTATATGCAACACTCCATTTATGTAAATAAAACAGCTGAAAACAGCCTCACTCAAGCTCGCTGCGCTGCCGTCCGCTACGTGCGTTTTGCCACGGTAACGATACGTTGCGTGTGAGGTAATAAAACAAATCTGGTTTTTTGGATTCCCTTTATGTTCCTCAAAGAATTACATGTACCGGTCATCTTAATATGATGTACTGAAGCCACCCTATCAGTTTGCGGAGGGCTGTCAATAACACCCTGTATAGTCAACTTGCGAGGTATATTTTTATTGCAATATTTCTTTTGCCTTTGAAAACGGTCTTCAAACAGACCAATTACTCTTTCATCAGAAACTCAATTACGAATTCGTCTTGGCTTAAAACGTTAATAGGTACCTACCACTAATATTTTACAGTCAACTATTAAAAGCTTCCTGGACCAAACAAGAGAACCATTATGAAAATTTCTAGTAACAGACTTAGTAAAATTAGAAGTGACAGGCTCTGTTTATATTTAGAACTAATGCTTTCCTTGGAAACTTTACTGTAATATGTTTTAACGGGTGTCGCTCGTAATATTGTCACGCGAACTGGAGAAGTGCAACATTATTTGTTAGTCTGACTGCGGTATTATTGTGCTAAGTGATGTGTTATAGAACACTCTCGTTGAAATATTTGTACATATCTGCATAGTCAGGGCTATAATGTTCCCACTGCAGGGACACAGGCCTCCTCTCTGTGAGAGGGAGTGGGCCGCAATCTACCAAGCGGGCCCAGTGCGGGTTTGTCGATGTCACATGTCATGTCGATGTCACATGGCCACAAAAGGGATAAATGAAAGGCAATTTCATGCAGCTGAGATGAGAATGCTAAGAGGGATGTGTGGTGTTACACGAAAGGATAGAATAAGAAATGAGTACATAAGAGGAAGTCTGAAAGTGGCACTGGTAACTGAAAAGTTGTGTGGAAATCGGTTTTCATGGTATGGGCATGTGTTACGGAGAAATGAGGAAAATGTTGTGAGGAGAGTTTTGAGTATGAATGTCGATGGCTATAAGAGTAGGGGAAGACCAAAGAAACGATGGATGGAATGTGTGAATGATAATATGGTTAGAAAGAAGGTGACTACCGAGATGACGACTAATAGAGAAGTACGGAAGAAAAAGACATGTTGCGCCGATCCCAAATAAATTAGGATAAGGGCAGGAGAATGATGATGAATGAGAATGGATGACATGTCTTCGAGTTTTTGGTTCTAGGATATACCGGTTTTTCTCACGATGTTTTCCTTCGCCGTTTTGAGAGCAGTGGTGATGAAATAATTTACACAAAGTGCCTCGTATGTCGCGGCCGTTACCACTAGGTCACCACTCAAAATCAAAGTCAAAAAGTCAAGCCATCATTCAAATTAGGCTGAGAATCAGCACTTTTCGAACGTCAAAATTACAAAAGACAGGCCCCCTTCACCGCTTCCTAGTGCTCTAAAAAAGTTCAGCTGAGAACAGCTCTGGATATTCTGCTGTGGTTGTTGTGAATAGCGGCAAAAGAATTGTGATACATACGAGAGTTTACTCATGAATAAAGCTCAAGCGACCATACACGACACCAAACATAGGTCTAGAGAAAAACCTTTGTGACAGACGGACAAGAAAGTGATCTGATAAAGATTCTGTTTTTCCTTTTAAGGTCAGAATCTTAAAAAGACTTATGTTTTAACGATTTTTAATTGTTTACTGTAATTAGTCGCCGCAGTCAGAGGTTTAGGGTAATTACATACCGAAAATGCTTCAATGCGATACGTCGCGGTCGCGGTTTGGCTCGCTACCTCGTCACCTCTTTGAAAATCAAATGCATACTAATAGACACGCACGCACATGCCAGGCATCAAGGTAAACCCCCAATCAGCCCGCGATGTATCACAGTGAGGTATCCTTCGGCATGTGCGCGCGTATCTATAAGCATGCATTTGTTTTTCATGGAGGTGACATCGAAGTAGCGAGCTAAATTGCGACGGCGAGGTATCGTAGTGAGGTATCTTCGACATGTAATTACCCTTAGCAAACCCTAAACTTTGTGACAGTTATAACAGCACATATGTAAGTCTAAAATATTGACCAAGTTCCACTCTTTACCTCCCATTCCGAATCATCATGAATGTGTCGCAGCCAACTGGTTAAATTAGTCGTTTAGTCAGCAGCCTGGCCTTTGGAAGTAGTGCTCGCCTCGCTTCGCTCTCTCGGCTCGCACGCGGTTGATCACAGTTCTAACCTAACCCCATTTGGTCGGGGTGCCCTGGCTTAGTTACTGCGATCAATTCGGCTCGCACGTGATTGGTTACAGTTCCAACCTAGACTATAATTTATTGAATATCATTCAAGCCGTTAGTTGAATAGCCGCCGTTTAGTTAAAAGGCAAGGCGGTTAACTAAACGGCTAATTAAACCAGTTGGCTGCGACAAATGCGTAATGATTTAGCCCTGCTTCTTTTCCATATTTTTGGATAATTTACAAAACATTTGCTAAAGCTGTCTGTTATTAAGAATACTTTATAGTTTGTTTTTGGTTTCTGAAAACATATCAAGAATAGTGATATATTGTTGTCAACAATATAATGTGAATTTACGGTGTATACTGGCACAGTGAGAATTGAATGTCGCCTACTATCCCTAAATATACTTTTATGGCCGTCACGAGTCGTCATTTATCTTCATTTTTATATTCAGCTCGCCATTTTCACGACCCTTACCAAGAGTCTGTTAAATTGTTGTAGAGTGTATTGTAGACAGTTTATTTATTTTTCTGAAAAGTGTAAGGTTTAGGCTTTAAGTAGCTAATATTAAGTACCGAATCAACATTTCAGTGGCTTCCTACATAACTGACTGAAATTCGTCAAATACAACCTTAGTAAATCTGTTCAAAAACTGGACTTACCGACGAACTAACCGATTTTTTTGACTTCTTTCTTTTTATGCTGCCAAGTGGTGAAACTCCTCTAGCACTGATCTATGTATAGTGAACTGAAATATTATAGGTATAATCCGTCCACTCGATGGGACTTGCCATCGGCAAAACTGTCGAAATTCCCTATTAACTTTCATCCCCTATTTAACCCTTTTAGGGGATACATTTTCAAAAATTCTGAGTGCTCATCTACGTTTAATAAGACAGTTGTGCAAAATTTCATGCTTCTAGACCCAGCGATTTAGTTTATGCATTGTCTCTGAGTGAATTTACGATTTTGATTAAGTACATGCAATTTGTCCAACAGTTATTACAAGAGCCAATAGTTTTTTGACGATTTACCAATTGCATTTGTTTTGTGTAGACGTGTTACTGGGCAGCACAGAGTACTCTACGTCGTTGGACATGTGGGGCGTCGGCTGCATATTCGTGGAGATGCTCTGCGGAGTGCCCACCTTCCCTGGAGTCAGGGACACACACGACCAACTAGATAAAATATTTAAGGTATGAATAATATTTGTGTATTTCTTCTACTGACACAATCACTTTGGCAATTTTAATAAAGGTTACATAGACAAGAACGGTACAGAGTATTTATTTTTGTGTGTACTTTATGTTACTTATAGCAAGACGACATGGTGTGAATTTTTCCATCGTGTAAGCTAATCGTGGACTCTTACTTTTGCACATAATTTTTAAGGAGCACGAAGACGAGACTTACCTAAACTCTGTATATTCACCGGTTCACCAGCTTAATATACCTCATACCGCCTTGCGGCGCTTCACCAGTTCAATAGAAAGGCAAACGAGTAACCGTGTGCCCGCAGGTGGTGGGCACCCCCACGGAGGAGAGCTGGGTGGGCGTGAGCCGCCTGCCCGGGCTGCGCGCGCACGTGGCGCGCTGGGGCGCGGCGCCGGCGCGCGCGCTGGGCGCCGCCTTCCCGCGCCTGCGCGACGCGGGGCGCGACGCCGAGCGCCTGGCCGCCGCGCTGCTGCAGCCCGACCCGGCGCGCCGCCTGCCCGCGCAGCGCGCGCTGCACCACGCCTACTTCGCCTCGCTGCCGCCGCGGCTCCGGGACCTGCCCGACGGTGAGTGCAGCTTGTGTGATGGTGGGGCCGTCTGCAGCGTTAGGCGGAACTGAAAGGGACGGATTGAGGAAAGGCTTCCCTATACTTTCTTCGGTGGACGGTCCGCACGTACCGATGTCCTTTGATTTTAAAACACACAAACCCGCAGGTGGATCGTCCGTCGCGAACGTCCGCCTAGTGCAGCGGACGGCCATGTTTCTTAATAATTTTATAACTAAAATGTTGTGAAATATCGACAACACGATTAGCGCAGTGGCTGAGCGAGCGGACTGCTGCGCTGCGTGTCGCGGGTTCGATTCCCGCACAGAACAAATATTTGTAAGTCCTACATGAGTCTGGGTGTTTTTCTATCTATAATATGTATGTATTTACAAAAAAAAATGTATATAAGTAGTTTATCAGCCATCTTGTTACCATAACAAAAGCATTAGGTTGCTTAGCTTGGGACTAGATGGCGCTGTGTGAAATGTCCAGGGATATTATTATTATATTCAATCATATGAAGAGGAAAAGGACATGACACCAAATTTTATGAACAGACCTAAAACTTCACATTTATAAAACGTAGTTGAAAAAAAAAAAAATGAAAATTCACAGCAGAACCTTTGAAATGTATCAAATAAAATCATTTGACTAAAACGTATTTTCCATTGTTACAGAGGTGTCAATATTCACAGTGGAGGGCGTGTGCCTGCACCCCGAGACGCGGCACGCGACCATCAAGTGAGACTTATCCCACGAGCCCTTTAGTCGAATCAATTACGCTTTTTACGTTCTGCCCGGCGCCTACGCCGCGATCCCTATACTGCACCAGGAGGCGTCACATTCTGACTGACTCGCTCCGTCGGACCAACATTTCGTGATAGTTCTATCGTCTAGATTTAAAAAAAAAAGAATCGCTCGAACTGGCATCGAATGCCGACAGTATTCAATTGATTTCAAAACCCTCCCCATCATTGTTTGTTCATCTGTCGATTGCTTTGTCCTTTCTATTATTCTATTAGTGCTTGTTAAGCTTCCAACGGAATATCCATCCATATAATTCAATTATTCTATGGTGACAAGGTAAACTGATAGGTAACGAGTGTATGAATTATAACTATAAATATATAAACAGAGCAGTGTGCCATGTATATCTATAATTGAGAAGAGTATGACGTATTATTTTAAAAGATTTTTATGCTGGAAATATATGCTCATAATTTGGTAAAAATTTTGAAGATGTTTATTTATATTTATTAAGGGATAATTGTCGATGAAGTTAACTAATGCAGTCTTATGAAAACTATACGGTTTTATCATTAGAGCTTCTAGCATGAGTTTACGATTGATTTTTGATTGGAGATGAATCAGAGGGGCAATTCTCGTAATTTTAAGAACGTTCACAGTATGATCTCAGTCTCAATCTGTCAAAAAATGCTTCTAAGTTCCCTACATTTTGACAAGTTTTTGACATTTGTTTGTCGCCGAGATGAGACTGCGACTAGATTTTGAACGTTTTAAATTACGAGAATTGGCCTACAGATATTGGTTGCTATTGGCTATTTTCCGATATTTATTAGATCTAGCGGATAACGAATTATCATATACTCATGGTAGGGGTTCTTCCATTGAATCTTGGCGTTTATCTAAATCTTATGCACACATTCCTTCCACGGTGCTCAAATAGTAAAGTTAGTGTGGCGAGGAGTATATCGCGGCCCGCGCGCCGCCTCCAGTGATACCATGTGAATTGAACGGAGATCATCTATTACCAAAATTATTTAATCTTCGCAGATCTCAAATATAATCAAGTGTGGGACCGTCCTACTGTAAATTGTAACGTGATAGGAAATTCGACGATTTATAAATAATATACTAATCATTGTTCTGAGCGAGGTGACGTAGAGTAGATGGAGATAGGTTCCGTCTAAACTAAAGACTAGTGAAATTAACCAGTTTAGTGAAATTTTTGTGGTCCCCACGACGTAAGGTTAGGAGTGCAGTGTAAGTAACGTAGGACCGGCGCATTGGCAACTTGACAGGTTAACATAGACGAAATGTTGATGCGATATATGTTGATCGATGTCTTGTTAGATAGCGACACAAACAAGTTATCTGTGATTTCAAAATAGATTATAAGCCCTACTGAAACGTGAACGGAAATTGTGCCAACAATTAAAATAAACGCTTCATAGAATCCGGGAATTTAAAAATTTATCAAGACATTAGTATCGCATAAAGGTCATTTCGTACGTAGTATTAATAAAAATAATGCTAGTCTAGAAGCGAATTAAATATCATTTATGTAAATATAATTGGTGACGAATAGCAATAAAAATCAATTAAATGTTACCTACGCTAAGACTAAGCGAATAAAGCCTTATAACAATTGAAGCGCACTGAACGCACTGCCAAAATACGCGACAAAAATCGATAATAAGTAATAGAATCGTGTAGTAGAATCGAGTTGTCAGTGTGCGCGGAGATAAAATAAACACTAGTGAGCATAGATCAACTTAGTGTAGTCCTTACCGAGCTTTAGAGATGTTTACACTGAGCCGGGGGCTGCACTTAGCGGAATTAAACAAAATTTAACTAAATTGAGCACAATATTGTTAGGTCACAATCTCGAGCGCCGCCCCCGGCACTATCGAGTAGTTAATTCATAATACGGTTCCGAACACCAATAGTACGTAAATTGTATAATATGTGAAACGCAATATTTTCAGTGTATATGGTTTGTTGAGTTTTAATGTATGTAGCTTAGGGAGGGCGGCGATGTGTAGGTGAAACGCGAGTGTGGTAGATACCTACAGTCTGCGAATTTTGAAGGTGTTAAAGGCGGGTTCGTCAAATAATTGATTATTGTAATATACGTTCGTTATTTGATTGTTGAATTGTTGACGTGTTTGTAATAGCAAAGCGACGCAACCCGCCGCCCGTTGCCTTAGATAGTGTGTTATTTTGTGAATTGTGTGGATACTGTCGAATATCGAAGTTTAATTCCATTCATCTAATCAAATATATGTATAGAATATATCCTAATATCCAATGAAAGTCTTCAGAATTCGCCGTTTTAATGTAGTAATAATAAAATTCGCTAGCAATTGAATTTGCGGAGCGCACTCGTGGTTCAGACGCACTCGCGGCCCTAGTGAGTAAGGGTTGCAAAGTAAATAATTCACCCGTTGAGTGAGGCACACAGATGTACGATACGAGATTACGTCGAGCATTTATATTGAGGATAGTGGAAATTCTATTGTATACATAATAATTTGCATTTGTACGATGTACTGACCCGAGGCCGCAAGGCTCGCGTTCGTTGCTAAGGAACGAATTGTATATAGGTATTATTAATTAATCAGTTAGTTGTTACGGTTTCTTAGTTACGACAGTCCTATACGAGTTGCCATTGCCGATTGTATGAGTTCCGAAGTACACGACGATATGAGATTTATTTTAATTTTTAACTATCATAGGTTATTTTCGATTAACTATGTTCTATTATTTTACGTATCACGAAATTGTCCCGCTACTGATTTAGTTACGATTTTTTTAATTATTTTTTTTGTAATGTATAAACAATGTGCTTTTACTCGTTTAAAAGAATGTAAATACGATATTTGAACTGATAATAATAAAAGTTTTTATTTCTTAATGAAATGCCTCGTTTTTCTTGAACCAACCCCCCCCAGTCCAGCGCGATTGAAACTCCATTCATAAAGAGCTTAATTAGAGCGACTTATGGACGCTCTCATTAAATTCAATTTAACAAGTTGATGCTACGGTGAAATGAGATTCGTAAAAGTTAACTGTAGATATAGTCTTACATTTAAAGAGGTTGCTTAAAGTTTAGTAATTATCAGCGACTGTTTAACCATACATTTTAATGTTTAAACGTCTCTTAACTTTAATCAACGTTTATAAATATCTCTTGGTATTAGGGCCAAAACACACACGATACACGTCGCATCGTTGAACGTTGCGACCTTCGTTGTTACGTAACTATATTTTATTGATAACTATTTACGTTTACCGTTTACACCTTAAACAAGTTGCACAGACTAGTTATCAATAAAAAAAATAGTTATTTAAACATGTCTGAAACAACTTGTTTTGGTTCTTGTACTTCGTTTCGACCTCATTTTGCCATTAACTTGCTAAAGGAGGATAACCACAGCATGAATAATATTAAAAGGGAAAATGAAAAATAAAATGATAATGTCTGGTTTGATTCTCGTACAAAGTGAAGAGAGCCGTGAAATTTCTGGCGCCGCCTGCTGGCTGCTCGCCAAGGCTTGAGTCATATAATTCGGCCAATGAAAGTCGGCGCCACGTATAAAATGAACCTATTGTCTGAGCCATCTGAGCCCCACATATTACATCAGCTAAGGGCTTTGTCGTATGGACGCTTAAACCTTCGTATTACGGTATTCAACCGGTTAATGAATTAATTTGGTATATTCAGCGAGTTTCTATAGAATCGAGACACATTCGCCAAAAATGTAAACCAATATGAGTTAATGTAAAAATAACTTTAATTCCATACACAATAAAGTTCAGTTTACGCTACAACTACAAACATTTTTATAACTTTTTCAATAGTGCTAGTCACTCTGAAATCAACTTATAAAATAAAGTTGATAGGTATTTATTTAACTTGAAATAACGTCAATTTGAAACATAAATAAAATTTGAATTTACGTCAGTAATTTGGTAAGTAAATGTTGCTAATCTTCGTAGTGGGCACACAAGGTATCGCCCTTCAAATATTGGTGACGATGAAGAGGTAGCAACAGCCAGCAGGTAGCCGGTAGTAAGTATCAGGTACTGTATACGCTCTTACATACTTTTATCATGGACGATATTTTCAATTTTGTCCATCCTGAGAACCAAAACGGTATCTTTTTTATTAGATTTTCACCGCACACACTATCATAAAACCAGAGCGAAGAAAACCCACTAACTACATTATCAAGAAGTTAATTGGTTCAGAATTTGAACGAGTTGAATTGTGCTTGAAAATGCTATGGAATTTTAAATGGGTCTACAACGTGCCAATCCAAATTGGCAGACTCATGGAGCAGACTGAAAGAGCTCGGCGACGTACAAACATAAAGGAATCATTCTACAAAAGTAGTTTCATAATTACTAAATGGTAAATAAGTCGCACGTTAAGGGGGGCGCTCTAGGGAGTCCGCGAAATTCTTTGTTATTACTTTTTTATAATTTGCCATTTGTAGGTCAATATCAGGTTGTATGGTAACAAAAAAGTAAGTCATTTCCCGAAGTATAATCATTAAAATCATTAATACAACTCTCTTAGTTCAAACCGAATATATGAATATTTCATGAAAGCTTGACGTTTGTGGTCAAATCTAAGTAGGTACGTAGCGTACTTTCAAGTAATTATTTTACCTACGTCTTACTTTTTTATTTCCGTATAACCTGACACAGAGCTGCAGTGCGATTCTGTAACCATCTCACCGTGAAAACTTAGGTGAAGTGAGCGTGGAGTGAGCTGTCATTCCAACTAATGCTAGGGATTGACACTACTGACAACTCACATCAAGCTCACTTCACTTGAGTTTTCACGGTGAGATTTTTACAGAATCGACCGGCTGGCCTGCTCCGTTTGGTTGCAAAAAAAAACCTTGCCCCACACTAGAGATTACTCCTGTATCGTGGGTGCGTTTACAAACAATTAAACTCACATACACAAACAGCCACACCCGGAACAACTACCTGTAGGCAATACAAATATTTGTTCCGAAAATACAAATATTCGTTCCGAAAATACAAATATTTGTTCCGAAAATACAAATATCTGTTCCGAATATTTTACAAGAAAACGGGAAAAAAGATTCTCTCGTGTTACCCTAGCGCTTTCGTCTTAATATCTATCAAGTAGCTGTTAGCAACGATTAAATTACATTCCTGTCTACACAGTTACTCCAACAATTCCTTAGAGTTTAATCTACCAGTCTGTGACTAAAAGTAGGTAAGTAAGTATTGTATTATCACACTTCTGGCCTCGCAGGGGTGCGACATTATCAATCAAAACCCAACGAAATTTGCATGATATTCCGCCCTAATTGTCACCCCTCGAAATTATGGAGAGGGCGATGAAAATGCAGTTATTACATAACTGAAAAAATATTTTGGTTTTCATTATATTTCGGCCCGTAATATTTTTTGAGGGAAGTTACCTATTTGGTTTCAATTATAATACCTATAGGTAGACAACGTTTTTCCAAGAAAACTGGTACCTCATTAATAACGATCGATTGACGTCGGTATGTTAGAAGGTAATATAAATATTTGATAAGCATAGAGCGTTGGTAGGTAACTATATGCCTAAGTGATTGTCAATACTTGTAGTCATACACGATACACCAGTTCATAGGTACTGTATCTAGTCTTATATTTAGACCTGGAAACTTGGGTCAAAAATCAGTATACAGGGTGTTATTGACAGCCCTCCGCAAACTGATAGGGTGGCTTCAGTACATCATATTAAGATGACCGGTACATGTAATTCTTTCAGGAACATTAAGGGAATCCAAAAAACCAGATTTGTTTTATTACCTCACACGCAACGTATCGTTACCGTGGCAAAACGCACGTAGCGGACGGCAGCGCAGCGAGCTTGAGCGAGGCTGTTTTCAGCTGTTTTATTTACATAAATGGAGTGTTGCATACAGAGAACGTAATTTTACATTGAAATAAAGGAATATCAGCAGAAAAAACGGCATAATTTTTTTCCTGAGAAAATTTCCAGTGGGATATGATTCAGAATAAGGAGCTGAATCAATCCTGTGTTTTTGTGGAGGGCTGTCAATAACACCCTGTATAGCTTGTAGGTAGAAAAACGCCAGTAAATACTTTATTAAAGAGAAAATAAGAGAAAAGTAGGTATTTTCATTAGCTTGTCTAATTATTTATAGCGGCTAGAAGGAATCTTCTTGCACAAAATCGCAATCTTATAATTAGTTAAATCTTTTTTATCGGCCTCCATTACTCAACATGCTAACAAGAACTGATAGTGATTGATGTGATTATTATTACCAATTAGCTGACTCGACAGACGTTGTCCGGTCCAAACAATAATTAATTAAAAAATCCCATAGTAACAATAATTTTTTTCCCCGAATTTTCCAATTTTTCTTTTCCTATAAACCTTATTCGGGTTATTAAGAACAAATAAAAAAAAAACGAGATCGACTTTTTGCAGTGATTCAGTAGCGCGTTTCGTCAACGCGCGACTACATCGCTACGTTTGGCCGTTTGGCGCATTTGCAACGCGTGACAGAAGCTATTCAGTTGTGATACAGTATCGCTTTTACATCGATGTAAACGCGCGACTGTATCGATTCAACATCGCTACTATCTCGCGAACGTTTTGGGCGACATCGGGTAAACAGAACGAAATTTTAAATATTTGTGACATTTTCTAAATTTTGCCTAGTAAGTAGGTACTTACTATATTAGTTTTAAAACGTTGTTACATAATTGTCACCACGTTACCATTCTTTATTATACTCGTATGGGTGCAGGTCGCTCACGCCTACACTGTGGCTGTTTCCGTAAAAGCAGCAACAAAGATAACGCGAACAACATTGTCTCAACCGTCATTGTCCATCTTACTACTGTAGCGTCCACAGGCATTCACATGTAGTCACTACAGCGCATGACTGTATATCGATACAGTTGTGATGCAAAATCGTAATTCCGTGGTCGAACATCGCGACTGTATCGCGGTCTTTATGCGACTGTATCGCTGCAAAAAATCGCCGCTGTCGACTTCCCTAAATCGGTCCAACCGTTCTCAAGGGATGCGATACCAACGAACAGCATTTCATTTTTATTTATACAGATAGATGTTTTTAAACTAACGAGTCTGATTGAACATAATTATTCAAGTGGCTCCTAACTCCTAACTTTCTCAGATAGAGGAGATAGTCGCTAATCCAGTTCGCTGAGCTCTTTGGCGAGTCTCTCATTTCATCTTGTATCTGCTAAAGCTTTGAGATAGATCAAAGTTCGTTCACTGTGACTAATGTCACTAATAAGTGAGAGCTTGGCTTTGTTTCTTTCGTATGGTCTGTCTACACTGGTTTGCAGCATTATAGCGAATGAATACTCACGCGGCAAGCTGATTACTAGGTCGGCCGCTAGTAGAGTACCTACTTGAAATTATGAGTTTAAAAAGACTAGGTATATTTATTTTGTTTTATCGTTATTAGATATCGATACCCATATTAGGTAATCAGCATGTATCTGAAGTTTTGCCAGCTTATTTAATTATTTGGATATTTTTATCCTAGTTTTGTGTAAAAAAGCAAAACATAACCTAACGTTTAGTTTTTCTGCTTAGTGCTAAACAATAACGTTTGGATCACGCTGATATAATCAAGAGTTACGTAACACCTAAGCTGTATCTATCAATAAGGCCTCAATGTAAGTAATGAAACAAAACTATGTAGGTAACTGAAATTATTCCTTGGTTTACCTACTGGAGTTCCGAGATCTTTGAATAGTGCCCAGTTATCTATGCAATGTTTAGAACTCCAAATGAAACACTACAAATCCCGGTAACCTCCCTAATTGTTGCTAGTTGTAGTTCAATTTGTTCCAAGCTTAACTGGATTGACGCGAACCTTTGTGGCCTTTGATTGTCTTAGAAATCCGGTGTTCAGACGCCAGCAGGTCAAGCTACCCGAAACTGTCAAATTTTCCCTATCAACCTTGAACCTTAATGCTATAGCGATAAAGGACAGATTGTAGTAACTTGATGTGCGTCTGTACCTATTGGTAGAATCATTATAGACAAAGGTCAGAAATCTCGGCTAGTGGCTGCTGCCTGCAATAGGTAGGTACATATCTCGTGTAATTTAAATGTAATTTAAAGCCATTTTATCAAAATCCACTTTTCGTAATTACTTGGAAAAATCTCTTTAGAGGTATGAGGAACAGGGTGTAAAGTTCACTCATCCTCCATTGAAAAGGGAGGATCCTCCGACCAGACGGGTGTTGTGTCTGGCGGGCTATTGCCCAACGATTGTTGTTGGGAAATCGTATCTATGCTAATTGCGCGGTAAACTCTGCTTGCGAGATGCAGGATTTGTGTGACGTCAGTATGACGCGTTGTTCGCATGTGGCGTTGTAGATACCCCTACATCTCTTTCAATGCGAAAGCAAAAAGAAAACACCAAACACGAAATATGTAGGTAATACGAAAGTAGTTCCACATTTTTCACGATGACAGCAGGATATAAATTCATTTTATTATGGTTCAGAACTCTCCAGGTGACGATTGCAGTAGTTTGTTTAACGGACAACGCATTTACTGGCAACACGAACGAACCCATTCCCATTATGATGATAATATAATGGCAACACAAACTAATAAAGAGTCGGAGGTTAGAACATGTCGTTAATCCCGCGTAGATATCCACTTGATAGCTGAATAACACGCACACAGCGAATTAAACAGATTCCCTCTTGTTAATTCGTTATACCGAAATATATTCGGGAAAATTAGTTTTTGTGTTGTTTTTCTGGAAGTGTTGGTGATAGAGCTATCAAAGTTACAACCACGCACCGCATTTCCAGGAATGAATAAGTGAAATAAGTAAGTATACTTAGTTTATCCAGAACCAACCCGGGCATGGTTTATCTAGTCGGGGGTGCCATAACTTTTGTCGTTATTTTAGACAGATTTTTTGGGGGCGTATTCATACAACAAAAACATCTATATTCGCAGATTTTCCCTATTGCACCCAAATTGCGTCATCATAATCAGCCTGTATTGTTCCCACTGCTGGGACACAGGCCTCCTTTCTTCGAGAGGGAGTGGGCTATAATCTACCACGCGGGCCCAGTGCGGGTTGGTAGATATTGCGTAAAACAATTTAATTGCAATCATAATCGGAAAATTAATAACCCATTGCATTTAAAAAATTTGCCTGCTCGGCGGCAATATTCGACATAAGTAATTACCTGCGTTACCTTTTATATCGGGGCCCGTGGCTAAATAATAACAGCCGTACAGGTCGATCGGTCAGGTTAAGCTATGCTTGCCGCGGTTGGTCTGTGGATGAGTGACCATCTTTACATACCGAGACCCCTCCGTGCCTCGGAAAGCACGTTAAGCCGTTGGTCCCGGCTGTCATTCGTGGATCTTTGACAGTCGTTACGGGTAGTCAGAAGCCCGAAAGTCTGACAACCAGTCTTACCAAGGGGTATCATATTACCCAGTAACTGGATTGTGGAGGTCAGATAGGCAGTCGCTCCATGTAAAATACTGGTATTCAGCTGCATCCGGTTAGACTGGAAGCTGACCACAACATGGTTGGGAACAGGCTAGGCAGATGATGCCCTTTTATACCGCAATGAGCTATGCTGAATTGTCAAATTGAAAGGCATTTCCATTGCAAGTGTGTTAAGCAAGAAATCGGTTATTTAGGCTGCCGAGAAAAATATCTTCACATTCATGAATGTACCTAGCTGTAATACCTGTTGCTGTAAATCGGTCAGACTAATGATAAACCAGGAAAGAAGGTCGGTGTGCAGATTGCTGTTCACTTATTTATGATTTTATTCTTAGTATTTTGTAAGTCACTGGGTTCTCCATCGCCCCGGGGGTACCGAGGGTTCTCGCGTACTGGACGACTTACGAGCGACGCTATTCAGTAGCTATTACTT
The DNA here is from genome assembly GCA_945859715.1 of Apamea sordens. Classification (NCBI taxonomy): domain Eukaryota; kingdom Metazoa; phylum Arthropoda; class Insecta; order Lepidoptera; family Noctuidae; genus Apamea; species Apamea sordens. Next base: position 15,584,055 of record OX244001.1, read on the forward strand.
GCCAGGTTGCATTTATCTGAGTACTTATTTTGTGTTCCTATTTCCTTTTTTTCATGAAACATTGGTACCTTCCTACCTTTTTATATTCTTCTAGAATGTAGTTGGTACCTAAGTACCTAAGGTTTTGGTAGAGAATTTTTTGTTAAGAGATAACTTTCTGAGATTAGATGATAAGCTCATTGACTAGTAGGTATCAGGTTTTAGGTACGTAAATGTGGTATTTGGTTTAAGGTTGCAGCTAGTTGCTGAAAATAACACCGCTCTAATTATTAGCCTAATGTTCTGTTAAAGTTTAAAATAGTAGCGGTCCCCCGACGCGACAACATTTAATAAAATCAAAAAATTTCATACATACTTACGTTGGGTTATAATTTCAAGGTTATTTTTTACTTTTTATAGGGTTTCACGTTTATACCTTTGTTCTATTTGTGGCTATTTCTTCATACCTTTGTTCTATTTGTGGCTATTTCTTCATAGTTTTTTTAACTTGTTTTGTGTCGGGGTTTTTTTTTATTTTTTTTATTTCATGCTTTTTGTAGGGACTTAATTATTTTAATTTGATTTTCTTGCGTTTTAAGATTCAGGTAATTTGGTGATTAATCAGGTTTTTTGTAATTCGCCATTTTGTGGTGGCGGCCATCTTGGATTTGAAATTTCTATTTTTAAAGATAGAAATTATGATTTTTTTAAATTTTATTTTTTTCTATTTTGAGGGAGTAGTGAAAAAAAATGTAATCCGCCATTTTGTGGCGGCGGCCATCTTGGACCGATTTTCATCAAACATAGCTAAGAACACTCCCGAAGTCCCGACTAATTCACTTTTCAAACAAAAAAAAACTAATCAAAATCGGTTCATCCGTTCGGGAGCTACGATGCCACAGACAGACACAGACAACAGACATGTCAAACTTATAACACCCGTCGTTTTTGCGTCGGGGGTTAAAAATTGCACCTAATTAGGCCTACAATTCTGAATCATCAATAGCGAAGTCATCAAGAGCTAAAAATTATAAAAAACGGCAATAGAAACCAAACACAACACTCGCAGCTGTCCTCACAATTACTAGACTATACCCGCCAAAGAGTGACGAGTATCCAGAAACAATGCAGAAATAATGTAATAATTACATCACGTACAAATTAACGACGAACTCAATTATAAGGCAATTCGCCAAACTTCAGACGCACCGACGACGTTTTGTAATAAAATTTTAATCAACCAACACGCCCACGTTGGCGTCAAAGTTGGTCAAAATGTGAATAACGTAGTTTCATAATTACGACGATATTACTCTTCGTCCTCTCTGTGATAATCTGTTATAATATAAAACGGGAGTCTCTCTCGCATTTTGACTTCGTACTTTGTGATTATTCTCTTTGTGTAGGTGAAATGTGACCCACATTAAAGTTCTGGCGATTTTATACGTTTATCAAACTGTAGGAAAATAAAAGGAACCTTTTTAGGGTTCCGTACCTCAAAAAGAAAAAACGGAACGCTCACTTCGTTGTCCGTCTGTCTGTCCGTCAGTCAAGACCCTTTTTCTCAGGAACGCGTGGAGTTATCAAGTTGAAATTAATATCAAAGACTCAGAGGTACAATCCCTAGATGCAGTGAGAAAATCTAACTTGTAAGTCAACGAAATCAAAAGATACGGGCGTTTATGTTCCGTTTATACCGCATATTTTGACACTCGCAAGGGAATCAAAACCTATAGGGTTCTTCCCTTTGACCTAGAATCATTAAATTTGGCAAGAGGCAATATCATGTAGCACAAGTAAAGGAAGAAAATCCGAAAACTTTAAATTTGTAGTTACATAACTACTTTGTAGGGAACCCTCGGTGCGTGAGTCCGACTCGCACTTTACCGGTTTTTTTTAGAATAAATACCATTTTACATGTATATAATATGCCTAGTTGTGAAAGGCAAAAGTTAAAACACAGAATCCTAATTAGAAACATAATTATTAAGAGCGGGTAGTAATCAAATTTACCTTTGACTGCGATTAAAATAAGGAGGTTTATCCGTAAAAGAACGGTTTCCGCACAACTCGTCCTATGGATTGACCTTTCCGGAACAAATAAAAGAAATTTAAAAAAACACACCCTCTTCCCTTGGATACGAAAAATGTATTTTCCTCTGACGCGAAATTTGTTTCTGATAAGTGTATAGAAAAGGGATGAATGGGAACTCTTATTGGTATACAAAGAAATATGCAAATACAACCCTATTGAATTTGAAACGAGAAGTTTTGCGATACAGATATTTTGTTGTACCTACACAATAGCTTTGAGTTGGCCGTCTGTATTGAATGTTTTTGCATGAAATGAATAAAATTATGAAAACTTTTGGCCACTAACATTTATTTAATAGGTACTACGATAGTGATGTTAACTCATGAATCCCCAGCCTTTTTAGTAGGCGATTCTATATAAATATTAATATAAAACATGCTACTAAATCGACTGTTAAGTTTATCCAAACACTGAAGTCATGTAAACATGGCTTCAGATTGGGCAGCCCGACGAAGTTACTGTCTACACTCCACACTACTTGTAGGTACTACGGTAGAAAGTTGTGCTAGATATTATGAATCCTTTAAGGAACTATCGGAGCGTGAAAATCGGTTTGAGCATTTAATTTGGCGTCTCGTCTAGTGCTCGTGTACTCGGTGTACTCCTCATAATTCAATTTGTTGGCTGAATCGATCAACGACAGGAAATATTCCCTTCCTAGACGTCTGCCTGTTTATAAATCCGGGGAAGATATTTGTTTTTAATGTTATTTTGATTGAAATTCCGGATGGGTGTGAAAAGGCTGATTCGGGAGTTGATAAGGAATAAGATTGTTTTATTTAGGGTATTTTAACAGTCGCTTGCAGTGAATGGGTCTTTAGAACCACGAGTCGACGACTAACAGATATTTAAAATTTAAGGAGCCTAAACTCCTCATCCGGACCTCGTAAAATACAGATAATATCCCAGACTAGACTAGAGGTCGATCCCAAAGGCTATGTACAGTCAACAAAGGAGATAAGTTACCAGGGTCGTCGGATAGAGTTGAAGTTTACTCTTAAAACCGATAAATATTTTCTAATTAAATTTTATTTGATAAATGAACTGTTTATTTTTCGGTTTCTTACTAAACTTCAACTATTTTCGACGACCCTGATTACTTATCGCCTTTGGTGTCTGTACATGAGGTAAAGGCATATTTTCATCTAAGACTCAAATATTACAGTTTTTATCACCTACCTAGTTTCATTATCATTCTCACAACAAAAGGCATTCCCTATTCTTCTGTTCCAACTATTGGTCAACCATTAATCGGAAGAGATTGCTGTGGAGAAAAGAGCAGCGGTAATGAATCCGCTCCCAAGCACTAATCATGCTAAGTGGTCGCTTGAACGTCGATGCTACGTGATCAATCCTTTGGTAGGGCTTCTAAACTAGCGATAATATAACAAATGGAAGATACAGCGATTTCACTCTAGAGCTAAAAATGTCGATATTATTTGAATATCTGTAAGTGCACAAGAGCGGCTTGTACCTAAGAAATAACAGCCGCACAGTTCAATCGATCGGGTTAAGCTAAACTTGCCACGGTTGGTCTGTGGATGGGTGACCATCTTTACATGTCAAGACCCCTCCATGGCTCGGAAAGCACGTTAAGCCGTTGGTCCCGGCTGTCATTCATGGATCATTGGCAGTCGTTACGGGTCGTCTGAAGCCCGAAAGTCTGACAACCAAGCCGGGACCGCGGTCCCGGTCCCAAAAGCCCCACGACCCGGGGTGTCGTATTACCCAATAACTGGGTTGTGGAGGTGAGATAGGCAGTCGTTCCATGTAAAATACTGGTATTCAGCTGCATCTGGTTAGACTGGAAGCCAACCCCAACATAGTTGGAAAAGGCGAGGCAGATGATGATGTGCCAACATCACTTAAATTATGGGTGTCATTGGAAAACAAGTACTTGCTTAGGCCATTTCGTCAGCAAATCTCATGTATATCAATCTCAGATAAAACCTGATACAGCGTGCTTCAGATATCCATGAATTAAACGTTGATGTTCAATGAAGAATCTCTTGTTTGAACCTCACCGTTTCGTTCAGGGCCACAAAACTCAAAGAGCTACTTAATTTTATCATAAACACTCACTGAGCTTTGGAAAAAACCTGCATTAAAATGCACTAGAATAACTCAAATAAAAACTTTCAAGGATAAATTCGCTGCATTGCCGTCATTTATTTTTGTGTGCAAAGTTCTAGTAACAAGTGCACTAGGTCGCCATTTAATTAAAATGAACAGGAAAGTTAAAGAACAGTGCAATTATTTTGCTTCGTCTCTTTATTTAATTATTATCTTTTCAAACGTTGCTCCACAACAGGTTTTTCTCCTGTAGGTATTATTTTGCATTTCAGGGAAAAACCTACTTTCCAGGAAACTCTTGGTTACACTGAAATGTTTATTTCTTTCGGAAATAGAACTGGCTGCCGTAGTGCAAAAGTCAATCACTTCGCCACTGCACCAATCGAGCTGTTTATTAACTTAGTTATATTGCAAAGAGTGTTAAATTTTCTTATTTCCTGTGTAATAACTCTCTTTCAAGATGCGCCACTCAGAATACAGGGTGGCAGGGACATCCACGCGCAATCTGTTACCTTGGATTCAGATTCTGAACGTTGAAATTTTTCGACCCCTGCACTAAAAATTTTTCATCAATTATGAAAAAAAATAATTGCCGTTCCATACATTTTGACCGCGTAGGTAGGTATAACACTTTTCCATGAAACAGCTGATTTTGTTTTTGATAACCAACGAAAAATTTCGACGCTTGGGGGCTTAGAATCTCGTGCTGAATAAAATTCATAGTTACAGTTTGCGCGTCCATTTCCCTGCCACCCTGTATTTCCGCTATTTCAGTTTACGATATCTTTGACGAAATCGTTGAACATTCACTCTACCTATCATTCAGCTAGTGACTTCTGTAAATCAAAGCCACACTAACATCACTCCACTGTCACCTCTTACTAGAATTCATTGTTGTTAAAATCACATGATGATAGCAGCACTCTCGAACAGTTCACCTCATTACTGTGTTGTGTCGTGTCGTGACGCCCTCTGACGCAGTGTTAGCCAATCAAAACTCGTTGTGATTTGACGTAGTTCTGAACAGATTGGTATGATTGGTGTTTCCAAGTCATGACACAACATGAAGTAGTAGGTAATGGTGCCGCTGGCTTAAGTTTTGATTGGGCGTATTTACAGAATAGCACCGCGGATCGTGGTACGCCAATTTTTTTTTAAAAGAATCAAACTCAATTCTACTATTAATGTGAAATTAACTCTGCCCTGTATGTCTGTTCCCTTTTAACGCCTTAACAGCTGAACCGGATTAGGATGAAAATTGGCTCGCAGATAGACCACGAACTAGATTAGGACATAGGGTACCTACTTTTTATCCGGTTAGAAAGTTCCCGAAAGCAATGGAAGTTAGAGGAGACCTTTGCCAAGAGGCTCTGAACTCCAAGATATAATTTAACTCATAAAAGAATAAAACAGCAAGTAAACTAGCACAAGAAAGGAGTTTCAGGATAAAAAAGGGCTATTGATTGATGGTTTGAAGTTTCCGTGGCATAACCTCCGACATCTACGCGGGCAAAGCCGCTGGTAAAAGCTAGTCAAATTATAATTTATTCGCCTATTTCGAGGCTCCACCAAACCAAACAAGAACATGTGTTTAAATAACCTTACACCACTGTGAACGTACCTGCGAATGCCACAAATAAACACAATTCTACTTAGAGATGATAAATCAATGTAGGTGAGTTTACATGATTGATTTCCATTCTATTTTGTGACGAATAGAGCTATTTCTGTGTCAGTCAGTACACGTATAATAGGCGTTAAGTGAAATGTTTGCTGATTATGTAATTGGTTGTGTGCGTAGTGTTGAACTACATTTGGAAAAAACCATCACTATGAATTTGGATACAATATAAGGAAACAGAGGGGCTTGTGGCTAAGTAAAAACCGTCGCACAGATCGATCGATCAGGTTAAGCTACGCTGGCCGCGGTTGGTTCATGGATGAGTTACCACCCCCCCGGTGGGTTCCCGCATTGTCGAGACGGGGGGGCTCAGTAGCCGTGGCTGGGCGGGCCACGGTGAAGCTAAGAGGAACCCCAGCGGGGGCCGCTCGTCCGGGCTGTGCGGTTTAGCCCGACGTAGCGGCCCACAGGTAGGTTGCGCTGCCTGCGACATCGCGACCTACCTGTGGCGGGCCGCGATGTCCCCCGTGAGGGAGACATTGCGGCTGAGGATAGAGGCCGCGGCGGGAGGGGCTCTCCCTTCCTTCCGCGGCCTTGACGGGGCCGCCACCGTTAGATGGCGGACGCGGGGGGCCGCAGGGGAAGAGGAGTGTCGGTGTTTCGTTGCCGCTCTCCCTATCCTCTGCGGCCGTAGCTCCCCCAACGCGGGGGGCTTGCGGGGCCCGCCTTTTAGGCGGGCGTGGAGGCCAGCAGGCAACGGGAGCGGGGGCTCCGTTGCCTGTTTTGCACAGGCCTCCACCTTGTGGGACGGGAATGGCCAGGTGTTCCCGGCCATTCCCGTAGCCCCCCAACCTGGGGGGCATGCGGGGCCCGCCATACCATCTTGGCGGGCGTGCGCCGGGAGGGCCGTGGAAGTATTGATTTCCCATAGCCCTCCCATTACGGCGTTTGTAGGAACACCGCTGAGTTTTAGTGGGTATACTGTCCTTCCGACAGGGAGTCCCACATACCCCGTCTCGGTCCCCCGCGAGACGGGGATGCATAAAGTATTACTCAGCGAGAAAAAAAAAAAAAAAAAAATGGATGAGTTACCATCTTAACATACCAAGACTCGGAAAGCACTTTAAGCCGTTGCCGTTGGTCCCGGCTAACTGACGGCTGACGGCGATACTTACATTGACTCTTCATATGATCTGGCCAAGATTATGTGTGGACTTTAAAAGAGACTGTGACGTCTGAGTTTGTTTCGGCCTTTCTTCTTAGACTAGTCAGATAGGAAACGCCGACCTCATCTAATTGTAAAATATGATTGACGTGTAAAAGTGTTTGTACAAACCTACTTACAAATATAAAATCATTTATCATTATCATTGACTATTAACTAAGTTTCCGTTACAGATTAATTTTACTCATAATTTTGGTCATGAGTGCGAGTGAAAACATTTTTGTCAAAATTCTACACAAACATTCTACATGTCTGTGCAGGGTTTGAAAAATACAGGTTGACTAAACCTGTATTTAATATAGACCCAGTTATGTTCCTGTTGACAGCGATGTGGACGAATTTTTTAATGCCCTGTGATTATTTTGCTTCTTCGACCCGGTACACCTTGAGTAATCGCAGGAACTGTTCACGCTTCCGATTTAGGGTTAACTTAAATAGTGAATTATTTCAATTACAGCTAGAATCAACTGTAAACTTGTAGATAATTGGCCAGTATTAATGAATGTGGGTTTGGTGCTCAATGTGTTAAAACCTTGAAGGACCGCGACATATTGTCGATGATTTGATGTTCTCTAAATAATAAATTTTCTTTAAAGTTCTATAAAGTTTAAGATCACAACGTATAACAAAAATGTCCCTTATTGTTCTTGCGACTTTTTGGAGATTCAGATTGATAAATTGTAACATAATGTACATACTCACAGTTATCTTCTTTCATTCCTCTAGGTCAGAACAAGCATTCTGTTACAGTTAGGCACTGATCTGATTATTCCTCACGACACATTTTATCCACAATCAGTACACAGACACAGCTCCAACTTTAACATAACTCCGGCTTTGACGTAGGTATAGTTACGAGCACAAATATGTCAACACTCGGCAACTTTCAATTGCGATTTTTTCACGAAATAACGAATGCAACGTTGAAATGCGACACATTACATAAACCTATGGGTTCGAAAATGCTATGTTCGTAACAACATAATATTTCATTCAAAAATAAAGGAGTAAATCGCTTTTGAATAAAGCCGAGTGTATACATACTTTTACTCGTGACTGTACATACTCGTATCATTATTTTAAATGTTAGCTTATATGTATAATGTAAATAAATATTTCTAACAGAAATATGTATAATTTGTCAGTTTTCCACCATGGTAAAGTAAGTTGTTTTTTTTTTTATATAGACCCATAATTGGAACGAAGTTCCTTATCGCGCGTTGCGAAAGGGGGCTAGACGGAAAAAATTAAGACCAAAAGTTGGAACGACACTTTTTGCTATAGTTGTAAGCCGTGCGGCGGCGGCGTGCGCGTGTTTCTCTGTCTGTCTCTCTCTCTCTCTCTCTTATAGAAAGTAAGCCATTTATACTTCGTTCCATCCGGGTGTCCCTTGACACCTCTCAAGTTTTTTTTTATAGTCTGTACTGTCCCACTGCTAGACAAAAGCCTCCCCCAAATCTTTCCAGGAATTTAAACATTAATAATAATAATCCCTGTGTTTCTACCAGTTGCGACATAAACCGAAGGAAGCAAGAGAGAGGAAATTGGCTAAATGGAATATTAAATGATGAACCGAAACAACTGAAACTGAACATACATACTTAGATCTTCCTGCTTAAAGCAAAGTGTTTTTAAACAGGACATCCGAATTGTTGAAATTGTTGTTGTTGAAATTGAAAAAAAAAAAAAAAAAATTACAAATATTCATACACTTTCTTGAGTTTCTTTCATGAGTTTGCTGGGCTCGTATGATTCGTCTTGACGAGTACTTTGGTGCTAGATGGTAACCAGGGACTAAAGATGAGCAGGTATGTAGTTTAAATAAACGCATATAACGGAAAAACACTGCTACGCGCTACGAACTACGCCGTAGTTCGTATCTCGCATCAAAAATACTAAAAAGTTAAAAATAAAATTAAAAGAAAAAAAAAAACTTTTTAAAAACCAACTTTTATTACATATTAAATTATTACATTTGATTTTTTACGTGTTACATTTTGATGGAACATTTAGAACACAATGTAACACGCTTTTATTTATTTCTTATCAGGTTTAAATTATTTTTAACTTTTTAGTCCTTTTTATTAATAATTAATAAAAGCTTGTTTAAAAAAAAATGTCTTTTCATTTTTTGAAGATTAATATTATGTGACCATTGACAAAAAAAAAAAAACAAAACAATAACGCCGTTACGACTGACCAACGAAAAATATTAATATTTTTCACAAACAAAAATTCTCTTCAACCCAATACCACTGTAATCTAATCTTACTTTTGAATTGCGAAATCTTTTGATCTACCACAGACAAGTTTCCGTGAAATCCTCTCTGTGTCACGGGGAGGGTGACCCAATTAAGATGTCACCATAAGGAAGGGTTACCCATGTACAGTCACCAAAAGAGGTAAGTAACCAGGGTCGTCGGATATAGTTGACGTTTAGTAAGAAACCGATTGATGGTTTTTAATGTTTAACTTGGTAAATGAACTGTTATTATTATTATTTTAAAAATGTCTTTGACATTATCTCGGGACTCTCGGGACTTTTGGCAGGCGTACGAGGAACCGAAGCTGGCTCAACGATCGAACTCTCAGAGGCCCTTTAGATGATTTTAAATGATGAAGAGACACCAACCGACGACGATTATCCCTTATGTACTATACAAGTACTCCCCTGGGGCGGTGCCCCAAGGACCACCCCCAGTTGGTGCAGGACTATTGCAGAACATAGAAACAAAACATATTGTACTATGGTTTTGGGTGGCTTTAATGGATTGGTTACTTTTAACTATGGAGTCTATGGAAGAACTGTCCTCTGCCTGATATGATTAAATGCCTATGTTTGTCCCACTGCGGGCAATGGCCTCCATACTCTCTTTCTACTTCTCTCTATTTAAAGCTATTGAGGACCAGTTCTTGTTGAAGGAGCGCAGCTCTTCCCGCCATCATTTGCTTTCTGTTAATTAAATTAAAATGTATTCGAAAACATCGATCGGTTTCTTACTTAACTTCAAATATATCCGACGACCCTGATTACTTATCTCCTTAGCTGAGTGTACCTACCGTGATGCCGCCATGGTAGGAGTTCAAATGAGTCGGTTTAAGTCACGCTCCATGAGTTGTGAGAACTTTGTGTGACTGTCATATATGTAAGCCTCAAAGGACCTGTTCGATTCGTACTGGGAATTTATACTGAAAACTTTACGACTTAACAAAACATCGAGATTTCTTCACTATAATATGTAAGTTTAATATTAATGTTTTATAAGCATAAATCATACGGAATACATAAGTTCTCTAAATGATTTTGAAACCGCATCAATATCTGTTGCGGAGTTTAGAAAAACGTCGTGGTCGCACAGGCAGGCAGAAACGAAGAGCGACTTCAATTAATACCTAGTAACATCATAGAAAATCTACAAAGCCAAGAGACTGTTTGCGAACTGTTTTATAAAGGTTTCAGATAAATCAAACTGGAATTATGTAAGTCACTTTTTTCAGGTTTTTGTCGATGACAGCGTGATGAACCAACTTACGAGTACATATATGTACTCGTAAATTGGTTCATCATGTATTTGAAATATAGGTACGTATCTATATTTCTCGATGGGGTTTACTTGACTTGGGGTATCGTAACTGTAAGATCCATAATTTTACATTTTGGCCGTTACGTATTCACATTAGTTAATCGGAGTTGTTTGTAAATAGTTCTAGTTAAGTTAGGATATAATTTTGTTATTTAGTTAGGTACTAGATTTTAAATCAAAAACTAATATTTAACTTCTTATAAATAAATAATAAGCATCGAATCTAGAATAGGTATGTACCTACATATCATGAATGCCGATTATCAAATAGATAACTTTGTAAGTGTTATAAGTTTTGCATTCGCTTTAAAATAAAAACCACATGAAATGTTTATATAAAATAACAAATAGCAAAGAACAACACGTTAATTAATATTGATTTCATATAATAGAGGAGAGTGGGCACGGCTGGCACTGGATGAGTCACGTTATAACTCGCACAGTTATGTAAGCGCACCGGGCGCCGCGTGTGAACTCAACTAACCATAGTTATAACGTTTTACGTTTTGTTTCCATGCAAATGCACGGTGGTGCTACGAAGCGAAGTCTTGGAAAAAGTTTTGGAACTCATTATTCTAGTCTAGTTGATAGGAAAGTTTTCCAATATTTGAATTTTCTTGTTGAACTTTTTTAATTATTGACATTCTTGAGGCGGTAAATTTATTTTAAGCTTTGGCTAGTTTTAGGGTTTCGTAACCAAAGGATGCCAACGGTACCCTACTAGATACTAAGGCTCCGTTGTTCGTCCGTCTGTCACAGGGCTGTATCTTTTGAACCGTAATAGGTACCTATACCTATTGTATGGTCGCTATTTATTTATTTATTTATTTTATTTTAAATAGAACGGCCGAAGCCAATTACACTATTAAAACATAATAATATAATTTATTTATTTAACACATTCATGCATTCTTCTCACAGAAATTCAAACATTCTGACAATATCATCTTCCATTCATTCGCAAACATATCAAGTTCTGTGTTTGAGTCCAAGAGAGCGTTAATAGCGGCTAATGTCCGAGGAATAGGTGACATGGAGTGTGCAACAGTACGGCATATACCATCAAATAAAAAAATAAAAATAAATAATTGTACGGTGGGACGGAACGGCCTTTTTCTTTTCATTCAGGTTTTAATTATTACTAGAAAGTTTATCATAACACACATATTATTTACTTAGTTAGATAATATTGCTAGCGAGAAAATGCGACTTCATTAGCTTAATTTCTCATTTCAATATTCCCGCACGTAACGTAAAAACTCCAGTAACTATGTTGTTATTTTTTATTGAAATGCTCCCGGGAAAATTTTCCATTATCTTGGACTTAGCCGTACGATCAGATTGGTTCACTAAATTATTTAATATACGAAACGAGGTTCGCTCGTATGTACCTACTTTCAGAAAAAAATCAATAGCACATGTAATATTGTGAACCATGATAATACAGTTATACCTGTCCATTAGGTAAACCGTTTTTTGTCAGATGGAACTAGTGATTGCAGCAGCAGATAAGAAATTTTTTAGATATTTATTTTATTAAGCATTTTAAATTTAACTTTTACGTAATCTGGAATAACTATATTCTAAGACAGCTGTCAAAAAAATGGACAGGATATAGATACCTATTTTTAATATTGGATTTTGTTTGGATCTACTTATAAGCTTGACCGTCTGTATAAATAATATTCAATCATGATCGTAGAACCTATATCGGTTCAAAACACTCCATTACAGAAAAGTAAATAAGTAACTTTTAATCGAATCAGAAATCTGAGAAATTTTTTCGTTAGCATTTTTATAATTCAAGCATTATTGCTTATCTATCTTTCACTATCATTTTGGGTCCCCAAGATACAGGCGCCACCTAGTTTGGAGATCACCGCATAGGTATAATTATGAAGATCACCAACAGTTACAGACAATAAATCTAACAATGTTGTGGAGGTTGGATAAGCAGTCGCTCCATGTAAAATACTAATTTAGCTGCATCCGGTTTGCCTGAAAGCCGACCTCAACATAATTGGAAAAAGGCTTGGCAGGTAATGAATTGTAACAATATTTAATAAAATAATATTTTATTATTTATTTTACTCCACTACACGCAAACTTTAGTTGCATAAATGACCCGTTGGCAGGCGCTTACAAACAGACACTTAAAATTCCACGGTGTATAAAACAGAACTACCCGCAATGCAACAAAAATAAACGTTCTCTCGTAACAAAAACAAACGTAACGAAAACTAAATAAAACCGTGACACAAACAGATTATGCAGAGAAGTTATTTAACCTGCATAAAAACGTCGTTTGCACCATCACTGCACCCACTGGGAAACAGGGGACCATATTATTTTCAATATTCCTTCCCTGGATGGAGAATAAATGGAGTATAAGGGTGCGGATACATTGGTACACGAACAAACCTTTTCAGGTTTCGCATGCAGTTCGAAAAGTTGAGTGATGTATTCGTAAAGTGTGCGTTTAGCTTGCGTGATTTGAATATATACCGATACCGCCCTTAACAGCCAACCCTTTGCACGACTTTATAGTATCCTGCGGGCGGGTGCGGCCTCCTGCGGTAGGGAAATTTCCTGCCGCTGACACTTTGATGGCTCAATAAAGCAATGAAGTTGCACTAATGTCCGTCTCCTTTACGATTTACTAGCTTAAATCCATGGCTTCTGCTGTGAGGATATTCTTTAGGTTGGCACTAAGAAAGGTTTAGTTTTTTTGTCATTTCGAAGATCAGTTTGCATCAGTATATTTGCTAAAAAGCGAAGTGTTTGCACGTGGCCTCAAGTGGATTTGGGCAGGACATCTAGCTAGACGAGGAGATGGCTGATGGAGTAAAGCTGTGACCGAATGGCCGAGGTAAGGCAAAAGAAACTAGGGGGCCTACTCCGAAGTGCAAAGTGCAAATGTTCGGATCGGACTGATACATGGCCGAACCGAATATTATTGAAAAATGCGAAAAAAGTTCTTATCGGCTCAGTTGGGTCGGGAACATAGTCAATATTCGAAAGAGTGTAGGATCGGAACCGACCGAACCAAATAGTAACTTCGTAGCAGGAAACGGCCGAACATTCGGCCGATACTAGGTACTTCGGAGTAGACCCCCTGGGCCGTCCAAAAGCGCGCTGGGTTGACAATAACATCAAAGTTGCAGGAAACTGGATGAGAGACGCACGGAATCGAGAAGTATGTTAGAAGAAGAGAAGAAGGCGAGGCCCATAACCAGAAAGAGGTGGTGAAGTGTTTTTGGATGAATTTAAATGACAGAAAAATCATGTGTGAGTTAATTTGTCACAGAAATACATGCCAACAAACAGATAAGAAAAGAACGAGAACTTACTTTTCGCAGCAAAGGTACAGAATTTATTCGTAACTAAAACTTCGTTCAGTATGCAAGTATTCGAAGTGCGAATATTCTATATGACAGTTTTCTAGCGCAGGACTAAACACTTATGCACCGGCCGGCATAGTGTCCCTTAACCCGATTCCCCACTGTTGACCGACATTCAGAAAGTTGACAGTTCAATATAAGTTAGGAGACACTGCAACCGATCAATTCGATTTTCTTTCATTCCTAACCCAACATGGAAATCTAAAAGCTATGTCTGCATAAAATATTGTTTGCATATCATGAATACTTTTTGATTTCCTGCGAAAATCCTGATGGAACCTCCCCAGGCTTTAATCCTGGGGACTTTCAATAACAATCGCCATGAATTCAATTGGAGACTTTAAACGGATTTTTGCGATTTGCATGAAATACCGCGGATATAGTAGGTCGGTCTTGTGGCTCGGGGCGCATCCCGGTGCAGTCAATATTTCAAATTTTCTGTCTAGCCGGGCTCAGGAAGACGGCGTGTGCATGAAATTCCATTTTGCATCATTATTTTCGAGTGGGCGCGGCATTTTGTAGGAAGTATACTCATATAGCAGACAAGTACTCTATATTTATTGCGGGCAGGTATTTGGGAAAGCAATTTCAGTTTATTTCACAGACCTAACCCGCATCTAGCTCGCAGGTACAGCCTGCACCTATAAATATTTGTGTGAGTACTCGCACCTGTCTAATTCTCACGCGTCGTTAGCTAAAAGAAAAATGGTGCTAGTTGAAGTTACCTCGGGTTCCGCGTGGCCATAGAGGTTGATAAATGGATTTATTTAAGTATTATCTTGACTAGTCTCGAGAAAAAGTAGTGAAACTTTTGCATGATAAGAAGATAAAAATCTATCCTGGTAAACTTTTATAAGTAATGGTTTTGACGTGCTTAAAGTTTGGCTTTAAAGTTCTTTCATGTTATCTTCCATGACATAACATAACATCGCGACTGTTTTCCCCGAATGGTTAGGCAGAGTCGCAGGGGTGTGCCTATAGTACACCCACATGTTGGCAGTTATGTTTAAGTCGCATGTAACAGGGGACGAGCCATCATCCGGACACAAATCCAGACTCCAGAAGGCCAATTCTCGTAATTTAAAACGTTCAAAATCTAGTCGCAGTCTCATCTCAGCGACAAACAAATGTCAAAAACTTGTCAAAATGTAGGGAAAATAGACGTATTTTTGACAGATTGAGACTGAGATCAGACTGTGAACGTTCTTAAAATTACGAGAATTACCCCTCTGGTCTGCTATTACAATAGTGTCAGAATGGTCTATCATTGATTTCATAATTGTTGATTTTGACAAGTTTGGCAACCTACTAATATAATGGCGTCATTATGACTTTCCAGTGGTTAACCACTGACACTTCATTGAAAGAAATGGCATAGAATAGTAATCTCGTACATAATGATAAATGAATGACTTATTTACATAAAACACTTGACTTGTATAGAACACTAATAAATAATATGTAAAAATATAAGTATTTACATGAAATCTGGCATAAATAAAGTAGTGATAGTTTTACGAAAATCATTTCTACTAACGGGTTTTATAATAAAGGCAATACGACAATGTCATTATAACAGAATTCTATTACGAGACCATTGGCCGACCAATGATCGCCATTAAGAATTTAGCAGATTACGAACTTTAAGCAAAATGACAATGGGATGGGAATGGGATCGTGTTGGAATACGTAGTTACGAGAGCGAAGCCGCGAGCACAGCTACTTAGTACCTAAATAAAATTATCCTCTCACCTATAAATATGCTACGAGTATTACTGTTTCCTTTTGATTTGTTACATCCTCTTTCCTGTTTTGCACGAACATACAGTTCGTTATATTTCACAGCGCCTGTACAATACACGATGAAATTGAAAACTTGCGCCAAATCGAAATAGGAGGTGCAGTCTGTTACATAATCATTATAATTTGTAATGTAATTTCCTAAATTTACGAGGCCGTATAAATAATTAAGTACTTATTGTCAATAAAATATAACGTCAGCTTATCCAAATATACTGCTGATTTCGATTCTCACACGGAACAAATACTATTACATCAATGTAAAGACAAAGTAAAGGCACAAAGGTAACCTGCCTGATATTCTGGGCCTGAGCCTGACACATATATCACACAGGCCTGTGTGATATATGTGTCACTAAACGTTCCTACGACACCGCTATAAGTTGTACTGTACGGCAACGTTCTTCCAAGTCCGTTTTCCGCATTTGTTTTACAGCTTTCTCGTTTCCCTAAAACCCGCGAAACCTCTTAGCAGATAAATAAATCCTCAGCGGATAAGGGTTGAGTAACGACAATCATCCAAAATATTGGGGTGTGTACGAGTGCTCGAAAGGGTGGAAAAAGTGCACTAAATCGTTTTTATTGCATTTTATTACACTTTGCGTTCCCCTACCCTCCGGATAAATGGCGTGAAAGAATTTACATATGAAAACTCTTTGACATCAGCCGAATATTAATATCTTGTTTGGGTCGGTAAAAACCATTGTAGGTACGTACCTAATATTATGTATTAACCGTGATATTAAAATTGTAGTAGTTTCAAATATTGGGAGCCACGTATGACGTAATTAATGTCGCGCAGCAATTTATCTCATAGATAAAAATTTATAGTAATAAAAAGGACATGAGCGACGTAACGTTTATTGGCCTATTACGGTCGCCATCAATGGCCATAGTCTTGTTAGAAATATGTACAGGGTTATTTGACATAAAAGATTGGCTAGCTATACTTACTTCGTTGACGTGATGGGTATCAATATCTAAACAAAAAATAAATAAATTGAATTTTTTTTTTCGTTCAAAATCTAGTCGCAATCTTACCCCAGCGACAATCAATATAAAAAACTTGTCAAAAATTTAGGGAAAATATAGGAATTTTTGACAGATTGACACTGAGATCATACTGTAAGTAAACGTTCTTGAAATTATGAGATTTGCGTCTCAAAAGACTGCTGCCACAGTGCCACGCCACGCAGCCATCGATGTGACGCTTTCCTAGAGTGATTGTCACCAGTCAGTGTCACTCATAACCGACCTTTTCGGCGAGTCCCATAACTTCGTAACAAATCTAGACGGCGCCACTTTCTGCGCCGTCATATAAATGGAATTCGAGATTGCACTTATTAATATAGTTTAGCTCTAGAGCTCTAACCAGCGTGATCCATTTTTATTCTACAAAGCCTACTTATGAACCATTCATATCTGTAAACTGAGTCAGGAGGACATTACTCTTGAGAATATTAAAAACTAGCTTTTGCCCGTGGCTTCACCCGCATGTAGGTCGGAAATTATCCCATGGGAACGTACTACCGGGATAAAAGTATCCTATGCCTATGGCCTAACTCAGGCCATGGTCTACCTGTGTGCCAAGTTTCATCTACCAGACAGACAGTTATTATCGCATTTATATTCAATACTAGCTTCTGCCCGCGGCTTCGCCCGCGTGGATGTCGGAAATGATCCCACGGGAACGTGCTAACAGGATAAAATGTATGTGCTTCCCCAGAATGCCATCTATCTCGCGGGCCCTTTGTGGCTAATAACAATAGAAAACCAATTGTGTCTCATTAGTGGTGATTAAGAGGGATATGATATCTTTACCTAAGTACCTACCTAATTAAAAAAAAAAAAAAACGCAATAACAGAAAATTAAATAAACCTATTTCTGATGATAACTAATCTAAACTCAATAAATAAGCAAAATCCCTAAAAACTAATGTCTATACGAATGACTAATCCTACCTAACAGTATTATAAAATAACCTACGGTCACTACGTACACTATCAAATATGCTACCTATACTTTAAAATTAAAATCTATACCTACGACTTATATGAAAATAAACCTAAATAACTCTAAAAACTAAAAGGAATAAAAATGAACTCCACTGCGGGTGACGTAACCTACGACAAACTTATTATTTGCGGTTGAGACAGTAATGGGTCTAGGGATCGAACCGCAAAATTAAGTTTGTTTTTTATTGTATATACTTTTCCGGGATAAAAAGTACCCAGTGTGGTGCCCAGGATATTAAAGAATAATTATACCAAGTTTCATCGTAATCGAACCGGTAGTTTTTGCGTGATGCCTGAACAAACAGACAGACAGACAGACAGACCGACAGACAGACAGACCGACAGACAGACAGACAGACAAAAATTTTTTTAATCACATTTTTGGGTTCGGTGTCGGTCTAGTAACACCCCCTGCCATTTATTTTTTTGATATTTTCAATGTACAGAATTTTCACTTCTACAGATTTATTATAAGTATAGATTAGTATGTAGTAGTACGGCTGTAACGGTTAAATTGGTTCATATCGGTACTTGAACCATTCTCTTGAAAGAGAATTGAATGAAATGATATAACAACACAACACACAAAACTTTGCTCAACCTGGGCATCGAGCCCAGAACCTCATGCTCATCAGTAGCGCTTGCGACCACTAGTAGAGAGATTTAAAGCCATATTCTTGTTGCATATTCAATGACTAAATTATTTTTTTAACGTTGCCCCACACTTGGAATTTCTCCTGTATCGTGGGTGCGTTTACAAACATTTAAACTCACATACACAAACAGCCAGACCCGGAACAACTACTTAAGGCCATACAAGTATTTGTTCCGTGCGGGAATCGAACCCGCGACACGCGGCGCAGCAGTCAATCGCTTAACCACTGCGTCAACCATGCCGTCAAGTTAATGTGTACCTATATTAAACATACATTGGTTTGATACATGTGATCGCACATGGTTTATTTTCTCAACGTGAACCCAGAATTATTTGCCTTCAAATTTGGAAAATAGCAGCCATAAACAAGGAATATTTTACGTTCCCAGAAATCAATATCTGTTGGATTCTCCTTAACATTCTTCCGACATTCCTTTGTTTCCAAACCGCGGTAAACCCATAAATGAAGATAATGTTTATTTCTCTTATTATTCTCGCAAAAGTTTCATTAAATGAGGACGTGTCTGTAATTATTCATGATGTTTATAAACCAACCAGCATTTGCCCGCGACTTTGTCCGCGTGAAATTTCGGTCTCTGAGCCACGTCGCATCGCATCACCGATCCGCGCTGTCATTTCGTTTTTCTGCCTTTTTTTTGCTCGGTCCGTAAGATTCCCAGCGTAATTTTAAATAGTATATAGCCTTCCTCAAGAATTAGGCTATCAAATGCAAAAATAATTTTTCAAATCCGAAAAGTAGTTTCAGAGATTAGCGCGTTCAAACAAACAGACAACCAAACTCTTCAGCTTTATTATTAGTATAGACATGGATGAGTTCCGTACATTCGAACGAGGAGTTTTGTCTCTCAGAATATAAATGTGGAATATATTTTGATTGGTCTGTTACTTTAGTAGATTTGTGGTGAAATATTTTATTTATTCTGCTGGCGTATACAGTGCAACTCGATGTAACAAATCGGAAGGGAACAAGTAAATATTCGTTATATCAAGTAATTCGTTAAACTAAGGTTTGTTATATTGAGGTTAGGTTAGTTTCAGACTGGAGTGGAGCCGGGGCTGCCTTGAGGCGGCTCCTGCCCAACCTAGAGGGACCAAACGCCTCCTGCCGGAGGCTCTATGCGGGGGTCGTGCGGTCCATGGTCCTTTACGGGGCGCTGATATGGGCGCGTTCCCTGAGGCGGCGACCAGCCCGCCGGTTGAACGCGTCCCAAAGGGTCATGGCTGTCCGGCTGATCCGAGGATACCGCACGATCTCCGCTGAGGCAGCGAGCATCCTTGCCGGATTGCCGCCATGGGATCTGGAGGCCAAAGTCCTCGCCCACATATGGGAGTGGCGAGAGGAGGCAAAACGCCGAGGCGTAACTCCGCTGCCACGAGAAATCACGGTACAGCGGACAGAGCTCCGGCGGGATCTCATTGCGGCATGGAGAGTGCGATTGTCGCAACCCAGTGCTGGGCACGCCACAATTGTGGCGATAAGTCCCCTCTTTGAGGAGTGGCTAGAGAGGCGCCACGGCGCCCTCACCTTCCGACTGACACAGGTCCTCACCGGACACGGTTGTTTCGGGAGGTTCCTGTTCAGGATAAAGCGGGAGGAAACGCCAGGGTGTCACCACTGTGTGGATCGCCCGGAGGACACGGTGGAGCATACGGTGGAGGTCTGTCCGGCTTGGGCGGAGCAGTAATGCTCGCGAAGGAGGAGGCGGAGCGCGTGAGGGAGAAGCAATCACTGCACCCTCATGCACCTAGTCGCCGCAGGAGACGCCCTGGACGGGAGTCAACAGTCGACTCCCGGCCACCGTAGGCGCGGGCTTGTGCACCGTAGGGCGGTTAGGACCAGGCCCGGCGCGTTGTGTTCCACGCGCACCTCAAAGAGATGTCAGCACGAACTGACGGGGTCCGCAAGTCTGACACGCCCGCTCAGCCCAGAGCAGGAGAAGTCATTTGATGATTTTCCACCCAAAAAAAAAAGGCTAGGTTGGTCTAAAATTTGTTATAAAGAGGAAAAAACGTGTCGAAACCTGTCGCGACTGAATCACATACTATTGGGAACGTTATATACAGGTTTTGGGTTGACGAAATTCGTTAATTAGAGGTTTACACTTTTTTTTATACACTTTTTTTTTTCGCAAAAAATCTTCGCAATGTAAAGGTAAATTTTACATTGACTCTTATGGACAATTCAAGGGGATTGCGAAGAATTCGTTAAATCGAGGAATTCGTTATATTGAGGTACGTTATATTAAGGTTGCACTGTAATTAGATTTGCAGTTTAGTTTCATATGTTTTTTTTTTGTTGTGGTTGCCTTTCGCACTCTAACGTCACTTTGTCAAAGTAGTAGACGTACCTACGGAACTAATCAAAGATCAAATGTGGACACCACTGCCTGTGTCCCAGCAGTGGGAACATTATAGGCTGATTATGCAAAAAAAAAATAACCCATTTAACAAGGTATTTCTCTGGCACAAATATATTACCATACGAGTAAAAAAAAAATCGTGCAATTTCGTCAACATTCGCGCTATTCACAATATTTTCATCAATATTCTGCGAGAGTTGCCTCGACAAACTGTACCATGCGGCCATTTTATTAAGTCCCCTTACAGCCATGATACACCCACATAACAATACCATAGTGTAACAAAATGCCTTCATTGTAACTTTGTGCACTGCCTAATTTGATTCTCTTGTGTGGCAGGATATTCTAGGCTGTACCTACTGAAAAAAGATAAGATCGTATGTTCAGGACGAAACTATGTACTTACGTGTATTTTTGTCGCTATCATTAGTGTATATGGCTATTATTGTTAGTTATGTCAATGTTTTCATTGATATTAAGTGTTATTTTCGATCTATTCTTGCTTAGTGTGAAAATAGGTGGTTTTTCGTAATTTTGTTAGTAAGTAAATACATTTTATTTGTTTAAAAATAGTGTACATGGAGCGCATGCAGGTTAATTATACAGAAAAGTTCTAACATGTTCAGCCGCATATCGTGACGTACAAATTAGTAGGAAGAGATGGTGCATAAACCGTGATAATATTCATCAAAATTACATTTCATCATTATTCATTAAAGATTTAGTATGTATAATTACAATTCAATAAGCATATTTTTTAGATACAATTCAAATGTCAAAATAATCATTAAGTACATAAATTGGTCATTATAGATATAAATTACTGTCATTAAAAATTTCAATTCCAAATTACAATTATTCCAAAGAATACAACAATTGTCATTTTGATAAGTTTTTGACATTTGTTTGTCGCTGAGATGAGACTGCGACTAGATTCTGAACGTTTTAAATTACGAGAATTGACCTTCAGATATATTTAATATTTTCCATGATTTGGACAATTTATGGTCGAAGCCATGCAAATGATGCTCTTACGCATAATAGTTGTTTTAGCGCCGTGAACACAGAGTTTGAAATTATCACGGCTAATCCTAGGGAATAAACGCGTTGTTAATGAAATGGTATATATTTAGATGCTTACACTTTTTGTTCTATATGCTTACATTTTTATATGCATATGGTATGTAGGTACATATTGATATGGTATTCATAGTTATTTTACCTCTTATTTTGCATCACTGTCAAAATGTCAGTGGTCTTTATACTCCTTGTAATAGACGACGGCACGGTTGGCGCAGTGGTTAAGCGATTGACTGCTGCGCTGCGTGTCGCGGGTTCGATTCCCGCACGGAACAAATATTTGTATGACCTACATGTATTTGTTCCGAGTCTGGGTGTTTTTCTATCTATAATATGTATGTATTTACAAAAAAAAAAAATGTATATAAGTAGTTTATCAGCCATCTTGTTACCATAACACAAGCATTAGGTTGCTTAGCTTGGGACTAGATGGCGCTGTGTGAAATGTCCAGGGATATTTATTTTATTATTATTTATTTATTAATAGGGTTGCTGTTAGATTGCTGCCACCAGTAAGACATAAGACCGCCTTCGCAAAACGTCAATTTACCTACCTCAGTTATAGTTTATATAACCAACTTAATAAATTTCTCCAGGTGCACAAATTGAATTATCATCAATGTAAAGATACGGTGAAGGTGTGGCTGATGAAACAATCTTATGATGAAACAGAAAAATTGCTTCTCACCCAATCCTAAGCAACTTGAGGCACATCTAGAAGCCACATACCCTCACACTCACTCACACACACCCCCACAAACACACACATACAACAACACACCCTCACGCACACACACACGCACACACAAACATTTCTCTTCTCTTATACCTACTACTTTTCCTAATAATGCTTTTGTAAATTAGTAAATAAGTAAACATAACATAAGAAATCTAATGGTGTATTCATGCACTTTGTCTAAGCATAAGTTGTGGAATCATTGACTCCCAAGTCACAGGCTATAAACCTAGTTTGGGAGCCAGGAGATAAATTAGTCTCACATCACTGTACTTACCAAATTATTGTGAAATTTTTTGTCACCAAGTTATAGATAGGTACTTAATAAATTATTATTATTATTATTACTAACAAGTCTGTCACTATCACAGTAATCTTTAAAGGTTGATGTTGGGTTGCTGCTGTGAGAGGTAATATACCTACCTGTGAATGGACTGTATACCTACATATCTTTACCATTTAATAGTGTTATTACTGTCTTGTATGTCGTGTACAGTCACGAGCACCAATATGTCAACACTTGGCAACTTTCAATTGCGATATTTTCGCTTTTCTTTACGATTTTTGTTGAAATACGACACATTACATAAATCTATGGGTTCGAAAATGCTATGTTCGTAACAACATAAAATTTCATTAAAAAATAAAGGAGTAAATCGCTTTTGAATAAAGCCGAGTGTATACATACTTTTGCTCGTGACTGTACCTTCATAAAGTTGAAACATTGATGAAGCACACACAGACGCAGCTAAAGAAGTAATAAATAAGGTTTTATAACACGTTAATGTGGATCGCATCTGAGTCAGCTCGGCCCACATCACTATTTTATCCTTTTCTTTATCCCCTTAGACACTAAAAAATCTTAGAGACGACCGTCTAACTCACAAAATATGAGACGACCGTCTAACTCACAAAATATTGCTCAGCCCAATCTATTTACAAGCCAATATTGCCAATCCTAGGCTCATCGGAAAATCTCTATTATTTCTTGAGAGAAATGCCTATAGAGACAAATACGTTAAGAACAAGTACGGCGAGAGCAAATAGGGGCATTCAGTTCGGTAATAGAGGGCAAATTGAGGAGCTCGGAGGCTTTGGGACGAGTGTTCGGGAGATACGGAATAGCCCAACCTAAATACTTTTTGAATTATCCTACGGGTTGAGCAAAAAGATGAATGTGTTCTAATAGATGAATGTGTTAAGTGTGTAGTACAAATACAACACTGTACTCTATTATTCATTGTGCTACCTACTGCACTTGTGCCATTGGGGTTTTAATCATTTCCTGCCTATGTTTCTGAGGTTTCATAACCGGTGTTTATCTATTCAATAGTGCTATTTTTTCGCTATCTTCTTTCTAACTGCTCAAGTTAAGTAAATTGTACCTATATCTGGAAATAAACGATTTTATTCTTATTTCATTTCATTTAAAGAACCCACCAACCACAACCTCGATTTTCCTCTAACCACATTGAACTCTGGAATTCATTACTCAAACACAAACTGTGGCAGGAGAAGACGAAGCGTCTAAGACTTGCTCTCGTTAAGTAGCTTTTGCATATCAAAGTGTGTTGACAACGGCCCCGGGCTGCTGACAATTCTTTTTAGTTTACACACCTACAGACGGCTGATTTGTCGTATTTCAAATTGGCTGGGGGTTTCTTTGGTTTTTGAAGAGTTTGAAGGAGTTTCTTTTTACCTAAATAAAAATAGATAAAGTTCTATCTACACTAAGGTATATCTATCTACACATAGTATAAAAAAGTGGCATGTCTGTCTGTGTGGCAGATAAGATCTTCTAAACTATACAATAGATTTTGATGCGGTTTTCACCATCATTTATTCTGGAAGGTTTATGTATAGGTACACAATTTAATTCAATGAAATCTTTATTGCATCCATAATACATGTGGTAAATCAATAGAATTAATTATGGAACCTGTCGGGCACAGCTAACTTTTAAATAAGTAGGAAAGAGGAGCTTTTTGAGTTTTTTTTACATACTTAGGTACACACGCCAGCAGGTCAAGCTACCCGAAACTGTCAAATTTTCCCAATCAACCTTGAACCTTAATGCTTTAGCGATAAAGTTGAAAATCTATTAAAGAAATTTGACAGATTGTAGTAGCATGATGTGCTGGCGTCTGTACATATAGCAAGTAAATCTCGATTTTTTGACATGTTGCACCGATGAGAAGCAATGACGGGGACTTAGTCATTTGGATAAATACAAATAGCGGACGCTGGCTGCACAGCTGCTGGGCTGTCGCATGTCGGAGCAATAATATGCAAAAGCCACCGCTCAGTGGATTCCAAATGGCAGGAAACGACAGCGTGGCAGGCCCAGGAAGAGACGGCGGGATGAGCAGCACCCTAATTGCGTAACACACATTCAATCGGAATCAGAATCATTTTGAAGCAAATTGCTAATCCATTGCTTCATAAGTTCGAAAAATTTGTCTGCTCAACACGTAAATAACGCAATGAATGTTGTTGAACTGTCAAAATGAAACCGATTACGATTGATCGTGTGTTACGCAATTAGGGTGCAGATACCTTTTCTGGTTTACATGTAGATGTTTTTTGTGCTGGTGCTGGACTCCTTCTCAAAGAATTGGCCCACAATCGCACAATTTATAAATTACTAAGCTACTAAATTTGATTCTACAATCGGGAAAAGTGGAAGGAGGGAAGGGAGGTATTTGCCCTGCAGTGCGACAACACAGGCTTATAATAATAAATAATAATGATAACAGACTTTCAATGGCTTTGAAATTGTTGCTTCAAATAAATATGTCGGAGTCATTAGTTTGACTATTCGGAACGTCAGCGCCATCTCGTGGCGCTGGACAGAGTCTAGCCTGAGTTCGTGGAGGTGGACCGGAGCGATCGCTACAAGAACGGTATGAGCAGAGCTCTCGGGATCATCGAAACATTGGACATCGTACGAACAACATGTGTTTAGAAACTGTCAGCGTGTACCTACAGTGTGTGATTCGCTAGTGTGACTGATTTGTTCGTGAATTGTAATCTGATTTGAACTGCAAACCGTTTTTCTATTGTGCAATAACCAATACTACCCATAGTACGCCCACATCAGTAATTAAAATATGCCTGATGCTAACGAGAGACAGACATACCATCTCCGACAAATAAATAAACATCAATTCTTCGGCCCGAGCATCATGTCATTGTGTTTGTCTTATATAGAAAGATCTAGCAAAAGTACCAACCTAAGTCAAGTTCAATTGATAATCCGAACGATAATTCTGCCTCATAAGAATAATTTTCATATTCTTACTTTAATGTGAAAATAAGAAAAAAGCCTTTCAAGATAAATCTTGCAATAAGTAAGTCTTATAAACATAATTAGAAAGGATTTTTTTGAACAATTTGCAATGGAGCGCAGTATTTTAGGCGTCAAATTGACAGACCATATTTGCAACACCACACTGCGCTCCAAAACACAGATTACTGACGCTGCTCAAAAAGCCGCTAAGCCGGGCTGGCCACGTCTGCCGTATGCCCAATGAGCTGTGAGCCAAAATAACCACCACGTGGAGCCCTGACACACTAGAAAGCATCGCGGCAGACCCCGTAGAAGATGGCGGGAAAAGCTGGACAAAACCAACGACCAGTGGTCTACTTTAGCCCTGGAACGAAAGAGCTGGAACTCATGGGGAGAGGCCCAGCAGTGGGATTATGCAGGCTAACAGTAACAGTAGCTTTTGAACATATCTCAGGAGAAAATCGTGCCTATAATTAGGTATTATCTTTCATCGAACAAAAGAAAATGTCCAACCCAACCAAGCTTAAATCTCAACCAAGGATAGTGACAGCTTTACTATTTGGCTTTAAAAGGCTCACTGTGCAATCAAAGGCTGGAAAACCAATTGAAATTATATTTCTTTCCTCATTCAACTTTGAACTTTAAGCTTGAAGTTCAAAGTTTATTTTCGCTTGATTACTTTTTTAAGGGGAAGTAATCTTGGGGTTGCCACCGTTAATTGATTGTTACTGTAGTTAATGTAGACTTTTATTGCATTTCGCAAATGCGAGACAGTGTTTGTGAACGTTATTGTTTCCTTTATCGTGTGAAAATTAAGCCTTTTAGCGTCTTCGATCTATGGGGGTCTTAATTAGGTGCTATGTCTACCTGTAGGAGTTAAGAAGGTATTTATGAGGGTTTATTTTTAAGGAAATTAACAGAAATTTTTATATGATTTGCTTTGATTTGAAAAAAAAAATCAAATCAATTATGAAAAGACGTTTAAGTCTGGTGTAAAAATAATAAAATAAATGTTAGATCGGAAAATATAATAATTATACGAACTGTGGCACATTTATGGTAACATTTGCACTACGAAAACTGCTCAAAATGCAAGGACATAAAGGCGCTGTCAGTGTCAAATTGTTCCCGCTGATTTACGGTTGACTATACGTACTTTCAACATGGATCCTTTTAGAAAATCTCTCAAATTAATATTTCCTTTTTGTCGTCGTTCTCGAAAACAACTAGCATTAAACATTTTTTGGCGCCAAAAGCAGTGTAAAGTCACAAAAAACACCACTTTCACTAAAATTCCCTTTGTACACAAACCTAGTACACATCAGCCGCCTGTGGAATCGAAATGTACGAGTTTTACTGCGCACTTGTTACGTGAAAAAAAAGAAAAAGAGTTAAAACCTCGTTGGAAGCCTGTACTGGGTTTGAACGTGGCTTGCCCCATGTTTGGCTAGCACTTCACTTCTAATCCTAATCTACGTTGAACTGATAAATTGACCCAGGAGAGATTTATGGTAGGCAAAGAGAATCGGGAAATAGGGCAATCTTTTTAGAGGAAAGGTTTTTTATTAATGAGAGGGAACTGTGTTAAGTAGTTTGGACTGGAAGTTGGCACGGTAAGAAGCAAATTTTTAGGTAGTTGACAATAGTGCACCGCGGCAACAAATTAGGTTCAAAACAATGATGCGTTTGGTGTTATTTGAATCGAATGACCACCAAAATAAAAGTGATATTGTAGTATTAACTAAATATAAAAAATAAATGCACGGCTCAGTGTAATTTTTTTAGATATTTCTTTAGCTGATTGAATTCCCTTTATTATCATTATATAAAATATGATACGTTTACGCCCAAATTTTCAGTTATGCAACAAAAAAAAAAAAACATTTTTGAGTTCTGTTTTACGATTGTTGTATCAA
The DNA here is from genome assembly GCA_945859715.1 of Apamea sordens. Taxonomy (NCBI): domain Eukaryota; kingdom Metazoa; phylum Arthropoda; class Insecta; order Lepidoptera; family Noctuidae; genus Apamea; species Apamea sordens. Next base: position 15,611,906 of record OX244001.1, read on the forward strand.
GATATGATTTTATTTTTATGAAATATTTTTGAACATTTGACAATTCAGTAATTTTTTTCCTTTCTTGTAATAGGAACCAATACGCCTTATAACTATGCGACAAAAAACTGAGCGTTTTACGATGTCCTACGTTTGGGCAGCGCCTTATTAAAGACGTTACAGATAGATCTTTTTATGTCGCAGTTACCAAAGGATTTACAAGGACCTCTCTCCTTAAATACAAATTCCCCCGAGCGACATATGATGGCTAAAAAAACTGAAACAGTCATGGGGACTGCCGTCAGAAGTAATAACTTAAAACTAAAACATTATGTCACTGCTGGCCAAGAGCAACATCGTTATACTCATGGCTACAGATATACATATTGGGAATGGCGGTGACGTGGAGCCATAAGATTTTCCCCTACCAAAAATCGCTCAACGCGCCTAAGGAAATTTTCCCTTTATACCGTTTATAAAATCGAATCAGGTATACAAAAACATTTAACTTGTAACAATGTCTAAAACTCAATATTAATTTAGTTTGTATGTACATCGTAACAATAGAAATCTGGAACGACAGAACAAAAGTTTTAGAAATTAATTGATTAAAACATTTCAACCCTCTTTACAACTCCATAACCCGTAGTAACTCCCACTCAAACTTAGTTCATGGGACAATTCAACCATAATAATAAATAGCATGAAAACGAGCTGTTTCGCTTGAAGCAGCTCAGCAATACAAATTGCAGACAAACCCATTAGCTGTTCCAAAGTCCCATTACTAATAATGACCCGTTACATGCAAACGTCTTCACAATGAAATTATTTTTGTTTTTAGTTTTAATTTACATAAGTAATGTTTTGGGAGCAAGTTAGCGACATGAGAATTGAGAATCCGGAGAAAAAACGAAAATAATTTTAGTTAAAATGTAACCTAGTGCTTTTAAACTAGAGTTACATTTAACTAAAATTATTTTCGTTTTCTCTCCGTATTAGAAAAATTTAGAGTATTTTCTAAACTATAAGTGTGCAGCAGAAAATGTGAACCTAGAATTCCTCGTTGAGTTAAAGTTCTATTGGGGCATGATACATTTGTCAATATTATCACGATCCTAATATCGCGATATCGCAAGTATTGAGCACGATACCGTGATACGGACTATTATACGATCAATATTACCACGGTATCGTGATATTATTGACAATGTAACCCCCAATGTGCCCCATTGAATTTTGCATAAAAACGCATCTAAGATTCTACATGAATCTAATCCCTTGTTAGTGCGGTTAACATTAACCGACTGAAATGATTAAAAATAAGCATTCGGTGCAAAATTACACAATCACATAATCAGCCTATAATGCTCCCCCCTCTCAGTGAGATGAAGTGGGCCGTAATCCAACACGCGAGCCCAGTTTTCCTTCACCGTTTTGAGAGCAATGGTGATGAAATAATTTACACAAAGTGATTAGTCGCGGCCCTTACTACTGGACCATTATAAAGGTACTACGCCACACTGACACTACACAAGTCAATGAACCCATACAAATTCATCTTAATAGTAAGTATACTTTACGTCTAATTCCTATCCTACAAACAACCCACTGTCCTCCATTAAACCTAGCTAGAATCAAACAATATACAGCGGCAGCCAATAAATCAATTATTTTGCGGTTAGGCGCAGAGCTACGACAAAGCACCAATCACGTTGGATCAATTAACCCTTAAGTAACAATGCCTGTAGCTGGATATCTCTCATGTAGCTCTGTATCATGCGAGGGTTATGGCGGAGATGCTTGTATAAGGGAGATGTGGCATGGAAGTGTGATAAGTGTCAACTTACTTTGTTTTCACAAAGAATAGGTATTTTTGTGTGGGAGTAACGTAAATTTTTGCAGCCTTCAATTTTTTTTTTGTTTTGCCTTTGTACCTTTTTGTGTACGAAAACATTAAATCCTATTGATATTATAAACGCGAAAGTGTGTATGGATGGATGGATGGATGGATGTATGTTTGTTACTTTTTCACGCCAAAACTACAGAAAGGATTTGGATGAAATTTGGCACACAGATAGTCATAACTAGGATTAACACATAGGATCTTTTAGGACTTTTTATCCCGATATTCCCACGGGATCGAAACTTATGCGAGTGAAACCGCGGGGCGCCGCTAGTATTTAATAAAATAACTTCAATTCTGGAAGTTGGTGGCAAGAAACGAAAGCAATGACAGTAGTATGTAGTGTTTTTTTAGAATTCGTTTGTTTTTTTTTTTTGTAAAAAAGTTTTTTAACATAATATCTGAGTAACAATGGAGTAAATATCTCACAAGCATAACCTTACAAAAGATCGTGTATTGACACTTCTTTGCGAATGGTTTTTCTTGTCGAAAGTGGCTAGGTAATTCTGATAAATAGCGCAGATAGTGACTCTGAAGAAAATGTTTATCTTTCTAGTAATTTAGGACCCTGGTATCAAAATCAATACCAAATCAAATATGGTTACATTTGCCATACTACAAAACATTACAAACAATGATTAATATCAATAGAATCGCTAAACTACGTTTTGCAATAGAAACATATGTTTAAGAGAATAGTCTTTAGCAGTAACAGGACATACCTACCTGGCATCTTCTTTATTTCTAGGCTCGAGGGTTAAAACATAGTGCCACCATGAAAGCTTCGCACAATTTTATCAAAATTGAGTTATCTGCGAGGGATTAGTGAGCTTTAGTGCATAACTCAATCCATCAATCTACCTAGCTTTATCCCAACTGTGTTGGGGTCGGCTTTTAGTCTAGCCGGATGTAGCTGATTACCAGTGGTTTACATGAAGCGATTGCCTATCTGCACCCTAATTGTGTAACACACAATCAATCGTAATCAGAATCATTTTGAAGCAAATTGCTAATCCATTGCTTCATAAGTTCGAAAAATGTGTCTGCTCAACACGTAAATAACGCAATTAATGTTGTTGAACTGTCAAAATGAAACCGATTCTGATTGATTGTGTTACGCAATTAGGGTGCTGATCTCCATAACCCAGTTACTGGGTAACACGATACCCCTTGGCAAGACTTTCGGGCTTCTGATTACCCGTAACGACTGTCAAGGATCTAAGAATGACAGCCGGGACCAACGACTTAACGTGCTTTCCGAGGCACGGAGGGCCTCGATATGTAATGGATGGTCACCCATCCACGGACCGACCTCGGCAAGCGTTGCTTAACCTTGAAGATCGACCAGTTATTATTATTATTTAGCCACGAGCCCCTCGATATTATAATAACTTTGGTAAAAAATGTTCTAAAGTAGGTAACTTCTTTGATATACTTTGAAGTTAAGTTCTACCTTTGAAGGATATAGCTATTACTTATAAAGTTTTAAAATAGTTTTGTGTTACATTAAAGGACAGGGTATCATTTCTATGAACTACTATATTATTATACCTTTCTATGACCCACCCAGGCTTCTTACGGGTACAGTCTACTCATGTGGCAACATTTCAAAACATCGAGATTTCGCTTTTCTTCATTAAATATTAATGTATTATACACTAGCTGCACTCCGCGGTTTCACCCGCATATCTACCCACCATGAGCCTAATTTCAGCCAAATTCGTTTAAAGCATATTAGCCGTATTAGCATGAAAGCGCATCAAAGAAACGTAGAAAAAATCAAATCATCTCTTTAATGTTACGAGTAGATTCCAAAATAAATGATCCAAAGTCAGGCTTGATAAAACCTAAAAAAAAACCGGACAAGTGCGTTTCGAACTCCGCACAGTGTTGGGTTCCGGATTCTCATACGACGCATCGTTAAAAAGTTTAATTTTACGAGGGTGTGACAGACAGATGGACATGATGAAATTATAAGTTAGGGTTTCGGTTCGACTAGGTAATTAAATGAACAAAACTTTTAAAATTAAATTGAGTTCCAATTACTTTTCTCCACACAACTAAGTCAAAGTTAGAAAGATGACAGACTTGATGTTAAACATAATTACCTCCTGGACTGCCAAACTGTTGCAGTTTTTAAAAGAAGAGTGAAAGAAGTTCTTTCAATCTTCTTTTAAAAACTGCATCAGTGTTCTTTCAAAGAACACTATCTGTCCACTTCATCATAGTTGTGTATGTATTTATTATTATGAGTATTTATGTATGTTTATTTGTATGTATGTTAGTTAGTATATTCTCGTAATATTTGTTTAGCTTTTAAGTGAATTGTTTTTTGATTCTATGTATTATTTTTTGTCTCCTTTGCTCTATATCACACGCTGTCTACATCTCTGTATCTATTGTCTTATCTCAGTCAACACTGTTTTTAAAGCAAAAATTAAATTATACTCTCAATTTTTTTAAAGGTAAAATGGCAGACATTTCTGTGACGTACAGGCACATCCACGGGTTACCATGGATGTGCCAGTGTGGCCTGGATGTAAATGGTCACGCTTATGACTAGCAAACTACCTTTAAAAACTACTAAGGGTCGGTTTCGAGGTTCTATTACCTCTTTATTATTATTATTATTTATTCATTTATTTTATTTTCTACTATAGGAAAAGTTTTTTTTTTATCAAATTGACTACCAACTTAAATTTTCCGTAAGTATATTCACATTACAAGGGTAATTCTTTGACGAAGTGTGTTAAATTTATAAGCAATTAATTTCCCTGACTGTACATAAAAATGTGGTATAGTGAGGGTAATTACATGCCGACGATCAATGATATTATAAGTAGTAAAGTGGTGCCGAAGATGCCTCACTGCGATATTGCACCTCGATGTCACCTCCATGTAAATCAAATGCATGCTAGTAGACACGCACGAACATGCCGAAGGATACCACACTGCGACACATCGCAGGCTGCAGTTTGGGATGCCTGGCATGTGTGTGCGTGCCAATAAGCATGCATTTGTTTAATAGAAATAGAAAATATTTATTGTCCACGTAATACAGTAAGCAGGTTCACGAATTACGGGTTAACAGCAAGTTAAAACGACATGAGTGGCTTAAAATATTACCTAAAGCTAGGTTACAAATGGTATTTGCTAGTGAAAATGTCTTTAATTCAACCAACTAATATTTACCCATGTGGTAAAAGTACGTGACATTTTCAATTTATTTATCTTTTTCGCACCAAATTCGTGACAGTGGGTGAAGAACTGTCAAACCGCAGAGAAGTATCAAACGGTGCGAAAGTAAATTGGTTTCTGGCAACACTTGGAGGTGACAGGCTACCAACCTCAATTTTATTTAGTCGTTATACGTCTCCTCATGTTTTTCTTAGACTCAAAGGCTCTCGGCTTTACTTTTTCATTTCTTGTATAGCTACAACTCGTGTGCCCGACGGGATTTCTCACCGGCAAAAATGATTAACTTCCATACAAACTTTAATCCCCTATTGGCTATTACACTTTCAATTAATTTACAAAAAATCTTCTTTAGAGTGCTCACTTTCGTTATACCTACATACAGTGGGGCGATTAGGTTATCAGAAAATCAAAATATTTTATTTCACATAATAAACCTTCATGGGCACTTATGAAACGTCAGAAGCTAGGTGCACGGTTCCATTTGGTCGTTTCCTATGGAGAAGAGCCGGCAAGAAACTCCACGGCTAATTTTTTTTTAAATAATTGACATTTGCAACATTTTCAAATTACAGTAGGTATGGAAGGACAGCGAAGGCCTTTCAACAAGTACCAGGTACTTGATAAAATAAAAAACGGTCTACAGATCTAAAGTCTGCAAGGCCTACAAAGTAGTCACATTTACAAAATATAAAATTGATAAAAAATTTAAAACCTATTAAAACCAAGTGATATGATTGTCATTACAACCACTAACACATTAATTGAAACCAAGCTTACATATTTTAAACATACACAACTAAAATAATTAATAACAATTAACATTCTAGTCGTGTAATTTATAATTAATTGTAACAATATCATAAAGTTTCTGTTGAATTGTTGACATCGCCCCGCGCGTGGCTGGTACCTTATTATCAAGGGTGGTTTATTTCGTGCCAATTTTTATGCTATTTATTTTCTTTGAAAAATTCTGTTTTATTTTTTTAATAAAACTGTTTATTTTATTATTTTAAAAGTCTGATAACTACTTGTAATAACCGCTGTATTATTTAATGTGATCACCTAATTGCTTGTGTTCCACGTGCGCCTCAAAGAGATGTAAGCATTAACTGATGGGGTCCGCTAGGGCCGATGCCTGCCAGGGTCACGGGTTGTTCGGAAGAGTTACCGTGGCAGTTACCGTGGCACAGGCAACTAAAGGAACACATTGTATGTATTAGTCAGTAAAAGTCTAACATCTCCCAATCCGTTCGAGTGGGAGAAATTATTTGATAATTTACCACAAAAAAAATAACAACACCTAATTGCGACTCTGTATGAGGAACTCTTGTGAAAAATGTCATGCTTCTGGTGAACCCAGCAGTTTACGTTGTGTATTGTCTGTCAGTGAATGAATTTCATAATTTTATTAGGTAGATCGAATTTGATTCAAATAAACATATAAATACAATGAGCAAATATTGTAAAACATTTTAAATGGTAACGGTGGAGTTTCTTGCCCATTCATCTCCATAAGAAACTACCTTTTAGGAGGGGCGTCTAGAATCAATTCTATTTTATTGTACATTTTTGATGTTTAAATGTGCCTTTTATGTGCCTATCCTAGCTAATATTACGAATGCGAAAGTTTGTTTGTTACGCATTCACGCTAAAACTGCTGAACGGATTAGGATTGATTTGGCACAAGAGTAGACCATGACCTGGAGAAGGACATAGGTTACTTTTCATCTTGGATTGCAGACGAAGTCGCGGGGAATAGCTTGTTTGAAATAAATACTTTGACTTATGACTTTGTTCTTTTTTACTAAATAGCGAGATATTTTATGAAAACTCAATTTAAGAAACATTTCTTCAGTGAAGTTTTATTGACTTGTTAACAGAAATAGACTTTGAGATATTATTTAACTGTTTACAAAGAACTCATCGCTTTGGAACGTAAAACAGACGTCTATTTGGGTTCCTAGAAATTGGAATGTAATTTAGAAATACTTTCAACTTAAATAATTGGTACAGTTCTTAGAACGAGTTAAAAATACTGAAGAAACAGTTACCTACAGTCATTGATGTATTTGCTATTTTTTTTTGTAGTTAAGGGCTAATTCTTCTATCATACTTTATTCCAGGAAATTTTTTGAAATTTTGACAGTTATTTCATACAAAAACTGTCAAACGTTTTTTTTGTGTCAAATTTTATTCCTCGAAGAAAAGTTAACTGGCGATGGAAAATCAGCCTTAAGTCATGTCAAAGTCAAATTATTGAAATGAAATAGACACATAAAAGGCATTTTTGAAAAAATTACATGAATTATAACCGTTACGACGCATATTGACTAATTCGCATTATGACCAATGATGGTTATCGTCATAAATACGCGAAATGACCAATCGCTAAATGACTAACACGCTTAATGACAAATACGCTTAGTGACCAACACGCTTAATGACCAACACGCTTAATGACAAACACGTGAAATGACAGGTGAAACGACCAACCAATGCAATCCATAGCCTACAGTTGTCCACTGTTGGACATAACGTCAAAATTTACAAAAAAATCAATTGATTCTAGTCACCCCTTCCAAAAGGTCGTATTTTAATAAGTACGTCGTTTCTCGTCGGATATTGATACTTATAAACCTCATACCTCCTCGAATTACTTGATATAACGAATATTTGCTTGTTCCCTTCCGATTTGCTATATCGAGGTTGCACTATAACACAATGAATGTTGTTGAAATGAAAAAATAAAAGCTATAGCTACTGATAGTGTAGCAAATTACCCAGAAGGGTAAATCTAAAAGTTTGAGAGATGAAAAGACCCACTACATAAGTATGTATAGTGACTAGTATGAACCACTAAAAGTTCTAAAAGGGAAGTAAAACATACACTTCTTTCTTTCTTTATACGAATAAAGAAACGGGTTTAGCAACATTTCCGTAAGTAGGTTTGTACACGTCAATCATATTTAAAAAATTAGATGAGGTCGGTGTGTCCTATCTGACTGCTCTGAGAAGAAAGGCCGAAACAAACTCAGATCACAGTCTCTTTTGGTGTCTGAAATAGTATTTTGAGTAAAGAACTAATTGAGTAAACCTATCCATTCAGTGTACGTATTTGTCAGTAATCATACTAATCATGCATCTCAACTCAGAACTAAAACAATTTTTGCTTCGTGAGATGCAAGTCCCATAAACTTCTGACCGCATCGCGATAACACGGCTCGGTAAGAAAACCATAAACTCAGCTATAACATAATTTAATCATATCTATTAACTTAGCAATATGTTACTTGTATACCCGTGCTGCGCTAAACCCGCGTTGCATTCAGTGTGTCCGAGCATTATGTCAGGGCTGCGACCTTTTGAATCGAAGCTTGAATGCTTGAGCAGTAAATGTAGGGCTGCCTCGCGTGACATATTTACAAGCGGGTCTAGTTCAGACCTGAAAGCATCTAATATTAAAATTACTCGTTACATTCGAGGTCCTTTTGAGTACGGGAATAGGGTTATTCCAAGTGTAGAAGTATCGATAAGTAATGAATTGTACGACATTATCAAATGGCTTACTGTTTAGTATAGGATGTTTCTATAAAAATAAGGCTAATTAATAGTTGTATAGAATCTTCACTCAAATAAAACAGACGATCAAAAATAATAGTACCGCAATGTTTTCTCAATTCATGACAGAGGATTTTCTTGTTAACAATAACAAAATTAGAGAGACACGAGAGGGAAAAAATGATGGAAGAATTTTGTTGTCAATAAGGAAAATCTTTCACCAATATAAACTAAGTGTTCATACACGCGAGCGGCACGCGTCAACGGTTGAGGAAACTGCAGCCAACAACGCGCGTCGACGGCGACGCGAGCGGCGCGTCGACGGCGACGCGAGCGGCGCGTTGTCGGCGGCTGTGAACACAAAGCCGTCATCTCGGTAGTCACTCCTTTTTTAGCCATATCATCTTTAACACAGTCCATCTATCGTTTCTTTAATGATTAATCACTGACTGATTGACATGCTATTATACCATTAAACATTTAATTTTAATTAATATTGTATAAAAATAAAAAAATATCATCAAGTGAAATTTGACATTTTTAATTATATTTTTGTATTATTGTGACATTTTACTGTAATTCAAACGATTCAGAAGACGAGAAAAACATTAATTTGTTTTTTTTTAACTTTCCTAATTGTGGTTCTAAATTATAAAACCTTTGAATTTGTGTAAATTAAATAGATTATAATATGATATGCATGCTCATGTGACGGTAGAACATGGAGGATTCTTATAACAGAACATCTATGAACTAAATACCTATGTTTGCAAACCAATAAATGATTTGATTTACGTAATTTCTTAGCAAAATGTTGCAAGTAAGCGTCTCTTTAAAAAGCTTGTCATCTTAGTACAACCTTTCGTTTTTCTCGAGCGCCGGTCGGCACTGCGACCTCTGATGACCTACTTACAACGCGAGCTCGATTTAAAATGATTAATATCCTAATCTCAAGTCTGGTGATGAGGCAGAAAAAGATTAATATTTTCCTTATTATAGCTACGTAAAAATAGCAACTAAGGTGAAGTAATTATGCTTTTTTTTCCTCTCTCGGCTACGATTGCAGGAAATCTGTAAAAGTTATTCGTTAAGAAGAAAAAACTTGGTGGAAATCGTATTTTCCTTTAACTGTGATTTGGGTCGGTATATGTTTTTAAGGAAAAAAATATGATTTAGGCTGAAAATAGGTAAATACCTACATCTAGTTTATAACAGCGTTTCCCATTTGGTGGGTCGCGACCAGCTACCGGGCCATAAAAATAAAACACCGGGTGGCAGCATTCCCGTTTTGTTTTAAAATAATACTCATGTGACATAGTACTCAAAGATAGATTCGAGACAAGACCACTGATAGATTTTTGGTTATCTTGTCGACCAAGAATACACAAAATGTCGTAATATATACATACATACTTCTAAAAACAATAAATGTGTAACCAGCGGGGCCCTTAGCCCCCGCCAGATACCCCCCCCCCCCCCCCCATTGGTTTAAAACTATTGAGTAGGTCACGAAGCAGTATGTAAATTACAGAGCCATGATAGAACAATGTTTGGGAAACACTGGTCTATAACAAAGACAAGTGATGTTGGAGCGCCGGGTGTTGGTCGATCGTAATAATTATTGTACACTAGCTGTTGCCCGCGACTTCGTCTGCGATCCAGGATGAAAAGTAGCCTATGTCCTTCTCCAGATCATGGTCTACCCATGTGTCAAATTTCGTCTAAATCCGTTCAGCTGTTTTAGCGTAAAAGCGTAATTCTTACATTTTCTAATTTTCTGCCCAAATTTCTTAATTTTTTTTCCGTCCTTCTACAAAGTATTAGAAAACTTTAAAAAAAGATGGATGAAATCGGTAAAGTCGTTCTCAAGTTATGACGTGACCAAGGGAAATAGGGATTAATTTTTATATATAAATAAATAAATATCCCTGGACATTTCACACAGCGCCATCTAGTCCCAAGCTAAGCAATCTAATGCTTGTGTTATGGTAACAAGATGGCTGATAAACTACTGATATACATTTTTTTTTTTGTAAATACATACATATTATAGATAGAAAAACACCCAGACTCGGAACAAATACATGTAGGTCATACAAATATTTGTTCCGTGCGGGAATCGAACCCGCGACACGCAGCGCAGCAGTCAATCGCTTAACCACTGCGCCAACCGTGTCGTCATATATGAATAGATAATTGCAAGGACACTCTTTTAAATCAAGATATTATTACAAAATCCTGGGTACATTATTCTTATTGCTTCTATATGTGAGAACAATGAACAACGAACAATTAAAAATATAAAATTAAAAATAAGCCCTGGCAGTTAAGAGATGACCAGTCTTAACCGACGGCGCCCGTTCACGAACATGACGCGTGGATCAGCACCAGCCAGCTCAACCATTTTGTAGGGAACCGAATGATCCAACATTTTGATTGATATTGCTAATACATTGCTTTATATGTTCTAAAAATGTGTCTGCTCAACAACGTAAATAACGCAATGAATGTTGTTCAACTGTCAAAATGAAACCCTTTGCTACTAGTGTGGTACGCAATTACCCCGCAGGTCTTTTTTCTTGTTTATTTTTTTTTTTGGCTGTTTTTATTGTTAATTTTGTAAGTTTCAAATAGTTTTTTACTGTTTGTGTTACCTAGGCGTGTTTCAAATGAAATATTTTTCTTCCTTTCTTTCTTTTCTTTACATACCTACATAAACTCATCGCCTCCTTCTCACGGGGGGTACGAAAAATGTGTTTTTGCTTATAAGTTTTGTCTAAAATCAACTGTCAATTATCTATACAAAAAAAAAAAAAATACTAAGACAATAGCTTTTAAATATAAATAGTGGACAATATCTCTCTGTAGTGCTATAAATATTAAATGTTATAGTCATCCCGTTACCTGCGACAATATATACCCCCGATGGTACCCCAAGGAGTGAGAGGGTTACCTGCTTGATATACGGCGCTTAAATTTTTTATTACTTTATTGGTAAGCCTGCTGGATTATTTTATGATGTTATTTTAGGGTTTACTTGAATTACTTTTGGAGCTTAGTAACCCAGGCTGATAATAAAACTCGTTTTAAAGATTAGGCTGCACTGGGGTAGGTACTTAAAATCGCTGAAAAAGATACAGCTAAGTAAAGTTTGACTTTCTTTAACCTTTTTATTGATTATTTAAGACTAGCTGCGCCCCGCGGGCTTCACCCGCATAAGTTTCGATCCGTGGGAATATCGGGATAAAAAGTATTTTATATATTAATCCTAGTTACAAACCATCTGTGTGCCAAATTTCATCCAAATCCGTTCAGTAGTTTTTGCGTGAAAGAGGAACAAACATCCATCCATCCATCCATACAAACTTTCACGTTTATAATATTTGTAGGGTAGTAGGAAGTAGGATTATATCGTGGCCGTCAAACCTCGTACTTCGGCCACTAATTTTAGTTCTTACTAGCTTCTGCTCGCGACTACGCCTGCACGAAATTTCTTGTTCCCCAGACCTACCCCGTGGCATCGCAGCGCCTGCCTGCACTATTACTTAACGTTCTTTCTTACTTTCTTTCTTTTTGCTCGGCTCCTGAGAGCCTCAGCGTGATGTAACTGTGTAGCCTCAAGAATTGGGCTACCAAATGCAAAAAGACTTTACAAATCCGCACCCTTATTGCGTAACACACGATCAATCGGAATAGGTTTCATATTGACAGTTCAACAACATTCATTGCGTTATTTACGTGTTGAGCAGAAACATTTTTCGAACTTATGAAGCAATGGATTAGCAATTTGCTTCAAAATGAATGAAAATGATTCCGATTGATCGAGTGTTACGTAATTAGGGTGCTGATTGGAAGTTTCAAAGATTAGCACAAACGTTCAAACAAACTCTTCAGCTTTATAATTAGTATATATTCAAGTTAAGTAGACAGAGTTCCCTACTTTACCAAACAAAAATATAATTTTGTACAGAAATAGGTAGGTACTCATAACAAACCGTTATGCTCTTACGAACTGAACCGACCGACTGATCTTTACGTAGACATCCGTAGCATCTGCTACGACGTAGCAATTTAACCGTAGCAACACCGCTACGAAGCGACTACGAATTCACATCATACACTCGAACATTCTACAATACAACACGCTACATTTACAGCTTACGGGCCATTTCATGCAATACCTGAGTCGACTGTAAACAAGTTCGTTACACAAGAAGCTGAAACTGAAACATTGTAATACTTTACTAACAATCAATTCTCCTAAGCCATAATACATTGTCCTACGGTGTAAAACAAACGCGGTAATACGATTACGCTATGGTAAAGACCATAATTTTCTGAAATTTTGGAAATAGGTTTCAGGGCATGATAAAATGAGGGTCGGTTGTGTCCGCCCTCCCCCGAGGCTATCCGTTTGACATTCCTCCCGTAATCCTGGTCAATACCCTTGTTCATCGCCTTACCTAGGTATAGTCTTTCAATTTAATTTGTTTCGTCGAGGTCGGCGTGCCTCTTACTTTGTTTTTTTGCAAACGTGTATACTACTTTGTATGTTACCTATACTATAAGTAATAGGAATCTATAGAGATAAAGAAAAGAAAGAAAGAAAAAGTATTTATTGCGTTTTTTTTTAGATAGTTTCCAATTATATTATATGTAAGATCTGATAATCAGAGAACTGCTTCGATGGTCTAGTGGTCGTCAGCGCTACTGCTGAGCGTGAGATCCTGGGTTCGACTCCCAGGTCGGGCAAACTGATTTGAGGTTTTGCCATCACGAATCTCTCAGTAGCAGCCAGGAGTCTGGATTTGTGCCCAGATGATGTCATTAGGCTTGCCCCTTGTGGGGCATTAAACATAACTGGGAGCTAAAAAAAACCCGTGTTTTTCAATTTCAATTTACTTTGAAAAATCATTGAGTTTCAAAATTTCTCAATGAAGCGCAATATGGAAGGAGTGATTTGGCTATGGAGTAATGCTGCACTTGCACGCTGTGTGAGCGTGCGTGATCCATCGCCACTCGTTCGATGTCCACCGCGCACAGGATGGATGGAAAGCAGCACATGAAGTGATTTTTTGCTCCATTGGTGTAATTGCCGTATGGCGTTCCAGTGTGAGGATAAATAAATAATAACAAATCATCATCTGCCTAGCCTTTTCCCAACTATGTTGGGGTCGGCTTCCAGTCTAACCGGATGCAGCTGAATACCAGTATTTTACATGGAGCGACTGCCTATCTGACCTCCACAACCCAGTTACTGGGTAGGTAATACGATAGCCCTTGGTAAGATTGGTTGTCAGACTTTCGGGCTTCTGACTACCCGTAACGACTGTCAAAGATCCACGAATGACAGCCGGGACAAACGGCTTAACGTGCTTTCCGAGGCACGGAGGGGTTTCGGTATGTAAAGATGGTCACCCATCCACAGACCAACCGCGGCAAGCGTAGCTTAACCTGACCGATCGACCTGTGCGGCTGTTATTATTTAGCCACGGGCCCCTCAAATAAATAATAACAAGTAAACCTAAAAATAACTGGGGAAATGCGGGTGTACTATTGGTAAACCTTTGCTTAACTCTTGGGGTATACAAGCGTGATGTTATATCTATACTTATAATAAATCTGTAGAAGTGAAAATTCTGTACATTGAAAATATCAAAAAAATAAATGGCAGGGGGTGTTACTAGACCGACACCGAACCCAAAAATGTGATTAAAAAAATTTTTGTCTGTCTGTCTGTCTGTCGGTCTGTCTGTCTGTCTGTCTGTCTGTCTGTCTGTTTGTTCAGGCATCACGCAAAAACTACCGGTTCGATTACGATGAAACTTGGCATAATTATTCTTTAATATCCTGGGCACCACACTGGGTACTTTTTATCCCGGACAAGTATATACAATAAAAAACAAACTTAATTTTGCGGTTCGATCCCTAGACCCGATACTGCAAAAACCGCAAATAATAAGTTTGTCGTAGGTTAAGTCACCCGCAATGGAGTTAATTTTATTCCTTTTAGTTTTTAGAGTTATTTAGGTTTATTTTTATATAAGTCGTAGGTATAGATTTTAATTGTAAAGTATAGGTAGTATATTTGATAGTGTACGTAGTGACCGTAGGTTATTTTATAATACTGTTAGGTAGGATTAGTCATTCGTATAGATATTAGTTTTTAGGGATTTTGCTTATTTATTGAGTTTAGATTAGTTATCATCAGAAATAGGTTTATTTAGGTAGGTAGGTATTTAATTTTCTGTTATTGAGTTATTTTTTTTTAAATTGGGTAGGTACTTTTTTTTTTTTGAGGATGGGAAATCATCAAATGACTCCTCCCGCTCTGGGTGGAGCAGAGGAAGTGTCAGACTCCTACTGACTAAAACCCACCCGTGTTCCTTCCTTAGCCCTTTATGTTTCAGGGCAGCGGTAAACCTTTCGGATGATCCCGCTACCCTGGCAGGATTAGGTAGGTACTTAGGTAAAGATATCATATAGGTACCCTCTTAATCACCACTAATAATAATGAGACACAATTGGTTTTCTATTGTAATTAGCCACAAAGGGCCCGCGAGATAGATGGCATTCTGGGGAAACACATACATTTTATCCTGTTAGCACGTTCCCGTGGGATAATTTCCGACATCCACGCGGGCGAAGCCGCGGGCAGAAGCTAGTAACGTAATAATCACATCATTATCTGGTAGCATTGAAAGGGATGGGAAGATAAGGGAAAGCTAGTAGTCTCAGAACGTTGAGAGACTAATCTAACAAAGCTGAAAGCGATGTTATTTCAGAAAATGCAAATAAGTCACTTGTTTTGTTTATCAAAATCCTTGAAGCTGATAGAATGGCGCTGACGAGAGATGAGCTCACCAAAACCAATAAATATTTACCTTTGTAAAATGGAGGGGGCTCGTGGCTTAATAATAACAGCCGCAAGGAGAGCTCGAAAGTTAAGTTGCTTTTGTCGAGGTCGATCCGTAGATGGGTCCTGCTTATGCTTACCGCAAATAAATGTATTTTCTTTAGCTCTTTCGTTACATAAGGAACTTTTGTGCAAAATGTCTCGCTATTAGACCTAGCAGTTTACTGTATACGTTTTCTGTTACTGTATTAATGAACTAGCTGCGCCCTGCGGCTTCACCCGCATAAGTTTCGATCAAGTTGGGAATATCGGGATAAAAAGTATCCTATATGTTAATCCTGGTTATAAACCATCTGTGTGCCAAATTTTATCTAAATCCGTTCAGTAGTTTTTGCGTTAAAGAGTAACAAACATCCATCTATCCATACAAACGTTTCACGTTTATAATATTAATAGGATTTAAGAATTTTACTAAAGAGATCCCGTTATTAGAAAATTACGCGTATATTAACTATTTGTTGTTTTTTTCAATCGAATAACACTCGAACAACCACAGACAAGCCTTTTGAAGAACATTATTTTCGTTTATTAAACTGCAATACAACATCCTTCCTTCTTAATACACATTCTCGGCTTGCTTACATTGTTACAAAGTTTAAATCAACCACATCTCGCTTGTATCTACGGCATTCCAACTAAATCACTGCCAATTGTACTTGGGAACTGCAATCCCGGACCAACTTGTAGTGTTGTTACTAAAATCCCGGTGGGGTGGGATTCGCTTCATATCGTAACAGACGACAGATTCGGACGATTCGAGCGATCATTGTTCCAGTATGGCCGCCGACACGTCACTGTCATGGCCGTTTGGTTTGTAGTGATTGTGAATTATTTTATAGTAGTGATGGCTACTAGATGGATATGGTTAGGAAGGTGGAGATTAACGAGATGACGACTAATAGAAAAGTATGGAAGAAAAAGACATGTTGCGCCGACCACAAATAAATTGGGATAGAAAAAAAAAGTATTTATTGCGACTCGAACAGGAACATCACAAACTAAACTAAATACACTCAAAAATAGAAAATTAAGTCATATAAAAAAAGGCCTATGCGAGGCCAAAAGGCATCTCAGCATGATGCTGCGACATTTAAAAAAATAAATGTCGCAGCGCTGGTATTTTGATAGGGCCCGCTGTGACGTCACGAGCAGTTACGGGATGAGGCCAGGAAAATGATGATGTTGACTAGTAATATATAATTACAATACTAGTAGTTCTATACTATTACTTTATATGAAGAGCAAGCATTTAAAAGCAAGTTCCAATCTTGCAGAGCAACCAAAATAATATTTAAACAAATTGTGGTAAACAACATTACTGGTTAATTTTCCAAGTACCTAGTCATTATTTTTTAAAATATCCAATTATAGCTATAGGGAAACTGGAAAAGAATAATATAAAAGCACTGCCATTGTGAAGTAAACCGTCATGACTTTAAAAAAATACTTATTTGTCGAAACAACCAGACAAAACTCTCTTATTTGCTTCAAACATCCATCAAACAGAAATCATGACATGTAATAACCAATTACAGATTACCACTCAATAAATCACGTGCTCATTACAGCCAACACCTATTTCAGGGGAACGACAAACAGGATACTGAATCCCATTACCCCTAACCTTTGCGAGCGCTGTAATGTCCGCGTTCAATCATTTTCGTTCGTTCATCAACAATGCTCCCCAGTACAGGGGTGATTCCTCTCATTACCGGGTAAATTGCGGAAGGATGGTCCGAGATTACTGGCAACACTGTAACTAAGCTTTTTATCGAATCACCTTTACGCTTGGTTGGTAAATAATGTTAAAGGGTCTATAGTGGGGTTTTCTTTGTGTGTGGTCTAGTGAAGTGTAGATTGGTAGATAATAATGGTGCTTTTAATAAAATACTTTTCTTTCTTTATTTTTCTTTTCTCTTTGGCGAGATATCTGTAACGCCTTTGGTCGATGGCTAAAGTGGGGGAGGGGGGGGGGGGGTATAAAATACTGACCTAAAAATGTTCTAAATACCTCGTAGTAAACACAAACTACACAAAAAGTCTGATTTTTCATCAGAGACGAACCAAATCAAAACGACGGCTATTTGCGGCAATGTGTGAATTTTAGTTCCTGAGACCCTCGAGCCAGTCAGTCGTCTTGCTCGGGTCACTGGGATAAAGCCTTTTTGTGTTTCAATGCGAGTTATGTCACTACAACACGGCTACGGTTATTATATGACACGATACTACGTACTTAGCTACGCCGCTCGTGCCTCAAGCTCAGCAAATAAAACAGAAGGCCAATTCTCGTAATTTAAAACGTTCAAAATCTAGTCGCAGTCTCATCTCGGCGACAAACAAATGTCAAAAACTTGTCAAAATGTAGGGAAATTAGAAGTATTTTTTGACAGATTGAGACTGAGATCAGACTGTGAACTTTCTTAAAATTACGAGAATTGCCCCTCTGATATTATTTTGTTTTTTTTTCTAGCTTTTGAAACTATCTCGTACGTCGCATATTCTAAGTAAGTACGTTATCGTTAAAATATGGAATCCGCTACCCAGAAACCTGCAAAAATGGCAACAGATTACTGTCCTAAAAAACGTATAGCCCTGTATAAAAAATACATGATATAAATTGTATGCGTATGAAATATTTTGGTAATATTTTACTACATATACTTATCTCTGCTTGATGGAGGGTGTTTCGCGATTAAATCTTCGGGTACTTTGCTCGTGCGCGTATCATCCGCCTGAAACGAGGACGGAAGGAGGATCATCTCGGGTTGCCCTAATCTTTGTCCTCATTTCGGTATTTTCTTACGCAACTAAATTAAATATTTCTACAGCATATAAGTTACTTATTTATATGATGTATGAAGGATTCTCTCTTTTCCCATGCTTTGTTGTGTAGCTTTATTTTTTCATTATGTGGTTCTATTGTGAGTTTGTCTTAATAAGGCAAAAATTAAAAAGAGTATGCATAGATGGTGCGGTCATGTTGAGAGGATGAATAAAAGGCGACTTACAAAAGATGGGAGTGGAAACGTCCTAGAAGTACGTACAAGGTGTTGTTTTGCGACCTCGTCAAATTTAAGGCGGTAACTATGCTACTGATGCTCGACATGAATCCATAATAAAATAAATAATAGTAGGTATTTTTTTTTCAAATTTTCGGCAACCTTTGTGGGACACGCATATATTAAAACGCGGCCTGTCTGAGACCGCACTGTAACTGCCCTTTTACACACACATAACACAAACACAAACTTTTACGATACAATAACGCGATTCTGTTCTTTGAAAGTGGTGTATTTTGAAATACTGTCAAACTTATATAACGAAAAAAAAAGTATGTATTCATTATTTACCAGGGTCGTAATTTTATTTGATTATGTCTTTCCTAGCAGCCTCCTGAAATTTGACGAGGATGCAAAACAACAGCTTGTATAGTGTCCTTATTAGTTTCTTCTGAAAGGTCAGGTGGGTAGTACTCGAAACTGGCATGCGTGTATGAACGGATGTATGAATGTAAACGAGGCAAAAGGTGTATGTAAGGATCGCATCAGGTGGCGTTCAGTAATTCTGCCGACCCCCATGGGAAGAAGGCATGAATTTATGTATGTATGTGTATGTATATGAGGGGCCTGTGGCTAAATAATAACAGCCGCACAGGTCGATCGGTCAGGTTAAGCTACGCTTGCCGCGGTTGGTCTGTGGATGGGTGACCATCTTTACATACCCAGACCCCTCCGTGCCTCGGAAAGCACGTTAAGCCGTTGGTCCCGGCTGTCATTCGTGGATCTTTGACAGTCGTTACAAGTCAGAAGCCCGAAAGTCTGATAACCAATCTTACCAAGGGGTATCGTATTACCCAGTAACTGGGTTGTGGAGGTCAGATAGGCAGTCGCTCCATGTAAAATACTGGTATTCAGCTGCATCCGGTTAGACTGGAAGCCGACCCAAACATGTTTGGGAAAAGGCTAGGCAGATGATATATGTGTATGTATATTTTCACATCAAAATAATAATATTCTACAATGTTTCTCTAAGAAATACTATATATGGTGGAAGGGTCTAAGGGACTACCAAAGTAACGTGGTTGTCTTAATGATAATCTTCTCAGCGAACCTTAGTTCTTACACGAAATCCAACGATTGATCATTAATCCTGTCAAACGCAAACTGAATAATTAATTACAGCAAAGATATATTCACTATCAGAACAGAGTTACTGAAGCTAAAATTAGATCACATTTCTCCTATCGAACTATTTATAAACGTTAGCTTATCAGTTCGTGGTTGTTACTAATAATATTTAATCCCTACGTACCTACAACGAGTAGGCACGCATATGTAACATCAAAGACTAACTGGAAAAAGGCAGATGATAAACGGATGAAAGTATAAACTTTTACAGTGATATTCATAATATTTTCGCACGGGAAAACATCAAAGTTCATAAAAATATTTCCGAGAATTTTAAGTTTTTTTTTTTTCAGTAAACATATAAAAGTATTACCCGTGCGGCTCTGACTTGCGTAGGGAGGTGCTCGAGAGCTTGCTTTATATTTATTTGTGAGCATTACGCAAAATACACGAAGCTTTAGCCCCCACCGCTCCAGTCTGAAGGATCACTAGTTCCCCCCACACGACCCACTAAATACCCCACACTAGTAGGTACCTTCAAAGTGTATGAAAGCTGAAGTGAACAAAAGATGAATGACGATGTTTCTATAATTCATCGCCTCGAGAAACCCAAAGCGGCACTCCAAAGAATTATTGGCTTACTGAGTTTCTTTGAAGTTAATACATAATTAATCGAGAAGACCCGGATAAAAATGTAAAGGCCGTTTTTTGTATCAAAACTGGGCCTCTGGAAACTTGGGGCGTCAGATGACAAGTCATTAATGTAATCTACGGCCACTCGCTGCTGAAATCTGACTTAATGACGTCACGTTTCAATGAATATTTTATGAAAATATTTCTGAGTTGAAAAAACGGAGATCTGGGTCAATATTTTGAATGGAATATTTAATTTAGCTTTTTTTTTTAATATTCTGGCTTGTCGTAAAAAGTTAAATACGTGGTTTCGTCTATTTGTTTTAAACTGTTTCAAAACTCATATTTATTTAAATTAAACCATTTACAGGCACTTTTGAATTGTCAAGGAGTCGGTTAGTCAGAAATATGAAGCTAGTTGCCCATTCCAAAGCGGAACGGGCAAGAAATATCATGGACACTTTTTAAATTTATATTGTTAAAAAATATTAGTTACATCATTAATGATCTAAACCCAGAAAACATTTCAATTAAAATTCGAAAGTCTTAGTCTTTTGAGGCATGAATTCATCAAATAACAAGCCGAAGTCGAAACCCAACTTCCACAATAAACTTCTTACGTGGAGTACAAATAGAACCTCTTGGCAAATTGCAAAACTTCACCCAATTCCAAGCCGTATCGCTTCGTCTGTTAATACAATTTTAGGAGAAAACATTTTTATTAAAAATAACTTCGCCACAAAAACATTTTTAATGTATCTTTTTTTGTTCAGTGAATCGTTGCAAGAATATTTTCTTAACTTTTACAAAAAAAACATAAAATAAAAGAAATAAATATTCAGAATGGTTATTACGATGAATATACAAATATGAATCAAGATTGGTAGTTGTTTAATTATGGAAAATATGTCTTTGTTTATGAAAATACTAGCTGTGCATCGCGGTTTCACCCGCATAAGTTTCGATTCCGTGGGAATTTCGGGATGAAAAGTATCCTATGTGTTAATCCTGGTTATAAACCATCTGTGTGCCGTTTTCATGCAAATCCGTTCAATAGTTATTGCGTGAAAGAGTAACAAACATCCATCCATCCATACAAACTTTCGCGTTTATAATATTAGTAGGCTGTATTGAAAGAGAAAAGCTTTTTTGTGAAGCTATAACATACATTACTAGCATCTGCCTGCGACTTCCTTCGCGAGTTTCTTGTTCCCAAATCGCATCGCATTCCCTATTACTTCATTTTCGCATAACGTTTTTCTGACTAGTATTCTTTTTGCTCGGCTCCTGCGGGCTATAGCTTGATGTTAAATAGTCTATAACCTTCCTCAAAAATTGAGCTATTAAAATCAAAAACATTTTTTAAATCCGACAGGAAGTTCCAGAGATTAGCGTGTTCTAACAAATAAACAAATTCTTCTGCTTTATTATTAGTTT
The DNA here is from genome assembly GCA_945859715.1 of Apamea sordens. Lineage (NCBI taxonomy): Eukaryota > Metazoa > Arthropoda > Insecta > Lepidoptera > Noctuidae > Apamea > Apamea sordens. Next base: position 15,633,657 of record OX244001.1, read on the forward strand.
AGATAGATTCACGATAAGCAAATTAACACCTTCTAAAACACATAGAACACCTTACAAAATGGAGAATAAACAAACCTAAATCTAAACTTGATGAACCTTTGAATCATAACATCCTAATAAAAACATCTTTTGAAAGCGTTCATTGAAGCAGTAAAGCTCACCGCCATTCTATAAAAACGCCGGGAACAGGCGCCACGTTTGACGTCCCTATAGCCGTCCGGGAGCCCGGACGCTGTAATTAGTGCTGCGAACTGATTTCCCCGGGACTGACAACCGGTAGAAAGAGCGGGGAAAAACAGATTTTTCTAACCGTTGCAAGATTTGAAATAGAACATTTAAAATTGGAATGTAGCGGTACTGGGGCCATTGAACGAAATTGAATCGTAGATAGTAATGAATGGAAAGGAATAAATAAAAACGATGCTTTAGAATAAACGGTAACATTTCCAACGGAAAAAAAAATTGTTATTTGGAAATTATTTCATGGTTTAATACGAGCAGTGTTGGCCCAGTGGTAACGTTCGTGACTTACGAGTTATAGGTTCGAACCCTGACAGGCACTTTACTTTGTGTGAATTATTTCATCACCACTGCTCTCAAACAAGGTGAAGGAAAACATCGTGAGGACACAGACAGGTCCTAAAATAAAAAAATCGAACACATGTGACCTACCAACCCGCACTGGACCCACGTGGTGGAATTTGGCTCACTCCCTCTCACAGAGAGGAGGCCACATTATGCAATGCATGTTTATGCTAAACATTCTTAAAGTACGGCTTGAACAAATTCAAAAGAAGATCGTGAAATTGAATGAAAATGTAACTTACTCTCTTAATAGCATTAGCAATGATTGCTCCTTTGAGCACTATGCTAACAAAACTACAACTTCAACTTCAAAGCGCCGCATAACGTGCAAATATTTGATTAAATTATAAAATATTAATAACACTTAAAGAAACGAAGGAGAAGATCTGATATTTTTAATATAAAATCAGATTTTATAAGCAAAGTGCGGCCCTATTTGATTTTGCAATTTCACGTGTAGATAAATAATGCAACGGATTCGAAAGTGCTGCACTTTATTGTATAACTAGCTTCTGCCTGCGACTTCGTGCGCATAAAGCAACTTTCTTTTTTTTCCCTAAAAACCTTCTACAAAGTATTGAAAAGCTTTTTAAAAAAAGTGGATGAAATCGGTAAAGTCGTTCTCAAGTTAAATAGTGACCAAAGGAAATAGGGATTAATTTTTATATAATATTTTTACACTAAATTAGTGTGCATACACACGAGCAAAGTCAAAGTCAAATCATTTATTTCAAATAGGCACATAAAGGGCACTTTTGAACGTCAAAAATAAAATAAAATTGATTCTAGTCGCCCCTTCCAAAAGGTAGTTTTGTATGGAGAAGAATGGGCAAGATACTCCAGAAGAGCAATATTGGTATTCAGCTGCATCCGGTTAGACTGGAAGCCGACCCCAACGTAGTTGGGAAAAGGCTAGGTAGATGATGATGACACACGAGCGACACGCGTCAACGGCAGATGCAACTACAGCTAGGGTTGCTAACCCTACTATATAATATAGTATCCTACTGTATAGGCCCGCCCCCTAATTGCGTAACGGTTGCATATTAGAAAATCAAAACTTGTTCGAGCAAATTTCAAAAGAACAATAAACGAGATAACAAAATTTAAATGACCAAATGTTTTATTTAGAAAAAATTTAAAATCCCAATGTATGTGACATCAAATGAACGACTGATCAAAACTTTTTACATCGAAACAGCTAGGTTAGGTTAGGTTAGAACTGTGACCACACATGACACAACGCACGAGCCGAGCGAGCGCACCGAGCGGTGCCGCGGCAGCGGCCGGCGAGTGCCAGGAACTACGTCGCCGCTCTTTGGGATTTCATCGATTTGGTCAATAGTGTAATAAATAATTTAAACATTGATATTCAAGACTTTGGTCAGCTGAACTTTTGATCAAATGACCATCGTTATTTTAAACTTTGTTGATTTGTACGTTGTTCTTTTGAAATTTGCTCAGGAAAGTTTTGATTTTCTAATATGCAACCTTGCGTAACACACAATTAATCGGAATCGGTTTCATTTTGACAGTTCAACAACATTCATTGCGTTATTTACGTGTTGAGCAGACAAATTTTTCGAACTTATGAAGCAATGGATTAGCAATTTGCTTCAAAATGATTCAGATTACGATTGATTGTGTGTTACGCAATTAGGGTGCCGACTACTATATTTCTGCAAAAGTATATAGTAGGCGAAACTACTATGTTATTATTAGGCATAAAACCCACTAAGCAATAATATCTACTTCTGAACGATTCTGGTATGTCACTTTGAGTTTGACAGATTGTCAATTTCGCGCTTCTCCTCTGAGTTTGTGTTTTGGAAATAGCTACTTAATGATTTGTTTATAGAAATAAATCAGATGAATAAAATTCTAGATATTCTTCTTCCTGATGAAAATTTTTCTTCAAAAAGTAAAGTTGAAAAATGGCAACAAGTTTTGAGTGATTGTAGGTTTTACAAATATTTAAAAAATATTTTTTTTTTCGGCAACATCCCTACACAGATCGTATATTTTCTGTAATGAATGATAAATGGCGAGATGAGCGCAATAGGGCCAGTATAAAATTAATTAAGGCTGAGCTAATGGTATTTAGTAATTTAAATTTAAAATATTGCACTAGTAGCTATGAAGGTTCAAAGTAGCAAAAAATATTCTTTTAAGAAATAAAGTATTTTAAAACCTACTAAGTATATGTACCTATATATTATTTTTCATTTTTTTGCTATCTACTAAATTTTTGGGTTATTATTTTAAAACTACTATTTTTGACTGAAAAAGGGTTGCAACCCTTTTTCTCGTTTCGCTCGTGTATTTGACTATGGTGCTGGAATATACGAGCGGTATGTGTGACGGCGGCCGTCAACTGGTCGACGACTGCAGTTGCCTCTGCCGTTGACGCGTGTCGCACGTGTAAATTATACTTATTGCCATTTACATAAGTGCTCATACAGCACTTATGTAAATGGCAATAAGTATAATTTATGTCATAAAGGTGAATAGACGTAATGGTGACCTTGGTCCTGGCTTTTTTTTTTTTTTTTTTTTTTTTTTTTTTTTTTTTTTTTTTTTTTTTTTTTTTTAGGATGGGAAATCATCAAATGACTCCTCCCGTTCTGGGTGGAGCAGGAGGGAGTGTCAGACTCTTACTGACTAAAACCTTTATGTTCCAGGGCAGCGGTAAACCCTTTCGGATGTTCCCGCTACCCTGGCAGGCTTCGGCCCTGTGGGGCCCCGTCACTTTGCTGACATCTCTTTGAGGCGCGCGTGGAACACGAACACGCCGTCCGGCACGGGCCTAGTCCTGATCGGACGGAGAGCTACCCATTACTCTCCGCCCGCAGGCCCGCGCCTACGGTGGCCGGGAGTCGTCACGACGCCCGGAGCGTCTCCCGCGGCGGCTGAGGCGTGAGGTGCGCAAGGCGCGTTCCCTCGCCCACCCCGCCACCTCCTTCGCTAGCATGACTGCTTCGCAGAAGGAGGCGACTGCCTCCCACTCCCTCTCACCCCGGACCATGGCTTGAACCAGGGCCGGACGCGAGAGGTCGCCACCGCTGCCAATCGCCTCTACGAGGACACGGCGGTGCTCTGCCCAAGCAGGGCAGACCTCCACCGTATGCTCCACCGTGTCCTCTGGGCGATCCTGACAGTGGTGACACCCGGGCGTCTCCTCCCGCCCGATGATTTGCAGGAACCTCCCGAAACATCCGTGTCCTGAGAGGACCTGCGTCAGGCGGTAGGTGAGAGCGCCGTGACGTCTCTCTAGCCACTCCTCAAAGAGGGGTCTTACCGCCGCTATCGTGGCGTGCCCTGCGCTGGGTTGCGATAGTCGCTCCTTCCATGCCACCATGAGATCGCGCCGGAGGTTCGTCCGCTCCGCAGCGGTTTGCCGCGAATGCGGAGTTTCCCCCCGGCGTAGTGCCTCCGCGCGCCAATCATATAGGCGCGCGAGGACTATCGCCTCCAGATCCCATGGTGGCAGTCCGGCAAGGAGGCTTGCTGCCTCGCCCGAGATCGTGCGGTAGCCCCGGATCAGCCTTACGGCTACCACCTTTTGGGGCGCGTTCAGGTAGTGTGCGGCTCGAAGCCGCAGTGAACGCGCCCATACCGGGGCCCCATATAGGGCCATGGACCGCACGACCCCCGCGTAAAGCCTCCGGCAGGAGGCGTTTGGCCCCCTCAGGTTGGGCAAGAGCCGCTTTAGGGCGGCCCCGGCCCGTTCCAGTTTGGGGGCCAAACGTCGGAAGTGCTCGACGAAGTTCCATCGGCTGTCGAGGACGAGACCCAGGTACCTCATCGTGGTCTCGACGCCGATGTGAACCCCTCCTACCACTAGTTGGGATCCCGGAGGTGGCCCGTACCGAGGCCCATGAAAGGACATGGCCTCAGACTTGTGCAATGCCACCTCGAGACCCAACCGCCGGATCCTTTCCACGACTATCGCAACCCCGCGTGTCATCGCGTCGGCCGCCGCCTGATGCGACCTCCCCTGCGCCAGGACCAGCGTGTCGTCAGCGTAGCAAACTACGCTGACGCCTTCAGGGAGGTCGGCCCGCAGCACCCAGTCGTAACCGATGTCCCACAGGAGCGGCCCCAGAACCGATCCCTGTGGGACACCGCACGACATCTCTCGCCGGTTCCAGTTCCCGTCGCGACCGGGGTAGATGACGGCTCTGTCCGTCAAATACGCCCCGACTACTCGACGGAGGTAGGTCGGCACCCGGTGATACCGGAGTGCCTCCCCAATGCAGCTCCAGGGCAGGGTGTTGAACGCGTTGGCGATGTCGAGTGACACCGCCACGACCACCCCACCCCGGGACACCGCGTCCCCCGTCGTGAGGGCTCTCACGCGCATGATGGCGTCCACCGTAGAGCGCCCCTTGCGGAAGCCAAACTGGCAATCCGCAAGATCGCCAGTTTGCCAGTTTGGCAAATGGCAATTAGTATAATTTATGTCATAAAGGTGAATAGACGTAATGGTGACCTTGGTCCTGGCTTACGTAAAGAAAATAAGCCAATAAAGGTGAATTAGATTAAATGAATTCTCTAGGGTCGTGTCTCGGTGCTTACACTCTAGGATTTACATATGTTATACTAGCTTTTTCCCGCGTTTTCGTCCGCGTGGATGTCGGAAAATATCCCACGGGGAAGTACTACCGACCGGGATTAAAAGTCTGCCCTACTTCTAAATCCAGGTTATAAACCATCTGTGTACCTAATTTATTCAAATCCGTTCAGCCAATTTTGCGCCTATCCTGAACATACATCCAGAAAAATGGACAAAAATTCTGAAAACTATATATTCGGCATCAGGCTCGTCGACTCCTACAACTCGTATGAGTCGTTTTTTTTTTCAAAGATATGCAATGTATAATTTTGACTTCGTTACTATTTGTATGTTTACTATATGTAAAGAAAGAAAAGAAAGAAAGAAAAAAGTTTAGTTTTTTTTTGTAGTTATTTTATTACATAGAAGATACGTTCTTTAATTGTAGCTTACTACGCAAGGTTAAATAAGCAGTCTGATTGACCTACCTTTTTTTTTGGATGGGAAATCATCATATGACGTCTCCCGCTCTGGGCGGAGCGGGAGGGCGTGTGTCAGACTTTTAGTGACTAAAACCCACCTGTGTTCCTACAGTTGCCTTTGCCAGAGGCCACGGTATCTCTTTCGAACAACCCGCAGCCCTGGCAAGCATCGGCCCTAGCGCACCCCGTCAGTTCGTGCTGACATCTCTTTGAGGCGTGCGTGGAACACATCGCGCCGTCGACCGGGGCCTGGTCCTTACCGGTTGGCGAGCTGCCCATTGCGCCGCACGCAAGCCCTCGCCTACGGTGGCCGGGGGTCCAGGGCGTCTCCTGCGGCGATTAGGGGCGTGAGGGCGCAGAGAAGGAGGTGACGGCTTCCCATACTCTCTCGCTCCATACCATGGCCTGCACCAGGGCCGGACGTGAGAGATCGCCGCCGCCGATCGCCGTCCCGAGGACGCGGTGGTGCTCCGCCCAAGCCGGGCAGACCTCCACCGTATGCTTCATCGTATCCTCCGGGCGATACACACAGTGGCGACACTCTGGCGCTTCCTCCCGCCTTATCCTGAAGAGAAACCTCCCGAAACAACCGTGTCCGGTGCGGACCAGCGTCAGGGGGAAGGTAAGGGCGCCGTGGCGCCTCTCCAGCCACTCCTCAAAGAGGAGACTTATCGCCGCAATTGTGGCGGGCCCAGCACTGGGTTGCGACAATCGCACTCTCCAGGTCGTCATGAGATCTCGCCGGAGCTCCGTCCGCTGTACCGTGATTTCTCGCGGCATCGGAGTAACCCCCCGGCGTTTTGCCTCCTCTCGTCACTCCCATATGTGGGCGAGGACTTTTGTCTCCAGATCCCATGGCGGCAATCCAGCAAGGAGGCTCGCCGCCTCAGCGGAGATCATGCGGTATTCTCGGACCAGCCGGACCGGGACAGCCATGACCGTTTCGGACGCGTTCAACCGGCGTGCTGGTCGCCGCGTCGAGGAACGTGCCCACACCGGTGTCGGTGCCCCGTAAAGGGCCATGAACCGCACGACCCCCGCATAGAGCCTCCGGCAGGAGGCGGAGTCCCAGGTACTTCATCGTCGACTCGACGCCGATGTGAACCCCTCCTACCGTTATTTGGGAACCCGACGGTAGCGCGTCCCGAGGACCATGAAAACACATGGCCTCAGACTTTTGCAGGGCCACCTCGAGTCCCAATTGCCGAATCCTCTCGACGATTGTCGCAATCCCGCGTATCGCTACTTCGGCCGCCGCCTCCCCTGCGCCAGAGCTAGCGTGTCATCAGCGTAGCAAACCACGCTGATGCCGCTACGGAGGTCGGCGCGCAGCACCCAGTCGTACCCGATATCCCATAGATGCGGCCCCAGGACTGATCCCTGTGGGACACCGCACGATATCTCGCGCCGGTTCCACTCTCCCCGATCACCGGGGTAGATTGCGGTCCTGTCTGTCAAATAGGCCTCGACAATGCGACAGAGGTAGGTCAGCCATCCGCTGATTCTGGAGTGCCTCCCTGATGCAACTCCAGGGCAGGGTATTGAAGGCATGGTGATGTCTAGAGACACCACCAAGACAATCCCACCCCGGGCCACAGCATCCCCCGTCGTGAGGACTCGCACGCGCATGATGGCGTCCACCGTAGAGCGCCCCCTGCGGAAACCAAACTGGCTTTCCGCCAAATCCGGCCCCACCCGCACCAGCCGCCTGACAAGGCGGTCTGCAATTACTTTACATTGCATTTACAATCGCAATAGCTTTGTAATCATTTATAAAAGTGTGATTATTTCATGTTTTTAATCTGTTGTAGGTAGTTATCGACAAGGTAGTAACCGCAATTTCATTCTATGTAGCGTGAAATCAGTTAAACCATTGATTCCATACTTTTTTGAAAGCTTTCTATTTCTATGTAGCCATCATGTTCTAAAAACACGTTGCAGTGAGTTCCCGTGACACGTCACATATCAATCTCGTGTCACGCGTCACGCTGTAGGCTCGCTTTTGGGCGGGATTTACTGCAATCTGTGAACCGTATTTTGTTATTTGACTTTCTAAAATGTTAACACAGTTGGAACAAAAGGTTTTGTTTACATCAGTGTTGTATTTGTTAGCTCTAGCGAATCGTGATCTGTTACTTGGCTTAACAAATTAATCATTTTAATTAATTATTACTTTATTAATACAAATTAATTATTAATTTAATTCGTCATAGTGTCACTTTGACTTTGATATTTGTGTGTTTTTCATTTTGTCTTTTTTGTCGGCACCTTGTTTTATATTATTAATGTGGGTAGTTCTCTAATAATGTACTTTTGTGTGTTGCGCTGTCTTTTTTGTGTGCGCCAAATAAATGATTTATCTATCTATCTATTTAAACTCTAATTTTTTAGACTAAAATGACAGCTGCGATCGACCTTTTTTGTCAAGAGGACATTATTTTTTTATAAACAGGTCCTTAGCATTTTGGTCTTGCAATTAAAAATCAGATAAGGCGCCGGCCGTAAAAGGCGTGTTAATAATGAACGACTTTTGTCTGACATCTCTCGCTTCACGCTGTAATCTCAAATGACTGTCAATGTCAGGGTGTTGCTTTGACACGGTAAAGATATATAAGATATTTTAATACTACAAAATAAATCCTAAAATTCTAGACTAGAAAAACGAAGGTGTCTACCGTCACGCTAATAGGTACAATTAAGCCTATTCGTAGATGTCACGTGTTTGCAAGTGAGTTGCCGCGACACACGTCAATCATCTCGTCACGCTGTCATCTCAATATGCAAGAGATTTGTCACGACTCATGTAAAGGTGTGTCACGTACTTCGAAGCAATTTGACTAAGCAGCTTTTATATGTAAAGTGCGTTTAGTAGACAAGCTTAGGGATACGTAAATACGTTTTGATGAAGGATAAGAACTTGTTTGATCGAATTTATTACAGAATTTCGGAACTATTCGTGACTTTCTCTCTCTCTCTCTATCATTATACGATAGTGTGTTTCGTAATTTCTTTTATAGGCTTACAGAAAAGAGACAGGTATTATATTTATTAACAGGTATATAAGAATATATGAATTATTTTATTTTTTTAACTTCTCGCACACAATAAGGTACAAAGGTGAACTTAATGCCTTAGGCATTCTCTACCAGTCAACCAAGGGTGGTGAAGAGATAAGACGGCAGGTGCTCTTTTTGTTTCTAAATTACCCAAACAGATGCAAAAGTAATGCCAAAATAATAGTTTCTTACTAAATGAATATACGGTACCTACTTATAACAAAAATTACTCATTTTTGTCTGTCGGTTTGTTCTGGCTAATCTCCGAAACGGCCGGAGTGATTTTATTTATTATTATTATTTATTTCAAGATAATCGGATAACAGAGATCCGTAGTGTTAGTAAAGTACCTTATACCTAGCGTTAGTATATACATAAATTAAAATAACAATTTTGGTATGAGTCACCTTGTAAAGAAGACTAAGAAGATTTTGACGGGACTTTTACTGATAGCTGATGTTATAGGCAGTAACGTAGGCTACTTTTATTTCAGAAAAAGAATAAGTTCGTCCGAAAATATTAAAACCCATGAAATCCAATTTGTTTTCCGAACAAAGTCGCGGGCACAGCTAGTGTTTTAATAAAAAGTCTGTGCAGCCAATTTTTAAAAGTCTAACGATATCAGAGGGGCAATTCTCGTAATTTTAAGAACGTTCACAGTCTGATCTCAGTCTCAATCTGTCAAAAAATACTTCTAATTTCCCTACATTTTGACAAGTTTTTGACATTTGTTTGTCGCCCAGATGAGACTGCGACTAGATTTTGAACGTTTTAAATTACGAGAATTGGCCTTCTGATCCAATCCGCCTTCTTTTATATACATATATATTTTATATATGAAGGCAAAATACCACTTGGTTTATACATAAATTTTACTTTCTTTCTTCAAAAGAAAATTGCCCCATGCAACCCCAGCCTCTCAGAAGTCACAGCGTAGATCCCCGGAGTGATTGAGGTTAAAATAACGTATTTACTTGAACTACTTGTGTTCCCCTGGGACCCAGCATCAGTCATCTAAGGGAATAGGGTTGTCTGTCACACAAACTTTGTTACTTTGCAGTTTTGAGAATACTAATAGTACTCCAACTTTGAAGTTTCAATATTACTTTGGGATAAGTTTATTTTGAGGTTCATATGTTACGGTTAATGGGTTTATAGTTGTTTTGGAACGAACGAACGATACCTACCAGCGTGAAAATACATAATTAGCCTTTAATGTTCCCACTGCTGGGACACAGGCCTCCTCTCGGTGAGAGGGAGTGGGCCGTAATCCACCACGCGGACCCAGTGCGGGTTGGTAGATGTCACAAGTCTTCGAATTTTTGGTTCTAGGACATGCCGGTTTCCTCACAATGTTTTCCTTCACCGTTTTGAGAGCAGTGGTGATGAACTAATTTACACAAAGTAAAGCGCCTGTCTGGGTTCGAACCTACGACCTACAACTCGCAAGTCGCGGCCGATACCCCTGAAAATAGTAAAAGTAAATGTGTGACATTCTACTTTTCTTAAGATAAAAATAATGATGATTAAAAAAGACACTCTTACTTAGTTAAGTTAAAGCCTTGAGAGGTCTTTCCATTTAGAACTAACGAAAATGATTCTACAGAAACACACTTATTCTACTTTGTGGGAGCTACAAAGAGGTATACCTCTTGTAAATGCTCACGCAACACTGTTCTAGCAAAACTTTTCCTATCCTAAAATGAGAAAAAAACAAACATAAAATACACGTAAGTACCTATAGTGTAGCACCCCTGACGTAGTTCGTAGATTCCAACGTGACACTACATGAGATGCGCCGTGACGTGATCGATACTCCATAGCAGGCCCATGGGACCCCCGCGGAGACTGGCAGGAGGAAATTAAATCACAGGGTGCGCTATTGTATCGGTTATGAACAGGTGGGATGCCTAGATTTATTTGTGGAACAGAACAATTTGCATTTGACACTACTTACCTACTTATAAAGATTTTATAAGTTTTCACGTAATGTAGGAAAGGGATGGCTTCGTCTCACTTGCTAACAAACTGCACACACACACACACACTGCACATGATTCTAGACACTCTTGCGTAGAAATTTTGAAAAAAAAAATATATATATAAGAAAGATCTGCAGTTTCATAGAAAAGTGTAATACCAACGCTGTCATAAAACGCGGTCGCGGACAGCTATGTTTTTTTATAATCGGCGGAAAATTTCAGGGTGCTTCAGAATCATATACTGAATCCATGGTTAACAGTTTACTGCCACCCTGTATACTCATTTAGGTAGGTACTAATTATAACTTAGGTAGGTACTTGTAAGTCTAATCACCACTGTCGGTTCTTATGTAATTCCAAGTTAGCGGCGAATACTTACTTCGATACTGAACCTAAAACAACAAAAGTCAAGTTCAATATTGATTTAATGATACAAGTTATATTAAGGAAAGCCAGTTTAATCAACTGGAGAAACAGAAGTGTAAAATAATAGTCTTGCAAGTCCTAGACCACTGTAGCATAAGCCAAATACATAAACTCACGACTTCTTGCCATGGGGGTAGGCAGAAACTTTAGATAAGGATCCAAGCCACCTGCTTCGATCCTTATCTAATCCCAACAGACTCCTTTTGTTTCGTTTACGTTCATGCATCTGCACCGCGTAATACACTATCAATCACAATGTGAATCATTTTGAAGGATATTGCTAATCCATTGCTTCATATGTTCGAAAAAAATGTACTGCTCAACAACGTAAATAATGCAATGAATGTTGTTGCCGGCTGCGAGAACTACGCACTAGAAGGCCAATTCTCGCATGTATTCGTTTGATTAGTTCAGATCTACTAACTCAACAGTAATAGATTATTGGATTTACCAACAACGACTTTCAAATATTTACTCACACATATACACAGACAACACACACCAGCAATCACTTGCCATCGTACCACGTTGACAATCTTTGCAATGGAGTTCGGCTGAGCGTAGTGTAGACTCCAGAAGGCCAATTCTCGTAATTTAAAACGTTCAATATCTAGTCGCATCTCGGCGACAAACAAATGTCAAAAACTTGTCAAAATGTAGGGAAAGTAGACGTATTTTTGACGGATTGAGACTGAGATCAAACTGTGAACGTTCTTAAAATTACGAGAATTGCCCCTCATACTGTGAACGTTCATAAAATGACGAGAATTGCTCCTCAGATCTTTGTCCTCCTAGGGCGTCCTCTCCCGGCGTGCCAAATAAACCAAATAACACATACATAACATCACGCCTGTTATTCCTGAAGGGTTAAGCAGGTGTACCTATAGTACACCATCATTTCGCTAGTGTAATAGGGGGCGAGGCTATTGCCATCAACCGGGTACAAACCTATAAAAAAAAATATATATACGTATTAGTACATGTAGTTTTTAGGGTTCCGTAGCCAAATGGCAAAAAAACGGAACCCTTATGGATTCGACATGTCTGTCTGTCCGTCCGTATGTCACAGCCACTTTTTTCCGAAACTATAAGAACTATACTGTTGAAACTTGGTAAGTAGATGTATTCTGTGAACCGCATTAAGATTTTCACACAAAAAAATAATAATCAAACAAACCCATACGTGTGGGGTATTTATGGACAGGTCTTCAAAAATGATATTGAGGTTTCTAATATAATTTTTTTCTAAACTGAATAGTTTGCGCGACCGACACTTCCAAAGTGGTAAAATGTGTCCCCCCCCCCCCCCCCCCCTATAATTTCTAAAATAAGAGAGTGATAAAACTAAAAAAAATATATGATGTAAGTACATTACCATGTAAACTTCCACCGAAAATTGGTTTGAACGAGATCTAGTATGTAGTTTTTTTTAATACGTCATAAATCGAAAACCGCAATTTACCTTTCATTCAATCAACTCAACGGAACCCTTCATGGGCGAGTCCGACTCGCACTTGGCTGCTTTTTTTTCACAGTTTCATAGTCTTAAAATCACAATTAAACAGTTGAGACTCTTTAATTATATAAATTTTATTAAAGCCCAGTAATTCTTTGGACGACCCAGGAACCAAATAGGCGTTGAATAACTTTCAACAGGAGAATACACACGACAATTAGGTAATGAAGACATTCAATTCAACACCCAACATCCCGGTTATAGCACCACAATGTACTCGTATGCTCGTAAACTACTTAACGCCTTACCCAATTCAACCAGTATACAGCCATTCACACAAAATAGACTCTGCTAGGATTTGAAACCGCTCGGCAGTCGGCACAAAGACCGCAGATGTTAGCGATATCTGAGCCCCACATTCTATGGTCCTATTATACGGGCGATTTAAATTGGCGAACTGTGGCGTTTGTGACGATTGTTTCATGACGGCCACATAAAGTTGCAATGTAGAGATAAACCTAGAGATGTAGCAACATTTACTGAGGTACTGAAAATTTTGTGGTTTAAGTACTTTGTCTTCGCGATACGATTTTTTTGAGTAGAAGAATTGATGATTACAGATCATTAAAACTTCTGCCAAATGCGGTTAATTTTCTAGCCCTACGTTTAGCCATTGACGATAGAAAGCAGTTTACAGCAACGATAAATAATTATTTTATTTCTGTAAATTGGCATAAATGGGCGGGCAGTGGGTACCCAACGACATCGCGGCAGGCCCAGACGGAGATGGCGGGATGAGCTGGAATCCTTGAATAAAGATTGATTCTTGGCAGCTCTGGACTGAGAGAGGTGGAATGAGAGTAGGGAGGTCTTTGCCCAGCAGTGGGACATTAATGGCTAATAACATTATAATAGTTACACTAGAACAGAGAGCAGTGGTGGCCCAGTGGTAACGGCCGTGACTTACTAGTTGTAGGTCATAGGTTCGAACCCAGACAGGCGCTATACTTTGTGTACATTTCGTCGGCTTACCGCAAGAACTCATTAAGTAACCAAAACTAAACATTGAGAAATCATTTAATTACTTTTGATTTCATTAGATGTCCTATAAAATCATAAATAATATATGTTTATAAAAAATAAAAACAGCGTTAAAGAGTTAAATATATTTATTAATAAAATCAAACAAAAGAAGTAAAAAATGTTGACGGATATTTTTTTTAAAGCTTAAAAACCAAGTTAATGACTTCTTGCCATTGAAACTCTAAACTAAGAGTGAATTCAACATTTCTTAAATTAGACTAAGTACTAACACTAGACTAGTTTCTCAAAGGAACCAACTGGTATTAATCAGTCTTAAAAGTTAACATAACAAGTCTTCTTTATCCTCATAACAAATTCTTAAAAAAAAAACAACTTAAAATTGCAAAATTTCACAATGGCACCTAAATCAGTAAAAATAAAAGTTAACATGGTAACTAAATAAATGAAATAAGTAGTAAACATATTTCTACTACTCAATCATATTCTTCGTCCGAATATTCTTCTTCTGGTAACATATCTCGACCTTCCCTGTCTGGTAGGTTCTGGTACCAGTGATTTTTTTATTTTTTTTATTTACAATGGGCTCACTCTTGACCTCTATCCAGCCCAGAGGCAGGGATGAGATCTACGGTGCAACGAGCTTGCCCAGAAGAAGCCTATTCACTCTCGCCCTGAAGAGATTCGGGTTGTATGAACTCGGGAATGCAGACGCAGGTAGACGATTCCACTCCTTAGCTGTGCGCATCAGAAAAGATGACGAGAAGCGCTTAGTGCGTATATATGTTATATTAACCAAATAGGGGTGGTATCCCGCAGTGCGTCTGGACTTCCGATGGTAAAAAGGTGAAGGCGGGATGAGCTCATGTAGCTCTTGAGCACACTCCCCGAAGTACAGTCTGTAGAAGACGGACAGACAGGCAACACCTCGCCGGTGAGCCAAACTGTGAAGCTTTGCCTCCACCAGCTTTTTATCGCCAATGAGTCTCTTAGCTCTGCGCTCCACTGAGTCTAAAGTGGCGAGTTGGTATTTAGCTGAGCCATCCCACAGGTGACTGCAGTACTCCATAGATGATCGGACTTGTGCTTTGTAAAGGGTTAAAAGCTGTCCCGGTGTGAAGTACCGGTTAACCTTGTTCAGGATGCCCAGCTTTTTGGCAGCCGTTTGTGCATGTTTGTGATGCAGCTCAGGGGCTCTTCGCTTTGGTTATAGGAAGCCTTTTGTTATAAGCTTTTTTCAACACGTAAGTGTCTGAGCTCAGAACGGTATAGCGAATCACTCTTCGCCGATGGTACGGTTCGCCGAAATCACTCTTAGTCGACAGTTGGTTCCACGAATAAATCCATCGCCGATAGAACTATTCGCCGAAAACACTGTTCATCGATGCTCGCTTCAGCTACAACACCTTTTACCGATGGAACGGGTCGCCGAAATACTTCAAACACAAATAATTTCACATCAGCTTCCTGGTGTAGGTCTCTAGGCCCTTTATAAAAAAAAAGTTGTTGCTTGCTTGTTTTCAAAAAGTTTTTTCTTTTCTTTTTTAATATAAAGTTGCTATTTCTACTTATTATTAATATTTAATGTCAGAGGCCTAGAGACCTACACCAGGAAGCTGATGTGAAATTATTTGTGTTTGAAGTATTTCGGCGACCCGTTCCATCGGTAAAAGGTGTTGTAGCTGAAGCGAGCATCGATGAACAGTGTTTTCGGCGAATAGTTCTATAGGCGATGGATTTATTCGTGGAACCAACCGTCGACTAAGCGTGATTTCGGCGAACCATACCATCGGCAAAGAGTTTAGTAGCGGCTTAAAGTTATAATTTCGTTGCATTTTTCCAGAAGTCATTAACTGTTAGTCTCTAACTAAACGCACATTATTCATCGATGCAATCCCGCGGCGAAATGGCCACGCGACGCGCGCCCTCGTGCCTCCCGCGCGCCTTTCGGCCGCTTGCCGCTCGGTTCGCAGGGACACCCTGCCCCCTTCTACCCGCAGCAGTGTTCCGACGCGTGGTAGTATTACGCGTGTGTCAATTGCGCGCACTCTTACGCAAACATAAATTCATTAAAAGTAAAAAAGAGTGTTCACCGGAGTCTATCAAAAGTAACTAACTGCAGTTAATTTGTATACAAATGAATAGATTGCATTTACCTGAAAATACAAAGAATCGCTAAGAAACAATAAGTATTTTAACCAAACTAAAACTGTAAATAATAACCGTTCCTTATTGTAACAAAAGTCTTTTTAATGATTTTTTGTCATAAATCATAGATTTAAAGAAATCACTAATTGCACATAATGAACTTTAACCAAATGCTGTTCTAAAGTGATGTGCATAATGCGTATCTTAGAAAAGTATTAAGTCATATAAATGACTTTTATTTTATATTAAAATGTGCCATTTCGTGTTTTTTGTATTTGTTACAAACTATTACTATACTTTACCGAGTTCCAAAGAATCAAGTAATTCAAAATGGTAATTATCGACTTTATACCTAGGTAATAACGTCCAAATTTGAAAAGCTAGAATTAAATGCGTTTTTGCTTTATAAAGATCTAATCGAGACGAGTTTAGCTGTACTATTATCTGTACTTAATGATTTTTTGTAGTTAGTGAGTTCTTGCGGTAAGCCGACGATTTTTCCTCACCACTGCTCTCAAAACGGTGAAAGAAAACATCGTTAGGAATCCTAGAAACAAAAATTCGAAGACATGTGACATCTAGCCCACACCCATTGACAACCCACATTGGCAAAATTACCTACTACATATTTTAAAACTAGGTGAGGTCGCGGTCTTTCCAAACTGACTACTCTGAAAAGAAACACCAAAACAACTTCAGAGGTCAATCTCTTTTAAAGTCCAGACATTATCTTGATCATGCAGACTGGCTTGTGGCTAAGTAATAACAGCCACAAGGACCGGTCGATCAGGTTAAGCTACGCTTGCCGCGGTTACTCCGTGGATGGGTGACCATCTTTACATACCGAGCCCCTTCCATGGCCAGTCCTTTTCTTATTTTTTTTTTTATCCTTTATTAAAAAGAACCAGGTTCTTAATAATTAATTACAATCTAGCCTATAAGACTAAAAGCAATTTTAATCTAACTTAATTTATTACTTAATTGATAATTATTTTAAAACTTAGAATAGTGTTTATTGTACTTTACACAAGTCCGTTCCACTTTCTTAGAGTCTGATATGATGATATAAGCACTTTGTTCATGTGTTATTATGTGTGTCATTGGCACTACTTATTATTTCTACACTTTTTACACTACACTAACTCAAAAGGTTTTGTCCGTTTTAGTCTTCGCACTATATTTGTTTGGTCTAACTTAGTTCTTTTCTTAATGAAACAGAAAGAAAAAGATGCACTGAACTTAAATTTGGTTTAGTTAATGAACAAGGGAATCGGCGCCATTGTCATTCATCTTAGTTTTGGCCCCAAAGTATGTAATCATAAGTCCACAGATGATACGGATTTGGAAACGCCCGTAGCTAAGGCGGATACTATACATTTTGTGCTTAGGGTGTAAACCCGTAGTATTGTATATGTACAATCAAGCATTTTCTAGCTGAACAGACAGCTGTGTTGCTGGGGAGTTTGTTGCACCACTTCTTCTTCCCAGCGAAAGCACTAGGAAATGGAGAAGGGCGGGCGTTTTGGGGGACTGTCTTTTGTAATTTTGACGTTTGATAAGTGCTGATTCTCAGCCTAATTTGAATAAATGACTTTGACTTGACTTTTGAATTTGATTTTGAGGTGATCAACAACAAGTTGCTTCATCGTGTTTGGCGATTGTGGGTCTCGACTCTCGAGTTGCCCGTGAGCTCTGGAGCAGAAGGACTATGTCCCTGGGGGTTACACACGTGAAACAAAGATGGCGATTAAATCACGGCTTCGGGTGAGGTACCAATACATAGGTGTGCTGGAAGAGGATTATTGTTTATTGTTTCCTCTTGCCGGTGACATAAACATGTCTCTGTTTGCTGGTTTATTATGGGATCCTGTTGTGTAATATTTTTAATAAAGGCTATGTTTGTCAAGGGTAGAGGACCATTCTTGTAAAACTCTTAAAAAGATTTGTAGGTAATACCGCTTGACTAGTGTGCTATCGTGTGGTTATGGACACTGCCGGCTACATTTTTAACAGTTTAAGGGCTGATTTCATGAGGGGCCCGTGGCTAAATAATAACAGCCGCACAGGTCGATCGGTCAGGTTAAGCTACGCTTGCCGCGGTTGGTCTGTGGATGGGTGACCATCTTTAGATACCGAGACCCCTCCGTGCCTCGGAAAGCACGTTAAGCCGTTGGTCCCGGCTGTCATTCGTCGATTTTTGACAGTCGTTACGGGTAGTCAGAAGCCCGAAAGTCTGACAACCAGTCTTACCAAGGGGTATCGCATACCCAGTAACTGGGTTGTGGAGGTCAGATAGGCAGTCGCTCCATGTAAAATACTGGTATTCAGCTGCATCCGGTTAGACTGGAAGCCGACCCCAACATAGTTGGGAAAAGGCTAGGCAGATGATGAAGGGCTGATTTTCCAACGCCAGATAGTTTTATACGAGGAATAATTTTGAATTTTTGACAGTTATTCCATACGAAACATGTCAGATGTTAATTTGATTCCATGAAAAAAATTATCTTTCGATTGAAAAATGTGCACGCTATGCTCTATCAATGCTCAATATGAGCGCTCCTGAAGCCACTTTCAGCACTGCATACAGACCAACTAATAAAATAAAAATATAATAAATGGGTAAATAGTATTTGTATTCCTCCTCAAGCATCTGTTGAAACAATGCATTATTTATAAGCCTATAACGTACCCACTGCTGGGACACAGGGCTCCTCTCTGTGAGAGGGGCTGGGTCGTGGCCCAGTGTGGGTGGGATGACACATGTCCTTGAATTTTTTGGTTCTAGTACATGCGGGTTTCCTCACGATATTTTCCTTTACCGTTGAAACAATGCAATTCACAAAACTTATCATGGATGCGAAGTTCTTACATTATAGATACAGCTTAGTTCTCTAAAGTTATCATCAAGTCTCTCTTAGCGCACCCAAACAAGCCAGCGCGGCTAAAATCTGCGATAAAGAAGCAATAACGCCTCACACTGGGTCGTATACGGACTGCGAGAGAACAATAAAACTCTCTACATAACAATCAATTTGAAAGGAAACATGTACTTATTTGTGATTCTGATCAGCTGGGGTTAGTTTTAGTAGTAAGTAGTTGAGCTTTTTGTGAAGGAGCTGGGGAGCCGGGGAGTGCCTACCTACCTACCTATTACACACCTAGCACACACGTTTTTCTTACTGTGGAAGCTACGGTTTATTCACGGTCTACAGTGTTGTATGGATCACTATGGAAGCTTGTTCATGGAAACGTTTTTTCTACCGCGCGGTTTTTACGTGTGTAGGTAGTTCAGTCATCAAGCTTCATACACGATGTTCTTGAGTACATAAGAGGAAGTCTAAAAGTGGCACCGGTAGCTGAAAATTTGTATGGAAATCGGTTGTCCTGGTATGAGCATTTGATACGAAGGAATGAGGAAAATGTCGTGAGGAAAGTTTTGAGTATGAATTTCGATAGTTATTAGAGTAGGGGTAAATACAAAGAAACGATGGATGGACTGTGTGAATAAAAGTTAATATGGTTGGAATGGGGTGACTACCGA
Source organism: Apamea sordens (assembly GCA_945859715.1). NCBI lineage: Eukaryota > Metazoa > Arthropoda > Insecta > Lepidoptera > Noctuidae > Apamea > Apamea sordens. The sequence goes on from OX244001.1 coordinate 15,652,929, forward strand.
GATGACAACTTATAGAGAAGTATGAAAGAAAAATACATGTTGCGCAGACCCGAAATAAATTGGGATAATGGCAGGAGAAAGGATGGATATCCTATGGGATACGGGACACTTCAGCTTTGTATGTTAACGAAGCTGCAGTGCCTTTGGACCCTTTGGTATTGTCGATGTTGACGACCAATGGACGCGTACAATGGAAGCATATAATGCTTGCCACCAAATAGCATTAAAAAGGTAGGAAGCTATGCAAGGCATAGAATTCGGGTAAGCTGATATGAAAACAAAAAACAAATAAACTATAAATAATAAAAAACCGGCCAAGTGCGAGTCGGACTCGCGCTCGAAGGGTTCCGTACCATTATCTATAAAATGAGATGTTTTTTATTTTTGAGTTGATTGAATGAAAGGTTTAATTGCGATTTACGATTTATGACGTATTAAAAAAAAACTACCTACTAGATCTCGTTTAAACCAATTTTCGGTGGAAGTTTAGGTACATGGTAATGTACATCATATATTTTTTTTAGTTTTCTCATTCTCTTATTTTAGAAGTTACAGGGGGGGGGGGGGGGGGCTGGACACATTTTACCACTTTGGAAGTGTCTCTCGCGCAAACTATTCAGTTTAGAAAAAAAATATATTAGAAACCTCAATATCATTTTTGAAGACCTATCCATAGACATAGATACCCCACACGTATGGGTTTGATGAAAAATAAAATTTTGAGTTTCATTTCTAAGTATGGGGAACCCCCTAAATTATTTGTTTTTTTTTTCCATTTTTATATAATAATAATAATTTATTTTATGAAATAACAATGTTAACTATAAACAGTAGTAATCTGTCGGTAGGTACACTTGACTTATGCTAGTTAACAAATCAGGTAGATGTTGCAACCAGCACCCTTACTAAGTTATAAAATAACTTGTATTAAGGGCAGTGGTACAAACCCAAACATAATTCGGTTTAAAAAAAAAACACAAGTGTTTGTGTGTGTGTGTGTTTGATAAGGTGAGTGTGAGAATCTTAATGAAAATCTTAATGCGGTTCACGGGATACATCTACTTACCAAGTTTCAACTGTATAGTTCTTATAGTTTCAGAAACAAATGGCTGTGACATACGGACGGACAGACAGACATGACAAATCCATAAGGGTTCCGTATTTGCCATTTGGCTACGGAACCCTGAAAACGCTCGCGCCGATTGTATCAAGTTGGCGCGAAAAGATGCGACTTCTTATTTGCCCAGGTATTCTTCTTCACTGCTGGGCAAAGCCCCCCCCCCCTGCAAATCCTTCCAGGATTGCTCAGACTTCTTAATCATTAAAATAGTCGACGCGCGTTGTCGCGGCCACCATCCCGTGTGGATTCACCTCAGTGTGGCCAGAGAATTAGGCATCCACATAGTTTTCCTTTTCTTAGTGTTTAATTTTATTCGCAGTTGTTTGACTATATTTATAAACTTATCAGGCCGTGAAATGTAAGGAAAATTACTTAAGTTTATATTTAGTACATGTGCGTGGGCCGATGTAATTAACAAGTCACTTGGGTAACTCCACTTAAGGCTCACAAGACCTTCACTTACACACTTAAGAGCGGAAGAATAGCTGAAAATAGATGTAGGAAGAGAAAAGGTGGCCAAAAATAAAAACACTTAAGTATAAGATTACTTTGCTAGTACATAATTGATCCTCAAATGGCTAGTTATAAATATTTAAAAAGTTTAGCATTTTTTAGAAACAAAATGTTCTGTTTTCCGATTTCAACATTCTTTCGTACTGTTACAAAGCCGATCCCGTATGTCTTTAAAAAAAAAAACAATATTTCTACTGGAACCACTTTAATTCACCACAGTAAAAAACCATAGACACACAAGTTCTTGAGTACTTATATTTTGGCTATGTCCCTCTTAATTGCTCCCTTAATTTGGGCACACTAGATTGCGCGACGGCGCGCGGCATCCAGAATCCAACTAAATTATACATAATTATTATTTTTATGCACTGGGTAAAAATGCAACATCATTACTTTAGTAAAGGAAAAGTACACTGTTTATAAGTAAAAGCTGACTTAGGCTTTATTGCCTTGTAATAAGGGTTATAACAGTACGTAGTTATTTAATACACAGCTGTACAGTATTTTCTTGTGCATAAAGTTTTAATAAATAAATAAATAACACCGCTATGTCTACACAATTAGTTGTATTAAGCAAAGTAAGAAGGGAAGGAAAATAAAGCTTTTAAAACGATTGCTTTATCTAAAACGCGCACTAAGAGGTTGCGGACTAAAAGATGCGGGCTAGGGGGACTATAGTCTGTGGATAGTCCTGGATAGATTACATGCACATTGTTTTAGTGTAACATTGTTTAGTTCGCTGAGTTTCGGGAAAGAAGATGGCTAATTGATAGAACGAGACCTTAAAAAAGATAAAAATTAGAGTGTCTGAAATTATTTGTTTTTAGTTTTTAGATCGGAAGTCCCGGGAAATTATTAAACTATTACTACACGACTGTGCTGTAATTTTATGTAACATCTTGCATGCCATTTGTGTGCATAATTATGTTTAGAACAAATGAATGATCTATCTATCTATAAGTATTACTTTTTTATAATGATAAAAAAACAAGTAGGTACTTTTAATCTTATAACCTTCAAATCTTATAACCTACATGATTGGTTTGACCCCTGCCAAAAAGAATTTGGTAAACAACTACCCACATAAAAAAAAACTTGAGAGGTGTCAAGGGACACCCGGATGGAACGAATTTCAAAGAGAGAGAGAGAGACAGACAGAGAAACACGCGCACGCCGCACGGCTTACAACTATAGCAAAAAGTGTCGTTCCAACTTTTGGTCTTAATTTTTTCCGTCTAGCCTCTTTTCGCAACGCGCGATAAGGAACTTCGTTCCAAAAATGTGTCATCATCTGGCTAGCCTTTTCCCAACTAAGTGGAGGTCGGCTTCCAGTACAATTTTTTTTTGTCGCTGAGAAATGCTTTATGCATCCCCGTCTCGCGAGGGACGAGACGGGGTATGTGGGACTCCCTGTCGGAATGACAGTATACCCGCTAAAACTCAGCGGTGTTCCCACATCGCCGTGATGGGAGGGCCATGGGAAACCGGCTTAGCCTTTACCTCAACAACCCTCCCGGCGCATGCCCGCCTAGCTGGTATAGCGGGCCCCCCAAGTTGGGGGGCTACGGGAATGGCCGGGAACACCTGGCCATTCCCGTCCCACACTGGTGGAGGCCTGTGCGATACAGGCAACGGTGCCCTCGCACCCGTTGCCTGCTGGCCTCTACGCCCGCCTAATTGGCAGGCCCCGCTTGCCCCCCGCGTTGGGGGGGGCTACGGCTGCAGAGGATAGGGAGAGCTGCAACGTCACACCGACACTCCTCTTCCCCTGAGGCCCCACCGCGTCCGCCATCAGACGGTGGCGACCCCGTCAAGGCCGCGGAAGGTAGGGAGAGCGGCGCACCGCAATACCGGCACTCCTCTCCCGCTGCGGCCTCCAATCCTCAACCGCGATGTCTCCCATACGACATCGCGGCCCGCCTCAGGTAGGTTGCGATGTCGCCCAAGCGGCACCGCAACCTACCCACCAAACGCTATGTCGTCGGCTTAGCCGCAAAGCCCTGACGAGCAGCCCCCGCTCGGGTTCCTCTTAGCTTCACCGTGGGCCTTCAAGCCACGGCTAAGTAGCCCCCCCGCCTCGACAATGCGGGAACCCACCGGGGGGGATGGAGCGAAATCCTATCTTTACCTCCACAACCCAGTTACAAGGTAATACGATACCCCTTGGTAATCTGACTGGTTGTCAGACTTTCGGGCTTCTGACGACACGTAGCGACAGTCAAAAATCCACGTATGACAACCGGGACCAAACCGGGGATTAACATGCTTTTCGAGGCTCGGAGGGATCTTGGTATGTACAGATGGTCACTCATACACGGGCCCAACTGCGGCAATTGAACCGTGGGGATGTTTTTATTTAGCCACAAGCCCCCCTAAAGCCTTGCCCTCATAAAAAAAATTGTGTATAATATTAATATCTGCGACTAAATATTTAACAAAAAACAGTAACTTATCAAGACGTCACGTGTCAGCGAACAACACAAGATTGATTAGACGAGACACCTCATCTCCATTACCCACAGTCACTCTCCTTAATGACACTTTATAATTACAACGTTGACGCCAACTTGATCAATATTAGTAAGGTGACGATTCTGCGTCAAATTTGTACAATAACATAATGGTTAATTTTGTTACCTTGGAGTTTGAATGTAAAATATAAATGAACACTTCTGAGGGGCTTCTGATCTGTAAAAAATACCTCTAATTTCCCTACATTTTTGACATTGATTGTCGTTGAGAGATTTTTAACGTTTTTAATTACGGAAATTGACTTCCTGTTTTTTTGTGTTCTAGCTTGATTTATAAATAGTCTCTTCATTTCTTGAAAATTCGAGGTAACGCTATTGAAGTTGTAATCTTGTAAAGGGATTTTTTATAGTATTTGCTAAGACTAAATAAAATTAATATTAATGGACGCTTGCACCAAAAATCACGAATTATATTTATTATTATTTTTATCCGTTAATGTCCCACTGCTGGGCAAAGGCCTCCCTACTCTCTTTCCACGTCTCTCAGTCCAGAGCTGCCAAGGACCAATTTCTATCAAAGGAGTCCAGCTCATCCCGCCATCTCCGTCTGGGTCTGCCACGATGTTGTTTGGCATTAATTGGATTTCATTATATTTAGCGTTAAACTATTAAAATATAATAAACTAGCTTCTGCCCGCGGCTTCGCCCGCGTGGATGTCGGAAATTATCCCACGGGGACGTGCTAACAGGATAAAATGTATGTGTTTCCCCAGGATGCCATCTATCTCTATGCCAAATCAGAAGTAAAATGTAACATACAGTTTCAAGTTCAGATCCTCCCCTTAAACACTGAATAAAATCGTTTGGGATTATTCATAACTTGATTCAAAGATTATTTATACCAATTTTCGAGTTAATCAAGCCACGCATTATAATCCTCCCTTGTAAAATTAACTACCCCTTTTCAACCCGTTAGGGGTAGATTTTCGAAAAACCCTGATACATGTTACTCTTTATTTTTGATCTTAAGTATAAATGCATTTTTCTTTCTTTCTTTCTTTCAAAAACTGAGTTTCGAGTTAATCGGACCGCGCATTCAAATTATTCCACACAAACTTCAACACCCCTATATCCCCCTTTGAGGGGTAGTTTTGAAAAAGTAAGTAATAAAGTTTATCATTATAGATAAACTTTATTAATTACTTAGGCGAGTATTCTTGAAAAGTTTCAAGTTTATTAACCTAATGAAGAAGATTTCTCATATAAACTGTATCCCCGCATTTCACCCCAATAGGGGTGGAATTAAAAAAAAATAGTTTGGGTTGTATTCATAACTTGACTCAAAGATTATTTATACTTATTTTCCAGTTAATCAAACCATGCAGTAAAATCCTCCCCTGAAAAATTGACTACCCCATTTCAGCCCGTCAGGGGTAGATTTTCAAAAAACCCTGATACACATTATTCTTTACTTTTAATATTAAGTATAAATACTGAGTTTCGAGTAAATCGGACTGCGCGCTAAAATTTGAAACCCCCCAATCCCTTATTAGGGGGTAGTTTAGAAGAAAAAAAAACTGACAATCTTCATAATTTATTTAGATAAGTATTCGTGCCAAGTTTCAAGTTTATTAACTCAAGGAATAAGATTTTTCATACAACCGAATTCTCCCCTTTTCACCCTCTTAGGGGTGGAATTTCGAAAAATCCTTTCTTAGTGGATGCCTACTCTTCACGAAGAACACACCCTCCAAATTTAATGTCTCTAGGATCAGCGGTTTAGGCTGTGCGTTGATCTATCAGTCAGTCAGTCAGGACTTTGAATTTTATATATATAGATGGGTAAATTTGTTGAAACAATGCGTAATCAGCCTATAACGTTCCTACTACTGAGACACAGGCCTCCTCTCCGTGAGCCATAATCCACCACGCAGGCCCAGTGCGGGTTGGTAGATGTCACATGTCTGGGATATTTTCGTTCTAGGACATGCCGGTTTCCTTACGATGTTTTCCATCACCGTTTTAAAAGCAGTGGTGATGTAATTATTAACACAAAGTAAAGCGCCTGCCAGCCCCAGCAGTCTCGACATTCATAGCGATCGCTTTACGACCGAATTCGGTCGCAAAGTCCCGGATTGACAGGTGTAATGTATGGAGTGACAGGACTTTGCGACCGAATTCCGTCGTAAAGCGATCGCTATGAATGTCGAGACTGCAGGCCCTGGGTTCGGACCCACGACTTACAACTCGTAAGGCGGGGCTGTTAACACTGGACTACCACTGCTCTTTCTATAGCTTCATGACATAATAATATTGACGATAACTTAGTTCTGTAATATCGCTAAACGCTGGTCACAACAAGCGATCGTCTCAAGACGTTATTTACCAAATCGTCGGTCTCGCGTGGCTTCAGTTACCTGGGTAATATACGAGGTAGAATTGTGTGCGTTTTGGCTGAAAACACGCTTATATAACAAGAGGGACACGCCTCGGGACGTTGTTCGGCCTTTATTGGTGTTTTTGATTTATTATACAAGGTACGGCTAAGTTTACATTGCCGTCACCAAGTTTTTTTTTATGTTATTAAGCCTAGTGTTGTTTATGTTAGTTGCCTATCTTGTAGTAAGTGGTTAACGCCGCCTGATGGAGATCCATACTAATCCTTACTAATATTATAAATGCGAAAGTGCGGGATTTTCAACTCTCGGTGTTAAGCCGAACATTGAGTATCAAGCAGCGCATCCCAGCTCGTCAAAAAAATATACTGTTGGATTTTCAACGCCCGTGCTTACGTTTTTTTTTTGTCTCTGGCGGAATATCCTCATGGACATCCTGCGCCCTGGGGAAGGTAGAGGGGCATGCCGGACTCTTACCGGCTAAAAACCACCCCGGTGTTCCCTTCCTGCAGTGCGATTCTGTAACCATCTCACCGTGAAAACTCAGGTGAAGTGAGCGTGGAGTGAGCTGTCATTCCAACTAATGCTAGGGATTGACACTATTGACAGCTCACTCTAAGCTCACTTCAACTAACTTTTCACAGTGAGATTTTTAAAGAATCGATCGGCTGTATTGCCGGGGGTACGGTTACATTCATCCGCGCCCCCGCGGCAGGTATTGGCCCACCAGATGTGGGCTAACTCTGTTTATCTGTCTGTTACCTTTTCACGCCTTAACCACTGAAAGGGCTTGGATAAAATTTAGCAATAGACCATGAGAGGGTTAGGACATAGGATCTAGGGTACTTTTCATCTTGGATACATATGGATGATACAAAAAAAACACACGCAGACAAAGTCTTGAGCTAGTATGATATAAGTATAAAAAACAGCTGTTCCATACATAATAATAATAATATCCCTGGACATTTCACACAGCGCCATCTAGTCCCAAGCTAAGCAACCTAATGCTTGTGTGGAAACAAGATGGCTGATAAACTACTTATATACATTTTTTTTTTACGTAAATACATACATATTATAGATAGAAAAACACCCAGACCCTTACATTTTGTATGACATTATTTTTTTAAATAGTCTAAGCTGGTGATCTAGAATCATGTGCTGAATAATTCATGGTAACATTTTGATCGTGTACAGGAGAAAAAGCTTTTAATTTTTATTAAATATTGAAATTATTTACTTTTTTCATTACTGTACATACAAATTATATTTTTAAATATTAATAATAGTCCCCACCGGTATCGGGAACAGGGTCCAAGCTACAGGTAGTCAGGGCTCTAAAGAGTTTGTTAGTTTTTAGTGTAATTATAATGTTGTATGTATTTATAGTATTTTTAAGTTATATTAATATTGTATTGTATGTGTTTATATGGGCCTTGATGCCTGAAAAAAATGGATAAATAAATAAAATAAACACAGGAACCTCCTAACAATGCGAGTGTGTCCAGAAGTATCGCTTCCTGAATCAAGCCCTTGATCCAGCTGCCCAAGACTGCCCAAGAGACGAGACGAGATGAGACGAGAGCCCCCTCAGATGTTGGTCGAGGCTCTTGGCCATTGATATTTAAATTATCATTTCAGTTATCGTCCGACACAATTAAACAAGGACATTATGCAGTTATTGGTAATGCCTCTGTATGTACAGAACGAATATGCGGTGACTGTGCATTTACGGTAATTACGGCAACTGGCGGAATTTGAATGCGTAATAAGTTAATAATACAATTAAGTTTTATTTGCCATCACACAATCGGGTGACGCTTATTAAATTCACATGTGTGGGTATGTATATCTTTAACGACGTAGCTATTTGAATTTACGACTAGTGCTGTATGTATAACAGTGCGTTTGTACCTAAGTACTCGTAAGACTACCATGCACTACGGGTCTAATCAGATTTACGTTTCCAATTGATGTTATTTCAAGTTAAACAAATATCAACTTTAATTTAGCAGTAATTAAGTTGATTTCAGAGTGACTAGCATTATTTAAAAAGCCTAAAAAATGTTTGAAGTTGTATCGTAAACTGAACTTTATTGCATAGGTATTAAAGTTATCTTTCCAATAACTCATATTTGTTCACATATTTGGCAAATAAATCGCGAACGGTGATTAGGTATATTAGAGTCAGTTTGAAAGTGACGCCAGTGACAAAAAAGTTGAAAGGGAATCGTTTGTCTCGGTATGGGCATGTGTGTGTGGCAGGAGGGATAAAACGCATGTGACTAAAACGTGCATATAAATGTGGATAGACGGAGAGGGAGAGAGAAGACCAAAGAAAGGATGGATGGATTGTGTGAGGCAAGAAAAGGGAGCGAATGATAGCGTGACAGTAGACAGGGGAGAATGTAAGAAGAAAATATGTTGCGCCGACTACACCGTACCTAAAGGGTGACTTGAGTGCCACTAATTGCATTACAGGACTAAAGCCTAGTAGGGTACCTGTACTCCTTATAAATATGATCCGTTTATTATGTCGAAAAGATAGCGACATCTTTAGGACGAGCTGGTACCTATACCACAAGCGGTACAAAGGAGATCAGTCAAAGAATTAAAGCATTTCACCTAAATCGGGGAAGTCCACCCATGCATTTTTTTCTACGGCACCAAATCTCTACGACGTTCTGTAACATAATGTACATACTCACAGTTATCTTCATTTATCCTGTCGTGAGGAATAATCAGATCAGCGCCTAACGGTAACGGAATGCTTGTTCTGACCTGGAGGACTGAATGAAGATAACTGTGAGTATGTACATTATTTTACAGTTCCTACAGCTGTTTTCTTTGAATCGATTTGACGTACCTACACACAGGGGATGCCCTGAATAGAAACATAAGCAAAAAAAAAGTTGTAGACACTCGCAGAAGCTGTAATACTGTTCAATAAGGTCACCATTGCGATCGCTGCAAAAAGCAACGACGTCTTACAAACTTTTCCCCCGTGTTTCCCTGAAATGTTTGCAGCATCCAGCAGAGAGCGTCACGACGGGCGAGCCAACATGACGGCACTAACATGGACCAACTTCACGGCACAAACAACTTTCAGTTATGCCGATAGCAAACTGTTCCCGTGTCTATGGCCGAGTAACATTGATTGGAAAACTCGCATATTTTCCTATTGGATGGAGCTGTATGTTGATCAAATGGGCAATTCTCGTAATTTTAAGAACGTTCACAGTCTAATCTCAGTCTCAATCTGTCAAAAATACCTCTAATTTCCGTACATTTTTGTCAAGTTTTTGACATTCGCCGAGACGACACTGCGACTGGATTTTGACCGTTTTAAATTACGAGAATTGACCTTCTGATCTGATATTACCTAGTATTTAGTAGTAGTAGGCAGTAGATGTTACATGATATTTAGACTAAGTAGTTGTAGTAACTTTTCAGTTTCATTGTAGGTATGTAAGTAAGTATACAGGATGGAATTGAGAACTTGCGACAAATCGAAATAGGAGGTGCAGTGCCTAACTGTTACGTAATCATAATAAATTGTCATTTCCCGAATCTAAATTCTTGATAAAATTGTGTTATATATATGGTACTAAACCATATATATATATACATTAGCCAAATGGCAAAACATAGAGAAACTATAATAAATGTATAACATTGACTGTAACACCTGTACTGTTGTAACCTATGTTTACAAATAAAGATTGATTGATACCGTGTTATTTATTATTAGATAGTGCAAACTAAGTTATTGCCTTCAAGTAGACACGAATTAATTATCGTCTTTTCAGTTTTTTGAAGTGAAAACTTCTTTAGCGGCGTTGTGCACTTTTGTTGTGATGGGTAAAAAATGTTAAAAACTCGCGCCAGGACACGTGACCTGCCGATCGATTCTGTAAAAATCTCACCGTGAAAAGTTAGGTGAAGTGAGCTTAGAGTGAGCTGTCAATGGTATCAATCCCTAACATTAGTTGGAATGACAGCTCACTCCACGCTCGCTTCACCTAAGTTTTCACGGTGAGATGGTTACAGAATCGCACTGCTGATCGAAAATTCGCAAGACGAAGGGAGAGTAGACCGCATTCCAAACTATAAAAAATGCACAACGTTAATAATCAAGTTTTCACTCCTGCCGGCACTCGCGGAGTGCAACCCGTTGATTTTTTTTTTCAAAATTATCAAGACAAACAAGAAAATTAAAGTGTCAATTTTAGCGCGCGCCCGATAAGCAATCTATTTATCACTGATTTCGAAGAAAAGAGGGAAGGAAGGAGGGCTTTACTCAGAGAGCAGTGGTGGCCCAGTGGTAAAGCCCGTGACTTGCGAGTTGTAGGTCGTAGGTTCGAACTCTAACAGGCTATTTACTTAGTGTAAATTATTTCATCTCTCAAAACGGTGAAGGAAAACATCGTGAGGAAACCGACATGTCCTAGAACCAAAAATTCGAAGACATGTGACTTCTACCAACCGGCATTGGGCCCGCGTGGTGGATTACGGCCCATTCCCACTCACAGAGAGGAGGCCTGTGTCCCAGCAGTGGGAACATTGTAGGCTGATTATGGTATACCCAGCAGTGGGCGGAACAAGAGATGATGATGATGTATATTACATACATGAACTCCAGCCTTCTTTCCATGGGGGTAGATAAAAACTTGAGAGGTGTCAAGGGACACCCGGATGGAACGAAGTTCAAAGAGAGAGAGAGAGAGAGACAGAGAAACACGCGCACGCCGCACGGCTTACAACTATAGCAAAAAGTGTCGTTCCCAGTTTTGGTCTTAATTTTTTTCGTCTAGCCCCCTTTCGCAACGCGCGTTAAGGAACTTCGTTCCAAAACTACAGAATATACAAGCTGTTGTTTTGCATCCTCGTCAAATTTCAGGAGGCTGCTAGGAAAGACATAAATAATCAAATAAAATTACGATCCCTGCTAAATAATGAATACATACTTTTTTTTTAGTTATTTAAGTTTGACGGTATTTCAAAATACACCACTTTCAAAGAACAGAATCGCGTTGTTGTATCGTAAAAGCGGCCGCGTTTTTATGTGTGTGTGTAAAAGGGCAGTTACAGTGCGGTCTCAGACAGGCCGCGTTTTAATATACGTGTCCCACAAACGTTTCAGAAAATTTGTAAAAAAAATACCTACTTATTTTATTATTGATTCATGTCGAGAATCAGTAGCATAGTTACCTCCTTGAATTTGACGAGGTTGCAAAACAACACCTTGTACCTTTAGGTATATTCTGTAGTGTTTGTCGCCACTCAAATAATGGACACAATGTTATGACATTTTGTCCATTATTTGAGCGGCATAGAAAACAAAGGTACCTTCGTAGTGAATATGGATAATGACCGTTTGAGTAAAAGTTCGGCCCTTTGTACACATACCTACGTTTGTGAAAAACAACCGTTTATTTCCCGCTACACTCGGCGAATAAACCGTTTGTTGTTTTGTTGCACGGTCATCATTGTTGTATCCATAGATTTAGGTTTAGGTTTACATTTCTATGGTTGTATCCTAATAATATTATAAAAGTGAAAGTTTGTATGGATGGATGGATGGATGTTTGTTACTCTTTCACGCAAAAACTTCTGAACGGATTTGGATGAAATTTAGCACACAGGTGGTTTATAACCAAGATTAACATATAGGATTATTTTTATCCCGATATTCCCACGGGATCGAACCTTATGCGGGTGAAACCGCGGGGCGCCGCTAGTAGATCATATGGAAGCTTGTTGACAGACACGTTTATTCTACGGAGCGGTTTATATGCCTTACCGTAAAGAAACCATGCCGTGCCTCAAGACGAATATAAGATAGTTGGTACAGATTAGCTAACGGGTTACTTTCCGAAAAAATCTTCTTTCTGGATAAGTTGATGGCGCCACTCGTAGATATTCAGTAACCTTGACGGCTTCTTACGAAGCGACAAGTGGTAAGTATCTTTCAAAGGAATTCAAAAATACTTCTGTTGTTAAGGTGGATAACCATCTCTAGACCAGCAGCCTAATTGCGTAGCACACTATTAATCTCAATTTGAATCATGTTTAAGGATATTGATAATCCATTGCTACATAAGTTTGTAAAATGTGTCTGCTCAACAACGCAAAAAACGCAATGAATGTCGTTGACCTGTCAAAATGCAACCCATCGCTACTGATAGTGTACCCCGCAGATCAACGAAATCAGTGTTTTAATTAATCTCATCTTTTCTAAGCCTGCGTCAATGGAAACACTCAAGAGGATTAATAAAACCCTCGTTGATATACAATTTCATTTGATTTTCCATTTAATAATTAAAATAAAATAAACCTGAGTTGTGGCTGCCTCATATAAAATTTACAAACGAACGGAAAGCTTGTAATATTGTATGAATCGCATAATTCCGCTCATGGGGGCCGCGGTCAGCCGTCACAAACATTCACTTTGTCGGCAAAAGGGCTACAATTTGTAATACATTATAATTAAATTTAACTCTGCTGCGGTTTAAAATTATAAATCGTTGTTTTTCCCTTTAGGTGTTTATACTAACCAATTGACGAAGGGTATTCGTGTTTTCTCTAAAGATATGGCATCATATAGCTCAGTAAAGTAATTAATTATTTTCGCATTTAAAGCCATAACTTCTAAGTTTTCTTTTTGGGTAATTAACAAACATAATACCTAGCAGAGGGTATCGGTGTCCAAGATTAGATGGTGGTAAAGTTATGTAATGAAATTTTGCGAATCCCAGAACATTTCAACAATTGTTTATCAGATTGACACACTACGTCAATTTGCAGTATATCGATTATTTAATAATTCGACGACACGGTTGGCGCAGTGGCTAAGCGATTGACTGCTGCGCTGCGTGTCGCGGGTGCGATTCCCGCTCGTAACAAATATTTGTATGACCTACAAGTAGTTGTTCCGGGTCTGGCTGTTTGTGAGTTTAAATGTTTGTAAACGCACCCACGATACAGGAGAAATTCCTAGAGTGGGACCACGTTATTCTTAAGGGAAACAAAATACAAATGTCAAAAGAAAGAGTCGAGATAAGTTTTTTTTTTTGTTAGCCTGCTCTGTCCCTTTCCTGGGTTTGCCCAAGAAAGGGACAGCGCAGGCCTCTCTCCACTCCTCCCACAGTTCGCGATTCCGCGCGTCCTCCTTCCAGGGTAGTTTGTCCTGCAGGGTAATTGCGTAAAACAAAACACTAACAGTAGCATTTTTCAGCTTTCATTTTGTCAGTACAACAAAATTCATTGCGTTATTTACGTTGTTGAACATACAAATTTTTCGAACATATGAAGCAATGTATTAGCAATATCCTTCAAAATGATTCAGATTGTGACTGAAAGTATGTTACGGAATTAGGGTGCAGTTCATCCCGCGCCGTCTCCAAAGTGGCCTGCCACGACACGTCACTGTCTCACTGTCTCAGAGCACCAGCTCTATGCTATCTGGGCCAGAGTTTTGAATTTACCTGCGGACAATTTAAGTTTGTAGTCAGTCTAAAATAAACAAACAATTTCCCCTGTCTTTGCCTAAGCTGAGAAACCGTTGCAAGTTGAAGTTGATTCAACTAGATTTAAACAAATAAATGCTTACATAGTTCAGCGTATCGTGATTGATGATGATGATGTGCTTCAGAAATTGGCAAAAAAACCTTTCATAGAGTGGTTTACAAAAAAAGTTTGTTGCTCCCATCGCGATTCATATTCATTCAGCGGATTTTTATTCAATAGGTACCTGTATAGAAAAGCTTTTCATGAAAAAAAAAATACATATTGTGTTATCCTTTTTGATGGTAAACATGTAAAGTGCGCGAATGCTTTTAAAATGTAAAAATATTTTTGTGGAATATTTTTCATGAAGCCTTCTGGTGTGAAATGTGAGTATATTATTTTACAATTCTGATGGAGCTAGCCTAGCCATTTCCCAACTATGTTGAGATCGGGTTCCAGTCTAGTCGAATACAGCTGAATACCAGTATTTTACATGGAGCGACTGCCTATCTGACCTCCACAACCCAGTTACTGGGTAATACGATGTGCCTTGGTAAGGTAGACTGGTTAAATAATATCTATTTTCTGTAAGTAGGCTTTTACAAACACTTTTACACGTCAATCATATTTTCGGGTTGTCAGACATTCGGGCTTTTGACTACCCGTAACGACTGTCAAAGATACGTGCTTACCGAGGCACGGAATAGTTTTTACGTTCCCGACACAATACCTAAGATAAAGACTAGGTATATAGATCATCGTCTTTTGATTCTGAAGGCCAATTCGTAATTTAAAACATTCAAAATCTAGTCGCAATCTCATCTCAGCGACAATCAATGTCAAAAACTTGTGAAAAATATAGGGAAATTAGAGAATTATTATTTTTGACAGATTGAGACTGAGATCAGACTGTGAACGTTCTTAAACTTACGAGTATTGCCCCTCTGATATTTGACTAAACACTTTACTATACATATACACAAGTAGACACTGACATATTATAAGGGCGGCCAGTCATCAGTCACGCAGTTAATTAAGCTCACCTTCTGCCGACGCCCACGTCAACACGTCACCACGTCAACATGTGTCGTCTTACAGCCGGAAACAAATTACCTACGCCTTGCCCTCACTGTGCCATGGATATAAATCTACATTATGTTCTTCTTAGCGTGTGGATGCAGTCGTCACAGTATAATAAAGTAAGCAGTAGAACGTCCCAGCATTGTCCTTGAAATAATTAGTTACGGCCGCTCGGTAGATAAACACACACTAGGGTTGCCCACTAACTGTGTATCTTGGGTTGTAAATGTAAGTCCATAAAAATCATGGGAGAGCATTTCAATGTACAGGACATACAAAGGGCAAGGTTTTATATTAGGTTTATAGAAGTTGAGCCAAATTCGGAGAGATTTATAACTAAATCAAATTTTAGTCACCAGAAACAAGATCTGATGTTAAACTAGTCGGGTATATGAGGTCAGTGAACAAACCGTGGACCGTGGATGATCCTCTCCTAAACGTAGGTTTTCTCTGGCCTATTGGAAATCAGAAGTGCTATTTTGTAAGCCTCATTTCGAGGCTCTCACACACATGACGAAGGCCAACACATTTGTTATTAAAGTAAACTAAATCACAGTATACCTAGTACCAAATTACAACGTCCTCACATCTTGATAACTGTCGTGTATCGAAGTTCCACCTTCCGCCGGTCTTCTGAAATCAACAAGTCATAGAACAACAGTAGTATCCATTGGTGACGTTTAAAATTCTTGAATTACGAGTATTATCAAATAAGTTTATAGGCCAAATATTCTAAACTTGAGGCAGTTCTAAGGAAATTTTACAGCCGATCTATTCTGTAAAAGTTTACTGTGCAAATTTATGTGATGAGCTGTCAATAGTGTCAATCTCAAACCAGCCTATTGTCTCAGAACAGTAACCTGTTTCGAGACTATTCTGTATAAATCTCACCTGAAAACTTAGGTGAAGTGAGCTGTCAGTCCACCTGCAGTGCGATTCTGTAACCATCTCACCGTGAAAACATAGGTGAAGTGAGCGTGGAGTGAGCTGTCATTCCAACTAATGTTAGGGATTGACACTATTGACAGCTCACTCTAAGCTCACTTCACCTAACTTTTCACGGTGAGTTTTTTACAGAATCGATCGGCAGATGCTCTAGGGATTTACACTTTTGACAGCTCACTTCACCGAAGTATTCACGGCGAGTTTTTTGAAGTATAAGTCGGTAGCAGGTACCTAACTGTGTCAAATAAAAACATGGCAAACGGAATATTTCAGTCGTTTCTCCACCATGCTCGTAAAAACGTTGTATGTGGCCCGAGGGTTGTGGGTCAGCTTCCCTTCATTACTTATGCACTCTTTAAACAACATACTTTATAGCCACCCATAGACAACTCTAACCTACTTTAAAAGGTAAGGTGCATCACGTAAACTTGTCACAGGGTATAAATATTCAATGCAATATTTTATGAGGTCGTTGACCCACTTCGTAAATGGAGGTCCCAAAATATATATCAGTTGTCATTTGGTCACGTAGAGGGCCAAACGTTTTCAGTTTCATATTGACCTCGGGGGATAGATATTTGAAGTTGTTATTGTTCCTACAACAATATACTTAACTGTTAACGGTGGGGTAATTGCGTAGCGCAGTAACAAAAGGATTGGCTTTCATTTTGAGAGTTCAATAACATTCATTGCGTTATCTAAGTGGTTGAGAAGTAATTTTTTTCGAATAATGAAGCCACGGATTAGCAAGATCTTTCAAAATTATTTAGATTACGATTAATAGTGTTACGCAATTAGGGTGTTGGACTTTAAAAAGTAGAAAATTATTGTGCATACATAAAATAATAACAGCCGCACAGGTCGATCGGTCAGGTTAAGCTACGCTTGCCGGGGTTGGTCTGTGGATGGGTGACCATCTTTACATACCGAGACCCCTCCGTGCCTCGGAAAGCACGTTAAGCCGTTGGTCCCGGCTATCATTCGTAGATCTTTGACAGTCGTTACGGGTAGTCAAAAGCCCGAAAGTCTGACAACCAGTCTTACCAAGGGGTATCGTATTACCCAGTAACTGGGTTGTGGAGGTCTGATAGGCAGTCGCTCCATGTAAAATACTGGTATTTAGCTGCATTCGGTTAAACTGGAAGCCGACCCCAACATAGTTGGGAAAAGGCTAGGCAGATGATGACATAAAATATAACATGATATGGTCGTGTGACAGATATTAGGTATTTTTCAGATAAAAAAGACCCTCGAGGATGGCCAGTTGGGTAGGAATAGAAAGTAAATAATATAATTTAAACTCTTTCATTTACATACTGAGTAAGCTGTGGTTAGGTAGAGTGCGGATTACAGAATAATGTATACTCATCATCTGCCTAGCCTTTTCCCAACTATGTTGGGGTCGGCTTCCAGTTTAACCGGATGCAGCTGAATACCAGTATTTTACATGGAGCGACTGCCTATCAGACCTCCACAACCCAGTTACTGGGTAATACGATACCCCTTGGTAAGACTGGTTGTCAGACTTTCGGGCTTCTGACTACCCGTAACGACTGTCAAAGATCTACGAATGACAGCCGGGACCAACGGCTTAACTAACGTGCTTTCCGAGGCACGGAGGGGTCTCGGTATGTAAAGATGGTCGGTATGTAAGAATAATGTATACTATACAAGTATTAATGTTGTACAAGATAATTGTAATATACCTACCTATCTTTCGTTGGTAATCCTTAAATAAACCGCAAAATCAGCCTATAATATTCCCACTGTTCGGACACAGGGCTCCTCTCTATGGGAGGGAGGCTGTAATCCAACACGCGGGTTGGTAGATGTCACTTGTCTTCGAATTTTAGGTTCTAAGACATGCCGGTTTCCTCACGATGTTTTCTTTCACCGTTTTGAGAGCAGTGGTGATGAAATAACTTACACAAAGTAAAGTGCCTGTCTAGGTTCGCACCTACGACCTACAACATCGATACCACTGAAAATAGTAGAAGTAAATGTGTGACTTTCTACTTTTCTTATTTTCTCAGATTTAACATGCAGAAGATATAATGATGATTAAAAAAGACACTCTTACTTAGTTAAGTTAAAGCCGTTGCCCCACTCTAGGAATTACTCCTGTACGAGTATGTACAGTCACGAGCACCAATATGTCAACACTTGGCCACTTTCAATTGTGATTTTTTCGTGAAATAACGAATGCAACGTTGAAATACGACTCATTACATAAACCTATGGGTTCAAAAATGCTATCATGTTCGTAACAACATAAAATTTCATTAAAAAATAAAGGAGTAAATCGCTTTTGAATAAAGCCGAGTGTATACATACTTTTGTTCGTGACTGTATGTGTAGTTTAAAAAAAGTAAAGCGCATGTCTGGGTTCGAACCCGCGATCTACAACTCGTAAGTCGGGCCCGTTACAACCGGACTGCCACTCACCAAAAACAATAAAAACCTCTTGTGTCCATTTTCAAAACCTTAATAGATTCCTTGCTCCATAAAAGCCATTCACCCACAAACTTATTAAGAAGTCTCTAAAACCCGTTATGAATACAAATACAGTTGTAAAAGCAAAGAAAATCATTACTTTCCACACAGTTCACACAAAGATTTAATCCTTGGATATGAACAGATTTTATGAAACGTAAAAAAATAAGTTTGCCTCGTAAAACTCCGCGAATCACTCTTTAGGAAGGCTGTTATTTCGGCCGTATTATTTGAGTGTACCAGGTTAAATTAAATCTTTAGACCATGCCAGTGTTATTAACTCAGGAAGGCCAATAACCGGGCATAGAGTAAAGCTGAGATTTATAAATGTTATTGAGCACGAACACTGGCTTAGCTTTATTCCTGTCACTATCACACAACTTTCAAACTACAAGTGTAAGACAGAGACGGGAATATGTCTAAGGGCTAATTTTTCAATAGTTAGATAACTTGTATCTGAAGAATAATTATGATAGTTTGACTTATTTTATATACAAAAATAGTCAAACCGCAATATTTATTCCTCAGATAAAAGATATGTCTATTGAAAAATCAACACTATGTATAAATACTTTATTTATTGGTATAATTATTTCAGTTACAGTGCGGTCTCACACAAGCCGTGTTTTAAAACTACCTATGCCTATTTCCGAAAATTAGAAAAATAAAATCATACTTATTTTACTATTGATTCGCGTCAAGAATCACTAGCACAGTTACCTCCTTCAATTTGACGAGGATGCAAAACGACACCTTATATATTTAAAAACAACGTCTACATATTTTCCTGCCTTGGTTTTCCGTCTTACAGTGTAAGAAAACATCACGACGAAACTTCCACTCGTGATAATAAATGACTTGTGTAATGAAGCGAGGACGCGATAGAAGACATTGTACGTGCGCTGTGCTACTTCTACGAACACTTCAGTAAACCACAAAGACGTGTAGACGGGAATAAATACCTTTATTTCTGTTGAGAAAGAAGGCTTAGCAGTCATACTGAGTTCGACTCCTTCATTTATTTATTTATTTTATTTTACCATTTAAGTACACACATAATTAAACAGACAATGAAAAACAGAACAGAAAAAATAGGTACAGAGGTGATGCTTATTTCATAAGAAATCTCTTCCAGCATATCTGAGTTAGGACAATATAGATACACAGATGTAGACTGCGTGTGATAGAGCAAAGGAGACAAAAAATAATACATAGAATCAAAAAACAATTCACTTAAAAACTAAACAAATATTAGGAGAATATACTAACATACTTACATACAAATAAACATACATAAATACTTCTAAAATAAATATTACTAGAATGACTATAATTATATCATGCTCAAAATAATAAATTCATACACAACTATGATGAAGTGGACAGATAGTGTTCTTTCACTCTTCTTTTAAACACCTTCCGCGTGTGGAAGATCACCATATAAAAAAATCAATTAACAATTTAAGAAACCCCCGACACAAAAAAATACTAGTATGAATGTAAAAAGACAAACAATTAAAAAATACCTATTGAAAAAATAGCCACAAATAGAACAAAAAAGGTATAAACGTGAAACCATATAAAAAGAAAAAAATAACCTCTTTCATGTTCTTATTCTTTACTTAGGGTTTTAGGGGAAAGGGATTCTAAAAATTATTTATAAAAAACTAAAATTTTATCAGTCTAGGTTTTACCTAAGTTATATTTACCTGAAAAAATATGTGAATCAGGATTTTTTTATTAACATCTTTTAATTGGTTTAGCGGTAATAAACAACTTAATTTACTTCTACTTTGTGATTTTGAATAATTATCTAACCTTTTTTTAACCCAAAAGTTTTTAGGAAAACCCGATATCAGCATTATACACGAAAAAAACATCCCTCACATTTACATAACAATTTAACGCAAGAGTTTACCGTACCCTTACTAATCCGTACCATTTCTAGCATCCTATATATAAAAGAAACAACTTATCTGAAGAACACTCTCTTTTGAACCACCCTACTTTCATAGGTAGGGACATACATACATACACACACAGGTACCATCATGTCAAGTACACTAATCGTTACGTCTAGGCTTTGAACTGTTTCGAGTATAAGTAGAACTAATGAAGATATTACTGGGATTATATATCATTATGCGTCGTTAAGGAAAAAAAATATTGAAAAACTGACGTAGCGACTGAGCTATTGTATTTCGTGCAAAAGAATACTGCATAAAAAATATTTGGACTGACAGCTGATAACTGTTTCGGGAATGGTTTTTGTGTTTTTGAGGGGATTGTTGCTAAGTAATAACAGACCCACGGGTCGATCGACCAGGTTAAGCTTCGCTTGCCGCGGTTGTTTCGTGGATTGGTGACCATCTTTACATCAAGACCCCTACATGTCTCGGAAAGCACGTTAAGCCGTCGGTCTCGGTTGTCATTAGTCGTTACGGGTAATTAGAAGCCCGAAAGTCTGACAACCACTCTTACAAGGGGGTGTCGTATTACCCAGTAACTGGGTTGTGGAGGTCAGATAGGCAGCTCCATGTAAAATATAGGTACTCAGCTGCACCCGGTTAGACTGGAAGCCGACCCCAAAGTAGCTATTGAAGTTTTGTCTGGGACAGTTAAGAAATTTACGATATTAGTCCCATTTAGAAAGTTGTTCAGTCCACACCTTTCTGGTACGGCCTGTAAATTTTCCTTCAGATATATAACTCATCCCAAAACTTCCCTTCAAATA
Organism: Apamea sordens; assembly: GCA_945859715.1. Lineage (NCBI taxonomy): Eukaryota > Metazoa > Arthropoda > Insecta > Lepidoptera > Noctuidae > Apamea > Apamea sordens. The sequence goes on from OX244001.1 coordinate 15,674,193, forward strand.
CTCGACAGACTACAGTCTCATTCGTAACCGCTCACCTGAGAGTCGCCAATCATCTCGAGAGCGGCACCGCAACCGTATCGCTTTGATCTCGAGAGGAACACTCGATCAAGCAATTAGCGTCCTTGTAAATGTTTGTGGCACTCTTACAATCTGATACTTCGGTGGAACCCTTCATACCGGTACATACGAGGTTGGAGGCATAGTTGCTCTTTTGATTGGTAATAGTCACCCCCGGCCATAGGCAGAGATGGAACACCGCGGTACTTTTAGTCGGTAAGAGTACCCCTCTGTCACCCCCACGATGGAGCAAGACCATGAGGATTTCCAGCTACAAAAAAAAGCCCTACTCTCTGCGACAGGTACGGGCCGAATATTATACGTACCTACTTCCTGACTATTTGATTAGTGAAATTACACGTATAATAATATATATGCAAAAATAGGCTAAACCTACCTGGTGGCTCTAAGCTGAAAATACACTCAACAAGCACTTTAGTAATGTCAGTTAAAATGTTTAATCAATTACCAGAAGCAATTAAAAATGAACAAAATAATGTTTTTTTTAATGATAAATAAAATGAATACCAAAAATAATAAATAAAATCAAAGTCGAAGTAAGTAATAGTAAAAACATTTATATTCTACATTTTCAAATAGGTACAGACGCCAGCAGGTCAAGCTACCCGAAACTGTCAAGTTTTCCCAATCAAACTTGAACCTTAATGCTTTAGCGATAAAGTTGAAAATCTATTAAATAAATTTGACAGATTGTAGTAGCTTGATGTGCTGGCGTCTGTACATAATAATATGATAATAACCCTCTTCCTCTATCCTATCTTGGCCCGACAGGGTCCACAATGAACTAAAATTATATTTTATAATGTACCTACCACCTAAGTTCACATTGTGGAATGCAAATAAATGTATTGAGTATATAATTTTTTTAAAGTTTGTGAAGAAGTTTTTTGGTCAATGTCTGATTTGGATGTTCAACGCTCAAATGGGCGATGCCCTAAGTTAAGACAGAATACTTATTATCATTTTCCTACTCTTGTCCCATGTACTCGTAGATAGTACGTCACTTAGGGTCGGCGCAACACGTTTTATTCAACCAATCTCTACCGTCACGCTATCATTCGCAGGCTCTTTTTTCAACCCATTCCTCAAGCAAAATTGATCACTTATAGTTTTTCATCTTCCTAAGATATGAGTGGAAATACTTAGTAACTTATTTCTTTCTTAGCACTTAACTTGGGAACTAAACTTCCTAGCCACGTGTGAGATATGGTCAGGGCCCGTATTCTCGTAATTTAAAACGTTCAAAATCTAGTCGCAGTCTCATCTCAGCGACAAACAAATGTCAAAAACTTGTCAAAATGTAGGGAAATTAGACGTATTTGTGACAGATTGAGATTGAGATCAGACTGTGAACGTTCTTAAAATTACGGGAATTACCCCGCTGACATAACTTACACGTGGCTTAGAAGTTCAGACTTTCCGAAAGCATCTATTAAAGACGCCTGAAGGCAACAGATTGACTTCTTGATTCCATGTCCTACTTGCAAGGCAATTATAGTTTATTAAAGGACGTGTCCGGACCCTCCTGATACCCGGACTAGCCTTCTTAACTTACCCAGTCAGACCAATGTCAGGACTTGTGGTTTACGCTTGGTAGAGATAAGAGCTAATACGTATATGTTCGTATATCAGGCGATTAGTGTTATTTGTATATGCCACCGTATAATTATGAACATCGTTAGTGTATAATTTATCTCGCGAAATTATAAACTATCGAAAAATTTTGAACTGCAACACACCATTTACAATTGAAAGCATTATTTTTCGATAGTTTATTATCTGTCCGACAAATTGACGGTTTGATATGCATAGATTGTAAACTATCGAATAATAATACGTTATATTGTAAGCAGTATGGTATAGTACACAATTTATCGACAGTGAACCATCTCGCGAGATATATTATAAACTAACGTTGTTCACAATCATACATACGGTGACAAAAATAATATAAGTTTAATTAGAGTTAATTGGATAATAATAGTCCCAAGCTAAGCAACCTAATGCTTGTGTTATGGTAACAAGATGGCTGATAAACTACTTATATACATTTTTTTTTGTTTGTAAATACATACATATTATAGATAGAAAAACACCGAGACTCGGAACAAATACATGTAGGTCATACAAATATTTGTTCCGTGCGGGAATCGAACCCGCGACACGCAGCGCAGCAGTCAATCGCTTAACCACTGCGCCAACCGTGCCGTCAAATTGTGTGATGTTCGTATTATCGCTACAATACTTCGAGTTTTAAATAAAATCTGAATCCCTAATTAAGGTACCGTAGCCGCTAAAATATTATTCAAACAACAATCCCTTTTAAGCACAAAAAAAGTTTCCCGTAATTATTACACTCGGTCAGACAACGGTTCACAAAAACTCTCACTTCGCATTTATTCCAAGGAATTGACGTGAAACGGGTGCTTTAATGAATCTCAATTATAAATGAAAAAGAAAACTCAACGGAATGTGAAAAGAGAAATAGAAAAAATTGCCGTCAAAACGTATTAGCGAGGGAGGGAGGCTCGAAAATGATTGAAAGCTGATTGAAGTGATTGGCAGACGCTTCGAACGATTGCAATAGTCTGGCGGACCTGTGAAATCGTTGGGGGGCTGGCATACCTAGCCCACGGAATAGAGAACAAACCAGAAGGCGTATACTAATTAATTTCGATTTATTCCGGTCGGATCCCCTACTTCTAACTCTGATTAAAAACAAAACATACATCCCCGAGCTGACTCTCTTTCCACACACGTATAGCCTAGTATGGGTTTTTTCAAATAAATGGGGATACTACCACTTCTACTACTACTACTACTTTCTGTCATACGCAAAAATTTATATATATTTTTTTTTTCTTTTCTCTTTTATAAAAAACCCCTGCCCTTGTTCTACGCGCATTCGCGCCTTCTGATTTCTTCTGTATTCTGTGACAGGGCCATGACATGCTAGACCGACGCTTAAAAAAACTATGTTTTGACGCGAATACTTTTTGTTTTTGTTCACAAGTGAGTTGCGAAACAGATTTTCTATCGTTTCTATTTTCTAATGTTCTGGGGAAAATGTTTAAATGATTAAAAGGTTTGTTTCATGACTCAGCATTTCAGTATATTTTGGTGTCACTTGAGAGATTTCCGGTCCAAAAGAGACATTAAAACTCGACGCATTTTCCTTTGTAATATTTTTATACAATCAAATGGATTGCAATGTTAGCCAAGGATAAAGTAAGGTAGAACATATTTATCATACAAAAATATAAGTTCCCTAGGGAAATTAGAAAGACTAGAATAAAAAGAATCATCTACCGAGTTCTAATAACAAGAAGGAATTTTCCTAAATTATGTTTTTTATTTCTGCTTAGTTTTCTATGATTTATAGCTATCTACTTAAATCTTAAATTCAATCACTAACAGACAACGCACTGCCTAAACCGCTGGGGCTAGAAGCATGAAATTTTGCGTAAGAGTTTCTTATATAATGAAAGTGAGCACTAAAGAAGGGTTTTAGAAAGTTCATCCCCTAAAGGGGTTAAATGAGGGATCACAGGTTATCATTTTTGCCGATGGCAAAACCCATCGGGCGTATGGCTAAAGTAGATTTATGAAAATGGGACGAGTTTACAATTTTTATAAAAATTTTATTCAAAGTATAACATCTCCACAGTATTCAAACCATCTCAAGCAGGCTACACTGCATCTCAAGACCAAAACGTTACATAAGTAACGAATCCAGCTGCTGCAATAATTATTCTTCGTCCTAACAACATTACAGCACGGCACTCGGTCCAGTTTCCTCCCCAGCAACTCATTCATGTATAAGTAGCCTGCAGTTTGTTTAGTCCATAATAAATGCGCACTCCATGTGACTCCTGGTTTGCGATACTCCTTTAGAAATACCTTACTTAGGTAGGTTAGTGTGTACTGCAAATTCATTTTACTGAACAACTTTTAAGGCTGCGTGCTGCGAAATGGAAGACGCGGGTGCCACTGCAATTAATTTTCGTATTTATATGTATAAACTAGCTTCTGCCCGCGGCTTCGCCCGCGTGGATGTCGGAAATTTACCCACGGGAACGTGCTAACCATCCATCCATCCAATGCCATCTATGTCGCGGGCCCTTTGTGGCTAATTACAATAGAAAACCAATTGTGTCTCATTAGTGGTGATTAAGAGGGTACCTATATGATATCTTTACCTAAGTACCTAACTAATTTAAAAAAAAAACTCAATAACAGAAAATTAAATACCTACCTACCTAAATAAACCTATTTCTGATGATAACTAATCTAAACTCAATAAATAAGCAAAATCTCTAAAAACTAATATCTATACGAATGACTAAACCTACCTAACAGTATTATAAAATAACCTACGGTCACTACGTACACTATCAAATATACTACCTATACTTTAAAATTAAAATCTATACCTACGACTCATATAAAAAGAATAATTATACCAAGTTTCATCGTAATCGAACCGGTAGTTTTTGCGTGATGCCTGAACAAACAGACAGACAGACAGACAGACAAAAATTTTTTTAATCACATTTTTGGGTTCGGTGTCGGTCAAGTAACACCCCCTGCCATTTATTTTTTGGATATTTTCAATGTACAGAATTTTCACTTCTACAGATTTATTATAAGTATAGATAACTAATAACTAAATAACTGTGCTCTCCACGTATGTACGTGGAGAGCACAGGGGGCCACAGATTTATTGATGGCTGGATAACAATATGGCGAGCTGTACACAATTGCACATATCTTTCTTTACCGCCACATGTGTAAATATTTGGCTTCATTTAATCCTACTGCGGGCTCGTGGCAAAAAAATTACAGTCGCACAGGTCGATCGATCAGATTAAGCTACGCTTGCCGCCGTCGGTCTATGGATGGGTGACAATCTTTACATACCGAGACACCTCCGTGCCTCAGAATGGTCCCTGATGTCATTCGTGGATCGTTGTAACTGCTCGTCAACAGCCCGAAAATCTGACAACCAGTCTTACCAACGGTACCGTATTACGTAGTAACTGGGTTGTGGAGGTCAGATAGGCAGGAGCTCCATGTAAAATACTGGTTTATTTATTTATTCAACTCAAACTCAAATCATTTATTTCAATTAAACCATATACAGGCACTTTTGAATTGTCAAAATTAAATAGTCGGTCAGTTAGTCAGAAAGTTGAAGCTAGTTGCCCATTCCAAAGCGTAGATCTCTATGGAGAAGAACGGGCAAGAAACTCATCCGGAAACAACTTCATCCGGTTAGACTGGAAACCGATTCCGATGTAAATTATGATTAGCTCTCTAGCCGGTTTGTACAACACATATAGCCACGCTTTGTACCGTAGAACAGCAGCCAGAGGTTTCACTGCATTTGATTATTCTCTCCGATGGATATACTTAGGCTATATTTATACACGAGTCATCGTTGCACTAACTTGTGTTGTAGTAAGTAAGCAATGTCGCTATCGCACAAATATTCTAACGGCACGTTTCTTTACATCATTCTCACCATATAACTAATATTTAGTAACAATAGATATAATTTAAAAAAGTGTACATGGAGTTTCCTGCCCGATCTGCTTTGGAATGGGCAACTAACTTCATCTTTCTGAATGACTGACTCCTTTGACAATTCAAAAGTGCCTGTAAATGGTTTAATTGAAATAAATTGTTTGAGTTTCAGTTTGAGACTGTATGAAGCTTGAACTCAGATGTACATTAGGTATTTACTCAGGAGTCCTGTACCGCTCGTCGCCACAAAGCCACTGTCAACCCGCTGTCGCTTTACAACCCGCAGCCTTACAGTGCACTTAAGATATTTCAAAGATTTCTTACTTTATTTTCTCGTACGAGTATTTGTACTGTAACGTTTAAAAGTTTCTATGTTGGCATCCGCTGGCAGAGAATGAGAGAAAATCGAATTGAACTGAATCAATTGCTTAACGATGCGACTAAGTTCTGAAGTGTACGAATGAGCGAAATTGATTTCTAATGGCGGTTATTTTTACACTGTCGTAACTTTTAGGGAAGATATTATTTTAGAATCAGGAATCCGCTGGATGCGAGAAGCATTGAACTGGTCGAAGAGGCGATGCTTGGGGGAGGCCTATGTCTAAAATGAAGAAAATTTTAGAAAATAAATATGTACTCGTATTAATTCAGGAAAGTTAATTGAAAATACCTCTATTCATTACTTTGGGAAAATGGCAGTTTTTTATGGTAGTACATACATAATATAAGTATACTTCCTATCAGGTATGTGCTTACTTCAAAAACCCCGACTCCAGATTATATGGAGCCTAATATTTTAAGAACACAGAGAACGCTGCGTGCACAGTAATAAGTTCTTCAACCTTTCGGGAATTACACGATATGGTTGCCAGAGGAAAATCGATCCTAAGAGAATAAGACGAAACAAAACCATTACTATCGTACCTCTACGTTACTTCGGACAGCATATTCCCCAGACCTTTCAAAGGTAGTATACCTACATATTCAACTTTAGTCTGAATATATTTTAATCTTCAAAAATACAGTGATCTACGAGCCTACATTGACCTAAATATCGGTCGTTAGGGTACGCTGTACGGCAATCTCCTAATGCAACACAAAAAAAAAAGTTGTTTGCCATCTTTCCAAACCGATCTACCTCGAGAAGAGACGTCAAAATAGAAATATGATGACGATGCTCATCTCTAGGGGTTCACGGCTACATTTCATGTCCCAAATTCCTCTTAACGCCCCATAAAATTCACTAGAAACGTTATAAAGTGGTAATAAGGTCCCTTTTCGCTTGTAAGGGTTACCAATAAGGATGGTTCTCTAACTAGAATTAGGTCGAAGCTACACAGGTGTGTGTGTGCATCTTTTGACATTTTGATAAATCGCCGTATCTTGGATTTATGGTCGAACATTTGCCCTCTATTGTTTTTATATATTGATATTTTGGTACGTGCTAGTCTGCGCCAATAAATAAAAAGATAAAGGCAATATGAAAAGTTCAACCACTCGTATATATCGGGAACATGTAACGATGTTTGACAATATCAGCCTTATATTGCTTTTAGATTTTTTGTGTACGATTTATTTTGCTTTGAAAGGATTATCTTGTTTCATATAAATTTTTGAATGTCCTTTCTTTGACGTTTTTTGTGAATGTCAAATGTCAATAGAGTACCTACCCTTTTATAGGATTGACGAAATGGCAAAGATCGCGGACTTTGTGAAGCACAATCTTTTCGTGAGAAGGGCCTACTTTGTATGGGTTATTCGATTAGTATTTTCTGAGTAAACTTATTTATTTATTTATGTACACAAATATATAAACCGACAAGAAAAAAAACAGAACATGAAAAAAGGTACAGACGCCACCAGGTCAAGCTACCTGAAACTGTCAATTTTTCCCGATCAACTTTGAACTTTAATACTTTAGCAATAAAGTTGATAATCTATTAAAGAAATTTGACAGATTGTAGTAGCTTGATGTGCTGGCGTCTGGACAAAGGCGATTCTTATTTCATAAGAAATCTCTTCCAGCATACCAGCGATAGGAAAGTAGATACTTAGAGAGATGTATTTAAAATGAAAGGTCAGAACTTGACATTCATTTAGTTTAATATGTCTGTCCTCTTTAAGTGGTGTACAATAAAGTGTTTAATAAATAATAAATGTCGCAATTAAAGACTCTCGTCTTTAATTGCGACATTTTATTATTATGCCATCTAGGAGGAGGGGCCCGTGGCTAAATAATAACAGCCGCATAGGTCGATCGATCAGGTTAAGCTACGCTTGCCGCGGTTGGTCTGTGGATCTTTACATACCGAGACCCCTCCGTGCCTCGGAAAGCCGTTGGTCTTGGCTGTCATTCGTGGATCTTTGACAGTCGTTACGGTTCGTCAGAAGTACGAAAGTCTGACAACATTGTGTTCAACACAATGTAAATTGTTTATGAATAAATAAATGAATGAATGAACTAGTCTTACCAAGGGGTATCGTAGTACCCAGTAACTGGGTTGTGGAGATCAGGTAGGCAGTCACTCCAAGTAAAATACTGGTATTCAGCTGCATCCGATTAGACTGGAAGCCGACCCCAACATAGTTGGGAAAAGGCAAGGTAGATAATGATTATGCCATCTCTCTCAGATCTGTCCAAAATACCGAGTTCGTTTAGGATTACAACACAAGACAAACCAACAGGCTAAACTCAAACACAACCAAACAGAGTCACTATGTATAATGAAGCTGTAAGGGGCGCTGCACACAGAGCGCGGTGCGGTCGTTAGGTTTTTGTTTTTTTATTTCGGTTTTTTTCCTTGTAGTTTCTGTATGAAGCCCAGCATATAACAATCAAAACAAATGCTTATAACTGCGGCGTAAAGCTTGTGCTTTACGCCGCAGTTATAAGCATTTGTTTTGATTTGCCTGCAGTGTGTGAAGGTTCGAAGGACTTCTAACGTTCATAGAAATGCAGTATACAAAAAGTAGAGGCATGATGACAGCTGTCCTGAACTAGCTTCGACTTTCTGACTAAAAGACCGACTATTTAATTTTGACAATTCAAAAGTGCCTGTAAGTGGTTTAATTGAAATAATTGCTTTGAGTTTGAGTTTGAGCTGTCGTGACAACAATAATAAATACAAGCACATTGATCTCAGCACACCATACTATTTAAAGTCCTAAAGGGGGTTTAGAGGTATAAGGAACAGGGTGTAAAGTTCACTCAACCTCCATAGAAAAGGGAGGATCCTCCGACCAGACGGGTGTTGTGTCTGGCGGTCAATTGCCCAACGATTGATGTTGGGAAATTGTATCTATGCTAATTGCGCGGTAAACTCTGCTTGCGAGATGCAGGATTTGCGTGACGTCAGTATGACGCGTTGTTCGCATGTGGCGTTGTAGATACCGCTACAGGGGTATTGGCATCAGAAATGCGTCAAAATTAGAGGTAACTTTTTGATGTTTCTGTTCCACATAAAGTTTGGAAATATCATGTAGTTACTCATATTGATTTAATTTTATATTCTTATATATTTTATAAAAATTCTTCCTTTTTTTCTATAGGTAATTTTGCTTTTGGCCCCACTTAATTGATAACTTAAATTGTCTGTATGCTCAAATCACAACTGTCATTCATTGACAGTTGTATAAAATGGCTATAACACGGCAAATTGACGTTGTATGTCAATTTGATAAACAGTTTTCCCTGACTGTATGCAGAGCGCCTTAGTTTGAAGGCAATCTAAATTGTGTCGGTTTCAATATCACGTAATCGTTAACCAACAACCATCTAATTTTAGTATGTTGTGGTCCGTTTTCTATTAAATATCTTAGTTTAACTTAGCTTTAAATTTTTGTTCAAATTTGAGGGCTATTATAACAGTCAGGGTATGATAAAAATAGCCATCTTGAGCCTTTGCGAGGTCATCGAATTCTGGTCAACGCTTCTTCTTAGCGTGTCGATAGCAATCTAAATGGCCTCGGCCCAGAATTCGGCTACTTGTTCGGCGCCATCACCAGCGTTCATCAGTTCCTGTAACGAGCAGCTGACAGGACACGCCGGATTAAGTGTCCCATCGTTTGTGGAACAGCATTACATTTACACTCCAAGGCGAAGTCGTCTATGAATCTTCACTTGAACAGGTTTTCCTTGCTACGGCCAACCTGCGTCCGGAGTCGGTCCGCTTATTTAAAATCTATATACTAATAATCAAGCCGAAGAGTTTGTTTGGTTATTTGTTTGAACGCGCTTATCTCTGAAACTAGCAGTCGGATGCTTCGATCAATAATAGTACTAGATTAAGGATCAGGAACAAAAATCAGTCGCTCAAGTGGCCACGTTTGCACACACGCAAACATCTACATTTCTTAGAAAAAAAGTTTAATAATATTAACAACTTCAGTTTATTATAAACATTAATGCTTAAACATAAAGTTTAATTACCATTGCAAAATATATTTAAAATGTCGCTTGAAAATAAAATCATTCTATTTTTAAATTTTCAGTCATTTATTCTAAAATGAAACTTAAAGTGTAAGTAATAAGGTTAAAAACATACTAATTTGAAATAAGACCACAAAAGTATTTGTGGTCTTATTTTTCGGGCCGTTTTTGAAGCGCTTATCGGGAATCTAGTACTATTATTGATCGAAGGTCGGATGTGAAAAAATATTTTTGCATTTGATAGCCCAATTCTTGAGAAAGGTTATTTAACATGACGCTACGACCATTAGAAGCCTACCAAAAAGAAAAAAAGTCAAAAATAACGCTAAGCGACTACGAAGAACCAACGAGAAATTTCAAGCAGACGAAGTCGCTGGCAGATGCTAGTATAGGTATAAATAGAATCATCGATAAAATGGAGAAGAATAAGATCATATTATACAGGGTGTAAAAAGGGTCCAAACATTATTGCTGGAAAAGACTTCTATTTTTGGTGTAAAAAATCGCTGATTAGTTAAGCAACGCACACAAAACATTGTGCTTACAGGTACCTGCAGCTGTACGGTACTGTGGGTACTGTGGGTTATGGCGTGGCTAGCTGACATATTGCAAGTAATTTAATTTTATGTTATGTGCCTTGTAATGTTAATTACTTACCCCCTAGTATTGTATACTATCAAGTATTTTCTAACTGAACAGACAGCTGTGCTGCTGGGGAGTTTGTTGCGCCACTTCTTCTTCCCAGCGATAGCACTAAGAAGTGGTGAAGGGCGGGCGTTTTTGGGGGACTGTCTTTTGTAATTTTGACGTTCGAAAAGTGCTGATTCTCAGCCTAATTTAAATAAATGAATTTTGATTTTATGGGAGTATTTAAAGTACAGTTATAACATTTAAAACTCGCTTACGTAAAAAATTTAAAAAAATCTGGTACTTACTTCCCAGGTATGGTCTAGTATAAGTACAAAAAAATACCACAATGACGAAAAGAACATGTAAGTGTTGGCTTCGCTAAGTGTCTTTTTATACCCATTATAAAAATGTGTATGTACTGTAAGTACAATAACGAGCACTAATATGGACAACACTTGGAAACGAAACAAACAATGAATTACGACACATTGCAAATACCTATGGGTTCAAAAATACTATGTTCGCAGTAACATAAAATTTCAATAAAAAATAAAGGAATAACTCGCTTTTGAATAAAACTAAGTCTATAAATACTAATGCTCGTAACTGTACACCTCTATTCTTCGTTCGGAGTTCTCTATTTCTTCGGAGGTTACAGGCGTGATGTTATGTAACACTATAAATCTAGATAGTCGTACATTTTCTACAATCTATATCTCAGCCCAACACAAAGGAAATTACTATCGATGTATGACAAGGGTTTGACAAGTTACTAAGTAACAAATCAATCGGAAATACGTCCCTCTCAAAATGTGAGTTGGTATATATTGCCTGTAGTTACTACGCGAAGAAATAACTTGGATATCGACAAACTAGTTTTCGTTACGATAAACTTGGCCTGTTTTGTAACACTTAAGAATTCATGAGCAAGTAAAGTCGTGGTAACTTATGCATATTCTAGTGACTATTACAAATACGATGTAATATTATCCTATGGTTTTAGAACTTTCTATCAATTAACTCGACTATCGCAGTCCACTGCTGGACATAGGCCTCTATCAGGCTGCGCAACCACACCCTGTCCTCCGCCTTTCGCATCCAATCGGTCCCAGCCACCTTCATAAGGTCGTCGTTCAGTCTAGCTGGGGGGCGTCTCACGCTACGCTCAGTTGTATAAAACGGCTGTAACATTACAAATTGACGTAGGATATTTCCCTGACTGTATTTGACTAGTTTATCTGCACTGCAGGGACGCAGATCTACCACGCGGGCCCAGTGCGGGTTGGTAGATGTCACATATATCTCCGAATTTCTAGGATATACCGGTTTCCTCACGATGATTTCCTTCACCGTTTGAGAGCAGTGGTGATGAAATAGTTTACAAAAAGTAAAGCGCCTGTCTGGTTTCGAACCTACGACCCCACTCGTAAATCTCGGCCGTTACCACTGGTAACGTAACTGCTCTTTCTAAGACTTACAGTCACGAGCAAAAGTATGTATACACTCGGTTTTATTCAAAAGCGATTTGCTCCTTTATTTTTGAACGAAATTTTATGTTGTTACGAACATAGCATTTTCGAACCCATAGGTTTATGTAATGTGTCGTATTTCAACATTGCATTCGTTATTTCACGAAATATTTGCAATTGAAAGTTGCCAAGTGTTGACATATTGGTGCTCGTGACTGTACATGGGTTAAGTGAATTAATCGCGGCGTGATGATTTGACATATCTAACAAGTAGTCAGCTAACGTTGTGAGTTGTGAGCAATAGCCATCGTCAGCATGAAACGAACCCTCATTTCTTTGCAGATAGCTACTATTACAGGCTCATTTTGCTATTAAATTTTTATTGCACTGCATTTGTGCGAGCTATCTGAAAACTAATACCTACTCAACCAAACATGGAATAAAATTCTAAACGGCCCATTCAAAACAAATTCTTGGTACATCCTTTGAGCCCTCTATAGTCAATAAGGCAGAGCGCAGACGATTGCAATCAAAAGATAACCGGTTTCGTCCGGACCGAACCGGCTTTATCCGGTATTGAGGTCAAGTCGATTATATCGGACGGTAGTTAACATATTTTTGTGCTGAAATGAAACTGCAGAATGATGAATAGTTTATCGAAAAATGTTTATTTTATTAATTGTGTTTTGTGGTTTTTTTGTGTGTATAAAAAGTTTTTTTTTTTAAGTATTCAACTGATGTAAGTTTATAGTAATAAAATCGGCTTAGCGATATCATTTCTTTAGTCTTTATAAACCCGTATTAGACGTAATTGCCTCTTACGTTCTATTAGTAAGTATTTGCTATGAGTTAAATCTTAATTTAGAAAGTAAGAGGATTCATATTTTCCAGTAAGAAAAACCAACTAATAAAACTTTCCAAGAACACCTTTAGCCTGCAGACAATATTAACATAAACATATTAAAGTTTACGACGCCAATTTACATAAAACTTTACATTACATTTTATTAAAATAATAACCAGACAAAAATACATTCAAGAAGAAAACTAGATCCAAAAGTCACTTTTAAATTAAATCCTAGGTCTTCACGACCTCTGCGCTTGGTTCACGTAGCGGCCTACGAGGTCCTACGGCGTAGGCCGCTACGCCGTAGATGGTTACGTGCTGCAATTTTATTTGTCACATATTTGATGAGTTGCTATTATTTAATTCGTTGATGGTGGTGTTTAATTACTTTTCGGGTGACGTCACTAAGTGTGGAAATTGTGACTACATTGTTGTATTAGTTATACCTGTAAAAACCAATGTAAGTGGTAAATAAAATAAATAAATATACCGATATGAAGACGTACGAAGGTCTTCGATATCAAAACACGTATTATAGAACTCAAACGGAGTTGGGCAGGACACCTGGGAAGGCGCAGTGATGACAGGTGGAGTAAGGCTGTGACAGAGTAGCGTCCAAGGACTGGGAGACGAGACGTTCGTCGTCCGGCGGCGAGATGAGCAGACGACATTGTTGCCATGGCGAGAAAAACCTGAATGAGGCTGGCCCGGGAGCGTGGGGATTGGCACAATAAAAGAGCCTGTGTGTGATGAAGATGATGATGATGAATATAATGCTCATGTCTTATTACTTATATTAATATGCTTTTTTGAAAAGAATTAATTCAATTATATATTTGAATAAGTATGAGGAAAATACACGTGGCTAAATAATAACAGCCGCACAGGTCGATCGGTCAGGTTAAGCTACGCTTGCCGCGGTTGGTCTGTGGATGGGTGACCATCTCGACATACCGAGACCCCTCCGTGCCTCGGAAAGCACGTTAAGCTGTTGGTCCCGGCTGTCATTTGTGGATCTTTGACAGTCGTTACGGGTAATCAGAAGCCCGAAAGTCTGACAACCAGTCTTACCAAGGGGTATCGTATTACCCAGTAACTGGGTTGTGGAGGTCAGATAGGCAGTCGCTCCATGTAAAATACTGGTATTCAGCTGCATCCGGTTAGACTGAAAGCCGACCCCAACATAGTTGGGAAAAGGCTAGGCAGATGCAGATGATATGAGGAAAATACACTATAATCAACGTAAATGTAATTCTGTTAGAGCTTTTCTTTAAAATCTGCTATACAGATAATCAAAATAACTTAATTCTTAAGTTATGGAAGTCTCTTTATACGAATAAAAATAAAGGAAATCATTTCGTTTGAACCAAAGAAACTGGGTCGTAGGAATTCGAAATTGAATTTGATTCACAAGAAAAATAATTTATCGAATTCGTGCGAGTATGTGAACGAACGAGGTTGTGGAGTTATAATAACAATTTCTTTTGCTCGTAATATTATAAGAACTTTTTGGTAAGTATAATTTTTGTTTTTTTTTGGGTATAACATTCATCGAGGTTGTTTTTTAACCGACGAAAAAAAACGGACGAGGTTCTCAAGTCGACGCGTATATTTTATTTTTATGTATTGAGTAGTCCGATTTTGATAATTATTGGAAAGGGTATACCCCAAAGTTAGTCCCACATAAATTTGGAAAAATAATTATATGGGACCTTAGGGGATTACCATAGGGGATTTACTATGGAATAAACTGCGATAGTACAATAATGCAGGATAATATGTGGATAAATATGTGCGTTAAGAATTAGTTAGTTAAATGCACAGTATTAATTTTTGGATATATTTGATACTAGCTTCTGCCCGCGACTTCGTACGCGGATCCAGTCCCTTTCTCGTTCCGATAGGAATTTCGGCAAGAGTTTGAACTGTGCGTTGATATAAATCGGTCAAAACCGATGAAGGATTTCGATTAAGTTTGGTATAACTTAGATTGAGTGTTGTAGACTGGGTAGGTTATAACTTCATTAAAATATAAAGGTAGAATTATTTTCATTCCGAAATTATGAAGCGAAATTAATATCAATTAGTTAAGATTACTAATGGTCCTTCTGATACCTGTTTTGCACCGAAAGATGTCATTTGAAATGCACTATTGTAAGAACGGATGTTGTCCAAGAATTGTTTAGACTGTGGATGGTCACCACTGTTAGCAATGATTTTAGTATCTCTGGCGGATTTTGTAAAATGCCAATATACACTTTCACTTTCACACATACCATTTGCTTCTTTTGGTCATTTAGAAGCTTCACAAAAAGAACAATTTACAACCATACCTCCAAGGGCAGTATAATATGTGGCATAGTCAATCATTGGAGTATACGTAAATGCACTCTTTTCCTTATCAACCCAAGGAAGATACCCTAGGACAATTTCTTGAGACTCATCCGATTCTTCAGATGGTACCGACATTCTGTTGAGAGAATGTCGAAGTCGATCAGAATTTAAGCATTCGTTGCGCTGTTCTTCTGTCTCCTCATTACTTCAGCAATTCTCTCTCTCTCACTTTCTAATAGATTCTGAAGATTTTGTTGCGTGCATGTTCGGGACAATGTATGGCGATCTCGATTCGAGAGACAATGAAGCCAAGTTTTCAATGATTTACCATCGTCATCGAAAAGAAGGCCCAAACTGTTACCACCTTCACCGCGTGGAGGTACTCCCAGCTTATATTAATATATAAAGTGATTTCCACATCAAATGTTCCTGATCCTTGAATTTTACTATCTCGGCGGAAAATACTCATCAGACCAAACAAATTTTGTTAAAATGTCATGTCTGTATATGCCATAGTTTAGCTGTGCTCTCCGAGTTCCACATCAGATGTTTCAATCTTCGAATTTTATTCTCCCAGCAGAAAATACCTACTCATCAGACTGAATAACTTTTGTAAAGATGTCATTCCTATATAATATATGTTATGGTTTAGCTGTGCTCTTAGAGTTCCACATCAGATATGCCAGTCGACTTCGAGTTTTATTCTCGCAGCAGAAAATGCTCATCAGACACAACATTTTTTTCTAAGGCGCCATTTTTTGTAACTCTTATAGTTTAGCTGGTCTGTTGCGGTTCTGCATCAGGTGTTCCAGTTTCCAAAATCAATTATAGCCTATATGTTGCCCAGGTTTAGTAGCTAGATAACAAAAAAGTTTCATTCAAATCCGTCCAGTAGTTCCGGAGATTAGCGTGTACAATCAGGCAAACAGACAGACTTTTTTTATTAGATTCGTGTTCTATTACTGTTTCTTAACCCCCCTCAGTTATTCTTTTTTAAATATATTCAATGTACAGACACAACTTTTTTATATTCTTATTATAAGTATATAGATTTGTAAATATATTTAAAATTTAAATACCTACTTATAGGCACATAGGAAACGTTATTATGTTTCTAACAATTTAAATGTTACAAACAAATTTTGTTTACAATATTGTTAACTTTGTTTTAGGATATTAGATATAGTTTAGCTCTGTTAGCTTGACATATAATTTTTAACAAAAATTCAACAATGATTTCGTATGCCTATTTCTACTGATATTTGTACGCCGTTAACGGCAAAACATAGAGATCTCTGTACTTATTATACTATAACACTATTATTCCCTTTATTTTAAAGTAAACATATCAATTATATTTTTAAATATTAGAATATAAACAGTATAAAAACATTTTAAAATATAAAAAATAGTAGCCCAGCGGTATCGGGGACAGGGTCCAAGCTACCGGCGGTCAGGGCTCCAGAGAGAGGAACCTCCTGACAATGCGAGCCGTGTCCAGAAGTACCGCTTTCTGAATCAAGCCCTTGATCCAGCTGCCCTACGAGAGCCTCCTCAGGTGTTGGGCGAGGCTCTTGGCTATTAAGCCATTGGCTGTCACGACTATCGGCACAATGATCGCTGAGTCCACATCCCACATGTCGACAACCTCGCGAGCCAAGTCAAGATACTTGATTTGTTTATCTTTCTCGGCTTTCACGAGGTTCTCATCATGCGGGACGGTTATGTCAACAATCATTGCGCACCGCTCTGATCGATCCACCACCACTATATCAGGCTTAATGGCAACAATAGTCCTGTCACTGACAGGACTATAACACTTATTTTTACACCTATGTTTAGCAAATAAAAAACTTTGACTTTGACAATGAGGACGATGTCGAATAAAAAAATAATCGGTTGAAGTGGCGGTGCTTTTAGCCCTATGTCCACCAGTGAATAACTTTCGGCTGAAATGATTATGATGAAGTAAAAATTGATCAATCGCACTTTTAAATATTCCAAGACGCGCAATCTAGCTTTAAAAGTGGATACTAGAACTTTTCCAAGTAATATTTTCGAAGTAATGCGTGTGTGTACGTGGTAATGCTACCAGCCTTTTGGGCAGTTATCCCATTGACGGCGATGTGGACGAATTTTTTGATGCCCAATGAGCTCCTGCTTTTTTCTTTATTTTTTTATTTTTATTATATACTTGTATATAATATATATTTTTGGAACGAAGTTCATTATCGCGCGTTGCGAAAGGGGGCTAGACGGAAAAAATTAAGACCAAAAGTTGGAACGACACTTTTTGCTATAGTGGTAAGCCGTGCGGCGTGCGCGTGTTTCTCTCTCTGTCTCTCTCTCTCTCTTTGAACTTCGTTCCATCCGGGTGTCCCTTGACACCTCTCAAGTTTTTTAGTGTTAGCTTGTAAAAATAGGATTTAATGTGTTGAGTACCAACAAAACAAACTATTTACCTATCATTCTTCCATTTACTATATCAGAAAATTCTTTACTGTTATGAACTATTTACGATTTGTCGACTTTGAGAGTACTTTTCCGAGTCCAATTTCAATAAGTAATTCTGACTTTGAGTTTCAGGTAAAAAAGGAAAGATTTGTAATGTACTTAGGTGCTTTCCTCTGAATGTATGCTTCGACTTTCAAACTTCTGAAAGATATTCAGAATTCGATTCCACCAACTTTTATGCACGGCATCGGAAAACTTTGCATCAAAATATTTCATGAGAATTTTGTTTTTAGGGTTCCGTCTATACTAAAACAAATCGAATCGACGGGTCAAAAGTAACCAAGACAGCAAATACATTAATGGCCGAACCCAATTACCTATCTATCACCAGTTTTGGCAACTGAACTGGTAGAAAAACTCATTTATCTCTGATTTTAACGTCCCTATAATCTATATCAGTAGCGATCTGTATAATTATATTATACTGGCAGTTATGATTATACTGGCTAATACCATCAGTAGGATCTGTCTTTTAACTGATAATAGGTTATTGGGTGCGGCCGTAAAATGTTCTGAAAACCATACTTATATTATAAATTCGAAAGTACTGTCTGTATATCTGTTACCTTTTCACGCTTTAACAGCTAAACGGATTTCGATGAAATTTGGCACACAAGTAGAACATGACAGGTAGAAGGAGCCACGGGTGAAAGCTAGTGATGCGACATACTAATGAAAATGGTGTAAGAGACAAAGATATACTGCTGTTCTACTCTATAACCTTGATTGTAGTTCCACCAAGAGTACGTACGAGTAGGCGTACTTGACAGGGTTTCCATTCAAACATATTTAGCATTGAAAACTAAATATAAGTAACTCAATTAATTTCTGAATAACAATGATAAATAATTAACAGTCCCATTCAGTCTAGACATTCAAAGGACATCAAGGGTTCTCATTCTCAAACAGGTAAACATTAACAACCTTATCGGAAAGTCATAAGGGTCAGAATATAGCGGCTATTCGGTTTTATAGCCGTACGTATATCTATACTTGTGAAGATAACTTCCTTATTGTTGGCAACTACGTGACTTTTGTTAACGACGCTTTTCAACGGGGGTTATTGAGAATCCATGGACGCCTGACCATTTGCATTTTACTTATTTTAATTGAAATTCTCTCTTCCAACGTAGGTACATTTGAGAAATCCTCAGACTTTTAAT
Source organism: Apamea sordens (assembly GCA_945859715.1). Lineage (NCBI taxonomy): Eukaryota > Metazoa > Arthropoda > Insecta > Lepidoptera > Noctuidae > Apamea > Apamea sordens. The sequence continues at coordinate 15,693,183 of OX244001.1, forward strand.
ATAAGTTAAGTTTAAAGGCACTAGTTTTAATGTCATTAGCTTACCCTCGGCTGCTAAAGTTAGCACTGCTACAGCCTGTTAACTAGGGACTAGTTATTTTATGTTTTCGGCGTAGATACGGGTCACCAATTTGTGTGGTTAGGGTGATAATGTCAATATTTCCATACGACCGCACACAGAATAAGGTTATGTTCTCTAATGTGTGTGCAGAAGGGTAGTACCCTTATCTGATAACCGTGCTTCTAGCATTATTACTTAAGAGCTCTCAAAGCTACTCTTAATGGACTTTACAATTTTTTTTTTTTTAATAATATCGCTTTGTTTGACCCTAAAATACGCAAATAGGTGATCAATCAATTTGAAAAGGATTAAAAAAAATATCATAGAAAAGCTTTTAATCACGGCTATTTTCATCGTCTACAAAACCGCTGAAAACCAGTAATTACGTTCTATTCAAAAACGAAAAAAAATCCCTCTGTAGGTTTTACCAATAACTTTGCTCTCACTCTGTGTAATGGACGAATTGGCGCCATCTAGTGTCTCTGGCAAAGACTAATGGACCTCTGCGGCTTTGAGGGTTAAAAACAAGTCCCTTATACAGGATGGCAGGGACATCGACAGGCAAACTCATCGTCTACCTAGCCTTTTCCCAACTATGTTGGGGTCCGGCTTCCAGTTTCACCGAATGCAGCTTAATACTTTACATTTTAGCTTTCTAAGGCTTTGGGAAGTTCCCTAGAGGTTTTATTTTATATACACACCTGCACCCCCCATTACGGGAGGTCTAAAAAACTGGCGATGTAAAATCAGCGGAATTGAAAAAAAAAACACAGAATTTTGTTGCTTTTTTGTTGCTAATTAGTTGCTAAAAATTATTATATATAATAATTAGTAAAAATTTGTTGCTGCTCATGCTGCGGCTTGTTTTAGCAGAGAGAGTCAGCAACAAAATAAAAACCGGAAGTCAAGACAATTTGGAGATCGGTTTACAAAAAAACCGGCCACGCTAGCTTAACTAACGATTTTTCCGCGGAAAAACTGTAGTACCAATTTGTTGCTGCTCATACTGCAGCTTGTTTTAGCAGATAGAGTCAGCAACAAAATAAAAACCGGAAGTCAAGACAAGTTGGAGATCGGTGTACAAAAAAAAAGGCCACGCTAGCTTAACTAACGATTTTTCCGCGGAAAAACTAAAGTGAAAATTTGTTGCTGCTCATACTACAGCTTGCTTTAGCAGAGAGAGTCAGCAACAAAATAAAAACCGGAAGTCAAGAGAAGTTGGAGATCGTTTTACAAAAAAACCGGCCACGCTAGCTTAACTAACGATTTTTCCGCGGAAAAACTATAGTACCAATTTGTTGCTGCTCATGCTGTGGCTTGTTTTATCAGAGAGAGTCAGCAACAAAATAAAAACCGGAAGTCAAGACAAGTTGGAGATCGGTGTACAAAAAAAAGGCCACGCTAGCTTAACTAACGATTTTTCCGCGGAAAAACTAAAGTGAAAATTTGTTGCTGCTCATGCTGCGGTTTGTTTTAGCAGAGAGAGTCAGCAACAAAATAAAAACCGGAAGTCAAGAGAAGTTGGAGATCGGTTTATAATAAATCTGGCCAAGCTAGCTTAACTAACGATTTTTCCGCGGAAAAACTAAAGTGAAAATTTGTTGCTGCTCATGCTGCGGCTTGTTTTAGCAGAGAGAGTCAGCAACAAAATAAAAACCGGAAGTCCAGACAAGTTGGAAATCGGTTTACAAAAAAACCGGCCACGCTAGCTTAACTAACGATTTAAAACAAAAAAAAGCTTAAAACAAGCTGAAGTATGATCAGCAACATATTTTCACTTAGTTTTTCCGCGGAAGAATCGATAGTTAAGCTAGTGTGGCCGGTTTTTTTGTAAAACGATCTCCAACTTCTCTTGACTTCCGGTTTTTATTTTGTTGCTGACTCTCTCTGCTAAAGCAAGCTGTAGTATGAGCAGCAACAAATTTTCACCTTAGTTTTTCCGCGGAAAAATCGTTAGTTAAGCTAGCGTGGCCTTTTTTTTGTACACCGATCTCCAACTTGTCTTGACTTCCGGTTTTTATTTTGTTGCTGACTCTCTCTGGTAAAACAAGCCACAGCATGAGCAGCAACAAATTGGTACTATAGTTTTTCCGCGGAAAAATCGTTAGTTAAGCTAGCGTGGCCGGTTTTTTTGTAAACCGATCTCAAACTTGTGTTGACTTCCGGTTTTTATTTTGTTGCTGACTCTCTCTGCTAAAGTAAGCTGTAGTATGAGCAGCAACAAATTTTCACTTTAGTTTTTCCGCGGAAAAATCGTTAGTTAAGCTAGCGTGGCCTTTTTTTTGTACACCGATCTCCAACTTGTCTTGACTTCCGGTTTTTATTTTGTTGCTGACTCTCTCTGCTAAAACAAGCTGCAGTATGAGCAGCAACAAATTGGTACTATAGTTTTTCCGCGGAAAAATCGTTAGTTAAGCTAGCGTGGCCGGTTTTTTTGTAAACCGATCTCCAAATTGTCTTGACTTCCGGTTTTTATTTTGTTGCTGACTCTCTCTGCTAAAACAAGCCGCAGCATGAGCAGCAACAAATCTTCACTTTAGTTTTTCCGCGGAGAAATCATTAGTTAAGCTAGCGTGGCCGGTTTTTTTGTACACCGATCTCCAACTTCTCTTGACTTCCGGTTTTTATTTTGTTGCTGACTCTCTCTGCTAAAACAAGCTGCAGTATGAGCAGCAACAAATTTTTACTATAGTTTTTCCACGGAAAACTCAAGAGTTAAGCTGGCGTGGACATTATTTATTTTGGCATAATTAAAAAAAAAACAATTTTTATTTTTTTAAATTTCTTTCTTCTTAGCATCTTTCAGCAACAAATTAGCAACAAATTGACCCCTATTCGCTTGATCGATCAGTGCACATCCAGTGATTTCCACGCTATCTTAATGAAAAGTTAGCGCTATTGCCGACTTTTCGCGATCGGTCGGAGCAAAAAAAATATTTTTTTAGCAACTAATTAGCAACAAAAAAGCAACAAATTTCTGTTTTTTTTTTTCAATTCCGCTGATTTTACATCGCCATTTTTTTAGACCTCATTACGGGGGTGAGAGGGTGAAAGTTACAGATATCTTAATTTTTTTTCTGTTTGGGGGCAAATCCTAGCCTGTACACCAAATTTCAGCTTTCTAGGACTTTGGAAAGTGCCCTAGAGTTTTTGATGAGTGAATGAGTCAGCTAGTCAGTGACGAAACTGACGTATCTATATATATATATATATAAAAATCAATTGCTGTTCGTTAGTCTCACTAAAACTCGAGAACGGCTGAACGGATTTATCTTATCTTAGTCTTGAAATGTTCGTGGAGGTCTAGGGAAGGTTTAAAAGGCGAGAAAAAAATTGCGAGGAAGATAGTAAAAACGACTATTTCATTTTCCCATATAAACTGTTCTACCTACTTTCCGGTCAAACATTTGACGATCGTCCCTTCGGTACGGTAGACTCGGGTCCACTCGAATTGAAACAAGTATTAAATTAAGGTTTTTGAATAGTGTAGGTGTAGGGTAGGAGTCAAACTCAAACTCAAACTCAAATCATTTATTTCAATTAAACCATTTCAGGCACTTTTGAATTGTCAACATTTTAAATAGTCGGTCAGTTAGTCAGAAAGTGAAGCTAGTTGCCCATTCCAAAACGTAGATCTCTTTGGAGAAGAACGGGCAAGAAACTCCAAGGACACTCTTTTAAATCAAGATATTATTACAAAATCCTGGGTACATTATTCTTATTGCTTCTACATGTGAGAACAATGAAAAAAAGAACAATTTAAAATATAAAATTAAAAATAAGCCCTGGCAGTTAAGAGATGACCAGTCTCAACTGGCGGCGCCCGTTCACGAACATGACGCGTGGATCAGCACCACCCAGCTCAACCATTTTGTAGGGAACCGAATGATCCAACACACGCGCCACCACCAGTGAGACATTTAAGTGAGCATGACATATTCTCAACTGCCATGCTCTTTCAAGTCAACATCAAAATATCATAAAAACGGATCCATGGTTCTTACATTTACAAAATTTTTAAAAAAAATGCTTCTAATTTATACAAAACTATAGGAATAATCAGGAAGAGGTATTTAATATTTAAGTATTAAGAATTAAATCTTGATTGAATAAAATAAACATTACGTTCGTAATGTCAGAAACACAAAAAAAGGGGAAGCATCTCTTCCAAATATTGAAATTGTAATCAACTAGTGAGCCCAAGTGCCTGTGGAGCAGGACCGGCATTAAGCCAAGCATTTTTATCTACGATATACTCATCCAACTTATAATATGCTTGTCTACATAGTGTGCGTTTAATGCATGTTTTAAATTTCTTCTCATTTAATTGAAGAATATTGAGTGGTATTTTATTATAACATCTTACACAGTACCCCATAAAAGAAGTTTTTACTTTAGACAATCTGAAGCACGGTTGATCTAGTTTGTTCCTATTCCTAGTGTTAAAATTATGCCTGTCACTTATCTTACTAAAAAGATGTAGATTTTTTCGAACGTACATAATGTTTTCGTATATATATTGACAAGGAACCGTCATGATGTTAATGTTTTTAAACAGTTCCCTTAGAGATTCGCGTCTGCTGAGATTGTAGATGGCTCTAACAGCCCTCTTTTGCAGAATAAAGATAGAATCAATATCTGCAGCCCGTCCCCACAGCAGAATACCGTAAGACATTATGCTATGGAAGTAACTAAAATAGACCAGTCTCGCGGTATCCACGTCTGTTAATTGACGGATTTTCCAAACAGCGTAAGCGGCTGAACTTAGCCGCCCTGCAAGTGATGTTAAGTGAGGACCCCACTGCAGCTTTGAATCAAGCGTGATCCCCAAGAAAACCGTATTTTCGACGAATTCCAGTATCTCCTTATTCAATACAACGTGACATTGACTACTTCTAACATTCGGTAAAGAGAATCTAATGCATTTAGTTTTTTTCTCATTTAATACTAAATTATTTACAGTAAACCAATTATGGACCACAAGCATAGCATTATTTACGTCGTCAAGCTCCTGTGCACGTCTGCCTACTTTAAAAATCAGCGATGTGTCATCAGCAAATAACACCATTTGTGGTCGGGTTTTTAGTAAATGAGGTAAATCATTTATATATACTAAAAATAGGAACGGTCCCAATATTGAGCCCTGCGGTACACCCATTTTGACTTTTAAACCCAATGAATTCACACCGTTTATTTGAACTTGCTGAAATCTATCATTTAAATATGATTTTATTAAGTTAAGAGCTAGTTTACCCAGTCCGTAATGCTCAAGTTTCAAGAGCAGTGTTTCGAAATTCACGCAGTCAAATGCCTTGGATAGGTCGCAAAAGATGCCTATTGCATCTTGTGCCTCTTCCCATGCGTTAAAAATGTGTTTTAATAAGGTGACACCGGCGTCCGTTGTACAACGTCCTTTGGTGAAACCATACTGTTGATCGTGTAGGATGTTGTTACGATTAAAATGATTGAGCATTTGATTTAACATTACTTTTTCAAACACCTTGCTGAAAACCGGCAAAACCGATACGGGTCTATAATTATTTGTGTCTTTGCTGTCCCCAGATTTGAAAAGTGGAATAACTTTACTGAACTTCATTAAATCCGGGAATACCCCTTGATCTACGCACAAATTAAATATTAGAGCTAAGTAGGGTGCAATTGTCTCAATAATGGATTGACAAACTTTAGTAGACATGCCCCACAGATCTTCGGTAATTTTGATCTTAAGTTGCTTAAATGCCTTTATAATGACAATGGGGTTAATATGTTTAAATTTAAATTCCACAGTACAGGCTGAGACATTCGCTCTTAATAATTCTATAGCTAGTGCGGGCGAGGAATTTAAAGTTTCTGTAGTTTTAATTGGGATATTGGTAAAGAAAGTTGTAAATTCCTGAGCAACATCGATGTTATCGCTAATGAGACCGCGGGAAGTGTTCAGTGTGTAATCAGTATTACGTGTTTTGTTCCTGTTCGTTTCATTGTTAATAATCTTCCAAACTGTCTTTATTTTATTGTCTGCTGATTTAACCTTGTTACTAATGAATGAAGCTTTGGCTGCTTTGCAGATATTTTTAAAAGTTTTAGAATAACTAGCAACATACTTATTAAAAGTATCCGTGTTAATATACGGCTTAAGGCCATACAGTTCAAATAATCTTTCCCTACTTTTTCTGATTCCTTTAGTTGCCCAGTCACTGAATAAAAACTTAGGGCAAATAGTTTTAGAGTTCTTCTTAAAGTAATTATTGAACTCTGTTTGTACTAATGAAAATAATTCTTCATACAAAATATTACCATTAGTCATACTTAGGCCCTGAGCACTTAATTTGCTATTTAAAGTAATATTAAACTTATTCAAATTACCCGATGTTATTGGTCTAGTTTGAATCTGCACTTTTTGAATCGGTGTGTTGGACTTAAAATAAACGGTTTGACCACTGTGATCAGAAGGGAGATAATTTACAATGGCCTTCTCTAGATATTCGCAGCAACAGAAAACATTATCAATACATGTAGCAGTAGCCGTAGTTATTCGTGTTGGTTCCAAAAACACATTTGACAGATTGAATGATTTAAAGAGGCTTAATAATCTATTGCTATTTGAATTAATTTCCAAAATATTAATATTAAAGTCACCACAAATAATTACTGATTTATTACCAGTTGCAAGTTTTGCCAAGACATCTTCCATTACTGACTCAAAAACAGAGTAGTTTTGATAGTTTGGAGGTCTGTATACGCACACTATAAAATGCTTATCTAGCTCAACACAGGACAGTTCGATGCTATGTTCCTCCGATAGTTCCACTATGTCTTTACGAGTCTTATATTTTATAGAATTTTTAATTAAAATTAATGAACCTCCACGCAGCATGGATTTTCGGTTAAAGCAACTGCCCACACTGTAGTTCTCATAATTAATTAGCATTTCATAATCTTAGTAGGGTAGGAGTAGGGTAGGTGTAGGGTAGGAGTAGGTTAGGAGTAGAGTAGAAGTAGGGTAGGAGTAGGGTAGGAGTAGGGTAGGAGTAGTGTAGGAGTAGATTAGGAGTAGAGTAGGAGTAGGATAGGTGTAGGGTAGGAGTAGGGTAGGAGTAGTGTAGGAGTAGGGTAGAAGTAGGGTAAGGGATAGGACACCACGCGAACAAAGTAGCGCCGGGCAGCTAGAAATAATTTATATGGCAAAACAACGTTTGCCGGGTCAGCTAGTTTTAGGTAATAAAACTAGACACATGAAACTTACACCTGTATTCACAAACAATACTTGTCTATCTAAAGTAGCAATACTATGCGAAGTAAGGCATTTCTCAATGCGTCCCATATGACAAGCCTTTAAATTCATAAACGTTAAGGGACGCATAGTGCCGATCGTCACTCAAGTATTGTGTATGAATAGGTTTTTGGAACCCTGTGCATCCCCGCGCACTGTGAGACATAGTAATGTTAGTGAATACGGGTATTACTGAGTTTTATAATTCTGCTAATTACATCTTATCCTGAGAATTTGAGCTCTCTGGTATTTTCCAGGTCTCAAAGGCTTCAAGAAAAGGTAAAAAAAGGAGCAGCAGTATTACCTACTTTTTGTTTTTGACTCGTCTTGGCAGGTACCCCCAGATTTTAACACACTACCCGGGGTGCGCTGACATCACATATCGCCATTCTCCCTTCAAGATTTCTACGCTGGGGGGGTGCGCGTCGATGTCCCTTTCACTGTTTATAAGAATATCTGAATAGTTCCAGAGATTCTTTACAAAAATATATTATTGTAGCCCGAGGGAGATAAAGGCAACGGCGTCGTCGTATCTTCACACAAGGATAATGTATGAAGAGGTGTCATGAAACGCTTGTAACGAAACCATAGCGCGATTCAGAAAACGGTACAACACCATCTATCGAGCAAGGAGGTAAACTTAATGTTTTTTTTCAAATATATTAATATTTCATAATTTGTAAATGAAAATGATTAATTAATAACTAAAGTATACATTATGCTTTCGCTGCTGAGCAAACGCAATCCGTCATACTCATAGCTACAGCCGGTTTATTCTGTAAAATCTTACAGTGAAAACTTAGGTAAAGCGAGCTGAGCGAGCTGTCATTCTCCTGACGCTAGGGATTGACAGCTCACTTAAAGCTCACTTCACCTCAGTTTCACGTTGAGATTTTTACAGAATAAACCCGCAGATATACTGTTAACAATAGCATGTCGATTGTCGGTGACGCGAACCTATTAGATATTCCCCTACAAAAAATTCAAAGATTAATGACTCCAAAGAAGTTTTTCCGTCGAAAAAGAAATTAACATTCTATTCGCGGCACCTAACTTTTTTTGGTTTACATAATATGTAACAACATCATGTCAATCGCATACAGATACTAGTAGGTTGACGAAATTAAAAATTATTTATTTTAACAGAAATGTATCAACTAGGGAGCAGTGGTGACTCAAAAGTAACGGCCCCGACTTGCGAGTTGTAGGTCGTAGGTTCAAACCCAGGCAGGCGCTTTACTTTGTGTAAATTATTCCATCACCATTGCTCTCAAAACGGCGAAGGAAAACATCGTGAGGAAACCGGCAAATCCTAGAATAAAACATTCGAAGACATGTGACATCTGTCAACCCATACTGGGCCTGCATGGTGGATTACGGTCTCTCAGACAGGAGGTCTGTGTCCCAGCAGTGGGAACATTATAGGCTGATTATGCTTCATCATCATCTGCCTAGCCTTTTCCCAACTATGTTGGGGTCGGCTTCCAGTCTAACCGGATGCAGCTGAATACCAGTATTTTACATGGAGCGACTGCCTATCTGACCTCCACAATCCAGTTACTGGGTAATACGATAGGTACCCCTTGGTAAGCCCCCGCCCATTGTGTCACCCTTTGTAAAATAGTATATATTATTTATGTTCTGTAATTTTTATGGTTACAATAAAGAGTATTCTATTCTATTCTAAGACTGGTTGTCAGACTTTCGGGCTACTGACGACCCGTAACGACTGTCAAAGATCCACGAATGACAGCCGGGACCAACGGCTTAACGTGCTTTCCGAGACACGGAGGGGTCTTGGTTTGTGAAAATGGTCACCCATCCACGGACCAAACGCGGCAAGCGTAGCTTAACCTGATCGATCGACCCGTGCGGCTGTTATTACTTAGCCACAAGCCCCTCGGCTGATTATGCTTATGCTATTATTATTATGCTCATATTACAAATTCCAATTGCTCAGTACGTGAACCATGCTTCAATGGTCCAGGTTATAGTGATTAATATCACTGTACTATGCGTATATTTCATAACAGTAGAGTTATGCTACAAAAACCTCACAAAAGATGTAAATAACTAGTGATTTACGAGGCAATCGCCTCAACACTAACCCACTTATTGATCACTATTGGCCCCTAAACCGTTGATCTATTACACGCAATATAAAAGAAATAGGATCTGACCGTACTTTCCGGGTTCCCGAGCCTTTATGCTCACTCAGTTATGAATGAAAACATGTAAACTAGGAAATTTTTCAGTGGGAGCTAATCTTCTTTTTATAAAGTTTTGTTAGTACAAGTTTTAGGGTTGAATGCTGTTTTAAATAAAGGTTAAGGGCCTAAGGGGGGCGGGGGGTAGCGGGATCGTCCGAAAGGGTTACCGCTGCCCTGGAACATAAAGGGCTAAGGAAGGAACACGGGTGGGTTTTAGTCAGTAAGAGTCTGACACTCCCTTCCGCTCCTTCCACCCAGAGCGGGAGGGGTCATTTGATGATTTCCCATCCTCAAAAAAAAAAAAAGGGCCTAAGGATCCATCATGGTACCCGCGAAATTATAAAATTGGTACTTAATTAAAATCAAAACAATTAAAGAGGGGCTCCTGGCTAAGTAATAACAGCCGCAAGGGTTGATCGATTAGATTAAGTGCTCTCGGTCTGTGGATGGGTGACCGTCTATACATACCGAGACCCCTCCGTGTCTCGGAAAGCACGTTAAACCGTTAGTCCCAGCTGCCATTCTTGGATCTTTGTCAGTCGTTACGGGTCGTCAGAAGCCCGAAAGTCTGACAACCAGTCTTACCAAGGGGTGAAGGTGAGAAGGCATTCGCTCCATGTAAAATACTGGTATTCAGCTACATCCGGTTGGACTCGAAGCCGATCCCAAAAGGCTACTTAAGGCTATATTCAAATCACAACTGTCATTCTTTTGCAGTTGCATGAAATGGCACACCCGTGTGTCCCTGTCTCCATACACAGCAAGCTGACGTAGTCTATCAATTTGCTTAGCGACTAATTTCCTAGATTTTACGGTAAAATATCAAAGGGTAGATAAAAGCTATAAAACAAGGCATTAAAATGCACCGGGTGCCACGCTTGCAACTGGCAAGCTCTACGACCTATTCTCGGCACACGCTGCGCCGTGCCGACTATACGATTGTCAGCGCAGCGGATATTAAAAGCGATCATGCTGGGAGAAGACACGAACAAAATGCTTGTCACGATCAGTTAATCTCATAGTATAGGTACCCATTATCCATACTTAATATCCTAACGAAAATATTCCAACCTGATGGGAGCTTTATGTTCGAGCCGTTTGGGGTTGAAACACTAGGGCCATGGGGTGTAGCGGGATCGTCCGAAAGGGTTACCGCTGCCCTGGAACATAAAGGGCTAAGGAAGGAACACGGGTGGGTTTTAGTCAGTAAGAGTCTGACACTCCCTTCTGCTCCACCCAGAGCGGGAGGAGTCATTTTTGATGATTTCCCATCCTCAAAAAAAAAAGGGCCATGGGGTCCGAGTGCCCACATGGTTTTTCGAGATATCGCCAAGTGGTTAGTCGACTCTTCACGTGACCAGAGGGCTGGCCTGTTTCTTGGCCAAAGAATTAGCATCGCCATACAACGTGGCAATGCTGCCAGCCTTTTGGGCATTGTTCCTGTTGACAGCGATGCGGACGAATTTTTTGATGCCCTATGATTCTTTTGCTTACTTTTTCACATGTACATATGTATTATTATTTTAAATGTTAGCTTATATAATGTAAATAAATAAAGTAATAGTTTAAAAAAATCCTAACTAATATTATAAATGCGAAAGTAAGTTTGTTTGTTACCTTTTCACGCCTAATCCACTGAACCGATCATCATGAAAGTTTGCATATACGTTGCCAGGGGTATAGATAAGGACATAGGATACATTTCATTCAGAAAAAAAATACTGTTCCCGAGGAAAATAACAATAACAAATGCTTTAAGAGGCTAGATGGCGCTACGTGTCTTTCGAATCATGATTGAAATATGACCCGTCTTTCTGAGCAGTATTCTAATAAAAAGTACTAGGCTTGCATGAATTCACGATAGTATTCCAATCATTAGTATTATGCTTTTAAACGGATTTGGATGAAATAAAAGAATAAAAGGATTGGCAGATAGGTAGTTTATTTTTTATCCCGGTAATACATTTCTCCACGCGGGCGAAGCCGTGGGCAAAAGCTAGTAATATTATAAATGCGAAAGTAATTTTCTGTTTTTTTTATTGAGAATTGGGCCTGCTCTTGACGTTGATCTCGCCTGATGGAAACCGATGGATGAGGTCTATGATGGAATGAGCGCGCCCAGAAGATGCATGTTCACTCTTGCATTGAAGGCAGGTGGGTTATATGTGGAAGAACACAGACGCTGGCTGGGAGTCTCACACTTTGACCGTGCACATCAAAAAATTAATGTTATTTATTCCCTTCAAGAGTTCTGCGCTGGGACATGCGCGTCGATGTCACTTACAGCTTACAGCAGTTTATATTCGAGGTTCTTTAAAAAAAAATATTCATTCGGGTTTAATAGTACACGTCGCTTCTTTTACAAGGACAATCAATGTATGAAGAGGTGTCCTGATCCTGAAACGCTTGTAACGAAACCATAGCGCGATTCAGAAAACGGTACAATATCGAGCAAGGAGGTAAACTTCATGCGCTTTTTTGCATGAAGCTTTAATGTGGTTCGAATTTCCTTGAAAAAACACCTCCACCTCCTTCGTACGTACTTACATAAACACTTCTTTTTTTGTTTAATTATAATTATGTGAACCTTTGTGAAGAGAGTAAAATAAAGATTATTATTATTTTTTGTACAAAATATGTTACAGCTACCGCTATCATATGCTGCCGCATCCGTTCCAACCAATCTGGCCTGTTCAGATTACACATACAATGTATACCTCGTGAAACTACAACTTCTAATTTTCTCTTTATCTTTTATGAACTGGATGACCGATTTACCTCGTAATAGGCAGGTCTAAATTACTTAACTCCAGCCAGAGCACATTTCTGTGGATTAAAAAAGAACACGTAGATCCTGATAGGTAAGTAGGTTGCCGCACGAACGGACTAGGAACGGAGAGGCTAACTTTTATAATATTGTGGAGAAAAGCGCAAGAGAAACGTTTATCTCATTTTTTGTACGTGAAATCAAATGAACATTTTTTATAGAACCCACATCTGTACAGACGCCACCAGGTCAAGCTACCCGAAACTTTCAAATTTTCCCAATCAACCTTGAACCTTAATGCTTTAACGATAAAATTGAAAATCTATTAAATAAAGACAGATTCTAGTTGCTTGATGTGCTGGCTGTACCAACTGAAGTGGCATTAGGGGTTCATCATCTGCCTAGCCTTTTCCCAACTATGTTGGGGTCGGCTTCCAGTCTAACCGGATGCAGGGGTTGTTCATTTATTACGTAAGACGATTTGTGGGGGGTGGGGGTCCGAAAAAGTCTTAGTTTTTCTGACGTGGGGGTGGGAGGGGTCTCGATTTTTCTTACGTAAGATCACAAAACTAAGCAATCATTATAAGTTTTAATTTTTTTGCCATTTTTTCTTTGAAATTTTGGTAGGTAATGATCTTACGTAAGATTCAAAGGAGGGGAGAGGGTTCATTCAAGTCTTATTTTTTGTTACGTAGGGGGGCGGAGAGGGGCCTCTTACAACGTAAACTGAACAAACAATCTATATTCCGCTCACGCCAAATGAATGCACAACTGTTGGAGGCACGTTGTAACGTTGGTAATATTGCCGAGCTGTTGGCAATATCCACGGGCTATGTTGTAGAGGCCATTAACCGATTTGTCCGTCCGTGATACTGATACATAAAGTTTGACGTCTCTCCAAGCTCAGGCAAACAGAGAAAGGAGAAGTTTTTAAGTGATTGTCGAAACTTGTACGTCATCTTGTTTTGTAGAGTTGATAACACAATCATACCGGTCTATAACTGCATAGACATCATGTATTTATACTGAGAAGGAATGAGTACTGAGTATAAGTCAGCTAAATAAAATATGTATGTACAGACGCCAGAACATCAAACTACTACAATCTGTCAAATGTCTTTAATGTGTTTTTTATTTTTAACTTTGTCGCTAAAGCATTAGGTTCAAAGTTGATTGGGAAAATTTGACAGTTTCAGGTACACCGTACAAGCCGTGTGCCGGATGGGATTCCCTATCGGCAAAAATGGCGAACTTCCTTACATACTTTCATCCCCCATTGAACCCCTTTTGGGGTCGAATTTTCAAAGATACTTCCTTAGTTGTCACTTTCGTTGTTTATGGAACTCTTGTGCAAAATTACATGCTTTTAGACCCCTTCCTAACCGATTGGACGGAGAAGGCTCAGCACAAGGAAAGGTGGAAGAATATGACAATATTACGGAAAAAAAGGCCTTACGGCTGTAGGATGTGCATTGTGTCTCAGTATATGAATGATTTTAAGTTTTTTATTATATAGGTAGGTAGATATTATGAAGTTAAACTCAAAAAATATGTAAGTATGTATATTAGGCAATAGACCTCAAATAAAACCAATAACTTGTACTTCTTCAATTCAATTTTTATTCAGTAAAAATTCAAATTGCGTTCGAATATAATCCAGCATAAAACCAAAAAAAAAATAGACATAAATATTTCGTACATTGATTAAGTATGGTCTAATACTAATGCAGGCAAACTAATATCTAATATTACCCATCAAACTAAGACTATACATAATCAGCCTATAATGTTCCCACTGCTGGGACACAGCCCTCCTCTCTGTGAGAGGGAGTGGGCCTCAATCCACCACGCGGGCCCAGTGCGGGTTGGTAGATGTCACTATGTCTTCGAATTTTTTGGTTCTATAGGACATGCCGATTTCCTCATGATGTTATCCTTCACCGTTTAGAGAGCAGTGGTGATGAAATAATTTACACAAAGTAAAACGTCTGTCTGGGTAAAACCTACGACCTACAACTCATAAATCGCGGCTGTTACCACTGGGCTACCACTGCTCTTAAAGACTATACGCTTTAAACTAATGAGGGTTGACGTCCCAACAAGCACTTAGTACACCACTACGCAAACCAAAAGGTCAAGTGTAATAAGGCTGTCTGCACACCCGCAATGCGACGCCGACAGACCAATACCGGTCGCACCGAGCCCAATACGACATCTAACCCTTCGCCTTCCGAACAGCAGGAAATTCAGTCGCAAGCTGCCATCGCAACGCTCCTATGCAGACCACCTAATACATTAACGCCACAGGGAATGCTTTTCGATAAGTTAACGGGAAATTGAAAACGTGTTCAGAACCTATCTCACTTTACCTGTATTGAATATTTTAAGCGGAACCTCTCCGGAGTCTCCAGTTCTCTTCGGGCGAAACTTGCGAGATTACTAGGGCAAGCAATCCTGTTTCTTAATCTCCTTCTCGCGAATATTTCATTCGGTTTGAGATCTGATTACATAGCGTTTTAATGAGTAATCAGATTACTGTGGGATTGTTTGTTGTGAAGATGTGTTATAACGAGATCATTGTTTGACGCGACACGAAGGGCTTGTGGCTAAGTTATAATAGCCGCACGGGCCGATTGATCCGGTTAAGCTACGCTTGCCGGGGTTTATTCGTGGATGGGTGACCATCTTTACACACCAAGACCCCTCCGTGCCTCGGAAAGCTCGTTAAGCCGTTGGTCCCGGCTGTCATTCGTAGATCTTTGGGAGTCGTTACGGGTCGTCAGAAGCCCGAAAATCTGACAACCAGTAACGGTTGTGGAGGTCAGACAGGCAGTCGCTTCATGTAAAATACTAGTATTCATCTGCATCCGGTTAGACTGGAAGCCGACCCCAACATATTATGTAGTTGGGAAAAGGATAGGTAGTTGATGATGTTTGACGCTACACGAATCATAACAGCTTGTAAGTATCTAAGTTGTAATCTGTGGAAAATGTAATAGGTAGTAGCTATATTTTTTTAAGTTATTTTTTTGTTAGGGAAATGAAATAATAAAAAAATTATAAAGCATGAAACACGAGTAAGTTCTTTAAAGAAATTTGGTGGGAAAAGTGTAATACAAGGTGGAGACGACAATACCACAAGAAATGAAATGCTTAACTATAAGCAATCGTTGAAAATGGATCATTACGAATAATCTCCGATGGTTCAACTGCGATGTGTTACAACTGCATTTAGAGGCCTTGCTCGCTTGTTTTGACTATTGCTGTGATATTTTATTTTTATTTGCATGCCTATTTAGATCTATCATTAACACTAACACATTATATAATTTTATTGTAGGTACCTATAAAATTGTGCGCACGTCGCATTTCACACACACTGCGGTTAATTTGCCGTGTGCAGGCACGGACGTCAGTGTTGTATGGATCACTATAGAATATTGTTGACAGACACGGCGACACTAAGGCATGGCGCAGACACCGTATATGTATATTTAGTTATATACAGGGTGTTATTGACAGCCCTCCGCAAACTGATAGGGTGGCTTCAGTACATCATATTAAGATGACCGGTACATGTAATTCTTTCAGGAACATTAAGGGAATCCAAAAAACCAGATTTGTTTTATTACCTCACACGCAACGTATCGTTACCGTGGCAAAACGCACGTAGCGGACGGCAGCGCAGCGAGCTTGTGCGAGGCTGTTTTCAGCTGTTTTATTTACATAAATGGAGTGTTGCATACAGAGAACGTAATTTTACATTGAAATAAAGGAATATCAGCAGAAAAAACGACATAAAATTTTTTTTTTCCTGAGAAAATTTCCAGTGGGATATGATTCAGAATAAGGAGCTGAATCAATCCTGTGTTTTTGTGGAGGGCTGTCAATAACACCCTGTATACAAGCTCACACAATTTTTGATTCTTTACGATACTGCGCGGTTAACTCGCCGTACCGTACAGAAATCGTGTCTTGGACAGCGGGCTTTAACCACGATTAGCAAGGCAACACACTTTAATTATGTACTCCAACGAACAAAAAGTGATCGCGTAAATCTTTCGAAGATAGCCGCATTCGTCTTTTTTGTTGCTCGACCAGTAGGATCATTTTATATAGTAATCTTATGATTCATATACATACACAGTGTGGCGATTATGTTATCACATTAATTGAAACCACGTATTCCACAATGGCGCCGATTCTCTTGTTCACAAACTAAATTTATGTTCAGTGCATCTTTTTCTTTCTATTTCATTAAGAAAAGGACAGAAGATAAATATTAGTTTAGTCCTGTTAAATTAAGATACTCCATAGACAGTATATACGTGATTAAAACATGGCTACTAAAACTGCATCAAGTTACATCAGGCGCTGACTAATTTCTGGACTGACTATAAACAGTGCGTTTTGAATGTTGTGATTTTTTTAATAACTTATAATATTATCTTAGCAACATGTTTAAACGTAGTCAACAACAACTTGTGTAAAAAGCTACTGTCTGCCTAAAGCTTTATAAAAGGCTTTACAACGGCTATCCAATTCACATAACACAATGGTTAGACATTTATAACAGCTGTGTTAGCCAAAAGACACAAAACATTCAAATGAAAGATCGGGTGCAATCTAAATATCGCAAACCACGAAACAAAAACACACATAAAACCATCTACACCAGTCAAAGCAAAACACTAACAGAAACCTACAAGCGCTCGCATCTCAATAGACTAACAACTACAATAAAAATCAAGGCGCAACACTAGTGCACAACGAAGTACGACATCCAACCCCCTACTGCATTGTAGTAAAATATAGTGGGAAATAAATAAGGACGGAGCCGACCGCAAGCAATCCTGTGATTGAGAACGTGACTGAAAATACTGGGCGATACTTCATATTCATATTCATATTCATATTCATATATTTATTTGCATTCCATAATGTTGTAGAGGTGTTACAATGGCTTAAAGCTAAGGTACAATTATGGACCCTGTAGGGCACAGCAAAAATTTTAAATTAATTATTAAAATAAAATAAATTTAGGACACAAATTAACAATATTTCTATGCTACAATCTTTAAAATGTGTTATTATCATTCAATTTTTATAGGTAAATATAAAATTTTATTTTGTTGAGATCAGTCGGATAAAGTTGGTACATAATAGTTATTTGGTAAGGTCAATTAAAAATATATCTATAATATTACAATATTTGTCTATATATGTATGAATGTATCAATACAACTGTGTGTGGTGTCTGTTTGTGTTTAATAGATTTTTTTGTCTTGTATGTATTCGTTTATCGTGTAGTATGCTTTTTTAATTAATATTTGCTTGAGCTTATTTATAAATGTCGTATCGTTGGTTTCATCCTTTATTGCATCTGGTAGTTTATTAAATATTTTTATGGACATTACGTAGGGGCTATTGGAATGTAGTTTCATGCGCGAGGAGGGTAACATTAACATATTTCTATATCTGACAGATCGCTCGTTATGTTTATCGCCGCGGGTTGTGAAAAAGTTCATGTATTTCCTGACGAATTTGCATATTTCCAGGATATAGATAGATGGTAAGGTGAGTATTTTATGTTTTATAAAAAAGGGCTTACAGCTGTCGGTTTGTTCTATGTTGACTATAATCCGAGTTAACTTCTTCTGGAGAATGAAAAGCGTAGGCGCATCTGTGCTATTTCCCCACATTATAATGCCATAGCTGAGCCATGCATGAGCGTAGGCGTAGTATGTAGTAAGTGCAGTTTGCAAGTCGGTAGTTTTTTTCACTTCTCGAAGTGCGTAGGTGAATTTTGCGAGTTTTGATCGTACGTTTTTTATATGGGGCTTCCACGAAATGTGCGTGTCTATTGTTAGTCCTAATAACGTAAAGTCGTTAACTACTTCAATTTTTGTGCCGTTTGTTGTGAAATTAACTAGTAATGGGGATTTTTGCTGAGGGTAGAAAGTCATTAGTTTAGTTTTTTTATAATTAATCTCAAGGTTGTGCTCATCCAGCCATGTTTTTGTTTTATTTAATATCGTGTTCAGTTGGTCGTTAATGTTACTATTTGTATGGCATGTAGTTAGCAGAGATATATCGTCTGCGAATAGCACACATGGTTCCTTCATGATTTTGGGAAGGTCATTGATGTAGATGATGAATAGGAGACATCCAATAACACTGCCTTGAGGAATTGATGCATTTATAATCTTCTTGTCGGATCTTACTTGGATTATTCGGTTTTGGTCGTAGTTAAAGTGTTCTATTTCCACATATTGCTCTCTATTTTTTAAATAGGACGCAAACCACTTATGTGTAGTTCCACGAATTCCTATTCCGTATAGTTTGTCTAACAATATATTAAACTGCACTTTATCATATGCCTTAGTCATGTCTAAAAGTATGCCAACCGCATATTTTTTATCATTTATAATATCAATAACTTCTTGCATATATTTATAGACAGCTAGGGTTGTTGATCGATGTTTGCGAAACCCGTTTTGACCTTCGTCAAAGATTTGATATCTTTCGCAAAAACTGTACACACGGTCATACATAGCCTTTTCGAAAATTTTTGAAGCCGTAGGTAGAAGAGCTATGGGCCGGTAATTATTGGGGTCGGTTTTCAAGTTTTTCTTAAATAATGGTTTAATAATAGCTTTTTTAAGTTGATCAGGAAAAATACCTTCATCAAAGGACTGATTTATCAAAACACAAAAGGGTACAGCAAGTTCATCTGCACATTGTCTAATCAAAGATGGGGGTAGTTCATCTATTCCGTGACTTTTTTTGTTTTTCATATTTTGTATGATTCTATGCGTTTCTCGACAGTCCAAAGGCCTAAGAAATAGAGTATTTTCAGAAGGGTTTAGTACTGGCTGGCCTTTGGCCTCACGGCCAGTTTCTTGGCCAATTGATGCAAAAAAGTCATTGAATTTGTTTACTATTCGTTTTGGATCAGAGACTAAAACATTATTAATTCGTAACTGTATATTATATTTATCTGTAAGTGTTTTTTTGTTAGTACGTTCGTTCACTATATTCCACATAGCTTTGACTTTGTTTTGAGACATTTTAATTTTTTTAATGTACTGCTGTTTTTTCGATGTTATTACCGACTGTTTTAGTATTTTTTCGTATTTTCTGTAGTATTTTTTGATAATTGGATTGTCAGACTTAATACTTAAAATTTTTAATAATCTTTTGTTTATGCATGAGATCTTTATACCTTTAGATAACCAATATTTTCTATAATGTGTTTTTAATTTAGTTTTTATTTTTGGTATAGTTTTGTTTAGTATATCAGTTAATAAATTATTAAAAACATTATAATTTTGATTTGCATCGTTAGTTTCTATAATGATATCTCTCCAATTAACTGACTTTAATGCACATTTGAAACTTTCAATGTTCTTTTTGTCATACAGTCGTTTTTCAGTATACCAAGTGGTTTGCTTCGGTCGTTGCGGTATTTTAAATTTTATAACTGTACCACAGTGATCCGAAAAACCTAGTTCTTCTACAGATGTATTTAAATCTATGTTTTTAAAATTTGTAAATATTAGATCAAGGCATGTTGACGTTGTTTGTGTTATGTGTGTGGGATGTTTTATGTGTTGTGTGTATTTGTATTCGGACATAAGGTCTAAGAAAGTGTTAACTTTGGAGCTATTTTTCAGAATATCAATATTAAAGTCACCACCGATGACTGTGTTTAGTTTCGTGTATTTATTGTTTATGTACGCTAGTATTTGATTGAGTTGGTTATAAAATATACTTTCTTCTCTTCTGTTCCAGTACATTGTTACTAATAGCAAATTCTCGTTAGGTATTTCAATTGCACAAACTTCCAAAATATATTCAAGTGACATCTCGGTTATATCACATCTTTCTATGTATTCTTTGTGTTCTTCTAGTAAGATGCAAACTCCGCCGCCTCCACGGTTTTCTCGACAGTAAGATGCTGCGACTCTGTAGCCGGTAAAGTCAATTATGCTTAATTTATCTCCTGAGAGCCATGTTTCAGTAATACATATAGCCTGATAAGCCTGGTTTTCATAGACAAATGCTTCCATTATGTGTTGTTTATTAAATAGGCTTTGGATGTTTTGAAATAAAATGTTAAAATGTTGCTCTTGGTTTTCGAAATCTGCCTTCTTCGTTTTCTCGAAATGTACAGTCGTTATACTTTTCATATCGGCTATCTATAGTGTTTAGCTCGTTTTCAGTTGTGGGTAGAGGGTATGATATGGTTTCGTCTTTGTAACTTATGAGTTCCCCTTCAATATACAGTTTATTATTTCTGATTACAGCTCGCTGTCCTTTATTTCGTGCTACGAGCATTTTATCTCTCAAATTTTTTCTCTCATTCCTTGCTTCTTCGTTTAGGAATTCAGAAGTGTACAGCCCAGTTCCTCGGAAATATCGGCTATTTTCTATTATATATTTGGTAATTCTTTTACTCATAAGTTCGATTACCATTGGTCGATTTTGGTTCTTATAATATTTTCCAATCCTATGGATATCCTCAATGTAGCCTAATAGGTCTATTCCTAAAATATCCCAAAATATAGCTCTGATTCTTTCGTGTAGGTCTTCTTCAGGCTCTTTGTAGATTTCGGTCAGTCCATATAACACAATTTTCTTAACATTATTCTCAGGTGTATGTTGTATTATGGAAGGGGTCTCAGAGTTTAGTCTTTTTATTTCTTTTTGAAGTGCTTCAGTTTGCTTATTCATTTTTTCTATTTGGATGTTAATTTTCTCTATATCAGACTTTCGTTGCTCGTTTTGTAAGAACAAAGCGCCTGTGTCTTGTTTTATGTCATCCTTTAATTTTAATATGGCTTTATTAATTTCTGTTTGAATAGTCGATCTTATTTCCAGTATTATTGATGTATTATTTTCTTTTAATTTTATAGATATCATTTCGCTCAGATTACGTAGTGTCAGTTCAGGTTGATTGTCATTCTCTAAACTGGTTTTATTGTATAATGTATCGCCGAGTATACTTATGTCTTCAGAGCATACAGTCTCATTTAGATTGTTTTGAGTTTGTTTCTGACGCTGAGTAATGTTAGGCTCTGGCGTTGTTTTAAAATTGGCGTCTATTTGTTGCGGTCTTGCAGGTGTGTTCATGTTATTATTTTTGGGTTTTTTGCACCTGCATTCTTGGCACTCCCAGGTCAACCTACACTCGCTGTTCATGCGTACATATTG
Organism: Apamea sordens; assembly: GCA_945859715.1. Classification (NCBI taxonomy): domain Eukaryota; kingdom Metazoa; phylum Arthropoda; class Insecta; order Lepidoptera; family Noctuidae; genus Apamea; species Apamea sordens. The sequence goes on from OX244001.1 coordinate 15,714,709, forward strand.
TTCCTTTGGGACATTTGAACATTCAAGGTCATAGTATTTTTTACAGATCGAACAAGTTAGGTATTGCCTACTTGGGATGTTTTGATCACAGCCAGCACATTTCGTCATCTTGTAGTACGCAAAAACAAAAACCCTGTATTTATAGTAATGCTTCAGATATTAATAAGCAATAAACGGAACGTTTTCTAAAAAAATCCGCTACTGAGCACTAGGTGGCGTTTGTGCAGCAGTTAATGTTAAGAATATTGCAATTCACAGTATTAGGAGCTGGAACGCGACCACCGGTTTTTTAGTAGGTAGTGGGGCTTTGTTATTGTTTTTAAATGTTAACGTTCACTTTGGGTATTTTAACTCACTTTACTACGATTTTAGCACCGTTTCACAGATTTAATGTTCGTGATAATCTTTCTTATTTGTGATATTAGTGCTCTAATAGCCTAAACAGTCACTTTATTGAGCATTTATGTTCTTATTGAAAAAAAAAAACACTGAGACACCACTTAACTAAGTTTTTAACTTCATTGTTCTATCACTTCACTCAGCAAACGATAACCCTTGGTAATCAGATGGTTACTGCAGGACGAAGACAGAAAAAACCTTATAAATAAGAATTGTTGCAGATTTTTTTTTTTCGACATTCCATTATTAGTGAAAGGTTAGATGCGGCTGTAGTGGTGAATGCACTGCGCGCTGCGTTTATAGTTTTCATCTGTACATCTCTATCTTGTGGCTAAGTAATAACAGCCGCACGGGTCGATCGATCAGGTTAAGCTACGCATACCGCGGTTGGTCTGTGGATGGGTGACCATCTTCATATAACAAGACTTCTTGCCTCGGAAAGCATGTTGTTAAATTGAGAGAGATACTTATAAGATAGTTTTGGAGTTAGAGATTTCGAAAACGTATCGCATCCCTGATGTGGCGGGTGCATGGCAGCGCCAACAGCCTCTTGATGACCGTATTGAATAGAGCTGAATGGCCTTATATGGAATCACTGGACGAGGATGATAGTGTTGCCGTCAAACCATGCCCAGAAGTAGTGTGTTATTGTGTTTTTGGTTATTATGAATTATTATTATTATTATCGTCTCTGACATGTTTTAGAATTCATTAATTAATTGACAGAGGTATATGTACTAACACTAGTTTCGTAAGTTGTTTATGTCATTACTAACATTAGTGGATTGTACTGATCTGACAAATAAATTATTATATTATTATTATTTGAAGATTCTGAAAAAATATCGATAGATATTTGTATCGATAGTTTTTCAGCTTTATTTTATTTTATTTATTCAGGGAGAATAAACAGCTGCCATATGTGTTGGTACAGAGGAAAGATAAAACATTATATTAACAATATTGCAGCCCACTACATTATCCGCATATTAACAAGAGAAAATATGATAATGAGTGCCACTAGATAGGTAATAAATAATTACATCACATTAATAATAAATAATTATAGAAATATCAAAGCTTTCTCATCATAATCACATGTTTATAACACCAATTAAAGTTCTGTTCATAAACACACACACAGGTGCTTAAATATAAACAAACAAGCGACCCGCCCCTGCTTCGCACGGTTTAAGCGACCTGACGAAACATCGTGGTTTCTCTATCATATCAGTTTCCGGAATGAATTCTGTAAATTATGGTGAAAATTGTGTTAGTAAATTGGTTTACGTGTCGTAGTTTAGAAGAACAATGCGGTCACACAGACAGACACGAAAAGCGACTTTATAATAGAGATCATTTGCCCAGCTTTTGTCCAACTATGTTAACTTCTTTCTGTCTAAAAGCAATTAAAAAAAAATGATAGTACATATGTGCGATGGTCAAAAACGAAATCAAGTGTGATTAGTAACTAACCCAAAAGTTTAAGATTAAGTTTAAGATAGACCTACTTAGTATTTAAATGTAATTTGTACTTACCTATCTAATTAATAATGTACACAAGTAATCTGTGAAAACGTCGTTGATTGTACATTTACCCATATATCTAAATACCTATACATTTTTTTTCCTTTTTGTAAAACATACTGTACAATTGTTTGTTTTTTCCAAATAAATAAAATAAAAATGTTGGGGTCGGCCTCCAGTCTAACCGGATGAAGCTGAATACCAGTATTTCACATGGAGCGACTACCTATCTGACCTGCACAACCCAGGTGACTGGGTAATACGATACCCCTTGGTTGGTTGCTGGACTGGTTGTCAGACTTTCGGGCTACTGACGACCCATAACGACTGTCAAAGATCCACGAATGACAGCCGGGACCAACGGCTTAACGTCCTTTCCGAGGCACGGAGGGGTCTTGGTTTGTGAAAATGGTCACCCATCCACGGACCAATCGTGGATGGGTGACCATTTTCACAAACCAACTGACGATACTAAATATTTGGTTTATTTTATTTTGCGTAAAATATGTTATACCAACTGAAATATTTGACTACATTAAAATTGGTATTAGTTGGTAAGCAAGTTATTGCCAAACATTAGATTTGCGTTACAATTATTCGTGAAGAGTTTATTTGCTAAGTAATAATTTAGCAAATGAAATTATGAGGAAAATTGTTTGAGAGGTGATAATTTGTCTTTTTTTTTATGAAACAAGGGAGACCTATCAAAAACACCCAATCAAAATGGAAATTGAAATAACCAATTTCAGTAACTTAGTTACCTACTATATTAGTTACATCGAAATATTCCAATATCGGCGCCATTTTAGTCACGACAAAACCAATTAAAACGGTCTAATGGTCCTATTCATAATTAACAATTGCATTATTGCGAACGGGTAAAGTTAATTAAGCGAAGATTTATATAATCCCTCGAAATGATACTGCGTGACAAATTGTAGTGATTTCGTCAACAATTCAACTTGGTCAACATGTTCGACCCTACTCATGCCGTTGTCGCTTATTGTGACATGTTATGTTACAGCGATGAAAGTTGAGTTTTTGTGACGGTAGAAAACTGAGTCAAAAGGGGCAATTCTCGTAATTTTAAAAACGTTCATAGTCTGATCTCAGTCTTAATCTGTCAAAAATACCTCCAATTTACATTTTTGACAAGTTTTTGACATTGGTTGTCGCTGAGATGAGATTACGATTAGATTTTGAACGTTTTTTATCGGAATTGGCCTTATCATTTGCTGCTTTTGAAGAAATAAATACCTACATTCGAGAGGCCTGACGTGTATCAAATCACTTTATTTAGACTACTTAGTTCTAAGTTCTATAGGCTCGTGCCCTATTACATGAGATGTAAACAAAATTGGGTATATGTAGGTGTACAGTCACGAGCACCAATAGCAATTGGCAACTTTCAATTGCGATTTTTTGTGAAATAACGAATGCAAAGTTGAAATACGACTTATTAAATAAACCTATAGATTCGTAATGTTATGATCGTAACAACATAAAATATCATTAAAAAATAAAGGAGTAAATCGATTTTAAATAAAGCTGAGTGTATACATACTTTTGCTCGTGACTGTACCTATTTAGTTCCACCGACATAAGATTATGATTAGACGATTAGATGATATAGATCTCTTAGTAATAATACCTTATTATTTAAATTTCTATGGGTACAATACATTTGATTAGTTTTTTAATAGCGTTAACGATTGTAGATTGTCAACTTGGCTAGGCCTTCTGTATAAGTATTTTAATCTATTTTAGATTTAAAAGTCGTTTAGTTATAAAAGCTACTTTACCTACACACACAAAATTCGGTATTTACAAATCCTAACCAGTAAACAGACCCAAATTCTCATTACAAAGACACTACGTGCCCTAATTCCGTTTAAATTAAGAAACAATGTCTCTTTGTAAGTGCCGCATAGTGAGGCGACCGTTGCAACGGTCGGAATGGTCGCAAATGTCGGAATGGTCGCGAGTGTCGGAATGGTCGCAAGTGTCGCTACACACTAGGTCACTAGCTCGTGCCAGTAGTGTAGAGAATTAGTGAAATTAATGGGTTTTGTTCCAAGTCGGTATTGCACTGGTTAATTAAGTACCTACTGCCGGCTTCGCAGTAACTGATGGTATTGCTAGGGACTAAATTGGGACTAATTTTGTTTCAGAAGACTACACTGTTTAACGGGTTGAAAAGGGTTCATAGTATGAACAATGAATGAACTGCACGCTCGTGGTGGTTGCTCGATTAACAATACTTATAAAACTACTAGTACCTGCACGCGACTTCGTCCGCGTGATGTTCTTGTGCCCCCGACCCACCACATGGCATCACATCGCCCGCCCGCTATTACCTCGTTTATTTTCTGACTTTTTCTCTTTTTGCTCGTCTCCTAAGGGTTCTAACGCGATGGTAAATAGCCTTCCTCAACTAAACTTAACTAGCAGCGCCCTGCGGTTTCACCCGCATAAACGGCATAAGTTTCGATCCCATAAGAATATCGCCATAAAAAGTATCCTATGTCTTAATCCTGATTATAAACTATCTGTGTGCCAAATTTCATCCCAATCTGTTCTGTAGTTTTTACGTGAAAGAGTAACAAACATCCATCCATCCGTCTTCACAAACTTTCGTGTTTATATTTTTATAATATTAGTAGGAAGTAGGTAGGAATCGTCGTTAGACAGTATAGGTACATATGAAGATCATTGTAAGACCTGACATACACATACACGAACACAATTTAATAGGAGAAAAGAAAGACTTAACTGCATTAAAAAAGCAATTGAATGAAACGCCACAAACCCTTTTATAAAACGCTCGTGCGGCTGCCTTTACACACACAACTTACTTGATCTCACACACTACTTTATTCCTCTTCTCTATAAAAATCTTTTAACAAGTCGCTTCTGACATTAACGTCGCCGTGAATTCATTTATAAAATGGCAACACATAACAGGATTACTCCTTTGTCTGCGTTGATGTTAACTCAGTGGTGTCGTGTTGAACCACTACTAAGGAACGCTTTTTTTAAACTCAATCAATTGTTAAAAATAGTAAAGCTAATGGTTAATTTCTTGCAAAATGTGTTTTTGATAATTTTTTAGGTTATCTGACGGTTATTTTTTTTAACAAATACCGTAGTTAATTATTTGACCATTAGCAATGATGTTATATTATTTTGTTGACAAAGCTACATGAGTGCTGCAGCATAGTGTTGTAGTGGCATTACCCAAATAGAAAAGGGTTGTCATTTCGTTCATACCATAGAATTTAGTTACAAATATGATTATCCTGTGAGAGTGAGGGAAGAGAGAGTGCTCCTGTGTCTGTGCACACACTTGTGCACTATAATATCTCCCGCGACGATGGCTAGTCTCGGTTGAGATGGGCCGCCATGATCGACATAATTATGGTCTGGAAGACTATTATTATTATTTTGATTATCCTGTTTACCACACCGAAAAGTGGAGAATTTATTGGGCACTCCTTTATTTATTTAACATAAAACGGCCAAGGCAAAAAAAAGAAAGTTAAAGACAAAGACATAAACACATTTTAAAAGTACAGTAAACAAAAGTATACAACTACTCGCCAGTCATACGCTCATCTGACAATACCCCAGACATACTGACAAGATCTTCTTCCATCCATCTGCGAACACATCACAGTCAGGCTTAGCGTCCAAGAGCGCGTTAAGCGCAGAGAGTGTGCGAGGAACAGGAGACTGGGCTCGCGCGACGGTCCGACTCCAAGGCACGGCGAACAATCTATGCCTTCTGCCACGGTTGTAGTTTACGTAGTTTACTTATAGGACACATAAAAAGCAGTAATTAATACAAAACAAGGTTTTTCTTTTGACATAGTTTTAACCATCCAGTCAATGTTTGTAATAAAACGCAAAAAAAGAGAAAGAGAAGAAGGGTGTTGATGACTATCTTTGCAATAAATGTTCAAAGCAAACCCTTAACTACTAATCAAAATATAAGGGCCTAAAAATAATTATTTCTAACATGTTCATTTTAATTGTGATGGGAGGATTGAAGGAAAAACTGTGCGTCAGCTGATCACCCCTCAAGGAGTGGCTGTTAATTGAGGGGATCGATTACTATGGCGCTCGTTAACTATTCCCCTATCGCAGCTCTATAACTAGGTTTAGCCTGAAGTACCAACGCAGTCTTGAGTGATTTTCTGAACCAGCGCTGGGGCTCTGTCTCGTATAGGGTCTTAGCATTATGCTGAGCGATGACCGTTATGCGTGGATGTGACGCATGTTTACCCCCAACTTGTTTTTTTTTTTTGTGTTTGTGTTCTTTTTTATGCGTCATATTTGCCGCAAATTAATGTATTTTCTTTCAATCTTCTTTTTTATTTCTTGTAGGTTGTTGAAAATAAGTAGTTGTAGTGTAATCAAGATCGAAAGTGTAAGCAGCCATGAACTCCAAAACTCAAGAAATATTCTTTTGATGTCAACAGACGCTACTTTCTACGGCGGGGTGATTGCATAACACAAAAAATTATAATTGATCGCATTTTCTTTCATTTTGACAATTCAACCACGTTCATTGCGTTAATTACGTTGTTGAGCAGACGAATTTATCAAACCTATGAAGCAATGGATTAGAAATATCCTTCAAAAGTCAAACTCAAAACAGCTGATCCTGTAGTTATGGCTAATGACAATTGGTGCCGATGATGATACAGAATTCACAGACGCAAAATTTTTATTATTATTTATTTATTTACTCTAAACATACAAATATCCTTACAGGCTAGACCCAATGCGATATTGTAGCACACTTACAATTAACATACACAGTTCAAGTTATTTGGTTTTTGTAAAGGTATCTCTGCAATAGAGTTTTTGTCATAATTTGTCTTTCAAGTAACCCAAGAAAAACAAGACCCGTGGACATATATTAACGTTAAAAACATCAGCATTGTTCACTTGTGGCACATACTTAATTCAGACATTGTAGCTACTGGAACCGAACGCAAGAATTTCCAAGATTTATAACACTATTTTCCCTTTAATTAAACAAAATTTATATCCTTGAAACCATGGTAGCATCCGCGTCGAGTTTCCATGATACAACCGCCATGTTCGCACTAAGAAGCGGTCGCCACTGTCCCAGCAAATTGCAGGACAAAACTCGAACGGGTCGACTAAAGCAATGGAGAGAAACATTTTACATTCAAACCTTTTTGCTTCATAATGCAAAGTACATAGGAAGCTTTATTTGGTTTCTGCATTTTTTTTAAGTGTTTTATTTTTAATTTTAGCTGTTGGTTTGTGCCAGTGGATTTACATCTTTATTTTATTTTTGCTATTAGGTTTTGTTTTGAGTGTTTGGACATTTTAAGGCTAATTGAAAAGCTTGCAAAAGGAAGACTGTAGAAAAATGTTTGTGCAACCTTCCATATTTTCACCGTGCGGGTCTGGTAATTACGAAATTATGCCAACTAATTCCATACCCAAAAATTGTTCGCTACTGAATATAATGAACGTAGGTACTTCAATATACAGTATTAAATAGGTACTCAAATACCAATCATCATGCTTATCCTCAAAAATCATTAGGTAAGGCTAACATAGATTGGGGCGGCCCACGCCGCAACGCAACGCATTGCAAAAATCGTCGTTCATCACTTTCGTACATTTTCAATGAATTACGCACACTACAGGCGCAAGCCGCACTGCACGTTTTTTGACGTGACAACGTCTTATAAATTGGTTTGCCGGGTGACACTTCAAGAAACTGCGTTACGCTCCGCTCACGTTATGCGCTCACAATGAGAGCGAGTGAGAGGCACGCGTCCCTTCCACTCGGGCATGGTTAGCCCGCCTAAGAGCGAGAGAGACAGACATAAAAAGTGAAAGGCACGCGTCCCTTCAAAGTCGTTGTCACGTAAAACTTTCGCCCGTATACCGACTTTACAGGCAACCAATTTTTTTTGTATGAAAAAGCGTTGTGCTGCGGCCTGTTGCGGCTGTAATGTGCGATATTATTACGTTCGGTGATCACAGTCTGTTATATATAAAAGAATTCCTACTTTGTGGTTACGATCAGTATTTGAAATGGTGACTACTCATGTAAGCAAAAAAAAAAAAGAAGAAAATCAGAATTGATTTTCTTCTTTTTTTTTGCTTAAAAAAGGATAGGTAGGATTCCAGGCTTTGGTGTGAATACACCAAAGCCTGGAATTCCTACTTTCTGGTTACGATCAGTATTTGAAATGGTGACTACTCATGTAAGCAAAAAAAAAAGGATAGGTAGGATTCCAGGTTTTGGTGTGAATACAGAAATATCTACATACAATCTACAACAAAGAATACCTACCTAATTAAAAATAGTTAACAATGGCGAAAATATCGCTGAACATACATTACAAAAAAAAAAAAAACATTCGGTCGAATTGACAACCTCATTTCTGAATTCAGTTAAAAAGAAGATAACAAACAGCTCCACACAAACTAGCCAGGCTTACTACAAAGTAATACTGAGTAAGTTTCGCTTGTTACGTCAGACAAGCAATTTTCGATGCCGCTAATAAATCCTGGTAATCTCGTTGTTTCTTGCAGACACTGGCAGGACTAGGTCCAAATTTTATTATCTGTGCTCCGTGCTTCCCTCACTGGAGATTAACTAGTAAAAAACACTCGGCTGCCGGCTGTTTGTTGGAAAAGAAATGGAGAAAAACTGAATAAGAATTCTTATTTTGATTAGATTTATCTGTTTTAAAGAAGAATTTTTATAAGTCACCATCATTCTCCACCCGTTATCTCAATTTATTTGTGGTCGGCGCAACATGTCTTTTTCTTCCAAACTTTTCTATTAGTCGTCATCTCGGTAGTCACCCCCTTTGTAACTACATCATTGTTCACACAGCCTATACATCGTTTCTTTGGTCTTCCCCTACTCTTATAGCCATCGGCATTCATACTCAAAACTAAACTTAATAAAAAAAATAATGGAATCCAACTAAATTGGAATTAAATGGTGGTAGCTTACGGTGGCGTTGGCGGTGGCTTATGGTGGTGGTGGTGGTAGTTTTAGTGAAATTAATTGATTAAATTTTTATTTATTTACTTACTTCTGCTCGCGACTTCGTTCACGTGAAATTTCTTATTCCTCCGACCCAACCCGTCGCATCATATCATCTGCCCGCGATATTATTTCGTTTCGCTTAGCGTTCTTTGTGTTTCTTTTTTGCACGGCTTTTAAGGGTCATAGCGTGATTTCAAATAGCCTATAGCATTCCTCAAGAATTGTGCTATCAAATGCAAAATTACTTTTTCAAATCCGACTAGTAGATCCAGTTCCAGAGATTAACGCGTTTAAACAAACAAACTGGTCAGCTTTATTATTAGTATAAATGTATCTACTTACATGTACAATTACAGGATAACCCAATGCGATAAATGCGCCTATCCGAACTTAATCAATACTAACATCTTTAACTAATTATACGAGTACGCAATGCATTCCTTGTGAATTCACTCTGAGAACAACAGTGGGGTAATTCTCGTAATTTTAAGAACATTCACAGTCTGATCTCAATCTCAATCTGTCAAAAAAACGTCTAATTTCCCTACATTTTGACAAGTTTTTGACATTTGTTTGTCGCCGAGATGAGACTGCGACTAGATTTTGAACGTTTTAAATTATACGGGAATACGGGCCCAGGCATAATTTGGGCACGGTCGTTCCATTATTGATCTGATCCATCGCTTTCCATCAGGCGTGATCGAAGTCAAGCGCAGGCCAGCAATAAAAAAAACTTGAGAGGTGTCAAGGGACACCCGGATGGAACGAAGTTCCTTTCGATTAATTAGTGAAGGAATTGTAATTTTTTTTTTTTTTTTTTAAGTTATAATAATATTTTTTTTATTATTAACAAATAAAAAAACTCCGACAAAAAAACTGGCTTGCTTTCTATAAGAGAGAGAGGGAGAGAGAGAGAGAGAAACACGCGCACGCCGCACGGCTTACAACTATAGCAAAAAGTGTTGTTCCAACTTTTGGTCTAGCGCCCTTTCGCAACGCGCGATAAGGAACTTCGTTCCAAAACAGAATAAGTCCATCTCACTCGTTATGAGGTTGATCGTCTGAGTTAAGGACAATAGAGCCTTTTTAGCTCATGCTTATCGTCCATGGAAATTAGGAATATCTGAAATGTTCCTGAAACAAGCGTGATGTTATGTTGTTATTACAAACCAAATTTCAGGGCAAAAGTTTGTTTGTTTTGTTTTTGAAGTGAAAACTTTTTTAGCGGCGTTGTGCACTTTATTGTGGAGGTCAGATAGGCAGTCGCTCCATGTAAAATACTGATATTCAGCTGTATCCGTTTAGACTTGAAGCCGACCCCAACATAATTGGGAAAAGGTTAGGCAGATGATGATGTGCACTTTTGTTGTGATGGGTAAAAAATGTTAAACTCGCGTCAGGACACGTGACCTGATCGAGAATTCGTAAGACGGAGCTCGTGTCAGGACACGTGACCTGATCGAAAATTCTTAAGACTGAGCTCGTTTTAAAAAAAAAACTTTGCCTCACCCTAGGGATTACTCCTGTATCGCGGGTGCGTTTACAAACATTTAAACTCACATACACAAACAGCCCAGACCCGGAACAACTACCTGTAGACAATAAAAATATTTGTTTCGTGCAGGAGTCCAACCCGCGACACGCAGCGCAGCAGTCGATCGCTCAGCCACTGCGCCAACCGTGTCATCAGGGAAAAAGTGCATGTTAATGAGACTGATTATAAGTACTTTATTCTATATAGGCGACCTTCATTCCTTGCTTTCATTTTGACGGTTCAACAACATTAATTCTGTTATTTACGTTGTTAAACGGACAAATTTTCAAAAATATAGTAAGAAAAAATTGATCAGCAATTTCCTTAAAATCTTTCGGATTGTGTTTGGCAGTTACGGTGCTGGTAAATAATGCTTTTTACCTTCATGATTTCCCTGTCGTTACCATGGAAAATAGTAACCACTTGACTCTTATACAAGCAAACAAATTCATAAGTATTATCAGAAAAGTATTTCTGTTCCGACACAAACTCTCTCGATATAACGTAATTTATTGACATACAGTTTACTTTTCTTTGGCAAACTCATACATACTAGGACTCGTGTTATACTTTGTCAGTATATTTTCTTCATAGAATTATTTCATTTATGAGTATAATTATTTCCCGATGGTTTTTGTTTCGCTGTTTTCTCTGCAGATAAACATCCATTTCTCAATTTGCCTAGCTTGTTCCATGTTGAGGTCAGCTTCCAGTCTAACCGGATGCATTTGAATACAAGTATTTTACATGGAGAGGCTGCCTATCTGACCTCCATAACCCAGTTACTGGGTAACACGACACCCCTAGGTTAGGTAGGTAAAACTGGTTGTCAGCCTACCCATATCGACCGTCAAAGACCTATGAATGACAGCCGGACAAACAGCATAACATGCTCTCCGTGGAACAGAGGGGTCTTGAAATGTAATGGACCCATCCACGAACTGACCGCGGTCGACCCGTGCTGCTGTTATTACTTTCTCACGAGCCCCTCATCAACATCCGTCTCTAATAATTGTAAAATAATTAAATCCATAGAATTAGGTACCATTTTTCCGGTTCAATTGCAATAATAATACTTTCATTGAATAAATTATACCATTGGCTGTCTTAAATGTAGGCATTTAGGACAGCCAATTATAATAGCCAATTATAATTATAGTAGGTATGTGTATATAACCTATTTATGTATTAGTGTACCTAGTTTTAAGAGTTTTTTTTATCATTGTCCCTCTCAATCAAAGCACCTGCCATCTAATCTCTTCACCACCCTTGGTTGACTGGTAGACAATGCCTAAGGCATTAAGTCCGCCTTTGTACCTTTTTGTGCGAAAAGTTTAAATAAATTATATAAATTGTGATTTTGAGCCAATTTCTCCACCAAGATGAGTTTCGATTATTTTTCATACGCATTCTGTCCACTTTTTTAATTTACCTAGAATACCTATGTGAACCCTGCTGTAACTCAGGCCCTTAACCTCATAAACCCCCGCATACACAAACTATGTACATAATTCAGTCCAGATTTAACCGAAAAAATGTAAAGCCGTGTACCCAACAGAGATGTTTATATATTTACGAGCTCGCCTCCCCTGTCCACAAGTGTGTTTCAATATTTATTGACGGCATCACGTGCGCTCGGGGGCTGTAATTAAACATTTTATTACTCCCCCATGATAGTGGTTACTATCGTCTCGTAGGTTGTTTGTCGTTAGGTACGGTTAATAAACTCTTGATAGATACAGGGTGTAAAAAGACGAATCACATAGCTGTCAACTATGCATTCTGTACATCAAACTAAGTAACTTTGTGCAAAAATATTGTTGGGAAACTGGAAATCTTTCATTATTGGTGTGAAAAATCGCTGTTTACGGTACGGTACGTAACGTACGCAAAACATTGTGCTTATGGGTGTGTGCAACAGTACATGGTGGGTCGTGGTATTTAAAGTTGTGTTTTACCATATAAACTTGTTTTTGTAAAAAAAAAAGTCAGTAAACGTTGGAATTTTGACCTTCAATATCATCACATCTAACACTAATTGCTTCCAATCCAATTGTCAGCATGATTAAACACACAAAAGCCACCCGAAACCGTCTTATTTTATCCGTAAGACCAGCAGCATATTTACATTACAGTCTAGACGTTATTTTAATAGGTATAAACCTGATATTCCTTGGATGTTGTCCTGGGAGTCCCCTGTGTCCACGTGAGATGCAATATTTACTACCCGCATCCAGTTACCGGCTTCCCTGGGCAGCGTCGGCGAAAATATGGAGTATGAACAAATGGAGTGCTTATGCACATTCGACCAACTGCTTCTCAGTGTGGATGGAATGGTAAATAATTAATCATTTTATTTCCGTAAGTAGGTTTGTACAAACACTTCAATCATATTTTAAAAACTAGATGAGGTCGGCGCCTGTTCCTGTCTGACTACTCTGAGAAGAAAGGCCGAAACAAACTCATAGGTAACAGTCTATTTTAAAGTCCAGACATAATCTTAGTCAGATCATGCGAAAACCATGTAGATTACAGTCTGAAATGGTATTTTAAAGAAAGAACCACACAGATTGAGTGGACCTGTCCAGTCAGTGCACGCATTTGTCAGTAATCGTGCCGCTCAGTTCAGAACTTAAGAATCTCAACATGTGCTCCTTAAGTTTTCAGGCAAATTAATTGTATCGTTCACTGTGGACACTGCGGTGCAGGGATCTGTGATTCGTCTACTTTTGAAGAGCCTCCTTTAGATACTGAATTATATGTCATCAAATTCTGACTTCATATTTGCCAGCTTATTCTCTTCTTCTTCTTATTTTTTTTTTGTTTTAACATAACACGGCTAAATGCCAATTACATTAGGTCAAGACAAGTTTATTAATATTAAACAAAATATACCACTACACGACATTATCTTTATGAGTACGTTGCTCATAAATCATATATTATACATATATATATTGCAATGCAATTTTGAGGGGAACATCTTAGCACTCTGTTCTCACTTACTCCATGACCGTCGTAAGTAATTAAAGTTTTTCATAGGATAGAGATGGGAACTGTCTGTATTGTCTCTTCGAATATTTGCTATGGCTGTTTACTGAGTCTAGACCGATGCGCAAATCATAAGCTTTAAAGTTACAGAGCTTTGTGAATATGCTTGTTTGATTTTGTTGCTTTCAAGCATTTTGCTTGTATATTCCTGTTTGTTATTACTTTTCAGCAAATATGAAACAACTCATACGCGTCAGTGTCGTGAAAGGAGATTTAAGTATCATGGTATCTGGGGTAACCACATAATGGGCTCACCACCACATTTTGCAAGCTCCGGGACGAGCTGGTGCAAATTTGTACCGCTTGTGGAACACATGTGTCCCTGAGAGGTCCGTAATTTTGACACATTCGTTATCGTGACAAATTGTTGGAGAAAGAAAGAAAGTGATGAATTATAATAAATGACTAAAATGACATAAGTAGCTTGCTTCAATATCAAACTAATTTGAGTACCAGTCGACCCAATGAATAAGCAGGTAGATTATATTTAGGCTTTCCTAAAAATAGATCACCTACCTACTCATATGTTTGACCTACTGCCCTAAGTGACCTTGCTGCAGGTGTCAGGCTAAATAAAACCTAAAACAAACAGTATAACATCGTTGTTACATTTATTTATTTATTCAATACTTTAAGCACACAATTGTACAGACGCCAGCACATCAAGCTACTACAACCTGTCAAATTTCTTTAATAGATTTTCAACTTTGTCGCTAAAGCATTAAGGTTCAAGGTTGATTGGTAAAATTTGACAGTTTCGGGTAGGTTGACCTGCTGGCGGCTGTACGTACAGAGGCGGATTTAGTGCAAAAGGCATTTTCTACCAGTCAAACTTTAGGTGATGCAGAGACAAACTGTGGAAGGAGATGGGCAAAGATCGTCACTTACTGGACGCCTGAGGGAGGATATCGTCGTCGAAGTAGACCTCAGTGAAGGTGATGTGACGATCTGATAAGGTTTGCAGGCCCAACATGGTCAGAGATCGCACAAGACAGGGAAGTTTGGCAGGAAAAAGGGGAGGCCTTTCCCAGCCTATAATGTTCCCACTATTGGGACATAGGCCTCCTCTCTGTGAGAGGGAGTGGGCTATAATCCACCACGCGGACCCAATGCGGGTTAGTAGATGTCACATGTCTTCGATTTTTTGGTTCTAGGACATGCTGGTTTCCTTACGATGTTTTCATTCACCATTTTGAGAGCAGCTTTGCCAAGCAGTGGGCAAGCACAACAAAAAATAGTATATATAGACTTCTACTACACTACGACATACAAGATTATACTGTTTGTAAATATACCTGGGTATTGAGGACGTCCTCAAAATCCAGACACCTCAAAAGCCATTTTTATCAACCTATATTTACTCCTAATGGCCAAAATAAAGTGTACCTGAAGCGAAATTAATAAGTTTCGGCGAGGCGTCGATTTGTTGGCCGAGGATTGGAACCCATCGATCCGTGTGATGCCAAACGGTTTTATTTGGGCTCCGCCAGACGATAAACAATGTTTTTGTTCGGAAACTGCGCACTTTCTATCATCTATTGTTGAATTTAGTGCTTTGGAGTAGGTCTAGTTTTGTGTTTCGTTTTTGTAGTCTTTATAAGGATATATAGGAGAGCATTGGTCCAGTTGTACCTTGTACGTCGTAGTTGCGAACCCAGATCGCATCATCAAGGATCACTTTACTTTGAGTAAATTATTTCATCGCCACTGCTCTCAAAAACGGTGAAGGAAAACATTGTGAGGAAACCGGCATGTTCAAAACCAAAATTCGAAGACGTGATATCTACCAACCCGCACTGGGTCAGCGTGGTGGACTACCCACTCCTTGTCACAGAGAGGAGGCCGGTGTCCCAGCAGTGGGAACATTACAGACTGATTATACTTATAAGGATTATTGAAAGGACACATAGTTGAGCCCTGTAGTGTACCTACTTATATTGTTTGTTTTTGCCTTCTGCTATACCTAGGTAGGTACTTATCTATTGAAAGTGATTTAGCAATTTATTTTCACATTAACTTGGTAGGTAAATAAATCATATTTCTTTCTCAATTAACGTAAAGATTTTTTATTTCTTAAACTTCAGGGACATTGTTATAAAATATTCTCAGCCAGGATCAACAATTCAATACGGTGGATACAACATTTAATAAAATATTTCGTGGCATTGAGTTGGTTCTTTAACAGCGATTGTTCATATTCATGAACACCCTCACCCCCTGAAAGGATGCTAATGAATTTGAAGTCAGCTGGTAGACCATGGGTTCTCAACGCCCCCCCGTGGGCGTTTGAGACTTTCAGGGGGGTAGTAGAAGGCCCAGAGAAAATTATGTATGCTATCTTACGACTACATAATAATAATAAAATAAAACATAATACCTACACATTTTAATATGATCGTGGCAATAACTGTTTCAGACACGCTACTGATGGTAAGTAAAAAAAATGGAGTGCTCTAGAAAAAAAATTAACTCAAAGTGGTTGGTGAGCAAAATAAGGTGAGAACCTAGCGGTAGACACAGTAGAGTCCTCGCATAGCATGACACATGACACATGAAGTATAGGAAACATGCGATGACAAAAATAAACAAAAGACTCGACATATCTCTTTCCACGCAGTGAGCATTCACTGCGTGGAAAGAGATATGTCTATTCTTCGTAGAGGAGAGATAAAAATGGTCATCCTACGCGTGCTGGGGTCCAATATCGTCGCAGAAAAACTTTATTTCGTCCATTTTATCGAAAATACTCTTAGCAACTCCAATATTAGTACCTTCCTAGTCTCCTATTTGACTCCCAAATACACCTGTAACACAAAATATCGAAAAACAAAAAGATTCCCCTGTAAGATCATGCGACTGTTGTTCGGCAGCGGCGCGGTCCACACTACGTCAAATATTCAGGGCGGCCTCCACTGTTTTATTCATGCAACCATCTGTTGGCTCGCTTTGTTACCTCTGCCTATGTACGCGCATAAATTGTGAGTTAGGCCAACGAGTGACGCGCGATTTTGCGTTTTTTTGGAGTGAAAATTAGAGGTTATGACGACTTTTTACATTAGCATTGCGATGAAAATATGACACCTCAACTTATAAAATTGTTTTTTTTTTAAACGTTGCCCCACACTAGGAATTTCTCCTGTATCTTGGGTGCGTTTACAAACATTTAAACCAGTGGTTCCCAACCAGTGGTCCGCAGAAGCCAAAATGTGGTCCGCGAACGATTTTAAATTTAGCGGGCGGTGAGCCGTTGGTCGCCGTGCAGTGAGTGAGAAGAGCGCGGGTGGAGGGGGCGATACGTCGGGCCGCCCGTATTTAATTCCTATTAAGTTTTTAATGAAAGTTTCAGTTGGATTATTACAGTTTATTTTTATTATACCTACATAGTGGTCCCTGCTAACAAGAATAATATAAAAGTGGTCCCTGACCAAAGAAAAGGTTAGGAACCCCTGATTTAAACTAACATACACAAACAGCCAGACCTGAAACAACTACTTGTAGGTCATACAAATATTTGTTCCGTGCGGGAATCGAACCCGCGACACGCAGCGCAGCAGCCACTGCGCCAACCGTGCCGTATTTGACACCGGTAAGACAAGACAATCTTCACGTTGTCTTGCTTTCCAGCATAGGCCTCCCTCAGAGCTTGCTACTTGCTACCCGTGCGGTTCTGTGCTCGACTTCTCCAAGTAATACCCGCTATTCTTCCTCCCATCTACGACGCTGTCTCCCTTTCGTGTTCTCTTGGGCACCACTCTCCTGCCCACCTTCATTTCAGCTTTTTAATACAGTTAGACAAGTAACGTCAGATATTCTTGTTTTATATAGTTTTATTTTATCTATGCTATGTTGAGTATGCTTCATTCCATACTAAGCTGGCAACTTTCAAGTTTACGTGTATTTTGATTTGCTAAGCTCCATGTCTGGCATCCATACATCATAACAGGAATGCAGGAATTTAATATTTTTCTCTTTATTTAAGTGGCAAATTATGGCTTTTCATTACCTCCTTGAGATCTCCTCGATTGAACTTAGTTTGTTAAAAATGCTGACAGTGTCTTTTAACTAGATACATGAAACATATTTATACTCCTCATAGGCAAAGTATATGACAAAAAGGAGGTTTCAAAATAATATGCTCAGAAGAAGCCTAGGTCCGGAATATATTAAATACCTAATACATATTTTATTAATATCAAGCGTAGTGTGGGACGCCCCCAGCTAGATGAACTGACGACCTTAAGGTGGCTGGGACAGACGGGAAGCGAAAGGCGGAGGACAGGGTGTTGTGGTGCAGCATGGGAGCTTTATGCCCAGCAGTGGACTGCGATAGGCTGAGTTGATTATTAAAATGCATGAAACATTACATAGTGACAAAGGTGACAGAATGGCTACTACAACAAGACTATTTACAAACAGAGTCCCTACTTACATACATTGCTTAATAATAATAACTATTTCTCATTGCACACTCATAATTTACACTCACTCACACTCTCCATATATACACATGGGTGTGCAGTTACATACATTCACACATACTCTCCTACATTTTGAGTTGCTGTATGTTTAGGAAAATACATTCTATATCTATATCTAAGCAAGAGACTTACAGAAGTATAACCACAAACATGTCAAACTGACACACTTCACAAGTTTTGTTCATTTTTATGATACCTTATAGCTGATCACTGCTTCTTAAGATACAGGTCACCCTAGTTTAAGAGGCAGGGCTCACCCAATTCATGTACAGACCTTGTGGTTACAGCATAATTATGTACCTAGTACCTGTCTTTATTCATAAGCCAACCAGTTGTAATTCCATTTTTTACCTATTTCTAACCATAACAACTACATAATGTATTTTCTCGTCTGTAACTTATTTGAAATAAATAAATTTATTATTTATTTATTTATACAATAATAATTTCAGCCGTGCTCTGACAAATCGCAAAATGGATCGTCCACACCTAGTCGACTTTTTCACGTTGCTTGTCTTGTTTCCTACCTTTGATGCGGTGAATAGCGGCGAAGGTCGACGGATGCCCGGGCACATCCGGGCATTTTTTACCTGGTGGTCACGCGAGAAGGTTGCCCTGCGGTTGCGCAGTGGTCGCTTTGTACCTTCGTAACTGAGCGACCTCAGGATTTATAATATTAAAGTGGTAGGTTAGCAAAAACTGCCAGGTTATTAAATTGAAATTAAATGAAATTGTTTATTTTTTAATTATAGGATACTTATCGGTATCACTTTTAAAAGTCATATTTAAAAAAAAATGCTAGATGGAGTTGACATTTCCTATCTGAATGATGAAATGATGGTTATGAGGCTTTAAATAATAAATCTTAAATACAATAAACAATCTAGCACTAAAATATGTATATTATGAACGAGTAATAAAATAAAAAAGGGTAAGAGCTCACTGAGCTCATTGGGCATCAAAAAATTTGTCCGCATCGCTATCAGTGGGAAAAGTGCCCAAAAGGCTGGCAACGTTATCACGTTGGATGGCAATGCTGATTTTTGGACCATAAAATAGGCCAGCCTTCTTTCTGGTCATGTAAAGAGTTGTCCAACCGCTTGGTGATGACCCTAAATACTCGATGGCTTTAAATTAACTTTAGGTATCTAACTTGATGTCGATCAAACACATCATTCGTTATTTCTACGTCGAAAGTAGGTACAGTCAAGAACACAAGAACTAATCAATCGTTCTCGATTTTCATGTTCAATCTTCATTCTGCACAAAGTAGTCGATCTAAGAAAATAATACAAATTATAATAGTAGTCCTCGAGTAAAATCCTAACTATTATCATAAATGCGAAAGTAAGTTTGTTTATTTGTTTGTTTGTTACGCATTCACGCTAGAATAATTGAATGGATTTGGATGAAATTTGGCACATAGCTAGCCCATGACCAGGGATAGGACATAGGAAACTTCTAATTCCGATATTCCCACGGAATTTAGACTTATGCGGGCAAAACCACGGGGCGTAGCTAGTTGAATATAAATAAAACCAAAAAAGCCTCGATTTTAGCAACGCTGTCGATTCAATTTATCCCGGCCATAAATTTTCAATGTTCGGCCCACAGTGCTTTTTACGTTTTGGTAAAAGTAGTTTTTCATCGATAATTAACTGCGGTAAACTGTTATTTAACAAAAAAAACATTCTTATAATGTTTGGGGCGATTAAAAACACTAATCGGATTGAAACGTTTACCTCTTGATTCATATTCATCATTTATTGCATTCACGTAGTTTACAAATTGTTACAAGTATAATTATATAAGTTTCATACATGAAACCTGCTAGGGCACAGCAATATAAATAGTTTTAAGTGCTACAGTGTCACAATAATAAACAAAACCACTGTGCTTAAACAAAAATAATTAATTTTAATATGTTTATCAGATATCTATCATTTGTTATTTAAATAAGTAAGTGTCATTAATATAATAAAAAATAGGGCAAGAACAATAAAATAGGTCAGCATTTTCATTAATAAATTAAAATAAGATAAAAGATTAAATTAAAAACAAATAGCGATGACAATAATAATCATAAAATTGAACACCTGAGGAGGCTCTCGTTGGGCAGCTGGCTCAAGGGCCTGATTCAGAAAGCGGTACTTCTGGACACCAGTAGCCTGTACCCTGACCTGACCTGACCGCCAGTAGCTTGGACCCTGTTCCCGATACCGGTGGGCTACTATTTTTTATATTTTTAAATGTTTTTATACTTTTTATATTCTAATATTTAAAAATATAATTTCTATGTTTACAACAATGTAATAAAGGAAATAAAATTGCAATGATAACGACCTGTTTGTTACAATTATAAAATCACCATCTGCCTAGCCTTTTCCCAACTATGTTGGGGTCGGCTTCCAGTCTAACCGGATGCAGCTGAATACCAGTATTTTACATGGAGCGACTGCCTATCTGACCTCCACAACCCAGTGACTGGGTAATACGATACCCCTTGGTAAGACTGGTTGTCAGACTTTCGGGCTACTGACGACCCGTAACGACTGTCAAAGATCCACGAATGACAGCCGGGACTTTCCGAGGCACGGAGGGGTCTTGACTTGTGAAAATGGTCACCCATCCACGGACCAACCGCGGCAAGCGTAACTTAACCTGATCGATCGACCTGTGCGGCTGTTATTAGTTAGCCAGTAATCCCCGAAGGGTTAGGCAAAGGTGTACCTTAGTACCTACACCCACATTTCGCCAGTTATGTTTAAGTCCCCTTATAAAATTGTTTTGACAACACGGTTAGCGCAGTGGCTGAGCGATCGGACTGCTGCGCTGCGTGTCGCGGGTTCGATTCCCGCACAGAACAAATATTTGTAAGTCTTACATGTATTTGTTCTGAGTCTGGGTGTTTTTCTATCTATAATATGTACGTATTTACAAAAAAAAAATGTATATATGTAGTTTATCAGCCATCTTGTTACCATAACACAAGCATTAGGTTGCTTAGCTTGGTACTAGATGGCGCTGTGTGAAATGTCCAGGGATATTATTAATAGGGGGTACCTATTGCCATCATCCGGCCACGAATCCAAACTCCAGGTTGCTACAAAGAAATTCTGGTTGGAAAAATCCCAATAACACTTTGTCCGACCTGGGAATCGAACGTAGGACCTCATGCTTCTGCAGTAGTGCAAGCAGTTTCACGAACAACTTAAGCAAGTACTTATAACATTATGAATATCCCACATAAAATTCCCCGCAATTAGTGCTTTAGAAAAGTTCCCGTAAAAGTTGCGAGAATGAAAACATAACACAAAAGAACGGTTCTCTTGTAACTGAGACTACCCAGAGAGGGTTTTAAGGTATTTGGCTTTAAGGGGGAAGCGCCACGGTAGATCCCGAAATTCAAATTATAACTTTACAGAATTATAATAATTAGAATCAGTATACCATTCCTTTAGTTAGAATTGGCCTCAAATACGTATGATAATATCATGAAATAGTCATTCAATAGGGTAATAAGGACTTACAGAGTTGTATTGATGATTTTTATGAATATAATTCTAAAAATAACTATTTGATACTGCCGCGAATCATATTTAGTTCAGCATATAACCTGATAATGACCTGCAAATTGCAAAAAAACGTAAGAAAAATTGAATTTCGCGGGCTACCCTCACGCTTTCGCCTTAATAAGACAAGCGAGCGTTCAACTCTTGACAAAATTAATTGCTTCCTATTGTACAACAAAGTTTGGTCGACGTAATCGTAATATTAAAATTTTGTTCAAAATTCGTATGGAACCAAAATGCATACAACTAACAGTCTTAACAGCTTTGTAATAAAGTGCAAAATAAAATTTCCAAATTTCAATAATATAAAACAATAACTTATAGATATTTGAATTCAAATTCAGCCTATTGATAAAAATAAAGTTCTGGACAAGATAAAATAAATTATTTCAACGGGCATATACCTAGTTTGACCGCATTCGTGAGAGATTCGTATACTTAGGCAATAAGTATGTATACCGCATTTGAAAACGCAGGTGGATTTATCCTTGACACATACATGAACACCTTTTTCTCATAGACATGGTAGGCAGAAACTACAGAATGAAAAAAAAATGAATTAGAAAAATAAATATGAAACAAAAAAAAAACCTACCTGCCCTACCCCTATTTTTCCTGTGGAAAAATATAACTTCTTAATTATACAGCGATGCGGACGAGTATTTCGACGCTTAAGTGTCCTATTGTTTTTGTATTTATTTGTATAGTTAGTTAGTTAGTCTTTTAATTTAGTACCTAAGTAGTGTAAATAGTTAGTCATCTATGCATACAAAAAAATACAATATTCCCGCTAAAATGAGGAATTACTATTCCTGAGAACCATTTCTCGGTTCACATTCAACATTATTAATGGCATACAAATAACTTGCATGTGTATTGTGTATCAGATGTTGTTTATTACCGAGAATAATTTTCTCATTACAATTAGGTACCTACGCCATGATTGTTAGCATTATGCCTCATTAAACCGTGCGTACTAAAATACGTACATACGTTATACACACAAATACAAACAGCCTTAGTAAGCTTTGTGTAGTTTAATTAAATGCTGAAGTGCCTAAAATTAAATGCTAAGTAAATGCTGTTAAATCCAAATTCTAAATCGATTACACTGGCCTGGACTTAAGTCTATTAATTTTTTTTTTTTTTTTGTATCGGAATTCCTTTTTAGGTTTAGTCGGGCTCTCACACGAAGTACCACAAGACAAAAAACGTACCATTTGATTTTTAACTTTATTTTATTTTCATTATTTGTATGTTATAGCGGCCATAGTAATTAATACAAACTGTGAAAATTTCAACTGTGTACCTATTATTATTGTTCATGAGAGTACGGACACCAGAGGCTTGGTATTAGCCTTGCCTAGCCTTGGCACCCTTTGGGTACAAGGCCCTATAAAGTTTAAAATAATATTGTAACTTTACATCGTCAAACGTTATGTTTACAATCCATTAGTGAACATAACTGAATAATAACTAAGGGCTGATTTTTCCATCGCCAGTTAAAATTGACGTTTGACAGTTTTTGTATGAAATAACTGTCAAAATTTCAAAATTGTTCCTCGAATAAAGTTATCAGATGATTGAATAAACAGCCCTAAGACTTCTTTCTCTAAGAAATAGGAAGGAAACACTTTTAATCATCATCATCATCTACCTCGCCTTTTCCCAACTATGTTGGGGTCGGCTTCCAGTCTAACCGGACGCAGCTGAATACCAGTATTTTAGATGGAGCGACTGCCATTTGACCTCCACAACCCAGTTACTGAGTAATACGATACCCCTTGGTAAGACTGGTTGTCAAACTTTCGGGCTTGTGACTGCCCGTAACGACTGTCAATGATCTATGAATGACAGAAGCAAAAACTTTTAACATTTTCTTGATTTAACTGCTGTGTCCTTCAATGGAGCCTCGACCCCCAACAATATGCAAATGGCAGCCAAGTTCAAGTGTAACAAAACTATTAGCATAGACCAACAACGCTTGGCCTTCACTAACTTATATTACTTTTGTCAAACTTGGCTCGTCGCCTAACTATCGCCTGAGGTGGGCCACTTAAACTTTAGGATGCCCCTGGTACCTATTAAGTCGACACACGCTGGCGCCAAATGTCAAATATGACACGACGAATGTCAGTATCAATTTATACCCTGTCCATGAGGTTAACCGTTTTTTGACAGCTGTCTTAGAACGTACATATTCCAGATTACGCAAAAGTAAAATTTTAATATGCGTAATAAAATAAATATATAAACTGCCTATAGGGTTTGTTGCCTGGGTAAAAAAATAATAATTATATTTAGTCCGTCAGTTAGATTATCGAAAAGTAATGAACACGTATTTTTTCTTTTATCAATCAAACAAAAAATTAAAAAGACAAAGTGCGTCAAAATTTGGGAGTGGGGGTCGTGACTCACTTGTTTGCAAAAGTGTCGCAAGCAAGTGACGTCACGCGGAACTTTAACGGGCGATATCTTCATCATTTTTTATATAATTGACAAAAGAAAAAATATGGGTCCAATATTTTTTGATAATCTAACTAACGGAATAATTAGATTTTTTTAAGAAAATAGCCTATTAACTTATTTATGGCTTCTTCTTCTTCTTCTTCGTACGTGTATCAATTAATGTATTGTGTGTTGCTGCAAACATTAGTTCCATCTGTCAAAAAACGGTTTACCTAATGGACAGGGTATAGCTCGTCAGCTGGAGTCGGACCGGCGACAAAAACGTGGTACCTATACATACGTGTAATAAAATAATAACGAAGTCAAAAGTGTACATTAATTTTTTTTTAAACAAAAAAAACACTGCATCGTGAAAAATAACTTTAATTTCGGAAGTCGGTGGCAAAAAACGAAAATACAAAACCAGAGATACCGACTTCCCAAATTAAATTTATTTTTCGCTTTGTAGTGTTTATTTTGGAAGTCGGTTGTTATTTTTTTGTAATAAAGTTTTTATTTTTCACTTTTTAGTTGTGGTATTCAGCTGCATCCGGTTAGACTGGAAGCCGACCCCAACATAGTTGGGAAAAGGCTAGGCAGATGATGATGAGTTGTGGTACCTACCCCACACAAATTCGTATACCTTGACTTTGTAAGTAAATAACAGTAACACAATGACAGGAAGCTATTATAACATCATCAACATACATTATGAGCAAAAAATACGTATTATGCTCAGCTTCGTCCTCGCTCCTTTGCTCGATACCCTGTTCTATTGCTCATTTAGTTCAGAGCCTAGATCCTCAATTCCTGTTTTTTATATGTCAAGGAATGCCAAGGAATATTTCTTTTTTCGGGGAAAAAATAAATAAGGCAGGGTGGGTTGCTAATCTTTTTGGACGAGGCCATCGTATAATTATGATCGAATTTCACGTACAGGTAAGTTCGTTTAATCATAAATTATTGAAGCTAACTGAAAAACCACTCATTAGAACTTGGCCAAATTTAAATGTTACTAACCTACATATAAGTATACCCTTTCAAACATATTAGCTGGGGGCATAATACCAGCAAAAATATACGAAAAATATACTCAATAGTAATCATAAGAAACGTAGCTGCTTCAAGATTATTGGTTATCTTTACGTTTGTTGTAATGGCAGTAAACCAACCACTACGATTTGAGAAAAGTCATCAATCCCATGGCTTAACCCTACACAGCCATGATGCACAAAACGGAAAATACCTTCAAAATATCTTGGCATCGATCCGCGGTGACTGCCCGTCTAGCGCCCGAAGAATTTGGAGAAACTTTCACGCAACTGGGGATGGTCAGTAAGTAAGCGATGCGCGG
This sequence comes from Apamea sordens, assembly GCA_945859715.1. Taxonomy (NCBI): domain Eukaryota; kingdom Metazoa; phylum Arthropoda; class Insecta; order Lepidoptera; family Noctuidae; genus Apamea; species Apamea sordens. Next base: position 15,740,126 of record OX244001.1, read on the forward strand.
TTTTGACTTTTTGAAATGTTCTTCATTGATAGTGCAGGCTTTTAAATGACTTCAGAAATCTCATCGCCCATCAAGTGAAGAATCATACCATTGTAACTTATATTAATTTTGCGATCAAAAAAGCCTCGCGAGTATTTCATGTCGATTAGTTTTTTTCCATAAGCGACGATAACTCTAAGGTTTAATTAGTTATCACAGAAAACATCACATTCTACGAATGAAGTATCCTAACTCTGATTTTTTATTTGCTAGACTAAAATTACAGCTGCGATCGACCTTTTTTGTCAACATGACAGTTAAACGATAGTAACAGCTGTCATTTTAGTCTAGCAAATTAAAAATCAGAGTAAAGTTGCCTTGTTGTTTTCCTTGGGGAAATCCTCATGTATATCCTCCGTCTAAGGAAAACGAAGAGTTATATCGGACTTCTACCGACTAAAACCCCACTGTGTCTTCTTCTATCTGTGTATGTTTAGTCGGGGGGCCCGGAAGATACATGAACATAAGTACCTAGTTACCTACCAAACTGCCGAGTAGATACAGCACTACCTAGGCGACCCTACCTAGGTAGTGTTGTAGCCAGTAGTAGTAATCGATGAGTACCGTCGGCATCCACTGACGTTTCACAACGAGTCGTCTACACTACCAGACACCCTATTAGAATGTTATAATAATAATAATCTTTTGTTTCGACCAACAGTGGATCATATACAAAAATACAAAATTTCAAAATAAATCAAAATAAAAAAACAAAAACACACAATAAAAACACATACAATATTAAAAAGACAAAACATATTACATATCTCGATTGCCTAGTATGTGAACCATACAGCAATGGTTCAGGTACTGGAAATCAGGATGCTGCTGGAGCTAGCTCGAACCCTGCTGCAGGATGCTGCTGTATGTATTATGGTTATGGTTAGTGATTTTTTACTATTAGGTATAAAACATTGTTTATTTATTAAATTAGTGATACTGATTGTGGGAGAAAATTGTGGTCACATTACAAATCTACGCACACAGTCGCACACGCATAAGGGTCTAGCGTAGTAGGCAGTTCGTCCATTTAGGTATGTTTGGACTGTACATCGGAAGTGTGACTGTACGAGTACCTAATTTATGTAGTTTTAGATAAAAAATTACCTATATTAAAAATGACAGAAATCGATTCAGTAAAGATTCTGAACATATTACTTTCATAATGTACATTAATTTAGTTACACATTGTGTAGATTTGGAAAAAAAACTGTAACTTATGCCTAAATGGGTAGGTAGATAGTATGGACAAATTGGAAAGCCTCAAAGTTGGCGAAACTAGTTTAACTAGTTAAGCCGCGCGGGCCGGCGCGGACCGGAAACGTGTTCGTGTTCGGACTTCCTCTTATACTATTATATAAAAATGTTTGGTGGTTACAACTTTTTCGATAGTAGTTGGCTAAAAGCCATTTGATATGAGTTTCCTTTCTTAGGCTTGTAATAGAAAGGACGGTTATTCCCAGCAGTGGGATAAAAAAGGCTGTGTGGTGTGGAGAATATCAGTACCTGCAGTAAATAAACAAGTTAGAGGCATACGGTATAAGAGGCAATGTTCAAAAATTTATAAAAACATATGACGACGGCACGGTTGGCGCAGTGGTTAAGCGATTAACTGTTACGCTGCGTGTCGCGGGTTCGATTCCCGCACGGAACAAATATTTGTATGGTCTACAAGTAGTTGTTCCGGGTCTGGCTGTTTGTGTATGTAAGTTTAAATGTTTGTAAACGCACCCACGGTACGATACAGGAGTAATTCCTAGTGCGGGTCAAAGTTTTTTAGGAATTAAGAAGAATATCTTTATGGCAGAAAGCAAGTCACAGAAATATCTACGATAAATGTTAAAACTAAACGTGAAGAAATATTTCATTCACACGTACGGGTAGTCAAGTATGGAGTCCCCCAGGGTAGTGTGCTGGGTCCTCCACTATTCATAGTATATATAAATGACTTACCTAAACATGTAGACCAACCAGTTTCACTCTTTGCTGATGATAGCACTATCACAATTCAATGTAATACTAAAGATATATACTAATAACATTAATAATTCTCTGACATCAATAATAAATTGGCTAAATAAGAATAATTTAAAAATTAATCTTACGGCTTACCACGGTTTTAATTTCAGCACACTTAAGATATGAGATCATTTTCTGGGGCAATTCAACTGATAATGGCATACCCTTTAAAGCCAAAAAAAGGTGCATCAGGACTATGTTTAAATTACAGTCAACGTTGTAAGTTCTACTTTGAAAAATATAAAATAATGACTCTGCCTTGCCTTTACATTGTGGAAATTGTCATGTTTGTAAAATCTAATCGACATTTATTTCCAGGTCAATCAGAAGTAGTCGATCGCAATCATAGCAGACGCGATGACAGTGTTCTCTGTCTACATACTCGTAGATAGAATACAACACTAATGCACAAAAGTGTTTTCTGTATGGTCCCTAAAATTCTCAATAAACTCCCAAGTAGTTGGAAGGAGCTTAATGTCCGTCTATTAAAAAAATAATTAAAGATACTCCTTGAAGGGAAAGCAATAGAATAGTAGTTCTAGTATTCTAAAATTTCTTAACAACAACATTTGATATCATGTAACCAATATTATCAATGCATCCTGGACATAATCATAATAATAAACCAACATATTAATGCTATGACTAATAATTTAATTGACATTTTTTATAATTGTATTTATGACTATTTCTTTTTTTGTCTACAAAATTATTTGATTTAATTAACTGATATTTAAATATTTGTACGGCACTATGGCCAAACATGACTGATCTAATATTGTTTTGTGATAAATTACATGGTCTGTATGTGTACTCATGTTTCCACAAATAACGAATTTTGGATCTTGCCTATGCACCGCTCTCTAGTCTATAGTAGTTGTAGTTAGTTTGTGCGCGGCCGTATGTTTCGTTGAAAGAAAGAAAGAAAAGAAAGAAAGAAAAATGCATTGCATCACAATGCATTGTTGCATCTTTTATATTTGTTAACTAAATTATCTTTCAGATACTCCAAGTTTTTATAAGCTACAAGCAGTGGCATAAAACTATTCTTTAAAAACTGTTTCTATGGGCGATAGATGAGTGATTGCAAATGGTAGTTATTTTGTCATATACGAAACCCTCAGATCGTAAATATATGGGTTATTTTAGCCAACAACTATATTACGCAACCATTCAAAGCAGCAGTAACAATTTCTATTCAGAAAACTTACCGGTCTACGAGTATAAACATCAATATTCAAGTTATAATAAATAACTGATGCACCGCCACGTTGAATATATTCTCATATCCCTTCACACCCAGCCGGTAACAACCACATCTCAATGCATAACGCGCACATAATGCATTAAAATGTATTCAGGAGTCGCGCGACTTCAAATAATAAAAATGATTTCGCGACTACCCGCAGGTGGGAGAAACAATGGCGACGATGTACTGTGGTGTATCAGGTGTAGAGATGAAATGGATGGAATAGATGGTCTACCCTGTAAATTCAAATTTGGGTAAATACCGGGTAAATTCCCAGATGATGAGCACGCTATGCCATGCTACGCCGTACTACACCATGCTACGCCATGCTACACCATGCTACGCCGTACTACGCCGTGCTACGCCGTGCTACGCCGTGCTACGCCGTGCTACGCCATGCTACGCAATACTCGGTATTTATTACCAAATGTGAATTTACCTGGATATTTTCCTTATGGAGGTTTACCCGACGCGACGCCCATCTCTAGATGCAGCTATGCATAGAGATGTAGTAATATGGTTTATATTTTAGACGAAACGAGATATCGTTGGTATTATTGTGTGTTTTTAAATAACTCACCGAATCGTTTGAATTTGGGTTAACTTGTCTTGTTCAATGTCACTTTGTGTGTGTAGTTACTTTCGAAAAGTTGAATGTACCTAATTAAATGGTCTATGAACGACACATGTACGGGTCAACTTCTCTATTTTCTTTTCTTAGTGATATCATTGATCAAATTGATAATTAGGTACAAGATAATACCAAACACAGAGCCTTTTAGCTTACCTAATTAGTGTGTCCCTTTAACTAAATTCAGAATTCACAATCGAAAGTAAAGAGGTAATTTCAAAACAAATAATTTAAAAATCCCCTTATAAAATATGTTCTCACCTCCCAACCCCGTTTCTTCATCCAGTTGCAGTAATATAATCTTACATATTTATCTTCCCAACGGCACCTGAATCCTCTCACAACGCAGTCACTTCTCGTGCTTTGTTTTCCTCACTTCTAAATGAAGGTAGTAAAATTAAAATAAATATTCATTTAGTCCGAATGTAGGCCAAGCGCCTTCGCCGTAGGATGTTGACACTACAATGTTATGGTGGAGGCACCAGTTCCGGTATAAAGGAGAAGTGACTACCAAGTAATGACACTATCTAGTATCCTTGTAAAATCCCTGCTTTCTCTCAGGGTTGCTAGATGCAAAAACAAAAGGTGGTCTGATAGAAATACTGTTTAGTTGGTAAAATATATTATATAATGAATAAAATGTCTATGGTTATTTTAACGCATACTACGTGTCTATATTTTAACGACATACACCTAAATGTCTATTTAATTTAAATGTTATTATCAAAGTAAATGTTATCAACTTTTTTGGCACCCTAAAAGCAAACTTCCCTAGTCGGTTGCGTACAACTGTTGACACTAAATACGTTTCCTGTCCACACATCCCCTTTAATTTAGGTAGGTATAACTTTTTATTATTATTTGTTGTTATAGCGGTCATAGTACACACTCTGTGAAAATGTCAAGTATCTGCCTTACAAAGAGATAAAGATATATTTATTGCAGTAACTGTGTTACGGTTAAAAATATACAGTCCTGTGACAGACGGACGGACGGACAGCGAAGCCAGAACCCTAAACACATTATTACGGTTACAAATGTCCTTAATAAATAAACCAAACCACCTCAGCAAAACCGGACGCACTTATTTTCGCCCGGACAAAGGTAAGTACAAACATGTCCGACTAATACCGGACATTTGTCAACCCTAGAACGAAAGGACAATGGCGCAACACTTCTCCAGTCCATTCTGACTGCACTAAAGACGGGAATAAAAACCAGGCTGTCAACAACAATTGCTGTTTACAAACAAAACTGTTTACATACAAACAAAATACAAACAGTTTCTCGAAGACTGTAACTTTATCTTGGATAACCGTTTCAGATATCTTGCTGCGTGTTAAGGCGCGGTAAGAAGCAAGTTTTTAGATAAATTGACAATAACGCACCTCGGCAACAAATAAAGTTCTAAACAGACCACCAAAATAAAACTTATTTTGCAGTTTTAATTCAAACTAAAAATAAATGAAGGATTCTGTGGAATAGATTTTAGGTATTTATTTCTTAAGTTGATTGAATTCTCTTTATTATCATTACATAAAATACCTACGATAGTTTACGCTCAAAATTTTGAGAACAATGCGATAAAAAAAATTGTTTGGACTCTGTTTTACGATTGTTTTAACATGATACACTTTTATTTTTATGAAATATTCTTGAATACGTCTTGCCTTTTAACATTCTACAATACACTCATTTTTTTCCGACTTGTAATATGTACCAATATGCCTAACTGTGCGACAAAAAACTGAGCGTTTTACGGCGTCCTAAATTTTGGCAGCGCCTTAACGTTTGTAAACGAAAATATAAGTTTTTTAGAAAACTAGATTCCATTCTTTTGGGCCGCAGATAGGTAAACAGATATAATATAATATGATCGTTTTTAAGGGAACTGTACCTATGTGAAGTTATAAGTATGTTAATTATACATGGCATCACAGCGACGCGCAAACTGTAACCATAAATTCAGCACATGATTCTAAACTAGCGTAGAAATACGTCAGTTATCAAAAAAAAATCTGCTGTTTCATGGAAAAGCGCAATTACCTACATGGTCAAAATGTATGGAACAGCAATTTTATTTTAAATAATCGTCGAAAAATTTCAACTCGCTCTTCAGGCTCAGGCTTCAGAATCATGTACCGAGTCCATGGTAACAGTTTGCGCGTCGATGTTCCTGCCACCCTGTATAAAGATTTTCAGACCGAGACAATTCGTAACATAGAGTTTTGTAACAATCATCATCATCTGCCTAGCCTTTTCCCAACTATGTTGGGGTCGGCTTCCAGTCTAACTGGATGCAGCTGAATACCAGTATTTTACATGGAGCGACTGCCTATCTGGCCTCCACAACCCAGTTACTGGGTAATACGATACCCCTGGTAAGACTGGTTGTCAGACTTTCGGGCTTCTGACTACCCGTAACGACTGTCAAAGATCCACGAATGACAACAATCGATTTCTGAAAAGTGATTAACGCAAAAATAAACTAATAAGTTCCGATGTCAGCTGCTGGAATTGGCTGTCGGAAATAACGATCAAATCAGTGAACATGAGATTTGATTACTAGCTGCACCCCGTGGTTTCTCCCGCATAAGTCTCGATCCCTATGTGTTATAAACTATGTGTGCCAAATTTGATTCAAATCCCTTCAGTACCTAGTTTTTGCGTGATAGAGCAACAAACATCAATAAACTTTTGCGTTTATTAAGTAAGATAGAATAGTAGGAAGTAGGATGGTATGATTAATTTGAATATCTCAGAAACCAGGGGTCTGAGCAATTCGGAGGTCATTCATAACAGACGTTTAAAACGTTGTTTTTAAACTTAGCTGAAATGAATATTTAGGCAACACCAACGAACTTTATTATTAAGTGTGCATACACCACAGATGCACGCCATGGAAACTTTGGGTTTCGCTAATGTGTTACACCTCACACATCAAGCGCAATCCGTCCAAAAGTTTGTTTAATTAGGCCCCGTCAGACGAGACGCTGGCGCTGTCATCAACAAAACACTCGTTATACACACACCTCGTCTATGTAAACCTTTACACACACACCTGGCGTCAGTGTCGATTTAATTTGAAGCGCCAATCCAATTAGGGATTCGACGAATAGTCTGCAAGTTTAAATCTCCTTCTGTATATCTACCGGGATGAGTCCAGTGTTAATAGAAAGGTGTTTATTTAGTTAAGAGATAACCTATTGATAAAGTCCCCACTAACATGATTGAAGTTTTCAATTTATGTAAGTGTGTAGGTGCTTTCAGCTTTGGGACAGAAGTAGCCTCCTTCTGTGAGACCGTTATGGTCAAGAAGGAGGCCGCCGAGCGGGATCGGGAGAGGGCTGATCCTGCTCGGAGAAGGAGGCGCCGAGGAGGCCTTGGCGCCTAATACGCCAAAACTCGCTTACCAATTAAGGTAAGTGGACCTTTGGGGTCGCGGGCGCATAGAGTGGGGACTCTGTCCGCCTACCAAGTGACCCCAGGGAAGACGGTGGCACAGTGGTCACGTGCTGCCGTGCATAGCGAGGCTTAGGGGAGGCCTTTACAGTCTCCCCAGGGATGTGCCTTATAGGCGTTGCGCAGGGGTGGTTCCTCCTTAAATGGCGGTGAACGACCTTGACCAAAAAAATATCACCTCGTTTGTCTAGTAGTTGCAAGCGCTACTGGAGAGCATAAGGTCCTGGGTTCGATTCCGGGGTCGGTCAAAGTGTTATTGGGTTTTTACATCAGGAATTTCTCAGTAGCAGCCTGGAGTCTGGTTTTGTGTCCGGATTATGGCAAATACCTCGCCCTATATTATATGAGACTTAAAAACATAACTTGCGAAATGTGGGTGTACTATAGGTACACCGCTATGTAACCCTTCGGGAAGTACATAACAGCCGTGATGAGTTATGTTACAAACATACATTTTCACCCTCATAATCCTAGATGTGTCTCTAATTTGCGTAAATTATATATATATATATTAGCGGACCCGGCAGACGTAGTCCTGTCCGACCGGGTCCAATTGTGATTTCAAACTATCCAGGAACCCATTGAAATGTACATACAAAATTTTATCCAAATCGGTCCAGCCGTTTAGGAGGAGTTCTGGGGGCGCTCGACAGTCTAGCCTGAATTCGTGGGAATCGACGAGAGCGCTACAGTAGAGGTGTGCAGCCTATCTTGACCATTGGACATCGTACGGCCAACATGTGCTCAGAAACTCTTTCGCGTTTCGTACCGTTCGTTTCGTGTACCTACAGTGTGTGCTTCGCTGTTGTGACTAACTTGTTCGTAAATTATAATCTGATTTGAACTGCAAACGGTTTTTCTATTGCGTAATAACCAACACTACCCATAGTACGCCCACAATAGTAAAAATATTGCTCGTAATAACTAGCGACACGTACCTTCTCCATCATATATAACACTTATAAATGTATATTAAAATATATGACATGCTCTTGTAACATTTTAAAAGTAGCCGTTTATTACCGCCCACTTGACGAGACATGACGTCATCTGCACATCCTCTCATCTGACGGATTTCGCGCCAAATTAACGTACACCACAATTCGGATACACGCACCTACTTAACTGAAGTAGGTAGGTAGGTAAGTGCTGATGCTTGTGGTTTCAATTAGATCTGTATTTGTTTATGAACAATGAGATTTTCAGGCTGTCATTAACACGTAAGTACACACTGAAAATATTTGTCTAAAGGTAGTAATAGACTAGAGAATTTACATGTAACAGAACATCGAGCATTCGCCATTACACTCGATGTTTTGTTACAACCTGATTTTAAAAACCACGAAGCGTATTGGAGTAACATTTTATTGACCAAAGAAACGAGCGCAAGAACGCACAGTCATCAACAATGAACGCAAGGTAGAAAGAAATGTTATAGGTAAAGTCTCACTCGCCGCCGTGTGTATTGCGTCGAACGCAGCGTCGAGCATTCGCAGGAATGTTACATTACATTACTTTTAGAAACTGAGCTTTTGCCTGTATTGTACCATTAGTAGGAACGTTACATTACATGAAAATGCTCGACAAAATGCTCTAGTGTATACTCACCTTAAGACGCCATTGTCTATTATGTCAAGTATCAAGATCAAATCCTTGACACATTTCACGAAAATAGACACGCTTCCTATTAAAACAACACTCGAATATCTCGATCATCAAAACAAAGGCCTTCAAATCAACCCTTAACACTGAATACAGTGAAACAAATACAGTTATTTCACCCATTAGCATTGCTTTTATCCAATTCTCCGCGAGAGTTACAACGCAAGGGTGTTTCTCTATCAATTTATTATGCAGTCGCTCGCCATTGGGATAAGCCGTGGGTAATATTGAGATCGCTAGTGGACGACGTCAACTTGAATAAAGCGATCGGAAATTCCAATAATCAATCTGGATTCCAATCCTATAATCCGTTGCCATCACCAAAATAGATGCAATTTGTACTACGACTGAAAGACATTGATACTTACATACTCAGTCTATAACGTTCCCACTGCTGGGACACAGGCCTCCTCTCTGTGAGAGGGAGTGTGCCGTAATCCACCACGTAGGCCCAGTGCGAGTTGGTAGATTTCACTTGTCTTCGAATTTTTGGTTCTAGGACATGCTCACGATGTTTTCCTTCACCGTTTTGAGAGCACTCAAGTGTTGATGATATAATAATTATAATATTGATACTTACTTGATTGTTAAATCAGTTAACCCTCTTTTTTACGTTCAACTTTATTTATAAAAGCGTCAAAAATTTTCGCGTTAGAATTAAATTTAAAAAATAATGTATTTCGTGTATATAATTATCAAAAAACGTGCATAATTTGTATAGATTTAGTTTTATAAATAATAAGGATTTGTGTTTGTGAGTTATTTCGTTGAAAAATCAATTAAATAGTACCAGCTGTCATGCAACGGATGGATTTGAAATCACCTCCTAACCCGGGGAGTATTTCTTTTAATTTATGCCTATTTATGTAAATCTTAATAGTTCGTATTGCCTTTTCCCATTCAATGCCTATACTGCTCGTCTCAGTGAATAACATAGTAAACAACCCTATAATATTGTCTTTATTGTGCTAGACAGTATGTTCATGCAGTATTAGGATAAATCACATAAAATACGTTAGAGACCCCTTAGAAATCACTGTATTATTATTACTTGACATACCGCTGGTAGGTTTATTTACGGAATTAGAACCACTTTATGAAATTAATGTCGGAAACTGGATTTTTAATAACTTGTCAATAGTAGTACCCCCAAACATTTTTGCAAACTTAATTTTGTTGCTTTTCCCTTTTACTGTCGAATATTACTACCTATCTCAAATACTTAATACATCTATTAATAATTAAGTTTTCATCCCATACCTGAGACACGCTCATCATAAATTTTATTCCATTGTTTTTTTTTTTTTGTTCAATTCATCCTAGTACTTACTACCCAGATCTCATCCATCACATCTCTTATTCCTTTCACTCACTTGGCTTTCTATTCTCTCATTCCAGGGTACCTCTAGGGTTGGCCTGTCAATATGTTGACCCGTAGAGTTTTCCTTGGATGAAAAACTGAGGTCTACATTGATGGAATTGGAATCTAGGTCCATGTAAAAAACGTATTCAGCTGCATCCGGTTAGACTAATAGCCAACCCCAACATAGTTGGGAAAAGGCTAGGCAGATGATGAACTTTTATTTGAGTGGTCAAAGGTTTGTTCTTGATTAAATTTATTGCTGTAAAGTAATTTTTCCCAATAGTAATTTGCATCACAAATCGAATGAAAAAATGTGATAAGGGACTTTCACTTGTAGGTTCAAAGGAAAAGACGGTGTCAGAGGTTTACAGTTCTTTATCGCTATTAAGCATGAAATGGATAAGAGAATAGAATAAAACTAAGCTTCACACATAACGAATACACAATCTATACTTACTCGTATACTACCTACTAATAATAAAGCTGAAGAGTTGGTTTCTTTAAACACGCTAATATCTGAAAATAAAAAAAAACTTATAGAAGTAAAAAAAAAGGAAGAAATAAAAAAAATCTTAGAATTGGGCTATCAAACAATTGATAGCCCAATTCTTGAAGGCTATTTAACATATCACGCTACTACCCTTAGAAGCCGAGCAAAAATAAAAACCGGCCAAGTGCGAGTCGGACTCGCCCATGAAGGGTTCCGTTTTACGATTTATTACGTTTTAAAAAAAAACTACTCACTAGATCTCGTTCAAACCAATTTTCGGTGGAAGTTTATATGGTAATGTATATCATATATTTTTTTTAGTTTTATCATTCTCTTATTTTAGAAGTTACAGGGGGGGACACACATTTTACCACTTTGGAAGTGTCTCTCGCGCAAACTATTCAGTTTAGAAAAAAATGATATTAGAAACCTCAATATCATTTTTGAAGACCTATCCATAGTACCCCACACGTATGGGTTTGATGAAAAAAAAATTTTTGAGTTTCAGTTCTAAGTATGGGGACCCCCAAAATTTATGGTTTTTTTTCTATTTTTGTGTGAAAATCTTAATGCGGTTCACAGAATACATCTACTTACCAAGTTTCAACAGTATAGCTGTTATAGTTTCGGAAAAAAGCGGCTGTGACATACGGACGGACAGACAGACAGACAGACCGACAGACAGACAGACATGACGAATCCATAAGGGTTCCGTTGCCATTTGGCTACGGAACCCTAAAAAGGGCAGAAAGAACGTTAAGCGAAAACTAAGTAAAAACAGCGGGAGCGTGGTTCGGGGAACAAGAAATTTCACGCAGACAAAGTCACGGACAAAAGCTAATATGATATTATATATAAATATGCCACTTTATTATAGAGGTCACAAACGCTACAGCTGAGGACACACCCTAATTGCGTAACACACGATCGATTGAAATCTGAATCATTTTGAAGCAAATTGCTAATCCATTGCTTCATAAGTTCCAAAAATTTGTCTGCTGCAATACGTAAATAACGCAATGAATGTTGTTGGTCTGTCAAAATGAAACCGATTCCGATTGATCGTATGTTACGCAATTAGGGTGAAGGATTTGTGCCTGTTTGATGACAATAGGCTCGCCCCCAATTACATGGGACTTTAACATTCTCGGCAAAAAGTGGGTGGACTATATGTGCACCTGTGTCTCAACCTCTCGGGAAATAAAGGCGTGATTATGTTATATGATATAAAAATAAAAAAAATAAGTCGAATACTATTCGCACAAAGTATCAAGACTTCTCGGGCAGCGTAAACCGCTTTACAGGAGCGTGTAGTGGGGAGCAACCGAGGGATGCACGCAAATGAAATGTCCAAACGAGTCATTGAATCAATTCCGACCAGAGACCGCAAGAGCTCAGTCATCTCATTTATTTTATTTACATATAATATTACTTGATAAATGTTCGAGAAATTGAGCCAATACCAATCCACCAGACTTACCGTAAAGGGTCAGTAGGCTATTTAACAAGAAATATTATCTAGTATCGAATTCTCAAAGTGACTACCCTTATGCCATTCAATTGGAATCGATGCAGCAGTATGTTTGTTCTGGAAACCTATCCACATCATTTTTCACGGAATCCCTCCATAGTTTCTTTATAGGACTTTTCCTCTCATCGCCATCCACATTGGTACTCAAAACTTCTCGCGACATAACCCTAGTTTGAAGCAGTAAATGTAGAGGATAATAGGATAATAAAAGGATAACCATACGAGATGTCAGGAAAAATCGCTAATCTATTCTTATACTTACATTGCAGGAGCTTGCGGCTAAGTAATAACAGCCTCACGGTTCGATCGATCAGGATAAGCTACACTTGCCGCGGTTGGTCCGTGGATGAGTGACCATCTTTACATACCAAGTGCTCCGTGCCTCGGAAAGCAAATAAAGCCGTTGATCCCGGCTGTTATTCGTGGATCTTTGACAGTCGTTACGGGTCATCAGAAGCGCGAAAGTTTGTCAACCACTAGGGGTACCAAAGGGTATCGTGTTAGCCAATAACTGGTTTGTGGAGGTCAGATAGGCAGTTGCTCCGTGTATAATACTGGTGTTCAGTTGCATCCGCTTAGACTGGAAGCCGATCGTAACATAGTTGGGAAAGTTCCCTATAAGTTCATATAATTCTATTTTCATGAAATATCAATCAATAGAATTATATGACCTTAGAGGGTTGTTTTGATGATATCGCGTCCCCCTTAACTGGTATTTTGTAGGAACCTTGAGTACTTACTTATGATTCTACTAGCTTCTGCCCGCGGCTTCGCCCGCCTGGATGTCGGAAATTATCCCACGGGAACGTGCTAACAGGATAAAATGTATGTGCTTCCCCAGGATGCCATCTATCTCTATGCCAAATCAGAAGTTCAGTGGTTTAGGCGGGAAAATGTAACATACAGTTTCAAGTTCAAATCCTCCCCTTAAAAACTGAATTACCCCTTTTTGTCCTGTCAGTGGTAAATTTTCGACAACTTTACATACTAATTAATTATTAATTATTTTCTGTCAAAAGTATCAATACTGAGTTTCGAGTTACTCGGACCGCGCAGTCAGTCAGTTAGTCAGTCAATTATATAGATAGATGTAACACTCACGAAATACAAGTTTTTGATTCTACATGTACGGTCACCAAAGGAAATAAGTAACCAGGGTCATCGGATATAGTTGAAGTTCAGTTAGAAACTAAACTAATTAAACTAAATTTCATTCGAAAACTAATTAATTAAACGAATTCAACTAAATTTCATTCGAAAATATCCATTATGTTTTCGAATGAAATTTAGTTTAATTAATAAAAAACACACTATTTGTTTAATTAAATTTAATAAAAAAAATGCCCTAGTTACTTATCTCTTTTGGCGACTGTACATAACCTCTGAAATAAAAAATAAATGGTATTCCCACTTGGAGCACATTTTTAATGAAATTTTCTTCTCAGTACCGGGGAGGTCAGGCTGTTATTAAATTATGCTGTGGCCCAATTCCTGTGCGGACAGACACCGGCCGATGCCGTTTCTAATGTAATGCGGTTTGGGTCACTTACTATTAGAGCTGTAGCTCCGAATCCAACATGGCGGAATAATCTCCTTTGTCTACTTAAAATGTTTTCATGGAACTGCATTTTTATTTGTTTTACGAAGTACTTTTCTTGCGTGGGCTGATTTTTCAATAGTCGATAGCTTTTATCCCAGGAATAAATACTAAAGTTTGACAGCTGACGGGCAATTCTCGTAATTTTAAGAACGTTCACAGTCGAGTCTGATCTCAGTCTCAATCTTTAAAAAATACTTACCTCTAATTTTCTTACATTTCTGACAAGTTTTTGACATTGATTGTCGCTGAGATGAGATTGTGATTAGATTTAGAACATTTTTAATTACGAGAATTGGACGAGAATTTTTTTCTTTCTTTATGTTTCAGTATTTTTATAACTTTTGCATCAAGCCCATTGCATTATGACTTAGTATGTCGGAACCAAAACTGATTTCTAAAGAGAAGTCTCCAAGAAAGTTTGCTTTATGCTCGCCCCATGTAGTTACGACCCCCGGCCGTTTGTCAAACCAATGTGGGGTAAAATCTCAAGGTGAAAGCTAGGCGGCTCACAGTACAAAGCGACTTAGTACTCTCCCGGCTTACCTCGAAATACCACGTACAGTCGACAAAAGAGATAAGTATGCAGGCAGCTATAAGCTATCCAGCATAGCTATTCACAACCATCCGACAGGCTATCGTATCGAAAATGACACATTTCGATAACCTATTATATACACGGTCGTCTATTTGATATAAACTGTCAACATTTTCGGGTTTTGGACTTGTGAACAATGTTTAGAGGATTCATACAATAACATTCATTGATGTTCGATATGGGTACGGAAGCGTATCGAGTGGTTGTGAATATGCCATGCTGTTATACTGGAGAGATATTAGGGAAAGGGCAATGATCCGATATTACCATGCTTAAACTATAGTATCGACCTAGAGCTGCTGTTTAACCCATGTTGTGTGTTTGCCAAGGGTGATATGGCTCTTAGAGAGTATCTTAGACGAAACAAGCTATTATCTTCGATGTCCGTAAGGATTGAGGAGCCACATCAGATTTTTTAAATTTGATCTCATCATTATTTAGCAGCAATGTAGCTGATTTTGCAGCACGAATTCTAGATTTAGCAGCAAAATATATCACTAGTTATATTAATGCAAAAGTGGCTCCTCAATCTAAACGTCTGAATTGAGGAGCCACCTGGAACTCGTTAAGTAATAGATGAATATTTTTGAAAATTTGGTATCATTTAGCAGCAATTGTGCATATTACCTTCTAAAAATTTAGCTTTTGTAGCGCTAAAATGAAAGAAAGTACAACACTTTTAGTATGGCTCCTCAATCTAAACTCAAGAGGTGAATTTCTATTGGATGTGAGCGATCAATTAATATATTCGACATAATGATCATTTAGCAGGTGTTGTGTTTGTTTTTGCAGTATAGGAATAAAATAGTAAAACTGTTTAAATTTTCTAGAAGAACGCATTTTCTTTGGCTCCTCAATCCTGACGTTCTAATTATATATGTTTGACTGTAGCCACCTGAGATCTCAACGGAATCTAAAGCCAGAGATACTAACATTTAGCAGAAATGTCTGCTAAATATATCTGCACAGTTCAGCAATGTACATACTTTGGATTCTGAAAAAACAATACTTAACTATTTTCTTGTAAATTCAGTGTGAAGGGTGACCATATTTTACTCGTATTAATGAAACCAGGATAGTAATTTATTAAATTTATATTTTCATAACAGGTTATATCTATCGTACCTACGATTTGGTTATTTAGCAATCAATTTCGCTATAAGTTACAGAATGTGTCATTTTGTGTATATCACCGTCAGGAGAAGCACTGATCAGCCAATATTCATTCATTCTATAACTTATAGCGAAATTGATTGCTAAATAACCAAATCGTAGGTACGACAGATATAACCTGTTATGAAAATATGAATTTAATAAATTACTATCCTGGTTTCATTAATACGAGTAAAATATGGTCACCATTCACACTGAATTTACAAGAAAATAGTTAAGTATTGTTTTTTCAGAATCCAAAGTATGTACATTGCTGAACTGTGCAGATATATTTAGCAGACATTTCTGCTAAATGTTAGTATCTCTGGCTTTAGATTCCGTTGAGATCTCAGGTGGCTACAGTCAAACATATATAATTAGAACGTCAGGATTGAGGAGCCAAAGAAAATGCGTTCTTCTAGAAAATTTAAACAGTTTTACTATTTTATTCCTATACTGCAAAAACAAACACAACACCTGCTAAATGATCATTATGTCGAATATATTAATTGATCGCTCACATCCAATAGAAATTCACCTCTTGAGTTTAGATTGAGGAGCCATACTAAAAGTGTTGTACTTTCTTTCATTTTAGCGCTACAAAAGCTAAATTTTTAGAAGGTAATATGCACAATTGCTGCTAAATGATACCAAATTTTCAAAAATATTCATCTATTACTTAACGAGTTCCAGGTGGCTCCTCAATTCAGACGTTTAGATTGAGGAGCCACTTTTGCATTAATATAACTAGTGATATATTTTGCTGCTAAATCTAGAATTCGTGCTGCAAAATCAGCTACATTGCTGCTAAATAATGGTGAGATCAGATTTAAAAAATCTGATGTGGCTCCTCAATCCTTACGGACATTATCTTCGCAATAACCATGACTGTGGGCAGGGTGCATGCTCGCAGAACAGATGGCCAGTGGGGCCGAAAGGTTCTGCAGTGGCGACCGCGTACCGGAAGACGTAGCGTTGGAAGGCCTCTGACAAGGTGGACCTATGACCTTGTGAACGCCGCAGGAATCCGCTGGATGCGGGAAGCACAGAACCGTTCGAAGTGGAGGTGCTTGGGGGAGGCCTATATCCATCAGTGGACTTCTTTTGGCTGAAATGATGATGATGATGATAAACCATGAATGCTTTCATGCAAAGATGTTTACTTTTAACCTACACACTGAACTCTTTAGCCGCGTATACATATACACATATCCATTGTTTGCTCACACCTTGTCGTCACAAAAGACCCCAATAAAACATTCATATAGGTAACAACAGAACGAATCCGGAACATGGCTTTTACGGCTCAAGCTACTTAACCGGAAGAGGAAATGCTTTGAGGGCTTGAAAGCGGGTTAATTTAAATAATTCGGGACCGGTAGAGAGCCCGTTCCGGGGAATGGCACATACTAATTAGGTTTAATAAAAATTATAGGCCCGTTCCTGAGGTTTATTTTATCATTTGTTGTAAAAGTTCATGGGACCCGGCGTTGGTTCGGGTTTAAGTGCAAATTATGGTTATCTTTCTCTGAAGCACGTTATTGCAATCTTTTGTTTTGAGTGAGGGATTTGTGGTGTCTGTGCGTCGTCTTGGCAGCATTGTGAGGTGTTATGGGATGCGCAATAGATGTAAAAGCTTTCTTTGTACTATGTATAGGTATGTTAAGTAACGTGAACATTATGGAAATCATCTACAAGATCATAATGGTCATTTTTAGAGTTCCGTACCTCAAAAGGAAAAAACGGAATCCTTATAACAATATCTTGCAATGTCCGTCCGTCCGTCTGTCTGTTTCTCTGTCAAGATCCTTTTTCTCAGGAACGTATTTATGATACCGTTGAGGTATCAAGTGGAAATTAGTATCATATACGTTGGTCTTTGGTCCCTTGGAGGTCTAAAAAAGTCAAACTTTTATGTCAACGCAATAAAAAAATACAGCCATTTATGCGACATATTTTGAAACTCGCAAATAAATCAAAACCTATGGGACACTTCCCGTTAACTCACAATACTGAAATTTAGCAAGAAGCATAGACAAAATCTCCTCACTGTGTGTCAAAGAAATTTTAGGTACAGTTAATACGGGCTGGTGTCCACCAACTCCACGTCAATGCGCGTATTTTACGTACGGCCAAAGAAGTATTACATTATTTTCCAAATAATAAGACACATTCACCGTTCTAGTCATCTCCTTAACTACTCTCGAAGGTACTCTATACCATTTCTATTACTATTTACACTGCAATCAAGCACGTTCTAATTTAACGTTTTACTCTTAAAGGCATATCAGCATCCCTGCAGTAGCCACAAGGTTCACAGCCAGCCAGTAACCACAAGCCCATTAAAAATATAATTAAATACATTTTGGTCTCGCCTCGTTTGTTTCCTATGAATATTCCACGGCTATTTGTTAACACCCAGACTTGCCTCAAACACTTTAATCCCAGTCCTTTGCACTTTAATTTAAAGGATTACTATATTAAAATATGTCTAACTTTGGTGACACTTTTCGTCATGGATTATTCTGTTTGTTATGTTTTGTTAGTATAATCGGCGTTAGTATATTGACGGCACGGTTGGCGCAGTGGTTAAGCGATTGACTGCTGCGCTGCGTGTCGCGGGTTCGATTCCCGCACGGAACAAATATTTGTATGACCTACATGTATTTGTTCCGAGTCTGGGTGTTTTTCTATCTATAATATGTATGTATTTACAAAAAAAAATGTATATAAGTAGTTTATCAGCCATCTTGTTACCATAACACAAGCATTAGGTTGCTTAGCTTGGGACTAGATGGCGCTGTGTGAAATGTCCAGGGATATTATTATTATTATAATCAGCCTAAATGTTCCCACTGCTGGGACACAAGCCTCCTCGGTGAGAGGGAGTGGGCCGTAATCCACCTGCGGGCCCAGTGCGTGTTGGTAGATGTCACATGTCTTCGAATTTTTGGTTCTAGGACTTGTCGGTTTGAGAGCAGTGGTGATGAAATAATTAACACAAAGTAAAGTGCCGGTCTGGGTTCGAACCTACGACCTACAACTGGGCCACCACTGCTCTCCTATATATCCTTATAAAGACCACAAAAACTAAACACAAAACTAGACCTACTCCAAAGCACTAAATTCAACAATAGATGATAGAAAGTGCGCAGTTTCCGAACCAAAACATTGTTTATCGTCTGGTGGAGTCCAAATAAACCCAAGTTTTTAACCCACGACCTACAACTCGTTGGTCCGAGTCGCTATCACTAGGCCACAACTGCTCCATTATTGTCATTACAGCAAAAAAATATATATCTTAAAACCATCACCATCTTATAACCTTGATTTAACCATCCGCTGGTCTATTCTCTAAAAATGTCCCCATGAGAACTTAAGTGAAGTAAGCTTGTACTCGTATACCGGATGCTATAGGGATTGACACTATTGACAGCTCACTTCAAACTCACTTCACCTAAGTTTTCTACGGTGAGATTTTTACAGAATAGATCGGCTGCTCTTATGACTGGTGTCTTTGATATCATTTTTATTCTTAACCTTCGGAGCGAATAGGGTAGTTTCTTGGGTAAAAATAATATTATTATATTTAGTCCGTCAGTTAGATTATCGAAAAATAATGTACACTTATTTTTTCTTTTGTCAATCAAACAAAAAATGACAAAGATAAAATTCGCGTCAAAATTTGGGAGTGGGGGGTCGTGACGTCACGCCATGCTAAAAAGTGTAGCAAGGCGTGACGTCGCGGAACTTTAATGGGCGATATCTTCATCATTTTTTATATAATTGCCAAAAAAAATCCAATATTTTTTGATAATCTAACTGACGGACTAATTAGATTTTTTTAAGAAACTAGCCTACTACGAAATATATGTTAGGTACATTAATTACATCACACCAGGGGGTCTACTCCGAAGTAGTACCGGCCGAATGTTCGGCCGTTTCCTGCTGCGAAGTTACTATTTGGTTCGGTCGGTTCCG
Source organism: Apamea sordens (assembly GCA_945859715.1). Classification (NCBI taxonomy): domain Eukaryota; kingdom Metazoa; phylum Arthropoda; class Insecta; order Lepidoptera; family Noctuidae; genus Apamea; species Apamea sordens. The sequence continues at coordinate 15,759,900 of OX244001.1, forward strand.
ATCCTACACTCCTACACTCTTTCGAATATTGACTATGGTCCCGACCCAACTGAGCCGATCCGAACTTTTTTCGCATTTTTCAATAATATTCGGTTCGGCCATGTGTCGGTCCGATCCGAACATTTGCACTTTTCACTTCGGAGTAGGCCCCTGTATTTGCTGAAGGGTTAAGCAGATGGCCACATTATAGTTCACCCACATTTTGCCAGATATGTTTAAGTCTTATGTAATAGGGGACGAGGCGAGCCTATTGTCATCTCTCTTCTCTTCTCTCTTCTCTTCTCTCTTCTCTTCTCTCTTCTCTTCTCTTCTCTCTTAATTTCTATCTAATCGTATTGGCATCAACCGGGCACAGTTATCTCCGACTTGCTACTGCGGGCTGACTCCGGGTTGCTACTGAGAACTTTCTAACCTAACGGAGAAACCGACACAACATTTTGCCCGACCTGGGAATTGAAACCGAGACCTCATGCTCAGTAGTAGTGCTTGCGACCAATGACGCAGTAATAACAACAACAACACAAAAACACAATGAGTATGACAACGAAATATGTTTTACCCAAAACCTGAATTACGTTGTGGTTAGTACAAGCTAGCTAGGTTGTAGGTCTCAAAGCTAATTCCTATTTAATTGGCTAAACCTCTGTAGTTAGTCTTATGCTAACTGGCTAAACTTGGCGAGAACTGCAATACCATTTATTTAGGAGATTTGCTTTAATCCTAAAATACCTATAACAACCGCGCGGGACGATCGATCAGGTTAAGCTACGCTTGCCGCGGTCGGTCCGTGGATGGGTGACCATCTTTATATACCGAGACCCCTTCGTGCCTCGGAAAGCACGTTAAGCCGTTAGTCCCGTCTGCAAGAATGACAACGGCTTAATCGAGTCGACCAACGGCTTAATCCTAAAATACCTATGGTTGATGATGATGGTTGATGATGATGGTTGATGATGATGGTTGATGATGCTGATTGATGATGATGGTTGATGATGCTGATTGATGATGATGGTTGATGATGATGGTTGATGATGATGGTTGATGATGCTGATTGATGATGATGGTTGATGATGATGGTTGATGATGGTGGTTGATGATGATGGTTGATGATGATGGGTGATGATGCTGGTTGATGATGATGGTTGATGATGATAGTTAATGATGATGATTGATGACGATGGTTGATGATGATGGTTGATGATGATGGTTGATGATGATGGTTGATGACGATGGTTGATGATGATGGTTGATCATGATGGTTGATGATGATGGTTGATGACGCTGGTTGATGATGCTGGTTGATGATGATGGTTGATGATGTTGGTTGATGATGATGGTTGATGATGATGGTTGATGATGATGGTTGATGATGATGGTTGATGATGATGGTTGATGATGATGGTTGATGATGATGGTTGAAGATGCTGGTTGATGATGATGGTTGATGATGATGGTTGATGGCAACAGGCTCGTCCCCTATTACATGAGACTTAATCATAACTGGTAAATATACATAAATGTTGGTGCACCACTATACAGCGTGGCAGGGACGTCGACGCTCAAACTGAAACCATGAATCAGCACTGCTATTTTATTTTTAATTAACCGACAAAAAATGTCAACGCAGTATTCAGAATCATGTACTTGTCCATGGTAACAGAGGGGTAATTCTCGTAATTTTAAGACCGTTCACAGTCTGATCTCAGTCTCAATCTGTCAAAAAATACTTCTAATTTCCCTACATTTTGACAAGTTTTTGACATTTGTCGCCGAGATGAGACTGCGACTAGATTTTTTACGTTTTAAATTACGAGAATTGGCCTGCAGGTTGCGCGTCGATGTCCCTGCCACCCTGTAGGTACAGTCACGATCACTAATATGTCAACACTTGGAAACTTTCAATAGCGATTTCTGTGATGAAACACGACACATTGCAAAAACCTTCGCAGCAACATAAAATTTCATTAAAAAATAAAGGAGAAATCACTTTTGAATAAAGCCAAGTGTACAATACTTATGCTCGTGACTGTACACTTCTGCCTAACCATTGAAAAGAAATGAAATTGTTTATTCTCTAAATAGAAAGAAAGAAAAAGTATTTATTGCGACCCGTACAGGAAGATCACAAACTAAACTAAACACAGACAAAAATAAAAAAATAAAACAAATTATATAAAAAAAGTAACAGAATACGAGGTCAAAAGGTTCCTATCTCACCATGATGCTGCGATATTTATTTTTATAATGTCGCAGCATCATGCTGATCCGATAAATAGTATATCGGAATCACTTTTACACGTCACTCGGGCATTACAGGCGTAACGATATGTTATGTAGGTACCTATAACTATAATCTAGGTCAGTTTGCAGAATTTTCAAAAAATTGAAGGAAGTTTTTACATGTCTCAGGGTGTTTACTAACTTGTAAACCGCAAACATTCACGTAGGTGTCATCCACAGACTTATATTAAGTCTGTGGTGTCATCCTTACTTTTAAAACATTATTTTACATCCGATCGAGGAATTTCTAGAAGTTTTTATACCAAAAATACTTATGCGATGCGTCGAATCGGGAGAACAAGAAATATTACGCGGACGAACTCAGGGGCAGAAGCTGGTTTTGTAAGAAGATTGAGAAAGGTCCTGTCCAGAAGTAATTTTCCAATATTTTCAGCTTGTAAAACTCAGAAATTCAGAAAATAAGGAAAAATAGTTTCCTTACTCATGGAATATAGCATGAAGCTTGAAGTATCGAGATATGGAAAAGTATTGGCATAGTGAAAGATTTTCTTGTTGGCACGACGCCATTCGTTAACTAGAGATCTTATCCATCCAGATTGGATCGAAAGCATGTCATGGTAACTACCTGGAACTAGTACATATACTAGTTATGTCATGTATATGTCGCAGCCAACTGGTTAAATTAGCCGTTTAGTCAACCACCTGACCTTTGGAAGTAGTGCTCGCCTCGCTTCTGCTGTTCTGCTTCGCTGTCTCGGCTGGCACGTGATTGGTTACAGTTCCAACCTAAACTATAATTCATTGAATATCATTCAGGCCGTTAGTTGAACGGCCGCCGTTTAGTTAGAAGGCTGGGTGGTTAACTAAACGGCTAATTAAACCAGTCGGCTGAGACAAATACATCGTCAAATTAAATTAGCTTGCTAAACTCTGCAGACATGATGAGTATGGAATGTAAACACGATATAATTAGATCGGATGCTTGTTTTTAGGGGTTAACAACCGCTGGTATTATTGTTACTTGAAGATGAGTTGAGAAAATTGGTTTTATCGTGTTTAAATATCGATACTAATCACGTCTGTGAAGTTTACCCAAAAAAACAGATTTTTAAACTCATGTAAAGTGAATAACTGCGGTCGATGACCCCACAAATAAAATCATCAAATTAGTTTATTTTTTGTTTAGATATCAGGACCCATCACGTATGCGGGGTTTCGCTAGCTAATTTAATTGGAATTTGACAACACGGTTAGTGCAGTGACTGAGCGATCGGCCTGCTGCGCTGCGTGTCGCGGGTTCGATTCCCGCACAGAACAAATATTTGTAAGTCCAACATGTATTTGTTCTGAGTCTGGGTGTTTTTCTATGTATAATATGTATGTATTTACAAAAAAAAATGTATATAAGTAGTTTATCAGCCATCTTGTTACCATAACACAAGCATTAGGTTGCTTAGCTTGGGACTAGACTTACTTGGCGCTGTGTGAAATGTCCAGGGATATTATTATTATTTTATGTATTGATAGAATCTATGTAAATATAAATAGTATAAACCAAGTCGCTTTTCGTGTCATATGTGTAACCGCTTTGTTCATCCAAATTCCGCAACTAATTTTGATGCAGTTCTCACAGTCATTTAGAAAATGTATTCCGGAAGGTTTTTTTCTTTAAAAATAAAAAAATCTTCAAATTTTGTCAAGTTGTAAAAACAGTGACAAACACGGGCGGGTCGCTAGTAAATAAATAAATAAGAGTAGGCTTGAATGTCTGACAATATCGCCTTAATTGCTTAATACACCCGTAACCGTAATCCCTTTTCATTTAACAGCTCCTTTTTTTCATTTACAATTCTACATTTGCTTCCGTAAGGCTGGTTACAATTTTCGTGATCACATAAGAGTTTTCCACTGGCACCAGCTTCCGTCTTGTAAGGCGTCTCTCCTATGTAATTTCCTCTGAAAATATACTATATCATTATTATAGGCCATATTAGCAATAACACAAATGCTAGTTTTGACTAACGCTAGTTGACACCCAAATAAATTCGTAAACGAAAACACACCGTTGGATTTCCAACGCTCGGCTCAGCGCCGAGAGTTGAAATCCAACAGTGCAATAATAGTTTTGGTGAACATTTAGGTATTTCCTTGTTTTAGTGAAAAGGAAGCACTTGATAAGAGGAAGGTGGAACCGAAAGGAAATAAAAATAAGTATACCCACTGTGGCCCATAGTTACAGACTACGAAGAAACTTTTCCATCCTTGTTTCAATGTCTTCGATTTCGATATAGCACAGCCGATGTATATGCTATCAGACCATACCATCTGAAAGATTACAACTTACAACAATAACAAGTTATCCTGCGTTTGCAAATCAGTTTCCTAAAAGGTAAACACATATTACCAGCACCACCACACCACCTGCTGTACCAGTACAGCGTCATAATAACTGTTTACATAAAAATAATAGCTTTAGGCTTGTTTATGAATAATTGTTTGCTGCACCGGACGACGTCATTACGTCGGCGCCGGCTGTCGCTGAAAACCAGCGCTGGGGCTCTGTCTTGCATAGGGTCGCAGCATAATGCTGAGCGATAGCCGTTTTGCGTGGATGTGACGCATGTCAACCATTACTTATTGTTTTTTTTCTTTATTTTGTTTTTATGTTCTTTTGTGCGTCATGTTTACCGCAAATAAACGTCTTTTCTTTCTTTCTTTCTTTCTTTCATATTATTATGAGTTTAACACCCAGCTACGACGATGACGTTTTCAATGTTACTGTTGTAAAGTACATATATTTGTTTAAGTGGAAGTAATATCAATGGGCCAACCCGCACTGTGTCCCACTCCCAGTAGTGGGAATGCTATAGACACAATGATTTCAATATGAAATCCACTACCCATCATGACACGGATTCAGGGCACAAAACAGTAAATTTAAAAAAAAACGGGTTGCACTACAATATTCAAGTTTTCACTTCTGCCAGCACTCCCGGCCGGCAGAAGTGAAAACTTTGATCTGCCGTCGAATATTTATTTGTTGCGTTTTAGGAGCCTAGTGCACAAATAAATGACCGTAATATTTTGATAGTTTCGGTCCTTTACCCCGAATGTCTCAAGAATCAAATGTTGTAAAGGAAGATCTTTGCAGTAGTAGCTACTGCAATCACAAACACGATCATAGCAGTCATTGGCGGTGCTTTCCAGTATAATAATAATATCCCTGGACATTTCACACAGCGCCATCTAGTCCCAAGCTAAGCAACCTAATGCTTGTGTTATGGTAACAAGATGGCTGATAAACTACTTATATACATTTTTTTTGTAAATACATATTATAGATAGAAAAACACCCAGACTCGGAACAAATACAAGTAGGTCATACAAATATTTGTTCCGTGCGGGAATCGAACCCGCGACACGCAGCGCAGCAGTCAATCGCTTAACCTCTGCGCCAACCAGGTTCCAGTAATGGTTGATGATGATTGGTAGTTGAATACGACAATGTAAAACAAACCTGAGTATAATGCCCTATTTCTGGGTGGTCAGCAGAGAAATGTAGTTCTTGCAGGGGCGTAAACGTGAAGTTCTTATGTTCCAGAAACCAGTATTCCAGCGCTTTCTCTGGGTTCAGCTTGTATTGAAGGTCCGTGGTAGTGTACCAGTATAGATTCTCACCAGTTGTGAATCTTGCAGATGCTGTAATGGATAACTAAGGTGTCATTTTGTGTTCTGGCGAAAATGATCAAGATTGTCAGTGAAAGTAGCCTCCTACTAAGTTATAACAGCCTTTGATTCTAGTGGTATTACTAGTGGTGGCAGTATATCCGTTCATAGCGCCTCGTCAAGTTAACATTCACAGGTGTCTAGAAAAACCCAGAATAGTCGTACCACCCAAACTCCGAAATATTCGTACTTCTTATCCAAGTCAAATAATCAATTTCAAGTAGGTAAAAAAAGGTAAGTGGCACAAAATGTTCAAGAAAATAGTATTGATTCTAGGCGACCTTTACAAAGGGTTGTTTCGTATGGAAGTTGACTTTAAGTATAACGACAATTTGAACAAGGATTTTCGGGTACTTACGCACACTGGTGTCAAGGTTGTGTCTATGCAGAAGAGCTTCATTTGTCTCATTTCTATTTGCCCATTTAGCAGCTTTCTTATATAACTCCTCGTCCCATACCTGAAAACATTAGCCACTTATTTTGAAAAAAATTAATAGGTTATAGAGTCCAAAAATGCTATCGAAAACGATAGTACCCTGCAATGCATAATTTGCCTATAATGTTCGAACTGCTGAGACACAGGCCTCCACTATGATAGAGGAAGTGGGCCGTAATTCACCACGCGGGCCCAGTGGGGGTTGGTAGATGTCCACACTTTAATAAACGCTAACTACGTACCACTTTCTTCATTTCAGAGGCAGCTGGGTGTCCTGGAACCTTTCCTTCTGCAAGTAGAAGACGTCGAGCATTGTGACCATCGACAAGCCCACGGATCTTCTTACATGTCAATTTATGTTTTCCTGAAAAAATGCCAAAGAGTTAATTAAGGAAACTTTTTATCTTTTTAACTTCAAAATCACTACTTAAGAGGGACCTACCTTTTAATTGCACACAACTGAGAAAAATTAAAATTAAAAATGTACGTAACTCCATTGCTTGAGGGTTTAATATTGCATGGTTACCTCGGGACGTAGTCTTAGTTAAAACCCTTCAAGGTTCTTTCAAAATCCTCATTCAGTTACCAATGTCGCTTCCAGATTGAATCTAACCAGATGCCAGTGCTGCAGAGAACGAAAAAAAAGACGTAAAAATCGATAAAAAGGTAAGTAGTAGTAGGTACACTATTCATTGAAAATATTGTCAGGTAAAATTATTTGCAACAGTTCTGTCTCATTAACTGTATCGAATTTTATTATTTATATACCTATTTAATTTACAATATAAATGATATTGTTTGTGTAAATAACTTGAACTGTTAATTCATGCTTGGTTTACTTTACATTTTCCTAACGCGAGATAGCCGGGATTAGCAAAGGAATTGACGTGGTTTCGAAGTAAGGAATCGTTAAATGGTCATATTGAATTAGGGCCCAGCTCTGCATCTAATTATTCTTCCGGTTTGTTTACAAATCCGCTCGATTTGCTACAGCACTTACTCACTGCGTTAATATTAGTGTCGCGAATCGCGGCAATTGACATTAGCGTGCTAATGAAAACCTACCTAATTAATCAAGATTTGTTGATTCTGATGTTTAAGATCTTTATTGAATAATTAATGGTACAAGTAGGTACACATATGTACCTACAAGGCGATTAACTGGGCCCACAAAGAAAAAAACACCTATTTAGTGAAAAAAGAAAAAAAACGTCTTGGAAATCGAGAATTTGTCTTGTAGCACGTGATCAGAAACACCACAAAATTCTGTAGATATTTTTAACTAATTGTTGCCCGCGACTTCGCCTGCATGTATTTTGTATTTATTTATACAAATATGGAGGATGAAAAGTAGCCCCTGTCCTTAAAGAAATATAACAAGGTATATAAATATGGCGGAAGACAGACAGAGCAAAAGTACGTATCATAGCTACAACAATACATCTTATAGCTTCATATCCTCTAATGTATTCTGTCCGCTCTCTTTGTAACGAGATTACAACCTCCGCAGTTCTGCCTGAGTTTCGAGCAGGGAGGCGCCACAAAGCTCGATAATGTAATGGTTTCGATACTTGAGTACCAGCACTCCGGCTTCTAGCTCGAACCATATAAAGTACTGCATTTTACTGAGTTTGTTTAGATTAAAGTTAGTTATGATATGAATGTTTGGTGTCATGTCTATATCGTGGCCGGATCTTAGAATAAATTAATAATTTCATGAAGTGTTCGACCATTTCTTGGAATGGTTGTATTTCATGAAATAAAACATCGACCGCTAGCTGGTCACATCATGATGTGGTCTGCGGGGTAATTGCGTGACACACTATCAGTAGCAATAGGTTTAATTTTGACAGTTCAACAACATTCATTGCGTTATTTACATTGTTGAGCAGACAAATTTTTCGAACATATGAAGCAATGGATTAGCAATATCCTTCAAAATGATTCAGATTGAGTTTGATACTTACGTATTTAGGGTGCTGATCAAATCATTGAATATAGGTTTGACGTTTGACGATTTGAACAGTTAAACGCACGACTACTTCATGATGTGGCCAAAAAAAATGACGACACGATTGGCGCAGTGGCTGAGCGATCGACTGCTGCGCTGCGTGTCACGGGTTCGATTCCCGCATGGAACAAATATTTGTAATGCCTACAGATAGTTGTTCCGGGTCTTGTTGTTTGTGTATGTGAGTTTAAATGTTTGTAAACGCACCCACGATACAGGAGTAATTCCTAGTGTGGTGCAACGTTTTTTTTTAAAAAAAAAAGCATTATTATCATATCGTATCGTACAATCAAACATTATGATCATATCGTACTATAGTTAGACGATCCACCGGTAGAGGCGCTGATCTCGCTTTGTTTTTGTTGTGCATCATGGCGGCGGGCAATAACTCGATTGGAACTGCAATTATAAATATGGGTTTTTATTTAATTTTTAAGTTATTATTTGTACCTACTTATAATTTTCTTCTTTGTTTAGAATTTTTACTACACCTTAAACCATGGATACCCTTTTTTGGGTGAAAAATTACCAAATAACTTCTTGTCAAACCCACTCGTGTTCCTTCAGTGGCCTATGCCAGGGGCCACGGTAACTCTTTCGAACAACCCGCGACCCTGGCAGATGGATACGCTGAATTCATGATATATCATTAAACGTTGACGTTTAAACGATATGGTGAATTTTAACTGGCCATTTCATGATACACTACCATTTCATGAAATGACCGAACACTTAATGAAATGATCAATTCTAAGATCTGGCCACGACATTTATCTAACAACACAACTACGCGAAATGTGGGTGTACATTGAAGGTACACCTCTGCAGGACCCTGTTGGGGACACATGCGTGATATGGTAAAGTGTTAAGTTAATACAAAACTTAAATTTTAATACCTAAATATTTCACCTAAGTTGAACATTTATACCCACCTCCAGTGTATCCTGAAGACAGATTTTCGAAGTGCAAATGAAAAATTGAAAAAGTTCCAGACACCACTGCAGAGATTTCTCAACACTCGTCTTAATGCTTCTTTAGAATTCTAGAGCATTGCAGAAAATGTCGGCTTTCGGTGCATTAAAACCTTTTAATGCACTGTGTGACCTAAACTCACACTTAAGCCACGCTTGTCTGTGACTTAAATAGTTCACATACAATTACCTACATAGTCATAATAAATTGCCATTTCCCAAATCTAAATTCTTGGAAAAAATCGTGTAATTATCGTCTTAGATAGTGCAAACTTAATTATTACCTTCAAGTTGGCAACGTGTTGAACTAGCGGTATTTACCTCATTTTAACTGTTCCTACAAAAAAGGTGCGCGCGACGACGTCGACGTTGCAAATCGCTCGCCTACGCGTACGTACGTATGTGCATCCCTTTCCTTAATAACATGCTCTAAATTTACTTTATAGCACGCTGAATTAGATATTTAAATTTGTCGCACCTATTCAATTTCAACCTCTTTACACCGTTTTCTTTACGTTATCCATAAACTTTGGCAAACGCTTCTATAGCTTCTACAAATCTAACAAAGGAAGTAGTACTTAAAAGGCTTTGTTACAAAGATATTTGTAATTTCATTCAATGAAATTTAATTGAGTTATGCAGTAAGAAAGGGTATTAATTTGGCCTATGTTGGCGCTTAGTGCAATTAAAATGATAAATCTATCAAATGCTATTTGCATTTCATTTGCACGTACGAGAGGAACCTTGATTTGCGTCAAGGTATTTAGTTTGTATGAAAATTAACAAAAAATAAGTTAATGTGTCCATAACGAAAAATGCTTATTTCCATGGTCTGATCATCTGGTCGAAGTTTATGTATATCGTCCGGAATTGGGTGTATATGTCGCAGCCAACTGGTTAAATTAGCCGTTTAGTCAACCGCCTGGCCTTTGGAAGTAGTGCTCGCCTCGCTTCGCTCTTTCAGCTCGCACACGGTTGATCACAATTCTAACCTAAGCTTTTTAGTCGGGGTGCCCTGGCTTAGTTATTGCGACCAATTCGGCTCGCACGTGATTGGTTACTGTTCCAACCTAAACTATAATTTATTGAATATCATTCATTTAGCCGTTAGTTGAACGGCCGCCGTTAAGTTAAAAGCCTAGGCGGTTAACTAAATGGCTAACTAAACCAGTTGGCTGCAACATATATTCTATTATTGCCATCCTGTATATATTCAATAATAACCTACTCACATGTGTCGTTACGTACTATTAAGCGTTTCTTCCAAGAGTGCGTCCTTCTAATTATCTCTCAAAAAGTTTTTAAAAGCACTGTCTGCGGCTTTAAAAAGTTTTTAAACTGTAATAAATTATAAACTGATTAACCTCGGACTTTACTAATAGTACCTGTTAAGTATGGTTCTTGAAAACATGCAGATTAAGATATGGAACCCTCCTTTCGTTTAAGAAAACCTTTAGACACCATTTCATACGGACTTATATCACCTCCATTTCCACTATCATATGAAGAGCAAAACAAATCTCGTATCACACACACACACACACACCACACAGGCACATCCACCACATTACACACACCTCTGTCCCGTGCGCAGGTGGCGAGCGTGACCCAGTTCTAATAACTAGCAACTGTAGTGGAAGAGTGCACTACGCCTGTCGATATTAAGTACAGCCCTTGTGTAGCTAGCTTTAAGATTTTAAAAGTTTTTAACACGCCATCGTGTTTGTAGTTTGCGAAAGGGTTGGTAAAGCTTTCGTTTTCTAAGAAAGCGGTGAACTATCGAATATAACTACGCGTTCCGCTGTCCACCAAATATAAAGCATTTATTGACACCTTAATGTCAAATACAGTGGGGTTATTGCGTAACATACTATCAGTAGCAATGGCTTTTTTTTCGACTGTTAGAAAGAAAGAAAGAAAAAAGTTTATTTGGACACAGTTCGTGAAACACAAAATACAAAAATAATAAAATAATGTTTCAGACAACAATAATGTGTGCCTCACGGCTGCGCCAAAAAGGTTCATTTCAGCATTAATGCCAGACAGATGCTGTCTGACGCTGGTTTTCTAATGAACCTTTAGGGAAAAGTGACGGGGAGCACACACAGTCTCAACATACCTAATACATACCCACTTATAAATAAATAAATAAACTAGTAATCACGTACAATATCATTACAAATAAAACTAAGAAAAAAAAAAAACTGTTCAACAACATTCATTGCGTTATTTGACTTGGTCGTCAACTCGCGAGCCGCGCGCGAATTCACTACTTCCGATTTTACCTGTTTTTTTTTTGTCGTCAACTCGCTCGCACATAAAAAGTACAGTCAAATAAAAACAGATTGAAACCTAAATAAAATTGGAAGGTATCAACTAGCGCGCGGCTCGCGAGTTTGACACTCGCGAGTTGACGAACAAGTCCGTCATTTACGTTGATGACCAGATTTTTCCAACATATGAAGCAATGGATTAGCAATATCCTTCAGATTGTGAGATAGTCTGTTACGCAATTAATAATGGTAAAAATGACAGATTTTCATGGCGGTCGTTATAACACGACGGAACCGCTCTTCTAAGAAATTGTAGATTAATAGTGTGTTGTTGTGTACGATATTGACGAAGAAAATATTGCATAGATGATCTCTATTCTATGTTATTCCTTACGTAATCAGCTTATAACGTTCCCACTGCTGGGACACAGGCCTCCTCTCTGTGAGTGGGCCGTAATCCACCACGCGAGCGCGGTGCGGGTTGGGAGATGTCACATGTCTCCGAATTTTTGGTTCTAGGTCAGGTCGGTTCCCAACTTCCCACACGATGTTTCCCTTCACCGTTTTGAGTACAGTGGTGATGAAATAATTTACACAAAGTAAAGGCCTGTCTGGGTTCGAACCTACGACCTACAACTCGTAAGTCACGGCCGTTACCACTAGACCACCACTGCTCTACTGCTGTTATGCCTTAAGCTAGACAAATATCGCACTAAACATATAGAACGCCCGCAGGATACGGGGCAGCGCAGGCCGGTCGTTGTGGCGATTCTCGGGAGCGGCCTATCTCCATCAGTGGACATCTATCGGCTAAGATAATAGTAATAAGGATAATTGGGTGCACTTGCATAGTGCTTACTGGAATAATCGTCGGCTGGTGCCGCAGTTCATTAAAATTTCCTAAGGGGTCTCTGCGAGAGACGCCCGGGTGTCACCACTGTCAGGATCGCCCAGAGGACACGGTGGAGCATACGGTGGAGGTCTGCCCTGCTTGGGCAGAGCACCGCCGTGTCCTCGTAGAGGCGATTGGCAGCGGCGGCGACCTCTCGCGCCCGGCCCTGGTTCAAGCCATGGTCCGGGGTGAGAGGGAGTGGGAGGCAGTCACCTCCTTCTGCGAAGCAGTCATGCTAGCGAAGGAGGTGGCGGGGTGGGCGAGGGAACGCGCCTTGCGCACCTCACGCCTCAGCCGCCGCGGGAGACGCTCCGGGCGTCGGGAGCCGCGTGACGACTCCCGGCCACCGTAGGCGCGGGCCTGCGGGCGGAGAGTAATGGGTAGCTCTCCGTCCGATCAGGACTAGGCCCGTGCCGGACGGCGTGTTCGTGTTCCACGCGCGCCTCAAAGAGATGTCAGCAAGTGACGGGGCCCCACAGGGCCGAAGCCTGCCAGGGTAGCGGGACCATCCGAAAGGGTTTACCGCTGCCCTGGAACATAAAGGGCTAAGGAAGGAACACGGGTGGGTTTTAGTCAGTAAAAGTCTGACACTCCCTTCTGCTCCACCCAGAGCGGGAGGAGTCATTTGATGATTTCCCATCCTCAAAAAAAAAAAAAAAAAAAAAAAGGGGTCTCTGCGAGTTGGCTTCGACCCTTCGTATGCCTTCCAAAGGACCGGGACCCCATGGTCCCGAGATATATTAAAACATAAATATAAATAAGGAAAATAAGTAATAAATTATCCAAGGATCTAGCGGTATCAGTACCTGTGTATTACACCTTTTACGAAACGGTTGTACAAGCAAAATTTCCAATAGGCCAGTCACGGTATTACCAAAATGTTATAATTGGATTACAAAATGATCCACTTTTAGATGTAGAACCGACCTTCGGACGAAAGATTTAGTTTCAAAAGCGAAAGCAAGGCTTAACAAACACAACCTGCCCACAATTCCAAATCCCTCTATGATTTAAACACAGATTAACACCTTCATAAGCCAATGGGGACAGTAAAACCTATATCACGTAAGCCTATCCCGTAGATCTGTATTGTACAAGGATTATGACGGGTTCAATGTCCGTTTGGCCGCGTATTATTGAACCCTTTACTTCTCGTCGATGTTCAAGCGATTATGGATTATGTAAATACGCGGCCGATTGCACGTACACATCTACTTTACGTACACACATATTATTATTATTACGTACGTACACACCTGGAAAAGTTTTGTAATATTGTGTACATATGTTAATAGCGATGCTAAGCAAACTCTTTTATTTTATGCTTTTCATGCGATTACAAGTAAAATTGTTTACAAAATATTTTCAAAGATGCTCTTGATAAAAGCTCCGTTTCCCTCTCCGTAAGGAAATAATACGAATGTTCAATTTCATAAGTGGGAACTGAAGCATTATACCGAACATTAAGCATGCCTGAAACACATCAGTGTGCACGTGTAGGTAATGCCATACACCGGAATGTGTGTACTGTAGCTCAGTGGCCTGAATACTCGAGCCTTTATGATCCTAAAATAGCTACCTATTAGTTCACACACAAAGGGCACCTGTAAAATACTTTACTTTAACCTAAAAAGCTAACCAGCTCATTTATTAAACCTAAAGTTGGAGACTTTTATGAACAATCTGGGAAATCAATTGGCTATAGGGAACCAATTTTGTTTTCTTCATTTATTAGCTAATTAGGTATTGTCTTAATTATTTCCTTTTATTTTGTTTTGGGCCCTGGCTTAATTCCAGTTCTAGTTCAGATAAGCGTAAGCGTCTCAAAGCCAGTTCGTGGGTGTCGCTACATTCCTGGAAATTTGACACAAGTTGACGGACGTGTTGATGCTAGTCAAGTATGTCCTTATGCTGTATGAGTACAGCTCGCGGCACGTAAGTTGAACCAAAATGGCGGTCGTCCGCGCAGGTACAATTATGGATTGAGACCCGAAAATGTGTTAAAGCTCGCGGCACGTAAGTTGAACTATGACCTTGAATGCGTAGAAACAAATTTCCGGGTCTCAATCGGTCTCAATCCATAATTGTACCTGCGCGGACGACCGCCATTTTGGTTCAACTTACGTGCCGCGAGCTGTACTCGTAGTTCAGCCGACTAGTTCTGCTCTGTTCTTGTCATTAATGAACTGTATTTCCACCTCGCTGTCATCGCTTTCCTGTACTTAGCAGCTGTTTGCACTGTTTTTTACTAGATTTCAATTCTTTCAATGTAGCCCTCAGTTTTTCATCCAAGGATACAGCTCTATGGGTCAATATATTGACAGGCCAACCCTAGAGGCACCCTGGAATGAGAGAAGAGAAAGCTAAGTAAAAGGAACAAGATAGAGGGATGAGATGTGGATAGTAAGTACTAGGATGAAGTGAACAAAAACAAAGAAATAAAAGTTATGACGAGTGTAATCTCAATTATGGAATGGAAATGTGATTATTCATAGATATGTCTTTCAAACTTTCGAACTAATAAGATTTTATATAAATAGGCTTAAATTAAAGAAATATTCCCCCGATTTAGGTGGTGATTTCAAATCCGTTCGTTGGATGACAGCTGGTACTAAGTTAATTGATTTTTCAACGAAATAACTCACAAACACAAATCCTTATATTATTTATAACCAAATGTATCGAAATTAAGCACGTTTTTTGATAATTATACGCGAAATACATTAATTTTACAACTTAATTCTTCTTAGAATTCATTCATTCGGATCGGACGTAAGTAGTGCGAAACCGCTCTTGCGGTTTCGCACTACTTACGTCCGATCCGAATCCGAGAAATCGCGGTCCGAAGTAGCCATAGTACTATTTGTATGAGAGGTTGCGCACTACATCCGAACTCATTCCGTCCGAATTTAGAACATTCCCGATTCGGATTGAACTCGGATCGGACGTAGTGCGAAACCGCTCTATCACGAAAAACTTTGACGGCCGGCTGCCAATATTGCCAGCAAAGAAAAAAAACAATTTGACAGTAAATCAGCTAGGGTATGGTTTCTGTTTGCTGAGTGGTTCGCAGTGGTGTTGGTAATAGTTAAAGTGTCATCTGTAACAGCTTCTGTTTCTGCTACTGTGATTATTGGTAATAAACTAGACAGTGCTTCGCAATCCTGAAGTCCCTGAATTTGATCTTTTATTTGGTAGTTGGCCACTATACCGACTGGTGTTTCATTATAGAACCTACTAATCTCTTTTATCTCTGCAACATTCATTTTGTTTTTTGGTATTTGCCAAACGGTTTTGTAGCTCACACTACTGTTCATCCAGTATAAGTAACCATTTGAAACAGTCAACTCTCTTGCTTTAGAGGGATCTGTATCATCTAATACTAAAAAATCATCGTTATGATCATCCAAACTCATACCGTTCAAAAAACAATCCTGAATACCGTCAAAAAAATAAACTTTCCGTGTTTGTGGGTCCATGGCCATGCTGATTACTGGCAAATAATCGTACATAACTTCTCTCTCGGAACCATTAAATCGAGCTCTCTCTATGTATCTACTGTCCGTATCGTCTGTGTTGGCCCAGTAAACGTATCTGGAAATTAAATGACACTATTGAATCTCACGAAATGCATAATTTTGATTTTTTTAACTGTCTTTGGTAACGTACCCTCTACAGCTATCCACAGCAATATTAGTGGGGATCTGGACATCCATCTTGATTAAAAGGTTTACATTGTTATTAGATCCAGGTTTTAATGAAACCCAATTAACGCTTCTTTCATCAGTATCCGTGAAGAATAGTGTATCTGTTGCCGGGTCGAAGGCAATACTGTGAATGTTACTACTGTTCCTTTTGATGAAACATTTGTTTTCCTTGGAATATAAATTATAACTACATATAGCGTCGTCGACGCGTTGGTTGTCGACGTACAGCATCATGTTGTGAACTTCATCATAAGTTAACGCTGTGAGGTTTTGGGAATTAAAACGTACAGTATTTGTTTTGGATCCTTTGGTATAAAATACGAGGTCTGGTCCTAGGCTTACGGCGATGTCTGAAACCAAAAAAATAACAATTTACTTTATCAAGATAACTGCCAAATAGTCAGAGATGTACAAGGTACCTGTGTGTGTGTACCTAGATTTGAGAGTTTTTTTATACATTGTTACTCTCAACCAAAGCACCTGCCATCTAATCTCTTCACCACCCTTGGTTCACTGGCAAAGATTGCCTAAGGCATTAAGTCCGCCTTTGTACCTTTTTGTGCGAAAAGTTTAAATAAATACCTACCTCATAAAAAGTATCTGGAATATAAGTTACAAGACACTTTTAAATAAAGTATTTGAGATATAAGAGAAGTTATTTATGATGAGTTATTTATTTACTATGTAAAACCTAATTAATTAATTAATATAATAAAATTACAAAATACTAGATACAAAACACGTATTTTTGAAAACATATTTGTATTATTGTTAGGTAAACCTTAAGGTTTATTTAGCTTATTACATACATTTACATTTTTTGGGAATAAACAGTGTATTTTCTATGTTATATTTTGTTATATCTGGTGATAAATTAAACTGCCATTTTATTATAAACAGTGAATGTGTAAATGTGAGAAATATTATACTTTTAAGGGATTGAGACTTAAGTGAATCCAGCCGGTATATTCTGTTAAACTCTCCGTGAAGCCATAGGTGAAGTGAGCTGTCATTCCACCTGCAGAGCGATTCTGTAACCATCTCACCGTGAAAACTTAGGTGAAGTGAGCGTGGAGTGAACTGTCATTCCAAATAATGCTAGGGATTGACACTATTGACAGCAGTGCGATTCTGTAACCATCTCACCGTGAAAACTTAGGTGAAGTGAACGTGGAGTCAGCTGTCATTCCAAATAATGCTAGGGATTGACACTACTGGCAACTCACATCAAGCTCACTTCACTTGAGTTTTCACGGTGAGATTTTTACAG
This sequence comes from Apamea sordens, assembly GCA_945859715.1. NCBI lineage: Eukaryota > Metazoa > Arthropoda > Insecta > Lepidoptera > Noctuidae > Apamea > Apamea sordens. Next base: position 15,777,427 of record OX244001.1, read on the forward strand.
AATCGACCGGCTGATTGAAAAACTATATTTTTACATATTATTACGTGTTACGAATGCCATTTTGATCACAAATACTTTCGTGACGCGTCCTATTTTTATCTGAGGGGTTAACTTAAGGGATGTATCGTAGTCAACCTTGATAAATAAAAGCAGAATATTTGTGACTTTGTAGAGGGATACCTAATAAAGTACGCGATAAGATTAATGAAGTCAGTAAAAACACTATTAAAAGCGATCGCATTTTCAGTAGCAAACAGGTGGAGATTTGGCAGATGTTATTTACCATATTGTTGCCAGAACATAATAAGTCATTATCATCATATTCCTAGCCATTTTCCCAACTATGTTGGGGTCGGCTTCCAGTCTAACCGGATGCAGCTGAATACCCAGTATTTTAGTAATTTTCCCAATCAACCTGGAACCTTAATGCTTTAGCGATAAAGTTGAAAATCTATTAAATAAATTTGACAGATTGTAGTAGCTTGATGTGCTCGCCTGTACCATCTAGAATTATTGTTTGGTCGTTATCCTCTTTCCTGTTTTACATGACAATTGGTTCAGTTTATTACATGCCACAAAGACGAATTATATTAATTACGTCCAGTTAAGAGATGACGAATGCGGAAAATTAATTAAAACTTATACTCGTGAATAACTACTTTAAAACCCAAAATAAAGAACACTTCTTGAAAAAAATATTGTACAGTATTTAAAAAGCTAACAGCTTTAATAATAATAATGTTGACACTATGTGCTAGCGACCGTTTTCGGGGGCCCATTATTGAGTGTGCAAGTCATCCCTTGCCATTTTATTTGTGTAATTTATATAAAACATTGATCAAGCAGGGGCAGACTTTCCATAGTCCTAAATAACCAGTGCACTTTGGCCACCCAAACCCATAATCCAATATCTTTGTTTCCATATCCTGCAATAGTCCTACCAACCGCGGGTTGTCCTTGGGTGCATTTGCATAATGCGAACAGGGATAATCGCCGGTTGGTGCCTCATTTAATTAAAAACGTCTAACGGGCCTCTGCGAGTTGGCTTTAGACCCTCGTACGCCTTCCAAAGGTCCGGGACCCTAGGGTCCCGAGAAATATCAAAAAAATAATAAAAAATATATATATTATTATTTTAAGACTGTTAGCTTATAATGTACAAGTCTATAAAAAGGAGGGGAAATAATCAAAGAGCAAAGACATCGCCAAGCGGTTCGTCGAGTCTTCACGTGACCAGAGGGCTGACCTATTTTTTGGCCAAAGAATCAGCATTGCCATACAACGTGGCAATGCTTTTACCTTTTGGGCACTTGTCCTGTTGACAGCGATGCGGACGAATTCTTTGAAAAAAATAAGATTAAAATAAAATACAGAATGTTAGGTTAGTGTTCATACACACGAGTAAATGCGTCAACGACAGAGGCAACTACAGCCGTCGACAACCGTCGACGGAACGAAGGACATATTTAAAGGTGTTAAAAATCTGCTGTCTCTACAAAGTGCAATACCTACGCGATCAATATGCAGGGACCAGCTGTTTTTATTTTCAGAGTTCGTCACATTCACCTAGTAAAAGTTGTTAACTTTTAAAAGTATGTGCCAAATAGATAAAGCTCTTTATATTAGCAATAAAATAAAATCAGCGGAAGATAAAAATAAAAACTACATGGCAAATAATAAATAATGAAACAGGCAGGAAAAACAGCGTAATACTGAATTTAATTTAGAGACTGCACATGGCCCAATCAACTCAGATATAGAAATAGCTCAGGAATTTTGAAAACACTTTTGCTATTATTTCCCCTAAAACGACTGAAACTTAAATTCCTCATTCGCTCTTTCTACTGCCTTACTTAAAAATAATGTAAAGGCATGCCTTTTGAACTTTAGATTTCAGTATACAAACCCCCAGGCGGTGCGATAAAAGCTTTTAAAGACCTTAAAATTAAATCAACAAAAGATTTCTAGGGAATGTCTGTAAAAGTCTATAGATCTCTTATCGAAACCATTGCGACCTTATTTAACATCTCTTGCGGGACGGCTAAGCTTGGCTTATGCTGCTCGCATTAGAAAGATAAGACAGTTAACAGCTTCTTCCACAGCATTATATCATTCTTGTCCATGGATACGAAACTACCTTTTGGGTGACTAAAATCAATTTTATTTTTTGTAAATTGTAACGTTCAAAAGTGCCTGTTATGTGCCTATTTGAAGTAAATGATTTGACTTTGACTGATTAAAAAGAATGTCCCTCATTTAACTTAACACCCTATATTAATGTAATTACCATTTAGTTTTCCCCGCCCTGAAGGTAGGCCGAGATGACAAATTCAAATTTTATTTATGATTCAAATTGACGTTATTTCAAGTTAAACCAATATCAACTTTATTTTAATAGTTATTAAGTTGATTTCAGAGTGACTAGCACTATTGAAAGAGTTATAAATATGTTTGAAGCTGTAGCGTAAACTGAACATTATTGTGCAGGTATTAAAGTTATTTTTCCATAAACTCATATTTGTTTACATTTTTAGCGAATATGTCGCGATATTAGATTAGGTTTTGCTGGTTAAGACTATGATTGACATCTATTAAGGATCGTTGACTTTACTCAAGCGGCTCAAGCGGCTTTAGCTTTTCAGTAGCAGTTCTTACAAAAATTAGAGACTGAGATTATTAATTTGTGTACTATTTACCTTATCTTAGAAATCGGCATAAGTGGAGACAAAAATAAATTTTGTAATGCGCAAAATCAGCTCTTTCCACTTTGTAAAGAGCTGAATTACTAAAATACTTCGAAATTATAACACAACGTTTTGGACCCTGTTACAATAAAAATATTACATGCATTTTTTACTATTCGGCGCAATACCTGTATAAAACAAGTGTTTCTACATCATAGAATTAAGCAATTGCTGTATAAATCAGTGTAATAAAAAAATCGTTGAATATAAAACCTCCGTCGTAACGTAAGTTAAAAATAAACTACGCCTCTCATACTCACCCCAGGAGTGCGCCAGCCCCACGCACAGCGCTACTAACGCCAGCACACACTGCGCTCTACACATTTTGTCCTTCAGAAATACCAAGTGGTTTCAGCAGAGGTAGATGGAGCGTCCACCGCCGGACCGTCTGACCGCTCATGGGGTATTAGAACAAAAGCAAACTGGTTTTCCGCTGAATTTATAGGATAAAAATAGGCTCATATGCACAGTGTGAATAACAAGTTTGTTTGTACCTACTCAGTTATTATATTTGTTAAATCATACTTTTAGCAGTGGCACGACTGTTCCTACTGTTTTCTTGTGTAATGAATAGGTGACGTTAGTAATTACAAATTATCAACTTAAAAATACGTAAACCATAGATTTATAATCGTATGTACTCCATGTCAGGTTTCAGGTATATTGTACACTTATACCATACCAAAGTTTTACCATGTTTACACAAAGACCGGGCGCGGATACTAATAGGACTATATACTCTATACGGATACAACCTACGTAAATTAGTTAAATTATATTACAACAATAGCAGTAGCGATTTGCAAAAGCAAAAAGGTTTCTGTAGTTACAGGAGAAATTAATTAATTAAGGCCCGACCACACGTCCCACAACCACACCACAACGACGACAGTTGGACGAGCGCTAATTGGTATGAAAATGAATAGTTTATTCACACGGACCACATTTGACCGTCAAAATTAACCGTGTGCACGATGCCGACCACATCTAGACCTCGTCGCAGCCACAATGCAACCACCAGCGAGACCACGCACCAGCGGCTAGCCACATTGCAAACACGATCTGTCCGTCTGCAAACACTAGCCACAACGTAACCACATCGCAAATACTAACGACAACGCAACCACAACGCAACTACAAAAAGTAGCAGCGACACTAGTCACACGTAACTACTGCTTGGGTTTTGCCCACATTTTGAAGCTGCGATGTGGTATGGTTGTGGTACGTGTGAACGGGCCCTTAGTGGTGGTAAATCGCAGCGAATGCCTTTTATCTCGTTGATGGACCATTACACCTCGACTCGGGTTTTTTGTTCGAGCTGACTGAAGCGGTCGCAGACGGCGGAACGTTGAAGAAAACACGCAACTGCTTTGGATGCTCAGAGGATAAGAAATCGCAGGAGTTTTTGATAGCGTGTTTTTATTGTGGAGTGGAAAATGTTTAGTGTATTGTCTAGTTATTATCCTCTCTGTTTTTTTGGCGCTGAAAATAGATTAAGGGGTAGGGGCGTTCAATTGTTTTAATGTGTTAGCCGGCACAATACTCGTATGTGGAAAGGTAGCTTTTGCATGACCGCCATAAGGAACATGATAACACAATAACGCAGCTGATCTAGTCTTAGATACTACGTACATCTGCATAATCAGCCAATATTTTTCCCACTGCTGGGGCACAGGCCTCCTCTCTGTGAGACGGAGTGGGTCAATGCGGGCCCAATGCGGGTTTCATCGAATTTTTGGTTCTAGGACATGCCGGTTTCCTCACGATGTTTTCTTCACCGTTTAGAGAGCAGTGGTGATGAAAAAATTTACACCATGTAAAGTGCCTGTCTGGGTTCGAAGCTACGACCAATAACTCGTCAGCCGCGGTTGCTACCACTGGGCAACCACTACTCTCCTTAAATACTATACCTACGGACGGAAATAGAAAAGGAAATATTCCAATAAACTCTTTATCAAAAGTTATACGCAAGCACACTTCTGTAGGACATAACCTACATACCGTTCACATAGGCTACCTAATATTTTATGAGGGCAATCGGTCGCGAGTACCTACCTACGCCCCAATATGTGGCTGCTACGTAGACGTCACGTAGCGCCTGCATATTTCCTACACGTGACCTATGTTTTATATACTAGTTGGAGTATAAATTCGCTGTGGAGTACTTGGGTAGCGTACAATTCAAAGTTTTTTTTTTGATAACTGAGCCGATGTGGGCTATTCTGCCAGCGTCATGTGGTAACAGCAACGCAGAGAGGTGAGCCGTCGAACTTTACATTCTAGGATATTTGGATGTTTGTTGAACAATTGCTTCGTAATTTATCCTCAGTCATTATTTTCATCGCAGGTATTGTTAATTATTATATTGCTTTTGGTTATTGAATAATTATGCTGTAGCCCGAAGGAAAGCCAACGTGTCGATATCAATGTATTTATTTTTTTATTTTACGCAGAGACGTTATCTAGTTGCTGAACTTTGGACCAAAACAATTAAAAACATACATATTTTAGGCTATTTTGCAATCTACACGCTAAGAAGAAGAAGTAGATGATTGACATTAGAGGACACCTCTGATGCTATCTGCCAGATTGACGTCTCAAACAGAGGGATTCTGGGACCAAGGCCGTCCCCAAAAGTGCTTTGTTATGTTCATACTCAATGGCGCAGTTTTCCTCTCAGATTGCGAGTTTCTCACAAGAAATTGAAATAACCAGAGCTGGCCGTATTTCAAAGGTAAGCTCTCTAATATATTAAATTCTATCGTAATGATGCTGTTTATAATATTGAGCTAAAAGTAGTTTTTTTAGCGTTAACTTATCTAGGATAAATAAAATACCAATCATGAACATTCAAAGAAAAAAAAAAAAGAAAATTAGGTTTAAGTAAGTATTTGTCACGGAAACACAGGCTTACAAAAAATATAAGTTAACTCGAAAAAAAAATACAGATCTAAAATCACGCACACGGATTTTAGATCTGTATTTTTGATGACTCTAAAGGCGTAACACACTTTAAATCACAATCTGAATGATTTTGAAGGATATTGCTAATTCATTGCTTCATATGTTCGAAAAATTTGTCTGCTTAACAACGTAAATAACGCAATGAATGTTGTTGAACTGCCAAAATTAAAGCCATTGCTAGTAACATAGCTCAGCAATTTCTGTGCCGCGATGTCAAGCTTCTAGCTATTTAGGTAAATAATAAGATTTTGAAGAAAGTTTTATCTATTTCACCCAAGTTTAAAAAAAAAATTGTTCTCGTTATAAATTCGCATATAATCTGCATTTAATTCAGTAAGTTACGGAAGTCCTCAAACTGTGATTAAAATTTATATATCTACTAAATGAACGTCAAAACACAAAACCTCTCGCAAATTGTACCACCATTTTGCCTCAAAACAAAAAACACTGCAATATTTCAGATAGCTGGTAGGCACGTGCTAACTCAGCGTTATTCTGCGGACGTGGGCTATGTTCACGGCACATTAATCTGCGGGTAGGCAGAGCTCCAGGTACACACAGATACAACCAGGCTATGCACAGTCACGGACTGCTTGCAACCATTTGCATACTGTCTACTGCGGTGAATATTCACTGTAACGGCTCTTATGTGCTCGGTACCTTGTTTACGAGCGTGATACGTAGGATTATATGCTAAATACTGAAGTGACGTCACAGCTGTGTGGATTCGACCGCAGTGATTATTGCGCACGACCAGAGGGGTAATTCTCGTAATTTTAAGAACGTTCACAGTCAGAGGGGCAATTCTCGTAATTTTAAGAGCGTTCACAGTCTGATCTCAGTCTCAATCTGTCAAAAATACGTCTAATTTCCCTACATTTTGACAAGTTTTTGACATTTGTTTGTCGCCGAGATGAGACTGCGACTAGATTTTGAACGTTTTAAATTACGAGAATTGGCCTTCTGAGCAGCTGTAGGCTAATGGTAACTTCAGGATTAAGTACATATCAGGAAAATCGGTCGTCATAGCTCGTTTGAGATTGAAGTTTATATTTGGAGAAAGCACAGATATTATGTTAGCTAGCATAGCATAAGCATAATCAGCCTAGAAAGTTCCCACTATTGGGACACAGACCTCCTCTCTTCGAGAGGCAGTGGGCTGTAATCTACCACGCGGGCCCAGTGCGTGTTCGTAGATGTCATGTTAGCTAACTAACTTTTTATTGGTAGATGTTGTGTTACGGGGGCTAGTGACTATTATAAGTAATAACAGCCGTATTGGTCGATCGATCGGGTTAAGCTACGCTTGCCACGGTTGGTCCGTGGATGGGTGACCATGTTTACATAACAAGACCCCTCCGTGCCTCGGAAATCACGTTAAGCCGTTGGTCCCGGGTTTCATTCGTGGATCTTTGACAGTCGTTTCAGGTCGTCAGAACCCCGAAAGTCTGACAACCAGTCTAAGCAAGGAATACCTGGCTTAGACTGGTAGGCCGGGTTATTACCCAGATACTGGGTAATAACCCACCACCATACCATATCAGGCCACATGGTAAATTCCCGTAAGAAGAAACCAAATCGAGTTAGACTTTTCAGATATATTTTCTTGAGAAAACATCTGTGGCATACTTGTATGTTCTTAAAGATAAGAGCTCTTAGTTCTGACCTGAAGCAGTTTCGAAAGCTTAAACTTCGCTGTTGATGTAGAGAAGATCGCATATCTTCGAAGTTTTGATACTAAATTCCACTTCTTGACAATTTAAAACACTCAGATGCATTAAAACATGTCGACATGTATGTAAGTATACCTAACCTGCGATTACATCCATATTAAAAACATGTATTAACGTTATTCCAGACATGTTTTGTTCTACTTTGTTCACTTTTTGACATTTTTATCAAGTTTTATGTACTTACATACAGCTACCCTTACTTATAAACTTAAAGATAAGACACATCTAAACGTCAAAAATGTATGGTTTATCAGTCAGTCTAATAATTTTTAAATTTAAGCGACGTTTATAAATAAGAGTGTGACAACGTGAAGAATACTTGTTTGATACCTTGGTGTAGACGTGGGATAACATAGGTATACCAGACGGTTTAAACAAGAAATGTAAAGAATCCATGTTTTCTTTACTAAAAGTGCAGGTACATATATAAACAAAGAACAGTACAGCATCAAATATTCCCACTAGAGGTTCCGTGTCCACACCAGTTAAGAACGACACGACACGATCCTTCGGGGGTCGTCGCACGTACGTGCGGTGCACGTAGCCCGATACGCTCGCGAACCTACGTGTTTCCTATGTGCACTTACCTTCCGCCAACGGTCAATAACACGAATTCAATTTCTGTGCTCTTTGAAAAAAAAAACTTGCTATATCTATCGATAGAAACGAAAAAAAACAGGCAGGTTTCGTTATTAGAAAGATAAGTAATACACGATGCGTAGCAAATTATAGGTACTTATCTGCTACGAAACCGTAGCCGGCGTAGCAGTGCTTCGTCACTGCGTGTGCTACGCCGTAGCAACAGAGATATTGATAAACTACGTTTGAAAACAAAAAATATTTCAATGTGATCTCTTCATCATAATTACCCATACTTAGGACATAAAACACTGCAAACATTTTCCATACAATATCCCGAGATAAAAATACTCGAAACCCGCTTTCACTTCAACAATTCCCTATTGACGAGAAATTCTACAGAAACCCAATAAAGATAAAGATAATTTTATTTGTCAAAACATGCGTATACATACAAATTAAGCATCCAGGATGTCACAATATTAATATTTCGTACGTACATGTTTCACCGTAAGGCGTACAAATTTATTGTTTGCAAAAAAATAAAAACTAAATTACAAAATAAAAACTAAATTACAAAATAAAAACTAAATTACTAAAGGCACTTCAATCCAAGTATGTACATAATAATAATAAACATTGATAAGTCAGTAAAATAAATTAATCATAAAATGTCCCAAAATTTAAGTACCAATAAAATAAAATAAAAAAATGTCAAATAGTGTCATTCAAAAAATCATTTACGTTATAATAACACTTATCTGTTATTAAATCTCTAATCTTTTTTTAAACAAATTTCGGCAGTGCTTTATATGACTGTTGACTATTTTATTATAAATTTTAGGAGCATTACAGAAAACGCTTTTTCCCATTAATAATCGCAATGTATCTAATACTAACAACTTTTATACCTAATCGGAAAAAAATATAACAACAAACTTTTTGTAATCCGAAAGTGAAAGTCTGCAAAACTAGATCGAGAGAAAACGAATATAAAGAAAGTTGAACCCATTAGCTAACTTTAACCATTACAGCTCGTTAAAAATATTGTTAGCCGTTATTTTAATGGCTGTGGCCCATCGAGGATCGCACCCACGCATTTTGGTAAACAATAAAAGGATTAATGGGGAATTCTTGGTAAAAATGATGACGAAAAGCTTTTTATTAACGACGTCAGTTTGACTGGCAGAATTAGGGCTCGAAAGCTAAGAAAACCGGTTTTGTTTTTGTCAATATTCGGCTGAATAAACTGATTGCTGATGAGCAGTAGTGGCCCCCACGACTTACGAGTTGTAGGTCGTAGGTTCGAACCCAGACAGGTCAGTGGCGTGCACACAGTTTTAAGACAGGGTAGGCAGAAAATTGTACTCACCAAAAATACTACACGTTGGTTTTGGTTTGTCGTCTTTTCGATTGATGATGTAGGTAATTGCCAAATGCCAACTCAAATATCCATAGATTGACTGATTTTATAGACATATCAATTTACGGATATTCGAAGTGGCCTTTCGGCGCGTTTGTTTGATGTTTTGTAATGTTTGTGTGATTTGCAAAATTTAAATAAAATTTAAATAAATTTTAATTGAAAAGATGGTGGTGTGAGTAGGTATACTAAGTATATAGGATTGTTTTATTTGTATATTAAATCTACACGCCTATCTTTCTGTAAGAATATCTGCAATATGGAATCGTAAAAGTTGGGAAGGCATTTTATTTCCGTAAGAAGGTTTTTTTCTATTGAAATCGTGGAAAGATCTGTAAGTCGTTGCTGGCCTTGTGTATTTCTTAAGTAGGTGTGTATACGTTTTAGCGACGAGAATGACCTTTCGGTTGAAGCACTGCTCGCGGGAACTGTAACAATTAATTTTGCCAAACGCAGTACTTCGGGAAAAACTGTATTTATGTTATTTTCGTAAAAATGTTCTATAATTTTGTAAATACTAAGGTTTTTGAATTCAGCAGATTTATAAACACATTTGAGCTCATTGATAAGGCGGTCTAAGTTAAAGTCGTATAATTTATAAACATTTACGAATTGCGATACTAATTCAACCGGAAAATTGTCATTATATTTATTGAAATTTTCGCATGAAAGTAGTCCAAAAAATTTTAACTCTTTCAGATTTTTATATCGGTCGCGACATTCGATGGATATATTGTCTATAATTTCAATAAAAATCCGTTTAAAATTGGTTTTCGCGTCCACAACATTACGTTTTTGTTTTGGCGGCCCTGTGATTATTTTTACGCCTTCAAAAATTAATTCAAACCTAGATCTGAATGATTCCAAAAACGATTCAAAGTCCCTAATTTTTTTAATGCAATAAGTCACATCTTATGTCTTTTTTTGCATAATTTAGTAAAGCACATCAGTTTCTGCGAATATTTCGTTAAACACATGAAGTAAAAACTGGAATTGAAAGTCTTTTAAATTGTGTAACAAATACGAAACTTGACTTAATGTCTCACCATCCCAAGAGTCTTCGTTTTCAGCCATATCCTCAAATAAATCAATTAAATGTAAATAAGAATTGAAAATTACATTTACAGTACGCGAATTGTAAGTCCATCGAGTGTCAGCAACGCGAGGCAATTTTTTCATATCAGCCATTTTATTATAGTGGTTTTGCCTTTTGGTACTATTATTAAAGAAATTGGCTAATGTTTTTATGAGATTGAAAAAACGTTTAGTTTCCGGGATACGTTCGCACGATTTGGAAAGTACCAAATTAAGGACATGGGCGGAACACCAAACGTATTCAGCAAGAGGACATTGCTGGCGAACCAGCGACTGAACGCCGTTCCGTTCAGATGACAGGACAGCTGCACCGTCATATGTCTGAGCTACTAATTTCGACAAACAGTTAAATTCTGATAAAGTCTGCAGTATGATGGCACTTAAAGTTTTCGCGGTACGGTTGGAACTTACGTCAATATATTTTATAAATCGATCAAAAACTTCTGACTTATGAAAATATCTTAAAACCAGTACTAGTTGCTCTTTGCCACTTACGTCTGGTGTTTCATCGACCATCACAGCTACAAAATCAGTGGAAGCGATTTGTTGTTTTATTGTTTCGATCATTACAGACGCTACACTAGAGATCAGGTCATTTTGAATACGATTTGATAAACCCGTAAATGAGCTAGTGCAATTTTGTAAATGGTTTTCCAACACTCCGTCGTATTTCGCGAGCACGTCGACCATTTCTAAATAATTGCCCTTATTCACTGACGAAGCAGATTCGTCATGTCCACGAAAAGCGAGCTCTTGTTTCCCCAAAAAGCAAACAATGTCAATAAGTCGCTGAAAAATATTTCGGTTCCGATCGACTTTCGCGTTATGTCTATCGATGTCGATTTGTATCTGAGAGTTTAAACGCGTCTCTATACGATTTTTTCCAAAGGTGTGATATTTAAGGGAAGATTCCAAGTGTTTTTCAGATTGTTCATGTTTTCTCGCGGCGGTAGGAAAATTATGAATATCAGCGTAACCGATGTCGTTCCAGACGGTTTTATTATTTGAAAATAGTAGACAAACCAAACAAAATAACCGATTACTGTGTATGCAACCTGTCAGCCAATTATATGAATCATATTGTTTTGTATTGAATTTACGATTGACTTTACCTTTAGTTTGTATTAATTGCAAATCCGGTGTAGGACGACCTATCTCGATAACTTGTTTTTTTTCACTAAAAGATAGTTTTGAAAACGCGTCATATTTTATTTTATCAATACACACACCATCTGAACAACTTTCACAGACAATATTATCCATTTTTCACTCTAATCACAATGTTAAAATCCTAAATATCTGATAGCGTAAGTCACAAACACAACACACATCAAACAATAATGGTTACTATTATTTGAAAATAGTAGACAAACCAAACAAAATAACCGATTACTGTGTATGCAACCTGTCAGCCAATTATATGAATCATATTGTTTTGTATTGAATTTACGATTGACTTTACCTTTAGTTTGTATTAATTGCAAATCCGGTGTAGGACGACCTATCTCGATAACTTGTTTTTTTTCACTAAAAGATAGTTTTGAAAACGCGTCATATTTTATTTTATCAATACACACACCATCTGAACAACTTTCACAGACAATATTATCCATTTTTCACTCTAATCACAATGTTAAAATCCTAAATATCTGATAGCGTAAGTCACAAACACAACACACATCAAACAATAATGGTTACTATTGACTATTGAAATTACGTAGTAAAAAGGAAAATTAATACGACAAAAAAATGATGGCCATCTAAATATATAAAATTCAATGAAACAATGTTACTTCTTAAAATATTCGCATAACTTTCGTCGGAAATGTTCGGTTAGGATCGTAATTTTTCGTGAACAACTCGAACAAGACACTGGCTTTTCATGCAGTTGTGTGCGTGATTTTTGTCATTGTGTGTCAGCAAAGCCCACGTAGCTATAGGAACGCACACACATAAAAATACGCATGACCACGAGTTTCCACGGAGCACACATACAAAATATTCAGAGACGAATAGTTTGTGTCTTTGCCGTGGCAAAAGCGAGGTGGCGCTAGTGCAGTAAACTGTATCGATCTTAATGATAACACCGGCACTCGATAGGTGGAGCTGATTTATGATTTAAGATTTTTATGTTGTTTTGTTTATTGATAAAATAATATTAGATCTATTATCAGAACTAGGGTAGGCAGTGTCTTTCTGTCTATATGGAACGCACGCCACTGAGACAGGTACTTTACTTTGTGTAAATTATTTCATCACCATTGCTCTCAAAACGGTGAACGAAAACATCGTGGAGAAACCGGCATGTCCTAGTACCAAAATTTTGAAGACATGTCACATAGCACCAACCCCTGGGCCCGCATGGTGGATAATTTATTTATTTATAACAATAGGGAAAACAAACAGTAGTATAGTATAGGTTACATTGTTTTCTTAATTCTGGAATTACCAACTACTCCACAGATTACTCAACAAAATAACTGACTGTGCGGTTGTTATTATTCGTGAAATAATGTAAAAAAAACCGGCCAAGTGCGAGTCGGACTCGCGCACGAAGGATTCCGTACCATTATCTATAAAAATCAATCATGAGTTGATTGAATGAAAGGTAAATTGCGGTTTACGATTTATGACGTATTAAAAAAAACTACTTACTAGATCTCGTTCAAACCAATTTTCGGTGGAAGTAATGTACATCATATTTTTTTTTGTTTTATCATTCTCTTAGTTTAGAAGTTACGGGGGGGGGGGGCACACATTTTATCACTTTGGAAGTGTCTCTCGCGCCAACTATTCAGTTTAGAAAAAAAAATATATTAGAAACCTCAATATCATTTTTGAAGACCTATCCATAGATGATACCCCATAAGGATGGGTTTGATGAAATTTTTTTTTTTAAGTTTCAGTTCTAAGGGATGCCCCAAAATATATTGTTTTTTTTCTATTTTTGTGTGAAAATCTAAATGCGGTTTACAGAATACATCTACTTACCAAGTTTCAACTATAGTATAGCTCTTATAGTTTCGGAAAAAAGTGGCTGTGACATACGGACGGACAGACAGACATGACGAATCTATAAGGGTTCCGTTATTTGCCATTTGGCTACGGAACCCTAAAAAGAGAGCATAGATTATAGAAAAAGAGAGCATTATTATAAACAAAAAATTATGGCCCACTCCTATCCTATCCGACAGGAGGCCTGTGTCCCAGCAGTGAACATTAAAGACTAATTATGTAAGCTGACTGTTATGGAAACTTTATTTAGCCCAATCATCGAAAAGGTCGGCTTGGGTTTAAATATAGACTTCGCTTCGTTCATATTGAATTGAAATTGTAAATTAATGAGTAAGTTAAATATGAACAAAAAAGTTTGTATTTACCTTTCTTCAGCCCACTAAACGTTTATTAACTTTTCGTTATTAAAGCCCTAAAATTCGAAGTAGGTAAGCTAACCTAATTATAAACAGTCTAGGTAAACTTACTTCGTTTATCTAAGGGGTAATTTTTCAATCGACTGATAATTTTTATTCGTGGAATAAAATTGCCGTCTGACAGTTTTTGTAAAAAATGTTGTCAAAAATTCAAAATTATTCTTCCGATATATTTTTTTTTATTAACCCTAAGAGTCAACAATATTATATATTATAAAATAATCTATTTTAGGATTAGTCTCTAAAATAACAATGCATTAGATTTCCTGTACCCACCTTTAAATAGTTAGCTTTTATTTTATGTATAGCATCGTCTTGCAAAATAATTCGCTTAAATGGTTAACACTGGCAAGATTGTGAAACCTACCAGTGTAAATCAAAATTCACATTACACAACCCAGAAACACTTAAACTAGGAATTAAATTTGATATCAATCTAATTATAATCCAATTCTATTTCTCAAAGATACAATTACAAGTATTGCCATAAATTATCCGTTCATCTGAGCAGCATAATGCTCACATTTACTCAGTCGGCTTAGCTGAACTTAGCTGCATCATTCGTTAGTCAGCTTAGAGTCACCCGGTACTCCATTAGCGAGCACTGGAGCTGCGCCACTATAAAGCTTAGTTTTCACGCCCTGAGTAAAATCACTTTACCTACTTTGTGTGACCGCATAAAACAACGATTATTTTCTGTCTGTGCTAGACGGTTTTTTTTTGTGGCAAAGAAATTGTATGCTTTGTGGTGATAACGTTTGCTATTAACGATTTGGAAGTAGAATGAACAGCGCTTCTGTTTGTTCATAAAAGTTTGTATTATTATTTATGGCCAAACATTTTTTTTTAAGAACAGATGGCAACCGAGAAAAACGGCGATAATTTTTCGAATACCTTGTAAATCATTTGTAACTGTTTTCTTTAATATTTTGTGATTTACCTCGTGCTTTATCATGTCGATATAAAATCGAACTTTTAATAGCCGATGTTGTAGGTATTATGAAAGAACACGACACTACGTAATGAATATTCGTCTATCAGCTGCACACACCATTAGACGGACATGGATGATGTACAACCTAGCTCATATACCTAAAACTGACTGTTAGCTATAGCCGTTAACATAATGTTTACAAGTGGTGCCTTGTAACATTATGTTAATGTACGTCTTAATAAATAAAATCAATGTTATTTCATTCCTGTCAAGAACCCACTAGTTTGGGTGCGATTTTGAAGAAATACGCGTGTCGAAATACATAATGTTGCTGTTGAGTTGAATTTCGTTTGAAAAACATTTGTGTCTATTATTTTGAAATTGAAATCAATCCTTTGAATAGGTATTCAAAGGATTGATTTCAATTTCAAAATGAAGAAGTGAAAACATCATTGCTAATGTAGATAAGTACCTAGAAAATAAAGTAAATAAGTCTACAACGGATGTCGAAAAAAGTGTCTAAGCTATACTTATACCTATATTCTCAACAGAGTCAGTAAGGAGATGGTCAAAGGAAATACTCAGTAGACGTATGTAAAGGCGCACTGAATACCGGCAGCCAGATGGTCGGATATCATTAGGTACTGTGAAACTCGGACTAGTCGACCGACCACTAGTAGATTTGTGCACACAAAGCGCCTTTGAATACGTAGATAGTTAGTTAGATAGATTTAGATATCTTTTGATACAAAGGTAGGGTACTATTCATTATAATTACCTAATGCTGCATACTTGAACAATGGTAAAATTGACACTCGATGTTTTGTTACACCTGGGGGTCTACTCCGAAGTAGTATCAGCCGAATGTTCGGCCGTTTCCTGCTACGAAGTTATTATTTGGTTCGGTCGGTTCCGATCCTACACTCCTACACTCTTTCGAATATTTGACTATGGTCCCGAACTAACTGAGCCGATCCGAACTTTTTTCGCATTTTTCAGTAATATTCGGTTCGGCCATGTGTCGGTCTGATCCGAACATTCGCAACTTTGCACTTCGGAGTAGGCCCCCTTGACTCGAGCATTCGCAGACACGTTACATTACACGGAAATGCTTTAAGAAACTGAGCTTTTGTCTGTATTTTACCATTTGTAAGAACGTTACATTACGTGGAAATTCTCGAGAAAATACTGTAGTGTATACTCACCTTATGGGGGAGCATACATTCCTTTCACAGTTACATATTTTACCTCTGACAGCTGCAACCCAACAGCAACCTTATTACAACAACAATAAAGATCCCTGTGATTTTGACAGACTTGACAGTTGCAGCAATCCAACATCAACGTTATTATCACGAGATTAAAGATCACTGTGATATTGACAGTGATGCAAAATTGGAGGTAAAATAATTGCCAATGGACTGTAGGTGTATGTAATAAATAACCTACTATTTAGGGCTGATTTGAACAAAGTCAGATATAATATTAATTTATACGTCATCCGAAGAATAAAATTGACGTCTGACAGTTTTTGGAAGGAAAAATCTCTGTGGTCTGTCTGATCTGTCAAAAACTCAAAATGGATGCGCAGGTTAAAACATAAACTAAAAGTTTGGCGGAATTCTGCACGCGGACGCAAAGATATAAGTATCGCGCGGGTTTTATCGCGCACACTATTTTTAACTCTCAGTGGTAAGCCGATCATTGAGAATCCAACAGAGCACATTCCAGCGTGTTAAAAAAACACACTTGGATTTTCAACTCTCGGCGCTGGGCAGTGCTTTAAAAATCCAGTGCGCGAAAATAAATTACTGCGGGAAAAACGTGCGCCCGTGTGTGGATATGGGCTAATGGTAAAACAGTAGGTACTTATCTATTAGATGAGGAGCGACGCCTAACTATGAAATGAATTTCATGTAGTCAGGTATGGGGGGGGGGGCTATTACATAACTAATTCACATTCAAATCCTCAAGACATAGGATCGTGAACTTTGCCACAACTCTAAAGTTATCTTCAAAATGTTCGTCTACCCGCAAGCACCGCCCAAAGTTATTGAACTCGTTTTAGTCACAACTTAGTTATTCAATTTAACATTGCTGACTACATAAGTCCTCCAAGAACTTACTAACTTCAACTATACTGTATAGAATGTCAGGTCTTCGGTTACTATTGAAGTTAAGCAAGCAATAAATGAATAATAGCTGTTTGATTAGCGAAAAGGTATTCAGGTACCTACAGAGGTATTCAATATTGAAGTACATACGGTTGCCTGGTAGACCGCACTTAACCGCCTTAATGGATGTATGGGCTGGTCCTAATAACCAATTACGGACATGGACCAATTTTTCGGCTAAAAGTCTCAATTACGCCCCGGGATTTAGTTTCTCACCCTGTTATATGGATTCTGTAATAGCTACCGCAGGTCGCTTAGGAACAACGGTGTTGGCTCTACTTATATAATAAAACCTTTTGGCTTCGTTAACTTAGTATACTAGCCACTGTCCGTGACTACGTCCGCGTGAAATGGTATGCCTACCCGCGCTATTACTTGGTTTTCGCTTCTATCTGACTTTTTTCTCTCCTCCTGAGAAACCTAGCGTGATGTTAAGTAGCCTTCCTCAAAAATTTGGGTATCAAATGCAAAAGAAAAAATCAAATAGTTTCCGAGATTAGCGCTCTCAAATAAACAAACAAACTCTTCAGCTTTACTATTATTATACAGGGTGTTAAAGAAATTGCGTGTCATAGCTTAGGGGTGGTTTCAATATCGATACAGGAACCCAGAAAAAAAAATGCAAGATCAGCTTAATTTAGTACCTTAACTTAAAATAACAATCGTTTAGAATTAAAATTATTTTATTTGTGTAAATACTTTAATAACTTACCTACTACTCGTTCTTCTACTGCTGCTGAATAGGTACCTACTAGCTAAACAAGTTTTTTTTAATTTGTAGGTTTTAATCTTCAAGGAGATACAGCACGCTAAAGTAGAAAGAAGAAATACTTATAATTGTAATTTACGTACCTAGTTACCTATCCTTCACCTGGCGTTATCGGTATTTTTTGTCCCGGTTGTACTTTCCCGTGGGACAATTTCTGACCACTAGCGAAGCCGCGGGCAAAAGCAATCTATGAATTTTTGCACACATTTTGTTTATGAACCAACTCCCCTTACCTACCTACCCCTAAAACAATCAAACTTTGCCGCATGCACCTATAACTAATCCATTACTTCATATGTTCGAAAAATGTGTCTGCTGAACAACGTAAAAAACGCAATGTATGTTGTTGAACTGTCAAAATAAAACCCATTGCTACTGATATTAGTGTGTTATGCAATTAGCCCGCAGATCGATGATTCAGCGAACGACCGTCGATGCTCCTCAAATTGCGTTGAGCCAAATCTCGATGAGGTCTCAATCTGTCAAAAATACCTCTAATTTCCCCAAATTTTTGACAAGTTTTTGACATTGATTGTCGCTGAGATGAGAATGTACATAACTAGATTTTGAACGTTTTTAATAACGGGAATTGACCTTCTGATTTATCTATTTATTTATTTATTTTACCATTTATTTACACACATATATAAACAGACATTGAAAAACAGAACAGAAAAAATAGGTACAGAGGTGATGCTTATTTCATAAGAAATCATGATTATATGTGATCACATGATAAAACAGGTTACATCGCTAGTTTCATTCTCCGATATTCATCGAAGGTCAAGATATGCGAAAAGCTCTCGATATGCACTACTCGACAATAACGATGGATCACAAAACGTGTCCATTCTCTAGTGGATGCAGATCTCGAGATTGTAAAGGTTACGAGCCTAGGCTGGAGATCTAGAGGGCTTCTTTTGAAGGTTAGGTCTTTGATTAATGGTAAAAAATATTTATTTGTGTAAATTGGTTCAAAAAAATACACTCGTCATAAATAAATTATATTTTAAAACTAGATGAGGTCGGTGATTACTATCAGACCACTCCGAGAAGACATGGGTCTTTCTTCTCAGTGTAGTCTGATGGCAAACAACGGACTTTAAAAGAGACTGTGACACATAATATTGGCACCATATGAGTTGGTTCATATGAGAACCATGCAGATTAATGTCCGAGGTGGTCTTTTCTGGAAAGAACCATTCAGATTTCTGAGGACCTGTCCAGTCAGTGCACGCATTTGTAGTAATCGTGTAGCTCAACTCAGAACCTAATTCACCCAAAACCTAGTTGATGGCCTGAAGTCACATAAGATGTTATTTTATCATGGACAGCTTCTCAAAGGTTTGTAGCTAAGCCACAGAACAGAACTAAAAAGATCACCAACGCGCATAGATATAGTTTTTTACATTTCTATGCCAATGCAGCTAAAGCTATTCCTAAGAATAGAAACTATTTGTAGTCATAGAAATAGAATGTACGCAGTCAAAAATAAAACACAAAAAGACAGTTCTAATTAAGTAGGTAACTAATTAACTAAATTACGTTTTAAACCATAACGGAATTTAGTTAATTAGTTTAGTTTTTTCATGGTACCTATGTACTTTCTGTAAAATCCTTTTTCGCTTTCAAATCTTTCAACCACAATCCTAAAAGGTTTCCGCCCAGACTTTCTCGCGGAAAACTGAATTCAGTGAAACTCTAATTAAACTTTTTGCGGTTAGTGCCGACTTCGGGCCAGTTCTGGACTAACACCTCGCTATCTAGATAGTAACAACACCATAACATAGTTTGGTATTTACACAAATTAAGTTCTGCAAATCTGAAAACTTAGTTTCTTCGTTTTCAGATGCGAGCAATACTCCTACTTATATATCTTTTTTTATTGATACGTGGGGTAAGGTGACCGAAGAATTTTCCGAATAGTTTGAGATTTCAATAAAAAGGTAACCAGACACCTTGGCTGGAAGTCTCCGGATGAGAGTAGCTGAGGACCGAATTAAAAGGCGTACGATTCGTGAGGCCTATGTCCAAAAATGGTCTTCTGTAGGCTGATGATGACGGTGACCGGTAGCCTAACTTATAAGAATGGAAGTAGGTAGGCAGGTACCCACCTCTAGCCGAGTATTGTTGATCGAAGCTAGCCGAAGAAAAACGTACTTATCGCAAAACAAAACAAACCATTGAAAACGATGAAATACCGTCAGAAATAAATAAATAAACTTACCTGCGTTTGTTAATTTATGTGGGTACACGCCGAGTCCGATAATACTCTACGTGACGATCGCTTCCTTCTTCCACGGTCCCGCCATTATCGACATAACGGAAAAAATATGGCGGCAATACGGTCAACGTAGATAAAAGGTGGGGCAATGGATATGAACGCGTATTGTTTCAGAATAGGTACTCTATTTGCATATAGAGGTGTAGAGTTGTTGAATGCCAGTTATGTTATTGTAGGAATATTTTCAAAGTTATTTTGTTTTTGATGTGAGGCTGGCCGGTGTCCATCATGGAACTGCAGTGCGATTCTGTAACCATCTCACCGTGAAAACTTAGGTGAAGTGAGCGTGGAGTGAGCTGTCATTCCAAATAATGCTAGGGATTGACACTCCTGACAACTCACATCAAGCTCACTTCACTTGAGTTTTCACGGTGAGATTTTTACAGAATCGACCGGCTGTTAATGGTACAGTCAACAGCAAAAGTAGATGATCAAAATCAGAAATTCAATACTAATGAACGGAGTTCGCGTCAGAACTGTGTGGCGTCGAAGTGATTCAAAAGTATGTGATTGTAATTTATACCAAACATTTACTACTAGTACAGCTGCCATATAGCTGCGAACTCCGTTCATTAGTATTGAATTTCTGATTTTAATCATCTACTTTTGCTGTTGACTGTACTAGTGGCAACGAAGCGTTTAGAGTAGGTAGGTAAACAATTAAATTTTGAATAGGTTGACAAGTTATGGTTGATACCTACACTTTTAATTGTTCACACTAATTTAGGGTAGGTAGGTACTCAATGTAAGTATGAAGACTGCCTCATTGATCTAGTGGTCGCGCGTGCCACTGCTGAGTATGAGGTCCTGAAGTCGATTCCCAGGTCGAGTAGTGTTTTTAGGTTTTTTCCATCTGTTTCTGCTTTGAAATATAAACTTGTGGATTCTGAAGTACCGTATCACAAGTATGTTCCCGACCTAGTTCTTGAAAATGACCATGTCACGTTGTACTGGGATTGGTCTATCATTACCGACAGGACTATTGTCGCCAATTGATATAGTGCTGATAGATCGATTAGCGCGCCGCACAATGATTGTCGATGTTACCACTCCACATGACGGGAACCTCGTGAAAGGTGAGAAAGTAATATCTCGACTTAGAACACGAGATGACGAGACTGTTGACACTTGGCTGTCATCGTGCCGATTGTCATTGTTGCGTATGAATTACCAAAAATGTTTGAATAACTTTAATCATAGAAATGTAAAAACAGGAGAACTGGCAAGGAGGCGTGTCTGTGTCGTCGCGGCATGCCCGAAATGATCAATATGATCAAGCACTAGGCAAATGGCCGTCTCCACGAACTATTGCGCTTTCGACCGTGGTCGTGAAAAAATATAAAAATGCCGTGTTGTTCAGTTTGGTTTTGGCTTCGGTTTCTTATAAAAACCGAAGCCAAAACCAAAACTTTGTAAATCGTGGATTCACTTACCATATATAAATAAGTATTTTACTATATTTGTCTTTAAAATCATGAAAAACAACAAATTGTCAAATATTTCTTGCTTTTACTACGTTAATTTTGTTTTCAAATACCTACTATTTTCGCAGTAAATATATTGCTCCTTAACCACTGCCTAAATATGTCACTAAGTGACTAGACAAGCAATGTAAAAATCACAAAACGATACTTTATTTATGCGGTGCATCGCATGGTACGGACGCTGCTGGTTGCGGCCAGCTAGTGAGGTGGCTGTGCAGATCCACTAACGTAGGCTATCGACAACAATGTCGATTACCCAACGAATATATAATTAATTTTACAATTTGTCAACCGTTTTAACCCAGTTGGAAGACCTAAAAAGATGACGTTTAAATCCAGTTGGAAGACCTTTGAGAAGATGTAAAAATCAAAATAGCAAAAGTAACATTATAATGTTACTTTTGCTATTTTGATTGATTTATAATATTATAATATTTTCTGGACATATCGCTTTTTATTTATTTTGTTTTAGTACAATAATAAATGGGAGAATCGATAACTTTCCGATTTAGTCAATCACTAGCGTACCTATATGTAAAATAAATGGCTTTTGCACAGCAAAACGATAGCGACAGGTGTTTTTGTGTGAGTAAGTTGTACTGCAAACTCAAACTCAAATCATTTATTTCAATTAAACCATTTACAGGCACTTTTGAATTGTCAAAATTAAATAGTCGGTCAGTTAGTCAGAAAGTTGAAGCTTTGCCCATTCCAAAACTTAGATCTCTATGGAGAAGAACGGGCAAGAAACTCTAAGGACACTCTTTTAAATCAAGATATTATTACAAAATCCTGGGTACATTATTCTTATTGCTCCTATATGTGAGAACAATGAAAAAAAAGAGTGTGCGTTACCCTGGCAAAATTTTGTGCATTTGAGAGGTGGGGCCATAACAAATAATTAGTGTATCATGAGGGGCAATTTGTTTACTAATAGCAAAATTTGTGTGAATTGTAGTCTAAAGTTATTTGAGAAAAACACATTTTGCTGGAGTAACGTTTGAACGTTAGGTACCCTGGAAAAATCAATTTTCAAAAATTCGTTCAACCTGGAACCAAATACATGAATAGTGTAGCTATTGTTGCGTAGTAAATGTTTCTAAATAGCAAAATTTGTGTGTGCTATGGTTCTTGAGTTATTTAAGATTTTGCTGCGGTAACGTTTTGGGATTTCCCAGATCTCGAAAACGGCAGCGCAGAAGATTGAAAAAAAATACCAATAAGAGACCTTAATTTGTTTAAACATTAGTTTTTGATTTGGTTGTCGTAAACCAATGGACTGGTCGTACCTACCTACTTTAGCGATGAAATACGCAGTTCCCAAAACATTAAGAAATGTGGCATACCTACCTACTTTAAACAAATTATAATTGTTCATGAACATTCATTTCTGTTAATTTCAGCTTTCGATTACGACTGTAATGAAAGTTATATCAAAATCAAGAATATGTCAGAAATTCTCTAATAAGCCGACCAAATTAAAAAGGTCACGTAAAAGCGGCCGCACCATACATAAGCGTACCTAACCATCTTAAATGAATGGGATAAAAAAACAATTTAAAATATAAAATTAAAAATTAAGCCCTGGCAGTTAAGAGATGACCAGTCTCAACCGACGGCGCCCGTTCACGAACATGACGCGTGGATCAGCACCACCCAGCTCAACCATTTTGTAGGGAACCGAATGATCCAACACACGCGCCACCACCAGTGAGACATTTAAGTGAGCTTAGTGAGCACGACATATTCTCAACTGACATGCTCTTTCAAGTCAACATCAAAATATTATAAAAAACGGAACCATGGTTCTTACCTACATTTACAAAATTTAAAAAATGCTTCTAAATTATACAAAACTATAGTTTGCGATTTATTTAAGAGATGAGAAAAAAAATACTACCTACCAATCAGGAAGAGGTATCTAATATTGAAGTATTAAAAATTAAATCTTAATTGAATAAAATAAACATTAAGTTCGTAAAGTCAGAAACACTAAAAAAACTTGAGAGGTGTCAAGGGACACCCGGATGGAACGAAGTATAACTGGCTTGCTTTTTATAAGAGAGAGAGAGAGAGAGAGAGACAGAGAAACACGCGCACGCCGCACGGCTTACAAAAATAGCAAAAAGTGTCGTTCCAACTTTAGGTCTTAATTTTTTCCGTCTAGCCCCCTTTCGCAACGCGCGATAAGGGACTTCGTTCCAAAAGGGGAAGCATCTCTTCCAAATATTGAAATTGTGATCAACTAATGAGCCCAAGTGACTAAGATTGATTGTGTAGTAGGTACGTTCTGATTTATGAACTACAAGTGTTCGCGTGACTTTGTATCTATTGCTTTTACTGAACTACATGTGTACCTAGTACTGGCGCGGTGGTAGGATCGGCGTAACGACATTGAGTTCTGATACATTTTCAACAACCAGCACCCTAATTGCGTAACACACAATGAATCGGAATCAGAATCATTTTGAAGCAAATTGCTAATCTATTGCTTTATAAGTTCGAAAAATTTGTCTGCTCAACACGTAAATAACACAATGAATGTTGTTGAACTGTCAAAATGAAACCGATTACGATTGATCGTGTGTTACGCAATTAGGGTGCGGGGCACATCTCCTTCTTTCCTATATCTTTGACTTTAATTGTAAATATCCTTTTTGGCTTTGTAATATTATGTAAAACCAGAAATGTTGATAGCCTCATTTTTGCACTTCCAAGCGTTCTATTAAGGAAATTATTTAAAATAATTGAAAATGTAGTGTAAACAATAATTAATTGTTTTCCCTACTCAACTTAGGTACTCCTAAAATTATTGTTACTACAATATAAATAATATGTGTAATATAATTGTAAGTACTTTAGTTATAAGGAAATTGAAGAACACTATTTGGTTAATAAACGATTTATTGTTATTAAATGAAAACTAAACTTAGGTACATACCGAATACGTGGGTAGCCTCAAACCTACGACTAGAGATCCAGAAAAGTATCGATAACTGATTAGTACTCCCTTGCTACCTTTCTATACTTCTTTATGTACCTGTTTATTCGATAAATCGACACTATCCAACTGATACACGATAATTTTTAGACCATCATCACGACTGGCAAATGGATTGGTGATCGTAGAAAATAAAACAAAAAGAGTTTTCGCATTATCTTCATATTAACATGAAAAACGTAACTTGTTATAAATTATATTATTTTACATTTCAGAACTCACAATGTCAAAAATATGAGCGAAAATTATCATCTTGGTTACAGATGAGATTGACAGATTACAATAATAAATAGAGCAAAAATTAAATGGATGGGGACAGGGCTCATTCATTGAAATAATCAAAACTCATATATTCGTCAAAGAATTTGCCTAATCTATCAGTCATTTGAACATAATTTGTATATAATTTATAAAAGAAAAACATCGATATGAATATTGCGTTTTCACACTTGTTAGCCGTTGTATTGTGACGAAAATTACTTTTTTTATTATTTTTTTATTGCTGAATGGGCGTGCTCTTGACCTCGATCACGCCTGGTGGAATGCGATGGATGAGGTCTATGATGGAACGAGCGTGCCCAGAAGATGCCTGTTCCCTCTTGCTTTGGGTTAAATGTGGAAGGGACTGTCTAGGTCCGACCCAACTATGGCACGACTAAAAATGGACCTGTCTGTGACCTACAACTTTAACATAATGAACACGATACAAGTTCACCTTAATTATAACATTCCGTGTATAATAAGGTACAGTCACCAAAAGAAATTAGTAACCAGGGTCGTCCGATATATTTGAAGTTTAATAAGAAACCGGTGGTTACTTTTTAATAAAAATTAATTAAGTTAATCGAAAACAAACAGTTCATTTATAAAATTAAATTTCATTTGAAAACATCTATCGGTTTCTTACTAAATTTCAACTATACCCGACGACCCTCTTTTTGTGACTGTACATTCGAAGAATAAAAAGTACTTCTTATTCTATAGTACATTTCACTAATGATCAGACGATTTAGAAAAATGACAGGTACAGGTACACAGGGATCGAACATTGAACATACCAGTCACATAATTTAGTAGCACAAAGGTTAGGTAATCTTTTAACAACTCTTCCATCTTTTGGCAAGCGACCAAGTGTGAAAACACATATTACGTCAGAATATTAAAGCGAACGAAACATTTTTTACAAGCACTAACATTTTTAAATTATAATTACACCAATAAAAATACCAAATAATGTATAAAATTCGATCATCGTGATTCACGATGATCGAATTTTGTACATTATTTGGCCGTCGATCACGATTCGTGATCGACGGCTCAAAATATAACATAATCAAATGAGCGAAAAATTACATAAGCTACCTTGCTCAAAATACTTAATTATTCATAATGGTTTTCAGCGTTTTTGACAACTTTTCAGATTAATTCACATTTTACTAAATACCAAGAAGACTCGCGGCTGTCGCGGTCTTCAAATGTGCGAGTAGGAGGAAGTTTCTAAAAACTCAATTAGAAGCTTCCGAAGACCGTGTTCATCAATTTAAATTCCAAAGCCTCATCAATCGTAGAAAAGTAGTCTTTGTGTCCTGCATAAATTAGTGACATCTGTACGAAGTCACTTTCAAAAGTCACTTTTCACTTTTAAAAGGAAAATTGTAGAAGCAGTTTCGAACAGAGGACATTTTTGATTTATCATACAAATAATTAATTTGTCACATAATTTATACTTCTATTTTAATCTAATAATTTTAATTTGGTTTTATTACATTGTATTTATGTCATTTTAATTAGCATGGAAATTGTTTATTTTTAAGTTCTTTTAATTATAATATATTCAGAGCAAGTATACTCGATAATGTGTAAGCTATAAACCTGTAATTGAGTGTGCATTACAGGATAATGTATACTGTACAAGTATTTATTTTAAAGAAGATAATTGTAATTGTATCTCTCATTGGTAATCCTTAAAATAAATAAACTTGATACAGAGTCATGTGGCATCTCGCTCCCTCATTTTATGTCCGAAACTGCCACGGTCGTTAGCATTTAGTATAGTAACAATTTATTTTCCGATATATGGAGCTTTTATTATAACTAAGTTACCAATCTACCCGTGTCCAAATTATACGCCGTTATACAATATCGGGATTATCAAAACGATGTGAATTAATATGTAAAGTTGTTTTTGAAGACAATTAAAAGCCTTTACATCAGATACATCAATGTAAGTCGATATCACATCAGTCTAACTGATAGGTTTGGCTTCGAAAAAGGCGGGAAGGAACATGGACAGTTGATCACAAAAATAATAATCAAATGTTCATTTCTCCACCTAAAATTGAGGATAACCTCAATTTTAGGTGGAAAAAAGCGAAATTTTCGCTTTTTTCGAAATTAGAGTATCTTAATGTTCAAAATATTGGTTGTTTTGAACACAGCCTCTATCATTCCTCCGCCTTTTCGAAGCCCAACCAAATTACGTCAAAATATATTTTTATGGAAATGGAAGATTACATTTGCACAGCGTTGGCATCAAGTACATTATCTATTAAAATATAGCCCATAAGCAGTTACTTCCAAGGTAAACGTATTACAATTAGTTATCTACATAGACAGTCATACAATGAATGCGTTATCAAAAGCTACCTGACTCTATACCACCGCCATTTAATGAGACTCATTCTAAAGAAAGTACGAAACTCTTTTCTTCTTTTTGTTTTAATGACATTTATTTACAAATTCCTCAATATTAAGGATACAACCAGTAAAGGAGTGTTCATACTTCCGTTTTCAATTTACTTTGGTATAGTCCGACCGTGGATATAATTGATATAATATTTACTAGCCCATTGATCGTTATGGACGATCCTAAAATTGTTACCCCAAACTCCGAGTCTGATTTCATTCGCCTATAAATCACTCACAATTCCCTAACGCATTACCTAAACGACGTAAGTCGTTTCTAGCGGCCAAAGATCAATTTATTTAATAAGATAGCTAAGTTTCGAGTCTTATATCTTCAAAACATTAGCAAAACAAAACATTCCAGATTATAATTTATTCATTAAAATATTTTTGTCAACTGGCAACACTGATTGTAAAATTAGTTTGTGTTACCACACTTCAACAGTTATCACTTTAGTCAATAACACCAATACTATAATAATTAATAAACGTAGAATTTTTACCAATATGAGCCATTTCATACCCTATCAGTATACAATAAAGTACACGCGCTTATTTTAAAAGAACTAAACGGTCCAAACCTTATTTTCCTGTATAGTAAGAAAGTAAACGGAAGGTAAAAGAACCGTTTACCTGTATTGATTGTAATCGATACAGGTTTTATCAAAGCAAGGACATACCCAATAATTTGACATCCACTGTCGGACAACGACCACGAATAAACATGATTCCAATATACACACGAATATAAAACGCCCGTTATATCAACATCCAACTAATTTACACTATTGTAGTTTAACTACATTTCACTAGTTTCACAAAAATATCCATTTTGCGAGGGGTTCTAGCACCTCTGTCGTTGGAAACGCGTATCGATTTCTTTGGGAGAGATACTCGTCAAAATGTTACATACACGCTATGAAATATACAGTTACTGACAATGAACGATGACGTTAACAGGTTAAATTAAAAAATAAATAAATTCAATAACACTCCTCGTCGATATAACAATTTGTGAACTTATTTATGTACAATTAAATACTTACATCTACACATAGTGTCGTAATATCATAAGGTTTATGACTGGATAACTCACTGTCGACATTCGACTGAATCACAAGCGTTACTATAACTAAACAGACACTATCGTCTCATACGTTTGTGCCTGTGGCCCTTGCGGCATTATGTGAAGTCATTAAACTGCGCCAGAGCCGTCTTCACTCTGAAACAAACTTATTACTTTAACTTAAAAAAAAACGATGTATATGAATTAATTGAAAAAAATTGAAGTTATTTGTAGGCAATCTGAATGTGAAATCTATCTGCTCAAAGAGTGGCAGAACACTCAAACGGCGTGCAAGAATTTAATGTAATAGAAATACTGAATGTAATATTACTACGGTTTGAAATCCCAAGTGCTCCCTTCATATTATCACTGTGGCACGCCAATATAAAATGTTTTTTTTTTTTTTTGCAAACCCGGCTCTCGCTTGTTTTCATGGAGCATCACTATTTAAACGGATTACCTACACTACAACTTGAGTATCACTGGTCCTGAAATACAGTTAAGTACTCTAACTTTGCTCCGGCGCCAGGGTTTCAATGTTTTCTTTACCCTGGTTTATGTCAACAAATAATTTATTACTATTTATAGACAGTGATAGTCATGAACACAGTTAAGATGTGCCTTGGTGAAATTGGCACTTCGTACCAGCAGTGTACTCACTTGTCGTGCAGATGAGCGGCGTCGTGCCTTGCGCGCAGCAGCTTGAGCGCGCGCAACACGCCCAGCTCGGCCAGCCGCGCTTGCCGAGCGGCGGCGCCCGCCTCGCCGCGCCACACCAGGTTCCCCGCCACGAACAGCGCCGCTTCCTGCAGCTTGCTCTCCGGGTGGGCCTGTGCACCCATACAAACCACAACGTAAATCACTATTCTTGATTGACAACACACAAGAATGCGTGGCTCGACCAGTAATATTACGTATTTTTCGAATTCACAGTGGCTCAATTCACAGTGAAAGAGCAGCGTCCGGCAGTCGCTGTCCAAGAAAAGACCTCGCGTTATGTACAAGGACAGTTTACATTCTACAACAGGTTGCGTCTGCGCTAGCAGTCGCACGCCACCGTTGCGTGTGGTGGCTAGAATAGGCTAGACCTTTGCAAGTCTCCCAACTCAACGGAACTCTGAATTTGGCACTGAAACTACTCGCCACCGCTGCCATCTCGATGTGAATTAAGCCTTAGTGGCATGACAGTCTGCGGAAATTAAGCGACGGAAGTTTGGCGTGTTTACACCTGCAATGCTTTTGTAATGACCAGCAACATTTATGTCTAAATTACGTCGTGATTTAACGTAAGCGTAAAAACCGGTTCGCCGGAACTTCAAATTCCTTTAGAAATTACGACGCGTAACTTTCGACACGGTGCCATAGCCTCCGAATACGTTGAAGCGTACAGCCACGAGCACCAATATGTCAACACTTGGCAACTTTCAATTGCGATTGTTTCATGAAATAACGAATGCAACGTTGAAATACGACACATTACATAAACCTTGGGTTCGAAAATACTATGTTCGTAACAACATAAAATTTCATAAAAAAATAAAGAAGTGAATCGCTTTTGAAAAAAGCCGTGTATACTTTTGCTCGTGACTGCACATTCCTAGGTCGAATTGTAAGTTAAAATTTACGCAGCCAGATTTTGGCCTAAATAATGTTACATTGTAGTACAATCACAGACAAAAAGCAACACACACTCGCTCCATACACAACTTTATATTCGCTGTCAGTGCAATTTACTGCTTTCCATTTGAGTTTTTGAAATTGTTGAACTACATGCCAATCAAGAGCGTGTTTAAGCTCGATTTTTGCTTGGCAAATATAGTTGTCACGGTTCAGTCATCCACGCTCTCTCACTCTGTTTACATAAGCACATACCTTCCGTCGTCTTTTCAATCGCCCATTGAATCGCTCTCGTCACGTACTCGGTCGATGTTTGTCCCCAGGACCGTTTTGATGCTTGGACCTAGGGCCAACATCCCAATATGATCTGCGACATTCTTGCAAAAATGAACGTTGAGTCATTTTAACAGAAACGTCACATCACTTTCGATTAATAGGTTTTATGATTGCAGGGTAAGGAACTTTGTTAAATACTGAAGTGTCGCAAAAGTATTTGTGGGCTACTATGAAAAAGTAATTTGCAAGATCATCCTTAAAATGTTTGCTCATAGCATCATTTTCATCATTCACATCTTTACTGCTTCGATCAAATATAAGTATGTTCTTTTTATCAACTCACTTCATTTTTCCATATACTACGGGAGTAAGGTGCTAGCTAAAAAAAATATTTAATCACAATCACACATCTCACATTCAAGCAGTATTTTGCATGGTATAGAATCTATAAAATAAATTAATTCATTCCTCCCAGTAGGTACTATGAATTCACTGGAACACATGTCATGTTTGTTAGCCAAATCTAGAAGGAAAAATCTAAGGTAAAATAAATAAAGCAGTGTCTATTTTTGTATATTGGAAAGCGAGATTCGCAAAATAAAAGGCATTAATATAAACATAGCCCATCTACATATATGTTTATCTTATTCCTTACAGTGGCTCAACGCATGTGTTTTCGCAAAGCAATCATGCAGGATGGGTGGGCCCTTTAGGCCTTACGAGTCTTCGCATTCAAATTTTCAATTGAAATGACTAAGGGAGTGACCACACTTATCAACGCGTAATCAGCTTGAGCCGATCACGTATCACCACGCTTGTCGCATTATGTGCCAGGGCAAACTGTGCGTCTTGTCGCTGCAACTTGATGCAGAGCTGTCGCTTGCATCTATGTCTTGTCGCTGCGACTAGATGTTACGACAGACGTCGTGCAGGAAGCGTTCATTTTCTATAAGCATTCGAACCGCTTCCACGTCCGATTTTAGAGTCCCAATAAAAACACACGTGCACCTTGCTCACAGCAAGACACGCTGACCTGCATGTGACTGTCGTCAGGTGTGCGTGTGCACTGTGCTGCACAAGCTTCGACCAAGTAACGAGTGACCAAAATATATGAAAATTGTCGGCCACAGCCTATCGTTGCGTGTAGTCAACCATGCCTAAGTTCGACACGGTGTCGAGTCACGTCGTTGTACCCGAAACGAGGAGAATGACATCTTATTGGCTTTTATTGCATGAACATTAACATGGCTCTTTCTGACCGGCTCAATCCGATTCCACAAGTGTGGTCACTCTCTAATAGGACGTAAGATGATCATTATTGAGGTCGCGTATGGCATCCAAAATCATAATGGTTGATTTTTTTGAAAAACTGATTAGTTTTCGGAAAAGTGGACGACATTTTAAACTGTATTTATAGCACGTATGTGTAGCCTTAACCCGCACTTAAGTCACGCTTTTCTGTGACTTAAGTAGTCCATTTTTAAGTGCAGGTTTAGGTCACATGAGCTATAAAATAGTATACGATACGTACACGTATCATAATGTACTATTTTTGATGTATGAGCGTTGACCCACTATAAGTAGCAGATACGGTCGGAAAACGAAAAGGTTGTGCAATGTTCAATGGCAACAGTCAAAAAACTTGTAAGTCTCACGTACCATGCAGGTAAAAACGGTTCTAAAGGTGCTTTATTTAACCCTTCCATTCTTCGACTCTGTGATATAATACTCCCCATAGTGAATTTCCTAAAAGCTTATAAATGAAAATAGAAAAAAAGAAATAAGTGTAATAAACCATTGTTAGTTTGAGTGCCCGCCACAAGAAATGTATCGTAATAATAGCGAGAGAAATGATTCGATAATGACTGGTCATACTCTTTACTCTGAGAGGCAATTCTCGTAATTTTAAGAACGTTCACTGTCTGATCTCAGTCTCAATCTGTTAGAAATATCTCTAATTTCCTTACATTCATGACATTGATTGTCGCTGAGATGAGATAAGATTGCGACTAGATTTTGAACGTTTTTAGTTACGGGAATTGGCCAGCTGTTCATTGATGATTTAATTACACATCGTTATTAAGTTAAATCATTATCGATCATTTCTTTCTAAAAAAAATTAAAGAAAATATCGAATAATTTACGATTTAATACAACTTAAACCTGTCCATTTGGCATGTAAAATGCATGTTGAGCATATGATGTGGAAATCTTTACAAAATAATCAGTCAAAGACAAATCCCTATTCAAACACAGGGTGGCAGGGACGCACAAACTGTTACCATGGGTTCAGTACATCATTATAAAACTAAAAAAAAAATTATGTTCCTTGGACATTTTGACCATATACTCGTAGGTATTGCAGTTTTCTATGGGACAACAGATTTCTTTTTTGTAATTGTCGAAAAATTTCTTCGCGGGGCTCTAGAATTATGTGCTGATTCGTGGTTACAGTTTGCGCGTCTATCTATGCCACACATGCAGAACAAAAAGGCCAACTCATTTTCTATGCAATCTTCGTCCTCCACAGCGAGTATATGGTGTTACCAATCTGTCACTTTGATTTAAAATAGCTCAAACTTGTTACTAGTGAAAATTTACCTAGGTATTTTTTGTATTAGGTGCGTAACCTTTTTATGCCTCGACGGTACATAGTAGACCAGAAGGAGGTAAATAAAAAAAAACAATGTTGTTACCAGGTAGTCAACCAGTTTTCTGAGCACGTCTTCGTTGGCCATAATGAGATCCTTTGCCTTCTCCCCGTCGCCAATGTTGCCGAGGATGCACAACGCTTGTTCCTTCACTTCCGCTGGGTACGAGCCCTCTAGCACTACTATCACAGCCTGGTGACAAGGAAAAGGATATTTTTAAATATGACCGCAGATTCTGACTTTTTTTTTGTGACAAAAAACAACGACTGTAGACAACTGTGTTTAAATTTGTACAGACGCCAGCACATCAAGCTACCTACTACAATCTGTCTAATTTCTTTAATACATTTTCAATTTTATCGCTAGAAGCATTAGGTACAGTCAACAGCAAAAGTAGATGTTCAAAATCAGAAATTCAATTCTAATGAACGGAGTACTCTGTTCGACGGCACGGTTGGCGCAGTGGTTAAGCGATTGACTGCTGCGCTGCGTGTCGCGGGTTCGATTCCCGCACGGAATAAATATTTGTATGACCTACATGTATTTGTTCCGAGTCTGGGTGTTTTTCTATCTATAATATGTATGTATTTACAAAAAAAAAAACAAAATGTATATAAGTAGTTTATCAGCCATCTTGTTACCATAACACAAGCATTAGGTTGCTTAGCTTGGGACTAGATGGCGCTGTGTGAAATGTCCAGTGATATATTATATTATTATTATTATATGGCAGCTGTACTAGTAGTAAATGTTTGGTATAATTTACAATCAGGTACTTTTGAGTCACTTCGACGCCACACAGTTCTGACGCGAACTCCGTTCATTACTATTGAATTTCTGATTTTGATCATCTACTTTTGCTGTTGACTGTACAAGGTTGATTGGGAAAATTTGACAGTTTCAGATAGCTTGATGTGGTGTACATGAAGACGAATAGCGTCAGCAGATAACACTCTCAACGGTACCGAGAGTTACTGCGTTTACACACACATTTACAGCGTGTTTGTACACAAGATAAACGCGCGTCGCTTCGTTAAATAAAAATACTGTATCCGTTACAGCATTTACAAATAATAGTAGTATAATAGAAGTAGACTCATCACTCATCACATGACAAGCGTGCAATGGGACGCTAAGAAAGAACCTGACCGCCACTTACCAAACTACCATAGCGTGGTTCGGTAAATTAATTCAGAATTTAAGTCTTTGCAGAAACACTCAAGTTCTGTTTACATTATTTATACAATTTACACATGTAACCATGAGAATCAAAATATTATTGAGCGACATACCTGCATAACTTGTGAGGAGTACTCGCTCATGATGGCGTCTATATGATGCCTGGTTGACAGCAGGTTGCGCAGTAACCCCAGTGTCTTCATGATGACGCGCGTATCACTGTCGCCTAGCAACCGAAACATCTGCTCCGTGCCTAAGCAGCTTAGGATGCGCTGTTTTACTTTTTGTTCAGCCTGGAATAATAATACGGTGTTACAATGACTAAAAAAGTATTTTTAATCAATAAACGATACGCCGCGATTTCTAGAAGTAACGGTCATAAAACATAAGAGCAGGAAGGTTGTTGTCTTGCTCCCTCGTTTTATAACAGCGACTGTCACGACTTTGGCATTAACAAATGGTACTCATGTTTTTTAAAGGTTCATAAAATTAATTTAGAAATGTAATCGAATAAAATCGGGAAGGTTCCCAGTTTTTCAAGAACCAACTTATAGCGTATATTCTGAAGAGTGAATTATTCAATATTTTACCTGAAAAGCCATGTTCATAAGCGCCCAAATTCCATTCAATCTCAACGCAGCTTCGGGCATCTTCGTCAAATTACATAACATTTCTACTGCACCTACGAAAAATACACCAATTAGTTACCAAAATTACAAACATTTGGCGCCATTGTTTAACAATAAAGTGTGTTACAAACCTTGGTCCAACATTGGTTCCTTGGCCGGCGAGAATTCGAGGAGTAAATTGCAGAGTGTTGATGACGCGACTGTAAGTAGTTCTGTTCCAGGCGAGTCGCCTAACAGTTGCATGAGAGGCTTCCATACGGCATGGTCCTGAAAAATAATTATATTCTATTCGATTCCTTCTAATTTTAACCTTACGTCATTAGCTATAAGTCACAATTTTGCTCGTGATTAAGGGATTGTAGAATTTTGAAATATTTACCTGAAAAGTCGTTCGTAATTGTTGAACAGATCTTGAAAGTGAGTGTAAACATCTTACAGCTGCTAATCTTACCTAAAAACAAATAAAAACTTGATCAGTTTTATGTCAGTACCGTTTTATTTTTATTTACCATTGGGAAATAAACATAATTTCGTTTCGTTAAATTGGATTTTTCTTTATTCTAATAAAAGCTGTTTTACCAAAAGGCTTATTTTTACTTTTACAGACCAATAGCACACTCGCAAGGCAAAAAAAAATCTTGTTATATACTGTATATACTATTAAACAAATAACAAGCCCTTTGTGTATGATCTCAAGACTTACTTAAACTTTTAATAAATATTCTCACCGAAGCCTCAG
The DNA here is from genome assembly GCA_945859715.1 of Apamea sordens. Classification (NCBI taxonomy): domain Eukaryota; kingdom Metazoa; phylum Arthropoda; class Insecta; order Lepidoptera; family Noctuidae; genus Apamea; species Apamea sordens. The sequence goes on from OX244001.1 coordinate 15,812,884, forward strand.
GATTATTCATTCCATTGACAACATGCACCATCAATCCATGAGTCTCTATGATCCTCTTCCGTATATCTTCGTCATTGGCTCCCAGAGAAGCGAAACATTTGAACGCGCCTTGCTTGGCGGCCGGTGATTGGCAGTTGACGATCTCTGCTAGAGACGTCATCAGGTGGTTCGAGATTGCTGCCAGCCTTTGCAGGGATGTGTCTACCTAGAATGTTGGAAATGCTTGCAATTAGTAGGGGAAATGTTAAAACACATATCACCACGCTTGTATTCGCGGAAGAGGTAAGCACAAGTGTATTTTGTCAGTACAGTATATTTAATCATTCTTTCGTAACCAACGTTTCGTCGGCGAATTGCGAAAAAAAACTAACCTTTTATAATTTAGCGCCATGTCAATATTGATCATTTACATCTCACTCAGATTCACAATATAGAATTATTATGTCAGAAGTGTGTTTAATGGTGCAATGGATGACTATTCTCGCGAGAATATTAATAGGTTTAATTTAAACCATTATCAGGCGGAGTACAAAGATTCAATAAATGACGAGAATCAGTGTTAATGAAATGAAACTATTTATTTAACATGAATGTCCCTAAGTTTGATATTCGGATCACTCGAGTCAGTTGTTTTTAAGCTCAAAGACAAGACGCTTCTTCATCTAACTAGGGGGTTTGACTGGATCGAAGCCTCTTTAAAAAGTCCAGAGTGCGGACACTTTACGATAAATAACGTACGTAGTAAATATGAAGGTGTAGTTTAGCGTATTCATGAATAATGTGTTCCCTTACGTGAGGCAACTGTCGCATACCTCTGCTAAGTAAGCTAAGGTTTCGGCCGCCGACGCGCGGATCTCTTCCGGCATGTCCTTCGTGCAGAGTCGGGCCAGGCACGGGAGGGCTCCGAACACCACTCTGGAATATAAAGCATAAGCATAATCAGTGTATAACGTTCCCACTCCTGGGATACAGGCCTGTGAGAGAGTGGACCGTAATCCACTACGCTGTACTAGTTCGGGTTGGTCAATGTCACATGTCTTCGAATTTTTGGTTATAGGACATGTAGTATATGTGGATCGGACATTACTAAATAAGGCATGTGTGAAACGGGCATCATAGATGAGGGCATAGCCATCGGGGCTGCCGCCATCTTGCCGTTTTGCTGATGGGAGTTTGTACTAGGAAATACACGTCATACACGAAACTGTTTTTTATTAAAACCCAACTTATAGATATCACAGTTTGATGTTTTCCTTCAACGTTTTGAGAGTAAATCGTAAGTCACGGCCGTTTCCACTGGTCCACCAATGCTTTCGGAATATTCAGATTAGCTTTTATTTAAATACAGTACCTTAATGTTCATCCGCGGATACGCACGAGCTATACTTAAAAGAACCTCATGACTTTTACAAAGATGAACTAGTCCCCAGGTAGTAGCGCAGCTGTACCGTAGGTGCATCCGCGTCGGATGACAACATAATCATGACCATGTACTTCTTTTTTTTATGGCATCTCTCAGTTCATCCTAGTACTTGCCTGTTGCCTCAAAGAATTAAGGCTTCCAGCCAGGCCAAAAACCAAAAAAACTTAAAAACTAAACGACTACACGCTAAGGGCCCTGTAGAGTACGGACCTCGGCTTAGGGCATCGCTGGGAGAGGACAGCAAGGGACAGGCTGGATACCGATACGATCCGTGTACCCGTGGAGCGTACATTTTATATCGTTTTGACATCCTCATATCGGCGTGAAGAGATTCTTTTCTAGATCCTCATGGTACAGAAGAAGTAAAGAGATAAGAGGAAATTGAAAAATAAAGGTTATAAAATAAGATTTGTAGACAAGTCACAATTTAGGGCTTGGTTCCAGTTTGTTGTTTTCTATGGAGAAAGACTGGCCAAAGACCTAATTTTTCATAATAAATTATTATTATTTAATGCATTACATGACCTAATATATTAAAATCAGAGTATTTACTGCTAATTAGTAATGGGGCTCGTGGCTAAATGATAACAGCCGCACGGGTCGATCGAAGGTAAAGCTGCGCTTGCCGCGGCCGGTCCGAGGATGGGTGACAATCCATTACATATCCCTCCGTGTCTCGGAAAGGGGTATCATGTTACACAGTAACTGGGTTTTGCAGGTCAGATAGACAAATAGTCCGGTTAGACTGGAAGCCGACCCCAACGTAGTTGGGAAAGAGCTAGACAGATAGTTTGAATTACATGGTTGTGGTAACAATTATATTCAAACAACAATTTAATATGTAGCAAGTAATAAAATGGCAACGTGTGGCAATATTTGTTTTGGTATTAAATAGATAACCTAACATTTGACCTATCCAATGTCTGCACTATTCTGAACTTTAGACAAAACACGATTTTAACATAGCATACGGCAGTGTTGCCTTTTGGCAATACAAGAGGCAATAATAAAGTAAAAGTCCAGTTTATATTTACTTAGTAGTTTTCTACTAAGTAACTATAAACTGGACTTTAAAGGCAAATAAAACGTTATAACGAATTACAAATCAGTATCACCGTGCCGCTATTGAAATATTAGTGCTGAGACTAAAATATGGTTGCGCATTGGCAATCCGATTTGTATTGGTTTATTTTGAGTGGCATCAGAACAAATGCATGCTGCGTTCCTGATTGTACATGAAGTCGAGCCCAGTCTCCTGTGCCTCGCACACTGTCGTGAGATGGGCGTATGACTGTCGAGTAGTTGCATACCTGATGTTATTAATTGGTATTTATCTAATATTTTATGTTATATAAATAAATGAACAAGAGTCTCCGTTTATGATACATTAGGTGCCCCGGCGCCACTGAGGCTGGTTTAGAAATACTGTACGAGACGATTTATTACATAGTCAAATCATTCAAAGTCAAAGATCTTTATTGTGAGACAGTGGTTACAGAGTTGTTATTAGGTATCTTAATTGGTGTGATTTTGCACTGCTCCACCATGTTAGGCATACAATAGTTTTTTATCATTGTTTTCAAACCATGTTATTTCCGCTTAAATAAAAGGCAACTTTAAATTAGAGTAAATTAAGTTGATTTCAAAATGACTTAATACTTATTACTATTATACTATTATTGATTAAGGTAAAATTTTCAAGTTGTAGCTCAGACTGAACTTTAATTTTTCCAAAAACATATTTCTTTACATGTTTGTATGTAAGGATCGTAACGGGTGCCGCGGATTGTTCGGAAAAGATACCGTGGCCCCTAGCATAGGCAACTGAAGGAACACGGGTGGGTTTTAGTCAGTAAAAGTCTGACACGCCCTTCCGCTCAGCCCAGAGCGGGAGAGGTCATAAAAAAAAAGGATCGTAACGGGTGGCGGTCTGTAGTTTCTGCCTACCTCGATGGGAAGGTGTGAGTTTATGTATGTTTGGAAACTAAATGGCGATCGCAGGATAGATGCGTGCCACGAGGGCTAGTTCGAGGCGGCGGCGCAGGAAAATAATTCCTGAAAAAAAAAACCGGCCAAGTGCGAGTCGGACTCGCACACGAAGGGTTCCGTACCATTATCTATAAAAATCACGTCTTTTGTATGGGAGCCCCTCTTAAATATTTATTTTATTTTAATTTAATTATTTTAAAGTGAATATACAAAATATTCTGTGAATATATCAAGCGTCTACCTGTTGCCATTATTAATATCGAGCAAAAAACGGCAAATAATCACGTTTGTTGTATGGGAGCCCCACTTAAATATTTATTTTATTCTGTTGTTAGTATTTGTTGTTATAGCGGCAACAGAAATACATCATCTGTGATATGAAGTGATATGTCAACTGTCTAGCTATGACGGTTCATGAGATACAGGTGACAGACAGACAGACAGACGGACAGTGGAGTCTTAGTAGTAGGGTCCCGTTTTTACCACGTACTCACCTCGCGTCGTCAGCAGGTAAAGCTCCCGCACGGTGCAAGAATGTGAGGCAGCGTGCGGCGCCCATCGCCACCGGCAGCGGCTTGTCGCGACTCACAAGGGCAGATAACAGCTCTGGGATTGACTTGTCCTCGTGCCTGCGGGGAAGAAACAAGATAAAACATAGTGGTTTAATTTTAGAATAATTAATTACAAACATTTTACTAATCATCATCATCTGCCTTTTCCCATTTATGTTGGGTCGGACGCCAGTCTAACTACTCTAGTACTAATAACCTGAGATAATTCTCCACATATAACGGAATCATCACATAATCTATGTGTAGCATACATAATATACTATTACTTATGCCAATCGTTATTCAAATCGCTTCCTTTTCTTGGCAAATAACATTGAACTTTGTCAAAGTCATATCAATGACAAAATAAAAATGCAAAAAGTCTTACAACGCAAATATGAGATTACATTTGATTGTGGGATTGCTCCACAAACTCTAGGATGTCCACCATGCTATGGAAGGAGCTATGCTAAGAATTTATTTTAAAAATAAGGCCCAGAATGAAACTGTCAGGAATAAAACTGGAGATACTGACATAGCTTGCAGAGCTAGCTAGTGGCAGTTGGCCAGCTACTTCTGTACAGTGTTTTAAGATTTCCATTTATCGGATATCACAGGGTTATATGTATAAAAAAAATCTGATAAATATAATCATTTAAATGCAAATTTCATATCTCCATTTAGCTACCATTTTTATGTGTAGGTTCATTTGTGTTCAAAAATATGCAGCTTAAGAGATGCTATCGATGCTTCTTACATCATTTTTGTTTATCAGACTTAGTTTATTAGTTTTTTTTTTTCTACATATCCGGATATAAATTTGACGATTCTCAAAAAAATATTAGTCATAAACTAGACGTGTTAGCTGAATGGGAATTGGAAATCTTGCATCTCACGCTATATTTATTTGATCAAATGATTATTTCTATCAGATTTTTAAATAAAAATGTGACAGGAAGAAAAGAAAAATAAGCTTATTTGTCACATAAACACGTGTATAGAAAAAGAGAATTAAATCGAATAATAAAGAAAAACAAATTAGATCTAATAATCACCAGCACAAAATAGAAATGCACGTCATGACTATGACAAAAAGGCTTCCACTCAGCATGATGGACCACTTATGGGGGACCCAGCACAGTGCTGATTTTCAGTGGTCACCCGAAAAGAACGAACGGTAACCAAGCATCAGGCTTCATGATGAATGCTTATTGATATATTTTATAATCACTTTCACTTTTACTCGCTCATTATATTCAGTGACATAAAGTTACAGCGTAATCTAATAACCCAACGACTTAGTAACTGCAGTGTTATCATAATAATATGGTGTCAATGGCGAAAACTATCAACATTAATTAATCGAATAACGTAAACAACTTTGACGTAATGTTTAATAGATTGAAAATATGGATTTCTATATGAATGATATGATTTTCTTTCCTAATGAGTTTCTACTCAATAGAAAACATAAAAACTTGAGAGGTGCTTGCTTTCTATAAGAGAGAGAGAGAGAGAGAGAGACAGACAGAGAAACACGCGCACGCCCCACGGCTTCCAACTATAGCAAAATGTGTCGTTCCAACTTTTGGTCTTAATTTTTTCCGTCTAGCCCCCTTTCGCAACGCGCGATTAGAAACTTCGTTCCAAAATAGTTGAAATATTAAGATTCCTTTCGCTAAACCTTCATATTTAAGTAAATGTTGGCAATCAATCAGCATCATAAAAAAAAATTAAAAAAATCTCTTTTAATGCCATAATTTGTGTATACATTAGCAGTGCCCTGAGACCGTGAGCCACGTAGGAGATGGCAGGACGAGCTGGATAGGTTCCGTTAAAACTGGAAGGAGGACGCGCGGGCTTGCGAAAGATGGGAGGACTGGAATGAGTGGCCTTTGCCCAGAAGAGAAAAGCGTAAGGTACTAAAAAAAAATTGCAGTAATAGCCTTCCTAAATACTATGTCAGCCAATGTTTCTATGCTGTTGGTATAAATAAATAATATGTAATTGTAGCACGTGGGAGGGGCCCGTGGCTAAATAATAACAGCCGCACAGGTCAGGTTAAGCTACGCTTGCCGCGGTTGGTCTGTGGATGGGTGATCATCTTTACATACTGAGACCTCTCCGTGCCTCGGAAAGCACGTTAAGCCGTTGGTCCCGGCTGTCATTCGTGGATCTTTGACAGTCGTTACGGGTAGTCAGAAGCCCGGAAAGTCTGACAACCAGCCTTACCAAGGGGTATCGTATTACCCAGTAACTGGGTTGTGGAGGTCAGATAGGCAGTCGCTCCATGTAAAATACTGGTATTCAGCTGCATCCGGTTAGACTGGAAGCCGACCCCAACATAGTTGGGAAAAGGCTAGGCAGATGATGATGATGTAGCACGTGGTCTTAAAATAACTAAACTAAACTCTAATTTTTTATTTGCTAAACCAAAATGTATACTAAACAATGTCATGTTGACAAAAAATGTCGATAGCCTCCGTCATTTTAGACTAGTAAATTAAAAATCAGAGTTTATAAACTTAAATTCTGAATTGGACCCACTTAGGGGTGCAGTTTCGAAAGGTTTTTTCCCAATGCATGTCTGCGAGAACACCCTCTAGCTAGAACATACCTTGGTTGGCCAGGCGGTTTGTGTTGCCTGTCAGTCAGTCACGGAACAGTTTTATAATGCTTAGAAATGTGTCATGTGACCTTTGTGACAAAGTTCAAAGTTGCATGACAAGTGTCACCTGCTATATCGCTGATCGGTCTTTATCTCATTGACACGTGTCGAGAGACTCTTTGTAGAGATTGATGTCGAACGAAGTCACCTTTGGCTTATGAGGAATCAGTGAATCATTATCTTAAGTTTTCCAGCTGTGCATTACAAGTGGGACAGGGCTAACACTTATAGGTACACGAGTTTTTGAACTTAAATAACTTTGGCGGTTATGACAACCTGTAGAGATCGAACGATTCAATGAAGTTAGTCAATCATAGTTTTTTCAAATTACAATCTAAACACAAGATAAAAAAAACTATTTTCGCAACTTGATAACTCCACGCGTTCCTGAGAAAAAGGGTCTTGACAGACGGACGGACATACAGACGGACAACGAAGTGATTTTATAAGGGTTCCGTTTTTCCTTCTGAGGTACGGAACCCTAAAAGACTGTTATTTTGATACAAACAGATTACATTTTATTGATTTGTATGTATTTGTATAGAAGATGCATAGATTAAATTCAACACAGAAAAGGTTAATCAAGTTCAAATCTTTTAGACGTGTTCTTCATTTATTCAAGGTCAAGGTCACTATAAGTTTTGTTATAAAAACTTTATGAATCAATTCTAAATATATCCTACCTACTGTTCACGGTAACCCAAGGCCAAATTCTTCGAAACCAAATTCCAACCAATTATGTACTAAGCCTATGATTTGCGCAATCTGATAAAACAATATTATGGTTGATTTTTTTTAAATGCCGTTTCGTTTTATTTTCAAGGGAAAAGTGCCAGTGAATGGTTGTATTGATCCTAATATTTATGCGTCAATTTCATCATATCTCCTTGTACAAAACAAGGAGATAGGGAGGGGGGGGGGGGGCAATTGTATATCTAATGTTTTTTTTTTAATTTTTCAACACAATGTATCTATGTATATTGTTATGAAATAAATTACTTATGACTTATGACACCCTAAATATGGGACATGGCTATGGAATAGAAGAAGAATTTTATCAAAATCATCTACGTAATAATAAATATCGTATCAAGTAACGGCTCGCATTGTTACGAGGTTCCTCTCTCTGGAGAACTGACCGCCGGTAGCTAGGACCCTGTTCCCGATACCGGTGGGCTACTATTTTTTTTTTTATGTATTTTTTTATATTTTGTTAATCTTAATGTTTTTAAATATAATTTATATATGTATCTGTATATCTTGTGTAATGTATAAGTATATCTTTGTTTCATTTAAAATAAAGATAATCTTCAATTCATTCACTGACAGACCCCGCACAGCCTCAACCACTGAGTCACAGAATAAATAATACAGGTAACTGAGTCTAGAAACGTGACAGTTTCCTTCACATAACAATAGTGAGCATGAAGAAAGGTTTTTTTTTTATAATTCCCTAAAGGTCGTTTTTGCCGATGGGAAATACCATCGGGCACACGGCTTGTTGATGTGTGCAATATGACTGTGGAACTCACCTCGTATTCAATGCAATCTGCGACACTTTAGCATTTTCAAAGCACATTGCGGCCAAAAGGTCCAACGCAGGAAGCGCGGGCGCACCGAGTGGGGTGCCCGCTAACAGCACAGCGGCCGCGCCGCACGCGCCGGCCGCACACAGCGCCTCTTGTTCCCCCGCCGTGCTGCACCAGATGGAAAGGATCCGGACCACGCATGCGCGCGCTGTTGATGTGCCTTCGCAAGCTATTTCTGACAAAAACATTACGGTTGTTAAACGATAAAAAAGAAAGAAAACATGTTTATTTTGTCACAGAAACGTGTATTTATATAAGACAAAAGGTTTCCATTCAGCATTATGCTGTACTATGGGGGGACCCACAGCACGGCGCTGATTTAGATAGTACCTACCATTTTGACGACGGGCTTAGTTCAGTAACTTAGTAAACAGTTTCTGCGCTACAGGTCGCGGTAAAAAATATAAGTTTGGACAAAGGATATTGTTAGTAAAATCACCAAAGATGCAGGAGAAAAGCAATGTACCGTACTCATAGTCTCAATATTTTTGCAGATTACCAAGAAAAAAAATACCTTATAAACTCGATCTCTTTTAGCATAGTTTATTTTACTAACTTATTGAAAAATTTATGACTAACAATATTGTACCCACGTCTAACTTTAAACATACCGTTCCAATACTCGTTCCAAGGAATGTTAATTGTATTCTGTTTTTGAGAAATAAATGTCTTAAGCCATACAAGTTTTTATAGACATCATCACTCTTTCAATATCATCTATATATATAAAATTCAAAGTCCTGACTGACTGACTGACTGACTGATAGATCAACGCACAGCCTAAACCGCTGGTCCTAGAGACATGAAATTTGGAGGGTGTGTTCTTCGTGAAGAGTAGGCATCCACTAAGAAAGGATTTTTCGAAAATCCACCCCTAAGAGGGTGAAAAGGGGGGAATTCGTTTGTATGAAAATTCTTATTCCTTGAGTTAATAAACTTGAAACTTGGCACGAATACTTATCTAAATAAATAATTGTGAAGACTGTCAGTTTTTTTTTCTCTAAACTACCCCCTAATAAGGGATTGGGGGGTTTCAAAGTTTGTATGGAAGAATTTTAGCGCGCAGTCCGATTTACTCGAAACTCAGTATTTATACCTAATATTGAAAGTAAAGAATAATGTGTATCAGGGTTTTTTGAAAATCTACCCCTGACGGGCTGAAATGGGGTAGTAAATTTTTTAGGGGAGGATTTTACTGCATGGCTTGATTAACTCGAAAATTAGTATAAATAATCTTTGAGTCAAGTTATGAATACATCCCAAACGATTTTTTTTTAATTCCACCCCTGTGGGGGTGAAAAGTGGGGATACAGTTTATATGAAAAATCTTCTTCATTCGGTTAATAAACTTGAAACTTTTCAAGAATACTCGCCTAAGTAAGTAATAAAGTTTATCATTATAAGTTTTTCAAAACTACCCCTCAAAGGGGGATATAGGGGTGTTGAAGTTTGTTTGGAATAATTTGAATGCGCGGTCCGATTAACTCGAAACTCAGTGTTTATACTTAAGACCAAAAATAAAGAGTAACATGTATCAGGGTTTTCCGAAAATCTACCCCTAACGGGTTGAAAAGGGGTAGTTAATTTTACAAGGGAGGATTATAATGCGTGACTTGATTAACTGGAAAATTGGTATAAATAATCTTTGAATCAAGTTATGAATAATCCCAAACGATTTTTCAAAATTCCACCCCTGTGGGGGTGAAAAGCGGGGGATACAGTTTATATGAAAAATCCTATTCATTTAGTTAATAAACTTGAAATTTGGCAAGAATACTTGCCTAAGTAAGTACCTAATAAAGTTTATCATTATAAGTTTATCAAAACTACCCCTCAAAGGGGGATATAGGGGTGTTAAGTTTGTGTGGAAGAAATTGAATGCGCGGTCCGAGTAACTCGAAACTCAGTTTTGATACTTTTGACAGAAAATAATTAATAATAAGTATGTTAAGTTGTCGAAAATTTACTACTGACGGGACAAAAAGGGATAATTCCGTTTTTAAGGGGAGGATCTGAACTTGAAACTGTATGTTACATTATTGACATTTTCACGCCTAAACCACACTGAACTTCTGATTTGGGATAGATATAGATGGTATCCTGGGGAAGCACATACATTTTATCCTGTTAGCACGTTCCCGTGGGATAATTTCCGACATCCACGCGGGCGAAGCCGCGGGCAGAAGCTAGTCGATTATATTGGAAAATTGTAATGCAGCATCCTGCCATGTGTTGGTGCGTTCATGGTGCAGGTGTGACTAATCAGACTTAATTCCTTCATTCCTACAACCGAAGCCACATAGTTTCTAGGCATGTGTAGATTGTAAGTACACTCATAAAGTCAACTTACATAACAAAAGGAGTACTTACTCGCCTGAAAAACGGTTATCGAAGGAGATCAAGAAGGAGACCTTGTTAACAGTATGTACGAAACTCGCATATCGATAAATAAAAAACCGGCCAAGTGCGAGTCGGACTCGCGCACGAAGGGTTCCGTACCATTATCTATAATATTCTATAAAAATCAATCATGAGTTGATTGAATGAAAGGTAAATTGCGGTTTACGATTTATGACGTATTAAAAAAAAACTACTTACTATAGCTTAACCAAAACCGCTATACCGCGCCTTAGGTATGTGCGCGGCGAGACGGGGGGGCAGTGCACGCCGCTCATTTGTCATCGCTCACGGCGTCCCGCCCCCCTCCTCGCCGCGCTTTCCTCCCGCCTCGCCGCGCATTCCTAAGGCGCGGTACAGCAGTTTCGGTCAAACTATAGATCTCGTTCAAACCAATTTTCGGTGGAAGTTTACATGGTAATGTACAACTTATATTTTTTTTAGTTTTATCATTCTCTTATTTTAGAAGTTACAGGGGGGGGGGGACACTTTTTACCACTTTGGAAGTGTCTTTCGCGCAAACTATTCAGTTTAGAAAAATGACATTAGAAACCTCAATATCATTTTTGAAGACCTATCCATAGATACCCCACACGTATGGGTTTGATGAAAAAAAAATGTAGTTTCAGTTCTAAGTATGGGGAACCCCCAAAATTTATTGTTTTTTTTTCTATTTTTGTGTGAAAATCTTAATGCGGTTCACAGAATACATCTACTTACCAAGTTTCAACAGTAAAGCTCTTATAGTTTCGGAAAAAAGTGGCTTTGACATACGGACGGACAGACAGACAGACAGACAGACATGACGGATCTATATGGGTTCCGTTTTTTGCCATTTGGCTACGGAACCCTAAAAATCGCTACTCGTCTACAAGACTCACTTGGACATTCTCGCTTTTCGATGGACAAGAAACTTGGTCTTGTGTAAATTAGCCTTTAGTGGTTCGTGTAGCGACGCGCGTGCAGTTAACGCCTACTTAGAGTTCAAACAATAAATACCATGGTATTGAACACATAATACTACTCCACGATAAAACAAGCAGCAGTATTATGTGGATCTTTTCACCCATTCATACTCTGTAATAATTAGCATAATCACTGTAAGCTGTTGTTTGTTATGCTTCTTACATAATTTAACACCTTGGTTATTAAGTTTATATAAATCCCTGTATGTATGGTCATTCTAAATAAGCCAAAGATATAAACAACAAAGGCTGCTTGATATTTAGTATTTTTATTATAATTTGGTTTAGTGATGTGGTTTAAATTCAGAGGGTAATCAATGTTACAATTTATAATTACATTATTTCCGTGCAAAAAGCATATTATATTATTTATTATTAATGTTATTATAATGAAAAATTGACTCCAAAGTAGTGGTGTTATTAATAGATCACATTATAATTATGTAAAACAATATTTTATGAAAAGAAAAAGGCTTTGTATCCGCCATTCAAATAAACCCTATTTTTCCAGAAGCTAATCAAGTCATCCGTTATACACCGATGACATCATTATTTTTCTATAAATGTGTATTAAATACTCTTTGTACATATTCAAATTGGAATTTCGAAGAGACAAAATGGATGTCAATGTTATTGGTTTTGGTTCCTGGGCACCACTTTTTATTTACCTTAAAATTGGAATAACTTATTGAGCATGCATTACCAACCCGCACTGGGCCCGCACTAGGCCCGCACTGGGCCCTCATTAGGCTAATTATGTTATGCATTGAGCTGCATTATTTGTTTTTTTTTTTCAGCCACAGACACAGATTAATAAAGCAATTTGTGAAGAGTAAGGAAACAAACATGAAAACATTAGATAAAATCATTTCAAAGATTTTCCTACTAAGTTTCATTCAGGCTATCTGTTGTCTGTAAGATTTCATAACAACAGTGTATTCTGTTGATTAAGCAAGGTTGGAGTATTGCAAATGACCTTTGTGGCATAGAAACTTTTACTGCTGTAATAAGCCCAAATAACCTTCAGAGGCACATAGATCTATCTGCAATATTACAATATCTATAGATGACTATAGTTCTTAATTACAGAAATAGGCAAAAATATTAGATGTTATTAAAAATTGCTATTATCATGTAAATCAAATTATGCAATTAAATACTTTAATTCATGTTTAAAAAGGAAATTAGGTCAGAATTTAACAAAATAATGAACTGTTCCAAAACATGATTAGCAAAACTATAGGATTGATAGTAAGTGAAAAACATGCCTAAATGATTTCCATAAACAAAATGCATACTTGAAACAAAGTTTTATGAATGAAACTTACGTGTCAACCTCGTCAGTAGCCTCATGTCAGCTGGTAAGGCGGCTATTGGAGCAGGTGGATGCAAGAACACACTTCGTAGCGCACATAGTCCTGCTTCTGCCAACTTTGTTCCAATGGGTACCGTTTTAAGGAGTTCTACAAGAGCAGTTGCTGCACCCTGCTCTACCAGTGAGTTTACATTTTCTGGTGTGCCTTTTGCCAGTGAACCTGGTATGATAAATAAACATTTACAAACTATGAAAATAAAATAAAATCAATAATGATGAAATGCAGCTTCAAAGTTTTATAAACATAAGTGAAATAATATTCTAACTATTCTGTGGGTAAAGCTAAAAAGCGAAGCATAGAAAACGTGTTTTGTAAAAACATTTTAAAGGGGCACCTATTTGGTCAGGACATGCTGTGATTTAACCAAATTTCAGAGCAGCCTAATGTACTTGATAAACACTTGTCAAATACTAAGTAATAAGCAAAACAAACAATCACTTGACTTCATTACCGATTGTGATAGTTGCTTCCAGTCTTATGTTAGGGTCCAGCGTTTCATCAGACATTAACTGCAGAAGTCGCGGCACTACTCCTTGCTGTATCACTGAGCTCTTCTGTCTGTTGCTACCTATCACTGAGTTCTTCAGTGTCACTAATGCGTCCACAACCTTCGGAGCATCTGACGAATACAGCTCGTCGATATAAGAACGTGAACTTTCAATATCCTATCGGCAAAAACGTTTTAGGTTAAGAACATGAACCAAAACATACTCCCAGATGGTTACATCTGATTCATTAACTTACCATGAATACTGTTAATTGTTGCATGTTTTTATCTTTAATTTACGCAGTATTGCTGGTAAAAATAACGTTCGAAATTTCTTCCGAGGCCGAATACTCTGTCACTTCGCCACCTGTCATTCATTGATGAAGAATCAAGAAGGATGCGTTCCTTTCGTGATTCTATGGTGATTTCGTTTGTAAACTTGCCAAGCACTTGATTTTACTTGCAGCGTATTTTGGCAACAGAATTACTAATATTTTGGTTATGAAGTGAATGCGCTCAGCCAACTGCTCTAAAGCCGGATCCAGACATGTGTAATTTTAATGCTATGCATCGTGTTGTATGTATGTACAGACGCCAGCACATCAAGCTACTACAATCTGTCAAATTTCTTTAATAGATTTTCAACTATATCGCTAAAGAATTAAGGTTCAAGGTTGATTGGGAAAATATGACAGTTTCGGGTAGCTTGACCTGCTGGCGTCTGTACATACTTAATTTAATGCGAATAATGTAAACGTAGACGACAAACAAATTCAACGCGAAATATATGTCTGCTGTCGGTTTTCCTTTTGCAGTCGATGCAAAAGGAAAACTGACAGCCTGAGGATGGATCAGTGCGAGCGCCAGCCTGAGCGTTACATGCAATGTTCGTAGTGCCGCCCATACGCAGAATTCGCGTTACATTACATGAAACATTACATTACTTAGTATACATGTCATGATGTCATGATCTGACTTAAGTAAGTGTGCATACCATACCATTGACATAGAAAAGTATAGACTGGAAATACCTACAAAAAAAGGGTGCATACCTACAACTCATATTGTCGCATAAAATGGCTGCCATTGCTAGGGGTTGTGTCCATCAAGGAACAACTGTTATCTCGTTGTTACTATAACGAGTAACGATACTATATACGAGTTTTACTAGTTATCACGTTTGGATCACGATGGATTTTGGTGCTGTGAAGTGTGAACCACAGGCCGGACCTAGCTAGGTCACTCGGACCGAATAAGACGCAAGATTATTTATGTTAACATCGCAGAATATACTGATATCGTTCCAGCGGAGGAACTAGTTTCGAAAACTATTACGGTAAGTCGGCAACGGTACAACACTATTCCATTATGACATCTGTTTGTAAACAAACGAATGAATTAACAAATATAATAAAAAGGCCTGTTATATGGAAATGAACCCAAATATCAATACTTTAGCCATAAATTCATGATCGCGTTACAATTGTATCATCGATTGTGTATTACTGTATGTATTAATGCATGAAAACCGGCTACTAACCTGTGCAACTACAATTGAGGTTGATTTTCATTCTTTCTTGCACCACACTTCACAATACAACACACAGGCATGTTGAACTTCTGTTTTCCAACATTTACATGCAGTTTTAAAAGGTAAAATCCTCGTAATTTTCTCGCAAATCTCAATAATACAAAAAACAAACAACCATTTGACAGCAAAACTACCACGAAACTCGTCACCTAAGATGGCTGCTACGGCACTTACCTACAACTGTCACTACGTCAAGACAAAATGTTGCCATGATTAGCAACAACTTAAAATATAGTTGTCTCTTTTATCAAATGAGATTATCTTACTAGAAAGAATGAGACATAACGATATTTCAAATTCTGAATCATATTTCACTCATATTTGTATAAGCAAATGTATGTATAGAATAACGCGGCATCTCCATGTTATTTCCTATCTCAATGATACCATACACACGAGCGACACGCGTCAACGACAGAGAGTACAGAGACAACTGCGACCGCCGACACGCATCGAAACCGAGACGCCTTGACTGTGCTCAAATACACGAGCGGCATGTTGCACGCCACGCGTTGACGGCTGGGTCCACACATGAGTCCAGTTGGCCATCACAATGATTCATTGTCCAATTTCCCCTTTTCCAGTGTTACAACCGTAAAAAACTAAATAAATAGGTGAAACTTTCAGTGAAAGAAAGATGAAAGGGAAATAATGACAGCTCGTCGCCAAGTATAAACAAGTCGAGTAGATAACTTTCTTCAATTCCCTTACCCATTATTTTAATTGTTGTGTATTTATCATAAATTGTGTGACGAACAAGCTAAGTTGAAAGTTTTCGTTACTTTATGTATTTACATTTACTTTCGTGAACAAATACTATGGCCGACTCTGGGGTAGACACCAGTAATGAGAGCAGCGATAATCCAATATTTGATCACTCCCAGTGTATTTTAGAATTCAGTCCACCAGCTATACCAATAAATCAAGCAGGTCAGCCAATGCCAATCGAGTTTATGTCTGAGCCTCATGATCATGTCGGAAAAATCAAGTGTTCTACTAAAGCTAGACACTGTAGGCTGAAATACAGGTACGGAGGCACTATTTATTCATCAAGAAACCATAAATTGCGCTTTGCCGCCTCTACTAATAATACGGAGCTGGTTGAGAAACTTCTGTTGTCAGGGGCTGACCCAAATTCCTCAGATGAACACAAAAGAAGTCCACTGCATTTGGCTGCATGTCGTGGTTACGTTGATGTCATTAGAACGTTGCTAAGACATGGTGCCAACCCTAACATCAAGGATACATTGGGTAATACACCACTGCACTTGGCTGCTTGCACCAATCACATTCCAGTGGTCATAGAACTACTTGATGCAGGTACCGATGTGAGTTCACATGATAAGAATGGGCACAACCCAATACAGTTGGCACAGAGCAAGCTGAAACTTATTCAAATGCGTCCAAGTGGGGCTGGAAATTATGAGGAGACAAGACATCTGATTGGAGAGATATGTATGGTTGTTGAAATGATGGTGAAGTATATGAAGATGCAGAAAGCTGATGCTGGAGACTTGGAATCAGTCTGCCAGAGACTGGAGCGTGTCAGCACTCGTGAACAGGTGGACTCTGAAGTACAAAACTTACTCGACAGTCTAGATTCTCTCAAATTGAGATAAATTATATACCTAGTTATTATAAATTTTTATGAAGGCTGTTTATCAATATAACTGTCTACTGTTAACTGTCTTAAGAGCTCAGTTGAATGTTTAGATATTCTAAACATGTTTTTTCTGCATATGAACTGAGAATTTATTAATTAATAAGAGAAAACTTAATGTTTAACTTTAATCTTTGGCAATTTGTTTATAATTATTTTAGTATAGTTAATGTATGTGAATTGCCATGTACCTAAGTTAACTATAATCACAGTTATTTTTCGATTTTGTAATGTGTGTTGGTTTTTCATTAAATTACATTTGGAATAACTAATTATGTCACTTTAGTTTTAAGTGTATTTTAGTTAACTATCAAAAATAATATAGATTATAATAAATATGGCCTTTTCTTTTCATTAAAAATAAAACTCCAACATCTTTGAAATCATTTATTAACAACAGTTTCATAAAATTGAAAATTATATAACTTTTATTCACAACATTATCCATTAAAATTTGCTAATATGCTACTGTATTTTATATCTAGAATTATATATTACACTCAATAAGTATTAAAAAGCCCAGATACCTAAAACTATGGAATGCATAAAATAAAAGATTTATAATCCAGTAACAAACCATCAATATATAAAGTAGTTATTAAATGTGCAAATGACACTGATCTTTTATTATATAAAATAGTATGAATTGTCTTGTGCATAACATAAAATCCTGTACAGAAAACTGATAGTGAATGCCTTTCAAACAATGCTTAAAGACATAATATGTACAATGAACCTTACAACTGTAACATCTCTAAATTCTATAGACAACTGCTTATTTTTGTACATTATATCTTTATTTAAAAATGGACAAAACCAGAAAATGTAACTGTTTCAAAAGTATACAAACTGCGATTATCACAAAATCTTAAGAAAATTAACTTTTACTCTTGTGTATATGGGGTTTTGCTACAGTTCTCATCGTATACATAGTTACATTGGAACATTCAAATGAAATATGGCAGAAAAGTTATTATCACAGAAAAACATAATTGCTATAATAATTAATACTGCTAAATAAATTATATTAAGTTATACCAGCAGTCCCAAACCATTGTAACATTTTCAATAAATAAACTATAATGTAAAAATAGTTACCGCACCCCATTCTCCTAATACACCGCAAAGGTAAAGGCAAGTTAAATAATTATTTTCAACTTTATAAATATGGCAAGCTATTGTTGTAATATAATTACAAATTATCAAAAGTCGACGGTTTTTTGTAATAATTGTACATCCAAAAAGATAATTACATATACAAAGCATGCAACAGCATTCTCTTAGTAACTTGGTTTGAAAATTTACTTTAAACATAAAAGTAAGATTTTCTAAAATATTCTAAATAATGCTATTACGAGAGCGTAAATTATGTTCTCTGTAACATTAAAATGCAATTATAAAGTATTACATAATTAATATAATTTGCTTTGAGCTACATACTATTTAAAATATTATTAGATAATACATTTTAAAAACAGTTTTATAAGTAACACAATTGCTGAAATAATATCCTATGTAGGAATAAAAGTGCAAACAATTTGCTCTACAATTGAGCAAGTAGTGTAAATGATCAATTCCTCGTTAGAATTTAAAATGAATGTGTTTAGAGTGCTTACATTTGGCACTTATTCATTGTATTAGTGCAAGCCACGACTAGCTGCTGTTTGCTCACATTTAGGCTTTTAGTAATTCGCTTACAAAATTATATCACATTTTCAGTTATTGAACCAATTTAAAATAAAATTGTTTAACATAAATCACAACATTCATGGAATGATCAACTCAATTGCCTCTGCAATCAAAAACTTTTGGTAAGTATTTAAATAATTTAGATATCATCTCTCACACAACCATTATTTCCCACCTTTGCTTGGAATCATAATATTCCCTTATATTGCACATGCATCGGCTCGGTTATGGTTCAAATAATTATATCAGTCATTTTATGAATACCTCTTACTTATTTAAATGTGACGTTATTTCATTTCTGGCACTAATAAATTAACAATGTTTGGGAATATTTCAGCCTGTATGGGTCCGTATTCGACAACTTCGCCGTCGACCGTGAGGTTCCCCGTGCTCCCCTCCGGAACTATTCTAAACGCACTGACAGGAACCATTTTTACGTATTCATTATTCAAATCGGCGTGCGTGCCCTGGCCTACACCCAGAAGGAACGATAGTAATTGAGATCTGGAAATTCCTGCTTTGATGATCAACATCCACATGATTCCATCGGAAAGCTGTGACCGCGGAGCGAATAAAAAGTCTTCCCCGATGTAAGGTTGATAGGATACGTGAACCATGACAAATTCGCCATGTTCGTGAACCCAGTGCGTCGGCAACTGTGACATGAGCGAGGGTAGGTGGGAAGCAGGTCCGTGCATGCACGCGTGCACAGGTGACCGCATTTCAGAGCCGCTACTCGTCACGCTGTGGTACTCTGACCCGCGTGTGCTGTAGAACGCACTCCTCCGTGAGTTGACAGAATACCACGAATCCACCCTTTGGTGTTGTTTCCCGTTAATAGCATTGACGAACACTTCAGAATGTTCGTCGGCATCAATGAACGCTTCCGCATCAGGGGAGTCGAGCGCACCGTCCTGACTGATGCTATGACTGAGGGTGAGCGGTTGTTTTGGTTTAGGCAGATTGGTCACATCCTTAATTTTCGCGTAACTCACTACACCTTTATATGTCCTCAGTCCGACGAGTCTTGCGAGTGCCCAAACAGCGAACCTTTGGCCTCCGATTGCTCGTAATCTCTCGCTTTCGATATCAATGTCTGATAGGAGGCCCCAGCCAACAGACAGAAACGAAAACATAATCTGCAAATTAAAAAAAAATCAGATTATTAGAAGAAAAACAAGTAAATTTGATGACATCATTGGGTCGAGAGAACGTGTTAGTCGGTTGTGCTGAGAATGGGTTGGCGTTTAAGCGAAGTTAATTTATAAGATAATGGCAAGTGTAAATATCAACAGCGCCGTATCAACGTGCGGCTAATTGTATCCGCGAAGCGACACTCGTTGTTTGTTGTGACGGACGTACTCAATTGAATATTGTAACGTAACATATCCCCGTACGTCGGCGTCGTTGATGAGACTCGAGAGAGACACCGTGTGCCACAATGTTGCATAAACTGCAAATCTGATGTGTACTTACACTGGTTCTCGTTTCAATTCTGACTACGTCCATTGGCGCCGTTTGACCCTTCACTATTCCCATAGTAAGCCCGGTTAGGTTTTGAGGAATGTATGGTTCACTGGAACAAAATAATAAAATATTATTGAGATGATCAAAATAGTCCTGAAATTTAATACTAGAACTGCTTTGGCTTAGTGTTTGGACCCATCCAAATACAGTAAAATTTGTTCTGCGTACACCCCACATTTTCACCAAACTTAATTAAATTAAAAGTGGAAAGAGAGGAGGGAGGCATTTACCCTGCAGTGTGACATCACAAGCTGATAATAATAATAAGTAGTACAGTCAGTCAAATGTGTTTTAAACGTTATCATGGTATAGTACACGAAAAAAGGTTTATTATGTTTTGAGGATTCATATATGTGCGAGTTTATGTTTATTCCACCATACTTTCTATACACCTGGGCCGATTTCAATGTAGGTATATCATTAGAATCCTTGAATTATTACTCAGGTAAAATAAAACAGTTAACATAAAATATGCACTCGGAGGCGTCGGCTGTAAGCCATATGCCTCCGACTGCATGTTATATATTTTTTGGTATGTTTGGGTGAATACTAATATTGAGTTTTCATTACGGCAAGTGCCTAATTTGGGACGCAACTTGCGTCAGCACTGTTGCTGCCAGCCACCTTGGCCGCACCGTTTACTCTCCGTCGGCAGCAGCGGAAGATGCCGCTGGGAGGAAGAGGGTGAAGTACGCACCGTTGCTGGACCGCTATCATTTTGTGCCCATTGCCGTGGAGACCATGGGTGCTTGGGGCGCTGAGGCTAGGAAGCTCATTGGCGAGATAGGGCACAAGCTCTGTGACAAAACGGGGGACTCCCGCTCCGGCTCGTTCTTGGTGCAAAGGTTAGCCATTGCCATCCAACGTGGCAATGCAGCAAGCGTTTTGGGCACCTTTGCGCCGGGAACAGTTAGGGGCGGGTTATTTGACTAGGCTGACGTGTGGTTCTGGTCCATATATTATATAATTGTGTTTTATTGTTTTAATTTTAATGTACATGCTTATAAAAATATTGTTTGGTTTTCCTTTAATCTTTTGCTGTTTTTATAAGGCAACCAAAAACAGTTTATTACTTGTCAAAACGATTTAATTTATTCTTAAGATAAAAGTGATGACGATTGAATAAAATAGCCGCGCCAGCAGCGTCTGCCGAAGCGTGTCCGTGATTTGCGCGACAACTGCAAACAACGGCGCGTGTTGGCAACAGCCGCCGACACACTAAGTTGACACCTCAGCTTATCAGTTACAGACGTTACATTCAAACTCTACTCATACTTATTCTTGTTCTGTATGTTATCCATTTTCATCACACCTTCTCATATATTCATTATTCACTCATATACCTATTCTTAACATTCGTATTCATTTCAGCTGCATGCCTTTATTTCATCTTTTTGTAGCCCAAAATTCCGGTCCGAGAAAGTTTTGTAAATTTAGTTTAAAGAGGAATTATTTGCAAGTAGTTCCTGTGAACCGCCGCAATTTTTATGTACTCTTTATTAATTCGGTGCTTGCCAGTTCGATTTACTTCGTCATCGCCATGCACGAGTGAACAGAGATGCCAAAAATCAGACCAGACCAAAAGAAGCACCATTACACGCTAGTGCTCCAGAACTAAAGTGACCGCTGAAATTGAAGCACATTATTTGGTTTTGGTTCTGCTGATTTGAAAGCCCACTTTCTCTAGCTTGGGTAGGACTTGGCGTACATGCTTTAGAATAGTTGTATGTTCGATTTAAAACTCAATAAAATAAAATTAATTTGCCTTAAATTGGTCTACTGTTGTAACTTTTATACGTCGAGGGTTGTAATGTAAGTGGAAAATTCGATTATCATGTTTTACGACAGATGCAATAACTTTGACCTTTAGAATAGGTAGTATAAAAATAATAATATATACTACTATTAAAATAAATCGAGCCGTTCGGATGCCACGAAGGAATCAAGAAATCCACTATGCGTACATAACGTTATTTTTAAGTACAGACGCCAGCACATCAAGCTACTAAAATCTGTCAAATTTCTTTAATAGATTTTCAACTTTATCGCTAACGTTTTAGGGTTCAAGGTTGATTGGGAAAATTTGACAGTTTCGGGTAGCTTGACCTGCTGGCGTCTGTACTTACGCGAGGAAAATATCTTTAAAGTACTTTTGTTTGCAGTCGAATAAAAATATTTCAGCAAAGATATTTCTTCATCTGGCAGTACTTTACAAGCATTAATTCCAGGGTTCACTGATATATATCACGATACGTATCAATTGATATTTATCTCCTTTATTTAAAAGTAAACATATCAATTATATTTTTAAATATTAGAATATAAAAAGTATAAAAACATTTAAAAAATAGTAGCCCACCGGTATCGGGAACAGGGTCCAAGCTACCGGCGGTCAGGGCTCCAGAGAGAGGAACAGGATCTCAGGATCACGGCTCCATTGTCAGGAGGTTTCCTGACAATGGAGCCGTGTCCAGAAGTACCGCTTTCTGGATCAAGCCCTTGATCCAGCTGCCCAACGAGAGCCTCCTCAGGTGTTGGTCAAGGCTCTTGGCTATTAAGCCATTAGCTGTCACACGATCAAATTACAACTTTGCAATGATACACTTAGTGACACAATAGTTTTATGACACCACCGTCCACTTAGAAAAATAACATTTTAGGAGTTAATTATTATGCTTATTTTTTATGCCTATAAAAATATGTTTTAATATCATTATGCGTAAATAAATTTAGGTATGCTTTAGAATTTTATGCTTAATCATTATTATGATTAGAGAAATTATGCTTAAAACATTATGCGTAAGCTGTTATGCGTAAATAATGTTATGCGAAAATATAATTAGGAGAAACAAAAGTATGCCAAGTTATATTAGGTCTTACTGGATAGAACCGAGGCGAATGCGGAACAAATCCAGTAAAACATTTCGTTTAAGCTATATAATAGTCACGGAGCCCTAAAGTCGGTACTTGTCGGTGCTAATAGAGGGAGTGGGCCGTAATCCACCTGACGGCAGTGGCGTAACTACAGGGTGGCAAGTCGGCAAAATGCCACGGGCCCCCAGCCGGAAGGGGCCCCCGGTCAGAGAAGAATCCCAACTCCTAACATTTATAATTTAACATACATGACATGTTTAGTAAAAAAAAGTTTTGTCTTTGATTTATTTTTGTTACCTACTCAGTTGCATACGCAAGTAAAAAACTCAAAGCATTTGTAAAAAAAAAAGTTGTAACCCAGTTTTAGAACGTATCCGATGCCACACCACAAGCCACACGTGTTGGTATTACTGCGAATGTTCGGGGAATTCCCGCTGCGCGTCCCGCCAATTTGACGCTCACAGGGAATCCCTGATTCAAGTTTGTATAAAAGAAAGACTCCACTATTCTCTTATTACGCAAGAAGTTAGCAGTTTATTGTTGTAAGAATTGGGTGTTTGTTGCAAGTGAGGATATATTTCATTAGTCAATTGGGAAAATAGGTTGACAATGGCGCCGATTCCCTTGTTCACAAACTAAAGTAAATTTAAGTTCAGTGCATCTTTTTCTTTCTATTTCATTAAAAAAAGGACAGAAGATAAAATATTAGTTTAGTCCTGTTAAATTAGTCAGCGCCTGACGTAAATTGGCGCCGATTTTTTAGATTCCCTTGTTGACAAACTAAACTAAATTTAAGTTCAGTGCATCTTTTTCTTTCTATTTCATTAGGAAATGGACAGAAGATAAATATTAGTTTAGTGCTGTCAAATTAGTCAGCGCCTGACGTTGTAAATTGACGTATTTTTAGTAGCCATGTTTTTAATCACGTCTAATTTGTCTATGAAGTATCTTAATTTGACAGAACTAATCTAATATTTATCTTCTGTCCTTTTCATAATGAAATAGAAAGAAAAAGATGCACTGAACTTAACTTTAGTTTAGTTTGTGAACAAGGGAATCGGCGCCATTGACGTATTTTTGGTAGCCATGTTTTTAATCACGTCTAAACTGTCTATGGAGTATCTTAATTTGACAGGATGATTCGGATTTTTGATTTATGATGATTCGATCAATTTTTTTTTTTTGTTTTTCAAATCATTTTGACTACTCTATGTATCAATTAGATGCTGACTGTACTTTAAATTAGGTACTTTTAATTTAAAGTGAATTATTAGATAATCAAGTACCTAAGTATAATTATAAAGTTTTTATGTACAGACCTACTTAACGTAGTGATTTAATATTGTACTCTTACGAGTAAAAGTGTATAAATAAGTAGGTATTATAAAATTTAAAAAATATTATTATTGTTGGTTCAGCTTCTTTATATTGGGGGGAGGGGGGGGGGGCATCCGATGAATTTGCCACGGGCCTAGAACGGTATAGTTACGCCACTGCCTGACAGGCCCAGTGCGGGTTGGTAGATATCACAAGTCTGCGATTTTTTGGTTGGTGCCGGTTTCCTCAAGATGTTTTCCTTCACCGTTTTGAGAGCAGTAGTGATGAAATAATTTACAAGTAAAGCGCCTGTCTGGTTTCGAACCTACGACCTACAACTCGTAAGTCGCAGCCGTTACCACTGGGCCACCACTGCTCTGTCCCAAGGTCTAAAAGGTCCCTAATCTTCATAAACTATTCGTCCGGTAAGTAGTAGAAGGTAATAGTTACTTATTACTTTACCACTGAATTGGTATAGACTATACCATTACACCTAATATCAAAATCGATGGACGAGACTTCTACCATATAGACTGGACAGCATTAGCATGAAAATAGAGAGAGGCTTTTGCTCTGCAGTGGGAAACACTGGCAGTACGAAATGTATGGAAAAAGGTAAAGGATTTTGGGTTTTCTGCATAGTACTGTACAGTGTAACCTCAGTTGGCACACCAGTCTATCAAACCTTATATGAAAATGCATCGATTGTCATCATAAAAATAAAACGTAATCACGTTTTTCTAGCTGACTGTGCCATTTTTTCCAAAATCTGTGAATACAGTTAGCGTTAGCAATTACTAAAATAATTGAGGATAGTCTCACGTTTTCCTGTAGATACAACGATCAAGCTGCCCTGACCGCCCGTCTCAAAATTCGACCCTTTAAAGATTGAAAGTCGTTTTATACCAGCAGGGTAATTCTCGTAATTTTAAGAACGTTCACAGTCTGATCTCAGTCTCAATCTGTCAAAAATATGTCTAATTTCCCTACATTTTGACAAGTTTTTGACATTTGTTTGTCGCCGAGATGAGACTGCGACTAGATTTTGAACGTTTTAAATTACGGGAATACGGGCCCAGCTTGAATATAGTTTGTATGTACAGACGCCAGCACATCAAGTTACTACAATCTGTCAGATTTCTTTAATAGATTTTCGACTTTATTCTAAAGCATTAGGTTCAATGTTGATTGGGAAAATCTGACAGTTTCGGGTAGGTTGACCTGCTGGCGTCCGTACTTAAATTGTCAATAGTTAGTAGGGACTAATATTTGAAGCAAGGCAGCTTAGAAATAGTAGGTTAGTAGATTACACAATTAGTTTATCCGATTATGAAACCTTACTATTCAATATCCATAGTGGAACTTGTGAATATTCAGTTTGGTGTACGTACTACTCACATAAAAGTGTTACTAGGACCTCTATCATGGCAAATTATAAAATGTATGTTTTGGCGGTATGTGGAAGTCCGACTCGCACTTAGCCGGTTTTTAATAGGTGCCCGTTTGCTATTTCGACAAAAAAAACAACTCTTAAAACACGTGAATACTCGTATGATTACAATTAATTACCTACCTAGCGCAACAAAATATTTATTTCAATGTCAAAAGGTTGAATTTTCCAAGCTATGTTTAACCAAGTTATTTATATAACATAGAAGTTCTTAGAATGGAAAAATTATTGTATGAATGACCTAAGATTACCATAACGATGTATGACCTCATGAATCTTAAGGATTTGTTTGAAAATAAGAATACAATTTAAAAATTAAATGTGCTCAACATTATTATAAGGAAAAATCAAATCCTTTTAAGAAACAAACTTGTTTTCGACATCCAATGACCACTTCAACATAAGTCGAAGTGGTCATTGGAATTGGGGTCATTGAATTGGAATGAACGTTTAAAAAAAATAAAAACATAAAACTGTAAAAACTCATAAACAAACGAGACTATAAAATGACGCACGAGTCAGATTTAATGATATGTCATCGCACGGGTAAGATAGAAGAATTGAAGATGAAGAGGGCAAAGTGCAGGTTCCCTGCCAAGTCTAAAAAATGACTACATTATTTTCCGCAAATCATTGTTTATGTACTAGGTAGGTAGGATAAGTAAACCACATGTGATAAACCGGTTCTTTCGACAAAGTAGACAACATTACGATAATATATTGCTGCATTTGAGGCAGACTCATATTAATTACTTTATGAGATATATCATTTTATTGTACTGGCTGGCTCAAATATTTAACACTTTTATCATAAAGACAAGATTAGTGATGGTAACGTCTTTTATTATGCTGAAGTGTTTTTGACAATCTGAGTTATTTAGAACACATCTATAGGAACGCACACGGCACAATACACAGTCCTTATAGATTTAATTACGGAAAACGATGCATGGGCATGAGACAAAATCGCCGAACCTCTAATGACTACTACAAGTCTCAGCAATATGGTAATGAAACTCTTTTCATTACCTTATTATTACTATGTGCACATGGAACCAGTCTGTTGACGCCTTGGGTTAGTTAATTCGATAAGAGGTAACATTGCGTGATACCCGTAGCAAGATTCGTCTCACCGCATACGGCATTATACACAGTCATGCACCGTTGTTCAGCGATTTGATTTCGGTACAATATTCCTCTACATAACCACCAAAATTACCAACAATCTCTTACGGTTTTGTCGAGTTACTGGAATTTTTCCTTCCTGTCAGTTCTTTTTAAATAATGGTCCATAACCACAAATAAGATAAGCTGTTTTTGTTCATGATTATCCTCTAACAAGAATAAAACTAACCGTATTTTAACCTAATGATTAACTGTTGAATCAGATTACGGTTTAAGATAATTTATTTCACTCAAAAAGAATAGAATTATTCACGCCTATAAGGAAAACATAAAAATTAAGATAAGCTACGGTTTCGCTGGGTTATATAAACTAAAATTAAGTTTAAAAATAAATTAAAAAACTAAAATAAAAAAGGGTATAGATTTACAATTCAAACATTATTCTGAATATGGTGCTTTAATAGCCTTTTAAAAGTTGGAAGTGATTTTGATTCCTTAATTACTTTAGGTATAAGAGTTATAGAGTTGAGCCCCCTCATATGCGACAGTCTTTCTACTCGTCTACTACTCGCAGTTTGTCCTCGGTGCTCTTAAAATTATATGGTTAGCCTGTCTCGTCATGCGCTTTTGAATTTACATTCTTTTTGTAAATGTTATTTGTGTATTAATGTTTTTATTAATTATTTCACGTACAAGTACCTATGCAAGTGTCATATTTATAAATTTGATCAATATTCATTAATTTGGTTTCTTTCAAAACTATTTGAGAAGATGTTAAATAATCATAATTGAATAAGACTTTAATAATTTTGTTGGGAGATGTTTGTAGTTTTCTAAGGTGAGTTTTGGCAGCACTTCCCCAATCTCTATTAAATAATCGAGATGTGGTTTAACCATCGAGTTATAAATAATATATCTGACCTGTAATGGGAGACATCGGACAATTCCTCTAAGTGCACCTGTCAAGGATGATATCTTTTCTTACTTTCTCAAGAATTCGAGACATTTGCTGACTCGATGCAAAGGTGTTCATTTTCCACAATCTACCAGAAGCATGAGGCGAATTTTGGACACTTTAAGTGGTTACCTGCAGATACTCTGGAAATTTGGCTACTTGCCCGGTTGGCAGCGAGACGTACTCGGTCCCTCGGTACTCGGTCAGAGACAATAAAGGAGACTGTTGAAGGCTGCATAATTATGTACCATACTGCATCCAGTCCAGAGACCACGGAAGACTGCTTAGCGTTAAAACGCGTTGTATATAAGGACGGGATTTTTAGCACTCAGAAACCGATACAGAAGTTTTGGTGGTGGCCACAAAAAAGAAAATGTACTGGTGGAGGGAAGCTCATAATAATGATTATTGTTTTTGACCGATATGAACGTCCGATGTATTATGATGATGTACAAGATTAGATAGTGACCCACGGGCAGCGGATTCATACACGTGGACTTTAGTTAAACAACACATTTGTTTTAAAACTATTTATTTGCGTCTTGCGTAATTCTTATCGCTAAGTATTTTTGTTTTTATCAAATCTTAATTACCGTCTGGTTGATTTGATTTCTACTCCGTCTACTTACTGCGCATTATTTAACCGTTTGAGGTCAACTATATTTTATTTTCTAGTTTTTTCATACCTATTAAGTAGGTTACCAGCAGTAACAAAGGAGTTAATTAACATTTCGTATTGAAGATCTTTTGTAAAGGACACGTTCACGGCTTTATTCATCAATACTCTCTTAATAAAACAAACAAATGAGTAATTCAATTGAAGCCATTATTTTTTATTGACATCGTAGACCTTTGCTCGTTTATAGACTTTGTACCGCATAAGCATTGAAGTAGTGTTAGTTTTTTGCTGTGTATTATGGTAATGCTAATCCTATAAGCTGATTTATGTTGGTTTTAGGAGCCTAGTTGGAGATATTCCTAAAAGTCTGTGCTGACCCTATTTGGACGATAGGTATTTACTTTACACCTGCCTACTATCCTCAGTGACGCACGTCATGATGTGGTTATATGGTATTTTAATTATATGCGACATAATATGAAAACTATTGAAAACTGAACGTGATAATTAAAAATAATAGAAAAATGAACTTAACCAAGATGAACAGGAAATCTGGTACCTAGATCTCAAACTACTATTCTAACCAATCTGGTGTAGAATATAACAAGGCGCGAAAAGGTGAAGGCCTTCATTCAGTACATTTTAATAAGCTGGGCTGAATAAGTGAAGGGGAAAAATATACATCTTGCCTTGCTATTAAAAATAGACTGGCTTCCTTGTCCACGAAATATCCAAGATTCCTGTTCGGTTTTTGTTCACATCGCCATTGACTTGACTGCGTGTTTAGCTGTCCGAGGCGAAGCGACACTGATACGACTTCAAGGGCGACCGTAATCTATGGATTATTTCTTAATATTGGGAGCAGATTTTTGCAGACGTCCTAATAGACAAGACCAGCCAGACAAAATCCATAAAGTTGAAACTAATTTGTGAAACGACTAGTCGTATAAACAAGAATTCGAGTTATTTTGCCAAGGCAGTGCTCATTTCTGCTAGTTGAAACCACCAATGCGGATAATGTACTTTCGCTGACCTGACTACCTTGACCATTAGAAAAAGAGGAAAATGGATAATAATGGATGGCTAAGTTTAATTAATTGCTGCGTTGCATTTTTCTTTTAATAAACAGGAAATCATGAGCCTATTTTCAGCTTGCACGACTCATACATTATGTATACTTAAGTCAGTCTTACATTATGTATTATCCTCGCCAAGGTCAAAGAGGTTAGTGTACTTAAGGGGTTCCTGTCTCCAGCAACCGGTTACAATAATTATTACTCTTATTAATATGTCCTTGTGATACTTAGGGCCAGTACTAATCTATGCAATTCGCATACATTATATACAGTGCATAAAGTTTTAAATTAAACGGTCGATACTCGCTTTGCGAAATATTAATAGGAAAATTAGAGACGATTTTACGAATACATAATTATATTTGGGTAAGTACCGTAATAAGAATGATAATTGTAGATAATCCCTAATTGATAAGATTTGTAATTGAAAAAACATGCCTAGAAATGGATATCACTACTATAGAAGATAATAATACTTGACAAAACAACGTTGAACTTAATATCTGCCATGCACGTAATCTGTGTCCACCTGTTAGTCAGTAGGTACCTATGTGCAGATTGTGAAACTGTCATATTAACTCGTAGCGTACCTAATGTACATATAACACCCATCTACTGATAAACTCTTACCCGCCACGCCAAAAAACTTGTTCTTCTAAGAGATCCAGGTAGCGCCCCAGTCCGTGAAATAGTAGCAACGTGTAATTAAATATTATTCTCGGATTCATGATAGCTTTTAGCGTATTGTTCCACTCGCAATCTATCAATCAGGTTCTCATGCATGCATGCCCAGCCATGGTTGACATTTGGCAAGATAGGTATGAGGACAAGTGCGTTCTCAGCCACCTAACACAAGCGACCAAATTCTCTCATTCTAGCCAAATTCCAAACTAGTTTTAGTTTTCGCAATCGCAGCTAACTTGCATAAATACTAGTTTTCAAGACAAAATAGATAAAAATATTCACTGTTAGTATATTATGATCTGAAGAAACTCGTTTCTTAAAGTAAATCGAAGCGGTAGTGAAATAAAACGGGTTTTTTTTATGAAACGGTATAAATACTAGCAAAACAAAATTGTAGCAAGCAGGCGACCATGACTGCGCGACGTCAAGCAATTTCCTTCGCTTCATTTCCCCCTTTTGCTTGCATCATAACCCATAATTGCATGAGCGCTTTTTGATAGCACGGCCAATTTGTAGCGGTCTATAGAAACAAACAAGTGATGATTACATAATATGCGGCCACAACTTTATCCAGCAGGACAATTGTTTGATACAATTCTGGGTTCTGTTGGTTATTAATAAATAAATAAATTCTATACCAAATCGCGTTTGTGCCGATATTAAATTCCGTACCTATACTGCAGTGCGATTCTGTAACCATCTCACCGTGAATACTTAGGTGAAGTGAGCGTGGAGTGAGCTGTCATTCCAAATAATGCTAGGGATTGACACTACTGACAACTCACATCAAGCTCACTTCACTTGAGTTTTCACGGTGAGATTTTTACAGAATCGACCGGCTGAAAGCGTGATTGAGTCTGTGATCATCAGCTTTGTGTTGTTTGTGATAGAGTTGTTATTTTGGGCAATAGCACAATTGGTTGTGCGATTGCCCAAAATAACAACTATCAATCATTAATACCTACATAGTTTACTTAGGTTGACGAGATTTGGCTATTGATTTGAACTATTGATTCGAAGCCAGTGAACAGATGTAGACTTGCAAATAATTGCACAACGAAGTCATCAACATGGGTAAACATTTCACACCGTTTTTTGTCAAAGATATCTTGTGTCATCCTCATAAAGGACTGGTTGGTTGAGATATGACGTGGGTTTTAACATGATTCATATTATTTTTGGACAATGATGTGTCTCGTGTGTTTTCAAGTTTAAAATATGCTACTGCGCACAAACGTAACTTCTTAATACAATCACGGAAAAAAAACGAATGAGAACATAATTATTCTCCTTGAAACCAATTAGACAACACAAAATAATATCTATTACTTAGTATAGGTAATGTATCTTAACGCTGGCTGACAATTATCATAATTTGTAAGCTCAAGGTGTTCAAGGTTAACAAAAAAATTATTTGAGTAGGTAATTTGGAACACGTATTCATAAATCAATTGGAAACAATAACTGTTAGATAACATTAGAAACTAGATTATCATTATTATTAACTAGCTGACCCCGGCAAACGTTGTTTTGCCATATAAATTATTTCTAGCTGCCCGGCGCTACTTCGTTCGCGTGGTGTCCTACCCCCTACCCTACTGCTACCTTACTCTTACCCTACTCCTCACGTACTCCTACACTACTCCTACTCTACTTCTACCCTACTCCTAACCTACTCCTACACTATTCAAAACGCTTATTTTAATACGTGCTTCAATTCGAGTGGACCCGAGTCTACCGTACCCCAAGGGACGATCGTCAAAATTCGAGTTTTAGCCAGACAAACGAACAGCAATTGATTTATATATACATATATATAGAAGATAGATAGATAGGTAACTATGTAACAGATGAGCTCATAAACAAGTTCTACCTTTAGGAATAAGAGAAGCAACACGTTCGTTAGTAAAGAACTTAGTAATTCCTGATTGAGATCTAGTTTTTTTTGTTGCCAGTAAAGGCCAAAGGCTGCAAGACTAGCGGCGCACTGCATTTTCCTGTTTTTTTTTATGTCAGATTGAAGGTGAAGATTTTTATTTATTTATTTATGTCCACACATGATATATAACAGACGAGAAAGAACCGAAAAATAGGTCCAGAGGTGATGCTAATTTCATAAGAAATCTCTTCCAACATACCTGCGATAGGACAATAGATAGAGATTTTTTGAATAACACAGTCAGAGTCTGTTAATTTTTTCCTTTTTTTTGCAATTCATCAGGTTATATGTTGATCTAAATATGATTCGCGACCGTAACAAATATTAATTTATAGAATTATAATCATAAATACATCTCTCTCAGTACATATTACCCTCTTGAATCGAAAGCAGAAAGTAGATTTAGAAATCCAGCATTAGTCATGTTTAATTTCTATGTCTGTCTGTATGTTATTGATTGGGCTTTCTGCAATATGGTCGTCTTTTCCAGAAACAGGCCAAGGACACATTTAAGTCGTAAATATGTCCAGAAACTATAATGTGTACAATAATATTTCAAGCATTTGCGCCTGTGACTCTGACATCATACCAAAGAGCCCTTCTGGTACCTTCTTGAGAAATAAAGAGCCTCACTGTATTTATTTAAATAATTTGTAACCAAAGTCTACATTAAAATTATTGTTTACCTATATATTTGAATACATAATGTAGGTAACTATAATAACAAAAAACATTTTTGTTAATGTACTTATGTTTAATTGCGGAAAATACACATGTCGAAGTCATTCGTTTGACTATCCGGAACGTTAGCGCCATCTCGTGGCGCTAGACAGAGTCTAGCCTGAGTTCGTGGTGGGACAAGTGCAACAGCTACAAGAAGGGTGTGAGCAGAGCTCGCCTTCCGTATCGTTGAGTGTGTGATTCGCTAGTGTGACTGACTTGTTCGTGAATTGTAATCTGATTTGAACTGCAAACCGTTTTACTATTGCGCTATAACCAATACTACCCATCATAGTACGCCCACAGTAATTAAAATATGCCTGATGTTAACGAGAGACAGACATACCTTTTCCGTCATACAAATATGTACTTGTAAATAACATGATTTGGGAAATGATAACAGATAAAAATATGATGACAAAATGTTGACATGCTAATGAAATACATGTATTGACATGACATACATTTTGTATATTGACATTAGTCTATAATAATATTATAAACAGGTATTTGTTTGTTTTTGGAACGAAGTTCCTTATCGCGCGTTGTGAAAGGGGGCTAGACGGAAAAATTCTTACGAAAAGTTGTCACGACATAATCGCTACGAGTGCTACGCCGTAGCCGATGCGTAGATTATCCGCTACGCAGCTACGTCGTCGCAGAGCTACATAATAAATTATCTGCTCAACAACGTAAATTGATTTATAGAAGATTTTTATTGGAACGAAGTTTTGGAACGAAGTTCCTTATCGCGCGTTGTGAAAGGGGGCTAGATGGAAAAAATTCTTACGAAAAGTTGTCACGACACTTTTTGCTATAGAGTAAGCTATTGTAAGCTGTGCGGCGTCGCATGTTTCTCTGTCTGTCTGTGAACTTCGTTCCATCCGGGTGTCCCTTGACACCTCTCAAGTTTTTATGTTAGTACGTAGGGAGTAATCCCCGTACTATCGGTCGGATTTTAAAAAATCTTTTTGCATTTGATAGCCCAATTCTTGAGGAAGGCTACTTAGCATTACGCTAGGACTCGGAGAGGCCAAAAAAAGTCAGAAAAAACGCTGAGTGAAAACGACGTAATAGTGCGAGCAGGCGATGCGATGCGACGGAGTGAGTCCGGGAACAAGAAATTTCACGCGGACAAAGTCGCGGGCAGAAGCTAGTATTGTATATTAACATTTTTCTATTTGTTGACATTGATTTCTATTGCTATTCATTATAATAAAAAAAAAAAATAATGGAATGTGTGATTCTTTATGATTGTTTTTTGTTTTATTGTCCAGGCTCATTTTATTTCATTATTGGGATTTGGCTGGCTTGATTACTAAACTACAAAAATTTGTACACTCTTTATTAAAATGATTTACCACATATTATTATAAATAAGTTAAACAAATTAATAAATGACTTATGATTTTTTTTTTTATTAGCCATTTATGTCCCACTGCTGGGCAAATGCCTCCCTACTCTCCTTCCACCTCTCTCTGTCCAGAGCTCCTAAGGACCAATCTTTATTAAAGGAGTCCAGCTAATGATTTATAACATTATTATTGTAAGTTGTTACTTTCTTGGAGACTTATCTACAATGTTAGATAAACCATTATTGAGAATACAATGCAAGTTATAAATCATTACAACAAAAAGATTTAGAGCAACTTACGTGGAAGTTTTATTACCAGTTGCAAAACATTTTACAACCAAAAATATTACGTGCTATGACTAAGCGAATGCCTACTACTTTTTGTCAGATCTCTACCTTTTTACAAGACTTACTAATATTGAGACAGGTAACATACTTTTAGTGGTGCAGTATTTTACAAAAATTATTTTGGAATTATAAAGGTGAATGGAATGTATAAAACATATTTGAATAATAGCTAAATTATTCAAATCTTACTGCTACCGTTGCAAGCAATAAAGGATGGCAGGGACAAGGACGAGTAAACTGTAACCAGGAATTCAGCACATGATTCCAGACTCTAGTGCAGAATAATGTTGAAGATTATCAAAAAAAAAATCTTCTGTTTCATACCAACGAAAAGTTCAATGCAGGGGTTCAAAATCATGTACTGGATCCATAGTAACAGGTTGCGCATCAATGTCCCCTGTATTATTTATGAATTATAAAGAAATATCTACCAGTATAAATACTACACAACTGCATACTGCATTGCATTACTATGTTCTACATAATCTTGCTTCATAATTTAGTAATTCCATTGTAGACTGGTTGCGAAACTATTAAGCTTTAATCAGTTCAATATGTTCTTATCATGCAATTTGTAGATTTCAAAACAGGTAAATACTGAAAAAGCATGATTAATTTATTTTACAAATTAGAATGTGGTATTTTAACGAAGATACCAAAACCATTGCTTTAATAATTGGATTTACGAGCCACAAATATCAACAACAGCTGTGTTATTTCTTATCAGTCCTTGAAACTAGATCAATGAAAAAAAAATTCGGAGCTTAGCCATCTGTTAATTGCCGGGGTATCGGGATCGTCCGAAAGGGTTACCGCTGCCCTGGAACATAAAGGGCTAAGGAAGGAACACGGGTGGGTTTTAGTCAGTAAGAGTCTGACACTCCCTTCCGCTCCACCCAGAGTGGGAGGGGTCATTTGATGATTTCCCAACCGCAAAAAAAAAACCATCTGTTAATATATTGAGTCATCCATTTAATACCTAGCTATCATAACTAACCAAATAAATTGTTCAATATCAATTTATTATCGTAAGTATCTGCAAAAAAGTATGAATGTTCATGTTTTACCGCATTGATTTCTGAACATACTGCAAGCGTTAATATGAGGGTTTTATTTATAAACTGTGATTAAACTTATGTGAATTTCAAACATTATCATTGTATGATTAAACAATAATTGCTAGTTGCTACTTAACTTTAAGCAATGTTTGTGAATAAAGGGGAAGATATTTGATATTCAAATACCTCAATAGAAACCTTCAATGTTTCAGGTCATTGGTATAACCATTAAGACCTACACGAGGTCAATACACCGCATGCATGATTAACACAATGAGAACTCCTTGGTTCACTATTTTATATTTCATCCGTATCATTTGTGTATTAGTATGAATTTGAACAATGTTATCAGTAAGTCATGAGTTTACAAATTATCAGATAATTATGAAACCTGTTTTTTAAATTTATCAAATGATTGATTTTAACATTTCATGGTCATGTTCTGAACCAGGAAATTCAATAACTTAATAGATAGAAATATTTTTCTAGAAATTAAAATTAATTAAGACTGATTTTTCCAATGCCAGATAATTTTATCCGAGGAATAATTTTGAATTTTTTAGTTCTTTCATACAAACTCTGCGATATGTCAATTTTAATCCACAAATAAAAATTATCTGTTGATTGAAAAATCAGCCCCTAATGGAATAGTAAGGCTATAAAAAAAATAAAATTAACTACAGGTATATTAAAAAAATACCACAATACTTTCATTCATAAGAATACCTATGAATGATGGTATAGCCATTCAAAGAGATCCACCTATTTGTAAATAATTTAGACTTGCAGTACTTGTTGCCAATAAGAATTATTTGTATAGATAACATAGAGAGTAGGAATCATGAAAGAGCAACTGAGAGCAAGAGCAAATACTGTGTCCTCTATAATTTTTAAGATATTTTATTGTAAATCTGCCCCATTTTTATAAATAAAATGTATTATTATTTTTTAGTGTTTTCTGTACTCAGCTCTTTGGCTTTGGTTTTTGCAACATTTACGGACCGAAGTCAAATATGTTAAAGATGTGTTGTGATGAGGACCTATTTCGTTTTCATCTATTTGCATGAACTTTCTGACAATGCGACATGTATTTAATATAGCAGCTTTTTGTAGAGTGATATACAGGGTTTCTTATTATTATTATTTATCAAGTTGTGTATTTAGATTAGTGATGATTTGGGTTTTTCAACCTTATTAATTTATTTTTAATTGGAAATTAGAACTACCTGATATTATGAATATCTTAGTCTTAGTGGGAACTGGGAAATACCTGTAAATAATTTGGAATGGCAATAAAAACAAAGCACAAGCAAATACACAAGGCATCTCATTTAAATAAATAAAAAGCTTTATGGGGTGTGTATTCCTGTAAACTTCTAACCCCTAAATTGGCCTATAGTTACCTTGAATTAATGAAAATGTACTCACTTATATAGATGGCATATAGTTCTAGCCAGCCCATTGCCAGAGCCACAAGGTAATATGGCTAGAGGCACTTCCACCAGTGCCTGTTGCCAGTCCAGTCTCTCAAACATGCCGTTCATGATCTCATACAGGACGCCATCACCACCAATAGCCAGGATGGCGCGCCAACCATAAACATTACGAGTGCGCACAAATTCACGTGCGTATTGAGCGTATTTAGTAACGTGGAGGTCGAAAGATACCTCGGCTTCCTGCAGTATAGGCACCACCTTAGACTGGAACAGCTCTCTAGCCTTCCCCGGCCCTGACTTCGGGTTTAGAAGCACAAGCAACTTCTTATCGTTACTCGGCGGCACGGACGTAATCGGCTGACAGGCTATCAAGCATTTTATTGTAGATCTCCATTTCTGTGCTTCCTTATTATTATCTTCATATTTATCGAAAGATCTGAAGCGCAGTGTTATTGTTGTCCTCTCTCTTTTTAAAGTACGGCGGCTTCGTTTCAATATGTAAGCGTAGATGTAAAGATAAGCACTGATATCGTTCTCGTCGAGATCGCCGCTGTTCTCGTCCACAACTTTAAGCTGATGGTTCCCGACGAAGGAGCTGCAGACACATGAGCCGGCTCCAGGGCGTCGTCTTTTGCTCCTCATGCATTTGCTACCAATGATATCGCCCAACAGTATAGTCTGCTCTTTTGAATTACCGTCCGTTTCTTTTGTCAGGGACAAACCTTTGGGAGTCAGCCGAACGCGAAATACAGAATTCTTCTTGGAAAGAATGTAAAATGTTTCTTCAAGATAAACAACATCTTTCGAAACAGAGTCACCCTCGCCGACGTTTGACACGTCCTTCCCATTCTTTTGGTCCGCCATGACTGATTTTACTTTTTTTCTATCAACAATTCATCATAGGGCAGGGCATAGTCTTATCACTTCACTAGTTCAATCATCAACGACAACAACTAACTGAAATGTCAAAGTTCTTTATGCCAGCTCCACACGCTTGCCGAACCATCAGTCAGAAATTCATACGTGTAAATAGGGCGTGTGCTTGTAGTGGGCTTGCGCCAGCTCTTGCTGCGAATCTGCCGGTTGATTTTTGTTCAAAAGCCATAAGGGCTTATTACACTTGCCTAAATTCAGGCGCCTAAATGATTCAGTAAGTAAATTCAGTCAAGAGAAATACCAATTAGGAAGTTAGAAACCTAATTAGCATCCTAAATCGGAAGAAGTGAGGCTTCTGACTGACTAAATCATTTAGGAAGCCAATTAGGAAGGTGGAATAGCGTTTAAACGCGACGCGTTAGTCGCACCGCACCCGCCACTGCGAGAGGACTTGCAACCATTACAATTTTTTTATTTGTCAATACGTGTGTGTACGATGTCGTCGGCGACAAAATAAAAGGAAATTATGGCTAATATAATAAAAAACGGCGAATTAATAAAATGTTGTGTGGGCTATAGTCTGACCGAATTAACCGCGCGCTCGCTACTGAATTAGTAACTAAATAAGTCGTCTAATCAGAAGCTTCTAATTAGCCATCTTTTTAGGATCCTAATTAGGCACCTGAATTTAGGCAAGTGGAATAAGCCCTTTAGAAAACTCGCGACAAACACTTGCGATGTATCCTGGTTTCATCTGAAGAGATCCCATTCGTTTTATGGAAGAGGTTTAGTTGACTAAAAAACTATAAATCGTCTAATAATAGATGTAGAAACAGCCACAAACATCCCTCATCGATCTTAACAATCAAACCAATTTTATAAATGCATTGTGGCCTGCCGAAATGTGCCCTAGGCTTAATAGGGAAATGGCAATACTGTGAGCGAAATTATGTTTGGCAAAGTTGGCAATTTGGCCAACAAGACATAGCAATCATAGCATGCAAGATGTCATGTCATTGCACTTGTCCTTGTCAAATTTTAGGTTGTCAATGTCACATGCATGCCAACAGGTTCATCACGCTCAGTCGTTGCATTGCGATCTAAATTCTAACCTTTTGATTTCGTAAACAAATAAAGAATAAAATAGCATACTGATAAAATGTGTTAGAGTACAATTTTTTTTACTAAACAAGTAACCATGTCACACAATATTTTAGAACTTTATAGTGGAATCGGGGGCATGCACTGTGCATGGAAAGGTATGTTTACTCAATGTTTACGTTTACCACGTATGCTTTTTTAATTACCTACTTAAAATTAAGATAGAAACGCATCACAAGTTTTGTCAGTAACCATTAATGAAGATCGTGAGTCACAATCTTCAATAATGGGGACTGACAACATTTTATCAGTAGCTGTGAATATTAATTATTGAGATGGGAGCTCCACGCTGAGTTTTAATTGTATGTAACATCTGTGTCTGTAACCTACTAACACTAGAAGTTAAGTAAAATTGTTACTAACCCTATGGACTCCTGTCTGAAATAAAAGTTTTCTATTCTACTCTATTCTTAACAGTAACTGTAGCCGTATATTTAGAACCACAATTTTTTCCTAATATTTTACACTACATTAATTTCAGAATCTGGTTTACAAGGAGAAATAGTTGCTGCAGTGGACATAAACACAGTAGCCAATGAAGTCTACAAACATAACTTTCCAGAAACTAATTTACTGAACAGAAACATTCAGAAACTGTCCCCTCAAGAATTAAAAAAATTGAACATTGATACAATTCTTATGTCTCCACCATGCCAGCCATTTACAAGAAATGGTAAATACCTGGATGACAATGACCCAAGAACAAATTCTTTTTTATATTTAATTGGAATATTAGAACAGTTAGACAATATAGATTATATTCTTATGGAAAATGTTAAAGGTTTTGAAAGCTCCACTGTTAGGAATATATTTATAGACAAGTTAGAAGAATGCAACTTTATTTACCAAGAGTTCCTACTATGTCCATCGACCGTTGGTGTGCCTAATTCTAGACTTAGGTATTACTGTATAGCAAGGAGGAAGAACTTGACTTGGCCTTTCAAAAGAAAGGATGAAATTGTAAGTTTCAGTACCATGTTCATTTAGAGAGAAAAAGTTATTATTACCCTTTTCTAAATGCTGTTATCTCTTTTACAGATTACATGTCTACCAAAAGATTTTGGTGTCCCAGAAACTTTAGTGTCCATAATTGAAGATGATGTTCCTGATAACTTCTTAGTACCAGATAAAAAACTGAGACGTGCAAATGTACTGGATATCTGCTACAGAAACTCTAAGAGATCTTGCTGCTTTACAAAAGCTTACACTCATTATATTGAAGGCACTGGATCTGTATTTACTGATAAAAGTCCTGAAATGGTACAAATATGTTATGAGAAAGCCAATTTAAATGAAGTTGGTAGTGTTGACTTTGTTGAATCATTGAAGGAATTGAAGTTAAGGTATTTTATTCCTAAAGAAGTTTTAATGTTAATGTGTTTCCCTAAGGGTTATAGTTTACCTACAAATATATCTATGAAGCAATGTTATCGGTTGTTAGGTAATAGTGTTAATGTTAAAGTTATAAGTGAACTGTTAAAATTACTCTTTGAATAATAAATATTTATTATAATATTTTTACAGTGATTTTTTAATGCTACAAAATTATAAGTTATTAAATGTTGATACAGTGTTGTAGTTTGAATGAATTGTCATTCAAACTACAACACTGTATTGCAATTATCATCATGAAAGCCAATAATTCCAAACTATTGAGTTTGGAATTATTGGCTTTCATGATGATAATTGCACACTATGATTAACAAACTAACTTTTGGCAAACAATGAATAGTCACCAGTCTTTAGTCTAACATCAGCCCTTTCTTAGACCCTTGATTAATACTTATATTACATGTCTGACTAGGCCTAAAATAGCCAAATAGGCTGATGAGGTAAGTAATACCAACATCAGATGTGTTAATGATATTTACAAGATATTCGTATTCAATGTTGATCACACAAATTTCTATTTAAATAGCGCCATTGCTTAGAACTTGTCTCGCTCGTCGTTTCGCTTGGTAGTTGAGAACTCGTAATCTTAACATGACTGCAGTTGAGGAAGCTGCTCCAATTGCAAATGACCATATTGTAAACTTCCAATAAGCTCTCTCATCTAAGTAGGCCACACGATCACAACTGAAAAAGATATAACATTACATTTTAGTAAGTCACATAAAATAATATCTTTCCAAATAAAAAAGACGGAAAAGAACTAAATTTTAGTATGAGACCGGTTGACTAAAATTCACTTCTGTATTAACTAAATTTATAATAAAAAAATATATTTTACACACCTCCTCGTAACGGTTTCACCATTTTGACATTTTAGTATTTCTTTGAAACTTGTATGGATGCAAACTCCTATGCTCTTACTTCGTATTTCAAAGTCTGAAACAAAAACAACCATTATCAAGATATTATCCTACAATACAAGGAAATAGGTCCACTGCAGGGTTAAATACTGTGCATATGATGCAATAATTAACAGAAACTGTCAAAGTACCAAATGAAGTAAGTAGTTCTGAACTCCCATAACTTTATCAATGACCATCACCAGCAGGGTAATTATGTAACACACTAACAATAGGAATGGCCTTCATTTTGGCAGTTTAACAGCATTCATTGTGTTATTTACATTGTTGAACAGACAAATATTACGAACATATGAAGCAATGGATTAGCAATATCTTTCAAAATGATTCCGATTGTGATTGATAGTGTGTTATTCAGTTAGGGTGCTGATGTTATATTAAGACGAGGACAAGGAAATGGATTCAACTTACCAGAACAAGGATGACATTCGCTTATAATAG
Organism: Apamea sordens; assembly: GCA_945859715.1. Taxonomy (NCBI): domain Eukaryota; kingdom Metazoa; phylum Arthropoda; class Insecta; order Lepidoptera; family Noctuidae; genus Apamea; species Apamea sordens. The sequence continues at coordinate 15,854,541 of OX244001.1, forward strand.
AATATGGTTGAGTTATCCAGCAGGTTGAGTTGTTTTCAGTTGGAAATGTCTTATTCTTCATTCTGTAACTGCCAGACATTGAGTCTGCTAAATGAGACTCTAATATTAGGACTACTATCGTTAACCTGTAAAAACAGTTCATTCGATTATTCCAGTAATAGTGACACCAATATGTAAGTGATAAACATTGTGGCTATTCCCAAGGGCAGGCAGAAGGATTGTGGCACAAAAACACATTGAGCTTGGACATTACATTGTAAGATTCGAAACGCTGGCTTAAAAAATATTTAAACAACAGATTTAGAGAGAGGATAAAAACCAAAAACAGTAACAAATTAAAAACTTACACTCCTAAACAGACGGTTCCGAATAACATGCATTTTTTCGAACAAGTCTCAATCATTTTGTTAAAAGAACAATTCGCTTCGGTAATAGTAATTCAACTCATAAGTTCTGTAGAATTGAAATGTTTTCAGAGAATTTGGATTTTACACAAAACAACAAAATTGCTCGATTGATAATTAGTGGCGCTAGGAGTAATAGTGTTCTGTGATTAGTGGTGTTGGTCACAGAGTACATTTTTTGTTTTATATGTTGGACTCATTGACATAGAAAAGTGTGAAAGTGGGGGTGACAGGTGACAGGCACAGCAAGCAATAATGAGAATGACAGCACTACAGCAGCGAAGACGTAGACAGAGGATAGTAATAGACATGCTGTTAAAATAATAATAATTGCGAAAGTGAGACGACACTTATGTCAAAATGTGTATGTGTGAGCAGGACATAGCATGCATTTTCTATCTCTATTTGCATATCGGTTTTTGTTGTTTGGCATCGACGCCATTCGATGCCAAACAAATTGTGGTGTTAAAATATTTTCGTTGATATAAACTGTGAAACGCATACTTTGTGTAATTTCTGACTTTATTGCTATTCCAAAAGGTAATATTTAGTGTGTAATGATGGTGAGTTGCTGTGTAATCGGCTGTAAAAGTCGTAGTGAACTAGTTAACGAAATCAACCAAACATAACCTTTCATCGGTAAGTAGCATTTTTTACCTATTACAGCAAGTATGTAAATTAAAAAAAATATTATATTTAAGACTATTTTGTGTCAATAATAAGCAAAATATTGTGATAATTTCATCTAAAAAGACGATTAAAGCTGCAGTAATGTACTTATGTCGAACTATCGCTATCTCATACTGCATACGCTGAGGACTTGTCTACCTACTATCCTCTCTCTACGAGCGAAGAAAGCTCATGAAACATTGACCACACTGACATTGGCAGAATTGTCGACATCGGCACCATTGCCATAGTGAAAAATAGATAGATTGACCACACAGAACCACAGAGTACTTTTACTATATGGGCACAGAACACTGTGTGTGCCTGTTCGTGAACGTGGCGCAGCCACGACTTATAAGCCCAGGTACGCATGTGCGATTTTTTATTGAACAATGGATTTTCAAGTCTCAATGTTGAGCTGAGCATTGAGAATCCAACAAAGTGCATCTTATCGCGTCACAACAATATACTGTTGGATTTTCAACTCTTGACGAACAGCAGTGCGTTTAAAATCCAGAACACGATAAAAATCACCCGTGGGTACTAGAGCCAATTCGATGGCCACGACTTATCACATTCACAGCTGGTTTTGATTGAGTACAGATTAGTTATAATGATAATGCCTACGGATTTAAGCAAAAATTAGACAGCCTATCATTATGGGTTATTCAGGCAGAGGCGACCGAGGCTTACCACCAGTGAGAGAGAGGAGGAGTTATAGCAGGGCAGAAGTTGAACTGCACTGCTTTTTTGTACACATAGAACAAAAAGCAATGCAGGTCACTTTTGACAAAGAAGAACAGTCAGCAACAAAAGTCAATTAACACTGTCACTTTTACGAATCATCTAAGTTGATACAAAATTATGCGATACATTGGTTTTCTCTATTTCATGTAATAGCAAAGAGTTAATTATTCTTAAATATTCTATTACTATGTTTTTTAAGAATATTTTGCTGAATAATTAAGATTTAAACAACTAAAGTGTTAACCGACTTTTGTTGCTGACCGTACCTACTGCACTGCTTTTTTACGGGACATCCCTGCAAGTCAGTACAGACGGATGGTCTGTACTGACATGCAGGGATTCCCCGTATGTTATTTTGTTCTTGGATTTTTATTACCAATATTCAACGAGAATGACTTCTATCTTATACTTATAGTGTTTAAAGATGGGCAATCCACCCGCTGGTTTGGTAAACACCCGATGAATATCCATAAGCACCCAGAAAATATTCAATCATTTATTTAACATACACAGATTAATTACTAATTTTACAAGCTATCACTAATATATATTATATACAATTATGTACAAGTATATAATACGAAAAAATATAGAAAAAATCGTCCGCATCACTGTCAATGGGATAAGTGCCCAAAAGGCTGGCAGCATTATCACGTTGGATGGCAATGCTGATTCTTTGGGCTAAAAGTAGGCCAGCCTTCTGGTCACGTGAAGAGTCAACCAACCGCGTGGCGATGTCCCGAAAAACTCGATGAGCACTCGGACCGCAAGGCCCTAGTGTTTCAACCCCAAACGGCTCAAACATATGGCTCCCAATAAGGTTGTTATATCTGCGCCGTTTGAGGTTTTCTGCTCCTGCAGCAGCCGCCCCAGCACGCGCGAGGGTGTCGACACAGGTTGCGTCCCACACCAAAGGCCTACCCAACTTACGAGGTATTATGGTCATTCCAGCGGGCCTCTTTCCATCGTCGCGTGCCAAGCCATTGGGTTCTAAAACAGCTGGCACCCCGGCGGAGACAAGAGCCCGACGGATGATGTCGTTAATGCTGGCGTGCCTTGCCATCAGTCAAACGCTCTTGCTGCAGGATAGGCCATGGAGTCCGAGGCAGTCGACTGCTTCACCGCATTGACAGCGATGTGGAGCTCCGCAAGGAGCGCCCAGATGCAAACATGTAGCGACTCGGAATGTGGTGTCACCCAGCATAGGGCCTATATTGGGTGGCGGTAGCGCCTGAAGCCAGAGGCCTGACTCCCATTCCCCCACAGCCAGCAGGTGGGCACGCTCAGCAGTATTGGTGGACGTATTAATAAGTTTATTCCGTACCAACCTGCAGAACGGCTCATCCTACTGTCTCTGGGAAGACGGGTTCTCGGGCTGAACCGTGTCCGGACAAGTCACTTTCCAGGCGTTCACCGTGTCGGTCGGTCAAACACGGCACTTCAGAAAATTGGGTGTTTACCAAAAGCGGTACTTTTAAGCCCGATGGATTGCCCATCTGCTTTTGACAGACGAACAACGAGTGATCTTATAGGGGTTCCGTTTTTCCTTTTGTGGTACGGAACCCTAAACGTAAAACGTAATATTTTGCATTTGCGGGTTGCTAGCATTGACATAGAAAAGTATGGACTGGAAATACCTACAAAAAAAGGGTGCATACCTACAACTCATTTTGTCGCATAAAATGGCTGCCATTGCTAGAGTTGTGTCAATCAAGGAACAACTATTATCTCGTTGTTACTATAACGAGTAACGATACTATATACGAGTTTTACTAGTTATCACGTTTGGATCACGATGGATTTTGGTGCTGTGAAGTGTGAACCACAGGCCGGACCTAGCTAGGTCACTCGGACCGAATAAGACGCAAGATTATTTATGTTAACATCGCAGAATATACGGATATCGTTTCAGCGGAGGAACTAGTTTCGGAACCTATTACGGTAAGTCGGCAACGGTACAACACTATTCCATTATGACATCTGTTTGTAAACAAACTAATGAATTAACAAATATAATAAAAAGGCCTGTTATATGGAAATGAACCCAAATATCAATACTTTAGCCATAAATTCATGATCGCGTTACAATTGTATCATCGATTGTGTATTATTGTATGTATTAATGCATGAAAACCGGCTACTAACCTGTGCAAACAAAGACAATTGAGGTTGATTTTCATTCTTTCTTGCACCACACTTCACAATACAACACACAGGCATGTTGAACTTCTGTTTTCCAACATTTACATGCAGTTTTAAAAGGTAAAATCCTCGTAATTTTCTCGCAAATCTCAATAATACAAAAACAAACAACCATTTGACAGCAAAACTACCACGAAACTCGTCGCATAAGATGGCTGCTACGGCACTTACCTACAACTGTCACTACGTCAAGACAAAATGTTGCCATAATTAGCAACAACTTAAAATATAGTTGTCTCTTTTATCAAATAAGATTATCTCACTAGAAAGAATGAGACATAACGATATTTCAAATTCTGAATCATATTTCACTCATATTTGTATAAGCAAATGTATGTATAGAATAACGCGGCATCTCCATGTTTTTTCCTATCTCAATGGTTGCTAGTAGACAATAGACAAAAATAGTACTAATTCCGTAGTAAAAATCTTTCCATAAATAGAGGAGAGACGTATGATTCGTTTCATTATGTATCGATTGATTACTTCAAAAAGTTATTAGTGGTATCATCGTGGGAATCGCAGTTCGCTGTTCTGCACCTTAGGCAAGCTTCAGCAAGTAGACCGCGGGCTATCTAAGTTAGCGATAGATGAGGTTACTTGACATTTTATTTATCTTAGGGCTGATTTTTTAATCATATGATAACTTTAGTCGAGGAATATTTTGAAATGTTGACAGTTATTTCATACAAAAACTGTCAAACTTCAATTTTATTCCTCGAATAAAAATTATCTGTCGATTGGAAAATCTGCCTATAGTGGAAGTAAATCGACTAAATGCCTTTTTTTATCTACTTTTTTCAAGTATCATCTCTATTTACAAAATGGTTGTTGAAGTTGAAAGGCGGCGGACAAAGCGCCATGTTTATTGAAAACGTAACGATAACGGAAAAGAAAGCTGGCTGTGTTGTTTTTTTATAAATAAGTTTAGCGAAAGTGCGATGCTATATACTTGAGTTTGATAATCCTGTTTCTAATAAGTTGTGTGAGCTGTACTTTTGTAGGTCCGAATAAGCTATAATTTTCAAAAATGGGTATGCCTCCTGAAACCCTTCGGGCGTTTCGCCTTTTTGTGACCCACGTGGACAGCGACGGCCCTTTTCTTAAAATAAGTGGGCAGGTCGATCATCAGGCTTCACTAATGATAGAAAGCCTATTTGATACTGCCCGAGAAAATCTTGAAAAAGGCATAGGAGCCGTGTCACCGGCGGCTATTCACGAAGGTGTCATTTGTGCCGCCAAATACAAAGATGGAACGTATTACCGAGCTAAAGTTATTAACACGAATAGTTTGACTACCGGCTTGGTTGGTGTACATTTTATCGACTACGGAAACAAAGATATAATTTCTCTAAGCGCTATTCGTTTCTTCGACAACTACGACCCACTATTCTTGGAGCTACGTGGTCAAGCAACTGAATATTACCTCTCTGAAGTTATAAGTCCGTCCGGAAGGTGGGAGGAAGCACTTTTATTAAAACTTCAGAGTCTACTTTGCTACGGAGAATATCCGGCGACGTATGATGCTCATACTCGGACAGCACCTATAATTTCGATTCAATTCAAAGGCACCGATCTGTCTGCACATATTATATCCATCCGTTTTGGCGTAGCTATATCTCTAGCCAAGCAAGAGGCGCTACTACTTCAGATATCAAATGAAAACCAACAAATTCAGAACTGGCAGCCCAGTTTTATAAATGAACCTGTAAGTTATCCAGAACATAATCCATTTTTAATGAATCAACACTTTCCATCAAATCCTGCATCAACAATGCGCATTCAGCAAAATGTATCTCTACCTTTTAATGGAAGTATACAGGGTACATCTGCTATTGGTCAACGATTGATAGTCAATAAGGCCTCTAGGAACCCAGTGAACCTACGAGCTCCAGTACGCCAACCTCAGCATGCTCCTGCAAGCGCAATGGTGAATGTTTCAACACCACCCCCTGCTCTAATGATAGCTGCCAAACCTGCTTCTCCCAAGAAGTCCTCTACTTATAAAAGCAGACTATTGGAAGCCAACTCTCAACATAAAGTTTTTGTGTCATATGCTGAGGAAGGTCCAGAATTATTTGCAGTGCAGCTTGTGACTGATGCTAAGAAACTGCAGGATATGATGGATGACATTAACAAAAGACCTCACAGCAGTCTGACTGAGCCACCAATGATTGGTACAGTGTGCCTGGGCAGGATGTCTGGTGACCGCATCATATGCAGAGCTATTGTGATGAATCTCTCTGGATCTCAATGTAAGTTATTCTTTGTTGACTTTGGTGATACTGAAATGGTGTCATACTATGACATTTTTGATATACCTGAAGAGTTTGTAAAGCCAAATGTCTTTGCTATGAGATTCTGTTTATCTGGAGTGAAGAAATTGGAGAAGGGACCACATTTGAATGAAGCCTTCAAACAGCTAGTCAATGGGAAGGTGATGGTTCTGAAAGTGGTGGCACCTGAAGGGCCTCCATTGATACAGTATGGAGAGCTTTCCTTGGACAATAAAAATGTTCTTGACTTGTTGATGGCTAACATGAAAGACAAGCTGCAATTTAAATGGATTGAAATGCTTCCCTTGGGTTCACGGCATTCAGTGCTTGTGTCTTATGTGGATAGCTGCATCAAGTTCTTTGTGCAGTTGTCTGCCCACATTGATGAGTTGAATACTGTGATGGACGCCGTGCGTGCACACTGTGAGAACAGCTCCTCTCCTGGAGACTTGCCGGTGGGTGCAGCATGCTGCGCACGCTTTCCTGATGACAGCAACTGGTACAGAGCGAGGGTCAGAGACACTAGAAGAAACAAGGTGGTTGTAGTTTACGTGGACTATGGTAATGAGCAAGAGGTTGAGGTATCAGATCTGAGGACCATTACTCCAGAACTGATAAAACTCCCAGCTCAGGCTATGAAATGCGCTTTGAAGGTGAGTTGTTACTAAATTTCTAGTGTGTACCTTTCCCTCTTAGCTTGCAATCATATTTCTATGATGAAAATACCCTTTTCTTTATTTCAAAGCAGAAGAATTTTATCACTTTCTCACTGTCATATTAAATTCATAATCAAACAAAGTGATGAATATTATAATTGTCTATCTTAGGGTTATGAGAACAAGCCTGTTGAAACTAAAACATCAAACCAATTGGAGATGTTAGCATTAGAGAAGACCCTGACTGCTCACATAGTAGGCATACTGTCCACTACCATGGTTGTGTCCCTGATTGACGAGACCGTCTCTCCACCACTGGATGTAGCCAGGAAGATGACCCAGCTTTCACAACCTAGGAGCTCTCATGAGGTGAGTTAAACTCGGTTAAACAAGAAACCTCTTAGTATTAATTAGACTTTGTCTAAGTTAATTTTATGTACATATTTTAAACAAAGACTTAAACCAAAGTTAAAACCTTTTTATAAAAAGAGTGTAAGAGCTCTATCTCTTCCTGCCTGTATGCCTACAATATGCTATGCAATACAATACTTTTGGCAAACATAGTATGCAAAGTAAGAAAGCTCTAATTAGAGTACTTTTCAATAGTAGAATGAGGAACCAACAGGATTCATAATACATGAAATTAACCATTTAATAAAAAAAGTCCCTTTCCAATAAATTTGTTTAGTTAAAATGTACTTCTAGAATCGTTTGAATATTACTACTTGGAGAATATTACTACACTCTGCAGAACTTTTGGCTTCCCAAATAAATAGTTGTAGTAAAGTCGGTTTTGTCAAGCTAAACGAAAATATTGACACATTTACCTAGTGCTTACTTATGTAAAATGCTCTTTATCTGATGACCGTGTTTCTCGCCATCTAATAGCCAATTCTTGCCAGTATAATATTAGCAGTATCAAGTTGTTTAGACATAATATAGAAATTATGTTATTTTAGTATAGTTATTAGTATATTAGTCATGGAATAGAAACTCATTTGCATAATTTGTAATCAATGGTGACTCTGGTTGTCTAACTAAGACCTTAGATATTGATCTAACTGGTTTTCTAAAAACAACATTTTATTAAATGGGCATTCAATCAAATGTATTTTTTTAAAACCAGTTAGCGACGAAATAATATCGATACCTATAAATAAAATCAGGGCAGATTTTATTTTTTATAATCGGAAAAGGACAAACAAAGGGATACAATAGTTTAGGGAAGGCACCTTATAGACATTTTGAGAAACAGTTGTACCGAGACTATGCCGAAACTTTTGGTGACCGAAGATGCAAAACTTGAAAATGTGACCATCAACACGGCAACATTGCATGTTGCCAGCGACAGCTTACCGCAACTCAATAACGTGGGCGCTTAAAGTTTTTTCCACGTTTATCATGGGTTTTATCTAAAATTTTACTTAGCGCAGATTGGGCTGCCCCTGCAGTCTCGACATTCATAGCGATCGCTTTACGACCGAATTCGGTCGCAAAGTCCCGAATTGACAGTTGAAATGTATGGAGTGACAGGACTTTGCGACCGAATTCGGTCATAAAGCGATCGCTATGAATATCGAGAATGCAGGCTGGGGCTGGTCGCGTCGTAACACAAACATTGCGTTGCACTACGACGCGACCAGCCCAATCTGCGCTAGCCTTTATAGGGATAAGTAAAATCTTCCTTCATCACTTTCGTACGTTTTCTATGAACCAAGGCACTACAAACACGGACCGCACCGTACTTTATTTTATGAAAATGAGTTGCGCTGCGCCCCGTTACGGCTGTAATATGCGCTTGGCTTAAGAATGCAAATAATAAATATGATATTGTATTCACAAGGTCACCATATAAATCTACAACTATCATCAACATTTTTGTCCAGATCAAAGCAACTACGCCCGTACGCAAAGACGCTCCGGAGTCCTTCAGTTCTCCCGAAAGCGTCTCTGATGACGGAAAAAAGAAGAGTTTCAGACGTGAGAAGAGCTTCAAGGACGAATGGAGGCCACCGCGAGAAGCCAATAGTGAAGAGTTACCGCAAAGAGGCGGCAGTTTCCGCGGCAGGTTTGTACTTTTAGTATTTTCTGGTCATTTGCAGTTGCTACATGTTAAATACTGGTATTACAGTTGAATGAATGGTATACAGAATACCAGTATTTAACATAGTTTGAAAAAGGTTAGGCAGATGTTGAGTATTGTTTGTTTTCACAGGTACGTCATTCTTGGAACTTTGACAGTTGTTATGGGTAGTCAGAAGTCCAAAATTTTGATAACCAATCTTACCAAGTAGTATCGTGTTACCCAGTAACTGGGTTGGAAAAGTCAGATAGGCAGTCGCTCCATTACTGCATACTGGTATTCAGCTACATCCGGTTAGACTAGAAACCGACCCCAACATAGTCGGGAAAAGGGAGGCAGATGATGACTAGAAAGCGTTGCCCACTCTTCAATATTTTGTTAGAAACATGAAGAATTGGCAAGTTTACACTCATAAAACTCTTCTAAAGGATTCATCTCCCAGGCTGACCAGCTAATTGTTTATCGCTTACATTACTTTAAATTCAGTTCTAGTAGCTAGTGATTTCCACTTGATTGATTTTATCGATCGTAACAAAATGATCGGGTAATAACATTATTTATAACGCATGGTGGTCTTAACTGTAGTAAAGCCACTAAACGGGTTTTTCTTGATTTGTTCTTCAGAGGAGCAATGAGCTTTAAGCAGTATTCCACAATGGAACATACGTGTGACGGTGTGATATTGAGTGAAGAGTCGTAATATTATTCTTATCTATAAAATATGATAGATTGATTATCATATTTTATAGATAAGAATAATTTTAACATATAAAATATATCGTCATTGAAGTAAATACTTTCAATATTAAATAATAGCGGGGAAAAACATAATCGCCTACTTTTGTTTTGATTGTTATTAAATCATTGCGTCAGTGGTTTAAAATGCATAATTTAATCGTAGCAATCATTCAAAACCAACCTCTTTTTGACATTTTACAAATTTTGTATGGCCCCTGGGTGAAATCAATGGTCGCACCGCATTGTCCGACATGGCGTTGAACGTGTTAAATGGTTCGACATATTATTCCAAAATAATCGGAACCTTCGCAGTCAGTCTTCGAGATTGAATAATCTACAGTACTGATACGCCCGTGCGTGTCCTTAGCACGGGCTGAGAATGGTACAAAAGAAGCAGTCTCTCATATTACATTTTATTATCCATAAAGAAAATTATAGGGATACTTTCATTCGTGTAAAGAGGCAAACCAGTTATCAGTGTATTCACAGCCCAGGGGCTGCAGTCTCGGCATTCATAGCGATCGCTTTACGACCGAATTCGGTCGCAAAGTCCTGGATTGACAGGTGTAATGTATGGAGTGACAGGACTTTGCGACCGAATTCGGTCGTAAAGCGAACGCTATGATTGTCGAGACTGCAGCCCTGGTGGCCGATTGTCTTTACATACTGGTATTCCTAGTGCAGATACCAGTCTCTCACAAACTAGTGAGTGTCACATAGTTTTTAAGCGTATCCAAATCAATATGATGACATTGTTTGTGAAGAGAAAAAATAAATTATTTGAATTAAGACTGTCCTGTAGATCGGTGAGTGAGTGTTCTCTATCCACCGGCACCAATGTTTACAATTCAAGACCCTCTGTTTATATTTTTACCCCCTAATCTATTTCAATGCTTATCATATCGCGGCATCTCTGCAGCTGAACTAATTTGTATAGAATTCGGTACTTTTATTACGCAACATAAACTATTTTTGTACACGTGTGCTGCACTGTAAAAATACGCATTGCACCAGATTTTCGACGAAAACAATGAGCTTATTCTAAAAATAAATGTTTACTATATTCTGGATTGGAAAGAGAACCTACCTACACAATTATCTAATACACTCCGGTCATTATTTTAAGCGGACGTAGAAATTAGATAATCAGTCTTTATGTTTTGACGGCTTAATGATATAGCAATGATATGAATTATAATTAAAGTAATTATACAATCATTGTTATAACAAAAAGGAAAAGTTGGTGATTGCGTTTTCACGTATATCGCTCGAATGATTGAGAGCAATCTGGACCGAATGCTTGTGTGTTGTTACTTTTTCTTTGTTTCACCGTCGTCATTTCGCCTCGTCGACGAGGATAACAAGTGATAAATTGATTTTATCGAAGTACAGATACTTATACAAATAGGTACCTACTTACAACCGTCATATTATTGGTAAAACTTTGAGAATTATGATATTCTCTCTACCTATCTTTATTTTTTTTGACAAAAGAATAACAACCTTACAACAAATTTTACAAGTACTTTTTTTCTATGAATCTAAAAGATTAGATACCCAATTACTCGTAGTAACTCAGTGCACAATAATAAATTTAGGTCGTTGCGAAACTGATTGATTATACTAGTTATAAACTGTCCTCTTCATTATTACCTGTCATCTTTGTTATCCCAATTTATTTGGGGTCGGTGCAACATGTCTTTTTCTTCCATATTCTCTATTAGTCGTTATCTCGGTAGTTGCCCTTTCTAGCCATATCTTCTTTCACAAATAGTCCGACATCGTTCTTTGTAATTGTAGGTAACTATATTCGCTTTTATTTGCAAAAACGAGTTATCGAAAACAATCGTTACTTTTATTAAAAAAAGAAATTAGACAAGTATTTTTGGAAAGTCGTTCGTGCCTCTTTGAGACAGCACAAAAAGCTATCAAATTATTTGTTCATTGCTAACACGAAGTATGAAATTTCAAATTTAAATGTGTTTCTTTCGTGGGTCGGTTCGTTTTACTGTCTGTTATCGCCATTTCTATACCAATTGAAGTGTAATCGACCGAAAGTAGACCCCACAGACTTTAATAATGATTTAGTGGATTGCAAGTAATTGCACCCTACTGACACTAATGTTATAGTTAATGTGAAAGTTTGTTACTCGATCACGGCTTAACGGCTGAACGGCTTTGAGTGAGGAAGACAGGACTATGTGGATTAACATCTTTTTACCTAGGTAAACGTGTATAGTAGTTTCCCAACGATGCTTGATAAAGCTAATAAGTACCCTTATAAATGAAATCAATGCTTGGCCAGTGTTATGTCGTTTACCGGTGTTGGTGTAACTGTTTTATGTGACCACGATAAAATATCTCTTAAGTGGCTTTCAGCTGTTCGTTGGATGTCCTTATAACTTTCAGAAATTCAGCACAATGTACTTTCTCTTTGCTCCATTATTTTAATTCTAATCCTCGGTTGACTGCAATTATAGACACAATAACATTTCTGTTGTGTCGCGTTTTGACGAGACGCAAGATGACGATTATGAAGATAATCCACTTGGTTTAACACGACATTCTTTTAAGTATTTCTGTTGCTTTAATACACCTTGAAGTGACAGTAACAATAGAAAATGGAGTTGCGTTGGATGATTGAGCTGCTAATATTATCTTTTTTTTTTTGAGTAGATAATCGGAATAATCTGCAATCGCTTGATAATTCGTGTATGTTTATAAAACTAACTCTTGGTAAACAGAGTTTTTGTTTCATATAACAACTCATTATTATTTAATGAAACGTGACCTAAAATTCAATCTGCGTTCAAATCTTAAATTCAGCTTACTGCTGTAATTCTTTACAAAGGCCTTTCTTAAATGACGCTTTAACATCCGGCCCCTCTTTTCCACAACGATTACGCTATAGCTCTTTCGAAGGAAGACGGAGTTTTCAGAAGAATTTTTGAGTGGTTAATGGTTATGTAAAAATAAATTCATGAAATCACACAGAGAATGACGTCACACAGAAATCTTCTGTAACGCTGACAACCTGTAAAAACAAATAAAATTTTGAACTCATCATAATTTAGGTCAGAAGGCTAATTCTCGTAATTTAAAACGTTCAAAATCTAGTCGCAGTCTCATCTCGGCGACAAACAAATGTCAAAAACCTGTCAAAATGTAGGGAAACTGGAGGTATTTTTGACAGTTTGAGACTGAGATCAAACTGTGAACGTTCTTAAAATTACGAGAATTACCCCTGTGATCTACCAGCTTATCTCGCTTTTCTCTGTACCTTCATCCGTTTGACAGAATCCCAAAATGACAGCTCTAGAATCGACATAAGAACATCGAGTAACTACTACCATCTAGTCTATGCAATCTCACACAATACGTAATAGTTTAGTTTTTATTTTCTAACAAAAAAGTAATAACAGAGCATGAGTCAGGATTCATGGACGGTTTGACCTTCATGTCGGTTCTTTGAACCCATGAGTTTAGTTGCGGCCAGTCTAGCTACGGAAATGTATAGGTAACCTGTTATTTAGTGATTAAAATTATGATTTATTAGTTCGTGTGTTCTTAAGGAACGTGGTTACGTGTGACAAGTGTATTTTGTAACGTGTGGTTCTATTTTCTGTGTGCAGAGACAACAGGGAAGGTTTCGATAGGTCTGGGCCCGGCAGACATAGCGAGAAGTTTGGCGGCAGACCGGAGAGAGGCGAACGGTGAATCCTGCATACTATTTTAATACTTACTGCATTAAATAACAACATAATTTACCTTGTTGCATGTTGATTCTACCCTAGTTCTATTTTTATTCGGAACTCATGATATTAATGGCGGAATATCGATCGATAGAGCGGGCCGCACATGCGTCACCTATAAATTTAATTGACACATTCAGTTTAAATAATTATGCATTGTCTTCATGAGTTAGTGAAATGTCCTTGGTGGTTTTAATGAGGATTAAATTTGTATCGCGGGTTAACCAATCCAAAACGCGTCTATGCGAACCCCGTTATGATTTTGGTCATTGTTGTACAGTAACATTCTTGTCTTCTCAAACACTTGTCTTTGTATAGTAAAAATCTTTAATATTTTCACGTAAACAAGTAGAAGTACTTTAATGGAATGAAATTCTACTCATAATGCGCGCCGCGCAAAGTATGCATAATATCAAGTTACTAACGTACAGCGCAGATAACCATATACATTAATATGTACGTTTCAAGAGAAATTGTCAGTAGAAAAAGTGATCAGTCGTGCTAAACGGCTCTGTACGCTCATTTTAAACGTGTATTGAGCTGAAGTTCTTCTAATTGTAATGTAGTATTAAAGTCTCATATTTAAGATTATCACGATATTTTAGATGGTATAAGTAAACAGTAATGAACTTCCGATTTCGGTAGGTGACTTTCTTATTTATAAGTGCTAATGATAACGTAAATTAATAACATTGTCCTTTTAAACAGTCCTCCTTACAATGAAAGACGTGGAGGTCCCCCGAAACCTCGTGAGAACGCGGCGCCGACGTCAGTAGGCGACGACGAGTGGGACTCGCCTCCTGCGCAACCAACATTCCAGCCTTCCCACCACAGGCAAAATAGAGACAGGGAGAACAACCCTAGAGAACGAGAATACACCCCCAGAGACAGGGAGAATAACCCAAGAGAAAGGTATGTAACACCCAACAGTACATTATTCAGTTTACTTTCATTTGCAAATATTATTTACCAAACACTTAAAATTCGATTCAAAAGTGTAGACTTGTTTCCGATAGCATAAATTGCCCATTTACAATTTACACGTAACTTCCAAACAAAAAATTGAACGCATAATAAGTTAAAAATTCAGCTCGCCACTTTCCCCGATGCAATGCGTTAACTACGAATTAGGCTGTTGGATAAAACAGTTGCAATGATTCGACAGAAGAAAGCCTAGGTCGGAACATCAGCACGATAAACCGGGGCAAAAGCCTGGTTGGAAGAAAGACTCGAGTGGGGTCGGAAAAAGGCTAAGGCAGGCCGCGGAAGCCGCCTCCCTCGACGCTCAAAACGCCCAACCCAAGGGTGCTTCGATACAGGATCGGCTCAAACGGTACTGTGGTGTTACAGGTGTATGTAACATGACACATCACACACCTGTTGACAACGGCTGTTGCGCTTACTGGTTCACCAACATTAATGCTTTATTGATTGATCATTGTGTGTCATTGTTTGTGTCCTTATTTCCTATTGACCCAAGTTTTAATTTTTGTTTGCGATTTCATTATGAGTAGTGGATTTTATTTACATAATATGCCTGCTGATTTTGTGTTCTCACTTTGACTGAGTCAATAGTTTATTGTTACCACAGATGATCATTGCAGCACGTTACATTGCGCGATGCCAAGCAATTATAAGTAAAGCATTAATAGTTGAATCAGCGTCGTCCTCGTTGTCTCGCCCTATTTGCTTGTCACGCTTGGTTTGCGCCGCACATTCGTATCAAGCGTTCTCAATACGTTGCATATCTGTCGGCTCTTGTTTATAACATTCCATTGCACAGTGATGTCTTACAGTGTTGTAAGTTTTTATTTCAGCACATTTTGTACTGTCTTCGTCATTCCATCGTAACAATTGTACAGTTTCACGGCTAATTCTTCAGGTTTTGTCATACTTTAGATGCTTGGTGTGGTCAGCACAATAATGTTTAATAAATCATGTAAAAAAGTAGTATTAGCGTTTTTCTTTTAAAATTAAATAATGAATTTTAATGCTTTGTTTTTTTTAAATAATATTTAACATGCTATAACACATTTCAAAGTAACATTTGCTTGTACTTCAATCTTATTCCTGGTTGCAGGGAGAACAAGTACAGTCAACATGATGACCGTACAGAGAAAGGATCTGATGACTGGGGGAACAGGCCCAAGCGGGATAACCGGTTCGACCGGAATGACCGCCCTGATCGCCCTGATCGTCGGGACAACCGGGATAACCGTGACAACCGCGACAACCGAGATAACCGAGACAACCGTGATAACAGAGACAACCGCGGCGACAGGCGCGACAACTGGGGAGACAAGAAAGAAAACTGGAATCAAAAGAGAGAATTCCGACCAAACTCTGACAGACCGCCGCGCAGCAACTTCTCTCCTAGAGACCGCGCTGATCGCTCGTTCGGATCTGATGACAAGAAGTCTGACAAGAGCTTTAGGTCTCAGGACAGTGGCCGGGCCCCTCCGTACAAGGGCCGCAGCAAGTTCACGCAGGTTCAGTACAAGGAACTGGCGGAA
This sequence comes from Apamea sordens, assembly GCA_945859715.1. NCBI lineage: Eukaryota > Metazoa > Arthropoda > Insecta > Lepidoptera > Noctuidae > Apamea > Apamea sordens. The sequence continues at coordinate 15,870,581 of OX244001.1, forward strand.
CCTGTACCGCTCGACACCCCCTTCCCTCCGTCAGATCCAATAGAACCTGGCGCGCAACACGAGGTCTCCGTCACATGGATCATATCCCCCGAAAACTTCTACGCCCAAATTATGTCGCTACAACCCAAATTCCTCGAAATGATGCACAAAATCCCAGAGATATACAAAGGTGTGAAGTCCTTTACTGGTGAGGTACCCATCGGAGGATCCGTTTTAGCTCGTTACCCCGTTGATGGAGTCTTATACCGAGCGACAATAGAGTCCGTGCAGCCATTTTCGAAGTTTATCGTGCGTTATGTCGACTTCGGCAACAAGCAGTTAGTCGATGCTAAAGACATTTGGCAGATGGATAAACAGATGTTGGAATTGCCGAAAATGGCCGTCCGTTGTTCTTTATCTGGCGTTGTTCCCATTGAAGGGGAATGGAAACCTAATAACCTTGTGGACTTGTGCTTTAATGCACCACGTTACCAGTGCGTGTTCCAAGAGAATGTCGATGATATTTACAAGGTATCGCTGTGGAACAATGGCGTGAGTGTCGCCGATATGTTGGTGGAGAAGGAGCTCGCTAAACTATCTGAGCACCAGTCGTCTGTAACTTTGAAAGGTAAGACATATAACGGGTTAAAAAGACACTTAACGAAGCCGAGACTGACTTGTACTCCCCGTCATAGTATTTCTTTTTTCTGAACGTTACCTGGGTTGCGGAGATATTTAAGGTCAAAATTCCAACTTTTACAGAGGATTTTTTACGAAAACAAGTTTTTAATGTATATAACACAACTTTAAATACCCCCGCGGATTAAAAAAAAAAACAATTGCCTCTCCATTCTCAATAAGAAAACTAAAAAGATTCCTCTTTAAGTTTTGCAGTAGGTATTTAATAGTTAACACGTTTGTTCTAGACGAAGCTATCGACCTGACAATCATCGTCGGTCAGCAGATACTCTGCCGCGTGACCCACGTGGAGTCTTTCGAGAAGTTCTATGTACAACTTGACATGGACAAGGCAACACTGGTTGAGGAAGCTATCGCCAACTTTGACACTAGCAATGTAAGTACTGACATTGTGGCATAGTAACTACTTCCATATGAATGTATTTCATAAATTAAGTTATGGTCGACAGGATATTGTATTACATACAAATCACTTTCATTTTGACGATTTAATAATATGAATGAATTAAAAATAGTTTCATATGGAGTATTTTTACAAATTAAGGCTACTAAAGAACAGTGATAACGGCCCGACCGTCGTGAGTTCGAACCCAGACAGGCACTTAACTTAGTGTATTTAATTTCATCACCACTGCTCTCAAAAGCTGAGGGAAAATATCATGAGGATATCCGAGAACCAAAAATTCGAAGACATGTGACATCTACCAACCCGTACTTGGCCCGCGTGGTCGATTACGGCCCACTCCCGCTCACTGAGAGGAGGCCTGTGTCCCAGCAGTGCGAACGTTATAGGCTGATTATGGAAGGCTGCTGGATATACGCTAGCGCAGCAGCTATAGTTCCTTTTTGTTTTGAATTCCCCAATGTTCGCGGTTTTAAAGGTTTGTTTCTTAACGGCATTCGCAGCCGATAAGACGGGCGGTCTGATCAGCTGCTATAAGACATTTCTGTTTTTATTCTTTGTGTAAATAAAACATATTGAACTTTAACATCATATATTACCTACTCTATAAAAGATTTAACTTAAATAATCAAAACCCTGTTTTCTAGCTGACACCATTGACCGCGGACAGTCTCGCAGACGGTGTCCATTGCACGTTGAAGCACGACGGTAAAATATACCGCGCCATTTTAGAAGATGTCTCCGACCCAGCTAACATCAAGGCTGTGATGCCAGACTACGGGAAATCTGTCACCACTGCTTTGGAAAATGTAAGTGATAACCAATATGAGTGACTTTAAAATTATAGAGTAGCAGTGGAGTTTCTTGCCGGCTTTTCGCCATAGTAAACGACCAATTGGAACCGTGAACCTAGCTTTTGGCGTTTCATAAGTGCCCATGTAGGTTTATGTGAAATAAATTTGAGTTTAATGATAGCAGCGTATTATAGTATGAAGAACAACAGTCGCGATGGAGTAATTGACGTACTTCATCTAAGACAAAAATAAAATGTGACGCCGAAGAAAAACTTTCGAAGCGCGCGTCTTTAGATTCTTCTATCAGCATTTTAGAAACCAGGCAATGGTTCCGATTCCCTTGTTCACAAACTAAACTAAATTTAAGTTCAGTGCATCTTTTTCTTTCTATTTCATTAAGAAAAGGACACAAGATAAAATATTAGTTTAGTCCTTTCAAATTAAGATACTCCATAGACAGTATAGACGTGATTAAAAACATGGCGACTAAAAATACGTCAAAAAGGGGTTTTATAGATGCTATTAAACATATATTTGCACTTTCATTAATTGTAAAACATTTTAAAATAGTAACCGGAGTTTCTTGTCTATTCTTCTCCATACGAAATTATCTCTGGAAGGGGCATCTAGAATGAATTTTTTTTTTTTGTAAATTACAATGTTAAAATTGATTGAATTTTTGAATCTTTGATTTACGATTTTTACATAATTATTTCAGATCATGATCTTACCAACGGAACTGAGTGTGTACTACTACCAGTCACTGGAGTGTTGTCTGAACAACTACACGGCTGAGTCCAAGCAGCTGATGACTATTGAGGAGTTGCAGACCAAGCTCACTGGCAACAAGGTCATTGTGTACATCAACCATGTGGAGGGGATCAGGTAAGCATTTTGTTTTATCAGAATCATTCATTATGTTTCATTCCATTGTACTTACTACTACTAAAAAGATCCTAAATAAGATTTTGTTGCAATGAAATTTGAAACTTGTCATGTATGGTAAAGAGTTGGTTACAAAACTTGATTATTATACATATGCGAGATGCTTGATGTTTAGATACATGCCAACTCTATAATTATGACAAAGATTGTGGGTTAATGCCGTGTATATGTATATTTACCCCTTTATTTATAAACGTTTTTTAAAGTTAATAGTATTTAACCATACAGTATTGAAGTTTGAACGTCACTTTAACTTTTAATCATCATTTATAAATAAACCCCTTAGTTTTTAAGCTTTCATAAACAAATAAATTATCTAAGATTGTGAATTAAAGCCTAAATATAAGAGTGTTGACTTGTTCCAGCTTGGTCACAACTCTATACGACTGCGTAACCGGCCACAAGATCGCCGTGTTCGAGCCTGATGAGGGCGCGTACGACGAAGTCATCCAGTTCTGCATGAGAGCCGTCTTTAACTACAACTTCGGAATGGCCTACATCGTCCACATGGAGAACTTGAACGAGTTCTATCTGCAGAAGGCCAGCGATGGTGACAGGATCGCTCTGTTGCTTGATGACCTTTATAAGTACTATGAAGAAGGTAAATAATGATTTTAATAATTATATCGACATTCAATCTTTAACCTCACAACTATTTCTTCTTTCTTTCATATTTATTTATTGTGTTTTATAATGCCCGCGAATACGTCCGCGTGAAATTTCTCTTTCCCCCGCCCCACCGCGTCGCATCGCATCGCATCGCCTGCCCGCGCTATTACTTCGTTTTCGCTGAGCGTTCTTTCTGACTATTTTCTTTTTGCTCAGCTCCTAAATGTCCTAGCGTGGTGTTAAATATAGCCATCCTCAAGACAATTCTTGAGGATGGTTATATTGAAAATATTCTCAAAAATAATTCTCAAATCCGACTGGTATTTCCAGAGACTAGCGCGTTCAAACAAACAAACTCCTCAGCTTCATCATTAGTATAGATAAAAAGTTGGTATAAAAAGGCTTATAGCTAGACACAAATTATGGCACCCATCAAGGCACAGCAACAAGAGAAAAAAAAGAATGGACATAATTAGTTATTTTTTATACTAAGGGCCGACATACACGGACTGCTTGAAGAAGTCAGGATGGACTGCTTCAAGCTGCGACTGCATAGTGAACTACAGTATTCTACGTACACACATACACGAAACCGCTCGAGCAGTTGCAACTGCTTCTGGCGGTCGTGCGGTCAGAGCAGTCGACTGCTTTCGCGCAGTTACCTGATTTTAAATGACGAGCAGTTGGTATCAACTGCTCCAGCAGTTATCAATGGTAGCTTCAAGCTGTTGACTATGACTGCAAGAGCGGTCCATCTATGTTGATCAATCGCTAACTGCTCGAGCAGTCCGTGTATGTCGGCCCTAAGTATGCGCCTGTAGATTATTATTAGTCCATTGTTAGAGCTAGGCCTATCCAATCGGTCGCAACTGCCACACTTTTGCTTGTTCGATCTAGTCTCAGGATATTTTGTCTTCTCATCAGGTACTCCCGAGGCCCTGTCAACCTTCGAAGTAGACGGCATCTGTGTGGCCCACTCCGCCGACGGCAACTGGTACCGCGCCACAATTATCAGCGTCGAAGATACGCAAGTCAAAGTACAGTATCCTGACTACGGCAACACAGAAACTCTACCCAAGGAATCTCTTAAAGTACTTGATCCTAAGTTCTATGAACCGTGCGCACTCGCGTTAGTCGCCAGTCTAGGTCTTGTAGCCCTGCAAGAAGACGCACTTCCGAAGCTTAAGGAATGGACCAATGAAATGGAAGTCCAAGTCACACTGGCTGTAGGTACCGATGGGTGGCTCGCGAGCTTGCATTTAGACGGCGTGGACTTATCCATGAAATTGGTAAACGAGAAGCTGGCCACGCCACAAATAAGTTCAGAAGAAGAACAGAAAGTTGAAGAGGTGCAGGCTCCCCAGGCACATATTGAGCCCACATCCTTGCCTGATGGTTGTACTCAAGTGTACATCAGCCATATTGACACCCCTGGACACTTCTGGTTGCAAATGGCCGACAAAGTAGACACAATCGAAACGATCCAAGCTGAGCTCCAAAGCGATGCGAGCAAATACACCGATATTGCGAATACTGAGTTAGGTACGTGGTGTGTTGCCAAGTATTTGGCCGACGACCAGTGGTACCGTGCCGAAATACTTGACTCCGATTCTGATATCACCACAATTCGTTTCATCGACTACGGCAATACAGACGTACTCGACAACCAGCCCGGTTTGATAAAGGAGATGCCAGAGAAGTTCAAGGCAATGGAACGTTACGCCGTCAAATCGAGCGTTAACGCCATCCCCACTGGTACCGGCCAGTGGTCCGAATCCTCATCCGACTATTTCACACAACTTGTCGGCGATTTAGCAAATCCAGTAGATGCTCTGATTGTCCTGAAAGATGTTACAACGTATGTCGATATCTTTGTTAATGGCCAGAACTTGACTGATAAATTAGTATCTGAAGGTTATGCGACTAGATCTGAAGAGACTGACTGCGGCGATTTGCCGTCGTGCTTCGCCAGCCATGTAAACTCGCCCTCTGAATTCTGGATTCAGTTAGAAACAGCAACCCCGGAGTTACAAGCAATGGAAGCAGCAATGGTTGACGCAGAAAACTTCCCGGAACTCGCTGATAAAGAGGAAGGCGTTATTTGCGCAGCCAAGTACCCTGAAGACGGTGCGTGGTACAGAGCGCAAGTCATTGTGGACGGATCAGAGGGAACTGAAGTCCTCTTTATGGATTACGGCAACGCATCCATTGCTAACGAGTTGAGAAGTCTACCAGATGAACTCAAAGTAAAGCCCGCTCTTTCTAGAAAATGTGCCTTGCAGAAACCTCGCGACATCAAATGGTCGCGTCAGTCTGAGACTAAATTTAACGAATTAGCCGCAGAAGGAGCAACTGTATTTAATGTACAGTTCATCGCGTCTGGTGATATATCTATCGTGGAATTGTTCCTTGAAGGAACATCTGTGACTGAAGAGCTCGTCGGGCTGTGCGACACAGTGGCGTCGGTAAGAATCGCTCCCGTCGGACAAGAAACATACGGCACGGGCAAAATTTGCTACGTCACGGGCGTGGACGAATTCTATGTACACCTCGATGACGTCATTTCAAATCTTGACAAAGTTACGGTAAAGATGAATGAAAGCCCCGAGTTTGAGCCAGTCTCAGAACTTAAAGTAGGATCGGTATGTGCTGCATTTTGGGCTGAAGACGAACAATGGTACAGAGCGAAAATCTTGGAGTTTTGTGATGTCGGTTATCACGTGCATTTTATCGACTATGGCAATAAAGCTAAATGCGAAGAATTCAGGCAACTGCCTGAAGATCTCGCCGCAATAGAACCTTTAGCAAGATGCTGCCGTCTGGTCGTACCAAATGACGATCCCGCTTTAATGGAAAGTGGCAAAACCAAACTGGACGAGCTTACTTTAGATGACGCTACAATTAGTATAGAATTTTTGGATAGCACAACTCACCCGGCTCTAGTTAAATTGACATCAGATGGAAAAGATTTTTATTCGGACATTAAACCTGCTGACCAGACTACAACAGACAAGACAGAAGAACCAAACACGTCTGCCGAAAAAGAAATTGAAAAAGCAGCTAAAGAAATTTCAGAAGAAACAGCTAATGAGTTACATACTGCAGCAGATGAGTTACTTAAAGCAGCAGCTGAGTTAGAGGAAGTAGTAAATGAGCAGTTTGAACACAATACATCACAAGCTGATCTCGACGAAAGTATCGAGAGCAACCACACAGTTATTGAGAACAAATCTTTTGAGGCGAAGGCTGACAGTTTGAGTGAAGAAATTGCGGCAATTGATGAAGTGAAAGATGACACCGCGACTAGTCCTGAGAAATATATACCGTCAGGAACTCTGGAGGACACATTCGACACCGTAAAGACGTCGGAAGAAGACGAATTTAGCGATTGTGTCTCAACTGCTAATACGTCATTAAATATGAGCGCGGATTCTGGAAAGTTTGTAGATAATGTACAAGAAGGAACAGAAAAATCAGAACCTTTAGAAAAAATACCAGAAGCAGAGAAACCTGAAGTGACAGAAACGGCAGGAGAGGCTGAAACAGAAAAGGCAGCAGAGCCTGTAACAGAAAAGGCAGTAGAGACTGTAACAGAAAAGGCAGTAGAGACTGTAACAGAAAAGGCAGCAGAGACTGTCACAGAAAAGGCAGCAGAGACTGTAACAGAAAAACCTGTAGAGAAAGCAGAAACGGATAAGTCTGCAGAAGAAGCAGTAACACAAAGTCCTGTTGAAAAAGAAACGGAAAAACCTGCAATCGAAGAAGCAGAAAGTCTTCCAGAAAAAGCAATAGAAACCACAGTAATTAAACCAGAGACTGAAAAACCCGCTGTCAAAGAAACTGAGACAGAAAAATGTGCAGACAAAGTACCAGAGTCCATAGAAAGTTCTGTCGAAAAAGTGCCAGAGCTATCTATAGATTCAGCAGAAAAAGTTACAGAACCCAGTGAAGTTAAGACAGAGGTTGTCAATTCAAGTTAAGAGGTTGTAAATAAGTGAAAAAAGAAGTATTTCTAGTAAGGCAACACGAAGAAACTGACACATCGTATATATTAATCAAAGATTTAAACCGATATAATGTGTCTTCTTAGAACTGTTTTTAACATGCAATAATTTATATTTTGCATCGTCTGTTGGTTAGACCAAGAGCCAATAACTATAATTGGTAACAAGCAGCTTTTTTTATACTTTTTTGTACGAAGTACCTAAAGAGTAGTGTTATAAAGTTTGACGTATAGTTTTACGTGTTTTTTTTTTTTTTAATATAGTTTTGTTGATTTATTCGCTTCTCGAATAGCTGACGGTTATTAGGACATGTTGAACGTTTCCAGAGACAGTGTTTATTGTTATGATATGAGTGGTTAGAGATTTAAAATAACAGAGAAAATAATTAATAACTTTTGTACCATTATACTCTGTCCACTACGTTAACAATTTTTTGACAGCTGCCTTAGAACGATTCCAGATTACGTAAAAAATAACTTTAAAATGCGTAATAAAATAAACATATAAACTGCCTAATCTTATTGAATTATCTTATCGCTATCAGCACATCTATACCGAGTTCAAGAGGTCTGTGTCTTTATTATGGTGGAATATTGACTGATAGCTTTTGAACGCGACGGCGTTCAGTGCTATTGGTGAAATCCAACCTGATAGCACTGAATAACGTTTCCTCGACTTCTTACAGACATTATAATACCGTATGTACGTACGTATGTAAGTTTTGACAAAAAACATATAATTACTCACTAGTTCGATCTGTTAAAAAATGGTTAATCTAGTGGACAGAGTATAAAAGTTTGTAGATCTAAAGTATTTCATAAAACATTATTATAAATACTCATTTTTTTAAGTTTTCTTTAATGTTATCGGTATCGTTGGGTAAAGCACAGATTTTCATTACTAATATAGGAGTTCATTCATAACAGTATGTGGCCTTTATAATGTACATACATGACATAACTTATTGTAATTAAACACATTCCCTTCATTTAACATTAGTTTCACGTGTCACCACAACCACGAATACCGTAGGTAGGTATATTGATTGTCGTTATTTTTTGTTTAATCATCTTGTAAGATTCAGGAAAAGGAAGATGTTACGTTTTTTTTAAATTAATTAAAGCTATGTAGAAAACGAATGGATTTTTTTATTACATCATCTTTTTTACTAACCTCGGCTGTCTGCTAGCCATCAACACAATGAGCAGCCAAGTGCGCGAGCATGTTCTGTGCTGTCAAGTTTTGAGTAAAGATAAAGGAGTGCCCTATGCAATTTTAATCATGAGTACTATTCAGTTTAGATTGTCTTCATTATCAATTAAACATTGCTCGAAGCTTTTTGCTGCTCATTGTGCGCTGAACCTAATGCGGCCCCCACTACCTAGTTATACTTTGATGGATGTCACGTTATCCTAGTTTTCTTGAACGCGGCCGAGAATTTTCTAAAATTCCAAAAACACTGTCCGACCTAGGGGTCACACCAAGGAGGTTAAGGTTACCTTTTTCTATCAAGAAGCTTATTAGTGCTATTGTAACACACCTCTGCATAATCCTTGGGAATACAGGGGTGATCTTAACATAACATTACGCCAGTGTTCCTCGAAGGGCTGGGCAGAGGGTGTCCCTCATTTACGCCTGTTTTTTTTTAAGTCCATGTAATAGGGGATGAGCCTATGATAGGGTATAATAGATATAATATATAGTATAATAGATTTATTATTAAGAGGTTTTGTTTTGGATTTGGGGGGCTTTTGATTTTCTTTTTTTTTTTAGACACAAATCTACCCAACAAACAAACTAAGCTTATAAAATTAAGTCTACAAGATCTAAACTCTTATATTTGTTATAAAAGAGCATTAATTATGTTAATTTTCCTTATAGTGGCACATTATTAGAAGATTTGGCTAATATTACCTTTATTCTTATAATTTGGCTAGGTAAACGTTAATAAATCCAATTAATACGGTTACAATAAGGGTTCGAAATGTGTTCTTCTTATAGAGGCTAGTTACATTGCTTTTTAGCCATATAATATTCAAAGTCATATAAAGGCTTTTAATATGGTCAATTATTCTTAGAAAAGTAATGCACAAAGTAACTATGATGCTTTTTAACTTATAGGAGCATTTGATAAGACGTCTATCCAACAAACAAATTCTAACATTGTATATGATCTTTACAAGGATGAAAGCAATCCATATTCCCTTACACAGTGATTATAAAGATATTATTCTCTACATGGCAACATTAAAATGTTTTACATAACTAGATTCGCCTTTTTGAAAGTACAGCAGATTGTGTGAATTTATTACGGAGTGGAATTCACATTTAAAAAATGAATTCAGAATAATGGAAGAAGCTTAAAAGGAGCGGTGGTTATAGAAGAAAAGTAAAAAAAGTCTACGAAAACATAGTTAGGAGCATTACACCCACCACCTCTATTCCTATGATGCTACAAAATGACCAAGCCAATACCAACGAATCAGCCAGTGGTTCTGCAGAGGATTATTTTATAGAATATGAGAATGAAAAGGAAACCAAAACTATGAAGTGCCCAAGAAAATAACCTTGAATTTAAAAATATATCACCTATCGTAGTGGGAATCTATGAAGGGAAATCAAAACCTGCCGATTTAACCTTATATTTAAATTCTTTTGTCAATGAACTGAAGCAAATTGAGAATTGGCGTTATTAAATTAATTTATAAAAAATTATGCAAAATATTATGGAAAGGATTATATTACAAGTAATGTGCATAATTTATCACACCTCGTTTGATGAGGTCCGAAAATTTCACACTACAAAGTTTTAATGCTTACCCTTTTGAGGATAAACTTCAAATTATCAAACAGGGAAATAAGCCTCTAGCACAGTAGTAAGTTAAAAATAAAATGGAATATCCGTTTGCAAAACAGTGCAGTAGCAAAAATGGATCTATGTATATTGGTACTGCATTAATTTTAAATCTTTTATTTTATCTTCCCAAAAACACGATAAATGGTTTTTAACAACGGACTAACAAGTTATAGTAATAAGAGCAATACACATTGATGAAACTGAAGACATACGACTAGAAGGATACCGGATGGATAATTTAGTTGACGCCTTTGACTACCCCTTAAAGTCTTCATTAATTAATATTTATAAATGTGAAGATTACATCTCAAGTAAATCAAAAAATATATGACTTTTCATGCGCTGACATTAAATGTAAATTATTAAATGTAGAATATAATTCGGTATTGTATTTTACACCATTAATTCATACTTTGTGAAATAAAACAACTAATTTGAAAATCATGTATTTTTATTAAAGTTATCATTTTTATAGGCTATCATGCCGGCGTATATCAAAATCAAAATACTAGTAGGAAAATGATCAACCATCATCAATAGATAGATTAATTCAGTTTTAACAAGTAAAATACCCTCTTCTGATGTGTTTAAGAAAACAGTACAAAATCAGTCTCTTTAATAAAATGTGTCCACTTCCATGGCTATCGCATATTAGATCTTTACTTTGTAGGAATTTGTCAACATCTGCCAATATGTATACTACCATTACAATATCTGCGGACAAACATATTATATATAATCATATTCTTTATTGTGTACTTATAATTATAATTATATTTAAAATTTTAAATTAGTGCACAAAAGCAAGCTTATCCCTATAAAGAGATCTCTTCCAGGCAACCCAACTATAGTGAAACATAAATTTTATACATATGGGAACAAGACTTGCTAGGTACAGGATTTTATTCGTGAGAAAGGAACCCTGACAGTATGTAAAATGGCGATAGCATAAGCAACAAATGTGGCCATTATAAAGTCTTAAGTCTTATAGACTCCTTGTAGACGATGTGCGAATCGTTTTGCTCTCATAAAATAGCACTATTTATAATATGACTAAATAATTCATAAGGTTTGTAGCACAAAACAGCTTTAATTCAAGGGCGGGTTGATACTACAACACACAGCGTACCACATTTTACCATGCATTTGAATTCCCATACACTTTTCACTATAAACGAGCACATAAATCAGGTAAATAAACTACATAAAAAATAACTTACCGTTCACTTGTCAGTAAAATGGTTGACGTTGCGAAAATGTAATAATCACTAAGAAAAAAACTTATTGCAGAATCATAAACAGACGGCTATAAGGGCCTACGGCTTTTTAAGAGCCTTTGATTTGCCGCAATGAGTTTAACTCCCTTGTATCGGACCATAATAAAACACGTATAAGGGTGATCGCCCGTATTAACGCTTTCTATATGTTTCTTTCAAGTGTGTTGGCTTTTTAGAAGCTTTTTTCTTGCCATTATAAGTTTAACTTCCTTGTTCCTTGTCATAATATAACACGTATAAGGAAAAAAAGTGGACAATAAAGCAACTATAAGGGGGGTATAAGGTTATTGTCCTTATAATTTGTGCCCAAACGCACCCTTATTAGCGATAATGCGGCTCCTATAAGAATATTATTTTTGGCAATATAAGCCACTATAAGAGCAATTTTTGTTTGTTGGGTAGACTCCAGCCAGGCTGCTACTGAGATACCTATGCTAGATGGAATAACACTGCCTGACGGTTTATTCCCGGTCGTCCCCACTAGGTACGAAAGGGAAAAAAAGTTTCGTTCCTCCTCCCCAGTGGTGACGATTGGAAATTTTTACTTCGCACTCGTTTCGCTGTAGACGAGAGTCAAAATGCAGTAAGTAATGGGGATTTCAATAAGAGATTAAGAGAGAAAATGTTTTAATTACGAATTTCTGACTAAGATTCAGTCTTTTTAAATTATTTTTAATCAAAAATTTGTTCACGCTAGAAAGTCGTAATTAAAACATTTTAACAATCTGTGAAATCTCTTATTGAAATCCATATTACTGCATTTTGACTCTCGGTCTATAGCAGAACGAGTGGGAAATTAATAGTTCCAATCGTCACCACTGGGGAGGAACGAAATTTTTTTTCCCATTCGTACCCAGTGGGGACGACCGGGAATAAACCCCTGACCCGGGTATCGAACCTAGGACCTCATGCTCAGCAGTAACGCTTGTGACCACTAGATGAACGAGGCAGTAGGTACAGCCGGTCGATTCTGTTAAAAACACCGTGAGAAGTAAGGTAAAGTGAGCTGTCATTCCAACTAATGCTAGGGATTATCACTACAGCTCACTTCACCCAAGTTATCACGGTGAGATTTTTACAGAATAGCACGGCAGGGGTGATATGCTGGTACACACGGCTACATATTTCCAGTTTTAGTTGACCTTGCATTGTATAGGTTTTTCGTACAATCAGAAGTCAGCTTATACTGGTTATGTATAGCTTAATGTGTAGCCGTGTGTACAGACGCCAGGACATCAAGCTACTACAATCTGTCAAATTTCTTTAATAGATTTTCAACTTTATCGCTAAAACATTAAGGTTCAAGGTTGATTGGGAACATTTGACAGTTTTGGGTAGCTTGACCTGCTGGCGTCTGTACATATATGGTGATATGATTTCCCAAAAAAAGAGGGGTGATATTATGTTATAAATAAAAGACGTATTTGTTGAAGATGTTTTATTCTAAAATATTAAGTCCAAATATAAAGAGAATATTACAAAACATCTATACAATGTTACTATGGCAGTTATCTCAATGTTCTTATATAAAAAATACGCTACCAAAATATACGAAAATCAATTATATTTACAATGTCCTGCATTGCAAACAAAAATGAGGCCTGATTCTTCCCGGTTGTAGTAAGTGAAATCGAGTTAGCTTGTCGATTTCAAATAATTTAATTACCGACACCAACAACATGCAATGTTTTCATGCTTTACGCACCGTCATGCGTTATGAGCTTGAGAAAATGTTTACGATTATTGTTGCTAAAATATATCAGTAGACCAACTCTTTGGTAATGGGACCCTGAAACTCATACTTCGAGCACGTTTCGAGGGTTGGTGGAGCGAACCCGGCCTCATTTTTATTATTTAGGATTTAGTGATCATATAATTCAATACACAGTATTAAACAAAGTTACTTTTTGTGTCTGCCTATGGTTACACTGTCACACTTAGATCTTATAAGACACACACACATTACATTAGATTTTGATGCATCATTAAGAGGATTTATTCCGGATGGTTTATGAATAATACATTAATATTGAACCTAAGATATGCACACAAATCACATAGCACACGAATCTCCATAATATTATGACATGTCGCCATTTCACTCGTCGGAAGCAGGGTCCGGCCGCTGGTACTTCATAAAAATTCATTGTGAATGGCGTTTTAACAAAAATTGCACTACATTTATGCATACGTAACAAAAACGTAGTACCAACTTTACTAATGTTTTATGAGACCTTTTATTCCAAAATCATTCATGTCGTCGTGTTTTTCCAAAATCAGTCCTTTTTCATTTGCTAGATGAAGGACCGAAAGTAAGGCTAGAGGCACACTAAGAGATTCTCGCATGTTGGGTGTAAGTTTTTCCGGTAACCGCTGGTATATTGAAAAGAAACTAGTTTCTGTGACATCCTCCTTTTCTCCTTCTGGCGTGTTTTCTGTTAGCATTTTCCATGTGCAGTGTTTTAGCTGTTTCATGTCCACCTTCTTTGCCCGCATCGCATAGGGTATGAAGATTTTTGCGACCTGCAGCAAAATTGGATTTAGTACGATCTGAAGATACATAACATACTATCACGCCTGTACGTGTGTGTGTGTAGAAGGGGTAGGAACAGGTTATACGCCTACACCCACGTTATGTTCAATTGAATTATAGCTGTTTATTATCAGCTGGTCATCATCGGCCAGCTAGTCGGTTTCCAGTCTAACTGGATGCAGCTTAAATACCAGTATTTTACATAAAGGGCCTATCTGACCTCCACAACCCAGGAACTGGGTAATGCCCTTGTTGTCAGACTTTCGGGCTTCTGACGGCCCGTAACGACTATCAAAGATCCACGTAACGAATGTCATTCGTGGATCTTTGACAGACCAATGGCTTAACATGCTTTCCGAGACAAAGAATATAAGTGTTATATATTACCTTAGTTGGTGGTTCCAACATGTCGGTAATCTCTTCTGGCTCGGCCGTTTTCAATTGGTCGTGCAAGTCGCCCGCCGCCGTGGCGTCTTCATTACCCCAGTCATCGCCATCCTAAAATAGTTGATAAACGACTGTTATTTTCCACATATACAGGGCGTCACACGGCTATGCCACATGGAGGGAAACTACCTTGAATATTATTGATGGAACATTTTACTGACAGAAGACATTATTTTAATTTAAAAATCAATTTAAACTGCATTCATAGATTTTTAAATAATTCTAAAGATTGAGGTACTTGAAGAGTCACTACATTTACATTATATTAAGTATGTGAGCTCTCAAAAACAAATTAAGGAACAATCCTTGCTGCAAACGAGTTGGTGGAAATGCGTAATGATGAGGCAGGTAGAGTGGACCCGATGACTCTGAGCACCACTCAATGTTCTTGTCAAAGGATCCAATCTTGAGGCTATCCAACCTGAGGCAACGGAGGACCCGTCCCAGTCTGGAGGAGCTCGGGACTGTGTCCCCGATCAAGATACGTCACATGTTGTACAAGATTCATGTCAAGTAGCACACACAGAGACTTATGTTGTCACTTCTTCTAGTAAGTTTGTTGTTGTTCTGTTATGTTTTCAGATAGTTTAGGGAGAGGGTTAGGTTAGGTTAGCTTATTTTTAATTTTATATTTGAAATTGTTTATTTTTTACATTGTTCTCACATATAGAAGCAATAAGAATAATGTACCCAGGATTTTGTAATAATATCTCGATTTAAAAGAGTGTCTGTGGAGTTTCTTGCCCGTTCTTCTCCACAGAGATCTACGTTTTGGAATGGTCAACTAGCTTCAACTTTCTGACCAATTATTTAATTTTGACAATTCAAAAGTGCCTGAAATGGTTTAATTGAAATAAATGATTTGAGTTTGAAAAAGCAAAAAATAATCCTTATGATGAAGCCTTTCCATCGGTATGATAAAGCTACAGGATAATTTTTTTTTCTCGTGTAGCCGGTTCGATTCCCGGTTCAACCATGCAATTATTTAAAAATCTATGAATGCAGTTTAAATTGTTTTTAAAATTAAATAATGTGTTCTTTCAGTAAAATGTTCCATCTACAATATTCAGGTAGTTTCCTTCCATGTGGCATAGCCGTGAGACGCCCTGTATAGCGTTCAATTTAAGACTCATTAGCAAATATTGCCCGAGACATAGCTACGGACGGTGCAAGTGAAGGGCGAGGGATTGTGAATCGTACTGCTTGGCATATCGAGGCGAGTTACTGTGCAGTGACAAATTCACCTCTTAGCTGGGGTCACTAGGGTAGCGGGACCATCCGAAAGGGTTTACCGCTGCCCTGGAACATAAAGGGCTAAGGAAGGAACACGGGTGGGTTTTAGTCAGTAAAAGTCTGACACTCCCTTCTGCTCCACCCAGAGCGGGAGGAGTCATTTGATGATTTCCCATCCTCAAAAAAAAAAAAAAAAAGCTGGGGTCACTACACAGCCACCATAAATTTTGAATCAGGTTGTAACAAGCGGGTGTTGAATCATCGCGCTAACGGCCCATTCACACCAGCACCTCCGTATTATACATGAAGAGGATGATCGTCGAAAAATTATTTTATATCTTTGATTGAAACATTCATTTCTGCTTTACCGATTACTATTTCGCCGAAGTAGAATACTCACAGGAATATTATTAGGACAGTAGGACGCATCGTTCTCATTGTTATAGTCATAATCTCTGGCTTCCTCCACTGTGACTGGCTCCGGTTCAGGTTGCTTGCTCTGCTCAAGGTCGCGTTTGCGCATCATCATCACGTTTTGACGGAGGAAGAGTTTCCGGAAGTGGGACTCGTCTAGGCCTCTGTAAAAGAAATAGAGTTATGTTATAAAGTGAAAGGATTCCTCTGGGCAAGAGTGAGCTGCGTGATGCATGATCTTGATCGCGGATGAAATTACCAGCTTGAATTTAAATTGGCTACGATGTACGCTGTTTTAAGTTCATACAGTCAATATAACTACAAGAATATTGTGGCTTGACTTAGATGTTTTCCAAAAGAAGATATTGTTCGAAGTTTTCTTGTCAACGTAAGCATATTGGTGGTAGTTACTTTGTACTGGGATTTTTCGTTTTAATTTGAATGTTTTTCGTATGTTTTAAGTACGCTGTTTATGTAAGCAGTAACCCAGAATAAAAAAAAAATTGTTTGAAATGTTGAAATATTTGGAGCTGGCAGGTTCCAAGGTAACCTTATTGCCAAAAGCCCAACACAGACTCGATAAATCAGCGAGAGTTTTACTAATCTCACGCGTTTTTCCCTTGCATGCAGGTAAAAACCACAGAACGCTACATGCTATCATGCATACTCCGAATTTAAAACATCGTTCTATTTATGTCAATCGTTTGAAAATGACAGATAGCTGTCAATCGTTTGAAAATGACAGAGACAGATTGATGTTTTAAATACGTTTAGCGTTAAGAGCCTGTACAGCGGTCCACTAGCGCCACTCCTTTAAAACAATATTATCTCGTGACTGAGAAGGAATTATGAAAATCTGCTCAATCAGCGACCTCGGTAAGTGTGTCTAGAATTTTCTAATACCTTTTATTAAGTTTCATATTGAGACACGAAGCAACTAAATACGACATATAGCAATGTGGCCGCTTTTCTTTAGATCGAATTTTGTTGCTTCGTGTCTCAATATGAAATTTTATAAAAGGTATTAGAAAATTCTAGACACATTTACCGAGGTTACGAGATAATATTTTTTTAAAGAAGTGGTGCTAGTGGACCTGTGTGCATCCTCTTAAATGCATTTAGTTATTTGTGATGCAAGTGGGCTTTAAAAATCAAATATACAATCTTACCTATCAATAGGAGTTTTAAAGTTAGCCTCGTTCCACGTATGTCCAGTCGCTAGCGTTTTCCTACTGATCATGATCTTGGCTGGCTGGGTCGGTTCGTACTCTCCGACGGGGTCAGATCGGCAGTCAAACGCTAAGCCAGCTACTAGGAAGTCTAGCTGGCGCTTCGTTCGAGATGGCTTCTTGCCTTCGACGGTGAGGCGGCCGGTTACTGATTGGGTGCGTTCCGACATTTTTGAAGCTGTGGAAATAAGCTTGGATGAATGAATGTTTCATTTGCCAAAATATAGGTATATATGACATTCATTTAACGGATGGTTTCACTATATTCGGTTTTTCAGTAATGATGCTGTGTATATGATTTTGAATAATATACTGCATTATAATTGCTTATTTTTAATATAGATATATTACGACTCGAGCAAGTTGTAACATTAGGAACAGGGAGTACATGAAATGTTGTAAGCTTGGAACTTACTTAGATTTGCACTATTGAGGTTAATTCAAGCACAAGCATATATCTTTTGGCTTCGTTAGAAGCTAGTAAATTTTAGCAAAGAAGATAGTCAAGGAGTCTAAATTCCTATAAATAAAAGCGTGTCCGCCTTCACCTCTGTTGTTCTTCAGCCGCCAGTGCGAGGGCCCGGCCCAGGCGGCCACGATGGCGCCGCAGTAGGAGTACTCCAGCCGCGTGTCGCGCGGCGCGCCGGGCCGCATGTCCGTGAGGCGCGCGGCCGGGCCCGCGCCCGCGCGCAGCACGCACGCCGCCACGGCCACGTCCGCCTCCTCCTCGCTCTCGATGCCGCCGAGGGGCTCGTCGTCTGGAATTGCAGGAAAACATCTTTTACATTAGTGTTGCAAATATTGGACCGAAGCCACTGCCAGTCGACGGCCTTTTACCAGCAGTAGAGTGATGCAAGCTGAAAATAATCAGTCATTTTATTAGAGTGATATGCTTTTTATGGACAAAGCATATATCTCTTTCTCATGGACAAAAGTTTAACTTGAAAAAAAAACAATACATCTTGTTCGAAGACATATTATATAAAGAAATAAAGATGATTGTGTTTGCAGTGAAATAACTCACTCAAATATTTATTCTTTCAGAAGAAAAAAACAACCTCCTATACATAGACACCTGCTTTTTCCAATGAATGCTGTTGAGAGAGACAAAATTGAACAACTGTCATAAGAAACTCTTCAAATGCTATTAAATCTTTCGAAGAAAAAATACACATACCATACAAGTCGTTATGCTGTTCATCCTGTGGTATCGGCTCGACCTCCGCGTTCACATCAAACGCAAGCGCCTGCTGCGACAAGTTCAGCCGGTTCTCTTCCACCCAGTTAGTTACACGATTGTCACTGAGTAACAGAAACAATACAATGTTCAGCATAGTTCGAAGATATCTTTTCATGATTTTCTTTTGGGTTTTGTAATAATACTGTTATTTGCTTCGATCAATAATAGTACTAGATTCCCGATAAGCGCTCCAAAAACGGCCCGAAAAATAAGACCACAAATACTTTTGTGGTCTTATTTCAAATTAGTATGTTTTAACCTTATTACTTAGACTTTAAGTTTCATTTTAGAATAAATCTGAAAATTTAAAAATAGAATGATTTTATTTTCAAGCGTCATTTTAAATATATTTTGCAATGGTAATTAAACTTTATGTTTAAGCATTAAGGTTTATAATAAACTGAAGTTGTTAATATTATTAAAGTTTTTTCTAAGAAATGTAGATTTTTACGTGTGTGCAAACGTGGCCACTTGAGCGACTGATTTTTGTTCCTGATCCTTAATCTAGTACTATTATTGATCGAAGGTTATTTGTTTCTGACCGACCTGTACTAACATACGGTGCTCAGACTTGGTCGCGCACTGAGTCGCAAAATTTCTGCCTTGGGGTTTGCCAAAGAGCAATGGAGGGCAGAATTTTAGGCGTTAAACGACCCGACAGAATACGAACCACTACTGCTGCGCTCCAAAACGGGGATCCTAGACGCAGGCAAAGAGACTGCCGAGCTGAAATGGGATAGGGCAGGTCACGTCGGCCGCATGGCAACAGTCTCCACACGGTGGTGCCTGAGGACGGACGGCGCCGGCGAGGCCGGTCCAGGAAGAGGTGGCGAGACGACCTAGACGTGTACCGCAAGGGTTGGATCGAGGTGGCTATAGAAAAGGATGCCTGGAAGGATTTGGGTGAAGACAATGTAGGCTATATAAAAAGTTTGTCGAACTGTTCAACAGGTCTACTGAACTTAGAACTTTCTTTATTTTATTATAAGACAAAAATAAAACTTACGTGTCTTCAGTATCTGGATCCCAGTTGGAGATGGAGAACCCGGTGAAGGGTTCACAAATATGGTCGCTGTTTGTAAAAGCGGGCAGTAGCTTAGCAGATAAACTGATACGTTCAGATAGATCTATGTTTTGTTCTTCTGGAATGATCTCTTTTATTTCTTCTAAGAATTGGTCATCAGTTCTAGAATAAGGAATAGTTTATTTCAATACATTATCAAGCAGACATTTTCGACTGATCAGCAAGATGCAGGACGAGATTAGACTAGAATTTTGACAAAACATTTCGTATGGCGCTTCACGTTGTGCGAAATTCCCATCCTGAGACAACACATTATTCGTCAAAGTTCATGAAAAACTAACAAAACATTACTTCAATAGATTTCTGATGATTTCAGACTGTACCTCAATATCAAAGCGAGTGTTTTGTCGTGTATGGGCAGAGTCGCGTTGAACGCTCTGTTTGATGAAGTCACATCGCCGGTCGTCGCCGCCAACCGCTCGAAAAATGGATCTGATAGAAAAAAAAAGACATGTTAATTAGACAGGCTGATTTAAACTTTAGTACCTATAGGAATGGCCCATCTTCCATCCAGCGCCGCATGCCCTGTCACCTGTGCACTCGATGATCTTATGACTTGAGAATTTTGCCATCAATATGTTAAGAAGTAGATAGGAAGGGTAATCGAAATAATAGAAAAGTAACGATATTTTGTACACAAGCGAAACTTCTGCTCCGAACGTGTTCTCATTTGTTTTATTATTATGTACACACGGCTACACATCAAGCTATGTAAAACCAGTATTGGCTGACCATTCATTGTGAGAAAATATCATACAAAGTGAGGCCAAGACAAACTGGTTTTGTATAGCTTGACGTGTAGCCGTGTGTACAAGTTGCGGCCCGCGGTTTCATCCGCATAAGTCTCAATCTCGTGGGAATATCGTGATAAAAACCCTAAAAGGAAGTGAATGATAGTGATAGAGTAACGGCTGACAAGGTAGAATGAGAAAAATAAACGCGCCAACATGAGAAGAATACGGGCAGGAAACTGATTATATGAGATGAGTGTCAAGGCATATAATATGCCCCTTTTGTAATGACAAGGAAACCTTACCTATACAGTCATTAGTATCAAAATCCCCATTGAAAACTGCAGGGTTAGAAGCGATGGCACCCTTGGATTTCTTCTTTTTCTTCTTGATGGGCGCTGCGGCCTCCCCGTCGGCTGCGCCTTCATCTTGCATGTTGTTATCATCGTCTTTCTTGCCTCTTTTAGTCTATAGGAGAGAAAAGTATGGTTATATTTTAAAGTGTAGTTAGATTCCACCCGAGATTTCGTCTGCATTTAATATGTACAGACGCCAGCACATCAAGTTACTACAATCTGTCAAATTTCTTTAATAGATTTTCAACTTTATCGCTAAAGCATAAAGGTTCAAGGTTGATTGGGAAAATTTGACAGTTTCGGGTAGCTTGACCTGCTGACGTCTGTACATCGAAACAGCCGAATTATTGAAATAATACGGTCATCTTAAACTGCATGCAATTAATTTGTCATTCTTTTTCATCCACACCGGCTTGAAACAGATGACAATAGCTTGGAGCAGTTTCTTTTCATCTTTGTAGTATTTTTCAATATACAGCGAAATAGACAATTTCAAAAGACCCATCACATAATCATCTGTTGTATACATAATCCATACCTACATCAAACAATTAGTCAAATTGAGCCAAAATTATGGACTGGGCTTACCTTTGAAACGAAACGACTTTTACATTTGGTATGAGAAATTCAAGTTTCATCAATCATCATCCACGGGCTTAAGAGTGATTTAAATAATCACTCATAAGCCTGTATGAAATAAGTATGATAATATAGTGAATTTTTAACTTTATTTTATTACGATTATGAAATATCACACTTGGTTTATGGAAGTCAGATCAAAAAACATTAATTACTTTCAAGCTCACAGTAATTTGCAAAGATTAACTAAAGAGAAAGACTTGTTTTTCGATTATTGTTATTTTTTTTACATTGAAATGACAATAAATTCTTGAGGTGAATCACTATTAGTTTAGTTGATAATCATAAAGGGAATTTACCTGTGCAGCTTTACTGAGTCCCCCAGCCATCTTCAACACATCATAATGCACCGCATCCACCCTAAATGAGTATATCCTAGCCGACGCATCCACTACCGTAGAAGCCGTCTGTAAATTATCCATGCGAGAATCATGCTTCCTTAACATTGACGTCATGAAGTCTATCAGCTGCAGGTTCCACGCATTGTCTTTTGTTATTTTCTGAAATAAAAAAATATTAAGTAAGGGAACTTTTTAGTATTATGGCTACTAAACCGATTGGTCCAGGTTAATTTTTTCAGAGGTATGTAAAACTGAATTTAAGGGCAACATAGCATACCATAATGGCCTTAAATACAGTTATCAAAATCAAATGATACACTTACATTTTCAGCATAAAGTTTGAGACATCCTTGAAAGTGCTCTTTTTGTGGTGATGAAGACATGGTATCCCTGGCTCGTCTGGGTGATGATGTTTGTGGTGTTGACGATGCCAGGGCACGCTCAGAGGCCACCAATGATGACCTCTCGGCATCATCATCGTTGCATTCCTGTAAAATACAGTTTCAAATAATAAAATATATTTGTAATTTTTTTCCAATAACTTAAAAACATTGTTTATAAAATACTAATTATTTTGGGTACTATGATTATCAGTCAGTCCGTTACGGTCATATTTGAATTTGTTATTTTATTGCTACACCTTAATAAATTTAAATAGGTACCAGAAAATATATTTTTATCAGTTCAGATTATTGCCAATTCTCCGTTTGGTTGTTCTGTCTTACAAAGCCTCTCTTATGTAGCATCACATTGTTTGATATTTTTTATGTCAGAAAAGTAGTGGGACTAGACATAAACTTAGTAGTGAGCTAACTCATTACTGTCAACTTTGTGATAGCGGAACACTCAGGATAATGGTACACATTAACGACTAAGTCGACGAAACCGCCAAAATACGTTCAGAAAAAGCCGGTTTGTGCAAGCTGAAAGTTCAGTAAGTTAGTACAACGAAGGCAAATGTGGTCAAAGATGTTTATAACAAACTTGGTAAAATGTTATAGTCTCGTAGGCCACAAACCTCATTTTTAGAGCCAATTGGTCGTATCTGCGGAATAAGACTTCGCCTTCTAATAGAACTATTGCTACTCCCGCCAACACTTATCCTGGCAAGCCCAGGAGTAGAACTTATCGGAGTGTCTATCATCATTGCGCATACGTAGCATACACCACTTTGTACACAATTTATAGTAAATCTAAGTAATCACAATAAAGGTATCAGGATCTATAGTTACGAAAATCAATATCATAGACTAATATATATAAACTGATCAATATTTTCCGTCAAGCGTCAAATCAAAACGCAACGGTCTTGTAGCAGTTGTAGTGTAGCACTTGTAGCACAGATAATATTATTGTATACTACCATCTACGTAGAGATAAAAAAATAAAATTTCATTTCCTGTCTAATGTGATATATAAAATCGACTAAATCAAGCATAATATAATAATTATGATTTACTAAGTTATAATATTTTTTTTTTTTTTTTTTTAAATAATTGTATTATTAAAATAACACAGAAATTATGCATGTGGTTCAAACTGTGAATAAGTTTATCATCATAATCATCCACAAACGGACTTCACCCCAAAGAGTATAGTAATATCATTGAGATAGGAAAAACAATGTCAATGAGTAATATCATTGAGATAGGAAAAACATGGAGATGCCGCGTTATTCTATACATACATTTGCTTATACAAATATGAGTGAAATATGATCCAGAATTTGAAATATCGTTATGTCTCATTCTTTCTAGTGAGATAATCTTATTTGATAAAAGAGACACACAAATGGCAACATTTTGTCTTGACGTAGTGACAGTTGTAGGTAATAAGTGCCGTAGCAGCCATCTTATGCGACGAGTTTCGTGGTAGTTTTGCTGTCAAATGGTTGTTTGTTTTTTGTATTATTGAGATTTGCGAGAAAATTACGAGGATTTTACCTTTTAAAACTGCATGTGAATGTTGGAAAACAGAAGTGCAACGTGCCTGTGTGTTGTATTGTGAAGTGTGGTGCAAGAAAGAATGAAAATCAACCTCAATTGACTTTGCACAGGTTATAGCCGGTTTTCATGCATTAATACATACAATAATACACAATCGATGATACAATTGTAACGCGATCATGAATTTATGGCTAAAGTATTGATATTTGGGCTCATTTCCATATAACAGGCCTTTTTATTAGATTTGTTAATTCATTCGTTTGTTTACAAACAGATGTCATAATGGAATAGTGTTGTACCGTTGCCGACTTACCGTAATAGTTTCCGGAACTAGTTCCTCTGCTGAAACGATATCCGTATATTCTGCGATGTTAACATAAATAATCTTGCGTCTTATTCGGTCCGAGTGACCTAGCTAGGTCCGGCCTGTGGTTCACACTTCACAGCACCAAAATCCATCGTGATCCAAACGTGATAACTAGTAAAACTCGTATATAGTATCGTTACTAGTTATAGTAACAACGAGATATCAGTTGTTCCTTGATGGACACAACCCTAGCAATGGCAGCCATTTTATGAGACAATATGAGTTGTAGGTATGCACCCTTTTTTTGTAGGTATTTCCAGTCCATACTTTTCTATGTCAATGAGTAATATAGACCCACTGCATGGCTTCTCTTTTCTTGTGCCAATCCCCGCGCTTCTGTGCCAGCCGCATTCAGGTATTTCCCGCAATGGCAACAATGTCGTCCACTCATATCGCCCCCGAACCTTTTTAGTTACTATACTCTATGCTCCGAACGACCGCGGACCGACACGACAACTCGTCTTTCAGTCTTTGGATGCCACATGGTAACAGCCTTACTCTATTTGTTATTACTGCGCCTTGCCAGGTGTCCTACCCAACTGAATTTAAAAGCTCCAGAATTCGTTTTCTGATCTTCGGCAATTTTGGCTAATCTCAGAAAGTCGTCTAGTTTTCTAACAAAAAAGGTCTTGATAGACGTACCCGTCAACCAGCTCCTACATTTTATTTCCTACTTTACTTTAATACAAGGATTTCAATTGCTGAAAATGTTTGCCTCATCTTAGTCGAATCATAATATAAGTTGGATAGAAATAAATAAATAGTATTGATGTTAATCTGACGGATTACTGATGAAGTGATGATTCAGTGATTTTGATAATAAAGTATTGATAAGAGCTTTTATTCGATGACTTTTTGTAATAGTATGGTGAAATAATTTCATATTTCTAGATCATCATCTGCCTAGCCTTTTCCCAACTATGTTGGGGTCGGCTTGAATACCAGTATTTTACATGGAGCGACTGATATTTCTAGATATGATATTAAATAAAATACTAAAAAATAATAAAATACTGATATTTGATGTTATGCTTACAATTGTTTTTTTTTTAATAGCCAAATAGTGTGTTTCCAAAATTCCCCCACTCATTACAGCTGTTTGTAAACGCATCGCTTGTTGCCAACTTCCCGTCAGTCATTTTGTTCGGTGGCTGATTTCTATGGTCGACGATATCGTTAAAAATCTTTAGCATCGGCGAATTATTTCCAAAGTGACATTATGAGTTCTGGAATGCCTGAATTGGGCTCCAAGATAAGCCTAATATCTAAAGCTGACATTCGCTACGAAGGCCGGCTTTTCACCGTCGATCCTCAGGAATGTACCATCGCTTTGGCTAGCGGTAAGTTGACAAATGGATACTGTTATCTTATTACAAGGCCTCTTTCGCAGTAATCATCAATTTAATGTTTTCGTATTGTATTTCTTGGCGATAATTATTTTTTCTAGTAGGAACATCGATCGACGTCTCTAGAAAGCTTTTCTCTTTTCCCTCCCGATTTATGCATATCTTTGTTTATTGTTTGGTAAAGCGTCCAATATGTTTATTGTTGGGCATTTTCCTTGTAATTTTCCATGATTTTTAGTTAAATGTAGCTCATTGTTTTTCTTCTACCCTCAAAGTGAAATTGTTGGTCCCGCCTATGACCGCGGTTTCACATTGATGACGTTGATAACGTCCTATTTATGCTACTTTTTTCAGCAGGTGTTAAATTGACGGTACACCGTCTTTGTCCTAAAAATTAATCTCTACACTATTCTGAGATGAGTAGGTGGATATCAGTTAGATCAATCTACCTACTTTTTCTTTCAAGATGCCACTGTGCAATGGGAAAAATAATGACTCGAAACAATATCTAGACCACCTTCAGAGTAAAAGATTAAGTAGTATATAAATTGGTGTAAGAAATCTCTTTTTTTCTCAAATAAATCTAACTACCTACAATTTATAACATTTCTTGAGGTTAATGATCCTAATGTACTTTTTCTTCTCTACAGTGCGTTCATTTGGTACGGAGGATCGAGAGACTCAGTACCCTGTTGCGCCCCAGAGCCAGGTGTATGATTACATCTTGTTTCGTGGTTCTGACATCAAGGATATTCGAGTGCTGAACAATGTTCCCTCTCTACCCAATGATCCGGCCATCATGCAGATGTCCGTGCCGCCGACGCTCGGAGCCGGCAGTGCACCGGGCCAGTTCACGGCGCAATACAACCACCCGGTTGTCGGACAGACGCCTTACCCCCAGTACCACCCGATGGCTGGCTTTCCGGGAGGTGTCCATGCTCAGCTCAACAAGACCAGTGAGTTGTCTCCGCAAAACTCTGTGGAGCTGGCACCCCAGCCCCTGCCTGTCACGGGTCCGATTGGCTCAGGAGTGGCGCATCACGCCAATCAAGTGAAAGACCAAGGTTTTTGCTCTTGGATAATTTTAGCTTCTGCTTCAACATGCTACTTTGCGATTTTTGCAGTGTCATAAAAATATACTTTTGCTAACCTTTCCAGTAGTTTTCTGTTATGGTTTGGTTTTTGTAACTAATAAAGTATCTAGTTATGATCCAACTCCCTGAGCTTTCACCAAACTTGCATGCAGATTAATCTCATATGGTATATATGTATGTATGACAGTTCAAAGAACTCGCATAATTATGTTTGTATATTTTTGTATTTGTTTACATTTAATTCACACAATTTAATATTATTTGTAACTTTAACAACAATAACAAAATCCATAGCATTATTCTAACTTTACAGATTCTTGTAAGATCTTGAATCAAGATTTTTGTTATGTCCCCTTATTAATATTACAAAAAAAAACTAATATATCGTAACACCACTATATGAGATCAGTTCAGAGTTTATATTCATTTAGTAAATATAACAATAATAATTATTTACATACTTATAATACTAAGATGGGAGTAGGTCAGAAAGTATTAATTTTATTACATTATTCATCTTGGGTATTAGGAATTTTAGGAACCTTAAATAGACAGAAAAAATCCTTAAAAGTTCTAATAAGATTATGGTGGTGGATAATTTCCCAAACATGCAACAAAATTAATAAAACTAACAACAACAGCATGCATTTACAATAATAACAGAAAAAAAAAAATCGCAACATGCATTGTCATTTCTCCTTGGTCTGTTGCTTGTATGAAAATAATAAAAAATACAATTTGATAAAGCAATTTGTAAATCGTCAAAGCTTATGGCATAGCATAGTGTTCTTGTTTATTTTATTATTTTCTCTACTATGTGTGTACAAGAAAATGTGTTGTAGGCTCGATGCTTGACCTCATTGGAGGAGGATCTCAGCAAAGCGCTTCGCGGTCGGGAACACCGGCTGTCGGTGCACACAGGAAGAGCCCTACTGCTGACCAGGGCACGCAGGTATGCTCATAAACTATAAACTAATTTAACATATATAAATTGTAAAATATCCACTTCCATACCATAAACCTATCAATAAATAAACTAAGCTAGGATCTTAGGGTCTGAATAGTCCCAATAAGTTAGCATAATTAATTGTAGGCAATACATTAAGTTGAATAAGCAGTATTTAAGACTTAAAATACATAATAAATGTTTTTCTGGATGCGGCCTTGCCATAGACCACAACAGCAGATTCTGGAGGGATATTCTCGCAATCATTACATGTGGCAAGTGAATTGATTGTTGCTTATTTATTTATATCCCAGTTAGACTAGATATCTTCCATTTCTGATATTATTTTATTGGAAAGGATGAGCTGGAGAATCTGTTTATAAATTAGTGTTATGTTTTGACCCGCATTTAAATATTGTTTGTATATTCATGCCGTGGTGTGAATGTTAATCAATGTTTTAAGGCAAGTTGGCATTTCTGAATTACTTTGATTTTGTTATTTAGTTGTTTCTATTTAGAACAAGAATAACTGCTAAAGAGTTATTTTGAAATAGGTTTTTTCAAAGGATTTGAATAATAAAAACAACAATACACAAATAATCATTACATTATACCTTACTGTTCTCTCAAAAAAAAAAAAAACAAAAAAAAAATGAACCTTTCTTGAAACTTCAATTCTAATGCTTTTTTTTTTGTTGTTGACCTGCATTCTCCACTCATTTATTACTTATCTATATGTATACCATACATGTATCATCACTGTAATCTCAGGGCTACATTCACTACATGTATATGACTCCACACTAAAACACATATGCGTATAGGTCGGCACTGTGGCTAGTGGGTCTAGCCAGCAACGGGACAGCCGACGTGGCAGCAACGGCCAGGCGCAGAAGGGTCCGACGCAGAACCGCAACCGCACCAACTCCCGCAACCGCCAGCGCTACCCGAGCGGCGGCGCGCCGGTGCCGCACCAGCCGCACCAGCAGCACCAGCCGCAGCAGCCCATGCACCAGCAGCACCAGCACCAGCCGCAGCAGCAGCACTCGCAGCATCAGCAACATAACCAGCATAATCAGCATAACCAGCACAACCAGCATAATCAGCACAACCAGGTGCAAACCAACCAGCAGCCGCATCATCATCACCAGTCTGGTAAGTTATAATCTGAATAGAATTGCGGCACTGTTTGTGGAAGGAAGGACGCAAAAAACCTGACAAAACCAGTGCTTTCATGGTAGCTACACTATTATGCTATGTTTATTATACATGTGTAGGTTTTTGTTAAAGAAGCCTAAGAGACAACAGCTGCAATAGATCAATGAGCAAGCTTTCCGTTTGCTCATTCATCTTTTGTTGATGTTGTTATTTTACCAAGCGTGTGTGACCTTTGCAGCAGTATCAGAGTCTTTAGGGTTCCATTCTCGCGTGAATGAAATATTTTCCACGAAATATTTGTATGAATATACAAGTGTCCCATCATGAAACAGCCATAATACAAGTTATGTTTCATTGCTCATGTTATTCCAACTAATTTCCGAAAACGGACGCCTTCTCCATATTTATTTTGTTCTTCGAATCCTCACAAATGTTGTTCCTAGGTAACTTCTCCGGCGCGGGCCAGGGCTACAACCGCGGCGGCTGGAGAGGTCGGCCCCGTGGCCGCGGACGTGGCTTTGTTCCTCGCAACAAAAACACGCTCAAGTTCGATAAGGACTATGACTTCGAACAAGCCAATACTGAGTTTGAAGAGCTGCGCGTCCAGCTAGCGAAGGCCAAGATTTCTGAAGGCGGCGAGGTGAAAGTTGAGGTGAGATATACAATTTTGTTCACAATTCCCTTCGATCTATGGTCGCGTTGTTGCGTCACGTTGCCTAGAACAATGGTCGTTACTACGCGGCCTTATCGAGGGAGCCCAAAAAATGACGATTTAAAAAAGTTGTGTTGAAGTAAAATCATTTGAAAAGAACATTTTTTTGGCTCTTTTTAAGATCAGTGTCAGGCTTCAGGATCAGGCAGAAGACATAACAATTAGATTTATTAAGCTTTTTAACATAATACAGTCTAGAAGTAATGAGGAGACAATTCAAGCCTATAAAACTTTTTATAGGATAATACATTGTTATCAAAATATTACCTGCCAAGTCTATATTACCTATCGCCCTATCCAGTTTCCCTTATATGAAACTTATGTAAACAAGTGGGGTCCCATTCATAATCGTTAATCACGCGGCGTTACAATTTTATTATGTCATAGTCGGTAGTATACTCGTATTATGTTACATGCCAATTACGATCTCTAATTGATTTGAGCTTACGTTTGAACGCGAATTGAAACAATTGCACAATCGTTTGATGACGGAAATTAATGCCGGTACGATTACGCAATAACAATTTGCTTTTATTAAAAAAAAAAACTTGAGAGGTGTCAAGGGACACCCGGATGGAACGAAGTTCAAAGAGAGAGAGAGAGAGAGAAACACGCGCACGCCGCACGACTTACAACTACCTATAGCAAAAAGTGTCGTTCCAACTTTTGTCTTAAATTTTTCCGTCTAGCCTCCTTTCGCAACGCGCGATAAGGAACTTCGTTCCAAAACGAAGCTAAATAGCACATTGTTTTAAGATGTAACTGTTTTTATTTTGCACCTGGTAATCAATTCTAATAATAAAGCTGAAGAGTTTTTTCGAAATGACTCGCTAATCTCTGGAACTGCCAGTCGGATTTCAAAACATCTTTTTGCATTTGATAGTCCAATCCTAGAGGAAGGCTATAGGCTACTTAACATCACGCTAGGCTACCTTAGGAGCCTTGTAAAAACAAAAAGTAACAACCCTGAGCGAAAACAAGTAATGGCGCAGGCAGGCGATGCTGCGGGGTGGGGGAACAAGGGATTTTACGTGCACGAAGTCGCAGGCAGAAGCTAGTATAAATTATAAATCTACGACGTAGGATATTTTTGAAATTACCTTTCTATATATAAATAAAACGTCGCGTGTATGACCCGACGTGACATGGACAAAGCAAAAAGAAAATATAAGAATCGTAGAAGATGGCGTTCTGTAAGCTCTGCTAACCCCAATGGGAAAAAGGCATAAGTATAAAGTTTAAAACTGAGCATTTCAAGTTTAACTATAACAATCTGATTTCCTGTTCTTGTTTTTTAATTCACCGCGAATTCTCGTCACGCTCAATCAACCGTTTTAAGTTCGGACATTTTTTGTCAGCCTAATGAGTTTACAATTGCATAATAGGATAAATACGAAGAATTCGTCCACAACCATACAACAAGCATTATTTTATGGACTTGAAGTGTTTTACTAATGCCCTATTTCTACGTAATGATGTAGCTAAATTTTCATCATCGTCTTGCCAGTTTTTAAACACATAGTTTTGGTAAACATAGGTCATTTGATTACGGGAACTGGCTACAAACATTCCTAGACTATGGTGACCGACTTAGCTGAAGCGTATTTTCCTTTGTTGTCTAATTTCTCTGATCTGGCAGTTAATTCTCAGTATCTAAGTAAAACCATCGTGGTTTGACTTGCATATCAGCATGAATTAAACACTAAGGAAAAATCTAAACGGAAAACGTATCGAAGAACCATGTCAGGGCGATTGCGTCGTTTGCACGCTCAACGGAATCACGCGAAAATCGCCGTCGCGCGTCGCGTTGTGCGACGCGGCCCTCACTAAATTCAAACATATGGCGTTGTATGAGTGCGGTTACGGAGAAGCGATGCGCGACGCCCCGCGTCTCCGTAAATGTGGCCTTAGCCTCCTCCACCAGCCACCTCAGCTAGGCGCTCTCAACTACTTCCAACAATTTTACAATTTGGGCTATTGAAGTTTTGGGAGTACCTGTTTTCACAATTTGATGTTATTTCGAGAATACCTTATTTTACTTATTAATTTGTTGTATTTT
Source organism: Apamea sordens (assembly GCA_945859715.1). Lineage (NCBI taxonomy): Eukaryota > Metazoa > Arthropoda > Insecta > Lepidoptera > Noctuidae > Apamea > Apamea sordens. Next base: position 15,902,023 of record OX244001.1, read on the forward strand.
AAATTGTTTTGAATGTACCAAAAAAATTAATTATTTTTTTACTTTTCGCTCCTCAGGAGTCTGAAGTAATTATCATACCGCAGGGCGAAGTTGACAAGAAGGATGACTCAGGAAATGAAACTGGAGCAGGCGAACCGGAAGTAGACGAGGACCAGAATGGTTACACAGGGTATGACAAGACGAAGAGTTTCTTTGACAACATCTCCTGCGAGGCTGTTGAGAGGTGAGATATAAATTTGAACTTAAAATCTACATATAGCATAAAACCAAGTTGCTGTTTGAGTCTGTCTGTGTGACCAATTAGATCTTGTAAACTACACAAGGAATTTTGATGCTATTTTCACCATATTTTAGAGCATTTATTTTGGGAGGTTTATGTGTATAATAATTTCATATCTAACTTGGATATAGCACAGAAATATCGATGTTTTGAAATGTCGCCATTTGACCCGAGCGAAGCAGGGCGGGTCGCTAGTTACTTACATAAGATTCTGAGATGACCTAGCCTGGCCGTCATTATACAGTCCGTGCTATGGCCCGTAATGTGTCCCAAGACAGTACGAGATTATGGCGATTTAAAATCGAGTTGCTTTTGAGGGTTATGTCTAGTTTAGTTCTATGATCCCACCCTTATTATATAGCTCATAGCCAGCTATAATACCCTAATACATCGACGGTATGGCAACAGGGTGAGGAGCTGAGGTGGAAACTATATTCCACATCATAGGCTGCCCTCTGTGCCTCAAAAATTGTGACCTCTGCGCTGTCACCGTCGAAACCGTGGAAGTGGCATAGTTTTAGGCTAGAGATATTTCATTCACTGTCGTGCCATCGACAATTCTACACGACGAAGAGGAAGAGCTACCATAGATGTTACATAGAACATGTTTATAACTGTTAAACATTTACAGGTCCAAGGGCAGGAGCCAGAGGACAGACTGGCGGACGGAGCGCAAGCTGAACTCGGAGACGTTCGGCGTGGCGTCGGCGCGGCGCGGCGCGTGGCGCGGGCGCGGCGGCTGGCGCCATCACAACCCGCAGCACCAGCAGTACACGTGAGTTACTGTTACAAGCTGCAAAAAGAAAAGACCTGTGCGAGCCCAAAAAGGCTCTCACCTCAGCATAATGCTGCTATATTTAAAACATAACGTTTATCGAACGTGAGTTACTACTCATCATCCTCCTGCTCGTGTACCGACCGACCCGATTTATTTCGTGCCGGCGCAGCTTGTCTTCTTCCGCCTATAAAACACGCAAAAGGACGGGCCAGTATTCACGGAACACGGTATAGCTCCCGCGGGAAGGAGCGACGCCCTGCGACCGGTTGCCATGCCCCCGGACGGGGGCGTCGCGACATCCTTACAGGATGTCTTCTTCCAAACATCTGTATAAGCGATCATCTCAGTGGTCCCTCCCTTTCTAGCCATATCGTCTATTTTGGAGGTGACTAAATCTTTTAGAAGAGCTTCGTACGGCAGTAAGATCGATTAGGCGATCGATCTTACCGTATTTAAAATTCAGTAAAAAAATCGTAGTCTGATCGAAATATCGGCGAATAGTTGTAATAACATTTCCTCAATATCATGGATATTAAAAATATCACGACATTCTTCCAATGTCTCGCCATTTGATCACATCTGAAACAACGAGATTTTCAACTCATTCCGAGTTAATTTGCTTCAACGAGGGCAGTAGATAACATGTGTTTTTCCTGTACAGCAACTACGTGCACAACTTCTCGGACGACGGCAGGTGGCGCGCGATGCGCGGGGGCCCGCGAGGGGGACCCCGTGGGGGCCCGCGGGGGCCGCGCGTGGGCCCCGCGCCCAGCACGCAGCCCGCGCCCGCCATGCCGCAGCCAGCACCCACTGCAGGTATGTTACGCTACTTTTCAAACCATTTATTTCCAAAATATATTCGCCTCAAATCTACAATCTCTATCTTTCATCTCAATCATCATCTACAATCTATCTCATTTTATTTGCTACAATATACATGCGCCAAAGGGTGATCACGTTTTGTCGTCAACTGTTTCTACCCTGTTAAACTTTCCAGACAGTAAGGCTTCTATAATTATGAACCAAGTTTCGAAATTATTGTTTAAACTTTCGTCTTTGAGCTACCTCTCGTTTGTATTTCATTCTTTTCGATTTCGACCCAAATTTTTACATTCTCGTAACTTTTATTTTTGCAAAGTGTTTTACCGTCAAGTTTCTAATTACGCTTATTAATATTCTTTTTGTTTACAGCTAAGTAGGATTTGTGGGAGAGCGTCCGCTACACCGAAAGAATTTTTTATCGCAGCAGGGACTATTCAAAAATGGATAAGTGACGGAAAAGTGTTAGTTTGGTGATGAAGTGTCTTGTATTGATTCGAAAAGTAATGTCTTTGCGGGAAGTTTTAATGTTGAGCAGATTGCAGTTGATGGACATTGTTTTGGTGTGATAGTGTTGTATCCAATATAATGGAAGGAAAAAGATGGAATTTCCCGTAAGCGTGCGACAGAACAAAATGTCGGTACACTGAGAAGGCTCACAGTTAGTATAGTGTAAGTATAGGAGTGTCGTGAGCGATAACGCAATTAGGCAGAGCGTTGGCATCAGCTAAATTGAATTGTATAATGTCACAAGTCGACCAATAGCTGGATGATATTAGGCTCATTTATGTGATTCAAAGATGCCAATGTTATCGGTGAGTGAGATAAAGGCCACTTGTAAATTTCAGGGAGGCTATGCAATGAAAGTTGCATAGGAGGCATTTTATTTATGCAATTAATTATAAATATTTTCATAAAGCTTACCTCCTCACCTGTTATGATTATTTGTGCCTATTTAGGTTTAACCATAAAATATTTAAAGTACTAAAATGGTCTGCTATCATTCGAACGGTCATTGCGCCTCAATTTTATTTATTTACTTGCGATGACATGCGACAGTCTACGCAGCAGTCCTGCTAAAGTATTAGGAAATGAATAATACGAGGATAAATTAGTTTCTAATACCTGCTGGCCAGATGTTTTCATGTGTAATTATATAAATCATTGTGGGTTAGAGGCTGCCTCGGCATGTTATTAAATGTAAAGTGTTTATTGACTGTCGTTCATTTGTAGTTAGTACTAAATAAATGTGATAGAAGGACTGCTGCCACATTGTAATGTAGGAGATGTGTTGATGGCCCGGCCGCGATCTCACGCGGCCGTCCGCTCCACCAACTGATTGATAACACAGTATCAACACTAGTAAAGTCTATGTTTATTCAATTCAATAAATTCTTGTAATATTTAGTTCTAGAAAAGGACTATTGTATTTTCTTGTAGTTAATTTGGAATAATTAATTTTACCTACATGTGTTCATATTGGCGAGTCCTTTTCGTGCAAAATTCTGAAATAAACTTTGACAAGGAACATGATATTTGTAAAAACCTGTAACTCAAAAGCTGTACCTGGTGATTGTATCAATATAAAAATATAACTTTACTACAAATCTTCCAAAAGGTAATTTTATTTAAAACGACCATATTGAAATTTTCAATTTTATTGCAAATAAGCAAAATAGCGTAGTTTTACTATGTCACCAAATAAATCAACAAATATGTCATACAAAATGTTACAAAACATTAAACTAATCATTCATACAATAATATTTAGGACAAGTAGAGATACCTGCATTCATTGCGTACTTCTGCAAATTTAACCTATTGACCGCCCAGTCGGATTAATACGACAAATGTTTTAGTGCCGCCTGTCGTATTTATACGACTGAGAACCTACGTTTGTTTTTTATTTCATTGCACGGCCCTATTCGTCGTAGATATTTATTAGTACCAAGCGGTCAATTGGTTAAATTCCTAAAAGAATAAGTTACCCTATTAATGCAGGTCTGTACATAAACAAAATGTTTAACATCCGTAACTTGCAGTTCAAAGCGGGTAAAATACAAAGTATGCACTAATATACATACTTGCTTGTATACAATATAAGTAGATTAAAGTACACGATATATGTCACGACATCATACATATTACATAATATTTTTTTGTTTTTAAAAGTAAATCTTAAAAAATATAATGCCTTACGCGAGTAGGCAGTACGACTAGGTGAACGAAATATTTACACAATCACGACCAATCCTCTATTGTGTTATGTATCCACTTTCAATCATATACATGAAGAGTTATAAGGAATTCACTTATAAATAGATCCGAAGCATATTCCTATTCTATCGTATTCCTTGAGCTTACATATATGCCCCAATTTCTAAGTTATACATTTTACAAAACAAAACATACTAGGCACATTCGCAGTATGAAAATTACGATATTTTAAATGAGTAAGATTTTGTTAATTGTAGTTCAAAATTATTTAATGTGTCCTTAGTACCATAATTATTTGTTTAGTTTCCATTGTGATCAAAACCTGCGGGAGTGTAAAAATAGGTCAAATACATTAAATACTAATCAATACCAAACAAGGGTTCATTAACCCAGCCGTTTCTCTCTGGTTTCTCATTTCTCAATACTTGAACAACCTACAGTAACCAACAATAATTTCACGAGCTACCTAACGTCTCGACCCACAATGGAAAATTAGCGAATTACGCATAGTGATAAAATAAGGGGTTCACAAGATCAGTTTAACCGCGCCACTCCCGCGCGGGTGCTCCGTTGTCCACCACCCATACGGAGCCGCTCTGACCCTTCGCCAGGATCTCCACTAACGAGCGACCCAAATGTTCTGAGCTGAAAAAATATATTACAATTGTTACCAAAGACAATTCAAATTTCTTAAGAATGGGCACCGATTAATTTTACATTTTCGACAACATTTAATTTATTGCAAAAGAGCCTCCAACCCTTTCAACCATAGATCATAGACCTTCAAGCACTTAGTTTCAACAGGAAAGATTTGGCGCAACAAACTTAACAAGTAAACATGTAAAAAGTATTGAACTAATTTAACTTCTTTTGGCTTCAACTTATAAAGCAACCAACATGGTAGGATAGGAATCATTGCACAAACTGCCGATTAGGAGCAGACTGGGTGCCGACGGCACTAGACACGATGGCAGTCAACTTCAGTAAGCGTCGCATTCATTTACATAGACAAGTATCCTTACACTGACTGCATTATTAAGCGGGACATGAGCACAATCGAGCCTTATAAATTATACACCCACCCGCATAAATATTTTTAATTTTACAGGACCCCTAATGATTTTTTGTTTGTTCCTAGATTTTTAAAAGATACTTCTCAGGGAGGTATAGCTCAAACAAGCCGTGTGCCGAACAAAATGACGAACTTCCACATAGACTTTCATCCCCTATTTAGCCCCTTTTAGGGATGAATTTTTAAAAGGCCTTCCTTAATGCTCACTATCGGTATTCAGGGTCAAATTAAAGTAGCTAGCGAAACTTAGCAGACATGTTGGATACCCATCACGTCTGCTAAGTTTCGCTAGCGATATCTAAACACAATAAAATAAAAAATAAATTAATTTGATGAATTTCATTGTTGATCAACAACAGCTAGTAGTGTAGTTACAGTTACTTGAAATATCAGTCTTTTTTGTGTAAACTTCAAAGATGTGAAGAGTAACACGACATAACAAAAATAAACTTATTCTCAACTCGTACTTGCAATTAACCACACTACAAGCGGTCGTTGAACCAAAACAAACAATCATCAAATCTTTTTTATTTTATTGTGTTTAGATATCGATACAGTACTCATCACGTCTGCGAAATTTCGCTAGCTATTGGAACTAGCTATTTTTTTATAAGGAACTCTTGTACACATTTTTATGCTTCTAGACCCAGCGCTTTAGGCTGTGTGTTGTTTGTAAGTGAATTTAAGAGAATGTAGAAGTTATTTTCCCTATAATCTTGAAAAAAAACCCCGTTTTGTACCATTTAAACTTAAGAAACTTTCAACTGTTTTCTTTTCGCAACCAAAAGCTTACCTCTGCATTTTGCAGCTAGCATTGTCCCTCTGCCAAGCTGCTTCATAGTCTGATGACATGAGCTGCTTGCGGATCTCCTTGACGAGACCCGTGTCGGTCAGGCCCGGGCAAATCACCATACTTCGAACTCCAGTCAGATTCACGTGGTACTGATCCTAAAAAACGAAAATGTAGAATTCGAATTTTTACGACATCATTATAATGCTGTGTGCCGTTGGAGCGTAGCAAAGGGTGTGCAAGAGATTTTTAGGACTGACCTAGAACAAAAGTGGCCATAGCACGAATCCCTGTGGAACACCGTACTATACGGGTAGATGACGGTTCTGTCAGTCCGTAAAATAATATTATGCATCAGCGGAGCGGATAGTTTGGCACCCTAACCAACAATTGTAGCCCATTTACTACTGAAATGGTAGCCTGCAGGTCTTTCAAACTTACTCCATAAGCCCTGGTGAGTCCCACGATGGCGTAGTTAGTGGCCGTGTAGATGGGCGTGGAGACCTGCGGTCTAATGAAGGCAGTGGACGCAGTATTGACAATGGTGCCGCCCTGGCCGCCACGGTCCTTACTCATGAAGCGGTACGCCAGCAGCGTGCCGCGTATCACGCCGTTCTGGAGGAAGGGGGCAGATTGAGGAGGTAAGAATGACGGTTTTGTTCAAAAGTGCTACGATATTTTGATTTTCCGATTGACAATATCAAAAATTCATCCTGATCTGATATTGATGATGTACCTACTTATAGTTATTTAATCCCTTAATTTTCTTTTTTTTTTTGCAATAAAACCATTAGTCACTATAAAAAAATTCGTTGTAAATAAAATTAAAACAAAATTAATAGGCGTGGAGGAAGGAACAGAGAAGCGACTTCCGCCGCTCACAAAATAATATCGTTGGGAAGCTATAAAATCACGTCTATAATTAGATAAAACTTACTAAATTAACGTCCACCTCGAGTTCCCAGAATCTGTCGTTCATTACACCCGCGTTGTTGATCACTATGTCCAGGCGATTGAACACTTCCATTGTCATCTCGAATGCCTCTGTAATTTTTAGCAATAATTTGATTTTATTACAGGCTTGATAGATAAGATAACTGAAGAAGCGTGCGCAGAAGTGTCGTAAAAAATGTTCGGGGATATTTTCTTGTTCAGTCTACAGCACCCAGTATTTATGACGTGTAAATAAATAAATTATGACACTATTTAGAAGTTCCATAACTTCGTATTTTTTCCAAAGCGAATAACTGACCTATCGACTTTGGAAAAAATACGAAGTTATGAAACTTCTAAATAGTGTCATATTGTGAAAATTGTTTAGATATAGCAGCTGTGCTGTGATGATCTGTTTAAGGGAGAGAAAAAAGACAGCGCGTCCAAATATAGGGAATTTAAAAGTTTCTAGACCACGTATTTCCAACAAAAGTTTAGGAATACATTTAAACGCTACGTTATTGGGTATAGTCTTCCCCTTTATAACAACGACAATGTGTCTAAAAATAACTTTCTCCTAACAGCAAAGTGAAGGGTTAAAATTTGCACGCGATGCCGCGAACTTACCCTCGTATTGGGGGTAGTCAGTGACGTCACAGCGGCAGAACAACACGTTCTTCCGGCCATACTTGGATCCAAGATCATCGACCACCTGCTCGCCGATCTCCGAATCGATGTCACATATCGAAACCTGTGGAATGCCAAGAGAAGAGGACGCAATGGAGAAAATGAAGTTCAAATTCAGAAGCCGCGTTTGCGACCAAAGTAAAACCAAAATGTGGCAGGGAGCTTCGCCGGTCACTCTGCTCTAGCTCAGCTATACTCAGCCAGGATAGTCAAATCAGTGGTGTGGGTGCTACTAGTATCGTGACAATACGAAAGCTTGCCCGATCTACTAAAATTCGATTTTTAATATTAAATGTTTGTAATCTTGATCTAGTTTTTCTAAGTAGCTGGAGTCTATAGAGCTCATCCCTGGACGGACTTAAACCTATCTGGCAAAATGTGGGTATAGTAGGTAACACCTCTGCCTACTCTTCGGGGAATACGTGCGTGATATTATGACGTTGATCTACTTCCAAAACATTTCAACTTAACAAGGAGGGTACGTACGCTCCCGTGCTCGTATGTATGTACGGACGCCAGCAGGTCAACCTACCCGAAACTGTCAGATTTTCCCAATCAACATTGAACCTAATGCTTTAGCAATAAAATCGAAAATCTATTAAAGAAATCTGACAGATTGTAGTAGCTTGATGTGCTGGCGTCTGTACCTGAATGATCAATAATGTTGTCTGCACGATTACTACGAAGTCGGAAGCTATCAGAACGGAAAGGATCCTATTAAATAAGTGTCTATTTATATTGAAGGTAGACGTAAAGTGTTATCGATAGTCTGAGTCATGTTCGCATTGTTTTTCCTTTAGTGTGTTTAGATCGGAACGCGAAGTTTAATTGCGCACAACTAGCAGTAGGTAATTGAGATGAATTACTTACTATTTATGAGAAACTGATCAATAGATCGAGAGAGTTTGAGACTAATACAAATAAATCCTGAGCGGCGAGGAGGCAAAAATAAAAAAAAAATTCGTGCGTTTTAGAGGTGTATCATCCTATAACTAAAAACATGTTTAGGTACCTATATACTAAAGATATATATATGTAGGTATATGCTTAAGATAAACAAAAGAAAGCATATCTGAGACAATACCATTCTACTACATTGGATGAGTAAATGTCGATGCATAGCATCTAGAATGGCACAAAGAAACTTCAAAGGAAAACAATCACGCCAATGACCGGGGCGCCGGCAAAAATCAATACAAATGAGCGCCGGCTCTCGAGTGATCCACCTACTATAAATTATCTACATTTGTTACACACATAAGTACGACACTTGGACAATATTGGCGAATATCCAGTACACTTCATTCAACAGTTATTTACCTTGAACTTAAAATTACTTTAGAACCACGCCATGCGCAGAGGAAATCTTGGGAGGATGTGTGTTCTATATTGCTTACCTTGGCTCCTTGTTTGAGCAATTCCTGACTGTAAGCGAGGCCGATGCCGGCCGCGGCGCCGGTGATGAGGGCTACCTTCCCCTTGAGCTCCATATCTGATTATTTTCTGTCGATTTCTGCGCCGCGCCCCGAAGCGACCGCGTTCACTACCGCCTTCGTTGTGGTTCGATCGCGACGGAAACTCCGCACGGCGGGAGGGGGCGGTCTCCCGTTTTCTCCCCAATTCCCCCTTCGGTAGTAAATATACGCACGATTGCACTCCACTCTCGCCTGTCCGTTGATCAGGCTAGTGTAATGTATGGATGGCGGCTACTCCTATACACGGTCATGTGGGTGGATAATGTATAAGCTAATGTAAAGATAATGCTAAGATACAGCTGTGCCGAATGTTTCATGTTCTGTTTGTTCCTCCTAAATAAATAACGAATGACGCACGGAAAGTTGATTATTTTTGTAAGAAAATAAAACCAAAAATAGTCAGTTTTTCTTTATTTGTCAATTTATTAAGTTTCAATCAGGTACAGTAAATTTTTCAGTAAATTAAATAAAATTAATAATTTTTCATTTTTTAGAATTTTCTCTAGCAATAAGTGAAAAATATCACAGATACAACAATATCACGTAGGTTCCGCCCACCGCAATATCGTACACACATCATCCAAAACGCGACCACTCTGATTTCCCACGGACGCGTACTGTACACAAATATACGAAAATAAAATTTTTCACAAACTATACTATAAAAAACTTGAAAATTTGCAACAAATCCCTCGCTTTAAAACAATTTCTAAAATACCAATATTATTTTAGGGACTCGCATTCCCTTTATATTATTAACGCAAGGCCTCTACCTACGTTCTTAAATTCTTACATAAAACAATTATAAAATACAAAATATGATCGGACATGATTTGTACAATAAAATAAGGCCATACTACCATGATTTACGATACATAAAATAAGATTCACAAAACTATGTACAATCAAAATATCACAGTGCATACTATCAATCACAAAAGCACGCAATGGCCGCCGTGATAAGTGCAAAAATCGGCCAATTTGGGTACCTACTTGAAAATGTATCTGAAAATTATCTTGATGATCTTTGGTGTTTTAGTAGATTTTGGTGAAGCGAAGGATTGATGGGGAGCAGCTGCATCTTATGTGGAGTGAATTTATATGGGTTTTTGGGATGTCAGGAGTGGTGAGCTTGGTCTGCGCCGGCGGCGGGCACGGCCTTGGCGAGGTACGAGAAGGAGCGCGCGTTGGGCAGGCCAGCTAAAACACAGGCACTTAGCGCCGAGCGGTTCAGGTTCATGGGTGCAGCGTCGTACCACTCCATCGTGTCACCGTCATAGCACTCCACGTGGGGTATCGTAGTTGATCCTGCGAAAATAATAATGAAGCTACAGGGCTGTTTCATCAATATCGTTTAAACCGAAAGTCGTTACGTCCACTGCTGGAGATATATCCCAAGAGTCGACCGGCTTTGCTTCTCACTTCCAGCGGATTCCCGCGATCTTCACCACGTTGTCGGTCCACCTTGTGGAGGGCTGGCTGTTAACGAAACAAAAAATCACCGAGGAATTCTGAAAAGTAAACTTAGGACCTTCTTGAGTCTACATTAATGAGACTTTACAAAGTATTTTGTTTTATCCTAAAGAATCAGGAGATTACCGTTAAATCCTCCAATAACGAAGATCATGTCATCGAGCAGCACTGTGGCGAAGTTGCTTCGTGCGCTGAACATCTCCGTCACCTCCTGCCAATCCCCGCCGCGCTGAGGGTTGAACCTCTCGCCTTTGAAAAAATAAATACACAATATAAACGTCTGGTGCTGTACCATTTCGATTTCCGTGCTAAGACCTCCAACCACGGACAGAGCCGTCATCTACCCCGGTCGCGACGGGAACTGGAACCGGCGAGAGATGTCGTGCGGTGTCCCACAGGGATCGGTTCTGGGGCCGCTCCTGTGGGACATCGGTTACGACTGGGTGCTGCGGGCCGACCTCCCTGAAGGCGTCAGCGTAGTTTGCTACGCTGACGACACGCTGGTCCTGGCGCAGGGGAGGTCGCATCAGGCGGCGGCCGACGCGATGACACGCGGGGTTGCGATAGTCGTGGAAAGGATCCGGCGGTTGGGTCTCGAGGTGGCATTGCACAAGTCCGAGGCCATGTCCTTTCATGGGCCTCGGTACGGGCCACCTCCGGGATCCCAACTAGTGGTAGGGGGGTTCACATCGGCGTCGAGACCACGATGAGGTACCTGGGTCTCGTCCTCGACAGCGGATGGAACTTCGTCGAGCATTTCCGACGTTTGGCCCCCAAACTGGAACGGGCCGGGGCCGCCCTAAAGCGGCCCTTGCCCAACCTGAGGGGGCCAAACGCCTCCTGCCGGAGGCTTTACGCGGGGGTCGTGCGGTCCATGGCCCTATATGGGGCCCCGGTATGGGCGCGTTCACTGCGGCTTCGAGCCGCACACTACTTGAACGCGCCCCAAAAGGTGGTAGCCGTAAGGCTGATCCGGGGCTACCGCACAATCTCGGGCGAGGCAGCAAGCCTCCTTGCCGGACTGCCACCATGGGATCTGGAGGCGATGGTCCTCACGCGCCTATATGATTGGCGCGCGGAGGCACTACGCCGGGGGGAAACTCCGCATCCGCGGCAAACCGCGGCGGAGCGGACGAACCTCCGGCGCGATCTCATGGTGGCATGGAAGGAGCGACTATCGCAACCCAGCGCAGGGCACGCCACGATAGCGGCGGTAAGACCCCTCTTTGAGGAGTGGCTAGAGAGACGTCACGGCGTTCTCACCTACCGCCTGACGCAGGTCCTCTCCGGACACGGATGTTTCGGGAGGTTCCTGCACATCATCAGGCGGGAGGAGACGCCCGGGTGTCACCACTGTCAGGATCGCCCAGAGGACACGGTGGAGCATACGGTGGAGGTCTGCCCTGCTTGGGCAGAGCACCGCCGTGTCCTCGTAGAGGCGATTGGCAGCGGCGGCGACCTCTCGCGTCCGGCCCTGGTTCAAGCCATGGTCCGGGGTGAGAGGGAGTGGGAGGCAGTCACCTCCTTCTGCGAAGCAGTCATGCTAGCGAAGGAGGTGGCGGGGTGGGCGAGGGAACGCACTTTGCGCACCTCACGCCTCAGCCGCCGCGGGAGACGCTCCGGGCGTCGGGAGCCGCGTGACGACTCCCGGCCACCGTAGGCGCGGGCCTGCGGGCGGAGAGTAATGGGTAGCTCTCCGTCCGATCAGGACTAGGCCCGTGCCGGACGGCGTGTACGTGTTCCACGCGCGCCTCAAAGAGATGTCAGCAAAAGAGACGGGGCCCCATAGGGCCGAAGCCTGCCAGGGTAGCGGGACCATCCGAAAGGGTTTACCGCTGCCCTGGAACATAAAGGGCTAAGGAAGGAACACGGGTGGGTTTTAGTCAGTAAAAGTCTGACACTCCCTTCTGCTCCACCCAGAGCGGGAGGAGTCATTTGATGATTCCCATCCTCAAAAAAAAAAAAAAAAAGACCTTCAACCAAGCCAACTATCGTGCATTGCCCACGTAGTCGGACGAGACTTGAATTTTTATACTGATGTTCCTATAATAATAACACAGTAAACAAAAAACATACAAATACGTACCGGTATTTAGCCGACTGTAACCGTTGAACCCTCCAAGCGCGTAGAGGCAGTCTCTGTAAGCGATGAGGCTGACGCCGGAGCGGGGACTGAGCATCGACCTGATGAAGCTCCACTGTTTCGTATCAGGGTCGAACACTTCGGCAGAACTTAGAACTTCCTGACCGTTGAATCCACCCACGATGTATATCTGGACAAATGGGAAGGAGTGGAGAGGTAAGTAAGTAAACGGTAGGAATAGCTGCTAGCTCGTTGTGTATGAGCGTAACTTTGAGATTCATGTTCTCATTGTTGAAAAGTCTAATAATAAATATCGGGGACTAGTAGAATCGTAGTCTTTGGGACAAGTGAAACAAATAACTTTCCTTGATTTAGCGTAAAAGCGTAACTCTTATTTTTTTCTAATTTTCTGCGCAAATTTCTTTTTTTCCGTAAAAAACTAAGAACTTTCTACAAAGTATTAGAAAACTTAAAAAAAAAGATGAATGAAATCGGTAAAGTCGTTCTCAAGTTATGGCGTGACCAAGGGAAATAGGGATTCATTTATATATATATAGATCCACCATCCATTATTCTACCATCTTTATTTTAACTTGCTGCCTCTATGTCCTCCGAGTTCCGCATCCACGTAGATTGAGTCGCGGTACAGTTAGTCCCTCTCTATTTCAGAACCATATAGAAGTTTTCTATTTACCTTTCCGGTTAGGGAAGCGGCGCTGGCGTCGGACCGTTGCTTGTTCATCGGTGTGGTCATCTCCCACTGATTCTTGTCGGGATAGTAGCGCTCAACGGATGACATGCGTGTGCGACCGTTGTACCCGCCCAATGCGTAGATTAGACCATCTAATTAAACGATTAAATAAGGAAAGATCAATCCTTTCATGATTTACTAGAGACGGGTAAACTTGTTGAATTTTTTTGTCATACAATTTGGTGAAATGTTATGTTGACTTGAAAATTAAAAGCAAACATTCAAAAATACATGGTTTTTAACCGACTTCTAAAAAAGGAGGAGGTTCTCAATTCGGATGTTAGTATTTTTTTTATAACGCTTGCCAACCGATTTAAAAAATTTTGTCGGACCCTTTATAGGGGTATGCAGATGTGTTCAGTATACCACAGTACCTACACCCTCATTTCTGTCAAATTTGTTATTGGGGTACCTCTAATCTAAGTATATACGAATTTGTGTGGGGTAGGTACAACAAAAAAGTGAAAAATAAAAAGTAAAAAGTTTTTTGGAAGTCGGTTGTTTTTTTTTTAATTCAGTTTGAAAGGGTTTCATTATTCTGGCAACTCCAAAATCTTTGTTCAAGAGGCTGATCTTGGTACTTAGTCAAAGATAATTGTATTAATTACTTTATCGAATGCATAATATTGCATTCAGTCTAAAAAAAGAAGCAAAGGCAAACCAAAACTAAACCGGACTACATATTCTGTGCAACTAACCGTGAGCCACAACGCTGACGTAGCACCTCGCCTGATACATGCAGGCGCGTTCATGCCAAGTATTCGCCACTGGGTCGTAGCACCGGACTGTGTTGAAATGGTCACTGCCGTCGAAACCACCGATCATATATATCAAATTGTTCAAAGTGCAAAGACCGTGATACGCGCGAGGCGTCAGGTCCATGTGTATCGAAAGAAACCATCGGTCGGCCCTGTTCGTGATAATAAATAGTTTATATAAATAAAGCAAATGATCTTATCTGGATAATCCCGGAACCTGTGCCGGAACAGGGCTAAAAAAAATTAAATTTCGCGCGATAAATGGCATAGACAATATTAGAGGGGATTCAACTTTAATCGATAATCTTTTGAACAAGATTTAATTAATTAAAATCACCATGAATGCAACTCAAAAGCAAAGTAAAAATGTCGTAGTACCTTGTGTCATATGTTTCGACAAAACTAGTGGGGCTTCCAGCGCTCCAGCCACCAACTGCAAAAAGTATTTCAAAAGGTATTCGAGGCCTTGCTAGTGGATCGTTGAGATCTGCTTCTGTACCCGGCCTCGAATCCAACAACGTGAGAAATACCACGGCGGGATATAAAGCTTCTTGACATTTCTGTGCAAAAAAAAGAAAATCTGAGTTCATTTGGAAATTATTGACTTGCTTATTGAATGTCTAGTTTACTTACCTCGTCTTCGGCAACTGGCTGCCATTGTAATATTTTCGATTTAAAATATTTATAGCTGATGTGACCGAACCGTACGCACAAAAGTAACAGAGGAATACATTTTCTTCTGCTTTCTATATCATGTTCCACCCATGTTTTAACTGCCTGGAATACTATTTCTTCGTTTCGAACATTCAGTTCATCATCTCTCAAAATATCTTCTAATTCATCATATGCAAGTGTTTTAAATTCAATACATTCCTTAAGTATTCTGCTAAAATGTTGTCTTATATACAACTTCCCTTTTTTTTCTAGCTCACTACAGAAATAATATCTTGCAAATTTGAATATTCCGAGACAGTTGTGTGGCCTCAGCTCGTGCAAAAGGAACTGACAGCATAGCTGAATAACACCAACAACATCAAATTGATCTGCATATGGCAATAGGTATTCAACGTTTTCTGCTGTAACTGTGCATGTTCCTGTGTAAGCATAATCGAGAATCAAGGTCATGTAATAGCTGGGGACATCGACAAAAATCTCCGTTTCCTCTGGCTCTCCTTTCTTCAACGAATTAATAAATATGGCTTTGAAATATGGACTAACGGCAGAGAGGATTGCCCGATGCACTCGGATTGTTTTCATATCCCTGCAGACGATAGTGCCATCGCACAGCTGACCGTTCTGTCTTAGTTCATTCCATATCGTAGGGAACTCTACAACTGAATAATTTTCGGGGAGGCACACGCATTTTCGTTTTCGCGTAACTATCTTCTTTTTGCTTAATCTGGGTTTCGAGGATGAAGGAGTACGAACAGAATTTTTATTTTTTGATAATTTTCGATGTTTCGAATTAAATTCCATTCCTTTCGAAAAAACGGCGGTCGAAACTTGATCTGTCGCGATGACAGGCTTGGAGACAGTTGTGATTCATTTGTTAAATTCCATAGGGCATACAAATTCAAATTTCACTTTCTACCTCCTTCTACGCTATTTTATTGCTGCCTGACATATTTTACGAAATTCATATTGCAGTCAGCTGCGGTCTTAGTCAACATTCCATTCTTAGTTCAACGTTCAACTTCTCAACGAAGCTGAGAATAATGTCGATCAATAAAAGGGATAACAATAACAGCAGTAGCATGACATTGGCAAGCTGGTAAAATAGTCTATTGCCACGGGTATAACATATTTTATTTAATCGTGAGCTTGTTCCTAACTGTTTTTGCTAACGCTACATGAAATTATTTTCCTGAGCGAACTTTTGCCATCGCTCGGCAAGAAACTAAGGAACACTAATAATATTATTAAAATAATACAATTATACGATGAATTTGTAGTTGAAATTGACGATTTCTTTAACAATATCATTGCCAACATGCGAAAAAACCATTCTACCGAGCATTATTGCTATAATTATTTCCGTATTTAAATACGTTTTTCTTTGCCTCCTTGGGTGCCTTTACTAGTCTATGGTGTAATCTTTACCAGACTAAAAAAAGAATTCACAACCTTTTTTCCCTCTTTTTTCACTACTGGCAGCATTCTACCCAGCTGTCAACAATCATTTTTGTCTATAGTCTCTTTTTCTTCCGGTTGTCAAGATGGTGAGTTTCGTTACTGTGAAAATAAAATAAATCTTTGAAAATCGTGATAATTATAAAGTGTTGTGTGAGTTCATGGTGGTTTTTACTTAAAGCAGTGTTGTCAATATGTGTTCCTTTACATATTTCAGGGTATCGACATCAACCATAAACACGACAGGAAAGTTAGGCGCACCGAAGTCAAGTCTCAGGATGTGTACCTGAGATTGCTTGTAAAAGTAAGTAGAACTTTATTACCACATCTTAACCAAGCTCTATTCCGTTTCTATCAATTTGAAAAAAAAAAAATACCAGAATATTTTGAGAAACTTCAGTTTCTAACCTAAACTTGTTGTTGTTTCCAGCTATACAGGTACTTGGCTAGGCGTACAAATGCCAAGTTCAACACAATTATTCTTCGTAGGCTGTTCATGAGCCGCATCAACCGACCTCCGCTATCGCTGTCGCGGTTGGCTCGTCACATGAAGAAGCCTACTCGCGAGGGCATGATTGCCGTCGTGGTTGGTAGCATCACCAACGATGTCAGGCTCTACAAAGTGCCTAAGATGTCAGTCGCCGCTCTGCACGTCACTGAGAAGGCCCGTGCCCGCATCTTGGCTGCTGGAGGTATGTACTGTTGTTATTATTTATTGAGTGAGGTTATGAAGCATGCAAGTAAATATAACAATGAAAATACAGACATGGAATATAACACAGATATCCATTCTCTAATGTGACTTCTTGAGACAACATTAGTTATTTAATAAGATACCTATTTAGACCTGATTTTGAACAAAAGGCTGGCATAATCTCATTTCTACAGAAGTCTTGTTTGTATTGAACCATCCATTGCTGTTACTCACTTGTGCAATGTTAAAATGTAATAGTTTCTGTTTCATTCTTAACTTCAGTCAATGACCTCTTCAAATATATCAAGGTCAAGGTCAGGAAGTCTTTAGGTCAAAATTCAGTTACAACAAAATACTAAATGTGACAACAATGATTATGAGCAATTAACCTTTCTGAGATAAATCACTTCTAGAAGTTCATGTCTAGTTTTCATCATCTCTGATAAGCCAAAGTGGTTTGGTTGTTCCAACAAGACAATGACTAAAAGTTGTACCAAATTCTCACGCATCAAGATCAAAATATTATAGCAATTATTTTCATAATTTTTTATGACATTACGCGTCGGGGATTTGATTTTTGAACAGGGATTTTAATTTAAAGTAAAAAAGTGTTGATATGGTTTTATTCCCTTTACATGATGTTCAGTTTCAAATGATATGTTAATTTTGAAAGTGTCATGATCATATCTTTAAAAAAAAAAATGAAAAAAAATTATACTTTTCTGATTCCACAATAATTAAAAATAACTACATATAATAAAATAGAATAGAATTTTTATTTAAACGATTATAATTTTGCTAGAGCAATAATGGCCGTTTGTTTATGACATACAAAATAAAGTACCTAGTTTTAAGATTATTTTGATTTTTTTTTAAATCTCCGAAACCTGGGTTTTGTTTGCAAGATCTTTTGCAAGCATTAATATGATAAGTGTAGTCTAGAAAAGCATAGTTTGACTTTGATGCAGCATGGTACGGGATTCTATACATCCATGAGCATTGTCCTTTTATCTGATAGCAGAACAATCCTACAAACCTACCACAATAATAATCATATTGACTGATTCCAAAAAAGTCCCAAGTCCCAAGTGCGTAGTTTAGTAATTTTAATTTTGTGATGGGTAAGCAATAATAGTAAGAGTATCTATTTTGATGTTACAATAATCTATGATAAAAACTGCTACTGTAGATGCATTGGAATGCTTGTCTACTATATAAAAATAAGTCGGGTTTTCCTTCCTGACGCTATAACTCCAGAACGCACGAACCGATTTCCACGGTTTTACATTCGTTGGAAAGGTCTCGGGCTCCGTGAGGTTTATAGCAGGTAGGAGTAGGGTAGGAGTAGGTTAGAATTAGGGAAGGAGTAGTGTAGGAGTAGGGTAGAAGTAGTGTAGGAGTAGGGTAGGATTAGGTTAGGAGTAGGTTAGAATTAGGGTAGGAGTAGGGTAGGGGGTAGGACACCACGCGAACGAAGTAGCGCCGGGCAGCTAGAAATAATTTATATGGCAAAACAACGTTTGCCGGGTCAGCTAGTCTGTTATAATAATAAGAATGTCTTTTTGCAAATGCTACTCTGCTGGCTTCTCTTACTTCAACTGCTCACTAAGTGCATAACTTCTAAAGTTATCCACTACGATTTTCAAATAAAAAAAATCAAGATTTTATTATTAACACAAGCCTTGTAATTTTCAGGAGAGATCCTGACTTTTGATCAACTGGCTCTGCGCGCCCCCACTGGCGCCAAGACCGTACTTCTGCAGGGTCGCCGCAACGCGCGCGAGGCAGTCCGTCACTTCGGGCCCGCGCCTGGAGCGCCACGCTCGCACACGAAGCCATACGTGCGCACAAAGGGACACGAGCGCGCGCGGCCGAGCCGTCGTTCTAACGTGTAATCTTTAATATAAGGACTACAAATCTAATTTGGTGGTATTATTTCTAGATTGTAAGAAACCACAACCTCATACTGACATTACACTTTGCCATTTTGAGCCTAAAAACTAAAACAATCACCCTATATGACTCAAGATAGGCTTCAATTGCGAAAACACAAATGTAACTTTTTTTTAATTATGACAATTATCTACCAAAAAAAAGGAATCCCTGACATAATATTTTTTCTTGACCATGCTGTTACTGCTACCTAAACACTGTAAACAATGAAACAACTACATTCATATCACAGATTTATTACTACAATAAAATAAATACTACTATCTACATCTAGCTGCAAAAGACACACATCCAGTAATTCAACAGAGGTTCATCATACTGTGCCACTCCAAACACTTGCTTTAGTTTAGTAACAGCATCAGACCTTGATCCTGAGGAATCTATAGCTGCTTTCACTGCTTTTGATATTCTGTAACAAAGAAGAATACATCTTGTACTCTTGCACAGGAAATTTGCGTAGGGTATAATGGAGCCGATTCCCTTGTTCACAAACTAAATTTAAGTTCAGTGCATCTTTTTCTTTCTATTTCATTAAGAAAAGAACAGATCTGACCAAGATTATGTCTGGACTTTAAAAGAGACCTGAGTTTGTTTCGGCCTTTCTTCTCAGACTAGTGAGATAGGAAACGCCGACCTCATCAAAATATGATAGACCTGTAAAAGTGTTTGTACAAACCTACTTAATCATTTATCACACAACGATAAGTACTCATTCTTCATGGTTTTCTAAGGGTGTTTCAATGGAAAACATGCGCCGACCCTAAGAAAGATGGGGTGATGGCAGACAGAAGGATTCTTTCAATTGGTTTGTTAAGTGAATAACTTACCCAAGCCACTCCAATTGTAAAGATTTGACATGCTGGTGTAGAACATCATCATTGAACTTATCATTATTCATTGAATTTTCTATTCTAATCATCAATGTTGGACCTGAAATAAAAATATTCAAATAGAATATGATGTTCATACATAATAAACTACCCTTTCTTTACCATAACACTAAATAAACTCACATTTAGCAGGCAATGACCCTGCCCACTTGATACAAAAGTTTTTATTTTCAGTTTCATCTAAAAGGCATACAGTGGGTGGCAACTGGTCTTCACCTCTGCCTTTCCTTATTCTAGGGTTGTCAGTAACATTCACTGGTAGTAGTCTAAACAAGCCTTTTATAATGGTTGCTGCATCAATATTACTTGCCTTTATAACTATCTGAAACAAGGACATTTTTCATTCAAGATAATATTGTAGGTTGCTTACATAACAAATAATTATATTCGTCACGCATCCCCAGCAGAGCAACAACTAAAGTAGGTACTCTCAACAGTAGCTTTACTTTGGTTGCTTACTCAATTAAACATCAAGATATTTATTTACTACTAGTTGTGCCCGCGACTTCGTTCGCGTGCATGTCGGAATTTTATGGGTTTTTTATTTAATTTAAACTATCAAATAAGAAAAACCGGCCAAGTGCGAGTCGGCCTCGCCCATGAAGGGTTCCGTTACGTTACGATTTATGACGTATTAAAAAAAAACTACTCACTAGATCTCGTTCAAACCAATTTTCGGTGGAAGTTTATATGGTAATGTACATCATATATTTTTTTTAGTTTTATCATTCTCTTGTTTTAGAAGTTACAGGGGGGGGACACACATTTTACCACTTTGGAAGTGTCTCTCGCGCAAACTATTCCGTTTAGAAAAAAATGATATTAGAAACCTCAATATCATTTTTGAAGACCTATCCATAGATACCCCACACGTATGGGTTTGATGAAAAAAAAAAATTTGAGTTTCAGTTCTAAGTACCTATGACCCCCAAAATTTATTGTTTTTTTTTCTAATTTTGTGTGAAAATCTTAATGCGGTTCACAGAATACATCTACTTACCAAGTTTCAACAGTATAGCTCTTATAGTTTCGGAAAAAAGCGGCTGTGACATACGGACGGACAGACAGACAGACAGACATGACGAATCCATAAGGGTTCCGTTGCCATTTGGCTACGGAACCCTAAAAATATCCAAACTTACATAAACTCCAGTCAAAGTACAGTACATCAATATCCTAAACACTGCTTTTGACAGCAAGTTTTCCAACAGTCTGAGTGATACACAATCTTTGTCACCAGACACTGAACAGGTGCTGGGTTCAAATATAGACTTTTTGGCAGAATTTGGTTGCAATTTCTTGAGTAAATCCTGACTAGTGTACAATGTTTCTGAGTATGTGTGGGCACCAGCTTTGAGCATCCATGTGAAGTGGGAGTGTAGCCTTTTGAATACATTTTCATCACCTGTAAATAAGGTATTAAAATTAGAGAAGCTCTTATGTAGCTAGATAATGTATTGATCTTTGACTTTGATTGCTTTGTGACTTGGCTCAATGGAAGTCATCAACATAGACTATACACTTATAAACTGAGGTCATCAAGTCACTGACTTGACAGTTTTCATTGAATATAAATGTTGTTGGATGGAGAGGGAGAGGAAGGCCAAACAAAAGATGGAAAGATTGCGTGAGGAATGATATGAGAGAAAAGGCAGTGAATGATAGCATGGCGATGAAGATGATGAGGATGATTTGACTTTTTTCATTGAAACAGAACTGTTAGCACGGACGTAAAAATATTGCGCACTGAATTTTCAAGTCTCTGTGTTGAGCCGAGCATAGGGAATAATAATAATATCCCTGGACATTTCACACAGCGCCATCTAGTCCCAAGCTAAGCAACCTAATGCTTAAGGTAACAAGATGGCTGATAAACTACTTATATACATTTTTTTTGTGAATACATACATATTATAGATAGAAAAACACCCAGACTCAGAACAAATACATGTAGGACTTACAAATAGTTCTGTGCGGGAATCGAACCCGCGACACGCAGCGCAGCAGTCCGATCGCTCAGCCACTGCGCTAACCGTGTTGTCAAATCCAACAGAGCGCGTCAAAAAAAAAAAACTGTTGGATTTTCAACGCTCTGCTTAGCGCGAAAATAAATTGCCGCGGGAAATACAATGCCATGCAAACCTCGGCTTACAGCTCAAGCAGTTTGTAGATAATAGATCTTACCAGTCAAGTGCATCAGTGACCTAGACTGAACAAAGTCGTTTCTACCAGTCTTCAGTCTTAGAGCTCTCTGGGAACACACCTTCTGTTCAGCATCAAACACAATCTCAGCTAACTCTTGCAGTTCTTTTGATATTTTCTAAAAAAAGGCAATAATATTATTAAAGATAAAAAAATATTTTTACAATCTCTTATACCTATGGTATAATATCTTTTACAGGATGGCAGGGGATATCAATGCGCAACCTGGTTTTCATGGATTCAGTACATGATTCTGGCCCACTGTACAGAAGTTTTTAGACAGTTATTTAAAAAAATAACGCCATTCTATACATTTTGACCGTATGAGTATTGCACTATTCTATTAAACAGTTGATTATGCTCTAATACCTGACAAAAAATTTCAATGCTAAGGGGTCTAAAATCATATGCTGAATAATTTATAGTTTTAGTTTGCATGTCAATGTCCCTGCCACCCTATGTATTGAAGCACAATACAGAGCTTAGTAGCAAAGTATAGGTAATCATTGTATGAAAGTGAATATATCAAACGCTTTCTGTAACTATTGGAACGAAGTTCCTTATAGGCGTTGCGAAAGGGGACTAGACGGAAAAAATTAAGACCAAAAGTTGTAATGACACTTTTTGCTTTATTTGTAAGCCGTGCGGCGTGCGCGTGTTTCTCTGTCTGTCTGTCTCTCTCTCTCTCTCTCTCTCTTATAGAAAGCAAGCCAGTTTTTTTTGTCTGTTTTTTTATTTGTTAAAAATAAAAAAAATATTATTATAACTTAAAAAAAATAAAATTTTATAACAATTCCTTCACTAATTAATTGAAAGGAACTTCGTTCCATCCGGGTGTCCCTTGACACCTCTCAAGTTTTTTTGTGAATAATTTTAAGCAGTCTTATTATTCACAATAACTACACTGCTCAGTCATATTAGAAACCCTCTCTGGTTTGCATTAATCAAACTGATAAGGACAAGTATTACCTGCATATGTTCAGAGAGTAACGGTGTTATGTTCAACAACAGCATTTTGTCCTTCATCAGCACAACTATTGAGAACCACCGCTTCAAGCCCCTGGCCCAGGTGTCTTTGACCTGGAATGTGAGGCTCAAGACATGGCCATGTGTGTCATTGAAGTACACCACTCCACCTTCTTTATTCCAATTTACCTGAAAACCAGTGATCATTAATTCAACATTACTCGGAATAACTGATAATATTGATGATAGCAAAGTTTTATTTAGATTTTTTTTATTTTTATTAACAGGAACAGCAAACAGTTAGATTATGAAAGTTGTGTTATAATATACACTTCGTCAACCCTTGTCTGTCAACGTCATTAGAATTTAAATTATCGTAGAAACAAATTAAGTTAGGTCTTACCTCACAAGTTATACTCCTGATAGCGGCCTGCCTCAAAAACGACGTGACATCAGCATTGGGAACTGATTCCCTGCTGCAGTATATTGTGCCATCGTCCTCTCGTGACACAAAAACGGTTTCTGGACCCAGGGAAGTACAACCACTGCACTGAACACTGGCTCTTGAAGATTCTGTCGTATTCTTATCATTGTCCGTGGTAAAAGTGCAGAATAATGGGCGCGGGCCGTGGGCCTCGCAGAAATGGCACAAACCCACTATTGCGTTCATTTCATTACGATTTTGGCTTGTATTAATATTTTATGATTAAATCGCAAGCAAAAACATCAGCATCAGCCACAGACCAAAGGGATCAGCTGTTCGATAAATTGACATTTGATTGAATGTCATTGTCAAATGTCAAAAAATTTCTAAGTTGTCAATTTTGAGTACAGGTGTTGCCAGTTATTTCTATAGGAGAAAAAGAGGAAGACTACAAAATATAGCTACCACTGCTACCAGCAGCTTCATGCGTACGTGCTACTGCTGCTACGACTCGAGGTCTCCAGCTGCTACGGTAACTATAAAATAAAGCTATGGCTGCTAGAAGTAACGTACCGCTACGCCTTTGTAGTTGACGACGCGCAGGCGCCAACACATATTTTAATCCTAACGGAGAACACTACTAACAAACAAAGAGTATAACGTGTCTGGGATTTCTGTTTCATACAATTTCGTAACAACAAAAAAGTTATGAAATAACAATCTGTTCTCGAACGTAAAACTTATTGTATGAAACAGACACAGATACCGACTCCCGTCGATGTAACGTGAAAGGAAAGTGGCCTCTTCTCTTTGTAAAATAATAAGTAAGGGCCATTAGCAGACACAATTTGGCGACTCTTTGTCTGCATCGAACTTGCGATAAGCGATTAAATCGTTGGTTGAAGTTTAGTGACAAGTATTATGTTACTAACAATTTATGGATTCTTTGGTCCGAAATAAAAATCATTATTATTATGGCTCTTAGGGAGTCTTTTTTATCACATTTCGGGCCATTATAGGTACACACGGCTACACATCAAGCTATGCAAAGCCAGTAATGGCTGACCGTTCATCGTGAGAAAATATCATACAAAGTGAGGCCAAGACAAACTGGTTTTGTATAGCTTGAAGTGTAGCCGTGTGTACTACAAGCTAGGGCTACGACTTCGATGAGTTATTGGTAGCAGCTGGATGTGAATGGCCGTGCATCGAGCTAAATGGATATCACGTCCAATAGTGGGTGGACTGCTATTGGCTGATGATGGGAAATAATCATTCTGTATTTTGCGAGTATTATTGTAATTGGGGTTAAGCCTGGCACTAGCCAGGAACACATCCCTACTTCAGGCTGCTGCTGAAAATCCACAGTAACACAGCCCGGATATCGAACCATGGTCTAGCAAGTAGCAACGATTGCAATTAAATTCTGAAAAAAATAATCTTTCTCAGACCTAAAAATCTAAAATCACTCGAGTATTATACTAGCTTTTGCTCGCGGTTTCAACCGCGTGTAGTTCGGAATAACTGACTGGAACGTGCTATCGGGATAACAAAGTACCCTGTCCTGTGTCCAACCCAGCTCATGGTCTACCTATGGGCCTTTCTTCAGCTGTCGTGAAAGTGACAGGCGGAGTAATTTTCGTGTCATGCTCTGCCGCAGAGCCACCATTTTAGAAACGATCAATTATATCTTAAAATGATGTACGTCAAACGTACATAATGTACGTATACCCTTTATCGCTGTACGTGCTGTAGGTAATGATAAAATAGACATTGATTGTGGCTCTGCTGGAGAGCATACTCCCTAGCAGAGCCACGCAGAACATGTACTCAGGAAAGATAAACGCCACTGTTTTTTGATGGAAACTGTTGTACGAATAGTGTACATTGCGTACGTGTTGAAAAATATCATTATTAGACAGTGGTTTTCTTTATTTTAACTTTACTAAAATTTTCATAGAAAGCGCCTGGTTATTTCGTGTCAGCAAAATGTTTTGTAGCATTTGTGATTATGGCACACAACTATAAATTTTATGAACGAGGAAAATTTGTTAAATAAGGTATTAAATTAGTTATTTATTACGTAATACTACATTAATAGCTAGTTTAACTTACAAAATATTAATAAAAATAAGACTCACGACGAAGATTTTGTGACCGACGGTCACAAAATCTTGACGACGTGAATAACTCTATTCTTCAGGTCCAAGATTGGTTTACGGTAAATAATTTAGTACTTAATGAAAAAAAAACTAAATGTATTAGATTTAAATTACCTAATGTTAGAAGTAGCGAATGTGACATCATATTGAATGGCCAAAAACTAGAATTTGTTAATCAAACAGTTTTCCTGGGAATCACGCTAGACGAGAAATTACAATGGGGACCTCATATAACATCTATTGCGGGGCGGCTAAGCTCGGCCGCATATGCTGTTAGAAAGATAAGACAGCTAACAGATGAAGAAACCGCTCGTTTGGTCTATTTTAGTTACTTCCACAGTATTATGTCATATGGCATTTTACTGTGGGGTCGGGCTGCTGACATTGAATCCATTTTTATTTTGCAAAAGAGAGCTGTCAGAGCCATTTACAATCTACGTCGCCGCGAATCTCTTAGGGAACTATTTAAAAGGGTTAATATTATGACGGTACCTTGCCAATTCATTTATGAAAATATTATGTATGTAAGAAAAAATCGACATCTTTTTAATAAAATAAGTGATAGACATAATTTTAATACTAGAAATAAAGATAAATTAGATCAACCTTTTTTCAGATTATCTAAAGTACATACATCTTTTATGGGGTACCTACTGTGTTAAATGTTACAACAAAATACCTTGTGAAATATTGCAATTAAATGAAAGAAAATTTAAAACTTATATTAAAATTACACTTTGTAAGCAAGGATATTACAAATTAGAGGATTTTATTTATCCAAGATAAGAATGCTTCTAAACATGCTGGTCCTGCTCCATAGGACAATCTCTAGAGTCTAGACCAGGGGTTCCCAACCTTTTCTTGGTCAGGGACCACTTTTATATTATTCTTGTTAGCAGGGACCACTATGTAGGTATAATAAAAATAAACTGTAATAATCCAACTGAAACTTTCATTAAAAACTTAATAGGAATTACATACGGCGGCCCGACGTACCGCCCCCTCCATCCACGCTCTTCTGACTCACTGCACGGCGACCAACGGCTCACCGCCCGCTAAATTTAAAATCGTTCGCGGACCACATTTTGGCTTCTGCGGACCACTGGTGGTCCACGGACCACTGGTTGGGAACCACTGGTCTAGACAAAATCAAACTGGTTGCTAATGTAATTGTATAATTTATTCTTTTTTTTTATTCTCTTTGACATTGATTTGCATTCTGTAATTGCTTAAGTCACCCGGACTTATTACTCCTTATTATTTATTTATGAAAATAGTCTACTTTTGGAATGTTTGTAAATATGTGAGCACCATGTACCTATCACATAGTCAATTTATATGTCATAGTTTCATTAATTCATTTTAATTCTTTTACCTATTGTGGTATAGTAATTTTATGTTTAGGTGCATCGTCTTCACATATAATTATATAATTAATGTATGCAAAATATTGTAAAACATTTTAAAAGAGTAACGGTGGAGTTTCTTGCCCATTCTTCTCCATACGAAAACTACCTTTTGGAAGGGGCGACTAGAATCAATTTTATTTTAATTTTAATCTTGACGTTCAAAAGTGCCTTTTATGTGCCTAATTGAAATAAATGATTTGACTTTGACTCAATAGCTAGGTAGGTAAGGTAATTAAGCTAGGTAGTAGCTAGCAAGTAGGTATTAGAATGATCGGCATTTCGAAAACCGATTAGTCGGCTAGTCGGTTAGTCGGCAAATACTATAGTCGGCCCATCTCTAATCTTAAGATAAAATATTATAATATCTTAGCCGTGTGCAGCGCCCCTTAGTGACTCCACTGCGGGTAAAGTAACCTACGACAAACTTATTATTTGGTACAGTAACTGGTACTTATTTTTTTTGGTACAGTAATCGGGTCTAGGGATCGAACCGCAAAAGTAAGTTTGTTTTTTATTGTATATACTTTTCCGGGATAAAAAGTACCAAATGCCCAGGGTATTAAAAATAATTTTACCAAGTTTCATCGTAATCGAACCGGTAGTTTTTGCGTGATGCCTGAACCAACAGACAGACAGACAAAAAATTTTTTAATCACATTTTTGGGTTCGGTGTCGGTCTAGTATCACCCCCTGCCATTTATTTTTTTGATATTTTCAATGTACAGAATTTTCACTTCTATAGATTTATTATAAGTATATAGAGGTCAAAAAAAAATCAAAACCATTGAAAACTACGTTTGAATAATATATAATTTATTTGCACATTCGAGAGTAAATAAATCTAGTAATATTACGTAATAAATAATTAATTTAATACCTTATTTAACAAATTTTCCTCGTTCATAAAATTTATAGTTGTGTGCCTAATCACAAATGCTACAAAACATTTTGCTGACACGAAATAACCAGGCGCTTTCTATGAAAATTTTAGTAAAGTTAAAATAAAGAAAATCACTGTCTAATAAAGATATTTTTCAACACGTACGCAATGTATGTACACTATTCGTACAACAGTTTTCATCAAAAAACAGTGGCGTTTATCTTTCCTGAGTACATGTTCTGCGTGGCTCTGCTAGGGAGTATGCTCTCCAGCAGAGCCACAATCAATGTCTATTTTATCATTACCTACAGCACGTACAGCGATAAAGGGTATACGTACATTATGTACGTTTGACGTACATCATTTTAAGATATAATTGATCGTTTCTAAAATGGTGGCTCTGCGGCAGAGCATGACACTAATTTTCGCATTTATAATGTTAGTATGGGCTGCCCTTTGTTACTCTCGAACTTGAAACCTTTTGGTTCTTATAAATTTTTTGTGAAATCGGGATTGTTGAAATTGGGAATCATGGAAAGGGAAGGAAATTATTAGAAAAAAAGGCCAACTATTCTGATTTTCAATAACTCATTTATTCAACTGTACACTGATTCACAGTTATAACTTTAATGGAAAATCACAAGCACTGCTGTTATAGTCGGATTACCTAACATTAAGTAATTTGACTGTGCTACATCATCCAACATACACGATGACGAAATGCTCTATAATCAATATTATTATAATTGCACCCGGCTATCTCCCTCCGCCCATAGTGTGTAATGTAAACCTTATACGTATGGTAACGGGTCACAGCGAAGCAAC
This sequence comes from Apamea sordens, assembly GCA_945859715.1. Lineage (NCBI taxonomy): Eukaryota > Metazoa > Arthropoda > Insecta > Lepidoptera > Noctuidae > Apamea > Apamea sordens. The sequence goes on from OX244001.1 coordinate 15,930,674, forward strand.
ATGAAAATGAAACTTGAGGAAAGAAATAAACGCGATGAAATAAAAAATAAATTAATTTAATATTATAATCAATTAACATGTTACTGTGCCTATAGAAAAAAAATTGTCTAAAACGTTTGTTTATACTACTGTTTTTATGGTGGCGGTTTATTTCTTAGAGACAGGTTTGTAGGCTAGTTTTCTAGACTTGAGCGTGGACCACTTGTGTCGTTTGAAGTAGTAGGCGACTACGGCAAGCATGGAGAACATGCCGATGGCTTTGATGGTCATAAGTCGGCGATCGTCGAGCTCCGGCTCCGAGCACCATCGCAGGAACGTGGCCACGTCCTTGGCGAGCTGGGACGCGGTCGCTGGTGTGCCGTCGCTGTACTCAGCCGCCTGGAATCAGTTATTTTTGTGGTCAGGCTTTTACATTTTTTTAATTTTTTTTTTGTTTTATTGACAATGGGCTCACTTTTGACCTCAATCTAGCCCAGAGGCAGGGATGAGATCTACAGTGGAACGAGCTTGCCCAGAAGAAGCCTAGATTGTAAATAGATTACGAATGCTGGTATTAGACAAATAGTGGGGTGTCAAGTGATTCCGCACTAACAATACAGTGCCGATGGCGCTGTTGGTAAACATTTGTGAAATTGTTTTGTGTAATGTATTAAAAAAACAAGATGGCAGCGTTAGTTCTGTTTTTGGCCACGCGCCAGAAGATCCTTCTACAGCTGTACTGTCAACTTGACTTGCCCCTTGCACTTTAAACTGCCTCATGAATGATTATGGTAAGGGTCCTGACTGTTTCATTGAGTTCGCAAGCCCAAATGAAATTAAACCTTTTGCACAAAAACTCCATACATACCTCATCAAAAAGTACTTGTGCCATAGAAATGGCGCCGCCAGGGAAGTACGGGTTGTAGTTCTGTCCCTCTTGCAATACCACTCCTGCAGGAGCCTCCATATAGCCGGTGAGGAGCGCGAAGATGTAGTCCTCGCCACCCTTGCGGCCCGAGGAGATCAGCGATAGATCTGGCGGGTAGGCACCTGGACAACGAGAAATATTTTATTGATAAGAACTGGCTTTTGTTTGTAGCGTTGCATGCAGTTGAGATGTACCCAATATGCAAGATCAATATTTGCTTCCAAAATGCAGATATGTATTTGTCATATAATTAGGAGTTTAGATATTATGGTGTAACTACTACTGTTATAACTATAGTGTGGTAGGCAATTAATCATAATATACTATATAGCTAGTTGTCAAGTAGCCATTATAAAGGCTTGTCGCAATCACGATGATTCATATCGTAGGTGTCGACTATTATCTGCTCTTTGTAACTGAGCATATTCCTCATAAAATACTTCGTACATTTGGCACAGTTATAACTTATCAGTTAATGAAAAAAACTAACTTGCGATTTCAAAGTAGGCAAGATATGGTATGGATATGGTTAGTTTCATTTATTCGAATTTACTTAACTTTATTAAACCATTGACTAACTAACCCAGTGCATTATTAACTAAAACTAAAAAAATATGTCAATGAAAACCGCAAAATAAATTGAAAGCCAATATTCTTTTAGTACAAGTCTTAAAAAAAAAAAACATACTACATGTTTTTCTTCAAGGCCTACGGTTTAGTATTAATTTTTCTGGCACTAGGTCAGACATTTAGTATTCTAAACATGCTGTTAAATTGGAATCTAGAGCATGAGTAGATCATTTGTTTTTCAAGCGAGACTGGAGCAATCAATGCATGGTAAGTAATGTCGTAGATCGAGTGGGTTTCATTATGTTATGTACAAAAACGGGTAGGTCAAGGTATAATAATGCCTAATTAAGAATATTTAATTTAGTACTTGATTGGTCGAAGATGGCAAAACAAAGAAAACTGGAGGGATATTGGAGAGACCTTTGTACAGCAGTGGGACAAAATAGGTTAATAATAAAAAAAAACTTAATTGTTTCGCTTAATCAATGTTTTCGTGATTAAAAATGAGAGAAAGAAGCCCAAAATATTTATAAGGAAATTAGAACGATAGGCGGTATGCGAGGCCGCATAATTATGGTTGTGTAGATCTCGATCAGATCGTCTGATGACATCATTCTGCGTTCACAACTTCGTACGAGCGTATATGATAAGTGTAAGTATGATTGTGGTTTTACTTCTTATTGTTACTAAAAAAACTGTAACAAACGATTTTAATATAATGAAAAACAATTTTATTTAGACATAGACAAACATGCATCTATAGATAAATAGCTTTTCCATTATGTCTATTTAAAAAGTGTAAGTGTTACCATTGTTAGCTGCTCTTGCAGCGTTTTCGTTAGGGTACGGCGACGGCAGGTAGTCAGACAGCTTGCCCGGGCGCTCGTAGTAGTTACCCTCGTCATTAGGACCATCCTTAATCATCACCTGTGTAAAAAAAAGTAATGTATTCTAGTTTGCGGAGTTTCGCTAGCATGTTAATTTGACTCAGTATATACTTTGAACTGTATATTAGTTTTAATCTATATATATAAAATTCAAAGTCCTGACTGACTGACTGACTGATAGATCAACGCACAGCCTAAACCGCTGGTCCTAGAAACATGAAATTTGGAGGGTGTGTTCTTCGTGAAGAGTAGGCATCCACTAAGAAAGGATTTTTCGAAATTCCACCCCTAAGAGGGTGAAAAGGGGGGAATTCGTTTGTATGAAAAATCTTATTCCTTGAGTTAATAAACTTGAAACTTGGCAGGAATACTTATCTAAATAAATTATGAACATTGTCAATTTTTTTTCTTCTAAACTACCCCCTAATAAGGGATTGGGAGGTTTCAAAGTTTGTATGGAAGAATTTTAGCGCGCAGTCCGATTTACTCGAAACTTGGTAGTTATACCTAATATTGAAAGTAAAGAATAATGTGTATTAGGGTTTTTTGAAAATCTACCCCTGACGGGCTGAAATGGGGTAGTAAATTTTTCAGGGGAGGATTTTACTGTATGGCTTGATTAACTCGAAAATTAGTATAAATAATCTTTGAGTCAAGTTATGAATACATCCCAAACAATTTTTTTTAATTCCACCCCTGTGGGGGTGAAAAGCGGGGATACAGTTTATATGAAAAATCTTCTTCATTAGGTTAATAAACTTGAAACTTTTCAAGAATACTCGCCTAAGTAAGTAATAAAGTTTATCATTATAAGTTTTTAAAACTACCCCTCAAAGGGGAATATAGGGGTGTTGAAGTTTGTGTGGAATAATTTGAATGCGCGCGCGGTCCGATTAACTCGAAACACAGTGTAAATACTTAAGACCAAAAATAAAGAGTAACATGTATCAGGTTTTTTCGAAAATCTACCCCTAACGGGTTGAAAAGGGTTAGTTAATTTTACAAGGGAGGATTATAATGCGTGGCTTGATTAACTCGAAAATTGGTATAAATAATCTTTGAATCAAGTTATGAATAATCCCGAACGATTTTTCAAAATTCCACCGTTTATATGAAAAATCTTATTCCTTGAGTTAATAAACTTGAAACTTGGCTCGAATACTAACCAAAATAAATTATGAAGATTTTCAGTTTTTTTTCTTCTAAACTACCCCCTAATAAGGGATTGGGGGGTTTCAAAGTTTGTATGGAAGAATTTTAGCGCGCAGTCCGATTTACTCGAAACTCAGTATTTATACCTAATATTGAAAGTAAAGAATAATGTGTATCAGGGTTTTTTGAAAATCTACCCCTGACGGGCTGAAATGGGATAGTCTATTTTTCAGGGGAGGATTATAATGCGTGGTTTGATTAACTCGAAAATTGGTATAAATATTCTTAGAATCAAGTTATGAATAATGCCAAACGATTTTCCAAAATTCCACCCCTGTGGGGGTGAAAAGCGGGGGGGATACAGTTTATATGAAAAATCTTATTCATTTAGTTAATAAACTTGAAACTTGGCAACAATACTTGCCTAAGTAAGTAATAAAGTTTATCATTATAGTTTTTCAAAACTACCTCTCAAAGGGGGATATAGGGGTGTTAAGTTTGTGTGGAAGAAATTGAATGCGCGGTCCGAGTAACTCGAAACTCAGTATTGATACTTTTGACAGAAAATAATTAATAATAAGTATGTAAAGTTGTCGAAAATTTACCACTGACGGGACAAAAAGGGGTAATTCAGTTATTAAGGGGAGGATTTGAACTTGAAACTGTATGTTACATTTTCACGTATAAACCACTGAACTTCTGATTTGGCATAGGGATAGATAGCATCCTGGGGAAGCACATACATTTTATCCTGTTAGCACGTTCCCGTGGGATAATTTCCGACATCCACGCGGGCGAAGCCGCGGGCAGAAGCTAGTAGTGTATAAAGTACAATAGGCAGTTTTATCAGTCACGATCTCTGCTAAGCGTTTATAAATAGACATTATAAAGATCTGGTAGTCATTTAAAATAACGTATGTCGCAAAAAATTGCACTGTGCTGTGAGTTTTTGGGATGTTGTTGTTAGGATAGATACCAATAGTGAAAACCAAGTTTGCAACTTCGAAAGACCTGTGCTAACTGCGTGGTACTTGAAAAACCTCGAAATTTTCGACTTCTTTCAGTTTTTGGCTTAACTAAGGTGCATCCTACGAAAACGTGACCCAATACATTTTTAAAGTATACAAAATTTGATAGTAGGATACCTCCTATTGACACCTCCTCCTTGATACCTCAAGTTCTGAAGAATAGGGTAGACTTTTCGCATCGACTAAGGGCGATTTTAAAGAAAGTGTGGGCGTGAATTCTCATTCTGAGTTGGGGTCAATGCACTAATACTATTTGGCAAAGAAAGTAGATAAAATTGTCTGCAGTGCAATATAATGACTGCATTATGTCACCGCTGGTTGTCAAGGCATAGTTTTCACTTAAATGTACATAAGTGTACTCGCACATATTAAGTTTGTTGCTATTCTGGCTTGATGCCAGTATGTACGAGTATCTAGTTCAGAGGATTTTCTATTGGGGTAGGCTATTGGAGGCGCGTGCTCCAAATATTCGCCATATTTGTTACATAAGTTTTCGTGGATAGCTTTGTAATATGCAATCAAAGGAATTTGAATTATATATATCATAATATACTATTGATCATTCACAGTATTAGATTTATTGCTTTGTGAGGATGGTAAACAATTTTCCATCAGATTGAAAAACAATCAATCGCTCGTTTTCGCAACCGCGCGAGCTAATTTTACTGTATGTAATGCCATGCGGTTGATAAGAGCAATTAGGTTTTTTTTTTTACAACACATGTTTGTTTGATGATTTACATGATTGATTGTTACTTGGATTACCTATCAGAAAATGGGTGAGCAGTTGTCCTTTCATTCTGTTAAACCTTATCAAAATGTGAATTATTTGATAGGTTGTGTTGACGCGTCATTTTTAACTTCACCATTTACAATATGACAAGGTATTAAGAATGGTACAATGGTGGAATGGTGTTTTGTATAACATCACTAGCTAATCTCGTGATACTCACATCAGCAGCCTCAGCCTTCGCCTCTTCCTCGGTGTGGGTGACATTGACGAGGTTTCGGAAGGCGATGTACTGCAGTGAGTGACAGGCCTTGCACACTTGCTTGTACACTTCGTAGCCGCGACGGACGCTATTAGGGATGAAGAGATAAGCATGATATTATCAGAATTTCAATACTCTGGAATAAACCTAGAATAGATAGATGATGGGTGATAGATGTTTGGAAAAAACAGACACGCTGACATTTTTTTTAATGTTTGTCTGTCTGTTTGTGATGAAATTTATTTGGTGTTGGGATACTTTGTACCCTGGGAAAGGACATAGGCTACTTTTTAAGACTACATGGTCTTCACATGATCTGACAAAGATTATGTCTGGACTTTAAAAGAGACTGTGACGTCTGAGTTTGTTTCGGCCTTTCTTCTCAGACTAGTCAGATAGGAAACCGCCGACCTCATCTAGTTTTAAAATATGATTGACGTGTAAAAGTGTTTGTACAAACCTACTTACAAAAATAAAATCATTTATCATGATTTATCGACATACAGGTCGAAGCCTCGGGCGGAAGCTAGGTCCAAATAAATCGAGATAAGGGTAGTAGGAAGTAGAAGAATGATGATGACATAATTTAAGTAATAATAACAAAAAAACAGCTAATGCATATTTTAGCTATCCAAATTTATAACTGCAGTCAAGTGTAGCAAACCCTGTTATCTGTTCTTGATAATATAAATATTTACATTAGATAAATGCAGTAATTGAGTGTTTGAATTGACACAACCATAGAATGATGTATCATGTATCACTTACAGATTAATACATTTTTATTACTTACAATGTGATTATAATATGCTCTGATAACTATCTAAATAGATAACAGATAAAACACCTTGATGATGATATGAAAATATTCAATGTGTGTTGTATATTTTCACCGTGTAGTGTCAGGAAGTTATGAAAAACCCTATGTTCTATGTTCTATGTTATGGGTTTGGTTTCCGCACTTAGTCCTTCAGGTGGACCATTGTGCGTGAGCCATGGTGGCCGTCGGTGGTTATTCCAACCAGCCCACCTCCCTCCAGAAGCTTATTAGGTCCCCTGGTCTGTCGAGAACGTCTGTGTAGGATCCGGGTGTCCCGAGGGTTCTTGATCTAATCTGGGTGACGCCTGTGCACTCAAAGAGCACATGCGCAACGGTTTCATCAGCCTCCATGCAGGCTCTGCACAGGGGGCTGTCCGTTATGCCTATCGTATGGAAGTGTTTGTTCAGTGAGCAGTGTCCCGTGATGGTCCCCGTCACCAGGCGGAGGCCTTTCCTGTCCAGACGTAGCAGTCTTTTGGTTAGCTTGCCATCTAATGATGGCATGGCTTCCTTGGACTGCCTACAGCCCGGTGACGAGGACCACCAGTTCTCTGCTTGTGTGTGGGTGTGCATCTGTAGCCACCTGCGTAGCTGATTGAAGGGGATGGGCACGACTGGTTCCGGTCCGTAGACTGGCGTGCTTGATGCCCTTCTGGCCAGCTCGTCAGCCGCGTCGTTACCTAGTGATCCACTGTGTCCTTTTATCCATTGTAGTGTCACTGTGTTGCGGTTCGATACAGTTACCTGTTCAAGCGCCATGTGACATTCTAGTATTAAGTTTGATGTGATGCATCCCTTCTTTAGGGATTGGAGGACTGAAGCGCTGTCAGAGAGTATACGAACATGGGTGTCCGCAACTCCCCTGGCTGCTATGGCATGGGCCGCCTGTATTATACCCACACACTCGGCTTGGTAGACCGTGTTGAGCATTCCTAGCGGGCTGCATATGTTTATGTTGAGGTCGTGTGAGAAGACTCCGACTCCAGTTCCGCAGTCGGTCTTTGATCCATCAGTGTAAACTCTCAGCTCTTCCGGGCCTGAGTAGTCGCACTGCTCTTCTTTAAGCACTACGTTGTAATGCTTTTGAAAGCAGTATTGCTTAGGGGCTTTGTCGCAGGGTGATGCCATCATAGGCTGTCGTTTAATTGCCTCGTCCTTTAGGCGTATGTGCTTGATCCTCGAGTCTTTGCTTAGGGTTTATGAAAAACCCTTATTTTAATACTACCCAAAAGACATTTTTAATTTATGTATTTTGAATTTGAAACTAAATTCCATTATTTTTAAGATTCAAAATTCCAGAATAAATTGTTCTTTTTTAGTAATTGTAAAAGTATAAACATAGTTCTACTTTCTAAGTGCATGTGGTAATAATTTTGTATTATGTAAGGTCACCATCATTTCTGGCTAAGTTGCCTGGCAGAAAATTCCATACAACTTCTGCCGGTCGATTCTGTAAAAATCTCACCGTGAAAACTCAAGTGAAGTGAGCTTGATGTGAGTTGTCAGTAGTGTCAATCCCTAGCATTATTTAGAATGACAGCTCACTCCACGCACACTTCACCTAAGTTTTCACGGTGAGATGGTTACAGAATCACACTGCTGTACCTTTTTTTATAGATTTTCTATCTGGAGACCGAGACATTAGCCTTAAATTAAAATTTGTCAGATATGAACTTAACTTTGACTTGGCATGTGGTAATGTTGCCAAACCTTTCCTTTTTGGCTAAAAATCCTTAGCTAAGAACTTACCGTGTCATGCTCTGCCGCAGAGCCACCATTTTAGAAACGATCAATTATATCTTAAAATGATGTACGTCAAACGTACATAATGTACGTATACCCTTTATCGCTGTACGTGCTGTAGGTAATGATAAAATAGACATTGATTGTGGCTCTGCTGGAGAGCATACTCCCTAGCAGAGCCACGCAGAACATGTACTCAGGAAAGATAAACGCCACTGTTTTTTGATGAAAACTGTTGTACGAATAGTGTACATACATTGCGTACGTGTTGAAAAATATCTTTATTAGACAGTGATTTTCTTTATTTTAACTTTACTAAAATTTTCATAGAAAGCGCCTGGTTATTTCGTGTCAGCAAAATGTTTTGTAGCATTTGTGATTAGGCACACAACTATAAATTTTATGAACGAGGAAAATTTGTTAAATAAGGTATTAAATTAATTATTTATTACGTAATATTACTAGATTTATTTACTCTCGAATGTGCAAATAAATTATATATTATTCAAACGTAGTTTTCAATGGTTTTGATTTTTTTTTGACCTCTATATACTTATAATAAATCTATAGAAGTGAAAATTCTGTACATTGAAAATATCAAAAAAATAAATGGCAGGGGGTGATACTAGACCGACACCGAACCCAAAAATGTGATTAAAAAATTTTTTGTCTGTCTGTCTGTTGGTTCAGGCATCACGCAAAAACTACCGGTTCGATTACGATGAAACTTGGTAAAATTATTTTTAATACCCTGGGCATTTGGTACTTTTTATCCCGGAAAAGTATATACAATAAAAAACAAACTTACTTTTGCGGTTCGATCCCTAGACCCGATTACTGTACCAAAAAAAATAAGTACCAGTTACTGTACCAAATAATAAGTTTGTCGTAGGTTACTTTACCCGCAGTGGAGTCACTAAGGGGCGCTGCACACGGCTAAGATATTATAATATTTTATCTTAAGATTAGAGATGGGCCGACTATAGTATTTGCCGACTAACCGACTAGCCGACTAATCGGTTTTCGAAATGCCGATCATTCTAATACCTACTTGCTAGCTACTACCTAGCTTAATTACCTTACCTACCTAGCTATTGAGTCAAAGTCAAATCATTTATTTCAATTAGGCACATAAAAGGCACTTTTGAACGTCAAGATTAAAATTAAAATAAAATTGATTCTAGTCGCCCCTTCCAAAAGGTAGTTTTCGTATGGAGAAGAATGGGCAAGAAACTCCACCGTTACTCTTTTAAAATGTTTTACAATATTTTGCATACATTAATTATATAATTATATGTGAAGACGATGCACCTAAACATAAAATTACTATACCACAATAGGTAAAAGAATTAAAATGAATTAATGAAACTATGACATATAAATTGACTATGTGATAGGTACATGGTGCTCACATATTTACAAACATTCCAAAAGTAGACTATTTTCATAAATAAATAATAAGGAGTAATAAGTCCGGGTGACTTAAGCAATTACAGAATGCAAATCAATGTCAAAGAGAATAAAAAAAAAGAATAAATTATACAATTACATTAGCAACCAGTTTGATTTTGTCTAGACCAGTGGTTCCCAACCAGTGGTCCGTGGACCACCAGTGGTCCGCAGAAGCCAAAATGTGGTCCGCGAACGATTTTAAATTTAGCGGGCGGTGAGCCGTTGGTCGCCGTGCAGTGAGTCAGAAGAGCGTGGATGGAGGGGGCGGTACGTCGGGCCGCCGTATGTAATTCCTATTAAGTTTTTAATGAAAGTTTCAGTTGGATTATTACAGTTTATTTTTATTATACCTACATAGTGGTCCCTGCTAACAAGAATAATATAAAAGTGGTCCCTGACCAAGAAAAGGTTGGGAACCCCTGGTCTAGACTCTAGAGATTGTCCTATGGAGCAGGACCAGCATGTTTAGAAGCATTCTTATCTTGGATAATTATAATCCTCTAATTTGTAATATCCTTGCTTACAAAGTGTAATTTTAATATAAGTTTTAAATTTTCTTTCATTTAATTGCAATATTTCACAAGGTATTTTGTTGTAACATTTAACACAGTAGGTACCCCATAAAAGATGTATGTACTTTAGATAATCTGAAAAAAGGTTGATCTAATTTATCTTTATTTCTAGTATTAAAATTATGTCTATCACTTATTTTATTAAAAAGATGTCGATTTTTTCTTACATACATAATATTTTCATAAATGAATTGGCAAGGTACCGTCATAATATTAACCCTTTTAAATAGTTCCCTAAGAGATTCGCGGCGACGTAGATTGTAAATGGCTCTGACAGCTCTCTTTTGCAAAATAAAAATGGATTCAATGTCAGCAGCCCGACCCCACAGTAAAATGCCATATGACATAATACTGTGGAAGTAACTAAAATAGACCAAACGAGCGGTTTCTTCATCTGTTAGCTGTCTTATCTTTCTAACAGCATATGCGGCCGAGCTTAGCCGCCCCGCAATAGATGTTATATGAGGTCCCCATTGTAATTTCTCGTCTAGCGTGATTCCCAGGAAAACTGTTTGATTAACAAATTCTAGTTTTTGGCCATTCAATATGATGTCACATTCGCTACTTCTAACATTAGGTAATTTAAATCTAATACATTTAGTTTTTTTTTCATTAAGTACTAAATTATTTACCGTAAACCAATCTTGGACCTGAAGAATAGAGTTATTCACGTCGTCAAGATTTTGTGACCGTCGGTCACAAAATCTTCGTCGTGAGTCTTATTTTTATTAATATTTTGTAAGTTAAACTAGCTATTAATGTAGTATTACGTAATAAATAACTAATTTAATACCTTATTTAACAAATTTTCCTCGTTCATAAAATTTATAGTTGTGTGCCATAATCACAAATGCTACAAAACATTTTGCTGACACGAAATAACCAGGCGCTTTCTATGAAAATTTTAGTAAAGTTAAAATAAAGAAAACCACTGTCTAATAATGATATTTTTCAACACGTACGCAATGTACACTATTCGTACAACAGTTTCCATCAAAAAACAGTGGCGTTTATCTTTCCTGAGTACATGTTCTGCGTGGCTCTGCTAGGGAGTATGCTCTCCAGCAGAGCCACAATCAATGTCTATTTTATCATTACCTACAGCACGTACAGCGATAAAGGGTATACGTACATTATGTACGTTTGACGTACATCATTTTAAGATATAATTGATCGTTTCTAAAATGGTGGCTCTGCGGCAGAGCATGACACAACTTACCTGGCATGGTCTAGTGACTTGAACCAGCCGTCGTGACTCCAAGGATGGTGTGGTGCATGGGCTTCAGATCCTGAAGCCTGTACTGACTGTTCTAGGGCGAACAGGAGGGCTCCCACACCACCGCCGATCACTCCCAAGGATGACAGCCACTGTACAGGAAAATAAATAAAAATTAGCAGGAAAACTTTTTTGTAATTTAGTGATAATTGATCATAAACTTGATATGGCAAGAACAAGAAGTATCCATGAAATTAAGTTATGTGGCAATACAACTATTGTTCTAATATACTGTTATTATTACACAATACATTTTTTATAATTTGTGACTAAAGTTCTTGCTTATTTTTTTCTTTTATTATTACACATTTTAGAAAAAAACCCCCCTAATGTTGCTGGTGTTCTTGGGAATACCACAACATTATAAAATCAATACTGAGAACTTCGAACGCGTATCAACGAAGATTACGTGGGTATATTTTCAAAATATTTCCTTTTGCTAAAAATAAATCGAATAGAACTTACCATTTTTCTGTTCCTGGTCCATCCTTGCGCTCTGGTGGACAGCTGGCATACCTGCAAGGGACAGCCTCCATTAGATTTCCTATGTACTTGTTACATAATGCAGAATAGGTTATCACTTGCCCATGAAAATTTATTTTATACACTCGGTGCTAATATTCGCTCCAGAGCGTCCTGGATTCCACATCATCGCATTTAACACGTTGCGAGGCTCATAGTATGGCACAAATTCATAAAATACAGCAGTTTTCCATGACACTTCGAACTTGAACTTTTCCGTCATTGGTAACTTATTGAACACGGTAAGGGTACCTACTATCAATTTAGACTACATAACAAATTGTTTAGAACTATTTCCAGTACCTGGGGAACAACTATGCCATTATTTCTCAAAAGACGTGCCCCACAAATCCTACCGACGGCGGCCGCCATGATAGAAAAACGTCGTAATGAAAGCTCAAACCGCTGACAACTACGAGTCATGCTGCCATTCGAAAATAATATTGTCAATGCACTAATTTGTAAAAAATGTTATAAAAACATTATAGATTTCTAATCTATTCTAGTTTTGTGGAATATAAACATAAACATATTCTTACTTTTGATTGACAACTCACATCAAAACGACATATTATTGACATCAGCCCTCAAATAACTGGCCAGTGACCCCAAATTTGTTTTTATTGAAATAATTTACCTTAGCGACTTCACGTATCACCAATTACCTATATAAATTATATATCTCTAGATTAATTCTGTCTTTATAATATCCTCAAAACTAAAAAAGTAAAAATATTTCTATTTCCGAACCGAAATGTCAATGTCACTTCAGAAAAAAAAACAAACGAAGAGCTCTGAATTTTTAGGTTAAAACCTAAAACAAATATATTTTGTTCTGTGCTCAAGTACTATTGTACTAAAAGTTGAAGATTAATGGTGAAATAATGTTACTATAAATGAGAATAATACATTTAGTGAGATTAAGTAATTTTTGTATAACTCATTCCGTGAAAAGGTATGTTTGTGAATAACTTTTGTGATTGTCGGCTTTATAATTATTATCACCTATCATGTAAGTAATCTAAAGTTTTGGTGTTTCAGTTTTAGGTTAAAAAGCTCCGTCTCGACGAAGATGAAAGTTATTACCCAAAAAAGAAACCCTATTACGGGGAGTACGGAGTGGGATGTTCAGGATGAGAACTATGATTTTCATCAGGAAATAGCGCGTTCTGGATTTGCCGATATGCTGCACGATACTGAGAGGAATAAGAAGTATGAAAGAGCTCTGCAACTTGCTATAGACAAAATGCATAGTAACGGAAAGAAAGCAAATGTTTTGGATATAGGTTTGTACTTATTACAATTTTCTATAAAAAAAAAAATACCACATTGCTCTAAATAATTGACTAGCTGTTTAATTTTAGGCACAGGAACAGGACTCCTATCAATAATGGCAGCTCGCGCTGGTGCTGACTCAGTAGTTGCATGTGAAGCTTTTAAACCAATGGCAGAGTGCTGTGCCAAGATTCTCCATATAAACGGTGTTGCTGACAAGATAAAATTGATATCGAAGAGATCTACAGAGCTGACTGTGGGTGAAGACTGTGATATGAAGGAGAAAGCTAACATTCTAGTCACCGAGGTGTTTGATACAGAGTTGATTGGTGAAGGTATGGAGTTTTTCTGTTAGAATATTTTATCAAATGATAAATACTTTGCTTTTTGATAGTTTTGTATAAACCTTGTCGATATTGTTTGTAATTTTTTGAGCAGAGAACTTGTTAATATCATGTAAAATTAGTGTACTTTGTTTTTATTCTATGGAATACCAGATTCCACCAACGAAGAGGACATCTCCTCTATTCTGTAAGTATTTTCTTAAGTACTTCAGACTTCAGTCACAGTAATTTTGTTTACATATTTTTCATGACAGAAAGATAAAAGTTTTGGAACAATGCTAACAATAATTTTATGTTATTTTCAGGCGCTCTGTTAACGTTTGCACATGCCCACAAGTGCCTATTAGAGTCAGACTGCATAGTGGTGCCAGACTCTGCAGTCATATATGCACAGGTGGTGGAGTGTCCTACCTTGTGGAAGTGGAACAAACTCAATGATCTTGCTGATGCTGAACTGGATATTGTGCTAAAGACTCCACAAAAGGTAGAAAATGGATTCAATAGTTTAAATCTAATTTTGAGTGTCTGTGGAGTTTCTTGCCCGTTCTTCTCCATAGGAACCTACTACGCTTTGGAATGGGCAACTAGCTTCATCTTTCTGATTGACCATCCTCTTGATAATTCAAAAGTGCCTGTAACTGGTTTATTGAAATAAATTGTATATAGACTTTTTTTTAAACCAGGGGGCTAGTCTTAAATGAATTTAATTTAAGAGTCAGAAAACTTTAAAAAACTCAATGTTGACTTTTGAATTTTTTAAAGTTTTCTGACTGTTAAATTAAATTCATTTAAGACTAGGCCGAATCGAATTGCCACAAATCTCATCGAAAATCGTTCTCGGAAATCGAAAACGCGAAAATTTTATCAGTTTAGGGGCTGATTTTTTAATAGTCCGATGACTTGTATATCTGAAGAATAAATATGACAGTTTGATATATCATAAATGTCTATATGTCTATGCAAAAGCTGTCAATCCGAAATGGTTCGAATAGCTTTGCTGATACTTTTACACATACTATAATCACAACAAATATCTTGAGTTTTTAAACGAAAATAACTGATAATAAATAAAATAAGCTCCCAAATTTCTGCTACAGATGATTGATTGCCCCGGTTCTGCCGCTGTGCATGACCTGCAACTCTCCCAACTACCTCGTCATGCATTCCGTGAGCTATCGGACCAGATCCCAGTGTTCTACTATGACTGGTCAGGACGTTCACCTATCATTATGAAGCGGACAGTGAAGCAAGACTTTAGTGTCAGTAGTACGGGGAAGGCACAGGTTGTCTTCATGTGGTGGGAACTTAATATGGATACTGAAGGTGAGTTTTAAAATGTATGGATACTAGCATTTGCATGCGGCTTTGCCTGGTGACCATAAAACGTATCCTATGTCGTAACCCAGGTCATGGTCTACCTGGGTGCCAAATTTCATCGAAATCCGTTCAGCTAGTAAGGCATGAAAAGGTAATTCGTATTTTGCGTACGAGTGAGAAAATTGATTATTCAATCCACCTCATTTCTTCAAGGAAGGCCAAAAACGCCTTGGCGTTGACGTGGAATGGTAGCAGACAGACAGACAGCTACTTTCGCATTTATAATATAAGTATAAATCTATGGAAGTATGTGTGTGTATTGGATTTTAGCTTCAACTTTAGAAACATAGTCCAAGTCAGCTAAATAATTTTGGCTGTTAATCCATACAAAAACTGTTAGATGTCAATTTTATTCCATGAATAAAAAAAATCTGTTGATTAAAAAATTTGCCCTAAGTTATATTTAAATTATTTATTACCTAATAGGCAAGATTGTAATGTGAATAAAGTATCATCAACTGAGAGATTTAAAAAAGAAAAGAGAAAAAAAATGTGGCCTATGATTTAACTCGAAAGTGTGAAGCTAGTTAAATTATCGCAGTACCTAATCCATCGTTGCCAAATACAGTAATAGTAATAATGTCAGATCTAAAATACATCTTCTTGAAACTGAACTTGAGCATTTAATATTATTTAGGTGAACGAAGAATTTATTTAATATGATCCATAAAACTTTTGATTCCAGGTCGAATCTGCCTCAGCTGTGCACCTTGGTGGTGTCACCCTGACGCTAACACATCATCTGAACGACCACAAGACACTATACCCTGGCGGGACCACTGGATGCAAGCAGTCTACTACCTACCACAAGACTTTAACCTAGAGAAAGACTCCGAAGCAACCCTCATCTCATGCCAAGACGAATACTCACTTTGGTTCTACCTAGAAAACGAAAACACCAAACTAAAAAACTACAAAAGACCTAACTGCGAATGTGGAGTCCACATGGCTTTATCAAGAACTCACGTTTCGTACCTAAATGATGGAAAACGAAGCAAGAAGTTTCTAGCACAATTGAAAGAAGAAATCAACAATGATTCCGTTGTGTTAGACTTAAATGGAAGCAGTTTCATGGGGTTAGCCGCATCGAAATTTGGTGCTAAGGCTGTTTATATACTTGAAAGTTTGAACTTGAATCTCGGGATTCTAAAAGACTATATTACTACAAATGAACTTGAAAATGTACACTTTATATCTGAAGTCACAGATGAAATAGTAAAAACTGTGACGACTTTGATAGCTGATCCTAATTTCGCGAGTGCAATACTGCCCTGGGAGAACCTAAAGATGGCGTATGTTTTGTTTCAACATAAGACTCAACTTTATGAATGTGTGTCGATTATTCCTGAGTGTTGTGAGATTTGGGCCATGCCGGTGGAGTTTCAAGACTTGCATAAGATCTCAACACCGTTGGGGAAGTGTGAAGGAATTGATATGGCAGTGTTTGACGGATTAGTCGAGGTGGGTGAGGTATATTTACTTATTATTTTACCTTTGTGTTAAGCGCCTGCCACAATTTTTGTGCAAGCCTCCGACTTGCTACGTTTTTACAGTATAGGTAAGTCTTCATGACCTCTTTTGTCAACATACACCGACAAAGAGTGACCTGTTTCGATACAGTTACTATTCTTTAAGACTGCTGGGCTGGGGCTTTATTCAATATGACAACATATTGCTAAATAAGCACTTTGGTGACAATTATATTACTTATGAATGTACCGAATTCAACACACTTGTCAAATGTTCTGAACAAGCAAAGCCATCCTGAAATGGAAAAAATTTATTCCAAAGATATTGCATATAGTTATTATTATGATAATATGACATGTTAGTAGAGTCATCATTGATCAGTCGTGCAGTGCGAGAAAGAGATGGTGGTATACAGGACGAATAGCAGCGTCTCTTTTGGCAACAGAATCAAGATCACTGGTCACTTCAATTGGGATGAATTATTTAAGACAAACAATTTCAATTCTGTATTTTTTCTGTCTTCAGAAATAAAAACGAATAATTAGTATAATTATATGAAATACTTTAATATTAATCTATACTGCTAATAATAAAAGCTGAAGAGGTTGGTTTTTTTTTGGTTTGAACCCGGTAATCTATAGAATCACCAGTCGGATTTGAAAAATTCTTTTTGCATTTGATGCCAAGTCTAGGGGAAGGTTATAGGTATATAAACGGAGTAAAAGCGCGGGCGGGTGATGCGATGCGACGCGGTGGGTTGGGGGCGAGAAAAAACAAGCGTGTGAATCCGCGATATATGATTTATATAAGTCCGGAATCGCCAATCCGCCTGGAGCAGCGTGGGGATCAATGCTCATGCCTTCTCCGTATGAGAAGAGGCCCTTGCCCTGCACTAGGACAATAATAGGCTGGTATTATTATTATTCATTTATTATCTTCAGAAATCGAGCACAATCAGCGACGCTGAGATAGAGGCGCAGCCATTGTGGGAGTATCCTTGTAAGAGCCGCGGGGAGCCGGTCAGACTGCTGTCGATCATCTTCACCCTACTGAAGCCGTCGTACGCGGTCGACGGCGTCATTGAAGTGCTGTAAGTCAATGTATAGTTATAACTCTTTCTATCTCTGTGACTTTATGATGTACAGATACCAGCCAGCACATGAAGCTACTACAATCTGTCAAATATCTTTAATAGATTTTCAACTTTATCGCTGAAGCATTAAGGTCAAGGTTGATTGGGAAAATTTGACAGTTTCGGGTAACTTGACCTGCTGGCGTCTGTACATAATAAAGAGTATTATATCTATCTTCTTTTATCTAACATTCAGTCCATTCAATACTTTAAATTTAAGCAATTCAATACTTATTTGTACGGTGCGGCCCTCCTTTAGAGTGCGCTGGTTCATACCAAATGTACGAAAGCGATGTAGAAGGATTTTTGGAATGCGTTGTGGCCTGTCCAAATCTGCGTCAATCTTTAGGCTACGATTTGAAGTCACTGTTTTATGCGGGTTTTTTAAAATACTAATTTATGAAACTATCATTATGGATTTTAGTTATAAAGTGTTCTTGCTTAACTTCCATACTAATTAAGGAATAGTTGGACTACACGTAGGCGAAAAATGAAATAATTATAAGGCAGTCGCTCCATGTAAAATACTGGTATTCAGCTGCATCCGGTTAGACTGGAAGCCGACCCCAACATAGTTGGGAAAAGGCAGGCAGATGATGATAATTATAAAGTACCTAATCAAAATTATTTTATTTAAATATTTCTAGCAAACCGAAAGCTGAAGAGCAACAGCTATTAAACGGTTTCGCATTATGGACGGTGTGGAAAGTCGGCGGGCAACAGAGTTCGGGGCCCATACAGGAGCCAGTAGTGGGGCAGAGAGTGGAATGGGACCCTCACACCAGACAAGCTGTCAAGATATTGGTGAGTACTTACATACCTACCTAAATTCAAACCTTTTTCCCATGGGGGTAGGCAGATACTACACAATGCCCCCTGCTATGATCCTTACAAACTCCTTTTGCTTCCTTTACGTTCATACACGCAGTGAGTATCATCATCATAATAGTTGTATAAACAAGTTAGTGAGGAACTTCGGAGCCCATAAAACCACCAGTGGTGGAAGAGGGAGAGTGGAATGGGACCCTCACAGACAAGGGGGCCTAAAAAGACCACTTTGGCAGAATCATAATAGGATAACAATGTTGGAATGAATAACATATAAATTACGGATAACAATATGAATCATATTAAA
The DNA here is from genome assembly GCA_945859715.1 of Apamea sordens. Classification (NCBI taxonomy): domain Eukaryota; kingdom Metazoa; phylum Arthropoda; class Insecta; order Lepidoptera; family Noctuidae; genus Apamea; species Apamea sordens. Next base: position 15,949,328 of record OX244001.1, read on the forward strand.
AAACGTAAAATGGTCACAAACTGACATTTCATAATATGATCTGTGTGCAATTCATATCACAATTAAATAACATTTAAACTGTAGAAATAAAAAATTTAATAAAACCGTAACGAATAGCTTCCTCAATAATGTAAGCCTGCAAACTACACTTAGCTAGAGATTAATGGATCACAAAACCGTAGCCCCGAGCTTAGATTGAATTACACAAGTCAAACTACAGATTATCCATTAGTTATCCTTTTAATTGGTTTATGGTGTCATTGGAGTAAGCTTGGTTAATTTTTGGTCCGTTCAATTACATAACAAAGATTTTAAAAACAAAAATCGTAGTGAAATGCGGCCACCAGTTTGTGAGCTAGGATGCCACAAACTGATGGTCTGCTTCTCGTCGGTGGCAAAATAAATATGTAATTCCATAATTATCATTCATCATTTTCAAGGTTGCCTGAAAGAGATCGCAGAAAACGATAAGGCCGCCCATTGCATATTTTTAGTGTTCGATCATTTTTTTTGTTATGTATTTTTTTGGTGTACACACGGTTACACATCAAGCTATGCAAAACCAGTATTAGCTGACCGTTCATTGTGAGAAAATATCATACAAAGTGAGGCCAAGACAAACTGGTTTTGTATAGCTTGACGTGTAGCCGTGTGTACCTACATTAAAGTATATATAAATAAATAAATATTATTCTCTGGTCCTTATCGCAATATATTTGGTGTCGGCGCAAGATGTATTTTTCTTCCACACTTCTCTATTTGTTGTCATCTAGGTAGTCACCCACCCTCTTTCTAGCCATATCATCATTCACACAGTCCATCCATTGTCTCTTTGGTCTTCCCATACTCTTATAGCCATCCACAATCATACACAAAACTTTCCATCATACTAAAACATGTATTAAAAATATACCTGTATCCTCTTTAAAAATATTTATACCCTGTCCATTAGGTAAACCGTTTTTTGACAGATGGAATACGCTTAACAATTATATATTTTTTTGTCCAAACTGATACACGTACGGTATTATAATGTCTGTAAGAAGTCATAAATAAGATAATTCAATAAGATAAGGCAGTTTATATAGTTATTTTAGTACGAATTTTAAAGTTAACTTTTACATAATCTGGAATAGTTACGTTCTAAGGCAGCTGTCAAAAAACGGTTAACCTACTGGACAGGGTATAAATAGACAACCTCCATAATCCAATTAGCCACTGAAATGAGCATTGTATAACTACTTATTTTATATTCTGTGTGAGGGATAATACCATATAGACAGTGACACCTTTACAGCTCTATAAAGATCTATCATAGCATAACGCTGTCAGCAACTGAAGTATAATAAAAACAATTACGAACTACATTCATTTATTAGATCAGCAATCTAGCGTGCATAGTAATTACTGCAGCCGACTTCCCTGTTGCCAGGTAATAAAACTGATTGTGTATGTTCAATCTGTTTGATATATGCGGTACACATAATAATTGACTCATTATTGTATGTATTGCAACTGCAATGCAAGTACAGTCGACAAAATAAAATATGACATTAAAAGTTTTCTGCAAAGTTTTTTTTACACGATAAAACACACTGAAACTGCGACTGCGATGAAAAATTATTTTAATTTCGGAAATCGATGTCTGGTTTTGTGAACTTATAAGCCACTCCCGACTTTAGTATTTTTCGGTTTAGTGTATTTGTAAGTAAGGGTTCCATTTTCCTTTTAAGGTCGGAACCTTATGGGATTATCTATTTTAAAATCGACTCGAATAGTCTTTATTGGTATTTTTTTTTGTCCTTAATTTTATGCAATTTACTCGTCTTCCAGTCCAGTCTTATCTTGATTGGATTGCGCGCTGATCTGCCCCCGAACAGCCCATTGTTTAAAATACAAGGGGCGGTTCAGAGTTCTATATAATCATAATTTTTTTGTATACATGTCTGCTAATCTATCTCTTTCGTCACCCGTACTAAAGTTATACCAACATAGCAACAAAAACCTAACACACTTATCTTACTCCACAGAAAAAGTCCTACGACGCGAGCAACACTTACAAATGGCGGTACCAAGCAGCCTGCGACCTTGTGAAGGGACAGTTCAATGTTGACGTAAACATAGTGCAGGACTAGCGCATTATTAATGGATTTTATTTTATTATATCTTACATTATACGGACTTCTAATTGATTTGTTGTTTTATTTATTGTTTAGTGGTTGGGAATGCAGTTTTTGACGTAGGTATGAGTTGTTGTGTGGTTTTATATTTTGCTAAAGTGGCAGAATTTGTTATTGCACAGATATAAAGAAAAACACTAGCGGTTTATGGTAGGTAGATATGCACGACCTGCGGCATGCGGAAGGGTATATAGTTTAGGTACTAAAAGAAGAAGTATAAATATTACGCTTAGTAGGTAAATGTTTTACATAATCCAGCAACCTTCTGTACTTCTGTTATATTGCGAATCTGATATTTTGAGAAACTGGTATTCTGAGATCGAGCCCTTTAAACACACTTTGAATCACAATCCGAAGGATTTTGGAGAAAATTCCCAAACGCGTGCTTCATAATGTTTGAAAACTTCGTCTGGTCGACAATAACGTTGAATAACGCAATAAAAGTTGTTGAATTGACAATTGAATGGCATTGTCATTGTGTTATGCAATTAACCGCAGATATTAATTATCTACCAGATTTTATTTTTATAAAAAAATGGAAGAGAATTTATATGAAATGATCTGCCAGATACTCTGCTCTACCTTCCCGAGCTAAACAGTTATGATATTACAATTTGAGTAACATCTAATGATTAACGCACTTCACTCATAGTTCACGAAAATACGTTATTAGAGACATTCACCAATATAAGAAACTTGATTGAAGGTTCCTGACCTCTAGTGGCTCCAGTATCAAAGGTCGTTATTATAAGCTTATGAATCAGTAGGTCAACTATATGATTTTAGACAGCAAGGTCGCTTTTTCTATTCTCTGGAGCCAAATAACATACGTGGGTAACGTGGGTTATCGTAATCATTTATCAGTTGCGAAACGAGTATGTTGTTGTGCGTACGAGTTGATGACGTAACCTGTTTTGCCCTTTTTGGGTCTCATTGCCTTGACAAGACTGAGCTGAGGCCTGAGGGTTATTCCAGACTTGCAACTGATTAAAAACATTAGTTCCTTCTGCCCTATTACGCCGAGGATCTGGGGTTATCTCGCGAATGTTTGTGAAGTTTAAACTGTTGGTCTTTTCGTCTGCAACGTCCCGTCATCCTATGGAAACGTGACTCAGGACAAACCCCAACCTCTAGCCGTCTATATTGCCCGTCTTCCCGCGGAAAATTTTGGGAAATTATCGTCAGGAAACCGGCATGTCCTAGAACCAAAAATTCGAAAACATTTGACATCCGTCAACCCAACCCACACTGCGCTTGGTAGATTACGTTCGGCGGTTCGGCCCATTCCCTCTCGCAGACAAGAGTCCCAGTAGTGATGGGAACGTTATAGGCTGATTATGTACTCAGGCAGTAGACTGAAGAACTGAACTGACTGAAATCTCATCCACATTTTTCCAGAAGTTAATCGTTATAGTCGTCAGAGATCAGTTAGCGCAGTCTGCTCCGGTCCGATGGCCAGGCGCTAATAGCCATCTTTGGGCGTGCCAGCGTGTTCTGCTCCAAACCAATAATCAGGCGCGAATAGCCATAAATCCGGGCATGCTTGTTACAGAAAACTAATCTTCGTTCATCACAGATACAGTTATCCACAAATTAATTGCATGCGAACTAATGAGGGGTTATAGATTCTACTAATTTATAAACGTTGTAATGCATGATCTCTCCATTGTGAGTCTTCTGACAGATTTATTTATTGACTAGCTTCTGCCCGCGGCTTCGCCCGCGTGGATGTCGGAAATTATCCCACGGGAACGTGCTAACAGGATAAAATGTACGTGCTTCCCCAGAATGCCATCTATCCCGCGGGCCCATTGTGGCTAATTACAATAGAAAGCCAATTGTGTATTATTAGTGGTGATTAAGAGGGTACCTATATGATATCTTTACCTAAGTACCTACCTAATAAAAAAAAAAAACTCAATAACAGAAAATAAAATACCCACCTGCCTAAATAAACCTATTTCTGATGATAACTAATCTAAACTCAATAAATAAGCAAAATCTCTACAAACTAATATCTATACGAATGACTAATCCTACCTAACAGTATTATAAAATAACCTACGGTCACTACGTACACTATCAAATGTACTACCTATACTTTAAAATTAAAGTCTATACCTATGACTTATATAAAAATAAACCTAAATAACTAAAAACTAAAAGGAATAAAAATGAACTCCACTGCAGGTGACGTAACCTACGACAAACTTATTATTTGCGGTTGGTACAGTACACAGTACAGTTATCGGGTCTAGGGATCGAACCGCAAAATTAAGTTTGTTTTTTATTGTATATACTTTTCCGGGATAAAAAGTACCCAGTGTGGTGCCCAGGATATTAAAGAATAATTATACCAAGTTTCATCGTAATCGGACCGGTAGTTTTTGCGTGATGCCTGAACAAACAGACAGACAGACAGACAAAAATTTTTTTAATCACATTTTTGGGTTCGGTGTCGGTCTAGTAACACCCCCTGCCATTTATTTTTTTGATATTTTCAATGTACAGAATTTTCACTTCTACAGATTTATTATAAGTATAGATTAACTATGGATAACTTACAGCTAAAACAAACAGAATATAAAATCCATATAAAATCTATCAAAAACTCACGACGCTGGCGAGACCAATGCAACGTTTGTATCCTCATCCTCAGCCTCATAATCCTCAGGTCGTCTGCTTTTTTATTCTGATAAATCTCTTGACAATTAAAATCTCCTTCGTGTTGCACAATTGCACAGGTCTGCAACCAGCCGATCGATTCTGTAAAAATCTCACCGTGAAAAGTTAGGTGAAGTGAGTTTAGAGTAAGCTGCTAATAGTGTCAATCTCTAGCATTTAGTTTGGAATGACAGATCACTCCACGCACACTTCACCTAAGTTTTCACGGTGAGATGGTTACAGAATCGCACTGCTGATATAGCAGCGCTAATAAATATAGCGCATGTTCTAATTACCTTTAAAAGCAAAACTTATCATAGGTCTTTTAATATCGCTTAATCCAACGTTTAAACGCTGGAAAATAGTTCGGGGGAGATTTAGGTGAAGCCCTATACCTAACTTAAGTTCTAGCGACATCTTTATTGCAGAAATAGGTTTTGCCTTCTCCTGAAAGGCGTACGCGGATAGTAATCGCTATTTATTTGCATATGTTGTGGTCGAGAAAGTTATTTTTGTAAATCAAAATGAAGGTATAGTTTTCTGGTCGCCTGATTATCTGACGATGTCACTGCCGATGCAGTCTACAGATAGGTTTTATTGTACCTAATTCTGCAAAACTGTTTCCTGATGGGAGGCATCAGGAAACGAGCATTAGTCTCAGTTTCACCTCTAGGTACCCTACTCCTCTGGACCCTCTGGTTTTTCATATGATCTAGGTCCAGGTAACTATGGCAAATCTCGGAAGTGTTCATAATATCGTTTTGATATACCTAAATTGAGCTGTGTTCACTTTCTGAAAAAACATCAACAACACAACAACAACAACATCATCTCAAGACTGTATATATGCCTTTTTTAACCAACATCAAATTTTTCAACTTTGTAATGGCGAAACACCTATTTGTACACATTTACATTGCATTTTTTTACTCCAACTCCACGTTAAAACCTTTGCATAATACCGCTATAGTGAAGTTAATATAAATACGTGTATCCAAGTGTAGGAGTGATTTATGTTTCATTTACATGCGCCGCGTGGGGTTATACCTTGGATGAAATTTAATACTTACTATGACAGGGTAAATTAAAGTACCAGCACTTTTGATTAAAGTGGCAACTCACCATCGTAATGTTAATTGAATAGATGACAAATTACACGTCTACATTTTCTGAATTGGAAAGGACGGTGCGATAAATATGTAATTCTGAATATAAATCACTGGATATCTTTGACTCTGCTTATGCTTATTCAATATGAAACGTGAGAGTTGCTTTCTAGATATGCTAAGCTAAAGGCATAAAGGAGCTATCTATAAAGTTTGCATTCTGCCGATGTTCAGAAATTCAAATGGGACCTTATTTTGGACAGCAATGCTGCCCTTTCCCCTGGTATCAGTGAAGCGCGTGTCGCAATATGCGAATCAGGGATTAGATATGTCCACATCATGAGACGCTGACGCATACTAAAGTGCATTGATAACAACAGAACACCTACGTGAGCATGATAGGTACGTGATTGTGATGACTATTGGACACAGAGAGGCAGCTGGGACATCGACGCGCAACGTGTTACCATGAATTCGCGGAGGTACTGCACTTTTCCATGAAACAACTGTTTTTTTTTTTTGATAACCGACAAAATATTTGACCACGCTAGAGGTCCTGAATTCATGGCCAACGTTTGGCCGTCGATGTCCCTGTCACCCTGTATACATATATTGTTTTTTACAGGAAAAGTGGAACTCTATCATGTCCAGCGATGAATGCACCATCATTTCAGCGAGTTTTTATCGACCGGTAGGTTACCTACCTACTTCGGTACCTCTATACAAAATTATAAGCAACCAAATACCTAATTCTGCGGAACTGTATGTGGGTAGGCATGACCTACCACACTTTTAATATGGCCACACAAGTCGCAACACTCATTACACAGCTGCCAATGCTACTCAAACGATTAATTAATTATTAATGGCTTATTAGAAAATCAGTTAACCGTGCTCCGAGTACTTACTGTTACCCTCAAGATCCGTATCAGCACAAACTACACTTGACGTTTCCTAATAGCAGTTGTAAAAATTAAACTTACGGGTTTTTTAAACTTAAAACTTGGTTCAGTTTTTGTTTGGAATTCCTAGTTGATCTATGGAACTGGGTGGGGTTTCGCTAATGTTTTTCTGTCGAATCTGTCGATTCGCGTTTCTTGCTAAGGTTCGATTAGATCAACCTGAATAATAAATCTTATTGCGTGAATATGTTGCAGGTCACATTCTTTTCCGGAACGATCTAGCTTGATTGAGAGCACTGCATTCCACGCATACCTAGGTCTAAATTATTGGGTAATAAACCATTGATAATTTTCACTTTTGTCACTGAACTGAACATAGTACTTCTTCAGCGGGGTATTTACGCAACACACTAACAATAGCAATGGCTTTCATTTTGACAGTTAAACAACATTCATTGAGCTATTTACGTTGTTGAGCAGACAAAGTTCTTCGAAAATGTGAAGCAATGGATTAGCAACATCCTTCAAAATTCAGATTGTGAATACAAGTGTGTAAGATCAGACCTTAGGAATTGCTAACTTACGAAGTGCCTTACCTGATGAAAATCGAAATATTCTTTGACCTTTGATCATTCCCACTTTGGACAGAAGAGGTAACCTAAATCACCCTACTATTCTCAAAACCAGTAGTCACACGATCCCTAAAAGCCCAGCACACACAAGACTAAGATATAAATCCACGACAAAGCACATACCTACGTTACAAAGCAGCTACCTATAAGACACAAATTAACCATTTAAATTCAAACGCGTGTTCGTATCGAAGCCTACTCACCGCTCATGATTACTCGCTTCAACATCTAACGAATAATTTTCCAACAGAAATCGATGTTATTTATTCCCCCTTCTTATATGGTAATGCTAGTCAACTATGCCTCAATCCTGAGACGTTGTTACCGGCATAAATCTACGTGTAATGGTCTATTAGGCGACTTTAGCAGCCCATTGTTAGTTTTGATGAAAATGAATGTACACTTTTGTGCCATTAGCAAGGGTTTGCGAACATGGTATAGACAGGTGAACATCGGTTTAGAAGATAAAGTCATGTTTTTGTCACCGGTAATATGTATCTGGTTGTGTGCCGGAAAGGGTTTTGTTAGGTCGGGAGTCTGGATGCCAAAAGATTGCGGGTGTAAAAGTATCTTCTGTCTTTCTTCTGTATAAATAAAAATGAAATGCAGTTCGTTGGTAAAATGGTAAGCGCATTGCTTGAGATATTTTTTTGTTTTAAAATGTTCGTAATAGTCAGAATGAGGTTTTTATGGAAAGAAAAATGGGAACAGTTGCCCGAAAAATAGAAGAATCGGGAAAAACGTAAAGTATTTTTTCTATAGATTTTTAAAATGAATTATGGACAGGTCTGTCGGGTGAGCTAGTTTTAAATGAAAAACGACTTTTTCAATTTTGTTTATTACTGAAAGTAGCTTGAGCGAGGATTAGGTACTTGTCGTAATCCTCGCTCAAGTTGCACCTCATCACTACGTTCTTGACCTTCCATAAGATCAATCTATACGAGTTAATGCTTCAAGGTAAAATTCTACTTGATTGTTCTACGAAACATCGATTACTTTAATGATTGTTAAATGTCATGTAAGTATGGCATACTAATATCATAGCTCGTAGCTCGTATTAACAAGCGTTTGTCGGTCTCTTAATGCCAAAGTTAATTCGCCGTTCATTCCTAATATTTCTGCGATAGTGTAGGCATTGTTACTGCAGACAATAACGCCAATTGGACGCCTGTACAATCTTAAAACGTTTCTGTTAGATGTTACAGTATCTAGTCCACAGCTCCCGTGGCATCATCTCAACAAATGGCGTACCGAGACGGACTCGCTTGTGACAGCCTTACCGGCCGGCACTCCTCACAACTTCGACAAACGGCACATCCAGTAAAAAGGTTTCCGCGAACTGCATAACAACGTTTCCATAATCTTCGGAGACTTAGAGCAGCCGATGCCAAAGCCGGTGCGTCGAGGCTGAGACGCTAATAGTCGCAATTTGTCATGTAATAGGTACGACATTGTTAGTTTTTCCGGTACTCCATATGCGGGTTGAGTCGGAGGCGAGGCGTTAAGGATCGTACGGTATAATGCGACAGCGGCGCGTGAGTTGTGCTGAATAATGCAGTTGTGCGCGTGATCACTGCCAGAATGCCGATGTGGCCGCGACGAGCGCCGCATACAACGCGCCGCGGCTCTACACGCGCACGACCCCCGGCGGTCAACACTCTTAACGACAACTATATGTTTAATGCCATTTAATGGCACCTTAATGCTGCCTTCATACAATAGAAAAGTGCTTATTCAATTGCTTTTTTTCTGTTAAAACAGCGCTGTTCCACGGATGATCGATCGTCGCGCGGCGGGGAGTCTGTCTGGAGCGGATGTTAAAAAATGTTCGGTGTAAGAGCGTACTATCTTTTACGACTCATTTATTGTCATCTAATTCATGCTTTTTGCTGGCAATGTGCTGACAGTTATGCGGTAGCTCGGGTAAAAACATGAAAATGATTACGCGGAATGGTAGAATTCCATTTATATTTAAAAGCTGGCACCTGCACATTATCCTTTTGAGTATATGTGGGTCCGTAGGTATAGAATGCCCACACAATCAAGAGAAACAAATAATAATACACGAAATACACAAAGCGATCAGTCACACACAGTACAGCACAGAAAATCGATAGCAATCAATCGTAGCGAAATATCGCAATAAATCTAATCGTGTTCAGATTTCAGTTTCTCAATAGTAGGGCGCCACGACACAATACCATGTGACGTGTTCAGCCGTGTTCCGATTAACCTTTGCCGCCGCCGCAGGCGCATCGACCTTATTCCATTTATGAGATTATAAATTGAATATCTGCCTTGCCCACCATGTGTTGAACCACCGTTAAATATCGTCGAGATTTTGTAATACCACGGTAATACGGTATTAAGTACTCAACTTATGCACGAGTCGTGACAGTCACACTCGACTCATTATACCGATATGTCGGCCAAATGATAATGTTTAACCAAATTAAGTCTTTTCGAAAAGCTTTGTCATAATCATGGATGCAAATATGGGTAGCGAACGAGAAATGAGAACAAAATTCACGATTTATTCATTATTTCCATTACGAGGCGTGCTACTTAAACTGCTCTTGCACACGAGCAGATAGATAAAATACTTCTTTATATATTTAAATCGTGACATATAATCAGGAACAATAAATCGGCTAGCAATTTAAATATTCCACATTACCGATTTTATCAAATGAAAATAAAATGCGACGTTCGATTACACAGCTCTATAAACGGCTTTAAACAAACATTCTATAATTAAAAGTAAACAAACAGAACGAAATGACTTCGTTAATAAAAACTATGGAATATTTATTGTTTCGTAATAATTGATACTGTCAAAATATATAATTTAAAATATTTCATTTTGGATCTTTGTTTCGACGCGTAGAGGCGTTTGACTAATCGCTGTGCGCTTTAAAACTCCCTCGACACGAAACTGCTGATCTTATCGATTCAAAATAAAATACAATTATCGATTAACGGAATTGACATTGTAAATTGACCAGCACCTTTAGATCTTCTCTAGACTATAACAGAAAGCTGACGATCGCGTTTGTGTGTATGTCTGTATGATATGAGGGGCAAATTCTCGTAATTTTAAGAACGTTCACAGTGTGATCTCAGTCTCAATCTGTCAAAAATACCTCTAATTTCCTTAAATTTTTGTTGACAAGTTTTTGACATTTGTTTGTCGCCGAGATGAGATTGCGACTAGATTTTGAACCTTTTAAATTACGAGAATTAGTATTCTGGTTTATTTAAAAAATTGCTGATTCGAAGTTGGTGCGATTTTCGCATCTGAAAGCTTAATGGAATTGGATAAAGCCTGGAATGATTAACAGAAGATTAGCTAGCACATGCATTAGATGCAAAGATTGGTTGTTCGGCGAATAGTTAAGGGCAAATTTACATGCTCTTAGTGACACAGAAAACACACTTAAGGCAATTAGGGACACCTGGCTTTGTTAGTTAATCAAATTAAGTTGGTCCTTGCTGTCAATTACTTATGCATTTGCTTGAGGGAAAAACTTATAAATTAAATGCTTTATAAATTGAATTTTGAAGTACTGTAAAATTATATCGCATGATAGTCCTTTATTCATTTTATAATTACTAAAAGCATAGGTATTAATTTTAATAATAATTAAAGTTTATGTGTGTCATGTCTTTTAAAACGGAACAAGCATACCCGCGGATTAAAACAACTCTAAAAAACAATAAAAGGTAGTTGTGAACAAATATTTGCTTTCGAACAATTTATTGCTTTGTTTTAATTGAAATACAATAGTAAAAGTTAAGTGCTAGTTTAACTAAAGGTCAGAGGAATCGATTAATAACTGTATTTAGCCGTAGCAGATAGTATCGTTGGAAAATCATAGGTATGAGCAGAAATAACGGTGTGTATCGTTATTATTAGTGATGTTACTTGATATATTACTAATTGATTAAAAATATAAAACAAGTGACGGCTTGGTTTAATGGTTTTTATTTAATTCTTGGCCATGTCTCTTTATTTATGTCCCAGTCCATTTGATGTTAAAGTTAAAACGGATGTTTCTCAATGCGAAAGTCTGTCAGGTAGGAATGTCTTGCAATGGTTAAACTACTGGATCGATTATAATGAAATATATCAGGAATAAAGCTAATTAAAAATCCTGGTAAACACCACACCAATTAGCCTAGCCCTTCTTTATGTTCATGGCTATAATAAACCATCATCATTTGCCTAGCCTTTTCCCAACCACGTTGGGGTCAGCTTCCAGTCTAACCGGATGCAGCTGAATACCAGTATTTTACGAGGAGCGACTGCCTATAGGACCTCCACAACCCAGTTACTGGGTAATACGATACCTCTTGGTAAGACTGGTTGTCAGACTTTCTAGCTTCTGACGACCCGTAACGAATGTCAAAGTTTCACGAATGACAGCCGGGATCAACGGCTATAATAAACTATCTTTCCATTATTAATAATATTTACTTAGAACACACAAATGCCTTACAGAAACCTTCCCGCATATTAATATTTAACTATTAAAGTTCTGTGCCCATAACTAACATTCTAATCATGTAATTTCGATGATAATTGGAATTGTTTAACATTTAAGATAAAGAGAACGTCATTTGCAATGATGCCGACATCATTAATATTTCATGATTATGATGTTGTGTTGATGTTATCGGTTCCTTTAACACAAGTGTAATTTTAGATATAGGTATCTATAAATAGGTGGGTCATGAATATCATTTTGATTGTCTGTATCAAGGTCGCACTCGTTTTCAGCCGCGTCGATATAGACAACTAAGTTAGTAAGTTTGTATTTCTCTCAAGAGGAGACCTTTTCGTAATGTATGTACAGTCACGAGCATTAATATGTCAACACTTGGCAACTTTCAAATGCGATTTTTTCGTGAAATAACGAATGCAACGTTGGAATACGACACATTACATAAACCTATGGATTCGAAAATGCTATGTTCGTAACAGCATAAAATTTCATTGAAAAATAAAGGAGTAAATCGCTTTTGAATAAAGCCGAGTGTATACATACTTTTGCTTGTGACTGTACATCCTATGCAGAAACCGTAGTTTTGACAAATAAATATATATTAACAAATAAATAGTATTTTTTGTCTTGTTGTCGGAGAACTTAACCACGAGAGGCATCATCATTCTCCTGCCTTTTCCCAATTTATTTGGTGTCGGCGCAACATGTATTTTTCTTCGATACTTCTCTATTAGTACCTAGTCATCTCGGTAGTCACCCTCTTTCTATCCATATCATCCTTCACACAGTCCAGCCATAGTTTCTTTGGCCTTCCCCTATATAATAATAATAATAATATAATATCCCTGGACATTTCACACAGCGCCATCTAGTCCCAAGCTAAGCAACCTAATGCTTGTGTTATGGTAACAAGATGGCTGATAAACTACTTATATACATTTTTTTTTGTAAATACATACATATTATAGATAGAAAAACACCCAGACTCGGAACAAATACATGTAGGTCATACAAATATTTGTTCCGTGCGGGAATCGAACCCGCGACTCGCAGCGCAGCAGTCAATCGCTTAACTGCGCCAACCGTCCCGTCACAACTATATACTACAAACTTTCGTCACGATATTTTCCCATTCCTCCTCATCACATGATACGAGAGGCATCTCAATTAATAAACAAATGAACCGACAAGGAAGCTAAGTAACAATAACCAAATCCGTTCAGACGTAGCAACCGGTATTTAGGTTATACTGTGCAGTATCAATCATATATAAACGAAGCTATTAATAGTAAATGCAATAGTTATTCTCCAATAACGAGCCCGTAGAATGTGTTCGTGGGATGGGCTTGAGAACTGGGTCGGTTATAATTTGTACGCTGCTCCGTTAGGGTTTGGGCTGATTACTGATTTGTTATAGCTGATCAAACTAGGTACTCAGAACTCAAAGCATTTATTTCACTTATATCAATGACAAGCACTTTTTGAATTGTCAAGGAGTCGATCATTCAAAAAGCTGAAGCTGGCTGCCCAATCCAGTGTAGTAGGTTCCTATGGAGAAGAACAGGCAAGAAACTCCATGGACACTAAGGACGTTACATTGATAGGTGGGAGGTTCTATAGCTACTGTAATTCATCTGTTTATATAATGCACTTTCTTGCCACTAATAGCCGAGATGGTGATGATGAAAGAAATATATAAATTCAAGCATGTACTTACTTTACTGCCGGATCAGACAATTTACGAAATTCTTTTATGAAATCAAGGATGGACATATGAAGTTGTTTACGAAATATTCAATCTTAGTCAGCGCAAAGAAAAAATCGTCTAGTTCAAACATGTTTCTGAACTGTTTCAGTATAGGGATTAATTAATATTTCATACATTGATCATATTCCATATAGCAACCGTTTTCATTACTTAACGTAACATACATGTTTATTAACACGTCCCTAACTATCCCTTTCATCTTTGAAGCTCTCCATATTCCATTCTGGCTTCTATTATAATTATAATTTACAAAGGGTCGGCCATTCGAGAATATTGTCCGTAGATTTATATGTACATTGTTGATAGCTGTTTAATCGAACAATTTGGTAAATTAATGTGGTAGCCATTTTCGGCTATCAGCACAATCTATTCACTCTGTTAGGTGATATATCTGGCATTATGTAGGAGCCCTTATGATAGAATTAACATTCCAACCTTGGCTCCCTAATGCAATAATTAGTGTATTTTAGACGATATTATTATTGTGAGAATGTTGTTTAGAATCTGTAAATTGTTTTAAACTGTTGGCCTATATCTGCAGCTAAAATATGATATTCTTCAATAAGTTACTTCGTTGGTTTAATTGGACCAAAGTGGTGATAAACTGTAGCTCGGCTTTGATTACAAAATAGTAGCAATTTTGCTATTTTTATTCTGGGATGGGTATTCTCTGTAGCTAACTAAATGACTGAGAAATTCACTGTTTTTGACAGACATTAAAATTGAGTCCGACTGTGTGACTTCAGGTTACATCTATATGAACATAATACAGCATTGCATATGAATATATTTTGAATCGGATTTATACGTAGGTGGCAGCAGGTATAATAATACCTAGCCTACATTATCAGCCAGCCTGTGTAGCATCTTCTGTCTCTTAATTTATATGAATATCTACCGCCCGTAACTGTGCAGTGGTAGTAGCAACACAGGTAGCACAGCTAAACTGTGCCGCTATTCCAAGCTCAAAATCGTCAATTATTCAGTAATCGTTGATCGAATGCATAGATTAAACATAACAGTCCGTCGAACCACTCACTCATTCTCTATGCTCCAATAAATATTATCTGTGCTATTATTCTAAACGGGCCATCTTGTTAATACCCACTAGTTGCTGGTCGCACCTCTAGCCGGTGTTGCCAGCCTCATTAGCATGAAATTTACTGTCCAATATCAATATTTCAATGCGATTAGAGTTGTGCTATAAATACCTTGGCTGAAAGGTCAGCTGGATATTTATTGCGGTGTTCTGAAACGTGAGCTTTACTATGTAGTGATAACATTAAATTAGTATGATAGAGAGAAACTACTGGTCTGTGACTGGGTAAGGATATGTTATGGGCTGTTATGACCTCATCAAGGTGCTATTAAGGATGACAGGTTTCCCGTTCCCATGATTATGAGTTAGCTGTGAAATTTTGATTTGCATAACTTGTCGTAATTGTTGGTTACAGATATTGAAGGTGTGCAGAACAGCTTGTTTGAATGGCCATATTTCGGTAAAGTAAAAAATAAGAAACATAACTTGATTTTATGTTTTTTACTTTGTCTTGACTGAGACTGTATCTCTCTTCAAGGTTTGGCATATCTATCTACCCACTTGGGTATTCTCCAACCAATTTTCGACTCTCCGGAATGGAGATAATGTGTTTGGATTGACGATCATAATAATAGATTTTCCTACATTATTTAGCACTTGCGACAATAGATAGGTACCTACATCGTTTCTTCCCGAGGGAATCCATGTGATACAAATAATACCTGAAGCCTGGAGTTATTTTCAAAATCCAGCATCTTGTCAAGACAAAATAAAAGGGACATAAAATACCTTTTATAGGAGCTCGCTGTGACTAATTTACAGTGGCTTCTAACGTCTTATTTACCGGCGTCCATTTTCACAGTCCATAAATTATTCTATTTCTAATATTTTACTGGTTATATTGTCGAGTATTCTATTTTTGTGTCCCCAAAAATAGTTCGAGTATCGAGCGATGCAACCATTCGGGCCATAAATATGACTGTATCGAGCAGAGACAATAATAGTGGTGTGACCTGTGTATCGGCAAATGGTGGTGGTGGTGGTGGGTGGTGTGGTGGTGGTGGTGGTGGTGAGGCATATTCAGGCTATATGGAGCGACGATCTTCAAAGTCAAAGTCAAATCATTTATTTCAAATAGGCACAATAAAGGCACTTTTGAACGTCAAAATTAAAATAAAATTGATTCTAGTCGCCCCTTCCAAAAGGTAGTTTTCGTATGGAGAAGAATGGGCAAGAAACTTCGTATGGTGGGGAGTACCTAGCAGCTGGTTGAGAATGTCCGAGGATCGAGTTAAAATGGCGTGAGATTGAAGAGGCCTATGTCCAGCACTCTTAAAGGCTGACAATAATTGAAATAGAGGGGTAGCTAGGTAATTGCTGCCACTAAGATTAAAGATAACGCGAAAGATATAAATTAAAAAAAACAACCTACTTATTAGCTTTTAAGTTTATCGTAAAAGGCAATAAAAATAAAACAATTTGCCAGCTAAATAGAGACCAAAAATAAAATGGCATTATCTTTTAAAAGGTGTACCGTATAAACATCAGAATGGTGTTGAAAAGACGTAGCTATGCGCTTTCATTAACCAGGTATTTTACCAAAGGAGATTTTGAAAGATAACCGTTTATGGTCAGTCAGAATCAGCTGCGAGTAACGGCTGTAGTATAAGCAATCTACCTGTATTTACTTTTACCGCGAACGCTTGATGAGAATGATTTAGTACGTTGCTCACTTAACACTTTACTTTATTGTGTAATTTCAACATAAATATATGTCATTTTATCCCTATCTCTCTCTACTTCGTTGGTTAGATATTTATCTATTCTACCATCCTGTAATTCTTCGGTTTTGCCGGTAGGTAGGTATAGTTAACTTATCCCTGCTTCTTAGGAATATTCGCAAGTTTTAACTTATTCTTAACTAGGAAGTTCTACTAATTTTAGTTTTAAATGACATCCGGCGAACCTAAAAAATCGTGTGGTCGGGGGACCGAAGTTCATAATGAAAATCCATGATGGCGTAGCCGGCTTCGGCATCTCGGATTTTCATTTTGACCTCATTGTCGGCTTTAGTACCCTCGAAAACCAATACGAACCGAGAGAGGTAGTTTTCATCTATCTCTCTCTCTCTGTCTATCTCTTTCTATTGTATAAAAAGTCGCTTTTTTGTTACGTGACGATTTCTACAAGTTTACTCCTACCAAAAGTTTTGTTTCAGAACTTCGTTCCAAAAGCTCCATTGCATTGTTCCCCACTTGAAGGTATGTGAAAATACATGTTTTATGAGAAATTGGACTTTTCAAAATCTCATAGCTCGACAATGTATTGCTAATTATTTTTGTAACCAGAAAAGTTATTAGCAGTTTTACAAAAAATAATCCATGGAGATTATGTAATCCATATACTAATATTATAAATTCGAAAGTAACTCTGTCTATACGTTACCTTTTCACGTCTAAACCACAGAACGGATTTCGATAAAATTTGGCAAGGAGATAGATAGATATATCCAGAGAACGGACATAGGCTACTTTTTGTCTCGGTAGCACGTTCCAGTGCGATCATTTCCGACATCCACGCGGGCGAAGCCGCGAGCCGACACTAGTGGGGTATAAATATGTGCAATCTTTCTAAAAAGAAGCTACTCTGTAGATACCAACAGTACTACTTAGACACATAATGCATGGGATGTAAGTAAAGATATACCTCTGGACGTCCAAACATAAATTAAAATAAGTGATAACTAGCCGAGAGATCGCTCAGTGTCCCCTCGAGACTTCGCAAATGACCATGTTTTATACGTAAGACTTAGGGCTAGGTACACGTCCCTCTTAAATTATAAGACGTCAGCAAATGAATAACTTATCACTACAGATGAACATAATTATATCTGTTGAGATTTTAACGGCGACGAGTTTTGCTTGCTTTGAAGATGTTGGTGGTACTGGAAATGGCACTGTATATTGATGTAATTTGAAGATGAAGCTTAAGCCACTATTTAGTATATCCTACTAATATTATAAGCGTGAAGGTTTGTATGGATGGATGTTTGTTACTCTTTCACGCAAAAACTACTGAACGGATTTCGATGAAATTTGGCACACAGATGGTTTATAACCAGGATTAACATATAGGATACTTTCTATCCCGACATTCCCACGGGATCGAAGATTATGCGGGTAAAACCGCGGGGCGCAGTTAGTGTATGTATAAACATTCACAGGCCTCCTATATGTAGAGAGCAAGACCTTCTCAACAAAATATCCGAGGAATCTAAGTATCTAGTATTATGTCTATACAAATAAATAAAATTGAAGTGTCTGTTTGTAAACTCAAAATAACAGCTTTTTACTAAATATGATTGTATATACGGATACTTATAAAAAAAAAAACAATTAAAAAATACTGTCTGTTTATTCCGGCTAATCTCCGAAACGGCTGGGCGGATTTTGATGAAATTTGGTATGGGGATACTTTGAACCCCGGGGAAGGACATAAGCTACTTTTTATCGACATACCATGCGGGCGAAGCCGCGGACGGAAGCTAGTATATGAATAAACCTGCACAGACGTCCATATGTATGTATGGCAAGAACTTTTAAACAAAATATCCGAGGAGTAATAAAATAAATAGAACGAACCGTATTTAGGTCCGTTAGGCATTGTCTTTCGAATGAGTCCGAGATATATTTTTCGTAAGAAGTTTGAATGAACTTGGAAGGCTTTGAGCGTTACGACTGCGTTTTTACCGTTCTAATGTTTGAATCACAATCTGAATCATTTTAAAGGATATTGCTAATCCATTGCTTCATATGCTTGAAAAAAAATCTGCTCAACAACGTAAATAACGCTATGAATGTTGTTGAACTGTCAACACTGAAGCTATTGTAACTGTCAGTGTGATAAGCAATTACCCTGCTATTGTTAATTGCTTTCGATGTAAAAATTATCTATTTAAAAACGAATTTAAAAGTTTTATGGTTAGGTCTTAGCTATATGCTGATTTATCAGGCATAATTACCACCCAGGCCACCTCCTGCCAAACGAATCTAGGTCCGTAATATTATTCTTAGTGCAAATAACTGGAAACAAGTAATTACAGAAGTAATATGTGGTTGCGCCTGCGATGAATACGATTGAAAAAAGTAGCAGAATTGAAAGCTGTTTAAAACAAAAAAGGTTATAATAATACGTTATGGATACTCCATGGGAATAAGTAAATTGATTTCTATTGAAAAGTGTTGTTTTTACATAAAATGAATAGCTATGTGTGGGGTTTAATGATAAGGTTTGGAACGGAAGACGAAGAAATTGAAAAACATCCGCAAAAGCAGATAATATCATAATCTACTTTACTCTTTGAGGTGTGCCGGTAATTACCCGACTGCGCGACACAAATAAGAGTGTTGTGTTTATCAGCCTATATATGTATGTATGTTTGTTCCTTTGAGGCACTCTAGAGACCATACGCGTGGGCCGAAATTGATGATTCTAACGTCAATCGATTTGTCTTAATCTTGTGAATGTCATTAAAGACGTGACAGTAATCAGAATTCAATATGGCGAAAAAGAAAAAATGAAAGTCGACGAACTATGTCAAGTCGGGTATCATTGAATACTTAAGGTGAATGCTCCAAGGTAGCCCGCGGAATTCAAATTTTCTTACATTTTTTGCAATTTGCTGGTCAGTACTAAGTTGTACGTTGATTAAAATATGATTCGCGGCCGTAACAAATATGTATTTACCGTAGACAGAGGATAGTAATAGACATGCTGTTAAAATAATAATAATTGCGAAAATGAGACGGCACTTATGTCAAAATGTGTAAGTGTGAGCAGGACATAGCATGCATTTTCTATCTCTATTTGCGTATCGGTTTTTGTCAAATCAAATTGTGGTGTTAAAATATTTTCGTTGATATAAACTGTGAAACGCATACTTTGTGTAATTTCTGACTTTATTGATATTCCAAAAGGTAATATTTAGTGTGATGGTGAGTTGCTGTGTAATCGGCTGTAAAAGTCGTAGTGAACGAAATCAACCAAACATAACCTTTCATCGGTAAGTAGCATTTTTACCTATTACAGCAAGTAAATTAAAAAAATATTGTATTTAAGACTATTTTGTGTCAATAATAAGCAAAATATTGTGATAATTTCATCTAAAAAGACGATTAAAGCTGCAGTAATGTACTTATGTCGAACTATCGCTATCTCATACTGCATACGCTGAGGACTTGTCTACCTACTATCCTCTGTCTACGGTATTTACAGAATAAAAAATTTGAATTTCGCGGGCTCTCTTGGAGCATCCAGGCTTCGTATTCTATCTTTAAATTTCTCTATTTTCATTTTGAATGACATTTAGGGAACGATTTCAAGTTGGTTAGCAACTATTTTCACATTATATTTTCAAAACTTATAATAAAGCTCTTATATAATCGTAAGTATAAGTTGTAAGGATGATAAATAAATAAAATGTATCTTTTATGTTCTATGTGGGTATGGGTCACTTGGTCCTTCTAGTGGACTAGTGTGCGTGGGCCATAGCGGCCGTCAGTGGTGATTACAATCCGTAATTATGTATTATTCTTATTAACGTGAAAAATAATAATTACAATATTATTCTTAAAATCGACTGACAAACTCAGAATGTTAAGGCTTTGAAAGATAATTTTGACGACCGTTACCTAAAGCGTTACTTAATAATATACTTACAAAAAAATAATAAGTGTAAAATAAAAAAATAAAACTAACAACCCGACTGCGTAAAAAGAGAACTTTAAAAAAGATGGGAGCAACGTGACCTATTTCTAGAAGTACCGTAGTAGTCTACTTTGTATTTTTTATGTCTTTTTTTAAATGGTAATTTGCGTTTTGTTTGTGCAGAATAAACAATTTTCCTTTCTCTTTTTTTCTTTCAGTAAATAGGTAATCAATTGATAAGCTACACGATTGTATAGCATAAATCTACTACCTACAACTGGATGGAAGCGAATCTTAACATTTTTTTTAAGGGGAAACATCAATTCTAGAAATCGAATTCAGAAAACCACAAGAAGCAGTTAATGCCTGCCTATGCCTATATAGGCAGTGCCTATGCGCCATCCAGATCCAATCTAACCCAAGAAGGAACAACTCCGTTAAAACAAATGATGGATGTCTGAATATCCAGGTATACCCTTATCAGTTTCAAGCTGCGAGTAAGCTGAGAACTATCGCATTAGTCATGTCAAAAATCGCAATAGTAATATTTCGTGATAGTATCAATAACGCTATCACGCTTACGTCGATCGTCGAAGTGGTTACCTGTGTTGTAGAGGACAATATCATTAGTTCCTTATGTATGAGTTTATACAGTACTTATACTTATGGCAATATTACATGGTTCACTTATGCCTTGCAATTTGGATTAGGTTGGTTGAGAAAACCAATTTATTCGTTTAGGTATGAAAACTTAAAAATGTTTCATTCAATGTCGGCAATTTCTGCGTCTTTGAATAAAAGTTAAACTGTGTAAATTGCTTTGTAAATCTTCTAATAAAAAAGGATTAGTAAGTAAGACTACTTCGTAAATATTAGATAAGTGCTGTATTCCTTGAGCATCATCTGGGGTCCTTGAAGAGTTACCCAACATATTTATCAACACACATATAACGATGTTAAATACTTAGCTGTGTTGTGCTTTCGCAAAAAACTTTACCCAACCATAAACACGAGTGAGTGATGGTCCTCTATTATGGGTAAATCAATAACGTACTGGTATTCAAGAGCCTAAAGCTGCACCTAATTCGATGTTTACGATAATTGGCATATTGATTGGTAGATTGCATCAGCTATTTATCTCTCAAAATAGGTTACGTTAGCGATTGTACGCGATGAACAAAACCTGTTTATTAACATAGTGCTGTCATGTTTTAAGTTAATAAAGTAGTAAATCATTTTGTAATTATCGAAGGGTGCGAGAGGTGAAACTGCAGTATCTGCTATATTTTACCGCCAGCTTAATCTTAGCGACGACTAACAAAAATCTTGTTTCTGTTTGGAAAGAGTTTCGAGTATTTTGTGGCCTACGCATATATCCTGCGGATCTGGTAGCGTCGTGTGACGGGTTGTTGAGCTCCCTACAATAGGGTTGAGCTACACGATGACCGATGCAAGCATGCCGTCTGTTGGAATAAGCTGCAAAGGATCTATCTTCAAAAGACCCTTCCAGATAGGGCCATGCATTATTAGACTCACATAAAATAATTTAAAAAAGACCATGACATCTAAATTGTTTCAGAATTTCTTCCTAGGGATTAGTCAGTTAGGAAATGCCTGCGCCATCTAGTTTTTAAAACATTGAACAACAAAATATTCACGAAAGTGTCTTATATCCCTGGACATTTCACACAGCGCCATCTAGTCCCAAGCTAAGCAACCTAATAAACATTAGGTACCTTTAATTTGATTTCGACGGTTAAAGCCGAAGCTGGAAAAATAACTGGCACCGCAGACATTTCAACTTGACCATCAAGGAAGGGTGCAATGATGACTGCCTCTTTCATATATTTTCGCTAGACGAACTTCGAAATAGGTTATTCATAATTTGTAATTATCTTTTCTGTTTACAATGAGTCTGTAACTGTTATAAACAATTATAATTACCTACTAACTTTAGTTATATTAATTCGAAAGTGCAAAACTTGGCCCCAATCAACCATAGACGTATTTAATTTAATTACACTTTAAGTGTATTCTTCCCCAGGCTTCAGAACAGCACACAGTAGCTATTAGATTCATATCAAAATATGACAAATTGCTAATAAATCTTCCGTTAAAAGCTTTGACCAATAAATAAAGCCCGCAGCACACAAACGCATACATCAATCTAATGCAACATGTATTTGCATAAGCGAATCCTCGACGCGGGCCATCCATCACGGCTCTGCGGAATAATTAGCTAGTCGCTTTCACAATCATCGGAAAACGTTTCTAAATGGCTCCGACAGCTTCCTTACAGGCTGCGATTAAATACTGATAGCCGGCAGCGCGGCTATTTGTCGTGGAACTGACGGCAAGACGCGTGTGCTCCATAGTCTGGAAAAGCGAAGAGCGATGCTATTTTGTTTTTAGATGTGATGATCGTGAATAAGAATTTGATGACAAAATTTTTTGGTGAAAGTTGTGAATAATAAATATGATGATTTTGGTAATTGATAAGCTACTTGAGCTAGGATAGTGAATAGCGATAATCAAATGAACAGTATGACAAATCTCACGTACGATGGCCAGCTGCCTGTTTGACCTGTAGTTTCGACAGTAATCCTACGTCTTGTCAGTCGTCAGGGTCTTATCTGTCTATCTACCCGAGGGTCATGTTGAACAGTAGAAGTTTACGTTTGAAGGTGATAGATTTATTCGACGAAAGCTTAGTGAACACCGTCTTCAGAAGATCTGTCGTTGAAAAGCTATGATTTTGTGCACTTCGTGTTCAAAGTACAGGCGGGCCCAATGAACTATATACAAGAATTACGGTCAAAATTGTCCAGGAATGGCACAAATCGAGCATGCTATGAAGTGAACTAAATGCTCCAGACTATTCTAAATGGCCTGAACAGCTTCCTTACGGCCTGCGATTAAGAACAGATAGCCGTTGGCACAGTTATTTGTCGCTTTCTGACTAGCTCCTACACTAGGCAGATTAGTTGCGCTTGCGCCGGTTGCCGATCGAGAGCCGTACTGTTAGGCTTACGGGTAGTTCGATTGTCAGTTATGAAATCATTGTGAAGATTGATTGTGGTGATTGACTTCGATTGTATTTTGTTGAGGTCGTCTTTATTTTGATCTTTGTTGGCCTTTGTTGGTTATGATTTTGTCGTAGTTAGAACTGTTTATTTTATTTCACAATGCAGATTAGGAGCTTTGAAACTTTATGACCTTTTTAAGGAGGAATAGCTATGTGCTACATACAGGTTATGATAAAAATGTGTATGTGCACGGCAATGTCACCTTTTCTGCAAACCTCGTGAGACCCAGCCGTACTTTTCATTTACATACTTAAATGATATTCACACGGTCATCGCTTTACATTACTTGAATACCCGTTTTCACTAATTGGATTCTATCGCCAAAGAAAGTGCTTTTATTGCTTAACGGGAAAGCAATCCACGAGAAAACTAGTGTGAAATTTAAAAATACGTATCTAATGGAATGCAAGGAGATTCTGTGTTCTCACGTGTCGATGGAGCCAGTTCATCCATCCATGTTCGGGCACGTCTTTAATCGACATACTTATCCGACAATTTTCTCAAGAAAAAGAAGTTAGTTTAGATCCATTAGGTCGGTAGCAGTAGATTTTCCCGTAATTGCGACGGACGCATCACACGGCCACCGTCACGTGCACAAATCGAAGCTTCTCGAGTAATCAGTAGTAGGTACTTTTTGTAATTTATTTAGCGGAAATTCTCCGCGTACCGTTCACTCAATAACGGATTCCTCACACTTCCTTTTCGCACACGGAACGCGATAATCACCTCCCTTTGGACATTGTCGCGGTCGGTAACACGTGCAGCAGTAACCAGCGACCGGTTCCCAAATTACTACTCGTTAATGATTACCTCTCCATTTAGTGTGATCTTATGCATTCTCACCTCGGTCGTTGCCTCTCAGCGGCTGATGCAATCGCCCTCCACTTTACGGTGTCACTCCTTGGCTGCATTTATTATTTGCTCAAAACTTATGAAATTTACATTTCCCTTTCGACCAGACAATAGAGCTTTCTAAAGCTAACAGTATAAAAGTGTGCTATAAACACACACGTAGCGTTGTTGCGTGTCTGTATGTTTGTTCGTTTGTCAGTTTAATGAACGGGCCTGCTCGCGTCACGGACATTAACTTCTCAACGTGTACAAACTTAGTTTTTCTTGTACTTACATCAAAGTTTCTAATGCACAAAGTCGAGAATAGTGTGCTGAGCATTCGAATTGGTATCATTTGTTTGCGGGCCAAGTTCTGAGTCGATAGACTGATCAAATAGAAAGGTTACGACTGGTGGGCGTGACCTTTACGACTTGTGATTTTGAGCCCTTCGAGAATGCGCTGTTGGGAAACATCGGGCGTGTCAGCGTGTGCGTCCTACAATCGATCATCAGCTTATAATAGCTGTACAACCTAGTAACAATGATCGAGGGCAGAATTTCTCGGTACAAAACCTATGTCGTGATATTTTTGACGTATAAAGCGGAGTTGGTGTCGTGATTACGTTTTGTCGTAAAGACATGACTCCGCCGTTCAAAAGGTTAAACATTGACAGAACGACTGTAAAATGAATATTATCTACGGGTTTAGTGATCGATGCATTGTATGTCTTTTTGACCATATTTGATCAAAGGTTATGGAACACGATATTTCAATCGGTTCGTATCTATCAATTTGTTTACTGCACGACTCGATGTTATTGTTGCAAGCCAACTTTGAGACTTTATCGATTGAAGTTTGAGGGCGTAATAATGTACTTTTACTTTAAAATGTTGCGGATTTAAATTTTCATTACTGTTAACAGTGAAGTCCGACAAATAATTACCTGCTGACATTACTCGCATCGTCATATCAGACATCAAATGCAAACTATTGTCGACATTATCGTTATCTAAATGTCACTTCAAAATGACGATAAAACGTTTTACTGCCCGTCTGATCTGGTGTTTATTGCACTTCATTAACTAAGTACCTAATCTTTTAGCTGGTTTCTATTTTCTAAGTCAAGCAAGCAAGCTTTTTAGGTACCTATGCCCAAAGTTATTTCATCATACAAAAAAGGATTTCCAATTTTTTTTTCTTTCTTTTCTTTTTTCTCTTTTAATGGTATCGGCCCCGACTTACGACTCGTAGGTCGTGAGTTCGAACCCAGGCAGGTACTGTATTTAATTTCATCGTCGTGAGGAAACCGGCAAGTCCTAGAACCAAAAACTCGAAGACATTTGACATCTCCAATCCGCACTGGGCCCGCGTGGTGGATTACGGCCCACTCCCTCACAGAGAGGAGGCCTGAGTCCCAGCAGTGGGAACATTATAGGCTGATTATCATCATCATCAAGAGTTTTTTTGTTAGCCAACTCTACCTTAAACAGAAGCTTTTAGTACTTACTAGAGCAAATTACTTATAATGATATCTGTTGAACGTTAGCTGTAAATAATAATAGGTGATATTGTGTAATGGCGGCGAAAACGTAATTGTTAGAGTATATTAAAGTAAATTAGGTGCGTACCTAACGGGGAAATATCAATTAAACCAATGGATAGCGGCGCGGGCGCGGGTCGGGGGGCGAGGGGCGAGGGGGATAATCAGGTCATGGAAGGGAGATATTTGTTTTGTTTTTAAAATATATGATATATACTCACTAATTGTAGCTGTAGAGACTTTATTTTTGTTTTTTGTGAAAGGGGCGGGTAACCGAGGGATACAGATAGTGACGGATAAAGAAAGAAAGAAAGAAAGAAAATGCATTTATTTGCGGCAAACATGACGCATAAAAAAGGACATAAACACACAAAAAAAAACAAGTAAAAAAAAAAAGAAAAGAAAAATCGTCTACTTTTACAATGTTCGTAAATATGTGAGCACCATGTATCTATCACATAATTAATTTATATGTCGTGGTTTCATTAATCCATTATAATTCTTTTGCGGCGTATTGTGGTATAGTAATTTTATTTTAGATTTATGTTCGCATAACTCGATATAATGTATGGATCAACTGATTTTTTTTTCACGATTTCAGGGTTGGTCCCGTAGTAAAAGTTGTTCATTTAAGTATTAAAACGATCAAAATTTAACGGTGTATACTTAGTACCTACTTGGAAAATGATACAAGGTGCTTAAAATCTACAAAGCTAAGATAATATTAACACGTTAGCAAAACTTAGAAACGTATATTTTACAATAGTGATGATGTGGTAATGAATTACACCTTTGTTTTGAATTACGGGCAAAACATTTTACTGCATGGATTGTATCTCTGAGTTATAGTGAGACATAAAATCGTCGTCGACACTCCTTGCAGATACTTGTCAGATACAGGATTTCGTAACTGTTGGTTCTATGCGTTTTGCTCAAACCTAGCAACGTTAAATTTAACTCTAGTACCTTGACAACTGTGAGGTGCTGCTCAAGCATTGCGTATTCTGTCAATTTTTACCCGACTACGGTAAAACCAAAGGACGATTACGATTTTATCAGGCTATGTAAGTATGTATGTGTATTCATCTGTTCTCCTATAACTCCTAAACTACTCTGGATGACTCCGGTTATATGAAAACCGATTTGATTTCTTTTTGGAATCCGCTAAGTACGTGACATCGAAATAAATCTATCTGGCTAGGCTTAGGCTAGGTGGAGCGACGATTTTAGTATAGTGGCTGGTAGCAGCTGGATGAGAGTTGCTGAGAATCGAGATGAGTGGCGTGAGAATGAAGATGCCTGTGTGAAGCATAGCAGTATATCTAGCAGGGGACTATAGAATATAGGCTTATGATGATGATGGATAATTCTATAACGTTTACGGCTTTTCTCACGGGTTTGTCCAAGTAATTTCAAACTTAACGAAACTCTTAGTCATCCTCATGACTAAGAGTTTCGTTAAGTTTGTTTATTTTCTCTCATCACACAGAAAAGTCGGGTTATTCACCAACTCGACACGAGACACTGGACACACGTGTGCCCAGTTGGTGAAACTCAAAATTAGTATCACTTATTATTTCGTCATCTGGACACGCCAAGATTTTTAAGCTATTTTTTGAGTTAAAAATTAAAAATATGAATAGGTACCTATAGTGAAAATAAATTATCTCTGCCTAAAAAGTTAAATTATCACATAATATAACATATACTCGGCCTATATGTACGGATGAAAGGATGGCAGCTAGATGTACCTATAAGTTAAATGAACTATAGTTCACCCATATTTCGTCAGTAAAGTTAAATTGTGTCACTATTTAAACTGGAACAATTCCGACCTGATTTCTTCGTAACCCAATTCAGATCAGTCATCGATTCTCGAGCTGATTGCCAATAATTGGGTCCATCATAGGTAGAATCCCTTGAATCACCAGGATTTTTTGATCGATCAAAACCCGATGACAATGCACTCGACTCTGACAGGTTGGAAAACCGTTGACGTCCTACAATTAACCCTTTGTCGCCTAAGCGTTAACACCTATAA
Organism: Apamea sordens; assembly: GCA_945859715.1. NCBI lineage: Eukaryota > Metazoa > Arthropoda > Insecta > Lepidoptera > Noctuidae > Apamea > Apamea sordens. Next base: position 15,977,329 of record OX244001.1, read on the forward strand.
AATATGTATAACCCGTACATTTCGCTATCTCATATACATTGTTCAATCGGTGACAATTACTGGAGCATTTTAACTTTTTAAGGTCACAATGTTGGGTACGTTCGACCGATGTAATTGTTCACTTGACGAAGGTCTGACGGATCAACCCGTGGCCCGCCGGCGTGGCGGCGTTTGAGGGTTGATCGCGACTGCCACTCTTGTTTTTTCAATGTTCAATTAGCAGTGTTTGTAGAGCCATTGCTGTAATTATGCTCCGAAGCTAATGTAGTTACGTTTGATAGCTGACTGAAGTGTTGGACTTTGTTTAAAAATTTAGTCGATGTAGGTAGCGTGTTTGTTTGTTAAGTGTAATGGCGATCCCTTTGTTGGGCGAGGAAAACGAAAATGAGAGAATTGTGATCGTTAATTTTGAAATCTCCAATTGTATATTCATTTACTGTGCATCCTTGTATCCGATTGTCAAACTAGTATAACATAGATAAGACAGATAGATCATTTATTTAAGGCACACAAAATAAACAGTACTATGTATAGTACAACAAATAGAAGCCCCATGAAAATATATCAAATTACATGAATTAAAGAAAATAGTATAAGCAAGCATAATCAGCCTATAATATTCCCACTGCTGGGACATAGGTTTGGAGGCATGAGGAACGGGTGTAAAGTTCACTCAACCTCCATAGAAAAGGGAGGATCCTCCGACCAGACGGGTGTTGTGTCTGGCGGGCAATTGCCCAACGATTGATGTTGGGAAATTGTATCTATGCTAATTGCGCGGTAAACTCTGCTTGCGAGATGCAGGATTTGCGTGACGTCAGTATGACGCGTTGTTCGCATGTGGCGTTGTAGATACCGCTACAATACATACTATAAATAAACCTATATTCTCTCTGTGAGAGGGAGTCGGTCGTAATTCATAACGTGGGTCCACATGTCTTCGAATTGTTGGTTCTAGGACATGCCGGTTTCCTCACGATGTTTTCCTTTACGGTTTCGAGAGCAGTGGTGATGAAATAATTAACACAAAGCAAAGAGGCTGTCTAGGTTCGAACCTACGATCTACAACTCGTAAATCGCAGCCGTTTCTAATGGATAAATAGTCATAGTTGAATCATTTATTTTGATCTTTCAATGTATCTCATACGACTTAGGTATTACCACCCAAAACAACTACACACTGTAGGTACACATTTAACGGTACGGAACGCGACAGTTTCTAAACACATGTTGTTCGTACGATGTCCAATGTTTCGATGATCCCGAGAGCTCTGCTCACCACCGTTCTGGTAGCGGTCGCTCCCGTCCACCTCCACGAACTCAGACTAGACTCTGTCCAGCGCCACGAGATGGCGCTAACGTTCCGAATAGTCAAACTAATGACTCTGACATATAATTAAGTATTTTAAAATAAACTTCCACCACAGATAATCTTAACAAGTCAAACCGTACCAAGCTCTAATAGTAGATATAGATAAATCTATCTCGGCCTATCAGATCCACCCACTAGGTCGCGTCCATTTCCATGCGGCCAGGAAGTCACGCGTGGTGATGACATCAGGGCACGAACCTTCGACGTGTGTCGGTGGCCTGATAGGCTCTGATTGGCTGATAGTGTAATGAGTAGGTACAGGTGGGCAGCAATGGTAATGAGGGTTTTGTTTGTGTTAGTAATAGATGAGGCACGAGATGGTTTCTTTTCTTTTGGAAAAACTTGGGCTCTGATCGATAAACGTTTCTAAGCACATTTTGGGTGCACATCATTCCTGTCACTCTCGTAAAACTGTCAAAATACAAGTGTAAACTGCCAGTAGAAGACCAATTCTTGTTGAAAGTCAATTTTCTTTGACGGCACGGTTGGCGCAGTGGCGCAGCGCGATTGACTACTGCGCTGCGTGTTGCGGGTTCGATTCCCGCACGGAACAAATATTTGTATGACCTACAAGTAATTGTTTCGGGTCTGGCTGTCTGTGTATGTGAGTTTAAATGTTTGTAAACGCACCCACGATACAGGAGAAATTCCTAGTGTGGGGCAACTTTAAAAAACAAAAAAAAAAAAAACTCGTACTTAATTAAAAACGTTAAAAATCTAGTCGCAATCACTCAGCGACAGTCAATGTCAAGAATTTGTCAAAAATGTATGAAAATTATAGGTATTTTTGACAGATTGAGGCTGAGATTATAGAATGTTAACGTTCTTAAATATAAGGAAATTGCACCTCAGGGCACGAACTTCGACGTGTTTCGGTGCCGTGATGGGCTGATTGGCTGATATGTAATGAGTAGGTACAGGCGAGTAGCAATGATAATGAGGGGTTTGTTTGTGTTACTTAATATTTGAAGCCACAGATGGTTACTTTTTTTCAATAGAAGTAAGAACTTTGGACGAGATTGGTGAACGTTACAAAGCACGTACCTTGACTGTGCATTATTGCTGTCACTGTCACACAACTGTCAAATCACGTATTCAAACTCAAACTCAAAGTATTTATTTCAATTAAACCAATTACAGGCACTTTTGAATTGTCAAAGGGTCGGTCAGTCAGAAAAATGAAGCTAGTTGCCCATTCCAAAGCGTAGGTACCTATGGAGAAGAACGGGCAAGAAACTCCATGGACACTCTTTTAAATCAATATATGGTTACAAAGTATTGGTTACATCATTTATGTTATAAATTATGCATGTGAGAACGATGCAGAACGTTAAAAGCGTCCGTAATGAAAAGTTTAAAAAAAATAAAAATAAGCCATGGCAGCAAAGAGACGACCAGTCCCTACTGACGGCGCCCGTTCACGAACATGACGCGTGGATCAGCACCATTCAGCTCAACCATTTTGAAGGGAACCAAATGATCCAAAACACGCGCCACCATCAGCGAAACATTTGAGTGAGCATGACATACTCTCTGCTGCCAGGGCAAATTCAAGTCAGTGAAAGACGTACACAGTATATGGTAGCTTTATAGTATGTACATAGTACTCACACATGTGCTATACAATTATACAATACTAGGAGATTTAATTTATATAATGCAAAAAAGTATTTTAAAATCTTCAGCAGCTCCAACAGTATTTTCAAATGCTAATCAATTTATTTATGCGTCCTTATGGAGCAGGACCAGCGTTTAGCCAAGCATTTTTATCAGCGATGTAATCCCCTAATTTATAATATGCCTGGCTGCATAGTGTGCGTTTTATACAAGATTTAAATTTCGTTTCATTCTGTTCTATTATGTGGGGAGGTATTTTATTGTAACATTTTAAACAGTACCCCATGAAAGATGAGTCTACTTTAGCCAGCCTGAAACCTGGTTGAACTAATTGCTCCCTATTTCTAGTGATATAATTATGTCTTTCACCTCTTTTACTAAAAAGATGTAGATTTTTCCTTACGTACATAATGTTTTCATAGATATATTGACAAGGTACCGTCATGATGTTAATATCTTTAAACAATTCTCTTAGAGAGTCACGCCTGCGGAGGCTATATATGGCTCTGATGGCTCTTTTCTGCAGAATAAAAATAGACTCGATGTCTGCAGCTCGTCCCCATAGTAAAATACCGTACGACATAATATTATGAAAGTAACTAAAATAGACTAGTCTCGCGGTATCAACATCAGTAAATTGGCGGATTTTTCTCACAGCATACGCTGCTGAACTTAGTCGTCCTGCAAGGGATGTTAAATGAGGACCCCATTGAAGCCTTGAGTCGAGCGTGATCCCCAGGAAAATCGTTTCATCGACGAATTCTAGTTTCTCTTGATTCAATTCTATCTCACAATGGCTACTTTTGACATTTGGTAAAGAAAATCTTATGCACTTCGTATTTTTCCCATTTTTTAAGTAACGTATATCAATTTTGACCATATTGCTATGGAGATCTGTTCTGGAAAATGACCGATGAAAGTCACAATTGTCTCATATTCTTGGGCCTTTTGTTAATTCTCGCTAATTTAGAAGCAGAATATTTAGATTGCAATAAGATACTTACATAATATCTAAAAAAATATTTCCTTACTTAAAATTCGTTGATGTCTTTTTCTATACTTTTTATATCGTCTACTGAATCTAAAAGTAAACTAAGCATCCTAGTTATTACTTCGGCATTCTTATAATCGCAAAATTGCGATCAACCCGTTACCTACGTGCTACAGGCACAAATGACCATCGAATTCCAGCATCGTCACACAATGGCCCATTGTGTACTTGCTCAGATCGGTACACACTTTATTAATGACTTCAATTAGTCAAAGGAGACGTTTACTACGCCTATCTTGAGAGAACTAGTGAAGTAGCAACTAATCTTAGTACTAGCTTAGCATTGCTATATTAATCGCAACAAAACAGGTTGTGTTTCCTCCAAGGTGTTACTGATCTCTCCGAAAAAAAATGAATACAGTCTCCCTCTGCCTTTCTATAGATAGGTCTTTCCTTGGTGGGGTATCATATGAGGATTTCTACATAAAAAAAAGCCTCCAAGACAAACTAAGGAGAGAAGAGGGTCAACACAAGCGAGCGTTTCGTATTTCCACAACGACCTTCAAGAGGATTAACATATAGCTTTTCGGTAGCTTATTTCAAGTTTTGAGTATGAATGTCGATGGCTATAGGAATAGGGGAAGACCAAGGAAATGCTGGATGGACTGTGTGAATGATGATATGGTTAGAAAGGGGGTGACTACCGAGATGAAGACTAACAGAGAAGTATGGAAGAAAAGGACATGTTGCGCCGACGACAAATAAATTGAGATAACGACAGGAGAATGATGATGATGATGTCAATCCAATAAAATTTTGACTTTTCTATCATCGCCATCGCTGATAGAAAGTCATTTCGACGAGGCCCTAAAGTCTCTTAGCTATTTTCTTAGGAATAAACCATAGACTTTAAATTATTCTCAAGTTTTTAGGCGCAAATAATGAGTAAGCAATTCCTATTTATTTATTTATTTAAACTTTTCGCACAAAAAGGTACAAAGGCGGACTTAATATACACACTTATTTATTATCATGATGCTGATCACCGGTTGATCGATCAGGTTAAGCTACGCTTGCCGCGGTTGGTCCGTGGATGGATGACCATTTTCACAAACCAAGACCCTCCGTGCCTCGGAAAGCACGTTAAACCGTTGGTCCCGGCTGTCATTCGTGGATCATTGACAGTCGTTACGGGTCGTCAAATAGCCCGAAAGTCTGACAATCAGTCTTACCAAGGGGTATCGTATTACCCAGTCACTGGCTTGTGGAGGTCAGATAGGTAGTCGCTCCATGTAAAATACTGGTGTTCAGCTGCATCCGGTTAGACTTTGAAGCCGACCCCAACATAGTTGGGAAAAGGCTAGGCAGATGATGCGGATAATAAATAGGAATTGCCTACTCATTATTCTTTTGTGCTTTTAGCTCATTATCAACGGCCCGTTAGAAAATCTGCCAAGATTCCGTTAGGCACACTTGCTTAGAACGCACCTAAGTCCCATGTACCTTTTCCGCTATCAAATGAATCCTAACCCTCGCCTCTTCCTTCATTAATCATCATTATTATCACCACAATCGCCGGCACAAGTGGCCATTGAGTTTTTCCGTCAAGCAACGCGCACCGACCATTGTGTGTGTGTATACGTAGATCGAAGATAAGCCTTTATTACAGCCCGTTAGTGAATAATGCACGTATAAGGACCGTCCATGTAATGTATTCATTGAAATATTCGCGTATCTAGCTGTGAGACATCGCAAGGTGTGGTCAGGGTTACCCACTGGGTTTGGGAGGGTTGGGTCATTTTTACGAGGAAAAATTGGGATACGGTTCGGTAATAATGAGTGAGAAAGTGAGTGTTTCTGTCTTTTTCTTGGAGCGAAGTTCCTTATCGCGCTGCACACTCATTCGCTAAGTGTATCGCGGTATTCCGCGACACCTCACGACCGGTTTTTTGCCAACCTTTTTGCTGATTTTACCTGGTAGGTTAAAGAACATATAAAATGTATTAAGGCCTTTCATCCCAGAAAACACTCCGCAGGTGGCGCCGCGTTTCCTGTCTTTTTCCCACTTTATCTGGGGTCGGCGTAGCACGTTTTAATGAATCAACACTTTTTAAGTAATTTATAGTTTTCCATTAACAAAATACTCGTACTAGAAACGAAGGCTTATTAGTCGACTCACACGAACTTTGCTCGCCTGAAACGGGTGAATCGTCACTTTTAAATAATATATTTTTTTCTATAGGCGACTCGCACGAAGTCAATTTATTTGTGGGCGAGTCGACAACTCCAGAAATATGTAGAAAATATAAGAAAATAAAAGTCAATGAACAATTATGCACTTTTCATTGCAAGCCACAGAAAGGGCCATGTATACTGAATTGATAATAATTTAAATGGAAGTATTTGATCTATGTCCGAGTATTTACCAAGTAGCATTAACAGCTGCTAATTGGAATAAATGGGGTTTCGAAGGAATTTAGAGTCAATGTCATCTGTTAGTCGAGTGGTGAAGGAAATCATGGTTCTAATGCAATCACTGCCGAGTGCCGAGGCACTGCGACCTTTCAATGAGTGTTTGCTTAATAAACCGTGTATTATTCGTAATGAGAAGTGTTAAAGGCATTTTGTTGTGATTCTATGGGAAATACATTTGCTGTACAGCTTGGTATTTGACTTGTAGAGTTTTATTTTATTTATTTTACCATTTATGTACACACATATATATAAAGAGACAATAAGAAACAGAACAGAAAAAATAGGTACAGAGGTGATGCTTATTTTATAAGAAACCTCTTCCAGCATACCCGAGATAGGACAATAGATACAGAGATGTAGACAGCGTGTTATAGAGCAAAGGAGACAAAAAATAATACATAGAATCAAAAAACAATTCACCTAAAAACTAAACAAAAATTACGAGAATATACTAACATACATAGATACAAATAAACATACATAAATACTTCTAAAACAAATATTACTAGAATGATAATAATTATATCATGGTAAAAGATTTGTGTATTTGTATAACAGAGTTTATATACGAGTATCTACCCCGTTGGTCTCGTGGTTGCAAGCGCGACTTCTGAGTGTGGGGTCCTCCTGGGTTCGATTCCTAGGTCGAGCAGTGTTATTGGGTTTCCTATTAGGAATTTTTCAGTAACAGCCCGTAGTTTGGAAGTTGGTGGTATGATACCCTCGTGCCTCGGAAAGCACGTTAAGCCGTTGGTCCTGCGCCTGATCTCTCTCCGGTCGTGTCAGATTGCCGTCCCATCGGACTATGAGAGTGTGGGAAGAGGAAGTACACCTCTTTCTGCACACACACTTGTGTACTATAATATCTCTTGCGTCGATGGCTAGTCCCCGCTGAGATTGGCTATGACCGAAATTCGGTCTGAAGGACTATAAAAATACTTCGCACGGGCTCTATGTTAACTTTTTTAAGTTGAAGTAGTGAGTAACATTAGCTCTTGACTATTGAGAATTCTAATTCTCTCCCTCTCTTCCATAATGAAATTCCTTTACAAAATTCTGGTCATAAGCAGTGGTGGCCAACTGGTAACGGCCGCAACTTACGAGTTGTAAGGTCGTAGGTTCAAGCCCAGATGGGCGCTTTACTTTGTGTATCTAAATTAAGTATTTCATCGCCACTGCTCTCAAAACAGTGAAGGAAAACATCGTGAGGAAATCTGCATGTCCTAGAATTAAAAAAATCACAGACATCTGACATCTACCAACCCGCGCGCGTGGTGGATTACGGCCCACTCCGTCCCATAGAGAGGAGGTCTGTGTCCCAAAAGTGGGAACATTATAGGCTGATTATGGTAAGCAGATTTACTGTAAAATAGTTGGTGCCGAACAAATCTAAAGTAAAGACTTATTCCTAATGCAATTTCGTGTAGAACACCGACACCATTGACCTACAAGTATTATCATGTCATCAACATTTCCTAAAATCTCGACAGTTTCTAACTAACCCACTCACTGCACTCGCGGCCTCACAGATCGGCTCGACAAAGTCCTACTATCACTCATCTCGCATATTTCCACGTTACTCGTATTGTTCTACACACAGTTATGTTTAAATTAACGGGCCGCGTTTACGCCCATGTTTATCTAGAACATCTTACTGCATAGTATAACCACACTAAAAACTTATGGACAGAAGGTTGACTTTGTTAAAAGTGTATTAGAGATGTATTTTGTTACTTTTCGGTTAAAAAGGGTTAATTTGTCAGCTTCCTCGTAGCTTTTGCGCTCGATTGTAGAACTTCCTATCTCCAGTCAGCATAATATTTCCACTCCTAGGACACAGGCCTCCTCTCTTTGAGAGGGAGTGGGTTGTAATCTACCACTCGGGCCCAGTGCGGGTTGGTAGATGTCACGTGTCTTCAAAAATGTTTTTTCGATGGGATGGGACAATCCTTTTTCCTCACGATGATTTCGTTCACCGTTTTAAGAGCAGTGAATTTTACTAAATGCTGAACTATTGATGCCCGTTTTGTCGTGTCGTCTTTTGTATATTTTTATAACCCTTTTCTACATAGATTTTTTTATTTGTATCTGTAATTTTCTTTTAATAAAACTACGACTTTATTGTATTAGTTTTCGCATGTAAATTGCATTTGTGCTTCTCTCGAAGAGTTGATCATTCTCCTACATGTAGCAACGTTGCTTGACAATTTATATCGATCAGCATCTTAACTGCGTAACTCAATTTCAATCACAATCTGAATCATTATGAAGGATATTGCTAATCCATTGCTTCATATGTTCAATTCAATTTGTCTGCTCAACAGCGTAAATCACGTAATGAATGTCGTTGAACTGTCGAAATGAAAGCCATCGCTATTGTTAGTGTGTTACACAATTACCCCGCTGTAATAAGCCTAGGTCAAAGTCAAATAATTTATTTCAAATAGGCATATAAAAGGCACTTTTGGACGTCAAAATTGACAACAGAATAGAATCGATACTAGTCGCCCCTCCCAAAGGGTAGTTTCGTATTCGTATGGAGAAGAATGAGTAAGAAACTCCACCGTAACTCTTTTAATGTCGTTCTTTTTCACCTTGTGAACCTTCTGCATTTTCATAAACCATGATGCTACGCAATGGTGATGACCAGTTGTTACCTCCAATCGAAGCGCTCACTGCTAAGCATAGTGCTATCGTAATGCTTGACTGAGATTTTTTAGAGGCTCCGTTTAATGCCGTAGAGTTATACAATTTAACTACGGTTATCATCGCCTTCTGGGATTAGAGATAGAAAATGTTATCGAAGTTTTGGATTGCGGTTCTTGTGAGTAGATTTGTTCGGTTTTGATTGAACTTGGAAACAGATTTGGTAGTTTTCGTCGATGATGATCCCATAAATCATTTTTTGTTTTATCATGTTTTCTCTATCACTTCTGCGGAGTTTAGCTAGTAGATAAAAAGCGTAAACTGTTTGACAAATAAATACCTTTAGATTAAAAAAAAAAAAATACAGAACCTCTTTTCTTTATTTATTTACTTCTTCCCTTCTTATATAAATTGTTACCAGCCAATTAGACAGAAATAAACACAAATTAATGTCCAAGCCATCGTAAACACATTTATTCTACAGAAAATAAATTGTTGTCTATCCTACAAATAACTGTTGAGTCATTAGCATTACGCTAATCAATTGCCTTCTAATCGTAAAACCAGTGTATTTCTTCTAGGCAAACTATCAACTATCTAATTAATGCTTTAAAACCACAAAGTTTATGGTCTAAGCGATCGCCGTAAAAGTCAATATTGCATTTTTCTTGTAATTCCTTAGATTTGCATGAAAACTAAGCTTAATGTCGGCGAATGAAGCAATTATTTCATGCATAATTAAGGAAACGTATTACAAATCGATGCACGGCTCTAAATTAAGTGTATGGACTAATTGAAGCGGGCGAAGCCGCGAGCAACAGCTAGTCGTGTATTTGATAAGGCGTGTTTCATACTTGCGTCGGATATTTGCGACTGTGGAGTCGTCGATGTTTCGGAGTTTCTTGAGTAGCGGTGCTTCTGTTTTCTTCATCGTTTGGTAAAGCTCTTCCTATGCCACATCTTGAACTATGAAGACTTTGTCATGGTAGCATTAGGTAGGTACATATAAATCATAGGAATGAGTAGAAGAAGACTGAAGACTACTCTAGTGCTGTTCTGTAAAAATCTCACCATGAAAACTTAGGTGAAGTGTGTTTAAAGTGAGGTATCATTCCACCTGTCTGCTAGAAAAAAGTTGTACCTATCGTTCGAATTGGCCACCTTACATTTGTCCCTGTTCTTGTGAGCATAATCAGCCAAATGTTCCCACTGCTATGACACAGGCCTTCCCTCAGAGAAAGTAGACATTAATTCACCACGCAGGCCCCGTACGGGCCCGATAAGACTTTAAGGAGTGGCTAGAGAGGCGTCACGGCGTTCTCATCTACCGCCTGACGCAGATCCTCTGCAGACACGGATGTTTCGGGAGGTTCCTGCACATCATCAGGCGGGAGGAGACGCCCGGGTGTCATCACTGCGAGGATAACCCCGAGGACACGGTGGAGCATACGGTGGAGGTCTGCCCCGCTTGGGCGGAGCACCTCGTAGAGGCGATCGGCAACGGCGGCGACCTCTCGCGTCCGGCCCTGGTTCAAGCCATGGTCCGGGGTGAGAGGGAGTGGGAGGCAGTCACCTCCTTCTGCGAAGCAGTCATGCTAGCGAAGGAGGTGGCGGGATGGCTGAGGGAGAGAACCTCACGCCTCAGCCGCCGCGGGAGACGCTCCGGGCGTCGGGGGCCGCATGATGACTCCCGGCCACCGTAGGCGCGGGCCTGCGGGCGGAGAGTAATGGGTAGCTCACCGTCCAACCATGACCAGGCCCGTGCCGGATGGCGCGTATGTGTTCCACGCGCGCCTCAAAGAGATGTCAGCATAAATAAAGGGGCCCGACAGGGCCGAAGCTTGCCGGGGTAGCGGGATCGTCCGAAAGGGTTACCGCTGCCCTGGAACATAAAGGGCTAAGGAAGGAACACGGGTGGGTTTTAGTCAGTAAGAGTCTGACACTCCCTTCCGCTCCACCTAGAGCGGGAGGGGTCATTTGATGATTTCCCATCCGCAAAAAAAAGGCCCATTACAGTACATAGGTAGCTGGTCACATGTCTTTGAATTTTAGGTTCTAGGACATGTCGGTTTCCTCACGATGTTTTCCTTCACCGTTTTGAGAGCAGCTACTTCGAACTCGTAAGTCGCGGCTGTTACCACTAGGCCACCAGTGCTCGTGTTCTTCTTGTCTTCTTGTAAACTGGCCTGTAATTGTATAGCCTCTGTTGGAGATCCAATAAATAATAGTCTAGTTTCCAAAAAAAATCTAATTATTCCGTCATCAAAAAATATTGGACCCGTATTTTTTCTTTTGTCAATTATATAAAAAAACGATGAAGAAGTTCCGCGTGACGTCACGCCTTGCTACACTTTTTAGCATGGCGCCCCCCCACTCCCAAATTTTGACTCGCTTTATCTTTGTCATTTTTTATTTGATTGACCAAAGAAAAAATACATGTCGATTATTTTTCGATAATCTAACTGACGGACTAAATATAATACTTACTTATTTTTTTACCCAGGAAACTACCCTATTAAGATTGTTCAGTCGCTGCTGTCGATTGCGATTACCCGTATCGTGTGCACAGCGCCTAAGGGCGAACAGGTCTGCACATCCGGATCCACAATAAATTACAGATTAGAGAAGCTAATGCAATTACATGCTGCGAGTTATTAATGTTTCAAGCACTTATAGTTCCAGCTTATGGGCGCAAGCAATAACTGTAATGGCTGCTTCACACAAAGGAGTTAGAGTTTGTCTGTTTTGTCATTTTGAGTGGGACGGGGTGTTTTGCTGAGGATATTATAGTGAACCTTTGAAATTAGTAGCGGTGTGTAGATTATGCGCTGGATGGTGCTGATCCACGCGTCATGTTCGTGAACGGCCGTCGTCGGTTGAGACTGGTCATAGAGCTTATTTTTAATCTCATTTTTTTACATTGTTCTCACATATAGAAGCAACAAGAATAATGTACCCATGATTTTGTATTATCTTGATTTAAAAGAGTGACCTTGGAGTTTACCCGTTCTTCTCCGCAGAGATCTACGTATTGGAATTGGCAACTAGCTTCAACTTTTTGACTAATTAAGCGACTATTTGACAGTTCAGCCTGTAAATGGTATAATTGAAATAAATGCTTTGTTTGAGTTCGAGTTTAAAGATTTTAACGTTGATTAGACCGTACGTGTGGCTGTATGTGGAGTTTGTCGTTTTTAGTAACTTATAAAGATATTTTAGATTAAATATAATCGATCCCAGCACCCTGATTGCGTAACACACGATCAATCGGAATCGGTTTCATTTTGACACTTCAACAACATTCATTGCGTTATTTACGTGTTGAGCAGATAAATTTTTCGAACTTATAAAGCAATGGATTAGCAATTTGCTTCAAAATGATTCAGATTCCGATTGATCGTGTATTACGCAATTAGGGTGCGGGTCGGGCAAAGGGTTTTTCCATCTGGAATTTGTCAGTAGCAGGCAGGAGTCTGGATTTGTGCCCGGATGCTGGCAATAAGGTCGCCCGCTATTACAAGCTATTACTAGCGAAATGTGGGTGTACTATAAGACTTTTGCCTAACCCTTTGGGGATTACAGGCGTGATGTTATGTTTTTATTAATTGGGAAAATTTAATTGCTAACAAGTAATTCCGGTTAGCGTTTTCAGTGTATTTTGACATTTACCTAACATATTAGCTTGTTTTGATGATAATCACGTTCTGACCGACACATAGCGTATATGTACATACAACAAGTTTATAAGTAGGGTACCTAAGAAGTTCTATTAAAATAATTGCAAGAAGCGAAGCCGATAGAAATAACACGTATGTAGGTATTATTAACTGTGTAATAATAGGTGGTGACCTATCGCTTACACATCATCACTTATGCTTTTTTGTTGCCAGTACTTATGTACGGTCGGCCAAGAAAGTTGTTTACTATATTACCTTTGATAACATGTTATTGCAGTTATATCGGTTCTGTCTGATTGCACTATTCTTTGCGATTAAGTGGGCTTGAAGTTGGTGAACAAAGAAAAAGTTCAATTTTTCACACTTTTAACTACTTAGGGTGTAATAAAATTATATAAAAATGATGATGATATCGCCTGTTAAAGTTCCGCGTGACGTCACGCCTTGCTACACTTTTTTAGCAAGGAGTGACGTCACTACCCCCTACTCCCAAATTTTGACGCGCTTTATCTTTGTAATTTTTTGTTTGATTGACAAAAGAAAAAATACGTGTCCATTATTTTTCGATAATCTAACTGACGGACTAAATATAATAATCATTTTTTACCCCGGCAACTACCCCATAGTTTAGACCACTTTGCTCTCAGAAAAAATTATTGATAAGCAAATATAATACATCATCATCATCATTTCAGCCGAAAGACGTCCACTGCTGGACATAGGCCTCCCCCAAGCACCTATATATATATAATTATATATTCAAACATAACTTTTATTCCTTGACAGTTGTATGGAATGGGTATACAATGGCAGATTGGTATATTGTGTCAACTTGATAAACAAATAATTTCCCCGACTGTACATAAAAATAACATTGTAGTCGGTAGTTATTTTTATGTTACACGTGGACTTGAAGAAGTGACGACCTTTGATGATATTCAAATCACGCGCGGACAGTCCGATTTATAGTTGATGACATAAAGCTCTGTAATGGCCGCTGATATTTATAGCTATCTACGTAATTTGGATGTCCCACTGGCTTCCCAGACGAGAAGGGAAAGATAAATAGATTATGTTTGGTAGTTACTTACGTTCCCACGTAAAAAACTCGTAAAATTCGGCTGTGGGAGAGTCATATATTTTCTGGAACTCATTGATCAATCGATGGGGAAAATTGATGTAAAGATGGTTAGTGATTTCGTAACGTAACTACATATATAGATATACATATATATCTATATTCGCCAAAAATGTAAACAAATATGATTTTATGGAAAAATAACTTTAATTCCTACAGTAAAAAATAACTTTAGTACCTTAGTTCAGTTTAAGCTACAACTTCAAACATTTTTATAACTTTTTCAATAGTCCTAGTCACTCTGAAATCAACTTAATAACATTAAAATAAAATTGATATTGGTTTAACTTGAAATAACGTCAATTTGAAAAATTTTATTTTCTATTTATTTTTGACACCTCAATAACTAGAAGTTGGTTCTGAATTCAGCAGTTTTTAAGTAGGTTTAACATAGACTTCGAACCCAAGTCGACCGGAGCTAAGACAATCTCCACAGATGGGAACGAAGGGGTATCGTATTACCCAGTAACTGGGTTGTGGAGGTCAGATAGGCAGTCGCTCCATGTAAAATACTGGTATTCAGCTGCATCTGGTTAGACGTTAGACTGGAAGCCGACCCCGATATAGTCAGGAAAAGGCTCGGCAGATGACGGCACGGTTGGCGCAGTGGTTAAGCAATTGACTGCTGCGCTGCGTGTCGCGGGTTCGATTCCCGCACGGAACAAATATTTGTATGACCTACATGTATTTGTTCCGAGTCTGGGTGTTTTTCTATGTATAATATGTATGTATTTACAAAAAAAAAATGTATTTATGTAGTTTATCAGCCATCTTGTTACCATAACACAAGCATTAGGTTGCTTAGCTTGGGACTAGATGGCGCTGTGTGAAATGTCCAGGGATATTATTATTATTATTATTATGATGGGGGTTCACGGACGGCTCAGGCCTCAAATGCGTATGCGGCACCTTCTTCAGGCCCACCTTCCATCCTGCGCCGCAAGCCCTGTCACCTGTGAACTTGATGATCTTATGACAACGTCAGTGAGCGGAGTACGTGCAGTTGCATTTTGGGCCAAAGATGTTTGAACTTTTTGCCATCGATACGCTATGGAGGAGAAGCATGTTTCTAAAACCAACATGTACGATCGAAGAATCTGTTTCTACAAACATTAGACATTGCTGTCGTTAGGGCATCCTAACCATCCCATCCTTCAAGAGTATTAAGAATCCCACATACAATCACCTTTGTATCTATTTTTCTGTTCTTTTTTTTTCTTGTCCGTTTATATGTATATGTGTGTACATAAATGATTAAATAAAGAAATACAAAGATATAGATATACGCATAAAAAACCTAACCCTGTCTTTACTGTCACGCAGTCGGATAAAAATATGTTAATTTTATAACTCCGATATAACGTGATCATTATAGCGCCTTCTTAGAGCAAATTAGTGTAAAGAGACAGTGTAAACCAAGCTTTAAAGCATTAGCAATAAAGTTTTTGATAAAGCACAGTTTTATGGTAAGTGCCACTACTATAAGAGGACTTAGTTATTGTTGCATTAAGTTTAAGTTACACAATTAAGCTATCACTACTTGTAAACTAACTTAACACTCACACTTTCTCATTATTAAGTACAACTAGAAAACTCTTAGAACGAGCTTTCTCGAAGCTAAGTTCATAAATTAGCGAAGTTAATGACGCCATTATAAAGGAGAAACAATAAATATCTATCAAGCGAGCCTCGCTCACATCTATGGGGGAACATCCCATCCAGCAGCCACCAGCTCATCCTACTGGCCACGACTCATAAAGATTCGACCTCTGACCGCGAGGTTGTGGGTTCCCTTCTCCGTCGCATAAAGCACGAACATCGCAAGGGGCCATCTATAAATTATGGCACACGGATTTCATGAATTTTGGAGCCCCCATGTCTTTGTCAAAGGTGGGTATTTTTATGAGTCTCCTGTTGTGTTGTTACATATTTTACGGTTTAAAATAAAATCTCAGAATTATATTGATAGAGTTGGTAATATTTTAAAGTTTTTCGTTAGAGTTGAAGTTCAGAGTTTTTAGATTTATTGATTTATGGCTGGGACAGATTGGATTAGGAAGGCGGAAGACAAGGTGTCGTAGCGCACCTGGGAGAGGCCTATGTCCAGCATTGATGCGTCAGGCTGAGTCTGATGACACGAAGCTTATGACACTTCCCCCCTTGTCACACGATATCACACTTTCCTGACTTCCACTTTATCCCCTAAAAATGTGACATAATTAATGGATGGCCCCTAAGTTGTAACTGCAGTATTATGCCTATTGTTTTGTCGCCTCTGAGAGGCTGATTGCTTTCATGGTATGCAAGTTTGAAATAAATTCAGCGACTTTGACATTCAATTTAGTTCGTAGTGGTTTATCTTTATGAGTTAAAGCCAGGCGTCACCGCAGTATAAAGGAATAGGGAAACTGGAAAATAAGCAATTTTCGTTAGTTATTTTCATAGATTAAGTGTGAGGTATTTGATGGGAGATGAAACGTCTTTGAAATGTTAAGTTAGATTGTTGGGACTTTATTTAAGATAAAATGTTTTAGACATGAGAATTGGACATTTTGGGTATTTGGACATTTTGACACCGTTGGACATTTTGAGAAAAATCTAGTCGCTGTTTCATCTCGGTGACAAACAAATGTCAAAAATGTAGGGAAATTAGAGGTATTTTTGACAGATTGAGACTAAGATCAGACTGCGAACGTTCTTAAAATTACGAGAATCGCCCCTCAGGTAAAAAAAAGTATCTAGGTACCAAAGCTTAGTGTCGAAATGTATGTATACCTGATACAGTGTAATCTAGATAAGTGGAGTCTCATGGGACCTAGGACCTATTATTTATTACTTAAAGAGGCTTTTCATTTACTAGTTTCCCAATTAGTCAGGTTTCATGACAGTTGTCTGATTTGCAGAAGCCCCCACTAAGACAGATCTGTTGTTGTGTTTTTCAAATGTTCAGTTTTTCATTTAGAAAAAGTTCATAAAAAAATTCGAATGTTTGTAAACAAACGTGTCGCGACCTATCCAGACCAATATTCGATATGAGAAAATATTATTAGTTGACTTACTTTTAGGCTATTGAATTACAAAGACCCAATTATAGAGGTAACAATAGAAAAATTCTAACAAATACATTCTCAGTTATAAAGGTTTGATTATTCCAAGTGACAGAAGTGTTCCATGTGTCGACAAGTGTCTGGACCTCATTGTAATTACCAGTAGTAGAGGTTTCTCACATATCCACAGGCAGCGGTGCTATTCTGTAAAAATCTCACCGTGAAAACTCAGGTGAAGTGGTATCTACGAATTGACACTATTGATAGCTCAGCAGTGCAATTCTGAGCTGTCAATTGCTGCTGTTGCTGATTCAAAAGCTGTCAATAGTGTCAATCCCTAGCATTAGCTGGGAATGACAGCCGGTCGATTCTGTAAAAATCTCACCGTGAAAACTCAAGTGAAGTGAGCTTGATGTGAGTTGTCAGTAGTGTCAATTCCTAGCATTATTTGGAATGACAGCTCACTCCACGCTCACTTCACCTAAGTTTTCACGGTGAGATTTTTTCAGAATAAATCAGTTGGGCCCACTTAATCAGGTTATACTGTAGATGGCTCTATGCAAAAGTTGCAATTAATATGGACTTTACTTTGTTGCGACAATAATTATAATTATCATCTGGCCAGCAGTTTCCATAATTTATTCATTACGTCTGTATCCTAATGCCAGAGTATACAGTATGTACTAAGCATACAATATCTTCATGTAAAATAAATTCAAGAAGCACAAACGGCACAGGTGTTTCTTGTACTTAGTATTTTACATTTGAATGTACCTTCACCAACAGAAACCATTTAGATGACATCTAAGTTTAAATAATAGCCTTTTGCAGTAAATATATTGCAAATAAACGTGAATTATTATAACAAGATTCTACAAGAAATAGAAGCAAAAATAGATAGGTACAAGAAATTATTACACTGATCATTAAATTATTGTTCTAAGATAAACTATCGATGGTGAAAGCCAAAATATAGGCTAATTTTCCTATCTAGTTCTTAGGCTCGACTTAGGTGCGGGGCACACTGGACGCAACAGCGTTGGCAACATTGCAGACGATAATTTCGAACAATTATTTATTGTCTCAGATGCAGTTAATTTCTCGGCCACCAGTGTACTTACCGTTGCGAATCGATAAGTTGCAACGCTGCAAGATAAGTGTGTACCAGGCTTAGGGGTGGCGTTTGGTAGATGGATCTCGTTGTGCAACTATGTTTCCCGAGTATCAAGTGACACCTTCTTTCTTCTGAAACTCTAGGTATTTAATTATACCCTGTCCAATGGGTTAACCGTTTTTTTAAAAGCTGTTCTAGAACGTACATATTCCAGATTACGTAAAAGTTAACTTTAAAATGCGTAATAAAATAAATATATAAACTGCCTTATCTTATTGAATTATCTTATTTATGGCTTCTTAGAGACATTATAATAACGTAGGTGTATCAATCAATGTATTGTGTGTTGCTACAATCACTAGTTCCATCTGTCAAAAAACGGTTTACCTAATGGACAGGGTATAGATATACTTGAAGCTAAAATCTCTTGTGCAGATATTTGATTGGCTGTTGTTATTCTTGCCAACCTACTATGATCATCATTATCTTGCCATAATCCCAATTTATTTGGCGTCGGCGTAGTATGTCTTCTGCCATACTTCTTATTACTAATAGATAAGTATTGCAGAAGACATACTGCGCGTCATCTGTTAGCTTAGCAGCATAATCAGCTTATATTGATGCTGAAATATGATCGAGATCTGACAACGCTGATACTTTTCAAGGAATCGGTCAGTCATTCTGAAACTGCGTTATTAAGTAGGACATGTTTTTATTTGTGAAATTAGCTGACCCGACAAACTTCGTACCGCCTTGAATTAACTTTCTTTTTTACAAGCTTTTATTTAGTTTCACCTGTCCGGATGTTTGTCCGTAATAAAATCTTGCAAGTTAAATTTGATCCACTTCCCAGTTACCGATTGAGCTGAAATTTTGGATGCATGTGTAAATCGGACGACAATGCAGAATTATTTTCGTTAAATTTTCTCATGTTTTAATAGTTATCCTGCTATTCGAGGCAGAGACAAATTCAACAAATCAAAGATCATAACAATCAGTCCAGCCGTTCTTGAATGGTGTAACAAACCCGACTTAAAAAAAAAAAATTTTAAATGGGCATGCAAGAGCATGCCCATTTAACAATTTTTTTCAGGCGTGATCGAGGTCAAGAGACCTCGATCACGCCTGATGGAAAGCGATGGATGAGGTCTATGTTGGAATGAGCGAGCCCAGAAAATGCCTGTTCACCCTTTTTTTATTTACATATCGATTTAACTAGAAAATGTTGACTTCTACTGGTATTTCTTTTTAGAATCCAGGTTGTCCCGAAAATTTTATCTCAACAAATCCCAATATGCACGTTTTGGCCAGTTTTTACTTAGGTAATTTCATTCTACAACTTCCTCTCTTGTACAATGTTTTGACATTTTACGATTTGCTTTCAAGCTGTGTCATGTCACACTTGTTCAGGCTGTACAATATTGCCTTTGTCAGTCGTACAAGTTAGAACTTTATTATGAACAAGGAAATTAACTTACAGTCTCTCTGCATTTGGTATAATTTGACCAACCTTTGAGTATAATTGAATGGGTTTATGACTATACATATAAAATAACATAACGTCTGTATTTCCGAAAGGTTGGTCAGAGGTGGCACTAGTTTCGTTATGCCCCATTTGGAGGCCACTCCGGACTAGGTATTTCTGATAAATACCTCGAGGAAAACCCTCATAACATATTACCTGGGATCGAACCCAGGATCATTAGGTAGTCGTGCTTGCGAAAACTAGATTGGTAGGTGCAAGGCGAATATCTGATTATTTTGTAAATATCCCTCATACGTTTTCTGCTTTATTAAATCACCTGTCGTGAAAATGTGTCAATTCTGTAATATTCTGAAATAATATTTTCAAAAATATATCACATTGTCAGTTATATTTAATAAGGCTTAGGCAGTCAGCCAGCAGTTTATGGCTTATAAGCTAGAACTGTGGGCAATTTCTTTTTTGTTCCCACAACTATCGTTGCACTGGTAACCCTACACGCGTTATTATTTATGTGTTAAAGTCGGAAATAACGGTTATTTAATATAGCTAAGTTACGTTATAACAGTAACGGATCGTTTCGCAGACACATAAGGATTTTTCACACGTAGTCGCCATTCAAACGATGCTGTAATCCGACGCAAAAACGCGTAGAAATAAAGTAATGGGATAGGTTTGTTCGTACGTGCGAGAAACGTGGGTGTTACATGTGTAATGTGCTAGTTCCTAGTGAATGGGATGTGTGATGAAACGAAAGTTAGTCTGCTATGAAGTATTAAATAAAATGGCTGTCTAAGCTGTCAGTCTGCCGTTGTTTATTACGGGTTTTCTAATTTAAATTAGTTGTTTATGTGTGGCTGTATAGATGATTTGAATGCTAACCTTTGCACTATTCTTGACAACTTGTGTAAATCCGGGAATTCAATTTACTTCGCCGGTTGTCATGCGAATACCAATTTGCAGTCATAGGTAACAACCCTACCTACCTATGACGGCAAATTGGTATTCGCATGACAACAGGTGAAGAAAAACCGATGAAACACTTTGACATCGTTTTCACAAAGCTGGGTTTGGCTGGTGATAACTTTAGCAACTGGCCAACTACGTAAATCCCTTAGCCACTAGCCTGCTTTTCGTAGCAAGTATTTAGCCCTGACCTGCCCGACTTGCCCGAGGGTAGAATTGATAAGACGACATGTCCTTTCACGATCTACATTATCACCATTTCCGCATTTAAGTATAGACCTACTAATGAGAACATGACCACTCTCCAAACTCCACAATAAGGCCGTGCGACACACAGAATTAACAGCAGCATCACATTACAATACTGTTAGCACTACGCCTTAACTTAACGCAATACAAAGCGGTTACTGTAGCAACACGTAGTAAATCTCGGCGGTTCCTTAAGGAGGACATTAGTGCGGTGAATAGAGACGGTACAGTTACAGACAGCGGCAAAAACACAGACGAACGGACATTTTGAAATTATCTAGTGCTCTCTATAACTTGCAGTGCAGGAGAAGTCAAGGTAACAATTAATAACTGCAGGCGCGCTAGAAAAAACTTCATACTTCATTTTTTGCCTAATATTGATCTGCTATACCTAAGTAAGATTCAGGTAACGGTTCAAGGAGTTACAACCGATAAGACAATACTACTTTATCATGAAGCCACTAAGAAATAGTTTAATTTTCTACCATAGGGCGTTATCAAGCTACGGGCATAATTAATGTGTACAAAATATTGCAAAACATTTCAAAAGAGTAACGGTGGAGTTTCTTTCCCATTCTTCTCCATACGAAACTACCATTTGGCGGGGGCGACTGGAATCAATTCTATTTTATTTATTGTAAATTTTGTCGTTCATAAGTGCCTTTTATGAAAATAAATACTTTGACTTTGCACGGCCTAGAAGTGACATTCTATAAATGAAAACGATGACGGGAAAGTAAAAATGTATTGTAGTGAAAGTCTTTGCAGAAATACGAAATGCTTTGAATGCGATTGCCACTCGTTTAGGCCCAAAATAGGGCAGTTAAGATGCCAGTTAATAGATGACCACCACACAATGTTGTGACGGCTCCCACACTGAACTGCTTCAAGAATCGACTGGACAGATTAAATATCTCTAAGCTATACGATACACACGCATCAGTTTCGCTACTCGTGTGTCTAACCAAATAATAATAATGGTACAAAATCGCTTGATCCTTCAATTTTTGTCTCAAATGGGTTTGCTTTAAGAGCTCTTTCTCTCTCTCTGATTATTTTGAACCGTTCGTCCCTAGATTATGTTTGCTTCCGACTGTACATTAACGATCTTGTGTAACTGCCCTTTGACCCGTCGCTAACGAAGCCCACGGTGTAGCCACGTTATTTGTTTAGTTTCACATGTAATACAGGATTTATGCTTCAGAAATTCTACAGTTGGAAGTTCTCAGTAGCCTTTGTGTTTGATTGGTAATAATAATTTTAATTGGCTCGTCCCCTGTTTCATGATTCCCCAGGTCAGGCAATGTTATTAGGAATTTCTCTTTACGAATCTGGCATTCGTTCACACATTATACAGAACCTGGAACTGGAGCCGTCAGTTGCGGGCAAAGTTTGAGACTGGACCATCATCACCTGGAGACGGTTCAGGCTAGTGTTCCCTATACCTCATTACTACCCTCTGCAATCAGGACTTGAGATAGCCACGGAAGTTTTAGGCAATAAATAATAAGTGTACTTAATCTTCGAGCTCTTATTATTTTCGAACCTCTTACATACCTACCTGCTGGCAACCTCTTCTTATTTATATATTATTGTATAGACGCCAGCACATCAAGCTACTACAATCTGTCAGATTTCTTTAATAGATTTTCGACTTTATTGCTAAAGAGTTAGGTTCAAGGTTGATTGACAGTTTCGGGTAGGTTAGGTAGGTTCTGCTGGCGTCCGTACACCACAACAACCAAAAAAAAAAAAAAACGACAGCAAAAAATATACAATAGGCGGCTCCTTCTTCTTCGTGTCGGTACAACAGTTGTTAAAACATTTTGTTGGTCCAAAACTTCTCCACTTTGGTTGCATGTTTTGGGGCATTTGTGATCTTAATGACCATTTAGGTACTATCAGGAAGTGATGTGTGTCGAAAGTTATCTTTTAGTCCAATTATTCTATTGCATAAATAACTGCGTTTCTTTGTATTATACGAGCGACTCGCCCCTGCTTCGCACGGTTTTTATGATTTGACAAAACATCGAGAGATCTTTATTATAATTATGTAAGTTTAATATTAATGTATTATCTATACATATAAGAATTGTAAAATACTGGTACTCAGCTGCATCCGGTTAGACTGGAAGTCTACCCCAACATAGTTGGGAAAAGGCTAGGCAGATGATGTTGATGATGACGTATAAGATTGGCAAATTTAAGTGGCAGTAAGGCAGGGCACATTGCTCGCAGAACAGATGGCCGAGGGATATTTTTAGGCTAAATGATGATGATATTTTAGAGGTATGGGTGTAAAGTTCACTCATCCTCTATGGTAAATGGAGGATCCTCCAACCAGACGGGTGTTGTGTTTGGCGGGCAATTGCCCAACGACTGATGTCGGGAAGTTTGTATGTATGCTAATTGCGCGGTAAACTCTGCTTGCGAGATGCAGAATTTGCGTGACGTCAGTATGTCGCGTTGTTCACATGTGGCGTTGTAGATATCGCTACAATACATACTATAAATAAACCTTCCGGAATACATTCTCATTAATTTATAATAAATTCGAATTTGATTTAAAATGTTTGGCTAAGTTATCTACAGTTCAATTGTCCTACGGTATGAACACCTGCCTTTCTCTCTCTATTAGGTATTCAACAAATGTCTAATCATTCTCAATGTTTTTCTTTCAATGCCCCTTTTTTACTATTTGTATTTTCTGTGCATGTCCCAAATAAAATATTTTTCTTTCTTAGTTAGCTTATTTATTTGTACAGAATCCTGTTTTACGCGTGGGCAGTTGGCAGGTTTAATGTAATGTTGGTGATATTTCACAGCGAACCGGGAGCAGGTCCTACAGTTGATTAAATAAATATTTACGGAACTATCTTTGTTATTAACTAGACATTCACTTGAAATGACTTGAATCTATGGACTCTGTGATGTCTGACATTTCCTCAGAAGCTTTCTTTTACGAATGGTGAAATGCCAATTAAAGTCTAAAGAGGAATGATCAATTCCGTTGATGTAATAGTTTTTTTTTTAATTCTGTTATTTTATGTACGAGTATGTAACAACTATATTTTATTAAAATTATGAAGTGGTGTAGCTTTCATTTTTGTATTTTGAAACCTTCCTATTTTGTAAACTTCCTTTGTTTGGAAAGCTTTTTAGGGTTCCGTACCTCGAAAGGCAAAACGGCCTTATAACCTTTTTAACTGTGTTTAGTTTAGTTTATGATCCTGTACGAGTCGCAATAAATACTTTTTCTTTCTTTCTTATAGGATCACTTTGTTGTCCGTCCGTCCGTCTGTCTGTCCTTTTGCTCAGAAACGCGTGGAGGTATCAAGCTGGAATTTATATCAAATACTCAGGTCTACTAACCCTTGGAGCTGTGAAAAAATCAAACTTCTAAGCCAACGCAATCAAAATATACAGCCGTTTATGCCGCAAATTTCCGCAAGTTTTCGACGCTCGCAAGGGAATCAAAACCTACAGGGTACTTCCCGCGAACTCAGAATCTTGAAATTTGGTACGAAGCAACGTCTTAAAGCACAGATAAAGGAGAAATTGCGAAAACAGTACATGTTTAGTGACACACCTACACATTTGTACGGAACCCTCGGTGCGCGAGTCCGACTGTGAAAGTGCTCCATGTGGTTTTTGCGTAGCGTAGGTAATCCATCCAATTTGTAGCAAACAAAATAATATAATTATGCATAATCAGTCTAAATTGTTCTCACTACTGAGACACAGCTCAGAGGCCTCCTCTCTGTGAGAGAGAGTGGGCTGGAATCTACCTCGCGAGACCAGTGCGTGCATAAGTACATGCATACGTGCGTATAAATAGGAAAAGGACAACCAAAATTGAGGTTATATTCAATTTTACTTACAATCATAAAAAAAAAATGTATAAGTAGTAGAATAAAGCATTTTTTATTTTATTTATTTACTGAGTACTGTTTTAACAAAGGGCCATATAGCCAAACTGTATAACACAAATCACAAAGAACATTTTCCTTCACAGTTCCATAGTCAATCTTAGAAGAAGGCCCGTGTTTAGTCCTAGACTTTTACGGTGTCTATGATATGTGTGCGTGCCTTGTGTGTTGCCAATAAAATAAATAGCAAATACAGGATGCGGTGGCTACCTACGCTGTCGACTCTTACCGATTAATTATCACTACCATATTAATAGATAAACATCAGTTTGTCCGTCCATTTCAAATGTCTTGGTGGCAATTATTTTTGATTAGATTTTGTATTGTGTAATATAATTTTGATAGGATTTTAATGTTGTGCTGAAATGAAATGAAATAGTATTTATTATTGAAAGTCAAGTTGTGTAAATAAATACCATTTAGAGAATGATTTCTATATTTGTCGAAGTTACTAGGAGATATTGATTGGTTTTCTAATTTTATGACAGTTCATAAAATATTAATTAGCTAGCTATTTCTTGAGATGCTATTTCAAGTTCTATAGTGTCGTTATAATAATCAATCGAAAAATCATTAGGTTAGGTAAATAAAATATAAAAGAAATCATTTATTTTGGACCAAACACTTGTACACATGTCATAAACTTGCCATATTGGGTGACAGTTTTTCGGCAGGATTAGTGCGATTAAGTTAAGTGTGTATAATATAGCTTGTTATCTTACAGTTTCTGTTCAGTGTCTGTGTCAGTGTCTGAACAAGTTTGGTGATTTTAATCTTACCGAACATAAGAACCAGGTAAGCTTAGCAACAAGCTTCAACAATGTCAAACTTCAAAACATCAGCTTACTAGGTAAGTACCACCTACTAACTGCTTCAACATCTGAAAGGAGTGTTGCCCTATCCTAACTTGGCAAACGGAGGTCAAGTTAATTATATCGAGTCTATCGACAAGCGCACGCGAAGCAAGTGGTAAAAACATTTTTTTCCAAAGCAACACATTTGTCGTCAACCCGTCAATTAGTCGATATCAAAAAAGGAAGTTGTTCTCATTGTTTTCAATTCCCAAATGAAATAACGTCAACGTTGAAATACGCAGCGAAGCCGTGGGGCGTGTCACTAGTATAAAACTATACTAGTTTGTCATTCTTCACGCATATACCGACGGTAGTCGCTACCGCAATTGCTTGGTGCGCGTACGTCGATAAAATATATAATTCGCAATTTAAATTATCCAACGACCGTTCCTTCTATACTTGAATTTAAACTTTGTTTAGTTGCTTGTAAGGTCTGTATTTTATTGAATTGTTGGTGAGTGTAAGATGTTTTGTATAAATCGTGTGTTTTGATCGGTTCTGCGCGCACCTGCTCAGGCTGACTGATCGCGGTTACGTGCGGAAACTTATAGGACGATGAAATAATCCTATGCCTCGCTTATTATTGACCGGCTGCATTTAAAATCGGTCTATATTTTAGTTTATTTATTCCCCCCATTCGATGTTTTATTTTGGGACAGTCGTATTTGTTTCATATTCTGAACAAATACGCGTTTTACATTTCTGATGGGCAAGCTGGATTCTTTTATTTATCGTGGTGGGTAATGAATTACCTTTACGTTTTTATTTAACGAGGGTCTGTCAACGGTTCGCTATTTTACACCAAAATAAATATCTTTCACCAAGTCTTGTATCTCTATCCAAATGATTTATTTATTCAATTTGTCGTATTTTACTGGCAAAATGCTCGCCCCTATTACATGAGATTTAAACTGCCTAGCCTTTCGGGGCATACAGGTGTGATGTTATGTTGGTTGTATTTTTAATTTTACGCTATTTCCAGAAACACGTAAAATACCGAAACTTTTTTAAATAAACTATATACTGGAAATACTTTAAATGGTAGTCCCAATTAAAACTGCGTTGCTCACAATCTAAAGACCATATTTTTCCGCAGAACACAGATAAATGGATATGACACGCGTTTACAAGATCGTGTGCGGATAACAGACCCTGATCGTTTGATAATCACATCTAGAGGCGAAAATAAACGCGAAATTCAGTTAAATGTATGTATGTGGGTCGCCGTGCACCTTGCATGCCATTCCGAACGAGTCCTGAGGTGTAATATACTGGACAAAGAAAGCACCTCTTGCTCATGACCGACCATCTTTATTCATGAGCCTTATCAATTTGTTGGCAGCCGGGCTTACAATATAATACTCGGTTGCCAGTGTTGCCACTACATAATTACCTGGATAATATTAAAACGAAGTTTAAACTGTGATGTTTTTTTCTTTTTACATACCTAGGTCGAACTCAAAAGCTCAAAACTTATAAGTGACCTTTTCGTGCGTTTCAATTAAAATGGACAAGACGAATTTAAAGATTAAAATCTAATAATAATTTAGATTTAAACATTGTAGTTTGGTTGCGAAAAAATTTCGCTTTAACGTCAGATGGAGATATCGAGCTAAAGGTTGGTTAATCCATCATTTGGTGGATCGATTTATGATTTTGAAATATATGTTTTTGGTGCATTCCTTCACGCTTTCTTGATAGTAGAGGGTCTAGCGTTAAACATTATCTGACTTCTGTGTGAGCAGTTAAAACAGTTATAATATGGTGTTCCTTTAAGAGGATGGATGGAGAGGGAGAGGAAGGCCAAAAAAAAGTTGGATGGATTGTGTGAGGAAGTTGGAGAAGAGAGTGAATGATAGCGTGACGGTTAATAGGGGAGAATGGAAGAAGAAAAATTGTTACGGCCCAAGTAAACATGGGGCAGGAAAATGATTTATTTATTTATTTATCCTCACACTGGACGCCATACAGCAATTACACCAACGGAGCAAAAAATCACTTCATGTGCTGCTTTTCATCCATCCTGTGCGCGGTGGACATCGAACGAGTGGCGATGGATGTGTAAGGGTGCAAGTGCAGCATTTCTCCATAGCCCCATCATTCCTTCCATATTGCGCACATTAATTGCGAATTCTTGAAACTCAATGATTTTTTAAAGTAATTACATTAAAATTGAAAAAAAAGCGGAAAATGATGATTCCTTTAAGAACAAAGAAACTCATTATTCTCTTCTGAAAAATTGCAGGACCCTCGATGGAAATCCTCTCACTCCCTATTTCATCTCCTGTCCCTGATAATGACGAAGCCAATACAATGGTATAGAAATTTTTCGTCATCCGTTTCCATATTCCATATTTCCGTCTACAAAAAACCAACAGAACCTTCCAACCAAAACTGGAAACTGACCGATGCTGAAGCGAACTAAAGGAGCTAAGTACAGCCCAATTATCGTTAGGTTTGAACCAATCGGCGGTAACCACAGGCCGGACGGTGCTACAATGAATTATTGTATTTCAACGTTCGCCCCCAGCGTTATTACCATGGGTAATTGCACGCCGCCTGCGTACGCGCAGGGCTCTTCCCCGTAACTTATTTGGTGTGAAATGAGAACAATTTGACTCCGTGAAGATTTATGACCGGAGATAATGACGTTCTAGGTAGTCGGGACGCTAAATTGTTTTCCTTTGCGTTTTTTTAATTCTCCTTTTTGGCGATTTGTGATACGATTATGATAGCATCGAAAGTAAACTACCGGTGTTCTTTTGTTTTGTTACTTTTGTTGCATTATTACAGCGAGATGCTTCTCGAATTAACATTTGATGAGCCCATTCGGCTCATCAAATGTTAATTTAGTGGAATCCAATTCCTTTGTCTATTGAGAAAGCAGTTAGTTTCTTTCCAATTAAGAATGATTCGTTTAGTTCCCATACAATTTATCATAAAACAACGTTTCTGGGTCGAATTACACACAGAGTTTAATTAAAACCTCAGAGTACATCTGAAGTTGAAGACGCGAAGCCAAGGGCACACCTAGGTGAAAAAATATTCAAATATAATTGTCGAACAATTTACATGCAACTAGCTGTTACCATAAAAGGTGCAGACAGCGTCAATAGCGATTGAAAAACTTTATTATTATGCAGAACATCCGTTGGATGCGAGGTCATCATTCTTGATGATGCAGCTATGATCTTAGTTGCACTATTACGTGGTGCCTCATGGCCCATAGTCCTCAGGGCGTTGCCGGCGCGATAATCATCGGCCTCCCTACTCAATGTCACAGGTTAGTTGTCTATTAACCCCCAAGCCACACTAGGTGCCAGTTATAGGGATTTATCGGACTTTGATCGCCCTTTAATGGGTCATATTTACGCTATATGTTGGCTGTGAAAATGATCCATTAAGAGGTCAAAGGCCAAAGGTGTGAGGTCACCATCCGTGTTTATATTGAATGCTGTATTATCATTTAATAATAATTGCAGTTGGAAATTATTATTTATTAATCGAAAATCGTTTTAAGCGATGCCCAATTGCAAGGCACATGCATGTACGTTTCTTTGTACACACCTTCTTTACATTCGAAAACGTGACCAATTTATTTGGAATTTTAATATTTTTAAATGACCGCAATTATTACTGAAATAAATGAGAAATAATTGTCTGGCTACCAGGCTACCATAATAATGTAGAAGTTGACGCATTCCATTACCGCTTCGATTCTATGAAAATGACAGATAACAATCGTCGCCGCGGGCGCGGTTAGATTGCGGCCTATAACGGCTATAACTAAGTATTGAAGCATTGTTGCTCTCGGTGTACCTCGAGACTTATTTATGTACATGGTGTTGCTTAATGAGTGAGGGTCGATGGCTGTCGGGCCGCTGTCACGGGGCGTAAAGACTTCAATCATTTTGATATACAAACACCTTTAGTAAATATCAAAGTTGTAGCTTGCAAATAATATCATTGTAGGCAGTTATTTTAATATGGTAATAAACCAGTCGTTGTTGGTAGATTATAAGTGGTTTTAGATTTTCTTGGTAAGGCGTGGTTAGGGGATTCTTTACTTTTGAAATTACGGATGATTCCTTGTGATAAGTCTTAGTCAGAAAATATGCAGTTAGTAACTCATAATGTAAGGGAAAGCTACTGATCACTAATTTCCGGTCATACACATTTGTAATATCCGTTTGAAATATTTAATTTATGGGGTCACTGGTTAAAGTCGTCAGTGTACGAGGAGGTATACCTATGCCAGTCATCATTTTCATTTGCAGATGACTACGCGCTTGCTCTCCGATTTCCTATAAGGAAGCTAAAAGTTGTCTATGCCTTAACGTGTTTATGGTATGTTTTTTGTAATATTTATTTATTTGGATGTTTCCTCCAACTCATGTATTCGAGAAAATTAAAAAAAAGATGATTTTCTCGGATAAAGGAGTTCGTCTGGGAAGATCGGAGGGTTATGTCGTACTCCTACCGACTAAAACCCCATCTGTCCCTTCCAGTACCATAAGTCTGGGGACGCGGGATATGCTTGTAGCTACATTCACCGCACCCAACTCCTGTATTCTAAAGAACGACTATTAAAAGCAAAATTTTTTTTTAATGATACATTTCTCCCTCTTCTCACAAAAAGAAGTGTCACATGTAGTGTAGCAAGCTCAGCTTTAGTGTTAGGTCTACACCTGCAAGCCTTTTTTTTTTTTTTTTTTTTTTTGGGTGGGAAATCATCATATGACCCCTCCCGCTCTGGGCGGAGCGGAAGGGAGTGTCAGACTTTTACTGACTAAAACCCACCCGTGTTCCTTCAGTTGCCTGTGCCAAGGGCCACGGTACCTCTTTCGAATATCCCGCAGCCCTGGCGGCCGCAGCCCTGGCGGACACCTGCAAGCCTAAGATATGATGTTAAGAGCTTATCTCAACCAATCATCGTCTCCTACCCTGAAGAACAGCCATTAAACCTAGTCTCTGACATTTGAAAGGTCTCAATCTCTCTCTCTTCTCTCATAATTCATGGTAACTGATAAAAACTCAGTCACAGCGTTTTTTTTTAAAAGAGGTATACCTATATGACATTAAGTCGAAAAAATGACATCGGTTAAATTAAACGACCACTTATAGTTGTCTATTCCAAAGCGTGGTCGGTTCCTATGGAGAAGAACGGGCAAGAAACTATATAGACAAAAAATGGAAAAATAATACACGAACTACAGCTAACAAAACAATGACTACATCTCTCAAAGAGAAAGCCTCGGTGTCGCAAGCGCAGCTTTAGTGTTAGGTCCACACCTGCAAGCCGACATGGTATTATGAGCGCTTATCTTAACCTATCATTGACCAGGGGTCGGCAGCTAGTGAATACTTGTTTACATAAATACTGTATTCCAACAGTGTAGGGCTGTGCTGAAAATGTTTGAAAGATAAAATTTATTGTGTGAAATGTGCCAGAATTGGTGGTAAAGGCAAGGTAGGAAAGTGTGGAAGTATGTGAGAGAGCATTGCCCAACAGTGGGGAAATATAGGGTGACAGGGACAGCGACGCACATGATTCTAGAAGCCAAAGGGAAAAATTATTTGTACCTACGTTAAAATTAAAATTGCTGTTTTATCTGATATGATGAATTCAGCACATGATCCCTAGAGTAAAACTTTCTCGCCGGTAAAAAAAAAAATAGATTTTCTAATAAATTGTGACATCTATGCCCTACGGTCTTGGTCTCTTCACTGGCAGGACTAAAGTAAACCTGCACCCTAATTGCGTAACACACGATCAATCGGAATCGGTTTCATTTTGACAGTTCAACAACATTTATTGCGTTATTTACGTGTTGAGCAGACAAATTTTTCGTACTTATGAAGCAATGGATTTGCAATTTGCTTCAAAATGATTCAGATTCCGAGTAATCGTGTGTTACGCAATTAGGGTGCTACATTAGATTATAGTCATCATCATGAAAATCGTCGATTGCAGAATAGATTCATATGTAAGTGTATTTCAAGTGTAAATACGCCAACTAATGAAGAAAGAAAAAAGTTTATTTGGACACAACCAACCAACTGTATGCATAACAAGACACGTGGAAACATACGTCCATCTGCAACAACGTCACACAGATTAAAGATCAAAATAGTCCATGAGGAATGGAATTCGTGAGCCATCTGCCAGAGCCACCATTAAATCAGTTACCCTCAATTGACACTGAGAATCATGCACAGCTGCTTCTTATCCGTGCTGGTCACTGGTGGGATAAAGGGACATATTGCATCAACGTCTTGTGAAAGTTCATGCAAATGTTTTGAAAGGTCCCCACACAAGGAAAAGTCACAAGGAAAAAAGGTCACAAGGAAAAAAGGTCACAAGGAAAAAAACCGGCCCTTAAAATAAAGACTTACAGTTATATGAGATAATATTCTTCAGTTGCCTTCCTTTTTCAGGTTTAGGACTCAAAATAAATAAAATTATTTTTATGACTTCGGAAATTGACATCCTTATACGTGAAGGCATAATTTTCTTTAATGTGATGTTGATAGTGATGTGAGCTTTTTTCAGTGACGTAATGCTATTGTTATATAAAATGTTACTTTCTATTACCCCTTGGTACTTAGATCTTATCATAGTCCGTAAAAATAGAGAGATTATGTTATTATACTGTAGCTAGGTACTTTCAAGGGGTATCGTAATACCCAGTAACTGGGCTGTGGAGATCAGAAGGCCAATTCTCGTAATTTGAAACGTTCAAAATCTAGTCGCAGTCTCATCTCGGCGACAAACAAATGTCAAAAACTTGTCAAAATGTAGGGAAATTAGAAGTATTTTTTGACAGATTGAGACTGAGATCAGACTGTGAACGTTCTTAAAATTACGGAATTCCAGTATGTAAAATACTGGAATTCAGCTGCACCCGGTTAGCCTGGAAGACGACTCCAACATAGTTGGGAAAAGGCTAGGCAGATGATGATGAGCTTAGGTACTTTCAATTTTAACCAAATCGTACCATTACTTGAGAAAGTACTGTTTAGTCTAGTTATACTACTTTGACTATCTTACAATAAATAAAACCTTTTTAACAAAAAAATTAAACCGCCAGAAAAACCCAAAATTAGTTAGGTATACTTACATTAGTTTAAGATCTTAGTTATTAAGGTTAATTAATAAAGGTTTATTATTTTTTGCTTTTCAGTTTTTTCGGCGGTTTAATTTTTTTGTCAAAAAGTTTTTATTTTATATTTTTTTGTGACTATAATCTACTAATTGTTAGCCAAAGGGCAGGCATATGTGGCACTGAGTAGAGTACTAATAATACACAACTCAGCATTCAAATCTGTGAGTAAACAATAAACAAAGGGTTGGATTATTTTTCCAAATTCATATGGGACCAACAGCTTTGGGGTATACCCTTTCCAATAAAAACAGAATTATCAAAATCGGACTACTCTGTAAAAGGTTATGCGTGGTCATATATAAAAAAAATATATACGCGTCGACTTGAGAACCTCCTCCGTTATTTTTCGTCGGTTAAAAACTAAACTGCCTCTTCGGTCTAATGGTAGCAACTGCTGAGCGTCCTGGGTTCAATTCCCGGGTCGAGCAAAGTTTATTGGGTTTTTCCATCTAGAATTTTCCAATAGCAGCCCGGGGGGGGGGGGGGGGGAGGGAGGGGTCTGGGGAGCTGTCCAGTCGATGGCAATCCACTGTTACATGAGATTTAAACATAACTGGCGAAGTGTGGGCGTAGGTACAACTCTGCCTAACCCTTGGGCAATCCAGGCGTGATGTTAAGTATAAAATCGTACAATTACTTGAGAAAATAATGATTAGTCTAACTAATCATACTTTGACTGCCTTACTACAGTAAAACTTTTGAAAAGATAATGAATTGGAGTCCCTTTGAAACATCGATTTATTCCGGTCGGATCCCCTGATCTAGTACCTAAGTATCTACAATTGTTATACCTATTTGTTATGTATCATGTGCTTATAAGAACAACATTATAGCTAAGTTAAATACCACGTGTTGAGTAAAATTAACGTTAAGAGGATTTATTAGCTAATTAGAGGCGGCACGAGTAAGCTGTGTGACGCGCTGTTGTGTTTACGAAGTTATTTAGATATGCAATGAGAATGATCAATATATGAATAATATTTGCATGTGTAGTATTTATCTATAATTATATCTATGCTATTATTAAAGCTGAAGATATTTTTTAACCGACTTCTAAAAAAGGAGGAGGTTCTCAATTCGGATGTTTGTTTTTTTTTTTTTTATGTTTGTTCGCGCTTAACTCCGTCGCTTGCCAACCGATTTAAAAAAATCTTTTTTTGTTAGAAAGGGTATACTTCCCAAATGGTCCCATAGAAATTACATCAAAAACGGTTCAGTAGTTTGGTTTTTAAACCAAAATTACTGGTAAAAATTACAACTTAAAAGTGAAAAATAAAAACTTTTTTGCAAAAAAATAATCAACCGACTTCCAAAAACGACACTACAAAGTGAAAAATAACTTTAATTTCGGAAGTCGGTGGCAAACAACGAAAATGTGAACCCAACGACACCGACTTCCGAAATTAAAGTTATTTTTCACTTTGTAGTGTCGTTTTTGGAAGTCGGTTGATTTTTTTTTGCAAAAAAGTTTTTGTTTGTTTGTTTGAACGCGCTAATCTCTGGAAATGCCAGTCAGATTTGATAAAAATATTTTTGTATTTGATAGCCCAATTCCTGAGAAAGGCTATATAGGCTATTTAACATCACGCTAGGACCTTTAGGAACTTCACGCAGACGAAGTCGCGGGCAAAAGCTGAGAATGTAACAAACGGAAATCCGACAGCACATGCAGATTTAGAATAGAATACTTTAGTCTAGCCACAATTCCATTCGCTATTCTGATGTTTAGTTGTCAGCAAGTCCGCCACTAATTGTCGAAATCCCTGTATGAGCAGTGATTGCCCAGTAACGGCCGCAACTTACGAGTTGTAAGGTCATAGGTTCGAACCCTGACAGACGCAATACTTAAAGGAAAAATATTTCATCACCACTGCTCTCAAAACAGTGAAAGAAAACATCGTGAGGAAACCGACATGTCCTAGAACCAAAAATACGAAGATATGTGACATGATTATGATATATCTAAGTGATTACTTCTTATAGAATACGGTGAAGACACGACGGTATGACAGCAAGTATTTTTGGAAACAAATTAAGAGTATTAAACGCACTAACTACTTTCAATGACTTGCCCGTTGCCCCACACTAGGAATTTCTCCTGTATCGTGGGTGAGTTTACAAACATTTAAACTCACATACACAAACAGCCAGACCCGGAACAACTACTTGTAGGTCATACAAATATTTCGGAATCGAATCCGCGACACGCAGCGCAGCAGTCAATCGCTTAACCACTGCGCCAACCGTGCCATCACTTGATCACTTTCGTTCCAGAATTTCCTTCACATAATCTATCTTGAAAACTATTAACACCTCTATGCCGTACTAAAACATTTATTAGCGAAACTGTAACGACAGCACAGACAATAGACGTCAGTAATACGGAAGTGACGAAGTACGGCTAATGACGGGTGAAGTGGAACATGAAA
Source organism: Apamea sordens (assembly GCA_945859715.1). NCBI lineage: Eukaryota > Metazoa > Arthropoda > Insecta > Lepidoptera > Noctuidae > Apamea > Apamea sordens. The sequence goes on from OX244001.1 coordinate 16,012,482, forward strand.
CAGTGGTGTGAGCGAAATTACTAGTTCAGCCAGGTGTTCGTGCGCCGGTAGGCCGCCATGATGTGGCGGGCTGGGTGGTAGGAATCAGGAAAATCTATGTTAATAGCGTAGCAGAAAAGATTAGCTGAGAAAACAGTTTGAGTAGACGTCGATGGTGGTCTTAAAGACTACGAAAATATTCTTGTGGAAACTAGCGGAAAAGTTTTCAGAACGTTAGAAGTGACCGAAATATTTCAACATAATTTTGTTAAAATTTAAGTGAGAATTCGCACTTTTTCAATAATAAGAGTTGCAATTAAATACAGCCTAAAAACGCTTTTCTTTTACCCCTTCCTACTATCATTACTTCCATGATCGATGGATACTGGATTTCCATAAAATCTTCGTTGGTGAGTTGGTGACCATGGACCAATTGAAATTTGACCAACTTCAACCACCACCAAAAAAAATCTAATAATTTTAAGACAAGCGTTATTGATCATCATCAGACACGAGCAGTAAATCCATTGCTTCTATGTGCTGGGATTGGAATGGAAGAGGGTTGAGAACATAAGACCGCCTTTCGACAATTACAATGCAAAAACTGGATACAAAATTACAAATTTTGTGTTCAGTTTTCGTATAATACACTGCCGAGCAATGAAAAACGAATGAACGTTAAAAGTCGTTGACACATGTATAAGTACCTAATACCAAACTTGTCACAGGTTTGCAAGTGCTATACAGGTGCCTGATTTTCTGGTTATCTGTCTCTAAAGGAAATGAATGGTCCTAAGAGTCACTGTAAGAAATGTAAAAAGTCTTTTTAATGTTTTTGTAAAATATTTCGGAAACTAACTTCCATTTGAGTTTTAGTAACTTTGCTTTGGTCACTTCGGTTAATTACTATAATCGTAAGTACATACATACCTAATAAATTAATGGATTGAGAACCTATTATTATGTGGGTACAGGTGTATACTCAATCTACTGAATAAAAGTAGAAAGAAATATTGGCTACGAATATACGATATTGATATTACAAACACACTAAATAAAATCTCAAATCTCGGACAAGTTGTTAGAAACTCCTTATAGTAAACTTAAAATACAAAACAGCCGCCGGCAGGTTCCTACTGTATTCCTAATTAATTTAGAGATTTACAGGAATGCGTACCACCATTATTTCGAGTAAGGAGGAACTAAATTATTACATATCAGTGAAGACCTCGCCTAACTGTATTACAAGAGGACATTGAGAAATTTACATTAATTGGCAACACAGTTCCCTATTTATGATCTTGCCTCATTTCACGCTTGTATTATATTTATGTTTTCCTAGTATGTTAGCATGAATAAATTTTACCTAAACATTGCACAGCAGGAGAGGGAATCACGTTCTTAAAGTATGAAGAAGTTGTAGAGCGCGAGTCAGTAGTGCATGAAAATATTGAGTGATCGTTATTCGTATGCGTAAATTGAAACTCTTGGTACAATCCTACTAATATTATATACGCGAAAGTTTGTATGGATGGATGGATGTTTGTTACTCTTTCACGCCAAAACTACTGAACGGATTTGGATGAAAATTAACACACAGATAGTTTTTAACCAGGATTAACACATAGGATACTTTTATCCCGACATTTCCACGGGATTGAAACTTATGCGGGTAAAACCGCGCGGCGCAACTAGTTAATTATAACATCATCATCTGCCTAGCATTTTCCCAACTATGTTGGGGTCGGCTTCCAGTCTAACCGAATGCAGCTGAATGCCAGTATTTTCCATGGAGCGACTGCCTATCTGACCTCCACAACCCAGTTACTGGGTAATACGATACCCCTTGGTAAGACTGTTTGTCAGACTTTCGGGCTTCCCGGGACCCGTAACGACTGTCAAAGATCCACGAATGACAGCCGGGACCAACGGCTTAACGTGCTTTCCGAGTCACGGAGGGGTCTCGGTATGTAAAGATGGTCACCCATCCACAGACAAACCGCGGCAAGCGTAGCTTAACCTGACCGATCGACCTGTGCGGTTGTTATTATTTAGCCACGGGCCCCTCATTTATAACATCACGCCTGTAATCCCCGAAATGTTATGCAAAGGTGTGCACATTTCACCAGATAAGTGTAAGTTCCATGTAACAGGGGGCGAGACTATTGTCTTCAGACGGACAAATCCTGGCTCTACGCTTCTACTGATATAACCCAAATGAAAAACCTAATAACACTTTGGCCGACACGGGAATCGAACCCAGGACCTCATGTTCAGTGTTTGCGACTACTAGACCAACGAGGCACTGGGACCATGAATTAGTAATAGTTTCTTCTTAGTGTGTCGATGGCCATTTAAATTGGTTCGGCCCAACATTTGGCAACGAGTTTGGCGTCTTTAGTAGTGTCCAACAGTTCCTGTAACAAGCAAAGAACAGGACATACAGGACTCGCTCATCTCGTGCCGTCGTTTGTGGAACAGCATCACATTTTACTGTTGATGCTTCTGACCAAACTTGAGAGGTGTCTACATGATCCTAAATTTCTGGTGGGTTCAGAAAGAAGACTCTGACGGAACCCACCAGAATCTTCTTTCGGAACCCACCAGAAATTTAGGATTTTATAAGTAATCTTAGTCAAGCTTGAAACTACACGGTGCTTCTATACCTATCCTCTTTCATACTCAGAAGTTTTAATGTATGGGGCGTCGAAATAAAGTATGTTTTTGTTGCTCAGGAGTCGGTAACAATTTGCAGGGGACCGCGACTTCCAGTTGTTGAGTTACGATGGAGAGAGTAAAAAATTGATCGTAAACCACTCATTGTACATGCAGCGAAGTAGTTTATTCGTTTATTATTGAAATATCTGTAGTTTTTAATGTGGCTTCTGTTTTCTTGTTAGTAGGAGATATTTTAAAGATGGAGAAACGGGGTACAGCTTCCAACTGAGGATGGCCTAAATGCCTAATAATTCGTTTCTTTGTTTCTGAAATTCCTAGCTTACAAAAGCGCCTTTTAATTGTTTTAATTGAAATAAATGTTTATACTTTGACTTGAATACAGATTTCTGTATCTTGTGCTAGAACATTGTCAGGGCCATGCAAGATGAGATGTAGGCCAATCAAAGGTTGGCACGAGGCAGTTGGTCAGGAAACTCCAAAGTGATTGGTCCTTTAATTATTTGGTTTTATTAATTTCTTTAGGACGAGCTGGTACACATGTGTACCACAAACGGTACAATTTTTTACCAGGTCGTCCTAATTATGCGACTGTAATTTGTAAGCATGAGGCATGTAGCATGTAGTTCAAGCAAATCGATCATGCGTGTCTGTCAATATTATGCTAGACAAGGTAGCTATATTGTTAGACCTGTGGTGAAATGTCTGCCTGGGCCCCTAAGTACGTAGTTAACGGCTAATAATAACAGGGTGCAAAGTATACTTAAACTGTCCGCAGGTTACTTGTTGTTATTAAAATAGAAAATTGAATTTAAGTTAAACACAAACTGAAATTATCGGTTGTCATTGCGGAAATTATGAATACTCCATCAAAGTTCGTTCGTGATCTGACCGCTAGATGTCGCTTTAACAACTGTCATTCAAAATGACATTTAATTTTAGAAACCCTTTATCTTGCATAAAATTCGGAAAGAAAAACTGACAAGCGACCTTATTTTTTGTGGTGTAAGTTTGAAAATGCTCTGTGGAAATTATACAGTACAGGTGTAAAAGTAAAATTGACAAGGTCTTATAAGGTGCCGCGACACTAACGTTGGCGTTGTAAAATACCAATTTACTTTAACAATATGGCTATTTGTTCGTATCGTTTTGTTGCCTTTTATGGTGCAGATCATTTAGGCTAGCGGTGCGGATAATGTTTGACGTGACCAGCATTCGTCCGTTCATGGTCTCGGACCGGCCGAAATGTCCCGCCGTGCAAACGACCAGTAAAAGCCAAGGGTCGAGTTCGCGAAAAAAGGCAATTTTTGTAATTGTAGGACTGCGGGAATGTGTTTTTTTAGGCTGTGTACATACAAGCAGACGGGTAGTAATTGGTTATTGCTGTTTACATGGCGCTACTTATACACAATTATTGTTCTTCAACAATATCTTCACCTATGGACAGGTTCGGCAGACTACCAATTACTGTCGGCGACACAATTATTGTCGACGATCGACTTCAAACATGATAATATGACAATTGACAGGCTTGTTACTCTAGGACGGACGACAAACTATTCTACATAGCCAATTAGGAATGTCATTGATTAGTGTGGTTAAAATGACAGGAGAATTATTTACCTAAAATCTCTTGTCGAATCTTATCCAGTATTAAGGACTGTCATTCTACGATCAAATATATAAATAGATACAAGATGTGTGTAAATATATAAATAGGTACATTTACACACATAAATAGAGAATATGTAAATAGATGTATACTATGAAAAATGTCGTCAAATCCTGAGTTATACTATTACGGTGAATATGACCTGAAGGCCAATTCCCGTGATCAAAAACTCTCACAACAAACACTTTTTTGCTAATTCGGACTTTACACTTTCTATTTGATTTTTGAATGTTTATGAATAAAGAGGTAAAGAGAATGTGACCTCTGAGTTTATTTCGGTCTTTCTTCTCAGAGTAGTTGGTTAGGAAACACCGAACTTATGTGGTTTTTGACGAGTAAAAGTGTTTTTCTTATCTATAAATGAACTGTTTGTTTTCTATTAATTAAATTAAATTTTATTCGAAAACATCCATCGGTTTCTTACAAAACTTCAACTATCCGACGGCCCTAGTTACTTAATTCCTTTAGTAACCTTATCTACGATTGCTTAACATTGCTGCATTGTGAACTTAACTAAACCCATCAAACTACAATAAATCCATACCCATTTACAGTATTATGTAGCTCCCTACTTACATTTAATCGTAAACTTGCCTCACAGTACATTTCGGCTATTAATTTTACTACAGCCATCTGATCTAGAGGCAATATACCAAGAGTTACTGATATCATCGAACTTAATTCGAGTTCCGTACAGCGATTGGTAAAACGCTCCTTTTAAGGGTCCCGTCGGTTTGTTTGTACGTCTGTCACACTTTCCCTGCTCACGTTTTGAAATAACGGTTGCGGGAATCAGTTCATCTTTTGCTTCGATCTTTTTCTGTGAAACTCAGATTGCAATTAAGTCACTTAAATGTGCCAATTTGGTCCAAACTGAGATCTAAAAGTTAGCTCTCAAAATTACAATTATCCTCAGTTTCTTGCCTAAAAATAGGCAAGTTGTCTCCCTATGGCCATGGGTGTCAGAACTCAAGGTATAACGGAAATCCTTAAAACAGACTTTGTTGCAGGTTAACAACATAGGATGTTTCGAATTGTCATCATTACCACAAGCGGATGGACAACAGAATCCGTTTTACAAGCGACACCTCGCGTGACTATAAGAGTCCCCATTTCACAGTTAAGAAAAATGTTTCCAGTTTAATATTAAAGGCTAAATAATAATCAAATTAAGCTAAATAAAAAAAAATGTATATAAGTAGTTTATCAGCCATCTTGTCACCATAACACAAGCATTAGGTTGCTTAGCTTGGGACTAGATGGCGCTGTGTGAAATGTCCAGGGATATTATATTTATTTTTTTATATTAAATGTTAAAAAGGTTTGGGAAACAAACTTGAACACTATTTTTCCAGCATGAAGTTTTTGTGTTACAGCAAACATGTCACTGGCAACATGGAATATTGCACTGATGGCAACTAGTAAAAGCTTATATAGTGTCCATAGTAAACTAAAGTTGCGGAAACAAAGCTGCGCAAGTTTGTCAACTTTGTTTTCATCTTAGCGTGTCGATTGCCATCTATGTAAATAGAGTCGGCCCAGAATTTGGCTACGTGTTTGGCGCTTTCAGTAGCGTCCACCAGTTCCTATTACATTCAATGAATGAATTTACAGAGCTTAAATGTAGGTATGAAAACCCTAGATTATTATCTTAGTTGCAAACTTAAATACAAGTGGAAATGACGACATCTCATATTGGATGCAGACGACGTGGTGGATGCGATCCTTATCTATTAATTTATGAATATTAATGCGGTTTATAAGGTTGCTTGTTTCGTCGTACTGTGTTTAGAATGCTTTTCACGTCGAATAATTATTTACTTCAGTAGAATAGATAATTAAAAGACAATAGAAGAGTTGTGTTCATTGCATTTTTATCGCCTATTTGAGCTAATTGTATGATTTGTTAAACCAGCTTTGCCAGAGGGTTAATGGATTAAAAATGGAAATTATGGAATTTGATCTCAAAACACGAATTAGTATTGTAAGATATAATAATTACCAATCTTCTTAAATATCCTCAAATATGATGGTCTTTGACAAATCAGCAGCCCTCCCTCGAGGTTTGCCAGAGGGATATGGAACGGAGTATTCTGGGTTGATACCCAGAATACTCCGTTCCATAGCCCTCATCAGACTAACATACCGGGTTAGGAATAGGACCATACGTTCCATCACAAAGATAACTGATGTCAGTTTGCAGGCTGCCACGCTAAAATGGTATTGGGCTGGATCGCTAGACGGACTCCAACAGCCGCACAGTCGTCTCCGCAAGAGGCTTCGAGCGGACTCGAGGAACGGGTCTCGCGTTCAGGCCCCAGACGCTCCTCTAGATCCTGGCGGCGAGACAAATCTCTTGAGGTGCCTCTCCTGGAATTGACAATACGGAGATCTAATAATATAAGGGTAATGGTATTGGGGTGTATTAGTCAATTTGTTAAAACACATCTGCCGCAGGCCAAACTTACGACCCTATGGATCCCTCTTAATGGCAATCGACATCGCGGCAAGCCGCGGCAAGACGGAGATGGCGGGATGAGCTGGACTCCTTCAACAAGAACTGGTCCTTAGCAGCTTTGAACAGAGAGATGTGGAAAGAGAGTAGGGAGGACTTTGCCCAGCAGTGGGACATTTGTAATATTCTACTAAAATTATAAACGCGAAACTCTATGAGTATGGATGAATGGATGTTTGTTACTCTTTCACGCTGAAACTACTTCACGGATTTGGATGAAATTTGGCACGCAGATAGTTTATAACCAGGATTAACACATACATCGCATAAGTTTCAATCCCACGGGATTGAAACTTATGCGGGTAAAACCGCGGGATGCTGCTAGTATATAATAATAATTTAATATTCTATATCATCTGGTTCATCTGTCGTTCTATCTCTGTTTGAGCGTTATATTTCAATTTAAGTACAAAAAGCAAAAGAAATGATTTTACTACCTACGTTTGGAGAAGTCTATTTATATTTTAATAGCAAACCATTTTATAAAATAACAGACACATATTTTATATTCACACTTCATTGCAGTGACATAAAATTAAGTTTATTGAGCTGTTCAAAGGGTTTACGGTTTGAATTTTATTTTAGCTTCGGCTAAGAATAGTAAAAATAGAGAACTAAGAAATAAAGAGCCAAGAAGTGAATAGTAAAAGCGGCCAAGTTCGAGTCTTACTCGCACATGAATGATTCCTTATCAGTAGGTACCATTGTACAATATTTAACGCTAAATATCTCTAAATATAAAAAAAACCGGCCAAGTGCGAGTCGGACTCGCACACCGAGGTTTCCGTACAAAGTAGGTATGTAAATAGTTTATCACGGTTTTTTTTTAGTAATGTATCTACAAATTTACGGTTTGCGGATTTTTCTTTTACTTGTGCTACATGACATTGCTTCTTGCCATATTTTATGATTCTACATCAACGCGAAGTACCCTATAGGTTTTGATCCCATTGTAAGTGTCAAAATATGCGGCATAAACGCCAAAAAATGTCTTTTGATTGCGTTGACTTAGAAGTTTGATTTTTTCATTGCTTCAAAGTCAAATCATTTATTTCAAATAGGCACATAAAAGGCACTTTTGAACGTCAAAAATAAAATAAAAATAAAATTGATTCTAGTCGCCCCTTCCAAAAGGTAGTTCGTATGGAGAAGAATGGGCAAGAAACTCCACCGCTACTCTTTTAAAATCTTTTACAATATTTTGGATACATTAATTGTATAATTATATGTGAAGACGATGCACCTAAAAATAAAATTACTATACCACAATAGGTAAAATAATTAAAATGGATTCATGAAACCATGACATATAAATTAACTACTAGGGCTGATTGATAAGTTTCCGAAACGACGAACTTAAAAAAAAGATACGCAAGAAAAAAATATTACATTATATTCTAGCATCTTTTCGAAAATAGAACGCCAAATTTGAATTTAATCGAACGGATGGAATTTGTATGAGAGGACCTAGAACTTTCTCTGTCGTGAATTTTCATAAAAATGGAAAGAAACGAAATTCGTGTGGTGATAAAGTTTTACGTTTTAAAAGAGAAAACAGCTACCCAGATTAAAGTCAAGCTAGACAGTGTTTTAGGTAATTCTGCTCCTGCATTGAGTACAATTCACACCTGGGTAACTGATTACAAACGTGGAAGACAGAGCTGCGAAGACTTCCCCAGGTCTGGCCGTCCAAATGAAGTCACGAATCCGGACATGATCAACAAAATTCACAAAATTATACTGAACGATCGGCACTTAAAGTTGCGAGAGATAGCAGAGATGGTGAACATTTCATCTGAACGCGTTTTTGATATTTTACACCAACATTTGGAAATGAAAAAGCTTTGCGCGCGATGGGTGCCGCGTTTGCTCACTGTCGACCAAAAGCAACGTCGTGTGGACGATTCATCGGACTGTTTGGCGCTGTTTAAGCGAGATCCTAACGAGTTTTTGCGGCGTTATGTTACAGTAGATGAAATCTGGATACATCATTATACTCCTGAAATAAAAAAACAATGTAAGCAGTGGACTGAGAGCGGAAAACCTGCGCCGAAGAAAGCAAAAACGGTTTTGTCGGCCGGAAAAGTGATGGAGACTGTTTTATGGGATGCTCGAGGGATTATTTTTGTGGATTATCTGCAAAAAGGGAAAACAATAAATGGAGAGCACTATGCAAGCTTGCTGCAAAAATTAAGTGACGAAATCCGAAAGAAACGACCTCATTTGGCCAAGAAAAAAATTTTGTTCCACCATGACAATTCACCTGTACACACGTCAATGGTTGCAGTCGCCAAACTCCATGAATTGCGGTTCGAATTGCTACCGCATCCACCCTATTCCCCAGATTTGGCCCCGTGCGACTTCCAGTTATTTCCAAACCTGAAGAAATGGTTAGGTAGCCAGAGATTTTCATCAAATGATGAAGTCATTGTTGCCGTAGACGAGTATTTATAGGGGTCGGAGAAAACATTTTTTCAAACTGGTGTATCGGCATTGGAGAAGCGATGGACTAAATACATCGAGGTAGAAGGAAACTACGTTGAGAAATAAATTTATTTTAAATAGATTTTTAAAGTTTTTCTTTGTCGTTTCGGAAGCTTATCAATCAGCCCTATGTGATAGATACATGGTGCTCACATTTACAAACATTCCAAAAGTAGACGATTTTCATAAATAAATAAAGAGTAAAAAGTCCGGGTGTGACTTTAAGTAATTACAGAATGTAAATCAATGTCAAAGAGAAAAAAAAAAATTATACATTTACATTAGCAACCGGTTTGATTTTGTCTAGACTCTAGAGACTGTCCTATGGAGCAGGACCAGCATGTTTCCAAGCATTCTTATCTTGGATATAATCCTCTAATTTGTAATATCCTTGCTTCAAGGGATTGCAGCCTTGAGTATTTGATATTAATTTCAACTTGATAATGGAACACGAGTTCCTGAGTAAAAGGGTCTTGAAAGACGGACAGACGGACGGAAAACGAAGTGATCTTATAAGGGTTCTGTTTTTCCTTTTGAGGTACGGAACCCTTATAACTTTTCTTGTATGAGGTCACCCATGAATTTTCATTTTAATTTAATTTTTATTATTTGTTGTTATAATGAAAATTTGAAGTGTCCACCTATTTATTACGGTTCAAAAGATAAAAGGTAATACGCCTACGGAACGGCCTTTGTATGTGTATGGAACCCTAAAAATACTGCTGAAAATAAAAATGTTTATTGTTATTAATAGTAAATATCGGATGACAACCGTTTACTACGAATACTGTTTAACAGTCTTATTTTTATATATCATTATGTAAACTAGTTTCCAATTAGGTATCGTGCAATAATGAAATTTAAATTTCTGACTTACAATTCTGTTATTGCCCGTGCACTGTTTATTAACCGATGATTTTTTATGGTAAAGTATCAATAACTTTTTTATTTTCGAAAAGCTGATAATGTGAAGTCCCGACCCCAAAAACATAACAAGACCCCCAAAACAGTTCCCCGTAGTTCAAAGAAAATACTTATTCAAAAATCCTACAAATATTATAAACGCGAAAGTTTGTATGGATAGATGGATGTTTGTTGTTCTTTTTTTGTTTGTTTTTTTTCTCTTTGGGTTATAAACCATCTGTGTGCCAAATTTCATCCAAATCCGTTCAGTAGTTTTTGCGTGAAAGAGTAACAAACATCCATCCATCCATCCAAACTTTCGCGTTTATAATATTTGTAGGATTTTTGAATAAGTATTTTCTTTGAACTACGGGGAACTGTTTTGGGGGTCTTGTTATGTTTTTGCGAAAATTTTAAATAAATAAATATTCATTCATTAATTATTACGTGTTCATTATTCTCGTAGAACTTTCGGGAACTAATCAAATAATAATAAGTTTTTACTTGCTTTCCCATGTTTTTTGTTTGACAAGGAGAATATATAAGATCGTAACGTTTGGTTTTACGAAAAATGTGAACCATAAACCTACCTTTAAAGATATTTGCGTAAGCTGAAATAAACAGTATTAATTGTTATTTTTTTTATTTGTCTACCTTAATACTTCTCAAAACGTTGATTTTAAATAAGCAGCAATTTGTTTACCCATGTCCTTCGCGCCTTCACAGTGTAAAATTTATCAACCGACATCAAAAAAGGAGAAGGTTCTTTAACAATAATAATAATAACAAAAGTACTTAATAGTCTTCTATCAGGCGGAAACAAGGTGCGTGCCTTCAACAGTTGGGTCATGCCGGTTTTGATGTACTCTTTCGGCATACTCAAATGGACTCAAACCGAACTAGACGCCCTGGATAGGAGGGTCCGGACACTGCTGACTGCAAATCGAATTGTATACCTCTTTGGTTAACTGTACCTATGTGTGTAAAACAAAATGTTGTTTACATGAAATGTCATGCATTTCATGCGAACACCATTTTGATTTATCACTTGATTTTTACAGCATAGTAAATTCAATTTGAGTACACATTTAACGTTGATTTTACATTTGAACATTTGAGTTACTGCAAAAGCAGCTACATCACACGAAACTCACACTGTTCACGGATTTAAAAGTTAAAAGTAATTGTAGTAGTTTTATGAAGTCGTAATAACTGCGCGAAACACTTAGGTACTATATAGAATATTATATTGTAAGAAGTGTTACTTTTATTGAAGTGAACTAATCCTCTTTAAACACACAGACAGATCGAAGATCATCAAAGTTTTCACATATCATTGTAAACTCGTGTTAAAGAACCTCTTCCTTTTTTTGAAGTACCTACAGTCGTAGAAAGTAGCTTTTGCAGTAACTATAATATGTAGCCAAATTACGTCGTTTGTAGAATAGAATAGAATTGTTAATAGCGAAGATAATAGCATATTCAATTAGAGAGGCACATGCATTTTGTTGTTTCTTGGAATCATTACAAATGGCATAAAGTTTAGATAACCATGTACTTCAATATATACCTATGTATATTTCGTTTGTTTTTCTATATTTTTATATTTTCTTTATATTTCTGTAAGTTTATAATTGTATTAATAATTCATATGCTTTTATTGTACTATTTATTCACAAAATTATACTTTTGATTAGGCAGAGCAGCTTTATTAAACAAAAAAAAAACACTTCCTATTTTTAAAACTCAAAGCTGAATTGACGGGCACGTGTTATTGACATAAGTAACTGAAGTAATTTAACTGAACACCATAATAGTACTATTGTCCCACGTGTCCAGCGTGTCCTGCTGTCTGCACGCTACAGGAGCTGATGGTCGCTACTGAAGGTGCCAAGTTCGTAGATAAATTCTGGGCTGACTCTATATACAGACTGTATTTTAATACAGCCTGTATATAGAGTCAGTCCAGAATTTGGCAGTGTACCGTCAACTTAAAAATTCCGGGCTGTTACTAAGAAATTCCCAATGTAAAATCCCAATAACACTTTGGCCGACCCGGGAATCAAAGCCAGGACCCCACACTCAGCAATCGTGCTTGCGACCACGAGTCTAACGGGGCAGTTATTAAAAAGTACATAATAATGAATTGAAAAATAATTAAAACATTATAGTATTATTTGAACCCTCTGACAACTTCCTTTACTATCAAAATATTTAAATCATCAATCATCTCACAAACGACTCGTGAGTGCATCTGAGTAGGTACTCTTAGTGCTCATAGTAGGTACTGAAGAGCTGCTCTATAAACTGAGCTCAGTTAGTCACCAATACATTACACGTGTTATAACTGGACTCTAGAGATGCGCGTACGCAAGCGGTTAGCGATACACGAGTTGAGTAATATCGTGATTTATTTTTATGATGTTTTAATGGGTTCAGTGAGTTACTATTATAGTACTTACACGTGTCTGGTCTGGGTGCAGTCACGTGCAGTTCTGCGAAAGATTTTGTCATAGGTACAACAATATCGTATTAATCGCTGCAAGTATAAAAAGTTGTGAAAGTCGGTATCATCTGGGCAGAAAAAACGCGCTTCTGCGGTGTTGCTACTATCGTAGGTATTTTTATGCGGTGTTTCAGTACATTTTTACACTTTCAGCAGAGTCCCAAGTCTTAAAATTAAAGACAAATATTTTAAGCGGCTATTGTACTTGAATATGAAAGCCATTAACTACCAACTCTGCACTAGCGAAGATGCGTCAGGGGTAGTCCGCGAATATAAATTTTCTTACGTTTTTTGCAATTTGCGGGTCAGTATCAGGTTGTATGTTGATCTATACACCGTGATTTTTTAGTCGTCTGACAAAGGTGGTCCACTCAATGTATCCGACATAAAATACCTCTAGGCGTGTTTTTTTTTACCATTAATTAAGATAATAGGTACAAAGAAAAATAAATAATACATTAGAATTATGAAACATCCTGTTAATAATGTTTACTTATCAAACAGTAGAACATACCTAACCATCGCACGAGTCGAGTAGATAGATCTTCGCTCGCAACAGAATGTTTCAACTACGTTATGCATCATAATACTGATTTTTTTTTTCTTTTTTTTTTCTCTTAAATGCCATTTTTTTTGTTATGAATGTGTAGCAGTCATTGGATACATGAAGTGGGCTGCCGTTGTCAGACGACTAAAAAGTCACGGTGTATATGACTCGCGGCGGTAACATATATCTATTTATAGAATTATAATCATAAAAATTATCAATATACAGGGTTATTTGTAAAACACCAGCAACCTCTTAAGAGGTCATTGTACTCATCATTATGAACAACTTTTACTATGGGACCAAAACTGAAATCGCGAAACAAAAATCAGCTGTTCCCTAAATTTATGTTCGCATAACTCGTCAAAATGTCGGGAGCAGCTGATTTTTTTTCGCGATTTCTGGTTTAATCCCATAGTAAAAGTTGTTCATAATGAGGAGTACAATGACCTCTTAAGAGGTTGTTGGTGTTTTACAAATAACCCTGTATAGATAAACCATTTACTTAAATACACGAAAGACAGCACAACACACAAAAGTACAATTAGATAATAAACAATACATCTCTCTGTTTTCATATTACCCTAATGAATGTCTATTTCAGGAAATCAGTTTATTATAATCACTATATTTATTTTTCACTAGCTGCGCCCCGCGGTTTCACTCGCAAAAGTTTCAATCCCGTGGGAATATCGGGATAAAAAGTATCCGATGTGTTATTCCTGGTTATAAACTATCTGTGTGTCAAATTTCATCCAAATCCGTTCAGCACTTTTTGCGTGAAAGAGTAACAACCACATCCATCCATCCTTACAAACTTTCGCATTTATAATATATTATCATAGTAGCATAGTACGATTATTAGTTGTTACGGCAAAACATATTTTAATCGATATACAACCTGACCTTGATCTGTAAATTGCACCTTAACGAATCCCCCTTGATTACACGACTTTGGAAACCCTGCATTGCTGCACGGAATCCCTCTAAATCGCGACACTTCTTTGAAAAAAAAGCCCCCATCCAGTCGACATCTGCACATCACTAGCATCAACATAGACTCACACAACTGTTTACTCCATCTAAAGATACATCAGAGCCGGTTTACTTGTAGACCCGACACTTGTTGAGCCATAAATTGTACCATCATGGTAAACAAGGAAGATGGGATGCGCATGCGTCACACTATTGTTTTAATAATATATTTGCATCCCTGAATCATGCGAGTAGGTAGTATTGGTAACATGCCAAGTGACAGTTCAGTTAAGTGCATATTGTTTTTAAGGGGAGCTACACACTTGTTTAGGTCGGCAAAATCGAATACTCAAAAGTTCCGTCAGAAGTTAGCCGAAACATCCCAGCGCTGACTTTCTGGATTCGTTTTCTCCTCTACCGATCGTTATTTCTCCAGTTTATTTCTCCAGTCAGTTTATTTTGTTTATATCTATGTATTAGTATTTTTTCTTGTATTTTATAGTCATTTCCGGCAATTTATCCCGTATGTTGCACCTACCATGTGTTGTTTTTTCTGCATCACTGTAACGTTGACAGGTAGAAAATGTCTCGGGCATTAAGTCCGCCTTTGTACATACAGTATTTTTTTTTTACTTGTGCATTATTGTGCAATTGTGCCGAGCCAACCCGAACATGCTTCAGCGAAGCAGCCGAACGGAGTTTGCTAGTCGTCACGAGTAGAACGAAATCCGAATATGTATAGTAATTGCTTCGGGCCGGGTTGGTTGTTCAATAAATACTGCCGAATCGAATGAGCCGACCCGAACAAGTGTGTAACCCCCCTAAATTGCCAAGTTAACGGTGGTGCACGCTTGCATGTTTTGTTGTGAGTCATTACCTAATTCTTGATGTGAATTATGTATTTTATGATTTGCATGTGTCAGTCTTCAGTCAGTGATCCCATTGACAAGTCATCATCATCATCTGCCTAGCCTTTTCCTAACTACGTTGGGGTCGGCTTCCAGTCTAACCTGATGCAGCTGAATACCAGTATTTTACATGGAGCGACTGCCTATCCGACCTCCACAACCCAGTTACTGGGTAATACGATACCCCTTGGTAAGACTGGTTGTCAGACTTTCGGGCTTCTGACTACCCGTAACGACTGTCAAAGATCCACGAATTACAGCCGGGACCAACGGCTTAACGTGCTTTCCGAGGCACGGAGGGGTCTCGGTATGTAAAGATGGTCATTGACTGGTATTTTCCAAAATAAAACACATAACTTCACACCTGTTTCCCAAGGTTTAGGCAGTGGTGTACCTGTAATACGTACATTTTGCCAGTTATGGTTTCATCATCATTTCAGCTGAAAGGCGTCCACTGCTGGACATAGGCCTCCCCCAAGCAGCTCCGCTTCGACCGGTTCTGTGTCAAGTTCGTCGGTCCACCTTGTGGAGTTATGTTTCAGTTCCATATAATAGGGGCGAGGTTTTTTTTTCTTTATTTTTTTGTATTATGTCAGTCCCATCGTACCCTAAATACACATTTCTCATATCTGGGCCATGAACCTAAACAGACTCTTCGCATCATCGCCATTTGGTTGAGCCAGGATTTTATGAAATGTGCCTACTTCAAGTCTGTTCAACCTCAAGACCCTAAACAAATAATTTCTACCAGACTCGTACCGAACACAGTCCATCAATAAGTGGTGCAAGTCTTCAACAACTCCGCACTACACACAGTTAGGCGAGTTCGTTTTTCTCATCATGAATGAACGCAAACTTATTACATGGAATGTGTCCAGATCTGTTAAATTACTATTTACAAACCAGGGTACACGAAAAGGCCGACGCTGCATGTTTTTATACCAGATCCCTTTGTCTAAAGAACGCTTGTCAAAATATTCATTCCAGTCAGCGAGGTTATTGCCATCAATCGGGCACATAACCAGCCAAACTTAAAACAGTGGGCAAAGTGTGAACGTCGGCAGACTGCGAAATACATGTGTATTCCATGTAATGATCGCTACAATTAGCGGTCAAAGGGCCAAATAACTATAATCATAACTAAATTTGATTCCCAGAGAAGGATAAAGTTTTTTTTTATAAAAAAAATGTTTTTTTCGGTGAGATTTTTACAAAATAATCTGGCAGTTTTCTTACCATCTAATATCTAATATTAGAAATACGCTGAGGCACAATAAGTCAACGTGAAAAACAGTCAAATTACTTGCATTGTTTTTCTTTTACACTTTGCTAGTGCTATTTGTACAGTCATCAAAACAGACAAGTAATCAGGGTCGTCGGATATAGTTGATGTTTAGTAAGACTGTACTTACATTACTTTCGGAAAAATATATGTGTTCTGAAAAAATACATCTCTTTGTCGTCAAAGGCGACATCTCTATGTGGCCAGTGGACAACGTCGATATAGTCACATAAAAGTAGACTATGACAAGGTCGAGTTAAGTGGACATGTCACCCTGACTTGGTTACTTATTTTAATAGCTACAATTAACCGTGATGCATTGTAAATAAACGCTTGATTGAATAAACACTATGAATAACTTAATCTCCATTTGTATGACAATTTTCGTATTTACACCTCATTTATCTGTTATTTTATGTCTCACGATAACTAGAGCAGTGGTTTATTATAAAGAATAAAGTGACAAAGTAGAAAACGTAGTTCTGGTCTAATTAAAAAAGACCATATTTTATTGTGCTACATTGTAGAGTAATATGAACCTCAAGGCTGCGTACGCGCGGCACACATAACTTATTCGAGTATCTCCGCTAACATTTTATCTGATGCAGCTAGTTTACCCTCCGTATCATTCCGATATTGGATATAAAGTAACAAATTTATACATCCACACTGGCAACACAGTCCCACACGAAAATAACCTCTATCTGTTTTGGGATAAAGCTGAAAATTGCTGTCATATAATGTAGTATACGCAAAATATGCAGATACGCAAAATAGAGGAACGCGGCCAACGTTGACACGGCGCATATCTTCCGACAAATCTCTGAGATGCCGATGGCGTATTTTTCGCAATTTGCATTTAACGTATCTAGATATAGATGAAATCGATTGGCAATGAGATATCTCGTTTCTGGGACCTGTTGTGGATTTATGGGACTCATCGACTTTGTAGGAGTTGGTATTAATTTTGTTGCAGTAATAGGATATCGCCATTTTGGGTGAATATCCCTACCTAATCGAAGTCCACTTCTGGTGTTTATGAGCTCAGCGCAAATGCATAATTGCATCGAACGCAAATATGAACACTCCCTCGTTCACCAAAATGTGGACCATTACCATTTTACCATACATTTTACTTATAAGTTAGTTATATAGTTTACCATTTCTTGTAACTAAGTGTTATAGTGATTTAATATAGCTATTTCCTTATCCTTATAATTCGAGACTTTAACTTTTACAATATCCTATCAATACGAGAAAACTGTGTTAGGTCACCATAGCGTCGAGCACTACTGTCTACAGTTCCTGTGTATTAAAGTTCGTTTAGATGTGCATCTATTGGATCAATTTCTTGTTAGGTTTGTCGCTACGTTTTATGAAAACTAGTAACAACCAATAGGCCTTGAAGGACTTTTAAAAACCAACTTTGCACATTACAATTTCAACATCGCACGATGTGTTAAATGTTCATCTTTCTACCACTATTTACTTAATCTTATTACTAAGTTAATATTTCTTCCTCCCTGAGCAATTGTGATCTCCAAACAGGTTCTATCCTAGTTACATATGGCTTTGTAAGCCATTAAAGTACTGGCGCCGATACTTAGGATTTTGCCCCCGACATAAAGAAAAATAATGGGTGGATATGAACATTTCTCAAATACTCGGGCCCCAAGATTTATTTGGGCGTTAATTTTTATTGCATTATGTGCAACAGTGGAAATTTTGCTCGTTCATTAGTTCATTGCGATATATTATAGAATAGCTTAGAGGCAGCTGCAATAATGTATAGAGTTTATGATCACAATAGCGATTTGGACATGGATGAGTTATTAAATGGAGTGTGTGCGGATGAAGATCACAGGACCTTATATCAAAAACATTTAACTCATCTGCAAGTGTATATCCCTCGGCTGACCAACGGGATCCATTTAGGATCAGTCTTGATATCTCAAGTTCAGGATATCTGTCTCAATATCCTAAGTTACAGTACTGGCATATATCAACACTTCCTTATAAGGGCAGTCTGACATAGGGGAAGGACGAAGAAATAAATGATTTTTATCTTTATGTCAATGTCGTACGGTGCCAGTAAGATGTTTTGCTGTCGAACTTATTCAATGGCAGGATATGAACATTTCTCAAATAGTCGAGTCCCAAGATCTATTTGGGCGTTAATTTTTATTGCATTATATGCAACAGTGTAAATTTTGCTCGTTCATTAGTTCATTGCGATATATTATAGAATAGCTTAGAGGCAGCTGCAATAATGTATAGAGTTTATGATCACAATAGCGATTTGGATACGGATGAGTTACTAAATGGAGTGTGTGCTTGTAAAGCCTGATTTACACGGTGAGATTTAATTGTCTGTGGCATACCATAAGTTGAAGCAACAGTAAAAGTTGCACCGACTAAACGCTGTATGGAGGATCAAGTTATTTGTTGCTTCAATTTTATTGTGTGCCGCAGGCAAGAATCTTGCGTACAAATAGGACTTAAGGAAGAAAATCTCAATTTTATACCTACTTATCTAATAATTTACGACTTATCGACAAGCGGTGCATTCCAGCGATAACCAACGGGGCTCCGGTGGATCCGTTTTGGACTAGTCTATATTTGTCTAGTCGGAGCCATCTGTCTAGATAAGCCAGAGCAATCTTAGACGGTTTTCTGCAACATTTCCTTTTGGGGAGAGATCGACATAGGCTGTTGAAAAGCAAACTGTTAGTAATAAATTATTTTTATCTTGATTGAAGTGCCATACGGTGTGACAATGATGGCTGACTGTCGAACCGATTATCTGCAGTGAATGTGAAGCTATAAATCGTTCCGTTTATTTACACTTCACTCTCCATTTGCATGTTATTCCGTGGCATAAATACCACAATGAGGTTGCTTACCGATCGCCTTAGGACGATAATTAATATAGTAGTCATAGGAAATGGATTATGACTGTTTCCCTCCGTTGCAGAGCATGATGGATGATCTGCAGCTGATTGTAAATTAATGTTTCCTTTTCAGATTTAGCTACGGATTTAATCACTGGGTAAAGTGGGTATTATATATCATGGCGCCGCCGAAGTCTGTGTTTCTGTCTTTAAGCACACTTTAAGTGTGCTTATAGACGAGCGCGCGTCATCGGCAGAAGTAACTACACCGTCGAGAACGTGCCGCTCGTACATTTGAGTACGGTGCTGAAATACATGAGCGGCATATTGTCGACGGCTGCAGTTGTCTCTGCCATTGATGCGTGCTGCTCGTCTGTAAGAACACTTAGATGTTTTGCTGTCATGTTGCATATAGAATGGGAACTCGTGACTTCGTGGTTCGCAATTGGCTGGCAATTAAAGTTTGCCTTCAGCCCCGTAAGCTGTTTTAACTTTACGACAACGGTCACAGTGATGGCTAGGAGTATATTGTATTTGTTTGACTAACTTTTCTAATAGGTTCGCCTCCTACTTAAGACTTAAACATAACTGGCGAAATGCGTGGGTGTTTTATAGGTACCTCTGCTTAACCCCTTGGGTATTACAGGCGAGATGTTATGTTATAGCAATTTCCTGGAAATAAGAAAGGACCGTAAAATATCTTATTGTGGTTACGCTTTATAATAAAATACCAAAGCCTAGAAAAACACGAATTAAGATTTAAAAAAACATTTTAAGAATTTCCTAACTCAAAAGGCATATTACTCCAATACCTAGAAGATAATGCAAGATGTGTGGATAAATGTGTGCGTTAAGAATTAGTTAGTTCATTTCACTACGACTTTACAGGGTACATACCTAGGTACATGTTTCTTAAGTTTTGCCTTAAATATGTTTATACTATCACACCTCTTTAAATCTTCCGGTAAATCATTAAACAGTTGTGCCCCTTCAACCAATATGGTTTTTTAAATTTGCTGTCCGTTGGTATGGAAAGAATAAATATGTCTTTGTCTTCATAGAAACGCGAGTCTACGGGGTCGCCCTACGGGGTCGCGTAACTTATCAACAACCAACAAAAACAACAACCAACCAACAACAACCAACAACAACATCCAACAAATATCCAACAACAACAACAACATCCAACTCAACATCTCTCTGTCCGAAGAGATGTTGAGTTGGATAGAAATACGTTAACTATATAACTCCTACATCATCTGAATTATGATAATCCAAGTGGACGCTAGTGCTTAGCCTAAAATATAAATAATAAATAAATAAATTTATTTATTCAAATAAGTTACAGACGAGAAAATACATTATGAAGTTGTTATGGTTAGAAATAGGTAAAAAAAACCGGCCAAGTGCGAGTCGGACTCGCCCATGAAGGGTTCCGTATTAAAAAAAAACTACTCACTAGATCTCGTTCAAACCAATTTTCGGTGGAAGTTTATATGGTAATGTACATCATATATTTTTTTTAGTTTTATCATTCTCTTATTTTAGAAGTTACAGGGGGGGGGGGGGACACACATTTTACCACTTTGGAAGTATCTCTCGCGCAAACTATTCAGTTTAGAAAAAAATGATATTAGAAACCTCAATATCATTTTTGAAGACCTATCCATAGATACCCCACATGTATGGGTTTGATGAAAAAAAAAATTTTGAGTTTCAGTTCTAAGTATGGGGACCCCCAAAATTTATTGTTTTTTTCTATTTTTGTGTGAAAATCTTAATGCGGTTCACAGAATACATCTACTTACCAAGTTTCAACAGTATAGCTCTTATAGTTTCGGAAAAAAGCGGCTGTGACATACGGACGGACAGACAGACAGACAGACAGACAGACAGACAGACAGACAGCCAGACAGACAGACAGACATGACGAATCCATAAGGGTTCCGTTGCCATTTGGCTACGGAACCCTAAAAATGGATTACAACTGGTTGGCATAAGAATAAAGACAGGTACTAGGTACATAATTATGATGTAACCACAAGGTCTGTACATGAATTGGGTGAGCCCGGCCTCTTAAACTAGGGTGACCTGTATCTTAAGAGACAGAAAGGTTCTAACCTTTTCCTACTCTGATGTTAAATGCTGAAGTTGCCCATAAATAGTCCAGACCACACACCAAAATCTACCAACTTCCGCTCATAAAGAATTCTTGCGCAGGTGCCTTAATTCAAAGTATCTCAAGACTTAATTAAATTTATGGAATTCAAAAGCTCTTTCTTCTATACGTATGTATGTGCACTTAACATGTATGTTCATGCATATTACATAGGTACGTACATACCTGCACGAGTCTTGCTAAACAGATATAACTGCCTTTTAAGTCAAACCCCGTATTAAGACTTGGTGATTGCTCTTTGGATACAAATTGCTTTTGATTTAGTTACGGATATTATTTTTTAAATGATCAGCGGGGTATTTGTGTAACACACTATCAGTAGCGATGGGTTTCATTTTGACAGTTCAACAACATTCATTGCGTTATTTACGTTGTGAAGCAGACAAATTTTTCGAACATATAAAGCAATGGATTAGCAATATCCTTCAAAATGATTCAGATTAAGATTGATAATAGTGTGTTACGCAGTTAGGGTGCAGGTCTTAAGAGATTGCTCATCGCATATAAAAAACAAAAAAATATAAATATACAACGTGGCGCTACAATGGCGACATTAATTTAACACACGGGTAGGGCTAGTGGCCAGTAATCATAAAAAATATAACAACATAAAAAAAAATCGTAACTTGAAAACTTCCACCTGCGCCGCGCGCCGACATAGGGCTCTCTCTCTTTCCTTCAATTCGCCTTTTCTTTGCTCGTTAATTGTTTTAATTTCATTGATGCGATGTTATGATCCGTGACCCCGGCAAATGACCCCTGCGCTACAGTTCTTTAAGTCAGGTTGCTCTAAGATGCTATTTTATAAAATTGTTAATAAATAAATAAATATTAATGTTTAATTAAATTAAAATATATTCATAAAACTACAACGCAAAACCGTATACGTGTGTTAAATTAATGTCGCCATTAAAGCGCCACGCTGTATAATATTATTAATATTATGTACGCTGTATAATATTATAAATATTATTAATAATATATTTTTTTTTATTTGTTTTCTCGTAAGTTGCGGTACCGACCGCGACTTACGAGTTGTAGATTCGACAATCGCTTTACTTTGTCTAAATTACTTCATCACCACTACTCTCAAAACGGCGTAGAAAACATCGTGAGGAAACCGGCATGTCCTAGAACCAAAATTTCGAAGACATGTGACATCTACCAACCAACACTGGGCCTGCATGGTGGATTACGGCCCACTCCCTCTCACCGACAGGAGGCCTGTATCCCAGCAGTGGGAACATTATAGGCTGATTATGCTGTAGAGGTAGAACTTAACATAACATTATGCCTGTATCACCTAAAGGGTTAGGTAGTTGTGCACCTACAGTACTCACAAATAACTGTAGAGAAAAAAAAATCTGTTGATCCATACATTGTGTCGACAGACAACATAAATCTATGGATCAACTGATTTTTTTCACGATTTCAGGGTTGGTCCCGTAGTAAAAGTTGTTCATAATCATGAGTACAACCTCTTTTAAGGATTAAAACGATCAAAATTTAACGGTGTATAATCAAATGGGTGCCTGAAGATGGATGTGGCCACTGAGTTCGGCCCAGAATGAGGTGGCGAGTTGACCTGAACGCGAACTGCGACGGCTGATTCGAGGTGACGTGGGAAAAGAGCTCCTGGAAGGTCTAGGGGAGGCCTTTGCCCAGCAGAGGTAAAGTACAGGCTAATAAACATAAATAAAAAATGTGTTTGGTAGGTAGGTTGTAGTGGCAGTACTGTAGAGGCTTGTCTGCCAAGACGACCTCATATGATGTAGGCCGGTTATATTTTAGCGCGGGTTACATTCGAATGTTCAAGCTAGTGTCAATTATTTTATATTAGGATTTTTGTTTTAGAACAGGGAGTGATAATTTAGACGTAAATATCTAAAGACGTGCTCATAATATAATCTTAAGGAGTCGCACCGTTGTTTGATTCCTCCCGTTACCTCAGAGGGCTCGTCTAGCTCTCTATAGTACTTCATCTACACTTTAATATCTGGGGGCCTAAAAAGGCCACTTTAAGCAATACATCTAAAAGCTATTAATTTCCTGAATTCCCAGCAGATAATTAGCAATTTCTCTAATTTTCGTAAAATTTCATTTCATATTTTATTTGGTGTAAACATTGCCGCATGAAAAAATAAAAACCTAAAAATAATCACGTGTTTCGAAATTGATGCTTCCGTGAAATGATAAGTTACTGGAACATGTTAAGTGAACCTTAACTTAAGTTAGTGAAATGTTAATCTTAATTTGTATCGCACGTCGTCAAATATGTCTTTCCTCTTGTAGCTATCTTCAAATTAACACCAACATAACTTTCATTCAAAATAGCACAATAAATCCAATAATTAACTTAACGGCAGACAGGTGAGTCTTTTGAAAAATCTAGGTAAAGTCATCACGCCGATGCAGTTCTAGCCTCCCGCCAATTTCCATCAGGTCATAATTTGATAGGTACTAATAACTCGCTTCCTTCCTCCTTTGATGTCCAGTCTGTTTTAAGTTAGTTTGTGATAATTTGATCAGAGCCGAGGTCCTCGCATACGTTGTCACCGGCCTTTGAAGTCCAACATAAATATCGTTTATACTCCGTTACTACCTAATCACGTTAGGACTGATATTTATTATCGTTAAAATGAAACAAACTGCACGATGTGTATTCATCTATCTATACTAATAAAAAAGAGAGTTTGTTTGTTTATTTGAACGCGCTAATCTCAGGAAATACAAGTCGGATTTAATTTTTTTTTTTTGCATTTGATAGCCCAATTCTTGAGAAAGGCTATAGGTTATTTAACATCACGCTACAATGCTTAGAAGTCGGGCAAAAAGTAAAAAAAGTCAGACAGAACGCTAAGCAAAAATGAAGTAATAGTGCGGGCAGGCGATGCGATGCGTTGGGTTGGGGAACCAGAAATTTCACACGGACGAAGTCGCAGGCAGAAGCTAGTGAAATTGTAGCGGGATCGTCCGAAAGGGTTACCGCTGCCCTGGAACATAAAGGGCTAAGGAAGGAACACGGGTGGGTTTTAGTCAGTAAGAGTCTGACACTTCCTTCGAGAGGGGTCATTTGATGATTTCCCATCCGCAAAAAAAAGGTAGTGTAATTGATAAAACTTTCAACTTTCTGTTTGTTGTGGAATTAATCTTCCGGTAAGACAAACCTACTAATATTATAAACGTGAAAGTTTGTATGGATGGATGGATGTTTGTTAGGTACTTTTCACGCAATAATTATTGAACGGATTTGGATGAAATTTGGCACACGGATGGTTTATAACCAGGATTAACTTAGAGGATACTTTTTATCCCGATATTCCCGCGAAATCAAAACTTATGCGGGTGAAACCGCGGGGCGCAGCTAGTATTAATTAAATGGATAGTTGACGAGTTAAGTATTTATGAGATGTGATTTAACGCCATCTTGGATGGTTCTAACTGCGTTATATGATCACCAAATCCACGTATAAGCGATAAATTTCTGGAAAATGAATGTCATCGTCGGTTATATACTTATTTCTAGTATTGTTTTTAAATGCAAATGAAAAACATAGACTGATTGACAGGATGCAATGTGGTGCATATTTATTCAGGAAAAGTTATGCCTATTCATTATGGAATTAGAAGGGAGCACAAACATGCAGTTTGCCTTTACGAACAGTAACGTATAATTGTTATAAACCTCATAATTATAAAACTTTATGATATCTGTTGCCACGGCGATGTAATTAAAACATCATCAACCTTACTTCGGAGTTGTCATATCTTTATATAATAGTGAACACTTATCCGATCCGATGCGATCAACATACACACAGACATCTGTATTCCTTACGCACTAACAACAGTTATTGTTATTCCAAATCTGAATAAACAAAACAGTCGCCTTTGCATTTGAATATAGCTTCCTCGATTTACCATTCATGTTGCATGCGCGCAGAATCAACTACACAATCGCCAATCGGATAATCGTCAGCATCGATACAAAGACGAGATATCGATCTCGATCGCTCCATTCCGATGCATCGATACGCATTGCGAGTTGACGTTGACAAATTGCATCTTAAAGGACTTTATGGTCGACAAATTGAGGCTACTCGTATTTATTGCGATGAATCCCGCAGAAGGAGAATTCTCAGGATAAGCTTATCGATTTGTTTTAATCGATTTGATATTGATCTCAGTTTGACCCTTTCTTTTGTGTTGCCGATTCCGGTTGGAGTTTATGGGGCGCGTTAATGCGCGTGTGTCGTAAACCGCCGAGTGTGAAGAGATTAATGAAGCAGTTAATTTAACTGATTGGAAACTGTGCTTTTGATTGTTTTGATTGATATTTATTAAGGAGACGAATTGATGGCGAAGGGAATTGGTAACGACCTGGCGATGGTAACATTGTTTATTGGGATTGGAGTTGGCTGACTGAGTTTACAGAGGAGTTCTTTTTAATTGGAAATCTGTTTGAATGATCCAAATATCAGATTGTTAATTATAACGTTTACCAATGTCAATGTTGGAGTTGCTTCTACAAGTTTTATTCCGATAGGATCATTCACCTATTAGACGTCATCAAAACTTATGTGGTTCTTACACTTTCTGCATAAAATAAGGGAAGCTTAATGAAATTGTACTCTACTATCCACTAAAAGACCTACCTCTGTTGTTTCTCATATCTTTCAACAAAAATAAGCCTACCCGTGACTTCATCTGCGGTTCTGGATGAATAGTCTAAGCCTATATCCTTACCCAGATCATGGTCTATCTGTGCGCCAAATTTCGTCCAAATCCGTTCAGCCATTTTTACGTGATTGAGTAACCAACATCCAAACATACCTATAAACTTTCACATTTATAAAAATACATATATAGGATTTGTTCTCGCAAATCGAAGGGCAGAAAACAGTAGCCACCAGCCACTGGCTGAACAAAAAAAACCAGCTACTTCGAACTTCAAGATAAAAAAAAAACAAATGCCTACTATCACACACGATCGGAGTACAGTCGGTCTGGCAAGCTTCTTGCAGTGTCAACGATCTGTACCGTTATATCTATATAACATACATGTTTTTGGCACTAGCATGACTGTCTTACGTAAGTACTTACACGTGTTTAGAGTTCTAGGGCTGGTAAGCTCGTAATTCTGGATAATATTAAGGCAGTTGTTTCAGTATTTTACATGGAGCGACTGCTGGATACTGGTATTCAGCTGCATCCGGTTCGATTGGAAGCTGACCCCAACATAGTTGGGAAAAGGCTAGTAGATGATGGTGACATGGAGCGACTGCCTACTTGACCTCCACAAACCAGTTACCCCAGTCTTACAAAGGGATATCGTGTTTCCCACACGATTTCCCTTGGTAGACTGGTGGTCAGACTTTCAAGCTTCTGAGATAGTCAGAGAATGTCAGAGATTTCCGAAAAGAGAGACTCCGGAGTAAGGTTTTTGCCTTCCTCATCTGTATGATATTATCTCTTGTGAAAAAACCTAAGAGCAAAGTATAAGATTACACAAACATTGAGGATAACCTACACAAACCGTTTCAGGTAAGGAGCCCAAACAACCAAGGTTGTCACTGATGCCAGGTTAAAAATGACTTGCTCAAATATTTAAGGATATAACTGTTTTGAATAGTTATCTGGGCACTTCCCAATGAGCTCCTGCCTTTTTCTATATTTTTGTATTAAATACTTGTACTTACACATATATATATATTAGTGTTAGCTTGTAAAAATAGTAATTAAAATATGTTATCTGGGTAACTCAAAGGTGAAATATGTCGAGGTCGTTGCGTCGACACGTTGACAGCTGGCTCAAGCACCTGAAACAGAGAGAGCATCCGACCACGGTACGCAGTCAAGTTACTTCCCCCCACTGTAGCCCCAAGGTATGCGCGCATGACATTTTCATTGACAGTTTGTGTCCATCTCATGCGCTGCACACTTCCACCGGTAGCGGGGACCCTATCAGAGGCCGGTGGGCCTCGGAGTCTTAAGCTGGCCGGTGGTCGGCCTCTTCCGCGTCGACGTACTGGTGGTGGTGTCGTCGGCGGCGAAAAGTATTCGTCGCTCGAGCTCGACGCAACTGCAGCGGCCGGTGTCACTGGACTCGGGTCTGGAGCAGGTTCCGGCAACTGCGAGGCGGAGCTGAGCGACGAACCCGAAGGTGTTGGGTGTGTGGTTTCATGTTGCCGTGCCCGTCTGACCGATCTTTATAATTTAGTAAGTACCTGATTATCTTATAATATAGTCTTCCAGATCGTATTTCTGCTATGGCGGTCAATCTCAAGGGAGAACTAGTCATCGGTGCGGGAGATATTATAGTGCACAAGTGTGTGTGCAGACACAGGTGCACTCTCTCTTCCCTCACTCTTGTAGTCAATCCGACACCACCGGAGATCACGCGCAGGACCAACATCTTAATACTATCTAGTGTCGGTTACACCTTCAGGCGGTTACCACAAAGAGGCAAGTAAAATATACTTTAGACAACGTTGCGAAATCTCCAGTTACATTCCAGCCTTTACAATCACTATCAGTCCAACTCAAATCAGTAACATAAACAGTGCCATCCCTGGCCAGTAAATAGGCTTCCATACATCGCGTTAGCCGGACCGTGCGGACATCAGAGGTGCCGCTATCGCGATCAAAGCGACCGCTTGCTTTCGGCACCGCCACACCGGCCGCCGCTCGCCGAAAGCCGCGGCTACACTGGGCCTAAGAAATGCCTAGAGGAGCCTGTGGGAAACAATGTATGGAATCTTGTCTTAATGAGGCTATAATAAACGAAGTATTTTCTGCAGTATACCACGTTGAATGTATTTAATTATTCGGCTCTATTCATATCTTAGCAATATTTAAAAAAAATACTGAAAATGTTGTGGTTTCAGCAATATTCCCCTTCACCATACCAGGATCAGCAGGATTAGATCCATCGCAAACGCAGTAAGGCTGTATCGGTGTCGGTGGGGCAATTCGCATTTTGAAGAATGTATATCAGATAATTCTCTG
Source organism: Apamea sordens (assembly GCA_945859715.1). NCBI lineage: Eukaryota > Metazoa > Arthropoda > Insecta > Lepidoptera > Noctuidae > Apamea > Apamea sordens. The sequence goes on from OX244001.1 coordinate 16,041,007, forward strand.
CACAGCCTGGTGTACGTGTAAACAGAGCCTTAGAACTAAGGAAGTCGCAAAAGAAGCGGCCATACTCAAGTTACAAAGAGAAAAATGTACGAGCTGCAACATCCAAACTTATGGAGAAAATTTTGTAGCAGAGGAATATGTTCCGAAAGTTATATGATCATGTGAAGGAAACCAAATACCTTCGCTAAAGAAAGATGCATCTACGAATGATTTATTTTGTGGTGTTCTTCCTACTTGGCTTATCTGAAGAATTTCCTAACTCGTGGGTATGGCATCTTCTGTTCTTGACTGTTCATACTGGCCGATTTAACCAAACTTAAAGGCTCAGAGCAAAGTCCGTAGTATGCTGATATAGTTAGTGATTCAACTTGATCAAGTACCTACCCAATACAAATCTACAGAATTATGGCCGAATCCAATTACGTATCTATCACTAGTTTTGGCATACTGGAGGTAGAGAAATCAATCTATCTCTCGTTTTAAGGTCCTAATAATCTATATCTCATCATCATCTGCCTAGCCTTTTCCCAACTATGTTGGGGCGGCTTCCAGTCTAACCGGATGCAGCTGAATACCAGTATTTTACATGGAGCGACTGCCTATCTAACCTCCACAACACAGTTACTGGGTAATACGATACCCCTTGGTAAGACTGGTTGTCAGAATTTCGGGCTTCTGACTACCCGTAACGACTGTCAAAGATCCACGAATGACAGCCGGGACCAACGGCTTAACGTGCTTTCCGAGGCACGAAGGGGTCTCGGTATGTAAAGATGGTCACCCATCCACAGACCAACCGCGGCAAGCGTAACTTAACCTGACCGATCGACCTGTGCAGCTGTTATATCTGTATGATTATATTATATCTACTGTCAGTAAGTGGACTATATGATTGACAAAAATGTTGTAATATTGCTGTATTGTATTGTCCTGAATTGGTTCCAATGTACAGCATACGCTACTTTCATAATTCAACATTTAGGTCCAATTTCACATTCAGCTCAGATAGATTGGTTGGATAGGTAGTTCAGATAGTGACATAGTAGGTACGTCAAAATGGGCAGATTATGTAACTAGCAGAGTTCGGTGAACTTGGCCCTTAAGGAGGATGCGCTAAGGTAGCCCGAAAAATTCAAAACTTAAGTTTTTTGCAATTTGCAGGTCAGTAGGTATCAAGTTGTATGTTGATTAAAATATGATTCGCGACCGAAACAAATATGGCTTTACATCATTATAATCATTTGAATCAGCAATACAACTCCTTCAGTTAGAATTAGGCTCAAATGTCATGATTTCATGAAATAGTCATTCAATTAGGTAATAAGAACTTAGAGAGTTGTATTGATGATTTTTATGATTATCATTCTATAAATAAATATATGTTACAGTCGCGAATTATATTTAGATCAACATAAAACCTGAAACTAACCTGCCAATTAAAAAAAACGTAAAAAAAATTGTCCGCGGCCTACCCTAACGCTTTCCCCTTAATGTAAATGCCTACCTCAAACGTAGGTAATTAAACCACAAATAATTTCCATCACCCATATCAGCCAATCAGCAATCATCAAATATGTGAATAGGCCCTAACCTGCCCGACCTTGTCTTCCAAGATACAGTTAGTGGCAGCTATAATGTGCAAGCGAAGCAGCAATGGCGGCCAAATGTTTGTTCATAAAAGTAAATTGCCTATCTACTGGTTAGAGCTAGTGTAATAGAGCAGTTTCTAGAAACTACTGAGGCACTGTCAAGTATGCGACGCGTAATAAATTGTAATGTTTCTCAGAATCTGTTGTTGATTGACATTGTGGACGAGGGTACAGTCAAACGAACCTATAAAATGCAATGAAACACACTTGTTTCATTGCATTTTATTTCAAGCTAAACATATGAATAACAGTACGCCCGGTGAAAACCATCTGCGAAAATGAAGAACTTCCATACATACTTTCATCCCCTATTTAACCCTATGTTTTTTTTTTTTTGAGGATGGGATATCATCAAATGACCCCTCCCGCTCAGGGTGGAGCGGAAGGGAGTGTCTTACTGACTAAACCACCCGTGTTCCTTCCTTAGCCCTTTATGTTCCAGGGCAGCGGTAACCCTTTCGGACGATTTCTATTTAACCCTATTAAGGAGGGAATTTTTAAAAATCCTTCCTTAGTGCCCATCTTCGTTATTAAGGGTGGCCCATTAATAGTGGTACAATATGGACTACTAATTTTCCCGGAACATTTATGTAGCGTTTAGATGAATCATTGAAGAGCAATTTTTTTGTTTTGTGTCTAAAAAAAACAAAAAAATTGGACCGCTACAAATGGGCCATTCTGTATAAAGAACTCTTGTACAATATTTCATGCTTCTAGACCCAGAGGTTTAGGCTGAGCATTGTCTGTCATTAAGTAGATTTTTAGTAATTACCTACAGGTCTATCAAAAAACAACCTTCCTATAACTGCTTGACTTTTTAAGTGTATTCCTATTCATGTCTAACAAATTTTGGATGCGACTAATGTAGCAATGTAAATTAATTCACCATTGTTTTTAATTTATAGTTGGAAGTAAGAAAATTAATAGTTGGAGGCAATAAATTAATTAATTAAACTTGACCAGTCCAAGAAATTTCCATAACTGCAACAAGATCACTCATTTAAAACTCTATCAAAAACAATGGTTATATTCAATGCTGACTGTACTGAATGTTTAGTGTCGTTTTAATTTGTCGTGTCTATTAATAGTCACAAGTGTGTCTGCAATGTATCATTTTGGTAGCGCATGCAACACTCAGACACAGTGTAAGTACTGAGCACTCGACGCAAACTTGAGATAAATTTCCTGTTGAAAACTGTTGTGGAGCAGTTATTGGATAGTAGTCATGATTATAGGAAATAATAATAGTCTTAAATCAATCTGCCTAGCCTTTTCACAATTATGTTGGGGTCGGATTTCAGTCTTACCAGATATTTTCCATGGAGCGACTGCCTATCTGACCTCCAAAACCCAGTTACTACGTAATAGTAAGGGCTTCTGACGACCGGTAACGACTGTCAAAGATCCACGAATGACAGCTGGGACCAACAGCTTAACGTGCTTTCCGAGGCATGGAGGGGTCTTGGTATGTAAAGATGGTCACCCATCCACGGACCAACCGCAGCAAGCATAACCTGATCGATCGACCCGTGAGGCTGGTATTACTTAGCCACAAGCCCTTGTATTACAGCGGCGACCTCTCGCGTCCGGCCCTGGTTCAAGCCATGGTCCGGGGCGAGAGGGAGTGGGAGGCAGTAATAATAAATAATAATAATAATAAATTTATTAGACATGAAAAAAGGTACACAGATACAGGGTGACACTTAATTTAAGCATGCGAATAGCCTGGTACAAAATAAATGATCAATGACCCCCATGCTAGGCAAAACCTGTGTTACAGGGGTCATCCATCCGTCCATTCTGGTTGTTAAGATAATTACGTACAAATTAGTAGTGCAGTCACCTCCTTCTGCGAAGCAGTCATGCTAGCGAAGGAGGTGGCGGGGTGGACGAGGGACAGGACCTCACGCCTCAGCCGCCGCGGGAGACGCTCCGGGCGTCGGGAGTCGCGTGACGACTCCCGGCCACCATAGGCGCGGGCCTGCGGGCGGAGAGTAATGGGTAACTCACCGTCCGATAAGGACCAGGCCCGTGCCGGACGGCGTGTATGTGTTCCACGTGCGTCTCAAAGAGATGTCAGCACGAGTGACGGGGCCCGATAGGGCCGAAGCCTGCCAGGGTAGCGGGATCGTCCGAAAGGGTTACCGCTGCCCTGGAACATAAAGGGCTAAGGAAGGAACACGGGTGGGTTTTAGTCAGTAAGAGTCTGACACTCCCTTCCGCTCCACCCAGAGCGGGAGGGGTCATTTGATAATTCCCCATCCTGAAAAAAAAAAGTCCTTGTATTATTAGTCTTAAATGTATATTGTTAATTTATATTGTTATTATAAACAATGGAGCATACATTGATAAATAAAATCTGTGCTAAATCTAACCTAGCGTATACGTAGGTTTACTAGGTTAGAACATCGTGAGGCACATCCTAGAACCAAAAACTTGAAGACATGTGACATCCACCAACCCGCACTGGGCTCGCGTGTTGGATTGCAGCCAACTCTATTTCGAAGAGTGTGTCCCAGCAGTGGGAACATTATAGTCTGATTATAATAGTTATGCAATGTACAGTCACGAGCAAAAGTATGTATACACTCGGCTTTATTCAAAAGCGATTTACTCCTTTATTTTTTAATTCAATTTTATGTTGTTACGTACCTACATAGCATTTTCGAACCCATAGGTTTATGTAATGTGTCGTGTTTCAACGTTGCATTCGTTATTTGACGAAAAAATCGTAATTAAAAGTTGCCAAGTGTTAACATATTGGTGCCCGTGACTGTACACACGGCTACACATCAAGCTATGCAAAACCAGTATTGGCTGACCGTTCATTGTGAGAAAATATGATACAAAGTGAGGCCAAGACAAACTGGTTTTGTATAGCTTGATGTGTAGCCGTGTGTACAAGTTCTACTAATAGTAATTAATTATCTCATACCTACTTATTGATCACTACCAGACAGACCTCATGAAACTAACTCAGACAGTTACCGACAACTTCTGCCTCAACACTATGGCAAATATCGATGAAGCTTGAAATAGCTACCTTTGTTGTCATTACGGTCGGTTGCAGCTGTATATTAGGACTGGAGCTCACGGCGACGTCGCTCACGTCAATGATTATAGGCCTGGATAGAATGTAGGCAGTTGAGATGCAAAGATACAACGGAATTGGATTAAGTTATTTTGAAGTTGAATTTGTATGTTGCAGCTGCTGTATAATGGTTTTTAAAACGTTTGAAATACAAAGTGTAATTGAAATGACTGAAAACCTCAAATAGGGTCATTGTACTCTTCATTATGAACAACTTTTTCTATAGGGCCAAGCCGGATATCGCGAAAAAAATCAGCTGTTCCATAGTTATCACTTAATTCTACGAAATGTTTAACAGCAGATTTTTACTCGTCATTATGAACTACTTTTTCTATAGGGCTAAGCCGGATATCGCGAAGAAAATCAGCTGTTCCATAGTTATCACTTAATTCGACGAAATGTTTAAAAGCAGATTTTTTTTTCGCGAATTCTGGCTTCGTCTCATAGTATAAGTTGCTCATAATGATGACTTTTTTTTCTTATTGCTAAATGGGCCTGGATTGTGTGTGCTGGGTGGCAGTGGTGGCCCAGTAGTAACGGCCGCGGCTAACGAGTTGTAGGTCGTAGGTTCGAACCCAGACAGGCGCTTTACTTTGTGTAAATTATTAAATCACCATTGCTCTCAAAACGGCGAAGGAAAACATTGTAAGGAAACCGGTATGCCCTAAAACCAAAAATTTGAAGATACATCTACCAACTCACACTGGGCCCGAGTGGTGGATTATGGCCCATTTTCTCTCACCGAGAGGACGCCTGTGTCCCAGCGGGAACATTATAGGCTGATTATTCTGGGCCTGCTCTTGATCAAAAATCCCTTGATGGAAAGCAAAGGATGAGGTCGACGATAGAACAAGCGTGTCCAGAAGATGCCTGTTGACTCTTGCTTTGAAGGCTGCCAGGTTATATGTGGAAGGGAGTTAGTACTGTGGGAGAGGTACTTCAATAAAACGCGTATTTAAAGTTTATCAGTGTTTATACATGGTAAAGTTTGCATGGTACACACGGCTACACATCAAGCTATGCAAAACCAGTATTGGCTGACCGTTCATTGTGAGAAAATATACAAAGTGAGGCCAAGACAAACTGGTTTTGTATAGCTTGACGTGTAGCCGTGTGTACAATGACCTCTTTTTAGATTTTCAGTTATTTCAGTTACACCTTGTATAGACGCCAGCACATCAAGTTACCCGAAACTGTCAAATTTTCCCAATCAACCTTGAACCTAATGCTTTAGAGATAAAGTTGAAATTCTATTAAATAAATTTGACATATTGTAGTAGCTTGATATGCTCAGTCTGTACAACTTGTTATTATTTTGTTTTTGTTCCTTATTGTCGCTTAGTTTATTACTTCACTTCTTCCTTGTAATTTCTAAGAAATTAGTACCTTCCCAATACAATTTCTTTGAGTTCATAGATAAAACGAACATTCTAAGACAAAAGGTTTTATGTATCTTTTTATTGTTTAAAACGATTTCCGTAATACTGCAAGTAATAAATGTTGTCTTTGTCAATACAGAAACCATTGTGTGTATGTCTGATTCATTGCTGAACAAAAGATCGCTACACTAGAATGTGACTCATAGACTGAAGAATTTCAGGAAATATTGGAAAACTGTTCTTTATGCACAATAAATAATATATTAACAGGTAACAGTTCCTATATTATGTAGAATCTACATTGTAGATTGTTATAGGTACTGTGAATATTCAGATAACTGTTTTTCTTAAATAAACCTGTGAAGTAGAATCGGGAATTCGATCGCTTAGTAAAGAAAGTGATTGAATCCATTTACATTTACAATTTAATGCCTAGTATAAATAGTTTGTCATGATAATTTAAATCAATAAAAACATTTACATAATATACATAATATTGTGTCCTACAACGTTTTCTTACGTTTCTTATAATTTCGTCGATTATTTATGAGGAAATTTAGGCTAAAGAAATCTGTTAGACTAATGATATCATCAAATTCGCGGGAAACACCTGGGGGTCTACTCCGAAGTAGTATCGGCCGTTTCCTGCTACGAAGTTACTATTTGGTTCGGTCGGTTCCGATCCTACACTCCTACACTCTTTCGAATATTGACTATGGTCCCGACCCAACTGAGGCGATCCGAACTTTTTTCGCATTTTTCAATAATATTCGGTTCGGCCATTTGTCGGTCCGATCCGAATATTCGCACTTTGCACTTCGGAGTAGGCCCCCTGGACGAGGGACACACGGAAACGGGAAGTTATGGCTGAAAAAAGGGGAGTCCTACACCCAACAGCGGGTGATTTCGGGCTGAAATGATGATAAAGATTCCTCTATTATCTAAAATCTTCATATTTTTTTTGTTGTATAACTTTATGGGTACCTATCTTAGTTTCAATCCGATATGCATAGTCATATTCCTACCAAGTAAAAATACACAAACAGGATATAAATTACTTCACCTTACGAGTATATTTATAATTTTATTTGCACAAGTTGAGATCGATTGCCCATGATATCTACATGTTTTTTACCATCCCCACAAAGTATGGTCAGGTCTACTTCCCCAGGTTACCTTATATCGCCAGAATATTTTCTAGACTCCATCGATACTGATCAAAGAGATAATTATAATAACTATTGAATATTTAATGGCATTTTAACTATGATCGGTACCTAGGTGTTCGGTTTATGGAGTATTTCAGTAAAAAGTATGAGTTACGTAGCCATTTGTGCAAAACTGCAAACATCAACATTTTACATTGTATTTTACGTCATTGTAATGCGAAACATTATAAGCAAAGGTTTATGGCTTATATTCAGGTTTTGCAATGATTGGTTTCAGAAACGCATTAGGTCTCATTTTTTTTTTAAATACCTGTAGCCACTTATTCAAAATCAAGTCGTGTATTCAAACTAGGATGAGGCCAGCACTTTTTGAACGTCAAAATTACATAATACAGTCCTTCCAAACGCCCGCCCTTCACCACTTCCTAGTGCTTTCGCTGGGAAGAAGAGGAGGCGCAACAAACTCCCCAGCAGCACAGCTGTCTGTTCAGTTAGAAGAACTGGATGCTATACAATAGTAGAGTAATATTGAAATGTAGAACCTATAAACAAAACAAAATTATGTAAACAAAGGCGCAGACGTCCATGCCCCCGGTAATAGAATTAACAAAAAATAAAAAAAATAGTAGATAAGTAATTAACATTACTAAACACAAAACATAAAATTGTGGAAGGGCCAATACTCCTTCCACAATTTAATGTTTTGTGTTTCGCTTTACCTTATTTATTTACAACGACAACACTAGTAATAATTTACAAGCTAACACAGAAAAAAAAAAAGAAAAAGAAAAAAAAAAAGAAAAAGAAAAAGGGAAGAACTCAATGGGGATCAAAAAAATTGTCCGCATCGCTATCAATGGGATAAGTGCCCAAAAGGCTGGCAGCATTATACCACGTTGGATGACAATGCTGATTCTTTGGGCTAAAAATAGGCCAGCCCTCTGGTCACGTGAAGTGTCAACCAACCGCTTGGTGATGTCCCGAAATATTCGATGAGCATTCGGACCCCAAGGCTAAACAGGTGTTAAACATCAAATTATATTATTTGCCATATTTTAGCTAGCATTCGAGGGGCTTGTGGCTAAGTAATAACAGCCGCACGGGTCGATCGATCAGGTTAAGCTACGCTTGCCGCAGTTGGTCCGTGGATAGGTGACTATCTTTATGTACCAAGATCCCTCCGTGCCTCGGAAAGCACGTTAAGCTGTCGGTCCCGGCTGTCATTCGTGGATCTTTGACGGTCGTTACGGGTTGTCAGAAGCCCGAAAGTCTGACAACCAGTCTTACCAAGGGGTATTACCCAGTAACTGGGTTGTGGAGGTCAGATAGGCAGTCGCTTCACGTAAAGTACTGGTATTCAGCTGCATCCGGTTAGACTGGCAGCCGACCCCAACTAGTTGGGAAAAGGCTCGGCAGATAATAATATATATATGTCAGTTAGCATTTGAACCCTAAAATAGTTACATAAAAAGATTTGACCCCTTTCCTACTCCTGATATAACTCAACACAGTAAATTTCAAGTGAACAAATGCTAATAAGTTATTTTGAGCGAAGACAAGGAACATAAAAGAAACAAAGGGCACGTAATATTTTCTTTGTTATACGTAATATTAATATGATAGACCGCTGTGAGTCAGGGTTGATGAGTCATTGGCTTGCACTGTCATTTATGTTATGCATAAATGTGACTTGTATAAAATATGTAATAGTATGATTTGTGACATGCGCAATGGAATAGGTTATCGGCAAGTTATTTATTTTGCAGTTTATATAGTCAGCCTATAATGTGCCCACTGCTGGGACACAGGCCTCCTCTCGGTGAGAGAGAGAGTAGGCCGTAATCCCCCACACGGGCCCAGTGGGTTGGTAGATGTCACATGTCTTAGAATTTTTGGTTCTAGGACATGCCGGTTTCCTCACGATGTTTTCCTTCCCCGATTTTGCTGTTTGCATTTCTGGAAAGAACTTTCAATTTAACTGGGATGCAGGAAGGTTGGTAAGTATATGGATAATAATTTAAAATTGAATTTACCAAAAAGGTTACTATTGTATGAGTTTAATGCGTAGTAGGTTGTCAAACATTAGCTCAAAACTAACTAATCGCATGAAAAACAGAAAATGAATGAAAAGGTTTGTTACATAACACCATAACATCACCCTTTTTTAATTCTTTCAGTTAGGTACATCACATAATGAAGCACCTACTTAAAGATGTCTTTAATCAGTGTCATTGAAAAAGCTATTAGAAGTTCAATAGAACATTTTAATAGCTTCATCTGTGTATCTCAGTAGCCTCGAACAAGACGTCATGACCATCAGTCACCGCGCCATGTGCCATGTTCCCGTTCGTCACAAAATCAGTGTGGGAACGTGTATATGGGACGAGTTAATGACGAAATTAGAAGCATCTTACTTCGTTTCTTACAACATGCTTCGGGAAATGTCTCGGCCCATCAAAGATGACTGGCGACACTGCTTAGGGTTGCCAGCTATGCGTTACTTTGTCATTATTTTTACACGAGCAGGTGTCAGTGGTGCAAACATGAAAGTTTGTCAGTACACTTACACCCGATTTCTGAGAGGTCAATCAAGACAACAAAAGGCCAATTCTCGTAATTTAAAGCGTTCAAAATCTAGTCGCAGTCTCATCTCGGCGACCAACAAATGTCAAAAACTTGTCAAAATGTAGGAGACTGAGATCAGACTGTGAACGTTCTTAAAATTACGAGAATTGCCCCTCAGGTTGTCACATTCTTGTTATTGTTTTGGTACAGCTGTGATTAGCAAACTGGAGTAGGTAACAAAAGTAAATAATATCACTTAAAATCTGAGGGGTAATTCCCGTATTTTTAAGAACGGTACAGACGCTAGCAGGTCAAGCTACCCGAAACTGTCAAAATTTTCCAATCAACCTTGAACCTTAATTTTTCAGCGATAAAGTTGAAAATCTATTAAATAAAATTGACAGATTGTAATAGCTTGATGTGCTGGCGTCTGTACATACTAATTTGAGTCATAATCTGTTAAAAAAAAAACCATTAATTTACCTACGAATTTTTTACATTAATTTTCGCTGTGATGAGACTTGAATTTAAACGTTTATTGAACTTGAATTTAAATTTAAACGTACGAGTGTTAATAATGCACGATGGGGTTGGCATATCCGTATGGATAAATCCCCGTTTTTTCAACAAAAAAGAAAAAAAAAGTATGAGAATTGGCTTTCAGATTGACAATAAGTCAATTGATTGATTGTCAGTAAGTTTTAGGAAATAGAAACGGCGGTATTTTTAGGGTGTCTTAAAAACTGGTCTGGTCGTAAGCACGACGGACAAGTACTTTGAAAACAAAAGTAAAGAAAATAAAAGATATCAAACGCATGGCAGCCCTACACACTCATTAGAAGAGTGCGCAGTTAATTTATTTTTATTGTAAGTGTCATGTCGCGAGTGCAGCGGATGATTTTTCTTTGTCTGTTCCAGTGCGTCACTAAGATTATGACTAGTTGCCCCCAGGCGCTGTTTGTACGCAATAAGGTAGAATATGGCGACCTATAACAGTTACAAATTGTATTCTGTAACAGTAGTTGGAGCTGATTTGTTTTTTTTTGAGTTTTTTATGAACATGTTGCGCAGTGGCATACTCATGTGCATAACATAATGAACAATGAAGACTTTAAATCTGGTTCATTGGTGTCTAAGCAGCTGTAGATGCGTCGTCTTTTCTGTATGGAGATTTTCTGTCGTTTTTTCTTTTCGGTGGTGGCCGAGTGGTAACGGTCCCCACTTCCGAGTTGCTGCAGGTCGTGGGTTCGAACCCAGTCAGGCGTTTTACTTCCTGTAATTTATTTTCAACGCCACTGCTCTCAAAACGGTGAAAGAAAACATTGTGAGGAAACCGGCATGTCCTAGGACCAAAAAATCGGAGACATGTGACATCTACCAACTGGGGTTACGTGGCCACACACCACTCCCACTTTCGAAGAGAGGAGGCCTGTGTCCCAGCAGTGGAAACATTATATGATTATGCTGTCATTTACTTTATATGCAAACCAATAAGCAGTCGCCTGTTACACTAAAACATTTGACGAAAAGCTACAAAATATAAAATTTACGTCGTCGTCCATTACGCATCGCTTGTGACTCGCACAACACATATTACAGCCACTAGAAGTGCCTATTGTGCATGGCGCCTATTCTATACGCGTTATGAATTATTTCTGGGACCAGTCATCGTTTTGAGTGGAGAATCGTTGTTAGCCCTCATCTACGCGCGATTTCTTCCTGCTACGACTTTTTATCGCGCATTGGATTTTCAATTCTCGGTGGTCAGCCGAGCATTAAGAATCCAACAGAGTGCATCCCAGCGTGTCAGTTGTTGGATTTTTAACTCTCGGCGCTAAGCGATGCGTTGAAAATCCAGTGCGTGATAAATAAATCGTCGCTAGAAAATCGCCCGTGGGTACGAAGGCTTAGGGCGAGCAGGCACTATTGTCTTTTTATCGTGCTTTTATTTTGTCGCAGAAATCCAACGTATGGGTTTACAAGGCAGATGGCGCATTCATGAAAAAAAAATCCTCCGATTTTTACTTACCATATACCTAAACTAAAACGTTGCATTTCTGCGACAAAATAATCGTGCGATCAAAAGTCGTAGTGCGTAGTCGCTCTTAGAGTTTGTCTAGAGACGGAATAATACTTAGCTTGGTACGTTTTATAGTATATTTCCTTCATTTCATTGTAACATGTAATGTGTTCGCTTCCTTTGTGAATGTGGGTTGAAGTACTAGTAGCGAGTATTATCTTGATTATTCTAGACTTCTTACTTAGTTCCTTAATTTTTTACAACAACTTTATAATATATGCCTAGCTGTGCCCGCGACTTTCTTCGCGTGAATGTCGGAAAACATTATTGGATTTCATGGGTTTTCTTTTATTTTGCATTATGCGGAACCCCAATTCTTTTTCTAAATTAAAACAGCTATAACATCATCTATCTGCTAGTAAAAGTCCCGTCATAATCGGTCCAGCCGTTTCGGAGATGAGCTGGAACAAAGAGACAAACAAAAAAAAAATTAAAAAATATCGTGTATACTATCAAATGTATTTAGTAAAATGCTGTTATTTTGACATTACAAAAAGACACTTCAATTTTATTTATTTGTATAGATGTATTGATTATGGTTTGCTGAGGAAAGCTTCGCTTAGAAAGCTGGCATTATTTTGAAAATAATTAATAATAGGCTGTGGAGACGAGACTTAAGTAAACCTAACCTAAATAATTGCGTCCGGAGACAAGCGCGACGCGACTGCGCGAACCTACTCTATTAGACGATTTCTATGAAAACTAAAAATTATTCTACCAAAATCGCGTTGCACCGGTGCGTCGCGCCTATATGCGGGAGCCTTAATGCCTTATTAACTTAATGTAGCACTCCGACTGCAATTGTATCAATTTAGATATTTTCTTTCTTTAGGTATTTACTAACTATCCCTCTCAAATAGACATTGATCTTCAAAGAAAGGAAATAATTTCCTTAGGTACCCAATTAAGATATTTTTTCTATTCACGTTGTTTGATGATCGTTCACTCTTGTCGACCATACCTTTAAGATATTCCTCTCGATCTGCTGACGGTCCTGAAAATATCGTTTTCTAGTAATCATTTAGTTATTTATTCACCGAACGTTTACGAATATCATTAAATTATAGATGACTAGCAGCGCCCCGCAATTTCACCCGCATAAGTGTCGATCTCGCGGGAATATCGGGATAAAAAGTATCTTAAATGTTAATCCTGGTTATAAACTATCTTTATGCCAAATTTCATCTAAATATGGTCAGCAGTTTTTGCGTGAAAGAGTAACAAACATCCATCCATCCTTTAAAACTTTCGCACTTATAATATTAGCAGGATCATAATCGAAATGAAGACAGAAGAGGTGATATTCATAACCGTGCAATCTTTACGACACTCATGTAGTATTTTAAGCTAAAACATTACATTTAATCAACAGAAAAGCTCCTGAAGTTATAAAACCGTTGGTAAGTTACCTAAGCTTAGCCAATTAACTCTAAACAACAATTTATTAGTCTAAAGTCTAATTCGTTGTGGCGCCACACTAGCGTTCCAATAAATATCGAATACTTAGTTATTAATCATTGTTGTTAAAGTTGAACCGTGATTTACTAATCAACTAGTGATCCGACTCGGCTTCGCACGGATTTTACGACTTGATAGAAAATCGATATTTCTTGAGATATGTAAGTTTAATATTAATACTATGTTATGTATAGAGGTCGGAATTAGGTACAGTTATTTATATACTTACATCGAAATGTTGATATTAATATGGATCTTCCCGGGATTTCTAATAGACAATCCTGTGTGGCGAAGAGACAAAATCTAGTACATTTCGTTAAGCAGGGAGTGCTCCGCATTTCCGCTATTGTTTCCTTTTGTTCTCACAAGCTATGTTGTGCGAACGCGTGTGCGCTTGGAATTTTGCAACTTCGGACATCCGATGTCGTTGATGTAAATTTGGCAACGTCGCGCGTGCAGTGGTTTAAATTGTGTAAATAAATAAATAAATCACGGGATTTTCTGCTCTTTAAAATTAATCTTGGGATTTGAGGCATATCTACTTTATTCTTTCGCTGTTTGAAATCAGTGTAAGTACCTACATAAATAACTCTACCTAATCCGACCTCTGGTTATGTATAATATTTATTCATTTATCCATCCAAAGGCTGTCTTTAAAAGATCGCTCAAGCGATAAGACCGCCCATTGTAAATTCAAATTCTTTATTTCAGACCTGAGTTTAAACAAAATAACTTAATAACTATTGTTAGTAATAAGAGACACACAAATACAAATATCAGCTGGTATGGATTCTTACTCAGTGACGCAGCAGAGGGGAATCCCACCGATCTGAGAACACGCTCAGGGGGTCTACTCCGAAGTAGTATCGGCCGAATGTTCGGCCGTTTCCTGCTACGAAGTTACTATTTGGTTCGGTCAGTTCCGATCCTACACTCCTACACTCTTTCGAATATTGACTATGGTCCCGACCCAACTGAGCCGATCCGAACTTTTTTCGCATTTTTCAATAATATTCGGTTCGGGCATGTGTCGGTACGATCCGAACATTCGCACTTTGCACTTCGGAGTAGGCCCCCTGGAGACCGTTGGTGGTGGCGCGTAGCCGGCCGGCTAAGGAGGCGGTCCTTTTTCTTATAATGACGTAAAACCGTCTGTACGCGCCTCCGCAAACATTGTGGACGCACTTCATAAAATGCCTATATTTATTATATTATACATCTGTAATTTATATGGTGCTTATAATAAAAAATGATCTATTAATGTTTTATACACATAACCGCTGGATGCGGTAAGCACAGAACCGAGTCGAAGTGGTGGTGCTTAGGGAGGCCTATGTCGAGCAGTGGTCTTTCGGTTGTTTTTTTTTTTTAAAGACTTTGCCCCACACTAGTAATTTCTCCTGTATCGTGGGTGCGTTTACAAACATTTAAACTCACATACACAAACAGCCAGACCCGGAACAACTACTTGTAGGTCATGCAAATATTTGTTCCGTGCGGGAATCGAACCCGCGACACGCAGCGCAGCAGTCAATTGCTTAACCACTGCGCCAACCGTGCCGACCGCGACATGATGAAATGATGATGATACACATAAACCATTCGAAATAAATAAGTAATCTATGTGATCATGAAAACCCCTTCAAAATCAGTTGCGTAATTTAGAAGAACAACGTAGGATTCGCACGAAGTTAGGAAAAAGTACACGTTTTATAATATTTAACTCTTATCACTTCTGCGCGCTTTTCTTTTTTCCTATATAGGTATACCTTTCCATACTTTATTGCATAAAATTCAAAATGTGCCAATTCGTGCGAGTCGCCTATAGAAAATAGTAATATTATTTAAAAGTGACGGTTCGTACTTTTCGGGCGAATTCATTCGTGCGAATCTACTGCGAAGCCGGTCACACAGACAGACAAGAAAATTGACTTCAATTTATATGTTTAGATACCCGGACACCCAGACTTATTACTCCTTATTTATTTATGAAAATCGTCTACTTCTGGAATGTTTGTAAATATGTATGTAAGCATGTATCTATCACATAGTTAATTTATATGTCATGGTTTCATCAATCCATTTTAATTCTTTTACCTATTGTGGTATTATAATTATATTATAATTAATGTATGCAAAATATTGAAAAACATTTTAACGGTGGAGTTTCTTGCCCATTCTTCTCCATACGAAAACTACCTTTTGGAAGGGCGACTAGAATCAATTTAATTTTAATTTTATTTGTGACGTTCTAAAGTGCCTTTTATGTGCCTATCTATACTTATAATAAATTTGTAGAAGTGAAAATTCTGTACATTGAAAATATCAAAAAAATAAATGGCAGGGGGTGTTACTTGACCGACACCGAACCCAAAAATGTGATTAAAAAATTTTTGTCTGTCTGTCTGTCTGTCTGTCTGTCTGTCTGTCTGTCTGTTTGTTCAGGCATCACGCAAAAACTACCGGTTCGATTACGATGAAACTTGGTATAATTATTCTTTAATATCCTGGGCACCACACTGGGTACTTTTTATCCCGGAAAAGTATATACAGTAAAAAACAAACTTAATTTTGCGGTTCGATCCCTATACCCGACTACCACTGTCTGTACTGTACCAACCGCAAATACTAAGTTTGTCGTAGGTTGGGTCACCCGCAGTGGAGTTCATTTTTATTCCTTTTAGTTTTTAGAGTTATTTAGGTTTATTTTTATATGAGTCGTAGGTATAGATTTTAATTTTAAAGTATAGGTAGTATATTTGATAGTGTACGTAGTGACTGTAGGTTATTTTATAATACTGTTAGGTAGGTTTAGTCATTCGTATAGATATTAGTTTTTAGGGATTTTGCTTAGTTATTGAGTTTAGATTAGTTATCATCAGAAATAGGTTTATTTAGGTAGGTAGGTATTTAATTTTCTGTTATTGAGTTTTTTTTTTTTTAATTAGTTAGGTACTTAGGTGAAGATATCATATAGGTACCCTCTTAATCACCAATAATGAGACACAATTGGTTTTCTATTGTAATTAGCCACAAAGGCCCCGCGACATAGATGGCATTCTGGGGAAGCACATACATTTTATCCTGTTAGCACGTTCCCGTGGGTAAATTTCCGACATCCACGCGGGCGAAGCCGCGGGCAGAAGCTAGTTTGAAATAAATGATTTGACTTTACCTTGTTAGTTTAAAAGTGATTTATTAATCAATCATTAATTTACGCTGCTCAAATCAATTTGTTTACACATTTTTGGGAACATTGTAAAATCAGCGCTGATAGAATATGATTTATTGGTATTTCATTGTAGTAATAGTCATATTTCACAAAAACAATATTGATGAAATCTTTATTGCTGTCATAATTGAACTATTAACAGTTTGCTATTATTAACTTTCAAGTCACGACTTGTAAAAGAGTAACGGCAGATAGTTCTTGTCTCTGCGCTAAATTAGTGGGGAGACAGTTCTCGCCGGCATCAGTGTGAACTGTCAGTGATCACAACGCAGGGGGTTCAGCAGTGTGATTCTGTAACCATCTCACCGTGAAAACTTAAGTGAAGTGAGCGTGGAGTGAGCTGTCATTCCAAATAATGCTAGGGATTGATACTACTAACAACTCACATCAAGCTCATTTCACTTGAGTTTTCACGGTGAGATTTTTACAGAATCGACCGGCTGAATCATGTACTGAATACTTACATGGTAACAGGATAAGCGTCGATGTGATGTCACCATGTATAATTAAATTACGTATCTCTTCTACTAACACGGGGCCTACAGCTATTGTATATAGCGTATCAAGTATTTTCTAACTGAACAGACAGCTGTGCTGCTGGGAAAGTCTGACAACCAGTCTTACCAAGGGGTATCGTATTACCCAGTAACTGGGTTGTGGAGGTCAGATAGGCAGTCGCTCCATGTAAATACTGGAAGTCAGCTGAATCCGGTTAGACTGGAAGCTGACCCCAAGATAGTTGGGAAAAAGGCTAGGCAGATGAGCACATGAATCTATATCTTCCATATCTATAGGAACTAGTTCAAAATAAAGCCGCTTTTCGTGTCTGTTTGTGTGACCGCATCGTTCTTCTAAACTGCGCAACAGATTTTGATGCGGTTTCCATCATAATTTAGTTTATTCCGGAAGGTTTATGGATATAACATTTTAATATTTAACTTACTTACCTATAATAAAACCACCCCACCACCTGCCACCTGTGTATCACCCTAAGGTTGACTGGTAGAAAATGCCTCAGGCATTAAGTTCGCCTTTGTACCTACAGTATTGTTTTTTACTTGTGCATAAAGTTTTAATAAATAAATAAAGAAATCTTGATGTTTTGTCAAGTCCGGGGGCTTTTGTCAAGAGGGGCCCGTGGCTAAATAATAACAGCCGCACAGGTCGATCGGTCAGGTTAAGCTACACTTGCCGCGGTTGGTCTGTGGATGGGTGACCATCTCGACATACCGAGACCCCTCCGTGCCTCGGAAAGCACGTTAAGCCGTTGGTCCCGGCTGTCATTCGTGGATCTTTGACAGTCGTTACGGGTAGTCAGAACCCCGAAAGTCTGACAACCAGTCTTACCAAGGGGTATCGTATTACCCAGTACCTGGGTTGTGGAGGTCAGATAGGCAGTCGCTCCATGTAAAATACTGGTATTCAGCTGCATCCGGTTAGACTGGAAGCCGACCCCAACATAGTTGGGAAAAGGCTAGGCAGATGATGACGTTTTGTCAAGTCGTAAAAACCGTGCGAAGCATGCTAGTATAGAATAAAACCTACCAACAAATCAATTCCATGACACATTGGACTCAGCGCTAGCACTATATTTATACGAAATGTGTTATTATTGTAATTCCTATTCATGTTATTACTCTAATTGCATTTGATTCGAGTTGGACTACGTGTAGCTAAGCGATATGTGGCTACACTGAGGTAACGCTACAAAAATGTACATTATACTAGTGTGTGAAGTGGTTGGGTTCCGCATAAACTATAAGAACTACTTTTTTGTTCTATTTCTTATAAGGATCAAAAAACTAGTGAACCAATTGAGGTTTGTGTACTAGAAAAGTCAGAATTCTAAAAAAGCTTTCCCATACATTTCGTAGGTGACAAATGAGACTCAACTTACCGTATAAGGTGGGCTTCACCAATTAAACTGAACGAGATCTGCGTTCAGTTTTATCGGTGAAGCCCACCACACACACCTAAATCATATTCAAGAGCTGTCAGTGTCATCATTGTTGTGGAATATTGATACTGACCGCTCCTGAACGCAGTTTAGATGACTGAGTTTCTTTGGAGAACTTGCTACTTACATATTGTGATAGGTTAGTATTTAGATTAGGATTACACTTTAAATATACTGTTGAATCCTGGGTTGGATTGGTTGGGTTGTTCCATTAAGACTTTACTAGAAGCTGCCTGGTGCCGACGTCTGGATATATACATGGTTAATGACAGCTCATTCCCTATAGTGAAATATTTACTTACTAGGATAGAACTCGACTTATACCTCTGCCTTTAAAAGCTAAATGTTAGGTTATGTTCTTCTTTATATCAGTACGTTTCCATTTTCAAAAATACTAGATAAAAACCAGTAAATTACTATAAATCAATTTCATCCATCTCCAGCGGAACCCCAAAACCCATCAGCTATCGTTTCTTGAAATCGAATAACACATGAATTAGCCATGATGCATGTCTAAGCCGATTACACCGTGCTTAACGAAGCTAGAGGCGCTTCGATAACATGTAGTATCGATACTATCGATTTAAACGAATAATCGATACCGGTACTTAATTAACTGGCCGCGGGAATATGTTTAATTGTTTTTTTTTCAAGTTTGAATGTCGTTCGAGAATAGAATGGTATTTTTGTCTCTTTGTTTTTAGATTATTCGTTTTGATTTTAAAATGACTATGCATTTATTTTATTTTATTTTCATTTGATTTCGCTTAGGTGTGTTTATAGGAATTTTACAATCAAGATACCTATTTGTTGTTTTATTATTTAATCTGATATTTACAATATTCGAGACGTGATTCTATGAGCAAAGCAAGCAATTTGTGGCAAATAAGTTAATCGGTTTTTCTTTGCTTCTGTATTTAAAACAATAAGGGTGATTCCACCAAAATTTTTTTCTAAAAAATGTCTTATCCTGAGAATATTTGACAGTTTCTCCATGCTAGAACTGTCCGACGTCAATTTTATACCGCGGATAAAAGATATCTGACTTTCGTAAAATCAGCCCTCAGTCGTACATAATCATAACTTTTATTTAAATTTTTTGCTTCAAATCACTTGACAGCGACCAGTAATGATCTAAAGAAACATAAAATAAGTAAAATATTTAAAATTCTTCTAAACATCTAAATCATAGGCATAGAAAACGACTTCACATAAAAATAATAATGAAACACCTTGTATAATTCCAAAATACACTATAAAGCAGTCGTAAAATATTTTATTAGATTTTAATCTGTGCCTAAATTCCAGTTTTACAACCGATTTTTACTATTTTAATTGGTTTCTCTATTAGCTAACAATGACATTAACTTCAAACCCCAACCTTAAACAATCTAAGTTCTTAAATGGATCCCATTATTTTCTTTTTATTTCCAGAACATTCAATCCTGATGGATTTATTCATTTAAATAAACTAATAATAGTGACATCCATTAATTTAAAAATATAGCGACCGTATACATAATAAAAATAGTGTCGTTTATAAGAAAATTTAAATTAGTTTTAAGTGAAAATAAAAATGGAAATATACAAACGCGCAGGACACTAATGGGTAACAATTCGTTTTGGGGGAAATGACATAATAAACATCACGGACGCGTTCCGAAAATATCCAGAATTCGAGTTTGCGTTGGCAGCACCGTGGTTATTTCTCTAGGGAAATACGCTGAGTGTTGCCACACCCTGGGTGGCGGCAGACCATCGGTAATTTATTAACAGGTTAAATTTCTAATTAAACCCCGCCCATGTTTTAATATCTACGTATGGTTCGTTGGGTAATATTTCGCTTTATTACGTCAAGTAGTGTCGGAACGGGTGGCTTATGACCCCGGCTCTGATCAGGCGCATTGTCTAGCAGGTGTTTTGATTATTTTTATTATACCGTATTGTATTGAGGAAGAAGTACAGGTTTGCTGTACCGTTGAGTCATACCGTTGAATATAATAATTAAAAGTATAATTATTATTTTGAGTTTCGTAAAGCCTGCCCGCCTGCCACGATGTACACAACTAATTGAAGAATTCCACCTCATTTTAAAGTAGGCTGTTAAACATTTACCTTGGTACAGGAAGTCGTTATTTAAAAACAAACTTCACATTGTCCGTTTAAAATTTAAAAACGGACATAAATAGCTTAATTATTTATGGGTATAATTTGGCGTTATTTTTTTGTTGTTAGTACTTTTAGTGCATGCGGGTTATGACGTGTTATCAAGCCACTTATCTGGCTAGTGTGTAATTAACTTAAGAGTAGGGTATTGTAGGGAATGGGGAGCACTCGGCCCGCGCGGTGCTTCTTAGTAATTCGTTCGGTTCATAGACAGATATTCTTAAACTATATCCGTAGGCATTTTTATTAAAGAAAGTTTTCTCTTAGAGCCAAGAAAGGTGTTGGAAATTTCTACGGAGATGTTGACTGTGTTAAAAACAAAGGTCCAGGAAAAACCCCACATAAGTTGATATTTATACTCGTTTCCTTACTGACACGTAGGATGAAAGACACGCCTTAATCTCACAAGAAAACGCTCTTTTGTAACCTTACCTTTTATCTATCTCCACGACTTGGTTCATAATTCACATCTATACTAATAATAAAGCTGAAGAATTTGTTAGTTTGAACGCGCTAAACTCTGGAATTATCAGTCGGATTTGAGAATTTTTTTTTGCAATTGATAGCCCATTTTTGAGAAAGGATATAAGCTACCTAGAATCACGCTAAAAGAACTGACGGCTGAAAGAACGCTAAACAAAAACGACTTAATACTTTGGAAGGTGATGCGATACGACGCGGTGGGTCGGGAGAACAAGAAATTTCATGCGGACGAAGTCGCAGGCAGAAGTTAGTAATTTATTTATTTATTTATACATATATACTTTATTCTACACCACAAAAATACATAGCATAAAAAATACATGGCACACTACAAAATATACAATGGGCAACCTTATCGCATTACTGCGATCTCTTCCAGGCAACCTTAGAATGGACAGTGATTTTCCTTGACATAAAATGGGACTGTCGTTGGTGAAAATATTATGTATACAATAAACTAAAATAGATACACAAATATATACATATCCAAAATTATAGATACCTACATAAATACATACATACTATATATATACAAGCAACGAAAAATAAAAGAAGACTGTAGATGATTGCAGTTAGGACAACAGTTAGGTAATATTACCTATAGACGTCATCAAAAGATTTATCGAAGAAAAATAACATCCGAAGTAATTCACAAACACTAAGCTTTCACATACGAACTTTGTCATTTATAATAGGATTAACATAAGCACATAACTTAGCTGATAACTCAAAAACCATGGAATACAAAAACATTCGTAATCCAACATTTCTTTGTCTCCCAGCCGTGCCCACTAATCAACAAAGTAGTCATATCCCTAGGGGCTGGCATAGAATACGAATAGTATAGAAGTGACTCTCTTTCTCATTGTAAATTTCTATAGTTTAGAGCGTTAGAAACGTTCAACACTTCAGGATTGTATCGCGTTACGTACTCCATGCTTCATAATTTATATAAAATTGATATCCCTAGGGAGTTACCGAGGGGCTCGTGGCTAAGTACGAAAAGGCCTGCTGAGGTATGGGTGACCATCTTTACATACCGACATCTTACCCGCCTTCAGAAAGCACGCCGTTGGTCCCGGCTGTCATTCGTGGATCTTTGACAGTCGTTACGGGTAGTCAGTCATTAGCCCGACAGTCTGACAACAAGTCTTACCAAGGGGTATCGTGTTACCCAGTAACTGGGTTTGGAGGTCAGATAGGTCTTAAAAGACTTAAAAGAGAATGACTAGTACTATTGAAAAACTCATAAAAATGAAATTTTGGCGCAAATAGAATTTTATTTATGGTAGCTAAAGTGGGTTTCTCAAAAACACATTTGTTTACATGTCTAACTCATACCTGTACGACCGTGTCTTACTAAAACTCAATCCTACCTAATATTATAAATGCGAAAATGAGTTTGTTTGTTACGCTTTCACGCTGCAACAGCTGAACGGATTTGGTTGAAATTTGGCACACAGATAGGCCATGTGCTGGGTAAGGACATAGGCTGTATCATCATTTCATCCTCGATCGCAGACGAAGTCGCGGGCAACAGTTAGTATATCATATTTACGCCCGGGTATTGCACACAAGTTTCACTTCTATACGGATTTATTACTCTATAGCACAAGTTTGACAAACTCTGGCGCGACAGTCAGAGAAACGTTCACGCGATCGTTATTTATACCGATAAGTACTCGCAGCCAGTCGCAGGTACGACCCGGCGAACAGCTAGTTTAGTAATCATGTCAAATTACTTCAAGGGTCAAATTAATAGTTATGTGTTTATTATTAGTTTACCGGTAATTCAGGTAAATTGTGAGCCTCTTAGGTTTTTTAAGAAATAAATAAATTGTTGTTACATTGTGGCTTTTAATGTCTATTTGTGTTAAAGTATCGTAGATGATGATGATCCTCAAGAATAGGTTTGTTGTTGTTGCTTACTTTTATTGCGTATATCTAATAAATATATAAGAAATATTTAACTTTCTCATGACTAGGAGGCCTAGGGGACGTAACGCATGGGTGTTATAGGTACCCTCCTAGTCATAAACGTTGCTTAAAGTTAAGACGTCAAAAAAAGCGGGGTGCAGTAGTAACCCTGTGGTAACCGCCGCCGCGAGTTTCGAGTTGTTGTGTGGCCAGTGAAAGCAAAGCGCCTGCTTTCATCATCGGTCTATAGCAGTCCACTGCTGGACATAGGCCTCTCCTATTGCACGCCATTCCTCTAGGCCTATATAGGCCTCTAATCCAGCTCCTACCAGCCATCCTGCGAAGATCGTCGCTCCACCTAGCCTTACGGCCAGACCTTACGTTTACCGGTTCGCGGTCTCCACTCAAGAACACGTCGCGCCTGCTTTGCTTTGTATAAATTATTTCATCACCACTGCTCTCAAAACGGTGAAGGAAAACATCGTGAGGAAACCGGCATGTCCTAGAACCAAAAATTCAAAGACATGTGACATCCACCAACCCGCACTAGGCCTGTGCGGTAGATTACAGCCCACTCCCTCTCACAAAGAGGCCTGTGTCCCAGCAGTGGGAACATTATAGGCTAATTATGCTATATCTGCATTGCACAATCAAAGGATACCTGTCCTAAACGTTATAAGGTAAAATTATAGGTGATTATGTAATAAACCAAGAGAAAGCATTAACCTTAATTAAACTCACACACTTTATAGCCAAATTAACTACAAGATAATAAGGCCGTACTAATTCTTGAACAACCCAGTTGATAATGATTTACTTTGCGACTCGCTACCAACTCACCTACGCAGTGCTTGTAAGAATAAAATTACAGATATCTTACAAAACATTACATGGGTAAGTTACATTAACATTATGAAATCGCACCATAAGCTTATGTTAATCTCTAAAGCTGTGTTTACACGGTCATCATCTGTCGAGCCTTTTCCCAACTATGTTGGCTCGGCTTCCAGTCTAACAGGATGCAGCTGAATACCAATATTTTACAGGGAGCGACTGCCTATCTGACCTCCACAACCCAGTGACTGAGTAATACGAAACTATTGGTAAGACTGGTTGTCAGATTTTCGGGCTTCTGACGACCCATAATGACTGTCAATGAGCCACGAATGACAGCCAGGATCAACAGCTTAACGTGCTTTCCGAGGAACGGAGGGCCACCACACCACCACGACCCATCCACGGACCAATCGCGGCAAGCGTAGCTTAGCCTGATTGAACGACCCGTGCGGCTGTTATTACTTAGCCACAAGCCCCTGTTTACATGGTCTGAACGAAAAATAGAGATGTGCCAAATATCCGAAAGCACTTGTCAGATTTTGAATGATATTCGTACTCTGCAATATTTTTGTGTTCGATTATTTATTGACGAATTCTTGGTTCTTTGTGTGTGCCTATTATTATCATATTAACCTCTATCCTATCCTCTCTCTACCTCTCTCTCTCTATTTATCTTTGTATTTTGTGTTTCACGAACTGTGTCCAAATAAACTTTTTTCTTTCTTTCTTTCTTTCTCTATCAAAAGCCATTGTTGATGTGTTACAGAGGTCATCTATCGACTGCAAAGTTAAACGTCAAACAGTTACAGGTAATTACGCGGGTGTAAAACTTTCGGAATTTGGCTGTCCTTATATTATTATACTAGCAGTTGCCCGCGACTTTGTCTGCGATCCAGGATAAAAAGTAGCTTATGTTCTTTTCCAGGTCTTTTTTTTTTTGAGTTTTCAACCTATCTGTCAAATTTCATGCAAATCTGTTCAGCCGTTTTAGCGTGGAAGCGTCACAAACATACTTTCGCATTTATAATATTAGGATACAGCTGGGAAAATACCTACCATCATCATTAATAATTTCGTTTTTTTTTAAAACCTATATTAGATTTGCATTTGTATACGTACGTACACACCTTGCCTAGCCGTAACCTCACTTAAGTATAACTTGACATTTAGCACAGCAAAGTAATCCAAGTTGTGAATACAGCCTAAGATTTGTTCCACACTGCGCCAGTCAAATTAGAGACAATAGTGTTGGCAGTAAATTCGGGATTAGCTATAAATCTTGTGGCGAAATATTCAAACGATTGATATCGACAAAGGTTAGGGAGTGCGTGTCAAATGT
This sequence comes from Apamea sordens, assembly GCA_945859715.1. Lineage (NCBI taxonomy): Eukaryota > Metazoa > Arthropoda > Insecta > Lepidoptera > Noctuidae > Apamea > Apamea sordens. Next base: position 16,066,329 of record OX244001.1, read on the forward strand.
AGGATTTATGTTCGGTTGCGACAGCCTGTGTGGGATGTGACGATTGTTTTGAATGGTGTGAACGAGGCGTAGTGTTGTGCTTTGCAGTATCCAAATTTGTCTATGTATCTTAGATGTTAGACGATGATAAATGATTTCGTTAAAACTACAGCAGCTCTCATATGGATGATTTGTCAATGGTCAGATAACTTTTATCTGAATAAAACAAAACTGTCAAACTGTCACATTCATTCCTCGAATAAAACTTGCCTGACGATTGAAAAATCAGCCCTAACTTAATAAATTTATCTTCGTAAAGGGATATTACTATAACTGAGCAATCTGAATGTTGTTTTTTCCATCACATTACATTCTTTAGAAGTGATCTTGTAGGTATATGTTTTTTTACTATAAAGGTAATTGTATTTCTTTGTCATAAGGTTGAAATTGGTCTGAAAAAAATTGGGAAAGGCTAGGCAGATGATGAGAAGTGGTCTTGTAGATGGTAATTGAGGAGAGACAAATACATGAGCGTAACTACTTTTGATCCTTCTTACTTAGGGCTGATTTCACCGATTAACTAAACGCGATCAGCACATCGAAACCGCGTCATGCGTCAGCGCGAGCTGTCATTTTCATCATCTTTGTGGAATATTGACAGGATCTCTTGAACACAGTTTAGATGTGTTGAATTGGCACTTTGAATTTTGATTTCTCGAAAACGTACAAATCTGTAGCTGAACAATATTCTGGCAACACTCAAGTACTAACAGTCGTGTGGGCAACAGAGTGGCGGTTGTAGGTGTCACCTAACTGTTTAAGTACTGATCACGACGCGGGCGCACTCAAGATCCGAGGTGACAATGAGACAATCGGAATTGCCGTGTAGAAGACAATTTGATTACCGGTTTATGGGCAATACGTAGTAGTTACGGAGTTAATGGATTTGTACCGTTGCCATAGTCACAGCAATGTTTGACACCCTTCATACCATGCTGCTGGTGTTTTATAGAGAAAATGTATTTACCTATGACGGGTAGATTTAACCCCTCAATGGATGCAGGTGTCTCAGACATTAATAAAGTCCTCCAGACCGAATTTCAGGCATGGCGACCAATCTCAGCGGAGACACGGAGTGTGCGCAGACACCGGTGCACTCTCTTTTCCCTCACTCTTACTGTCCGGTGGGTCGGCAATCCGACACGACCGGAGAGAGATCAGAGGGGTAAGTCTCGTAATTTTAAGACCGTTCACAGTCTGATCTCAGTCTCAATCTGTCAAAAAATACTTCTAATTTCCATACATTTTAACAAGTTTTTGACATTTGTTTGTCGCTGAGATGAGACTGCGACTAGATTTTTGACGTTTTAAATTACGAGAATTGGCCTGCAGGCGTAGGGCCAACGGCTTAACGTGCATTCCGAGGCATGGGGGACATCAATACCCTGTAAAAAAGCTCCTAAGCGTTTACTGGCTGACACGGACTGGACGTGGATGCCGGAGGACATCAGAGTGTTGTGGCGCAACCTGGGAGATGCCTACATCCGGCAGTGAACTGAGATAGGCTGAGTTCATTGATTGAAGCGTTGACTACACGACATTGTACACGGATAAAATGGTGAATGTGGCTGACTGACTGATTGATTGAATGATTAATACACAGCCGAAACTGCTGAAGATAAAAATACTAAAAAAAGATGAAAGAAGAAAAAAGGAAACAGAAAAAAAGAGAAATAAAACGATGTAATTGTTCGATGTAGAATAGGTGACGCTGGAAAAGGATTTTTGAGGTTTTCTAAACACTGTTGATCTTTAAATGCGAATGGTACCACCACAGCTAGTAAGATAATATAAACAAATGCTTGTGAAATAATCAGTGAAGGTCGTAATAATGTTATAGCGTGTTTTCCCACGAAACGTTCTGATGTTACCCAGGACATAAAACTATTGATGGTCGCGTAAAACATCCAGGCAACATCGAAAGCGTGGCTTGTATGCTAATGTGAAGGGAAAATGTAGTTTCTACTACAAGATAATAATATTATAATGCTCTTGTCCTTTTGTGTTGTAGTTTACCATTAAAAAGGTGAAAGATAACATCGTGAAGAAACCGGTAGGTCTTACAACCAATGAATCGATAACAAGTACTTTGTAAGTGTGACATCTACTATCACGCGCTGGGCCCTCGTGGTGGACTACGACTTGTGGGGTAATCGCGTCATACATTAATAGTAGCAATGGCTTTTTTTTGACAGCTCATCAACATTCATTGCGTAATTTACCTTGTTGAGAAGACAAATCTTTCGAACTTATGAAGCAATGGATTAGCAATATCATTCAAATTGTGATTAAAAGTGTGTTACGCAGTTGCCATTAAAAGGTGATTAGGCTTATCGTAGACCAATCCTTGCAAATCTCATTGAAAGAGGAAGTCTCTAGTCGCCTGCACCAGCAAATTGCTTGTCAAAATGCAGTAAAGTTACTATCATATGATTTGACTACCAACTTAAATTGTCAGTATATCCAGATCACAACACAACAACAAACACAGACAACATCAACACAACAACAACACAACTGGCTTTGACAGTTGTATGAAATAGTAAAAACACGGCACATTGACTTGGGATGTGACAATTTATGTATACTGACCACCATGATAGCTGTATCTAGACACAATATCTTATAGAAATTACCTACAATGCTTCTATTATCAGTAGATCTTCAATGTATCTGGTCATTTAGCTGGTGGTAGTTGGGTGGGCATGACCCGATCTCTCCATCGTCATTTGGCGCGGCTCGAGGTAACTTACCTTTCTCCTGTTACCCTTTTCTCGTATCATTGTTCGTCTAAACTGCCCAATTATCCTCAATTGTTTGATATCTTTGGGAAAGTACTAACGTTACTCTGAAGGGTCTAACCTATTGTGGAAAAGATAACATTTAGGGGTGACATCGAGCTCGGAAAGAAAGAAGCTTTTGTTGACAATAATTACGGTTTAAATAAAAATAAAAAAAATGTTTCTATCAAATTGGATCTATGAATACAATGTATGAAAGATCCTTTCGGAGTTTACTATTCGCTGGTTTTGAAAAACTAAAACGAGGAAGTTCAACCGCAAGAAGAGAAGTTTTTCTGACTGGGCAAGTGGGATTTTGCTGGTGGGGTTGTAGTACCGAAGTCAGGGGGCCTACTCCGAAGTAGTATCGGCCGAATGTTCGGCCGTTTCCTGCCACGAAGTAACTATTTGGTTCGGCCGGTTCCGATCCTACACTCCTACACTCTTTCGAATATTGACTATGGTCCCGACCCAACTGAGCCGATCCGAACTTTTTTCGCATTTTTCAATAATAGTCGATTCGGCCATGTGTCGGTCCGATCCGAACATTCGCACTTTGCAGTTCGGAGTAGGCCCCCAGGTGTCACGAGATCAGCATCCCATTCTAGAAAACATTGTCTACTTAAAGCTACAGTTTGATCTATTTTGCTACAAATATAAGAGCCAACCATCCATGTGCTTCGAAGAATCCAGAGCATCTTAAAGGAACAGATCCTTCTTTACTTCGCCCGGCAAACTCGTAAACCTCAGGTCCTTTCGAAAGTAATGGCTGAGCAATACCGCAGTGTGAGGACCTCCTTGACTTATGTGTGTTGGACACCGAAATCGCTCCGACATGATGCTATCGGCAACACGACGTGACACGCTCATGGGAAAATGTCCACTACCATTTGTTATTACGGTCTATAATTGGATGTGGGTGAATTTATGGTGAATAGATAGATAATTATGGTAAATGGTAATTATCTGACTTTTTTACCGTCTGGACAAAAGCAGGGTATAAAAGATGAACGGAGTAGATGCCTATGGTACAGAAATTACTTTATTTTTACGAGTAACATACTTTGATTGAATGTCGCTACGAATTCATTGACAATTTCCGCGCGTAGAATAGGATGCCTATTATCTAGAATGATTTGTCGATTTATTTCTATGTTATTGTTTTAAAAGAAGTCCTCAAACTGGAAGGTATCTCTTATGTTCCTCCTTGTTGCCAAAAGTGAAACGTCTACTGTACTCGAAGACAAAATAACAGCATTAGACCATCTCACCTTTACATTTACTTAAAGCGACCCATGGAAAGTTTTCACTAGGTGCCTGATTGGATTTTCTTTACGCAAAAATGACGAGCGGTGGCGAAGGAGCGAATTTTCAAAAATCCTTCCTTCCTTCCTTCCTTGCTCACTCTCGTTGTACAAGGAACTCTTGTATTTTAAGTTCAAGAAGTTTTATAGTTCAAGACCCAGCGGTTTAGGCTGGGCGCTGTCTCTCAATGAATTAGTTAATTTAAGGTTTTTAAACAGTTGGAGATCATCATCAACTGCCTTTTGCCACAGCCTTTTCCCAACTATAAGTATACGTTGGGGTCGGCTCCCACTGTAACCTGATGCAGCTGAATACCAGTATTTTACATGGAGCTATTGGCTATCTGACTTCCACAACCCAGTTACTGGGTAATACTTAACCATATATACTCTGTATTCAATGTAGGTAATTTACATCGTACGCCGTTCGTGTTTGTTTAACTTTTTTATATTATGTGGAAAATGTTGTTGGTTATACATTTATACTCCCATTTTAGTTTTAAGTTCTATATCATAACATTGTAATGTATAACCGTTTATTTTTGTATTACGATACCCCTTGGTAAGACTGGTTGTCAGACTATCGGGCTACTGACGACCCGTAATGACTGTCAAAGATCCACGAATGACAGCCGGGACCAACGGCATAACGTGCTTTCCGAATCTCTTAATGCAATTATGTCTTGGTATGTAAAGATGGTCACCCATTCATGAACCAACCGCGGCAAGCAAGTTTTAACGAGTTGAAGATAATTTTATTAATTCTCCTCAGTTATCGGAAACTTCACACAGTTCAGACGATTTAAGATAGCAATAAAATATTCTTTAATTTATTTTTAAATCTCGTATTAACAGTAGTTATTTACTGACTCAAATTCAATAAATTCACAATTAACTAATGAAAGTCGTGTATCTCGAATAAACCTAAATCATTAATGAGGATTTCAGTGATTTCTTTAATTAGTTAGCGCTTCTAATTGCTTGTCGGAAATAAAAAATAATGAACTGTTAATTATGGTTTATGGCAATAATTATTGTTGTTAAGTGAAAATTTGCTCTTAATTAAATGTTTATGTTACCAGTTCTCACGGAGACGTTAATATTGCTGTATAGTAAAAACTAGTTCTTCGATTAAAGCCAAAATTAGTTGGCTTTTGGTTGTAAAATTGTAAAAGATTTAAATTAAGTATTTCAAAGTATCTGTATCAATGGGTCGACGCACTAAAAATTGTGTTTTAGAATGATTACTGTCCAAAAGTTTTATGACGACCTAATCTAACGTTCGTATTCTGGTCGATATGACGTCATGTATGTGTCGACTGGTCCCGATCACTCTTTGCATGTCGCATGTAAACTGCGATTTCGCGGAGCTTTACTGCGAGAAATGCTCGATCGACATGACGAGTATAGCTCAATTTGATTTTAACGAGGGAAAAGTACGAATCGAAGAACAATAACGAATGCGAGATGCTCAAGAATTGCCTTCCTGATTTAAGTTAATAAGTAAGTCGTATCACTTAAATTACATAAGTATCCTGTGAAAAGACTGCATTGCATACATAATATAGAAGCGAAACGGATAACTCCTGAAATATTTGGTAAAAAAATAACTGAAGGTCCTTTGTACGTATGAGGAGCAGGGTGTAAAGTTCAATCATCCTATATAGAAAAGAGAATGCAGGATTTTTGCGTGACGTCAGTATAATGCGTAGTTCGCATGTGGCGGTGTAGATGCCGCCACAAACCTATTCTGCACTACACTTATCTCTTCTCGTGCTCACGGCATGGTCCCAAAGTAGTCCATTGAAGACCAAGATTCTTCATACTGTTATCTCCTCTGAAAGACACGAAAGAATACTATAACTAGCTTTCCAGAGTAGAGACAGTTAGTAGGGGTCGCTAGTGGACTTCGCACGATCTGCTGTAGTGGGGTTAACGAGTGGCCCATTGAAGGCTTTCGTCAGATGTATTGTGGGCCGTAAGCAGGCGTCGTGACCACTAAACTTAATGCTTACACGCCTTCGGTTAGCGCGGCGACAGATATTGGGCGACCGCGAAGTTGGGGAAAGGTTAGTGCTTGAATATGGTGAAGTACCAGATTTCTTGTTGTAATTGTGAGGAAATACTTAAATACCTATAATGGAGCAGTGGTGATCCTTTGAAGCAGTGATGGCCAGTGATATCGGCCTCGACTTGTCGAGTTGTCATGACTTCAAATCCAGGCAGGCACTGTACTTGGTATATTTAATTTCGACACGATGTTTTCTTCACCGTTCGGGGCCAATGCTCCCGAAATGGTGAAGGAAAACATCGTGAGGAAACCAGCATGTCCATGTTCGGTAGCAGAGTACCTATGGGTATTGACAATGTAACTCTTTTTTTCCAGTAGGTACCTTCATCCGTGGTTACTATGGTTTTCGTTCATTTATGTAGGTATGTATTAACAGGATTTTAACTAAGACACCTCGCTCACTTGGCTGGTTACTAGCCCTATAATGCGTCAGTCAGATGCCTAAACCATTTCGCAATTCTTTCCCACAACCAATAAACCTAACGACCACCAATAAGCAATAAATAAGCGAACTTTCACACAACTGCAGCAGATTACAGTAATAAATCTGCACTCATTAACACATTCGCCACTAATTTAATGTAATCCCCCACACCTGTCTCACACTACACAATCTGGAATCATTAATACACATACCGACTTCTTTTGAACGGAATACCGAACAAAATAGTTCAAAGAAAACAAAACCGAGGGGAAATCGGGAACAAGGAAAAAAAAAAGAGAATTTGAAAAAAGAAATGGATTCCCACACGGAGGTGTATGTTGGATGTAACACCTCATTTCGTAGACCGTCCATCAAGGTATCGTGCCAAATGAAATATCGGAAACAATTTTTGTAGCTCATTATAAAATGCACCTGTCTGACTGTCCGTACATACGTTTGTGTTACGATTTTTAAATTACAAAATTGCTCAATTGCAACCGTGGTGGTGCAGATGGAATATTTATGTGTAGTCAATGTCACTTTTGAAGACCAGCTTGGTAGATTAATGTCTTTGGGGTAAATAACACTTTATACGAAGTTGGTGTCACTGTTTTAATTAGTATAAAAAATGGCGTAATGAATTTCAGTTTAGTTGTAGTGCCAAAATGCACTACAAACAGACAGACATCTTGATGCTTGAGAAAATGATAGTAATTATAGCCACTAGAATAACAATGGCTAGTTTTGTAGCACTTGTCGTAACCCGTATGTCGTAAAGTATTTAAATGATGACAGATAGGTACAGAAAAATGAGCCCCAATTTTTCTATCTATTCTGTACGTATATAAATCTCACCGTGAAAACTTAGGTGAGCTTAAAGTGAGCTGGCATAAATGTCAATCCCTATCATTAGGTGGAATGAGATAGCACAGGTGACGTTAGCTTGAAGTAAGCTGTCAATAGTGTTAATCCCTAGAATCAGGTGGAAAGTCAGCTCACTTCACCTAAGTTTTCACGGTAAGAGATTTCTTTAGAAATAAGCATCACCTTTGTAAGTATTTTTCTGTTCCTTTCTTTTTGTCTGTTTATATGTGTGTAGGTACTACATAAACGGTTAAATAAAATAAATAAATAAATAAGACTTTTACAGAATACATCAGTTTCTATGTTTATGGATATGTTTTGGTCTTGCTCTAAACTACCTCTTGCGTAAAAAAATGTACTCTGTGATCTTGCGTCTCCACCTCTCAACGACGATAGTCGCGATCGTCCAATCATTATAGAGTTTTATCTCGTTGATGATATAAGTGTAATTAAGTATTTAATAGATTGAAGGTTGCACACCTTCTTTAATTACAGCCCTCCGTTCCGACTATGTATTTATGGTGAACAGTAAGATGATAACATCAAGTGATTTTACTCAACATAAACTGTTGAAGATGAGTTCATCTTTAATTTCCTTAGGTACACAACTGACTATTTAATAAAATAATATACTTATCGATTATCTATACTTGATTTCTTCAAGTTATGGAACAGCAAACTTAATATCATATTTAACAAAGTTCAAATTCCATTGCAAACAAAAACTTATTAGGACCTTGTGGTTGCAAATTGACGGCACAGTTGGCGCAGTGGTTAAGTGATTGACTGCTGCGCTGCGTGTCGCGGGTTCGATTCCCGCACGGAACAAATATTTGTATGGCCTACAAGTAGTTGTTCCGGATCTGGCTGTTTGTGTATGTGAGTTTAAATGTTTGTAAACGCACCCACGACACAGGAGAAATTCCTAGTGTGGGACGACATTTTTTTGAAAAAAAAGGGTTACTCAAAAATCAACTTAGAATATATTTAAATAAAGTAGATAATTGATTAAATGGTGATGGAATGTAAATTATCTGAGATTATGAACACAGCTATACTTTAAACTTTAGCAGCTCCTTTGTTATATTTTAACAAACGGGCTGGCTGCTAAATTTCTTATATGGTAGGTTAGTCGATTTTTGAGATCGCCATTTGCTAGGCGTGATGACAACCGCAGGGTCTTCAAACTATTGCCTGAATTTAACTTCTTCAAACTTAAAATAAAGTTGATGTGCGCCTGCGTGACACTAGCTACATGTTTAAGAAACACGACCGATGATGGGTTACTCAGTGGAGGCGTATGCAGAACAAACCAACAAACTGTCCTATCGAATTTTTTTTACATGTCAGAATTGTGTCTATTTTGTAACACAAGATACAGAAGAAAATATAATGTAACTTTTTTTTATTCATTAATATCCCACTGCTGGGCAAACGCCTCTAAGGGCAAAGGACTATAACTTACGGTTCAAAAATCCCCTTATAAGATTATGATACTAGACACCAATGGTCACTGGACACTTTGGTTCTACAAAAAAATCGTAAAGACAATTTTCATTATTTCTAAATTCAAGCAACGCCTGGTCGCCTCACTAGTTCGTAGAACGCGATGTAATTGCGATTGCGCACGAGTGGCATCGCCACGCTGTAATTTATAACAATTAAACAATACCCCGAGCACTAATCAGTTCCATTAGTTAGGTGCAGGGTTACCAGACCTCTTGAACAGCTGTTCAACTAAACTAGGGTTAACGAAGACGTTTAAAAAGGTGTTTAATTCGTAGTTGGATGAACATGTTTAAACACTTCGGAAAGATTCTAACAGAGTCGCCAATTATTATTACGGTGTTGCCAACAAAAATACTTGAAAAAATTAAATGACGACACTTGCTATGTAACATATGGACGGGATAAGGACAGGAGAATAATGACTTGCTACGTATCAAAAGTCTCGAAAGTCAACGGTCGAAATGTTGGCTTATGAGTCCATTCGCACGAAACGGGCGAATCGACACTTTTAAATAATTATGTTACACGTTTTTGGTCTAGTATATTCATTCGCCAAGTGTGCATATTCGCCATGTGCGATAGGTAGCGACCTTTATCTCAAAACAAAAAATCAGCTTGAAATCGTTTGCAATGTCATTTATCATACTTATAAAAGATTAAATCCTTGTTTAGTCTAAACAACTGCTAATCACGCGTTTGCGTTATGTCAGATTTTTAGGATAGAATGTTGAGAAAACTTTCTACATAAGTATATTTATTACCTATATCTTAAATTCAGGTTAGTGTTTTGTTAATTTTCTAATCGAGAACCCTAGTCAGTTTCGCGGGCGCGTCGAAAGACGATAACTTATTGTTTCGAATATCAATAGTTCACGTTTGTAATGCTTTGTATAATTTGCGAGTCGTAACGTTGTAGCCTTTGTTAGATTAGTTTTAGTATTGTTACATTCGCGCTTCGTTATCTTTAATTAAATTAATTTTATAACGGTGATTCTGCGTAGAACCAGGAAATTAAATTAGAATACTATGAAGTTTGATACTTTAAAAATATCGTTGTAGGTATGTGGTGATGAGATTTGGTATCACGGAGAAAGAGGATATGAATAAAGGGGTTAATGTGCAGAACAAAAAAAGAATATAAATAATCAATATCCGTCTCTTTTGCGATTTTTACGACTATTTCGTGACAGCACAGTATCGCAGTTTAAAGCTACGCGTATTCACATTATAATGAAGGCTTTTATGTTACAAATCCGACCGAGAGCTAACTCTTCTGCACTAAATTATCAGGTTATGATAATATATCGCTTAAACCGGAAAATTACAGTTTAAATCGCCGACATGGCCAAATCGGCGATTTAGAGCCACGATGTGTTTTTGATGCGATGTAAATTAGATACCTATCATGTATAATTCATGCCGAGAAATGGGAAGAGGTGGGCCAGATTTAATCTAACTACACTCTAACGGGCGAACAGTCTCGTTAATTAATAAAAAAAAAACTGATCGTAATAATAAATATCCCACGCAAAACATGAAATATGTCGACGACGATTTCTATTTGTTATTTATAGACAGGTTTCGAAAAGGTTAAGCTTGTTATTTTAAAGAGTCGACAAAGAAAAACTGCTTTATGAGTACGCTTGTTAATAGCGCAAAAACTGTTGCGGCGACAACTTTAATCTTAGTTTTAAACTCGCTTAAATATCGTGGAAGGTGCGCTCGGCATCCTAGAGCGCGCAGGGCTGGATCAAGGCTGCGCAGTATGGTGCAATCGCCCGCCGCGAAGCTTTAATTATACCTTTATTCATAAACTTTTTACACCCAGAAAGAAATGTGTAGTTCTATTTATATCTTCCCGTTTTATCCTAGAATGTGTCCACTCAAAAGGGTAATGACAATAAACTTCGAGAGCTTTGTGCCCGTAACATCTCTGACATTGTTGCACCTAATTGCATGCTCTGCGTGCCTGTGGTTCTAGTTTCATAGATGTGGTCGCTCTCTGGTCAAGTAAAATGTAGTTCACGCTGGGAAATAAATAGCTTCGAGAATGTAACAATGCAATGACATGTTGTGTTGTTGCTAACCGAGCGAATGTTTGAAAAAATATTTTCACAGTGCAATAAACTGTGCCTACTTACTAAGATTTATTAACCGTAACCGTACCTCATTATAAAAGCTAAGTGAGTACATCCCTGTACACGGAATGTCGGTCGCTATCCTAAAAATGCCGGAGCATCGCCTTCACTAGCGTCTGACGCCGACATCTACTGATTTTATGGACTCTAATTACACGATAAAATTGAATGACGTCCAACAAACTCGGCAGAAAAGGTGTGAGACCTGCTAATTGCGTATCAGACTGTACATGTAAACACCAATAATGGTAGCACAACTAGTCGAGGAATCGCCGAAGAAATATTATTAGTTTTTTTAATGAAATGATTAATTTTTATTGACGGAATGCTGGAGCGGTTGAATACCTCCCTGTGCTTATTTTTATGATCCTGTGCGGTACCGTGGCAATTAGTTGGAGTTCACCAATTTGTGTAATTACACATCTGACTAATCAAGATTTAATGTGACCGGTCATTTGGCGCGGTAGGTACTTTCTACAGTTCATTAATTTTTATTTCTGTAAAAATATTCAGTTACCTAGTTAAAATAGTTTCGCTTCGAAAATATTCAGTTGGTTAAAAGGCAGGTATTTTAATTGTTAACGGGTTCTTCTTTAAATATGAAAGTTGAAAACCATCCTAAGTACGACTCAGAATTAAATTTTGAGGTTTACGGCTCGCCAGCATACCGATAAATCCTGAGAGGTTTTCGTTGTGTGGCTAAAACCAAATTGTACAATAGGCTAAGTGTTTTAGAAATAAATAAATAATAATAATAACCATCTGCTTGGCCTTTTCTCAACGAAACCTTAGGGTCGGCTTCCAGTCTCACCGGATGCAGCTGAATACCAATATTTTGCATGAAGCGACTGCCTATCTGATCTGCACAACCCAGTTACTGTGTAATATGATACCCCTTGGTAAGATTAGTTGTCAGACTTTCAAGTTTGTGACGACCCATAACGACTGCCAAAGATCCACGAATGACAGCCAACGGGGGAGCCAAAGGTACCAACGGCTTAACATGCTTTCCGAGGCACGGAGGGGTCTTGATATGTAAAGATGGTCACCCGTCCACTGACCAACTGCGGCATGCGTAGCTTAACCTGATAGATCGACCCGTGCGGCTGTTATTACTTAGCCACAAGCCCCTCAAATTCTAATAATAATGAGATACATACATTTCATAATAGAGTTCAGACATAATTCTCAGTTTTTTCTGAAAACCCGAATTTTAGGTATTTGACTTTAATTTATCAGTTAACTATGACGTTAGTAAAACAGCATCAATCTTCGTAAACAAGAAAACTAATCATAGATCAATCAATTTATTTATTTTCCTATCACGCAAGTATGGTTCAGAATATGACTAAGAATGCACAGGAAGCAGAGTTATGCCCTGGAATAGAGGCTAATTTAAGATCTCACTGGATAAGTTTTGAAAAGGAAATGCTTATCCAGTGAACAATCTTTCTATAATCGCCTATAAAATTACAAGTGCGTAAGCAAAAGATATATTTTAGATGATTAACGATACTACGGTTACCCGCGCCTTCGTTCGCGTGACATGAGTAGCATTTGATTTTCGATTTATTCGGTTAGCTATCTGCCAGTGAGAGTCCCATCAAAATCGGTTCAGCCTTCCGGAGCTTAGCCGGAACAAATAGATAGACAGACAAACAAAAATTTGAAAAAATTGTTTTTGTTTTTTTAGGTACTTACCTATGTAGTTTCACATGGATTTGGTAAAATGCTGACATTACAAACGGACACTCCAATTTTATTTATTTGCATGTATGTATGTATTGTATGTCAAGACAAGACAAGGTATATGTAGAAAGATACCAGAAACCGCGTTGATCAAAATTTGGGCAGAATGATGCACCACCCAATGTTCTATGTGTAGCCAGTCCATCCAGTAAAAATCTCTTAGTGAAAAATTAGTTGAAGTAAGTTTGAAGTAATCTATCAATCCCTATCGTCAGGTGGGATGACAGTTCACTTCAAGCTCAATTCATCGAAATTTTTTCGGTCTTATTTTTAGGATAGCAACGCAGCACCCTAATTGCGCAATCTGAATCATTTTCAAAATCAAATCAAAATATTTTATTTCACATAAACGTACATGGGCACTTATGCAACGTCAGAAGCTAGGTGCACGGTTCGTATGTCGTTTCCTATGGAGACGAGCCGGAAAGAAACTCCACGGTTACTCTTTTAGAATAATTGGCTTTTACAATGTTTTCAAATTACAGTAGATAAGGGAGGACAGCGTAGGCCTGTCAACAAGTACCAGGTACTTGATAAAAGAAAAAAATGGCCTACAGATCTCAGAGTCTACAAGGCCTACAAAGTCCTCACATTTACATAATATAGAAGAATCCATCAAAAGGAAAGATAAAATATAAAAACCTATTACAACCAAGTGACATGACTGCCATTACAACCACTAATAAAGAGTTGAAACTAGAATAATGTCGAATAATAAAAAGATCATATCAAAGAAGTATGTAAAAAATAAATAAACATCGTAATTTGAGAGCAGTTAATAGACATTTACGTAGTTATGCCGTTAATGAGGTGCCAGGGAAGCCACATGTGCAGAAGAAATCATTGCCAAACTACCTTGTCTTCAACGTAGTATTAAATCTTATAATATGCTTTTTTGATAAGGACACGTTTGATGAGGGTTTTGAACTTTCCATCGCTAAGTTCTGTAACCGGCATTGGCAACTTGTTATATAGACGGATGCTGTTTATAAGAAATGATTTGCTAGTTTTAGTTAATCTAAATTTAGGAATCACAATTTCATTGTTACTACGTGTCAAAGTCCTAAGTTTTTGTGAGCATATAAAATACTTTCTAAAATGTAAAGAGAAGGCAGAGTTAGTATATCAATTTCTTTGAATTTGTTTCTAAGAGACTCGCGAGGACCCATTTTATACAGGGTGACAGGGAAACTCGACGTGTTCCTTCCAGGGCGTGATAGTGTGACCCATTTGCAACAATTAAGCACCCCATAAAGCCTAGGCGAAAATTCATGGAATCCGAGAAAACCCGATTTTAATGTTTTTTTGGAAATTTTCCAGAATTCGTCACAAAATATCGCTTATCTCAAAATTCTCTAATTGAGTGGCTTTCATAGCTATTCCATTGGCTACGTAATACTTTAACACACCTATTGAAGTTACCAAATTTTCTAAAATATCAAACAGTTAAGAGTTAAAGTAAAAAGTTTATTAACTATTTTCAAAAATCATCTATGTACACGAACTTTGACACCAGTTATCTCAAAATTTTACTGAAACAATAAGCGTACAAATTGCGGGGAAGACATCTTCATTTAATCAGCTATGCAATGAGGTACTAAAGTTTCATAAATGTTTGAAGGTGCCGATGAAACAGTCGATAATGTTGGCAAAGGTCGAATTTGCAAATTGTTGAAATATTTTAAAATTATGTGATAATCGAATTAATTAACTGGTTTATGTTATCCCTTTAACTCCTCACAACCCAGCAATCATTTCTACGTCATGGAGCTAGACCGTCGCAACCAGGTGGCAAGCTGAGACGCCACTTTCGAGTGGTTAGTATTATTACTCGTAGTTGATGCTCTAAGTAACCAACAGCAACTACATTCATAATTTCTTAAGGGGCTTGTGAAGCACATCATTTTATGTCATGCAAGTAGCTCGGGAGAGGTCAAGGTCCAGCTGTGAATTGCGATAGATTAACTTAATTGATTGGGTTGGACCCTTACTTTGTAAAAAGTTGCCTAAAGGCATAAAGTTGGCAGCAGCAAACTCTTTACTCCTACTAATAACAACAATCATCAATCTGTCGTCAAAGATTAAGGCAATGCTTTTTCTTGATCTTTCTCTAAACGACCAAATATTATGTGAAGAGTCTACCACACTGCAGGTTAATGACATGATAAATAAAAGATTATTTGTCTAAAGCTTAAAAAACCGAAGTATGTTTAAAATTTAAGAGTTTACACGTGCGCTGTAATTTAAAAATCAGGGTAAAAATAAACGAACTTAGCGACAAGTGATCGGTGATTAGCTCATCGACTGCGAGTAATACTTACCACTTGAAAGCGTGGTCACTTGCGGATCGAAGGTAAAGGGATAACATAAACCAGTTAATTAATTCGATTATCACATCATTTTAAAATATTTCAACAATTTGCAAATTCGACCTTTGCCAACATTATCGACTGTTTCATCGGCACCTTTAAACATTTATGAAACTTTAGTACCTCATTGCATAGCTGATCAAATGAAGATGTCTTCCCCGTAATTTGTACGCTTATTGTTTTAGTAAAATTTTGAGATAACTGATGTCAAATGTCGTGTACGTAGATGATATTTGAAAATAGTTAGTAAACTTCTTACTTTAACTTTTAACTGTTTGATATTTTAGAAAATTTGGTAACATCAATAGGTGTGTTAAAGTATTACGTAGCCAATAGAATAGCTATGAAAGCCACTCAATCAGAGAATTTAGAGATAAGCGATATTTAGTGTCGAATTCTGGAAAATTTTCAAAAAAACATGAAAATCGGTTTTTCTCGGATTCCATGAATTTTCGCCTAGGCTTTATGGGGTGCTTAATTGTTGCAAATGGGTCACACTATCACGCCCTGGAAGGAACACGTCGAGTTTCCCTGTCACCCTGTAGATTGCGCGGATTGCCCTCTTTTGTAAAATGAAAATTGAATCTACGTCAGCTGCCGATCTCCACAGCAGAACACCATAAGACATAATACTGTGGAAATAAGCAAAGTATACTAACCTAGCTGTGTGTGCTCTAACTGTCAACTGCCTTATTTTTCTTACTGCTACTCTAATGTGTGCGCCCCATTGTAATTTTGAATCTAAAGTAATTCCAAGAAATACAGTTTCCATAATAGCATCTAGTTTCTTGTCATCAAGTTTTAAATTTAGACCTACTTGAGGTACATTTGGTAATGAGAAATTAAGACATTTAGTTTTGTTCGCATTAAGTAAAAGATTATTAGGTGCAAATCATTTCGAAAGAACAGCCAGACTATGCTATACGTTGACACGTAAGACATCTGTATCTTTTCTATGTATTTAAAAAATAAGGGAAGTGTCAGCAGCGAATAAAATTATATCCGATAGGTTAGCCATCATGTAAGGAAGGTCGTTAATATATACTAGAAATAGGAAAGGGCCAAGAATTGAGCCTTGAGGCACGCCCATCCTATCTAGAGATCCCGAGGACGTCGCCCCGTTAACGTTTACTTTTTGCTGCCTTTTTGATAGATAGGAAAGAACAAGATCAGCGGCTTGTCCACGAATTCCGTAGTGGTATAATTTACAGCTCAGTGTATTATGGTCGACGCAGTCAAACGCTTTTGAGAGGTCGCAGAAAATGCCAATTGTATCCTGGGACTTCTCCCAGGATTTAAAAATGTGACTGATGAGTTTTACTCCCGCTTCTGTCGTCGACCTATCTTTCGTGAAACCAAACTGGCGACCATGTAAAATCCCATTTGAGTTAAAATGTGACAACATCTGGTTCAGTATGATTTTTTCATAGATTTTGCTCAGTGCTGGTAGTATAGATATAGGTATATAATTGAAGGGATGCAACTTATTACCCGATTTAAAATATAATTTTGAAATATATTGCTAATCCATTGCTTCATAATTATGTTCGAAAAATTTGCCTGCTCAACACCGTAAATAACGCAATGAATGTTGTTGAACTGTCAAAATGAAAGACATTGCTACTGTTTAGTGTGTTACGCAATGACCTCGCTGGTCACAATTATAGGTGTAGGTAACGACTTTCCATTAGTTTTCTTACCATGTCACAAACCAACTACAGTACCAAATACTCACATTGTTACCCATTTCCCACACATAAAAATAAACAAAAGTCTACAAAACCTGCTGTCTGTACCACACATGTTTTTCGTTTAATCCACTATCAAACAAAGTAAGATTAATGAAGTAATTACATCAATTGTCACGGCCATCAAATATAATGTCACCAGCCATGGCGTCTGGCGGAACCGGAAACGACGCCATCCTTTTTGAATGGCCGAAGATGGCCGAACATGATCGTGAGAATGTTTGAATTTAGAATCTTCAGATTTTCTTTTTTTCGTTTGTTCTTTTTTCTTCGACGTGTGTGGCCAAGATAATTTTGATAAGTGGGCGGAGAATTGGTGTTTTATTTTGTAATTTTAGGATAAAGGTTATAGTGAAGCATTTGGTTTTTTGTGAAAGGAGATATGACTAAAAATAGAGACTTTTGAGGTCAAGGGTTAGTCACAGAGTTTCATAGTTTAATCATACTTAATTATTTTAATTGTGGCGCCATTTAGAAGCAACCATATAGCCATGTCAATGAGGTCAGCCGAAAGGTAAATTTTTCCTTTCATTCGCTGAAATGCCTTCAGGGTCTTCTGCCATTAAAGACTAAAATTTCTTTGGCAGAAACACTTATTCAGCTGATTATAGATTATGCCGACGCCTGCTACCTGGATGCTACTGAGGAGCTATTAAACAAGCTTGAGTGCTTGCAAAACCTGTGCATTTGCTTTGTTTTCGGTCTTCGAAAGTATGAACATGTTTCTCACCTTCGCAAGGAACTCAAGTGGCTCCCAATTTGCTTTCGCAGGAACACTTGGATTTTATGTCTACTCTACGACATCTTGCACAACCGTCTTATCTTTTCTACCTGCTGCGTGAGCGTTTTTCTCGATTAAAAGAGCATTATCTTTCCTCTATACCGTGAATATTTATGTATATGTATATATATTTTAGTAGTATGTATTTATTTAAGTAAACTTATGTAATTTTTTAGTTTTAAACTTCAAACATTCATATATTTTCTTCTTGTTCTCACACACTATTGTCTACATTTCTTTTTTACTTCTCCTTTCGCAGGTCTGCTGGAAGAAATTTATTACGAAATATCCCTATGTATTTTACTGTGTGTACATAAATAATAAAATAAATAATAAATAGAGTTATTAGTGTTGTTCTGTTTATTAAGCTAAATCAACTGCACGACTATTGTCGTGCAGTTGATTTAGCTACTGAATCGTCTTCTGCTCATTTTCGCCCTATTTCGTTTTTTCAGTAAGTAACTAATTAAGTATTTCTGATCCCTGAAATAGGTACACAAACTCTTAATATTTACGAAACTATCCCACCAAACTGAGCGTCTAAACGGTGTTCTACGAGCTTCTCCAACTGCCGATCAATACCATAAACAAAAAACAATCGAATTTTGAATTCAAATCCCTTAAAATTGCAAGTCATCCCCAGCCCTACTATTTGCGCACAACTCACTGTTGTTTCACCCTCGTGAGTCGTGACCCGTGTTTCTCCGATGAAGTCATAATTTATATAATGCATTGAAAATTGTTTCTCGCGTCAGATATCCGTGGTGCACCTACTAATCGGTTACGGTGCGCCCGGAGCATCCGCAAAAAGATTTATGGGAACGGGAATCGAGAATCGAGATCTCGTTTGCGCTGAATCGATTTCGTCTTATAATAAGTGTGGAACAGTTGAAAGATGAATGGGGAAGTGAACGGCTCGTGATCGAATCGAGCGAACGCAAGCGAATTGTAAATTAAATATTGATTATTTTTTTTATGGAACTGTTTTGCGCCGTGATGTGAATAGGGTTAGTCGGAGAAATGTTCGTGTAATCAGAATTCGATAGTTAAGCTTTGTGTCCTAGAATGCTAGGACCCAAACCTTAACTATCGTAGAAAATGTATTCTTTCACATAATGATGTGAAAGAGGACGTTTTCTACGATAGTGAGGTGATGAGTTTCCTCACGGTAAACTCAAAAGATTTTTGGTCGAACTTCGACGTCCAATTCTGAGCTGCACGATTCGATTATGCTACCGAGTTAAATGCAGCGATTTGTTTTAAATATTAATTTCCACTCCCTATAACACACTGCGCGATCCCATCCTATAATTATATAAATAAACCCATATTCAATTAAAATAATGTAAGCAACGTGACCCATATCAGTTCCCGCTAAAATTACCGAACCTCCCAGCAGTCAATTATTTTGTAGTAAATTAACTCCCGAGTGAGTTTATTGATAAACTACGTGAATTAATTACATAAAGATTTTACCATAAAAATGTAATATTTATAAGGAGCGAGCAATCGATCGGAATGAAGCTATAAATTATTGTAATATCTTCGAAAATTATTTTCTGTTCGCTTTTGATTTTTTTCTTTGATAAGGATCGTACAGGGCCGGACTCCATGTTAAATAGTATTGCTATAAACGCACCGACACGGTATCATTTACATATTACATTGTGTCTTCATATTTAAATATCAATTACTTGTGTGGAATAATGACGAGTGCAGTTTTTCAGGTAATTTTATTACTTGTCATAATTCTCCAATCGTTCTGCTAAATGATTTTCGTATAATTTTTATGCAATGAAGAGTTTGATTGACAGTTGTGAGTGAAACTGCGAGTCATTGTAAGTTATTGTGATTTATGCTAAACATTATATTTATGAAGTGCATTACCATGCTGATATGGGAAGAAAAACATGGAGTATCAGTTTATTGTTTTGTCATGCGAGCGCCTACATAAATCTTTACGATGCATAATTAATTAGACAATTATAAAATAGCTCAATAATTAATGAAATCTTTGTATGGCATGACATAATAAACCTAACTGTTTAGAATCACTTTTAAAGAACGGTCATAATTAAAATGTTCACGTCATTGGCAGTAGATTTTAACATAAAATAATGTAACGCCTGTAATTCCCCGAAGTGTCACCTACATTTCGACTAATTAAGAGATTAGAATATTAAAAATTAAGCCTTAAAAACCGGCATTTAATAGGAATCCACGAAAAAAGCGTTTAAAGCGGGTCTTATAACTAAGTTCAAATCGAAATGAAATTATTTTGGCCTACTCCTATCATTAATTCGGCTTCTTCTGGGCAAACTCGTTCCACCGTAGATCTCATCCCTGCCTCTGGGCTGGATTGAGGTCAAGAGTGAGCCCATTGTGAATAAAAAAAAAAAAAAATTAAGGTGCCAAATCAATAACCGAGCAAAATTAAGGTGCCAAATCAATAACCGAGCAAAATATAAACAAATAAATACAGACTCCGTCCCTGCCCTCCTTCGTGCTCGCTCCAGGGAGGTCTGCACCTCATGAGAACATCTCGGTCGCGCCACACGCATAATAACTAACAATGTTGCCAACACTAAAATTTTGATTACCCAATGAAAGTGCGATTTCATCGGTGTATTACGCCCGACTTTTATGAGGGAAATGATGTCTTAAAAATAAAATATTGAAGTGTGTGGGTGTTGCTTATATGTTCTGGTCATGATTATACGGTTTCAGTTTTTATGTGGGCACGTGCTTCGTGAGTTAGTAGTAATAAGGTATATTTGAAGTAGATACTGGCGCCGATTCCTTTGTTCACAAACTAAATTAAATTTAAGTTCAGTGCATCTTTTTCTTTCTATTTCATTAAGAAAAGGACAGAAGATAAATATTAGTTTAGTCCTGTCAAACTAAGATACGCCATAGACAAATTAGACGTGATTAAAAACATGCTTAATTAAATACAGTTGACCTTCAACTTCGAGATTATCTTAGTACAAATTTTAACTCCACTAGATTTGTAGCTTTGTTGATGAGACAACATAATTTCACTAATTTCAAACACTGCGAACGATGACTGTGAATGATAGACCATCAATCGCTGTAGTACAAGTTTCTTCACCCCTTCATCATCATCTGCCAAGCCTTTTCCCAACTATGTTGGGGTCGGCTTGCAGTCTAACCGGATGCAGCTGTACAACCCAACACAACCCAGTAATAATAATACAACCCAGTTACTGGGTAATAAGAAGCCCCTTGGTATGACCGGTTGTCAGGCTTTCGGGCCTCTGGCGACCCGTAATGATTGTCAAAGATCCACGAATGTCAGCCGGGACCAACGGCTTAATGTGCTTTTCGAGATACGGAGGGATCTTGGTATGTAAAGATGGTCATCCACGGACCAACCGCGTCAAGCGTAGCTCTGATCGATATTCCCAACCTAAGAATGGTTAAGAATATTGAAAAGCACCTCAAAAGGACCTAAAATAAATAAAATAACATTGATATTTACGACACAAACCGTTATGTTTTCATTAACATAAACATCAGAATACAATCTTCATTCTACCCGTGAAGTGGTTTGGGAGTGGCCACATAGAGGCACCCAGTAATTATAAGCACTCGAATACACTGATCATGTCTTATAGCTAGTAATTAAAACAAATCTTAGATACAATTCAATTAACTGGTAAAGGTGGACTGGTGGGTAATTATTTTTAGATGAATGAAGAGCGTCTGGACCGCAAGTCAGAAATAGTCAGCCTTTCTCTGATCATAGTGTTTCGCAAGAACGATGGCCTTCAAAATACAAATGTATGTGAACAAATATCAGGAATATGACAGAAGTGACATAGCATAATCCGCTTATAATGTTCCCACGGCTGGGACACAGGCCTTCTCTTTGTGGGGTAGGCCGTAACCCACCACGAGGGTCCAGTGCGGGTGGTAGATGTCACAAGTCTTCAAATTTTTGTACCTAGGACATACCGGTTTCCTCACGATGTTTTCGTTCAACGTTTTGAGAGCAAGTAGAGCTCCTATCTAGGTCTGCCTTTGACCACTCGTAAGTCTTGGACGGTACCACTGGGCCACCAGCTCTCACGAAAGCCATGTAGCGGTATCTACAACGCCACATGCGAACAACGCGTCACACTGACGTCACGCAAATCCTGCATCTCGCAAGCAGAGTTTACGGCGCAATTAGCATACATACAAACTTTTTTGTTGCGCAGTTGCCCGCCAGACTACACCCGTCTGGTCGGAGGACCCTCCATTTTCTATGGAGGATGAGTGAACTTTTACACCCTGTTCCTCATACCTATATAGACACATCGAAGCTTAAAAGTTAATAGAGTTGAAGTAATAATGACAATACCTACTATCTTCGTCCTACTTATTCGACACGACTAAGAGATCAGGCGCAGGACCGACGGCTTGACGTGCTCTCTGCATAATGGATGGAGTCTCGATATTCAACATGAATGATGTAACTAATCAAACTCAAATCATTTAATTCAACTAAACCAATTACAGGTACTTTTGAATGGTCAAAGGGTCGGTCAGTCAGTAAGATGAAGCTAGTTGCCCAGTTAATATTTTTGTAGCAACCTATTTTATAAGAGTGTTCATGGAGTTTCTTGCCCGATCTTTTCCATAGGTACCCACAACGCTTTGGAATGGACAACTAGTTTCATAATTCTGACAGAGCGACTCTTTGACAATTCAAAAGTGCTTATAAATGGTTAAATTTGAATAATTATTTTGAGTTTGAGTTTGATAAGTTAAGAAAATGGTCACCCATCCATGCGTCGACCTGGCCAAGCGCAGCTTAACCTCGCCTTTTTCGGTCCGCTCGGCTGTTCTACAGCAGCACGAGCAGTTCGAGCTTCACAAAGAGAGGTATCAGTCTAGCATGCTGAGATAGGAGCCTTTTGGCCTCGTATAGGACTTTGTTTCATTTTTTTTTCCTTTTGTTACTTTTTTATATAATTTGTTTTATTTTTAACTGTGTTTAGTTTAGTTTATGATCCTGTACGAGTCGCAATAAATACTTTTTCTTTCTTTCTTACCAAGTAATAATAATATAGCATTATTTAACCTACACGATTCATGTTTTATTACTATTATTAATATATTAATAAACGACGTCCGCTTACCTCAACCTTTACAAAGGAATTGATTAAAATTGCGAATAGAATTAATCCGTATGCGCCTGCGCCTGCGTCCATCAGATCGTTGATAAGGTTAAGGGCTAGTTAGTCCACTTTCAAATAAAATAAGAGATACACATCTAATAGATGCGATGCTTGAAATTAACATCATAATGCGATATTTATTATTAATAATGAGCCCATCAGCCATCAGCTGCTTTCATCTGCTGATTATAGGAAGAAAATGAGGCTATTGTGTGGCCTACTGAATATTAAAATAAATAATTAAAGGCTAATAGGTTGTTAGCACCTGCTTTGCGGCTATATACCTGCTCTAACAGGCCATTTATAATCAAATTAATGTAAAATCTAAATGCTGAAAAAGGTAATAATTATGATTTTGATGAACCTTTCTATTTTTTCGTTTAGTTCCTGGAGTGGGTTATATTCACAGATTATGCTATACACCATAATACATGTTCTTCACGTACAAAGGAAGTAGTACTTAAAAAGGCTTCGTTACAAAGATATTTGTAATTTCATTTAATGAAACTGAATCGAGCTATGCAGTAAGAAAGGTTCTTAGTTTGGTATATTCCTTAGTTTGGCCTCTGTTGCCGCTTAGTGCAATTAAAATGATAAATCTATCAAATGCTTCGGATAAAGAGATAAAGAGGCATGCATACATATCGGGTGATTTACGTCAAGTTTGTACGAAAAATAAATAAAAATTCATTAATGTAAATGCAATTCTCGTAATTTTAAGAACGTTCACAGTCTGATCTCAGTCTCAATCTGCCAAAAAATACTTCTAATTTCCCTACATTTTGACAAGTTTTTGACATTATTTTGTTTGTCGCCGAGATGAGACTGTGACTAGATTTTTAACGTTTTAAATTACGAGAATTCGCCTTCTGGTCGAAGTTTACTCGTATGTAAATATATCGTCCGGAACACGGTGTATCTACAAGGTTATTTTGGCGCGTATTTTTATAATCAGAACTAACGCCGCCATGTTGGTTTTTGAATAAGTTTCAAGTGACAGTGATAGAGTGTGTGTGTATGTGGTGAGACTCAACTAGGTCAAACTCAAACTCAACCTATTTATTTCAATTAAACCAATTACAGGCACTTTTGAATTGTCAAGGGCCGGTCAGTCAAAAAGATGAAGCTAGTCGCTCATTCCAAAGCGTAGGACAAGAAACTCCATGGACACAGGCACTATAGTTGCTTTGTAAATGCGTTTTGTGAGCAGTGGTACCCAGCGGAAACGGCAGCGACTAACGAGTTGTAGGTTATAGGGTCGAACCCAGACAGGCGCTTAGTTTGTGTAAATTTATTTCACCACCTCTGCTCTCAAAACGGTGAAGGATCATCGTTAGGAAACTGGCACGTCTTAGAACCAAAAATTCGAAGATTTATCATCTACCAACCCGCACTGGGTCTGCGTGGTGGATTACATCCCACTTCACAGAGAGGAGGCCTGTGTCCCAGCAGTGGGAACGTTATAGGCTGTTTATGATGATGATGATGAATATGCGTTTTACGTGATCTGTACCAAATTAAAGGTAATATGTTTCTTTCGTAATACCTACTATAAACAAGGCACCACTAACTATGTGATGCAATTCTTCCACTTCAAAACTGACGTGACTAAAAGCAATTTCAGTTTAATATCAGTATAACACTTAATAACTCAATCCCAAAAGGGCTAATACCCACACCTTCGAAAGTAGGTAGCTACATGCTTTATTGACCAACTTAAAGCTATATAAAATGAAATTGATTCCGTCTAGGAGGCGTGGGAATCGTTTAACGTTACAGGTGACCTAAAGGAGTGGTCATATCCAATTATAGCAGTTATGCTAATGTAAAGATCTGCAAAACTAAGCCATTAGAAAGGCATATGATAACCCTTACAGATTAGATGTAATTTAATGAGAATGTAGCTTATTACACACATTTATTACTTCACCTTATAATGTTAAACTTAGCCCCTTATAAGATGACTGCTTAGGTCCTTATAATATGACTGAAGTTGTAAGGTTAAGTGTATCCGTATAAGTGGAGTTGATAAAGTTGGATGACAAAATGGTTAATTGTTACATTGATCGAGAAGCTCGTGGCTAAATAATTATAGCTGCACGGGTCGATAACTATAAGCTTGTCGTGGTCGTTTAGTGGATGGGTGACATACCGAGACTCCTACGTCTCTCGGAAAGCACGTTAAGCCGTTGGTCTCGGGTGTCATTCATAGATCTTTGACAGTCGTTATGGGTAGTCAGAAGCCCAAAAGTCTGACAACTGAGTCTTACCAAGGGGTGTCGTGTAATCGTGTTACTCGTAAGCTGGGTTGTGGAGCTCAGATAGGCAGTCGCTCCATGTAATAAACTGGTATTCAGCAGCATCTGGTTAGAATGAATACTGACCTCAACATAGTTCGGAAAAGGCTAGGCACATTGATTTTGATCAAGAAGCTTAGTACGAGTAGGATGCGCTTGGGCGTTCATTGGTTTCTTGTTTTCTCAAAGACCTTGGAAATTGCAATTTGATTATGAGGATCGAGGATGTATGAATCAAGAGACGTCCATCAATGTATGTCCAACAGTGGACTTCTCCATACAATGAACCAATGTATTCTTTTGATATTTTCAATCATTTTGTTTCATAAATCTATAGTGACATTTTAAACCGGAGAACCGAAGTTATCAGATACATAGCTTGCGGAGTAAGCAAGCTGAAGGGGCAGTGGGCTGGCCATATTTATCGAAGGACCGATAGCCAGTCGTGTAGACGAGTCCTGGGGGTCTACTCCGAAGTGCAAAGTGCAAATGTTCGGATCGGACCGACACATGGCCGAACCGAATATTATTGAAAAATGCGAAAACAGTTCGGATCGGTTCAGTTGGGTCGGGACCATAGTCAATATTCGAAAGAGTGTAGGAGTGTAGGATCGGAACCGACCGAACCAAATAGTAACTTCGTAGCAGGAAACGGCCGAACATTCGGCCGATACTACTTCGGAGTAGACCCCCTGGAGTGGAGACCGCGTCACACACTACCGACGTCCTTAAAAAGATGGCTGGGACAGAATGGATGCGGAAGGCGGAGGAGAGGGTGTTGTGGGCAGGGAAAGGCCTATGCCCATCAATGGACTGCGAAAGGCTGAGTAGATAGTGACATTTTACGAATGACTGTGCTACTGTTGGCGTTCGATCGGTACTTAATTATTTTAATAAAAAAATATGCCACTAACTAGTTGCCTATTAACTTTAAGCAGCTGGACTAAAGAAAAGGACAATAAAACTAAACAATATCAATAAAACACTTTCTTTACAAAGTCATTTCACGTCTACACGACGCAAGATTAAAAGCCTTCGATACGCGTCCTAATTACTGGAACAAGAAACGTTTTTCACTTTAAAATTAATGACTGTTTGTCGCTTTTAAAACTTATTAGCAGGCTAAGGTGTTAAATAGTGCACTGTAACCTCTTTTAGCAACGACTAGCTTTTGCCCGCGGCTTCACCCGCGTGTTTGTTGGAAAATGTCCTACAGGATCGTACTATCGTGATTAAAAGTACTCTTAGTGTTAATCCAGGTTATAAACTATCTGGGTCTTACTACAAAAACTTAAACACTTGTTGAACGACTCTTTAATGTCAGTGTTATACTGACAGTCAGTGTTATACTGACATAATTATATGGACTTTGACAGTCCATATAATTATGTCGTGTTTAAAAGGTGTTTAGCCTAAACAACTGATAAACACTGTTTTGTGGTAGTCAGGTCTGTGTGCTAAAGGGCTTTGAAGGTGTGTGTGTGTGGTCTGTGTGGTCCTGACCGCCATTTGGATTTCTTTTCAAAATGGCGGCCACGCATGAAAGCTTTATAAATCGATAGCTGACATCAATACAAACAGACAACAAAATAAGACTAAACCCCGTAAAGTGTCACGTTTCCGAGATATAAATGTTCATAATTGATCTCGTGATCAAAATGGCGGACAGATTTAAAAATCTTCATCCAAATCAGTCCGATCCGTTGAAAATGTATTAAAGAAATTTGACAGATTGTAGTACCTTGATGTGCTGGCGTCTGTACATCCACACAAACAGACAAAATTAAAATTAAAAAACATATTTTCGGCATCAGACCTTTTTTCTCAAAAATATATTCAATGTACAGTTTTGATCTGCTTACTATTTTATTATATGTATGGTCGTATGGATGACGTGCAACTAAAGTGCATGTTTTAAGTATAGTGCTAACCTACTTGGAAATAACATGAGATCGTTAATTATTGTGTGATGTTATTAAGCAAGGGGTCTCATTAGTGTGTGTGTGTGATATGTTCGACACTTTAATAGTAAAAGAATGTATGCGAAATTTTAGACAAGATTATGACTCTTATAGACTGTGTGAAAGATGGTATGGCTAGAAAGGGGATGACTGATAAAGAAGTATGGAAGAAAAGAAATGTTGCGCCGACCTCAAATAAATTGGGAAAAGGAAAGGAGATAGATAGATAGAATACTCTTTATTATGTACACATTATACACCATATCAAACTCAAAGTATTTATTTCAATTAAACCAATTATAGGCACTTTTGAATTGTCAAGGGGTCGGTCAGTCAGAAAAATTAAGCTAGTTGCCCATTCCAAAGCGTAGATATATATATAAAAGAACGGGCAAGAAACTCCATGGACACTCTTTTAAATCAATATAATATGGTTACAAAGTATTGGTTACATCATTTATGATCATTTATGTTGTGAGAATGATCCAGAACGTTAAAAGCGTCCGTAATGAAAAGTTAAAAAAAATGAAAATCAGAACAATTCAAATGTTAAATTAAATTAAAATAAGCCATGGCTGCGAAGAGATGACCAGTCCCTACTGACGGCGCCGGTTCACGAACATGACCATATAAATTACAGATATAATTGTAGAATGATGATGAGACTCAAGGCATTAGTATCATACCAAGTTGTTATCTATTGGTCCTTTAAAGGGCTTTTAATTCCAACCCCAGATAATTTTATTCGAGGAATCATTTTGAATTTTTGACAGACCATACAAAATCGGTCAGACGTCAATTTTATTCCACGAATAAAAATTATTTGTCTACTGAGAAATCAGCCCTAAAGTGAATGGCCTATATTCATTTTAGGGCTACAGTTAATATTGAATATTTTTAGAGCCCTAAATAGTGAATAGTGGAAATTACAACCTTTAAATGCAAATAGTTTTCCACAAGGTTTTAACATGTCTATTTATATCATGTTTATATCTCGTTACCCATCAAGTCTGTGGAGTCTCGCTGGCTAATTTAATTTGACCTTGTAGAGAGACAGTCTCATCATAGGTTGGAAGATAGTCTAGACATTTCTCTTCTCTAGACGGTTCAGTGTGACCTTATCTCGAAGTTAATTACTTTGATCTTTTTATCTAGTAACCACTAGGAACCTTGAGTTACCCATGAATAATCGTTACATGAACACATTCTTAGGTCCAATAAATTCTGGTCCTGTGTCCTATTACCTCCTTATATTTATGGCCGTCTTTGGTCCTTAGACAGCTGTCTTTAGCGTGTTAACTTGGCACATTTATATCACTAACTAGCTGCGCCCCGCGGTTTCGCCCGCATAAGTTTCGATCCCGTGGGAATGTCGGGATAAAAAGTATCCTATATGTTAATCCTGATTAAAAACCATCTGTGACCCAAATTTCATCCAAATCCGTTCAGTAGTTTTTGCGCAAAAGAGTAACAAACATCCATCCATCTATACAAACTTTCACGTTTATAATATTAGTAGGATAATTAGCTGGACCCGCGAATTCGTCCGCGTGAAATTTATTCTTCCCCAACCCATTCCGTCGCATCGCATCGCCCGCGCTATTACTTCGTTTTCGCTTTCGTTTATGCTCTTTTTTATGCGTCAGGTTTGCCGCAAACAATTAATGTATTTTCTTTCTTTCTTACTTTTCTTTCTTTAGCGTTCTTTCTAACTTTTCATGTTTTGCTCGGTTCCTAAGAGTGTTAGCGTGATGTTAAATCGTCTATAGCATCCTCAAGGATTAGGCTATCATCATCTGCCCAGCCTTTTCCCAACTATGTTGGGGTCGGCTTCCAGTCTAACCGGATGCAGCTGAATACCAGTATTTTACATGGAGCGACTGCCTATCTGACCTCCACAACCCAGTTACTGGGTAATACGATACCCCTTGGTAAGACTGGTTGTCAGACTTTCGGGCTTCTGACTACCCGTAACGACTGTCAAAGATCCACGAATGACAGCCGGGACCAACGGCTTAACGTGCTTTCCGAGGCACGGTGGGGTCTCGGTATGTAAAGATGGTCACCCATCCACAGACCAACCGCGGCAAGCGTAGCTTAACCTGACTGATCGACCTGTGCGGCTGTTATTATTTAGCCACGGGCCCTTCAAGAAGGATTAGGCTATCAAATGCAAAAAATATATAATAATAATATATTCTATTCTATTCTAAAATATTTTCAGGGCGTGTTCAGACAAACAAACAAACTCTTCAGCTTTATTATTAGTATAGACTAGCTGGACCCGCGACTAAGTTCGCGTGGATGTCTGATACAATAATAGAATAGAATACTCAATAATTTGTCTCTTTAATATTTGTTTTCCTTCAATAAAAGCCTTATAACATCAGCTATCTGCCAGTGAAGGTTCCGTCAAAATCGGTCCAGCCGTTTAGGAGATTAGCCGGAACAAACATACAAAAATCCTAAAATTTTGTACCGTTTAAACTTTCATAATTATGCATTTAGTAAAAAGCTGTTATTTAGACATTACAAACAGACACTTCAGTTTTATTTATTTGTATATGTATAAAGATAAGTATTATGTTCACTATTAGAACCATATATCATTTTGGTCCTAAGGTTCGAAGATATTTCTTGGGGATGATAAATGGTCTTTTGAACTTTTTAATTGATTCATTAGTTTGGTATGTCTGTTTAAAGTGTGGGCGTGTTTGTGGTAATTAATATTACATTGAAGTCCGATGTTTTAATCAAAAGTCAATATCTTGCCAGTTTCAAACTATAAGGAAACTACTAGAAACCGATGTATTTTCATAGGGATCCATTATCTAAGATAAGCCACAGGTTGCAAACATAATAATCACGGCTGTAATCCCCGAAAGCTTAGGCAGAGGTGAACCTATAGTACGAGTACAGTCACGAGCAAAAGTATGTATACACTCGGCTTTATTCAAAAGCGATTTCCTCCTTTATTTTTTAATTAAATTTTATATTGTTACGAACACAGCATTTTCGACCCCAAAGGTTTATGTAATGTGTCGTATTTCAACGTTGCATTCGTTATTTCACAAAAAATCGCAATTGAAAGTTGCCAAGTGTTGACCTATTGGTGTTCGTGACTGTACGTATGTACACCCACATTTAGCCAGTTATGTTTTAAGTTCCATGTATTAGGGAGCGAGCCTATTGTCATCAACGGGACTCAACTGATTCCGACCTGTACTGAGAGATTCCTGATGGAAAGACCCAAGTATTATGCCCGATCTGGGAATCGAACCCAGGACTTCATGCTCAGCGGTAGCGCTAGCGATCACTTGACCAACGGGACAGGCAAACAAAATATTTTTTTTTTAAATATCGACCTCACCCTAAACTCGCTAAATATCTGTATACTTTTTGCCAATAATAACTGTATATGGTTTCTAAGTATTATTAATACTTGTACAATATTTCATAACGTATCCTATTCAAATATTTAAAGAAACAAACCCGCCGCACAAAAATGTTTTCGTATAAAATGCAACGCAGACAATTGATGTCACAGTGAAATCTCCACCATCAGAGAGAGATAGAAAAAGGAATCCAGCGAGGATGCTGGAGGAGGAAGCGAGACAGCATGCGGTGCAATGTTCATTAAAGAGGGTCAACGTAGGCTTGGGGGTGTAATTTCCCCCTGTCCCCCCTGAGGCGATTTCGTGGTCGTCTTTTTAATTTGCTCTTGGATTTCAGGGATGGCTACGTTCGGAAAATTGGTGCATAAATAAAAGAATCCTTTGTGCCATTACGAGAAATGTTTTCGGGGTTTCCCTTTGTAGCAGTTTATGATGTCGTTTTTTCATTACTGTTAGATTTTTGCTTTGAGGTGCACTGAATTTCTGGCTGCATTAGCACTGCTACAAGTGACATGGTCTCACTAAAAGGGTTTATTTATTAGCCTAGCCTTGTTCCAAACAATGATAAAGCCCGCTTTTTGTGTGCCTTCTAAAATTACTTATAACTGTAAATGTTATTAGTAACTGTTTTCTGAGCGTTATCTATAACCTAAAGAAGCACCTTGCATAGATCATGAGCCAGTTTATTATCTACGTAAGACATGACCTGACTAACCTCGCATATTCATCCACCGATACTCGTAGATACTGTAGCCAAACCTTTCAAGAAGCACACAAACTCCAACATACTTAAATGAAGAAACCTTATTACCAAAAAAACAAGCATTTTCCGAGAGTTTTCCTCGTTGTAGCAGCCCTGTGCTCTCAAGACAACATCGCTGGGAGGCGCGGCGTCTTATCAACGAATTAATTCTAGACTAACGAAGACCGGGGGTGGCGCCGCGATTAACACAACCGCCCCTTTCACGTAGACCGACGAACAGTTAGATCTGGCTGCGGACTTCGTCTCATTGGTGGAGGAGCTGGTGCGACTGCGCAGTAAAGAACCACCTTTAGAAAAAGTGATGTCGAAAAGGCTGAAAATTTAAATCTATGCTAATAATAAAACTGCAGAGTTTGTTTGTTAATCTCTGAAACTACCAGTCAGATTAAAAAAAATATTGTTGCATTGTTAGCCGAATTTTTGACGAATAAGGCTATAAGCTATTTAACATCAGGTTCTAGCCGAAAAGAAAAAACGAACGAAAAAACGCTAAGCTAGAACGAATAGTGCGGGCAGGCGAGGCGATGCGATGGGCCACCCCATTGCATCGCATCGCCTGCCTGACATCGCCTGTCGGGGGAACAATAAATTTCACTCGGACGCCAGCGGAATGTAAAGCGCCTGTCTAGGTTCAAACCTACGACCTTCGACTCGTAAGTCGCGACCGTTACCACTGGGCCACCACTGCTCAAACTTCCTACTAATATTATAAACGTGAAAGTTTGTTGGATGGATGGATGAATGGATGGATGGATGTTTGTTACTCTTTCACGCAAAAACTACTGAACGGATTTGGATGAAATTTGGTACACAGATGGTTTATAACCAGGATTAACACATAGGAAACTTTTTATCTCGATATTCCCACGGCATCGAAACTTATGCGGGTGAAACCGCGGGGCGCTGGGCGGTATAACATGTAAATGAATTATTGTACAAAGTATATTTTGTTTTACTTTCACTTTAAAGTAAAATAACTTATTCGAAGTGAATGGTAAATGTATGTGAGAAGTTTATGCGGTTTTAAGTTCCATAACTTATTTTATTGCTGAAGTCAGTAATAAAATAAGTTATGGAATTACTCAAGCCATGGCTTCAGTAATTGTTAGCAATAGCAAACGTATTGAGTTGCTATGCACCTTTTGTTCAAGTGTTTGACTTATTGGTAGACTGATAATTTGTAAAAAAAAAATGGCTGACCAAAACAGCCCCGGCCATCTTGACGCCTCTTATTAAAACTTTTGTTATTCGAAGACATCTGACATCTACCAACCCGCACTGGCCCCGCGTGGTGGATTACGGCCCACTCCCTCTCACCGAGAAGAGGCCGAGTGTCCCAGCTTTGGGGACTTTATAGGCTGAATTATGAGAAAACGAAACTTTACGAAACAGCCTTTAGATTTCTTTTTCACTGGGAAAGTTACGTACAAAATTTCATCGCATCCAATAATGATACATGGGCACAAATATCACTATTAAAATCTGACGATGCAGTCAACAGATGGATCTAACGGTAGATTGTCTCGTGTATGGCAGACTGTTTAGATATTTAGACATCAGATAGACATACATAAGGTTAAAAGGTCATATGAGATTGTTGAATACTTCAGTATAATCTCCTGTTTATGTTCGAAAATCTTTACCTATGTGGCTAGTCTTTTAAGACAGATTTACGATATGCACGTGGGATGTACAAAATAAATGCAAATACACGTCCGTTAGCACTTTTGAGATCAAGGGTTTCCAATATGCAAGTTGTTTTAGTGCCTAAAAACAATAAAATAAGTACTTTCGATGTTGGTCCTTGGAGACATATGTGGAATCCAGGATAGAATATTTGCAGTCATGGTTTGTAGTGAGAAATGTCTTGCTCTTAAAGAAAAGTTAACAGAATCTTGGAATTGCTGGCCCTTTATAAAAACTTAACTCAAACCTCAAAGCATTTATTTCAATTAAAATAATTACAGGCACCTTTAGAATTGTCAAGGGGTCTTGCAGATAGGATGAAGTAGGATGCCCATTCCAAAACGAAGCAATTTCCTATGGAGAAGATGGGCAGGAAATCATGGACGCGCTCTAAAATCAAAGTATTGTTATCATCAATGACAAAAGAGTTGGAGTTGGTGAAAGTGTCGTTGAAAGGATTCTGGAACAAATTCTGCCCATTCTGATCGATTTGGCCAATCAATCTGGGTAATATAAATAACGATTTCCTCAATACATATATACGAAGAAATAGAAGTAAACCTTTTTAGTAGTTTGATCTTACTAATGATAAGTCATCATCATCATGCTGAGATAGGAGCCTTTTGGCCTCGTATAGGACTTTCGGTTGAATTTTTTTCTTTTTGTTACTTTTTTATACAATTTGTTTTATTTTTATTTTTAACTGTGTTTAGTTTAGTTTATGATCCTGTACGAGTCGCAAAAATACTTTTTCTTTCTTTCTTTCTTTTCTTAACATTTCCAATTGGTGCTTCTAATAATTTATCCCAGATTTTTTAATGTGTGATAATTTTTTCTAAGTGGCATTCCTAAAAACGTTAGCTTACCTACGCACAACATGGTATCTTCGAAGCGACACCGATCCAAAGCGATGCATACCATCACGAGGCCAAAGAGGCTATAAAATCATCATAAAAATGTCATAAAAGATAATAGCCGTATTAATTGGTGCACAAGATCAATGCAACCGGTTTTGGTTCGAAATCCCTTTAATTATAACGACTCCTGTATAAAGACCAATCTTGGGACATTTTTAAAATACATTGCCGGATTAGTTAGTAATTCGATAAACATTTTATAAGCGAAACGACCAGTGGTTTTGAACTTATGGATCGAAGGACGAATTTTTATAATTTTTGTGTCCTTTCTATACGCTTCCTAAGCCGTCACCCCAAGGTCCGAGCGGGTGGCATATTAAGACGAAGTTGGAAGTAAAAAAAAAAAGGCGAAAAAGAGTTTTATATTCTCTCTCGAATGGGAAGAAATAGGGAAACCTTTCTCATTTAGCTCACCAGTGCAAGTCGGGGTGTCGTGCTGAACACACTGCCTGATTTTAAATCTTTTTAAACTCATATAAATGTGGTTTTTAATTGATTTTCGGAGGTTCTGTATAACGGTCCTGTTGTGGTCTTTGATGGCAGACAACGGGTGGTGCTTTGGTTGTCGGTAAACAAGTTGTGGTGTGATTGTATATGTGTTTATATACTGTGATGTGGCGTGGGTTAGAACCCGAGCAAAGGTCAATGTTATTTTGGTTTGGGAGGTGTTTACAACTTTGCTGGTGAATGAAGGTGGAGAAAATCTACAGTAAGACGCTGAGAGAGTTCCTATGTTAGGACGAAAATGGGACGGTTGAATGCTTTGCCATGCATTCTATCAGATTCTCCTAAAAGGATAGAAAGATCCCAACATCGAAGAAAGTTTTTCTAATGTCATGTTTATTTTACCATCAAATAAAGGTGAGATCCTTATACTTTTAGGTCGATGTGTTTCTTCTCTATTCTATACAAAATAACTCTATCAACTTTTGTAAAAAGCCGTTGCAGCGGCAAATGACAGGCTATGTTATCTCTTCATTTATAACATTAGAAAACCATGACGATGACGACTGAACTGCTTCAAGAATCGACTGGACAGATTAAACATCTCAAAGCTATACGATACACACGCATCAGCTAATTAGCTGCTAGTATATCTAACCAAATAATAATAATAATAAACACATTGGTGCCACATTTCAATAAAATTCCCTAAGGGGCCTCTGCGAATTGGCTTCGGCCCCTCGTACGCCTTCCAAAGACCGGGCCATGGTCCTGAGATATGATAAAATATAAAAATAAATAATAATAATGAATAACTCTTTATTATATACGAATATTATAAAAAGGTATAATTTGTGAGTTTGTATACGGAGGTAATCTTTGATACTCCTCCGGAAATTCTTGAACTAATGGGAAGCTACAGCTAGCTATTATTATATTTATTATATTCTGGCTATTGCCGAGTGTCATTATAAACTAGTGATAGTAGTATATAGTTTATTTTAAAACAAAAAAATGCTCGCTGATGTAATCACGGGCAGAAGTAATCTTCGTTAATAGTGGACCGGTAACAATGTTTTGTTAAAAAAAGCGACAAAGTGTATCTAGATTTAATTCTAATTTAGGTAACGAACGAGGAAAATATCGATATTACAGTTGTTTGTCAGAGTTAACTAAGGAAACGGCTTGTTATGGCGCTTGCAGCCGATACGTTATCCGCCTGTCAATACTTATGCAGTTATCTGCATACTATTGACGGTTCTGTATATGGGATAATGTATTATTTTAACTCAATCAACAGTACAAGACTTTGTTTCCGGCTAGTAACATGTACAGTCAACAGCAAAAGTAGATGATCAAAATCAGAAATTCAATACTAATGACCGGAGTTCGCGTCAGAACTGTGTAGCGTCGAAGTGATTCAAAAGTATGTGATTGTAAATTATACCAAACATTTACTACTAGTACAGCTGCCATATAGCTGCGAACTCCGTTCATTAGTATTGAATTTCTGATTTTGATCATCTACTTTTGCTGTTGACTGTATAAGGTTTTATTTACACAATATTAAGATGGATCATTGCTAACTAATTTCGGCACACTTCCTTTACTGCGGTGTTCGCCACATGCAAAATCAGCCTATAATGTTACCACTACTGGGACACGGGCAGTCAGTGAGACCATTCGAGGAAACCCAAATTTTATGTATTTTTGAAAATTTCTCAGATTTTGGCACTCAATATCACTTTTCTCTAAACTCGTCGTCTAGGCTTTATGGGGTGCTTAACTGTTGCAAATGGGTCACACTATCACGCCCTGAAAGAAATACTTGAAATTACGAGTAACTCTGTATGTATATTTGCGTCACCTTGACGGCACGGTTGGCGCAGTGGTTAAGCGATTGACTGTTGCGCTGCGTGTCGCGGGTTTGATTCCCGCACGGAACAAATATTTGTATGACCTACAAGTAGTTGTTCCGGGTCCGGCTGTTTGTATATGTGAGTTTAAATGTTTGTAAACGCACCCACGATACAGGAGTAATTCCTAGAGTGGGACAACGTTTAAAAAAAAAATAAAAAAAATATTGTCTTCTTCACCGTATCCGGCGACAGCGTCCCAGACAAATTGTCTTTGCTTTTGTGAGCTCTCTGTTGTCTTGTAAAACCAATTTTGGTCTTGAAAACCCGGTCAAACACACACGGTGTACAGATGAGCTGATTAGCATCATTTTATGTATAGGTAGGTATGTGAAGGGTTTCTGTGACTTTTACGTACTTTGCGCTTCTTGTCTAAGGGCTGATCGTTCAATCGATAGATAATTTTATCGGTGGAATAATTTTGAATTTTTGAAAGGTCTTCCATACAAAAAATGTCAGACGTCAATTTTATTCCGCGAATAAAAATTATCTGTCGCTTGAAAAATCAGCCCTTAGCCTTCAAGACAATTTGTTTCAAAGCATTCCACTTCATTATTGCAATGATAATTCTATCATATATGTATAATCTGTGCAAATCTAGACTTTGATTGACCATCACTATTATTAACCTGTAATAAAATACCTATGAAATATTCCCGGGAATCGTAAACGTAAGTACCACTAAGGAATATTACAGTGAGTTATTAAATCTTTATATCAAGCTGGCATCTTGTCTCTAATTATGGTACTTATTGCTGGTGGTATAAATCACGATAAAACGGTTAGAAATTTATGTAGGGTCATATCGTAAAATTAAGTGAAACCTTATGAGTTTTGTTGAAATGGTCACCTTTTTATTAGGAAGGGGTAATGTTAAGTAAGATGATGGTATGAAAAAAAGAAAATACATTTATTTGCGGCA
Organism: Apamea sordens; assembly: GCA_945859715.1. Lineage (NCBI taxonomy): Eukaryota > Metazoa > Arthropoda > Insecta > Lepidoptera > Noctuidae > Apamea > Apamea sordens. The sequence continues at coordinate 16,103,592 of OX244001.1, forward strand.
AACATGACGCATAAAAAAGAACACAAACACAAAATAACAAGTTGGGGCAAACATGCGTCACATCCACGCAAAATGGCCATTGCTCAGCATAATGCTAATAATGCATGGACGGACGACCTAAAGAAGGTGGGTGGGACAGCCTCGATGCGGAAGGCGGAGGACAGGGTGTTGTGGCGCAGCCTGGGAGAGGTCTATGTGCAGCAGTGGACTGCAATAGGCCGAGTTGAATGAACTTTAAGCAACGTTTATAAATAAACTCCAATATGTTTGCTATACTTACAACAACAACATCTCTATATATACCCTGTCCATTAGGTTAACCGTTTTTTGACAGCTGTCTTAGAACGTACATATTCCAGATAACTTTAAAATGTGTAATAAAATAAATATATAAACTTGGCTTCTTACATACATTATAATACCGTACGTGTATCAATCAATGTATTGTTTGTTGCTGCAATCATTAGTTCCATCTGTCAAAAAATGGTTTACCTAATAGACAGGGTATAGTTTACTTATTTTCATTTAAAATAATTCAAGCTACAAAACTTATACTTAATTTAGCATAACGATAATGAAGTCTACGGTCTCTTCGATTAAACGCTAGCTAATATATCTGACTTAAAATGATACTTATTTATAAGTTTACGTATACTAATGTAAATCGTTAAATAGAACGTTCATGCTTATGTTTTTGAACGGATTAGCAGAGGTCTTAACCTGACTATCACTGAGAACGAGGCTGCAATTAATATTGCTATAGTAATGGCTATTAATAAGTATTAGTTAGACATTTCTTGCTTGTACAATAATGGCTGTGATTATTTTAGCGGATTTACGTATTAATTTTAATGACAAATGAAGGTAGATTACTGAGGTATTCTTTTGTGGATATTATGAGCCATCCTCTAATCGTGTGAGGCTTTTGTTTCATCCCTTCCCTTTGGTGATACGTCGTGAGGTTTTAGACTACCCTCCCAGCATTACGTTTTTTTTTAAATTATTTAAAAGATCAGTTAATTTAAATTCATTATTGGTTAAAAAAAAATTACACGTCACACATGAAATTTCGTCACACTTGGATGAGGGACGCACAGAACAGGGAAGTATGGCAGAAGAAAGGGGAAAGGGGAAATGATGATAATGATGACTAATCGTGATTTTTTCTGATCCCTTTTCCCCTGTTCGAAAATCACGTGATTTTAACGGACGACCAGTGGTTAACAATACGTTTGTCAAGGAATCTATTTTGTCTTATAATTAAATCAGGAATATGGCCACAATGACTAGAATAATAATAATAATTTATTTGGAACACAACCATAAATTACAGTGTCTTAATAGCTAGAAAAAGGACAGTTAATTTTACATAAGTGCATAGCCAGCTGTCTCCCAAGCCTGTGTCGTGGGAGGCAGTATATTAGAAAATAGGTATGTTCATAGCCCGTGTAAGACGGCGTGAATTAAAAAAAAAATTAGTAAAAACTATTCAAGACAAACTAAAATTACAAATAAGTTTAATATTAAATCTTAAATAGGTAGAATTGCCATTTATCAACTTGCATAGTAGGTACGTGTGTGCATGACTATGTGACTATATTTTCTCTCCCTAGTCCCTGCTTACGGACTGAAATGTATCTATCTATACTTAAAAGCAGAAGAGTTTGTTTGTTTGAACGCGCTAATCTCAGGAACTGCCGGCCGGATTTGAAAGAAATATATTTGAATTTGATAGCCAAATTCTTGAAGAAGGCTATAGGCTATTTCACATCATGCTAGCACCCTTGGGAGCCGAGCAAAAAGAAAAAAAAGTCAGACAGAACGTTAGGCTAAAACGAAGTAATTGTCGGGGGAGCATGAAATTTTACGTGGACGAAGTCGCAGGCATAAGCTAGTACCAAATAATCTCGAGCAAAGAAAAAACCTGTTTACAAGACATAAAAAAGCGCCGAAATACCGATTTATTGAAAAATCTATCAAAGTATTCACATGTCGAATTATAAGGAAATATCGTTAGGTTTTCAATAAAAAAAGGTGGCATGGTTCCGCACTTAATTTTTTAAAGTCGTTTAGCTTGAGATGCCAAATAATAAACATATGTACCTACCAACATTGTATAATGTCAGAAGTACTTAAATATACATTATTTTTATGGTTCGATAGTAAAATACGTTCCTAGTTGTCTACTAGCTTTTGGCCCGCGGCTTCACCCAGGTGTGTCATTACCAGGATATAAAGTATCCTACGTATCAAACCATATAATAAAGGTTTGATAAAAGGTTTGTGCCAAATTTCATCAAAATCCGTTCTGCCGTAAAGATAAAGTACCGTATAAAGATTTTTGACTTTGCCGTTCCAGTAACAAACATCTAAACATACAAACTAGGATAATAATTCAATGACATCATCATCTGCCTAGGCTTTTCCTAACTATGTTGGGGTCGGCTTCCAGTCTACCCGGATGCAGCTGAATACCAGTATTTTACATGGAGTGACTGCCTATCTGACCTCCACAACCCAGTTACTGGGTAATACGATACTCCTTGGTAAGACTGTATGTCAGGCTACTAACGACCCGTAACGACAGTCAAAGATCTACGAATGACAGCCGGGACCAACGGTTTATCGTGCTTTCTGAGACACGCAGGGGTCTTGGTTTGTGAAGATGGTCACCCATCCATGGAACAAGCGCGGTAATCGTACCTTAACCTAATAGATCGACCGGTGCGGCTGTTATTACTTAGCCACAAGCCCCTCTAATATCTAATATAATAATTCCAAGCAAATACCACAAATTATATACATGCGTACTCCGATTAAATTAGAGGTAGAACCATTTAATGCGTGGTCAAAGTAATTAGATATTATCACTTCCTTATAAGCGTTTAGATGTTTTGATCCCGCATTCACCACTTATTATAATGACACTATAAAATACACTACTCGCCGCTAAGAGATCGTAAGCCTAGCAGGAATTAATTAATGTTAGAAATACTTAAATTTATCCAGCGATCTACATAAGTACGGCGTTCGTTATAAATGTTTAAATTGTACAAGTTAAACAGGCTTGTTAATCGATTCGCATGAAATTACTCGCCCAAAACGTGCGAATCGTCACTTTTAAATATTTTTTTTTTCTACTGCGACTCGCACGAAGTTAGTTTTATTGTGAATTTTATGCAATGAAGTTAAGAAAAAAGTAAGTAAGTACACGTTGTCTTGCCAACAAATAAAACAACTTCGTGCGAGTCGTCTATAGAAAAAATAATATTATTTAAAAGTGACGATTCGCACTTTTCGGGCGAGTAAATTCGTGCGAATCGAGTAATACGACTTAAAATACACCATACATAATGAATGTCGAAACCGCAACTATTAAATGTCCCTTTCCACAAAACATTTATTAAATTTCGCATACATTCTATTGAATAGTCGACCGTTTTCCAAACCGCTTTGCGGTATCCCAAATATAGTACTTGAAACAATAATCCGGCCTGCCAAACTCGCGAAGGGTCACATTCTTACCTACAAAAGTGTGCAGAACCTTCGTTATCCCAAAAACCCACACTGCGGAAAATTTCATTTCAATAGGTATCCCGATACCTCATAGCAAATAACTCGGGATCCCGGCTTAATATGCATTAAGGGTATTCCCGAATTTTCTCCAGTAAAAATGTATGGGAACAACCCGCGCGTGACGTATAAGTGGATTACGTGTGCCGTCTCGCTCGCTCGTATAACTTTGTCCTTTGTGCCAAATCCTGAAATGCTCTGGGTGTCCGAGTGTGGAGAGGGCGTTTTCTTTTTGGTACAAATATTCTGTGATTATAATAATGAGTTATTATGAGTTAAATTTCTGGTTCTTTCACGGAGGAAAGAAATTAGTACTAGAACAGTTAGTACGTAGCTAAAATATAAATATTGATTAGCAAGTATAAGTACCGACTTATAATCAAGAACATCACATAAAAATATTGAACGGCTGTCTGTTTCAATAGAATATCAGAAGGCCAATTCTCATAATTTAAAACGTTCAAAATCTAGTCGCAGTCTCATCTCAGCGACAAACAAATGTCAAAAACTTGTCAAAATGTAGGGAAATAAGAAGTATTTTTTGACAGATTGAGACTGAGATCAGACTGAACGGTCTTAAAATTACGAGAATTGCCCCTCAGTTCAGGAAATGCATCATTTTTTGTACAAAACAAAATGCAAAATGCTGTTTATTTTGTTTTTATTATCTACTAGATACTGCAAAAATTACAACATGGGATTTAGATATAGTTAATTTAAAGAAACATCTAAACATATTTTTGGAGTTCGCTTTAATTAAATCTGTACCTGTATTGTATAATTTTCAAGTTAATTTTAACTGTTTTAAGACTACAGTGTTAAACCTTTAAAATTTATTTTATGTGCCAATGTAATTATGATGTCTCGTAATAAAATAAGCAATAACATTTACATATAGCTAAGAAATTTTACGATTAAACATACTTATATTGAAGATTTAAATTTTGCGCAAGAAACTGCAAAACCCACGCGGTAATTAGTTGATAATAATATATATGAACATATAGGTATAATAGTTTCATAAATGCATGTAGAACATGCAAAATGTGAAATGAATGCATTAAAAAATATTGTGTGCAACCATAAAATTATAATATTCGCATTAAAATTTATAGTAAAAGCCTTTCGAGAAACATTAGCCATAATTGCTTTTCTTAGTGACAGTATAATTATTAATTTTATTAAAGTAGTGAAGGCATATTTACCAATAAATTAATAACGTGGTAATGAATTCTTATTGTTTTTTTTCTGCAATATTTACATACACTATGGTTTTTCAAGTATGGTATCGGAATGTCGAACCGATGACAAAAGAACTTTGAGTTCCGTAAAATGAATACTTACATCCAAGATTAGTAAGTCTTAGACTTCTGATAACTGCAATATAATCATATATCACAAGAAACATTGACGAGATAGACAGACAAATCTACGAGTAAACATTGTGATAAGCAAAGCTTGACGTTGCTGATTGATCAATCTGTGAGAATGGTAATTAACTTGAATGGTTGCCCCGTTCACATTAATTAATAGGTAATAATTTGCAACTTTTAGTGAATACAACTGTTACCGACATACTAACATGCCTTTTAATAGAAAGTAATATACAGTTTAAAACATTAACATTTGCACAAAGCGACGATTGTAGTTACTTCAATAAAATCCAGTTTCTATAGTTCTCGTGTTTATTACTTCATAATTTATTTTATTATTGGAGCTTCATTAACTGTTTTGATTAACATAAATATGTATCTGAAAGCCGAGTTGTGTGGAAAGCACTAATTAATGCTTGGTCACAGTACACCTCTATGAGAAATTATTATTATTAAGTTATATCGTGTCTGGTGAAACTTAAGGAAGAGATGAATTAGAGAATTCTTGTCTGGTTTTCTCTGAAGAAAGTTAGTATGTTTTAATAAAAATCATAAACTCAATTCTGAATTGCTGTTATACCTACCTACAGTTGTTGACATGGAAATTTTATAATTATCAACTTTATAACCATTGTTTATTTAAATATACTTTATTATACCACAAAATACATAACACTACAAAATATACAATGGGTTGCCTTATCACTTTCTGCGATCTCTTCCAGACAACCTTAGAATGGATAGTAATTTTACCTGGACATATAATGGTGTTTGTTATGCCACATTGTTGTTGCAAAATAAGAATAAAAACACTAAACTAGACTTTTTTGTATATTATTTTCATACGTCCTTCTCCACACCATCTTAGCTTTCACATCTCCGCGGTGGAGACAAAGGCTGTGTGATGTAAGCATATTTTTCTGCTAGCAGTTCGTTCAGAAATCAATACCTTTCGGCCAGACGAGCATTTGCACTAGCATCATCATTTTTCGTGGAACCTGTGTCTGGGAAATAAATTTTGGAATAAACTTGCGGAATAAACCAGCGGTAACTGCGTACCACACTAACAGTAGCAATGTCTTTCATTTTGACAGTTCAACAACATTCATTGCGTTATTTACGTTGTCGAGTAGACAATTTTTTCGAACGTATGAAGCAATGGATTAGCAATATTCTTATTGATTGTGATTGATAGTTTGTTACGCAATTAGGGCGCAGGAAAGAGCGTTGCCGGTTTCAAATTGGAGGACAGTTTTACAATGACGGTCGCATAACGAGCAAAGTGGTTTTTTAATAAAAATGTTATCTAATCACTTCTTTAAAATACAGACATACATAACATGACGCCTGTAGTACTTGAAGGGGTTAGGCAACCTTTGTTTAGTAGGTACACCCACATTTTGTCATGTGATGATGGCGGCGAGCATATTTGCCATCTATTTAGCACAAATCCTGACTCCAGGCTGCTACTAAGAGCGGGCTTGCGGGCGGCGAGCAATGGGCAGCTCGCCGCCCGGTAAGGACCAGGCCCGGGTCGACGGCGCGTTGTGTTCCACGCGCGCCTCAAAGAGATGTCAGCACGAACTGACGGGGTCCGCTAGGGCCGATGCCGCCGGGGCTGCGGGTTGTTCGAAAGAGATACCGTGGCCCTTGGCACAGGCAACTGAAGGAACACGGGTGGGTTTTAGTCAGTAAAAGTCTGACACTCCCTTCCGCTCCGCCCAGAGCGGGAGGGGTCATTTGATGACTTCCCAACCAAAAAAAGGCTGCTACTAAGAAAGGATTCATCATCTTATCGATCACTCAAGTGTCGAGCATTTTATACTCAAAAATTAAAGTGCCGGCTGGAAAAAGTAGTACTATTTTCTTATATGAAATAACATTTACAGCATGTTTTATTATTACAGCGAAAGCCGGCTACTATTTGAGACTGCCCAAAATCATATTTTTATTACAAGTGCTTTTTTAAGCATGACATTAAAAAGTACCAACATTCAATTAAAATAAATAAAATTTAATAAGTTTAATTCAAGTAACAAGACTCATATACAAACAGAAAAGGCCCTATTTTGTAAATATTTATGTAAATCAATTATGTCAATAAACAATTTCAATTTCAAAGACACATCCCAACCCCATCCCATATATTTAACATCCTGAACATGTTTTTACTATAAACTTGTTATAAAAATATGATTTTTCTTCTTGCTCTGGGTGGCGAAAGCAATGTTCAATGACACGTAAAGGACATACCTACTGCTTATGACTTAGACCTACTGAAACTCATGATGCAAACGGTTGTAAAAAGCATAGGTTGTTGTAACTGCTGCAACTTAGCTGCTATTACTGGTACATACATAACTTCATTCACAAACCGAAAAATCCTCTCAGAAAAAGCCAGAAGCTAAGTAAGTACTGGGCAAGCTCGTTCTACCGTAGATCTCATCCCTCTGGGCTGGATTGAGGTCAAGAGAGAGCCCATTGTCAATAAAAAAAAAATTGTAAGATAAATAAGTAAGAAAAGCTTAAGAGCAAAAATTTCAAAAACAAACCCGCGAGGCCGCCATAACCATAGCACAGCAGTTCCAATATGTCTGGAAATGCCTGCAGAGCGGATCCAGTCCCGTTTAAATGAAATTTAAATGGCATGAGACAGAAAAAGCTCGGGACGACGAGGCTGTGTACAGTGGCGCACAAATTGCGGCGAATAGTTGACTTTTTATAAAATTACTTGAGCCGACTGTACCTCCGCAATGTCGAAGTATTGACTTTAAATCCAATATGGCCGCTCATAAAATAAATTATCGGCGGCGTGACTGGTTGCTGTGTTTATATGTATGTACCTTTTTGAAGTAAGATGGAAATTCTGAAGGTTTTGCAGCTAGGTCTGTCAGTAATAAACTAGTGGTTCTTGGAGGATTTGGTATGTCTGTCTTTATTGCAGATACAATGTCGTGTCAGCCGTGTTTATTATGCACACAACTGCCTCGTTGGTCTCGTGGTTGCAAGCCCGACTGCTGAGCGCTAGGTCCTGGGTTCGATTTCCAGGTCGGACAAAGTGTTATTGGGTTTTCAATTAGGAATTTCTTAGTAACATTCTGGAGTTTGGAAGTCGGTGGTTTGATACCCCCGTGCCTCGGAAAGCGCGTAAGGCCGTTGTTCAGGAACAACGGCCTTATGCGCTTTACACGACTGGGGAGAGATCAGACGCAGGCGTCTGATCTCTCCCCGGTCGTGTCGGATTGCCGTCCCATACGACTATGAGAGTAAAGGAACAGAGAGTGCACCTGTGTTTACGCACACACTTGTGCACCTAACTCCTGTTTAGGTATCAGGCTAATCTCCGTTGAGATTGGCCACCGTGACCCTAATCGGTCGGGAGGCTATTATTATGCAGACAACAAAAAACCGGAAATCACAAAATGTGTACATGTACGGTATTTTCAGATGTCAAGCTAAACACAGGTCAATATTTTTGAAGGGGTAATTAAAGAGATAGGTCAAGAAATAAAGAAAATACGTTTATTTGTGGTAAAGATGACGCACAGAAGAAACACAAAAAAGAACAAATTAGGGGAAAATATGCGTCACATCCACGCAAAACCGCCATCGCTCAGCATAATGCTACGAACTTATACTAGACAGAGTCCCAGCGCTGGATTTCAGCGACAGCGTAGCATACGATAAGATAAAAATAAGAAATAAAATAAATAGACAATGCCTAATTCTAAATATTTATATAAACATAACGTCGTAGTTCATTGCGGCTGTATGGGCACCAAATTATGTCCTAATGCTGGAGCGCATACAGAATAAATTCACACGGTACCTGTACATGAAGCTTTATGGAGTCTATCCTTTCTATCCATTGATGTACCCAACCCTATTTGCGTTAGGTATGGTTGGGTACAAGTACAACAAGCTGGAAACAAGAAGAGATTTGGCACTTATTACATACTAGCTTCTGCCCGCGGCTTCGCCCGCGTGGATGTCGGAAATTATCCCATGGGAACGTGCTAAAAGGATAAAATGTATGTGCTTCCCCAGAATGCCATCTATTTCGGTAACCTACGACAAACTTATATTTGCGGTTGGTACAGTAATCGGGTCTAGGGATCCAACCGTAAAATTAAGTATGTTTTTATTGTATATACTTTTCCGGGATAAAAAGTACCCAGTGTGGTGCCCAGGATATTAAAGAATAATTATACCAAGTTTCATCGTAATCGAACCGGTAGTTTTTGCGTGATGCCTGAACAAACAGACAGACGGACAAAAATTTTTTTAATCACATTTTTGGGTTCGTTGTCGGTCTAGTAACACCCCCTGCCATTTAGTTTTATGATATTTTCAATGTACAGAATTTTCACTTCTACAGATTTATTATAAGTATAGAAGATATTTTTAAGTTATTGCGTGGAAAGATCTCTAACCCGGGTGTACTAAAGGTTGTGTGTCTAAACGTGCCGAATAATTACGTGTCGCGGCGACGACGGAGACCGCGGTTACTGGCGGTGCCTCGCGGCTGGACCAACCTGCTGGGTAAAGCACCTTTGACGCGCGCCTTCGAAATCGCCGAAAGGATGGATTTATTTACCTGTTCTCTGAATGAGTTCACAAAAATTACTTTACATGTCATAAGCTGTACTTAATGGAAAAAATATTGTTTAATACCACGCTACCGATTTGGGGCAACCTGTAATGATAATTGTGTTGGGAATAATAAATAAATCCTACATAAAAGGATACAGACAGGATAACAAGTACAGACAAAAAGTAAGCTTACATACATAAGTATGCATACCCACTTCATTTTACAGGTGAAAAATTAACAATTCCTTTTAATTGCAAATTAAACAAGCACATGACACACACATAATATTGTAGGATATGATTACCTCCCCATCTTGGGCAATATCGTCTTACAAAGTAAGAACAAAATCATTAAAAAATGCAAATTTTAATTGAAAAAAAAATTGTAGGTACTTCTTGTTTAAAAATTATGCAAATGCACCTACTTACGTTATGTCCTAGGACCATGTTTTCTTACATTGTTGATGCTGATTGGGGTGTTAAATTTCTGTCGATTTTATCTTTATGTACTAGGATACATATTTACATGATGAATTTATGACTCATTTACTGAGGGAATGACTTGTAGGTAGTTTGTTAGATGGTTATCAATTTCATTCCCTGTTTTAAGTACCCTTATGAAGTTTATAGACTTTTTCTTCAGGAAATAGCCGATTGGCTTATCAAGCTCGTATCTACGTTAATAGTACCAGCCAATTAGCCCATATAATAGCTTTGCCCATTGCGGGGCAAAGGCCTCTTCTGATACAAAGAAGGCGTTACCGTTGACCATCACGATTGCTCAAGACGGGTTGGTGATTTCAGACTTGTTTTTATTATAAGTCCAGCAGTGCGATTCTGTAACCATCTCACCGTGAAAACTTAGGTGAAGTGAGCGTGGAGTGAGCTGTCATACCAAATAATGCTAGGGATTGACACTACTGACAACTCACATCAAGCTCACTTCACTTGAGTTTTCACGGTGATATTTTTACAGAATCGACCGGCAGGTTTCCTCACGATGTTTTCCTACACCTCCTTAAGTTTTAAGTTGAGCTGCATGATTACTGACAAATGCGTGCACTGACTGGACAGGTCCACTCAATCTGTGTGGTTCTTTCCTCAAAATACAATTTCAGACACCAATCTACATGGTGTTCACATGATCTGACCAAGATTATGTCTGGACTTTATAAGAGACTGTGACCTCAGACTTTGTTTCAGCCTTTCTTCTCATGAGCTCTCACGCCGACCTCATTTAGTTTAAAAAAAATATGATTGACGCGTACAGACCTACTGACAGTATGATGTAAAAACTTAACTTTATGGGTAATAATTAGGTAATACGGGCTGGTGTCCGCAACTCCACGACAATGCGCGTATTTTGCGTACGGATGAAAATGGGTAAAAAAAAAATAAGATTATGTATGGTTAGATTTAATTTTACACCAGGATAATTTTCTGATCACTGAAATAAACCTGTTACAGCCAACTCACTATTCGAAAAAGTTTCTAAATATTAATTTATCTAAACTAATATTGTAAAGAGAAAAGTTTTGATTTTTTGTGTTTGTTTGTTACGCTTTCACGTAAAAACGGCTGAACGGATTTGGATGAAATTTGGCACATGGGTAGACCATTGATTAGGACATCAAATAATTTTCATCCCGATATTTCTACGGGATCGAGACTTATGCGGGTAAACACGCGAGGCGCAGCTAGTAAAAGTTACAAACTTAGTTTTAAAGTTACTCACCCTTAAAACTATTTCAAAATTAATTTAAAAAAAGTAATAAATAGTAATTAACATTTTTAAAATTTAACCTCCTTTGTAAGGTACTCTAAATAAATAAAGATAAAAAAATAAAAACTTTAACCTACAATGTAGCATTCAAAGTTCTTATCCATACGTAACATATTCTTACGACCATAAGACTGAATTTAAAAGGTCAAAGATGTTATTAATGTTAAGCATATAAAATGTAATTATCGGTCAAAAAGTGCTGGAAGTCTTGATACAATCTTTTTACGTGACATTTTGTGTGTACTTCACTTTATTTAAGGCTTTAAAGTGTTAACTATTTAAATTAGTAATTATATTGGAGTAATAACCTTTAAGTTAGGTACGTTTTAATTTTTAAGCTTCGTGTTTAATTTTGTTGTCACCTTTTAGCAACATTTTAAGCTTCCATTTCAATTTTCTGTATCGTGTAAAGTGTACTAAAAATGTGAACTGTATTAAATAATTTGTTCAAAACTGATTAATTGTGTTCTGTAGTTAGGGTTCTCTTTCTTCATACAAGCTTATCATTTATTAAAATCTTGAGCTTTCTATGTCCGATAATTCTTCAGGGTTTTTCCGATTGTATTTTTTACTAGCGGCTTCTCCTGCATAACACCTCCTCCTGCGTCTTGAACCCGTAAGAATATCGGGATAAAAAGTATCTTATGTTCTAATCCAGGCTATCGTCTCCCCATGTGCCAAATTTCATCCAAATCCATTTAGCCGTTTTAGCGTGAAAGCGTAACAAACAAACATACAAAAAATTAAATCTTTTCTCTATAAAATGTTACTTTAGATACTCGAAAATTCCACTTACGCCTTGCACAACAACTGGAATACTAATATCCGTCCTTTCAATAGATTAGACCATTCAGACACAAAGACCATAGGTAAAGTAAACTCGCATCCCTACCTTACATAATCCCCCAACTCATACCCAACAAACAAAGGTAACTCCAAACTTAAGCAAAATTATTATTTACTCAACTATAAGACACACACACGGGACTATGAAACAAAGTTCAGCGAATATAACCCCTGTACAAAGTTACAACTTTTATCGCGAACACAATAAAAATTAAAACGTAAGTCTTTAAACTTAGTTTAATATTGTGGCGTACGGTGGAGTTCGTCCGTACTTTTTTATTTCTTGGTTGAAAATGGTGGAATTACTCAAACAATTTAGCCGGGTATTTGATGTTGAGTTCGCGACAGTTTTGTTCAATTGTTTTATGTCTATGTCTAGGAAATACTGTGGGGTTTTTGAACTGACTTTGTGGTTTTTGAACAACCTTCGTAGTTACACTTCATTTATACTTAAGCTATACTCTGTCCACTAGGTTAACCGTTTTTTGACAGCTGCCTTAGAACGACAGACGCCAGCAGGTCAAGCTACCCGAAACTGTCAAATTTTTCCAATCAACCTTGAACCTTAATGCTTTAGCGATAAAGCTAAAACATATTAAAGAAATTTGACAGATTGTAGTAGCTTGATGTGCTGGCGTCTGTAGGTACCTATTCAAATGCGGAAAAAAATAAATATAAATTCTTATTGAATTATCTTATTTATGACTTCTTACAGACATTACTATCCAGACATGTATCAGTTTTGACAAAAAAAAACATAAAATATATATATATAATTGCTCACTAGTTCGATCTATCAAAAAACGGTTAATCTAGTGGACATAGCATAGTACCTACTTGTTTTTTTTTGCTTGCTGACAAGTACCTACAACTTACTCTTTAAAGAAAATTCTTTTCTTTTGTAATGTAAACAGGTATGTGTACTATTTTTCATAATGCCGATGACGATGTGATGCGACGCGGTGTGTCGAGAAATTTTACGCGGACGAAGTATCGGACAGAAGCTAGTAGTTATAATAATTGACATCGAATTATGAAGATATGGACTTCTTTGGTTCGAAACTTGTTTTAAATGATCCGTCAATCTGTGTGTGGATTTGACTATTGCATGAAGCTTGGCCCTTTGTAAAGACGCCAGCACATCAAGCTACTACAATTTGTCAAATATCTGTAATAGATTTTCAACTTTATCGCTAAAGCATTAGGCTTAATATGCTGGCGTCTGCACACACTTGTTTTTCTTGCCGTGAATAACTACGGTTTATTCGCTGTGTGCGTCGAAACGCACGTCGTCACGGTTGTCAGTGTTGTATGGATTACTGTGGAAGACGGACACGTTTTTTTTACGGCGCGTCTATGCGCCGTACCGTAAAGAAACCGTGCCTGACTATTTCACGATTTATTTTTATTCTATGGGTTTTATTACCCTTTAAATAATGAAAACATGTCCATGTACTAGTCTAGCTTTTAAAACCCGTTTACTGCTTTCGATTCAACATTTGTTTATCTAATTTAAATAAGTTTATTTTGAGCCATGAATTTTATAGCACCGTAAAGGTGTTGTCTTTCTTGCCAGAACACAATATTATGATCATAAAAAAAATTGCCAAGAGGATAAAAATGACCATTATTATCCATTAACCAGGCATTAAAAGTAACCAGAAGCTACCATTAAAACGCAATACCCATAACTCTAGTGCAAACGACTCCAAAATAGTAAGTAACAGAAATTATTATTTTCGCTAAAGGAATTAACTCTATAATATTAACACACAATGGGGCATACAAAATGGCAATACTGGCTATACAAACTGCATAGTAACACTCGACCAATATAACTTGACATTTCGGGGTGGCGCTGCTAGCTAAGGCAACTGTCAACTTAACGTTAAATTCTGTACATTTTTTATTTTAGTTTCGTTTTTCGCCGCGGGTCAAGATAGAGTGGAGGGTTTAAACATAGTTCGATTAAAATTTGTCTCGTTTAGTGTATGCTAATCGTTAAAACGAATGGTGAATGATTGAATGAGTGGTGTCTGTTAATATGCATAGCGATTTGAGTTAAGTAGTGGTTCCGTATGTATTTTTAATCGAGGTGTGTTCAGATTTCAACATTAGTTTTCACCTTAGAAACAAAAATTTGGAGATATACTGAGTGGTAGTTGCATTCTAATCCCCTTCCCCTTTTAAGTATTGTTGCATTCTAATCTATTCTCCGTCTATCAAAAAAATCTTTAATTCACTAAATTCAGATTTTTACATTTTCTTGTCAATATTATAGCTGGTAGCTGACATTTTGGTGTAACAAATAAAAAATCGGAGTTCAGGTACATTTTCACAAGTTTTTGAACTTTATTGTAAGTTGACATGAGATTGCTACTTGAATTAGGACGTTTCTTTACGTAGAGGCAGGACCTTCAGGTAATACCTCCACCAAATTGCACTGGATACGATAGACGATACTGTGGTACACTATGGACCCAATCCAGAGAGGAGACTTGTGTCCCAGCAGTGGGAACATTTTTGAGTGATTGTGCTTATAATACTAGCTGCACCCCGCGGTTTCACCCACATAAGTTTCAATACTGTGAGAATATCGGGATAAAAAGTATCCTATGTGTTAATCCTGGTTATAAACTATATGTGTGCCAAATTTCATCCAAATCCGTTCAGTAGCCTTTGCGTGAAAGAGTAACAAACATCCATCCATCCATACAAACTTTCGCGTTTATAATATTAGTAGGAAGTAAGGGGTCACTTTAATAAATGCTGAATAATATATTGTACCTACAAAAAGCCATGGAGACTCTTGCCAACTTAAAGCAAGTGTTTATTACTTAAACAATATTTTACTAAACCGTCGACGACTTTATTCCACTATATAAATAACAAGCAGCTAAGAGATTGGGCAATTACCAGAACATAAACGTAAAACATTGACAAATAATCTAACTAACACTAATAGACGTCGTAATAGCCAAACGGCCATAGAGTCGGCTAGCAACCGAGAGGTCGCGGGTTCAAATCCCACCTAGTTGAACCCAGGTTAGATACCCACTAATGTGTAAATGAGAATTTCAGGAAATTAATTACAGTTAGCAAGTCGCAAAGGCTTGCCGATACTCATTAAATTATAGAAATAAATCCTTTTCTGAATTTTACTTAGTATATACTAAATGGTACATAGCATAATAAATGTTTCGTAGTAATTCAATCCAAGATTACATTGATAATTTACTTTATTTAAGTTGTATGTATTGTACAACATAACTTAATTTAGCTAGAATGGTGTTTATTGTGATTCGTTTAATCCAAGAGACAGGCTACTGTAATGGACTTCATTGCAAGTTTATTACAGTAGGAGATTTGATGTTTTGTTTTAATGCTCATCGCGGAATCTGTGTGGTATTTCTATAGATTTCAATCAGCAATGAATTTCTAAGAATACTACAGATATATATACAGCGTGAATCAGAAAGGCGTGGTAAAAAGAGAAGGACCAAAAGTCGACCAACGAGTGTCATGCATCAACATCAAATATTTTAGTAATTGCATAACTTTTTACGACATGACGCGTCAGGGATTTGATTTTTGAACAGGGAATTCAATTTAAAGTACGAGTAAAAATGTGTTGGTATTTTTTTATTCCCTTTACATGACGTTCCGTTTCAAATGGTATGATTTATATAACCTTCAATTTTGAAAGTGTCATAGTCTCGTCTTTCAAAAAACATGTAAAAAATTATACTTTGGTTTTTTGTAGAACAATAATGGCCGTTCGTGTATGACATGTCAAACAAAATAAAGAACCTAGTTTTTAGGGTATTTTGATTTGTTTGAAAATCTCCGAAACCCGGGTTTTGTTTACAAAAAGAACTTTTGTAGGAGTTAATATGATAAGTATAGTCTATAAAAAACTAAGTTTGACTTTGATGCAGCATGGTACGGGATTCCATACATCCATGAGCATCCTTTAATAGCGTGGTAAAAACAATCCAACTGAACAACTCTCTCCATGGGACCAACATGATCTCATGGAGAAAGTTGTTCAGAATAAAAAAATCTCACATTGGTAAGAAGCTCCCCAATTAAAACACATTTTCAGCGAGAAACAATGTTCAAGCGTAGAAGGAACCCAAAATAATTTGTAAGCATCACATTTCGAATTCTGTAGTGGCAACAGGAATTTTTGCACCTAGTTCCACGAAAGTTTGTGACTAGACTAGGCAAAAATAATGCTTAAATGATACATGATACACGACTCCAATTTGAATAGCTTTAAAAAACAATGTTACCTGGAAAATTGTCTGAATTAAGTGACTAATTGATGAGTATGGAAAGTGGTGATGGTACTCCCATGCTAATTTTGGTAGAAAGTGTATGTTGTATAAGGTTGCTGCGAAAGGTGGAAGATGAAAAAAATAAAGAAAATATGTTTATTTGGGTTTTCTTTGGTTGGGTTGTTTGGTGGGTGTACAGACGCCAGCAGGTCAAGCTACCCGAAACTGTCAAATTTTCCCAATTAACATTGAACCTTAATGTTTCAGCGATAAAGTTGAAAATCTATTAAAGAAATTTGACAGATTGCAGTAGCTTGATGTGCTGGCGTCTGTACCATGCCCATAGGTGCACCTCTGCCTAACTCTGCGGGTATAACAGGCGTGATGTTGCGCAAAAGGTTACTCAAACTCAAGCATTTATTTTAATTATACCATTTACAGGCACTCCAGAATTGTCAAGGAGTCAGTTAGTCAGAAAATATGAAGCTAGTTGCCCATTCCAAAGCGTATTACGTACCTACGGAGAAAAATGGGCAAGAAACTCCATGGACACTCCGAAATAATAAATACAATCTACATGGTAACTCAAAAAGCTTAATTCTAAAAAGGGGTGATTACTGTAAAAGTAAGGGCATTTACAGTAATCACCACTTTTTAGAATTATGCGACCATTTTGTGAGAGGCCAAAGAAAATGTGTTTTGGTGTGCTCATCTTCGTTATTCGAAGCAGCTAATCAAGGAGAAAACTTTCCCAAACCGGACATGATCCTAGAATACATACAAAGTATATTATTTAACCGTTCGTATGAATGATGGCCGGAACGTGGATCCACGCGAGCGATCAAAGTGCACGTTATTGTACTTAATATAGATTTCAGTGTTCAAATATCATTTTTCTTTTATCAAAAAGTGCGGGAACACACCTAAATGCTTCTAGGTTTATTTAACCGTAAAACGTATACAAAATTCATCTGCGTTTCACATTATAAGACCGTCGTATATTTCCCAAGAGTGGCTGTGTCGCGGACTGTAAAGAAATATCACTCAGAGTGCGTTGCGCGTCGCTCCTTTTAAAACTGCGATTGAGACAATTTGATACTTGGAGAAAAAAGGGTGAGAATCTTCGCAAGAATATTTTTTTTCTAAGTTCATAATTAATCTTTATTTTAGACCACAGGGAATCCATACAGCACCTAGTGTATTAGGATGAGCTATTCTGTCTTAAATTAACAAGAAGTTTTGTTAATCTGATTTTGTGGTCTGTTCCTAGGACAATTTAAATAAAAGCCAATGAACATGAATAACTTTAAAAAGATCAGGATCATGACCGTTCGTGTTTTTGTAGTGTACAAGTATATACACATAAATACATAGTTATAGGATATAATTTAAAGTCTCAGTCGTTTTGCAGAATGCCATAAAAGATTCCATTGTAATAAAACATCCGTAAAAACTTCACCAACAAAGCTATTTGCATGTGCATACCAAGTCTATGAACAACAGCAACCTAATCGTGGTAACTGACACACATATTCCTGCCCTGTTTAATAATAAAGAAATTACACACGAGTTTACAACTACCGTATTGAAATAGCGTAAATACATTCGTAAATCCGCCAATACATTCCCGAAGTTACTTGTAAACAAAAATCGCGATCGTTTCGCCAGTAACAACTCCTAATGGCATTCTGTTGTGGATAAACAGCATTTTGGCATCGCGCCTACACGTGTACAAAGTTTTTGGGCTCGTGTTACAAAACACTATTCGTTTTCAGTTTACTAGGAACGTCGGCCATTGTTTTATTTCAATTGGAAATACGGAGTTTTGACTTTTGTTGCATTTTGATTGGCGAGCTTTGAAAAGCTGGGTTTGGAAATTCGTTAATTGATGAGTAAAATGTTTGGATGTCGTTTGCCTTCAGCATTGTATTATTAAAGGATCATATTGATGTTTTAAAAACAGTATTGAAAATTGTTAACACTATACTGTTAATAATTTTCCAGTAGCAGCTATATCCATACTCTTCTGCATCTTTGCATCTGATCTGCATATCTTTGGAATTATATGTACCTACTGTATGTATTGTAATATATGTTATGATTTAGAATATTGCCATCGCACCCATTAACATAATAAATTCTCTGAAAACAGAAAAAGTATCAAAACATACTAAGTGGCATACATCAGAAAAAATCCATTTCAGCTCAACCAAGAGACGCTATAAGTAGGATTTGGCGCTTGGAAATCCTGGGAAAAGAGAAAACAGATGCGCCAGATAGAGAGGCGAGATATCGAGTAAATGAAATGCAAGTACATAAGCGTAGAGGTATATAGATTGATATTGAATACAAGTAGATAACGAAGGAGCACGGATTTTGAATAACATAAGCTTAAGGTTGCGATCACATGGAGTGGGAGATTAGACCAAGAACAAAGGGCACAGCCATTGCTAGTTGATTATTTAACAAATGGACGAACGATAACTTTTCCAAAAGTAGTTTTTCAGAGCAAAACAGGAGGAAAAAAAAAGGAGACAGAAAAGAGGGTTGCAAAAAAGGACTGAAAGATAATATGAATCGAATTTTGCTGATTGAGGGATCTCCAATCTTTACTTATTATAATACCTCTTTGATTTAGATATTATTATTATTGACCCACATATTTCTGAAAATATTAAACTAATATATATGACACTTTCCGTGACCCAGGGGCTGGCTTTTACCTTGGCATGAGGCTAAGCATTGCCATACAACGTGGCAATGTCACCAGTCTCTTGGGTACATTACCAGTCGACAGGGATGCGGTGGATTTATTTGACGCCATATTTTATTTTGTTAATGTTATTAATATTTATGTTGGGTATATTATTATTTTAGTGGTATGTCACAATGAATGAATTGTCAGTTGAACAGTCGCCCCTCAAGTAAATTCAGACGGGGTTACGCACATAAACCATTGCATCATTAGGTGAAATCAGGAACACAATGGTATAATAACAGAAGACAAATTTCCGTAATTTAAAACGTTCAAAATCTAAGTCGCAATCTCATCTCAGCGACAATCAATGTCAAAACCTTGTCAAAAATGTAGGGAAATTAGAGGTATTTGTGATAGATCGAAACTGAGATCAGACTGTGAACGTTCTTAAAATATTACGATAATTTCCCCTCAGAACTCATCTCAAATCACCATGAAAAATAGACTATCTACCTCATTAAGAACAGACCCAATTCATTTAAACAAAGAAGGAAACACACAGAATATAAATCGACATTGTTTTCATATAAAACAGGGTTGTCTTAGCTAGGGGGGTGAATCTAAACCACCCAGTACAATCCACTCTAAATATCGAATCTATTTGAGCGAGACGGATGAAAAACTGGGAGGCGACGGAGGATATACTATAGTAACGTTTTTCCTGAATACGAATGATTTTTTCTTTGCCAATGTTGGTTTGTTTATGTTTATTTAGATTCGTTTAAGTGGATTGGAAGTAGTGGCTGCGGGGTTAAATAAGGTTTTTATTTTCGTGTGCTCGGCCAAACTGGAAACGGTGTTGTATTTTATTTTGGTTTTACTTAACTTGGGGTTTCATGTTCTAGGTTTAGATTTGTAGATATAATAATAATAATATCCCTGGACATTTCACACAGCGCCATCTAGTCCCAAGCTAAGCAACCTAATGCTTGTGTTATGGTAACAAGATGGCTGATAAACTACTTATATACATTTTTTTTTTTTTGTAAATACATACATATTATAGATAGAAAAACACCCATATTTACACAAACTGTGGAGTACTAAGACTTTATGTACAGACGCCAGCACATCAAGCTACTACAATCTGTCAAATTTCTTTAATAGATTTTCAACTTTATCGCTAAAGCATTAGGTTCAAAGTTGATTGGGAAAATTTGACAGTTTCGGGTAGCTCGATGAGAGGCCCGTGGCTAAATAATAACAGCCGCACAGGTCGATCGGTCAGGTTAAGCTACGCTTGCCGCGGTTGGTCTGTGGATGGGTGACCATCTTTACATACCGAGACCACTCCGTGCCTCGGAAAGCACGTTAAGCCGTTGGTCCCGGCTGTCATTCGTGGATCTTTGACAGTCGTTACGGGTAGACAGAACCCCGAAAGTCTGACAACCAGTCTTACCAAGGGGTATCGTATTACCCAGTAACTAGGTTGTGGAGGTCAGATAGGCAGTCGCTCCATGTAAAATACTGGTATTCAGCTGCATCCGGTTAGACTGGAAGCCGACCCCAACATAGTTGGGAAAAGGCTAGGCAGATGATGGGTAGCTTGATGTGCTTGGCGTCTGTAAATACAGTTTTTTTTCAACCTATATTGTGTCCCACTGCTGGGCAAAGTCCTTCCCTTTTTCCTTCCAAACCAATGTTTTGTGCGATGACTGGCCATGTTGACCCTGTCACTCACTGAACAATAGAAGTCCAAACTCAAGATTTGCTAACGGGCAATGGAGCGCAGCATATTAGGAGTCAAGCGTATAGACCGA
The DNA here is from genome assembly GCA_945859715.1 of Apamea sordens. Taxonomy (NCBI): domain Eukaryota; kingdom Metazoa; phylum Arthropoda; class Insecta; order Lepidoptera; family Noctuidae; genus Apamea; species Apamea sordens. Next base: position 16,124,558 of record OX244001.1, read on the forward strand.
ATTAGAAACACCATCCTTCATTCCATAACTCAAGTAAATACGGCTAAATAAATTAATTGACGAAAAAAAACAAAGATGCTTATGTAATATTTCGGACAAGGTTTAAGGTAATGTTTATAATTATAACATTTCCCATTCACACAAATATTGCCAACGAAATCTGTACCGTAAGTAGGTACATTAGACCTCTGGTGAAAAAGGAGCAAAGGGTTGCGACTAATGAGCCCAAAATCATATAATAGGCCCGAAAGGGTTGTAAAATGATGATGAATTTTCGAATATACCTAAGTATACTTTGTCCTAATGACCCAGATGTTTACGCAAATGACCCTTCATAAGCTGATTCTCCTGTGTAAGAAGGGAAACCTTTTCCTTGTATATTTATATTTAAGTTGGCCTCTCCTGTCCCACTGCTGAGCAAAAGCCTCCCCGTAATCCTTCCAAGTGGCCCCGGAAAAGGATGCTTGTTAAATTAAATTGTGAGGCTGTATTTAATAGGCTGTATTGAAGGAACACGGGTGGCACTCAAAAAAAAAAAGGCTGTATTTAATTCAACAAGAATTTCATATTTTTCAACTAATAAAAAAAAAAAACTTGAGAGACCGAAGTTCCTTTCGATTAATTAGTGAAGGAGTGTCGTTCCCACTTTTGGTCTTAATTTTTTCCGTCTAGCCCCCTTTCGCAACGCGCGATAAGGAACTTCGTTCCAATATTATTGACGTGTAAAAGTGTTTATACAAAATTACTTACAGAAATAAAACCATTAATTGTTTATCAACATGAAGAAAATCCAAGTAGATGTTTCGACGACCCAGAACAGACAAAGAATAACTTAGTGGTCAAACACACGAGCGAAACGAGTCAACGGCAAAGACAACTGCAGCCGTCGACAATATGCCGCTCGTGTATTTGAGCATCGTACTCAAATAAACGAGCAACACGTTGTCGCCGACGTGTCGACGGCTGCAGTTGCCTTTTTCGTCGACGCGTGTGTATGCACACATCGAGAGACACCAAGTGAAACAGGAAATGGCTAGGCAGAGAGAGAATGTAATAATAAAATAAATAAATAATAATAATATCCCTGGACATTTCACACAGCGCCATCTAGTCCCAAGCTAAGCAACCTAATGCTTGTGTTATGGTAACAAGATGGCTGATAAACTACTTATATACATTTTTTTTTGTAAATACATACATATTATAGATAGAAAAATACCCAGACTCAGAACAAATACATGTAGGACTTACAAAATATTTGTTCTGTGCGGGACTCGAACCCGCAACACGCAGCGCAGCAGTCCGATCGCTCAGCCACTGCGCTAACCGTGTTGTCAAAATAATAATAATAATTAATAATATAGTAATAATAATAGTGTAATATAATATTAATTTTAAACTTACAAATCCACTAATTAGGAATGCAGACTTTCTGTAAACCCCAGACAAAATACAGCGTCGCATTTCAAATTCAGTTATCAAACGATAAGAAGCTAGGAGGGAGATAAGCGCTTAATGTTATATTCATAGTTAGATTTATGATGAAGATAGTGATAGCATCCGAGTGTTGCATGTTTAAAGATCTGATTGTGATGCCTGAATACTTTAGGTACTAGGTTGTCGTCATCGTAAAGTTTAACTCGATTGTGCAGACAAATAAGCTATTTCGTTTAGGGCACATTTTTCCAACGCCAGATAATTTTATCAGAGGAATAATTTTGAATTTTTGACAATTCTTCCATACAAAATCTGTTAGACGTCAATTTTATTCCAAGAATAAGATTATATCTGACTATGGTAAAGTCAACCCTAAGTGAATTACGGGACAATGCATTTAGGTAAAAGAAACTGCCGTAGTTAATTATTCAAGCCTCCATCTGGCAGGTGTGCCATGAACAAAACCATTCTGTATGGCAGATTGTGAGCTCAAGTCCTGAGTTATTCCGGTAACATAGACTAGGCTCAACGCTGAAACCATCTGACCCAATTCCCTGAAAAGCTCCCCTGAATAGACGTTATAGTAAGCCCCTGCAAACTGGTTTTGAATTTCGCCGCGTGTTAGTCAAAAATTATAACAAGGTGGAATGCTTTTAGCTTTAATACCTTCAGTAATAGTACTTATTGTATCTATATTAGGTTCACCTAATCATTTCATTATCGAAAAATACCAGTAATTGTACTTTCTTTTGTTTGTAATGACTACGCGGTAGGTAGACATTTCGTGCTAACGAAACGTTTCGTTAATTATACAAATATAACGATTGTAGTATCGAAACTAAAAAAAGCATTTAATAGAGAATTCCTTTTATGAAACAGCAAAGTAATACCAGTAGTATTTTGTGTAGAGGATGGTTCTATAAAGTGTAAAATTTATAAGTTTCGTGCGCGGCAAGAGTTAAAAGCAGTGGTATAGAACAAAGCTGACTTCGCGGCCATTAATAAAAACTTCCCGCCATGAAACTTTAGCAATATTGCGATAGTCCGACGGAACCTTCATTCATATCAAGTCACGGAACTTCTTAATTTTTTTTTTCTTTTTTTTTTGGTCGAGGAATTTCGTAGTTTTCTGAATCGGTGTAATGCCGTGTTTTGCATGCATTTGACTTTTTAAACAGTGCACTTTGCATTCGGAAGTGGGTGTTTAATCCTCGCAGTTTTATCGTTTGGAAGAAATTAAAAAAACTTTGTTGGTGCGCTGTTTTTCTTTGCTTTTGCTGTATTTTTTTTAAGCAATCAAACAGGGTGTAATTAAGACTAGGATTTATTTTTAGTGTTGGGGTGTAAAGTGTTTTATGTAGGGGTGTGGTGTGAAATGTTATAAGTGTATAACAACACGCTCTCCTGGGGTTAAGTGTTAGGTATTGGAATATAAAGTAGTGTAGTAAGATAAGCAGTGCTTATTAGGTATTAATTGAGTATTAAAATTTCATACTGTTTCTTAAGGCCCTTATTACAAGGGATTTAAACATAAATGGGGAAATGTGGGTGTACATAGGTACGGTCACCAAAGGAGATAAGTAACCAGAATCGTCGGATATACATAGTTGGAGTTTAATAAGAAACCGATGGATGTTTCCGAATGAAATTTGGTTTAATTAATAGAAAACGAACAGTTTATTTTTTAAATTAAATTTCATTCAAAAATATCCATTGGTTTCTTACTAAACTTCAACTATATCCGACGCCCTGATTACTTATCTCTTTTGGTGACTGATACGCCTTGTTATGTTTTTTTTTATGAACTAAAAAAAATACTGATTTAATGGTAAGCAACCAAGACATTAATTAAATTAATCAAAGCTGCAATACAATTAGTTTTAGTGTTGAGCTAGAGATTTGATAACCACTTAATTGTGCAACACCAGACAAGACATAAAATCAAGGCAATTATTTCAATTAAACCATATAGGCACTTTTGAATTGTCAAAGAGTCGGTCAGTTAGTCAGAAAGTTGAAGCTAGTTCCCATTCTAAAACGTAGATATCTATCGAGAAGACCCGACAAGAAACTCCAAGGACACTCTTCTAGATCAAGATGTTAAAAATCCTGGGTACATTATTCATGTGTGACATATTAAAGAGACATTTTCCTGGAATCATCTGTCTAGCCTTTTGCCAAGTATGTTGGGGTCGGCATCAAGTCTAACCGGATGCAGTATACCAGTATTTTACATGGAGCGACTGCCTATCTGACCTCCACAACCCAGTAACTGGGTTGTGGAGGTCAGATAGGTAGTCGGTACTCGGTGACTACCCGTAACGACTGTCAAAGATCTACGAATGACAGCCGGAACCAACGGTTTAACGTGCTTCCCGAGGCACTGAGGGGTCTCGGTATGTAAAGATGGTCACCCATCCACAGACTGGCCGCGGCAAGCGTAGCTTAACCTGGTCGATCGACCTGTGCGGCTGTTATTATTTAGCCACGGGCTCCTCTAGACATTTTCCTGTATCAGTTATAATGAAACATTGCTTCAGGAAGGAAATGCCCAGATTAATACTAGCAACACACATAGACAGCATCCAATAAAAATAATCTTCAACGTGTAGAACATTACGTCTACACTGTAACTCCACATATCTTACCCACGCTCCTCCCAACTCTTTCGCGCACCGGTCCATTTTACCCCATTTTCCCCATTTTTCCGATAGCTGTATTCGCCAATAGTGACTACGTGTGTGGGGGAGGGCGGGGCTACACGGAATTTATTGCGAATTCTTTCTTTGAGATGTGAAGATTCTTGCGATATGTAGCGAGCATTTTATTAGCTTGCAGAGTTGTATTTTTGTATGTGTTGTGTAGCCTTTATAGATGTTCGATGAATGTTGCGAACGTACTTTACTTGTGTGCAGTTCCGTTTTAAATGTATTCGTTTTTTTGTAAGGTATGTTCGTTTTAATGCTTGGACGGTTAATTGCTTCGTAATCAAATAGTGATTGGAAGTATTTCAGCTAGATACTTAAATGAAAAAAATGTAAACGTTGAATAGTGAATTAATTTTACATAAGTACAAGGTTTGAATAAAAAATAAAGAAAAGATTACAAAATAAATATTACGTGCGATCTAGAAAATACTGCCATACTTTTCAATTCAACGGTAATTATCGTTCAAGTTAGGCATCAAACATTTTTAACCAAACCGAATATTTTCTAACACATTTTCATACGAAGTTCATTGACATATCTCATATACTCACACGGTCGCACCTCACACGTTACATAAGACATACTTTCTCGCAACATAATGCTATTTTGTTTCATGTAGGCCCACTACCGCCCCACTCCCCCCTATCCAACTTATGAGAAATTCTTTCTTTGACGGCGGACGCGCCCGCTACGCAAATTGATTTCGACGCGTGAACTTTGCGATGGGGCTATGAAAATGGCGGACTGATCACCGCAAAGGTTTTGTTGGGTAAAGCGATTCAAGTTAAGACCTATTAATAAAACTTATACCCTGCCTATTAGGTAAACCGTTTTTTGACAGATGGAACTAGTGATTGCAGCAACACACAATACATTGATTGATACTCGTAAACGTACGGTATTATAATGTCTGTAAGAAGCCATAAATAAGACAATTCAATAAGATAAGGCAGTTTATATGTTTATTTTATTACGCATTTTATAGTTAACTTTTACGTAATCTGGACTAGTTCGTTCTAAGACAGCTGTCAAAACACGGTTAACCCAATGGACAGTACCCTGTCCATCAGATTAATCGTGCTACATATGTATGAATTTTGTGAATTCATTCTTCTTTTTTTTTAAATACGTTGCACCACACTAGGAATTTCTCCTGTATCGTGGGTGCGTTTACAAACATTTAAACTCACATACACAAACAGCCAGACCCGGAACAACTACTTGTAGGTCATACAAATATTTGTTCAGTGCGGGAATCGAACCCTCGACACGCAGCGCAGCAGTCAATCGTCAACCGTGTCGTCAAATATGTTTGTTTCGGTCTTGTCCGACTAATTTTGAACCCTAATGGGCCCTTATTCGTGAGATCAGGAGGTTGTTAGGATATTCCAAAGCATTATTTTATAAAACAGTGTGAAAACTATTATCGATTTTAATGTTGCAAAACTTTTCGCTAGTGTGTCCTAATCTTAATTAACATCTTAAAATAACTAGTAATTAATGATCCATTAGTTAATAATAGGAATGAATCCTAGTTCTCTGCCAGAACAATGACACATTAATCATGTGGTATTTGCTACTTTGTAATTTGCACTACATTGTTGATTTGGAAATGATTAAGCAGTGTAAAAACGTCATTTAAAAGACAAAGCGGATTTTCTGTTCAAGTAATTATTGCAATCGAATATAGGTACTTACTTGGTTTTTTTTTTTCTGTAAAAATGCTGTCTTATTTTAGCTGAATCGTTGTCTGTACCCTTGAATGCTTTGTCACGTGTACATCCACCAATCCGCACTGGGTCCACGTGATAGCTTACAGCCAAGGGGGCTGTAAGTTACCACGTGGAACCTTTCAAAGAGAGGAGGCCTGTTTCCAAACGGTGGGAACATTACAAGCTGATAATGAAAACACGAGACGGAACATGAAAATTAATCAAAAAAAATCACGACTATTCACAACCAAACGCTGATTTCGTGCCCCGACTCTCACCGTCTTTAGATATTAGCTGTGAAACTTAATATGTGAGCTACAGGCAAAAATATTTGGCATTTAATTTACGAGAGTTTTCGACAAATTAGTAACTTTGCCTGTTAGGCTGCTTACCCTGTGTTTGTAGGAATTTAATACGACTTGATCCTTTTTACACGGTCTCTCAGAAAAGTTTTCGCGTTACTTAATACTTAAGTAATCACTTGATCCATACTTAATGATTTCTTTGATAGTTTGACCTTTGGCTTTTAGAATGTTTTCTATTCTTTACGATGTCTTTGGGTATTTTAAATGTGTGTCGTAGCGTGTTCTTGATTTAATTTGAAAGGGTTGTTTTTATTCTTTGAACCTTTTTGATTGAGAGGTTCTGAAGTAGGTACAGACGCCAGCAGGTCAAGCTACCCGAAACTGTCAAATTTTCCCAATCAACCTTGAACCTTAATGCTTTAGCGATAAAGTAGAAAATCAATTTAAAAAAATCTGACAGATTGTAGTAGCTTGATGTGCTGGCGTCTGTACTTGCTTATAGTTTGAACATTTTAATATAAGTGGTTAGTTGTAACCTTTTTTTCTGACGTTTGCATTTATATTGAGTTTCGATAAGAAATGGTTAAGTTTTATTCACAACACGGAGTATACAGGTATTTTTAACAATAGCTGGAGTCTACACTACGCTCAGCCGAACTCCAGGCTCCTAACTAAATAGGTACATCACATTGCAAAGATTGTCTACGTGGTACAATATTGCAAGAGATTGCTGGTGTGTGTTGTCTGTCTATATGTGTGAGTAAATGTTTGAAAGTCGTTGTTGGTAAATTCAATAATCTACTACTGTTGAGTTGTAGATCCGAACTAATCAAACGAATACGTGCACATCATTTAATAAAGTTTAGCAGTAACTTTGCCAACATTTCACCCAAGAGTTCAAACGCGTGATCTTTAGCAAGCATGTATGTCAAGAAATACACCTCACATTTCATGCAAGCTAGCAATTCTACTAATATGCTACTAATATTATAAATGTCAGTATGTTTGTGTGTTTGTGATTTTAGTGGTTTATCAATGACGCTTCAATGGCTAAACGAATGTCATGGTGTTCACGGATACTTACACCCACCGATCTATTTTGTAAATATCAAACATCAATCTGCTTAGCCTTTTCCCAACTATGTCGGGGTCGGATTCCAGTCTAACCGAATCCAGCTGAATACTAGTATTTTACATAGAGTGATTGCCTATCTCTTACCCACAACCCAGTTACTGGGTAATACCATACCCCTTGGTAAGACTTGTTGTCAGACTTTAGGTCTTCTGACGACCCGTAACGATTGTCAAAGATCCATGACAACCGGGACTTAACGTGCTTTCCAAAGCACGGAGGGGTCTTAGTACGTAAAGATGGTCACCCATTCACGGACCGACCGCGGCAAGCATAGCTTATCCTGATCGACCCGTGCGGATGTTATTACTTAGCCACGAGATCTCACCGTGAAAAATTAGGTGAAGTGAGCTGTCAATCTCTAGCGATCCCTAGCTTAAGGTGGAATGACATCACACTTCACCTAAGTTTTCACGGTGAGATCTTTGCAGCATAGAACGGCTAGATTTAAGACTATGGACTAGATTTGTGTCTAAAATAAATAAATAATAATTATTATTTAAGACATAATTATTAAACTTTTCACCCTGATACTACGTTACCGTGGGATAATTTCCGACACCCACGCGGGCAAAACCGCCGCCAAAAGCTAGTTCTTAATAAACCTACATTCGAATTCATTTTATTAACCAATTGCCTATTAAGCTTAGTCCGTTCATTAAAACTGCAGGTATTCGGAACGGCATCGTTGTGTACTTACCGCTTAAGGGGGAAACAGAATTTTAATTGGCTTCACTACTTATTCAAGTATCGTACATACTGATGAGGCTTGGCCTTAATTAAAATAAATGTGTTCGTTATAAATATGATATTTTTCAATTAGTTTAATCATGTCAGCTTTCGTTGAGTGTTATGTTAATTTGTGGAATTTTTTCTTGGTGCTTAAGTCTGAGCTTAGCTGAGAAAGTATGACGAATGGTAAATATCTTTAAGTAGGTAGCATAATCAGCCTATAACTTTCCCACGGCTGGGACACAGGCCTCCTCTCTGTGAGAGAGAGTGGTCCGTAATCCACAACACGGGGTCAGTGCGGGTTGGGAGATGTAAAAAAAAAAAAAGATTTAATACAGACATTTACAGTCCATACATTGTCACATGTCTTCGAATTTTTGGTTCAAGTTCTGACGATGTTTTCCTTCACCGTTTTGAGAGGAGCTAGTGGTGCTGAAATAATTGACCTTGACATTGACACCTGTCTGGGTTCGACCCTAAGACCTTCAACTCGTAAGTCACGGCTGTTAATACTGGGCCACAACTGCAAGTACTTATGTAAATCCAAAATAAATATTTTGTTTTTCATAAAGTTCTTATTAGTATTTTGGAGAATGAACAATGATTGATAGGATTTATTTATCTCGTCATTAAACAAGTGAAAATCACGTTGTTTTAATGCGAAAGTTATTTTGGCCATATGTTTGGTATGTTTTTGATGCTAAACTCAAAATATTTTAATAAACTTTTCCGTGACATTGGTAAGACTGGTTGTCAGATTTCTGGGCTTCTGACGACCAGTAATAAAAAAAAAAAATCCACGAATGATAGCCGGGACCAACGGCTTATCGTGCTTTCCGAGGGTCTTGGTTTACGGACCAACCGTGGCTGCTGTTATAACTTAGCCACAAGCCCCTCAGTCTGATGGTAGATACCTACTATTAATCCCGAAAATCTATAACACGAAATCGCAGCACAGAGTATGGAAATCCGGATTTACTTTTAGTTCCGTTAATGCTTTCTTTTAAGTGGCTAGCTTGTGCACTATGCCTTAACAGATGCATATTATTGTTCCTGGACCATTCCTAGAGCCACCTAAGTCGGCTCATTACGGAGGAGCCGGGTTTGTTCACGTAAAAGGATTGTAACTAGACTCCAATAAGCAATTACCTTTTATAACAAATGTGTTTGTTCGCTTCCTAACTGTTTCAGTTCGTAGATACCTATTGTGTACCACAAAAACCTACACGAGCACTTATGAAACGTCAGAAGCTAGGTGCACGGTTCCAATTGGTCGTTTCCTATGGAGAAGAGTCGGCAAGAAACTCCACGGTCACACAGTCGGATACTGTTTTCATGTGGTAGGAATCTGCAAAAGTTTGGTCGGGTGGGACCAGTTACTGAATAGGCTTCTCTTTAGGGTTAAATTTTTATACTTTCCACCATACATATTACAGCACTACACTTGTCCATGTACCTCTTTGCTCATCTCGTTAGTGGCAACCCACCACAGAGGCCTGATAGGACGGCGGACTTCGAGAGTTAGAACCTATATGGCACACCTGAGCAGACCCAATCCTTAGAAGGAACAGTGAAATAGCCAAGTTATTATCAGTCAATACAACCTGACATTAGGTACCTGACTATAATCTTTCTTCGTTCCTTTTTTTCTTCTTTTGTTTTGGTTAGGGCTGATTTCTCAATTGACATAATTATAATTTTTATTCATAGAATAAAATTGACGTCTGACTGATTTTGTATGGCCTTTGATCAATAATAGTACTAGATTAAGGATCAGGAACAAAAATCAGTCGCTCAAGTGTCCACGTTTGCACACACGTAAACATCTACATTTCTTAGAAGAAAGTTTAATAATATTAACAACTTCAGTTTATTATAAACCTTAATGCTTAAACATAAAGTTTAATTACCATTGCAAAATATATTTAAAATGTCGCTTGAAAATAAAATCATTCTATTTTTAAATTCCAGTCATTTATTCTAAAATGAAACTTAAAGTCTAAGTAATAAGGTTAAAAACATACTAATTTGAAATAAGACCACAAAAGCTTTGTGATCTTATTTTTCGGACCATTTTTGAAGCGCTTATCGGGAATCTAGTACTATTATTGATCAAAGGGGGGAACTGTCAAAAATTAAAAATTATTCCTCAGATAAAATTATCTGGCGATGGAAAAGCCCTTAATTTGAAACATACCTAACCGATTGTTTGCCCTAAAGCAGTAAGATAGACGTTAACTGAGTTGAAAATAACAGCATGCACATAACATTTAGTCGTAAACAGCTTTAGCCTATTAACACTAGTTAGGTACTGGCAGGGTTGACCCTAAGGGCGTTACTACACAGGAAGGGAGGTACAATAAAAACAAAGCCCTCATTTAATACCAGTGCAGCTGTGGTTAGATTATATAAATACTTCTTGATGACAACGTAATCAATGTGCATGCAGTCTTACAACTTTAGCAAGAATTTCGACGATAGTTTTTGGAACGAAGTTCCTTATCGCGCGTTGTGAAAGGGGCTAGACGGAAAAAAATAAGACCAAAAGTTGGAACGACACTTTTTACTATAGTTGTAAGCAGTGCGGCGTGCGCGTGTTTTTCTGTCTGTCTCTCTCTCTCTCTTTGAACTTCGTTCCATCCGGGTGTCCCTTGACACCTCTCAAGTTTTTTTTTTTATATATGGCATCAAGACATTGTTTGCATAATCAGCCGATAATGTTCCCACTTCTGGGACACAGGACCTCTCTTCGAGAGAGAATGGGTTATAACCAGTACGCAGGCCCAGTGCGGGTTGGTAGATGTCACAATGTCTTTGAATTTTTGGTTCTAGGATAGACCACGATCAGTGGTCTTCTTTACCCCTGGATCGAAAGACCTGGAAGTCATGGGGAGAGGCTGTTGCCCAGCAGTGGGATGATGCAGGCTAACAGTAGTAGTCGTAGGACTGGTTTCCCCGCGATGTTTTCCTTCACCGTTTTTAGAGCAGTGGTGATGATATTTACACAAAGTAAAGCGCCTGTCTGGTTTCGAACCCACGAACTACAACTCGTCACTCGGGCTTGTATACAACTTCATCATCATCATCACCTGCCTAGCCTTTTCCCAACTATGTTGGGGTCGGCTTCCAGTCTAACCGGATGCAGCTGAATACCAGTATTTTACATGGAGCGACTGCCTATCTGACCTCCACAACCCAGTTACTGGGTAATACGATACCCCTTAGTAAGACTAGTTGTCAGACTTTCGGGCTTCTGACTACCCGTAACGACTGTCAAAGATCCTCGAATGACAGCCGGTACCAAGGGCTTAACGTGCTTTCCGAGGCACGGAGGGGTCTCGGTATGTAAAGATGGTCACCCATCCACAGACCAACCGCGGCAAGCGTAGCTTAACCTGACCGATCGATCTGTGCGGCTGTTATTATTTAGCCACGGGCCCCTTGTATACCAACTTATTATTTTGAAATACATAAAATAGATTTCGAGTAGAAAATGATGTCTATATAAAATGAACATGACATAACAATTTACTCTGGGTATTTATTCATTTAATTAAGGATGATTAGTATTTGAATGCGATCTCTGTTTGTCTTACAAGATAAATTTAACTTTCTGTCAGTGTTTGGTTACGCAATATTCTGTGTGTAATCGATACTGCCACGATGATGTACGGTCGAGTGGACTGTCTACATCTGGCGGTGAATTTAGTCGAGTAGTTGAGTTGGATAATTTGCTTGTGAGTTCGCGCGTTTGACTGTGTTTTTGGTTAGCCCTAGTTGATGTTGTGTTAGTAACACACATAAAACTTTGTAGACCATTTTCGGGCATGGTCAATAACGCATGGTGTAAGAAAATCAAGAATTTTATCAGAAAATCTGGTACCAGAAAGACAAGAGATAAATGGAGTGCCTGTGTTTACTTAAGTAGCCGTTAATTGAAAAAATAACGCGTTAATATGATTATTCCTTATTATTTACTGACATATAAAATGAATTGTTTTTGTATCACCACTTTTTTTTAGATCATTTCGCATGAGGTGATTTCGATTTGCAAAGAACGCAGAACTGCTTGAATATGCAACGTGTTAATTTAGTATCTCGCTCTTCTACGTCTTTTGGTGGAATTGGCCAGGAGAGATCTCTTGGCCAAATTCCACCAAAAAATCGTTTAAAATCCTTGTATATGTTATTATGGCGTGTGGGCTCTCTCCAAACCGTTCTTATGGGTACATTTGTGTGCAAACACTAGCGCAGTCATGAGTCATTCTGTGGATTCACATTAACGCTCGACTCGGCCCATTCAGTCTGTATTAGACATAATAATTTGCGTATACCTGTCTGTTTACACGACGGAGAAATTTAAGGTGACAGGTATGGTCTGCAGGGTAGGTAAGTGAAGTTGTCTTCTTCTCAGCAAAAATTAAATACGTCAGCCTAGAACAGCAGTGTGATTCTGTAACCATCTCACCGTGAAAACTTAGGTGAAGTGAGCGTGGAGTGAGCTGTCATTGCAAATAGTGCTAGGGATTGACACTAGCATAAACTCACATCAAGCTCACATCACTTGAGTTTTCACGGTGAGATTTTTACAGAATCGACCGGCTGGGCTACGAATGTTACGCGATAACTATTAGTTCAAGTATCTAAGTAGGTACGGTGCAGGATTCTTAGATGATGAAAAAGAGAAATGGTTTTTGTTATCACTTATATATAAATAATTACTTTGTATCTCATTGTAAGTGAACCTATATACGTTTCTTATGAGAATAAATTCTTTAAACCTAAATAGTGGATCATCTCTCTGTAGGCACGTTTTATTTTTATTTTACGTGTTTCACAATCATAATTTTGATTTTTTAAGATTTCTAAACTTCTAATATTCCCTATCATTCAATTAAAAAACATCAAGGAATATTATACTAACCCGTTGAAAATAAATGAGATTAAACGTACGTCCCACTATATGTATAACCTATTGACAACACGGTTAGCGCAGTGGCTGAGCGATCGGACTGCTGCGCTGCGTGTCGCGGGTTCGATTCCCGCACATTACAAATATTTGTAAGTCCTACATGTATTTGTTCCGAGTCTGGGTGTTTTTCTATCTATAATATCTATGTATTTACAAAAAAAATGTATATAAGTAGTTTATCAGCCATCTAGTTACCATAACACAAGCATTAGGTTGCTTAGCTTGAGACTAGATGGCGCTGTGTGAAATGTCCAGGGATATTATTATTATCTATCAACGCAATACAATACCAAAATCCATCCACGTCCCTATAACTGTTAGTCCGTGAAAAGAAACCAACAAACAACCTTTCCACCACACCATTTCACTCATCCCCAATTCCCAACTTTCCCAAAAACTATCAACCAAAAAAATCATTTCTGTTGACGCTACCAAACCAAGCAACGGTGAAGCATCTCCCGAGAGTGTATTGACCGTCGGCACAAACGTATATTTGCACTCTTAGCTACCGCATTCCGTTGCCAAACAAATATTCTAAGTAGGCTTTGTACCTTTCGTCATACACTCGCTTTTTTGCCGACCGTACACGCTTGGCCGACGAGTGGATCATCCAAGATGATGATGTTAAGTATTATTGTGCTTTGTACTATTCGGTGTAGGCAGCACTTGTGATTTCTATTGTGTAAGGTATTTAGATTTCGAGTAGATATTTGAGTTGGTACTTTTGAGAATAGTGGATTTTGTGATGGTAGAGTTGATGTATCCGGCGTAGGTAGTTATTTGATTTTTGAGAGAGTTAAAGTATCTATACTTACTAGTTTAAATACGTAGATTTTATACTTATATTCATTAGCAAAACAAGTCTGAACGTCAATCAACTATTTTGGGATCCGCTTCCTGTCTCACCTGATGCAGCTGAATATCAGTATTTCACATGGAGCGACTGCCTATCTGAGCTCCACAACCCAGTTAATGAGTAACACGATACCCTTTGGTAAGACTGATTGTCATAATTTTGGGTTCTTGACTACCGACTTCCCGTAACAACTGTCGAAGACATACGAATGACAGCCGAGACGCACTTTCGGAGTGGCACTTTTTATACGCTAATGCCTAAACCGCAGTTAAGAAGAAACTTCTAAGATTTTACTGTCCAGCTTCTTGACCAGATCTCTCAGCCAACAAAGGTTCATCTTCCTGCTGTAATACAAACTTATTCCACATACCTCTCTCTTTCACTTGACCACTTAACCAACGAAGGAATGTGTGGAACCATACTCTATGCAGGAAACAAGTCACTACCGCCATAACAATAACAATACCACCCTTTTATTGTACAGTCAGCGTCAATAATATCGGGACGAACAGACTGTTCAAAATGATCTAAGAAACTATGAAAATGAAATATTAACTCAATGACACAAGGAATGTTTCAGAATGAAGACAGTACACGACAACTGTCATTCTGACAAGAACTTTATCCAATTGAGACAGAGTTTAATTTTCTTAGTTGTTGAGATCATTTTGAACAGTCTGTTCGTCCCGGAAGAGATCTTGGCCTTGCAGTTGTACCACTGCAAGGCAAAGATCTCTTCTCATACAGAGAAGGAATCCGCGTTGATCACCGCTCAAGACGGGCTGGCGAATTCAGACTTATACTATCGTCATACCTCCCCTCATATTTATCTTTCATTTTGAAATCTGAAATCAATACAGAAATAGATGGATTTATTAAAATTCCACAGTTTTCCTTTGTTCTTAGCAGCCAGTTCGTCCCGACGGCTATGAATTAGTATGCAGCTCCCATAGACACCGGATTGATTTTTTTTATTGTCAGATTTAGTGAAGCGTGACTTATTAGAACGGTTTTGGTCTTGGTATAAAATCTGAATTGGTATAATCAATTACTAATCCTTTTTTCTATAATTTTTCGTTATGTAACTGCCCGCCACTGCTCTCAAAATGGTGAAAGAAAATATCTTAGAACCAAAAATTCGAAGACATGTGACATCTATCAACACGCACTAGGTCCGCGTGGTGAATTACAGCCCATTCTCTCTCACTGAGAGGAGGCCCGAGTCCCGGCAGTGGGAACATTATAGGCTGATTATATTCTATTTATTTCATTTGTCGTTATGTAACCATGCTTGTAAGTTAGAAGCTGAATTAAGTAAGATAATTTTAGTTAAGATAATTTTATTTGCCACAAAACTGTTGTACACAATCTGTCAAATTTCATTAATCGATTTACAACTTCATCACTAAAGCATTAAAGTTGAAAGTTGTTTGGGGAAATTTGACAGTTTCGGGTAGCTTGAACTGCTAGCGTCTGTACATTTCCTTATATATTATTAAATTAAAAAAACAAAAACAAAGAAAAAAACATACAAAAAGAACAAAAATAAGACACAAAGGAAGCACTTAGCTTGTAAACTCCACACTAGGTCGAGCCTGTCTGGTTGGAACTTCTTCCTTAACATGGTAAAGACTATTAATTCTTACAAAGCAAACATTGGCTGGAAAGTTGCTTCCCTAACCCATTCCAACGAAAGACCCTTTAAAGCAGTAATATGCAAAAATACAAGAAAACTCACATTTTATAGTTGTATGGCTAATAAAGTTTTTACAGGCATACATTACACGGAGATAAAATCGGCTGTCTATGATACTAAAACAAGCAATACTACCCTGATGGACAGGGAAAGATTGTAATGTAACAAGTTGTTCCATCTGTTAACTATCATGTCTTTTATGGACCAATAATACTAACCTTCTTATTAACTAAGCCACGGTATCTTAGAAGAGCGGTGGCCGTCATTAAAATCTGTCATTTTAAACAGTATTTGACATTAAGTTGTCAAAAAACGCTCTGCAGTTGGACAGTCATTATTGTGTGACCGTTCACCGCTTTAAGAAGTGTGGTCTATGGTGTATAGCAGTTAATCTTTGGTAGATTTACTGCTATACACCATAGACCAGCACCCTCATTGCGTAACACACTCATCATCTGCTTTGTCTTTTCCCAACTATGTTGGGTCGGCTTCCAGTCTAACCGGATCCAGCTATCCGACCAATATTTCACATGGGCCGACTGCCTATCTGACGTCCACAACCCAGTTATTGGGTAATACCCCCTTGGTAAGATTGGTTGTCAGACTTTCAGGCTTCTGACTGTCAAAGATCCACGTGCTTTCCGAGGAATGCGTAATACACTATCAACCATAGTCTGGATAATTTTGAAGGATATGGGTAATTCATTAATTTATTCATAAAACAAATACAAAAGGTTACAATCACAGTATATCATTAGCTTAACATTATAGGTTTGAACCTAATTATTACCCGAAGCGTAATCGCCCAATATCAGTTAGACTAGCAACAACTTGTAATGATGACAACTAAAGTAAAAAGCTTAGCATTGCTTCATATGTTCGAAAAATGTGTCTGTCCAACAACGTAACTATACCCTGTCCATTAGGTTAACGGTTTTTTGACAGCTGTCTTAGAACGCACATATTCCAGATTACGTAAAAATTAACTTTAAAATAATTATGTAAAGTGCCTTATCTTATTGAATTATCTTATTTATGGCTTCTCACAGACATTATAATACCGTACGTGTATCAATCAATGCATTGTGTGTTGCTGCAATCACTAGTTCCATCCGTCAAAAAACGGTTTACCCAATGGACAGGGTATAAATAACGCAATGAATGTTGTTGAACTGTCAAACTGACAGCCATTGCTACGGATAGTATGTTACGTAATCACCCTGCAGCTTTCTCATCGCGACAACCAAAAACAAAACACGATCTTCAAATTAAAAAAAAAGGAACACTCCCATTTAATTCCCATCCCTAATTGCGTAACAAATCACAAAGTAGTATCGATTTTCCGCGACCTACCCTAAAATCGATCGGACAAAAATCTAATTACAGGCAGGCGTAAATTTGGAGCGTCGCCCCTATTGATTATAATCGACCTTGGGGAAAAAAATTAAGTCAAAGACTGACCCAATTTGCTCTCCCCTGGCGTTCATTGCCAAGTTTACATTGAAAGAACCGTTCGGCCATTAAGTAGGGAATGAAAGCAGACGCTTAGTTGAGAAAAAGCTCTTTAATGAGGAAGATGGGGCGTTTAAGAAATGTGCCGCGGATGTGCGGAGTTGGTGCTTGATGTTTTTTTTCTGATTTAAATATGTTAATCGTGTTTGAGATGGGGATTATGATTTATTGTAATCTGTGTCGGTATGGTTATGCTGGAATCTGTCGCTGGTATTCAGGAAGACGTGAGTGAACTGATGTAATTATAGAAATGGTGTTAAATTCGTATACTTACAGGAGTTAACTTAGTTTAACTCTATAAAATGTGCATATATTGTTAGATAAGTATTTTTGTATTGCAGTATTTCAATGTATTCCGATAATATTCTGTAACACACAAATAATTCTAAAAACAGCTCGCTCCCTTCAAAATTGGTTAAGTTTTTGCTCCACATTTATATTCAGTGGAACGCTCAAGACTGCTCGGTCGCAGTATAATTAATAAAAAAGAATTAAAAAGGAGTTCGAATCAACGGTCGCGTGCCCCGGAGGCCAACGTCCTTTAGACAAGATCGCCCTCTCTACCTCCGTCCCTCTCTAATTAACCGTTTAATCCATAAAGCTGTCCTTTTCACCCCCGGGGATGTTAATATCGTGTTACTTAATATCCCACTGGGACACCGCTCGGATAATAATTTCCAGAATATTATTGCTCCCGTAATACGTCAAAGAATTTTTCTTTTGTTTCCACGAAAATGCCCGACTCCAAATGATTCAAAGGAGCCGTTGACGTGGAAACCGACCGCTATCTTCACTGATTTCAGTTCGCTCCGCTAAATACGTAATATATTTTTTATGTACGTCTGAATCGAGTTTCTTTTTTGATATACGACAAACCGTATCCGATATCGGAGCCGTGAGTTAGCAATAAAAGTAAAGCATGTCGAAAAATATCGTTAAGTAGCACACGCCCGCCCCTTAATATCTTCCACGCGGCCGCACCCGGCGCGCCGTATCGGGGAATTTTCATCTGAATATTTTCCTTTCTCATTGTCGTTATCTGAAAAATATGTTTTTCGTACGGTCGCAATCGCCCCGCGCCCCCCTGTCCCCCGCGACACACTTCCAAAAAGTCTCAAGTCCCACACACTGAACACTCCAAATTCGAGTGTGTCTCTCTGAATTCAAAGTTGGCATTCTTTTCCGCGCGTCCGATGTCACGTTGCTCTCGGATGTAAAAGAAAAATAGTTGGTGCGTCACCTCGAGAATGAAATCCTTTCGCGAAGGTGTTAGAGTAGGTATTTGTTTGGCGTGTGTCGTGCGGACGCGCCGGGTGGTAGGCGGTGGCACCGGAAGCGCGGGGAGGATGGGGGGCAAATGGACGGAAGAGAAGCAAGGCAAATAACTTCGCCCTTCTGTACACATGTATAGGAGGCTCGGAGGGCGCACAAAAATGCTCGCAGCGCCGTTTCCAAGTTCCACAATGAAACGTTGAGTATTTTTGTCATTTGTCGTCATAAAATCTCTCGTCTAAAGAAAAATTCGCGTTGAAATGTTTTTGCCGTTCTCAAGTTATGAGATATGTCGGAGTTACTGCATATGAAAGTTTTAATATTGTCGCTGAGAATGGTGCAGATGATAACGCTGGAGTAGTTCTTAAACTGTATGAGGATTAAAAGGTGAAACAAGTAGCAAATTGTAAGGTTTATGAGACATCTCGTTAGTTTGTCATCACTGAGCTAATTTTGTTTTCATCAATCGTCCGCCATTGATTTCTGAATCTATCGTTGGCAGGGGTGACGGTTTAGTAAACTAAAGCTATAAACACGAGACAATTTGCAATTTCAATATCTCATTCTTCACAAATCTGGTTATATAGCTCCCAATAATGAAGCTCTTTTTGTCTTAGATGAGATGTTCCTTTTCCAACACATAAACGTTTCATAACGCTTGTAATTCCCGAAGGGTTAGACAGAAGTGTAGCTATACATAGTTCATCCACATTTTGCCAATTATGTTGGGTCATCAGAAGCCCGAAAGTCTGACAACCAGTCTTACCAAGGGGTATCGTATTACCCAGTAACTGGGTTGTGGGGGTCAGATAGGCAGTCGCTCCATGTAAAATATTCAGCTGCATCCGGCTAGACTGGAAGCTGACCTTAACATAGCTGGGAAAAGGCTAGGCAGATGATGATTTCGCCAATTATGTTTAAGTTCCATGTAATTATTGCCACACACCCAGACTCCGAGCTGTTACTGCGAAGCTTTTGTTCCTTTTCCCGTCTTAGATTGCAAGTTCCATATCAAAATCAATTTGTAGTCCCTCCATAATCCAAACAACTCAATTGTGACCAAAATCTATGTCCACACATCCGTCTATACAATTTATAGCTTAATGATACCAAATCGATTCCATTGTAGCGCCAACCCTATTTAAATAAAGTATTGTATCGCCATTGTTACAGCAATTGAGAGGGCTATTATTATAGCTATTAAATACTTACAAAATAGGTTTGCATGTACTGTAGTAATTTGTTAACGGGAACCATTTCCTTTCGCTGGTTGTTGTTGCTAAGCTTGAAGTTTTGGTGAACATGGTTTCGTTGATTTGAAGGTATTTTTAGTAACTGTTGATTGACTGGGGAATGTAAGAGTCAATGTTCAGGAAGGATAATATTATCATTATGAACATTTGTATTGGTAAATATTTTTTGGTTGATTTGAAGGTAGTTTTAAAAACTGTCGATTGACTGGGGAATGTAACGGACAATGTCTAGGAAGAACATTATCATTGTGAAGGTAATGAAGTTTGAGTTCTGCTTTCGTTTGTAAAAAGGAATGATCCTAATGATGATAATATAAGTGAAATCTTAGTACCTATTTCACTAGAATCGATGGAGGGTGGTGAATATGTTTGGACAAGTACTAGGTACTGCACATTAGTATAAATCTTAAGAAACCATTAGCTATGGTTGAGTTGATGAGTATGAATAGGTTAGTGAGGGTGCAAGCCAAAGCAGAATTTAATATAAATATTCATAATTTCCATTATGATAAAAAAAAAAATCGTTGTTGTGTTACGTTTAGACCTGAATGAACGTTAAGATTTAGTATAGCTATTGAATATCTAGAAGCCTTGTAACAAAATTATGACTATAAAAATGTGATTGACCCAGTTAAGACTTGTTCTTATTTCCTGAGCTTCTGAGGTAAAACTTACATAAAAAGAAAACAACATTATTGGAACGGGTATTACTGCATTAACTTGAAAATTAAATCCTTGCTTAATATCGCATCGAAATTCCCTTTGTGGTCGCAAAATTCTTTGCCAAGTCGAAAATCAAAGCATCCAAATAGCAAAAGTTGGGTGCCCTTTGAGCAGTCCCGTTATTATTTTCTGAAGAACCTCTTTTATGTAAAAGAACGCTTCAGAAAGCGAGGGTGGTAAAGGGAAAAATATGACGGAGAGTAGTGGTGTTGCCTTCCCTTTCTGGCTTAGCGAGCTAGAGTGGGATATAGATGAGTCGAGTGGCTTTCGTGTTAAGAGTCTCCATACACGAGCTCTCGTTACGTCATAGCCCGGGGCCGGAGACGCCGTGTGGGAGGCATTTTGACAAGTATTTTATGAAAAATGTAACCGCCTTTGTGACAATGCTTGAAGCTTTTTAAGCAATGCGCCTGTTGTCAACTCTAATGAGATGAGAACTGCCACCGGTTAAAAAACTTGTGGACACAGGGCCCTTACGGAAACTTTTGGTACAGACAGCAACATCATAGGTTTACACTCAGAAAAAGATCAAAAGTGAATGCAAACAGTAGGGCGTTGTAGATGTTGTTGCAAATAAATTAATTGTATCAAAACTCTCCACCCTAGTTCAGCAAAGATGACGTTGCCCATTAAACAGGGCATAACCAGCACCCTAATTGCGTAACACACCGTCAATCTGAATCTGAATCATTTTGAAGGATATTGCTGATCCATTGCTTCATATGTTCGAAAAATTTGTCAGCTCAGCAACGTGAATATCGCAATGAATGTTGCTGAACTGTCAAAATTAAACCCATTGCTTCTGATAGTGTGTTACGCAATTACCCCGCTGGGCACGAGTTCTGTGCAAATATCTAATATGCCCGGGCAGCTCTAATATGCCTGGGCAGCGGTAACTTTGTTCACCCTGTTTCTGACACCCATAACATAAGTACTATGTATGTCATAATTATATCGCTGATTTCACAAACAATTACAAGGCAGCTTAAAAACAATTAAGCATATATTAGGGGTTAAAGTATGAAATTGTCGATTTGTACTGAAAAATTGAAATTCGTTTTTTTTTAATTTAATTTAATTTAAATTTAATCGAATATTGCACATTTTTTAAAAGAAGAACTTCATAGGTACCATGTGAAAAAAGTTTCACTCAAAAATCTGAAACCATGAAGGTTCTATGTCAATTCGAAGTACCTATTACAATAAAACGGCAATTTCATACTTTAACCCCTATTATTAATGAATACTTTGAGCAGGATTATGAGTCAATTTACAACCCATTGGGATTATCCATGGCGTATAAAATAACAATGTTGCAAGGGTAAGTGTAATGGTATTGCGTCCGCGTATGCTATGACGTGATTTGGAAGATATTTACTATAAGTACTGTATTTTACTTGAATACTGTGTAGTAAATGACGATACTTATACCGTGTTAAAGGTTTTTAAGGGCTTTTTAATGTCATGCTTAGTCAAGACACGTCAGTTTTTAATGTTTTTATCGACTCATTGGATTTTGCATCTGTTTCACTGATCAGAGGGGCAATTCTCGTAATTTTATGAGCGTTCACAGTCTGAGGGGCAATTCTCGTAATTTTAAGAACGTTCTGATCTCAGTCTCAATCTGTCAAAAATCTAATTCTAATCTAATTTCCCTACATTTTGAAAAGTTTTTGACATTTGTTTGTCGCCGAGATGAAACTGCGACTAGATTTGAACGTTTTAAGTTACGAGAATTGGCCTTCTGATTTCAGTGTCAATCTGTCAAAAATACCTCTAATTTCTCTAGATTTTTGACAAGTCTTTGACATTGATTGTCGCTGAGATGAGATTGCGACTAGATTTTGAACGTTTTTAATTACAGAAATAGGCCTCCAGATATTGGATGAAGCTCAAAAACTTAATCCCTAACTCTGGTAATAAAGGTGTCTTTTCATAATTACACACTGTCTGTTTCTCATACAACTCTCCTGTCGCAAGTCTGCTGGAAGAAATTTCTGTTGAAATAAGCAGTGCTGTTTATGTAAATCAATTAAATTTTCGTAGTGTATGTACCTAAATGTATGTGAAAGTGTATAAGGTAAATATGAAAAAAAAAAACAATTTTTAAAAATGTTATGTTCTGTCTGTCTTTCTGTCTGTTTGTTCCGGCTAATCTCCGATGTTGACGGGAATTTTACTGAAAGATGTTATAAGGAGTAACTCAGGCTACTTTACTTTTATTCTAGAAAAAGAATTAGGGTTGCGTGCAAAAAAATAAACCCTACATAATGAATCCAATTTGTTTTTCGGCATGCACATGAAATAAGTCGCGGGCATAGCTAGTGAACAAATAAGATGACGAACGAATGAGACGCACGTTTATTTTCCAACTTGAATGATGCACTAAAGGAAGTATTACACATGTTTAATCTTAATTATATTTTGAACGAACGTCTATATAATCATTCACTTCTTTAAAAGTCAGTTCAATGCTGAAATCATCGCCCAATAAACTCTGCAATTGGTTGTTTACGATTAATTTCGTTAATCCAATATATTTGCTGAAATTATAAGAGAATATATACAGCAAAGAAGTCTGTTGACGTATGGAAGCAATAACAGCAATAATAAACTCCGGAAGAACGAACGTTTTCCTCCGTGGATTGTAGCAACGTGGACAAGAGTTCATTAAAATATTTTTTTAAGAAAAGATTTCACTTTTTAGAGAAACTAATTGTAAGTAAACTCAAAGCTTATTTCAACTATGTTATATTTCACTACAGTATTGTCTGGGTTTTCAAAACTAGACTTTCAGACTCAGACTTTTAACGTGTATTTCCACTACTTTTTCCCATCATCATAGTTTGATTAGGTATAGTAAAAGTTTTAGGTAATAAAACTATTTAACCTTTAGGTTTATAGAATCTGAACATATTATTTCCTCAATAGTTATATAAAACAGACAGTATACTTGGTAAAAAAAAACTAGAAACAGTCCAAAACCTAACAAAAAACGATATACGTGGCGCCCACACCCATATACTTTTGGCTAAAGTAAACAACATTCCCTATCCATCCTTACCATATTCCGCGACTTTACTCTCAGAATATTACGCGCGTCTCCCTCATTACCAACCAAATCATTACTGGGTGAAATCGTATGGAATCACAGAGGGATTGTTCACAGCCCCATTCGAAAAACAACCCTAACTTCTCTACGTAGAGTTCAATTTTCCATGGCAACAGTACTAAATTATGATCTACGGTGATATGTCATCCGCGCAGTATGAAAAATATGAGATGTATTGAAAATGAAATCTCTTCGATATTCGCTAAGAGGTTTTTAATATCACTTCTGAAGATAAAAAGTTTCGTTTGTTATTTATTTTTATTTTTATTCGAATGCTGGTTCTGATTGAGGGAGGATTGTTGGAGAGGAATGTAAATGGGATTTGTCAGAATGGGTCATTAGGGTGCTGTTTTATGGGAACAGGCCGTCAGTTCGAACCCAGGCAGGCACTTTGTGTACTTAACTTCATCACCACTGCTCTCAAAACGGCGAAGGAAAGTATCGTGAGGAAACCGGCATGGCCTTGAACCATGGTATAATATTATAATATAACTCCGCCTGGTACTCTCTTCCGAGACTCGGGAACCACGTGACTGACACAAGCCTACGTCATCATGCTGTTTACAGGTCCTCAAACTTAAAAATGTGGGAGAATTTTAAACAACGGATACAATTTAGGATAAAAAACATATAAATGAAAATTATAAAGAAATATTTTAACTAATTAATCATAGATATAATGTACCCATGTAACATGTTATGTTGAAATGTGGCAATGTTATTGTGACGTAGGCTTGTGTCACTCTGGGAAGAGAAGACCATGTTTTATTAGACTATGGCCTTGAACCAAAAAAATCGAAGACATGTGACATCCACCAACCCTCTCACAGAGAGGAGGCTTATGCAGCAGTGAGAACATTATAGGCTGATTATGCTACTTTTCTGCTGCAACAGCTATGGGTCCCGATGACTACGGTCTGCGATTCGATGAGGGGTATACCTTGTTCATGAGATATGGTCTCCTCCTGTAGTGGTAGAATTTCATCCCGAAGTACCTTATAAGATTGTGTCTGAGAGGACATGAACGATACGGAACCTACCTATCACCTATTTGTTGTAGTACCGAAGAAGTCACAAAGATTTCGATGGATTGATATTCAAATGGTTCAATTTGAGTTCTATGGAGTCCAATCTTGCCTGAGATAGAGGCCATTAGAGGCGAACCATGATTGTCAGCTGGATGTCTTAGTATATATAGTATTTAGTTGATTACGCTCAGCGAAATTTTAGTTTTTCGCTCAACGATTTCCATATCTCTTTGTAATCTTCGTCTTAAAAATCATTCTAGTAAAATTTTTCTAAAGCTGATAATAAACCTACATTTTATAAAACTATCCTGAAAACATATACGTGCGCAATTCCCTCACGATCGGATTATTTTTATAGCACCCACCTCCTTGCTATAGGTACGTGTGTGACCCCATCTACGCCAATAGTAGCAAAGATGAGTATATCACGATTTTTCTTAACGTAACCCTCCTACATACGTTACCCCCTCTTTCCTGCCCCCTTTCATACATTCTTGTTAAATATATATCGAAAAACAAAAGGCTATAACCACCATTGTCTGTTACTCAAAATTGTTCTTTGTCTTGTTGGTGTTAAAGTTGTTATTTCAGTGTGTCGGAGGTGGTAGTTAAGTTACTTTTCGGTGTCAAAAATTTCGTGAGATCGGCTGTCGATATGACCAAAGATTTTTACGATTCGTCGTAAATTCTTGTTAGTATCGTATTTCTACGGTCACGTTTGTTTACAACTTGCGTAAGCTTGTGGGATAGGAATGGTGACTTTTGGATAAAAGGGGCCATTATAGTTTTTCGAGCGGAGAAAATTGAGCACTGTGATGTGTTGTGGCCGGGTAAGAGCTTGTGCTTGTTGAAGATTGCTCGCCGTGAGATATGTTATGACTTGGGCAATGTTACATGGGGGCCAATGGACGGTAACGGTTTCTAGTTTATCTATAAGGAATCCATATCATTGCACTACACGTAGCTGTCACAGCTACGTGTAGTATTCAGACTGGTTTCAACCTTGTGTCTGCTGTTCCGATTATCTGTTAGTTTATCAGGTTGGTAGCCTATTTTTCTTGTATCCAGTTAAGTCACAGACTTGAAATGATTGCTTTTTTGTCTTCTTCTTTATCTTTCAACAAACTATAGACATTCATTGCATTATTTACGTTGTTGAGCACACACATTTTTCAAACATATATGAAGCAATGGATTAGCAATATCCTCCAGATTGTTATTATAGTGTTTACGCCATTAGGGTGCTGAAAGTTTCACTTGAAAAGACACGGTTGACTTAGTCATCACCTGTCTAGCCATTTCCCAACTACGTTGGGGTCGGCTTCCAGTCTAACCGGATGCAGCCGAATAATAGTATTTTACATGGAGCCACTGCCTATCTGACCTCCACAACCCAGTTAGTGGGTAATACGGTACCCCTTGGTAAGACCGGTTGTCAGACTTTCGGGCTTCTGGCAACATTAGTCTATAACAGGTGAATAAAGGACCAATCTTGATAAAACTGACAAATCCAATTGGACGCAGTTTTCTCTTGGAGCTCAAAACTTAACCTCAAAGTTATCTCAAGACAGCCCCGTCAGAACCAGGTGTTCTTTTACAATTTAGATTTAAAATACCTTTGCAATAACCTTTTCCTTTCCCTCCAAACTTAAACTTCTGATACACCGATAATAACCATAAAAATACTTTTTGGACAACGATATCTCAGATCACAACTCGAAAATTTAAGATGGCGGGCAAAAAAGTTTATTTATAACGTTTAATTGATGTCCCGCATACAAGCTGCCGATAAATTGGCATGTTTTTAACATTATCGTTGATCATTAACTCTCAAATTGCTATTTAGCATCGTTAATAAGTATGGCTGACTAAATTAACGTAGTTAAGCGTTCGGTTACTTCGCTTGGGTGGAGAAATTTCACTTTTATTGCAGCTAGCTTTAGCTTGCGGTGGTACCTTCTACGTGGTTGAGTTACAATATTTTGTGCTGCATATTTTGTAGAACTCAAAGGTTTATCTAAGCTATATAAATCATACTTACAAATAAATAAAATTCAAGTGTCTGTTTGTAATGTCAAAATAACATGCAAATCAACATAAATGCATATAAAAGTATATACGCTAGTTATAAAAAAGAAACAATTTCTGTCTGTCTGTCCGGCTAGTCTTAGATTTTTTATAATAATCCAGTATTAAATTATAAATATAAGGCCTTTATTTCCTTAACTTAACAAAAAAAAAGATCATAAATGAAAGGTATTTTTTTTAATAATTAGTTAATTGGGCGTTTAGGTATAGGTTTAGGTTTGAATATAGGCTTACCTACTTTTCCAGGTGGTTCTCTCCTTCACTTTCTTAGTCCAGTCCTTTCCGTCAATTTGTTTTATCTCATAGTGCTCAACGTTCTCATTTATTAGCCCATAGTTATATTTGGAGAGGAATTAAATTCGTTTTTTGGAGTAGGTACTACGTTCAGAATGTAGGAAACAGCTGATTTTTTTTTCGCGATTTCAGTTTTGGTCCCATAGTAAAACTTGTTCATAATGATGAGTACAATGACCTCTTAAGAGGTTGCTGGTATTTTACAAATAACCCTGTATATCAGCCATTTCGGATGCAAGTATTTAAGCGGCTGAGGGACAATGTTCTCAGCATTAAAAATATTGCCAAATTAGACGGGAATTTGATTCTTACGGTCTTATCCTAGCACCGAATTTACCCCAACAAAATACTCTTTTGTCTAGGTAGGCAGAGATGATGAAACAACCATTTTAGTATTCATGCGAGATGTTCTTATGTTGGTTCTCTTAACGAGTTTTGATGAGACTTTTGCTTATTTCATATCTGCCATCTACTATAATCTACATACACTATCACGCAAAAATAACTCCTGTTAAATAAGGAGCCAAGGACTCAATCATTTACAAAAGATGATATTTATCGATCATAACTTGTGCGCGTGAGTCGCTCCCGAGGATGTTATAAATCGAGAAAACGTTCGGAAATGTGGTAAAAGAGCTTTATGGACAAATGGCTGATGACTCAATTAGATGGGTGTATTAATATTGTATTTAAACGTTGTATGGAGCAATTTAGCTTGAATGGAGAGGACAGATGAAAAGGATGGATAATGGATGTGTTTTACAAACGTTTAAAAAGAGCAAATTAAAAAGACACTTTATTTATTTTTATTTATTAATAACCAACTTATAATTAAAGTTTGCACCACATATACAAGTTATCGTTCAATGTTAGTAATTACACATACATACGATCGTAAAATTAGGTTACCTAAATAACATAAAACTAGACAAAATAAAATTAAATGAAAATAAACAAAATTTGATAAAATGAGACAACAACGTGATAAAAGTAGATGATATTAGATAGAATTAGACAAAATTAGATAGAATTCTCGAGAGCAGTAGCCCAGTGGTAACGGCTCAAACTTACGAGTAGGTCGTGATCGTGGTCGTATCATTCATCACCACTGCTCTCAAACGGTGAAGGGAAACATCGTGAGGAAACCGGCATGTCCCAGAACCAAAAATTGGAAGACATGTGACATCTACCAACCCGCACTGGGCCCGCGTGGTGGATTACGGCCCACTCCCTCTCACAGAGAGGAGGCCTGTGTCCCAGCAGTGGAAACATTATAGGCTGTTTATGATTATTATGAGATAGAATTGGGATAAAATTGGAATAACATTATTAATAACATGATACGATTGAAATTATTTACTACTGGGAGTGTCAACCTAAATACTATGAATGACTGTGTAGGCAGGTACTTTCTGATAAATTTGGTGTAATTAACTGAGATTGATATTAATTAGATAAAATAATAATCAGAACCATAGACAACTTTTATCATGTAAGCACCACAGACTATAGAATCTTACATACTAAGTCAAAATGGTAAGGCGGGAAAAAATATAAATTCAACACTTTAATTTGATAATTTGACTTTTTGATGTTGATGAGATTCCATTATGAGAAATATAGCTATTACATTAAGCCATTTATTTCAAGTTGAAAATTTGGAAATAGTCTATTTGCCTAAAAAAAACTGGAAACCATTTTCTGCAGTTCCAACCTAGATAGGTACCTACTACATAACCACAACGGTTGCCATATTAATTTACCAGAAACCTATAATTATTAAAACTATGTTCGAAAACAAAGACATTCAGTAACTTCTAGAAATAAAACCTCGATTTCTCTAAAGGGCTGTAAAGTCTATAAACTTGAACTTTGAATGCCGCGACCCCATTAGCTTTATAGCTGATACAACAGCTTATTATTTAGTTAAATATTACTAGTCAGTTAAATAAATAGCTAACTTGTATTATGAGTTTGTGACAAAAGTTTTTGTACACTTCAATTATGAAGCTACGCGATTTTGTTGCGATATATAGCAGCAAACATTTTCTATTAGCTTTCAAAGCTCAATATTAATTTGTTGGAAATAGTTTTCGTATCAGCATGATTTATTGCGGTGTTGCCTATTTTTTAAAATAAATTTATACTAATAATAAAACAGAAGAGTTTGTTTGTTTGAACATTAATCTCTGGAACGACCGGTCAGATTAAAAAAAAAATATTTTTGCATTTGATAGCCTAATTCTTGAGGAAGTCTATAGGCTATTCACGCTGTGACCCTTAGGAGTCGAGCAAAAAGAAAAACCAGCCAAGTGCGAGTCGGACTCGCGCACGAAGGGTTCCGTACCATTATCTATAAAAATCAATCATGAGTTGATTGGATGAAAGGTAAATAGCGGTTTACGATTTATGACGTATTAAAAACTGCTTACTAGATCTCGTTCAAACCAATTATTTTCGGTGGAAGTTTACATGGTAATGTACATCATATATTTTTTTTAGTTTTATCATTCTCTTATTTTAGAAGTTACAGGGGGGGGGGGGGGACATTTTACCAATTTGGAAGTGTCTCTCGCGCAAACTATTCAGTTTAGAAAAAATGATATTAGAAACCTCAATATCCTTTTTTGAAGACCTATCCATAGATACCCCACAAGTATGGGTTGGATGAAAAAAAAAAAAATTGAGTTTTGAGTTCTAAGTATGGAACCCCCAAAATGTATTGTTTTTTTTTTCTATTTTTGTGTGAAAATCTTAATGCGGTTCACAGAATACATCTACTTACCAAGTTTCAACAGTATAGCTCTTATAGTTTCGGAAAAAAGTGGCTGTGACATACGGACGGACAGACAGACATTACGAATCTATAAGGGTTCCGTTTTTTGCAATTTGGCAACGGAAACCTAAAAAAAGGTCAGAAAGAAGTGGGTGTGGGGAACAACAAATTTCACGAGGACAAAGTCGCGGGCTAGTGATAGTAAGTAAATAATATGCATGTTTTCACCCAGGACATGACAAATGTGGAGATGCGAAATCGCATTGGATACTTTATTAAAGTACACAAGTCAGGATATGGCAGGGAAAATAATTTAGCGCATTTGCCGGAAAAGTTTGATACAGTTGAACACTTTTATACTTTGTTTCAGTTTCCTTCGTAAGAAACTTTTTAGTCAAAGTCAAAGCATTTATTTCAAATAAGCACATAAAAGGCCCTTTTGAACGTCAAAAATTACAGTAAAATAGAATTGATTCTAGTCGCCCCTTCCAAATGGTAGTTTTCGTATGGAGAAGAATGGGTAAGAACTCCACCGTTACTCTTTTAAAATGTTTTACAATATTTTGCATACATTAATTATATAATTATGTGTAGACGATAAACTACAATTAGCTTCATTTTTCTGACTGACCGACTCCATGACAATTCAAAAGTGCCTGTAATTGGTTTAATTGAAATAAATACTTTGACTACTAGCAAGAAACTCCACATAATGATTATCGCCTTACATAGTCTAGCATTCAGTGTAGCACGTATCGTAGTGTATTTAGCACCTAAGTTGCGCCTACGACTAATAAAAGAGAAACTTTACTTCTAAAATTTGCATTATATCGCCTTCTATGATAATTCTAATGTTCATAAAGGTTGAACACACGGGTCAGTAGGTACATAAAGAAGATTTCCCGGCAGGGTTAGGGTCATATTGACCCAGGTCAAGTCTTTTTACAATCGTTTTCTATTATTTAAAGTCTATTTATAACCTTGCTCGACATATTTAATGACAGCCATTTTTTCAAACTTAACTTTGAAACGTAGACAGTAGTTTTGTTTATGTTTCTACAGGGTTAAATTAAATTAGCTAGCGAAACTCCGCAATAGAGATGAGTTTTGATAATTAAACACGATAAAACAAAAAAAAATTGATGACTTTTTTGTTTCATCGCACTAAAGTTAGTGTAGTCACTTGAAACATCAGTTTAAAAATCAGTTTTTTTTTGTATATACTTCACAGAATTATCGATATCTAAACACGATAAATCAAAAGTTGACAGATTTTCTCAACTATTATTTTAAGTAACAAAACCCGCAGCGGTCGTTGATCCTCAAAAAAATAACATCATATATTTTATATTTTTATTTTATCATATTTAGATATCCGATACCCATCACGTCTGCAGTTTCGCTAGCTAATTCAATTTATTCCGTATATGATATTACGTCACATATTTGTCGTATAAAATTTATAAAAATTCGCTTGTTGTACGTACATATGCTGTCAATTAAAAAGCTTGTTATGACTGTATCCAGTTACTCGCAAGTATTAACAATATTTTTACATGGGTGGACTGTAATGGCCTTTTTGTCGTTGCAACTTAATAAGGGCAAAGAATGATCGTACCTAAATATATGTACGCATAATAAATTGGTATTTAACTCTGTAAAAACTTTGAAGGCTGGGTAATAAATGTGTGTGTTATTCGCAGGGTTAAGTTCGCATGCCCCGCGGCGCCGCCTGTTTCTTTGGAGTGAGATGTTGACTACACATTTGCGATGGTGATTATATTTTTTAAATTGTAATTGATTGTTAACAACATTGTAAATAACAGTTGTTGTGTTTTTGCAAATTAACTTTTGCATTCCACTATTTGGTCCTTATTCCTGTTAAGGGTAAAAGGCTATTTGGGTACGTAATAAATATGGTTAAAGATAATTTTGGAATCGGCTCTTTGGAAAAGTTAGTACACTAGGAAGTGAAGGTGAAGGGCTTTTTGAGGGACTGTCTTTTTGTAATTTTGACGTTCTGAAAGTGCTGATTCTCAGCTTAATTTGATAAATGACTTTAGATTGTTATTTTTTTAGTTAAAATATTAGTCCGTTTTCATACGTAATTATATGGTTAAATAATTCATAGATATGTTTGTTGTCCTTTACCTCAAACAATTAACGAACGCAAAACTAAGCTTAATAATTATTATAAAGAGGAAACGAGGATTTGATTTTTATACGTTTGTTTGTTACACTTTCACGATAAAACGACTGGACGGATTTGTATGAAATTTGGCACGTGGGTAGGCCATAACCTGGATTAGAGCATATGGTGTTTTTATTCCGATATTCCCTCGGGATTGAGACTTATGCGGGTGCAACCGCGGGGCGCAGCTAGTAAATATAATTGTGGCTTAAATTAGATTGGATTGCCCAAGCGTCAAAACCTCTTTTAAAATTTCCTTATATACACCATAAGTACATATCACCGGATAGAATAGATAGATACCTATTTATCCGTATTTTCCTTCTAAGAAGGTATTACGTAAGAAAAATATCTTGAAGGGTGTGAAGCCCCGCCCTCACGTTACTGTGACATGTGGAGCCACCCTTTCTTTCATTCGTGGATTTTTACCAATTTTTCTTTCTTACTCTTTACGTATGTGCCTTAAGTGTTCTGAAGGGCGTGGAGACGTTTGGAGGAATTTATTTAAGTACCTACACGTGAGAGAAAGTGATAGGGTTTGTGTTTCAAGAATATGCTTGTGTTAAAGAAAAAAACTGAATGTTTTTTTTTCGTGACCTGAAAAATGAACATTAAAAAGTATTATTTAATATCGTATTTTAATATGAAATCTGTATTATGTATGACTTTTTCACACATAAAAACTTAGATACCTATATTCGTGTCGTGTTAATTCTTTTAAAAACAGACATGTCTTTCCAGAACCTGGAAAATAATAATAATAATAATAATATCCCTGGACATTTCAAAATGAACATTAAAGTTTTATTTAATATCGTATTTTAATATGAAATCTGTATCATGTATGATGTTTTTCACCCATTAAAACTTGGATAATATGTTCGTGTTGTGTTTATCAAGGCACCAATCTCTTAACATAAAATCAACTTAGGCACCAATAAAGACCTAAACTGATTTACCGAAGATGCCAATAATGCATTTTATTCGAAATAGAAATCAGTGGCTGCAAATATTCATTCAATAAACAGTTCCGTACTATTTTCTGAACGCCGCCATTTTAAATCGATGGAAAAGCCGTGTCGTGTCGGAAATTACGTAAACCTTATTTTATGACAAAATGTTCGGTAAAATGTTTATTTTCGATTCGCTGGCAACACCGGGAGGTTCGACGGGTTTCCGTTATTTCTGTTCAGTGTTCAATTATTGAATTGAATGTGCTGTTTAACTGTGATGGGATCGACAGAAATAGAAAATATTCATTGTCCAGGTAATACAGTAAGCAGGTTCATAGGTTAACAGCAAGTTGAAACGAAAGGAATGGTTTAAAATATTACCTACCGCTAGGTACAATATGGTATTTGCTAGTGAGCCCTAAACTAGACAGTTAGTCTAGTGATTTCAGGTATGGTATGGCGCGTGTGTATGTGTGATGTTTGTGTGGTACGTGTGTGTGTAATGGTGTGTGTTTGTTCCATTGTGCTTCGTTTAATTTGGTGTCAGGTCAGGGTCTTTATATTAGTTGTTCCGAGTCATCGTAACCAGTGTTATGCAAAATTTCCTTTACTATTTTTTTTTGTGCAATTGAATGAAGTAGTATTTTTAATTTCGCAGAGTTTGCAGACTTTATTGAACGGGGAGCGTCTTGCTAGCAATGAGGTGCTGTCAGGTGTTGAGATTTTGTAGTTTCTTTTGCTTACGATAGAAGTGTAGTCGGATCTCCTTTTAATATTTTTATGCGTTTTTGTGCAGGCAGAAAGAATGAAAAGCTGGCGGACTCTGAGGACTTTCGTTTCGCGGTAGAGTAGAGAACCGGTAGGGCTTCTTAAAAGTTACTTTAATAAGCGCCCTCTGTCCTCTTTCAGCTTCGATCAAGTAGATCTTTCCAGCACTACCCCACACGCTGATGCAATACTGAATTATCGATTGGCATAGCGCTAGGTAAACTTGTTGTAGTGTGTCTGTGGGCCGTCTCGTAGTCTACGCATGGTGTGAATAAGTTTTCTTATTCTGCCAGAAAGGTTGGATATATATTTTTTAAATGTTAGGTGGTCGTCGATAAGAATACCGAGGTATTTGATGTTAGAGCCACGTCCAAAAGGAGGACAGTCGCAAGAGGAAGTAGAAATGTTAGAAGAGCAGTGATGTAGTTTGATTTTGAGGTGTGACGGTGGGTTTGAAGTGGCGGTTTTGGAGAAAACAATTATATTTAGTTTTACTGCCATTTAGCGTGAGTAGGTTTCTGTCCAGCCGATCGATTCTGTAAAAATTTCACCGTGAAAAGTTAGGTGAAGTGGACTTAGAGTGAGCTGTCAATAGTGTCAATCCCTAGCATTAGTTGGAATGACAGCTCACTCTACGCTCAATTCACCTAACCTTTCACGGTGAGATGGTTACAGAATCGCACTGCAGGTTGTTCGCGATTTGTGATAATCCCTGTTCTGCTAGAGAGTACCTATACATGCTCCCACGATTTTCCGTGAAATATTATGGCAGTGTTCTGTTAAATATAAAACTGCAGACATAATTAAATACTTTAAGGCTTTATTAGCCTTAAATTATTTAGTTATGGATTGCTTGACCTTAGCTGACAATAAATGATAAATTCTGTTATTTTTTTTAAACTTATTTGGTGCTCATCCGGAGTCTCTCTGAAACAGGGCCAAGGGTGGAAAGACACTTTTTTTTTCTTCTAAAACTGTGATTTATACCGTCACATTTCGTTTAGTTTCAATTCATAAGTGTCGTGTCGTGAGGCCCTAGGTTCGATTCCCTGGGCAAAGTGTTATTGGGATTTTTCATCAGGAATTTCTCAGTAGCAGCCTGGAGTCTGGATTTGGGCCCTGTTGGCTTGCCTACACTACTGCCTAACCTTCCGGAGAAAACATGCGTGATGTTATGTTATTAATGTATGTTCGCTGTCGGCGCAACTGGAACACGTGGCGCTCGGCGATCTCCGATCTTTGGGGTTCTAAATGTTTCGCAACCAAATTCACTAGTTCGTCATATGTTTTGTCTTCCGGAAAACTAGGTGAACACAGAGCGCACATAAGCGCATACGTTTCTTCCCCCACGACCGTTATTAACATAGGTACTTTCAATTCATCGTCGATTTCGTTAAGCCGTAAGTACGTACTGATTTATCCGACGAATATAAGCCGGCCACTGTTTGTATCTTAAATTAAAGAGTTCAATTTTACCAATAGGCATATTGACACACGCGAAACAGAAACGAACCACGGAAATTAAAAAGAAATTGTACAAATCCCGTTCTCGTCGTCGCCAATGTAACGCCAATAAAATACGTGGATTGATTCTCCTTTAACTTTAAGTGCCTTTAATGTGCCTATTTGAAATAAGTAATTTGACTTAACTTCAATCTTTCGATTCAATAAGTCATCATTATCATAATTCTCCAGTCCTTATCCCAATTTATGTAGGGTCGGCGCAACATGGCATGCGGTCATTTTCTTCCATACTTCTCTATTAGTCGTCATCTCGGTAGTCACCCCCTTTCTAACCATATCATCATTCACACATTTCTTTGGTCTTCCTCTAATCTTATAGCCAATATTTCGTTCCAATAAATCTCGAGATTTATTTCCACAATGTCGCAACATGTCGCCTTTATCAAAGGATGGTTGTGGGAATCAATTCTCCTATATCCCTTTAATTGCATTACCATTTAGCCTCCATTCCAGGTAGGCCTCACAATATAAAGTAACCTTCCAATAAAGACTGTTATACACCGGTAACATCGTGTTTCTTAATGGCTGCGCTTGCACCGCTCCGCTTGACACTATTCCGGCCCACGCGCAACAGATGTACTGCGCCGTGCCCCATTCAAACGACTGGCATAGCAACTCTCTAAAAATAATGTTCTTCTAACCTCAAAATTTACGGTTGTTTTGATATTATGGATTGAATACGAAAGCTGAGATTTGGAAATTGATTTAGGAAGAAAAACTTTTCGATAGATTTTTTATGTCATTTATTCACTTACAAATACAAAGTGGAGACGATAATAAATTTAACTGCCGCTGTTTTATTTAAATTATTTTTTTATAATTTAATGTCGTTCCCAGTCTACATATTAAAATTCAATCAAATATATCCAATAGTTTAGTCACTATGGCCCATCACTACTATTTAGTTTGTTTGAAAAAAATCCCTTTTTTATTTCGATCCTAGGATTTTTTTTTATTGAAATGCAGACACAGGTGCACTCACTCTTCCCCTGCGCTCATAGTCCTGAAGGACGGCAATCCAACTCGACCGGAGAGAGATCATGCACAGGACCAACGGCTTAACGTGCTTTCCGAGTCACGTAGGTAATACACCGCCAACTCCGCGGTTTGTTACTGAGAACCCAATAGTACATAGTGTACATAGTAGGTATACGTATATAGTACCTAGGTAAGCTCAATCGAATGAAAGTAAATACTTAGTAGAGCCCCGGATATGACGTGTATCATGTCGTGGTGTGACATGAATTTGTCACAACACTTGCATCTCAAAACTAAGGGGCTTGTGGCTAAGTAATAACAGTCGCACGGGTCAATCTATTAGGTTAAGCTACGCTGGCGACTGTTAGTCTGTGGATGTGTGACTATGTTTACATACCAAGATCCCGTCTGTGTCTCGGAAAGTTCGTTAAGCCGCTGGTCCCGGCTGTCATTTGTGGATCTCATGAGTCGTCAGAAATTCTGACAACCACCAACCAAGGGGTATCGTATTACCCACTGGGTTGTAGAGGTCAGATACACAGTCGCGCCGCGTAAAATACTGGTGTTTAGTTGCATCCGGTTAGACTGGAAGCCGACTTCAACATAGTTAGGAAATGGCCAGGCAGATGACTCTCCAAACTCCAAACTATTAAATCAGTCACAATTTTCTCTTTCCTAGTGCTGACAAGACAAACGATACTTTGTAACGTACATAAATTAGTTTATTTTTAAACTCGTAAATCAGCTGGGTCCTAGAAAATAATTAACACAAGCATTAGGATGTCACCAGTAGCATCAACATGTCTTCCTTTTAGTAAACGGAAGTTTGGTAACAACATTATGTGACTTGGGCATTCTGTAAAGGTCAGTTGGAATGTGACTTCAAACTTCACTTAAGTGACCACACACAATTCGTAAACGAACTTATTTGTTTCCGAAGTAAATCATCGCGCAATAAATCTTGATGCCATTCGTATTTTCAGGCAATGTTTACAGAATAGCCCTTCAATATTTACAAAACGGTATTCAGTAAAACATTTTCTGGTTTTGCGTGTTTTCTGTGTTAGCATTTGAAGAGCTGATCAGAAATTAGGTCTCATAGAATATCTGTGAGACCTCATTTGAAGTATCCTGGCCTATCTGTTTTGAAGTAGCCTGGCCCTCCGAGGAATACAGACATGAAGTAACAATATTTTGATTTAGAAGAGTTCCATGGAGTTTCTTCGCCGTTCTTCTCCATAAGAACCTACTACGCTTTGGAGTGGGCCCATCTTTCTGACTGACCGACTCCTTAACATTAAAAATGCCCGTAATTTTTTAAAATTTTTGATGTGAAAATTTCTTTAGCGGCGTTGTGCACTTAAAAAATGTTAAACTCGCGTCAGGACACGTGACCTGATCGAAAATTCGTATGACGGAGCTCGCGTCAGGACACGTGACCTGATCGAAAATTTGTAAGACGGAGGGAGAGTATTGTTCGTTTCTTACTTCAGCTACCATAAACCTGTGAAAGAGTCGTTGAAATTATGGATGGCAGTTGATTTTTCTGAGAGATAAACTTTTTAATGTAAAATAATTGTAATAGTTCTGAAGTGTTAAATTTTTAATGTAACATAAATTGTCATCTTTGTGTGCGATAGCGCAATAAATGAATATTGTATTTTACCACGTAAATGATAGTACTTTTATACTGATAATTGAAGCAATTCGTGCAAAATTATTCTCTAACCATTCCAAAATATCAAAAATGCACAACGTTAATATTCAAGTTTTCACTTCTGCCGGCACTCCCGGAGTGCAACCCGTTGCTTTTTTTTTAAATAAAACTTTTCCCCACTCTAAGAATTTCTCCTGTATCGTGGGTGCGTTTACACATATTTAAACTCACATACACAAACAGCCAGACCCGGAACAACTACCTGTAGGCAATACAAATATTTGTTCCGTGCGGGAATCGAACCCGCGATACGCAGCGCAGCAGTCCATCGCTTAACCACTGCGCCAACCGTGCTGTCTTAGTTTAATTCCAATTGGTTTAATTGCAATCAATGTTTTGAGTTTGAGTAATGTTCGTTACCCTATATTGTGTCCCACTGCTGGGCAAATGCCTGCCCTTTTTCCTTCCAAACCT
This sequence comes from Apamea sordens, assembly GCA_945859715.1. Lineage (NCBI taxonomy): Eukaryota > Metazoa > Arthropoda > Insecta > Lepidoptera > Noctuidae > Apamea > Apamea sordens. Next base: position 16,162,712 of record OX244001.1, read on the forward strand.
CCCTGTCTTGAGCGATCTCTGGCCATGTTGTCCTTGCAAACCTCGTTAGATCATCACACCACCTTCGCTATGGTCTACCTCGACAGCGATGTCCTCCTTCAGGCGTCCAGTGAGTGACGATCTTTGCCCATCTCTCCGGGTGCATTCGTGGGACGTGTCCGGCTTACTCCCACTTCAGCCTAGCTGTTTTTTCTCCAACATCCCCTACTTGAGTTACGGAGTAATGTTAAGAATCTTTTATCATAAGGACGATCGGTTATTGTCTGTATTTTTGTATTATTTCCGCGATCTTTCTAAAAACTTGAGAGGTGTCAAGGAACATCCGGATGGAACGAAGTATAACTTGCTTGCTTTCTATAAGAGAGAGAAAGAGAGAGACAGACAGAGAACTAAACACGCGCACGCCTCACGGCTTACAACTACCTATAGCAAAAAGGGTCGTTCCAACTTTTGGTCTTAATTTTTTCCGTCTAGCCCTCTTTCGCAATGCGCGATAAGGAACTTCGTTCCAAAAAATTTACTTATATGATTCTATCCTAAACTTAGGTGCAAACGCTCCTCGACAAAGCTCAAGTATTTCTATGCGATTATCACGTACTATGTGGGTGCGACGCGCCTCCACGGGCTTATCGTAGTGTTGTGACATTCACACTAATGTTGTCAGCTATTAGTGTTGTTACACAATACTAAATAAATCTCTTGTCGTTGGTATAATAAATATCTATGGTGTTGTTGAGTTTAAGTCTTTAGATAGATAAGAAACTGACTGTAAGACTTGAAAGACTTGAAAATACTGTCTACAGAACCCCTCAAGGATTCTGTAGACAGTATTTTCAAGTAATATTTTGCATGAACGAAAAAGCTGGTGGGCTATGGTATGTGCTTGGAAAGTCAAGGCATATGAAAACATAAAAGTAACTCCCTTAAGATTAAAATATTGGGACGAAACACGGGTTGAACCCTTTTTAAAGATCCGGGGAAAAATGGGGAAATGGGATGACCATGTTTCATCATCATCATCATCATCATTTGAGCCGAAAGACGTCTACTGCTGGACATAAGCCTCCCTCAAGCTCCTTAAGATGTCCAAATTTCAAAAATATCTCAATGTCGCCTCTCTGATCCTCTCACCTCTGCATACACGGAGTGCTAAGACATTCACTTGATTCAATTACTCTATACCTATTGAACGAATCTTAACCCCACAACGTTTCATAAGTGCCCATGTTGGTTTATGTGAAGTAAAATATTTTGATTTTGATTGAACAGACAATTCAAAATACCGGGACAAAATTGATTTCATAACACGATAAGAAGTACCACTTCACTCTACTTTGAGTACCAGAATCAGATCTACAAGCCGCGATTTCCAACAACATGTTCAAATTGTTCAACTATTATCGTTAAGTGGGTGTGACTGCATCCAACATCAACACGCTTATCTTGTCGCGTTAAGACCACTGTTATCTGTTAAACAATGTTGAACGTTTTCTTTATGTTTTGGCTTTGTTTGTTGTTATTAGTATGGCACTGCGCTAACGCATACCAACTCTCATATGTTTTATATACAGGTTGTAACAAGACTTTTCACGAAGCCGTCGTCTACGCATTCTGTACTTACATCAAACTAAGTAACTTTGTGCAAAAATAGTTTCTGGGCAACGAGTTTTTTCTTTTGGTGTGAAAATTTGGTGCTTGCAACGGTACAGGGATTATGGGAAAGTTAGACCAAATAAAACTAGTTTTGGTAATTAAAAAAAAAATATATCAGCTTTGCACTGCTCTCAAAACGGTGAAGGAAAACCTCGTAAGGAAACCGGCATGTCCGCAATGACGTGTCACTCCCTCTTACCGAGAGGAGACCTATAAAAAATAACCTACGAACGACTTTTCATAGATACCACGATGAAAATCAAACCACTTAACCTGAACTCTTCACTTAGACAGTGTTTGTAAATCCATTAACATTTAAAAAGGTTTGTTTCCAATCATCTAACTATGTTCTTCGAACAACGGTACCACAGTATTTTGAAACTTCAACACTCAAGCATCATCAAGTATTTTAACACTTGGTATAAGAAGATATATATTAGATATTATTTGGTACTTACACATAATGATATAATGTTTTAAGGTGTGCACTAACACCTACTGCTTGCTAGCGCGCCAGATTTTTTAACCGCGCCGCGTTCTCGTTGCGTACTCTCGTCTGTGCGTTTTCCTAGCAAAAGTTAGATTGCCCATGCAATAAATCTTAGTTGAAATAACGGAAGGACCATTCCTTCCGTTATTTCAACTAAGTTCTACGAAATCAGGTTGTAACGTAGCCTCATTAAAATCGACAGACACATTCCATCACGCCTGTTTTCCCCAAAGGGTTAGCAGAGGTGTACTTACATACTTAATTAATGAATATAATTAATTTATTCAGAAAACCATTGATCCATTACATTACATTACATTTATATTGTTAGTAAGGACTTAAAAACTATGTTAATACCTAATAACTAAGAGGGACTTAGTCTTCTGGATGAGGCTCCACACCATTGGGCTGTCTAGTTTATTGCTTATTACATCCAGGATGCTATTACTGTTCTCACGCAATCTGCTTAGCAGTGAGGCTGTCTTTTTGCGCCAGGTGGCATCAAAGCCGTCTGTGCACGACTCAGCGAACATTGTTGACGCACTGCATAAGCGCGGCAGACGCAACAGCGACTTTCTGGCGTTGGGTGCGCGTAATTAGTAACAGTCTTTACTTTTATAATGTATGGATTTATGAGATGGTATGGCTGGCAGCTATTGACAACGACCAGCTTATATCATTTATGAAGAGGAACTAAATAAACAATAGTAAATGTGTACCTGTAAGCCAAAGTAAATATTATTTCATGTTTTATTCGAATAAGGCTCATATTGAGTGCTTTGGGAAATTCTCTATTTGATATCTTTAATGTTTTGAAATTGGCAAACAGCGGCAATGTTTACTAATAAATCATCATTTTTATTGACTGAAGTGCTTATGAAAATTAAGGTTAAATATTGGGTTTTCCGATTGAATAAATAGTCTTTTAGAAAAGTGTGGGTGTTATCAATTGAGCTTTACTAGAAGTATAGTAAAATGAGGTTTTATGTGAATAGAATAAGTCTTTGTGTGGTAATAAATCTGCAAACAACACTTAGGTAACAAATGGTGTTAATTGCCTACTTACGTATACCTAAGCATGTCATTTCAAGTAGGTCATAGGAATTAAGAGATTACTGGTAAAGCGTTTGAAGGGCAGCAACTGTATGTTGACTTTGTATAGTTTCTGGGCATAAAAAAACTTGAGAGGTGTCAAGGGATACCCGGATGGAACGAAGTTCCTTTCGATTAATTAGTGAAGGAATTGTATTTTTTTTTTTTTTAAGTTATAATAATATTTTTTTTATTATTAGCAAATAAAAAAACAGAAAAAAAAGCTGGCTTGCTTTCTATAAGAGAGAGAGAGAGACAGACAGAGAAACACGCGCACGTCGCACGGCTTAAAACTATAGCAAAAAAAAAAAAGTGTCGTTCCAACTTTTGGTCTTAATTTTTTCCGTCTAGCCAGCCCCCTTTCGCAACGCGCGATATAAGGAACTTCGTTCCAATAACAATACTTACTCTGCATTGCAGAATCTGCTTACATTAAGGCCCAATCACGAAATGCACGTATTTAAAACATCATTATGTCTCTGACATCGTCAAACATCATCTAGCCTAGCCTTTTCCCAACCATGTTGGGGTCTGCTTCCAGCCTAACCGAATGCAGCTGAATAGTATTTAACATGGAGCGGCGGCCTATCTGCCCTACACAATCCAGTTACTAGGTACTACGATAACCCTTGATAAGACTGGTTGTCAGACTTACGGGCTTCTGACGACCCGTAACGACTGACACAGATCCGCGGAGGCACGATCTTGGTATGTAAAGATGGTCACTGATCCACGGACCATCCGCAGCAAGCGTAGCTTAACCTGATCGATCAAACCATTATTATGGCTGTTATTACTTAGCCATAAGCCCCTCCCTCTGTCATCTTCAAACGATTGACAGACGATGTTTTAAATTCGTTTAGCGCTTATGTATTTACTGATACCTGGTGCAAGTGGGCCAAAGTCTATAGACTGTTAACATTATAAAACGATTCTTAGTTACATTACGAAAACATTTATCTAACCCCAAACTGGCGGCTTCGACATTCAAAACCTCATAATAATTCATCTCACGCGCACAAATCTGACACAAACATAATATTTTAATGGCGTTGAAGCACCTAGTGTATTCGGGACACGGTAACGAGTTGCCTACGCCTACGCATCCCGACGCCTAGCTCCCTCATTCACGATAAATCACATACCTGCCGTGAGAAGTACGTGAGAACCGATAGTACCCACCTTAAGATATACTTGAATAAACATTCCCACCTAATATCAACCTTATTGATTGCGTAATAAAGTTGTAAGTGATCTGTTGTTGGATGTGTAGCTGTAAAGATATATTTGGTGAATTGATTTCGTCAGATACCCACATACTTATCTGTTTTATAATGTTAACGTTGTTTTTTTAAATTATGTTTTCATTATAACCCGATAAATTTTGTGGCCAATGACGTTGACCTGACGTTAAATTGACGTTGCAGTAAAAATAGGTAGATAATTTTTAACTAACTTAACTTTAACTTGTAAGTTAAAGCGAGTCATAAAGTCATTCCTTTAATGTTGCTCTAGCTAGAATAGCTAAGTACCTACTAAAATTAATTTCAGAACAACAAAAGTCTGTAAACTACACAAATGTGTTTATTAGGTACACGTATGAGCGAGAATCGAACCTACGAGGGGTAACACGGTACAAAATCAAACCCACAATGATTAATTAGGGTTTCCACCAAGACCAATCTAACCTAAAATCAAAGTCAAATCTATAAATACCCACATCTATTTTCGAGACTTCAAATTTAAAAGTCCCTAAGCAAAGTCTATCAGTGTCTCCGTCATTCTCAAGAGTTCTCTGATGTTCTTCACATTCTCCAGTACTCTCGGTGGTACTTCGCGGTACTAGGTGGTACTTCAGGTGACGGATGCGGTACTTCGCCTAGAGATCAGTAGATAGTGCATGCTCCCAATTTTCTGGGCACACTTGAGCTTACCGGTGACGTGAAATTTTAAGCATGTTTGGAAGTTAAATTGGATTTTTACAGTTAGGTGGGAATGCAGAAATTGTGTGACGGGACAGGCATGTTGTGATAAATATGGTTTCTTGACAAAATAATATTACGGGATGGAACATTACCCAAAAAAAAACAACTAAAAAACGCTTTTATCTCGCATTAAAAATAATAAAATTAACTTAAATTGAATTAAAAAACCGTGGAGCGATTTTTGAATTGATAACAAGTGCGTTAGTGTGCGTGATAAAAGGCTTTTTTTTAACTACAATTTTTTATCTCTTGGCTCCATCATGAGATCAGCTCTAAGATACCAAATTATAGTTTTGTCTTCCGAACTACATATACATACAAAGTTTCATTTCGATGCGACAATTAGAAGTAGATTAAAATTGATTTCTAAGATTTGTATATATTGTTAGTTAGTGTTACAAGTGAAGCTAATAAAAATGTGTTAAAAAGGGGCATTGGTCTCCTATTGGCCTGTTAATATAATGTTTATTTTACTACTAAAATTGTGAGACATAAAATATTTAACGTTACAGCATTATTTTATTATTTATTTAAAGTTTTAAAAAGATTATGGATCGTTAACTAATAACAAATTGTATGTAATAATTGATGTAACGTTACAAATTTTATTACAAGTAAACTTTGTAATTATTGAATCGTTTCGAAACGTAACCGTAAAATTACTATGAGTAAGATAAATATGAAACACACTACTTTGTTTAGCATATTTGAAACTTATTTTAATTGTGGACTATTATTTTTAGAAAATAAAATATAAACGTTATATGGGACTTAATTACAACTGTGTGTACTAATGGTACCTACCACTTCTGCTTGCCCTGCGGGGATAACTGGAGATGTTATGTAGAAGTAAGTAAGTAAGTAAGTAATCTAAAAAAAAAGTACTGTTTTAAACCAAAACCAATCAGCATTATTCTCATGTTTTTGCGAAATAAAAAATTGACACTTCAAATTCCCAAAATTAACAAGTTCAGCAATTAACACTTCCAATATTAACCACATGTTCTGTCCTCAAATTCTTTGTTACAAAAATCTTGAGGAAAATATGTCGTCACATTAAAATCACTTGGGCTCAACAAACGAGTAGGCTGGAAGCGAGATTGGTCATTCCTCAATGCGGTGTCACGACCGTGCCTGACTCCGCACTTATCGCGAGAACACCCCCTACCTCTGTACCGACCCGGGAAGTGAGGGATGAAGGAAATTACGCGGCAAATGGTGTTTTAATTGAGTCTCATGTGGATTAGGGAAAATGATCTGATTATCATATTTTCTTCAATGTGAGACGTTAAAGTGTCACCACATCAACCAGACGTATGCATCTAGGGACACGTCCGGTCGACGCGGTGAAACTTTTAAGGGAAGCCCATATCCAGCTGTGGAAGGCTTTTGACTGAAATGATGTTGATAGTTTCTTCGCATGCAGTCAGCCTTGCTACCATCATCTAGCTGACATGCTGATATTTTTACCACGTCTTGGCATGAACTATTTATTCCGTTTCAAGCTCTCCATGAGAAGACTACTATACATATAATTTATTACGATATTTTTTGTAACCACAGTGATAAATAAAATGAAAAAGGCGACCAGCAGTGCGATTCTGTAACCATCTCACCGTGAAAACTTAGGCGAAGTGAGAGTGGAGTGAGCTGTCATTCCAAATAATGCTAGGGATTGCCACTACTGATAACTCACATCAAGCTCACTTCACTTGAGTTATCACGGTGAGATTTGTACAGAATCGACCGGCTGTTTCAATATTTTCTTTAATCTAAATTAAAGAAAATATTGAAACAGCCGGTCGATTTAAAAAAACTTTTTAGCGACTTTACAAATAGAACGATAATAAGTTGAATATTTAAAACCAATAATTACTATGGTTCTACAACGAGATACAAACTTCTTGTTACACAGAAAAGAGAAGTACTCGTATATGAACGTTACAAGAAAACCATTTTCATAACGTTGCAGATCATTGTACCTACCCACAATTTTCTCACCGACAAACAACATCAATCATTTCAAAATTCTTACAATGCCGAAATCACATCCAATTCGTTCGTCGTTCGCGACAGATGCCGAAACATCCCCCACCTGGGGGTGAACCCCTTCGTCCCACCCCCCGTTGTGATACACGCGAGTACTTGACGATTTTTCTGCTCATCCAGTGAATTTTAGAAGAATCTTACTTATAATCCGTCTGTTACGGCCGGATTCGCGAGGGATTTGAAAGGGAATTACTTTTAATCGTGATTTTTGTAGGTGTCATGTTAAGCAATGGAGGTTTTCTTTGAAAATGTATGGTGTTAAAATATTTCTTGTAGGTCCGACTAAAATGTTAATTCTGATTTTTTTTTTAAATGGTTTAATCACTATCTTCTAAATATTGCGTACCAGTCGATCCTTTCTGTAAAAATCTCATCAGCAGTGCGATTCTGCAACCATATCACCGTGAAAACTTAGGTGAAGTGAGCGTGAAGTGAGCTGTCATTCCAACTAATGCTAGGGATTGACACTACTGACAACTCACATCAAGCTCACTTCACTTGAGTTTTCACGGTGAGATTTTTACAGAATCGACCGGCTGAAAACGTAGGTGAAGTGAGCGTGGAGTGAGGGATTGACACTACTGACAACTCACATCAAGCTCACTTCACTTGAGTTTTCACGGTGAGATTTTTACAGAATCGACCGGCTGAAAACGTAGGTGAAGTGAGCAGTCATTCCACCTGATGGATGATTTATCTTAGCAGGGATTGTCACTATTGCCAGCTCACTTCACCTAAGTTTTCACGGTGAGATTTTAACAGAATAGATCGGCTGGAAATAGTGTCAGCACTCATTAATTTTTGCATGAGTTTCATATAGTTTGCTGAAGCGGAACAGAGTGGGTATATAATATTATTATTGAAAATGATTATTGAAATATTATTTATTATTGAAAAGCATCAATGCCGCTTTTATTATTTTCTGATATGGTATGTGTGCGGGACTGGAACCAGTAACACTTTCATAAAAAGAAACCTATTTGAAAAGTGGACGTTTTGAGAGTTGACGTTATGGGAAGTGGACTTTTTGGGCATTGTAGATTTGTGGTCGTTTTGGGAAAGTGGACGAAGTGGGAAATAGACATTTAGGGAATTACCGTTTTGGGAAGTGGACGTTTTGGGAGAGTGAACGATTTGGGAAGTGTATGTTTAGGACCTAAAGGGAATGAATGGAAGGAGAGTAGGGCCTTTGCCTAGTAGTGGGGAAATAATGACTAATAAAAAAAAGAAAAAAAAAAACGTGTTGCACTCCGGGAGTGCCGGCAGAAGTGAAAACTTGAATATTAACGTTGTGCATTTTTGATATTTTGGAATGCGGTCTACTTTCCCTCTGTCTTACGAATTCTCGATCAGGTCACGTGTCCTGACGCGAGTTTAACATTTTTACCCATCACAAAAAAGTGCACAACGCCGCTAAAGAAGTTTTCACTTCAAAAAATGAATGAATATATTGTGCGACTAAACCACTCTCAGATTCACAGTATTTTCACTGGCCTACAACATAATCATCCTATAATGTGTGCGATACCGCTAGGCCTTCTGTCTGTTGAGAGGGAGCGGAGCCATAATCCACTACGCGGGCCCAGTGATGGTTGGTCCAAGTACGACTATACTACATATTTTTGTTACAGAGAATACAGCGTGTGTCACACACATAAGTATACGAGTACCACCACGTAGTATAAAATCCTTACCACACAACCATTCTGTTTGCTCCCAACTGTATCTGTATCCCACAGAGCAGACTAAACGATTTTTAATGCAAGAGAACCAACATAAAAATCACTAGAAAACTGTTTAGGGCGTCGTGAATTTTTAAAGAGGTGCAAATGAGAGGGTTCGGTTACCGGCCCGACGAGAAAGCAAGCAATACATCCAACCTTTTGTTTTTGACTACCCTCCAAAATAACCATCCTAACTTGACCCCTCTCTTTCCCGAAAATTCCCGAATATTTTCGAAGTACGCTCCGTCTGGCAGGTCATTTAAAATTGGGCGCACGGGGAATGGTATAGAAATAACTTAAAAAGAAAAATTATGCTGCGAAAAAGAAAATGGGAATGTTGAATGAGAAAATGGTGGGAGCTGTGATGCTGGTCCTGGGTGGCCACTGAGTGTGTGGACTTGATCTGAATCTGGCAAAACTAAGACAAAATTGACTGTGATTTTGTTGACTCCACAAGTTTTCAATACTCTCTACTATGTAAACTACCTACTATTTTTAACCGAATTTAAGAAAAGGTGGAGGTTATACATCCTGCTAGTTTTTATACTTCTAAAGCGTTAGTGACATATTATTAATGTGAAAGTTACTCTCGTCTGTCTGTTAAGTACTTTTCACGCGATAACGGCTGGTCGAATTTCGAGGAAATTTAGCACACTGGTAGACCATGACCTGGAGCCATACCCAGGTCATGGGCCACCAGTGTGAAGGATCCGTTCTCCTAACAAAGGATACTTTTTGTCGCGGTAGTATTTTCCCGTGAGATAATTTCCAACGTCCGCCCGGGTAGAGACGTTGGCGAAAGCTAGTCAACTTATAAATTGTGCCTCGAGGCATTATGACAGATTTCTAGAACATAACAAAATAATGTGAATTCAATATCTCAGTTGACTTTTACGAATTACGCCTGACAGCGACGTAACGTAACTCACGAAAATCAATTAGAAACCACTTTTACTTTCAACCAACAAAGTACCAAGCAACCGTGCTTTTATTTATAACAATTAAGCAACCAAGTCGTGAGACACAATTAGTATTAAATATCCTCACAGAAGACAACGCCAGACCATATTTTATTGGCAATAGATCACGACTCCAAATGTAACCGTGCTAAGCCATCTAATTTATTGAATCGAATGTTTATCCAATTATCGATTTAACAACAATGGAATCGATATAATCGCTCGATATAGATCGTTATCGATTATATCGGATAAGGTATGTTCGTGATCGCCCATTGTTTAGTTCTTGGCGATTCTGAGATATAATTGTAACGATAACTATCGAACTTATGACAATAGAATAGAAATAGCACTTCGTATTTTTGTATTGTTACACTTTTTTTCAAGATTGAATGGTTTCCGTCAGGTCTTAGGCTGACTTAAGGTTCCCGTAAACAGTCGCGACGCAACTCCGGTTGAACAAGTTCCATGAAGTTTTCATAGAAATTGTTCGACCAGAGTCGCGTCGCGCCTACCTGCGGGAGCCTTTACATGGTGTACTGTCGTTTTGTTTTTAGAGAAAGAAACACACTTGCTCATTGTCTTCGAAACAAGGTGATAGTTCTATCTCTTATCTTGTATAAGGTTTTTCGACCATTTTCCGGGTTTGTTACTTCATGACGAGAGATCGTTGGCCTTCGGGATGGGCCTTATGAAACCTTCTTGCTGACGTGTTGAAGAGTATTACGGGCTTTATCACAATTTGGTGGTCTCTTCAAGCCATGTACAGCAGCCGTGGAACACTACCTCAATGGGCACCAAACTAAACTACAGTTGTGTCTATACCCCATTTATAAAAAAGAAAAAAGAGGCTCGTAGAAACAGGAATGCAAAACATTTTATTTCAAAGTTATGATAAAACAATTTTAAGGGGGATGCGCTGCGGTAGCAAATGGCAATAATAATAATTTTTTCAAATATTTTATTTTAAATAACAACTTACAACACAATACGATGGTGACATTTCTTCGTCTTCATCATCTAATTTAGTCACTATCATCTGATGATGAAGATGAAGAAGTTTCACCAACGTTAATTTTTAAATTCGGTAGAATTATAGTGAAACGAATAACGTTCCAGGTATTGTTCATCCCTGCTTCTTTTAGGTTTTTAGCATTGACACTGTTATTTTAAATTGGAGTTAAATAATATAAATAAATGAAAGCCACATAATTTCATAAGATAAATAGTTAAAATGGTTACAATTAAGTGTGACAGCTGCTGTAAAAATAGATCTTAATAAATTCGGCGTCTATCGTAATGTAACAATGTTTATTGTACTTTTATTACAATGTGTGCATTAAAAATTACCTTTTTTAACTTCTTTCTAATGCTATTGTAAATGGAGTATAATTTGTTGCATCTAATTGAAACTCGAAATCAAAAGTCAAACTAGGCTGAGAATCAGCACTTTTTGAACGTCAAAGTCCCCCAAAACGTCCGCTTTTCCCTGGAGGAAGGAGTGCGCAACAAAGATGTCACATTTTTGGTTCTAGGACATGCCGTTTTCCTCACGATGTCTTCCTTCACAGTTTTTGAGAGCAGTGGTGATGAAATTTTGTATATTTTATATGTTAGTATAGAGTAAAAATCGAAATTATAATGATAATTGTGAAACGAGAACAACTGCCGACAAACTGTTTGGCAGATTTTTATACTTATGTTATATTTATACAGATTTTGAATAAATAAATAAAAAATATTTATAAAAAGTAAAATTCCTGCCAGAGTTCGAACCCACGACCTACAACTTGTGAGTCGGGGCTGATACTATTGGGCCACCACCACTCTCTTATGAATGATTTTAAAACCATGATATAAATTGTACAAAAATGTAAAAATCCGTCTTCGTCCCAAGTTTTCGTGCTCTCTACAGCTTTTTGGCTCAAAAACCGTTGTCTGAGTATGCATCCACTCATGTTGGTACCGCGACTGGGTGTCTTGAGGGTTACACTTATTTTCTTATTGTGCTGCTTCTAAATGGAATGGAACCTGGTGTAGCATGCATGTTGAGGGCTCTGAGTGACGCTTCGTTGTTTTGGAAGTCTGAGAGGTAAAAAATGTGTTGGCACCCTTACTACAACTTATAACTTTGGATGCTAAGCTTCAGTGGGGTCCACATATAGACAAATTGTCAAAAAAGCTAAGTTCCGCAGCATACGCTGTTAGAAAAATTCGTAATTTAACTGATATAGAGACAGCCCGTTTAGTGTACTTTAGCTATTTTCATAGTGTAATGTCGTACGGTATTCTATTGTGGGGAAATGCCGCTGATATTCAGACTATCTTTGTTTTGCAAAAGCGAGCTGTTCGATCAATTTATAAATTAAGTCCGAGACACTCGCTCAGAGAAAAATTTAAAGAAATTAATGTTATGACTGTGCCTTCTCAGTATATTTATGAAAATCTTTTATATGCCCATAAAAATATAAAATTGTTTAAAAAATACAGTGATATCCATGATATAAATACTAGGAACAAACACAAATTTGTTCTACCTACAACAAGGCTCAAGAAAATAGGTGGCTCGTTCAGATGCCAATGTATACGCTTTTACAATAAAGTTCCAAGCCCCGTTCAAGATCTAAGCCTTAATAAATTCAAATCATTCATTAAACGTAAGTTGTGCGAGAAAGCATTTTATACCGTTAAGGCTTATATCGAGGACAAAAAGGTTTGGGATTAAGCTGTTTCCAATTTTTACATATTGAATGTGTTTATTTTTTATTTTTGTTTTGTTGATGTTTTTTTTTTTTTTTTATATACACTTTGACATTGATGAATTTGATATATACTATGACATTTGCTTACTTTGTAAAGTATTCTATTATTTTAATTATTGTGAATGTGAAGACTATGTGGGGTCATTGTATTTATATTATTTTTCTCTCTGTTCTCTTAGTTTTTGGCGTGGTCTGGCAGTTTGAGTAATTAATGTGGCCTACCCAAATGTCCTTTCTTTGGTATTGTTCGTCGGATCGTTGAGCTCTCTAAGTTTTGAGTTGAGCTGCACGATTTCTGACAAATGCGTGCACTGACTGGACAGGTCCTCTCAAACTGTTTGGTTCTTTCTTCAAAAAAACCATCTCAGACATAAATCTACATGGTCTTCACATGGTCTGACCAAGATTATGTCTGGACTTTAAAAGAGACTGTGACGTCTGAGTTTGTTTCGGCCTTTCTTCTCAGACTAGTCAGATAGGAAACGCCGACCTCATCTAGTTTTAAAATATGATTGACGTGTAAAAGTGTTTGTACAAACCTACTTACAAAAATAAAATCATTTATCATTTATCATTTACGTGTTTGAAAGAAATAGGCGTGGAAACCCTTTTCTTTAGTTGTTGTCAAAAAGTTAAAGTTGTTGGTTCAAAATCTGAGACTCAAACATCAAACACAAAATCACATCGTATACCTGGTGTCCCCGGTGAACAGCACATCCACATTTCGCCAGATATTTTGTCTACCTAAGAATTTGTGTCCTAGAGTCATATGGGACCATATGACTAGGACACAATTCAGACTTGGCTAGCGCGAGACAGTTCAATAAAGTAGTAAACTGATAAAAAGCTTGTCTTCTATGTCATATTTCCAAGTTTTTCAAATAAGGTGTTTAAGGGGGGTGCGCTAAGGTATTAATTTATTTATTATTCACAAAATCACGAAATTTCTAGCATTTTGCTGGTCAATGTTCCTACGGTTGTATGATGATCAAAATATGATTCACGACCGTATCAAATACGTATTTACAAAATTATATATCATTAGAATCATTAATTTAACTGTCTAAGTAAGAATTAGCCTTAAATACTTATCATGATTTCATGAAATATAGTCATTCAATAGGGTAATACAATGAGATGCATTGACTATTTTAATGATAAGGTATTAATTCTGCAAATACACATTTGTTACAGTCGCGAATCATATTTTGATCAACATACAACCTGCAAATTGCATTAAATAAAGAAAATTTGAATTTCGCGGACCACCACCGGTCGCCTTCGCCTTAACATTGAAACAAGTATATTTATTTAACTTACAAAATGGTTGGCTTGAAAATCTAAACCAAACAACATCTACCCGCTATCTCTACCAATTTATCGAAATTTACGTCAACTTTACCTAAAGCGTAACTTTACCTAAGCTCCTACACTGCCCATCACATTAACTATCCCAGACAAAGGGGCTCCTGCCATTGGGCTCCAGCACTGGATACTTCCTTCATTATTATCGCCAAATAACATTCGAATATCGCATTAAATTCCTTTTAAATCTACTTTATAACGTCCTTACATCACACAATATGACCACATTTCACTCAAGTTAGGTTAAGTTAGGAATAAAGGTTCATGCACATACATCAGTCACGTCACGGATCAACCACGTCCAAATATTTAGTCTTGTAGTAGTCGGAGGAGCTCGTGGCTAAGTAGAGGACTCGTGGTTAAGTATCGGATTGATCGATCAAAGTTGGTCCAGGCTGTCATGTAGATCTTTGAAAGTCTTTACGGATACTACCCGTAAAGCTTGGACTCAAGACTCCTGTGTCTAAGGGGTATCGTGTTACCCAGTAACTGAGTTGTGGAGGTTAGCTAAGCAGCGGCTCCATGTATAAGACTGGTATTTACCTGCATTAGACTAGAAGCCGACCACAACTTAGAATTTAGGAAATGGCTAGGCTGGTGGTGATGAGAAGTCGTAGGAAATGTCCTACGACTTCTCATCACCACCAGCCTAGCCCGAGTGCCCAATGGGGCACTCGGGGCTTGCACGTCAGTCACGTCGCGACCGGCGAGTCCAAAGCTCAAATACGTATGTATTGTTGCGAAAGAAACCAACCACTATACATGTCACGTCCCTAACGTTGACGTGACTGATCGGTGACTTGACGGTGACGTCATTGACGTGTGTGCATGAACCTTTACTTGGGAATAATGCCTTGTAAAGGGAAATGGACACGGTCGGCACATACATATTTTCCGAAAGCCTAGCATGAAGTAACATGCGTAGATAACTATCTCTTTTAAGGCAACAGGTTTAAGCAATGTAACTTAAAACGCTACGGCGAGTTATTAGAAAACAGCTTCTGTTTGTAACATACATTGTGTTATGGAGTGTGTACAATAGATGGCAAAATGCTTAATAGAAACGAGCTGAAGACCAATTCCCGCAATTAAAAACGTTCAAAATCTAGTCGCAATCTCATCTCAGCGACAATGTCAAAAACTTGTCAAAAATGTAGGGATACTAGGAGTATTTTTGACAGATTGAGATCAGACTGTGAACGTTCTTAAAATGACGGAAATTGTCCCATAGTTTTTCTTCATCATCTTTTAGAATCCACTATTACGACAGGAGGCAAAAGCAAAGGATTCACTTCTGAATCATTTATTGGAACGAAGTTCCTTAAGGCTGCTGGAGTTGACTGGTAGAAATCGTCACGTAATGAAAAACCATTCCATGCAACTTTCTGTCTCTCTCTCTCTCTCTCTTTCTATTATATACGAGAGTGCGTGTGCGTACAAGGAACTTCATTCCTGACGGGGGTTGACCGCACACTTTTTTTTGTATCCGAATTTTTTATCATTTGTTACACCACTAAGGAAAATATTTATAAAAACTGCAGATGTAATAGTTATGTTTCGGGTTTCAAAATTTCATTAATATTAACCAAGTTTCTTATGCGGTGTTATGACACGACCCATTTACTATATCATGGTCAATGAAAAGACCGACATGATGCCCAATATTTGTGGCACCATTGCTTAGTTCCTGAATATGCGGTACCAGTATAGAGGCATGAAGAACAGGGTGAAAAGTTCACTCATCCCCCATAGAAAAGAGAGGATCCTCCGACCAGACGGGTGTTGTGTCTGGTATGATTGGTGTTGGGACGTTATATTATGCTAGTTGTGCAGTAAACTCTGCTTGCGCGATGCAGAATTTTGCGTAACGGCAGTCGCATGTGGCGATATAGTTCACACCTGTTCAAAATTAAAGGCCAACTTAGCCCAGTGAAAACTCGCCTTAACAAACCGCTCGTGTGCTTAGCATTCACCAGTAAAAGCAATATGTTGTCACGGCTAAAACAGTTGACTGAACAAGGACATAACGCCGTTGCGAATAGCCACTGTCACATTGAAAATTTTACTGCTAATACGATGGGCTTACCTGGCCACGCATGGCGCACATAATTGGCCATACATTTTAGATGAAATATCATAGTTTAGTGGTGTTTGTATTAGACTTGTTTGGATTTCATATAGATAATCCTTCGTCTTATTAACGTGCGTTAAGATGAAGAGTTATCTGTATTTAGACTATTGATAATGAAAGTCAGGTTTCTCAAAATATAGACTTATAGATAGAGTACTACCTGCACTCCGCGGTTTTACCCACAATAGTCTCGATCCGTAGGAAAATCGTAATAAAACGATCCTTTGTCCTAATCCAGGTCATGTTCTACCCATTTGCCAAATTACTATGGGTTTTGCAAATCTTTAACTAGCTATAATATAGTGACTCAACTATTTTGATTGAATTTTCGTATGCAGACTGGGAACGTCATTATTTTCGCAGTTTATTTTCGTATTGTCGTCTCCACCTTTTTTATAATAAGCCTCTGCTAAAGACTTAGAGACGCTTTCTAAATCTAAAGATACGATTATCGCAACTCAAGCCACGAAAAGGGTAGAAAATTTAAATAACCTCATTACTGCACACATGTTAGATTCACAAGTGGTTCATTAGCACCACCCGGGAATCGAAACCGGTAGATACAATGACGCCGCGGGTGTCGTGAGAGCCTATTGTGCGATGTACCGTTGGTCTATCGATCTGTTTGTACTCAATGAAGTTCATCTTCAGGCATGTTGGGGTAGGCAGAATTTAAAGTGGTCTCAATAAAATTAAATGGTTATTGATGCTATATATAGGATTTCTAGTATACAGGGTGAAATTAAATTAGCTAGCGAAACTCTGCAGACGTCATGGGTATCATGTTTAGATAACGATCCCCGTCACGTCTGTGAAGTTCCCCTAGTTAATTTAATATGATCCTGTATATATATATATAGATGCAATTCAAACTCAAACTAAAAGCATTTATTTTAATTAAAACAATTAAAGGCACTTTTGAATTGAAGAGGAGTCGGTCAGTCAGAAAGATGAAGTGGGGCAACTTCGTCTATGGTGCTTTTTGCCCATTCTTCTCCATAGAAATATGGAGAAGAACAGGCAAGAAGCTCCATGGACACATCTAAGGTCTATTCAAAACGTTTCCAATTTATGTTATTTCAAGTTGAACAAATATCAACTTTATTACAGTTGATTAAAGAGTGACAAACATTATTTAAAATGTCTTAAAAATGTTTGAAGTTGTATCGTAAACTGAACTTTATTGGGTAGGAATTATAGTTATTTTTCCAATAACTCATATTTGTTTACATGTATGGCAAATTAATCGCGAACGTAGATTAGGTTCATGACTATTCAATAATTTAGGAAGAATATTCAGCTATAACAGCGTTAATTATAGGAGATGGGCAGTAATTAAAAACTCTGAAAGCTAAAATAATAGCAATCCAACCATTTTTGAAGTATACCAAATATTAGGTACCTGCCGTTCACAAAGAAATTATGCAGGGAAACGGCCTGATATTATGCACCCGAAGCTTCACAGGGCAATGAATGGGTGTAGGATGTCACAAAGACATTATAGGGATCAATAGCAATGATTTAATAACAGAGGGTAATTCTCGTAATTTTAACAACGTTTACAGTCTGAAGGCGTATTCTCGTAATTTAAAACGTTCAAAATCTAGTCACAGTCTCATCTCAGCGACAAACAAATGTCAAAAACTTGTCAAAATGTAGGGAAATTAGAAGTATTTTTTGACAGATTGAGACTGAGATCAGACTGTGAACGGTCTTAAAATTACGAGAATTGCCCCTCTGGTCTCAGTCTCAATCTGTCAAAAATCCCTCTAATTTCCTTACATTTTGACAAGTTTTTGACATAGATGAGACTGCGACTAGATTTTGAACGTTTTAAATTACGAGAATATTGGCCTTCTGTTTGCGGAGGATGATGGAGCTAATTGATACTGAGATACCCGTAGCGCAGGCTATATATAGTATGTATTTAGGTCTAAACATAGATAATTTGAATACATATTTGATGATGGCTGACGGATTGAGGAAATTATACTCCTTTTTATAAATAATAAATAAATAAATATCCCTGGACATTTCACACAGCGCCATCTAGTCCCAAGCTAAGCAACCTAATGCTTGTGTTATGGTAAAAAGATGGCTGATAAACTACTTATATACATTTTTTTTTGTAAATACATACATATTATAGATAGAAAAACACCCAGACTCAGAACAAATACATGTAGGACTTACAAATATTTGTTCTGTGCGGGAATCGAACCCGCGACACGCAGCGCAGCAGTCCGATCGCTCAGCCACTGCGCTAACCGTGTTGTCAAACTTACTCTTATACTCCTTTTTAAGAAAATACCTGAATACTGGTCGTTACTTGACAGGACTAGAGGGCTCCTGTCAAGTAACGCCTATAGTCTTCAAGAAATTTCATCAAAAATCAATACAACATAATTAAATTACCCAACATATGAATCAATATTTATTTAATTTGTCGCCTTTTATCTCATTGTGTTTCATGCTGTAACGAGAGTAATAAAATATGCTTTTGTGAAAACAAATTAATATGAAAATTAATTATGAATACTCTGATTGACGATGGTTTGTAAAATCTATATACTAATAATAAAGCTGAACAGTTTGTCTGTTTGAACGCGCTAATCTTTAGAATTACTGGTCGGATTTGGTATATTCTTCTTGCATTTGATAGCTCAATTCTTGAGGGAGGCTATAGGCTATTTAACATCACGCTAGTACACACGGCTACACATCAAGCTATGCAAAACCAGTATTGGCTGACCGTTCATTGTGAGAAAATATCATACAAAGTGAGGCCAAGACAAACTGGTTTTGTATAGCTTGACGTGTAGCCGTGTGTACAAGGGTACACACGGCTACACATAAGATAGAGCTTTTTACTCGCCTCCTAAGGAGGAGGCGAGTAAAAAGAAAAAAAAATCAGGAAGAACGCAAAGCGAAGTGATAGCGCAGGCAGATGATGCGATGCGATGGAGTTTGTTGAGGAAACAAGAAATTTCACACGGACGAAGTCGCGGGAACTATTTGGGTCACTATTTGTATAAAGGCTTTGTTTTTTTTTCTATTTTAGAACTACACTGTATGTCTTTTTGTTAGTTTTAATTGGAATGTACAATATTGAGGTTTTATTGGGATTTTGCAGCTATACAATCCTACTAGCCTGCGCGGCGCTGTTAATTTCAGGCATTAGTTTTGTAATGTTCAGGAAAGGTATATAAATTATCCTATAGTCTTCTGTTTGTTTATGATAGGTTGATAACAAGTTACAAGATGACCATGTGGTATCGCTAAGGGATTTAATATTCAGGAGAGTTCTATAGAAAGTGGATACTGTACCCATTGGAATCTGAATCTGCCGACTATTCTAAGTAATTGTCGTTTTGCTCAATTTGGCTTTTTGTTTGTTACAGAGTCCAAGAACCGTCACGTCACGAAGATTTAAGGAAAGAACAGTAGAATATGGTTCAGCAATTCTCACCATTCAGTTTCTACAATCACATGCGGAAGCACAACAACAAATAAAACAATAATATATCTTTCCACTTCGTCATAGTTACGTTTACGCATGTATTTATTATATTAATTACATTATAATTATTAACATTCTAGTCATATATTGTACTTATAAGTATTAGGTATGTTTATATGTATGTATACACACACTGTCTACACCAATTTATCTACTTTTCTGAAAGAGATTTCTATTTTTCTGTTTTTTTTACCTTTATATTTATTTTATAATTTATGTAGGTACACACAGTAAAATAGATACAGATATGATATATTAGTATTATTTTAAACCACAAACCACGTTAACCACCCCCCCAACCCAACCAACCACCAAACCATAATCGCTTATGTACATAAATGGTTATATAAATAAATAAGAGAAGCATAATACATATAACATTTTACAAGTCACCTGATGTCCCAAAATTAATCCTGTTTTCACTGCATCGAAATAATAACTTTATTACACAAACGCAAGCTGGTAAAAGCATTCACGTGGTTAAATAATAACAAATGAATAAAAACATTACCAAAGGCTGTAAACAACATCTGGCCCACTGATTAATAAACCAATTACTTAATTGTTAAAATAAAATAAAATTTTCGTTCATAAATGTGTACTTTTATTTCCTTTAAATAAACGGTTTGTTGACACCCCAAGGCAAATTCAAATTGATTGAGTGAAATTATTAAAAACTGAGAAATACAGATATTTCGCGTGATCAATGACAAATAATTGGATAACTACACATGAACATTAATTGCGGGGAAATTATCCGTTATTGTGGGGCCACTAAACTAGCAGGGAATTCACAAAAGCGGTAAGCGTGAGCGGATTGAATTTGTAAAGTTTTGGTTTTAGAAAGCCATGAATGGTCACAGAATAAGGGCTGTCCAAATACATAGCGTTTTTTGGAACCTTAATGTCAAATACTGGTGAAAATGACACATGTTCATGATGACCGTTATAATATGACGGAATCGCTTTCCTAGGAAACCCTAGCTTGCACAGTAAAATTGTACATTATCTAGGGCTGTTGAAATTGAGAGACATGAGGTTTTCATCACTCGTACAAGTCCTGAAAAGTTGTAAGCTGATCATTAATCCTACAGTTTATAATCATCTAAATAAAAGTATTTTAGACAATTTATTACCTACATTACATCAAGGTATAAAATACCAGCTTTTGCCTGCGGCTTCGCTCGCGTGGATATCGAAAAATATCCCACGAGAACGTACTACTGGGATTGGTTATAAACTATCTGTGTACCAATCCGGAACATACATCCAGACAAAGGGACAACAATTTTAAAAACTATATTTCCGGCATCAGACTCGTTCTCTCACCTTGTACCAATTACATTATTATGTATAGAAGAAGTAGATTGATACTATAAGCTTGCACTTTTATCTGATACTGATCGCAGAACAAAACCCGTAACTTAGAAGTATGATCCTGATCAAGCTTCATAAAGTTGCTTCAGCCATACCTAATCGCTGATCTACTGGCCACACCAAAAGGCAATATTGAGACGTAGCTTTAAACATAGGTTGCAATTGGTTGCAAAAGGAACCAGTCGCAGGTTCACATATAAACAGTCGATCGTGCACAATTACAACTGAGAATAAAGATGGTCAATCATTTTGAAAGAGTGCGATTGCTAAGACCAGGAGAAGTACAGAATGGAGTGTTAAGAATTTAAAACGCATAATCAGCCTATAATGTTCCCACTGCTGAGACACAGGCCTCCTCTCTGTGAGAAGGATTTTAATTTATTGTATTTTTTTTAATTATTATTATTTAAGATGCATTTGTTTCTAGTTATAATTCTTAGGTTTTTTGGAGAGAAAAAATGAAAACGGAAGGGAAGCCTTTGCCCTGTAGTGGGATACAACCGCCTTATAATAATTATGAAGAACACAAATTGAGGCTAAATGTTTCGTTGAGATATTATTCATCGTTATGCATTTGGCTTTCTGGTGCGAATGGTACCTCACATAATATTTTTGCTCTATTCTCCGTGTACTTTTCAGATGGATACGAGTACCGTCACATATAAATTATATCATGGCATGTGTAGTGATATGGATGAAACACTTTGATGATTGCCGTTACGGTTCGGGGTACACGTGTGCTCCATTTCTTCCTACTCTGTGACAAAACACTTATTGGTAAATGGTACTCTCGATCCGTTTTTCTGGATGTTGTTGATGTACAATAATGATAAGAAATTGAAGGTTTTAGTGGGAGGGCGTTATAATTGAAAGGAAGATTGAAAGTGGTGGGCAGACTTGTAACCTTTTCCCACACTCGACTTTTTAATAAGTATGTAGCTACAGATATTATTGTCTATGAGTATACAGGGAGGCAGGGACATCGACGCGCAAACTGTATACATGAATTCATCACATGGTTCTAGATCAGAGAGATTCATGTAAATTTGAATTTCGCGGGCTACCTTAGCTACTATGAGTAAGCAGAAGTAATTTCACAAGCATTCCCTTCGTATTTCATAATTATATTAAAGTTCTTGAGTAATTAAAACCAGAACTTATATTGCATTACCACTGCATATTAAAAATAAACTCTTCTAGCAAACGTTTAAAACGAACGCTAAAAATATGTTTTTAATTACGATTTCTATGTATGTTTTAACTCCAACGTTTAGCTACCTCTAGAGCCAGTAGGTATATTTTTAATTGTAGTATAAGTAGACTACTACTCAAACCTCAGTTAGTCCAATAGATTTTTTTGATCCCTACAAGAAACAGGATCGTTGGCACTAAAAAAAGGATTTTGAAAATGGTCCTGTTCCGTTTCTCTGTACCTGCAGCGATTATGGTACCTACTCTTACTGCTACATCACAAAAATCCGTCAAACTCAAACCATTTATTTCTAATAAACCAATTACAGGCACTTTTGAATTCTCAAGGTGTCGTCGCCGCGTCGGTCAGTCGGAAAGATGAAGCTAGTTGCCCATTCCAAAGCGCAGTAGGTACCTATGGAGAAGAACGGGCAAGAAACTCCACGGACACTCTTCTAAATCAAAATAATATGTTTACAAAGTATTGGTAACATCATTCATGTTAAAAATTATGCATGTGAGAACGACGCAGAACGTTAAAAGCGTCCGTAATGAAAAGAATGAAAAAAAAAAAAAAAACAATTCGAATATTAAATTAAATTCAAATCAGCCATGGTAGCAAAGAGATGACCAGTCCCACGCCCGTTCACGAACATGACGCATAAATTAGCACCATTCAGCTCAGCCATTTTGAAGGGAGCTAAATGATCCAACACAGGTGCCACCATCAGCGAGACATTAGAGTGAGCATGCCATACTCTCAGTCGCCAAGGCATATTCAAGTCATTGAAAGACGGGGCCAGTAAAGGGTAGCTTTATAGTATGTGTATTGTACTGTATGTACTATCCGTTTGCATACCTACCTACTATCCGTATTCCAACCAGTCAGTCTGTCGGCTTCGCCAAAAGGATCGAGCTCCTTTTGTCGATCTGGATCGGTCGGGAGATTGGTCGAGAGATCTTTAGTAAAATGAACACCTGGTTTAGTGATCCATGATTTTATAGGGAGGGACTGTTTGAGTTTACTCGGAGTGACTGGAACCTGACCTCTGTTGTACTATACTCTTTGTCATGACGTTGACAGATCCTGTACTTTGATCCTGGATCAAAACTGGATGGTTTGAGTTTAATATGGGAACGTGATGTTTAGAAGGTAGTTTTGTTACTGCAGTGCGATTCTGTAACCATCTCACCGTGAAAACTTAGGTGAAGTGAGCGTGGAGTGAGCTGTCATTCCAAACAATGCTAGGGATTGACACTACTAACAACTCACATCAAGCTCACTTCACTTGAGTTTTCACGGTGAGATTTTTACAGAATTGACCGGCTGTTTATGATATATATATACACAACTTGAAGAAAAGTTGTGTATAAATATTATGGTCAGTTTCGTCTTTGGAAAGTATTTTATAATCTTAGTTTTGTCGTTCTATAAGTATAACGTAGTTATGAGTAGAAGTATTATGGTATATGGTAATGTTCTCAGGCCATCTCTCGGCGAGAGGCACGCGGGCCCAGTGGGGTTGTTAGATGACACATGTCTTCGAATTTTTGGTTCTAAGACATGTATGTTTACTCACGATGTTTTCCTTCACCGTTTTGAGAGCAGTGGTTATGATGATGATAATTTGTACAAAGTAAAGCGCCTGTCAAGGGTTTGAACTTACGACCTACATCTCGTAAGTCGCGGTCGTTATCACTGGGCCGCCAGTGCTCTATCTACACACATTACATCACATGATGCCATTGATGGTTATATGGTCGCTGCATGTATTTGTTCCGAGTCTGGGTGTTTTTCTATCTACAATATGTATGTATTTACAAAAAAAAATGTATATAAGTAGTTTATCAGCCATCTTGTTACCATAACACAAGCATTAGGTTGCTTAGCTTGGGACTAGGTGGCGCTGTGTGAAATGCCCAGGGATATTATTATTATTGATGCTAATGATTTTGTCCAAACAATAAGATTAATTATAATTACATGCGTACAGGCAACGTATCATAGCTTTTATCTCATATATTGTACAAAGATTTATGTCCGCTATTAAATTTTACAACTTACTACTGAACTTTACTTTTTTAATATAGGTGCCTGAAAGATGGTGGACATTGTAAATTATTAAATTTGGCCCATCAGCACTTGACACAAATGTTTTTAACAAACATGTTTTCTCATTAACAAAAACGAATAGACAGGGACGGAAAATCCAGCGATTCGCGATTCGGACTCGCACACGAAGTTCCGTACCACAAGGTAAAAAACACCGAATAAAACACGTTTCTTGTATGGATACCCCCTTTAATTATATTTTTATAATTTGTCGTTATAGCGGCAATAGAAATACTCACTCTGTGAAAATTTTAACTGTCTACCTATTACGGTTGGCCGCTGACAGACAGACGGACGGATTTGATTAAATAAAATAATAAATAAACACTGCAAAGTTCACAACATCTTCCGTCTTTATCTCGCATCGTTTCTACATCTTCTGTACTTATAAAATCATTTTTCTTGTCACTAACCTCATAAGTAAGCCTATTCAGGTTTCACGTTAAAGCCACAGAATTCAGTCCGAAGACATAGTTGGGTGGATAATAACGTCACTCGTAGCTGTGATTATTTCTACGAACAGTGGCGGGACTGTTCGCAGAAGCTATGTTGTAAGGCTAGGTTTAGACTTTTGCGCTGTCACGGTTGCGTTTTGTTTGTGCACTTCTTCTTAGCCAAATTCTGCACTGACTCTATTTATATTGCCATCAACAGGCAATCTAAATAGAGTCAGCTTAGAATTTGACTACGTGTTTGGTACCTTTAGTAGCTGCCTTCAGTTCCTGCAACGTGCAGGCAACATGGCACGCCGGAAACGATATTAAGTGACCCATTGTTCGTGGGACAGCACCAGATTTATACTTTGTGCGCTTATTAGGACACCTAAGTAACCTTAACTCATGTCTGAGAAGTAATTTGATTAGCTTTGTGGAGTAAGAAGAAAATACAGTTTTCCCAGAACCTACCTCATTCCAGGTTCCATTATTGGATTGTCGTAAAATATACAGTATGAAATCCGCTGCGACTTATTAAATGGCTGTTAGAATGTTTTTTTTTTAAGATATAGAACACAATTGAATGTTTCTAAGACGATTGTCTTTTGCTTAGTTTTGATAATCAAAATATTATGATACCTATAAGTTTTCGCATTCAATTGGACTGATAGTAGTGAACGTTTATCTATTATGTCAAGTTTTTGTAGATTTTAATTCCAAAAAACTACTTACTTTTATCTTCATTTAACTGACGTTTTCCTATCCAATTGTAGTAACAATTAATTAGAGATAGATTCCTCTCGCAATTACTTATGCACCATCCCTGAATTTATGTGCTAAAATTAAGTTTCTAAATAAAATTCACAATTAAACTTAAGCTTGATGCATCAATATCTAGCGATCACCATTCATCCATAACTTCATCGCTAAACGCGCTGCAAAGCGTGCTGTGCTAACAGTGTTTTTATCTCACGAACCAACACGCGCTTTACTTGTGGTAACCAACTGTACAAATACGCTGTGAATGTGTGCGTGAAGACGAAAAGTGTCAGCACATAACAGAAACACGTACACGCATTTCCGACTTCGCGATTGTCTCGGACGGTACGAAAGGCTCTTGCGCACACACGTTCACAGCGTTGTTCGTACACTTGTTAACCACAAGTAAAGCGCGCGTCGCTTCGTGAGATCGTATCGCTCCTCGCTTCGTGAGATAAAAATACTAGCAAATAGTAATATTAGTAAAATAGTAAATAGTAGCGATGACATCTTGTACATTAACCTTTAAACATTTAGCGATCACCAATCATCCATAGCCTCACCGCTGATCGCGCAGCAAACCGTTCTGCGCTTACCGATGACATCGTGAATACTAACCTTAACAATAAGAGATCGAGATACGACACATTAACGTTTTTCACAGAAGTTAGTATGGCAGAAAAATAAAATGAATGATTGTGAAACTATAATTATATACTGAGATCGTAAGTGAAATATGTGCGAGCTATATATATCTAGTGCCTTTATTATGAGCCGTTAGTTCTAGATAAGACGCTTATTAAATGGGATGTTTCTTAGTAAAGGTGAAGTACTTTGTTACTTGTCTAAATCTTTTAATAAAACAGGTTTTTGACTAGCAGTGGTCTGGCTGTTTGCATTGACAGTTAGATAGTCTTTTTTGCCAGTAAATATTTTTAAAAAAATCGGGTAAAATTTTCTGGTTTATAACAGTTAACTGATTCATCAGTTCAGCTGTGGCTGTCAAGGAATTCTTGGTTGGATACAAACAGCTAAAAAGCTTACCTAAATAAGTAGGTAGGTAAGAAATGAAAGACTCAAAGCTATGAAAACGGTTTCATTAGAATAGAAGAAGACACGAGAGTTTGTTTTAATTTTAACTAATGTTAGTGCAGTCAGTCATTAAATTATTGAAATACTAGCTCCGCTTCGCGATTTCACCCGCATAAGTTTCGATCCGTGGGAATATCGGGATAAAAGTATCTTATGTTAATCCTGGTTATAAACCATCTGTGTGCCAAATTTCATTAAAATCCGTTCAGTAGTTTTTGCGTGAAAGAGTAACAAACATCCATCCATCCATCCATACAAACTTTCACGTTTATAATATTAGTAGGATAGGAATTAGTATAATAACGTTGTACATATATGTTAGTATCCATAAAAATGTCATGTCTTGAGCCAGAATTTTTCGAATATCTGATGAATAATTCATGACTTTTTTAAATCTATACCAAGCCTTACCGTAATCATAAAATATAAGCTATTACTCATATGTTTTGCTTCCCATAACCATACAACATTCCCAAAACTTCATCCAATAAAAGTTCACAATAAAACCTTCATTTCCATATACTCAAATGACTTCCGAGATTAATATCAAACATTTCCATTTAAATAGCAAAACAAATCTTCGTAAACATTAAAGAAACGTCAAAAGAAATTCTGGGCTTGGCACCGTTGCGGAACCTAAATTGCCACTTGTGTTTGCAAGACACTTTCCAATTAACTGTCGAAAGGGCCAGTTATTTGCCACAGCAATTTAACCTTTACCTGTCAAAACTTAGAATTGAAAATTGCTTGTGCATTAAATGTTTACATCGTCAGCACAACACTATAGTCTTTTCCCACGACGGTCAACCATGTGTGGCTGTTGTCATCGAAGAATTTCTAATCAATTTTCTATCTTATGCTGCATTTAACTAAGTTGAAAATTGATTGTGTGTAAGAAAAACCTGAGTCGTTACCACACTGGTCGTTTCCCGAAAGCAGTAGAGAAGTTCTAGGGCCCTTGTATGGATATATGTAATTAATGGTTTGCAGTGTTCTGCTATGGCATTTCATGCTTGGCTTGATGAGAAGTCTTCCATGGAAACTGTCACTTCTCATTACGAAAAAGTTGTTAAGTGCTTTGTTCGTGAACGTGAGCGTTAAGAGCATACTTATTTGTAAAGTAGCTGTAAACTTATGGCTGGTTTGTAAAAGATGGAGTGGTTCTAGGGTTCCGTAGTTCGTTGAATGGGGACCATTATGATTTACGCCACAGAAATGTGTACACTGTTTTTATTTGCTTACTGTGCCAGTACATATTCTAAAAGCTTAAAATTGTTTATGTTAATGGAGAAGTGTTTTTCACTCACAGATGCTGCTTTTTTTTTGAAGATTCTGCAAGATCGATGCCTACTAATTATTATTATTGCATTAGGTTGCTTAGCTTGGGACTAGATGGCGCTGTGTGAAATCTCCAGGGATATTATTATTATTACTAATCAATCCCCAGTTTGCACTTATTTTGACCTCTGCGTATAAAACCTGTAAAATATATACCAAATGATCAGTAAGTTGCCTACTTTTAGGGGCTAGAAAGGTGCACGAATAGAATAAATGTATGAAAAATCTGGATAACCGCCTTGTGAAAGCCATTATTTTCTATTATAAATTATTATTTTTCGCTGGGCAACAGTCTCCACACGGTGGGTGCCAGAGGATGGAAGGTACCGGCGAGCCCAGCCCCAGCAGTCTAGACATTCATAGCGATCGCTTTACGACCGAATTCGGTCGCAAAGTCCCGAATTGACAGGTGAAATGTATGGTATGGAGTGGCAGGACTTTGCGACCGAATTCGATCGTAAAGCAATCGCTATGAATGTCGAGACTGCTGGGGCAGGAGGAGGTGATGAGACGACCTAGACGCGTACCGCAAGGGTTGGATCGAGGAGGCTCTAGAAAAGGATGTCTGGAAGGATTTGCTCAGCAGTGGGAATGTACCTACAAGTGGGACTTCGGAACCGCGGTAAATGCGTACCCAACATGCACTTGCCAAGTTTTTTCTCTCACAAATGAACTTGCGCATTTAGTAAGACCACCCAGTTATTAATAGGCAAGTAACTAAGTATATAAATGTGGAAAAGGATCGTCTCCATAATAGGTCCGCATTTTACTACGTTTGTATTCACTGGGGACGATTTATGAATTAATTTGCGAACGGGAATGTTGGAGACTGATGTTGATGTCTATTCTGAATGGACTTCAAATATTTTAATCTTTTACTTGTATTTAGCATTTCTTAACAAATTGACAGAAAAAAGGGATGGGGGGGTTTTATGTAGTTCATTAATTAACTTCGCCTGTTTTACGAAGTTAGGATTTCTGCAAGGAAGAAGTTACATTTTGACCTTTTCCATGAGATATTTTACATATAATGCACGTTTTTCAAATGGAACTATAAAAGTATCTGCACACAGCCGGCGGCGTAGCGTGGCGGGGCGCGATCATGTCCCGTCCCGCCGCGCCCCTTCACGCCGACCGTGTCGCAACGCGATTTCATCAAGAAGATGTTGAGCGATTCAGACGTGGAAACCGCTTATCGCATTGATTCAACTCTCTTCCTATAGATTCCCAAAGTTCATTTTTAAGAACATTGTTTTAATATTGCCTATGGCCCAAATCGTACGAACATACGTGAGCACGAACATCCATTTTTATAAAACAATACAAAATCACATTCACGCTTCGTCCCGTCCGACGCGACGTGTTCACGCCCGACGACAGTGTGACTACTATTTATTTACTTTTATACGTAAAACATACTTGAACACAAAGCGTCGACGTTCTGCCGGCGCTGCGCTCGCGTCCCGCCACGCCCCGCCCCGCCGCGCCGTTTCTGACTTGTATTGGGAGCTCGGCGCGGCGCGGCGGCGGCGGCGTGGCACAACGGTTACCGTCGCGTCGAGCGGGCCGGCTCTGTGTGGCGCCGTTCGTAATATCTAGTACCTACATTACAACTGCTCAGCATTGCGTCGCCGTCCCGTCCCGCCGCGCCACGCCCGCTGTGAGCAGACCATGCCTATTCTATTATCAAAGCTCCTTTGGATTGCCAAAGGTTTTATCGTGTCCTGCGTGTCCTGTCAGCTGCACGTTACAGGGACTGATGAACGCGCCATCACCAGCGTTCATCAGTCCCTATTCGGTCCATTTAGATTGCTATTGACACGATAAGATGAAGATCAAGCTCCTAAACAGAATGCTCATCAGAAATAAAAATGAAGGATCATTGGATGGTTATCCGTCCGTCCGTCCGCCTGTCTGTCAGCGAGCTGTATAACATGAACCGTAATAGACAGAACAAATAATAAAAATAAGTAAAAATTAAAGGGAGTCGTCATTCAAAAAACGTGTCTTTTTCGGCGTTTTTGGCTTTGTGGCCCTTCGTGTGCGAGTCCGACTCGCACTTGGCCGCTTTTTTATTTAATGGCGCCGATTCCCTTGTTCACAAACAAAACTAAATTTATGTTCAATTTATGTTAATCACGTCTAATTGCTCTATGGAGTATCTTAATTTGACAGGACTAAATTAATAAGTACCTTCTGTCCTTTTCTTGATGAAATAGAAAGAAAAAGATGCACTGAACTTAAATTTAGTTTAGTTTGTGAACAAGGGAATCGCCGCCATTGTATGGTCAAAGTGATTATTCTGTACATAGTAGTTATTCCAAATCGATGTGGAAGTTTAAACCTATCAAACCCACGTAAAATATCTTTTTTCAAAAACTTGTGAAAATCGAAAAAGAACACCTACCCGTACAGTCACACGCAAAATTGCGTATGCTTAAGTTACCGTTAACGACATTAAACAGTTCACCAACAAAAAACATTAAAAACACCACCCAAAAAAAACCAAATCCCCCAATCAATCAGCTATAAACCCCAGTACACAACAGTTCAATCAATTGATAGTTTAAAACCTATAAGTGTTATTAAATACTTCTTGCGCTGCCCATCCGTCGTGTTCTGACGCTATAATCCTTTGTTATTGAGTGCGCACCCGCCGATACTTTGATTGATAAACAGTGTGTACTAAGGCTTAGGGCCGTTCTTATTATGTATTAGTGTTGTGCTGAGCTTTTCGATGTTTAGTGATGGACATGAGATTGGGGTGGAAGTCTTTTATTGACCTTACTTATTTTTATATCGATTTTTGTCGTTATTCTAGTGATGGAAGTTGTCGATATTCAATAAAGTAGTCATCTAAGGGGTTCATAATTACCAGAACTGCCAGTGAGTGGGTTTCGACGAACTTTCGTTAAAATTACATTATTCCATTCATCATTCACGAACGACGAACGACGACGACGAAGACGACGATTCGTTTTTCGGTTTATCATTTTTGTTTTTTAGGGTTCCATACCCAAAGGGTAAAAACGGGACCCTATTACTAAGACTTCCCCGTCTGTCCGTCTGTCTGTCACCAGGCTGTATCTCAAGAACCGGGATAGCTAGAGAGTATTTCTATTACCACTATAACAACAAATACTAAAAACAAAATAAAATAAATATTTAAGGGGGGAGCCCCCTTAAATATTTATTTTATTTTGATTTTCATACCACAAACGCGATTTTTTTGCCCTTTTTTGCTCGATATCAATAATGGCAACAGGTAGGCACTTGAAATATTCACAAAATACTCAGTTGTATTTTTACTTTAATAATAAAATAAAAATAAAATAAATATTTAAGGGGGGCTCCCATACAACAGACGTGATTTTTATAGATAATGGTACGGAACCCTTCGTGCGCGAGTCCGACTCGCACTTGGCCGGTTTTTGTTTTTCATTCATTTTATTTTCATTTTTCATGCCATTTTTCATTTTTTTTATCTTCCTGTGAGAGTCGCAATAAAAACTTTTTCTTTCTTTCTTTAATTGTTGGGTTGTTTCAGTGGTGGCTCAGTGGTATCGACCCCGGCTTGTGAGTTGCAGGTCGTGAGTTCAAACCCAGGCATACTTTACTTTGTGTTTTTAATTTCATCACGACTGCTCTCACAACGGTAAACGGTCATTTTCCTCACGACGATGTGGGAAACATGCATGTCCTAGAATAAAAAAATCCCAAGACATTTCTGACATCTACCAACCCGCACTGGGCCCGCGTGGTCGATAATGGCCCACTCCTATTCACAGAGAGGAGGCCTGTGTCCCAGCAGTGGGAACATTATAGGCTGATTATGTTGTACATAATTTTGAAAAGAAGGCCAATTCTCGTAGTTTAAAACGTTCAAAATCTAGTCGCAGTCTCATCTCGGCGACAAACAAATGTCAAAAACTTATCAAAATGTAGGGAAATTAGAAGTATTTTTTGACAGATTGAGATCAGACTGTGAACGTTCTTAAAATTACGAGAATTGCCCCTCTGACAATTAAACGAGCAGGATCGTGTGTCCAAAATATACTTCCATGTGTCTTTGCGTTTCACAAAATTAATGTTATTTAAAACCTATCCCTGAAGCAGAAAGATGCGTGTTTCGTTAATTAACTTTGATGAAAAACTCATATTTTTCTAAAGTATTTAAGTATAGCATCGTTCATTATCACAGATAATTTACATTCCATCGCCACGTAATCAGTTATCTACTTTATTAAAATGTAGTCTAAGTTGGTTTTCGAGTGACCGTTTGTAACAAAAAAGGTCCTAATAAGTTCTTGTTTGCAATGGAATTTGAACGTTGTTAACTATGACATTCAGTTTGTTGTTCCATAACTTGAAAATTATCTAAAATTCTTAATTCAAATATAGTTTCTATACACAGCCGGAAGGCATCGGTCACAAATTAATTCAAATTTGGAACGCCATGTAAACGTTGCACCTACCTACTATAAAAAAGTACAGTTACAAAGAAAAGGTATAACAGTTTATATTAAAATATGCAAGTTAATGTAATTCTAATGAAGCGGTCGCATCAATATAACGGCTACACCAGGCTCCGCCCGCTATTTATAAACGTGTTTAGTAATAAAGTGATATGAAATAATCAACGGAATAGTTAGATGCTATCACTTTTGCTACATGCCTTCGGGTACAGTTGCGGATAGAAAGGGACTAGGTACTTTGGATTAAAATGAATTATGATTCCGCTGTAACTAAAATGTTGATTATATCTAATAAAAGTGCGATTCGGACTCGCACACGAATGGGTCTGTGCCACAAAGAAAAAAAAAACCAAAAAAGCACGTTTATTGTAATAAAAATAAAATATAGTTAATTAAAATTAAATGAGATATAGCCCGCCGACCAGTCAGACGGACGTACGGGCGGACGGACAGCGAGTCTTAGGATTAGGGTTCCGTTGGCACGCTTTGGGTACGGAACCCTAAAAAGTAAGAATAAACGTACTTCCTACTAATATTAAAAACGTGAAAGTTTGTATGGATGGATGGATGTTTGTTACTCTTTCACGCAAAAACTACTGAACGGATTTTAATGAAATTTGGCACACGTATGGTTTATAACCAGGATTAACATATAGGATACTTTTTATCCCGATATTCCCATTGGATCGAAACTTATGCGAGTGAAACCGCAAATAATTTACACAAAGTAAGCGCCTGTCTGGGTTCGAACCTATGACCTACAAGTAAGTCACGGCCGTTACCACTGGGCCACCACAGCTCAGCTCACAACATATAACAACTATGTTTGTAAATTATTAGTTTAGTCAGGTCCTACACAGACTGGTTCATTAGACCAGTCTTTTAAGTTGACGCAGTCATGAACAGATCGAAACTTTTTTACCTGACTACGACAGAGAGGAACAGTTATAGAATTATGCTTTTGTGCCTATTTTTGATCGATTGATACCTAAACATTTAAATGACAGTTTCAAAAGGAAAGTACCTGCCTGGGTTCGAACCCACGACTTACAACTTGTAAGCCGAGGCCGTTTCCACTGGGTCATGACTGCTCCCAACAATTATGTAATTTTAACAAAAGACCGTCAAAGCCCACTCACTGGCAGTTCTGGAAATTACGAACCCTTAGATAACTAATTTATTGAATATCAACCACTTCTTTCACTAGAATGACAAGGTCAACAAAAGACTTCCACCTCAATCGCATGCCCATCACTAAACATCTAAAAGGTAGGTTTGTTACAAGCCTACTTACAAAATAAAATCATTTATCACTTAGGTAAAATGGTAAAACAAGGTAAAATATCAATATTATCAACAAAACAGAAGAAATCATAAAATCGAAGCACATTTCACAAGCATACTTACCACACAAGATTTATAGTGCACAAATCAATAAATAACCGACAGTCCTTCCACTTCTCCATGCACCTGTACCCAAGCAAGGTAGCGGATTTAACGCTAGCCGTCTCACATTCTGAATTTATTAGTGATGTCAAAACATTATGTAGTCAACAATTTATCGACACTTGCCTCAGGAGCGAACACTGAAAAATCGACTACTGCATACGTCCACGAGCATAGAGATTGCGTTTCGAATATAAATAAGTATCGATATTCGATATATTAACGGTGTTTATAGTATTTATGTAATAGTTTAGCACGGAAGTTAGTGATGTACGGTATTGGTTGGAGCTGGTTAGAGGTAAATGTATGGGAGTATCGAGTTTGTTTGTGGGTTGCTAGTGAGGGGAATGAGTTGTGGTCGACGAGTGATGGGACTGTAGCTTGTTTCGTACTTGTAGTTAAGTTGTGATTTGTGTTAAGGTGCTCAGAATACTGATTTATCATAATATGAAGTCCACCTTAGTTAAGTAGTTATTAATCTTGTCAATGTAAAGACAGGGAATTTAATTGTTCCAATTCAAATTCAATGTCCGTAGTGCAGCTGTCATTTTTGACAATTGTATGAAATGGCTATAATACAGTAAATAGACGTTTACTTAGCAAATAATTCCGCTACTCTTAAAATACGTTGGTTATTGACCTGCGGGGTAATTGCGTACCTAACACACTTAACAGTAAGAATGACTTTGATTTTGACATTTCGACAATATTCATTGCGTTAGTTACGGTGTTGAGCAGACAAAATTTTCGAACATAGGAAGCAATGAATTAGCAATATTCTTCAAAATAATTCAGATTGTGATTGATATACGTATAGTAAATATGCAATTAGAACCTGCATGGATGGGTGACCATCTTCACATACCAACACCCCTCCGTGCCTCGGAAAGCCCGGTTGTCATTCGTCGATCTTTGACAGTTGTTACGGGTCGTCAGACTTTCGGGACTGACTGGAAGTCAACCCTAACATAGTTGGGAAAAGGCTAGCCAGATGATGATCAAATAAAGCCTGCGTTTTCTTACAAAACTCGACAATTTTCATGTCATTGTTTCACCTATGAACTTTACCTTTGCCAACCGTACCATAAAATTTAAACATAAAATCCATAATGAAGCACAGTCAGTAAATAAATGCACATAAAATGTGGAGATGCCCATTAGCCCGAATTCGCTGAGCTGATGAAATCGAGAATAAAAATCGGGACAATGCTCGCTGGAACTGTACAATAATGATGAAAAAAAAAGCGGAATAGTGCTCGGAACGTAACAATAATGACTTATGACTCGCTACAGCTAAAGAGTCACGGTAAAGTAGTCTGAGCGCCTGGAAATGGAATTAAACATTTCTACATTAATTCGCCCAAGCGATGATGGCGAGATGAACTAGACCGCTTCATGATAGCCGGAGAAAGAATGAAATGGAGAACCCTGAAATCGTGAAAAAAAAATCAGCTTTGATCCATACATTATGTCGAGTTATGCGAACATAAATCTATGGATCAACTGGTTTTTTTTCCACGATTTCAGGGTTGGTCCCGTAAAACTTGTTCATAATGATGAGTACAATGAGCCCTTTTAAGGATTAAAACGATCAAATTTTAACGGTGTATAATGTGTTTCGTATAAACTGCAATAAAATTGTGGATGCGAAAGTTAGTCAATTACATGTATGTAAGTGTTATTAAACGCGATATCGAAAGATTATGTCAAAAGAACAGGCAATGGATTTTCCAAGTTGGTTAAAAAAAACCTAAACAAGACATGTCATGAAGTGGAAGATTACAGACAGGAGAACACCAGAAGGCTAATTCCTGTAATTTAAAACGTTAAAAATCTAGTCACAATCTGATTTTAGCGACAATCAATGTCAAAAAATGCTAAGAATGTAGGGAAATTAGAAGTATTTTTGACAGACTGACACTGAGATCAGACTGTGAACGTT
Organism: Apamea sordens; assembly: GCA_945859715.1. NCBI lineage: Eukaryota > Metazoa > Arthropoda > Insecta > Lepidoptera > Noctuidae > Apamea > Apamea sordens. The sequence continues at coordinate 16,198,609 of OX244001.1, forward strand.
CTTAAAATTGCAAGAATTATTAGTATTTTGATTACTTATATTGCAAGAATTACAACAATTATTAGTAAGAATTAATATTATTAGTAAGAATTAATATTATTAGTAAGAATTATTAGTATTATTACATTATCGATCTTGGGGCAGATCGATAATGTGAAAATGCATTTGAGCTGCATTTAATTTGCGCCTAATAACTAAGTTTAGAAAGTATAATACAAGTAGTACTCTCAAAACTCAGTTAGTTTTACGTAAAATAGAAATGAATACATTAAAACAATACATAATGTGTTTTTTTTGTGGTAACTCAGATAAAAATCCAATGAGATCGCTGTCAAACGCACCTCGCCCACTCCTGCGCAAAATAAATGCAACTCAAATGCATTTTCACATTACCGATCTGATATCGTTATCACAGAAGCTGTTTGACTAATGATAGCTTAAAATCTACCATCATATCTTCACGCTGAGCCGAAGTAGGGCGGGCACGCTTAATTACAAACGGATGTCGTTAGTCAAACACCGTTGGGGTACACGTATTATTGAAATAAAAAGTTGCAGCAGGCCACATCAGTTGGCGGCGAGATTCACAAAAGAAACAAGTCTGAGTGTAGTTTCGACACTAGCTGTGCCCGCGACTTCGTTTGCGTGCATATAGGATTTCATATGTTTTTTTTTTGCCTGAACCCTAGTTCGTTTTCTAAAATAAAAGTACCCTAAGTTACACCTTATAGAATCATTTATCTGCCAGCGAAAATTTCGTCAAAATCGGTCCAGCCGTTTCCGAGATTAGCCAGAACAAACAGACACACAATAAAAAAAAATGTTTTATGTTATACTATCTGCACCCCGCGGTTTCACCCGCATAAGTTTCGATCCCGTAAGAATATCGGTATAAAATGTATCCTATATGTTAATCCTGGTTATAAACCATCTGTGTGTGCCAAATCTCATGCAAATCCGTTCAGGTTTTTGCGTGAAAGAGGATGGATCCATCCATCCATATAAACTTCCACGTTTATACTCGTAGGTACTATTAGTAGGAAGTACACTATACTTTCATATGCATTTGGTAAGAAGCTGTTATTTTGTATGAAGCAATAGACTAGTTTTTACTTTTCTTTTTTTTTAAATTTTCTTTTGCAAGTCTGCAAAGCTCTTCATCAGACTTGATTCTGGTACAGTCCCAGACGTTGTCAAGCCAAAACATCAAACTTTTCACCAGTGAAACTGAACGCGATCAGCACATCTAAACCGCGTTTAAGAGCTGTCAGTGTCATCATTTTTGGGGAATATTGACGCTGAAAGCTCTTGCACGCAATTTAGAAGTGTTGACCGCGTTAAATTTCTATGACGAATAGTCGACACGGCTCAGTTGCCAAAGAAGAAAAAAAAAAAACTATGATGAAATCAGCCCTTTTTTTTTTTTTTTTTTTTTTGGGTGGGAAATCATCATATGACCCCTCCCGCTCTGGGCGGAGCGGAAGGGAGTGTCAGACTTTTACTGACTAAAACCCACCCGTGTTCCTTCACTTGCCTGTGCCAAGGGCCACGGTACCTCTTTCGAATATCCCGCAGCCCTGGCGGCATGAAATCAGCCCTGCATACACACATCGCATCTGCATTGTGACATCGTTTATTGTTCGAAATGGTCTTACTGAAACAATTTTGTTACAATCTTACAAAGAGTAAGTACACATTTATTACTGAGCCGTTTATAATTTGTTACATTTGCTTTATGCTTTCGAACGGGTTATTAATAAAATCGTAATGACGTGTTTATATTTCCTGGCTTTTATGTTAGTGTTTTGTAGAATTAAGTAATTGTTAGTTGCAAGTGGCAAATGGAAGGAGTCTTAGCCGGCAATTGTTTTGCGAGTTTCTTTTTGTAAAGCTTAACTAATTAAAAAGCGAATAGGTTTTTTTAACGATGTTGCGGTTTACGTAAAGTAGTTAATTTAAATTCTAATTTTGCATTTAAATTAACAACATAACCTTTGTCTTTTAACTAATGTTTTAACGTGTAGGCTTCAAGATTTCCGTATCAAAGGTCTCTTAAAGAAAATCCTTTATTACTCTTTAACTACCACTCTAAATTTATATTTTATTACATAATTTACGCGACGTTTTAATTTCAGCACAGAAATTAAAAAAAAAACTCATTGCATTAACTACAGTATCGGATACAAAAGCGAAACTATAAATCTACCCAAATCCACGCGACGAAACTCCCACAAAATAAATCAGGCCACATTTTTATTCAAAAACAGGGAACGCATTCGAAATTAAAGCCAACGCTACCAAAAAAAAAACTATTTTAAAAACTTTTTAAAGCAAAGCTTTTTTTTTTATCTTAATAACTGTACCTACATTATACAGCCAATTCAAATCGAATGCGTTCGCATGGGAATCGACTATTTCAAATTCGATTCCTAGTTTGAAAATAGAGCTGTCGCGAATGAATCATCGAGTGAAATGAGGGGTTAAAACAAATAAAAACTCGTTGGTTGTGTGGCAAATAAATGGATAGTGTAATTCGAGACTATGGGACGGTTCTCTAGTTACGTTACTACCCGGGACCACAGCCCGGGGGCATGCCTCTATAGGCTTTAGGTTACGAAGTTTTGGTGTTCTTTTGTTTTAAGGTTATTTTAGGAGATTTTCTGTGAACGGAATTTGATAGGAGAGAGATTTGGGTTTTCGGAGGCGACAGATGGTTTATAAAGATGGACGTGTTTATAGTTTTCGTCTCTGCTTGTGCGAAGAACGACATTTGAATGAAAGTTTGAGTACCTACTTAATGATGTTAGCATTTAAAAGTAAATGGATAGATCATCATCATCATTTTAGCCGAAAGACGTACACTGCCGGACATAAGCCTCCCTAAGCACCAAGAAGGCCAATTCCCCTAATTAAAAACGTTCAAAATGTAGTCACAATCTCATCTTAGCGATAAATCAATGAAAAACTAGTCAAAAATGTATAGAAATTAGAGTATTTTTGACGGATTGAGACTGAGATCAGACTGTGAACGTTCTTAAAGTTACGAGAATTGCTCCTCTGATCTAAAAATACCAATTCAAACCCAAACAAAACTAAATTCGTACCAATGCCTAAATTGAAATACTCACCAGACAATACCCCATTCTAATTTCAAAAAAGGACTCGTCACGAATATTGTAGGTACATACAGTATACGCAAAAATACCTTTCGATTAGTCCCAGACACGTTAAAGGTCGTTAGTATTTACACCGGCGATAGGGACATGGCCTGACAGGGGCAGGACCGCACCCGAATTACCTTCGCCAGCGGGTATGATTGAAAAGCGAAAGGTGAGACGCAACGCACAGGGGGATAGAGTTACATTCGTCTGCAGTATATGGTTGGACTTCAGAACATTTTTTTTTGTTATTTCATTAGTTGAAACTTGACTGGCTCGTTGGTTTATATCCATTAGGTAAAGCGTATTTTGACAGATGGTACTTGTGATTGCAGCAACACACAATATATTGATTGATACATGTACGGTATTATAATGTTTCTAAGAAGCCTTAAATAAGATAATTCAATAAGATGGCAGTTTATATATTTATTTTATTACGCATTTTAAAGTTAACTTTTCTAAGACAGCTGTCAAAAAACGGTTAACCTAATGGATAGGGTATAGTGTTCGCAAGCGTGACTGCTAAGTGCGAGGTCCTGGGTTGGACCCCCAGGTCGGGCAGTGGTACTGAGTGTTTCCATTAAGAATTATTCAACAGCCTTCTGAGGTATAGATTTATGCCCGATTGAAGGCGATTGCCCTCTATTAAATGGAACTTACAAAATAACTATGGGGGAATGGGTTTGAGCGAATAAGTGTACTATTAGCTATTTGCCTATACCTTCGGGAATACAGGCAAGCGGTATTTCTTGTTACATTATAGATGATTAACTTGGGGTTTGACCACTCATATCCAAGATTAGGTTAGGTTATTGCAATGCATAAGTTCATCACTGAAACAATACAAAAGTTTATTATAGAACGTTGACTTGCATCAAATGAGATTGCTTTTGACTCATCATGTTATTACCAACTCCTATTTTGCTTGTTTTTGCCCAATCCAATTTTTTTTTTAATATACTAATACATAATATATTTTTGTGTTAGCTTGTATATTGTTGTTTAAGGCTTTTTGTTTGTATTTAAATAAAACAACATCCAATTTAGTTGCATACAATCAAACTAACACTCATCTGTTAAACTAAGTATTGTCCTCTCAAACGCATGGACATTACTCTCACGTCAAAGAAAACGCAGACTCTTAGCAACATGAAGAACTCCGGTTAACTGCAAAGTACTCAATGAATTCTTTGTCATAATAACACACGGCCATTTTTTTTTCACCAAAAAAATATCTGATTTCCACCCTTATACTACATAATCCGAAATAATCCGTCGAGCACGGCGCGGCGGTGCCTGCACGCTGCCCGCGCTCACTGCACTAATCGATTTTACGTCTATTTCAATTAGCTGCGTTATACTAAGCTGTACAGCCTATTAACTGTAAGTACATCGCACTTAATTACTTTAGCTCACTTAGCATCTATATGTCTATGATGCGCAGTTTAGATTATATGATGAATAGTCTATGGAAGATTGAGTAATGAGGAATTTAATTTTATAGTATGAAGTTTGATGTAACTTTCGTCATGATTGGATTAGATGGGTGGGTTGTGGTTTTATAATTAAGTACTGCATTAAACTTAATGCTGATCCTAATATTTTGAGGTTATTTATTAGAAAGGACTGGCGATTATTGCAGAAAAAGTAGGATAAAGTAATAAACCTTTTATAATAATTATATATAATGTACATAATCAGCCTATAACGTTCCCACGGCTGGGACACAGGCCTCCTCTCTGTGAGAGGGAGACATAACATCACGCCTGTACCACCGAAAGGCTAGACAGATGGCAATGGGCCCCCCTATTAATGAGACTTGAACTTATCTGGCGAAATGTACCCACATTTATTGATGACACCAGCACCCTAATTGCGTAACACACGCTCAATAAAAATCTGAATCATTTTGAAGGATATTGCTAATCCATTGTGCTCAACAACGTAAATAACGCAATGAATGTTGTTGAACTGTCAAAATGAAATCCGTTGCTACTGTTAGTTTGTTACGCAATTATGCCACAGTTTGACTTAAAGGACACAAATTCTACTAATATTATAAACGTGAAGGTTTGTATGGATAGATGGATGTTTGTTACTCTTTCACGCAAAAACTACTGAATTTATTTGGATGAAATTTGGCACACAGATGGTTTATAACCAGAATTAACATATATAATACTTTTTATCTCGATATTCCCACGGAATCGAAACTTATGCGGGTGAAACCGCGGGGCGCAGCTAGTTGAACATAAACCGATTGGCATGCATGCTCTGATAACAAAAATATTTAATCATTAGTGTTTATTTTTATGGTTAAAACCTTCGATCAATAATAGTACTAGATTAAGGATCAGGAACAAAAATGAGTCGCTCAAGTGGCCACGTTTGCACACACGTAAACATCTACATTTCTTAGAAAAAAGTTTAATAATATTAACAACTTCAGTTTATTATAAACCTTAATGCTTAAACATAAAGTTTAATTACCATTGCAAAATATATTTAAAATGTCGCTTGAAAATAAAATCATTCTATTTTTAAATTTTCAGTTATTTATTCTAAAATGAAACTTAAAGTCGTTAAGTTAAAAATATACTAATTTGAAATAAGACCACAAAAGTATTTGTGGTCTTATTTTTCAGGCCGTTTTTGAAGCGCTTATCGGTAATCTAGTACTATTATTGATCGAAGGTTAAGACATTATTGGTGTTTAGTAGGTAAAGCTTTGTTATAACATATTTTAACTGAATGGTCTACAGTTCGTTGACAGTTATTTTACATCTGACAGCAGCCACCTAACAGCAACCTTATTTTGACGAGAATAAAGATCACAATGATTTTGACAGACTCGTCAGTGGCAGCAACCTTATCGGAATGAGAATAAAGATCACTATGAGTTGGACAGTGATGCAAAATCAGATGTAATAGGTATACTTTGAAAGGACTGTATCATCATTCATCATGAACATTAAATTAAAAAAAAATAATTCATTAATACATTCATTTAATTAATTAATTGTTTCATTTTTATTTTTGTTATTTTTTTTTTTAAATATAACTTGATTCTTTATTTTTGACAGTGTTTAGTACAGGATCTTTCTGTACTTGTCGCAATAAAAACTTTTTCTTTTAAAATTTACGCATTCTTTACAGTGAGTGGTCCAAATTCCAAACTCTAAGAGATTCCAAACCAAAAATTCCAATAACACTGTTCGCAACTTAAAAACAAACGATTTCCCTTTTACGATGCGCTTACGACTTCAACTGGACCAATGAGGTTAGATGACATACATGATAGTAACTTATCTATGGTAAGATCTAGCAATGCAGCAGTAAAGTGTGTGTACCAAGATAGTGTTAAGGTTATCAGGAACAAGAATCTCTGTTTGAACTTTAATAACTTGTGTGTATGGAAAATATGATGCTGTTCAGCAGTGAATAGTGGTAAAGCGGTTATATTTAAACGTCAGGTTAGTTAGGTGGGTATTTTCTGTAATATAGTATTATGGTATCAGTCAGTAATTGCCAGGGTTGAGCAAAGGTCTTTCCTCACACTTATCTACCGAGAAGTGGAGCATTGATCACCACGAGGCGATCAGGTTAGGGTAAGCGCACACGAGCCACCGGCCACAACCACCAGTGGCTGTCGCCTCTTGCTGCGGTGTTGAGTACTGCTGTAGCGGGTGGCCGCCACCGGCCACACGTGTGCGTTGAATCAATACAAAAAGTATGAAAAAGCATGTGAACTGCTTGTCGCTGGGCTATCGATGGCTGTGGCCGGTGGCTCGTTTGCGCGTAGCCTTAAGCTACGCTTGCCGCGGTTGGTCTGTGGATGCCTCGGAAAGCACGTTAAGCCGTTGGTCCCGGCTGTCATTCGAGGATTCTTGGCAGTCGTTACGGGTAGTCACAAGCCCGAAAGTCTGAAAACCAGTCTTACCAAGGGGTACCGTATTACCCAGTAACGGGTAAGACAGGCAGTCGCTCCTTGTAAAATACAGGTTTTTTTTTTTTAACGTTTCCCTATAATAGGAATTTTCACCTGCATCCGATTAGACTGGAAGCCGACCCTTACATAGTTAGGAAAAGGTTAGATGATGATGATGATGATGCTTGCATTTACCACGCTGCACGCTGGTTCCCTAATATCTTCGCTTATCCAAATACGAGATCATCAGTATGGCGGGGTGATTGCGTACCGCACTAACAGTCGTAATAACTTTCATTTTGACAGTTCAACAACATTCATCGCGGTATTTATGTTGTTGGAACTTTTTCGAACATAATGAAGCAATATATTAGCAATATCCTTCAGATTGTGTATGAAAGTGTGTTACGCAATTAGGAGTAACGGTGGAGTTTCTTGCCCATTATTCTCCATACGAAAGTACAGATGACAGCAGGTCAAGCTACCCGAAACTGTCAAATTTTTCCAATAATCTTTGAACCTTAATGCTTTAGCGATAAAGTTGAAAATCTATTAAATAAATTTTACAGATTGTAGTAGCTTGATGTGCTGGCGTCTGTACCTTTTGGAAGGGGCGACTAGAGTCAATTCAATTTTTAGGGTCCGTACCTCGCAAGGAAAAAACGGAGCCCTTATAGGATCATTTTGTTGTCCGTCCGTCCGTCTGTCAAGACCCTTTTTCTCAGGAACGCGTAGAGTTATCAAGCTGGAATTTATATCAAATACTCAAGTCTACTGACTCTTAGAGCTGTGAAAAAATCAAACTTCTAAGCCAACGCAATCAAAAGATACAGCCGTTTATGCCGCAAATTTCCGCAAATTTCGACACTCGCAAGGGAATCAAAACCTACAGGGTACTTCCCGTGAACTTAGAATCTTGAAATTTGGTACGAAGCAGCGTCTTATAGCACATATAAAGGAAAAATTGCGAAAACCGTAAATTTTTAGTTACATACCTACAAAGTACGGAACACTCGGTGCGCGAGTCCGACTCGCACTTGACCGGTTTTTTTGTAAATTTTGTTGTTCAAAAGTGCCTTTTATGTGCCTATTTCAAATAAATTGATTTGACTTTGACTTTGGTGCTGGTGGGAAACAAACTCTGAAAAAAAGATAATTTCGACTAAAAAAGAAATCCGGTCAATAACGTACATTTTTATTCTCTCAATGAACTTCTACTTATTGTTAGTTCACATAAAAAGGGCAGGTTCATTCAAAGGAGTTACAAGGACAGACTTCATTATGCTCCACTGCCTCCTACAGTATTGCGGTCTCGAAACTTGATACTGGACACGAGGGAAAAAGGACCTTATTTTCTACATTCTTGGTCCTTTGGGTATGAAGAGACAGTTGGTCCTAAAGGTGTGAACAGGCATTGAGGATGGTCATACACTGGTGTAACGAAATATGTGACATCCACTCAGTTTATCGTCGTGTGGTTCCCGGTAAAATTCATAGTCGATTTTTATGAAGTGGTAAGTTGAATAGCCTTATGTACTAACCTACTCTTTAATATACGAAGAAACGAAACACCAAGTATGTGCCTCATTAATCTTACTATAATATTATAAACGCGAAAGTTTTTATGGATCGATGGATGGATGTTTGTTACTCTATCACGCCAAAACTACTAAACGGATTTGGATGAAATTTGGCACATAGATAGTTTATTACCAGGGTTAACACATAGGATACTTTTTATCCCGATATTACCGCGGGATCAAAACTTATGCGGGTGAAACCGCGGGGCACTGCTATAAGTACCTAATAATTCTAACAGTTTTTGGCTAACATCACGCCTCTATTCGAAGGGATAGGCACAGGCACACTCACATTTTACCAGTTATGTTAAAACCCCATGTTATAGGGGGCGAACCATTTTTTTTTCTTATAAAACCTTGCCCCACTCTAGAAATTTCTCCTGCGTCGTGGGTGCGTTTACAAACATTTAAACTCACATGCACAAATAGCCAGACCCGGAACCACTACTTGTAGGCCATACAAATATTTGTTTCGAGCGGGAATCGAACCCGCGACACGCAGCGCAGCAGTCAATCGCTTAGCCACTGCGCCAACCGTGCCGTCAAATTGTTGGGCTATTTTATTAATATTCTTTGAGTTCTGTTTTTGTCCTCAAATTGAAAACAACCGACTTATATTAAATTCAAGTACTTTCATCCCGATGTCTCTTACAGATATGACTAAAGTGGTCATGACATATCAACGGCATGTCACTTCATATTAATAAAATTTTATTAAACACTATTCCAATCTTTAGAGTCCACTTGCTAAACAAGGCTTTCTGCTGATTGGAATTCTGCTCACCTCCGAAGAAAAAGAGCGTGAAGACAGGAATGTGAACTTTGAAAAAAATTGCCTACATGTATATATAATTATAACAATTAAAATTGACGGTACTTTCATGACCATTGGTCTTTAGGCCAGCAATTAATTCATGGACAAAAAGTTGCATGAAGGTGTTATGGTCACACGCGTCTTGGTTCCTGTATCTCACCGACCAAGGTGTCAGCTTTTTGTCGCTTCGAGTTATTTTTGTCGTAAAGTATCGTGGCTTGAGTGTCTTATGATCCATATTTTTATTGTTATGAGACAGCCTGCTGTGGCCAGTTAAAGTAAAGTAAAAGTTGGAATCGTCGAGCTCCTTAAGTGTTGTGTTGAGCTGCACGAATTCTGACAAATGCGTGCACTGACTGGACAGGTCCTCTCAACCTGTTTGGTTCTTTCCTCAAAAAAACCATCTCAGACATTAATCTACATGGTCTTCACATGATCTGACCAAGATTATGTTTGGACTTTAAAAGAGACTGTGACGTCTGAGTTCGTTTCGGCCTTTCTTCTCAGACTAGTCAGATAGGAAACGCCGACCTCATCTAGTTTTAAAATATGATTAATGTGTAAAAGTGTTTGTACAAACCTACTTACAAAAATCATTTATCAAAGACCTTTTTGTGAATATTACGAACGTTGAAGGCCTTGTAGACTGTGGATTTGTAATTTATATTATTTAATTTAAACGCTTAAAACGGGGTTACTGGGTTTATCTCCAACTCCCCACGACCCTAGCTCTTCTCTTCTTCTATTTTATTAAGTACCTGGCACTTGTGGCGCAGTGGTAACGGCCGCGACTTACAAGTTGTAGGTCGTAGGTTCGAACCCCGACAGGCACTTTACTTTGTGTAAATGATTTCATTACCACTGCTCTCAAAACGGCGAAGGAAAACATCGCGAGGCAACCGGCATGTCCTAGAACCAAAAATTCGAAGACATGTGACATCTACCAACCCGCACTGGGCACGCGTAGTGGATTACGGTTTCGGCCCACTCCCTCTCACTGAGAGGAGGTCTGTGTTCCAGCAGTGGGAACATTATTCATCATAATCATATGATGACTTGTTGTCAGGCCTACACTGTCCTCCCATACCTATTAACACTGTAAGTAATTTGAAAACATTGTAAAAGTTAATTATTTTTAAAAGAGTAACAGTGGAGTCTCGAAACGACCAATTGGAACCGTGCATCTAGCTTCTGTCGTTTCATAAGTGCCCATGTAGGTGCCAATAAAATAATAAAACTGCATCAAAATTGTATAAGTACCTAAGTATTCATTTGTACAGTAAAATAGTTTCTAAATAAAATGAAGGAAAAAAATATTGAACGCTTTTCAATTACGAAGAGAATGTCAAAAAAGCAACTGTAACCATTTTCTATATTTTGTTCAAACTCCCCAAAATGGCCGCTCCGTTTGGCAGCTGATATACGAATATGTCTTTTATAAACTTTTTCTGACCACCACGAAAATGTGAAGCCATGTAAAGATTTACAAATTTGTCAAATTAAAGTGTTCGCGGAGATTTCTCGCGGTGTCTTTAGAGGCAGCAAAAACGTCGGGTTGCTCACAGAAATATTTACTAAGAACTTACATTCTGTGCAATTTGTAAGCGGGCAACACTCACACCGTCGTGGGTAATTTGATGTTTTTTTAAGATGTCGGCTAAGTGTGTGTCGCATTTTATGGGAACTTCTAAACATAAAGCTTTTTTGTACTATTAAAACAAAAAAGTTAAGGTACAATGGGCTTTTGCAAGTATAATAATTTTACATCCTACCTAGGGTTCTGGTCCTAGTCTTACCGACGGGTATCGTGTTACCCAGCTACTGGTTAACACGATACTCCTCGGTAGCTGGGTTGTAGAGGTCAGATAGGCAGTCGCTCCGGTTAAACTGGAAGTCAGATTAACCTAATTAGACAGCTATCGTGATCATTGATCTGTGACCTATGTCTGGATGTGCTTCCCATTTAATGAGATGTAGCTGAATATAAATATTTTACTGGAAGAGGCCGCCATCATTTGAAATTATAACAGATCTATGTTTAACGTTTACCATTAAACCATGATCATTAACAATAAAAAGAGGGATAAATAATAAAATAAAAGATAAATTAACCTTACAATACCGCATTTATTCTCATAGTAAATCTATGTTCTAACATTCGCAGAATGCATTCTCTACAAAATATTATTTCTCAACTTCGTTTCAATGCCAAGAAGCGAATGACCGACCATGAATTCTATTTCTTGATACACAAACAACACTGTTTTAATTGTAGTAAGTAAGTAGTTCTCGTGTTCTTGAGTTAAGATCGCGATTCGGCAAACGTAAAGTAGGACGCCATCAGGCTAGGTGGAGCGACGATCTTCGCAGGATGGCTGGTAGAAGCTGAATGAGAGTTGCCGAAAATCGAGTTGAATGGCGTGGCGTGACTGCCTAAGTCGTTTCATGTGATATACTGGTAATCAGCTGCTCCCGGTTGGACTGGATGCCGACCCCAACAAAGTTGGGAAAAAGCTTGGCAGATGATGAATGACGACTAATAGAGAAGTATGGAAACATGTGTACTCTTTTCTTTATAGTATGGACCATTCCAAAGTGTTAAAAGTGCAGTTGATGAATGAAAAAAGAGTGGTTTAATTTTCGCCATATAAGGACCCAAAAACAATAAAAATGCCGTCCCACAAACTGGGCAAATGTTAACATAATGTCGGAAAAGAAATTACTGTCGTACACAATGTTCACTTAACACCAGAATGCCTATAAATTACGTTTTCTTTCTTCCTTTGTTATTTCTCTCGGTATTTCGTAAAACATAATTACTGCGCTTTGAGGATTACCAACACTAAATGCTGAGCCAAACACGTCTGATTAACTCAGTAATTTTATTTTAATTAACGAATTCAAACGCATTCGTAAAGTTGCAGGGATGGGTCCCAAAAAAACTGTGGCTTTTAAATATACGAGCAACTTCTTAATTTCCTTTGTTATTCCAGCGTATGGCAATCGTGGGTTGCAGCTGAAAATCAGCGTCAGGTGGTACACTTGTGTTGTCATCTGACATTATGCTGAGCTGAGGCCCTTGGCATTATAATATTTGTTTTCTGTTTTTATAGTTTTAAGGTGTCATTTTGTGTAATGCCAATAAATGCATTTTTCTTTCTTTCCTGTTTAAAAAAATGGTCCAATGAGCCGGTTAGAGGATCACCCTGTGACCAGCGGGGTAACTGCGTAACACACTATTAGTCGCAAAGGCATTCGTTTTGACAGTTCAACAACATTCATTGCGTTATTAGCGTTGTTGACCAGGCGAATTTTTCAAACATTCGAAGTAATGGATTAGCAATATCTTATTCAATTATCGCCAAGCGGTTAGTCAACTCTTCACGTGACCAGAGGGCTGGCCTGTTTCTTGGCGAAAAAATTAGCATTGCCATACAACGTGGCAATGCTGCCAGCCTTTTGGGCACTGTTCCTGTTGGCAGCGATGCGGACGAATTTTTTGATGCCCTATGATTCTTTTGCTTGTTTTTTCGCATGTACAGACGCCAGCAGGTCAAGCTACCCGAAACTGTCAAATTTTCCCAATAAATCTTGAACCTTAATGCTTTAGCGATAAAGTTCAAAATCTATTAAAGAAATTTGACAGATTGTAGTAGCTTGATGTGCTGACGTCTGTACATATGTATTATTATTTTAAATGTTAGCTTATATAATGAAAATACCTCCTTTGTATTTAATTATGGAATAAAGAAACTGATTTTATTAGGATGCAGATTAAAGGAATCATCAACTCAGCCTATTGCAGTCCACTGCTGGTTATCATAGGCCTCTCCCAGGCTGCGCCACAACACCCTGTCCTGCGCATTCCGCATCCAGTCCGTCCCAGCAACCTTCTTTAGGTAGTTCGAAAGGAATCATGCATTGCTATAATTCATCTTTAGGTGAAAGACTAAAATTGCTTAGCTGGTTTAATATTTTGGTTGTTTATTCCTTTATGAACCTTTGATTCGTGTATTTCGAGGGTTCTGCACCCTAATTGCAGAACACATTTTCAGTCATGATCCGAGAGTCACCAAGGATGGAGGAGGAGGAAATTCGTCTGCTCAACAACGTTAATAACGCAATGAACATGGGTGAACTGTCAAAATATAATATAATAATAATAGTTTATTTCAAAATGAGATTGCAAAGTTTACAAATGATGCATATGTATAATTTTTATGTTCAACTATACAAAGACGGGTGAAGTACTGTTTTCCTAGATAGGCTAGAATTTAGCCTGTGTTAAGGAGAGACAGGGCCGGTCCCCTGATTGGCAGGTTACTAAATAAATATTGTGTGTTTAAAATTTAAAGTTTGAAACAGCATCTGGACATAAGTGTAGTTACTAATAGTTATCTATATACTTATAATAAATCTGTAGAAGTGAAAATTCTGTACATTGAAAATATCCAAAAAATAAATGGCAGGGGGTGTTACTTGACCGACACCGAACCCAAAAATGTGATTAAAAAAATTTTTGTCTGTCTGTCTGTCTGTTTGTTCAGGCATCACGTAAAAACTACCGGTTCGATTACGATGAAACTTGGTATAATTATTCTTTAATATCCTGGGCACCACACTGGGTACTTTTTATCCCGGAAAAGTATATACAATAAAAAACAAACTTAATTTTGCGGTTCGATCCCTATACCCGATTACCACTGTCTGTACTGTACCAACCGCAAATACTAAGTTTGTCGTAGGTTGGGTCACCCGCAGTGGAGTTCATTTTTATTCCTTTTAGTTTTTAGAGTTATTTAGGTTTATTTTTATATAAGTCGTAGGTATACATTTTAATTTTAAAGTATAGGTAGTATATATATTTGATAGTGTACGTAGTGACCGTAGGTTATTTTATAATACTGTTAGGTAGGTTTAGTCATTCGTATAGATATTAGTTTTTAGGGAGTTTGCTTATTTATTGAGTTTAGATTAGTTATCATCAGAAATAGGTTTATTTAGGTAGGTAGGTATTTAATTTTCTGTTATTGAGTTTTTTTTTTAAATTAGTTAGGTACTTAGGTTAGGTTAGAAGATAAAGATATCATATAGGTACCCTCTTAATCACCACTAATGAGACACAATTGGTTTTCTATTGTAATTAGCCACAAAGGGCCCGCGACATAGATGGCATTCTGGGGAAGCACATACATTTTATCCTGTTAGCACGTTCCCGTGGGTAAATTTCCGACATCCACGCGGGCGAAGCCGCGGGCAGAAGCTAGTCCATAATAAATAAATAGGTAAGTTTCATTTCATCCACTTAAGTAAACCACAATTTCTAGCAACAATACATAAAAGACAATAAATTCAACCAAAATTAAAATCTTAATCAAAATTAAAAACAAAATCAAAATAGAATCAAAAACTCGATTAAAATCAAACCAAAATTTTAACAAAGTTAAAATTAAAAGCAAAATCGATATAAGTATCAAATTTAAAATTATATTATATTTTATTATTATTTATACAAGACATAGTGTGTGGGTATGTGTGTGTGCGTCTGTGTAGGTGCATTGTGTTAAGTGTGTAAGGATGTGCATGTTTTGCATTCATTTTATTAAAGAGAGAAGGAGCAAGATATAAAGAGAATCGTTTTTCGAAAGAGATACGTGTTGGTGGAATATTGCAGATTCTGTCTTTCCGACGTTTAGAGATATGTCTGTATGGTGTTCTGGAATGCTGGAGTAATACTATATGTAAAATGTACTGTTGTCGAACATTCAAAACGTTCCAGGATTTATAAAGTTCGGTCGTTGGAAATAAGATAGGGCGAAAGGTGGCAACTTTAAGTATGGCTCTGTGAGCGATTTCCATAGGCTTCATCACTGTCTTGGCTTTTTTATTGCAGCAGGAAATACAATAGGTTACTTACTAGTGATTGGCAAACAGCGAAGTATACATTCCGGATAACTGAAGCGTGTGCTACATGTCGCAGTGTTTTAAAAATGTTAATGAAACCCATTGTAATCCATTGGCATTTTATATGTGTTACGCAATTAGCCTGCTAACCTAATAATTAAAAGCTCACATTTAATTGTTGATGTTTCAGCCTTTAGCAACAAATCGACCATTAAAAATATTTTTGACCTGACAAAAATGAGGGCAGTACGCATATATATTTTTACACAGTCATTTTTGGATTTATTCCAAGAGCACTTTGCATTTTTATGCCCGTTTTATTGCTATATAATTTATACGAGATTTATTCGAAGTGAATGCACTTAGCGTTTGCACATTGTTGAGTTATTGTGACAAATGTATGAAAAATGAACCTTAAAAAGTAACCAAAATAACTTTATTTTATTTATTTCTTTAGGGCCTCTAAAAAAAGATATACACAATACATGACAATTGACTCATAAATAATGAGCAACTTCGGAGGGGAAATCTCGTAATTTTAATAACGTTCACAGTCTGATCTCATTCTCAATATGTGAGAAATACCTCTAATTTCCCTACATTTTTGACAAGTTTGTGACATTGATTGTCACTGAGATAAGATTACGACTCAAATATGGACGTTTTTAAGTACGAGAATTGGCCTTCAGGTATTAAGAAGGTGTATTCCTTCACTTTCAAGGGACCTCAGCATGCACAATAAAATTTTAACAAAATTGATAACAAAGTTAAAATTTTAATAAAAACTTAATATTTAATAGAAGTATTGCCATCCAACGTGGTAATGCTGCCAGCCTTTTGGGCACTTATCCCATTGACAGTGACGCGGACGAATTTTTTGATGCCCAATGAGCTCCTGCCTTTTTCTATATTTTTTCGTATTATATATTTGTATATAATTGTATATAGTATATATTATTGTTAATAGAAGTTGAAAAAAGTTAATAAATATGTAAAGAACATAAAAAATATGTATTTAGAATACTTACCTACTAAAATAAAATTAAATATATCAAGTTATTAATAGAGAGATTATTATTACCATGGGATACGTCAAAAGAAGGTTCACCCTTTTCACCTGTGGGTGTTGTAAAAGGTGACTGCTGCTAAGTTTTTATTTGAAGGTTGAACCCCCAACCTAATTTTACCATCCACCTAGTATTTTACAAAAATAGTAAATGCTGCAAGAAGACGGGTAAGACTTGTTTGAAAGGCAGAGAGAGAATTTATATAAACAAAAAAATAATATAAAAAAAAAGCTTCGATTTTAATGAAAATGTGGTAGTTTGTGTACTTTATGTGGCCTACCCAAATGTCTCCAAGTGACCTCTGAGTTTGTTTCAGTCTTACTTCTGAGAGTAGTCAAACAAGAAACTCCGAACTCAACATTTATTTTTTTTCGTGTAAAACCGTTTTTTTGAACAAATTCAAAGAAATAATTTTTTCCATTTTTCATTAAAATAGTTTTTATTTATTCGACTTGACCTGTCAAAGATGATAGGCATCACAAATGTTATTTTTCTTCATCCGTTGTTCTTTCTTAAATCAATTTTTACTCCTATATTAACATTGAAAAACATTTGAATCCCAATAATTTAACAACACAGGTAAACACTACAAATTAATCTTTATGCATAAATAGTTAAATACCGTGGAATTCCATGCAAAGAGGTTTCAGACAGGCAATGATGTATTACATATTTAAATACTGCACAAACATACCCTGCAGGGAACCTAGCAACCAATAAAGACATTAAAACCATGCTAATCGCATTTTAAACACTTTTAAATGGGTTTCATGACCTAAAAAAGCGGCCAAGTGCGAGTCGGACTCGTACCCAAAGGATTCTGTTCCACCGTTCAATATTTAAAATATTGGAACGAAGTTCCTTATCGCGCGTTGCGAAAGGGGGCTAGACGGAAAAAATTAAGACCAAAAGTTGGAACGACACTTTTTGCTATAGTTGTAAGCCGCGCGGCGTGCGCGTGTTTCTCTGTCTGTCTCTCTCTCTTATAGAAAGCAAGCCAGTTATACTTCGTTCCATCCGGGTGTCCCTTGACACCTCTCAAGTTTTTAATTTATTATGTAGGTATGTGAGCATAAACATGAGCGACACACGTCGACGACAGAGGCAACTTCAGCCATCGACGCGTCGGCGACAACGTGTTGCTCGTGTATTTGAGTACGGTGCTCAAATACACGAGCGGCATATTGTCGACGGTTGCCTCTATCGCGACACGTGTCGCTCGTGTGTATGCACACTAATGTGGTCCCGTGGGCACCCTTTGGTTACGGAACCCTAAAAAGGAAGATCAACAACGTATTACTTAAAAGAAAATAATCGGCTAGACTCGAATAACACCATGAGTGGTACCCATCAAAAATCGATTATTTACAACAAATTGCAATTTAACAACCAGTCTGAAGAGTTACGATTCGACGAAAGTGTTAAGTGTGTATGCGAACTGCGACCGGCGAATATCCTTTGTTGTTGTTTATAGCTTTGTGGGCAAATTTCAAAGTAAATCATCGAAATGTGGACTGTATTGTGTGTCTTCCTGCATGAATTGAGAGATCATTTTTATGTTTGAAAAGTTGGTTGTTAGAAGACCTTGCGGGGTAATTGAATAACAAGACAACTCTAACCTACTTTAAAAGGTAAGATGCATCACGTAAACTTGTCACAGGGTGTAAATATTCAATGCAATATTTTATGGTATATAGTAAGAGCGGACCAGGCGATGATGGCGTAACCACTGAAGCCTTAAAAATAGGACAACCTGTCCTTCTTCCACATGTTATAAATTTTTTCAACAGTTTTTAAAAACCGGAATTCTGCCACGCATATTTTGTCACTCATTGATTATTCTTCTCCACAAAAAGGGTGACAAAACCGACATAAACAATTACCGTCCCATCAGTCTGGTTTCCCACCTGTACAAGGCTTTCATTAAAGTGATCAAGAACAAAATAGCCGAAACCCTCGACAAACATCAGGAACCCCCCGAACAGGCCAGATATCGTCCTGGCCTCTCTACTACTGACCACCTCCACTCCATCAATTAGGATGTCGAAAAGCACACAGAGCTGGCTTCCACTTTATATTGCATTCGTAGACTACTCAAAAGCTTTTGATAGCATCAGCCATACCTCAATTTTCAACGTTTTACAGAACCAAGAAATAGACACCGCGTATAAAAACCTTTTGCAAAATATTTATAAAAACACCACCGCAGCCATTAAAATCTGTTCTAAAACTGGACCACCTTTCCAAATTTATAAAGGCAAAGGCAAAATTATTCACGGCCGTACTAGAGGAAGTCTTCAGAAAGCTGGCAGCAGGCTGGACAGAAAGGGGCATTATGGTTGGACCACAGAGATTATCCAATCTCCGTTTCGCCGACGATATTGTCCTTTTTTCGTCTTCAGTCTCCGAGCTGACACAGATGCTAGACGGCAAGCCTAGAGGTCGGACTACAAATGAACATGTCAAAGACCAAGTTGATGACAAACAGGGTGCATCACAGGATCACCGTGGTGGGTGGGGAGATTGAATATGTTGATGAGTATCTCTATCTTGGCCAAAAAGTCTCTTTCCAGGCAAGACAAAACAAAGAAGTTGCAAGACGCACCGGAAATACCTAGAAGAGCTATTGGGCCATGAAAGATCTAATGAAGGGCGATCTTCCTCTATCCCTCAAGAGAAGACTCATCGACGTGTGTATTCCTACCATCCTCACGTATGGTTCTCAAACGTGGTCTTTGACAATTCAGCAGAGTTCCACGCTCGAGGTTTACCAGAGAGCTATGGAACGGAGTATTCTGGGTATTAAACTTGTGGACGGGGTTAAGAATACAACAATCCGTTCCATCGCAAAAATAACTGATCTCAGTCGGAAAGCTGCCACGCTTAAATGGAATTGGGGTGGACACATCTGCCGCATTTCAGAGGATCAATGGGCCAAACATACGACCCAGTGGGTCCCGCTCAATGGCAAACGATATCGCGGTAGGTCCAGACGGAGATGGCGGGATGAGCTGGGCTCCTTTCATAAATATTGGTCCTTGGTGGCTCTGGACAGAGAGATGTGGAAAGAGAGTAGGGCGGCCTTTGCCCAGCAGTGGGACATTAATGGCTAATAAAAATAAAAAATATATTTTATGGGCCGTCGATCTACTTGCTAAATGGAGGGTTATTTCTCAAACATAAGAAGCAATGGATTAGAAATCTCTTTGTGTCTACGTACTTACGCTATTAGGGTGTGCTGGGTCATTTTATGTGTACCTTAAGAGATCTTTGATAATTGTAGTTTTAAGATCCCTAAATATGGTTCACATACTAAGGTACAGTTGCACCACAATCCATTGAATGCATGTAACGCTAAACGAATTTAAAACATCGTTCTATTTCTGTTAATCGTTTAAAGATGTTAGAGACAGAATTATGTTTTAGATAGGTACGTTTAGTGTTAAATGCATTTGTGGTGCAAGTGGGATTAAAAATAAGGAAACATACTATTCTGTCTTCCTGTGGTTGAAGCTGTTGTGATAATGTCAAGGCAGTAGTATCGCACATAGGGTACAGGTTCAAATAGTTTGCTTTCATAAGAAACCATTTTAACTAAGGCTACGCGCAAACGAGCCAACGGCCACAGCCACCGATAGCCCAGCGACAAGCAGTTCACATGCTTTTTCATACTTTTTGTATTGATTCAACGCACACGTGTGGCCGGTGGCGGCCACCCGCTACAGCAGTACTCAACACCGCAGCAAGAGGCGACGGCCACTGGTGGTTGTGGCCGGTGGCTCGTGTGCGCTTACCCTAAGGTATAATTTAAGCTGTAATGAAAATGTTTATATTTGAAAACTCAAGATGACAACTAGCGCCATTACTCTGCATTCCGAATCGAACTGTAAAGACAGACTAGTGCATATTTTAATTTTTAAATAACGTTTATAATCACTACAGCCCGTACAAAAAGACCAAACCGTATATGTTCTTGGTCCTTAACGAAGGACCACCGCCATTCACCTAATTACGTACAGATGCCAGCAGGTCAAGCTACCTGAAACTGTAAAGTTTTCCCAATCAAACTTGAACCTTAATGCTTCACCGATAAAGTTGAAAATCTATTAAAGAAATTTGACAGATTGTAGTAGCTTGATGTGCTGCCGTCTGTACAACATAAATTTCTTTATACAATTCTCGACAAACCAGTACGACACACAAGTTTTCTTAGAAACAAAACAACCGTAGAGTCGTCTTGTCACAACAAGTTTTTCGAACAAAAAACGCCCCACATACGAGTATGAATATTATTTTTAAACATTTTATTTTTATTCCGATTAATCGAATGCTCGTTAATTAACGGGATCGATTACATTTATTCGAAATGTCACCGGTACGACATGGCGATGTAATTAGCGAGATAATTAGTAACAGATGTTTTCTTTGAGAATATTTCATGTCCTTTGTGTTAATATTCATAGTAGCCTGTAAGAAGTTTTTAATGTAATGTATACGGGGTTATTGTTAGTTTTTATCGGACATTTTTACAGCACTGTGACTCTTTGATTGTAGTTTTAATTAATGAGACAGTTGACGAATTGGGTATTGTTATTTTAGTGGCTGTAAAAGTTCAGTTTAATTTTGTTAATTAGATTTTGTAGTTACAGCTGCTAAAGTGGTTCTTTACATGTTTAGGAATATATTTTTTGCTGTTAGGATACAAGCCGCGAGAAGGAGTGGGTCGGGCCGTAATCTACCACGCAGGTCCAGTGCGGGTTGGTAGTTGTCACATATCTTCGAATTGATGGTTCTAGGACAGGTCGGTTTCCTCACGATGTTTTGTTGACGATGAACCGTTTTGAGAACAGTAGTAATAATAATAATAATATCCCTGGACATTTCACACAGCGCCATCTAGTCCCAAGCTAAGCAACCTAATGCTTGTGTTATGGTAACAAGATGGCTGATAAACTACTTATATACATTTTTTTTTTTTTTTTTTTTGTAAATACATACATATTATAGATAGAAAAACACCCAGACTCGGAACAAATACATGTAGGTCATACAAATATTTGTTCCGTGCGGGAATCGAACCCCCGACACGCAGCGCAGCAGTCAATCGCTTAACCACTGCGCCAACCGTGCCGTCAAGTAGTAGTAGTGATAAAATAATTTACACAAAGTAATCCGCCTGTCTGGGCTTGCACTGCTCATGCAATTATAGATAACCAGAGACTCCAACTCTTTACGTCTTATTACAAAACGAGCTCTAACTTTAGACCTAGCCTAAACCTTCAAGCCAGTTACTGTATTTTGAACTTTATTCTGAGAAATGTAAAGTTCTTAATGCAAAATTAACAACTTAGACTCGGGTTTTACGTCAGTTTCTGTAACAAGAACTTTAACTTTGTCGGATTAAAGTTCGAAATTTAAAAAGGTTCGATGGTTTAAACCTGGGTCTCAAGATAAACCTTGTTTTGTAATAAGCTCGCTTCGGTTTAAACAAGTCTAAAAATGTGTTTTATAGTCTTGTTTACTTTGTAATAGCGTAAATAAGGGAAAAAAAAACAAAAAACCGCACAATTTATTCCTTCCGTTTTCTCGGATCTCGCAACACTCTATTTAAGATTTCCAGCGAAATCATAATCACATCGCAACGTGCAAGCAATCAAATAGACAGACGTACATTCTGAGAAAACTACTCAATTTCTCTTTGACGTATCAACGAAGGAAATACATTCTAGAACACAAAATTACGATTTATAATAATAACTAGCTGACCCGGCAAACGTTGTTTTGCCATATAAATTATGTCTAGCTGCCCGGCGCTACTTCGTTCGCGTGGTGTCCTACACCCTGCCCTACTCCTACCCTACTCCTACACTACTCCTACTCTACTCCTACCCTACTCCTAACTACTCCTACCCTACTCACACCCTACTCCTACCCTACTCCTACACTACTTCTACCCTACTCCTACCCTACTTCTACCCTACTCCTACACTACTCCTAACCTACTCCTACACGATTCAAAACCCTTAATTTAATACGTGCTTCAATTCGAGTGGCCCCGAGTCTACCGTACCGAAGGGACGATCGTCAAATGTTTGACAGGAAAGTAGGTAGAACAGTTTATATGGGAAAATGAAATTGTTGTTTTTATTATCTTCCTCGCAATTTTTCCATATTCTAAATCGGCCCAGCCGTTCTCGAGTTTTAGCCAGACAAACGAACAGCAATTGATTTTTATATATATAGAATATGGTAACAAAGAATTTTTGTCTGGATGTATTCTGGTCTGGCGCAAAAACAGGTGAACAGATTTGAATGAAAGGCACACAGATAGTTTATTAGTTGGATTAACAAATAGGTCCTGGTCCCCGACATCATTATTTTTTTAGTTAGAGCTGACAAGTGCTTGTCATCCCCGAAAATTTGACAACCAGTCTTACCTACGGGTAACGTATTACCCAGTATCTGGGTTGTGGAGGTCAGATAGGCAGTCGCTCCATGTAAAAGTTCTGGTATTCGGCTGCATCCGGTGAGACTGGAAGCCGACCCCAAGATAGTTGGGAAAAGGCTAGGCAGATGATTATAAAGTGCCTGTCATCGTATAAAATTATTTTGTTTTATTATTTAAATAATAACGAGTTTAATTTTAAATAAGTATTTTATTGATCCGACCTGCTAGTATAGGAACGAGGAGTCCGTATAGTAATCGTTCACTAATCAGTTTGTGTAAGCGAGTTTAAATGTTTGTAAACGCACCCACGATACAGGAGTGATTCCTAGTGTGGGGCAAAGTGTAAAAAAAAACAGTAATTCTCAATCGGCACCCTAATAGCGTAACATACTATAAATCTCAATCTGAATCATTTTGAAGGATATTGCTTATCCATTGCTTCATATGTTCGAAAAATGTGTGTGTTGAACCACGTAAACCACGTAATGAATGTGGTTGAATAGGGTAGTTGCCTGGGTAAAAAAAATATTATTATATTTAGTCCGTCAGTTAGATTATCGAAAATTAATGGACACGTATTTTTTCTTTTGTCATTCATACAAAAAATTACAAAGATAAAGCGCGTCAAAATTTGGGAGTAGGGGGTCGTGACGTCACGCCTTGCTAAAAAGTGTAGCAAGGCGTGACGTCACGCGGAACTTTAACGGGCGATCTTCATCATTTTTTATATAATTGACAAATGAAAAAATACGGGTCCAATATTTTTTGATAATCTAACTGACGGACTGATTAGATTTTTTTAGGCATCTAGCCTATTGTCAAAAACCCATTGGTACTGATAGTGTGTTACGCAATTATCCCGGCGTTGAGTAGCTTCTTACTAATTCTAATACACGGGATACCATTGATTATGAATTATTATTTCAGAACACTGAATATTACAACTGAAGGTACAAAATGGCCGATGCTGGCGATACTCCTACCTTCCACAGACGATTTGACGATGATAGATGAAATACCCACTTTGATAGACGATAAACAAATAAAGCAAAACACTTTGAAGTGTGGCAACGTCGCGTAGAGCAGATATTTTTATGACCAGACAGATATTTCTTCCGGCCTGGATGATCGTGCGCGTGATTTGTGCGCAATGACATAAGAATCCTGATGTGGCGCCATGTTTTTTGCATTTGTTTTTCATTTATTTAAGTCTTTGGTCTTGTTATTGACCGAGGGGAGATCTGAAAATAGGTTGTAACTAGGCTTCTTCAGGATTTTGGTGGTATTATTACCAAACCGCTAAAACACTAGAATGTGGTGAAGGGCGGGGAAGTGTTTTGTGTAATTTTGACGTTCAAAAAGTACTGGTTCTCAGCCTAGTTTGAAAACAATTAAAAATGTTAAAGATTACTTTATTTAGGGCTGATTTTACAATAGTCAGTTATCTTATATCTGAAGAATAAATATGATAATTTAACGTAATTTCTTTACAAAAGCTGACACACCTACCGAAAATTATCTGATTATTAAAAAATCTGCGGGGAATAGATTTCATTTTGACAGTTCAACAACGTTCATTGCGTTATTAAATTGTTGAGCAGACACATTTCTTGAACATATGAAGCAATGGATCAGCAATATGCTTCAAAATGATTCAGACTATGATTGATATAGTGTGTTACGCAGTTAGTGCAGCAAAACATTGTGAGGAAACCGGCATGTCCTAGAACCAAAAATTCGAAGACATGTGACATCTACCAACCCGCACTGGGCCCGCGTGGTGGATTACATTACGGCCCACTCCCTCTCAAGGAGGCCTGTGACCCAGCAGTGGGAACATTACAGGCTGATTACATACGCGTCTGCTTCCTAATCAACTTTCAAGTTTTACAAACAATATGAGTACTAGGAATTACACGATATAACCAGATGCCTCTAACTCTAACCACGCCATATTTTTACGAGACCCTACTACTCTAAATTTAATTATAATTAGTATAGCAGTGACGTTGGAAGGTCGCGACAATTGCGCCGGCGCCGGTCGGTTGATGTCACTTGGTAATTATGCCACCGAGCCCGACAGATTAATTGTTAGGGGTAACGGACACGGTGAGATGATGCAATGTGTACCTGATGGAGGAATTATGGTGACATGGAGACCGTTCAAATTGGTCTGACGATCAAGATAGGAGTTAAAATACTTGAAGTGGTGAAGGTAATTTATGTGTGTAGTTTATGGGTATTTTATAGGTGGTTTTGGAAGGTCTTGTCTATTGGAAAATAATGGAAACCAAGATAAGATAAGATTTTTTCTGTTCCGTTTTTTCTTGTCTGATGTAAAATAAATAAATGCACTCAAACGAAAGTCTTTCACTAGGTACACTATCTTTTCAGCTAACTAAATCTGGACAAAGGCTATAAACGCTCGAACTGATGAAGCCGTTCTCAATCCCTATAAATGACACACTATTATTTACCGTCACATACTCAGTCCACTGAACGTCAGCCCTGAGTTTCTCTGAAGTGAATTGTACTAATCCACCTAGTGTTGATGACCTCGCACAAATTGCACCAAGCTAAATGAGCAGTTGTTACTCAAATACAAACTTAAATCTACCATCTTCAAACTCTTTACCGCACCAATTTCAACCTTATCCTTCCAACTGTAGAGAAGACTGATGGAAATTTTAGGGATGTCTGACGGTAAAGGTAACGTGGTCCTGTTTTACGCGGGGCATGGTGTCAGTAGCACCAAATAGGTTTATGTTGATGCGATGTCAAATGACAGGAGCTGGTATTCAAATGGAAGACTTTGTAATGAGGATGGGAGTTATGGCTATCATCCGGATTAGCTTAAGGAAAAGAGTTCTCGTAAAATATGGAAAACAAGCTTGTGTTGTTGTGACTTTAGAGTAATCAACGATCGACGAGGTTAATCCGCGGCAGTAAAAATTTCTTACGTTTTTTGCAATTTCAGGTTATAATAATAATAATAAAAACTTTATTTCAGACTATAAGGTCCATAAATATGTTAGTATTTTATTGATTTGACAGAAATGAGTCAATATTGTTGGTAAGGTAACGTTACACCATGCCGCTAATTCCTGGGTAGTTTGGCTCGGATCGGCTTCCACCATCTCTTTCAATTCATTGTTATTCCCCTGTTTCTGTGTGTGGCCTTCCACGTGGTTCGTTCTTCAAATCAAAGTTTCCATCACTAAAGCGTTTAAACCAAAATCGCACCAAACGCAACATTGATATTGCGAGCTATTTCTGCCGCGTTAGTTCCGCGTCGGAACTCGTATTCAAAAATAACTCGAATTTTCGAAGTATCCATCTTTCTTGTCTAAGCTGAATAAAAAAAACAACTGAAAGTCGATAATCGAATGATGCACATTTTTTAAAAGAAGAACTGCATAGGTACCATATTTGAAAAAAGTTTCACTCAAAAATCTCAAACCATGAAGGTTCTATGTCAATTCGAAGTACCTATTACAATAAAACGGCAATTTCATACTTTAACCCCTATTGACTTTAACATAAGCTGTCATTTTACTGCAGTGAATTAAAAGTCCGACTTTAGTCGTCCCATAATAACATTAAAATTAGTGACGGACAGTACGATTACTATCAATCGGCCATAAATACTTAACTGATCTTAAGTGAAAAGTTATCGGCCATTTTAATGGCATTCATATTCATTGGCGGGTCGTGTGTTCGTCATGACATGTCGGTAAAATGGAAAAGCAAAACTGATGGCTTGAGGCTAACAAATTTTATTCTATGGGTGTTATTTCAAAACCTAATTATCACTTCAATTTATTGATAGCATTTTTAGGGTTCCGTTCCCAAAGAGGGATAAACGGGCCCCTATATGCATCTAAGCCTACGCAGTCTTTCTGTCCCTACTTCCTTCATATTATCTATGTATGGTGTAATCAAATATTTTGTAACAATATTATGATTTAAAAGAGTGTCCATGGAGTTTCTTGCCCGTTCTTCTCCATAGGTACCTACGCTTTGGAATGGGCAACTAGCTTCATCTTTCTGACTGACCGACCCTTTGACAATTCAAAAGTACCTGTAATTGGTTTAGTTGAATTAAATGATTTGAGTTTGAGTTTGATTAGATATTCTACTGTTATATTCTACGAGGAGAACAGTGGTGACCCAGTGGTAACGGCTGCGACTTATGAATTGTGGGTAGTGGGGAGGTGGTTGTAGGTGCTTGTACCCAAGCAGGCACTTTACTTTGTGTACATTATTTCAGCGGACCGTATCTCATGACCCGGAATAGGTAGACAATTATATTTGCAGAACGTGTATTTCTATTGTCGCTATAACAACAAATAATATAATGTAAATAAAACTTAAAGGTCAATCAAGAAACGTGTTTTTTTCGATGCTTTTTGCCTTGTAGTACTGAACCCTTCTTGTGCAAGTCTGACTCGCACTTGGCCGGTTTTTTTTACATTTCATATCGCCTGAGGCCTCGGTTTCATAACAGTGTGGGTTCGATTCGGGTCTTAGTAATGTGTAGATAATTGACGCCGGTGGTCGGTCATTACAGGCCCATAGAATTGGTGATTGTACACTTGCTCCGTGTAATGAATAGATGCGGTACGGCGCTCCCAGGTTGGACGTCGAGCTGATGTAGAATGGATGAGGTGTTTTTAATTAATATATTTGATGTTCAATACAGATAATACAACAGCAGCATAATGTAGTCTCGTATTGGAAAAAAAAACAACAAAAAAAATCTTTATGCGAAGAGCGAGTCGCAGGCTTTTATACCTGTGGAAATATATTTTTTCATTTAAAATTTTTCTATTTTTGAACCGCACAACTAAGCTTGTTTGTTAGGAGTTTTATGCTGAACAATGAGAATTAAGACATGCATTGGTGTATGCCTTGCTGTGACTCCAATTTTAAAACCCAAGTGCTTGTTTCTTTGCATTTGTGAAAAAGTTTTGATAAGTACTTACTTATTACTACGTTAAGGTGGATGCTCCAACGTAGCCCGCGAAATTCAAATTTTCTTCCATTTTTTCAATTTGCTGGTCAGTACTAAGTTGTACGTTGATTAAAATATGATTCGCGGCCGTAACAAATATGTGTTTACAGAATTATAATCATTAAAGTCATCAACACGGTTGTGTTGATGACTTTAATGATTATAATTCTAATTAGTCATTCAGTAGGATTACTTGATCTTAGAGAGTTCTCTAAGATCAAGTAATCCTAGTGAATGACTATTTCATGAAATCTTGACATTTTAGGATTATGCTAACTTAACAAGTTGTATTACTGATTCTAATGATTATAATTCTGTAAATACATTTATTTGTTACGGCCGCGAATCATATTTTAATCAACGTACAACTTAGTACTGCCCAGAAAATTGCAAAAAACGTAAGAAAATTTGAATTTCGTGGGCTACCTTGGAGCATCCACCTTAAGGAAGACTGCCCCGTTGGTCTCGTGGTCGCAAGTGCGACTGCTAAGTGTGAGGTTCTGAACTCGATTGCCAGGTAGGGCCAAGTGAGTGAAGTGAGTGTTATTGGGTTTCCCGTTAGGAATTTCTCAGCAACACAGTATTCTTGGGCATAACTTTGGATGCTAAGCTTCAGTGGGGTCCACATATAGATAAATTGTCAAAAAAGCTGAGTTCTGCAGCATACGCTGTTAGAAAAATTCGTAATTTAACTGATATAGAGACAGCCCGTTTAGTGTACTTTAGCTATTTTCATAGTGTAATGTCATACGGTATTCTATTGTGGGGAAATGCCGCTGATATTCAGACTATCTTTGTTTTGCAGAAGCGAGCTGTTCGATCAATTTATAAACTGAGTCCGAGACACTCGCTCAGAGACAAATTTAAAGAGATTAATGTTATGACTGTGCCTTCTCAATATATTTATGAAAATCTTTTATATGCCCATAAAAATATAAAATTATTTAAAAAATACAGTGATATCCATGATATAAATACTAGGAACAAACACAAATTTGTTGTACCTGCAACAAGGCTCAAGAAAATAGGTGGCTCGTTCAGATGCCAATGTATACGCTTTTATAATAAAGTTCCAAGCCCAGTTCAAGATCTAAGCCTTAATAAATTCAAATCATTTATTAAACGTAAGTTGTGCCAGAAAGCCTTTTATACCGTTAAGGATTATATCGAGGACAAAAAGGCTTGGGATTAAGCTGCTTCCAATTTTATTTTTTTTTATTTTTACATATTGAATGTTTTTATTTTGTTTTTCTCTGTTTTGTTGTTGTTTTTTTTTTTATATACACTGACATTAATGAATTTTATATATACTATGACATTTGCTTACTTAGTAAAGTATTATATTATTTTAATTATTGTGAATGTGAAGACTATGTGGGTCATTGTATTTATATTATTTTTCTCTCTGTTCTCTTAGTTTTTGTCATGGTCTGGCAGTTTGAGTAATTAATGTGGCCTACCCAAATGTCCTTTCTTTGGTATTGTTCGTCGGATCGGTGAGCTCCTTAAGTTTTGAGTTGAGCTGCACGATTTCTGACAAATGCGTGCACTGACTGGACAGGTCCTCTCAATCTGTGTGGTTCTTTCCTCAAAAGACCATCTCAGACATCGACCTACATGGTCTTCATATGATCTGACCAAGATTATGTCTGGACTTTAAAAGAGACTGTGACGTCTGAGTTTGTTTCGGCCTTTCTTCTCAGACTAGTCAGATAGGAAACGCCGACCTCATCTAGTTTTAAAATATGATTGACGTGTAAAAGTGTTTGTACAAACCTACTTACAAAATAAAAATCATTTATCATTTAACAGACTGGAAGTTAGCTGTGTGACGCCCATGCCTCGGAAAACACGTTCCATTAATCCTGGGGGTCTACTCCGAAGTAGTATCGGCCGAATGTTCGGCCGTTTCCTGCTACGAAGTTACTATTTGGTTCGGTCGGTTCAGATCCTACCCTCCTACACTCTTTCGAATATTGACTATGGTCCCGACCCAACTGAGCCGAACCGAACTTTTTTCGCATTTTTCAATAATATTCGGTTCGGCCATGTGTCGGTCCGATCCGAACATTCGCACTTTGCACGGCGGAGTAGGCCCTCTGAGCCTGAACTCTCTTCGGTCGCGTCGGATTGTCGTCCCATCGGACTATGAGAGTAAGGGAAGAGAAAGTGCAACTATGTCTGCGCGCACACTTGTGCACAATAATATCTCCCGCATCCATGGCTAGTCTGCAGTGACATTGGTCGCTATGGCCGATAATCGATCTGAAGGACTACGTTAAATATTCCCGACATATCCTAACATCGCACATCCACGGTGCGCTTGCGCAGAATCCGTTCATTGCGCAAGTACTTATTTATTACGCGACGTATGACAGCTGGCTACAGAATCCTCACTTAATAACTAGTAACCGGGATCATAATCAATTCGATTCGCCGTTTTACAGTGGCCCATAAATACCTACAACATTTTATTTATGAGAACAACATAAAATATATCATAACTAATATGTCTGTTATCCCCAAAAGGGATAGTACACTCACATTTCACCAGTTATGTTTAAGTCTCAGGCAATAGGGAGCGAGCCTTTTACCATTAACTGGGCAGAAATCTGGACTCCAGGCTGCTGAGAAATTGCTGATGGGATAAACCAATAACACTTTGCCCGACCTGGTAATCAAACCAAGACTTCGTGATCTGCAGAGGCGCTTACGAAACCCTTCAGTCAATAAAAATATGCCTTCAGATCCGTTTGCTGTGATCAAAATCCGTGGAAACTGTGTTTTTTCTTACACCCTCTGTTTTGTTTATTTATTTTATTTTTATAAAAAACGTTGCCCCACACTAGGAATTTCTCCTGTATCGTGGGTGCGTTTACAAACATTAAACTCACATACACAAACAGCCAGACCCGGAACAACTACTTGTAGGTCATACAAATATTTGTTCCGTGCTGGAATCGAACCCGCGACACGCAGCGCAGCAATCAATCGCTTAACCACTGCGCCAACCGTGCCGTCGTTTATTGATAATGCCGTTGCAGGTTTGAAGGCCGTTGAAACATTCCTCCAGAACCCGCCGAGCTTCATTACCTCGGCGGTTTTCTGGTTGTCGCCACTGATGATTCTGGCTTTCAGTAAAAACAGCAGTAAAAATAGTGCAACTAGCTGAAGGTGTCTACCTACATAATTTAGACAGCCAAGGCCATAATCATATCTCATAGCATTTCATTTATTCTTAGATAGCCATAGAGACACAATGCTATTATCCTTACATAAATTGTATCTTAATTACGACACCCAGTAACTGTGACTCAGTAAATTATCTAAATCACAGCCACAGGAGACAACTAGTCAACAAGAATATGCCACGATAAAGAACCGACACAATCAACCCCTTAGGCCAAGGAGTAAGGACCTGACAAATAACTCCAACGAAAACATGAAAACAAAATTGCCAATATAAATCAAAGGAACGTTTAAGCAACAGTAATTTATTTCTCAATCAAATCCTTGTACTCTAGAAGAAAACGCACCAATCACTCGAAAAGCATGCTGCAATAAGTCATAGTAAAAACTCGATAATTCATTTAATAGCTTATGTCTATTCCGAATAATCAGTCAGGTACAATGGACAAAGTTGACGCTTGGGCAATTCATCACTCTTCAGATTGACAGCTAAATTACTGGGCAAAGTAACGTCAGCAAGAGTTGCCAAGTTTGCCCGGAAAGGCTAAGTTTTTGTGCACTTAGATATTTTAGGTGTTGAATAGCTTGTCTAGTCCTTTTCGGATGTATTATGGGAGACTATAACAGGTAGATAATTGCTAATAAATAATACAGAGGTTCATATGAAAGTATGAGATACAATGTGGAGTTTTTTTTTTGAGAATTGCTATCGATTGTAAGGAGATTTGCACCTTTCACTGGGTAACCTAAAAAAATATTAAATCTTTTTGTGTTTTTTGATTGATAGGTTGCCCTTTTAGTTCCCATGAGTGCGATCAGGTCATTTCTTAGGATTTTCATTAAAGAAAAACTAGTGGCAAAAGTCGTCCGAGTTTGTTCACTTACATCGAATTTTAACCAATGAAACTGAACGCGATCAGCAGATTCAAGAATTTTAAAAAAAGCTGTCACTGTCATTATTTCACAACCAAGATGACAATGACAGCTCTTGAACGCTTTCATTGGTGAAATTCGCCCTTAATAACATAACATTTTGTTATACATATTTCTGCTTTTTTTACATACCTAATTATTTTAAAAATCCATCTAATAGGAGTTATTTTCTCTCCAACGCAGGGCGCGTTATATACAGTTACGCTATTCATAGAGAAAAACATTACACTTTATACATTTTTTTTTACCGAACCCGATACCGGATCGAATTTATTTCTGTAACTGTCTGTGATATCACAGCGGGCCCTATCATATAGGTAGGTACGTATATAGGTGGAATACCAGCGCTGCGACATTATGAGATAGGAGCCTTTTAGCCTCGTGTAGGACTTTCTGTTTCATTTTGTTACCTACTTTAAAAAAATATATAATTTGTTTTTTTTATCCTATGCGAGTCGCAATAATAATAATATAATAATATCCCTGGACATTTCACACAGCGCCATCTAGTCCCAAGCTAAGCAACCTAATGCTTGTGTTATGGTAACAAGATGGCTGATAAACTACTTATATACATTTTTTTGTAAATACGTACATATTATAGATAGAAAAACACCCAGACTCAGAACAAATACATTTAGGACTTACAAATATTTGTTCTGTGCGGGAATCGAACCCGCGACACGCAGCGCAGCAGTCCGATCGCTCAGCCACTGCGCTAACCGTGTTGTCGTATAATAAATATTTTTTTCTTTCTTTTCTTTAACCGTGTGCACAATTGATTTGATAGACAATACTAAAGATATGTGACATCTTCCGATCATTGTTTAATAAAGACATTATCACATCAGTGCTTACGGTTTACGAAAACAATGTAAGTTTATGTTCAAACAACGACATTTTCATTGTCTATAATAAACGATGACTAGCTTGTGTATTTATGAAGCGAGTAAATGATAGGGGGAACCCTTTTAGGTGGTTCTTCTGCTGTTCAATAGAATCATTACTGAATTTCTCAGCTTCTTTATCTTCTTGTCGCTGGCACAACTTTTCTCAGATCTTCACGGCGAGCGTCGTCATTGGCAGCGCAGAGGTAACTCTAACTGAAAGTTTTGGGACAAAGAGGGCATGATAGGAAGTGAAGCATAGTTTGCAACTTCTCAGCAATGTATTGTTATTCATTAAGAATTTTGTTACATTTGGAGGCCAATTCCCGTAATTAAAAACGTTCCAAATCTACTAGCAATCTCATCTCAAAGACAATCTATATTATGACAAAAACTAGTCAACAGTGAAGGTTATTTAGAGACATGATAAAGATCTTTTCGTCAGATGATACTTAGATTAGAATGCAAACGTTATTAAAATTCGAGAATTTCCCCATTGGTTAGACTGGAAGCCGACTCCAACATAGTTGGGAAAATGCTACTCATGCTAGCTCCACTGCTCTTGTGTGTCCAGTGCCCATTTACAAAATCTTACGAGAAAGTCAATCCCAATTATAATTGTTGTAGCTCACAATATTTGCCGACCCTACTTTAAAACAGAGCAAGATTTATGAAGCCAAATGTTTAAACGAATAATTGTTTGCTCAAATTCCTCGCAAAGCACAAAAACTTGTACTGCACAATAATTATGCTATTTTATTAATTTATGAATGAAGACTAATACAATGCGGTTTGATTTCTTGCAAGCAAGTAAAGTCAATAAATTAAAACCATGTCCTTGATATCAATTTTACAGAGTGGGAGATCAAAGAAACGATGGATGTACTGTGTGAATGATGATGGACTGTGGGGATGATTACCGAGAAGACGACTAATAGAGAAGTAAGTGGGGATGTGGGCAGGAGAATGATGATTAAAAGCTTCCTCATTTCGAAGCAGTCAGGTTATAATGGAGCCATTTACCAAGCAAAAGATGGCAGATTTGGTCATAGACTGATCATCATCTGCCTAGCCTTTTCCCAACTATGTTGTGTTCGGCTTCCAGTCTAACCGGATGCAGCTGAATACCAGTACTTTACATGGAGCGACTGCCTATCTGACCTCCACAACCCAGTTACTGGGTAATACGATACCCCTTGGTAAGACTGGTTGTCAGACTTTCGGGCTTCTGACGACCCGTAACGAATATCAAAGACCCACGAATGACAGCCGGAACCACCGGCTTAACGGGCTTTCCGAGGCACGGAGGGGTCTTGGTATATGAAGATGGTCACCCATCCAAGGACCAATCGCGGCAATCGTAGCTTAACCTGATCGACCGATCTGTGCGGCTATTACTACTTTGGTTTGTAATAATTACTCTAATCTCTGCAACAAAATGTAAGAAAATAAAAAAATATTGATGTCATGTGATCGTGATCAACTTTGGAAGTTAATCCCGGAAACGTGACACTTTACGGGGATCGGTCCTACTATATTTTGCGTTTGCATTGATGGTAGCTATCGATTTAAATAGGTTACAAGAGTGGTCGCCATTTTGAAAAAAAAAAAACAAAATGGCGCGACAGTGGGCTTCATATAAAAAACTTCAATCCTCTTTCGCTAATGTGCACGGAGGTCACTCCTTCTATTGTTTTGATAACTGAGTCATGTTCGTAACATAACATTATTATTCCTCCACGAATCAGTACCTAATAAAGAAATTAAAACAATTTTCGACTTTTAAAAGTACTCAGTGATTACTGGAATCTCGACTACTGTCCCAATAATTTTTTGATTAGCAACTTTTTACCAACCATGTTTTTTTAACGCATCACAAACCGAATTAACAATACTGTGTTCTATTTTCAAAAACACTGGGTGTATTTTCGGATTGTAAGTACGAAGAGCGATACTGAATCATTCTGTGATATCCTACAGTTGAAAATGCACTTTAAATGCAAGATATAGAGTTGATTTTCTCTCGTTTTAATTTTCTTAGTTTGATTTCTTGGGCGTAGTCTGCAACATTGTTGCAAATTGCAGTTTCAATGACTGTGTTATTAAGCCAATTATACATGAAGTAAAAACTAAAAAAAGTAAATGTTTATCATCGGCGGATCCTTAGCCACGACGTGTTACAAAGGTATTTCTTTATTTTTCATGTGAAGTTTTTATAAAAGTTTTTGTAGGTATGGAATTTATTGCCTTGAACTAACATTTTAATACAGTGTGCAATCTACTTTATTTTATTCTTTACCGTCTTAGCAATACGTTTTGGAAAAGGACAAAATATTTTGTAGGTACGAAAAGGGGATTGAAGATTTTTAGGAACCTGGCATACATACAATCGCGTCATTTTGTTTTTTTTTTCAAAATGGCGGCCACGCATTAAACCTGTATAAATCGATGGCTGACATCAATGCAAACGGAAAATATAATAGGACCAAACCCCCGTAAAGCGTCACTTTTCTGAGATATTAACCTTCAAAGTTGATCATGTCACATCCATATTTTTTTAACTTGCTTAGCTTTCATACGTGGCCACTAATTTGAAAAAAAAGCAAAATGACGGTCAGTAGGTATGCCACGGACCTTCAAGGGACTTTATACTCAGTCAACAAGAACAGACCTTGATCTGAACCTTTTCGAAAAAGTTTTCCGTGAAATCAGCCAACTATACATTATACCTAAAGATTTATCTTCCTGTAATAACTTCCAGAACTTCCAAACTTCTAAGTCCCAGCTCAAAAATAATCTATTCCGAACACCACTTAATCCAGGATAAACAAAATAACTAATAACAGTGCCTACCATTCTTATGTGTGTATCATTATGTCCAGTAGTAGACTGCGATAGGCTGAATACAAGGGTATCCTAAAGGGCTATGAAAGTCCGTGGCATACCTACCTGTCCGCCATTTTGATTTTGTTTGAAATAATTAGACATGTTTTGCTTAGCCTTTTCTCAACTATGTTAGGGTCGGCTTCCAGTCTAACTGGATGCAGCTGATTGCAAGTATTATAAATGGAGTGACATGGACTGCCTGTCTGACCTCCACAACCTTGTTACTGGGAAACACGACACGATACCCTTTGGTAAGACTGGTTGACCCGTAACGACTGTCAAAGAGTCCAGGAATGACAGCCGAGACCAACAGTTTAACGTGCTTTCCGAGGCACGGCGGGGTCTTGGTATATGAAGATGGTCACCCATCTAAGGACCAACCGCGGCAAGCGTAGCTTAACCTGATCGACCGACCCGTGCGACTGTTACTACTTTTGTTTGAAATAATTACTCTGAAAGTTTAAAGTAATCAATCATCTCTGCAACAAAATGTAAGCAAGTTCTAAAATATACACTCGAGAGCAATGAATCCGGGTCACTTGAAGAATCCTAAAAATCTCGGAAACTAAAAATGCTAGGTTAATGCAATAAATTGTATTTAATAGACAATGTAATACTCCTTAAATGAAGGTATTAAAACTTCTTAGTTATTGTAAAGTTATATCATAAAAAAATCAAATTTGAAAAAGGGCCACTTTCGAAGATGGAACTACGAAATTACAGCATTTGGTTTTGCTTTTGTTTGTAATCTGTCATTTATGTGGGTACATAAACCATGTTGATAGTGCTCTATATTCATTATTCAAGCTGAAATTATGTCGCTTACGCCTGAAGAATGCACCAGAATACTTACAATGCTGGAAACCGGCCGGAGTCAGCGCGATACAGCCAGGACTGTCGGTGTGTCGCTGTCAACAGTACAAAGAGTTCTCCGACGTTACGAAGAAACTGGTTCTAACCTACGCAGACCAGGAACGGGCAGAACCAGGTGTACCACAGCACGAGAAGACCGATACTTGGTGAACACCATGCTTCGAAATCGCTTTCTCACAGGAACTGAACTCACAAATCAGTTTCGACGCCTCGGAGGAAGTAACCCAAGTGCATGGACAGTAAGACGTCGGCTTGCTGAATCTAACTTAAAACCCCTTAGACCTGCAAACGGCCCTAAACTGGAGCGTGGGCATCGTATTTCAAGACTAAGATATGCCCAGAGCCACGTAAATTGGAGTATTGAAGATTGGTCAAAAGTTATGTTCTCCGACGAATCAAAATTTATGCTCTACAAGCACGATGGAAGACACAGAGTGTATCGAAGACCAGGGGAAAGATTCAAGCAAGCATGCATCGAAGAAAAAGTAGCCTACGGTGGTGGGTATGTACTTGTGTGGGCCGGAATTTCTTCTGAAAGTCGCACAGAGCTGGTGATCATAGAAAACGGCTCTTTAACTAGCGTAAGATATGTGGAAGAAATCCTCAATGATCACGTTGGTCCATTTATGGTCAATTTAGGTGAGGATGCTATATTTATGCATGACAATGCCCGACCTCATACAGGTAGGATTGTGAATGACTACCTTCAAGAGATGAACATTACTCGTATGGAGTGGCCAGCGCGCAGTCCGGATATCAACCCGATCGAGCATGCTTGGGACGAGCTAGGCAGATGCGTAAAACAACGAAACCCTCCCCCAATCACGCTTCGTGAGCTCAAAATTGCTCTCACAGAGGAATGGGAGAATATTCCCCAAAATCGTATAAGGAACTTGGTGTACAGCATGCCAAACCGCGTAAACGCAGTAATGGAAGCACGAGGAGGCAATACGAAGTATTAAAATTCAAGAAAATCGTAATAAAGTTCAAAAATTTCATGTTTCCTATTTTTGTTTTAAGGAGAGATCAGCAGTTTTTTTCTTTATGTAATTTTGTGTTAATAAAATGTATGGTGACTCATATTTTTTTTACTTTCATTTAAGGAGTATTACATTGTCTATTAAATACAATTTATTGCATTAACCTATCATTTTTAGTTTCCGAGATTTTTAACATTCTTTAAGTGACCCGGATTCATTGCTCTCGAGTGTAGATATCACGTGATCAACTTTGAACGTTAATCTCAGGAACGTGACACTTTACGAGGTTTAGTCCTATTATATTTGCGTTTTCATTGATGTCAGCTATCGATTTATATAGGTTACATTCGTAGTCGCCATTTTGAAAAAAAAAAAAAAAAATGGCGCGACAGTAGGTATGCCAATGCCAGGCTTCATATAAAAATCTTCAATCCCCTTTTGCAAATGTGCACGGAGGTCACCCGGAGGTTCTGCTTGTTTTGATAAATGCGCCATGTTCGTAACACATTATCATTCCTCCACGAATCAGCAAAAAATTATAGACTTTTAAAAGTACCATATTCAGTGATTACTGGAATTTCGACTACTGTATCAATCATTTTTTGATTAGCAGCTTTTTATCAACCATGTTTTTTTAACGCATCACAAACTGAATTAAGAATACTGTGTTCTATTTTCAAAAACACTGAGTTTATTTTCGGATTGTAAGTACGAAGAGAGATACTGAATCATTCTGTGATATCCTACAACTGAAAATGCACTTTGGATGCAAGTTATAGAGTTGATTTTCTCTCGTTTTACTTTTCTTAGTTTGATTTCTTGAGCGTAGTCTGCAACATTGTTGCAAATGGCAGTTTGAATGACTGTGTAATTAAGCCAATTATACATGAAGTAAAAACGATTGAAAAGTAAATGTTTATCATCGGCGGATCCTTAGACACGACGTGTTAGAAAGGTATTTCTTTACTTTCATGTAAAGTTTTTATAATAGTTTTTGTATGGAATTTATTGCGTTGAAATAACATTTTAATACAGTGTGCAATCTACTTTATTTTATACTTTACCGTCTTAGCAATGGTTGCATATTAGAAAATCAAAACTTTCCTGAGCAAATTTTAAAAGAACAACGTATATGGTCATTTGATCAAAAGTTCAGCTGACCAAAGTCTGGTCATGTTTAAATTATTTATTACACTATTGACCAAATCGATGAAATCCCAAAGAGCGGCGACGTAGTTCCCGCAATTAATATGTTTCATGCGTGGCCACTAATTTGAAAAAAAAGCAAAATGACGGACAGTAAAGGACTCAGTCAACAAGAACAGACCTTGATCTGAACCTTTTCCGAAAAAGTTTTCCATGAAATTAACCAACCACACATTATACGTAAAGATTTCTCTTCGTGTAATAACTTCCAGAACTTCCAAACTTCTAAGTCCCAGCTCAAAAATAATCTATTCCGAACACCACTTAATCCAGGATAAACAAAATAACTAATAACAGTACCCACAGAAACAAACATAACTGTAGCAACGACCATCAACACTGCTTGTACCCAATCCGACAGCCGATTTATTTGACCGACATGACAAATGTATCCTTGCTATCCCTGCTAAATTGATCAGTACTTTGTTTCTTACACAACCAAATTAATTTGCCTTTACATCACTTAGAAAACAAACGAAAATCAACCCTAAAGCCTCAGTCATAAGAGGTGTAACTTATTTTGGGAAGTGTCAGGTTATGTTTGCTGGTACAGATCACGATGCATCATATTGCAAGTTTTGGCATGCTTGATTTCTTTGTAATCTATGCCAGAAACAGGTTAGGAATACAGCTAAGTGTGGATAAGTCTGAATAGATTATGGGATTGTTAAGTAATCAGGATTGACAGTTATGTATCATCTGTGGTGTTTATTCTGATATAATGGAATGGAAGATGAAGATTACAAGGAACATTTAGGATTAGATCTTAAAGAAATGCTGGCACAAAATTAAGGAGATACTAAACAAAACCGACATTAAACAATGTCAACGTGTGAAAGATAATATGGCTTGGAAGGGGGTGACTCCTGAAAAATCAAAAGTCATTTATTCAAATTAGGCTGAGAATCAGCACTTTCGTACGTCAAAATTATCTAAGACAGTCCCCCAAAACGCCCGCCCTTCACCACTTCCTAGGGCTTTCACTGGGAAGAAGAAGTGGTGCAACAAAGTCCCTAGCAGTATGAAATGACAACTAATAGAATATAGAAGGAGAAGACATGCTGCACCGACCCTAAATATATACACTCGTTCGATGTCCACCGCGCACAGGATGGATTGAAAGCAGCGCATAAAGTGATTTTTTGCTCCATTGGTGTAATTGCCGTATGGCGTTCCAGTGTGAGGATAAATAAATAAATAAATTGGGATAAAACCAAGAGAATGATGATGAATGGCCAGGAAAGAAATTATATAAGAAAATTAGAGAAAACACACCACACATTGGTACCCTGGAGACAATGAAAGGAGAAAAGCAAGCCAACCGAATATTATGTAGATGGAAGAAAAAACTTGAGAGGTGTCAAGGGACACCCGGATGCAACGAAGTATAACTGGCTTGCTTTCTATAAGAGAGAGACAGAGAAACTATAGCAAAAAGTGTCGTTCCAACTTTTGGTCTTAATTTTTTCCGTCTAGCCCCCTTTCGCAAAGCGCGATAAAGTACTTCGTTCCAAAAATAAACTGGACATTGGACAGAGCTTATTGGAAAACATGGAAGCCACAGGTTTTTTTCGGAGTTGCTTTTCTTAAAAAAAAAAGTCATTTATACAAATTAGGCTGAGAATCAGCACTTTCTAAACGTCGAAATAAAAAAACACAGTCCCCCAAAACCCCCGCCCTTGACTTCCTAGTGCTTGAGCTGGAAAGAAGCTGCACAGCTGTTATTCAGTTTGTAAAAGTTGACAGTCCTATAAAATGTAGAAGCGTGAGTTATTTAGTTAATATTTTTATACCACATCCAAAACCTTTTCTTCTACCTCCGAAACGAAGAGCAAGAAATAATCATGTCACATCTATCCACCTTCATGACATACCAAATAGACTAATCAGACAAACTTATTAGCCAGATCATAATTCTAGTCAACTAGCCACTTAGAACGCTCATATCATGTATAATTATTTAATCTAGCAACATTGTCAATCCTGTGTTGCCGACAAAAATAGCTGGTAGCAGTGACAAATAACAAGCTATAATTTAAGAGACGCTTGCGCAGTCTGGCTCTTAAAGATAAAAGAAGACTTAACTGCGTTCGCAATTGTGTTTCCAAAAGTGTAAGCTAATAAATATGTTTTTGGAAAAATAACTATATTGCCCACATATACAGTTTAGTTTGCGCTACAACTTTCAACATTTTTATGATTTTTTCAATCGTTCTAGTCATTCTGAAATCAACTTAATTGACACTGGTATAAAGTTGACATTTGTTTACATAAGTGGAAATAAAATCAATTGAAAACAAGTTGAAAAAGTATGGAATTAATTGATGGTTGAATTAACAAGAACGACTTTGTACTACTTACATGTAAATACGTAAACGGGTAAATAAGTAGACATTACGCTTTTAAAGTCCTCGAGCTAAAAGATTGTCATCATTTATGACGAGAATATCAGCCGTCGTTTTTATCTATACTTATAATAAATCTGTAGAAGTGAAAATTCTGTACATTGAAAATATCCAAAAAATAAATGGCAGGGGGTGTTACTTGACCGACACCGAACCCAAAAATGTGATTAAAAAAATTTTTGTCTGTCTGTCTGTCTGTTTGTTCAGGCATCACGCAAAAACTACCGGTTCGATTACGATGAAACTTGGTATAATTATTCTTTAATATCCTGGGCACCACACTGGGTACTTTTTATCCCGGAAAAGTATATACAATAAAAAACAAACTTAATTTTGCGGTTCGATCCCTATACCCGATTACCACTGTCTGTACTGTACCAACCGCAAATACTAAGTTTGTCGTAGGTTGGGTCACCCGCAGTGGAGTTCATTTTTATTCCTTTTAGTTTTTAGAGTTATTTAGGTTTATTTTTATATGAGTCGTAGGTATAGATTTTAGTTTTAAAGTATAGGTAGTAT
The DNA here is from genome assembly GCA_945859715.1 of Apamea sordens. NCBI lineage: Eukaryota > Metazoa > Arthropoda > Insecta > Lepidoptera > Noctuidae > Apamea > Apamea sordens. The sequence continues at coordinate 16,240,403 of OX244001.1, forward strand.
ATTTGATAGTGTACGTAGTGACCGTAGGTTATTTTATAATACTGTTAGGTAGGTTTAGTCATTCGTATAGATATTAGTTTTTAGGGATTTTGCTTATTTATTGAGTTTAGATTAGTTATTATCAGAAATAGGTTTATTTAGGTAGGTAGGTATTTAATTTTCTGTTATTGAGTTTTTTTTTTAATTAGTTAGGTACTTAGGTAAAGATATCATATAGGTACCCTCTTAATCACCACTAATGAGACACAATTGGTTTTCTATTGTAATTAGCCACAAAGGGCCCGCGACATAGATGGCATTCTGGGGAAGGGAACATTTTATCCTGTTAGCACGTTCCCGTGGGTAAATTTCCGACATCCACGCGGGCGAAGCCGCGGGCAGAAGCTAGTTATTAATAAACTACTTACTGGCCGCGACTTCGTTCGCGTGGAAGTCAATAAAATAACAGCTAACTTCTGCTTTCCGACTTTTTTTCTTTCTGCTCGTCTCCTTAGGGTCGTAGCGTGATGGTAAATAGCCTATAACCTTCCTTAAGAATGCAAAAAGTTTTCAAATTCGACTAGTAATTAGTTCCAGAGATTACATAATCAGCCGGTCGATTCTGTAAAAATCTCACCGTGAAAACTCAAGTGAAGTGAGCTTGATGTGAGTTGTCAGTAGTGTCAATCCTTAGCATTATTTGGAATGACAGCTCACTCCACGCTCTCTTCACCTAAGTTTCCACGGTGAGATGGTTACAGAATCGCACTGCTGCTTATACTGTTCCCACAGGACACAGTCCATCTCGGTGCGGGTTGGTAGATGTCATATATCTTCGAATTTTTGGGTTCCAGGATATGCCGGTTCCCTCACGATATTTTCCTACACAGTTTTTTGAGCAGTGGTGATTAAATAGTTTACTCAAAATAAAGCGCCTGTCTGGTACACACGGCTACACATCAAGCTATGCAAAACCAGTATTGGCTGACCGTTCATTGTGAGAAAATATCACACAAAGTGAGGCCAAGACAAACTGGTTTTGTATAGCTTGACGTGTAGCCGTGTGTACCCACGACGTACAACTCATAAGTAATCATAAGTAGTCTCAGCCATCATCCGCAAAAAAGCAGCCTCACTCATGAGCAGAAAAAGAGGCAGTCGCAATAGCATCCTGAGGGCTGTGGCGACTGATACCTCCTCCACCATAATAAGGCAATTTGTGCGAAGACTAGTTCCTTAGTTTCTGGTCTTCGCTTTCATTCGTCTTTAGTTTTAAGTTACTAACAACAGTATTTTAAGTGCAAAACTGTTTACTAACAATTTATGGATCTCATATTTGTCCGAAATAAAATGATTTATGTATTGGAACGAAGTCCGTGGCTAAATAATAACTGCCGCACAGGTCGATCGGTCAGGTTAAGCTACGCTTGCCGCGGTTGGTCTGTGGATGGGTGACCATCTTTACATACCAAGACCCCTTCGTGCCTCGGAAAGCACGTTAAGCCGTTGGTCCCGGCTGTCATTCGTGGATCTTTGACAGTCGTTACGGGTAGTCAGAAGCCCGAAAGTCTGACAACCAGTCTTACCAAGGGGTATCGTATTACCCAATAACTGGGTTGTGGAGGTCAGATAGGCAGTCGCTCCATGTAAAATACTGGTATTCAGCTGCATCCGGTTAGACTGGAAGCCGACCCCAACATAGTTGGGAAAAGGCTAGGCAGATGATGATTTATTGGAACGAAGTTCCTTATCGCGCGTTGCGAAAGGGGGCTAGACGGAAAAAATTAAGACCAAAAGTTGGAACGACACTTTTTGCTATAGTTGTAAGCCGTGCGGCGTGCGCGTGTTTCTCTCTCTCTCTATCTCTCTCTTTGAACTTCGTTCCATCCGGGTGTCCCTTGACACCTCTCAAGTTTTTTATTTATAAGTCGGGGCTGTTACTATTGGGCTACCGCTGTTCTCAGTTCCAGAGAACAGCGCTTTCAAACAAACAAACTCTTCAGCTTTATTATTAGGTATATTGATGTTTATCGCTCTAGCTTGTCGATATTATTTTAATATCTCAATTAATGGCTGTGCTCATTTGTCAGTCAATGATTATGTACCTGTCCCTATATTTTTACTATCAACCTGTACGTAAAAATATGCGTCGACTTGAGAACCTCCTCCTTTTTTTGGTCGGTTAATAATAGAGTACTTCTCACGAGCAAACACTATTTAAACATCAGCATGAGTTAGTCTTGAAACCAATATTTAGTTAGTAGTTACTTAATTGTGTAACGTACTATTAGTCTCAATTTAAATCATTTTGAAGGATATTGCAAACCCATTGCTTCATTTGTTCGAAATAATGATGTGCTCAACAACGCAAATAACTCAATGAATGTTGAGAAACGGAAAAACGAAGGAGGTTCGAACCTAAATAATTTTGAGTCGGCGCCGTTTAAATTTAAGGCAATTTAGTTATCTTTGTTTATTGTTTGGTGCCGAATCAAAATTACTTAGGTATACTTACATTAGTTTAAGAACTTAGTTATTTAGGTTAAATAAAAAAGGTTTATTATTTTTTGCTTTTCAGTTTTTTCGGCGGTTTATTTTTTTTTGTTAAAAAGTTTTGATATTGTGTTATGTTTTTCCGCCAGTTCCGAAAATTATTTCAGTAATGGGAAGCTACACTATTGCTGAGTGTCATAGGATATATATTATGTTACAACTAGAAACACGTGGAAAGTCGCAAGCAAAAGCTACCTCTATCTAACACGTAATGAAGCGTGTACTTTAACCTCTTAAACCAACTACGCAGTACCAGTTTTACCACACAAAAGGCCCTCAATAGCCCTAAAACTATTACGAAACAACAAAACAACAATTTCCAACAACAAATGAACAATTGGTTCAATTGACGTAACAGAAAACAGCAGAATTAATTCGTTGGCATCAAAAATAGTGCTAATCAATCTTAATTGAGACAGCCTATCAACAACGTGTAGTACTTCCTGCAATAAATTGTTTTAGACAAGGCGCACACTATGCGACATGCGATTGCGACAACTCGGGGACTAGACGCAACGACAGGCTGCGGCCGAAATTTTCATATATTTTGTGCATAGCTCCGCACACTTGGCGTCGAGTTGCAGAGTCGCAACGACAAGCTAGAGTAGTTGCACGCTCTCTCTACGTGTCGTGACTACTGCAACTAGAGGCTCCATATTCACTCACAAGTCACAAGGTGTACATCTTGACCGTATATTCAAAAAAAAAAAAAATCGCTTCCTACACAACTGCGACATCTGTCGTAACGACTAGATGCAGACGCAAACGACCGCTCTGCATCTAGACGCATAAAAGACGCAGATGCAAACGACAACTCTGCGTCTTTTTACAGCGACAAGACGCACAGTTCGCGCTGGAACTTAATCTCAAAAAGAACAAGGGCATCGTAGGTACTCATTCAACTGAACAGATAACGCAACAAACAAAATAATGAGTTTAGATTTCGAGGTTTCACCATTTGACACCGCTGAGGCACCTGTCCCGCCATCAGGAAGTTACTTGCTATCAACGTTTTGTTCACTCAAGAAACGTAGATACAAAAAAATGTTAGGCCTCACTTAAGTAAAAGAGATACATTTATTAATACCTAGTTGATCGCGGACTGTTCACACCGCCCGGCGAGTACTCGTTTGTTGCAGCGACAAGAGCTATCAAAGGGAGAACTCGCTCAGCGACGCCCGCTTGGCGAGCAGAACACTCGCCTCCACCGAGAAACTCACGCTTGGTACAGTGACTTAAGGAGACTATATCCGACGACCCTGGGGGCCTAGTTCGAAGTGCAAAGTGCGAACGTTCGGATCGGACCGACACATGGCCGAACCGAATATTATTGAAATATGCGAAAAAAGTTCGGATCGGCTCAGTTGGGTCGGGACCATAGTCAATATTCGAAAGAGTGTAGGAGTGTAGGATCGGTACCGTCCGAACCAAATAGTAATTTCGTAGCAGGAAACGGCCGAACATTCGGCCGATACTACTTCGGAGTAGGCCCGATATAGTCGGTCGGTCGGTCGGTAGGTCGGATATAGTTGAAGTATACTAAGAAACCGATACATGTTTTCGAATGAAATTTAATTTGATAAATGAACTGTTTGTTTTCTATTAATTTAAATTTATTTTATTCGAAAATATCCATTGGTTTCTTACTAAACTTCAACTATATCCGACGACCCTGGTTACTTATCTCCTTTAGTGTATGTAAGTACATACTGAAAGCAAATAACATGTAATGTAAATAATAATACCATAAAGTATTATATAGTATCTATATTCATATAAAACATAATTATTTTAACGCACATTTCAAATAAATGAGGACATAAAATATAAACAAATATACAATGTAGTCAAAAGCCTTGTACTCAAGCATATAAAATGTTGACAATTTCGTCCATGGTTTGATGTGTGTGTCAAAAACAAGGACTCCAGATTTGATCGACATATAGACGTTGAAAAAAAAAGGAATGAAACACAGAGTGCATTGATATTTACGGAAAGAATCGGCCTATGATGCGCCCCCGACACTGCCAATAATATTCTTTGTAGCCAATAGTTGAAGTGTTGACTGACGGGGAATTGTTCCCATCCCGGCCTCGCGCGCAGCTCGTTGCGCGCGGTCTTGTAGTATTTGAGTGATATTAAATACTTACCAAATACACCACGTCTTGTGATTTCCTGGAGAGTTTAGTTTTCATTATGTACACCAGCGAGTAAGCGCTCGTCGCTGTCGCGCACTCCATTCTCGTTAATCACCGGCGGTGGGACAGGTGCCTGCTTAAAGCATAGTCAGCTTATGATGTTCAGGTAATAAAAGCTCTAAAATTAGTGAGAATTGAAACTGAACTGAAATTACATATTTTTGCTGTTTTTAGAGACATCGCCAACCGGTTGGTGGACTCTTTACGCTGGTCAGAGAATCAGCATTGCCATACAACGTGGTAACGCTGCCAGCCTTTTAGGCACTTCCTTTTTTATGTACGTTTTATTATTGTTATTATAAGACTGTTATATACTTTATGCAGCTAAGGCAATTTCCCTAGATTCCCTACTATCTCACCCAACACTTTCACCAAACCCGATCTCATCCATCTTCAAACTTATCTCCCTTGGTTCACAAACAAACGTCGCCACTTTTGGCTCCCCACCGGCACTTAGTACCTTTCTATGCCACTTATCTACGCCCTAAATGGATTTAAGTCGGGGTCAAGTGGACGCAAGCCATTACGACGATTAGGACCAGCGACGACGGGTCAAACTTTATTATAGGGGCCAGGAATTGGCTGTAACAGAGCTGCAAGTGCCCGTATCATTAAAAAAATCACTAAGACCGACATCTTGTGTTTTTATGGCTATATTTGTAAGGCTAAAGTAGTAATGGTTTGTGATGTTACTCTGATTATTTTTTTGTTGTTATTCTGTGTCTTTAGAGGCGGCGAATTGCGCCATGATCGCGAAATGTAGATCTAGGTATGTGACAAAATGTCTTTGAAGAATTTTCAAACTCAAACTCAATCGTTCCTTATTACAAAACAAGGGTTATTCCTAGACCAATGTTTGAGCCATCAAACCATTTTATACTTTCGTACTATAAACCCACAATGCTAAAGTTCTTATTAAAAAAAACTGACGTTAATCCCGAGTCTGATTTGTAAATTTTGTGTTTGTCGAAATAAAGTTCAAAATATAGTAATTGACTCGAAAGCTTAGGTTTAGGCTCAAAGTTAGAACTCCTTTTGAAACAAGATGGAAAGCGTTGACGTCAATTAAACCAATTTGCAGGCACTTTATAATTAATGGCGTCGCGTCGGTCAGTCAAAAAGATGAAGCTAGTTGCCCATTCCAAAGCTTAGTAGGCTATTATGGAGAAGAACGGGCAAGAAACTTTATGGACCCTCCGTGAAATGGGTAGGGTTTGTCATCCTCAGTATTTAAAATAATTAAAATATTTTAAATACTAGGGGGGGGGGGAGGGGTTTGTGGCTAAGTAATAACAGCCGCAGAGGTCGATCGATCAGGTTAAGCTACGCTTGCCGCAGTTGGTCTGTGGATTGGTGACCATTTTCACAAACCAAGACCCCTCCGTGCCTCGGAAAGCACGTTAAGCCGTTGGTCCCGGCTGTCATTCGTGAATCTTTGACAGTCGTTACGGATCGTCAGTAGCCCGAAAGTCTAACAACCAGTCTTACCAAGGGGTATTGTATTACCCAGTCACTGGGTTGTGGAGGTCAGATAGGCAGTCGCTCCATGTAAAATACTGATATTCAGCTGCATCCAGTTAGACTGGAAACCGACCCCAACATAGTTGGGAAAAGACTAAGCAGATGATGATGATGATGAAAATATTATAGTTAAATATTTGTGTCACTGCCATTGCACTTTATTTTATATCTAGCGGATCAAAGGACCAAAAACAAGGCAGAGAGGTAATTACTGTCAATGGTTACTTGTCAATTCAAAATCTAGTCACCATCTCATCTCAGCGACAATCAATGTCAAAAACTTGACATAACTGTAGGTAAATTTGAGGTATTTTTGGCAGATTGAGACTGAGATACTGTGAACCTTCTTAAAATTACGAGAATTGCCCCTCAGATCTCTCCCCGGTCGTTTCGGATTGCCATCCCATCGGAATTTGAGGGTAAAGGAACAGAGAGTGCACCTGTGTTTACGCATACTTGTGCACTATAATATCTCCTGCGAACTTGGCTAGCCGAAATTCGTTCGGGAGGATATTATTACCTACTTCATTTAAAAAAATGCATTTAAGTACCCAAATATTACGTAATTTAAACGACTAGGTAGTTTATAATATTGTAAGCGTATGTGCATATAAATAAGCCCTGCACATAAAACAGAGAATAAAATTGAATTTTTCAATTTTAAAACTCAAGATAGTATGTAATTACAGTCGTTTAAGGTTCATTAAAGTGACTGGTGTTTTTTAATTGAATTTCTCCCGCGGTTATCACGTAGGTAAGAAAATTATGTAAATAACCCACTAATATTTTGTAATTATATTCCTACACTAGCTGCGCCCTGCGCTCTCAACCGCATAAGTTTCGATCTCGTGGGAATACCTATCGGAATAAAAAATCAAAGTACTGACTGCAAAAAAGAGATTTTTTTTTATTCCTTGAGAAAATAAAAAGAGATTTCTGTGCCATAGGCTTCTACTCCGTTGACCTTTTATACATTGTTTTTGTCCAGATGGTAATAGCATCAGAATAATAAAAACACTTATACTTAACGTTTTTTGACAGCTGTGTTAGAACGTACAGACGCCAGCAGGTCAAGCTACCCGAAACTGTCAAATTTTCCCAATCAACCTTGAACCTTAGTGCTTTGGCGATAAAGTTGCAAATCTATTAAAGAATTTTGACAGATTGTAGTAGCTTGATGTGCTGGCGTCTGTACATATTCCAGATTATGTAAAAGTTAACTTTAAAATGTGTAATGAAATAAACATATAAACTTCCTAATCTTATTGAATTATCTTATTTATGACTTCTTACAGATATTATAATACCGTACGTGTGTCAGTTTTGACAATAAACATTTATAATTGCTCATTAGTTCGATGTGTCAAAAACGGTTAACCAAGTGGACAAGTATAACAGTGTTTCTATTTCAGTATTCACAAATCAATACGTTTTAAATAGGCGTTATACCTCATTAATTTAAAGCTTCTAGATTTTCATCAGCTGATTTAATTATTTAAACACACTTTATCAATGATTTATTCGAAACTTAGAAAAATAAAATTGATTCTTTTAATTGGGATACAACTTAGATTTTATCTCGTACATCTGGACACAATTTATGGATTCGAAATAATAAATTAAACACTTGGAGATTATTAACACTTTTTGAGGTCAACTGATGCGTATCTAGTAGGATGGCATAATAAAGTAGTTTTTGATACTTATTCTTCATTACGTATAGAGTGGTGAATACAGAGCCTTCCTTGCACCTGCACCGTTCATATTAGTAGGACATCTTGCAGCTTGACCACCGAGGATCTGATCCGAAGGAGTAGCTTACTAACTAACTAGCTTTTCATCACGCCTGGGTTCCGTGAAAGGGTAGGTAGTGGTCTTCTTCGTCGTATCGATGATTACCATTTATTAATTTTAGATAAGCTTCAAGCAGAATTCGAACACTTGAACAGCGTTAGCGGAGTCCAAAAGTGATCAACGTTTTCGTAAGGTGATCGCATTTCATCATCTCTAGCCTTTTCCCAACTATGTTGGGGTCGGCTTCCAGTCGAACCGGATGCAGCTGTATACCAGTTTTTTTACACGGAGCGACTGCCTATCTGACCTCGACAATCCAGCTATTGGGTAATACGATACCCTTTGGTAAGACTGGTTGTCAGACTTTCGGGCTTCTGAGGATCCGTAACGACTGTCAAAGATCCACGAATAACAGCCGGGACCAACGGCTTAATTTGCTTTCCGAGGGCACGGAAGAGTTTTGGTATATAAAGTTGCTCACCCTTCCATGGGCCAACCGCGGCAAGCGTGGCGTAACCTTAATCTATCGAATCGTACGGCTGTTATCACTTAGCCATAAGCTGTGATAGTTGTATGAAATGGCTGTAACTATAAGGGTAAGCGCACACGAGCCACCGGCCACAACCACCAGTGGCTGTCGCCTCTTGCTGCGGTGTGCGTTGAATCAATACAAAAAGTATGAAAAAGCATGTGGACTGCTTGTCGCTGGGCTATCGGTGGCTGTGGCCGGTGGCTCGTTTGCGCGTAGCCTAAGGTGTCAATTTAGTTAACATACAGTTTCCCTGACTGCACATTAAATAGGTAACAAGCTTAAAGTGACTAAGTTCAAAAGTGATCAACGTTTTCGTAAGGTGATCGTACATACTGAATGGAATATCATGCCCATATCATTAGGCTTTTCAAAACAATACTGGCTAACGAAGTACTGCTAGATGAGGTTGGATAGCGTTTATTAGTCAGAGTGACCTTTGTATCACATAACTCATGGTGGTCATTGTAATGAGCTTTCGTACGATCGCGATTAGATAAGCAGCGAGACTTGGTTCGGATGTGTGCTGCAGTGGAAGCTATGTTGCTGAGATATATCGCTGAGGGATTTGAAGATTTAATAGTGTAAACAGGTGTAAAGGAAAATTAACATAACATAACATCATGCCTGTATTTCCCGAAGGGTTCGGAAGAGGAGTACCTTAGTACAGACGCCAGTAAATCAAGCTAACCGAAACTGTCAAAAATTCTCAATCTACCTTGAACCTAATGCTTTAGCGATAAAGTTGAAATCTATTAAAGAAATTTGACAGATTGTAGTAGCTTGATGCGCTGGCGACTGGACGTACTGCTGCCACTGCATTCTTTTGCCACAATCTTACCTATTGACAACTCTTCTCATTTTTTGTTCACCGCGCCCTGCTCCGTCTTATGGGCATGCTGGCCTAACAACATTGATATATTGTTTGCCAAAAACCTTGGACCTTGAACTGGTTGTTGCAAGACCAGTCATGAGCATTTATAGTAGTCACTGTTTTATATTATGTAGGTAACTCTTCATTAACGCGCCATTTTTCTTGGAACTTAGCTATATGTACTCATCTAGCTGTTAACAGCCACCAGCTACCTGTACGTACACATTACGTAAATAGGGGGGAGTGAGCCTATTGCACTCTACCTGGCACTAATCCAGATTGTTTTCTCAGACAGAGTATTTTTTCGCAGGAGACGCCCTGGACGGGAGTCAACAGCCGACTCCCGGCCACCGTAGGCGCGGGCTTGCGGGCGGCGAGCAATGGGCAGCTCGCCGCCCGGTAAGGACCAGGCCCGGGTCGACGGCGCGTTGTGTTCCACGCGCGCCTCAAAGAGATGTCACCACGAACTGACGGGACCTGCTAGGGCCGATGCCTGCCAGGGCCGCGGGTTGTTCGAAAGAGATACTGTGGCCCCTGGCACAGGCAACTGAAGGAACACGGGTGGGTTTTAGTCAGTAAAAGTCTGACACGCCCTTCCGCTCAGCCCAGAGCGGGAGAGGTCTTTTGATGATTTCCCAGCCCAAAAAAAAAAAAACAGTATTTTCTGTAAAGCCAAGCAATACTCATTTCTTGACTTTTTCGAATTCTCCCTAGTTTTAGCATGTTAAATGTTAGTTTAACAGCCACAGGAAGGAAATGGGATTTCTTCTATCATAAGGTTTATAAGTGTCATATAAGGACTACCGTGTAGAAATAAGAAAAACCCTTTTCTATTTCTTCCAGTTATTCAAATGTGCAACGTTCTTGTTACTACGAAGAATTAGTCATTGAATAAACCTCTCAGAAACGATTCAAGTCACAATTTCTACCAAGAACCTATCCCTTTTTCACAGAAATTACAACCATTTTGAAACCCATTTCCAATTTCCATATCCCGCAGTACACATCACACCTAAGGCCTGGTACTCACGTGCGATTAATCATAAAGCCCCGCCCAGACGCGACGACAGCGTCGCGTGACCGCACCGTGCCCACTCCGCAATCACCCGGACACTTAGATATCGGACACTTAGTTTTAGCATCTGCTGTTAAACGCCCGAACCAAACCCATCCTTATTCCTACACACTTAGATTGAAAATCGTTTGTAGTGACTAATTAATGTGTGTTTAATAAATAATTGTTAAGTAAATCTGCTTGGCTAGATGGTTTTGACTTCCGTGAAGATGTAGGTTGCAAGGTAGGTAATACATCAGCTGCCTGTCTTCCTAGTCAGGTTGTTAGTACTGAGAAATGAGTTATTCCTGCCTCTAGGTGATTGAGTAAGAAATGGTTGTAATTTGTTGTCTTCTAAGAAAAGCTGTTGCTTGTGTTGCAATTATCTCGCTGTTTTCCTCTTGGTTGGTTAATGGTGGTTTAACTTTTACGTAAACTTATTGGTTTAATGAGTTAGGGTCGACTCTTGAATTACAAAATCAATGCTTTATTTAGATTTTAAATTCTTGACCTTCTTTACCTACATATACAGGGTTAAAGTTTTGCTAGCGAAACTTTCCAGATGTGATGGGTATCGATAAAATAAAATTTAAAATGACCAGCTGCGCCCCGCAGTTTCACCCACATAAGTTTCGATTCCGTGGGAATATCGAGATAAAAAGTATCCTATGTGTTAATCCTGGATTTAAACTATCCGTGTGTCTTTCATTCAAATCCGTTCAGTAGTTTTTGCGTGAAAGAGTAACAAACATCCATCCATCCATCCATACAAACTTTCGCATATATAATGTAAGTAGGAAGTAGGAAATTAAATATAGTAGGATTTAATATTTTATATTGAGGGTCAACGACCGCTGGTAGATTTATTACTTGAAGTTTGAGTTTTTTTTATCGTGTTTATATAATATATATCGAAACCCATCACGTCTGTGAAGTTTGCACAAAATAAACAGATTTTTTAAATAGAAGGCCAATTCGTAATTTATACCGTTGCACGATCTTAAAATTACGAGAATTACCCCTCTGATCTCAGTCTCAATCTGTCAAAAAATACTTCTAATTTCCCCACATTTTCACAAGATTTTCACATTTGTTTGTCGCCGAGATGAGACTGCGACTAGATTTTGAACGTTTTAAATTACGAGAATTGCCCCTCTGATATTTCAAGTGACACTAACTGCGGTCGATGACCACAAAAAAAAAACATCAAATTATTTTTTTTTTGTTTTATCATCTTGTTAGATATTGATAACTATCATGTCTGCGGAGTTTTGCTTTGCATCACCGTTTTGAGAGCAGTGGTGATGAAATAATTTAAACAAATTAAAGCGCCTATCAGGGTTTTTTTTTTTACTTTTTTTTGACTATGATCTAATGCTTCTATCTGACATTATTAATTTATATCATTATTTTACTATTATTTGTACACCTTTTTAAACTGACATTCTTAACTTGTACCATTATTTTATAATTATTTGTACACCATTAACTGGTAGGACATAGAGATCGTAATATATTTGACTGTAACAACTTTGTAACCTATGTACACAAATAAATAAATTGAAAGGGTTAGAACCTACGACCCGTAAGTCGCGGTCGTTACCACGGGCCACCACTGATCTCAGTATGATAATACTCAAAGATGAGGTGGGATAATTATAACCTTATTTTTTTCCTTTTAACGAAGCCCAAAGTTACGAGTAAGTATATCATCTGCCTAGCAGATCGGATCACAGAATCGGATGCCGCTGAATACCAATATTTTACATGGAGCGACTGCCTATCTGACCTCCACAACCCAGTTACTGGGTAATACGATAAGTACCTCTTGGTAAGACTGGTTGCCAGACTTTCGGCCTTCTGACGACCTGTAAAAACTGCCAAAGATCTACGAATGACAGCCGGGACCAACGGCTTAGTCCTTTCCGGGGCTCGAAGGGGGCGTGATATGTGAATATGGTCACCCATCCGCGGATCAACCGCGGCCAGCGTAGCTTAACTTGATCGATCGATCTGTGCGGCTGATATCACTTAGCCACAAGCCCCTAGTACAATAAGTATATATTTTAATATTTATTCATCATAATAACGAAGGAAACAAAGCTTTAGAGGATATTCAGTTAAAAACTCACAATTCGTTTATTTTAATTTCAAAAGTTAATATGTATAATAATTCGACATGCACGGTGTATTAGTGTTGCGACTGGCGACAAAAAGCATCAAGACATTTTATGTCGTGTCGTTAGTGTACATCTGCCCTAATTGTATTTGAGTTTAGGCTTTTTAACATTTAATGAGGCAGGTGGGATTTTTAATACAATTTTTGATTTTCTCTTTGTTCTGGTGAAAGTAAGGAGTTATATAGTTTTGTTTTGATATTGATTATAGAAAACTGTGCAGCTGTTTATATTTATAGTAGGTTGCCGTTATTTATTGGATAGATTAAACAATTTAGAAATGGATGATTTCTGACCGAAAATAAATTGATTCTATATTCTCATTCTGTATTAATTCTATCTGAATACTAAAAAGCTTTTTTTTTTAAATTGTGTTTTAATTTTTATGAAAAGAAATCTTGTCTTCGAAGAATAACTTCCGTTTACCAAAAACAGACTCTTTAACCAAATATTATATCAGAAAAACAAAAGAAAAAACCAAGTTTAAATATCTTCTCTCAGCCAACCCTAGACTAATTGCTAAAGTACCTTTTACTTAAATAAAACACAAAATACACAACAATACACACAATCCATTTAGCCATTTGAATACATCACGCGAGAGTCGGAAAACATGACTCTACTCCACAAATTAGAAAACGAAATTAACTGCAAATATACCAAAAAACATGCATTTTACACCAACCCTAATATGTAACACCTAAAGTCGAGAATACTGCAAATGTTGTGCAAAGATAACTTGGTAAAACCAAGTCATGCATTAGAGTAATTGCATGCGGCTCCCAGCGCTATATTATTAAAAAAACATTAGGCGATGTCATATTAATTACTTTATAAGAAACTTCAGTTAAATTACAATTGAAGCGGGTTTTATATACGTTTGTTAAAACTCATAACTGTATTGTTTTTAGATTCAAAAGTAATTAGGCGTTATTAAATTAATTTGATACGTTTTATTGGTAATGCTATTATAATTGCGACTTGGTTTTGGTTTAGCCAAGTGTGATGTTTGAGTGTGATTTAGTCGGAACTTTTAATTACATGGGCGCACATACATTTAATTAGTGGCGCTAGTGGACCTGTGTGCACAAGAGGGTGCACACTAGCGCCACTCCTTTAAAAAAATATTATCTCGTGACTGAGAAGGAATTATGAAAATCTGTTCACCGATCTCGGTAAATGTGTCTAGAATTTTCTAATAACTTTTATAAAATTTCATATTGAGACACGAAGCAACAAAATTCGATCTAAAGAAAAGCGGCCACATTCCTATATGTCGTATTTAGTTGCTTCGTGTCTCAATATGAAACTTAATAAAAGGTATTAGAAAATTCTAGACACACTTACCGAGGTCGCTGATTGAGCAGATTTTCATAATTCCTTCTCAGTCACGAGATAATATTTGTTTACAGGAGTGGCGCTAGTGGACCGTTGTACACGCTCTTAAATATAACTGGCGAATTGGATTCTGAAACAGCAGAATAACTGCGGAACACACTATCACAGTTCAACAACATTCATTGCGTTATTTACTTTGTTGAATAGACACATTTTTCGAATATATTAATAATTAATAATAATAATTTATTTAATAAAAACGTTTACAAAAGGATTAGGATTAGGATAGGATTAGGTTTAGGATTTATCCAGGAGGGGCAAATTTCCCATACATTTATAGTGCCTATTCAGTTGCATCCGATTCTCTGATCCGATCTGCAAGGCAGATGATACCTACTCGTAACTTTGGGCTTCGTTAAAAGGAAAAAATAGGATTATAATTATCATTGATTGGGATGTTAATAGTAGGCCACCTTCTATCTTTGAGTACTACATATATGGAGCAATGGATTAGCAGTATGCTTCAAAATGATTAAAATTGAGAATAATAATTGTGTTACGCAATTAGCGTGCAGTTCTTCGCCATTTGTTCCGATGAAAGGTTCGATGATTGTACGATTCACTTGTCCGTGTTTTGCCGACAGAATCTTTCACCGACGTACTTACGATTCGCCAACAACTGTCTATCCTCGCGTTTACACCGAGGTATATAAGATTTCTTCTACATGTAGAATTGTTTTCGTTTATTACCCCTCCGTGTCTCGGTAAGCATGTTAAGCCGTTGGCCCCGGCTGTCCTTCGTGGATCTTTGACAGTCGTTACAGCTCGTCAGAAGCCCGAAAGTTTGACAGTCAGTTTTACCAAGGGTATCATATTACCCAGTAACTGGTTGTGGAGGTCAGATAGGCAGTCGCTCTATGTAAAATACTGGTATTCAGCTGCATTCGGTTAGACTGGAAGCCGACCCCAACATAGTTGGGAAAAGGCTAGGCAGATAATGAGTACTGTTTTCGTTTATTGTTTACACCTAAAACAAGTTGTGAAGACTAGGAAGGTACAGCTCTGCCTACCCCTACAGGCGTGATGTTATGTTATGTGTGTGTGTTTTCTAATTCCAATGCTGAACTTAGTTTTTAATTAAGGTAGTATCCGCCTCTGTACATTTGTGTGTTTAAAGTATTAAATTAATTAATTAATAGTGTCAATGACCATGGCATATAGGGTATTCGCAGTGTTTTCGACAAATCTAAAATGTTCGCTAATCGCTTGGTTGAAGTTAATATGAAAATATTTTTTTTTAAATACTAGCGGCGCCCCGCGGTTTCACCGCATAAGTGTCGGTCCCGTGGGAATATCTAGATAAAAATTATCCTATGGGTTATTCTCATGTATAAGCTATATTGCTGTAAAGTTTCAACAATCTGTCAATCCGTTTAGTAGTTTTTGCGTGAAAGATTAACAAACATATCCATCCATCCTCACAAAATTTCACCTGTATAATTAAATTAGTGTGACTAGCAGCGCCCCGCCGTTTACCCGCATAAATTACGATTCAGTGGGAATGCCGTAATAAAAAGTATCCTATGTGTTAATCCTGGTTATAAACCATCTGTGTGCTAAATTGCATCCAAATCCGTTCAGTAGTTTTTACGTAAGAGTAACAAACATCCATCCATCTATCCTCACAAACTTTCGCGTACATAATATTAGTAGGAAATAGGATTCTACAGTAACTCTAATGAAAAAATCGAGTACCTAACGCAATATATATAATTCCTCACCCTATTCATGAAAAAGCTGTCGGTACTATAACTAAATGATGGCACTACAAACTAACACAAATAACATAAGTTCTACAAGTCCGCCCTTAAAATAGTCTCGTCAAATGTTTTGATCTAATTATAGAAGCCAAGTGTGCTGGTATTCTTGTCACTGTCGAGTTTACTACAAGAACAGAAGAGTTTCGAGTATTGTATACAGATGCGACTTTTGTTCTCTACTGTCGTTTTATGCCTACACTTTCAACGGGTGTAAAAATAAAGTTAAGAAAGCCGATTGACTTATTCTTCACGGTGATATACCAAATTATTGAAGTGAACTTCTTTAGCGGTTGTGCACTTTTGTTGTGATGGGTAAAAAATGTTAAACTCGCGCCAGGACACGTGACCTGGAGGGCAATTCTCGTAATTTTAAGGACGTTCACAGTCTGATCTTTGTCTCAATCTGTCAAAAATACGTCTAATTTCCCTACATTTTGACAAGTTTTTGACATTTGTTTGTCGCCGAGATGAGACTGCGACTAGATTTTGAACGTTTTAAATTACGAGAATTGGCCTTCTGATCGAAAATTCGTAAGACGGAGGGAGAGTAGACCGCATTCCAAAATATCAAAAATGCCCAACGTTAATATTCAAGTTTTCACTTCTGCCGGCACTCCCGGAGTGCAACCCGTTTTTTTTATATTTTTTTTTTTTGTTTAGCGTATACTACTGGGCAGATTGGGGGATCTCCCCCAAGTCCTTCCAGGAACTCCTTTCCCGCGCCACCCGCGCGCGCGCGCTTTCCAGCCGTCGCGGTATTATTTTAAAACTTTAATTTATTTTAAAATTTAAAAAAATAATAATAATTGAAGGACAATAAACAAAAGTGCTCCAAATATCTAACACTAACTTAAATTTAAATACCCCTGCAACTCCTGTACCGCTACATGAGCATAATGTTTAATGTATAAGCAGTAAGCACAATGTATTGCGTGCGTTACATTGCGCGCTGCCTGTGCAATTTTTCACACCAACAATATGAGTCGTTTCCCAGCCATAACTTTTGCTCATTGCATAGTTTGATATACAGAATGTGTAATTTACTACTATGTGGTGGGTCATTTTACACCCTGTATATGTATCTGTGTGTGTGTGTAGTTCAAATAGGTCAAACTCAATAGGTAAGTGAATGTAGTTAAGAAAGAAAGAAAAATATATTATTTTGGACACACACAGGAAATACAAATAGTAAAAAAAAGCATTTAAAACTAAAAAAGTTACATTAAAAACAGCCAAAACAAAGAGACCTGTGCGAGGCAAAAAGGCTCCTACCTCAGCATAATGCTGCGATATTTAAAAAATAAATACCGCAGCGCTGATATTCTGATAGGGCCTGATTGATACCTATCTAAATAATAAACACGTTCTGTATTGATAGATTGTAATAATTTAATTAATATTACTACTTAAATAATTAATAAGTATTTAACATAACTTTAACAAGGACTTTCCAATAATATCTTAAAATATTTTTACCTAATTTTATATATTTCAATGTCAATCTTGATTTTGATAAACCAATGATTGTATACACTTTGCATGCCTACGACATGTACGAGAATCACTTGAAACATGTACATTTAATAACAACATTTTACCAGTGTTTTCTGCAAAAATAAATAATTTGATTTGATTTGATAGAGGCATAAACCTCACTCAAAAACTGTCACATCTGCACCGCACTAGTCCCCACACTACCACTAATTGTTATTTGATTAATGACTATGAAATTCAGCTTTTTAATTAAAACGGACGCGTGTCAGACAAACACGAAGCACGTCGTTCTGTGTAAATACACCGTTATTTTTGTTATAATTTCAAACACTTGAAATATCACTTTATTTAGAGATGGAGGTAACGTGACACGGGTCTGCTTTTCAAGTTTGAAGCTTTGATGGTTAGTATTTCTTTCGAGGGGCTCGTGGCTAAATAAAAACTGCCACATCATTACATCTTAAGTTAAGCTACGCTTGCCGCCGTTGGTTCGTGGATGGATCATTTGATACCACTCCGTGCCTCGGATAGCACGTCATGGGGGTCTACTCCGAAGTAGTATCGGTCGAATGTTCGGCCGTTTCCTGCTACGAAGTTACTATTTAGTTCGGTCGGTTCCGATCCTACACTCCTACACTCTTTCGAATATTGACTATGGTCCCGACCCAACTGAGCCGATCTGAACTTATTTCGCATTTTTCAATAATATTCAGTTCGGCATGTGTCGGTCCGATCCGAACATTCGCACTTTGCACTTCGGAGTAGGCCCCCAGGCTGTCATACGAAGATGTTTGTTAGTCGTTACGAGTAGTCCGCAGAAGCCCAAAAGTCTGACAACTAGTCTTACGAAAGAGTATCGTGTTATCCAGTAACTAGGCTATGAAAGTAAGACAGGCAGTCGCTCCATGTAAAATATCCTGGTATTCAGATGCATCAGGTTAGACTGTAGCCAATCCCAACGCAATCGGGAAAAAGTTAGGCAGATCGATTGATGTATTTCTTAGTAGTTTTGGTTCGAAGATTTCGGTTGAGAATATATACTTATCTTCCTGTTTTCGTTTTGGTACTATCTCTATGAGGGCAGAAGAAACTATCTGGACTATTTTTCTGAACAATAAATTGTATTCTAGTGGCGTAATTTCAGTTAAACTTTTACCCCACACGAAACCCCAACTTGCAGATAATTTCATACAAATTCTTTTGTACATTGATCTGTAGTTTCTATTTGGTTTCTGGGGACTGTTACAAAGGCTTTTAAAAATTAAAATCAAAAGTCATTAATTTCCAAATTCCAATTAGGCTGCGAATCAGCACATTTTCAACATCAAAACTACACACACACAAAAATTGTGCTATAGTATATTAGTTCGGAGCCACCTTGAATTTGCCAACGTGGTGTGGAGCCACTATGCAGTACACACACAAAGAGTAGAAAGCATCCAAAGGGCCTTCACAAAACACCTGGCATATGCCTTCGGTAATATATCTCCCCGGTGTCCATACGTACAACGCACTCAATGTTACAAAACGGCGCGACCGTCGGCTGGTGCAAGATCTCATGTTCTTTTTCAAAATGGTTAACAATCAATTGGACTGCGATAAATTAACTGAACAAATTGGACTAAAAGTCCTCTATAATTTACCCAGACATCCCATTACCCCATTTATTCTGCTCTAAAGCATCCAGAATAAATATAGGAGTAAACTCACCTCTCAATAGGCTCGGCCGAGAGACGAAATCTTATATAAAATCCACTCCAGATGCTGACATATATCATGACTCCGTAAACATCTTTAAAACTCAAATTTTAGGGTCCCAAAGCACGCAACCCACACAATCTAAGGATTCATTGAGTTAGTATGTAGGAATTTTTTTTTCTATAAAAAAACGTTGCTCCACACTAGGAATTACTCCTGTATCGTGGGTGCGCTTATAAACATTTTCACACACACACAACATTTCTTGCAACCTCTGTAACTTATTTCTTGTGTCATTTTATATTCTGTTTATATAGTTTGTTATCACTTAATTTTTATACATTTCGAACTTAATACATTTTTTTTCCTTAATTTTTATACTTTAGGTTATCACTGTATTTGAGAATGTTGGTTCGCCTGTTATTAGCAACTATATAAGCCCATGACTGTTATCTACTGTTATTTGATATTTTGTATACAGAAGCTGTTGGTGTACCTTTATAAATAAATACAAAAAAAAAAACTACAGAATACAGTTCCCCAAAACGCTCGCCCTTCAACACTTCCTAGTGCTTTAGCTGGGAAGAAGAAATGGCGCAACAAACACCCCAGCAGCACAGCTGTGTGTTAAGTTAAAAGATGATATACAATGGTGTGAGGAATTGCTTGCTATTCTTCATACTATTGTATAGACTCAAATTTTTCTGCCCCTATACGCCATAGCTTTCTCCACTTAACTTGAAACTTTACTCGTTTCACAGCTACTTAAAATCTTTATGTCCCAAGCACTTACTAACCACTAGCTACCAGGAAATACCTTTGACACGTCAATAAAATATGAAAATCCCATCAACAAATTGACCACGAATGGTTGGTGGTAGCGAAATAGCACTTTTCCTACTATAAACATGTTTATTATCATAGCTACCAGGTTTACTTGAACTCTCCCATAGTCGTTAACTGAAGGGATGCAGGTCTCCAATAGGCTAGTCGAATTATATAATATCAGTGACATATGGATATGCTTTTTAGTGTGCTGTTTATTAAGTTGGAGTTGTTACTTCTGGAAGGTAGCTAAGATGGAAATTTTATCTACGAGACGTAAAAATGCAGTATAAAGCCACCACAGCTGTGATTGATCTCAACATAGGGTAGCTGATGAAGCAGATAATGAGAAAAAGTCTTAAAGTAAGTAAAGAAGGCAGAATCAGTAGATTGTTCTAGTAGTCAAACTCCTAAACACCTAAGTTTGTAGGTCGGTACTTGACCAGTACAAATCTTTGACAACACTTTACCAAGATACAAGCTGGGCCTAGTTAGAAACCAACATTAACTCCATGTTATAATTTTAATATTGATGTAAGCGATTTTTACTTTACTCTTACAGAAGACATAGGATCATATACAGACGCCAGCACATCAAGCTACTACAATCTGTCAAATTTCTTTAATAGATTTTCAACTTTATCACTAAAGCATTAAGGTTCAATGTTGATTGGGAAAATTTGACAGTTTCGGGTAGCTTGACCTGCTGGCGTCTGTACATATATCGTACTGCACAAATGGTAATACGGATCTAAATTGCCACACTGTGATCCGTGCTCGATCCTTCTCTGCATGAGAAGTGGCCTTACCTTTCTATCGGAAAATTACAAGCAGTTTTTATTATTCAATATCTCAGTAGCAGGTTTCTTGACCACCCAAAACTGAACATTCTAAACAATATTACGAACCGTCACAAAAAGAAAACCAGCAGCACATTCTCCAAGTCATAAAGTCTGCACTGAATTGTTAATAGTGGTGTAAACGGCTCAGCCGTGATGGCGACTATTGTGCGGTTCGCAGCCGTCGAGAACCGTTAATGACGTATTCAAACACCGGTATTTATGTTAGACCCACAGAATAGTTGCGTACAGAAGGCCGGCTCCATGCATTGAGTGAAAACGCAAGCATACATAAACACGCGTCTACGTACAGCGAAAGCAAGCGTATTTGCGGCAGTCATTTGTATGAGATCGCTATACAGTCAAGTCTTTTATATCTTGGTTACTTTTCAAATTCTTTCCTTTATCAAGTCAGGACACAATATTTTTTGAAGCTACGGCACTGAGCAGACTATTGCATAGATAAGTATATTAAAATACTTGAAAACAAAGATCAAAATAACATACACCTTTGACCGATAACAAGTTGACATCAACCTAAAACCTTAATGGCCTGACCATTTTATGAAACATATTATTATATATTTTTTAATTATACAGAGCCTGTCACGTGTCACATTTTTAATTCGGTCTGACAAGAGCAGACCAAAATAGTTTTTAAGATGACAAACATATTATTTTGGATGTGGCTGTAGGTACAGTGCAAGCGCATGTTTTCGCTCGAAATCAAAATCAAAAGTCATTTATTCAAATTAGGCTGAGAATCAGCACTTTTCGAAAGGGCGGACTGTCTTAAATAACATATTTAAGACAGTCCGCCCTTCACCACTTCTTAGTGCTTTCTTTGGGAAGGAGAAGTGGCGCAACAAACTCCCCAGCAGCGCCCTGCAGTGGGACATTTATTTATTTTTATTTATTTAATCACTTACAACTATATACAATATACATCACAGGCTTTTAATATTAATAATATGTTCTGTGGTACCTATCTCAAATTATTAGACGTACTGATTTCTACTTCATATTCTACCCAGCGCAACAATACTTCTGTCTGTTCAGTAAAAAAAAAACTTGCTACTATAAAATAGTAGGTATACAAAGTTGTTAATGTTATGAGACACAGAACATTAAATTAAACTATTTGCCATTCGTCAGCTACCCACGCCAATATACTAAAAAATAGAATGTAAACTATACTCAAGCAAAAATTAATGAAAACCAAATTTTACTCCTAAATAAAAGCCTCCAGGCATAAAGGGCGTGACAGCTCGTTGAATTAAGCCAACCTTCTTTATTTATTTATTCTGTGTAACACCGGTGATGGTACCGCACTAGGGTAAATATGGGTGCGTGAATGTGGGCTGCTGTTATGTGAAGTGGAAGTGAGAATGGGCTTCGGGTTTATGGTAAAGTTATGATTATGAGGACTGAAGTAGGATAGCTGAACATCTCAAGAAATACCAAGATATGAGTCAAGCATGGCGACGCCATGGCAAACGACTCGCCTGAAATTTTGGTATTATAGTCAGACAGTTAAGTTTTAGTCTTTAAACAGACTGAGGACCCAGGTTGACCGAAGCAAGGAAAACTTGTTCAGCTGGAGATTCATAGACGACTCCGCCTTGGAGTGTAAATGTGGTGCTGTTCCACAAACGATGGGACACTTAATATCATGTCCTGCGTGTCTTGTCAGCTTCACGTTACAGGAACAGATGCTGACGCCAATCACGTAGCAGAATTCTGGGCCAATGATAGTTTCCTTGTCGATAATGCTTTCATGTTTTTGCATTAAAAAAAGAAAGTAACATGTTTAATTAGCACAGTACTGTATGCAAGGAACCCATTACAACGATGCATGAACACATCTATCCAAAAAACGTTGCAACTGTAGATCGTAACGTACTCATGTTACATTCTTGCTCAAAAAATACCCACTTAATAATGCTCCATACACTGACAACTCGACCGTCCCATGTTAGACACTTCCTACCATCATTCCTAAACAAGTACCCAGTCCTACTCCTACCATAACGACTTTCACATGGTGCAAACGATCCAATTTGCCAGCAACTTGATGATCAACAACAGCCGTCACGATGAAGACATTTTGGTCAATGAACAATTGAATTCAAAGACGGTAGGCGTAAGATTGACAGCGCACCGGGACCGGTAGCCAGGGTTGGCAGGACACTATTTGTAGATTGGTTTCTGAATACAGTGGGGGTATTTATAGTTCTTGTCAGCGTATCGATTGCAAAAAGTTCAAACATCTTCGGCCCAAAATTCAGCGGTGCGAACTCCGGTCACTGACACAGTCACAGTCAGATCATCAAGTGCACAGGTGACAGGACATGCAGCGCAGCATGGAAGGTGGGCCATTGTCCATGGGGAGATGCTGCATACGCACTTGAGATTTTCCGCTTGAGTACGCGTTACCGTGGCCAACTTGGAATTCTGTAAATAGACTTCGAACCCAAGTCGGCCGAAGCAAAGTCAATCTCAACAGATTGGGGTTTGTTCACGAACGGCTCACATCTCAAGTATTTCTATTAGATATGAGGGTAGAATTTAATGTTTGATGAAGACTAAGAGGACCGGCAATCTTCACTGGATGAGCGTAGCTGAAGATGTAGCTGAATGGCGAGCCGTTAGAGGGCCAGTGCCCAGCAAGGGACTGCAAATAATGGTGATTGGCTGTAATGATTATAAGCTGAACGGGATTTTTTTTTTTTAACGGGACAATCATTTTAATGTCCCCTCAATAAGGTTTTGTACCACGGTATTCATAATCAGTTCCTCTCTGTGAGAGGGAGTGGGCCGTCTGCATGTCTTCGAATTTTCGGTTCTAGGACATGCCGGTTTCCTCACGATGTCAAAAAACACCCTATTGAGGTATTTGAGGTTTTCCACGGTATTGCAGCAAGCAAACCATGGTGTAGTGTGTGGTGTGTGTCTTTAAAAAAACTTTCATTGCAACCTTTCATTACAGCACTTGATTCCCAGACTCACAGGATAATCTTCACTTAGGCACAGGCCACACAACGTCTCAAACCTACATAATTTTCCAACAGAACTTTGTCAAAGGTTCCCACATACATACTCCTTCTCCTTAATTTCCACAAACTCATTTGTTGAGTGGCAACCCTGCCGCCGCGGGCCAACACGACTCCTTCCATTGTATGCTAATAGAGCTGTGATACGCATGCACATGCGCACACGCATCTAGGATTTTTTTAAGACGTGCTTTCTTAGAATTTTGGGACGTGTACCTTCGTGATGTTTATAGGCAATTCCGTGTGAGATGATTAGTTTCTAGAATCGTGAACTTGAGATTCAGATAGGTAGGTAGGCTTCTTTTGTTTTTGTAATATGGATGGTGGATATTTGGCGTCGGGTAATTCTAAGATTGTAATGTGGTTTGTGTCGTGAGTGCTGTGACTTGTGTTGGTTAGTTACATTTAAAAAACTGAGTTAGGGGCTTTGTGTGGCTAAGTAATAACAGCCGCACGGGTCGATCGATCAGGTTAAGCTATGCTTGCCGCGGTTGGTCCGTGGATGGGTGACCATCTTCACCTACAAAGACCCCTCCGTGCATCGGAAAGTACGGTTAAGCCGTTGGTCCCGGCTGTCATTTGTGGAGCTTTGACAGTCATTACGGGTCGTCAGTAGCCCGAAAGTCTGACAACCAGTCTTACCAAAGGGTATTGTATTACCCAGTAACTGGGTTGTGGAGGTCAGATAGTATAGCCATGTAAAGTATTCAGCTACATCTGGTTAGACTGGAAGCCAGCATAGTTAGGAAAAAGCTAGGCAGATGCTGATGACTCTGCAAGTCAGCACACTTGGCGAAAGAAATATTTTTCGCTCTAGCTATCGTTTTTCATTGGCCAACTGTGCAAAAGCGAAAGGGTGTCCCACGAGACCCGGTTGGAACGAACCGACTGAACTCACGGCTGTTATTTTTCCACAACATAGTTTTATGAGACAGGAGCCCATGCTAAACAAAAGTTGTACTATGGTCCTCCTTTGTGGTACAGTCAGCATCAAAAGTCAATTAACACTGTTACTTTTACAAATCATCTAAATTGATACAAAATGATGCGATACATTGGTTTTCTCTATTTCATGTAATAGCAAAGAGTTAATTATTCTTAAATATCTTATTAATATATGTTTTTTAAGAATATTTATCTCAATAATTAAGATTTAAACAACTAAAGTGTTAACCGACTTTTGATGCTGACCGTACCTTTTCATTGACACTAATTTGTTGGTATCAACGTCTTGTAAATAATAGCGATGTTTGTAATTACCTCATTATCAAAATATAGCCTTTATCACAATAAGGTATATTGAAGTCCGCTCTCAGCCTGAATTTCAAAACACTAATGTACAGGCAGCTGCATTAATATGGAATAGATTAAAACAACTTACAAAAGGGGGTAACCCATTAACGCAGCCGTCTATTAATAAAAACCTGCTCTGTAGATACGATTTTCCAGTACATTAAAACATTTCTTTATCAATTTTTTCATGCTATTTTAATTTAATCGCAAGAGCGTTAAAACGAACCACTTTATATGCAACAAAACTAACATCTGCAGGTCTTTAATATTCAAATACAGAGTGTCTTGTCACTCTCTTATCTTTTAAACGACATTAGAAATTATTATTAAAATAGAATTCCATACACTTATTTTGTATGTCTCTGGTACGTTAACAGACTTTGACAGAGATAAGATATCAACGCGGAGAGTACTTAAATACATCTAGCTGATAGTAGGATAGAATACGAAAACTGTGCAGAAGCGAAACTCATGTAAATTCACGGAAAATAGCTGCTTAGCAGCTTATTTAATTGGCTATCAACTTCAAACTCAAATTGACGTAATGTGTCGATCTGGAGACCAATTCCCGTAATTAAAAATGTTAAAAATCTAGTCGCAATCTCATCTCAGCGATAATCAATGTCAAAAACTTGTCAAAAATGTAGGGAAATTACAAGTATTTTTGCCTATCTGTTTAAAGGACAATTAATTTACAGTACTTTCCTTAATTCGCGCACGGCTTCTCGCCGCCAAAATAAAAACCTTCCCTCACCCGAATTTTGCCAATTGCCCTAGACAGAATAAGGGTGTTTTTGCACATATCTTCGCATTTGGTGCAATAGTGTCTCTTCTATACAACCTTATTCTATAATCCTTAATGACATCTAGCTGATAATGTGTACCTCAGGTTCAATTAGTAAGGGCTCGGAGCTAACAAGGGACGGTAACAAATTATTAAACGGAGAAACATAGTAGAGATTATGAAGGACCGTTTAGTATGGTGACCATGTTGAGAATTTGGTGGGACATGTTCACTTTAAAGCTTGGTGAATAATCGTGTATTATGCATTTGGTGAAATACTTTGACTTCTACATTTATGGCTGTAGTTCATATGGTGTTCATATTAAAGGGAATTATTTTCTATACCAATCTTTTAAGGTACTCGAAGCCTGTTTAATATAATACCTACCTATGAAATTCCAATCGGTTTAGAGATATCTTTAGTGTTAAGTACCCACTTTACACAAAAAGATGATAGTAAAAATTAGGTATTCAGTTATTATTCTACCCATGAAAATAACGCCATTTAATGACTCACTTGGATAATTATTGTCTGAATTTGGGATATCCGCACATGCATCACAATCAACACGTATGAGTCGCACAGAAAAAAAACCTAAGTAAAAATATCTCCAAGATTTTATAAAGGGCCGGTTCATCAGTAACTTCAAGTAGCTAAACATTAACTAAGGACTCCCATTCCAAAACTATTAACTAAAAACACTTAAATCTAAAGAACATTTTCACCGCTACAAATATCAGGCAGCGTTACGTGTAAGAGCGCGTTGGCCGCTCGTCGGCAACATTTTAAATTCGCTCATTATCATAATATGGCGATCAATATTCGATGTTTGCTTCGCCGAGTGAGAGCCTATCTACATGCTGATTGCATCCCGTCCATCGGTCCGTCCGATGTGTTACACTCTTTATTAGGGTGACCATAAGAACGTTTTTGTATCTAGGCTGTGTGTGTGAGTAGGTGTTTACGTGGGTTCTGTGAGATTTAGGTGATTTGGTCTCGTAGATTGATTAGATGGGAGTATCGGTTAGATAAGTGTGAAATAACTTTGTTCAAATGTCACAAACAGGAAATGCATAAATTGTTTGTGTTTAGGAAAATCGTGTTTGAGTTTTCGTATACGATGTTTTTATTTAATTATAGAAAGATATATTATAGTATATATCATCGACGGTCGAATTCTGAATAAATAAAATTAAAATAAAAGATAAACGTAATAATTTATGACGTTGACAGCACCTTTGGAGTACAAACATACCAATATTTTTCTTCCACATGTGTTATCGTAAGTTATACGTTCGTTGTTTACGGAACCCTAAAAGAGAATCAAGCATAGTGCAGCACAGCTATTATTTTATACGAACTAAGCCCTTTTTTAGCATAACATAATTAAAACCGCCAATATAAGTTATGGAAGTGAAGTGTTTATATTAAAATCCTGACGTGCGTCTACAATGATGTTGCCTCGACATATTAATTAGTCAATAATTTGCAAAATGCTAATGTTATGGGAATTGGAATTCTCAAAACTTATTAAATATTTATGCCTTGGTAGATGTATGAGCTATTCTAGTAAGGAATGATGAGGTGATATTAAGTTGTAATTTGTTTTATTTTTAAATGTATAAATTATGGTGAACACGTAACAAAAAGTGGAAAGTGCCTATTACATTTTGTTGAAGTCAATTTATGGATGAATAAAATTTTCTACAGTTTACGAGAAAGCTGTATAGGTATCATGTCAACATACTATAAGAATGTACACTCAAATTTTATGACTTACACCAATAAATTCTCGTAAAAACGAGTAGTTAACCTTTGAATTTTATACCAAAACCTTGTCACATGTAGAGTACCTAGTTACATATCTACAGAATAATTTTCTCGCAAAGAATTACAGGTATCATTACGCAGTTAGCAAACAAGTATCACTGTAATTTATATCACTATCCGCTTCGTTTGAACCGGTTAATTACGAATTCTTATTCGGACCTGTCCGTACACTTTTCTGAATCATGGTTGCCCCGACGCATACTTGTGAATGTCGCATTTGCCTAGTTGCTTTGCGTTTTATGTGTATCTAAGTAAATTTGATATTATTATAAATTGTATTAATAAAACTCAGTACGTTGACCAGATATTGAAGCTTTCTAATTAACACAGTATTTATTTTTAATTAGAACTAGCTGTTGCCTGCGACTTCGTCTGCGATCCAACTTGAAAAGATGGATGAAATCGGTAAAGTCGTTCTCAAGACCAAGGGAAATAGGGATTCATTTTATATATACAGATATCTGTAATAATTCTGTATTCATAAATGTTTTTCGCTATAAATTTTTATGGAGTTGTTCGTTGAGATTTTTTTCTTAAGTAGACACTTAAAAAAAACGTTTTTTTTTATAGGTATATTGCATTTTTTTTTATTGAATACTTGTTACTTTTAATAGTGTACTTTTATGGGACACACTATTAAAAAATATAGTTTTTTAGTTCGTTTTTTATGGTGTTCGGCATCGTGTTTAACAATTTTATCTAAATTATTTATTTGTTTTTACTTATAATGTTTGTAAGGAATTTATTTTTACGATTATGTATTATTTGATAGCTTTAACTACACCTTAAGTAAACTATATTTTTAATATCCCCATAAAACTTCTAATTTAAAGTTAATATGTAGTAGACAGCTGTATGTTTTAGATAGACCTACAAAATTATTGAGATACGAGTGAATAAAATACATCCTCATTGTGTAACACACTTACAATGACAATCCGAAAGATTTTGAGAGAAAATTCCTAATCCCTTACTTCATAGGTTTAAACAATTCGTCTGCTTAGCAATGTAAATAACGCAATGAATGTTGTTGAACTGTCAAAATTGACATTGCCGTTGCCTTAGATACGCACGCACATAAGTGATGTTATTGGCAATTCGGCACCCCAATTGCGTAGGAAATTTCTAATCCATTGCTTCATAGGTTAGAAAAAATCGTCTGCTCAACAACGTAAATAACGCAATGAACGTTGTTAAACTGTCAAAATTTGTGTTACGCAATTACTCTAAGTGATGTTTTCTATAATTTAAACAAATATGTAAAATAATCAGCATGCGCAGAACGTAGTAGGTAAATATGTATAGAAAAACACTGAACCATTTAATTTTCCGTATACATAGGGCCCTCTTCTAAATAGGAAGCTTGTCTTAACTAATACTAAATAAGCATATAACCACTAAAACTACTGATAGGTCTATATGCACTAGACCACACAAGTAATTTCTATATGGACATCATATCCCATCCTATTCCTATTACGATCTAGGCATATTTTATATCTAGACTCTAGATATTTGATTATTCAACGATCTAGACGGGTTTTCTAGCCGTTTTAAGATCTTGTGGATGCGATATCTGGAGTCTGAGTCATCTCTTATTAAGTCTAGTCGTATACTATGTATATGCCTGCTATATTATTTATATTTTTTTTAATGCCAACTCGCTCTACTGGATTTGTTTCTTGGTCATCCTTTGATAAAATGTTGTCTGTAAAGAGCATAAGTGCATAATCAGCCTATAATGTTCCCACCGCTGGTACACAGGCCTCCTAGCTCTCTCCGAAAGGGGGTGTTTGTAATCTACCACGCGGGCCCAGTGCGGGTTGATAGATAGATGTCACATGTCTTCGGATTTTTGGTTCTAGGACATGCTGGTTTCCTCACGCGGTGAGATGGATACAGAATCACACTGCAGAAGCACCTGGCCGCGTAGTATTTAAAAGATGCCCATCCATAGACAAATATCACCCATCTCTTCCCTAATCCAATGCTTACTCTAGGATGCATGTCCGGTAGGCTCTTAAATCCTACCCTTTCCTACGGGCACGTCTTCCTTACAAAAACCGCGCCCCCCGGTCTACTTCTTGATATGCAATGGTCGCTGTAGCACCATGAACATGAGGCTACAGGAGCTAGTGCGAATCTTGGGGTTCATTCGATTAATCGAGTCTGGTCAAACCACGCTGGGATCGGTGCAATTCATTCATTCATTCATTCTAGCACATGCTGGATTCCTCACGACCAACGTTCACCGTTTTGAGAGCAGTGGTGATAAAATTATTAACACAAAGTGCTTGCCACAGCGCTTGCCTGCGTTCGAACCCACGACTTACTACTACCGTTAACACTGGGCCACCACAGCTCCCCGAAGAATGTACAGACGCCAGCACATCAAGCTACTACAATCTGTCAAATTTCTTTATTAGATTTTCAACTTTATCGCTGAAGCATTAAGGTTCAAGGTTGATTGGGAAAATTTGACAGTTTCGGGTAGCTTTACCTGCTGGCGTCTGTACGTACTGTAACTAATTAATGTCAAGCTGGAACGATTTAGATATATCATTTAATAATTTGAACAATGCTCTGCTACCAACGGTTTTTTTATTTTTATTTTATTAGATTTACCTATCAATTTATAAACCTAAAAATCCAACGGATTATTTTATTTGATTATTACAAAAAAACCTAAAACTAGATTACAACTCTATGACGCAATACTTATGACGTAAATACTTAATTTAAAGCTCACGTGGCCCTAATTAACGAGCCAACGAGGTCCGTCAAAATTAATAAGGGTAGTTTATATGCGCACTTTGTTAAAATGATTTATTCGTTTAATAAACTTAGTAGGTAGTAATTATTAGAGATGCCACGAATATTTGGCTACTACTCGAGATTCGGCCTATTCGGCAACTTTTGGTATACATCCGAATGTTGCGTATTTGGATGAACAACGAATACCAAATCATGAAAATACATATTCAGATAATTACTCAATAATTTATTTACTGTAATCACATTTTTTACATTTAATTCCTAAAAAGTTGTGATAAATGTAAACAATTTTTTCAGCAATTGTTGATAGCAAACGATTGCACTTTTCTTAATAATCTATATCTGCTTCTGAAAATAGCCTCTCACTATAAACTACTGCAGAAAGGCGATGGAAAAATCTTAGCGAATTCTGTGAGGGATGGATAGTGTTTTGCCTTTGCTTATCACCACTTGTATGGGTATGCATTCCATCGAGACGAGCAGTTTTCAAATAATGCGTGTCGTGGACGATCTACTCGCAAATTAAACAAATACGCCTGCGGGGTTGCTACCATGCACACCACAATGATATAGGTTGTAACCTGTCACCCACAAAATGTACACATTTTGCTGAATATTCGGCGCTTCGGCCCTCTCGGCTGGCTTCGGCTCTCTATTCGGCAAAATGCGTGACCAAATATTCGGTATTCGGCAATCACTATTAATTATTGTGTGTAAGCAGCCTAAATTAAGAGGTTACAAGAATTGAGGTATTTTTTTGAAAAATGTCTATTGTTAGTCATTTATCTTTCGGGTAGTTTTTGGGTCAGATAACTATTTAATTATTGTGGTGGGTAGACATTACAATAATTGTTACCTAAGGTAATATTTTAATTAAGTTACGAGTACATGTGGTGCCGTTGTTTTGAGATGTAAAGTCAGATACGGTTTTAATAAAAAATATTAAAATTAATAATAAATAACTTGTTTTTATATAGATTTATAAATATTTCGAGATCTTTCTGCCTAAGTAGTTTTTTCATTTTTACTTTTTCGACCCTATTTTCTCATTAAGGCATGTTTATTTTATTATATTCAGGTCCAAACTTACGATAGTGATGAATTCAGATCCAAAAAATCATGTATATAACTTCTATACATGATGTTTTGGATCTGAATTCAAAGTATAAATCATTCAAACACCACTGTCAATTGAGTGTATCCATGAGGATTTCCCAGAGAAAACTCAAATTCAAATCATTCATTTCAATTAAACCATGTACAGGCACTTTTGAATTGTCAAAATTAAATAGTCGGTCAGTTAGTCAGAAAGTTGAAGCTAGTTGCCCATTCCAAAACGTAGATCTCTGTGGAGAAGAACGGGCGGGAAGAAACTCCACGGACACTCTTTTAAATCAAGATATTATTACAAAATCCTGGGTACATTATTCTTATTGCTTCTATATGTGAGAACAATGTAAAAAAGAAGCAATTTAAAATATAAAATTAAAGAATCAGCAGCAGAGATCAGAGATTCAGCAGTTCGTGGATCTTTCTTTAGGCAAGGGCCAGGCCAGGACGAGGTCAGCCTCGTCCTGGCCTGGCCCTTGCCTGAACCTGTCCCTGGGCCTTAGCATTATAGGTCACCATTGGTTCCGTATCCAGAAGAATAGCAGTACTGCCACGTTGAAAAGCAAAATGCGAAATGCGTTGAAATTCTTTGACCAAAAAGCAATCAATTTTGTTCAAAGATCTATAGAATTATACATATCCGTCCAAAGCCAGCGATGACTAGTCACACAATATCTGTGATACCGATTCTCTGAGTCATCTCACCTAACTTATGATATTATTTAATCCAAAATGGTGAACTTAGCCTCAAGTGTGGCATTATGCGTGGGAGTCTAAAACATAATCGTAAAGTCTAATTTTATTATTTCTTCTGAAGACTTGAAATGATTTTAAATGATCATTTTATGATTATCTGTGAATACGTAGCCTGATCTTTACTGGTTTGTCTAGGTGTGTGTCTGTAATAATATATAGATACAGATATTCTATTTCACGAAGTCCGTTCGGCTTTGATTGTAATAGTGACGTATCCCGACAAGCGCGCTTGTGTGTGCGTGATCGACACTGAGCGCTCTCGAGGTTACGCACACAAAAACAATGTGCATGTGCACGCTTGACAACATTCATAGCCAAACGGACTTCGTGACACAGAACATCTGTAGCTATAATGCATATTAAGCCGTTGGTCTTAGCTGTCATTCGTCCACGAATGACAGCTAAGACCAACGGCTGTCAAACGACTGTCAAAGATCCATCTTTGACAGTCGCTACGGGTGATTAGAAGACCAAAAGTCTGACAACAAGTCTTACAAAGGGGTATTACCCAGGAACTGGGTTGTGGAGGTTAGATAGGCAGTCACTTCATGTAAAATACTGGTACTCAGCTGCAATCCGGTTAGACCGGAAGCCGACTCCAAAGAAAAGGCTAGGTTTTGAAAACGACATTGCGGGTAGGACAGAATATGTGGTCTGTATTTGAGAAATTTAGAAAGTAAGTAGGTACTTACCTTTTCTGATGTCTTCATCTGCTGTAATGAGGAAAAGTCCATGTTCAGCAGTACATAAATAGACTACGATAATCACATAGAGCAGTGGTGGCCTCAACTTAGATCATGAGCACCCAGGCAGGTGATTTACTCTGTGTATTTAATTTCATCGCCACTGCTCTCAAAACGGTGAAGGAAAACATCGTGAGGAAACCGGCATGTCCTAGAACTAAAATTTTGAAGACATGTGACATCTACCAACCCGCACAGGGCCCGCGTGGTGGATTAAGGTCCACTGCCACAGAGAGGAGGCTTTCTATCCTTATTTGCTGATTACGCAAAGCACAATTAATTAGTCCTCAATGGCAAATAAACCTTCAGAAACCAGAGTTTGTTCTTTGATAATGCATTGATTTTCCGATTCTTATTTGCCAGCAATTTTTAGTTCTGAAAAGCACAAAAACATTATTGATACTACGGTCAATGCAATGTACCTAATACTACTATAATACGAATAAATTGATTCTCTACGCAGACAGAGCCGCAGGCGAAAACAATACATTATCATTCATCAACAATTCTTATAACTCAAAGAAATTAATACTAACCGACAGCTGATCTAATCATTTTGTCACGTTTAAATTCAATTAAAATAATAATACTTGGCGGCAAAGAGTAGTCAATGCAATATTTAACATTTATATTATAATAATAAAAACGTCACGTAATGTATACCTAATAACACAATATATTCAAAGTTTTTAGGAAATGACATTTCGTAGTTTTAATTTATGTATCCTGAATCAATTTATTTTGATTATCTTGAGTTATCTTTTTTGTGTGTGAAAATAACAATGTTATTCTATCATAGAAATGTAAGTATATATCAATATTTCTGTGTGAAAGATGATGTAATTAAAAGGTGGTGACTATCGAGATAACGACTAAAGTATGGAAGAAAAAGACATGTTGTGCCGACTCCAAATAAAGAATAAGAACAGGAGAATGATAACCAGTAGATATTAATAATTTGGAAATGAACAAAATGAAAATTTATGTTTTGCATACATTCAGAGACATAGAAAAAAATAGGACAAATGTTAAAATGCCTACTTTTAGGAGAAATAAAATACTGTCATCTTTGGGGTCAACATGGCCAGAGATCGGACAAAACTGAGAGGTTTGAAAAAAAAGGAGAGGCAATGCAGGCTAACAAAAAAAAAAAAAAACGATAATAACAAGTAGATATTATGTTTTTAAATTCATATATATTTAAAAAAAAATTGCATTCACCCAACCATGGCCTGGAAAGGCTTCTGGGCCGAGTGGCAGGGAAACGCGCTCACGGCAGAGCACCGGCAAGATGGTCAGACGCAGTCAAGAATGCTGTTGGAGGCAGCATCTACCGAGCGGTCCACACTGCAGAAGACCGCCTAACTTGGAAACGCGTCGTACTTATGTGTTCGCGATCCTCGGCATTGAGGGAACGACGAAGAAGATCATGTTTTTGTATCTCTCAATAAGATTTGTACTATCATTCATTCTCTTTTCGACATGAACCACTGAATTTCAATACGTCTACTTGGGGTTGCCTCATCGCGGGCAAAGCCTGGATGAGGCTGGCACAGGAACGGGGTGATTGGCACAAGAAAAGAGAGGCCTATGTTATGTGAAGTTGGGCTGTGGACGATGATGATGATGACGATGACGTATACTTCTTTCGCTCAAGGGCTCCAACAAGCCCAGGATTGTAGTCAACGACACGTGTAGAGGATTGTCCAGTTTCATGATGTTTGAAGTGTATATTTGCGAACGGAGCCGGAAGGGGGGGCGACGACCTTGTATGTCAACAGACGAACCGTCAACGCGCCGGACAAACAGACATGTTGTATGGGCCAAGTTATGAGCGGAGGCGGGTAGAAGGTTTGGCTCGAAACTAAAGAGCAATTCCCATACACTAAACTAAAAAGCCGCGAATCATATTTTAATCAACGTACAACTTAGTACTGACCAGCAAATTGCAAAAAACGGAAGAAAATTTAAATTTCGAGGTTTTACGTTCATATATTTTCTGTTAGTAAATCAGCAAAAATTTAATTCCAATAAGATTTATTTTGTACCTACTAAGAATGACCCAACCTATATAGAAAGATGACGAACTTAAATTCTAACAGAATATTCCACCAAGACTGTTGTTGTTTCTTTATATTCCAACAAGAACAAATCCCATCATTGATACTTCTATTTTTTCTTATATATGTATTTGACCACTACCTCACTCGGGGGCCTAAAAAGGCCACTTTGGCAGAATCATAAAAAGAAACAATTTTATTAATAAAAACTGTAATGAAAAATTTACCGATAAAATTACGGTTTTTATTTTTTTCATGCGGCAATGTTTACACCAAATATGAAATGAAATTTTAAGAAAATTAGAGGAATTGCTAATGATCTGCTTGGAATTCAGGAATTGAATAGTTTTTAGAGGTATTGCGGCCCTCAGGTCTTACGCAATAATGCGGTCGATGGGAGTGGAACCTTGTCTAGAAGTGTACCAATTTGAATTCGCTTCAGTCTATCCCTTATACCATCACCCATAGCGTCATGTGGACAGTGCCAACACGATATGTACATAGGTCTAAGACAACACTGACCGTTCTCACGACTTGTTCCGGAACGGGACGGACAATACAAATTAGGGACCGTACGTGCGGGAACGTGAACACAACGTGAATTCTTTATCTCGTGTCGGCTGAGAGTGGCTCGTGCTATGGGGAGAAGAGCGAGTTATTGAATAGATTGGTAAAAGTACTAGACATAGTACTTCTGTACCTGCTACTTGGAGGTATCTGTATTGTGCAACACACTTCATATTTCAAACAATGAAAAATACGTCGAGCCACTATGTGTATAATACAAAAATTTAAAAGAATTCCATCCAAACTCAACTTAAACTCAAAGCATTTATTAAAAATAAACCAATTACAGGCACTTTTGAATTGTCGGGATCAGTCAGTCAGAAAGATGAAGCTAGTTGCCCATTCCAAAGCGTAGTAGCGTAGTTTACCTATGGAGAAGAACGGACAAGAAACTCCACGGATACTCTTTTAAAACATAAAATTCTTACAAAATATTGGTTACATCATTCATGTTAAAATTATACATGTGAGAATGATTTGAAAGACGTACACGTTAAAAGCGTTCGTTATAAAAAAGATAAAAACAATTCAGAAATTAAAATAAGCCGTTCAATTAAAGTAAACCGCATAATTATCTGAATGTTCTAACTTATAATAAATAAATAAAATAAATAATATATATATCTATATAAAAAGTAAAACTTATTAACAAGTCTTTCGACCTATATTTTGGAATTCGTTATTTAAGGATTTAGGTAGTATTAGATTTCGTAAAAAGAAATTAAAAGCGAATTCTGATCCAGTTATCTATTCCAACTCAAAATTTTTAAGGCTTTATACGATTGAAAAAAAGAAAACTTTCTTCCAGTTCTTTTCTATCTTTTTCTATTCATCAAAGGCTTTTGCCATTAAACACTTAAAAGCTAAGTGCAATCAGCTGGACGGTATGAAGACAGACAGACAGACGCATTGCTCTTTGAGTTACTTTTTAAACCTGGTTTTAGGGTACCTAAGGCTTAGGTTGAACCCTAGTGCTTATGTCCTATTAGTTTTTTTGGTTTTTGTTTTAAACTTTGCCCCACACTAGGAATTTCTCCTGTATCGTGGGTTCGGTTACAAACATTTAAACTCATCATACACAAACAGCCAGACCCGGAACAACTACTTGTAGGCCACACAAATATTTGTTCCGTGCGGGAATCGAACCCGCGACACGCAGCGCAGCAGTCAATCGCTTAACCACTGTGCCAACCGTGCCGTGAAAGTTGAGCTTTTGTTTAGCATGGCAGCAGATGATAAAGTTTTGTTAGGTCATCATCATCATCTGCCTAGCCTTTTCCCAACTATGTTGGGGTCGGCTTCCAGTCTAACCGGATGCAGCTGAATACCAGTATTTTACATGGAGTTTTGTTAGGTAAAGAATTTATTTGTCTACCAACTTAAATTGTACGTGTAATATTCAAATCACAACAGAGGCAATTCTCGTAATTTTAAGAACGTTCACAGTCTGATCTCAGTCTCGATCTGTCAAAAATACCTCTAATTTCCCTACATTTTTGACAAGTTTTTGACATTGATTGTCGCTGAGATGAGATTGCGACTAGGTTTCGATTTAGACGTTATTAATTACGAGAATTGGCCACCAGTCTTTGACAGTTGTATGAAATGGCTATAGCAGGCCAAATTGGCTGAACTAGTGTGACATTCAACATCTGTCAGGCAGGATGACACCTCAAAATTTTCCGTGTTTTTCAATTTTAATGTATTTTCTTCATCTTCATGATTTTTCATCATCGAGTTTCAAAAATTCGCAATGAATGTGCGCAATATGGAAGGAGTGATGGGCTATGGAGAAATGGTGCAGTTGCACGCTGCGTGAGCGTACCGTGATCCATCGCTACTCGTTCGATGTTCACCGTGCACAGGATGGATGGAAAGCAGCACTTGCTCCGTTGGTGTAATTGCCGTATGGCGTTCCAATGTGAGGATAAATAAATAAATGAGATTAAATGAGATTAAATGTGACAGTTAAATAAATAATTTTCCTGACTTTACTCACTGTAAATGAAAAGCTTCATCCGAAAAAGTATTAATGATTCTGTGGTTAATTGTATAGATCTTCGTCACAAAAGATCTTATTCTACATAGGTATTATTTGCTCCACGTGGAGGACCTTAAGCCTCCTGTGAGAGCAAAAATAATTCAGAAAATCATGTAAGGAACCATCCCCTCTCAAATCTTCCTCGCTATCTTTTTTCTAGATCTCAAGATGAAGCGTCTCAAAGTAAAACTATGCTAAGAGGTCCAATCAAAATAACTATATCGCAGGCGATAATTGCACTTAGCAGGATGGGAATAAGTGCTGATCATCCGTGCTGGCTGAATGCTGCTCGGCGGTATATCCTTTTTTGTTTGAGGGTAATCTTCGACGCTGGGGCTGTAAATAAAACATAAAATGTGTTAGGTATTTGAGAACTTGTTCTAGAAATGAGGCCATAAGAGCCACAGTGGCCTAACTATAAAATTGAACTAATTTTTAGGCCACTGTGGCGCTATGACTTTTAACGTTTAGAGCAGTTTTTTCAAATAAAGTCAGTATTGAAGAAATGACAGTTAGGCCACTGTGGCTCTCATGGCCTCAAATAGTAGTCGTTTTTTCTTTAAACTACGGAAGTTTTAAGGACTCCAGTGTACTTCAGTGGTTTGGCAATTCCTTAGTAAAAGCCCGGAGTTTGGGTGTTGGCAGTGTGATGATAAGTGAGCAATACTTACTTGCTTAAAGGGACGCTCCAATCACTAATCTGTTCTTGTAAATTATGTTGGAGAAATAAATGATTTTTGATTTTGTTTTTTTTTATTTTATAACTTCAAAACTATTTTAAAATAATAAAAAAACAAATATTTACACCCGCAATAATTAAATTAATAATATAATTTATTGATTTAATTATTGCGCGTATTTTTTAATTTTTTAGGGTTATACCCTTAAAAGTCCTTTCATTTTCTAAATTGCCCTCGAAAAGTGACCCAATACATATTCAAAATTAATTTACTTACGTTACACGTTCGTGTTTGGGTCACAGAAATCCATACTATAACCCGTGCCTCGAAAAACACGTTAAGTCGTTGGTCCTGCGCCTGATCTCTCTCCGGTCGTGTCGGATTGCCGTCCCATCGGAAAATGAGAGTAAAGGAAGAGAGAGTGCACCTGTTTCTCGTATACACTTATGCACTATATGTATATCGGCACGGTTGGCGCAGTGGTTAAGCGATTGACTGCTGCGCTGAGTGTCGTAGGTTCGATTCCCGCACGGAACAAATATCTGTATGGCCTACAAGTAGTTGTTCCGGGTCTGGCTGTTTGTGTATGTGAGTTTAAATGTTTGTAAACGCACCCACGATACAGGAGAAATTCCTAGAGTGGGGCAACGTTTAAAAAAAACACAAAAAAATCTTATAGAACATAAGCACTAGGGTTCAACCTAAGCCTTAGGAACCCTAAAACCAGGTTTAAAAAGTAACTCAAAGAGCAATACATCTGTCTGTCTGTCTTCATACCGTCCAGCTGATTGCACTTAGGCTTTTAAGTGTTTAATGGCAAAAGCCTTTGATGAATAGAAAAAAA
Source organism: Apamea sordens (assembly GCA_945859715.1). Classification (NCBI taxonomy): domain Eukaryota; kingdom Metazoa; phylum Arthropoda; class Insecta; order Lepidoptera; family Noctuidae; genus Apamea; species Apamea sordens. The sequence continues at coordinate 16,279,633 of OX244001.1, forward strand.
AAACAAAAGACATCTCCCGCGCCGAAGGCTGATCGCCGTGGCCGAAATTCGGTCTGGAGGAGTTTATTTATTTATTCACATCAGTGGTTGTTTTTTTCTTAATTCCAGATTCAGAGAAGTCCCATAGTAACTCACCGTATCTACTCCTTTAATCAAAATACTCCATTCTGCCATTCTTCTATTGATTTCCGTCTTGAATTATTAGTTGTTTTTTTTTTTTGTGTATCACTTCGTTGTGCAACCATAAGCTCTCAGACTGTCGGCTTTTAATTTATCTATACAGGGTTCACGTCTGTGAAGTTTACATATAAAACAAAAACTGATATTTCAAGTAACTACAGTCGTTGACCGCCCAAAAAAATAAAACAATGAATCTATTTTTTTTTTCGTTTTATCGTATTTAGATATACGATCCCCATAACGTCTGCGGAGTTTTGCTAGCTAATTTAGTTTCACCCTGTATATGTATTTATCTGATTAAGAGCTGGATTTTCCAACGTCAAGTATCGTATATTTCGTCTCATTATATCTCGTCTCATTATATTTGTCAGTTTTTTTTTTTTTGTTTTTTTTTTTTTTGCAATATTACTCAACTCACACTAGGATTTATGTACATATTCGTTTCTATTTTTTATTTGTCACATATTTATCTTATATAAGTATGCATACACACGTCACGTTGCGGTTTAAAACTGATTTACATCCGTCACCTCACACATCAGGTTCAGTTGAAAACTAGCGTCAGGCACTATTGTCTGGCACTTTTGCTGAACTGGGCTTGGTGCAGCGGTGAGGCACACTTTCCTGCTAATTTCTTTCATCGGTCTATAAACTAGTTTTCTATTTGTTCATTTATTTGTTGTTATCTGATGTAATGTATCTGGTGATTGTGTGTCTTTTGGTCTGTGCTAAATAAATGGATTTTCTTTCTTCTTTCTTTCTAAATGGTGAAATAAAATTGATGTTTGACAGTTTTTATTTGATAATTATACAAGTAATACAAAAAAAAATATAAAATAAGTAAAACTAAAAAAGGGAAGCTCTTGTTAAGAAAATCGGTGATTATAACACAAGATTAGGTACCTACTAACGTCTCAAATTCCCCTTTATAAAAAAAAAAAAAATAGATTTAAGTTAGCATTTAACAATTCCAACAGAACTCAAAACCCTAAACCAATAAGACGCAATAGATTATCTTATAATTACCATATAATTTCTAATAAGCTTCTCCTATAAAATTCATTTCATCTGATAATAATTATAATTATGAAAGTCCCCTTAAAAACAGATACACTTTCTAAGACACAGATTTGATAGTAAATGGAGAGATGGATGGATGCGCCAATGGATGAGCACGAGAACGGCGCGAAAATTATCTAGTAGTAAAGATTACAAAACACCGTTGATCTTGAAATTGGTTTAATCTGTGACATTTGTTTCTTTTTTCATACACTCTATAAAATATAGTCAATATTTCCTGTGATTTTGAAATAATAATCATTAGGACTACCTTATAGATCCCATTTCCTTACTTCTTTGCGGATGAGAAACATAATGCGATCTTGTTGGAAATAGGCTTGTCGCAAAAGCCACTTGTTTCGGCCATTTTAGTGCATCTCAGGCGGATGATGATTGATCTCTCTCAGAAGACATTATCATGGATCTGTGATGAACAAATAAGCCCAGTACGCAATTTTTTTATGCGACGATTTTATCGCGCCCTTGATACGCAACTGAGCCGAGCATTGAGAATCCAAATCTTTGAGACTGCAACTCAGTGCATCAAAAAATACACTGTTGAATTTTCATCTCTCGGCGTGAAAATTCAGTGCGCAATAAAAAATAGCATGTGGGAACAAGGGCTTAAAGAGTTTATTATTACCTAAGACTCCAATTACTCATGTCTCCGTGGTTCGAAAGTTACTTCAGTTTTATACGATTCAGATACGGTAAGTGAACTAACATAAAAGGCTCCTAAGGACGTTAGCAACAATGTTGTTAACTGCCTCTATATGTGAGTTCTTAGGAGAGTTGGCAATTAAAACTAATATAGTAAATTGTGAGGTCTTTATGTAGTCTAGAAAGCTGACTAACTTCCTTTTACGAAGCTCATAGAATGAAGTGGTTATAGAATTAAAATTAATTAATTTTCAGTATTCTGGGCGTTTTTGGATGATATTGATGTGGACATGTTTTTTATTTTTGTATACTTTATTATTTGGTCATATATTTTAGTAGGTAATGCAAATAGTTAGGCTCTGTACATTAAGCTAACCATTTTTTGACAACTGTCTTAGAACGTAACTATTCCAGATTACGTAAAAGTTAACTTTATAATGAGTCATAAAATAATTATATAAACTATGTACCTTATGTTATTGAATTATCTTATTTATGGCTTCTTACAGACATTATAATACCGTACGTGTATCAATCAATGTATTATGTGTTGCTGCAATCACTAGATCCATCTGTCAAGAAACGGTTTACCTAATAGATGGACAGGGTATAGTTGTGAAATAATTGTATATAGGTACGCAATTTTGTGTTGTTCTAAATTAATTAAAAGCGGACAAATCTCCCAATACTATTTCTTTCTAATTTGTAATTTTTGCTATAATTAAAATAGCTTTCTAATTTTTTGTTGGGAATTGTTTTGGATTTAATAACTCTTAACCAGACATGACATGGTGTCAATTTAATGAGGTACTTATGGTATTAATTATGGTATTAAGATTCATTCGTAAAAATCCATTCGAGAGGACTATAAAGCATTAAAACAGCTCAGACACATATTCATATACGTCGGTTACAACAAAGTAAACTTTAATTAGCAGACAGTCAGTATTTTCCACATTTAAGTTGGTAACAATGACAAAACCTATTAAACTATTTGTTGAACCCTAAACGCTCCCAGGACGTTATAAAAATAAAAGTGTCTCGTTCAAACAAATATATTCAGCCTATAATGTTTCCACTGCCGGGACACAGGTCTCCTCTTTGTGAGAGGGAGTGGGCCGTAATCTACCACGCGGGCCCAGGTCGGGTTGGGAGTTGACACATGTCTTCGAAATATATGTTCTAAGATAGGCCAGTTTCCTCACGATGTTTTCCTTCACCGTTTTGAGAGCAGTGGTTATGAAATAATTTACACCAAGTAAAGCGCCTGACTGGGTTCGAACCTACGACCTACATACAACTCGTAAATCGCGACCGTTACCAGTGGGCTACCACTGCACACAAATCGATTCATCATCATCATCATCATTTCAAGCGAACGACGTCCACTGCTAGACATAGGTCTCCCTCAAGCACGTCCACTTCGACCCGGTTCTGTGCTTCCTGCATCCAACGGGTGCCTACACAAGGTCGTCGGTCCACCTTCTGGTCGGCCTTCCAACGCTACGTCTTCCAGCACGCGGTCACCACTCCGCCACTCGCCACCTTCCGGCCCCATCGGCCATCTGTTCTGCGAGCACCACTGCCCACTTGGTAGTGGGCAGTGGTGCTCGCAGCTTGGTAGTGGTTAAGTTTCACAAATCGATTAAATACGTCTAATTAATCAAGTACAAGTACTTCGTATTAGTGTCAATTTGGCACAAATTATCTACCAGATGACTGTGATAGGTACCTATTCCCTTCAGATTGTAATCAGGCGATGTTTTCCGCCCACAGGCCCTCAACAGCATTATAGATTAATGAGTATTGAGGTGGGGGACACTGTTGTCGGCACTGGATTATATGCCCTTCATGACTGGTAAGAATAGTACCATGAGTAGTTTTAAAGAATCATAGAGCCTTCCATGCTTGGCATAAGGCTCCAAACGTCAAGATCCGAAGACGTACGAAGGTCTTTGGTATCGGAAAATGTATTGTTTTTGTTGAGGCCACCTGGCAAGGCACAGATGACAGTGTTGGAGTAAGGATGTGACCGAGTGGCATCCAAGGACTGGAAGATGTAGTGATGGCCGTCCGGCGGCGATCTGGCCGGACGACATTGTTATTATCGTGGGTAAAACCTGGATTTTCCTGGCACAGGAGCGTGGGGATTAGCACAAGATAATCAAGTGCAAGATTCCAAAAAGAATAATTAGAAGAGAATAGTTCAGATTAGAATTCCAATTTGACAACTTCTTATGAAAATCTAATCTATGTGCTGGTGACGTTTGGTATCAGATAAGAAAATGCCATCCTCTACTGCGCTCAGGATCTGCGAAAGGTAACTAGGGTTTATGATAATGGTAACGGTAAGGAATGTCATGCAGGACCATTTGGCCTTTGACCATTTTATGGTCCCGGGCATAGAGGATTATGTTTAGTGGGTAATATTTCCAAGGCCATAAAAGGATCATAGGCATTTTTACACCACGATAAAAATAAAGTCGGGCAAAATGTTGTTGGGTTTTCCTATCAGGAATTTCTTAGTAGCGACCTGGAGTCAGGGGTCTACTCCGAAGTAGTATCGGCCGAATGTTCGGCCGTTTCCTGCTACGAAGTTACTATTTGGTTCGGTCGGTTGCGATCCTACACTCCTACACTCTTTCGAATATTGACTATGGTCCCGACCCAACTGAGCGGATCCGAACTTTTTTCGCATTTTTCAATAATATTCGGTTCGGCCATGTGTCGGTCCGATCCGAACATTCGCACTTTGCACTTCGGAGTAGGCCCCCTGGGATTTGTGCCTGGTTGATGGAGGCTCGCCCCCTATAACTTGGAGCTTAAACATAACTGGCCAAATGTAGACGTATTATAGGTACACGTCTACCAGCCTCGACCTAACCCTTCGGGGATAACAGGTGTGATATTATGTATGTTAAAAATAAAATGAATACTGAGAACGACAACTGTCCCTATCACCTCAAACCAAATTGGGCCACATAGCTGAGTGAAATCACGTGGGTGTCACCGACTGTTTATAACTTAAATATTGTGTATACATCAGTGTCTGACACTAACGAGCGACACAAAAGACACCGACACCCCGACACTACACTTAATTTAGAAAATAGCTAATTTAACAATGTTCCAATCAAAATATATTATAGTCTATTGGAAGCAATAAATTATAGTTATGGTGAATTTAAATTAATCTAAATATTTTTAAGGAAAGTTAAAATTTATCTTCTGACAATATTTCGTTGAAAATATTTGCATGATCTTCATTTAATCTGTTCAAGTTATGGACTGTTAAAATTAATCTTAATTTTATGTCAAGAAAAAACAAGTTATTTGACAAAAATATATCTGGTTGACATATCAACAGACAGGCCGTTAGGTACCTACTTGTATATTAGAAAGGATTTATCTTCGCAGATTAAGATCCAAGCATCTGCACAATATTATTAAGTTGACACATCTTATGAAAATTAATCATTTCAATCCGAATATTACTACGATTTGTGCTCGGTCCATGGCAACAGACACAGACAGACGCCAGCAGGTCAAGCTACCCGAAACTGTCAAATTTTCCCAATCAACCTTGAACCTTAATGCTTTAGCGATAAAGTTGAAAATCTATTAAAGAAATTTGACAGATTGTAGTAGCTTGATGTGCAGGCGTCTGTACATAGAACTTAAACATAATTGTCAAAATATAGGGTACACTCTGGCTAACCCTTCGGGAAGCAATAAGAATAATGTACCCAGGATTTTGTAAAAATATCTTGATTTAAAAAAGTATCCGTGGAGTTTCTTGCCCGTTCTTCTTCATAGAGATCTACGCTTTGGAATGGGCAACTAGCTTCAACTTTCTGACTAACTGACCGACTATTTAATTTTGACAGTTCAAAAGTGCCTGTAAATGGTTTAATTGAAATAAATGATTTGAGTTTGAGTTTGAGGTAGTACAGGTATGATGTTATGTTAATACGATGTTTGATCATAGATTACGTTTAAGAAAAGGTAAATGTTCTTTCTGCAATAGATATTGACTACACATACAAATAAAATATGTACCTAGGTATGTTCTTTCTGTCACTCCACGTCTATTTTGAGGTGCATTAAATTTGCTTTTCTAATTACGTACATAGGATACGTACGCACTAGGATAGAAGGCTTGACGGGAGTCCAGTTTTTTACCAACGTAGATCTCTGGCAATTTGTTTACGACGATACTAGGGAACTAACCATACCTAAGTACATTCATACATATCAACTCGGGTCCTCATAAGTCCTGTACTTCCTAATGATTAATCTGGGAAGCAGTGTGGCTTTGATTATAAAGTCTTAATTTTTGAAATTTATGTAATCTGATTTTTATAGGGTTCTATCCAATGTAGGCAATTAATTAGGTGAAACTAAACCTCTTCTTCACGATTTTCGTCTAATGTTTCGAGCTATGTCCAACGTGAAAATTAAAGGTACTATTCAACAGCATGTCTTTTTTTTTTTTTTGAGGATGGGAAATCATCAAATGACTCCTCCCGCTCTGGGTGGAGCAGAAGGGAGTGTCAGACTTTTACTGACTAAAACCCACCCGTGTTCCTTCCTTAGCCCTTTATGTTCCAGGGCAGCGGTAAACCCTTTCGGATGGTCCCGCTACCCTGGCAGGCTTCGGCCCTATGGGGCCCCGTCTCTTTTGCTGACATCTCTTTGAGGCGCGCGTGGAACACGTACACGCCGTCCGACACGGGCCTAGTCCTGATCGGACGGAGAGCTACCCATTACTCTCCGCCCGCAGGCCCGCGCTTACGGTGGCCGGGAGTCGTCACGCGGCTCCCGACGCCCGGAGCGTCTCCCGCGGCGGCTGAGGCGTGAGGTGCGCAAAGTGCGTTCCCTCGCCCACCCCGCCACCTCCTTCGCTAGCATGACTGCTTCGCAGAAGGAGGTGACTGCCTCCCACTCCCTCTCACCCCGGACCATGGCTTGAACCAGGGCCGGACGCGAGAGGTCGCCGCCGCTGCCAATCGCCTCTACGAGGACACGGCGGTGCTCTGCCCAAGCAGGGCAGACCTCCACCGTATGCTCCACCGTGTCCTCTGGGCGATCCTGACAGTGGTGACACCCGGGCGTCTCCTCCCGCCTGATGATGTGCAGGAACCTCCCGAAACATCCGCGTCCGGAGAGGACCTGCGTCAGGCGGTAGGTGAGAACGCCGTGACGTCTCTCTAGCCACTCCTCAAAGAGGGGTCTTACCGCCGCTATCGTGGCGTGCCCTGCGCTGGGTTGCGATAGTCGCTCCTTCCATGCCACCATGAGATCGCGCTGGAGGTTCGTCCGCTCCGCCGCGGTTTGCCGCGGATGCGGAGTTTCCCCCCGGCGTAGTGCCTCCGCGCGCCAATCATATAGGCGCGCGAGGACTATCGCCTCCAGATCCCATGGTGGCAGTCCGGCAAGGAGGCTTGCTGGCTCGCCTGAGATCGTGCGGTAGCCCCGGATCAGCCTTACGGCTACCACCTTTTGGGGCGCGTTCAGGTAGTGTGCGGCTCGAAGCCGCAGTGAACGCGCCCATACCGGGAACAGCATGTCTATGGTAAGAATTTGACAGTGACAGCGCAGTAGTAGTAATACTGGGCAATACAGTCGATATACCATAATATTAAGAACAGTTTTTTCAGACATTGCAGCTTTAATAACCATTTAGACAATCATATTGTTTTATACACAAGCAATGTATCTTTTTTTTTTTTTTTAATAAAAAAAAATATACATATATGTTTAGATTAAGGCATTAATGTATGGGCCCGCGTCGCTTGAAATAAATAAATAGCTTGCTTCCAACTACACCATTGTCTCGAACGGTACCAAGAGCTCCTGCACTTACACACACATTCAGAACGCGTTTGTACACTTAGTGACCACAAGTAAAGCGCGCGTCGTATCACTCGTCAGGCCCGTTACCAATCTAGCTCTCCGACTAATCTTTCAAACTTTTAGGTATGGATTGCACATCATCAGGCGGGAGGAGACGCCCGGGTGTCACCACTGTCAGGATCGCCCAGAGGACACGGTGGAGCATACGGTGGAGGTCTGCCCTGCTTGGGCAGAGCACCGCCGTGTCCTCGTAGAGGCGATCGGCAGCGGCGACGACCTCTCGCGTCCGGCCCTGGTTCAAGCCATGGTCTGGGGGCGAGAGGGAGTGGGAGGCAGTCACCTCCTTCTGCGAAGCAGTCATGCTAGCGAAGGAGGTGGCGGGGTGGGCGAGGGAACGCACCTCACGCCTCAGCCGCCGCGGGCGACGCTCCGGGCGTCGGGAGCCGCGTGACGACTCCCGGCCACCGTAGGCGCGGGCCTGCGGGCGGAGAGTAATGGTTAACTCACCGTCCGATCAGGACGAGGCCCGTGCCAGACGGCGTGTATGTGTTCCATGTGCGCCTCAAAGAGATTTCAGCACGAGTGACGGGGCCCGATAGGGCCGAAGCCTGCCAGGGTAGCGGGATCGTCCGAAAGGGTTACCGCTGCCCTGGAACATAAAGGGCTAAGGAAGGAACACGGGTGGGTTTTAGTCAGTAAGAGTCTGACACTCCCTTCTGCTCCACCCAGAGCGGGAGGAGTCATTTGATGATTTCCCATCCTCAAAAAAAAAAAGGTATGGATTGAAAATTAATGATTGTAACTTTTAAAATTTTTTCGAAACTTCCGTGCCGTACAGTGATCTATCTTTTTTTAAATGGCTTGTAAGCATTGGCCATCCTACATGACAAGCGAAGGCGTATAGAAAATTGATATCTATTAGTGTTGTACGTCGTTAATTGTAATTTATATGTATTATTTAAATTCTGATTTATTTAAATGGGACAGTGATTAAGGTGATGTATGTTAAATTTAAAATTTTATGTTGTTATCTTGAACTGGGGATGCGTAGGCTAATCGGTATCTAAAATATTTTAATTTATACAAACTTCCATATAAAAAAAATAACTTGAGATTGCTTCTAAAAGCTCAAGAGATCAAATCTATGGAATTCCAATGCAGTGTCAGTATAGTCTTTTATGACTTCCGGTCGTTAGAATTATGCAGAACACTGCCATTAATCTATAAACAGGCAGCCGATCTATTCTGTAAAAATCTCACCGCGAAAACTTCGGTGAAGTGAGCTGTTATATCACATGATACTAGGGATTAACACCAACCCACCACCGACTTACCAAGGGGTATCCTATTACCCAGTAACTGGGTTGTGGAGGTCAGATAGGCAGTCGCTCCATGTAAAATGTTACTCAGCTGCTCCCAGTTAGACTGGAAGCCGACCCCAACATACTTAGTTGGGAAAAGGCTGGGTAGATGGTAAGTGGTACAGACGCCTATGTTCATCTGCAGCACCTGAGATTTGGCGGCACGGTTGGCGTAGTGGTTAAGCGATTGACTGCTGCGCTGCGTGTCGCGGGTTCGATTCTCGCACTGAACAAATATTTCTATGGCCTATAAGTAGTTGTTCCGGGTCTGGCTGTTTGTGTTTGTGAGTTTAAATGTTTGTAAACGCACCCACGATACAGGAGAAAATCCTAGTGTGGGGCAACGTTTTAAAAAAAAAAAAACTCAGATGTGCTGTCATCATAGGTACAAGGCCTTTGTAATTAAATAATAATAATAATCCTCCTGACCGATTTGGGCAGGTTTGCAGGAGGTATTTTAGTGCACAAGTGTGTGCGCAAACACAGGTGCACTCACTGTTCCTTTACTCTCATAGTCCGATGGAACGGGAATCGGACACGACCGGAGAGAGGTCAGGCGCAGGACCAACGACTTAACGTGCTTTCCGAGGCACGAGGGTATCATACCACCAACTTCCAAACTCCGGGCTGTTGCTAAGAAATTCCTAATGGAAAAACTCAGTAACACTTTGCCCGACCTGGGAATTGAATCCAGGACCCCTCGCTCAGCGGTCGCGCTTGCGACCACGAGACAAACGGGACAATTCCTGTAGTTACCGATGTAGGTGCCTTGTAATTACCGATGTAATTACAAAGAGATCAGACCCTATGACGATTTCCAATACGATTTGACAACTTTTTATGAAAGTCTATTGTTTAGACGTTTCGTTTTAGTTTAGAAAATGGCAAGCCTTAAAAAAGAGTGAGCTAGCTGAAGTAGGCTGGCCACATTTGTCAAAGGACTGATGGCCGGTGGAGCAGACGAGTCTTGGAGTGGAGACTGCGTATCGGCGAGTGTAATGTGGGACGCACTTCAGCCTCGATGAATCGGTGACCTTAAAAAAGTGGCTGGAACATACTGGATGGGGAAGGCGGAGGACGATTTGTCGCAGTTTGGGAGAGGCCTATATACAGTAGTAACTGTTTGACTGCAGAAAGAGGTATGGTTTTAGATCGTAGCTCGCCACTTAGAGCTTTTCAACCTATTTACTAGAAACCAACAACATTTTGTCATAATATGGCATTTACAAATTGCAGCCAAATCCTTTGCGTATCTCTAATGTCACAAATAACAAGTTGCAGATAACGCTTAATACATATTTCGGACCAAAATGGCAAAACGCATATAAATTTTAATTTCTTGTCTAATCAGTTAAAAGCATATTGAAATATGTGAACTTTAGAACGCATACGGCTTAGGACAGTGAAATATTAGCAACACATATCTTTTGTGCTGGTTTACCAAGACAAACTATTTGTATTTGTAAGGTTCGAACGTTTCAATGGTTTCGAATTGTTCATTGAGTATTTACAACTTTGAATAGTTGTTTAAATCAATTATTGGTTGTATTTTGTCCTATGGTATATGGCCGTTAGACCTCAGGTAGTTTTCAGTGTGACAGGGCGTCAAAACAAACAGATGTATTAGTGGCGGAACGATTTAGTTTATGATCCTGTAGGAGTCGCAATAAATATTTTTTCTTTCTTTCTTTTCTTTTATTTATTGACGTTGTCATATTTAGATAAAAATCACGCGGGGTAATTGCGTAACACACTATCAATCAATCAAAATCAATCAATCAATCAAAAGTCATTTATTCAAATTAGGCTGAGAGTCAGCACTTTTCGAACGTCAAAATTACAAAAGACAGTCCCCCAAAAACGCCCGCCCTTCACCACTTCCTAGTGCTATCGCTGGGAAGAAGAAGTGGCGGAACAAACTTCCCAGCAGCACAGCTGTCTGTTCAGTTAGAATATAGTTGCATGTATACAATACTAGGAACATATGTTCAGTAATTAACATTACAAGAAACTTAAATTATTTGCCATAAAATATGTCAGCTAGCCACGCCAATATACCAACAAATATAATAAAAACTATACGTACTTAAGCTGAAAAATAATTAATTAAAATGGAAATAACTACTTACTACCTAAATAAAAGCCTCCAGGCATAAAGGGCGTGACAGCTTACATATTTACGCATAGCTGGGTTCTGGTCACATAGCTGTCACTTGAGTCACAGATGAAAAACTAGGACCATTGAAGTAAAATAAATAAATAAGTTAATACTAATAACAATAACCTGTCAGTAAGCTGATTCTGGAGAAAGAACATGAACATTGTCTTGAGTTAATTAGGGCGACCAACTATTCTTATCGTGTAAGTAGTCGTTGATGGAATAGTAAGCCTTTGAGCAAAGGTTAGATTTTACTTGAGCTTTAAACGCATTGAAAGGCAAGTCTAGCAAAGAAGAGGGTATCTTGTTATAAAAGGTTATACCAAGCCCAACAAATGAGTTATGAACCTTATGAAGCCGGTGAAAGGGGGCACGTAGTTTGTCCTTATTTCTAGTGTTAACACTGTGAATATCACTGTTTTTAGTGTACAAGTGCAAATTTTGCCTAATATATAAAATGTTGGCGAAGATGAATTGTGATGCAACCGTGAGAATACCAATATCTTTAAAAAAATCTCTTAGAGAAACTCTGGCACCTAGCTGGTAAATTGCTCGAACAGCTCGTTTTTGAAGGACAAATATATTTTGTATATCAGCGGCTTTGCCCCACAGCAGAATACCGTAGGACATAACACTGTGAAAATAACTAAAATAGACTAAACGAGCTGTATCAACGTCAGTGTATTGTCTTACTTTCCTGACGGCGTAGGCAGCCGAACTGAGCCTTCCTGCTAGACTTGATATATGAGGTCCCCACTGAAGTTTGGCATCTACTGTTAGTCCTAGAAAAATTGCCGAGCCTACTGTTTCAAGCACCTCTTTATTTAAGACGATGTTGGGTCCTAGATTTCTGACATTCGGTAAGGCAAACTTTACACATTTCGTTTTCTTGGCATTGAGAACTAGGTTATTTGACGTAAACCAATCTGTAACTATTGAGAGTGCACTGTTTACGTCGTCAAAATCTTGTCTATTCCTGTCTACTTTAAAAATAAGAGAGGTATCATCTGCAAACAGTACAACGTCACAGATGCCCTTCAAATGGAATGGTAAATCATTGATATATACTAAGAACAAAAATGGACCCAGTATTGAGCCTTGCGGAACACCTAACTGAACTGGTAGCCCGGAAGATTTCGCGCCATTAACATCTACACATTGGACCCTATTATGTAAATAAGAAATTATTACGTTGAGAGCCACGTTTCGGACACCGTAATGACGTAACTTACGCAAAAGCGTGTCATGGTGCACGCAATCAAAGGCTTTGGAGAGATCACAGAAAACTCCAATAGCATTCTGTGATTTCTCCCATGCGTCAAATATGTGTCTCAGCAGAGCAACACCCGCGTCTGTAGTTGAACGACCCTTTGTAAAGCCATATTGCTCATTATGGAGGAGGCTGTTTAAATTAAAATGTCTTAGCAACTGCTTGAGTATTAACTTTTCAAATATTTTGCTAAACGCAGGTAAAATAGAAATAGGCCTGAAATTGCCAACGTCATTCTTATTACCTGATTTAAATAATGGTATGACTTTGCTACTCTTCATGAGGTCAGGAAAAGTTCCTAAATCAATACATTTATTAAAAGTAACAGCTAGATAGGGGGCTACGATGTCTATTATATTACTTAAAAGTTTAATGGAGATGCCCCAATAATCACCGGTGTTTTTAGACTTAAGTGTATTAAAAATATTAACTACATCACGCGGGGTTACATGTTCGAAACTAAATAAAGGACTACATTTAGGTACACTACTATGCAAAAGGTCTTCAGCTTTAGACGGGGACGAATTTAAGGAGCGAGTCGTAGTTATCGGTATGTTGGCAAAAAACTCATTAAATGCCTCAGCTACATCAGCTGCATTATTAACTAATTTGTTGTCGACCATAATCTCAAGTTGTTTTTCTTGTTTAACAGATTTACCCGTTTCATTGTTAATAATTTTCCAAGTGGTTTTTACTTTATTATTAGAATTTTTAATTGTATCGCCTAAAAATTTTGATTTAGCAAAAGCACTAATCTTTTTGAATAATTTTGAATAATTTTTGACATACTCTAGGAAAGGAGTATCAAACCTGTATTTTTTCAAACCATATAACTCGTATAGTCTCGCTCTACTTTTATAAATTCCCGGAGTAGCCCATTGATTAAAGCCAACAGAGGAACCATTAACGTTAATAGTTTTGGTCTTAAAAGTGGATTGGTACTCTTTTTGCACAACATCAAAAAGGGCACCATAAATTTCATTGGGATTCTCGTATTCTACTATAGATGGTGTAATTCTATGAGCTATATTATTTTTAAACATTTTGCAACGACTGGCTGTATAAGGCCTGCATTCAAGTTTATGCGGTTTTTTATGTACTGGCATGGGGAAGCTAGCTAATAAACCACAGTGGTCGGACGTTAAATCAGTTAACACTAATTTATGTTTGGCATCACAATCACTAAATACATTATCAAGACAAGTTGACGAAGATGCTGTGATCCTAGTAGGTTCAAAAAACAAGTTAATTAAATTATAAGACCTAAAAAGATTGAGAAGTCTAATACTTAATGGAGTAACATCTAAAATATTAATATTGAAGTCTCCACATAATATAATGCTTTTGTTACTTGATTTCAACCTATTGAGAGAATCTTCCATTACCGATTCGAAACTAACAAAATCCCCAGAGGGGGGTCGATAAACGCAAATTATAACATATCGCTCAAGTTCAACACAAGACAACTCTATAGTGCGCTCGATTGAAAGATTAACTAAATCTAAACGTTGTTTACATTTTAACTTGTTTGAAACAAGAACTAAAGAGCCACCGCGAATAGCACTTTTTCTTACAAATGCACTCTGTACGGTAAAGTTTTCATCATTAATAAACACTACTTCATGTTCCTTCAACCAGTGTTCAGTCAAACATAACACCTGAACATCATAGAACTCCATAAATAAACTTAATTCTAGCTCTTTGCCGGACAGACCCTGCATATTTTGATGTACAACATTCAACATATGCGGCTGACCCGTTGTCTCACCTAATAGTTTAAACTACAAGGCGTATCAAAAGTAGTGTTAGTATCAGTACTAACAGTAATCAATGGTACACTACAAGTACCAGTGTCACTGAGTATATTGTATGCTAAAAGATTAGCAATTTGTCTCCTACAACTAGGTGGCAAATACATAGTATAATTTGTCAGTTTGTAATCAGTAATGAATTGATTACAATCAAAATATAAAATAGCATCACTGTGACGACAAGTCCTATTATAAATGAACATATTTAAATTATAAATATGCTTATTTTGCTCATCAGTTAAATGATAGGAATAAGGCAAGGCACAAAAAATAAATTTACAGTTATTAGTCTCATTAAGATGCAACATCAAATGGACACATTCAATTAAGTCCTTTTTCCTTACATTTAAACTATCCCCATATAATAATATAACAGTTGAACTGGGGTTTATTTTTGTCAATTTGATATTACTAATTAATTGGCTAATACTGGCACCGGGTAAACAATTATTAATTACATATTGTTGCGAACACTGATTTAGTAAGCTACCAAAACCTTGACCAAATTTATCAGAAAAAATATAAGTAGTGTTAATCAAATTATTCAAACTATTGCTATCATCACTAATACAGCTACCTACTGGCTGAGCCACTGAGGGAGTGGGTGTAATAAGCTGGGGTCCCACGGAGCAGGTACAGCTAAAAGAGAGGTTATTTGTCAAAGACTCATACCTCTCCGCATTATACTTGACCAGGTCTGCCAACTCATTAGCCTCCTGCATGCGCTTACTCAGGTCTTGTTGAGAAGCCTCATATCTACTAAAGATATCCTTTAGAGCGTATTCCCTAACAAACAATTCATCCTGAAGGTGCCGAGTGTCTGTGTCATACATAGCATTACACAATTCTAATTCATTGTTACAGTTTTTTAATTCTTGTATTAAATTTACTTTTTCTTGCCTAAGTTTTGTATTTAATTTGTTAACTTTTTGGCATTTTAAATATTTTTGGGTTTTTCTAATTAATCTATTAATTTTAATATACTTTTTTAACTTATTGTGACTAGTAAACAATTTATTTTTAACTAGAGTATCATCAGTTAAATCTATTGTTACAACTGGCTCAACACATATGGGACCGGACCCGCTACCAACCAACTCATCATAAAGACTGCAGGTGATCGCAGACTCTTCACGGGCTTTGAGAGTTTCCAAAACGGTTATTGTGTTGTGGGCCTTGCTTAATTCCTGTTCTAGTTCAGATATGCGTCTCAAAGCCAGTTCGTGGGTGTCGCTACATTCCTGGAAATTTGACACTATTTGACGGAGGTGCTGATGCTGGTCAAGTATGTCCATATGCTGTACATGTAGTTCAGTCAGCTGACTAATAGTAGCAATGGCTTTTATTTCGACAGTTCAACAACATTCATTGCATTAATAACGTTGTTAGTAAACAGACAAGTTTTTAGAACAAATGAAGCAATGGATCCTTCAAAATTATTCAAATTGTGTTTGATGGTCTATTTACGCAACTGAGGGGCTTGTGGCTAAGTAATAACATTCGCACGGGTCGATCGATCAGGTTAAGCTACGCTTGCCGCGGGTGGGTCCGTGGATGGGTGACCATTTTCACAAACCAAGACCCCTCCGTGCCTCGGAAAACACGTTAAGCCGTTGGTCCCGGCTGTCATTCGTGGATCTTTGACAGTCGTTATGGGTTCTCAGTAGCCCGAAAGTCTGACAACCAGTCTTACCAAGGGGTATCGTATTACCCAGTCACTGGGTTGTGGAGGTCAGATAGGCAGTCGCTCCATGTATAATACTGGTATTCAGCTGCATCCGGTTAGACTGGAAGCCGACCCCAACATAGTTGGGAAAAGGCTAGGCAGATGATGATGATGGTCTATGTACGCAACTAGGGTAAGGGGTCCATTTTGTGTTAATTCAGCCTTGATTAAATGTAACAAGTAAGTACAGAGGTGTGACTACTCTGGGCCGCGAGCTCGGTAGGTATGGAAGCATTTTTCAGGAAGTACCACTCATGAGAGGCATTATGGAACACCCTACTTCCTACTAATATTATAAATGTGAAAGTTTGTATGGATGGATGGATGTTTGTTACTCTTTCACGCAAAAACTACTGAACGGATTTGGATGAAATTTGGCACACAGCTGATTTATAACCAGGATTAATAAATGGGATACTTTTTATCCCGATATTCCTACGAGATCGAAACTTATGCGGGTGAAACCGTGGGGTGCAGCTAGTATTTCATAAAACTTAAATGAAAGAAACTAAAACATACAGCGTGTTTAGGTACATACCGGTAGAATCCACGACTTTGGCATCGGATGAGCAGGATTTTTTCGAATCTCTCTCATCTCATCCTGACCTAAGGTCAAATCGGATTCGGTTTAACGTCTTGAATATTATAAGTGCTGTTTTCTCCCTACCAACCCTATACCTAGTTTGTCCCACTCCACCATACAATGAAATCTTGATCCTTACACTGTGATAGACAACTCAATGTACCGTCTCTTGCATGTCCTACAATGTGAAATCACTTCAACATCGGCCATACACAGAACGGATTGTCTGTCCGCAACTTTGTGTTTATGGTAATGTTTACGTATAGTCGACAAAAGAGTTAAGTGTGCAGGGAAAAAATTAAAAATCGGTCCACTATATGTAGCCTGTATTGTTCTAAAACAGAGCACAGTCCTCCCGCTTCCCTTTTCCATAAACTTTTTTGCGCTGCCAATGCAGGCCAGTCCTTGAGGTGGAAGTGAAGTAAGTCCCGTCATCAATGCTTTGTGTGTATTTACGCGCTTGTTAGATTATTTAGTATGTACTAGAAGTACCTATAAGTACCTATATATTACCCAAATAACAAGCTTTGAATATCAGAATGGTTACTAGTTAGTTATTTACTGAAGGTTATTATTGAATATGGTTTGCAGGGGAATGGTTTTATGAAGTAAAGCACAGATAGACAAGGTTAAGCATTTATTTTAATTTAGGCTTGTCAGTAATTAATCAGAAAACTAGTCGTCCGTTCGTAAAACTAGGTCATCATGGAGAAGAAGGACAAGAAACTCCATGGAAGCAATATTAAAGTATTCTATCAATACATTTCTTACGTTGTCATAAATTATCGTTATCTTTAAAAATAATTAATTCTATCTCTTGTACAACGGTCCAAGAGAATTCAAATAATAGCAACATAATAACAATAGCTAGGAATATTGGCCATAATATAACTTACAGAACAACATAGTCATAATAAGCAATAATTAAGGTATAATATAAAATTACTTAACTAACGTGACATCTGGTCGATCTATTCCACATAATAACGGCACTAGAACTAACCAAATGAACATCTGCCAAGCAACTGACCCGATAACGTCGTTCAAAAAAATCAAAATCAAAAGTCATTTATTCAAATTAGGCTGAGAGTCAGCACTTTTCGAACGTCAAAATTACAAAAGACAGTCCCCCAAAAACGCCCGCCCTTCACCACTTCCTAGTGCTATCGCTGGGAAGAAGAAGTGGCGCAACAAACTTCCCAGCAGCACAGCTGTCTGTTCAGTTAGAATATAGTGCATGTATACAATACTAGGAACCTATGTTCAGTAATTAACATTACAAGAAACTTAAATTATTTGCCATAAAATATGTCAGCTAGCCACGCCAATATACCAACAAATATAATAAAAACTATACGTACTCAAGCTGAAAAATTTACATTACGTTACAATCCTTTTTATACACTACCAACGTCTTTTACGTCAAACATCTACCTCCATTTTGAAACAATCACAGATTATCATATATTTTAGCTTAATATCTTCTAACACAGGTAATAACAAACAAATCTTATGTAGTAGAACAGTTTTAAAACATTATAAGGTAATTATTCAATTTAATAGGAGTTGATTACTAATTCTTAGACATCATCAAAAAGTATATTAACATCAACTGACAGTATTGTGCCAATCGTTTGAAACAACCTATTATATTAAAATAGCAATATAAAATCTAAGATAAACTACAAGTATAATCAAATATTACTTAATCATTAATAGTAATAACATTTAAGTGTTTTTTACAAGTTAAGACTGTTGTTTTTTGTAAACACAATATCTAGTCAAAATAGCTACTTCTACGTTGGTCCCAGGCTTCTTAAATGTGACAGATGCCATTATCCAACAAACAATATTCTAATATTATAATTATATCCAAATGAAATATCTAACACGCTCGTAACAAATATAATCATCAAATTCATCAATACAACTCTCTAAGTTCAAATTGCTCGATTGAATGGCAATTTAATGAAATCATGATATTTGAGGCTAATTCTAACTTAAACTTAACTTATACTTCTTCTTGGTTGTATTGATGATTCTAAAAATTAAAAGATTATCACGCTGACACAGTCATCATTGTTTTATGAAGCTCGTGGTTAAATGGAAACACCAGTCGATCGAAGTTTAAGCTACTCTTGTCGCGGTCGGTTCAGTGTGGTCGATGAGTGACTATCCATTACCTAAAGACTCCTCCGTGCCTCAGAAAGCACGTTAAGCGGTATAGGTACAGACGCCAGCACATGAAGCTACTACAATCTGTCAAATTTCTTTAATAGATTTTCAACTTTATCGCTAAAGCGTTAAGGTTCAAGGTTGATTGGGAAAATTTGACAGTTTCGGGTAGCTTGACCTGCTGTCGTCGGTACCACCTGTCATGCGTAGAAATTTGACAGTCATCAGGAGCCCAAAAGTCTGACATCCAGTATTAGATCTATTGTGCTATCCAGTAACTAGGTTGTGGAGTTCATATAGGCAGCCGCTCTATGTAACATACTGGTATTCAGCTGCATCTGGAAGCTGAAGCTAACATAGTTGGGAAAAGGCTAGGCATATTGACAAACATTTATTTATTTGCACAATTACTTTTAAACTTGAGTGAACGTAGAATAGAATAAACTAGTTACAAACTGCCAGCATACTTCATTCTTTTGTTGACTGTACAAGTTTTGTTAGAATATAAATTACTCAAGTACATGCTTAAAGGATTGACGTATTGAATAGCTTTCAGAGGCTGTTGGCTTAAATGGTCGGGTTGACGTTATTTGGAAAGTATGCTTCAAAATGGTCGAATACCTGTCTCGTGACTGATTTGTTAGTTATTTATAATTTATGTGCCTAGTTGTAAGAATCTAGGTACTACCACTAACCTGACGCCATTAGGAGTCCGCGTATCACTGGTCAGTTTCCCTCAGTCGTCAGTTTATTTAATTCGCCAGTTTCGTTGATTAGTCAGTTTCACTGATTCGTCAGTTTTATTCAATTTGTCAGCCAAAGTACAGTCGGTAGAACACTGCACACACGTCTCCTAATTAAAATAGATAGTGAGATCTATTTGTTAACTTTTAGCACAGATCACAATTTTGAAAATTTTATGACACAATATGCATTAAAATTACCTGCCGATTTTAAATAAATATTTTGCGATGGTACATTTAAGTGCATTCCATGCATTCCACAATATATGTTTTTCAACACGTAAAAACTTTTTCCCTTGAGTGTACAAAACTGACGAATTGACGAAAACTGTCAAATACTGGAAACTGACGACTTAACGCAACTTTCTAATCGGTAAAACTGACGAATCAGTGAAACTGACTAATCAACGAAATTGGCGAATTAAATAAACTGACGACTGAGGGAAACAGACCAGTGATACACGTCTCGCCAATAAGGATTTTAAATATTAATTTTTGATTTTTGTTACAGTGGCATGATGTCATCAAGAATACTATCTTCCTACTACAACTACAACATTCTCTGCCGCAAACAAGTATTTCTGTGTTCTGAAAGCCTAGTAAAACTGTTATTCTATCAGCGATAACGATGATGGCCATAATAATTAGGCCTAGCCTTTTCCTAACTACATAATTGTTGGGGTCGGATTCCAGTCTAACCGGACGCAGCTGAATACCAGTATTTTACATGGAGCGACTGCCTATCTGACCTCCACAACCCAGTTACTGGGTAATACGATACCCCTTAGTTGTCAAACTTTCGGACTTCTGACGGAACGTAACGACTGTCAAAGATCTACGAATGAACGCCGGGATCAACGCTTTATGTGTTTTCCGCGGCACGGAGGGGTCTCGGTATGTAAAGATGATCACCCATCCACAGAACAACCGTGGCAAGCATAGCTTAGCCTGATCGATTGACCTGTGTGGCTAAACTCAACAAAATCCTCTGTTAAAATAGCGTCTTGCTAAGTGAAAGCAAATCGACATGGCCATTGCCGACTACCGTTACAAAACACTATCATCATTGTACATTTACCCAAGTAGCCTCATCAAACCTCAAAAACACGAGTATAGCCCTCAAATAGCCTAATGAAACCCACGGGACCCCCGCAGTGTGACCGATCCTTATTGGCAGACCAAACGACAATTTCAAGCTATCCCGATCAACGTTCAAACTTTATATTATTAACCACCAACGCTTTTGTACTAGAATTGCTGAAAGAGCATAAATATTGTCAAGCAATATAACAGCAGTGCGATTCTGTAACCATCTCACTGTGAAAACTTAGGTGAAGTGAGCGTGGAGTGAGCCGTTATTCCAACTAATGCTAGGGATGGACTTTAAGCTCACTTCACTTAACTTTTCACGGTGAGATTTTTACGGAATCGATCGACTGTAGTGCCATTCCGCAAAAATGACATCGTGAAAACTTAGGTGAAGTCAGCTGTCAATCCTTAGGTTACCTAGCGTCAGGTAGAATGACAGTTCACTTGAAACTCGCGTCACGGGCTTTAATTTAAAGGTCCTTGGCATACCTATATAGCCGCCATTATGTTTTGTTTTTCAAAATGGCGGCAACGCATGGACCCTATATTTCGTGACGGCCATGTTGAAAAAAAAAAACAAAATGATGGATAATTAGGTATGCCAGGCTCCATATAAAAATCTACAGTCCCCTTTTCACTGTGAGGTTACAGGATAGACCAGCTACTCTATGAATAAAGTTAAGATATCTATAAGTAGATAAGGTATGGGTATTTTAGTTCACAAGAACTTAAAGATCACTTCTCCCGTCTTGCCATGAAGTAGGGCCTACGCTCTAAGTCCGTTAACGAATATACGGTGCCGCCCAATCGTTCGAAACTTCGGAGTGAACCCTACACCCGATTAACTAACTTTTTCGTACGGGTAAAATCAAATCAAGAGTAGGGACAACTGTCAAATTGTGTTGTGAATCATTTTTAGGTCGGGCTCCAAACTAATCTTATACGGAGTAGAAATCGCCCTTAAGCGGACGTTCGCACGGACGTAAAAATATCGCGGCGGGATTCGAGTTTATCGCGCACTGGATTTTCAACTCTCGGTGTTGACTCAAGCAACCCAAGAGGGGCTTGTGGCTAAGTAATAACAGGCGCACGGGTCGACGGAACAGGTTAAGCTACGCTTGCCGCGGTTGGTCCGTGGATGGGTTACCATTTTCACAAACCAAGACCCCTCCGAGCCTTGGAAAGCACGTTAAGCCGTTGGTCCCGGCTGTCATTCGTGGATCTTTGACAGTCGTTACGGGTCGTCAGTAGCCCGAAAGTCAGACAACCAGTCTTACCAAGGGATATCGTATTACCCAGTCGCTGGGTTGTGGAGGTCAGATAGGCAGTCGCTCCATGTAAAATACTGGTATTCAGCTGCATCCGGTTAGACTGGAAGCCGACACCAACATAGTTGGGAAAAGGCTAGGCAGATGGTGTTGACCCAAGCATTACGAATCCAACAAAGCGCGGTGGCAATAATAATTTGCCTAGACTTGGTCGATTATGCAAAACCTCGTAGAAAATCTCTTACGAACTACATAGTTTGTCCATCCACACAGCACTATTTATTTCGTAATCAGCAATCGAGCTCACATTTCCACAAATAAGACTATGTTATCGTCTGCTGCTGCGTCCGCTCACATTGCGGTCGGCTTGTCTAAAATCTTTGAGAATACCACTGGTACTATAAATTTCTCTATCTAAATGGCCATACACAACGGATTGTGGTGCAGACATACTATTGTGAAAGATTTACTTTTAGTTTTTTTGTGACATAATGTTCTGGATACTTAAACTTATGCAATGAGCTGATTATCCTATCTTACTGATATTATAAACCCGAAAGTTTTTATGGATGAATGGATGGATAGGTGGATGGATGGTTTGTTACTGTTTCACGCAAAAACTACTGAACGGATTTGGATGATATTTGGCAGACAGATTATTTATAACCAGGATTAACATATAGAATACTTTTTATCCCAATATTCCTACGTGATCGAAACTTTAGCGGGTGAAACCGCGGGACGCAGCTAGTTACGTAATAAAGCTGAAGAGGTTGTTTGTTTGAGCACGCTAATCTCTG
The DNA here is from genome assembly GCA_945859715.1 of Apamea sordens. Taxonomy (NCBI): domain Eukaryota; kingdom Metazoa; phylum Arthropoda; class Insecta; order Lepidoptera; family Noctuidae; genus Apamea; species Apamea sordens. The sequence continues at coordinate 16,302,372 of OX244001.1, forward strand.
AAACCACCTGTCAGATTTAAAACATCTTTTTGTATTTGATTTCTTGAGAAAAAATCAGTTGATCCATAGATTTATGATCGCATAACTTGACATAATGTATGGATCAACAGATTTTTTTTTCACGATTTCAGGGTTGGTCCCGTAGTAAAACTTGTTCATAATGATGAGTACAATGACCCCTTTTAAGGATTAAAACGATCAAAATTTAACGGTGTTTATTTTGGGTACATCTTTTTGCGAATAGGTACTTAAATAAAATTAGTAGCAAACAGAAAAAAGAAATGTATTGCAAGTTTTAATGAAATAATGTATCTAGGAACTTGTAGGGCACATTTTTTTACGAATTAAAAAAAATGTGGGAAACAGAATTTAAAAAAATAAATAAAAGGTGTTTAGCAATGAAAGCTGAGAAACTAAGTGTTGAGGTTAACTTTGAACATACCTACTTGTGAAAGCCGATAACTTAAATTAATTACAGTTCAATGACTGTGTAATAGCATTAAGTAAACTATATTTGAGACGACCTCCTTTATATGAAGAAATGGCCCAGTGAGCACTTTGAGCTATTCTGAACTTACTTCTAAGAGAAACTTATTCAAATCAAATCATTTATTTATAAAAAAATATATATATATAAAAAGGATGACTCAAAAAAATACAAAAAAAAACATTACTTTAAAGAAATCATTTATTGGTTTGCAAACATATTATTTAGTACATAGATGTTTTATTATAAGATTCCTCAATGTTCTACCGTCACAAAGGCATGCAAGTCATATTATAATCGAAGTTCAAAGAGAGAGAGAGAGAGAGACAGAGAAACACGCGCACGCCGCGCCGCACGGTTTACAACTATAGCAAAAAGTGTCGTTCCAACTTTTGGGCTTTTTTCCGTCTAGCCTCCTTTCGCAACGCGCGATAAGGAAATTCGTTCCAATATATATAATTAATAACAATTAAGAAAATAAAATATTACAAATTAATGTCAAATGGTTTGAACCACAGTAAAAATGTCACACTAATATAAAATTGGCAAATGTCAACAACGTTACAGTAATTAAAAAAAAAAAACAAATGTCAATCAGTTCACAGTAATTAAAAAAATTCAAATTGGTTTTTTTCAATCTGCTACCGCTATATGTTATTTATATATGGTACCTATGCAGTTATGAACAACCATTTATATTTATCAACTATGTAGAATTGTATACTTACTTGTATTTAATTTCATTAGTAACTTATCATAAACATGTCGTATTAACCTATTTGCAATAAAGCAATATTTATCAAACTCTATACCTTTAGTCTATCGTATTTTATGTGCATTTCCTTTATTTATTATCAAATATTTACATATATACAGAAATTAAATACTAGTTTATAACATAATTTAGATGTATAGACGCTTACAGGTCGTATCGTTCGTTTCTTGTGCAATAAATTCCATATTGTAATCTTAGTTAGTTATAATAACTTATGAAATATTACGATTTATTGGCGTGTAAAACAAGTATAATGTGGTTATACCTCTTTAAGAAGGTGTGCCTGCGCAGCAAAAGTTCAATTTTATTTATCGACTAGCCCGCGACTTTGTCTGTGTGGACTTCAGAATTAGTTCCCGAGAGAAATGAAAAATAATAAAATAAATCAGGATAAAAAGTATCCTGTGTTAATTCAGGTGATTTAATAAATTACCGGCACCCTAATTGTGTAACACACTAATTAATCAGAATCTTAATCATTTTGAAGAATATTGCTAATCCATTGCTTCATATGTTCGACAAAATCGGTCTGCTGAAAAAGAAAATAACGCAATGAATGTTGTTGAACTGTCAAAATGAAGGCCACTGTGGGCCAAATTTCATCCAAATCCGTTAAGCCGTTTTTGCTTGATTGAGTAGCAAACATACAAACTTTCACATTTATGATATTGTACTAGCATTTGCCCGCGGCTTCAACCGCGTGGAGTACGGAAATAAACCCACGGCAACGTACTACCGACCGGGATAAAAAGTATCATATATTATGTATTAGTCCAGGGGGCCTACTCCGAAGTGCAAAGTGCGAATGTTTGGATCAGACCGACATATGGCTGAACCGAATATTATTGAAAAATGCGAAAAAAGTTCGGATCGGCTCAGTTGGGTTGGGACCATAGTCAATATTCGAAAGAGTGGAGGAGTGTAGGATCGGAACCGACCCAACCAAATAATAACTTCGTAGTAAGAAACGGCCGAACATTCGGCCGATACTACTTCGGAGTAGACCCTCAGGTTATAAACTATCTGTTAATCAAATTTCATCTAAATCTGTTCTACCATTTTTGAGTGATTGAGTAAGAAACCTCCAAACATACAAACTTTCACATTGATAATATTACTAGCTGTTGCCCACGACTACGTCTGCGATCCAGGATGAAAAGTAGCCTGTATGTCATGCTATTCACCTACCCCAGGTTATGGTCTAACTGTGTGTCAAATTTCATCCTAATCCGTATCATGTAAATGAAACTCGAGCGATGCTCGGTTTGTGCTTACCTATAAGAAAATGGTGAATGGGCCATATAACCCACGCCTGCTTGTACAGGTCACCAGTGCAAGTTTATTTATGTGCCTACTTTTAAACGTGGCTTGGCCCGCTTGGAATGTTTCGTCTATTGTTGCCGTACCCACTTACTTATGTGTGGCATACATAATACTTAAATCACTGTAACTTAGAAATTTGTTCCGTGTTGCCAGTTTTTTGTTTTGGTTAAGTAAAAATAAAACGCGAATCCAAGAGTTCAAATTCAAATTATTTAATGTGGAACACAGGTAAAAATATAGTGGTACAGTTTATAAAGTGAAGTATACAATAATTTTAAGACTTTTGCAACATTACAGTGCTGTAGTAGTCAATAATTTAGTGTTAATTAATATTATAAGTCAATAATAATAAATAATCTAAAAAGAGTCAATAATTTAATAGTAGGTAATTAATATAATAGTCAATAATTTGTTAATACTTAAAACAATAGGCAATAATTTAATAATATTTAATATAGTGATTACTAACAGCATCAAATTTAAAAAAAAAATACATCGAGTTGGCTCTGGAAAAGGATGCCTGGTAGGATTTTGGGGAGACCAGCAGTGGGACAGTGGAGTCTAAATAAAACTAAAATGTCATCATCAAAATCAAAAGTCATTTATTCAAATTAGGCTGAGAATCAGCACTTTTCGAACGTCAAAATTACAAATACCCCCCGCCCTTCACCACTTCCTAGTGTTCCAATTTATAATTATCCAATTTAAAAAATTCCAAATATCTAGGAAGAAAACTGATGCTGCGCCGACCACAACGGCGCAGCATCAGTTTTCTTCCATACTTCTCTATTTTGGAATGCGTCTACTCTCCCTCCGACTTACGAATTTTCGATCAGGACACGTGTCCTGACGCGAGCTCCGTCTTACGAATTTTCGATCAGGCCACGTGTCCTGACGCGAGTTTAACATTTTTTACCCATCACAACAAAAGTGCACAACGCCGCTAAAGAAGTTTTGACTTCAAAAAACTATTTATTTAAATGATTTTTTGGCTAAAAAAAAACTATTTAAATATGCTCCATTTTGAACCAGACTAGTAACAGCACTTAAAACTGTAATTTCTTTTCATAATTATTTTTGGAGTTTTAATATTCAGCTTTTTACACATATCTGAGGGGCAATTCTCAGTCATTTTAAGAACGTTCACAGTTTGATCTCAGTCTCAATCTGTCAAAAATACCTCTAATTTCCCTACATTTTGACAAGTTTTTGACATTTGTTTGTCGCCGAGATGAGACTGCGACTAGATTGAACGTTTTAAATTACGAGAATTGGCCTTCTGTTCTAGGTATTTGGCTCCTGAGATACTACTATTTTACTTAGTTTAGAAGCCAGCTGTTCAAACTACTTTTGACAACCACTTGTACAGACGCCAGCACATTAGGCTACCCGAAACTGTAAAATTTTCCCAATCAAATTTGAACCTTTAGCGGTTTAGCGAAGGCTTTAGCGATAAAGTTGAAGGCTTTAGCGATAAAGTTGAAAATTTATTAAAGAAATTTGACAGATTGTAGTGACTTGATATGCTGGCGTCTGTACAATCATGTTTAGTGTATGACTAACTTTAATTAAGTGTTTCTCTTTGTACAGTCAGCGTCAATAATATCGGAACGAACAGACTGTTCAAAATGATCTAAGCAACTATGAAAATGAAATATTAACTCAATGACACAAGGAATGTTTCAGAATGAAGAAAGTACACGACAACTGTCATTCTGACAAGAACTTTATCCAATTGAGACTAAGTTTAATTTTCTTAGTTGTTGAGATCATTTTGAACAGTCTGTTCGTCCCGATATTTTTGACGCTGATTGTACAATAAACTTAATATGTATTTATTATTTTATTTATTTTAATCTAAAACCACAAACTTAACCCATTGGTGGACACTGAACGAGAAACAAAATAAGTTTTATTGTTAATTTCTACGAGTACGAGGGGCGTTAGCGTCCCACAAAGCGTTAAGTTGCTTGAGAGTTAGTTATAACTTCCAAGGCTTTCCCGAAAGTTTCTCAGTTAATTTTTAATCAGAATTATCGTGAAGATTGTTATATATAATTATGTCGCAGCCAACTGGTTTAATTAGCCGTTTAGTTAACCGCCTAGCCTTTTAACTAAACGGCGGCCATTCAACTAACGGCCTGAATTATATTCAATAAATTATAGTTTAGGTTGGAACTGTAACCAATCACGTGCGAGCCGAATTGGTCGCAGTAACTAAGCCAGGGCACCCCACCCCGACCAAATGGGTTAGGTTAGAACTGTGATCAACCGCGTGCGAGCCGAGAGAGCGAAGCGAGGCGAGCACTACTTCCAAAGGCCACTAACCAGTTGGCTGCGACATATACACGCTGTGTATCAGAAATGTGTCACATTTATGGGTCTGGAACAGACCATCAAACTGAATAACTTTCTCCATGGGAACAATATCGAAATTGCAGAAAAAATTACGTGTCTCATACAAAACTTCAATATCTACTTGACCCAAATGTATGGGGCAGCTGATTATTTCTCATATATGCTGTATATGACGATTGCACTATAATCTTAGAACATCCTTCATAATCAACCTACAATGTTCCACAGGGACACAAGGCCTCCTCTCTGTGAGGAATAGGCCATAAACCACCATGCGGGCGCAGTGCGGGTTGGTAGATGTTACATGTCTTCGACTTTTTGGTTCTTGACATACAGGTTTCCTCACGACGTTTTTCTTCCACCGTTTTGAGAGCAATGGTGATGAAATAATTTATAATAGTTGTCATTAGTGTCAATCCCTAGCATTATTAGCACTTCACGCCCACTTCACCTAAGTTTTCACGGTGAGATGGTTACAGAATCGCACTGCCGATTTATGGAAATCAGAGGTATTTTTTTTTTTCAAACAAATGTCAAAAACTCCCCATCCCATCCTACATTTAGACGAGTTTTTGACATTTGTTTGTCGCTGAGATGAGATTGCGACTAGATTTTGAACGTTTTTAATTACGGGAATAGGCCTTCTGATGTCGTGATTAGCTAAGGAGTTGACGCGCTTTTGAAGTATGGAATCAATAAGTGGTCAAAGTGAATGAGGGCCTGCCCACCACTGCCCCACCAACCTTACCCGAAGTTAATTTCCTACAAATGTGTTGCATTTCGACAGTAATTGATTTACGGCAGCTTTAACACCCAACATTTATGATCGATCGCTCGAAGACGTTGATCTCAAGATTTATTATATATAATTTATAGAAATGTGTAAATCTTTCAACTCCATACGTCAAAAATATATTAGTGGTAGGTATAATAAATATTTTGTATTTTTTACCTGTTTGTGTGCTGGCTTGAAATTACTAGACATATATGAATGGAACTTTAATGATAATTCTTGGAGATTGTGTTACTTAAAGTGCCGTTAGTTTAAACCTTTTGTATTTTATCATCATCTGCCTAGCTAATTACCAGTATTTTACATGGACCGTCTGCCTATCTGACCTTCAGAACCCATTTACTGTATAATACGATACCCCTTCGTAAGACTGGTTGTTAGGCTTTCGGGCTACTGACGACCCGTAACGACTGTGAAAGATCCACGAATGACAGTCGGGACCAACGGCACGAAGTTGTTTTTAAAGTAACGAATAAATGAAAAAAAGGCGAACTGTAAGAAGAATGACCAAAAAAAAAATTAAGCTTGCCTTATATTGGCCTTGATTCTCTTGTTCACAAACTAAACTAAATTTAAGTTCTGTGCATTTCTTTCTTTCTATTTCATTAAGAAAAGGACAGAAGATACAATATTAGTTTAGTCCTGTCAAATTAAGATACTCCATAGACAGATTAGACGTGATTAAAAACATGGCTACTAAAACTACGTCAATTTACGTCAGGCGCTGACTAGTTTGACAGGAGGACTAAAGTAATATTTATCTTCTGTCCTTTTATAAATTAAATAGAAAGAAAAAGATGAATTGAACTTAATTTTTGTTTAGTTTGTGAACAAAGGAATCGGCGCAAAATGTAAAATTAACTCATTAAAAACTTCGTGTATATGTATTTATCCCCAAAACTACCGAGAAACCTTTTAATATCCAAAATACAATTTTAAATAATAGCCAAAACATTCTAACTAATCCCCAGGCAGGGTCCTACCCCACAGGTGCAGGGGTCACATAAATCGCGCAGGTAGAAATACCAACCCTTCCTACGCAGGCAGGGGTCGCAAACGTATGGTGATGTGTGTGGTAATGTGGCCTTGATTCTGTTAAATCCATTAATATGCCATTTTTTCAGTGATCTTTATGTAGAAATTACAATAAACCAAAACCTTTGTTTAATCCTATTTGTTGAATGTTAGATTATTGTAGAGATAACTTCGCATGATATTATTAATTATTTTGATATTGCTATACAAAAGTCGATCTAATTATAATGGTGAAATGGTCGAATGGCGCGTTAGAGAGTCATTAAAATGTCGGTGTGAGTAAGTGTTGAGCTAGCTCATCAAGATATGCCGACGACAATGTTGATACGTATAGTCGTCTGCAAGTTGGTGGCAACATAAAGGCGCTATCAATTTCACATTTTTATCACTCTGTACTTCTTACCTGCTGTAGAAGTTTAGAAGAGGCAGAATATTTCTGCAGGCATTTTTTTTATTGCAAGCAGAGAATATTTGTTAGGTATCATTTTCAGGATGTAATAATAAAATAAAATAATAGCTTCCCGACCGATTTCGGTCACGGTGGCGAATCTCAACGGAGTTTAGCCAGGTACAGTCACGTGCACCAATATGTCAACACTTGGTAACTTTCAATTGCGATTTTTTCGTGAAATAACGAATGCAATGTTGAAATACGACACATTACATGATCCTATGGGTTCGAAAATGCGATGTTTGTAACAACAATGAAATTTCATTGAAAAATAAAGGAGTAAGTAAATCGCTTTTGATTAAAGCCGAGTGTATACATATTTTTGCTCGTGACTGTATGCAGGAGATATTAGGTATAGTGCACAAGTGTGTGCATAAACACAGGTGCACTCTCTGTTCCTTTACTCTCATAGTCCGATGGGACGGCAATCCAACACGACTGGGGAGAGATCAGGCGTAGGACCAACGGCTTCCGAGACACGGGTGTATTAAACCGCTAACTTCCATACTCCGGGCTGTTAGTACTGTTACTAAGAAATTCCTAATGGGAACCCCAGTAACACTTTGTCAGACCTGCGAATCGAACCCCGGACCCCAGCTCAGCAGTCGCGCTTGCAACCACGAGACCAACGGTGCAGTCAAATGATGATTTCAGGATGTAGCTAATGTAGAAAGGATAAATAAATGCTTAAAACTGCCTCTTCTTCTTTAATCCAGGTGCTATCTGGAGTCGGGTCTTCTTTCATAGTCTTCCTCTATCGGTAAATGAATGTTAAAAACCGAGGCAGTAAAAATGTTGCGCACCTCTGACTTCAACTTAGTAACATTTTTTCTAGCAATAGCTTACAAAAACGGTTAAAAGATGGAGTCGTCGGGGCACCTCACACATATTTTGTAAACATATTATGTCTTCAAATGGGTCTGGAAGTGTCTATGTCGAAGCAAATAAGAACAACTCACATGATCTGACCAAGATTATGTCTGGACTTTAAAACAGACTGTGACCTCTGAGTTTGTTTCGGTCTTTCTTCGGAATTTTTAGACGTAAAATGATTTTACTATGTTTTTATTATTTCTTTCCTCTTTACTGCTTTAAATAAAGTGTTAATGTCTTATTGAGCGCATTGTGAACTGTATTCATAATTGTTTATTGTTTATTTATTATTATTTTTGTTTATCTTTATTATTTTTATTTTTTTTTGTATAATTTTTTTTATAAATTTGTATGCCCATGAGGCTGATCACAGCATGAACTGTACATATATTGTAACCTGTGTATAACAAATAAACTGTTTGATTTTCTCACAGTAGTCAGATAGGAAACACCGACTTCATCTAGATTTTTTATATTTTTTTTATAATAAATGACGTGTAAAAGTGATTCCGATATCCTCTTTACATGATAAACAATTTTATTTAATTTCGACTGCTTTTTTTGACAAACGATAGGAGGAAGAGACGAGAGGAGGTTTTTGAGGAACGATATTTAGACTAGTCTTCTTTTCCTATCGTCTGACCTTGCCAACCTATACACAAGGTTGGCAAGGTCAGACGATAGGAAAAGAAGACTAGTCTAAATTATATAAAAATGAATCCCTATTTCCCTTGGTCACGCCATAACTTGAGAACCACTTTACCGATTGTATCCATCTTTTTTTTAAAGTTTTCTAACACTTTGTAGAAGGTTCTTACGGATTTTTTTTTAAGAAAGTTGCACAGAAAATTAGAAAATTTAAGAATTACATTTTTACGCTATAACTGCTGAACGGATTTAGATGAAATTTGACACATGGGTATACCATGATCTGGAGAAGGACATAGGCTACTTTTCATCCTGGATCGCAGACGAAATCGCGGGCAAAAGCTAGTTAATAATAATTATGAATTCAGAAGTGTAGCACTACTTAATACGTGCTGTCGGTCAGTGAACCCAGTTTAAAATCAAAATGGTAGCTTATATAATCATAAGCAGCCTATAATGTACCCACTGCCGGGTCACCATACGCCTTTTTTTTTTTTTTGAGGATGGGAAATCATCAATGACCCCTCCCGCTCTGGGTGGAGTAGAAGGGAGTGTCAGACTCTTACTGACTAAAACCCACCCGTGTTCCTTCCTTAGCCCTTTATGTTCCAGTGCAGCGGTAAACCTTTCGGACGATCGTGCTACAATTAGGTACACTAGCTTCTGCCTGCGACTTCGTCCGTGTGAAATTTCTGGTTCCCCAACCCAACGCATCGCATCGCCTGCCCGCACTATTACTTCATTTTTGCTTAGCGTTCTGTCTGACTTTTTTTACTTTTTGCCCGACTCCTAAGCATCGTAGCGTGATGTTAAATAACCTATAGCCTTCCTCAAGAATTGGGCTATAAAATGCAAAAAATCCATAATCCATAATCTACCACGCGGGCCCAGTGCGGGTAGGTAGGTGGATGTCACATATCTTCGAATTTTTGGTTCTAAAACATGCCGGTTTCTGACGGGGTCCGCTAGGCTGACGGGGTCCGCTAGGGCCGATGCCTGCCAGGGCCGCGGGTTGTTCGAAAGAGATACCGTGGACCCTGGCACAGGCAACTGAAGGAACACGGGTGGGTTTTAGTCAGTAAAAGTCTGACACGCCCTTCCGCTCAGCCCAGAGCGGAAGAGGTCATTTGATGATTTCCCACCCAAAAAAAAGACGCCGGTTTCCTCACGATGTTTTCTGGCGTTTTTTGCCTTATAGTAATGAACCCTTTGAGTGCAAGGCCGACTCGCACTTGGCCGCTTTTTATGAATAAAGTCGACGATGATGCCCAATTGTTTTGACAAATCGATGTCATTTTAAAAAAGCACTAAAAGGTAGGACGTTCACGATCAAAGAATTACGTAAAATAAAACCATTACTCAAGTCATTACTCAAGAGGTTGCTCTCCAAAACCTATAAGTGAGTAGGTACTCTAAGACCCAACAAGAAGAAAATTCAAGATTACGAAACCTTACCCAAGCCCGTGATCTATCGGGTCAAGTGACAACACTACCCGGTTAATACCCACTATAACTTTACCCACCGGTTAAAGTAACCTTATCAACTTTCTAGCAAAGTATGGGTTTTACGTTTATATAGGTTTTACCATAAACTTTGTGTTGGACGTTTTTAAAAGCCATTAAAGTCAACGGCACTAGAATACTGGCAGTTTCGATTTATTACGTCAGTGATAGCTTTGGGCTTTAAAGATAGCGGGTATTGTTTGAAATAGTGAACATAACATAAGATAATATGTAACATACATGCTGGGACACAGGCCCCCTCTCTTCGAGAGGGAGTGGGCTGTAATCCACCACGCGGGCCCAGTGCGGGTTGGTAGATGTCACATGTCTTCGATTTTTGGAACGAAGTTCCTTATCGCGCGTTGCGAAAGGGGGCTAGACGGAAAAAATTAAGACCAAAAGTTGGAACGACACTTTTTGCTATATAGGTAGTTGTAAGCCGTGCGGTGTGCGCGTGTTTCTCTCTCTCTCTCTCTCTCTCTTTGAACTTCGTTCCATCCGGGTGTCCCTTGACAACTCTCAAGTTTTTTATTCTAGGACATGCCGGTTTCCTCACGATGTTCCTTTAACGTTTTGAGAGCAGTGGTGATGAAATAATTTACACATAGTAAAGCGCCTGTCTGGGTACCATCCACAATTCGACCGAAGACCTACAACTCGTAAGTCACGGCCGTTACCACGGGGCCACCACATAGTGGTCCTCCCTTTTTTTTTTTTTTTTGAGGATGGGACATCATCAAATGACCTCTCCCGCTCTGGGTGGAGCGGAAGGGAGTGTCAGACTCTTACTGACTAAAACCCACCCGTGTTCCTTCCTTAGCCCTTTATGTTCCAGGGCAGCGGTAACCCTTTCGGACGATCCCGCTACCCTGGTAGGCTTCGGCCCTATCGGTCCCCGTCACTCGTAGTAGTCCTCCCTAACATCAAATTAATGAAAAAATACTTCTTCTTCGTCTCGCTGGCACGACTGAATTTTATATCTGGTTGGCCCAAAACCTTGCCACTTCCACGGCGTTGTCGGTGGCAGCGCTGAGGTCACTTTGACTGCATGTTTTGGGACACAGAGGCCAGGATAGGAGGTGGAGCATGGTTTGCGACATAGCTCCATAATCACACCCTACCGGCAAAAAAAAAAATTGTAGAAAGTGATTCTTTCAAACAAACTAAATAGTCGTGACTGGCCGATTATAGGTTTTGCCAATCTTTGATCAGCTATAGTGACTATATTATATACAGGGTGGCAGCGACATCGACGCGCAAACTGTAACCATGGATTCAGCACATGAGTTTAGACCCCATAGCGTCGAAATTTTTCGTCGATTATTCAAAAAAAATATTGCTGTTCCATACATTTTGAACGCGTAGGTATTGCACTTTTCTATGAAACAGATTTTTTGTTTTTTTTGATAACCGACGAAATGTATTTTGCAACCATGTGCTGAATTAATGGTTACAGTTTGCGCGTCGATGTCCCTGCCCCCCTGTATATTGGATATCTTTGATTGAATTTTCGTATGCGGTCTGGGATCTTAGTTTATTATGAGTAAGTATTGAAAACAGGAACCTCTACGGTATCTGGGGCTAGAATTGGACCTACCGTTTTTAAAACAAATACACTAATTTGTTTGGACAATAAATAAGACCACATTACATGGAAATCGCGTTTACCATGGCCACTACCCTCACGGATCTGTACAAAAATGTCGTAACAATGAAATTTCACATTTTCCATAGATGGGAAATTTATGTCATCATTAGCAACTTGTTCTTAGATTGTGATGTTAATATAAAATGTTTGTAGAAATGTTAATGTTCTCGTCTTACAATATAGGCAGTATAAAGACGCATTTATTGCCTATTGTCATGTTAGGGACGGCTCTCTTACGATATGTGTTACTTGGAGAGAATTTGACTTCATTGGAGTTAGTTTTTTATTGGTGTTATTTTTGTTAGCTTTTCTAATAGGTACTTGGCTTTTGGCATCATTGAATTTCAATGATGTGACCTTTAAAATGTGTTCCTACTCATTCGTTTTTGGAACGAAGTTCCTAATCGCGCGTTGCGAAAAGGGGCTAGACGGAAAAAATTAAGACCAAAAGTTGGAACGACACTTTTTGCTATAGTTGTAAGCCGTGCGGCGTGCGAGTGTTTCTCTGTCTCTCTCTCTCTCTCTCTTATAGAAAGCAAGCCAGTTATACTTCGTTCCATCCGGGTGTCCTTTTTTTAAATTCTTTTGATATATTGTTCTATTCTGTCGCATTATTGTGAAATTTTATTTTATATAATATAGGTTTTGCTTAAATTAAATGTTTTATTTTTTATGATTAATTATCACTTTTCTATACTATTACTATTCACGTTCGAAGACATGTGTCTTCACTTCCAACCCACACTGGGCCCTCATGGTAGATTACAGCCCACTCCCTCACGAAGAGTGGAGGCCTGTATCCCAGCAGTGGGAACATTATAGGCTGATTATACAGTCAATTAAAAACTTACAAATGCGACTGTCCATTTCATAATAATAGTTTGGTCATTCTTTCAACGTGTGGTTTTTAATCTATTTCAGTTTGAACGACGGTTTGGAAGTAGCTTTCCTTAATGCTACGGTCTCTAAGAAGAGCGGTGGCCGTCAAATGACGTCACTGAAACGTTATTTATGAAAGAAGTTGTGTGTTTTCACACAAATTTGCCAGCTGCCATAATGTTCATGACAGCCCTCACTGCGACCGTTATGTGGCGCCAACCGCTCTTCTACGAAATCGTAGCTTTTACAGATGACACAACACGTCATCTTATTTCTCCGCAACTTGTCATTTACACATCATCAACTTCATAATCAAACATTTTTCTATGAAAACCAATAAAACCCATCGTAAATCCTTTAACATTGTTTACAGAACCAAGTCCACCATGGGAGTCGACTCAAACTCTAATTAATTAGAACAATATTAACTGAACACACCATATCTTCTGGCGCCATTTGTAAAAACAAGGGGTCAATGACTGGTTACGTCATCTTCTCACAGAATCTACTAGTTGCTAAGGCGTGTATTTTTTTTTTACAACCTTGAAATAACGTATGTGCTAGGGATGTGTTAGGTTTTAATTAAGAAAGAAAGATTTAGTTTAATTTACAGCAGAAAGAGAATCTCATCACCACCCCAATCATCATCTAATCTCTTCACCACCGTTGGTTGGCTGGTAGAGAATGCCTAAGGCATGAAGTCCGTCTTTGCACTTTATTGTGAAAAGATAAACATAACATCACATCACGTACGTATTTCCCGAAGGGCTGGGCAGAGGTGTACATACAGGATGGCAGGGACATCGACGCGCTTTGCCATCAACCGGGCACAGATCCAGACTCAGAAGGCCAATTCTCGTAATTAAAAACTTTCAAAATCTAGTCGCAGTCTCATCTCAGCGACAAACAAATGTCAAAAACTTGTCAAAATGTAGGGAAATTAGAAGTATTTTGTGACAGATTGAGACTGAGATCAGACTGTGAACGTTCTTAAAATTACGAGAATTACCCCTCTGACTGTGAACGTTCTTAAAATTACGAGAATTGCCCCTCAGGCTGCTACTGAGAAAAAATCCAATAACACTTTGGTCGACCTGGGAATCGAGTAGCGCTTGCGATCACTGGACCAACGAGCCAGGCTAATAAAACAAAAAAAAATATAAAAACGAATAAGTTACTATTTGTAACTTATTCGTTTTTATATATATTTTTTTTGTTTTTTATCTCTCTCTGCTACGAAACAGTTTCAGTAAATATCAAGAAAAATCGACATTTCTCTTTTTTTTAAAACAAATTACTGTTAAATAATCATTTTGCCGTAAAAGCCAAAAATTCACACTTCAAAATAAGCAACGAATTATGATGTACCTTTTTTTTAATTAAAATAAAACGGATGTGTTCATTCATAACTCATGTTCTACGGTGAATTAAATAATTAATAATTTTAAAATATTTACATAATTTAAAAGCAAACAGTCTTAAAATAATCAATTATGTACAGGTTTTTCGAGACATCGCCAAGCGGTTGGTCGACTCTTCAAGTGACCAGAGGGCTGGCCTATTTTTTGGCCAAAGAATCTGCATTGCCTTTGCTATAGAACGTGGCAACACTGCTAGCCTTTTCGACACTTTTCCTGTTGACAACGATGCTGACGAATTTTTTGATGCCCTATGATTCTTTCCTATTTTATATACCTGTACATATACATTTTACGGTTTTTTTTTTTTTTTTTTGAGGATGGGAAATCATCAAATGACTCCTCCCGCTCTGGGTGGAGCAGGAGGGAGTGTCAGACTCTTACTGACTAAAACCCACCCGTGTTCCTTCCTTAGCCCTATGCCTTATGCCTATGTTCCAGGGCAGCGGTAAACCCTTTCGGATGTTCATTTTACGGTTGGACAACATTCCCAAACTAGCTAAGCCTGAGTTGTATTGTAGTTTATATAAATTATAACAAAGTTGGTTAGCCAAAGTATTTTTATTGACTCCGTTTTATTCAAAATCGGTGAAGGAAAGCATCGTAAGAAAATCGGCATATACTAAAACAAATAATTCGAAGATATGTGACATCTACCAACCCGCATTGGACCCACGTGGTGGATTACGGCACACTCTCATCCTCTCGCCCGTGGAGATAACGTCTAACATACAGCTGCAAAGTACTTCGTTCAAAGATTTGTTTTCCTATCCATCTTTAAACCCAGTGGGGACATAATAACAGCTACACAGGTCGGTCGAAGGGTTGACGCGGTCAGTTCCTGAACCATCCATTACCATTGCCTCGAAAAGCACGTTAAGCCATTGGTGCCGGCTGTTTTTCGTAGATCTTTGAGAGTCGTTACGGGTACTCAACCAGTCTTACCAAGGGGTATAATGTTGTTGGAACGGAACCGAAATGGAAGCCGACGCCAACATAGTTGGGAAACGGCGAGGCAGATGATAAACTATTACATATAACTAAATGGGTAATTTACTAGCATTTGGAGTAATAAAAGTCCCGTACCAAAATTTCAATCGTGTCAAGTCACTTTACGGTTATTGCGTCGGATGGATTATACTATCCATAATTTAATGATACAGTAGACATGTCAAAAGGTGTGAGCTTTGGAGATGAAATAAAAGGGGTTTTACTATGTGAACCACTGACTACAGTGTTGCAAGTGGGCCGTAATCCACCACGCGGGCCCAGTGCAGGTTGGTATAGTTTGACCGAAACTGCTGTACCGTGCCTTCGAAATGCGCGGCGAGGCGGGGGGGAGCGATGACGAATGAGCGGCCTGCACAGTCCCCCCCCCCCGTCTCGCCGCGCACTTACCGAAGGCGCGGTACAGCGGTTTTGGTCAAACTATAGATGTCATATGTCTTCGAATTTTTAGTTCTAAGATATACCGGTTTCCTCACGATGTTCTCCTTCACCGTTTTGAGATCAGCGGTGATGAAATAATTTACACAAAGTAAAACGTCTGCTTGGGTTTAAATCCCGCTATGCATTACTATGCGGTGTTGAAATAATTTAAGTACACAAAGTAAAGTGTCTGCCTCGGTTCGAACCTACGACCTACAACTCGTAAGTCACGACCGTTATCATTGGGCCACCACTCCACCGAGAAATTATTAATACAAAAAAAAAAAAAAAAAAAGTTGTTCAACCCTATATAATTTTGGTCACACTTCTGCTATGAGCCCGTACTTACTCGTTTTTATGAACGTTTGATATGTGTATGTAACATTTTTTTCTACCAAACTTTACCGACTCTAGTAGTAACGAATGTTGAGTCATTAAACATACTCGTATACGTTTAAAAATACCATGTTTTAATGTTATGCCTCGTTGGGTTTTTAACAATTTGATATAACTATATAAGTAAGTATTTTTGCAGCCGGTTACAGCAAAACATGTAATAAATAGAATCTAAAGATTAGTTCCTGTGTGAGAGGCAGTTGGCCACCACGCGGGCCCAGTGCAAGTTGGTAGATGTCACATGTCATCAAATTTTTGGTTCTAGGACATTACCGGTTTCCTCACGATGTTTTCCTTCACCGTTTTGAGATCAGTGGTGACGAATTAATTTACACAAAGTAAAGCGTATGCTCGGGTTTAAACCCCGCTATGCATTATTATGCAATTTTTTACTTCATGACACAAACAAGAGTGTAGCCTTGGGTCTTGTACTAGAAGTTCCTGTACCACACAGACATAATCTTGGTCATATGATCTGACCAAGATTATGTCTGGACTTTAAAAGAGACTGTGACCTCTGAGTTTGTTTCGGCCTTTCTTCTCAGACTAGTCAGATAGGAAACGCCGACCTCATCTAGTTTTAAAATATGATTGACGTGTAAAAGTGTTTGTACAAACCAACTTACAAAAATAAAATCATTTATCATTTATCACCAGTGATAGGAATAGGTAGTACCTATTTGCCTAAACTTCGAAGAACAGAGACAAGAAACGGAGACTTCCTTAGGACTAAATTTTTTCCGGGACATCTGTCCCCAAATTCGGGACAACACTTTTAAATACATTAAAAAAATATGTTATTTGGAATAAGTAATTCGTCTATATTTACCTAAAATTTGCGATTAGACATAACACAACACAACACAAACAACACATAACATTGTATTTTACTGTGTGTACATAAATAATAAAATAAATAAATAAATAAATAAACATAATAAATAACATTCACAATCGTTACAACCATAAAATTTTCAGAAAATTTGTTTTTGGAGATCATTTTGTACATGACTTGTTGATCTTAATTAATACTATGAATCACAGTGTTTGTATAAGGACTTATAAAAATTTAGTCCTAAGGAAGTCTCCGTTTCTTGTCTCTGTTCTTCGAAGTTTAGGCAAATAGGCACTACTTCCTATCACAGTTTATCACAAGGACCAAACACATAATACATGGAACTTAAACATAACTGACGTAATGTTGGTGTACTATAAGTACTAGATACTCCTCTGCTTAACTCTTGGGTGAATCCAGGTGTGATGTTAAGTTATATTTCTTATCTTAAAAAAAAAATGGTTTATATTTTGCGTTATGTGTGCAAATCATTAAGAAAAAAAAAAACTATTATTTTCGGGCTTAGAAGGCCCATAGCGTGTTAGTATTACAAATGACTTAAAACTTGTAAGTAGAACAATGGTGGTTAATGATGGTGGATTTGTATTTAGTTGTAATGGACAAGAGGCTAAATATGTAACTATGGTACAAACAGTGGTTCAAAATCAAATTTCAAAACCATTTATTCAAATTGGGCTGAAAATCAGCACTTTTTCAACGTCAAAATTACAAAAGACAGTCCCCCAACACGTGCGCCCTTCACCACTTCCTAGTGCTTTAACTGGGAAGAAGAAATGGCGCAAGCTTGTGAACTCCCCAGCACCCAATGACAAGAAATATTTATACCTAATATAAGTATTACTAATCTTATAATATAAGAAAAATGAGCAATACATGTAAATATCTAGTAGGTCGATGACACTAATGTAGCAATGACATGTTAATCAATAAATTTTCACATGCTTCGTGTCGAAAATAATAAATATTGTAGATATCGTTAGGGTTCCCTATTACTTACTTAGTACGCTGTCCGCCCGTCTGTCACAGGGCTGTATTTTTTAACCGATTTCTAAAAAAGGAGGAGGTTCTCAATTCGGATGTTTGTATTTTTTTTATTTTTTTTATGTTTGTTTGCGCATAACTCCGTCGCTTGGCAACCGATTTGAAAAATTCTTTTTTTGTTGGAAAGGGTATACTTCCCAAATGGTTCCATAGAAATTTCATCAAAAACGGTTCAGTAATTTGGTTTTTAAACAAAAATTACTGGTAAAAATTACAACTTAAAAGTGAAAAATAAAAACTTTTTTGCAAAAAAAAAAAAATCAACCGACTTCCAAAAACGACACTACAAAGTGAAAAATAACTTTAATTTCGGAAGTCGGTGGCTAACAACGAAGATGTGAACCCAACGACACCGACTTCCGAAATTAAAGTTATTTTTCACTTTGTAGTGTCGTTTTTGGAAGTCGGTTGATTTTTTTTTAACCGTAATAGGTAGCCACTTGAAATTTTCACAAAGTGTAAGAAAGTGTACTGTAAGAATAAATCTATACTAATAATAAAGCCGAAGACTTTGTTTACTCAGGAACTACCAGTCGGAAATGAAAAATTCTTTTTTTATTTGATAGCCTAATTCTTGGGAAAGGCTATTTAACATCATGCTAGGACCCTTAGGAGCCAAGCGAAAAGAAAAATGTCAGAAAGAACGCTAAGCTAATAGCGCAGGCAGGCGATTCGATGCGACGTATGTCGGGGGAACAAGAAATTCACGCAGACGAAGTCGCGGACAGAAGCAGCTATTAAAGAGGCTGTCCATACAAGGAACGCGTTTTTTTTTTTAAATATTAAAAAATATATATTACTGTTAAATATTTAACGGTGGTTCGAAAACTTTGCTGCTTTTATGGATATCACGATGTAGTGTCAAACTGTCGACCTGGAAATTACCGTTTAGAGATCATGGGCCGTTAAGAATACGATTTTAGCATAGTCATTAAATTCGCTGTAGGATAGTAATTATAATAATTATTATCGTAATAAGTTACAATTAAACTTTATAGACATAGGTACTGTTTCTTTGTTGCGCGGTCTAACTGCGCAACAAAGAAACAGTAAGCTTCGCTGTGGTTGTTTCGTGTAAAATATTCAGCAGTTTCTTGGGCCCATTAAACTTAAGAAGGAAAAGGAAGGTTGAGTTAGACATTGATAAATACTTTTACATTAACCTAGATAATATTTTTAACTGACATGCCTCATTTTGTAACATTCATTCTTAATAATTTATTCAATTCAATATTAACCTAATATTTTTACTTTTGTACTGTAATAATTTTTTTTTAAATTTTAATTTGTATACCTGTTATTTGCGCACCACACGTGGCAGAATGTGATGAGACCGCATTTATTAATTTAAGACCATGTTGTAATGTACCATATTTGGACAAATAAATTAATTTGAATTTGATACTTCCCGTGACCCAAAGGCTGGCTTTTACCTTGGTCAGAGGCATAAGCATTGCTATACAACGTGGCAATGCCGCCAGTCTCTTGGGTACATTACCAATCGACAGCGATGCGGATATAGCAACGTAGCATGGCATATCTCTGGTGAAAAAGCAGCTTAGGTAGGAGGCTGTGTTCAGCAGTGCGATTCTGTAACCATCTCACCGTGAAAACTTAGGTGAAGTGAGCTGTCATTTCAACTAATGCTAGGGATTGACACTATTGACAGCTCACTCTAAGCTCACTTCACCTAACTTTTCACGGTGAGATTTTTACAGAATCGATCGGCAGGTATCTCTTTAGAACAACTTCATGATCCTAAGCCTTAAGTTCGTAATTATTTTAAGTATAGCAGTACAAAAGTGTCGTTACAAAGGACCCGCAACCGAAAAGTTATTTATAAACACTCGATTAGGTGACAGGCAGTTAAATCGTTCGTTAATTACCTATTAGTTTAAACATCTAGTAAGATGTTTAAAATTCTTTGTTTTAGAGTGTTGTTTCGTCGTAGAATGTTGGAAATTTTAATTTCGATTTAGGTGTTAAATTGCGGGCATGTTTAACCGACTTAAAAAATGAAGGAGGTTTTCAATTCGACATGTATGTATGTAATATTATGGGAACTTCTATATATTCTCATATGATAACGTATTAGGGCTTCTAAACAAAATATACAAAAATGTATAGGCATGTATATGTTTGTCCACGCATTTCTCTAGGGGTCTCGAATCATGTGCAGAATCCATGGTAACAGGAACGAGCTCTGCTAGTACTACCTATATCTTCCTTATGGAGTCTTAAAGACAGACTGGAACACCACTCTTTTACGTTAAGCTAAAACTAGAAATCCCGAATAACTGTATCCCGAATGAAAGCTGCCCCGAATCACTTTATTCCGAATGAACACTATCCCGAATCACGTTGTCACGCACACGTATGAGAGAAAGAGACAACGCTTTACAAAGTCATATTTTTTTCTAAAATTCCATGTATCTTATCAACAGCTCTCTTTCTACCTATTGTAGTTAATTACCCATAGGTACAACTATTACCGGCAGTCCCGTTGAATTCCCAGCATTCTCATCTTGTTCGAACGCTAATTGCGTGGTACAACCACACTGCACATGCTGTGGGCGCTAAGGTGAAAGATCACCATAATGCATTAGTATTAATAGCCTTTTAGCCAATAGATGGGGACCACATTAACCGTTGATTATTACGAATGCAGTTACTACGAGACAAAGCTTTGTCAAACTGAAGAATCTAGCACGAACGCGCCTTAAATTTAATCGAGATTTGAATCAAAAATACAACTATCCGTTTTCATCTTCTGCCTTGATTTTTCCCAACTATGTTGGGGTGTGCTTCTAGTCTAGTCGGTATTTTACATGGAGCGACTGCTTATCTGACCTCCACAACCCAGTTACTGGATAATACGAAAGCCCTTGTTAAGACTGGTTGTCAGACTATTGGGCTTCTGACGACCCGTAACGACTGTGATTCACGATTGACAGCCGGGACTAGCAGCTGAATATATATGTATAGATATTAATAAAGTTTTAAAACTAAGTAAATATGTGCGAAACGAGTACTTTCAATTTTAAAATCGTTTGTATTATTACTCTGGGCGTTTGTGCTAGGCCTACAGTTTTCCCGAATGGGAGGCAAGGATGTAGAGACAACGTTTTGGTATGGGCGAGCCTCTTGAATAGGCTAGTTTCCTAAAATTTCTAATTAGTCCGTCAGTTAGATTATCAAAAAATATTGGACCCGTATTTTTTCTTTTGTCAATTATTGTATAAAAAATGATGAAGATATCGCCCGTTAAAGTTCCGCGTGACGTCACGACCCCCACTCCCAAATTTTGACGCGTTTTATCTTTGTCATTTTTTGTTTGATTGACAAAAAAAAATACGTGTCCATTATTTTTCGATAATCTAACTGACGGACTAAATATAATAATTAGTTTTTACCCAGGAAACTACCCCATTGACATACGACACACAAATCAAGGGTTCGGATGAGATAAGCCATAGATAAGCCAAAGTTAACAAACTTCGACGGGACTAAGCCTCCGGGAAGGTCACTTGCTGTTAAAATTTTGTTAGGTCCCATTTTTTTGTGCTCGTAATGTGAACGTATTTGCATACAAGTGTCGATCCCGCTGAAAATTCCTTCATGAGATCGAAACAATGCAATGTCTCGGACACCATGTCCGTCAGAACAGACACATCTGTCTGGCAATCATACAACTGAGGACTAAACTCTAGCTAAGGGCAATGCTTGTTAAACCCGCTGTATCCCACGTGGAAGTCAACGCACGCGCCGCAGCTGCATCTAAAATGGCCCAGCCCTAAAAGTTTTATTGTAACAAGAAAGACCTATTCTAGCTAAACTATAAACACTAAGATGGAGAGCAGTTAGCATTATTTCAACATAAAGTGCCCATATCGGCTAATGGCCTATTAGTATCTAGGAGAGACCACACCACTTTGGAAAAAAAAAATCGAAATCATTCAATGAATTTCGTATGCCTCACGTAATTGGCGATTGTTGGTAAAAAGTGGTCGTGGCTATAAGGGGACGTGCACACCCGCCGAACCGGGTCATAAACACGCGACAAAAAAGTCGCGGCGACCGACATGTGTCCGCGTCGTGCGACAAAAACATGTAAAGCGAGTAAACCACCGCCGCGGCCGTTGTACACGACATCTGAGTTCGCGGCTCTCTGAGGTGAGTTATTATGCTTTATTACAAGATGGGAGAGGTAATGTGTATTGGTAAGCAACGGGTTGTTTATTGGGGCAAAATGCTAGTAGCCATCCATTATAATATGTGTAAATTAACCGTCACATAGATTCGAATTTATCGCCTGCTTTACAATGTCCATAATAGAGCACAACTTTTATTAAAAGATCTCTAAACTGAAACTTATCCGGAGGTATTTTTTATGGAATGGAGTATTCTGAGTGTCAAACTAATAGATCGGGCTAGGAATACGACCATCCGTTCCATCATAAAGATAACTGATGTGACTGGGAAAGCTGCCACGCTAAAATGGGATTGGGCTGGACACATCTGCTGTATGTCAGAAGACCAATAGGGCAAACTTACGACCCAATTTTTTTTTGTGCATTTACAAACTTGTAAACTCATATACACAAACAGCCAGACCCGGAACAACTACCTGTAGGCAATACAAATATTTGTTCCGTGCGGGAAACGAACCCGCGACACGCAGCGCAGCAGTCAATCGCTCAACCACTGCGCCAATCGTGTCAATAGGTCCCTCTTAATGGCAAGTTTATTCATTGTTTTCAAACCAATATTTTTTTAAATTCCGTGTCTCTACAGGGCTAGGTAAGGACGAGACAGATAAATATCATCATTTTTAATGTACACTGTCTAACAGTGGAGTAAACTCCATACGACGTTTGGATGCAAGAATGACTGACGACTGTTGCCTTAAGAACCATGTGCATCTTCAAAATGTGTCTACAACGCTCATTTCAAAGACTCATTAAACGCACACGCAGCTCTATTAGAACCTTCCCGTTTTCAGAAAGCCCATCAACAATATATCATACAAAACAGAAAACAATTTATTAAGTTGCGTTCCCTCGTATGTTCATAAATACAATGACCTAAGACCTGGCTATAAAACTCAGTGCGACAACTCACGGCGATGCGGACTGCAATGAATAATGTGGCCGCACCGTTATATGCTATGGGAAGCTAAGAATTGTGAATTGATTTACGACTTGGTGGTAGGTGGTGCTAATTGAAGGTGTGGTGAAAGAGAAGGTGTATATGGGAATGGGTTGGGAAGATCCAGGAAAGCTCTGAGAGGTATAGTACCGTATAACATGTAGCATAAGTTTATTAAGCCTATTATGTTCCCAGTGCTGGGACACAGGCCTGGATTACGCTCCACTCGCCTGGAGGATTCCAGGCGAGTGGAGCGTAATCCACCAACGGAATAGTGCTGACCCATTCGTCATGTTCGTGAACGGGCGCCGTCAGTTGGTACTAGTCATCTCTTAGCTGCCACAGCTTATATTTTTTTTTATTTTTCTATTTACTGTTCTCTGGACGGTTTTAACATGTACGTCAATATGAATGATTTAACTAATATTTTTGTACGAGCCAATACCAACGCGAGCTCAGTGCGGGTATCCACCAATCTTGTCATTGGTCACAACTGCACGATTTTTTTGTTCTAGGATATGCCAGTTTTCTTACGAAGTTTTCTTTCGCCGTTTTGAGAGCAGTAGTGATGAAACGATAATACTTCTTGTAAGAAATTAAAATTGCTAACGCACAGACGAAGCCTCACCTCATTTCTGGCCTTCGTGCAGTATTACTTGCACTATGAAAGACCTGAGAACCTAGACAATGTGACATGCTATCAGCGAAAACGATAATGGAAAAGTAAATACATATGGGACAGATATAAGCTACCACAGATCATCATCATCTGCCTAGCCTTTTCCCAACTATGTTGGGGGTCGGCTTCCAGTCTAACCAGATGCAGCTGAATACCAGTATTTTACATGGAGCGACTGCCTATCTGACCTCCACAACCCAGTTACTGGGTAATACGATATTTATTTATTTATTTATATATACTTTATTGTACGCTACTAAAATACAAAGCATAAAAAAAAATACATGAAACTACAGAATATACAATGGGCGGCCTTATGGGCGGTCTTACCCCTTGGTAAGACTGGTTGTCAGACTTTCGGGCTTCTGACTACCCGTAACGACTGTCAAAGATCCACGAATGACAACCGGGCTTAACGTGCTTTCCGAGGTACGAAGGGGTCTCGGTATGTAAAGATGGTCACCCATCCACAGACCAACCGCGGCAAGCGTATCTTAACCTGACCGATCGACCTGTGCGGCTGTCATATTTAAATCGAATTGAAGGTTTTTGTAGAAATGTGAAACACTTTGAAAGTGATTGCCACACAGGACCATCACAAACGTACCTCCATTTCGGGTGAAAAATCTATGTATGGGAGGAATATGAAGAAGATGGGAAATACTCGTGGTTTTCTAACCCTTCGTACGCCCGAAACGTGGATCCACGTGAGACACAATGGCTTTTTATTTATTTCTGAAATCACGGCATTTAATCGGTTAAATGTTGTAGAGATGCACTAAGGTACTATATACGAAATAAAATTGATTAATATTGAAAAGTACATTCCAAACAATAGTTGGTTAGATATTAAAACAAACCCGACATACTCCAAGCTCGTGTCGTAACACAACCCGATGTATAAAGCTCAGTATTATTACACCGTGGTTTAATCGTGGTTAAAGTTCCCAATATTACAACAAGCAGGCGATTAAACAATGATAAATGCGGAAACACTATACACTTGTAGTGTATCGTTAATTGTAATTAATCTCAGACATGGATATATTAGCAAAACGTACAATACATGCTAGCCAAGATTATGGGAAGGTCCTACACAGATATGCTATTACATGGAATCGAATCTGCTGTAATGGTCTCCATGATTCTGGAGTCCAAAGGGAAACAATGTCGCATCGTAACATTCTCTTTACTCAGTACTAATAAAATGGTCATGAAAGTATCAGTAAATATGCAGGGATATGCTGTGTAGGCAATATAATTATATAGCCGCGTTTGTGGGGAACAAAGCTTGTAAAAGTATTGGCTCAACGTAAGTTATTTGAAGAATCATAAAATCATCAAAATTACTGCTAGGTAATAATTCATTTTGTGTTGTTGTTTAAATTATCTTCGGGTATACACAGGGCGGCAGGGATATCGACGTGCAAACTGTAACCATGAATTCAGCACATGATTTTAGACCTAAAGTAGTAATTTTTCGTAGGTTATAAAAAAAAACTATTTTATATAAAAGTGCAATAGGTCTGCTACTAGGTTAAAATTAAAAAAATAAATAATTAAAAAGCATTTTTTTTTAACCGGTGGAAAAGGTGTTTTCGTCAATCCTGTACCTACTCTGCTCTTATACCACTGCACTGCTTCTTTGTTCTATGACTAAGTACAAAAAAGCAGTGGAGTTCAACTTTTGCCCTGCTATGAGAGCTGGTGGTAAGCCCTCAGTTGCGCGTCGATGTCCTTGCCACCCTGTATAAGGTTGGTGAAGCTATAAGGATTCTGATCATACCAGAGACTTCTTCTGCCTAGCCTTTTCCCAACTATGTTGGGGTCGGCTTCCAGTCTAACCGGATGCAGCTGAATACCAGTATTTTACATGGAGCGACTACCTATCTGACCTCCACAACCCAGTTACTGGGTAATACGATACCCCTTGGTAAGACTGGTTGTCAGACTTTCGGGCTTCTGACTGATCATACCAGAGACAATGGACTAAAATGAATTTGAAGCAATAATTATTCATGACATAAACGAAATGGACAAAGGTACATAAGAGCCACGACAAAACCAGCCTGGCTTCCACTGGCTTTAACCAATGTGACGGCCAAAGACCAGGTGTGTTTGCGAAGCTGACATGCCTCATAGACACGTCAGATTAGCCGCAAACCGCAGCAGCTAACCCGCTGAGTGCGTAGGTACTTGCTTTATATTACCCTAATTTGTTTCAATCTTCATGAATTCATATACATAATATGTAGATTGATCGAGAAAACAGGTTTTGCTGAGACTTGGTTGTTTTGTTTTTGGTTCTTTTTTTTTTCTTAATTTTAATTTGTAATGATATTGTACGTGATTACTAGTTTATTTATTTATTTATAAGTAGGTATGTATTAGGTATGTTGAGACTGTGTGTGCTCCCCGTCACTTTTCCATAGAGGTTCATTAGAAAACCAGCGTAAGACAGCATCTGTCTGGCATTAATGCTGAAATGAACCTTTTTGGCGCAGCCGTGAGGCACACACTATTGTTGTCTGAAACATTATTTTATTATTTTTGTATTTTGTGTTTCACGAACTGTGTCCAAATAAACTTTTTTCTTTCTTTCTTTCTTTCTTTCTTTCTTTCTTTCTTTCTTAATTCAACATGGACGTGTAAATAACTAGGAGATTGTACTCAATCCCTCGCCTACGGACTCATAGTTATAGCTTACCTGATTTCTAAGTTGAATGCAGTAACTTGCGTAGGTCGGAAAGTAGCTTATGCTACACAATCCTATGATCCACTCCGTCCAGATAAGCATACAGCATAATCAGGCAATAATGTTCCCACTGCTGGGACACAGGCCTCCTCTATTTGACGGGACGGGGGGGGGGGGGGCGTAAGCCATCATGCGGGCCCAGACGGGTTGGTAGATGTCACA
The DNA here is from genome assembly GCA_945859715.1 of Apamea sordens. Lineage (NCBI taxonomy): Eukaryota > Metazoa > Arthropoda > Insecta > Lepidoptera > Noctuidae > Apamea > Apamea sordens. The sequence continues at coordinate 16,329,028 of OX244001.1, forward strand.
TATCTTCGAATTTTTGGTTCTAGGACATGCCGGTTTCCTCGCGATGTTTTCTTTCACCGTTTTGAGAGCAGTGGTGATGAAATGAATTACACAAAGTAAAGCGCCTGTCTGGGTTCGAACCTATGACCTACAACAGCCGTTACCACTGGGCCACCACTGCTCACAGATAGGCATAAAAAATGTAATATCAAAACACAAAGGATTGCGGTTTTTTAATCCTACAATCTCGTCCCGTTGAAAATTGATTTCATAATAGTAAAGTAATCAGCGCATCTCACATCGAGAGCTCTCACAATCACCATCGATTATATTATAAGCGATTTCTGTAATCGATTCTGATTACCAACAAGAAATGGTCTGGCGGCTCGACGCCGTCCAAACGAATTAATAAATACGTCATCTATTCGGCCATCTTCACGGTTCCAGATACAAATTACGAAAATCGAACCGAAAAAACGTCGTTTAACGGACTTTTTTTGTTAAAAAAACCTCAAGGTGCAGACGTAACACTACACCTGCTTGTGCTATTGTGTAGTTACTCACAAATTTATCGAAACAGGTGTTCTTAAAACTGAATTTATTCTAACTGATACCCATTGACCCTAATTAAAACGGAGATAAAATAACAATTTTTATCAATTGAACGCTACAGCCGCTCTGACTTATGATTTTCTGCAGCCATAAACAACATCGTAACGAATTTCTTCGATGCCTTTTTAACTTTATTATTATCATTGTATTTTGTTAACATAACTGTTATTAATGGTCAGTTGTTAATGTCAAATGTCTTGGTTAAACCCTTACGCTTGACATTCATACTTTTTACAATGTTTTTTATAGACAGGAGCTAATATCGTTGCGGTTGTTACTGTATAATTTTCTTCTGGTCGTGCGATTACATTAAAATATCTGGATTATTCAGAGGGGCTCGTGGCAGAATAATAACAGACGCCCTGGGTCGACGCTTGCCACGGTCGGTTGGTGGATGATAGGTTCCCATCCATTACGTATTGAACCCCTACGTGCCTCGGAGAGCATGTTAAACCATTGGTCCTGGCTGTCACTCGTAGATCTTTGACGGTATTTACGGGTAGTCAAAATCCCAAAAGTCTGACATCCAGTCTTACCAAGGGGTATCGTGTTACCTAGTGACTGGGTTGTGGAAGTCAGATAGGCAGTTCCTCAATGTAAAATAGTGGTTTTCAGCCGACCCCAACATACTTGGGAAAAAGCTAGGCAGATGATGAACTATTATTACACAGCGCGAATGGCCTTATATGGCCAATAATGATATCTTACTACCATTTCGAGTAATAAATGTCCCGTATCAAAATTTCAATCGTGTCAAGTCATTTTATAGTTATTGCCGGATAGGTAATACTATCCATAATTTAATGATAAAGTGGACAAATTGAATAACATGAGATGAAATAACAGAGTTTTGCTGCGAGAGATACAAATTAGCAGTGTACCTACTAATAATGTTTAATATTTCTTGCAACGCATGGCGCGGTCATTAAAGTTTTAGCACCCTATTACTGGAGTGTTGGTAAAGGTTATATGTTGATATAAGTGACTGTTATTGTACTAAGTAAAATGCTAGATTATTTAAGTGCTTTGCAGGTAGTGCTTTTTTCATTTCGTCTTCATAATATCTCTTTCTTAAATCCCATCGTGAAAACTGAGGTGAAGTGAACTGTCAATAGTGTCAATCGCTAGCATCAAGTGGAATCACTTCACCTAAATATTCACGGTGAGATTTTTACAGAATAGACTGGCGTGGTATGACAGCTCACTTCACAGAAGATTTACCCCCAACTTGTTTTTTTTGTGTGTTTATGTTCTTTTTTTATGCGTCGTGTTTGCCGCAAATAAATGCTTTTTCTTTTCTTTCTATTTCACGGTGGGATTTTTAAAGAACAAACCGGTTGTTCACATTAGACCAATCAAGTTTTCTACATACTTAATTAATATTTGTATTCAATATCATTTCATAATAATGTGGATGCAATCACAGTAATTATAATTACCTTCGTTTGGAGTGACAGCAACACACCCCACGCTTCAACGGTCGCACAATGATTGATAATACTTTATAATCATTTCGTCTGCTTTTTTTTAGGCAAGAACAAAATGGACACTAGCTTTCCAAAAATTTATCGAATCCTTTTATTCATAAACGTTGATTAAAGTTTAGTAGTGATTAACGACTGTTTTGATGTTTAAAGGTCGCTTAACTTTAAGTAATCATCGTTTATAAATAAACCCCTTAAGTTAAAGGCATGATTTGATTTCGTGAAAAATATCATGTAACATTCTGTAATGCTTGAAGGCTTTGTCTGCGGTGTACCTATGTATATTAGGGCACATAAACATTTGTTTTCATTTATTCATTATTTCACAGAAATAAATTCATAAGATTAATTCCTTTACACAAGATCCAGCCACAGGCGTTAACTTAAACATAGTTTACGACCTAATTATCGCTATTTGATGATTTCCTTTTCCATGCCTTCATATTAATACCGTCTTTCATTTAATTTTATAATCATTAATTTCTGTATTTGCTTAAGAAAATAAGACGGCCTCAGAAGCTTTCAAGAGTTAGGAAATTCTAACTCTAGCCTAAAATGCAGTCGCTCCATGTAAAATATTGGTATTCAGCTGCATCCGGTTAGACTGGAAGCCGACCCCAACATAGTTGGGAAAAAGCTAGACAGATGATGATGCTGACATCCAGTTGAACGTGGATGTTTATTTAGAGAAACAACACAAGCTAGCAATCAAGCAAAACCAAATCGGATTGACCAAAGGTATATGGGTAAAAACACACTCCCACAAACGTAAACACAAAACTATCAAATACATTCTTCATAAAAACATCACTATCCCTACAAACGTCCGATCAACTCCTAAGCACATTAGACCGTCGAAACAGGTGACTTCAGAACCCCGGGGCAACTTTTGACACTACGCACCGTGCGTACACTCACACTTTTAGCCAATTTATTACACATGACGGGTAGACAGCAAATAGATAAATGGAATTTAAAATATAATTATGTGTTTGAGGCCATCCCTAAAAAATATAATTGGCTGGGCTGTCAATGATGGAATTTATTGACAGTTTTGAAGTGACAATTGCCTTAGGGCTATTGTGGAGTCGAAAGGTTGTGAAATCATTTTAGCTGTAATTTAATATCGCGATAGGAAAGGTGTGAGAGAATTTCAAACCTTTAACACCAATCATTCGGGCTTTCTCTAGAAATAATTAGGTAGATAGGTATTTACTGTTTTTTTACTGGTCATTTTTATAGAGTAGCTGCGAAAGAAAGCTCTTATTAAATAAGTTGCATATTCATATGTTACAATAAGTGAAACTCTGCGCAGGTTTTTAAAATCGACTGTGGGTAAAGCTGTATAAACATTTGGAGGCATGAGGAACAGGGTGTAAAGGGGATCCCTTCTTTTCGCATAATGTTCTTTGTCCTAATATACTTCGGCATAACGATTTTGGCACAATTTGTTTTGGCATAATAATACTTCAGCATAATTTTTTTAGGCATACATTTTATGTTGGCATAATAATCTTAAAGACTAATTTGTTTTGGCATAAAATTGATTCGCATAACGTTACTAGGCCTAATGATTATTAGCATAATAATATTTGGGCATACAATTAATAGAAATAACGGAAAGAAATTTGAGTTATTTTTACGTACCTATTTATTCACTCGATTCTGAATCACTTTTTCCAAGAGTCGGGGTGCCCCAAGGTCTAACACATCTCGATTTAGTAAAAAGGCAATAAGAACTTAGGATGCAAGAGCGAGCGAAGCGAGCTCGGGAATTGGGGCACCCCGACTCGGACAGGTTAGGTTCGAAGGGGATGACGGGGGCTCAAGTGAGCGAGCGAAGCGAGCGAACGAGCCCCCGTCATCCCCTTCGTGTCAGGTTCCTTTAAACCCTGCAGACAGAAATAGGGGCCCCGCGAAGCGGGGCTCCGTCGACTACGCCTTATTATTATTGTTATGCTTAGTAAAGTTATGCTTTAGAATGTTATGCTTAATAAAGTTATGCTTTAGAATGTTATGCTTAATCATTATTATGGTTAGAGAAATTATGCGTAAAAAAATTATGCGTAAGCTGTTATGCGTAAATAATTTATGCGAAAATATAATTAGGACAAACAAAAGTATGCCAAGTTATATTAGGTCTTAAAATTTTATGCAAATGGATAGGGAACCGGTGTAAAGTTCACTCATCCTCCATAGAAAAGGGAGGATCCTCCGACCAGACGGGTGTTGTGTCTGACGGGCTATTGCCCAACGATTGATGTTGGGAAATTGTATCTATGCTGACTGCGCGGTAAACTCTGCTTGCGAGAGGCAGGATTTGCGTGACGTCAGTATGACGCGTTGTTCGCATGTGGCGTTGTAGATACCGCTACAAACACATAATATGGTCAAGAACACCACCTTTTTTGAAGTCGGTTAAAAAGATTGGCCATAACGTGTAAGTATAAGCTAAGTACGCTAACTATTATCCTCTGAAATCAAAATCATTACAGTCACGAGCACCAATATGTCACACTTGGCAACTTTCAATTTCGATTTTTTCGTAAAATAACGAATGCAACGTTGAAATACGACACATTGCATTAACCTATGGGTTCTAAAATGCTATGTTCGTAACAACATACAATTTCATTCCAAAATAAAGGAGTAAATCGCTTTTGAATAAAGCCGAGTGTATACATACTTTTGCTCGTGACTGTACTTGTAACAACTATGTAATTGCTCAAATAAAAAAAAACTTTCAAGTATAGGCTGTGATATATTTTTCAACTAGGAACTCTACTTAATGTATAGACATACTAAAAGCTGGTACCTACTATTCCTAAAGGCATTCAGTTAAACTTTATACCTCGGGAGACGTCTCAACACAGCCGGACGACGACGGCATACAGAAATATTTCATTACTAATGTTGTATATTTACGACAGACCATAAAGAATGTACGCTTATTGGCAAACATTATTTGGTTATTACAAATGAATCCGGTATGTTGTGTGGTGTGTGTTGTAAGCGGAGGCGAGTTAGACACACCTCACACATCAGCGGGGTAGTTGCGTAACACACGATCAGTAGCAATGGGTTTAATTTGTGTTTAAAGAAATTTATTCTCATAAAAGACTACAGTCACTTACATGAGAAATAAATTAATAATAGTGCTTATTACTAGGAGTTTCGGGGTTCGTTTTTTTTCATTCATTCATAATTTTGACAGTTCAACAACATTCATTAAGTTATTTACGCTGTGGAGTAGACACATTTTTCGAACATATGAAACAATAATAATAATTATTATTTATTTATTCAGACAACCATTGATCCATTACATTAATATTACATTTAAGTTGTTAGTATGAACTTAAAAACTATGTTAGTATCTAATAACTAAGAGAGACTTAGTCTTTTGGGTGAGGCTCCACACCATTGGGCTGTCTGGCTTACTGCTTATTACATCCAGGATGCTGTTACTTCTCCCACGCAGTCTGCTTAGCAGTGAGGCTGTCTTTTTGCGCCAGGTGGCATCAAAGCCGTCTGTGCACGACTCAGCGAACATTGTTGACGCACTGCAGAAGCGTGGCAGACGCAACAATGCCCTGAAGGCATTGGATTAGCAATATCCTTCTAAATGATTCAGATTGAGGTTGATAGTGTTGTACGCAATTCGGGTGTGGAAACCAGTGTTAGGCACTAGTTGTCTGGCATTTTTGATGAACTGCCTAAATGCATCCTATAGGTGTGACCCGTGTTATGGTGTTGCGAGTTTGGTCGGTGACTTTGATTTTTACGATGCTTCGTTCTTTGGCCAACCTTGATTTTGGACTTCTGAACCTCGGCCAAATACCAACAGGCACCATATTGAAACAAAACATAGATCACTTTCATTTTGACAGTCATGCAATTTGACGTGAAATAACTACCTATGTAAGGTCTGAACACGCATCAGCTTAACAATCAAGTCACAAACTCGACTAAGACAAGTCAACTAATAATATTTCCTCCAGCTAGCAACACCAGTCATTTGAAAGGCGTGTATTATGATAATGTCTCCTCTTAATTACCCCGGTTTATACATGTAATGATCGTATTTATTATCCCATATAATGTACGATTGTAAATGAATGGATTAATCGCCTAGTTAAAAAGTAAACTCTGGTTTCAGTTGTGGACAGAAAATGTGTATTTCCATTAAACTGTGTTCGTTTTGTAATGATTGAATTGACATGTAGGGCTCGTGGCTAAATAATAATAGTCGCACGGGTCGGTTGAAGGTTAAATTAGCCGCGGTCGGTTCGTGGATGGGTGGCCTTTATATACCTATAAATCCCTCCGTGTCTCAGAAAGCATGATAAGTCGTTAGTCCCGGTAGTCATTCGTAGGTCTTTAACAGACGTAGTCAGAAGCCTATAAGTCTGACAATCAGTCTTGGCAAGTAGGCAGTAGCTCCATCTAAAATACTGGTATTCATCTGCATCTGGTTAGACTGGAAGCCGACCCCAACATAATTGGCAAAATGCTAGGTAGATGAATGAATTTGCCATGTGGTTAGTTTTTTTAACCATATAACATCACCCCTTGTTTCCTCAAAGAGTTGGGCAGAGGGTTTACCTATAATAGTATACCCACATTTGACCAGTAATACATAAAAGTTTATGGTTATTTTTTCCAATTTCTGATGGTTCTTATTGGTCGAAATAAGGAAGTGAATACATATATACATATAGTTAGATTACAAGATACGTAAATGATAAGCAGAGGTCGGAATTAGGTTCGTGCCGGATGGCGCGTATGTGTTCCACGCGCGCCTCAAAGAGATGTCAGCACGAATGACGGGGCCCGATAGGGCCGAAGCCTGCCAGGGTAACGGGATCGTCCGAAAGGGTTACCGCTGCCCTGGAACATAAAGGGCTAAGAAAGGAACACGGGTGGGTTTTAGTCAGTAAGAGTCTGACACTCCCTTCCGCTCCACCCAGAGCGGGAGGGGTCATCTGATGATTTCCCAACTTAAAAAAAAAAAAAATGTCGGAATTAGATAGAATTCTTTGTTTTATTTGTCTTATCTATCTCTGAGGTTTTTATTATTATTTATTTGTAAATATTGTTGGCAATACGGGATTGTCTATTAAAAATCCCGGGAAGATCCATATTAATATCAACATTTCGATGCAAGTACATAAATAACTCTACCTAATTCCGACTTCTGATGATAATTAAGTCCTCTTCTCCACATATCTTTCTTTTGCTGTGCCCGACAGGGTCCAGAGAGGCTTGGAGTTGCCGCAGGGGCGAAACCTGCATAGAATGGAATATTCTTTGAGTATTAATAAACTTAGAGTAAAATGTCATATTTTTTACATTAACCCTAAATTTGTGTCCAGTGTCAACTTTAACCGGCCACTCTCAATTATAGCCAGTTACTACCTCGTTAATATTAATGGATGTAAGAAGGTTCTTCTATGAATACGAATGATATTCTGTTGGAAATTGCGGTATTTATATTAATTTACATTTATTGCTTTTTATACATAAAAGTGGGGTTATGATCCCTAGGAATGCGGAATACAGTTATTGCACTAGGTTTAATTGACTTCACTGTGACATAAGTACAGGTCAAAGGGCCAACAAAATAGTAGTAAAGAAGTTTACTGCTTGACTACCTAACTGACCTTATGCCTGGAATTGCTTGGGTTAAATGGTTTCTGTGGAATATTAATTTGATTAGAAATATATTTTTTATCACGATAAAAATAAATTCAGATAAATTGGTCATCATTTCAGCCGTAAGACGTCCACTGTTGCACATAGGCCTCCACCAAGCACCTCCACTCCGACCGGTTCTATGCTTCCCGCATCCAGTGGATTCGTGCGGCCTTCACAAGGTAATCGGTCAATCATGTAGGAGGCTTTCCAAAGCTACGTCTTCTCCGATACGCGGTCGCCTCTCCAGAAACTTTCAGCCCCATCGGCTATCTGTTCTGCGAGCAATGTGCCCTGCCCACTGCTAATTAAGGTCGGCAATTCTTCAGGCTATGTCAGTTACCTTGGTTCTCCGCGCATTTCTTCATTTCTGATTCGATCACGTAGGAAAACTCCAAGCATTGCCTTAAATAATTGCATCGTGATAAATGTAAAGAAATTGAAGTTTTTGCCATCACATTTTTTCATGTCGCATGATTTAATTTTTCGACTACAAATGTTATAAAGAAAACAAAAATCTAAGCGTAATCTGAACTGAGCTGCTGCTGTCCTCTCCGTTCTATTCTCCAAAGCACCCAGCGCAAAACATAACGGTACCTCTCCATCAAGCATAAGCAGCATACATAATACGACAGTCCCATATTTTTATGTCCAGGAAAATCACTGTCCATTCTAAGGTTGCCTGGAAGAGATCGCAGTAATGCGATAAGGCCGCCCATTGTATATTTTGAAGTGTTTAATGTATTTTTTTTATGTTATTATTTTTGTGGTGTACAATATAAAGTATATAATTATAAATATATATAAATAAGCAGAAATTATAAGTTTACAGTAATAAAATTAAATGGTAGTGCCATTTAATTTTACTACCTTTTTAACGTCTCGAAACATATGAACACACAAAGCAATTATCATCCACATATTTCATTAACAACAAAACATAAATTTACCACATTGGCCGTTAAAATGTAGGTACAGCGGTCATTGCTGACAGTTACTGCTTATTGTTCGAAGTCGCCACTCGTTTGGTGAAAGAGAGAAGCGTGTGGCCACAGATTACTACTCTGTGGTGTGGCTCTGTCCGTTTGTTTTACACACTTGTTTATGTGTTTATTGTGTGTTGTAACCCTTTAATGCACTATGCATTAAAGGGTTACAAGGTATTATGAGGATTGGCTGAAAAGCAATAAAGGTTATAGGGTTGATGAAACAATTTAAATATGTATGAGAATGCAAAAATAAGTTAGACAGTGAGTCGTTCTTTTTATCTGAATGCAGCGATGACTAAAAAGGAGGATACTGTTTTAGTTTACTAAGTTTTACAGCTAAACTACGAATCTGTGAATATTTTTTGCAGGCAAGCATAATAAATTGATATCATAATATATTATTTTTTAATAGACTACGGTAGCTTTTGCCTGCGATTTCATTCGAGTACAAGTCGTAAGACACCAAAATATACTAAAACAACAACCACATTTCCTGCCCGCCCTATTGGTGACTTTTTTTTCTCAGCTCCTAAAGAAAGAAAGAAAAGAGAGAAAAATGCATTTATTGGCATTACACAAAATGACACCCTACTCTCCTCCTACTCCTACAGGTCGTTGCGTGATGTTAAATAGCCTATAAACTTCTTAAAAAATTAGGCTATCAAACACAAAAATATTTTTTCAAACCTGACTTCCGAGTTCTATAGATTAGCGCGTTCAAATTCAAACAAACAAACTTCATCTTTATTTAATTTTACAGATTCTGGAAAATGACCATTCTCTATAAAATATGTAGGGTTCTTTTTAACCGACTTCTAAAAAAGGAGGAGGTTCTCAATTCGGATGTTTGTATTTTTTTTTTCATGTTTGTTTGCGCATAACTCCGTCGCTTGCCAACCGATTTGAAAAATTATTTTTTTGTTGGAAAGGGTAACCAAATGGTCCCATAGAAATTTCATCAAAAACGGTTCAGTAGTTTGGTTTTTAAACCAAAATTACTGGTAAAAACTACAACTTAAAAGTGAAAAATAAAAACTTTTTTGCAAAAAAAAAAAATCAACCTACTTGCGCACCCAACGATACCGACTTCCGAAATTAAAGTTATTTTTCACTTTGTAGTGTCGTTTTTGGAAGTCGGTTGATTTTTTTTTGCAAAAAAGTTTTTATTGTACCAGAATTTGATTTATAAAAATGTGGGCAGAGCCAAGGACATAGCTAGTTTATAAAAGTTATTACAATAACAGTGATAAAATCACAGTAACAAGCATTTTATTGACACACACTTCGATGTCCATAAAAGTCTATTGTAATTGAAAACAAAAAAAATAGTTTTTCTCTTCGTATCCTTCAGTTCTTTAAGAAAGACTTTATAAGGAGTGTGAAGGTGATAATAAATTGATTATTTTTAATGATCACGTGATGGAAATATCACGTCTGCGGAAAATTTGATTTGCCGATTTTTTTTTGGGGCAACTGTTGGAGTTACTTGAAATAACAGTTTAAAAACCGGCTAAGTGCGTGTCGGACCACGCACAATAAAGGCTTCCGTAGTTGGAATCAATTTATCCTAAGAACAAACTTAACATTGTAGTTGAGAATTATGTTCTCCCATACATTGCAACTGATGTAAGTTGGTCGACTATTACTCGTAAACTTGCAAAGCCTACTTAGCTGTGATAGTTTTCCTTTTAACTTCGTTATATATACTACTACCGTGTTTTTTTTTTAAATATCCAAAAACAACCATTTCGCTGGCAGGGAGGACACTTGACTCTAATAAAAAATTAGCAATTTAAAGCTTAATAATTCACAAACGGATCCCTGATTCAAAAAATTGTTCTCACAAACCTGCACTATTTTTGAAAGACCTATCCAATGGTACCCCACACTATGGGGTAGAAGAGAAAAAAAACATCCCCACTTTACGTGTAGAGGACGCCCCGTAAAATTTTTACTTTACCACTTTGTCGGCGTGATTAATATGTATATTTTAGCACAACCCAAGTCAGATGTGGCGAAAAGATTTAGCGAGTTGGTGTACCATGTTGATTAAGATTCTCCCTTTAATTTAAGTTTAAAGCATTATTTCGTAGTAGTCATAGAAGGCATGATAGGGTTGGCGTATCCATTGGGATAAAAACCCCAATTAAATCAATAAAGATTAATAAAAATATATATATATATATATATATCCATGCCAAATTATAGCTTTCTAGTGCTAAGAGTCTCTGAGCTAAGCTGCGAACGGACCGACGGACATAGCGAAAGTATAAGGATTCCATGTTGACTACGGAACCCTAAAAACGAAGTTTTTTTATTTACATAAAAAAAAACTCCGTTTTTAGGGTTCACAGACCTATCTAATGGATATCGGATTTTTGATTTCATAAAAGTATAAAACCAAAAAAAACAGTTTTTCTCAACTAATACTTCAAGTAACTACAGCCGGTCGATTCTGTAAAAATCTCACCGTGAAAACTCAAGTGAAGTGAGCGTCAGTAGTGTCAATCCCTTGCATTATTTGGAATGACAGCTCACTCCACGCTCACTTCACCTAAGTTTTCACGGAGAGATGGTTACAGAATCGCACTGCAGTACAAGCGATACTACACACCAAAACAAAATCATTAAATCATTTTTTTTTTAAATAGTAATACTACTAACTCCACTGGATTTAATATCCGACTCTACCTCATCATATTTTTTGATAATACCCAAGTATATTTTACCAATACCTAGACAAAAAAAAAACAGTGCTATTATATTGCTACTCGAAACTTACTCACAAAACGTTCAAAGTGGACGTGACGAAAATGATGAATCTCTCGCCTCGAAACGTTCACAAGGCACTTCTCATTAGTCGCGCATAGCTTACGACCGCTCCCTACATATTTGACTACGCCCACAATGCACTAAAACCGTTAACTAAGTGTAAAATTTCATGTGCGTATGTTAAACTTACTTAAACATTACTTACTTGATGATTCTAAACACGACTTGTTTTGCGAGCAAATAGCTTGATGGTTTTTTTATGATAGGTAGGTAGCTAAATAGGAAGACGTAATTAGGTAAGTACCTTGTTAGTACTGGTAGGTGTGCGTCCGGTTCGCCCACATGATTCACGAACTTTTGAAAGAGGAGGAAAAGCTAGTATCTACGCCAAATACTTTTCAAATCTTTCGCGCTATGTTACGTCATGATGTACATAATCCAAATCAGCCTTTATTGCAAACAAGCATGTAACTGCCCATGACATCACAGTGGGCCCAATCAGGGGGTCTACTCCGAAGTAGTATCAAAGGTTGTCTTTAAAAGATCGCTCTTAGCGGTAAGACCGCCTATTGTGTCACCCTTTGTAAAATTGTATCCATTTATGTTCTGTAATTCTACACTCTTTCGAATATTGACTATGGTCCCGACCCAACTGAGCCGATCCGAACATTTTTCGCATTTTTTAATAATATTCGGTTCGGCCATATGTCGGTCCGATCCGAACATTCGCACTTTGCACTTCGGAGTAGGCTCCCAGAATACCAGGGTTGCGACAGCGCAGCATTATGTTGACATAGGAGCCTTTTAGCCTCTTATAGGACTTTCTGTTTCATTTTTCTTTTTGTTACTTTAAAAAATATATAATTTGTTTTTTTTTTATTTTTGACTGTGTCTAGTTTAGTTTGCTTACTGTACGAGACGCAATAAATACTTTCTTTTTTTTTTTTGAGGATGGGAAATCATCAAATGACCCCTCCCGCTCTGGGTGGAGCAGAAGGGAGTGTCAGACTCTTACTGACTAAAACCCACCCGTGTTCCTTCCTTAGCCCTTTATGTTCCAGGGCAGCGGTAACCCTTTCGGACGATCCCGCTACCCATAAATACTTTCTTACTTCTTTCTTTTCTTTAATGTTCCCACTGCTGGGACACAGGCCTCCTTTCGGTGAGAGGGACGTCATCATCTGCTCAGCCTTTTCTCAACTATGTTGGGGTCGGCTTCCAGTATAACTGGATGCAGCTGAGCTGAATACCAGTATTTTTTGTGGAGCGACTGCCTATCTGCCTTAACTTTGGCCCAGTAACTGGGTAACATGATACCGTTTGGTAAGACTGGTTGGCAGACTTTCGGGCTTCTGCCGAACCATTAGGACTGTCAAAGATCTACAAATGACAGCCGGGACCAACGGCTTAACGTGCTTTACGAGGCACGAAGAGTTCTCGATATTTAAAGATTGTCACCCATCCGCGGACAAACCACGGTAAGCGTAGCTTAACCTTATCGAACGAGCTGCTTTCTATCGCGCGTCTGAAGTTTCGTAAAGTTTCGATGTTTTGATTTTTTGGCCATTTCCTATTATTAACCGACTTCTAAAAAAGGAGGAGGTTCTCAATTCGGATGTTTGTATTTTTTTATTTTATTTTTTTATGTTTGTTCGCGCGTAACTCCGTCGCTTGCCAACCCATTTGAAAAATTTTTTTTTTGTTATAAAAAAGGATATACTTTCCAAATGGTCCCATAGAAATTGCATCAAAAACGGTTTAGTATTTTGGTTTTTAAACCAAAATTACTGGTAAAAATTACAACTTAAAAGTGAAAAATAAAAACTTTTTTGCAAAAAAAAAACAACCGACTTCAAAAAACGACACTACAAAGTGAAAAATAACTTTAATTTCGGAATTCGTTTTTATTAAGTATCTACTTGGCACTTCTTGCCCATAATTGTCCTCTCATACCTATTAGCACTGTCATTAATCGAATGTATATGTTTATTATAATATTGTATAAATCACATCGCCTGCCCGCAGTATTACCTACTTCATTTTCGCTTAAAGTTCTTCCCAATTTTTTTTCATTTTGCTCGGCTTCTAACTGCCCTAGCGTGATATTAAATAGCCTACAGGGTAGTCTATAGACTTCCCCAAGAATCGGGCTATCAAAAGCAAAAAGATTTTTACAAATCCGATCGCTACTTCCAAAGAAACTCTTCAGCTTTATTATCAGTATCTGTTAGTAGGTAATAATGACCTCACGAAATACCACTAGTACCTCATACGTAGACTACGTAGTCCCAAGCAATAAACCTGCCTTTACATAAGTCCGGCAGGTCATATGTTTCACACAATAGCTTTGACCTTCTTCGACTTTCAAGCCTCATATTCATATTTTACCAGAGAAGAAGCTCCATACTTTAGATATATTACTTGGAACCAGTTTCCATAAAACATTGTGTTGTGTTACTATTAATGTGTGAACTATGGGAAGTTCGGAAATTTTCCGAAATTATGGCCTAATTACTACAATACTAAAATAGTTCCCTAACTCAAACTCAAAAGTATTTATTTCAATTAAACCTAACCTAACCTAAAATTACAGGCACTTTTGAATTGTCAAAGGGTCGGTTAGTTAGAAAAATGAAGCTAGTTGCCCATTCCAAAGCGTAGTAGGTACCTATGGAGAAGAACGGGCAAGAAACTCCATAGACACTATTTTAAATCAAATAATAATAAACTAAACCAAACCAAAAATGAAAAAGATAAAAAAATGAAAAAATAATAGTTCACATTAACCTACTTATGAAACGTCAGAAGCTAGGTGCACGGTGCAAAGAAAAGTCCTAAATAGATATTGACACATAGGCCTCCGCATGATTAATATCATGCGGAGGCCTATGTATATCATCTGTAGTGATGATACGAGCTGTACTGACCAAAATATTCCTACTGGTGCAAAAATTGTTAACAAGTCAGCTAAGTTGCTAGTGGGACTTGACTCCACAGGATACGCTGAATAATTTTTTCAGTGTCACCATGCATTCTTAAAATGTTTCTTTTTCTGGAATACGAGTCACAACAACAACAACTCATATTAGCCATTATTTCTGTACCTACTATGTATCAACTACATAAGGCCTTACAGTGACCACCATCCAAACTTGAACAGCTAAACACAGACACCATAGTACACGTTGTCGTGTGAAAAAAAATCGCTTACGTTTTGAACGCAGTGTTCTATTCGTCTACTTATCTAGTAAGATCATACATTGACTATTGTTCCAACTGTTACCGCAACACATACACCGTAGTGCATGTTGTCGTGTGAAAACAATTTCCCTTGCGCTATTGAGCGCTGTTTTCAATGGCTGCTGTGACGTCGACAACACTGTATTCAATAACCTATATTGTCGGGCTAAACTAAGTGCCTATGCGCAGGAAGGCTTAGCGCACACTGAGGATGTATGTTAGAAAAGGTGTAGTTAAAAAAAAAATGATTGCTTAATAAGTAACTGGACTTCTTTATTAAAGATTGATCCTGTGCACCTCTAGACAGAGGGACCTGGAAGAAGAGTATAGGTTTTTGCCCAGCTGTGGGACATTAACGACTAATAAAAAAAAAACTTGAGAGGTGTCAAGGGACACCCGGATGGAATGAAGTTCAAAGAGAGAGAGAGAGACACACAGAGAAACACGCGCACGCCGCACGGCTTACAACTATAGCAAAAAGTGTCGTTCCAACTTTTGGTCTTAATTATTTCCGTCTAGCCCCCTTTCGCAACGCGCGATAAGGAACTTCGTTCCAGAAGTAAAGAAAATTACAAAATGATTGATTATCATAACAGACATACACTTCAGGTCTGTATTTTCCCCAAGGGGTTAAGCAGAGGTGCAACTATAGTATAGACGCCAATCAACTACGCAGGTGGCTACAGAAGCACACCCATATACAAGCAGAGTGGTCCTCGTCACCGGGCTGCAGGCGGTCCAAGGAAGCCATGCCATCATTAGATGGCAAGCTAACCAAAAGATTACTACGCCTGGACAGGAAAGGCCTGCGCCTGGTGACGGGGACCATCACGGGACACTGCTCACTAAACAAACACTTCCACACGATAAGTATAATGGACAGCCCCCTGTGCAGAGTTTGCATGGAGGCTGATGAAACCGTCGCGCATGTGCTCTATGAGTGCACAGGCGTCACCCAGATTAGGTCAGAAACCCTCGGGACACCCAGATCTTACACAGATGTTCTCAACAGACCAGGAGACTTAATAAGCTTCTGGAGGGAGGTGGGCTGGTTGGAATAACCACCGACGGCCGCTATGGCCCACGCACAATGGTCCACCAGAAGGATTAAGTGCGGAACCAAACCCGTAACATAGAACTTAGGGGTCGATTAGTGATTATTTGTAAAATAATAAAAAGTGCGGGTTGTTGAGAGAAAGATAAAGTAATAAAATGTATCTGAAAAAATGCTTAGTTGATTCGGTTTTATGAAACTGTAAATCATTAGTGAAAAATATTTATCTCCTCGTTTATCTAGGCCGCAAATCGTTGTCCAATTTCCTACAAGGACTAGATTGACTAATGCTAAAGAATTTTTTCTCCAAAGAAACCTTTTACTCTTCGGGATGTGCGACTAGCTTTGTCTTTCTGACTGACTGACCCCTTGACAGTTCAAAAGTGCCTGTAAGTGGTTTAATTGAAATAAAAGCTTTGGGTTTGAATTTGAGTGCGTGACAAAAAATATTGTCCTTTTTTCTGTTATTAATTTTATCAAAAGAAAACCCACCAAATTGTGGCTAGGCAAAAAGTTCAAAGTGTAATATTTTCATTATTTTTCCACAGATGCCGTTCATCCTACTGTGCGTCGCGCCTTTAGCGGAAGCACCGCGTGCGTCGATTAATACACGTAGCTGTCGCGGTAACAAATTGTGCGCCAAATGAATGCCAATTGAAACCACCGACGAATGGATTACCTTCCAATAGGATTCAGGAAGCATTGTCAAGCTTTATAATTTACTTTAATATGGAAGAAAATAACTCAGTTGGGAATTTATAGTTACGATGTCTTAGAACTCAAGAAAAAATACTATTTTGTTGATTAGGAAGGGAATAGTAAAACCTGTGTCCCTTGAATTTGTACACCTAGCCTTGCTACCTTTGTATACCTATTTGAGTACCTACCTAGTTTTAATTTTTTTTTGTCATTGTTCCTCTCAACCAAAGCACCTCTTATCTAATCTTTTCACCACCCTTGGTTGACTGGTAGAGAATGCTTAAGTTCGCCTTTGTACCTTTTTATGCGAAAAATTTAAATAAATAAATAGTTAGAATGTCTTAGAACTCGGAAAAAATACTATTTTGTTGATTAGGAAGTTTTTGTACACTGATATAATTTGTAACATGACGATATTAGCATGGACGTCCACGTCCACGTCACGGCATCACGATGACACTGGGAAGTAAAATGTATGTAAATATATGAAGACGCTTTTAAATTTTCGTCCACTATAACGTGTACGTATTTCCATACACTTTATGCACGTGGACGTGACCGTCCACGAGATTATCACCACGGAAAAAAATTTAAATGCGCTCATTGAGTATCGATTCTGGAATAAGTTTTTGCCAGCTCTAAAACTCTACTGGATCCATCGTTCCTTCATGATCATTATCGTTTGTACGGAATTAAAACTACATATTCGAATATTTCTTTTGTTTTTCTTATACAGAGTTGAATGCTGACCTGCCTCTAACAAACGATTTGTTAATTAAACCCTTTAAACAATCATGTTATTGAACTAAATAATTTATTACGAATAGAGAAATATGAAGACACTTTAGATAAAGTTGATCTCATTACATTTTTTAAAAACGTTACCGTCCTCTCTGGAATCGCGCAAAAATAATTGTTTTACTAGAAATGCATTTAAATAAAATAAAAGAAACCCTATAAAACAGTTTGAAATATGTTACTATGCGCCATGTCTATAGCGGAAGTTGCGCAACTAGCGCAGGAGTCGATTAATACACGTAGCCGTCGCAGTAACAAATTGCGCGCCAAATGAATGCCGATTGAAAGTTTGAAACACACGGCACTTTCCATTGGATGGAGGAAGCTGAACTACTATTGTGAATCTAATTGATTTATTGGAAGTTAAGAAATACATTATTTTATTACTGGTTTTATTTTATTAGCAGTTGAAAACAGTATCTAAGTAATAATTTATCAAGGTAGAATTACATTGAAGCGACTATTACAAAACAATTTATTATACTCCTTTTTGTTATTGTGAAATTGCGAACCAGAGGGGCAATTCTCGTAATTTTAAGATCGTTCACAGTCTGATCTTAGTCTGAATCTGCCAAAAATACCTCTAATTTTCCAAAATTTTTGTCAATTGTTTGTCGCCGAGATGAGATTACGACTAGATTTAAAACGTTTTTAATTACGGGAATTGACCTTCTGAAAGAAAGAAAAAGTATTTATTGTGACTCGTACACGAAGATCATAAACTAAACTAAAGAAGACACAACCTAAGAATCAAGAATATTGGCTCAGTGATAATTATGCTGGAGACTGTGTACAGGGTGGGAGTTACGCAGAGAGCCATGCAGCGTTCCATGCTCGGCATAAGGCCTAGTTTTATAGACCAAGTTTCAAACGTTGAGATCCTAAGACATATTAAAGTTATCGACATCGGCAACCAAGTTATGGAACTCAAAGGAGTTGGGCAGGGAACTAACCAGGAAAGGTGCAGTGATGACAGGTGAAGTAAGGCAGTTATCGAGTGGCGTCTAACGACTGGGAGACGAAGTGTCCGTCTTCCGGCCGCGAGATTGTTACCATTGGCAGAAACTTGATGAAGCTGGCACAGGAGTGTAGAGATTGGCACAAGAAAAGGGGCCTATGGTCAGCAGTGGGTGACGTAGGGCTGTGGATGAAGATGATGATGATGCCAATTATAAAATCGATAATAGCAAAAATCGGCAAGTGAGACCGATTATAGACCCAGTCTATTACATTATTGATGTGAAGAGTGCACAATACTTTAATTTATAATAATATGTTTATTTATACAGAAAGAAATTGAATAGGTGCGAATTTAAATATCTTATTCAACGTGTTGTAAAGAAAATTTAGAGCATGTCATTATGGAAAGGGATGCACGACACATAGATATAGGTAGCTTAATAGGCCCATAATGTTCCCATTGCAAGGACCTCCTTTCTTCTACTAGAGGGAGTGGGCTGCGTGCTCGTAGGCAAGCGATTTGGCAACCCTTTTTTTTCGTAGGAACAAACGGTCCAAATTAAGTAAATACCGCTAGTTCAATGCGTTGCCAATTTGCTTCATGTTTTGAACTCTGCATGAATGGATTACTTATCGGGCGCACGCTAAAATTCATACTTTAATTTTCTTATTTGATAGGATAATTTTGAAAAAAAAACTTGTTTACTGGAACGACAATTCGTGCCTACAATATTGGTCGCATGCAGAAAGTTGTTCAGTTTGATGGTCTGTACCTGTACCACACCCTTTTTTTTTTTTTTTTTTTTTTGAGGATGGGAAATCATCAAATGACTCCTCCCGCTCTGGGTGGAGCAGAAGGGAGTGTCAGACTTTTACTGACTAAAACCCACCCGTGTTCCTTCCTTAGCCCTTTATGTTCCAGGGCAGCGGTAAACCCTTTCGGATGGTCCCGCTACCCTGGCAGGCTACGGCCCTGTGGGGCCCCGTCACTTGCTGACATCTCTTTGAGGCGCGCGTGGAACACGAACACGCCGTCCGGCACGGGCCTAGTCCTGATCGGACGGAGAGCTACCCATTACTCTCCGCCCGCAGGCCCGCGCCTACGGTGGCCGGGAGTCGTCACGCGGCTCCCGACGCCCGGAGCGTCTCCCGCGGCGGCTGAGGCGTGAGGTGCGCAAGGCGCGTTCCCTCGCCCACCCCGCCACCTCCTTCGCTAGCATGACTGCTTCGCAGAAGAAGGTGACTGCCTCCCACTCCCTCTCACCCCGGACCATGGCTTGAACCAGGGCCGGGCGCGAGAGGTCGCCGCCGCTGCCAATCGCCTCTACGAGGACACGGCGGTGCTCTGCCCAAGCAGGGCAGACCTCCACCGTATGCTCCACCGTGTCCTCTGGGCGATCCTGACAGTGGTGACACCCGGGCGTCTCCTCCCGCCTGATGATGTGCAGGAACCTCCCGAAACAACCGTGTCCGGAGAGGACCTGCGTCAGGCGGTAGGTGAGAGCGCCGTGACGTCTCTCTAGCCACTCCTCAAAGAGGGGTCTTACCGCCGCTATCGTGGCGTGCCCTGCGCTGGGTTGCGATAGTCGCTCCTTCCATGCCGCCATGAGATCGCGCCGGAGGTTCGTCCGCTCCGCCGCGGTTTGCCGCGGATGCGGAGTTTCCCCCCGGCGTAGTGCCTCCGCGCGCCAATCATATAGGCGCGCGAGGACTATCGCCTCCAGATCCCATGGTGGCAGTCCGGCAAGGAGGCTTGCTGCCTCGCCTGAGATCGTGCGGTAGCCCCGGATCAGCCTTACGGCTACCACCTTTTGGGGCGCGTTCAGATAGTGTGCCACCACACCCTTTGTCTTGTTTTTGGCAGGTATTTGAATATAAACCTTGTATTGATCTACATATTATATTCCCTCTCTCACATAAATATAATTATATAATTAATGTATGCAAAATATTGTAAAACATTTTAAAAGAGTAACGGTGGAGTTTCTTGCCCATTCTTCTCCATACGAAAACTACCTTTTGGAAGGGGCGACTAGAATCAATTTTATTTTTATTTTAATTTTGACGTTCAAAAGTGCCTTTAATGTGCCTATTTGAAATAGGACATTTATTTTTTAAATGTCGAAGCATCATGCTGAGATAGGAGCCTTTTGGCCTCGTATAGGAATTTCTGTTTTTTTTTTCCTTTTGTTACTTTTTTATACAATTTATTTTATTTTTATTTTTAACTGTGTTAAGTTTAGTTTATGATCCTGTACGAGTCGCAATAAATACTTTTTCTATCTTTCTAAATAAATGAGTTGACTTTGACTTATATCAAAGGAATTGCTTGGAAGGAATTCCTTCATTAATTAGTGAAGTATTAAAACCGTTCTTGGTTATCAAGTTGTGAGTAAAACATTTAGTCATGGAGCTGAGCAAGGTGGAGTGACTATGCTTGTTAGTTATATTGTTTTATTTGTCCTTCCTTCCTTAGTTCAGCCGATGTTTACAAGCCATAATGATTGTACTTCCTCCTTGCTAAGCAAAATGCCTATAAATGGTACAGTTTCAACGAAAAGTAAATTATGTTGTTGTTAGGGTCAATAAAACTACTAACTGAAACCATTAGTCAAGGAAATAGGTGATCCTTTCTAGATAGGTATCTACCTAGAAGATAAAGATGTAAATGCCAATGATGATGATGTGTATAAAACGGAATTTAAATGACTGGCTGATTAGTAATAAAGTAATAAGAGTATAATTTATTTTTTATTGCTAAATGGGCCTGCCGATCTATTCTGTAAAAATCTCACTGTGAAAACTTAGAAGAAGTGAGCTTAAAGTGAGCTGTCAATAGTGTCAATCCCTAGCATCATCAGATGGAAAAATCACACCGTGATAACTTAGGTGAGGTAAGCTAGCAATAGTGTCAATCCCTAGCTATCCCTGGCATCATCAAGTGGAATAACAGCTTACTTCGAGCTCACTTCACGTAAGTTTTTACAGAATAGCATGGCTGCTCTTGACGTCGATCACGCCTGATGGAAAGCGATGTATGAGGTCTATGATGGAACCATCGTGCCCAGAAGATGCCTGTTCACTCTTGCTTTGAAGGCAGATGGGTTAAATGTGGAAGGGAACACAGACGCCGGTAAAGAGTTCTCTTCTTCTTCTTCCATCTCTTAATCCTCGTTCTATCCAGGGTCGGGTCTTCGTGTACAGCGGTGCGAGGATGCCCTGTCCTGGGTTCTCATAGGAGTTAGGTTCTACGCTTTCATCTACCTCTCTATACTGGATCACCATGTAACGCGAGTCTTCCTCTTTCCAAGCGTTTTGTAAGGCACATACGACTGTTTTAGTCTGTTTTACTGAGAAGCTATCATCTGTTCTCACGCGGCCATCTAGGCACGGTATCTGAGCTTGTGTATCTATGTATAAACATTTAATACATACTGCAATTTGGGCAGACCTTGCACATGAGCTCTAAGAATGACTTGATTGTTCAACTACAATGTAGTAAATTTTAACCAGTTCATATTTATAAACATCCTTTAAATTCTTTGAAACCCACTAGAAAGATACAAGATGGTTTGTTTGTAAACTAAACAAACTCAGGAACATATGCTACCAATGCCTACGACAGATTGGTGAATGTTACACAAACGAGCCACAATGCAACATTGCATAGCTGTGCACATTATTATGCGCACAGCCAAAGTGTAAAATTCTCTGCTCTAATCTGAAGGCCAATTCTCGTAATTTAAAAAGTTACTGTTACTGTTAGCCTGCATCATCCCAATACTGAACAAAGGCCTTTCCCCATTACTTCCAGATCTTTCGATCGAGGGCTAAAGTGGACCACGTTTCGTTTGTTTGCTCCATCTTCTGCGAGGTCTGCCGCCACGCCTGGTTATGGTGGTTATTTTGGCCCACAGCTCATTGGGCATACGGTAAACGTCGCCAGCCCAGTTCCACTTCAGCTTAGCGGATTTTTGAGCAAGGTCAGATTACATAAGAAAAAAATATGATAACATGCATTTATAAGAAAAAAATATGTTGCAAGCCTATATACAGTTTTACATTGTATTGTTTCTAGCATTGAAAAAAATATGATAAAATCTCGCAATTGCACAATCTCAGCTAGCTATCAAGTTACAACAAAAACGATTATTTTCTTGTGTTTTTTCTAATCAAACCAAGTTCCTCGTGAGAATTGCGTTGCGTGTCATCTATAAAATGGTCGAACTGTTGAGTAATTGTTGATTGTAATCGTATCTGTAAGTGCAACTCAAAATATATCTCTTGATTTTCTATTGTAGTTATTATAACTGGATAGAGTAAATAGCTTTGGTGAGTAGTGTTTAGGTAATAAAGGCGAAATTGCCAGCTACGTCCTCAATTTTAATCGACTTAAAAAAAGGAGGAGGTTCTCAATTTTCATTATTATTTTTGTCCTGGTTCATTATCGAGGTCTGCATTCATTATGCATACCCCTCGAAATAAAAAAATATAAATATGAATATTATAAAGAGGTAAGTTTGTAATTAAAGGGTAGGTACTAATCTTCTCTCTGTCTCTCTATTCTTTCACTAAAATGAAGCTTCGGATTCCTGAAGCTACATTATTGCCGTTTGTCATAAGCATATAACGCGAACGCAGTCTCGGACAGAATCTAGTAAAAATAAAAAATCAAGTCATTCAAATTTGATCGTGAATGTCCTACTTTAGAGATCGCAGATGAACTGAACTATTTTTCTCAGGTGCCAGTTCTTTAGGAGACTAAAGACAGCTCCAGACTAGTGTCCAAGCTTAGTGGGAAGAAGGAAGCTACACTGCAATGACACTGTATATTTGACGTGTTTGTAAGACTGTTTGTATGAACCTCCTTTTCTTTTGCTGTGCCCGACAGGGTCCACGATTGTTTCTTTTGACCAATATTTACCACCTAAGCCTACATTGTGGAGTGCAATAAAGAATTGAGTATTGAATTATCATTGCCTGCATTATTTAAATTGAAAGGTCAAAGTCAAAATCAAAGTATTTATTAGTGCGATTTTTGGTGATATAAAAGCACCCTAATTGCGCAACACTCGGTCAATCGGAATCGGTTTCATTTTGACAGTTCAACAACATTCATTGCGTTATTTACGTGTTGGACAGACAAAATTTTCGAACTTATGAAGCAATGGATTAGCAATTTGCTTCAAAATGATTCTGATTCCGATTGATTGTGTGGTACGCAATTAGGGTGCTGGTCTTACAGATATTTTATAGAATCTCAAAAATCTACCCTTTACTACAAAATGAAGCAATGGATTAGCAATTTGCTTCAAAATGATTCTGATTCCGATTGATTGTGTGGTACGCAATTAGGGTGCTGGTCTTACAGATATTTTATAGAATCTCAAAAATCTACCCTTTACTACAAACACTATTAATTTAGATAAGTCAGTGGCATAATCAGCCTATAATGTTGGCACTGCTAAGACACAGGCGTCTTGTCTTCGAGAGGGAGTGGGCTAATAAATCTACCATGCGGGCCCAGTGCGGGCAGTGGTCACGATGTTTTCCTTCGCCGTTTTGAGAGCAGTGGTGATGAAATTATTTGCACAAAGTAAAGCGCCTGTCAGGGTTCGAACCTACGACCTTCAACTCGGTAAGTCGCGGCCATTATCATTGCCACTGCTCTCGTCCTTTAGAAGGCTGAAGAATTAGCTCCAGAACAGTGTCCAGGTCAGGTTTAGTGGGAAGAAGGACATTCCCAATATTATTGGCGTATAGAAATATTTGTATAAACCTACTCACAAAAATAACTATCATTTATCAATGCAAACTGAAGGGTCACTCGACGAAATAATTATGCCTACGCACTACTAAACGATTTGCCAAGTTCTGACGTATTTTTTTCTAATAGTTTTCTTCTAAATTAATTCTCTTTTCTACCCAGTGATCTATGATTTTCAATTAAGTTTTGATTGGATAGATTACATAGAAGAATACCGGTAGCTTAACAAACTCAAGTGATGAGATGAATAATAATCAAGGAAAAAATCAAAATGACGTAGTAAATGCCTATAGAGGATAAAGGCCGCTGGGTTTTTTAAACAAACATGATTTTATTTAATGACAGCACATTAAACTGAACAAGAATTCAAAGTGTTAATCAAAATAAATTGGCTTCAATAAACAGTTAGGTTTACGATGCAAATTACTTTAGTTAAATAAATTTTAGTTATAAACTAGTTAGGGTTGTATTCAGGTTATTATAAAGCAGAATTATCTTTATCAATTAACGGTTGTCGAGGTGGTCTGCAGGTTTACGTTTCCGTTGCTTAAGTACCAATTTGTAGGTTCTAAAGCTGACAAGTGTTAATGAAACCTTTTTATGGCTACTTTCTAACTTAATCTCAGATTCCACTAGCTATAAAGGAATAATTAAAACCAGCCTATTACTGTCCCACTGCGGGCAAAGGCCTCTCCTCTTACGACTTTGCTTAGGACGGGTTGGCGATTTCAGAATTATTTTAGCCACTAGCTGCCCCGCGGTTTTAACCCGCATTGGTCTCGATCCTGTGGGAATATCGGGATAAAAATATTCTATGTCCCAATCCAGGTCAATGTCTAGACATGTGCCAAATTTTATCTAAATTTGTTAAGATTTTTTAGCGTGAAAGCGAATAAGCGTACAAAAAATCAAATCTTTTCTCTTTATAATAATAATACCCCTGGACATTTCACACAGCGCCATCTAGTCCCAAGCTAAGCAACCTAATGCTTATGTTATGGTAACAAGATGTCTGATAAACTACTTATATACATTTTTTTTTTGTAAATACATACATATTATACTTAGATAGAAAAACACCCAGACTCGGAACAAATACACGTAGGTCATACAAATATTTGTTCCGTGCGGGAATCGAACCCGCGACACGCAGCGCAGCAGTCAATCGCTTAACCACTGCGCCAACCGTGCCGTCATGATATTAGTTTATGTAGATACAAGCTGCGCCCCACGGTGTCACCCGCATAAATTTCGATCCCGTGGGAATATCGGGTTAAAAAGTATCCTATGTGTTAATCCTGGTTATAAACCATCTGTGTGCCAAATTTCATCCAAATCCGTTCAGCAGTTTTTGCGTGAAAGAGTAACAAACCATACAAACTTTCACGTTTATAATATTACTAGGAAGTACAGTCTGCTACCTATAAATTAAATTAAATATTAAGGAAACTGATTTAAACTGCTAGAACGCAATGAACAAACATGGTTGGCAGGATTTATTAAAATACCATAACATTATGCCTCTTTTCCCCAAAGAGCTAGACAGAGATGAGTACATACGAGTTTATACAAGCTGTTGTTTCGCATCCTCGTCAAATTTCAGGAGGCTGTTATAAAAGACATAAATAATCAAATAAAATTACGATCCCTGGTAAATAATGAATACATACTTGTTTTTTTAGTTATTTAAGTTTGACAGTATTTCAAAATACACCACTTTTAAACAACAGAATCGCGCTATGGTATCGTATAAGCGGCCGCGTTTTTATGTGTGTGTAAAAGGGCAGTTACAGTGAGGTCTCACACAGGCCGCGTTTTAAAATGCGTGTCCCACATATGACCATTTCCGAAAATTAGAAAAAAAAACCTACTTATTTTATTATTGATTCGTGTGAAGAATCAGTAGCATAGTTACCTCCTTGATTTTGATGAGGATGCAAAACGACACCTTGTATAGTAAACCCACATGCCGGTTATGTTTAGGTGCCATGTAATAGAGGGTGACCCTATTGCCCCAACCGTACACAAATCCAGACGCCAGCATCCTGCTTCTAAAAAATCCAGATATAAAAACCCAATCATATTTTGCCCGGCCCGGGAATCGAAACCAGGGGGCCTACTCCGAAGTGCAAAGTTCGGATCGGACCGACACATGGCCGAACCTAATATTATTGAAAAATGCGAAAAAAGTTCGGATCGGCTCAGTTGGGTCGGGACCATAGTCAATATTCGAAAGAGTGTAGGAGTGTAGGATCGGAACCGACCGAACCAAATAGTAACTTCGTAGCAGGAAAGGGCCGATACTACTTCGGAGTAGACCCCCAGGACCTCATGCTCAGCAGTTAGTGCGGCGGTTGGTGCGGCTTGCGACCACATGACTAACGAGGCACCAAGTCAAATAACATCGTGAAAAAAGATTTAGTACTTTATTATCGTGAGTCCATGCTTTTAAATACCGTTACATCATCAGCCTAGCCTTTTCCCAACTATGTCGGGGTCGACTTCCAGTCTTACCAGATGCAGCTGAATACCAGTATTGTACATGGAGCGACTGCCTATCTGACTTCCATAACCTAGTTACTGGGTAACACGACACCCCTTGGTAAGACTGGTAGTCGGACTTTCGGGCATTAAAATACCGTTCCAATGTCCTTCAAAACCCTTACAACAGTCACCCTACAGATTTAGCCCTGCAAGGTTGACCTTGAATAAGTTTTGCGACCTTGTTCGATAGCGGTTCGGTCGCAACCTGACCCGACGACCCGGAGACATGTTCCCGCTTCAATTGTGAACTAGTTGCAGCTTTAGCTCGTTAGTTTCAGTTGAAAAACAAGTTGGGGAGACCAGTGTAATGCGGGCAGATGTGGGGTAAATACTAGTCCCGAGTTTGGCCCCGCATTCGTTTTGGAAGCGTACAAAATTGCGACTATTACCGCTGAGAAATTCTCGCATGGTTTTCAAAAAAGTACATAGATGTCAAACTAGGTTTTTAAAGCATCAATATCTTATATAAAACACTGACATCATCATTCTTTAATCAGCTCTTTGGGTAAAACAGAAAGATTTTTTTTTTAATATAAACCTTGCCCCACACTAGGAATTTCTCCTGTATCGTGGGTGCGTTTACAAACATTTGAACTCACATACACAAACAGCCCGACCCGGAACAACTACTTATAGGCCATACAAATATTTGTTCCGTGCGGGAATCGAACCCGCGACACGCAGTGCAGCAGTAAATCGCTTAACCACTGCGCTATCCGTGCCGTCATAGAAAGAAAGAAAGAAAAATGCTCATTTAGATGCATCATGCAAGGAACAAATTTGAGCAAACTTAGTAACAGGAATCAAACAACTAGTTATACATATACTTATCAACCTATAAACTTTTGTTGTAACGACTTATTCTATGAAGAATCAGCAGTAGACCTTTTCAAGTATATCACACATTGAACCTGAAAATCATGAAAATTATGACACGGCGAAATGAATTTAAAAGAAGATTCACAACCAGCCTAATACGCAATTTGCCATACACTCCTAATATCTCTATTATTTTATCTAGCTGTCGCAGACGGCAGCTAAAGGATTACGTACCCACACAAGATGAATGGTCAGAAACTTTTGTACAACACAGTCTACCCAAGGTTGTGGAGGTCAGATATGTCAGATGTCTAAGCTGTCACATGACTGTCGCTTAGCGTAAATGTGCGCGAAGAAACTGGTAAAGCGGTTACTAATGAGCGAACCATAGACGAAGACAGGCAGTGAAATATTGTGAATTATTGAGAAGATTAATTTACTTTTAATATATTTATCGTTATCAGCAGCCGAATCATAGATTATAGATGCCAAGAAAAATGAAGATGGTAATTCTTCTTTTTACAGAAATAATATAATTGCGCTTGTATTTGAAACACTATACACGTGATAATAAAGGCATATTAAATAATCAGCGGGGTAATTGCGTAACACACAACAGTAGCAAAAAAAAGCAAAAAGCTTTCATTTTGACGTTCAACAATATTCATTGCGTTATTTACGCAGACAGTGTTTTCAAACACAATGAAGCAATGGATTAGCAATATCTTTCAAAATGATTCGGATTATGATTGATAGTGTATCATATTCTTAGCATAGGATCAGGTTATTTGCATAAACACTGACATTATCAGGCTACCGATAAAGACTAATAAAGACGACGCCATAACTGTTAGACGAGTCAAAAACATCAATAAAGACTGACCTAAACACACATTTATTTGTGTTCAACAAACACTAGAATATCTCCGACAAAAATCTCGTCTGAGCCGCCAATTATTGAATTATTATTCGTGTCACTTTCAAAGCGGCGAGCGAAGAATCCAGTGGGTAGGCAGGCGATATAAAATTAGTTTTAACATCACAGCTAGGCCTGGTGAGCATACGAATTACTAGTTAAAACCACTTATTTTACAAAACAGTTAGCGGCGAGTTGTTCTACGGTGTTGACGCACGGGACCCCAAATTAGACAGCAACGTTGTCATAAAAATTAATTGGATAGGTATTTGATTTACATTTCATGACGTTTTTGTATGTGAGCTTGGATTGGTTTTAGAGCTTCTAAAAATGCTGTGGATTAATATTAGGACAAAATATTATTGACAAAAATAGAAAGAGAAAGGTTTTAATTTCTGTTAAAAATAAACTGATTTAAGGATGAATGAAAGACAATTGCACGCAGCTGAGATGAGAACGCTAAGAGGGATGTGTGGTGTTACACGAATGGATAGAATAAGATATGAGTACATAAGAGGAAGTCTGAAAGTGGCACCGGTAACTGAAAATTTGTGTGGAAATCGGTTGTCATAGTATGGGCATGTGATACGAAAGAATGAGGAAAATGTCGTGAGGAGAGTTTTAGGTATGAATTTCGATGGCTATAAGAGTAGGAGAAGACCAAAGAAACGTGTAAATGATGATATGGCTACATTGGGGGTGACTACCGAAATGACGACTAATAGAGAAGTATGGAAGAAAAAGACATGTTGCGCCGACCACAAATAAATTGGGTTGATGATGATGATGAAACTGATTTTAAGAGAAATCGTTTTTACTGGTAGTAAGTCTGGAATGATTGTTTGACGCCACGATGGTTTTGCTTGTTGTTGGGTAATCAGAAACAAATCATTATTTATCAATATTGTAGGTAATGTTAAGAAGCAGGCGACATCGTGGCAGGCCTAGACGGAGATGGCGGGATGAGTTAGTCTCCTTCAACAAAAACTAAAGACTGGTTCTTAGGCCCGTATTACAGAACCTCAGTCAAGGGCCTAGCATTAGGCGCTCCTTCCATGCCACCATGAGATCGCGCCGGAGGTTCGTCCGCTAATGGGTAGCTCTCCGTCCGATCAGTACTAGGCCCGTGCCGGACGGCGTGTACGTGTTCCACGCGGGCCTCAAAGAGATGTCAGCAAAAGCGACGGGGCCCCATAGGGCCGAAGCCTGCCAGGGTAGCGGGAACATCCGAAAGGGTTTACCGCTGCCCTGGAATATAAAGGGCTAAGGAAGGAACACGGGTGGGTTTTAGTCAGTAAGAGTCTGACACTCTCTTCTGCTCCACCCAGAGCGGGAGGAGTCATTTGTTGATTTCCCATCCTCAAAAAAAAAAAAAAAAGGGCCGGTTGAAACTAGTTTTAAGTATTGCTTGAGTCTTGAGTGAGCTTTCTATAATACGGGACTTAGTCTTATATCGAGAGAAGATGATAGAGAGTACAGAAGATTTTGCCCTGCAGAGGGACAATACGGGATCTAATAATAATAATGGCAGACGGGTAGGCTTTTAATTTTAGTTGAAAATGGGCTATTGGTATTAAACGTTCTTACTTCTAGTTACTGATTGTAAATAACTTAAGGTAAAATAGAATTTTAATCAAAATTAGAACTTTTTCGTTCTTGAAGAATAAATTCAATGGACTATTTTCCTAGAAAATTCTAATTAGTCCGTCAATTAGATTATCAATTATATAAAAAATTATGAAGATATCGCCCGTTAAAGTTCCGCGTGACGTCACTTGCTTGCGACACTTTTGCAAGCAACTGACGTCACGACCCCCTACTCCCAAATTTTGACGCTCTTTATCTTTGTCATTTTTTGTTTGATTAACAAAAGAAAAAATACGTGTCCATTATTCTTCGATAATCTAACTGACGGACTAAATATAATTATTATTTTTTTTCCCAGGCAACTACCCTATTCTTCAAGAACGAAAAAGTTCTAACATTTTTTGTCGATTAATTTATAATTTCAATCAAATAAACCTGTTTCATTGTTCAGAGAGGTAATTCCTATATTTTTAAGAACATTCGCATTACAATATCAGTCTCAATCTGTCAAAACCCCGTTTTTGACGGATTGTCGCTAAGATGAGATTGCGACTTGAACTTCAACGTTTCTTAAGTACGAGAATTGGGTTTCCGTTTAAACAAGAAACTTCGAACTGTGCTCCGGACCAACAAATTCTTAAGAGCTCAAGTCTACAGCGTGCTCTCCATCCGATCTCTCCGTATGTTCACATAGAAAGCTCGAACAAGCGTGTTGGCATAAACAGGGCGATTTGAAACCGTTGAATGGTGCCGCATTTAAACTGTACAGTGTGGCCCCAGCTTAGTATGTGAGTGTCGTGTGGGTTATCCCCTTTGAGGACTGCGCTAACACTTCCAGGTTTAGAAGAATAACAAGTTGGAGTGGCTATTTGTGCAGTTTTGTAGCAACCTTCCGTGTTTTTATAATTTTATTTTTATCTTTGGAAGATTCTAAGATATGATCTCTAGTTTTTGCATTGCGTTTGCATATTGAGCAAGTGTGGTAATTATTTTCTCTATCAGAGAAAAGGTCCTGGCCTCCATGAATGACAGAGGTACTAAACTTTCTTCCAGCGGCGTGCCCTGAGCAGATGCGCCACCAACTTGCTGGCTGGCTGACTTGACTTTTTTTTTTTTTTGAGGATGGGAAATCATCAAATGACCCCTCCCGCTCTGGGTGGAGCGGAAGGGAGTGTCAGACTCTTACTGACTAAAACCCACCCGTGTTCCTTCCTTAGCCCTTTATGTTCCAGGGCAGCGGTAACCCTTTCGGACGATCCCGCTACCCGACGATCCCGCTACCCTGGCTGACTTGTCTTATACAGAATTCTCGTATAGCTCAAGAAGAATTAATAAGAAGAATAATGACAAGAGTTTGATAGAAAGGCTTCCCCTGGATGATCCAAGGAATATACAGGGTGTCAGAGACAACAACGCGCAATCTGAGGGGCAATTTTGGTAAATTTAAGAACATTCACAGTCTGCAGTCTGATCTCAGTCTCAATTTGTTAAAAAAATACTTCTAATTTCCCTACATTTTGACAAGTTTTTGAAATTTGTTTGTCACCGAGATGAGACTGCGACTAGATTTTGAACTTTTTAAATTACGAGAATTGGCCTTCTGTGACCATGGATTCAGTACATGATTCTAGATCTGCGCTGAAATTTTTCATCGTTTACAGTATTTAAAACAAAATATAGTTCTATACATTTTGACCGCGTAGGTCTTTAGGGTAAGTAAGACTTTTCTATGAAACAGCAGATTTTTTTTATTACCGACTAAATTTTCTGCGCTATGTTTAGAATCATGTGCTGAATTCATGGTTACAGTTTGCGCGACGATGTTCCTGCCACCCTGTATACACTTAATTACACCTGCCACAAAGACCACATTTGGCAGTCAGATTGAAGATCAGAAAAGACGCTAATGCTGCTGATCTTATTGACGACATTCACAGTAAATGAATTGGGTCAAAAAGATTAATTCAAAATTCAAGAGAAAAAACCTTGAGAGGTGTCAAGGGACACCCGGATGGAACGAAGTATAACTGGCTTGCTTTCTATAAGAGAGAGAGAGACAGAGAAACACGCGCACGCCGCGCGGCTTACAACTATAGCAAAAAGGGTCGTTTCAACTTTTGGTCTTAAATTTTTTCCGTCTAGCCCCCTTTCGCAACGCGCGATAAGGAACTTCGTTCCTATAATTCTTGATTTAGAATAGCAGCTTATACCTTATGTTAGAGTCAACATTTTACATGAAAACTAACTTAAAATTATCAGCTTCCATAACCGAAAGCCTATGTTCAGCAGTAGACATTTATCTATCAGATAAACCAATCAGATCTTATCACATACCGACAATCAAAAGTTGGAAAATGCCGCTAAAGTTGACGCGCAACTTA
The DNA here is from genome assembly GCA_945859715.1 of Apamea sordens. Classification (NCBI taxonomy): domain Eukaryota; kingdom Metazoa; phylum Arthropoda; class Insecta; order Lepidoptera; family Noctuidae; genus Apamea; species Apamea sordens. The sequence continues at coordinate 16,361,323 of OX244001.1, forward strand.
TAATAGTGCTTATCACACCTCTTTTATGTATGACGGATATCCACAATTTATAGACTTATGTTCGCATATGGTAAATGGCCATTAAAATAGAAACTTTACAACGTTTTCTATCGGGTGTCATTTTTGATACTTTTCTCTTATATGATGCGTTTATGGGATTATAGAATAGATAATGTAAAGTAACAAAGTGTTTTGTGACTTATTTTGTTGTTTTTACTGGATATGGCCGATGGGTACTAACTATTCCCCATGTGTTATTTATAAATTACTAGCAACCCGCCACTGGTTTGCACGGTTTTTACGACTTGACAAGACGTGGAGATTTCTTTGAATATACTATGTACTTTACACACAGACAAAAACGAAATGTGACTTTAATTTATAATTATGTATAGAAATATGATAACTTGGCTACAGCGACATAACAAAAAATAAGAAAATATTTGATCGCAGTTTCAGGCCCCAGTACCTCGTAGAGAGTCGCAGTCAATGGAAAATCAAATAAGTGTTATAACTGGTTTAATTCATAATAATCGTTAATAGGTAGGTAATATATTTATCGTATTACCCAGTAACTGGGTTGTGGAGGTCAGATAGGCAGTCGCTCCATGTAAAATACTGGTATTCAGCCGCATCCGGTTAGACTGGAAGCCGACCCCAACATAGTTGGGAAAAGGCTAGGCAGGTGATGAGGTACCTAGGTAATATATTGAAAACAACGTTTCATTTCCCGAAATCTAGGATTGGATTAGGACCAATCCAAGGATTTTACATCTTCGTTTTTTTGATGGTCGATAGGCTACAAGAATATGAATGTAACATATTTTGAAACACGTATTCAAAATTATGTTTTCATCAATATCCATTACGTTGTAGTTGGCGGCACGGCTCGCGCAGTGGTTAAGCGATTGACTGCTGCGCTGCGTGTCGCGGGTTCGATTCCCGCACGGAACAAACATTTGTTTGGCCTACAAGTTGTTGTTTCGGGTCTGGCTGTTTGTGTATGTGAGTTTAAATGTTTGTAAATGCACCCACGATATAGGAGAAATACCAAGGAGGGCAACGTTAAAAAAAAATCCTCTGAAATTCAACACAGGAATGCCACTTCTTTCTTGCGCCTCCAACATCAGCATTCAGCTTTCATTTTTATAAACCAACAAAAATTAATCAACAACCAAAAACACTGAAATGTTACGCCAATTAAACATATGTACCAAAAAACAGGTAGTTAAACAACAACAGGTGATCAATTAGTGTCCAAAAAAGGTCTAAACATTGGAAACAAGTCCCAACAACTGTGGCGTTGAAGTTACGTCTAATTTGCGACAGCAAAAATCGAAAAACCATTAAACAAGTTTTACGAAATCGTTTTTCAAAATCACACAACCAAAAAAAGGCTTTATTCAAGGTCTATTAAAGTCCTAAATAGTGTGAAAGGTAATTTGGATGTACTTAAACTCAAGTTGTTGTCGTTGGGCGCTGTCATCGCTTAAAGGCTCCAGCAGACAGGCGCGTCGCGACTCTTAGTAGAACAATTTCTATGAAAATTATTCTACCAGAATCCGTCGCACCGTAACATCGCGGCAGGCTCTGGGAGCTTTAACGTCGACCTTCCACTGCTGTGATGCTGATGTGCACGGAGAGGTATGCCATGTTAGCTGCTCGTTCATTTGTTTGCCAGCGTAGCGTGGCCGTGTGTCGCTGTGGAATATCCTTAAATAGAGTGCTTCAGACCGAACTTCAGCCATGGCCTCCAGCGCGGTAGATATTATAGTACACAGGTGCACTCTGTCTTCCCTCACTTTCAACGTCGGATGGGACGGCAATCCGACACGACCGGACAGAGATCAGACGTAGGACCAACAGCTTTACGTGCTTTCCGAGGCACTGGGGTATCATACCGCCGACTTCCAAACTCTTTAGAAACTCCCCATGGAAAATCCCAATAACACGTTGCCCGAACCGAGAATCTAACCCAGGACCCCAAGCTCAGCAGTCGCTCTTTCGACCATGAGACCTACGGGACAGTCAAATCAAATCTAGTGTGTTTGTATGTGTGGTGTTGTGTAAGGGTGTATGTGTGTCTGTGTAGCTTAGTCGTGGGCCGCTGTGGAGCGGTCCCTTACCGATGCGCGTAGGCATGAGAGCTATCAAAGTATGACCCCAAAGTTCCGTTAGACGTGCGATCCCAACTTAATAGTAAAACCGTTGTATTTTAAGATTGAATTTATAAATAATTCAGATAGATTTTCTTAGATAACGTGCGTCGTTTAGATACAACAATATCTTGCGGTGTAAAGCCCTTAGAAGGAAGTACAGGCACGAGCATAAATACCGTGCTGTTACACAAAATTAAAAAGAATTTTTCTCGTGAAATAAAAATTACAACTTTGGAAAAAAAAAACCTAATTCTTAATAGTATTTGTAACATCATAAAATATCTAACAATTCTTAAGGGGAGGCGCAGGGTAGCCCGCGAAATATAAATGTTCTAACGTTTTTTCCAATTTTCCGGTCAGTGTCAGGGTTGTATGTTGAGTTAAATGTGATACGCGAGCGAGCGTAACAAGTATGTATTTACAGAATTTTATTCATTAAAATCTATACTTATAATAAATCTGTAGAAGTGAAAATTCTGTACATTGAAAATATCAAAAAAATAATTTACAGGGGGTGTTACTAGACCGACACCGAACCCAAAAATGTGATTAAAAAAATTTTTGTCTGTCTGTCTGTCTGTCGGTCTGTCTGTCTGTCTGTCTGTCTGTCTGTCTGTCTGTCTGTTTGTTCAGGCATCACGCAAAAACTACCGGTTCGATTACGATGAAACTTGGTATAATTATTCTTTAATATCCTGGGCACCACACTGGGTACTTTTTATCACGGAAAAGTATATACAATAAAAAACAAACTTAATTTTGCGGTTCGATCCCTATACCCGATTACCACTGTCTGTACTGTACCAACCGCAAATACTAAGTTTGTCGTAGGTTGGGTCACCCGCAGTGGAGTTCATTTTTATTCCTTTTAGTTTTTAGAGTTATTTAGGTTTATTTTTATATGAGTCGTAGGTATAGATTTTAATTTTAAAGTATAGGTAGTATATTTGATAGTGTACGTAGTGACCGTAGGTTATTTTATAATACTGTTAGGTAGGATTAGTCATTCGTATAGATACTTATTAGTTTTTAGGGATTTTGCTTATTTATTGAGTTTAGATTAGTTATCAACAGAAATAGGTTTATTTAGGTAGGTATTTAATTTTCTGTTATTGAGTTTTTTTTTAATTAGGTAGGTACTTAGGTAAAGATATCATATAGGTACCCTCTTAATCACCACTAATGAGACACAATTGGTTTTCTACTGTAATTAGCCACAAAGGGCCCGCGAGATAGATGGCATTCTGGGGAAACACATACATTTTATCCTGTTAGCACGTTCCCGTGGGATAATTTCCGACATCCACGCGGGCGAAGCCGCGGGCAGAAGCTAGTCATTAATATAATGCTCTATGTTTATATAATCCTATTGAATGATTATTTCATGAAATATCAATCAATGGGATTGTAATACTAAAATAAAATAAAAAAACTTTTAAGAAAATTTTAATTTTGCGGGCAACCCTGGCTCTTCCCTTTATAGCAGAAAATCGCTTTTCAATCTTGCGTGAGAGTATGATAAAGTCAAAAGTCAAAGTCAAAGCATTTATTTCAAATAGGCACACAAATGACACTTTTGAACGTCAAAAATTACATTAAAATAGAATTGATTCTAGTCGCTTCTTCCAAATGTTAGTTGTCGTATGGAGAAGAATGGGCAAGAAACTCCACCGTTACTCTTTTAAAATGTTTTAGAATATTTTTCATACATTAATTATATAATAATATTTGAAGACGATGCACCTAAAATAAAATAAAATTACTATACCACAATAGGTAAAAGAATTAAAAATGAAACACATATTTATAAAACTGTAAAAGAAGACGATTTTCTATAAAAAAAGAGTTACAATATTATGCATGTGACTGTACCTATTGCAATGTACCTATAACTCGCCTTTTATAATTTTGTTATCAGTTGTGTGAGACGATTAAGGTCGTATACAGGTTGTGTACTTGGAATTGCGGAGCGGAGATCGTATATTGAATTAGACCTAGAATTCTATATTGGAGTCAAACTGAAGAAGGCCTGGTATCTTATCTAATCTATTTTATCTACTTAGATTGTGTGAAGTAGGGGAAGTGGTTGTCGGGGCTGTAAAGTTGAAAAGGCTGTCGAGTGTAAGTACCAGTGTCCAGTATCAATGACTAAGAGTGGAATGATTTCAAATATTTGACCGTTCTAGATTCTAAAACTGCCTCGTAGGTTCGATTCCCAGGTCGGGCAGTGTTATTAGGTATTTCCAAAGGCAGTTTATCATATAATTTTGTGTCAATTTTGATGATATTATATTTACCTAATGATTAGATTAATTTACTATATGATGATATATTTAATGCTGAGCGATAGCCGTTTTGCGTGGATGTGACGCATGTCAACCATTTCTTATTGTTTCTTTTTTTCTTTAAGGTTTTTATGTTCTTTTTTGCGTCATATTTACCGCAAATAAACGTATTTTCTTTCTTTCTTCTTTCTATATTCAAAAGTGACAATGTTAACGAAATTTTGTTGCTAATCGTACCATCATCATCTGCCTAGCCTTTTCCCAACTATGTTGGGGTCGACTTCCAGTCTAACCAGATGCAGCTGAATACCAGTATTTTACATGGAGCGACTGCCTGTCTGACCTCCACAACCCAGTTACTGGGTAATACGATACCCCTTGGTAAGACTGGTTGTCAGACTTTCGGGCTTCTGACTACCTGTTACTACTGTCAAAGATCCACGAATGACAGCCGGGACCAACGACTTAACGTGCTTTCCGAGGCACGGAGGGGTCTCGGTATGTAAGATGTTGCTAACTGTACAAAATTACAATAATATTAATTGCAATTTCATTGATTATTTCACGATTATTTAAACAATAGTCCCCGAAAACCACAATCGATTGACGCACGTAGCTCAAAATCTTTACAGCTTAAGATCATCATCACTTACAACATTGTTCTACACATAAGCTTATCCCATTGTTTTCCTTATAAGTACTAATCGAGTAGAATCTTCCCAAATAATGATCTGCCAAAAGAAGTCGGTACCATCGATGCATCTTCATATTCAAATTATTTCATACCGATATTCAAATCATTTACTATACACGTTTTCGCGTCATCGCACCTTACTGTTTCTGGGGACGTAGAGACTCCATATTTTTTAAATTGATTAGGATTTTAGAATAGTTAAAACAGAGAGAAAGAACCGGGGTTACCGACAATAGCTTGAAAAGTAAGCAAGTTGAAGTGGCAGTGGGCTGGTCATGTTTGTCGAAGGAACGATGGCCGTTGGAGCAGATGAGTCTTGGAATGGAGACCGCGTATAAACAAGCGTAGTGTGAGACGCCCCAAGCTAGATAGACCGATGACCTTAAAAAGGTGGCTGGAGCAGGCTGGATGCTTAAAAAGGTGGCTGGAGGTGGCTGGATGCAGAAGTCGGAAGAACAGGGTGTTGTGGCGCAGCCTGGGAGAGGCCTATATCCAGCTATGAGTTGATAATTGATTTAAAACAGAGAGTTACTTATTTTTTGAGAGGAAGATTGGTCAGGCTAGATGGAGCGAAGACCTTCGCACGGTGGCTGTTAGCAGCTGGATGAGTACATATAGCTAAGTATCAAGAAAAATGGCGCGTTATTGAAGAGTTACTTAAGTAAGACAGTGACTACTATAAAAGCTCATGACTGGTCTTGCAACAACCAGTCCAAGGTCCAAGGTAGGTAAGTCTTTGGCACACAATATATCAATGTTGTTAGGCCAGCATGCCCAAAAGACGAAGCAGCGGCGCGGTGAACAAAACATGAGAAGAGTTGTCAATAGGTAAGATTGTGGCAAAAGAATGCAGTGGCAGCAGTACGTACAGTCGCCAGCGCATCAAGCTACTACAATCTGTCAAATTTCTTTAATAGATTTTCAACTTTATCGCTAAAGCATTAGGTTCAAGGTTGATTGGAAAAATTTGACAGTTTCAGGTAGCTTGATGTGCCGACGTCTGTACCTAAACAACCAGGTCTGAAGTCAGGGCTAGAAAATGTTCAAAATATCTGGGAATATAATTCTGTTTACAAACCATCGTCGTTTAATTAAACTAAAAGAAAGAAAAAAGAAAGAAAGAAAAATGCATTTATTTGCGGCAAACATGACGCATAAAAAAAGGACATAAACAAACAAAAAAAAAAAAAAACAAGTTGGGGGTAAACATGCGTCACATTCACGCAAAACGGCCATCGCTCAGCATAATGCTAAGACCCTATACGAGACAGAGCCAGAGCAAAAAGGACAGTGAGGTACACATTATTTGGCCACTAAAGGATTCTAAAAATTTCTTGTCTTCCAAAATCCTTAATCCAAACATCGTGTAGTCATTCTACTTTGAGTGAAGAGGAAAGCATACAAAGTAACTCTAGTGTTAGAATATAAAACGATTGTAATAGATTATCTTTTTTTTTCAATTTTTATAGACTATTGTAGTCTCAAGGGCCAGCCTATCATTTCGGCCACTGCCTACGCGCGAAGAATTCTTAATCGTCATTCTAAAGTTTGTTGAACCCTCGTATGTACTTTGCCAACTTATTTTTGACACCCACCAACTACACAACACACCTTATTCCAACCAACGTTGAGGTGAAAATCATGTGGCAGGTTTGTTACCAGCAAATGCTGTGTGGTACTCGAACTTCTCGAACTGACCAAGACGAAATCTGTGATCGGAATTGACTTAGCTTAATGTGTGAGGATAAAATTTAAGTTTTAAGTTACATAACTTTTTTTTTAATTTTTCAATAATATATGTCATACAAAAATACTTTTTTACAAAAAAACAATCTACTTCCAAAAAAAGAAACACTACAAAGTGAAAACTAACTTTAATTTCGGAAGTCGGTGTCGTTGGTTCCGCATTTTTGTTTTTTGAAATTTTGCAAATCCGAATTATGCCTGAAAATACATAAAAAAAATATAAATATAAACATCCAAAATTGACAATCTCCTCCTTTTTTTGAAGTCGATTAAAAAAATAAATTTTGTTTGATATGAAAGATGTCAACAGGATAACTTTTCGTATTAAAAACCGGTTAAACAACACTATTTTATGTAGATACAATATATTATGTAAATTATGCTTTCTATAGGCGCATATAGCCTAGGTATAAATTCTTTTTAAGTACATTAGGTATAGTTCAAACAACTTTATTGACATATCGTAGGTGGGTAATTATATTTGATTACTTATAATTATTTGATATATTTGACTTATAATTGTAATAATTATTTGACTGGTTTTTCCAGTTGGCAATTAAAAAGATGAAGATATTTTAAATCTAAATCGGTACAGACGCCAGCAGGTCAAGCTACCCGAAACTGTCACATTTTCCCAATCAACCTTGAACCTTAATGCTTTAGCGATAAAGTTGAAAATCTATTAAAGAAATTTGACAGATTGTAGTATCTTGATGTGCTGGCGTCTGTACCTATATGAAGTAATTTTTGTAAAAAAAAATACCTTTAATCTTTTTTTTTTATAGCGGCCCTATAACAGTCCGTCCGTCAAGAGAATGCGTTTTTGACACCTGTCAGTTTCATACAAACGAATACGTGTTCTACGAATTTAATCTTCATTAGTTACTAGAATTATCGCGCTGATAAGAATCAGGAACACATTCACTCGACGCGACGGTCAGGCACACACACACACACTGTGAACATTTTAAGTGTCTACCTATTACGGTTCTAAAGATACAGCCCTTCTAAAGTACAGAAGTACGGACAACGCTGCCTAAGGGTCAGTTTTTTGATCCGTAATTAAACTCAACCAATTGTAACTAATAGTTAAATTTTTGCAAAATGTGTTGCTTTTATCATCATTTTTTTTTTTCTAAAGCGCAATCTAATTCTCATTTAGTTCTAGCCACATATCATTTAAATTATGTAGATGTTGGTGTTTTTCAAAGTATTTTAGCTGCACCTAAGTCGGACGCAGCTAAAGTGCTTTACTCATTTGAATTTAATTAAGATTGAGAACATAGTATTAATTAGCGAACTAAGATTAGCATAAGGTACGATGGGATTGTCATCGTCATTTTTATGTACAAAAATCCCTTAAAAATCAATAAAGAACCAAAAAAAAAAAGTTCTAGCCACACAACGAACACCTCTCAGGGTATAACTGCATGTTGGCGAACCGTTCATATCAATTCTATAAACAATGTTAACAATTTATAGCTTACATTAATACATAGGTACACACGGCTACACATCAAGCTATACAAAACCAGTTTGTCTTGGCCTCACTTTGTATGATATTTTCTCACAATGAACGGTCAGCCAATACTGGTTTTCATAGCTTGATGTGTAGCCGTGTGTACCTACATACATTAGGAGAAATTTTGTGTTATGAAACGCTTTGATTTGTACTTATAACTTTTCGAACTCGTTTTGTAGAACGTTTGCAAGTTTTCTGGAAGTTTAATAAGATAAAAGGGTACTAAATATTCTGCAACCCTCATCCCGTACACATTATTAAATTTTGGTAAGGTGTACCTATTTATTTTTAAGTGGTATCGTTCCCAGAAAGTTTTAAGTTTATCTAATGGTGATTTTTTAAACTAATAGTTATTAATTTGATCATTAGCAATAATATTATCGTTTAATATTAAAAAAACCGTTCCTTAGTAATTTAGGTGCATCCTCCATTCGGTGCGGAAACTAAAAAGCCATAGAAAAAATTAGGCATAAATCACTACAGTTCGAGCCACAAAAATCGACCCAGCTATCAAAACTACCGGAAAAATAATTTCCGAATGAGCAACCACTAAACAATGTAAAAGTGTCCCACAAAAATTACACTGACAATAGAAAGTTAATTAAAAACAGCATAACAGACTGTACCGGAAAGGGCAGCGGCGAAACCTCAGTAATAAGTAGGTAGGAGCTATAGAAGAGCCAAACAATAATTTTGTTAATAGCATTATCCAAGACAATAGCGCTTGTGTGGAACTGTTTGGAGTGACTATGTATTTGTGTAAAAAAAAATGATAATATTATACCCACGAATCAAAATTCTCCCTTAAAGGGGCTCGTGGCTAAGTAATAACAGCCGCACGGGTCGATCAATCAGGTTAAGCTACGCTTGTTGAGTTGGGTCCGTGGATAGGCATGATATTTACGTACCGAGACGGCAAAAAAAGACAATGATATTATACCCACGAATAAAAATTCTCCCTAAAAGGGGCTCGTGGCTAAGTTATAACAGCAACACGGGTCGATCAATCTGTTTAAGCTACGGTTCTCGAGCTCGGTCCGTGGATGGGACCATCTTTACGTACCGAGACTCTTACGTGCCTCGCAAAGTATGTTAGTTCGTGGATCTTTGACATTCGTTAAAGGTCGCCAGAAGCTCGAAAGTCTGTCAACCAGTAACTGGGTTGAGGAGATCAAATAGGCAGTTGCTACATTTAAAATTTAGCTGCATCCCGTTAGCCTGGAAGCCGACCCCAAAAATAGTTGAGATAACGGTAAGCAGATGATGGTTCAAAATTCATAAATTCAAAATAAAATTCATTATTGTATGCATCATGGAGTTTTTTTTAACCAATTAGGTAACTAGCCTTGCTAATAAGTATACAGAGTTTCTCAAAAGAAAGTAAAGACTGGCTTTTCGCCAGGAAACTGCACAATAGACAAGGCAATTTCTTATATGCATAATCTACGTAATTGTGTGTCACGGTGGTTTTATCGAACTTTTCCGGAAAAATCCGACACATGGCTTGTCATTGTGAATATTATTAGACTTACACATGACTTCTTGTGCCTCTAGATAGCCACAGATCCTCAAAGAGCATTAATTATAACAGAAATACCCTTTTTTACAAGTAACAGAGAATTCCGTGTTACGGAAATAATTTAAAAAACACTTTTATGGAGTACCTACCTAACATACTAATACTAACGAAAAACTGTATTCATTAGCAGAAAACTTACGACCACGCTATCAACTAACGACCAAAAAAGTTTTTCACCGTATCCGTGGACAAACAAAAAACCATAGCCACACTACAAAAGCAAAAGCTTTTTGTATGACAATGCGCACAGTGACCGCCCACGATACATCCGGTATTTTGTTACCGTTTCACTTCCCGGGACTCAAACCCGCTTTGGACAATAACTCATAATATTACTCGGGAAAAAACAATAGTGGTAGACGAACATGGTCATTTTCGCGAGAAACGCTAAATCAGTACCGAGTCCGTTCTAAGAAATGGGTAATGGAAGACAGTTTGTTCCAATTACTGTCTACCCGTAAATGTGTGTCTAATAATTCTGGCATAAATAAAATGCGGTGGATAATGATGCAAGGAAGTGTAGTTGATTGCTATGCATCCGTGATTATTGGAAGTTTAAATTTGTTCTTCGGAATAATCGTCATTTGTTATTACCAACCAGTCTTACCAAGGGGTATCGTGTTACCCAGTAACTGGGTTGTCTCCATGTAAAATACTGGTATTCAGCTGCATTCGGTTAAACTGGAAACCGACCCCAACATAGTTGGGAAAAGGCTAAGCAGATGATGATGAATCGTCATTTGCTTTTGCCTTTGAGCTTAGGTAGCATGACCAGCAGTTTTCAACAATGGTTCAATCTTTGGTTCGTTTGGCAACCCTGGCGATGACTTCAAGACAGTAGAAGAGATACGTCAAGCAGCCATATCATCATAATCTCAGCGTACATTCCTGGACTTTGATCTCCCTCCCCCAAATTTCGCCACAACAACCGGTCTTGCGCTGCCCGCATACAGCAGATTCCCGCGATGTTTTACGTTGATCTTTTAAGTTTGTTCTCACATATAGAAACAATAAGAATAATATAGGAACTCTAGAGTTTTGAAATATCTTGATTTAAAATAGTATCCTTGGAGTTTCTTACCCGTTCTTCTCCATAGAGATCTACGTTTTGGAATGGGCTTGAGCTTCAACTTTCTGACTAACTGACAGACTCCTTATCAATTCAAAAGTGCTGGTAAATGCTTTAATTGTAATAAATGCCTGGAGTTGGAGCTCCACAGTCGTCGGCTCAACCTGTGGGGGGCCTATCCACGCTATGACCGGTTAGCCTCACCTATTAAAAAATTAAGTACCCAAAACAACAGAATTCCTGACATACCTAAGGGCTATTGAAGAAATAAAAGTTAAATTGTCCGTAATTACATGTGTGTAAGTACGATGATCGAAATCGCACAAAGACTGATTATGCACTTATATAGGTAGTTGTTAAGAGATAAAAATCATCGCTTCTGTGCATTTATTTAATTATGGATTGTATGGTGCAATTGGGAGCGGATAAAGGAATTAATATAGATAACAGAGCTGGAACAACGGGTATTATTTTTATACAGGTGACCAGTAATTATTGACTTCGATTGGTATATTTTACGTACGGTGACGTAACTCAGAGCTATTATACACAATGTGGAGACAACAATACGACAATAAATGAAAACAATGGCAATAATAATGCATGGAGTCAAAATCAAAAGTCATTTATTCAAATTAGGCTGAGAATCAGCACTTTTTGAACGTCAAAATTACAAAGTCAATCCTCCAAAACGCCCTTTACCACTTCCTAGTGGTTTCATTGGGAAGAAGAAGTGGCGCAACAAACTCCCCAGCGGCACAGCTGTATGGACAGTTAGAGTAGAGTATTTTGAAACTATCAAATAAATGCTAACATTTAAATTAAAAAAGTGATATTTTCTAGTACCTATGGGTGTTGACAATCTTTAATTAGCTATAGTGACTGAACTATTGGATATATTTGGTTGAATTTTTGAATACAGACTAAGAACTTCATTTATGAAGTTACACGATAGTTTTATTTACGTACTAGCTGCGCCCCGCGGTTTCACCCGCATAAGTTTCGATACCGTGGGAATATCGACATAAAAAGTATCTTATGTGTAATATCTTCTTCTTCTTCTCTCTATCCTAATCTTGGTTATAAACTATCTGTTTGCCAAATTTCATCCAAATCCGTTCAGTAGTTTTTGCGTGAAAGAGTAACAAACGTCCATCCATCCATAAAAACTTTCACATTTATAATTATTAGTAGAATTGTCGTCTCCACCTTGTATACAAACCTTGGCTATTATTTCTTTGCCAGAATTTGTATAAGTTTGCGATTTCATAATTTACAATTGGCTAAACAACGCATACATTCCGGGAGTCAACGGAATCATATTCTAGGAACACTTTCAGCAGGCAATATGTGGGTGTAATATAGGGACACTTCGATCTATCCCTTCGAAGGTTACAGGCGTGATGTGCGTATATGTGTTTCAGCAGGTTTGACTCTCAAACATCTCAACTTATCGTAGAGCACTTGGTGGATATATGGTTCTCGCAAGTTTCAAGTAATCTACTTCTGTCGCCTTCTACAGCGGGGTAATTGAGTAACATACTAACAGTAAGAATGGTTATCATTTTGACAGTTCAACAACATTCATTGTGTTATTTACGTTGTTCAGCAAACAAATTTATCTAACATATAAAGAAATGGATTCCTCCCTCCTTCAAAATGATTCAGATTGTGATTTATATAGTGTGGTACGCAATTAGGGTGCAGGTCTTCTATATAATACATAATCAGTGTATAATGTTCCCACTGCTGGGACTCCGGCCTGCTCTCTTCGAGAGGGAGTGGGCTATATCTACCACGCGGGCCCAAAGCGGGTTGGTAGATGTCACATGTCTTCGAATTTTTGGTTCTAGGACATGCCGGTTTCCTCACGATGTCTTCCTTCACCGTTTTGAGAGCAGTGGTGATGAAATTGTATACACAAAGTAAAGCGTCTGTCTGGGTTCGAACCTACGATCTAAAACTCGTAAGTCGCGACCGTTACCACTGGGCCACCAGTCCAACACTGCTCTTCAATTCTCTCTCTTCAATTTCATTACCACGCAACAAATCATAGAAAAAAAACCGCTCCCCGCCATCACTCCCACCCCTATGCGTGCTCACACGAACCTTGTTACAATAACTTTATCTGGTGCTCTCTCAACGATGACCACACCAATTTCGTAACACAGAACCGTTACATGATTCCGCTCATTTACATTTTCTAGTTTGGCTCACCTAATTATGTTTACATAATTTGGGATTAATTATTCGAGTTCTTTATCGGGTGCGTGGCTTTTTTTTTAAATATTTTTGTTATGCGTATGAAGATTACGTGGAGTTATTTTTAGTTTGAATATTTTTTTCCATATGAATGATGGGAACTGGTTCATGGTAAGTAACGGCCTCAGATTTGTTCTTTTGTCAACCAGAACACCTTCAGTAGGAAAAAGAGTACCTATTATTTATTTATTTATTTAACCATTTATGTACACACATATATAAATAGACATTGAAAATCAGAACAGAAAAAATAGGTACAGAGGTGATGCTTATTTCGTAAGAAATCTCTTCCAGCATACCTGAGATAGGACAATAAATACAGAGATGTAGACAGCGTGTGATAGAGCAAAGGAGACAAACAATAATACATAGAATAGAGATATAGAAACGAGAATATATACATACAAATAAACATACATAAATACTTCTAAAATAAAATAAATACATACACAACTATGAACCTATGTTAGGATAAAGTCATCATCTGCCTAGCCTTTACCCAACTATGCTAGGGTCAGCTTCCAGTCTTACCGGATGCTGCTGAATACCAGTATTTTACATGGATCGACTGCCTATCTGACCTCCACAACCCAGTTACTGGGTAACACGATACCCTTTGGTAAGACTGGTTGTCAGACTTTCGGGCTTCTGACTACGGGATCAATGGCAACGGCTGAACAAATTTGGATATAATTTGGCACATGGGTTGACCATGGCCTGCAGACGAAGTCGCGAGCAATAAGTGCTGTTTCATAGTGACGGCCAATTTTGTCAATAATTGGTTACAGATAAAACAATTGTCATAATAATATACTTAGCTATAAGAAAAACAAATTAAATATCTTGATATAGCACACGAGGTTGTTGTCATGTGGAATGTGAGCCCAGCTGTCATTGTGCCGATTATCGTATCGGCCAATGGCCTGATGGCCAAAAGCCTTGATCAACATCGCTCAAGGCTCTCGTTAGGCGGTTGAATCAAGAGCCTGGATTCAGAAGGAAGTAAACCTTGATACGCCTCGTATTTCGAGGAAGTTCCTGTCTCTGGGGCCCTAACCACCGGTAGCTTGGAACCTGCTCCCGATACTATTTTTTATATTTTAAAATGTTTTTTTATAAAAATATTTAAAAACTAGCTTCTGCCCGCGGCTTCGCCCGCGTGGATGTCGGAAGTTATCCCACGGGAACGTGCTAACAGGATAAAATGTATGTGCTTCCCCAGAATGCCATCTATCTCGCGGGCCCTTTGTGGCTAATTACAGTAGAAAACCAATTGTGTCTCATTAATGGTGATTAAGAGGGTACCTATATGATATCTTTACCTAAGTACCTACCTAATTAAAAAAAAAACTCAATAACACAAAATTAAATACCTACCTAAATAAACCTATTTCTGATGATAACAAATCTAAACTCAATAAATAAGCAAAATCCCTAAAAACTAATATCTATACGAATGACTAATCCTACCTAACAGTATTATAAAATAACCTACGGTCACTACGTACACTATCAAATATACTACCTATACTTTAAAATTAAAATCTATACCTACGACTCATATAAAAATAAACCTAAATAACTCTAAAAACTAAAAGGAATAAAAATGAACTCCACTGCGGGTGACCCAACCTACGACAAACTTAGTATTTGCGGTTGGTACAGTACAGACAGTGGTAATCGGGTATAGGGATCGAACCGCAAAATTAAGTTTGTTTTTTATTGTATATACTTTTCCGGGATAAAAAGTACCCAGTGTGGTGCCCAGGATATTAAAGAATAATTATACCAAGTTTCGTCGTAATCGAACCGGTAGTTTTTGCGTGATGCCTGAACAAACAGACAGACAGACAGACAGACAGACAGACCGACAGACAGACAAAAAATTTTTTAATCACATTTTTGGGTTCGGTGTCGGTCTAGTAACACCCCCTGTAAATTATTTTTTTGATATTTTCAATGTACAGAATTTTCACTTCTACAGATTTATTATAAGTATAGATGTATTTAATAAGCGCCTAAGTAAATAAATAAACGAAAGAATATTCTCAGCTATGACAATTCTCAATATATCCGTGTCATCATCCGACACTTCCCAACAGTTATCCGTTGGTAAGTTCCCGCCCGGAGCTAATCTAGCGCTTATCATGTTTTTGTGCGCAAACGCATCAATCTCGTTGCTCACAATAAGTGGATCACTTGTTACCATCGGTTCATTAAGTTGGCAAATTATGGTCTTAGATAAGTCGGTAGAGTATGATTTATATTTTTCTATTGTCTAAGTGTTAATAAAGGTATTTTTAGCCTCATTGTGGAAGTGTTATTGGTTATTTCTACCAGGAATTTCTTAATAACAACAGCGGCAATAGGCTCGCTCCCATATTACGTGAGACTAAAAATTAACTGATGAAATGTTAGTGTACAATTGGCATTTTTGGAACGAAGTTCCATAACGCGCGTTGCGAAAGGGGGCTAGACGGAAAAAATTAAGACCAAAAGTTGGAACGACACTTTTTGCTTTAGGTAGTTGTAAGCCGTGTGGCGTGCGCGTGTTTCTCTGTCTGTCTCTCTCTCTTTGAACTTCGTTCCATCTGGGTGTCCCTTGACACCTCTCAAGTTTTTTTATTTTTGTTTTGATTGTTGTCGTTCTGCCAGTGTCGCGGGCGCATCACGGATTAGTTTGTTTTGTCAATGTCAAATTTAATGTCAATTGACGGCACGGTTGGCGCAGTGGTTAAGCGATTTACTGCTGCGCTGCGTGTCGCGGGTTCCCACGATACAGGAGAAATTTCTAGTGTGGGGCAACGTGTTTTTTTATTTAAAAAAAAAAAATGTGTGTTGTCTTTGCTCCCTGGCCCTGACATTAAGCAATGGACAAAATTGTTAACAAAATCAAAAGTAATTTATTCAAATTAGGCTGAGAATCAGCACTTTTCGAACGTCAAAATTAAAAAAGACAGTCCCCCAAAATCAGCCTTTCACCACTTCGTACTGCTATCGCTGGGAAGAAGAAGTGGCGCAACAAACTCCCCAGCAACATTGTATAAGCTTGAGTACGAGGCTTTTGACTACGTTGTATGTGTATATTTGTATATGTGTAGAGTAAAAAAAATATTCCTTTCTCTTTACTATAGGTACCTACACCTCTGCCTTAGCTTTTGGGGAAAACAAGCGTGATGTTATGCTTTGTTATGTAATTGAGGAACTTAGCTGAAGAAACGAGGTTTTTTAATCGAAATCTTGATTTAAGTTCTGGGTTCTTACTCCGGGTGGATTAAGAAAATGAATGGGACATCTATTCCTGTTTATTGGCACCGTAAAGTCAAAAGGTAATATATTTCTGTAGGTATGTACCAAGTCAATAATTATCAATTTTAATTTTGTGGCTACACTACTTCTAAGACGCAATTAGGTGCTCCAAAGCGTTTTCTTAGTATGGAAACTAATTATTTTTGTCGTGGGTCTTGGCAATTTCCGCTTTGTCCGTTCCATAACTCCACGTTAAACAATAAACTAAATTGAAACTAATAACAAGAAAGTACTCAAATAGTCAAAATAAATAAAAATAGGATAGTTTAATTAATATTTGCCTTTTTATTTAACATTCTCTGCTTCGGCCGTCAGATAAATTGTGAATGATTGACAGTCAATCAAAAATCTTTTTACCCTAGCTCATTTGTGAAAATGTTCTTCGACTATTCTTGTTTTGTAATAAATAATAATTTTGTATTATACTTGTTTTGTAATTTAAATTAAGAAAATTACAAAACAAGTAATATACAGTGTGGCAGTCACATCGACGCGCAAACTGTAAGCATGGATTCAGCACATGAGTTTAGACCCCATAGCGTCGAAACTTTCCGTCGGTTATCAAAAAAAAATCTTCTGTTTCAGAGAAAAGTGCAATACCTACGCGGTTAAAATATATGGAACAGCAATATTTTTTTTTATAACCGATGAAAAATTTCGACGCTATGGGATCTAAACTCATGTGCTGAATCCACGGTTACAGTTTGAGCGTCGATGTCCCTGCCACCCTGTATTATTATTTTTATATTACTTGTCTTGTAATTTTCAATTTATGAACATTAAGATTTAAATTGTAATTCAATATTAATTACAATTTTAAAGAAACTAGATGTTGTGTATGATAATAACGTATGAGAACTTTGTGTAGTGAATTGAACTCTGTGGGCCTAAACGTAACATAAATTGGAACGATTTTACATAATTTATATTATTATTATACGCACATTATATTTACTTACGTTTAGGACTTTTATTTCTATGGGTGATACTTATTGTGTATTGCAAAAAAAAATGCTATGATCAGAGGGGTAATTCTTGTAATTTTAAGAACGTTCACAGTCTGATCTCAGTCTCAATCTGTCAAAAATACGTCTAATTTCCCTACATTTTGACAAGTTTTTGACATTTGTTTGTCGCCGAGATGAGACTGGGACTAGATTTTGAACGTTTTAAATTACGGGAATACGGGCCCCTGCTGTTGTAGTTTCAATTAAAAAATAGTTCGAATCTAACACGTTACAGCCAAAGACAAAAAGATAATTGCTCAACAAAATCGAATGTCAACATGAAATCACTCATAATAACCGCAGCTTTTTTATTTCGCAAGAAAATGAGACGTCCAGATTTTGTGAAGATGGTGAGGTTCTTAGACAGCTCTCAAAATACACCTAATATTCCTGCAATTGCATGCAGCTGAGATGAGAATGCTAAGAGGGATGAGTGGTGTAATACGAATGGATAGAATAAGAAATTAGAAGAAATAAGAATAACAAGAAAAAAGTAAAGAAAAAATAATTAGAAGAATTCATTAATTAAGTAATTCAACCTGCAGCTACTCATCGAAAAAAATCTTCAATCAAATATTCCGTTACTATCTAATTAATCCCTCGTGCTAATGAAGGTTTAAAATTTTTAACCGTTCTTTTTAATGAAGCCCATTAACGCCTGATATTATAATTAGATGCTAACTAAGCAGGCTGTTTCTTGGTATCACAGTTAACTTATAATATCTCAGTGTAAATAACACTTTGGCCATAAAATTGGACAATAGGATGCGTGTGCGCATAGCAAAGTAAAGGGATAAGCGTAGTGGTTAGAAAACGTAGAAGTGTAATGTATTTGGAGGTGACATCAAGATAGTTTAATGTATTGGATATTTTGTTTCAATTAATGGGGGGCTTGTGGCTAAGTAATAACAGCCATACGGGTCCATCTATCAGGTTAAGCTACGCTTGCCGCGGTTGGTTCGTAGATGGATTTTTACATACATTACCCGTCCGTGCCTCGGAAAGTACGTTAAGCTGTTGGTTCCTCCCTGAAGGCGTCAGCGTAGTTTGCTACGCTGACGACACGCTGGTCCTGGCGCAGGGGAGGTCGCATCAGGCGGCGGCCGACGCGATGACACGCGGGGTTTCGATAGTCGTGGAAAGGATCCGGCGGTTGGGTCTCGAGGTGGCATTGCACAAGTCCGAGGCCATGTCCTTTCATGGGCCTCGGTACGGGCCACCTCCGGGATCCCAACTAGTGGTAGGAGGGGTTCACATCGGCGTCGAGACCACGATGAGGTACCTGGGTCTCGTCCTCGACAGCCGATGGAACTTCGTCGAGCATTTCCGACGTTTGGCCCCCAAACTGGAACGGGCCGGGGCCGCCCTAAAGCGGCTCTTGCCCAACCTGAGGGGGCCAAACGCCTCCTGCCGGAGGCTTTACGCGGGGGTCGTGCGGTCCATGGCCCTATATGGGGCCCCGGTATGGGCGCGTTCACTGCGGCTTCGAGCCGCACACTACCTGAACGCGCCCCAAAAGGTGGTAGCCGTAAGGCTGATCCGGGGCTACCGCACGATCTCAGGCGAGGCAGCAAGCCTCCTTGCCGGACTGCCACCATGGGATCTGGAGGCGATAGTCCTCGCACGCCTATACGATTGGCGCGCGGAGGCACTACGCCGGGGGGAAACTCCGCATCCGCGGCAAACCGCGGCGGAGCGGACGAACCTCCGGCGCGATCTCATGGTGGCATGGAAGGAGCGACTATCGCAACCCAGCGCAGGGCACGCCACGATAGCGGCGGTAAGACCCCTCTTTGAGGAGTGGCTAGAGAGACGTCACGGCGTTCTCACCTACCGCCTGACGCAGGTCCTCTCCGGACACGGATGTTTCGGGAGGTTCCTGCACATCATCAGGCGGGAGGAGACGCCCGGGTGTCACCACTGTCAGGATCGCCCAGAGGACACGGTGGAGCATACAGTGGAGGTCTGCCCTACTTGGGCAGAGCACCGCCGTGTCCTCGTAGAGGCGATTGGCAGCGGCGGCGACCTCTCGCGTCCGGCCCTGGTTCAAGCCATGGTCCGGGGCGAGAGGGAGTGGGAGGCAGTCACCTCCTTCTGCGAAGCAGTCATGCTAGCGAAGGAGGTGGCGGGGTGGGCGAGGGAACGCACTTTGCGCACCTCACGCCTCAGCCGCCGCGGGAGACGCTCCGGGCGTCGGGAGCCGCGTGACGACTCCCGGCCACCGTAGGCGCGGGCCTGCGGGCGGAGAGTAATGGGTAGCTCTCCGTCCGATCAGGACTAGGCCCGTGCCGGACGGCGTGTACGTGTTCCACGCGCGCCTCAAAGAGATGTCAGCAAAAGAGACGGGGCCCCATAGGGCCGAAGCCTGCCAGGGTAGCGGGACCATCCGAAAGGGTTTACCGCTGCCCTGGAACATAAAGGGCTAAGGAAGGAACACGGGTGGGTTTTAGTCAGTAAAAGTCTGACACTCCCTTCTGCTCCACCCAGAGCGGGAGGGGTCATTTGATGATTTCCCATCCTCAAAAAAAAATAAAAAAAAAAATAAAAAAAAAAAAAGGGGAAAAGGCTTGGCAGCCAATGATGGTTTCGGGGAATTCATGTTCTATTTAGAGAGAGGATAATCTAAAATTGAGTCAAAACTACCAATTTGGATTGGTAAAGCTGCAGACGTTTCGAACGAAAGACTTTCTGTTATTCTTTGTTCGAATAGTCTGCAGCTGTTTAGTGTTAAAGCGAAGAACATACCGTAAATGATAAATGATTTTATTTTTTGTAAGTAAGTTTGTACAAACACTTTTACACGTCAATCATATTTTAAAACTAGATGAGGTCGGCGTTTCCTATCTGACTAGTCTGAGAAGAAAGGCCGAAACAAACTGAGACGTCACAGTCTCTTTTAAAGTCCAGACATAATCTTGGTCAGATCATGTGAAGACCATGTAGATTAATGTCTGAGATGGTTTTCTTGAGAAAAGAACCAAAAAGTTTGAGAGGACCTGTCCAGTCAGTGCACGCATTTGTCAGAAATCGTAAGAATGTAATAATTAGCCTAGAATGTTCCAACTACTAAAACACAGGCCTCCTCTCTTGTTGAAAGGGAGCGGGCCATAATCCATGCAGGCCCAGTGTGGGAGAGTAGATGTCTTGTGTTTTCGAAATCTTGGTTCTAGAGCATACCGCTTTCCTCACGATGTTTTCCTTCATCGTTTTGAGAGTAGTGGTGATATAATAAATTATCTACACAAAGTAATAGATAACTGGATTTGAACCCAGTTAAGTTGGGGCCATTACAACTGGCCCACCACTGTATTAATGTGTTTAGGGTTAATTTTATTGATGTTTAGACATGGCCACCATGATTTTGGTGTCGCCAGCCCAAAAATTGCTCTTTTTTATACTTTTTTTGGAACGAAGTTCCTTGTCGCGCGTTGCGAAAGGGGGCTAGACGGAAAAAATTAAGACCAAAAGTTGGAACGACACTTTTTGCTATAGTTGTAAGCCGTGCAGCGTGCGCGTGTTTCTCTGTCTGTCTCTCTCTCTCTCTCTTTGAACTTCGTTCCATCCGGGTGTCCCTTGACACCTCTCAAGTTTTTATGTTCAATTTTCTTCATCATCATAAGCTTATAGCAGTCCACGGCTGGACATAGGCCTCTCCATTCAACTCGATTTTCGGCAACTCTCATCCAGCTGCTACCAGCTATCCTCCAAAGATCGTCGCTCCACCTAGCTTGAGGGCGTCCCACCTTACGTTTACCGATTCGCGGTCTCCACTCAAGAACACGTCTACTCCAACGTTCATCGGTTCTACGGCTAATATGGCCGGCCCATTGCCACTACAGCCTGCTTATTCTGTGAGCTATGTCGACAACTCTCTTCTCTTCCAGATCACCTCGATTTTCTTCATCAAAATAATAAAATATGTAGACTTCCTATTCCCTTCCTTCTTGGTTCTATGCGGTCAGTACCCTAGACCCTAATTGGCCCAAATAAAGGGCGATACAATGGCGCCACGCACCACGACCCACGCGCACAAAGCGTTACATTTGGGACATTAGAATTCCTTATCTACTATTTTGGACCAAGTTATAAGTGCTTTTTATATTTTGGGTGATTTTTTTAGGGAGTAATGTAGTGGAGAATTGTTGCATTAATGAGATGGCCTAAGGTTACTGTGCACTGTTGCCGCAGTGGCTGAGCGATCGACTGCAGCGCTACGTGTTGCGAGTTCGATTCCCGCACGGAACAAATATTTGTATTGCCTACAGTATTGCCTACAGGTAGTTGTTCTGGGTCGGGCTGTTTGTGTATGTGAGTTTAAATGTTTGTAAACGCACTCACGATACAGGAGTAATTCTTAGTGAGGGGCAAAGTTTTTTTTTTTTTTTTTTAAAAACCTTAATCAGCCTATAACGTTTCCACTGCTGGGACACAGGCCTCTTCTCTGTGAGAGGGAGTGGGCCGTAATCCACCAAGCGGGCCCAGTGCGGGTTGGTGGATGTCACATGTCTTCGAATGTTTGGTTCTAGGAAATGCCGGTTTCCTCACGATGTTTTCCTTCACCGTTTTGAGAGCACTGGTTTAGACCCGTACACAACAGACGTCAATTTGAGATTGATGGTTTTTAGACTTTCGGGCTTCTGACGACCCGCAACGACTGTCAAAGATCCACGAATGACAGCCGGGATCAACGGCTTAACGGGATTTCCGAGGCACGGAGGGTTATTGGTATGTAAAGATGGTCACCCATCCACGGACCAACCGCGGCAAGCGTAGCTTAACCTGATCGATTGAGCCGTGCGGCTGTTATTAGCCACAAGACTAACTTACTATGATACTGACATATTCGCATAAAATGCACACATCGTTGCTTTGAAATCACTAACAGCTTTCATATTCACCATACAAAAGCATTTCACTTATAACCCATATTATCACCGCAATTTCACTTAATTTATATGGTGTGGTATCACCCTGACAGCTGCAACAATAACTTTGTCACGGTTATAGGATGAAATTAGACGGAATTAGGCATCACTCCTACCGGCCACATCCTCGTTTGCTCTGTTGCTATCGCGTAGTATATGTAAACGAATCAGATAAATAAAATAAAAAAATTGTATACACTCAAAGTATGTTTAAGATAACATATTTCCATTACGCATTGCTGTACAATGAATGATTTAGAATAGTTATTATTTTATGCATTGCTTTTTTACCGAATATAAAATCTTTTTATCATCATCATCATCTGCCTAGCCTTTTCCCAACTATGTTGGGGTCGGCTTCCAGTCTAACCGGATGCAGCTGAATACCAGTATTTTACATGGA
Organism: Apamea sordens; assembly: GCA_945859715.1. Taxonomy (NCBI): domain Eukaryota; kingdom Metazoa; phylum Arthropoda; class Insecta; order Lepidoptera; family Noctuidae; genus Apamea; species Apamea sordens. The sequence goes on from OX244001.1 coordinate 16,384,283, forward strand.
GCGACTGCCTATCTGACCTCCACAACCCAGTTACTGGGTAATACGATACCTCTTGGTAAGACTGGTTGTCAGACTTTCGGGCTTCTGACCACCCGTAACGACTGTCAAAGATCCACGAATGACAGCCGGGACCAACGGCTTAACGTGCTTTCCGAGGCACGGACAAAAATCTTTTTATAATATAAAATCTTCTTGTAAATAGGGTAAATCCATCGAAATTCCAACCGTTTACTTTACGTTTTTCATAATAGAATTTGTACATTATTTACACTACTACGTATAACTAAAAGTAAAACATACAAAAATATACAGTCCTTCGATTACAAATATCTACTAAAACTGCAAGCAAGAATTAAATGGATCACAGGAAGTCATATTTAATTAATTCAAGATAATGCAATCGTAACTTTAATTAATCCAAGATTCTGTAAATAACACTACTACAGTAGATTACCTGCTACGGTATCAGTAAAAACTGGTTGGATACATAGATATCAGTTACTCTAAGATATACGACACGCAATCTGATTAACATAACTTCAACTGGATTATAAAGACCACCAGGAGATTTGAAGGTTAGGGTCTAGTCACAGGTACCTATCATGATTAGCGGGATGATTGTGAGCGGCACGGGACAGTCGAAGGTTAAGCAACGCTTGCTGAGGTCAGTTCATGGATGGGTGACCATCCATTAAATATCGAGATCCCTCCGTACTTCGGAAAGCCGTTGGTAACGGCTGAAATTTTTTACATCTTTGACAGTCGTTACGGGTAGTCAGACGCCTGAAAGTCTGACAACTAGTCTTTTATTTATTCAGTCAGTCAGTTCTCAACTGTACCTAGATACATTACAAACCACAGAATAGTTTGACTAAATCGCAGTAAAACCAGATGTGATCACAATTCATCAGTTATATAATTCACTAATATCATGTCGTTACTAAAACGTTTTTGTCATAAAAAAGAAGTGATTCTAAGAAAACGAATAAAATCTAATTAATAGACACCCTAATTTGGCTTGCGTTTGACCATTAAATCATCTGCTTATGCTAAGCAGCAAGATGGCATCAACGATAAAGCAAACTTTCATAAAAATATAAATTAACTCACCACCAAAAATAATAATCCACATTTCAAAAGAACGTTGTTCCCACATACATTGCCTTAATAAAAGTGGTATAAAAAATAATAATATTACCTGCGAACACATTAATTTTATATACGTAATAAAGATGTCAAAACTTTCGATATACTGACATCGAACATTGTATTGCGACATCAAAATCAGGAAATGACTCTATCGCGGGTCGCTGCCTCTACGACATATAACAATGTCGTAGAGTTACTAGATGAGGCTTTGTTATTTTTTGGCTTATTTTTCCTCAATCCATACATAATCAGCCTATAATGATCCCACTGCAGGGACACAGGCCTCCTCTCTGTGAGAGGGAGTGGGCCTTAATCCACCACGCGGGCCCAGTGCGGGCTGGTAGAAACAACCCGCATTGGCTCAATCCATAATCATTTATTTTCTATAACTTAATAAGATTATCAAAATGACGTTTTTTAAGCTATAATTTCCTGACATGCAGCTTGTCAGATGAGCTGTGAGGTGAAATAACCACTGATTAGGTCCCATTAAATGCTAAACGACATCGCGGCAGACCAAGATGAAGATAGAGGGGTGAACTTGAGTCTTACCGAAGGGACTGGCCCGCAATGGCATTAGGTAAACATGTTTGGAAAAGGGACACTTTGCCCAGCAGTGGAATATCACAGTCTAAATATGTATATTGATCATACCCATAAATGTTTTTTTTCTTAGTGAAAATAATAATTATTCGAACGTACAGTTTATAATGAAGGTGAATTACATAATGGGTTGCCAAATGATATCAAAATGTCAAAATCTATAAATGTATTTAAAGTTAGACTAAAAAAATATTTGGCAGATACAGTTTTGTAATCCTTATATATTGAAAGTGATATTGGATATAACTAATTTAAATAGTCATTCTTCCCGATGTTGTACCTGTGTTAACTATAAGATTTTTTTGTTGTTTCTCTTGTAAGTGAATATTGTAAATTCTTTTAGAGAAATAAATTCTTGAAACCGAAGTACCTATTTTGACCCTAGCTTTGAAATTACATTATAAGCTTACGCATTTTACTTTCTTGGTTCCTTGCTTCTTTAAATTGTAGCAATTTATGAACGTATATTACAAGATTTTCTTCTACACCCGACATTCATCCATCCATAACTACACTCAAATTCACCTCCACACACACACACCAACCCCATCCAGTCCACCTCTACATCCCAGTCAGCCACAGAACATTACACGCAGTGACGAACATACCAATCCTCGAATGTTTACACATTAGCATCCATCGTATATCGTATTCAAGTACGTCACGATATAAATAGATTATTCCTTATGAAAGGAAACCAACTGTATTGTGTGACGAAATCGCCTGATTTGGGTAGATCAAACTGATTTGATAAGAGTTAACTACTATTTCGAGCGCTATGGAGTGGGCATGAGATCAATCGTGGCCCAGTGGTATCGTCCTCAACTTACAATTGGATCGTCTTGGGTTCGAACCCAGGTTTTACTTTGTATAATTTATTTCATCACCAGTTCACCACTGCTCCCAAAAACGGTGAAGGCAATGTCGTGAGGAAACCGGCATGTCCTAGAATCAGACAAAAATTTGAAAACATTTGAAATATACCAGCCAAAAAATTGATGACTTTTGACATCCACCAAGCCGCACTGGTCCTGCGTGGTAGATTACGGCCCATTCCCTCTCATATGTAGAGAGAGAGAGAGGTCTGTCAGTGTCCCAGGAGTGGGAACGTTATAGGCTGATTATGTATGCCATTGTGACATTCACAAATCAAAAGTGGTTATCACTCAATGGTCATCATCATTATCATTCTCCTGCCCCTATCCCAATTTATTTGGGGTCGGCGCAACATGTCTTTTTCTTCCATACTTCTCTATTACTCGTCATCTCGGTAGTCACCGCCTTTCTAACCATATCATCATTCACACAGTCCATCCATCCTTTCTTTGGTCCTCCCCTACTCTTATAGCCAATGACATTCATACTCAAAACTCTCCTCACGACATTTTCCTCATTTCTCCGTAACACATGCCCATACCATGACAACCGATTTCCACACAACTTTTCAGTTACCGGTGCCACTTTCAGACTTCCTCTTATGTACTCATTTCTTATTCTATCCATTATACATATGTACACACGTAATCCTACTTCTACTAATCCTACTTTCTTTCTATATCCTACTAATATTATAAACGTGAAAGTTTGTATGGATGGAGGGATGGATGTTTGTTACTCTTTCACGAAAAAAATTCTGAACAGATTTGGATGAAATTTGGCATACAGATGGTGTATAACCAGGATTAATACATAGGGAACTTTTTATCCCGAAATTCCCACGGGATCGAAACTTATGCGGGTGAAACAGCGGGGCGCAGCTAGTATTATAAACGCGAAAAATTGTATAGATGGATGGATGTTTGTTACTCTCTCACGCAAAAACGACTAAACGGCTTTGGATGGAATTTGGCACACAGATAGTTTATAACCAGGATTAATACATAGGGTACTTTTTATCCCAATTTTCCTACGGGATCGAATCTTATGCGGGTGAAACCGCCGGGCGCAGCTAGTGAAACAATATATTTATATTTAAATATTGCCTACAAGACAATTATAAGTAATAAGTTAAGGTAATAAAGTACTATAAGTTACCAAGTTGATGATCTGAGAATATCATGCAAACAAAAGGTTCAATATTTCCACGCTTGTTGTAAAAGTTAAGTCAAATAAATTAAGTTGAGCTTAAGTTACAGTTAACTTAACCTGGGAATATTTTACACATGCATTATTTTCTCAGATTGACTAAGGAACGAGGTATTTTTTTACTAAATAACTAGTATCTAAATAAAATATCAGAAGGATATAATAAATTCTACGTGCAAGATAAGTAAATGGTTTCAGTTTTCCCGACAACTGTCCTTAACATTAAAATAAAATAAAAATATAAAATATTTGGTAAATCTTACACTATCATTGATAATCTTTTAGTTTAATTTAGCTTATAAGCTAACAAAAAATATTAGTTCTGCACTAAAAATCAAATAGGCATAAGTCTGAATCTGCACATAAAAACTATAATCCCATCTTATATCGTGGGCAATAAATCAGCAAAAGCAACGACTGTAATACTATAAAATCTGTGTGACCAGCTACTTTAAGCCAAACCCATAAAATGTTAAAGCGTCTAATAATATTTAAATTAATAGTCCACCCCGAGCTCACAAAATGGTGAATGAATAAAAAAGCGACATGAAACTGTATTTTCATGTAAATCATTTATTATATAAGTAATTTTATGTCTTCTCACTACCTACGCTGATTATGCGATTTTTCTAGGTTTATTGGGGACAGGTGTCTTTTATATCTTGAAATAGGAATAAAATATGGCGGTTCTGCTTGTTTCTAGGTTAATTTCCCAGGTCGGGAAAGTATAAATTTATTTACTTTTGATTAAATTAGAGTTATTTACACTGTGCCTAAATATAATCCATAATCAGCACCCTAATTGCGTAACACACGATCAATCGGAATCGGTTTCATTTTGACTGTTGAACAACATTCATTGCATTATTATTTACGTTGGGCAGACAAATTTTTCTAACTTTTGAAGCAATGGATTAGCAATTTGCTTCAAAATGATTCTGATTCCGATTGATTGTGTGTTACGCAATTAGGGTGCAGCTTATAGTGTTCCCACTGCTGGGACACAGGCTTCCTCTCTAAGAAATGGAGTGAGCCGTAATCCACAACGCAAACCGAATGCAGGTTGGTGGATGTCATATTTCTTAGATTTTTTTAAACTATAATTTCAATCATCATTAATTCAGCCGAAAGACGTCGACTGCTGGACATAGGCCTCCCCCAAACTATACAACGTGGCGCTACAATGGCGACATTAATTTAACACACGGGTAGGGCTAGTGGCCAGTAATCATAAAAATTATAACAACATAAACACGCTGTATAATTCAATATAGACTTCGTATTTTTTCCACAGATATTTCCGCCTTTGAATGTACTAAGTGTAGGTATTTCATTAATTAAAAAAGGTTGTAAAAAAGAATAAAACTGTAATTGCATCTTTGACAAAACGCTTATTTAGACCCCTAGAACCTATACTTAGTCCAATAATAAACATATCAGAAAAGGGGCATGTCACAATTAATTATTACCTACCGTCAATTATAGGACGCCGATAATAGGCCCAATCTATGCCTAAAGGTCACGCCGTTCGTGTCTTACATATCATTATATACGGCAATTAATCAAAACGATTGCAGACAAACATTAGCCCTACACCCACGAGGTAAGGTTACAATAACAACGCTAAATATGCAAGCAATTACCTCCCCTATACGTATGCAATAATGTTAATAATCGTGTGCACGATTTTGACAGTTATGGTCAGTGAATGTGATAGTGGTGGTAGGGTTGGCGAATTAGAGCTTTCATTAAACCTAAATGAAATCTTAAAATTAATTAACTGTCAGAAACTGAACATAACTTTTTGGTACACAGAGTGGCAGCCATGAATTCAGCACATGGTTCCAATCGCCCGTAGAAATTTTTCAACGATGGTAAAAACAGAATTGCTGTTCCATACATTTTGACCTCGTAAGAAAAGAAAAGAATATAAACGCAGGTTGGTTCAGCGGTGCTATTCTGTAATAATCTCACCGTGAAAACATAGGTGAGGTGAGCTGTCAATAGTGCCAATCGCTAGCATGAGGTGGAAACACAGCCGATCGATTCTGTAAAAATCTCACCGTGAAAAGTTAGGTGAAGTGAGCTTAGAGTGAGCTGTCAATAGTGTCAATCCCTAGCATTAGTTGGAATGACAGCTCACTCCACGCTCACTTCACCTGAGTTTTCACGGTGAGATGGTTACAGAATCGCACTGCAGCTCACTTCAAGCTCACTTCACCATAGTTATAACGGTGAGATTTTGTTAAAGAATAGACTGGCAGTTATGTATTGAATCCACGGTAACAGTTTGCGCGTCGATGTCCTTACCACCCCTGTATACGACTGTTTACATAAAAATAAAATCGAAAAAAGACTAAACCTCCAGTACATCTTTTTGCTAACCCTACTTCACGCGTACAATCGTAACGCCGAAACGGGTGCGCACGAAGCTGACCGAACAGGCGCGTAATGACACGAGCCGTCACGAGCGCGTCCGATTGCACCTGAACACGACGCGGTCGTGCCGCGTGCGCACAATACGGTTATCAAGGTGTCATAGGGAACATTGATTTTCAGGTCGAAAATGAGAGCAGAAACAGGCACAAACATAGACTGAGTCGTGTCTGAGTTGTGCTAAATATTATTATCTTCCGCCGCATTTTAGTAGACTAAAAGCTTATAGACGACCCCAAATTTAATGTGTAAAAGAAAAAGTATCTCAACATTTGAGATAGGTTACGTTACTTAGTGGTGGCCTAGTGGCAATGGCCCCCAGTTATAGGTTCGAACCCAGGCAGGCACTTTGCTTCGTGTAAATAATTTCATCACAACTGCTCTCAAAACGGTGAAGGACAACATCTTGAGGAAACCAGCATGTCCTAGAACCAAAAAGTCGAAGGCATGTGACATCTACCAACCCGCACTGGGCCCACGTGACAGATTATAGCCCATCGCAAAGAGAGGAGGCCTGTATCTCTGCAGGGCTGATTATGCAACGTTACTTACTTACTTATATGGTATTGGTCACCCTATACTAAAGTAAATAGACCTATAACTAATGCAGCGACCGTAAATTTTCACTACTTATTGGTCCACCGCGGAAAGGTGCAAACAACGTTTAAAATGCGGTCACAAAAGCTATATTTGAACATGTACAAATAAACACATCGGACCGCATTTAAACGACGTACATTAAAGGAACAAAACACAATAAACTCTTACAAATAATGCTTCCTTTGGCAACAAAAAAGACGATTCGAGTATCATAGTCAACACGGGCAAATAAGCCCGAATAAAGACATGCAACAGAGTAATGCCATCGCTTGCGGCACCTGTCAAACGAATTGCTTCGAAAATTATCCGAGTACTCGATACCCGAGGCACATCCACGATTTACGATACCGAATTCCATAATCGAATGCATCGCTGAGTAAAATCGAATGGAAATCGTCCCGTTTTAGGTAACGACGATTTATGATGCGAATTCGAAAGTCGGTTACAAATCGAATTTGGAATTTCTTTTGAATTACTTACGACTTTTATCGTTGACGCCATCAGTACATTAATAAAGTTAGCGTGCATTCTGAAGGCCAATTCTCGTAATTTAAAACGTTCAAAATCTAATTGCAGTCTCATCTCGGCGACAAACAAATGTCAAAAACTTGTCAAAATGTAGGGAATTTAGACGTATTTTTGACAGATTGAGACTGAGATCAGCAGGGTAATTCTCGTAATTTTAAGAACGTTCACAGTCTGATCTCAGTCTCAATCTGTCAAAAATACGTCTAATTTCCCTACATTTTGACAAGTTTTTGACATTTGTTTGTCGCCGAGATGAGACTGCGACTAGATTTTTAACGTTTTAAATTACGGGAATACGGGCCCTGACTGTAAACATTTTTAAAATTACGAGAATTGCCCCTCTGGTGTAAATGTCAAAAAGCTGATGATGAAAAGATGAAATTCTTACAAATTTCGGAATATCCAGCAAATTATTCAGAAATTTGTGAGATTTCATCTTTTCGGAACATATTTTTTTTTCTGAAATGACTGCATGATATTTATCTTCCTCACTGTCATGACTTGCAGAGTCCTTTTTGGGTTGTATGACTTAACTGTAAACTAAAATCTAGAATCAAAATCTGTGAACGCCTTTAAGTACATGTAAAACGGAATTACCACACAGTAAAACGTATGCGTTGCATTCACATACTGCCATTTAGTACACAATAAATTTTATTACACCCAGCACTTTCACCTACTTAACATAACCAAATACGCTGCAACGTCTGTTAGGGCCGTACTCGGTCGTAAAGCGGTCCTAAAGTCTATTTTCTATTTCTATATTTTATTACTTACCACGGCTCTAAAGTTGGACAAGAATATAGAAGCGAGACCAAATTAGTTTTACTACCAAACTCTTTAGACCCCAGCCGATTTATTCCGTAAAAATCTCACCGAGAAAACTTAGGTGAAGTTCGCTTGAAGTGAGTGAGCTGTCATTCTCCCTGAAGGCCAATTCCCGTAATTAAAAACGTTCAAAATCTAGTTGCAACTCGCGATCTCATCTCAGCGGTAATCCTTGTCAAAAATGTAGAGAAATTAGAGGTATTTTTGACAGATTGAGACTGAGATCAGACTGTGAACGTTCTTAAAAGTACGAGAATTGCCCTCTGACACTAATAACAGCTTACTTCACCTAAGTTTTCACAGTGAGATTTTTACGGAATAAATCGGCTGAATTGGACCTAAAAACCCTTTGACAGGAAAAAATGTTTGTGATCTATAAAGCAGGGAAGGTCAACCTAAATTGGGTGATTAAATTTTAATGAGAGAGAAATACATGTTTATAAAATCGTCAGTAGATTTTTGGAGAGTAGTAAATTATGCGGCAATGTTGACTAGATAGTTTTTATTACTTGTTTATTACACACTTTTAGCGAGTTTTTCATCTATTAACAGATAAAGATAACAGTTTATGGGTTCAATAATTTATTTGAGTTTAAATATTGTCTTTGAAGCTCTACGAATTTTTTTTTTAACGTTGCCTCACACTAGGAATTTCTCCTGAGTCGTAGGTGCGTTTACAAACATTTAAACTCACATACACAAACAGCCAGACCCGGAACAACTACTTGTAGGCCATACAAATATTTTTTCTGTGCGGGAATCAAATCCGCGACACGCTGCGCAGCAGTCAATCGCTTAACCACTGCGCCAACCGTGCCGTCATGTAAATGAGAAAGTAGCTTTTTGTGCACCGCTAAATATATTTAAAATACCCAAATACAGGGTGGCATGGACATCGACGCGCAAACTGTAGCCATGGATTCAGCACATGATACTAGAGCCCAAAGTGTCAAAATTTGTCGTCGGTTATAAAAAAAAAAATCTTCTGTTTCATAGAAAAGTGCAATACCTACGCGGTCAAAATGTATGGAACAGCCATTTTTTTTTTTAGCAGCAGTGGTGCCCTGTTGTCGGAATAGCTTACAGAATAAGCAAGCTGAAGTGGCAATGGGCCGGCCATATTAGCTGTAGAACCGATGACTGTTGGGGTAGATGTGTTCTTCAGTGGAGACCGCGAATCGGTAAACGTAAGGTGGGACGCCCTTAGGCTAGGTGGAGCGACGATCTTCGCAGGATGGCTGGTAGCAGCTGGATGAGAGTTGCCGTAAATCGAGTTGAATGGCGTGCAATAGGAGAGGTCTATGTCCAGCAGTGGACAGTGCTATAGGCTGATGATGATGTTGAGTGTTGCCCAGTAGTATCGGCCCAAACAGGCACTTTACTTTGTTTAATTAATTTCATCACCACTGCTCTCAAACGGTGATGAAAAAAAATCGTGCGGAAACTGCACCCTAATTGCGTAACACACAATCAATCGGAATCAGTTTCATTTTGACAGTCAACAACATACATTGCGTTATTATTTACGTGTTGGGCAGACAAATTTTTCGAACTTTTGAAGCAATGGATTAGCAATCTGCTTCAAAATGATTCTGATTCCGATTGATTGTGTGTTACGCAATTAGGGGCTTGTCTTAGAACTGAAAATTTGAAGACATGTGACGTGACATCTGCCAAATCTGACTAGGTGGTGGTTTATGAATGAATGATATATTTATTTACAAGAATATAGGTAGCTAACATAAGTTCTAAAGATCTGGGTTTCACTATATTCGGTATTTCTGCCGTGCAAATATTTCCATTTTTTTATGGCCCGCTCCCTTTCACAGAGAGGAGGCTTGTGTCTCAGCAGTACAGTGGGGTCATTATACAGCGTGCCGCTACAATGGCGACATTAATTTAACACACGATTAGGGCTAGTTGCCAGTAATCATAAAAAAAATAATAACAAAATAATTCGTAAGTTGAAAACTACCGCCTGCGCCGCTCGCGACGTATTATGGCTTTTCCTTCAATTCGCCTACTCTTCGAACGTTTTTAATTTAATTGATCAGCGATGTTATGATCCGTAACCCCGGCAAATATCCCCTGCGCTACAATTCTTTAAGTCAGGTTGCTCCAAGATGCTATTTTAGAAAATGATAAATAAATGAATAAATAATAATAGCGTTTAATCGTAGACATAGGATAGTAGGTAGACAAGTCCTCAGCGTATGCAGTATGAGATAGCGATAGTTCGACATAAGTACATTACTGCAGCTTTAATCGTCTTTTTAGATGAAATTATCACAATATTTTGCTTATTATTGACACAAAATAGTCTTAAGTACAATATTTTTTTAATTTACTTGCTATAATAATAGCTTGTAATAGGTAAAATATGCTACTTACCGATGAAAGGTTATGTTTGGTTGATTTCGTTCACTACGACTTTTACAGCCGATTACACAGCAACTCACCATCATTACACACTAAATATTACCTTTTGGAATATCAATAAAGTCAGAAATTATACAAAGTATGCGTTTCACAGTTTATATCAACGAAAATATTTTAACACCACAATTTGTTTGGCATCGATGGCAAACAACAAAAACCGATACGCAAATAGAGATAGAAAATGCATGCTATGTCCTGCTCACACATACACATTTTGACATAAGTGTCGTCTCACTTTCGCAAGTATTATTATTCTAACAGCATGTCTATTACTATCCTCTGTCTACGCGTTTAATGAAATTAAAATATGCCCATAAAACGAAAACGCAAAACCGTATACGTGTGTTCAATTAATATCGCCATTAAAGCGCCACGCTGTATAGGGTGATTACGAATATGAAATATTGAGTATCATTCTGTACCATCTGTCATCTACAAACACTGGACGAAAACAGTACCTACTATGTTTATTTAATTTAGCGCTAAAAGTATTCAGTGTATTTTTTGGTGCAAGAGGGCCTAAATCTTTTTAATTATTACGAGGACACGACAATAAACTAAACTTTGTATATCTTACGACTTTCCTAGTCTGTTTACAAAGAAAAAGTTAAATATATTCAATAGTTTAGTCACTAATATAGCTAGTCAAAGATCGGCAAAATTCATAGTCGAACCATCACTACTTTTACATACTTAATTATTTAGATTGGTAGAAAATATCACTTTTTTAATTTCGATGTATGTATGATTTTATTTGATAGTTTCAAAATATTCTTATGCATTAGTATTGCTAGTGTTTAAATGTATTAAGCGAACTACACTTCGCGCGCTCTCTGCTGCACAGCGAGACGTAGAGCGGTGTGCGAGAGAGCGCGCGAAGTATAGTTCACCTTATCGCGACAATGTGGTCACCGCATTAATGCTCCCGCAGACAGTCGCGACGCGATTTTGGTAGAACAATTTTCATGAAGTTTTGATAGAGACTACTCCAGTCGCGCCGCGCCTGTCTGCGGGAGCCTGTATAGGTACCTTCCTATGTTCAAGTCGTGATGAAACGATTACCCACGTTTTAACATCGCATGCTACATTTTGGTAAAAATCGTGCCGATACGAGATTACAAGACCTCAATGAAACGCCACAGGGCACCTTCGCACAAAAAAACAAGAATTCCATAGTGTGGCATCGCAGTTACGAAGATCAGTAGTGAAGAAACAGTTCAAGATGTTAAGTTTTTCCTTCCAAACCTCTAAATCTTTTAAGATTTCTGCATGCTGTGGCGACCATGTTGTATATTATTTAATTACTTACCTAAGTATTTAGGAAGGTATTAATTTAAAAAATAAAAAACACTTTGTTTAAATTTGAAATTAATTAACACGAGTACCTGCGAAGGCGCTGTAAGACTAGGGACTGGGATATTGTGTTACTTTATGTATCCAGTAACTGGGTTGTGGAGGTCATATAGGCAGTCACTCCATGTTAAATACTGGTATTCAGCTGCATCCAGAAAGACTGGAAGAGGCTAGGCAGATGATGACCTGCGAAGGGGGTGCGACGATGGATACTATTCTCAAAAAAATTTACCTTGAAAACTTACAGTCCGGCTGCTGAGAGAATGCGTTCCTGACTCCTATCAGTGCGACAATTCTAGTAGCCAACAAAGATCAAATTCGCAAAACGCGTATTCGTTTGTATGAAACTGACAGTTGTCAAGAACTCATTCTCTCGTTGGCCGCATTAAAGTTAAAGTGAGCTTAAAGTGAGCAGCAGTGAGATTCTGTAACCATCTCACCGTGAAAACTTAGGTGAAGTGAGCGTGGAGTGAGCTGTCATTCCAACTAATGCTAGGGATTGACACTATTGGCAGCTCACTTTAAACTCACTTCACTTAACTTTTCACGTGAGATTTTTACGGAATCGATCGGCTGTCATTACTTAATTTTGGTTTATTAATTTCAAGCTGAAATAACACAACATGCTTTTTTTTAAACAAAATCCATAGGAACCTTAATATTACTTATGTGATTGTATATGATACAACATAGTCGCTTTTCGTGTCCGTCTTGCCTACGGAACGGAACACAATTCCGAAAAGTTTATGTGTAGGCACAAACGCCAGCAGGTCTACCCGAAACTGTCAAATGTTCCCAATCATCCTTGAACCTTAATGCTTTAGCGATAAAGTTGAAAATATATTGAAGAAATTTGACAGATTGTAGTAGCTTGACGTGCTGGCGTCTGTACAATACATTAATATTCATTCATTCATTCATTTCAGCCGAAAGACGTCCACTGCTACGACAACATGGTTAGCGCAGTAGCTGAGCGATCGGACTGCTGCGCTGCGTGTCGCGGTTTCGATTTCCGCACAGAACAAATATTTGTAAGTCCTACATGTATTTGTTCTGAGTCTGGGTGTTTTTCTATCTATAATATGTATGTATTTACAAAAAAAATATGTATAAGTATAAGTAGTTTATCAGCCATCTTGTTACCATAACACAAGCATTAGGTTGCTTAGCTTGGGACTAGATGGCGCTGTGTGAAATGTCCAGGGATATTATTATTATATTATATTATTATTACTGCTGGACATAGGCCTCCCCCAAGCACCGCCATTTCGACTGGTGGACTGACGTCCTTGTTAAAGCCAAAGCCGCAGGAACCCGTTGGATGAAGCACACGGAACATTAATAATAATCTATAAGAAATACTATTAAAAATCTCGATGTTTTGTCAAGTCGTAAAAACGATAGTAATACATAAAACACATTTCCAAATCAAATCACAATGTCAAATAAATTAACACAAAAACACGATAACATACTAAAAATCCTACAATATCAGAAAACGTGAGATGATCAGAAACTCCCGCGTTGTGATCTGACATCGTAAATGTCTAAAGACATCAATTTAATAGTTTCCTGTAAATGTGGAGAAATTAATGGCTATTTAATATTCAATTTGGAGGGGTTTCGTGGCTAAACAGCTCCTGCGCATAAGACAGGCGTGTGGCGTGCGGGTTATGTTTTTCAATCAAATCAAAACTCATTATTAAAGTTAGTCCTTTCAAACGCCCGCCCTTCACCACTTCCTAGTAATTCATCTCATAGCCTAGCAAGGAGAGCAGCACGTCACCCACTTGATTGTCAGATATTTAATACACGACCACTTTGTTAAAACCATTACATGTACTACAATCTGTGCTTTTTATATAAATAAAGATTATTATTATTATTTGGGAAGAGGAAGTGGCACAACAAACTCCCCAGAAGCACAGCTTTTTTAATTGATTGTTTGGCAATCAAACTTGTGGATCACTTAATGGTCAGCAGCCTATAATCTGCAGTACCAAAGGCTAGGTAGGCTAGGTGCATTGCCATCTGAGATGTCATAACGCTTGTTTGTCTTACTGAAACTCAATAGGGTTCATTAGAATAGCCTCCACAATATTGACAATATTAAAATTTAAATAACAGTTCGATACGCCCAGAGCAGTCAAGCCCTACACCGTAATTGCGTAACACACAATCAATCACAATTTGAATCATTTCGGAGCAATATCCTTCAAAATTATTTGTCTGTTCGAAAAATCTGTTCGCTCAACAACGTAAATAACGCAAAAAAATGTTGTTGAACCATCAAAATGAGAGCCATTGCTAGTGTTAGTGTGTTACGTAATATGGGGTATATTTAGATATCAGTCGCTTTTGCAGAAGAAAAAAAAAAGAAAAAGTGGAATCTGAGATCCTAGATTATGGACATTGAAGAAGTAAAATTGGTATGCAAAAACGGTATGGAACATTCGACATTCAAATAGGAATAGTAAAATACGTTTTGAAAAAAAAAAGTGACTATAGTTTACACTTACTTTTACTGCTTTATAAAAAGTAATTCCTATTCCTGTCATGCTGTTCTTTAGACTGGCCGTAACATATCGCTAGAATATCTTCAAGATCTTGACACTACTTTGATGGTCGGTAGACCAATCGAGTGACTCGATTCGGAAAACGATTTATATCGAATAGATGCGAAGTGCATAAGCAATCCGATTATACTAGGATGTAGCATAGAGTGGGTGTCTATTTAAGGATCGATGTCTGAAGAGATTAAAAATAATTTTGTTGATATATAGTTACAAAAAAATTTCATAAATAATAACATTGTATGCTTATTGTATGTAACTAGAATATAAAACATAGTTATATATAATAGTGGTCCCCAAACTAGTCAGCGCCTGTATCTTGGGGGCCTGTGTTGCGAAGAACAACTCATTAAATCAAATCAAATCAAAAGTCATTTGTTCAAATTAGGCTGAGAATCAGCACTTTTCGAACGTCCAAATTACAAAAGACAGTCCCCCAAAAACGCCCGCCCTTCACTACTTCCTAGTGCTATCGCTGGGAAGAAGAAGTGGCGCAACAAACTTCCCAGCAGCACAGCTGTCTGTTCAGTTAGAATATAGTTGCATGTATACAATACTAGGAACCTATGTTCAGTAATTAACATTACAAGAAACTTAAATTATTTGCCATGAAATATGTCAGCTAGCCACGCCAATATACCAACAAATATAATAAAAACTATACGTACTCATTCTAGGAAGAATTAGAAATAAGAGAGTAAAGTTGCGTTTTCTTCGTTTTCGTGATAATTTTTTCTGTAATGGTCAAAAATTCCTGAAAACCGAATGAAAAGCAAACATAC
Organism: Apamea sordens; assembly: GCA_945859715.1. Taxonomy (NCBI): domain Eukaryota; kingdom Metazoa; phylum Arthropoda; class Insecta; order Lepidoptera; family Noctuidae; genus Apamea; species Apamea sordens. The sequence goes on from OX244001.1 coordinate 16,399,659, forward strand.
TTTCCGGTCATCATCAAATAGTCGTTACGCGTAGTCAGAAGCCCGAAAGTCTGACAGTCAGTCTCACCAAAAATAATCATGTCACCCAAAAACTGGGTTGACAGATGGGCAGTGTAAAATACAACAGTGCGATTCTGTAACCATCTCACCGTGAAAACTCAGGTGAAGTGAGCGTGGAGTGAGCTGTCATTCCAACTAATGCTAGGGATTGACACTATTGACAGCTCACTCTAAGCTCACTTCATCTAACTTTTCACGGTGAGATTTTTACAGAATCGATCGGCTGGTATTCAACTGCATCCGGTTGGACTGGAAGCCAACCCCACATAGTTGTGAAAAGACTAGGCAGATGATGATGATGATAGGGAGATCCCACTCAAGTTCTTCGCAATCCTATATAACTTTGTGTTCTACTTTAAATTACCCTGATTTCGATATTCACAAATCGCCAGATGAGGCTCTAAGCTCTTTCAATGCCACCAGGAAGGAGTACTTAGTCCAGCACATGTTATTATATACTTAGAGATTCACACCACGTTCCACAAGGCGTCAGTACATATCACGGAGTGTCTCAACACCCATAAAATCGTTGACATTTTAGACTATCACGATTAGAGTCAGGTATGTGGACCAGTTGTCGTCCCACCATTTTATATTTATTTACACTCGTTTCGCCTTACTTGTTGGTGTAATGGTATCAAAAACCGCTGGATTGTGTAGTAAATAATACATAGTTTAAATTCATAGCACATAGAGTAAGGCGCCAGTTATAGCAAAGAAAGCGTCAAATGCTATAAAGTCGGAGACGTTTAGATCGTTGCGATTGAAGGAAGGTAAGAAGACGTGTTGTCGGTAACGTGATATGATTAAAGATTATTTATTTCCATGGGCATATTATATTGGAATCGGAAGTTTAATAGGAGTAGTAGATGTAGAATGCAGTTGTTTCACTTCATAGATTTTTCTGAAAAAAGAGAATTTATCTGAAGTTGATATGGCAGTCGACAGCCCTGCCAAAATGTAAGGGTCAAAAAAACACAATGAGTCAAGAAAAAGAAACATCTTCATGGTCAAAAGACTTCACGAAGTAATCTTTGACATTTCTGAAAATGACAGTCACACTCTTACATCACCCTACTGTCATTCAGTCATTCAATTGAACTATTCTTTTTTCAAATAGCACGGTGTACGGCAGTACTGCCCACCGTGTCAATCACGGACAGTTGAACGTGGGATACGTCAATCATTGTACGGAATGAACGCTTTGATTGACATTCGATTATCTACGTATTTTGCTTACACTGTAATCGAGATGGGTGAAAATTGTTTCGTTCATTCTATTATTTACGTAGATAGGGAAAATGATTCATCATCAGCCTACAGCAGTACACTGCAAGACATAGGCCTCTCACAGTACCAGATAAATAAACTGAATACTTATAAAAATCTAAAATTATAGTTAGGTAAGTACAGACGCCAGCACATCAAGCTACCCGAAACTGTCAAATTTTCCCAATCAACCTTGAACCTTAACACTTTAGTGATAAAGTTGGAAATCTATTAAAGAAATTTGACAGATTGTAGTAGCTTGATGTGCTGGCGTCTGAACATCGATTTTATTTTTTAGAGTGCGTTTTCACCTCCGATGACAGTTTGTCGACAGGAATGTCATAAAATAAATAGGCTTGACGTTTTTATTACTGATTTAATGTTGCCGCTCTAGTGTTTTATGTAAAACCGACTACATATTTTGTCCGTTGAAATATATGGATTAAGTTTATAGACATGTTATTTTGTGGCTTTGTGTGGTCTTGTCTGTAAAAATAGCTATACGTTCCTAAATTAAAACGGACCATAAGCGAATCCGTTTCATGTCAATACAAGCTGTTGTTTTGCATCTTCGTCAAATTTCAGGAGGCTGTTATGAAAGACATAAATAATCAAATAAAATTACGATCCCTGGTAAATAATGAATACATACTGGTTTTTTTAGTTATGTAACTTTGAGTATTTCAGAATACACCACTTTCAAAGAACAGAATCGCGTTATGGTATCGTATAAGCGGCCGCGTTTTTATGTGTGTGTAAAAGGGCAGTTACAGTGCGGTCTCACACAGGCCGCGTTTTGAAATGCGTGTCCCACACATACCGATTTCCGAAAATTAGAAAAAAAAACCTCTTTATTTTATTATGGATTCGTGTCGAGAATCAGTAGCATAGTTACCTCCTTGAATTTGACGAGGATGCAAAACGACACCTTGTATAGGTTTCTACATAATTATATTATATGTATATTATTATCCATACAATTTTTCGCGTCTATATAATATTACTAGGATTTTAATCAAAATTGTAGATGGTCTTAATTAAAGCGATTTTAATTTTGAATGAGACACAATTAGAACGCTAACACATCAAAAAGGTACTGTTTAGTAATGTCAACGTCATGTGTCATAGTTGTCAAACTAATACGGACTTGACAGTTGGTTGGTTCAGCCCTTCTGACTTCACGATGAACAGAGTGCACATGTCTCCTAATTCTCTTACATATTTATATGACGGCACGGTTGGCGCAGTGGTTAAGCGATTGACTGCTGCGCTGCGTGTCGCGGGTTCGATTCCCGCACGGAACAAATATTTGTATGACCTACATGTATTTGTTCCGAGTCTGGGTGTTTTCCTATCTATTATATGTATGTATTTACAAAAAAAATGTATATAAGTAGTTTATCAGCCATCTTGTTACCATAACACAAGCATTAGGTTGCTTAGCTTGGGACTAGATGGCGCTGTGTGAAATGTCCAGGGATATTATATATTTATATTTTAGTGAAATTAAATAGTCTATAAATGTAAAACAGTGTTAATAATAATATAATAAGTGCATAAGATGGTTTTCATCAAGATCCCAAACAGGTAGGTAAGTAATAATAAAATTAATCTTGATTTCAATCACTCCTTAAAACAAACCCGTTTCAGAGTTGATTGACATTGTTTTGATCACGTTCTGAAGTTAATATAATTAAACTCATTAGTTAATATTCTTATTAAAAAGATCAAATCAGTTTTATAAGAACTTATCAGATTTTCAAATAAGCCGCTATTGCCACTCAAATAAGACTTGGGCAGTATTTTCATGTCACGAAGCGACACATTTTACTTGTGGTTACCAAGTGTACAAATACACTGTGAATGTATGTGTAAGCGCAGGAGCTCTCAGTGTCATCCGAGACAATGGCAAAGTCGGAAGTGTGTGCTATGTGCTGACTATAGTCTATGGTCAGCAAAAATATATCTATGGTTCATAGATATTTTTACATTTCTATGGTACTGACGCTACATATCTTTACGCGCACATTCACCACGTGTTTGTTCATTTGGTTATCACAAGTAAAGCGCGAGTAATTTCGTGAGATAGAAATACTATATGTAAGTAAAATTGTGACCGGTATAACAAGGTTTGCAAAGCGGTTTTGACTGCCAGCGAGTCCCTAGGTGCGATTTCAGTGGCATGAAAATTCTTATACGAATATGGTCAGGTGTTTTATAACTGGGGGCCTAAAAAGGCCACTTTAAGCAATACCTCTAAAAGCTATTCATTTCCTGAATTCCCAGCAGATCATTAGCAATTCCTCTAATTTTCGTAAAATTTCATTTCATATTTGGTGTAAACATTGCCGCATGAAAAAAATAAAAACCGTAATTTTATCGGTAACTTTTTCATTACAGTTTTTATTAATCAATTTTTTTTTCTACAGTTTAAATGTTACTTCATTCATTGTGACATGAATTATTGCACACCGATCATATTATGAATTGTCAGTTTGTGACCATTTTACGATTTTTAATATGATTTATATTGTTATTCTATTACGATTCTGCCAAAGTGGCCTTTTTAGGCCCCCTGCTCCTCTGCCTAACGCCTTCGGGCGTAAAGGCACGATGTACTATCCAGCAATACGAAGGATGATATCGTGGATGCTGGCAAACGCCAGCCTGTATCCTGTACAAAGAGTAAACACTCTTTGTACAGGATAGGCCATGGTGTCCGAGACCGCAATGGCGGCGATGTGGAGTCCCGCAAGGAGCACCCAGACAGTTAACAAGCCTGAAGATGGTGTCACCCAGCGTAGTACCCGACGTCCACCCAGAGCCAGCAGACGGGCACGCTCAGCAGTATTGGTGAACGTATTAGTAAGATTATTGTAAGTATGTGTTTCTAATCTATACTAATAATACCTAAAGCTGAAAAGTTTGTTTCTGTTTTGGTTTGTTTGAGCTCTCTAATCTCTGGAACTGCCGGCCAATCGGGTTTAAAAAATATTTTCTGCATTTGATAGTCGTTCTTGAGGAAGGCTTTAGGCTATACGCTAGGACCCGGAGCCGAGCAAAAACAAAAAAAAAATAAAAGAACGCTGGGCGAAAACGAAGTATTAACGCGAGCAGGCGATGTGATGCGAGGCGATGCAAACGAGGTGCGTCGGACCAAGTCGCGGGTGGAAGCTAGTGTCACACACTTAATATCACAAAGAACCAACTGATTCCTAGAATGCTAGCCACCTAATTAGAAATTACTAGTTCAATTTGAAACTCAATAAATTTACTGTCCCCATTCTGTTAAGAGCACCATTCACAGACTGCACTTTAACTTTACTTGTAGTTAGGTAAAGTAAGCGTGGCATACGAATTTGAGCATTTTTTGCATAGCAATAATGTTTTTATTCGAATGAAACGGTTCATATTCATGTGAAATGCTTACTTTACTTAGTAAAGTAAAGAACAATCTGTGAATCTTGCTTTAAGTATTTTATCATCACGTTCCTCGGCACTTCAGAAATCGTTTATAAATAGTCCAACACTTTACGACATAGTCCCGATGCCCCCTATTGCGTTAGAGATATGATACTAATAATATATTTCATATTTACAACCCACTTATAAGTAATTTATGGCTTCCTTATCAGTTATGATAATACGCAACCGCTGTGTTCCCGAACACATCAAGTATTTCGTCATTCGACTTCAAGTTTCCGTAGTGTAGCGGTTATCACGTGTGCTTCACACGCACAAGGCCCCCGGTTCGATCCCGGGCGGAAACAGTTGCTTTTTGCGTTTTATAATTTTGTGTTATTACTTTTTGTGGGTTTTTGACTGGGTGAGCAGGAACAATGCGAATGGTACGCGTCATAAATTATTCTTCAAAAGAGTTTTTAATTTTATTTAGAGACTCCAGTCACTTAGAACGCCAATGATTTTTGAACTAGTTTTTTAACCATCTATGGTCCCGAGTTACTTTGATCGTAAGGTAATATTTATTTAGGAATACGTTACATAATAAAAAAGTACAAGAATAAATAGGCCTTATTCACCTACTAACTAATAGCTTACGCTCATAACCTAGAAATCTTTAGTTCCCATTTAAAATTGAATATCAAACACGACAAATAAAGCCGTTGAACAATTTATAAAATACATCACGAATTCGAAAGGCAAATCCACACGTGCATCGCCCGCATGAATAAAACAAAAAATAAAATAATAATTCGTACAAAATTGATTTACATAAAAGAGTCCTTTTTATAATACTACACGGGGCGCCTAAACAATCACTCTATTGTTCTTAGTAACTCAAAAAATAATTAAAACAATGCACTCGCACTGAGCACTACGCTTTAGAGCCGTTTTAAATGCGGGCTCACTTTGACGAAAGGGGTGGAATTGGATCTAGTGATGTCGGACAAAGATGTAGAACGATTATTTTTTTGTAGTTAAGTAAAAAATACTATAAGACTTTAGGAATAGTAACCTGATCGATCGATCAGGTTTTGAACTACGCATCATCTTTACATACCAAGACTATACCGTGCCTCGCGCGGACAGCACGTTAAGCCGTTGGTCCCGGCTGTCATTCGTGGATCTTTGACAGTCGTTACGGGTCGCCAGAAGCCCGACAGTCTGACAACAAGTCTTACCAAGGGGTGTCGTATTGCCCAAGGTTGTGGAGGTCAGATAGGCAGTCGCTCCATGTAAAATAAGTACCCCCTGGACTCCCTGGTATTCAGCTGCATCCGATTTGACTGGAACCCGACCCCAACATAGTTGGAAAAACTAGACAGATGATGACTTTAGGAATAGTCTCCATTAAAATAATCGAGATTAAAATAAAATATTATTTATTTTAAACTATAATACAATTAATTAGTTCTTTGATTCCGTTATTTTATTTATTAAGAAGAAGTAAAATGTTCATAAAATTGATTAGATTTCACATAAAAATGATTTCGTTTGAAGATAGAAGACTATAAACGAATCTAGATATTATGTAAATTGTTACTTACGTGTGTCTGTTTGTTGATTTATTAACACCAATCAATGTTCTAGTTATGTGAAGAGAGGAACTTACCTGCCTACCTACATACAAAATTAATTAAAAGGAATTCTTTAATTGAATGCACCTAGTCTGTAATATAGTAAGCCAGGTCAAGGTCCAAAATTCCAGAAAAAAAAACTACTTTTAAAGAAATATTTTCAATGGCCATGAAAACCACAAAAAAAATAGATCTTTTGAAGACGAATTATACAGGGTGGCAGGGACAATGACGCGCAAACTATATATAACCATGGATTCAGCACATGAGTTTAGACCCCAAAGCGTCAAAATTTTTCGTCGGTTATTAAAAAAAATATTGCTGTTCCATACATTTTGACCGCGTGGGTTTTTCACTTTTCTATGAAACAGAAGATTTTTTTTTTTTGATAACCGACGAAAAATTTCGAAGCTACGGGATCCAAACTCATAAATTCATGGTTACAGTTTGCGCGTCGATGGGGACTGTCACCCTGTATCTAATAATTATAATACAGGAGAAGATGACGGGACGAGCTTGACGCCTACAGACAGAAAGAAGTAAAGAAAATATTTTTATTTGCAGCAAACATGACGCATATAAAAGGACACACACATCGCTCAGCATAATACCCTATATGCTATACATAATAAAATAAATAAATAGTCTATACATAGTAAAATTAATACTTAAATTAAATAAAAATGATACAGACAAAGCAGTTGGCAAAGACTAACTTAAAAAAAAACTTTTCCATTTCAAGAAATATTATAGAAAATAACGGCTTATGGACATTCGTTAATTAAGTCCAAATCAATAGATTCTTCAATTTTATACGAAACGTCTCTAATTTGACGTTTATGCACCATTTGGTGCAATTACGACGCCATTATGCCCGTGGGTGAAAAGACTGCAATAAATTAAGAGTTTAGTTACACTTAAGTAGCACATCAAGTTTCATAGATGCTCATATTGAAAAACCGGTGATAATCCTAGAGAGAATGCCCGTAAATTTTAGTTTATGGATTTTATAGTTTATTTTAGCTAAAAAACTAAAAAAGTCTGACTTTAAATGCGTTATGGATCGTTAGGTAGACTTCTTCATTTTTGTTGTCATTCAAAACTCCAAAAAAAATCTCAAAGTATTTATTTCAATTAAATCAACTACAGGCACTTTTGAATTGTCAAGGAGTAAGTCAGACACAAAACTGAAGCTAGTCGCCAATTCTAAAGCGTAGTAGGTATGGAAAAGAACGGACAGGAAACTCCACGGACGCGTCGGACACTCTTTTAAATCAAAATATTGTTACAAAAATATTGGTTACATCATTCATGTTGCAATTATACATGTGAGAACGATGTAGATTTTTGCACACAGCATAGATATTAACACTTTAACACTCAAAATTCTAGATCTTCATAATTATAATATGATTTCGAAAATACCTCGAAAATTACAAGATTTTACGGATATCTAAACATAATAACTCTTCAAGTTATTATGAAAAACTAATTATTATCATCTCACTCCACTATAGCTTTTTTGCCATATTTTGCACATCTCAACACTCATTGTCTAATTTCAAAAACACAAGCTTGAGTTTCACATTAATTTGTAACATTAATAAAAGGCTAAACAAAGAGTTTATTGTTACATGGTGTATAATTTTTGTGTGTTTCATTAAATTAATTTTAACCGTGTCTTCATTTTGAATGATTTTGAGTATGATCGAGTAAGATTCCACTAAGCGAATAATAGCACCATTATTCTCATGTACTCTTATCCTAACCAAGTTGGGATCCTGACCTGGGGGTCTACCCTCCAAGTCCGCCAACGAAGATACAAGTGACAAATATTTTTTTACAAATACACATCTGTTTTAGGGACGACCGTTAAATCGTGGTGTCGTTCATTGTCAGTTCGGGCCCCGAACTAATCTTACATATTATGTCCGTAAGTGATAGGTATTTGGAAAGTTCAGTAGTTTCAGCCGAATTATGACGGAAACGTGTCAGGAGGCACTCCTAACACGTTTCTCAACCGTCATAATATCCGAGTTCACTACTTTTCATCTTTCTAGTGAAGACTAGAAAGATGAAAGACAAAAGACAAAAAAAAAAACTACTAGAAGTAGTCGTTTTTTTTGTCTCTTATTTCTGCACCCTGTGACCTTATTTAGATAAAACTACATCTGCGGATTTACAGTCTCCAATCAAAGAGCTTCAAGAGCCATCGAAACCTCTTCCAGGAAAGCAGAATTGTTGTTACCGACATAGCTTTCAAAACCTATGTGAGCTGCTTATTATAATCTCATTGAAGATCTTAATAACGTAATGATACTATAACGACATAAAAGGCTAGTAAAGGCATACAAATGTAACCAGGCAATAAAGATAAAATTTCACCTGATAGGTACGCCTTTAGCCATTGCAGCGTCAATAAGAAAATTGAATGGCTCACATACCGATTTTATGAGTCAACTCTGTTCAACGCTTTTCCTTGTGGCATTGTGGCCTCTGGCGTTTACACAATGGCTTAATATGGCCATGATTTAGACAGCAGTAATGAAGTGCCGTGTAGCAATTAAGTGTCTTTTGTAAATATCAGTCTTTTCGATTACGAAATAAAAAATTTGAAATTTGAAGACCAGTTGGAATGGTAATTAGAATATGATATTGGATACTGCTGCTCATGCCCCCTTAGTTATTTTTTACGACACCAATAATATACAATCGAGGAATGAATTACTGTACTGCTAGCCTGCATCATCCCACTGGTGTGCAAATGTCTCTCCCCATCTCATCATTGTTATCTTATGTTGGCGGGTGCAATTCAAAGACTAGTATGCAAATGACGTTCCTTTGGTAAATTGATTTGTGTTTGCTGTGCTCAGCTCTTTTGCCAATATGATGAAAGACTTAGAAAATTATCATCATCTGCCTAGCCTTTTCCCAACCCTTTTTGGGGTCGGCTTCCAGTCTAACCGGTTGCAGCTGAGTATCTACCAGTATTTTACAGAAAGACTTAAAAAATAAGAACAATTTAAGTCCTCCGGACCGAATTTCGGCTATGGCGACCAGACCAGGGGGTCTACTCCGAAGTAGTATCGGCCGAATGTTCGGCCGTTTCCTGCTACGAAGTTACTATTTGGTTCGGTCGGTTCCGATCCTACACTCCTACACTCTTTCGAATATTGACTATGGTCCCGACCCAACGGAGCCGATCCGATCATTTTTCGCATTTTTCAATAATATTCGGTTCGGCCATGTGTCGGTCCGATCCGAACATTCGCACTTTGCACTTCGGAGTAGGCCCCCAGGTCAGCCTTCATCCTATCTGTTAATTCCATAAAAGTATTTCTTGAATCAAAGATATTGAGTGATATATTAACTAACTGACACTCAGTAACTTTCAACATCACACTTTCTTCTGTCATCTTTCCATATCCGCTACAACCGTGACTCAACGTTGTCAGTAACAATTTCAGCCGAGCCCATTAGAAATCTAAGGCAAGATATTTTCCTTATATCGTAACGCGTTCTTTGGAGTTCCGTTCACAGTTATTAGAAGTAAATTAAAGTGTTGTGATGGAGAGTGATTCACTTGGCAAGTTGGCATGATGCAATTTTGCTTCAAGATCCGTCATTATTCGACACAGAAACGCAGTTTTAAGTTACCGGCGACTGCCCGTAGTTTCAATAGTAGTAGGTATAGGAACATACATACATCCAATAAATATCTGTACAATATTACTGTTACTGTTAGCCTGCATCACCCCACTGCTGGGCAAAGGCCCCATGACTTCTAGCTCTTTCAATCCAGGGCTAAAATGGGCCACGAGTCGTTTGTTTTGTCCAGCAATATTACGTAGTTATTTGAATTTATTTTCAAACAAGATATTTATATGATATTGAAGTAGATGATATTTAGATGAAGTTGAATGTAACAAGGAAGAAGGCGGGAAGGACTCGTAAGATATTTAAAAAAAATCCGCGATGCCGTCAACAGCAAAATTGGCCTAAAGGCTGTCGGTATTGCCAAATTGTATGACAATGCTGATTCTTTGACCAAAAAATAATAGCAGTAAGGATTGAAAGTAGACTGTTACGTTCTTATAAGTACGAGCAAATCCCATACTTTACCATTGTGAACAACATCACCAATAAGATATAAGTTTATTATGTTTTTAAGTCTTTGGTTTCCTCTGTAGATGATTTTTTAGTACATTGCCACTGCATAATTCGCGAGTCCAAAATACATTGATTCTTTGCTTCCTTCTTAAATTTTAATCAATAAGAAGCCGTTTTAGTTACAGATCAAAACTGCAAATCATTTTATTAAAAAAAATTATTTCTTGATATATAATCAGCCTGTAACGTTCCCATAACTGGGACACAGGCCTCCTCTCTGTAAGAGGGGGTGGGTCTTCAAATTTTTGATTCTAGGACACGCCAGTTTTCTTACGATGTTTTCTTTCACCGTTTTGAGAGCAGGGAGCACCCCTGCTCTGATGGTCTTCATACCTCATACCAACTTCCAGTCTAACAGCTGTGGCTACCAGGGCTCCACACTTCATCATCATCATCAACCTACAGCAGTCTACTGGTGGACATAGGCCTCTCCTATTGCACGCCATTCAACTCGATTTTTGGTAACTCTCATCCAGCTGCTACCAGCCATACTGCAAAGATCGTCGCTCCACCTAGCCTGAGGGCGTCCCACCTTACGTTTACCGATTCGCGGTCTCCATTCAAGAACACGTCTACCCCAACGGTCATCGGTTCTACGGCTAATATGGCCGACCAATTTCCACTTCAGCTTGCTTATTCTGTGAGCTATGTCGACAACACTCCACACTCGTCAGGATCTAAATTATGTAGTACCTAACTATTCCATTGCACATCAATCCACAAGCCAGCATTTTGAAATCCTTTGAAAAAAATACCAGCAGAACCTATTACAAATACGTCACAAATATTATACGCTTCATCTTTGATCATTGGTCCCCCTTCCCACAGGCCGGTGGGTGCATTATTATGCACTGATCTTTGACGGATGCTTACCCCGTAATGGTAGTGTGTGTGCTGTGAATGGTTATGTAGTAGATCGTTGTTTCTTTTTTAGAATAGAATAGAATAGATCTTTATTTGCACAGAAGTTAGTGGATCAGTTAGTGGTAAGTTTAAAATATTTTATAAAAAAATATATAATTTTATTATAAAATATTAGACCAGACACCAAAAATTATATTATAATTAAAAATACAAATTTTGGTGTCTAGTTCATTGCTGAGTAGAATTCATAAAGAGAAGATCGTTTTAGATCTAGCAAGCATTGGTTCCTAGGTGAACTGTAGTGCGATTCTGTAACCATCTCACCGTGAAAACTTAGGTGAAGTGAGCGTGGAGTGAGCTGTCATTCCAACTAATGCTAGGGATTGAAACTATTGACAGCTCACTCTAAGCTTACTTCACCAACCTTTCACGGTGAGATTTTTACAGAATCGATCGGCTGAAAATCAACAACTTGTTCTTTTTGTGTTCTTTTCTCTTCTCTGCGTCATGCTTGCCGCAAGTAAACGTATTTTCTTTATTTCTAAGCTAGGTTAGTTATATTGAGAGAGGATATTGTAATGGTGATGATCGTACCGCTAAATAATATAGTATAGGTACATCCTCTTAATTAACTGCAAACTAACTCACACAAAAAGAACCACGCCCCGCACCTCTGTACCTATTTTTTCTGTTCTGTTTTTTCCTGTCTGTTTATATATGTGTGTACATAAATGGTTAAATAAATAATGACGTGAAAACCAATACAAGTTTTTGAAAATATTGAAATGTAATAATAGTGTCTTTTAAACAGCTTTAATTTCCAAATAATAATACAATGCAAGACCTATTATTACGTTGTTAAAACCAGTATAGTTTTTTATTTAAAACAGCGCAAAAAACTCATCCTCATACCGCATCCATTGGACCCCAAACTTTTAACCCTTTCAATGCAGTTGTTTTTAATACCATATTTCGTGCACGAATTCTCCGCTCCTTATTTGCATATGCGCTTGTTAATATGACCCTACGATTTTTTCTAGATACGCTAGGTTCATTAAGAAAAAATGGTAGCGAGGGTGAGTTTTTCTCAAAAAAAAAATGTCATTGTAGTGAAAAGTTGAAAAAAAACCTTTTGTTTTTTTTTATTGTTTCAAGCACATCTGCTCTTTTTTCTGTGATTTTTATTGGTATGTCATTATATTTGGAGAGTGTTTTGTATCGCATATATTCCAATTTGCATATTAGCAAGCGCATTGTTGTAATTGTTTAATTTTAATACATCTGCGATGGGATAAAAGTTTTCCACGGCCTTTTGAGTAATTGCTTCGTGATTATATTTCGGGTTTTTAGTGTTAAAAATAATGTAGCCAGTTTTTATGCAATGTAACGGCATTTTTTGTAAGTTATTTAGGTAACTATAATCGAAATTTATTATGATCAGTCATAAATTACTTTGTCGTCCCACAATAGAAATATCTTATTAAAAGAATTAAAAACTTTTGCATCTTCTAGAAGTTATCTCTGATTTTGATCGATTACAGTACACACCTTCCTATGATTTATGACCAAAAACATTGGATAGTTAAATGACTTTTATCTGTAATTATGTACCCAATCATAATGTAGATGTTTTTAATATTGTGATTCTGATTGAATGTTAAAATGATGAAAATACAACACGTAGCTACAATACGTTTGTAAAACAAAAAATACAAAACCAAGACACCGACTTCCGAAATTTTTGTATTTTTACACTTATGCAGTGTTTTTAGGGTTCCGTACCTCGAAAAGAAAAAACGGAACCCTTATAGGATCATTTTGTTGTCCGTCCGTCCGTCTGTCTGTCAAGACTCTTTTTCTCAGGAACGCGTGGAGGTATCAAGCTGGAATTTATATCAAATACTCAGGTCTACTGACCCTTGGAGCTGTAAAAAATCAAACTAACCAACGCAATCAAAAGATACAGCCGTTTATGCCGCAAATTTCCGCAAATTTTCGACACTCGCAAGGGAATCAAAACCTACAGGGTACTTCCCGTGAACTAAGAATCTTGAAATTTGGTACGAAGCAACGTCCTATAGCACAGATAAAGGAAAAATTGCTAAAGCCGTAAATTTTTAGTTACATACCTACACATTTGTACGGAACCCTCGGTGCGCGACTCCGCACTTGTCCGGTTTTTTTTCTGGAAGTCGGTTGTTTTTTTATCAATCTTTATTGGCCCTGTATACCCCACACAAATTCATATATGCACCACTACTTGCTAGCTATATAGGTATAAACAACAGTGAAGTGTTATAACATCATCCACATATAGGTACACCTACATAAAGTGGATTAAATAATTATTATTATAGCTAACTCAAAAACTGCCAAAGCAAACTTCATCAAATTCATATGGAAACACCGCGCGAGCTTCTTCTATCAATTGAACAAAAAAAAAATGGTCCACAATTGACGAAAATATTGATGAAAAAAATACACAGAGACGAACATAAAAACTCCTCATTTTAAGTTGGTAAAAAATAATCTTTGGCTTATAACAAAACAAAAACTAAATGCCCAACAAATAGTGTAACAAAACATATGTACGCCTTGTTTCACAACACATGTTACTTCCATAAAGTTATGTAAATACAAAATTACTTTACCAACAACAAGCATTTTAGAAAATCTGTAACAGGCTTCATTAAACCCCTATAATAACGCTAAGACAGGCCTGATTACCATCTATTACTCTGCCTTATAAAGTATAAGCTATTACAATACCGGATAACCGGTTTGGACCGGTTCTAGCTAGTTTCACTGGCCATCAACTTCTTCAAATTTTAAATTTTGAACATTGGGATTAAAATTATTGGCCGTTGGGACCGGTCGCGCAGTAAACGGGTTAGTTAGCGGGAAGATAGACGCTGTTGGCTGGTGAATAGTTCCAGTTTTACTCAATCGTGGTTTATAAAAAGTAATAAAATTAAAAGTTTATCTTTTGAATGGGATCATTTGGGAAAGATGACACTGCGCGGTGTGGCTATTACATCATTGAGATGGGCATCATTAATTTGTAATTAGATAATCAGTGTCATTAAAGAGGGAATTGCTTTTTAATAGCAGTTTTATTAAATCGCTTGTAAATCACAAATGATTAAATAACCTTTTCTGTAAATAAATTACTATTCGAAATAAAAGTCAAATCATGTATTTCAAATAGGCACATAAAAGGCACTTTTAACGTCAAAATTTACAAAAAATAGAATTGATTCTAGTCGCCCCATCCAAAGGTAGTTTTCGTATGGAGAAGAATAGGTAAGAAACTATGAGTCCGCGTAACACTTGCACTGGTCAGTTTCCCTTAGTCGTCAGTTTATTTAATTCGCTAGTTTCGTTGATTAGTCAGTTTCATTGATTTGTCAGTTTTGCCGATTAGACAGTGGCTTTAACTCGACAGTTTCCAGTATAATTGCCAGTTTTCGTCGATTCGTCAGTTTTATTCAATTCGTCAGCCAAAGTACAGTCTGTAGAAAACTGCACATACGTCTGCTAATTTATAATACTCGTTGATATTACGAACGAAAAAAACGATTACGACTTTTAATAGATGAACCCGAAACCAATTACGTTTGAGTCGGGTAAGAGTTATTATCATAAATAGAGATATGTTTAAAAAGATAAATAAATTGAAATCCGAGATTTACAGAAATGTTTTTAAATTCTTCGATCGTAGGTATTCATTTCCTTTTTAATTGACTCTATTTTATTTTATTTGAATTTACGACATTTCGTTAGTATTTATTTTATTTTTTATTTCAGTAAAAAAAAATCCCTTGATTGTACAAAACTGACGAATTGACGAAAACTGGCAAATACAAGAAACTGTCCAGAAGCAACTGTCTAATCAGCAAAACTGATGAATCAGTGAAACTGACCAATCAACGAAACTGGCAAATTAAATAAACTGACGACTGAGGGAAACTGACCAGTGTTACGCGGACTCGAAACTATATTTATATATTTACTGTGCATTACGTTAATTTCTCAGTAGTAGCCCGGAGTCCTGGGGGCCTACTCCGAAGTGCAAAGTGCGAATGTTCGGATCGGACCGACACATGGCCGAACCGAATATTATTGAAAAATGCGAAAAAAGTTCGGATCAGCTCAGTTGGGTCGGGACCATAGTCAATATTCGAAAGAGTGTAGGAGTGTAGGATCGGAACCGACCGATCCAAATAATAACTTCGTAGCAGGAAACGGCCGAACATTCGGCCGATACTACTTCGGAGTAGACCTGATTTGTGTCCAGTTGATGCCAAAGGGCCGCCCCCTATTGCATGGCACTAAAATGTGCACCTCTGCCAAACCTTTCGGGAATACTCGCGTGATGTTACCTCATCATTCTCCTGCCATATTATCCTAATTTATTTGAGGTCGATGCAACATGTCCTTTTCTTCCATACTTCTCCATTAGTCGTCATCTCAGTAGTCACCCATAACATCTTTCTAACCATATCATCCTTCACACAGTCCAGCTATCGTTACTTTGGTCTTCCACTCTTCATCATCATCATCATTTCAGCCGAACGACGTCCACTGATGGACATAGACTCAGCACCTCCACTTCGACTGGTTCTGTGCTTCCAGTGGATTCCTGCGGCCTACACAAGGTCATCGGTCCACGTTGTGGGAGGCCTTCCAACGCTACGTCTTCCGATACGCGGTCACCACTACAGAACCTTTCGGCCCCATCAGCCAACTGTTCTGTGAGCAAAGTGGCCTGGCCACTTAAGTTTGACAATTCTTCGGACTATGTCGAGTACCTTGGTACCTAATGTTGATAATTTCTTTCGTCGTATCTTGTAAGTTTCTTATAGCGATTATTACTCGCTTGTAGTATGGCCTGTCCTTACAGCTAGCTTGACAAGATATACTATAGCCGATGAAGAAATCTCATGTTTAGAACATTTAATTTATTTATACGAGCCAGCATTATTTTTCAAAACAATTTATTGTTATTGGAAAACATTGCTTTTGGCTGGAAGGCTCGTTTAAAACTTTTTTTTATTATGAAAATAATTTGAATTCAATTTTGTGATTGGAGCAGAAAAACCGTTACAAAGAAGTCAATTAGGACCTACACATTAATACTTGACTTAATAGTTCATCAATAATAGCCTACAGCCCTCCATTCGCCAATCCAATTGCAAGCCATTCAGCTCGATTCTCGGCAAATCTCATCCAGCTGCTACCAGCTAGCCTGCGAAGATCGCCGCTCCACCTAGCCTGAAGGCATCCTACCTTCCGTCTCAAGAACACGTCTACCCCAACAGTCATCAGACTTACAAGTTATACGTTCGCAAAGTGAACATGAGTTTAATAAGGGGTCCCTCAGTAAAATAACTACTGAATTTATGTCTAATGAGAAGCCAATAAGGACTATATTGCTTTAGCAATTCTCATAATAATATCAGCCTATTACTATCCCACTGCAGGGCCTCTTCTCATACAGAGAAAACACGAGCATTAATCACTACACTTGGTCAAGATGGGTTGGCAATTTAAGACTTATATTAACTATAAGTCTGAAACCCTAATTGCGTATCACACAATATCAATCTCAATTTCAATCATTTTGAAGGATATTGCTAATTCATTGCTTCATATGTCAGAAAAAAATAGAAAGAGAAAAAGAAAAGTAAGAAAATACATTTATTTGCGGCAAACATGACGCATAAAAAACATGACGCATAAGAACATAAACACAAAAAAAAAAATGGGGGTAAACATGCGTCATATCCACGCAAAACAGCCATCCCACAGCATAATGCTAAGACCCGCGTTGAAAAATTTTAATGTCCGCTCAACAACGTAAATCAACATCTGCATTATCTGCCTAGCCTTTTCCCAACTATATTGGGGTCAGCTTTCAGCCTAGCTTTTTTGGTTGGGAAAAGGTTAGGCAGACGACGACGTTGGGGTCGGTTCTAGTCTAACCAGATGCATCTGAATACCAGTATTTTACATGGAGCGACTGCCTATCTGACCTCCACAACCCATTTACTGGGTAATATGATACTCCTTGGTAAGTCGACTGGTTGTCAGATTTTCGGGCTTCTGACGACTGTCAAAGATCCACGAATGACAGCCGGGACCCACGTCTTAACGTGTTTTCTGAGGCACGGAGGGGTCTTGGTATGTAAAGATAGTCACCCATCCACGGACCAACCGTCGTAAGCGTAGCTTAACCTGATCGATCGACACGAGTGACTGTTATTACTTAGCCTCAGCTCAACAACGTAAATAACGGAATTAATGATGTTTAACTGTCAAAATGAATGCCATTGCTACTATTCGTGTGTTATACAATTACTTTAGTTACCACACGATTTTTTCCTTCACCGATGTCACTAATGACGAAAGTAAACTCAGAAAGACACATTACTACCCGGATTTGAACCCACAACCTCGTAATACTCATAAGAAATATTAAAAATTAATAAACTGCTCACACTGAACAACAAGATGACAAGTCTTAAAAATATTCCAAATAATATTCAATCACTGTATATAGGTAGTAATTATCGCCCGTTAGAACGGTATATTTTATTTCTGGCAACTCAATGAGTAACACTATTGGAATTCCATATTTTTTTATCCAATATCTCAGTCAAAGCCTTTTATAAAATGCCTAGTATGATTTATTAATTATTATTATTCTAGTTATAAAAACAACGTATTCATTTTAACACGGCTATAAATTATAATTTAGGAGAAACAAATGCGTAGTGGGTTTGTAAGTTTACTAGCGTCTGTCTGTGACTTCGTCCGCGTGAAATTTCTTGTTTCCCCGATCACCCCGTCGTAACGCATCGAATGCCCGCTCTACGAGTAGGTATGTCACTTTGTGGAACACACTTTCTGCCACTTTCATTTTGTGCTCGGCTCCTAAGGGTCGTAGCGTGATGTTAAATAGCTTTACTAAAATATTGGGCTATCAGAAAGAAAGAAAATACATTTATTTGCGGCGGCAAACATGACGCATAAAAAGAACACAACGCAAAAAAAAAAACAACTTGGGGCAAACATGCGACACATCCACGCAAAACGGCCATCAACATCATCGGCCGTTTATGAAATGCCAAAATAATTTTTCAAATCCGACTGGTAGTTTCAGAGATGAGCGTGTTCAAACAAGCAAACAAACTCTTTGGCTTTATTCTTAGTATAGATAATGTCAAAAGCGACTTGTCTATGGTGGAGTTGTGATTGAATGTGGAACATTAGCGGTTTTTGTTATTTATTTATGTTATTATTAATAGTTTTAGTTAGTATACGATATTATATTTTTATTTTAATAATTTGTAAGTAGTTTATTTAGTATTAGAAGAATAATATGTTTATTGTTAAAGTTAATAAATTCTGCTACCTATGTTATGCTTATTAGTTGGATTATTTATTTTTTGCCAAAGCTGTAAGATTTGTCGCATTTTTCTCGAATGTCTTTTTTTTTTCGATGCTGCCTATTTTGAGGAGTGTCTCGACACGATAATAATTATGATTTTTTTAAACAATAAGTAACGGTTTTCTATCATGATTTCTAAGTAAATAGTTAGGTTTGGTTATAACTACTTCGTCCTGTACCTACCTAACTACTCAGGAACCACGAAATATAAGTCACGCCAAAACGAAATGGCTGACCTAACGTTTTTTATTAATTTTTCTCAAGGAAGCATCTCATCTCAAAGGATTCCCAGTAACAAACCTTAAACAAAGAAATTCAACTCAGCCAGCATCAAAAACTATCAACCCTCACCTGACTTCGGGAATAAATAAAATCGTTTGTAGCATTTTACTAAAATTTAAAAATAATTTTAATGTTGTCAATTAAAAGGATGTTGCAATAGGTAAAAACAATAACTAATTTTAATACTTTCTCAAACCACGAAATAAAAGTCACACCAAAATTAAATGACTTACGTAACATTTCCCAAGGAAGCATTTCATCTGAAAGGATTCCCAGTAGCAAACCTGAACAAAAGAAATTCAAATCATCCAGCATCAAGAACTATCAACCCTCACCTGACTTCGGGAAAAAATATATTCAAAATTAACATATTCTCCGTCTCACACAATTAGCATATGCCACGCCACTGACGCAAACGTGAGAACTGTAACACAATACAACTTACATCGAGCTTCGATTGATTACTCGTATATTTATGCAAAACAGTACATTTTAATTTTAAATTCAATATATTCTCGGAATGTCTTGCGACTTTCTATGTATTACAAACTACTTGTTACTTAAAAGGGTTATGTAAATTTTTGTACAGATAAATTCAGGTAGCGGTCGATACAATAAATCTAATCGGCAATGTGTTTTGGTATTTTTAAATCGGTGCCAGTGAAAATATTTAAATTTTTGGTCATCATTGAATTTTGGTCCCACGAGAATTTTATAAGAAGGTACTGAGCGGACAAAGTACAAAGAATTGTAATTTAGAATAAAAAAGACCCGAATACATTAATAGTATCAGTTACTATAATATAATTCTTAGATTTTACTAATATTCACTCATTTAAGCATGAAACTAGTCAATACAATTTCTTATAATCTCTCTCCTTTATAATATATATCTATATCTCTCCTTTATATAATAATATCCTCTATAATTCTCGTAATTTTGAGAACGTTCACAGTCTGATCTCAGTCTCAATCTGTCAAAAATACCTCTAATTTCCTTACATTTTTGACAAGTTTTTGACATTGATTGTCGCTGAGATGAGATTGCGACTAGATTTTGAACGCTTTTTGTTACGGGAATTGACCTTCAGGTCTGTGCTAGTTTCATCCACGTCTCTCTGCGGTCTTCTATAGGTCGTCTACCCACCAGTCGCACAGACCATGGAAGCATTGCACTAAAAGGCAAGAGGCCGATACTTAGCAGGGGGAAGAATAAGGTTGCCATTGATGATGATGATCACGTCGTCATTCAATCTGAAACTAAATATATGGTTTCAAACCCCAAAAAATTAAATTCTTCATTCCCTTATTGAAATTCGCAAAATCATTAGTAGGTTAGCTAGAAGGTTAACCTATCATCATCTGCCTAGCCTTTTCTCAACTAGGTTGGGGTCGGCTTCTAGTCTAACCGGATGCAGCTGAATACCAGTATTTTACATGGAGTGACTGCCTATCTGACCTCCACAATCCAGTTACTGGGTAATACGATACCCCTTGGAAAGACTGTTGGTCAGACTTTCCGGCTACTGACGACCCGTAACGTCTGTCAAAGATCCAAGAATGAAAGCCGGGAACAACGGCTCAACGTGCTTTCCGAGGCACGGAGGGATATTGTTATATGAATGTTGTGATGGTCACCCATCCACGGACCAACCGCGGGAAGCATAGCTTAACCTGATCGATTGACCGGTGCGGCTGTCCCCCCTCTCTAAGATTTCTAACCCAACAAATACAAAAAAAAAACATATAACATGTGTTTTTAGAAATAGGTATAATCAAAAAGCTCTTAGAAAGCTTTACATCATTTTATGGCCAAATAAGGTTTTATAGCGTAACGGTAGCTACATGTGAATGCTTATAGTGTTTGTCAGGGCCCTTATTACCCAGTTACTTTTATTACCGTAAAATCATTAAATTTATATTTACGACTAGACTTCGATTGACTGTTTTCTTTATTATTTCAATATAAATCTTTGGGTTTTGTGAATTTGATTTTATAGGGCCCGGCTACTATCCACAAAAATTCTGTTTTTCGGGTTTTGTACCCTAAAGTTGCCAACGGAACCCTATTGCTAAGCCTCCGCTGTCCCTCCGTCCGTTTTTCTGTCAGCGGGCTGTATATCAGAAACCGTAATATGTGGATAGTTGAAATTTCACTGTGTGTATTACTGTTGCTGATATAACCACAAAAACTAAAAATAAAGTTAAAAATCAGTCTATTCTAGAGATATCATCAAAAAAGCATACAAAATGTATGAGAAAGAATTATCTTAATTTTTTCTTCGTGAATTTTTCCCATGTTTGAATAGTTATTCTGCTATTCGGGGTGGAGACAAAACAAACAAATCATCAGATCATAAAAATTGTTTCAGCAGTTCTAGAGTTCAAAATGGTGTTACTAACCCGATTTTTTTAAATTTATATGTATATATATTAGGATATATTGGATGGTAGGTATATATTATACATATAACGCTTCGAAAACAACATTCCTTTAATTCTTTATCTTTTTATGGTTTTTTATCGGTGAAAAGAGATCCATTTAATGATTTTTTTACTATTTTCTAATGCCTATCTGTCTGCTCTACTTATTAGCATTATGCATTTAAATGAGTGTTTATTTAAAACTATCAATAGTAGTAATAAATAAATTAAACTAGATCCGGATAATAAAATCACAATTTCTGATTCTGAATTACATTTTGATGTGATTCGTCTGCGCCTCTGCGGCGACGCTATCAAGTCTAGACAACTAGAAAACTATAATACTTTTTTTATCCACTTTGTATGCATATTACCTACGCATAGATAAAATAAAAAAGAAGTCGATAGCACCAGTTTTTATTCAATAAATCCGTGGTCGTTTTCACCAATAAATATTCTTTATTATTACATATAGGACGCCCTCAGGCTAGGTGGAGCGACGATCTTCGCAGGATGGCTGGTAGCAGTTGGATGAGAGTTACCGAAAATCGAGTTGAATGGCGTGCAATAGGAGAGGCTTATGTCCAGCCGTGGACTGCTATAGGCTGATAGTGATGATGATGAATATTACATATCACCAGCCTATTATAGTACCTACCTAAAGGACTTTCTCATTCACAGAAGAAACGAAAATCTCAATTTTAAATGGTGTAACTAACCCAACTTTGCTTTATTTATATAAGACTAGCTTTAGCCAGCGTCTTCGCCCACCGCTTCGGAGGTTGAAAATTATCCCACGGGAACGTACCACCGGGATAAAGAAATCAGATGATTGAAAAATCAGCCCTAAATAAATTAACAAACTATTAATTTAAATAAAATTAATTACATTAAAAATTAAATTAAAAATATTATGTCCTAACCTAACTCAAAATATTAAGAAACTAAAATATGGCGTCGAAATATTCCTCCGTATCGCTGTCGACTAGTACCTACAGTACCCAAGAGACTGGCGGCATTGCCACGTGGTATGGTAATACTTAGCCTCTGGCCAAGGCAAAAGCCAGCCCTTGGATTTTATCAATATTTTTATCCTAAAAAATAAATGATTATATTGTACTAAGCTGTTAACGCCAGAAAATAAAAATGATGGTTGAATAAAATATTACTGATGTCAGAGATTTTACGTACCACAAATGTCACACACAATTTATTCTCAATCACAGTGCTCAAAAACCAATAACTTTCCGAATCACACAAACATTTTTAGCACAGCAGTAACAAGTTAACATGCAATAAAAATATTTACCTACACACAACTGCGGGTACCTCCCACATGTGGCGAAAGACATCAGAGCGCGCCCCCACACCAGGGAGCTTTGCCAAATCGCCCTTTGCCAATCAATCGAGACATCGACTCACGATTGGTTACCCCACACATCCCCTACGCTACTAACCACTCTACCTACACCCCTAAATCATTACCAGTCTCATACAAACCCCACACTAAGCTTAGGGTGCCAGGGCTCAACGAAAACTGGCACGCCACACGTATGATGCAATAAAAAAATTATTTTCCATGATTTCCCCCGTTTCGGGGATCCTCGGCAATACTCGTGGGGATTCGACCAATCAAATTAAATTCGCGATTGACGTTCCATCGCTTGAATTTCGAACTACACATTTAAACATCGTATTTGTACGTTGGGTTTTGGAAAAATGAAATTTGATACGAGAAAAAATAAAATATAAACTTAGAATTGAATAAAATGGATCGCTTTTGAAGTTCATCAAGTTTTTTTGTGTGACGATCACGGTTATATTTTGCATCAAATAGGCTATTAAGACAACTTCATTTTGGAGGTGTGTCTTGGCTAATAGCCTATGAATATATTAGAAACATGATATATGTATGCCTTCCTATCTATATTAAAACTGCCTATAGTAAGTATCCGATATGATGTCAACGGCATTTTAAATACAGATCAGCTCATAAGACGAATTTATTCAAGACATTAACAGTTTTGCAAAACCATACGGGCCCAGCAACAAGATATCTTTATAGTTTAAGTACGAAAAAAAAACATCTTTAGGTTCAAATTACAGTAAAATTTATCGTGTTTTTAATCGAAAAATTTGAATGATTTTTTTTTGCTAAACCGTACTAATCACGTCATAGTGAATTATTTTGTTACAAAAAATATTTAAATTAACCAACAGTTTCTACGATAATTTATACATGTTTTATTTGGTACAAATCACATAGATAACACAGCACTCTAATTTGGGATAGAAATCTATCGATATTTTATTATAAAATTTTAGCACGCTGTATAATTTTAACTCCACAGCAAACAAGACATTGTATACACCCTAAATCTATTGTCATAAAGTTCAAAATGCCATTTCACGAAGATTTTTAAAGAAAATCGAGGGCTGTCAGAGTATTTATTTGCGAGGACAACGGACTTCGTTGCGGGGGAGTTAACACAAAAACACGTATACAGTATGAA
The DNA here is from genome assembly GCA_945859715.1 of Apamea sordens. Classification (NCBI taxonomy): domain Eukaryota; kingdom Metazoa; phylum Arthropoda; class Insecta; order Lepidoptera; family Noctuidae; genus Apamea; species Apamea sordens. The sequence goes on from OX244001.1 coordinate 16,423,733, forward strand.
AGCTGGCATAGTTTTTCATAATAATATTATTTTTAATGAACACGTGTGTTCCGCGTTTATAACTTGTATTACGTTGTGGAGGGTTAGTTACGGATAGTAATGTGACACTAGTAGTATCTTTGTACCAGGTGCAAAGATTTAAATCGTAAGATTTGCCCTCATCATAATTACTTATGTCACGCTAATAGTGTCAATAATGAGGAGAGTGAGAGATTGCCATAGAAACGCCATATACAGCCGATCTACTCTGTAAAACCTCACCGTGAAAACTTAAGTGAAGTGTTACTATCATTCCACATGATTCTAGGAATTGATACCCTTGACAGCTCACTTTAAGCTCACTTCACATCAGTTTTCACGGTGAGATTTTTACGGGATAGATCAACTGGACATGTGTGATATGGCGTTTCGATGGCAACATTGTAGAGGTGTCAAAATGAAACAGAAATGCGGTCATCTTTTCAGCTGGTAGGGTGAATCTAACAATTAAAGTCGGTATTTGATGTAGTAATGAAAATACCGGTTTCGTTCCTAAAGACGCAGAACTCAAACATACAACGCATCGCTGTTTCTCATTAGGTACAAACGCCAGCACATCAAGCTACCCGAAACTGGCAAATTTTGGCAATCAACTTTGAACCTAATGCTTTAGCGATAAAGTAGAAAATCTATTAAAAAAAATTGACAGATTGTAGTAGCTTGATGTGCTGTCGTGTGTACAGTTTTTTAGGTACTCGTAGACACTGCTAAGCGTCACAGTGAAAATGAATAGTACGGAAAATCCTGATTATTCCTGCCTGATACCTACCTGCATAAAACCCATGTGGTTTTATTTAGGTATCAGGCATTCAACTTTCCTTCCTTATTTGAAAGGTAGGTAGGAAGGTACCACCAATCCATAGGCAGAGATTTTCGTAGGTAAAGGTGATCCTTTCCTACCCACTGGTAGATATGGTACAGTCAGCAACAAAAGTCAATTAAGGGCGCTTTCAATTTAGACGGTTAGTGCCGGACTGCTGCCGCACGGTTGTTACGACCATGAGCCGTACTGCTGCCGGACGACAGCAGTACGACGTAAATCGTCTTATTTGAAGAGATACGCGGCTGCAGTCCGATCGAATTTTAGTGATTTCCATCGAAGCCAACTTTAGTCGGTGCCATGGACTCTGACGAGGAAGTGTTATTGTTAGTTCTCTTGCTTCGGCAGAAACATAAACGACTGTATCTGTATTTAAATCATCCATAATTAAGTAGGTATGCACGAAAACGTCTAAGAAACACGATGCGTTCACAGCACTAGCGAACAACGACTGAGACAGGTTGTTGCCGTTCCGCCAACAGACGTGCGCCGCACTGCTGTCGCACGACTTTGCGTCGAGACATTTTGTATGAAAAATCATAACCGCCCGTGCGCAGTACGATACCCGGACTGCAGCAGTCCGGCACCAATCGTCTAAATCGAAAGCGCCCTAACACTGTTACTTTTACAAATCGTCTAAATTGATACAAAATGATGCGATACATTGGTTTTCCCTATTTCATGTTATAGCAAAGAGTTAATTATTCTTAAATATTCTATTACTATATGTTTTTTAAGAATATTTTGCTCAATAATTAAGATTTAAACAACTAAAGTGTTAACCGACTTTTGTTGCTGACCGTACCTACGAAAATCTCTCAAAGCTTTGCGCCCGCGTGGTATATAACAGCCCACTGCCTCCAGAACAGAGGAGACCTGCGTCCCAGCAGTGGCAACACTATAGGCTGATTATACTGACTCTACAATCATTGATTTCATGCCTATTTTTTATAAATTATTACAAAAACCTCGAAACACAATTACATGGAAATATTAAATTAAAAATTCTATTACAATAATAATCTACGTGAAACCCATGATTGGAAATAAAAGCAATCGTGTATCCCTACAAAGTCGTACCATAATAATTCTTTCATCTCACACACTGCCCCAAAACTTAATAGCCGAACATACCATCCATTTTTAATTTAGTCACTAATAAGAAAAAAGAATATATTTATAATATAACTTATAGACGTGACGGTTGTTTGATGATTGCTGTATGCGACTTTGAAGGCGTTATTATTGAATCTAGATTTCTAGAACAATCATGATTGAAATAAAAATTAGGATCCTGGGAAAAACTGGGGAACAGTAACCGATCAACCTGGCATCAGTTTAGTCTAGTTAATCTTTTGGCAATCTTAGGGCCGGTTGTTTCAAACGTTTGGTTAGCGAAACAAACGTTCGTCAAATAATAATGTTTACGTACTCGTTACTATTTGACGTTTTTTTTGTTTGACAATAGTTAGCGCCATTTTTGACGTATACGCGTGCGTCAAGTGGACATGACCCACTCTAATGAAGCACATCAAAATGTAAATCAAAATTTTGCGTTAAATTAGCATTACATGGTCAATCTAGTCAAGATCACCGGTGAAATCTGTTGCCAAATTGATCGTCTAAGGCCACCCTAAGGTATTAGGTCTACCAAAAACAAATTAAAGTATATTCTTAAACCCAGATAATAATTTGACAGCTATAATGTCAAATTCCTATACCAAAAAGCAAACACAAAAACTTGAAGTGACAGATTACTATCAGGGTTCAAAGAAACAAACTTTAGAACTGATCAGACTATTTTGTCTTCCTGATGATGATACCTATTAAGGTATCATTAACATCCTAGGTAATTCAAACCAATCATAAATATTTCCGAAGTAACCAAAACAAACTTAATGAACACGTCTGTCTCTTCCATTCCAGTCCAAAAAAACATCACATCAACATCAACGCATCAAACGCCACAATTTTATTCAAATTTGATCCCGGCAACCGGTCGCAGTTGCCTATTAAACAATAAAGCAGCCGTCGTTAGATCACCTATGATTACGTAGGGCCGCACCCCTATTATACCGGTTAACCCTTTCGATTCATTACGGGTACCCGGGTACCTACGTGCTCCGGCATTCAGCCAGCATGATTCTTTATTCAAATCCTTTTATTTTATAGTGTGACGTCACGTATAGTCCGACTGTGCAGTCTTGATTGTTTATAGAAAAAAGAATGAGGTCTTGTGAGAATCATAATAGAATTATTCTTACGCAGAAATAATGGGATTTGTTATGTCATGGTCCTTTCAGAATCATAATGATAGGTAAACTCTAAAATATGCGGTCGTTATTGTGTTTGAAACAAGAGGAAGTTATTGTATTTTCTATTTTTGTCTGCTTGTGGTTTGTTCACTGAATATTATGGTTTTACCTCGACCATAAATACTGACACCAAATCAATAATACTGCTCCAAAATAAAATTCATTAATTCTCTAAAAGGCATACCTAACTGGTAATATCTTTACCTACTCACCTTCAAAAATGATTTAAATGTGTCTTGGACAAAAAAAAAATGCTTTGTATCGTCTCCTACCAGGTGTTGTTTGTTGTTATTTTGGGATAGATACATAAAAGGGCCTTCCGTACGTTTTAACTATACGTTTATTGAAGACAACTACCTATGACTTAGAGACGATTCTCTAAGTCATCAATGCGCCAGCTTTTCCTAGGCCTCTCTCGACAGCGACGCCTGTCTTCTGGCTTGGAGGCGTTTATTGGAGATTGACCGAAGAAGGCAACACAGAGGGAAGAGTGGAAAGCTGTGGGGAAGACCTTTGCCCAACAATGGAACATGGTGTTATCATGATATAGAAAATAACCACCAATTCTACTTCCTATCCTGCCAATGTAGGATTGGCAGGATAGGAAGTAGAATTGGTGGTTATTTCCTACTTTATTATTAATATTATGAACGCAAAAGTTTGTGAAAATGGATGGATGGATGTTTGTTATTCTTTCACGCAAAAACTACTAAACGGACTTTGATGAAACTTTACAGTAATATAGCTTATACATCAGAACAACATAATAATAAGTATCAAAACTATTTCCCCGCGCTAAAAAAGCAGTTGTTTCGTGCAACGTAACTATGAACTATGACGTATCACCTTCGTTAATACACCATTTAATACCATACAACATTGAGTTCTTTGTTTTAGCCCCTGTGGGCTGTTCCACACAAAAAATACCGGTTTTTTTACAGAAACAATGTGAGGAATCCCTTTGAGAACGTTATGTTTGGTGAATGTTTCGGTGACGTGATCAAAATCCGTTCGGCGTTTTGACGAGAACTTTGTGATGGTTGAGTTTATTTGTGTAGGCAGAATTGAAAGGTTGGTGTAGTATTAAAAATCTGCCGAGCCTTTTCCCAGCTATGTTTTGGTCGCCTTCCAGTCGTTTTCCAGGATAGGTACTATCTATCTTATTGCCAAATTTCAACGAAACCAGTTTAGTGTTTAGGCGTGGAGAGGTAGCATACAGACAACTACTTTCGGATTTATAATATTAGTATGGATTTTTATAATAATAATTGTTTTCATGGAAAGGGATGCCTTTGCCCTGCAGTGGGCCAATACAGGCTAGTTAGGTTATAATCGTTTTTCTTAACAACGGATCTCAATATGTCTAGCCTTTTCCCAACTATGTTGAAGTCGGCTTCTAGTCTCATCGGATGCAGCTTTATACCAGTATTTTACATGGAGCGACCGCCTATCTGATCTCAACCCAGTTACTGGGGAACAAAGGGTATCAACCCTTTGGTCGTTGGTCCTTGGTGTTGTCAGAAGCACCTATGGGCTTCTGAAAACTCGTAACGACTGTCAAAGATTTACGAATGACAGCCGGGACGGTTTAACGTGCTTTTTAAATGATTCTATTTCTAGGATTTGGACCTCATCATCTGGTGATGCTTCATCGTGATAAAGAATCATCATCATCATCAACATCATTGGCAGCCTTGTCCCACCTATTGCTGAGTATATATAGGCCTCCTACTTTTTGTGACATGCTTCCCTGGTCTATGTTAGTCTCAACCAATAAAGAATAGTTCCTCAAAATTTCAATAAAATAACTCTAAATACAATCATAAATATAAAATTATTCAATAAAACCTGCTTTAGAATAGGTTTTATTTCTATGGTATACCTACCTTTAATTCCACCAAAGAAGTTTGTAACTTATCTAATAAATAAGTAATCATAACTTTCAGAATCTAGAAGAAAAATAATATTGACAAGTTCAAGTACAATCAAACTTCAGTTTGACAAACTTTAACTGACTTAAACAGTGTAAAAAAATGAAAAAAAAAATGTAACTAAACAATTTTATTATGAGGTAAATCATTGTAGACGTGGAAAGTGAATGGAAATGTCAATGCCTCGACAAGGAATCAAAAACAACAGCAATGTACATGGTGCCGGACGATTATCTACGGACCTACAATCCTAATGTAACGGAGACTCACTCAGACAGCTCCGACTTTGAAGGCACGCACTCCTCACTAGTCACGTATACGAAGATTCGACGCAAACTCCCCGTGAATAAACATTTCGCGTATAGCAAGAAAGATTCCAAGTTTCAGACATCCAACAGTCAAACACACCCAGCCTCTGAAAATAGCTCCAAAGAAACGTGGGGGTCGGTAACCACATGTATCAGTCAAAATGGATTAACTGTAGGTCTACAAGTACAAAAAACCTACAAAAACAAAAAGTATAAAATACTAGACGACGGAGATCAAATCGAAACAATACAATCAAAACGTTCAGTGTTCCGACATAAAGTAAGACCTTGTCTTTCTAGCTTATTCGGATGCTCGAGTAATAATGTTAAACAAATGTCAATTATAAAGGAAAACCCAGCTGAAAATGTATACATAGATAACGGTTGTCAGGCTACCGGCGTCAACCGTGAACACAAAATAAGGAAATTTAATAGAAGACGGCAATGCTACGTAGCCCAACCTGTTTATGCCGTTGAAGGAAACATTCATGCCAAACCACCTCCGTTTCAACACACAAAAATTGTTCGAGAACCGTTATCGACCTGCAAAGCGGTTGGAAACGGGATTTCTGAAAACATCTACAGTTTGACATCATCTTCCGAGAAAGTCGAAACTCATAGGTTTTTTAAAAGGAAAAAAAAGAAGCGGATTAAACCTAAACATATCGTCGAGTCTGGCATAGGAAAAGATTTTTTTGAACGTTATGAAGGTCGGGGCTTTAATCACATTGAGCAACAGTGCCCTTCAAAGAAGGGTCCAATATCGCCGTTGCAAATATACACAACTCCTTATCAAAACCACCAGCACAAGAGCACGGGTTGTTCATCAATGTCTTCAAGTTTAAACAGAAGCGGATTCGAAATAGGTACTGCATGCTCCGGGTTTTGGGAATATATCGTGAATAAACTTAACACGAAAATGCAACCGTTAACTCAAACGTATTCCAAGAAACCCGACGGAGCCACCAACACACCACCGTTCAAGCCATGCACCTGTTATGCTGACCCTTCCAACTCTATCACTTGTTGTTGTCCAGATACTTGTGGCAATATACCAACGAAGTGTCCTCCTGCACCAAAGGTGTCTAGACCTGAGCGCAAACAAGAGGCAGCGTCATGCTCCAGTTGTTCATCACCAGCTACATGTTCGTCTTCCAGCAAAGTTAAGACAGCTAAAAAACATATCATATGCAAATGTCCTTCAAAAAAAGACACGAAATGCGGTCCAAGCCCTAAACATGTCCCTGCATTACCCCGGACCCCCGAAGCACCTCGTCCATGTCAACTGGATCATGGCGAAATCACGAAAGCATTAACTAGTAAGTACAACGGTGAAATACTCTGCATTCATAACCCTCCATGTATTTTGATAAACGGATGCCTCAACCTACCACCTCCTAAAAACGAAGACACTATGGACTTGTATTCAGTGACCACCGATATCAAGAGCAACAAGTTTGATTACCAGGACACGAATACGAAACGGTCGACAAAGCAAGAAAGTGCTCAATACCGACATCCGTCACATGAGATGCAACGACGACAGAATTTGGATGCAGGCTGTCAGTACCTTCCATCGACAAAGGAAATTAAGTCAGGAATGAACAATATAAAGTCTGAAAGTTGTCAGTATCAAATACCTTACGTAAGGAAAAAATCAGTGCCCCAATATGGTATTCATTACCACTCTTCACCATATGACGCGCGAAAACAGCAAACTACCGATTCCGACAGTTCTGAGCGTTTGGACTCGTCCACTGATATACAGAAACACCAAGCAACAGGTACTGAAAGTTATAAGTATTGGTTAGCACCAGATGAAATAAGACAGCAGATTGCTTCTCCTGAGAGCTATCAGTATCGAATATCGCCCATTGAAATCAAAAACCAGCCGTTCACTTCTGACGATAACCGTGAAAAACTAAAACCAGTCATGGATGTGAAGCAGATCAAGAAACAGCGATCAAAAAAAGAGAAACTTATACAAAGTATCTGCAACCATAGACCTCCTTGTGAAGTCGTGAGGACTTGCTGTAAAAAAAGATTTAATCCAAAGCTTCAGAGCTCGTGTGTGCATGTGCCCATGTGTGAGAATGTACCTTTGTGTTTAATGGAACTGAAGAATCAGAATACGAATCTCTCATCTTGTAAATGTCCTCATAAGCCTAAATGTACTGAAGTACCGATCTGTACAAGGAACTATATAGTACTGACAGCAAAAGAGGAGGTGGCTACTCAGGTGCGGCCTAAGACTAAAATGGTGTGCAGGCATGAGCCGCCCTGTATAATGATCCCGACGTGCTTGGCCCGCGTGTGCGACAATTACGTACCTTACGATTCTATACCCGACTGTGTACACCAGCCAACGTGCGAGATGATACCCGCCTGCTGCAGGAAGTCAGCCAAAGAAATGGTTTCTGTTCGTTCGCAATACCCAAGTCAGTGTTGTATAGTTTAGGAGATAAGGTTCAATTTCCTCTGCACGTTAGAGTGATTACTTTAACTTGTAGCGTGTTGGTGCTAACTCAGCTAAATTGCTAGACAAATATAGTGTTTTACTGATTACATACGGGCGTCGTATACACGCTATGTTGTACCAAACTGAATTTTTTATGGTATTACCAATGACGATCGCCTCTGGTCACAGACGTTATCGAATATTTTCGTTCCTATTAGAGCCTTTTTGACTTCCCGTTGGGTGTGAGAATATGATTGTATGTTTAGATTTTACGATCCACGAGTTACTGTATCTTCTCACGATACACTAAGCTAATCTAAACTCTCATTGTGACAATAATTAAGTCTTTGCTCATCATAATAATTTACATTTGACTAACAAGCCTGTTTCCGTTTGTACAATGCGTTGACGCCAACACAAGCCTACGCGTTCTTCACTTGCATTGCGTGTGGGTGGCGCGTATTAATTGAACCCTGTCTCCTATATACAGAAACGAATTAAAGTAGCTAGCGAAACTCCGCAGACATGGCGTTGACTTCGATATCTAAATGATAAAAGGAAAATTTTAAAATGACGAAAAATTTCAACGCCCCTGATTAATGTACTGCATTCATGGTAACAGGTTGCGCGGCGATGTCCCTTCCATCCTGTATACACGATAAAACAAAAAAAACTGGTTTTCTACACTCATACTTCAAGTAAGGACACTATGCGGGCGTTGACACAATTTTATAAAATAAAATCATATTTTTTCCATTTCATCATGCTTAGATCTCGACACCCATCATGTCTGCGCGGTTTCGCTAGTTAATGTAATTTGACCTTATAGAGTACTCCTTCTTTGGAAAATGGCGTGGCCACCAATACGTCAAAAGTGCCAGTGTATCACCAAAGTAAACTGTTCAAGAAGAAGTTGAAACGTCCCTAGATGAAGTGATAGTGTGAAGTGTAATACTCAATAAAGTCAAGTCAGTTAATATAATTATTGAAGTTATGTTTTCTCCAGAACATGACGACTCCATGACAGTTCAAATTAAGCTGAGAATCAGCACTTTTATAACCTCAAAATTACTTAAGACAGTACCCCAAAACGCCCGCCGTTCATCACTTCCTAGTGATCACTGGGATGAAGAAGGGGTGCAACAAACTCCCCAGTTGCAGTCATAGATGGTATTGCTATCGTAATGAATGGTGATCGCAGTTTACTATAGTTGTCTCGATCAGAGGGGCAATTCTCGTAATTTTAAATCTGTCAAAAATTCATTTGCCTACATTTTGACAAGCTTTTTACATTTGTTTGTCGCCGAGATGAGCCTGCGACTAGATTGTAAAGGTTTTAAATTACGAGAATTGGCCTTCAGACTACTGGACGCAACTGTACATCCTATACAGGGTGGCAGCACATGATTCTGAACCCACCTGAGTTGGAAGTTTTCGTCAGTGATTAAAAAACAGTTTGCTGTTCCACTGTTCACTAGGGGGTGTAGAATCATGAACTGAATTCATGGGTTCAATTTGCGCACCAATGGTGACAGCTGTTCATCAGGAATAATATTTAAGAAAGCATCAGTCAGTGTATCAGTGTTGTGCCATTAATTTACTAAAACCGAAAAACTTCGCAAGCAATAGGAAATTAGTACTGAAGGCTGCGGGTGTCGACTTCAGGACGAGCTACTTCTGACACGTACACAAGGCTACACATCAAGCTAGAAGCTGACATCTGATTGCACAAAATATCCTGTACAATGCGAAGTTAGCTAAAACTGGAAATGTATAGCTTGATGTGTCGCCGTAGGTACGTCGCTTGCTCCTGAGTCACCAGTCCTGACTCTCTTATATTTTGCCTGGAAAGACCAAAACTACAAACGATACAGGACAGTTTTATAAAAATGTGTCTATTATTTTAGTACCTATATTGTGGTGTTTTACGACTTCCACGCGAACGAAGATGTCAAAGTTTGCGTTATTTTTTAGACGTATGGCTGTTTGGTCAGATAATAAGCCTCGACCAGGCGCTTATTCGCAATTTTTATTTATTCTCAAAAATCAAATTGACACTTCTTCGCATTGAAATTATGAACCTTGAAGACGCAGTGATTGCAGTCGAAAGGGCTGTGGTAGAGAACCCCAGGTAACGCTTCCCACCAGGCGAGAACGGAAGATTCTTCCTTTTCAATAATAAAATGAGTCTGCTACATTACTCTGACTTCAAATTAATTGCTTTACATTTAATTTACGTATAACCTTGCCGCATTTATTTCATCCAAGCATATAGTTTACATATTCTGCCATCCTCTTGTACCTTTTAGTTACTTTAAATACATATTGCCATTAGATTTTCCTCAGTCCTTCTCATGATTGAGTAATATTATTCATTATTCAATCAGTGAACCATCCCGTGGTTCTGTGTAATGCATTTAGATGATTAGTAGAATACATTATGGTTCATGAGTTCGTCACTTCCTTTATGATTGTTAAAAGGTGCCTTTATTATTACAGAGATATTATTATTACATATATATTCTTTATCTATTATTACAGAGATATTATTATTACATAGATATTCTTTATCTATTATTACAGAGATATTCTTTATCTTTAACACTGTTTTTGAAAGCTTCTTGACGAATTTATTCAATGTGTTTATTTATTTAGTTAGTTAGATCATATATTCTCAACCTTATTTCGCCGACCGGCAAGTTTGATAATTATTATTTTTTTCTAGAACACCCAAATTATTTTTACTTACCATATATCCCGAATCTATTACGTACATATATATCACAGCTATTGCCACGATGATATTTAAACCTGTAATATTATTTAGTCGTAAGATAGGTTATATAATTTTCTCTGGGTCTTCTACTGCCCCCATGAAACCCTCAACCGCCGACGAGGGGGTTTTATCGCCACCGTCACCGCCACGTTAAACCATAGTGTCAATAATTTTGCTTTGGGCTCGTGCCTAATAACAGCCACACGGATCGATCGATCAGGTTAAGCTACGGTTGCCGCGGTTGGTCCGTGGATGTAAAGATGGTCATCCAACTTTACATACCGAGACCCTTCAGTACCTCGGAAAGCAAATTCAGCTATGGTCCCGGCTGTCATTCGTGAATTTTTGACAGTTTCTACAGGTCATCAGAAGCCCGAAAGTCTGGCAGTCTTACCAAGGAGTATCGTGTTACCCAGTAACTGGTTTGTGGAGGTCAGATAGGCAGTCGCTTCATGTAAAATACTGGTATATAGCTGCATCCGCAATACTGGAAGGACCGATCCAAAAAATAGTTAAAGGCTTGGCGGGTTATGAGTGTGAATATCTAAATTGATATAGGATTTCGACGAAAACCTGTATATAATAAGTCTTAAGATATTTGTAATCCATGTCACGGTGTCGTAATTACATAAGCATGGTAATTTGGTGGTTATTGGTTGACGGCACAGTTGGCGCAGTGGTTAAGCGATTGCCTGCTGCGCTGCGTGTCGCGAGTTCGATTCCCACACGGAACAAATATTTGTAGGTATGACCTACAAGTAGTTGTTCCAGGTCTGGCTGTTTGCGTATGTGACTTTAAAGGTTTGTAAATGAACCCACGATACAGGAGAAATTCCTAGTGTGGGGCAACGTTTGATAAAGAAAAAAAAATACACGGGGGATCAGTAGTGGCCCATTTGTATCGGGCGGTCACGAGTTGTAGGTCGTGAGTTCAAACCCAGACAGGCACTTTACTTTGTGTATTTCATTTCATCACCACTGCTCTGAGGGCTCGTGAGGAAACCGGCATGTCCTAGAACCAAAGAATTCAAAGACATTTAATTTAAAAAGCTAAGTCTTAAAATAATAATATGTATGTACAGTCACGAGCAAAAGTATGTATACACACGGCTTTATTCAAAAGCAATTTACTCCTTTATTTGTGAATTTAACTTTATGTGGTTACGAACATAGCATTTTCGAGCCCATAGGTTTATGTTATGTGTCGTATTTCAACGTTGCATTCGTTATTTCATGAAAAAATCGCAATTGAAAGTTGCCAAGTGTTGACATATTGGTGCTTGTGACTGTATGTACAAATATATAAAAAGGAGGGTAAAAAATCAATCAAGGGCATTAAAATATATTATGTGACATCTACCAACCCTCACTGGGCCCGCGTGTATTACAGCCCACTACGTCTCATAGAGGAGGCCTGTGTCGCAACATTGAGAACATTATAGCCTGATTCTGCTATTGCTTATGGTACTTATATTATTTAGGAAAACGAAAAAACTCTGGTTGATATTCTGGTAGCAATTTGTCAGTTACCCCATGAGTCATCGCAAAACGTTTCTCTAAACACAATGATTAACAAACAAAGACTATCGTAAATTGCCAAACTCAATTGTTTTCACTGTAGAATATTTAATTCGAAATCAATTCAATGCAAATCGGACCGCAGCCGACATTCTTCCACGGACCCATACGACTCAAGAATACTAACTATTTAAACATTCAAACGAAATTATCTAAAAAAACCTGCTCAGAGCCGTCCCTATAAACATATCTGACTTATAGTTGAGAATTTCCTAATCTATAGGTGCTCAAAAGAGGAATTTTATCATTTCAAGCGTCCAAAAGTAAAAAACCAGTTGTGTACCAAGTTATAAAAAAATCTTCGGCGATTAAACCATTCGAAAAACTTCCTTACCACTTTCGTTATAAAGTTGAATTTAGTTTGAAGCACATGTGGGACATATGACGTTAAGTTGTTTATGAGGTTGTGATCAAAAACTAATGAGTAGAGATCGTTGAACTTGCCCAGTTCTGGTCACCACGTGTATATAGGGTTCCGTAGACGCGATAGTAAAGCTTCAGTATGTTAAATGACTATTCTATGAGATTTTCATGTTTATTCTAATTTAACTCGTTTTTTTTATGCCTTTTAAATGAGGATCCATATTTTGTGTTAGTTTTACTGTTTCTTAAGTGCGGAGTTTTTAAGGTGTGAGAAATTTTTCCCATGACATAAAAATTCTAAGTGAAAAAAAAAATCTAATCTCTTAGAACTTTTACCTTATCGCACCTTTAAAGACAAACCGTTACTAAACGATTTTTTTCATTAACAATGTTCTATGAAAAAAAAAAACTTTTCTGAATTTTGTATTATAGTGCTAATAAATACACCTCCTATATCACCTCAAAAGATGGCTCAAAGCACCATGATTTTAATTTAAATTGAGAAAAAGGCCAGCATTTTTTTAAATTAACGCTCCTGTGTATTTTTTTATATTTTCGTTTAGTAACGGTTTGTCTTTAAAGGTGCGTTATATCAAAGGTTTCTCGGCTTCGAAGAAGTTTATATTTCTGCCTAGTCTTCTTGATCTTTGTGTAAATTATTTCATCACCACTGCTCTAAAAACGGTGAAGGAAAACATCGTGAGGATCTCCGAATCATCATCAAATTTTTCATCTTCGAATTTTTGGTTCTAGCCACCATCCGCCACGTGGGCCCAGTGCGGGTTGGTAGATGTACCGGAGTGGGCAGTCACAGAGAGGAGGGCTGTCAGAAGTGGGCACATTATAGGCCGACTATGCTTTGCTTCTTGATCTCCTAGATTTTGGCTAAGTCTGACACTAAGACATGCTTCTTCTTAAGTTTGCGACACTAGAATCATGGATATGAATTTCCATTTATTGAATGTAGGTTATGAACATGAAGATTTCTAAGAATTTTCGACAATTTTATTTATTCCGTTTAAGTTACAAAATCACTAAAATCGTCCCAAATTAAGTTCCTAGTATCAAACAATAATACCTTTAACACAAAATTGTCTTAACAAAACCACTCAAAATTAGCTATAATTACGTTAAAAAATTAATCACCTAATTGCCACAACGGTGGGCGTTCGACGAGCATTTACTTAATTTCCCAAAAGAAAAAAAAATAGAAATCGAATCGTACCATATAACATAGCCTGTCCAATCGTCGTTCATACAATATAACTGTACAATGGCAGTCGACCACTTTTCACCCTTATGCCCAAGTAACAAGGTTGAAAAGTGGTGCACCGCCAGTGGTCCGCGATGGTACACACGACGACACATCAAGCTATACATTTCCAGTTTTAGCTGACCTCGCATTGTATAGGTTTTTCTTACAATCAGAAGTCAGCTTATACTGATTATGTATAATTTGATGTGTAGCAGTGCGTACGCATTCCTGCCACAAATACATTTCGTGATGTAAACCTATAACAGTACAATGTAATGGAAAAAACAGTAAAATCGTTTTTTTTTTTCACTTTTCTTAGAACATGAGATTGCTCGAAAAAGTGAATTCTTGTGTAAAGATAAGATGGCGTTTACTATACTAGCTTCTACCCGGGACTACGTTCGCTTGAAATTTCAGCCGTGTCGCATCGCATCGCCCATCGCCCGCCCGCGCTGTTACTTCGCTTAGCGTTGTAACAGCTTCGCTTCGCTTGACGGCACGGTTGGCGGAGTGGTTAAGTGATTGACTGCTGCGCTGCTTGTCGCGGGTTCGATTTCCGCACGGAACAAATATTTGTATGACCTACAAGTAGTTGTTCCGGGTCTGGCTGTTTGTGTATGTGAGTTTAAATGTTTGTAACAAACAATAGTATAGACACTTTGGTTGTGGTTACATTTTTTTAACATAGAACGTTGAAATTCCAGGTACGGATATGCTTGGGCCACACAAATATTCTGAATGGCCAGTTTCTCTTTGTAGCATATTAGCTGCTCGCGACAACGTCTGCGTCTATTATAAGATTCACGTGTCACAATGTTAGGTACCATACTCTTCCGAAACGGCTTGACCGATTTTTAAGAAATTTTATATGCATATTCAGTAGGTCTGAGAATCGGCTACTATCTATTTTTCATACCCCTAAGTGATAAGGGTTGTCCAACCCTAACATTTTTTTTTGGACAATTTTTTTATAATGTGGCATTAAAAAATACATACAACCCTAAATTTTCACCCTGCTATCACCAACCCCTATTTTTTAATAGTCATTTTTATATTATTCTGTTCCATCCACAGATCCGCAAGATGGCAATCGAATATAATAATTCATGCCTATAGTTCTATCAATCAATCAGCGTTTTACTTATAGGAGTACGGTAGGAGTAGGTAGTGTAGGAGTAGGTTAGGAGTAGAGTAAGAGTAGGGTAGGAGTAGTTTAGGAGTAGGGTAGAAGTAGGGTAGGAGTAGGGTAGGAGTATTGTAGGAGTAGGGTAGGAGTAGGGTAGGGGTAGGGTAGGGGGTACGAAACCACGCAAACGAAGTAGCGCCGGGCAGCTAGAAATAATATAAATGGCAAAACAACGTTTGCCGGGTCAGCTAGTGTTTAATAAACATATCCAGGATAAAAGTACCCTAGGTCCTTCTCCAAGTCCCAGGCTACCTGTCTGTCTAATTTCATAACGTTCAGTTGGAACCGATTTAGTTCTAAGTTTGATTTTGGACATTACTGACTAGTGAAACTGAAGACATTCGGCACCCTAATTGCGTAAAACACGATCAATCGTAATCTGAACCAATTTGAAGCAAATTGCTAATCCATTGCTTCATAAGTTCGAAAAAATTGTCTGCTCGACACGTAAATAACGCAATGAATGTTGTTGAACTGTCAAAATGAAACCGATTCCGATTGATTGTGTGTTACGCAATTAGGGTGCGGTTCTTTTATGAATGAGAAGAAGCCTTTGCTCAGCGGGAGCTCTGTGGGAACATAAAAAGACTAGCATTTGGTAATATTAAAGAATATTTATTGGTGAAATCGACCACAGATTTATTGAATTCAAACTGGTTTCAGCTATATATCAACTACTAATATTTTTATATTTTTAGCTATGCGTAAAAAGTGGATAAAAAAATATACAGTTTTCTAGCTGTCTACACGTGATGGTGTCGCCGCAGACGAATCACATAAAAGATAATACCGAATAACACATTTTGATTTTATTATACGAGTCTAGTTTTATTTATTTATTACTACTATTAATAGTTTTACACACTAATTTAAATTCACAGGCTAGTGCGTAGAGCAGATAGGCATTATTTTATATAGATTAGATTAGCAAATAGCAAAAAAAAAATTCTTAGCAAATATTGTAATATTTAAAAATAGGATTCTTTTCACCGTTACAAAACGAAAGTCTGTGGTAAGTATGTTGATAGAAAGAGTCAGAAGACGGTGAGCTAACGAAACTGTAATAATGTTCGTTTTGTTTCTGTGTTTTTTACTAACAATAGATTTTAAGAACATTGTTACTAACAATGAGGCCACATTGTTAGTAACATTGTTCTTAAAATCTAGTTACCATAAATAAACAAAATATTTAATTTATTTATTTAATAACGTCGCTCTTCTAGTCTGTCTGTGTGACTGCAAAAGTTCAACGTTTTTATAAACTACGCAACGGTTCTTGGTGTATTTTTACTATAAATTATTCAGGAAGATTTATTGTATAAAACACTAATATTTAACTTACTTGTAATAAAGAAATCTCGATATTTTCTCAAGTAGTAAAAACCAAATTAACCTGCCGGGGTATTTGTGTAACACACTTGTAATTTTTGGGCTTGTGATTTTGGGCGGCGATCGATCAGGTTAAGCTACGCTTGCCGCGGTTGGCCCGTGGATGGGTGACCACTGACCATCTTCACATACCAAGACCCTCCGTGCCCCGGAAAGCACCCTAGAAAAATCGTTAGTATTGAAGAATTACTGTTTAATCGTTTTTATTAGAGCCATACATATTTACCAAGATTTAAGGTTTGTAGAGTTAGGCCTGGCAGAGTTAGGGGGGCAGAGTTAGGGGGGTTACAGCCAGGGGTATGTTCAACCACTGCAGACCCACCGTACCCCTAGCCGTACCTCTGGTGGTACAGTGGGTTTTTTAAAGTTAAACGATACCACTGTATGAAGTGAACGTAGTGCTGTGCTGATGAAGATCTATACTACACGGACAGAAAATGATAAACAGATAGTATTTATTTATTTATTTATTAACTCAACATCACTATCATTACAGGAATTTCCTAATTCAATAGTGTGTCCATATGTCCATATTACATAGTTATCTTGACTCATTCATTAATTAGGTAGGTATATAATTATTCGCCTTCAGTTGGACGAGTATCACGGTTTATGTAGAAGTATCCTGCGGTAGGATACCTTTCTCTTTCTGTCTTGCCTTTGTCACATATCATTGGGGTTGGTTCTTTTCGCCATTCTTCAACAGACGCACGGTAGGACATTGTAAATTTTTTGGGGTTGCCTATAAGAGCCTGCGCGCACTAGCGATTTTAAGTTGGCCAATAGTTTGATCGGTCAGAGGATCAGTATAGAGTTATATGGCAGTGTGCGCACTTGAAGATTAACAGTTGTACGACTATTACGATTGCGACTGAACTATCGGCCAACTTAAATCGCTAGTGCGCGCAGGCTCTAAGTTTGCCACCCACCTGATGGCAATTAGTAGCCGCCGACTAATCTGCAATACCAGGGGCATCATAGGTAGCCACTACTAGCCACTGTAGCCACTTGCCATCACATAATCACTGAAATGTCTTGGATTTAGGAAAATGATCAGCAATTAAGTAAGTATATTATCATCTTATGTTAAAATTTATTTTCAAAGGATAGTAGCAGGTGAAGTTTTGTACTCTGTGCCTACCCCCGTGGGAACAAGGCGTGATTATGTGTGTGTGTATTTTCAATCCGGTTGCTATAACGATGTTCCTATTATACACCATTTTTGCGAATAAACCGATCATGTACATTGATAATAAATATTAAACATTGATTCCTCAATTTTCGTGCACTTTGCATCTAGCACTGTTTGTCGGACAGTACAAACACTGTTTGTCGGACAGTACAAACACTGTTTGTCGGACAGGACGGGTGCCGTCGGTTGAGACTGGTCATCTCTTAACTGCCAGGGCTTATTTTTTATTTTATATTTTAAATTGTTCTTTTTTCATTGTTCTCACATCTCAATAAAAATAATGTACCCAGGATTTTGTAATAATATCTTGATTTAAAAGAGTGTCCTTGGAGTTTCTTGCCCGTTCTTCTCCAAAGAGATCTACGTTTTGGAATGGGCAACTAGGTTCACTTTCTGACTAACTGACCGACTATTTAAAATGTTGACAATTCAAAAGTGCCTGAAATGGTTTAATTGAAATAAATGATTTGAGTTTGAGTTTGTCCCTGTATCACCCAATGGTTCACTGGTAGAAAATGCCTGTGGCATGAACAGCCCTGTACAGTCACGAGCAAAAGTATGTATACATACGGCTTTATTCAAAAGCGATTTACTCCTTTATTTTTAAATGAAATTTCATGTTGTTACGAACATAGCATTTTTGAACCCATAGGTTTATGTAATGTAAAAAAAATTCAACGTTGCATTCGTTATTTCACGAAAAAATCGCATTTGTAAGTTGCCAAGTGTTGACATATTGGTGCTCGTGACTGTACATGTATGTGCTTGAAGTATTATATAAATAAATAATATACAGTAGTAACTAACGTATTCATATGGAGACAAGTACAAGATCACATTAAATGAAAGCCAATTATGTCTCCAAAGCTGTTGACATGATACTGAGTACCACCTAGTTGTATAGACAATCTGTTAGTAAGTACTTTGAAGATTTAACGGTGTCGGCATTACAATCAGTTTTTTTTTTTTCATTTATATTTTTTACTTAAGTAACGACAGGTACAATCACCTGCATAAATACTGTACACTTACGCAAAATTTAAAAGAGATTTTCTCTCTAAATAACGCTTGCGACTTTTAGAAAAGACCTATTTCTAAATATGTAGTACTAGCAGCGCCCCGCGGTTATTAATATCGGGATAAAAAGTATTTTTTGTGTTATTCTCTGTTAGCTGTATGATTTGATGTGTGGTTCTGGAGTGGTAACCGCGTACCGGAAGACGTTGCGTTGAAAGGACTCCCTCAAGGTGGACCGATGACCTGGTGAAGGCCGCAGGAATCCGCTGGATGCGAGAAGCACAGAACCGGTCGAAATGGAGGTGCTTGGGGGAGGCCTATGTCCAGCAGTGGACGTCTTTCGGCTGAAATGATGTATGATTTCGGCAAAACAATCTTCTCCTGTGTTACATTATATTATGATCAATACTTTAGGAGAAGATTGTTTTTTAATCTTGCGGCAGTGAACGGTATTTATGCTCATGACTGTACCTTGTAACATAATCTTAATCAATAATGACAGGTAGCTGTTATTATCGGACGTTTTTATCGATGATCTCACTCACAGCATCATTGCTTTTCTCACACTGTAGCGGATGCTATAAGATTTGGGAAGTGATTAGAAACTTTCATCCAAGAAGATTGTTGTTCATTTATTAATCGACTTTGAGAATTCCAGTTTATAACCCTTTTGGCCTCGTCGAAGTCGGGGAAATACAAAGACGTTGTTGGTAATACTTACCCAAATTAAAAAAAAAAAAAAAAAATTAAGATGGCCACCCGCGCTAGTACTTCGTTTTTTCACATCCGACAGAGATTACCCCCTACATAATAAAACTTATAAACAAACAAGCAAATTTTTACGCTTTATAATACCTTTTTACCTATAGATAATTCTGAAATCGCCAACGATCGACGCCAATCGAGATAATTCCGCTTCTAACTTTGCTGACTGACTTAACTTTTTAATCCAGCATGAGCTATTCAGTAGTGCAATTCTGTAACCATCTCACCGTGAAAACTTAGGTGAAGTGAGCGTGGAGTGAGCTGTCATTCCAAATAATGCTAAGGATTGACACTACTGACATAACTCACATCAAGCTCACTTCACTTGAGTTTTCACGGTGATATTTGTACAGAATCGACCGGCTGATTTTACCTAGGTCTGGCTTAGCAAGAACGAAGACTATTTACAGCAGTAGAGATAGCTTTAGACTAAGATACAGACACCAGCACATCAAGCTACTACAATCTGTCAAATTTATTTAATAGATTTTCAACTTTATCGCTAAAGCATTAATGTTCAAGGTTGATTGGGAAAATTTGACAGTTTCGGGTAGCTTGACCTGCTGGCGTCTGTACATAAACTCGCGCCTTCTTCCCACGGGGGAAGGAAAGAAAGAAATAAAATGCAATTGCTTTTTTTTTTTTTGCTTTTGCTTTATTTTTGCAATACAGAAACTACAGAACGCCATCTGCTACGATCCTTACATAGATAGATATGTAGAATACTCTTTGTTATGTACACCATATAAATTACAGATGTAACATACTACTTTTGCTTCCTTTAGGTTCATACACCAGAGGGGCAATTCTCGTAACTTTAAGAACGTTCACAGTCTGAGGGGCAATTCTCGTAATTATAAGAACGTTCACAGTCTGATCTGTCTCAATCTGTCAAAAAATACTTCTAATTTCCCTACATTTGGACAAGTTTTTAACATTTGTTTGTCGCCGAGATGAGACTGCGACTAGATTTTGAACGTTCAATTACGAGAATTGGCCTTCTGATCTCAGTCGCAATCTGTCAAAAATACCTCTAATTTCCCTACATTTTTGACAAGTTTTTGACATTGATTGTCGCCGAGATGAGATTGCGACTAGATTTTGAACGTTTTTGATTACGGGAATTGGCCTTCTGGTCATACACGCACACAAACTGAAACTCAAAGTATTTATGTCAAATAAACCAATACCAGGCACTTTTGAATTGTCAAGGGGTCAGTCAGTCAGAAAGATGAAGTTAGTTGCCCATTCCCGTAGTAGGTACCTATAATAAATAAAAATATCCCTGGACATTTCACACAGCGCCATGTCTCGGTCACGCCTAGTCCCAAGCTAAGCAACCTAATGCTTGTGTTATGGTAACAAGATGGCTGATAAACTACTTATATACATTTTTTTTTTTGTAAATACATACATATTATAGATAGAAAAACACCCAGACTCAGCACAAATACATGTAGGACTTACAAATATTTGTTCTGTGCGGGAATCGAACCCGCGACACGCAGCGCAGCAGTCCGATCGCTCAGCCACTGCGCTAGCCGTGTTGCCAACCTATGGAGAAGAACGGGCAAGAAACCACGGCCACTCTTTTAAATCTCGTCGGTTGATACCTGACCTTGCCGAAGAATATCATCCATAGGATCACTGTAAATGTCCTTCCTGATGTTGATGGTAAGAAATAAAATATAGTCGTACATAAACCAAAACAGGTAAATGCAGAAGTAATGATGGCATTTACAAGACCAACAAAGAAAACTTAATGAAACACGACACCAATAACGATTACATATTTATACCCACATATTATATGTAATATTATTATACCAACTCGTGGTATATCGACACCGAATCTATAATTACATGAATTTACGATAATTACATTTATTTCATGTCACTGATAAGAGTAGGCAATAAACTGATAATGGCGCAGACTTGACAGTTAAATAACTATAATATTGTTGTTATTGATAATGTTGTCCGTTTGTTAGGGAAATGTTTGGCTATATATTTCATACAACTACCGATGCCTTGTGGCTAAGTAATGACAGCCGCACGGTTTGATCGATCAGGTTAAGCTACGCTTGCCACGGTTAGTCCGTGAATAGGTGACCATCTTTACATTTCAAGACCCTTCCGTGCCTCGAAAAGCACGTTAAGCGGTGCCGGCTGTTATTCGTAGATCTTTGACAGTCGTTACGAACGTCGTCAGAAACCCGAAAGTCTAACAACCAGTCTTAGCAAGGGGTATCGTATTACCGACTCGCTCAAACTCATACTATTTATTTCAAATAAACCAATTACAGGCACTTTTGAATTGTCAAGGTCGGTCGGTCAAAAAGATGAAGCTGATTGCATTGATGTTCGTAGCGTTGCGTAGTAGGTACCTATGGAGAAGAACGGGCAAGAACTCCATGGACACTCTTTTAAATCATAATAATATTGTTACAAAGTATTGGTTTACATCATTCATGTTCAAAATTATGCATGTGAGAACGATGCAGAACGTTAAAAGCGTCCGTAATGAAAAGATAAAAAAAAAAACAATTAAAATATTAAATTAAATCAAAATAAGCCATGGCAGCAAAGAGTTGACCAGTCCCTACTGACGGCGCCCGTTCATGAACATGACGCATAGATTAGCACCATTCAGCTCAACCATTTTGAAGGGAGCTAAATGATCCAACACATGGGCCACCATCAGCGAGACATTAGAGTGAGCATGACATACTCTCACTGGTTTGTGGAGGTCAGATAGGCAGCTCCATGTAAAATACTAGTATTCAGTTGCATCTATCTGGTTAGACTGGAAGCCGACCCCAACATAGTTGGGAAAAGGCTAGGTAGATGATTATGACCTACCTATTGATATAGGATGTCATCTATATGATGCAGGTATTGTATTGCCCATTAGAAACAGCCGCGACTTACGAGCTGTAGGTCGTGGGTTCGCACCCAGGCAGGCGTTTTAATTTGTGTAAATTATACCATCACCATAGCTTTCAAAACGGTGAAGGAAAACATCGTGAGGAAACCGACATGTCCTAGAACCAAAAATTCGAAGACATGTGACTACCAAATTGCATTGGGACCAAATTTATTGGGAACTGGATTGTTTCGCGTCGAGGATAACCGAGCCTACTCTATCTTAGAGAAGGCCTGTATCCGAGCAGAGAGATCATTGTAGGCTTATTATGCTTGTGTTGATATCGGTCTGGTATCCGCAACTCCACGTCTAAGGGCGCGTTCACATATACGTACATTTTTACAGGATCCTTTTTAACGGATCCGTCGCTACTGGAGATAGTATTCACACAGGACTGATTTTAAAAGATCGGATCAGTATACTGGATCCGAAATACTGTATTATGTGTGCTACATACGCTAATAACACATACGTTTAAACGGACCTGTAAAACGGATTGCTGCTTATTTTGTCGGCTCGGTATTTTCTACTAGATCTGGAATACTGTATTATGTGTGAACTCGCTCATACAACTACATATGCTAATAACATACACGTTTTAACGGACCTGTAAAACGGACGTTAAATGTGAAGGCGTCCTAAGTGCGTATTTTGCGTACGGGTGCGAAAATTGATCATTCGATCCACCCCATGCCTCAAGAAAGGGCATCAACGCCTTGGTATTACTGACGATCTCATGGAGAGTACCTGGGTTACCGAAGTACTTTGCCCTATTTTTTTTTCCGTTTTTTCGTGGGTGCCTCAAGTCATTTGTGGCTGGTGGTCAAAACGGTTACTTCTGCCTTCTACAACTATAATTCCTTGTCCTGTAAAATTGTCTTATAATGGCAACTTACGACAAAGCAACACGAGACTTTCTTGTTCAAAAAAATGTGCTAATCTTATATAATCAGCCGATAATGTTCCCACTACTGGGACGCAGGCCTCCTCTCTTTTTGAGAGGGTTCAGCTTATTGGTGGGGAGTTCATGGTGGTTAGCGCACAATATAGTCTTGTTTGTGAGGTACTTACCATAAATTGGGACGAATAATTAATTCATTGTCCTGTTACATATCCACTTTTGGAAAATATACATTTTAGTTTTCCTAAATAATGAGCAAAATAAGGTTGAATACGGGGAAATAAACATCAAATGAATAACGATGATGAGCTATTTATAAACTTACAGGAAATTAGGTTCAGGACAATGTCCGTGGATGCAGAATTTAACCACAATAATGCGACGCATCTAGAAGTGATACAAGTTGGTATATATTTATAATAGGTACATTCTCGGCCGCTAAAGCCGCTAAGCTGAAGTGGGACTGCACTGCGATTCTGTAACCATCTCACCGTGAAAACTTAGGTGAAGTGAGCGTGAAGTGAGCTGTCATTCCAAATAATGCTAGGGATTGACACTACTGACAACTCACATCAAGCTCACTTTACTTGAGTTTTCACGGTGAGATTTTTACAGAATCGACCGGCTGGGCTGGCCACGTCTGCCGTATGCCCAATGAGCTGTGGGCCAAAATAACCACCACGTGGAGCCCTGACACAGCCAGTAAGCGTTGCGGTAGACCCCGTAGAAGACTGCGGGACGAGCTGGATAAAACAAACGACCAGTGATTCACTTTAGGCCTGGATTGAAAGAGCTGGAAGTCATGGGCATAGCCTTTGCCCATCAGTAAGATGATGCAGGCTACCAGTAACAGTCCCGGCTGGTAATATGGCGGATCGAATTTTGGAAAAACTTCGACTTTGTACAGTCACGAGCACCAATATGTCAACACTTGGCGACTTTCAATTGCGATTTTTTCGAGAAATAGTGAATGCAACGTTGAAATACGACACATTACATAAACCAATAGGTTCGAAAATGCTATGTTCGTAACAACATAAAATTTCATCTATACTTATAATAAATCTGTAGAAGTGAAAATTCTGTACATTGAAAATATCCAAAAAATAAATGGCAGGGGGTGTTACTTGACCGACACCGAACCCAAAAATGTGATTAAAAAAATTTTTGTCTGTCTGTCTGTCTGTCTGTCTGTCTGTCTGTCTGTTTGTTCAGGCATCACGCAAAAACTACCGGTTCGATTACGATGAAACTTGGTATAATTATTCTTTAATATCCTGGGCACCACACTGGGTACTTTTTATCCCGGAAAAGTATATACAATAAAAAACAAACTTAATTTTGCGGTTCGATCCCTATACCCCATTACCACTGTCTGTACTGTACCAACCGCAAATACTAAGTTTGTCGTAGGTTGGGTCACCCGCAGTGGAGTTCATTTTTATTCCTTTTAGTTTTTAGAGTTATTTAGGTTTCTTTTTATATGAGTCGTAGGTATAGATTTTAATTTTAAAGTATAGGTAGTATATTTGATTATAGTGTACGTAGTGACCGTAGGTTATTTTATAATACTGTTAGGTAGGTTTAGTCATTCGTATAGATATTAGTTTTTAGGGATTTTGCTTATTTATTGAGTTTAGATTAGTTATCATCAGAAATAGGTTTATTTAGGTAGGTAGGTATTTAATTTTCTGTTATTGAGTTTTTTTTTTAATTAGTTAGGTACTTAGGTAAAGATATCATATAGGTACCCTCTTAATCACCACTAATGAGACACAATTGGTTTTCTATTGTAATTAGCCACAAAGGGCCCGCGACATAGATGGCATTCTGGGGAAGCACATACATTTTATCCTGTTAGCACGTTCCCGTGGGTAAATTTCCGACATCCACGCGGGCGAAGCCGCGGGCAGAAGCTAGTTAAAAAATAAAGGAGTAAATCGCTTTTGAATAAAGCTGAGTGTATACAGACAATCATCTCAGAGGTAAATGACACTTGGCAGTATTTTTCAAAATCTTCATATTTCATTTAATTAACGCCCTAATATATTACTAATAATAAGGCTGAAGAGTATTTTGTTTGAACGTGCTAATCCCTGGAACTACCGTCGGATTTGAAACATTATTTTTGCTTAAGTCAGCCTAATTCTTGAGGAAGGCGAAAAAAAAAAATCAGCTGTTCCCTACATTAATTTATGTTCGTATAACTCGTCAAAATGTAGGGAACATCAGAGGGGCAATTCTCGTAATTTTAAGAACGTTCACAGTCTGATCTCAGTCTCAATCTGTCAAAAAATACTTCTAATTTCCCTACATTTTGACAAGTTTCTGACATTTGTTTGTCGCCGAGATGAGACTGCGACTAGATTTTGAACGTTTTAAATTACGAGAATTGGCCTTCAGATTTTTGTTTCGCGATTTCGGGTTTGGTCCCATAGTAAAAGTTTTTCATAATGATGAGTACAATGACCCCTTAAAGTTATGGGATATAAAAAAAAACACGTTGTATATGTCGAAGCCAACTGGTTAAATTAGCCGTTTAGTCAACCGCCTGGCCTTTGAAAGTAGCGCCTCGCTTCGCTCTCTCGGCTCGCACGCGGTTGATCACAGTTCTAACCTAACCCATTTGGTCGCGGTGCCCTGGCTTAGTTACTGTGACCAATTCGGCTCACACGTGATTGGTTACAGTTCCAATCTAAACTATAATTTATTGAATATCATTCAGGCCGTTAGTAGAACGGCCGCCGTTTAGTTAAAAGACTAGGCGGTTAACTAAACGGCAAATTAAACCTGTTGGCTGCGACATATACATAGGTATCACAAATCCTAATTGTTATTAATCTTAAGTTTGAGAAGTATTTGGCCATAATTTTTAAATTCTAGCCTTTAGTTTTGTTATTATTGTGATTATTGAGATTGCTGGTAAACCTATACTTAAGTAATTGGTGACTGTGTAAGACCAAGACTATTGTGATCTATAAGTACCTAAGATATGCATATATACATGCAGGTATGCATAGAAGCTGTTGGTGTACCATGATAAATAAATGGTTTAATAGCCATGAGCTTCGACCAACACCTCAGGAGGCTCTCGTTGGGCAGCTGGATTAAGGGCTTGATTCAGAAAGCGGTACTTCTGTTCTTTACTTCTGTACTTCTTCTACCTCGCTCTGGAGCCCTGACCGCCAGTAGCTTGGACCCTGTTACCGATACCGGTGGACTACTATTTTTTATATTTTTAAATGTTTTTATATATTTTGGTATACTAATATTTAAAAATATAATTTATATGTATTTAATTAAATAAATAAATCTCTGAAACAATACACCGAATAAATTTGGCATTAAATCACAGATAGCTCAGTTCACAACGCACACAAAAGTAAAAATAAATATATCTTCTGCAACAATATCGCTTCAAAGAGTCTTTTGCTTCCGCAGTCTTGAACAATGATGTAGCTTCTTTCTTGACTGATGATGAAGAACGGCGAATCGGAGAAGATTGGCGTACCCAAGAGCACGGTATGAAGTTCCTACAGTGTTAGAATACGTAGGAACTCTATACCTCGCTAGTGGCAATCACCATTTCGAAGATAGTCTGCTGAAGTCTTCTTGAAAGTCTTCTTTTGTTCTTGTTGTAGGTACTTGTAAGCTTCTTGAATCTTCTTCTTTCTTGCAAAATGGCGTCATGCTATATAAATGGCACAATTTTCATAAAACCAATAAATTACGTCTTTTAAAAGTATTTTACATAAATAAAATGGCCGCAGCAAGAAATTAAATAAAAATATCTTGAATAAATTCTGCTATATCATCTCACATATTAACATTTTCCGTTTAATTTAAATCACAAGAGGACATAATTGTAATTCAATTCAATCCGCCATGCCATGAGGTCCAAAAATGTATCAAATAAACTGCCAAATCTGGGCTCCCAAGGCTACCCACCTGATTCGGTAGCCATTTTGAATTAACATTCGAATAAAAAAAACAGCAGCTGTCAAATCTCGCATAATTACTTAAGGTATTTGCAGATTTGCATATTTTGTGCCAAGTTCTTAGGGATGCCAACCCTTTAGGTATGCAAATTTTTCAGCCCGTGGGAAGTCGGCCATTTGCATAAGAAATTCATCTTATTTGAAGGTTACCGTTTCTTGTTTTTTAATCGAAGCAGGAAGTTTCGTGGGAACTCGTTGGACCAGTTTTTCGGATTAGGGAAGATGGATAAAATGGCAATAAATTAATGTAATAATAGTTTTTGTGATTTGCAAGTGAATTGTTTGGTTGAAGTTGGAAGTAACAATTTTTTTCTGTATGTTATTTTTTTCCCATAATTTTTAAATGCTTGTAGAATTAAGATCAAGGATGAAAGGGACATCGAAAAGATCTGTTGTAGAGCAGCTTGTAGTTACGGTAATTTTTACATTATTAAACATACATAGAAAAAGAAACCTTCGAAACAGACGCAACCAACTAAATTACAGTAGCAACAGAATACTCATAATTTATTCACACAAAATAAATTAAACCGTTGCAAAAAGGAGGTATTACTGCGCTAAAAGGACGACCCTCACATAAAACATAGCCTACTAGGCTAGTACCCTAAGGCGACGTACACATGTACTTTAAAGTTCATTTTTAATGAGCCATAACACAAACTGTCCGCACCCTACTTTATAATTAGGAGAACAAAGGGTGGGTCTACACCCAGTTTAACTTGACCTTTTGTTTTATACATTTTGTTTGATAGACGTTTCTTTATAAACTGGTGAATGATTCAAAGATGGTATCTTTAAACTGTCTTATTTATTGTGATTATTAAGTTACAATGCCTTTAGCCAGTGATGTTTCGATCGACACAAGGCTAATGTAGGGTGCTTTTTTATTATTAGCGTTTTGTGCAAGTACTACTGTAGGGGAGAGCTTCTTAAACATTTTATCGTGTGATTATTAAACTTTTATTTTTAAGAACTGATCATCAGTAGCTGAACAGTGGACACGTGTGTGGAACAGGCAAATGGTAGGCATTTGCCCAGCAGTGGGACATTCTGGGCTAAATAGAAAGATAGATCATTAGCTAGTAGTTATAAATAAAATTCGAAGTGTGTGTGTGAGTTAGTCTCTCCAGCTAACTGCTAGACTAATAAAAAATATTCTCAAATCCAAAAGGACTTGTTTGCGTCACAAAGTAACATTCGCCATTTCCTCTCAAGGGTAGTCAGAAAGGAAAGGAAATGTCGACTCCATCTAGGTTTTTTTTATATTATTTATATATTTTTATTATGTAAAAGTGATTCCGATATCCTATTTGCAGAATAAACCATTTAATTAATAAAAGCAGAATAATATCCTTAATACATTAGATCATGAAAGAGAAAATGAAAACATCTATTGACGACTAAACCAAAAGGCTAAGAATAACTACTAAAGACTAAAAAAGTTACTAATAGTAACAGAACATTTTGGTTCTAGATCCACAATAACTAGCTAATAGTGACACTTAGGAAACACAGTTCTACTTAAAATGTATGTAAACAGTCTTTGTTTTCAACAAAAATGTTGATACTGCAAACAATTAGAAATACAGACAGACTAATATTTGAGTATTAGTGTAAATTGTTTGAAGCAAAACGTTTTAATTTATGAATGGCTTTTGTAAGATTAAAATAACCGTTTTTCGTTGTTTGTGTTGGGAGACGGTTTTTGTTTAAAAAGTTAAATCTAGAACTACAATATTCTATGATATATTTTGTAGCTATTATATTGGCCTACTTTTTCGAAAAAAATACATTAATAAAATAAAAATATTACTTAATAATATAAATTATATAAAAGTCGGAAAAGTTTATTTTTTAAATAATTAGTTTTAATAAATAGGTACACATTTTTAAACAATTATATGACGACTAGCTCATAAAACCTAGGACAGGAAAAATGTGAATTTCTTACCTCAATCTAAAAAAAATCTATTTAATTTTTATGTAATGTCAACATCTTTTCTCGAAATATAATAGGTATTTTACACCATTCATTTTCCTAACCCTACTTCAACCCAAGACACGCAATTTCCCCGACAATAAAAACCGAAACAATAAGCCAGGGCATAGCTCCAGCTATTTATCCGTATGTCTCATCTACATCTGTAACAGGGGTGGGTAAGCCCGAGATTTGCGAACTAATTTCAACTGCAAATCCTTAAAATGAGAGGGCTTTAGAGGATGGAGCTACACCTTTATGAATGTTCCCGTAATGTTATCACGGATTGTGTGCACGGGGCTTTATGTAATGTTTAGGTATTCGTACCTAATGGTTGTGGTAAAATTTTTGAAGAAGATAAATAGGTGCAATCATAAGTTTTCTATAAAATCCACCATTTTGAATTTATACAGGGCGACTATTATACTTATGTATTTATACAATTTTTACTATTGAATCAACTCTGAAATATCGAATAAAAGCATAGCCTTTTTTATTTTCATATAAAACTTTGAGAATCTAAGTACAGTGCAACCTTAATATAATATAACGTACCTCAATATTACGAATTCCTCGATTTAACGGATTCTTCGTAATTCCCTTGAATTGTCCATAAGAGTCAATGTAAAATATACCTTTACATTGCGAAGATTTTTTGCGAACAACCTCTTTATAACGAATTTTCAACTATCAAAAAAAGTGTAAACCTCTAACGAATTTTGTCAACCCAAAACCTTTATATAACGTTCCCAATAGTATGTGATTCAGTCGCGACAGGTTTCGACACGTTTTTACCTCTTTATAAAAATTTAGACCAACCTAACCTCAATATAACAAACCTCAGTTTATCGAATTATTTGATATAACGAATATTTACTTGTTCCCTTCCGATTTGCCTTCGAGGTTGCACTGTGTCTTTAATTTTTGTATGAAAATGTATGGATATGTTTTAGTTGATTCAGATAATTTTTACTAAGTACATAAAGTCTGTAAAACATATCACACATCTTTAAAACATATTTTAAATTACATAACTATGTTCTATTTCTGTAATCCTCTTATCAGATACATACAATATTATCTCAATGATAAGTCAAAGAGATTGCATATTTATGTAGATATAGTGCCTAAGATATTATGCTATCTTGGCATTGTTTGAAATATAATTCAGTATTTTATTTTTTTATTAATAATATTCGAAAATATATAATATTATCGACCGAAATAATTCCTTCAAAGTATCTAATCTAAAATACACAACATATTTTTTTAATCCACAAAAAAATAACTGTGTTGATGTTTTACTTACGTAAATAAGCAAAAGCAAAATAAATATTATCAAAAAAAAAATGTACAGCTCACCGATTACGTACAATCCACCAGTAAAAGCACAAACACACACGCGTCACGTTAATGTTTACGTAAAATGTACGTGAAAGTTACGTTTTATCGGCATTTAATCCGATTCGACGAAATTAATGCCGACTAAATATGTATGAACGGCTCAATTGTTACTCCACGCGACGCACATAAGTGCCCCTACACACGACAACACGGTATAACTCAAGTAGCGAGCGGAATCCGGCGAAACTTGATACAGAGTACTTAATGCTCGCGTGTCAGTTGGCAGTTTAACTCCGTATCTTCTTCGCCTGACGCAGCGCTGCGAATGTCCAATAAATACGCGTTTGACGCCCGTTGCGTACACAATAACCAACCTTAAATGACCCTCGAGCCGGATAACGGCACACTACGTCTAACTCACATCACTAATACGGCCGACTGTGAATGGTTCTCACCAATCTGGTCGACGAACGCACGGCACGGCAGTGCTGCCAACACAGACGTACCAACTAACAGGCCTTCTGTCGCATCTGAATTGATATTAACGCAAATAAATAATTCAAAACGTGTAACGCAAGAAACCAGACATAATGAATAGATAGTGTTGTGACTCTGTGAAAATAATTGCCCGAATAAGGTTTATTGCCTTGAATGGATCCTTATTGTGCTCGGAAACGGTTTTGTAAAAAGTAGCTCCTTGCCAAAAGACGATGCATGCATGCGTGCGTTTATGGCGGGGACATTTCCCGCGCGGTCCATATTAAAATTTTATAGGCGATTAAAATGAGCATGTTATTTTTGCATTCTAAACTTAGGCACTATTTTTAATCAACATTGTATGGATTCCTATGGGCCCAAAATAACTTTTATAACTGCGTATACCTTTACTTTTCAATCAGATAGCTACATAATTGTAGTTAACCGGCCTAAATTAAAACGGCCGATAAATTCTAATAGGATTCACTATAGTTTTTTT
Organism: Apamea sordens; assembly: GCA_945859715.1. NCBI lineage: Eukaryota > Metazoa > Arthropoda > Insecta > Lepidoptera > Noctuidae > Apamea > Apamea sordens. The sequence continues at coordinate 16,455,248 of OX244001.1, forward strand.
CGTAGACAATATTATTTTTCTCTCTCTATAGTCTACTATTTTCGTAGACAATATTTTTTTCTCTCTCTTTAGCCTACTATTTTCACAGACAATATTTATTTTTCTCTCTTTATACTTAGCCTACTATTCTTACAGACAATCATTTTATTTGCACACTTGGCAAGTCGCATTTTATTGTGATACCCACAGACGCCGTTAACCCTAAAACAGTTTACAAGGACGTCGTACATTAGTGTAATTACTTGTGAACGCGTATTTTAGTGTTTCATGTCTCCCTACGTGGTATATTAGAATATGTTTTCCTAATGGATTCACTCGTTTTATTTTTATGGATAGAAAAATTGAAATGTACTTCAGAGAATTATTGAAACGGTACCTAGTTTGTGATGTCCTTATAGAGTTTACGTGGAGATGGGCAATTAATCCGGGTATAAACCCAGTACTCGGGTTTAAACCCGGTTATTTGTCCATCTCTAGATTTAACATTTTTATTCAGTTTTAAAATCTGGTTTACATAAATTAGTAAGCTTACAAATTCTCAATTTATATATACATCAAATAAATACAAAACCGCCAGCCGATATAACGATCAAACAAACAAATAAATATTTCACAGTTTAAAAACACTTTTTGTGTATAAACTGCCATATGAAATGCACCCATGCCGCTAAAATGCAAACACTCGTTTTCGGGTTATTTCAGGGAGGCGTTTAATGGTTGCATTTTAACGGCCATTTTGTAAGTTATATGTTACTTTTATGGCAGCCAATAAAAACGTAAAAATGTTACAAAATGATATTTTTGTACAATGTGCTGTTGAACTGTGAAGTCATAATGTTTATTACGGGTAGTAAAAAGTAAATATGCTGATTATTTCATAAGTAAAACTATGTAGATTTTTACTTTTAGAGCCAAACGAATGATCAAACTACAAAAAAGGAACATTTTATTTTTTCATCCAACTACCGAATAAATTGTTTAAAATGCGTGCAATGCAAAATTTCACATTACGAGAACTGTGTGGGGCAGGCAGGAAATACGCTATTATCATACCCTCCTCCACACATAAACACACATCACTACATAGGGTGTTTACCCCTCGGGGGTAATTTTTACCCCATCAAGAACGTCGCCACCCACTCTACTCATCATTCGTTATTTGAATTACTAGTGAGCAATTTCGTAAAATTTTTTTGGTCGTTCTTTTTTCGAATTCTGCGGTTTTTTCGAATAATTCGCATAAAATTCTTATAAAATTAGGCATGCTAACGATACAAATTAGTATACTCATGTGTTTTTTATTCATAATATTATTTCAATAAAATCAACACATTGACCAACCATCTTGTAAAACAATATAGCTATCTGATCATGTTCGCAAACGTGAAATTTATTCGATTTAAGCGGCAAATTATAGCGGCTAACGTAGTTATTATCAGACATTTACAATTTCAAACGTTTATCGATATAATTGCACCCGATAACGATTATTACGTGTTTAATTCGATTATTCGATATACCAAATGCGTTGGTCGAATTATTAGGGGTGCGTGACGCAATGATTTGTGGTGGAAGTTTCATTAAGTTGAAGATTTGGAGCAATTTATATAACTGTTCTTGTGGGAATTATAACAAATGTGCTGCTCGACCGAATAATATTCTTTTTAGGAATTCTTTGGACGTGATACGTGAAATTACGTGTTTTTCACGGTGGGTGATGCTATAACAATGATATTCACATTCGTTTTGTTATAAAACTAGGAACCTTGTTAATGTTTGCACAAAACCAGGTCTTCTACTCGAACAAATAAGTGAATAAAGATGGAAGATTATTCGACTGATAGCCTTTTAGATTTTATTCGAATATCTGACATAGACAACATTACTGTAATTAATAAAAAATATTTTCTATTCATTTTACACGAGAATTTAGAATAGGCGTTTTAAACGCGTTTAATTCTCGCACATTCTCGCAACACACCAATATAAAATAAAATAAAACAACTTAAAACTCCTTATTCATAGCCCACACATCAATAAACGCCAAAAGGGGAAAACTGGTGATAAATTGTATTCAATATTCATAAATATTTCGTCCTTTTCGCACCTACGAGATGGGAGCGAGATAAAATAGTGCTCGTTCCTACATACACAAGTATACCGCTAATTTGTTTTGACATATCTGAACGAACGACCACTTTTCCCGCCTACAAGTTGCCTACTCCGAGGGGATAGATTTCGAATAATCGAATAAAAGAAATGTGTTTCGTATTTCGGGGACATAGGGGTCGAATTCGTTTGACCGATTTACGAACTTAGATCATTGGATTTTATTGTTAGAAGCGAACGCGATTGAGTTTTCGCATATCTATTATAGTGGACGGACCCCCTTTCTGCATTTTTTGCCCTTCACAACGTTAGGGTTACCCCCCAAACGCGTGTCGTGTGAGATATTGTGTTACGTACCACACAAAAACTTATTCCGCGGTCGATCAATAAGCATTGACGCAACTGGATCTTTATTAAAATTTAGAAAGTAGGCACATGAGTAATTATTATCATTTGTGAGTCAAATAGAAGTCGACTAATTATTACAAAATACGTAACATCAGGGTCCCCCGGGGCACAATGCACAAAGACATCTATTGTGTAACCCAACAATGGCGTGACTCACTCCTGACGGACAGAAAGACAATGAGACGACCGACACTCTTCTAGGGCCCGTATAAGGCCGATATGCATAACGGATATCGGGGGCGTCGTATAAAGTGGAATTTCTTTCTCCACATCTTCGTATAAAAAGTAAATTTTAAAATTGCCTTGTTTTTCTCACAGCCGTACAAGGGATCTGGCGTGTGGCCAGATAATTTATGCATTTTTGTTATAAGCAAACCTTAAAAATAACTCACAATTTAAGAGTCGTTACACCCGCATTTAAACGTGCGGCCCTGCAACAAAAAAGATTTAAGAATAAAATAACAATTGAATATAATTTTAAAGGAGCTCTTAAATGAGAATGCAGCGTGAATCGAACACCCGAAAAAAACAATTCGAATCAATCGCGTGCCGTGGAAAGAAATCCCATCAATCAGCCGAGCCGAATGCAATATTCAAATGTGGAATATTTTTTTGTTCCAAGTTCAAAATCCCCGCGACCTTGCCACGGTCAACTTACGACTGTTTATCCTAGTCGATATTTGACGGCGCTACTTTTTGCTTGCTACAGTTTTTGCGAACACCTATTGTTGTTAATCATAAGCATTATTTGCATAGCTAAGGACTTGACATGACGATGCTGACTTTTAAAATAATTAGTTTTTAAACGTTACTTTTCCTGAAGAACACCATGTCCAAAAACTGTAAAAACTGTACTGTGTAAAAAAAACTAACTGTGCCTATTCGTAAAAAAGCAATTCCTAATTGAAAACCGTTCTTTATCTATTTTCACAAGGTCGACCTTTTACCGCGCATGCTTAGCCCCCTCATCACTATCCAACGAATTTACATGAAGGTGCAAATTATACAATTTATTTAGTTTTCGGTCGACGTTAATGGCCTCAGTGTCACATTCAATGCTCGGTCGTCGCACGAGACACGAAAAGTGACAAATGACAGCTAATCATTGTATCCAAACGACCGACATACTTGTTAGTGGCGGACAACAAATTTCCTTTATTAGTCGTTCCGTAAAGGTATAAAAATATGAGTCACGGATACGTGTTTTTGCACTGGCGATGATTTTGCGTTATTTTTTACAGCCGTGCAATGCCCGCCGCGACCTGCATGACCTAACTCTTTGTTAGGCCGTGTCCTTTATAATTTTTTTGCGTTTGCAGAATCGTTCGTGAGTACCCGAAGTTCCGAGCGCAGGACGATTGACTCGATAGTGTCTCAAATCGTCCACATGTTGCCCGAGAGTGATGGGAGTAAAACAACAAAAACTGGTTCCGATGCCGGCCGGCAAGAACGGAAAAAATATTCGATATTTGAAAATTTGAATATGGCGGTCGCGGGCGTGGCCGATGCCACCAAACGTCCACGAACCGGTTGCGATCAAAACTGAATGATTCTTGGCCAACGGAATATTTTATACTTATTAAAAATTAATTCATTTTAACGGTTCCCTTGGAAGGTTTGGAAGTTTCCAAATAGACATTTTTATCTGAAACATGCGGCTAATTGGACCGCAGAGCGGCTTATAGATAAACAAATGGGGGAGGCAGTTGGGCGTTAATTATAGGTATATTTTTATCAGCTTATATCTAAATAGGCACCATTACTTGTAGGTATCTGGCAGGTCAGTAAGGGCCGTCAACGCTGTGACCATATAAAGACTGTCTGAAACAATTTGTGCAATAGATACTGATCTTTATTTGCATACTATGTAACTTAAACCGCCATTAAGAATGGGGATATTGCAATAAATTAAATTAACACCTAGAAAACTAAATGAAATTACTGCTATGGTTGTGAATTGCACTTTAATAAACCAGCCATCGAAATATACTCTTAATAAGTTACGCACTATGAATTTTAATAGTAATCTGGGCATTTGTGAACGATTACCATGAAATTGCTTGAGAATCATGTTATTGAAAATACAGCGTTCTTTTTTTATGTCTGTGATTTGTGCGATAAATGCACTTGCTTCATGATTTAAATATTTTTTTCTAAAAACCTATTTTTTTAACAACACGTGAACCAAACTTTTGTTTCAATATAACCATAGTGAAACATTATTTATCGTTCTACAGAGTTGTTAAACATTTTGTCATCGCCAAGTGTTGGAATAATAAACACGAAACTGTAAACACAGCGAGGTCCCACGGTCGGGCATTTTAAAAATTGTTGTTTTTAAAATGAAAAAGATTATTTTTTACCTCTATTCCAACCGGTCTCGCGAGCAGGTGCCGTGATGTTTCTATGTCAGATAGAACTATGAAGGTTTGAAATAGTAATTTATTTTTTTAGCTAAATAATAAGTATTTAATAATGTGAGTGGTCAGTCTCCTTTATCTTTTTCTTATATTTTCCAATTTTTATCTGATAAGAATAACGCACAATAATAAGTATTTAATTGTGTGCCTACATAACGTAAGTGGCCATTCTCCTTTTTTATAATGCCGAGGTATTTATTGTTAATATTTTTACAGTTAAATATATGTGCATAAGATGTACAACAAAAATTACTACGAGAAACCGTCACAAAAACATTACACCCATCCCAATGACATTCCTAATAATTCCATGCGTCATTAATTTTTATTATACAACTTCTTTCTGCAACTTTTCTTGACACATTCTAATATTTTCTTTTTTGTTCTTAGTTCGTTTTTGTCAAAAGATATGTTAACAGTTAGTAGTTAACGTTATTATAATTTGTGGGCACAGCGTCCATCCAAACAAGCATCGGATCATCTATTAGATATTATGTAAGTATGTATATTTTCAAAGAATCAAAGGTATTATCGTTGAATAAGATATAAAAGTGCAACAGTGTTGCATACAGCCTTCCACACATCTCAACTCACAGCAGGTAGAGCATTCACTTGTATTTCTTTGAAACATTGATCGTCCAGTAAACAGTTCAAGCTAAAACCTACTCCATATACTTCAAAAATAAGACACAAAGTCCAATGGACCGACACAATGAATGGATAGCAAAATAGCCCTGCTATAACAGCACTATATAATTTAAAACATATCAACAGGTCCCGTGATTGTCTGTCCGTCCTTAAGTTTGTAGTGACAAAAAGTAATCAAATTAACAATGATTGAGGTTGTTTCAAGGAAAATACGCATTTTATTTTTATTAAGAAATGTTAATGTGTATAAAATTGCAAGTGACACAGTAAAACAGGGTTGGATCAAATTTTTAAATAGGTATGAAACATAATTTTGAATTCGCGCGAATCCGGGGTCTTGACCGTCTTAATGGCTATAAAGACAGAATGATTCATTTAATTGTTGTAAGATGAGCCTTATAATGTATGAAAGGGATATGTATGAATCTTTTTTTTTTTTGTATGCGCCTAACAAAATATTTAAAGCCTGACATTTGCGCATAAAAACGTCTTAACCAAAGATTTATTAAAGTGAAAACTACCAAAAACAGTCGTTATTATACACCAAACATTAAACGAACAACAACTGTCTTAAAAAAAAAACGAAAGTATTAATTCCGTGTAATAAATATCCAAAAAAACATTAACCCTTCACGAGCCGAGTCAAATTAACTTTTATCCTAACCCCAATTTCAAAAGTAAAATAAATAGGTTATAACTATTTCCGAGGGCACTCGAAAAAAATAAAATAAAAAGTTCTACGATACCTGCACTTAACCTCAACTGGAGTGGTCCTGTCCGTTCAGATACGTGGTAAGGACTGCGACACAACAATAGCAAGACTATTAAAGTCATTATGTTTCTTCGATATAGACTTTGTAATGCATGTGACTAATGTTTGAGGCCCAGTTCAAAGAACTTTATTTTTATTGGTAATTTGATAGTTACTCATGGAAATATAAGTAAATTTCAGCCTTAATTATTAATTTAAAAATCGTAAAAAAACAATGAATAAGACGCTTTAAATGAGGTTATATTTGCCTATGCTAAGAATGAATGCGATTTTTAAGTTTATATTTTTGTTTTATTCACGGTTTAAATCATTTTATTAATAAAAAAATCCAAACTGAACATACGCGGCATAAAGATCAAAAATTCCCAAAACAATGTGACTTTGTTTTCCATTCCTTCGGTTATCTTTTATCATTTAATTAGCAGATAACGAGATTAAAATGATAGTGCAATGTGAAACTCTGGCGATAATTTAGTGTAGTATGATAAGTTCATTGATAAATTGTTGTTTATGAATATAGGTATAGTAATAACGTTGCGAAATCTTGGATCAAAAAAAACGTAGCGTCATTTAAAAACTGTCGTTGACTACTTATAGAAAAATATTTTCATTTAAGTTTTAATTCGTTAAGTTGGATTCGATTGCTTAATTTTACAGTTACTTAGCAGTTTAAGTTATATTTAAATTACTTATTAGATAATAGGCTAGATTGTAATGTGAATAAAATTTCAGAAATTGTGATATTTTATCTATATAGTTAGTTACGCTTTGGAATGAGCAACTAGCTTCATCTTTCTGACTGACCGACCCCTTGACAATTCGAAAGTGCCTGTAATAGGTTTAATAGAAATAAATACTTTGAGTTTGAGTTTATAACAGAAAAAATAAGGTAAGCATTAACGGATATTTACATACATAGATAATGTAAATATTTCAATAGCTAATCCTGCTCAAATCTAAAGTATTGTCAATATCAAGTAAAAGTTCAATAATTCTAATCCAAACCAACCTTCGAATCTCTCAGTGCACCACAATCTTCAACCCACTCGTATCTCGTTTTCAAAAGGATCGTATTATTTACATTTTTTTTCTCCCTTTTTTTACATTTTTTAATAAAAAAAAGTGGAACAGAAAAGGATAAAGAATATGGAGCGCTCACCAAATGTCCCCGAGCATACAACAGGTTGGCCGCGGTGGTATTCAAGTTTTTTCTTTTTTCCCTTTTTGTTGATCTCGTGTTTCCGACACATCTGAAATGTAAGAAGGTTTTGGTTAATCGATATGATTTTGTAACGACCATGGAGGCTTTAGTTTTTTTTATAGTTTAGATCTAAAATTTACTAGTTTTTTTTTTTACCTTTGACCTAAAATCAACTGTTATTTTTACTTTTGACCTAAAACCAACTTGTTTTTTTTTACTTTTTACCTAAAATCAACGTGTATTTTTATGAATGTTATTTTTCATCGAAATTATAAACTACAAACTACTGCATTTAATACATAACTAACAATTCAAGACAAATGTCCGTTCACTCATTATCTGTACACGAGAAAAACATGTGTCAGCATTCTGGAAATACAGCGAGTAAACAAGTAATTTATTTATAATTATTATAAATAGAATAACAACGTCTGTTTCTAATTATAATCAATTAGTAAACAATAATCCAGTTATAAACTTGACGTTTCACTTAACCTTTTGTTAAAATTTAAAACCTTTAAATTGTACGCATGTTAAGATAAACATTTTTTTAAATATGTTTAGTGTTTTCATATTCGCGTGTTTTTTTCGACAGTGAACATGCTGGTTCCATTAAAATGATCAAGTTTATGAAAAAAAAAAACCCGCAATACACGTGTTCCATTTAATGAATTGCTGTTTAAATTAATATAATTAGTTTCACGTGTTCATGTCATATTAATTTTATATCAAGGTCTCTTAATAGTTTTATAACTACCTATCTATGTAAATAATTGCCTTCACTGTTACTAAAATACTTTGTAACAGATACAACATAAATGTTTGTGAGCTGTCAAAGTTGTGAAGAAAAAAACGTATTACTGAACAAAATTGGTTACACAACATCGTAATTTCGTTTCGTCCACATTTTTGACCTCACAGCGTACTTACAAAAAGTACTTATTGTTGCACGTGAAAACACGGTAACTGACAAAGTGGCGATGCCGACTCGTGATAGGCTCTTGCACGCTCCACATTTATATACAGGTTTTATCGTGGCGTATCGTGAAAATAACGCGAGAAAAAACGTTGAAAACGAACCTTTGGAAAGCCGACCATCAAGTAAGAAGGCAATCTGATTACGAGATCAAAATCTAGACTTCTAGAGCTTTAGGAAATTGAGCCTTATTTTACTTGAATTAATTACTTTTTTTGTTTGACGGTACTAATCATGAAACCTCTTGAGCTTGTTAACTTCTAATCAACCACAGTTACAGTTTCGGTGCAAGCTGATCCACTGCCATTGCTAATGAGAAATTATAACCATTGTTTCATTACTAAGAGTTATTTATCAGTAATTGTGAGAAAATGCACCAGCTTTTATTATGGAAAAAAAACATCAACAGCATAAAACCACAAACGAATTAACATAGAAATTGAAATAATATTTAAAATCCTATTAAATAATTCATGCAAGTGATCCATCACACCAAACAAGGCAGAATGCGCTAGCGCTCAGTGCAAATGAAAAAGGAATTTAAAAAAATGGAAAAGCAAGATGGCGGCTGCTCTACAGCGGGGGCGATTAGTCCGATAGCCACGCCTGCGCAATGAATGATCACAGGGGTAGGTATGGCCACCATATTTTAATAATTCTTAACATTATTTTGCTGAGGGGTAATGCTCAATGGGCATGAAGGATTGCGGATTATTTTTATTTCATGTTGTTATTTGTATGACGTTTCGGAATTAACGTACAAAAACCGGCTTAATTTTTTAAATGACGATATGTCTTCGTGTGACCGTAATTTAAGATATCGGGGAGACTTTGTCGTGGACTTCAATATTAAATCCACTTTCCAATGTCATCATCAGACAGAAAATTCAAATCCCTGTTTTGACATCCCTGTCATGGGTGGACTAAAAACCTTTTTTTCCACCCAGAATGTAATGTCTTCCATATTTCTAGCGTTAAGTCGAGCTGTTTCAATTTCAATGTCAGCTTGATTAACAGACGACAGAAAATCCAAATTTCTGTTAAAAAAAACAGGGTTTTTATCCATCCATTTGTCATGTAATCCATCTTTCAAGTCTTAAATCTAACTGTAACAATCTAAACATTGCCAGCAAGAACGTTTCCCTTATCACAAAGACCATATTTTTCCTAACTCGACGCTAAAATAGTTTGTCAAGGATATAGAGCTCCGTTTCCAACAGTAGTTAATTAAGTTAATAAAGTACAATGACCTAATATTATTTATGAGCTGTCAACAACACTTGGGTACTTTGTATTACATCACGGCATGACGTGGTTTATAGGTACTGACCTAGTTTCATTGGCCCTTCCCCTTTGTTTATGATTGTTCTATAAATTCTAACAGAATTTTTTTCCATCATAAAATAATACTGTACCTACAAACTCATCATCATCAGATTCTGCCCAGCCTTTTCCCAACTATATTGAGATATGCTTCCAGTCTACTGCATGCAGCTGTATACCAGTCATTTACCTACATGGGGCGACTACATATCTGAAATCCACAACCCAGTCACTGGGTAACACGATGCCCTTTGTTAAGACTAGTTGTTAGACACGTTACGACTGTCAAAGATCTACGAATGACAGCCAGAACCAAGGGCTTAGCGTGCTGCCATCATGAAATAACACTGTATTTATTTATAAATAATATATAATATTTAAATCACCTCCTTTTATCCCTAGCAACGTCTATTAAAATAGAAACTCGAGTTATCCTCATGGTTTGAATAAACCATAACACAAAACCACTGTCTATAAAATCTATTTTCCCTTCCTAAACCCATAGCAACAGTGTCTAAAATAAAACTAATCGTTGTACAAACCGCCTACGTACCGTCGCTGTTACTATCAGTTGTTTTCGCAAACAAACAGACAGACAGACAAGATTAAGTTCACGTTTTAAGATAGTATACACGTACTAGACAACCTTTGAAGATAAACACTTTGATTTTATGCTGGGCTTGGTTGTGGAGGAACAATTTTCGCATTGTACAATATCTTTGTTAGGGAAATTGTTCTACTTTTAACGTTACAAATATGAAAGTTTGTATGTTTGGATGTCTGTTACTCAATCACGCAAAAACGGCTGAACGGATTTGGATGAAATTTACCACACAGATAGATCATGACCTGACTGAGGACCTGAGATTTTTTTATCCCGGTAGTACGTTCCTGTGGGATAATTTCCGACCAATACGCGGGCCAAGCCGCAGGCAAAAGCTAGTTATTTTATAAGGTGAAAAAAAACGTGTTGCACATCTAAATTGTGAAGTGTTCAACTTGAAACTTAGCAGGAATTATACCAAATTAATTAATGCATATCACGGATGGTTCTTGAACCATAATTATACCTATTAACATATGTATCTCGAAGCAAAAAGAGTTATCTAATAATCGCACCACCCTGTATACAATTACATGTAATTTTCAAAAAACTAAAGTCTCGTATTTCGTTTAATGGTTAACTTAAAGAATTTTAAATAATGCCGACGATATAATATAAGATACCGATCTCCAATTAAAGAAAACGATACGAAATGTTAATTAAAATCTTTGACATAATTGAACCGAGATATTTTTAAATACGAATGATTTCGATCGAATCGAAACGATTGGGATGGCTTTACTTTCGATGTTATAAATAAAAATTGATTGAAAGGATTATTGCTTTTGCTAACGAAGGTGTAAAATGTTTTTTTTTTTCGTATAAAAAGTTACCTACCGTGTATAATTTTTAAAATACTTATCTACAAAATAAACTTGGCCTATAAAATATACGTGTATAGAGAAAAACATTTAACAAGCATAACAACCGATCTGATAAACGCATAACATGCACATGAACATTAAAAAAGCTAAAAAAACAGTCCTTGTAACTACACAAAAATAATTGTGTTCGTAAAAAATCAAGCGATTTCTTCAACTGCTACTATTAAAGAATTTTATGTGTTGCATCTTACATCCGTCAGGTGTAACAAGGCTCATTTTCGCAAAAAAAATACAAACTTAAGTATGGAAAAAGTCATTTTGTAAAACAAAAGTGAGAAACGTTCGCTTATCACGTTCTTGTGGTCCCCTTATCCCCTTTAATTAACGCCCATAAAACTTTATTGAGGAAGCCACCAAATTAAATGACATAACACATGCATGAGGCAGACATTTTATACGACAGGACACGTGTATAGTTTGCTGGAGAATAAACTCTGCGCTCTACAGAGATATTTAAAAATACACGTTTCTTGTAAGGACTCCCTTTAGTTCTTAACTTTAATTTATTTTTATTATTTGTTGTTATAGCGGCCATATATTATTAGTACACGCTTTGTGAAAATTTCAAGTGTCTACCTATTACGGTTCAAAAAATACAGCCCGTTGACAGACGGACGGAGTTCGGAGCCATAGAAATAGGCACCTGTGGTGTGTTTAAAAGAATTCCAATATACCTAAACACAGTGATAATTATAATAAAATAATATAATTTTCCACGTGTCAAAAAATATTCGGCTAAAAATATCACTGAAAACATTGAAAGGAATCAACTTCACTTAAAAAAGTTGATCGATTTCCACTCTAGTCATTTTAATTTAAATGAAGACGAATAAAATGTTATTAAACTCGTTCTCTGACGTCAAACAGTTTATTGTTCGCATTTCAAATAAATGAAAACTATAAATAAGATTTATAGTGTGACATTCATTGAAATTTAAAGAAATTATTTAAAAAAATTGTTGATGTGAATTAATTTGCAATTTCAAATAAATTAAGACTTATAAATGTTCAGAAATTCACTTCACGGTTAGGTACTAATTAATTGGCTAAAATTCATGTATTGCAATCTGAAATAGTTTTAAGTAAAAAAGAGATAATGAAAGAATTTAAGACTAATTAACTTAATAATGCGTCAGTGCATCCATTTAGTTTTTTGTATTTTAATTTTAATAGGTAGGTACTTTGCTCAAGATTTTTTTGTTTCGTAGCTTGCGTTATGAAAAAAGCCGCTTCGAAAAATAAACGAAAAATAGTTTAAACATAGGCCACACAAGTCGTAATTCTTAAACGGTTTTGTTTGGCAACAGCAAATAGTTATTTTGTATAATTTCACACTCAAGTTATTTATTTTTAAAGACTAAACCAATTTCGACTCGCGAATAACAGCTATTCAAAGCTAAAAATACTCGCACATGATAATTGCGCAACACATACTGGTCACACTACATTTTTTGTATTTTTTTCCTTATGGCTCAGCCAATGAACCTAGGTGGCAACACGGAAAGAGCACAGATAACCTCTTTCGTAGGAAATTTATTTTGTAAAGAAACGTGCATTGGTCTTTGGTTCATTGGAAAAGATTTATTTACAAAAAAATATGGTTCGTTTGTTGACAATCATTTCTATTTTTGTGCCGCACGATTTTTTCATATTTTTTTTATAACAATAGTTGATTAAAAACTGCAGATCTTCCATCAAATTAGTCATCATTGTTGTTGTCAGATCTTTATCAGCAGAGATGATTAGAGGCTCTGAGCATTTGGCAAATCCTACTTCCTACTAATCTATACTTATAATAAATCTGTAGAAGTGAAAATTCTGTACATTGAAAATATCAAAAAAATAATTTACAGGGGGTGTTACTAGACCGACACCGAACCCAAAAATGTGATTAAAAAAATTTTTGTCTGTCTGTCTGTCTGTCGGTCTGTCTGTCTGTCTGTCTGTCTGTCTGTCTGTCTGTTTGTTCAGGCATCACGCAAAAACTACCGGTTCGATTACGATGAAACTTGGTATAATTATTCTTTAATATCCTGGGCACCACACTGGGTACTTTTTATCCCGGAAAAGTATATACAATAAAAAACAAACTTAATTTTGCGGTTCGATCCCTATACCCGATTACCACTGTCTGTACTGTACCAACCGCAAATACTAAGTTTGTCGTAGGTTGAGTCACCCGCAGTGGAGTTCATTTTTATTCCTTTTAGTTTTTAGAGTTACTTAGGTTTATTTTTATATGAGTCGTAGGTATAGATTTTAATTTTAAAGTATAGGTAGTATATTTGATAGTGTACGTAGTGACCGTAGGTTATTTTATAATACTGTTAGGTAGGATTAGTCATTCGTATAGATATTAGTTTTTAGGGATTTTGCTTATTTATTGAGTTTAGATTAGTTATCATCAGAAATAGGTTTATTTAGGTAGGTATTTAATTTTCTGTTATTGAGTTTTTTTTTAATTAGGTAGGTACTTAGGTAAAGATATCATATAGGTACCCTCTTAATCACCACTAATGAGACACAATTGGTTTTCTACTGTAATTAGCCACAAAGGGCCCGCGAGATAGATGGCATTCTGGGGAAGCACATACATTTTATCCTGTTAGCACGTTCCCGTGGGATAATTTCCGACATCCACGCGGGCGAAGCCGCGGGCAGAAGCTAGTATTATAATAATAATAATAATAATAATAATAATATCCCTGGACATTTCACACAGCGCCATCTAGTCCCAAGCTAAGCAACCTAATGCTTGTGTTATGGTAACAAGATGGCTGATAAACTACTTATATACATTTTTTTTTTTTTTTTGTAAATACATACATATTATAGATAGAAAAACACCCAGACACGGAACAAATACATGTAGGTCATACAAATATTTGTTCCGTGCGGGAATCGAACCCGCGACACGCAGCGCAGCAGTCAATCGCTTAACCACTGCGCCAACCGTGTCGTCAATAAGCGTGAAAGTTTGCATGGATGGATGAATGTTTGTTACTCTTTCACGCAAAAACTACTGAACGGATTTGGATGAAATTTGGCACAGAGATGGTTTATAACCAGGATTTATACATATTATATAGGATTTCCCGATATTCCTACGGGATCGAAACTTATGCGGGTGAAACCGCGGGGCTTTTTTTTTTTTTTATTGCTTAATAATAATAACGCAAAAACGGCTGGACGGATTTGGATGAAATTTCGCACACAGATAGTTTATAACCTGTATTAACACACAGGATACTTTTGATCCGGTACTACGTTCCCGTGGGATAAGTTCTGACGTCCACGTGGCCTAAGCCGCGAGCAAAAGCTAGATGTTCTATGAACATTAGCAAATATCAAAGCATTTGTTCAAAAGAGTTTCGGTAATGAAGACAGCCCGTCTCCGTAAACTATGAACAGTCGTAAATTATTTATGACCATCATAAAACCCAATGTTTCTTCGCACAAGTGTTTGTTAAAGTTAACTATATGAGAGTTGCGTCATGTATAATTAATAATGTATTTAAAATAATGGCGTTTAAAAGGATTACGTGCATGACGTACGGTCGAGCTTAAGTTGCTTGTATTTTTTGTGTGCTTTTTTTAAGTGAACCTTCTAAGGCGGCGATTCGATAAATAATTAGACGAGAATTGAGAGTGGAATTTTATGGGCACATTTCGTTACATGAGAGAGAAGAAAGATATAACTCTCTCTCTCTGTGTGTCTGTCACACTAAATTTCTCTTATTATTTTTTAAGAAGCTTCACTTCATTCACGTGTGGTGTACCTATTTTTTTTTAAATTATAAGATAAGTTTTCTAAGTAGACGAGTTATTTGATTAAATATCTTATAATACATAACGTCGTACTTATTATGAAACGATCAATATTAAATCAATGTTTACCTAGAACCCAAAAAAGCATTCATTTTTATATACCTACCTTAGCCAAATGCCTTAGTTCAGAAATACAATAAAGATCTTATCTTAATTTTTATAGCACTTACAAAAATACATATGTACTTATGTATAAAATTATTTATATCACCCTCTTCAAAATAAAGTGCATATTTAATGATACCTAACTTATTATTTAAATATAATAACTTAAAATATAAATATGGACTTTAGTAAACTTTGGCGCCTAAATTCAAGGTGAGCACACTCATCGATTCCATTTTATCTGCATTTTTTAGTCTAGTGTTTAATGGCAAAGGTCATTGAACATACAGACAGTAGGCAGCAATGAAACCGTGCATATTTATATCAGTGTCAAAAAATAACTGTTTTACATACCATCTCTTCCACGTGTCCTTAGTACAGTACAGGCTACTTTCTAGTACAACGGATAAAACGAAATACTACTTTGCATAAGAATAGTATATGAACAGCTGTGTTCGTCGGCCATATGTGTAAGGCGGGCTATTACCATACGTTTTGTGTACTCGTGAAAGAGTTCAACGTTTAATTTTAAACGAACAGTGACGTGTTCGGGAATTTGAATCTTTGATTTTGGAATTAATAGAGAACTGTGTTCTAGAAATAGAATGTTTATTTAAACATTAAAAAAAACTGCCGTTATTTTTAAACAGTGTTATTTAAATAACAGTAGAACAAAGTCTAAAGTTTTTTTTTGTGTCAAAATTACCTACAGCGACGTATTTCATTTAATATTCTTTTAAAGACTTTTAATGTACTGTTATAAATTAGTAATAGTTACCACATCCTCCCTAGCGACTGTTGTTATTACAATATGCTATAAAAATGGCAAAAAGGCCTATTACTCATAAACAATTATTATTAGAATAATCTTATCAATATCCTCGAACTTTTTTTTTATTTTGACTGCTTTAATAAACATGAAGCTACACAATAACACTTTTGGATAGTTATTTTTAGAATAATAAGTAGGTATATATGTATTATTGAAATGTAAATACCTCTTAACGCTGGTTTTAGGTGACAGAGTGATTATGATCTTGTCAAAAAATAGGGTATTATTAATAGTACATACATAAATTCTTTAGTTATAGCTAAGTTCTAAAACGTTCTTATTTCAATTGAAAAAAAAGAACAACACTAGAACTTCTTGTTTTCGAAATAGCGTGCATCAAAGATAAGTGCAAAACTGTCGTAACCACGACTCGTTGACGTAAAACTGTAATTTCGACTTTTCTTTTTTAAACCAATTATATAATTAAACACATGGAATTGAACGGTGGAGGAAACAGCACCAATTACCGATCGACAGGTATTTTTGGTGAATTCTACAATGTATGGGAAATCATTTGTTTTATTGTACATGTACCTTAAGCGTATTTTAAAACTACTATTCAGTATCATGGCGGAATCAGCTGGACTCCTTCAACTACATCTGGTCCTTAGCAGCTTAAATAGAGAAAAGTGGAAAGAGTAGGAAGCCATTCGCCATACAGTGTGACATCACAGGCTTTTGATGATAACTTTTAATAATTCAGTAAATTTATGTAAAATACTGGTATTCAGCTGCATCCGGTTAGATTGGAAGCCGACCCCAACATAGTTGGGAAAAGGCTAGGCAGAACAAGAGGCAGAAGAAGAGTAACCTTCCTACCAAATTTACTATTTAGGTAAATAACTGAATTTACATAAAAAAAATCTGTTAGCCAGATAATTTAAATTAACCGCAAGATACATTCAAATGATAAAGATAACTATTGAGAGGAAACACCGTAATGCATACAAATAATTGGAACACACTTCGTCTAACTTATTAAAAACCATTTCTAGATTTTTATACCCTTTGTCTAGTGTATTTAATATAATTAACATAAACTCTACAAAGTGATCTAGTTCGGTGCACCCTTAAGCCAGTCTTACACGACATATGGGCGTTATTAATAATACCCATTTATTAAATATTTGTGTTGAAACATTATGTAAATATGGCAGTACGATGTCCTGCTGCGTTTTTAATTAAATTCAATAAAGGCTAGAACTTATTGTTAATAATGTTAGAGAGCAATAATAGTATTTTTTCTGTTACTGCAACTGACTGCAAGTTAAATAATAATGCTAGTTAAATTAAAATAATTACCATAATAGCAAATTAAAGCTGACTGACATACAACATGCGGCATAAGCCAGTGAACATAAAAACATTACCTAAGTATATATTTATTTCTTAGATCTTTTAAGGATGGAGAAGCCATACTAACGTAGGATTTTCAAAAAATCATTCCAAAACTAAGATGTACAGAGAATTCAACATTTGGGACAGGAAAATCATATCCGAAATTCACTCACACAAAGCAAAAGCAAATTGGAAATAAGAACAAAAGTAAACAACAAACAAAATTAATAAATTACAGTTGTAATAACAATTACCACAATATCTGATTACAGAAATTACACAGATTCACCGCAGAGACGACAATAAACAGATAATTGTTTAATTTTCCATTTCAACTTGTTATTTTTTTTTTTGCGGCATCGTCTTGCTGGCTCCGGAAATCGTCATAAGTCCTATTACGGCTTTTCGGAAAAGGCTTATTTTAATAGTGGACTATTATTTTTATTAAAATGAGATTTTATTATTATTTTCAGAATGTTGTAAGATTGGTTTAATTTAAAATGGAATACGTTTTCATAATTGAATGCAAAAGCATAGCTATAAAATCTAGATTTAAACTCAAACACGTGTAGATATTTTTATGACCCAATATTTAAATACCAGCAGTAATCCTTTAACAAAAATATGAGATTCAACCATCATAAATCATAGGATCCATTCCCAAATAACGTTAATCCATAAAATAATGACCAATGAACCGTCTTAAATCTATTCAAAGGCTAGGAAGCGTGTGCATTAGAATACGGACAAAAATATATCACTAACGTTTCTCACATAAATTCTATGCAATATGCATGGGAATAAGACGGTAGACAATAGAACAAAATCTTAATAAATGATTGAACACGTAGGGTCGATTCAACCCTTTAAACGCGACACCTGGTCTCAAAGACTGAAGTCAAAAAATTTCTTTATCGCATTAGCATAATATTTATAATATTCACAATAGGATGCTTTATTCAAAGTAGCATCGATTTTTAAATACACGGTAGTTTATTGTTAGAGATAAGGGATGGGACAATGGTGCACTTTGTGGTGGTTTGTAAGATGATGTTGAAAGGGTTACGGTGAGAAGTTAACGAGCCAGCAACAATGCTGTTTCATTCAATAATATTTTATGTCTTCGTTTTGTAATTCATGTTTTCGGTGATAAATATATTGGTTTACTGAAAATATGGTGTGGTTTGAAATAAGAATAACACATATTTGAATGGAATTAAAATGACAATGTCTGCGGTTTGTAATTATAAAATGATGGCTGTCTTACAAACTTACTGACATCAAATCAGAAGTGATACTTCAATGCGTTTAATACATTTCTACAACTACAATAGTTCTAAAAAAAAAAACAACGCAAAGAGAAACCACCTCCTAACCCATTTAAACAAACCACTAAACAAAAAACCAAAAAATATCGTTTACAATCATAAAATAAAAACCGAAAGTAATATCCATTCATGCTGAGCAAACTATCAGTTGCATCTTCCGATCCAATTTCGAAGACAGCAAAAAAATCCTTTTAGCCCGACAATAGACAGAGGGCTTTTGTCTAGACGCCGTCAAATGATACGCATTAGGTTTTTTATGCGATATGAATACATTTAAAACAGGAAGGATGTGAAAGTCGGGGTATTGAAGACACCGTATGGCATCAAAGGGTTAGGGACGTCAGGGGTGGTTTAGAACGGCTGTGTCTCACAAAGAAATAGGGATAATGGGTGAAACATTGTATTATCGAATGAATTATTACCGGCATTTTGTTGTGGTTTTTTAATATTTTTTAATATTAAATGAGCATAAATTAAAAAATTACAAATAAATATGTATAAGTTGCGTTGGCGAGCATAAAAGATACAAGTCCAAATACCTACTGTTATACAAAAAAGAACAACGAAACGAAAACAACATTACAATCAATTTTACTACAGGCAATTCATCATTGCTAAACCGCTACTGTTTTTTGATACCTTATAAAAATGACAGCGCAAAAACTGTAACAAAAAACACCTAGTTTCAGACTAAAGTCATAGCAATGTAACCTTACAATGTCATAGCCGGACTAAGGTGAAATTCTTTCGATACCGTATCTAATCGTATTCGATAAACATAAGGACCTTGTTTTTACCTTTCGATCAATCAATTTTTGTATCAAACTTTCTCCAAGAAGGTTATTTATTGATTATAGATAACACGTGTAAGTCGTATAACTTGTTATGTTATAAGAAAAAGGGCATAACCAACAATTTAATGGTAAAATATGAAATAGTGCTAAGTAACAACTGTATTACCTTTAAAGTCGCTTTTTGAAAATGAACGAATATTTTAGGGCTATCTATCCTTTAAACTTTATGAATCAATTATTTTAAAAATGTAGGTCCTTTCGGTGATACGTTGAAGATATATGTTATCTAAACCGCGACCGTGTCAGGAACATTTTATATTGGCCTTGATTTGACTATCATATTGTATGGAACAACATGTAGCTTCGATAAGGCCCAAAAACTACAAGCATTTACTGAGGATCGAGCCTGCGGCGCGACGTTCACATTGGTTAAAGTAGCGTTCTTAACCGCTGCGCTAATACTGGCAGTCCAGTATGAGATGAAAATTGGAGGCATATTCTGTGCCAAGCGCCAACTAACCAAGATTATTTTTAATTCTATTATTACTTTATTGTATCGAAGATTTTAGGTCAAAAGTAATTCTGAATAGATTCGAAACTAACTAAAATATCTTCATATCATTAAAATTCCTCTTTTTTGATATGAAGATAGTAACGAAATTTTCTACAAAAAGTCAAAATTACCTTTTTAGAGTGTCCTACAGCTCAATAAAATTTCTGACACAGATCTGAAACAAAACAGAAAACTTCGTTAGTATTATATTGATAAATGCTGCCGAGATATTTATAGCCACAGTGTTCTAAGCGCCACACAACTTGACTTAACCTTAAGTAAAATAAACAACGACTTAAAAGGCTTTATCTAAATCCTATTTTTAAATAAAATTGTAAATGCTAAACTCCATAAATTATGTAAAGCGATACCAAGTCAGCAATCAGCTATTTCAAGTACCTATTACCTAGATCGCGAAACGTGTCCAATCATGTGACTATCTATTTCTAGTATCTACTGTAAAACCTTTAGCAGAAATAAACGGAAAAAATTAAATGCTAAACAATTTTATTTTCCATTATTCAAAAGACTAGCAGATATCGTGACCGGATCACTTTAAAACGACATTTAAACAGTTAGCGCCGCCTAGCTTCATAGCCATTTAATTGTTGTCAGCCTCAAGTATGGATAAACCATTCATTTTAATGAGATTTTATTTTTATTTGACGTTTTATGTCCACCAGCAATTACTGAACGCATAGGAATTGAATTATTCAACAGCAAATTTTATCGGTAGCAGCCTCTGCAGCACGTGTATATCAACAAGGTCGGAATGAGCCATAAAATAGGGTTTGATTATTAAGGGCTATAAAACGTGATTTCGATGATTTCTCTTGCAGCCATAAACAGACAATCAAGTTGAATGTTCTCGTACGTACCAACGTCCAATTACGCGCGTATAAATATCCGGACGGGACAGATGATTTATTAAAAATGTTATCGCGCGGAGGTGTCAACAAATCTTATTTGACCATCCATCTTTGTCTAACTCGAGTTATCGTGCGGTGATATCTATGTGCGGCACATACATTATTTATTTTATTTATGCGCGAATTTGCATCGACTTTTGAAGGGTTAACCCGTCGCGATGTTCGCGCGTCGTAATCGCGTTGCATGCGAAAACAGTCGTATTATTAGGTAAGTATTAATTTTGCACATTTTTTCGTTTAGCATTTTGATATTTACAAATACCAAGTTGTCAGTGAATTTAATGTCAGATTGCAAATTGAAACTTATGTAGGCAATATGTTTTATATTCAGCTACCGTTCGAGTGAAAAAAATATTTTATCGTGAGATTATAAAATAGGCTACATTACTATTGAACATTACATAAATAACGTGTATTAAAGTTATTAATTTATAAAACCTTTATCAAATAAACTTGGAACGAGAAATCGAGAAATACCAACTTTAATAAAAATTTATTGTATGTTTTTCAAACAAATTCTACCTTATAGAACGTGGTTTGATATGAAATGCGATGCCGTTTGCCTTGAACTTACGGGGCAACATTGTATCTCAAAACTTTATTAAAATATCAAGTTGCTAAAGTTGACTTCGTAGAAAGGCCCACAATATGGCTACGATAACAACGTTGCTTGTAAATTAATATTGGAACAGAGAAAAACGAAAATAAACTTGCGTTAGAGAACGTACCTACAGAGTTTACGAGTTTTTTTTCTGCTTGCATCAGAAAAAAAACTCGTAAACGTCATTCATAGAAAAAATCTAATTCGAAAAACATTAACATTTAAAAAATGTCTCAATAACATTTCAAATAAAAAGGAACACAACTAAAAAGTTTACAATAAAACCACAGATTAAAAAAAAGACTCGAAGACGCAACTTCGAGTAGGAAATTATTTCACAATACAACTTTTGTGTTTGTAATAAAAAAGGTACTTAATGTGATTGTACCCCATTGTAGAGCCGTGGGCTATGGATTTCTTTTCTATTGTGTGTCGAAGACAGTAATGAATTGCTTGTTACTTTATGTCACACTTGTTTTGACAGCCAACATAAGCTTGAATGCTTCTTCGAACAAACAGACACAAGAATTACGTTTACTCTGCCTATGAATAAAAGTTTTTAATGAAGTGCAATTGTCATAATCGTTAAGTTTTATTTGATCGTTAATGGCACGTTATTATTCATTGAAATTAATTTATATTTCTTTAGCTGATGATTGTGTATTCCAATTAAACTTTAGAGTCAAGTACACACATCACTGAATTGAATGCCTGACGGGTTATACTCAAATGAATATTATTGTAATTGAATTACGTGATTATTTGGTGATTATCTATTAGATTGTTTTAAGCATTGCTTGAAGAGGTATTTTATTTTATTTCTGAGATGACACAACAAAATAACAAATCAAAAGTTAAAAAACGGGGGTTAACAAAACATTGACGGATTATTGAATAGAAAAGGTCAAAAAACATTAAAATATCATTTGTTAAGTGTCATGCAACGCCCTTGATAGTTCTCAAGGCAATAAATTATTTCGAAAAAGAACACTATTCAACAATGCACTTGAGATATTTCCCTGTATGTTTAATTGCCTGTCAGAATCTAACATCTAACCTTTTACAAGTGGGCGAATAAAAATGGGCATAGACAACAGAAGAGTCTCAAGGATGAGGTCATATTATTTTTAATTTTCGGACTTTTGATAGAAACTTTTTTGTATTTTTTGCGGTTGCATTCCGTGTCCATGGGTCGATTTGATTTTTTTGGGTTGTCTATTGATTGTGATGTTTTTATAGGTTTATAGCTTATATTTGGAAAGGGAGTGTTATTTTGTTTTATTAAGAAATGGATGATAGAACAAATATTACTTGAGTTACGCGCAAAACGGCTTTCTTATTTAGTTATTAGTTTTTTTTTTGTAAGTCTATAATTTGCGTCCCACTGCCGGGCAAAGGCCTCCGTTTTTTCTTCCAAACCACCTTCGTCAAGGTAGACCACGGCGAAGGTGGTGTGACGATCTAATAACGTTTGCAGGGCCAACATGGCCAGAAAAGGGGAAATTGCGTAACACATTAATCGGAATCGGTTTCATTTTGACAGTTCAACAACATACATTGCGTTATTTACGCGTTGAGCAGACAAATTTTTCAAACTTATGAAGCAATGGATTAGCAATTTGCTTCAAAATTATTCAGATTCCGATTGATAGTGTGTTACGCAAGATATCGCGTGTGATATCGCGCAAGTTATTAGCTACCAGCTTCTGCCCCGACTTCGTTCGCGTAACAGTCGTAAGACCCCACAATATATTAAAAAAATACAGTCCATGTTACGCTGATAATATAACTTTTTTTAGGTGAAAGTATTTTTTAAATTGGTTAATAATATTTGTCTTAAAATTTTTAATAGGGCAGAATTCGGACCACGTGCTTCAGATTTCAATAATGACGTAACTATGTAGGTACAGAGATAAGAAATCTTATGAATGTACCCAATTATTTGGTACGAGTCAGTAATTGTGTTACCTAAACTGTACAGAAACTAGTAGCTAGGCAAGCCTGCCATACTAACATTGTTCTTGTCAGTCTAATTGCAATTTATTACCAGTTTACGTCAATTACAGAATTTTAAGATCTTTGCTAGGGTTAGTAGCACCGACAATAGAAATTTTCCCCCTAAATTCGAAGTAACCCCCTTTCTTTGAGAACATTTTGATTGGGAGAACGGATTTCGGAATCATTTTCTCTAAAATAACCTTTTATGTATTTTGTCTATAGTAAAATATTGTCGCTTGCACAACCCTAACCTAATCTTTACATAGCCTATAAATACTAAGGTTACTTAACGAATTACTATACACATTGTAACCTGAATTACCTACTTAGTTCAATTACATTTTTTTTACAATTTTGACAGGCAGATTAAAAATAAACTGCCACCTCTATTAGACGTAATTTGTTCTACCTAAGAACAATGGCCGTCGCGTGTGCCAGCACGAATTTTTGCTCATTTATATCAATCTCGTTCGTTCTCACTACAGTCATTCGTTCACTTCGTGCCGGTTTTAAATGAATTTTCAAACGTTATTTCCTGTTATTATCAAGCTATTATTACTAACCAGTGTCATATGAATAAACTTATTTAAAATTTAAATCGGTTTGGATTGACAGTTGACTCATCAGTAGTAGGTAGGTGTTGGATTATTGAGTTGTTTTATTCAGAATGATTGCTATAGAAGTTATTACCCTATGTAAAAGAAATTATAGGATATACTTTACTGAAGTGGACGGAACTCTTTTTTCGAGAAAATAAAACATCGCCAAGAGAATCATGGAAATGAATAAATAAAGGAACACTTTGAAATTAAAGTTTTTTTTACATAGCATTGCGCCATTATTTCCCCATAGGATTACGCAGAGGTGTATCTATCTATTGTATACCCATATTCGCCACTTTTTTTTAACGATTTGAAAAAAAAATAGTTTATAACGTATAAATTTTTCAATAAATAGGTTACTTTTCGCATTTTCTCCGGTCACAACAGTTCAAAAATTGCGTAATACATTTTAGTTGTTGTGTGCTTCCATGTTTTTATTCTATTCTTGGCAATGACCACATATGAGTCACTGGCAGGCAACATGTTTTCATATAACGTTGGGCAAACGTTGGCATATTGGCGAATTAAACAGTGTTGCGATGATTAATGTGTGTTCAAAAATTTGGCAAACATTTTCAACGAAATATTTGCTTGATACGAATGTGCCTTTGTGAATGTCCCGAGTTATTCGGCGTTAAGTTGGGCAAATATTATTTTGCATTCGGTTGTACAGATTCGGAAGTCCTATTCCATATTTTTGTAAAGTTGCAGAATAGCTGAGGAAATTAAAAAAGAAATAGAATTGGCATAGAGCAGTTTAAGAAATCAGAATTCATTTTATTTTCATTCAACAGCTTCCAACTTATTTCCTTTTCATAAATCTGTAGACATTTTACAGAAAATAATGTACATAAGTAGTAATAATATTTAATGTACCTAACTACGATAATAGCAGATACTGGGAAAAGCCCCATAACAAATCAATTAAAACTTATAGGAAATTGCGAGTTGCGGGAATCATAGTAAATGTACCTACCTACATGAAAGGTAAGTACTAGAAATCTGTAATGAGTTTTTAATTTCTTTCAATTATTTATAATTTCATAATTTCCCGTTAATTCTGCTGAACTAGTAAAACGCAATAACTTATTTAATTAGCAATTAATTTTAATCATTGGTTCTGAGATTGAAAATAAATATAAGTAAAATGAGACTGAGCTGTAGCTGTTATCCAACAACTATTAGAGTAATTTTAGTGGTAGCCCGGCTGATTTATTTTAATTAAAACGTAATTCGTATTTACTACTTCCTAATTCCCGCCATTTCATTTCCAAACGTCATTCAATTTAAAATTAGAATAATATCCACTCCGAATTCGCGCGAAAAATTTGTTAGGTAAGGAATTAAAAAAATAAGGTAGGTATAACAAGACAACTCTCATATTACTCACCAAAACGACCTTGGCAACGTCAGAAGGAAATACCTACTCTACGACAAAATACCGAGTGCTTGACGATCAAATCAACAAGAATTACTGTAGACGGTAGCAAGTAACCACCGCCCGCATGCCGTAATATCATAGACTAGCGTATTATTACAGAGTTATTGGTCATCACAAACCGATATTTTGTGGTCATTTGACGTCATTTGAACGCGATTGCAATACTGTTGTAGACTTATAGCAATTTCGCGATCGTTCTGAGAAATTCGAATGAATGTTTTATTCTTTGTGCCAACTTTTAAGTGGCCAGTACCTACGTTTTGGTGTGATTGGCTGACGATTAAGGAGGGCTATCCACGAATGAAACCTTTTTTAAAGTTTTATTATTTTATATTTTTGATTATTATTTAATTTTTACAAGATCCTTTTTTATCTTCAGTCATATTTTCTCTAGAATTTTATTAAAACCTTTTTGTGTGCCATATATAGTTTTAGTTACCCATTTAGGTAAGAAGTTCTTACACTAATTAATCTTTGTATAAATTCCTAAGGTGTGGTTTCAATGCACATGTATTAGAACGGGTTTTGCTCAAGTCCTAAACGGAATAATCATGACAATATATCTAAGTGACTGGACATGCATAAAATATATTATTTGTTTAAGTACTTAAGTTAACAGTTAGGTATTTTCCTGGTTACCTACATTACCTACCTAACTCAACTTTAAATAAAACTGATAAAATATAAGGAAACACTGAGATCGAATTTTACTAAATATGTAGTACAAGTAGACTTTTTTTTAAATCCTTATTACACATGAATAATCGTATTGTAAGATGTTCTTTATATTTGGTGTTGCTATATAAAATGCACATTAATAAAAAATAGGATATTCCATAAAACATTCTTTTCTTAGCATGAAAATATGGTTATAAAATGATATTTTAAATAAATCTTTAAGTACATAGATATAGTTTTCATTATTCCAAGAATTTAATACAAACTATAAACCAAACCATTGAATAACACAGATGATATCATATTTAATAACTTGAAATAGTAGTAAGATTATCATATTATCTACGCATGTAACATTATATACCTTTCATGATTTACGATTTTCTTTAAAAATAAAATCATTCTATATGCTAATGCTACTTATTAATGTTCACTGAAGAATAAAACTAGTAAAGTTTTAAATTGTATTAAAAATAAATCGTAGTTTTTTAAGTTTAATTTATGTTTATTGACCGTTTACAGCTCATTTACTGATAAATTTATTCAAGATAAAGTGGATGAAAGATTTTATTTTATATAAAATATTAGTTTTCTTCAACCAAAGTTGGTAAAACTTTCTTGGTCGCCATTATGAAGATTGTCTATTAAAAAAAAAACCTTACACTGGTCATCACTGAAACATTCATTGATTTTATTTCAACAAAGTATTGGGAACCAATTTTTTAAACAAATAATTTTTATTTAAATCAAGTAATTATAACTACAGCTTTTCTTATTTGCTTTATTCATCAAAAGGTTTGTCATGGACGAACCCTTTGTTCGGTAAACATGGGCTAACCGAACAAGAAACTATTTCACAATAAATAACAGCTGATTTATTCTGTAAAAATCTCACCGTGAAAACTTAGGTTAAATGTGAGCTGTCAATAGTGTCAATCACTAGCGTTAGGTGGAATGACAGCTCACTTCATCTAAGTTTTCACGGTGAGATTTTTACAGAATAGACCAGAAGATTTTCATTCCATTATATCAAAATTAAATCATCAGCCAGATGCAAATCTCACTTATTAAAGAAAATATATAGGTAGTGTAAATAATTAAATTACCACTTATATTAATGCAATATATTTTACGTCGGAAACGTTCGTGCGTCAATCCAATAGATCAGGGAATACACGCAACAGTTGCATCTATCCATCTCTCGTTCTATCGTGAAACTTATTGTTAATGAGCCATCATTAAGGTAAGTAGCTTAATTATATTATTGTTGTATTTTATTGCGTTATTTATAAAACACTTACAGCCGCACTCTGAAACGCAACTCAATTTTTGGTCTTTCTTAGTCTTATGCTATCTGTATACTGTGATGTGTATTTTAGCGAAAAGAATAAAGAACTGTACATATAATTTAAACCTAATTAATTAATGAAATAAAAATATATTTATCCTATAAGTATATTATCTTATAACTGTTCACAAACTAAAATTTGGCGTCGAAATTTCCTCCGCATATGTCAACTGGTAATGCACCCAACAGACGCGGCATTGCCACATTGTATGGCAATGCTTAGTCTCTGGCATTGTTAAAGCCGTCACGGGAAGTGTCAACAAGCCGTTTTGTGATTTCATTGAACAGGCCATGTCCTTTAGTCTTAAAGAATGTCTTAAAGCTAAGTGGCGTTTGAGTATTCGGAGGTAAGAGAGAATTTTAAATTGAATAGTTTCAGCACCCACTTGTCTTATTCATGAATCTAGAATTTTAATTGATATCTCAATGATTGGTATTGTGATTGATAGCCTTATTAGATATAATATAATACATCGCATGTGCAAACAGAACAGAACAGCTAGATAAATACCTATAATTGGGTTTTTTGTTAGGTAATATAATAATTTTAGTGTCATGTCGTGTTGCAAAAATGGACGGAAATTGTTTGAATTATATTTTTCATAAATAGACTAATTTATTTATTATAGCTGGTAATATGACGTGAACTTTTACTTCTAATACAAATAATATGAAAGAAAACAAAGTAAAAATTTTGTCGTTTTTAAATTTTAATTTACGAATTCGCGCTGAACGGTTTTATAAAAAAAAAGAAATATAATCGGCAGTTTAAGTTTTACATCGTTTAAAAATATAAATCGATTATTCTGGTCGCTATGACAAGCAATATTTTATACAGCATGCCTATGAATGGCCGATTTTATTACATTTATTTCAGTAATCCTAAGATTTATGTCCACCTTTAAAAAAAAATAAACGCTTCATATTAAAGCAGATTTACCCGCCATTTAAAAAGTTCAACGAAAAACAATGGCTACCAAAAATGGAGGCATGTATTGTTTTCAAGTTATATTAAGGATTTAGACTCGATAGAAGAAAAAATACAAGGATCAAATAATACGTAACACATGTATACTATGTATTTGGAGACGTAGTAATGCAACTCGTTAAATAAACATATTGCGACCACATGATCTCGGGCTGTCATTTTTGAACATTTATTTAGGTGTATGTGGGCGAGATACAGTGTTGTAGGTAGGTACCCCATCTGTACTATACAACATTCATTTTGAAATGACAGTCAATAAAATCCCAAAATAAGAACAACCGCACGGGTCGATCGATCAGGTTAAGCTACACTTGCCGCGGTTGGTCCGTGGAGGGGTTACCATCTTCATATACCAAGATGCCTCCGTGCCTCGGAAAGCACGTTAAGCAACGGCTTAACCTGAACGGCAACGGCAACGGCTTAACCTGTCAAAGATCCACGAATGACAGCCGGGACCAACGGGTCCCGGCTGTCATTCGTGGATCTTTGACAGTCGTTGTAGGTCCTCAGAAGCCCGAAAATCTGACAACCAGTCTTACCAAGGGGGTATTATCCAGTAATTGGGTTGTGGAGGTCAGATAGGCAGTCGCTCCATGTAAAATACTGGTATTTAGCTGCATCTGGTTAGACTGGAAGCCGACCCCAACATAGTTGGGAAAAGGCTAGGCAGATGAGTCACTAAAATCGACGCAAACAAAAATATGCAAGTAAATAGGAAATAACTGTGCAGTCGTATTTTAAGTATTTTTCACTGAGCTGAATAAATATAAATACTTAATTTGTTTTGGTGAATTCGTCATAATTAAAATGATAAGTTCACTAGGATCTTACCAATCAAGAAAATTTAATATTTGGGGATTTTACCATTTTTTTTACGAAAAAATAATGATAATAATTATCTGCGGTTGATTTTAGGTATTTTTAAGTCATAGTATATATGTATGTACATATAGCAAATTACAACAGAATCAAAGGTTCATAAAATTGCACCGTCGAGCGAGACCTTTTTTACAAAAGTACTTTTGAATGTCAAAAGTTTTTTTTTGTTTTCAATACAAAATTGGCTTGTAGGTGTTATGTGTGAACTTTGTTTTTAATAAAAAACCGGTTTTGAAATTAAGGTCTTATAAAATGACTAACTTATTACTTCTTTATCCTTAGGCTTTCCTGTTTTGGATTCGACTGAAATTCAAGCTTTTGTACGAATGAATGAGTATAATAAATATTTTGTAGGATTTTATTTTATTCATACGAAGTAATTAATACCTACATAGACTGCTAAAAACATAACCCTTCTATTTGGCTTAGCCGTAGTCAGACAAAAATTAGGGGGAAGTTTAGTTAGTGCACAATATAGTAGTTTTTTATGGTAAGTATAAAACAGGTGTAGGTAGGTACAATTGTTTCATAGTTACCGTAAAAAAAAACGCAACGTCAGCGTTGTAAACGAAAGATAAAAATCATTCTTGAACGCTATTAAATGTGACAAATTAATGACATAAACATTGCTAAGTACGAAAGTAATTGCGACGAAAAGAATTATAAATAAACATACGAACACACAAACGTGAACTAAATGAAGTAAATTACTTTTAATTGCTAAGAAAATGGCGGCCCGCCAAACTATTTACAACTAGCTTCTGCTAGCGGCTTCGTTCGCGTAAAATTTCTTGTTTTAACATAAAATACGTCTCTGGAAGTCTGGACCCACTGTGTCGCATCGCATCGTCCGCCCGCGCTATTACTTTGTTTTCGCTTAGCGGTTATTTCTGACTTTTTTCTTTTCTCTTATGGGCCGTAGCGTAATGTTAAATAATGCATTTTAGGTTATATAACATTATGCTATCTTAGCCTTAGGAGCCGAGAAAAAAGGCCTTCCTCAAGAATTTGGCTATCAAATGTAAAACGACTGGTAGTTCCAGAGATAAGCGCATTCAAACAAACAAACAAACTCTTCAGTTCTATTATAAGTATAGATAGAGTTTACATCGAATAAATTTCTTTGTAAGTGAAATTGATGAGCCCAGTTGATAATTTATTTAATTTACGAAGTGACTGAGGACATGCGTTATCCAGCAAACGAGGTGTGAGCCTCGCAATGAGGGATTAAAGTTAATTATTATGCTGCACTAAGAGTAAAATCCGTTTCCATGTTTGGAATGATTAAATGTAAAATTAAATGCAATTTTAAGCTGATTGCACAGTACGGGCTAGTTGAAATAATAATTACATAAGCTGTTTGCAATGGTTATGGCTGCTGTGTTGCATTTTAATATCCACGTTTTGAAAAATAACAGGGGGGATGGGTGACCGTAAGAGGTGGTTCTAATAAATGTACTTCAACTTTTCACAAAATTGAACTACCTAGGCTACTATGGACGTCTTTTCATGTTTCTTTCTGATAGCTTCAAAACTTTGCCTAGTGCATATTTGGCAAAGTGGTGGACTTAAATTATGGCTCTCTGTTCGGCAACTACCCCTGTATTCAAAATTCATTACTGTATTATTAAACGAACCTAAAATTAA
This sequence comes from Apamea sordens, assembly GCA_945859715.1. Taxonomy (NCBI): domain Eukaryota; kingdom Metazoa; phylum Arthropoda; class Insecta; order Lepidoptera; family Noctuidae; genus Apamea; species Apamea sordens. The sequence goes on from OX244001.1 coordinate 16,486,482, forward strand.
ACCAACAAAGATGTTGCTTGAAAAATTCATCCGTCCTGATCACGGATGAATTTTTCAAGCAACAGATTTTTTCATTACACCTTATTTCTGTAATCTTGTCTATCTGTTACTATATCAGTCTTTATAAGTTTACATCGTTTAAAAATATAAATCGATTATTCTAGTCGTTATGACAAGCAATATTTTACACAGCATGTCTATGAATGGCCGATTTTATTACATTTATTTCAGTAATCCTAAGATTGATGTCTAAAATCCACCTTTTTTTTATTACTTATGCCATATATAATTAAAAAGTTCTGCTACATGTTTATTTAAATTTCAAACATCTGTTACTTTTTTTTTATTGGTGTCATTAATTCCTTCAATCTGCCAAAATATTATGTAGACAAGTCATAAGATTCCACCTCAGTAATAAATTTTAATGAGTGACTAAAAATGTATTCACCATTGAAATGATTGCTGATAGGAATCTATTCGTCAAAAATATTAGGTATAGAGAGATTTTAAAATTAGATTTTTATTGAGATTAAAATAACAGAACATCGCGCCTCTTATCCCCGAAGGATTAGGCATACATAAGTGTACTAATAGTAGGTACATCTTCGCCAGTAACAGTTTTGTTCAAGTGCCATTTAATAGGGTGTGATCCTATTCGCTCAATGTCACACTGTTTTTTCTTTTGTTTTTAATCCACGCCTGCTTCAATTAATCGTGAGCAAGTCGAAGAAACTTCAACATTCCGCAACACTTCCTAGCGGCCGCTGGCTAAAGATAAGAGTTGCTCATAAATAATAATTAGCAGCCGGGAATCGAACCTGGGCCGCACTTTGTGACTAACGATCCTGCCTGTCGCCTGAGGCGTACAGATATTAATAACAACCAACGACCATCTGATTTATATCTTCATATGGACGACTATACTTGGTAATCATTTAAACTTGATTCGATTTAACGTAAGTACACCAATTACAACGTCCGACTTAAGATAAATTGTCTAATTAACGATTGTAAAAGTGCGCAAAAAATACGCGTTTCGATTGTGTTCAACACAACGTTTCATAAGTCTAACAATGCTGTATTTACGAGTGCGTTACCGTACGGAAAGTCTGGCCATTAGCGTGCCAACATCAATCATTTACCGTTTTTAATTCGAAATAAAAACTAAAATCGATTGTGTTTAAAAAACGCCTCGAGATAAGGACCAAGACTGTCCAAGACGGAGTCACGATAAGCCTTAAGGCCGAATTTGTAAATAAAAAAGGTTGCCCAGGGCCAAACTAAATTAATAATTCCGCGTTTACAGTCTTATAATAACCGCTATTTTTCGTGCAACACACCCAAATTATTTTGAGATAAAAACTATATAGGTAGTGTGGGCGTACGATTGCATATCTCGAAGCCGTACTGGAGACCACGAATTTGTAAAAAAAAGTAACCAGAATATTACATTTCGAAATTCTTACTGGAACCAAAACAGATGTTTATTCATTGCACCAGTCATTATTCGTTTTTGGTCGGTGAAAGTGTTGAAGTCCGTTAACTTTTAAATGCGTGAAGAAAAATATTTTTAGAGCGCACGTATTCAACTTGACATGTTGGTTTGGACTATTCTAATAACTGTTACTTGTCACTGTTCTTTTCGTGCATTTTCAGAATAATAGGTACCTAGGTATACATTTAGGTTGTTTTTTAGTTTCTTAATTTTAACATTAAGAAATAATATTTTTTAGACATGACAGACACCTATTCAACTTTTCTATCAATCACCAGTTTTTTGGATAGTTTTTAAGTTTCACATTAAATTCAAATTAATGTGAAACATAAATAATTCGTCAACCAATTAGATTTAGGTTTTTTTTTTTAAATGTATTAGTTTCTTTTTACAAATTTTCTCTTTACACAGCTGACATCGGCACCATATCCATAGAGAAAAATAGAATAGAATACAATAACTGTTATTTCTTACTGTTCCTGTATTAGTACAGGTTATAAATAATTGTTATATCTATCATGGCAAGAATTAGCTTCATAGTTGATGACCGTTAATAACAGGTTGAAACAAAGTGATTTAAGTAGTGTCAGCACATGTTACTGATGAGTGTATTTTACTACATAAAGAAAACCACTTTTCCATGTCTTTTATTGGAAAATATTGCCCCAGGTAAATAATGTGTTTATATAAGTTATTTCAACTAAACCAATGACAGGCACTTTTGAATTGTCAATGGGTTGGTCAAGCAGAAAAATAAAGCTAGTAGCCCATTCCAAAGCGTAGCGGGTTCCTATGGAGAAGAACGGGCAAAAAATTCATTCTTATGTGCATCAGGAACGGTTAAAATGTATGAAAGTAATCTCATTTTTAGGTGTTCATACCTATCTGCCATAGCAACACAGATAGGACTGTGTATTATCTTGTGCCTAAGTATAAAAACTAACAAAATACTTTTTAGCTGTAACTGACTAGAATTAGCATGCATCATCCATATAGCTTAGGACTTATGAACAAGCACATGAAAAATCACTTTTTGGCAAAAACATGTAGATAAGTTGAAAGGTGAGGAGATAAATAAGGGGCAGAAAATTACGTAAGACCACGCGATAATGTGATAAAATAAATGTTATCGGTTTTTGTTATGTAAGATAATGTAGTACATTATAGCACAGCTTAGCAACAGTGCAGGACAAAAAATATATTTTACTGTGAAAAATTAACACCGCGTTTAAAAATAAATTTTAGTGATATTATTTGTCCTTTATTTGAACTCGATAAGGGACCAGTAGGTATGTTAAATCGTCGTTGTGTGATAAAAACATGTGACTGCTTTTTATCACGAACATATACTGTTGCTAAGCGAATTGATAAGTGCCAACTGTTTTTTTTTTTTTGCTAGCTTATTTAGACGCGTAAAACCAAGTGTAAATTTAATTAGAAGGAATTTATTTTAATTAAATATTTTCAGGATTTTTTTATATCTAAAATGTGTACTTAGCAACAAATTTAATAAAAATAATACCACAAGTTTTTTTTTCTAAATACCTGACTAACTAACCTGTTGATAAAATTGTTGGCAGGCTAACAATTTAACTATTCGATAACTGTTTTTTTACGGTCGATGTAATTCATTTACAAAAACATCGGGCCATTTTTTGTTTGTTAAACTTTGGGCAGCAAAAAGTATACACAAAAAAGACTGGCGTGCGTGCGGTGACGATTAAAGTGATCCGTCTTTATATTATGTCACTTTTTTTAACGTAAGCTTTTGACTTCTATTGAAAGTTGTAAATTCCAGATACCTAAATAATTTGTTAACGAAGAAAATTTAAATTATTTGTGTAAAAATGTTCAGTTCAGTTTAAATTATCCGTCGGGAATGTTACATGAACATATACACACGCATATAATAATTCCGATGATAAAACAAAAAGTAGCAAAAAAATACTCACCAATAGTGTTGCCGTTGAAAAAAATCTAAATTTTATTTTTATTTTTGTCGTTGGCACTACTTTTTGCGCCTGATGTTCCATTGACACTGTACCACTAATCGTCACTTTGTAGATTATTACTATCACAACATTTACAGTTCTTTAGTATCCTACTATATTTTCCAAAAAAAAAAGAAAACTCCAGATTTTAAATTCCATTTAAAAAATGAAAATGTTGCCTTTCTTCAATATTCCAATCACTATGGCAGCCGCACTAAAATATTTGAAGCTCAAAATCATTAATTGTTGTTAGCTTTTTTATGATGATATTGGAACTTGAATTCTTATAAGAAGTTCCAAAACCGCTTAGGGAGCGCTGAACTCGTATGAGTTTCAAGATGTTATAAAAAAAAAACAATTGACGATACGTGTTCGCGCGTCGATCGTCGTCACAAGAAGAAGCCACGCATCCAACGCGAGTGTCGCCCGCGCTCCGAACCAACGGATTGTGTAAACGCGCGCCACTCGCTCGGCTGGCGTCGCGAGCGGGGGCGGAGGCGCGGGGGAGGGTCGCTGGCTCTCTCGCACGCACACATCCACCCCACCGTACACCACTCCATTACTAACGTTCCTATTTTGAATACGCGACGCGCCAATCTAGCTCCTATGCGATAGCTATAGGAGCCGAGGGATGTGATGACCGAACCGCGACGTGCGACCGACATCAGATCGTGCGTGTAGACAGAGAGCACGCTACGGTTACCACGCGACTGATAGAGACGGAAGATCATCGGTAGTTGAGCCGCGTAACGCAATGTGTGTCTTTAAACGCGGGGCGATGCAATAGTGGCATAAGTGGCATAGTGTCAGACTTTGTAAGTACACGTAGCTAAGAAGAGCAGTCTTGAAAATTTAATAAAGAAGGCTCTGTTTCATTCTCTTTAACTTCAGTTAAATGGGATCCACCACGCCATGTGGCATTCAAACGCCCCAACTCTTCTGACATTGAAAATTATTAATTGACGCGCATTCACGGATCAGTGAATATTGCTCGGTTTAATTTACTCGACATCGAAGCTCACATTTCTACCTGAGATGTTAATCAAGATTACTATATTGGCAGTGTTTAATTAAAATTTATCATTTAATTTATAATCGAGCTATTCTTGCTTGGTGCAGAGCAAGGTGGTGGTATGATTTAGAAAAATGAGTATCAGAAATGATTTTTGACCAAGTCTTGGACTTGCACTAAAATAATCGGTCACCATCTGACTGAAAATGAGATTATAATAAAGTTCTGAGCTGAATAAAAGTTTCCAACGACATAATCTTGGTACAGAGTTTCGAAAAAGATTTCGATATGAAATCCTCAGAAATGAATAAACTTGCAAAAATTACTCTCCTTATATATACTTGATCCCAATAAAATTTTACAAGCATATTTTTGTAAATCAAGTTCAAAGAGTAGGTACTATGGATGTACGAAAATCTCGAGTTTAAAGATCTTATTCGTGTTACCGCCTCGATGTTATTATGACGAATAAAATTTGATTATAAAATCGAGAGAGAAAATCGTTTACACAGTTGGTATAGGAGTACAAACACCCACACGCGAACCCACGTTCGCAATTCAAAATTCAAATTTACGAATTTCTATTGGTTAGAGGGCATTCGGCATGTAGTTGTGTCCAACCAGCCAGCTTTATCATTTATGTTTATTCGACTGGTTTTATCTTGGTGATTTAAAAAACTTGACTTTGGGGTTATAGGAAATTTAGAATGATTTAATGCATTACGTTGTCTGTGGACACAGGTGTTATGGCTAATTTATTATACAGTTGTTGGTCTTTCTGTCCAGGCTCATTCCCCTACGGTATCTATGTAATAAACTTAATTAGTACAGTTAAATATATATCTTGATGAGAATATTTTGAAAGTTGAATAAACAGGCCCATTATACCATATGTTTAAATTTGATTTTATAACCCAACATGTGCACGGTGGTCTAGTTGGCGAAGACGAAGTTTGTGCCTTCAACCAGGAAAATATTTAACGTTCAAACAAAGTTAAAGATATCGCTAATACTGTCGTTCAAACATATTAGTCTCTTAATCCTATAAAGTGCATTATAAATGGCCACATTAATAATAAAACATGTTGGAATAAGGAAATGGCTAAGCGCAAAGAGAAAAACTGGTCGATCTTCTTGATTTTTTTACATGTTCATGATTATACCGCATAATACCTATGAATGACGTTACATATAAAATGAAATGATAAAATGCATTAACTCATCTATTTTGTATGTACATAATATGATATGCTCTACTGGCAATAACAGGAAAATAGTAATCTAATCTTGAATTGTGTCTTAATTGATTTTGAACTTTGTTAATTTACAGAAATATTTAACGATATATCTGTAGAAAAAAATATGGATGTCTCACAGCATGGTATGTCATGACCTCGTAATTTTATGGTGGATGCAAATGCAATTTTTGTATCATCATTTGTATAATTTATAAAGCTCATTGCAGAATTATAGAAAGTATTACTAGAGAGTATTTTTATTTGTACCTATCAGTTATGCTTATTGTACAATTAAAGAGACTAGAGAGTAACCAATTTTTAAAATGCTAAATGCTAAAATGTTCACTTTAACACTAGATTTGCTTAAAAACGAAACGGCATCCAAAGAAAGAGTACCTAAGAACAGTTTGGTCTGCGTTTTCAGAAAATGAAACTGAGACTGCACTCAGAAAAATTGGGACCCTCACGTGCACTAGACTTGATTATCCCATAAGAATCCTATTACAGCCGTATAAAAGTGTATTGCGCAATGTCACCAAAATTTTAATGTCAGGAAGTGTAGCTGAACTGCTGAAGTAAAATGAAACCTTTTTAGAAAATTAAGATTAATTTACCAGTAGACAATCAGTCTATTACAAAAAATTGCCCCAACAAGATGTCACTTGCATCAAATTTTACAAAGATCATACAATGATCTACAGACCATATCTACTGGTGTATATAAATCGCACAAAGAAGTTTTTAAAACACATGATTTTATCACTTCTCATCTGACACAATATCAGTAAGATATGATACGACACTGGCATTCGTGATAAACATTATTTTGTTTTTCTCTTTTACCTACACACCTACAATGTCACACTGGCGATAAAAATGGCTTTCTATTCATCCATCCGTGGAATAACATCTGTGATATTTACAATAGCACTAAAATAACAGCTATTTATAACAGTTACTTTAAGTTCAGAAAACAAAATAACATTCTTTTACGGAATTGTTTTTAGAAAAACATATGTAGTAATTGCTACTTTTGTCATGCTCTTTTAGTTTTTGTTATGATAGTTTTATTTTTTTTTCTAAGTGTTTTGCCTACAAAATATCTTACGCTACGCTAAGTGCGTGTGTGAGTAGGTAAGTATATAATGATATTTATTTTAGCTTCACCGTAAGAAAATACAACACTCAAGAGATAACGTTTTTATCTATCAGAGTATTTACTTTAGCGTTGTCTAATTTAGGCGCATGTAAATAAAGTGTAGGTGTCCTGAAATTCAGTAAAATGCCTATTTTACCTAAACGACATTCTCGTGTTTGCTTGCATCTATTTCGGCATTTAGTACATTATGCTAAAATGTGGAGTCGTCAAATATTCTTACTATGTGATAATTGTATTTATTACAATATTTACATTTAGAAACCGTGGCTCCTCCTGCAGTATCATTTGGTGTTTTTGTCTGTATTATTAGCTCGTTTTTGAGAGTAGATTTTGCTTTTGGTTTCATTTTCACCATTAGTAAAATTGCCTTTACAACTTTCGCGTCAACAGTCCTCACAGTTTGTCGGACGTTTACCAATTTTCACTGTTCAACAACGGGCACACGGAAAAAAGCGCGGTTTCGAATTCGATTCATTACCAGTTTTAGCGGGAAAACGGCACAGTCATCGCGCTGCAGTCGATATCGAACAAACAACACGACATCGCCACACATCGCCCTCACTCGAAATTCGAGGTTGTTTTCGAAGTGTCAGTTCGAATATTTACCTTTTGAATTTTTTTTTAACTTAGAACGAACACAACAGCACACGTTTGGAAACCGTTTCGTTACGATGGGACATCACTAGTGGGGCCGGTGCACCCGAACCGTATTCGCTTATTAATCGCAATAATTAGCGGTTGTTGTTTTTGTTGGTACGCGCCGGTGGCGACCGCTCGCGGCGCGCGTCACCACTGCAACTCGTCACATAATGCTACTAACAACGTCTCTTTCCCCCTTTACTTCCGCACTGGCTTTTTACCGAGGGCGCAGGCGCCCCTGACATTTTTTAAACCGCGCCCATGTTTCTGTAATTTCTATCGCGGCGCGCACCTTTAATGAAAACAGCTTTTTTCGGACATTTTTTTCGCGACGTCTCTGTCTAACGGGCTCGTTCGCCAACTAGCCATCCCCCTCCTTCTAACGGTCGTCGGTAGGCACTGCTCCGACGCGACGCTAGCTGCGTTACATCCTCTCTTTCTAGTGACGCCGCGACGCCGGTGACGCCAATTATTTTGCCACATTCTAGAGTCTAAACGCAATTTCAATAAAGCTCATATTTGATTTTCGACCTTACCTACCTCACATAAAGTTCAAGCTCTACCGCGTCTAATGCAGTTGCGACTTTATAGTTTAACGCGAAAAGTGTAAAGTTCCGGCCATTTTTGCCATAAAAAAATGCTTGCATGCACGTAACCACGCCTTTGTATACACACATATTGCTGTCTATTTTACTCCTTTTTTATTTTTCACTCGCGGTCTCGCTCTGTCACGCACACACATGCATACGATGTGATGCGAATGCTTCGGGACGCGCCGTGTCGCTGCCACCTAGCGGGCAATAGCGGAACTTTTACGATGGAAATGCGTTCGTAAACTTTTACCCTAAGGGTGGCAGCACTGAGTGAAAGGGGTTGATTTCCCAGTTTAGTTCTTCTATTCGCCGCAGCGCCGCGCTGTTCGTCGGCTCAAATACGACTTGGGGTTTTCCATTTCATTATACGGGTTGCGTGCTGTTTTACTAATTAAATCGTTTATTAATGCGACCAAGAATCGATTATAGAACCGGCCCTAAGCCGTTAAGGAAAAAATCTGTCTTGTCTACTTTAAATTTAATCAAAACAGATTTTACTTGGCGAATTAGCATTTTATTTGCGCATATAGCCGCGATTCCCGGCAGGGGGCGCTGGGAGCCGGCCCAACAACTGGATTAACTAGAGCCGTAGAAAGAAAAATTGCCTCTGCGTTAGTGTAATGATTCAAGTCAATAATGTCATTTTGTCCATGGACCAGCTTGTTAATTTTTCGTGTTCCACTGTCGTTAGGTTTGTGTCCATTATAATTTTATTGGATTCGGTAGGCAGGTAAATTGAGGCCAATTTATGATTTTTTTTATAGACTTTCGTTTAAACAGTTTAATTTGAAATATCGTTTATATCATGATCAAGGCGATTAGGTTCCGCGCCCTTCATGTAAATAGACTCGGCGTGGTATCATGTTTCTCACTAACTTTTTCCTGCTGTTTTACACGCGCTTTTGTTTGTCACTCTTTTAGAATCTCGGTACTACTTACCTATGTTGGTATATTATTTTTCATCTGTATGGGTTTTTAGTGAATGGTATATGTATAATGAATGAAGAAATTATAATGAAAGCTGACAAGCCAAGATTTTCAAATCCTTCGAAAGATATTATCATCCAAGACATTAGGTTATTAGAAACGTAACTCGTAACTATATACAGAACCCATTACCAATCATCCCTAACCAAACAATCTCCTACTACAAGAGACTGCATCAAACCATTAAAATATTCATAGCAATGAAATCAAATAGTTAATTGTACAAGAAATAATAGAATAGTGATTAACGTGAACCAATACAGGCGCCAGATGCTGATAAATATTGAACGTTATGTACTGTTGTTAGATAAAACGAACAAATTGTTACACAAATTGTTGCTACGGAACCCACACGGGCCGCACGACCTATTAAGGATAATGAATCTGAAGTAGCTGACGAAAATGGAGTCACGTTTGTTAAGGGCTTTTAAAAGTTGAGTAATAGAAGCAAAAACTTGGAAGAAGAAGTGATCATAAGCTAGGCTAGATCCTTCTAGCCTAGCTTTCTTGTCCCATGATCACTTCTTCTTCCAACCCTGCCTGGTTCCTACCAGGCGCACCAAAGGAAAGATGGGTGGATTGTGAAAGATAATATGCTAGGAGGGAGTACTTTGGGATAGAGAACAATGAAAGAAAAAGTCCAACTGTGCCGACTCCAAATTAATTGGAACGAAGGCAGGAGGATGGTGACGTAGTGACAAAGAAAAGAATGCAACAGTTTCGTCTTGTTGTCAAAATGCTTATTGATGAGAATTTATTTAATTATTTATTAGAAGATGTAAGCCTTACAGAAAAAAACATTTGAAAGGCACATATTATAACGTCAGTGGAAACGTCGGAAATGGCTTTCAAACGATGTCCTTCAAAAAGGTCAGCTGCATTATAACCGCACGTGTATGGCTAGAATGTAAGAACGTGGTCGAAGCAAAATGAAGTATTTCATGAACATATTGTTTTTTCCATCCGCATTTATATTTCAGTCACCATGGATTACTTAAGCTGGAGTTTGGTTAAGTTTTTAAAGACTTTCAAGGGCTTTTTCTTCATCTACGTTTTATGTTACGTGGTTTCACCCGCATATGTTTCGATCCCGTGGGAATATCGGGATAGAAAGTCCTATGTTACTACACCCCCTGTTGTATGTAGGTACACGGATAGTTTATAAACAGGATCAATATTCTGGTTATAAACTATCCGTGTGCCAAATTTCATTCAAATCCGTTCAGTAGTTTTTGCGTGAAAGAGTGACAAACATACATCCATCCATCCTGACAAACTTTCGCATTTATAATATTAGTAGGAAGTAGGATTACTCTATACTAATAATAACGCTGAAGTTGAGTTTGTTTGTTTGAACACGCTAATCTCTGGAACTGCCAGTCGGATTTAGAAAACCTTTTTTGCATTTGATAGCCTAATTCTTGACGAAGGCTATTTAACAACATGCTAGGGCCCTTAGGATGCAAACAAAAAGGAAAAAAACTCAGAAATAACGCAGGAAGAGCAGGCGATACTATGCGATGGGATGGATCGGGGGAAAAGAAATTTCACGCGGTCGAAATCGCGGACAGAAGCTAGCTAGCTTTGTTTGCTAAATCATTGCTTCATATGTTCGAAAAAATGGTTTGCATACCAACGTAAATAACGCAATTAATGTTGTCGTAAATGTATAAACTGCAACTTTATCTCCACAAACTTTACCTACAGAATCCAAGTCTTCACAGCATGGCCCTGATTATGATGCAGCTAATAATATAAATCGTCAGTCATCATTTTATGACGCCCACGATGTCTATACGAGTTGGGACATAGGTACTACATAAAACATACCTTTTGATTATTACACTCGCTCACTCTGTGAGTCACAATTAATTACCTATTTCATACAGTCATAATGTATCTAGATATTAGTTATTACCTAGATGTAGGTACAGTAATGCTCGGATGAAAACGGTTCGTATTTATAATGGTATCTAACTAGCTAGTCAGTTTGTGAGACCGGCAATTTGAGCAGTCGATTGCCCAAAAGTTATAGAAGGGACAGAAGATAAACTAAAGGTTTTAGGACATTGATTTATATTCTGTGATTAAACTCACACACTGAATGTTAATTTTATTTGGAAAATCATATTATACTTTTACAATATTTGTAAATAATATGTGATCTATCACATGTATAGTGAAGGTGCATCGTCTTCACATATAATGTACCTATACAAAATATTGTGAAACATTTTAAGAGAGTAACGGCGGAGTTTCTTGCCCATTCTTCTCCATACGAAACTACCTTTTGGAAGGGGCGACTAGAATCTCAACCACTAAACGCGAACAACTAAAAATTTAATTCATTTTTTATTGTATATTTTGACATTCGAAAGGATTTGGATGAAATTTAGCATACCTATGGGAAGACCATGAGCTGGAGAAGGACATAGCTTACTTTTCATCGTGGATCGCAGACGAAGTCGCAACAACAACTAGTTTGAAATAAATGCTTTGACACTTGCAAGCAAAGAAGGAGACAAAGTTCCTTTATAAATAAAAGTTATAGAAAAAGTTCCTACCAAGGTAGCCGTAGAAGTTCTAACTCTTAACGAATACAATATTGAGATTAGGACCATGCTCAATTTAAATACAACAAATCGGGTTGATACAATACAGACCAGTAACTTATAGGAACCCAACATAAGTTATACAATAACATTGGCAACAGAACGCCTTGATGCCGTTAACTTTGCAAGGCTGAATGAAAGTCAAGTCAAATAGTTGACTAAATCACTAGTTACTTTATGCACTTAATAACGTTTTGTTAAAGCTTAGACTGGTGTAATTAATTCTCTTAATAGATTGGCATACCAATGTAATATAAATGTTGTTTCGATAATTCTTAGGGACTTCGGCTATCGTAATTGTTAGATATAAATTTTAATTAACGGTTTTACACACAGTTATCGCCTTATCATTGATTTTATTACTGCATTTATTCGGCTCCAGTATTTACTAAGGTAGTCCTGAGAAAGACCCACAGATTACACTAAGTAAATGTTGCTGAGTACATTGGTGGCCCAGTGATAACGGCCGCAACTTACGAGTTGTAATTCGTAGGTTACTTTGTGTAAATTATTTCATCACCACTGCTCTCAAAACGGTGAAGGAAAACATCGTGAGGAAACCGGCATGTTCTAGAACATCAATCAACCCGCACTGGACCCGCGTGGTTGATTTACGGCCCACTCCCTCTCTCAGAGAGGAGGCCTGTGTCCCAGCAGTGGGAACATTATAGGCTAGTTGTACTATACTATAAATGTTGTTTGAAGACTTAAGTTCTAAGAGTGGCAATATTCTGATCGTGTCGACGGTACTCTTAGTCATTGCTTTTTAGGGTTCCGTAGCCAAATGGCAAAAAACGGAACCCTTATAGATTCGTCATGTCTGTCTGTCCGTCCGTATGTCACAGCCACTTTTTTCCGAAACTATAAGAGCTATACTGCTGAAACTGTATAGCTCTTATAGTTATACTGGTAAGTAGATGTATTCCGTGAACCGCATTAAGATTTTCACACAAAAATAGAAAAAAAACAATAAATTTTGGGGGTTCCCCATACTTAGAACTGAAACTCAAATTTTTTTTTTCATCAAACCCATACGTGTGGGTATCTATGGATAGGTCTTCAAAAATGATATTGAAGTTTCTAATATCATTTTTTTCTAAACTGAATAGTTTGCGCGAGAGACACTTCCAAAGTGGTAAAATGTGCTCCTCCCCCCCCTGTAACTTCTAAAATAAGAGAATGTTAAAACTAAAAACAAATATATGTAAACTTCCATCGAAAATTGGTTTGAACGAGATTTAATAAGTAGTTTTTTTTTAATACGTCATAAATCGTAAACCGCAATTTACCTTTCATTCAATCAACTCATGATTGATTTTTATAGATAAAAGTACGGAACCCTTCGTGCGCGAGTTCGACTCGCACTTGGCCGGTTTTTTTTATATATAGTTAGCCATGTAACCACGTTGATTGCAGCATCAATGGCAATCCTTAGGTCATTCTGGTAGTGGGATTGAGTGATGATAAAATATTATAATACGACATTGAATAGAGCATTGTCGACTTATATTGATTCCTAACAGTCAGTCAACGTCAGCGTTTTCGTAGAGCCATAAATCCCAGTAACTAAACTGCAATTTGGGGATTAATTAAAAAATAATTTATGCGAATTAACTTTTTGAATGTCAAATGTTACAAAAGACCAGCATCCTAACTCCGTGACACACTATCACTTAGAATCTGAATCATTTTGAAGGATGTTACTAATCCATTGCTTCATTATGTTCGTAACATTTGTCTGCTCAACAACGGAAATAACGCAATGAATGTTGTTGAACTGTCGAAATGAAAGCCATTTCTAGTGTTAGTGTGTAACGAACCCAAAACTACCTTCTTTTCATAACTTCTTAGTGTTTGAGATAGGAAGAAGAGTACATAACATACCATCATGCCTCGTTTCCCCGAAAGGTTGGGCAGAGGTGTACAGACGCCAGCACATCAAGCTTAGTAGCTTGATGTGCTGGCGTCTGTACTCCTCTGCCAAATGCCATCTGTCAAATTTCTTTAATAGATTTTTCAATTTTATTGCTAAAGCATTAAGGTTCAAGGTTAACTGGGAAAATTTGACAGTTTCGGATAGCTTGACCGGCTGGCATCTGTACCAGTACACCCATTCTGCCTATGGTACACCCATGATTTCACAAGTTAGGTTTGACTGGTTGAATGCTTTTATTACAGAAACAATAAAGCCTCTCTCGCTTGGATCTACGTTCGCATACTTAGGGTGAAGTTCCATGCAAGCTTATTGCCATCCATATTGCAAGAAGAATTGCTATAATGTAAACTTCTCAATGATATATATTATATCTGAAGGCCAATTCTCGTAATTTCAACGTTCAAAATCTAATCGCAGTCTCATCTCGGCGACAAACAAATGTCAAAAACTTGTCAAAATGAAGGGAAATTAGACGTATTTTTTGACAGATTGAGACAGATCAGACAGAGAGAAAATTACGAAAATTGCCCCTCTGGTCAAACAAAGCATGCCAAGATCTAGGCTAGTGTAGTTCCAGTCTATCCAACTTTCAAAGAACCAAACAACTTACCGCAAAACTTGAACAACAGCTTATCGTTAGCGGAATCCTGGATTGTCGATAGTTTACCTGATTGGGGGCTACCAATCAGGTCAGAATCGACGTGATTGTTGCCGATATGATCGTAATTCGTAAGGGTATAGCTTGATTGGTAACAGTAAGCTTTACGTAGACTTGTGGAGATAGCGGTAAAGGGAATATAAGGAGATATAAAGTATGACAACAATGAAAGGCTATCTACTAATGGTTGGTGGGTGGTCCATTGGTTGCAAGCGCGACGGTAAAGCGTTTTTAATTGAAAAGAGGAGTCTTTCACCAGCATTCTATGATGATATTGAAACATTAGATTAAAATGAAATATAGTGGTTCCTTGTTCCAGATCATTGACCATTTCTAACGCTATTAAAAATAAATATTCAGTATCAACGGAGTGATTACGTAACACACTATTAGTAGCAATGCTTTAATTTTGTCAGTTCAACAACATTCATTGCGTTATTTACAATGTTGAGCAGATTTTTTTTCGAACATATGAAGCAATGGATTGGCAATATCCTTCAAAATGATTCAGATTGTGTTCCGTAATTAGGGCGCTGGACAAGGAAGGGACACCGAATCAAAAGACTGTGCTATAACGTCTAGTTTTATCATTCTCTGACTGCCTAGATTAACACGTTGCGGGACGCACTGCATTAGCAGTAGATTTGTCGGTGTTGAAAATGACAGTACGGGCACCGCCGGAACTGAGGTACGGGCATTACAGCGAAACTTTGTATAGAGGAACAAGGAAACCCGTTTTTACTGACATACCACATCAATACGGCTATGAAAGCACTGACATCGTATATTATTCTTTAGTATTGCTCTAGGGCGGTACGGATAAAGCAGTGGTCGGAACTTGTATGGACAATTTTACTGTCATATCGCATAATTTGAAAAAGTCAGTACCGTCCCGCAACGTGTTAATAGAGTTTTGTCTTCCTATCCTGCCCTCTGTGTCTCAAAGCATGCAGTCAAAGTGACTTCTGCGCTGCCACTGACAACGCCGTGAGAGGCCAAGTTTTGGGACGAAAAAAATAAAATTTAAAATACAGTCGTGCCAGCGACATGAAGAAGATAAAGAATAGAGTTTTGAGGTTTAGAGGCATGAGGAACAGGGTGTAAAGTTCACTCATCCTCCATAGAAAAGGGAGGATCCGCCGACCAGACGAGTGTTGTGTCTGGCGGGCTATTGCCCAACGATTGATGTTGGGAAATTGCATCTATGCTAATTGCGCGGTAAACTCTGCTTGCGCGATGCAGGATTTGCGTGACGTCAGTATGACGCGTTGTTTGCATGTGGCGTTGTAGATACCGCTACAGAGGTATGGTCGACTTTTGTAGTGTCTGTAGTTTTGATCCGATGCGTTGCTTGTTTTGTCTCCAATACCCTTAATAACTTGTTCCAATCGAAGGCAAGGTGTCCACAATCAACTATTGTTAGTCAATACTCTCGTTACGACACTATCAGACTGACGTTACGTTCAACTATAACATTGATCGCTGATAGTGAAAAGTTTACTCTAAAACAACTTTTGTTTTCACCACGAAGTCTCGTTTTATGAGAATCTCAATGCTGTAAGTCGTTAAGTGAATAATACAAAACATCCCTATTATTGTGGTTCTGCTTGGATAACCTGCAGCTAATAACCACACAGACTGACGTGTTGTAAGTCGTGGGGTCGAACCCAGACAGGCACTTTATGTACATAAAGTGCCTTTGATTTTAACACCACTGCTCTCAAAATGATGCAGGAAAACATCGCGACAAAACTGGCATATCCTAAAACCAAAAATTCGAAGACGACACACCTGAACTGGGCCCGCGTGGTGGGTTACTGTGCGGGCCACTCGAGGAGGTATGTGTCCCATCAGTGGACAAGTGAAATCAGGCCATTACCCTAAATTTATGACGTCTCCAGTACTTACCATGCATGTGCATATTCACGGTTTGGTGCTGCATAGATACTGAATCCAAGCTGCTAATTCAGTATCTGGCCTGCGCCTATGTGCAGCAATGTACTGCGATAGGCTGAGTTGAATAAACTAATAATTAACGGAATTTCCAGTACATTTTCTAATTGCAACGTTGCCAGCTAACATCTAACACAACCTTCACCTAATCATGCGGCACAGCCTCCAATCTATTATTGTAGCCGCAGATAAAATCGTAAGGGTAGTGTCTGACTGCCGCGGTAACATTCCGTCGCCGCTCGCGAGTCATCATAACTCAATCGAACAGGGATCTTGATTGCGCTGCTGGCCATGGAGGCGGTAGGGTTAGCAGAGAAATGGAGATGACGGTTTAGCAGAAAATGGTGAGAGAAAATAGTTGACAGGTATAGGGAATCAGAAGAGCGCGGGGAAGACCTGGATGATGACTCACGCAGACCAGGGAAGCATGGCACAAAAGGAAGGAGGGCCAGCAGTGGGTGGAACAGGTTGCCAATGATAATGAGGATGATAGGGAATCAGTGATATGGCATCGTCGCCTACCGATTTATGTATTTGTGTACCTAGTTTTAAGAGTTTTTTTTTATCATTGTCATTCTCAACCAAAGGACCTGCCATCTAATCTCTTCACCACCCTTGGTTGACTGGTAGAGAATTCCTAAGGCATTAAGTCCGCCTTTGTACCTTTTTGTGCGAAAATTTTAAATAAATAAATAAATAATAAAATGGTGACTGGATAACGTAATATCATGACTGTGTTACCCGAAGGAACAGGCAGAATTATATTGTTTATCTATCTAGTACTGGGTGTAGGTACCTATACAAAACCCCCATGCCTACCACATTTGGCAAAGTTTTTTCAGTTCTTTGTAATCGGGGGCGAGTATTTTAGCACAAATTGAGACTCCAGGTACTCAAAAATTCCTGATGAAGAAACCCTAATACCAATTCTATCGAATTGGGATTCAAGCCCGGACCCCACGGTCTGCAGTGATGTCTACTACACTACTAACCCAGCGAGGCAGCATTTCTGTAGTTTGAACCAATAAAATATTTTCTCTCTTTTGAGACCAAAAAGATATCATTATTTATTTCACAATAACTTTAAAACTTATCTGCCAACCGTACACAGTAAACTAAACGAGTCGCATGCCTTTCCGGATTCTATCTGTGAGTCTGTGAGCGCAAATCTCGGAAACTGAGTTAGCTAGAACAAATTTTAATGCTACTTAGTAATTGTCGGTGGGCTTGCATTTTGTTGACTAGTTGAATGTCGTGGGTTTGTTTGAAGTTTGAATTTTAGAGTTGGAGATAAGCTATTTTATTCAAGAATATTTACAAGATGGGACACCAGGTCTACATGATAAATGATTTCATTTTGTAAGTAGGTTTGTACAAACACTTTTACACATCAATCATATTTTAAAACTAGATGAGGTCGGCGTTTCCTATCTGACTAGTCTGAGACGAAAGGCCGAAACAAACTCAGAGGTCCATAGTCTCTTTTAAAGTCCAGACATAATCTTGGTCAGATCATAATATGAAGACCATGTAGATCGATGTCTGAGATGGTCTTTTGAGGAAAGAACCACACATATTGAGAGGACCTGTCCAGTCAGTGCACGCATTTGTCAGAAATCGTGCAGCTCAACTCAAAACTTAAGGAGCTCAACGATTCGATGAACAATACCAGGGAAGGAACATTTGGGTAGGCCGCATAAATTGCTCAAACTGCCAAAAACCCAAATTATGAGCATAGTGATGATGAGATAAATCTCTAAAGTTTAGCCAGAGAATAAAACCAAAGTTTTTTGAAAAACTTAGGTTAATTTGATATTGGATTGGATATTTAAACTGGTTGTCTTAGAAATAATGGCTTAAATAATTCATGCCGAAACACCTACAAACAATCTGTTTTTTCTATCATCACTACTAAGATAAAATTTTGTGACAGACGTACCGACAGACATCGTACGAAGATTTAGATTCGCAAATAGATTGCGACTTTTGTAATATGCTAGGAGAAAGTGGTCAAGTGTATATGTATAACAGTGCCATCAAACATACTAACAAACAAACAGACAGGCAGACACCAAACAAATCATCCTTAAGTGTGACATTATGCCTATAAATGTCCATCTTTGGCACATCCGCGATGCACACGCCAATGTAAATGATTTCTTGGACAAGACATGGACAGACTGTCCATCACTTGTCCAATGTCCATTAATAGAGATTGAGGCTCAAGTCATAAATATTGATGGCATTAGCCTAAGCAGGTCTAATGAGATTGAAAACAATGAATTTTGTTAGGTGGTTATTGGCTTTGATAAAGGCTGTCATTTGTAGATCTTTAGCTGTCGTTACGGGTAGTTAGGAGCCTGAAAGTCTGACAACCAGTCTTACCAGGGGGATAGATCCCCCTTGGTAAGACTAACATGGAATATGATAATGTTACCCAGTAACTGGGTTGTGGAGGTCAGCTATGCAGTCGCTCCATGCAAAATACTAGTGTTCCCCTGCATCTGGTAAGACTGAAAGCCGACCCCAACATAGTTGGGGAAAGGATAGGCATATAATGGAGTCTTTTGTAAAAACAATCAAAGACTTTTACCCGGAACATTGCAAATCAATATTTTATACGTTTTTGGTACGTAATTCGTTGGTTCCCCCAGTCAGTAATACCTAAAGTGACTATTAAAGTTATATCGACGAAATATGCATCAGCCTCCCTCCTGTTATATTCAATTTGTCTCATTTTTTTACTTGGCATTTTTTAACCATAGCATGCTGGCAAACTTTTGATCAATACTGTTATTGGTTCCATCGCTAGTTTTCGTGCAGCACTTATTTACTACAAAATTGCACAAGAAATTGTTGAACAGTAATTGTTAAAGTTTAATGGAGTTTAATGGGTCATTAACGTTAAAGAACATCTGTGGGTAAGGCAGAAAGGCTGAAATAAAATCACGTAACCACGGACTATATGAAGCAATTACCGAGATCAAAAATGCCGTTAATTCTTACAGCTGAGCTCATGATGAGAAATGATAATCATAAAAATTCTCAACAAGAAAGGCCTTTCAATAGCTGTTAATAACACTAATTATTGTTAATAAACCTGCCAGTTTGTTAACTTACTAATTAATCCGGAATAAACAATAGACCGTTAGCGAATCTTCACGTAAAACTATAATTAAGGGCAAGACAGTAATTGAAGTCCTTTTTTGTCACTCTAGATGGGATAATTCCTTTTTTGTCACGTTTCATCGGACAATCAGTTTTATGATAATTTATTATTTTATTTTTTTGCTTATATTATACAAGCTTCTGCCTGTGACTTCGTCCGCGCGAAATTTCTTGTTCTAGAGTGATTTTAAATAGTCTATAGCCTTCCTCATGAATTAAACTCATCATCTGCCTAGCCTTTTCCCAACTATGTTGTGGTCGGTTTCCAGTCTAACCAGATGCAGCTGAATACCAGTATTTACCTTTTTACTTATTTTCCTCAAGAATTTGACTATCAAATGCAAACATAATGTTTCAAATCTAACCGGTAGTTCCAGAGATAACCGCGTTTAAACGAACAAACAAACTCATCGGCATAATTATTAGTATTAGATTATTAATATAATTACTGGTCTTGAGAGCTCCGGCTGTCGAGTTTGTAGTTCTGAGTTTCATTCTCTGATGAAGTCGTAGTTTTTGGTTAAAACATTTCTGTGATAGTCCAGAGCATTTTGATTAGCTGGCAACAGTCGAATTGTGTGAACGTGGACATTTAGCAGTTTATTCCATTTTCTTTCTTTGTAACTCTTTTACACGTCACCTACATGTAGCTTGTAGCATTTTCTTTTAAATATAATGTATGTGTCTAACCTCTCCTTACCTCTCCTACTCTGCTGATTTCTGGTCCAGCATTATGTTGTAATTACGTTTGGTACCTGAAAGAAGAAAACACAGGAATTAATATTGAGAACTGTAGATCTACAACTTTGTTGATGGTATGCCATGTATTGTTGAGTTTTTTTTAAATTTTTTTTTTATTTATTTCAACAAAAGAGTACACAGATGGGAATACCCATATCTTCTGCCAAACTGCAGGACAGTTTGTCGGCAGAGTGGGCCATTCCCTCTCACTGAGAGGAGGCCTGTGTCACAGCAGTGGGAACATTATAGACTTATTATGCAACTAATTATTCATTCGAGGCGTTTGCTCATTAGGACATTTTCAAAATGTCGGACATCTAAGAATAGGGACAATCATCACCTGCCTAGCCTTTTCCCAACTATGTTGGGGTCGGCTTCCAGTCTAACCGGATGCAGCTGAATACCAGTATTTTACATGGAGCGACTGCCTGTCTGACCTCCACAACCCAGTTACTGGGTAATACGATACCAATTGGTAAGACTGGTTGTCAGACTTTCGGGCTTATGACTACCCGTAACGACTGTCAATAGGGACAATATGCTGAAAAAAAGTCTGAGGTAATCTGTAGACAACGACATGCTGGCAATGTATCGGATACCACACTGCGCTCCAAAACACAAATCACTGACATTGCTCAAAAAGCCGCTAAGTTGAAGTGGGACTTGGCTGCCCATGTTTGCCGTGTGCCCAATGAGTTGTGGGCCAGAATAACCTTTACATGGAGCCCTGACACAGCTGGAAGGCGTCGCGGCAGACCACGTGGAAGATGGCGGGACGAGCTGGAGAAAACAAAAGACCAGTCGACCAGGTCCACTTTAGCGCTGGATCGAAAGAGCTGGAAGTCATGGGGAGACCTTTGCCCAACAGTGGGATTATACAGGCTAACAGTAACAGTAAAAACTACCAATGCCTCGTGTACGAGAGACCTTATTTTTTATGCAACAATAAATAAATAATCTATCAGGCTAATATACATAAATCAAGCGCAGTGCACTTAGTGCAGTGATTAACTAGTTTAATACAACAACAGTATTAAAATAAACCATGTTATTGATAACGTCGGGTTAATTAAGTTGTTCCAATATGACGACATTTTATTTAAACTGGAATAGATTTATGGATTGGTTATAAAACATTAAGTACGTAGTAATCCACTGGACTTGTTATCATTCTGAGATTTATTTTAATTGAATTATATTGAAGGTGCAACTGGTGTGTAGGTGTAGTGGTTGCATTCAGTACTGTTGAGCTTGTGGTCGATTTATTTCATATTGAAGGTGCAACTGGTGTGTAGGTGTAGTGGTTGCATTCAGTACTGTTGAGCTTGAGGTCCTGGTTTCGATTCCGTTCCTGTCTAAGCCGGCTCCAGTTCCAGCTGAATACCAGTATTTTTCATGCAGCAACTGGGTTGTGGTTGGAGGTCAGATAGGCAGCTATCTCACCTCTACAACCCTGTTGCTGGTTACATTAACGATAGTCTGACAACCAACCCTACGCTTTGGTAGGTAGGAATAGGCCCAAAGCCAGAAGCCCGAAACTGACACTTTCGAGTTTCTGGCTTTCGGCCTATTCATTGTTATAATCAAAATTCAAGCTTTATTCTGTTATAATAACAATGATAATTTAGTGCAATGTCATCACAATTAATATCATATTCTTCCAGTAAACAATTGGTGCCAGATCACATTTGTTACAACCAAATGGAGGAATGTTCTTGCACGAATTGTCTCAATGCTGAACCTGCTCCTCATAGTAAATAGTAAAGTATATAAATAGTTAACATCATTATAATTGGAACGAAGTTCCTTATCGCGCGTTGCGAAAGGGAGCTAGACGGAAAAAATTAAGACCAAAAGTTGAACGACACTTTTTGCTATAGTTGTAAGCCGTTCGGCGTGCGCGTGCTTCTCTGTCTGTCTCTCTCTCTCTCTCTTATAGAAAGCAAGCTAGTTATACTTCGTTCCATTCGGGTGTCCC
Source organism: Apamea sordens (assembly GCA_945859715.1). Taxonomy (NCBI): domain Eukaryota; kingdom Metazoa; phylum Arthropoda; class Insecta; order Lepidoptera; family Noctuidae; genus Apamea; species Apamea sordens. The sequence continues at coordinate 16,508,642 of OX244001.1, forward strand.
TTGACACCTCTCAAGTTTTTATTTTTATTTTACAGGTTGTAACTGTTGTAAGTGGCCCTATAAGATATCTATAAGACTCTGCTACTAATGGTTGAAGGATTGGATATCATCTTGATTTGTGTCTTGTTTCAGCAGTAGTGGCCACGTGGTAACGGCCGTGACCTACAAGATGTACGTCGTAGGTTCGAACCCCGTCAGGCGCTTTACGTTGTGTAAACTATTTCATCACCACTGCTCTCAAAACGGTGAAGGAAAACATCTTAAGGAAACCGGCATGTTCTAGAACCAAAAATTCGAAGACATGTGACATCTGCCAACGCTGTGTCCTAGCTGTGGGAACATTATAAGCTGATTATGATTGTCATCTTTGTGATTATTCCCACAGTTATAAGTAATATAGGCCAAATATCTGAAATTCAATATCAAATAAGAACTCAGACTTCACTAAATAGGAGTTTAGCTTGTGCTCCTTCTACGTTTAGCGTAATACGTTTTGGCACCAAATACAAACAATATCTGAAAAAAGATAATTTTGCGGGGTGGATGGTACTCCATATCTTTATATGGCTGATGGAATGTGTCCGGAATAAAGATGAACGCGACTTGATGCTGAACGAATTAAAGTTAAATAGGCTGGTGGGTCTGATTCAAAGTATTTTGGCAAACCCTAAATCGGATGCAGCCATAAAATTATGTAATTTAGCATTAGTCGTTCAGCAGTGAGCAGCAGCCTTTTAGTATTACTATAATGTAATTTTGATTTTTTTCCCTCGTGTATTATATCTAGGTATATTTATATTGTTATAAGGTAGGATGGGGTTGACATTTCCTTATTGGACAAAAACCCCTTTTAAATTTAAAAAAAACTTGAGAGGTGTCAAGGGACACCCCGATGGAACGAAGTTCAAAGAGAGAGAGAGAGACAAACAGAGAAACACGCGCACGCCGCACGGCTTACAACTACCTATAGCAAAAAGTATCGTTCCAACTTTTGGTCTTAATTTTTTCCGTCTAGCCTCCTTTCGCAACACGCGATAAGGAACTTCGTTCCAAAAATAAAGAAATAAAAAATAATCTTTTTTCCAGTACTATGTAAGCAGTATTATCATCCCTAGAGTATTAACATGGCACATCGCCTTTTTTTATTAGCCATTAATATCTCACGGCTGGGCAAAGTCATCCCTACTCTCTTTCTACTTCTATCTGCCCAGAGCTGCCAAGGACCAATCTTTATTAAAGGAGACCAGCTCTTCACGCCATCTCCAACTGGGCCTGGCGCGATGTCGTTTGCCATTAAGCGGCATTGACTTTTACTTCACCTATCTAGTGCGTCGTCTAAACCACCTGTGTGAGAGTTTCCTTCAAAACTCGACTTGCCATAGTGTTCCTACTGCTCTAAAAACGGTGAAGGAAAACATTGTGAGGAAACCGGCATGTCCTATAACTAAGAATAAAGACATGTGACTTCTACCAATCCGCACTGGGCCCGCGTGGTGGATTATGACCCACTCTCTCTCACAGAGAGGAGGCCTGGGTTCCAGCAGTGGGAATATTATAGCTTAATGCTTATGCTCGACTTATAGAAGAAGTAACACTCTTTGGACTTCTAGAACGTCGTCCATTCCACCTGTATGATAGTTTACTTAAAAAACTCGTCATATTAACGTCCGTGTAACATCGTACTTACCAACATCCATGACAATTTCGTAATGAATTCTAACAATTAGTCAGCACGAACTGCATTTGATCGCGATGACCCTAATGCTTAACAAACTGTTTATTTTGAGTCCCTGGCTCAATGGATGTGACCTCAATTAACACTATGCTGTAATTATAACGATATGTTAGCTACTGGTGAGTTTTACTGTAGTATAATTATGGAGAACATGGCTTTTTGTTTTTGTTTGTTATTGTGACTGTTCTATATAGAGGAGGAAGAGCGTAGTAGCTCCTAGGTCAGCGTGGTAATTGTTTAATAGCTTTCATTTTGACCATTCAACAACATTCATTGCGTTATTTGCACTGTTGAGCAGACAAATTTTTCGAACATTATAAAGCAATGGATTATCAGTATCTTTCAAAATCATTCAGATTGAGATTAATTATGTTTTACGCAATTAGAGTGCAGTTGTCTGTCTCATGTTCGAAAAAAGATAACGTAAACAAAAGGGTACACCTACGTACACTTTGACAGGTGTCATAATCAACAACAACAAGACAACACACACAACAAACACAATAATTATGCTGGACACAAAGAACCGTATTGCCTTATTCTGTATATCGATACCTTTAGACTCAAAAGGCGTAAACGCCAAAAGGCCACTTTTCAGGAAAAGCAAAAAACAAAAAATATTTTAAGAAAAAAATCATAACTTTTTTGTTTCAAGACTGAGTAAGTTCATTTTTGGCCCAAATTCTTAAATTTTGAAGATAAACAGTACGATTATATAATATTTAGGATAAATTAATAAATATAGAAAATAGGATTGTTATACGCCCCAAAAAAAATTTAAAAAAATTGTTTACAACCCTAAATTTTACATTGTCTGTAGAATGCTTAGGGCGTATAGGTCACTTAAAGCGTCCTTTCTTGCTAAAAAGGGTTGTATTGACAGTCAACGGAGTATGTACTTAATATGAACACCACATTATGATAAACGGTTAGGGTTTAAACGTCACTACAAGCGTCTATTGTTGTAAAGAAGGGGTATATAACACAGTCACCGGAGAAGTATTTAGCTAATATACACGAATCATATAAACTCAAACTCGACGGGTTTATTAGTAGTCCCTAAAAAGTTCCACTATCCATCTCCTGGCTCCATCATCAGACCCTCCACACCAAGTGCAATAAATTTTAGACTCGACAAAACTAATCATATGATCCCAAACCCGAGGGGTTTACTAGTAGCCCCTGGCCCCATCATCAGATCAGCTCCAATACACCAAATTATAGTTTTGTCCGAACTACATAATACATACAAAGTTTCATTTCGATACGACAATTAGAAGTAGGTTAAAATTTACTTCTAAGATTTTATTACATTCTTAGTTACAAGTAAAGCTAATAAAAGCGTGTTAAAAACAACCCGTAAAGGCGTAAAAATGTTATGCTGTTGGTATGGAACAGTTCGAAACCCACGCGGACTAAATGCTAGTTGTCACTTTTTCGAACGATTTTGCTCTGTGCGAGGAGTTATGGCAATACGTACTTATGCTTAAAAAAAGTAAGTATTAAGACATGGCAGACAGCAACAAAATAATATTGATAACAATACCTACTCAGCGTGATACTTGTTGACGCATACTAAAACACTGAAACAATAATTGCTTAATTTCTTAAAATAATATTTATGGATGTAAAATTTGCGCACTGATATTAAAGGAGATAATAAGAGAGCGATGTAATTATCTGTACTTTATTTAGGGCTGATTTTCCCAACGCCAGATAATTTTATCCAAGGAATGATTTTGAATTTTTGACAGTTCTTCCATGCAAAATCTGTCAGACGTCAATTTTACACATCAAAATCAGCCCGCAAATAAGGGCTATGTTTTTAATCGACAGATCATTTTTATTCGTGGAATAAAATTGACGTCTGACATATTTTGTGTGGAATAACTGTCAAAAATTCAAAATTATTCCTCGGATAAAACTATCTGCCATTGGAAAAATCAGCCTTATATTATGTGGATTTTTTATTTTGAACAAACCGAAAACTAAATTCGTTGCGTAACGTGACCTCTCTTAACCTACCATAAATATGAATAAGGGCTGATTTTTTCAATCATCTGATAACTTTATTCGAGGAATAATTTTGAATTTTTGACAGTTATTTCATACAAAAACTGTCAAACGTCAATTTTATTCCTCGAATAAAAGTTATCTGGCGATGGAAAAATCAGCCCTAAGACGCATATTAAAAATCAAATCCAAAAAAGATTCGGAAAAGTAGGCAGGTAAGTAAATAGGTATGAGCTAATCTCATCGCACACTCATAGAAATGCGATGAGATGAGCGATGTATCCAGGACCGGAAAAAAATCTGAAGAACTACAATGGCCTAATAGTACACAAACTACAGGGTGGCCAGGGACATTGACGCGCAAACTGTAACCATGAATTCAGCACAGCAATACCTACGTGGTCTAAATGTATGGAACAGCTTTTTTTTTTAATCACCTACGCAAAGTTTCAACCGGGTTCAGAATCTTGTACTGAATTGCGCGTCGATGTCCCTATGCCTCCTATAAGTACGAAAGTACCTACAGCCTCATAAATTACGCTATCAATGATAAAAAAGGGCGTCACTCCACTCAAGATAAGATCTAACTATCTACTCTTTAGATATTATGTATTAAAAGTAAAACTTACTTTTTAAAATAAATAAATTAGGTTTTAATGTCAAAATTCAATAAATTTATAGCCAATTTATTGCCAATTTTTTCAATAAAACCTGATTTATGACCAACAACACGACCAACAGTTTTTTCCCCATTTGTAAATGGGAAAGAAACTATTGGTCATTTTGTTTTGTTTTTTCACGTTGCCGGATGCATAAACAGCTTGTCGGGTTTCTACTTATCAAAAAAACATAATCTTCCTTTTGACGCGGTCGGGTAAAATTTGTCTGGTTAGCTCTGTCGGCGCAGTGGCGCTTTTGTGGGTCGTACGCAGGTTCGATTTTATTTCAACATGGCTTGTGATACATAATTATTATTTTATTACTTATATGATATTTCCCCTACTTTCGCGGGCACAAGGCATACTTACTAGTGGACCTATCTTAGGTCCACATGCCTTGTTCTGCTCGTGCATTTTCAGAAAAAAAAACTTTGTAACCTGTTTTTTTTTTCGTAAAAATTGCTTAAGAGTCACTCCATATCTTAAGGCTGGCAATTATGAAACTATGTTACGAATGCTCTAATTAGTCTGAACTCAATAATATTCATTTATAATCCCATTTTATTACACTTGACAATGTATTCTATTGCCTATTTCAAATTATGTACTGAATTTCATCATTGACATGGTAAATATGGTATCAAATACTATGTAGTTCATGTTTTTAAGAGCACTGTCAGAGTATTTCGATCTACAAACATAACTTTCGGTCATAAGACTATTACTTAGTGTAATTCAATATTAGAATTTTCGGTCGTAAAATGCTAAAAATAAATATGACAAAATAACTAATACAGAGTATAGGACACAGTTGATATTTTAGAGATAATCTCAGTTAGGGCGTATGAGTCATATTTAATTTTATAACGGAATAATAGTGGTGTATGCACCATATGACCAAGATTTAGCGGTATCAACGTTAAGTCATATGAGTCAATTTTATTTTTATACGAGAATAAGAAGGGCGTATGCTCAAGTTTTGGTTAACGACTTTATTATACGACCTTTAAGTTTTTTAATAATTGTGCATGTTACCCAAATAACCATTAAAATAAAAATTTATATCAAATACGCCACATGTCTTTAAAAAATCTCCAAAAATCACGTGGGCCGTATTCGCCTTAATTTTGCGAATTTCGCAGTTTTAACTATACAGATTGATAGAGAAAAAAAAACTGAATATAACTGCATCAAAAAGTCATTTTGGCCCAAATGGCGTTTACGCCCTTTGAGTCTAAAGGTATCGATATGAGTTAGCTCCTTGCCAAATCTTATTGAAATGCCATTGAAAAAGCACACTTGCTAACTTAATTTTTTCTAGTGTTCCATTATTCTATCTTTTAGGAATCCTCTGTCAAACAGTGTCAGAATCAATCACTCTAACTTGAATCTCTCAAAAGTCCCAAAATAGACTCAAACCTACTTTAATTAATTAACGTATGTATCGCCCTTACAATACTCTAAGTATATCAAGAACATTTAAATACAGTTCAGTACAAAGAGCTCATTCAGTACTGCTTTTAATAAACTCTTAGTCCAGATCAAGTTACGTTTATTTTAGCCCTAACAGGGCTGGCACTGCCATGAGATTAACAATTTTGAGAACATAAATAAAATTATCGCGACTCGGTAAACGTAAGGTGGGACGCCCTCAGGCTAGGTGGAGCGACGATCTTCGCAGGATGGCTGGTAGCAGCTGGATGAGAGTTGCCGAAAATTCAGTTGAATGGCGTGCAATAGGAGAGGCCTATGTCCAGCAGTGGACTGCTGTAGGCTGATGATGATGATGAAATAAAATGATCTAATGGCTTTTCCAAACATATTGCATAAAACGGTAACTGTTGATTGGCACAGGCACTTTACTTCATATATTTAATTTCATCACCACTGCTCTCAAAACGGTGACGGAAAACATTGTGAGGAATTCGGCATGTCCTAGCATTAAAATTTCTAAGACATGTGACCAACCCGCACTGGGCCCTCGTGGTGGATTATGGCTCACTACTTCTCACAGAGATGCCGCGTCAGTGGGAACATTATAGGCTGATTATTATGCTTGTAATAGACGTTTATTATAGGCAAGGCAAAGATGAGACCCTTATAATCCTGATAATAGAAAGGAAGAAAAATACGGTTCATGAAATACAGCGCGCTGACGGACGGACAGCGGAGGCTTAGTACTAGGGTTCCGGTCGTAGATGGAGATGGATTGGGAATACGATGATATAACAGTTATTATTAAATTATTAAAAGCTGTGATGTCCTACTGCAGGACAAAGACTCTCCTTCCACTTCTCTCTGTTTAAAGCTGATAAGGTCCAGTTCTTGTTGAAGGAGTCCAGGGGGCCTAAAAAGGCCACTTTAAGCAATACCTCTAAAAACTATTAATTTCCTGAATTCCCAGCAGATCATTAGCAATTCCTCTAATTTTCGTAAAAAAAATAAATTATATTTGGTGTAAACATTGCCGCATGAAAAAAATAAAAACCGTAATTTTATCGGTAAATTTTTCATTACAGTTTTTATTAATCAAATTGTTTTTTTTATTTTTTTATTTCTACAGTTTAAATGTTATTTCACTTTGCACACAGATCGTATTATGAATTGTCAGTTTGTGACCATTTTACGATTTTTAATATGATTCATAATGTGATTATTTATGACTATTTATGATTCTGCCAAAGTGGCCTTTTTAGGCCCCCACCTCATCAATTTAAATTACGTAAGATATAACAGTAATTAAGAAAAAACCCTGTAAAAAGAAGGTAGGCAGCCCTAAATAAATTCAAAAGTACTTCTCATTAAAATCTAATAACTGTAGACATGAACGTCTTTATATAAAGTGAAATATTTGAGAGGAGCGAAGTTGCAATGAAGGCAAATTGACGTCTGATGAAAACATGCAACGTTCACAACTATATTGGTCTTAATTATTTAAATTATGTAAGTACTAGTTCTAAGAAATTACGTGTGGTCTTAAGACTATAGCAGAATTTGTCATAAGATGATTGGGCGACCAGTTTTTCTTGGCCCGTGGTGAAATGTGGAACTAAATTGACTTATACTGAATGTTGAAGGAAAAATGTTAGAAAATCCTCGGGTGCAGAGCTGGAAAACGAGCAATGGCGAACGTGGAACAACTATGATCTCTACGAGGCTTAAAACGAGCTTAATGTTATTAAAACCATTAAAATAAATGTCGTCTTCGATGCGCAGCACATGTCACAACAATGAATGAGGCTAGAACACCCAAACGCTTACTTAATATAGTATGTATGTGTATATTACCTATTTATGCATTTGTGTACCTAGTTATAATAGTTTTTTTTTATCATTATTCCTCTCAACCAAAGCACCTGCCATCTAATCTCTTCACCGCCCTTGGTTGACTGGTAGAGAATGTCTAAGGCATTAAGTCCGCCTTTGTACAGACGCCAGCACATCAAGCTACCCGAAACTGTCAGATTTTCCCAATCAACCTTGAACCTTAATACTTTAGAGATAACGTTGAAGTTCTATTAAAGAAATTTGACAGATTGTGGTAGCTTGATGTGCTGGCGTCTGTACCTTTTTGTGCGTTTTTTGTAAGTTTTTACTTGCTTTCCTTTGTTTTTTGTTAATAAACTGAATGGCCCAAGAATTCGAGAAGTTGGATGGCGTTGGCGACCAAGTTTTAAGAACTGATGAAGTGAGAAATTGGAGAGAAGAAGCTGGGAATAGGTCACGTTGGAGAAATATACTTGACCAGGCTAAGGCACACCAGCAGTTGTAAAGCCTAAGATGATGATGATGAATTTTGTAGTCGACTGTACATTAGTGGTAACAAGTTTGACATTAATAATATCCCTGGACATTTCACACAGCGCCATCTAGTCCCAAGCTAAGCAACCTAATGCTTGTGTAATGGTAACAAGATGGCTGATAAACTACTTATATACATTTTTTTTTTTTTTGTAAATACATACTTATTATAGATAGAAAACCACCCAGACTCGGAACAAACACATGTAGGTCATACAAATATTTGTTCCGTGCGGGAATCGAACCCGCGACACGCAGCGCAGCAGTCAATCGCTTAACCACTGCGCCAACCGTGCCGTCAACATTGACAGCGACGTTATGTTGTAACAGTAACGATGATTTTAGTAGAGCAACTGTTAACACTGATGTGTGGTTGTTTGTACATTTTTTTAAGTATAGGCGCTTGTAGGCATAAGACATAAATTGCTGTAGATGACACAACTGAGAATTGAATCCAAACGTTCACACTAAGGTACAGTCAACAGCAAAAGTAGATGATCAAAATCAGAAATTCAATAGTAATGAACGGAGTTCGCAGCTATATGGCAGCTGTACTAGTAGTAAATGTTTGGTATAATTTACAATCACATACTTTTGAATCACTTCGACGCCACACAGTTCTGACGCGAACTCCGTTCAATAGTGTTGAATTTCTGATTTTGATCATCTACTTTTGCTGTTGACTGTACCTGCCGTACCTGAACTCTGAATCATAAATGACAGTTTTCTTGGTTTTCTTATGAAAAGTTGTTCAGCGGGGTAACTGCGTAACACACTAGCAATGGATTTCATTTTGACAGTTCAACAACATTCATTGCGTTATTTACGTTGTTGACCTGACAAATATTTCGAACATATGAAGCAATGGATTAGCAATATCCTTCAAAATGATTCAGATTGAGATTGATAGTTTGTTACGCAGTTAGGGTGCTGTATGAGAATTTTGAACCAACCCTTTAACGCCAGCGCAGGTGACAAAATTTAACCAATATTTATTGAATAATTTTGAGGAAGAATGTCCTATCAACTCAGCATATCGCAGTCCACTGCTGGACATAGGCGTCTCCCAGGCTGCGCCACAACACCCTGTCCTCCGCCTTCCGCATCCTATCCGTCCCACCAACTTTTTTAGGTCGTCCGTTCATCTAGCTGGGGGGCGTCCCACACTACGCTTGCGCTTGCTACGCTGCGTTTTAAATTCTATGAAAAAGACTAATTAATGCCTTTCAGATAAGCAGTCCATCCTTTGTTGTAAGTCGGTGTTGAAGGCAATGAATCATAAAATATGATGTCAAGTTTAACCAGAATATGATTCAGTCCGCATGACAGTAAGTCAGGTATTCCTTTGTCATGAGTTAGTAGTAACACTATTGTCCTTCACTATTAGTTCTGCCTGCGACTTTGTCCGCGTGAAATTCTAAGCATCTGCAATTCCATCTGGAAGACTTGAGGGGCAATTCTCGTAATTTTAAGAACATTCACAGTCTGATCTCAGTCTTGATCTGTCAAAAATACGTCTAATTTCCCTATTTTTTTATAAGTTTTTGACATTTGTTTGTCGCCGAGATGAGACTGTGACTACATTTTGAACGTTTTTAATTACGAGAAATAGCCTTCAGGAGATGGCCGGAGAGTCAACAGAGTCCGTATTTGTTCCTCTTTATAAAAAAGGCTCTACTAAAGGCTGCAGCAACTTATTTCACATATCAGCAAGATACTCTTGTATATCATAAATAACAGGCTGAAACACTTTTTCGATCCCAGGTATAGCTGAAGCCCATTACTTGGTTTTCGTTAAGCGTTCTTGCTGACTTTTTTTCTTTTTGCTCGGCTCCTAAGACTCGAAACGTAGTGTTAAATGCCTGTAACCTTCCTCAAGAATTGGGTTATCACATGCAAAAATATTTTTTCAAATACGACTGTAGTTTCAGAGATTAACGCGTTCAAACAAACTCTTTAGCTTCATCATTAGTACTAGCTTCTGCCTGTGGTTTCGCTCACGTGAAATTATCTCACGGGAAAATGCTACCGCGAAAAAAGTAGCATAAGTCTATCCCCAGCATACCATTTATCTCCTGATAAAATTTTATCGAAATCCTTTCAGTGGTTTAGGCGTGAAAAGGTAACATACGGACACAGTTACTTTCCAATTTATAAGAGCTAAGAAGGAAGCCCGAACTTCTGACAACCAGTCTTACGAAGGGGTATTGTATTACCCAGTGACTGGGTTGTGGAGGTCCGATAGGCTGTCACTCCATGTAAAATATTGGTATTCAGCTGCATCCAGTTAGAATGGAAGCCGACCCCAACATTGTTGGGAAAAGGCTAGGCATATTGTCTAAGCTAAGAGAACAAAAAGATAATTGTATCACTTAGAGACACACTCACAAACCACCATACCTACCTAGGTATGGTAGAACTAATAACTAATGCTAGATAGACTAGATGCGGAAGGCGAAACAACTAGGCCATTAGAAGGCACTTTTATTGTCACCATTTACAAGAACATAGAATCTATTATAGTCCCTCCCCTCTTCAAAGGGTAGGTTTGTATGGAGAAGAATGAGCCCACCTCCATCGTTACGTACTCTTCTAAAAATCTGCATTTTGTTCCAAAAGATTCCCAAATGATTTCTTCCCTTCTCTTTCGCCCCAAGACACGCGATTTCATCTCCATCCGAACCATTAAGTACAGAACACGAGTTTAAAACCGTCACCTCTCAGCTGCATACGCATTCATTGCACGACAATGTAATACCTCGATCACGACGACTGATTTGCACTATTATAACATAACCACCTTAAACCTTCAATTACAAAACCCACAACCGCTCCAATCTAAACCCTAACACCTTCGACTTAAGGTGGGTGAAGTATGCAGTAGATAGTAAATTAAAGTTGTTCCACTATATTACGCCTGGCATTAATGACATTCCAGCGTTGAGGACTCCCTCACTTTTGAAGGTTATGGAATATGGCACGAGAATACTTAGCTTTTAATTGAATAGGTTAGGTAAGAAAGAGGTAGTTTCCGTGGTTTGGGAAACAAGAAAAGGTAGTAACATGAGTTTATTTTAAATACCTACGGAATGGATGGACTGTGTAAAACATGATATGGCTAAAAAGGGAGTGAAAGTCACTTGCGTCCACTCCAAATTAATAGGGAATAGAGCAGGAGAATGATGAAGGTGGGTCGGTGTCCCACAAGGTTGATTGATGACCTGCCGATCGATTCTGTAAAAATCTCACCGTAAAAATGTAGGTGAAGGGAGAGCTTAGAGTGAGCTGTCAATAGTGTCAATCCTAGCATTAGTTGGAATGATAGCTCACTCCACGCACACTTCACCTAAGTTTTCACGGTGAGATGGTTACAGAATCGCACTGCTGGTGAAAGTCTGGGGAATAACTGGATGCGGCTGTTGTGGCAATACTTAGAGGAGGCCTATGTCCAGCAGTGGACATCCTTCAGCTAAATCATGATGATGATGACACGCTTAGTGAGTCTACAAGATTGATACGGCTGAGCGCCCAGGGTATAAAAGTGCCTCCACAAGAAGAAGCTTAACCAAAAAATCGAACCAAGTACAGATCATTCAGCAGCCTCACTCTTACCCACCGACCCACCTATGTCATTTACAGCATCACTACAACTTTATTTTACAACATTATACAACAAGAACCAGTTCCTCTAGCGTTTCCTTCAAGGGTAAAACATAATTAAAATCAGCCCACATCGCCGGCACGTTTGAGCTTACCGACCAATCTGTTTACTGATTAGTTATGGCTATAAGACCTAACCACCTACATAAGTATTCTAGGTAGTAAGGTAGATAGGTACCTACTTAGGGTTCTGTCAAGGTCCTAAGTGATTTACGTGAGACTGACGTTTTGTGTGGGTTCGCTTGCGTGATTATGATTCATTTTCTGGTAGCTGTCATATTATTGTAATTCTGGATTGTTCTAGATGCAAAAGTCTCTACTCTTTAGCAAGATTTCGCATTTATCAACTTGCACACTACCTATATTATAATCAGCCTATAATATTCCCACTGCTGGGACACAGGCCTCCTCTCTGTGAGAGGAAGTGGGCCGTAATCATTCACGCGGCTCCAGGGCAGCTTGGTAGATGTCACATGTCTTCGAATTTTTGGTTCTAGGACCAAATGTTTTCTTTCACCGTTTTGAAAACAGCCGATCGATTCTGTAAAAATTTCACCGTGAAAAGTTAGGTGAAGTGAGCTTAGAGTGAGCTGTCAAAGGTGTCAATCCCTAGCATTAGTTGGAATGACAGCTCACTCTACACTCACTTCACCTAAGTTTTCACGGTGAGATGGTTACAGAATCGCACTGCTGTGCGTCGTGCTTGCACACTACAAGATGACGGTTTGTCATTCGTTTAGTGGGGATTGAAATCAAAATCAAAAGTCATTTGTATTCAAATTAGGCTGAAAATCAGCACTTTCTGAACGTCAAAATTACACAAGACAGTCCCCCAAAACGCCCTTCACTACTTCCTAGTGCTTCAGCTGGGAAGAAGTGGCGCAACAAACTCCCTAGTAGCAGCAGCTAGCAATGGCAAGTTCAATAAAATATGTAGGTAATATTATATTTCTAGCTTCTGCCTGTAACCTCGCCTACTTCTTGTTCCGCGACACACCTCGTCGCATCGCATCGCATCGCCTACCCGCGCTATTACTTCGTTTTCGCTTACGTTCTTACTTTTTTTGCTCATCTTCTAACAGTCCTAGCGTTATGTTATACCCTATAGCTTCCCTCAAGAATAGGTCTATCAAATGCAAAAAGATTTTTTCAAATCGACTCGTAGCTCTAGAGATTAGCGCATTCAAACAAGCTTTATTATTATTATATATATATATAGATTATGATGCTGATAATTATGGGCTTGTTAATGTCGACTACTAATAGCTTATTACTTTGTAGCACTTCAACAATAATGTCAAAATTACCACTTCTACGAAAAAAGACAAACGAATTGGGTATCGCTATAATTGTAGTTATATAACAAGCGGGCGCAGCATCCATATAAACTTATATTTCTTTCTTTCCTTCATCATCATCATCATTACTTCAGCCGAAAGACGTCCATGTGTGAAGAAGTGGAGGTGCTGGACATGACCAAGCACCTCCACTTCGATCGGTTCTGTGCTTCTCGCATCCAACGGGTTCCTGCGGCCTTCACAAGGTCGTCGGTCCACCTTACTTTTCTTACATTCCAATGGTTCCAAATTCCCAACACCTTTTTGACAGTCGTCTTTTAGCAACTAGATCTATCCATCAACTCAGCCTATTGCAGTACACTACTAGACATAGGCCTCACCAAGGCTGCGCCGCAACACCTCGTCTTTCGCCTTCAACATCCAGTCACTCTCAGCCACCTTCTTAAGTCGTTAGTCCATCTATCTGGGCACGTCCCACATTACACTCGCCTGACCAACAAGAAGATTAAGAAAGTTTATTCTTAAAGAATATTGCATACATTCAGAACATCTACAAAACTTAACATATATATTCTCCTACAGAACCATCACGCGATATATATTTCATTATTACACCGCGCTCTATATAATCGGCGATCATAAAGCTCGGAGCACATGATAAGATCTAAAACACATCCCGCTAAATGAGTTCGTGTGTACAATCTTTAGCCCTTATAAGATTTTTTCCATGTTATTCTGTTTTTGTCAAGGGAATATCGTGACTTTGTGAAGGGTCTGCTTTGAGGCGAATGTTTTTGTCTTGTGTTATGAGTGGGTAACGTTTAAAACCTCTTTTTGATAGTTTTGGCTTTATGCTAAGCCTTTCAATAGACAAAACAGCGGAGTAATTGCGTAACACACTTGCAATGTCGATGCAATTAATTTTGACACTTCAAAAACATTCATTGCGTTATTTACATTGTTGAACTGACAATTTTTTCAAACATATGAAGCAATGGATTAGCAATATCCATTGCTTCATATGTTCGATAAATGCTCTTTAAACCAGACCACAATAACGCTGCTTGGCACCAGTAAAATGTACAGAAATAAGTTAAGTTTTCCCGTTAAACTATGTTGTTAGTCCTGACAGCTGCAGATATCGTGGTCACCACGGGTAAAACCCTCTGGTTTTACTAGTCTCGACTGGTTGCATTAAGTGATTGTAATGACCACGGTACTAATTAGTTCCTCAAACCCTGCCTAACAGGCCAGGAAATTAATATAATCAAGAGAAATTCTAGGGACCTTTCTACTTAGGGAAATATACAACTACTTACTTTATAATGGGCAGACATCTTAAATTCTTAACTACAGCTCGTGACTGATTCTAGACAGAGAGACACATTATAGACAAATCTATGCACAAACTAAATTAGTAGCTAAACCAGCGGGGTGACTGTGTAAGTAGTAGCATTGGTTTCATTTTGACAATTCAAGAACATTCATTGCGTTATTTACGTTGTTAAGCAGACACATTTTTCGAATATATGAATCAATTGATTCCTTCCAAATGAGATTGACAATGTACTACGCAATTGGGGTGTACGCTGGTCAATTTTGTGTGGTTCTTTCCTCAAAAAAACCCTCTCAGACACTAATCTGCATGGTCCTCATATGGCCTGACCAAGATTATGTCTCGACTTTAAAAGAACCTGTGACCTCTGAGTTTGTTTCGGTGCTTCTACTCAAAATGTCGTAGCATCATATTTGGCCTCGTACAGGACTTTCTGTTTCATTTTTCTTTTTGTTACGTTTTTTTTTAATACCTATAATTTGGTTTTATTAGTTTTTTTTAATATCATTTTTTATTTTGATTATGTTTAGTTTAGTTTCGTTTTATGATCTTCCTGTGCGAGTCGCAATAAATACTTTTTCTTTCTTTCTAAAATTTTTCTTCTTTTTCTTTTTTGTAATTTTGTAATAGTTCAGGACTATGGACATTGTCCGAAATAAATAAATTATTATTATTAAAATGTAAACTCGGTCCTCATCTAGTTTTAAAACATAGGTAAGTTATTTTTGACGTGTAAAAGCGTTTTTTTTAAAACCTCATCATCAAACATTACACCTATAATTCCCATAGGGTTAGACAGAGGTGTACTTATAGTACATCCATTATTATTAATGGGGCATTAATGTCCCACTGCTGGGCAAAAGCCTCCCTACTCTTTCCACCTCTCTCTGTACCTACAGAGCTGCCAAGGACTATTTTTATTAAAGGAGTCCAGCTTATTGCGCCAACTCCATCTAATCACAAAGTTAACGATTGGTTATTTTTAATTGACGTTTCTTATTGCGGCAGTAAGCATTTCTTTCTTTACACTGTCAATATTTTCTTGAATCTATTCGACAATGTCCATAGAGCCAAGAGCCAATCAAGCTCCATAAAATCACTCCGTATGTCCATCTGATTCATACAAAGTGCATTACGGCCTATATCTATGCAAACGGCCGCATGCGGAACCCTGGGTTACAAATATGCACAGTGTTACCTCGTAATAGGACCACTGTGCATACTAAACGGCCCCTTTAAGGGATCGGTGTGTTTCCACTTCTATGGGACATTCAAGTTTTACTCGATTCAAGTCGTAAACTGGAGCAACTTAGGAGTTGTAAATCGTAAGTTCGAACACTGACTGGCGATTTACTTTGTGTAAATTATTTCATCACCTCTGCATTCTCAAAACGGCGAAAGAATGCTTTATTTCGCTTGTTTGAGAAACCGGCATGGTGCGACGCAACCGCGCGTCACGACTGCTGTAGAACAATTTCCATGAAGTTTTCATAGAAGTCTTTCTACTATCGTCGTGTTGTTTCCTATTTGCCGTATTTCTCAGCTGTCTTGCTTGCGAAGAACTGGTCACGTATCCATACCTTGACGATACGCATGTTAATAACTTAGCCACGAGCCACACATACCTAATAAAATCACAATTAATTGTACCTAACCTAACCCGTAAAACAATGCACACCTACACGTACTTACCGACCGCACTAAAATTCAAATTCTCGCTAACTGTCACCGCGATTGTCATTCTACCAGTGCTTCTTATACCAACGATATTTTATTAACTGCCGACCTTGTCTGCTGAATACCTGATGTGTTGGTAACACTGCCAACCTAGTGCCAGTTGGACCAGGTGCAGTCCGGAAGGAGTTCTTGGGATTTCTAGTGGGTATAAGGACTTTGGGTCTTATGTGAACTTGAATGACATACAGGGTTATTTTTTACACACATTGATCTGAATCTGAATAATTTCGAATGATATTGCTAATCCATTGCTTCATACGTTCGAAAAATATGTCTGCTCAACAACTTAAATAACGCAATGGATGTTGTTGAACTATCAAAATGAAACCCATTGCTACTAATAGTGTCTTACGCAATAACCCCGCTGGTTGAAGTCTACGTTGCTAGTCTGATTATGCTAGCCATATTATTTAGTCATGTGGTCGTTTTACTTATACAGGGTTATTTTTCAAAGACCAGCCAAATTTAAGGATGTGGTACAGACCATCAAACTGAACCACTTTCTCCATGGGACAAATAGCGTGATCGCGAAAATTTTATCAACTGTCCCATAGAAAACTTCAATACCTACTCGACCTAAATGTATGGGACGGCTGAATTTTTATTCGCGATTACGATGTTGGTCCCATGGAGAAAGTTGTTCAGTTTGATGATCTGTACCACATCCTTAAATTTGGCTGGTCTTTGAAAAATAACCCTGTATAAGTAAAACGACCACATGACTAAATAATATGGCTAGCATAATCAGACTAGCAACGTAGACTTCAACCAGCGGGGTTATTGCGTAAGACACTATTAGTAGCAATGGGTTTCATTTTGACAGTTCAACAACATCCATTGCGTTATTTAAGTTGTTGAGCAGACATATTTTTCGAACGTATGAAACAATGGATTAGCAATATCATTCGAAATTATTCAGATTCAGAACAATGTGTGTTACGCAATTAGGATGCTGGCGAGATCGAGGAAACGAGAAGGCCCATGTGGCAATAAGAACAAGCTGGGACACACACAGCCTCCTCTTTGTGAGATGGAGCGGGTTGCAATCCAATACGCGGGTACAATGCGGGCTTGTAGGCTAGGAGCAGTGGTGACCCAGTGATAAAGGTCGTAGGTTCGAACCCTGACAGGTGCTTTACTTTGTATAAATAATTTCATCACCACTGCTGTCAAAACGGTGAAGGAAAACATCGTGAGGAAACCGGCATGTCCTAGAACCAAAAATTCGAAGACATGTGACATCTACCAACACGCACTGGGCCCGCTTGGTGGATTACGGCCCACTCACTCTCGCCGAGAGATGACCTGGGTCCCAGCAGGGGAAAATTATAAGATGACTAATAGATATGTATGGAAAAAAAGATGAGCTACGTTGACACTAAACAAATTGAGATATAGGTAGAACAACGATGATTCGGTTATGTTAGTGAATACACACACACACACATACATACATAATCAACCTTTAACGTTCCCACTGCTGGGACACTGGCCTCCTCTCAGTGAGAGGGATGGAGCTGTTATCCACCACGCGGGCCCAGTGCGGGTTGGTAGATGTCAGACGTCTTCGAATTTTTGGTTCTAGGACATGCCGGTTTCCTCACGATGTTTTTCTTCACCGTTTTGAGAGCAGTGGTGATGGAATAATTGTTAGTAAATACATGCCCAAAGAAAATGATCAATTAGGTAAATAATAAAATCAAAAAATATCAAATCAATCTATCAATCATCATCTATCATCATCTATTTTTTTTATTATCAATCTTGATAATAAAATCTGATTTACAACTCGTTCAGTTTGATATTTCAGAAGTACATTTATTTCAAATGATAACTATTCTTATAAGTGCACATATAATATACACTTAGCAGTCAATAGATATCTTTATTACAATAAAATTCCAATAAGTAATAAATTCCTTACTGGAATCATCATAGATGTTATATGTTCACTTCCTTTTATTATTTTATTGATGACAATGATGGCATCTATCAACAGCTACTCGTAACTACAATATTATACATACATATCTATAAATAGCGAAAGAAGAAGTAACATTAACATAACTCAACATAACATCACGCTTGTATTTTTCAAAGGAGTAGGCAGACTACATTTCGCCAGACATGCTCAATTCTATTTCCTAATTAAGATGAACCTATTACCTACCCCTAATAATGGCACCAATCCAGACTCTGGACACAAAGAAAGCACAAATCATCATCATCATCTGCCTAGCCGTATGCAGCTGAGTACAAGTATTTAACATGGAGCGACTGCCTATCTGACCTTCACAACTCAGTTACTGGGTAATACGTATACCTTTAGAAAGACTGGTTGACAGACTTTCTGTCTTACAACCAGTCAAAGATCCACGAATGGCTGAGCTGGTCAGCTGGGACCAGAGAACTCCGAAATAAAAAATATAAAAAAAAACAAAACACTGCCTGATTGCACTTAGGGTCCCAGGATCATTAGCACTACAATTTGCGACCTAGACTAGACTAACCAGGTAGGGAAGGCTGCACCAATTCTCAAGAGAAAATAATGGTCGAACACATAGTACGTAAAAGTACATTTCGCACAGGTAAATCCAAGTTCCCTAACTAGTTAAATGTAACTGTGCTGCCAAAAGCCCACAACAGTATGGTTTTCCGTTTATTAGCATTATAACTATCTGTGGGCCCAAATATGGCCCAAGACCAACTAGATGCCTAATCGACTGGTTACAGTAGCCATTGTAAAATGCAGTGTACGGTACTGGTAGGCTGGCCAGCTTTGCAGGGTTAAAAGGGGACACTCCTGATTTATGTAATTGAAAACACAGGAAAAATATGCAGAATGTTCAATTATAAATGAAAAGGTGTTAGAAGAGGAAGGCGTACTGCACGTACGTCTGTTTCCATACACCATAAAAAATCAGGGTGTCGATAATGATGGTGTATTAGAGTTCAAAGGAAGACAACTCCCCAGAATTTAGAATACACTACAGTAAAATGTTCTTGATATCAACCTAGATGTATGTAAGACTAATGAATATTTCGGGACATCGCAAAGCGGTTGGAGGGCTGGCCTATTTTTAGCCAAAAGATTCAGCATTGCCATCCAACGTAATAATGCTGCCAGCCTTTCGGGCACTTATCCCATTAACAGCAATGCGGACAAATTTTTTGACGCCCAATGAGCTCCTGCCTTTTTCTTTAATTTTTTATTATGTTCTTGTATATAATATATATATATATTAGTGTTAGCTTGTAAAGTGTAATTGTTGTGTGTTTATGAATGGACTAATGAATGAATACTATTAACTCTTGACACAATTTACGACATAGAAAGGACTTGTAAAAACATTCGCATATCCCTTCAGCATTTTAAAAACCTTCCATTTTGATCGAAGGTTTTCAAATTTATTAAAACTAGGCTACCCTACAAACAAGGTACTCCATGTACCGAAGAAATTGACCATAAATATTTATTGTTACCGAAATGGCTAAAACTATCATTACTCTTGCTACTATACAAGGTAGCCAGAGATATCGGTAGTTCAGGATTAAGCATTGTAAGGCTAGGAGTAATTGAGTAGTCCTCGGTTCAAATAAACTATTGAATGTTGTAAGATCTACGGACTACACAATGTTATTTTAGTGTAGAGGATTGTCAATGCACATTAAAAAAATCAGTTACAAAAGTCTATAAATATTTTTTTTTTATAAATATTAAATAAAAATTAACAAAAAAGTAATAATTATACGATGACTTCGCTTTTCCATTAAATGATACCTAATGCCAATAGAATACATAGTTGTGTGAGCGAAGCCGCGGGAACAGTTAGTATAATATAAACTACATAGGACTTCTACGACTAATTCTGAACTGACCACTTGTAAGTTTGCACTGTGCTAAAAGTAACGTGCTTCGAAGATAAACAAATCTATCAAACTTGGTGGTAAGCCTAGCTATTGTTAAGTCTAAATATAACAATTTGACAGTCTCGCAGCTGTTTAAACATTTCCAGCTCTTCAACTACCAACTCCACAAAGTCTTACAAATAAACAACAATTGTTACATTTCTGTAGATTTCTATAAAATTATCCTCGGATATAAATCATATTTGCCGTTGCAGCCATGAGTCAGCCCAACAATCGCCAATGAAATCCAATCTGATTTCTATCAGACAACCAACTATCAAAGGAGATATACGAGACCAATGTTTCCTGGTCTCCCTACCTCCGCACAGTCCTGGAAATTTCGAAGAAATCGAGGTCACACTATCGCCCACCACGGATCAAACGTAACTGGCTACGTTAACTGATTTTCTGTCAAGCATAATCAAGTTATTTCTGCTAAAGCTGTTTGCGACAAGACCTTAACGGGTTCTATTCCCGTTTCGGTTGTAACCGAATCCCACTTGTTTAGATAAAACTATTTATAGGAATGTTGGAGATAGCCATATTGTGGAGTTAAATCCTCCAATAATGAGTTATTATTATTGATTTATAGGATTCTGAGTGTGTTTAATTATAAATGATTTATGATACTTTATAGTCAGTTGGTAATTGGTGATAAATAATGTTATCAGATTTCTAATAATTTTATTGTAATATACGGTAAAGATGCTTCTTTATTACAAAATTTAAATAATCATGATTAATTCTTCGAATTCTTAAACTATTTGTTGATTTATTAGTTTCTAATACGGCAGGGTAGTTTTGGGTAATAAATGTATTTTTTTTCTTTCTTTTTTCATCGAACTCTTATCAGATTTTTTTTTATTATTGATTGGGCTTGCTCTTGACCTCGATCACGCCTGATGGAAATCGATGGATGAGGTCTATGATGAAACGAGCGTGCCCAGAAGATGCCTGTTCACTCTTGCTTTGGGGGCAGACGAGTTAAATGTGGAAGGATATTTGGAACCAGCCCTTCTATATTTTCTTACTAGATTTTTATTCTTATAATTTAGCAAGAATTATGAAGAGGCAACTAGCCTATCTAGCAGGTATAATTATCTGAATAAATCAAACTAAGAAGCAATAAAAATCTTTCAACAGTTCCTTGCATTTGGTATAAAAAGGTCCCTCAAAGCTACATATTATTACTTATTTAATTCAGGCTGGCTGAAAATACTTAACTAATATTATAAATTCGAAAGTAAGTATGTCTGTATTTCTGTCACCCCTCAACGGATTTCGAAAAAAATTGGCAAGAAGATAGATGGTATCCTGATGAAAAACAAAGCCTATTTTTTTCCACGATAGCACGTACCCGTGGGATAGTTTCAAACATCTACGCGGCCGAAGCCGCAGGCATAAGATAGTAATAAATATATTTTCACCTCAAGCTACCACACCATGTTCTGTAAATGTCGCGGTATTAAAAACACTTAGAAAAATGATTCCTAATGACCGTTGCAAGCGATAACATAACCTACAATTACCATGCAAAAAGAATTAAGCATACACTTCAACCGAAACCAACTTGTATGGCTTCAAGCAATTTTGATGCACATGTCGTTATGTATATGAACGTTAACGAAGCAAAAGAGGATATGTAAGGATCGTCGCAGCTGTAGTTTCAGCCTACTCTCATGCGAAGAATGCGTGAGTTTATGTTTTATGTGTCGTTAATAATAGTTCTGCTGACCATACAAGGGAAAAATGGCGTGAATATATAAAATGTAACACCATACCAATGAATTTTCAATCAGTCAGCTTGAATTTAATCAGTCGCCTTTGGCTGGACGGAGAACGTGTCTAAATTGACGAATCATCGTGTGTGCTAGCCAGCGGATCTAGGAGAAGATAAGGCTAGCTACACGCTTTCAGGCTTTCAGTTTTCTTGAAGGACTGATGAACTATTAAGAAAAATAGGTGGGAACAGTGTTAATAATGTAAGAGTATTATGTAAAATCTAATCAGATAAAGAGAAATTCTCTATATATGTTCCAATTGAAAATTCCCCATTAAGCAAAAAGTGTCGTCAAAGGAATAAGTTTAATTATAGTCAAAAGAACGGACATTGGACAGTAACTTGTGCCTTCACTATTTGTAACCAAAATGTAGATCAGAAAATCTTTACAACCAGTTTGGTAGCAGTCCGTATGACAAATTAATAAGCGTCGGTTACTCCAAAAAAGTTACATTTACAGGTGAATCATAAAGCCTAGATTCACGAAAAGCTATCCCCTATCTATCTCGCCGGCCCTTTGTGGCTAATTACAATAGAAAACCAATTGTGTCTCATTAGTGGTGATTAAGAGGGTATCTATATGATATCTTTACTTAAGTACCTACCTAATTAAAAAAAAACTCAATAACAGAAAATTAAATACCTACCTAAATAAACCTATTTCTGATGATAACTAATCTAAACTCAATAAATAAGCAAAATCCCTAAATACTAATATCTATACGAATGACTAATCCTACCTAACAGTATTATAAAATAACCTACGGTCACTACATACACTATCAAATATACTACCTATACTTTACAATTAAAATCTATACCAACGACTTATATAAAAATAAACCTAAATAACTCTAAAAACTAAAAGGAATAAAAATGAATTCCATTGCGGGTGACTTAACCTACGACAAACTTATTATTTGCGGTTGGTGCAGTAATTGGGTCTAGGGATCGAACCGCAAAATTAAGTTTGTTTTTTATTGTATATACTTTTCTGGGATAAAAAGTACCCAGTGTGGTGCCCAGGATATTAAAGAATAATTATACCAAGTTTCATCGTAATCGAACCGGTAGTTTTTGCGTGATGCCTGAACAAACAGACAGACAGACAGACAGACAGACAGACCGACAGACAGACAGACAAATTTTTTTTTAATCACATTTTTGGGTTCGGTGTCGGTCTAGTAACACCCCCTGCCATTAATTTTTTTGATATTTTCAATGTACAGAATTTTCACTTCTACAGATTTATTATAAGTATATAGATTTCTTTCTAACTGTTACCAAATGATAGTCTGCAACCAGCCTATCTCAACACAAATACATGTATCTAGCATTGCTCGCGAAACGCAGCTGACAGCTTGATCGATCGTGAGCTCAGCTCTTTGCTCAGACGCTGCATTGGAGATACTGTCATACATGCTGGCTTATTAAAATTATAATAAAACCTTTATTTATTAATTTTGTGATATCAAGACAGACATACAGGGTGGCAGGGCATCGACGCGCAAACTATAACCATGGATTCAGCACATGAGTTTAGACCCCATAGCGTCGAAATTTTTCACATATATAATGTGCAAGAGAAGGTCAAAGAAATAAATTGGTTATTTAGATGTTTATTATTGATTAGAAAGGGTGTGAATACTGGCGATGAACAGCGGCCAGATGTAGGAATGGAAGAAGACGAGAGACGAGAGAGAGAAGAGGAGATTTTTTTTTGGTATAGGACAGGACGGTGATGATGATCATCAGGTGTATCTACTAATTGTTAGCAAGTTTTAGTACAAACTAATTTTACTGTTTTAATTTACTTTTTATAATATGTGTAGTTAAAACTCTCGTAAATAATTCAAAACGGCAATAAAATCCGACATCGAACATCTGTCCGAAGAACAAAACTATGAAATATATAACAACTATATTCCGCCCGCGACTTCGTCTACGTGAAATTATCGCCCACACGCGCCATTACTTCGTTTATGCTTAGCGTTCGTCGTTTTTCTCGGCTCCTTAGGGTCGTAGCGTGATATTACATAGCCTAATCTTCCTCAAGAATTGGTCTATCAAATGCAAATATTTTTTCATTATTATTATATCATTTATCATCATATCATTATTTCAATCCGACTGGTAGTTCCATAGATAAGCGCGTTCAAACAAACAAACTCTTCAGCTTTATCATTAGTATAGATTGTAATTCAAATATTTAATAGCTTGTAATAAAAAGGCACGTGTCTTGATTAAGCGGAATTAATACCGACTGCTATAACCGAGTTAAATGAAATTAAAGACTTCAATGGCTATAAAAATACCATAATTAATGACAATATTAGATACAAATTAGAATAGAACTTGTTCTGAATATCGGAAGAAACTTTGATATATAAAAAATATTAAAAGTACAATAAAAAAACTGTGTTTACTACTGTTACAAAGAAGCTGGCGTAAACTGGAAACGTAAACCATTGAACTGAATAAAATAACTTAGCACAGTTAGGACTTAGGAGCGGTGTATGTTTACCGGTGGACTGCAAGTATTAAAAGATGACCTATTGTAAAACAAAAAATCCGCATCAAAGTTATGGACAGATATTGTGATTTGGGGGAGTATTCTACAAAAATCTCCATGTGAAAACATAGATGTAGTGAGCTGTCAATAGTGTCAAAAATCTCACCGTGAAGACATGTGAAGTCAATAATGTAAAATGTGAATCTGTAACATCAGATGGAATGACAGTTTACTTCACCTAAGTGTTCACGGTGAGATTTTTACAGAATAGACCGCCTGGTTCAGCCAATACACACTTTAAAAAAAAACATTAACACGCAGTTCTGATTTGTACCAATCACTGTTCAACATTTAAAATGCTAATGAGACCGATCTTGTGTGCGACGCGAACACTATTGCAAATCATGCTGCATTAAGAAATCGATTCATTTGTTAATAATGATTGAGAATTACTTGCAGATTATTAACCCTTTAGCAGACTGGTGATGAAGAATTAAAAAAACTATTAAGTATGTAAATAGATACCATTCAAAAAATTAATTGGATAAGAGTTATTGGTAGAAAGTAATCAGTTTTAGGACTTTAAGTTAAAAAAAACATGCGAATCAAATCAACAAGAGAACTACTATTCTCTATACGTACTCCTATATTGGTAGCATGGTTTTATAATTTAGCTCTTTTTTTTTTAAGTGGCTCAATCTTGCAGAAATCAGTTTTAAAATTACTGTCATTATATTTCGTGAAGTTTTAGACAAACTTTACAAGAGGAGTATATTTTCTTCCAACCGACATGAATATATTCTGTCTAAAATGGCTTGCCTTGAAAGCGAAAATGAAATAAAAGGAACAGAATAAATTAATTAAAAAACTTAAAATAAAATTAATAATATTGCATATTTTGATCGAAGCCTTTAGTTGATGAACCATTCGATTAATTGACAGCAATGTTTGATGTAATGCTTGTAAGTTATATTATTTATGGGATTATAAACTTCATAAACGTTATGACGATCATTCGGTTTATTTATTTACAAGTTAATGTTATTTTGTGCGATGTTAATATGCAAATTAGTATCGTGTAACCATATTTTAATAATTATGTTTATTATAGACTTTTATTGCTATCCTAATGATATTTATCCAGTGCTGTTTGTGTGATTGTGTCATTTTGTAAATGTCATCATGTTTTCTATAGGTCTGTTTATAACAAATATTATTATCGTCGTCTATATTACTTGAATCATATTGACTAATTGCTAATTATAAAATTTATTTAGTAAATCTAATTGCCAGTACTTCGACAGAACTTTTAGTAGGTATGCCTTTTGACAAAATTATTACATTTGCGTAATCGTAAATAGTTAGCTAATATTTTATATAAATCTAACTACAATAAACTACTGGCGATAATAATCTTAGTTTAGTCAGCTTATAATAAAATATGATCTAACTGTTTAAACAGAGTGGTTGTTCTTACAATTTCCTAAAATACCAACACAAATGATTTATCTTTTATAATTAAACATAATTGATTTATTGAAAAGTGATTGGACACAATCGATCCATACATTTATTTATTTATAATGGATGTGAATAATGTATTTCATTAAGGGATATAATGTCAGCAATTAGTCATATATGAAATTAAATGAAAAAAAAATGGTCCAATAACCGCTCCTTGGGAGAGACTCCGTGCGCGAAGCAAGTTTCTGACGCAAAACACCGAAGTATCGATACCTGCCTTATATATCTACACTATACACGTGCCGACTTAATCTGTTACGTAGAATATCCGACAAGGTTCGCAAGCAACATTGTTTGTTGCACATTCAACTGTGTCAAAGGCTTCTATTAGATTTATAGTTTTATAGCGTGAGACAATGGATTGCAAAATAATTGTTTTTCATTAGCTAAGTTGGCGTGACTGAACCAGATTCTATGGAATTCTGCTGCCGTTTCTAAAAACTTGATCTGCCAGACGACTCGCGGCGAACAATTGAGTCTAGATCGACGGAAAATGGAAGCTGGTTTTTTCCTGGTTACGTCAATATGTGACATTTTTATCGTTTTTGCAATTACGGAAAGTGTTGCCATTGAAATTCAATGTCGTCATTATTATTATATTTTTATTGGCAGTTTTGTGTTGTCAGTACTATAATTATAAATAATAACTTAGAAGTTTAATACATCTGGTCGTTATTTGACATCAAAAGAATTTATGTAACTGTTTTAATTAAAAACCTTGCAATTTTATAATCGTATTATACCCTTGAATGGACAAGACTAATTCTTGATAGCGGATAGATAATAGTCTTTATGGGAAAGGTGTTCCTAAGTCATTAGTCGAACAATGAAATCAATAAATAAGTTGATAGCAATAAACACTTCATTGTGAATATTATATTACTGCTGAATGGCTATATGTAGCGAGGAATATAATATTTTAGCAGTTGATCAAGTAATAAAAGTCGATAATAAATTGCATTGTCTTGTTTAATACTCCATTGATTGTGGAGCTGTAGATAGTCATATTTTTTGCTCAATCGTAAAAAGGAAGGCGTGTGCTGACTGCAGTAATAAAAGACCGATTGTAAAGTTTTTCGTAGCAAATTATCTCTCCTAAACAATGGATGAGAAAAACTTATGGATCTATAAATCGTTGAAACAGAATGTTAACTTAGCGGTATGCTGAGGAGAACAAAACTTTAGGTTAAAAATGTTAAACTTTACGGAACAATGAATCTGTTCCGTAAAGTTTAACAGTTTTAACCTAAAGTTTTGTTACTGGTAAGTCTTCCGCGGTCACAACAAGGTCAAGGTCTTCTGTTGTCAATTTGCAAATAAGGAAATAAAAAAAATGTAGGCAAAGTAAATGTAATTAATGTTGTAAATCATTTCATTGTTTTACCATCGATCGTTTTTTTCATATCTCCGTTTTTCACCTAAATTGAAATAATAATAAATCATTCATCACGCAAAAAAAGGATCACCATTTTCAATTTAACTGCTTCGTGTACCTACAACTTTGTTCTGAAGACTCCCCTAACTTCATACGACTTGGCGACAACAACGCCGCGTCGTACGATCAGGAGAACTTATGCTAAAAAAGCTTCTAAAACACGCTTACAGATGTCGCTAGTATTGCAAAAGGAACGCGCCGCCACCGAACTTGTAAGGGCATTGCAAAAAGGTTCCTACAAAGTGTCAAATTGAAACTCACCGAGTGGGCGATAGATGGCGTTGCTGGTTCTGAAAGTCAGATCTGCAATTAGAAAAAAGATAACGCTTTATGGCTTGTAGGAATAACGGAGTAACTATTGGAAAAACGATATTTTTGTACGTAACTAGAAAATATTTTCGAAAAAAAAATAGATTTAATTCAAAGTTTAAATGCAATAAAAATATTATAAGTAAACTATTGCTGTTTTCGTTCGTAATTTAACAAAATAATTGAAATTATTACATCGACATTTTTAATGACCATTCCTTTAAGAAATGGCCTAGAAAATACAATATGTATATGCCAATCAAGAAAATTACAGGCAATACGCATGATGACTGTATTTTCTGCAAATACTAGGTATTATGTAGGTACAGCAATTATTTCTGTAGACATAATTATTACGTATAGGCATTGTCTACGTACATACACACAGACATGAACATTTATATATAATTACTGGTAAACATAGGTACGGACACAGGTACAGGCACATCAAGCTACTACAATCTGTCAAATTTCTTTAATAGATTTTCAACTTTATTTCTGAAGAATTAAGGTTCAAGGTTGATTGGAAAAATTTTACACTTTCGGGGAGCTTAACCTGCTAGCGTCTGTACCTTTGTCCTTGGAAGTTGGACACTTTCAACATGACTTTATGGGGTTTAAAGTTATTGTGCCACCAATTGCAAAGATGAAGAGACAAAAAATTTCCGACGTAATATTTCAACAACTGATAGACACTGTTTTGTGGTAACTTAACACTTACCACAAAACAGTGTTTATCAGTTTTTTAGGCTAAAAACCTTTTAAACACGACTTATTTAATTATGAACTTTGACGTAACACTGATATTAGACACATGTTGAAAAAGTGTTTCAATTTTTGTTTTTTTATTTTTGTGGTATTTAAGCTGGTTTGAAGATTTTTTTTTTTTTATAAATAAATAAATAAACATCTATTTCAGAATCCCTTCCATAATTGTTAGTAACAATGTAAACTTATAAACTAGTGTTAGTAACATAGTATAGTCAGTTTATGATTCTACTAGCACTGACATGTAGAAAAACGTTATTCATAACAAAACATAATTATTTTATTTTTAATTTTTTTCATAAGGAGCACACAGAAAACAATCACACAAGATACAACCGACATGCAAAACACATCTAAAAATAGAATTACAAACTAAACAAACGTAACGGTCGAATTAGAAAAAAAAAATACCTCAACCGGAACAAAAACCTATATTTTATTTTCTAATAAAAAAAAATCTTATAAGAAACCGGCAGCTGTTGGAACTATCGGGGGCTGTTCGGTCCCCACTATGGAAAAAATCAATGGGCGTCGCCATAGGACAGGGGTGGGTTACCCCCGGTCATTCATGGCGTTCGGATCACGCGACGCAATTTTAAATTATGGGGTGGCCGAATGAAGTGAGTTTTTCATTTTTTTTTTTCTCGTTATAAATATTTTTTTCCGGTTTTTTTTTTATATAGTGACAGTTAACATTTTTTTGGCTAACTGTTTTATGGACGTTAGCTACTCTTTGCGTTTTTGTGGTCTGCGGTTTTGGTGGGTTATTTTGAGTTAATTACGTCGTTTTATTTTAAGTACTTTTTTTGACCCTTCATAAGCTGTTAGACAATGTTGAATTAATGAATTTGAAACTTTTTTGGACATATTTTTTATGCTCTGAAAATATGGAGAGCTTACGCTAACGTAGTTGGCACTTAAATGGATTAAACAGCCGTTAAGTTTTATTTTTATTTCATCAGCTCTTTTCTGTATTATTCTTTGCCTTACCGCAACTTTGTATGTTTCTATCCATCATTTCTTCTACACTAGTCTATTAATAATAAGCTCATCTTTGTCCCTGTACTCGCAATATTATTAATTTTGATAGATAGAAGCTGTCATGCCGGTAGCTAAAACTGTCGGGTATTATAAGTAAATTATGACATCATGTTATGCATACGATATGCGTCTAACGGTAGATGTGTATGCAACTTCCTTTTAAATGGATATTGTGTAGTGATGAGCTGTATTTCATTGTTATTAAAAGTGGTGTATTTGCTGCATTGAATATAATATTGTAATAACGTCTGCAACAATTTGAGAAATCACAAAATCATTCGCCGTTTCTTTGTTAAGAATTAAAAAAAACACAGTTTCTCAAACGTTCCGTATTAAGTAACAACGGTATAGGTACGCATGCCTGTAACTTTTACAAAAGTATGCAAGTAGCTTGCATGGCATTATTGTTTTCATCAATCAGAAGTTGTTGTCACGGTGTGCAAGCTACTAGCATACATTGCTTTTGAGCAAGTTACATGTGTTTCGGGCTTTATGCTACCACTTTCTGAATTAGCCGTAAGTAGATAGGTACCAATAAGTGGTCGTGTAATATGATGTATGATCGCAGTCTCTTCTTTTAGTTAGTCCATCCCGAAATAATAAATGTCAGAAAAATCAGCTTATAAAACAATATTAATACCTACCTATAATAAGTCAGATTGTGAAGCACATCACTATGCTGCATTATACTCCGCCCGTTGTCTGTCTGAGCCCACGTGGAATTTATAATAAATCATAATAAATATTTATAATTTGTAATAAACCATGAATGATACCTCATATTTTGTGGGTGTTTCTATGCATCAGTAATTTTATTGTGGCTATATTTATACGCCGCTCGTGGAAAGGATTAACTTAATATTGTAATAGCGCTATTGTTGAATCTAGTTTATTGTGAAAATTGTTAGTGGGTGTAATTGACAACACGGTTAGCGCAGTGGCTGAGCGATCGGACTGCTGCGCTGCGTGTCGCGGGTTCGATTCCCGCACAGAACAAATATTTGTAAGTCCTACATGTATTTTTTCTGAGTCTGGGTGTTTTTCTATCTATAATATGTATGTATTTACAAAAAAAAAATGTGTATAAGTAGTTGTCATCTGGTTACCATAACACAAGCATTAGGTTGCTTAGCTTGGGACTAGATGGCGCTGTGTGAAATGTCCAGGGGATATTAATGTCGTGTAAAACTTTTTGGAGTGAAAACTACTTTAGGTGCGTTGAGCGATTTTTCGTAGGGGACAATGTTATGGATTCAAATCATCGACAATATCGTGACACCGTGTTGCGCTTCACCAGCAATGAAAGTATACTCATATTATTATATTTTAATTAATAATTAGCCTATAATGTTACCCATGCTGGGATTCAGGCCTCTCGTTGATAGCAGGCCGTAATGAACCACACGGACACAGTGCGGGTTGGAGGATGTCACATGTATTCGAATTTTTGGTTCTAGGACACGCCAGTTTCCTCACGATGATTATATCGTTTTGAGAGCAGTGGTGATGAATTTAATTTACAAACTAAGAAAATTTTATTTTTATTAAACCTACTCCGTTTATTTTACTGACGAAAAAAAAACTGTTTTATCATTGTTTTAAATTTTCATTACTCTCGGCTGTCCCCATGACTGCCTATGTTTTTTTTTTTTGTAAGTCGATCCACCATTGCAACCTATTGTTCCATTGCTAAAAATCGATATTGCTCTTGACCCTTGTGTTACTTGCTGGGTTTGGGGGCGTCACCGGTTAAATCAACAAAGCGGTTATCTCGTTTTTAAAGATGAATACCTACGTTTTTCACTATTGGATACAAAAAAGATATAGGTAATATGTTGTTTAAATAATATAATAGGTAATACCCGTAGAGTAACTGCGTAACGTACTAACAGTAGAAATGGCTTTCTTTTCGACAGTTCAACAACATTCATTGCGTTATTTACGTTGTTGAGTAGGCAATTTTTTCGAACATATAAAGCAATGGATTAGTAATATCCTTCAAAATTATTCACATTCATTTTAATTTAAAATGTGTTACGCATTTAGGGTGCTGTACTTACTAGCTTGGTAAACACAATTTTCGAACGAAACCATTACAATTTAGTAATACAGGACATTCAAACCAAAATTCCTGGTTTATCCAAGTAAAAATACATTTGAATGAATATAACAGAGCTAACCAGACGTTCAATTAGTAAATTCTAAGAATCTGTAGCCAAGTTACTCGTGCCCACCATGTTGTGTTTACTTGTTTGTCAAGGATTGAGGTAGAATTTATTCGTATGTAGGTGCGTAGAGTAATTATTGACTTAGAGATCGTCTACGCTCATGGCAATAGTAGCCATATTGGTCACCAGCTTACTTTGATCTTGAGCTAGCCTAGCCTAGTACGGAGTTTCAAAAGAATAAGAGGCCAGCTAATACTGGTTTTGTTACCACTGACTTGCGTCTTACTGTAGGTACCTACTGACCGTTGAGGAATAAAATGATCTCGTTTCTCTGGTAATCATTGTAAATAGGAAAGAGAAAAAGATAGAGGAAATATTATGTGCCCTTTCTAAGTCAATTGGCATTTTAAATGTTTAGATCCCAGATGGATATGGCGGGATGAGCTGGACTCCTGTAATAAAGATTGGTCCTTGGCAGCTCTGGACCGAGAGACGTGGAAACAGAGTTGGGAGGCCTTTTCCCAGCAAAGCCTTTTCCCTTCTAAAATCCTACTAATACCTATTATAAACGTGAAAGTTTGTATGGATGGATGGATGGATGTTTGTTACTCTTTCGCGCAAAAACTACTGAATTGGATTTGGATGAAATTTGGCACACAGGTTTTAACCAGGATTAACATATAGGATACTTTTTATCTCGATATTGCGGGTGAAACCGCGGGGCGTAGCTTGTGTATTAATAAAATAAAACAAATCAAAATCAAATCGATCTTCATTTTCTACCTGTAATTCAGATGGTGTACGGTCACCAAAGGAGATAAGTAACCATTGCAGGGTCGTCGTATATAATTATGTAAGTAGTTGAAGTTTAGTAAGAAATCCATGGATGTTTTCGAATAAAAATTTAATTTTGTTAATAGAAAACAAACAGTTCATTCGAAAACATCCATATGGTTTTCTAAACTTCAACTATATCCGACGACCCTGGTTACTTATCTCTTTTGATGACTGTACATGATAAAAAGTATTTTATTATACTCTAAAACTTGATAAAAATTAACTTCCCAAGTCATCCTCAAAGATAAAAGCATTATTACTATCTATCGTCTATCCATATTATCATAAAAAGAAACGAACCAAATTCTAAGTTTATTCCAACTTTTTTTACTACCAAACTGTAATGGCAATCATACATATTTCCAAAATTGCATGCAATAGCCAATCGTCCCCTCTACAAGGGTGAATAACAAAGGAGGTGGGCAGGGACGCGAGTTTTGGGGCAAAAACTACCGAATGTGGGGGCCGGTCAGCCGGAAAATTGTCTTTTTTTATACCTACATGTTTATTATTATGAGGAAGTTCGTGATTAACTGTTTTGTTAGGTGTATATTGTGGTGTGTTTTTAGGTATTGTAAGTGGGTATGGATTGTGTGAAGAATGATATTAAAGAGAAGGGAGTGAATGATAGCGTGACGGTTGACAGGGGGGAATGGAAGAAGAACACGTGTTGCGCCGACCCCGAGTAACATGAGACAAAGGCAGGGAGACGATGATGATGGAGTCACCTATTTAGGTCATTAATAACTCCGAACTGACTAAGAATTGGCAAAAGTCGTTTTAGAAGCAAAGGTTCTACTTGAAAAGTTCTTTCTATTGGTTTATATCTTATGGCTATTGGGCTTCAGGGCAGAAACCCATAGTACGGTGCCCATTCTCCTTTACTGCATCTTTATTTTTATTAATGTTAGTCTGAGTGTGTCTTGTAAAAACTGATCACCATCCATCCAGTTTATTTTATTTTTATGTTATTAACATACAGGATGACACCATTGTAAGAAAAGAAAGAAAGAAAGAAAGAAAATACGTTAATTGGCGGCAAAAATGACGCATAAAAAATAACATTAACACACAAAAAAAAAAATAACAAGTTGGGGGTAAACATGCGTCACATCCACGCAAAACAGCCGTCACTCAGCATAATGCTAAGACCCTATACGATACAGAGCCCCGGCGCTGGTTTCATTGCTCATCGTCTGATGCTGCTGCTGCCAATTCATTTTCTGAGAGTGATTGTTAAAGCAATTTCTGTAATCATTCAGTGGGTAGCCCATATTTAACAGTGGCGATTGTTAAATGTAGTCAATTTGACATGAACACTACCGTAGAAGTGGAATAAGAAGAAGTAAGGGTATTTTCGTAATGCTAGTGTAACAGATGTGTGTAGCGGTATCTACAACGCCACATGCGAACAACGCGTCATATTGACGTTACGCATCTCGCAAGCAGAGTTTACCACGCAATTAGCATGTATCAACAATACAACAACAACACAATTCAAGCACAACAATACAATTACAATACAATACAACAACAACATCACAATTTCCCAGCTTCAATCGTTGGGCAATTGCCCGCCAGACAGAACACCCGTCTGGTCGGAGGATCCTCCCTTTTCTATGGAGGATGAGTGAACTTTACACCCTGTTCCTCATACCTCTATATGTGCATAGCACTGTACGTGCAGTACTCTAGTGCATCTTGGTTCGTCAGCCCTGCTTTGCTAATTTTCTAATTTACCATGACGTGACATACTTTCCCACAATTATGGTAATTTTCAGTCTTACAGTATGACAACACTAGTAATATGTATAGTAAAGGATATCATGAGCCAGGAAGCCTTTATTACCAATATTCTAGAATATTTAGTTACCTAATGCAAATATAACTAATTGAACTTCCGTTAGTTCGTTTATTTCAGTATCAGCTTTCATCTCATTCGTTAGACTGAATATTATATTGATAATCAGGTAAGCTTAGCCACTGAATTGCCCATTAATATCAATTTCAATACTGTAGTTATTGAAATCATTATTGTGAATTTAATATGATATTCTGTTGACATGGATATTTTATTGGTTAGCCGCGTAAGGAGTTTTTATGGTTGTGTTTTATGTAGGCGGGTTTCTAATGAGCAGTGATAGGAATAGGTATTAGTGCCTATTTGCCTAAACTTCGAAGAACAGAGACACGAAACGGAGACTTCCTTAGGACTATATTTTTTCCGGACATCTGTCCCGAAATTCGGGACAACACTTTTAAATACATTAAAAAGTATGTTATTTGGAATAAGTAATTCGTCTATATTTACATTTATAATTTATAACTCCAAAATAATAACGTTATTATTATGGAGTTATAAATTATAAATGTAAATATTGTTTTGTTGTTATGTGTGTAATGACGTCACGGTTGGCGCAGTGGTTAAGCGATTGACTGCTGCGCTGCGTGTCGCGGGTTCGATTCCCGCACGGAACAAATATTTGTATGACCTACATGTATTTGTTCCGAGTCTGGGTGTTTTTCTATCTATAATATATATGTATTTACAAAAAAAAAATGTATATAAGTAGTTTATCAGCCATCTTGTTACCATAACACAAGCATTAGGTTGCTTAGCTTGGGACTAGATGGCGCTGTGTGAAATGTCCAGGGATATTATTATATGTCTAGTCGCAAACTTTAGGTAAATATAGACGAATTACTTATTCCAAATAACATATTTTTTTAATGTATTTAGAAGTCCGGAAAAAATTTAGTCCTAAGGAAGTCTCCGTTTCTTTTCTCTGTTCTTCGAAGTTTAGGCAAATAGGCACTACCTATTCCTATCACTGCTAATGAGGTAACTTGACATATCTGAGTGTTATGCTATTCTTGGCCCAGTGGTAACGGTTGCGACTTACGAGTTTCAGGTCGTAGGTTCGAACCCAGCTAGACACTTTATATTGTGTAAATTATTTCATCACCAGTGCTCTCAAAACGGTACAGGAAAACATCGTGAGGAAACCGGCATGTCCTAGAACCAAAAATTCGAAGACATGTGACATCTACCAACCCGCACTGGGCCCGCGTGGTGGATTACGGCCCACTCCCTCTCACCGAGAGGAGGCCTGAGTGCGTCCCAGCAGTGGGAACATTATAGGCTGATTATGTATGCTATTCTTGTGTAAACGGTCCTTAGCCTATGCCATGCCCGTAGCGAAATGTTGCCCCGTTTTTTGCTCAGCTTTCATCTTTTAAAATTGAGCAAATTTGTGCTCCATAGATACCTATAATTAACGTTTAAAAATTAGTAAAATATAACAACGTAATGAATAAGGGCCGACATACAAGGAGTGCTTGAAGAAGTCAGGATGGACTGCTTCAAGCTGCGACTGCATAGTGAACTACAGTCTTCTACGTACACACATACACGAAACCGCACGAGCAGTTGCAACGGTTTCGGACGGTCGTGCGGTCAAGCAGTCGCCAAGCATACATACACTGACTGTTCGAGCTGTCGACTGCTCTCGAGCAGTTACCTGATTTGAATGACGAGCAGTTGGTATCAACTGCTCCAGCAGTTATCAATGGCAGCTTTAAGCTGTTGACTATGACTGCAAGAGCGGTCCGTCTATGTTGGTCAATCGCTAACTGCTCGAGCAGTCCGTGTATGTCGGCCCTAAGTCACATCTGATAGCAAGTAATAGTAGATAGTGGGACGACCTTGACGCCTATATGAGGGATTGGTCCGTTTTGGCTCAGGAACAAGTTGAGTGGAAAAAGGAAAGGCAGGCCTTTGCCCTATAGTGGGACAATCATCATCACCAGCCTATAGCAGTCCACTGCTGGACATATTCGTCTCCTATTGCACGCCACTCAACTCGACTTTCGGCAGTGAAACAATACAGGCTGATTACTATTATATCTGGGCTAAAAACGCGTTTCTGTACCAATCTTCCGTTTAGATTTATGTCCACAGCCAAAGGATGACCGAAGGTTTCTTGTTCACTGGTTAGGGCTTCCCCGATAGGAAAATTATATTTCCAGAAATATAGTGTTTGCAAATGGCGATTCGAAATACAGAGCACTCGGATCGTTGGTTTCAAAAACCTTAGAGTACCTACAGAAAATACACAATATTCTTAGTTATATTGACAAGCGTGCCTAATCATTCCTAACAATTGACACACAGACTACCAACTGTCACTTGAACTTCTACAAACCCTTTAACAGAATCAGACCGTGAACATAAAAATAACAAGTAACAAACTGCATAAGCCAATAAATCACTCCAGTGATCAATAAGCGTATTGATCCGATCCCTCTACCATAGATCCGAAGCCAAAATCGTTAGGATATTCTTTGAAAAGGGAAAATTTGCATAGCAATGGGTTAACCCATTTGCATATTGGGTTACCGAAATAATTTTGCATATAAAAAGGTAAGGACTATTGTTTGGAAATGTACCTGGGTCGACATGTGCAAGCTAAGTTTGGTAATAATAATTTTTTATCACCCCTTTTGCTAAAATCTGGGGTGGGAGATGTGTGCAGCATCCAGCTTCCAGAGACTTCATGTCACTTGTGCACAGTTTGGCCTTGGCTTGGTTACTTTGAAAGTTTAACAGAGGTTTAACCATGTCAGCCTGTTAATTATACCACTGCAGGGACTCATAGAAAGTAGGGACGAGCATTGATCTCATCGCCTCGCCTGCTCATTGGGTACGTATTATACAATTAAGATTTCTTACTACTTCTAAGGGTTTCTTGATCTTTCTTCTGGCTCTGATTTAGTCACCGTAAGTCAGTAGTGCCTTGAAGAAATTATAAACACATACTACAGTAATACAGCAATAGCTGTTTAAAAAAAATCACTATATATGACACACCTCACACCTCATTGTTTTCGCCACCACGCTTGAAAAAACACTAATAAGATACAATCATATTGAAAACACTATGCTACATATTGATGTAACGTAGTATATTACAAAGTGATGTAACATACTATGAATGGTATGTAACATATTGATGTCACATGCCATTCAAATTCACGAACACCCATTTCAGTAATCTATTTTTAGACTTACTCGTATCTAAATGAAAAACGATCCTTAATAAACTTAACTAAAAATCACAATCGAGGAATTTCAATTAATATTTCATCGCATTCTTGATCCTACATACGTCCCTATCCCAAAAATATATTATTAAAATTCTATAACCCTCCAACTGCCGACAGCCGTGCGAACGGTCTATCTTACCCATTCGATTCCTTCCCGAACCGTAGACGTTAACGAACTCATACAAAACCGTATGCAAATATAAATCATGTAGTCACTAAATACAATGCCGCATTCAAATACTCAGGTGCCAAAGTGTCACAATGGCTTGCAATAAAAAATCATTCACATTATTGTTGCTGGAGGGTTTCGACGGTCTATTTA
Source organism: Apamea sordens (assembly GCA_945859715.1). NCBI lineage: Eukaryota > Metazoa > Arthropoda > Insecta > Lepidoptera > Noctuidae > Apamea > Apamea sordens. Next base: position 16,546,592 of record OX244001.1, read on the forward strand.
ATATGCGTGTGAACTGCGAATATTTTCTTATCAAACAAGATGTATTTAACATTTACTAGCTTTTTATTCCACTCTTGTATTATTGATTCTTCTGAAAATCCCGCTAGATTTACGTTTTTGCGGTAAGTCTGCGTGTATATGAATATCATTACCATTTACTAGTAATATTTTTAGAATGACCGCGTTTAGAATTATGCTAGTGTATTTGCATAGCTACCGGTAACGCTGAACATTAAAAACTTAATTAATATTCTTTTAACTGTTGTATTGCGACCACATGTGGATTAATCAGAAAATATTGCGAATATAATACGTTTTTGCTCGACACAAAAAAACTAAAAACTTGAGTCAATTATTTCCGTAACCCGACCCCTTAAAGCAAAGATTCCCAATATCAATTTCACGCCACGTAATTGTCTTCGATCAATAAACTAAATAAATCATCCACCAGGTTTTTTGTACCCACGGATTCACTTTCTACGCAGGTGTCCCGAAGACTTCCTGCCCCGAAATGAAAGGGGTAAACAGACAATTGTCGACAAGAAAAGGGTCTAAACATCCCTTTGTTAGAAATCTCAGGTGGCGCAAACCGATTTTAGTTTTTTTCTTCAATGGGTTAATGCAGGTTGAGTGAAAGTGAATCTTTGGATCCTATGGCGTTTGTAGGGTTAAATATAATGGAACATGGCATTCGTGACTGAGGTAGACATTATTATGATTTGTTTTACTTAGTTTTTTTTTATAAGTGAAAGGCCAGGTTTTTGTTAGTTTTGTGTGATCACTTTCTTTCTTCTGATTACTTTCATAATTAGGTTTTATGTAAATTACCCAAGAGGGTTTTTTTTAGTTTTCAATTATAAGGACGAAACGCCTGGGGGCGCGAAATTCAAATCTTTTTAAGTTTTTTGCAATTTGCAAGTCAGTATCGAGTTGTAGGTATGTATCCTATTAAATGACTATTTCCATGAAATGTCAATCAATAATGAACTTAGAGTGTTATATTGGTGATTTAATGATTATAATTATGTTAATAATAACTATACCAACTGAAACTGACCTGCAAATTGCATAAAACGTCAGAAGATTTGAATTTCGCGGGGTACCCTGGCGTGACCCCTTTAAAAGGGCTTTATTCGTTTTTTTTTAAATTTTAATGTTTATTTATTTTGTAAGTAGCAGCTTTTACGTTACCACCTCATTTCTACTAACTTCATTTCAACAACCAAGATACTATCGACAGCTCCCATAAACCTATCCAATGTAAAAGAACTTGCAATTCAACGCCCGCTTATAAACGCAGCTGATTCTTTTTATGTAACTCTCCACAAAAACGCGACGTCGCATACAATTTTATTTTACACATTAAAAACCTACTTCGAAGACCAAATTAAATGTTCATGCTTGTAATTGGTCATTAAATTAATTCGTCTTCTGTCGATACTTAGTACTGAGCCGTGTTAATTACATCGTAACATCACTTTTTAGAACCTTAAAAATTGTTATTTAGTATCAGGGTTGCAAGGTGCAGGTCGTGAGTTCGAACCCAGGCAGGCACGTTAGTTTGCGTATTTAATTTCATCAACACTGCTCTCAAAACGGTGAAGGAACATATCGTGAGGAAACCGGCATGTCCTAGAACCAAAAATTCGTAGACATGTTACATCTACCAACCTGCACTGGGCCCGCGTGGTGGATTATAGGCTGATTATGGTTGCCAGAATTAGAAGTAAAGCAAAAATATTGGCCCATTGCAGGTAGTGATTTTGAACGACTTTCTTTTTTCAACCGATGAATTGATCTGACAACCCTATGTGAGCTACTTTACAAATGAGGTTAAATGTTACGAAGTTTAATTAATAATTAATAGACTTCAGTAATTAACCGCTGAGGCTGATCACCACGCAGCAATGAAAGAGTTATAAAACAGTATTTGTAATTAATTGTGTATTTTCATTACGATAATTTAGGCAGATGAAGATTACCTTTACAATGTCTAAGCTACGAAAAGCAAACTTGGATTCGGTAAAAAAATCCACCTTTAAGCAAAAGTAGCATACTTAAGCCATATAGCATAAGCATGATCAGCCCACTGCTGGGACACAGGCCTTCTTTCTTCGAGAGGGAGTGGGTTGTAATCCACGCAGACCCAGTGCGGGTTGGTAGATGTCACATTTTTTGGTTTTTTTTTGTTATCGGACATGCCGGTTACGTACTATCGGTACACCTGTGCCAAACCTTCCGAGGAGTACAGTCGTGATGTTAAGTTATGTACCTAAGCGTCCAGTGTGTTTTGAGTTTCGACTTAAAAAAAACTTAAAAGACAAATACGTACAATTACATCGTCATCTTGTATAATTTCATGCTAAGTATGAACCAGCAATCAGGCGATTCCAATTACAGTTCAATAAGCGTGAATTTCGTAATTAACGCACTCAATAAACTTCGAAACAGAGCTCCAATTACTACGGACTTATAAACAGTTATTAACAGGTAATGCGACAACTTTGTCGCATGCGCGTGCGACTAATGTTAGCTGTTGCAAGTGTATCACATTATTAGCTGAGTTTTTTGTTCGTGTTATAAGTATAGTAACTGTGGAAATGAAGGTGTAGAGTTTCTAGATGTGGCACGAGTTTGCTGGAAGTAGCGGTAGGTAGAAAGCAATTTTCGCCTGGATTTTTATTCTTTTTTTTTTCTTGACCTCTTCCGCTCTCGACGATTGTCGCAACCCCGCGTGTCGCTGCTTCGGCCGCCGCCTGGTGCGACCTCCCCTGCGCCAGGATCAGCGTGTCGTCAGCGTAGCTTCCGCTCTACCGTCAACAAACGTTGATGTTTTGCTTAAATAGTGGATGAACAACAGTAACATAATTGTAGAAACATGAGGGTTTTCAACTCTGTTTCAGCGTGAAGAGTGCAGTGTCTGTCTCATTAACAACGGCTCAGCTCAATTAATTTATATCCACTGCTGGACAGTGTTATCCCACACATAATCAGCATACCTTGATCCCACTAATGGGACACAGGCCTCCTCACGGTGAGCCGTGAGTGGGCCGTAATCCACCACGCGTGCCAGTGCGGGTTGGTAGATGTCACATGTCTTTGAATTTTTGGTTCTAGAACATGCCAGTTTCCTCACGATGTTTTCCTTCACCGTTTTGAGAGCAGTGGCGATGAAATGATTTACAAAAAGCGCCTGGCTGGTTTCGAAGCCAGGACTTACCGCTCGTAAGATGGGGCCGTTACCACTGAGTCACCAGCGTGGTGGTGTGGTTTGGGTTAACCCAAGTTGCCCCAAATTAGACTTTCAGTTGGAGCGATTGACCGAAGTCTTCCTATATTATTCTGAATTACCCTTTTTCTGACACTTGCGATAAACCACGGTTTCCCAATATCTTGTACCCTTAGACTGCCGAAAAGAATTTCGCCAAAGGTTAAAGTGACTGTTTACTGCCACTTCTAGCGATTCTCTCTCTCTCTCACACACTCTTTTTACAAACAACCCTAAGAGGTAATTAAACGTTCATAAAAGGTTCATTTACAGTAACCGTGACGTCACGGGACCGGTGCAACATAGCGGTCGCTACGCAAAACGTCCGGCTAATGAGTAAAACTTGCAAATAGTGGGTAAAAATAGATATAATGTGCTTGAATATGTATGTAGATGCAGACTGGTTAGTTTTTCATGTAAAGTAAGTTAAAGTTAGAAGTTTATTGAATAAGAAGCAGCATCGGTTTTTTTTTTAAACGTTGCCCCACACTTGTAATTACTCCTGTATCGTGGGTGCGTTTACAAACATTTAAAGTCACATACACAAACACCCAGACCCGGAACAACTACCTGTAAGCGATACACATATTTGCTCCGTGCGGGAATCGAACCCGCGACACGCAGCGCTGCAGTCGATCGCTCAGCCACTGCGCCAACCGTGTCGTATATCGCATGGTTTACAGGTGAGACAGAACATCTTTTTTTCTAAAATTTAATTGTTTTGTTACAAAATGGCCACTTATGACATGTAATTACCTCGCAAGTGACCTAACTAGGTAGGTAAATACATAGGCCAGTTCTCTAATTACGGAAAATACTATCGATCTCAATCTGAATCATTTTGTAGGATATTGCTAATCCATTGCTTCATATGTTCGAAAAATTTGTCTACTCAACAACGTAAATAACGCAATGAATATTGTTGAACTGTCAAAATGAATGCCATTGCTAATATTGAGTGTTACGCAATAACCCAGCTGGTTAGTTTACGTTTTTATTAAAAGTCATGAATTGTACTTACATTTTGAAAAATATTTTTCCATCGAGAGAAATGGGGGCAACTCTATTATTTTTTTTATTAAGTCCGTCCTTAAAGGCACCTTTTATCATTTGCTTGTGAACTGAGATGATTAATAGGATCACCACCCAAGCAATTTATCGTAGGACCTACAATGTATTTTAACACACACACACACACATACGTTTATCAATAGTCCTATACAGGGTGGCAAGACATCGCGCTAATTGTAACCATGAATTCAACACATCGATGGCCCCACAGAATAAACGTGCAAGAGCTCTTACACAAATATTTTTTTATTGCATTTTTCGTTTCTTTGACCTATGCAGCACCTTCTCAATTTTTTTTATAAATTTTTGACTCAAAATACGCCTATTATATCATTTGATTCCTTTATTCTAGGGAAAAATCATGCAATTATTTCACAAGTATAAAAGTATATGCTATTGTTAAACGCTTTTTAGGTTCCTGAGTTCACACGAACAAACGTGTTAAAACTAGCAAACGTATGAGAGGACTTGTGCACTTCTTCGAGTTTGTATAATAGCAGCTTACACGTTTATTCGTGTAATGGCGCACTTAATTTTTATTCCTAATGTGTCATTTTGTTAAATGAAAGTTTTAAAATATTCTTTTTTTATTTAAAATTAAAGTATTGTATTGCCTCCCACGGTATTTAATCGGATTGTTTATAGCATTAAGTGTTCAAATACTGGTGTTTTGGTCTTGATCCTCCCTTTTCTATAGAGGTTGAGTGAACATTATACCCTGTTCCTCATGCCTCCAAACTTGTGATCCCGAGTATGAACGTCAGCGCAGCCTTCGTGCAAACACTTCTGCGTGACGTCATCATCATCACTCCCGCAAGCATCAGCGGCGAGTCACCCAGCCAGCCAGCATCCACGGCTTCAACGGGTATCCTGACCACCAGCATGCAGCGTCCGCGCATACCTGGTCATCACTCTCAGCCTCATCAGCAATCTTGGCACAGCACACCGGTTAAAAAGCAGAGCACCCTCTCCTGGTTGACGTAGCAGCCAGCCTCAACCCGGTGCTGTACGACATCCGACGCACTGGAGTATATGGCAGCGCCACCCCGACTCACTGGGGACATCTCCGCAGACAGTTCCGACTCACCGTGAACTATGCAACAACCGGTTCCGACTCACTGGAACCTCAGCTGGCCTGGCAAAGCGTCGCAAGATACAAGACTCAGCCCACTATCGACCTCCGGTCTCCGGAAAGAAGTGATGTAGCGGTATCTACAACGCCACGTGCGAACAACGCGTCATACTGCCGTCACGCAAATCCGGCATCTCGCATGCAGAGTTTACCGTCAACACCCGTCTGGTCGGAGGATCCTCCCTTTTCTATGGAGGTTGAGTGAACTTTACACCCTGATAACCAGGATTAATAAATGGGATACTTTTTATCACGATATTCTTACGGGATCGAAACTTATGCGGGTGAAACCGCGGGGTGCAGCTAGTCATTTATCATTCTTTCTCTTGCCTTTCAATCAACTCAGACTATTGCAGTCCACTGCTGGATATAGGCTTCTCTCAGGCTCCAACACCCTGTCCTCTGCTTTCCACATACAGTCTGTCCCAGACACTTTCTTAAGTTCGTCGGTCCATCTAGCTGATCCCACGCTTTGCTTGCCTATACGTGGTCTCCACTCTAGGACTCGTCTGCTCCACCAGCCGTCGTCGATCCTTCGACAGACATCTCTTGCCCTTATCCCAAGTTATTTCAAGTCGGCGCAACATGTCTTTTTCTTCCATACTTGTCTATTAGTTGTCATCTCGGTAGTCACCCCCTTTCTAGCCATATCATCTTTCATACTCTCTACTCTTATAGTCATCTACTACTCTTATCTTATCCACATTCATAATCAAAACTCGCCCGAAGACCGTTTCCTCATTCCTCCGCATCACATGCACATCCCTGACAACCGATTTCCATTCAACTTTTCAGTCACCGGTGCCACTTTCAGACTTCCTCTTATATTTTGATTTCTTATTGTATCTATTTGCGTAATACCACACATCTCTTTAAGCATACTCATCTCAGCTGCATGCAATTGCCTTTCATTTATGCCTTTTGTGGCCCAACATTCTGATCCCCATACAAGACAGCAGGTCTCACCATTGTTTTATAAATGAGAAGGAAGTGTATGATCTGGAAATAACTCTTTTTTCTACAGATTTTTTTGTTTTAACGTTTTTTTTATTTTATTCATCACGAGCATCCTCATTCAATTTTCTTCAGGTATAGTTTTGAAGACGAATTATGGGAGATGCAAATCATAGTAAGAACTAATTCAAGAAGGCGGCGAGGAGTACCTACTGAAGATCCTGAAAACTTAAGACTTGCCTACGCTGAACTGCTGCCTATACCTCTCCCTTTACATAAGGATTTGATAAGTTTGTGTGATTCAGGAGTCATACCAGACCATTACCAAACTTTTTATAGAAACTTAGTTCCTTTGGACAATTCGATCTCTGTCACCAATGATAGTGACGGAGAAGATTAAGTATTTCAGATTACGACATGATTCGGTTTTTTTTTTTGTTATTAGTTCAAGCTAATAGGTACCTAGCTATTTCATAATCATGAAAGAGATTTAATTTGTTTACTTTGTGATTATTATTTAGTTTTTATGCAAGTAGATAGTTACTTTATTTAATTGATGAAGTTTACACTATTCACCATGCAATAACAAAAGTATATTACATAAATGAGATTCGATCTTATGAACATTGATATAAATGCATTTTATCTTTACAATAATCAAACAATACAGTAAGTTACTGTAAAAAATCGTGCTTATGCTTGTAACTAGGTATTAAAGAAACTTGATTACTGTCGAATAATAGTGTAATATAATATTATTAGTTTTGTTTGTTGACACTTTACACGAATAAAAGTGTAATGAAAGTTTACTGTTATCTAGTCATAGAAATTAACACGAATAAAAAAATAAAATGGTTTTTCATAAATTGGCGGAAAACCGTTTAAATAAAAAATAAATAAAAAATCTAATGTAATAATATATTTTTTTATCTTTAATTTGATATAATTTGTTTAACCCTATATACTACCAAACAACAGTTATTCAAGTTAAATCGTTTTTATTTTTTCCTGAAAAGTTGTGGTTTTTGACTTACACGTTTATTCTGTGGGGCCATCGATGATCCTAAAGAGTAGAAATTTTTCGAAGGTTACAAAAAAAAATTCTCCTGTTTCATACAAAAGTGCAATACCTACGTGATCAAAGTGTATGGAACAGAAACTTTTCTTTTTATAACTGACGAACAATTTCAACCCAAATACAATGTTTAATGTTGGTTTAATGTTATAATAATAGTCCTCCAGACTGTCACTCTGTATGAAACAGCAGATTCTTTTTTGTCACCGTCGAAAAATTTTTACTCTCTAGGATCATGTGCAGAATTCATGGTTACAGTTTGCGCATCGATGTCCCTGACACCCTGTATATCCCACTATGATAATAAAACACTTACAAAATATTGAACTTTCTATGTTTCCGAAAGAGCGTGACAAATTAATAATGGCCGATGACAAAGTTTGCGGTGTTTACTGCACTTTAGCACGAGAATAACAAACTAGATCGATTGTGCTCCCTTAATGACACCTTTCAAGCTATTATTGAGGCTAAAACTATATTAAAAACTGTATAATGAACTGTTGGCTAACACGAGAAAAAATACATCAGGTCTTCTAATGCTCACGCACCTTGTGCAATACAAAGCTCTCTTACTACATACATACATATTATAGCTGCTTGTATGCAACTTTTCTGGTCCTGGTTGTGTGGTCTGGTGGAGGAGAACCTCTTGTATCACCAAGAAGTAGTGAAACATGGTATAACTCATGCTGCGGATTATATAATGTCCAGTAGATAAATCATTTAACAAATCACAGTACTTTACGCGCGCTTGACAATGCGGGTTCGTAAATGTCACATATCTTCGAATTTTTGTTTTCAAGACATTTCAGAGCTGTGGTCATCATCTACCTGGGTTTTACCCAATTATATTGGCCAAAGAAACGATGGATGGACTCTGTGAATGATGGTGCTGGATGGATGGACGCTGTGATAAGGTTGGAAAGTGGGTGGGGTGACTATCGAGATGACAACTAATAGGGAAGTTGGGGTTGGCACGAATTAAAACGTTATCAATAATACTCATCTATATTGAAATTTTATTTATGTTTCAAACTGACGTTATTTCAAGTTAAACAAATTTCAACCTTATTTTAATGGTCATTAAGTTGATTTCAGAGTGACTAGCACTAATGAAAAAGTTACAAAAATGTTTGAAGTTGTAGCGTAAACTGAACTTTATTGTGTAGGAATTAAAGTTATTTTTCCATAAACTGATATTTGTTTACATTTTTGACGAATATGTCGCGGCATTAGATTAGATATTTTTGTATTTTCAGCTTTACAGTTTGGCATTTGCATGTCCATGAGTGTCAGCTAGGCTTGTGTTAAATTGTCCTTCTGCGTCAAGCTTTTTGTGTAAAAACTTTATTAAAAACTGGATAATAAAGTGCTAATAACATTGTATAATTCTGTCATATAACATGTGACAATGTTATGACGTCATTTTTTACAGCAGGCGACCGATGAGCGACTGTTTTTTAAAATACCGGTTGTTTGGCCGCCATATTGATAAAGAGCAGTTTTGGCATTATTAATGTTGTTATTTCAATAAAAACTTTCGTGGATGGCAGTGTTATTTTTTTTACTTTTTAAAATTAATGATGCTGTCTTTGGCCTGGTATTTTAAATTGAGTACACCATTTTATGATGTAAGTAGTTCCATTTGATAATGGCTACCAATTTCGATTTTATCAGCTTGAACAAGCAATATTCTACAAGGTGTTGTTTTGCAACCTCGTCAAATTCAAGGAGGTAACTATGCTACTGATTCTCGACATGAATCAATAATAAAATAAGTAGGTATTTTTTTTTCAAATTTTGTGAAACCTTTGTGGGACACGCATATTAAAACGCGGCCTGTCTGAGACCACACTGTAACTGCCCTTTTACACACACATAAAAACGCGGCCGCTTTTACGATACAATAACGCGATTCTGTTCTTTGAAAGTGGTGTATTTTGAAATACTGTCAAACTTAAATAACTAAAAAAAGTTTAGTTAGTTTAGTTTTATTTACCAGGGATCGTAATTTTATTTGATTATTTATGTCTTTCCTAGCAGCCTCCTGAAATTTGACGAGGATGCAAAACAACAGCTTGTATAGTCAGTTTAAAAATATCCTAACTATTTATGTCAATGATTTTTGAGACACATGCATAACAATAATTCATAATCAGCCTGTATAATATTCCCACTCCATAGGACACCTCCTCTCTGTGAGAGGGAGTGGGGGTTGATAGATGCAAGATAATTAAATCTGTAATTATTATATTTTTAATTAACCTATACTGTCCCACTGCTGGCCAAAGGCCTCCCCCAAGTCCTTCCAGGAACACCTTTCCACGTCCATTAAAATTATAAGATAACAAAATTATTTTGGCCAAATTAGGAATAGAAATTCCATAAAAATCTAAAATCAACTAAAAATTTCTGTGTGCTTAGTTTGAAGCAACCTTAAAACATCTCTATTAGAAAAAGTCTTGTTTTTCTGCAACATCCTTTTTTTTATTAGCCACCAATGTCCCATTGCTGGGCAAAGGGCTGGCTACTCTCTGTCCAGAGCTACCAAGGACCATTTTTTATTAAAGGAGTCCTGCTCATCCCACCTTCTCCGTCACGAACGTAAATACAGTCGCTGTCATGCAATCGGCCTTAAGCATGAAAAACAGCGACCCAGTTACCGTCATAATTATAAAACTAGCAAACAGTTACCCCACGCCATTGACACCAACTAACTATATAAAGTTCTACAATCATTAATTAATTTAAACCTCCTTGCTCAGCTCCCAAGTTTCCACACTCCGTAACAGTACCTCTAATCCATTCACAAATAATTTGTTAACTTTACAATAACCAAATTAAACGTAACTATTATAATTTCCTAAGACTTCCACCGCCTTAGGGTGGCGGCACCAATTATGGGCGCAGTGAATTTATCCAAAGAATACGGCGCACTGTGTGGCCGTTTTTGCCATTGTGCCGATAATTTATAAACGCAATGCTTTTATTGCTTATTTACTGTTGCATTCTCGCGGCTACATTGCGGGATTCCTTGTTAGGAACTAATGAATCTACGGCATGCGAAATATCCGAAAAGTCTTTACTATGAGGCAATTGTTGTAAAAAACAGGCTTAAAATAACAAGCCCTTATTTGCGTACGTCTAACATCAAACAATTTTAATGGTAATTGCGTTTAGAAATCGATATATCTCTATTGCTATGTCTGTCAGAGTTGTAGTGGAAATGTGCATGCTGTCCGCAGTGAGTTGCAACAAATTTATAGACATTTATAGCTTTTGTATCCGTAAATAATAAAATACAATAGTATTAAATGTCAGCTAGGTGCACTTGTAACTCCACCAGTGACTTTTTAGATAGACAGGAGGCCCTTAACGTGGACAGATAGATGGACATATTGTGTGGTAGTTTGAATGGAAATAGCGATACAATTAATGTGCAACTTGTGCCTCAGGGTGCTAGCGACAGGTGCAGCCGCCCTATTACTTATGTACAATGAAGTACGTAACAAACTTGATTTCATAGATAAAGCGTACATGTTCATTTAGATAAGAATATGAATACAATTAAGTGATTAAAAAGCAGTGTCATGGCGAAAAATGAGTGTTGATTGGTGGACGAGTGTATCTTTAAAAAGATCGTAAGTTAGGTGTGTAATTAAAGTTTACGGTAGTTTTGAAGATATAATTTTGATGCTTGTAATAGAAAAGGGGTAACAAAAATAATAAAGTTAATTGCTACGATATTATAAAGAACAAAAAGCTGAGGCAGCAGCTGAAAATAACACGTGAATCAAGTGTCTTCCCGTTAACAGAAAGACGTTATTTATTTAACCATGTATGTATAAATATACAGATAAATACAGGGTCAAATTAAAAAAACTAGCGAAACTTAACAGACGTGATGGGAAGAGATATCTAAATATGATACAACAAGAAAAAAATATTACCACCAATTTTTTTTTGTTTTAGTTCGTAACCGGCATGACCTAGAACCAAAAAAAAACGAAGATATGTGACATCTACCAACCCGCACTGGGCCCGCGTGGATTACGACCCACTCCCTCTCGAAGAAAGAAGGCCTGTGTCCCAGCAGTGGGAAGCAGTGGGCTGATTATGCTTATGCTACTTTTGCTTAAAGGTGGATTTTTTTACCGAAACCACGTATGCTTTTCGTAGCTTAGACATTGTAAAGGTAATCTTCATCTGCCTACATTATTGTAATGAAAATACACAATTAATTACAAATACTGTTTTATAACCCTTTCATTGCTGCGTTGAAAGAAAGAAAGAAAAGAAAGAAAAAGCATTTATTTGCGGCAAACATGACGCATAAAAAAAAGGACAAAAACACACAAAAAAAAAACAAGTTGGGGGTAAACATGCGTCACATTCACGCAAAACGGCCATCGCTCAGCATAATGCTAAGACCGGCTGCGGCTGCTTGTGATCGGCCTCAGCGGTTAATTACTGAAATCTATTAATTATTAACAAAACTTCGTTACTTTTTACCTCATTTGTAAAGTAGCTCACATAGGGTTGGCAGTAATTCGTGGTTTCTAAAATATGTCTTAGAGTTCTTAGGTAGGGACTGTACCTAAATAATAGCAGCCGCACAGGTCGGTCGATCAGGTTAAGCTACGCTGGCCGCGGTTGGTCTGTAGATGGGTGAGCATCTTTACGTACCGAGACTCCTCCATGCCTCGGAAAGCACATTAAGCCCTTGGTCCCGACCCTCATTTGTGGATCTTTGACAGTCGTTACGGGTAGTCCCGAAAGTCCCGAAAATCTGACAACCACTCGTATTACTCAGTTACTGAGTTGTGGAGGTCAGATAGGCAGTCGTTCCATGTTGTATTTAGCTGTAAGTCTTCCATAGTCTTTAAATAAATAAAATACTAGTATTCAGTTGCATCCGGTTAGACTGGAAGCCGACCCCAACATAATTGGGAAATGGCTAGGGAAATGAATGATTTATTGATACACCGTTGAGTTTCGCAAATAAGAAGAAAATAACAAAAAAATACGTACAAAGGTGATTCTTATTTCTGAAGAAATCTCTTCCAGAGAAATAAAAAAAAATATTATAGTTAGGTACTTAGCAGTTTAAGTTATATTTAAATTACTTATAAGCTAATACGGTAGATTGTAATGTGAATGACGGAAAATGCAAAAAATCATTACCATCAGCCTGTTTGCGTACCAATCACAAAGCAAAACACTACCAAACTATGACGTCACACTAATGGAACATGAAAACTAATGTAGCTACACCTTCCATAAAGAAATACCCCCCAATTTATAGCCCCCGAACAAAAAGCTCAAAAGATCCCATTACCAAATTGGAAACTATCATTTTCGCAAGCTCATATTTTCGCAGGCCCATATTTCGCAGTCGCAGACGGCACGAATCGCAATCGTATCGTATCCGTGCCGTGCCAAAATCGTAAATATGTCCGAATGAAATACTCGTTAACGTTCGGTGTTACGAATATTGCCGAAAACTTACGAGCTTGGCAAACTTGCAGTACAAATGTTGCTATTTGTTTATTAGTATTTTTATGGGTTGTGATAAAGAAGGTTGCTACGACTCAACTATAGTTGTCACGTTTTAGCATGATAATAGCGGTCATTGACTCACCTAGAAATTTCTAGCATATTACATTTCCACAACTAAAATAAAGTCAGTCGATCTTCAACATGTTCCAATAACGAAAAACCTTACAAAGTTTATTGTTTGGGTTCCTACGGAGAGATATTAAGGAAAGGGGTAGTGACCGTTATCGCCATGCTAAAATGCGACTACTATAGCTATTTTTTACCCCACTATGGCGAAGCTCAAAAAGAGAGTAATGTTTGTAGGCTTACTTCGTCTAGTGGATGCAGCATGGTCAGGTTCGATTCCCAAGTCACGGGAGGAGTCAGTCTTCGATGTTGACTATTTCATATGTCATATTATATATTCTATGTTAAAAGAAGACATTTCCCGTGGATGAAGTCGTGGGCTGAAGCTATATATGTAGTATATAACAAAATTGCAAAATTCCAATGAGATACCTACTGAAGAAGTATTTTTAGGATGTTCTTTTTGATCGGTGGTTGAAAGAAAATTCATTTATTTGGCAGAGACTAAAAGGCACGCAGAATAATATAGGTTCAGTCACCAAAGGAGATAAGTAACTACGGTCTTCGGATATAGTTAGTAACGCCTAGTATGGTATACAATCAAATATCAAGTATTTTCTAACTGAACAGACAGCTGTGCTGCTGGGGAGTTTGTTGCGCCACTTCTTCTTCCCAGCGATAGCACTAGGAAGTGGTGAAGGCCGGGCGTTTTTGGGGGACTGCCTTTTGTAATTTTGACGTTCGAGAAGTGCTGATTCTCAGCCTAATTTGAATAAATGACTTTTGATTTGTGGTTGAAGTTTAGTAAGAAACTGATGGATGTTTTCGAATGAAATTTTATTTGTTAAATGAACGGTTTGTGTTCTATTAACTAAATTAAATTTTATTCGAAAACATCCACTGGTTTCTTACTAAACATAAACTACATAATTATATCCGACGACCCTGGTTACTTATCACCTTTGGTGACCGTACATCAGATAAAAACAAATAAAAAAAGTATTAAGTCCGATGTAATAAAATTGCAGGAAAGTGTGCCTCACGGCTGCGCCAAAAAGGCGCAGTTCAGCAAAAATGCCAGACAACTAGTGCCTGACTAGTGCCTGGTTTTCAACTGGACTGGACTTCGACTTTCTCCGTGTCTTCTTCAGCCAGTCCATCTAGCTACAAGTGAAAATAATGCTAGCCACATGCTAACATACTTTTTCACTCAACTTTTATTACTTATGTTTATGATAGTACTAATTAATATCAACTTTAATTTTGCCAAAACTATAAAGATGAAGTTATTGTTTTTAATTATGATATCATTTGGTAGCAAAAAGTAACATTTTACGGTTAAATCGTCGTGTTCCGGTACTGTGTTTCAAAGTGTTTATTTGTTTTGCAAAGATTTTATCTTGATAGTTTTTCAGTTCTTAGCACCACATACAATAAAATTATAATTGTTAACTTATGAAATAACTGTTTTCTTGTTTTTATAACAAAGTACATTACTCTTTGCATAGATAACAAATCTAGTATTTTAATGCGTAGCAACTACTGTAAATACATTTAGTAAAATGTTATCTTTCGGTAACATCGACAGACGACACGGTTGGCGATCGATCAGTGGCTGAGCGATCGACTGCTGCGCTGCGTGTCGCGGGTTCGATTCCCGCACGGAACAAAAATTTGTGTTGCCTACAGGTAGTTGCTCCGGGTCTGGCTGTTTGTGTATGTGAGTTTAAATGTTTTTAAACGCACCCACGATACAGGAGAAACTCCTAGTGTGGGCAAGGTGACAAAAAAAAACAAATTAAAAAAAAAAATAGTCAAAGCTCGGAGTTTAGAATTATGGCAATATGCTCGCCCACTATTAAATGGGACTTTAACAAAACTGGCGAAATGTGGACGTACTACAAGTACTTACCACCAGGCTCCAGTCTTTAAACAGACTCAGAACCCAGGCTGGCCGAAGCAAGGAAAACCTGTTCAGGTGGAGATTCATAAACGACTCCGCCTATGAGTGTAAATGTGGTGCTATTATCTTCTTTTTTCTATATTATATTAGGCTCGTACATTCAGACATGGGTTCATTAAAATACATAACTTCAACACTTATATGTAACTCAGGGGGATCAGCGTTGAGGGCTGAAATACAGGCTATGCCTAGTTCGGCTCCAAATGCTAATACTTTTGTGTACAGTAACTGTAGACTAAGCACTCAAGTTTGTGAAATAATGTACAATTTTTTCTGTGAATAAACATTATTATTATTCCACAAACGATGGGACACATAATGGCGCCTATTCCCTTGTTCACAAACTAAACTAAATTCAAGTTTAGTGCATCTTTTTCTTTCTATTTCATTAAGAAAATGACAGAAGATAAATATTAGTTTAGTCCTGTCAAATTAAGATACTCCATATACAGTTTAGACGTGACTAAAAACATGGCTACTAAAAATACGTCAATTTACGTCAGGCGCTGACTAATTTGACAGGACTAAACCAATATTTATCTTCCGTCCTTTTCTTAATGAAATAGAAAGAAAAAGATGCACTGAACTTAAATTTAGTTTAGTTTGTGAACAAGGGAATCGGCACCAATATCATGTCCTGCGTGTCCTGTCAGCTGCACGTTACAGGAACTGATGGACGCTAGTGATGGCGCCGAACACGTAGCCAAATTCTGGGCCGAGTCCGTTTAGATTGCCTTCGATACACTAAGATGAAGACAATAGGTAGCTCACCTCTGCCTTATCCTTTAGAAAACACAAGTGTGATGTTATGTGAGTAACAAATTGATTTGGACAAAAAGGTGAGGCTCAATATGAGTCACAAAATGAGTCATGAGACAAAAAAAAACATGACGTGTTTATTTTGTCATGCGATAGCGCTCCATTGACACAACCCTAATCCCCGGTTAAACAAAACCTAAGCTAAAACAAAAAGATTAGACCAGACATTTAGGCATTCTCTTTAGGCACCCTAACAGCTGCACCCGTGAAAGGTAACATCGGAAATCCTGGCCAGACGATGAAAGATACAGTCCTCAAACGCAGTATGTTCGAAAATTTCGACACTAGATACACTTGAGCACTAAGTTTTAGGCTTTAGACCCTCGTTTAGGTTTTGTTTTCAGTGGGGAAATGCCTGAACTGAAGACAATGGTGTTTTCGATATGATAGCTCATTTACAATTATGAATTACTTATGAGTCACGTCGAATTTTATTTATTCTACTAATATTATAAACGCGAAAATTTGTATGGATGGATAGATGTTTGTTACTCTTTCACGCAAAAACTGCTCCAGGGATTTGGATGAAATTTGGCATACAGATAGTTTATAACCAGGATTAACACATAGGATACGTTTTATTCCGATTTTCCCACGGAATCGAAACTTATGCGGATAAAACCGCGGGGTGCAGCTAGTGTGTCATAATTATTACAAATTAATATTATGTAATTTTTGGAAAGTACTCCACTTATCGACCGGACCTGTTTTGGTTATTGCAAACTGAGTTTCTTTTAAGTGTGCTAATAAAATTCTAGATCGATTTCTAGCTTTTCACTACTATTGAGGACAGTCGCAGGAGTACTTACTTCTGTAGGTACCTACTTTAATTCTCGTAAATATGCTGGCTAGCACTTCATTACACATGTTTTGGGAGAAGTCGTCAATATGAGTTGAAAAGATACACACACGCCCCCCCCCCCCCCCCACACACACTCACACACACTATATTAGGATATATCTCTTAGTCATTTCCTTTTTTCTTTCCTTTAATTTATTATAATTCAAGTATTCAAGTCGTGGCACCGGTAACTGAAAAGTTGTGTAGAAATCGGTTGTCATGGTATGGGCATGATGTGTTACGGAGAAATGAGAAAATGTCGTGAGGAGAGTTTTGAGTATGAATTTCGATGGCTATAAGAGTAGGGGAAGACCAAAGAAACGATGGATGGACTGTGTGAATGATGATATGGTTAGAAAGGACTACCGAGATGACGACTACTAGAGAAGTATGGAAGAAAAAGACATGTTGCGCTGACAATAATAATAAATTGGTATAATGGCAAGAGAATTAATTCAAGTCTTATCTTGTTTACCTTTTGATTTTAGCAATTTTTTTTTTAAGTTGCACAAGTTTCTGCAATAAACCTTTTTACCAAACTTTTCTACAATGTAATTTTCCACGTTATTATTCGTCATATGCTAGTAGTATGTATTCGCTAATAAACATGGCCACTACACACGATGTCACATATCTCAGTGGGCGCACAAATCATCGTATAATACGGCTGATTTACATATCACATGTACGCTTACGATTCATACGCAGCAAATGTTGCCATGACACGACAGCACTATATCGTGGTGAGTTTGAATGAGGAAGCTAGCTTTCTGTTTTAGGCAAGTGTATAAGTTACTCGCCCGGCGCGCGGCGGCGCACGAAATTAATCGAAGTAGCAGTTTTTCTTCTTCGTAGAATCGTAACGTATCGATGGCAAAAAGTTGC
Organism: Apamea sordens; assembly: GCA_945859715.1. Lineage (NCBI taxonomy): Eukaryota > Metazoa > Arthropoda > Insecta > Lepidoptera > Noctuidae > Apamea > Apamea sordens. The sequence continues at coordinate 16,564,225 of OX244001.1, forward strand.
CTGTGAAAACTTTTTCTTTTCTTTTAAAAACGTTGCCCCACACTAGAAATTTCTCCTGTATCGTGGGTGCGTTTACAAACATTTAAACTCACATACACAAACAGCCAGACCCGGAACAACTACTTGTACGTCATACAAATATTTGTTCCGTGCGGGAATCGAACCCGCGACACGCAGCGCAGCAGTCAATCGCATAACTACTGCGCCAAGCGTGCCGTCGAAAAATTGTGTCCAAAAGAATGTTCAACCATTAATCATTGTCTAGTGCTATAAACCAAAATTGGTTGCCCTTACTAGAATTAGCTATAAAACGTAGACGTAAACGTAATTCGATAGCTTGAAAACTACTTTTCCCCATGATTACCAATCACCATGAAAACGAAAAGCTGAGGAAGTGTCTGGCCTAAACACAATTGATTTATTACTGTGGTTGCCCGTGACATCACAGCCCTATCAGAATACTAGCGCTACGACATTTATTTTTTAAATGTCGAAGCATCATGCTGAGATAGGAGCCTTTTGGCCTCGTATAGGACTTTCTGTTTCATTTTTTTTTCCTTTTGTTACTTTTTTATACAATTTGTTTTATTTTTATTTTTAACTGTGTTTAGTTTATGATCCTATACGAGTCGCAATAAATACTTTTTCTTTCTTTCTTAATTGTTTAGGCCAGACTTTTCCTCAGCTTTCTTTTTTTCTTTTTTTTTTTAGTTTGTGTTCATGTTACCTGCATAAAATTCTAAAAATTACAATGGTATAATCATCTATTTGACAAAGTGTCCACTCTACTCGACTAGTCAAAGCCACTCCACTCGCCTTCCCATCCAAACGCGCCACGAAAACGAACGCAATACTCAAACGCGAACGTTAACGTTTAACCAGTAGGTTCCGTTCCGTGCGAAGCGAACATAAAAAGCTATTACCGGGCATAGTATGTATGTGTTTTATGGTACGCATGTGGAGTAGGTATTAAGGAATTATTATGGGGTTGTGATTTTTACGAGTTGAATTATTGTTTTCGACTGAAGTTACATGTGGAACGGAAATTTGAAAAAAATCTGGAGTGTTCGGGTAATAAAATGGTTGTCGTGTGGGCTTTGGCTTCGTGACCCATCGTATGTACTGTCATGACGTGTAACTGAAGAGTTATTTCATGTAAGTAGATGACAGTAGCATGTACCTATGTACAGGTAACAAATAATAATGGTAGATTTAGAGGTCAGAGAAGAATCACAGTCTTGCCAAAACAGAGGGGCAATTCTCGTAATTTTAAAAACGTTCACAGTTTGATTTCAGTCTCAATCTGTCAAAAATACCTCTAATTTCCCTACATTTTTGACAGCGATTGTCGCCGAGATGAGACTGCGACTAGATTTTGAACGTCTTTAATTACAGGAATTGGCCTTCTGGTCAAAATATGTAGGTTTGGACTAATTCATCATACATTTCCATATTAAAGAAACGGCTAGAAACACATAAATTTTATGTCGGAAAAACTTAAAACTAAGTAAAAACCAACAGCTTGACAATGTGTGCACTCGAATAGAAAGGACAAACAAAATGTCTGAAAAGGGCAGTAGTTACATGCTAAGCTGCTAAGCGAAAACTTTAATTGATTTTGTTTAATTATTTTATTCCCTGATTGTATTTGATAATACCTATGTCACCTTTTCCCGACTATGTTGGGGTTAGCTTCCAGTCTAACCGGATGCAGCTGAATAGGTACCACTATTTTACATAGAGCGACTGCCAATCTGACCTCCACAATCCAGTTACTAATAATATAATACAATACAATACTCTTTAGTAAGACTGTAGTTGTCAGACTTTCGGGCTTCTGCCTAACTCTATGGGGAATATCGGGGCTTGATGTTATGTCTGTAACCTAATCCTTCTCGAACCACAATTCTGCGTCACCAAAGCAATCTACTGCGGTCCTACTTTTAATACAGCGTAAGTAACAATGATATTCCAAATGCAAGAAAAATAAATAAAATATTCGAGTCCCAAGGGTACTATATCGCGAAAATCACTCACACAGCCGCAGCCAAACAAGATTGCCACGTGTACGTACAGTCGGGTGCAGAAGTATGGGTGATCTAAGCCTTTACTTCTGGCAGTGTGCGTCATTTCTTTACGGTTGATCTGAGTTTTCGCATGTGCTCGTTGTATTTAGGCGCACACAAGCATAACCCTTTAGTTAAGGGGACGTTCGTGGCGTGTGGTGGTGTTTTGTCGAGGTATTGATGGAGGAATTGATGTGGAGAATAGTAAAATTGAGATAGAAATAATGTTAGGAATCTGTTTATATAATAGAAAGCTTTTGTTTCAGACAGGGGCCCGTAGGGTACACAATAATAAAATTGTTTATTTATCCAAAATATATAAATACACACAGACACAGTTCAGAGCAAATCAATACAATAGAATAAGCATACAAAAATAATGAACCCTGTCTTACTTAACTTCTACTGTTAGGATATTATGGGTACAGATTGAAATATATAATTAAAATTCAGCGTGTGCGTGTGCGTTCCAGCTCCGCAACATTGGGGACTCTCACTGATCTGCCAACACACTGAGGATACTGTTAGTGCAACCGCGGACAAGCTAAAAACTTTAAGCTTTATCTATCTATATATATAAAAATGAAACCCGTTTTCCGTTGTCACGACATAACATGAAAATGGCTTGACCGATTTGGCTGATTTTTTTTTTGTAGTTTTCTAATACTCTGTACAAGGTTCTTACGGAAAAAAAAATAAGAAAGTTGCTTCACGCGAACGAAGTCGCGGGCGAAAGCTAGTACATAATATTTCAAAATCAAAGGTCGTTTATTCAAACAAGGCTTTTTGAGCGTCAAAATTACATAAGACAATTCCCCAAAACGCTCATCCCTTCCTATTGCTTTAGCTGGGAAGAAGTGGTGTAACAAATCCCCAGCAGCGCAGCTGTCTGTTAAGTTAGAAGAACTTGATGATTTCTTCGTTGTTATTCACTTCTTACATTGACTGAAACTATTCGATTGGGAACTAATACCGCAGTTAACGTAATATTAAATGACAAATTCACAGTCTCTGGCAGATTTTATTGAACAAACCTCTATTGAGCCACAAATATTTAACTAAAGACATGACTACGTACCTAAGTATAGCTTTAAAAAAAAACAGCGTATAAACTTGATCCCTCTAACAAATTAGAATAGTGTGAAAGTCAAAATTATAATAATTCTTCTATTTATTTTATTATCCTGTTGAAATTTTATCAAATGGTGACACAACTTCACAAGTTTTTAAGCCTATTTCCCCAAAAACCCATTACTAGATTGAGACGTAAACTAAATCCCGTATTCCCCTTAACAAGGCGTATAGTACATCCACACTAGTGTGCGTAAAGGTAACTCGTACTAGTGCGACTTCTATTCAATCTTCTTACGTTCCATTTCGCAGGGACATTTGATTCTGTCCCCTTCTAACTTCAGCACCACACATATCACCATCTCTCTCTATTCCTAACGGGCTTAGGAGCGTGTGATATATTGTATTGGATGGATTTTTCGTTTGTGGAAATGGAATTTCTTTTTTGACTCGGTACCTGACACGGCGGGGATGTTCGATCAAACCACTGTTTCCTTATTCTATTTTATATGGAATAAGTTAAATTTGACGTCGGTTTGATGGTTTAGGATATTATTCATTAGTGCTAATGTAAATGTACCTGTAAAGCTTGAAGAGTGGTTCACGTTGATCGATGTTGAATAAAATTATATGTTACGTAAGTGTAAAGGGTATGTAGGTAAAATGGTTCCCTGATCTCTGAATCGTTTTGGAAATAAGACACACATACTTGTACTTATTATATCTGTGTCTAGGAAAAGAGAATGAAAGATGTTACTTTAATGAAGTACCTAACAAAAGACATAAGATTTTTTTTTCTTTTCTATTTAATTAAAGGGGTAGACCACGATGAAGATGGTGTCACGACATGGCCAGAGATCGCTCAAGACAGAGAGGTTTGGAAGGAAAAAGGAGAGGCTTTGGCCCAGCTGTGGGACACCATATAGGGTAAAAAAAAGACTTTTATGACCGCAATGCGTGTGACAGTCCCATCATACCTGTCGTGGCCATGAACCTGAACAGACTCCTCGCATCATCACCATTTGGTTGACACAGGACACTTTGGAATGTGCCCAAATCAAGTCGGTTCAAACCCACGAATCCAAAGAGACCACTTCTATGAGACTCATATCGAACTCAATATATTATAAATATAAAATATAAATGTAAAAACATAATGATACTAATAATTATCTAGTTAGTTAACGTGTCCTATATTATGTAGAACCTAAAGATGTTTGTGTCAATTTCGCTCATACGAGTAGCTAAAGGATTCAAACTAAAACACAAAGCATACAAGAAATATAAATGTAAAAAACAGATGGTAATAATTGTCTAGTACCTAAACGTATGAATATTTTAATAGTGCCCTATATTGCGTAGGTTCCATGAGTGTGTCAACTTCCTACGTAACTCAGGGCTATAGGATTCAAACTAAAACAAAACACGACACAAAAATAACAAACGTCGCATCTCTCAGACGCAGGATGATCAAACAAATTCTAGTTCACAATAAAACAACAAAACCAAGGTTATCATTTCAACACAAACATGTATTTTATTACGTTTTCTTTGAGATCGTTATAACGGAGTAATTTTTCAAAGGCATCACATGGCAGAACAAGCTTCGTTCCCGTGTCTGCCGAAAAAAAGGAATAATCTAAAGAAACGGGTACCCTTCGGGTATACCAGAAAATTGGTGCCTCCAAAGAATATATTTTGAATTTTTATTATGTACTATTTTCTATTCCATTCCCAAGGTAACCCTTCCTTCTACAAAGGGGTTTCGTGCGGAGACATTCTATAGACGAGGGTGGGGCCCCCCCTAAGGGGCTGATGCCACCCCGTCCCATCTCGTTTTACTCTGAAGGATTTACCAAGTAGCATGTGTATTATATGTGTATATAAACATATGTATGTTTGAATTATTCCTGTATGTCGCTTTAATAAGGTCATTGTTTGGCTACAGAGGTTCTGTTGGGGATTATTCCGTGTCAATTTTAAAGGGATGTTCTACATGGTATTATCTCTGGTCGTTTGAAGTTTGTTTCTTGAGGAAGTTGGTTTTTTAAAGAGCGTTTATGGTATTTTTTTATGTCAATTAGATAAGTATTTTTAGAGTCTACTGGTAATTTTATCGCTAGAGAAAGAACTTAGCTGCTCGATTGATATGTTGCTCGGTTAGCAGTAACATAAGTCATGCTGAGATAGGAGCCTTTTGGCCTCGTATAGGACTTTCTGTTTCATTTTTCTTTTTGTTACTTATTTTTAATATAATTTGTTTTTTTTTTTTACTGTGTTTAGTATCTGTTCTTCCTGTACGAGTGGCAATAAATACTTTTTCTTTCTTTCTCTAAGTCTAAAGCTACGGTTTTCTACAAGAGCGGTGGCCACCAGTCCGTCATTAAGCGGCCCCAGTGACGGCTGTTATGAAAATTATGACACTGTTTAAATTTAAGGTGTCAAAAATCGCTCTCTAGAAAACCACACCAACTTACTTTCATAAGTTTCAGTGACGTCATTCGCCGCTAAATTGCGGACGCTATGTGGCGGCCAGTGCTCTTCGAGGAAACCGTAGCTTAAGAGCTCTTAGAAACAGCGTCATTTTGGTTGCGAATTTTTAGACATTTGTCTACGATTTCTAAGAAAATGATGAAACACAATTTGAAGTCTCGTGATTTTCCATATTTATATCATTCAACAGTTCTTTGTATATGAAGATTGTATACAGGGTTAAATTGTATTAGCTAGCGAAACTATGCAGGTGTGATTGGTATCGATATCTAAACACGGTAAAATTAATGCAATTTGATGTTACTTTTGGGGTCAACGACCGCTGGTAGTTTTGTTACCTGAACTTTGAGAAGAGAAAATCCGTTTTCTTTTGTTTTATCCTGTTTAGATAGCGAAACCCTACACTAACTGCTAACTAACTACAAAAAAACCATGAAATTAATTTATTTTTTTGGTTTTACCATGTATAAATATTGGTACCCCTCATGCCTGCAGAGTTCCGCTTGCTAATTTAATTTGAACCTATATGTATATCAAAGGTTGTGTCTACATTTTCTTCCAAGTGGTTAAGTAGCAGTCTTACAAACATGCAACTTGATGCAGTTGAAGTACTTTTACAAGGAGCTCATTTTCCAGATCAGATACTTTTATTACTATTGATTTGTAAGCCCGGAGATTTTTGTCGAGTTGCTTGGGACATGGGACTTAATAGCTGGCGAAATGAGGGTGTACTATAAACAGCTCTGCCTTATCCTTCGAGCAAACCGGCATGTCCTAGAACCAAAAATTCGAAGACATGTGACATCTAACAACCCGCACTGAGCCCGCGTGGTGGATTACGGCCCACTCCCTCTCACCGTGAAGAGGCCTTTGTCGCAGCAGTGGGAACATTATAGGTTGATTATGCTTATATGTTATTTGAGAAGATTTTGCGTCTTTGAGCGATAATATTGAGAGCAGCCGATCGATTCTGTAAAAATCTCACCGTGAAAAGTTAGGTGAAGTGAGCTTAGAGTGAGCTGTCAATAGTGTCAATCCCTAGCATTTAGTTGAAATGACAGCTCACTCCACGTTCACTTCACCTAACTTTTCACGATGAGATGGTTACAGAATCGCACTGCTGTTCTTTCTTCTTCTCTTTTATCATGAGGAGTTAGTGTTACGGTTTGTGGTTCAATTATGATGTTTGTAAGTGTCTCATCCAGTGTTTTTTCTCCATCCGCTTTCTTTCTTTCGTCAATTTTAATATGAGTAATATTCTTTCGGAATACATTTTTAGTACTTACCTATAGATCAATCAAGTTCTTTTAACTTAACAGCAGACAGCTGTGCTGCTGGGGAGTTTGTTGTACCACGTCTTCTTCTCAGCTAAACCACAAGGAAGTGGTGAAGGGCGGACGTTTTGGGGGACTCTATTATGTAGTTTTGACTTACGTGAAAAACTGTTGATTCTCAGACTAATTTGAGTAAATGACTGGAGAATGAGTTGGTGTTGGTTGTGGGCTATAAGTATAATCATAATCTAATCTAATCATAATATGGGTAGTAATGGGTACAAAAGAAAAGGTCTCATACAAACAATAGTGTCCATTGGCCATAAGGCATGCAAATTTACGATAGGATATTATAGGATAACCAAGAATAATTATCTAGCGTTCAAATAGTGACTTTGACAAATGTTTGTCACAAATTTAACCCTTAAATACCACTTCGTGACCAATACAATAAAAACTACAAACAAATATCAGTGACAGCATATTATTGGTACGCCCCATTATTTGTATAGATAATTATTGGTTCAAACCGTTATTGGTACAAATACCAATAACTGTAATATTGCGCCATTGGCTTGTAATACCGTATCATTTCCGTAATAACGGATAATGGCGACCGAATGAAAAAGTATTGGTTTTTATTGTAATAACTAGCGCCCCGCGGTTTCACCCGCATAAGTTTCTATCCCGTGGGAATATCGGGATAATAAGTATCCTATATGTTAATCCTGGTTATAAACCATCTGTGTACCAATTTTCATCCAAATCCGTTCAGTAGTTTTTGCGTGAAAGAGTAACAAACATCCATCCATCCATCCATCTATCTATCTATCCTCACAAACTTTCGCGTTTATAATATTACTAGCTGCGCCCCGCGGTTTCACCCGCATAAGTTTCGATCCCGTGGGAATATCGGGATAATAAATATCCTACTTGTCAATCCCGGTTATAAACTATCTGTGTAACAATTTTCATCCAAATCCGTTCAGTAGTTTTTGCGTGAAAGAGTAACAAACATCCATCAATCCATCTATCTATCCTCACAAACTTTCGCGTTTGTAATATTACTAGCTGCGCCCCGCGGTTTCACCCGCATAGGTTTCGATCTCGTGGGAATATCGGGATAAAAAGTATCGTATGTGTCAATCCTGGTTATAAACTATCTGTGTAACAAATTTCATCCAAATCCGTTCAGTAGTTTTTGCGTGAAAGACTAACAAACATCCATCCTTCCATCTATCCTCACAAACTTTCGCGTTTGTAATATTACTAGCTGCGCACCGCGGTTGCACCCGCATAGGTTTCGATCTCGTGGGAATATCGGGATGAAAAGTATCGTATGTGTCAATCCTGGTTATAAACTATCTGTGTAACAAATTTCATCCAAATCAGTTCTGTAGTTTTTGCGTGAAAGACTTACAAACATCCATCCTTCCATCTATCCTCACAAACTTTCGCATTTATAATATTATAGCGGGATGTTTTCTGCGGGTTTTATAATTTAAATTGTTTTTTGTTATTTGCTACTGGGTTTTTGACTTAGGTATCATGACCTAATATTCCGAAAATATGTCTTAGGTTTCGTTTGTACTGACTGCTTTGTTGGTCTAGTAGTTACATGTAAGTAATACTGATGGACGGCACGGTTGGCGCAGTGGTTAAGCGATTGACTGCTGCGCTGTATGTCGCGGGTTCGATTCCCGCACGGAACAAATATTTGTATGACCTACATGTATTTGTTCCGAGTCTGGGTGTTTTTCTATCTATAATATGTATGTATTTACAAAAAAAAAAAATGTATATAAGTAGTTTATCAGCCATCTTGTTACCATAACACAAGCATTAGGTTGCTTAGCTTGGGACTAGATGGCGCTGTGTGAAATGTTCAGGGATATTATTATTATTATTAATACTGGTGAGCATGAGGTCCGGTTTCGATTCCCAGGTCGGGCAAAGTAATATTGGGTTTTTCCATCTTGAAATTCTCAGCAGCAGTCTGGATCTGTGCCTGGTTGATGGCAATAGGCTCGCTCCTTATTCCACGGGACTTGAAACGTCATCTGCCTGCCTTTTCCCAACTATGTTGGGGTCGGCTTCCAGTCTAACCGAATGCAGCTGAATACCAGTATTTTACTTGGAGCGACTGCCGACTGCGTAATACGATACCCTTTGGTAACCCCCTCCTGAAAGTTTGCTACCGCTCCAAAAACAACAGCATTATCGACCACCAAGACCAACTGACACACTTAAAGCACACACACAAAGAAACGATCAAACACACAAACGCAAATTAATTCTACGCGACGTTCAATCAACAAGTGACACAATAACCCTCAAGTGTTCGCCTAATTCAACCCCCGACTCATTACGTCGTAACCCGGACCTGCACAACATTCGAAGTTTAAATTAAACAGGATACGGAAAACAAGGAGGGGTATAAATGAGTATTTGAGAGCCTCCGGCGTTCGCCATATTTAAAAAAAAGCCGGCAGACGAAAGACGCGTTCGTAATGGTTGGTGTTATGCATCTGTCATAATTTTGTTTTGGTGAAAGAAAAATATTTGTTTTTTTTTTTCAACAAATTTCGTACTGTTTGTTTTTATTCCCTCCGGTGATGGAAGTTACAATAGTTTGCTTTTTATATATGTAGTTGAATTTGTTATAAATATATATATTGAAGGCCAATTCCCGTAGTTAAAAACGTTCAAAATCTAGTCTCAACCTCATCTCGGCGACAATCAATGTCAAAAAATTGACAAAAATGTAGAGAAATTAGAGGTATTTTTGACAGATTCAGACTAAGATAAACTGTAAACGTTCTTAAAATTACGAGAATTTGTCCTCTTTTGTTGACGTACGAAAGCGTTAACAGTTTTTTCTGCATTTCCGGGTCGTATCGTCCAAACTAATAATGACCAATAAAGACAACAGTATCCAACAAAGCATGTACCCTACATCCACGAAACAACAACAAAACAACTCTTAAACTATCATACAAACAACCCAACTCCACCCACACTGCCACAGTCCCAACACTTTCCCTGGAAAGTCCAATCAAACTTTACCACTTTCACTATCGCATAAAGCCATCCCAAGGCGGTATAATTAAACGTTTCATGAATGGGAGGGAGTGAAACAGCACGATAAAGAAAGAGACGGAATCGTCTGCTGTTGTACGCGTAATCAGTTTTACGGTAAGCGCAAATTACGCGGGGATGGGGTGAATTAACGCTTTTACAAGGTCACCAGTTTAAATTGCGAACGCTTTCGACAATCAGCTGACGTCGGTCGATTCGAAAATTTGAATTCAAATGGGATTCGGGTTTTTGGTTCGGATTGGGCTGTTGCATTTAGAGAGTTGGTGCTTTTATTGGTTACAAATAAGGATAAGACATTTATTTAACAATATAATTCAACCATAAATATTAACGTGTAGTCATATAAAGTTTATATGACTACAGGAGTCATATAAACTTATATGACTACAGGTTACGTAAATATCTATCAGCAGGAAGAAATTTAGCAATAATAATTAATTATGCTATTTTATTGGCCATCAAATAGTTTGTCAACTTATTAATCAATAGTTGCACCGTTATAGGAAATGATCGCGATTGGCTTTCTCCAAATGGAATAAGCAGATTTATCAGCAGTGCCGACGCCAGGAGTAATAAAAGTAATTCTTGTTTAATTGAATGTGTCCTTAAATAGTAGTAATAAATTAAGAAACGATAAAGCCAGCCTATTGCCTACGGATACTGTTAACAAACTGACAGATTATACTTACGACATAGGACTAGACGTCGGTAAGTACTTTCGAAATAAACTCCATTTAATTTTGTGTACCTACAGTCAGTGTTTTGAACATGCTGTACGTGGTTCTTCATGAATACATCCCTATTTACAATTTACATATTATACTCCGTCTTTCAAATGACAAATTGTAGGCCAACAACGAAATGACACACACCGTTGGAATATCAAAACGTCTACACTCTATAATAAAAACCAATAGAAAAAAAAAACTTGCCAAAAGACATTTACGCTGACTGAACGCAGTTTTTACAGCGAAAGAGCAAACCGACAAATTACAAATGGAAACAAAAAAGGAACGTCTCGCGACAAAGGAAAAAATCGAACGCCGTGAAAATTTGAATAAGGAATCATTTCGTTTTTTCCTATCTTTTTTTATTCCTTTTTTTTTCGCTCGCTGTCAATCATTTGTCTAAGGCAAGGAGGTCCGCTATTTTCTTTGTTGATGGATGGGATATTTTCTTAGGGGTGTTCCTACTCGAGTGTAGTGTAACCTCCCAAGTTCATATTTCATTATTTTTATCTCGCGTGTTCGAGTTTGGATTTGAAAGCGTGTTTGTTTACCCAACTGTTTATATTTTCTTATAAGGTTTACGTTTGACATTGCAAGTCGGGTTATGACACTGTTTTTATGACGAAATGTACGTAAACATGTTTTATGTGAAAAATATCATGGTAATGAAGAGTCGTTCACGCAAAGTAATTTTCATGTTTGCGTGATGTTTTTTGAATTTAGAAAAAAACAACTTCTGGGCAGACCTAACTTAACTTATCGATAAAATTTAACTTGGATACTCGTAAGTACACTACGTTAAATGAAATTAGTCGCATGGCCGCAATAGTCAATATAGGAAATTTTACATCAAGAACGATCACATATAGAAGCTATAAGAATAATGTACCCAGGATTTTGTAATATCTTTATTTAAAAAAAGTGTCCTTGAAGTTTCTTGCCCGTTCTTCTCCACACAGATCTACGTTTTGGACTGGGACACTAGCTTTAACTTTCTGACTAACTGACCGAGTCTAGTTAAAAAGTGCCTGTAAATGGTTTAATTGAAATAAACGCTTTGTGTTTGAGGTTGATAACTTTTAGGAATAAGTATGTCCGAAATATGGTCACAAAGGTCAAGTCAGTACAGTACAGTACGTATAGTAGCAAATGATGAAGTAAATCTATATCGATCCCATTTTTTGGAGAAACAGTCATTAGGTAATATTCTTCGTTCCCCAATGGAGTAACATCAATTTTGGCTCAAGTTGGCTTCCTTACATAACATAGTCGAAAAACATAAATTTCCCGTAACTTTATGAACGATTCCTTACCAATCACAGGCAGGACCTAAACCATCAATTTCAACAACTCTCTCGTTCAACAAAATTCGTTCCGCATACTACATTTATTTACAAATCCCAGCTTTCTGTATCACGTGCCTGTAATCAGAACTGGTACATGAGCAATACATCCCTGTTATCCCATCTTATTGGGTAAATATGAATGCCGCCCGTCATGCAGATTGGCATTCGAACCTCATGGTAATTCTATGTTTTCTTTACCAGATACATTACTGATTCTGTGGATGGCTTTTATATTTGGTTTCCTGATTTGCTGAGATGGTACTGTTGCTAAGGGTGTTATTTGCTTTGAGATAAACTTTTACACAATTCTTAGAAACCCCGGTTTTTGAGGTATTAGTAACTGGAGTCTATCTGGTCCAGTGCTATTATTTTGATATCGTAATCAGTCAAAGATTGCGTTTCTGGAAAACACGGTTATAAAAACTTTTTTGAAAAATATACTTTTGAATCCATATCGATTAAGGATTTATCTGAGGCCAACAGAAGCGAAGCAGGATACATGAGTTGGCATAAGTCAAATGTCCAATTTGTTACATGCTTAAGATAGATAAATTAAAAATTAAATACAGGAAATCAGTTCTTTTCAGAACGCAATCAAGGAGGAAATGGATATCTCAAAGTTAACCAATTAGGTGTCGGCTGACTGCTTGCAAAGGAGAGACTGGTTATAAGCAACGCAACGTAGGTTTGAGACTAGATACAAACACAGGAGCAACTAAAGATGCAGTTTAGTTAGGTATTCTCTTGCAAGAAGTCGTAAACCATTTTACAGTTGCAACATGCGGTGTGAATGTTCAAGACCCATAAGCAGGTGTTAACAACCTTAAACGAATATTAAATAACAAAAATCAGCTCTCAAGTATTCTCTGCCGACTCTTCTTAAAATACCATCATCCAACTCTCCCATGGAATTATCACTGTTATTACTGAGAGCATAGTGTCTATTGTCGCTCACAGTGATATGATAGGCCGTCACTAATATTATAGCTTTACTGTATTGAATTTAAATTGTGGCCGATACATTATCTATAAATAACGCATATCTACAATTATACATATTATGATATTACATCACCGCTCAGGATGGTTTTATGAATCATGCATAGAATCAGATAGGATACACACGGACGATTGTTGGTGGGAAACGACTGTTAAAAGCATGCAAGATTGAAATCAATATAAAAGAGAATAGGTTTATCAGTAAAGTGAAAGAGATGATGATGATAGTAGTATTGGTGTCATAATTCTAGCAAATGATCCATCATATTCGAGCAATTGTAAATACTCTTAGATATTTGGAACCCCACAAAAAAATTTGCCAAAGTTTCGACTAACAACCATGCAAGTATGAAGAGATGCGAAAAATAGCTATATATCCGATATAGAAAGCTGCTGTTAGAAGACACCTTTAAACTAAGAGCTACCGAAGAAGTGCTAGATTTTGATGGCCTGAGCGATATTCGAAATCGACTGATATACTCGATATACAAAAGAGGCAGGTCTCTTATCAGTAAAATTGACTACGAAATTCGACTCGTATCTCGTGTTTTTAGAGTTTCTGGGCCTCTTGAATCTTTCAATTTTTAACTAACGTTGATTGGTCTGCTTGACTTTCCACATCGGTTCTGATTGGACCATCTCTCTATTTGTCTTTTGGAATCATATCACTGGAATATGTCTTCGTTGTCGTTTGAGGTAATTATCAAAGTGATTTCTCCTACTGCCCTAAAATATACTGCCTCTCTTAAATCTTATCCATTTTCGACAGACGTTCCTTATTCTGCATGGCCTTCATTCTGACTTGATTAACATTGATTCTGATTTGACAATTTATTTATTAGCGATCTAGCAGTAGCCTGCTGGAATCAGTTGTTTGGCACTGAAATATCAAGTTGACTTTTTTAACTAGTCTCAAACATTCTGCCTCTCTTTTCATCCTTCTACTTTCATTCTGGATTAGACATCTCTCTACTTTGTGATCTGGCATGGCTGGAATCTATTGTTAGCTTAGTCAGAAATAACCCGCCCGTCTGCACAGTCATCTGATAACCAACACACGGCGCGTAACCCAACGTGCTTACAAAGCTAAACTCTTAGTTACTGGGCACGTAACACAGACTCAAACCACGTTAACTCTATAATAGTACCAGCTGTCTACGCTAGATGGCAGATGCACGTACTACGCCGCCGCTGAATAACGTGATCGGAATCTCAAATACCGAATCGATGGTTTTTAAAGCTCTCTCGGAATCGCAAGGCTCTTCAGCAAATATAACCGAATTGTGACTGGAATAAGCGCCAATTGTTGGTGGTGGGTGCAGCAGAATATGGAATTTTGTTCGTCCTCGTAATGTATTTTTTCGAGTTCGAAATTCGTGGAATAATATTTTTTGGTAAGCTCTGTTTGGGGGTGTGACGTGCGGATGAATGGAGCACCCTATATGTTACGTGATTGATGGAGTATGCAAACATGGATAGTACTCTCCAAAGATCTGTCAAAGGTGGTATTTGATGAACGTTTTTAGATGTAGACTAACAAATCTATCATTTACGCTCAGTAAAGCTCTTCATTTCAGGTACCAAGAAAATGCTCTGTCCAATTAAGCACAGTTCAATAAATAATACATATTTTATTTTTGCATTCCCTACAGAATTCAATTTAATTGAAAACGACGAAAATAAGCCAACAATTAGGTATTCAAATATACATTTAATCATAGCGTACGTGCTAAACAATAATATCTCAAAGTGGCACCGAAAACCGACACAGAAAAAAATCATTCCCAAATAGACGTTGAAATAAAGATGATGAAGCAAAAGATAAACTAGAACAACTGCCAACAGTTCAGATAAAAGCTAGAGCGATTACAAGATGGTGGCAACTTAATAACAACGTAGATATACCTTCGTAGTAGATATAGATGACCTTTAGCCCGGACTCATGTCCGGATTAAAGGTCATCCTTCAGCAAATAGTGACGATAGAAAAGACAGTAGGTAATCAGACGGAGGTAAATATGAGAATGTTCTAAAATATTAGACTAAGGGTAAATTTCACCGAATTTTTATACCTAGAACATGTTAGTGTTATACTGAGAATAAATTTTGAATTTTTTACAGTTTATCCATACTAGGACTCACAGGCGTCAATTTTGTTCCACGGATAAAACATATCTGACTTTGATAAAATCAGCTCTAAGTAAAATAAAACGTCAGGAAGTAAGTATATAGTGTATAATTAAAGTATAATTTTGATAAGACTATTTTAATCCCTAACTATAATGATGACATATGGAGATGATGATGATGATGATGCTATAATTACAATAAGAACGTGCAATCGTCTACTTGAAAAAGCTATTGTTTTATTCAAAGCCACAATCCTTATCTCCCGAAGGCACCATAGTTCAGTACCACCATATGCTAATTCACCCCAATCCGAATTTCATAACATCACCGCAGCAAAAAAAAAATAGAAACAAGTAAAAAATCATAACACGCTTGAGTACGCGATACATTTCTTCATATCCGCCGTATTCCAATGAAAAATGCTCAAAGAGTTAACTCCTCCAGCCCACTGGGGGGAACTACAAATCCGATAGAAGGAGACGGAGGAACAAGTTAGAGAGAGACGCCAAGCTAAACCCGAAAAGATGGATGGTACACAATGTCACTGAAGATGCTGAAATTGTATATTTTATATTCGGTATAAAAAAGTCCCAACATACGATATTAAAAAGACGGGACATTTTCTGCGTAGTAGTTATATTGTACGGAATTTAATCTTGTGGCGACATACGATGCTCTAAAGTAAAGGATTATTGGAATGTTTTCGGTATTTCTTATATTCTGTTAATATTTTGACGTTGGGAGTGTATTCTTGTGTACGATGTTGATTTTTAATAAGGAGAGGGGGACACTTTTGGGTGAAATTGTGTTGCTAGCTCGCGGGTTACTGAATCTCTAGGAAATAATTTAACTTATCTTCTAAAATGTTATTAGCCTTATAATGCTTTAAAAAAAATAAGGTTCACAAAAAAGGCGCATTCAATAAATTAGAGGCTCAATAATATTTTTAGGATAGCAAAATGGGAATTATTTCTGGTTCAATTTAAATACATATTGCCATATACCTACCATGGACAATCACAGAAATATAGATCTAGGAATATTCTAGACAGCTGGGTTTCAAAATAGAAAAGAGTTTGGTGTGCTGTGCTATCGAAAACTGTACCACAAAGCTAAGATTTCACGACATATATTTCAAAAAACTGTTAACCTTAACAACCAACCCCATTTAATCCACCCTTCACTCACCTCCAGGGCAAAAACTCATTCTCACCAAATCATTTTCCCCTGTCGAATCTAACCCGCTGATTTTCCTTTAGCCTGTCGAATCTATACTCGACTCTAAGCCCAATCTACGCACATCCACACACTTCCTGGCATCTACCGATGCTCATAACCCTATCAGCCTCCGTTTTTAGGAAATAGCTCTATAACGGCTTATCGCCGGGGTACTTAGTACCCCGTGTTTATGTGTTAACATATCTAAAGCGATAGACGCGGTTTTAAAGGGTTAGCTACGGATTTTTAAAGACTCGTTGAGAACTTGAGTTAGTACACTGATATTTAGTTGATTCTGTCCGTTATAATATACGTATATTGTCGTTCGATCCTGTAAGGTGCCGTAAGTTTTACATTAGTAAGGGCTGAGCTTTTAATAGTCAGATAACTTATATCTAAATGAAGAAGAATATTTGACAGCTTGAAATAATTTCTTTACAGGAGTGGTCAAACCGCAATAGTTAGACCTCAGATAAAAATTATCTATCTATTGAAAAATCTGAACCTTAGAAAATATTTCGTTTTATTTCATTGATTGATATTGTAATTTTATTTGATTTCAAATTTAAATTATGAATGTTCGACAATGGCGCACCATTACCAGAGAGAAAAAATAATAGAATACTGTCAACATACCATTCGAATTACAAGTAAGTGCAGAATGATGAGTATTTTATTTTTCCATGACGAGTAATGTTTTTATTTTTTTATTTTTCAGTCAATTTAAAACCTCCTATAACAGTAGGATGGGTATAGAGTATTCATATCGTGAATCTCTAGAACAGTCGATGAGCCAAAAGAATCCATGTTCAAAGATCGCAATAGGTAAATTATTTTCATTGTTTATTTATATGGGGATTCGGAATGTCACAATGAGCTAATAGGTCGGTAACTCAGTATAAGGCAGAGGTAACGAACGAAGAATCAGAGGTCGAAATTGTAACTCATTAAATAGAAAACAATTTAAACTTTTCTAACATTACCATAAAACTCAGCACTCACTTCTCCTTATTAGTTTTAGCTTATAATATACTTTATTAATGTTCTTACAAAGTAAGAAACCATATTATTACTAAAAACAACATACCATGGATGTATGTATTTTTCAATGAGTAGGTACTTTTGTACCAAGCACACTTTTCTGCTAATTTCTCACAACGCATATAACACTTTTTTTCGTTTCTTTTTTTTACATTTATTTTTATTATTAGTATAATAATAATATTATGTTGTGTCGTGTGGTTTTCGTATGTGTTAAACAAATATATTTTCTTTCTTTCTCTTTCAAGCATTTCCCAACTTTACACTTGAAGCCACAAAAAACAACCCAGCGACTTTCCAAATCATGTACTCTAATAAACCCAAACCAGTACCAAACATGACAAGTGTTTAGAAATCACGAAAGGTGACGTATTTGAATATTAAAACCGTGTATTGTTAGGCAAATTAACCAGCAGATGTGTGTATATCCGGGGACCGTGGCTCTGAGCACGGCTAATTGGGACAGATTTGCATCATAATGGTGGAGCAGTAATAGTACCAGTACTTGGTTCGGAAGTTTCGAGCTCGGTACGACAAATTCTGTGTTCGGAAAAATAAATAAGGGTTGGACGACTGGAGAGTTGTTAGAGTTTGGTTCGGTAGTACTTTGTATTACGTTTAGGTTTGAAAGATTGATAAACTCAGCGATTATTTTAAATTAAATCTAGTATCTATCAATATAGATTCGAGTTTTTGGGATTCTGCTTGTAGTGGCTTGATTTAGAACTGCCGGATCTATTCTGTAATAAAATAATAAAATGTCACCGAGAAAACTTAGCTAAAGTTGGCTTGAAGTGAGTAGCACCCTAATTGCATAACATACTTTCAATCACAGTCTGAATCATTTTGAAGGATACTGCAAATCCATTGCTTCATATGTCCGAAAATTTTGTCTGCTCAACAACGTAAATAACGCAAAGAATGTTGTTGAACTGTCAAAATGAACACCATTGCTACTGTTAGTGTGTTACGCAATTACCCTGCACGTCATTCTACCTGATGCTAAGGATCGCTAGGGATTGACAGCTCACTTCAAGCTCACTTCACCTAAGTTTTCACGGTGAGATTTTTACAGAATAGTTACTACTAAAGTAAGTACTACTTTTTTTTTTCTCGTTTTAGCAGAAAAGTGTGCAAAGATATCAATACCGTGAAATCCTACTTCCTAGTAATGTTTTATTATAAACGCGAAAATTTGTGAGGATAGATGGATGGATGAATGTTTGTTACTTTTTCACACAAAAACTACTAAACGGATTTGGATGAGAGGACAATGCTCATGGATGTATGGAATCCCGTACCATGCTGCATAAAAGTCAAACTTTGTTTTTTATAGACTACACTTAACATATTAACTCCTACAAAAGTTCTTTTTGTAAACAAAACCCGGGTTTCGGAGATTAAAAAAAAAGTCGAAATAACCTGAATACTAGGTACTTTATTTTGTTTGACCTTTATACACGAACGGTCATTATTGCTCTAAAAAATAATAATCGTTTAAATAAAAAATCTATTCTATTTTATTCTAGTTATTTTTAATTAATGTGGAATCGGCAAAGTATAATTTTTGACATGTTTTTTGAAAGACGTGATCATGACACTTTCAAAATTCAAGGTTATATTAATCATATCGTTTGAAACGGAACGTCATGTAAAGTGAATAAAACAACACATTTTTACTTTTTATTAATTCGTGTAATATCGTAAAAAATTATGAAAATAATTACTATAATATTTTGATCTTGATGCATGAGACTTTTTGGTACGACTTTTGGTCATTGTCTTTTGGCATACAGATAGTTTAAAATCTGGATTATAACATATTATATTATTATAACACCTAGGATAATTTTACATTGGTAGTAAGTTCCCGCGGGATAATTTCCGACCTCCACGCGGGCGAAACCGCTGGCAAAAGCTAGTATTAGAATACGTTTCGTAAAAACATAAACTACACAAATATAAGTTGTAAGTACATAATTTCCTAGATTTCTGTTAAAAATCATAGCACTATACTTTTAATATAATATCCTTCCGCAACCAACATGCTTTACGTTTTTTTCTTCAAACGGTACAGGGGAACGTTCATAAATCCTTTAGCCCGCCTGTCAACCGCATGCCTAGTGGGTAGTCGTATATTACGGAAAGTAACGGATTTTTTTTTTACGCTCGGAAAAATTACTATTTTTTGAGGTTAGACGATATTTTGAGGTTTTGTACCAAAAAAATATAAAACTTTTTTAGTTATTATAAATGTTGAATGATTTTATTTCTGTAAATAGGTCTGCAACACACTTGTGCACAGCAAACATACAAAAAAAAAATGAGGTCGGCGTTTCCTATCTGATTACTCTACGAAGAAAGGCCGAAACAAAGTCAAAGGTAGTAGTAGAGTAGTCAAAGTCTCTTTTTGAAGTCCAGACATTCTTTGTCAGATCATGAGAAGGCCATATAGATTGGTGTCTGAAATGGTCTTTTGAGGACAGTACCACACAGATTTGAGTGGACCAGCCGATCGATTCTGTAAAAATCTAACCGTGAATAGTTAGGTGAAGTGAGCTTAGAGTGAGCTGTCAATGGAGTAAATCCCTAACATTAGTTGGAATGACAGCTCACTCCACGCTCACTTCACCTAAGTTTTCACTGTGAGATGGTTACAGAATCGCGCTGCTGTCCAGTCAGTGCACACATTTGTCAGTAATTTAATTATGCAGCTCAACTTAGAACTTAAGGTTTAAGTTAAAGTTTGGATATGTCATTTTTTGCCAGCACTCTAAATGGAAACACACTATTAATAATAATCAAAATCATGTTTAAAGATACTGCTAATTCGTTGCTTCATATGTTCGAATAAATTGTCTTCTCAACAACGTAAATAACGCAATGAATGTTGTAGAACTGTTAAAATGAAAACCATTCCTACTGTTAGTGTATTACGCAATTACCCCACTGGTTTAAGTTAGCTATTAATAGTAAAATTGAGGCAATCAACATTAAAGACAACAAGTAAAGACTATGCCAAGATAATTTAGCAAGCAACTGCTGAAACCAATTAAATTTTTGGCACAAACAGCCAAGTATCATGACAGTAATAAAATTATAGTTCGGAAGCTTATGTTACAACAAACAACATGTTTTTACGAGTCATGAATGAATACTAAAGTTGTGGAAACAGCTTAGGTTTCACTGTCCTATTTTTTCTGGCTTGACTTGTAAATTTACTTTTAAAAGAGAGGTTAGAAAATATTGAACAAGTCAAAGTTAAAGCATATATTACAAACAGGCACATAAAAGGCACTTTTGAACGTCAAAATTTACAATAAAATAGAATTGATTCTAGTCGCCCCTTCCAAAAGGTAGTTTTCGTACGGAGAAGAATGGGCAAGAAACTCCACCGTTACTCTTTTAAAATGATTTATATTTTGTATACATTAATTACATAATTATTTGAAGACGAGACACCTAGAATAAAATTACTATACCACAATAGGTAAAAGAATTAAAAACGAAGTCATGACATATGATTTTAATATTATATGAGAATTATACATGGTACTCACATTATAACATTGTAAAAGTAGACGATTTAAAAAAAACAAGTAATAAGTCAGTCAAGAGATCAGTCAAGCTCATCACCACCCAAAGACCACCACCCACCCTAATCAGTATCACCTTCAGAAAATGTCCAAATCGGCCAGACAGTTCACCATCACCACCCAAAAGAAGGTATCTTACTCCGCATAACAATCATAGATACTCCCATGTTGCTTCTAGAATTGGACGTCCGTCCATAAACCACTTTTGAATTCCGAACACACATTCGGCTTCATCTTGAACTATGACGGCACATAAAAATTCACACCGTCATTATCGCGCGATTCTGTATTCAAATAAAAACGGAAATGCCACATTTTCTACACCGCACGGCGGGGATCGCTGGCAGTCCTCCAGTGAGAGAGAGATAGGACGATAGTTTGGCGCATAAAATAATGATCAATCAGAGCGGGATGACAAGCCGTTTATTGGTTCCACCGAGTAGTTTGTGGCTATCGCGCGCGGCCAACTTCGATGTTATTTTCTTGGCACGATGTGTAAATTTTTAAAGAATTATTTTACGCTGTTTTGTGGAAGTTATGTGTGATATTCGTAGGTAAAACGTAGCTTTTAACATATTATTTTTTTAAACAGTCATTCTTTTTTCCTGTTTTAGGAAAATTAACGAAAACAGCCTTATGAGCCCTGCGTCTGACTTCCCTAATGAAAACTTCCTTAACTTATTTATACAGCACCCTAATTACGTAACACACTATCCATCAAAATCTGAATCATTTTGAAGGATATTGCTAATCCATTGCTTCATATGTTCGAAAAATTTGGCTGCTCAACAACGTAAATAACGCATTGAATGTTGTTGAACTGTCTAAATTAAAGCCATTCCTACAGTTAATGTGCTACGAAATTACCCCGCAGGTATCTTTGAATTCGTTTGTCTGTTAACATAGCAACATTGCTGGCATCAAAACAGTTACAACTTGGGTAATTAGGAGACTATTTCCTTTGCTAGGTTCAACTGTTTCGGCTCATCTAGATTCTTTAAGTAAATAAATTAAATGTAGACTACAGTCAGCCTTACAAAATTAACCCGTGACATAATACACCTTTCGAATAATCTCTTATTGGCTGTTATAGAAATACATTGTTGTGTCTCGTACACACTATCTTACAGAAAGTCGCACTAGATCAATACTTCGCTTTATGCCGCACATGTGTCATATGGCGTTGTGAGAGAACAGGGGACTCTATGGAGACGCCAAGGGCAATATTTTTTTGGATTAGTTTGCTATTTGACAAATTAATGAAAGGAAGTTAAGGATTAAAGTTAATGTGTTGTTTTTGTGAGTGAAACTTATATAAATCTAGAGATATCATCGGCGCTTATTTTAAGGTTGTTTTTCCTTCAAGTCCTGCTATTAAGTATTCGAGAAGCCAATAATTATAATCTTAAGACTGCCATGTATTACAGCAGTCTTAGCATAATGAGCTATATATAATGTTACTACTGCTGGGGCACAAGCCTCCTTTCTGTGAGAGGGAGTGGGTTGCAGCAGCCATTTAAAGCAACTTTAAATATAACTTGACAAATGCAGCTTGAAATGCCAACCTAAGAGACACTCTAACATTAAAATTGTCATCTCATTATGTATTATAATTAAGACCAATTAATAATATCAACCAAGAACAGCGTGGCTACACACGACGACGTCATATCAAGCTATACATTTCCAGTTTTAGCTGACCTCAAACAAGAGTAGCATGATTACTACCGTAAAACAACCCAACATAATCAACGTTAAAAAAAATAAACAAAATAATGTAGCAACAACATCGACTCCACAGCACACAGGCTTATTCCGTGATAGATAATGTGTTACTCGCATATGCCAGGGGAGGCAGGGGGATGTTTTGTCAAACGCCACCCAAAGAAACGTAGGGAAACAGTCGATTCCTCACACGCTTTTATTTCCAAGACTATTTTCCCTACGTATGAAGGTTTCAATTTTTTCCTATCCTCCTTCCAGAATATTATTTTGTTTCGTAATATTGGATGACGGTAGGAAAAGTACTTTTGTGATGTATAAAATTGTTTAAAGCGAATATGTTTGTGTCGTTCCATTGTATTAAGTTGGTTAGACGGGTTTGTTGAAAGGTCTGTTCTTTAAGGCGATATTGTTGTTTCTGGGCGTTAGATTTTTCTGTCAGGTTAAGCTACTCTTGCCGAGGTCGGATCATGGATGGGTGACCATTCACGTTAAGCCGTTGTCCCGGCTGTCATTTGTAGACCTTTGACAGTCGTTACGGGTATTCATAAGCCTGAGTCTGACAACCAGTCTTACCACTGAGTATCGCGTTGTCCAGTGACTAGGTTGTTCAGGTCAGATAGGCAGCCGTTCTATGTAAAATACTGGTATTTAGCTACATCCGGTTAGAGTGGTGGCCGACCTCATCATATTTGGGATAAGATAAACAGGTGATGAGTTATTTTTGTCAGCCAGCCATGCTGGCACGCGCACTAAAGTTATGACAAGGCTAGCTAGGATAACCAACACTTTACACTGTGGCACTTGGGGCCAGTTTCTCGAACGAAAATTATCGCAAAATTAATGTGACAAATTGTTAAGCGCGCGTAAACTGTGATTGGTTGATTGACTTATCAATAGCCAATCGCAGCAGTTTTCCAATCGCGCGCTTGACAATTTGTCACATTAATTTTGCGATAATTTTTGTTCAAGAAACTGCGGTCATAATTATGTACATTTACGGGATAATTGCGTAGCACATTATCAGTTCAACAACATTTGTTGCGTTATTTACGTTGTTGAGCAAACAAATTTTTCGAACATAAAAAGCAATGGATTAGCAATATCCTTCAAAATGATCCAGATTGTGATTTATAGTGTGTCATAGACGGACGCCGGTGGTGAGTATATACTACATACCTGCAGTGCGATTCTGTAACCATCTCACCGTGAAAACTTAGGTGAAGTGAGCGTGGAGTGAGCTGTCATTCCAAATAATACTAGGGATTGACACTACTGACCACTCACATCAAGCTCACTTCACTTGAGTTTTCACGGTGAGATTTTTACAGAATAGACTGGCTGATCTATCTTAAGAACATCACCAATAAGGATATCTCCTTGATAAATAGTGCTTTATAAAGATTCTCAGCATAATAACAAATACGGTAACAGGTGCACAAAACGTTCACACATTTCAAGGATAAAAATCACCGAAGTAGGTACCATCTTACACGAAAATGATTTTACTCGAACTCAAAAAATCCCGATACTTACTTCTAAAATGGGGCAACTTTCGCAGAAGTCGTGAGATATTAATATATTTTAAGTTTACTCACAAGAATGTTGGCGAGAAGTGGCGTAGGAGGTAAGTCCGGTGTCTGTCTGTTTGCCTTTATTGAAACTTTTGTGGGCTAAGACGAGCGGAGAGGTAGCGGGGGGCGGGCTGCGAAAAGCTCTTGTACTCGTAAGGAGAATTACTATTGTTGTATGTCTTGGAAATGTAGACATCTTGAAAGGTTTTACTTGTTTGATATTAAAATGGGTTGGTATCCTTTGGTAACCTAGACATACCCTTTCTCAATAGGTATGTCTAGGTTACCAGTAAGACTAGATCGCGATATGATTGAATCTTGACTCCATGCCTATATTGACGTGACATTCATTTATTACTATACTAGAAAACGTAAATATTACATAGAATTTTGAGTACTGTACTGTACAGTTGCCATTCAACTGAAAAATTAACCACAAACACGTCAGTAGAACTTTAAAAACTTGTAAAGAATACGCTTCTTTAAGCTTTTTAACGCTATTTGCTCTGAGCTTCATACTAATACTAGCTGTTGCCTGAGGCTTCGTCTGCGTATAATTTGTATTTCATAATTATTAATACAAACATCCACGATGAAAAGTATCCTTTGTCTTTCTCCAGGTTCTAGGCTACCAATCTGTCATATATAACTATCGGTTCAGTGGTTTATTCATGAGGTAACAAACAGACAGACAGAATTATTTTCGCGTTTATAATATTTAGGCCTGATTTTTCATAACATTATTCGAGGAATAATTTTGAAATTTTGACAGTTATTTCATACAAAAACTGTCAAACGTCAATTTTATTCTTCGAATAAAAGTTATCTGGTGATGGATAAATTGACCCTAAGTATAGAAGTTTGGATTATCTCTACTTCTTCTTCGCTTAAACCCTTTACCCGCTCCGCTTATCAACGTAACCTCTCCCCAATCGACATACGGTTGGCGGGCAGACAAATATATTGTTGGTAAAACTCCAAGACTCCTAGAGTGGTTTCCCAACTTTTGAAGCCGTAAGTTGCGCATCCGACGCTCGTGAATACGTTATTTTATTTATAACATACTTCTCAAAGTTTTCGGTTCGGTTCCTTTGGTTATCAGCTATTTTACGAGTCGTGTGTTGGTATTTTTTATGATTTTGTTAAGAAAAGTTTGGTTTTGTTGGCTCTTTGGCCCCAAAAGGAGTTTAATCTGAAGAGCCTCCAACTTTTGCCGTTTTACCTGTATAGGTATAAACTCAATATTTTTCATAATTTATCTTTAAAATACCCACACACAATTTCTGGATCTGTGGGGTAATTGCGTAACACACTAATAGTAGCAATGGTTTTCATTTTGACAGTTAGACAACATTCATTGCGTTATTTACGTTGTTGAGCAGACAAATTTTTCGAACATATGAAGCAATGGATTAGCAATTTCCTTCAAAATGATTCTGATTCCGATTGATTGTGTGTTACGCAATTAGGGTGCTGGCTTAGTTTGGAACCTTCTGTTCTCATTTTACCACATTTAACGTTGTTCTAGGTTGCAATTGATTTGAGCTCCACGTTAAATACAACTATCCATTGATTCGGTTTCCTTATGTAGATATAGATATGCACACGTGCTTTGTGATTGCGAATGCCATGCATGAAAGGACTGTTTGTGCATACCTAATGGAACTGAATGGACCAATGGTTTCTTTGAGAGTGTAAACACAAACATAGTTCAAAGGAAATGGAACCTCAACAAGGTTCATTCATTTAATGATTAATGATTTTATTTTTTGTAAGTAGGTTTGTACAAACACTTTTACACGTCAATCATATTTTAAAACTAGATGAGGTCGGCGTTTCCTATCTGACTAGTCTGAGAAGAAAGGCAGAAACAAACTCAGAGGTCACAGTCTCTTTTAAAGTCCAGACATAATCTTGGTCAGATCATGTGAAGACCATGTAGAAATACCTTTCAGGTATGTATGCAACTTTTTGTATACCTATGGAACTAGCTGCGTCCCGCGGTTTCACCTTCATAAGTCTCGATCTGGTGGGAAGATCTAAGTGATCTAACATCGGGAAGAAAAATATCTTATGTCCTAATACAGGTCATGGGCCCCATGTGCTGAATTTCATCCAAATCTGTTCAGTCGTTTAGCGTAAAAGCGTAACAAACAAACATCCAAAAAATCTTTTCTCTTAGGGCTAATTTTTCCAACAACGCCAGATTATTTAATCCGAGGAATAATTTTGAATTTTTGACATTTCTTTCATACAAAAACTGTCAGATGTCAATTTTATTCCGCGAATAAAAATTATGTGTCGATTGAAAATTCAGCCCTAAATAAAATTAGTTTAGTTTAGAAGAATATAGTATGTATTAATTTTAAAGACTTAGGTACAATGTTCTGTGTTGTTGCTGTCATGTTATTAGTTCATAGACCCACTTGAATAAAAAACCATCGAAAAGTTAAATAGTTAAAATATGACCCATTGAACTTCAAAAAATTGTAGAACATCCCGTACCTTTGTACGGTGACAATAAATTATAGGGACACAATGAGGACAACGGTAGCATCCCTTTGAATCGAGTGGTACTCAAAGGATTACGTTGGATCGCTCGATATTCAAAAATCGTTACAATTGATTGGTTTATTTAAATAGGACTTTATTGAGTGTGCATGATGCGGCTAATGTCCTGTGATTTTGCATTTTATTATCACAGTGGCACATATTTTAAAGATTAACCAACGGACCTTTTTAGGGCGAATTTCACTAGAAAGAAAGAAAGAAAATGCAATTATTTGCGGCAAACATGACGCATAAAAAAAGGACATAAACACACAATAAAAAAATAAACAAGTTTGGGGTAAACATGCGTCACATTCACGCAAAACGGCCATCGCTCAGCATAATGCTATGACCCTATACGAGACAGAGCCCCAGCGCTGGTTTTCAGCGACAGCGCTGACGTGATGACGTTAACCAGTGCAGCATGCAATTATACACTAGACTTTTATACCTAGAATAAGTCTTATCCTGACATGAAATTTTGAATTTTTGACAGTATTCTCATACTGGAACTGTTAGACGTCAACTTTATTTCATAGATAAAAAATATCTGACTTTGGTAAACTCAGCCCTAATTCGTATTAACTAAGTATGCACGATACAACATCCGCAACTACTTTAAACGTCGTTTTTGTATGAAAAACGGAGGGTTAAAAAAGATACCTACATTGTCTTAAAAAGTGAACCGTTAAAAGTTTAAACTTATTGACATCACTCCACAAAGTAAAGACGAATAAACGCGAACGCGTCAAAAGGAAAACTTAAAAAAAAAACACTTACTTGCTTGCAACTCTTAAAAGAAGCATAAAAGAACCTCTTCGGGGAAAGTGCATTAAAAATGAGTGCGCTAGAAAGGGACGGCGCGCTATCGACACCGTCTATCTGTCCTTATCGCACGCTTCTAAGAAAATGGTTTTATGAATGAAAATTACTTTTTTCTCACGCCATTTACTCAGTTCAGGGACGTTAGTTTTGTAGCTCGTTTTCCTACACGGGAATAGGTGAAAGTTGTCCGGGATTGCCTTGGAAAGTAGGGCATCGCCTTTTTCAGCGTACCGCTTTTTTTTTCTTGCAAGTTATCCCTCTGTTTCTTCAAGGGCGTGCGGAATTTTAAGTTTTCATTTTATGAGCCACTTTTTCGTATATCTTTATTGTGTTTGTAACATTAGTTATGACAAATATTGTCATTACTTATGGGGAAAAAGTGGTCTACATCGCCGTCGAGATAGACCGCGACGAAGGTAATGTGACGATCTAACGAGGTTTGCAGGGCCAATATGACCAGAGATCGCTCAAGACAGGGAGGTTTGGAAGGAAAAAGGGGAGGCCTTTGCCCAGCAGTGGGACACAAAATAAGCTATAGGGAAAAAATGGGAAAATTTGTCGAAAATACCGGAAAAATCAATTTTTCCGGTATTTTACAATGACATGAATATTTACTTTGTAAAGTCTCATTTTTTTTTTTTTTGTTAGTTTTGATCATGGTCGGGCAGTTTGAGTAATTGTTGCGGCCTACCCAACTGTCCTTTATTCGATATTGTTCCTCGAATCGTTGACCTCCTTAAGTTCTGAATTGAGCTGCATGATAACATTGATAACTGACCAATGCGTTCACTGACTGAACAGCCGGTCGATTCTGTAAAAATCTCACCGTGAAAACTCAAGTGAAGTGAGCTTGATGTGAGTTGTCAGTAGTGTCAATCCCTAGCATTATTTGGAATGACAGCTCACTCCACTCTCACTTCACCTAAGTTTTCACGGTGAGATGGTTACAGAATCGCACTGCAGGTTCAAGTCAGAGTCAGAGGAAAGCTTCAAAAGACCATTTCAGACACCAATCTACGTGGTTTTCACATGACCAAGATAATGTCTGGACTTTAAAAGAGACTGTGAGCTCCAAGTTTGTTTCGGCCTTTCTTCTCAGAGTAGTCAGATAGAATTATAATCATTTATAATTTATTTATCAATAAATTCATCTTTAGATCAAAGTGACAAAATTGATCTTTTTTTTTATTTTCTCGCTAGATCAATGTTACCCCAAAATTATTAAAATTGTTACACGCTGTACTTCGCTACGGGGTGTTGACAAAAACAATTTAATGGCACTTATATTTCAAACTTTTGTCAACAAAAACTGTGTCCCCAATTTTTTTTTTTATTGCATCCTTTATAGAAGAATTCGTTTTTTGAGAATATTAGGCAGTTTTTTACTTAATAAGCAATATTTTATCTTATTTAGTATGCATTCTTTAGTTTTACGGATTTGAGATATTGATATTATCTTTCGAGTTATGTGACAGAAATGCATAAAATAAAATTTCAAATAAATTAATTCGGACAAACTTTTTCTGTCCAGTAATTTTAATACTTCCGCTATCGTTTGACAAGTAAAACCCGTTAAATTATAATAACAACATTTTAAGACTCGCGGTCGTTGTCATAGATCTTAACACATGCGTATGCACCCCTGTTTGATAAAAAAAAACACCTTTGTTATGCCACAGATAAAATATAACTACCATTTTTTACAAGGAATAATACGCATAAATTTATCTATACATACATTAACAGAAAGGGTTTAATAGCCTATAAATCAGTATTTTAAACAAAGGCTAGTCAAATTCGGTACAATGGGCCCCTTGTGCATAGACAACATTTTTTTTTTTGTTACCACAGACCCGTGAAATGTTTGTTTTGTTGGTACCGCGTGTAGTGGCTTTTTGCAAACTTTTTTTTTCTATAATCGATACTATGATGATTGCCTATAATAGCGTGCATTGTGTTTTTTTTTAATTCGGTAAATATTTGAGGAGAACTTGTTGGAATTGTGGGTTTTTGAAACGCGTGTAAGTGAGACGTGTTTCTGTTATTAATTGACTTGATTGTAAAGTGTATATGACTTAAATTATTCATTCTTATTATTATATTATTATTATTTATTTTTTTATTCTTTAATTTTATTTTATATTAGGCCTGCGTTGTAGGATTGATAGGGGAAAAACAATTTAAAAAACAAAACATAAAGTAGAACAAAATAAACAGAAAAATCGGCCCGATTTTTATGCGTACTTAAAAATATTAGACACTTCAAACTACAAATTAAAAAGAGCAATCATCTTTTCTCTTAACCGATTTCCCAATATCAACCCTCAAATGCGATATCCAAAAGTCTCAAGATGCTATTATTTTCTCACAGATACTCCCATAGATACGAAATAACAGACGTTAGGGGTCAAAATGAATAGACAAGGCCCCTAATATCGGCATCCAAGATATCGCTTCAACGGAAGGGTTTGAGCGTCTGTTACAAAAGATTCTACTTCCGGTTGATCGCACGCATTGTGGTTGATATTAATAAAAACAGATAACAAGAAATGTGATCGTATCAGTTTTATTATTAAAATTAATAATAGTGGATTTGATGTTTTATGAATAATGTTAGACAAAGGGAAGGGTTTTTTTCACTAACCTACTGGTGTATACTCCTTTTTTAATTAAGTGTCTATGGTTTTTTGACGGTGACGATTTTTTTTGCTGTTGTTTTGGCCTTTATAGTAAACCATTCGGCTATCAATATCATTCCTATATAATGCCAATATTATATAGGATATAGTTAGTAACGCCTAGTATTGTATACAATCAAGTATCAAGTATTTTCTAACTGAACATACAGCTGTGCTGCTGGGGAGTTTGTTGCGCCACTTCTTCTTCCCAGCGATAGCACTAGGAAGTGGTGAAGGGCGGGCGTTTTTGGGGGACTGTCTTTTGTATTTTTGACGTTCGAAAATGGCTGGTTCTCAGCCTAATTTGAATAAATGACTTTTGATTTGATTTTGATTTTTTTTTTTCATTTAAATTTTATAATTACCTACCTACATACATGATTAGATAATACCTAACAATGCCAAAAGCTGGTCTAAGAATTAAATTACTTCGACCCACCAAACACTTGGATAACAAAACGTTAGATAGCGGTACAGACGCCAGCACATCAAGCTACCTGAAACTGTCAAATTTTCCCAATCAAACTTGAACCTAATGCTGTAGCGATAAAGTTGAAAATCTATTAAATAAATTTGACAGATTGTAGTAGCCTGACGTGCTGACGTCTGTACAATAAGACTGAACGGCAAGAATTGACAATCTTAGCAGCTTGAGAAATGACTTACCTATACTGTACGACACGGACGACACGGTTGGCGCAGTGGCTGAGCAATCGACTACTGCGCTGCGTGTCGCGGGTTCGATTCCCGCACGGAACACATATTTGTATTGCCTACAGGTTGTTCCGGGTCTGGCTGTTTGTATGTGTGAGTTTAAATTTTTGTAAACGCACCCACGATACAAGAGTAATTCCTAGTGTGGGGAAACGTATTTTAAAAAAAAGAAGAAAATACTGTATGTACTTAGATCAGATAATAAGCATCAATGCCAAAAGCTGCCCAAGGAATGAAACTCCTTTCAACCATCAGAGACTTGGTTAACAAAATCGCATGTATTTAGGTACGAAGGAACTGGGCAGCAAGTATTTTTAATCTTACCGGCTTGAGAAGAGATCCAGAAAACACTCCAATACCGGTTGATCAGGTCAAGATCTGAATGTTAAATATCCTTTAACTAAAGAAGAACTCGTGAGAATAATGAAATCAGAATCTGATCTATAGGATCCCGTGAGAGGAACGAGTAAAAGAAAAAAAAAATACGACAAAATTGTATCTGCAACACAAATGACAATCAAACCGATGCTCCTGCGCATCCCAAGCTGAACACGACAAACCTACATAATCCATATTAATACTACCAATTCATCAACCCCTGAAAAACGCTACACAATACCCCTTTACATCCTTTCAAACATAAATAATAAACTAAAAATTATATGCAAATTCACGAGCCATAAGTTTCTATAGAACTTAACCCTTTCGCTGCAGAGGGGACAAAAATGGGTAATAATTTATTCACGTGAGATAAAAGGTCAGGAATGAGGTCGCATTCAAAATTGTGCTACAACTGTGTTCAGACGTGTCTCTAAGTCCGCATTTTAGTCGTTTTAGTAATTCATTAATGTCAGATTTCTAAGTGATGTGTTGTGCGCATGCGTGATTAAAATGGCGGCTCAAGAAAGTGAATCTGAGTTTTTAGAGCCAAGGTTTTTTGTGTTTTGAGGGTGCCGAGGTAAATGATTTGGGTTTTTTGATTATCCAAATGTATGTTACTACTATTTACGAGTATGTATATAATTTATCAAAGCGAAAAATGCAAAAAAAAATTGTTTAACTCTATTTTGTCAACAGTTGTACACTCTGACAATTATATTCTAACTTTATTTGAAACAAATGCGTTTCAAGTGTATAGGTAGTCACTGCAGAACTTATTACTACTCAATGCATTCAACTAATTGCCATTAACCATTATTGTTTACTAGTATACATTGCATACTTTATTTCTACAGCTCCTTACAAAACAGACCATTATTTATGATCCTACTAATGTATTCTATTTTAAAGGTCTATTTTACTTATCTGTCCATCTAAAAAACCGTTTTAAAAACTGCGCCTGATTGTTTTATGTGCATCGGAAGTCGGTTAAAATGTAAAGTGAGCAGTGTAAGAGCGTTACTTCGTTAAAATAAGACGATGCTTTAATTAATTAAGTAAAGAGAAATTTATTACCAGATATTCGATGGCTATCGTGAAATTCTGTATCTTTGTATCGATAGTATCTATTAAAAAGTATCGCCTTTTTATGTGTTGTAAATAATGGTAGCACCAACTAAGCTGTTGTGACCGCGAAAATATTTATTGAGCGGAAAGTGGTGTCTTCATTTATAGGGTTAAGTTTTTGTTCGGTTTTACGCTAGTTTTTATTTTGAGTTCGGTTGTGTTGTCGATGTTTTAATTTTGCATAGGCACTTACATAGTTTGTTTTTCGATGAAATATCTTTCGATTATGTTGTAACAGTTTTGTGTCTAGGGCTTCATTAAAGTCAGAATTGGTGTGTTCAATTTATCTTTTCATACTTCATTTACCAGGATTCGCTATCGAATATGTTCGGAAGAATTGATTCTAATGAGAATATCTGATCGAAACAGATTTAAGATAGTCCATTCACAAGTTAACAGAAAAATCTGCTGCGACAAAAATATCTGAAAAATGAAACAGATTTTTTTGTATAAGTAGGTTTTTCCTATTTAAAAATCTTTTAGGATCACATGCGGTATAAACTATTGCTAATAAGTAACGGAGGGTTAAGTCTACCTAACCCTACAGACTATGAACATAACTCAAACCGCTCTGAGAATCGAGACAGCTCGAGTACTTCCATAAATTGATATAAACAATATCCTAATGGAAACTGTAACTCGATATATTTGTCAATACATTTACCATAGCTCCTATGATTCCTATGTATAAGAGAAATATGTCCAAATTGCAAACCCGAGCATTAAAAAATCATCACACAAAAATGAACCATATTGCTTTTTAATTTTGGATATGTTTTTCTTTGGTCGTTGTTGGAGACTTGGGCTGTTTTGTCAAATTGTAAGTCTATACTGTTTGCACATGTTTGATCGATTGACAACATGGGGGTGGGGTCTGGTATAATAATGTTACCCCCGAATCCAATAGGTACTACGGTATTTTAGTTTGCTTTGTCCGGGAGTTTGAAGAACTAAAACATTTCCTTCATCAAATCCATCCTCTTTTGTAAAGTTTTTACGGACTAAAAATTCTTGTTATTTCAAAGTCGAGTTACTTTCAAGTCATATCAACGCAGGAAACCTGGGCTTACATTTTGATACAGTAGCCTGACTGTTCTGTTTCGGGCTGTAGCTAACTAACACCGCGGTCAACTTGTGTTGTCATCTGACAATATGCTTTGTTGAGGACATTTTGGTATTAAAAGCATTATTTTCTGCTATTTATAGTTTCAGTGCTTTTTTTTTTGCGATGCCAATAAAAGAAATTTCCTTTTCTATCCTTTTTCTTTTCTATTTGAAAAGCTGATAAATCCAAGTAACTTGCTGTCATATCTCAGGTTAACTGTTCAGATTAGTTGGCTGAAATAAATGTGCCACAGTGTTAGTTGACTTTATCAGCTGCAACAATCAAGTCATGACACTAGTTTCATAATGTAAACTCCGCTTTAGTATGAGTATCTTTCGTAAAATCGACACAGCATCGTTAAAAGAACAGGAATCGACAATTAAGATATGAGAATGTTTCGATATGAAAGATAAAAACCATAATAAAATAATAAGTACCCAATAAATCATCGATTAATTTAAACCATAAATAACAATATCGGTAATTAACGGCTACAAAACACATTGGAAGAAAGGAAACAATAAAATCAATCGACCACGTTACGATATGGCGCGGCGTGTCATAGACAATTTAGTTTTAACAGCCATAGACATCTAGCGTGATGAGCAATAAATTCGAAAATTAAAATTTGTAACTTTCGAAATTTTTCGAACTTTTCGGTAATCGTCGGTAGCGATCATAGTCGATTAAGCAAGCTCTTTATTAGGCATCTTTTAAATACAAACAACAAAATAAAATTTTATGATCCTACCACTTCACCGTTAAATAAATAGCTACGCGTTCGATTCCCCGTTTGGTCATGCTATAAATTAACCGAGACGTGTAAAAAATATTGACGTAGACTGGTTTTAAAATAATTAAATACTCTGTACTGTGTTCTCACAATAGTACAGCGACCATTTTGATATATATTTTTAAGTGATTGGCTGCGACAAGTAGGTAAATGTCGCGAAAAAGGTCATAGGATACACAAAAAAACTTATTAAAATTCATTGCACAATTTCCCAGTGAATTTATAATAATATTCTTGAGAAATGTCGTAAATGGTTTCGCCAAAGAAAGTTATTTCATACGTTTTACTCTTAAAAAAAAGCAAGAATCCTTTTTTTTTTATACACACGCACTTCCCACTTACTATACACAAATTAAAATTAAATCGTCCTAGGTAAATGGAAGTCGAACATTATTTTCGATTATTATCGTATTTTATTGCCACAAAAAGTTGTTGCGTTGTTATCGGACCGGACAGCCACCGGACGGGTGGTTATAAGTCGATTCGCACGAATTAATTCACCCGAAAAGTGCGAATCGTTGCTTTTAAATAATATTATGTTTTCTATATATAGGCGACTCGCACGAAGTTTATTTATTAGCAGGAGAGACGACAACCACGTGTAATTTTTCAAACTTCATTGCATAAAATTCACAAATAAATTAACTTCTACAAAAAATTGCCTATACAAAAATTTACATCATTTAAAAGTGACGATTCGCCCTTTTCGGGCGAGTAAATTCATGCGAATCGACTAATAAGTCCATCGGACGGGTTAATATTGCTCGATCACTGTTAAGATAATTTTAACATCGAAAATAACTCGAGTGTTTAATTTTTGGATGATTGCAATGAATAATAATAGGCCGTGAAATATAAAAAAAATAATGATAATGTTGATTACCGCTTAATCAGAAGTAGATAAATGCGCATATAAATATTACTAGCTGCGCCCCGCGGTTTCACCCGCATAAGTTTCAATCCCGTGGGATTTTCGGGATAAAAAGTATCCTATATGTTAATCCTGGTTATAAACCATCTGTGTGCCAAATTTCATCCAAATCCGTTCAGTAGTTTTTGCGTGAAAGAGTAACAAACATCCATCCATCCATCCATACAAACTTTCACATTTATAATATTAGTAGGATTACATCGTCTGTCTGTCTATTAAAGGAAGATGCCCTTTTATTCTCTTGAAATAATGTACTTAAAGTTAAGTTAACGAAGGCGTAATAAAATATAATTAAGTTTCATGTTGCTTTAAAGTTGGCGGTTGAATTTCTTGTCTCGTTGTTTGATAATTAGGGAAAAACAAAATGATGAACTCAATATAACCTATGTAGGTATAACTTAAGCTATTTGTTTTAATTATGTTTTGTTTTTATGTTTGTCATACTCTTCATTATACTTGTCATACTACTTATTTTAACTATTTATATAAGAACTATCGCAATTATGGCGCTTTCGTTTGCTTGGTAAAACTCACTGACACTACTAAAGCAATGTCAAATTTTGCCTGGATTTCACGATTGTTTTTTTCACTTTATAATGTAAGTTATTTCCTACAAACATCAATCACGAGCACATTCCTTTGTAGAAAAGTGATAAAATGATTCGTTATAAACAAGGAGTGCCTATGTTTAGAGTATAATAATTTTAACCAAAAACGTAAAGACTACGGACTATCGGAACATCCGCCTTAAACAAAACTAAAAAGTAGTGTCACTACGTTAGATCACCCTGTATTTACAATATTCTGATTCTCTAAATGCTTCTTCTATGTTAGACACACATATTTTTTTTGCGAATATGTTGTATTTTCTTGAAATTTTAATATATGTCCTACTTTTACACAGTGTTACATGCAAATTAAAGTCATAAATAATCTGTTTTTTACCTGCATCATAATTTCACTCAATGACGCTATTAAAAAGTAGAACACGGTAATCACAAACAACAACTTCGAACATCGAATTCGGAATTCGGAAAAAAAATTGACAGTTCAAAAATCGTGCAAAGCCGTTGGTTTACAAAGGAGTTAGCCCTATCGATTTTGTCCTCAACCCTACTCACATGTATATATTATGTATATACATGCGTCGGAGGGTCGCAAGGTACGGGGGTGGAACCAACTATCGACTATACGTAATACGGGTAGGTATATAAATTATATGTCGTTCACCCCATCAATAGTATAATGTATGGAGATTCGATATTATTTTGTGATAGGTTCTCCGTTCAATTTTACTTTGTAAGTAGCTGGTTTAGATGGAAATAAAGTTGCACAGTTTTATTTAGGAATAGAGTAAACTCTGTCTTATCTCGTGATTTATTATGCCGGTGTAGCGGTTATGATTTATAGAACAATTTAAATTCGAGATTGGAACAGTTTTTCGAACGATCCTGAACATCGTGTGTCATCTGAGGGGCAATTCTCGTAATTTTAAGAATGTTCACAGTCTGATCTCAGTATCAATCTGCCAAAATACCATAATAATTAACAATTTCCCTACATTTTTGACATTGATTGTCGTTGAGATGAGATTGCGACTAGATTTTGAACGTTTCTAATTACGGGAATTGGCCTTCTGTTAAGATTTTCTGTTTGTCATATTTTTTTTAAAGTTAATTCACCTTACGAATATGTTAATTAAATTGATTTATTTCAAACTTAATTACCAACAGAGTTGCGCTTGCTCTCTACTAACTCACAATTTAAGCAAATTAAGTCGTTAAAACTTGACGTTTTAAATACGGACTTCTTTCTCGTCTTGTGAGATGTAGATACCGGTTTGTTTTAACAAATGTTGTTGAAACATAATAAATATTACACTTGCGTACGTTAAATGTAATACAAAAAAATATAAAAATTAACGGTCGCTTATCGTGTCTGTCTGTGTGACCACGTTGTTCTTTTAAACTACAACGGATTTTGATGCGATTTTCACCATAATTTAGAGAATTTATTCCAGAAGGTTTAAGTGTATAATACATTAATATTAAACTTAATATAGTACTGACATTTCGACGTTTTGTGATGTCGTAAAAATCGTGCGAAGCAGGGACGGGTCGCTAGTTGCCAACTGGATATAACAAACCTAAACCTACCCTTCGACTGTATATTCAGAGTAATTCCGAAAAACAAAAATCTTGAAACGATGAATTTTCTTTTGCTGGTTTTATTGTACCCAAGGATGTTTTCCAAGAACAGTAGATAATTATAAGAGATATTTTAAGTCTACCTACTTACTTAAAATTTCTCTAAAACATTGTAGAAACTAGAATATGAAAAATCCTAGAGCTAGCTGACCGTCCAATACACAGAACAGTTTTTTTTTCGAATTATCTACAAGAAAAATCTTCTGCAAGGAGAGCTTAAATAAAAGTCCACTAAATCGGATATCTGTCAGTGGCAAATTACCCCCGAGCAAAGCCGGGACGCGATCGTAGTTAATATTTATACGTGATTATCTCAGCGTGCGCTTTTGTATTGTTTTTTTAAACTAGCAGGGTGGGTGAACGTTGTGCTAGATTGACAGGACTTTGGGTGTTATTAAGGAGGATATAAGGAAATTGGAACTTGTAGAAAAAACCCCTACTGTTTTATTTTATTTCTTAATAGGTTCTATCCTCGACTTTGTCCGCGTGAAATGTCTTGTTTTGATATAAAATATATCCTATGACACTCAGCAATAATGTAGCTTACCGTTAGTGAGATAATTTTTGGAATCAGATTATTAGTTTCGAAAATCACCCCCTACATACAAATTCTCAAATGTTACCTCTTTGTTATAAGACACACAGATTAGTTAGCGAATGAAGCAAGACCAACGATCTTTGCCAGACTATTTCTCAATTGTTTAAGTGCCCTTATTTCTGCTTTTTAGCCGATATCAGCAACGCTAATGATGCTGTCTCTTACTGCGCCAAAACTATGTAAAGTTATCGGTACAGCCGATTAAAGAAAAGTAGATGACCCGAGCAATGTTACAAGGAAATGATTTATTTCACAGAGCCTGTTTTTCTTAGTATTTCAACCCCTTTTCTTCGAATGATTCTAATACTCAGTCATTTGCCCCAAAATATGGAAGACGCAGGAACTTCATATAGACTGTGTTTGAATTTACAACTTTCAAATAAGACAGTTCCAATGAAATCTATGTAGTTTGTTTCCTCAAAGGACCATTTCAGACACTAATCTAGATGTTCTTCACATCTGACGAAGATTATGTCTGGACTTTAAAGCACGTGTGAGTTTTATTCGGCCTTTCTTCTCAGAGTAGTCAGATAGGAAACGCCGACCTCATCTAGTTTTAAAATATGATTGATGGGTAAAAGTGAGGTACAAACTTACTTAACAGAAATAAATACAAACATTTATTAAACGGAATAGATTATTTTCTGTATTAAATTATGATGGACGTCTACGAAACGAGAATAGTAAGTACCACACAAAAAACATGAAATAATTAAGTCATTCCGAATTACAACAACTCAATCTTCAGAATACGGTACCTGACAACTTGCTGCCAAATGTCACTTGTTTTAAATGACATTCAGTACAAGTCCCGCCTACTGGTCGTCAATTGATGTCATTTCGTCATTCGGCCGTCATTTGTGACAAGAGTCACGCCTCTCTGTCATTTTGAATGCTCAATTAGTTGAAATTATTGTCTATTAGAGATACTGGTAGTCTAGGAGCGGGCTGTGCTGTGATTAAATTAAAGAGGCAATTTGATTTGAATAAAAATGTAAGTTTTAGGCTATGCACGAAATAGAAATAGACGAGGAGAAATCATTTCGTATTACAACTTACTACCGATATATTTTTGTGATGGCTAAGAACGAACAATGAAAAAACCGTAAAAAAAATCAATTCAATTGTGTCAATTGCAGTGAAAATTCTTTATAATAAATCAATTAGTTTTATCAACTAACTTTTACATGCCGGTGTTAAAACTTTGAAACGTAAGGTAAGTAGTGAGACAAGTCATTAGAATAATTAGCTCAATGTCATTGCATTGAATTAAAAAAAAAACATACGTATTTCCGTTATCTAAATATCGAAGCAAAGGTAGGTACTTACTTTTTACAAATTCTTATTAAATCAATCAGAGAAACTCATTCAAAACGTTAGAAATAAAATTTGTACTTCGCCGAAAAAATAATTTTCACTAAGATTTTCCGACTTCTAAAAAGTCTATATTCATAATTACGCGGTTTTAAAGTTGCCGGCAAAACTTTACAACCAATATAAAAACCAAAATATTTATCCTAGTTTCCAAAAAAATATAAAATTAAATTCTTGAATACAGGTTACGTCATAAAAATATTCCGAAAATATTATAACTCGATCGTAAAAAAATCGTTTCATGCTGGCTGAAGATATTCTTACCTTTATGGCGACACGAAGCAAAGTTTTCAAGTCAAAATTTTACCGCGGCGCGAATTTAAAAACAATATTTTAGCACTGGAAATTAAAATAAAGAATTTAAAAAAAAATACAGAAAAAAAAAAAAAATAACGCGTCACTCAAATACCGAACACCAGAAAAAGAAAAATATATGCAAAGACAAATTTGGAGGCAACGCGTCCCGAAGGAAATTCGAGAAAATCGTCGTCTCTATGCGGCGAACGGTGAGCGAATGTCCCGTTCAAACTACGCTACAATTTCCTCGGCGAAAACCGAATCGACTGCGCTGTGTAAGTATAGGGAAGGGTGGTTTTTCCTTCGAATTTCATAAGTATCTACCTTTCTTTATATCTAAGCGCAAGAACTACGCTCACCCCTTGGGAATACCTCGTGAGACTCGATCGCGGGCTCACTTTGGCTTCACACGAACTGATCGTGATGCTGCCGTTGTAATTTCAAATGTGTTCCAACTAGAATAAGACTCTAGTTGGACTGCAACTTCAATAGTGATGTGACCTTACAACATAGTTGGAATTTCTAGTAAGGCAACGGTAACATAGATAAAATGTATTGGGTGGTGAATAGAAATATATTTATGTATGTAGATTCGTGTGTTCGAGAGTAAGATATGGTGTGGGCTTCGTTTCACGTATGACTGTGAATATATACATGTAGGTAGATGCTTGGTTAAAATGTGAATTTTGATATGTGGATACGTCTCGCAATTTGTCACAATATGAGATATCGTATCGAGTAAGCAATATCGTTTAGACGATTTCCTTTTGTGTACCAATTCTTTTGTCTGATAGGTATTTCTCAAAGAAATAAATGAGGTCGCTTTTATTATTTTTGTTATGATAAAAATATACAGGTAACATCACAGAAGAGGTTCAATAGAACTAATGAGCGGAAAATTATTAACCATCGAACGTGTTAATTTTTACGCCGAAAGGGTAACCTCTCATGCATAAAATTATACGCTAAAATAAGTTTTACGGTTAAACGATAATAGGGGATACGAAAATTCGGTTCAAAGTGACACCATCGGTTTATCAAATCGAGTAGCAATCGATTTTCAGGTCCGACGCTCGCGAAATTCAACCCGATGCAATGACACACATTTTAAAAGTCTTAAATAAATGCGAAATGATTCGGCAAGCAACAAGTTTCATTCATTCACGGGAAAGGGAGAAGGCAATCCAATTAGAAAGGGAAAGAGAGGAATTTAAAAAGTGAACGCCCGGAAAGTTAGGCGGGAAAGCTCCGTGCTAATAACCTGTTGCTTCCGCCGCTAAATTAAATATCAGAGCGGTCCGCGCCTCATAAAAACATCGACTATCGATACAATTTTCGCAACACAACTACATGTCCCTACTATTGGAAGTCCTCACCTAGTTGACACAAAACCACCCTTCCTACCGATTTTTCGTACCTTATTCGTTTTTAGATACAGCAGTTCATACTCTGAAATTGCTTACATTTATCATTTTACTATTCATAAACCACCCCGTCGCCGTTTGAGTATTATCTTGGAAATATCGATAAAGCTCACTTGATGCGACTCACACCCCTACGCTTGCTTGACATGGGGCGAAAAAGAGACAGCGTCATCCAAAACCCGTAGTTAGAAAAAGAAAAAAGATAGTACCGCGACGAGATAAGTGTTCTAATTTATACTCAAATTGCGAACGTCGTCACAAGAACCACGTGCTAAATAACTTATTCATATTCAGAATGTCTTAAGTGCTTTTATTTTTTGACATTGATATTGAACTTTAGTGTAACACATCATGGTTGAAATTAAGAATTGATATCAATTTAAGAAATATTATGTTAGAATTTTTCATTTTTGAGAAACGAATCTCTGTCTTTAGTCGTTGGAGAGTGGATTTTCATACTTAGTGTTGGGAAAATTAAGTTGTTTTTCCTTTGTTAGAAAAGTTTGCAAATTAATACGTAAGATTTTAAAAGAAAGACCGTGCATACTAACTAGGGTTGTGTCAAGGTCAATTTTGCGTTTTATTATTAAGTCGGTTAGTGGGTTAACTGGTACATTTAGGGGTGATTTCGGAGCTACGATGCCGTGATTATGTAATTTACGTTTTGTGTTTGATTAATTTTATCGTTTCTGATAGCTTTATGATTAGTTTGGATACGTTTGTTGGGTAATAAAATGGCGGATGGGGCGAATGACTGTTGTTCATGCAATTTTCTGGATAATGCGATAGGTTGTGGTGATTAATTGGTAATGAATAAAGACGACGATGTTTGTGATTTCGTTAATAAGTTATGTTACCTTAGTTTTGTGTGTTGTAGATTTTCAACGTTAAAAATATGCATTCAAGTATCAAAAGCATTTCGCTGTCATTCGCGTTTAGTTATCACGCCAATTTTTTTACTGAAAATTCTCAAATAAAAATTAGAAAAATGAAAATGAGTGTAGGTACC
This sequence comes from Apamea sordens, assembly GCA_945859715.1. Classification (NCBI taxonomy): domain Eukaryota; kingdom Metazoa; phylum Arthropoda; class Insecta; order Lepidoptera; family Noctuidae; genus Apamea; species Apamea sordens. The sequence continues at coordinate 16,606,592 of OX244001.1, forward strand.
TATTTCTATTTTAAAATAACTTATCAACTTAACAAAGGATGAATGCTCCTTCTTTCTAAAAACAATTCAATCCACTCAGACTATCGCAGTCCACTGCTGGAAATAGGCCTCTCCTAAGCTGCGCTACAACACCCTATCCTCCGCCTTCCGCATCCAGGGTGTCCCAGCCACCTTTTTAAAATACTTACGCTTACTAAAATCGGCTCATTCGTTTTCGAGTTTAACATTCACATAAAGTCCCCCAGACCGAGTGTCGGGCATGGCAGATAATCTCAACGGAGATTAGCCATCTATGCGGGAGATATTATAGTGCACAAGTGTGTGGACTCAATCTTCCCTCACTCTCATAGTCCGATGGGGTGGCAATCCGACACGATCGGAGAGAGATCAGGTGCAGGACCAACGTCTTAACATACTTTCCGAGACACGGGGTCTTTACACAGCCAACTACCAAACTCTACTCTCTACTACTCTCTCTCTCTCTCTCTCTCAGCTGCTACTGAGAAATTAACTTCTTATGGAAATACCCAATAACACTGCGCGACCTGGGAATCGAATCCAGGACCCCGCGCTACACATACAAATATAACAAATAGGTACACGTGCAGAATACCGTCACGCCTGAGGTTCGTGGTCGTTTTTGTAGTAAATTTTTGACACTTGTCTCGTCTCTCGCATCACAACGAGATGGGGTTCACCCCCAACCCCTCACAACCCTATACCTCTGCCTTTCTTTATATTTTCACAGCGTTATATTTTATGGTGTCAGAGTCGACAAAATTTTTCGGCGAAAATTTTTGAGTCGAAAATGTTTTCGTGAAATCAATTTTGTTAGGTAGTTTTGTGAATTTTTCATGTTGGAATGGAAAATTTTTGCCTGAGAACGGAAAATTTTCCCCTTCTATTCATCAAGGTTGCTTTGTTAAGCTTTTAAGTCCTCATTAGTCGAAACTCACAGCTGGCTTTTATACTATAGAGGCGTGAGGAACAGGGTGTAAAGTTCACTCATCCTCCATAGAAAAGGAAGGATCCTCCGACCAGACGGGTGTTGTGTCTGGCGGGCAATTGCCCGACGGTTGATGTCGGGAAGTTGTTTGTATGCTAGTTGCACGGTAAACTCTGCTTGCGAGATGCAGAATTTGCGTGACGTCAGTATGACGCGTTGTTCGCATGTGGCGTTGTAGATACCGCTACAATACATTAGGAATAGAGTCTCACAAATTGTTGGCGAACTTATTAAATAATAAATAATTTATTTTCATGAAACGTGGTATACAATGTTGTTAAAATAAAATTATAATGGCACAGACATGTTTAGCTAGGATAAAACATAGCATGCAAAATTTCAGGATTTTGGATAATGTTACAATTTATTTCAATATTTTTTATCCATAAATTCTTTTAAACTATAGAAGATACACTCATTTAACCACTTGTATTTGCAACTTACTTTTTATTATCTTTACAATACAAATCTATACAAATAAATTAAAAAGAAGTGTCTATTTTTAAATTACCGCTTTTTACTAAATGCTTATGAACGTATGTATATACGGTACTTATAACGAAAAATATTTTTTTTTAATTTTGTCTGTCTGTCTGCTTGTTCCGGCTAATCTCCGAAACGGCTGGACCGATTTTGACGGGACTTTCACTGACAGACAGCTAATATCTTAAGGAGTAATTGAGGCTTTTATCTTAAAGGATTATTTCTTCCTTTTCAATGGAAGAATGGAAGAACCTTTTCTAAGCGACACATTATTGATACCTGACCTCCACGCGAACGAAGTCGCGGGAACAGCTAGTTATTAATAAATGAGGTGCGGTCGGTGGTATTTAGGTTTTATGTTTGGGCATGACATTACTTATTATGTCACCAATTGAATATAGGTAGTGAATGAAAAAAAAGGGCTAGAAACCAGAGGGTTAATTCTCGTAATGTTAAGAACGTTCAGAGTCTGAGCTCAGTCTCAATCTCAAAAATACCTCTAAAATCCCTACATTTTTGACAAGTTTTGAATATTGATTGTCACTGAGATCAGATTGCGACTAGATTTTGAACGTTTTTAATCGGCTTTCAGTACGGATTATTTTTGTCTCGACTCCAATAGAATCAAACCCAATAAATTGCCAGCTTGTAAAATAATTTATTCAAGTCAAACTGATTTATCTCTAAAGTGTTGTTGAACTTTTCCTTTAGGAATTTATCAGCTGATCGATTCTGTAAAAATCTCACCGTAAAAAGTTAGGTGAAGTGAGCTTAGAGTAAGCTGTCAATAGTGTCAATCCCTAGAATTAGTTTGAATGACAGCTCACTCCACGCTCACTTCACCTAAGATTTTACAGAATCGCACTGCAGTACCTAGATATTTGCTTTTAGTCTTTACATCCCATGCATGGAACTTAAACAAAAGGGCGAAATTTGGAAGTACTATACGCCTTTGTCTACTTCGGAGAATACAGCAGCCTAATGCGTAACTTTCAATCACAATCTGAAACATTTTGAAGGATATTGCTAATCCATTGCTTCATAAGTTCGAAGAATTTGTTTGCACAACAACGTAAATGACGCAATGAATGTTGTTGAACTGTCAAAATGAAAGCCATTGCTATTGATAGTGTGGTGTGCAATTACACCGCTGATTAAAATTTTCTGTTATATTATATTAAAATCTATCTAAATACATCAGCCATCTCCTTAAGATCTACGCAAAGCTACAGCACTAGCAAAACATCGATATATTCTCAACTCTAGCTCGTTAGTGCAGTCCCAGCCACAATACTCTGTAACTAGAGAGGCCCGTAATCGTTTAAGCATATAGTAAATAATAATTCGGTAGCCACAGAACTGCATATTGTCGTCTAACAAGCAACCCTCGAGAGGTCGTTGGGGAGTTGTGTGGCTACGGGCTGCGAGTGAAGAGGGGTGAGTGAAAAATTTTGAAAAAACTCTCGTTAGTGCAGACAAGAGAGAGAATGAGATTTTTTTTTTGCTTTGTATAGTAAGTATACATTATGACGATTTAGACTCGTTCCTAACCGATTAGGCGGAGAAGGCTTAGCTCAAAAAAGGTGAAAGAATATGGCTTTGTCCAACAGTGGGACAAAGTAGGTTAACGGAAAAAAAATAGTACACATAATTATAGTGTAAATAAATAAAGTATGTTGATAATTTATTCACATTACAATCTAGCCTCTTAGCTATTAAGTTATTTAATTATAAGTAACTTAAACTAAAAAAAATCGTTCCTTAACGTCTTTCTTATTCACTATCACTTGAAGGAAAAACACTTGATTCACGTGTTCTTTAACTCAGATCCTATTGTATAATCCAATAAAATTATAAGATGATAGAAACCTAGTTTTTTTTTTGTAAAGAAGCCAGCACATCATGCTACCCGAAACTGTCAAATTTTCCCAATCAACAATGAATCTATTGCTTTAGCGATAAAGTTAAAAATCTATTAAAGAAATTTGACAGATTGTAGTAGCTTGATGTGCGTCCTGTACCATCATTTCTGTTGGGAAGTACCTATTGCACGATGTAGGCCCTAATTAGTTTCTGCTAGTCTCCATTGTTTTGTGCGATGTTCGTTCAGGTTTTACTATCACGTTCTTTTCAATGGCGCCAATTCCCTTGTTCACAAACTAAACTAAATTTAAGTTCAGTGCATCTTTTTCTTTTTAGTTCATCAAGAAAAGGACAGAAGATAAATATTAGTTTAGTCCTGTCAAATTAAGATTCTCCATAGACAGTTTAGACGTGATTAAAAACATGGCGACAAAAAGTACGTCAATTTAAATCAGGCGCTGACAAATTTGACAGGAATAAACTAATATTTATCTTCTGTCCTTTTCTTAATGAAATAGAAAGAAAAAGATGCAATTTAATGAACTTAAATTTAGTTTAGTTTGTGAACAAGGGAATTGCGCCATTATCCTACTATTTCAAGTGTTTATAATAATAAAATATAAAATATCAACATTTACTTCATCATCATTCGAAGTCACGTCAGTAGTGCGTGCCGTGTCAGAGTTCAAATACTTAGATGAAGCGTATTTGTAATCAATTAATATATAAGTTTATTTCTCTAATAAATTATTTGTAATTAAATAATGAAATTTAACTATTAATGTGTTGAATAGCTGTTTATTGCGGATTCCACTTTGCCATTAATTGAACTAAGATAATAATATTTTATGCTATTCTTCAACCAATGATGCAACATAGGCTCTACGCGAAACCCAGAATAAAAACATAATTATACCATCCTATTATTCCCTCAATGCCTTTCAAAAGCCTCTTCTCATAAATATAAGACAGCATTGATCGCCACGATTGCAACAAAAAATCTTAGCAATTGCACTTCCTCCCCGATTCTTATTCCCAGTACGCCTGTCAAAACGAATGGGAAATATGCGAGAAAGAGTGACTGGATAACAAGCACACACACACACACACACAGTGCATATGGGGACCGGCCGCCATCTTGGAACCATTCACTATCGGAAAATTTAGTTTACGTCAAGGAATTGGACGCGGTAGGAATGGAACGAGGGTAGGTAGGGTCGTTGGTCTCAGTTTTGGGGAGGAGAGGCTCTTGAGATCCGTTTAGAGATAACAAACAAAAAAACTAATTCGATTTCTTAAAGAAAAAATCAAATCACATAATGTTAATTCATGTTAGCCAATAGGTACTAATAAATAATGATCACTTTCTTAAAGTCTTGAAAGCTCTATCAAACTATCTAATCAGCACTCTAATTGCGAAACACACTGCCAATCTCTATATGAATGATTATGAAGGATATTGCTAATCCATTGCTTCATAATTATGTTCGAAAAATTTGTGTGCTCAACAAAGTACGTAACTAACACACCACACAGGAAACATCTAAACGAACCCTCATTTTTTTTTTGGGTGGGAAATCATCAAATGACCTCTCCCGCTCTGAGCTGAGCGGAAAGGCGTGTCAGACTTTTACTGACTAAAACCCACCCGTGTTCCTTCAGTTGCCAATGCCTACGAACCCCCTTAATACCTATTAACTTTGTGCGCTTTTATACAGGGTCAAATGAAATTAGCTAGTGAAACTGTATCGATACTCATCAGAGTAATCTAAATCTAATCTAAAATGTTTAGATATCGATACTCATCAGGGTATCGATATCTAAACAAGATAAAACAAACTACTTTAAAGGCTGATTTTTCAATCGATCGATAATTTTTATTGGTGGAATAAAATTGACGTCTGAAAGTTTTACTATGAAAAATGTCAAAAATCCATAATTATTCCTCCGATAAAGTTATCTGGCGTTGCAAAAATCAGCCCTATAAAAAAGAATTTTGCAAATCGGCTTATAAAATATAACGGAGTTAAAAGAACAACCGCATTAAGACCACCTCCTTTTTAAGAAGTCGTTTAAAAATACAGTAAAATTTCAACTTGAACACAACAGCTTAATCCTTGTCCCCACATTAAAAATATCAAATATCTTCATTTACTCACATTTATCATTAGGTAATCACGCGATTTACTAATGTACCCTTCTAACAGACCCAACGTACTAGGGAAAGTAATTTGTTCGTCGATTTAACACCGAGCCGCTTATTTTTCGGTGCCCCACTAGAAGGAGTGAAATCGGGTAGCTGCTGAAACAAATGTCTTGTATCCGTTCTTGTCGTAGGGATGGGAAACGACGTCGGAAAATGTATGTTGATATTTTTTTAAGATTTGGAATACAGTAAAAAAAAAATTGATTTTTATTAATCGTTTTAGCGATATGTTGTTAAAAATGTTACATATTATAATTTGTTATTGAATTTTAATTACCTGTCTTTGTAGGATTATTGATTTTTGTAATTAATGTCTTCGGTGCAAAAAATCGTAAACCTAATACAAATGCTAAACATTTTTTTTTCAAGTAGCTATATGATTAAATATTGAGTATCAAGAGCCATATCCTATATTACTTAAAAAAAATATCAGACAGAATGAAGCAACATTGCAACACGCATCACCTGATAACTAGGTCGTACATCCTATTGCTAAATCTAGGCAAGTATTGTGTTAGTATAGTATAACCTAGCTAAAGACGAGTATTTGATCTAAGCCTGCATATTTGTGCATGAATGATACTTGACTGTCAATTCAAGTGCAGTCTGAATGTCCACATTGCAATATTGTGCATGAAATAAACCAAATTTCGTAATTCATTTTGGACGTAATTTGTCGCCAACAATATATTGTGGACATTATATTTGTGACTTTAGTTATATTTTTCTAATGTATTGCATTTGGAATTAAATAAACTTACCTTTTTAAATAACGTTTCGTGAGTTTGCAGTGACCTCCATAGCGTCCGCTAATATTTTTTATAAATTAATGTGTTCCTCTAGTAAGCTTTTTTACCACAGTAAAGTCAAACCCGGGGCCATCATTTTAATAGCCGCTATATGGCAGCCACCACTGTCGTGGCAAAGCTTTATAGCGAAACCACAATAGATATATACATAAAACAGACATTGATTAGTACAATATGTAGTAGATCAGATATAGCACAATGGGTAGTATAATAGCATATGTTGGTTTAATTATGCAGTTTTATTATGCTTAACACGCAACAAAGAAAACTTGATACTATATCTAGAATTTTCTCAGTCGATTAACTCCTACCGTGCACACAATATAGTTTCCAATCTGCATGCAATATATAACTATATACATATACTAAATATGTAACCTATGAACAAATTGTATCTTTTAAAAGGGCCGGTTTTTCGATCCGTAGTTAAACTCAACCAATTGTTGAAAATAGTAACTAATGGTTAAATTTTAGCAAAATGTGTTTTATGATCAATTTTTAGAAAGAAAGAAAAATGCATTAAACAAAATGAATACAAAGATTATAATTCCAAAAGGGCCTCAGCTCAGCATAATGTCAGTAATGTGTGTTTAGTTTAGTTTATCTAATGATATAATATCATTGCTAATGGTCAATTAATTAACTATTAGTTAAAAAAAAATAACCATTAGATAAACTAACAATTGTTCAAAAAACACATTTTGCCAATATTTAACCATTAGTTACTATTTTGTCGGTTGAGAGATTTTCAGATTGATGATCTTACACTTTGACTAAACACAGTTTATTAAGAGGGTGCACACAGGTCCAATAGCGCCACTCCTTTAAAAAAATATTATCTCGTGACTGAGAAGGAATTATGAAAATCTGTTCAATCAGCGACCTCGGTAAATGTGTCTAGAATTTTCTAATACCTTTTATAAAATTTCATATTGAGACACGAAGCAACAAAATTCGATCTAAAGAAAACCACGACCACATTCCTATATGTCGTATTTAGTTGCTTCGTGTCTCAATATGAAACTTAATAAAAGGTATTAGAAAAGTCTAGACACACTTACCGAGGTCGCTGATTGAGCAGATTTTCATAATTCCTTCTCAGTCACGAGATAATATTTTTTTAAAGGAGTGGCGCTAGTGGACCGTTGTACAGGCTCTTAATATAAACGGAAATCTGAAAGGACTAGGTTACCATAGAAATCGTCACACACGTGTTCGTCTTTCTAAAGACTTTGTGGGTGTAAAAGCCCTTCATATAATGTAACATACATCGAAAAAAAATATTACAGGTTAACAGTAGGCGTAGAATTAACTATAAAAATACATCATCTCATACACTAAGGAAAAGTCCCTAAATATTAGCAATCTATCAAGAGGGGCTTGTGGCTAAGTAATAACAGCCGCACGGGTCGATCGATCAGGTTAAGCTACGCTTGCCGCGGTTGGTCCGTGGATGGGTGACCATCTTTACATACCAAGACCCCTCCGTGCCTCGGAAAGCACGTTAAGCCATTGGCCCCGGCTATCATTCGTGGATCTTTGCCAGTCGTTACGGGTCGTCAGAAGGCCGAAAGTCTGACAACCAGTTTTACCAAGGGGTTTCGTATTACCCAGTAACTGGTTTGTGGAAGTTAGATAGGCAGTCGCTCCATGTAAAATATTCAGCTGCATCCGGTTAGACTGGAAGCTGACCCCAATTTGCAATCTATCAAGGTACATTTTTGTAATTTTTTAATGTACCGTAATGGCGACTACTTAATTATATGCGCGAGAATGGTTTATTTCTTCCACATAGAAAATCTACACGAGTTTTAAAACTATGCAAGTAGGCAAGTATGCATATTGTCTTCCTTATCGGGTTAATACGCCATTTAATAACCATTATTGCATACTGTATGCAAATATAGCAAAAAGGCCGGTTGGATTGAAATGATATCCAACTAACAGCGCCTCGCGGATTCACCCGCATAAGTATCGATGCCATGGAAATATCGAGATAAAAAGTATCCTATGGGTTTATCCAAGTCATAAGCTATCTGTGTGCCAAAATTTATCCAAATCTGTTTAGCCGTTTTTACGTGATTGAGTAATAAACATCCAAACATACAAACTTTCACATTTATAGTAATAATAGTAGAATAATTATAATTAATTAGTTATACATCGCTATACTTTGATGTAGTAATTAAAACAAAGATTGAATTGTTATTGTTTGTATATGAATTAATTTGTAAAATAATTGCAAGAGTGATAAATGATTAGTTGGAACGTTTTCTGATTTTAATTACTAAGTACTGACGCGGAGTCTATCGGTGTTATTTTATCTATTATCTTAAAGTGGCATCTACCGTTAGCTTTATCTTTCTTGTTGAATAGGCCGTAGAATGCTTAACAACGAGCATAATCTGTTACACTTCTTTTTTGTACCTAATGAGCATTCTTAGACAATAGGGGTCTAAGAATGCCCATTTTGAAGATAGATATCAAATATTTAATTGAAATTTAAGTACGGATATACTTAGGTAGAAAAACCAACTTAAAAGCAGTAGGTACCCATTCATTGCTTTGCCTTTTCTGCTACAAATATGGTCATCTTAAAAAAACAAAAACATATTTTTTAAACATCGATATAATTTGCACCCTACCCCATCCCTAATCCACACGGAAACGCGCCGCGCTGGGGCGTACAATTTCAGGGCCACTACAAATGTGCACAGTTTTGTTTCTGACATTCCACCATCAATAACGTTTTTCGTAACGCAACAACAGTCGGTTCGTTTTATTTATTGAGCATTCAGAACCGAGTTTTACTTACTCAGTTAATGCGTCAATCGGTTATATGTGATCGATAGTTGTAATATAGTAAGGAGCACCCCTATCGGTAAAAGTTTTGGAACTCTTCAATGACTCAGGCGGTTTCGGTGTTAAAGTTGAAACTGATTTTTGAAAATGATTTATAAAAACTGTAAATTACTACCAATTAACTGAAGATCGCTGGTATCCACAGGATATGAGTAACGCAGGATTGCTTGCTGTGATAATCATTGGAGGAGGTCGTCTACTTATCCAGTATCCAATGCCACTGCTTTCTGCATCTGAAATGATGAAATGTCATCTGTTGGTTATCCTTTAACACCCCAACTTTTTTTTTTGGAAATATTTTCAATATACAGAAACGCCCCGTCTACAGATTTTTTATGTGTATAGATGATAAAACGCTTAGCCCACGATTAGTGAACGAATTTTTACCTATTTTAATGCAGGATTATGATTTCTTATATAACTAACACAAGCCCTACTTATAATTATTCATTATAGTGAAAAATCTGAAATAATTACACCCGCTCTTTCCAACCGCACCAGAACACCGCCCAGAAATCCTACTTGGCGGGACAAATGAGTCCCGTCCCGAGTCTTTCCCCAACCATGTTGTGGTCGGCTTTCAGTCTAACCGGATACAGCTGAGTACCAGAATTTTACATGGAGCGACTGCCTATCTGACCTCCACAACCCAATTACTTGGTAATACGAAACCCCTTAGTAAGACTGGTTGTCAGACTTTCGGACTTCTGACGGGACAGTATTCCGGAAAAAAACCTACTCTTGCCCAATTAACAGATAATCATAAGATATTTGATCAATAAAACATTACAATATCAACTAAAAAACCACTATAAATTCACCAACAGCGCCAAGACACAAAAAAACATATTACTTAGCATGATACCCATTTATATTGATAAGAAGCCTAAAGACATAAAACTTCACGACACATAAACAATAACATTTCTTATGTAATTGATACAATGATAAAATGAAGCCACTTATAATAATAATAGTATACTTATATACAATATACGTTTATATTGGTTTACATGCTGAGAATTTCATAGAATTCCAGCATTCGCTGACATGGAAAAATGAATATTATTAAAATACGACAGCACACAGTCGCAGTTGGGGATAGTGATGTGCCTATAACGTTTGCGGATGAGATTCGGATATTTTTCGGCACCTTTTTATTATCTATAATGTTATTAATTCAAGCTAGCGTGCAACGACTTCAAAGACTCCGGTGACAACTGTTTTAAACCAAGTTTATTTTCAATATTATATAACTAAGTGATTTCAACGAATCACTTAGCTTTTTTTTATATTTATCCAGGGTCGAGGTACGCAAAACTAAGGTCATCATGATATACTTATTACAAAAATCAACGAAAATTAAGCTCTGAGCAAGATATAATGATATCAGTACCTATTAGTATTTCTAAAAACTATATAAAAGCGTTTACAATCTCAGTTTTACGTAACAATCAATCTCCCTAGTTTTTTGCTAACTATGTTCGGGTTGGCATCCAATCTAACCGGATGCAGCTGAATACCAATATTTTACCTGGAGCGAATACCAGTATTTAACATAGAGTTTTACGTTTACTGGGTAGGTAATTCCAAATATCCGAATAACATTTTCGAGCACGAATTTCACTCACCCCTAAACACAACATACCGCACACACACATCAATGTATGCTTATTCCGCCGAATGTCACATTCATAGGTAAAAATTCAACATCGAGATATGACGTTACCCTTTCTTTATCAAAAACTAACACACGTGCGGATATAACAAGGTTTCCTCGTGTCGATATACGAAACGCACACTTTCACATCACTATAGCGAAACAGAATATTCAACTTTATTCGTTACCGTAAGCTCGAGTCTTGCAAAACGATGAACAATTTTCTTCTAACAATAGACTCAAAGAATAATAAGTCGTATTCTCTTGCAATAAAGTTCGTTATTCAACATTTTTGTTGTATAACTTAAGCCTTTCCGTTTCGCACACATCTAAAAATATCCAAGCAGGCAAATATGCGAAAATATACCCTAACCCTAAACAGTGACGGTTGATTTTCGCGTGTACAAGTCCCGAATTGAAAATATCGCGTGGGTGAATTCACGAGGCAACAATAGTGTCCGAATGGGGTTGTTAGTTTTCGTTTGACTGCGCATCAGTTTCGCGCATTCCAAAGATGGCGGACACTGAAGCGAGCGTCGCGCCATTTTGGCCACGTTACACATTTTCGTCTCAGAAATAATATAAATAACTCTGTTTTCTGTAAAATTACGTGATGTTTTGTCAATTTTTGATGGGAAAAGATGTTTCGTTTCGTGGGAAGGTAAGGTGTGTGCCTGAATAAATGGTTCGTTTGGTTACAACACACGAGTTTCGAGTCATTGATTTTTACGTGACAGCAATGTGACAAAGTAGCGAGTTAGGTTAAACTTTTACATTTTCACCACAAAACTTCAACAAAATAGGAACTTGTGCAATTGACGAGTTGTTTCATTAAACTTTTACGAGTTTTTTGGTCAACATGTTACGATTTTGGTTTAAAAAATATTAAATTAACAATACACTTTTTTTCTAGATGCTGTCCATCAATACTGCACCATTCTACGAAGCCATCCGTGGACCCTTGGAGCCCTTCAATTCAACCGTAAGTATATATATAAATCTGACTTTTCTTGTTTAATTAGGGCAGAAAGTAATGGCTTACATGAAGTTTTGCACAAATAATGTAGGGATGCGCGTTCGAGTGATTGATAAGTAGGGCATACAATCTCGAGTCGAGATTGGCAACTGGAGATCTCACGTGATGTCTAGTTTCGAGATTGGCCATTCGAGATCTCGCCTGCCAATGATAATAAATGATTTTATTTCTGTAACTAGGTTTGCACAAACACGTCAATCATATTTTGAAAACAAAATGGGTTCGGCGTGTCCTATCCGACTACTTTGAGAAGAAAGGCCGGACAAAATTCAGGGGTCTCACTATCTTTTAAAGTCCGAGCATAATCGTGGTCAGATTATGTGAGGACCATGTAGATTGGTGTCTAAAATATTTTTTTGAGGAAAGAACCGTAGAGATTTGAGTGGATCTGTGTCGTTTACGATAATTTCGAGATCGATTATTCGCAAATTACACCTACTTAGGGTAATCATAAAATATGTTATATTTTGCAAATAAAACAAACATTAATCCAATCTCGACACACCAATATCAACGTTTATTTAAGTAATAATCATCGACACTATATGCATACATAACGCAATAAATTAAACAACACACATCACGCACACTATAAATTTAATTAATTATTATGTGACCAGAGGGCTGGCCTGTTTCTTGGCCAAAGAATTAGCATCGCCATACAACGTGGCAATGCCGCCAGCCTTTTAGGCACTGTTCCTGTTGACAGCGATGCGGACGAATTTTTTGATGCCCTATGATTCTTTTGCTTAATTTTTTTTTTTCTCATGTACATATGTATTATTAATAGACAAAATAAATAAAAGAAATGATTATTATGTTGAAAATGGTTTCTCTATAAGCGTAGTGAGCTGATTTGAAAAACGATATTCAATGTCGAAACAAGGCTCGAGATCTCACGAGATTAGAGATCTCGCGTCATTCTAGATCTCGCGACATCGAGATTGCATTCTCTATTAATAAATATGTGTAGTGTACATTGTCATTGCTTCACCGCCCTTAGGTTGAATGTAGTTTTTATCGCTTACTATTACAAGTCTATTTTTGCTATAGGACCTTGTCAACCTTAATGCAGTTCCAATTTAAACTGAGACTTTTTGTCAAAAGTGTTTAAGCAATTACGAGGGCGACTATACAGCACCCGCCCGCAAATAAGGCATTCTGAACGTTGGTGACCACTAGTATTTCGCTGTCAATGAACAGCAGAGTGATATTTGTCAGCTGTTTACGACATTGCCATCTTCAAAACAGAGTTATTCAGACCATTCATATTTTCTCCCTTAGTTGGCGATTCCATGCGGCTTTTTACGTCGTATAGGCGTAAATGAACAAAAATGAACGACTGGACATCTGCAATGCATCAACAGAAAGAGCCAGAAGGAATGCTCCTTGGGATACCTCTACAATTACTTTTGATTAACCCTTACTTGCCAACCCTGGCTCTGTGGATATGGTGCTCATCGGGCCAGTAACCAGGCACTGAGTGGTTATTAAGTGCAGGTGACAATTATGGACACATATCCAAGAATAGCCTGAAGAAGAGTCCCTAAAAATGCCTCCACAAGCATTTTTGGTGATTGCCCTGCTGACTCTGACCCGGTGTGGCTGTGATTGTGGAATTAAAAAACTACTAACAAGCAAGAATCCTACAGAAGCGAAGAAACATGACTAAGGATACCTCCACATGTATGTACGCTAGGTTAGGTACTTTGAGAATTTCATAACACTATAGTTAGTCATTGTTTCAAAGTAGAATGCCTAAATTGGCTTCAGTTCATACTCACAGGCATATTTAATATTACTAAGTTTTAATCATTGTACTTCTATTTTGTTTCAGAAACCCGAAATCGAAATTAAAACTCTTCTACTATACTTCACCGAATCACAACTGCTGGACATAACCCTCCCTAAGCGTCAGATTCTCAGCCTAATTTGTATAATTAAGTTTTGATCTTATTTGATTGGCCCAGTCCTGTGATTCTGGCATCCATTGAATTCCCGCATTATTTGTAAGCTTAGAAAGCAGGAAATAAACAATTAAAGACCAAGTTACATACAATTTATTTCACACCTTACCTTCCACCTTTTAAAGAATACCATATGCAAACCAAAGTAACAACCAACCAGTAATAAGAATCTAAAGAAGTTGTTACAAATTATTAAATTACACCCTTCCATTGTAGGTAAATTTGAATAAATTATAATCACAATACATATTCAAATTGGTTCCCAGGGTCTTTTGGAGTCATCTTTTATAGTAATGCCTGGCCTGAACCCTTTCAATGCCGTGTGCAATTTTTTGATAGTTAGATTTGGTTTATTATTATTAGAGAGGCTCGAATGATCTTCATTTGTTAGTTAAGCTTCGAGAAATAATGGCTCGTTGTCTGTACTTGTCTTTTGTAGTCTGAATCATCAGTATAGTAATTTGAATAAAATAATATTAATCTTGTAAGACTAGAGTTATGAGGAACAGGGTGTAAAGTTCACTCATCCTCCATAGAAAAGGGAGGATCTCCCGACCTGACGGGTGTTGTGTCTAGCGGGCAATTGCCCCACGACTGATGTCGGGAAGTTTGTATATATGCTAATTAATAATAATAATAATATCCCTGGACATTTCACACAGCGCCATCTAGTCCCAAGCTAAGCAACCTAATGCTTGTGTTATGGTAACAAGATGGCTGATAAACTACTTACCCACCCCCCTACCCCCCCCCCCCCTTACCCTTGATTAACTAATTGCGCGGTAAACTCTGCTTGCGAGATGCAGGATTTGCGTGACGTCAGTATGACGTGTTGTTCGCATGTGGCGTTGTAGATACCGCTACATCACTCCCCTCCGGAGACCGGAGGTCGATAGTGGGCTGAGTTTTGTAACTTGCGATGCTTGCCAGGCCAGCTGAGGTTCCAGTGAGTCGGAACCGGTTGCCGCATAGTTCACGATGAGTCGGAACTGTCTGCGAAGATAGATGTTCACGGTGAGTCGGAACTGTCTGCGAAGATGTCCCCAGTGAGTCGGGGTGGCGCTGTTATACTCCAGTGCGTCGGATGTCGTACAGCGTCGGGTTGAGACTGGCTGCTGCGTCGACCAGGAGAGGAAGCTCTTCTTGTTGACCGGCCGAAAGTGCAGTGTGCAGTGCCGAGGTTGCTGATGAGTCTGAGGGTGATGACCAGGTATGCGCGGACGCTGCATGCTGGTGGTCAGGATACCCTTTGAAGCCGTAGATGCTGGCTGGCTAGGTGACTCGCCGCTAAAACTTGCGGGAGTGATGATGATGACGTCACACTGAAGTATTTGCACGAAGGCTGCGCTGACGTTCATGTTCGGGGTCACCAGTATAGAGTTATGAGGAACAGGGTGTAAAGTTCACTCATCCTCCATAGAAAAGGGAGGATCTTCCGACCAGACGGGTGTTGTGTCTGGCAGGCAATGGCCCCACTACTGATATCGGGAAGTTTGTCTATATGCTAATTGCGCGGTAAACTCTGCTTGCGAGATGCAGGATTTGCGTGACGTCAGTATGACGTGTTGTTCGCATGTGGCGTTGTAGATACCGCTACAAAACTATATCATTAACATTCTTTTATTAATTTCTTGTCAATTTACAGAAAAAATATATATAGGTGCCGATTCCCTTGTTCACTAACTAAACTAAATTTAAGTTCAGTGCATCTTTTCTTTCTATTTCATTAAGAAAAGGACAGAAGATAAATATTAGTTTAATCCTGTCAAATTATGATACTTAATCCATAGACAAGTTTAGACGTGATTAAAAAATTGGCTACTAAAAATACCTCAATTAACGTCAGGCGTTAACTAATTTGATCATCTTTTGTCCTTTTCTTAATGAAATAGAAAGAAAAAGATGTACTGAACTTAGTTTTAGTTTGTGAACAAGGGAATCGGCCCAAATTTCCTGCAAAAGTTACTTAACAGACAATTCACTGTCGGATTCGTGAGTGACAAATTCGTTGTCGCTCTTACAATAACTGTGAGGATTAAAACGTTCGAAAGAGTTCTTAATAACCCCGTAATCTTAGTAAATTTAATTACAAAAGATATTATGAGTGTTTTTACTGTGAACAATAACGCATAAAATAAAAATATCATGTAAATTAAGTTTCCGCCTCCTCTCTAAACGGCAAGTTAATTAATAGCAGGATATTTCTACAAAGGCGACAATAAAATTGTTAGTGCACTTAAAGCTTACCTGATGTTCAAGCAAATAAAAATAAAAAAGTATGCTTAAACAAAAACTCACCAGCTCTACAGAACTGTGTTGACTGTTTTTTCTATTTTTATTAATAATTTAACCCTCCACTTTCGATCTCTAGCCATTTTTTCCGACTTCCGGAACCTACAGATGTGTGAGGCGACAAAAAATTACATACACTACACAAAGCACATATTATTCTAATTACACATAGACCGACAACGTACTCTGACATGAAAAAAATAATAATAAAAAGGTCGATGAAGGGTTAACTTTTTGCTTTGCTATTGAAAGCGAACACTTTTATATTATGCAAATGAAGGCGACATTAGCATACAGTTTTTTACTAAAGAAAAATCACGCACATCTGTCGTTCTTCCGTTTCTTACTTTAGTTAACGATTGTAATAGATAACCGGTTGGCTGGGTAGTCAACCATTATTTATCTATAGATTACTAGGTATTTGCATTTTTTTTTTAAATCTTAGGCCGCGCTTTTTGCTTTGTTCATATTTTTATTTGCACCTGTCGAAAACATGAAAACATAATTGTAACACTTAACGCAAAATAAAGATAAAATTTAATTTATTTTAATAATTGGAGACAGATAAATTAACCGCGGGCAATTAAAATTAAAACTCGACAACATAAGATAATGCAGTAACAATAGGTTTGGAAAAATAACGACAGAAGGTAATTAGAAAAATGTCGTAAAATGTTAGATGTGTATCTTACATTCGCGGCTACGCGATGCCAACAAGATGGGTAGATAAGCATAATACATCATTATAGACAATTATACTGTCGCTGGCTGTATTACGGAAGTCGGAAATATACGAGGCGCGCATTCAAAGGGTTAGAACATTCAACACTACGACATGGAAAACTCAACTATATCATTTGCCGCTAAGGTTTAATTTCCTTTGCTTGCAAATTCACTTAGGACATTATTTCCCAAGTGTTTTTTTCTAAGACCGTAGGCGATCTAACCCTTTCTTTACTGGTATCGTGTCAGCTTTTTCCTGTTATCTGTTTTATTGCTTGGTGTATTATTATAGACGGAAATAGCTCGGGGGTCTTAACGACCGTAGTTAAGCGGCGCAAGTGTTAAATGCCCAGTATTTTGTTTACCGGCTCAGTTTTGCGATTATTATTTTCTTAATAATACCTTGTATGTTTGATGTAGTTTTATTTCATGTATTTATGGGGTTATCAAAGGTTTTTATTGTGGGTTGATTTTATTTTTTCAAGAAGAGCAAGAGAATAAAATTTACATATGAATTATGGCATCTACATAATCAAATAAAAACCTACACAGTTGTTGTAATTAGTAAGTTTTATTTTGCATACCAATAAAATAAATATGAAATTATGAAGCATATAGAATGTTTTATTTTATCTGATAACATTTATAAGTAGATAGTACTTTTTCTTTGTTTGAGGGGCTTGTGGCTAAGTAATAACAGCAGCACGGGATAAGCTACACTTGCCGCAGTTGGTCCGTGGATGGGTGACCATCTTTACATACCCTCCGTGCCTCGGAAAGCATGTTAAGCTGTTGGTCCCGGCTATCATTCGTGGATTTTTGACAATGGTTACGGGTCGTCAGAAGCCCGAAAGTCTGACAACCAGTCTTACCAAGGAGTATCGTATTACCCAGTAACTGGGTTGTGGGGATTACGAAGAATTCGTTAAATCGAGGAATTCGTTATATTGAGGTACGTTATATTAAGGTACATTGGATAAACTACTACTAAATACTTAGGTAATGAATTTTGGAAGCTACTATCGCAAATTTGGGCACTCTGGAAACCTACAAAAGGAACTTGCCCAGCAAGCCCTGGCTGGAGGCCTTAATTTATTGAGGCATCTACAGGGAAGTTCGGTTAAGCAGAATGATGACAACCTCATAGGGTGAACTGCGAGATACCATAAAAAAAAAGGTTGGTATATTACAGTTCAGTACCTAACTAAAAAGGCTAAAGGCAAAGAAGGACATACGACCTCAAAAAGGTGGCTGGGACAGACTGGATGCGGAAGGCGGAGGACAGGGTGTTGTGGTGCAGCCTGGAAGTGGCAGCCCATCAGTGGACTGCAATAGGCTGAGTTGATTGTTGAACTAAAAAGGATGAAGAAGTTGAGACTTTTTAAGAGCAACAACGGGTCATTAAATAAACATGAAGAGAAAAAATAGCGAGAATTAATTTAACTAAAGTTGTCAAAAAATAAAAAGCCCATTTTGACATTTGAGAATGCGTTCTTGACACCTGTCAGTTTCATACAAACGAATACGTGTTTTGCGAATTTGATCTTTATTAACTTCTAGAACTGTGTATGTCAAAGCGGGCCTTTAGTTTTTGTCAACTTTACCTGTAGTTTTATTGTAACAATGTTGTTTTAATACTTACCTAATCCTGCTACCTTTCTTAAGAGTCCTATTTCCTTGTTAACTCTTTACGTAGAAGAGACTTGAGCCCAGATCATTGGTTGAAAAACTATGAATTTGATTATTATAGTGGATATAAAAAAAAAATCCTTTAACTCTCTACATTTCTTTTTTTACTTCTCCTTTCGCAGGTCTGCTGGAAGAAATTTCTTAAGAAATAAGCAGTACCTTTGTACTCATATTATGATTATATCATATCAATATGTATTTTACTGTGTGTACATAAATATTAAAATAAATAAATAAATACATAATCAGGAAAAGGCTAGGCAGATGATATAGGATCAAGCTTACGCATTTCATACGGCTCACATAAAAGGAATGAAGACAAAACAACCTGAAAGTTACCCTCACCAAAAAATAAAAATAATAAATCAATAGTCTAAAAAAGGTAAAAAGGCTAAAGATACAGGCTAAGTTTAAGTTATCTATAGGTCCTAAATGATCTATTATGAGATGAAATTGTCAGCCGACATCGCCAACCCTATCCATAATGTACAGTCGCTAAGAGAATTATTGGCATGAAGTTAAAATTAAGGTTAGGTAAGGATGTGAGTGCGTCCTGCCTGTAATGACTTATGACTTAGCCGAAACGTGGACACGTGGGCCATAAATTCAAGGTGGCTCAGCGAGCTATGGAGTCTCTATGAGGGATCGAATCCGTAACGAGGTGATGCGGCAGAGAACCAAAGTTGTCGATATAGCTCACAGAATAACAAGCTGAAGTGGCAATGGGCCGGCCATATTAGCTGTAGAACCGATGACCGTTAGGGTAAACGTATTCTCGAGAAGAACCCGCGAAACTGTAAACGTTAGGTAGGGCGTCCTCAGGCTAGGTGGAGCGACGATCTTCGCAGGATGGCTGGTAGCAGCTGGATGAGTGTTGCTGAAAATCGAGTTGAATGGCTTGCAAAAGGAGAGGCCTATGTCCAGCGGTGAACTGTTGTAGGCTTCTGATGATGATGAAGAATGTAAGTATACAGGCAGAGCTCATAAGAGGAAACGCGTGTGGTGTTTTTTCTATAGAGACGCTCTCGCCTGTTTTCTTTCTGGTTAATGACCGTATGGCTATGATTTTTTATAGAATAATAAATGTTAGTTACTTGTATGTCCCTATGTTTTCCTTTTTGATAATACATTATTTTTATAAGCACTAGAACCCTCAAAAAATGCTCAAAATTGCCTATTTAGACCGCTGTTAACAGAGGCCTAGGGTACAAATTTGACAACTATTAATGAAAAAAGGACAACATGGCGACACAGTATATATCCTTCTTATCCAGTTTATGAAATATCTTTTAAATTGGTTCAATATTGGTGGAGAAAATAGGCGAGAGCCAAACCTCGAAAATGTGACTTTTTACTTAGGCTATTCAGTCGGATCTGCAGTTGTCCTTATCGCACGAATTAGAGGGCGACAGGCAGAGGCGAGAGGGCAGGGCGACAGCGATAGTTTCTTCAAATACCTAATTTTCAAAAATCTTTCCGCCCGCATTTCCTCTTAACAGTAACGAAAACTATCTAAATGTGCTCGTACTAATACTACATAACGCTTTTAATCCCCGAAGGGTTCGGCAAAGGTATACGAGTATAAGTATGTATACACTTGGCTTTATTCAAAAGCGATTTACTCCTTTATTTTTGAATGAAATTTTATGTTGCTATGAGCATTAATAGTATTTTAGAACCCTAGGTTATTGCAATGTGTCGTATTTCATTGTTGTTTTTGTTATTTCACGCAAAAATCGCTATTGCAAGTTTCCAAGTGTTGACATACCTATTAGTGCTCGTGGCTGTACCTGTAGTACATCAATATTTCACCAGTTATGTTTAAATCCAGACTCCGGACTGTTATTGAGAAATTTCTGATGGTGAAATCTAATAACACTTTTACAGCTACAGGCTAGTTAGATTAGATTAAATTCGTATAGGTATACGAATTTGATTTTCCGCGTTTTACACTACACTAGTCGAATTGGAAAAGAAAAATCACAGACTTATAATATTATAAGTTCTTATAAGACCAAAGAAACGATGGATGGACTGTGTGAATGATGATATGGCTAGGGTGGTGACTACCAAGATGACTAATAGAGAAGTGTGGTTGAAAAAGACATTTTTTTTTCAACGTTGCCCCACTCTAGGAATTACTCCTGTATCGTGGGTGCGTTTACAAACATTTAATCTCACATACACAAACAGCCAGACCCGGAACAACTACCTGTAGGCAATACAAATATTTGTTCCGTGCGGGAATCGAACCCGCGACACGCAGCGCAGCAGTCGATCGCTCAGCCACTGCGCCAACCGTTTCGTCCACATGTTGCGCCGACCACAAATCAGTTGGGATATTGACAGGAGAATGATGAGGTCATTAGTCTATCATTTACTACTAACCTTTAGCATAATCATAATGTTCCCATTGTTGGAAGAGGCCTTCTACCTGTGAGAGGTAATGGGCCATAATCCACCACGTGGGCTCAGTGCGGGTTAGTAGATCTCACATGTCTTCGAATTTTAGGTCTATAGACATAATAATAATAATAATAAAAATAATAAAAAACTTTATTGAGCAAAACATTTTGAGTAACAAAAGATCTTATGTACTACAGCAGTATAAAAAATACAGAAACATAGGCATGTTAGAGTGGAGAGCAGAGCAAGACCCAGTCCTGTGCTAGGAATGAACCTGTATTACAGGAACTAGGCAATTGATCTGCCCCGCCCCAAAACAGGCTCACATGAATCAATACAGTAGTATAAAAGAACCTGACTCACTGAAATCCCTTAGAAGGCATGCCTGTTGATAGGGAATCAGTACTTATCTAATTATCTAAGAAGTATGGGTTCGCCACATTACAATGTTGTGTTAAGTGTATGAGTATGGTTGGAGTACATGGTTCCTCACGATGTTTTCCTTCACCGTTTTTGCGAGAAATGGTGATGAATTATTACACAAAGTAAAGCCTGTGCCAGAACCCAAGACCTACAATTTGTACGTCGGCTCCGGTACCACTGGGCCACAGCTGCTTACTACCTAATAACTACCAAGTAAAAACTTTGAAAAACAATGAACTCTGCAGCCGAGTGTACCGTTCATGTTATGCTAATACAGGGGTTCCCAACCTTTTCTTGGTCAGGGACCACTTTTATATTATTCTTGTTAGCAGGGACCACTATGTAGGTATAATAAAAATAAACTGTAATAATCCAACTGAAACTTTCATTAAAAACTTAATAGGAATTACATACGGCAGCCCGACGTATCGCCCCCTCCACCCGCGCTCTTCTCACTCACTGCACGGCGACCAACGGCTCACCGCCTGCTAAATTTAAAATCGTTCGCGGACCACATTTTGGCTTCTGCGGACCACTGGTGGTCCACGGACCACTGGTTGGGAACCACTGTGCTAATAGAACAAAGAGTACAGGCAGTGATTGAACATGCATGACGCTCAACTACTTACCTACACTGTTTTATACATGTATGTCAATACATACAACACGCTTCTACTCTTCGATTATGGAGCAATATCAATTGTTGAAAATATAATTTCGCACCAGTGACTCTTGCCCTTTCCTGTCTTTATAAATTATTAAGGATGTAATTTAGTTTAGGTAACGTTGGGGCTCTCATGTCCATGGAGTTAAATGCCTATAAATAAATAAAGACTTAAAAAAAAAAAATCTTCGATTGGGGAAGTCAGCCGCGCAGGTATCAGTATCAGTATTTGGAGAGAGGAGAACAGAAGAAGACAAGAGGCTCCATAGATGGGTACAGGACAGCTCGGGATGGTAATTGCGTAACACACAGTAGGAATGCCTTATATTTTGACAGTTCAACGAAATCCATTGCGTTATTTACGTTGTTGAGCGGACAAATTTTTCGAACATATGAAGCAATATATTAGCAATATCTTTCGAAATGATTCAGATTCTGATTGATAGAGTGTTACGCAATTAGGGTACAGATCTCAAGTCTTGTATGTCGTCTCCCCTCATACTATGGTCCCACCTACCATCTTACGCCAAATGCTATCCTGTGTTCTTGATCAGCTGAATTTTAGGCCAAAGATAATAATTGAGCTCGCTGCCATCGATACTGTAAGAAGAAAAACAAGTCTGTAAAGTAAATTCCCAATCATACCCTAAGCAAGAGGGGCCCGTGGCTAAATAATAACAGCCGCACAGGTTGGTCGGTCAGGTTAAGCTACGCTTGCCGCGGTTGGTCTGTGGATGGGTGACCATCTTTACATACCGAGACCCCTCCGTGCCTCGGAAAGCTCGTTAAGCCGTTGGTCGCGGCTGTCATTCGTGGATCTTTGACAGTCGTTACGGGTAGTAGAAGCCCGAAAGTCTGACAACCAGTCTTACCAAGGGGTATCGTATTACCCAGTAACTGGGTTGTGGAGGTCAGTTAGGCAGTCGCTCCATGTAAAATACTGGTATTCAGCTACATCCGGTTAGACTGGAAGCCGACCCCAACATAGTTGGCAAAAGGCTAGGCAGATGATGATGATCCTAAGCAAGCATTTGTGACGGCTCTAAAGTGAGCCACTCGCTGCGCAGTACCTCACCCCTCACCCCCGCTGACACATGAATTTGTTACTGCGCAGCGACTCACCTCATGTTTCGAGCCGCCATAACGTTTGAATCGGGCTGTAGTTACCATTCAAATTCAAAGAGCCTTATTGGAAAACTAGAACTTATAAGACCAATAGGAAAACAATATTTGTTTTTTGTTCTTATTGGGTTGGAATCGCTCTTGTATATTGGCCCACCTACACAATACACATTGACCAATGATGGTTGACAAAATAAAACTATTTGAATATTAATTTGTTACATAAGTACCTACTGACTCGTTGGACTAGTAGTAGCAATTTCCATTGCTGAGCATGAGGTTACGGGTTTGATTCCCGGGTCGGGTAAAGTGTTATTGAGTTTTTCCTGGTTTTGTGTCTGGTTGATGGCAATAAATTCCCCCCATGTTATTCCATGGGACTTTACATAACAGACTAGAGGAATGTGGTTGTACTATAGGCTTTGCCTAACCCATCGAGGAACACAGGTGTGATGTTATGTATTGCTGCATAAGTATGTATCTTGTTTCTTATTTATAACAGGGTAAAACTATCTAAGATTGAAAGCAAAGATAATTTTTAAACTCGAAATTCTCACATTAATTTTACAGAAACTTTGTACTAGCGACATCTTTGTTCTAAAATATACAGCGAAGTTCGTAACTACCTTTGAAAAGATGCGACGTGGACACGTAGCGCCATCTATTGAGGGGTGAGTAAATGTAAAATGTTAAGTAAGTATTGTCCTATTAGAAACTAGAAATATTTTTGGATAGATACGAAAGTTAATTATCCGTAGCTATTTGCCTACCTATTAATATACTTATTTCTGGAATGTACATGGACTGAGCACATTCAAAATCACACACATTACACATCGAGGGTCTTATTCATATGATTTGATTACAACTTTTATAAACATATTTCATAAGAAAAACATTAAACATAAACTCATACTTGTTTATTTTTTAGAATATTAAAAAAGATTAACTAAAGAATTTTAAAGAAAAACTTATTAGAAACTTTCTGGTTAGAACAACTAGCGACATCTATTATCGAATAGAATAACAAATAGACATGTAGGTAAAGCAGTACACAAAATGCTTCGGGACGTGAAGTCAAAATAATAAAAAATAGGCTTAAAAGTAGATGATCTGTACTTTGAAACTTTTTTATTATTTTAGTCTGCGGATTATTTAATATTTAATCAGATTATTAAAAAAAACCTACCGAGTCAATACGGTTACGTATTGACTCTTAGAAAGTCTATTCTCGTGGTTGGTTTTTAGTTTTGCTTGTAGCTAATGTTTTTTGTATTGTTTGCTGAATTCAGAAGAAAACTTATAATAATTAGGTAGGTACTTATTATGGATTAAGTGTGAATGGTAGATCTAATCAGGAAAAGTTAAGGAAAGGTAGGTCGGCAACCAACTTAACAGCAATAATTTTATTGTCATGGCTTTATAATAAACAGGTTACAAAATCGGTACATGACAACACTCGGATTTAGGATATTCCTAATCACTGCAAGAATTTAGAAAATGAACTCGGTAAAGAAGCAAAGTTGTGATACCTAAATAAGAGTTACAATAATTAGGTACATACGTTCCGTGCCTCGGAAAGCACGTTAAGCCGTTGGTCCCGGCTGTCATTCGTGGATCTTTGACAGTCGTTACGGGTAGTCAGAAGCCCGAAAGTCTGACAACCAGTCTTACCAAGGGGTATCGTATTACCCAGTAACTGGGTTCTGGAGGTCAGATAGGCAGTCACTCCATGTAAAATACTGGTATTCAGCTGCATCCGGTTAGACTGGAAGCCGACCCCAACATAGTTGAGAAAAGGCTAGGCAGATGAGATGATGATGAATTAGGTACATACGTTGTTAGTTGATTTGTTCCTGACTCACCTTTTTAAGAACGTTCACAGTCTGAATCTCAGTCTCAATCTGTCAAAAATACCTATAATTTCCCTACATTTTTGAGAAATTTTTGACATTTGTTTGTCGCCGAGATGAGGCTGCATTTTTCACATTTTGAACGTTTTTAATTGGGAATTGGCCTTCTAGACTATTGTGATAAGTAATATCTACCTAATCCTGCCAACGAATCTAACTTATAATTTTTGGAACGAAGTTCATTATCGCACAAATACGCGGCACACTTACTTTACTTTGTGTAAATTATTTTATCACCACTGCTCTCAAAACGGTGAAAGAAAACATCGTGAGGAAACCGGCATATCCTAGAACCAAAAATTCGAAGACATGTGACATCTGCCAACCCAAACCGGGCAGGCGTGGTGGATTACGGCCCACCCCCTTTCACCGAGAGGAGGCCTGTGTCCCAGCAGTGGGAACATTATAGGCTGATTTTGGTTATACTTCGATAGTGTTACCTGAGGGCTTACATAAAGTGACATTCTATTAGTGGTTACGATGACGGAAAAGTCAAAATTGTAGGGGTCTGATATAAGCTACCGAAAACCTTATTTTTATCCCGTTGAAAGTAGGAACTAAGAGACACATAGGCCTTGTCTCTTCGAGCGGGAGTGGGCCTCTATCTACTCCATCTACCACGCGGGCCCAGTGCGGGTTGGTATATGTCACATGTTTTATAATTTTCGGTTCTATGACATGACGGTTTCTCTTTCCTTTTCTCCGTTCCACACGATGTTTTCGTTCACCGTTTTGAGAGCAGTGGTGATGAAATTATTTACACTAAGTAAAGCGCCTGGGTTCGAACCCACGACCTTATGAGTCGTAAGTCAGGGCCATTACCACTGGGCCACTACTACTATCCATCTCTATAAGACATGAGATATGACCCTGGGATGGCAGCACACCATATTATTTTATAGTTTCTTACAAGGAAACAAAATTATTAATGTTGAATTATGAAGACATTTTACTAGTGTAATACATTAGCGGACACGAAGAAGTAGCTGCAGGTATGCGTTATGTATGGGCAACGGCCGGTGCGAGCCATGGCCGATGTGTGGTCAGCGTGTATGGACTGTGTGGAGGTCGTCAGCTGGCCACTTCCTTAGTTTCATGTTCGTGCCACATTACACCTAATGTCACCTCAAGTATGTGCCATTCGAACTGACGGGGTCCGCTAGGGCCGATGCCTGCCAGGGCTGCGGGTTGTTCGATAGAGATACCGTGGCCCCAGGCACAGGCAACTGAAGGAACACGGGTGGGTTTTAGTCAGTAAAAGTCTGACACGCCCTTCCGCTCAGCCCAGAGCGGGAGAGGTCATTTGATGATTTCCCACCCAAACAAAAAAAAAGTATGTTCCATTTCACAGAACTCTGTATTAACTCAACTTCTGATATTGCAGATGTCCTTAGTCACTAACCATCAGTTGAGACGCCTGCATGATTACTGATTACCAATTTACCACCCAATAAGTATCATAAAAAACATTGATGACCTAACCCAGGTGTCGCCTAATCGTCTTTTTAGAGTTCCGTACCTCGATAGGAAAAAACGGAACCCTTATAGGATTACTTTGCTGTCCGTCCGTCGGTCTGTCTGTCTGTCTGTTTTTGCTCAGGAATTTATATCAAATACTCAGGTCTACTGAGCTGTGAAAAAATCTAACTTCTAAACCAACGCAATCAAAAGATACAGCCGTTTATGCCGCAAATTTTCGACACTCGCAAGGGCATCGAAACCTACAGGGTACTTCCCGTGAACTCAGAATCTTGAAATTTGGTACGAAGTAACTTATAACACAGATAAAGGAAAAATTGCGAAATCCGTAAATTTTTGTTACTTACCTACAAATTTGTACGAAACCCTCGGTGCGCGAGTCCGACTCGCACTTCACCGGGTTTTTTTTAATCCCAATCTCTTCTACAAAATAAATGATCAATAATCATACCTTTAATACTTATACCACTTAATTTAAGTCAATACACACAAAAAAAACAGACAACGGAACACCAACGAACTGTCAAAAAAAAAGTTAAAAGAAAAAAGTTATCAAAATTAAAATATTATGATACCAAAATGAGTTAATGATAGCAACTAAATTATAGGCCCCCCACAAATGATGGGCTCTATGACAGTCCACCGTAATTATTACGGACCCTTTGACGTTTTAACTTTTAAGTTAACTTGTCAACGCTGGCAGTTAGTTATTTGAACTTAACTGACTTTTTCGGAACGTGTTAGTGTCTCAAAATCTTTCGGGGTTAGTCGGAAGTTTTAGTTAAATTACATGGAAAAAATTACAAGGATTACGCTGAGATGTACCTAAGGTACTTCCACATTTAGCCAGATAAGTTTAAGTGCCATGTAATAGGGTTTGAGCTTATTGCCATCATCCAAGCACGAATGCAGACTCCGGGCTGCCACTTAAAAATCCCAGATAGAAAAACACGATAGCACTTAATCCGACCTGGGAATCTAACCCAGGACTTTATGGTCAACAGCTCATGTTTTATTTCAGTCTGACTGTAGCAGGTACGCAAAGGTTGATTGGCAGAAAATACTCTTGACAGTAAATTCGCCTCCTCTATTAGGATCTCACCGCATCCTTGTCGATGGTGAATTTATAAACCAAATGAATGAATGATGATGATGGATGGAGAATTTTTTTTTTTGGGTTATTTATTTGTGGTGGTTTTTTTTTCTGCCCACGACTTTGTCCACGTAAAATACTTGGCAATTCTGTAGCTTCCCATTTGTGAAAGAATTTTAGGAATCGGATCAGTAAGTAGTTCCGAAGATTCCCTAAACTCATAAATTTCACATCTTTAAAATATTACATAGTACCTATAAAAAAAAAACATATACATCATCACAATAAGGTAGGTATTAAGATTCAGCCTTAGAATTTCCAGTTCTCAAAAAGGCAATTGAGTCTTTAATTCTAACTAATTCTTTAGATGACTAATTCTCAAAATGCTATTTATCTTTAAAGCGGCTACTTTTTTTCCCTTCAGAATGCGTGCAATAGTTGATATTTATTAAGTTATAGGTAGCAGTTTGCGATATAATAATTCACAAATTAATATAATTAATAATTGTGTATTTTGAAATATATTTTTATCCAGGTTGAACTTTTTCAAAGTACTATCACTTAGAAGTGAAGGTGTTAAATGAAACGGAAGTTACGACATTTTAAAGAATTTTATTTCCATTTGTCATCCAAGAAGCTAGGTATTACAACAGGTTACAGTTTAATCCTTAAACATAACAACAACAACATAAACATTTATATTGTATTTCTTTTTTGTCTAACAATTTATTCTTATTTTTTACTAGCTGCGCCCCACGGTTTCACCCTCATAAGTTTCATTCTCGTAAGAATATAGGGATAAAAAGTATCCTATATTTTAATCCTGGTTATAAACCATTTGTGTGCCAAATTTCATCTAAATCCGTTCAGTAGTTTTTGCGTGAAACAGTAACAAACATCCTAGATGGATGTTTGTTACTGTTTCCATCCATCCATCTATCCATCCATACAATCTTTCGCGTTTATAATATTAGTAATATAGGATTGATCATGTGGTGCAACTTAGAGAGTTGTATTGTTGATTTTTATGATTATAATTCTATACGACATTTATTTTTTAAATGTCGAAGCATCATGCTGAGATAGGAGCCTTTTGGCCTCGTATAGGACATTCTGTTTTTTTTTCCTTTTTTATACAATTTGTTTTATTTTTAACTGTGTTTAGTTTATGATCCTGTACGAGTCGCAATAAATACTTTTTTCTTTCTTTCTTTCTATAGTTACATAAAAAAAAATTACGGTCGCGAATCATATATTAATCAACATACAATCTGACACTGACCTGCGAATTGCAAAAAACGTATGAATATTTTAATTGCGCGCTACCCTGACAGTTTTGCCTCCAGGTCGATTTTATCAATAAAAATCGAGCTTAAAGTTAGACTATTCTAGTGGTTACAGGCGCTATTTTTTTTTTTTTTTTGAGGATGGGAAATCATCAAATGACTCCTCCCGCTCTGGGTGGAGCAGAAGGGAGTGTCAGACTCTTACTGACTAAAACCCACCCGTGTTCCTTCCTTAGCCCTTTATGTTCCAGGGCAGCGGTAAACCCTTTCGGATGTTCCCGCTACCCTGGGAAGGCTATACAGGGTTAATCACGAAATTTGGGTTAATCACAACACAGTAGGGAACCTTTGTTAAGTACCAAGAATTTACAAAAGCTGTGACTGTGACAGTACATAATTATAGAAACAAAATATTCGTCAATGCAGCAACATACATTTTTTATTTGAATAAAGTAAAAACAGCAGTTCAGTTAAGCACAACAATACATTTCCCTGCACAGTGCCAGTAAATCAACTAAGTTTATTGCTGTAATTCACATAAACGTCTAAATATGGTGACTTGCACTGAAATATTAAACTTAAGTTAACTACTTACTTTAGTAACAGTTTTATTACGACATATTTTTTTAATGTTTTTTTTTATGAATTTTTGTTTAACTGAAGGACATAAATAATATCTAGTGGAATAAAGGTGTTACAAACAAACTGTGTTATATCTTTAAAAAACTTGTAATTAAAATATTGGGAGGCATAGCGACTCATCAGGGTTGTAGCAAAGTTGACAGTCCAGGCTGTGTAGAAAACGCAATTATTTCCATACATGAAGTTTATCTAAATAAAAAAAACAAAGTTGGGTTAGCTACACCATTTATGACTCAAGAACGGCTGAACCGATTTTTATGATCATTGATTTGTTGGATTTGTCTCTGCCTTGAATAGCAGACTAACTATTAAATCGGCTTATTAGTCGATTTGCACGAATTTATACGAGTAAATTCGTGGAAAATCGTTTACTTTTATAATATTCTTTTTTCTTTAGGCAGCTCGCACGAATTGGTACATATTGAAAAAAAGAAAACTGCTCCATTTGGAGTAACCATCAAAGTCGCCCAAGATTTTCAAAGTCATCTTGTTTTACCGGTCCACAATATACATAATATATAAAATGACAGATTTTGCACTAACAGTACAAATAAACACCTCCCAACTTCTATTGCACAACGGAAAAACCAAAACGGTATTTTAATACCGAAATCAAGATGGAAACCAAAAAAATAGTTTCGCTGCCACCCACCCCGATACGGATGTCCCACCCCCAACATTCGCATACCACATTGCGTGTCCCACCACTTTGATTAAACAGAAAAAAAAATGGAGTTTCGTCACGATGAAAATGAAAAAATACCCACCCCATGGGGTGCCACCCTGCATTAAACTTTAGGGCTGAAGCAAATCGAAGATTTATAAAAAAAAAACTTTATGTAATTGTGCTGTGGTTTATGGTAAAATTGGCATAGATAATTGTGTTGATTTCTAACGTTTAGTCTTGGTGTTCGTTAATCGTGGCTTAACATCCGTTCTTCACAATTTCTAAACGTTGACAGTTAGTTTGGAAATAATCTAAGCGGCTTTTTGTATTTGTGAAAAAAAACAGGATGTTATTCTCCTAAATAATCTAGCATTTTTCTTTCTGATAATGTTTCTTTGTGTTTATTATAAGATAGAATGTTGCTGCCCACACTCGTGACGAAAAGCTTGTGGCCTTTTTTTATAAGCCTACATTATCCCAGTGCTGAACAAAGGACTCCCCCAAAATCTTCCAGGCATCCTTTTCCAGAGTTACCTTGATCCAACCCTTGCGGTACGCCTCTAGGTCTTCGCCCACATCTTCCAGCGACGCCGTGTATCCTCAAGCGCCTACCGTGCGGAAACTGTGTGCCCAGCGGTCACTATGCATGCGACTGACCCGTGACTTTTATGTCATCATCCTCTTGTCCTTAATTCGATCTATGTAGGATCGATGCAGCATGTCTTCTTGGTACATACAACTCTACACTTCACGTCTATCTAGAGTAAACCAGCCTCCAACATATAATATCTATTACCACAATGGCGTTCTCACGTATCCGCACTGTGCACATACCTTCACAATTAAGATAGATCATAATTAGCCACATCAGAGCCACCACTTTACTTTTTTTTTTGCCGTAACCTACAGTTGTCTGAATCAAAAACAGTCACTGTAGCGGAAATGGGCATGGGATTATCAGCCATCATCTTTCACACAATCCATCCCATCTCGTGAACCTTCCCCAACTCTTATATCCATCCTCTTGTACCCTCATACTTTCTCACTACACGTTCATTCCTTCACATAAAATTCCCCATAGAAACCATGACAACCAATTTCCACCCACACAACTTTTCGGTCAAACGGCGCAATTTCCTAACGCAATCCTTTAGTAAATTTTCATTTTCAAAGGCTTCCTTCAGAAATCTAAGAATACGCGAAATATAAAAATGAAATGAAGCGAGTTCTACCAATCAACGTTTACCTGTTAGGGGTCGTAACCACTGCGGCCCCCCGGGGGTGCAATTTTTGCGACCCCACTGGCACGGCACTAATGCTTGGTAATTATCAATTAGCTGGCGCGATTTTGTCTTTCTTTCTTTCTTGATTTTTATTTCTCTAGAGATGTTGAAACCCGTGGTTAAGAAATAAATTGGCATTTTCACCTAGCTTTGTTTTGATGAAATGGAATATGAGGCACATCCAACAAAATTACAGAAATCAACACGGTCGTTTACAATTGTTTCTCATTAATTGATTAGAAGATTTGATTAGCAGGTGGCGTTATGCAGTTTCTGCCTACCCACATGGGTAGAAGGCTTGAGTTTATGTATGTGTATGTACGTAAGATTTAACAATAATAAACATTTTATAAGAGTAACGGTGGAGTTTCTTGTCCATTCTTCTCCATACGAAAATTACCTTTTGGAAGGGGCGACTAGAATCATTTTAATTTTAATTTTGACGTTCAAAAGTGCCTCTAGTGCCTAATTGAAATAAATGATTTGACTTTGACTTTGTATGTAAATTCCCCGTCAAAAGTATCCTCTGCCTCCGCTTCGCTACTGAAATCTGAAACAAAAAGAAACATGGTACCCACTTAAGTATTGCATCTAACCTGAAAACTTTGTGTTGTATACAGGATGGCAAGGATATCCTCGCGTCACCTGTTATCTTAGATTCAGTAGTTTAGATGATTCTGAACGCCTGTGCGTTGAAATTTTTCGTCGGATAATAAAAAAGTAATCTGCTGTTTCCTAGTGCAATACCTACGCGGTCAAAATATATGGTACAGAAATTTTTTAAGGGTTTCACTTGCTTCCAGAATCATGCACTGAATCCATGGCCCACAACACGGTTAGCGCAGTGGCTGAGCGATCGGACTGCTGCGCTGCGTGTCGCGGGTTCGATTCCCGCACAGAACAAATATTTGTAAGTCCTACATGTATTTGTTCTGAGTCTGGGTGTTTTTCTATCTATAATATGTATGTATTTACAAAAAAAATATATATAAGTAGTTTATCAGCCATCTTGTTACCATAACACAAGCATTAGGTTGCTTAGCTTGGGACTAGATGGCGCTGTGTGAAATGTCCATGTGGGATATTATTATTATTATGGTTATGCGTCGATATCCCTGCCACCTTGTATAAATGCTAAAAGGATAAACCAGATATAGTATAGTTACATAATAAAGGAATATCGTCACCAGTTAAAAAAACCATAAAGTATAGATGTCAAACTCTTTCACGGCATCCTTTTTTTGGACCTGTTGCACGAGATTGAAATTGATTTTTGACTGAAATGTCATCGTTTAGTTTTACTATTTTTAGCCAACCCTGAGTGTTGATACAGTTGGATTTTCATTCTGTTATTCCCAACGAGGAATGGGGTAGATGTTTTCTACGAGAATGCCTAAGCATAGTCAGCCTATAATGTTCCCACTGCTGGGACACAGGCCTCCTCTCTTCGTGAGGAAGTGGGCTGTAATCTACCACGCGGGCCCAGTGCGGATTGGTAGCTGTCACATATCTTCGATTTTTTTTTATCTTCTAGGACATGCCGATTTCCTCGAAATGTTTTCCTTCACCGTTTTGAGAGCAGCGATGAAATTATTTCCTTTGTGATCATATTCATAAATAAATAAAAAAAAACAGTATTTTAGTCGGCAAAAAAATAATGCAGCTCTATATAATTCCATCAGCAGTGAGCGATAAGTTTGATTAACGCCAATCTTTGCTGCGATTGAGATGTTTAAAGGAATTTTATATTAAACGGCTTGTTAACGAATTGTTTAACTTTAACCGTTCGTTTGTTTACCGTTTAAAGTGCTGTATTGTTTATTATGTAGATAAAAGTAAAAGGGATGTGTTATTTTGTCTCTGGTATTAATAAAAAGTGATAAAGAAAGGGCAGAGTTGTTGTTTTTTATCACTATTGACTACCGTATGATAATTGAGATATTTTATTTATCGAATTGAAAATGTCAGTGGAAATATTGTCATTTAGATACAATAATTGGCCTGACAATTTATAGGTTTAAGTGTAGTATATTTACTACCACTTTAACGTATTTTCCTGTATGAGAAAAGGCCCTACTTTGCTTGCCCTACAGCGGGACAATGGACGCTGGTGTAAGTCACCCATGTTGTCCCTAATTAGGTAGACGCCTATAT
The DNA here is from genome assembly GCA_945859715.1 of Apamea sordens. Classification (NCBI taxonomy): domain Eukaryota; kingdom Metazoa; phylum Arthropoda; class Insecta; order Lepidoptera; family Noctuidae; genus Apamea; species Apamea sordens. The sequence goes on from OX244001.1 coordinate 16,640,320, forward strand.
CATGTCGGTAGATGTCACATGTCTTCGATGTTTTGGTTCTAGAACATCAGTTTCTTCACGTTGTTTTCCTTCACTCGCACTAAATCCGCGTGGTGGATTACTGCCCACTCCCTCTAGAAGAGAGGAGGCTTGTGTCCCAGATTTGGAAACGTCATAGACTGATTATGTATGTTATCATGTTATGTACAATTTTTTTTAAAGACACTATTAAAAATCAGAAACTCGACGAAAATTAAAATCTGGGGCGAACACGGAATATCAAATATGGGGGCGTACTTTGTGAAGCGAATGCGGAACAAATCGAAAGAAAATATCGTGAAGAAAGAGTTCGTTGTTTGTACTCGCTAAAATGAAAGAAAGAATGAAACTAAACTAAACACAGTTAAAAATAAAAATAAAACAAATTGTATTTTCTGAAAATTTTCTCCTGCAGTAAATTGAACATCATATCAAAAATCACCATAATCGTAATCTCCTTAAGTAGATTACCTTCCCAATTCCCTGAATAGGAACCACAGGCCAATGAAAAATTAATGAAAGACGCATCACAGTTGAACTTATGCTAAGTACTCGATAAATCTCCCCCCCAAGGCGGTTTCCTCCCAATTTATTCTTTCTGCTCGGCCCCTTAATCCTGTTATTAATGGTATTTTGCCTCCCCCACAGATGTGTGCAGGAACTGTCTATGGGATGAGATAAGTAGCTTTTTAGTATCGGGAATCATCTGCAGGGTAGAGCAAAAAATACTCACAAGCTGTACCTACTCTACTAGCAATCATTATATTTCTAGGTCCAAAAAGAATTTTTATTTCTGTTATTCATTCTTGTCATCATCTGCCCAGCCTTTTCCCAACTATGTTGGGGTCGGCTTCCAGTCTGGAAGGATGCAGCTGAATACCAGTATTTTACATGAAGTGACTGCCTGATTTCCACACCTCAGTTACTGGGTCAAACGATACCACTTGATAAAATGGTAACACTGTTGTCAGATTTTCGGGCTTCTGACGACCCGTAACGACTGTCAAAGATCCACGAATGACAGCCGGATCTATATCGATTATATTATTTATGTATTGAAAAGACTGAAGGCAATACGCAAACCCCTCAAAATCGTAAAATAGTTTCCTAAGTTACGTTAAAGATAAGCTACGAAAAAAAAATCACATAAACCTACATGGGCACTTATGAAACATCAGAAGCTAGGTGCACGGTTCTAATTGGTCGTTTCCTATAGAGAAGAACCGGCAATAAACTCCACGGTTACTCTTTTAAAAATAATTGGCTTTTACAATGTTTTTAAATTACAGTGTTAACGGGTATGGGACGACAGTGTAGTCTACACCACGCTACGCTTCGCTAGGAAATGATATCGTTGTTAATTATATTGGTAGCATCGCTATGAAACCAGGCATAGGTATAACATACGGCATAACATAACATCATGCCTGTATTACCCACAGGATCGGGCAGAGGTGTGTAGTAACACCCACATTTCACCAACTAGAGCTTCAGCATAAAAGCTACTTCTTAATTTATTTAAAAACTACTATTGCAAGTGCAATCATAACAATTATTATAACCATTGTCTAACGAGACTGAAAAAGTAACTATTGAACATCAAATTCAACAAAAATATTCCTTAAACAATAAAGTACAAATTCTTGACATTAAAAAAAACACAAAACGGGTCCAAAATGAGACAGGAGCACTCTCGTAAACGAAGGGGACAGTACCTACAACGTCTCATATAAAATTTATTTCAAATAACAACCAATTCCGTTTTTGACCCACCCTGGCGCGTTATTAGAAAAATGTATAATACAATTGTCGTAAAAAAATTCAAGGGACAAACACCCTTAACAACCAGCATTAAAGAGGAAACTCGTGTAAAGAAAAGACAAGGTAGAAAAAACAAAAATATTTCCGACTGACTACTTATCAACATTGCGTTTATTGAAATGAAATATAAAGCGAAAAGCGAAATACTGGAATTGGTCTACAGGTGACGTGTTACAGTGTCGGACAAAGAAATATACCACCTTTAGGTGTACCTACTACGTATGTACCTAAAATAACATCAAGCTAAAGAGCCAGGAAGTCATCGTGAAGAAACCGGCATGTCCTAGAACAAAAGATTCAAAGACATGTGACATCTACCGACAAGCACTGGGCCCGCGTGGTTCATTACGGCCCACTCCCTCTCACCGAGAGGAGACCTGTGTCCCTGCAGTGGGAACATTATATGCTGATTATGTAAAGAGCTATCGGTGCTTTGCAATCTTCAAAACACGGCAACTTACTAATTGTTTAACCACTGTGTTAACAGAGCTATCGCACATAAAATATCTCGTCTCTGAATCCCGAGGGGATCCAATGAAAAATTATAATGAGTTCCCCAATGTCTTAATTCCTATTGATGTAATCATGATAATGCGCACTTTAGTATTTAATAGATAAAAACTATAAGCGATACTTATTTAACAGCGCTTTTCATCCATAATTTTAGAATAAAACAGAATATTGATTTACAAAAAAGAGTAGGCAGTTTAGCAAAAAAAAAAATATACGTTCCTTAGAATCTTTACAACCACTGTGCATAATTATTTTAAAAGTATACAATTACCATCGGCCGCCACTGTAAACCGAAGAAAGCAACACGAATTGGCCCTAGGCTGAATTTTAATAAGATGTCACTGCCATAACAAGGGCCTAAGGGAAGCGAAATTTTATTACAACAGAAAAACTTTATCAGAGAACAATAACACGCGAAATTACGTTTACATTTAATTGGGTCTAATCGACTGGGCCATACGATGATAGGGCGAAAAATTCAACCAGAGGGTATTTTTAATTTGACAGCTCGGTTCCTTATAAGTGTATTAATGTTGAGCCAATTAAGAGTTTTTAGATTTTTGTGAGGTGGGCCGTTTTTTTTTTGTCCCGTAGTGTAGTGTTAATTATAGATAAATGGCAGTTTGCAGTGACGAAACGATGACTTAATAGGTTTTAATTACAGTTTTATTAAAGCTTAAATTGTTACGTAATGAGTTTTTAATTTAATTTTAAGGGTGTTATTATTGATAGTCTAAGTGTTTTTTTTTATAATGACATGGGTTTTGATAATATTGTAGGTGCAGTATTAATTTTAAAATAGAGTAATCTTGGAGTACTTTAGACCCCAGCCCTCTAGATTAGGATTCAAATTGAAAAATTTATAGCTACATTTTTGTCGCAGTGCATAGAAAATTTTACGTAGGTTTGCCATTTTAAATTTTCGCAAAGATAACTTTACGTCCTCACCTCAACCCAATACATAGTATAAATACCTATACCTACCTACCACATAAATAAAAACGCGAAGTGTACCTCACAGTCCCACATCGCCCTAATATTTATGATTTCGCGTGAATATCGATCACAGAGGAGGCAGGGGCACAGCTAACAAGTGACGGCAAGAAGAGTAAAAATAATTTCTGCTTCCACCTACCCCCGTGTTAGCAGTTAGCACGCATCCAATACTTAGAGCGACTTCACTTTTGTAGTATATGTAAAAAAGTTAGATCAAAAATCGGTTGGTTGGATTAAGTATTTTTCTGGATCAACCTGCACCCTAATTGCGTAACACACGATCAATCGGAATCGGTTTCATTTTGACAGTTCAACAACATTCATTGCGTTGTTTACGTGTTGAGCAGACGATTTTTTCGAACTTATGAAGCAATGGATTAGCAATTTGCTTCAAAATTATTCAGATTCCGATTGTTAGTGTGTTACGCAATTAGGGTGCTGGTCCAATGTTTACAGTTAATTGATATTTAAATGTATATTATTTTGGTAATGAAAATTATGAAATTTTGAATAAATAAATGTTTAAGCTATCATTTTACCTTTTTGGAATCAGGTAGCTTCAGCTAACATAGGCCCGTCTAGAAATATTAGTGATATGGCACTTTGGGTACACATTGGTGATCATTACACTAAGAGTTTGTAACGCGTTACTTCGGAGAAGCTTCGTGGACGATAGACCTTTTAAATGGGAAAATGGGTTCTATGTAACAAATTAATGTATTTGTTTATTTCCTTTTATATTATTATTGCTACATTCCTGTGAATGTAGCAATCATAATTTACCTAATCATAAATAAATCATAACGTATGCGTTTTTTGTCTATGACAAAAACTCTATAAACATTGTCAAAATCAAAAATGTTTCGTTATCATTCGTAAAGACTAATATTATAAACATATATGTAAAATTGCTCTCTAAACAAAAACCGAAGACCCTCACTGAAACATCTGAAATTTTCACATATACTACGACCGCTAACGCGACTTTACCACCAAACGGGGGTAGGGAGGGACAAAATGGATTCTCGCGACATTCGGCAGCCATTACTCCGACCCTCTGTGCCACTCGCGCCCTCTCTCCCCTCGCGAGGCGTGTTTACTAAAAATGCGTTCAACTTTATATGCGGGCCTTATATACGAGGTAGAATGCTTTGTATTAGGCTTCTTACTCAAATAGAATAACGAGACGTTTTATTTGAACGGTTGAAAGAAACGCCGCACGGTTCGATCGAAGGTAAAGCTACACTTGCCGAGGTCGGTTCGTGGATGGGTGAACATCCATTACATATCGCGAAAACCTTCCGTGCCTAGGAAAGCACGCCGTTGGTCCCGGCTGTCATTCGTGGATCTTTGACAGTCGTTATGGGTCGTCAGAAACCCGAAAAGTCTGACAACCAGTCCTTACCAAGGGGTATCGTATTACCCAGTAACTGGTTTCTGGAGGTAAGATAGGCAGTCGCTTCATATAAAACACTGGTATTCAGCTGCATCCAGTTAGACTGAAAGCCGACCCCAACATAGTTGGGAAAAGGCACTTAATGAGATAATGACTTTTGCTATAGGTTCACATGTTCAGATCAATATTCGAACTAACGACCTCTCGCTCGCCTCTCCGCGTTTTAACTATTGCATCATTGGGCTAAACAGCAGTGCGATTCTGTAACCATCTCACCGTGAAAACTTAGGTGAAGTGACCGTGGAGTGAGCTGTCGTTCTAAATAATACTAGGGATTGACACTACTGACAACTCACATCAAGCTCACTTCACTTGAGTTTTCACGGTGAGATTTTTACGGAATCGACCGGCAGCTAAAGACACTGTATAGAATCAATCTAACTTAGATACTAATAATAAAGCTGAAGTTTGTTTGTTTTTTTTTTATAGCCTAGCCTAATTTTGGTAGCCTAATTCTTGAGGAAGGCGGGTATTTAACATTACGCTATAACCCTTAGGAACCGAGCAAGAGAAAAATATCAGAAAGATTGCTAAACGAAAATGAAGTCATTGCACGGCTATGTGATGCGATGCGACGCAATGACTCAGGGGAAAAGAAATTTCACGGGAACGAAGTCGCGAGCAAAAGTTAGTATCTATAGATAGTATCCTTATTACCTTTCATTTCCCACTTTTACTACTTTACATGATAGTTGCTAGACCATTTCACTTACCGATTTCAAAACTCAGGTGACACTCACCATATTAAAAAACTATTCCATGAGGCCTTATTTTCTAAAACTAATAATTAATACACAAACACGTCTTCCACAAATCACAATCCAACACTCAATGACGTTGACGTTTAACCCTTTCGATGCGGACCCAACTATTTTATTCCAGTCTTTTTTTTTATTTCAACCATAATGAATTCCAGTTTTTATGCGTTTACCTTTGGTCGGGACAAATTGCAGACGGTTCGTCTTATAAATATTCTAGCGGTTAAATAAAGGGTAGGGACTGCGCTTCCGAAACTTTTTCGCTCCAAACTTTGTCAAGACCTTTTGTTTTCTGTTGAAAATGGACTTTTGAAAGTATGACGCTTTAAGGATTACAGGAGTGCAACCTACTTTTTGTTTGTTTGTGGGTGAAATAATAAGTTTAATTTATAACGTCTGTTGGGAAACGTGCATTGTTTGCACTGTTATTTTTGTTTGACTTGTCTCTGCTCAGAAATTAATTTGTAATATTAAATAGCTGTGTCGGTTGTTGTTGCTTTTGTGCAGTTTATTCTTGGATGATGCTAAAGCGACGGAGTTTCTATTATGACTTCCGGGTAATTCGAATAATATAAAAGTATATCTGAAAATAATCCGAGGGGCCTGTGGTTAAATAATAACAGCCGCATAGATCTATCGTTCAGGTAACGCTAGCCGAGGTTGGTTTGTGGATGGGTTACAGGTAGTCAGAAGCCCGAAAGTCTGACAACCAGTCTTACCAAGGCGTATCGTATTATACAGTAACTGGGTTGTGGAGGTCAGATAGGCAGTCGCACCATGTGAAATACTGATATTCAGCTGCATCTGGTTAGACTGGAAGCCGACCCTAACATAGTTGGAAAAAGGCAAGGCAGATGATGATCTGAATATAATTAATCCCTGCAAATTGGTATGTTATTTTATATGTCTTGCGTGTTGTTTTATTTCAACGTTTCTGAATGTTTAGAATCGATGACCGTACTTTTATTAATGTGAGTGAAATCTCGAGCAGTGAATGAATGGAACTTAAATTGAAACCTGTTCTTTGAAAAGATGAATCGATGTGAGTTCTCTGCGTAGTTCTTTACTAAACTTAGTCATTCGTAGTAATTTTATTTTTACACATCTTTGATCAATAAAACACGATATCACATCGAATTTATTTAACCCTCAAATTCTGGGTAAATATCTAAAGACTTGTTTGTATTTTTTTCTAGTCTGTGTCTAATAAAATGAAATTAAAAAATAAACTACATTTTTGGCTCCACCTAAAGGAAAATACCTATTCAGAGCATTAATAAAAAGTAAAAAACTACGATATTAAGAGAGAAAAAAGCTGTCGTTTCTCTTTCATTACAAGTGATCAACGTTGGACATAATTGTTGCAATTACCACGCCTCTAAACTGTCCACTATCTCATAATCTAGTTTTATTTTCGCTAAAATGTCATTAATTCACTTACAAAATACATAATTCAGACGGATGAAGTTATAAATTTTTTAAAAATACGGTTTTATCACCTGCAAAATTGCTCATGCGCACCTCGCATTTGGTTGTTATTATAGCTCAATATTCTTAAACTGAGTTTTTTCTACATTACTATAGTAAAAAATAAAGTTCGTATTCACACATGTTATTGAAAATGGACTAGTTTTTGCGCATTTATTGTTGGTAATAAGTACGAGTATTAGTCCATTGTTACTGTTAATTTAGCTATTTATTTAATACAGATGGTAGTGGGGTATTTAATTAATTATATTGACATTGATGAAGAGGCTTCAGGTATCACTATCAGGGTTAATATGTTTGGTTTTAAATACACATATTGTTATAACAAATTATTAAGTTCTTGCGATACTTTCTGTCTACTTTTCCTTTTGTTTTCTGTGTACAATAGTTTTTTTATGCAGAATTTAACTTACACACGACCCACTATTCATGTTAATTCATTCTAAATCTCACACTTTTAATGACATGATGGCTATCAAGAACACCTTGTTAAAATGAAGTAAAACGTATAAAATTGCGATGATTACCTACCCACAATCTCAGTAGTAACAATAGTAACATAAATTTTACCGTAATAAAACGTCCACAATCACATCCACATGAACAAAAACCAAAATAAATTCATTGTGCCAAAAACATCTGTTACGATGGCAACATTACTTTACGGATTTAAATAAAAGGCACAAATGCTTCGAACAAAAAACTTATTAACATGTGAACGCGTAACTGTTATAATTTCACATTGTACTCACATAAAATAATCACAGGAGGCTCTTAAAGGAAAAAAATCGTTTAAGAAAAAAATATGCAAATTACGGCAGCATCGTAAGGGTTAGCCGGCGACCGTGTCGAATTGTGTTGTTATTTCGAATAATTATTTTCGTATTTACACTTTTGGGTCGTTTTTGGGATTATTCATTTTCGGTTTACGTGTTTTTTGTACAAAAAAACAGTCTAAATATCTACTTGTAATTTGTGACTCTGAACCACGGGATTTTGGCATTATATTTTAAGGACTTCCTCCTATTTTGCAGTGCCCGACAGGGTCTCAATGATCATGGCTTTGTAAACCTACAACCGAAGTTCACATTGTGGAATGCAATAAATATATTGATCATAGAGATCCGATGGTGATGGCATACCTACAATTTTCCCCAATTCAAATAAAAAAAAAATCAAATCAATCAATTCAATTTTTATTTTTATTTTTTTACCGTTCGGAGCAGTGACGGCCCAGTGGTAACGGCCGCGTCTTAGATACAAGTTGTAGGTTGTAGGTTCGAACCCAGACTGGCACTTTGTGTAAATTATTCATCACCACTGTCTTGCAACAGTGAAGGAAAACATCGTGAGCAAGACAGCATATCCTAACCAAAAATTCGAAGACATGTGACATCTACCAAGGACCCGCGTCGTGAATTACGGCCCACTCCCTCTCACAGAGAGGAGGCCTGTGTCCCAGCAGTGGGAACATTATAAGCTGATTATGCTATCTTTCTGATCTAGGATTCACAATATGATGAACATGTAACCTGGCAGACTCCAGGGGATAAGCAGAAAGTGTGCCAAAGTGGTACCTTTGTAAATTATATTGAAATACCAAATTATAATCGGCTGAATATAATTTAGTTACTAGAACTAGACTTAGTGAACGGGCTCGTCCAGGAAAATATTACAATTACCATTAAATAAAAAAAATATCATAATAATTAATTTAGCTGTATCATCATCTGCCTAGCCTTTTCCCAACTGTGTTGGGGTCGGCTTCCAGCCTAACCGGATGCAGCTGAATACCAGTATTTTACATGGAGCGACTGCCTATCTGACCTCCACAACCCAGTTACTGGGTAATACGATACCCCTTGGTAAGACTGGTTGTCAGACTTATAATTAGACTATTAATTTAGCTGTATACTAGAATTTATTTCAAAAAGTCACGCATCGCTGCGCCTCGTGTAATTCAAGGTTAAAAACTCCAGAGGGGCAATTCTCGTAATTTTAAGAACGTTCACAGTCTGATCTCAGTCTCAATCTGTCAAAAATACCTCTAATTCCCCTACATTTTGACAAGTTTTTGGCGTTCTTTGTCGCCGAGATGAGGCTGCGAATAGATTTTGAACGTTTTAAAAAATTACGAGAATTGGCCTTCTGTTCGCTTAATTATACATAGACTACCTTTTGCCTGCGCCTTCGTCCGCATGAAATTTATTGTACCCCCGTCCCATCCCGTCGCATCACATCGCCCGCACTAGGTATTACTTAATTTTCGCTTAGTGTTCTACCTTACTTTTTTCTTTTTGCTCGGCTTCTAAGGGTCTTAGCGTAATGTTAAATAGCCTATAGCCCTATAGCCTATCTCAAGATTTGGGCTATCAAATCCTACTAATAATATAAACGCGAAAGTTAGTGAGGATGGATGGATGGACGGAGGAATGTTTGTTACTCTTCCAAAACTACTGAACGGATTTGGATGAAATTTGGCACACAGACAGCTTATAACCAGGATTAACACATAGGATACTTGTTATCCCGATATTCCCACGAGATCGAAACTCATGCGGGTGAAACCGCCGGGCGCAGCTAGTACAAATAATTTATCAAATCCGACTCCGGCAGTTCCAGAGAATAGGGCGTTCAAACAACCAAACGGACCAAAAAACAAACAACCTGTTCAGCTTTATTATTAGTATATAATTACAGTCTACTTCTGGCTCAGAAAGCACGTTAAGCCATTTGTCCCGGCTTTCATTCGTAGACGGCACGGTTGGCGCAGTGGTTAAGCGATTGACTGCTGCGCTGCGTGTCACGGGTTCGATTCCCGCACAGAACAAATATTTGTATGATCTACAAGTAGTTGTTCCGGGTCTGGCTGTTTGTGTATGTGAGTTTAAATGTTTGTAAACGCACCCACGATACAGGAGAAATTCCTAGTGCGGGGCAAAGTTAAAAAAAAAAGAAGAAAAAAAAGATCTTTGACAGTCGTTAAAAGTCTGACAGACCATTCTTATCAAGGGCTATGGTTAACCATTAACCGGGCTATGGAGGTCAGATAGGCAGTCGCTCCATGTAAAATACTGGTATTCAGCTGCGTCCGGTTAGACTGAAAGTCGACCCCAACATAGTTGGGAAGAGGCTAGGTAGATGATGATTTACTACTACACAAAGTCTACGTTAGCTCTACATCCCTACAACTTTGCAATATTTAAAAATACTAGAACTAATTGTATTTTTCCTCTATCAACATATTTTACATAGTATTATGTAGGTACGAGCAGTTTGCAATTTTTTTAAATTAAATAGTATTTCCCTTTTATGGTAGTCATAAGTACCTACCTATACAAGCTGTTGTTTTGCATCTGTTATAAAAGATATAAATAATCAAATAAAATTACGATCCCTTGTAAATAATGAATACATACTGGTTTTTTTAGTTATTTAAGTTGGACAGTATTTCAGAATACACCACTTTCAGAGAACACCCTAATTGCGTAACACACAATCAATCGGAATCGGTTTCATTTTGACAGTTCAACAACATTCATTGCGTTATTTAGGTACGTGTTCAGCAGACAAATTTTTCGAACTTATGAAGCAATGGATTAGCAATTTGCTTCAAAATGATTCAGATTACGATTGATTGTGTGTTACGCAATTAAGGTGCAGAATCGCGCAGTTAAAGGGCAGTTACAGTGCGGTCTCACAGGAGCCGCGTTTTAAAATGCGTGTCCCACACATGCCGATTTTCGAATATTATAAAGAAAAAAAATACCTACTTATTTTATTATTGATTCGTGTCGAGAATCAGTAGCATAGTTAGCTCTTTGAATTTTACGAGGATGCAAAACGACACCTTTTATAAGAAGAGTCTTTAAGTTTATGAATAATACATTCTAGGCTTATGGATATATTGTGTGTTATTTAAGTTTTTTACTATGTGTCGACATTGTTTAAGTACTGCGTGAAATTAATCACTTTTTGGTGAGATTATTTATTGGTATACTAGCTTCACCCACATAAAACTCAATCGCGTGGGAATATATCGGGATAAAAGTATTCTAGGTCTTAATCCAGGTCAACCAACCCGCACTGGGCCCGCGTGGTGGATAAGGCCCACTCCCTCTCACAGAGAGGAGGCCTGTGTCCTGTGTCCTGTCATAATATAAGTTTAGAATAGCTTTTGCTCGCGGCTGCACCCGCGTGGAGGTCGGAAACTTTTCCACGGCATCATACTACCGGTATATTATTATTATTATTTATTCATAATCAAGTAACAAAAGACTCATACTAATTATTAGGCATACAATTTCAATAACAATACAAACATAAAATAAATTAAATTAAAAGAAAAAAAAACGAAAAAAAAAAGATAAAAGATATCCTATGTCCTAAACCAGATCATAGTCTACCAGAGTGCCAAATTCACCCTATTCTGTTCAGCCGTTAAGGCGTGAGAACTGTGAAAGGTAACAGACAGAGTTACTTTCGCATTCATAATAATATAATATGTATTATTAAAAGTACATTAAAGTATGTATGATTAATCCAATATTAACAGGTCGAACATGAGTAATAATAAAGGAACACTTCTAGAGCCCAAAGAGAATACTGTGTTGGTGCAAAGGATTCCTTTTTTTTTCAATTAACAGAAAACTCTCATAAAATGACCCTCGAAATGAATTGCCACAACATTTTCTTATGAAAACTCAAAACAGTAAAACAGACACAACGTAGTATATTCCTCGATGCAATGCAAAACTAGATTGCAAACAAACTTACTTCCTTCCTCAAAAATCACTTACGGAAGTAACTTAACCCGTCCACACCTTTTAGCATAAATTATCATCACCTTCCCAAGGGTTACTGTCATTAAAAAAACTTCACAGCCAAAAAACTATTATCTCTTCCATAGACAGTAGATGTTGTGATTCAAATGAATTCTGTAACCGATATCCCTGAGACCATATTCAAATCGAGAATCGTCGCCATATTGTTTTTTTTTGTCTTTTCAAAGTGGGCCACGCATATCATTAAATTGGCCTTTTAAAGTTTTTTTTTTTCTAAAAACCGGTAACGCAATGAATAATACTTAATCATTAGCTCTATTTTCAAATTGGTGCAGCTGTGCGTTGTTTTTTTTTTCTCGCGACATTGTTTTTTTTTTGTTTTGTACGTGTTTAAAAATGTTTGGTTTGTGATTTGAATATTTTTTTCGCGTTTTGACTGTAGAGTCAAAAATGTAAAGCTGGTACAGAATTTATAGTATTTTTTTGCTGCGTATTTTATTGTTATTTTTAGTCATATCTGGTTGTGTTATTAAAATTCGGTGACGAAAAAATAGGAATTGCAAAGGGTGCAAAAAATAAGCTATAACTGCGGTTAGAATAATTCTTCTAATATATACAGGTAAAGTTATTTCTTTAGCAGCAATTTCAGCAATCCTTATTTTCCATTAAAACTTTTTGCACAGAAACTTTTAAGCTTTCTTCACACGCAGGTTGATTTCGACCACCACTGCAGAATATCAATGAGTTTAACATTTTAATTTTCTAGCTAAATATCTATGAAACAACCTCACTAAAGTATTATGTTCAGTGCTACCTTAATGAGAAGCTAAAAACGTTAGGAGTAAAAAAAAAGTATCAATATGACCAACACGTTTATCTAGGAGCCCATAAAACATTGTGGCATAAAATTAACTATTAAACGAGGCATTACAGACGGAAGGCACCCCATTTCCCACACTAGAACCAGTAGCTAAATAAATTTTCAACAGACATCTGCTTGCTAATTATCTAACGAGCGGTGTGCATAAATTGCACAAAATTATTATACATTACACAAAAAAACCGTCACATTGCGACAAGTCTTTATTTTTAAAAGCAATCGTCTTTAAACCTGTCGTTTCCCCAAGCTCAAGGTGTGAAATTTGCAAAATTAAAAGAAATTTTGTATTTAGGAACGCACCTTTAAAATTATTCGAAATTGAACTTACGTTCGTTGGCTTTTATGCCAGTTTTGCATACTGCTCTATGCGTACTTCTTACACTTCGCATTGCAGGGTTAGTATGCAAATCGACTAACCCATTTCTTACTAACCCTATAATTACAGCATTTGCATATTATTTGATGAATAAATATTTATAAGGAAGTGAAATTGAAGAACTTTTTCATTATAAACTAGTTCTCAATAAAGTGTTCGTTACTTTTTTTATTTTTTTGAAACTGCACTGGTGTAGTTTATGCAAATATTTTTCGGTTTAATAATTTCGTGTGAAGATACGCGTGGGAACTTCATCTGATGAAGATATTTTCAAATTGACATTAATTTAAACGCATATCTTATTTGTAATTTGTCATTGCATTTTTGCCACGATTTAAATAATATTATTAATTTGTTAGATATTCAAATGGTGTCATAAAAATATAAAAATGTGGTCTTGTTTGCTTTTAAGAGGAAATTGGGAGGAGATTCCTTCGACTGACTAAAACCCACCCGTGTTCCTTCCTTAGCCCTTTATGTTCCAGGGCAGCGGTAACCCTTTCGGACAATCCCGCTACCCTGGCAGGATATCTTTTTACTTAGTGCAGCATCTAGCTGTTCAAACTGCTTCTGACCTCCATTAATTTGTACAATCATGTTTAGTGTATGATTAACTTCAAGTAGGTTTTTCTCTTTGTACAATAAATTTATTATTTATTTATTATAACTAACTAACTAACATGCTTTTTATATATAACTATACAAATAATACAAAACTCGTCCGCGTCGCTGTCATCCGGAAACGTGCCCAAAAGACTTATTATTTATTGTTTTAAGAAATATAAGGCACCTATTAACTTAGGTATTTTTTTACCTCAGGTCAGTCACTGAACTATCGATTAGGCATATCGATTTCATACATTATTAAAAAATATAGATAATAATAATAAAAAATAATCATAATAATATTTATTTATTTTTATTTTATATATTTTTTTCTTTTCTTCTCTCAAAAGGTTAACAAGGAGGCGTGAACCATAAACTACACAATAGCTGAATACCCAAATCATATATTGACATCCCTAATGCCAATCGACAAAAGATCGATCCTAATATCGAATGAATGGAAACCACTTGACTCGTGTTAAAAATCGATTCAATTGTGAGCGCCCTATTCGGGTGCGTCTCATAACGTATAAACTCATTTGGTCTAATTTCATTTTATTATCGTTCATAAGATATAATCAACGTGAGATATACCAACTGTTGATATAATTTCTTTACATATAACATTTATTTATTCTAAAACTTAATTAGTATAACGTTGTTTGATATAACGTTTATGTAATCGAAAATCATTTGGTCTAACGTTTAATATGTATATTGTTTATTTAATCGAAAATCATTAGGTGTAACGTTTAATATATATAAAAAACGTCATTATGGTTAACACTCCGACTCAGAGTTCCCCGACTCGGATTTTTTTTTAAGCTATCCAGAAATAGGATCCCCGCGAAGCGGGGCTCCGTCGACCTATCTTAGCAATTTTGCTGGTTGCATATTAGAAAATCAAAACTTTCTCGAGCATATTTCAAAAGAACAATAAACGAAATAAAAAAAATGACCAATGTTTTTTTTTAAATCCCAATGAATGTGACATCAAATGAACGACTGATCAAAAGTTTTTACATCGAAACAGCTACGTTAGGTTAGGTTAGAACTGTGACCACACAACGCACGAGCCGAGCGAGCGCAGCGAGCGGTGCCGCGGCAGCGGCCGGCGAGTGCCAGAAACATATTAATCGCGGGAACTACGTCGCCGCTCTTTGGGATTTCATCAATTTGGTCAATAGTGTAATAAATAATTTAAACATTGATATTCCAGACTTTGGTCAGCTGAACTTTTGATCAAATGACCATCGTTATTTTAAACTTTGTTGATTTGTACGTTGTTCTTTTGAAATTTGCTCAGGAAAGTTTTGATTTTCTAATATGCAACCATTTTGCTTTGTGTTTTTAAGTAGGCGTTTTCATCATATTAGACCAAATATGTTTTATATCTTTTGAGTGGTATGTCAAACGATTTTATATTTAATGTATGTTATGTCAAACGATGTTATATTTATTGTATGTTATGCTTATAAAAATTAGTTCTTTTAAAATTATATCAATCGTTCATTATATTAACTAATCGCTATATTAAATAAAATTATAGGTTCCGTTGTTATATGTTGTTAATATTAGAGATTTTGTTGTTATATCATCTATTACTTACCCGCCCTATTCGATTGTATTGTGTGGAATCGATTTATTCAGGGAACAATTCAGCTTATTGTAAAGCAATCTTTTCAATTCGGATGTGTTTTTGTAATATTTTGACGTCGCTTTGTTGCACTTGTCGATATTGTATGCGAATAGTAAGCACGTGCTATTTTTAGAGATGGGTGCTATAAATTGTTGGAGTGACTGTCATAGCGGAATTTGCTTTGCTGGTAATGTTTAATTTATAAAAATAAAATAAATCATTTTTTTATCTTTATATTACAATCCTGTCCATTTTATTAATATTTACCACTTGGCTTAGTAATTGGACTCAAAAGAGTGCAACGACTAGGAGCTTTCAAAGTCTTTATTCGCCATTTTTTTTGCAACAAAACTAGTTACGAGTAAGTAGAGTAAATTGAAATAAAATCATTTTCAAATTCTGTAATAATCATGTTCACAAATACACACCTATCAATGTTTTATTTTTTAATTATGGCAGGAAGACATAAATTAAAATGCTGTAGGTAAACTTGTTTAACATTTTAATTACAAAATTGACATCGTGTAATAAAAAAGCTGGTACCTATACTTAAAGCAATTACTCATAAAAAACATGTTTCCACAAAAAAAAACACAACTTTTTTTTTTCTTTTATTAAATTATAATTTTACCAAAATCCATTTAAGGGTTGCACCTGCTAAAACGACACTGCGACATTTTTTTTTTTAAATATAACAATAGCTCATTTTAAAGGCAATATCAGCTTTTAATTTTATTACCTCGTGACCGGTGTCGATGCAAATGCGTATTTAATGGGCCATCCTTAATATATGGTTTGGGGTGAAAGAACGCAGCATTAAGTGGACACAATATAGTTGTGGTGATTAAATTATGTCTTTTAACTAGTGACGTGCCGCCGCGATTCTGACGATCATTCTTTTCATGACCGTTGAAGTATAAACTTTTTTTTTTATTGGTACCTACCTACTATTAATGTGCATGCTAGTAATGATTGGTGAAATAAAATCTGATATAAAACTTGTTAAAAAATTATATCCATAATATAATTTTTTAACAAGTTTTATATCAGAGAACATAAGAAACACTAACCAGATTAAATTGCGAAGAAATAGGACTAACTATGGTAAAAAACTTTCATAGAAACTTCATCAAAAACGGTTCAGTTGTTTGGTTTTTAAACCAAAATTACTGGTAAAAATTACAATTTAAAAGTGAAAAATATAAACTTTTTTGCAAAAAAAAAAAAAACAACTGACTTCAAAAAACGACACTACAAAGTGAAAAATAACTTTAATTTCGGAAGACTGGCAAACAACGAAAATGCGAACCCAACGACACCGACTTCCGAAATTAAAGTTATTTTTCACTTTGTAGTGTCGTTTTTTGAAGTCAGTTGTTTTTTTTTTTTTGCAAAAAAGTTTATATTTTTCACTTTTAAGTTGTAATTTTTACCAGTAATTTTGGTTTAAAAACCAAACAACTGAACCGTTTTTGATGAAGTTTCTATGAAAGTTTTTTACCATAGTTAGTCCTATTTCTTCGCAATTTAATCTGGTTAGTGTTTCTTATGTTCTCTGATATAAAACTTGTTAAAAAATTATATTATGGATATAATTTTTTAACAAGTTTTATATCAGATTTTATTTCACCAATCATTACTAGCATGCACATTAATAGTAGGTAGGTACCAATAAAAAAAAAAGTTTATACTATAAAATAAAATGGAACTGGGCAGGCCACATCTGTCGCATGTCGCATCAGAATTGGCCTACAGTAACAACAGACGCGGTATAGGCCCTGAAGGACAAGTTACAATAATTGGCCTATAATGTTCCCACTGCTGGACATACAGGCCTCCTCTATGATAGAGAGAGTGGGTCGTAATCCGTGGGCAGTGCGGGTTGGTAGATGTCACAAGTCTTAAAATTTTTGGTTCTAGGACATGTCGGTTTCCACACGATGTTTTCCTTCACCGTTTTGAGGACAGTGGTGATGAAATTATTTACAGAAAGTAAACTGCCTGACTGGTTTCGAACCCACGAGTCATGACCTACAACTTGTAACTTGGAGTCGTTGCCACTGAGTCACCACTCCTCGCTGGACAATCTGAGAAAGCGACTCCTGCTTTTAAAAAATTGGAAATGCGGAAGGGAGGCCTTTGGCCTGCAGTGGGACTCAACAGGCCTATAATGATATTAACCAACTTTATTTATTATAATAACGCTGTGTAATAAAAAGAAAATTGTAATAAACATGCAGCGTTAGACTCAGTGACTGTTATTGCTTTTAATTTCTTACAGAAATTGAAATTTTTCATTTGCATTAATTAAGACAGCTTTCCTGCAATTTCCTGTGGTTGAAGACAGGAGGCAATTTAATAAATAATAACGTAAGAGCGTTATTCAAGAGAGAAAAAAACTATTTTGCGGAAACTCATTTTTTATACTGTAATATTTATACTTACAAGGACAAATTAATTATCCTGGCGATACTTCACAGACGAGACGTAAGAAAAGAAAAAAAAGGCAAAAACGGGTTTATTTCTAACAGTAACAAGTGCATACAAAAACAATTAATAATAATGATACTCCTCGATACATCGCATTGTGAGGAGGTTCCTGTCTCTGGAGTCCTACCGCCGGTAGCTTGGACCCAGCTCCCAACATCGGTGGATCACTATTTTTTTATATTTAAATTTATTTTTATATCTTTTTATTTTTTTAGAAATATTCAGAAATTTAATTAGATAAGTAAATAGATAAATAAACGAAATAATAATGAGCTGGACTCCTTTAATAAAGATTGGTCCTGAGTAACTGCAAAGGTGAAAAATAGCTTTATTAAATCAAATCAAATCAAACGTAAAAAAAATGTAATGTAATGTAAAATGTAATCTTCACAGGATAGAAAATAATTGTTCTATTGAGCAGAATTTATAGTGCCGTAAATAATTAGTAGCGTCGTGTGACTACTCTGCATCTGAATGTAGGGCTTTATATTAATAGGTGTAGGTAGGTACCTACTTTGTTATTATTTTTTCCAAAATCTATATTAGGTACAAAAATAACATAGATAAAATTTGCCAAATAGCAAAAAGCCGATCTATTCTGTAAAATCCACCGCGAAAACAGCTTAGGAGAGAACTTGTGAGATGTTTCTAGAATAGACCGGCTGATGCTAGAATTGTCACTATTGACAGCTAACTTTAAGCTTACTTCACCTAAGTTTTCACGGTGAGACTTTTACAGAATAAATCGACAGTTTGTTGGCAGTTTTAATATACAGGGTGTTATTGACAGCCCTCCACAAAAACACAGGATTGATTCAGCTCCTTATTCTGAATCATACCCCACTGGAAATTTTCTCAGGAAAAAAAAAATTATGCCGTTTTTTCTGCTGATATTCCTTTATTTCAATCTAAAATTACGTTCTCTGTATGCAACACTCCATTTATGTAAATAAAACAGCTGAAAACAGCCTCGCTCAAGCTCGCTGCGCTGCCGTCCGCTACGTGCGTTTTGCCACGGTAACGATACGTTGCGTGTGAGGTAATAAAACAAATCTGGTTTTTTGGATTCCCTTAATGTTCCTGAAAGAATTACATGTACCGGTCATCTTAATATGATGTACTGAAGCCACCCTATCAGTTTGCGGAGGGCTGTCAATAACACCCTGTATATATGTTTTTATATTAACATGCAGACATGCTAGTATAACTTAATTATGCTAGTAGGTAAACTATAAACCAGTTTAAACCATAAATGACCAGTTGATATCTCACATTTAACAAAAATATATCTTTGCAAATGTGATGTCTGTTACAAAAATAGTTAGGGACACAATGAGAGACAATGTAAACGTTGTGCTCATCTATGTGTCTATACCTATTGTCTATGCTTATACAGCGAGAACTAACCCAGTGACCGCTCGGGGTTCTTTGTTGCGGTTAGTGGGGGAGTTTGGTCAGCAGTCGACGGTTACAGGTTGTTCGGATTGATTTATACCAAGGGACATAACGTGAAGATATGACACAGAATGTGCCAAGAGAAACTGTATTTTATTTAGAGATAGTTTTTGCTGACTTTCTTTTTTTTTTGTTATCTTACTTTGTGTCCCTCTGGTGAGCAAAGGTCTTCCCTTTTTCCTTCCAAACCTCCCTGTCTTGTGCGATCTCTGGCCATGTTGGCCCTGCCATCATCGATACCAGATCATCACACCACCTTCGCCGACTCATCATCATCTGTCAAGCCTTTTCCCAACTATGTTGGGGTCGGCTTCCAGTCTAACCGGATGCAGCTGAATACCAGTATTTTACATGGAGCGACTGCCTATCTGACCTCCACAACCCAGTTACTGGGTAATACGATACCCCTTGGTAAGACTGGTTGTCAGACTTTCGGGCTTCTGACTACCCGTAACAACTGTCAAAGATCCACGAATGATAGCCGGGATCAACGGCTTAACGTGCTTTCCCAGGCACGGAGGGGTCTCGGTATGTAAAGATGGTCACTCATCCACAGACCAACCGCAGCAAGCGTAGCCGTACCTTACCGATCGACCTGTGCGGCTGTTATTATTTAGCCACGGACCTTCGCCGACTAATTATATTATTAAAAAATATGTTTTAAAGCATCTGATTTATTGTGTCTTCCTACGAAAGCTTATCCACGTTATTCACATGTTTCAATGATCCAAACTTCAGAGTTTGGAATACGGCACTCTAATAGCGTGACACACTATCAATCGGAATCTGAATCATTTTGAAGTACCTATATTACAAATCCATTGCTTCATATGTTCAAAAAAATTGTCTGCTCAACAACGTAAACAGCGCAATGAATGTTGTTGAACTGTCAAAATCAAAGCCATTTCTAAGGTTAGTGTGTTACGCATTTCCTCTGCAGTTTTCCCTGTGGTATAATTGTGCATCACGTTGCCACGTACTAAAACAGCCATCATTGATCTTCCAACCTATTTTTATTTTAAATTACATGGCAAGTCGAGTCCCCAAATTATTTCAGACATGGTAATTGTAAATATCTCGAACGCAAGAGATCAAACATATACAGATCAAACAATTTTAATCAGAAACCATTCATATTTTCAATGAATCCCGTCTTTGCGAGCCAAGCCGAGCATGTGAACATCTCAGATCCAACGGCCGACCAACATTAGATACACGACTATTCACCTTTTAACAACACAAACGAATTAGGAACCGCCCGCACAATTATTTCGAGGAGACGTACAAAAGAAATGCGAAAAAGCGGACGAAAAAAAATATAAGCTTTGTTATCGAAATTGGAAACGAAATGAATATCCGTAGGTACCTAAAAGAAGTTCGGCTTCTGTTGGGGTGCACTTTTTTTTCAATCCAAACGTGTATAAAAAACACCCCTCCGTGTATGAAACATTACCCCTACGTCCAATGGAGCCGTGCCCCAAACACATCTACGCTCTCATTTTTATAAACAGATTTTTTTCTTTGCAACAGAACGAGACGGATAATCGCCTGTCACATTTGGACGGTGTGCTGCCACATGTGCGAGAGAGACGGAACGAAATAAAAAGTTCGGTCTACGGATAAAGAAAGCTCAGGTATGGATAAGGGTGTGGAGGGAAGAAAAAAGGGATACGACGTGGGGTGGTTGCCACCCCTCGGCATAGTGGGGGCTGTTGTTGAAGTTCCTGCCACCGCCGCTAGATGGGGGTGTTAGAGGAAAGTTTTTTTTTTATTGAATTTCGGCGAGTTTTGGCATAATGATGATGGATTGTGCCGTGGCTTTCGGCTGATAAGTTTTGGCGAATTTTCCGCGCCGTATAATGTGTTTTGCGGTTTTTTTTTTTTAAATTAGGTGTAAGTAGATACGCTGATGCTGTCAGATGACTATAAGTTAGGGGTGAAGATGTATTGGTTTCCCTTTTCACAATATTAATTGAGTTAACTTGCAACTTTTCATTTCCTTAAAACTTCAGGCAGATGACAGTGTGTATAGAGGAGACTAAAGTCACTATAAAAAAAAATTGAACACAATACTTTCACTTTCTTTTTAACATTTTTGTGGCAGTCTTTATTCTTATTAGGGTGACCAAACTTTTATACCTAGATCTTATCCTGAGAATAAAATTTGAATTTTTGACAGTTTTTCCATACTAGAACTGTCAGATGTCAATTTTATTCCACAGATAAAAAAGATATCTTCAAAATCAGCCAGTCCCAATGAATATTTCAGTAATAGATAAAGTACGTACAAACATCTTATAAGAACCCCATCACACGTCTGCTTGGCACAAAAAACATGAAAAATTTGTAATTAAAATTCTAATTAAACAAAATTCTTACAGGATTGCACGATTCACATTTAAAGTAGCGTTCTATTGTCTCGTCTGAAAATCACTACATTTTTTTGCGACTTTTCGTCGTGCGACTATTATGCGCACTTGCATCAAAATCTTTTTAATTAGCGGGGTGACGAGAGCGTGCTCTCGCCGCTAATGAGACAAGTCCTTATAATGTCTGTCTGTGGTTTCGTTTCCCAAATTAAGGTGTGATGTTTGTGGTGTGATTTTTAGTTAGTTTTTTAGTTGGGTGAAGTTTTTGAGGATACTTTCGCGTTGTCGACAAATTTCTGGGTGACAAAATTTTAATTTGAAGTTCTTGCATTTCTGTGCGCGTAGTTTCTACATGACGTGATTTGGTTATTAACGAGTTATAATTACAACATGATGGAGTTGTAAGGTACAGTCACGAGCAAAAGTATGTATACACTCGGCTTTATTCAAAAGTAATTTATTCCGTTATTTTTTAATAAAATTTTATGTTGTTACGAACATAGCATTTTCGAACCCATAGGTATATGTAATGTGTCGTATTTCAACGTTGCATTCGTTATTTCACGAAAAAATCGCAATTGAAAGTTGCCAAGTGTTGACATATTTGTGCTCGTGACTGTACTAATAAATCCACGAACAAATGATTTAATACACCAAATAAAACCAACCACATTACGGACTCAATACCAATAAAAAAATACAAATGCAGACTCCAAAAAAAAAAGTACAGAAGAAGAAAAAAAAAACTAATATTTTCTATCGGCGAACGACTCAACCTTTCACAAATATCCAATTTGGGCTTCGTATAAGCAATAAATAAGAGGAAAAGCCTTTCCAGACGGTGCCTGGGAGGAAAAAAAGAGAGAAAAAAAGTAAAAAAGGCAACGGATCGAAGTCTTTCGTCCGTCGGATCCAATAATCCGGCCGTCTGTCCGCCCGCCTAATGTGATCGTAGCCTAATGAAAAACGCTCGGCCCGTATCTGTAGGCGGGACCATAAAAAATAATGTTAGTCTGCTTTTTCATCAAACAATGTATTTTTTTGATAAACATGCACGAGGTTTGTGAGTTTTAATCCGAAAAGTACCAATGTTACTTTTTCAAGTCATAAGTATGTTGGTCCTTTCTGAGTTTATCAAGATAAACTCAGAAAGGACCAACATAATTATGACCCGCACAACCCGCACTGGGCCGCGTGGTGGATTACGGCTCACTTTCTCTCACAGAGAGGAGGCATGTGTCCCAGCCGTGGCAACATTATATGGGCTGATTATGTAGTATGTACTCAAAGGATGCCAACGAGATCCTAAATATCACTAGTCAGTTGTTTTTTCCAGAATACTTGTTACAGAAAACTATGACCAGTATCGTGGCTAATAAGATAAAATATACTACTAACAGCTTTGTTACGCTTGTACCTGGTACGGCATCATTAATGTGCGATGAATGCGCGACTTCAACTCATAACTGGCCAGTAATAAATGAATTTTCCGCAAATGTAAAAAAAAATCGTCACAATATGAATTACATAATACTTCTTGCAATTTGTGTTTCCTCTAGCGATAATTAAAATGACACTCAGACTATACGTGATCATTCGGGGCGAGTCGCAAGTTTTTGACTATTTTAAAACCCCACAAAAGTGCGACGTTGCCGTTCTAATTTATCTCTGTCCCATATTGCTGAAACTGTTCCTTTTTTCATTCATATTAGAGTTAAAAACCAATTACGTTTTGTTTATTCAATTTTCTTTTCCCAGATTTCAAATAAGATATTTATTTTAGAAGTATGTAAGTAGGTATGTTTATTTGTATGTATGTAAGTATATTCTCATAAACTCATAATATATATTTTTTTATCTTTGTTTAGTTTTATTAAGTGATATTTTTATGATTTTATGTATCTACACGCTGTCTACATCTCTCTATCTATTGTCCTATCGCAGGTATGCTAGAAGAGATTTCTTAAGAAATAAGCATCACCTACCATACACATACATATTTTTCTGTTCTGTTTTTTCTTGTCTGTTTATTATATGTGTGTACATAAATGGTAAAATAAATAAATACATAAATTAGACCAGAGACCACCTAGCAACAACTGCCAGACTATGAATACGGCCCCCAGCTACACGAATGTTGAAAAAGAAATCGTGAAATGGGTTTGCGTTGGTAACGAAATCAACATAAATTTAGAAGAAAATTCGAAAAAAAGATACGTTGTGTACCCAGACTGTAATTATATCGATAATTCAACGCGGTTTTTTATATTGACTATGTAATATATTAGTAAATAAGTAGGTACATAAAGAAATGTGTGTAAGTACCTAATTATTCTTGAGAGTTTTCTAAGACATCATTATTAGTAAGAAAAATGCGCTTATTGGCATTACAGCGACAAAATACACATTAAAACTATTAAAAAACAGAAAACAAAGATTATAATGCCAAAAGGGTCAAGGGGCTATGTGGTGTTAACGAATCCTCTCCCATAAAAAGAGAAAGTAGGTTTTTAAACAATGAATATTAGAAAGAAACAAACTGAGTCAGACTTGCAGAACAGATCATCATCATCTGCCTTTTCCCAACCATGTTTGGATCGGCTTCCAGTCTTACCAGATGCATCTTACAAGCACCCTAATTGCACACATGAACCACCATCTGAATCATTGTGAAGGATATTGCTAATCCTTTGCTTTATACGTTCGAAAAATTTGTCTGCTCAACAACGTAAATAACGCAGTGAATGTTGTTGAACTGTCAAAATTAAAACCATTCCTAGGTACTTATAGTGTATTACGAAATTACCCCGCAGAACACAATTACAAAGAAAACTCCTGAAAACATGAAGTACACTATCGACACTATGATCCCAAAATGTTTTAAGAACTATCCTACAAAATCCCGAATCCTACCTATATTCGTTTCACCAGAGTTTCTGACTCTCTCTTAACAAAGTCAACAAGACTTCAAGCAACTAAAAGTCTTCCACAAAATACCTCACTTAGCCAAGACTTCCAACTACCCTTTTAAAAGAAAAAGATCGTAAAAGGAAACCAACTTTTTCCTCAAAGACGATTCACCTTGAAATCTTTGCAAAGTGTTTAAAACTGAACTTTCATTGACACATCTTCATTTCGATTTCATTAGAGGAAAGCGGAGTACTTAAGAAAATCTATTCATTCAAGCTCAGTGGGTGTTTGCATCTCTCTCTTTCTTCTTAATTGGAGGATCCTCTGTCTCGTTCGGTACGATGTTCAAGAAGTAGTGACGTCATAACGAGGTCGTCTCTCCGATTCACTCATTAAATAAACAAGGGAAGTGTGCGTTATGTCGGCGGGGCCAGTTCGAGTTTTAACATTTTTGATCTGGCTGTTTTTTTGCTCTTCGATGAGCTATTTATAGTTTTACGTGTGTAATGAATAGTCAGTATTGTGCTTAACATACACGATTATTTTTTTACTAAGACGACTAATTTATACACAATGTTGTTTTTCGCTGACTAAAAACTACAAAATGTTTACTAGAATTTTCACTATGTAGCAACATTTTTTTCTAATACGAATTGCATACTATTCATTCCATTTTTTAAATTTGTTGATCCATACTTATTATAAAATAAAGCCGTTTTTCATCTTTGTCTGTGTGACCGCGTTGTTCATCTAAACTACGCAACAGATTTTGAGGCGGTTTTCACTATGATTTAAATAATTTATTCTGAAAGGTTTGTGTATAATCTATTTATATAAGAAACCTCGATGTTTTATCAAATCGTAAAAACCGTGCTCAGCTGAGGCGGGTCGCTAGTACAAACTAAATAAATCAAATAGATACGTTGAAAACCCTTTAGTTAAAACACAAATAACGAACGACCAGTTTCTGAACAGAACAGTTGTAAAGTTCGTGAAACTCGGAGGTGGTTCCTCCGCTGTGGTGCACGTTTCTCGTTTTAATTCGAAGCTCGACCCCGCTGTTCTTCATTATCTTATTACTTAGCCAACTTTGTACACAGCGACCGTTCAGTTTTGATACTGGGAACTAATTGGTAAAAAATGCGAAAATTAGCGTGTTTTGGTTTCAATTTGGAAAATGTGGTAATTCATTTTACCTTGGGTTTTGTATATTTTTTGTCTATGGTTTGAACAATGGCAGAAATTGTTTTCAAAATATTGGATTAGATTAGATACAAGGCTGATTACTGCTGCTTAAGATATCTACTGTAAAAATATGACAGTTAGTGGATAAAATGGTTAATTAATTGATGTGAATTTTAATTTGAAAAACAGGTTATCTACTGATTTAGACTTTTATTTTCAGAATAATTATGTTTATGATTATATAACAGAACTATTTAGCTACATATTCTCATTTTTTTTTCCATATAACGAGGAATCTGCATTTTCTTACCAATTTTATTATTTTTTACCAACATACACCACCCAACATAAGCTACATCCAATGTTCACTACAATATTAATCCTTAAATTATTATGACAAGCAATGTCTGTCTGTCCATCTTAATTATCTAACTAGCCTGTATTGTCCCAGCGGTCAGTCCTTTTGGTAGGAGTCAAGTTCGTCAATTTATGTTTTCTTAGTTTTTGTAATCTTTAGCATACTACATATTAAAATTGAAAACCTTTTTTAATGTACATTTTTTCCCCAATGCATAAGCCAACCCTTCCTTCCAAACCTCACAGTCATTTGCGATTACTGGCCACATCAACCCTGCAAATCAATCTAGATAAATTTTAATTAAAAATTAATTATCCAAGTATCAAGACTGCTGGATCCTGCTCCAAATCTTAAGGCGGTGCTGCCAAGAGAGTTGTTCTAAGTGCAGACGTTAATGGGCGCCTGCTTCACCTTGACCAAGGCTGAACTTTCACCCCAGTTCACCAGAACTGGGTCGGAGGAGATAGGGTTGAGAGGAAAGACAAAAGGATTCTATTTTTTTTTTCAATTATATTTTATTGTTGGTGGACACAGATTTTTGTCGCTGGTTTGATAGAGTTTTTTTGGATTGAGGGTTGTGTTGTTTTTTTTTTTAAATTGAGATTTCTGGAAACAACTATTTACCAAAAAAGGTGCAAAAGGTATGATTACCATCACACACACACATTATAAAATGAAAACACTTCTATTAAAATTTTCTTTTCCCTTTCTAAACAATGAAAAAAGCATCACCTTTGTACCTATTTTTTTTCTTGTCTGTTTATATAATTTAGGTAGGTAGGTACATAAATGATAAAATAAATAAATGAAATATCAGATTTATGAAGAAAATATGTGCTTTAACTTAGTTGTCCAAAGTATAACTATGCAAAGTTTTAATACATGGCATTACAGAAGGGTTATTTTTAATTATCCGTTTTGTTGCAATTTTGAGAAAAACTCTTATAACTTTGGTGTATAGTCTGTATTGTGACTTTAACTGCGTGTATTTCAAAATGAAGGCTCATTATAAAGACAAATAACAGTATTTCTACTATTAAATAAATCACAAAAATAGCACAGCTCCCCATTTTATAAATAAAAATAATTGTGTCAAGAAAATAGCATATAACTATGCAACGCGGTGACATCAAAGACGGTTTGCCGACGGGCGCGAGATCAAAGTGCCGCCGTCGGGTGTTCTCTCTTTGAACTTGCCGACGGTAATGTGCATTCGGATACTTTACCTTAATGTTTTCGTTCTTTTTCTTATATTTTCTATTTTTATTTATTTTAGTAAATGGTTTCAAGTGCGTAAATAAGTTTTTAAAGAATAGTGTTGTTTGTGGAATGTTATTTTTTGTAGCTACACCTTTTGCCTGTGACAAATTTTTATTGAATTTATTTGCAAAGCATTAAAATATTATACCTTTTAATTAATGCAAGCAGTGTTAGTAAGCTACATATAACTTAAATAAGTACTATTTAAATTAATTTACACATTATTCGTTTGTAGGTGTATTAATAGAACAAAGCATACCTACCTATGTACACTTAAATAGGATACATTCATTTTAGAACATTATTCACAAGTAGAACAAGCAGTATTTAAGTTTAGGAAAAGCGGCAAGTTAGCGGGGCAGCGGCAGTTTAGGTTAATTTAAGTGAAAGCTTACTTAACTAGGTGGTGAAGGACTGTCTTTTGTAATTTTGACATTCGAAAAGTGCTGATTCCCAGCCTAATTTTAATAAATGACTTTTGATTAAGTTAAGATTTAAAAAAAATTATCATGACATATGGCGCCGAAACGTGGACACTGACGGTCGGGCTGGTCCACAAATTCAAGGTTGCTCCGCGCTATGGAGCGAGCTATGCTCGGAGTCTCTTTGAAGGATAAAATCAGGAATGAAATTATACGGAAAAGAACCGGAGTTACTGACATAGAGCGCAAAGTAAGCAAACTGAAGTCGCAGTGGGCTGCCCATGCTTGTCGAAGGACCGATGGCCGGTGGAGCAGACGAGTCCTGGAGTGGAGACCGCGTATCGGCAAGCGTAGTGTGGGTCTCTCCCCAGCTAGATGGACGGATGACCTAAAGAAGTTTGCTGGGACGGACTGGATGCGGAAGGCGGAGGACAGGGTGTTGAGGCGCAGCCTGGGAGAGGCTTATGTCCAGCAGTGGACTGCGGTAGGCTGAATTGATTGATTGATTGAAAAAAAATCTAGAAGTATGTAAGGATCATAGCTGGTTGCGTCCTGTAGTTGCAGACTACCCCCATGGGAATATGGCGTGAGTTTGTGTATGTGTGTATTATATTTTTATTTTATTTATTAATTAGGTATAAGTAGTTTTATATGTACAGTCCATTTTAATTGTTAGTAAGTTAATTGGTTTACAAAAAAAAAAAAACTATTATTATTACAGTGCAACCTTAATTTATCGTACCTCAAAATAAAAACGATTTTATTTTGTAAGTAGGTTTGTACAAACACTTTTACACGTCAAAGATATTTTAAAAACTTAGATGAGGTCGGTGTTTCCTATCTGACTAGTCTGAGAAGAAAGGCCGAAACAAACTCAGAGGTCACAGTCTCTTTTAAAGTGCAGACATAATATTGGTCAGATCATAAAATATGAAGACCATGTAGATCAATGTCTGGGATGGTCTTTTGAGGAAATAACCACACAGATTGAGAGGACCTATCCAGTCAGTGCACGCATTTGTCAGAAATCGAGCAGCTCAACTCAAAACTTAAGGAGATAGGCAGTCGCTCCATGTAAAATACTGGTATTCAGCGGCATCCGGTTAAACTGAAAGCCTCATCATAGTTTGGAAAAGGCTAAGCAGATTGAAATAAAATTTTGTGTTAGACAATAAGGTTCTCCAGATTCAATTATGAACTTTCTAAACTAATAAAAACCTTAAAAGGCCTTTAAGCCAAGCCAAGATCACATTTTTCTTAGCCAACAACAAGATTAGATTACATACGCAGCTGATTAAATTCCTGAAGATAGAAAAAATCCCACAAAAGAAAACTACAACAAAAAGTTTCTCCACCTTGAAGTTTAATGCTGAACGTATCTACCCTTAACAAAAACGCGTTATTCCTTTACTGAAGGAAACTCACCCGGTATTAAAAAGGGACGCGCTCATGTGTGAACGGCAGTGTATCTTCTACCGAGAACAAAGGACGGGGAAAACATTCGCTTTTTAGGGCATTTTGTATACTTAAAGATGTGCTATTCAAAGCTTGGTATGGGCATCTTGTAAGAATTCGTGCTGTTGCAACTGTGCGCACACACGTCATTCTCAAAAATAGACTATGAAAATAGAACTCGCATGTAAGGTAAGGACTAAACTTATTGCATTTATAAAATATTAGCTGCTCCTGCTGCGAGAATATCAGGAGGTCCCAATCCAGGATCATTGTCTAATTAAAATATAAGCTTAGAAAATAAAACTGAACAGCCAATCGGAGTTTGGATTTTCGCCCAGTAAACCTAATACTTAAAACAATATCTTCACCCCTACTGCTAATGTTACTTAAATCATAAGTTCCCACTGCTGGAAACAGGCCTCCTCTCAGTGAGACGCAACCCAGGTGGTTCTAGGATATGCCAGTTTCTTCCAATGTTTTCCTTCACCGTTTTTAGAGCAGTGGTGATGAAATAATTTACCTACACAAAGTAAGCGCCTGCCTGGGTTCAAACCTACCACTCATAAGTCGTGACCAAAAATTCGAAGACATGTGACATCTACCAACCCGCGCTGGGCCCGCGTGGCAGATTACAGCCCACTCCCTCTCGAAGAGAAGAGGCCTGTGTCCCAGCAGTGGGAACATTATAGGCTGATGATTTATGATGATGACTCGTAAATCGCAGCCGTTACCACTGAGCCACCACTGCTCTGCCTGCTGCTTGCTTAAGTAAATAATAATAATCAAAATCAAAAGTCATATATTCAAATTAAGCTGAGAATCAGCACTTTAAGAACGTCAAAATTACAAAAGACAGTCCCCCAAAAATACCCACCCTTCACCACTTCCTAGTGCTATCGCTGGGAAGAAGAAGTGGCGCAACAAACTCCCCAGCAGCACAGCTGTCTGTTCAGTTAGAAAATACTTGCTTGTATACAATACTAGGTGTTAAGTAATTAACATTACAAGGCACAGAACATAAAATTAAATTATTTGCCTTATGTCAGCTAGTCACGCCAATATACCAACAAATATAATAAAAACTATACGTATTCAAGCTAAAAAATAATTAATTAAAATAAAATTAAAAACTTACTACCTAAATAAAAGCCTCCAGGCATAAAGGGCGTGACAGCTTATTTATGCATTGCTGGGTTCTGTTCACATAGCTGTCACTTGAAGTCACAGATGATAAACTAGGACCATCGAAGTAAAATAAATAAATAAGTTAATACTAATAACAATAACCTGTCAGTAAGCTAATTCTGGAGAAAGAACATGAACATAGTAACAGGTCAAGTCACCCCCTGCCATTTCATCTGTGAATATTATATTATCATTGGTGAGGCAGGGGACATTAGACCTTCCATACTTCAAGGTAACCGATCCACTATAGCCACACAAACCTATAGCCCAGTATATTTTGTTTCCATGTTCTCCAATATTCCTGCACCAACCGGGGGTTGTTCTTGGGTGCACTTGCTTGGTGCATACAGGGATAATCGTCGGTTGGTGCC
The DNA here is from genome assembly GCA_945859715.1 of Apamea sordens. Taxonomy (NCBI): domain Eukaryota; kingdom Metazoa; phylum Arthropoda; class Insecta; order Lepidoptera; family Noctuidae; genus Apamea; species Apamea sordens. The sequence goes on from OX244001.1 coordinate 16,671,115, forward strand.
TCCTCATCACTTAAATTTGTGTAAAGGGCCTCTGCGAGTTGGCTTCGGCCCCTAGTACGCCTTTCAAAGGTCCGGGACCCCAGGGTCCCGAAATATGTCAAAGACATAATAATAGTATCTGTATACAGGGGCCCGTGGCTAAATAATAACAGCCGCACAGGTCGATCGGTCAGGTTAAGCTACGCTTAGCCTACGAAAGCACGTTAAGCCGTTGGTCCCGGCTGTCATTCGTGGATCTTTGACAGTCGTTACGGGTAGTCAGAAGCCCGAAAGTCTGACAACAAGTCTCACCAAAGGGTATCGTATTACCCAGTAACTGGGCTGTGGAGGTCAGATAGGCAATCGCTCCATGTAAAATACTGGTATTCAGCTGAATCCGGTTAGACTGGAAGCCGACCCCAACATAATTGGTAAAAGGTTAGGCAGATGATGTATACTTAGGACTAACATAAATCCGTGTTTCTGCCAATGTCGGAATGTGGAGCACCCTCATGTTAGCAGAAGAAATGCCTAAACTTAAAATAGCTTGTAGTGTGCAACAACCCTTCTCCTCCGGATATCAGCAGACACAGATATGTCTAGCAGCACCCTCCTTATACCGACATTGAGACGTCTTCCACATTAATACCAATACTGTATCCTTTCCTCGATGTTTTCTTTCGTTACACTTTCTTTCTTTTATTTCTAGTGTTTTTTCAGCGAGTAGGTAGTCTGTTTTTCTTTGATGGGGGTTGTGGTTTGAGTATGTATTAGCAGTAGAGTTAGCTCTCTCATATGCTGTAAGTATTTGCGTTCTAGTATACCTACTTAAGGGGTTTTTATTAGCGGAGAAATTAAAAATAGGTTCATGGAATTTAAGAAATTATATATTGACGGCACGGTTGGCGCAGTGGTTAAGCGATTGACTGCTGCGCTGCGTGTCGCGGGTTCGATTCCCGCACGGAACAAATATTTGTATGACCTACATGTATTTGTTCCGAGTCTGGGTGTTTTTCTATCTATAATATGTATGTATTTACAAAAAAAAAATGTATATAAGTAGTTTATCAGCCATCTTGTTACCATAACACAAGCATTAGGTTGCTTAGCTTGGGACTAGATGGCGCTGTGTGAAATGTCCAGGGATATTATTATTATTATATTTAATTTAGGGCTGATTTTTCCAACGCCAGATAATTTCATCCGAGCAATAATTTTGAATTTCTGACAGTTCTTCTGCAAAATCTGTCAGATGTCAATTTTATTCCACGAATAAATTATCAGTCGATTGAAAAATCAGCTCTTCGGAAGTTAGTTAGTCACTAGCTGCGCCCCGCGGTTTCACCCGCATAAGTTTCGATCCCGTGGGAATATCGGGATAAAAAGTATTCTATTCAATCATGGGGGTCTACTCCGAAGTAGTATCGGCCGAATGTTCAGCGGTTTCCTGCTACGAAGTTACTATTTGGTTCGGTCGGTTCCGTTCCTACACTCCTACACTCTTTCGAATATTGACTATGGTCCCGATCCAACTGAGCCGATCCGAACTTTTTTCGTATTTTTCAATAATATTCGGTTAGGCCATGTGTCGGTCCGATCCGAACATTCGCACTTTGCACTTCGGAGTAGGCCCCCTGGTTAGAAATCATCTGTGTGCCAAATTTCATCCAAATCCGTTCAGTAGTTTTTGCGTGAAAGAGTAACAAACATCCATCAACATCATCCATCCATCCATCCATACAAACTTTCACGTTTATAATATTTTTTTTTTGCTTTTCATTATTATTGTTTTGTAATAAATATAAGTGAATTGTATTTATATAATATACCTACTTACTTCTTCTTCACTCATATTGGCAGGAACTGAAGGTACCTGCATAAAAATTGATCAGGTAAAAATATAAACCACTTAGCCGAGGTAGCGACGCCGAGTTTTCATCAATATAAAAATTTATCAAAATTGATTATTCAAATTACTTGAGAATCTGCACTCGGTAAACGTCAAAAGTTACATAAGTTACCTTTACATTGACACTATATCACATAGTGATGGACCCCAAGTGAAATCTATATCAAGTAAACCCACATTCCACTAGATATGTTTAAACCCCAGTGTGAGCTAGCCACAAGCTTCTTAACGGCCCCAAAGATAAACTCCAGGCCAGGCTGCTTTTCTAAATTTCCTCATTACAATACCCAGTAACACTGTCTGACCTGGGAATCGAACCCGATCTCAGCAGTCAGGAAAATCCGAAAAACTCAAAATTATACCACCCACACAGAGGTCAATAAACGTTTATTTTCAAAACAAATGTGTCTTAAGAGTCGCGCAACATATTTATATTTGCACAACAGGGGGTGAAAACTTAAGGGGTAGAAACCCCCATCATTTCTTAGAAGCCATAAATTCTACGAATGCGTACCATAAATTTTATCAACCGCCTTCTAATGCAGCGTTATGTTAAATCGTAATGGTAGCGATTTTATTCTGAAAAAGTAGAAAAAGAAAAATAATAAGTATAGTCGTGTTTTCTTTCAGCTGAATCTTTGTTATTTATTTGTGTAGAAGACTCCTCCTTTACGTATGTATTTTATATTTAAGAGAGCTTACTCGTAGCGCGTGCAAATTGAATTCGTAGTTTATTGTGTTATTAAAGCTGCCAAGTTAGAATAAACAGCCGACCTATTTTGTAAAAATCTCACCATGAAAACTTAGGTGAGATGAGCTCAAAGTGAGCTGTCAATAGTTTCAATCCTTAACGTCAAGTGGAATGACAGCTCATTTTAAACTCACTTCACTTAAGTTTTTACGGTGAGATTTTTACAGAATACACCGGCAGCACTCTGACGGGTTGCATATTAGAAAATCAAAACTTTCCTGAGCAAATTTCAAAAGAACAACGTATACAAATCAACAAAGTTTAAAATAACGATGGTCATTTGATCAAAAGTTCAGCTGACCAAAGTCTGAAATATCAATGTTTAAATTATTTATTACACTATTGACCAAATCGATGAAATCCCAAAGAGCGGCGAGGTAGTTCCCGCGATTAATATGTTTCTGGCACTCGCCGGCCGCTGCCGCGGCACCGCTCGCTGCGCTCGCTCGGCTCGTGCGTTGTGTGGTCACAGTTCTAACCTAACCTAACCTAGCTGTTTCGATGTAAATACTTTTGATCAGTCGTTCATTTGATGTCACATACATTGGGATTTTAATTTTTTTCTAAATAAAACATTTGGTTAGGTATTTAAATTTTGTTATTTCGTTTATTGTTCTTTTGAAATTTGCTCGAGAAAGTTTTGATTTTCTAATATGCAACCCTCGGACGCATATCGTTCATTTATACCTACAGTATTTTTAACTCACGAAGTGACGCTCGCCCTTCTTGTGGTAATTGGTGGCGTGCAAGACGAATAGCGACAGCATATTTATAACACACACGCGCGCATACACACATACTCACTTCCTACTTCGCCATTGTCTCGGATGATACTGAGAGCTCCTGCGCTTACACATACATTCACAGTGTGTTTGTACACTTGGTTACCACAAGTACCTAAGGGTGACTCGCTTCGTGAGATAAAAATACTGCACTAATTGCAGTACAATGCTGAAAATATGTCTCCCCAATCGAAATCCATTTAGCTCGATCTCCAGCTGCTCTGCTACAAAGCCATTCTGCAAAGACTATCGTCGATATGAAACCTTACGATAACTTATTTAGTCATTAGATTCACTGAAGAAATTCCTAGACTAAAATAAAGTCAAAGAGTTTCTAAGGCCACTTAGATGGTCAGGCAGTCGTATGTAACATTTCCTAGTTGTCGAACAGCCACCCATTTTTGCTTATGTTATGAAGAGACCCAAAATATGTTCACGGGTGCATGTCTAACACGTGGTGAGCAGCTTTCAAATTTTTCATAAAACTTATTTAGGGGAAGGGTAAATGAGAAAAAATAGTCGGAACTTCTTAAAAAAACATTTATTCCCGTCATCATATCCGGGCCATTAGTTTTTCACCATTAAATAAAACAACAGCAAAATGCATACATAATATTTATATTTTCTTTTTTACATAAAACCTTCTTTTCCCTTCAGAGGAAAACGGCGGAAACACGGAACCGGAAGTTGCGCCGACCGCTACCGGAAACGACTCGGCCTGTGAACGTTAAGACCATGTCACATAAATCACTTTTATTATAGCACTGAGAAGGGTACAGGCTGTATATAATAGGTATATACTTAGTAATAAACGGTATATAAACAAAATGGCTCTGTATCGGGTTCAGTGTGAAAGAAATGTTTCTTGATGAGGTCAAAAGAAAACCTGCAGCGGCGTAATTATACTATCGGCAATTATCGGCTTCATCATCTGACTAGCCTTTTCCCAACTATGTTGGGGTCGGCTTCCAGTCTAACCGGATGCAGCTGAATACCAGTATTATACATGGAGCGACTGCCTATCTGACCTCCACAAACCAGTTACTGGGTAATACGATACCCCTTGGTAAGACTGGTTGTCAGACTTTCGGGCTTCTGACTACCCGTAACGACTGTCAAAGATCCACGAATGACAGCCGGGACCAACAGCTTAACGTGCTTTCCGAGGCACGGAGGGGTCTCGGTATGTACAGATGGTCACCCATCCACACACCAACCGCGGCAAGCGTAGCTTAACCTGACCGATCGACCTGTGCGGCTGTTATTATTTAGCCACGGGACCCTTGGCAATTATCGGCTTATCGGTAATTATATTATCAAGCCGTTTGGGGTTGAAACCCTCGGACCGTGTGGTCCGAGAGCTCATGGTCTTTTTAATGAAATCTCGAAAAGACTAGTTGACACTTCCCATGACCCAAGGGCTGGCTTTAACCTTGGCCAGAGGCTAAGCATTGCCATACAAAGAGGTATAATGCCAGTTTCTTGGGTACATTACCAGTCGACAGCGATGCGGATGAATTTTTCGACGATGTATTTTAGTTTGTGAATAGTTTTAGTTAAGTTACGATATAATTTTGTTATTTTTATAAATTAATTAGGTATTAATTGTTATTTACTTACATATTAATATAATTATAAATGAATAAAAAAAAACAAAACAAAAATGTGTAGGTAATACTTACTGCATATTTCGCCAGTTACATGACTTTTCATTAAATGTTTTTCTATTACACCCAGACTGACGTATCTGAGGGATAATCTCGTAATTTTAACGTTCAAAGAGTGATCTCAGTCTCATTCTGTCAAAAATACTATTAATTTCCCTACATTTTTGACAAGTTTTTGACATTGATTGTCGCTGACATGAGATCGCGACTAGGTTTTGAACGTTTTTAATTATTGGAATTAACCTTCTATCTTCACACTCACAGAGCCTTTTACACGAATTTTATAAGAAGAATGATCCCGTATTTCAAGGATGAGGTTTGGCCTTCTAACTATCTTCTTATTGTTCTCACAGAGCCATTTACACGAATTTTATAAGAAGAATGATCTCGTATTTCAAGGATGAAGTTGGACCATCTCTCTTAGTGAGAACAAATCATCTAATAAAGAATACTTAGGTATTCCTTAAAAGAGCATGTCATTGAAAAATAACAATCAATTTTTAGAAATTTTCAATGGCGTACGTAGTCAGTATTCCAAACTTCCGTTTCCTAATACAAAATGTACAAATAATCTTGGTACCTATAGTAAACCGGTTAAGCCGTTGGTCCCGGCTGTCATTGGTGGATCTTTGACAGTCGTTACGGGTCGTCAGAAGCCCGAAAGTCTGACAACCAGTCTTACCAAGGGGTATCGTATTACCCAACTGGGTTGTGGAGGGCAGATAGGCAGTCGCTCCATGTAAACTACTGGTATTCAGCTGCATCCGGTTAGACTGGAAGCCGACCCCAATATTGTTGGGAAAAGGCTAGGCAGATGATGATGAATCTTGGTATGGTATCATTCAATCTACACACATCCATCCATTTCGCAGAGTTGTTAAATAATTATTTTTAGATACCAGTTTTATTTAAAAATTTAATACCCTAATTGAAATGTAAAGTGATGGCCTAAAACACAGGTTTGAATTAAACCTAGTTCGGGTGGGTCGCTACCTAACACTCGAATTCCGAACCATCATTACTTGCACCTGTAATTTTAAAAAAATATTTTAGTTGTAGTTTATTTTTAGGCACTATAAATGTATGGGAAATTTGCCACTCCTGGATAAATACGCCTTTTGTAAACGTTTTTATTAAATAAATTATTATTAAAATTATTATTATAAAAAAAATATTATAAATTATTATATTATATCCCAAAACAAACCCAAAGGCGCTTCCAACACTATAATTGCGTACACGCACACTATCACTATGTCACTACATCAATCACAATCTGAATCGTTTTTAAGTATATGGTTAATCCATTGCTTCATATGTTCGAAAAATTTGTCTGATCATCAACGTAAATAACGCAATGAATGTTGTTGAACTGTCAAATGAAAACCATTGCTACTGATAGGGTTACGCAATTAGGTACCCCGCTGTTTCAAATCAAAGAAATGCGTCACCTTCCACGGCTCCCAATATTACAGAACACAAATTGTTTCAAATTATCGCCGCCTGCGCAAACGAGACAAACGCCGCCATTAGTGGTAATCAGGAACAGACTAATCATTAATTACAGGAGGGAATGCAATCTTTAAGTAAATTGAGACAAAAAGAAACTGTGGGGTGTTTCAATTTGGTTAAGATGTTAGAAGGGATGGAGAAGGCAAATGGGTCGGAGTTATTCAAATTACTCTACATCGACAGATAGGGAAATTTTAACCTGACCACTGTAACCTGCAAATGCTCATTAGGTCTCTTTAGATCATTAAAATAATGACCACCTAAAGTGGCAAATATTCATGATATTAATATAAAACAAAATGATGACCGTTGTATTATGGATCCTGCAGATGTTGGAGTGGAGTTCACGTATCAGCCCCCACTCATACATAGTCTTAGAAGACTGTAAGAGTCCGGGCGGATATAAATAATAATGATTTATTCTTGTAAATTACATTGATTAATCTACATTACCCTACTAATATTATAAATGCGAAAGTTTGTATGGATGGATGGATGTTTGTTACTCTTTCACGCAAAAACTACTGAACGGATTTAGATGAAATTTGGTACACAGATAGTTTATAATCAGGATTAACACATAGAATACTTTTTATCCCGATATTCCCACGGAATCGAAACTTATGCGGGTGAAACCGCGGGGCGCAGCAAGTATTTACATAATTTAATCATAACTATTGTTTCGGATTCGAGTTAAAAACAAAAACTTTATGATGACGAGAGAGTCACCACACATAATCAGGTTTCGCGATTTTTTCGTCTAACATCACGAATCCCATAATGATGCCATATCCAAACGTTCGGAGCTTACTTAGCAAAATCGTTAAAACTCTCCGGACGAGTAGAAATGGAATTATTAAAGACGCCTGAAGTCGTAACTGACTTATCTTCGCCACCTGTTGATGCGCTAATTAATTCGATTTTCCAAGCACCGTCTTGTTTTAGAGTTCCCTAAAGAATCTTTTGAGAAAATGAAAATTTTTCGCGTAAGGTTATCTTTATTTCGGCTGTGGGCAGTTTGGGGTTAAGACAAGCGGTTTTCATGAATTTAATATTAAAGTAAAAAATGTGTTGAAAAAAGATTTAATCTTCATAATTAAGAGGGTTGGTAAAACTACTTTAGTACTCTTGCGAGCAAAATAAAAAAATATTATTTTATGAAAAACAATAAGGTGAAATACCCAATTAATTATTTTTAGATTTTAATTAATTGTTAACGACCAAAGCGATCTAAAAAGGAAACAATTTAGTTTGATTTACTAGCCTTAAATCAAGGGGTTCACCCAAAAACAACTCTAAAATAATGCTTTTAACTAACTTTCACAAACGCTTTCTTAATAATAAATGTACGAAGCGATGTCTCGGGGACAAATTCGTGCAGGTGGTTTAAAGTCATTAAAAACAGTTTATTGCGAACATCGGCTATCGCGGCCATCTTGAGCGCCATATTGTTTTTAAATTTATTACTGTAATTACGTCACGTCACTCGCCGCAATTGATACAACAATGTTGCTGGCCTGAAATAAAAAGGAAAAAATTAGTTTTTTTCTTTTCGTCACATTTTAAGAAAAGAGTTGAAGTTGGAAAATAATTAGTGCAGTAATTTCTCATTTTTAAATAGTTTGTTGGTTGACATTTGTAATTACTGTCCTGTGTTGGTAATTGATCTCGTTAAGTTCATTGGTGTGACTTTATAATTAGTGCAGAATTAGATAATATTTTTTTTGTAAATAATTGAAAGAAATTGTCTACGACACACGTTCTGTCATGCCTTCCATAATCCAACATAATAAGGAAGTATTAATCAGTTTTCAGGTGTGGCTAGTTTGTTTAAGGAATGATATACATTTCTAACTAATTCAATACTTGGAGACTTTGACTTTGAATATTTCTCTACTATTTATCCACCAACCTGCACTGGGCCCGCATGGTGGATTACGACCCACTCGTTCTCACGAAGAGGAGGCCTGTGTCCCAGCAGTGGGAACTTTATAGGCTGATTATAATTTTATTATTTAATATTTTAATGATGGTAATTTTTTTTTATATATTTAATTTTTTTATACCTACTTTACTGTACACCAGAAGACAAAAACACAAAAAAAAAACATCTAACGCTACAAAACAGACAATGGGTGGCCTTATCATTTGTTTTTTATCTATTTGACTACATAAGTTTGTGCTGCATTCACACATCTAGTTTTTCACTGACACTTAACCGTTGACCTTTCCAACCAACAAAATGAAATAAAAGCCAGAATTAACACTGTCTAAAACAATACTCCAGCATTCTTAAATTCACATACCTACAAATTTTTCAACGTACCTTCATTTACTTTTCGTTGTCAAACAAACGCCGGCGTGTTTACGCCCTTAGTGACATTTCGCCAACAATTACTGTGTCACATTAGGCTGTCAGGTTGTCAACCGTCATGCCGTCATTAGCACTATGTTTTGGCATGTCCCCACTTATCTATATAACCCTAATTGTGCGCCATTTTCAAAAAGGTTATTTTCGTTCCGAGTGTAAATTAAAAATTAGATTTTTTTAAACCCGACTGCAGCAGAAGGGTTAACTTTTACGTAATTGAGCTGAATCGATTTAGATGTTCTTTTCGTAATAGAATGAAATTGTTTTCGAAAACCCTTGGTATTGTAATTGTTGGGAATTTAAATGGTTAGTGCGAAGATTATGCGCGTGATATTCCAATAATAAGTGTGAATGTTAATGTTTCTTTGTGTGTCCAACACCTTTCAATGCACTTTAAATAAAATATAGGTATTTCTAACCAGAAAAGAAGCTTTAAAAGGATTATTTCTATTCGAAACGATCTAATAAACTGTGGGGTCGGTGTTGCAACTGCCTCTCGTAAGTAAAACAGTTGCCTTTGTGAGTCAAGTATTTAAAGTAGACATTTTTAAAGCACCCTGTTACTTTTTACAATCATTGGACGACTCCTTACTGATAGGCGTTTGAAAAAATATGAAAACGTGAAATATGAACAATATGTTTCAAAATAAACAAAGGTAACCGACTTCCAAAAACCAACACTACAAAATGAATAATACTTAACTCAAATTTCAGAAGTCCGGTCTTTGGTTTTATATTTCCCGTTATTGCCAAAAAAAAAAATTAATTGTTTTATGAATTTGTCTGAGGTAACATAACATTTTTTGAGTTCTGAGGTAACAAACATCAAAATACCCAATTTAGAACCTCCTATTTTAAAATGTCGTGTAAAAATACACAAAATTAGCCAGGAATTTTATCAAAATCATTCCAGCAGTTCGGTAGAAAGCTGCAATCGTTACGGGTCGTCAATAGCCAGAAAGTCTGACAACCGGTCTTACCAAAGGGTATCGTATCGTATTTGAGTCAACTTCAACTTAACTCACAACAACTTTGCTCCTAACTCAAAAATAAAATAAACCTAGTTCAAAATTGCTCACATTACAACACAAATGTCTTTGTTTATGAACAAAAAAAGTTTTTATTACTACCATAACATAATTATCTTTAAGTCTAATGAATTAACTTTTTATCTGGACGCGAACTGTAATAGTTATCGGGGATACTTCACAAAAACTAGATGAATAATACAACACTTTATAGTATATTTAAGTACCCGAAAATAGCTTGGGGTTCCTTACATTTAATTATAGGCAATTATGACCTGAAATGCATTTTTGAGTGGTCGTTAGAGGTTGTAATTTTGTGAACAATAAAATTATGCAAGTAGATAAGTACCTATATAATGGTCACTAAACTTATTAAGGCTCCCGTAGACAGGCGCGACGCGACGGAGCGACGCGATTCTGATAGAACAATTCCCATAAAGTTTTCATAGAAATTGTTGTCGCGCCTGTCTACGGGAGCCTTAATAAGTTTATAGCCTTTAATGTATGGCAGGTAACATTCGCCCTGAATTTGGCTTTGGATTCTGTATTACTGAGTTTCAGTTTTTTATATTTCATATTGACAATGGCAATTGGTACTAAGTTTCTAAAACACTACAAGACCACCTTAACTAGTCTCTTCTCTTGCTAACCTATTGAGTTGACAATCCTGTGGGGTAACTTAGTAACACACTATCAGTAGCAATGCGTGTCATTTTGACAGTTCAACAACATACATTGCGGTATTTACGTTGTTGAGCAGACCAATTTTTCGAACACAGGAAGCAATGAATTAACTATATCCTTCAAAATTATTCAGATTGTGTGATTGATAGTGTGTTACGCAATTAGGGGATCGAGTTTGGATTTTATTAATTTTATCACAAAATGTATTTACTTATGTAATACTTTAAGAACAAAAATGTACAGAGGTGAACTTTTTTTAATGCATTCCTTCAACATTCCGTTATTTTTTCCAAAAATTACAATACATTTCTTTGACCATTCCCAATTAACCAAGTAACATTTGATTGACGTTGTCACATTTATATTCGTAAAAGCTTTCAAAACTACTTAATTTAAATTAACATTTCATTATCCTCCCCACGGAACCCCAAAAGATCATCGATTAACAGATAACCATCGCAAGTAATTCCGTACATTTTAACCCAAAAACAGGATTGCAGTGACCATTAATTACATAGTTTTTTGTGTATAAATATTTATACCCACTTATTATGATAATATTATGCACAGTGAAAGCGCTAACTCGATGGGTTCTTGGTCCCTTAAATATTCCATTTTGGTAACGACTGTCGGTGACTGCCCACCTGATGATAAGCGGGTATAATGCTTGAGAATGTTTTATTTACGATGAAAGCTATTATAATATTTTAATTTGTGATTAAAATAATTTTGTATCACTAACCTTTTTATCGTTTCCGGAGTTGGTTGTGTCAATCGGAAAGTGCTTCCTGGATGCAACGGAAAGTGTTGTTCGCTTTGAAAATATATATACACTTGACCATGCTGATGTTCCGCAGTGCCCGTGATCTGCACCAAAACAAATTTTAAACATTTGTCTGCTCAATAATAATAATAATAATGCTTTATTTGCCAAAATGTAGGTGTACAAAGTAGTATGATCTTAATATAAATGTGGCCCATTTACATTCTACCATTACATGTGGTGTGCAAATCTTCAATTCTAGAACACATTAAATTATTAAAAATATCAACAACGTAAATAACGCAGTGGATGTTGTTGAACTGACAATTGAAAGTCATTGCTACTGTTAGTGTATTACGCATTTACCCCGCTGTTGTCACCAGATGAGGGTGAAGACGTATACCTCACATTATGTCTGATGCTGCCTTTACCCAGTCCTTCCCTTGCCTTTTATCCTCCAACATCCGATCTGTGAATTTTATAACAGGAAAACACCAAACTCAGACATAGTTAGCCGTTAGGGTAGCCCGCGAAATTCCAATTTTCTTACGTTTTTTTGCAATTGCAACTCAGTACCAGGTTGTATGATATGGGAAAACCAAATAACATTTTGTCCGACCGGGCAGCGAACCCAGGACCCCACGCTCAGGAGTCGCGCTTGCAGACCAACGACGCAGTTAAAATGACTACTATTACTCGGTAATGAAAAGGCAAGTTGTTTAAAAAAAGTGTGTTCTGAATGAACATCGTATATGCCATACGATGTTCATTCGGAACACACTTTTTGATATCTAAACTTTTTTAAAACCAAACTATTGCGTCAAAATTTTATTTCTACATCGACCTTATTTTTTTTACTCTCCTTAAATTATGGGTCGATAGCAGGCAACCCTATTAACAGTTAGTTAAGACAACGACTTTGAATTAGGGGTTACCGCGTTAATATCACGATAAACACTCACAAAGCATCTCGTTAATTTGCATATACTATGTGTTTTTAATTTTACATTATGGGCAAAGTGAATGGAATTCTGTTGGTATGCTGCTAGCATAATTGTTTTGGAATTAATTATATTTTAGTCAGATTAATTTATTGTAATTTATTTGTAACACCCATTTTGTGGTAGTTAAGTTTTTAATTTTAATTAAAGTTCTTGTGTTACAGAGCTTAACTCTGTTAGTCAAAGATGGATCGTCAAAACCTTATATTAGTTAAATATGGTTTTGGTCCTTCGTTCTCGTCTTCCTGCCTCGTTGGTAAGCGCTACTGTTGAGCATAAGGTCCCAAAGTAACACAGACATGCTGAATAAAGTTTGAGTAATAGCAATTCGCAAATGTTTACAGCTATAAGTTGCAAAACGTGTGAGTAAGTGGCTAATGAAACAGCCAAATTCTGAATAATATTCTTTTTCGGCCTTTCATTTTTTATAAAAAACCTTGCCCCACACTAGGAATTTCTCCTGTATCGTGGGTGCGTTTACAAACATTTAAACTCACATACACAAACAGCCAGACCCGGAACAACTACTTGTAGGTCATAGAAATATTTGTTCCGTGCGGGAATCGAAACCGCGACACGCAGCGCAGCAGTCAATCGTTAACCACAGCTCCAACCGTGCCGTCAACGCCTTTATAACTCTTTAAGCTTAGTAAAAGTTGTATTAAGTTGATAAACACAGCGGTGTTTGATTCCCGGGTCGGGCATAGTGTTATTGGGTTCCCCATCTGGAATTTCTCAGTTAAAGCTCAGATTTGTGCCCGTTTGACGGCTTTATGTGTGTGTAGTAATACACCCCTGACTAATCCTTCGGGGATTACAAGCGTGATGTTATCATTATCATATGTTAACTTATGTCTTTTTTTTTTACTAAAAAAAAATGACAATTATATATGAGGGCGGTAAGGATTAGTCAATATTTTATGCAAATACTTTTACGTCCAATGATATATTTTAATTACGGCCGCTAACTCGTGCTTTGGTGGGCTAACTACCCTTAATGAATATTTACGATACAATTATTTACAACCAGTAGTTATGTTCTGCTTCCCCAATAAAAACGATAGTAATTGAACTTTTTTTTTTTTCAAGCAACAATGTCGCAGAAATTAAGTATGTGATTATAAAACACTAGCTTCTGCCTACGACTTAAGCCGCGTGAAATTTCTTGTTCCCTCGACCCACCGCGTCGCATCGCATCGTTTGCCCGTGCTATAACTTAATTTTCACTTAGCGTTCTTTGTGGATTTTTTTTCTATTTACACGGTTCGTAAGGGTCGTGGTGTGATGTTAAATAGCCTTAAAAAAAAAATAACTTCATTTCAGACCTTGATCCATATTATGTTAGTAATACACACTACTTATAAGCTATGTTAGTAACAAATGAAAAACAAGATTAAGAACAATTCTCGTAATTTAAAACGTTCAAAATTTTGTCGCAGTCTCATCTCAGCGACAAACAAATGTCAAAAACTTGCCAAAATATAGGAAAATTAAAGGCATTTTTGACAGATTGAGACAGATTAGCAGGCCAATTCCCGTAATTTAAAACGATCAAAATCTAGTCGCCTAGTCTCATCTCGGCGAGAAACAAATGTCAAAAGCTTGTCAAAATGTAGGGACATTAGAAGTATTTTTTGACAGATTGAGACTGAGATCAGACTGTGAACGTTCTAAAAATTACGAGAATTGCCCCTCTGTTGCACTTACCAGACGCACCGGGTATATATATGTACATGTACACGCCAATGCGCCATAATGGTGCAGCACGGCTTATCACTCAGAATGTCATTGCCGGTCCCACGCACTCTGCGCATCATAGAAGCAGTCTTCTTACGTAGAATAGTACTGAAACCGTCAGTACGTGCTTCCGCAAACATTCCTGACGCGCTACAGTAACGTGGGAGCCCCAACAACATCCTGAAAGTATTATTATACTGAACTCTGAGGGCGTTGTATGCCCTCTGCGCATATCGAACCCACAGGGTGCACGTGTACAATGATTGGCAGAAAGCATTGAAAAGAGTTATTTTTACTTCTGGTGTACATACGCCAGCACATCAAGCTACTACAATCTGTCAAATTGCTTTAATAGATTTTCAACTTTATCTTTAAAGCATTAAGGTTCAAGGTTGATTGGGAGAATTTGACAGTTTCGGGTAGCTTGGCCTGCTGGCGCCTGTACAACGTGCGAGCCTTCCTCAAGAATTTGGCTATCAAATGCAAAAGGAATTTTTCAAATCCGACTGGTAATTATAGAGATTATCGCGTTCACAAAAAAAACTCTTCGGCTTTATTATAGTATTAGTATAGATTAAGTATAGATAATATACTGCATTTACAATAGCCATAACTATAAATTAAACCAATAATATATAATGGCCTTATTTGCCATAAAATTCACCATAAAAATGTGTTTTATTAGACCACGAAAGTGACCCTAATTAATTATCTACATAGATACCAATCAGACAGAGGAAGACTTCTTAATAGTAATTTTAACTGTAATTAGATGCAGAATGACAATATATTACAATGGTTGTATAAATGACATAATTATTTAGTTTTATGTCTTTTTTACGACACGGTCTTTTAATATTTAAATTTTCGTGGTAGTTTATTTTTTCGTTGATCGAAAAAACGTTGGGACTCCTTTCGCCTGGGGGTTAAACGGACCTCCTCCTGGCGTTAGTCCTTTGTTTTTTCATACTTCGGGCTTTCATGAAGAAGGTATTACGGTATCCTGAAACAATACAACACATGAAAACATTTAAAATGTTTATAATCCTAATTCCTTGTATAAATAATTAAATAATCCTACTATGCACGACGGCACGGTTGGCGCAGTGGTTAAGCGATTGACTGCTGCGCTGCGTGTCGCGGGTTCGATTCCCGCACGGAACAAATATTTGTATGACCTACATGTATTTGTTCCGAGTCTGGGTGTTTTTCTATCTATAATAATAATATGTATGTATTTACAAAAAAAAAAAATGTATATAAGTAGTTTATCAGCCATCTTGTTACCATACCACAAGCATTAGGTTGCTTAGCTTGGGACTAGATGGCGCTGTGTGAAATGTCCAGGGATATTATGTATAGGGGTAGCGGGAACATCCGAAAGGGTTTACCGCTGCCCTGGAACATAAAGGGCTAAGGAAGGAACACGGGTGGGTTTTAGTCAGTAAGAGTCTGACACTCCCTCCTGCTCCACCCAGAGCGGGAGGAGTCATTTGATGATTTCCCATCCTCAAAAAAAAAAAAAAAAAAAGGGATATTATTATATTATTATTATCATTAATATTATAAAACAAAACTACTGCCGAACATGTTGTCCTGGGTTCGATTCCCAGGTTGGGCAAAATGTTGTTGAGTTTTTCCATCCGGAATTTCTCAGCAGCAACCTGGAGTCTGGATTTGTGTCAGAATGATACATGAGCCTTAAATATAACTGACGAAATGTGGATGTACACACACCGTACACCTCTGCCCCGAATTCCATAGAAATATGAAATCTTGCTTATTATTATTATTATTTTCTTTATTTTCGGACAACAATGATCCAGCGTGTTAGTAAACAATAAAATAACTTATTACTAGTTATTACTACCTTACGAATATATCTGTGATGAATTATATTACACACTATCAGTCGTGTGTTACGCAATTAACCCGCTGGACTTGGACAGCCGTCATTGTGCGACCTATGTCCGCTTTCTTAGGAAACCAATGATTTAGTGCTAACAAGTTTACATTGTCTCAGCAAAGTAGAACGTCCTAAGTTTTATATCAAAAACATAAATGCTCCCGCAGACAGTAGCGACGAGACGGTGCAGCGCGATTCTGGTAGAACATTTTCCAAGTACTTAGTTTTCATAGAATTTGTTCTACTAGTCCCGTCGCGCCTGTCTGCAGGAGCCTTAATTCAATAAATCATACAATGTGCAAAAATTATTTGTTCTTTTTTCAAATAATTTCCTTTTTTTAATCACTTTTTTGTCAACATATGCTTCCAGCTTTTAAAACAAATACAGCCAGCTACTTATTAAACATAATATAATTTAAAAAAACGAACGTAACAACCACACGTCACCTATCAAAATAAGTAATTTTGTTATTAAGGTAGCTTCACACGGAACGACTGACGCCCACAAAAGTGCGTTCACTCGAACACACTTTTTTTCGACCGTTTAATTTGCATTCATTCGGTTATCAGTACGATCTGAATGGTTAATTGTGAACCTGGTTGATGTTAACCGTTGGAACTTATCTGATAGCTAACTGTATTAACACGCAATGGTTTAGGATGTGGTTACACGAGCTTGGTTGAACAATGGTTTAAGGTTTTTTATTGTTTTGTTCTATGTTGGTACTTTTGTAATTTAGCGAGAAGTTAGCCGTGTTTACTGATTGATGGCCATTATAACTTTGGGTAATAAGTAGGTAATCACTAGACACATAATCAGGCTATAACGTTCCAGTGCTGGGACATACTTTGTGTAATTCATTTCATCACCACTGCTCTCAAAAACTGCGAAGGAAAACATCGTGAGGAAACTGAAATGTTCTAGAACCAAAAATTCAAAGACATGTGACATCTACCAACCCTTACTGGGCCCGCGTGGTGGATTATGGCCCATTCCCTCTCACAGTGATGAGGCTTGTGTCCTAGCAGTGGGAACATTATAAGCTGATTAAGCAAGCATCAGGTAGATTGATTTTTACGGTGGATTTTTACAGAATAGACCGTTTGTAGGTGCCGTGTGTTGACGCCTTAATACAACTCAGTTTATGTTTTTTCTAAGCATCAGTTATTTTGTTATCTCGATGTAGCGATATGTTTTAAATCGAGATATTCCCGCTACCCGCTGTTTTGTTAACTCGATCATGTTTATTATCGTTGGCTTTCATTGTGTGTACAGCAATAATTATCTATAGTACTAGTTGTTATAATTGTCCGGGTTTGCTTACAAAGGGTATGTTTGACCCCGAGCTAAAAAACGCTCGAATAAAAACAGTTGTGTCGTGTATAAACGTTTTTATGAATTATTGGTTGATTCGCATGAATTTAATTGCCTGATTTAAAATGTGCCAATTGCTTAATACGTATTTCTGGACTTGTCGATTCACCCACAAATAAATAAATTTTGTGCGAATCGCATACAGAAAAACAAAATTTAGTATTAAATATCGATTCGAGTAAATAAGCGGTTTTAATTTTTTTTCTTCCGGTCTTCATTCAGTATTTTCTACTGAACATTCTTTCTTTTCAACCTGTTTTATCCTACGGCAAAGGTTACCTACACAGCTTTCTACTCTTTCCTGTGTGTTACCTTCTCCTGCCAATTCTCTAAGTCACCACGCCAGCATCAGCCTCCCTCGGTGCCAATGCATCCTACATACATGGCCCACTTACTTCTACTACTAGTACTAGCAGAGCCCCTCGGTTTTACCCACATAAGTCTCGATTCCGTGGGAGGATTAAGATAAAACGTATCCTATATGTTAATCCTGGTTATAAACTATCTGTCTGCCAAATTTTATTCAAATCAGTTCAGAAGATTTTGCGTGAAAGAGTAACAAACATCTATCCATACACCCACCCACCGTCACAAAATATCACGTTTATAATATTAGTAGGAAATAGGACAGGATTGTCGTACCACATTGTATATGTGTATGTCATTGGCTGACAATCAAGCCAACAATCCATTTGATGGTCAGACTGGTCAGTGGTCATTGCCGTGTATAAACATCTGCATCACCAGGGGCTAATCTCAGAGAATACTTGCTAAAGTATAATTAAAGAATTTGTACCCACTAATAAACATATTTTAAAGACGTATCAATACGGCTTGACAAGTTATAATAATAATAATAATATCCCTGGACATTTCACACAGCGCCATCTAGTCCCAAGCTAAGCAACCTAATGCTTGTGTTATGGTAACAAGATGGCTGATAAACTACTTATATACATTTTTTTTTTTTTTGTAAATACATACATATTATAGATAGAAAAACACCCAGACTCGGAACAAATACATGTAGTTAACCCTGCACCTGTCACACGTTCAAGTAGTCACATATCATTATATTAATCAATAGTCATCACTATCCAACTTTAATAATAGTTCCATAATTCAACAACAAAATGAAATTTTTCAATATAAAAACACAGTAAAAAATAACCTTAAACATAATTGGGACATTTATTAATTTTTATATTCCACATTTTATAGGTTTTTAATGGGAACCCGTAAGTAATTAACAAAGGAACACGATTTTGACTAATACAAGTTTTTTTTTTATTATTAAATTATGATGAAGTCATAATTTTTAAAGTTATGACGTTTACGAGAAAAATAGTTTCGTTTGAATCGGATAGTTTAGATAATATCAAAATTATTGTTGGAAGTAGTATTTTAATTTTTAAAACGCGTGTTTAGTTTTACTTCTATGTTTTATCTAATCTAAAGTTTTACATGTTTGAGGAATTTAATGGCCCTTAAAATAAGCGTTTTTGAATAACGCACAATTAAATTAAATAGGCGCTCTTTGTGGGTTATCCGTGAGTATCTAAGTATGTTTCTCTCGCACTATTGCGGTCAGAAAGACAAAGGCGAAAGATATGTGAGCGATATCAAAGCAACATTAAAACAATAGGTATTGTTGGCCTTTTACTATTAATTTACCTACTTTATTTGCATTTTATTAACCTTCAAACGAGGTTCATCCATGTAGGTAGTATTAAAAACTAGAAACGACAGCTATTTCGACATCGGAATAAATTAAAACTTATAAAATTTGAAAAACTGGCCACCAAACTTTATTAAACTACAAAAAAAAAACATATCATTCGTAAACCGCTATAAAATGGCTTCCACATACTTCCGAAAAATCAATTTAAGCCCCAAAAAAACGTATCATAATTTCGCTGTTGCCACCCCACGCAGCGTGATAGAGGGAAAGAGACGAAAATACACTTTTCTCCCGAAAGAAAGGGACAAGAAACAAACAAAAAACTTCTACGGGAAAAAACATGGTCGCGAAAACCTCGTAGGGGTTGATTTTAGAGTGGCACATTAGTGAACCCTACACTGAATTTGACTGGAGAAAAATGAATAATAACCACCACCCCCGCGAACGGGGGTTAACTTTAACGACCATATTCGAAGATATTTTGTAAGAATGCGAAAGGATATTAAATTTTTAGTGCTCTTTACAATTGGAATTTCTATGATATCGACATTTTACTTCATTAAATAAAACTTGTATGCAGTTGGAATCATGATTACTGTTAATAAGAACTAAACTACTTCAAGATATTTGAGGAATTTCAAAAGAAACAGCGTTAATACAATTAGTACTAACAGCCTTAGCTTTATTTAGAAACTTTATTCAAAACCAAAACTCATATATTCAAACTAGGCTGAGAATCAGCACTTTTTGAACGTCAAAATTAAATAAGATAGTCACCAAAACGCCCGCGCTTCACCACTTCCTAGTTCTTTAGCTGGTAAGAAGAAGTGGCGCAACAAACTCCCCAGCAGCACATCTGTCTGTATTCATAAGTAGGTCTACTCTCAATGAAATTAGAATTTATGTAACAACCAAACAATACAAAACGATGAATTGTTATAACAACAAACGAAGATATTGTAGCAATCATTTGAATTCAACATTCTTGCTATTATTAGCAATGCGTGTCTTCGGTGACAACGGCATATTTTGACAGGGGTGTCAAAATATGCCGTTGTAATACGTACGTAATAAATTTTAATAATCTATGAGTAGAGCCACACAGACACATTCGATCAATAAGTTCGAAATATTCAAATGTTGTCTATTCCTGAATTCAAAATTCGAATAGCCAACAAAATTTGACGTCTTTAGCAGCGGAAGGGTTAAAATAAGGCTAGGTTTAGACGAGCCGAACTAAAGGCGAGTTTACAACGAGTCTTGCTCACAATGATAAAAAAGCGATTTTCCAAGTACCTATACTTACCTACTTTTTTTTAAACTTTTCTCAATCCGCTCTCGTACCTTCTTACTGTCAAGTCGTTCTTAAGACCTAATCCCTCGTCAATAGGAGTTTCCTTACATAATTCATTGTATATTCTTTGAAAATATCCCGGATAATCCCCGTCTGGACGATGTTATGGCATTTAATGACGTCATTAAAGGAAACAGACACAACTTTTCTTTGCTGCATTGTATTTTAATTCTTCTCAGATGTTCAACACCAAAATCAAACTGTATTTTTTAAGATGTAGAGTTGATTTTTGTTTGAGAAATTTTCTAATTTATAAGTCGCCCCAAATATTTGCAGTTATTTGTCAAGACCGCTAATTGCCTGTTATATTGGGTAAAGGAGGGAGTGTTTGTCTGTTTATGTCTCATTAATGATGAACACCCAATTTGTTTGGTTGAGTTAAATCCTAATTTATGTGAGAATATTTAATGAAGTTCAGAATGTATGGAGGCTTTAATCCTGTGTTTTGTAAAAATCAACCAGGTGGCCTCATAAAGCATAATCAGCATGTAATGTTCCCACTGTTGGGATTGGGTGGCTACTGAGAATGGTGACCCAGTGGTAACGGCCGTGACTTACGTGTTGTAGATCGTAGGTTCGAACCCAGACAGGCGCTTTAGTTTGCGTAAATTATTTCACTACCACTGCTCTCAAAACGGTGAAGGAAAACATCGTGAGGAAACCGGCATGTCCTTGAAATTTCGAAGAAATGTGACATCCGTCAACCCGCTGCCCGCACAGAGAGGATGCCTAGGTCCCAGCAGTGGGAACATTATGGACTGATTATGCTTATGGATTAAGGTGATACACCTGTATCACCATCCATCCATCCTCCATTACCTAATGGGGGATGGATCTTGAGGAGAGTTGCATAATGTCCCTCAGAAAATGTAAGCTTGTTAATGATGTGTATTTCTAGGAGCAATAAAATCCCTAACTAACCAAAATCAAGGAAAGGTATTAACACGGAACTGGTAGGTCCAGCAATTATCCCAATCTTAGCCAACTCTGATCAACTTAAAAAATCTTTCATTAATTATGACCAAGATCAAAGCTTTTTCAAAGAACACGTCTGTCACATTAAATTAACTTTTCCAGAAAACCCCTGAAAATTACATAGTTCCGCATGCCAGAAGAAAAAATTCAAAATTAAGTTAAACACTCCTAAAATTCTATTACAAAATAGGTGCTCCATACGAAATTGAATCGTCCTTTCCCCGCTATAAAGACCCTCTCACACAACAACACATCAACATTTGCGACATGCCGACTATCCACATAAGACCTTAAACTCGTATAAAATACATCCACAAAGAAGGAAAAGTAATGCAAAGGAATCAGTACAGACTATCACGAAATTGATCTGTGATTCTACAAGCGATAATCGCTCTTAACAACCAAAAAATAAAGAATATAATCGGGTGGGTGCTTGCGTTGTAAATTGGTTTTTTGCTGTAATAAAATTTCAACTTTATTTCAGGAACGATAGAGTTTAAAATTCAGTGTGTAGTGGACCTCATATACCCCCACATAAGTTAGGGCCCAAGTAATACGGATGACGATGCGAAGTTAGTGGAAAGAAAGGGGAGAAGGGAAGTAGAATAACGAGGGGGGTGGGAGGTGGGGGGTAACTCCCCCTGTTTCGGGTTTTCAATAGATGTTAGAGTTTCACTTCCCGGACGATTTAAAAGGTAGACACAGGTGTAGATGTTGTATGCGCGTGTGTTGGTTTGCGTAATGTTGGGTCGTGTTATGAGGACTGAGATGTGGGACGAAAATTGACATTTGGAGACAATGACAGTCGCAGCGATTACTGTGGTCTATAGATCGCACAAATATCACAATGTTCTAAGACATTGATAACGCAACAATTAGCTAAGTAATAAAAGCCGCACGGGTCGATCGATCAGGTTAAGCTACGCTTGCCGCGGTTGGTCCGTGGAAGGGTGACCATCTTTACATACCGAGATTCGTCCGTGCCTTGGAAAGCACGTTAAGCCGTTGGTCGCGGCTGTTTTTTGTGGATCTTTGACAGTCGTTATGGGTCGTCAGAAGCTCGAAAGTCTGACAACCAGTCTTACCAAGGGGTATCGTATTACTCAGTAACCGGATTGTGGAGGTCAGATAGGTAGTCGCTCCATGTAAAATTCTGGTATTCAGCTGCATCCGGTTAGACTAGAAGCCGACCCCAACATACTTGGGAAAAGGCAGGCAGATGGTGGTGATGATGATGATACCGCAACAATTCCTTTAAAATCTGTTTTCTATTGGGAATTGGGGAAACCGTTGATAAGACAGGGCAATGGCCTACGATTATTAACTCTTAGTAAACTATCACTAACATTTCTGCTTAAAATATTATTCAATAGCAGCTTCAAAAACAAAAAAAAAAAACAAACAAGAAATTACATAAAGCAGTCCCCCAAAAACGCCCGCCCTTCACCACCTCCTAGTGCTTTCCTTCTAACTAAGTTGTTCAGTTCTCAACAGCTAATGTACTACTAAAAGCTTATTAGTGGAATTTAATCAAAGAAACTATTCATTAACTTTTGTTTTAACTGATGTGACCAGAGGGGCAGTTCTCATAATTTTTAAAAGGTTCACAGTCTGATCTCAGTCTCAATCTGTCAATAATACTTCTAATTTCCCTCCATTTTTGATAAGTTTTTTGACATCGATTATCGCTGAGATGAAATTGCTACTAGATTTTGAACATTTTTAGTTACGGGAATTTGCCTTCTGCATTCAAAAACATATTATCATACCTACCTCCAAAGCCAGATACCAGCGAACGTACCTATTTACTTATATGTGTAAAGATTTTCATAATATTCACTTGGGTACACAAGCGCAGATATATCTTGCGATATGTCTTATGATATACAACCCATCGCCACAGAGCTCCGCAAAGCATTTTTCAAGACACAATCCACCCTCGCTTTTCTGAACGTATTATTGTTCGGTCTAATTTATGAAAGAAAACGGGCTATAGTCATGGTTTATCTTGGTGTTAACGACCCTCTTGTCTAATAGGCAGATGAGCAAACAATTTGAGGTGTGAGCAACCGTGTTAAGCGAGCTCCTTTTGGTATCCAACTGCATGGATAAAACTGACTGTTTTTCATAACCTTTAATCACCTAGCGACTATATCTATCACAGTAAATAAGTTACTATTTTATTCATAAAAAAACATCACAACTGTTTTCTCGAAGGGTTAGGTATAGGTGTGTCTGTAGTAATAATCCCTGTATATTTAAAAAAATGAGGCATTCTTTTGTTCACCAAACATTAAAATTATTTTTACCAAAAAGGACTTTGAACAAGCACTTATATTTCAAGCATTAAAATTCACTAAACTAAGTGCTATCGGAACAAAAGATAATTGGACTCACGATCATATTAAATCCACAATTGGAGGCCCTGTTAATGAATGCGCCAGACTGTCATCTAACAGAACCAGATGGAGATAGATCGTGAGGCGAGCTACGACTACACCTGTTATTGGACACAGTTCATCGTGACCACGACCGGGCTGTCAAGAGCAAAGTGAAGAAGAACCAGAAGAGAAAAACAACAAAAAACTGGCTGCTTTGTAGCCTAACTTTGATCTGAGGTAATTTTTGTACAGAACCTACTGCGAAAAATCTAAAACCCTCAATCTGAGCGAGCTTGAAACACCTCTGATCTCTCATAACTTGCACCAAACACCCAGCAAAGTTCGTTTTTTCTCCCTGCTCCTTGGCAGTTTTGATGCATCGCAATATTTTCGTGTCAGCCGCATAGCCCGTGACGTCACATGATATATTGGAGCGTTCCCTCCTTTACAATATTATAACAATTTCCTTTCTAATATATTTTGTGTAGGTTTTATTTATTTTCGAGGAGAAAATTGAATTATCTTTAGAAAGTTAATTTGATTGAAATTTTGAGTTTTAGCAGTGGTGGCCCAGTGGTGACGGTCGTGACTTACGTAGTTTTAGGACGTAGGTTCGATACCAAACAGGCGCTTTACTTTGTGTAAATTATTTCATCACCACTGCTCTCAAAACAGTGAAGGAAAATATCGTGATGAAACTGGAAATGGATGGTCTGGATGAAATTGGAAGACATGCGTGATGGATTACGACCCACTCCCTCTCACAGAGAGGAGGCCTGTGTCTTGGTCATTGTCAGGTTGTATGTCCATTAAAATATGATTCGCGACCGTAACAACTGTGGCTTTACAGAATTATAATCATTAGAATCAGCAATACCACTCCTTAAGTTAGAATTGACCTCAAATGTCATGATTTCATGAAATAGTCATAGATTTTTATGATTATAATGCTTTAAATAAATAATAATGTTACGGCCGTGAATGAACCTGATAATGACTGCCTTCAAAGGCATATCGAATACAAAATCGACTTCAATATAATCTTCGAAACTACTGATCCGATTCCAAAAATATGTGAAGCTACAGTATTGCCGAGTGACTAACTAAAGACTAAAACAAGAAACTTCACGCGGACAAAGTCGCAGGCAGAAGTTAGTTTACGATACACCACCATATCACCAGCATCTAATCAAGAAAGAAATAAAGCAAATGTCGAAAGTACTCAACCCTTCAACACTCGAGACTTCAAACATATACGGTAATACCCCCTATACGCAAGTACGGCAAAACCCCCAATATGTCTACAAAAAAGTATTCTAAACAAGCTACGTCCCGAAATACTAAGTAAAAGTGAAGACAAAAGAAGGTAAAAAATGCTCGACTTACAAAGCGGGTGTAAGGAAGGTTCGTTTCGGCTCCTTGCAGAGGAGACTGCCTCATATGTATGGAAATGTGGCCTAAACCCGCCAGGGTTAGGGGGAGGACAGAATAGTGAGGGATTTCGGAAAAAACCGTTTCTGTGAGAGTAACAACAATTCAAGTACGGATAACCTTTTTCTAATGGAATTCGTATTATTTGTTCTATAAGTTGGGTAGGTATTTAATGTAGACAGGATGTGGATAGGTCTATAATATAAGTAGTGTGGTTATATACATATATTAGTATTGTAATCTGTTGTTGCAGGTTATTAAATCCTGAAATGTCTAGACTAGCTGAGTGTAGGCCAAGTTTTTAATTTTACGAGAAACTGACCAAGCCTTCTTGCTTTCCATTTTCTACCCGAAAATTATGTAAAGATTTAAAGAAGACTACTTGGTAACTAATGCGGCCTAATAAAACACTGTTTAATAGGCCTGAGATTATATCTTATGGTAACCAGAATTCGGGAAAAAATACTATAGGAATAACGAAATACTTATATCGAGGGTGTAGTAAAAACAGCACATATGTATATTCTGTAAAATTCTCACCGTGATAACTCTGGTGAAGTGAGCTTGAAGTGATCTGTCATTTCACCTGGAGCTAGAGATTGATACAACTAACAGCCCTCGTCAAACTCACTTCCCCTAAATTTTCGCAGCTATATAGGTGATATTTTTACAGAATACACTGGCTGAACTACCAGTTACCATTACTCACTGGCTGAATTACCACATCACAAGAAAACTCTATCAAACACTTATACGGAAAATCGAAAAACCTCGAACTTATAAACTGTTAGAGTGGTTTCGCACTACGTCCGATGCGAATCCGAATTCAAGATCCGAGTTCAATCCGAATTGGGAATGTTCTAAATTCGGACGGACTGAGTTCGGATGTAGTGCGCAAACCCTCATACAAGGCTACTATGGTTACTTCGGACCGACATCGTCATTTCTCGGATTCGGATCGGATGCAGTGCAGAACCACTCTTATGCCCTCAGCTTTACAATAGACATCATATAAACACAGCTACACAGTAAAGTTTACGAATACATTTTTCCCGTGATATTGCTCCAAAGATTTGTGGGCATCTCGCAATATTTATATACACCTATAAAATGGCGCGATCCTATGTAAAACTTGCAAACGAAGATATATTGTGCAAGTTTTCTGTTGGAGAACTTTCGGCGCCAGTTCGTGTATTATGTATGTATGAGATGTTCTATGAATGTTTAGAGTTTAGATTTTTACACTGTTCGTCATACATTTATGATGGTTCTGGAGATAGTATGGTGATGACGGAAGAGAAATCACAAATCAAAGATAATGGAAATGAAGTATCAAGACTTCATCATCTGCCTAGCCTTTTCCCAACTATGTTGGGGTCGGCTTCCAGTCTAACCGGATGCTGCTGACTACTAGTATTTTACATGGAGCGACTGCCTGCCTGATGAAGGACCAAAACATATTTTAGGTTATTGTAAGAAACGAATTCTACTCACAAGCCAGTTTAAGGATTTTCCATTAAAAATCGCTATAGTTTAGAATAATAATAGACTTTCAGAATCCGAATCGATATTTTTTTTATGTTTCACTAATGATATTTCAATTCATGACACATGTGAAAATACACACAATATAAGTAAACAATGTAACAATAACAACAATAAACAATTGTATATATTTATGTTCTGTAGTATGGTGTACAATAAAGAGTATTATATTCAATGCAGAGTTTTCCCAGTCAGTCTGGGATCTAAATTTAGAATTACAAAATACGAATTCATGCTTGTCATCCACATTTTGAAACCATTATTTCGATGAAAATAATTAACCAAACATTATATCACAGTTTGTTTAGTTCTCCGCCATTGTGTCTTAGACCTTACCGTGTACTGAAAAGTTCTTGCCTACATAGTTCGTAAGAGACATTGAATCCATAAATAACATTTTCTACTGCCAACCTTTTTCTTCCAACCCACCAAAATTCATCCACCTCAAACCACCTTCTCGTCACGTAATGCATCAAACGTAATCTTCTTACATCGTCTCAATTTCGGGGAAACCCCCTCCCCCCGGGATTACCCCCTGCATGGGCGATTTTTCTTTTTTTATTATATTGCCGCGCCGAAGGAAATAGTCGAATAGATTGGATTTATTTATGAATTTTGTTGGAAGGAGTTCTTATTTTGAATGTGAATAGGTAATTTTTTTTTTATTCGTCCAGAGGTTGTTTTCCGAATGTGTGCTTTGTAAATTATTCTTGTTTGAAAATTTGGAATCGACCATAGAGACGACTGATCCTTATATTGTTTAGTTATTTGATAATATATTTCAAAAGGAATAAAGTTAACGGAGTGCTCTCTTTTATAGATACGAGTACAGATACTATTCTGGCAGCATGATCGTTAAGAAATAAAAAAACTTGATTAAAATTTTTCAAACGTATTGAAACCTAAACCTATTGTCATTAATAGATCTTTGACAGTCGTTACGGGTAAGTAGTTAGAAGCCAGAAGCTCTAACAATCAGTCACGTTATCAAGTACCTGGGTTATGGAGGTCAGACAAGCAGTCACACAATGTAAAATACTGATAAACATTCGGTAAGACTGAAAGCCGACCCCAACAAAGTTGGGAAAAGGCTCGGCAGATGATTGAAACTTCGCTGAGAATCTTTCGATCGCTGAGAATCCACGAAGATTTTCGTGAAAATCAAATCAAAAAAATTCTAGTGCAAAACGAACGCTAAACCTAATCTATTGTCACCAGAATCCACGTTGTCTGTCTATAACATTTCCAATACATAGTACACCCCTGGAAAACCGAAAAAAAAAACATAATTTACTTACATCTCCTATCCAAGACATTACGGTTCTAACAAGACACAATGCTTTCGCGAAATCCTCCCTCTAGCATCGCGGCCATTTTAAATTAACCCTCCCGCCGCCGCTGTGGTTCTAAAACCGGGGCGAATGCAGGGCGAGACGAAGAAAGTCAGGGCTCAATTTACGCTGGGGCGATATTAGGGATAGCTTCCACCCGCTAGTCAGTTTGTGAGTGATTGATGGCGTAGGCGGGGCGAATCCAATCATTAAACTTGATGCATGACCGGTGGTACATCAGGTTTTGGGATTTTCGATTTTGAGAAAATTAGTTTTTCGGTGGTTAGCTGTTTGTTTTTTTGTACTAATAGATGAAATGTTTATAATTATTATTATGTAGGTACGAAAGGAAAGGAAAAGTTATCAATTGTACCTATGTTGTTAAATTGTATCAGTAGTATATAGTAGTAGGTATATGGTTCTACACTTATAGAATTTTGTTACGTATGACCACGATTTTAACCCTAAAGGCTCCCGCAGACAGGCACGACGCCGCCGACGCCCTTTATTACAGCGATTTTTAAAAACTTAGTGGAAATTGTTGTACCAGAATCGCGTCGCGCTGCTGCGTCGTGCCAGTCTGTGGAAAGCTTACAAGCTGTACCTTTATTTAGCTACATTGTCTATCACTTTATTAGTTTGCCTTGCATTATTGGTTTAATAAGGTATACCAAAGTATACTAACTAAAAATCGTACGATTTAGTCTGCAAAATACAGAACAATTCTATGTGTTACTTAACAAACATTGGAATAAGATTCATACTCACTTGACACATGACACACTTTGACCAAATTTTCTCACAACAACTTTAGGTACTAAGTACTGATCTTCAAAGACACTACAAATATCTAACACTGTCTTACATTTTACTCTACTTCAACACCAACTTCTTCAAAAAACCTTCCACACACTACGAAACTCAAAATCAAACTGAATGCGCAACAAAAAATCACATTCACAAACGTATCTGCATTTTTAAAAACCGAATACATTAACCCTTGAATAATTAAAAATATGCGTGAGCGCAAATAATCGCGAAGAATTAACCCTTTGCATGCAAATGAGGCGCGGATGCAAAATCACGACCGGTCTTTGAGACCCAGGTGGGTTATTATTTTAAAAACAATTTGCATACGACTTGGGGACACCGGGTAATATTATTAGGAAACATTTGTTAAATAAAAGAGGTCACGTACACCGGTTTCGGATTTAAGATGTGGACTTTTAACTGTCACATTTTTTATTTACTTATTTTATGGGATTAGAAGTAGCTTTGGAGTAAATTAATTAGGCTAACCGAATTTTGATTCTACCATACTGTATATCATGAAATTCTTTATTCTGTAATAGGATATCGGAATCACTTTTACACGTCAAATATTAAAATAAAAATATAAACTAGATAAGGTCGGCGTTTCCTATGTGACTACTCTGAGAAGAAAGGCCGAAACAAACTCAGAGGTTACAGTCTCTTTTAAAGTCCAAACATAATCTGAAATGATCTCTATGTCAAGTAAAAGGCCAAAGAAATCTAACGCGATAGAGGTATTCTTAATGACATGAGTCTATGTTACTTCGAAATTCTCAATATTATCAGACCAACGCCTTATTTTTATTATAAAACCTTAAACCTACTCGGTTTCGAAAACAACTCGTCTCGATTCATGGCATTTTTTACCAAAGACATAAAAAATTCTAAGGTGAACCTTTAACCTTTACTCACCCAAGTTTTTCTAAAGATCCAAAAAAGTACACGACACATAGCGACATAGCAACAAAAGCCACGTCCCTCTAATTACCACAAAAACAAAACTTACATCAGAGCTATAACCACATGTTTAACAACATCGCGACAAAAGCTCAGTGCAAGACAACGAACCTGGGACATCTTAACTGACGGAAGTCGTCACAAAGACACCGTACACCTGCCAGACGGAGGGGACACGAATTTAAATTTGAATGCCCAGCGCAGAAGGGTTGAAGACATTCGTTTCGAGCAAGAACTTTTTCAAACTTGAGACTCTATGTCGTGTTTTTTTTTTAGATATAATAATTCTGAGGTGATTTGAATGTGTGTTTTTGAGAAATTGGAAATTAACTTTGTTGTTATTTTAGCTTAACATATTTTTTTTTTGTTATTTATTGCTCAGTAACTACTTAGGTTGTGGAGGTCAGACAGGCAGTCACTCCTTATAAAATACTGGTATTCAGCTGCATCCGGTTAGACTGGAAACCGACCCCAACATAGTTGGGAAAGGCGAGGCAGACGATGATTATATTTATTTTTTTATTTATTAGTTAAAACAAAGGCGTGAGAATGCTCATCTTTGCTTCAAGAGGGAGTGGACTATATTTAAAAAAAAAAAAAAACGTTGCCGTAGGTACTAGGAATTTCTCCAGTATCGTGGGTGCGTTTACAAACATTTAAACTCACATACACAAATAGCCAGACCCGGAACAACTACTTGTAGGTTATACAAATATTTGTTCCGAGAATCGAACCCGCGACACGCAGCGCAGCAGTCCTTAACCACTGCGCCAACCGTGCCATCGCGGTATAATCTATCACGTGGACCCAGTGCGGGTTGATAGATCACATGTCTTCGTATTTTTGTTTCAAGGACATGCCAGTGTCCTCACGATGTTTTCCTTTACCGTTTTGAGAGCAGAGTGGTGATAAAATTATTTACACAAAGTGAACCTCCTGGGTTCGAACCCACGACCTACAACACGTTAGTCAGAGCCGTTACCACTGAGCTACCACTGCTCGCCCAGTTACTAGTAACTTGATATAAAGATTGAACTCATCAGAAAAAGCTAGTAGGACCGATCTATCTAGTTATGTAGAATCTGTCCTGAAGCTTACCTATAAAATTCACACTTTGTAAAACTGTTCAATTTCAATCCTAAAAATCTAAGTAAATCCACAAACTTCTACAGCCATACATTCCGCTCTCCCGATTTCAACACCCAATAAATTAAAATAAATCGATACACCATGACACCTTTTCCTTTATTACCGATCAATAATTACCATATTACAGCAAATGTTGACACAGCTTTCCATAACATGGCAACCCCATCGATTATACCATAAAGGAATTAAAGGACTCAAAACTCACGACCTAAAGATCCGTTCCCACGAAATCTATGAATACATTAAAAAGAATGGTTTTATCTATTTTATTTAAATTCGGACTGGCCTTTAAGATGCTCGAAATTTGAATATAAAGTGGAAGGGTTATTCTTCCGAGTGTCAAAATTGTTCTTCCGCATTCACAGGATGGTCTAGTAATTTGAATATCGAATCTGAATGCATGGGATCTACTTTGCATATCTTTTTTCTTCCTTGTCAGTTTTTAACTTTTCGCACAGTGGTACAAAGACGCGTTTGGTGTGCGCATTATTGATTTTTGCCGGTCGATGCGTAACTTTGAATGCGTAATGAGATAAAATATTTTCCTGGAGGTGACGGATGTTTGTAGTGCAGCGTTCCCATGGACTTGGAAGATAAAGACAGACATAAATTACCTTTATCATAGCCTTGTTGTAGATGATGAGCACGGAAACCAAATCAGAATAGGGAGGTATGTATTTAAATAAGTAATTCAAGTTTCTTAATGAGCACTAGTGACCCAGTAGTAACGGCCGCAACTTATGAGTTGTAGGACGTGGGTTCGAACCTAAGCAGGAGCAAGCAGCTTTACTTTGTGTAAATTATTTCATCACCACTACTTTCAAAACGGTGAAAGAAAACATGGATCGTGAGGAAACCGGCATGTCCTAGAACCAAAATATTGAAAACATATGCACCAATGCGTACTGGGCCCGCGTGGTAGATTATGGCCCACTCCCTCTCACAAAAAGAGGAGGCTTGTGTTCCAACAGTGGAAACATTATAGGTTGATTATGCAATGATTTTAAGTTTTCAAATAAGTATTTAAGTTGAAAAAGCAACAAAGAAATTCACAACACATCTTACAAATAAAAATGGATGCACATCACAATAAAATGATGTCTCTCCAAGCGATAATAACAACAAAACACAAGATTAATTGCATTTATTTCAATAACAATAGACAGGCGTTGTCTATCGATCGTGAATTATTTAACAATTGACTGAAATAAAATAAACAATTGACATTTCATACAGTTCGCAGATAATAAAATGAGGTTTGAATAAATTAAAAGCTTCAATTATAATTTATTGATTTCATTTGCATAATATTTGAAAGCGATTTTAACTTTTGGAATTCGTGATTGTTTATTTTTTGTTGTTATTATAGTATAAACTATAAATTTCCAATGTCTGATAATGATCGATTATCTATCATTCTACACAAAAAGCATAGGTATATTAATACAAAACAATAAATATTGAATTTCGTAACTTTAACCCAAAGGTGATTTTTGACTTTATTATTCGTTTTGAGTTCTACGAAATAGGAAAAGAGTTAAAAACTAAAATAATAAATAAAACTTAATAACACCTTCGCGGAAAAACCACTTTGAGAAAGAAATTGTTAGGTAAATCAAATGCATCAGATATTTGAGCCCTTTCAACTACTTAAACCCAAATATTGAACGAGTTAGGGCTGATTTTTCCAACGCCAGGTAATTTTATCGGAGGAATAATAATTGAATTTTTGACAGTTCTTCCATACAAATACTGTCAGACGTCAATTTTAGTCGATGAATAACACTTATCTGTCGACTGTCGATTGAAAAATCAGCCCTAAGTATTCAAATCATACGAGTTACTTTACACATTGCTCGCATTACAGAATAAATTGTGCAAAAACTGTTTCAGTTCAACACGGGTTTATCGTTCGTGACTAAGTGCTGAAATATTGTCTCCTTACTCCGTAATATCTTATTTCAAGCTTCAGACCAATCGACGTTGGAATGTTTCCATGAAAAAACAAGCCTTCGTATTTTATTTGCTGTTTAACAAAAAAAGTATATTTAAAAAAAAAAGTTGTTTTTTTGGAAAATTACGCTAAAATATCTGCTTAAGTATTTTGTTTTTGGTCATAATTAAATTAGGTAAGTACGCTTTTTGCCATTAAAAACCTTCAAATAATGAACATTTTTTTTGCCGCTAGATACAAGTATTGAATTTCTTATTTTCTTTAACAGTGAACCAGGCAGCTCAAGAATTTTATAATTAAAGAAAAAGATAAGCTCGATATCGCCTGCTCCTCATTCCACGCATGTTGTATTTACAAGATAATTAAAAAGAAAAAGTTCTAAGTGCATATTTCTAGAATTTTTCTATAATTACACCTTTAATACGCGTTATTAGAAGAAATTGCACCTTTTACTAGTAATTAAGGGAAATTGATTAGCGTTGTTACGTTTTCAATTATGTAATAGAATGCCTCAGAAATGCGATGTTTCTATCCGAATAAAAAGTTTGTAAATTACATAAAAAAGCGACAAAAGCTGGGACTCTCAACTATGTATGTAATTACTTCTGATTGCTAGTCAAACGTCGGTAGGTTCTGATACTGAATTTTATGATAGCTCATTAAAATTCTAACGTCACTGGCTTTAAAGTACATTTAGCCGTTAACCAATAAAAAAGTAAGTAACAAAAATCACCCAGATCAGTCACACAGACGCCAGCATATCAAGCTACTACAATCTGTCAAATTTCTTTAATAGATTTTCAACTTTATCGCTAAAGCATTGAGGTTCAAGGTTGATCTGTTGGCGTCTGTACAGAAAGTTAGAAAGAGATCTGTCGCACAGAGACACACTCAGCATTATCTTGCCCTTATCCCAATTTATTTGAAGTTGACATATTATGTCTTTTTCTTCCATACTTCTCTATTAGCCGCCATCTTGACAGTCTTTCTAGCCATATCATCTTTCACACAGTCCATCCATCGTTTCTTTGGTCTTCCCCTACTCTTATAGATATCCAAGCTACATTCATGCGCGCGAAAATTTTCCTCACAGAAACACACAGTCGGTAATAAAAACAAAACAACGCAATCGGGACTCGACTTCCGTACATCGCAGCTCAGAGCATCACCTAACACGAATTTGCATACATTACCAGATAAAGGGCGAACCCGTCATAATTTTTAATATTTAATTTTTTACAGTTACAAGTACCGGTTTTTTGTCTATTGTCACATTGTATAAAATATTTGTCCTCGCTTGCATTCATTTTGAGCACTGTGTGACAATTTATGTGCAAACAAATGTCACCTTTATTTTTTTTACAATAGAGTCTAAATTCGGAGGTTTTGAATTTGAAAATGACGTGTAAAATTAGTAATAACAGCGTTAAAATTGTATTAAGAGTGCATCAACAGAATGTTTATGGGGTTAGCACATACCAATGTCAATTGAGAATGAAATACCATCAAGGCTATTAATTATTCTCTATATACAATTATTACACAACTAACGAGTACTACATTATAGTTATTATTAGCCATTAATGTCCCACTGCTGGGCAAAGGCCTCCCTACACTCTTCCCACCTCTCTCTGTCCAGAGCTGCCAAGGATAAGCTGGGGTCTTCTATTAAAGATAAAGAAGAAAATATACTAGGTGCTAAATGACATGACTAACTATAGAAATGAATATACTAAAACACTAACAAAAGAACACAATTCAACGTTAGATAATAATAATAAAAAATTAGAGACTTGACAGAGCAAAATTAAAAACAAAATTTCCAATAGTTACTACAAACCAAACTACTATTTCCCGGATGCATAGAAAAAAAATCTAATTATTCCTAAATGACTTCAAGAACTTTTTTATCCAACCTGTATATCTTTACATTGACACATTTTAACTCAAATTAGAAAAAAAAAAGAAACAAAAAGTATGATTGTTCAAAATCGCGATCATTATTCCAAAAAAAAAAAACAAAACACAACAGAAAAATCGGTTAAACATTAAGGCACCGCTACACCGGTCCGTATCAAATCGCGAACAAACATGAAGAGTTCGGAACGAATCGTCGAATCACAATAAGATGCTAATCTTTTACACCTTTAGCTGAATTTGCATATTGTGTGAGCATTAGCTTAACTGACTGTGCGAATAAAATATCTGTGATAGGGTGACATATTGCAGATTTTAATACACCACCAAAATCAGAAGGCGTATTCTCGTAATTTAAAATGTTCAAAATCTAGTCGCAGTCTCATCTCAGCGACAAACAAATGTCAAAAACTTGTCAAAATGTAGGGAAATTAGAAGTATTTTTTGACAGATTGAGACTGAGATCAGACTGTGAACGGTCTTAAAATTACGAGAATTGCCCCTCTGGTATCATAGAGGGTGGCAGCCTAGGGACATCGACGCGCAAACTGTAACCATGAATTCAGCACATGAGTTTAGACCCCATAGCGTAGAAATTTATCGTCGGTTATCAAAAAAAAATCTTGTGTTTCATAGAAAAGTCCAATACCTACGCTGTCATAATGTATGGAACAGCAATATTTTTTTTTAATAACCGACGAAAACTTTCGGCGCTATGGGGTCTAAACTCATGTGCTGAATCCATGGTTACAGTTTGCCCGTCGATGTCCCTGCCACCCTGTATTTTTTTTTTAATAAAACATCAGAAAACCCTATTTTTTCCTACATACCAGAGCCAGTGCTGCCTGAGCAGTGGTGGCTCAGTGGTATCGGCCCGTCTTACGAGTTGTGAGTTCGAACCCAGACAGGCACTTTACTTTTTACCTATTTAATTTCATCTTGGGGAAACCGGCATGTCCTAGAACCAAAAAATTCGAAGACATGTGAACAACCAACCCGCAATGGGCCCGCGTGGCGGATTACGGCCCACTCCCTCTCACCGACTGGAGGACTGTGTCTCAGCAGCGAGGCTATTTTAGGCTGATTATGCTAAAGCAAATGCTTTTCATACCTAGAAATGAGTATTTTAATACATGTTTTCTCACGGTGTTTTCTTGTCAATTACTTTTCATAAGTAACCTCTAAACAAGCTATGCAGGCATAAAGGATGGTTTTTACCTTTAACTCATAAATTACACTATTGCACGTGTCAAACATCAAAATCAATCATTACCCCTTATTAATTAGTTCTTAACCCTGTTACATTCACAAGTGCTGTCAAATTCTCCTACTTCGAATAAGTATGCGTATTTTTCAACGGATTTTTATCTTCAAAAGTCTTCAAATTTAAACCAGGTTTTTATCAGAACACTAGTAGCAATCCTTATTCCTAATTAACCCTACTAATACTTTACGTAAGTACAGTCACAATCAAAACTTCTGAAGTCTTGATATTCCCCGTCGAAGTTGGATAAAAAGGCGTGCTTCTTTAAAAAATGCGGACACCTGAAAGGCTCCATGTGCTGGAAAATCAATACTAAGCCTGTCGTACGCGTGATACCAACGAAAAACTACTACAGCCACCCCAACTCACCCTACGTGGATTTTTCTTCACCCTATCCGCCCCCACCGGCTTAGGGGAGAAAGGGGACGCAAAAAGATGCCCGGTTTTTTTCTCATTCGCGTGTGTTTTTGTTGACTAAACTTTTCTACGAACGAAACTCGACTTTGAGACTTTAGGACTGGGTTGATTTTAGATCCGACACGGTCTTGATATGTGGACGATTGTCATGTCGAATTTGCGAAGTAATTTCAATCTTAAAATGTGGATAATAAGGTGGGATTTGGATTGGAGGCTCATTATCAAAAAATGCCTCAGTAAACGTGGTATATGGGAGTTATTCGGTCTTCGCAACGAAATTAGGGTCTGTATATCGCTCGGATGCCTAATGACTTCTTATGATTTTGATGTCATGTTGCGTGTAAGATGCATCGAGTTTATTTGATTCGGCATTGGAGGGTTGGCTGATTCGTATTCGCAGCGAATTTCAAATTTGAATGAATTCGAATTTCAGACGGAGTTTTAAATTGACAGCTGTCAAAATAACGGTCATTCGTTATTCCAAGATAATTGTGTCGTTTTACTTTAAAATGAAGCCCTAGGGGTAGGCAGACATCTAAGTACCTATCAGTTTTCTTTTCTTTCTTTCGTTTTCACAGCGTGGTAAGTAAACTCAACACCATTTTGGGACTGTGTTTTCCATTCCACGTTCCGATTTGCTAAACCAAAGTTTTATTTGTTTTATTTTATAACTAAGTATTGATTTTACAATATTGTTTATGGATATTGCTATCCATTATCCATATTATTACAGCAATTATTTTTGTTCCTGTTGTTATTAACTCGGCTGGTTTATTGCCACGTTAATGGTAGGCTGCCATGGGGCTTCTGAAGAGTCCTACTAATATTGTAAATGTGAAAGATTGTATGGATGGATGGATGGATGTTTGTTACTCTTTTACGCAAAAACTACTGAACGGATTTGGATGAATTTTGGCACACAGATAGTTTATAACCAGGATTAACATATATCATACTTTTTATCCCGATATTCCCACAGGAAGGAAACTTATGCGAGTAAAACCGCGGGGCACAGCTAGTTCCTAAATAAAATAACCCCATGTTAAAGTTCAGCTTAGAAGTAATGTTAGCTAATAAAAGTATTTTATAATGAAAGAAGTCACAGGCCATTCCGATAGGATCTAACAGTTTCCTAACGATTACGCCAACGACTGTACTTTGAGTGACTAATTAGCAAAACGATCTGATAATTTTGAACATTATTACGGACGTAGTTTCAGTGTTTTCCGTCAGAGGTCGCCACACGTAATGCGTGTCGCATTCCTACACATCTGTTGTACACATGAACGACAGACTTGCTCTCCTGGTTTTGAGAAAATCTGATTTCACTATTCAATCAAAAAAATCAAAATTTTAAGTCAGTTATTTAAAAAAAAAACAGCTTTTCCATACCTTTTTACCATGTAGTTTTCGCACGTTTGGATAAAACAGTAGTTTTTTTACTCTTTTGCTAATGTAAATATAGTGATCCTGTCTGTTTGCCCAGTGGTTGAGCAATACGCGTCACATATTCAATTCCTGTACGAAACTAATATTTGTAAGACTAAGATGGTTTAGCGTCCAATGTCCAGCTGTTTATTATCCAGGGACAGCAGATCTACAATAACAGTATTGACGATATCATAATGAAGACCCTTAAGTTTACTACCTTCACTAACTTTATCACCAAAAGAACTCCAAAAAGTGGTCAGAAGCCTTAACCATAAAAATAAACACAAATCATTCACACACGATCAAATCTCAGATAAAATCAGCCCACAAAAATTAAAATATGAAACATAAAGTTTTATATCCCTACGACCAATGCCAGTGTGGGTTGTTAGACTGTCCAGTCACCGACCAATTACAAGAGCAGTGAGTAATAAAAAATGTTCAAATGATTTTATCAGTAAACTAAGTAGCTGTCGCTGGCAACTTTGTACGCACAACTATAACCCTTCGTTATAAATTTATGGGTTTAATTTTTTGTTTTTTTGTATAAGTGCGAGAATATCATTTTTTTCAGAGGGTGGGGTGGGGGGTTCACTGACAAGTATCTTATGGACTTGAAATGACACCTGTCACGGGAACATAGAAAGACCTACACTGTCCTCCCATACCTAATAACATTTTAATTTGAAAACTGTAAAATTAAAAGTGTAACCGTGTGAGTTTCTTGCCGGCTCTTCTCCATAGGAAACGACTAATTGGAACCGTGCACCTAGCTTCTGACGTTTCATAAGAGCGCTTGTAGGTTTATGTGAAATAAAATATTTTGATTTTGATGATTTTTATTTTGAACACCGAACAATACCTTATCAATTAAGCTGGGACTTAATTGACAAGATGGTTTTGTAGGCATTTGACATTTCCTAATGTCATAAAATGATCTTGGATGGTCATCCAGAATCATTTTATAACATTAAGAAAGCCACGTTTATTTTGTATTAGCACAAGGCCACAATATTCTTGTCAGAGGTTTTATTAGACTGTGTCCTGTCAGCCATAGAACAGTTTTACTATAACTAGCCATTAGCTGTTGCATATTTCTAAATTTTTGTTAGGGAATTAATGAAAGGCGACTGGTTTAATTCCCATGTCTAACCGTGCTACTGAGTTTTTTCGATTCCAGTTGACTGCATAAGTTTCGGAAAATATACGTGTGATATTTATTTAAACTCCATGCACATAGTTAGGCTTAATGCCATAGGGAAATTCTCTACCAATCAACCCTTGGGTTAAAAGGACAACATTGTGATAGGTGTACCAAAAACATGTAGTTTTGAAATTTGTATGTTCTGTTCTATTCTAATTTTTTATTAATGACAAACAAAGCCGATGTCGACCATTCTACCAATGTCTAAAGTAACTTGGTAAAGCAAGTGTGCATTGATTAAAATTAAAAAATAAATAAGTAGGGTGATAAATAATCTTCCATGATACAGTTGGTCTTGTGGGATTAGTATTGAAACTGAACTGAAACAAAACTTTTTATGTTATTTCATAACTGGCAAAATGTCATACATCAGATGGCGATCAAACTGAAATCTTTTCACTCGTCTCGGTTTAACCAACAGGCTATTGTCACTCCTAATGACCAACACCGCTTTCAGGTGTACAGGTCCGTCCACTGTCCGACCAATTACAAGCACACAAAGTAATAAAACGTCCAAATGATGTTATCAGCGGATAAATCGGGAGTGTATCTGGAAATCGCTCGTTAGTTCAAGTGAGCGTGGTGTGCGCCCACGTCGCTTGTGTTAGATAAGTTTATACAGTATTGTCTGTATTGTTAAGTCTTTGAGGTTATTCATTAAATCATTTTGTAATAGACTGTTCAGTTTTTTTTAGTCCCTAGCTACATGTTAAGTTTACTTTCGAAAAGAAAAGAAAGAAAGAATATTTTTTTATTCTGCACACAAATTACAAATAAAAAAAGAAAGAAAGAAAGAAGAAAGAAAAAGTATTTATTGCGACTCGTACAGGATCATAACTAAACTAAACACAGTTAAAAATAAAACAAATTGTATAAATAAGTAACAAAAGGAAAAAAAAACAAAGTCCTATACGAGGCCAAAAGGCTCCTATCTCAGCATGATGCTTCGACATTTAAAAAATAAATGTCGTAGCGCTGGTATTCTGATAGGGCCCGCTGTGATGTCACGGGCAATCACAGTAATAAAAAGACATACTTACAATAAAAAAATAAATTAATAATAAATAAATTTCTGTTTATGACGATAAGCAGGAAACAGCAGGACGAGGGATGCACAAAACTGCATTAAATGGCCGCAAAGAAGCACCGTCCATACCCGTCAGTCAGTGAATCGATGGACGATGTGCTGGCTAGCTGCCATTATGGTGATGATGATGATTATGACGATCCAATGTCAAACCTTTGTTTAATGTTTACTTAAAACATTTAGTTCCGCAAGCACCCCAATTGCGTAACACACTTTCAGAATCCGAAGAATTTTAAAAGAAATTCCTAAACCATTGCTTCATATGTTTGAAAAATTCGTCTGCTCAACAACGTATGGTGCGTTTGTTTAGGTGATTAAAAAAAGGTAAACAATCTTGGTATGTCTTTTTATCTAAAAGTTGTTTAAAAATTGTATCTAAAAATGTTTACAATTAGGTATTTACCTAAATTAATGTTAGGTAATAAACTAAATTTAATTATCCTTCGTATGTATTTTATACGACTACTTTAATATAAAAAGACATACCAAGATTGTTTACCTTTTTTTAGTCACCTAAACAAACGCACCATAGATAACGCAATGGATGTTGTCGAAATGTCAAAATGAAAGTTAAGTATTACAAATTATTAGTGAGTTACGCAATTACCCCATTATTAACCAAAAGTCTACTCCGGGAAAGACCACTATTTATTTATTAAAACTTTATGCACAAGTAAAAAAATACTGTACAAAGGCGGACTTAATGCCTGAGGCATTTTCTTCCAGTCAACCTTAGGGT
Source organism: Apamea sordens (assembly GCA_945859715.1). Classification (NCBI taxonomy): domain Eukaryota; kingdom Metazoa; phylum Arthropoda; class Insecta; order Lepidoptera; family Noctuidae; genus Apamea; species Apamea sordens. The sequence continues at coordinate 16,712,210 of OX244001.1, forward strand.
TGGTTAAAAAAAACATGGTAGGTGCAACATACGGGATAAATATCTATTGAAGTATACACTATTGAACTTCATGCAGGATTCATGACGTTAAAAACCGCTCCAACTGCAACAAGTACCTACTACTTACAATAACACTACATAGGTACGCCACGCTTAGGTATCCACGCTTGGCATAATTTCCGATCGTCATAAAAACGCGCCAGCAGATAGGTCATCGCCCTCGCTAGTGTGGAGTAGAACCAAGTTCTTGCACATAATGTTAATTTGTTAGCGTTTACAGAGTGAATGGTTAGTTCTCAGTAAAGCTTAGTGATTAGGCATTCAATTAGCTCATTGTTCGTACACAACACCTATGCAACTTAACTTTTGTAGGGATAGCAGAATAGTATATTTTTTTTGATATACACAAGTCAACCAAACACTTCTCACAGAGAGGAGGCCTGCGTGCCAGCAGTGGGAACATCATCTAAGGCTAAATGCTGATCTCCTCATGACTAACATAGTTTTAAGACAATGTAATTCTAACAAAATGATGGTCATCTAAATGGTCTGAATTAAACGAATTTTATTTTATTTCTTTATTTTTATATTTATGCAAACAAACATTTGGAACTAAAAAAAAAAAAATACTTATGGTTTGTTCCAAAAGTATGTGATAAAAATGTAAACAAATGGATTAGAAGACGCCTGTGGATGCCAATTTGAAGTGCCACTTTCAAAATGAGTGCTTTTATTTGATTATTTGAGTACTAAAATCCGAAATTCTAATATTTAATCACCGATGTTTTTAGTTTGACAATTGAGGTTACTTTGATAACGTTCATGTCCGTCGATGATTTTTCAATTACAATTTAATAATAATTTAAAAAGAAATATTGTTGAAAAAAGTGGTGAGGTAGTGGAAACCTTTTAAATACAGATGATTGTGTTACTAATTATTTTATTCAGTAAGGAATAGCTTTGTTTACACTTTCGTCAGATACTTTACTTACCTACCTAAATTTCTTGTTCATTTCTCCTTTCGTAGGTCTGCTGAAAGAAATTTCTTAAGAAATAAGCATCACCTTTGTACTCAATAGGTACTTATATATTGTATTTGTATCCATTTCACTGTGTACATAAATAATAAAATAAATAAATACTTTTGGAACAGACATTAAATAATGTTATTAGAGCACAAAGGAATTGCTTATTTAATCAGAAACTTTCAATAGACCTGCGACACGAGATTTGCGTGAGATGTAGATCAGAAACAGTAAGTAAACAGTGAAATAGTTTTAAGAAACTGCCCTTGAATGAATTCTTTTGTTTGGATATAAAATTTTGTTGGTTGAAACCAACAAAATTTTATCTCCAAACAAAAGAATTTAAAATGTCAACTTGATGTAAATATGTATTGGAATAGATCAGAAGGCCAATGCCAAAAAAGTGTCAAAAATGTAGGGTACCTATTTTTGACAGATTGAGACTGAGATCAGACTGTGAATGTTTTTAAAATTAAGAGAATTGCTTCTCTGAAATAAAGCTGGTGACAACAACAAGAACAATTGAAAAATACTAGGTCTTAAAGAGAAGGTCCTTTGAAACAAGAGGACATCCTAAGAACTTCTATCTTCTTCATAAAATAATGACGTAACTGAAATACGCTCATAGCATCCTTGGCATTCAGTCCAGATTCCACTGTCGAAAGTAATAGATGAATTAATAATAATTGACATTCCCAACAACATTTTCTTTATTAACCCATTTAATAGTAGTGAATCTGCTGTCGGTACTTGATAACATCTCTTCACGGTAGCGGCCGCGGACAAAGGAGTGTTCTGCTGACGTTACATCAGTACATGAGGCCGGGCCAAATCACTAGTTTTATCTTTCATAGGATGCATACAGTATGTTATTATCGCCATTATCGTGTGTTTCTAGGTTACTTATATCATGGTATATTACATTATGAATAGGAGATGCTGTTTTTTATTTAGTTATCAGTTAGGTTCAGTTCATCATCACCATCCACAGCCCGACTTTCCCCACTGCTGGGCATAAACCTGTATTTTCTTGTGCCAATCCCCACGCTTCTATGCCACCGTCATCCAGGTTTTGCCCGCGATGGCAACAATGTCGTCTGCCCATCTCGCAGCCGGACGACCAAAATCTCGTCTTCCAGTCCTTGCACACCACTCTGCCACAGCCTTACTCCACCTGTCATCACTGCGCCTTGCCAGTTGTCCTGCCCAACTCCATTTGAGTTCCATAATACGTGTTCCGATATCGAAGATCTACTTCTAGTTACCTCTACCTATCCTTCGGTAAAAATAGGCGTGATTTTATGTTGTTAGTTAGGTAGTTATTCTATTGTATTATGTACTAACAGCGCCTAATAATTTCACCCACATATGTATCGATCCCGTGTGAATATCGGGATAAAAAGTATCTTATGTGTAAATCTGGTTATAAACTATCCGTGTGTCAAATTTCGTTCAAATCCGTTCAGTAGTTTTAGCATGAAAGAGTAAAAAACATCCATCCATCCATCCATACAAACTTTAGTAGGAAATAAGATAGGATATGCCTTCACAGTAAACACACTATTTTGATCAAGTGTGTATGCTCTTGATCTTAAACTATTTAACCGGTTTAATGCCGTAATTACAGAAAGAATTAAAAAGCCATTGAGTCTCGTGTGGATCCGCGTTCATACGAAGGGTTGAAGCTGAGTGCAGACCACGGGGCACGGAATCGCCGCACTGACAGCGTCTATAGACGGCAAGACTAGGGAATGCAGTTTCGAACTTTTTTTCGAGTTAATAACTCAAAAAAAGGGCCGAGATCTCGAACGAGATTTGAGACCGTATGGCTAGCACAACACAAACTCATAGTCAAAGTTGTAAAAATGTATCAAATGGAAAACCGGTTTTGCAGCATGACACAAGACAAAACAGTTGTTTCAATTTTTCGTTTAATTTATAATACTGATTCACAGTCAGAATAAAACATCCTAAAATCTAAAATTTCCAAAAACATTCTTCTCTGCAGTAAGTTTCTAAAACACTTTTCAAATACATTGACATAAAACGATTATTGAAAACACTGCCGTCCTTCATACTCGATAATTCGACTAATATAAAGAAAGTTCTCTAACAGAACATAACGGTACCTATAGTACGTAGTTAAATAACAGTTTCAATAGCACTCGAGGCACTACAAACTCACGCGCACCCAAAATAAAATAAAATCGATCGTTATTCGAGGCAAAATGTCCCCACCCTTCAATTTGAAATCGGCAAAAAAAATTGTAATGTTGTTAAAAGGGGTGTGCGTTTGACAATGATAGAAAGAGAGGGAATGATATTACAAAAGTTTGTTAGAAGAGTTAGTCAGGATTAGAAAGGGACGGATATATTTATTGAAATGTTCGTACGGAATAATAATTTGATTTTGTGTAAAGGTATGTGTACACGACACCGGTAGAGTTTGTTCTACAAATTCTAACTTAGGTAATTACGATGAAAATGTTAGGTATGATGTGATAAAAATCAATATGAATTTAAAATTTTATCTAAATAAAAAAATATAGAATCAGTCCTAATAGATAAAAAAGGTAGGTAAACAGTTAAGTAAAATCAAAATCAAGTCATTTATTCAAATTAGGCTGAGAATCAGCAATTTTCGAACGTTAAAATTACAAAAGACAGTCCCCCAAAACGCCCGCCCTTCACCACTTCCTAGTGTTTTCTCTGGGAAGAAGTGGCGCAACAAACTCCCCAGCAGCACAGCTGTCTGTTCAGTTAGAAAATACTTGATGGTATACAGTCTAACTATCAGCGGCAAACATACTATGTCTACAACTTGGAATACACCAAGAGCGTGTCTGCGTTGCTGTATGTACTCTGCCGAGCGCCCAAAAATAATGGTGGACATGCTGGAGCAGACGTTCGCGCTACCCGAGACTATTGTGTTATATGAGATTGCCCTCGTCCAGAATTTGCCTAAGATAAGCCATCACCAAAGAAAGCTCAATTCTTTTGCATGTAGATTGCGTAACTGCATAGCCGTCATTAATAATAGATTGAACCAAAAAAAAAATCTGTGTTCTGGAAAAGTCTAGAAATGGGAAAAATGCTGAAAAGTATCTATAGATAGGCTTTTTTTACATCTGGTTAGACTGGAAGTCAGCCCCAACATATTTGGGAAACGGCTAGGCTAGGCAGATGATGATGATGAGATAGGTTTTTCAGATATCAGAAATCACAGCAAAACTTATTTTCTATAAAATTATATGAATGATATAAAATCTTCCTGAAAAAAAAAAAAAATGGCTGAAGCTAAATTTCAAAATTGTAGCAATGGAAGTTCATAGACAAGCTCTGGGTCAAAGTATTATTGCAGTTTGCTAGAGTCTAAATAGGTACCTGCTTATTCTATTGAGGTAGTAATTAAGTACTACTTGATATATATATACCCCCAATAAAATAACTGGGTAGTAAAGTTAAGAGAAATGCTTAAAATCTTAACAGATATTGCTCCTTTAATTTTAATTTCCTACTAAACTTCCAATACACTAAATTCTAATCATTCTAAAATTAGAATGAACAGACATTTTCTTATTGGATTCTTATAAAGTGCATACATCTTCATAAAAGAGCCGAGAAATGAATATAAATGCTTAAAAGCGTACAGAATAAGATGTGAGGTGGCAATTTGAACAGAAAATGAGACAGTTTACGTTTAAAGTCACGTACAGGAGGTGGCAAACAGGATATTTACTCAACTGGGCTCGGTTTAACGAACGCTACTAGTACTGCCATCTATGTTGTCATAAACGAACAAATAAATAATTGAAGAAAAACCTTTAACGAATAGTGACAAAAGAATTATGATTAAAAATTATTTCTTAACTAGTAAATACTTACAAAAAATTATGACGTAAAATTAAGACAAAATAACTTTTACAATGATTGTTGAGAAAGCGTTACAAGCGCCATCTGTTATCGAGTAGTAGCATTAAAAACTGTTTTACAACTAAATTTGACGTTTCTGGCACCCTCGTGAATACAGGGACTGCTTTGTGTATGTGTGAGTGAACCAAAGCGCTCGAAATTCAAAATTGTAGATTGGGGTTCATCGTTTCTTCGAATGTTTGAATTTTAGCGGCCTTCCGCTAGTTTTTTATTTTCATTTAGGTTAAGAAAACTGTAGTTATTTGAACGACTGGAAACCAAATTAATTAAATATAAAATAATTATAAAATAAAATAAATTTTATTTTGTACCTACTTACAACATACCTACTTACCTACCCATAGGTAGGTAATGAGACGCTTAGACTAGTTTGCAATTTCCAAATTGTAAAGTAACAGTAGGTATATAATTTATTTAAGTATTATTAGGGTCTTCAACAATGAGTACAATTGTTGAAGAGTCTAATAATATTTAAATAAATTAAGCTGAGAAAGACCAAAAAAATAAATATCTTGACAGTGATGCGGACGAATTTTTTGATGCCCAATGAGCTCCTGCCTTTTTCTATATTTTTTTGTATTATATATTTGTATAAAATACAACTTTCAAGTTAAACAAATATCAACTAACAATAATATATTAATTGTATATATTATTGTTAGTTGATATTTGTTTAACTTGAAAGTTGTATTTTTACTTTAAAAAGAAATTCTTAACTTAATTCTTAAATAAAAATATCTTGACTTAGCACACGAGGTTGTTCTCATGTGGAATGTGAGCTTGGTTCTCATTGAGCTGATTGTCGTATCGGCCAATGGCCTAATGGCCAAAATCCTCGATCAACATCTCTCGAGACTCTCGTTAGGCGGTTGAATCAAGGGCCTGATTCAAAACGCAGTACCTACTCCTCGATACGACTCGCATTGTGAGGAGGTTCCTGTCTCTGGAGCCCTAATCACCGGTAGCTTGGGCTCCCGATACCAGCGGATTACTATTTTTTATATTATAAATGTTTTTTTATAAAAATAATTAAAAATGTATATAATAAACTAGTAAGTAAATAAATAAACGGAATAATAAAGACATATTTTTTGTCGTAGATACATAAATAGTTAGTACAACAAAAAGCAGGCATAAACAAAATGATTTCTAATTATAAAGTTTTGTTAGCCGTTTGTTAAAAGTAGGAAATATAGTATAAATTAACTAAAGATATTTTTATATTACTTTTTTATAGTAAACAAGTCTGAAAGTCTTACTACTGCGTAAAATATCTACGACACAGCGGCTTTTGTACTCGATGAATGCAAAATCAGCTGAGTATTGAATATCAGGCTATTATGAGCACATAATAGCCACTTATTACTAAATAGAAGCTCAAAATAATAGCAGACCTCCATGATAATCACAGACGGCAATTATTTGTTGAATACCTACCTTTATTATTTAATATACATGATGTCTAGTTATTTATTTATTCAGTAGCAACATATCCTCATTTACTTTTGCCATAGTTCCAATATAACTTTTTAAATTCATATTAAAATGTACTTTCTAAGTTTATCTGGACATCACTGACGGTCTGTACTTTTCGCAGTTTTTATTAACTCAATCTCCGACGAACTAAATTTTTAATACCATCTTTATGCAGATGATTTACAAATTTACTCGCGGGCTGAGTAACAAACATCATATTCAAACTTAAACATTTGTAATATTAGTTAGGATCAACATTATAAACACTGCAAAATCACAAATTTAGTCTTTGGCGTATATTATTAAAATAACAAACTATTAAGTAACAGAAACTAAAATATCAAACTCTTAAATGAATTACAAAAGCAATCATATAGCTCGATCTTTGAAAAAAAAATTATTTAAAAAAAATGGAAGCTTTAATTACAAGATAACACTAAAAAAACAAAATAATATCCTAAATTAACTAAAACTATTTACAAACTAAAATATAGCGTCGAAAAATTCATCCACATCGCTGTCGACTGGTAATGTACCCAAGACACTGGCGGCATTGCCACTTGCCACGTTGTATGGCAATGCTCGATCTTAGTTAAAACATGTTTTCTTAGAAGTAGCCAATTTCACGACAAGCAAAAAGTCGAAGGGTTTTCCTAAAATAGATGGTTACTATGTAATATCATACGAGCCAAAGTCATATATTCAAATTAGGCTGAGAATCATCATTTTTCGAATGTCAAAATTACAAAAGACAGTCCCCCAAAAACGCCCGCCCTTCACCACTTCCTAGTGCATTTAAACTCAGCTAGCAACACAGCTGTATGTTCAGTTAGAAAATACTTAGCGTATTCAACCTATAATGTTCCCACTGCTGGGACACAGGCCTCCTCTCGGTGCGAGGGAGTAGGTCATAATCCACCACGTGGGCCCAGTGCGGGTTGGTAGATATCACATGTATTCGAATTTTTGGTTCTAGGGCATGCCGGTTTCCTCACGATGTTTTCCTTCGCCGTTTTGAGAGCAGTGGTGATGAAATATAATTTACACAAAGTAAAGCGCCTGTCTGGGTTCGAACCTACGACCTACAACTCGTCGCGGCCATTACCACTGGGCCACCACTACTCTAGAAAATATTTGATTGTATACAATACTAGGTATGCAAAGTAATTAGCATTACAAGACACAGAACTATTTAATTAAATTATTTGCCATAATGTCAGCTAGCCACGCCAATATACCCACATTAAGATCACCATCATCATTATCAACCTTGTTTCATCCACTCTTGGTAATAGGCCTCCTCTATTTCGTGCTATGCTTCCCTGATTTATTACACAGAGCTGCAAGCGACAAACTTTAGAACTAAAATCCACATTCTGACGGGATCATTTCACGCTGTTTTACAAAACATCTGATAGTTGACCCGCTGCATTGATAAATGCAAAACTTTAAACAATCTTTCGTGTTAAAGTTCAGTAATGAATGATCAGTGCGAGTCTCTTCCTGATCTTCCCCGCGAACTGTTGGTATATTGGCGTGGCTAGCTGACATATGGCAAATAATTTAATTTTATGTTCTGTGCCTTGTAATGTTAATTACTTAACACCTAGTATTTTATACAATCAAGTATCGCTGTGCTGCTGGGGAGTTTGTTGCGCCACTTCTTCTTCCCAGCGATAGCACTAGGAAGTGGTGAAGGGCGGGCGTTTTTGGGGGACTGTCTTTTGTAATTTTGACGTTCGAAAAGTGCTGATTCTCAGCCTAATTCGAATAAATGACTTTTGATTTTGAACTTCTGAATGTTATCCAACCACCCATCTGGCTGTTGGTCTGCGACACTCCTTCAATTGTCACTCGGAAGTCATTCCATTACAGCTCTGCCCCACCTGCCATCACCACGTCTAGCCAATTGTCCTACCCTCCATTTCCTCCATTTCAGAGCCACTGCCCGTATTCCGACATCTTGAAGCACTATATAACACAAAAATACCGTTAAAAAACTTCTTTCTGACTTTTTCTCTTTATGCTCGTCTCCTAAGGAGCGTGCCTAGAACCTTTCTCAAGAATTGCGCTATCAAATGCCAAAAAAAAATGTTCAATTCCGACTGGCAGTTCCAAAGAATAACGCGTTAAAAAAAAAACAAACTCTTCAGCTTTGGTAGTATAAATGAAAATAATGAGAACGCAAAACAATACAACTGTATAACTTATGTCGTTGACTGTACTTGTTAAGAACAATACACGCACTCATGTAGCTCCAAAGTCCCACTATAATTATTATTTAAATTATTAATGGCTACACATTGTTTTCTGCGAAAATAACATTGCAAATGATGTAGCTACAATTATTACAATTTTATTTAAATGCCTATGCAATTATTTTAGATGCAAGCAACTGAGTCGAAAATGGCCTTCAGGCTAAATGCGCGCACGCAACTAGAAAATTAAGTTATACGCTTTGACTAGAGTTTTCAAGTTTTTAATGCAATTTTATTAATGTTTTGTTATAAAGATGCTCTTTACAGCCGGTGTCGCATTTGCAATGGTGAGTAAAAAAATGGGTAGGAATTGTAAGTTTCTTGTCTAATTTTAAGTTATCTCTTACTAAAATTACTATTGTTTTATCTTTGAGTGGAAGGCGTAATAAAAGTTATCTGGCGATGGAAAAATCAGCCCGAAATAAACTAACAAACTATTAAAATGAAAATATAGTGTCTTATCCTAACGAAAAGTAGGTATTAACAAACTAAAATATGGCGTCAAAATAAATTAAATGAATGTAAACCTATTTTGCCAACCATACCATTATCAAAAAAAAAACATGTCCTTATGACTCATCTGTCTCCCAATAAATATAACTATTCGTAACTGGGTCACACTTAACAACTAAAAAAAAAAATAACAAAAATAGTATAAAGCTACTGGCAGGTAAATCAGATTGCAAGCGATGCATGAAAAATGACTCCGAGGGATCGTAATTAAAAAAAAAACGCACCGACAATAGAGTTCTTAATTTAAATTCGAACGTTACCAAAAAAAATACCCCTATCAAGGGTCATTTTTTGCAAACTGAACAAAAAATGACCCTCATTTTAGTGTCACTGGAATGAAACAAAAGATGAAATTTGACTACTACCTTTTGATATTTTTTGATTTAAAGCTTATGTTACAATGACAAGAGTTGAGAAAAAATACTGGATTCCGCGACGAAGACAAAAGTTTTTTTTTTGTTTTTTTTTTTTACTTTTTGATTATAATCAGTAGATGTCGCATCTTTATTTGTGACGGTTCCGGATTTATTTATTATTTTTATTCATGATGCAAAAACATTGCAATAAGCCGTAGTAAGCCTTTGCATTGCTAAATAATATTCTCTACACTAACGATAACATGCGATTTTAAAGAGATTATTCAGTTATAATTTAAAAACCTTAAGAGTGAACTTTCGTTACTGGCCGTAGTATCTACATAGCATAATCAGCCTATAATGTTCCCACTGCTGGGACACTGGCCTCCTCTCTGTAAGAGAGAGTGGGCTATAACCCACCACGTGGGCCCAGCGCAGGTTGGTGGATGTCAAACGAATTCTTAGTTCTAAGACATGCCGGTTTCCACACAATGTTTTCCTTCACCATTTTGAGAGCAGTGGTGATGAAATAATTTACACAAAGTAATGTGCCAGAGTTCGAACCAACGACCGACCAATCGTAAGTCGGGACCGTTACCACTGGGCCAGCACTCCTGCAAGCAACATGAAGGTACCATAACGATGTTAACGTTTAGGATACCTAGTGCTTAGGTATTAAAGTGTTATTGAATTTTCCGTCTGGAAATTCTCAATAGTCTCGCCCCCTTTAACATGGGACACCTTTCCCCGCTGAGAAATTCCAGATAAAAAAAAACAATAACACTTTGTCCGCCCTGGGAATCGAACCCAAGACCTCATGCTCAGCGGTACCACTGACGACCATTAGACCAGCGAAAATAAAAAAGGAAAATTTATTTTTATAATAAATATTGTTCTCGTTTTTTTACAGTAACTGACGCGTTATGAAAGAGGTTTGGCTGGAAATACACGAAGAACACATTCAAACATGGCACCGCGCTTACTTCATACTTCTCGAAAATACCCAATTTTATGGGTTCAAAAAGATTCCGGATCCTGAACACCCCTCACCATTGTCATTATTATCTTATGGATAAAGCGCTAATCAAATTCGAAGACAATGATCCTGACCACACAAGGAATATCTTTACACTAGCCATGCCGTCGATGTACCCTGTAGAGTGTAGATAAAGAGTTAACACGAATGTTTTCAGCCGAAAATGATGGCTTTTGGAACTATGGAATATTATTGTTGTTCTTTTCGGAAACGGGAACGAAAAATGCAGGTGAAAACCAGTAGGATGATTTAAATCCAATGTGGCAGTGAAGAATCCTGACATTTCTTTAATTCTAATATAAAATATTAAACTGTACAGCCGGTCGATTCTGTAAAAATCTCACCGTGAAAACTCAAGTGAAGTGAACTTAATGTGAGTTGTCAGTAGTGTCAATCCCTAGCATTATTTGGAATGACAGCTCACTCCACGCTCACTTCACCCTTTTCACGGTGAGATGGTTACAGAATCGCACTGCTGGTACAGCAGGTCCCGGACGCACGCAGTTGTTTTAAATAACGGAACGTAAAACGGATTCTACAATCAATCTGCGACATATTCACGGAGATGTCACTTGAGTGAGTTTCGAAGTGAATTACTTTACAAAAAGCACCTGTAACATTCATACTGTTGATTAAAAACTGCGATACGACCGAAAATTAATAGATATATCAATTTTATCGACGACACAAATATTTAGATGTTAACAAACAAGCCGTATATTACTTGCCGTCTAATCTAACAGTCCAGCCGTTCGAACGCACATGTTAGGCAGATGGTCCTAACGCCTTTGTTCGTCTAAGTAAATAAGTCTAAGTACATATGTGTGAAGGTTTCTAGAGCTTAAACAAGGTGCTGTTGCGTCATTAAGGCGAAAACGCAAGGGTAGCCCGCGAAATTCTAATTTTCTTATATTTGTTTTGCAGTTTGCAACGGGGTAATTGCGTAACATACTAATAGTAGCAATGGCTTTCTTGTTGACAGTTCAAAAACATTCATTGCATTATTTACGTTGTTGAACACACACATTTTTCGAACATAATACGAAGCAATGGATGGTATCCATAAAATTTTTGGAACGAAGTTTCTTATCGCGCGTTGCGAAAGGGGGCTAGACGGAAAAAATTAAGACCAAAAGTTGGAACGACACTTTTTGCTATAGTTGTAAGCCGTGCGGCGTGCGCGTGTTTCACTGTCTGTCTCTCTCTCTCTCTCTTATAGAAAGCAAGCCACCTGTCCCTTGACACCTCTCAAATTTTTATTTTATTCTTTATTAAAAAGAACCAGGTTCTTAATAATTAATTACAATCTAGCCTATAAGACTAATAAGCAATTTTAATCTAACTTAATTTATTACGTGATATTATTTTAAAACTTAGAATAGTGTTTATTGTACACACGGCTACACATTAAGCTATGCAAAACCAGTATTGGCTGACCGTTCATTGTGAGAAAATATCATATAAAGTGAGGCCAAGACAAACTGGTTTTGTATAGCTTGACGTGTAGCCGTGTGTACTTTACACAAGTCCATCCATCAAAATGACTGAGATTAAGATTAATAGTGCGTTACGTAATTTTAGGGTACAGCAGTGCGATTCTGTAACCATCTCACCGTGAAAACTTTGGTGAAGTGAGCGTGGAGTGAGCGGTCATTCCAATTAACGCTAAGCGATTTACACTATTGTCAGTTCACTTCACCTAACTTTTCACGGTGAGATTCTTACAGAATAGACCGGCAGGTCAGTGTCAGGTTGTTTTAAATATTATTCGCGGCTGAAACTAATATTTATCTACAGAATTATAGTCATAAAAATCATCAATACCTACAACTCTCTAAGTTCATATTACCCTATTGAATGACTATTTCATGAAATCATGAGATTTGAGGCTAATTCAAACTCAAGGAGTTTTATTACTGATTCTAATGATTATAATTCTGCAGTCATTTGTTGCGTCGCAAATCATATTTTAATCAACATACAACCTGACATTGAACTGCAAATTGCAAAAATCGTATGTAAAAGGGCTTAAAGCATACAAAAAAAAATGGCAGACACGTACCGCCATTTTGTTTTTTCAAAATGATGTTAGCTATCGATTTATATACCTAGTTGAAGCGACGCAACTAGCATAGGAGTTTCATGTTAAAGACTTTTTGTGTCAAATACCTTTTGTTTTCTTTTAGCCGTCAAAATAATGTGCACTTTATTATCTTGTCTCTCATCGTCGTTGAAAACCCTATAAGTTTCTGTTATTTTTGTTATTAGAAGAAAAGCAAGAAAGAAAAATATTTTATTCTGCACAAACAAAACGCACAGTTACAAATAAAAAAATAATAATAATAAAAAAATAAAAAAAACGTATGATAGGTACACATAAGAAGATATTAAAGTTTGTAAAACATAAGATATTAAAGTTTGTTTATTCGATTTCGCTACAAATCCGTAATTTTCTTTCACATAAAGGTTTCATGAGTGGCCACCATTTTGGAAAAATATGGTGCAGCAGTAGGTATTGCAGGCTCTATATAAAAGTCTTCAACCCCCTTTGAATTCGGCGGGCTAGCTTAGCGCATCCCCCTTAAGTGATACCCTTTATTATGCTTGTTATTTTATAATAACAGTGTAAGGAGTAAGTGTGTGTTTTAGCATTTTTTGTTACAAGCAGATGGTCTAATTTGTAATCTATGCTTATGGCAAATTAGCTGTACCATAAATTACTGACGTAACAGAATATAGTAGCAGTCGGAAACCTACAGTTATATTCCACTTACGGACAAACAGACGGAGAGACATTTCTTTTTATATCATACAAGGATAGGTAGGATGTGCATAACTGGGGTAGAAATTTGACCAGCACAGGAAGCCTACTCTAGGATGCACATTTGAGGGGTATTTCTCGTAATTTTAAGAACGTTCACAGTCTGATCTCAGTCTCAATCTGTCAAAAAATGCTTCTAATGTCCTACATTTTGACAAGTTTTTGACAATTGTTTGTCGCCGAGATGAGACTGCGACTAGATTTCGAACGTTTTAAATTACGAGAATTTGCCTTCAGGTCATCATCATCATTTGCCTAGCCTTTCCCCAACTATGTTAGGGTCGGCTCTTAGTCTAACCGGATGCAGCTGCAGATGCAGACTATCAGTATTTTACATGGAGCGACTGCCTATCTGACCTCTGACCTGGTAAGACTGATTGTAATACTTTCGGGGTTCTGATGACCCGTAACGACTGTCAACGAATGCATATACAGTACAGTTCTTAAATCCTTTCGTTCTAAGGGAGCGTCTTACCTATCATTACGGCGCCCCCCGATCCACTCCTTGATCCACCATGAAACATGAGGCTTCAGGGGCTAGTGCGGATCTTGGGGTTCATTCGATTAATCGAGTCTGGTCAAACCACGCTGGGGTCAGTGCATTTCATTCATTCATAGAAATTTGACTGGTACAGGAAATTGTGTTTTACGACAGAACAGGATAATCCCATTCCCAAATACTTATAAACATGTATAATCAGTCTGTAATGTTCCAACTGCTGAGACACAGGCCTCCTCTCGAACGAGTGAGCCGTAATCCACTACGCTGGCCCAGTGCGGGTTGATAAATGTCACATGTCTTCGAATTTTTGGTTCTAGAACATGCCGGTTTCCTCACGATGATTTCGTTCACCGTTTTGAGAGCAGTGGTGATGAAATAATTTACACAAAGTAATGTGCCAGAGTTCGAACCAACGACCGACAAATCGTAAGTCGGGACCGTTACCACTGGGCCACCACTCCTGCAAGCAACATGAAGGTACCATAACGATGTTAACGTTTGAGACACAGCGACTGACGATTTACTTTACGAGAAGTGGTTATCAACACGCACCCTTCGAAATTAAATTAAATGAAGTCTTTACTTGCCTGTTGTTGTTACCAATTATTTTGATGTCAGTTGGTGCCAATATCCTCGAAAACAAAATACAGTCGTACTTATTTATCATAGGCTGAAATGTAAGCATAGCATTCTTCACCAATATTATGTCTAGATTTTAAAACAGACTGTAACGGAGCTGACAGAATTGAAAACATATTTTTGACGTTTCAAAGGCTAAACTGGGACATATTATATTTTTTACACAGTGTTTTCAGTAGTGGCGCTGAGGTCACTTTGGCTGCATGTTTTGAAGCACAGAGGGCAGGATTAAAGGTGGAGCATAGTTTGTAACTCAGTTCCACATCCACATCCCGCTGCCTTATCGTCGAGGTAGCCCCCTTTACGAGGTTTGACTTACACCTTCCCACTTGAGTTTGGAGACGGTTCAGGAACTACAGAGAACAGAGAGAAACAGAAAAGTGTTTTTAAAACCTATTTACAGAAATAAACCGTTTATCATTTACCACTTTACTAGAAGAGTCCTTTCTCAAAGATAGTCTTAAACTTCCTCAAAATAAATGCAATAAAATTTCATCCTTCCGACAGCGCAGATAAAAGGTGAGTCATGTGTTTGCAGTGGCTTCCGTATATACTAAGCGATGGTCTACGTGACTGTGATGGCGTACGTCAGTGCAATTTTAAAGCCAGTGTATGGTGCAAAGGATAAGCGGAAGCGAGAATAGAAGAATTAAGTTTCTAATTGGGGACCAGTCTCGAAATTCTCTCCGCCATCCTGTTGTATAAAGAACTCTGTAAAAGTATTTTATGACAAGTGTGTAGGTCACTGACAAGGTGTTGTGGTTGCTAGGTGACAGTTTTTGTTTATCATGTTGACTAACAAAGACCCAGACTACAGCGCTACCATTTCGAACTACGCAAATAATGTCTCCATTGTAGATTTTTTTTTTAACTTTTCGAAATGGATCACACTATAAGTATAGGTACGTATTTCCTTGCTAAGAACGAAAATCCAAAGAAATTCCAAAGAATGACAGATTGAGACAGATGTTCAATTCAATTTAAATCTCAGTTTCATATTAGAGCATCTCCCTGGAATACAGGGCTACTTTAGCCCGTACGCTGCTAACTGCAAATCGAATGCATCACCCACAGCCATCGGAAATGACACTGTATATCCCGCGAAAGTATGAAGGTCAAGGCTTTTTAAACGCTAAGACCCTCCATAATCGCGAGATATGCAGTCTCAGGAAATATTTCCTAGAAAACGACATGGGGATGCATTGAGATGTAGTCGCGGTGGACCAGGGCCTCACCCCGCTCTCCTTGGCTAAAGAAACCAACCATAATTATTTAACTTAAAAAAACACTATAAAAATCTAAAAGTTGACAGTGCTGCCGCAACTGTCAACCAAATATAGATACCACTTATAAGTCTAGCCCGCTACCGCTTATAAATTGAACTATAATTATAATATGGGTATCCCCGTTCGGTAAACACAATCAATTAGTATTAAAATCATATACACAGCTGTTTTTAATTCTATAGGTATTTAAAAATATTTATTTTCTCTAAGAACTGGTTTTATATTCTACCTCCTATGAGAGAAAATTGTATAATTATTATTAGCAATAATAAGCGGACTGCAAGGCAAATGTCTCTTTATCATCATCATAATTTCAACCGAAAGACGTCCACTGCTGGACATGGAGAGTTCCCCAAGTCTCGCCACATCGACCTGTGCTTCTCGCATCCAGTGGATTCCTGCGACCTTCACCAGGTCATCGGTCCCCATAACTTGGCAGATTAGTTAATATCCACTTCAAGTCTTGTATGGAATTGATTAGTGCTAACTGCTAAGATTAGACTAGTGCTGTCATTCTACTAACCCACAGATATAAAAAACCTTCAGCCGATCAATTCTGTAAACATCTCACCGTGAAAAGTTAGATGAAGTGAGCTTAGAGTGTCAATAGTGTCAATCCCTAGCTATTAGTTGGAATGACAGCTCACTCCACGCTCACTACACTTAAATTTTCACGGTGATATGGTTACAGCCGATCGATTCTGTAAAAATCTCACCGTAAAAAGATAAGTGAAGTGAGCTTAGAGCGAGCTGTCAGTGGTGGTAATCCCTAGCATTAATTGGAATGACTCTGAGCTCACTCCATGCTCACTTCACCTAAGTTTTCACGGTGATATGGTTACAGAATCGCACTGCAGAATCGCACTGCTGTTTATGTTCGTAACTACTAGATGTGGCTAAATATATTTTTATACTTGTACTGCCATACCGTCGCATCTTCACCACCCAATTACTGCAGCACTTAAGTGTATGAAGCAAATTGGAAATTATAGACTTTCATGTTTATAAGTTCGTCGATCCACGTTGTGAAGGCCGCAGGAACACAGAACCGGTCGAAGTAGCGGTGCTTGGGGCCTATGTCCAGCAGTGGACGTCTTTCAGCTGAAATGATGATGTTTTTAAGTACCCTCTCTATTCTCTACATCATCATTCACACAATTTATTTGACGACACGTAACACGTAACGACTGCTAAACAGCCGGGTCGGGGACAGCCTGTGTTTCCGTGTGCAATGAATGGTCACCCATCCACGGACCGACTTTGGCTAGGGGATACTTAACATTGAAGATCGGCCGTGCTGTCATTATTTAGCACGAGAGAATATTAAATACCTCTTCCTGATTATTCCTATAGTTTTGTATAACTTAGAAGCATTTTTTAAATTTTGTAAATGTAAGAACCATGGTTCCGTTTTTATGATATTTTGATGTTGACTTGAAAGAGCATGGCAGTTGAGAGTATGTCATGCTCACTTAAATGTCTCACTGGTGGTAGCGCGTGTGTTAGATCATTCGGTTCCCAACAAAATGGTGAGCTGGGTGGTGCTGATCCACGCGTCATGTTCGTGAATGGGCGCCGTCGGTTGAGACTGGTCATCTCTTAACTGGCTTATTTTTAATTTTATATTTTAAATTGTTGTTTTTTTTTTCATTGTTCTCACATATAGAAGCAATAATAATAATATACCTATGATTTTGTAATAATATCTTGATTTAAAAGAGTGTCCTTGGAGTTTCTTGCCCGTTCTTCTCCAAAGAGATCTACGTTTTGTAATGGGCAACTAGCTTCACTTTCTGACTAACTGACCGACTATTTAAGATGTTGACAATTCAAAAGTGCCTGAAATGGTTTACCTAATTGAAATAAATGATTTGAGTTTAAGTTTGAGCCCCCGTTTGAGTCGTTTGAAACTTAGGACAAGTGTCAAATATCGAGTCTCTTTTCCCACCACTAGGAAAATGGTAGAACCTCTAAAATATTACGCATAACGACTAATAACTGTCGTCCTAATCATCATAAAACAGGTTTATTTTCATATAACAAGATTTACATTTTGACAGTAACAAATATACGGAACACTTCACACGGTGACATTATTTGCACCTACCTTTATTTTCAAAAACTCTTAACACGTAGATGTAAGGTTTAAAATCCTTTGACAAAATGTTTTTAATGTGTTATTAGACTTTGGTGAAAATAGAAAATATTTAAGACGGGTATTGATTGTACTATAGCAATTACAACCATTTGAAATTGTAAATGTCGTATAATAAATCGTATTAAATTGACATCATGATTGTTGTACCTAACCGTAATGGGCGGCGAGAGGGAAAATAGTGTAACCCATAATATATGGAATTGCGTGTCTAGTTAGTTGAATTTGAATTTATTATTCGACTTGAAACCAGAAGTTGATCATATCATAGTTTATGTGTCATGTGCTTGTTGAGTACTAGTTGGAAGCCGCGGTTTTGTTCGCAGCTTGGGGACACTAACTCTGTATTAAAAGTCTTCGTTCAGCCTATAATGTTCCCACTGCTGGGTCACAGGTCTCCTTTATGATGGAGGGAGTGGGCTATAATCCACAATGCGGATTCAGTGCTAGTTGGTAGAAGTCACATGTCTCCGAATTTTTGATTCTAGGGCCTGCCGGTTTTCTCACAATGTTTTTCTTCACCGTTTTGAAGTGATGATGAAATTATTCGCACAAAGAAAAGTGCGTGTCTGGATTCGAACCCATGACCTAAAACTCGGTCGGGACCGATACCACTGACTCAAAAGTGTCCTTTACCTTTGCGTTATTCCGGACTTTCAGAATCACTTGCACCATAAATCTAAAGCAAAGAATTTAAAACATCGTTCTATTTCTGTAAATCGTTTGCAGATGACAGGGAAAGAATGATGTTTTAAATAGGTACGTTTATCATTAAATGCATTGAGTGATTTGTGGTGCAGGTAGGCCTTAGTCGTCTGCCAAGTCCCATTTAAAAGCGTTTTCAATATAGGTAAGTAATAGATAAGTGAGTCCGCGTCTCTACCAAAGCGTGTCAGATCTATGCCGGAAGGAAAAGTAACATAAGTATTTTTTTTTGTAAAATGTACTGCTTTGCCAAAAGAGAATTGGCAAATAATGTGATAGGTGCCATCCGCTGTAAACTTCGAAAATAAATGCTCGCTTTTAACTAGTAAGCTATATTAATAAATACAAGTTTTGTTTTATACTTCACTAGTTTTTCTTCGCGACTTTTCTCCGCGTAAAAATTTTTGTTCCTGAGTTTTTTTCTTTTTACTCGGCTTCTTAGGGCCTTAGCGTGATGTTAAGCCTATAGCCTTCGTCAAGAATTGGGCTATCAAATGCAAAAATAATTTTTCAAATCCGACCGGAAGTTCCAGAATTCAAACAAACAAACTCTTCTTTATTATTAGTATAGATACTCGTATATGTTAGGTTGGTAAATGTCTATGGGACATTGTAGCCTGGTTCTTTACTCGATTTTAACCAATAAAACATTTATTGTTTTATTGCTTAAAATCGAGTAAAGAACCTCACAGCGAACAAAAGTTACTACAGCATCTCCTAACCGTAACTATTGTCGGATAAGTGACCGTATGCTTCAAGATTTACGTACACCTGTACAAACTTTGATAGTATGACTGGATCTGGTTAAACTGGAATTGCAAACGACTATACATTTCCGTTTTCTTGTGCAATTAAAATAGGTGTATCCAAGTCTTTAATCGTTCCCACAGCATCTTCCCTTCGAAGCAATTTATTACGAATGCAAACAATGCACCTATTAATTTTTAAGATGCAAATCGAACAAAACAAATCATAAAAACATTTCCTTTGCTTCAAGAATGACATTAAAAAAAAACAATTTATGTTTTAATAAAAAACGAATGACATTCTCGTTCCAATTTTGAAATAGAACCCGTTCGGTGGGAACGGTTGCAATGACAAAACTATTTTTATAAAAAAAAAATAATAAGAGAATGCGCACTTTGTCTATATTTTAATTTTGTTGAATTTGCATACGGTTCGAGCTGTGAATAATTTCTAATGAAATGTATGAATAAATTATAAATGAGGACAATGTCTTCAAGGCGCAGGGGAAGAGGAAGCTATAATTAAAATACGGGAGACGATAGGGTTGGCCATTTGATAAAAAGACAACTCATATTCTGACATTAGCAATTTTACGTCATCATCGTGTACCTACCTAGCTTTTTCCCAACTATGTTGGGGTCGGCTTCCAGTCTAACCGGATGCAGCTGAATACCAGTATTTTACATGGAGCGACTGCCTATCTGACCTCCATAACCCAGTTACTGGGTACGATACCCCTTGTTAAGACTGGTTGTCAGACTACTGAGTATAAATCTTCTCTTTTGTGCTCTCATCCAGGACTTCCTATTAAAATTAAAATATTGATCACCTGCTTTCAATCCAGCATTACGACACAACTATCAATTATTTCAAGTTGGCAACCCTATATTCATGAGCAGAACACTTCACGGGCTTACATCTCACTTTACCCTTTCTAATGATAATGGAAACCTGTTCCTTACTATAACAATCTTTTTTTTTTGTTTTAACATCACCTTTCCGGTACACCGTGATTGTCAACGGCGACTATTGTTGCTTTTATATTATAAACAATAAACCCAAGGGTTGAAAACAGATGTCGAGCCAAATCAGAAATGTTACATTGTCTTAATAAAAATAGAGGTGCAAAAATTTGAATAAAATTTTTGTTTATTGAAATTAGTTTTTTTAGTGTTATACCGTTTTGGATGTGGGAATGTTTGACCCCTTTTTCGGACGTCATTGTTTATGGTTGCTATTGTTTTTTTTAGGTGGCAGTTATTTTTGTTTTATTGCAAGCTGGATTGGCTATGGTGTCGGCAGATGGGTTGGATGTCTGTTAATAGTAAAAGCGGTGATACTTTTTAATATGGCGAGGACGAATGCGTAATTCGAGTCTTAATTAAACTATGACAATGTACGGTCACCAAAGGAGATAAGTAACCAGTATCGTCGGATATAGTTGAAGTTTAGTAAGAAACCGATATATGTTTTCGAGTAAAATTAAATTAAATTAATAGAAAACAAACAGTTCATTTATCAAATTAAATTTCATTCGAAAACATCCATCGGTTTCTTACTAAGCTTTAACTATATCTGACAACCCTGATTACTTATCTCCTTTAGCGACTGTCCACTTACATCTAAAAAAAATCTCTATTATGAGATGAGAGGCCTCTTCGATCAACTCAGCCCATCGCAGTCCACTGCTGAACATAAGCCTCTCCCAGGCTGCGCCACAACACCCTGTCCTCCGCCTTCCGCATCCAGTCCATCCCAGCCACCTTCCTTAGATCGCCCGTCCATCTAGCTGGGGGGCGTCCCACACTACGCTTGCCGATACGCGGTCTCCACTCCAGGACCTCTTGATTAGATAAAAAAAAACTCTGTGGTGTAGTGGCGAGACGAATGGATGTGTCACATATATAAATCACGGATTGCCTTGTTGATCTGGTTCTGGTGGTCGCAGCCTTAACCGTGGATCGACCCATGTGGCTGTTAATATTTAGCCACGAGCCCTTCGACCTAATCTTTTTCTTCTACGTGTCGCTGGCTCGACTCTATTTTATTTTAAATCTAGTTTTCCCAAAACTTTGCCACTTCCACGGCGTTGTCGGTGGCAGCGCTGACGTCACTTTGACTGCATGTTTTGGGACACAGAGGGCAGGATAGGAGGTGGAGCATGGGTTGTGACATAGCTCCACAATCACACCCTACTGCCTTTCCGTCAAGGTAGCCCCACTTTACCAGGTTGGACTTACATCTTCGATCTAATCACTATGCGATATAATGCTTGCTTGCAAATGCCTCATTGGTGTTAGAGGTAAGCCTACTGCTGCGCATGAGGCCCTGGGTTCGATTCCCGGGCCGGGAAAATTGTTATTGGATCTTTTCATCTGGAATTTCTCAGTAGCAGACCGGAGTCTGTAATTTGTGCTCGGTTCATGTCAATAGAACCCCCCTGTTACATGGAACTGACAAAATGTGGGCGTGCTATAAGTGCATCTCTGTCTTACCCTCCAGGAAATATAGTCGTGGTGTTATATTATAGTATGTCAAACCCAAAAACTCATCATCTGCCTAGCCTTTTCCCAACTATGTTGGGGTCGGCCTCCAATCTAACCGGATGCAGCTGAATACTAGCATTTTACATGGAGCGACTGCCTATCTGACCTCCACAACCCAGTTACTGGGTAATACGACACCCCTTGGTAAGACTGGTTGTCAGACTTTCGGGCTTCTGACTACCCGTAACGACTGTCAAAGATCCACGAATGACAGCCGGGACCAACGGCTTAACGTGCTTTCCGAGCCACGGAGGGGTCTCGGTATGTAAAGATGGTCACCCATCCACAGACTAACCGCGGCAAGCGTAGCTTAACCTGACCGATCGACCTGTGCGGCTGTTATTATTTAGCTACGGGCCCCTCAAACCCAAAAACTAACATATCAAAAATTGTTCATATAACGGATTAATAACACATGCTTGTTTTTTATTTAAAACTAATTTCCTTTACACACATGTATGTAGTAACCGCAGATAAAACTTCATGGTGTATTGAACTTATAAGGAATATCCTGTTTTCGACCTGTAGTATCATTTGTATGTGTTACTGTAAAACCAGCAACAGAACAGTGAACAGTGGTTAATCTCGCTTTTAGTCTAACCAAACCTATACAAGGCGTCAGGGATATCGATGGACAACCAGTGACCATGGATTCAGTACATGATCTGAACCCCTGTGGAGCTGTTCTATACATTTTGACTGCGTAGGTATTGCACTTTTCTATGAAACAGTAGTTTTTTTTTTTTTTTTTTGATAACCGATGAAACCTTCTAATCTAGGGGGTGTAGAATCATGTGCTGAATTCATGATAACAGTTTCAGTAACAGCGCGTCGATGTCAATGTGATAATCACTTTGGAATAGTTATCACCCGTACCTGCGAAATTAGCAAAAAACCCTAGCATCAAGTGGAATGACAGTTCCCTTCAAGCTCATTAATCTAAGTTTTCCCTGTAGGATTTTAATGAATAGACCGGCTGGAGTTCATTTTGACACTTCAACAACATTCATTGCGCTATTACGTTGTTGAGCAGACCAATTTTCCGAACATATGAAGCAATGGATTAGCAATATCCTTCAAAATTATTCAGATTGTGGTAGAAAATGTGTTACGAAATTCGGGTGCTGTAATAAGGCTGTGACGACGTATGATGGGATGGACTGGATGTGGAAGGTGAAGGACCGGGTATTGTGCGCAGCCTGGGAGAGGCCTGTGTCCAGCAGTGGACTGCAATGTTGAATAAGGCTATATAAACCAGTTCGATCTATTTCGTTTTTAACATACCAGCTGGTGCCATCGTCTTTGGCTACGTGTATTTTGTATTTCATAATTTTTTATAGAAATGCCCAGGATGAAAAGTAGCTTTTGCCACTTCTCCAGGTCCCAGGCTACCTATCTGTTAAATATTAAATTACATAAGGATCGGCTCCGTGGTTTAGGCGTAAATAGTTGACAGACAGACAGACAGTTACTTTCGCATTTACAATAATTTAATCATCATCATCATCATTTCAGCTGAAAGATGTCCACTGCTGCAGCGGACATCTTTCGGCTAAGCACCTCCATTTCGACCGGTTCTGTGCTTCTCGCATCCAACGGGTTCCTGCGGCCTTCACAAGGGTATTAAGTATGGATATATATAATAATTTAATACGGATTAAATCGTTATTACTGTAATGGTGTATTAGTTCGATCTTGTACAGTAACATAAAGTGCCAATAACAGGATATTCGATAGCCATTTTTGGACGATGGCGGTTCTCCAAATAAACAGTTAGCTTATCAAAGTTTTGACCAACACTCGGGCAAATCTCAAATACAGGGTTTCAATAACTTACCAATCGTTTGTTTTAGTTTTACTTTAAACTAGCTGCGTCCCGTGGTTTCACCCGCATAAGTCTCGTCCCCGTGGGAATATCAGGATAAAAAGTATCCTATGTAACTAATCCAGGTTATGGTCTACCCATGTGTAAAATTTCAACCAAATCCGTTCAGCCGTTTTAGCGTAAAAGCGTAACAAACAAACATACGAAAAATCTAATCTTTTCTCTTTAGTTTAGATAAAGAAATTCGAGGAAACGTGGTCGCAAAGGTAGTCGTTTGCGTTCATGGTTTTGTTTTTTGGCGTTATTTCTTTTTTTATTATTATTATTAATTTAATTACATTAAAATAATAAATATTAATTAAATTAAAATAGAAATAAACTATTTTAATTTTAATTTTTTTTTAATTACGCCAAAAAACAAAACATAAGGAAATGGCAGTGGTAGGATATATACATTTAATCGTAAAAAAATATTTGGCCTATAGTTTCATTTTAAACGAGAAGTATATTATAGAAATAGTACGGAATTACTTCTAACGACCACGTGACCGCGTTTTTCTCTTAACTACAGTTTCTTTTGGCTAAAATAAAATGGTCTAGACTTACCTCGAGCTCTGCTCATAATTTTTATAAAACACGTCGATTTTGTACGGTTTGGTTCAATATCCAAAACAGACAAAACAGCCAGACAGACGTGTTCGATGTCTAGTATACAAATAAAATCAATACCTAACAAAAATATACGCACACGTTTCCAAATCACCAAATTGCGACCAATTTTTGTAGAGTTAAGGTCGTTTTTAGCCCGTAGAGAGAAGTATATATGAGGTTATATATAAGAATCGGTCTGTGTGCTAACAAATCTAATAATAACGGTAACAAGCGGTGGGGGAGTGCATCTGATTTAGGAAAAAAATATCCCATCGAGTTTGGGGTGTCTTGTTGCGTACAGTCGCCGAAAAAACGTTTGGAAATTATGAAGAAGCCAAAATGAAATATTTTATGTTGAATGGTTTATTTTTCTGCAAAAATCAAACTATATTAATAAACCAGGATATAAAGTTCATTCATCATTGTAACCATATTTTTTTTAATTGTTATGTGGATAGTTTATAAAGGCAGATGAAGACCAAAGAAAAGATGGATGAACTGTGTGAAAGACGATATGACTAGACAGGAGATGACGGCTTATTGAAATATATAACAGAAGAGCCAAAATAAATTGAGATAAGAACATAAATAGTTTTTGATTAAACAATCAAAAATATACACAAAACTTTTGATGAATTGATGAACCTCATATTAATTACATAGACTGTTGGAATTTAGACATGAAAAAATACAAGCTAAACTGTACAATATCTATGAATTATAAATCAACATCATCATCGTATCAGCCGAAAGACGTCCGCTGGACATAGGTCTCCCCCAAGCACCGCCACTTCGACCGGTTCTGTGTTTCCCGCATCCAGTGGATTCCTGCGGCCTTCACAAGATAAATTAAAAATATCATAAAATTAAATCTATATATTTTAAGCGTAATGTACCTACTTTTTTGTTCATGCACTTTTCTTTCGATTTTTTAAAAATATTTTTGGTACTTAAAAGAAACTTACGACCGTTTTCCCTGACTGTACAAAGGGGATAGGTAGTAAAGTCGAATTTCTTCAAAACACCATCTCTCTTTGAAACCTCATACGCAGAAGGTATACTTATATATTTTATATGATCACTGAAGGGGAGGATTTTTTCGACTTTCCATCAACAGGAGATCGAATTTGAATATAAAATTTTTCTATTTGTAAGAATTTCTTGGGGTGGGTTTGTAAATAACGTGCCGTGTTGGGCTTGAGGGTAGAAGCGAAAAGGTAGGTGGTTAGGAACCCACTTATTTAGATTTTTTGATAGAAAGTATAAAGAGATGTATTTCGTGAGAGAGGGGCGCTTGATGAAAAAGCAAGTCATTATAAGAATATTTAATATAAATTGAATACACAGGCCATATCGAGAGCAGTGGTGGCGGAGGTATCGGCCTCGACTTGCGAGTAGTAGGTCGTGAGTTCGAACCTAGGCAGGCACTTTACTTTGTGCATTTAATTTCATCACTACTACTCTCAAAACGGTGAAAGAAAACATCGTGAGGAAACCGGCATATGTCCTAGAACCAAAAATTCAAAGACATGTGAAAAGAATATTTAATATAAATAATTGAATACTGGGCCCGCGTGGTGGACTACCGCCCACTCCCTCTCACTGAGAGGAGGTATGTGTTCCAGCAGTGGTTATGATGGTCGTCTAAGTTCTAACACCAAGTAAGGCGAAAAAAACGATTCAAATCTTTGATATATATTATGCCACAATTTTTTCATATCTCTAACTATATTTGTCAAAGGGCAGATTTTTCAATTAACAGAAAACTTTTCTCTGAGGAATAAATATTGCGGTTTAACAACTTTTGTATAGAAAATATGAAGTGTCATAATTATTCTTCAGTTAAATCCCCTCGTCTGTTAGGCAAGCTTATTTCGGTTAAGTATAGTATAATTAATTTTGTCTCATTATTGACAGTTAACCTCTTAAAAATTTATCTGAGTAAAAAAAAAAACAGGCCTAAGTAAGTATTTTCCATGTTTCATCAAATTATAATTATATTTCCGTTTATTTGTCTTTTCCTTGTTCTGCGTACCTATCCATACTCCCAAAACTGAATCATAACTTCCCTGTAACAAAGTTTTAAATTCCTCTTGTCCTTATCATCATCATCATCGGCCATCGGCCCGATGACCGTCAAAACTGACCTCTATTTCGTCCATGGTATTCACAGGAACACACCATTGAACTAAGCCTATCGATTTTTTAATCCTCAACCACCATACTTGTTAGGGTCACGGGGCGAACGTGGGGGTGAAGCGATGGGGTGCGACAACCCCTGTCCAATAGTTTATGTAAAATTTATGTGCGATGCCAATTTGTTCGATATTTCGCGTTTTAATGGTGACTGTACTTATTTTGAGTATGAAATATTCTACAGCAGTGGTGTTTGATTATTTTGGGCCTTTCTAGACTTTTAGGTCTTAGATGATTATAATGCTAAGCAGTAAATGTTTTAGAAATGATAGTAAAGTAATTATGTTCGCAAATAATTTTAAAATAATCGGGCAGAATAAGTGTGCCAAAAGCGGCAGGTGATAGTCCAAGTGCTTCCTACCAAGGGAATCTTACCAAGGGGTATCGTGTTACAGTAGCTGGGTTGTGGGTCAGATAGGCAGTCGCTCCACGTAAAATACTGGTATTCAGCTGCATCCGATTAGACTAGAAGCTGAATCCAAAAAATCAAACTCAAACTATTTATTTCAACTAAACAAATTACAGGCACTTTTGAATTGTCAAGGGCTAGTCAGTCAAAAAGATGAAGCTAGTTGCCCATTCCAAAGCGTAGTAGGTACCTATGGAGAAGAACAGGCAAGAAACTCCATGGACACTCTTTTAAATCACAATAATATAGTTACAAAGTATTGGTTACATCATTCAGGTTAAAAGTTATACATGTGTGAGAACGCTGCAGAACGTTAAAAGCGTCCGTAATGAAAAGATAAAAAAAAACAATTCAAATATTAAATTAAATCAAAATAAGCCATGGCAGCAAAGAGTTGCCCAGTCCCTACTGACGGCGCCCGTTCACGAATTGTTGTAAAAAGGCCAGGCCAGGATCATGGAAGTCTAAGTGCTAACTAGCCTAGCACTGATTTTTAGCTGCATCCCTTGGATGTCAACGGTCAAAATTGGCAGCTTATTTCTACAGATCTGCTTAGAAGGTTGAAGCATCTCTACATTTAATGAACAACTGTCTATTACACGTCAAACTTTCGATCAATAATAGTACTTACTAGATTAAGGATCAGGAACAAAAATCAGTTGCTCAAGTGGCCACGTTTGCACACACGTAAACATCTACATTTCTTAGAAAAAAGTTTAATAATATTAACAACTTCAGTTTAATATAAACCTTAATGCTTATACATAAAGTTTAATTACCATTGCAAAATATATATTTAAAATGTCGCTTGAAAATAAAATCATTCTATTTTTAAATTTTCAGTCATTTATTCTAAAATGAAACTTAAAGTCTAAATAATAAGGTTAAAAACATACTAATTTGAAATAAGACCACAAAAGTATTTGTGGTCTTATTTTTCGGGCCGTTTTTGAAGCGCTTATCGGGAATCTAGTACTATTATTGATCGAAGCGTCAAACACAATAAAGTCATCAATGTAAATTAAATACAGATTTGATAATACATACTCAGACTATATGTTGCCATTGCTGGAACACAGGCCTCTGTGAGAATGAAAGTCTGTAATCCACCACGCGGGCCCAGTGCGGGTTGGTACTCGTAGATGACACATGTATTCGAATTTTTTATTGTAGGTCCGGTTTCCTCACGAGGTGTTCCTTCACCGTCGAGAGCAGAGATTTGATAATATCCTCTCACATTATCTAAGCTACAAAACTCAAAGAAAGAAAGATGGTTTATTCTGCACAAATAAGACGCACATTGAAAATAAAAAAATCTTCTTCATAAAAATTATCCGGTCAGACCCTTCATATTTATCAAGTCTCTGCAAAGGACAAGAGATTTCGGAGTTCAAACTTCACCAAGAATTATTGTTGGTGATTGTTTTTAATGGGTTTTCTTTTCTTCGCGATTTTTCCGCAGATTTTTCGTCTTCGGCAATCTCGAATCTTTAATTGTTAAAGTTTTTTTCTTTCAGTTTATTGGCGACTGACTTACGAGTATGTTTATATGATCTTTCACTATTTTATGATGTGCTGTTTTATGATCTTCTTCTGTTTCTTAGCTTGTCGATGGCAAATAAACCTGATGGATTATTGCTAGGAAAATAAGAATATATTAAAAGATCATCATCTGCCCTGGCCTTTTCCCAACTATGTTGGGGTCGGCTTCTAGTCTATACGGATGCAGCTGAATACCAGTATTTTACATGGAGCGACTGCCTATCTGACCTGCACAACCCAGTTACTGGGTAACACGATACCCCTTGGTAAGACTGGTTGTCAGACTTTCGGGCTTCTGACTACCCGTAACGACTGTCAAAGATCCACGAATGACAGCCGGGACCAACGGCTTAACGTGCTTTCCGAGGCACGGAGGGGTCTCAGTATGTAAAGATGGTCCATCCACAGACCAATCGCGGCAAGCGTAGCTTAACCTGACCGATCGACCTGTGCGGCTGTTATTATTTAGCCACGGGCCCCTCAATATATTAAAAGATGTGATGTGTTTTATCATCATAATATTGTACTTTGGGGGTCGAGAGGAAACTAAAACTTGGCTGGAAAATAAAATCCACTCTCGACCCCTCAGGGGCGAGAATAAACTATAGTTAGGGGTCCAGTGAAAACATTATTTATTGGGGGTTGAGGAGCCGTCAGTGGACTAAACGATTTGTAAAGAAGTTTTTTTTTTGTTGGCTTCGATTTTTGCAACTGTATTCGCCTGGTATATTTATTTATTCCTGTAAATTAAAATAATAAGTAAGCAAATAACAACTAATACCTAATTAATTAGTAAAAATAACAATAGTTAGTTAATTTAAACTAAAACTATAGGTACACAAACTAAAATATAGCGTCGAAAAACTCATCCGCATCGCTGTCGACTGGTAATGTACCCAAGAAACTGGCATTATACCTCGTTGTATGGCAATGCTTAGCCTCTGGCCAAGGTTACAACCAGCCTTGGGTCACGGGAAGTGTCACAACCCAACCTCCACAACCCAGTTACTGGGTAACACGACACCCCTTGGTAAGACTGATTGTCAGACCTTTTGGCTACTGACTACCAGTTTCTAAGCTAAGTAAATAATGTATATAGAAATATAATATAAATACAGTATATAATAGGAACTGCATAATGCCGGCTTAAGGCTCAATAATTTGGCGGATGGCGCATTGAGTATTATTTGCATTTATTATTGGGG
This sequence comes from Apamea sordens, assembly GCA_945859715.1. NCBI lineage: Eukaryota > Metazoa > Arthropoda > Insecta > Lepidoptera > Noctuidae > Apamea > Apamea sordens. The sequence goes on from OX244001.1 coordinate 16,742,036, forward strand.
CTTTGAGGAAAAAAGAAATAATTAAAGACGAGGTCGCGTGCCAGCGTCTCCCCGATTGAAATCGTGTAGCGTCAGCAAAAAGGGTATCATCGGTCTCAGTACCTTATCAAATACACAATATAATACCCGGCTATTAATACCCGGTTGGGCCTTTTTCTTGTAATAGTTTTAACACAACAGGTTTAACACACATTGAGTTGTTGGTTACTAGCAGCGCCCCGCCGTTTCACCCGCATAAGTGTCGATCCCGTGGGATTATTGGGATAAAAAGTATTCTATGTGTCATTCTGATGTATAAGCTATATTACTGTAAAGTTTCATCAAAATCCGTTCAGTAGTTTTTACGTGAAAGTATAACAAACATCCATCGATCAATCCCCATAAACTTTCGCGTTTATAATATTACTCGCAGCGTCCTGCGGTTTCACCCGCATAAGTGTCGATCCCGTGGGATTATTGGGATAAAAAGTATCCTATGTGCCATTCTGCTGTATAAACTATATTACTGTAAAGTTTCATCGAAGTCCGTTCAGTAGTTTTTGCGTGAAATAGACACGAACACGACGAAACATCCATCCATCCATCCTCATAAACTTTCGCGTTTATAATATTAGTAGGAAGTAGGATTTGGTTGTAGTACTGTACAATAATGTCCAATATCCAGAAATATAATTTAAAAAGTTTCGTCCTTCACTTGTTATAGTAGAGTTAGCACGTTGAGCAATTCATTGGACACTGTATGCATTTGGTTCTTTATCATCATCAACATCGGCACCTTTTTTTACCCTACCGCAGAGTACAGGCCTCCTCTCTTTTGTATTATTATGTCTTATTTCAAGTAAACCAGAGTAAACTTCTTCCAAGGGTTGATTGAGCTTGTTTAAATGGACTTGCATTCGGCCATTGTCCTTCTTATATCCAAGATAAAATTGCTTTTAAACATGCTGGTCCTGCTCCATAGGACAATCTCTAGAGTCTAGACAAAATCAAAGTGGTTGCTAATGTAATTGTATAATTTAGAACTACATTTTGGAAGGGGCGACTAGAATCAATTTTATTTTAATATATTTTTGACGATCAAAAGTGCCATTTATGTGCCTATTTGAAATAAATGATTTGACTTTGACTTTCTCGACCGATTTTAAGCGATTGTGCAGTTGACGATGGTGCACTTTTACCTTGAAAGTTTTATCCAATACAAATAACAGCATTCAACAAATAGTTTTTATTTAGGTATTTTAAACGAATTGTTAATATCAAAAGAAATTTTTGCTAACCCTACTTTATTTAAAAGATGAAAATTATTTGCCTAAACACCCACTCCGGTACCTACCCCCGAAATGAGCATTTCTTTTTCCCAATTTGCTATTGCAATTATGGAAATCAAATAGGGGGGCACCTCTTGGCGTCTTCATATTTAATTTTGGTGATAAGTACAGTCACGAGCACCAATATGTCAACACTTGGCAACTTTCAATTGCGATTTTTTCGAGAAATAACGAATGCAACGTTGAAGTACGACGCATTACATAAACCTATGGGTTCGTAAATGCTATGTTCGTAACAACATAAAATTTCATTAAAAAATAAAGAAGTAAATCGCCTTTGAATAAAGCCGAGTGTATACATATACTTTTGCTCGTGACTGTACATAAGATGCTTCTACCTTAGATAGGTACTCGGCATTTCACATAGGAGCTTATATAAAAACTAGATTCCTGTTTTTTTTTTAAATTATTATATTTTTTTTGTTTTTGCAAATAAATATGATTTTCATTTGCTTATGTTGTGACGGTAGAATATGGTGGACTTTATTATAAAAATAATATCAATCAAATTACCCATGTTTGCAAAGTAATATTAAGTTGTATTGTATTATAATTGTTCCTAATTTGTTAATTTTTGTGTCTCAGTAATTATACTAACAAAGTTTAAGTCGATCGGACTGCTGCGCTGCGTGTCGCGGGTTCGATTCCCGCACAGAACAAATATTTGTAAGTCCTACATGTATTTGTTCTGAGTCTGGGTGTTTTTCTGTCTATATGTATGTATTTACAACAAAAAAAATGTATATAAGTAGTTTGCCATCTTGTTACCATAACACAAGCATTAGGTTGCTTAGCTTGGGACTAGATGGCGCTGTGTGAAATATCCAGGGATATTATTATTATTAAGTAATACTAACAAACTTATGGGTCAGTACCATAATCAAAGATGAATAAAAAATATATGATTTCATTTCGTATTAAGAGTTTTCGAGAAAGCCTATAAAGGTTTGGCAAAGGGGATATATTCTTCTCTAAAAACTTAATGACCTTTTAACTAAATTAGCTTTTGTCAAAATTAGCCAAGCAATTAATTATGCAAGTATTCATAAAAAAAATACAATCATAACCAAAAAAAAAAAACCATTAATTGTGTATGTACGTGTGTTTGTCTAATGACAAAAATTACAGTTTAATGATTTTTTTATTTTTTTGTACAGTTTGCGTAAGTTAAAATCCAAGGTGAACAAAAGATTAGGCAAGAACTTTTTGTTGGTGATGGCTTTTGCCACTTTGTTACGTGGCTAGTCCATTCGCACGAATTTAATTAGCGCATTTGGTGCACTAGTGTCCTTTGTTCTATGCCTACTTTATTGTATACAATTCAAAATGTGCCAATTCGTGCGAGTCGCCCAGAGCAAAATAATATTATTTAAAAGTAACGACTCGCCCGATTCGGGCGAATAAATTCGTGCAAATCAAGTAATAAGCCGCTTATGTAAATGCTACAAAAATAGGAAAAGAAATACATAGGTTTATGTAGAAAACTACTTCATTATCCTTTATTTATTTAAAAATACTAACACCCCCAAAAAGACCCCTTAATATTCAAATCAGTTAATCTTCAAAATCGACTAGCATATCAGCTTCCTGTTCCCTAATTAATTTCCTAGAGCGATTGCGAGAAAAAAAAAATTAAATTAAGGGGTGGAAAATTTTTGTCGAAACTTAAATAAAAATGCAGATAGGTGGAAGTTTGTTAACAAGGGGGGGAGAGCAACCCCCTTTGAAGTTCGCAAAGAGCACGCGAGCGTAAGGGGCGGCGTATACTTAGGGGTGAAAAATAAGTCTCTCCCTTTAAATAAGATATCAGCGAAATTGAAATTGTTGAGGCGAATGTTTTCTGGTTGGTTATGTACTCCTAATCTTTTTGCGTGATTCTATGTGGAAGATGTAGGTATTCTTGCAGGTGTCAAGGGCTTTTAAGGAGGACGTTTCTGTGAGACTAACGACCGGCGCCTGTGTCGCAGCATTTTTACTACCGTACTTGACCAAACATCCAGATGCTACCAGCGATTCTGCGAAGATTGCCGCTCCACCTAGCCTTGTAAGTTGTAAGTACAGTCGTGCCAGCAACACGAAGAAGAATAAGTGTTGTAAGTTTAATGTTAATATGTTATAAGTACACAATAAACCTTCTGGGATAAATATTCTAAATAATATTGAAAACCGCATCAAAATCCGTTGCGTAGTTTAGGAGAACAATGCAGTCACACAGACAAGCATGAATTAATTTATATATCCTGTCTATAGATATATATATGTATATAGAAATAGCGTGTTACGCCTTAATAAGGCATAAGTTTGTTACTTATAAAGTTGATTCTTCCCTCTATAAACTCCAGTGAGTAACAGTGTCCGTTGTTATTTACACAAATGGGCTATTTTCCTTACCATATTTGGTAAAAAGTCGTGTGAGGTCAATTTAAACATCGTATGAGTATTTTTAGTATTAAACAAATGAAAAAGTTAGGATAGTAATATGCTTCGGAGAGGTATACCCTGTCCATTAAGTTAACCGTTTTTTGACAGCTGTCTTAGAACGTACATATTCCAGATTACGTAAAAGTTAGCTTTAAAATGCGTAATAAAATAAATATATAAACTGCCTTTTATCTTATTGAATTATCTTATTTATGGCTTCTTACATACTTACATTATAATACCGTACGTGTAACAATCAATGTATTGTGTGTTGCTGCAATCACTAGTTCTATCTGTCAAAAAACGGTTTACCTAATGGACAAGGTATAGTTTCATCTTTCTGACTGACCTACCCCTTAACAATTTAAAAGTGCCTTGAATTGGTTAAATTGAAATGAACGGCTTAAGTTTGTTTACAGCCCATTAAAGTGACTTTTCTCCCAGTTATTTTGAAGTTTATTATCTTCATCATCTGCCTTGTCTTTTCCCAACTATGTAGAGGTCGGCTTCCAGTCTAACCAGATGCAGCTGAGTAACAGTATTTTACATGGAGCAACTGCCTATACGACCAACGGCTTAACATGCTTTCCGAGGCACGGAGGGGTCTTCTTGATATGTAAAGATGGTAACCCATCCACGGACCAACCGCGGCAAACGTAGCTTAACCAGATCGACCGAACCGTGCGCCTGTTATTACTTAGCCACAAGCCCCTATTAGCCAAGTTTTTTAGCACAGATCTGCTTAAAAAATTAGAACCCATAACGGCTTAGAATGATAGCCGGGACCAACGGCTTAAAGTCCTTCCTTGATACAGAGGCATCTTAGCATGTAAAGATGGTCACCCATCCACGAACCAATCGTGGCGAGCGTAGCTTAGTAAACCTGATCGATCGACCCGTTCGGCTGTTATTACTTAAATATCTGCAATAATTGGTGGTTTCGTAAGAATAGAGCTCAAGATGCACCCTAAATAAGACCCTAAAACACCTTTCAACCAATAATTCAATTGTTGCCACACTTTAACACCTTTTAAAAAAACATTATTGATCCCTATTAGTTTCGGCTCGTGCCAAATAAATAAACGGTTCAATATAAATGGATCAACACCTCTATTGATCAATCGATCCTTAAGTGACAACAGGTAAAAAATACCCTTCGAATTATCATAAAAAAAGATTGCGCTTGCCCTTTTTTTTCAAGAAAAAAACCTCAACCGTTTTTGTTATTTAAATTTTTTTTTGTGAGCAAAAATTGATCCGTAGTGTGAACGGAATTTTAATTATGGGATCCAAGACTTTTTTTCTTGTTTTTTGTCTATGTTTGCCACTTAACTCGCTTACGGTAGATGTATTTTGAATTAATGCTAGCGTTTTTTTTTTATTTGTTTTTATGAAGAAAAAACGTGCGATTTTCGTGAAGGACTCTTTTTTCGGTCGCGATTTTTTTTGGGTAAGTTGCCGTGAGACAAAAATACTTTTGATGTTTACTGTTACTTATTCTTATTTATGCATAACTAAACAAATATTATAAGAATACAGCAAGTTTTTTGCTGACGCGCTTTAAATTTTGATAAAAAAAATACTTTGGGAGAAAAATTATAGATACGAGTAAGTAGGGTACGGTCACGAGCTTAAATATTACGATTTAATTTCTATCAATAATTTAGAAGAAAATCGCTATTAAATCATGCATAGTAACGTCACATTATGCTCTTGACTATACTTAATATTTTACTATGTATTTTGACTCAAAATTAAATTACTTTATTTCGCATCAACCTACATTATACACCCACTTATGAAACGTCAGAAGCTAGGTGCACGGTTCCATTTTGTCGTTTCCTATGGAGAAGAGCCGGAAAGAAACTCCACGGTCTTTTAAAATTAATTTACTTATAATTTATCTATGCATGCCAAACGAGCATCTCAGCTTAAACTAACCCAATGCTAGGATGGCTGTCCATTAAAAAGTTTCAACGTTAAAAAAATCATACACCTTCACGTCATCATTCAACAGAAAAAAACACATCCTTCCCTAAAATCTTCTACAAAACACTTCGGTTCCTCTTGTTCATCGTTCCCAGATGACTCCCGTTTCTCTCCAGTCTCAGCTACACGTTACATTTGCAGTTACACCGCTATTCCAACCTTGGGACTTGGAACAGGTCCAAGCTAGTAGCGGCAGAAACCAGTTATATAAACTTGAACTTTACTCGTAGGTTATCGGAATTAGGGTCCCGTAGACTAATAGTAAATCTGGGCTGTTTATTTGGCTGTAAAGTGCTTAGTAAATCACGCTACTGAGGGTCTGTTCCTAGGTCTAAACTTAGGTGAAGTGAGCTGTAAGTAGTGTCAATCCGTAGCATCAGGTGGAATGACAGCTCACTTAAAGCTAACTTCACCTAAGCTCACGGTGAGATTTTTACTAAATACTCGTAGACTGGCTGGTCACACTAAACCTGTAACAAAAAAACATCTCTTCGGAATTAGAACGGTGTAAAGGTGTGAATCGGTGTGATTCCGAAATGGTTTTATAAAAAAATAAATTAGCTGACTTGTCACTTGTGTGAATTTCAAAGTGAACTTTGCGAAATAGCAGTGGTAGGTAATGATTACAGAAAAATCAATTAATATAGTTACTTTCATGGTTAGGTAAACCTATATCTGTTAGGTAATAATAATTATTTAAAAACTGACCGAAGAATTAATTGTGTAACACATTCTCGGTCTCAATATTAACCCCTTTGAAGGATATTTATATAATCCATTGCTTCATAAGTTCGAAATATTTGTCTGTTCAACATCGTAAATAACGCAATGAGTATTGTTGAACTGTCAAAATGAAAACCATTGCTACTGATAGTGTGTTGTAGTTGTTCATCATAAACAACTTGATAAAGTACATTTTTAATCCCCTGTCTTATTATTTTCTACGGAACCACCGCCACAATACAACATTCAGATTGTATTTTTTTCTCTCAACAGTAAGTACTTCTACTTGCGGCGTACAACTTGGTTCACAGGGGGAATGTTTTCTTAAGATCAATGGAACCCGTTGCCTATGGGATTGTATGGAGAACCAGTTTCCGTACTTACATAATGTTTGCAGATATAATCTCTGGTAATACGGCTTTTTTGAGATTTTTTGTTTGTGTGTAAGTAAAAACTGTTTGGTGTGCGGATGTGAAAAAATATTTTTGGTGTTTGTGGAAAAGGACCAGTATGTTTGATTATGCGGATCCCAGCAATTAACGGTAGGTACCTACGTGTGATGTAGGAGCGAAAATGTACAATCAGTTTTTATTAGTAGGTAACTGGGAAAAGCTTGGAATCAAAATCTGACTAGCCTTTTCCCCAACCCCAACATAGAGTTATGTTGGGGTCGGCTGGCAGTTTTATCGGATGCAGCTGAATACCAGTATTTTGCATGAAGTGACTAGTAGTGAGTGATAGGTCCTTGAGTACCCAGTTACTGGGTAGCGGGGAAAATTTGGATTATTAAGTTAGTTAGATACGTAGATTAATTAATATTTTCATTCAATCAAAACCTTTTGTCATTTAGGCAAACTGAAGCTCTGTCCTAAGGTGTGACGATTTGTGTATCTAGATTATAATTTTGTTGTGACCAGTGGTAACGACTTACGAGTTGTAGTTCGTGGGTTCGAACCCAGACAGGCGCTTTATTTTGTGTAAATTATTTCATCACCACTGCTCTCAAAACGGTGAAGGAAAACATCGTGAGGAAACCGGCATGTCCTAGAACCAAAAAATCGAAGACATTTGTGACGTCGAGCAACCCGCACTGGGCCCGCGTGGTGGATTACGGCCCATTCCTTCTCACCGAGAGGAGGCCTGTGTCCCAGCAGTGGGAACATTATAGACTGACTATGCTAGTTTATAAATTCAATATTTTCTGGTAAAAAATAAACTGAAAAACAGGGCAAAGTTGGCAATAACGAGAGACCCGTCTCACCCCCAAGTGTGGGGTAAAACTCAACCCCTTATGAAACTTCGTGAAACTTTCAGAAGCTAATTAATTAAATTGTTTTATTAAACTCAGCGAATTGTTCATTGATTTCAAGAGTTCATTATGCATTTGTTTAGAGTTATTTTTTTTTTTCTATTAAATATTGCTTTTGGCAAGGAATTTATGCTGCTATACATTTTGTGTAGACTTGTAGAAGGATTCTTGACCTGCTGGTCTAACAGATAGAAATGATTAACACGCTTAATTGAGTAATACGCTATCAATTTTAATCTGAACCATTTTGAAGGATATTGCTAATCCATCCTACTAACGTGAAAGTTTGTATGGATAGATGGATGTTTGTTACTCTTTCACGCAAAAACTACTGAACGGATTGGGTGAAATTTATATATATACAGGATACTTTTTATCCCGATATTCCCACGGGATCGAAAATTATGCGGGCGAAACCGCGGGGCGCAGCTAGTTGCTACATATGTTTGAAAAAATTGTGTGGTCAACAACGTAGATAACGCAATGAATGTTATTGAACTGTCAATATGAAAGTGACTACTGATAGTGTCTTACGCAATTACCCCGCAGGGTTGAAGAGAACCATACAAACATAAATGCAATTTTCTTTAGAATACCTACTTCTGATGCACAGAGCAAATTATTATGAGGTTTATGCAAATACAGATAACCAGACCGAAAAATACTTTTATGCTTATGTGAATATTATACAAGTCGGAATTTCCCTTTTCGCTAACACTCGAGACTTTAAAGAGAAACCTATGTTTTAGTGTCCCTTTTTGACGTCACCTTAATCCTTTGAGAAACTTCTTTAGCCATATAATTAAAGGTTTATTACTTATAAACTCACTTATTATTTTACTTATTTTAGGTTACTACACCGTGCAATGTATTGTATTGTAATGTAAATTACCTACAGGTAATTTACATTGCACAAAGTTATTCTCAAAATAATATGATCGTATGACCAGTGGGGTAATTGAGTAAATCAGGAGCATTCGTTTTCATTTTGACAATTCAACAACATTCATTGCGTTATTTACATTGTTGAGCAGATTTTTTTAACCGACTTCTAAAAAAGGAGGAGGTTCTCAATTCGGATGTTTGTATTTTTTTTTATGTTTGTTCGCGCATAACTCCGTCGCTTACCACTCGATTTGAAAAATTCTTGTTGGAAAGGGTATACTTCCCAAATGGTCCCATAGAAATTTCATCAAAAACGGTTCAGTAGTTTGGTTTTTAAACCAAAATTACTGGTAAAAAGTACAACTTAAAAGTGAAAAACAAAAACTTTTTTGCAAAAAAAAAAAAACAACCGACTTCCAAAAACGACATTACAAAGTGAAAAATTACTTTAATTTCGGAAGTCGGTGGCAAACAACGAAAATGCGAACCCAACGACAACGACTTCCGAAATTAAAGTTATTTTTCACTTTGAAGTGTCGTTTTTGGCAGTCGGTTTTTTTTTTGAACTTTTAAAGCAAAGCATTAGTAATATCATTCAGAATTATTCAGATTGAGTTTGATAGATTGTTAGGCAATTAGGTTTCAGTATGGCATAACTACAAAAAATATATGACAAAGAACTGATGATTCATACTTTTATGCTAAAAATACTATTTGTAGGTTCATATATAAAAAAACTATGTAGTTACCTACACAAATCTAACGCATTAAAAAAAACAAGAACCCTGAACAACCCAATGAACATTCACCATTATATAAAAACCTTTTGCTCTATAGAATTGAACACAATGGCGACACAACCCCAAAATCAATACCTATTATGTACCAATAGAGTCGAAAAATCAAATACGGGGGTGAGTGATGGACGACAAAAAACCCGCGAGGGTGGAACTTCACCCCTGAGGTTTTTTTCGTCATTTTTTCATCAGGGGGACGTAATCACAATGGTTAGTACATCATTATGTGCTTATTTATGGGTGTTCGCCCCCATGGGTCGATAGTTATCGAGATGAAAAATTGGTATGTATTTAGTTTGGATAAATAATGTACCGATAAAAGTAGCGATTGAAATTTGAACGGTGCGCTTTTCGAAAGACGTTTGGACTTCAATTGCAACCAAAATGACGAAGCTCATGACGAAGTATTTTCAAGAATTGAACTCCATTTTGTTATTTAGAGTCCACTGGTTTATAGTGTGCAGACGGTGGCTATACTACAATAAATTAAACTGCATATAATATCTAATGCCATTCCCAGTCTGCATACAAAAATTTAATTTTTTGTGACTCCTTCGCGTAAAAACTACTGAACGGATTTGGATGACATTTGGCTCACAGATAGTTTATAACCAGGATTAACACATAGAATACTTTCATCCCGATATTCCCACGGGATCGAGACTTATGCGGGTGAAAGCGCGGGGCGCAGCTAGTGGCTAATAAATAAATAAAGTATTATTGAGTGTACCTTATTTTTGCAGCTGTAACACCAATATATTTTCACTAGCCATATATAAGCCATCAAAGGCTTCTGTGGTTTTTAGCATATAGAAATTTAAACTCTGCGATATACTTTTTGAACAACAAAAAAAAAATTAAAAATATTGTCAAAAATAATAATTAACTGCGAGGAAGAAAAATAATTGAAATTATGTTTTTAGTAACTTAATTTTTTATTGATCCTAAAACAACTTCTGTTATATTAAGAAATACAAGCAAAGTCACGGGCACACCTAGCTTAGTTGCATAGTAACACTGGACACTATTTGTCCGTGTTACACACGGAAAAATAACCTACCTATACCGGAACCGCGATCGCCCACAAATTATTGATAAACATCAATTTTTTCCCTACTGCCTATAATATAACGCTTATGCACACCGGGGTGATCAGAATAATTAGTAAGCAGGCACCTGAAGTCGTAATTTAACCTGCACACAATATTAAGGCGTGGTTTCCGCTAGCAGTAATTATTTCTAGCTGCAAGACTATTGGCTAACACCCACCACACAATGTTTGAGGCGTCGCGATTGCCGCAAAGATAACGCAACACTTTTTATGGAATATAAAGTGGTATATAATTTATTGTGCTATACAATGGATTTATTAGGAATAGAAATACTACCAAGTGAGAGTCGGACTCGCACACAAAGGGTTCTGTACCACCGTACAATATTTAATTAATAACACTACATATTTTTGTTCGGTCACAGAATACCTAGAATAAAATATTTAGTATTTATGATGAAGAGATAAATAATTATATATTATATTATAGTCATGTAATAATACACACATACAAATACTCTTATTGTTTTAAAATTGTTATCTCCTCATCCATAGGTATGTATTAAATGCACACTTATAAATGTGTATACAATTTTTATTATGTTATTGTTTTATCATGTTAAAATTGTTATTATTATTATGTGGACGTGCCCTAACCGGGTTTCGTGTCGGAACTTACTTATATTGTAACAACTAAATGTTTGATTTGATTTGATTTCTTGTTTGGAGATCCCCTTTAAATTTTAACGTTATTGTATTTGTTGTCATAACAGCTATAGTACATATACACACACTGTGGAAATTTCAAATGTTTAACTATTACGGTTCAAAAGATACAGGCCTGTGACAGACAGACGTTACGGCGGACGGACTGTGGAGCCTAAGGCATATCTCACTAGGACACCATAGTGGCGCAACCATGGTCGCAATCCCATCAAAATATACACAGCTTTATGGTGGGATACTCCAGGCGTCCGATCGGATAGGCAACTAACCATAGATTTTTTGGCAGTGCAACCATGCGGAACCCTAAAAATGGATATTATGCGTTTTGTGAAAGAAAGTAGCTAATGAATAGGTTGTAGTTTTATGTTGTTTTCTAGTCCTAAATCAAGTAGAAAGCTGATGGTGGAGTGTAGACAGATGGGGTTTAGATATGCACGCACTGGCGCGCAGTTAGAGTTTTGACATTTAAATATATTGCCGGTTTTATGAATGGTGTACAATCATTGATTGATGTGAATTAAATTTGAAAATTACTATTTTTCTTTTTTTTATATTTTACCTTTGTTTATGACCCTGTTTAGAAAAAACAGACAGAAAAATATTTCGTTTGGGACACGTACAGGATTTTTTTTTTATTATCCTACGCTATCCCACAGCTGAGCAAAGGCCTCCCAGAAATCCCTCAATCTGTCACCAGGCAGAGCAAAGTTTCTGGCCGCATAAAAGCAATTTAAAAACAACAGAAATACAATTTTATTTGTCACAGAACACGCGCATACAAATTTTTTCGAAACACATTACATAGAAGGTTAGATAAGGTGGTTAAATAAGCAGTACCTTTGTACTCATATTATAACTATGTTATATCCCTTTGTATTTTACTGTGTGAACATAAATAATAAAATAAATAAATAAGGTTGTCTGCCTGCCTGCTGCCTGTGTTTGTCTGTCTGGCTGCTGTGGCAGTCTTACCAAAGGGTATCGTATTACCCAATAACTAGGTTATGGAGGTCAGATGTAAAAATCTGGTATTCAGCTGCATCCGGTCAGACTGGAAGCCGACCCCAACATAGTTAGGAAAAGGCTAGGCAGGTTAGGATGATAACAGAGAAGGCCAAGTCTCGTTCTTAAATTTTAACAAACGTTCAAATTCGAGTCGCAATCTTATTACAGCAACAAGCAATGCCAAAAACTTGTTAAAAAAAGTAGGTAAATTAGATGTTTTTTTAGACAGATTGCGGCTGAGATTAGATGCTAACGTTTTTAAAAAACGGTAACTGTGCCTCAGATGTCTTATTTAAGTATGGTCAGAAAATACACGGAGTATGTTGTAAGTAAAGTCACCAAAGGAGATAAGTAACCAGTATCGTCGGATATAAGTAGTTGAAGTTTAGTAAGAAACCGATGGATGTTTTCGAGTGAAATTGAATTTGATAAATTAACTGTTTGTTTTCTATTAATTCAATTTAATTTTATTCGAAAACATCCATCGGTTTCTTACAAAACTTCAACTATATCCGACGGCCCTAGTTACTTGTCTCCTTTGGTGACCGAACATAAATCTAAGTTCCTATGTCATAAATAAGAAATATCTTCTTAATATGATTTCCAATTATAAAATCGTATAAATTTCGTCTAGACTTAAAATATATCTTAATAAGTATTATCTTAATCATATTCCACCACAAGCAAACCTTATTAAAAGTTAATAAAACGCCAAGAAAAAAAACTCAGTTTCTTTTAATCTCAACCCCAAGTAATAAGCTTACCTAATTATCAACACTAATTAGCATGCCTTACTTAGAAAAGAAAATTTTAAATCAAAATGCATTCCACATCCCTTTTTGTATTAAAAAAAAAACAAATTCTTTAAATGAAGTCCACATCGTTAAAACTTATTTCTAACTTTAACTTGAAGGACAATCAACACGCGAAATGGAAATAAAAAACTCCCTCGTCACGAAAAATCGACATTGCGAGGGCGATTCAAGATGGCGTCGGTGCCTCTTAGCACCCTATTTTTGTATTCTTCCCTCCCTCTCCTGTATTTATGCATTTCACCCCATCTCGCCCCCGCGTAAAAGTGCATCGAATACTACCTCTATCCACACTTCGGTGGTGTAACCTGAATACGTCCGTCCGACTAATTGAGTACGTTTTATTTAAATTATTGCCTTTTTCTTCTGGTCCTTCGGTTTCTTAAATAAATCTTTCCGTGTTTAGTAGAGGACCTCTTTGGTAGCGAATGCGGACTAGGATAATAAAAACTAAAACCAATGACCAGTTAATGCTAAACTACAAAAAAAATATTAGTTTTTGTCATGTAACTAGCTAGTAAGTAGGTACCAACCTACTTAGTTCCCTTAATAATATTTTCTTACGTTTTTTTGCTATTTGCAAGTTAGTGGTGAGGTTGTATGTTGATTCAAGTATGATTCTATGTTCTGTGCCTTGTAATGTTAATTACTTAACACCTAGTATTGTATACAATCAAGTATTAAGTATTTTCTAACTGAACAGACAGCTGTGCTGCTGGGGAGTTTGTTGCGCCACTTCTTCCCAGCGATAGCACTAGGAAGTTGTGAAGGGCGGGCGTTTTTGGGGGACTGTCTTTTGTAATTTTGACGTTCAAAAAGTGCTGATTCTCAGCCTAATTTGAATAAATGACTTTTGATTTTGATTCGCGACCGTAACAAATTATATGACTTTACAGAATTATAATCATTAGAATCAGCAATTTAACTCCATATGTTATAATTAGCCTCAAATGTCATTCAATAGGATAATATGAACTTCGAGAAAGAATAGAATACTATTTATTATTTACACCATATAAATTACAGACATAAATATTTATATTGTAGACATTTTACAAAGGGTGACACAACACAACGGGCGGTAGTTAATTAATAAGATTTCTTAATAAGAGAATTCTATTGATAATTTTTACGATTATAATTCTATAAATAAATATTTGTTACGGCCGCGAATCATATATAGATCACCATACAACCTAAAAGTGACCTGCAAATTACAAAAAACGTAAGAAAATTGGAATTTGGCAACTACAGCAACAAAACAAACACGAAAAACAGTTTTGCTACAAATAACACCAATTAATAGACATAGCAATCAAACAATTATGAAAGCCAAATAGATAACCAAAATCAAAAGTAGGTACTGAATTTATCACTTTCTTTTACCAACACCTCTACTATGAGTGCCAAGATAATACCTATACCTACTGGTCAACATTTAGATTCAAAATAATAAATTAATCATGAATAAAACCAACATTAATTACGAATATTATGAACTATTCCCTCAGTGAATATTAATTTAATAGAACATGTAAATCGAGCAAAATAATTAAAATAGTTGTTTATTAATACCAATAGTAGACTTTATTACTATTAATAGTAATAAAGTCAAATGCAATCATGCTAGTAGGTACCTACTATAATTATATACCCAAGAGATTGGTCTTTATGGTAAACAATGCATTATAAATCTCTTTATTGATTGAAGAACTTATTGTACTAATTTAATTATTACTTACTAGCGTTTGCTCGCGGATTTGCCTGTACTAATTTAATTATTACTTACTAGCGTTTGCTCGCGGATTCGTATTGTTTCCCCGACCCGCATCGCATCGCCTGTCCGCGCGTTTTTGCTTAGAGTTCTTACTGACTTTTCTATTTTTGCCTGGCTCTTAAGGGTGATGATAAATAGCCTACAGCCTTCCTCAAGAACCGGGCTATAATTTTTTTTTTTTTTTTAATCGGACCGTTAGTTTCAAAGTTTAGTGCGTTCAAACAAACAAACAAACTCTTCAACTTTGTTATTATTATAGATTGAAAAAGGCACATAGCAATACTTCATGCTGCGTTTAATTTCTAACTTGTTTGTAGAAAATATAAATATCTAACTAGCTGTTGAGTTCCAAATTGCTTGATAAGCATGGTAGGTACGCAATAAACGCCCGTCCTGACATCCCTAGGCGAAATCAAACTGCCCAACTGTCGGGTTATGTGAATGTAATATATTATTCAGGAGCAGATTATTAGATACGGTCTGCATACAGATACACCAAGCACCCAGAACTTTATGAGATAACATTGATAAATCATATTTATTTCTATAAATTGATTCAAAAAACACTTTTACACGTAAAAATTAGATAAGTTTTGAAACTAAATGAGTTCGGTGTTTCCTATCTGCCTATTTACTGACTATCTATTATTCCCGATCTGACTACCTACTCAGAGAAGAAAGATCAAAACAAAGTCAAAGGTCACAGTCTCTTTTGAAGTCACATAATAAATAATAAAACAAGTAAATAAATAATCGTGATCAGGCCATATCAGGATAATTTGATAAAATATTGTGACTCATTCCTAACTAATGTCAAATTAAACCTATTTTTAGGTAATAAGTAAGATGAAATTGTTCAACACTTTAAAGAGAAATAGATGTCCCGCTCTTTCACTCATTTAAAAAAAAAAAGTTTCGAAAGAACTCAGTTGACGAAGCGAGGTGCAAAGTTCTAAAAATAAAAATCTATTTTCAGATATATCACATTATGACAGATTTTAATTTTACTCTGAAAGTAATGGACATTGGTGCCATTCTTAATTTTTTTTCTTAAAAAAATATGCTTATCTATGGGCTTATAATCCCTGTTTTGACGTTATCAGGATGAAGAAAAGATGGATGTGACATTCCCTTGTATCTATGCTGGTTTAGACTTAGGACAGTACTCGAGCGAGTACTAGCGAGATGAGCTTTGAAATCATCAGTCTTTAGCAGTCCACTGCTGGACACAGGCCCGTGTAGAGTAGTGATATATTAATATGCCAGAAATATTTAAAATACCTAAATTAATGCAAAGTTAACAGAAACGCATTTTTTTTTTAATACGATAACGTTAATACAATCATTGCAATTATTTCGTATCCATGTGCATATTGAACACTGTTATGTTCCGCATTACTGCTGTTTTGCTCAACCTAACATTTATGATTACACTTAAAAACTTTTAAAAGCCATCTTTTTGATTTTCAAAAAATATTTAAATGTAAATGACCTTATCACATGCACGTACACCAAATAAATAAAGTATTTACAGGATAAAATCGCCTACGATATGAATTCGTTCGCGAACAAACTCCCCTAATATTTCTACTGTCACAATCACTGGCAAGTTTACTAGCGCCAGTAACTGTCGTAAGTGAATGGGGCTCAAGTGAAGTCTTCACGAGGGCACGTTCACCCCTCCGGGGGGCGGGAACCGAGGGGAAGACACACCCCTAGGCACGCGGTGAAGTACAGGAGCAAAACCATTTTATGAACGTTGGCGTTTGTTACTCGTATTCAAATCATTTTGGTCGTCTATTACCGATGGAGTAAACTATATTAGGCTGTTAGACTCAAATCAAATTACATATATAACTATATTCAATATGATCTTGGTTAATATAATTATTTAACGACTTCTAATTATTTTAGTATGTGAAAACTATAAAAAAGAAATTGGCCTTTTTGCACGAAGCTGTATTTAAAATACCTACCTAGAACCTAACCGTTTAAACGACTTTTAACAGAAAATCTGATGACTGAAAGAATCCTCGGCCACTACAGGAATTTACCTTAAAGGGTCAATATTATGCGAAAATTAAAATGTGACTCGTCGTATGTATAAAGTGCTAACCGATTTGTTACCACGTGCACTAACTCGCAAGCAAACTCGCGTGCAACCTCTAGTTTGACACCAGCACCTCACCGCGAGCTCTCCTTACTTCGGGGTCACCCCACGCCACTTCTTTCTCTTATTTCCCGGCTTTTTTTCGGCCGCCATTTTTGCGACGCATGCGTACTTGCTACCGCGGCATAGCATTCGTCGCCATCGATTTATCAGATGCTATACGAGTAAATAAAAATGGATAAGTAAGACTTTTTTAGCTATTTTTATTGAGATTTTTCTTTAAATATGCGGATTTGTTTTGCGAATTAGCTGTTCTGTGATTTCCGTTTGCTTTGTGAGAACATTGTGTATGTTCGACGTTGGTTTTTTATGTTTTCAGGGTTTTTAATACCTACTGCAATGGATTGGTTGATGAAATATGTCGTCATTGGCGTAGAAGAAGCTACCTACCTTCCTACCTCCTTGATATCTGCTGGGTCTCCATACAGGACATTTAGGATCAAGGACAGACATTGTGTTACGGATTTCTAGAAACTAACTATTCTAAGAGGACAATGCAATAATCACCACGCTTGACAGACTGACTGGTGATAGCAGTTTTTGTTATCAGCAGGAAAAGGCAAGCTTCGAGGTAGAAGCTTGCCTTTTAACTTGACATTTTCGTCTATAAGTACTAATATTATAAAGAGGTAAAAGTGTTTGTTTATATGTAGGGGGTAATCTCCGGAACTCCCAGTCGGATCAGAAAAACTGTTTTTACATTTGATAGCACAATTCTTGAGAAAGGTTACGGTCACGCTAGGAGCCTTACGAGGCGAGCAAAAGGAAAAAAAAATGAACCGACTTCCAAAAACGACACACACTACAAAGTGAAAAATAACTTTAATTTCGGAAGTCGGTGTCGTTGGGTTCGTATTTTCGTTGTTTGCCACCGATTTCCGAAATTAAAGTTATTTTTTACTTTGTTGTGTCGTTTTTGGAAGTCGGTTGATTTTTTTTTTTTCAAAAAGTTTTTATTTTTCATTTTTAAGTTGTAATTTTTACCAGTAATTTTGGTTTAAAAACCAAACTACTGAACCGTTTTTGATGAAATTTCTATGGGCCCATTCGGGAAGTATACCTTTTGAAACAAAAAATATTTTTTCAAATCGGTTGGCAAGCGACGGAGTTATGCGCGAACAAACATAAAAAAAAACTTTAAAAAAAATACAAACATCCGAATTGAGAACCTCCTCCTTTTTTAGAAGTCGGTTAAAAATCAGAACGAACGCTACCCAAAAACGATTTAGTGGTACGGGCGAGCGATGCGATGCGATGCAATGGGTCGTGGGCCGAAATTTCACGCGATCGAAATCGCGGACAGAAGTTAGTCTTTCATAAAGTCGAACAACATCATCTGCCTAGCCTTTTCCCAACTATGTTGGGGTCGGCTTCCAGTCTAACCGGATGCAGCTGAATACTTACCAGTGTTTTACATGGAGCGACTGACCTGACTTCCACAGTCCAGTTACTGGATTATAATTATGATACTCCTTGGTACGAAATTCGGACAACATACTTGGAGTATATTTAGGATGTTTTTTTTCCAAATTGACCTGTCTTGACCAATATCACGGTCTGAAACAGATACCTAAACTCCGTGAGGGATTGCCGGTCACCATAATATAATCAAGAAGCAATTGCAACGGTACAGGGGTGCCAACTGCGCCAGGCAATATCCGGCCGTGCGGGTGGTAGACCGGTTTCAATCCGGCAGTAACGCAGACGCACGTTTCCGGAGCTCTAATAATAATAATTAATCTACCATTTAAATTTTGGAATGGCACGAATTTTTTTATTGGCAGTTTAGATTTTTTCGACATCAAATAAATTGGGATCTATGAAGAAAGACTATGAGTTTTGATTTTTCTGTTGGTAGATATTCCTTTGAACTTCTTTACTTGGCTAAAAGTTAGTGACAGGAGTTGGTAGTGCCTTCCTTAAGGTGGATGCTCCAAGGTAGCCCGCGGATTCAAATTTTCAATTTAGAATCAGTAATACAACTCGATAAGTTAGCATAATCCTAAAATGTCAAGATTTCATGAAATAGTCATTCAGTAGGATTACTTGATCTTAGAGAGTTGTGTTGATGACTTTAATGATTATAATTCTGTAAATACATATTTTGTTACGGCCGCGAATCATATTTTATTCAACGTACAACTTAGTACTGACCAGCAAATTGCAAAAAACGTAAGAAAATTTGAATTTCGCGGGCTACCTTGGAGCATCCACCTTAATGCTCGGTTCCTATAAACAAAAACGAATCGTTTTGCTTACCAATGGCAGCATTTTGTATTGCCAAACCGGGCATATAAATAGATTCGTAAGCTAACTTTACTTGTGATAGCTATTTCCTTATGGAAGGGTCTTCTGTGCAAAACTTGATAGGTCTTTGCTTCATTATTGGTCATGAAAATGGCTTTTCTTCGTAATGCGGTAAATAAAAGCGGTGGGGTAGTTGCGTAATAGGTACACTAACAGTAGCAATGGCTTACCTTTCGATAGTTCAACAACTTTCAAAGAGCAGACAAATCTTTTCGAACATATGCAGCAATGGATTGGAATGATTCCTTCAAAATGATTCACATTGTGATTGAAAGTATGTCACACAAGCTACACCCCGCGGTTTCTCCCGCATAAGTTTCGATCCCGTGGGAATATCGGGATCAAAATCCTATATGTTAATCCTGGTTATAAACTATCTGTGTGCCAGATTTTTGCGTGAAAGAGAAACAAACATCCATCCATCCATCCATACGACTTTTCAAATTTATAATTATTAGTAGGATAATTAGAGTGCAGCACCTTATTCTTACTAAAACATTACTTTTCTAGGAACCTGAAACTATGAACTTTCTGTAGGTAACTTATTAATTCATGAAAAAACTCTTTCAATAATGCCAAAGGGAATGAACATAAGAATTTCCACAGAACCCAATCAATTTTGTCCATTCAAGTGAGCTTAAAAACAAAACAACTCACCACCGGATTACTAAACCGACTTCAAAGATACTTTGAAAGGTAACAAAGTCTTTGAAAAACCTTCAGACACGTACGCTTTTATGGGTTCCCAAACAGAAACTCATGGGCAAGGGTATTTCTTTAAGAACCCCTTTACATTTCAAAGGGGTAGTTAAAAGAAAATGCTAAATAACCCTCTGTGGATGTCCAGTCGTGTGGAAAAAATAGGGTTGAATTTCCCACCTTTCAGTGTATTTCTTTTGGTGCTTCCTTAAGTATTATCCCTTCATTGGTATTAAGTAAGCGCCATTGATGAAAAAATACTGGCAGCACGAAAATCGGTAGTTAAATCTGTATTGAGCCGTGTATAGTGCAAATATAACTCTGCTAACCACGTGGAAATAGAATGGTGTGATGTGACATAGTTAGAGAGACATAGTGGATTGTCAATTCTACGGGGTGAGCAGAAGCAAAAAACTTTTTTTTATGTCTTTTTTGTCGGTATTTTGATTTAAAAGAATATCCGTGAAGTTTCTTCGCCGTTCTTCTCCATAAGAACATTAAGAACCTACTACGCTTTGGAATAGTCAACTGGCTTCATCTTTCAGACTGCACGACCCCTTGCACTTTATAAGCGCCTCGTTCGTACTGATACTTTAAAAGGGGAAGATTACATATCACTCTCTGCCCATACCTTTTACCGAAATTTCAAAGTCACATAACCCTTTAATCCACACGGTTCAGGTAAGTTTTCACAAAAAATCCGGTTATAAATAAAACCTTCAGCGCTAAAACTCAGTGAAAAAGAAAATTCGAACCGCGCCGTCTCCCCAGCGGACCGACGTTCGCAAGATTCCCTTGTGTACCCACTCTTTTCCTTATTAACAACGGGATTCTGTAGTGGGATCAGGGATCTTGATACTTTAGTTTGAGTTTTGGTAACTTTTACTGCTTGTTTTACGAGTGAGAGCTTATTTGTATTCTAGATTCATTTGTGAATTGTTTGTAATGCTTGGCACGGACTACCTATACCTATTTAATTTACTGTCTTCCTAGGCTATCTAGTAGACTTTACTATCGAAGATAAGTCGTAATCTATCAGAATACCAGCGCTGCGACATTTCTTTCATTATGCTGAGATTATGCATTATGATGAGCATTATGCCTTTTGGCCTCGTACAGGACTTTGTTTCATTTTTCTTTTTGTTACTTTTTTTTATATCGTTTTTTTTTTACTGTGTTTAATTTTATGATCTTCCTGTACGAGTCGGAATAAATACTTTTGCTTTCTTTCTTTCTAGACGACATCTTAAGTAATAAGTTTAATTTACTAACCAAATACTACTACAGTGACCGATTGCGTATGATGACTATTCATAGATCGCGAGTTTGAGTCATACACGTAGTCTTTTTATTTTCAAATGTGAGACTTGCAAAATAGTTGGTTTTATATAAAATAACTATCTTTTAGCAGCGCCTTTGCCCGCGTGGAGATCAAAAATTATTCCACGGGAACCAACGGGATAAAAAGTCCTATGTCCTAGGCAGGTTTGGTCACAGGTCATACCTAATTTCATCGTAATCCGTTCAGGAGTATAGCCGAGAAAAGGTAACAGACAAACAAACAGACAGGAGTTACTGTCCTGTCTGTATTATTTTACACTATTTTTAACAGCATGAACGCAAAAGCACCAAGTATCAACTCCTCCTCATCCCGACGCACAGACGCCCTGTATGCCATGCCTTGTTTCTTTTTGCGAGGGGCGCAGCACCCCGTGCATAACCGACCTAAGTGCGCAGAACGAAGCTACCCTCAAGCAGGCCTCATATACTGACACTGTCTATGTGTCTTACCTTCATGCACTGTATATAGGTACTACATAAAAGTCATTTTTGCTCGTATACCTAAAGATTTGGATTTTTTGGCTGAAAAAACCATTGGAGTACAAAATATTACATTAGTACCTAAAACTTGCGGATCACTAGACCGATGAGGCACTTATATAATAAATAAGTAATAATTAACATTTAATACAGACGAGGTCCATAATTTGTTAGTAACAATGAACTTAAAAAACTAATGTTAGTATTGGCAACAAAATTAAATTATGACATTATATTATGAAGCCGCACCCACCTTTGCAGCATGGAGGGACTCCCACCGATCAGTAAAAACATCCAGTATAGTGTTGGTACTGCCACAAACGCGAGCGAGTAGGGAGGTGCATCTTTTCCTAACAATAGCGGTAAAGCCATCCACCCGTGCCTCAGCAAACATTGCTAACGCACTGCAACGCCATGGCAGCCCCAACAGCCGGTCGATTCTGTAAAAATCTCACCGTGAAAACTCAAGTGAAGTGAGCTTGATGTGAGTTGTCAGTAGTGTCAATCCCTAGCATTATTTGGAATGAACGCTCACTTCACCTAAGTTTTCACGGTGAGATGGTTACAGAATCGCACTGCAGTACCCTGAGTGCATTATTATATTGGACACGCAGGTCGCTGTATGCCCGCTGCGAATAACTGACCCACAGGCTGCAGGTGTAAAAAGATTGGTAATATGCTTTAAAAAGCGTGATTTTAATAAAGCACTTTTGAACGTCAAAAATTACAAAATAATAGAATTGAAGGCAGTTTCGTATGGAGAAGAATGGGCAATAAACTCCACCGTTACTCTTTTATAAATGTTTTACAATATTTTGTATAATAATTATAATTATGTGAAGACGATGCATCTAGAATAAAATAACTATAACTCAATAGATTAAAAAAATAAAATAAAGCAATGACAGGAAAGTTTTGTAAAGTTAGGAAAAAGCTAGGCGATGACTTACCTAAATCTCTATCAGCCGTCATCTCAGTGATCACTAAATTTCTAGCCATATCCTGGCTATTATCGATCGATATATTATCGATGATACAATATATTTCATAGGTCTGCCTCTTTTCTTATAACTATCTAGATTCATACTTAACACTTTTAGCAAATGTTCCTGTACACCCAATTTATGAAAGGCTAATAGAATTTACACAAAAAAAAACCTATATCAAACTCATTTGTAGTGATTAGTTAATGATAGTCAACCCATCGAATCAGTACTTCTTCTTCGTCGTGTGGATGCCACAATATTACAATATTGTACAGACGCCAGCAGGTCAAGCTACCCGAAACTGTCAAATTTTCCCAATCAACCTTGAACCTTAATACTTTAGCGATAAAGTTGAAAATCTATTAAAGAAATTTGACAGATTGTAGTAGCTTGATGTGCTGACGTCTGTTTGCTGGCTCAAACCTTCACCACTTTCACAACATCGTCTGTGGCAGTGCAGAGGTCGCTATGGCTGTTGCAAATCAAATCTGCAGCAGAATGCAGCAAACTGGATGTGCTATAGCTTGACCAAAACCGCTGTACCACGCCTTAGGTAGGTGCGCGGCGAGACGGGGGGGCAGTGCACGCCGCTCATTCGTCATCGCTCACGGCGTCCCGCCCCCCGCCTCGCCGCGCTTTCCTCCCGCCTCGCCGCGCATACCTAAGGCGCGGTACAGCAGTTTCGGTCAAACTATATCTATTAATGTTACTGTTCATCATCCCACTGTTGGGCAAAGGCCTCTCCCCATGACTTCCAGCTCTTTCGATCCAGAGCTAAAGTGGACTTGGGCATTTGTTTTCTTCAGCTCGTCCCGCCATTTTCTACGGGGTCTGCCGCGATGCCTGCTAGCTGTGTCAGTTCTCCATTGGGCATACGGCAGACGAGGCCAGCCCAGCTTCAGCTTAGCTTAACTTTATCTGTTACTAAATAAAAGCCGAAAAAATAAAAACAAATCCTCTTATATCGCTGACTGGAACTAAACACTCACCTAGTGCTCTCAAAGGGCCCTCGATGTTAATCTATGCACTAGACGTGTCTAAGTATCAGATGCTATCGACTTCAAAAGCCAGTGTACGCATATCTGATGACTTTAGGCTTTTTGTTTTTAGAAGCTGTTTTGGCAATATTTTTTTAGTAAGTATACATACTTTGTATAAATAATTTCATCACCACTGCTCTCAAAACCGTGAAGGAAAACATCGTGAGGAAACCGCCTAGAACCTCTTGAAGAGATAAGGATTATCAGCTTATAATGTTCCCACTGCACACACATAAGGCCTCTTCTCTGTGAGAGGGAGTGGGCCATAATCCACCACGCGGGTCCAGTGCGGGTTGGTAAATCACATATCTTCGAATTTTTGGTTGTAGGACATGCCGGTTTCCTCACGATGTTTTCCTTTACAGTTTTGAGAGCAGTGGTGATGAAATAATTTACACAAAGTAAAGTGCCTGTTTTGGGTCTCCTAACTCCTAAGTCACGGCCGTTACCACAGGGTCACTGCTATAATAAATAAGCAAGTGGCACCGTCTAGTTTTGTTACGAAGTTACAAGCAATCACCGAAGAGGTCGGATAATAGTGACACTGGGCTGGTGACAGTCACTCCAGCAGAGCGTCGCATCAATGGGTGCGTGGCGGCTGTCTTCTAATGACAGAAGAAGATGTCAAGGGACCCGCCGTACGGCGTGTATGTGTTCCACGCGCGCCTCAAAAAGATGTCAGCACGAGTGACGGGGCCCGATAGGGCCGAAGCCTGCCAGGGTAGCGGGATCGTCCGAAAGGGTTACCGCTGCCCTGGAACATAAAGGGCTAAGGAAGGAACACGGGTGGGTTTTAGTCAGTAAGAGTCTGACACTCCCTTCCGCTCCACCCAGAGCGGGAGGGGTCATTTGATGATTTCCCATCCTGAAAAAAAAAAGGGGGGGACCCGCTGCCGTATCACGTCCACGACGAACGGAGGGGCAATTCTCGTAGTTTTAAGAAAGTTCACAGTCTGATCTCAGTCTCAATCTGTCAAAAATACCTATACTGAATTTTCCTACATTTTTGACAAGATTTTGACATTGATTGTCGTTGAGATGATGATGATGACTCAATCAACTCAGCCTATCGCAGTCCACTGCTGAAAATAGGCCTCTCCCAGACTGCGCCACAACACCCTGTCCGTCGCCCCCAGCTAGATGAACGGACGACCTAAATAAAATGGCTGGGGTAGACTGGATGCGGGAGATGAGCTGGCAACTTTTTAATTTTACAAGAACGAGAATTTATTTGCCTTCTGCTCTAATCAGGCACAATCCTGATGATAGGTATTCGAGCTGCTGAACCACTAATACGATGACCACTTCTGGTAAAGGCAATCCAGTACCAGTACAATCAGTAATACAACTTGTTAAGTTAGCCTAATCCTAAAATGTCAAGATTTCATGAAATAGTCATTCAGTAGGATTACTTGATCTTAGAGAGTTGTGTTGATGACTTTAATGATTATAATTCTGTAAATATATATAACGTACAACTTAGTACTGACCAGCAAATTGCAAAAAACGTAAGAAAATTTGAATTTCGCGGGCTACCTTGGAGCATCCACCTTAAATTAAATTACTTAATTTTGTTATTCATAAGCTACTGGTTCATTGGCAGATGTTTCAGAGAAAGTTATTGGTAAATTATATTTTTTTTAAACAAGTTATTTGTAATTATAATTACAGGCATAATGGTCCTTCAGTACATGCAGGTAGTTAGCAGGTACAGTGCGCACACTGGAAACAAAACTAGAATCAATTTTATTTTAATTTTAATTTTGACGTTCAAAAGTGCCTTTTATGTGCCTGATTGAAATAAATGATTTGACTTTGACTTTGACTTTGTTTTCTCTACCATAGACAGAAAGTTTTCTTTAGTCGTAAAGATCCCCGAAACGATCAATTCCAAATGATTAAGTAATTGCTATGGTAGTAATATTGTCAATTGCTTCAATTGCATTTGGTATACGATCATTTTGTGCATCATTATGTATCAATCACGTAAATATTGAAAATTAACAAAAAACAGCGGAGTAATTGCTTAGCACACTATCAGAAGCAATGGGTTTAATTTTGACAGTTCAACAACATTCATTGCGTTATTTACGTTGTTGAGCCGAAACATTTTTCGAACATTATGAAGCGATGGATTAGCAATATCCTTCAAAATAATTCAGAATGAGTTTGGTAGTGTGTACGCTATTACGGCGCCGCTGTTCCTCAGCTGAACAATGTTTTCTTCACGTTCACGTAGTCTTCTGCACCTCTCATCATTTCAATGCATTTCTCATCATGTCCATGTAAATATCAACATCTTTTAACCAAGAAAGTTCTCAATAATATATGTTCAAATTATCAATAATGAAAAAACCAGAGTAACCGTAATGGTAAAAAGTAGCCGCTTTTAAAACGCCATGTAATAAATAACCCTTCCGAAGTTCCCACAAGCAAATAAAATCGATAATTTATTACCTTAATTTCTAATCGATACGAATCGAAGCAACTCAAAAAACGTTATATATAGCTTCAAGTCTATTTAAAATTCAAAAGGCTTAACATGATAATTGAAATTCTGGATATACCTACTCGTAAATTTACTTTTGAATGTATTATAATCATCGATATCTAATCATTTAAAAATTCCATACGGCCAGTCGAGCAGATCAAATGGCTTCCCATGGAATCGATTAGACACATGCTTGATGAGACAATGAAGATGATTGACCTATTTTTTTATCGATTAATTGAATTTAATCGAGTAATCGGTATGTAGATTGGAGTAAACAACCCTTTGGTTTGGTGAATCAGAAGTACTTTACCTTACTCGTACACTGGAATTGGGTAGGTCTAACATCCCATGAGATTTTTTTGAGGTGGATTATAAAATTAGCTGGTATATTTTTGGGCTTAATAAAATAAGGAAAACCTGAAAAGACACTATCAACTGTGTACTTATTGGTAAAATCGAGTCGTGGGTTCGAACCCAAGCAGGCACTTTACATTGTGTAAATTATTTCATCACCACTGCTCTCAAACCGGTGAAGGAAAACATCGCGAAGAAACCGGCATGCCCTAGGACCAAAAATTCGAAGACATGTGAAATCCGCCAACGCGCACTGGGCCTGTGTGGTGGATTATGGCCCACACAGAGAGGAGGCCTGTGTCCCAGCAGTGGGAACATCATAGGCTGATGATACTACGGTAGGTGTATAAGTTGTTCATACATTTAAGAATAGGTTCACAATGTGTTTGCCTATAACCTACGTCATACCTCTATATCAACCAAATTTTAACGAAATCGGTTCAACAGTTTGAACGTGAAATAGTAACAAACAGACAGAAAATTACTTACCTATTCAGAAAGAAGATTCTTCAAAACCCGCCCGATAAGTAAAACGGCGATAATCGTCTCACTATAACTCGTAATCGATTAAGAAATCGATGCATCGTTAAGTCAGACAAATGTCAAAATGACATGTGACACATAGCACCTGCTTGCACAAAATCGAGTAAATATTAAACGATTATTTAAAAAATGTACTCGAACACAAAGAAAGGTATTTAATATTATAAATAAGTATGTAAAGAAGTTTGTGTTAAGTGGCTTTTCAGGTTTATTATTTTTTATGGGAGTTAATTTGCTTGTCATTTATGTAAAGGAATTGGTAAAACAAGGGACGATTATGAGCCGATTACAATGGCTTAAGGCCGGGTGCGAATATATAGTGTTGCCAATTTATTTTGGCAAGCTTATGAAACAAAGTTAAATTATATACTTGCCTTTTTCAAATTATAGGCGAGGACGCTGTCACCCTAAACACAAGTTAAATCTTACTTTGGGTGCCAGAGTTCATCGAAATCACTTTTCCTTTGTTGTGACGCTGCATAGTGTACCTATAGATATGTAAGTGTTTTGTGTACAACTGAAGTTACCTCCTAGCACCTTAATCATCAGTTGTCTCTCCATCACCCATAGGTTGACTGGTAGAAAATGCCTATGGGGCATGTTACATTTGTCAATATTATCACCATCCTAATATCGCGATATCGCAAGTATTGAGCACGGTACCGTGATACGGCCTATTATACCATCAATATTACCACGGTATCGTGATATTATTGACAATGTAACATGCCCCTATGGCATTAAGTCCGCCTCTGTAAATGCTTAAAATATTAAATTAATAAATAAAATAACATAACATTACGCTTGTATGTAAGGTAAGGTGCAGAAAAAGAGTACCTAAGTTTAATTAAGTTTTAGTTTTTTGTTCGTGTGCCTTTTAGAGTGTAATAAAACATTACGATACGTGTGAGTTTAGCCAAACGCCGTGCAATAATAGACTACTTATGTCACAAGTATCGTATACAATTTTAGAGCTCGAGTGACTTAAACCCGCACTTAAGTCACGCTTTTCTGTGTCAAAATGGACTACTTAAGTCACAGAAAAGCGTGACATAAATGTATTTTTTTCTTTTTTTAGGGTTCCGTGCCTCGAAAGGAAAAAATGGAACCCTTATAGGATCACTTTGTTGTCCGTCCGTCTGTCTGTTAAGACCTTTTTTCTCAGGAACGCGTAGAGGTATCAAGCTGAAATTTATATACTCAGGTCTACTGACCCTTGGAGCTGTGAAAAAATCAAACTTCTAAGCCAACGCAATCAAAAGATACAGCCGTTTATGCCGCAAATTTCAAATTTTCGACACTCGCAAGGGAATCAAAACCTACAGGGTACTTCCCGTGAACTCAGAATCTTGAAATTTAATACGAAGCAACGTCTTATAGCACAGATAAAGGAAAAATTGCGAAAACCGTAAATTTTTTATTACATACCTACAAATTTGTACGGAATACTCGGTGCGCGTGTCCGACTCGCACTTGACCGGTTTTTTTTTTCCTTTAAAAGTTTATCATTATCCTGTCCTTATTCTAATTTATAAGGGGTCGCTGCAGAAAGAATTCAAAACAATGTTTTTTTTTCTCCGTCCATATTGCTTTAAAACCAAACGCAAATATGAAAGGCCAGTAGGATTAAATACCCTTTAGATAATAATATCTTCATCCCGCATCCATTTAGTATGGGCAGGGTAGCGTCAGCTAATTAACAATAGACGAGTAAAAAGAATATCCTTCCCGTTTCAAAAGGACCCCAAATACGGTCAGCCGAATAATATTTATATTCAAATAAGGGCCAGGTGTCCATTGGAAACTAAAAAACTATCAATAGTAGGTACTGAAAGTGCTTTATAGGAATTTCTTTACTGCTGACCCTACTTAATTGAGGCGTAAAGTATTTATTGTTTAAAATGATGTAATGGAAATTGGACTTTGTTATAATAAAGGGTGAGTTTGAACTTGATTGTTGCTAATTTGTGCACTGTGAATATAGAAATCAACATTCTTATTGACAGTTTGTTCATCTAAAATGTTTGGTTACGAGTATGTTAGAATTTAGATCAAGAAGAAAAGGGTTTTTACTGTATTTCCTGTTGAACCTACCACAGTACCTACATACTAAAGCAATCAAACTGAAAGTCAGACTTTAGATGAAGGCCGCGGGTTGTTCGAAAGAGATACCGTGGCCCCTGGCACAGGCAACTGAAGGAACACGGGTGGGTTAAGTCAGTAAAAGTCTGACACGCCCTTCCGCTCAGCCCAGAGCGGGAGAGTCATTTGATGATTTCCCACCCAAAAAAAAAAAAAGACTAGATGATAAATGTGGAGAAATATTTTCCATTGTTATTATGTACCGACTTAGATACTTCATTCGTGGATCATTTCTGTCATTACTGGTTTATTGTTGTCATTCGTGGATCTTTGACAGTCGTTACGGGTCGTCAGAAACCCGAAAGTCTGTCAACCAGTCTTACCAAGGGGTATCGTATTACCCAGTAACTGGGTTTTGGAGGTCAGATAGGCAGTCGCTCCATGTAAAATACTGGTATTCAGCTGCATCCGGTTAGACTGGTCATGATGACTTAGGTAGGTACTTCACTCCAAAAATCATAAAAAAAAGAAAAACACTAACTACATCTGCAACATCCGACATCAAAAATCACAGCCGAATCCGCGTGCAAACCTATATTCAACCAAAAAGGGTTAGAGATTCGGACAATATGATCCTTACGTATTGACATTCGCATAATTACAAGGGTTAATAATACAGGCCGTTGGTCCTTGATACAGGGGTCAGGTAACCAGCTGGCGGCCATTACAATGCACTTTAATTCAGCCATGTTTGACCTCCAAAATGAGGAAGCTTATCCTTTAGAAAATCTCATGAATGGGTGAGAAAAAAACTGTTTAAAGTTTTGTTTGGATTTCGATGCGAAAGAGTTGTATGGACAGTTTTTTTGTAGATGGCGCTTATGAGCTGTAAAGAAGGGACAAATAAATATGTACAACTGGTCTCATGCAGACTAAACATATTACAGGTTTCCTCAATATGGTGTTCCATCATTAGGGTTGGGAGTAACGGCCCCGAATTACGATTTTGGTTGGTGGAGGTGTTTTGCTTTGTTTAAATAATTTCATCACCATTGCTCCCAAAACGGTGAAGGAAACCGGCATGTCCTCAGTCCTAGAACCATAAATTCGAAGATATGTGACATCTGCCAACCGGGACCCGCGTGGTACCCCAGTCCTTCTAGAATAGATGAGGCCTGTGTCCCAGCAGTGGGAACATTGACCATTGTAGCCTGATTATGCTTAATAAAACGATAGTAGATACCTAAAAGCCGCAGTAGGTACAAAATTCCCTTTACATAGACCTACATTTTCACTTAAAAATTATAGTCTGGTCAAGTAAAAAATTATATACAAAAAATAACTGAGTATGTGTGACTAAAAATCAAAATCATTCCGTAAAACTTTCATCTTAGAAACGTCTCAGTGTGCTACTAACTCCATCTGCGTTACAATTTGATTTGATTTGAACTAAACATTATAGCGCCATCTATTATAATTCCGCTAAACAACAACCTATAAATAGTTTACTATGACGCTGCACACGAGAAGCCATGTTGATCGTTGCAAGCACAAGAAGTAGGTAACAGATGTCGCTAGTAGTCGATAAGTTAAAGTAATCAAGTAATAGGTACCTAGTACTTGATTGTTTTTATACTTTAGAATAGAATAGAATAGCTTACCGTGTGGCAAATAAACGAAGGGACATACGTGTTAGTAGAACTCATGAAAATGAAAAACTTTTACTAGGAGGTACGCATAGGATTTTTGAATTTCTAAGATATGAAAAAAAAAACTGCTGTTACATACATTATAATCGTGTTATACAGGGTCAAATGAAATTAGCTAGCGAAACTTTGTTGTTTTTGTTGTGTTGAGAAAATCTGCTTTCTTTTGTTTTATCGTGTTTAGATTATTAAACTGATGTTTCAAGTGAGTACACTAACTGCGATGGTCCCACAAAAAAACTCATCAAATTATTATTTTTTTGTTTAGAAATTTTGTCTGCGGAGTTTCGCTAGCTAATTTAATTTGACTGTGAATATTGCACTTTGTATGGCATATTATGTCCCTTCTTTTACCTGCACTATTGTCATCATCATCATCTGCCGAGCCTTTTCCCAACTATGTTGGGGTCGGCTTCCAGTCTAACTGGGTGCAGCTGAATACCAGTATTTTACATGGAGCGACTGCCTATCTGACCTCCATAACCCAGTTACTGGGTAATACGATACCCCTTGGTAAGACTGGTTGTCAGACTTTCGCGCTTCTGACTACCCGTAACGACTGTCAAAGATCTACGAATGACAGCATACTTTACCTGCACTACTGCATAAACAAAAAACACCATATTTACCCAAACCTGTTTATTCCAAATAACAAAAAGATTTAGCCTAAAATAAACTCCAACTGGTCTTTTTACTCAAATTCAGTTTGGAGTCGAAAAATTCATTTTCCTTTTCCAGCCCTTTCAAACCCATAAAATATGGAAAATTGTTCTCAGTGGCCAAATAGAAGATTCCTTGTGTATTTCTATCCGTATTCAGACCCACAATATTAGTCACAACAGGATTTTTATCATAGCACTCTCTATTCCTTGCTTCTTGAACAGAATCACATTTCATGGCGATAAAACTATTTGGATTAATGAGTGCTGAAATCCAAATAGTAAAAGCCCTCACATGACTGCAAATAACGTTACAGGGAACCCAAAATATGTCCCCAGGTTGAAACTCCCCACCGTTGACGTAAAAATTAACATGGCCGACAGGAGCTGCCATTCCGTAGCCATCAATATTAGTTTCTATGACGTCAACGAAATCAGCATCGGTTTGGTCCAATCGGTCTTCTGGACCTAAGTTTCTGAAGCAAGGTCCAGATGGGTCTAACCCAGTTACTCTAGAGATGTTCATGCCTGTTTGGAGTCTGTAGTTTTTGGCTATGAAGCTTATGGTGTGACCTCCTAAGCTGAGACCTACAAGCTCCATTTTTTTTGGGTCTAAACCGTATTTTGAGAGGGTGGCGAGCATTTCTGCGACGTATTTTCCAATGGTCCGCATGTTACCGGCAGCTCTGGAATAGGCAATACATTTGTTCTGAGTATTGAGATTAAGTTCTAGAAGATCGCCAGAATCACGGAATAGGGCTGAGCTTCTGAAGCAAAGAAAAAAAACTACAAAATTCGAAGCACTTGAGAAAAAAGCTACAAGGCGCAAGGACCTACAATATACGATTCAACCTCATTTGAAAGTAGTCTGCAAGCTACCAGTCAATTAAATTGTTTAATAAACTACCTTTAGAATTAACGTCCATTTATATTTTAAGTCAGTTTAAGAACCAGCTAAAGTCCTTCCTGATAGAAAAATGTTATTATACACTTGACGAGTTTCTCAGTGATGTGTAATCACTAGAGTCTAGTGATTAGTTAAAAAGGTTAATAGTTATAACAGTCTAGTGACTAGACTGTTTTAACTATTAACCGTTTTAATTTTATTGACCTAATATTTTTTTTTCTCTTGACATTTGTATATTGAATTGAATTAAATTTTATTTTTATATAACTACATATCAGTGGCTTTTGGATTTTGAATTGTTTAACTAGGTACGTAGATTGTTTTAAAATTTGGTACTCATGTAGGATGTATTCATAATATGTAATTATTATTTCTTATCTTTAAATTGTATTTCTTAAATTGAGCTATTTTTAGAAAAAACTATGTTTGAAATTATTTGTTTAACTGAACATTGGTTGAAAGATTATGAAATGCTAATTAATTATGAAAATTATAGTGTGGGCAGTTGTTTTAACCGGAAATCTATGCTGCGTGGGGGTTCACTCATCTTAGTTAAAAATTCTATTAAAACTAAGACTCGTACAGATATAGTTGATCTTTCAGTTGAACATAACATTGAACTGTCCTGTGTTGAGCTAGATAAGCATGTTATAGTGTGCGTTTACAGAC
This sequence comes from Apamea sordens, assembly GCA_945859715.1. Classification (NCBI taxonomy): domain Eukaryota; kingdom Metazoa; phylum Arthropoda; class Insecta; order Lepidoptera; family Noctuidae; genus Apamea; species Apamea sordens. The sequence goes on from OX244001.1 coordinate 16,775,296, forward strand.
CCCCTAATTATCAAAACTACTCCATATTTGAGTCAGTAATGGAAGATGTTCTAGCAAAACTTGGAACTGGTAAAAAATCGCTAATTATCTGTGGTGACTTCAATATTAATATCCTAGAAAATAGTTCAAATAGCAGTCGATTATTAAGTCTCTTTAAATCATTCAATTTGTCAAATGTATTTTCAGAACCAACCCGCATAACTAAAAATTCTGCTACATGTATTGATAATGTTTTTTGTTGCTGCGAATACTTAGATAAAGCCATAGTAAATTATCTCCCTTCTGATCACAGCGGTCAAACTGTTGTGTTCAAATCCAATACACCAGTACAAAAAATTCTGATACAAACTAGACAAATAACACCAAGTAATCTAAATAGATTTAATAATAACTTAATTAGTAAGTTAAATGTACCAGGCCATATTAAAAACAATGTAAATGAATTATATGAGTGGTTCTTTTCGGTAGTACGCACCGAGTTCAATAATACTTTAAAAAAGAAAACCAAAACTATTTGCCCAAGATTTTTGTTCAGTGACTGGGCAACTAAGGGTATTAGGAAAAGTAGGGAAAAATTGTTTGAGCTGTATGGCCTTAAGCCTTAAATTAACTCTGAAACTTTTAATAAATATGTTGCTACCTACTCTAAAACTTTTAAAAATACCTGCAAGGTAGCTAAAGCCCTCTATATTAGCAACAAGATCAAATCAGCCGATAATAAAATAAAGACGGTTTGGAAAATTATCAATGACGAAACTAACCGGAATAAAAGACATAATAATGATTTCACAATAGAGACTTCGCGTGGTCTCATAAGCACTAACAAAGAAGTTGCTCATGAATTTGTAAATTTCTTTACCAGTATCCCACATAAAACCACTGAAATCTTAAATTCCTCGCCCTTACGTTCTATTTATTTATTAAGAGCAAACGTCTCATCCTGCCAGATTGAATTTAAATTCATGCATATAAACCCCACAATAGTAATAAAAGCTTTCAAGCAAATCAAGATCAAACTAACCGAAGATCTATGGGGAATGTCTATCAAAGTTTGTACCTCCATTATTGAGACTATAGCGCCGTACTTAGCTTTAATATTTAACTTGTGTGTGGATCAGGGAGTCTTCCCGGATCTTATGAAATACAGCAAGGTGATACCACTTTTCAAATCGGGGGACAGTAAAGTTACTAATAATTATAGACCGGTATCCGTGTTACCGGTTTTCAGCAAGGTGTTTGAAAAGGTGATGCTGAACCAAATGCTCAATCATTTCAACACCAATAAAATATTGCACGACCAACAGTATGGTTTCACCAAGGGACGTTGTACTACTGATGCCGGGGTAACTTTATTAAAACACATTTTTACGGCGTGGGAAGAGTCCCAAGACGCCATAGGAATTTTTTGTGACCTCTCTAAGGCTTTTGATTGCGTCGACCATGAAACCTTGCTTTTAAAACTTGAGCATTACGGACTTGGAAAACTTGCGCTCAGTTTAGTAAAATCTTATTTAAATGATAGACAACAGCAAGTTCAAATAAATGGTGTCAATTCACTCGGTTTAAAAGTAAAAATGGGTGTACCACAAGGCTCGATATTAGGTCCTTTCCTCTTTTTAGTATATATTAATGATCTACCCCATTTGTTAAAAACTCAACCACAGATGGTGTTATTTGCTGATGATACTTCCTTGATTTTTAAAATTAATAGACGTGCATCAAATCTTGACGACGTAAATAACGCCCTACTGCAGATCCAAAATTGGTTCACTGCTAATAATTTAGTATTAAATGGGAAAAAAACGAAGTGCATAAGATTTTCTTTACCAAATGTCAAAAGTAGTCATTGTGAGATAGAATTGAATCAAGAGAAACTAGAATTCGTCGATGAAACGGTTTTCCTGGGGATCACGCTCGATTCAAGGCTTCAATGGGGTCCTCATTTAACATCCCTTGCAGGACGACTAAGTTCAGCAGCGTATGCTGTGAGAAAAATCCGCCAATTTACTGATGTTGATACCGCGAGACTAGTCTATTTTAGTTACTTTCATAGTATTATGTCGTACGGTATTTTACTATGGGGACGAGCTGCAGACATCGAGTCTATTTTTATTCTGCAGAAAAGAGCCATCAGAGCCATATATAGCCTCCGCAGGCGTGACTCTCTAAGAGAATTGTTTAAAGATATTAACATCATGACGGTACCTTGTCAATATATCTATGAAAACATTATGTACGTAAGGAAAAATCTACATCTATTTAGTAAAAGAGGTGAAAGACATAATTATACCACTAGAAATAGGGAGCAATTAGTTCAACCAGGTTTCAGGCTGGCTAAAGTAGACTCATCTTTCATGGGGTACTGTTTAAAATGTTACAATAAAATACCTCCCCACATAATAGAACAGAATGAAACGAAATTTAAATCTTGTATAAAACGCACACTATGCAGCCAGGCATATTATAAATTAGGGGATTACATCGCTGATAAAAATGCTTGGCTAAACGCTGGTCCTGCTCCATAAGGACGCATAAATAAATTGATTAGCATTTGAAAATACTGTTGGAGCTGCTGAAGATTTTAAAATACTTTTTTGCATTATATAAATTCAATCTCCTAGTATTGTATAATTGTATAGCACATGTGTGAGTACTATGTACATACTATAAAGCTACCATATACTGTGTACGTCTTTCACTGACTTGAATTTGCCCTGGCAGCAGAGAGTATGTCATGCTCACTCAAATGTCTCGCTGATGGTGGCGCGTGTGTTGGATCATTTGGTTCCCTTCAAAATGGTTGAGCTGAATGGTGCTGATCCACGCGTCATGTTCGTGAACGGGCGCCGTCAGTAGGGACTGGTCATCTCTTTGCTGCCATGGCTTATTTTAATGGCTTATTTTAATTTAACTTATTTTTATTTTTTTAAACTTTTCATTACGGACGCTTTTAACGTTCTGCATCGTTCTCACATGCATAATTTATAACATAAATGATGTAACCAATACTTTGTAACCATATATTGATATAAAAGAGTGTCCATGGAGTTTCTTGCCCGTTCTTCTCCATAGGTACCTACGCTTTGGAATGGGCAACTAGCTTCATTTTTCTGACTGACCGACCCCTTGACAATTCAAAAGTGCCTGTAATTGGTTTAATTGAAATAAATACTTTGAGTTTGAGTTTGAGCTCCCAATCGCAGTCACAACACCCTGTCCTCTTTCTTCCGCACCCAGTCTGTCCCAGTCACCTTTTTAAGGTGGTCGGTCCATCTAGTGGGTTCTTTAGCTACCCACTGGCATTATTTTCTCTTCTATAGCTTGCAGTTTTCAGGTACTTTATAAAAAACAAATGAGTAATTTACAACGTATATGTAAGCCCATCACTACAAACTGTATGCAGGTGCTGTTCGGGAACTTTAAACAATAACGATAAACTTTTCCTCCGAACCGCACGTTACGAAATTTTGTTTCAGTGCGGTTAGTGGAAGTGCTCACGTGCGGTTCGCGGAAGTGCTGTTCAAATCTGTGCTCTAAGTGGAATACCTCGATTTTTTGCGGCCCATTGCGGGATATTTTCAAAACTATTCCTTTAAAGAACAATTGAAAAACGCATACTCACACAGGATAGGCAACAGTCGTAAACCTATTAGTATCCAGCAAGAACACGTTGTACCCCAACTTTTTATACACCACCCCAGCTGTCAACGCGAAGGGTAGTTGGGGGTGGTCCAAGAACCCCCCCACATACATGACAGTGGGTTTCTTGAAGTCCACCCGAGGGTCTTTGGCTAAGTCTTTCATTTGGTGGTAATTGTACTTCGTCTTTGGCCAAAATATGTTCCCTTTGCCTTGGACTAGTATGTTCAGGTATTTTAAGTCCTCCGGTGGGATAGGTAGTGGTATGTTGGTTCCTGGACCTGGAAATAGATTTATTTGATGTGATTAGATTTAATCTGGAAAAATTACATCACACCCTAATTGCGTACCGTTGCCTCATATATTCGAAAAATGTGTCTGTTAACAACGTAAATAAATAACGCAATGAACGTTGTTGAACTGTAAAAATGAAAGCCATTAAATTGCATCTGATAGTGTGTTAATTTGCGGGGTAATTACCCCGCTGGTTAAAATTAGGTTGACTCCAGTCAGGGCAAGCCTGACTTTTTGACAAAAGTCGATTAACACTGCTATTTCAAAATCATCATCGTATAAATTGACACAAAATTATTCGATACAAACAATCATGTCAGCATTAATTTCATAAAATAGCTAAGTGTAAATAAATTCTTTGAATTTGACTACTATTCTGATTTTAATTAAATATTAACTCATAAAATAATAATATTAAAAAAACGGTAATGTTATTCGTGTTTAGCTCTTGTAGAAAATGTAGGTACGGACGAACAAGAAACAAAAGTCAATGTAGAAGTTATGAAAATAATATAATGTCCGTACACAGCACGATAGGACGAGATCACAAAACCACAATAACAATATTAATTGAAATTACTGAATAAAATTAATAGACGTATGTCTCGCAGCCATGACAGAAAGTTGACATCTCCAGCAGCGCTACTAGTGGCGTATTTCTTAACTAAGTATGTGGTAGGGGTGAAACCTACACGAATAACATTACCGTTTTTTTAATTTCCATTATAGTCCTGACGCGGTCTGGACGGTACAGTCAGGGGACTGTACCGTCCAGAGCGCGTCAGGTTCTCAAAAAAACAATTTTTTTTTGTTAACCTACTTTGTTCTACTGCTAGGTAAAGCTCTCCCCATACTTCTCCAATTTTCCTTATCTTATTCCTTCTCCGCCTATGTTAAAAAAGTTACTAAAGAAGTTAAAAAAAAACATTTTCAAAGACTTTCCATCCATCAAAATATTTACCTAACAAACATTGCCACTTCTTCAGAATCATATGTCTTCGATCCTTGAACAATTTTATCAAAAAACAAACATACAGAAACAAAGTTTGCTCATCGATACGCATTCCCTTTTGTTATTAAATCAAATATTGTCACTACACGTCATTTTGAGGTGGCTATCGACACCAGCCCACACCCAACTTGAAAGAAAGGTGACGAATGACATGACAAACCATTACAAAGAAACTATGTGAACGATGACAAAATTCCTCACATCTTATTTTAGACTCAATAATAATAGAGAAGTATGGAATAAAAAGACAAAAAAAGGCCACTTTGGCAGAATCATAATAGGATATGAATGATCCCACAAAAACATTAAATTTCATGCTAAATGTTGTCAAGACGAGACCATGTAGCTCGCACTGTCAAAAAGTAATCAGATCTCATGTAGAGCCAAGTCTAACTCTGCACGCCCTAACTCTACAAGGCCTAACTTCGCAAACTCTACACCTTAGTCAAAATATGTGGCTTGGCCATTTCGCTACATTCACATGAGCGTAAGGTGAAAAACTTACGCTCAACGTCATACAATGGTTCTTGTAGTAACTTGTTATACAAGTGTTAGGCCTTGTATGCCATCATATTGAATGGCCAAAAACTAGAATTTGTTAATCAGACAGTTTTCCTGGGAATCACGCTAGACGAGAAATTACATTGGGGGGAGCCTCATATAACATCTATTGCGGGGCGGCTAAGCTCGGCCGCATATGCTGTTAGAAAGATAAGACAGTTAACAGATGAAGAAACCGCGCGTTTGGTCTATTTTAGCTACTTCCACAGTATTATGTCATATGGCATTTTAAAGTGGGGTCGGGCTGCTGACATTGAATCCATTTTTATTTTGCAAAAGAGAGCTGTCAGAGCCATTTATAATCTACGTCGCCGCGAATCTCTTAGGGAACTATTTAAAAGGGTTAATATTATGACGGTACCTAGTCAATTCATTAATGAAAATATTAAGTATGTAAGAAAAAATCAACATCTTTTTAATAAAATAAGTGATAGACATAATTTTAATACTAGAAATAAAGATAAATTAGATCAACCTTTTTTTAGATTATAGTACATACATCTTTTATGGGGTACTGTGTTAAATGTTACAACAAAATACCTTGTGAAATATTGCAATTAAATGAAAGAAAATTTAAAACATATTAAAATTACACTTTGTAAGCAAGGATATTACAAATTATTTCATTTCTTTTTGTAAGTTGCTTATGATTTACTGAAAATCCTGAAATACATATCTTATTATTTATAACAAGGACCCCCTATATAAATTTTCAGACCTCTAGCATCAAAATTTACGGAAGCCCCCCCACCCCCTAGTTTAAGGGGTTGGGGGGGTAAAAGATTCACGTTTTAAGATTTTTTTGTTGTTTGTGTACTATTACTAGCTTACATACCAAATTTCAGCGTTCTAGGACTTCAGGAAGAATCTTAAGAATATTGATGATGATCAGTAAGTCAGTGAGTCAGTGAGGAAATCGGGGTATTTTAGATATCAATAAAATCTAAAGTATAAGAGCTATGCAATTGAAACTTTATAGGTTTAATAAGTCAACCACTGACATCATATCCCGAAAATTTTGTTCATCTGGTATAATCCAAACCCAAGATAAGAAGGTTCAAAAATACGACGAAGTGCTTCGAGAAAAGGTAGGTAGTGCCCTTGCGCTTCGCTTGGCTCGTCTTGGCGGGGGCACTCCCGTGCCCCCAGATATTATAAATCGTAAAATAGTCACAAACTGACACTTCATAATATTATGATCTGTGTGCAATTCATATCCCAATGAAATAACATTTAAACTGTAGAAAAAAAAATTAAAAAACCAATTTGATTAATAAAAACTGTAATGAAAAATTTACCGATAAAATCACGGTTTTTATTTTTTTCATGCGGCAATGTTTACACCAAATATGAAATGAAATTTTACGAAAATTAGAGGAATTGCTAATGATCTGCTGGGAATTCAGGAAATGAATAGCTTTTAGAGGCCTTAAAGTGGCCTTTTGAACGATGATGAATCAGGACTCCAGGAGAATGAGAAATTCACATACATTAAACATCAATCATCAGGCTTTAAATCCCCGTGAGTACGGCAGAGGTATAGGTACTTACGAGAATAGAGAGGCCCAGCAGTGGGTAAAGTTGGGCTGTAGATGAGGTCGATGGTAGGTACTTATAGTACACCCACATTCTGCCAGTTATGATTACGTCCCATGTCATAGAGGCAAGCCGGAATGATTACGGGGATGAATCCAGACAACGGGAATTAATTTCAGATGAAAAAACTCCGTAACATTTTGCCTGAACTGAAAATCGAACAGAGGACCCCAAGCTCAGCTGTTACGCTTGCCACCTCTGGACCAACGAGGTGAGCAGTATACTCGTAATAAGTCGAAAAGATAATATTTTGCGGAAAAATGTAATGCGATCGGAAGCATTGGTAAATATCTGACGGGGTCCGCTAGGGCCGATGCCTGCCAGGGCTGCGGGTTGTTCGAAAGAGATACCGTGGCCCCTGGCACAGGCAACTGAAGGAACACGGGTGGGTTTTAGTCAGTAAAAGTCTGACACGCCCTTCCGCTCAGCCCAGAGCGGGAGAGGTCATTTGATGATTTCCCACCAAAAAAAAAGCAATGGTAAATATATACTCACAATCAGCTAAATAACCAGCTGGATATCCTTCCAAAGCCTTAGAACTGTACATACAAACAGCTTTACACACTAACATAGCACATAATAAAAACACGCGAAACATTATATCAATAAATATTTTACATGTATTTTCAACGAAAACGTCGTGAAACAAGCAGAGTCGGTGCCCAAATGTTCAGAATGTCATCGTAAGGATTAACGCACATATTGTATGACTACACAACTTCAGTTGCAGCACTGATAAAGTAACCTTGCTGTTGATAAAAAATAAGTTTTTTGTCTGTATACTCGTACAAGTTTAATGCTTGCAATCATAAACTACAAGTAGTACAGACAACTGCAAAATTCAATGAATATTTTGAAAATACGAGTATGTTGACAAGTAACAGCTGTGTAATTTTTTTCTGTATTCATTTTGATATAAACTGATACACTTTGTCATCTATTCTATACTTATAATAAATCTGTAGAAGTGAAAATTCTGTACATTGAAAATATCAAAAAAATAAATGGGGGGGTGTTACTAGACCGACACCGAACCCAAAAATGTGATTAAAAAATTTTTTGTCTGTCTGTCTGTCGGTCTGTCTGTCTGTCTGTCTGTCTGTTTGTTCAGGCATCACGCAAAAACTACCGGTTCGATTACGATGAAACTTGGTATAGTTATTCTTTAATATTCTGGGCACCACACTGGGTACTTTTTATGCCGGAAAAGTATATACCTACAATAAAAAACAAACTTAATTTTGCGGTTCGATCCCTAGACCCGATTACTGTTCCAACCGCAATTAATAAGTTTGTCGTAGGTTACGTCACCCGCAATGCACAGCTATTAATAATAAGTATGTAAAGTTGTCGAAAATTTACCACTGACGGGACAAAAAGGGGTAACTCAGTTTTTAAGGGGAGGATTTGAACTAGAAACTGTATGTTACATTTTCACGCCTAAACCACTAAACTTCTGATTTGGCATAGAGATAGATGGCATCCTGGGGAAGCACATACATTTTATCCTGTTAGCACGTTCCCGTGGGATAATTTCCGACAACCACGCGGGCGAAGCCGCGGGCAGAAGCTAGTAACTAAATAATTCCTTGGCCTGTAATTTGTACTGTAACTGTACAGTAATGCAAAGGTAGGTACCTCCTTTTCCTTCCCTTCGGGAAAAACAGGCGCGATTTTGTGTAAAATATGACCCACCAAATCACACTTCAGTCTATTAAACAAATTTTTCACATTATAAATTAACCTGGAGTCGTCTTCCACTCTAAACGGATGCAGCTAAATACCAGTATTTTACATGGAGCGACACTGCCTATCTGACCTCCACAACCCCGTCCCTGGATAACACGATACCACTTGGTAAGACAGCACCCTAATTGCGTAACACACGATCAATCAGAGTCGGTTTCATTTTGACAGTTCAACAACATTCATTGCGTTATTTACGTGTTGAGCAGACAAATTTTTCGAACTTATGAAGCAATGGATTAGCAATTTGCTTCAAAATGATTCAGATTCCGATTGATCGTGTGTTACGCAATTAGGGTGCTGGTTGTCAGACTTTCGGGCATCTGACGTCTATCAAAGATCCGAGAATGATAGCCGGGACCAATGTCTTATCGTGCATTGCCGAGATACGGAGTGGTCTCGATATGTAAAGGTGTTCACCCGTCTATGGACCGACCGCGGCAAGTGTAGCTTAACCTGATCGATCGACCCGTGCCATTGTTATTAGCCCCTCTAATAAATGAATCTCTACCTGAAAATTTAATAAAGGTCAAGTCTTGAATTCTTAACACTAGGTGGCGGTGACGATACGTCATTAAAATTAAATGATACTTAATATTTAATGATATTGTAGTACATAGGAAGTAATTTTTGTATACTAGAAAAAGTATTAAATAATAATTACTTATAATAATAATATGACCTCGGTAATCAAATTGATGTTATCATCTTCTCGGAGCAAGGGGCAATGAGCTCGTCCTACTCCTGATGACGCCATTACGGTTGATAGACTCAGTACCCTAATTAAGTAACACACTATTAATTAATAACAATCTGGATAATTTGGAAGAATATTGCTTATCCTTTGCTTCATATGTTCGAAAAATGCATCTGCTTAGCAACGTAAATAACGCAATGAATGTTGTTGAACTGTCAAATGAAAACCCATTGCTACTGTTACGCAATTATTTGGCCAGTCAGCCCCGTTATCTCATAATGGACAGGCTAATATATATATTTTTTTCACATAATGAGCTTGGAAAATATGCAGTAACCGGAAGAGAAAAAGTAGATCCACAGTTTTTTTTACGAAAAAAAAAACGCAATTTATACGAATTGTTCAACCGTCCAAACTAAAGTGGTCCTAATAGTTATTCCACCATGAATTACCAAAATACATGTAGGTATGTACCTACTTGATAGTGATCGTTTATTGTTCATCATTTTTTTAAATAAAAACTGTGATTTTTTTCAAGATCAGAAGGCCAATTCTCGTAATTTAAAACGTTCAAAATCTAGTCGCAGTCTCATCTCAGCGACAAACAAATGTCAAAAACTTGTCAAAATGTAGGGAAATTAGACGTATTTTTGACAGATTGAGACTGAGATCAGACTGTGAACGTTCTTAAAATTACGAGAATTGCCCCTCTGATCAAGAGAAGATCATTCGCGACATATTTGCCAAAAATGTAAACAAAATTATGAGTTTATGGAAAAATTACTTTAATTCCTATACAATAAAGTTCAGTTCACGCTACAACTTCAAACATTTTTATAACTTTTTCAACAGTGCTAGTCACTCTGAAATCAACTTAATAATCATTAAAATAAAGTTGATATTTGTTTAGCTTGAAATAACGTTAATTTGAAACATAAATAAAATTGGAATATACATAATTATGTATGTAGGTACGTTCCTACATAATTTAGGAAGTCACTACGGAAACGACCAGCAGCCTAATTGCGTAATACACTATCAATCTGAATCTGAATCATTTTGAAGGATACTGCTAATCCATTGCTTCATATATTTGGAAAAATTGTCTGCTCAACAGCAAAAATAACGCAATGAATGTTGTTGAACTGCCAAAATTAAAGCCATTGTTATTGATAGTTTGTTATACAATTACCCCGCCGGTGTCCGTTGTTGAATTAAATCTTTCATAGATCGCCTATTTGATTGTAATTAGGTTCTCTAACAAAACACACACAGAAAGGTTTTCTGGAGCATTCGAAGCAACAGTAGAACACTGACTCCTAAGTCACAGGTTTGCCCTAAGTAGTTTAGGAGACAGGGTTTCCATTATTTAAGCTACATTTACTATCTAAACTTGTAACCTAATCTTTAAGTATTTTTTGTAAAGGTTATCTGTTTCAATAAAGTTATTATTATTATTTATTTTAAAGATAGATAAAGATAATTTATTTGTCAAACATTAGTTTACATAAACTGAATAATCAGACATGCAAGGTATTAAATTAATAGATGTGAGCGTCCATGTTTTGCCAATAACGGCGGCGTACAAATTTTGTAGGTATAAAAAATTACATTAAATTGCATTTTACATATAGTCACTCTAAATTTCATTATAAAATACAAAAAAAATAAATAATAATTGATGTCAAGATATTATAGTATCGGTAGGTATATTATAGTCAAAATAAATTACATATTCATTAATATGCAGTCAAATATAAGTCAAATAGAATCATTCAAAAGTCAATTGATTTAAAATCACATTAATCAATTGTTATTGTATATTAGAAGTCGGAATAGAAAAGTCCTTATCATTTCAACAAAAAAAATTCTCAGCTTCTTTTTGAAAAGTGACAACGGCAGTTCTCTCTAACTTTTAGGTTGTTTTTAATTTTCATTTACATACTTTGTTAAATTCATCATCATCTCATCTTCCTGTCCTTATTCCATGTTACTTGTGGTCAGCGCAACACGTTTTCTTCTTCCATTCTCGTCACGCTATCATTCACTCCCTTCTCTTTCATATCATTTCTCACACAATCCATCCATCTTTTCGGCCTTCCTCTCCCTCTCCATCCATCAACATGTATATTCATCACTCTTTTAGTCACATGCGTTTCGTCCCTTCTCATCACATGCCCATACCAAGCCAAACAATTTCCTTTCAACTTTTCTGTCACTGGCGCCACTTTCAAACTTCCTCTTATATACTCATTTCTTACTTTATCCATTCTCGTCACTCCACACATCCATCTCGACATTCTCATCTCCGCTGCATGCAATCTTTTTTCATCCGTCTTCTTCACAGCCCAGCATTCAGACCATAAAGTACGACAGGCCTTATCACGGATTATTAGGTCTTATTAATTGGTAATATATATTTTACAAAATAATGTATTGCAATTTTTTTATTGTTTTTTTTTTTTTGCTACAAAGTAATCTTTGAGTCCTTTTTATTTTTACAATGAATAAAAACGTAGTAAATTATTTAAGTATCAGTAAATAATTTAAAGTTACTTAGTGAGCGCAATTTGATACATTTGCAACCATATAGTTTTTTTGTCATCATTTTCGGTATCATTTTTGTAATCAGCACACCGGGAGCTATATTTAATAATGGCTTTGTAGTGGTTGGGTTGCTCTATTAAACCACAGCGAATACACAATGACCTCTAGCTATATACAAGCTGTTGTTTTGCATACTCGTCAAATTTCAGGAGGCTGTTATGAAAGACATAAATAATCAAATAAAATTACGATCCCTGGTAAATAATGAATACATACTTGTTTTTTTAGTTATTTAAGTTTGTCAGTATTTTAGAATACACCACTTTCAAAGAACAGAATCGCGTTATGTGATCGTATAAGTATAAGCGGCCGCATTTTTACCCGACTGCGCGACGTTTATCAGCCCATGTATGTATTTATGTTCCTTTGAAGCACTATACAGAAAAAATAACAACTGAACAGTCGGGATCCATTGAAAAATAGATTGGCTGTCGAATAATGGATCCCGACAGTTCAGTTGTTATGTTCCATTATTAGAATATATTTTATTTTCTTCAATAGTATTCATTCAATAATATACGTATTATAGAATTCTAGACCACCGGACACCTAAGTGCTTGTTTTTTTCTTTTCAGTTTTTTTTTATTATGTAACGTAGTTTGGTTCACTTTTTACGCAGTCGGGTTTTTTCATTTTTTAATTATGTGTGTGTAAAAGGGCAGTTACAGTGCGGTCACAAACAGACCGCGTTTTAAATTGCGGGTCCCACACAACCGACTTCCCAAAAAAAAAAAAACTACTTATTTTATTATTGATTCGTGTCGAGAATCAGTAGCATAGTTACCTCCTTGAATTTGATGAGGATGCAAAACGACACTGATGCAAACGACTGTAAAGTCAACCACCTAACTAACTAAGTAATAATAATAATAATAATAACTATCTCATCTGCTGCAGCGCTGTCGGGCCGGATATTGTCTAAAACACACTACAGAACAAACATCAGTCTCACATCTCATTTATATGGATGATATAAAATTATATGCACAAACAGAAAAAGATATGAAGAAACTAGTAGAAACTACAGCAGAGTTTAGCTTAGATATAAACATGCAATTTGGTCTGGATAAATGCAAAACACTTCATATTATGCGTGGCAAGATACGACCCGGCAACTATGTCGTAAACAACACAGACACCATAACAGCAATGGAGCCGGCCGACTTATATAAATATTTAGGGTACACGCAACTAAAGGGGCTAGATCATGGTAGGATAAAAGAAACACTTACTATAGAATACAAAAGGAGACTTAATGCCATATGTAAAACACAACTATCTAGTAAAAATCTCATCAAGGCCATTAATACATTTGCCATCCCCATACTAACATACTCATTTGGAGTTATTAAATGGACAAAAACAGACACAGAACAATTAGAACGAACCACACGCACCACTCTTACAAAACATAACCATTTACACCCTAAATCTGCTGTAGAAAGGCTTACTATCAAAAGGCAAAACGGAGGAAGAGGCCTAATAGACATCCAGCACCTTTGGCGGAAACAAGTATCTCGACTAAAAACATTCTTTCAGTCAAAATCTCGCAATAGTAATATTCATAAAGCCATAGTTCAAAATGATTTTAACTACACTCCACTTAACTTAAATGAAGAGCTAGATACTCCACAAAATACTAGCGATGACCCGCAGAAACAAAAAATTGAGGACTGGAAGAAAAAGGTTCTTCATGGCCGACATCCTCATGACCTAGAACAATCCCATGTAAACCAAGTAGCTTCAAATAAGTTTCTTAAAATAGGCAATTTATTCCCAGAAACTGAAGGATTTATAATTGCGATACAAGACCAGATTATTAACACAAAAAATTACAGAAAATTTATTATCAAAGATCCATCAGTAACAAATGATAAATGTCGCAAGTGTCACATTCAACCAGAAACAATTCAGCACATAACAGGAGCGTGCACAACTCTCACGCAGACACACTACACGCATAGGCACAATCAGGTAGCAAATATAATTCATCAAAAATTAGCACTCATATACACACTCATTCAAGATCCTAACACTCCTTATTACAATTACACACCTCAAACTATCTTAGAAAACGACACATATAAACTTTACTACGACCGCGCCATTCTCACCGACAGGACAATTCACTATAATAGACCGGATATAACCCTACAGGATAAAATAAATAAAGTAACTTACCTAATAGATATTGCCATTCCCAACACACACAACATTCAGAAGACAATATCTGAAAAAATTAGTAAATACGCAGAACTCAAAGATGAAGTAGCTAGAATATGGCGCCAACAAAAAGTTTACGTGGTCCCTATAGTCCTCTCCACAACAGGCGTCATCCCAAATCACCTTCTCCATAGCCTTAAATTACTAAACCTAAAAGAAACCCTGTATATCACCCTACAAAAAGCTGCAATATTAAATACATGTCGCATTGTCAGAAAGTTCATGCAAATAGATGAAAACGAAATAGGTCCTCATCACAACACATCTTTAACATAACACACCACACGCTGCATTTACTTGACTTCGGTCCGTAAATGTTGCAAAAACCAGCCAAAGAGCTGAGAAGAGAAAACACTCCAAAAAAAAAAATAATAATAATAAACTTTATTTCAAAAAGCCAAATACAATTGGTCCATCTCAATCAAACATAAAACAATGAATTTCACCGCTATGCACTATTTGAGACAGAGTGAACGTCTGTGTCTGTGCTAGTATACACTGTGTTACAGACACAGGCGCCTTCCTCTTACAGTTCATTGACAATTTTCTGCACTTGGTAGGCGTAAAACTTATTTAAACATTAGTACTTAACATTAAAATTTATGTAAGCAAGGAATGGGTGTGTGGTGTGGGTGTACGTGTGGGTGTGTGTGTG
The DNA here is from genome assembly GCA_945859715.1 of Apamea sordens. NCBI lineage: Eukaryota > Metazoa > Arthropoda > Insecta > Lepidoptera > Noctuidae > Apamea > Apamea sordens. The sequence continues at coordinate 16,790,326 of OX244001.1, forward strand.
TGTGTATGTTTAGTTGTGTATTTCGTAATATGTCACAGTATAAAATAAATAATGAAGGAACAATTTAAATCTGTATTTAGATGCGTTAGTAAGATTTTTTTGCAAAGAGTTGTTCAGTCTCATCGTACGTTAACTTTTGAAGAAAACTACTGACTACAGTTTTACATTTAAATTTAGGTAAGGAATATACGTTGCAGGATTTGTTTATAGTGTTATAAAGGTGACTGCTAAGACACGGGTAGCTTCGCCTCGCCAGAGCAGTTTTGGTGGAGACAGGTGGGCATACAGGATCTTTACGTCTTTTATTTTGCTCTAGTAACCGTGGGTCATAGGTCAATGATGAGTGTACACGTAAAGTGATGTTAAGTGCACAGAGCTGTCGTACAGTGAGTACCGATATGTCTTTATAGAGCTGGGTAGTCGGGTACCGATAAGGTTTGTGAAGCATGACTTTCAAGACAGCTCTTTGTGCCCTCTCAAGGCGAAGCAGATACGTTTTAAGTGTACCGCCCCAGACAGATATGCAATAGGTAAGAAGTGACTGAGCCAAGGCAAAATAAATCGTCTTTAACAGTCGATCGGCAACTACTCTTCTTAGTTTCTTCATAGGGAACATTAGTTTACGCACTCGCGAAACTGTCACACTGGTATGCTCTTGCCAACTCAATGTGTTATCAATGTGTACCCCCAAGTATTTAACACAAGAGCTTCTATGAATAGTAGGGCAGCTGCAGGGGTTCAGCGAAGGGTGACAACTATGGGCTCTAACGTCTGGCATACTAGGCTGTGTAGTAGAGTTAGCTGAGAAAGGGACATAGTGAGTTTTAGAGACATTTAGCGTAAGTAGTAGACTTGTAAACTTGTTGTGTTCCAGTTTGTTGAGTTTCGCTAGCTAATTTAATTGACGGCACGGTTTGCGCAATGGTTAAGCAATTGACTGCTGCGCTGGGTGTCGCGGGTTCGATTCCCGCAAGGAACAAATATTTGTATGGCCTACAAGTAGTTGTTCCGGGTCTGGCTGTTTGTGTATGTGAGTTTAAATGTTTGTAAACGCACCCACAATACAGGAGAAATTCCTAGTGTGAGGCAACGTTTTTTTTTTTTCAAAAACAAAATTGATTCTTTACATTGCAATTGGGGTCAACATGCTTGGTAAGACTGATTGTCTGACTTATGAGCTTCAAACTAACCGTAACGACTGTCAAAAATCAGCGAATGAGAGCCCGGGACCAACGGCTTTATGCTTTCCAAAGCACAAAATATTAGGGCAGTATGGCCATAGGTTGGCAATTTAGTTATATGATATATTTCAACTTTTTCTCTAGGGTAAGAACACACATAGTATAGTCCTCTAGATCAGAGCTGTCCAAACCAAGGCCCGCGGGCCACATGCGACCCGCGGCTTGAATTAATGCGGCCCGCCAAATCTTTGTGAAAGTGCATATTCAACAATGAAGTTTATGAAATCGAAATATAGGTCTTCATTAACATGGGCAACTAGCTTCAACTTTCTGACTAACTGACCGACTATTTAATTTTGACAATTCAAAAGTGCCTGTAAATGGTTTAATTGAAATAAATTATTTGAGTTTGAGTTTTTGAGTTTGAAACAGACACATCACTTAAGCATGCACTGCGTCCAGCTACTACCAATATTGATGTTGACAGAATTGTAAAAGATAAATTAATGAAAAAGCAATAAAACTATAAATATTTTTTAAAACAAAATACAGGTATAGTATTATTATAATAATACTATACCTGTATTTTGTTTTTTAAAAATATTTTGCGACCCCCTAATGTATTTAGTATTTTTTATTGGCCCTAGATCCTATCTAGTCTGGACAGCCCTGCTCTAGACCGTAATTCGGTCATGATGGCTTCTAATCTCAACGGAGACTAGCCTTCGGCGCGGGAAATATTATAATTTACAAGTCTGTGTGCAGACACAGGTGTACTTCCTCTTCCCACACTCTCATAGGCCGATGGGATGGCAATCCGACACGACCGGAGACAGATCAGGCGTAGGAACAACGGCTTAACGTGCACTCTGGGGCACGGGGGTATCACAACGCTAAATTGCAAACTCTGGGCTGTTAATGAGAAATGCCTAATGGACCAAACCCAATAACAGTTTGCCCGTCCTGGGAATCAAACCCAGAGCTAACGAGACCAACGGGGCAGTTAGGTGTATATCTATTAGAAAGAAAGAAAGAAAAATGCGTTTATTGGCATTACACAAAATGAATACACCTTAAAACTATTGTGAGCCTTGCCGCTATTACCTTAAATTATTATTAACACGCTCAGCGCTATGTGTATCTTTTGCGATACACACTGTCTAAACACTTGTGTATCCTTTTTGATACACAAGCACCATTCCAGTCTAAGCGCCGTGTATCGCTAACGCGCACACTTTCCATACATTTTGTATACAAAAAATGTTGCCCTGGCGGCCTAGGGAATTATCCTGGTGTAGTGGTATTGGCATATGGGGCTTGGCGCTGAGCGTGTTAACTATTATGAGTCTAGTGATGCAGATTTCCATAAGAGTGGTGACCACGTACCATCAGGTGGACTGCCGACCTGTGACCATGACCTGGATTCCGTTCATGTTTCTGAACCCCCACGTGTTGATTTTTTTTACCTATTAAAAAAACTGTTCCGTGCGCTGACCGCGTAAGTATTGCACTTTTTCAAGAAACAGCAGATTTTTTTTTAATACCGACGAAAACTTAAGTCTCAAGAATCATGTGCTGAATTCATCGTTACAGTTTGTGCGTTTATGCCACCCTGTATAAACTTAAAACAAACAAAATACTTACAATCGTCCATATCTTCAAGATCATCACACTGACCGCTTACTATTAGTAATAGTAGAATATTAATTTCCAATAACAGACCAGCCATGATGGATTGTTTCCCGAACAGACTTTACAAAAAATGTTAATTTTGAAAAACGTCTAACAGTGCTCAGTATCGCTGCTCTATGGAAGTTATTTAACCTACGAATTGCATTATTTACATCGTGTTCTGTAAAACAGGGTTGCCGTCAATAAACACAAGTCGTGTGTTCGATGACATTAACATCGATAAAAATAAGAACTTCTATGCAAACCTTCATCCCCTATCAAACCCTTTAAGATGATGAACTTTCAAAAATCCTTCTTTACTCCACATTTTCGTTATACGAGGAACTCAGGAGCAAAATTTCATGTGAATTAATTAATTTAAGAATTTTTAGGAAGATGTCTAGATACACAACAACACTACTCCATATAAAATGTCATAACCTAGACCAAATATTGTCGTCTTGGATTTTTTCAGATATGTAAGCCAAATACCTAGGTGTTTTCATAATTTCAAACAGTTCCTTAGTAACGGAAAATGGACAAGCAGAAGTAAAATTGATTATGAATTAATTTTACTTAAAACTTATATTGTAAGATTGAATATTTAATTCTAGGTGCAAAAAAAAATTGTTTCAAGACTATTTCAGTGTTATTATTGCCATTCGTAATCTACATATCGACGCGCGATGGTTGAAAGGCTAATTGGTCCAAGCAACATTTTTTTTGCAATAATGAGTTATATACATTTTCGGAATCAGCAAATTTTTCTCCGTCGTTTGTCAGGTTCTAATTTTTTTCGAAAATGTCGCTTAGGTCAATTAGCCTTTCAACCGTCGATATGTTATTGCACTACAGGGTGATATTTAATTATATTAATTTCATTTTTTTTTCTTTATTTCTAGGTGCTGCTTTCATTCAGCCACAAGTAAGGTGCAGCCCTGATATTGTCACGATGTATTCTGTCTCCATAAAACATTCCCGCATTGTGTACAACAGCCCGCATGTTTGAGTACATTCTCCAAATGACTGGCTCGTTCATTGATTTCGTGATTGAGCGACTGAACCTGTATTTTCCTCTAAAATATCTTTGGTAATTATACATGACATTTCTTTCTTTCTTTCGCCTATGCAAATGATATTGCAGATATCTATAACTGCGCAGGGGCTGCAGTCTCAGCTACATTCATAGCGATCGCTTTGTGACCGAATTCGGTCGCTAAGTCCCGGGTTGACAGGTGTAATGTATGGATTGACAGGACTTTGCGACCGAAGCCGGTCGTCAAGCGATCGCTATGATCGTTCCCACTGGCGCACAGGCCTTCTCTCTTCGAGAGGGAGTGGGATCTACCACACGGGTCCAGTGCGGGTTGGTAGATGTCACATGTCTTCGAATTTTTGGTTCTAGAACATGCCGGTTTCCTCACGATAATTTCCTTCGCCGAAAACATCGTGAGCCATGCATCGTAGCATCGCGAGCGTTCGCCGGGAACAGTGGTGATGAAATAATTTACACAAAGTAAAGCGCCTGTCTGGGTTCGAACCTACGACCTACAACTCATAAGTCACGGCCACTACCACTGGGCCACCACTGCTTATTCATTCTTATTCCAACCACTTACTTATTCTTATTCTGCCGATCGATTCTGTAACAATTTCACCGTGAAAACTTAGGTGAAGTGAGCTTAGAGTGTGCTGTCAATAGTGTCAATCCCTAGCATTAGTTGGAATGACAGCTCACTCCACGCTCACTTCACCTAAGTTTTCACGGTGAGATGGTTACAGAATCGCACTGCTGGTCCATACAATGTATAATGAAGTTGTAGTGTATTGTTTTCGAGTAGACGCCTGAAGATTTTCTTTTAAATTCCTCTCAAAATCGACTCGTTGCCAACTCGATTTTATAGGAACCAGCAAATAAGATTTCTTTTTTTGTATTTTGAACTAGGCAGGCCCTAGTTATCTCTTAGGCTCAATTTATATTGCCGGGGAACGGAATGAAAGCGACTTTTTTTTTGTACGAAGCACAATGAACTTTATGTCAATTATGTAACGTACAAATTGGATACACACATACGCACAGGTCGCGCATCTTCTGGAGAATTATCGCGCATTCGCGGAAATTCCCGCTGTAACAAGCTTGTATCTAGTTTGCACGTTAGACAATTGACATACAGTTCATTTTGTTATGTACAATATCGTTACGAAAACTCGCTTCCTCCCCGTTCAGTGGCAATGTAAATTGAGCCTTAGTGACTGACATAGCTAGGGGTCCTTGCAGACTAAATGATAACTAACACATAACACCACACCTGTAACCCCCGAAGGGGGGGGTAGGTGGAGATCTAGGTACATATTTATAGTAGGTACACACGCCAGCAGGTCAAGTTACCCGAAACTGTCACATTCCAACCAACCTTGAACCTTAATTCTTCAGCGATAAAGTTGAAAATCTATTAAAGAAATTTGACAGATTGTTGTAGCTTGTTGTGTTGGTCCCATTTATCAGGAGGTGCTTAGTGCCACCAACCTGGCACAAATCCAGACTCTGAAATACTACTGAGGAATTCCTGATAGAATAAACCAATAACAGTTTTCCCGACCTGGGCATCGAACCCAGGACCTCATGCTCAGCAGTAGCGCTTACGACTACTAGACCAACGAGGCAATCAAAATGACTTATTGTGTTAGTTTGTTGAGAGCAACGTAAGGTAAGGGGTAGGACACCCCAGGGTAGCGGGATCGTCCGAAAGGGTTACCGCTGCCCTGGAACATAAAGGGCTAAGGAAGGAACACGGGTGGGTTTTAGTCAGTAAGAGTCTGACACTCCCTTCCGCTCCACCCAGAGCGGGAGGGGTCATTAGATGATTTCCCATCCACAAAAAAAAAAAAAAGTGTAGGAAACCCACATGCTTGGTTGGTGGAGCGACGCTCTTCACAGGGTGAATCTCTCCAGCTGCTACCTGGACCAGAGTTACCGAAGACATAGTAAAATGGCGAGCAATTCGAGAGGCCTATGTTCAGCAGTGGACTGCTGCGGGCTGATGTTGATGTGATAGTACGCAACTGGTTCAAGTAAGTGAATGTAATCTTATAACTACGATCAACGACTTAGTACCGTTTATTGTAAAAGTTCAAGGTTTTTGAAGTGTTTATGAAGCTTTCGAAATGAATTAAGTTTATTGTTTCCTATAGAGTAATTTACCATTGTGTCCATTGGTTTGGTGGCTTAGGCTCAATTTACACTGCCGCGGAATGGAATGGACTCGTTTTTTTTTTTTGTACAAAGCATAATGAACTTTATGTCAAAAGTGTAACGCACATATTAGATACACAAATACGTACAAGTCACGCATCTTCAGGAGAATTATCGCGCACTCTCGGGAATTCCGGCAGTAGGTAATAAGCTCGTATCTAGTTTGTACGTTAGACAATTGACATAAAGTTCATTTTGCTATGTACGAAAACTCACTTCCACTCCGCGGTGGTGTAAATTGAGCCTTAGTGGTCACAAGCGCCTGCTCAGATTGCGGTCCTGGGTTGAATTTCTAGCTCGGGCAAAATGTGTAGGAGTTCTGGAGTTTCTTGCCGGCTCTTCTCCCTAAGAAATGTAATTATTTATTCTATCTAAATAGGATTTTGGAATCACTTTTTACACGTAATTTTATAATAAATAAATACATAAGTTAGATGAAGTCAGTCTATCTGACGAATCTGAGAAGAAAGGCAGAAACAAATCCAGACATCACATTCTCATTTAAAATCCAGACTTAATCTTGGTCAGATCTGAAATGGTCTTTGGAGGAAAGTACCACACAGATTTGAGTGGACCAGTCCAGTCAGTGCAAGCATTTGTCGGTAATCATGCAGCTCAACTCAGAACATAAGGTAAGCCCGTTGGATACCTACCTTTTTCTTAGGAAAGTCGTGTTTTATTGTTTTTTTGCAAACTACAAGAGAAATTATGATTTCTATTCTCGTTGGTCAATGGTCTTGGTTTTCTGTACAATAAATAAGTCTGCAATAAGTAAAATCTTGTGGAGAAGAAGTACCTAGCATAATCAGTCTATAATGTTCCCACTGTTGGGACATATTTACATATTTCTTTCATTTATTTTTTTGTATTCTCTTATATTTTCAATTGCATACACTGTTTAATTTTAAGAGGAAGTGCGGAGTCACCTAACACAAGCATCTCATTGCTTAAAAGGTGACCTCCAAATCGTGTTTGCTATACTTAACTCAAATTGTAATTTTTATTTATTTTTTGTGACACAGGCCTCCTGTGTGAGAGGGAGTGGGCCGTAATCCACACGCGGGCCCAGTTTGAGTTAGTACATAGATGTCACATGTCTTCGAATTCTTGGTTCTACATAGGACATGCCGGTTTCCTCACGATGTTGTCCTTTACCGTTTTTTAAAGCAGTGCTGATGAAATAAATTACACAAAGTAAAGCTGCCTGGTAATCTGGTGACGTTGGCAGGGCCAACATGGCCAGATATCGCATAAGACAGGGAGGTTTGGAAGGAAAAAGGAGAGGCTTTTGCCCAGCAGTGGGACTCAATGTAGGCTAACAAAAAAAAAGCAGCCTAGGTTCGAACCCATGACGTACAACTCGTAAGCAGGAGCTGTTACCACTGGGACCCCGCAACTCTTCTGAAGAAGTAGGTACTTAGCATAAACGATTGTAATTTATGTCGCTTTATGTTGTAAATAAAAATGAATTGGAAACTTCAGGCACGTTAACATTCATTGTGACCTTTTCTAAACTATTTTACGTACAACTTTATGCGCGGATAAAATCATTGTGAAATTAATGTCAACGTTACTAACACGTTGACATTAGTAGTAGGTAGTGGAGTGGTAGTGGCTTGAAATAGCATATTTTTTTTTTTTTTTTTAACTGTGTTTAGTTTAGTTTATGATCCTGTAGAGGACTAGACGAGCCGTCTGAGGTAACGGGAGGAATCAAACACTATATGATTCCTTTAGATTATATTTTCAGAACGTCTTTACATATTTCTCTCTAAATCATCCCTTCTTATTCCAAACCCCAAAATCCTAACTCATTATCTTTGACACTAGCTTGAACGTTCGAATGTCATTTGCGCTAAATTATATCCGGCCTGCAACATATGAGGTTGCCTTCGGCAGACAAGCCTCTACAATCCTCTACGAGTCACAATAAATACTTTTTCTTTCTTTCTTTCTTTCAATTTAATTATTTTAAGTATCCCCAAAGCAGTGGTGGCTCAGTGGTAGCGGCCTTGACTTACGAGTTGTACGTCGTAGGTTCGAACCCAGACAGGCGCTTTACTTTGATTAAATTATTTCATCGCAACTGCTCTCAAAACGGTGAAGGAAAACATTACGAGGAAAACCGAATGTCCTAGAATAAAAAAATCGAAGACATGTGACATCCTAACCAACCCGCATTGGGCCCTGGTGGATTACAGCCCACTCCCTCTCACACAAAGAAGGCCTGCGTCCCAGCAGAGGGAACACTACAGGCTAGTTATGATATGTAAGTGTTCCATGAATTTTCCTCTTCATCTTCAAAACTTCCTTCCTCTTGGCATACTATTTAAACACCCTGTCCGTCCATCTTTTTTTATGTGCCACTTTTTGAAACCACTTTTATACATTGATGCCTGAAAACCCTAAAAGTTCATAATTTTCCTCTTCATCTTCAACACTTCCTTCCTCTTGGCATACTATTTAAACATCCTGTCCGTCTATCTTTTTTTATGTGCCACTTTTTGAAACCACTTTTATACATTGATGCCTGAAAACCCTAAAAGTTCATAATTTTCCTCTTCATCTTCAACACTTCCTTCCTCTTGGCATACTATTTAAACATCCTGTCCGTCTATCTTTTTTTATGTGCCACTTTTTTAAACCACTTTTATACATTGATGCCTGAAAACCCTAAAAGTTCATAATTTTCCTCTTCATCTTCAACACTTCCTTCCTCTTGCCATACTATTTAAACATCCTGTCCGTCTATCTTTTGTTATGTGCCACTTTTTTAAACCACTTTTATACATTGATGCCTGAATACCCAAAAAGTTCATTCATTCAATCACTAAGTTGCTCTTCCAGGAATTAGCCAATAGGAAACAGCACTAGTTGAAGTGACGAATAAGTGAACAAATAGGTACCTACATAATAATAATTTTACTTTCACGAGACGAGCTTTGTATGAGACCTGAATTAAAGTTTTTAGCAGGTAAATCTATGATGTACAGACAGCATCAAAAGTAGCTGAAGAAGTATCAGGCAGGATTTGTATAGCATAATCAGCTTATAATGTTCACACTGCAGAAAAGAGGAGGCCTGTTCAGTGAGAGGGAGTAGGCAGTAATCCACCACGGAAATTAAACAACGCGAAACAACTATATATATATATTTTTTTTAAATACCCATAGGTAATATTAAAATCCCGGTTATATACACTAATATCTAATAATTATATACGAATTTACCACAATAGCTTTCATAGAACACATAGATACTACATAAACTACATAACATATAAAGAAAGAAAGAAAGAAAAAGTATTTATTGCGACTCGTACAGGATCATAAACTAAACTAAACAAAGTTAAAAATAAAAATAAAACAAATTGTATAAAAGAGTAACAAAAGGAAAAAAAAAAAGTTTAAACTAGTTTTTATATTAGTATTTAAGCCAATCTGTTATGAACTTTGTACTACTAAGTATTTATAAGTTTTGTAAATGTTTTACTTTGTGTAAAAGGACCTAAATATACCTATATTTTTTTTTTATACTTTTCAATGCAGAAACCAATTACGTAGTATATGCGAAGTCCCAGTATTTACTTATACAATTTGGAGATGACAAAACGGCAATAAATGAAAACACTGGCAATACTAATGCATAAGAGTATTTTGGAACTATCGAATAAATCCTAAAATCGAAATTAAAGTTGTCAAAAGGCCCGTTTTAACATTTGAGAATGCGTTCTTGAAACCTGTCAGTTTCATACAAACGAATACGTGATTTGCGAATTTGATCTTTATTAACTACTAGAACTGTCAATGTCAAAACGGGCCTCTTATTTTTAGACCACATTAAAAAAGATTTTTTTGAAAAGATGAGCCGACTATAGATTTTGCCAATCTTTAACTAGCTCATCAACTGCCTAGCCTTTTCCCACCTATATTGGGGTCAGCTTCCGTCTTACCGAATGCAGCTGAATACCAGTATTTTACTTGGAGTGACTGCCTCTGACCTCCACAACTTTCGGGCTTCACACTACCCGTAACGACGGTCAAAGATCCACGAATGACAGCCGGGACCAACCGCATAACGTGCTTTCCGAGGCACGGTGGTACCTCGGTATGTAAAGATGGTCAACCATCCACAGACCGACCGCGGCAAGCGTAGCTTAACCTGATCGATCAACAATCTTTGACTAGCTATAGTGACTAAACTATTTGTTATATTTGTTTGAATTTTCGTATGCAGACTGGGAACGTCATTAGATATACCCAGTTTAATTTATTGTCGTATTGTCATCTCCACATATTGGTCTCTACATTTCTCGCTAATTCTCTGACCGTACAGATTTAAGTATATTCAATATAGGCTACGACAGCTAAAAAACCATAATGTCGAATTCACCACTGCGCGAGCTGCGGTTATATTGTTGTTCATAATAATTATATCTAATGCTCGCCAGCCTGGCGGCCACAGTGGCCTTAATGACATTACTTTTCTTGCTGTTCTATTGGTAGCATTCAACTGGTGTCCTGATTTGAGACTTGTCTACTAACCCCGGTGTTATTTATATGACAAAGATGTTCCAGAACGTACCAGCCGGTCGATTCTGTAAAAATCTCACCGTGAAAACTCAAGTGAAGTGAGCTTGATGTGAGTTGTCAGTAGTGTCAATCCCTAGCATTAGTTGGAATGACAGCTCACTCCACGCTCACTTCACCTAAGTTTTCACGGTGAGATGGTTACAGAATCGCACTGCAGATCCAATCACTAGCCTCCATAATCAGCCTATGATGTTCCCACTGCTGGGACACAGACCTCCTCTATGTGAGAGGGAGTGGGCCGTAATCTACCACACGGTAGAGGGTTGGTAGATATCACATATCTTCGAATTTTTGGTTTTAGGACATGCCAGTTCCAGACAATGTTTAAGAGCAGTGGTGATATTTTTTTTTACACAAAGTAAAGCGCCTGTCTGGATTCGACCTTACGACCTAAAACTCGTAATTCGCAGCCGTCACCACTGCTGGCAACTCACAAACCTCCAATTGAGAAAAATCTGTTCAATCCATTGCGTGTTTCGCTAGATTTAAACGTAACTTTAAGGCTATCACAAATAGGGTAGCGGGATCGTCGGAAAGGGTTACCGCTGCCCTGGAACATAAAGGGCTAAGGAAGGAACACGGGTGGGTTTTAGTCAGTAAGAGTCTAACACTCCCTTCCGCTCCACCCAGAGCGGGAGGGGTCATTTGATGATTTTCCATCTGCAAAAAAAAAGGCTATCACAAATAGAGAGTATCTTAAGAACAGACAAATCGGATCCAATCAGTCTAACCGGATGCACATAAGTACCAGACGCCAGCACATCAAGCTACTACAATCTGTCAAATTTCTTTAATAGATTTTTAACTTTATCGCTAAAGCATTAGGTTCAAGGTTGATTGAGAAAATTTTACAGTTTCAGGTAGCTTGATGTGCTGGCGTCTGTACATAGATTACACACGAATCAATCGAACTATTTTCGCTGCGTAGGTAATCGTTCCAGTCGTTCTAAGGGATCTTGAAGTACTAGCCACCCTGTGAAGGAGCTTCCAATCCCGTATGGTTGCGTATACAACGTATTTCAGAAAGGGTCGAGTAGGTAGGTATTGAAGTTTTGTATGGAACAGTTGGTATTTTTTTCGCGATTACGATGTTGATCCCATTGAAGAAGTTGTTCAGTTTGATGGTCTGTACCCTTAAATTTGACGACATCTTTCTGATACACGTTGTATAGACCATACAGGATCAGCGGGCCTAAAAGGGTCACTTTGACAGAATCTTATTAGGATAACAATATGAATTATATTAAAAATCGTAAAATGGTCACAAACTGACAATTCGTAATAATGATCTGTGTGCAATTCATATCACAATGAAATAACATTTAAACTAAAGAAATAAAAAATAAAAAACCAATTTGATTAGTAAAAACTGTAATGAAAATTTTACCGATAAAATTACGGTTTTTATTTAAAAATAATTTTTAAATAAAAACAGTTTACATCAAATATGAAATGAAATTTTACGAAAATTAGAGGAATTGCTAATGATCTGCTGGGAATTCAGGAAATGAATAGCTTTTAGAGGTATTGCTCAAAGTGGCCTTTTTAGGCCCCCAGTGCTCTGACCAAAATCGTCGGTGGGCGGCAGGTACACCAAGATCGCTTAGAGCGCTACATACACGCCATATGCCTATACCTTTCTGGGTCTGGCTATTTGTGTATGTGAGTTTACATGTTTGTAAACGCACCCACGATACAGGAGAAATTCCTAGTGTGGGGCAACGATTTAAAAAAAAAAAAAAAATAATAAACCTTTACTGGTCTAAGCCAGCCTATGAAGTACCTATCGTTTCTTCAAAGAAATAATCGAAGTTAGTGAAGAATGCGTCATGTCCTCGGTTAATTGGAAATTCTTCAAGGTGATTGCTAAGACCTTTGAACAAAACAGATTTTCGCATCAAACTGTGAAAAATAATTATAATTCATAATTACATGGAAATGTGGTAACGGACTTTAGTCACCTTGCTTGAACCCTCGCAGGAAGATTAACATGAGCACATTCCTAGCTCCCGATTCCCGACTCATGGTAGCAGGCAGAACACGTTGTGATTTCATCACTATAAGACATACCTAACCCTCAAAGAAATAATGATTAGTCTTACTATTTCGCTATTGTTTTCTGATTCGTTGTGGGATCCAAGATACTTCGTGTCATCAGAACTCTCCGAGTTTAATTGCCTCGTTGCTTTTGTCGTGGTCGGAGTTCTTAATTCTGGCTTTCAGGACTCATTTGCAGGCGTTGGTAATAAGTGACGTGGCGGGCTTGTCCCAAAAAAATATAACCCTCAAAGGAGAGAATCGTCTGTCCTTCCTTTAGGCTCTGTCTACTGCCGACTAACGCTAGAGGTGGCAGGACTTCTGCAGTTTATCCTGCCACTAGGCTTCCTTTTGGAACTGCCGCGAAATCTTTTGCTACTGTTTGGGACTTACTAGGAGGTTTTTATCTCCCATAGCACATCCATAAGGCAGACGTGATCAGCCAAGTTCCAAAAACAAAATATTTTCCTGAAGACAATTGGGTCATGAACAAGCTTAAGGTTCTTCACGTTTTGTGCTATTATCCGTAGTTTGCATAGTTCAAGGAAAATTAATGGTACATTAGTAGATCTGAGAAGGTTCATTGTCACTTAATTATACATCTGTTGCGGGCCTTTAGAAGACCTTGGATATACGCGTGGAAACACAGAACAAATTACTTATTCCAGTTAAAATTGTCTTCGAGTAAACAGCCCACTCAGAGCCTACTAATAACTGTGATTAATATGCCTTTCCCAATCAGACTTACATACACATACAGCCTTCAAAGCATTCATCAGAGGAGGCGTCTCAATTTTCTCCACATCAGAAAAGGTTATGCATCCCGTTTCTTTTTTTTTTTAATGAGTAGCGCACGCCAACCTAGCCGAACAGCCTTCTTTTTCCATTTTATTTCCTATTTCGGTGCCTTCTCCCACCATTTGCCGAGAAAATGGCGGCTGCGCGAAGTCAGTGTTGTGTACGACCGCGACGCGTGCGCTTGCCGTGACGCGTTCTATGTTTGAAAATAACAACGAATTCTTCGAAAAAGTGTATTGTGTTCCGAATTTGATTTTGAAATCCGTGTTCTTTGAAACCTAGTGTTCAAAATGCTGTAGTGAGGTGCCCCGAACATCGATATTTGGATGTTTTTTTCGTAGGTATTAGTACTAGTCGTGGACAAGTGCACACTATTGTTTTCTTTGTTGACGTGCACCAGCTGTCAAAATAAACGGATTATCAAGGTGAGCTTATTGATTTCCGAAACGTTTCTTTTGTTTTTAACACGATGTTCTGTAACAATTCCGTATATCGATAATGTAATCGATTTTTTTTCGTTGTTTCACAATTCTTTCGATACAGGTTTGTCGTTTTCGATGATATTGCTAAACTTTTGCGTTTAATACGTCTTATCGACGTGCCTTGGGTTAATGTGTAACAAAATGATCGTTTTAAACTTTATGCGTGGTTGTAAATTGTTGAAATATGTTTAGTGTAGGCGTTATTGTTGGTATGTTTACGAGTTTAGATCATGTGAGATGTTAATTCAGAATCAGAGGTGTTTGATGTTCTTTTATTATGAACTCATTAAAACATTCGGGTCATGGACTGTGATGAAAACAGTGTTGTTACAGAAATATTTATAAAAGCCAGATGTTTAGCTCATTTAAAGTTTATAAGCCCTGTCAAAACAAAGATCATAATTAACATCACTAATTAGGTAGGTACAGGCAACAACACCAGAGGGGCAATTCTCGTAATTTTAAGAACGTTCACAGTCTGGATCTCTGTGTCAATCTGTGAAAAATACCTTCAATTTCCTTACATTTTTGACATTGATTGTCGCTGAGATGAGATTGCGACTAGATTTTGAACGTTTTTAATTACGGAAATTGGTCTTCAGGTGATGAATATTTCAAAATGGTGGAAATAAAGAAATTCCGTTTTTATTTTAAAGTACCTACGTGAAACTTCGAAACACGCTCATGAAGTTTCATAAATTTTGTCACCTGTTTCTGAATGAACAAATCTGATACTTGTAGCACGTTTAGACCTATCAAGTATCGTATTTGCACGTTCACATTTTGTTGTCAATGATTATGAAACTTTGTTAGCGGCCAATGGCCTTAGATGGATCTAGTTTAAGATTCATAATTACATTCTTATGTTGAAATCGTTTTGGACTTGGCTTGCATCAAGAATATTTTGCACAAATCCGGTTTTGTAATAAATTGTCTTTCGAATATCTACCCACCTGAATTGTTTTGCAAAAAAACTTTTTTGCAAAAAAAAATCAACCGACTTCCAAAAACGACACTACAAAGTGAAAAATAACTTTAATTTCGGAAGTCGGTGTCGTTGGGTTCACATTTTCGTTGTTTGCCACCGACTTCCGAAATTAAAGTTATTTTTCACTTTGTAGTGTCGTTTTTGGAAGTCGGTTTCACTTTTAAGTTGTAATTTTTACCAGTAATTTTGGTTCAAAAACCAAACTACTGAACCGTTTTTGATGAAATTTCTATGGGACCATTTGGGAAGTATACCCTTTCCATCAAAAAACCTCCTCCTTTTTTAGAAGTCGGTTAAAAAAATCAAACTAGGATTCAAGTGAACTGATAAGTAATAATATGCGGTTGTTACCTTGTAGGTAGGTGTTAGGTAGGTGGGCTTGATAGGTTTAATAGATATACTAAATACTAAAAATAATACTCGGTTGGAGTGTAGACTACGGGCGCTAAGCAGCGAGGACGTTTTTTTCGGAAATTTACCAATTTTATTACAAAATCGTGTTGACCTTCTCTATAGAAACCGTTTACGATCAGAGAAGCATACCCCTACAACGCACCGTTACCGAGATATGAGCCTTCGAATTTTTTATTTTTACTCCGCCCCCAACGACCCACTGACCGAATACTCTCTATTATGTACACACGGCTACACGTCAAGCTATACAAAACCAGTTTGTCTTGGCCTCACTTTGTATGATATTTTCTCACAATGAACGGTCAGCTAATACTGGTTTTGCATAGCTTGATGTGTAGCCGTGTGTACAACAAAAAAAAAATATAAATGTAAATGTAGATATACATAGGGTGACAATGGGCGGTAAGTGCTTTATGACTTTTGACAATAACTCCTAGTAAATTGAAACAAATGTTAAAACTAACTGACCATCACATAGACAAATAGACCTTTATCGTTTTATGACAAGTTAGTGACATTTAACCTTAAACCCCCGAAACGATCATTGCAATCAATTGCTATTGTAGTAATATTGTCAATCGCTTCAATTACAATTGGTAGACGATCAATTTGCGCATCAATGTGTATCTTCTATCTAATTGCAATTGATTGTTTCGGGGACCCTTTGGCTAAATAATAACAGCCGCACAGGTCCATCGGTCAGGTTAAGCTACGCTTGTCGCGGTTGGTCTGTGGATGGGTGACCATCTTTACATACCGAGACCCCTCCGTGCCTCGGAAAGCACGTTAAGCCGTTGGTCTCGGCTGTCATTCATGGATCTTTGACTGTCTTTACGGGTAGTCAGAAGCCCGAAAGTCTGACAATCAGTCTTACCAAGGGGTAACGTTAATACGTTACCCCTTTAGTAGTTAGTTTACCCCAATTTAGAAGTCGACTATACTTAAATTTGAATCGCGACATATTTGCCAAAAATGTAGGTAAACAAATATGAGTATGGAAAAATAACTTTAATTCCTACACAATAAAGTTTTACGCTACAACTTCCAAACATTTTTATAACTTTTTCAATAGTGCTAGGCACTCTGAAATCAACTTAATTGCCATTAAATAAAGTTGATATTTGTTTAACTTGAAATAACGTCAATTTAAAACGTAAAATAACATTTGAAATACCTACCTCCAGCTTACAAACAACTAAGCTAAAATAATCAAACAATTTGTTTTTTTTTATATCCTCACCCATTTTTTATACCGACTGATCTACTCTTCCACCACCATTGGCAGCCTTGTTCCATCCACTGCTGAGTACAGGCCTGCTCCCTTTTGTGCCATGCTTCCCTGGTCTGTGCGAGTCTCATCCATCTCATCTCACCCCGATCTTCTGGGTAGATGTGTTGGTCTACCAACACTCCTACTATCGTCTGTCGGCAACCATTCAGTAAGGGATTTACTCTTATTTATGCCCAAAGCCATTGCCATCTAATTTCAAACCTTTTAGGTTTTCGAAGAGCTGGACACTTCAACCAATATGACATGGAGAGAGCGACATTACGACAATACGTCATTGTACAACCAGTTGGACGAGTTGACACATTTAATGGAATTCTTCGAATACAAATACTAATCTCGTGCTCCCAGAAATAAAAACCGAACGTCCTTCATAGTCCTAAAAAGGTAGCCTTTACATCATTTCCATTGTACCGTACTCCGTTAGTAGGTAGGTAGGTACATGCAGATGAATCATAGTGGATTGCAGTCAAGGCCTTAGTATTTCGCCTCTCTCCGATCAGATAAGATGAGCAGGAATTTGCTAACAAAGAGAGCTTTACAATAGTTTACTAAATACTTACCATCCTAAAGCTTTTCCTGGTAGCATTATATAGGAGGAAAAATATCATTTTAGTTTTCTATTTGTACTGAAATAAAACTATCTAACCTCGAGATATGCTTTCGTGTTTCTAACATAACATCACATCTATTTTTTTTTAAAAATCAACGTTGCCCTACACTAGGAATTACTCCTGTATCGTGGGTGCATTCACAAACATTTAAAATCACATACACAAACAGCCAGACCCGGAACACCTACCTGTAGGCAATACAAATATTTTTTCCGTGCGGGAATCGAACCGGCGACACGCAGCGCAGTCCTGTCACTCCATACATTACACCTGGACTTTGCGACCGAATTCGGTCGAAAAGCGATCGCTATGAATGTCGAGACTGCAGCCCCTGTCGAGTATAGTCCCATGCACAGTGCAACTGTACACTTGCGTGCATGATAAACTGACCCAAAAACGTGTCTAACGATTTCAGTACTCGATTAATAGCTAACCAGGCCGTCATTCGTGGATCTTTGACAGTCGTTACGGGTAGTCAGAAGCCCGAAAGTCTAACAACCAGTCTTATCAAGGGGTATCGTATTACCCAGTAACTGGGTTGTGTAGGTCAGATAGGCAGTCGCTCCATGTAAAATACTGGTATTAAGCTGCATCCGGTTAGACTGGAAGCCGACCCCAACATAGTTGGGAAAAGGCTAGGCAGATGATTTCGATCGTAATTTTTCAAATAACTAAACACATAACATGACGTAGGCAATGAAAAAAATGTAGTCAGCTCCTGGTCTATGTAGAAAAAATAATTTAAAAAAACTTTGTATTACTTAAAGGTCCCTAATGCTTACCCTACAGGGGAACATTGTTTTGTATAGAGAGAGATTGACTATGCATTTTTGACGATTGAATAAAGTATAAGTGACAGCCCTACGAGTTTAGGCTATTATCGCTCGCTCGAGGCTTGAGTTGGCCTACTTGTTTGCTTTTACTATGACGGCGGCCTATCTCAACGGAGACCAGCCTTCGGCGCGGTAGATATTATGCACAAGTGTATCCACAGACACAGGTACACTCTCTCTTCCTTCACTCTCATAGCCCGATGGGACGGCACGCGATCTGACACTAAAAATGCTGTTTTACTTGATTGCACCCGCCAGTTGTGAGGGCCAAAACCAAAACGAATATAACGTTACTAGCTGCGCCCCGCGGTTTCACCCGCATAAGTTTCGATCCCGTGACAATATCGGGATAAAAAGTATTCCATGTGTTAATCCTGGTTATAAACTATCTGTGTGCTAAATTTTATCCAAATTCGTTCAGTGGTTTTTGCGTGAAAGAGTAACAAACATCCATCCATCCATCCATACAAACTTTCGCGTTTATAATATTAGAAGGATAGTGTGATTTAGTAGATGAGTGATTTAGTAGGATGAGGGGCCCGTGGCTAAATAATAACAGCCGCACAGGTCGATCGGTCAGGTTAAGCTACGCTTGCCGCGGTTGGTCTGTGGATGGGTGACCATCTTTACATACTGAGACCCCTCCGTGCCTCGGAAAGCACGTTAAGCCGTTGGTCCTGGATCTTTGACAGTCGTTACGGGTAGTCAGAAGCCCGAAAGTCTGACAACCAGTCTTATCAAGGGGTATCGTATTACCTAGTAACTGGGTTGTGGAGGTCAGATAGGCAGTCGCTCCATGTAAAATACTGGTATTCAGCTGCATCCGGTTAGACTGGAAGCCGACCCCAACATAGTTGGGAAAAGGCTAGGCAGATGATGCAGATGATGAGTGTGATTTAGTAGGATCAGAAAGACAACTGTCATCAAAATCATGGAGGGATTCATACCATTGTTCAATGTTCAGTATTACATTACCATACAAATTTCATACACCGAGGTTTCAAATGCACCGAGTTTTGACAGTAACTTACCGTACTGCTTGAGATATTAAGATAACAGTGTACTGTCAGCCCCGTGGGCAGGTGTCGTGAAGAGCGCCAGATGGTTGGTCTGATCAGCGACCCGGAACGGTTGCTACCGGACAACGGTAACCGTTCGCAGTTCCTACTCACCATTCTTTGCTCTGCGATCTTTGTTGTTTGTGGGATTGTTTGAATAATTTAACAAGTACCTACTTAAAATTTCTAAGTTTTTTTTTTTTTTGGTGCTTCGGCCCCGACTTAAGATTTGTAGGTCGTAGGTTCGAGCCATAGATAATAATATAGGGTAGAAGAAGCCATAGATATTTTTTACATTTCTATGGTTCGAGCCCAGACAGGCGCTTTACTTTGTGTAAATTATTTCATCACCACTGCTCTCAAAACGGTGAAGGAAAATATCGTGAGGAAACCGGCATGTCCGCGAGAACCAAAAATTCGTAGACATGTGACATCTACCAACCCGCGCTGGACCCGCGTGGTAGTTGTATGGCCCACTCCCTCTCGCACAGAGAGGAGGCCTGTTTCCCAACAGTGGGAACATACTGATTATGCTGCTTCTATAGGTATTTTTTTTTAAGTAACCTTGAAGTTTCTTGCCGGCTCTTCTCCATAGGAAACGACCAATTGGAACCGTGTACCTAGCTTCTGATGTATCACAAGTGCCCAATTGCCCATGTTTTATGTGTTTGTTTTTTTTTTGGTCAATAATAACACTTGAACCACGAAACTTCTGCAGCTACTGCTCCGAAATATTAGTGCAGTCATAGTCAAATTATTGGTAAAAATCTACTCTAACATCCTCGTTACATAATTTAAACACAAATAAGTAAGTATCACCACTTCAAATAACCTGCAAAAACTAACACTCCATCCCACACGCAAAAATAACTAAAAGAAACCACATCTTAAACACACAAAAAACAACAAAGATCGGACACTAAGGAGGCGTAAATTTCGTAATTCGCCGTTCTTGTAAAGAAATCGGATGGAAACCGGTCGGTGAGCGAAAGTGTTACGCAACCATGAGATCACCACATGGTCCTCCGACCATACGTAAGATATTACCTGGCATCTACATCGCAAATTATTCACATATCAGTTAAACAACCGATTGATACGGTTAATTTACTGGTTTTAACTCACGGACGTGTAAAACAAAAGCTCTTCTATATGAGTAGAGACGCATTATTACGGGTTTGCGTTTATCTGTTTGTGCAATAAAATTGCTACAGATTCAGACGGTGCAATATTTAAAATACGCTTCTGATTATTTCTGTTTTTCTTTTGCTATTATTTTTACAAAGATTACATCATGCGATGTTTACAGTATAAACAAACACCCCATGATGTAATCTTTGTAAACTTTAAGTACAAAACTTGTTATGTTACCTAATTACCATGTCGATCCGATCAAGAAACATTCTATAGACCTCCGCCACCTCAGTGGAAGAGGGATTTTTCATTGATCCGAAACAAGTAAACCAAACACGCAATGGCGATTACCGTCGACTAAGGACATCTGCAATACCGAAGGCATAGCAAACCATCCCAGAGACTAAACATAATGTCCCACGTGACAGCTAAAACACCTGCAACTCTACCCTCTCAACTGGAACACAGCAATGCTGGTTTGAGTCAGACAGTTATAGAAGTAGTTTTACCCCAGATGAGCTTCTTCGTAATTAGGGATAGTAAGAGGAATCCAAGCAGAGCTTCGAATCCAAGCAGGGCTTACAGAGTAAGCAAGCTGACGTGGGCTGGCCGTGTTTCTCAAAGGACCGATGTCCGGTGGAGCAGACGAGTCCTGGGGTGGAGACCGCGTATCAGCGTAATGTAGCACTCCAGCTAAATGGATCAACGACCTTGAAATGGTGACTGGGACAGACTACGGAAGGCAGAGGACAGAGTGTTATGTTGCAGCCTGGGAGAGTCGTGTGTCCAGCAGTGGCCTGCGAAAGGCAAGAGTTAATTGAAGTAGAATCCATTGTGGCGCGCTTAAACATCCACCACTAAACATAGACCTTCGCATCCTATATACTAATATTATAAACGTGAAAGTTTGGATGGATGGATGAATGTTTGTTACTCTTTCACACAAAAATTACTCAACGGATTTGGATGAAATTTGGCATACAGATAGTTTATATCCAGGATTAAGTACATGGGATACTTTTTATCCCGATATTCCCACGGGATCGAAACTTATGCGGGTGAAACCGCGGGGTGCAGCTAGTATGAAATAATTCTTAGCAAGAGTGGTATAGTAAGTTTCAAATCAAAGAGCTTACTTCCAATATTCTGAATCTGATGGTAGCAGAAAAGCAAAACCATTATTTAACATCGTCAGAATAAAACTGATTCATTTCATCTTCCACTGCCACGATAACGTAATTAAACTTGTCTACGACTAATGGCGTCATTTACCAAAACTAAAACGACTTTATTTCCAATACTGACATATATATATGTACGGTAACAATGTGTGGGTGGGTAGGAAGTTGCCTGCAGTCAGATGACGACCTTAACGCCACAGAACAGCGTTATCTACAGAAGGTACGAGTATAAACTGTGATGAAAGATTTGAATATCTATTGATTTATTTATTTTCCAACTTACATCTATCATTACAGGGTAACTTAATGCGATAGTGTACTTATCTAAACTCTTAATCTAACTTATACCCCCTCCCTAAACCCCTCACTTTTTTTTACGTTGGAAATCATCAGATGACTCTCCCGCTCTGGGCGGAGCGGACTAAACTAATATTTATCTTCTGTCCTTTTCTTAATGAAATAGAAAGAAAAAGATGCACTGAACTTAAATTTAGTTTAGTTTGTGAACAAGGGAATCGGAGCCACTGACTCCCAAACTACAAGCCTAGGCTTAGTTTGGGAGTCAGGTCCAATTTCTTTGTAATACATTTCTGTTGTAAGAGTGTAACTTCGAATGTCTGTTTTTAATGCATTTCTTCGAGTGACTAATAAACATTTTTATTTATTTTTGTATCCGGAGTAGGTACCCCCGTATTTCCGGGATGACGTCATAACAAAAAATTATCGGTTCACTCAGATCTTTCGACTGGGGTACATATTAAGTCTGCTGATCGATGAGACGTCGTCAGTCATTGTTCTTTCCTTATTTGAAGGCAGTGGATCTACTGAGTGATCTCATGATGTAAATACCGCCTGTAGGTTGAAAACACCCAACATTAAAAACGCTTAAGGAAATATGCGTTTCCTGTTCGACAATGTTTATAGCGGGACTTACATAATCATTTTAAAAGTTTTGGTAAGAGTGAGTACTTACTGAGCGTGAGAAAGTATACAACTGTTTTAATAATCATTTCTTGAACAAAAAAATATTCTAGTTATTTTTAATACTGGCTAATAATACTCGTCATCTGCAACTACGTTGTGGTCGGCTTCCAGTCTAACCGGTGCAGCTGAATACCAGTATTTTACATGGAGCGACTGCCTATCTGATCTCCACAACCCAGTTACTGGGTAATACGACCACCCTTAGTATGACTGGTTGTCAGATTTTCGGGCTTCTGACGACCTGTAACGACTGTCAAAGATCCATGAATGACAGCCGGAACCAACAGCTTTACGTGCTTTCCGAAACATGGAGGGATCTCGGTTTGTAATCCACGGACCAATCGCTAGTTTTGCTATCATTGTTCGGAGTTTGCCACAGTAGACATCTGCCGTTATTGCTTGACCAGATCGGAGAAAGCTATAGTCAATAACACCATGCTGAGACCACCAAACAGTTACCATTACCTTTTTATTGGTACTGTTGCGGCGTTTGACCTGGGGTCAGCCATTGCAATTTTCGCTTACGGTTATCGTAAAGAATCCACTTTTCATCACATGTCATAATTCGGCCCAATATTCCTTCATTTCTGTATCGATTCAACAAGGCAACACAAGGTTCAACACGCGTTTCTTTCTGCAGATCAGTCAAATCATGAGGCACCCATTTCTCATTTTATTTTATTGGTATGACGCAAATGAGTCAATATTGTTGGTAAGGTAACGTTAAACCATGCCGCTAATTCCTGGGTAGTTTGGCTCGGATCGGCTTCCACCATCTCTTTCAATTCATTGTTATTCACCTGTGTGGACGGTCTTCCACGTGGTTCGATCTTCAAATCAAAGTTTCCATCACGAAAGCGCTTAAATCAAAATCGCACGGTGCGTTCATTAGCAATCCCCTCTCCAAACGCAACATTGATATTACGAGTTAGTTCCGCGTCGGAAGTCGTATTCAAAAATAACTCGAATTTTCGAAGCATCCATCTTTCTTGTCTAACCTGAATAAAAAAAACAACTGAAAGTCGATAGTCGAATGTTGCACATTTTTTAAAAGAAGAACTTCATAGTTACCATGTGTGAAAAATTTCACGCAAAAATCTCAAACCATGAAGGTTCTATATCAATTCGAAGTACCTATTACAATAAAACGGCAATTTCATACTTTAACCCCTATTATTATAAATGTGAAAGTTTGTATGGATGGATGAATGTTTGTTACGCTTTCACGCAAAAACTACTAAACGGATTTGGATGAATTTTGGCATACAAACGGTTTATAGCCAGGATTAACATATAAGATACTTTTTATCCCGATATTCCCACGGGTTCGAAACTTATGCGGGTGAAACCGCGGGGCGCAGCTAGTAAAATAATAAAAACCGGCCAAGTGCGAGTCGGACTCGCCCATGAAGGGTTCCGTTACGTTACGATTTATGACGTATTAAAAAAAAACTACTCACTAGATCTCGTTCAAACCAATTTTCGGTGGAAGTTTATATGGTAATGTACATCATATATTTTTTTTAGTTTTATCATTCTCTTATTTTAGAAGTTACAGGGGGGGGGACACACATTTTACCACTTTGGAAGTGTCTCTCGCGCAAACTATTCAGTTTAGAAAAAAATGATATTAGAAAACTCAATATCATTTTTGAAGACCTATCCATAGATACCCCACACGTATGGGTTTGATGAAAAAATTTTTTTTGAGTTTCAGTTCTAAGTATGGGGACCCCCAAAATTTATTGTTTTTTTTTTCTATTTTTGTATGAAAATCTTTATGCGGTTCACAGAATACATCTACTTACCAAGTTTCAACAGTATAGCTCTTATAGTTTCGGAAAAAAGCGGCTGTGACATACGGACGGACAGACAGACAGACAGACAGACATGACGAATCCATAAGGGTTCCGTTGCCATTTGGCTACAGAACCCTAAAAAAGCAAACAATATTTTTGGCCGATATCCTCAATGACCGGGCGTCCACCTTATGTAAAGATATCTATAAATCTTGTTTACCACACATTTGATACAAAGCAAAAATATTTTACTGACCAAAAAGTTTATCTCCTAAGCTTTATAAATAAACACAGTGATACTGGAAAAATACTTTGTTTAAGTATCATAAATTAAAAGCTGTTTATATGTAAGTAGTTTTATCATTATGTTTACGTTTTATAGTAAAAGCTGTGTTTACGAATATAATTTTATTGGTTTTTAATAAATTAATACGAGATTCCTATTGGAACGACCAACCCCGAGGTTCTTAACTGTGTTTTGATATCTCATGTCATAAAATCGGTCGAAGTAGCGGCGCTTGGGCCTATGTCGAGCAGTGGACGTCTTTCGGTTGAAAATATTGTGTCATCATCATAAATGATGTCATAAAATAAATTATTGTAAGAAACCACATCACCACCACCACCACCTGCCATCTAATCTCTTCACCACCCTTGGTTGACTGGTAGAGAATGTCTAAGGCTAGAGAATGTCTAAGGCATTAAGTCCGCCGCCTTTGTACCTTTTTGTGCGAAAAGTTTAAATAAATAATAAAATATACCATAATGAGATTTGTACGAGACTTACTATTTTCCCAAATGCGTACTGCATAGTGTAAAGTCCTAGTTATTAAAAAAAAACCGGCCAAGTGCGAGTCGGACTCGCGCACGAAGGATTCCATACCATTAACTATATAAATTACGTCTGTTGTACTGGAGCCCCCTTAAATATTTATTTTATTTTAATTATTTATTTTTAAAGTGAATATACGAGTACAACTAAATATTCTGTGAATATTTCAAGCGCTTACCTGTTGCCGTTATTAATATCGAGCATAAAACGGCAAAAAGATCAAGTTTATTGTATAGGAGTCCCACTTAAATATTTGTTTAATTCTGTTTTTATTACAACGGCAACAGAAATACATCATCTGTGAAAATTTCAACTGTCTAGCTATCACGGTTCATGATATACAGCCTGGTGACAAACAGACAGACGGACAGTAGAGTCTTAGTAGGTAATAGAGTCCCGTTTTTACCCTTTTGGTACGGAATCCTAAAAAGAAAGAAAAATAGGTTTTTCAAATGACAGTTCTAAAAAGTAAACGAAAAGAATGTATATGAAAATTGCATAATCTTTTTATTCCGTGAGTAGTGATAATATAGGCACATAATAAATAGTACATAATAGGTATCTTTATAAGCAAGCCCAAGTCTGCTATCCAATCGTGAGTTTATTTGTTATTATCTGATTTCACTATCAATGTTAATTCCGAGCTTACGATCTAGCCACGAAATGAACGGCACTACAGTCCGTTTTCTAGGATACAGGCTAATAAAAATTATCTTTTACATGCTTATTCACTTGGACCCATGATATCTACTTGGTACAGTCAGGGACAAGTCAATAGTCAATTTTATTAACTTAACATCAGGGACTCGTAGATAAATCTCTAAGTTTTCACTAATTTGTCCTAAATGTGCAAACATTGTTCGAATTTTTTGCTGACTGTACTGTTAGTATATATTAAACTGAATTTCCTAGCATTTATATGTGTTTACATATAAATGCAATTAAAGGCATACATACTACATGCATATACTAACAGTATCGAGTGCCGTCACTTCAGTGAAGTTCAGTCTCCTTTTAAATACATACTCGCGAGGCCAACGCGTGGAAGTGGCCGTATTCTGGTCGAAGCTTCAATCATCTCAGCCTATCGCAGTCCACAGCAGGACATACGCATCTCCCAGGCTACGCTACAACATCCTATCCTCCGCTTCCCGCATCCAGTTTGTCCCAGCCACCTTTTTGAGGTCGTCGGTTCATTTAGCTGGGGGTATCTCACCCTACGCTTACCGATACGCGGTGTCCACTTAAGAACACGTCTGCTCCACCGGCCATCAGTTCTGCAGCAAACATGACCAGCCCAGTGCCTCTTACTCAGCTTGCTTACTCTGCAAGCTATGTCAGTAACTCCGGTTCTTTTCCGGGTCGAAGTTTATTTAAGACTAGCTTCTGCGCGCGATTTCGCCCGCGTTTCGGACCCCGACCCACCCCGTCGCATCGCATCGTCCACTTACCTAGTTCTTTCTGTTTTGATGTTAAATAGCCTTCCTCAAGAAATGGGCTATCAAATATAAAAATTGAAATCCGGCTGATAGTCTCAAAGATTACCCCCTACAAACTTACAAAAAACTTTTACCTCTATAATATTAGTAAGATAAATGGAATCATCGATACGACGAAGGGGAACACTAATGTTTTTTTTTAAAGTTCAGACTTGCATGACACGGTTACTTTAATTAGCAAAGTCAAAGTGCAGTCTATGAATCTCGCCCAAAGTATCACCAGTAGTTGATACGAATTTATGCACGTTGTAGTGTACTAGATTAGCACTACAGCTGACTATAAACTTTTTAGGTTAAGTTCATATTACAGTAAACACAGCACGGTGACCGTGGGAACACAGTTAGCAGTAACTACTACGTGTTTTGAACCTTTTTAATATCCTTCATTAACCTTCTATCAAAATAGTGTAGTGTATGTTGGAGTGAATTATGGAGACTATAACTTTGAGTTAATGGCTCCGGAATTAACAGCGAGTATCGTATCTCATGTTTCTGAAGTTTTATGTTCGTTTATTGCAACTAAGTCTGTATAGATATTGATTGAAGCTAAAGGAGATCGGATTTATCTGTTATTTTCTAGCATAGCGTCTCTACTACATACACAGGTCGTCGCCATACATTTGACGGGACTTGAAAAGTGTCGAAATGTGGGTATGACTTAATATCTGACACCACTGTGCACCTATGTTTGGCTCTGTCAGGGGTGTGTGCGTCGCATATGTGAGAATTTAACGGACTCCGCGCTACCGATAGAAGGAGGAACGGTGTGAAAAATGGTGAGTTATGTCAGACTCTCACTCAAAGTCTGCAGGAGTCCGATATAAACCTCCATTCTCCTCAGACGAAGAGTATCAAAAAAGGAATTGCTTAAGGCCGAAGAGGCACATTGGCCAAATATAAGCTCCGCAATATTCCCCCGACCTCTCCTATGATTGTTCTGCAAAATACTGACGACATTAAGTGACCAGCACCCCAGTTGCGTAACACACTTTCAATAACAATTCGACGGAAATTGCTAATCCATGCTTCATTTATGTTTGAAAAATTCGTCTGCTCAACAACATAAATCACGCAATGAATTTTGGTTGAATTATCAAAATAAAAGGCGTGGTCACTGCAAGACAGTTTCACAATTACCCCGCAGGGTTCCTTGAGAGTTTAGATTTGAATATCCCTGAGCGAGCTTAAAGAAAAATGTATGCAAAACTATTGTTGCTATAATATTTTATAGACTTAGAATCTGCAGCGATCTGTCCTTAGCTCTTAGTGAATGAATGCATCACACCAAATGCGGACAGGCAACGCAACAAACAATTCAAAATGGCGATATATCTCTATATTTAGAAGGTTGTTGGTGACATCATGCTGTATAAATGGTTGTGTAGGCTTTGTTGTTTAATACTGATTTATTTAATTTACGTATACCGGTGTTTTGTTGCTAGAAAAAGGATATTGTGACTTGCAAGATAGGTAGATCCGAAGAACGTCCACTGGTGGATATAGGGCTCCCTCAAGTACCGCCACTTTGACCGGTTCTGTGCTTCCCGCATCCAGCGAATAGTCAAGATAGGTATTGGATAATCTTATCGGATTTCTAGACAGGCATGCTGATCGTGGGCTACTCACATCCAGCTGCAACCAGCCATCTTGCGAAGATCGTCCTTCCGTCTAGTCTAAGGACATCCTACTTACTCCTTACTCTAACATTTGTCGATTTGTGGTATCTCTGGCCTTTCTGTTTAACAAGCTTCGATCAATAATAGTACTAGATTATGGATCAATAACAAGAATCAGTCGCTCAAGTGGCCACGTTTGCACACACGTAAACATCTACATTTCTTAGAAAAAGTTTAATACTATTAACAACTTAATGCTTAAACATAAAGTTTAATTACCATTGCAAAATATATTTAAAATGTCGCTTGAAAATAAAATCATTCTATTTTTAAATTTTCAGTCATTTATTCTAAAATGAAACTTAAAGTCTAAGTAATAAGGTTAAAAACATACTAATTTGAAATAAGACCACAAAAGTATTTGTGGTCTTATTTTCCGGACCGTTTTTGAAGCGCTTATCGGGAATCTAGTACTATTATTGATCGAAGTTAACAAGGAAAGAAAAGAAAGAAAGTAAGAAAGATAAAGCATTTATTTGCGGCAAACATGACGCATAAAAAAAAACACAAAAAAAAACAAGTTGGGGGTAAACATGCGTCAAGGGATATTTTTTATAATTCGAAGAGATGTGACATCTACCAACCCGCACTGGACCCGCGTGGTCGATTACAGCCCACTCCATCTCGAAGAGAGGAGGCCTGTGTGCCAGCAGTGGGAACATTAAAAGGCTGATTATATTATTTTATTTTTATCCTCTCTTACTACATTATTCTCATATTTCTTATTATACAGGGTGACAGGGTCATCGACGCGCAAACTGTAACCATGGATTCAGCACATGAGTTTAGACCCCATAGCGACGAAATTTTTCGTCAGTTATTAAAAAAAATATTGGTGTTCCGTACATTTTGACCGTGTAGGTATTGCACTTTTCTATGAAATAAAAGATTTTTTTTTTTTGATAATGACGAAATATTTCGTCGCTATGGGGTCCCTGCCACCCTGTATTATTTAATTTAGTAGATCGTTCCATCACGTCTTCGTTATGGGATGGGTCACCTTTAGTCTTACCTCAGCTCTTCTAAAAGCCAACACACATCCTTGACGCAAAAATAATTAACCAGGCAAAACAAATTTCACAGCATAATTAACCGTTTACTTCAAAACAAAACATCAAAAGCTTTCAATACAATAAAATTATTCTCAACGATGCAAACCTAAATAAATGCTAAAAATATTTGCTTGAAACAACAACAGTCCACGATTCATTGGATGTCGTAAAATCAACCTACATGTACGTTGTAAATTACTCATTTGTTTTTTATAAACTACCTGAAAACTGCAAGCTATAGAAGAGAAAATAATGCCAGTGGGTAGCTAAAGAACCCACTAGATGGACCGACCACCAAGGTGAGGTGGTGGTTTTGCCACAGGCTCATCAGACATTCCAGCTTTGTCTCTCAAAGCCTTTCCCATTGCAGATGTTCATGGGCAGTGGTAATCGCTGGCCATTTAATGTCCTAAAGAACTTCACAGAGCACCTCTTACTATTAAAATTGCAATGCTATTATTATTGCTACCTTGAAGCCATTTTGACAACTATTTTCAGGATAGTTTGATTGATTTGACACATCTCCTGTTGTGTACAGCATGTTACGTTAGCCTGTTTTTTTTTTATTTTATATCTCGCTAAAAATGTATCACAATTTTCACATCACAACGTCTTTCAGTAAAGTAAAAATCACAAATTCAGTAACGTCAGAGTGAAAAAGTAAATAGTTCTTCTTAAACAATTTCCATACGAAATATGTTTAGTTTTAGAAATAAACAGCATCACATTACATGCGATATATTCTTGTAACGTAAATATTTTCAAGAAAACTTTACATTTATTGAAAGACGTGTATGTAAATATTTATTTACAAGCGAATTCCTTTACTTACGTCAATCATAATATTTACTTTTATGGTGAACTGTTAAAATCCTACGCAGATATTATTTTTTATGTTGTATCAACAACCGCTAAGGTACGGAAATGATGGCGTTAAAGTCAACATAGGTTTCCGAATACGAGGGCCGTCACCGTGACCACATTTCCCATACACCGTCATCGGAAGTCGAGTTATTGCCGGGAAAAGGCCGTAAGATAGAAAGATACAAAGATATTCTTTATTTTACCTATACTGAAAGGACTATTTGGCAGAAGAAAATCCAACCTTAAGATTTGGCCTAACAGATTCTATGAAAAGCCTGACAACATTTTCACCTATCAGCCAATACCTGTATACGTATTACTTTACTGAAAACTTTATTCGTCAGTAGTATGTAATAATTATATAATTATTAAAACAAACCCAAAAAACAATTAAAATATTCTGGTAGCTGTCCAAAGTTCATACACCCTCTATAGTTTGACATGGTTGACTAGTACGTCAGAATTCAGAAACTTGGTGCGCATGCAAAACATCGTTATTTTGTCTACAAACAACCATATTTTATGGGTCAGTTTATGGGTTCAGGATCATTGGAAAATAATGAGAGTTTATGAGAGTATATATGAAATACCTAATCGTTTGTCTTCGCCATTACAAACTAATTAATAACACATGAATCATTGGCCTCAATTTGTTACGCAAACCAAAAGTTCTGTGAACACGTTAATTATATCATACCGAAGGCGATGATCGAAGGTGACACACATATTAGACGGTCTTATGAAAGAGAGAAACAGAAGGCCCACTCCATCCATAACTGACCTAAACAGTCTCAGTAGAGTTATCTGTCATTGGTTGGTTTAAGATAACGTTTACCGATTCATAAAGTAATGAAAACTGCTAAGATAAGAAAAGAAAGAAAATACATTTATTTGGCACAAACTAAAAGACACACAATACACCAGATACATACACCAGACAAAACAAACAATAAAAAAAATAAGAGATTAAATAAAAAGTGGGAAATCCGATGTAAGAAAATCGCAGGAAAGTGTGCCTCACGGCAAGATAAATGATGTATACCTAGTGGATTACATTTAGGTAAGCAAATTGCTGAATCTGCTTAAACTACGGTGTTATCAAACACCCAATCGAATGCGTCCTGAAAAAATATACTTAGATGTGAAGCGTAATTTTCACAGCATCTAATTTCCATGAAGTCAAAGAGACCACGTCGGGAAGTGTCAAAGTGTGAAAAAGAGATAGGAACATAGACACATAGGAACGAATATCGCCATCACCCTTTCGCCTTTGAACAATGATGATGGTTAACAGCGTGTTCACCAATATAGACTTTTTTTTTTAAACATTGCCCCACACTATCAATTACTCCTGTATCGTGGGTGCGTTTACAAACATTTAAACTCACATACACAAACAGCCAGACCCGGAAAAACTACCTGTAAGCAATACAAATATTTGTTCCGTGCGGGAATCAAACTCGCGACACGCAGCGCAGCAGTCGATCGCTCAGCCACTGTGCCAACCGTGTCGTAAATGGACCTTTTCTACTTTTCTGCCCCATGGTTTGAATGGGACGAAACCTTCGGCCGATTTGTTTGTATGTAAATATTGTCAGACACCTACTACGGGTCTAACCTTGCTACGTGGACTGAATTTATTTATTTTAAAGTGCTCGACATATTCGGAATACTTATTATTAAAGCAGCTAATCGTTGTTGAAAACTAAGGTTAAGTGATTGCACATGATGGTAGGGATTCTGTTAGAATTGACTACTAGCCTGACTGACTATTAGACCTGACTTCACCTAAGTTTTCACGATGAAATTTTTCCAGATTATATCGGGTTCAGTACCTAACTGTTTATGTCCAAAAAACGTTACACACAAAAATATACACAGACAAACAGGCAAAGGAATCAGATGCTTCAACTAAAAAAGTAAAGTCAAAAACGTACCCGTAGGTATATTCATAACGTTATTATTTTTTCATTCGAGTCGATTTTTCGATTGCTAATTAGGAATCGATTATGGTAGCCGTGGGTGTAGATACATCAATGAATGGGTCGCATTCACCTTGGCATAGTTCTTCAAGTATTCATGCGTTCAGTATGTTTGTTAGTCATACATGTTTGTAACGGAAATGTGTTCGTTTTTAACTACAGTTGGCCATTTTGAGAACCAAGGTTACTTGTATAGCCTGGAGCAGTGGGGGCCGAGTGGTACCATGGTCGTGGGTTCGTACCCAGGCAGACGCTTTACTTTGTGTAAATAATTTCATCACCACTGCTCCCAAAACGGTGAGCGAAAACATCGTGAGGAAACCGGCATGTCCTAGAACCAAAAATTCGAAGACATGTGACATCTACCAACCCGCACTGGGCCTGCGTGGTAGATTATTAGCCCATTCCCTCTCGAGAGGAGGCCTGTGTCCCAGCAGTGGGAACATTATTGGCTAGTTATCTATTTTAAATGCTAGTAGTACATAGTCTAATAAAACATGGTCTTTTCTTCCCAGAGTGACACAAGCCTACGTCACAATAACATTGCCACTTTATTTCAACATAACATGTTACATGGGTACATTATATCTATGATTAATTAGTTTAAATATTTCTTCATAATTTTATAATTTTCATTTATATGTTTTTATCCTAAATTGTATCCGTTGTTTAAAATTCTCCCACATTTTTAAGTTTGAGAACCTGTAAGCTGCATGGTGACGTAGGCTTGTGTCAGTCACGTGGTTCCCGAGTCTCGGAAGAGAGTACCAGGCGGAGTTATATTATTATACCATGTAGTAGCGGAAATATTTTAGTTTTTAACTACAGTTGGCCATTTTGAGAACCATGGTAATTACATAGCCTGAAGGGTTATGAAACTTAAGTGGCAGTGTTTTAGAAGGCACAATGTGGCCGACGACTTGATGAAGAGTACGGGAATTTACTGTTTACAGGCTGATCAAAATTAGTTGTGACAATCTCTACCTAGATGTCAAGAAGTGGAAGTTACGTCTTTGGACTGAAATGGTGATATAATAAAATGTTATGTCGATAGAAATGATTGATCCTAGAATAGAATATAATAGGTATCTTTATTTTGCATAAAATATCTACATAAAAGGTCTTTTATTTTTATATAAATAGTTCCATATATTTTGTTTACTTATTTCAGCACGCACATATACCCTTCAACTACTTTCCCTCAATGTTTATGACAATTTATGGGATTACGAAAAACTATTTTCCTATTAACTTACCAAACAGTCTGGTTAATCGCCAGCAGCCATTGGGTGACTCATACGACTTGTATGACAAGTATTACAAACACACATGTTATGAAACTGGTAGCAATAAGGATATGAGAATTAATTCCAATATTTTCAATGGCTATTGATTCTGCTCACGTGTGTATTTGTCCGATTACGGAGAAACCAGCCAAAACGAAAGGTATTGAATTATACTGTTATTGAATTCAAGTGATGAGTTTTTAACAGACTTAAAAAAGAGAAGTTTCTATGTTCGTTTGTCTTTATTTTTTATCTATGTCCATCGATATTTTCATCAATTGTTAAACGATTTTGAACCTGGTAAGGGAACATGTCAAGGAAACAAAATTTTGAGCACCTTTAAGTAAAATTTTCACTTGCACCTTTTTACCAATTTGTATTTTTCATCATTTTTAATAGTACCAAAAATTCGCCACATCTACCCACCCGCACTGGGCCTGGGTGGTAGCCATCTACCACGCAGGCCCAGTGCGGGTTGGTAGATGTCACATCGTCGAATGTGTTGGGAGTGGGCCGTAATAATCATCATACATATGCCGCGTAGATTACGGCCCACTCCCTCTCACTGGAAGGAGGCCTGTCTCCCAGCAGTGAGAAAATTATAAGCTGATTATGCTTCCTCTAACAATAAATTTCTATAATAATAATAAGACTTTATTAAACTTCGATCAATAATAGTACTAGATTCCCGATAAGCGCTTCAAAAACGGCCCGAAAAATAAGACCACTAATACTTTTGTGGTCTTATTTCAAATTAGTATGTTTTTAACCTTATTACTTAGACTTTAAGTTTCATTTTAGAATAAATGACTGAAAATTTAAAAATAGAATGATTTTATTTTCAAGCGACATTTTAAATATATTTTGCAATGGTAATTAAACTTTATGTTTAAGCATTAAGGTTTATAATAAACTGAAGTTGTTAATATTATTAAACTTTTTTCTAAGAAATGTAGATGTTTACGTGTGTGCAAACGTGGCCACTTGAGCGACTGATTTTTGTTCCTGATCCTTAATCTAGTACTATTATTGATCGAAGTTATTAAATTTATATTTCTTATAAGTACTTCGAATAATTTTAATTTTTGCCGAAAATACGAGAATAATTAAACAAAAACTAAATGACGACATTAAAAGATCGTGTCAGAAAATGATTGTCATACAAAAAATCCATACAAAACCATAGTGTCATCGTAGGTGTTTATAATACTTATTAATTGAAGTTCTTAGAAAAAAGGTTACGTTGAATAGTTTTTATTTGACTATGCTAATAAAATTAAAAAAGGTTAAACGTCTTCATCTGACAGCAGAATTATGGTGATAAATGATTACTTAGTTGTTTAATAATAATTATTAAAACATAATATTATTATCTTGTTGGACTAGCCTTACTACGTTCGAGATCAAAATAGCCACTGTTCTCTGGTGATTTAAATAATTATTGTGACCTATGACACAATCTAAATGCTTTTTTTTTTCTTATAAAAGACGTTTCCCCTCACTAGGAATTTCTCCTGTGTCGTGGGTGCGTTTACAGACATTTAAACTCACATACACACAAACAGCCAGACCCGGAACAACTACTTATAACATAAGTTCATCATTCACCTGCCTTATCCCAATATTTTTGAGATTATCGGTCGGCGCTACATGTCTCACGGGATTACGACGCTATGAAGGAATATTAGGCTACGATTGATCAGGTTAAGCTACGCTTGCCGCGGTTGGTCCGTGGATGGGTGACTGATCTTTACATTCCAAAACCCCTCCGTGCCTCGAAAAGCACGTTAAACCGTTGGTCCCGGCTGTCATTCGTGGATCTTTGGCAGTGGCTTTACGGGTCGTCAAAAGCCCGAAATCTAACAACCAGTCTTACCAAGGGGTTTCATTCAGCTGCATCCGGTTAGACTGGAAGCTAACCCCTAGTCCTCCCCCTACTCTTATAGCCATCCACATTCATACTCAAAACTTTTCTCACGACATTCCTCCACAGCACATGCCTATACACGACTTTTCAGTCACCAATGCCACTTTCAGAAAAACAACACAAATACTAATAACTTAACTGATAACATAATTTGAAATACAGAAAATTCTTAAACCTTCTCGAATATAAATACGCCATTTTCCCTAACCTTGTTTACTCCCATAAAACCAGCGTGTCATTGCGTGTCATGGCGTAAGGTGAGCCAACCGGTCTTAAAGGACGTTTTTCGACATAAGCACCACAAGAGTGACCTACAGGACTCGTTGTGAAGACAACGGAATACATTAAGAGAACTGGTTCCATTATATGAGGCTATCACGCTTGGTACCAGTTTTAAGCTAAATTGACATTTATACTTAAAATAAAATTGAAAAGCGTGACATATGACAATGAGATAAAAAAGCAACCCTGTATAGCGTTTTACTGGTAAATGTCTTATCATTTGTTAGTTAAGAAATGTTTCTTGTATTTGTATGGTGTACATAATAGAGTATTCTTTCATATTGACAACACGGTTAGCGCAGTAGCTGAGCGATCGGACTGCTGCGCTGCGTGTCGCGGGTTCGATTCCCGCACAGAACAAATATTTGTAAGTCCTACATGTATTTGTTCTGAGTCTGGGTGTTTTTCTATCTATAATATGTATGTATTTACAAAAAAAAATGTATATAAGTACAAGTAGTTTATCAGCCATCTTGTTACCATAACACAAGCATTAGGTTGCTTAGCTTGGGACTAGATGGCGCCAGGGATATTATTATTATTCTATTCTATTCTATTCTTGGGAAAAAAGATGGCTTATTAGTCGAATTTACACGCCCGAACGGGTGAATCGTCCTTTTAAAATAATATTATGGTTCCTTTAGGCGACTCGCACGGAGTTAATTTATTTATGGGTGAGTCGACAACTCTAGAAGTATGTATTAGGCAATTGGCACATTTTCAATTTTATGCAATAAATAGCAGCGCCCCGCGGTTTCACCCGCATAAGTTTCTATCTCGTATACCTATCGTCTTGGAATATCGGGATCAAAAGTATGCTTTGTGTTAATCCTGGTTATAAACTATCTGTGTGCCAAATGTCATCCAAATCCGTTCAGTAGTTTTGGCGTGAGAGAATAACAAACATCCATCCATCCATCCATCCATAGAAACTTTCACATTTATAATATTATTAAATAGTAAGAAGTATAGAAAAAAAGACTAGCGCGTAGAAGTCATAAGAGTTAAATAACATAAAACGTGTACGTTTTTTCTTAACTGCATAAAATTCGCTAATTCGATTCATTGCTAAAGCTGACGCTTATCACTTGCACCAAACACAGGCATGCAATTAAATAGGCGTGCTTTTTTAAGTGCAGCGCTTTAACGATGCGCGAAAAATTACTTAAAAGCGCCACAAAAAGTTCGCCTGACCGCTCCGAACTAGATTGAATGTCAGGTAAATGTCAAACACAGGTTTTCATTAATATTTGAAACGGTCTGACATTTACCTCGAGTGTCCAGATAATTAATTTCGATTAATTTTTATGTACTGGGTGAATCTTTTGAAGTTGTTTGTGTGGAAAAAAAACCCTGAAAATCTATGGCAAAATTTCAAAGAAAATTAAAATGACAACATAATTGCAAGGAGTTTGACTGGGGAGTTTGTTGAGCCACTTCTTCTTCCCAGCGAAAGCACTAAGAAGTGGTGAAGGGCGGCGATTTGGGGGACAGCCTTATGTAATTTTGACGTTCGAAGTGCTAATTCTCCGCCTAATTTGAATAAATGACTATTGATTTTGAAAAGAAAACTTCAAACAAATTCACAATGTATAGGTACAGAGTGGGAAGAACACCACAGAACCGACAAATTTAACTGAAAAAACCATTCGTTAATATTTAAAAACTTTATTATAATCACGACAAGAACAATATAGATAAAAAACAGATATATCAAAATCAAAACCTGTTGAATACAAAATTAATTAATATGCAAAATCGTGATTTATCATAACTAAGTCAGGATGTTAGTTTTAACAAGAAAATTCACTTATTTTGTTTGTCATAATTTGCATACGTTGTTTCCGCAAATCAAAAATATTTAATCGCTTTATCAATTAACTTTGATTGTTTTAATTGATTTCCTGGTTGGTCTCAACCGCTACTACTGAGCATGAGGTCCTGCGTTTCCATCTGGAATTTCTCAAAGGCAGCCCGGAGTCTGAATTTGTGGAGTCTGACTATAGACTTGTCCCCTATTACATGGGACTTGACAGAACTGGCGAAATATAGGTGTACTAAGGGTATACCTCTGCATAACTCTTCGGGAAAACAAGGCGTGATGTTATGTTATGATGTTTAATTGATCACTTGTTAAACATTGAAAAAGAGTAACTATGGAGTTTCTTGCCTATTCTTCTCCATACGAAACTACCTTTTGGAAGTGACTGGAATCAATTCTATTTCCTTGTGTTAATTTTGACATTCCAAAGTGCCTTTTGTGGGCCTAATTGTTATAAATGATTTGACTTTGACTTTGATATTGGTTTGTCTGCACTCTTTGTTCTATTTGTATTTTATCATGGCAACGATCAACTAACTGAGAAAAGCGTTAAGTGAAATGTAACTTGCAATTACTTGAAAATATTTCATTTAGACGATTCAAAAGGGTATCTACTTACTTGACATAAGCGTCTCCTCGCGCACGCCATTCAGTTCGATTTTCGGTAAATCTCATCCGGCTGCCACCAGCCACCCTTCGAAGATCGTCGCTCCACCTAGCCTGGGGGCTTCACCTAGCCTACCTCTCCACACAAGAACGCGTCTACCCCAACGGTCATAAATTGTACGGCTAAAATGGCCGACCCATTGCCACTTCGCTTACATAATCTACATATGTATGTCCACACTACGCTTTTAATATCTGACGAAGTTTCGTGAACGTACAAGTTCACGTGCATTTAAAAACCAATAACTGTGCGGTGTCATTAGTGAAGATACTAGAATGGTTGAGGAATCAAGAATCGATCATTCCACGACAAATGACGATCGATTCACAAAACAAATCACAATTACGTGGACAATACCGCAAGTTCGGTTCTCTCGCTGTCAACATTCCGTAATACCGTCAGATACGGCTAGTCATACTCCGTTTAACAAGTGTTTACTAAATAACGGCGCGTGCTTCTCCGATAATCTTATAGTCTGCTATTTGTTTGACTTACTATGTGACACTTACCGTAACTCGGCTGATCTTAACAAGATACGGGTTGGCTGGCCAAGTGAAAAGTGACAGCGGTTTTTGAAGACTTTCTGAACAGTGAACGAAACTGAACCATCACGCTCGGGACGCTGAATCAGATATACTCGGTTCCAGTCGGTTGGTAACGCTGAATCACGTAAACTCGGCTCCAGTAGGTCAGTGACGCTGAATCGGGTATACACCGGGACATTATTCGAGTGGTAATTGTTTTTAAAGCGTTTCGTATTTCTGCAACTACCTACTAGCAACAGTATTAATATTTGAGCTTTTCGGTAGCTTAGGTCAATTCAATACATTTATGACTTCTTCATCACTGTTATTGTTGATAGAACGTCACTTCATTATGCTGAGCGATGGCCATTTTTCGTGGCTGTCACACATATTTTCCCCCGAATGGTTATTTTTGTTTTTCTTATGGGTCACGTTTAGTGCAAATTCACCACATATTTCCTCACTTTTTCTTTTTTTATGAATGTATTCTCTAGTCGTAATCTCAGTATTCTATCAGTTACCGATTTTATTTTGTTTTTTAATAAAGACAACAACAACAACGAATAGGTGAAAGAGCGTATTTGTGATTTTTCCGGCAAATACAGTAGATTTATTGAAGATGAAAAGCTGGTGGAGGCAAAGCTTCACAGTTTGGCTCACCGGCGAAGTGTTGCCTGTCTGTCCGTCTTCTACAGACTGTACTTCGGGGAGTGTGCTCAAGAGCTACATGAGCTCATCCCGCCTTCACCTTTTTACCATCGAGAGTCCAGACGCTCTGCGGGATACCACGCCAATTTGGTTAATATACCATATATCCGCACTAAGCGCTTCTCATCATCTTTTCTGATGCGCACAGCTAAGGAGTGGAATCGTCTGCTTGCGTCTGCATTCCCGAGTTCATACAACCCGAATCTCTTCAAGGCGAGAGTGAATAGGCTTCTTCTGGGCAAGCTCGTTCCACCGTAGATCTCATCCCTGCCTCTGGGCTGGATTGAGGTCAAGAGTGAGCCCATTGTCAATCAAAAAAAATGCTTGGACCTTGGGATGACGACAAGAGGCTGATGATTTGTCATAGCATGAGCATCAGCCTATAACCTTCCCACTGCTGGGACACACGCCTGCTATCTGTGAGATGGAGGAGGCCATAATAAAATAATTTAGAATACTATCTTTATAATGTATACCATGCGAATTACATATGTATATAAGTGTAGAGAAAACCACCACACAGGTCCAATGATAATTGGTGAAAATCACAGTATGTCTTCGAATTTTTGTCTCTAGAACATACAGTTGTCATAATGATGTTATATCTCACCAATGATTTGCAGTATAAAGAAGAAGTAAAAAAACCGCTATCGCTTGTCACTTGTCGATCTGTCACAAAGTAACGGGTGATCTCGCACTCATTATACGCCGCTCAAGTGATCGACAGCGTCATAGACAACATTACGTCTCGGAGACGTGCGGTTACACACGACGCCGCGACGTATCCATAGAGTAAGTTAAACGGATACTTCTATAAATGATGACAAGGAAATAAAATGCTTTTTGTTGCTTGTAAATTGATCCAAAGAAACGAACATTTCAGGAAAAATACATGGACAAATACAGGGTCAAATAAAGTTAGCTAGCTAAACTCCGTAGGAGTAACTGGCATCGATATCTAAACTCGTTAAAAAAACCAACCATGTGATTTGATGATGCATTCTTTTGGGGTCAACCTATACCTAGTTTGCGGCGTTTCGCTAACTAATTCAATTTAATCCTGTATACAGCCAATACATGGACCAATATACCACATTGCGCCTGTACTCCTTTAAGGAGTAGGTAGAGGCAAGAGGTCCTTTACATTTCGCTAATAATAACAAATATACTTATTGGGTTTTTTTAATATGTAAGTAACGTGTGTGTGTTTGTTTATGATGTGTGTATTTTGTATGTTGTGTATAATGTGTATGTATGTATGTGTGTGTATTTGGATTGATATTAATTAAAGCTTAGATCAATCCAATACAATTTTCTACTTTTCTATCACTGTTATTGTTGATTAGAATGTCACTTTTGAAATCAATAGCTTTACAAATTCACTTTAAACAAATCATATACTTTGAACACCTCTCGCGACAATTCCCGCTACGCTTAACGCCATAATAACAGTACTTATAGCTCCAAGCAATTAATTAGTAAACAAATCTTATGCGGGAACAAACGATCCGGAATGTGTGAACGCGGGAAAAACGGGGTTAAAAGAACAAGGTGCTAGAAATATCACCATTTTTCCAATGATATTTCTGTGAATTGAGGGGCCTATGGCTTAATAATAACAGCCGCACAGGTCGATCGATCAGGTTAAGCTACGCTAGCCGCGGTTGGACTGTGAATGGGTGACTATCTTTACATAGGGAGACCCTTTCGTGCCTCGGAAAGCACGTTAAGCGGTCGGTCACGGCTGTCATTCGCGGATCTTTGATTTTGTCGTTACAGGTAGTCAGGAGCCCGAAAGTCTGACAACCAGTCTTACCAAGGGTTATCCTATTACCTAGTAACTGGGTTGTGGAGGTCGGATAGGCAGTCTTCCCATGTAAATTACTGGTATTCAGTTGCATCCGGTTAGACAGGAAGCCGACCCCAACATAGTTGGGAAAAGGCTAGGCAGATGATTTCTGTGAATGGTTTCATGTCGTGCTGAGAATAACAGACAGTCAGCAAGGTACCTGGGGTGTGCCGGACATTGGGCATCCGATTTCTGGAAGTTTAAGTCAACGACGGTATGTTTTTAAAGATTCTTTCCTAGTTTATGAATTTGAAAACGTTGTAGGTTACCTAAATAGGTACCTGCACCCAAATTGCGTTACATTTTCAATCTAAATCATTTTGAAGGATGCTTCTAATCCATTGCTTCATACGTTCGAATTTTTTTTCTGTTCAATAACGCAAATAACGCAATAAATGTTGTTGAACTGTTAAAATTACTACTGATAGTGTGCTACGCAAATACCCCGTTGGTACCTTTTGACTGGTCTACACTGTTCTCCCATACTCCATAGGAAATTACTTAGAACAGTGCACCTAGCTTCTGACGTTTCATAAGTGCTTCTGTAGGTTTAAAACATTTTGAATTTGATATATCAAAATTGAAACCATGTCAAGTAATCTGATTGGCTGTTGATAATTCAATCAGACAATCCTCAGCAGTTGACGTGCATCTGACAGTTTGTTAGGTAATCTCTGTTGAGTTTCTTGACCGTTCTTCTCCGTACCTACTACGCTTTGGAATGGGCAACTAACTTCATCATCTTTCGACTCCTTGACAACAATTCAAATTGGTTTATTTGAAATAAATGCTTTGACTTTGAGTTGATTTTCGTTCGAGAAACCGGGTGTTAATATCACAGTTCGTGGAAATTACAATTCACATACCTATGTTTTAAAATTCTCACTATGAGTAACCAATAGTGAAACCATTGTTCAAAGTAAAAACCTTTGTTTAAAGTTGTACTTACATTTTTCTAACCTGAATACAATAAAAATCTAGTTTAACAAAGCTAGTTACACCTGAGTTAGCATATAGGCCACATTAAATTGTGCTAAGAGAAATATGCTAATGGACTGCAAGTATGTTCTACTCTACAATGTGATTTTATTGTGAAGGTAACTAAAATTCTCATATTAACCAACCAAACCGAAATTACAATATATTTCTATCTAAGATGGCCACCATTGCATGAGACTTAAATATAACACATAATCAGCCCATATAAAGTTCCCACTAAAAGATTGCATGCAGCGGAGATGAGAATGTTGAGATGGATGTGTGGAGTGACAAGAATGGATAAAGTAAGAAATGAGTATATAAGAGGAAGTTTGAAAGTGGCGTCAGTGACAGAAAAGTTGAAAGGAAATCGTTTGGCTTGGTATGGGCATGTGATGAGAAAGGACGAAACGCATGTGACTAAAAGAGTGATGAATATACATGTTGATGGATGGAGAGCGAGAGGAAAGCCGAAGAAAAGATGGATGGATTGTGTGAGGAATGATATGAGAAGAGAAGGGAGTGAATGATAGCGTGACGGTTGA
Organism: Apamea sordens; assembly: GCA_945859715.1. NCBI lineage: Eukaryota > Metazoa > Arthropoda > Insecta > Lepidoptera > Noctuidae > Apamea > Apamea sordens. The sequence continues at coordinate 16,833,126 of OX244001.1, forward strand.
CAGAGGAGAATGGAAGAAGAAAACGTGTTGCGCCGACCACAAGTAACATGGGATAACGGCAGGAAGATTATGATAAAGTTCCCACTGCTGGGACACAGGCCTCCCTTGGGTGAAAGGGAGTGGACCGCAATCCGTCACGAGTGTGAAGTGCGGTTTGGTAGATGACGTCACATGTCTTCGAATTCTTGGTTCCAGGATATGCCGGTTTCCTCACGATGTTTTCCTTCACCGTTTTGAGAGCAGTGTTGGGACTTAAACATAACTGGTGAAATAAAAAGATCAAAGATCCATGAACGACAGCCGGGACCAAGGGCTTTACGTACTTTCTGAGTAACGGAGACTGCTACAGTAAGCCGTTATGTTTAATTATATTTATTCAATCGCTAGTTACCAATAACCCAATAAAAATAGTACATTTTATATTCGTGTAGTTTTTTGTTTCGTTTATTTGCAAGATTGCAAGTAAATGATGAATTTTTCGACGCTATAGTCTAGTCTGTGTATAGTTTTAGTTAAGTTAGGATTTAATTATGTTATTTTTATTAATTACGTATTAGTTGTTATTTGCTTACTTAGATTTTTTCTACGCTTGACTACGAGTCTTTTAACTAAGTGTATCTTATGTTTTATTTTTTTTATTATTATTTTTTTTTTTTTTTTTTGTAACTATGCGTTCTGTTTGTGCAGAATAAAATATTTTTCTTTCTTTCTAGATTAATACCTAGGGTACAATCAGGATGATTAGATGTATAAACATAAATAAAACAAGTTTTTCCACAGAATTCTTTATTACCATTCCTTAAATCCACATTGTTTTAACAAGAAAAACTCAACTAGTTAGTGTCACGGTCTTTTAACAGTCGTCTCTAGTTCAAGTTTAACTATTTCGGCTACCATCGACGGCACACTTGTTAACTGGACCATGGCCGTTAAAATTAACTTTAACCATAAAGCATTATGGTACACCATACTTAATCTAGTTTTAATAGTCTCTGGCTTAAACTTTGTTGGTTTTGAAGAGTTTTAAATTATGGTTTGACAGCTTGTCAAACCATAATTTAAAACTCTTTATTTATTCTCACGTCTTGTATGGATTTTGCAAGCGAATTTTTGACAACTTCCGCCTTGCCTGTCTAGTTGAAACTTTACATGCCCGTTCCATTCCCTGCCTGCACCATCCTCCCATACCCATTAACACTGTAATTTGGAATGCTGTAAAAGTCAATTATTAGTAAAAGAGTCACCGTGCCCCGTGGAGTTTATTGCCGGCTCTTCTCCATAGGAAACGACCAATTGGAACCATGCACCTAGCTTCTGACGTTTCATAAGTGCCCATGTAGGTTTATGTGAAATAAAATATTTTGATTTCGGTTTCATCTGATGGATTCATTTGTTTGGTAGAAATTACCTGATGCTGCAGCCTAGATCGTCTCCTAACGTGGGCACTCTGGAAGTCTGTAATGGTTACTGGTCATATTTTAGAAATGTGTATGGCAACTTAACATTGGATATAAAGAATAATCATATTTGACTTGCAGCATTTTGTTATTTAAAAAGCTTGATCTTGAAATAATGTTATTTATAGTTTTCCCAGTAATTCTTATTTTATTTCTTAATGTTGTAATTAGTCTTTTATTTCCTACTCGTATAATATATTTACTTAATCATTGCAGTTGACATTAAATTCGTAATAAATAACATAAGCTAAGTTAATAATAAATAATACTACCTACATAATATAAACCAACTTTGCCTATCTTCCTCAATAAAGTCGACTTACAAGGTATAAAATAGTAATGACAAGATTTTATGGTGGTGAGGTGATGGTGACGTCAGTTGGATTCATTTCAACATGTGTTATTCTGCTTGCATGTAATTTTAATTCAATTCAATTCAATTTATCTTTATTGCATCCATAATGTACACATACAGGTATGTGTACAAAGTACCTGTACACATACAGGAATGTGTACAGGTATGTGAATTAAAGAGATAAGTAGACTTAAATATAACTATACCATACTTTTTCAGACGCCAGCAGGTCAAGCTACCCGAAACTGTCAAATTTTCTCAATCAACCTGGAACCTTAATGCTTTAGCAATAAAGTTGAAAATCTATTAAATAAATTTGACAGATTGTAGTAGCTTGATGTGCTGGCGTCTGTACCATGCACCTATTATTATTAATGCATTCCTCAACCTCACAATTCAAACCCAAATAATTATTTAATTAAAAATAACAAAAGAAAAACAACTGGATATCAAACCTAAGACTACTATTATAAAATACCACCCATACGGCCCGCTGTGGGCCATGTCTGTCATTTTGACAACTCAAGCGGTTACGTCACAATACTTGACGTTTCGAACAGTAATGGATTCTGTCAGACGTCATCTCTAAATTGTCTTACTGTCCGTTAAAATAACTGACGATTGTATCTTGATTGTTTTATATAAACTTGTTTTTATTGTTGTGCAACTTTGGAGCTCAGTAATTACTACCTACTGAGCATGTATTTTTGTTTATAGAGTTTATTAAGTTATTAGTAAACACAAACAGATATGCAGATTTTCACATGTGATTGCTGTTACAAATAGGAAAAAAAACTAAGATAACAGTCTGAAAATGTATTTATTAAAAAAAAAGTCATGTATTAAAGACATGTAAATATCCATTAAAAAGTATACAAACCGATAACAATAATATATGTGGTAACAAAACACTGCTATTATGGATTATCTTAACACAATATTTAGCCATAACAAAGTGATTAAAAAGATATAAATTAACAACGTAGATTAGGCGCAATCGCAATTGTCACACACGACAATTTTGCCAGCATCATCATTTATGCAGTCCTCGCAACGGACTAATTTACCATTTTTCTCACACACAGTAATACAAGACTTTCCATCTGCCAAAAAACATAAACATTCCTTGCCACATTTCTTATCGGTAGAGCAAGTACAATTGTTACAGACGGTCATTATCACAACAAACGCATTTAGCTCCATCAGTTGGAACGCACTCACATTCTGGCTTGTCACATTTGCCAGAATCATCACACATGCAGTCATCGCAGCAAACAATCTTCCCCTCACTATTCTTGCACACACATATGCAAGACTTCCCTTTAGTTAGAATACAAACACATTCAGCCTCGTTGCATTTGGAAGCTACCTTTTCCTTGGCATCACAAGTACAATCTTTGCAGATCTTGATGTCTCCCATATCATCACAGCAGACACAAACGCACTTTGCTTCTTCAGTTGGGATGCAAGTGCATTCTGGCTTGTCACATTTACTAGAATCATCACACTTGCAGTCTTCGCAGCACACAATCTTCCCCTCACTATTCTTACACACACATATGCAAGATTTTCCATCAGCTGGGATGCAAACACATCCAGCCTTACTACAGCTAGCGGCTTCCTGCCCCTTTGTATCGCAAGTGCAGTCTTTACAGACCTTGATGTTGCCTTTAGCGTCGCAGCAGACACAAACGCACTTTGCTCCTTCAGTTGGGATGCAAGTGCATTCCGGCTTGTCACATTTGCCAGAATCATCACACTTACAATCATCGCAGCAAACAATCTTCCCCTCGCTATTCTTGCACACACATATGCAAGATTTTCCATCAGCTGGGATGCAAACACATCCAGCCTTACTACAGCTAGCGGCTTCCTGCCCCTTTGTATCGCAAGTGCAATCTTTACAGACCTTGATGTTGCCTTTAGCGTCGCAGCAGACACAAACACACTTCGCTCCATCAGTTGGGATGCAAGTGCATTCTGGCTTGTTGCATTTGCCAGAATCATCACACTTGCAGCCTTCGCAGCATACAATCTTCCCCTCATTATTCTTGCACATACAGATGCAAGACTTTCCTTCAGTTAAGATGCAGACACATTCAGTCTTGTTGCATTTGTGAGCTACAGTTTTTTTGGTATTGCAAGTACAGTCTTTGCAGACCTTGATGTCTCCCTTATCATCACAGCAGACACAAACGCACTTTGCTCCTTCAGTTGGGATGCAAGTGCATTCCGGCTTGTCACATTTGCCAGAATCATCACACTTGCAGCCTTCGCAGCAAACAATCTTCCCCTCGCTATTCTTGCACACACAGATGCAAGACTTTCGTTCAGTTAAGATGCAGACACATTCAGTCTTGTTGCTTTTGGAAGCTACCTTTTCCTTGGCATCACAAGTACAATCTTTGCAGATCTTGATGTCTCCCTTATCATCACAGCAGACACAAACACACTTCGCTCCATCAGTTGGAACGCACTCACATTCTCGCTTGTCACATTTGCCAGAATCATCACACTTGCAGCCGTCGCAGCATACAATCTTCCCCTCACTATTCTTGCACACACATATGCAAGATTTTCCATCAGCTGGGATGCAAACACATCCACCCTTACTGCAGCTACCGGCTTCTTGTTCCTTAGGATTGCAAGTACATTCTTTGCAGACTTTTATATTGCCTTTCGAGTCACAGCAGACGCAAACACATCTGCCACCTTCGGTAGAAACACAGACGCAAGAGTTGCCACATGTTCCAGCTCCATTGCACTCGCAAAGAACAATTTTTCCATTCTTCTTGCAGACACAGATGCAAGATTTGCCACCAGTTGGTAGGCAGATGCATCCAGCCTTGCCACATCTCTTGAAAGTCTCCTTGCAGTCGCCAGCGTTGATGCAAGGGCAATCGTCGCAGGACTTAATGGCGTCTTCTTCGTCAGTACAGATGCAAAGACAGGGTTTTCCTTCAGTTGGAAGGCAGATGCAGGAGGAGTCGACACATTTCCATTCGTTTTCGTCCATGTGGACACCTTTGCAGTCGAAGCAGGGTACGATCTTACCTTCGTCGTCTTTGCTCAGGCAGACGTAAGGTTTGCCCTCCGTTGGGATACAGATACACTCACTCATGGAGCAGACGAGGTTCTTTTTGATGGATACTTTGCAGCACGGCATGGTTGGTTCTGAAAATAAACAAGAAATTAATGAGTACATACTTTAAAAAAGGAATCAATAGAGCAAGAGGGTTTTAAACTTGCGATAAAGAAATATTAAATGTTAAATATATATATATTTTTTAGCTTATTATTTATTTATTACTTTAATTAAAACGGTTTAAAACCAATTATAGTAATAAAAGATACAAGTTGTATATACACGAACACAAGATAAAATATAAAATCATCAAGTAAAACAACATTTTCATAAATGCCTGGCACTGTGCTTCTGACATACTGACAAAATCTTCGTCCATTCGTCCGCAAACAGATATATACTTATGTGCAAACAGATATATTTATGTTACACTTATGTATAGTTCTACATCATCTATTTTATTCAAATATACATATACGTTTTCTGGTTTTGCTAGAGTGGAGATATGTATTAAATACAAAACTTGTTATGGAATTAATTAATTAACATTAACGTCGTCATTATTATTTACGAGTACTACATAATCTACATAGACATTTTGTGAATTTGGATATATTCGCTTTAGATCGCCAAAAATTTAAGAAATATTTAGTGTATAGTCTACATTTTCGTGATGTTTAGTGTCCTTTCTTTTTATTTGTTATCTGCTACTATTCGTTTTAGTTTAAAATAAGTATAGCTTCTTTATTCTCTTACTGTCTTCTTTGTGTTTTTGAAACGTGAATATTTAGTCTCCACTGTATCATTAACCTAGGTAATCTGTGGAAACGTGGTGGATTATACATTACCCACTTCCAATGTAATCTTAGATGTAATATTGTATAATGTATGTCGGCAGCCATATTGTTAAGCAGCTGCGAGAGACGGCGACTAGATGGCGCTAGTGGAACGTGCACCAGACGCATCATTCACTCTATCGGTCATTTGGATTAAAAGACTCTATATCCAAGCCAGTAAAATATTGTAATGTAATGGAGGGAGAACCCTCCACTACAGTACTACACTACGCTAGTGGAGGGAGACCCCTCCACTAGCGACCGCCTTTATAAGGCGCCGCACTGTGGAGTCGGTACGCATTTCCAACGGATGCGTCTTGGTGCACGGACCACTGTCTCTCGACAGTCAGTACTGCCCGGTTAGTGGACGTGGAACATTGTGTCTGACAATTAGTACTGTCCTTATTGCGGTGGGTGCACGGACCACTGTCCCTGACAGTCAGTACTGCCCTACGTGACCGCCATCACCGTCATTATTATTTGCTGATTATTTCATTGCCATATGACGGCACGGTTGGCGCAGTGATTAAGCGATTGACTGCTGCGCTGCGTGTCGCGGGTTCGATTCCCGCACGGAACAAATATTTGTATGACCTACATGTATTTGTTCCGAGTCTGGGTGTTTTTCTATCTATAATATGTATGTATTTACAAAAAAAAATGTATATAAGTAGTTTATCAGCCATCTTGTTACCATAACACAAGCATTAGGTTGCTTAGCTTGGGACTAGATGGCGCTGTGTGAAATGTCCAGGGATATTATTATTATTATTATTATTATATTATTTTAACCTAATTGTTTGATTGAAATAAAATTGTGTATAGCCATATCTGAGTTTCACTTCTGATGTCAGGGCCAACCCGATATCAGAAGTGGGATCGGATTGCCCGCCCACTAGTGACACTCCACAGTCACAAAATATGCAGAAAAATATTCTGTTACCCTCGAATAGTTTCCTTCAAAATTAACTGATGCTCTACTTCCCCGGTCCGATGCACCACCACAACCTTTCACGGCGTTGGTACCGTTTGATCCTGACGACCCCAATTCAGACATAGAGGGCTGGTGTCGGCTCTCAGATACCATCATTAAGAGCAAAAATTTGATAGGTGTCGATCTTATCATGACGCTGACTCATTGTCTTCGAGGCCGCGCAGCCACATTATTGAACAAGATATCTCCCAAACAATATCAAAGGGAAGATATACAGGAAACTTTGAAAGCTCAGTTCTCTCGCCTTATGCTTATTCAGGATCATTTTGACAGTACCCTCAAATTTCAAATTACTTCTAATGAGACCCCCCAAGGCATGTTTGCGTCTTTGGCAATTAATTGAAAATATTCCGGATGCGTGACTGGTTTGCCATTTCCATACTATCTCAGTGTGACGTCCAAATACGTCGTGAATTAAAATCAACTGTGGTAAATGATAAATCCCAACTATTTCAAGTACCTAAAGGGCATTTGCGAAAAATTATAGCGATGAAAATGATGATAATAGTATATCTGATGTGCCTGTAAATAATAATGCGACCTCGGATTCGGAGCAAATCCGTACTGTAAGCTCTCGAACATTGACTGTAGATGATTCAGAGGAAACACTCTGTAAATTCCCGCATCTTAAATGCAAATAATTTAAATGATCTGAAGAAACTTTCTCCCTTGGCTCTTGAACATTAAGTGTAGATAATTCCGAAGCTATGATTGAATCTTTGGAATGATCAATTGGTATGGTCTCTTCTACTTTTGAGAGAGATGATCATTACTGCAAATAAAATATTAAAATCACTCCTGCTGGTGAGTGATAATCTGTGATATGCTGTAGAAATCTCACCTGCTTTAGTGGGTGACGATTTAGACCAGCATGTTTGAGTGAGGTCTCTCCTACTGTTGTGGGTTATGATCTGTGATGCGCTGCAGGAATCTTACCTGCTTTAGTGGGTGACGATTCAGACCAGCATGTACTGTAGGGGTTTTCTATTGTAAAGAAATACCTAGTCCAGTGCTATTTTGAACTGTAGGGGTTTTCTATTGTATAGAAATACCTAGTCCAGTGCTATTTTGAACTGTAGGGGTTTTCTATTGTATAGAAATACCTAGTCCAGTGCTATTTTGATATGTAACGATGATGTGGATTAAGTAATCTCCTTTTTTTTAGCTATAGATGGATGAATACACTCGAGGGCGAGTGAATTTTGTCAGAATGGCCGTGTCGGCAGCCATATTGTTAAGCAGCTGCGAGAGACGGCGACTAGATGGCGCTAGTGGAACGTGCACCAGACGCATCATTCACTCTATCGGTCATTTGGATTAAAAGACTCTATATCCAAGCCAGTAAAATATTGTAATGTAATGGAGGGAGAACCCTCCACTACAGTACTACACTACGCTAGTGGAGGGAGACCCCTCCACTAGCGACCGCCTTTATAAGGCGCCGCACTGTGGAGTCGGTACGCATTTCCAACGGATGCGTCTTGGTGCACGGACCACTGTCTCTCGACAGTCAGTACTGCCCGGTTAGTGGACGTGGAACATTGTGTCTGACAATTAGTACTGTCCTTATTGCGGTGGGTGCACGGACCACTGTCCCTGACAGTCAGTACTGCCCTACGTGACCGCCATCACCGTCATTATTATTTGCTGATTATTTCATTGCCATATTATTTTAACCTAATTGTTTGATTGAAATAAAATTGTGTATAGCCATATCTGAGTTTCACTTCTGATGTCAGGGCCAACCCGATATGTACAATTGTTTGTTTTCCCTAACAAAATAAATAAATAAATAATCTACGATTCTGCGTTCCACCTCGACAAAGTATGCACAATAATTTGTTACACAGTATGGGAAAATACGCATAGTAACCAAACATACTTGATACCTTTTTACCACCATCGGTCTTCATTAAACAATAATTAGTACTAATTTACTAGTATTCTTCATTAAAACCATAACAAAAATATGCCAAACTTACCGTTTACAAAGAATGATTCACCACTCAAATATACAAAACAATAACAAAGAACTGTTATTAAACTTTATCAACACGTAACGCGTCTAATCACGGAGAGGGTTGTAATGATACTGATAAGCAGAGTAGCGTGAATTTATAATAAACAGTGACAACTCGTGTGCAAAAGATAAGTGCCGTACGCAACGCAATGAAACGGGTGCAAAGCGTGACTCGGCTCGGGGGTACTTTACCTTGTGTGTCGTGTGAATTTAGGTACATTCTAGCACTTTCTGTTAAAGTAGAGATTTTTTTTTTGGGAATATGGCAAAAGGCTGCTAGGGATATTGAAAAAAATAGGTTCGTGTCGTGTGCTGTGTTCTGTCTAATAAGTTAGTTAAACTGCCCAATTGGTGTCTTGGTCGGAGTCGGTGGTCGGGGTACTTTGGTTCATGTGCCGTGTGAATGATAAGGTTTCGTGAACATTCTCGTACCTTCTTCGAAGAAAGGGAATACACAGCTAAGGAGTTTTTTTTTTTTAGAGTAGAAATACTGTAGGAAAGGGTAGTTACTTTAGGCATGATGAAAATAAACCTTTTATGGTAAGGGTAGTTAGGCATGTTAAAAAGGTTTTGTGATTCGTGTCGTGTGCTGTGCGTGTAAAATGGGGTGAATAGTGCCGTGTGAATACAGTTTTCTGTTCATTCTCGTACATTCATTCGAAGTAAGGATTTTTTTTTTTTAGCTTACGGTTTTAGGGATTAAATATAAGGTTTTCTACGTTCTAGTATTTTCTTTTAAAGTAGGGAATTTTTTTTAAGAAGAAAATGTTTGGTAATGAAGTAGAATATACTTGTTTAACTGACAAAGGGCAGGCAGGGGCCAACATCGGCTTATTATTAGTGTTATGTGGAATAGAGAAAAATAGGTTGAATTAAAATCTAAGGTGCCGTGTGAATATAAAGCGTTGTTTTTCTGTATGTTCTGGAACTTTCTTTTATATTGAGGGATATATTTTTGAGCAGGAATATACAAATGGGAATATTTTTTAGTAGGAAAACTGTAGTAAAGGGCGGCTAGGAATGTTGAAAAGAAACTTTTTGAAATATTGTTGTTTGAAATTTAGAAAAATTGGTAGATTAGATGAGAACACGGTTAGCGCAGTGGCTGAGCGATCGGACTGCTGCGCTGCGTGTCGCGGGTTCGATTCCCGCACAGAACAAATATTTGTAAGTCCTACATGTATTTGTTCTGAGTCTGGGTGTTTTTCTATCTATAGTATGTATATATTTACAAAAAAAAATGTATATAAGTAGTTTATCAGCCATCTTGTTACCATAACACAAGCATTAGGTTGCTTAGCTTGGAACTAGATGGCACTGTGTGAAATGTCCAGGGATATTATTATAATATTATTAACTAGATTAGAAATCTTAGGTTTCCTTTATGTACTAACAGATACTTTGTTTTGCAGTAGGGAATGTTTTTTAGCAGTAGGTAAAGGGGAGGGTGGGAGTATGCTAGTAGGGAATACTTTTTCAGTAGACAAACTGTAACAAAGGGCTGCTGGAGAGGGATGTTGGAAAGAAACGTTTTAAGATTAGTGCCGTGTGAAATCGATTATTTTAAGTTAGTATGCTGGTGATGCATGGGTGAATTGACACAAAACTGTCAATAAATATGTTGTTTGTTATCAACAATGACTACATTTTCAATATCATCAAGTCTCGTAATTTTAAGAACGTCACAGTCTGATTGTCTCAATCTGTCAAAAATACCTCTAATTTCCATACATTTTTGACAAGTTTTTAACATTTATGGTCGCTGAGATGAGATTGTGACTAGAATTGGAACGTTTATGAGAATTGGCCTTCTTGTTACGTAATACAGGCGCATGAAATATTACCGGTTTTTCTCTATAATGGCAACGCACTTTCGTTTCCTCTGGTATTTTCATAAACTCCGGTGAATATTTTCTGTCTGTTGTAGTTAAAGTCGTCGGCTTGTTAGACAGTCGATTAAAAAGTGTTTTTACTAACTAATCAGTACAAAAATCCTCATTAACAAATGCAAAAACAAATCTTACACTTAAAAATAACATATCGCAACGGCTGTTTTCCCCGATGGGTTCAGCAGAAGTGTATAATACAGTCAAAAACACGCAAAAACCAACACAACATCTATACGATCTATACTAATATTATAAATGAGGTATTATCAAATATCTATCTTATTTGAATTATCAAATGCAAATTACCGGGAATTGTGTGGAAGTGTATGAGTGTTTGTGAACGAGGAAGACTGACCTGCCGTAATACAGTTTTCACTAGTACGGAGGTCAGTGTGAATTAAGCTCAAACAACCGCATAACGAACACAGGTATTTATAACTACATACGTAATTAAATTTTGTAATAGTAGACACAAATCACAGGATTGTTAGGATTTGTATGTAAGGTTTGTTCTTTTATATTGTCAATAAACGTTTTTACTTTACTTTTACTTTACTTATAGAGAGGAAAAATTTGTCTGTATGTATGTAGGAGGTAATCTCTGAAACTATCAGACGGATTTAAGAAATTCTTTTTGCATGTGATAGCCCAATTCTTGAGGAAGGCTATAGGCTATTTAACATCACGCTATGGCCCGCCCTTAGGAGCCGAGCAAAAAGAAAACAGTCAGAAAGGATGCTATGCGAAGACGAAGTGGTGATGTGTTGCGACGGATTGGGTTGAGGAAACAAAAAACTTCACGCGGACGAAGTCGCAGGCAAAAGCTAGTTTAAAATAATAATATAATAATAATAATATCCCTGGACATTTCACACTGCGCCATCTAGTCCCAAGCTAAGCAACCTAATGCTTGTGTTATGTTAACAAGATGGCTGATAAACTACTTATATACATTTTTTTTTTGTTAATACATACATATTATAGATAGAAAAACACCCAGACTCGGAACAAATACATGTAGGTCATACAAATATTGGTTCCGTGCGGGAATCGAACCCACGACACGCAGCGCAGCAGTCAATCGCTTAACCACTGCGCCAACCGTGCCGACAAAACAAATTCATAGTCCTAATTCTACCTTGGACCAGTTATTTGAACGGTCTTGATATTTTCATCACAGCTAGTATTGCAAATACTACACGTGGGCGATGAACCCGGTCGCCTTGAGGTCCGAATAGGGGTCCGGTTAGTGACTGGATGTAAGGTCTATCTATTTGAAGTCTGTTTCGAATATCAGGGCCCGTATTCCCGTAATTTAAAACGTTCGAAATCTAGTCGCAGTCTCATCTCGGCGACAAACAAATGTCAAAAACTTGTCAAAATGTAGGGAAATTAGACGTATTTTTGACAGATTGAGACTGAGATCAGACTGTGAACGTTCTTAAAATTACGAGAATTACCCTACTGGTCCTGTTGATGGTAGAGTTATGCCAGCATCATGTAACTACATTAGCTTAAAACGTGTGTAAGGTGTAGGTATGTGTCAGGATCGCCCAGAGGACACGGTGGAGCATACGGTGGAGGTCTGCCCCGCTTGGGCAGAGCACCGCCGTGTCCTCGTAGAGGCGATTGGCAGCGGCGGCGACCTCTCGCGTCCGGCCCTGGTTCAAGCCATGGTCCGGGGTGAGAGGGAGTGGGAGGCAGTCACCTCCTTCTGCGAAGCAGTCATGCTAGCGAAGGAGGTGGCGGGGTGGGCGAGGGAACGCACTTTGCGCACCTCACGCCTCAGCCGCCGCGGGAGACGCTCCAGACGTCGGGAGCCGCGTGACGACTCCCGGCCACCGTAGGCGCGGGCCTGCGGGCGGAGAGTAATGGGTAGCTCTCCGTCCGATCAGGACTAGGCCCGTGCCGGACGGCGTGTACGTGTTCCACGCGCGCCTCAAAGAGATGTCAGCAAAAGAGACGGTAGCGGGACCATCCGAAAGGGTTTACCGCTGCCCTGGAACATAAAGGGCTAAGGAAGGAACACGGGTGGGTTTTAGTCAGTAAAAGTCTGACACTCCCTTCTGCTCCACCCAGAGCGGGAGGAGTCATTTGATGATTTCCCATCCTCAAAAAAAAAAAAAAAAAAGGTCTATCTATTTGAAGTCTGTTTCGAATATCAGGTCCTGTTGATGGTAGAGTTATGTGTTTATTTATTTGTTCAATAAATTCACCAGCATCATGTAACTACATTAGCTTAAACCGTGTGTAAGGTGTAGGTATGTGTCAGGATCGCCCAGAGGACACGGTGGAGCATACAGTGGAGGTCTGCCCCGCTTGGGCAGAGCACCGCCGTGTCCTCGCAGAGGCAAAAAAAAAAGGTGTAGGTAGGTATGTTGTTGTTATGTAGGAAAATTGGTAAAACCAAAAAAATAAACTAAGTTTTTTTTTAAATATGTAATGGTACTCAGCGAGGTGCTTGTGGCTAAGTAATAACAGCCGCACGGTTCGATCGATCAGGTTAAGCTACGCTTGCCGCGGTTGTTCCATGGATGGGGGACCATCTTCACATAACCCTCCGTACCTCGGAAAGCATGTTAAGCTGTCCCGGTTGACATTCGTGGATCATTGACAGTCGTTACGGGTCGTCAGAGGCCGGAAAATGTGACAACCAGTCTTACCAAGGGGTATCGTATTACCCTGTAACTTGGTTGTGGAGGTCAGATAGGCAGTTGCTCCATGTAAAATACTGGTATTCAGCTGCATCCGGTTAGACTGAAAGCCGACCCCAACATAGTTGGAAAAAGGTAGATGATGATGAGCGACTTAAATTATGTTCCTAATGCCGTGGTCCAAGCTGATCCAACAGGGAAAGATAGTTAGTTAAAGAGCTGCAGTGCGATTTTGTAACCATCTCACCGTGAAAACTTAGGTGAAGTGAGCGTGGAGTGAGCTGTCATTCCAAATAATGCTAGGGATTGACACTACTGACAACTCACATCAAGCTCACTTCACTTGAGTTTTCACGGTGAGATTTTTACAGAATCGACCGGCTGATTGTACAAGGTGCAACGTAAAAACAATCATTTTATTTACATTCTTCTTTTTCTCTTGTGTCAGCAGGAATTATTAAAATTGCTCATGCCGTGGTAAAAGTTCATTTAGCTAGTCAGCAAGGCGGTAGCTGTGCCAAATATCCAGGATCTGCATGTCATCGAATCATTTGTATGCATTCCAACTCATTTCATTTAACATGTGCATTAGACAATCGCCAAGTCAAGTGTGCTGCAGTAAAAAGAGAGATTAGACTGTACAGAGAAAGTACCGGGTGCCTGGTCGCCATTTATTTGCATGTTAAAGATACGGATGACGCCATACCTCCTACGTACTCGTAGTTTGCAAACTTCAATGAATATTCATTGGCTTGTAGCGAAAATGAGTAAAGATTTCTCTATTTACTTGGCAAAAACCATTTACCACATGTAATGATTTATTTACAAATAATAAGATTTATTGTTAAATGAAACGCATTTTGTATTAAAATTGGTAATATTATAATGTAACTTTTATACAATTACAATTTTAAAATATCGCCGCTGCAGAATGGCATCGGCTACATTGCCATCCCAGAGAAAAAGAATAAACATTAGTTTTTTTTGCTATGTATTTTTATGAGACCCCTCCGTGCCTCGGAAAGCCGTTGGTCCCGGCTGTCATTTGTGAATCTTTGACAGTCATTACGGGTAGTCAGAAGCCCGAAAGTCTGACAACCAGTCTTAGCAAGGGGTATCGTATTACCAAGTAACTGGGTTGTGGAGGTCAGATAGGCAGTCGCTCCATGTAAAATACTGGTATTAGCCGTTTGGAAGCCGAGCCCTACAGAGTTGGGAAAAGGCTAGACAAATAATATGATGATTTTATTTTTGTGGTGTACAATAAGATATATATTTATAAATAAATAAAAAGCTCAACCATCTCATGTGTTGCCACCTGCACCCATAATCCTTCAAACCAGAATACAACAACGCTGCCCGGCAGAAATACATAGCTACTTATGTATTTGTATGTATAGATACACTAGTCGTACTTTCTCAGACGAGTTCTTTCATAATTCGCACAAAAAATTCTACTTATTACTATTAAAAATTGGAAAAACTTACCATGCAGTAAACATTTTTAATTAATACAGCCTTGATGCTGTACTAACAACGTTATTACAGTACATAATACTGCAATTATTGAAGTGTATCGAACATTGATGTGCCAATCATCTCAGCAAGTACTTGCAAGTATTTGTGTCACTTGTGTTAATGCTCAAGAGATTGTGTAAGAATCTTATATAATGAGTACATTTTCGCGGTGTTATTTAAGTATTTATTTTATTTTCAAAGGATGTTGGTAACACTTCCGTTCATAGAAATGTAAACTATGCTTCCGTTAATGTCTTGAAATGTAACTTACATCAAAACTCATTGTCATAGTAAACCAAAAATGTTGGGCAATAGTTTTTGTTGATAGTTTTATGTAAATTACTAGTTGCGCCCCGCGGTTATACCTGCATTAGTTTCGATCCCTTGGGAAAATCGGGATGAACCGTATCCTATATGTTAATGCTGGTTATAAACTATCTGTGTACCAATTTTCATCCAAAACCGTGTAGTGGTTTTTGTGTAAAAGAGTAACAAACATCCATCCATCCATCCATTCAGCCATCCATCCATACAAACTTTCGCATTTATAATATTAGTAGGATAGGAAAGGATAATTACATTAAAATATAATTCGCGAGCGTAACAAGTATGTATTTACAGAATCAATAAGCATATTGATCGATATTTCATGAAATAGTAATTCAATAGAATTATATGAACTTAGAGGGTTATATTGATGATTAATTCTGTAAAGTCATATTTGTTACACTCGCGAATTATATTTTGGTCAGCATTCAACATGACTAAGTATTCAGGCTACCCTGTCGCTTCATCAATAAAGTAAAATAAACAAGTACCTAACCATTATTTTCAGTGACAGAAAATATTGTCAATATTCTTCAGATCAATGTTTAATTTTGCAAAAAAAAATACAGGAAGCCGGTTGTCTTCCTCGTTCGTCATAATGTGAAATGTACGGAAGTGCAGTTGCATCGCGACATTACCGTGACATCGTTCAGTTCCAATTAATTTATTACCTTGTCCGTTTTATGGTTTTACATGAAATGAATACCTACTATACTAAATAGTTAATTATCTCTTCCGATATAACGCCATGAAAATGACCATAATGTTTTACGATATAACTCCATAAAAAAAACCAGAATTCTCATGTTAAATGAATTTATTATTATTGTTTCTATTTATAAACAAACAGCCTGTATAATATCATATTAATAATTTCTACTGCTAGACACGGCTCGCATTGTCAGGAGGTTCCTCTCTCTGGAGCCCTGACCTGAGTAGCTTGGACCCTGTTCCCGATACCGGTGGGCTACTATTTTTATACTTTTAAATGTTTTTTTTTTATCTTTTTGTTTATAAAAATGTTTAAAAATGTAATTTATATGTACAGACGCCAGCAGGTCAAGCTACCCGAAACTGTCAAATTTTCCCAATCAAACTTGAACCTTAATGCTTTACCGATAAAGTTGAAAATCTATTAAACAAATTTGACAGATTGTAGTAGCTTGATGTGCTGGCGTCTGTACTTAGTTGCAATAAAGGAAATATCGATAATATATATTAAGTGGACTCAGCGATCATTGTGCCGATAGTCGTAACACCCAATGGTTTAAAAGCCTCGACCAATACCTCTGAAGGCTATCGTTGGGCAGCTGAATCAAGGGCTTGATTCAGAAGGTGGTACTTCTGGACACGGCTCGCATTGTTAGGAGGATCCTCTCTAGATCCCTGACCGCCCGCCGCCGAAAGCTTGGACCGTGTTCCCGATACCGGTCATAGTAATTTATTTCATAACAATACCGTTGGGCTACTATTTAAGTTTTTAAATGTTTTTATATGTTTAATATAATTTATATATTGTGTTAATAAAATAAAGGAAAAAATATATATTCATTAAAAATTACACACAAGTGTTTCAATTAGGAATTTCTCAGTCGCCAACACCCATTGGTGGTGGAATATGACCCAAACCCTCTCACAGAGAGGAGGCCTGAGTCCCAGCAGTGGGAACATTATAGGATGATTATGCTTAGAAAAAAAACGTCATATCCGTAGCAAAAGCATTTAATTTTTTAATAAGTGTATGTAGTTATGTACCTACCCAGAATAATTCAAGGTAGCCATTACACATTACACAGGTGATATAACATTGATCTTCATAACAATGTAAAGATCAACACACAATGTCTCCATAAATATTTTAACCTCGAATTCAAACCTTCAGAAACCAAGCTTGGGTGACGTAACCCAACGCATTCATGAATGATGCATTAATATGTGTCATTTTATCTATTTTGTTTGTACATATATAAAAATGGATGTTGGTATTACTTATGAGATTGGTAAATTCCATCGCCGTTTAACCGATTACTTTCACTTATAAATTATTTTAATTTTATTGTGTAAACAGTTGTTGGCTAACCTAAATAAATTACCATGAAAGTTGGCACATAGAGTGACCTCCAAAAGTTAGTTGTAATTTTTTCCACTTCAGCTTTGAGTTGATGGGAATCCCATCAAGCAAAACCATACTGTAAACTGAGATATTACTAATGGAATAATCCAATACACTTTGACCGACTTAGCAATCGAACAAAGGACCCCACAATCAGCAGTTGCGCTTCTGACCACTAGATCGTTTAGAAATTCGTATCCCGTGAAAATTAAAACATTTTAGGTACTAAGTACATTTTATCAGTTCTTTAGATACTATTAATTCAAAGATTAAAAGATAGATATTTACCATATATATCATTGTTATCTTGTGAATGTTTATCTTTGTTATTATTCCCCGTACTAACGTTATTCTAGTAATTTGCCTACCGTGTAACTACTCTATGTATGTGTATCTAATTATCTATTTTCTCTTTTTACAGGTAATTCACACTAAAACACGCAAAAGTTAATCAAGTTTAAGATGGTAAGCAATATATCAATAAGAAACGGATATTAATATACATATGCACCGGATAAACGTCTTATACTTAAATTAACTAACCAACTATCAAAATAAGAATATAATAACTTGACTAAAAGAGCACTGGCATAGCTTCAAAACACGCCAAGACATGTGGCGTGACAAGCGTAACGCGGGACGCCTCCCAGCTAGATGGACCGACGCCATTAAGAAAGTGGTTGAAACAGACTGGATGCGGAAGGCAGAGGGTAGGGTGTGGCCTGGGAGAGGCCTGTAGCGGTATCTATGCGAACTACGCGTCATACTGACGTCACGCAAAATCCTCCATCTCACAAGCAGAGCTTACCGCGCAACTAGCATATATACAACGGCCCGACATAAATCATCGGGCAGTTGACCACCAGATACGAAATCCGTCTGGTCGGAGGATCCTCCCTTTTCTACAGAGGATGAGTGAACTTTACACCCTGTTCATCATACCTCTATAAGCATATGTCCAGTAATGGACTGCGATAGGCTAAGTTGATTGTTGATTGAACTTCAAAACATTCAAATGTCATTCAACATCAATCTAGAGCATTCTAGAGGATTCAGACGATTTCAATGAACCGAAATGATTAAATTATAATTATTAGTTTTCCTAAATTGCTCGATAAGATCATGAAGTAAAAAGAAAACATCGAACGAAGAAGAAGATCGAAGATTCCCATTTACCCTGTGTCGTAACTGAGGTCTAGTACCCTAGGCCAGGTCGCGTCGTGAGGTCATCCGATGAAAGTAAGATGGCGTACTACAGTACCGTCCCTGTCACGGATCCGACCCACTTCTAACGGCATGATTCTATGACGACACGGAAAGGCAAAAAATTCGAATCCCGTAATTTAAAACATTCAAAATCTAGTCGCAATCTCATCTCAGCGACAAACGAAGTCAAAAACTTGTCAAAAATGTAGGGAAATTAGAAGTATCTTTGACAGATTGAGACTTAGTTCTAACTGTGAACGTTCCCAAAATTACGAGAATAACGTAATTTTCAGAACGCTACCGTAACGTACCGAGAACATCAACTATCTCTACTCCAACATACCGTGGCTACGCAAAGGAGTAAAATAGTCATACGTGTGCACTGCGCATGTCATTTACTAAACCATTGGTTTGAAAATTTGGCGCTGAAAAGCGATCGAAGAGCTAATACTTGGTAATAAGCACTGTCCTTCACTAGCAGTGTAATTTTAAAACATTGTTAAAGACAATTATATATTTTTAAAAGAGTAGTAACCATGGAGTTTATTGCCGGCTTTTCTCTTCAGTAAACGAACAATTAGAACCGTGCACCTAGCTTGGCGTTTCATATTTGCCCATGTTTGTTGTGGTTTATGTGGAATAAAATATTTTGAATTAGAATCCAACAAAATTCAACTTAATTTTTCCGGAACAAAGTTTTGTGTCTGAATTTCGATATTGGATTTTGAAGGAGACCACACTGCCTCCATCAGTTGTGCAACATGCCTGTTGGCAACTGTGTCTTAAAAAACCTTGTCCACCAGGCATTAAGCAATGCCTTTCCTGCATTGAAAGAACGAGCATTAATCACAGCGCTTGCTCACTACGAGCTGTGAGTGCGTATTCGCAACTTCAGACCATTAATTCAGATTACCTCACGACATTTTCTTACAACTTGCTTAAGTAACATAACATAACAGCAAGCCTTTAATTCCCAAAGGGGTAGCCAGAGGTGTACCTGTAGTACACCCACAATTGGCCAGGGGACCTAAAAAGGCCACTTTGGCAGAATCATAATAGGATAACAATATGAATCTTATTAAAACTCGTTAAATGGTCACAAACTGACAATTCATAATATGATCTGTGTGCAATTCATATTCCAGTGGAATAACATTTAAACTGTACAAATAAAAAATAAAAAACCAATTTGATTCATAAAAACTGTAATGAAAAATTTACCGATAAAATTACGGTTTTTATTTTTTTCATGCGGCAATGTTTACACCAAATATGAAATGAAATTTTACGAAAATTAGAGGAATTGCTAATGATCTGCTGGGAATTCAGGAAATGAATAGCTTTTAGAGGTTTCTTAGGCCCTCTGTTATATTTAAGTCCCGGGTCTAGCTGTTTGTGTATGTGAGTTTAAATGTTTGTAAACGCACCGCAACGCACGCAGTGTGGGGCAAAGTTTAAAATAAAAAAAACTTCCAACATCTTTACCCCTATCCGTCTCACAGATATTATAATTACGTTGATATTAGAATAACAAAAAATAAAATCTAAAAATAAAATCTCCGATTCCGATTGATCGTGTGTTACGCAATAAGTGTGCAGTACCCTAACTGCGTAACACACTATCAATCTTAATCTGAATCATTTTGAAGGATATTGCTAATCCATTGCTTCATATGTTCGAAAAATTTGTCAGCTCAACAACGTAAATACCGCAATGAATGTTGTTGAACTGTCAAAATGAAAGCCTTTGCTGCTGTTAGTGTTTTACGCCATTACCCCGCCGTATTTCTCTATCCTGCCCTCTGTGTCCCAAAACATGCAGTCAAAGTGACGTCTGCGCTTTTTTTTTTTTTGAGGATGGGAAACCATCAAATGACCCCTCGCGCTCTGGGTGGAGCCGTGGAGCGGAAGGGAGTGTCAGACTCTTACTGACTAAACCCACCCGTGTTCCTTCCTTAGAGCCCTTTATGTTCCAGAGGTAACCCTTTCGGACGATCCCGCTACCCTGGCAGGCTTCGGCCTTATCGGACCCCGTCACTTATGCTGACATCTCTTTGAGGCGCGCGTGGAACACATACGCGCCGTCCGGCACGGAGCTACCCGTAACTTCCTTCCCGCAGGCCCGCGCCTACGATGGCCGGGAGTCGTCACGTGGCTTCCGACGCCCGGAGCGTCTCTCGCGGCGGCTGTGGCGTAGCGTTTTAATTAAACAAACCATGCTCCACCTCCTATCCTGCCCTCTGTGTCCTAAAACATACAATCAAAATGACCTCAGCGCTGCCACCGACAACGCTGTGGAAGTGGCGAAGTTTTAGGAAAACAAGATTTAAAATACAGTCGTGCCAGCGACATTAAGAAAAAGACCCCATCGAAGAACCACCCCCACCACCACCACCACCACCATCTAACCCCTCGAAGAAAACAGGAGTGATGTTATGATGATAGACTAAATTGAGGCGCAAAAGCTCTTCGAAAGATCTTTTATCAGAGTTACATCAAAATCACAGATAGATTTTATTGGCCGTTAAAAAGTATAATAAAACCTAATCGTAAATAGTGTTTTCCTTATCAAACATCATAATGAATGACACAATATGATTTCCTTCATCATCATCACCATCTGCCTAGTCTTTTCCCAACAATGTTGGGGTCGGCTTCCAGTCTAACCGGATGCAGCTGAATACCAGTATTTTACATGGAGCGACTGCCTTTCTGACCTCCTCAACCCAGTTACTAGATAATACGATACCTCTTGGTAAGACTGATTGTCCGACTTTCGGGCTTCTAACGACCCGACTTTCAAAGATCCACGAATGACAACCGGGACCAACGGCGAGGCACGCAGGGGTCTTGGAATGTAAAAATGGTCACCCATCCACGGACCAACCGCGCAAGCGTAGCTTAACCAGATCGATCGACCGGTGCGGCTGTTATTACTTGGCCACAAGCCCCTCAACAACATAATATGATTTCCATATAACACAATATTATGTAATAATGGCTTTGCCGATAAAACTAGACTACAGCACGCAGATCTTAAGGCGCCTTTCACAAGACTATTAACGCGTTGTTGCGCCGGCGCCGTTCTCAGGAAAATGTCTGGGTTTTCCACGCACGTTGAGAAACTGTTACTAAAACTACTACACTGTATTCCAGCTGTGGGAATTAGGAAAATAATTTGTTTGATTCGTTTAGTTTATATTACGGTGCTGCACTTATGATTAGCTAGCTTTTTCCCGCACACGTGGGTGTCGAAAAATATCCCACGGAAAAGTACTCTGTGTGTTTTAACCAGGGGGGCAATTCTCGTAATTTTAAGAACGTTCACAGTCTGATCTCAGTCTCAATCTGTCAAAAATACCTCTAATTTCCCTACATTTTGACAAGCGTTTGACATTTGTTTGTCGCCGAGATCGGGCTGTTTTTTTTTTCTAGGTTTTGAATGTTTTAAATTACGAGAATTGGCCTTCTGGTTATAAACTATATGATTGTGTGCGTCAGTGCGTTTCAGTCATCATTGGTTTACGCGGCGCACGCTATTAAAGCTCCCAGTCGGCATAATTTTTTCCGACATCTTCAACTCTCATCGTCATTTATTTCAGTCAATTTACACAAAACCGAACTTTGTTTTATGGATTCATTATGATAAGATGCTCTAGCGTTAAACTGAATATTGTACGGTCTACACTTCACGCAATTTAATAGTACTATAAGTAACCGCTCTAAGTGGCGATGCTTGGAGGAGGCCTACATATGTCCAGGGGGCCTAAAAAGGCCACTTTGGCAGAATCATACTAAGATAACAATATGAATCATATTAAAAATCGTTAAATGGTCACAAACTTACAATTCATAATATGATCTGTGTGCAATTCATATCACAATGAAATAACATTTAAACTGTAGAAATAAAAAATAATAAACCAATTTGATTAATAAAAACTGTATTGAAAAATTTACCGATAAAATTACGGTTTTTATTTTTTTCATGCGGCAATGTTTACACCAAATATGAAATTAAATTTTACGAAATTTAGGAATTGCTAATGATCTGCTGGGAATTCAGGAAATGAATAGCTTTTAGAGGTATTGCTTAAAGTGGCCTTTTTAGCCCCCCTGCAGTGATCGTCTTTCGGCTGAAATGAGATGGTGATGATAAAGGCCTAGTTTGTCTTCTTAAAATTAAACAGGACTTTTTTTGTAAAATGAAGCTTTTTATTTTCTTTTTGGTAATTTTTCCTCTATAAAGATATTTTTTCTTCTTTCTGTCTGACATGCTTGCAAAATCAGAACTACCTCCTGGTACTTATACACAGCAGGGACATTGACGCGCAACTTATCATGGATTCAGTACATGAACCCGAACCTAGAACCGAGCGTAGAATATTTTCGTGGTTTATCAAATAAAAAAAACTTCGTCGTTTTTCGTTTTCTTTTTTTTGTATTTTCTCAGTTCTTGTAGAGAATAATTGGTTCGATACGATGATCAGAAACTAAAAATAAACCCACAAGGCAATGTCAAGTTAATGTTACATACCATTAACGCCAATAAATCTGAGAGTGCGGCGGTAAGTCATAACAGCTGATTTTATTCATTAAAAACATTAGCATTTAAATTACTTAGATGGAGTGTCATTGGATAGTCTTTATACCGGTTGCACCACATGCCGGATTGATTTAATTATATTACATAAAAAGGCCTACCTGAGCTACCAAAGCATGACTCGATCTTGACATATCATCACACCTTTTACATTGAAATGGGACGGCAGAAGTGTAGCTTGCGTTTCGGTACCTATTAGGGGGCGAACCAAACTAGCTTTTGTCCGCGACTTCACCTGCATGAACCGCGTCACATCGCATCGCATCGCCTGCCCACGCTGCTCCTCAAGAACTGATTTCAGAGATGAGCACGTTCAACCAAACAACCAAGCTCTTCAGCTACATTATTGGTAAAGATAGATCGATTATTATTAGTATAGATTATCCCATTTACCAAGACATAACTCTAAGAGTTTCCTGGCAGAAAATCCCAATTGAATCCTGAACGAGAAAGATATTTAGATCTTTTACATTGAAACAAAGTCCTTCAATGAAAACCTTGGTATACCCTAATCACAAATTCCTATTCTAACGCAAAATCTTACGGTCGCCCACATTGTACCCTATAATGTAACCCTAAACGCAAACCGTGTAGTTATGGTAATGCGATATGGTATCGCGAGGTTGTAGTTTGAAAATCGAAAGTAGACTACATGTTGCGAACGGGATTGTCTGTGTACTGTCGAGAGGAAAAGTGCTGGCTAATTGTTTTAGCCGATTCTGACGGTGGAGAAAGGGTAATGATTTAATATTCACATATTAAATACACATACATATTAAAAACACATACATATTAAATACACATACATACATATTAAATATTAAAAAATGTTAAATTATTCAATTTATTTTTTGAAAACATGGTATGAAAAATTTGTAAATTATCATGACTTCTATTTTTTTGTGTTTCCTTATAGATACCATAAATAAAGTTCTTTTCTGACTTTATTTGGTGTACTTACTTGTCTTATTATTTTATATTAATTTCCCACACGATGGTGTTTTATTTATTATTTATCGAACTGCAAAACAAGCATTGCAGAAAAGTAACGACGCAATAAAATACGAAACGAGACAATCGGAAAAACAAGAATATCGAGTCCTCTCGATATTCTTGTTTTTCCGATTGTCTCGTCCCTTACGAAGACCCGGTTTGTGGATATATGTCAGACAGACATCAGACACAATGACGTCATTAACAACCTTCCAATTATGGAAGGTAGGTAGACATGTTGCATGACGACGCTTTTTGTTCTGTCCACATTAGGTCTTAAGTCTGATGCATTTTGTCTTTTTAAATGCTAAGTATTTCAAGAGAGGGCGAAAGTATTAAATCTTTGTAATTAAGATTTACCCCTTAATCATAGGACTTAAACATTTGGGAGAAATGTGGATAATTTGTCCCTATCCCTTCAGGGAACAGATTTGTTTTTTTTTTTAAACAGTTTCTTATACAAGGTGGAGACGTCAATACGACAATAAATTAAACTGCGTATATCTAATACCGTTCCCAGACTGCATACGAAAATCCAATCAAATATATCCAATAGTTTAGTCACTGCAGCTAGTCAAAGATTGGCAAAACCATAGTCGTCACATCACTTCTATTTAGTTTGTTTGAAAAAATCACTTTTTTAATTTCAATGCTAGAATTTATTTGATAGTTCCCAAATACTCTTATGCATTAGTATTGAAATTTATTGTCATATTGTTGTCTCCACATTGTTTATTTAAAACCTTTTCGAAAGCTATAACTTAACGGCCTGTCTGTACCTCCTTTTATGGAAATCTCTCATAAGGTTTATACTAGTTAGGCTGAGCTTTGCATAACTCCGTGTAATCTATTGCAAATAATCGCTAAGTGCTGGATTAGATGATTACGCTGACATATTACTAGTACCTATTTAGATATTTAAATGTTAGGGAATTGGGCCAGTAGTCAGTACCTACTTAAAGGTTTTTGGAGATTGAAATAAACGCGTTTATTATTTAGTGTCGATTCCTATAGTTTGCGGATCGTTATTGGCATAGATTTTTATGGGTATTGGTTAAAATTAAGAGTCTTGTATCTTTACCAAGCTTTGCATAGTAGACCGTACCATATGGAAGTAGGTATCACAGGTAAAATTAGCTTACGAGTATATTTAAATGCCCAGTTTGACAATATAAAGTGCTACCATTTGTAATCAAAACGATTCGTTTTTTTTTTTAAAGGAACCGTGCGTTACTAAGCAATCATACCATCATAATTATATCGTCTACCTACCTACATTCTGCCGTATCATGACATGCATTTTTTTTTTCTATAAAATGTTTGCTGTCAAATTCCCAGTCTTATGTGTATGTCCTGAAAATGATTGCCCAACATTAATAAATTGTGAAATAATTTCAGGATAATAAATACAGTTTCAATTTTAATTTGACAAATCTTGTGGCCTTAGAAATCTGAATGAAGAACTTTTTTTTGGCTAAAGAATTAGCATTGCCATTCAACGTGGTAATGCTGACAGTCTTCTGGGCACGTTTTCGGATGACAGCGATGTGGGCAAGTACCTCGAAGCCTTTTGTTTTTGTATGCATTTGTATAGTTAGTCATTCAATTTAGTACCTAGTGGAAATAGTTAGTTATCTATACATACAATAAAGATCGACTTTTACTTACTTAATCATTAAACATATAAGTACAGTACCCAAATACTCATTAAAAAAAACTTCTAAACTTCACATGTCGACTGTACACTTTAACAAACAGACATCAGTGAAAGTGTTGACCATTGTGTACGCACGACCACAGCCATGTGTCCATTGAGTGACCATTTACAGAACATTACGGTGTTACTGTGACGAGTCAAACACTCGAAACAATACAAGCTAAGTGAGAAATGAACGATGATTTAATACTTTTCCAACAAGGTCAAATTAAATAACCAATATTGCGACACTGATTTAAAAAGTGAAAAGTGAACACTTTTGGAAGCCCTGGCCACCGCAAGGCGACTGACTTGCCACAGCCTCTATCAAAGAAATTGGAGTCTCTGAAATTTGTTTAGTCCATGACAGTCCTTCCGGCACCCTAATTGCGTAAAACACAATCAATCGGAATCAGAATCATTTTGAAGCAAATTGCTAATCCATTGCTTCATAAGTTCGAAAAATTTGTCTGCTCAACACGTAAATAACGCAATGAATGTTCAACACGTAAGTAACGCAGTGAATGATCAATCGGAATCCGTTTCATTTTGACAGTTCAACTGTCAAAATGAAACCGATTCCGATTGATCGTGAACGAACGCAATTAGGATGCAGGATCTAAATTTAAATGTCTGGGCTAGGCAAGTAGTTTAAAGTTATCGATCCAAGCCATTTGCCTAACTGTTTGATTGAATAGCTGAATATCATTCAGGCCTCTAGTTGAACGTCGCCGTTTAGTAAAAAGGCTAGGCTGTTGACTGAAAGGCTTATAAATCTAGTTGCCTACGATATATTATTTAGCAACCGCTTGAGTGCTTGACAACTATCTCACATGATGCTTAGTGATGATTTGGTCGACGATTGTGCACGTTGATCTAGAAGTAACCTACTGATTTGGGACTTAAAGACTCCCAGATTATAGCTATTGAAAAGCACAGAATCCGACAAGGAGGACCGACCACTCCTTAGCTGTACGCACAATTTACTTGTATGAAGAAATTGTTTAAATCACTATTTTATTTAGAGCTGATTTTTCCAACGCCAGTTAATTTTATTCGACGAATAATTTTGAATTTTTGACAGTTCTTCCATACTAAATCTGTCAGACGTCAATTTTTTTATTGACTGTCAGTAAAGTCTATCAAGTCAAAATTATACCCACTCCATTTTCGCTAGAACTGATCTAACAACTCATCTCCAAACGTTGCAACACAAGGAAACCAGTAAAGTGTAGCCCTTTACACGTCACGTCAAAATGCGCCACCATTCATTCGGTTTCCATTCCTTTCATTCATTCAAACGCACGTTTGCGTCCGGCGCCGTTCTCGTAACCCTATTGTTCAAACACAAAGTGACGTATGTCACTCGCGTTACGTGTCGTTGAAAAATGTACATAATTTGTTCGTTTGCCTGTATGTATGTGTGCTTGTATGCTTGTTACGTAATTATTAGGTAATTTGACTAATTATTGTGTGGGAACGTCGTACAACCTTGTAGTGATTTGTTTGTTGTGTGACTCGTATGCCGTTACTTTGTAGAAAAATAGTTTATTTGTAAGAATCTCTTTGGCACATTACCTTATTCCTCATAGTCGTCATCTTAAACAATTATGGCATAAACAAGCTCACTGTAATAATAATAATAATATCCCTGGACATTTCACACAGCGCCATCTAGTCCCAAGTTAAGGAACCTAATGCTTGTGTTATGGTAACAAGATGGCTGATAAACTACTTATATACATTTACTGTCTTTGCTAAGTATGGGTAGCTAACTGAGCTCGATTCCTGGCCCAGGATTTCGTAAAGTAATATCATTTTTATTTTTATGAAATCCTTGGGGCTTGTAGCTAAGTAATAACAGCCACACGGGTTGATTGATCAGGTTAGGTTACGCTTGCCGCGGTTGGTCCGTGGATGGGTGACCATCTTCACATACCAAGACCCCTCCGTATATCGGCAAGCACGTTAAGCCAATGGTCCCGGCTGGCATTCGTGAGTGCATCTTTGACAGTCGTTACGGGACGTCAGTAACCCAAAAGTCTGAAAACCAGTATTTCCAAGGGGTATCGTATTACCCAGTAACTGGGTTGTGGAGGTCGTTCCATGTAAAATACTGGTATTCCACTGCATCCGGTTAGACTGGAAACTGACCGCAACATAGTGTGGAAAAGGCTAGGCAGATGATGATTTTTATGAAATTCTTAGCCGGAATCTGGATTTCTTTCCTGTAGTAGAGTCTCGAAATTAGGCTATGCTGTACACTACAGCTTTCCAGCCTTCGGGGAATACAGACCTGAGGGGCAATTCTCGTAATTTTAAGAACGTTCACAGTCTGATGTCAGTCTCAATCTGTCAAAAATACGTCTAATTTCCCTACATTTTGACAAGTTTTTGACATTTGTTTGTCGCCGAGATGAGACTGCGACTAGATTTTGATCGTTTTAAATTACGAGAATTGGCCTTCTGATGTGTAGATATATGTTTAATCCTGGCTCAATCTCAAACGATTTATTTCGATTAAACCATTTACTGGCACTTTTGAATTGTCAGTTGGTCAGTCGTAAAATATGAAGCTAGTTGCCCATTCCAAAGCGTAAGAGGTACCTATGAAAAAGAACGGGCAAGAAACTCCATGGACACTCTTTTAAATTATATTTTTACAAAAATATTAGTTACATCATTAATGTTGTATTTATAATCATATGTGAGAACGATGTACAGGCCAGCACATGAACCTACTACAATCTGTCAAATTTCTTCAATAGATTTTCAACTTTATCGCTAAAGCATTAAGGTTCAAGGTTGATTGGGAAAATTTGACAGTTGCGGGTAGCTTGATGTGCTGGCGTCTGTACAAGAAATTTACATGTTTCAGTTTGATGGATCAGCTTTGTAGGCTATTTATTAACTGGAGTTCTCTGCTCACACCTAAAACAGGAAAGAGTGTGAAGAACCACGCATGAGAAACAACCCAGTCAACAGATCCCGATAGCATCAATGTGATTGTTACAAAACGACGGAAGATGATCGGTGTAAAGGTGTTGAAGAATACAACGACTCAACAGTCAACAGCTCGCTGAGAGAAAGTGCGAAACAATACATAAAAAGAATAAAGTGTTAATATTATGCATTTTGCTGCGCGTACGACGAATAACAGTGCAGTCAAGTATTCACAGAGATTGAGCAGTGGTGGCCAAGTGGTTACGGTCACGACACAGTAGTAGGTTTGAACCACAGACCACCTTGTTTCTTATATCTATGATGACCACACCGACCACATTCAACTACCTTAGGACGGTAGCATAATCAGCCTATAATGTTCCCACTGCTGGGACACAGGCCTCTTCTGTGTCAGAGATAGAGATAGTGGTCTGTAATGCACCATTTAAAAAAAACCCTTTTACAAACTCCAATCTTCCACTGTCTCCTACTGCAACTCATATTTTGTCATCAATAATATGTATGTATTTCTATCTATAAATATATCTTTCTATCTATAATATGTATGTATTTACAAAAAAAAATGTATATAAGTAGTTTATCAGCCATCTTGTTACCATAACACAAGCATTAGGTTGCTTAACTTGGGACTAGATGGCGCTGTGTGTGAAATGTCCAGGGATATTATTATTATTATTAATACCTGCAAGCCGATTCCTGACTCTTGGCTGAAGGTTGCACTGGTATACATCGTGCACGCTACTCGTGAGCATATCTTTGCGCAGTGCAAACTGCGACGCGTTACGTGAACGTCGCCGATACCGGCTTGTTATGTCATAAACTTGTTCATGGTCCAAAGTAGATAGAGTGATCATAACAATATAATATAAGGTATAGTCGACTTCTTATTTCCTTTACCACTTTTGACAAGAACTCCCAGTACCGGTAAAACGGGGTGAATAGGGATGCAGAGGTAAATCGGGACGAAACTTTAAAATGGATTAGAACTTTAAAATAATATAGTTTGTTGCTAACAAGGACACTTAATGTTTAATTAAAAGACAGTAAACACATTAGAGTCTTTTCTGGCAACAAACTATATTATTTCAACGTTAAAATCCATTTTAAAATTTCGTCTCGATTCACCCCTGCATCTCTATGCACTAAATTGACTATCTATCTGTCACATTTGGCCAGGGCAGCCCGCGAAATTAAAAGGGGATTGAAGATTTTTATATGCAGCCTGGCTGGCATAACTACCTGTCTGCCACTTTGTTTTTTTTTTTTTAATGGCTTTCACTCATTTAACCTATATAAATCGATGGCTCCGATATATCTACACCGTTAAATTTTGATCGTTTTAATCCCTAAAAGGGGTCATTTTACTCATCATTATGAACAACTTTTACTACGGGACCAACCCTGAAATCGTGAAAAAAAAATCAGTTGATCCATAGATTTATGTTCGCATAACTCGACAGTATGGATCAACTGATTTTTTTTCACGATTTCAGGGTTGGTCCCGTACTAAAAGTTGTTCATATTGATAATTACAAGGATTAGAACGATAGAAATTTAACAGTGTATATTCGTTATGTAAAGAATATATATGTATATTAAATATTTTTACGAACCCTGGTTGAAAGTATTGACAATGCCGCCTCTAGTAGCAGCCGCCGAGGGATCTCCCTGCTCTAAGATAAAAACTAATTATGACAGCTAATTAAGAAAAGGTGAAAATTGCATAGATAAGCATTTCCTTATGACGTTTTATGAAATATTTCCGTTTTTATCATGCCAACGGGATCCTAGAATACTCGACAGTTGGGTGCGGCGGCATCCTAATGAATCAGGAAGTCACGTAATATACTGTTTTTATGTTTTTATACATCTTTTAACTGTGTGCAAACATTTTAATATCTCGCAGTATCTCGGAGATAGTTTTAATTCTTACCTTGGGTTTCGTTTTTTTAAGGGCTGTTTTTGCCAGATAATTTTATACGAGGAATATATTAAATTTTTTAACAGTTCTTCCATACAAAAACTGTCCGACGTCCATTTTATTCCACGAATAAAA
Source organism: Apamea sordens (assembly GCA_945859715.1). Classification (NCBI taxonomy): domain Eukaryota; kingdom Metazoa; phylum Arthropoda; class Insecta; order Lepidoptera; family Noctuidae; genus Apamea; species Apamea sordens. The sequence goes on from OX244001.1 coordinate 16,863,892, forward strand.
ATTATCTGTCGCTTGAAAAATCAGCTATAAGACTACTAAAGAAGATAGAAAGAAGTGGAGATGGGCCCGTGGCTAAATAATAACAGCCGCACAGGTCGATCGGTCAGGTTAAGCTACGCTTGCCGCGGTTGGTCTGTGGATGGGTGACCATCTTTACATACCGAGACCCCTCCGTGCCTCGGAAAGCACGTTAAGCCGTTGCTCCCGGCGGTCATTCGTGGATCTTTGACAGTCGTTACGGGTAGTCAGAAGCCCGAAAGTCTGACAACCAGTCTTAACAAGGGGTATCGTATTACCCAGTAACTGGGTTGTGGAGGTCAGATAGGCAGTCGCTCCATGTAAAATACTGGTATTCAGCTGCATCCGGTTAGACTGACCGACCCCAACATAGTTGGGAAAAGGCTAGGCAGATGATGAGAAAGAAGTGGAATCCAACCCTGACCCCGAAATTCCTTTATCAAAAATATTGTCTTTATTAGCGAGGTCGTTGGTGGGTTGTTCTTGTTTACACCAGGGTGAGTTAGTGCGGGTGCAAAGCTTAACCACACCAGGGCCAAAACTGAAGTGGCTATGGGCTGGCCATGTCTGTCGAAGGACCGATGGCCGGTGGAGCAGACGAGTCCTAGAGTGGAGACCGCGTATCGGCAAGCGTAGTGTGGGTCGTTCCTCAGCTAGATGGACGGACGACCTAAAGAAGGTGGCTGGGACGGAATGGATGCGGAAGGCGAAGGACAAGGTGATGTGGCGCATTCTGAGGCCTCAAAAGGAAAAACGGAACCCTTATAAGATCACTTCGTTGTCCGTCTGTCTGTCCGTCTGTCAAGACACTTTTTCTCAGGAACGCATGGAGTTATCATAGATAGTGGATAGTTGGAATTAATATCAAATACAAGGCTAGATCCCTTGAAGCAGTGAAAAAAATAAACTTATTATCCGTCCGTTTATGTTCCGTTGTTGCATTTACACTCGCAAGGGAATCAAAACCTATACTATAGGTTTTGATTCCCTTACGAGTGTCAAAATATGCTGCATAAACGGACTGCTGCATAGACGGGAAGTACCCTATAGGTCCTATACTTACTACTTGGTACTTGCTGTTGACCTTGAAACATGAAATGTAGCAAGAAGCGATGTCATGTAGCAAAGTAAAGGAAACAATCCGAAAACCGTAAAGAACATCAACCAAAATGGGCCTAACCGTGAACACCCGTATTGGGAAAAAAGGAATTCATAAATAATTGAGTAATAATATTTACTGAACATTGGTCCTTATTCGGGAGTGTCAAAATAAATAATATTAAAAACGAATAAAAAAGATTTTTAATTGATTTGTATCTGTATGGTGACAGTTGCGGCGCGGCGTGCGGGACGCGTTGATTTAGGGTTGCCTAAAGAATAAAATCACAGAAAAAATAATATCGATATTTTTGATATTTCGATTCGAGAGCTTCGAAACATTAAAATGTTTTCCTGGAACCATGCTTTGCTCTGGCTGTTGGAGGGTTCATCATCAGCATTACCATCATCATCTTAACCTTACATAAATAAAAATATATAGTTTACGTTGAACATTTTTTTTTTTTAAGTTGGTAAAATCATCCTTTTTTTTCTCCCGCTCTAGGATGGAGCGAGAGGATGGATGGGCGTGACAGACTTTTACTGACTAAAATCACACATGTATCATTCTGCATTCAGTTGCCCCTTGCGTTCTAGAGCCACGGGTTTCCTTTTCAGAAATCCCCCGCGGCCCTAGCGAACATCGGCCCTGCTGGGCTCCTACGGTTTTGCTGACATCTCTTTGCGGCGCGCGTGGTACCCTACGCGCCGTCGACAACTTGGGCTCGGTCCGGACAGTTACTGGTCAGCCGGGCGGCGAGCTACCCATTGCTCGTTGTCGTTGTCCGCAAGCCCGCGCCGAAAAACAAAACAGCACAGCGCGATGGAATCGATTTCAAATCGAGTGTTCGACTGACAGTGCAGAGAACTGGCAACACTGACCCGGACCCGATTGGCGCTCGATTTTCAAATTGTCAATGTTATTCGCTTTGCGTTTGCCGCTCTTTTTCGTATCGTATTGTGAATATTATTTCGAGTTTAGCTATTTTTGACGACTTGTGCTGTTCAAAATGGGTTCTGATGATTTTCTATCCGACGACCCCGGCTCACTCTCGGACTCAGTACCCGCTTCAAACGTTAACCCTGACATTTCTCCGTATAATGAACCCGCTATACATAAAGACTTGCGCGTGAACATGGACTTTCCGATTTTGCCTAGTGAATCTATACATTGTATAAATTGTGGTACTGAAATCACTCACAGGAAGGAGAAGACACATTGTTAATCTTGTGAAAGTGCAGCGAGTTATACTGCAATGGATCGCACCGCAAGTGGTAAGTTCCAACTTCTGAGATGATTATGTACTTACATATTTGAATATTTGAGTTTGCTAAAAATCCATCACTAGTTAAAGGTTCTGGACGATCATTGTTTAAAACTCTTTATTGCACATAAATAAAAAATACATTTTTACAAGGACGATGGTCAGTGGGTATCTTAGGGGCGGAGTTTACGAAGTTAAGCTTATCTCTAGCAGAGATCTCTCGCAGTCAATCTGTGGGTATAAAATAGCGTACAAGTGTGTGGAATATAAAAAAATGTATGTAGGTATATGTCTGTTTCTTTTTTTTTTTAGACATTGCCCCACACTAGGAATTTCTCCTGTATTGTGGGTGCGTTTACAAACATTTAAACTCACATACACAAACAGCCAGAGCCGGAACAACTACTTGTAGGTCATACAAATATTTGTTCCGTGTGGGAATCAAACCCGCGACACGCAGCGCAGCAGTCAATCGCTTAACCACTGCGCCAACCGTGCCGACTTTTTTTTCGATCTTTGGCACACTCTTTAGCTGAACTGGCTTAGTTAATTAGAACATAAATGAGGTGTAGTATTGAAGTTTTTTTTTTGTATTATTTAACCAACTTGATACAAAACTTCTTATATATATGTTTTCTTTGTACTTTAAACCACTCAATAAAATTAATAATAGTGCAATATTTTTATGTTCATGTTCAAGCCCAAACGCCAAACAATGTGGTGGATGTCCTTTGTAGTTACATACCTACAAATTTGTACGGAACGCTCGGTGCGCGAGTCCAACTCGCACTTGAACGGTTTTTTTCATCTACAGAGCCACCCCGTTACCAGAAACTAAGTCCTAACATTGAGTCCATCCGGCCCCTCTATACTCGTATTTATGCAAGCTGTCATCATTTCAAACATAACTCGAGTTAACTCAAAGAGCAGTTTTAAAATTTAATACAAACACCATTTCAACTTAGGTACTAACTAGGAACAGACGTTGTCTGTCTGTTTCCCATTAATAATAATTTCATCCTAGATACATGCCCGTTAGAATTTAATTCTGTAAATAAATTACTAGCTTCGGCGTGAGAATCTTGTTAGTATGTTTTAATAATTTTAGTTCTTGAAGTTTATGCTAGCTTGTTGTAGGCAGAATGATAGTTGTTGCGTTTGCGTTTCAAGATTGGAATAGAAGAAAATTACACACAGTTCCAGAATTTTAAATAGTAGGTATAAAGTCACTGTAGAACTGTAGCTGTAGAGTAGAGAGGTTTAACAGCGTTGACACTAATTCCAACAACATCTAAGTACTTATACAGTGCAACCTTGATATAACGTACCTCAATATAACGAATTCCTCGATTTAACGAATTCTTCATAATCCCCTTGAATTGTCCATAAGAGTCAATGTAAAATATACCTTTACATTGCGAAGATTTTTTGCGAACAACCTCTTTTTAACGAATTTTCAACAATAAAAAAAAGTGTAGATAAACCTCTAATTAACGAATTTTGTCAACACAAAACCTTTTTATAACGTTCCCAATAAATAGTATGTGATTCAGTCGCGACAGGTTTCGACACGTTTTTACCTCTTTATAACAATTTTAGACCAACTTATCTCAATCTATCAAACCTCAGTTTAACGAATTACTTGACATAACAAATATTTACTTGTTCCCTTCCGATTTGTTATATATCGAGGTTGCACTGTATTTGAATTAAGAATTTGAGATAATTTTCAAGTTATGGAACAACAAAATACTTAACAGATTTCAAATTCCATTGCAATCAAAAACTACTATTAGGACCTTTTTGTTACAAATGGTCACTCAAAAATCAACTTAGAATACATTCCACTAAAGTAGATAACTGATTAAGTGGTGATGGAATATAAGTTATCTGTGATTATGAACACTGCTATTATGTACAAATTCCCAAATATTTTAGCGCCAAAATACAGAGAAAATGCGCGCCTTTTTTTCACATTTCGAACTGTTACTTTTGAACTTTCGCCATGCGTTCCGATTCACGTATCATACTACAATATAGGTACCTACTTATATAATGAAAAATAAAATTCGAACGCACAATTTGTAACAAAAAATAAATCGTTCATGGAACATGCCCGCTTGTCCCAATAATGGAAAGAAAGTGAATTACAAATTGAAAAGGAAAGTACGGACGTGATACATAAGGAAATCATTGAATATTCTCGATTATGACCGATTCAATCGATTGAAATACGATTAATAAATATGGCAGGTCTTAAACGATTCTCGATTTGAAATTGAAAAGATGAATGGTTGGCTCAGCGGTGTTCATTAATTTCATTTTTAAATTGGATGTCCAGTATATTAAAATGCCGTGAAATGATAACTCCTCAACAAAGTGACCAAGGATCTTCTGATGCTCGCATGACATTGACATTTGTGAAATTGTATAGATAAAAACAAGCGTTAGTTCCGATTTTGGCTTTTTTATGAGCACGACAAATTAAAATTACATAACTTTTATTTGAATAACAAATTATTTTCAACCTTCAATCATAAAATCAATGATATTCCTAATTTTGTACATTATGCATACAAATTAGTGTGCAATTAAAAACCCCGAAAATTCACACACGATTTTTATTTAACATACTTGCAGCTAAATGCCGCCTTTTTGCGCCGCTAATTGCAGATTAAGTGAAAATCAATTAAAAATATTATATTTGCATGTCCTAAATAAATAATACCTACTACTTCCAATCATACTATAATATTATAAACGCAAAAGTTTGGAAAGGATGGATAGATGGATGTTTGTTACTCTTTCACTCCAAAACTACTGAACGGATTTACATGAAATTTGGCACACAGATAGTTTATAAACTTTTTTTTTCGTTTTTTTTGTTTCCGGGGTGGAAAATTCTCATGGATGTCCGCCGCCCTGGGGCGGGCGACGGGGTCTGTCAGACTCTTACTGACTAAAAACCACCCCGGTGTTCCATATCACACCTACGCCGGGGGTTGCGGGAACGTACGGTCCTTCCGCAATCCCCGACTGGTGCCGGCCTGCAGCCGCGGGCTTCCCCGGGTCAGGGGGGGGTGAGGTGGGGGGTTAGACTCCCCCCGTGAGATAGTTTATAACCTGGATTAATACATAGGATACTTTTTATTCCGATACCTATATTATTGGCATAAAAAAATTGTACAGACGCCAGCACATCAAGCTACTACAATCTGTCAAATTTCTTTAATAGATTTTCAACTTTATCGCTATATTATTAGGGTTCAGGTTTGATTGGGAAAATTTGACAGTTTCGGGTAGCTTGACCTGCTGGCGTCTGTACAAAGTGAAGCACAGACTCCTGCGCTTAGTAACAACCCCTGTGTTACAGGTGCCACAAAATTATAGCCAATAACGGATCAAAATTACTGTTTTTAACCACAATCCCTTTAATATTACTAATATAATATTATTATTTTTTTTAAACTTTGCCCCACTCTAGGAATTACTCCTGTATCGTGGGTGCGTTTACAAACATTTAAACTCACATACACAAACAGCCAGACAACTACCTGTTGGCAATACAAATATTTGTTCCGTGTGGGAATCGAACCCACGACACGCAGCGCAGCAGTCGATTGCTCAGCCACTGCGCCAACCGTGTCGTCACTTATACATACTTATACACATGTAAAAGTAATCCCTTGTAAAAGTCGACGAGCCTATACTGTTGGTCCGCAGAACTTTAGTGGTGTTGAAGCTTTCGACGAGCTCCTTAAAATGATCTCTAATACTACTTGTATTAGAGATCTTTTTAAGGAGCTCGTCGACTCTCGTTCAACCCTCGTTTTTTTAAGGAACTCGTTCCGGGACCACAGCAATGTCGCTTGGAGGTAGAAATAGCCATGGTGGTGGTATTACTTTCTCAACAAGCTCCTTAAAAGATCTCTACTACTAATTAAAGCTACTACATGACATTACTAATGCTTAATATTACCAATCACAGGATACATTCTAAAACAATTGGCAATTGCATAATCAGTTGAACCTGCCGTCAAACACTAGGGCCAAACAGAATACATACCATAAACCCACAACCAGACCACGTACTACCGTCACGTATGGTGTCAATGCCACTGCCGAATTACAAACTTAAACCACCAGCCACTTCTCAAATATTCGTTCGAATTTGGACTCTATGAGGCAAGCGATAAGGTTATGCTTGTATTTAGGGAAGTCGGTACATTATGGGTTTTGGTAGCGAAATGCTGTCAGTAATTATAGTTGGCTCGATGACCCTAAGCTGTTATTTGGTAATAGTCATGAGATCGTCATTTGGAAGCTTCAGTGACGTTGAATTATTATACTCGTAATTATTTTGAAGGGCGGGCGTTTTTGGGGGACTGTCTTTTGTAATTATGACGTTCGAATAGTGCTGAGTTTAAGCCTAATTTTAATAAATGACTTTTGATTTTGAAAGGCTATTGATTTGGTCACGTTGAAAACCATCTCAGACATTAATCTACATGGTCTTCACATGATCTGACCAAGATTATGTCTGGACTTTAAAAGAGACTGTGACGTCTGAGTTTGTTTCGGCCTTTCTTCTCAGACTAGTCAGATAGGAAACGCCGACCTCATCTAGTTTTAAAATATGATTGACGTGTAAAAGTGTTTGTACAAACCTACTTACAAAAATAAAATCATTTATCATTAGGTATCATTTATCATTTGAGTCACTTGCGAGAGCAGTGGTAGCCAAGTAACCCGGCCGCGACTTACGAGTTGTTAGGTCGTAGGTTCGAACCCAGACATGCGCTATACTTTGTGGAAATTATTTCATCACTATTCTTAAAATGGGGAAGGAAAACATCGTGAGGAAACCGGTATGTCCTAAACCTAAAAAATTCGAAGACATGTGACACCCGCACTAGGCCCGCGTGGTGGTTGACAGCCCACTCCCTCTCACAGAGAGGAGGCCTGTGTCCCAGCAGTGGGAACATTATAGGCTGATTATGCTATGAGTCACCTGCTTTACCCATCATACAATTTTTTATGGTTTCCTGATTGTGATGATGTGACGCGCCCCTACTTTGCACGGTTTTTACGACAAGTCATATCTAGTTTTGTCTACCTTTAACACGCTCAGCGCCATGTGTATCTTTTGTGATACACACTGTCTAAACACTTGTGTATCCTTTTTGATACACAAGCACCATTCCAGTCTAAGCGCCGTGTATCGCTAACGCGCACACTTTCCATACATTTTGTATACAAAAAATGTTGCCCTGGCGGCCTAGGGAATTATCCTGGTGTAGTGGTATTGGCATTAAGTATGGGGCTTTAATATTTATTATACTCGTACACATAAACATTCCGCAATTTTTCTAACTCTTGTGAAAACCGCATCAGTTGCATAGGCCTTCCTACTATAATAATATTATAAACGTGAAATTAAGTTTGTATGGATGGATAGATGGATGGATGTTTGTTACTCTTTCACGCAAAAACTACTGACCGGATTTTGATGAAATTTGGCACACGGGAGGTTTATAACCAGAAATTCCCACGGGATCGAAACATATGCGGGTGAAACCGCGGGGCGCAGCTAGTTTAAAATAAAAACGCGGTCACACAGACAGACACGGAAAGTGACTATCTTATAATATGTATACAGGGTGTATCAGAAAGGTGTGGTCAAATTTAAGGGTGTAAATATAGAGTATGGTTATTATTTTAGAGGTTGTAGTCGCCAGTAAACTTCATGTTTCCCTTTTATGAATCAACCTGTATCAGCCTATATGCTTGTATGAAATGCCGTTTTTTTTCACGAATTTAAAAAACCTAATGAAAATGGGAAAACGTTGTCGCAAAACAACCGATCTGAAATGTTAAGCTGTACTTACCGAGGTCAGTTCATGGATCGGTGACCATTTCTTACAAAGATCATTCGAAGTTATAAACCTTTTAAATCTTAAATGTGTGTTCAACCTTCACATAGCCATGTTTATTGACCGAGCTACTGATATTACGTAAAAACCTCGGCTGGTCTTGGTAGGTGCTAATCGAATTACGGAAACACACGACCGATAACTGCACTTCCTACCTATGTCGTATGTTCTTGTACCGTAAATATTTTGACATTTAACGGATTATCATCAGCATCACAAAAATCAACCGTTAACTGAACTCCTTTGAAATTGACAGGCAGTTTTCTACAGGATGGCATCCTACATCGACGCGGAACCTCAAGGCCAATTCTCGTAATTTAAAACGTTCAAAACCTAGTCGCAGTCTCATCTCGGCGTCAAACAAATGTCAAAAACTTCTCAAAAATGTGGGGAAATTAGAGGTATTTTTGACAGATTGAGACTGAGATCAGACTTTGAACGTTCTTAAAATTACAAGAATTGCCCCTCTGTTAACATACATTCTGTAAACCCTTTTTTTCTCCCCCTTTTTTTTGGGTAGGAAATTAAAATATTCTCCAACACGCTTTTTTTGGGGTGGGTAGTTTTGTTTTGTTACTTGATTGCGGGGCAGTGGCAACAGCCTCTTGACAGTTATTGCTGATAAGCATGATCAAAGCACCCTTATGAAGCATCTTATAAAAACCACCCTGTCTTTAGTAGAATGTAATTAGTACTAACATAGTAGAATGACAACACGGTTGGCGCAGTGGTTAAGTGATTGCCTGCTGCGCTGCGTGTCGCGGATTCGATTCCCGCACGGTATAAATATTTGTATGACCTACAAGTAGTTGTTCCGGGTCTGGCTGTTTGTGTATGTGAGTTTAAATGTTTGTAAACGCACCCACAATACAGGAGAAATTCCTAGTGTTGGACAACGTTTTTAAAAAAAACAAAAACAAAGTAGTTTATAAGTTAAATTGTCTACTAACATCTAGAATTGTAAGGTTTTCTTATAGTATAGCTGTAATTTAAAAATTATGAAACCCCTGCAAATGTTCGTCAGTTAATAAATAACTAGGGGGCCCAGAATCGTGTGGTGAATTCATGGTTCATAAATATCGTTTCACTGACGTCATTCACTCATTCGCCGGTAAATTGCAGACGCTATATGGCGGTCACCACTCTTCTAACCGACCCTTCAGAAGGAAACGCACAACCAAGCCCATCTACAATACATCATTAAAAGCGGAAGTGCGCAGGATGCGGTCGCAGGCGCAACACTAGACTGCAGCCGTGGCGCCGGTATTGATTACAACACGATCTAGAAACTAGATATCTGCGCTGTTCTAGTATTAAATACCTCGCACTTGAAACATTACGTAACGGGCTCGTGGCTTGGCGATCAATGACGTAAACATAAAAGAAAAAAAACTAAGTAACTAACTGTTTCTCAGAAAGAGTAAGCTGTAAACCTAATATTACAAACTCCAATTTGAACGTACGCTCACTTCCAGATTAGCCCCTAAGTAAATTGCTTAGGCACGTCTCGCGGGTAGCGTTGCCAGGCGTCCGGATAAAGCCGGACATAGGTAGGCTTTTTGATTGCGAGTCCAGCCAAAATAAACGGTGTCTGGCTTGTCCGGCTTTTGTTAGGCTTTTTACATTTCGCAAACGAGCGAGCGCCGATGACTGATTATGACAATAATCAAAAAAGCTTGATTTTACATACAATTTTTTTGTCGTACCTATTAATAATGAGACACAAAATCCTCAATATTGTAGGGTGTCCGGCCTTTCTACCCAAATGTCCGGCCGAACTGGCTGGTCTGTCCGGCTATTAGGTTTGGCGACCCTACTCGCGGGGCACCGCACCATATACAGCATTGAAAAAATATTTGCTAGCACATGAAAGGCAACGCTGTTTGTCTGTTTGGCGGCGAAAGATATCATGGCGATGACGTTGGAAAGGCTCGTTGCTTTATCAATATTATACATATATAGAGGCAGATATCATATAAACGTTGAACGTAAAAAACTATTGTTAGCCCGTAAAAGTCGCAAGTCGCAGATCAATATATAAATAAATGTACGCTTTCATACATATTTGCAGTTACGTAATCTCTGACGACACGGTTGGCGCAGTGGGTGAGCGATCGACTGCTGCGCTGCGTGTTGCGGATTCGATTCCCGCACGGAACAAATATTTGAATAGCCTACAGGTAGTTGTACCGGGTCTGGCCATTTGTGTATTTTAGTTTAAATGTTTGTAAACGCACCCACGATACAGGAGTAATTCCTAATGTGGGGCAATGTTAAAAAAAAAATAGGTAAAAATAAATACGTTTTTTTTAAAGACCGTTACTATTTTCCTAGTGGATAAGTAATCCAGTGGATTACTTAGGGCATCAAGTAGTCTTAATGCGGCACTGCATACTCTATACTCATACCTAACATCACGCGTGTTCCCGAAGGATTATGCAGAGGTGTACCTGCCACACACCCACATTTCGCCAGTCATGCGAGCCTATTGTACCATCAACCGGGCGAACATATAAAATTCCTGATCAAAGACCCATGCAATAACGCTTTGCCCGTTCATTGTCGCGATACTTCCCTTTTGGTCCAGCAATAGACGTCTTTCAACTGATTCATGATGATAACATTCTTATTACATGTCTTAAACTTTCAATGAATCCAAAAACCGACTCCATTGATAAAAACTATTCCCACGGACAGTCACAACGATCCATATAAAAAGTTAAGTAATAAAAAAAAAAGTTAACAATTCGATGCTTATCTCTTTACATTTGTAAGGTCGCTATCCCAGTAGTCAATGGTCATTTTTAAACGGAAGTTTTAAATTACTCTCAGTAATGTAGACAAAAAATTGGATCAAGTGAATGGTTGGAATCGATTGCTAACGATTAGCAAAAAATCCTAATGATTATTTCGAGCAGGTGAAAAAGGTGAACTACGTTGCTATAAACACGTAGCATTACAGCCTATAATGTTCCCACTGCTGGGAAGAGGGAATTGGGCCCAGTGCTGGTTGGTAGATGTCAGGGGGCCTACTCCGAAGTGCAAAGTGCGAATGTTCGGATCGGACCGACACATGGCCGAACCGAATATTATTGACAAATACGAAAAAAGGTCGGATCGGCTCAGTTGGGTCGGGACCATAGTCAATATTCGAAAGAGTGAGGGGTGTAGGATCGGAACCGACCGAACCAAATAGTAACTTCGTAGCAGGAAACGGCCAAACATTCGGCCGATACTACTTCGGAGTAGACCCCCTGATGTCTTCTAATTTTTGGTTCTAGGACATACCGTGTTTTCCTTAACCGTTTTGAGAGTAATGATAATGAAACTATTTACACAAAGTGAAGCGTCTGCCTGGGTTCGAGCCCGCGGCCTATAAAGTAGCGTTGGAAAGCCTTTTTTTTTTCCCCGGGGTGGAATATCCTCATGGATGTCCGCCGCCCTGGGATGGGTGGCGAGGTCTGTCAGATTCTTACTGACTAAAACCACCCCGGTGTTCCATATCACATCTACGCCGGGCGTCGCGGGAACGTACGATCCTTCCGCAACAGCGTTGGAAGGCCTTTTTTTTATTTGTTTCCGGTGTGTAAAATCCTCGTGGATGTCCGCCGCCCTGGGGCGGGCCACGGGGTCTGTCAGACTCTTACTGACTAAAAACCACCCCGGTGTTCCATATCACACCTACGCCAGGGGTAACGGGAACGTACGATCCTTCCGCAACCCCCGACTGGTGCCGGCCCGCAACCGCGGGCCTCGTCGGGTCAGGGGGGGGAGTGAGGTGTTATACTCCCCCCGTGACGTCTAAGAGGGGCGCGCGTGGAACACTACGCGCTGCCACCTCGGGTCCTGATGTGTGGGGGGGCAACGGACGTAGCGTTGGAAGGCCTCCGACAAGGTCGGTACGTTCGAGGCAGTTACCACAGAGCCACTGCTCTCCTATAAACACATAGGTAAGTGAAATTAATACGGAATGTAACTGTTAAATTATATGGCTCTGATCACCACCTTTTACTGACGAATTAATCGCACTTGGTAGAACCCAGAAAAGGAGTTCTCGATTTTCCTACCCTTTGCGACATAATTCCTTAGTTTTCCACAGAGGGAAAATTTTTGTAAGTAATACCAGCAGCGCCCCGCGGTTTCACCGGATTATTATCAATATCGGGATCGAAAGTATCCTATGTGTTATTCTGATATATAAGCTATATTGCTTTAATTAAATATGATCCAAATGCAATTATTTCTGTATTTGTAGGTAATAGTGCTAAGGTAACAATAGATGACATCACTGACAGTGTCACTGAAATCTTGAAGATTAATTGTCAGAAAATAATATTGTGTGCTTTCCCATACTTTGAGCACTTATCAAGTAGGCAAAATTATTATATACATAGGCTAAATAACCATATACATTTATTAGTTAATCACTATAGTGACAAACTCATATTTTTTGACACCAACACTTTTGTTGAGCCATTCAAATCGACTAGGGATACAGCGTATCTGCCTATTAGTTTTAGACGTCAAATAGCAGGGCTATTAGCTTTTATTATTAACTCAGACATAAGTAGTATGTCGAAGTCGGATGTAATTAAAACCATAAAAATTAGTAATAGTACTAATATTAAGGTGGTTAGCAACAATAGTTTAAACTAGTCAGTAAGACAACAGAAGGTACCAATAACAATATCGTTAATCTCACCTCCAACAAGGTATCTTCTAGCACTCAATTAGTTAAGTGTAAAAAAGGGGCTAAGCAGAATTCCTTGAAATTATTTCATCAAAATATTCAAGGCTTTTCTTCCAAATTATTAGAAGTTGAGTTGTTTTTAGAAAAAACAATGTTTGATATTATTTGTATAACTGAACACTGGTTGAAAGATTATGAAATGCTAATTAATTATGAGAACTACAGTGTGGGCAGTTGCTTTAACCGAAAATCCATGCTGCGCGGAGGTTCATTAATTTTAATTAAAAATTCTATAAAATATAAGACTCGTAAAGACATAGTGGAACTATCGGTGGAACATAGCATCGAACTGTCCTGTGTTGAGCTAGATAAGCATTTTATAGTGTGCGTATACAGACCTCCAAACTATCAAAACTACTCTGTTTTTGAGTCAGTAATGGAAGATGTCTTGGCAAAACTTGCAACTGGTAATAAATCAGTAATTATTTGTGGTGACTTTAATATTAATATTTTGGAAATTAATTCAAATAGCAATAGATTATTAAGCCTCTTTAAATCATTCAATCTGTCAAATGTGTTTTTGGAACCAACACGAATAACTACGGCTACTGCTACATGTATTGATAATGTTTTCTGTTGCTGCGAATATCTAGAGAAGGCCATTGTAAATTATCTCCCTTCTGATCACAGTGGTCAAACCGTTTATTTTAAGTCCAACACACCGATTCAAAAAGTGCAGATTCAAACTAGACCAATAACATCGGGTAATTTGAATAAGTTTAATATTACTTTAAATAGCAAATTAAGTGCTCAGGGCCTAAGTATGACTAATGGTAATATTTTGTATGAAGAATTATTTTCATTAGTACAAACAGAGTTCAATAATTACTTTAAGAAGAACTCTAAAACTATTTGCCCTAAGTTTTTATTCAGTGACTGGGCAACTAAAGGAATCAGAAAAAGTAGGGAAAGATTATTTGAACTGTATGGCCTTAAGCCGTATATTAACACGGATACTTTTAATAAGTATGTTGCTACTTATTCTAAAACTTTTAAAAATATCTGCAAAGCAGCCAAAGCTTCATTCATTAGTAACAAGGTTAAATCAGCAGACAATAAAATAAAGACAGTTTGGAAGATTATTAACAATGAAACGAACAGGAACAAAACACGTAATACTGATTACACACTGAACACTTCCCGCGGTCTCATTAGCGATAACATCGATGTTGCTCAGGAATTTACAACTTTCTTTACCAATATCCCAATTAAAACTACAGAAACTTTAAATTCCTCGCCCGCACTAGCTATAGAATTATTAAGAGCGAATGTCTCAGCCTGTACTGTGGAATTTAAATTTAAACATATTAACCCCATTGTCATTATAAAGGCATTTAAGCAACTTAAGATCAAAATTACCGAAGATTTGTGGGGCATGTCTACTAAAGTTTGTCAATCCATTATTGAGACAATTGCACCCTACTTAGCTCTAATATTTAATTTGTGCGTAGATCAAGGGGTATTCCCGGATTTAATGAAGTTCAGTAAAGTTATTCCACTTTTCAAATCTGGGGACAGCAAAGACACAAATAATTATAGACCCGTATCGGTTTTGCCGGTTTTCAGCAAGGTGTTTGAAAAAGTAATGTTAAATCAAATGCTCAATCATTTTAATCGTAACAACATCCTACACGATCAACAGTATGGTTTCACCAAAGGACGTTGTACAACGGACGCCGGTGTCACCTTATTAAAACACATTTTTAACGCATGGGAAGAGGCACAAGATGCAATAGGCATCTTTTGCGACCTATCCAAGGCATTTGACTGCGTGAATTTCGAAACACTGCTCTTGAAACTTGAGCATTACGGACTGGGTAAACTAGCTCTTAACTTAATAAAATCATATTTAAATGATAGATTTCAGCAAGTTCAAATAAACGGTGTGAATTCATTGGGTTTAAAAGTCAAAATGGGTGTACCGCAGGGCTCAATATTGGGACCGTTCCTATTTTTAGTATATATAAATGATTTACCTCATTTACTAAAAACCCGGCCACAAATGGTGTTATTTGCTGATGACACATCGCTGATTTTTAAAGTAGGCAGACGTGCACAGGAGCTTGACGACGTAAATAATGCTATGCTTGTGGTCCATAATTGGTTTACTGTAAATAATTTAGTATTAAATGAGAAAAAAACTAAATGCATTAGATTCTCTTTACCGAATGTTAGAAGTAGTCAATGTCACGTTGTATTGAATAAGGAGATACTGGAATTCGTCGAAAATACGGTTTTCTTGGGGATCACGCTTGATTCAAAGCTGCAGTGGGGTCCTCACTTAACATCACTTGCAGGGCGGCTAAGTTCAGCCGCTTACGCTGTTTGGAAAATCCGTCAATTAACAGACGTGGATACCGCGAGACTGGTCTATTTTAGTTACTTCCATAGCATAATGTCTTTCGGTATTCTGCTGTGGGGACGGGCTGCAGATATTGATTCTATCTTTATTCTGCAAAAGAGGGCTGTTAGAGCCATCTACAATCTCAGCAGACGCGAATCTCTAAGGGAACTGTTTAAAAACATTAACATCATGACGGTTCCTTGTCAATATATATACGAAAACATTATGTACGTTCGAAAAAATCTACATCTTTTTAGTAAGATAAGTGACAGGCATAATTTTAACACTAGGAATAGGAACAAACTAGATCAACCGTGCTTCAGATTGTCTAAAGTAAAAACTTCTTTTATGGGGTACTGTGTAAGATGTTATAATAAAATACCACTCAATATTCTTCAATTAAATGAGAAGAAATTTAAAACATGCATTAAACGCACACTATGTAGACAAGCATATTATAAGTTGGATGAGTATATCGTAGATAAAAATGCTTGGCTTAATGCTGGTCCTGCTCCACAGGCACTTGGGCTCACTAGTTGATTACAATTTCAATATTTGGAAGAGATGCTTCCCCTTTGTTTGTGTTTCTGACATTACGAACGTAATGTTTATTTTATTCAATCAAGATTTAATTCTTAATACTTAAATATTAAATACCTCTTCCTGATTATTCCTATAGTTTTGTATAAATTAGAAGCATTTTTTTAAAATTTTGTAAATGTAAGAACCATGGATCCGTTTTTATGATATTTTGATGTTGACTTGAAAGAGCATGGCAGTTGAGAATATGTCATGCTCACTTAAATGTCTCACTGGTGGTGGCGCGTGTGTTGGATCATTCGGTTCCCTACAAAATGGTTGAGCTGGGTGGTGCTGATCCACGCGTCATGTTCGTGAACGGGCGCCGTCAGTTGAGACTGGTCATCTCTTAACTGCCAGGGCTTATTTTTAATTTTATATTTTAAATTGTTCTTTTTTTCATTGTTCTCACATGTAGAAGCAATAAGAATAATGTACCCAGGATTTTGTAATAATATCTTGATTTAAAAGAGTGTCCTTGGAGTTTCTTGCCCGTTCTTCTCCAAAGAGATCTACGTTTTGGAATGGGCAACTAGCTTCACTTTCTGACTAACTGACCGACTATTTAAAATGTTGACAATTCAAAAGTGCCTGAAATGGTTTAATTGAAATAAATGATTTGAGTTTGAGTTTGAGTTTGCTGTAAAGTTTTTTGGAGGTATGAGGAACAGGGTGTAAAGTTCACTCAACCAGAAAAGGGAGGATCCTCCGATCGGACGGGTGTTGTGTCTGGCGGGCAATTGCCCAACGATTGATGTTGGGAAATTGTATCTATGCTAATTGCGCGGTAAACTATGCTTGCGAGATGCAGGATTTGCGTGACGTCAGTATGACGCGTTGTTCGCATGTGGCGTTGTAGATACCGCTACAGTTTCATCCAACATCCATCCATCCCCACAAACTTTCGCGTTTATAATATTACTAGCATCGCCCGCGGTTTCACCCGCACAAGTTTCGAACCCGTAGGGATATCGAGTTAAAAAGTATTCTATGTGTTATCCTGATGTATAAGCTATATTACTGTAAAGTTTCATCAAAATCCGTTGAGTAGTTTTTGTGTGAAAGAGTAACAAACATCCAACCATCCTCACAAACTTTCGCGTTTTATTATTAGTAGGATGGGATACATATTAAGTACCGCAACTTCCAGTTCTGCCTACCGCATAGGATTAAATAGCGCAATATAAATATTAATAACATAATAAATACTAACAGCAGATGTGCCGACGGATGAGACATCATAGTTAGAATTCTTGTTAAACCGATCATAATAAAAACACGACATAAATAGGAATGGCGTAAAATTCTCACATACATAAAATTCAATATACAACTACGTTTTTTTTACATCAACCTTCCTTACAAACAAATATCACCTTTGAAAGTGTGGAATAGAATTCAATTTCACTTGTGATTCTTGAGATTTATGACGTTTTGTGAGCGAATGCTCTGGCGCAGGTGAGTCGTGCAAAAACGCTATGAGATCACCATCGCCGTGTCATTTAGACGTGACATGTACCTCTGAAAGGCTTAAGTACGAGAAGGTACAGAAGTACAACAATACATACATGACATTACGGCAAGGTCGCTCTTACTGAGCGGTGAGGTAAGGAGCTCGTCGCACAACGAGCTAGGCTTGGAGTCTCTCTCGTAGAGTTTTAAGGATCGAATCCCGAAATAGATTTAAACTGATTGATGAAATTGTTTATTCTGTAAATAGGATACCAGAATCAGTTTTACACATCATAGGTATTATAAAAAGTTAAAAAATAACGTTGCAAGCGTTGACCTGACAACTCTGAGAAGAAAGGCCGAAACAGACTCAGAGACCACTGACAGATAGGTAACCAAAGAAGTCAACAGCATGGAGTAGTCAACAGCGACGGCACGGTTGGCGCTGTCTGCTGCGGTGCGTGTCGCGAGTTCGATTCCCGCACGGAACAAATATTTGTATGGCCCACAAGTAGTTGTTCCGGGTCTGGCTGTTTGTGTATGTGAAATGTTTGTAACCCACGATACAGGAGAAATTCCCAGTATGAGGCAAAGTTAAAAAAAAAAAAACTCACATACGGAATCTGAAAGCACAGACCACAGGGTAAGTGGAGCGGTGATCTGCTCAGGGTGGCTGCTGGCTGATAGCAGTTAGGTGAGAGTAACCGAAGATTGAGTTAAATGGCGTCGAGAGTTATTGAAGAACCCTAGGTCCAACAGTGGACTGCTAAAGGCTGATATTTATGACGTAGGAGGGATCCAGAGCAGCCCAGTAGTAGCAGCCGCGATTTATGAGTTGTAGCTCGTAGGTTCGAACCCAGAGTGGCGCTTTACTTTGTGTAAATTATTTCACCACCACTGCTCTCGAAACGGTGAAGGAAATCATCTTGAGGAAAACGGCACGTCTTAGAACCAAAACATCAAAGTCATGTGACATCTACCAACCCGCACTGGGTGCGCGTGGTAGATCCCCACGTCGCCGTCGTGGTGACCCTCCCACATAGAGGAGGCCTGTGTCCCAGCAGTGGGAACATTATAGGCTTATTATGCTGGAGGTATCCACATTAAAAGGTGATGTATTTCGTCAGATCACATGGCTCTTATTCCTTTGATTTTCCCCTAGTCTTGATCGAACCCAACCTGCCATGATTGCCTGTCCTATGGCAGTAATGTCACAAGTACGTGACGCATTCAGATCTAAGGCTTAAATCACGATCCACGGCCGCGATACGCTATGATGACAGATAGGGATTGGAGCCTGAATGAGCTGTTCTAGGGGAAATATTAATAATAATATCCCTGGACATTTCACACAGCGCCATCTAGTCCCAAGCTAAGCAACCTAATGCTTGTGTTATGGTAACAAGATGGCTGATAAACTACTTAAATACATTTTTTTTTTTTGTAAATACATACATAATATTATATATAGAAAAACACCCAGACTCGGAACAAATAGATGTAGGTCATACAAATATTTGTTCTGTGTGAGAATCGAACCCGCGACACGCAGCGCAGCAGTCAATCGCTTAACCACTGCGCCAACCGTGCCGTCAATATTGCTAGGATGAAATCATTGGGAAGATTCTGAGGGTTGATAGTGTAAGCATTTTTCAATAGGTTCTGTTAGAATAATGACTTCTGTTCGATTATAGGCCTGGTCTTGAGGCAGTTTTAAAGACAGAACTACATTTTGTATTTATACTAGCGAACCGCCCTCGCTTCGCACGGTTTTTACGATTGGACATAATATCGAGATTTCTGTATTTTATCAATGTTTAATATGTCGAGTATTATACATATAAACCTTTCAGACTAAATGCTCTAAATGATGGTCAAAACCACTTCAAAATCCATTGTGTAGTTTAGAAGAACTAAGTGGTTACACAAAGACACGAAAAGCGACTTTGTTTTATACTATGCATCGATGAGGGCAACAAAAAGTACTACTCTTCACAAAAATCTCTTCCATTACTATCCCATACATTTCCTAGAAAGAGTTTCCACCTACAGGGTTCAAAATGAAAGACCTCACGCCAATAACTTTGCATAAACGACCCTAGCCTTAAGCAATAGTCCAATATCTAAAACCATACATTTAACTAATCTCACTGAGAATAATTTAAGGACATAAACGATACAGCGATAGTCCATCGTCTGAACAAACTTCGATAATAATACGGTTGCCAGAACCTACTGTAATGGGATCAAAATGGCAGCATGGCTGGTGGTATAATAGGCTCGGAACATTGACATATCTTTAGCGACATCAGTTGTAAACTGGCGACAGACTTCTTGGGGGTAAACATAATTCTTTTGGATCGTGGTGCAAGGCATGACGGATGGCGGATGGCTTCCAATATCTATGTTCTTCACACGCTAGGAATCTGCGTTCTTCTAACCATCTTCTTCTGCTCATACTTCTGTTTTTGTTTATTCTTCCTTTTATATTCAGGCCATTCTTCTTTCGAATGCGCTTCCACACGATATCAGGATGGAACCAGAATAAATAATAACAAATAATGCCGGAATAGCCGTCGCTTTCATCATCAAGCAGCTAAAAACAACTGTACGCATATATTGCCAAATGTAACTTGTTTGTAGACGCCTTGGGTTGACCTGATAAGTCTACAAAATAAATCTAATAAATAAATAAATCATTGGCAGCCTTGTGCCAGCCTTTTTAAATGATAAATAATTTTATTTTGTAAATAGGTTTGTACAAACACTTTTACACGTCAATCATATTTTAAAACTAGATGAGGTCGGCGTTTCCTATCTTAGTCAGATAGGAAACGCCTGAGAAGAAAGGTCGAAACAAACTCAGAGGTCACAGTCTCTTTTAAAGTCCACTTCTTCTTCTTCTTTTAAAGTCTTTACTGAGTATAGGTATCCTCCTTTAGTGCGCTGTTTTCCTGTCCCATTCAGGTGTTACCCGCAGTCTTTTTTAGGTCGTCCACTCATCTATGTGACAATCATCATCATCATTTCAACCGAAAGACGTCCACTGCTGGACATAGGCCTCCCCAAGTACCTCCATTTCGTCCGTATCTGTGCTTCCCGCATCCAACAGGTTCCTGTGGCCTTCACAAGGTCGTGGGTCCTTGCGGGGAAGGCCTTCCAACGCTACGTCTTCCGGTACGCGATCGCCACTTCAGAACCTTGCGGCTGCAGCGGCCGTCTGTTCTACGAGCAATGTCCCAGCCCACTGCTACTTAAGTTTGACAATTCTTCGGGCTATGTCGGTAACCTTTGTTCTCCTGCGGATCTCTTCATTTCTGATGCGATCACGTAGGGAAACGCCAAGCATAGCCCTCTCCATTACCCTTTGGGTGACGTTTAGCCTTCCATTAAGGCCCATTGTGAGCGACCACGTTTCAGTGCCAAAGCCATATGTCATCACTGGCGACATGCACTGGTCAAAGACTTTCGTCTTGAGACATTGTGTTATGTGGGACTATCTGACCATTCCCTGCTGGATAACAAAGCCACCATTAGAATGTTAATAGTGGTTATTAAACTGTGACTCAAACTCAACTACTATTGTCCTATTCATTAAACACGCTAAAAAACAACAACAAACAACAGAATGTTACCAAAAACATCTAAACAATAAATATGTCTGACGACCTCTTTGTTATCTAACAATGATACGTCAACGGCTATTATGTCGCTCATAAACATTTCTAATGTAATCTAATATAACGAGTTATTACATGTTGTCTTACTTCTATAAGCAGACTTATTCCCGTTTTTACTAACCATCCCTAAATTATCGCCTAACTAGGAGCTAACGTGGGTAATGTTGCCACGATTATGCTGAAACTCCAATCAAAAACAACAATGTACAATCAGGCATATATTGTTTATCAGATTGACACACTTTGCTTTGCCATAACCAAATCAAAGCGCGTGATAAATAATGTCTGTGATTTAAATATACAATCTGCTAAACAGCCGGTTTTCCTGACTATTATATACACGGTTCAACCCCACTAAAGGCTCAAGATCCCAAAAAAAAAATTTGTGATATCATGTTTCCCATCACGTCTGCAGTTTCGCTAGCTAATTTAATTTGAACATGTAAATTTAGATTACCTACCTCCAATCCCTGAAAATAACAGAAACAGAAAAAAGAGAGAATAGAAAGAATAGAGAATATAAGAGAAAGAATAGAGAATAAGAATAAAGAAGAATATAAGTTATAAATAAGTTTTTAACTTATACCAAACATAAAAAGACCAGTCCCTATTAAAACAAACTCTTGGTTTCTGGTATCGGATACTTAATCATAGGTACCGGTCGATTTGAAGTACCTCGGGGCTTCCGCGTGACAGACGGACAGACTCAGGACAACTGTCTTGTATTATAAACTAAGCGTTGGCATAGGATGTACATACTAGCCGTCAGTCGTCGAAATAATTACTGTTGGTAAATTATAGGACCACCTGTGTAAGAGATGATATGGATAGAAAGGGAGTGACTACCGAGATGACGACTAATAGAGAAGTATGGAAGAATAAGACATGTGGCGTCGACCCAAAATAAATTGGGATAAAGCCTGGAGAAAAAGAAAAAAATGGTGGTTGGTACAGACTGCATGCTGAAGGCGGAGGACAGGGTGTTGTAGCGCAGCATGGAAGAGACCTATATCCAACAGTGGACTGCGATAGGCTGATATGATATGATTGATTTGATTGAAGGGGAATGATAATGATGGAATTATAGAAAACCACCTGCAGATATATTTTTCGAATAGATTGGTTTAAAATAGTTCAACAGGACATACCGTAAACTTTGTTTATCTACTAATCGTATGTACCTTCCAAAGAATTCTGAAATAAAATACCAAACACGACTATGTAGGTATGTACAAAGATTTCAAAGATACACCTCCGAATGAAAACGGATATGTGCAAGCGCAATCCGTTGTAAACAACCACAGAGTTATACGTAAATGGAATGCTTAAATACTTTGCGCAACAATAATAAAAAAATTGTGTTTGCACGGAGCGTGCAAAAAGAATTGTGATTAGAATGCCTGCATTGCTAATATACGCGTGCGATAATGTTTTGATGTTAAATCAATTTAGCTTATTATGTACCAAATGTATGAACGTAGCACAAATGATTCTATGGTTTTTTAATAATTGACGAGAAATTTCTTCCCTCGGTTTTTTCGCGCGGTGATGTCTTATAAACCGTGTATAAAAGGTAAATTAAATAACGTTCATAATATTTTTGTTTACGCATTGTTCCAGAAGTCAAATGGTTTGGTCTGTATTTTTTTAACATATATAAATATTTTTATAGTTTTCGAAGGGTGCTATTCAGTTGTGTTTCATCTAAATAGAATTCCATTTACTCCATACTCCTTGCTGTTGCCGCGCACTGACGGCATTACGTGAGCTCTGCCCAATAAACATGGCCCGCCGTGTCTGCAACGGAAAACGTTTGTTTGTATCTTAATGTACCTAAACCTTAACTTTATTTATGTTCCATCTGCCGCAGGTCTACGATAAAATGTTTATAGATTCAGTGTTAAAACAGTTTTTTCTTCTTTTCAAATTCAGTGTTTAAGAGTTTATTTTTTTTAAAAAAAGGAGAAAAAAAATCGAGAATCAACATAAGAAGTTGCGTTTTGATAATTTTGTGTTAAGCCAATTCAGCTTTTTATGGTTGGCTTAGAATTACGTAAAGATCATAAGAAAGCACCCTTCTGGGAAAACAGGCGCGATATGTGTGTTTCATAAGAATAAAGTACAGTCACAAAAAGTAATAGTTTATTAGATGTGTAATTTTGCCAAGCACTCAATTTTCCTGACTTTACCGTTTAACTCTTCTGTTATTGTATCGTATTGGTTTCCTGTCAATTGGTTTACACTATAAATAGCACCTTTTTCAAGTACAGACCAGCAGGTCAAGCTACCCGAAACTGTCAAATTTTTCCAATCAACTTTGAACCTTAATGCTTTAGCGATAAAGTTGAAAATCTATTAAAGAAATTTGACAGATTGTAGTAGCTTGATGTGCTAGCGTCTGTACCTAGCTACTATACCCTGTCCATTCGGTAAACCATTTTTTGACAGATGGAACTAGTGATTGCAGCAAGACACTATACATTGATTGATAGGTACACGTACGGTATTATAATGTCTGTAAGAAGCCATAAAGGAAGTAGGAAGTTTATATATTTTATTACGCATTTTAAAGTTAACTTTTACGTAATATGGAACGTTCTAAGACAGCTGTCAAAAAACGGTTAACCTAATGGACAGGAGATAAGCTAAATTGGTGCTTCGTCGACCAGTGTGGCCCAACTGAGACTTCAAACATGTGGTTAGCATACTTCTAGATATCTAGGGCTCCTAATCTAAGCGATCTATAGCTCACAGAGCGCGGAAACCATTGATACGCGTTTCAATAAGTTGGTATGAACATATCAGATGGTATCATGGTCGCAGGAGGAAGTACTACAATACATATGTCTGTATGTGCTCGCTAGTCTCAGGAACAGGCTGAGCCTGATGCAATATTGCGACATTTTTTTAAATACATAATTAAAATATTGTAGATGCATGGTGTTAAGTTAGTAGGCAGGTAAAAAAATTAGCAGACGTTAATCAAGGGAATTACCCCCATTTATAAACATTGCTTAAAATTAAGTAATGATTAACGTCTGGTTAACCGACGCGAGACATAATGACGTTTTAATTGTGTCTGTAAATTTATAAACAAGGGGATTCGTCTATGTAGTACAGTCACGAGCACCAATATGTCAACACTTGGCAACTTTCATTTGTGATTTTTTTTGTGAAATAACGAATGCAACGTTGAAATACGATACATTACATAAACCTATGGGTTCAGAAATGCTATGTTCGTAACAACATAAAATTTCATTAAAAAATAAAGGGGTAGGTTAATCGCTTTTGAATAAAGCCGAGTGTATACATACTTTTGTTCGTGACTGTACATGTTGTTGTGCAGTTTGATAATAAAATAAATAAATATACAATTATTAATGCTAAACTAATATTTGAATTTACTTTGTTTCAGATTTATCCGCTTTGACAGGCGAGACATTAAAAGGTAAATAAAATAAAACTTTAAAATCAAATCACATAGCATCACGCGTTGTTTCCCAGAACTGTTGGGCAGAGTTCTACCTATAGTACCTTCATCCACCCTAGTTATGTTTAAGTCCCACATGTGGGCGAGCTAATTTCCATCATCATCATCTGCCCTTTCCCAACTATGTTGGGGTCGGCTTCCAGTCTAACCGGATGCAGCTGAATACCAGTATTTTACATGGAGCGACAGCCTATCTGACGTCCACAACCCAGTTACTGGGTAATACGATACCCCTTGGCAAGACTGGTTGTCAGACTTTCGGGCGTCTGACGACCCGTAACGACTGTTAAAGATCCACGAATGACAGCCGGGACCAACAGCTTAACGTGTTTTCCGAGGCACGGAGGGGTCTTGGTATGTAAAGATGGTCACCCATCCACGGACCAACCGTGGCAAGCGTAGCTTAACCTGATCGATCGACCTGTGCGGCTGTTATTACTTAGCCATCAACCGGACGCAAATCCCGACTCCAAACTCCAACTAAACCAATTACAGGTACTTTTGAATTGTCAAAGGGTCGGTCAGTCAGAAAGATGAAGCTAGTTGACTCCGGGCTGCTACAGAAAAAAAAAACTTAACAAATAAGATATTGTTATCACACGCCTGTAATCGATAATTTTATTATGGCAATAATAATACGGGTACTTCTACCTCACCGTTTTGAGAGTAGTGGTGATGAAATAAATTACACAAAGTAATGTGCCTGCCTGGGTTCGATCCTACTACCTACGACACGTAAATCGGGGCCGTTGCCTGTGAAGGAAAACATCGTGAGGGTGAGGATATCGGCATGTCCCGCCCTGGGCCCGCGTGGTAGATTACAGCCCACTTCCTCACGAAGAGAGGAGGCCTGTGTCCCAGCAGTGGGAACATTATAGACTGTTTATGCTAAGTAACTTCACAGTTCTTTTTTAATTAAGTATTTGACACTTTTCAAAAGCTCTAAAAATTGTGTTTCCATCTCGCTCCACCATAGTAGAGTCATTCGCGGGCACGTTCACAAAATAAACCCGTACGTTTTCAATCTAAGAACTCCAAGCATTCTACCTTGAAGGCCTATACACTATCAATAATGATCATTGCCCCCAGATAATGTTAAACTAACAATACCCATGCTAATTTCAACCCTACAATAAAGGTATCAACGTCGAAATTACATTAAAACAAACAGTAGCGAGAAAGTACACAAAACAGATCTAAGACTAAATAACACTGTACCTATCTGTTTCTGAGTTAGAAACCGCTTTTCGACTAGAAATATGGAGATTGCATTATGTTCATGATAATACTAGTTGTTTATTTATTTGTAAAATTATTTTTATGAGCTTTGGTATTGATAAATGATTTTATTTTGTAAGTAGGTTTGTACAAACACTTTTACACGTCAATCATATTTTAAAACTAGATGAGGTCGGCGTTTCCTATCTGACTAGTCTAAGAAGAAAGGCCGAAACAAACTCAGAGGTAACAGTCTCTTTTAAAGTCCAGACATAATCTTGGTCAGATCATATGAAGACCATGTAGGTCGATGTCTGAGATGGTCTTTTGAGGAAAGAACCACACAGTTGGAGAGGACCTGTCCAGTCAGTGCACGCATTTGTCAGAAATCGTGCAGCTCAACTCAAAACTTAAGGAGCTCAACGATTCGACGAACAATACCAAAGAAAGGACATTTGGGTATCTGGAGGTCAGCAAGGTTATTGCGTAATACACTATAAGTAGCAATGATTTTCATATTGACAGTTAAGAGTACAGGAGAGTAGAGTGTGAGAGGGTTATATTTTGTTTTAAACTTTTTCTTTTTCTGTGTAATAATGATATAGGTACCTCTGTTATTCATCATCATCATCTGCCTAGCCTTTTCCCAACTATGTTGGGGTCGGCTTCCAGTCTAACCGGATGCAGCTGAATACCAGTATTTTACATGGAGCGACTGCCTATCTGACCTCCACAACCCAGTTACTGGGTAATACGATACCCCTTGGTAAGACTGGTTGTCAGACTTTCGGGCTTCTGACTACCCGTAACAACTGTCAAAGATCCACGAATGACAGCCGGGACCAACAGCTTAACGTGCTTTCCGAGGCACGGAGGGGTCTCAGTATGTAAAGATGGTCACCCATCCACAGACCAACCGCGGCAAGCGTAGCTTAACCTGACCGATCGACCTGTGCGGCTGTTATTATTTAGCCACGGGCCCCTCGATATACCTCTGTTATTAGTATGTCTAATTAAGATTGTAATGTAATGGTCATCATAAGGAAGAACGCTGATGTCTGAGATACAGATTTTTATTTAGTTCAGACACAGATGCCTTTAGTATAAAATTAAGAAAACTTGAATGTGTCCTGTATATCTGGTCAAATGTAACATATGTTCAAATAAATTATTATTATTATAGTTCAACAACATTCATTGCGCTATTTAAGTAGTTGAGCAGACAAATTTTTCGAATATTGAATTAGCAAAGAATGAACAATACCCTTCAAAATGGTTCAGATTGGGATTGATAGTATCTTCAGCAACTAGGGTGCTGCTCCCTAAGCACAAAATCGTCCAGTAGGTTAGTTAATCCATCGTAGGATAGTGCGAAGTTACGGGCGATTCCTACTCAGTATTCCCTACGGACATAAGATTAATTTGGGGCCCGACAAAAGAATGAATGACACCACGATTTGACAATTGACTCTAGTCTCGAAGTGTTTATGCCCGTTCAAAAAAATTCATTAATCGGGTGTTGGGTAAACTCCGAAGTTACGAGCTACATTCGGACGGATCCATATCTTCGTAGAGTGGCTTGCTCTCCTGGCGCATTCAAGGAGCGAAAATGTACAGCAATTTTCAAATATATTATATTCCCTTTCGACATACTTAATTTCACTCTTTCGATGTCACCTACATTCGAAATGTAGTCGAAAAAATGTTAAGGTGCACGTAAAAATTACCCTTACGGTCACATTATCATTCCTTGACTGTACATTAAAAGCTCATTTACACGAGTAGAGCTTCTCGCCCATCGAAAAGCGAGAATGATAATGCAAGTCTCTTAAGTAAGATTCACATGAGGTGGTCCCATACAAAACCGCCCATTTTACAATTGAGAGATCAATACAAAATCAATTTAATAATATGTATCCCACAAATTATTATTATATCAAGATACCTCTGCTGTTAATATTAACATTAACAAAGAAAAAAGAAAATAAAACAATACAAAAGAGTCCTCTATCGAATTAAAAAAGAACGATTGTGAACGAAATGAATGAGCAAGCGCATCACTAGATTGACGTTTCAATTAAAAATCGTTTATTTGTAAAATTAAAATCACGCATCGTGTCGATATCTTTTGTCGGCACGTCACTACATCACTAGCCCTTTCTATAGTGCTGATACAATCTTTTGTGCTTAATTATCGATGAATGGAGTACAAAGGATTCGTTATTTGTTAAGTCTATTAGTTTATAATTATTAAAAGTCTGTGAGTTGATTACCCACTGTGAAAGTAATGTCGAAGTCAAAATGAAATATATATATTTGTAGAGCATCATAATAAGAGACAAGTTATAATTATGAATAGTCTTTGTTTAAAACAACGGCCAAGTGCGTGTCGGACAACGCACAATGAAAGGTTCCGTAGTTGGGATGAAGAAACTTAGCTTTGTATTTCATAAAAAGTTCTCTCATACATCGCAATATGTACGTCACAAAGTTGGAGAATTGACGTATACATATTGCGACAATTTGTAAAAATATTTATTTATGTGATAAAACTACAAATGAATGACTTATTAGTGGACTCTTTCTAGACCTTGCATCTTGCTAAATTATATGATTCTAGGTCAACAGGTTCATGTTTGATTTATTTGCGACTGTCAAAAAATGTCGCATAAATGGCAGTATATTTTAATTGGGCGCGACTGAGAAGTTTGATTTTTTTAGAGCTCCAAGGGACCGTGACGTGCATATACGTACGACTAATCATTTCAACTTGATAGTAATTAGTAAATGCATAAACAGATTTTCGGAAAAATAATTGTACAGACGCCAGCAGGTCAAGCTACCCGAAACTGTCAAATTTTCCCAATCAACCTTGAACCTTAATGCTTTAGCGATAAAGTTGAAAATCCATAAAAAAAAACTGACAGATTGTAGCAGCTTTATGTGCTGGCGCGTCTGTACATTCAGAACAGAAAAGAAGATGTACCGACATAGTATGCTTAGATATGTAGTTTGGTACTTTGGTCATGTTGAGACGATGAATGAAAGGCATCAATAGGTATTTACAAGGCATGAAGGCAGATGTGGGGCCCGTGGCTAAATAATAACAGCCGCACAGGTCGATCGATCAGGTTAAGCTACGCTTGCCGCGGTTGTTCTGTGGATGGGTGACCATCTTTACATACCGAGACCCCTCCGTGCCTCGGAAAGCACGTTAAGCCGTTGATCCCGGCTGTCATTCGTGGATCTTTGACAGTCGTTACGGGTAGTCAGAAGCCCGAAAGTCTGACAACCAGTCTTACCAAGGGGTATCGTATTACCCAGTAACTGGGTTGTGGAGGTCAGATAGGCAGTCGCTCCATGTAAAATACTGGTATTCAGCTACATCCGGTTAGACTGGAAGCCGACCCCAACATAGTTGGGAAAAAGCTAGGCAGATGATGATGAAGGCAGATGTGAATGGAGGAATGGAGGGAAGGGACGCCCTACAAGGACAAATAGTGACCTTATTGGTGATGTTCCTCTGAAAGGTTAGGAGCGTAGTACTTACACACTCGCAATCGGCGTGCGTGTATAACCAGAGGGGCAATTCGAACGTTCACAGTGTGATCTCAGTCTCATTCTGTCAAAAAACACTTCTAATATCCCTACATTTTGACAAGTTTTTGACATTTGTTTGTCGCTGAGATGAGACTGCGTCTACGTAGATTTTGAACGTTTTAAATTACGAGAATTGGCCTTCAGTTGTATGAACGTAGACGAAGCAAAGAAGTATGTAAGGATCGCAACAGTTCTGTAGTTTGTGCCTACCCCTAATTGAGAAAGGCTTGAGTGTATGGTAGGTACAGTCAGCTATAAAACAATGCCGTTTCGTAAAGTGGAATAACTATAAATTATTTGTGTTGTACTTGTTGAACGCAGTATACAAACATATCGTTGAACCGGCTCTGATCTGTAAAAAATCTCTCTGTAAAAACTTACGTGAAGTGACCTGTCCATTTGATGCTAGGGATTGACACTATATTGACAGCTCACTTCAAGGTCACTTCACCTAAGTTTTCAAGGTGAGAATTTCCCAGACACACAGACATCGGCTGTGGTCAATGCGAACGGAGATTAGGTACGTAAGCTACTGATTTTTTTCCCAATGGCATGCAGAACTACTACTAATCATAAGTATGCTAAACATTAGCTATGCATTTCATCACCACTGCTCCCAAAACGGTGAAGGAAAACATAGTGAGGAAATCGGCATGTCCTAGAACCAAAAAATTAAAAAAATGTGACAATGTGCGCTGGGCCCGCATGGTGGATTACGGCCCACTCCCTCTAACAGAGGAGACCTGTATCCCAGCACTGCATGGGAACACTATAGGCTGATTATGTATGCAAAACTAATCGCGACTATTATTTAGTTGATCTAGTTAATATTGAACGGAATAGTTGTTCGTTCCCACGCGTACAAACGACCTTGTGATTAGCTAATAAAATATTCGTTGAATAGGCGGAAGCGACAGCGATTTTGACCTTATTCTTAGATCGATACAAAACGGCAGAAACCTTTAACTGTCTTCTTCCTATCCTGTGTGCCTGTCCTTGTACCATGTTGCTTGAGGACGAAAATATTTTAATGTCATGTATTTAAACGGACCCCGAATGTGCCTCTTTTTGTGAGCCTAAAAAAATCCCATTTTGATGTCCTAAAAATTCTTAATAGCCAAATTATCTGAGACTAATTTATTTGGTCACAGTCCTAACCTAACCTAACCCATTTGTTCGGGGTGCCCTAGCTTAGTTACTGCGGCCAACTTTGAGAAAGGGCCGGAAAGTTAAAATGAGGCTCATTTATGAAAAAAGTCTATATCATTAGGTCAATAAGTTTTTAGAAGATCATCACTTATTTCCCTTTGTTAATCCTCCTTTCTTCTTCTGTATTATTCACTCCCTTTTCATTCATCTAATCTCTTACACAATCCAAGCATTTGTTCTTTTTTTTTCTTTTTGTCCCCCGTCCGTCCATATCATAATCATGATAATGGTCCCACTGCTGGGACACAGGCCTCCTCTCTGTGAGAGGGAGTGGGCCGTAATCCACCACGCGGGCCCAGTGCCGGTTTGTAGATGTCACATGTCTTCGAATTTTCGGTTCTCGGATATGCCGGTTTCCTCATGATGTTTTCCTTCACTGTTTTGAGATCAGTGGTGATGATATAATTTACACACAGTGCCTAACTGGGTTCAAACGTACGACCTATTTACAACTTGTAAATCGCGGCCATGTCCACTGAGCCACCACTGCCCTGTCCATCCATCAACATTTATATTCATCACCCTAAAAAAAAAAGGCTCGTGCATTTCTAAAAACACAACCAAAACATGCAAATAAAAACTAAAAACCACACGCACAACCCTAATAAACACAGTAGTATAACAACTAAAACACTCACCTACACATAAATAAACTTGGTAACTTATAACCAATCACGATACTTAATTAGATTGGTAATTAAAAGGAAATAGCACCTGGCGTCGCATTAAAAGTAACTCAGGCGTGGTCACGACCGACAGTGCCTGGATGCCTGCCCGCTGCCGCTTATCGCTACATCTTAGTGATGTGACAGCTGCTTTACTACCATCCGGGTGTGTGTTTGATATTGCTAATAATGCTGCTTAGGGCTGTAGGTTATATTGAGTGGAGATTTTTTTTATTGGCCTATACTGTTCCTTTGCTGGGCAAAGGCATCCCCAAATCCTTCCAGGAACTCTTAGGAGTGGAGATTAAGCCTAATTATTTAATCAATACACACATACACATAGGCTAAAAATCCTACCAATCCTTTAAAACTTTAAACTTTCGCGTTTAATAATATTAGTTATTATTAAACGCGAAAGTTTGTATGGATGAATGGATGGATGTTTGTTATTCTTTCACGCAAAAACTACTAAACGGATTTAGATGAAACTTGGTACACAGATATTTTATAACCAGAATTAACATATAGAATACTTTTTATCACAATATTCCCACGGGATCGAAACTTATGCGGGTGAAACCGCGGGGCGCAGCTAGTAAATAATAAATATGTAATGTAGGTACAAATTATACTTAGTTGTACAAATATTTTTATCTATCTACCTACACACAT
The DNA here is from genome assembly GCA_945859715.1 of Apamea sordens. Classification (NCBI taxonomy): domain Eukaryota; kingdom Metazoa; phylum Arthropoda; class Insecta; order Lepidoptera; family Noctuidae; genus Apamea; species Apamea sordens. The sequence continues at coordinate 16,895,868 of OX244001.1, forward strand.
AAATAAAATTGAAGTGTCTATTTGTAATGCTAAAATAACAGCTTTTTTATTAAATGCATATGAAATTAATAGCTACTTATAACAAAAAAACTCTTTTTTTGTCCTGCTCTCAATTTCTATTTATATATGTCTATTTGTTCCGACTAATCTCTATATTATAAGGTTATAAGGAGTAACTAAGGCTACTTTCACTTTAGAAACAAACTAGCAGCGCAAAAGAAAATCCCATTAAATGCAATATATCGTTTTCCTACATGCACGCGAATGGAGTCGCGGACACAGCTGGAGGATTATAAACATACGATCTTGCATCTTACATCTTTTCCTGCGTGTCTTGGACCACCATGCATCCAGGGAGAATTAATTGATAAAAGCTGACGAAAGCGCCGTCCTGCAGTGCGATTCTGTAACCATCTCACCGTGAAAACTTAGGTGAAGTGAGCGTGGAGTGAGCTGTCATTCCAAATAATGCTAGGGATTGACACGACTGACAACTCACATCAAGCTCACTACACTTGAGTTTTCACGGTGAGATTTTTACGGAATCGACCGGCTGTGGTGGATTAGGTCCCGGGCTGACAAAATTACTATTAAAGAAAAACTCGCTTGTGTTCGAAAGGACATACAGAATTGTACATTACAGCCAAAGGGGGCGAACCAGTCAGAACACAAGTTCAGACCCTGAGCTGTTAATGACAATCCTAGTGGAAAACTCAATGACATTGCCCAAAGGCGGGATTGAACCAAGACACCACACTCAGCTGTCACACTTGTAACCACTAGACCATAGGAGACATTCATAAATGTTTAAAAATTCGCTTACTTCAGTCGGGAATCGAACCAACTCGAATGCATAAAAAATCCAGCGTGGTTTGACCAGAGTCGATTGATCGAATGACCTCCAAGATCCGCAATAGCCCCTGTAGCCTCATGTTTCATGGTGCTACAGTGACCATGGCATATCTTACTTCAGCCGGGAATCGAACCAACTCAAATGCGTAAAAAATTCAGCGTGGTTTGACCAGACTCGATTAATCGAATGAACCCTAAGATCCGCACTAGCCCCTGTAGCCTCATGTTTCATGGTGCTACAGCGACCATGGCATATCTACTTCAGTCGGGAATCGAACCGACCTAAAAGCGTAAAAAATTACATTCAGATTTTTTTGCCAACAATCTATAGAGTCAATCAATAGCGATTTATCTCAGCACAAAAAAATAGGTACTTAATAAATCCTTCCTACGTCGACACATAGGTTCAAGCTCGTAAACTTTCGTCTCGTAATAGTAGCGGGTTCGGTTCCGACCTAATTCCGCAACAATCAACCACTCTACACTTTCCTAACGCTAACCATTTACAACCTTAACAACAGTAGTTACGGTTGGAATTAGGATACAGCGTGATTAAAAATAGTCTGCAATCTATGTTGCAGTTTGTACAATGTACAATGTGTACGGGAGCGACAAGGGTTGTCAGACATAGAAGTTTTTTTTTTTCATTCGGGATAATTATTATAAGTACAATCAGCCTCTGCTCCAGTGCTGGGACACAGGCCTCTTCGCGGTGAGAGTGAGTGTGCCATAATCCACCATGACGCCGGCCCGGGTTGGTAGATGTCACATGTCTTCGAATTTTTGGTTCTAGGATATACCGGTTTCCTCACGATGTTTTCCTTCACCGTTTTGAGAGCAGTGGTGATGAAATAATTTACACAAAGTAAAGCGCCTGACTGAACAAACTCGGTAAGTCGCGACCCTTACCACTGAGCAACCACACTGCTCTCTCATTTGTGCCCAGTTGGTAGCAATAGCAATAAGCTCTCCCCCATGTTAGGTAAAAAACATCAATGGATAAATGAAGGTGAACTACATACTACATCTTCGGAGTCTGCAGAGGTATACCCCCGGTTCACACCTATATTAAAGTTATGAGTGAGTATCCACTTTTCGCGCCAATGTCCTCTCGACTAACGCCATCCATGAGGATTGCCACACAACAAAAAAACGGTACCTTCTAATAAATTGGCAACCCTAGATAGTGCGCAGCCGCGGGGCAGTTTATCATTTCGGCCCGTTATCTAAGTAACTGCAATCCACTTGGCCGCTTCACTTGTCTAAGAGTCGCAGGTGGCCAGGCCCTTCGGTTTTACGCCGGGGTCAATGACCAGCCGCTACTTAAGATCTGTATCCGATTCATCAGCTGCTAAATGTGATGGTCTTTATTTTTCATTAAAGTAGGGTTTTTGTATGAGTCTCCTGTAAAACACTAGGCTGCCCATTTGTGACATCAGGTGGGCAGTTCCCGTATTTTTAAGATCATTCGCATTCTAATCTGAGTCTCAATCTGTTAAAAATACCTCGAACTTTTTTATACATGGTAAAATATGGCTGAACCTATTCCCTATACCAGGTATGTACTGTACCAATATTTAAAAAAAAAAACAATATTTTTTTTGACAAATTCTTAAACCTATGGGGCAATTCCTGTAATTTTAAGAACGTTCACAGTCTGATCTCAGTCTCAATCTGTCAAAAAACACCTCAAATTTCCCTACATTTTGACAAGTTTTTGACATTTGTTTGTCGCCGAGATGAGACTGCGACTAGATTTTAAACGTTTTAAATTACGAGAATTGGCCAAGATTTGATTGCGACTAGATTTTGAACATTTTTAATTACCGGAATTTGCCTTTTGCTGGCATTAGCGTAGACTTCACAGATTATTTAAACACAGGATTGGGGGTTTCAAAGAGTTCTCCTTTTTCGTTTCATTCTTGAGAATAAATAACACTGTATTATAAACTACACCAACATATTTCTAGAGCAGTGGTAGGCAACGGCCCCGAATTACGAGTTCTAGATTGTGGGTTTGAACCCAGGTAGGCGCTACTTTGTGCAAATAATTTTAACGCCACTGCTCTCAAAACCGTGAAGGATAACATCGTAAGGAAACCAGCACGTCCTAGAACCAAAAAACTTGAGAGGTGTCAAGGGACACCCGGATGGAACGAAGTTCAAAGAGAGAGAGAGAGAGAGACAGAGAAACACGCGCACGCCGCACGGCTTACAACTATAGCAAAAAGTGTCGTTCCAACTTTTGGTCTTAATTTTTTTCATCTAGCCCCCTTTCGCAACGCGCGATAAGGAACTTCGTTCCAAAAGAACCGAAGACATGTGACATCTACCAACCCGCACTGGGCCCACGTGGTAAAAAGAAAAATGTGTGTGTACAAGGGCTTAATGACCACCCTTCCTTAATGACCATCTTCGGCTCTACGGAAAAGGTTTCTCTCTCTAATTATCGGAACACAGACCTGTATAAGTAATACCAGCCTAAACGTTATTCTGCATTCTAGGCTTATTATTGCTCAAGCCACACCTTGTTTACAATAGTACGTTCCAAGTCAAATGCCAGTTGAACAATTGAACTAAAACTATCATAAGGAAAAATTTATGTAGATTTCAATCAAATGGTTCGCACAGTCAGGAGCTTTAGTTTGTGTAATTTGTTTAATCACCACTGCTCTCAAAATGGTGAAGGAAAACATCGTGAGGAAACCGGCATGCCTTAAAACCAAAAATTCGAAGACATGTTACATCTACCAACCCGCACTGGGCCCGCGTAGTGGATTATTACCAGTGATAGGAATAGGTAGTGCCTATTTGCCTAAACTTCGAAGAACAGAGAATCCCGAAATTCGAGACAACACTTTTAAATACATTAAAAAATATGTTATTTGGAATAAGTAATTCGTCTATATTTACCTAAAGTTTTTTTAACGACTGTGAATGTTATTTATTATGTTATGTCTAGTCGCAAACTTTAGGTAAATATAGACGAATTACTTATTCCAAATAACATATTTTTTTAATGTATTTAAAAGTGTTGTCCCAAATTTCGGGACAGATGTCCCGGAAAAAATTTAGTCCTAAGGAAGTCTCCGTTTCTTGTCTCTGTTCTTCGAAGTTTAGGCAAATAGGCACTACCTATTCCTATCACTGATTATTACCCACTCCCTCTCACAAAGAGGAGGCCTCTGTCCCAGCGGTGGAAACGTTATAAGCTATTATGCATACACAGCTGTGGCTTCTGAACATTAACTACAAAACCTCCTATATTCAATAGATCAATCAAGCAATACATTCTAAAACTGTTCCTCACTTGGTAACCCCTGATTTACATGGCATAAAGCTTAAACATGACATTTACTGAAGCCTGCCAGGGTAGCGGGATCGTCCGAAAGGGTTACCGCTGCCCTGGAACATAAAGGGCTCAGGAAGGAACACGGGTGGGTTTTAGTCAGTAAGAGTCTGACACTCCCTTCCGCTCCACCCAGAGCGGGAGCAGGGAGCGGGTCATTAGATGATTTCACATCCTTTAAAAAAAAAAAAAAATCAGTGGGAACGTTATAAGCTATTATGCATACACAGATGTGGCTTCTGAACATTAACAACCAAACCTCCTATATTCAATAGATCAATCAAGCAATGCATTCTAAAACTGTTCGTCACTTGGTAACTCCTGATTTACTGAAGGCATAGAGCTTAAACATGACCCGGAAATTGCTGCAATTGCTATCAGCGTACATGAAGTTAGCCTAGTAGGCAAGCAAAACCGCAAGCGTCAGCTAGTTATTTACAATTTTATCACTAATTTCCTTCGTTTATTTCTAACAAGAGACATTGGGAAACATTTGAATGGTTGATTGGCGATACAATAGAGATACGGCTCAACATGGCTTCCAATTAAACCTTAGGAGTAGGACACACCTGCGTTAATAGCTTATTTCTACGTTAGACAACCACCCAGGGGCTGCAGTCTCGACATTCATAGCGATCGCTTTACGACCGAATTCGGTCGCAAAGTCCTGTCACTCCATACATTACACTTGTCAATCCGGGACTATGCGACCGAATTCGGTCGTGAAGCGATCGCTATGAATGTCGAGATCAGCCTCAGAAGTGTGCTTACAAACTTTGCTTTACAACTGTGTAGTCTTAGCAAGCTCATATAAACCCTATAACATCACGCCGTTTGCTCCGAAGGGGTTAAGCAGAGGTGTATCTATAGTAGGTACACCCAAATTTCGCCAGCTATGTTTAAGGCCTATGTAATTATGGGTCGAGCTAATTGCGATCAATTAGGCACAAATTCAATCTCTGGGCTGATACTGTAAACTTCTATGGAAAATCCAATAAACATTTCAGGATCGAACCAAGGACCCCATGGTGATAAGTCGCGCTTGCAGTCATTCGACCAATAAGGGCGTCCAAAATCGGTTGTCAACTGGACACAATTATAGACCCCGTGCTGCTACTCAAATCTTTCATAATGGATTATTATTAGTTTTCTGATTTTACCGAAGATGAGAACTAATTTTGGCAAAAAAATGTTAACTTTTGAAGGAGCACAATTTGTATAAAAAAATTACCTCACGTATAAAAAAAAGGGTTGCACTCATCCAATGCATTCAACATTCAAATAGCTGCATATTTAATCACAAATAACACTCTTCCTTAAAGCTGAATGCATTGGATGGGTGTATCATAATTGCTACCGTGACGTCTGTGACGAACTTTATATAATTTAATTTTTTAAGCATTGTTCTCATGTAAGAGACATTGTCTTTTTGAGAATAAATATCTTTAAACCTATAATCCAATGTAATTCTGCACGACCTATGGATACCGATTTTCGGTGTTTAAGACTAACTTTACGGCCTCACATTAAACAAGGCTTCAATCTAACGACAAAGCTTTCGCAAGAGTAACCTTACGCCACCACAATAAGGGCGTGGCCAACCAAGACAGTTGAATTCGGACTCGACCAGTAATGATATTAGAATGTCATTAGATTATTCTCTAAGAGCGCGTTTACATGGCAAACCTGGTTTACAAACCATACGTATGCGGTCAAAATGTAAGAATTATGCATAAATGAAAAGCATTTTTTTTAAAATTATTATTACTGGGGAAAAATTTCAACGCTGTGGGTACAGAATGATGTCCCTACAAAATCAAAAAACAAAAAAAAAACCATGGTAACAGAAGGCCAATTCTCGTAATTTAAAACGTTCAAAATCTAGTCGCAGTCTCAGCTCGGCGACAAACAAATGTCAAAAACTTGTCAAAATGTAGGGAAATTAGAGGTATTTTTGACAGATTGAGACTGAGATCAGACTGTGAACATTTTTAAAATTACGAGAATTCCCCCTCAGGTAGCGCGTCGATGTCGCTGCCACTCTGTCCACATTATGACATGTAGCGTCAGCTAACGCTACATGTCATAATTCGGAATAGGTATTATCTTTTCATTCTTATTTACTTGACCTTTTTTTTTTTTGAGGATGGGAAATCATCAAATGAAGAAGTCATTTGATGATTTCGCCCGCTCTGAGTGGAGCGGAAGGGAGTGTCAGACTCTTACTGACTAAAACCCACCCGTGTTCCTTCCTTAGCCCTTTATGTTCCAGGGCAGCGGTAACCCTTTCGGACGATCCCGCTACCCATTTACTTGACCTTACTTATACTCCAAAACAAACGGTAATACCCATAGACTAGAATTAATTGCCTTTCTCCCATTTCTGGCAAAATATTCTCTTGGAAGGTAATTTCTACTGTATTCAAATAGATTCCTTCCATATTAGGTGTTAAGCCGTTTGTGTTATTTCATGTCGTGACTGCGTGAAGTTCCTAGAAGCTCCAAATGCTTACCAGTGCTGGTAAATTACGAGGTTTGTGGCTGTTTTGCCAGTACTGTTGGTCTAGTGGTCGAAAGCACGACTGCTGTGGGATGGGGTCCTAAGTTCGACCGTAAGGTCGGGCAGTGTTATTGGTTGGCTTTTTTCAAAGTCTGGTTTTATCATCTTCAGTTTACCCCTGTAGAGGTATTCTGTAAAAATCTAACAGTGAAAACTTAGGTGAAGTGAGCCTGAAGTGAGCTGTCAATAGTGTCAATCCCTAGCATCAGGTAGAATATCAATACCTACACTTTAAGCTCACTTTACCTAAGTTTTATGGTGAGATTATTGCAGAATACCTAGATCGGGTGATGTTGATGACATTCATTTGCAGGTTTGCCTTATTGTAAACACGTAGAGTGACAATACTTTTCATTTTGATAATTCAATAATATTCATTGCGTTATTTACGTTGTCGAACAGATGAATAGTTCAAACATATGAAGCAATGGATTTTGAATTTTCTTCAAAATCATTCGAAACATGATTGGAAGTGTGTTATGCAATTGGGGTGCTGATCTGTTTAAGTATAAAGGTTTATATTCAGATGTACCTATTTGCCACTATTCCTTGCACCTGCCTTTGCATAGGATCTTGTGAAATATGCACCTTTTCTGACCGATGCAGTACCTGCGACCTGCCACGTTCAAAAACAATGGCCTGTTCAAAGTATGCATGTGGGCTGGCACAAGAATCTAGAGTTGGTTATGTAACTTGGGCTGATTATTCAAGCGACAGATAATTTTTATTCGTGGAATAAAATTGACGTCTGACAGTTTTTGTATGGAAGAACTGTCAAAAATTCAAAATTATTCCTCGGATAAAGTTATCTGTTATCTGTTATTTAATTTAACTTTATTAAAATTCTCTGCTTCTTTCAGTAGTAGATAAAATAAAATAATATTTCGAAAATACAATTCAAATGTCAGCTCAACATCAACATGTCAGTCAAAAGGTAGCAATAGAATGGTCCATTTTTTTTTGTGGCCACCTACCCGCACCCTAATTGCGTAACACACGATCAATCGGAATCTGAATCATTTTGAAGCAAATTGCTAATTCATGGCTTCATAAGTTCGAAAACTTTGTCAGCTCAACACGTATTAATAACGCAATGAATGTTGTTGAACTGTCAAAATGAAACCGTTTCTGATTGATCGTGTGTTACGCAATTAGGGTGCATATCTATCTATACCTAATCTGCATTTGCGATATATTCGCCAAAAATGTAAACAAATATGAGTTTATGGAAAAATAACTTTAATTTCTACACAATAAAGTTCAGTTTACGCTTAAACTTCAAACATTTTTATATTTTTTTCAATAGTGCTAGTCACTGAAATAAAGTTAATAAACATTGAAATAAAGTTGATATTTGTTTAACTTGAAATAACGTCAATAAATCTATTTTGTGTATGGCTGGGTATGACGCGCTGTTCTTCTACTACGCTGCAGATTTTAATGCGGTTTTCACCATTTTTTTCCGGAAGATTTAAGCATATAATATACATTAATATTAAACTTGATTAAAAAAAGAAATCCCGATGTTTTGTCGGGTCATAAAAACCGTGCGAAGCAGGGGCGGGTCGCCAGTTAATTATAATCATGTGTAGCGCAGGGCTGGTACACACGGCTACACGTCAAGCTATACAAAACCAGTTTGTCTTGGCCTCACTTTGTATGATATTTTCTCACAATGAACGGTCAGTTAATACTGGTTTTGCATAGCTTGATGTGTAGCCGTGTGTACACTTTTCTACAAATACTGACCTGCTATAAGAGTTTCTGGTGGCAACAAGTTTATCTTCAATATATTTTATTGGCATCGCCGTATTATCTTATTGTAACATAATAAAAATCACTAACATCTTATAACTTGGACCGCTTCATTCATTGCAGCAGGAATTCGTGAAATGTTCGCAATGCACCGTTGTGAGCTACTTCCTCACGCAAACCCTGGGACCTAGGTTTATAGTACCTACCTACATAATTTAATACCTGTATACCACTTAGATTGTTCGAGTATATTAAGACTTAATGTATACTCGAACAATCTAAGTGGTATACAGGTATTAAATTATGGTAGTAATAGGTACCTTAAGCTTTCACATAACGCTGGTGGAGCCTGCACCCTAATTGCATCACACTATCAATCTGAATCATTTTGAAGGATATTGCTAATCCATTGCTTCATATGTTAGAAAAATGTGTCTGCTCAACCACGTGAATAACGCAATGGATGTTGTTGAAGTGTAAAAATGAAAGCGATAGCTATACTGAGTGTGTTACGCAATTGCACCGCTGGATGGGACTGGCGAGCGAGGAGTTTGGCTCAGGCAAAGAGAGGACTATGTCCAGCAGTGGGTAAAGTCAGGCTGTGGATAATGATGATGATAAGGTATTTGTGAAGCAGCACGACCGAGGTAGTACTACTATACCATACTACCGACTACCGCCTAACAGCGTTGCTATAATCTGGTTTGAAGGATGGTGTAATTATTTACATGAAATATGAAACATTTCAGCTCTGTTCCTGGGGGATGGCAACGCATCTATCCTGCATTCGCGATTTATTTACCAAAACTGTAAACAAATTCATATTTAAACTCATGTTTATGTAAAAATAACTTTAATACCTACACAATAAAGTTCAGTTTACGCTATAACTTCAAACAATTTATAACTTTTTATAACTTTTTCCATAGTGCTAGTCACTCTGAAATCATTTTAATTACCATTGAAATAAAGTTGATATTTGTTTAACTTGAAATAGTATCAATATGAAACATTAGTTTGAGTAGACTTTACAATACCTCTGATATTGCAGATATCCTCCACACTTTAATCACGTGGAGTTAAGCTTATTTTACCTGTAACCTTTATAACTCTTTAGCCCACATTTGCACGACGTAAAAAATATCGCGGCGGGATTTTATCTCGTACTGGATTCTCAACTCACGGTGATGAGAATACAATGCGCGACAAAATCGCCGCCCGTAAGGCATAATTGTCGCAGACTCTATCCATTCTTTGTTAATGTATAATCAGCATCACAAAGGTTTTTTAATTTCAAAACTACGTTCAATAGATCGTGGTAATCGATAAAAACAACAAAAAAGTACCTACGAGCAATTTAACAGGTAAATAATATCGATATGACTCGATACCTGCAATCGTTGCGTCATTAATCGACTAAGATCGGAATGCTACCATTGTTTCGTGCAATAATTCTAAGTGACTAACATTTTATTGGATTATAAACTCTATTTCTAGAACGGTATGACCCAAAATTGGTTGTGTAATAATAAATCGTTCAAGGTCGCCCAAACAGCTCGATTTCGTTTACATTCTGCTGGGTAGAACATTGTTTAAGAATTTCCAGATGTTGTCTGTGGTGTTTTAAACCATGACGGTGTACAAAATGTAGGAAAATGCACCAGACCAATACCACCGGATGTTAGTCTGGTGCATACTACAAAACCAATTAAGACAAAAATTTGCGCACAAATTGTCAAACTAAAGTTAACTGCTGCTGAATTTCACACAGCCAATCAAATCTCTGGACATGATATTAAAATCATTCAGCAATATTTTTTTTCATGTGTTTTGGCAGGTTCACACAGCGTGCATACCATGATCACTTCTAGCTATTCTCTTATCTCTACGAAGAACAGTAGGGCTTTTCTCTACGTATATAAATCTCACCAAGAAAACTAGGGTGAAGTGAGCTATCATTCCACCTGCAGTGCGATTCTGTAACCATCTCACCGTGAAAACTTAGGTGAAATGAGCGTGGAGTGAGCGGCCATTCCAACTAATGCAAGGAATTGACACTATTGACAGCTCACTCTAAGCTCACTTCACCTAACTTTTCACGGTGAGATCTTTACAGAATCGAACGGCTGATACTAGGGATTGACACAATTGACAGCTCACTCTAAGCTCACTTCACCTAACTTTTCACGGTGAGATCTTTACAGAATCGAACGGCTGATACTAGGGATTGACACAATTGACAGCTCACTCTAAGCTCACTTCACCTAACTTTTCACGGTGAGATCTTTACAGAATCGAACGGCTGATACTAGGGATTGACACAATTGACAGCTCACTTCAAGCACACTTCACTTAAGTTTTCACAGTGACATTTTTACAGAATAGGTCGGCTGACATATAGGTTTCTATACAAATTGTGTTTTTTTTTTCATTTTTGACGTCGCCCTGGCGCGTAACAGTGTTTCAACAATCTACCATTTTGTCTTTCGTTTCTATAACAGGTTTCTACGTTGGTCCTGCTACTCGTGCAGATAGCACCTATCCCGTATCTTAACACAAATTAACTTAAATAACATTTTATTTCTTTGTTCCAGAACAAAAAACCACAACAACGAACGATGAACTAAACCGCTAACAAATAACAAAGTCGCATGCTCTCAAACACCGAGCAAAAATGCGCTCCTGTCGGCAATCGTCGGCGAACGTGTGACTGTAGGCCAAGTATGTCCAAGTGCCAGTGATCTAGAGGACTCAAAATGGCGCATAAAGTGAAGAACAACCATTACGTGGCGACGCACAGGTCTGGCGTGGACTCTCCATCGTCGGGGGGTTATCATCACAGAGCTTCGTCGAGAGAGGAGAATGACAGTCATCGGGCACCGTCGGAGAGGACGCTGTCGGAGTACACGGTAAGGGTAAGATCATCTTCTATGTTTTTTTTTTTTAAACGTTGCCCCACACTAGGAATTTCTCCTGTGTCGTGGGTGCGTCACAAACATTTAAACTCACATACACAAACAGCCAGACCCGGAATAACTGTAGGCCATACAAATATTTGTTCCGTGCGGGAATCGGACCCGCGACACGCAGCGCAGCAGTCACCGTGCCATTTCTGCTAATCCCGTACGGTATCAATCCGCACCCAACCCAACCCGCACTGGGTTAGCGTGGTGGATTACGGCCCATTCCCTCTCTCAGAGAGGAGGCCTGTATCCCAGCAGTGGGAAATGTTATATCGTACGGTATCTGCTGTAAAGAGCAGTAGTGGTCCATTGGTAACGGCTGCGACTTGCGTAGGTCGTAGGTTCTAACCCAAATAGGAATTCTAGAGTCATCGAGGTCTTGTTTATGGAATCCTGAAAATGATAACATAGTTCAGTATAATTTATTAACAAATTAAACAGAAACCCGAAAATGTACAACCGGCCGCACGTGTGTGGTAACAAAACCAGCGGGGTAGTTGCGTAACACACAATCTATAAAAAAAGTAGCAATGGCTTTCATTTTGACAGTCCAACAGCATTCATTGCGTTATTTACGTTGTTGAGCAGACACATCTTTCGAACTTATGAAGCAATGGATTAGCAATATCCTTCAAAATGATTCAATAAAGGTTCAAATAAAGGTGCTGTATAAAGCTGGCCTCTTATTCTATTGAAGCTCTGTACTACGCTAGGCTAGCTCAAGGTCCTGTCGGGGGAGCGGTGAATGCTTATGCGAATCCCGCACCCCCGGCCAGGCCATAGGCAGAGATGGAACACCGCGGTGGTTTTAGCCGGTAAGAGTCGGTAGAGATACCCCTCTGTACCCCCATGATGGAGGAAGTCCATGAGGATTTCCACCGTGCAAAAAAAAGCTACTTCAAGATCAAGGCGTTACCGCGCACATGTGGTCGACTGTACCTACATTGTATACAAATTCGACTGCACAAGTTATCAATTAAGATTATGGTTGTAAACATGATGGGGAATGCGAAGCTAATATCGGATTATAAGCTGTTTTGGCCACGGCCTCAAGTTGTAAGCGACTAGCGATTTTGTATCCACAAATGCGTAATAAAATCTGTTTTAAATATGGATAGTAACCATAAAGACTAGTTAGCTTAGTTATCTGTAAATATTAACTTACTCGACGTAACGACAAGAAATCAAAATGTATTTGTAATTCTTCTTTGAATAAACGATTTTAATGCAGAATGCAATGCAAATGTTTTCATGCAAATAAATCATTTCAGATTTTTTCATACTTACTCATCTTAACGGATCTGCAGTGCGATTCTGTAACCATCTCACCGTGAAAACTTATGTGAAGTGAGCTTGGAGTGAGCTGTCATTCCAACTAATGTTAGGGATTGACACTATTGACAGCTCACTCTAAGATCACTTCACCTAACTTTTCACGGTGAGATTTTTACAGAATCGATCGGCAGCTACTAACATCGTTTTCATAAAGAAGAGGCGCGTTGAATTTATATAAATCAAGTCGTTTTACTATAACTTGTTTACCCACATGCCATACCTAGTCCTATAAAAACGCTCTTCTCTTATAACTTGCGCTAAAAATTCCTTCCAGCAAAACCAAAACCCTACTTCGATATTTACACGTTGCAATGTGCTCAAATCATAAACACAATGAAAATGTCGTAATTTGATAACTGTACTTAAATTATTGATGAGCTGTGGTGGCCCAGTGGTAACGTAACGGTCGCGACTTACGAGATGTAGGTCGTAGGTTCGAATCCTGACAGGCGCTAGACTTTATGTAAATTATTTCATCACCACTGCTCTCAAAACGGTGAAGGAAAACATCGTGAGGAAACCGGCATGTACTAGAACATGTTCAGCAGAATACTCCCACCCACATCTCGCCATTCTTGTAATAGACGATACGAGCCTATACCAAGCACAAAGCTACTCCTGAAAACTTCCTTCTGTAAAAGAAACTCAATAACACCACGAACCGGGGTTAAAAATGAATAAAATGCCATCTCAAAGCTTCTCTTTGAGGAATGCAGACTGAACGTTAAGTATGTCATAGCCGAAGTACTAAAATTCGGGTTATTTGAAGCAATGTTTCCTGTGTTTTCCAGACGATGGACGAGAGGACCCGGTCGCCATCAGGCGAGCACAGGAATGGAAGACGGCAGCAGCAACCCAACGGCTCTCCAAGAGCTGACTCTGAGACCGACGTGTATGTCACCAGTGCCGCGTACAGAGCACCTTCAGAAATCAGGTAAGGGCGAGCAATCAACTTAGTATAGGTATCGCAGTCCACTGCTGAACATTGGCCTCTAACAACACCCGATTCTCCGACTTTCGTCGGTCAATCTAGCTAGAGGTCGAGTCCGACCGAAAATGTTTTTTTTTGGCCGAATATGAAAAGTTCGGCCTGATTTTCGGCCGAAAACCGAATGTCTTTTTGTTTGTCGATAGGTTCTTTCCTGGTAAAAGTAAAAGTTATGCAGTGTCGGTCTTGTAATCAGTATATTAAACCGTTTTAAACTGTAATCTCACGAAACTTTATAGGCACTGTTTTCAAAAACGTAATTATTAATTTTCTGGAATTCGTACTCCGAGCCCCAAGATACAGACTAACTGTCTAGTTTGGGGCTCACTAGCAAATACCATATTGTAACCTAGCTGTAGATAATATTTTAAGCCACTCATGTCGTTTCAACTTACTGTTAACCTGTGAACCTGCTTACTGTATTACCTGGATAATAAAATATGTTCTATTTTAATATTTTCTAATTAGTTATAAATTCGCTCGGACTCTAGCATCATATACAATATATTGTTTACCTATGCATAATTATCAAACTTAAACTCAAATCATTTAATTCAACTAAACCAATTACAGGCACTTTTGAATTGTCAAAGGGTCGATCAGTCAGAAAGATGAAGCTAGTTACCCATTCCTGAGTGTAGGTACTTATGGAGAAGAACGGGCAAGAAACTCCATGGACACTCTTTTAAATCATAAAATTGTTACAAAATATTTGATTACATCATTCGTGTTGAAATTAACCATGTGAGAACGATGTATCATCATTTCCCTTCTTCGGAACTACCATTATTATCAACTGCCAGTTAGAACAATGTAACTCAAATTATAAGCATTTAGAAAACACTTACCCTCGACGATCATCTAAACTTTTGGCAAGTTTGCATGATGACCTCCCATCGTAAAGTGTTTCATGACTTTAATCTTAACTCATAGTGTTATTGTGGAGTTCACTGACTCATGTAAATACACCGTTACCCTGTATTGGCCCCGCTAAGTCCTTAAATCCCACTAATTTAGACCAACGGAGCTCGATACGTGCGCGGGCGCCTAGCGTCCCCGAAATGAGACAGACGAGCGGTTGGGCCGCTTTGGGGCCCCCAACCATAGTCACTGATAGGGCAGTTCATGTGCAAGCCAAAGTGACAGTTTCATGCATGTTTTTTTTGTGACAATTAGACAAGTTTTCTTTTCTTTCTTCAATAAAGGTACACCCATAGTGCACCGCACACACGGTTCGCAATTCTTTAACACTTCGCTAAATAATATTCGCGGTCGCAAAGTTCTGTCACTCCATACATTACACCTGTCAATCTGGGACTTTGCGACCGAATTCGGTCGTAAAGCGATCGCTATGAATATCGAGACTGCTGGGGCAGTGCGAGTTGGTGGACTATCAATTTGTTTTATAAAAAAATGACTATTTTCAAAATGATTTTTTTTGTTAGAATGCTTCAAGAAGAAAGAAGGGTAATATATAAACTTCTTGGTACAAAAAAACCACTGAGTTCCTACCGCCCGTTTGCGCAGCTCTCTCACCGAACAAAACATTTTACATTAAACGCGTGGATTGACGGAAAATTGCTCTAAAGGCAATTTTACGGTGCATGTATGAATCATGGAGGCACAGATCTTCGAATCGTACTAGAAACAATCTCGAGGTACGAGGTACCTAGAACGAAGAGTTATGTAAAACTTAGAGGTCTTATATGACCGGATATTCATTTATCAATATTGGCAGCATTTAGGACAGAATGAAGAGTATTTAATTTATATTTTCTAATAAATGATAAATTATTTATCTATGTTAATTTTATGTTGGGCTGGGCAAACATCTCGCACATAGTTTTCCAATTTCTGTAAATAGGTTTTAAAAAACACTTTCAAATGTCAAAATTAAATTAAGTATGTTTTAAAATTAGATGAGGTTTTTGTGCTTAAATAGTTTTGTATGGAACTCAACAATAAGATTGACAAAGTACCTAGGACTGCCTTCGAAAAATGTAAACAAAAACGAGTTTATAGAAAAATAACTTTAATTCCTACAAAATAAAGTTCAGTTTACGCTACAACTTCAAACATTTTTATAACTTTTTCAAAAGTGCTAGTCACTGAAATCGACTTAATTACCATTAAAATAAAGTTGATATTTTTTTTACTTGAAATAACATAAATTAGAAACAAAGAATATACAGCAAATTTAATTATTTCTGCATATACCAATAAATATTGTACAGTCAGCAATAAACGTTTTATAAGGATGACAAATTTAGTGTGACTATATAATTATTGAAAAGTTGAGAACATTGTGAAGACACCAATTAATATAGTTGGTCTAAGTATCCTACAGCAATCGCTCTTATTATGATGTTTACACATGCAAAGAACACCATAAATAGCTATATCGATACAATACAAAATACTCGCTTAAACCAAACAAATGTACAGTTACGTTGTAAATCAATGCTCGTATAATTCTCTGCCGACAGCGCAATGATGACGGGACACGGGAATCGAACCCAAGCATCTGGGGCACGATTTATTAGCTCCTATGTACGTACTTACCTCGGAGTTCAATCGAACGTTTTAGGTCTCACTGCACATACCGTGTCGTTTCAGGGACATGGCAGATCCGTATACTAAAAGGGACTTAATATCGGTGTATACGGTCAGCCCTAAATCGTACTTGTCGTTAATTCCCCCACAACATCTACCTAACTTTGTCCAAACTATGTTGGATTCAGCTTCCAGTCTAACCGGATGCAGCTGAATAATATCCCTATAATAATAATAATATCCCTGGACATTTCACACAGCGCCATCTAGTCCCAAGCTAAGCAACCTAATGCTTGTGTTATGGTAACAAGATGGCTGATAAACTACTTATATACAGTTTTTTTTGTTGTAAATACATACATATTATAGATAGAAAAACACCCAGACTCGGAACAAATACATGTAGGTCATACAAATATTTGTTCCGTGCGGGAATCGAAACCGCGACACGCAGCGCAGCAGTCAATCGCTTAACCACTGCGCCAACCGTGCCGTCAAATCGTTCGTCGAATACCAACATTTTACATGGAGCGCCTGTCTATTTAACCTCCACATCCCAGTTACAGGGTAATACGATACCCCTTGGTAAGACTGGTTGTCAGATTTTCGGGCCTCTAACTACACGTAACTATTGTCAAAGATCTACAAATGACAGCTGGGACCAAATCAAAAGTCATTTATTCTAATTAGGCTGAGAATCAGCACTTTTCGAACGTCAAAATTACAAAAGACAGTCCCCCAAAACGCCCGCCCTTCACCACTTCCTAGTGCTATCGCTGGGAAGAAGAAGGACAATGGCTTAACGTGCTTTCCGAGGCAATAGTAGTTGAGCAAGTCATCAGGAGTGGTGTCAATTTGGTGATATGATCTCGAGGATGTCACGGGAAATGAACGAACCAGCCCCGTACCTAATACCAGCTTTGATATCTTTTTTATCGAAGCACGACAAAGGAACCGTGTGAAACATTCCAAAATTCATTCATTTCTAAATTCTAAATCAACAGTAGCGTCCGTAGGAAAAAAAAACACTTAATTCGGTACAGTCAACGTAAAAAGGCCATCAAATATAAAAAGTAACATGGGCTGCCGTAACGACGGTGTCAGGGCGAAACGAATTTACTTTACTTTTTCTGCCGTCCCCTTGGATTGTGTGACGATACAGGAATCCTTCAGGGTTGTCGAATGGTTTACAAGAAACTTAAATCGATGAGGCTTTGTAGAATAGGTACCATCATCATTCCCCGGAGTAGTGCATAGAGCACACATATTTCGCCAGTTATGTAGTAACTAGCTGCGCCCCGCGGTGTCACTCTTATAAGTTTCGATCCCGTGGGAATATCGGGATAAAAAGTATCCTGTGTTAATCCTGGTCGTATTTCTACATCGTTCTCACATGGTTAATTTCAAAACGAATGATGTAATCAAATATTTTGTAACAATTTTATGATTTAAAAGAGTGTCCATGGAGTTTCTTGCCCGTTGTTCTCCATAGGTACCTACGCTTTGGAATGGGCAACTAGCTTCATCTTTCTGACTGACCGACCCTTTGACAATTCAAAAGTGCCTGTAATTGGTTTAGTTGAATTAAATGATTTGAGTTTGAGGTCATAAACTATCTGCGTGCCAAATTTCATCCAAATCCGTTCAGTAGTTTTGGCGTGGAAGAGTAACAAACATCTATCCATCCATCCATCCATACAAACTTTCGCGTTTATAATATTAGTAGGATTAGCTTCTGCCGGCGACTTCGTCCATGTAAAACTTTTTGTTCCCCCGAGGCCCCGACCCACCCCGTGGCATTACATCGCCCGTCCTATTACTTCGTTTTCGCTTAGCGGTCTTTCTGACTTTCTTACTCAGCTCCTTAGGGATGTAGCGTGATATTAAATAGCCTATAACCTTCCTGAAGAATTGGGCTATCGAATGCAAAAAAAAAAACAAATCCGTCTGGTAGTTCCAGAAATTAGCGCGTTCAAACAAACAGACAAACTTTTCAGCTTTATTATTATTATTAGTATATACATAGATATAGATTAGGTCCCATGAAATAGGGAGCTTCTCAAGAAAAATTAAAGCTTAAGGCTGATGAATTCCCTACCTACTTCAGCTGTCATGCAGTTCCAGTCTGAAGGCTATGGCCGATGTGATTAAAGGCACATGAGAAATTTTAGCCTGTTTCCGCGATGGAAACGCATCTGCCTTCATAAACTTTTGGTATTGTAGATGTTCATTAGCGACTGGGTCCCTTTTAATGGCAAGCGACATCGTGGCAGGCCCAGACGGAGATGGCGGGATGAGCTGGACTTCTTCAGCAAGAACTGGTCCGTAGCAGCTTTGAACATAGAGAAGTGAAAAGAGAGTAGGTAGGCTTTTGCCCAGCAGTGGGACATTACAGGCTAATAAAAAAAACTTGAGAGGTGTCAAGGGACACCCGGATGAAACGAAAAGTTCAAAGAGAGAGAGAGAGAGAGAGACAGAGAAACACGCGCAAGCCGCACGGCTTACAATTATAGCAAAAAGTGTCGTTCCAACTTTTGGTCTTAATTTTTTCCGTCTAGCCTCCTTTCGCAACGCGCGATAAGGAACTTCGTTCCAATAATAATTAGCGACTAACCATCAAGTGGTCTGTCGGCTTGTTTAGATTAACAACTAACATAAGAGAAAACCATTGTGTTTTGACAACCCTATTCTTCTGTAGGGCAATAGAAACTACTGCCCTTTTTTGGTAATTCAATTGCATGACAACACACTCCTTTGATTGTCGCCGACAAGTCTTCATTTCGGCTTCCACAGGTTCAACAATATTTAGACACTACAGTTCTGATTAAATTACCTCTGCCTAGTGCCTACCTCTTTGGGAAATATAGGCGTACTGTTAGGTTATAATTACTATTTTATAGTTTTATACCTATAAACATGTGCATAAACTCACAAATCAGATAATTTAGATTTTCTGTTTTCTTTTTCATCTTTCTGAAAATACTTGAGCAAAACTCTATTACTAGCGGGGTAACTACTTAACACACAGTAGTAATGGCTTTAATATTGACAGTTCAAACACATTCATATATGAAGCAATAGGTTCAAAATCATTCACAGATTGATTGATCGTATGTTTCGCTGTTAAGGTGCAGCACCCTAATTGCGTAACACACAATCAATCGAATCGGTTTCATTTTGACAGTTCAACAACATACATTGCGTTATTTACGTGTTGAGCAGACAAATTTTTCGAACTTATGAAGCAATGGATTAGCAATTTGCTTCAAAATGATTCAGATTCCGATTGATCGTGTGTTACGCAACTGGTTAACTTTGTGTCATATGAGTTGTTTTGTTACTCAATCCGTCACCAATTTATAAAGCAACAAATTATAAATAATTAATCACACTCTCGACTCGTTAACAGCTTTTCAAAAACCTTTTTTTCACCCATACATTAGATAGGTGGGTGCCTACTTAAACTTTTTATAGTATTTGACATCTTATTTATAAGATAAGTAAATATTTGAGCATCTCACAGTGACGAAGGGATTCTTCCTTTGTTAGTTTTTTAGTTGATATAGTTCGAAACTTTCTAAACTGTCAATGAATTAACAAAAAACTAAATAGGAATGTCCAATTATTTTTTGTTGAATTTTTAACTTAATAGACGTTAAAGTCGTTTTATGGAGATGGGCGGTAAATGTAATAAGAAAAGAGAATGACTATTGTTTATCAAAAACACAGTAGGCGCTTTGATCTTTAAAAGACGGAGCTATAAGCACAAACAAAATGATAACTCTATAATTTATTACGAACCTACATTCAGAGATTGGTAAGCAAATGGACACCTGCCGATCGATTCTGTAAAAATCTCACCGTGAAAAGTTAGGTGAAGTGAGCTTGGAGTGAGCTGTCAATAGTGTCAATCCCTAGCATTCATTCATTCACCTAAGTTTTCACGGTGAGATGGTTACAGAATCGCACTGCTGTTTCACCGACACGGCCGTATTGTTGAAGTGAGATAGATTTTGTACTTACGTATCACCTAGTGATTTCACTACTTTCTCGGACACAGGCGAAGATAGGCTATTTTCACAACTTGCCCAAAAACTACCAGATAGACTCTTTTCAAAGCCTAGGCCAGGCTAGGAGTGCTAGGACTGAAGGCTTTTACGCTAAAAGAAACGTCTAGATATGTACGGTATCAGCTGCAATTCCTTAACTAGCAGCCATTGTTTTTTAAAACATAACTTAGTAGGTCGACAAGTGTCGCGCTCGTGACATACGTGCGCTCAGATTAGGAACGCGACGATGCGCGTGAGCACATCGGCTACACACAGCGTTCTGGAACGAATGCCGCGGTCACGGATTGAGCTGTATTCCGACATCTTTGACATCACTAGATAGTCTAAGATTACAAAGACATGATAACTGAGCAGACAATTAGATAGATAGATAGATAATACGTTTATTCAGTGCAACAAAAGACACAATACTCAATTCTCATCTTCACCCGCATTTATAACCGTTTGTTTGCAGGAAGTGTAAACAAACCTGCACCCCAATTGTGCGCTTTCATCACAAGCCAAAGTATTTTGAAGGAAATTCCTAATCCATTGCTACATAGGTTTAGAAAAAATCGTCTGCTCAACAACGTAAATAACGCAATGAATGTTGTTGAACTGTCAAAATGTAACGCATTGCCATTTTAAGTGTGTTAAGCAATTACGCCGTAGGTCTAGGTGTTGTGTCGGTGACGGTAACAGTTGCCAGTCACAACACAGTCACAGTGTGCAGTCACATGGTTCAAAACTGCAAACACTTCACATGACACCTTCCTTTTTGGAACGAAGTTCCTTATCGCGCGTTGCGAAAGGGGGCTAGACGGAAAAAATTAAGACCAAAAGTTGCAACGACACTTTTTTCTATAGTTGTAAGCCGTGCGGCGTGCGCGTGTTTCTCGGTCTATCTCTCTCTCTCTCTCTTATAGAAAGCAAGCCAGTTATACTTTGTTCCATCCGGGTGTCCCTTGACACCTCTCAAGTTTTTTTTGTCAGTTTTTGTCATGTTCGCTTTAGAAGTGATTGATTTGTTGGCTCATCATGACGACTTAAATTATTTATTTATTTTTAGCCTCTGTTGTCCCATTGCAGAGCAAAAGCTTCCATTTCTGCTTTCCACGCCTCAGTCTTGAGCAGAGTAAAAAAAGTAACAAAATGATTATTTATCTGTTTCAGCCGGCAGTCGAGGGCACCTCGCAGTGTTTACTCGTACAGAAGTGCAGTGGCGCCATCTGTCGCCTCTACACACAGATCCAAAGTCTCCAGGAAGGTAAGACGCTCCTACCACGAAAATTGGCTTAGTTGGAGTTTGGAGTGAATAATATTTTATAAATACTAATTAATTCCTAATTTGCATTGAAAATCAATAAAAATGCCAAGGCTATAGGCTAAAACACGTCTTGATACCTAGCTACATGACCTTTAAAACGTTCAAAATTGAGTAAAAAGCTCCGATCTTCATAGCTACAACCACTCGATACGTTTCCGTACTGTATCGAACATAAATCAATGTTATCGTAGGAGTCGTCTAAACCCTGTTCACAAGTCAAAACCCCAAAATGAGTCAGTTTAATGGCTGATTTTTCCAACGCCAGATAATTTGATAGAAGGAATAATTTGGAATTTTGACAGTTCGTCCATACAAAAAATGTCAGATGTCAATTTTATTCCACGAATAAAAATTATCTGTCGATTGAAAAATCTGCCCTAAATTAAAGCTAATATTTAGATATTATGGTTGCTTAGCTTGGGACTAGATGGCGCTGTGTGAAATGAAAAAAAAAATTATGGGTTTTTAGCATATAAGAGGAAGTTTGAAAGTGGCGCCGGTGACAGAAAAGTTGAAAGGAAATCGCTTGGCTTGGTATGGGCATGTGATGAGAAGGGACGAAACGCATGTGACTAAAAGAGTGATGAATATACATGTTGATGGATGGAGAGGTAGAGGAAGGCCGAAGAAAAGATGGATGGATTGTGTAAGGAATGATATGAAAGAGAAGGGAGTGAATGATAGCGTGACGGTTGACAGAGGAGAATGGAAGAAGAAAACGTGTTGCGCCGACCACAAGTAACATGGGATAAGGGCAGGAAGAAGAAGATGTAGGCATTTCTAGGTACAATATTCTCTCTCTTAAGGCACTCTCACTTCTAATTTTAAGTCAACGGGGACAACGGGCGTAATTTGAAAAGTATATATTACAATAAATTAACGGGGACAGCGTACGGGGACAACGGGAGGTAATTTTAATTATTTTATTAAATTCCCTTTGTCCCCTTTAACGGGGACATGGCCTACGGGGACAACGGGAATCCAGGAAACAGACAACCGCTATTCTTTCGATAGCTGTTAGCTTGCTTAGCTGTCGGGGGCTTAGCACATCAGGTTATCGAAATGTGTCATTTTCGATACGGATAGCCTGTCGAATGGTTATGAAATAGTGATCCCCTAAATCTGATCCATCGTCGATCTTAATCGTAGTAAGGGCTGATTTTTCAATAATCTGATAACTTTATTCGAGGAATAAAATTGACGTTTTTCAGTTTTTGTATGAAATAACGAATGAATGAATTGCACCGATCCCAGCGTGGTTTGACCAGACTCGATTTATCGAATGAACCCCAACATTCGCACTAGCTCCTGTAGCCTCTTGTTCATGGTGCTACAGCCACCATTGCATATCAAGAAGTAGACCGGGGGGCGCGGTTTTTGTAAGGAAGACGTGCCCGTAGGAAAGGGTAGGATTTAAGAGCCTACCGTATACCTATGCATCCTAGAGTAAGCCTTGGATTAGTGGAAAGATGGGTGATATTTGTCTATGGATGGGCATCTTTTACATAATACGCGGCCAGGTGCTTCAGTTCGAGCTTAACCCGTGAATCTTTTGGCGAGGTTCCACTGCTTTCTCGGTTCTTTTGTACTGTCAAAAATTCAAAATTATTCCTTGAATATAGTTATCAGATGATGATTGGGATCGACGATGGATGAGATTTAGGGGATCACTATTTGATAACAGTTCGACAGGCTATCCGTATCGACGATGGAACAATCAGCCCTGAGTGGAGAATCTAATTTTCGGATCAGACTCCTCTATTATTTATTATTATTCTAAAAAAATAACTCAAAAAAAGTGTAAAATAATAATAATCCTATCCACTAAAATGAAACCTCAAATTTCAGGCAGGAGTCAAGGTAGACGCGATGGCGGCGCCAAACCCCTTCTGTCCCAACGTAAAGGGCATGTGTTGTCTGATGCTGCTGCTGAACCTCGGGTTGATCCTCGTCACCCTGGGATTCGTCATCGTTCTGCAGTTCTTTGAACCACTTTTTGTATGGTAAGTTTAATTTGTATCAGAATTACAAAACAGAATTATAGTACAGTTCTATACATGTAAACAAATGTATTTATGGTAAAACTTCAATTGACTTCAAACATTTTTACTTTTTCATTGGTCATTCTGAAGTAAACTTGATTTGATACTAACATAAAGTTCATATTCGATAAGGTGGAAATAACATTAATTGAAAGTAAGGTAGGTACACAATAAGGTAGACAAGGCAATTGCCCAAAAAATGTATAGCCCTCGATGACCCAACATCTAGGATCAATCTAGGACCCAACATCGTCTTAGATAAAGACGTGCTTGAAACTGTAGGCTCGGCAATTTTTCTAGGACTAACAGTAGATGCCAAACTTTAGTGGGGACCTCATATATCAAGTCTAGCAGGAAGGCTCAGTTCGGCTGCCTACGCCGTCAGGAAAGTAAGACAATACACTGTCGTTGCTACAGCTCGTTTAGTCTATTTTAGTTATTTTCACAGCGTTATGTCCTACGGTATTCTGCTGTGGGGCAATGCCGGTCATATACAAAATGTATTTGTCCTTCAAAAACGAGCTGTTCGAGCAATTTACCAGCTAGGTGTCAGAGTTTCTCTAAGAGATTTTTTTAAAGATATTGGTATTCTCATATTCATCTTCGCCAACATCATATATATTAGGCAAAATTTACACTTGTACACTAAAAACAGTGATATTCACAGTGTTAACACTAGAAATATTGTTATTAGTATTAACTTATTTTTTTATTTTACTTCGATGGTCCTAGTTTATCATTTGTGACTTCAAGTGACCGCTATGTGAACAGAACCCAGCCATGCATAAATATGTAACCTGTCACGCCCTTTATGCCTGGAGGCTTCTATTTAGGTAGTAAGTTTTTATTTACATGTTATTTTTAATTAATTACTTTTTAGGTTGAGTACGTATAGTTTTTATTATATTTTTTGGTATATTGGCGTGGCTAGCTGACATAATTATGGCAAATAATTAAATTTTATGTTCTGTGTCTTGTAATGTTAATTACTTAACATAGGTACCTAGTATTGTATACAATCAAGTATTTTGTAACTGAACAGACAGCTGTGCTGCTGGGGATTTTGTTGCGCCACTTCTTCTTCCCAGCGATAGCACTAGGAAGTGGTGAAGGGTGGGCGTTTTTGGGGGACTGTCTTTTGTAATTTTGACGTTCGAAAAGTGCTGATTCTCAGCCGAATAAATGACTTTTGATTTTGATGCACCTATGCAGTTGCTTCTGCCGTTGGCAAAGAGATGCTCGTGTATATGAGCACTAAAGGCATTTAGTGATTTGTAGAGCAAGTTGGCCTTAGAAAAACTGCGGATTTTTAAAGCTTCTTTGACGATGACAAAGCTACTAAACACCGCCATAGGGTGTTTGGTAAACTCTTTTGATAAGCTGTTAATTTTCAATATTTATTTTCTTTTCCAGGATTCTGGGCATAGTCTTCCTAATCTTCGGCTTCATCACGCTAGTCGGCAGCCTGATATATTGCGTCGTACTATGTCGAGAGAATCCGTACCCCCGTTACCCAGAGGATTCCTACTGGACCCACCATTGGTCCAAGACCATAGGACCCTCAGAAATCCACTACAGCGCCAGTGAAAAACAGTACGTTAAAAATGGCCACACTGACAGATACAATAATAAATATAATGGCAAATACTCTGACAGGGAAAGCGCAAAGGGTTACTCGGATAGAGAAAGTAAACTTAGTAGGTATTGAAGAACATTTTGTTAAAGAATAATGGTTTTTGAACGTATCATTCGATTACTAACCCTCTGCTGGTTGAGGGAAAATGAGATCAAACTCGTTTACCTTCTTTCTTCGCAATAATTAACATTTAAGACCTAATCCAGTGAGTTGCCTCGTGCACTTGCAAAATGTTTTCTCTACAGTAAGCCAGGTTGACACCGAGACAACTTCGTCAGCGGTCCTAGTGTGAACAGCGCTTTAGACTCAGTGATGACCCAGTCACTAAAGCATTTTTTTGTTAAGATTTTGTTTGAGAAAAAAACAATAGTAGCGTGCACTGGCAGTTAAGAACGAATTTCACCAATGAAACTAAACGCGATCACATAAATAAACCGTATTCAAGAGC
This sequence comes from Apamea sordens, assembly GCA_945859715.1. Taxonomy (NCBI): domain Eukaryota; kingdom Metazoa; phylum Arthropoda; class Insecta; order Lepidoptera; family Noctuidae; genus Apamea; species Apamea sordens. The sequence continues at coordinate 16,921,725 of OX244001.1, forward strand.
TGTCAGTGTCACTCTACCACAACAATGATGACACATGACAGCTCTTGAACCCGGTTTAGATGTGTTGTCGGCATTCAGTTTCGGTTTAGTTTGGTGAAATTCGCCCTAAAGGGTTAAATTCGCCTTTGTCAGGTACCTAACACTGTATTTTTTCAAGATTTTATTATAGCCATTCGATTTGGTTACTTTGTAAGAACCCAGCCAGTGACACTGGTTCTACTATACTTTCGAAAGTCTTTGGGCTAATTTCTCGAAGGAAAACTAACGCAAAATATTATGATTGTGACAAATTGCAAGCGCCCGTAAACTGCTATGATTGGTTGAATGATTTATCAACAGCCAATCGCAGCGGTTTAAGCGCGTTTGACAAATTTCGTTCGAGAAACAGCATCCTAATTGCGTAACACACAATCAATCGGAATCTGAATCATTTTGAAGCAAATTGCTAATCCATTGCTTAATAAGGTCGAAAAATTTGTCTGCTCAATACGTAAATAACGCAATGAATGTTGTTGAACTGTCAAAATGAAACCGATTCCGATTGATCGTGTGTTACGCAATTAGGGTGCTGACCTATTGCATTACTATCTGATATAAAAATACTAATTAAATATATTTCAGTAAACCAATAAAGAAATATAATAATAATATCTAGGTTAGAATAATCCCTTACTATCTTATTGTATTCATATTAGTTAATGTTTAGTAACAATTTGTACTTATCTAAATACATATTATATTTTAAAAGATTTAATTTAATGTAAATAATCTTGATTAAGCATACACTCAGAATTAAATGCCATATTAATTTACCCGTTATTGTTAGAGTGTTTAGAATTAAGCTAAGAAAGGGAACACGGAACAGAAAATATACAAATATGTGAATAACAAGATGTATGTAAATTAATAATCAATAATATACAAACCTACACACAAAGTTTTAAATCGTTAGATGTTACCGTACTAAGGGCTGGTTTTTCAATCGACAGATGATTCTTATTCGTGGAATAAAATTGACGTCTGGCAAATTCTGTATAGAAGAACTGTAAAAAATTCAAAATTTTTCCTCGGATAAAATTATCTGGCGTGGGAAAAATTAGCCCTAAATCGATTAAAAAAGGTGATTTTATGAGAAGAGTGAGCTCAGACAATAATAATAGAGTTTCCGTGACAATTGTGTGTGTCAGAGGTGTCAAAACGAAACAGAACCGTGAACATCTTGTAGGGCGAATCTTACGATTTAAATCTTTGTCTATACACTGTTCAAAACTAAGTCGTACTTATTACTGTTGCTATTGCATTCTTTTTTATTTGTTTTGTGTAAAACCTCTTATTTTAAAGCATTTATTTATTTTTCAGCTTATTTCAAACCTCGATAGTAACTTATCACCTAAGTTATTTTGTTCAATTTGATGTTTCGAAATTATTGCATGAATCTCATGTCAATCAACAACAGATTATTGGGGACTTTATCAAGCTTCGTATACAACGAAAACAAAATTGCGCAACATTGTTTCAGCAACATGTTTCATGTGTTGCGGAAGACGATGCTACAGGAAATGTTGCAGTCTTGCTGGCAACATGCTAATGTTCCTTATTAATGGTAAAAAGAACATATCTAGCAACAACAAATGTTCCGTGCTTGTATACGGGACTTTAGAGAAGAAACTTGATCTATTTATCACTTAAAATTGGTACATTATAACTTGTGCGGTTCCACTGCTAGCATTCACAATCAATTTGTTCGCACCAAACGTCTTCAACGTTCCAACGATGCTGCCATCGCGACACGCGACTATTATCTCACACTCGAATTGTCGAATTGGAGCATTTGTTTGAAAGCGGTGAACGGTAAACAATAACAGCTATCCAAATACAGAGCTTTTTTTTGGCACCTTAATGTGAAATTCTGGTGAAAATTAGGTACTGATTTTCAAAACGGCTGCTATAATATGACGGAACCGATCTTCTATGAAACCGTCTCACCAATCAATTAATCAATCAGAGCCCTAATTCACCATGACCACTTAACGATTCTTTATCTCAAACCACGTCAATTCCTTAGTTAATCACGACATCTGCTATGAACGTATTCTCTATGACACGACGGCGTGGTTTGAACTATCGAAAAACATGTTTTCCGTACGGTTGACATTTCGATTCCTTGCCGTTAACAAGACACGATATTAACGTGTTTTGAACGTGGTAAGATTTCGCGGGGAATAATTCAGAATTGGGGCCCAGTACGGTCGCGTCACCATGGTAACGTTCTAATTTTCACGAACGAATGCACGCGGTGAACGCACCTTAAGTAAGATGCAATACTTTTTTTGAGCAGTGTACTTTTACAGATATGTTTAGAATAGAAGAAACTTGACGAAATTAAAATATTTTTTCAATAAATAAAATTGTATAAATTGTAACAACATATTTGTTTTACTTTACAAAATCATGTCTTCTCCTTAAGGCATCATAGTCGGCCTATAATGTTACCACTGACACAGGACACAGGTTCCACAGGGAGTGGGGCTGTAATCTACCACGCGGGCCCAGTGCGGGTTGACAGATGTCACATATTTTCGAAATTTTATTTCTACGACATGCCGGTTTCCTCGACAACTCACAATGTTTTCTTTCACCGTTTGGAGATATGTGGTGATGAAATTTTTTACACAAAGGAAAGCGCCTGGCTGGGTTCGAACACTAAAAAAATTAGGCAAAGTTCAAGAAAGTCTACTGTGCTTTCGTTGACTTGAAGAAGGACTATGACAGTGTGTGGAGAGTAGAGCTTGTTCCTTGCGAAGCATGTGTGGTATAACTATGGCTGAGGTGTAGTCAAATATACGCGTAGTGTAAATGCGACACCTAGATAACATGCGAGTCCTGCCATTCTTTAAACTCCCTTTCCTATAATTTGTAAGCTAAAAATATATATTATTATCCTACTTCAAAAGGACGGCACACAGCACACGGCACGAACCCTGTTCTTTTCAACATCCCTAGCAGCCTTTTGCCATATTCCCAATAAAAAAACGGGTTGCACTCCGGGAGTGCCGGCAGAAGTGAATTTGGAATTACGTCTATTCTCCCTCCGTCTTACAAATTTTCAATCAGGTCAAGTGTCCTGACGCGAGTTCCGTCTTATGAATTTTCGATCAGATCACGTGTCCTGGAGCGAGTTTAACATTTTTTACCCATCACAAAAAAGTGCACAACGCCGCTACAGAAGTTCTCACTTCAACAAATATTCCCTATTAAAGTAGGGAATATTTTTTTCTGTTAAAACAGAAAGTGCTAGAATGTACAAAAATTCACACGACACACAAGGTAAGTACTTACCCCCGAGCCAAGTCACGCTTTGCACCCGGTTCATTGCGTTGCGTACGGCACTTATCTTGTGCACACGAGTTTTCACTCAAATTATTATAAATTCAGTGCGGTACAGCTTATTATCAATATCATTACCTTAAAACTCTCGAAGTGATTAGATGTGTTACGTGTCGATAAAATTGTTATAACAGGTAATTCTTTGTTATTATTTTGAGGATTTCGTGGTGAATCATTTATTGAAAAAGGTGAGTTTTTAAATATTTTTGGTTTGGTCTAAAACTTGAGTCTACTAGTAATTTAGTACCTACTAATTATGTATTGTTTAATGAGGCCTGTTTAACTAATTATTATAATATGGTACATTGGTGCCAAGTGTTTGTTTACTATGCTTAGATGCAAAGATTTTCCCATTCTATGTAAATTATTATGTGCTTTGCCGTCTTGTTAATGGAAATGGCATTCAGAATCGCAGATTTCTCGAATAAAGTAAATACTAATGATGCTATTGATGATTATTAATTCCACAACAAGTTTTGTATTTTACACATCACAACGCTCTATCAAACCAGAAAATGAGAAAACGTATCTCTTTGACGAAGAATTTATGATGATGAAATATACTCGTAATACTTATTCAATATATACGTATTTATTTGTTTTTACATTAACATAATAGCATAAAGGGAAATCTGTCATTACATTATTTATTTAAACGTCTCTCTCTCTTTATTAATTATTTAATAATCAATTTCTTGTTTATTTTCAGAACCAACCATGCTGTGCTGCAAAGTACTTATCCATCAGGGAGACCCTCGCCTGCTCCATGAGCGAGTGCATCTGCATTCCAACCCAGGGAAAACCCTACCTCTGCATGAGCAAAGACGAAGAAGGAAAGATCGTATTCTGCTTAGACTGTAAAGCTGTACAAATGGATGGAAATGTGTCGACTCCTCCTGCATCTGCCTTCCGACGGACGGAAAACCTTGTCTTTGCATCTGTACTGACGAAGACGACGCCATTAAGTCCTGCAACGATTGCCCTTGCATCAACGCTGACGAATGCAAGGAGACTTTCAAGATATGTGGCAAAGCTGGATGCGTCTGCCTACCAACTGGCGGCAAATCTTGCATCTGCGTATGCAAGAAGAATGGGAAAATTGTTCTCTGCGAGTGCAATGGAGCTGGAATATGTGGCTACTCTTGCGTTTGTGTTTCTACCGAAGGTGGCAAGTGTATTGGTGTCTGCTGTGACGCGAAAGGCAACATTCATGTTTGTAAAGAGTGTACTTGCGATTGTACGCAGTGTGATGATTCTGGCAAATGTGACAAGCCAGAATGCACTTGCATCCCTACAGATGGAGCGCAGTGTGTCTGTATCTGCTGTTATGAGAAGGGGAGCATCAAGGTTTGCAAAGACTGTACTTGCGATGCTAAAGGACAAGGAGCCGCTAGCTGCAGTAAGGGTGGATGCGTCTGCATCCCAACTGATGGAAAATCTTACGTCTGTCTGTGCAAGATTAGTGAGGGAAAGGTTGTACGCTATGATGACTGCAAGTGTGGTGATACTGGCAAATGTAACAAACCAGAATGCACTTGCATCCCAAATGATGGCGCTAAGTGTGTTTATGTCTGCTGCGACGCGAAAGGTAGCATCAAGGTCTGCAAAGATTGTACTTGCGATGGAAAAGAAACGTTAGCTCCTAAATGTGACAATGCTGAATGTGTCTGCATCCTTACTAAAGGTAAATCTTGCATCTGTGTGTGCAAGAATAGTGAGGGTAAGATTGTGTGTTGCCCTGACTGCAAGTGTGATGATTCTGGCAAATGTGACAAAACAGAATTTTCTTGCAAAAATAAGAATGAGAATGCGTGTTGTCAGTGTTGTGTCTGTATTCCAACTATGGGAAAATATTGTGTTTGTGTATGCAAAGATGCTAAAAGCAACATCGTCGTGTGCGACGATTGTGATTGTGCCTAGTGAATTTTAGAAATTAATAATTAATAACTTTTCGATCACACTATTTATCGGTAGGTAAAAATTTTATTTAGATAATCTAAAATGAATCCCCATTTCCCTTGGTCACGTCATAACTTGAGAATGACTTTACCGATTTCATCCATCTTTTTTTGTAAGTTTTCTAATACTTTGTAGAAGGTTCTTGCGGAAAAAAATATATAAGAAAGTTGCTTCACGCGGACGAAGTCGCGGGCAGAAGCCAGTCCTTGATAATAATGTTTTGTTACTAGATATATTATTGTTATTCTAGTTTGTATATTTTTTTCATAAACTGTTTTTTTTTTTATTTAAATAAATATTTATACACTATTATATTTAGCTTATTTAGCTTTATGAAGACCTCTTTTTGTTTTTAAAACGTAAATGCATAGTAGTAATTACGATACTCCAGAATCTGTCTGAAACTAAAACAATAGATCATTTTTAACCTATGTTGCGGTGCGCTGCGGCCGGCAGCGGCTACTGTGTGCGCTTAGTTTGCGAAAACTGAAAAAAGGGGTTCCATGTTATCCCTGCCTAGGGCAATTGGTAATACGGTCGATTCTCTTGTACAGACGCCAGCACATCAAGCTACTACAATCTGTCAAATTTCTTTAATAGATTTTCAACTTTATCGCTAAAGCATTAGGTTCAAGGTTGATTGGGAAGATTTGACAATTTCGTGTAGCCTGACGTGCTGGCGTCTGTACACTGAACTGACTAAACTATTAAAAATTTAAAAACTATGAAATTATATAAAATTCCTTACTTTTGGCTATGAGAATCTCGAAGCTATTCTGAAAAAAAATCTCTAAATTTAAACATAATTTTGACAACTAGAATCGAGTTTGACAATCCACGTGGTACTAACTTGTTTGCCAGTGAATTTTTTTTAGAGCCGGATGCGCGCAGTCGAGCTGCCTCGACGTATTTTTTATAGAATTTTTCACTTTTCATATGGAAAATATGAAAAATTATTACCTACATGTTTAGTTTTAGGGGTTTATCGGGGGTTTCATAAAGGGGGGGTCGAAATTTTCATTATTTTTGCGATAAGACACACCATTTTCGAGATATAAGCAAAAGAAAAGAAAAAAGATACAGTACCTACTGGTTTTGCGCCAGAAGTCGAGGTGTTGGTATACTGTGAATTTTAGTTCATGACAAGTAATTTTATTCGACGCCTTTTTAATCGCGATTAAAAGGCTGATTTTTCCAACGCCAGATAATTTTATCGGAGGATAATTTTGAATTTTAGACTTCCATAAAAAAACTGTCAGACGTCAATATTATTCCACGAATAAAAATTATCTGTAGACTGAAAAATCAGCCCTTAGTAAGACAATCAAAAAATTTTAGATGAAAAACTTCAAATTCGGAATGGCAAAATTGCCATTTTTAATAGATTATTAACTCAGTGTCATCTTACTTTAGTCAGTTTCAGAATGGGAAATCGCAGTTTGACAGGAATAAACTAAATGGTGATTTTTAGTCTAGTTTAGAGGCATTTGTGACAAGAGAATCGGCACCACTATCAAGGTTATACTCTATTTGAGAACCATAATTAAAACAAAAAAATATGGTGAAATTGTTCATTTATTTACACATTGTTAAAATTAACAAATAATAATGAGAAATTACATTTGTAACATAAAAATAAGGAAGTACCTATATAATTCAATTTCATAATGTTGTCCACAACACTAATAAAATATAAAGTGGAAAATAACAGTCACATTAATTAATAAAAGTATTTTTTAGGAAAATAAACCAAACATCGAGAAAAAAGAATCGATTGCAGAATTAGAATTACAGAACATTTACAAAATAAACGGATAATAATGTAATTCGACTAAATTCAGAAAGAACTAGCAAAATACGTCAGATTACAAACGAGATTGAATTATGGAAAAATACAAAGAAACTGAAAATTTTCTGTTACATTAAGATTATTTACAATTTGTCATAAAAAAACTATAATTATCAGAAATTGCTCAAACACTTATCTATTATTAAAAAAAAATCTAATATGTTGTCTTTGAGCAAGGATGTGCCAGACGATTTTTTACCTAATTACAAACTAATTAGATCTAAATTATAAATAGGTTAATTTTTAAAACGTACAACAGCCTAATTGCATACCATACTCGTAATGTCAACGTTTTTATTTCGAAAAACCAATTTTCAAACATGCAGACATGGATTTCAGGCCAAGATCTATAATTGTTACTTAGCCTCTTACTTGGCTGAGCGTTATTCCTGTCACTGTCGCACAACTGTCAAACGACAAGTGCAAGATAGAGACAGGAACATGTTGAGTCCACGCACGAGCATTAAAAGATTATAGATCTGGGCCTAAATGAAATAGGTAGATATTACGAGTGTCTAACGCAACTAGGGTGCAGGTTACAAATATGTGTATCTGCAGCTCAGTCACAGACTGCATGTAGGCCAGAGTGTATAAAAATAACGTGTACATGTAGTCAATACAAATGATAACAAAATATCGTTGCGTCGGCGTCGTTTCCACCGACTCACTTTACATCGTAAAGTTTCAGATCACGTTGTCACAATACTGCTTCTGAAACAACATAACGCATCTAAATCATAGTTCTACATAATATAAACAACGGGTTGCACTCCGGGATTGTCGGCAGAAGTGAAAACAATATTAACGTGGTGCATTTTTGATATTTTGGAATACGGTCTACTCGTGACCTGATCGAAAATTCGTAAGACGGAGGGAGCCGTCTTACGAATTTTCGATCAGGTCACGTGTCCTGACGCGAACTCCGTCTTACGAATTTTCGATCAGGTCACGTGTCCTGACGCGAGTTTAACATTTTTTACCTATCACAAAAAAAGTGCAAAACGCCGCTAAAGAAGTTTTCACTTCAATAGTATAAAACAAAGTTGCTTTTTAGAGCAGTGGTGGCCAGCGCTAAGGGCCCCGACTTACCGAGTCGTGGTGTAACCCAGGCAGGCACTTCACTTTGTGTAAATAACTTCATCACCACTGCTCTCAAAACCGTGAAGGAAAACATCGAGAGGAAACTGCATGCCAGTTTCCTCTCGATGTTTTCCTTCACGGGTGTCCTAGACCCAAAAATTCGAAGACATGTGACATCTACCAATCTGTATTGGGCCCGCGTGGTAGGTTTCATCAGCTGAGTAATATGACCATATGTATGAATATGTTTAAATGATGTGTACAGTTTCTACCTACCCCCAGGGGAAAAAGTGTAAATTTATGTAAGTATGTAACTTACGGCTAGTCGGAGTCAGACTCGCTGAACGTGTACTTCTGCTGCGCACGCGCGCGCGAGCTCTTGACCGCGGCGAGCGTCTCACTTCCCGCGTCCGACTCCGAGTCACTCGATACCTTCTTTTTCAGCTTCTTTTTTGGCGCTGCTTTCTTTTTTTGGTCCTAGTAGAAATCATTCACATCATTAATAATGATAAATAATAGACGAACTTTAACTGCGTAAGAGATGATGTGACAAGATGTTTGTGAATGCAGGTCTTACTAGACCTTCTATAGTTTTGGGTAAGCCCTCAGCTCTCATAATCTATGGTCATAAGGCAACTGCAGCCGCACCGCACCCGCCGGCCACGTGTCCGTGTCGCCACGACAAGACGACGCGAGAGCGACGTCGACGCGACGCGCGCGACACGACTACTCCCCTCCGGCATGAGTTCTCATCATTGGGCAGGAAGACAATTATAGCGAATGCTGAATTGCTGACTTAGAGTCTGTGCAGACAGAGCAGCAAATGCTCCAGCACGTGTTTAGCAGTAAATTAAATACTGTTCGTTGGTAAGCGCGCATCACTTGAGCACAGCTGGAACGATTTGGTTATTTTTTGTTTCAAAAAGTTGAATTAGATTTCTTTTGAAAGAAAAATTTGAAAAGTTTCATATTCAATGGTCCTAGTTTTTCATCTGTGACTCAAGTGACAGCTATGTGACCAGAACCCAGCTATGCATAAATATGTAAGCTGTCATGCCCTTTATGCCTGGAGGCTTTTATTTAGGTAGTAAGTTTTTATTTCCATTTGAATTAATTATTTTTCAGCTTGAGTACATATAGTTTTTATTATATTTGTTGGTATATTGGCGTGGCTAGCTGACATATTTTATGGCAAATAATTTAAGTTTCTTGTAATGTTAATTACTGAACATAGGTTCCTAGTATTGTATACATGCACTATATTCTAACTGAACAGACAGCTGTGCTGCTGGGGAGTTTGTTGCGCCACTTCTTCTTCCCAGCGATAGCACTAGGAAGTGGTGAAGGGCGGGCGTTTTTGGGGGACTGTCTTTTGTAATTTTGACGTTCGAAAAGTGCTGACTCTCAGCCTAATTTGAATAAATGACTTTTGATTTTGATTTTGATTCGGGAAAAACTGAACATCTTATTTTCTATGGGTTGCATGAATTATGGTTTGGACAGGGTAACGTCTGTCAGCACCCTAATTGCGTAACACACTAATTAGCAATCAGAATCTGAATCATTTTGAAGGATATTGCTAATCCATTGCTTGATATGTTCGAAAAATGTGTCGGCTCAACAACGTAAATAACGCCATGGATATTGTTGAACTGTCAAAATGAAAGCCATTCCTACTGTCAGTGTGTTACGCAATTACCCCACAGATCAGCTTTAAATTAGATAAGTATACAAAGTTGCAGTAACGCACCTTTTTGCTGTCAAATATGCTGTCATCATCGTCGTCACTTAGCATCTCCTTGGCTGGCCTCTTCTTAGGTTTCTTGTCGTCATTCAGTAGCTTCCGTTTCGGTCCCGGTTTCTTCTTGGGCGGTGAATCGGGTACGACCTCATCGTCACTTGATATAACTGTGGAGTGATCCGCGCCATTGTTCTTTGCTTTATCTTTTTCTTCTTCTTTCTTTGTGTCCTCGATCAAGGAGTCGAATAGGCAGTCTGAAAAGTTTAACAGTAATTGAGTGTATTGTAATATGCATCTGCAGCGGTACAGTCACGAGCACCAATATGTCAACACTTGGCAACTTTCAATTGCGATTTTTTCGTGAAATAACGAATGCAACGTTGAAATGCGACACATTACATAAACCTATGGGTTCGAAAATGCTATGTTCGTAACAACATAATATTTCATTCAAAATAAAGGAGTAAATCACTTGAATAAAGCCGTGTATACATACTTTTGCTCGCGACTGTACAAGGGGTATACAAGTGATTTCTCCAAGTGCCCGTGGATGGTCCGAAACTATAAGTTATGGCGAAAAATACTGACAAGACTTTCGAGAGATAGAATTTGATAAAAACTAAAACTGCATTATTAGATTTTTCGTCAGTTTAGCTTCTCTGATATTTATTAAAACGGCCACAACGCGACTCGGCAGGCCATTTATTACAGTCACTCACCTCATTTACTTAAACAGTGTGAACGTGTATACATGAATGCGATAATTTGCCCATTGACGAGAGTCAATGGGCAAATTATCGCATTCATGCGAGAGCCTAAGAGCCTCGCGTGTACAAACATTCTCGCCTCTTATGCAACGGATTTTAATGCGATTTTCATCATCATTAAGACATTTTATTCCGGAAGGTTTATGTATATAATACATTAATAAATTAACTTTCATAATTATTATAATAAGGAAATGTCGATGTTTTGTCAAGTCGTAAACACCGTGCGAAGCAGGGGCGGGTCGCTAGTCATATATATTTTAAAATACTATAAGATAAACTCTGTTATTATTGCTGACCTGAATCCATCTCAGCAGGTTTCTTTCCCTTGTTATTCTTAACGTTGAAGTCATCATCGTCTTCACTGATCGACAGCGCGCGCGTTGGACCTTCGCCACCGGAGTCTAGCTTGTTGTCCAACAGTTCCACGTCGGAGCCCGAGTCCGAATCCTCGTCACCGTCTTTGTATTTTTGTACCTTGATGAAAATGTTGTGGTTATTGATTGTGCAAATTTTCATGTTTATCAACTGAACTAACATTACATTAATAATAATAATACCAGCCTATAACTTTCCCCTTGCAAGACAAAGGCCCAAAGAAGGCATGAGTATTGATCACAACTAACATTGCTATACTTTATTGATTTACAGAACTACTATGGAACTTATTGGGTTAGTGTCCGTTGAGATTGTCCAGCCTGAGCCCATTCCCTCAGTACGTGGTACCTTGGTGGCGGCGCGGCGTGCGGTGGCCCTCTCGCGCGGCGCGGCCACGACGGCGGGCCGCTCGCTGTCGGAGCCCGAGCCCTCCGAGCTACTGCCGCTGAACGTCATGCGCTTCTGTAAACACGAATACGTACATCACACTATATTCTTTACTTCAAAAAAACATTAATTACATAATAATATCTTCTCAGTAGCAGCTTATAGTCTGGATTTGTGCACAAGTGATGGAAATAAGCTCGCCTCTACTTACGTGGTGTACTGTTCACTTCTGCCTAACCCCTCAGTGTATACAAACGTTCTGTTATGTAATATCGTAAAATATCACGCCTAAATAAGCTATATTCTGGGCATGCTCCTTAATAGAGATGCTCCCACAGATAAAATATAATAGTAAAATTTATGTTATAAAAAAAACGACTTAGTTCATACTACGGAACCCTAACAGCGACGGGTTTGAGTAAGGAATAGTTACCTTCTTAGGTTCCTTTTTGAAAGCAATTTTAGTTTGTTTCAATCCATCGCCTGCTGGTTTCTCCGCTTTCTCCGCCTTCTCAGGTTTCTCCACCTTTTCCTTCTTCACTCGAGACTTGGGTTTCTTTTCAGCACTTATGGGACTGATGCCAGTTGGATCATCCTAAAGAAAGAAAAAATATTAAATAGGTGCACTTATTCTTCATTTCGAATTGATGGCGATGATACAAATGATGATTATGATGATAATTATGTTATTGGTTTTTTTCCGATAGGCATTTCTCTGACCCACAACTGACTTACAACATAACTGGCGACGTGTGGGTGTACTATAGGCAACCCTCTGCCTAATTCTTTCGAGAATTACAGGCGTGATGTTATTTGTAACAACATTCGACCGGTAGCCTAGTTGAACGCAGCTTCAATGGCGTTCTTTGGTTCCACGAAAACGATATTTCAAAACATTGTACAAGTATAATGTCATGTCACAAGGTCAGTGACGTTATTGCATAAAGCAATTACAGATTAAATGAATATAAGAACAATAGCACGCATCCTAATGGCCCGTAGTCGGGCATAGGACCTTCAATAGGTGTAGTGAAAGGGAGCGCACTAAATTCGCCGTCTCGCTCCCACATAATAAATGCAATTCGTACAGACACTATTTGGCCCTAATATATTAATGTATAATCGATGTCGTCAATGTTAACAGTTTGGCATTAAAAGCGTCTTTATTTCACAGCAATAAAGGTGATTTTCGTAGTTCAAATGTAGACTTACCGGATCATATTCCTTCTTGATTTCTTTCCTAGTCTTCGCCTTCTCAGCGGCCTGGATCCTCTTGATCAGATCGTCGGATATCTTGGGCTCCACACGTCTGCCATTTTCCGAAGGTAAGATGTCCATCAACGACTTGCGATTCTTCTTGCTAGCATTCTGTAAATTCATAACGACAAATGTTTACGAATCGATCCCACACGTACGAACGTATGGCGAGCGTGGCGTACGTTGCACGTACGCCACGCTCGTACATACGTTCGTAGATTTCTTTGTTATTTTAACTGTATTGTGACCCCGTGTACTATCGCCAAAACCTATATCTGACCATTTTGAAAACAAAATCCCGTGCACATGATGACGACAGCTGAGTCCGTAAGTAAAACAAAAGAGGATCCTTTTTAGGTCGACTAATAATATGCGCTGCAACCAGCGCCCGTATTCCCGTAATTTAAAACGTTCAAAATCTAGTCGCAGTCTCATCTCGGCGACAAACAAATGTCAAAAACTTGTCAAAATGTAGGGAAATTAGACGTATTTTTGACAGATTGAGACTGAGATCAGACTGTGAACGTTCTTAAAATTACGAGAATTACCCCTCTGGAATAGTTATAGTTGTATACTTACGGTGGTCAGACATAGATTTTGGCGATAGTACATTGACTTTTCAGTGTCGATAACGTGGGTGGAATCAGTTATAGACCCGAACACACCCCTGAGAAGTTGACGAATACAACATATTTTGGGTACAGGCTCCATCCAAGTTACATATTGCCTTTTATAACAAAATATATTTACCTTTACTCTTTCCATCTTGTAAGCATAAAAACAAAACGAATATTTTAGTTCTTAGGATATTTATATTTATAAAATTACGCCATACACTTTAAATTATAGGTTTATGATAATGTTCATCTTAGTCTATGTCGAATTATACAATCAAGACTTTTCGCAACTAACGTACACATATCGACATTTTTAAGCTACAGATTTCTAGTTTTAACTGGCCTTGCATTGTATACGCTTTTCGTACAATGAGATGTCAGCTTATACTGGAAATGTATAGCATGATATGTCGCCGTGCGTACTAGGTTTTTGCCACTAACTATAGATAATATTGATAAAGCTGCAATAAAATTGGTAAAACAAGGTACTCACGGCTGCTTTGGTGGTCTTTTTGTTAACAGACTGTTCTTCTTGTCTCTCTTTCTCTTCAATTTCTTCCAGTTTTATTAAGAACTCGTCTAAATCTTCACGCCATAAATTCGCGGCTGTTTTTGCTCTGCACACGGAAACATTATGTTAGAATGAATAAAAGAATTAATTAATAAAAGAACTAATTTTAAAGTAATAAGCCTATTTATTTTTATTAGCTTATTTTTTTTCATATTTCGCTGATAAGCCTTCAGCGTCTTATAATAAATTTTACTTTATTGCGATTATACAAAAATAAACTTCACTGGATTACAACAGTCATAAAAATTGGGAAAGAGTTCTGGAGAAATGAATCCGATTCTGAAATCCTATAAAATGAAACAGAAAAGAATATAGCCTAATAACATACTTAAGTGCGTTAAGCTCCGACAGTTTCTGGTCCCTCTGCTTGAGCAGTTCATCTTTCTTCTCCTTGGTCAACATCCACATGGACATGCCCAGCAGGTAGTTGTACTTCTTCACCTCTTTCAAGTTTTGGAATGCTTTTTCTGTAATATAGCAAGTACAATTACATACCACATCTAGTTGCGCGCGTTCCGTGTATGTTTACATTTTGGCTGTGTTAAATTACACTAGTTTACAAAAAAAAACTTTTTGTCGAACGCAAAGATTACATTAATTGTTTTTGATACATTACTACCCTACATAAATAAATTTAGTATTCATAAATTTCTATCACGTCAAACTTTTTAGTTAAACATTAAAACATTTTACGACTACCCGCGCATAAGTTGGATTGTGTAAAAAGTGAAATAATTTGTTAAAAAGTGTCATAATAATAATTTTGTGTTCTAAAATGTCATCGAGGGTTTGTAAAACTAATCCAGACCATTTTTGTTACATTTGACTCAAATTGAAAATGCTGCCTGGATATCTTTTAAAACAGTGGTTCAGAAATTCCTCGGAAATAAGAAAAGTGTTAACTACGAAAGTATTGTTGCTGAATTATTACAGAATTACCAAAAAATGGGAGTAAACATGTCTTTAAAAATACATTTTCTTCACTCGCACCTAGATTTCTTCCCTGAAAACCTAGGGCAATTTAGTGATGAACATGGTGAACGTTTTCACCAGGATCTGAAAATGTTTGAAGAAAGATACCAAGGATACTGGGACCAAAACATGTTGGCAGACTATTGCTGGTCAATTATAAGGGAAACTGAGCAGTCTGATTACAAAAAAAAGGCGAAAATAAGTCACTTTTAATTTTTTTGTCGACAATTTTCTATAGAAGTGAAGTATTTTTGTAAATTTCAATTTTATTAAATATTTTTGAAACTAGACGTGCTACATTTTTTTAAGTCACAGATTCGTAACCAGCATAAAACATTCTATTTAGGCACATGTATCTCATCTCTGCGTTTTTTTTCTTGTAAACTAGTGTTATTAGCGATTACCCTACACTCTTAGAATTATTATGTTGTATCTATTTTGTATTCTTTTTTTTTTTTTAATTTAGCTAAAACTGTACGTAAATTCAATAATGTCCTTAAACTAGTTTATATTTCTCATGTAAGTGAAATTTCTTATGAGAAATAAAGATATCTCAAACCCGAATTACATACTAGCTAGTGAGGAGGGAAGGAAGGCTGGGCTTTGCCCTGCAGTGGGACATAAAATGCTGAAAGTAATAATAACAGTGAGTCGCGCATACCATACGCGCTCACAATAGCGTTAGCCTACGTTCGCAAGGACGTAAAATAATCACCCACAGGATATTCAACTCTCGGTGTTGAACGGAGCATTGAGATTCCAACAGAGCGCCTCACAGAGCGTCAGAAAACTCACTGTTGGATATTCAACTCTCGGCGCTAAGCAGTGGGTTAAAAATCCAGTGCGTGAAAAATAATCGACGCGGGAAAAACGCACCCGTAGAGACCTGGGTATATTATACGATCTGCTTATAGAGGTAACAAGACTGAGATCGACCGAGGTCGACCAGTCGATATTGATTGCTTCAAAACATATTCGATATTCCATATGGATCAATGATCGATCGAAGCTCGAGCATCGATGAACGATCGTCAATAGTGAATTTCACACCATTTCTTTTCATAAAATGTTCCAAAGAAATTTTATTACTAGTGGGGATTAAAGGAATGTAGGTTCAGAACCCACCTGGATCAACGGGTTTGCCCTTCTCAGCCTCAGGCTCGGGCTCATCTTCCGACTCTTGAGGGTCGTCTTCTATTGCTGTTAGTCCCTGCATCTTACTGGCGCGCTTCTTCCATTCAGAGATCGGGTCGGGAGCGTAACCTGTAGTTAGAAATTTGGATTAGTTAGAGAAATTTTATTATTGCGAAAATTATACTATAGTTCTAGAATTTAATTATATGAATACTAGGTGTAAAAAATCAATCATCGACGCATACCGATCATTTTAAGTAATAATATTGAGCAAAAATATGCTTGAGGGGCTTTATACGGGGACACGTGTTATTTCAAGTTAACTACCTAATAACATGCCAAAATGAGAATTTGCCCATATATATCTCCATAATGAGACAGTTTGGTAACTAACTAAAGTATGACACAAAAAGCACTGCAAATGACGACAAGAATATGTCTCTATCGGCTTTTTAACCCTGTTATTTACCAAATAGGCTTCACTATCGGTAACTTACCTCTCTTCATAAGTTCTTCCACCATGACTTTACGCTTCTTGTTTTCGACCACCAGTCCCTTGTCGCACTTCTCGAGAATGAACCGCGCTTGGTTGGACAGCTTGTCTGCCTCGGCTTGCAGTTGACCCTCCCGGTACTCTTTGCGCCGCGCGTAGTATTTCAATCTCAGTTCGTAGAAATCTCGTAAGATTTCTTCGACCTTGTCGTATCTAGTGAGGAATATTTTTATATGTTAAAGTTGTCAAAAAAATAAAAGGCCCATTTTGACATTGACAGTTCTAGTCGTTAATAAAGATCAAATTCGCAAAACACGTATTCGTTTGTATGAAACTGACAGTTGTCAAGAATGCATTCTAAAATGTCAAAACACGCCTGTATTTCCTGGGATGGGTAGGCGGCAGAGGTGCGGCCTATGGTCTTCTTTTGTTAATTAGCCATTTTCTATATTATAGTACTATGTTCTATAATTTATTTGTGTTTTGCAATTTTCACAATGTTTTCGTTTGAATGTACGTAATCTTGTTTTGCTTGCAATAAATATATTACCTAATTGAGATTTTTTTTTGGACTTCTACATCATCGTACGACAAAGGGGCTGTCAATGTCAATCCATTACCACAGACATGCAGTTGACTTACTACATTTTAAATTATCAACACTTACTTTTTGAGACAGCAGTTGTGGTCGAAAGCGTTCATACACGTGAGTGAGATGGTGGTCTGCAGCTTGAACACTTTGTGCACGCCCTCAACTTCCACCTCGGCCAATTTACCCGGCAGGAGGCTCACAACGAATCGCACTGTTGTGTCGGTGTTGTATTCCTACAACAAAATAGAGACATCATTAAAACTATCGACATGACTTGAATTTAGAAGATAATATATCGATAATTATCAAATTTTGGAACCAAATGCAATGTCACAGACAAAGATCAAACTCCATTGCTACTAAAATTTAGAACCACAGGCTTGTGGAGTGAAGATACAAGCAGGTTGGCTAGTGGTTGAGAGAATCAACGATTGAGTAAAATAGCATGCAATTTGAGAGACGTATTTCCAGCTGTGAACTGCTATAGAGTGATAATCATAATATTTGCTAACATTTACAACAGGTCAATTCATTGAAGACGAGACAGTTCAAGCTGCACTACTTACCCTATATTCAGATATGATAGGCTTCACTTTATCCGTTCCCAACATCGGCTCCAGCACATTCTCCTTGTAATTCTGAGTCCACATCCCGACAGGAAGTTCCGTAATCTCGATCTTCTCGCCAGGCAATATGGCCGCCTCGCCGGAAATTACGTATTTGTCGCCAAAGCCCTCAATATGGCCACGGAAGTTTTTATACCACGGGTGCATAGGTTTTGGTTCTTCGCCATCTAACATTCGTCTGAAAAGTAGAGTATACATTTGGTACGTACATAAAGAAAAGTATGCGCTTCGGCAATCATCGGCTATCTTCGAAAATCTGAACACGCGATGATGAAATCTAATATAGAGCTGTTACAACCATGGAAGTGTTTACCTATTTTGGACTACCATGAGTTAGAGAATTATAGATTAACAACTTTATGCAATTCCAAGAGACAGGTGACTAGATACGACCGAAGTAACCTGACAGTGAGAAAACTTTTTACAAACTGGCAATGATAGGTTCACTACTAAAAAGCGTGGCAGTACAAAATTTAGAAGCTTTAGATAAGGCTTCTAAGTTTTGTACTGCTGAGCAGCAGCTATGCGTTCGTGATCACCTCTGTACAGTCACAAGCACCAATATGTCAACACTTGGCAACATTTAATTGCGATTTTTTCGTGAAATAACGATTGTAACGTTGAAATACGACACATTACATAAACCTATGGATTCGAAAATGCTATGTTAGTAACAAAATAAATTTCCTTTTTTAATAAAGTCGAGTGTATACATACTTTTGTTCGTGACTGTACCTTTTTTTTCTGTTCTGTTTTTCAATGTCTGTTTATTCATATGTGTGTGTACATAAAGGCTAAAATAAATAAATTATTCGGACGCACAAGTATTACCGAAGCGCATACCTTCCCTGGTTAAACGGATTGACCCACTACGTCAATTGGTCGTGTACTTTACGGACGATTTAAGTAGATAGTCCAGTGATAGTAGTACAAATATTTTAGATAGTAGTGGATACTTACTGAATATTTGCAGCAATATCCCTGGGGTTGTAATTGGGTATCTTCGTGGACCATCCTGTGCCGATACCTTCGGCGCCATTCACCAGGACCATAGGAATGATTGGGATGTATTGAATCGGCTCAATTTTCTGATTATCTTCGAAGTCGTGCTAGAAAAACGTCATGAATTAAATATATTTAAATTGCTCTTAACTTATGTATTACAACCGTCTTCTTCGCTAGGATAGGCGCACTTTCAGCAGCATAATGCTCGGGAAATTTGATTGGTTTATAATGAGCTAAATCATAATTGGAGACCGCGAATCGGCAAGCGTAGTGTGGGGCGCCCCCCAGCTAGATGGACGGACGACCTAAAGAACTTTGAACTGCTGGGACGGACTGGATGCGGAAGGCGGAGGGCAGGGTGTTGTGGCGCAGTCTGGGAGAGGCCTATGTCCAGCAGTGGACTGCGATGGGCTGAGTTGATGAAATCATAACTGAAATACGAGTTATAAGGAGCATAGGCGAATGCATTTGGTTCGAATGCTTTTTTCAACTTTAATTAAACGATTTCGAAACCAATTGGAGCATTTTAAGCTGTTCAATGTGCGCCGACCGTAACATAAGGGACTGCCATAAACGAATGGGTGTAAAATATGATCAAAATACTTACAACAAGTAACGGGTCATCGTGTGGGTGGAATACAAGCCTTGTAAGCGGCGACATTAGCGTGAAGATGTAACGCGGGCTAGCAGAGTCCTTGCCGCCGCATAGTCGCGTTCCGAACTGACCACGGGGCTCTAGCAGGTTAATATTGTTGGAACCCACGTAGTTTTGTGCGAGGTTTACTATCGTCATCGCCAGGGACTGTTCACCTATTCAAATCAAATAAAAAAATTATTATACAAGTTAGGCTGGCTTCGATCTTCACTTTATGAACGTCAAAAGGAAAATAAGACAGCCCCTAAGCACCCGCCCGACACCAGCAGTGCGATTCTGTAACCATCTTACCGTGAAAACTTAGGTGAAGTGAGTGTGGAGTGAGCTGTCATTCCAAATAATGCTAGGGATTGACAGTTACTGACAACTCACATCAAGCTCACTTCACTTGAATTTTCATGGTGAGATTTTTACAGAATTGACCGGCAGTTCCTGGTGTTTGAGCTCGGAAGAAGTGGCGTAGCAAACGCCTCATTACCCTGCCTGTCTGTTAAGTTTACACCTTTCGTTTTTTTTAATACCAGTTCATTTAACTGTTGCATAACAGGGGTCATTTAGTGTGAGTTTAAAAAAATAAGGCTACAAAGGAATTTGAACTTTGAGTTTGTGGTTTCAAAACTAGATAATTATCTAGGATTCTCTATTTAATACTAACCGTGATGGTATGCCGAGTGTTCCGCAACCGAACCAGCCAGCTGCGCCACTTTGACCTCGCGTTTGTCGTTACGTTTGATGCACGTGAAGATCACTTTACGTTGTCCGGGTTTCAATCCATCTACCATGGAAGGTATTGATCTGGAATTAGAAATATTTGCTATTGTAGCTGCTAATGTAAGCGATAACTTTGATAGGACTGACAAAACCAGCAGCCTTATTCAGTAACACACTTGCAGTGACAATCCTTGTCATTTTGAAAATAGAACAAAATTGCAGCAAAAAGTAATGCATTGGATATTGTAGAATTGACCCAATGAAAAGGATTCAAGAAATACTATGGGTTACTGCATGTTAGACTTTCATAAATATGATATATTCATTGTGTTTACTGCCCAAGATGCATTACAGTACTCTTACCTTACGTTATCGCCATTTGAGAAGAGAACCAGCTCCAAATTGACGAAATCCGAATATGAGACAGCTTTAGTATCTTTTGTGTATAAATATCTCTCTGGAAGACCAATTTCTTTCCTTCGTTTCACTTCGTCCATGTGGCTAGTGAGCCACTCCTTACGTTGATCAGCACCTTTCTTAGAAAATGCCAGTTCAATGTGATGATCATCTGTGGGGCCCGCATACTTGAACCTTATCCTGTGCCTCTCCATATTCTGAAAGTATTCTTTGGCCTCCTTTGATGTGGAGGTACCCAAACCTTTGTAGTATTTGATGTTGTACGTGTGATGGTTCTCTGTATTGTTCTTCCATTCTTCAAACTCAGGTAATGAGTAGAATGACATTTCTTTGTCCTTTTTTGTAGCTTTCACGATAGGAGTAATAAATTCCTCTAAGAACGGCAGTTTCAATAATTCTGGCCAATTGTGGTGTATGAAATTGATAATCAAACCTTTAATGTGAGATCCGTCTTGATCCTGATCAGCCATGATCATCACTTTACCGTATCTCAATGATTTTAAATCATCAACAGTGTTGTATTTCTTTTTGTACTGGAGTCCAACAATTTTGATCATGTTGTTGATTTCAACATTTTCTAAAACCTGTTTGTGAGATGCGTCCCTGACGTTGAGTGGTTTACCCTTTAGCGGAAACACACCATAGTGATCCCGACCAACCACACCAAGTCCTGACACAGCCAATGACTTAGCTGAGTCTCCCTCAGTAAGGATGAGTGTACACAAGTGTGCGTTTTTAGTGCCAGCATCGTTAGCATCCTCTAGCTTCGGTATACCTTTCAGTTTACTCTGTTTCTTTCCGGATGCCTTCACCAGTTCAGTCTGAGCTTTGAACTTAGCCCATGTCAGTACAGACTCCACTAGACCAGATTTTGATACAGCTGTTATGAACTTCTCTGAATAATTACATTTCGAACCAAAGCTCTTTGCTTGGAGAGTCATGTTTTCTTTTGTTTGCGAGTCAAAGGTTGGGTTGACAATCAGACAATTAATAAAAACCCACATGTGATTCTTGACCTGCACAGGTTTTATATTTACGCCACCCTTGTTTTTCTTCTTAATAATTTCTAGAACATTCTTAACTATGCTGTCAGATACCGTATCAACGTGTTTCCCTCCCTTTGTGGTAGCAATGGAGTTCACAAAAGATACCTGTTGATACCCTCTGTCCGAGAGTGTGAGTGCGATCTCCCAGCGATCATTTACTTTCTCATAGACTACTTTCAATGGTTGCCCATTCTCATCTTCTTTGCCTTTTATGTATAAATCTACATAGTCTTTAAACTTGTTTATTTTAAGTCTTTCTCCATTTAGGTACACTTTGACGCCTTGAGTCGTCATGGCGATGTCATAAGCTCGACGGGACATCAGAGCTACAATGTCATCTTCTAACTTTTCCATCTTAAACTTAGACAAATCAGGGCTGAATATTACTTTTGTAAAATCGTCATCTTTACCGGCTTCCTTGATTTTAGGTTCGGAAGCTTTAGTCATGTTGGAACCCCATGTCTGTTTAAAATGTTTCTTGTATTGTTTTGATGCAGTTTCTACTGTGAATTTTGTAGAGAATATATTACAAAGTTTGGCACCATAACCGTTTCTTCCACCTGTCACTTTTTCTTCCTCATCGTTGTAGTTTGATGATGTTAGTAGATGGCCAAAGATCATAGTTGGAACATACATTTTCTCTTCTTTGTGCATCACCACGGGAATACCGCAGCCGTTATTGTATACGGATATTGTATTGGTTTCTTGATTTATGTCAATTTTCATTACATCCATTTTGGGGTCTCTCTGTTTGTTGTCAGCTGCATTGACCAAGATTTCATCATATATTTTGTATAAACCTGTAAAATAACATTGTCCATGTTTAGTTTAGGCTAAATTCTAGTTAAAAAGTATAATGAATAACACGTATTGCAAAGCCTTGCTAGCCTTCTGATATTTTTAATTATTGGTCTTAATATAAAAAAAAAAATATTAAGCAGTAAGTACTGACCTGGCACAAAATTCAATTCTCTTTGGACCATGCACTCCTTGGATTTGTCAAAGACCCACATTAACTCAGTGGCTCTCTCAACGGACCCAATATATGTGTCAGGACGTAGTAGGATATGTTCCAACTGTGTCTTCTTCTGATAAATTTTCTCAATTGTGCCCCCTTTTGGTCCTTTGGCAGGAGGGGCACCCTCTGCCGCACCGTTCTGCCCAGCAGTGTTCATTTTATTGAACATGGCCTTCAAAATATCATAACTTATGAAAAAAACAACCACAGTAATGGCACAATTTAATGATAAATGATATTCCTGTCTTTAGAGCCCTCATCTAAATAATATAAAAAATATGCATCAGCCAAGATACCTATTTTTTGTACTTATAATGACTTCAAAAAAAGGAAGAGGTTCTCAATTTGGATGTTTATATATATATTTTTTTATTTCAACACGCATGACAAACTGACATAAAATAATTAATGAGAATTCAGTAAAATTACATCTCAAACTTAAGGACAAAGATCTCATGCTAAGTAAAGTAGCAACATTCATGAAAATCAACATCTTGGTTTTTCACACAATTGAATCAGATGAATCCTAAAGTAACAGAATAGTAGTTGTGATCTAAAAATATAGGTATTGTGGAAGACATGATTGGTAACTCGAAAGGTTTTCTAAAAAAAGGGATTCAATAATGAATCTGATGCTGAGAGGGGAATGAGTGCTTGGGCATCTAAGATTGTTCGGTTTATTTACAATTATTATAAAATTTGTTTGAAAACAAAGTGTCTATCAGATAAACATGCTATTTTAATGAAAACATTTAAATATTGCTGGCTCCTCACAAATAAATGAGGGTAGTAGCAAATCAATTAAATAATTATAGAGTAGTTTTGCGAATTCGAACGAGACTAACCAACAATCATAAAAAATTACGAAATAAGAAGTGAATTGCAGCAGCTGTTATTTAGTAACATTGAACTCAAACCTATTGAAATTGTACAAACTACAACTACAAAGTACCTTTTGAATGACTTTTTGTTAGTACGCACGGGAGACAAAAATTTAGAAATTTGTGTTTGGCAGTAGGACCTTTTCATGTAATTATAAAAACAGAAACCCAGAAACTCAAGCATTGTCAAATCTTGATAAAATTTTGGCCGTTAGCGATCAAAATGCCGCCAAATGCTTCACTTACCTTTATATCAGCCATCTTGTTATAGGTGCTAATAAAACGCGTGCAATCAACGCGAAATAGCGATTGTCTGGTAACCAGAACAAAATGCACACTAATTACGTTCGGCGTTAAAAAATAACATTTTTAACTAAGTTTTACTTTGCAATTTTACAACCGCAATGAAACAACGAAGACGCCAAGAGTACCAATAAACAACAAGGTGTTTATTTTTTCAAAAAATTGTTGAATTCAAATATTGTCTATTGCCTAACTGAGTTGTTCAATTTCAAAATAGTGCTGTTAAGCCGAGTCTCCACCAAAAGAAGATAAGATAATAGGATTTTTCAGGTCTAATGACATGAATCGCTGACGACGATATCAAAATAAGAAGCGATTCCATCGCGTTTTAACGAACCTTTGCATTTGAGTACGGTTCGTAATTACAAGAGAAGCTAAAGCTAACTTTTAATCAAACCAGAAGAGGTACTGAATTATTCAGTAATGGTTTCGGATGAAAATCATATTTCAGGCACTTATCCGATCTTGTGTAAAAAATCGCTTTGAACAGATTTACCGCTTTTCATTTCATCCATACCAGTAATGGTTAGGCGATTTTTCCGTACAGATTAAAAATCGCTCGTCTAAACGACGTCTAAAATCTCCCCGGCCCCAAGTCACAGAGCATGTAACCTTTTTGAGAGTGACATACCAACATTGACATAGAAAAGTGTGGACTGGAAATACCTACAAAAAAAGGGTGCATACCAACAACTCATCTTGTCTCATAAAATGGCTGCCATTGCTAGGGTTGTGTTAATCAAGGAACAACTGTTATCTCGTTGTTACTATAACGAGTAACGATACTACATACGAGTTTTACTAGTTATCACGTTTGGATCACGATGGATTTTGGTGCTGTGAAGTGTGAACCACAGGCCGGACCTAGCTAGGTCACTCGGACCGAATAAGACGCAAGATTATTTATGTTAACATCGCAGAATATACGGATATCGTTTCAGCGGAGGAACTAGTTTCGGAAACTATTACGGTAAGTCGGCAACGGTACAACACTATTCCATTATGAGTATGACATCTGTTTGTAAACAAACGAATGAATTAACAAATTTAATAAAAAGGCCTGTTATATGGAAATGAACCCAAATATCAATACTTTAGCCATAAATTCATGATCGCGTTACAATTGTATCATCGATTGTGTATTATTGTATGTATTATTGCATGAAAACCGACTACTAACCTGTGCAAAGACAATTGAGGTTGATTTTCATTCTTTCTTGCACCACACTGAGGTGATATGCCTATTGACACGACCTCCTTGGCTGTATGGTGGTTTGTGCTGTCAACGACAATGTTATACATAGTGTCATGGATACATATTCAATCTCTGCCTATCTGTAATTCTTTAGCTAAATAAAGCCACGTTCTATTTGGTATTACGCTTATTATGCTACACACACTTCACAATACAACACACAGGCATGTTGAACTTCTGTTTTCCAACATTTACATACAGTTTTAAAAGGTAAAATCCTCGTAATTTTCTCGCAAATCTCAATAATACAAAAAACAAACAACCATTTGACAGCAAAACTACCACGAAACTCCTCGCATAAGATGGCTGCTACGGCACTTACCTACAGCAGTGTCACTACGTCAAAATGTTGCCATAATTAGCAACAACTTAAAATATAGTTATCTCTTTTATCAAATAAGATTATCTCACTAGAAAGAATGAGACATAACGATATTTCAAATTCTGAATCATATTTCACTCATATTTGTATAAGCAAATGTATGTATAGAACATTGAGATAGGAAAAACATGGAGATGCCGCGCTATTCTGTACATACATTTGCTTATACAATATTCTGTAGATACTTAGCCGGTTTTTATGCATTAATACATACAATATTACACAATCGATGATACAATTGTAACGCGATCATGAATTTATGGCTAAAGTATTGATATTTGGGTTCATTTCCATATAACAGGCCTTTTTATTATATTTGTTAATTCATTCGTTTGTTTACAAACAGATGTCATAATGGAATAGTGTTGTACCGTTGCCGACTTACCGTAATAGTTTCCGAAACTAGTTCCTCCGCTGAAACGATATCCGTATATTCTGCGATGTTAACATAAATAATCTTGCGTCTTATTCGGTCCGAGTGACCTAGCTAGGTCCGGCCTGTGGTTCACACTTCACAGCACCAAAATCCATCGTGATCCAAACGTGATAACTAGTAAAACTCGTATAAAGTATCGTTACTCGTTATAGTAACAACGAGATAACAGTTGTTCCTTGATTGATACAACCCTAGCAATGGCAGCCATTTTATGCGACAATATGAGTTGTAGGTATGCACCCTTTTTTCGTAGGTATTTCCAGTCCATACTTTTCTATGTCAATGGTATAGAATAACGCGGCATCTCCATGTTTTTCCTATCTCAATGCATAACAAAGAGTACAGTATATTCATTGACATAGAAAAGTATGGACTGGAAATACCTACGAAAAAAGGGTGCATACCTACAACTCATATTGTCGCATAAAATGGCTGCCATTGCTAGGGTTGTGTCAATCAAGGAACAACTGTTATCTCCTTGTTACTATAACGAGTAACGATACTTTATACGAGTTTTACTAGTTATCACGTTTGGATCACGATGGATTTTGGTGCTGTGAAGTGTGAACCACAGGCCGGACCTAGCTAGGTCACTCGGACCGAATAAGACGCAAGATTATTTATGTTAACATCGCAGAATATACGGATATCGTTTCAGCGGAGGAACTAGTTTCGGAAACTATTACGGTAAGTCGGCAACGGTACAACACTATTCCATTATGACATCTGTTTGTAAACAAACGAATGAAATAACAAATATAATAAAAAGGCCTGTTATATGGAAATGAACCCAAATATCAATACTTTAGCCATAAATTCATGATCGCGTTACAATTGTATCATCGATTGTGTATTATTGTATGTATTAATGCATAAAAACCGGCTACTAACCTGTGCAAAGACAATTGAGGTTGATTTTCATTCTTTCTTGCACCACACTTCACAATACAACACACAGGCATGTTGAACTTCTGTTTTCCAACATTTACATGCAGTTTTAAAAGACAAAATCCTCGTAATTTTCTCGCAAATCTCAATAATACAAAAAACAAACAACCATTTGACAGCCAAACTACCATGAAACTCGTAGCATAAGATGGCTGCTACGGCACTTACCTACAACTGTCACTACGTCAAGACAAAATGTTGCCATAATTAGCAACAACTTAAAATATAGTTGTCTCTTTTATCAAATAAGATTATCTCACTAGAAAGAATGAGACATAACGATATTTCAAATTCTGAATCATTTTTCACTCATATTTGTATAGGCAAATGTATGTACAGAATAGCACGGCATCTCCATGTTTTTCCTATCTCAATGAGTATATTAGATGAGATGACATAAGTCAAAGTGACATTATAATCCCATCCATGATGATGACAGTTCCGAATGTTCCGACCGACTTAGGTTATATTAGTAAAAACAATTTTATTTATTAAAATAAATAGAAATATGTCTCTTTTATCATACGCTTCGTCGGTACTTAAGCGAGTAGCTGTATCAAGATTCAGCGCTAATTATAAGATCTGTGTAAATAAAATCAAAACAAAATCGTATAGCACTATTACAACCAGAACAGTTCATGATGTCAATACAAACGTAATTAAAGATGTTATTCTGTTCAAATACGAGAATCCAAAGTTTTTTAGGTATATGAATATATTTGCTGTAGTTCAATACATGTTCTGGACATATCTGGGTGTGTTTGCGTTCAGTTCACTAAGAGACGCGCCAGTTGACAAATCTACAATTACCGATGATACTCCCTGGTTCAGAAAGATCAACCTTGGAGAGAATAAGTACAGGAACACCCTAGGATGTCTTTCCGTAGTAGTAGGTTAGTAAAGATTTTTAACACAGTACCTACATAATTATCTTTAATTTAGCTACAACTATGTGTTAAGATTATAATTTTGAGTATTAACCCACAATACCCTTGACTGCAAGAGAAAGTATACATCAAAATATATTGTAAAACAAAATTAAAAACATGATGTAATTTATCAGAACAAAATATTTTGTCAATGAGTACAACAAAATATATTTTGTTTTTAATAAAAATCTTTTCTTTATTACAGGAGGTAGTTCCCTTGCTGTAATCTGGATGTACACTCTCCGTTCAGTCCGTTTCTTGATACTAAATAAGGGTGGCAAACAATTAACTTTCGTCACTTACACACCTTTTGGTAAGAACCGCATCATGACAGTCCCCATGGAAAGTGTCTGCTGTAAAGAAGCAAGAAATATAGCAAGAGTACAATTACCATTGAAAATTAAAAACAGATGGATGCATTATATGCTTGATATGAGGGGAGAGTTCAAAAACCCACTGCTGTTCGACTCTACTGCTGGTTTGATGAGAAAGTGGTGAAGATTATGTTTGTATGTATTTGAAATGCTTTTATTTATTGTAAATACATAGTTTTAGCAATCTCTCCCTCTCTATTTTTTATCCCGTATTCATATAATAATTTAATTATAATTATAGTCTCCATTATTACAGCTAGTAGTAGTAGTTAGTTACATACACAAAACTATAATACGGGAAGTAAAATGTTATAGGTTGTTTAGTTCCATTGAAGAGTAATTTTTTTTTGTGTAATTGCTTCTGTTGCTCCATCTGGCACTCTGGCTGGCAAAGCTTGTAGTATCTAATCAGCATAGCTATGGTAGGGGTCTTCTAAAAGCTGTTCACAAGTACAAAACCCGAAAATTTTGTCAGTTTAAGGGCTGATTTCTCAATCAATGGATAATTTTTATTTGTGGAATAAAGTTGACGTCTGACAGATTTTGTATAGAAGAACTGTCAAAAATTCAAAATGATTTCTCGTATAAAATTATATCAATTAGACAACCGCTAATTCTTCCGACAGCTGTTTGCCGACGGGCAAGGCAAATCAGGGGGGGCCTACTCCGAAGTGCAAAGTGCGAATGTTCGGCTCGGACCGACACATGACCGAACCAAATATTATTGAAAAATGCGAAAAAAGTTCGGATCAGCTCAGTTGAGTCGGGACCATAGTCAATATTCGAAACAGTGTAGGATCGGAACCGACCGAACCAAATAGTAACTTCGTAGCAGGAAACGGCCGATACTACTTTGGAGTAGACCCCCAGGTTATCGAAATGTGTCATTTTCGATATAATATCCTGTCGAATGGTTTTGAATAGCTATGCTGAGCATTTTATTCTATAGTCGAGGTCATTGCAACAATGATACTCTTCATTCAATACAATGATTCTCAGAACTACTATAATGATTAGGGTAGCACACAAGGTCTGCAACACCAGACACACAGGACCAGTATCTCGTCTCGAAAGAAAATTGTCGCACAATTAATGTTACAAGTTGTCAAGCGCGCGTAAACACGGAACACCTGTGATTGGTTGAATGGTTTACAGCCTATCGCAGCAGTTTACGTGCGACACCACATTAATTTTGGGTGGATGGATGTTACTCTCTTTCACGCAAAAACTACTGAACGGATTTGGAAGTTTGGCACACAGATGGTTTATAAACAGGATTAGCATATACTGCATATAGGATACTTTTTATCCCTACATTCCCACGGGATCGAAACTTATTCGGGTGAAACTGTGGGACACAGCTAGTACTGTCACATAAAACACAAATAGTGATGCAATAAAATAAAAACTCCCTTTTAAGATTTATCAGAAAAATCTTTATTATTTGTTTATAATTATAGTAACGGAAATACGTCGTCTCATCTCAACACAAAAATAAAGAAGTACAATCAATAACAAAAAATAAAATTCTTTTTTTATATATTTACAATATGCCGATTTTATCTTTTAGTGGTAAATGCAAATATTGTATACTGTATTTGTGTATTCAATCTTTTGACCAGCCAATATCACTACCAAAATCCTAAACCTATATTTGCATCTACCATAAACAATAAAATAGTAATTATTAAAAATGAAAGTCTTTCAATACCATAGACAAGTCATTTAACGATCAACTTAATGAGATACATATTATTATGGTTGTTTTACACTTGCAACATAATTTTCTAAACATTAAGTATAATAATATTATGTTTTATGTGTGTTGCATACACAGTAGACTGTAAATGTTGCAATATACATTCATACACCATTTCTAAAGTTAAACATAACTTTTTAAGACATTAATAAAGGCGTGAACACGATAGATCAGCTGACAGTACTGATTCCATCAGATCATCCACTACAACTGCTGGTCTGAAGTCGTCATTACACACGCGTGGCCTGCTCGTTGCTAAAAGCAATGGAACAACGCCTTTATAATATCTGACCCATTTTCCGTCAGATTGCAGTCAACCACAAAAAAGTAAATTAAAATTGAATTACTTTCAAAAACAAACATACAGGCTATTCATCATATTGCAAGTGTCAAACAGCCCGGTCGCTTATCACATCTATTTAATTCACCTACTGACAATTTTTGATTAATTCTACAAATGCTTTTACTAGCTTGCTACAACAAGCTACAAAGGACCGATGGAGTCTTAATATCAGTTAAAAAAATACATACATCTAGCCAAGGTACAAATATGACTTCCCTACGGAGTTTTTATTTAATTTATCTATACCAAGGTCACGAGGTGTATTCAACCTCTTTTTCATAAAGACTACATACGAGAAGAGTCATTACATAATGTTTATATTACAATAGTTAAATAAAATTTAGTTGGAAGAAACGACATCATCGATCCTTGAACTATAAAATTAAGTACAATATTATTTCTTATTTACAATAAAGTCATAAATATTTTAATGTACTATAATAAGTTAATGTTACAACCCCGTGTGCGTAACACGGGAAGCAGTGTGCATATTATTGGGTTCCTGTAGACAATGGCTTGGGATACGCACCTTTCGATCATGGAAATATGTCCATCAGCGTAATCTTCAATTATTTGCTGGGAAACTTATTATTTGCTGTTTCCATTTAAATATATTTATAGTGCTACAAAGTTCTTCTGGCGCGTGGTCAAAATTGGAACTAACGCCGCCTTTTTTTTATTCAGTACATTTCACTAAGCAATTGCTTAGATGTTTACCAACAGCGCCTCCCTGTCGACGTCATTTGAGCGCCAAAAGGTTTTTTTTTATTTTTTATGAATGGCATCTCGCAATTCAACCTATGAGGTTGTCGTCTGCTTAACCGGGCTAGCGCCAAAAGGTCCTTGTAGCAATGTATTTATGCTGTGTATCAGAAAGGTGTGGTCAAATTTAAGGGTGTGGTACAGACTATTAAACTAAATTAAATTTGACCACAACTTACTGATACATGCTGTATTAGGGGGGAGTGCCCCCTAAGGGACCGTCTCCACGAGCGAGAGAATCGCGGCGATATTATCGTCGTGCCATCCAATTCGGGCAGTAATGATATCGCCGTGTGGAGACACATTCTAAGAGAGTGTATAGAAATACGTGGCACGACGATAATATAAGAAAGAAAGGAAATACATTTATTTGCGGCAAACATGACTCATAAAAAAGAACATAAACACACAAAAAAAATAAAAGCAAGTTGGGAGTAAACATACGTCACATCCACGCAAAACGGCCATCGTTTAGCATAGTGCTAAGACCCTATACGAGACGGAGCCCTAGCGCTGGTTTTCAGCGGCAACCGGCGTTGGCGTGATGACGTCAACGCCGCGATTCTCTCGCTCGTGGAGACGGCCCCTAAGATGCGCAAACATGGGCCACTGTGTAAACTATCTATTCGGCCATCACAGGTGATAACAAAATAACAATTATAGGCTTTTCATGCATTGACACACTGCATTGCAGTTACACTTACTTTCAACATTTCCTCAATTTTCATTGATTTAGATTTGTAATTGTATTATTTATCCTACGCTAACAGTATTGTATTTATAATCACATAAATGTTTATTAACTATATTATGTATAATTTAAATATACAGGGTGAGTTTTTAAACAAGGATCATTATGGCTGCTATGCCAACTATCAGAGATAGAAAGATTAGAAAACTAGTTTTTCAAATGTATAAAAAAAAACAATTAAATATAGGTATGTAAAAATATATAACGAACAATAACTCACCTGTGTATGTATGCATATTTCATATCGAATTTACTGAGAGATGTTTTTGTACGAGAACTTTGAAATCGCTAGATTTTAAGCTACTACAATCTGTCAAATTTCTTTAGGAGATTTTCAACTTTATCGCTGAAGCATAAAGTTCAAAGTTGATTGGGAAAATTTGACAGTTTCGGGTAGCATGATGTGCTGGCATCTATACATTGTATACACAAAATACTGTATTAACGGAAGTCAGTTTGCAGAAGAGTTTCGAATTACGCAGATTTAGGTACTATTAAGTCTTTTTTATGAAGATATCTATGTACTCATAAAAGTAACTGAAATAAGTACTGTTTACCCTTGTGTGTGAAATATTCTTAGTTTTTTTTTTCATCCACAAACATTAAAGTCACAAAAACCTATGATAATGTTGCCAGCTGTCAGTAACGCTTATTTTTAGACAATTTTTCCATTGCCCTCTCCATTATATGAAATAGCTAGCTTTTTAAATTGAAATAAATATCATTTTTCCAAATTCATGATCATTCATCAGTCTATCGCTTACTATTAAGTCTCAGTCAACACCAAATAACAAAAAGGTCAATGGCACCGATGCCCTTGTTCACAAACTGAACTAAATTTAAGTTCGATGCATCTTTTTCTTTCTATGACAGAAGACAAATTAGCAGGGCTGCCAGTAGATAATTTTAAATTATTCAGCCCGTTTCTGAAATTATACGAAATTGAATGTCAGGATACACTCCATAAAAAAATCCTTCACATACACAATAATGATTACGTATTTATCGTGTGAACTTACCTACATTGATTTATTTATTTATTTAGTATGCATATCCTTAGCACGCATCCATTCCATATGACAACATTGGCAAATGGCAACTCAAAATATATCCCCACAGATTATAACAACGAAGTTCAATATGAATATAACATTTAGGTTTACCATATCCAATTATACATGAGGATCCAGGATACATAGAGGATACAATTATACAATCTGGCAGCCCTGAATATTAGTTTAGTCCTGTCAAATTAAGATACTCCATAGACAGTTTAGACGTGATTAAAAACATGGCTACTAAAAATACGTCAATTTACGTCAGGCGGTGACAAGTTTGACAGGACTAAACTAATATTTATCTTCTGTCCTTTTTTTTAATGAAATAGAAAGAAAAAGATGCACTTAACTTAAATTTAGTTTAGTTTGTGAACAAGGAAATCGGCGCCAGTATTATAAATCTAGTTTTTTTTTTTTTTGTACAAAATAATAAAACAATGAATCTTAATTTTTCAGTAGTTGTAAATAAATTCTTGCCCACAAAGTCCATTTCAATAATAGGCCGCGTCCTAACCGAAGCAACGCGCGGACACGCGACCGTCGCGTCGCGTTCATTTTATTCGGCAAACCCGAACGCTTGGTCGCGCCGACAGAGGGACGCCTTCCGGTTTTCCGAACAAATGAGTGTCATACATAATTAATTTATGAAAGCGACGATTGGTATTCGTGCGACTCATTTTTAGGACGCAGGGTAAGTCTCAAAAAATTTGAGTAGGTCATTGACACGAAAAGAAGAATAGTTTCCAATTAATTTAAGCTAACAATTGATTCATTAATCAATTTAAAATTGTCAAAATAGACATAATCCACATTTAATTGTGTCCTTATGCAACTTCTACTTTATCATTATTATTTTTGAATCGTGAAACATGTCTTGTCAGGGTCTATTAGGCTGTGTCCTAACCAAAGCGAGCGGTCGCGCGATTACATGATCGTCGCATTCACGTGTTCGGGTTCGCCGAACAGAATACACGCGACTATCGTTTTGGTTAGAACACAGCCTGACACTCCACTAAGGCGGAGCAGAGAAGGGATAACCAAATGATTCCCCCCTTAGGAATGTTGAGCGGAGAAGAATCATTAAAAAAATAAACGATTATTGGCAAATTTTCTTCCGCCTCGGTGGAGCCAGCTTTAGGCCTGTTGTAACGGTCAAATACCAACAGGCAATGTGGCCTAAAACTGCCCATTTAATATCTATTATCTTGACAAATCTCAGTATCATTTCATCAGAGT
Source organism: Apamea sordens (assembly GCA_945859715.1). Taxonomy (NCBI): domain Eukaryota; kingdom Metazoa; phylum Arthropoda; class Insecta; order Lepidoptera; family Noctuidae; genus Apamea; species Apamea sordens. The sequence goes on from OX244001.1 coordinate 16,955,804, forward strand.
CCTTTGCGCGTCATAGTTTTCCTGTTTCATTATTTACAAGTCCACGAATATTGGATAAGTAATTCTCGAGTTGTAACAGACAGACAGACACATAGTTTTTTTTTCTAACATGTTAGGTTTTTTTTTACTAAAAAACTATACCGTTTAACGAATAAGTATGTATTGTGTCATTTACACGAGTTACTAATAATTACAGACAATAATTTATTACTTTATAATTAGATGAGGCTTATAATGATTCAGTATTAGATTATGTTCTAATAAAGTTTTTCTAGCAGGCATTCACTGTTTATCACCATCTCATCACATTGTGAAGCATTCACTGAACATCTTTACCTAGACAATTTTTAAAGTCACTATAATGCTGGCACTAAACTTGGCATATTTTTACAAATATTGGTGTAATTTCTGAATACAAAATGAACTTTACTTCAATAGCTGTAAGGTGTGTTTTGTGTTGTCGAAATAGCGCCAATATTTGTTCAAATATGCCAAGTGAAGTGCCAGAATAAAATATTAAAAGAAGTATTTACTTCTTGTCTAATCTCTCGTCGATTTCTGCCACGGCAGCGTTGTGTCAAGTGGCACAAAATATAAAGGAACAGACGTCCAGTACGACAAGAAACTTATGAATAAATAGTTGCTCTGTTATACAATGAGGAACGGATCCAATGCAGTCATTACAGACAGTTTATGACCTACTTCAGTAATATGGAAGGATATGTATGTATGTTTGGGACGACACCTCTGTAAAAATTATGATTTTAATTTAAAAGGTAATAAACATGGTTGCATTATTTTTATTATACTTCCGTCCATAATATTAAAGAAGAGATGTGTTCGTTCACTTTAGGACTTAGTGTAACTAGTTTAGCGTGATGTGGTAGTACATAGTGCCACTATTGCCCCCAGTGCCACAGGTGCCTTTAACACGTGTGTGTGACACTAAATGAGTCACAATAAAAGTATACATATACGCGTTTAGTGTCCCACAACATGTTAAAGCCTCGTACCAGTAGTGTCCATAGTGCCCCTTGCCCCTAGTACCTAGTGTCACTGGTGCCGCTAGCGCCACTAGTACCTTTAGTGCCCCAAAAGCCGCTAGTGCTCTTAGTGCCAATTTTGCCTTTAGTGGCACTTTTTCCCTTAGTGCCACTTTTGCCTTTAGTGCCACGTTTGCCCTTAGTGCCGCTGGTGCCTGGCGCGGCGTCGGCAGCGCGTCAGTCGGACAGGTATCGCTCGCGCGGAGCGTCTTCGGAATCGTCTCGCGTCGGGCTGATGCTGTCGATCTCGTCAACTTCCTCGAGATTCTTCGTGCTGGGGTTGCATAGTCTGGAAATAAAACAGGACCAATTGTTAGTTCTACCCCTAAAAGACAAGGTTGTTTTTACAGGCACATGGGACATTTCAGCTTCGTCTCAAAAAGGTTCGTGGGGAAACCAGCAAAGATTCGAAGATATGTGTGACATCCTCATCTCATCCAACCCGCACTGGGCCCGTGTGGCGGATAATGGCCTACTCCCTGTCACAGGTCAGGACAAAGGAAGGCTGTGCCCCAGCGCAATAGGACCGTTATAGACTGGTTTTGCTCTGGGAATGCTTGGGATGGCAAATCGTCTGAGATACCTTTGCCTTGCAGATTTGCACAGGCGGCGATGACCACTTAACATCAGATAGGCCGTCGGCTTGTTTGTCATCCAAAAACATAATCGTAGTCAGCCCATAATGTACCGACAGCAATAACATACAAAAGTGACATTGAGACGAACCTGCACTTGCAACAGACGATGCACGGCGCGGCTAACAATAGAAGCGGACTGGCTACTAACAACAGTAGACCGAAGCCTGCAAATATGCCAACCACCTGGAAAAAAAAGAGAGAACATATCATTATGAGGGTAGTTAATGATCCGACACCAAGCGGAGACCTAAGAGATTCTTCCCATCATTGCCATAAACATATTTTGTCAATACAAAATAGTATATTTTGATTTGATGCAAGTGTGCAAAGGATATTGCTCTGCGCCCATACATTGTTCGCCCTGGAACCAAGAGCATCGCAAAATTATGTGTTGTATTGTCGATCATTAGTAAACTCCTATAAGAGATCTTTTTTTTTTTTTTTTTTATTGACAATGGGCTCACTCTTATTTGTATAGCGGACTAGCTGCAGAATACATAGAGTATCAGATTTTAAGGTTATAATTGAACCATAACAACGAATATTAGGTATAGTTTTTCATAGCTCCCGAGTGATTTTTAAGAAGTCAAGAAACAATATCATAATACATTTAGCTATTTTTTGTACCTACCTAGATAATTAGGTATCTATGCAGTTTTTATCTAAAGCCAACGTAATGGCAACGTTTAAATGCATAGAATCTAATTAACATAGGTACCTACCTGTATTCTTAGCATTGGTTTTGGAATGAGATAAATGTTTGTGTGTATTGTCGTATATGGTCGTTTAGTTAGAAGTAAACCACACACTTTTCTAAACAATCATAATAATGATTATGATGAAATATGTAGGTTTTGTTCAATTCAGCATTATTCTAACTACCTATTTAAAATCGAGTATGATCTCATTCATAAAGTACCTATACTTAGTAGGTTTTTTAAATTATACTTTTAGGGAATAATATTATATGGAATATGGAATGGTGATTGAATTGTTTTATTGATATATTCGAAATAAATCAAAATGCGATTCAGAATCAAAAACATGCAACAATTCATTAAAAATTCGATCGATCGATTGGGCATCCCTAATCTTTTTCGATACGAAAATACAAACGTCATACGTTTGGCGAAGATGGCGGCGATTAATGTTACTATTCGCGTAAAATACTTTAAAATGTTCATTTTGGCAAGCAGCTAGTCCTGTTACAAAAGTGTTTGCAACTGATATAGGAGTCCATAGGGTTAGTAACAATTTATTGTACTTAACTAACACTACCCACACTAATTACCACTCACTTCGCTCACTTTTTTCAAATTGTACCTATGTCAAGAGTATGTTTTCATATTTATCATACCTGTGCACGATGCCATAAAACAGATGCGCGTGAGTGTCCCAGTTTGTTCTTGCACGGTCCTTTGTCGTAGTGGCGCAACAGAAAGTCATCCTGTAACAGAAAATTACAGATATTAGAAGATTGTAAACTGTTTCAAAGTTAGGTTTTTTTTTTTCTGCGCTTTTGCCCAGCAGTTGGGCAGCATTTTCCCACGGCTGGGCAAAGGGCCCCCTAAGTCAAATATTTCCCGAGGAATAATTTTGTTTAAGTTATTTTTTTTATCTGTAAACCTCACAATCATTTCTCTGATCCTCTGTCATGTCAGATTTGAATTTGACAAAAACGACAAATTTTACATAATTATCATGGCATGTATAATAATCAAACAATCACCGTAAATTACCAAACATGTCATTACTTTTAACTTCATTGTCTTGTGTACAGTTAAATAGTTATAATATAAATGACATTTCGCACACAATAGGTGTCAAGGGGACGTTGGTTTTTCCACGACTTATTAGAAAACAAACTGCGACCTGTCCCCGGCCCGAATACACTACACGTAAGGCAATTTGATGTGGTGTGTCAATCTGTTGAACAATTAATTTCCCTGGCTGTTCATAGACATAAGTAAAAATCTTCAAGACTTAATGGTTGATTAAGCCTTAGGTTCTGCTGCGGATTTTTCCTTAACCACATTACAATTATTATTTTAAAGGAAGTTCAACAAATATATATTCTCAAATAAGACGCACATTAAAAAATCCAGTAGTACAGTCCAGTAGTAGTGGAGTCCAGTAGTTTTCTCTCTCCACTAGTTTAACCGTTTTTTGACAGCTGCCTTAGAAAGTTACTATTCCAGATTACGTAAAAGTTAACTTTAAAATACGTAGTAAAATCAATATATAAACTGCCTAATCTTATGGAATTATCTTGTTTATGACTTCTTACAGACATTATATGAGACCATGAGAACCACAGTGGCCTAACTGAAAAAAATTGAACTAATTTTTAGACCACTGTGGCGCTATGACTTTTACAGTTTAGAGCAGAGAGCCAGAGTGGCCTAACTGAAAAAAATTGAACTCATTTTTAGACCACTGTGGCGCTATGACTTTTACAGTTTAGAGCAGAGAGCCACAGTGGCCTAACTGAAAAAAATTGAACTAATTTTTAGACCACTGTGGCGCTATGACTTTTACAGTTTAGAGCAGAGAGCCACAGTGGCCTAACTGAAAAAAATTGAACTAATTTTTAGGCCACTATGGCGCTATGACTTTTACAGTTTAGAGCAGTTTTTTCAAATAAAGTCAGTATTGAAAAAATGAAAGGCCACTGTGGCTCTCATGGCCTCATTTGTATGTATGTATCAGTTTTAACAAAAAAATAATATAATTGCTCACTAGTTGGATCTGTCAAAAAACGGTTAACCTAGTCAAGTGGACAGAGTCATAGAAGCCAAAAGCCTCAAATTCGACAAAGAAAAAATTATAAAAACAAAAGAGAAATTTAAAAATTTAGGTTTTACAGTAGTTTTTCCTAGGCTGTAGAGCAGGATAAGTACTAAAATAAAAAATAAGTAAATGGTGTATACTCACATCGAGTGAAGCCAAGCAATACCAGCAGAAGACATGCTTGCATCGCTTGCACATCATCTGAGCGCATCCCTCATCTTTCTCTATGGGAACGCGGCACATCGGACAGAGTTTGATCAGCTCGGAATCTGGTAGGAGAGGCGCCCCTGCACCCCCCATGGATGATGACGCTGCGGCAGCTTCGCATGAAAGACCGCCGTGCCACTGGAAACAGAAACATTTGGATTTTAAATACACTGTTTTTAACCAACAATTAATATCCACGTCCGTTTCGCACAGTAATTAAATAGCATAATCAACCTATGCCGTTCCCACTGCTGGGACACAGACCTCCTCTATGTGAGAGGGAATGGGCCGTAATCCACCACGCGAGCATGTCCTAGGGTCAAAAATTCGAAGACATGTGACATCTACCAACCCGCACTGGGCACGCGTGGTGGTAGATGTCACATGTCTTCGAATTTTTGACCCTAGGAAATGCTGTATTTTCACGATGTTTTCCTTCACCGAACAATTGGTGATGAAATAAATAGGCTATTTTCCTAAAAAAATCTAATTAGTCCGTCAGTTAGATTATCAAAAAATATTGAACCAGTATTTTTTATTTTGTCAATTATATAAGAAATGATGAAGATATCGCCCGTTAAAGTTTCGCGTGACGTCACTTGATTGCGACACTTTTGCAAGCAAGTGACGTCACGACCCCCCACTCCCAAATTTTGACGCGCTTTATAATTGTCATTTTTTGTTTGATTGACAAAAGAAAAAATACTTGTCCATTATTTTTCGATAATCTAACTGACGGACTAAATATAATAATTATTTTTTTACCCAGGCAACTACCCTATTACACAAAGTCTGCCTGGGTTAGTGGGTTCGAACCGACGACCTACAACTAAGTCGGGGCCGTAACCACTGTCTGTGTAATTAAATGTCACGTTGTAAATTGAATCACTCAAGTAATTTATGTAGCCAGTAAACTCAAACTCAAAGAATTTCAATTAAACCATTTACGGGACTTTTTAATTGTCAAGGAGTCGTTAGTTTGTCAGAAAGTTGAAGCTGAAGCCCGTTCCAAATCATAGATTCTATGGAGGAGAAGACGGACAACCAACTCCATGGACACAGTTTTAAATCAAGATATTACAAAATCCTGGGTACATTATTCTTGTTGCTTCTAAATGTGAGAACAATGTTATAGTAATCGAAAATATAAAGATAACATAGGTGTTAAACACATTGTTTTACACGACTACAAGTTTATATAAAAGTTTTCCACACCGTATTTTAGCCACGGCGGCCAATCTCAACGGAGACTAGCCTTCGGCGCGGGAGACATTATTGTGCACAAGTGTGCGCGCAGACACAGGTGCACTCACTCTTCTCTCACACTCATAGTCCGATGGGACGGCAATCCGACACGACCGGAGAGAGATCACGCGCAGGACCAGCGGCTTAACGTGCTTTCCGAGGCACGGGGGTATAACACCGCCAACTTCCAAACTCCGGGCTGTTACCAAGACATTCCTAATGGATAAACTCAATAACACTTATTATGCAAGGAACTATCCTTGAGTGCATACTAATGCACTCGAAGACATTCATGACTACGGTTGGTGGCTCTACATTCATTGCATCCTAGATGCTTCCGACTCCATATTATAATTTTTGGTAAAGGATATTGGTTTGTCTTTTCAACAGCATTTTTTGACGTTTGAAAAGTGCTGACTCTCAGCCTAATTTGAATAAATGACTTGAATTGATTTTGATTCACCTTTTTTTTTATTTTTTAAAGCTGGTTTTGGCTTTGCGAATTTGTGTTTTAAGTAGTATACAGACATACGAGTACTTACTATAAATTCATGATCATAGAAATCGTATTCAAGAACATCGCTTTTGCATTATGTAGGTACGATACCTACCCACCTACGTGACTGTATACTTTGAGAATATTAGACCAACACAAATCTAAAAATAGAGTAAATATAAATCTTTTCTCATAAACCGTTTAAAGGGCAAATCTTGGTTCAGACGAAAAATCCCTACATCAAAGCAGGGATAACCGAGCCGCGCTCAAATGAAAGGATAAAACGCAACGCTTTGAATACAAAATTACTTCTCATGGAAAAGGTTGATTCTTTACGGTAAATAGCAATTTTAATGGATGCTGAAAAATGTAAATTTATAGTTCTAATTTACAAGTTGTAATTTACATAGCGTTGAACACGCTAGTAAAAGGATGCAAGCCGTGTTTTTCCTGTTTTTCTTTTTGCGTTTATATTGGCCCAATTGGGCGCCAACAGGCATAATATTACACTTAGGGCTGATTTTTCAATCGACAGATATTTTTTATTCGTAGAATAAAATTGACGTCTGACAGATTTTGTACGGAAGAATTGTCAAAAATTTAAAATTATTCCTCGGATAAAATTATCTGGCGTTGGAAAAATCGGCCCTAAATGGATTAGAAGAAAGACTATCAATATAAATAGTTGTCTGTAAAATTAAATCACAGCTGGCATTCTTTTTCAGTCGTATGAAAAAGGTAGATACACAGCAAATTGATGCACGTAGTGTCTCAAACTGCTAAACTGTCAAGTTCCCTCTGTACACTTATGTATCGCCATTCGTGGAGGGCTTCGATCAAATAATTATTGATAGATCGTGACGGCCACTTTAATACACCAAGATTCCACAAGCAAGAACAGCCTGCGACATGGTAGCACAGTTAGTCAGCTGACCTTTCTGGCACAAGGGTCTTTGTCCGCGCCATCTCGACCCACTTCCCGAGAGCCGCCGTAAAAGAGGGGCACTGGAGATGCAGGATAGTGCTTTTATGTAAAAGAAAGCAACCGTTTCATGTCGTGTAATGAATGACATTCAGTTGCATGGCAACACTGTTTATGATTCTACTTCCAGGCTCCATGTTCAGATTGATTAATAAATGCTCGTTACTTCATGATCATTTCTAAATCCTTTGTTGAGTACATTATAAGTTTCATTTTTCACTCAGTTTACTAACTTATTGGCGAATTTGTGGATGTTACTGTACGTACACATCTGCTTAACTTTTCGAGGAATAAAGGAGTGATGTTATGTTATGTTTATTCTTGACTAGCTTAAACCCGCGACTTCGTCCGCGTGAAATTTCTTGTTCTCCCGACCAAACCCGTCGCATCACATCGCCCGTCCGCGGTATTACTTCGTTTTAGCTTAGGCTTCTTTCGTTCTTTTTGCTCTCCTCCAATGGGTCCTAGCGTGATGCTAAATAACGAATAGCCTTCCTCAAGAATTGGGCTACCAAGAATTTTTCAAATCCCGACTGGTAGTTCCAGAGATTAACGCGTTCAAACAAACGAACTCTTCAGCTTTATTATTAGTACTAGCTTCTGCCCGCGGCTTCGCCCGCGTGGATGTCGGAAATTATCCCACGGGAACGTGCTAACAGGATAAAATGTATGTGTTTCCCCAGAATGCCATCTATCTCGCGGGCCCTTTGTGGCTAATTACAATAGAAAACCAATTGTGTCTCATTATTATTAGTGGTGATTAAGAGGGTACCTATATGATATATTTACCTAAGTACCTACCTAATCCTGCCAGGGTAGCGGGATCATCCGAAAGGTTTACCGCTGCCCTGGAACATAAAGGGCTAAGGAAGGAACACGGGTGGGTTTTAGTCAGTAGGAGTCTGACACTTCCTCTGCTCTGGGTGGAGCCCAGAGCGGGAGGAGTCATTTGATGATTTCCCATCCTCAAAAAAAAAAAAAAAGTACCTACCCAATTTAAAAAAAAATAACTCAATAACAGAAAATTAAATACCTACCTACCTAAATAAACCTATTTCTGATTATAACTAATCTAAACTCAATAAATAAGCAAAATCCCTAAAAACTAATATCTATACGAATGACTAATCCTACCTAACAGTATTATAAAATAACCTACGGTCACTACGTACACTATCAAATATACTACCTATACTTTACAATTAAAATCTATACCTACGACTTATATAAAAATAAACCTAAATAACTCTAAAAACTAAAAGGAATAAAATTAACTCCATTGCGGGTGACTTAACCTACGACAAACTTATTATTTGCGGTTTTTGCAGTGTCGGGTCTAGGGATCGAACCGCAAAATTAAGTTTGTTTTTTATTGTATATACTTTTCCGGGATAAAAAGTACCCAGTGTGGTGCCCAGGATATTAAAGAATAATTATACCAAGTTTCATCGTAATCGAACCGGTAGTTTTTGCGTGATGCCTGAACAAACAGACAGACAGACAGACAGACAGACAGACAAAAATTTTTTTAATCACATTTTTGGGTTCGGTGTCGGTCTAGTAACACCATTTATTTATTTTTTTGATATTTTCAATGTACAGAATTTTCACTTCTACAGATTTATTATAAGTATAGATATATAAGTAGACGTGACCGGCTTCAAAGAAAAGATCTTTTAGTCACTAAAAGACCTTTTCTTTAAAATAAACTAGGAAGCAGGGATCTTTTACATAAAATGTATTGGATATTAGGTACAGTATGGTCACTATGTATGTAGCATTTAGAAGTGTTCCTCTCAGGCCGCGCTGAGTGGTGCTTGAAATGTCCAGAAATAGAACACGTAGAATAAACTGCAACATTTTCTATAAAATTCGAATATTTGTGTTTTTCGTCATGTTTGGAAAAACTTGCACGTATATCATCATCTGCCTAACCTTTTCCTAATTATGTTGGGGTCGGCTTCCAGTCTAACCGGATGCAGCTGAATACCAGTATTTTACATGGAGCGACTGCCTATCTGACCTACACAACCCAGTTACTGGGTAATACGATACCCCTTGGTAAGACTGGTTGTCAGACTTTCGGGCTTCTGACTACCCGTAACGACTGTCAAAAACTTGCACGTATAATAATCAAAATCATCATCATCATCATTATCATCTTGCGTTTAATATTCATTCATAATAGATGTATTTTCATATTTTAATAATTATTATTTTAATAATCTATATATATAAAATTCAAAGTCCTGACTGACTGACTGACTGACTGACTGACTGACTGATAGATCAACGCACAGCCTAAACCGCAGGTCCTAGAGACATGAAATTTGAAGGGTGTGTTCTTCGTGAAGAGTAGGCATCCACTAAGAAAGGAATTTTCGAAATTCCACCCCTAAGAGGGTGAAAAGGGGGGAATTCGTTTGTATGAAAAATCTTATTCCTTGAGTTAATAAACTTGAAATTTGGCACGAATACTTATCTAAATAAATTATGAAGATTGTCAGTTTTTTTTTCTTCTAAACTACCCCCTAATAAGGGATTGGGGGGTTTCAAAGTTTGTATGGAAGAATTTTAGCGCGCAGTCCGATTTCCTCGAAACTTGGTAGTTATAACTAATATTGAAAGTAAAGAATAATGTGTATCAGGGTTTTTTGAAAATCTACCCCTGACGGGCTGAAATGGGGTAGTAAATTTTTCAGGGGAGGATTTTACTGCATGGCTTGATTAACTCGAAAATTAGTATAATTAATCTTTGAGTCAAGTTATGAATACATCCCAAACGATTTTTTTTAATTCCACCCCTGTGGGGGTAAAAGCGAGGATACAGTTTATATGAAAAATCTTCTTCATTAGGTTAATAAACTTGAAACTTTTCAAGAATACTCGCCTAAGTAAGTAATAAAGTTTATCATTATAAGTATTTCAAAACTACCCTTCAAAGGGGGATATAGGGGTGTTAAAGTTTGTGTGGAATAATTTGAATGCGCGGTACGATTAACTCGAAACTCAGTGTTTATACTTAAGACCAAAAATAAAGAGTAACATGTAGGTATCAGGGTTTTTCAAAAATCTACCCCTAACGGGTTGAAAAGGGGTAGTTAATTTTACAAGGGAGGATTATAATGCGTGTCTTGATTAACTCTAAAATTGGTATAAATAATCTTTGGATCAAGTTATGAATATTCCCAAACGATTTTTCAAAATTCCACCCCTGTGGGAAAAGCGGGGGATACAGTTCATATGAAAAATCTTATTCATTTAGTTAGTAAACTTGAAACTTGGCAAGAATACTTGCCTAAGTAAGTAATAAAGTTTATCATTATAAGTTTTTCAAAACTACCCCTCAAAGGGGGGGGGGGGGGAGTGTTAAGTTTGTGTGGAAGAAATTGAATGCGCGGTCCGAGTAACTCGAAACTCAGTATTGATACTTTTGACAGAAAATAATTAATAATAAGTATGTAAAGTTGTCCAAAATTTACCACTGACGGGACAAAAAGGGGTAATTCAGTTTTTAAGGGGAGGATTTGACCTTGAAACTGTATGTTACATTTTCACGCCTAAACCACTGAACTTCTGATTTGGCATAGAGATAGATGGCATCCTGGGGAAGCACATACATTTTATCCTGTTAGCACGTTCCCGTGGGATAATTTCCGACATCCACGCGGGCGAAGCCGCGGGCAGAAGCTAGTTACCTATAATTCAAATAAAATCAGATAAAATTCAAATTAAAGCTAAGAGTTTGTTTGTTTGAACGCGCTATACCCTGAAGGTATTTTTTTTTTTCAACTCTTGAGCTAAGGTAAGGCTATTTAACATCACGCTACGATTCCTAGGCGCCGAGCAATACGAAAAAAAAAACAGAAAGACCGCTAAGCGCAAAACGAAGTAATATCGCGAGCGGGCGAATGGGATGCCAGTGATGAGACGCGGTGGGTGGCGAAATTTCACGTGGGCAGAGATACTAGTTATGATTATAAACATGACTACCCACCACGTCTGAGAAGTTTCGCACAGTAATTAATTAATGTAAAGTTTGGAAATTGAATCACTTAGTAACCATTGTCGACATTATTGCCATCGCGGGCAAAACCTGGATGAGACTGGCACAGAAGCGCGGGGATTGGAACAAGAAAATAGAGGAATATGGCCCAGCAGTGGCTGAAGCTGAAGTCGGGCTGTGAATGATGAAATAACCATTGAACTCAAAACCAAAATATTTATTTCAAATAAACAAAATATGTCAATTTTGAATTCTCAAGAAGTCGGCCAGTTAGAAAGTTGAAGCTTGTTGCCCGATCTAACGCTATGTTCCAAAGAAAAGTTTGTCTAAAGAAGAACAAAAACAAAATAATAAATCATTTATTCAAATTAGGCTGACAATCAGCACTTAAACTTAGCGGGACGCGAAACGCCTCTCGACGTAATAACAATAAAACGTATATTGAGTCTCGTTCAGTATCCTTTAATTTAATGGATTAATAACGTCAAAACGAATGACACTAAAGTTTATTCAATTCAATGTCATCACAAAATTCTCTAGTTCCATTCCATGGTCTACGAGCTCTCTCGCGATGGCGGTGCAGCAGAAAATGAACAAAGATATTAGGAGGGAAAGCGAAACGGGGGCCTTTTTGTTTTCACAATGGGCCGTAGGTACGTTGAAAAGACACGTTCCGCCGCGTTAGTGGCTGTAGTGCGAGTTTCATGTAAGTATCGAGGTTATGAAATAATGCAAGGTGTTTCTAATAAGTAGGTACAATGCAGATCTTTCACAGTCGTTACGGGTAGTCAGAAGCCCGAAAATCTGATAACCAGTCTTTATACCAAGTGGTATCAGGTTACCCGTTAACTGGGTTTTGGACCTCAGATAGGAAATCGCTTCAAGTAAAATACTGGTGATTCTAATAAAATTTTGATAAAAAGTAGCAACAATGTAGGTCTTTGACAGTCAGTCGTTACGGGTAGTCAGAAGCCCGAAAGTATGACTACAAGGTGACCCTTGGTAAAACTATTTAAGGGTTTAAGGCGCCAGATTCAGGTAAAATACTGGTATTCAACTGCATCAGGTTAGACTGGAGGCCATTCCATCATAGCTGGGAAAAGGCTAGGTAGATGATGTTAGTAGTACCACCAAAGTAGCTTGTGGATCAAAACTGTAGGGCCTTACGATATTAAAGGCAAATACTGATCCGATTACAAAAATTCTTTCACTGGCAGAAAGCAAAACTATGCCCGTGTGGCATATAACTTTTCCTGTGATAATCACCATGCAGGTGAAACCACAGATCTCGAAAGAAGCTATATAGGAACAGGGTATGAAGTTCCTCATCTTCCATAGAAAAGGGAGGACCCTCCGACCAGACAGATATTGTGTCTCGTAGACTGCTGCCCGACAGTTGATGTCGGGATGTTGTAGGTATACTAGTCGCGCGGATAATTTTGCTTGCGCGATGCAGGATTCTTTTAACGTCAGATCTTTGATGCGTAGTTCTCATGTGGCGTCGTAGATGCCGCTACAAAGCAGTTCTTACCTCCTGGTTGCATTGTGAGCAGAAGTCGTGTCGGCAAGTGGGGCAGTGCGCAGGACTGGCTGCGCGAACGTGCACCACCGTGTCGCAGCCCACGCGCGGGCAAAACGCACGCGCAGAGTCCATCGCCACCTCTGCAACAAAATAATTAACTCAGTATACCTGCTTATAGCTGTAAGTAGATGAAGTATTTGGCGGGTGGCAAAATCGGAACTAAAGTCGCCATCTTAATTTTTCAATACAATTCCACAAATGTTTACAAACAACCTCCTGACAATGTTATTCAAGAGCCAAAAGATCCGTACACTCTAATAATAATATATACATATTAATAGAGTGCTACAAGAACCTTTTGCACAGTCAGGGAACTCGATTATGGTAGATTGACAGGTTGACTCACTACGTCTGACGTCAATTTGCCATTTCATGCGACTAATAAAGAAAGACAGTTGTGATTTGAAGTCACGGACAATTTTAGTGAAATATTTTAAGAAGCGATAATATTCATGCCTTTGAACAATTTTTACTATGGGTATGGGAATAACACGAAAAAAATGTATTCAGAAACAGCGGGATAGTTGCGTAACAGTAGGAATGGCTTTCATTTTGACAATTCAACAACATTCATTGCGTTATTTACGTTGTTGAGCAGACAAATTATTAGAACATATGAAGCAATGGATAAGCAATTTATTTCAAAATGATTTAGATTATGGTTGATAGAGTGTTACGCAATTAGGGTGGTGCTGATTATGTCTCAAGTAGTTCCGTAAGTTACTCTGTACACACGGCTACACATCAAGCTATGCAAAACCAGTATAGGCTGACCGTTCATTGTGTGAAAATATCATACAAAGTGAGGCCAAGACAAACTGGTTTTGTATAGCTTGACATGTAGCCGTGTGTACAAGCTCAACGACAGTGTAGCATATTGACACTTTGAAGCTATACAGCCAATAGCGTTAAATTAACCTTTGACCAAGTACCCATGTCAAGAATATTTTCACTTATTGTGTCACTGATCAGGATATCGAATTAACGACACACTCAATCGGAAACCGGAACCATTGAGAGGTCACAATGTCCTTTACTTTCCTCGTCTGCCCACTTCCTGAAGTTACAATACCCTACTATCTTTTAATGTGGCTAGTAACGAACTTTGGTTGACCTTTTTTGTATAAGGGCAACATCATTTTCTCTCTTCTTGAAATAACTGAAAACCTCAGAAGGGGTCATTATACTCATCATAATGAATCATCACAAATACTACTCCATACATATGTGCTAGTTTGAATAACTGACTTTTGATTTTGTTTTATTTTGTATATAGTAGATAAAAATGCTTGGCTTAATGCTGGTCCTGCTCCACAGGCAGTTGGGCTTACAAGTTAATAATAATAATAGTTGATCACAATTTCAATATTTGGAAGAGATGCTTTCCCTTTTTGTTTTTTTTTAGTGTTTATTTTATTTAATCAGGATTAATTTTTAATACTTCAGTATTAAATACCTCTTCATGATTGGTAGTAATTTTTTTTTCTCTCATCTATTAATTAAATTGCAAACTATAGTTTTGTATAATTTAGAAGCATTTTTGAAAATTTTGTAAATGTAAGAACCATGGATCCGTTTTTTATGATATTTTGATGTTGACTTGAAAGAGCATGGCAGTTGAGAATATGTCATGCTCACTTAAATGTCTCACTGGTGGTGGCGCGTGTGTTGGATCATTCGGTTCCCTACGAAATGGTTGAGCTGGGTGGTGCTGATCCACGCGTCATGTTCGTGAACGGGCGCCATCTGTTGAGACTGGTCATCTCTTAACTGCCAGGGCTTATTTTTAATTTTAATTTTATATTTTTAATTTTATATTTTAATTTGTTTCTTTACATTGTTCTCACATATAGAAGCAATAAGAATACTGTAACCAGGATTTTGTAAAAATGTCTTGATTTAAAAGAGTGTCCGTGGAGTTTCTTGCCCGTTCTTCTCCATAGAGATCTACGCTTTGGAATGGGCAACTAGCTTCAACTATCTGACTAACTGACCGACTATTTAATTTTGACAATTCAAAAGTGCCTGTAAATGGTTTAATTGAAATAAATGATTTGAGTTTGAGTTTTGAGTTTTGCTATGTTCGCATCATCATCATCATTTTAGGTCTCCTCCAAGCACCTCCACTTCGACCGGTTCTATGCTTCTCGCATCCAGCGGGTTCTTACAGCCTTCACAAGTTCGTCGATACACCTTGTGGGCAGCCTTCCAACACTAGGTCTTCTGGTACGGTGTGTTCGCATAACTCGACAAAATGTAAGGAACAGCTGATATTTTTGTCGGGATTTCTGGATTGGTCCCATCGTAAAAGATGTCCATAATGATGTGACGCCAGCACATCAAGCTATCCGAAACTGTCAAATTATGCCAATCAAGCTTTGAACCTAATAATACTTCAGCGATAAAGTTGAAAATCTATTAAAAAAATTGACAGATTATAGTAGCTTGATGTGCTGGCGTCTGTGCAATCATACAAAGACCGTTTAAGAGGTTTTCGTTGTTTCAATTACACCTTGTATTGTTACCTCCAACAATCTAGCTTGCCTAAAAAGTGTCATCTTCAGACTGTTACTATACTACCGAAGCATTAAATAACATAACTTAAAACAATAGTACTGTCGTAAAGCAAATGGGTTAATAATGTGCAGCCACGGAGCGAGTAATCGTTGTGAAACAGAGCGGACCGAGCTGAACGTCAGCGGCAGACGAGCGCACACGCATCAGCGATGATCGAGCCGAGCAAGTCCACAATCAGAGCATGATGGAATCATGGAAACATCCAGGCTCATTGATGAATTATTTTATGTCAATTAAAAGTGGGACGGACTAGATAGATGCCGTCAAAAGTGGAAGGAGGAAGTGCGGGATTGCGACATATGGAAGGAGAGGAGGGAGACTTTTGCCCAGCAATAGGTATATTCCACGTAACTTTCATAAATTCAAATTGTAATGTATTGTAATGTATCTATGTAAAGTTTACAAAAGTCCTCTATATATCTCATGTTTCTCGTCAAAATTGCTCGATTTCCTTGATATCCTAAAATGCGTTACAAAATTGGCTATAAGAGTAGTGGATGACTTAAGAAATGATTTTGATTTGTGCTAGAGATAATATGGTTAGAAGAGTGTAACTGGCTACACAGACAACGGCCAATTATAGAGCTGTATGGAAAGAAGAAGCCATACTGCACCGACTGCCTGCCTGCCTGCCTGCCCCTAACCCAGTTTATTTAATAAACTGGGTTAGGGGCAGGCGGATGATGAAATACTTGGCCTTTTTAGCTCTTTCCTCCAACGAGTGTTTGTTGCTTATTAAACGATTGCCTAGAGTTGAGCTTAACAAATGAGAAATGAATTAGAGGAGGAATCATTGTTGTGAAGAATAATGAAGAAATCTGTGCATTGATGTAATTTTCTAATACTGTACCATGATTGAGTCGAAACTTGAGATGTTTCTCCATGACTGCCGGCTCCACCAGCTCGGATATCTCCTCCAGATTGAGCGCTGCCCCCACCCTGCATCTTGCGTCTGGACATGACACCTCGTACGCGCCGTTGCAAACTTCGAACTCAACATACGCCTTCATACACTGCAACAATTGAAATTAAACATTTAAATCCCTGAAGTAAGATGGAAGAAATCGGAGATATTTATGATAGGTTACAAATAAACAATCATGTTGAAACATCCTGGAAGGAGGAACTGATCTTGCACGTAATGAGAATCCTAGCAAACATCTGAAATATTGTTTTACTAACGCAGGGTGTTAGTAAAACAATATTTCAGATGTTTCTTAACCAAATCTGATCTGATCTTAACCAAAAGCGACTCTCGTGCGAATACGCGATCGTTTAGCTGAATAATGACGTGCATACGCGACTTGATTGAACGCGCGAATGTCATATTCTTATAAAACTGCGCGACGATAGTCTTCGGTTACGACGCAGCCTTAAATAAATTCATAACTTTCTTAAATGTATATGTAAATAAGATCAGAAAGTTCGCCTTATGCGATAATACCGTCTATTATGACGGCTTCTACGTAATTTTCATAAATTACAACTGTAATCTCTATGTATGTAAAGTTTACAAAAGTCCATCTGTCTATCTCAAGTTTTGAAAATTGCTCGATTTCCTTTCAGGTTTCTTAGTTTATTTCACTTGTTACGGTCTTTATGACCTTGTGTGACCTTGGCGTTTCTTGTGACAGATCGATTACCGGTAAGTCCGGCCCGACCTTGCTCCCTGCGATAGTTCAGTGGCCGAGAGGTCAAACCAAAATTAAATACCGTTCAATCAGCCCTATAAAATTCAAGATAGCTACAAAATGAAATCGCATCAACCGAGAAAGATTTTCAAAGTTGTGAATAGCCAACTAACAAGTGTAACTTCGCCATCGAAGATTTCGCTTCCTTTCTTCAGTAAACCAACACCAACGTTTCGTCAGATGTGTCATGTAATAGAGGCAATCAACCGGCACAAGTCCAGAGAAATTCCTGATGCAAAAACCCAATAACACAACACTACCCGACCTGGAAATCGCCCCGGTCGACGGCGCGTTGTGTTCCACGCGCGCCTCAAAGAGATGTCAGCACGAACTGACGGGGTCCGCTAGGGCCGATGCCTGCCAGGGCCGCGGGTTGTTCGAAAGAGATACCGTGGCCCCTTTTTTTTTTTTGAGGATGGGAAATCATCAAATGACCCCTCCCGCTCTGGGTGCAGCAGAAGGGAGTGTCAGACTCTTACTGATTAAAACCCACCCGTGTTCCTTCCTTAGCCCTTTATGTTCCAGGGCAGCGGTAACCCTTTCGGACGATCCCGCTACCCATACCGTGGCCCCTGGCACAGGCAACTGAAGGAACACGGGTAGGTTTTAGTCAGTAAAAGTCTGACACGCCCTTCCGCTCAGCCCAGAGCGGGAGAGGTCATTTGTTGATTTCCCACCCAAAAAAAAAAAGACCTGATGCGGTAGCGCTTAACACAAGGTCACTGGTAAAGACATTATCATTCTACTGCCCCTATCCTGATTTATTTGGTGTCTGCGCAACATAACATGCTTTATTCTTCCATACTTCTCTATCAATCGTCATCTCGGTAGTTAACCCCTTTCTAGCCATATCATATTTCACACAGTCCACCGTTTCTTTGGTGATCCCCTTCTCTTATAGCTATCGACATTCATACTCCAAGCTTTCCTCCCGATATTTCATTCAAAAACTGAGTGCAAATTATAATAAGGGTTGTTTAAATGTAACGGGCAGATTCAAACAATAGATTTAATACTTGGTTACATTCTTACTCCCAGAACGCCGTGGAAAGATACTTATCTAAAGTACACTACACAGCTAGCTTGAACACAATATGAAGAGAAACTCAACACAATCGTTTTATAGAAAACCGTCCTTTGTTAACTTATAAACTGTCACGGTTGTGGGTGAACTTTAGAAAGGGGAAAGCTGGCGGCATATCTAGATGTAGGTAGTGGTACAAGGTTTATACTAGAACGTAGAACTAATTTGCGATAGTACTATGAATGAGGTGCGGAGTTATATTATTAAAACATCAAACTCACGCCTCATTCACATGGGGAAAGGCAGAAACTACAGAACGGTGTTCCTTCCTTAGCCCTTTATGTTTCAGGGCAGCGGTAACCCTTTCGGACGATCCCGCTGCCCTGGCAGGCTTCGGCCCTGTCGAGCCCCGTCACTCGTGCTGACATCTCTTTGAGGCGCGCGTGGAACACATACACGCCGTCCGGCACGGGCCTGGTCCTGATCGGACGGTGAGTTACCCATTACTCTCCGCCCGCAGGCCCGCGCCTACGGTGGCCGGGAGTCGTCACGCGGCTCCCGACGCCCGGAGCGTCTCCCGCGGCGGCTGAGGCGTGAGGTGCGTTCCCTCGCCCACCCCGCCACCTCCTTCGCTAGCATGACTGCTTCGCAGAAGGAGGTGACTGCCTCCCACTCCCTCTCGCCCCGGACCATGGCTTGAACCAGGGCCGGATGCGAGAGGTCGCCGCCGCTGCCGATCGCCTCTACGAGGACACGGCGGTGCTCTGCCCAAGCAGGGCAGACCTCCACCGTATGCTCCACCGTGTCCTCTGGGGCAGAACGGCACCTTACATGCTCCTTTTGCCTCGTTTACATCCATACATCTGAAGGCCAATTCTCGTAATTTAAAACGTTCAAAATCTAGTCGCAGTCTCATCTCGGCGACAAACAAATGTCAAAAACTTGTCAAAATGTAGGGAAATTAGAGGGATTTTTGACAGATTGAGACTGAGATCAGAAGGCCAATTCTCGTAATTTAAAACGTTCAAAATCTAGTCGCAGTCTCATCTCAGCGACAAAAAAATGTCAAAAACTTGTCAAAATGTAGGGAAATTAGAAGTATTTTTTGCCAGATTGTGACTGAGATCAGACTGTGAACGGTCTGAAAATTACGAGAATTGCCCCTCTGGTCGTACACGCACGCTGGTTGCAAGTACTGCGCACTTGACCTTTCTAAAGAACATCACCAATAGGGTCACTATAGAGGTATGTCCTCGACTCCTCCTAGAGCGTCTCCTTCTGGCGTTTCCACTCACAGCTGTCTTGTAAATACCATTCGTTCGGTTATTACTAGTTGGGAGAAGCGGTATTCGGTCCTCCATACTTGATGTTGAGCCTAGGATAATAATTGATGCCTGATACTGCACTATGGCAATCCAGGAATCGCATTCAGTCAATAACTTTTTTACTGGCAGACAACGCACAGCCTAAACCGCTGGAATAGGCTTGCTAGATGGCCGAGAAATCCGGGAGTGTCCCGGAATTTAGCGTCTTTTCCCGTGTCTAGAAATTAAGACCTATTTATTTTCATATATTTTATTAAGGGCCGACTCCGTTACCCTAGAATTGTCCCGGAAATGACAAGCCTGTATCTGACAACCCTAGTCTAGCAGCATACAATTTTGCACAAGAGTTCCATAATCTTCACATTTAACGTCAGTGAGCACTAACGAAGAATTGGTGAAAAGTTATCTCCTAAATGGGTTAAAGAAGGTATGAATGAAAGTTTGTATGGAAATCCCATCGGGCACATGGCTCGTAACACCATAATTTCATAAAGAAAGAATTTCAAGCCTACAAGCTAAAATGGGTTATATTAGCAGGGTATCAAACAGTCCCCTGATAAAAAGCCACATGAAGGTGGATGCTCCAAGGTAGCCCGCGAAATCATTAGAATCAGTAATACATACAACTTGTTAAGTTAGCAAAATCCTAAAATGTCAAGATTTCATGAAATAGTCATTCAGTAGGATTACTTGATCTTAGAGAGTTGTGTTGATGACTTTAATGATTATGATTCTGTAAATACATATTTGTTACGGCCGCGAATCATGTTTTAATCCGTACAACTTAGTACTGACCAGTGACCAGCAAATTGAAAAAAAAACGTAAGAAAATTTGAATTTCGCGGGCTTCCTTGGAGCATTCACCTTAAACATTATTTAAAGTAATCGGATGGAGGCACGCTATTATTATGACAAAAAATTTCAATACAAATGTTTGTTCTAAATTCGCATGTTGTTCCGATCGATCGGTATCGCGTGTGCCCGGGCCCTAGTAAGCAAACTTATGAGGCTATGTATAGCCTGGGAATTTAATTGCTGAGTAGTTACTCCAATTGCGTAAAACACTTTAAAATCACAAACCGAAATCCTAATCCAGTGCTTCATAAATTATGTTTGAGAAATTTGTCTGCTCGACTTTCCGTTGAATTGTCAAAATAAAAGGCATTGCCACTTCATGTGTATTACGTAATTACCCCTACAATTTAGCACACAACAAAGGAGATTATTAATAATTTACCTCTTTATAATATTAGTATAGATATAACATTCCAGGGGGCCTACTCAGAAGTGCAAAGTGCGAATGTTCGGATTGGACCGACACATAGCCGGACCGACTATTATTGAAAAATACGAAAAAAGTTCGGATCGGCTCGGTTGGGTCGGGACCATAGTCAATATTCGAAAGAGTGTAGGAGTGTAGGATCGGAACCGACCGAACCAAATAGTAACTTCGTAGCAGGAAACGGCCGAACATTCGGCCGATACTACTTCGGAGTAGACCCCCAGGACATACCGGTTTCTTCACGATGTTTTCCTTAACCGTTTTGAGAGTGTGGTGATGGAATTATTAATACAAAGTAAAGCCTGGGTTCGAAGTCGAACCCACGACCTTATAGTAAGTCGTGGTCGTTACCACTGGGCCATCACTGCTCGTATCCCACTCCCTCTCGAAGAGAGGAGGCCTGTGTCCCAGCAGTGGGAACTGGGAACATTATAGGCTAGATTACAGCCCACTCTCTCTCACAGAGAGGAGGCCTGTGTCCCAGCAGTGGGAACAATATAGGCTGATTATGCTAGTCATATATGACATTGAAACAATGTCTATAAACGAATAAATTCATAATCTTTATCTGGCTGTGTTGTGTTACCTACCAGTGTTTTTCTTCAATTTTATGTCAGGGTTCCAGTGTTAATTAATTTTATTAGATTCATCTTTATTATGCAGCAGTAATGACTAGGTGTCAAGGTTTTCTCCGATATTAGTTTACCATAGTTTAATCTATCAGCTAGAAGTTTTTAGAGGTATCTATATACAGGGTTGTTTTAAATTAGCTAGCTAAACTCCGCAGACGTGTTGGTTATATAAACATAACATGTATTTGTTCAGAGTCTGGGTGTTTTTCTATCTATAATTATGTTACATGTATTTACAACAAAAAAAAAATGTAAGTATATAAGTAGTTTATCAGCCATCTTGTTACCATAACACAAGCATTAGGTTGCTTAGCTTGGGACTAGATGGCGCTGTGTGAAATGTGCAGGGATATTATATTTTGTTTACTATATTTTCTTTTTTTTTTTCGGGGGTTGCCACCCCGACGCGTCACATCGTCTGTACGTTCTCTTCGTTTTTACATAGCGTTCTTGCTTGACTCATTAGCGTGACGATAAATAGCCCATAGCCTGCCTTAAGAATCGAGTTATCAAATACAAATAACAAAGCCTTTTTTGAATCCGGATCCGGGAAGTTCCAGAGATTAGCGTGTTCAAACAAACAAACAAACTCTTCAGCTTTATTATTTGTATAGATGGGCTGGAAACTGAAGCAAGTTGTCAGCTCTTTTAACCATCATCGTAACATGATAAGTATGATAACTTTCACTGACTTAACTTTGAAGATACGGATAAAAAATAGGCAATTCTCATCCCTTTTACCTAACTAAGAGAACAAATATCAACCCTGTCTATCACACAATAAGACTTTAACAAAAAAAAAAACACCAGAAGCAGGCAATAAAAAAAAACGGATACGTCTTTTTGAACTTAGACACCATCAAACCTGATGTACCAAATATAAAAAAGAGCAGACGTATCGAATTGAGACCTTGAGAGTCGGAGAATAAACAAATCACAATATCGAATGCCATTGAATCAATCTTACACAATATGCAAGCCTTTGCCGCAAATGAAAACGGATTTGAATAAGCATAGCCTATAAGTAATATGAATATGATACATACTTACACTTGATAATAGTAACAGAGTAGGCCTGCCTACTTACAGGAAATGTGAAGTTCTGACGTCACAAAGGACCAAAACAACGAAAAAAAAAAAAAACAAGTTCATCAAACGCAGGTATCCTTTTTAACGCTTTTCCTTCTTTATTTCGATTGCCTTCGAAACTCACAAAGGCTCACAATAAAGGTCCTTTTGAATCCTTTCTGGCTTCTGAAGTACCAGGCTGTTAGAACGCGTAGGAGGTGCGTCGTGACTTACTTGTCGGTCGTGCATATAGATAGGTATACCAAGCTCTACATAAGGCTAAATAAAATACATGACGTAATTTTCAATGCTGTGTGCGGCACGCGGACCGGTTGTGCAAGTGTGCAGCGACTCAGCGAGGCGGCTGCAGAAACCTCTACGAATTCGTGCGCTCCTGGTACCGGCAAATGCGTAAAGCAGGGGCGATGGCAAGCAAAAATGAAGCGTAATTTCATACTTTTATCGTTTTAGCAACATTAGTCATAGTGCTATGTCAATGTGTTAATAAGATAATAAAGTAAGTAATGTGTGAGGTGTTACAGTGTAATAATACACGTTCTTCAACAACATTCCGTCATAACATAAGTGCCAATTATTTCTGAAATTATCATGCTTGGCGGATTTGTCATCTTATTTTATCAGACAGACTGACAGAACGAAGCCGGTTCTGGATTTCCCGCCCACACCGTCGGACTTCAAAATTGCATCATAAATTACTAGCTAAGTAGTAGGTAATACCTCCTATTTCTATTTTTGTGTGCAGTCAATTTATATTGTAGAGCCAGAGGTGCATTTAAATCAATAAATAACTTGTCACTTAATCACAATTTGTTTTATGATTTAGGACCAAATTATATGTTTGATAAATGTCATCACATTTAAAAGACAACGTCTGACATCTCAAACGTTGTCTTTTTATAATACCTACTTCCCATTAGAATAATGATTGCCGAAGAAAAAATAAGGCAAAGGACCAATACCACTAGCGCTGTCAGCAGATCGTTAGAAACACTGAAAGTAAATGCACAAAAAAAAACTGGATTCCGGAAGGTAAATCGAAACCACATGTAACAAAAAGAGTGATTAATATAAATAATGATGAATGAAAAGGGAGAGGAAGGCCAAAGGCAAGATTAATGGATTGTGGGAGGAATGATATGTAAGAAAAAGGAGGTATTCCACTCAGAGCACTGATTTATGATAAAGTGATTGTTGACAGGAGAGAATTGAAGTCAAAAACATGTTGCACCGACCCCAAGTAACCTAACCTGCAAGGGCAGGAAGATGATTGGAACGCATATAGAAACGTACGTGAGTTCCATGGAAGCTAAAGGTTAATGCCTGTGTTATAGAAAAGAGGATTTGTTAGAAACACGGATACTAAAAGAGACTTTCTGCTCCTGATTCTCTGTTTTCATTCTGATTCCCTGTTTTCATTGCGAGTTGTAAATCATGGATCCTAAAACAGCAGTATCACCATCGTCACCTTTCTAGCCTTTTCCTAACTACATATGTTGGTGTCGGCCTCCAGTCTACCTGGATGCAGCTTACCTAGAATACCAGTATTTGACATGGAGCAACTGCCTATCTGACCTCCACATTCCAGTTACTAGACCACACGATAACCCTTAGCAAGACTGATTGACTTTCGACCTTTCGACTACCACAATCAAGGTCAAAGATTTACGAATGACCACCATATAAAAATGTCCACTACCCACCTAATCTTATGAACGTTTACCTGTCTCTAGTGAAGAGTTAACGATCAATGAACTAAGTGGTGTTATGAAACCATGATTACAGGTATGCTAAGAGTTGTTTGCTGTTGACGTCAATTGCATGTCAATCGTAATGGGATGATTGTATCAGATTAAGTTGTAAATAAGCGTTACATGCAAATGGAACAAGATTATTGTAGTTATATTTAGATTTTGTATATGGCATGCCGACGAGAGAGGAAGAATACAGTTTGAGCACGGTTCCACACTCGATTAGGAATACGAGCACTTAACTTAGTATTCAAATAAAACTAGTCACAAAAGATACAGAGGTTTGGAGAGAAAAAGAAAGATGTGTGAAAATGCGTTTATTGGTATTAAAGCAAAAAAAAAAAAAATACACCTTAAAACTATAAAAAACCGAAAAAAAATTATAATGCCAAAAGGGCCTCAGCTCAGCATAATGTCAGATGACAACACAAGGTGTACCACCTGACGCTGATTTTCAGTTGCAACCCCATATGCTAGATTAACAAAAACACAAAGGCAATTGTGTCTCCGTTATTATAAACTAAGAGAAAGAGAAAGGGGATGACTTCGACCAGAAGTGGGAGACAACATTGGCTAACAAACAACTTTTTTCTTTAAAAAGATCTACGACGAAACGATCAAAATCAAGTCTGTTTGAGCCAATCCGTTGGTGTGCCAAGCATCTATCAATATGGTTCGGTCAATATCGATCGCCTACTAGAATAGGTACAACATTAGCATCATTACTATGCTAATTCAAAACGTAATCAAACTAACAGACAAAATCGAATGTTACGGCAACTTATTGCAAAACTCTAACAATTCACAATATAATACTGTGTTCAAGGTTACGAACGAATGGTGATGTGACCATGAATCTAATGCCTTTAACATCATAGGCATTTGTTAAAGTAATATAGGGAAAGTGTTGCCTTGCCGTGGTGACTAAATTCTACTTGATTTTCCACAAGCAATATGGACTTCCACATGAGTTCCACAAAGGTAGTCCTTTTAGAGTACCTATTACAAGGGACATATAACAGAGGGGCAATTCTCGTAATTTTATGATTATGATTTATGATCTCAGTCTCAATCTGTCAAAAAATACTTCTAATTTCCTTACATTTTGACAAGTTTTCGACATTTGTCGCCGAGATGAGACTACGTCTAGATTTTGAACGTTTAAAATTACGAGAATTGGCCTTCAGTTAGCGTGAGACTTGAAAGGACATTAGGCAGCTGTCCTACCGCCGACGATTAGCAAAAACCGAGTAGAGCTAGCAACTAGAAACGCGCAGCGAGTGTTCTGCCCGCCAAGAAAGCGATGCTGAGCGAGTTTTTCTTTGATAGGTCTTGTCGCTGCGACATACTAGTGGAGAGAGCGTACTCGCCGGCAGTGTGAAGAGTCAGCTATTAATATGTGTATCTTTTTTACTGACACGGGGCCACCATCTTTTGCACGTTACTTCAGCGAAAAAAAAGTCGTTAGCAAGTGACTTCCACGTCGGTGGTGGGACAGGTGTATTAAAGCATTTTTTTTCTCGGGAAAGGCACAGACGAAGATGAACAATACTGCTTCTCGAAAGATTGGCCCAAAACAGCAAACAACAGTCTTAAGTGGTTAGAATGGAGGTCTTTGCTAAGGAGTGGGTCAGTAGAACCTGATAGGACATTATTAATAATTTCATAGTGTAAGGACAAAACTCCGTTAGTATTATTTTCATTCAAAACAAATAATAAATTATTATGAAATTATAACATTGTAACATCTGGTGAAATATGTTAATTTGCCATTCACATTGCTGAAGCTAGCTCTGAAGTTTGTCTCATGTAATTTGCATCTACATTCAAAGTTGTTTTAAACTAAGCTGGAAGCCTTCGGCAACGTAAAATATTTATTTAATGTAATTATGCAAAACTTTGAAGGCACCTTTATACTATGGAAAAATATATTTATAGCACTGTGTGACTTAAACCCGCACTTAAGTCATGCTTTTCTGTGGGTAGTCCATTTCTACACAGAAAAGCGTGACTTAACTGCGGGTTTAGGTCACACGAGCTACAAAATAGTATACGATACGTGTGACCTAGTCTATATAGCACTGTGTGACTTAAACCCGCACTTAAGTCATGCTTTTCTGTGGGTAGTCCATTTCTACACAGAAAAGCGTGACTTAACTGCGGGTTTAGGTCACACGAGCTACAAAATAGTATACGATACGTGTGACCTAGTCTATATAGCACTGTGTGACTTAAACCCGCACTTAAGTCATGCTTTTCTGTGGGTAGTCCATTTCTACACAGAAAAGCGTGACTTAACTGCGGGTTTAGGTCACACGAGCTATAAAATAGTATACGATACGTGTGACCTAGTCTATATAGCACTGTGTGACTTAAACCCGCACTTAAGTCATGCTTTTCTGTGGGTAGTCCATTTCTACACAGAAAAGCGTGACTTAACTGCGGGTTTAGGTCACACGAGCTATAAAATAGTACACGATACGTGTGACTTAAGTAGTCTATTAATGCACGGCGTTACGCCTAATGGACTACTTAATTCACACGTATCGTAATGTATTATTTTCTCATTAGTTTTGTTTTTCAAGACTTTCAAGATCCACTTTTCCAGTTGATTAGATATGTATAATCGATTTACAGTTAATGATTAATTTATAAACATAGTACACAAGCAGTGGTCACATTATTTACGGATGGTAAATATTTTGTGTACGTCAGAAGTCCTTCACGGTCTCAAAGACATTAGTACGAGTTCATCTCGTTATTCCTGTTTGCTGCACATAGCCACATTCACAAAGGCTCTCATTACAAAGCGTAGCCTGCTTCTGTAAATTTTATTATAAAAACTCTACTAAAAAAGAATATGAAAAAATTGAAAATAAGCAGAACCCGTACAGGGTGCGTACTGTGGCATGAAATTTTAATGCATCCAGTGTTTTATATGTAATAAGTAGATAAATAAAATAATTAATAAATAAATATTAAAAATCCATTTTTGTAGCACGCTAGTCCCCATAATGGGGACTAGCGTGCTACAAAAATTTTTTTTTTTTTTCCTGAGACATGTTGATCGAGACTTAGGACAGCAAAAAGGTGTGAAGGCAATGATACATATGGAAAGTTAATTATTCAACAGGCTTACAAACTACATTAATCTGCCGTATCATAGCCATTTCATAAAACTGTCAAAAAATTACAGTTGTGATTTGAACTTACAGACAAAAATTAAAGTTGCTAGATAATTTGCTAAGCAGTAATTTTTTGAGTTATTTACAATATTTGAGTATTAGAGGTATTTTTTACGTGATACCATTTCAACTTAATCTCTCACATCCAAACAGACAAAAATTCAAAAATTATAGAAATGGCATCTGTTGGTTATCCTTTAACATCATAACTATTTCTTTTGGAAATATTTTCAATGTACTGAAACGCCTCGTGTACAGATTTATTATATGTATAGATATTGAAGAATATACATCTTCATGCACAGATTAGCATGCCGATGATAATTTGCTCCTCCCGATCCATCGCGTGATATTTGCTAATTAATCGTAACATGCTACTATGATTTATGTCCTATTTGTATTTAATAAGTGGCAATATTTTTACATACAAATGGCAAATTACTCTGAAGCGTCTGACCGAGCGAAGTTATTTTTATTCTAATTTAAAATTGTTCTATCATCTATTATCTTACTAGTAAAAAAGCTGAAGAGTTTGTTCGTCTATTTGAACGCGCTAATCTTTGGAACTATCAATCGGGATCTTTTAATTATTTTTGCAATTGATGGCCCAATTCTTAAGGAAGGCTATAGGCTATATAACATTACGGTAGGACCCTTAGGAGCCGGGCAAAATGAAAAAAAATCGAAGCAATAGGCGAAATGATGCGACGGGGGTCGGTCGGAAGAACAATGAATGTTACTCTTTTACACAAAAACTACAGAACGGATTTGGATGAAATTTGGCACACAGATGGTTTATAACCAGGATTAACTTATAGGATATTTTCTATACCGATATTCCCACGGGATCGAAACTTATGTAGGTGAAGCCGCGGGGCGCAGCTAGTAATTAATAAGGCTACATAAGTTTAAGTTCTGTTTGCGCAGTGTAACAACTAATTAAAAACCTGCTTTTATTATTTTCGTAAGTTTTATTGGATGCCCAAGTGATTGTTGATGCACCTTGAGAAAATTGACGGTCACTTTTTGTGTGAGCGGCTATAGTATATCTATCTACACCAAACGTTATAATATAAAACTTAAACATAAAATTCCTGAAAGGTAAAATAAGAAAAACCGGCCAAATGCGAGTCGGATTCGCACACGAAGGGTTCCATACTATACAATATTTAACACGACAAACTTGAAAAACAAAAACACGTTTCTTGTATGGGGGGTCGCTTTAATTTTTAACTTTACCTATTTAATTTTTATTGTAGCGGTATCTACAACGCCACATGCGAACTACGCGTCATACTAACGTCAAGCAAGCAGAGTTTACCGCGCAAATAACATAATTATATACAATGGCCCGACATAAATCATCGGGCAGTTGCCCGCCACACACAATACCCGTCTGGTCTGAGGGTCCCTCCCTTTTCTATGGAGTATGAGTGAACTTTACACCCTGTTCCTCATACCTCTATACAGGGTGGCAGGGACATCGACGCGCAAACTGTAACCATGGATTCAGCACATGAGTTCAGACCCCATAGCGTAGAAATTTTTCGTCGGTTATCAAAAAAAAATCTTCTGTTTCATAGAAAAGTGTTTCATTAATACCTACGCGGTCAAAACGTATAGAACAGCAATATTTTCCTTTTTTTTTTGATAACCGACGAAAACTTTCGACGCTATGGGGTCTAGTATCATGTGCTGTATCCATGGTTTGTCAGTTTGCGTGTCGATGTCCCTGCCACCCTGTATTATTAATTGTTGTTATAGCGGCAATAGAAATACACTCTGCGACTACCTTTTACGTTTCATGAGACACAGCCCGCTGAAAGAGACGGACGGACCGCGGAGGTTTTGTAATAGGGTTCCGTTGGCACCCTTAGGGTACGGAACCCTAAAAACCACAGCAGTTAACATGAGTTTGATAATTGAATCTAACTTCCAAATTAAATTCGTGTTCTGTAGTTACTGCCTATCCCATGGGAAGACGGCGTGAGTTTATGTAAGTTTGTATACAGTGTAAAATAAGGACTGCCTCTCGAAATAAGGTGAAACAAAATCTAGGTAATTTGGCATCACTAGACTGGTTTCTAGCCAAGCGGAATCGTAGTCAAGGCTACATACTTACACCTGAGGGGCAATTCTCGTAATTTTAAGAACGTTCAGTCTGATCTCAGTCTTAATCTGTCAAAAATAGTATTTTTGACAGATTTATTAGAGGTATTTTTAAAATACCTCTAATTTTGACAAGTTTTTGACATTTGTTTGTCGCCGAGATGACACACTGCGACTAGATTTTGAACGTTTTAAATTACGAAAATTGGCCTTCTGATATTCAGTCAGACATTGCACAGGTGTGCGAGCCGTAAGTAATGCAAATTGTGAATGTCCCAGGCATACATTTTTTTGAAATTTTGTAGTTTTTTTTCTGATTCTGTGTTCTAGACATAAATTGATTAGAAGTCCTCTACACCATCCTTCTTTTTTTATTCTTTAGAAACTCCTCGCTCTGCTAGCCTTTGCTCACACTAATTGCGCAACACACTGAATAATTTTGAAGGATATTGCTAATACATTGCCTTATATGTTAGAAAAATTTGTCTGCTCAACAACGGAAATAACGCAACGATACATGTCCGATATGAGTTCCCATCGACAAAAATTTTGAACCGCCATACAAACTTCCTCCTCCTGTTTAACCACGTTAGGGAGTAAATTTTCAAAAATCCTTTCGCCTTTCCTAGTGCTCACTTTTGCTATATTATGGAACGTTTGTGCAAAAGGCTGAAGGCTGCGCGTGGTCTGTCAGTAAAATGTTTTTTTTTTATTTTTAGATCTCCGGCCGACGAGAGTCGTTTCTGACATCTGTCAGTTATCTAAGACCCTTTTTCAGTTATTTTTCATCTGAAAGTAACGACAATAACTGGTCCAAAATAACTGCGAAAGGGTTGCAAACGATGAGTATGAATGAATACGTGTTTTACGAATTTAAACTTTATTCGTTCCTAATTGTGTCCAACTGGCCAGGAACCTCGATGGCCGGAAAAAATGGTTGGGTAAAGCTGTTTCAATATCTACTCATAATAGAAATTTACTATCATTACATTCCGAGGGACCCGTGGCTAAATAATAAAAGCCGCACAGGTCGATCGATCAGGTTAAGCTACGCTTGCCGCGGTGTGTGGATGGATGACCATCTTTACATACCGAGACCCCTCTGTGCCTCGGAAAGCACGATAAGCCGTTGCTCGCGGCTGTCATTCATGGATCTTAGACAGTCGTCAGAAGCTCAAAAGTCTGACAACCAGTCTTACCAAGTGGTATCGTATTACCCAGTAACTGGGTTGTGGAGGTCAGATAGGCAGTCGCTCCATGTAAAATACTGGTATACAGCTGCATCCGTTTAGACTGGGAGCCGACCCTAGTTGAGAAAGGTTAGGCAGATGATGACATTTCCAGAAGCATTTTTGTTGTTAGGAAATGGGGGAAGATAGGCACACCTCTGCCTAGGCCTTCGGGGGTTACAGGCGTGATGTTATGTGTACATTTTTAAACTTCTATGAATACGTTTCCAATTACTGTCACCGTAGATGTATCACAAAAAAGGTATAACAGAACCTAGCTAGAGCAATGTAGGGCACATATCAGGAACACGGCCCCGGACGACCTGACCTAGATCTGGGGATAAAGATGCAGTAGATATGTCCGACCTGTATATCTGTGCTATTCTGTACTCTCACCTTACAAGCTAAACAGGGCTACAGACTTTTGTAAGACAGGAACAGGTCTCTGAGATTTGTAAGCCTTAACCCGCGTTTTCTTGATAAACAAAAGTAGTATAATGCGTTTGTGTTGTGGCAACACTGCATACATTATGATGTTTACAGCACAAATTCACGTAAAACTTAAGTATTAGTCCTATATATCAGAATACTGTTGACATGAACGCAGTAGGAAGACTATCTGTCCTTGTCATATTCAGTCAATTAAATGAAAGGACAAAGAATACATTATTATGTTTTAAGAGCTTTATGATTAATGGGATTTATGGAAACATTTGAGCTATTGAAGTATTTTTCATTTTTGGGGTCTTTAGGTCCTAAAAGGTCAGCCTCAGCCTGTTCTTTCCATGATTCATTCATACCAATATTATAAATTCGAAACTAACTCTTTCTGTATTTTACCTTTCCACGCCTAAACCACTGAACGGATTTCGATAAAATTTGGCAAGGAGATAGATAGCATCCTGGGGAAGGATATAGGTTATTTTTTGTCCAGGTAGCACGTTACCGTGGGATAATTTCCAATATCCACGCGGGCAGAAGCTAGTATTTAATAAATGAATATAAAAAAGTCAATCTGTTTAAAAATAAAGTCCCCTCAGGTTACTACAAACCGCCACAGCCTGATGCATCAAAATATTTACAAACAACTGCAAGCGTAAACAAGAAACCGGTACCGCCCTCGTTTTACAAGGAAACAGCATCCGTATAGCCAACGAGCTCTGAGACTGTAGTACCGTACCTCGTCTGACTTATACAATATTCACTCGAGGAGCGGCCTTCAATTATTCACGGTTGTTGCTGAGTGGATTACATTTATTGTGCGTTTTTAGAAGAGTAAGGAAATTGAAGAATGTTCGCAGCAGTACGCTTTAAGTACGGCATGGGAGTGAAAATGTTGCTATGAAAGCAATTTGGAAACATATTCCTTTTCCGCACAGGGAGCAGGGAGCCTGTCAGGGTAGCGGGAACATCCGAAAGGGTTTACCGCTGCCCTGGAACATAAAGGGCTAAGGAAGGAACACGGGTAGGTTTTAGTCAGTAAGAGTCTGACACTCCCTTCTGCTCCACCCAGAGCGGGAGGAGTCATTTGATATTTCCCATCCTCAAAAAAAAAAAAAAAGTACGGCATGGGAGTGAAAATGTTGCTATGAAAGCAATTTGGAAACATATTCCTTTTCCGCACAGGGAGCACATTTCACCTTTTTGAACTGTCATTTTCATTCATAATGTTGGGAATATACAGGACGAAATTGAAAACTTGCGCCAAATCGAAACAGGAGGTGGAGTAACTGTTACATAATCATAATAAATTGTCATTTCCCAAATCTAAATTCTTGAAAAAAAATCGTGTAATTATAGTCAATAGTACAAACTAAGTTATTGCTTTCAAGTAGACACGAATTATCGTCGGTTCAGTATTTTTTCAAAATTATCAAAACAATAAGAAAATTAAACTAACAATTTTAGCGCGCGCCCGATAAGCAATCCATTCATCGCTGAGTTCAAACCATGAAGAAAGTTGACAACGCGTTAAACTAGCGGTATTTACCTAATTTTTACCGTTCCTACGAAAAAAGCGCACGTTGTG
The DNA here is from genome assembly GCA_945859715.1 of Apamea sordens. Taxonomy (NCBI): domain Eukaryota; kingdom Metazoa; phylum Arthropoda; class Insecta; order Lepidoptera; family Noctuidae; genus Apamea; species Apamea sordens. Next base: position 16,988,713 of record OX244001.1, read on the forward strand.
CATCCTTTTCCTTAATGTCATGCTCTAATTTTATAACACGTTGAATTAGATAATTTAATTTGTCGTACCTATTCAATTTATACACACTTTTTTTTTTACTTTTACCTGTATAGTCGGAAAAATAATAAGGTGCAAGTTACGGTGCATAACATTTTCATTGCTTGACTGTACAGTCACGAGCACCAATATGTCAACACTAGGCAACTTTCAATTGCAGTTTTTTCGTGAAATAACGAATGCAACGTTAACATAATATGTACGACACATTACATAAACCTCATCATCATCTGCCTAGCCTTTTCCCAACTATGTTGGAGTCGTCTTCCAGTCTAACCGGATGCAGCTGAATAAGTACCAGTATTTTACATGGAGCGACTAGCTATCTGACCTCCACAACCCAGTTACTGGGTAATACGATACCCCTTGGTAAGACTCGAATAATGAAAAATAACTCGAAAAATGTCAAAGATCCACGAATGACAGCCGGGACCAACGGCTTAACGTGCTTTCCGAGGCACGGAGGGGTCTCGGTATGTAAAGATGGTCACCCATCCACAGACCAACCGCGGCAAGCGTAGCTTAACCTGACCGATCGACCTGTGCTATGCTAATGCTATAAAATTTCATTAAAAAATAAAGGAGTAAATCGCTTTTGAATAAAGCCGAGTGTATACATACTTTTGCTCGTGACAATACATTTCAGCCTACACGATACTATCGCTTAACTTTGTGCTGATCTCAGAGGTTGTTGCAAAATTGCGACTTATACGGACGACAACATGAAGTTCTAGATAGTCAGCAAGCGTACAAAAAGTTTTAGATGGCGCGATTACTGACAGCACACGAGCCTGCATCGCAAAGCAAAGTTTGACGAGAAATCGGAATATAACAGTTGAGCAGTACTTAGATATGTTGGGCTACGAGCTACGATACAAGGGGCAAGATGGTTGATACTGTCTGGAGACAATACACGTCGAACGCTAAATATCTTGCCCGAGGATTGTCATGTCCTTATCCCAATTTATAAGATGTACGCGATGTATAACTCGTCATCTTGGTAGTCACCTCCTTTCCAGCCATATAATCTTTCACGCAGTCCATCTATTGTTTCTTTGGTCTTTTCACATTTATTAAAACTTTCCTCACGATAGTTTTCTCATTCTCTCTCTTTAACCGTAAGATCAACCCACCTCGTTTCTTCCGATCCTACCATAATATTATAAACGTGAAAGTTTGTATGGAACTATGGATGGATGGATGTTTGTTACTCTTTCACGCAAAAACTACTGAACGGATTTTGATGAAATTTTGTACACAGATAGTTTATTATAACCTGGATAAAACATAGGATACTTTTTATCCCGGTAATATTTATTTATTTAATTTAATTTATTTAATATGTTCCGTGGGATAATTTCCGAAATTCACGCAGGTGAAGCCGCGGGCAAAAGCGAGTCTTTTATAAATTGGCTTATTTTTAATTATTAGAAGTTTCGAGATTGTTTTGGTAGTCTCGTTCATTCCAGTAATATTGTATTGGAAATTCTTTGTTCTATTTTAAATAGTCAGGTCACGACTCTTAACGGAGTCGTCTTGCCAGAAGGTGAGTACTGATCAACATAAAAAAATGTTATTACATATTAATTGCTGTGTTCTATTAAGGTAATCTGTGTTATGTTTATTTAAAGTAACGTTCGTGCAAGGAAAAACGTACTTACATAAATAAGAATTATTTTATTTTTAGCTACAAATAAAATAATGAATATGTTTTTAGTGCATAGCGGCCTTAATAGATACTAGGATGGAATTTAAATGAACCTGTTGATAGAAATAGAATAAGTAGTCTATACCACGTCTATACTAATATTATAAAGAAATAAAAATTGTTTGTTTGTTTGTAGGGGGTAATCTCTAGAACTACCAATCGGATTTAAAAAAAAACTTTTTGCATATTGATAGCCCAATTCTTGAAGAAGGCTATACCTAGGCTATCTAACATCACGCTATGACACTAAGGAGCCTAGCAAAAATAAAGAACGGTAAGCGAAAACAAAGAAGTAGCGCAGGCTAGTGATGCGATGCGATGGAGTGGGTCGGGAAAACAAAGCTAAACTAAGAAGCTAGTGTGATAAAGAAATAACTAGGTATTCAACCTCCACGGCACTTTGCTAATTAACCACAAAAACATATTAGCATCAGAAACAAATTAACACCATAGATGTAAAACAGAACATGGAATATCTAATCATTTCAAGGTGATAATTAAGCCATAAATAGACATCACAATCACAATGTCCTTAGTGATCCTGTGATCCTGTACGAGTCGCAATAAATACTTTTTCTTTCTTTCTTTCTTTCTTAGTAAACAAAAATAGTCCGTCAATTCTAATCACAACTGTCATTCTTTGACAGTTGTATGAAATATTCTAAGAAAAAAAAAAAGGAAGAAATATATTTTATTCTGCACAAACAAACCGCACAATTACAAAAACTTGAGAGGTGTCAAGGGACACCCGGATGGAACGAAGTTCAAAGAGAGAGAGAGACAGAGAAACACGCGCACGCCGCACGGCTTACAACTAAGTATAGCAAAAAGTGTCGTTCCGACTTTTGGTCTTCATTTTTTCCGTCTAGCCTCCTTTCGCAACGCGCGATAAGGAACATCGTTCCAATAAAAAAAAATAAAAAAAAGACATAAGTAGACAAAAGACTCGTACTCAAGCATAAAAATGTCAAATGTCATGTCATTCTGGGTAAGAATTTGTTTCCCTGACAGTACAAAGGCTAACTTAACTCAAAATAGTTTTCTACCAGAGATCGGTTCGGATAGGTGCAATTTCGATAGAAAATCGAATTGAGAAGAATAGCAAAATGTGGCAGATTTTATTTAAAATACTAGCTGATCCGACAGACGTTGTCCTGTCCTTTAATTATTATTGTTCATATAAAAATCGCATAAAAAAAGGTCGTAAATTTTTTCCCGAAGTTGAAAGGTTTCCAATTTAAAAAAAAAAACTTGAGAGGACACCCGGATGAAACGAAGTTCAAAGAGAGAAAGAGAGAGAAACACGCGCACGCCGCACGGCTTACAACTATAGCAAAAAGTGTCGTTCCAACTTTAGGTCTTAATTTTTTCCGTCTAGCCTCCTTTCGCAACGCGCGATAAGGAACTTCGTTCCAAAACTTCGTTCCAATAACCAAATGCGATTGTGTTATTTGTTTGTTTTGAAATGTTCGTAATACTCTTTAAATTAATTAGGTTTTTATGGAAAGAAAAAAGAAACCTTACAACTTCGGGAAAAACCGTTCTCAAGTGATACGCTTACCAACGAAAAGCATTCAATTATATTTATATTCATATAAGAAAACATCATACACAATAGTCACAACTGCGGTGGAGTCATATTATTGTCCGAGTAGCCTTGTGAAACGTCTATTTACAAAACAAAAAACGAAACAACAATGATGAGTTATTGTTTTAAATAACTGTAAAAACATTGGTTCGCAAACCTCAACGTGGTTAGGAGGTTAATATGGGCATAAAAGTGACACCTAAAGTACCTTTCCTAGAAACCGAACGGTGTGAAGATGACAAATGTACCTGCAGGCTATGAGACAAATATTTAAACGTTTACCGTAAACGTGTTTACGTAAAATTTTGGCCCAGTTTTCACTTATTGGAGGAGCCGCTGCTGCTGGCACGATATAAAAAATAATATATTCGTAAGTACTTCATATAATTTTCATTTCGCATGCTCTAAAAGTTCGTCTTTATGTAGTGCGTCGGCGACATAAAGTCGCTTTTTATGGTCTATGCACAGTTTTTTTTTCTAAGACTAAGATAATCAGGCCCAACGGCCAGCAGCCATACGCACAATAAAACGTCGTTATTATATTTCATTTGCTTTAATTTATATGACTTGCGTGTTTTCTATAGTTAATTTAATAAAACCAGATAAAATAGTTGTCATTTATTATTTAAAAACGCAAAGAAACGCTTTAGCAGTATAAGTAGTCAAATCGAATGAAACATGTTGAAAAAAAAAACTTTTATAAAGTTTCGTGGTGGTTCTTCTTCACTGTTGCAACATTTTTGAGTAATTAAATACTGTTATATACTTTATGCCTGTTTCATTTTCTCGCAATCGAAGTGAAAAGCAGAGTGTTTCTGTGTCTGAGTGACACGGGCATAAACGAGCCATTTTACCCCTCGCCTGGGGCTCCACTTAACTATCTACCCGAGCCGCAGGCGATGGTGGATATAAAGTCTCGAGGTAAAATGGCTACTATTATGCACTAGTTGTACAATCTACTATTCTAAGAGTTAATAAATAAAAACAAGTGCAGTCACCGCCAAAAGTCGCTCATATTTATTTTCATTTCTTGTCTTTCATTACTCAAATTGGAAGGTAACCTACCTGGTACCTTGTAAACATCGCACTCCTGAGCTACAAGCAAGCGCCGCTTTGTGGTTTACTGAACTTGGCAAAATTGTATTGTTCTCTTTCATAAATAAACTTAATTAGTCATATATTTTACCAGAAGATTTACAGCTAGACTTGATGGCAGTGTCGACATACTTGCGGAGAGACTAAGCGGATGATGAAGAGTTATGTTCCGACAGAATCATCACGACAAGCAAAGTTTTCCTTTCCATATTAAAACTAAAAACGTATATGACCAAATCCAGTTATAATCCAAATCTGTTTTGAAGACACGAGTTATACGAGACAAGAGTTGTAAATAACATATAAATAGCCACATAATTAAGAGGTATGGCATCTCGGGGTCACTGACCGCAGGTGGAGTCACAGCAGACTCAGATAAGACCGACGAACCGGCGCCGAAATGTGATGTACGATCGATAAGACTACCTGAATGGTCTACGCTATGAATAGATAGGACCCCCATCATGATTTTGGAGTTATTGTCCCCACTGAAGGGCAAAAACTTCTCTATATAAATAAGGATAGACCAATGACAAGAATATTTGATAAGTAGAACATATACCTACAGCCGATCGATTCTGTAAAAATCTCACCGTGAAGTTAGGTGAAGTAAGCTATCAATAGTGTCAATCCCTTAGCATTATTTGGAATGACAGCTCAGTCCACGTTCACTTCACCTAAGTTTACACGGTGAGATGGTTACAGAATCGCAATGCAGGTGTAAGTCTTCCCCGTAGTTTGTACGCCATAGTAAAATTTTGAGATAGGTACTGCTGTCAAAGTTCGTGAAGGTAGATGATTTTTGAAAACAGTAAACAAATGTCTTCCTTTAACTTTAACTGTTTGATGTTTTAGAAAATTTGGTTACACCAAAAGGTGTTTTAATGTATTAGATACCTAACGGAATAGCAATAAAATCCATTCAATTAGATAATTTAGAGAAAGTGATCTTTAGTGACGAATTCTGGGAAATTTCCAAAACAATATTAAAATTGTTTTTTCTCGAATCCCATGAATTTTCGCCTAGGCACTACGGGGTGCTTAATTGTTGCAAATGGATCCGACTGTCACGTCCTGGAAGGAATACGTCAAATTACCAGTCAGCCTGTATATTACAGTTTCAAAATATAATTTGTCGTCTGCCCGTCTCGTCCGGCGGCGACAGTGACGACATTGTTGTGAAGGTTCCATGACTGATCTGAAGGTTCCATGTATACCTTTAATTATCCCTTGGTATTCATTATGTCGGTAATAGTCGGTATATAACCATTTAAAGTATTCATAACCATCAAAATAAATGAACAGAACCGCAACACACTTTCCTTATTCCTTAAAAAGGACATTCTTTAAAGAGGACCTTCGTTAACATTCTATAACTCATAAAGTAATATTAAAAACTTCGGACTCTTACAATTTTAATTTAATGAGCATTAAATTGAGCACACAATTCGTTTTTAATGACAATATGTTGGATGATTAAGATTCTTTAAAAGGATAACAAAAATTTTTTTTTTTTTTTAAAGAACGTTGCCCCACACTAGGAATTTCTCATGTATCGTGGGTGCGTTTACAAACATTAAAACTCACATACACAAACAGCCAGACCCGGAACAACTACTTGTAGGCCATACAAATATTTGTTCCGTGCGGGAATCGAACCCGCGACACGCAGTGCAGCAGTCAATCGCTTAACCACTGCGCCAACCGCGCCGTCAAATTAATTTCTTGATTACGAATATGACGACCACACTTCCTTATTACGCCCATTGCTTTAAAAAGCAAGTGTAATGAACACGCTTCATGACTGTGTGACAAGCGTGGACGACAGCGGCATCTGCATCCGTCGACCCGCGTCGACGGCAGCTGTCGTCACCCGTCGACGCCCGCCGTCGACGTGTCGCTCGTGTATTTGAGTACGGTGCTCAAATACAAATGAGCAGCATGTTATCGGCGGCTACAGTTGCCTCTATACACATATACACACACACGTAATCAGACTATAATGTTCCCACTGCTGGGACACAGGCCTCCTCTCGGTGAAAGGGAGTGGGCCGTAATCCAGGCCCAGTGCGGGTTGGAAGATGTCACATGTCTTCGAATTTTTGGATTTTTTGGCTTACCGAAAATAACCTAAAAATTAATCTAGGACTAACAACTTACATCTCAATTGAACAAAGAACAAACAATAAAAAACTAGTTATTAGATATGGTGACAAAAGTATTCGCGAACTGATTACACTAAATTTTGAGGTAGGTATCTGGATCGATAAAAAAATGAACTAGAAAACACATATTGAACATTTGTGTGCAAAAAAACTTAGCCAATGTTCCTATGCCCTTTATAACTTAAGGAAAATCTCAAATCGGCCAACCACGAATATGACTGTGTCATCAATAATGCGATACGGACTTATTTTTTGGGGGAACTCGACTGATAGATAAATAGCGTTCAAAGCACAAAAGAAATGCATAAGAGCAGTATGTGGCTTTCAAAGCACAGACAGTTGTAAGCCGCATTTCCGAAAGCTTCAGCTACTTACACTTCCCTGTCTATACATTTACGAAGTAGCAAGCTATGTTATAGCAAATAATATGCACCTATACAACCACCCGAAGAGTTTACGAATGAATGAATTGCACCGATCCCAGCGTGGTTTGACCAGACTCGATTAATCGAATGAACCCCAAGATTCGCCCACCACCCGAAGAGTTTACGACACAAAAATAAAATATGCTCAACCCCACATAAAAAAGTTATTTTCTATAAAAATCTTTTAGGTATGGCACCCAAAATTTCCAATTAACTACCTAAACACATCATGGAAATTAAAGATCTATTTAAAACCAAAATACACTAATTTAAAGTTGCGAAATATTATTATCATATTAATGAGTATTTAAATGAAAGATGCTAGGCCTGATACATAAATGATTTATTATGTTAGGAAAAATCATTTGTTATTTATATGTATTATTTTTGAACTTAATTAATATTGATTAATCTGAATTTAATTGTTAAAATCATTTGTTATTTATATGTATTATTTTTGAACTTAATTAATATTGATTAATCTGAATTTAATTGTTAGGTATGTATTATTTATTATTATTTAAGTAATTTAGTTGTTTTTGATTTATTCTGAATTATTTTTTATTGGAACGAAGTTCCTTTTTGCTATAGTTATAGTAAGCCGTGCGGCGTGCGCGTGTTTCTCTGTCTGTCTCTCTCTCTCTCTCTCTTATAGAAAGCAAGCCAGTTATACTTCGTTCCATTCGGGTGTCCCTTGCACCTCTCAAGTTTTGTTTCTGGAATTGTGATTTATTGAATTTAGTTGACATTATTGATATGTTGAATTGTATTAAACTATCTGCATACCCATGTGATGATAAAATATGGAGAACTTTATTATAAGCAAAAATATCTATGTATCTCTTACCCATGGTTGCAAATAAATGAATGATTTATGATCTTGGTTCTAGGACATGCCGGTTTCCTCACGATGTGTTGCTTCACCGTTTTGAGAGCAGTGGTGATGAAATAATTTACACAAAGTAAAGCGCCTGTCTGGGTTCGAACCTACGACCTACAACTCGTAAGTCGCGACCGTTACCACTGGGCCACCACTACTCGCTCCTGTGTATGCACACTTACTTTCAGATAAGTTCCCTTCTTGTTTGGCACGTAAATCATAGCAGGTTGATCTTTGTTATTTGCACAGAACCATATCTGAGGGGCAATTCTCGTAATTTTAAGACCGTTCACAGTCTGATCTCAGTCTCAATCTGTCAAAAAATACTTCTAATTTCCCTACATTTTGACAAGTTTTTGACATTTGTTTGTCGCTGAGATGAGACGGCGACTAGATTTTGAACGTTTTAAATTACGAGAATTGGCCTTCAGGTATCCGATATTAGGCACAATACAGGGTAACAGTAACCGAAAATTACCGTTCTGACAGTCAGTAAACTGACAGTATAAGTGATTGAACTAATATCATCTACGAGGTCATCTCCGAACCGTTCTGTCAATAAAAAGCGTACACTTAACTTCACATCTCCATTTTCCATCTCTCACTCACCGCTCAAGATTATGTGGGCCGAGTAGAATGCAAACATGAATAATTTAAACTAAAACCATTACTCGTATGTAGGTACCCTTAACTCTCTCATGTGCAGTCAGACAAATTAATTGTTAAGCACATTAAACAAAGCCAAAATTTAAGGCTCCCAAGACGACGAAGATTTTGGGATTTTGATTTCCATGAAGTTTTCATAGAAATTGTTCTACTAGCGTTGTGTGTTCGCCTTTAATCATGCGATTGACACCTGTGATTTGAATTTACATTTTAACAGCATTTTTGTCATTATAGCCTAAAAACCGGCCAAGTGCGAGTCGGACTCGCGCACGAAGGGTTCCGTACCATTATCTATAAAAATCACATCTGTTGTATGAGATGGGAGCCTCCCTTAAATATTTATTTTATTAAGTAAAAATACAACTGAGTACTTTGTGAATATTTCAAGTGCCTACCTGTTGCCATTATTAATATCGAGCAAAAAAGGGCAAAAAAAATCGCGTTTGTTGTATGGGAGCCCCCCTTAAACATTTATTTTATTTTGTTTTTATTATTTGTTGTTATAGCGGCAACATAAATACATAATTTGTGAAAATTTCAACTGTCTAGCTATCGCGGTTCTCGAGATACAACCTGGTGACAGACAGACGGACAGACAGCGAAGTCGTCAAAGGGTAAAATGGGACCCTATTACTCCCTCTCACAGCAAGAGGAGGCCTGTCCTTGCAGTTGCGGGAACAACTTGCAGGGAACATTTTAGGCTGATAATGCTAAGTTGTCAAAAACAACAGACTATTCTAACGTTATCAAGTTCTAGGTTAATCTGCCCAGTCGTACTCGGGTTATTGACCTCGCTACAAACCTGACAGATGTGTAGATGATGTGCAATGTGCATGATAACTTCATTCAAACATATTTGCTGTTAGCTGCATATTTTCGCTATGTCACTGGGTATTTCCATTGGGAATTTGGTTTGGTTAATTTAAACTCAAACTCATAGCGTTTAATTCAAGACACTTTAGTCGGTCAGCCAGGCAGGAGAAGTACGTAATATACAACGTGTCCCGGAATTAACGCACACCACCAAACACCTCAATTAGAATATTATGTCATAATCATAATACATGCACTGAATTTTTACTATCTATATATATAAAATTCAAAGTCCTGACTGACTGACTGACTGACTGACTGACTGACTGACTGACTGATAGATCAACGCACAGCCTAAACCGCTGGTCCTAGAGACATGAAATTTTGAGGGTGGGTTCTTCGTGAAGAGTAGGCATCCACTAAGAAAGGATTTTTCGAAATTCCACCCCTAAGAGGGTGAAAAGGGGGGAATTCGTTTGTATGAAAAATCTTATGCCTTGAGTTAATAAACTTGAAACTTGGCACGAATACTTATCTAAATAAATTATGAAGATTGTCAGTTTTTTTTCTTCTAAACTACCCCCTAATAAGGGATTGGGGGGTTTCAAAGTTTGTATGGAAGAATTTTAGCGCGCAGTCCGATTTACTCAAAACTGAGTATTTATACCTAATATTGAAAGTAAAGAATAATGTGTATCAGGGTTTTTTGAAAATCTACCCTTGACGGGCTGAAATGGGGTAGTAAATTTTTCAGGGGAGGATTTTATTGCATGGCTTGATTAACTCGAAAATTAGTATAAATAATCTTTGAGTCAAGTTATGAATACATCCAAAACGATTTTTTTTAAATTCCACCCCTGTGGGGGTGAAAAGCGGGGATACAGTTTATATGAAAAATCTTCTTCATTAGGTTAATAAACTTGAAACTTTTCAAGAATACTCGCCTAAGTAAGTAATAAAGTTTATCATCATAAGTTTTTCAAAACTACCCCTCAAAGGGGGATATGGGGGTGTTGAAGTTTCTGTGGAATAATTTGAATGCGCGGTCCGATTAACTCGAAACTCAGTGTTTATACTTAAGACCAAAAATAAAGAGTAACATGTATCAGGGTTTTTTGAAAATCTACCCCTGACGGGCTGAAATGGGGTAGTCAATTTTTCAGGGGAGGATTTTACTGCATGGCTTGATTGACTCGAAAATTAGTATAAATAATCTTTGAGTCAAGTTATGAATACATCCCAAACGATTTTTTTTAAATTCCACCCCTGTTGGGGTGAAAAGCGGGGATACAGTTTATATGAAAAATCTTCTTCATTAGGTTAATAAACTTGAAACTTTTCAAGAATACTCGCCTAAGTAAGTAATAAAGTTTATCATTATAAGTTTTTCAAAACTACCCCTCAAAAGGGGATATAGGGGTGTTGAAGTTTCTGTGGAATAATTTGAATGCGCGGTCCGATTAACTCGAAACTCGGTGTTTATACTTAAGACCAAAAATAAAGAGTAACATGTATCAGGGTTTTTCGAAAATCTACCCCGAACGGTTTGAAAAGGGGTTGTTAATTTTACAAGGGAGGATTATAATGCGTGGCTTGATTAACTCGAAAATTGGTATAAATAATCTTTGAATCAAGTTATGAATAAACCCAAACGATTTTTCAAAATTCCACCCCTATGGGGGTGAAAAGCGGGGGATACAGCTTATATGAAAAATCTTATTCATTTAGTTAATAAACTTGAAACTTGGCAAGAATACTTGCCTAAGTAAGTAATAAAGTTTATCATTATAAGTTTTTCATAACCACCCCTACCCCTCAAAGGGGGATATAGAGGTGTTAAGTTTGCGTGGAAGAAATTGAATGCGCGATCCGAGTAACTCGAAACTCAGTATTGATACTTTTGACAGAAAATAATTAATAATAAGTATGTAAAGTTGTCGAAAATTTACCACTGACGGGACAAAAAGGGGTAATTCAGTTTGGGGGGAGGATTTGAACTTGAAACTATATGTTACATTTTCACGCCTAAACCACTGAACTTCTGATTTGGCATAGAGATAGATGGCATCCTGGGGAAGCACATACATTTTATCCTGTTAGCACGTTCCCGTGGGATAATTTACGACATGCACGCGGGCGAGGCCGCGGGCAGAAGCTAGTTATGTATAAAACATTGTTTATTTATTAAATTAGTTATACTGATTGTGGGAGAAACACGCACATAGTCGCACACGTATAAGGGTCTAGCGTAGTAGGTACTTCGTTCATTTTGGTTTGTTTTGACTGTACAGCGGAAGTGTGACTGTAATTTACGTAGTTTTAAGGCTTCTTCTCTGTGCCGCCAGGGCTGCGGGTTGTTCGAAAGAGATACCGTGGCCCCTGGCATAGGCAACTGAAGGAACACGGGTGGGTTTTAGTCAGTAAAAGTCTGACACTCCCTTCCGCTCCGCCCAGAGCGGGAGGGGTAATTTGTTGATTTCCCATACTCAAAAAAAAAGGCTTCTTCTCTGTTCACCTTTTGTACCGTGTTTTCTTTCGTCCAGACGGTAAAAATAAGTCAGCCGGTAAATGACTGTATTGATATCCGTAATAAAAGAAGTTGGAACCCGAAACTGTCAAATTTTCAATTTCAATCAACCTTGAACCTAATGTTTTAGTGATAAAGTTGAAAATCTATTGAAGAAATTTGACAGATTGTAGTAGCTTGTGTTGGCGTCTGTACATAGTTCCTAGAACGACAGTATGTCGCAGGGTGTGAGTACGGCCCCTGTTTGCCAGCCCCGGATCTACGATTTTTTCGAACCGGGGCAAAACCTTGATAGTGGCGCCCCCTCCCTTCAGTGTTTGAGAAAAACAGTTAAAACTGCCAATGAGTAGCATTTTTGTGCCGAATTCATTGCATCTTCAATTTTATCTTTTGCTCTCTTTCTGTTTTCAGCCCCAGAAAGCTTTTTTCTTGGTGCGCTCATCGCTTGGTTTTTCCAACCTAAAAATATAAATACTAATATGTATCTATAGTTTGATGAAAGCTGAAGCTCACTGAAACGTGGTCCTGATTGCAATGTTTAGTAACTATAGGTACATCTGGTTACCTCTTCTTGAAGATTTTATTTTATTGTATTGTAGAGTTTACTTATAACTACAATACTAAAAAACGCAGTAAATTAAAATATCCCACTAACTGGTTTCTATAATCTAGTCATAAAACTGACATTAAAAAAAAAAAACAAAAAAAGCACCCATAAAAATATACCTATATATGTAATTATTTCTTACCTATTTGTAATTCTTGCAAATTGTTGATTTCCACTACGATAATATATGATTTCACTAATAAATTACTTATTATATTAACGCTGATTACTCGCAAACGCAATCAACGACATAAACAAACAGTGTTGTCACTTGACGTTCGACTGTTTGAATTTTTTCGGCTCGGCTCGTATAGATGTGACGGGGATTCCCCTGGCAGAAAGATCACGGACACTAAACACGCGTTCAAAAATTTACTTGATCTGTTAAGATGCGTTCATAAATGACTTAGTATGTGTTCAAAAACTAACTGGGTGTATGGAAATAGAAAAGTTTGTTTTTCAAGCATATTATATTAGATTCGATTACTTGATAAAAACCTATGAGATTGTAGGAAAAGAGGCTTCATTTGTTCGATATTTCGAATTCTTGTCTCAAGGATTTGGCGCCCCCATGAAACTGCCGCCCGGGGCAAGTGCCCCTGTTTGCCCCCCCTTAGATCCGGGGCTGCTGTTTGCAGTTACCTCTTGTCGCAGTAACGCAAGTATAGCCCCTCTGCGTCCACTACCTAATAATTTCAACAATGAAAACCATCATATCACTATGGTCTATGTTACGGGTTTGGTTTCCGCACTTAGTCCTTCAGGTGGACCATTGTGCGTGGGCCATGTTGGCCGTCGGTAGTTATTCCAACCAGCGCACCTCCCTCCAGAAGCTTATTAAGTCTCCTGGCCTGTTGAGAACATCAGTCTAAGATCTGGGTGTCCCGAGGGTTTCTGACCTAATCTGGGTGACGCTTGTGCACTCAAAGAGCACATGCATCGCTGTGTTATTCATAAACGTTGCTTAAAGTTAAATTGTGATTAACCATAAACTTTTTGAAGTTTGAACTTCACTTATAAATAAACCCATTAGTTACTAGTCATTTTAATTAAGATTCGCATGCCTTAATTATGTTTTTCTTTGTTTGCTAATTAACTTTTGTTTTACTAGTTAACACAGAAAAAGTTTTTTAAAATTAATTCTTGTAGTTTGAAGGTTATAGTTTAAATACAATGGTTTGTAAAGATTATTTTTTATGTGTATTCCATGGAAAATCTTGTCGGTCACATTTGGCCATACAATATGTAATTAGTCACTGTTTCCCTAATAAATAAAATAAAATCGTCATGTTGTGTGCCACCCTGTGGTTCCCAATGAGTTAAACCGAAGTATTTTAAACAAAGCATATTTTCCAAGTAATACACATTTATTACTTATTATTCAAATATTTAATGAATTATAAACTAGTGTGGTTCATTATTCTCAGTACCATGAATAATTCCGTTTTTAATTAATTGCAACAATATTTCCTTTTTACATTACATCTCAAGGTAATGCTCATTGTTATAAAAATATTATAGGGTCACGTACCGTGTTAGGTTGTGAAATATGCTATTTAAATTAAATGGGTAATCCTCAAATTATATTTGTATGTTTGTAACCCTATCACGCGTTATCGGCTGAACGGATTTGTGTGAAATTAAGCACACAGGTAGACCATGACCTGAGTTAAAGTATAGGATACTTTTTATCCAGGTAAATGTCACAGTTTTCCTAGAATGCCAGCGAAACCGCGTGTAGCTTTTGATTATTATTATAACTGACCTTGGTACAGAAGGTGCATCCACAGCCGGAGATGAGAGTGACCTTGTCAGCAGTGGCGTCTTCTAAGCAGAGCTTGCAGTTGATAGGGGCAGCCGGCACAAACCCGCCACCAGCGCCGTCCAGGGAATACCTGACAAACAGAATGATCAATGACTTGAGTGAAATTAAAATGACGAATGAAAACATTGTGAGGAAGTGGCATGTCCTGAAACTACACATTCGAAGACATGACCTCCACCGACCTTCAATCGCGAGGCCCTTTCCCTCTCAGAGAGGATCTCAGTGTCCCAGCAGTGGGAATACTTTAAGCAATCATTTTTTTTATTTGTAACTGTGCGTTCTGTTTGTCATCATCTGCCTAGCCTTTTCCCAACTATGTTGGGGTCGGCTTCCAGTCTAACCGGATGCAGCTGAATACCAGTATTTTACATGAAGCGACTGCCTATCTGACCTCCACAACCCAGTTACTGGGTAATACGATACCCCTTGGTAAGACTGGTTGTCAGACTTTCGGGCTTCTGACTACCCGTAACGACTGTCAAAGATCCACGAATGATAGCCGGGACCAACGGCTTAACGTGCTTTCCGAGGCACGGAACTGTGCGTTCTGTTTGTGCAGAATAAAATATTTTTCTTTTTTTGTTTCTTTCAATGTATGTTTTAGTGTCAATGACGATTCCTGTTTTAGGTAACTGCGCGAGAGACAAGAGGAGAAAGACTTGCAGTACCTTTACTGAGGATCTGGTGTGACATACCTGGAGCCACTAGCGCCGGCAAGAGACAGTAGTGATGAACAACGGGAGCAGACGGAGGGCGCGCGTAGTCTGTTATGAGCCCTGATCGGCTCCGAGGACTTCTCGCGGTCTGTCAGGGCGAGGACTGTTGAGCATTTTCGAAGACCTGGTAGAAGAAATAAAACTGTTAAATATTTGGACGGATTGTTTTCAATTACTTGTATATATACCAGCTTTTCCCTAATCAGGTGGATCACTTTTAAAAGGCGGCTGCGACAGACTGGGTGTGGAAGACGAAGGACCAGAGGGGCAATTTTCGTAATTTTAATAACGTTCACAGTCTGATCTGTCTCAATCTATCAAAAATACCTGTAATTTCCCTACATTTTTGACATTTGTTTGTCGCCGAGATGAGACTGCGACTAGATTTTGAACGTTTTAAATTACGAGAATTGGCGACCTGGTTCTTCGTTTTCCGCTTCCGTCCATTGCTGGGCATAATGCCCCGGCCCTCTCCCTAATTGGACGAAGCCTATGCCCAGCAACTAGGACTAAAATAAGTTGAGTTTAATTAAATGAGTGAAACTTGTTATGCCTTTGTTGTAAATATGGCATGGCGAGATTAATGAATTACGATTAATTCTGCATTACTTGAAATCATTATCAGAATGTTTGTTACCATTACATTTCTATTCACTTTGATACACCAATTCTGTTATACTCATAATTCTAAACTACCACCCGCCTCCCCTCTGCAATATTAAATTCTCAATACCTGCAGTCTGCAGAGTTACTGCCTCAAAGATATTTGCTTTCAACTTCAATAACTTCGCCACGCTCACTAAAACGTCTGCATCAATTGAAACTTATTGAAGTATAAATCTATTCAGATATGAACCTTTTGTTAAAAACTAATATCTCGAATGAAGTCCACTTGCAATCGATTAAGTATTTTCCAACTTTTCAAGCATGAAGTTGGGATGAGCTATAATGTAATTCATATTCTTTGAAATATTTAACCACTAGCTTTTGCCTGCGACTTCGTTCGCGTAAAACCCCGTCGCATCGCATCGCCTACTCGCGCTATTACTTCCTTTTCGCTAAGCATTTTATCTTACTTTTTTTGCTCAGTTATAGAGTCCTAGCTTGATGTTAAAATGCAAAAATATTTTTTCAAATCCGACTGATACTTTCAAAGATTAGGCGCGTTCAAACAAACTCTTCAGCTTTATTGTTTGACGACACGGTTACGCAGTGGCTGAGCGATCGACTGCTGCGCTGCGTGTCGCGGGTTCGATTCCAGCACGGAATAAATATTTGTATTGCCTACAGGTAGTTGTTCCGGGTCTGGCTTTTGGTGTATGTGAGTTTAAATATTTGTAAACGCACCCACGATACAGGAATAATTCCTAGTGCGGGGCAACGTTTAAAAAAAAACATTATTAGTATACTTGCTGGGCCCCGCGGTTTCACCCGCATAAGTTTCGATCCCGTAGGAATATCGGGATAAAAAGTATCCTGTATGTTAATCCTGGTTATAAACTATCTGTGTGCCAAATTTCATCCAAATCCGTTCAGTAGTTTTTGCGTGAAAGATTAACAAACATCCATCCATCCATACAAACTTTCACGTTTATAATATTAAGTAGGATTGATACATTATAATGGACCCTGAAAAGAGAAGATGGAATTTCTCAAGCTAGCCCGGCACCCTAATTGCGTAACACACAATCAATCAGAATCGGTTTCATTTTGACAGTACAACAACATTCATTGCGTTATTTACGTGTTGAGCAGACAAATTTTTCGAACTTATGAAGCAATGGATTAGCAATTTGCTTCAAAATGATTCTGATTCCGATTCATTGTGTGTTACGCAATTAGGGTGCAGATTTGTGCCCCGTTGATGGCAATATGCTTGCCCCCTATTACATGGAACTTAAACATACCTGGTGAAATGTGGGTGTGCTATACATAGATACACCTCTACCTGATCCTTCGGGAAATACACACAGAGAGAGAGAGAGATCTTTCGTGTATTTAAATCAACGCATCAAATGTGAGATTTAAAAACAGGAGTTAACTAGCTGAATGAAACCAAAAAAAAAACCGGCCAGGTGCGTGTCAGGCCACGCATAGAATAGGCTTCCGTAGTCACCCGTCGCTTAGATAACTTTGTTAGTTCAGGAGTTACTGTGCCATTAAAATATATATTATATATTTTAATGGCACAGTTAAGCTTCTATAACTCCTGAACTAACAAACTTATCTAAGCCGTTATAGTTTTCCTTCAAAGTTCATCACATGAATTGTTTCAGATTTTTCGAGCCAGTAGTTTAGCTTTTAGAGGGGGGGGGGGGGGGGGGGTACCAACACTGTAACTATAAGGGTTCCGAGACGTGAACTACGGAACTATATATATTGGAATCATATTTTGGGGTAACTGTAATGAGAGGGAGGAGATTTTTAAGGCCCAGAAACGGTGTATTAGATCTATGTCAAACTTGAAAAGCACAGACAGCTGTGAACCTGTGTTTCGGTCTCTGAGGATATTGACTTTCAATGTTTGTACATATTGGTTGGTGGTGGCAATTTTTGTAAAAACCAATCTATGCTTATTTCCGTCACTGGCCAATATAAGGCCCCAATACAAGAATTTGTTACATTCGGGTAACAAAACCGCACTTTTAAGAAAAAGTATTATGACAATGGGACCTCATGGTTTTAATGATTATTCCGTAAACATTTTCAAATCTAAGGCAACTGCACTACTTTTAGACAAATGTGTTTTAATGTTAATGTTTATTACTCAGTAAAAGACTTTCTGATTGATATAAATTTATCCTGATTATGACTGTTATAATTAATTGAAAATTTGACCATGTAAGACTTATGTACCTGACTATAATATTATTAATTTACTTCACTGTAATTTATGTTTTGTTTTGTTGACATTATTTTTGTTTCTATTAATATTTTAATTTGCACGCCGCAAGGTAGATTGTAGCCGATCTCATTAATTTATGTACATCTTATACCTGTACCTACATTCAAAGCAAATAAATTATGATTCTGAACACTAAAAAGGGATCATTAACGCTTTCGAACTTCACTTTCCAATTTGTGAAAGGTAAGTTTTTGACGGCCAAATTAAGGTGAATACGGCGTTAAGGAAAAAAAAAGTATTAAAGTCTTCATTTTGAAACAATCAATGTTGATTAATAAAGACTTGATTATCTATCTAACCAATAGTAAAAGAAATAGCCTATGAATTGAATTGGAATTTATTTATTTATTTATCCTCACACTGGAACGCCATACGGCTATTACACCAACGGAGCAAAAAATCACTTCATGTGCTGCATTCCATCCATCCTGTGCGCGGTGGACATCGAACGAGTGGCGATGGATCACGCACGCTCACGAAGTGTGCAAGTGCAGCATTTCTCCATAGCCCCATCACTATCACTCCTTCCATATTGCGCACATTCATTGCGAATTTTTGAAACTCAATGATTTTTCAAAGAAAATACATTAAAATTGAAAAACACGGAAAATTTTGAGGTGCCATCCTACCCGACAGATAACAGAAAATGTGGAAAGTGGAATTGTTGACATCTGTGCAAATTGGAGGAAATTACGCAGGAAGGTAGAGCCTCGGAGAAACCTTTTAATAAAAAGGCTAAGGATAAAAAATACTAATAATAAAAATAAATTATAACAGTTGCTCAGGTTAAGGTAAATGCGAAAATAACATGTAGGTAGGTAGATGTTTAACGGTGAAGGAAAACATCATGATGAAACCGGCATGTAAGAGAACCAAAAATTCGAAGATATGTGACATCCACCAACCCGCACTGAGCCCGCGAGTTGGATTATGGGCCACTCCCTCTCACAGAGAGGAGGCCTGCGTCCCAGCAGTGGGAATATTATAGGCTGATTATGCTGTATGCTGCTGTTGTAGATGCTTATCAAATTCGTTGAAATTTTATCTGCATGGCCAAAGTAGGTCTAAAACAGAACCTTTTCTTTTCAAAGCCAACTTCAATATCAAGGCAAACACAAACTCCTAAAGAAAGCAGAAATTCTTGTTAAAAAACTAATATCACTCATATCCAAACATCACCAAGAGGCAATATACGAGAAATATATAAAATTCAACGACTCTCATACGACACTTGTTCAAACAGGCACAAATATTGACGCCAGTGATGTTTTCCAATTTACAGAACGTGTGGAGAAGCCCTCGTGTAAAATAAATAAACTTCTGAGTAAAAACATAAATGCTATCAGTATAGTGTCCCAATTCGATAGTCTAGTTAGCGTGTACATAGCAATTTACGACGATATTCCCATGTTAATGATACGGTTTCCGAGCTTGGTGGAATTGAAAGGTAGTGAAGCCCAGGATTCGAGATCAAGAAGAAAAAATGAATTGCTTTTCAAATCCGACTGAAGTCAAAGAAAAAGTAATATGTCGGCACGGATATGTACACACGGCGACGCATCAAGCTATATATAACCAGTTTAAGCTGACTTCTGATTGTACGAAAAACCTATACAATGCGAGGTCAGCCAAAACTGGAAATGTATAGCTTGATGTGTTGCCGTGTGTACAGTCACCAAAGGAGATAAGTAACCAGGGTCGTCGGATATAATTGAAGTTTAGTAAGAAACCGATGGATGTTTTCGAATTAAATTTAGTTTGATAAATGAACTGTATGTTATCTAGTAATTAAATAAAATTTTATCCGAAAACATCAGTCCGTTTCTTACTAAACTTCAAATATATCCGATGACCCTACCCTGGTTACTTATCTCCTTTGGTGACCGTACATTCAAGGATTCAAAATGATACTGACCTGCAGATTGCAGGAAAACGTAAGATACTTTGAATTTGGCGGACTACCCTGACGCTTTTACCTTAAGCCTTACTTTAATTTACACTTTATAATTTTTCCGATTATAACAAAACTTTGAATGAAAATTACTGTTCGAAAAGGTGACAGACACCCGCTATGTGAGAAAAAACTTGAGAGGTGTCAAGGGACACCCGGATGGAACGAAGTATAACTGGCTTGCTTTCTATAAGACAGAGAGAGAGAGACAGACAGAGAAACACGCGCACGCCGCACGGCTTACAACTATAGCAAAAAGTGTCGTTCCAACTTTTGGTCCGTCTAACCCCCTTTCGCAACGCGCGATAAGGAACTTCGTTCCAATATGATTAAATTACTAACATTTACACTCCTTGACCGTAACTAATTAATTCGTAATCACGGCTCTTGAAACAAGCCGTGCGAAGTTGTTAACCTAATTCATATGCGGTCATATATTTATGGCAATTCACGCTATTTCCCCGGGGTGATGTAAACTGGCGCAGAAACCGTTGTTAATACAGATATTTAGATTACGTATTATCAAGGGATTACTCAAACCTATTGGATCTAAATTAGAGCGCTTTGAAGGTTCGTGGCTTACCAAACAAAGGGTGTTGAAGATTTTGATATGGAGCCTGGCATACCTACTGTCACGCCATTTTGATCCGTTTTTTTTTCAAAATGGCGGCCACCCATGAAACCTATATAAATCGATAGCTGACATCAATGCAAACGGAAAACATAATAGGACTAAACCCTTTGCTTTGATGTCAGCTATCGATTTATAAAGGTTCCATGCGCAAAATGTTGAAAAAAGAAATGGCTCTACAGTAGGTATGCCAGGCACCACATAAAAATCTTCAATCCCCAAGGGCATTGATAGATCATTAAGTAAATAAAAAGACTTTTATTTTGTAGCTGTTCTTTTAGTGACTAAACTAAAGATAGATTATATGAATGATAAGGAAGAGAACGACAGCGTGACGATTATTGACAGGAAAGAACCGATTGCCAACCCAAACCAACATGGGCAAGGAGTAGGAAGACTTTTGTGGTAATTTTTACTTGTTTGTATTCCTTCATTGATACTGAACCCGCTCCTGAGCTATGGCACGTAATTTAATTAATACCACCCTTTATAATATGGTAATCACGCGGATATCTCTGATATCGCGAAATAGGATTCGTCAGTTCTAGTTCGTGTGTGCGACGTAGATGTCGCTGCAGGTGTATTAGTGGTACTCACCTTCTAGTAAAGGCTGTGGTTGCGATAGCACGGAATCCCTGGAAGCTGCCCTACGGACTGGCTTCGCGGGCCTTGCCAAGGACTTGAGCCCCCCACTCAGTATCAGCTCCAGGGCTCGCCGCCCACCCGGCCCGGTCGCGCCTGCTCCCATCTGGCGGAAAAGAAACATAGTTTATGATATCAGCCTGAGTTAGCTTAAACAATAAAATATTACTAGTCATTTTATCTTCAGCCTCTTGACTGTTGTAGCTAACTGCAAGGCAGACGTTATCAAGCTAGTATTGGAAACAAACAAAAAAACAAACATTGGTTTTCTATTTCACACGTATTGATTTTGGGTATTAACAACTGGTTCAATCTGGAACGGAGATCGTTTCTGAACTCTTGCTACTATACAGAGTGGCAGGGACATTGACGCGCAAACTGTAACCATGAATTCAGCACATTATTCTCGAACTCCTAGCGTCGAAATTTTTCGTCAGTTATAAAAAAAAATTGTCGTTTCAAAGAAAAAAACAATACCAATGTATTGCGGTCCAAATGTATGGAACTGTATTTTTTAATTTCAGAATCGTGTACCTACTGAATCCACGGTGACAGGTTGCGCGTCGCGTGTTACCACCCTGTATTTATAGAAGTGTAAACGTAGAAGAGCCTTTATGCACCTAAGTTGACATGAGATGTCGATTGTCGATTATTCGATATTCACAATTATACTATAGTCAAATAATTTTTTCTTTAATCATTTTTTATAGATTTTAAATCCTTTTCTGATGCGGATAAAGGCAAAAAAATACAAGAGGTTAACAACACCGACCAGTAACGAAGGGCAAGCGAACAAAGTGTTGACTTTTTAATTCTTATTTCACCTTGGCGACCTTAATAAATTGAACATGTTTTCATTTTAGTGCCCATACGGAAATGAAGGACACTTTCATTAACGGAGTATAAGTTTAAGTAAGTAATTTTAATAATATACAGGGACCTCGACGCGCAAACCGTAACCATGGTTTCAGCACATGAGTTTTTTCGTCGGTTATCAAAAAAAAAAATCTTCTGTTTCATAGAAAAGTGCAATACCTACGCGGTCAAAATGTATGGAACAGCAAAATCTTTTTTTAATAACCGTCTAAAAGTTTCGACGCTATGGGGTCTAAACTCATGTGCTGAATCCATGGTTACAATTTGCGCGTCGATGTCCCAGCCACCCTGTATACCTAAAAATGTAGAGAAGAACTTTTTTTTTGGGGGCAATTCTCGTTATTTTAAGAACTTTGACAGTCTGATCTCCGTCTCAATCTGTCTAAAATACCTCTAATTTCCCTTCATTTTTGACAAGTTTTGTTTTGACATTTGTTTGTCGCCGAGATGAGACTGCGACCAGATTTTGAATGTTTTAAATTACGAGAAATGGCTTGGTATTCCCGGCCTTGGACGCCACTCGACGCCAGGTAGGCTCAATATAAAATACTAGTATTGCCTGAAAGCCGGCCTCAAAATAGTTAAGAAAAGGCTAGGCAAATGATGATGTTGAGTCGGAAGTAAAAAATCTAATTTACAACCCAATTTACAAGCCAGTCCGTCTATCGTGACATTTATATTAAAATAAACACTATAATACACGAAGTATAATCAACCTCAAAGTGTGCTAAGTTTCCTCACTTCGTCGCTAATGTACACAGCTAATTGGATGATGTCTCGAGGATTCATGGCTCTCGTTTTAAGGTTAGCATGTCAGTTCCTGTTCCGTTACACGTTAAAAAAGAGTAATTCCATATGCCAAGGCATAATATAGATGTTTTGCTTTGTTTGTACGAAGGCCGCTGATAGGGTTGTCCCTATTTTTTAAGCATTTAATCTCAAAATATTTTATTTCACATAAACCTTAACTTGGGCACTTATGAAACGTCAGAAGCTAAGTGCACGGTTCCAATTGGTCGTTTCCTATGGAGAAGAGCCGGCAAGAAACTCCACGGTTACTGTTTTAAAAATAATTGGCTTTTACAATGTTTTCAAATAAATTTGCAGTAGGTATGAGCACATTACGCTGAGTGATGGCCGTTTTGCGTGGATGTGACGCATGTTTTCTCCCAACTTGTTATTTTTTTGTGTTTGTGTTCTTTTGCTGCGTCATGTTTACCGCAAATAAACGTATTTTCTTTCTTTTTTTTTTTCTTTTGTTTTTCCCAACTATGTCGGGGCCGGCTCCCAGTCTAACAGGACGCAGCGACTGCCTCTTTGACCTCCACAACCCAGTAACTGGGTGATACGATACCCCATTTCAAGTAATGAATACCAAATCAAAGCATGAAGACTAATACTATGTGTCGACCCTACAAAAATTAGAATTCTTTAGATAACTCCATATCGTTATCATAATTGGACTAAAAAAATAACCGATAGTTTTTTTTATTTTGATAAATTCTCGCCACTTCTAATGTTAACTTTATGCAAGCGTGTGACGCATTCTCATTAACATAATCACATTGCACATAATCTAGAATGGAACACTTATGCACAAGCACATAAATGCATTTCCATGAAAAACTTACATTTTCAAGTGTTATGATATAACAACTGTTCTATTTTAATCAATTCCGGTAAAATCTAATTTAAAAGCCAACAATTCCATTACCCATACATAAGCCAACAATTTTATTACACACTAGCTGTGCCCGTGACTTCATTCAGTATACTTTTTTTTTTGCGCGGAACCCTAATTCTATTTCTATAATAAAAGTAGCCTTAGTTACTCCTTATACCATCAGATGGGGCAATATTCGTAATTTTAAGAACGTTCACAGTCTGATCTCAGTCTCAATCTGTGAAAAAAACCTCTAATTTCCCTACATTTCGACAAATTTTTGACATTTGTTTGTCGCCGAGATGACTGCGACTAGATTTTGAACGTTTTAAATTACGAGAATTAGCCTTCTGATCTCAGTCTCAATCTGTCTAAAATACCTCTAAATTCCCAACATATTTGACATGTTTTTGACATTTGTTTGTCGCCGAGATGACAGCGACTAGATTTTGAACGTTTTAAATTACGAGAATTGGCCTTCAGCTATCTGCCAGTGAAAGCCTTTTCGGAGATCACAGAGACATTTAGACACACATTTTTTTAAATTGGTTTTTGCCTTAAGTGCCGTATTGTATGTTTTCATAGCTGGGAAAAGGCAAGGCAGATGATGATGATCATGATTGTATATTTTCATATGCATTTCATAAAAAGCAATCTTGACATTACAAACAGACAAATTTTTTTTTTTTTTTTATAGATACTGTTACTGATATTTAATACTAAAGATGTATTTAAATTCAGAATTTGATTGACGTAATAAAAACGATGCGTAACCTTTCCATTTCCTGACTGTACTAATCAAACATTTAACTTCAACGTTCAACCAGCAAGTGTCAGCCCTGCCTATCATTACGGTACAGCTGCAAGCTCTAACGGGTCAGATGAATGGTAGGTACTGTAGGTACTTACTTACGACCACAAGGCAGCAAACAATGCCATGCGGTTTTTGTATCTTTTGAGCCTTGTGGATCGCGAGCGCAAAGCATTTTCTGGATTACACATTCGCTGTATGACAGAGAATATGCAAGGAATTCTCGTAGGTGGAGCGAAAAGGAGCTGAGGGATAGCCATAGCATAATTAATCAGCCTATAATTTTTCCATTGCTGGGGCACAGGACTATATATTTTGTTCAATAACAATAATAGAAGTAGAGAAAGATTTAAACAAACTCACAAATATTGAGATAAGCATCATTTCTTCCCCAGTTAAACTCGAAGGACCAAAGAAGTAAGTACAGGAAAAAAAACCATTGTGTTTCACGAGGATCCACGTTTGTGCGCGTGAATACGAAGGATTAACAAAACGCTGATAAAACTTATCCATAGGTACTCATCATAATTAGCATATAATGTTCCCACTGCTGGGACACAGGCCTCCTCTCGGTGAGAGGGAGTGGACCGTAATCCTCCACGTGGGCCCAGTGCGGGTTGGTAGATGTCACATGTCTTCGAATTATTGGTTCTAGGACAAGCCGATGCCGGTTTCCTCACGATGTTTTCCTTCACCGTTTTGAGAGCAATTGTGATGAAATAATTTATACAAAGTAAAGCGCCTGTCTGGGTTCGAATCTACGACCTACAACTCGGAAGTCCTGGCCGTTACCACTGGGCCACCGTTGGTCTTCTTCACTGTTTTTCTTGATTATACCAGTGTCGGGAATAAAAAGGTACCTACTCCAACCATACCCAGATCTTGCTACCGAATTCTCAAAGGCAGCTCAATTTTAAGTCGCCGCGTCGTCGTATCATGGCGACACTGCTATTTTTAAACATGTATGGTAGCGTCAGAAAGGATAAGTGTTTTGGCTGTTATTAGTTGAACTTATATTGAGGTATACAGGTTGATGATGATATATATGCAAAAATTTCGATGCTATGGGGTCTAGTATCATGTGCTGAATCCATGGTTACAGTTTGCGCGTCGATGTCCCTGCCACCCTGTATTACATTATAACCAGCACCCTAATTGCGTGATACACTATCAATCTTAATCTGAATCATTTTGAAGGATATTGCTAATCCATTGCTTCATATATTCGATATTTTTTGTTCCAACTCCGTAAATACCGCAGTGAATGTTGTTGAACTGTCAAAATGAAAACCATTGAACTCAAACCATTTATTTCAATTAAAGTTAAACCATTTCAGGCAATTTTGAATTGTCAAAATTAAATAATCGGTCAGTTAGTCAGAAAGTTGAAGCTAGTTGCCCATTCCAAAATTTAGATCTCTATGGAGAAGAACGGGCTAGAAACTTTTACACATTACATATACATTTTAAATCAAGATATTATTACAAAATCCTGGGTACATTATTCTTATTGCTTTTATATGTGAGAACAATGTAAAAAAGAAACAATTTAAAATATAAAATTAAAAATAAGCACTGGCAGAGAATTTCTACTGACAGTGTGTCACGCACTGCAATAATTTAGAACCATCCAAATTATGAGCGCACTAAGGCCTAAAACATACACAAGCGACGTAAGGCAGCAGGCGTGGAACAGGCGTGGCGCAGGCGTGCGCCGCTTTTCTGACATTTCAAAAACATTCATTGCGTTATTTACGTAGCAGGGCAGAGACATTTTTCAACATTATGAAGCAATGGATTAGCAATATCCTTCAAAATGATTCAGATTGAGTTTGTTATAGTGTTACTGAAGAAATATAGCTTACTAGCTTTTGCCCGCGACTTCGTTCGCGTGGAATAGTGACTTCACCAATAGATGACACCGACTCTTGACCAATAGATGGCGCTGTATGTCCGGAATAAATTTTATTTTTTATTTTATTTTTTATTTTTTGTAATAAAAACTATCCTATGTCCATTCTCAAGTTCCAAACTATGTCTGTACCAAATTTCACACAAATCGGTTCAGTAGTTTAGGCGTGAAGCAAAGACAGACAGACAGACAGACAGACAGACAGAGTTACTTTCGCATTTATAATATTAGTTTGGATAAAGGCTATTGTGTGTCTTTATATTTATAGAACAAAGCTGAACAAAAGGACGCTGGTATTTGATATGTATAGCAAGCACGTCGGTATTGTTGGTAACAGTAACTAGATCAAAGCTCAGTTCATCAGCATCACTAAGCAATGTTAGGACTGCCACAGTCTATCAAACAAACGGAAGTGATCAAGATTGAAGATACAAATACAGATTCAGCCCACACTAACACTATAATCTGATATTGAAGTGTTGTAGTGCTGAACGTGTACTCTTTAAGTCCATCAATGAAGATGCGGGCCCGTCCGTAGTTGTTCGTCGTGGGACAGGTAAATACACATCCGGCGTAGCGTTAACTGCCAAAATGTGTTGTCATTCATTGTTCGAAGATTCATATCGATTATATTGAAGGCTTTTGACTTAGTGGACTACGACAGGCTCTGGGCCAAGCTTGGAGAGGTAGGGGCTCCCACTGAACTTATTAACAAAACCAGATGAATTTCGTAAAGTGGGGTAATGTTTTGTCGGACGAGTATGCACTAGCTGGATTGTGGTGTAAGACTGGGAGGTCTGTCCTCTCCAAGACTATTTAACTTGTACGTTAATCAGCTGATCGATGGGTTCAATAACTGCCACGTCGGTTGTCATATAAATAACGTCTGTGTTCACGTGTGTCAGCATCAGACACGATAGAACACATTTTAATCAGTCGATTAAATGTGACTGTCAGTCAGTCAGTCAAGCGGGTCAAGCCGCATCCGATAGTTTGTGTCTAGCTTTACTGGTGGTTCGTACATTCTCATTGTGTATTCATGTGTTTCGCGGCCATGCTGCCCGTCTGCATTGTAAATGGGAGTATTGTGTACCGTAATGTTATACATGAAGTCTTTTGTTGAGGGTGCATTCGCATCTGGCTGAAGCGAAGCCATTGAATGGTTCAGCGTAGGCGTTCGACGAACTGTGCGGTTGTGCGGTTACATCGCATCAGAAACTTGTTGAAGTTAGCCGATAACCTACTAATATTATAAACGCGAAAGTTTGTATGGATGGATGGATGGGTGGATGGATGGATGGACGAATGTTTGTTACTCTTTCACGCAAAAACTACTGAACGGATTTGGATGAAATATGGCACACAGATAGTTTATACCCAGGATTAACATATAGGATACTTTTTATACCGATATTCCCACGGGATCGAAACTTATACAGGTGAAACCGCAGGGCGCAGCTAGTAGTAAATAACAATAAGGCCTGTAATTCCCTAAGGGTTAGGCAGAGTTGTAGTAGGTACCTATATAAACCCACATTTCTCGCTAGTTATGTATAAGTTCCATTTAATAGGAGGCGAGACTATTGCTATCAATCGGAAACAAATCCAGGATCCGGGCTGCTAATGAGAAATTCCAACCCAATAACACTTTGCCCGACCCGGAAATCGAACCCAGGACCTCATGCTCAGCAGTAGCACTTGGCCACTACACCAACGAGACAGTAGTGAATACAGCCAAGATCAATCATCATCATTATCTGCCCAGCCTTTTCCCAACTATGTTAGAATCGGCTTCCAGTCTAACCGGAAACAGCTGAGAACCAGTATTTTAGATAAGACTGGTTGTCAGACTTTCGGGCGTCTAACGACCCCTAACGACTGCCAAGATAATCAATAGCTACTACATAATAGGCACCTACCTATGTGTAGGTACAAGCAGTACTCTCATTAGGATTCCCAGCAACGCCCAACATTGGTTTGCAACAATTTATATGGGGCACGCGATAGTCATTGAATTCCAATGGGGTGTTGACGCAAAACCGTGTAACAAAACAACGCTAATGAATGTATAGGTCAACACATGCATTATTCATCACTGAGATAAGATCACCATTTTGTTGGTTTAAACCTGCACTACACTACTCGCGAAGTTTCTTCGACGAAGTACTGGTCGAAATTGACCAAAGTCCGAAGTACGTGACTACACACTCTTGCTAAGAACTACGAGACGCTTCGAGTCCTTTGACTCGGGCGCAAAAACCGAAAACGGTCGGAAGTCGCCCGAGGCGAACCGAGGTTGGACGAAGCGAACGGAAGTGCCCTTCTACACTCTCGTATTCGCGTAACTTCGATCTACTTCTCGAGTAGTGTAGTGCAGGCTTTAGGCAATTCCTTCCATTTAATCATCATTCAGAGCTCGTGTTTTATATTACCCAACGACTATTGGTAATTGGATAACTTACGGAACCACAGAAACTTAGACCATCTCTTTCCAGCACTTTCAATAGCATCAATCTCAATCTGAATCATTTTGAAGGATATTGCTAATCCATTGCTTTATATATTCGAAAAATGTGTCTGCTTCACAACGTAAATAACGCAATGAATGTTGTTGAACTGTCAAAATGAAATC
Source organism: Apamea sordens (assembly GCA_945859715.1). Classification (NCBI taxonomy): domain Eukaryota; kingdom Metazoa; phylum Arthropoda; class Insecta; order Lepidoptera; family Noctuidae; genus Apamea; species Apamea sordens. The sequence continues at coordinate 17,017,808 of OX244001.1, forward strand.
CATTACTACTGATAGGTACGCAACTACCTTGCAGGGCCCTATATCACAAAACTTTATAATTACAATCTACTTTGTAAATCTTAAGCCTCGCGAAGTTGGTCGAAGTTGAGCGAATACGATAGTGTAGAAGGGCACTTCGCTTCGCTTCGTGCAACCTCGGCTCGCATCGGGCGACTTCCAGTCGTTGGTTTTTGCGCCCGAGTCAAAGGACTCGAAGCGTCTCGTAGTTCTTAGCAAGAGTGTGGTCACGTACTTCGGACTTTGGTCAATTTCGACCAGTACTTCGTCGAAGAAACTTCGCGAGTAGTGTGGTGCAGGTTTAAAACAACAAAATGGTGATCTTATCTCAGTGATGAATAATGCATGTGTTGACCTATAAATTCATTAGCGTCGTTGTCGGTTTTTGCGCCCGAGTCAAAGGACTCGAAGCGTCTCGTAGTTCTTAGCAAGAGTGTGTAGTCACACACTTCGGACTACGATCAACTTCGACGAGTACTTCGTCGAGGCAACTTCGTGAGTAGTGTAGAGCAGGCTTTACAAGACTTAGAAGATGGCGGGACGAGTTGGACAAAACAAACGACCAATGGTCCGACCATCATCGTGGAGTGCGCGTTTACCGATTGTTTGATCAGGCATCATACCGGGCAAATGTAGGTAAGCATGCACCCCTTCAGCGACTCATGCAAACATACAATGAAAATTTCATAGATATTGATATATTTATGCTAAATAAGAATGTTTTTCGAAGTAAAGTTATTAATGTACTGAACGCCTTGGATATCCTGTGGTAACTGACTAGTTTGTTAGTTTGTAACAATATAAAATGTTTCCTTGAATAATAATAACTTGCTTACCAATTAGTGCTCATCTTAACATACCTCTTTGTTAATATGTGGAAAATGATGAGTGGTTATTGCATTGATTTTGTTTTGTATACCTTACTGATAAGTGTTATAAGTATGTAATGTAATATCGTTTTTTATCTCAAATAAAAAACTTGAGAGGTTTCAAGGGACACCCGGATGGAACGAAGTATAACTGGCTTGCTTTCTATAAGAGAGAGAGAGAGAGAGAGAGACAGACAGAGAAACACGCGCACGCCGCACGGCTTACTACTACCTATAGCAAAAAGTGTCGTTCCAACTTTTGGCCTTATTTTTTTCCGTCTAGCCCCCTTTCGCAACGCGCGATAAGGAACTTCGTTCCAATAAAATGGTCCACTTAAGCCCTGGATTGAAAGAGCTGGAAGTAATGGAGAGAGGCCTTTGCGCAGCAGTGGGATGATGCAGGCTACCAGTAAAAGTAACAAGGGTCTGTACCACAAAACTCTCAAGCTACATAATTGTAACGGAAAAACCTTTCGTTTTGTGGAATAGGGCCAGGCTAGGCTTTGGTAACAATTCATGACGAATTAGGGTGGCGACGACGCTCCGAAAAAAACCCCTTTTCTTAAATGAGATGTACAGTCACGAGCACCAATATGTCAACACTTGGCCACTTTCAATTGCGATTTTTTCATGAAATAACGAATGCAACGTTGAAATACGACACATTACATAAACCTAACAAAATAAAATTTCATTCAAAAATAAAGGAAAAGGTAAATTGCTTTTGAATAAAGTCGAGTGTATACATACTTTTGCTCGTGACTGTACCAACAATGTCATATTTACGGCTTGGTACTATAATAATAGTTTAATTATATGGTAACTTGGTAAGTAAAAATAGAACCTATAAGTATGTAAAGTTCAGCAAAAAGTGTAATCCAATAACACAACAGCGCTCGAATGTTGCGTAACGTAACATTTATTGAGTCGCGCACACTCACTGTCATAGAACAAAGGGATTATATTACATCATCTATTCCCATATGGCCCGTTGTTCTGGTTTAGAACTGATTTCACGTAGATGGAAAATGTCGACAGTAATTAAAGCTGTGTTAGCAAGATTTAGGGCGGATTTTTCAATTGACATTTAATTTCTATTTGTGGAATAAAATTTACACACAGCGACAGTTTTTGTAAGGAATAACTGTCAAAAATTCAAAATTATATCTCCGATAAAATTATCTGGCATTGGAAAAACCAGCCCTTAGAGCGGTTTCGCACTACGGCCGATCCGAATCCGAATTCAAGATCCGAGTTCAATCCGAAATGGGAATGTTCTAAATTCGGACGGACTGAGTTCGGATGTAGTGCGCAACCCCTCATACAAAGTGGTCAATCAGACTGCACTAGCGGGTGCGGGGTGCCTAACGAGCTACGAGTTTACGACGCTTCGGCGGGTGAATCAAAATGGCGTAGTCACCTATCACTGTGAACGATACGGGCGGACTGAGCCATTAGAAACACCCGCGCCCGCGCCCGCCTCATGAAGACGCGCGGCTCGCGGGAGCACTGTGAACGCAACTGGCGTCTACATACATTTTGAATTACACGCGCCCGCCTCCACTCTGAAAGAGAACAAATGGCTACTTCGGACCGTCATTTCCCGGATTCGGATCGGTCGTAGTGCGAAACCACCCTTAGGGTACAATATTTATCTGGTTAGATAAAACAACAGATGCAAGGACGAATCACTAAATCCCACCCAATAAGACCAAAAATACCTAACGAAGAAGAAAGACACCGTCATCATTCTCCTCCCTTAGGTATCCCAATTTATTTGGGGTCGGCTCAACATGTCTTTTTTCCCATCCCCCCCCCAACCCCCCCCCCCCCCCCGTTCTAGCCATATCATCATTCACACAATCAATCCGTCGTTTCTATAATCTTCTCCTACTTTTATAGCCATCCATATTAAATTTATACTCAAAACTTTCCTCACGAAATTTTCCTCGACATTAAAACATCACTATCTGTTTATCGATACATTTATCAGACTGTAAAGTGCGACTGTACCTGATTTTAATCGGCACTAACTTCTGCCCGCGAGTTCGTCCGCATGAAAGGCAAACGGCAGATTTGGTACAGCATACTTTTTTTGTTGTTCTGTTATATAATTTGTACCACTGAATAAGGCAACTAAGCCATTTATTTTCATGTAAGTGTACTATTTTTAGAACGTGGGATTAATAAATAATATCACTAAAAAGATTTTAATAAATAAACGTAATACAATCGTAAACTAAACGCAGTTACGTATTTAGAAGTTGCCATGTGTAAAATAACACAAATATCCAAATGATAATTAATTATTTATAAATAGAATTAACATTAAATATAATTAAACACTCATATATTATTACGTATAAATGCATAATTGTTGCATAAAATCATAATAGTTAACGATTTAATGATAGGAATGATTTTCGTAAAAAATATTGTTTTGTTCATATGGCAATTATTTTATTGACAGGGAAAGAAAATCCTTCTGTCACTGTCAGGCTGTCAGCTGTCTTTCTGAATCTGTTGTTCTTTGCTGTTGTTTTGGATTGCGGTTTGTGACTGCATCGGAGCAATTTAGCGAATCATCTGGCCATTTTTACGTTGAGTTGTGCATCTGCTCTTCCGTACTCTATCTCTTGATAGAAGTTTCGCGAAAGGACGCTATATTAACTGTGATGTGTGTGTGTTGTCATGCTCACTCAAATGTCTCGCTGGTGGTGGCGTGTGTGTTGGATCATTAAGTTCCCTCCAAAATGGTTGAGCTGAATGGTGCTGATCCATACGTCATGTTCGTGAACGGGCGCCGCCAGTAGGGACTGGTCATCTCTTAGCTGCCTCGGCTTATTTTAATATCTGAATTGTTTTTGTTTTTTTTATAATGGACGCTTTTAACGTGCACGTATTTCTACATCGTTCTCACATGGTTAATTTCAACACGAATGATGTAATCAAATATTTTGTAACAATTTTATGATTTAAAAGAGTGTCCATGGAGTTTCTTGCCCGTTCTTCTCCATAGGTACCTACGCTTTGGAATGGGCAACTAGCTTCATCTTTCTGACTGACCGACCCTTTGACAATTCAAAAGTACCTGTAATTGGTTTAGTTGAATTAAATGATTTGAGTTTGAGTTTGAGTTTGTACGTGCTTTAATTAAAATGACGAATTTGCAATGTGCTAATTGCAACGTTCCTGTGTGGACGATCCATACTAAGAATTAGTTGATGCAGGATTTTGATTGAAGAGGCAAATGAAGAAGAACAAAGAATGGCTAATACAGTTTAAGTGGTTAAGCGATTGACTGCTGCGCTGCGTGTCGCGGGTTCGATTCCCGCACGGAACAAATATTTGTATGACCACATGTATTTGTTCCGAGTCTGGGTGTTTTTCTATCTATAATATGTATGTATTTACAAAAAAAAAATGTATATAAGTAGTTTATCAGCCATCTTGTTACCATAACACAAGCATGGTTGCTTAGCTTGGGACTAGATGGCGCTGTGTGAAATGTCCAGGGATATTATTTATTTATTTTAGTTTCTACTTGAATCCAACCACAAGAGGTATAAAAAACATACACCTACTATAACTATTAATAATTATCTTTATTTGATTTAAACTAAAAAATAAAATAATATAAATTACTTCACACTATTATCATGCATGTTTGAGTGCAAGCTATTCTTTATTTATATTTTTTTATTTTAGCTTCGTTCTGAAGATGAAGCTTGTGTGCCATGTTCGCTAAGAGCTAGACGAACTAGGATTGCTCCACCAGTTGAAGACATTCAACCCCCTTCACCTGATCATGTAGATGGTGATCATTCTCCTATGTGTGCTGTATGTGGTCAGTCTGTCCACCACAACATCAGATGAAGAGTGGAATCCTGACAACATTTCCCGTTTGTTGGAGCACCAGCAGGTATATATGAGATAATATATATATAGTAACTAGCTTATAAACACTTGCCATGAAAGGGCATTACTCTTATATATGTTGCCAATTCTGGGACACTTATGAGGTTGGCTCTCTGAAACCAATATTGTATCTCAACAACCATTTTCCAGCTTGGGTTGCTCAAATTCAATCAGGAAACTCGCTGTGTCCTACCTCTTTTTTGTTTGTGTTTCTTTTATGCTTGAGCATGTTGGGCACAACTTATGTCTATCGAACTTAGTGTTTCATTTGTATTTCATCAATGCTATTTTGATATCTATGGCCATCTATTTACAGATGTCCATGAATGAAGGTTGTGGAGTTTGCTGGGACCAAGCTCGAGATTTGAGATAATAATAAGAATTAATTAAGCTAGTAATATTAAGAATTTAATTATTACAATAAATGTACTTAAAAAAACAAAGTATTGTTTTATTTACCTACACTCAAAACACCGTCATAACTTCATCATTATCAAACTGTTGCAGTCCGCTGCTGGAAATAGGTCTCCTAATGTCCCCCACTGAGTAGGTATGATCCTCATCTCAATCTACCTAAGTAAGAAAAACACTACAAAGATAGCGACAAGCAATCTAGAAGATTTACTTCATCACCAAAACAATGTTTATGTACCTACCTATATGTAATGGATGGTGGCTGTAACTGCATTGTAGGTTTAAGAACAGTGGGATGCTGCTCACATGTGATGAGTGTTATTTGGTACCCAAGCTATGCTCGCCATGAGGGTTTTACCCGACCTGCCCCCTTTTTAGATGAAGTAATATTAAGAATAAATTAAATAAGTACAAAAAATGTACTTACAAAAACAAGGTATTGTTTTATTTACCTACACTCAAAACCCCATCAGAACTTCATCATTATCAAACTATTGCAGTCCGCTGCTGGGCATAGGTAGGTAGGTACCTATCTCCTAATACACCCCACTGAGTAGGATAATCATCTCAATCTACCTACGTATGGAAGTAAAACACTACAAAGATAGCGACAAGCAATCTGGAACATTTTGCCAAAACAATGTATATGTACCTTTAAGTAACAATTTACATTGGTACACTAGTACATAACCTCAAAAAATAAAACTGGTTATAACTTTTACGTCCCAAGTTCTAAAAATCTAAGAATTTAAAAAGGGCTTGTCTATCATATTAACTACCAATTAAAACAAAAAGTATCCCAAAACACGAAATTTTATTAGCTGTACGAAAGTCCCATACAAGCCTGCCATTCACCTTTCCATCGCATGAATCGCATCGCCTGCCCGCGCTATCACTTCCGTTTTCGCTAGGCGTTCTCTCTGACTTTTTTTTTGTTTTAGCTCCGCTTCTTAGGGTCCTAGCGTGATGTTATATAGTCTATAGCCTTCCTCAAGAATTGGGTTATCAAATGCAAAAATATTTTATCAAATCCGACCGCTAGTTCCGGAGAATACCCCATAAATACAACCTACAAAACAAATTTTACTTCCTCTTACAATATTATAGTTAATTGTAAAGTATAGAAGAGGCCATGAGAGCCACAGTGGCCTAACTGTAATTTTTTCAATACTGATTTTATTTGAAAAAACTGCTCTAAACTGTAAAAGTCATAGCGCCACAGTGGCCTAAAAATTAGTTCAATTTTTTTCAGTTAGGCCACTGTAGCTCTGCTCTAAACTGTAAAAGTCATAGCGCCACAGTGGCCTAAAAATTAGTTCAATTTTTTTCAGTTAGACCACTGTGACTCTCTGCTCTAAACTGTAAAAGTCATAGCGCCACAGTGGCCTAAAAATTAGTTAAAATTTTTTCAGTTAGGCCACTGTGGCTCTCATGGCCTCAGATAATAACTTCGGTCTCTGAAGTCCGCACTACAATAAGCGCCTTCGGGCTACACCCACTAAGTAAACGGGCAGTGTACACAAGCGATGGGTAAATATTTACATTTAATTTGCAATTGCCCGATTGTTAGTTAATTGGCGCCTCTAATTCAGAGAATCTGGTCCTATATTGGATAATATTCATGTAATATCTTCTTCTACTTAATAAAAGTCTGAAATTCAGTTATTCTTTGACAGACACAGCCTAAGGACCTCTATGTTATTAAAATATGATTTTTGGCAATTTCAATCTCGCATAGCAGCCAGGGGGGTTAATGGTAGACTTTCGTAGTAATAGTAAAAAATGCTCAAGAGGTCATTTCCCATAAGACAGCAGTACTGTTTTTTTCTGGGCCGCACTTTAATTTTTGGGTACGAAATGAATGATGTCCTTTAACATTGTTGGTCCCATGGAGAAAGTTGTTCAGTTTAATGGTCTGTACCACACACTTAAATTGAGCACACCTTTTTTAAATACTGTATAATAAAAGTAAGGAAGGATTTTTGAAAATTCACCGCCTAAATGGGTTAACTAGGGGATAAAAGATTGTATGGCCGTTCGTCATTTTCGCCGTTGGGAAATCTCGTCGTTGGTTAATAGGGTCTTGGGTTCGTTGCCCGAGTCTTGTTCATGTATTTGGGATTTTATTAAGAAATGCTCGGTATACCAGGCTTTCCTCTATTACATGGAACTTTAGTATAACATAACTGGTGAAATAAAAGTGTACTATACACCCTAGTCGGCAGTTCGGCACCAATAGAACGTTAAAATGGGCAATAGAAGTACGAGGAAGTACGCGTAATTATGGCTCGATGATCTTTGTCGACCATATCGTGTCACCTGTGCCTTTTTTGAAGTGAAAACTTCTTTAGCGGCGTTGTGCACTTTTGTTGTGATGGGTTGTTAAACTCGCGTCAGAACACGTGACCTGATCGAAAATTCGTAAGACGGAGCTCGCGTCAGGATGCGTGACCAGATCGAAAATTAGTAAAACGTTAATATTCAAGTTTTCACTTCTACCAGCACACCAGGAGTGCAACCCGTTGTTTTTTTTTATGGTTATGTCGGACCCCTACCGACTAAAAACCCACTGTTCCTTCTAGTACCATGAGTCGGGGCCCGGGAGATATTTGTACATTCGCCGCACCCCCGACTGGTATCAGCCCGCCATGCCTAGCGGACCCCATCACCAAGTGCGGCCGATCCCACGACCGCACATCCTTCCATTAAGCTTGAATTAAGCCTCTTTGAGCCTGACTGTTCGAGCGACGACACGGCACCAATTTCGCCGCCCGCACGCCCCTTCTTATGGTCATGTGTCACCTGTGCCTACGTGAACTTTTAGGGTACCTAACTCATGAGCAAAAAAAGTTGTCGAGCTTTAAGTACGCATATTGCTCGTTGCACAGCTTGCTGAGTAAGCAAGCTAAAGAGGCAGTCATGTTTTTCGAAGGACCAATGTCCGGTGGCGCAAACAAGTCCAGCCGATCAGCCGGTCGATTCTGTAAAAATCTCACCGTGAAAACTCAAGTGAAGTGAGCTTGATGTGAGTTTCCAGTAGTGTCAATCCCTAGCATTATTTGGAATGACAGCTCACTCCACGCTCACTTCACCTAAGTTTTCACGGTGAGATGGTTACAGAATCGCGCTGCTGTTCAGTAACAATCTCAACGTGAAAACTTAGGTGAACTGAGCTATCAATAGTGTCGTGACAGCTTACTTCACCCGAGTTTTTCAGTTTCTTCAGCGATGCTATACTGTATATCGCTGAAGTGGATCGCGTATCAGCAAGCGTAGTGTGGATCGCCCTCCAACTAGATGGACTGACGACCTTGAAAGGGTGGCTGGGGCAGAATGGCTGCGGAAGGCGGAGGATAGGGTGTTGTGGCGCAGCCTGGGAGAGGCCTATGTCCAGTTGACGACTGGGATAGGTTGAGTTGATTGGTTGACTTGCTCGTATTTACATGTATCGCACACTTTAAGTTACAAGGACAGCCCATTTCAAACATATGATGCATGATATCAGTCTATCCACGATGTATTCCAGTTGACGTCACTGCGGTTTTACATTTCCTCAAACAGTGATTCCTTCTTGCGTGGAGAAAATAAGAATAGTCAACTAATACGAACAATCTGTCTTATCATCTCTCTTATCTTTCTTGTAATGTAAAATAGAATATTTGACGGTGTTGTAACGCAATGATATACTAAGGACGTTTATTATTGTAGCTGCTTCGGTCTGAAGGCCAATTCTCGTAATTTAAAACGTTCAAAATCTAGTCGCAGTCTCATCTCGGCGACAAACAATTAATGTCAAAAACTTGTCAAAATGTAGGGAAATTGGGAGGTATTAAGACTGAGATCAACTGTGAACGTTCTTAAAATTACGAGAATTTCCCCTTTGGTCTAGTGGTCGCAAGCGCTACTGCTGAGCATGAGGTCCTTGGTTCGATTCTTGGGTCGGGCAAAGTGTTATTGGGTTTTTCCATCAAGAATTTCTCAGTAGCAATCCGGAGTTTATATTTGTGCCTGGTTGATGGCAAAAAGCTCGCCCCCTATTACATCATCATCATCTGCCTTTTCCCAACTATGTTGGTGTCGGCTTCCAGTCTAACCGGATGCAGCTGAATACCAGTATTTTACATGGAGCGACTGCCTATCTGACCTCCACAACACAGTAATTACTGGGTACCTAATACGATACCCCTTGGTAAGACTGGTTGACAGATTTTCGGGCTAAAGATCCACGAATGACAGCCGGGACCAACGGCGTAACGTGCTTTCCGAGGCACGGAGGGGTCTTGGTATGTAAAGATGGTCACCCATCCACGGACCAACCGCGGCAAGCGTAGCTTAACCTGATCGATCCCGTGCGGCTATTATTACTAATGGGACTTAAACATAACTGGCGTAATGTGGGCGTATTCTAGGTATATCTCAGCCTAACCCTACGGGTATTACAAGCGTGATGTTATGTTTGTGTTCCGTAAAACAGAATAAAAATAATAAAATAATATCCCTGGACATTTCACACAGCGCCATCTAGTCCCAAGCTAAGCAACCTAATGCTTGTGTTATGGTAACAAGATGGTTGATAAACTACTTATATACATTTTTTTTTTTTTTGTAAATACATACATATTATAGATAGAAAAACACCCAGACTCGGAACAAATACATGTAGGTCATACAAATATTTGTTCCGTGCGGGAATCGAACCCGCGACACGCAGCGCAGCAGTCAATCGTTGAACCACTGCGCCAACCGTGCCGTCGGAATGTTTCGATACGATGCTGTCAAACAATGACACTTAATATACTAGGACGTTTATTATTGTTTTTCAGATAGTATGTGGCCAAGAAATCAGCGGAGATAGAGGGTTATATAATAATTTCCAGTGATATGATACCACGCCTTGTTTCCGTGAAGAGGTGTACCTTTAAATAGTACACACAGTGGCGTGCGGTTCATAAAGACAGAAAGACACTGCCTACCCTAGTTCTGATAATAGATCTAATATTATTTTATCATTAAACAAAACAACATAAATCATAAATCAGCTCCACCTATCGATTGCCGGTGTTATTAAGATCGATACAGTTTACTGCACTAGCGCCACCTCGCCTATGCCACGGCAAAGACACAAACTATTCGTCTCTGAATATTTTGTATGTGTGCTCCGTGGAAACTCGTGGTCATGCGTATTTTTATGTGTGTGCGTTCCTATAGCTACGTGGGCTTTGCTGACACACAATGACAAAAATCACGCACACAACTGCATGAAAAGCCAGTGTCTTGTTCGAGTTGTTCTTTAAAGCTAACACGAAAAATTACGATCCTAACCGAACATTTCCGACGAAAGTTTGCTATGCAATGCGAATATTTTAAGAAGTAATGTTGTTTCATTGAATTTTATATATATAGATGGCCATCATTTTTTTGTCGTATTAATTTTCCTTTTTACTACGTAATTTCAATAGTCAATAGTAGCCATTATTGTTTGATGTGTGTTGTGTTTGTGACTTACGCTATCAGATATTTAGGATTTTAACATTGTGATTAGAGTGAAAAATGGATAATATTGTCTGTGAAAGTTGTTCAGATGGTGTGTGTATTGATAAAATAAAATATGACGCGTTTTCAAAACTATCTTTTAGTGAAAAAAAAAAACAAGTTAACGAGTTATGTCGTCCTACACCGGATTTGCAATTATTACAAATTAAAGGTAAAGTCAATCGTAAATTCAATACAAAACAATATGATTCATATCATTGGCTGACAGGTTGCTTAGACAGTACCTAATCGGTTATTTTGTTTCGTTTGTCTAGTATTTTCAAATAATAAAACCGTCTGGAACGACATCGGTTACGCTGATATTCATAATTTTCCTACCGGCCGCGAGAAAACATGAACAATCTGAAAAACACTTAGAATCTTCCCTTCCCTTAATTATGCAAAAAAAGACATCAGATGTGACTTAGTGCATTAAAAAAAATTAGGGACTTTGAATCGTTTTTGGAATCATTCAGATCTAGGTTTGAATTAATTTTTGAAGGCGTAAAAATAATCACTGGGCCGCCAAAACAAAAACGTAATGTTGTGGACGCGAAAACCAATTTTAAGCGGATTTTTATTGAAATTATAGACAATATATCCGTCGAATGTCGCGACCGATATAAAAATCTGAAAGAGTTAAAATTTTTTGGACTACTTTCATGCGAAAATTTCAATAAATATAATGACAATTTTCCGGTTGAATTAGTATCGCAATTCGTAAATGTTTATAAATTATACGACTTCAACTTAGACCGCCTTATCAATGAGCTTAAATGTGTTTATAAATCTGCCGAATTCAAAAACCTTAGTATTTACAAAATTATAGAACATTTTTACGAAAATAACATAAATAGGTACAGTTTTTCCCGAAGTAGGTACTGCGTTTGGCAAAATTAATTGTTACAGTTCCCGCGAGCAGTGCTTCAACCGAAAGGTCATTCTCGTCGCTAAAACGTATACATACACACCTACTTAAGAAATACACAAGGCCAGCAACGACTTACAGATCTTTCCACGATTTGGTCAGTGGGTAGCCTTAGGGGCGGTTCAATAGAAAAAAACCTTCTTACGGAAATAAAACGCCTTCCCAACTTTTACGATTCCATATTTTTAATTTTTATTTATTATGGGACAATAAACAGCTAGAATATAAAATGTTTACAAATAACAATAAAATAGGCTCATAAGTAGTATTAACATTAATATTGCAGATATTCTTACAGAAAGATAGGCGTGTAGATTTAATATACAAATAAAACAATCCTATATACTTAGTATACTCACACCACCATCTTTTCAATGATTTTATTTAAATTTTGCAAATCACACAAACATTACAAAACATCAAACAAACGCGCTGAAAGGCCACTTCGAATATCCGTAAATTGATATGTCTATAAAATCAGTCAATCTATGGATATTTGAGTGGGCATTTGGCAATTACCTACATCATCAATCGACAAGACGACGAACCAAAACCAACGTGTAGTATTTTTGGTGAGTACAATTTTCTGCCTACCCTGTCATAAAACTGTGTGCACGCCACTGTACACACGACGACACGTCACAGTTTTAGAGGACGTCGCATTGTATAAGCTTTTCATTAAAAAAAAATTAAATGGCATCTCGTACTTGACCTTGAGAGGTCGTGACTACTTAACCGGACTATCCTGTGGTTGCCTTATGTAAACTCAAAGCCAGACAGGGGCGAATATCTAATAAACTAAGCGACTTCACGCTAAGGGCACCCCCTGTGAGGTACGAACCTCGGCTTAGGGCGTTGCTGAGGAGAGGACAGCAAGATGGGACAGGCTGGATCGCGCTTTTAATATAATCAGAAGTCAGTTTATGGCTACGGCTTACTGATATGTTGTAGATTGATGTGTAGCCGTGCGTACGACGCCCATATTTCGCCAGTTGAGTTTAAGGTGGATGCTCCAAGGTAGCCCGCGAAATTCAAATTTTCTTCAAGTTTTTTGCAATTTGCTGGTCAGTACTAAGTTGTACGTTGATTAAAATATGATTCGCGGCCGTAACAAATATATACAGAATTATAATCATTAGAATCAGTAATACAACTTGTTAAGTTAGCATAATCCTAAAATGTCAAGATTTCATGAAATAGTCATTCAGTATTTCATCATTCATTTTCAATAATCATTCATTTTAGTCTTGATGAAAAGAAAATTATGCAAGTCTGGCCACATCCTTTAAAATTTACAATATTATATTACGAGGACTTTATTTTCTCTCCCTTTTTCAATTCTATCAGGTTCAGGAGGCCTTTGCCCAGCATAATCAGCATATAATGTTCCCACTGCTGGGACACAGGCCTCCTCTCTGTGAGAGAGAGTGGGCTGAAATCTACCACGCGGGTCCAGTGCGGGTTGGTAGATGTAACATGTCTTCGAATTTTTGTTTCTAGGACTTAACGGTTTCCTTCCTTTGCCCTGCAGTGGGATAATGCAGGTTAGGGCGCGTTCACATTTAACGTCCGTTTTACAGGTCCGTTAAAACGTGTATGTTATTAGCATATGTAGTTGTATGAGCGAGTTCACACATAATACAGTATTCCGGATCCAGTAGAAAATACCGATCCGACAAAATAAGCAGCAATCCGTTTTACAGGTCCGTTTAAACGTATGTGTTATTAGCGTATGTAGTTGTATGAGCCAGTTCACACATAACAAAGTATTTCGGATCCAGTATACTGATCCGATCTCTTAAAATCAGTCCTGTGTGAATACTACCTCCAGTAGCGACGGATCCGTTAAAAAGGATCCTATAAATGCTGTGTGAATACTATCTCCAGTAGCGACGGATCCGTTAAAAAGGATCCTGTAAAAACGTACGTATATGTGAACGCGCCCTTAGTTTGATTAGATTATTTTCTCGCGCAGGACACATCCTGCATGTCCTGCAAAATAGCTCACGTGTCACGACAAGTGAGCTAGCTATTTTAAGTCTAGACGAAGCTAGGCAATCCCGAACTAAAAATAACACATCCTCATCAAATGCCAAGGATTCTGAAACGGATTATTCTTAATTCACAGCTGATGTCTTCCGCCTGGCAGCAGTCCAACAAATTATAAAACCACTTATTTGTAATATTATGGAGACTAAGAACAGATGTTTATCATTCTAAATGAATAGGAATAGATACAATGTCTCTAAGGGCGAAATCGACCAAGCTTTTATACCTAGTACTAGCTGTGCCCCGCGGTTTCACCCGCTCCTAATAAAGGCCGTAGCGTGATGTTAAATAGCCTACAACCTTCCTCAAGTATTGGGCTATTAAATGCAAATGCAATTTTTTCAAATTCAACTGGTACGAGTATTTCCAGAGATTAGCGCTTTATTATTTGTATACACCGTTAAATTTTGATCGTTTTAATCCTTAAAAGGGGTCATTGTAGGTACTCATCATTCACACTTCTCTACACATTCATTCACAATTCTCTCGAGGTCAGAAAAAATAATTACCAAATTATTAATAAGGATACGATCCTTCACGGTAAAATAGATGCTCCTGAACTGCTTGACGAGTTGTCCCATCTTTTTGCTCCGGTAAACTACAACCGTGGCAGGAGGCATAGATTGTTCGCCGTGCCTTGGAGTCGAACCGTGGCACGAGCCCAGTCTCTGCGCTTAACGCGCTCTTGGACGCTAAGCCTGACTGTGATGTGTTCGCGGATGGATGGAAGAAGATCTTGTCAGTATTTCTGGGGTATTGTGAGATGAGCGTATGACTGGCGAGTAGTTGTACACTTTTGTTTACTGTACTTTTAAAATGTGTTTGTGTCTTTGTCTTTAACTAATGTAATTGGCCTTGGCCGTTTTATATGTTAAATAAATAAATTATTATGAACAACTTTTACTATGGGTCCAAACATGAAATCGTGAAAAAAAAAATCAGTTGATCCATAGATTTATGTTCGCATAACTCGACATAATGTATGGATCAACTGATTTTTTTGTGAATTGATAACTTTTTTTTCCATACAAAAACCTGGTAGACGTCAAAAATTTATTCGCATGATGAGACTTTATATTGTTACTGTTAGCCAGTATCATCCCACCGCTGGACAAATTCCAAAGTTTGTCGGCACGGTTGGCGCAGTGGTTAAGCGATTGACTGCTGCGCTGCGTGTCGCGGGTTTGATTCCAGCACGGAACAAATATTTGAATGACCTACAAGTAGTTGTTCCGGGTCTGGCTGTATGTGTATGTGAGTTTAAATGTTTGTAAAAAAAGGGTCTCTCGTCTCTCCTAATGACTTCTAGCGCATACGATCCAGTACTAATGTGGACTACTGGGCCCCAAGTCTGCTATTTTTACAAATTCGTCATTCCAACACCATCCCATTCCCATCCCATTGTAATTTTGTTTAAAGTTCGTAATCTGCTAAATTCTTAATGGCGATCATTGGTCGGTCAATAGTCTCGTAATATTCATAATGACATTGTCGTATTGCCATTATTATAAAACCCGTTAGTAGAAATGATTTTCGAAAAATTACCACTACTTTATTTATGCCAGATTTTATTTATATATATATTTTTACATATTATTTATTAGTGTGATATACAAGTCAAGTGTTTTATATAAGTCAGTCATTCATTTATCATTATGTACGAGATTACCATTCTATGCCATTTCTTTCAATGGAGTGTCAGTGGTTGACCACTGGAAAGTCATAATGACGCCATTATGTTAGTAGATTACCAAACTTGTCAAAATCAACAATTATGAAATCAATGATAGACCATTCTGACACTATTGTAATAGCAGACTTGAGGCCCTGGTCGTTTGTTTTCTCCAGCTCGTCCTGCCATCTCCTACGGGGCTTGCCGCAGCGCCTACCGGCACCCTAATTGCGTAACACACGATCAATCGGAATCGGTTTCATTTTGACAGTTCAACAACATTCATTGCGTTATTTACGAGTTGAGCAGACAAATTTTTCGAACTTATGAAGCAATGGATTAGCAATTTGCTTCAAAATGATTCAGATTCCGATTGATCGTGTGTTACGCAATTAGGGTGCCGGAAGGACTGTCATGGACTAAACAAATTTCAGAGACTCCAATTTCTTTCAAAAGGCAAATTCGACCGAAATTTTATACCTAGTACCGCACGGTACTAGGTATAAAATTTCGGTCGAATTTGCCTTAAATAAACATTCTGTATACCCGTATTCATAGACGTTCATTAAAGTGTTTAACGGCTTTTATTTACACTTTTCTAGCGGATAAGGAATTACCGGTGCTTTTATTAACATCCGGTAAAAACGTAGCATTTTCATGTTCTAGCTGGTTTCTCTTGCTCAGTAATAGTTGTTAACGGTCATGGGAAAGAGGCCTACTATCTACATATTAAACTTGTTTTTTCATACCATAAAGTAAAGCTGGAATATCTGGAACTACCAAACATATAAAAAAAAAAGTTTTGCATTTGATAGCCCATTTTTTGAGGCCTAATAGCCTATAGCCTTCTATAGGCTATTTAACATTACGCTAGGACCATTAGAAGCCGAGCAAAAAGAAAAATATTCAGAAAGATCACTAAGCGAAAACGATGTACAGACGTAGCACATGAAGCTACTACAATCTGTCAAATTTATTTAATAGATTTTCAACTTTATCGCTAAAGTATTAGGTTCAAAGTTGACTGGGAAAATTTGACAGTTTCGGATAGCTTGATTTGCTGGCGTCTGTACTTAATAGTCGGTCAGGAGATGCGATGCGACTGTGTGGGTCGGGAGAACAAGAAATTTCACGCGGACGAAGCCGCGTCAGAAGCTAGTTTTATTATAGCTTGACCAAAACCGCTGTACCGCGCCTTAGGTATGTGCGCGGCGAGACGGGGGTGCTGTGCACGCCGCTCATTCGTCATCGCTCACAGCGTCCCGCCCCCCGCCTCGCCGCGCTTTCCTCCCGCTTCGCCGCGCATACCTAAGGCGCGGTACAGCAGTGTCGGTCAAACTATAAAAGCCTTGCTTCGTGGTTGATCGACCGTCACCTAGTTTACGTCGGGAAATTAATATCGATCGATACAAATGCATTTAATTGACTCCTAACATGACATTACCGTGTTCTAATTTAGGTATAGACGCCAGCACATCAAGCTACCACAATCTGTCAAATTTATTTAATAGATTTTCAACTTTAGCGCTAAAGCATTAAGGTTCAAAGTTGATTGGCAAAATTTGACACTTTCAGGTAGCTTGACCTGCAGGCGTCTGTACATAGAATTTAAATGCCACAGGAGAATGAACTAAAATGCTTTTACGCGGAAAAAAATAAAAAACATGTAATTTACATCCATACATAATCAGCCTATAATGTTCCCACTGCTGGGACACAGGCCTCCTCTCTGTGAGAGGGAGTGGGCTATAATCTACCACGCGGGCCCAGTGCGGTTTGTTAGATGACACGTCTTCGAATATGCTGTTTTTTTACAACCATAGTGTTCGTCATATGTTTTGTTTGAAAAAAGCTACACTACTTAGTCAATCAATAAACCTAGCCTTTTCCCAGCTGTATTGGGGTCGTCTTCCAGTCTAACTGGATGCAGCTGATTACCAGTATTTCACATGGACCGACTGCCTATCTGACCTCCACAACTCCTTAGTAAGACGGGTTGTCAGACTTTTTGGGGTTCTGACTAACCGTAACGACTGTCAAAGATCTAAGAATGACAGCCGGGACCAACGCCTTAACGTACCATCGCCAAAATCTATATCTGAACACCGTAAGGACTAATCCTGCTTGCAGCGCATATTATTATTCAAACCGCAAAAGGATCCTCTTTTGTTTTACTTACGGACGCAGCTGTGGTCATCATGTGCACGGGATTTTGATTTCAAAATGGTCACATATAGATTATGGCGATAGTACCAACTTTCCGAGGCACGGAGGGATCTTGGTATGTAATGGATGGTCACCCAGCCATGAACTCCACGAACACCACTAACCACGGCAAACTCCTTTTATATGAAAGAACAACAGTATTTAATATTATTGTGTAGGTACACGTCTTATCATTACAGTTTATCAGTATTAAAACAATGACACAATCAACGAAAGCACATGACAGTCATGATAGATAAGGAAGAACAACATTATATTTTCTAACTCGCTTTACGATTGCAATAAAGAGTATCCACGTGGATGATAGGGTTGCCAACCCTACTGTATAATATAGTAGCCTGCTATATTAGGCGGCCTGAATACAATGTTATATCTAAAAATTTATATTGTAGGGCGAAACTACCATATTTTCCTTTCAATACAAAATGGCGATGATCGCAATAATAGCCAGTATTAATCTCATAAGAGCTGAATTAATGGTATATTGTAATCTTAATTTAGCATTTATTAATAATAGTTATGTATGAGATATAAAAAAAAACCTGTTAGTGAAGGTTCAAAGTAGCAAAAAAATCACATTTAACTTTGTTAACATACTTACCTACTATATTTTTTATTTCACCATCTATCATCATTTTCTTTCAGGAATAGTAGCTTCGTAAATATTATATCTAATATGAAAAATAAGTTGGCAACCCTAATGATAATACTAAGTACGTTCAGTGCTGTAAGTTTCAATGCCGCAGTAAATTTTCCGCATTTTTTTTACAACTTACAAGACAGCAAATACAAATTGACGTAGTGTTTATTTATTTATTTGTATAACAAAATAAAATCTGCTAAACAATAAACTTTCCGGACATTTCATTTCGAGTTATTCCGGTGGGATCCCCTGACCCCCCCCCCTCCCCACCCTTGCTGGTTGTTATTAATTTCACCAGTTACTTACGAGTATGTTTAACCACCCGAATATATTCCACAATTGTTTTTTCTTCAAAAAGCTTTGTATGTTGCTTTGGTATTTCCACCCCCATACATGAAGACGCATTCATGAAAAACTTTTCTTACTTAAATAAGTCAATTAAAGTTTTTCATTCCATGCCCCAAGAGAAAATCTTCATTTCCACTACAAATAAACACGTGGCTGACCTACAAATACTGGCCAAATTCGACCTCAAACGTCAGGAACACAATGATAAACGACCCACAACTCATTTCTCGCATACCTTAACATGCCACAACACACATGGCTGATAATACTTATTCACTGAGCTTCAAATATAATTAATAACTACATAATGAGGTCAGATAGGCAGACGCTCCACGTAAAATACTGGTTTTCTGCTGCAGTCGGTTAGACTAAAAGCCGACCCCAAAAAAAGGCTAGGCAGATGACGTTTAACCACCAGATTATTTTATTTTTCTAAGGGCTGATTTTTCAATCGACAGATAATTTTTATTCGTGGAATAAAATTGACGTCCGACAGATTTTGTACGGAAGTCAAAAATTCTAAATTATCCCTCGGATAAAATTATCTGTCGATTCAAATATCGGCCCTAAAACGTTTGATTTGCTTTGAATACTATTCAGCAGATAAGCCATCCCATGTAAGGCGCATTCAATATCAATTAAATTTTCAATATCACAATTTTAATCGATTTCCTAAGAGAAAATCGTAATCGTATCGTAAACAAGTCGCCGTCTTACAAATACTGATTAATTCGACCTCAAACGTCACGAACACGATGATAAACAACCCACAACTCATCTCTCGCATCCCTTAACATGCCATAACACACATGGCTGATAATTGTCAGTGAACTCCAAATATAATTGTCCGCATTACCCAATTACAAAACTGTCACTCCTTCCCAGTCGTGTTAAATGTCTATAACACGGCCAGTTTACATAGTGTGCCAATCTGATAAACAATATATATCCCTGACTGTACAACCGCATTTCGCTAGTTATGTTAATCACCAGATTAAGCACGTTAAGCCGTTGGTCCTGGTCGTCATTCGTGGATCTTTGATAGTCGTTACGGGTCGCCAGAAGCCCGAAAGTCTTACCAAGGGGTAAAGTGTTACCCAGTAACTGGGTTGCGGAGGTCAGATAGGCAGACGCTTCATGTAAAATACTGGTATTCAGCTGCATCTTGTTAGACTGGAAGCTGACCCCAAAAACAGTTGGGTAAAAGCGAGGCAGATGATGTTTAACCAACAGAAGAAACATCATTTGCCGTCATTCCAAACAAGATGCATTCTTGAAGAATATTTCCATATAAAGTTTCCACATTACACACACCCTCACATTTTGAACACGTCACACACAAATCATCGTCATCACATTTAAATCAATGCCATAAGAGGAAATCACCCTGTCCTCTATAAATCTCTAAACACGAGGCCGAATTAGGTCAGATTTGTTATAATGGCGACCTCGAAAGTCAAGAACACGTTGATAAACAATCCATAACTCATCTCTCGCAACCCTTAACATGGCACAACACTGACAATTTTTCACTGAGCTCCGAAATATTTCGCTACAACATGATGTCACAAACATGGCGGCGGGCGGGCGTAAAGGGCAAGCTCGGGTAAAAAAAGTATCTATTGGACCGAAATATTTTTGCTGTGATTTCAAGGGAGAAAATAAAAGATGTTTTTTTTTTTGGGCAAGGATGTACTAGTTGGGTATCCTGGCTAAATAAGCACAATCACACGGGTCAAAGGTTAAACTGTGCTTGCAGAGGTCGGTCCGTGCATGGGTGACCATCCATTTTGTACAGAGACCCCTCCGTGCTTTAGAAAGCTCGTTAAACCGTACCCTAATTGCGTAACGCACGGCCAATCACAATCTTAATGATTTTGAAAGATATTGCTAGTCCATTGCTTCATATGTTCGAAAAACGTGTCGGCTCAACAACGTAAATAACGCCACGGATATTCTTGAACTGTCAAAATGAAAGCCATTGCTACTGATAGTGTATTACGCAATTACCCCGCAGGCTGGTGTTGTTATCACAGCCACCATGAAAAAAACGCCCAAAACTCTTCTACAGACTGTACTTCGGGGAGTGTGCTCAAGAGCTACATGAGCTCATCCCGCCTTCACCTTTTTACCATCGAGAGTCCAGACGCACTGCGGGTTACCACCCCTATTTGGTTAATATACCATATATACGCACAAAGCGCTTCTCAACATCTTTTCTGATGCGCACAGCTAAGGAGTGGAATTGTCTGCCTGCGTCTGCATTCCCGAGTTCATACAACCCGAATCTCTTCAAGGTGAGAGTGAATAGGCTTCTTCTGGGCAAGCTCGTTCCACCGTAGATCTCATCCCTGCCTCTGGCTGGATTGAGGTCAAGAGTGAGCCCATTGTCAATAAAAAAAAAACAGCTCAAATAACTTTTAAACTTGAATTTGAAAAACAAAACCATAATCACAGTTTTCAGGTAATTTCAGTATGTTTCCGACATTCATAAAACATCAGGGTTGGTGTTTGTTTCCATTTCCATTAAACTGTCAAAGTCATTGACGTTCTGACGTGCGTGACATGAAATTTGATTGATGTTAATTGTAAGGCTTCGATGGGCGGGCGGGAAACGTGTCAGCAGTTCAGCACTGTTGGCAGGGCGGATTTTATTATTAAGCCGAGTTTATACAAAGCCCGATTGGCTGAAAATGTATTACAGTTTTTTACTAAAGCAGGAGTACGAGCGGATCTAATCCGGCCCTGGATTATGGCAAATTGATGATAAGGAAACGTGGAAAATTACATACACGAGGAAACTGCAAAATGTACACGCACACATATTATAACAGACAAGAAAAACAGAACAGAAAAAATAGGTACAGAGGTGATGCTCAAAATGCGTTGAAGTATAAAATTTTGTGTTTTATTAAAATAATTTATTATGCTCCTGAGTTTGATTTGCGGTGATTGTACACACGGCTACACGTCAAGCTATACAAAACCAGTTTGTCTTGGCCTCACTTTGTATGATATTTTCACACAATGAACGGTCAGCCGATACTGGTTTTGCATAGCTTGATGTGTAGCCGTGTGTACTGTCGGGGAAATCAATTGATAAGTAGTTTTGCTTACTTTTTAAGTAAGTACGTCATTTTGCCGTTTTAAAGCCTTTTTTAGAGTTCCGTACCTCAAAAGGAAAAACGGAACCCTTATAAGATCACTTCGTTGTCCGTCTGTCAAGACCCTTTTTTTCAGTAACGCGTGGAGTTATCAAGTTGAAATTAATATCAAATACTCTGCTGCAATCCCTTGAAGCAGTGAAAAAAAGTCAACACAATCAAAAGATACGGGCGTTGCCGTTCATGCCGCATATTTGGACAATCGCAAGGGAATCAAAACCTATTAGGGTACTTCCCGTTGACCTAGAATCATGAAATTTAGCAAGAAGCAATGTCATGTAGCACAAGTGAAGTAAAAAATTCGGACACCGTAAATTTGTAGTTACGTACGGAACCCTCGGTGGGCCAGTTCGACTCTCACTTGACCGGTTATTTTCTATAGTTTTTTTAGAAAGACGCAGTATATATAGTTAATATAGTTATAGTTCAATTGCAGTTAGAGCTTACGGAGAATGTAAGTTGATTGTCAATTTGTTAAACGTTTACCTTTCCTTAATGGACATCTAATGCTTTTATGATAATGTGTATGTGTGTATGTAAGTATCATCACGCGCCGTTCAGCAAACAATATGGGTAGAACATCAAGCTATAGGTACTGCTACGATGACATGCGTCAACATAATAATTGATAAGTTGATAGCATGCCGAAGCTAACTAAATGCAATCAATCAAGGAAGTAAACAATTTTCTGCACCTTGTACCATTGGTAATCAATATTGACCTGAGGGTCGAAATAGGTGATATATGTGAAGGGGATGGGCCGCAGCATCCTATCTAACTACACCGCTACACGGTTCGTATACTTGCAAAGTTGTTGGCACTGGCGGACTAAAGGGGGAGCGACAGGGACCCCGGCCCCCCAATCTAGAGAAATACTTTCAAATCTAAGCCCAAACAAGGCCACAAAATTTCGATCTGGCTTCACTCGCTCTTACATACTGCATTCTCTATATCTCAATTTTTTTTTTTGGGGTTGTGTATCATACTATCAGTAGCAATTTTGACAGTTGAACAACATTCATTGCGTTATTTACGTTGAGCTGACAAATTTTTCGAACATATGGAGCAATGGATTAGCAATATCCTTCAAAATGATTCAGATTGTGATTGATAGTGTGTTACGTAATTAAGGTGCAGGGGCTGCAGTCCCGACATTCATAGCAATCGCTTTACGACCGAATTCGGTCGCAAAGTCCTGTCACTCCATACATTACACCTGTCAATCCTATAAAACTATCATATAATAGAAAAGGCTAGGCACATGCCTAGCCTTTTCCCAACTATGTTGGGGTCGGCTTCCAGTCTAATCAGATATAGCTGAATACCAGTATTTTACATGGAGCGACTGCGTATCTGACCTCCTGAAAGCTATCTATCACTAATAATAAAGCTGAAGAGCTTGTTTGTTACTACCAGTCGGATTTGGGAAATTCTTTGCATTTGATAGCTCAATTCTTGAGGAAGGCTATATAACATCAAACTATGGCCTTTAGGAGCCGTGCAAAAAGAAAAAAAGTCAGAAAAAAAACGAAAACTAAGTAATAAGCGCGAACGGGCGATGCGATGCAACGCGGTGGGTCGAGGGAACAACAAATTTCACGCGGATGAAGTCGCAGACAGAAGCATACCTAACCTAAAATGACGCGTGTTGCGTATCAGCAAAATGTGTACAGTTGAAAGACTAATATTAACAACAAAAAAAAACTAGTAAAAATGAAATGGGGTTAGTCAAAATATCCCCTAATATTCGCAGTAAACAACACAAAAACAACAAGATGGTAATCAAAGAGGAAAAAAATAGGTACGTGACTCACGCAAGCATAACGATTGCTCAGTACCAGCACAGATTACTTAACAGTGCCTACGTCAGTAATAGTCCTAACGTAAAACAATTGAAGCCTTGGAACGGCCTTGGAAAAGTTGGCAGAAAGCCGGGCGGGAGCCGTAGCGATACAAGATTTGTAAAGACTGGTAGATCCTTGGATGACGCAGTCTGTGTAGAACAGAAATTAGACATACAGCTTTGTGAGCCAGAAAGGAGAACTAAGGGCCGGTTTTTTGATCCGTAGTGAACTCAACCAATAGGCTAGATGCCTAAGAAAATCTAATTAGTCCGTCAGTTAGATTATCAAAAAATATTTGACCCGTATTTTTTCTTTTGTCAATTATATAAAAAATTATGAAGATATCGCCCGTTAAAATTCCGCGTGACGTCACGCTTTGCTACACTTTTTAGCAAGGCGTGACGTCACGATGCCCTACTCCCAAATTTTGACGCGCTTTATCTTTGTCATTTTTTGTTTGATTGACAAAAGAAAAAATACGTGTCCATTATTTTTCGATAATCTAACTGACGGACTAAATATAATGATCATTTTTTTACCCAGGCAACTACCCTATTGTTAAAGATATTAACTAATGGTAAAATTTTTGCAAAATGTGTTCTTGATCAATTGTTAGTTTATCTAATGATTATTTTTTTTACTAATAATTAGTTATTGGCCCAGTAGCAATGATATATATGTATATCATTAAAAAAAACACATTTTACAAAAAAATTACCATTAGTTGCTATTTTTAACAATTGGTTGAGTTTGACTACGGATCAAGCATGCACAGCACTGACATGTGGCTTGCTTAGCGCCTAGAGCCTAGTGACTTAACATCAGAGGTGCAATTCTCGTAATTTTAAGATCGTTCACAGTCTGATCTCAGTCTCAATCTGTCAAAAATAACTCTAATTTCGCTACATATTTGACATTGATTGTCGCTGAGATGAGATTGCGACTAAATTTTGAACGTTTTTAATTACGGGAATTGGCCTTCTGTTTGATACACGCTAGGCGACGAGCGACAATTCTATAAAGTTCGTTTTACTTCGCTAGGCTCTAGGCGCTAAGCAAGGCACCTATCGTACGTAGCGTAAAGCTGATATCAGACGCTTCACTTCTTGTTCATTTACGTCCTTCATTCGGCATCTGTATGAAGCAGAGGTGCATAGAGCCTCCTAGAGCGGCGTTAGTATACATCGTACTGGGATTCCAGACGCCCGGCGCACCCTGCACGACTAGCACTCGGTAACGCAGTTTAGCTGGCCCAATCTTTTCATCGCGATGGTACATTCCGTTTCTTTATTTCAAAATGAAACGTCTGAATAAATAAACGAATCAAAATGATAAATGAATTTATTAGAGTCTGACGACGTCTGATCTCAGTGTTCGGCATCATTCACTGGCGCTGCGAATGATCGAAAAATAAAATGAGCAAATTAATGTTTCTTTCTTTGTATTTTTGTTAGTGTCATAATAATATGAACGTGGAATAAAACAATAAAGCATCTGATACCAGCTTAACTCGACTGACAGTCCTTCTGACAGACTAATTAACACAAAAAACAACAAAAACTACAGCAATAATTACTTAAAATAATATAAAATTACAATTCAAACATAATAACATTGCTTTTGTAGAGATGTAATAAAAATATTGGACTTTACTCTAACAATAACGACGATCGATCAAACTATTGAGGAAAACCGGTCGGACTTAAAAATCAATTGTTATTATCGCTTCAAAAACACGGCAAAAATAAATATAGGAAGACAAAATAACACTGAATTGAAAACGTTTTTCAATTATTCTGGCTGTCAATCAATTTGTCAAGCCTTTTCCAAACTATGTTGGGGTCGGCTTCCAGTCTAACCGGATGCAACTGAATACCAGTATTTTACATGGAGCGACTGGCTGTCCTATTACGGATAACATGTGATGCTGAGGAATGAAGAGCATGTGAATAGAAAAGTTTAAAGGATGGATGCATAGAGCAATACGGGCCCTCCGGTCCGACGGTGGCCCGTGTTGCTCTATGGATGGATGTGTATGGCTATGAGAAAAGAGGCAGGAGCAAAGAAAATATGGAATGACTGTGTGACAGACTGACAGATGATGCTAATGGATGATGGAAGGAAGTATACACTGAGACGAAGGCTTATAGAGATGTATTGGAAGAAAGACATAACTGCGTTGACCCCAAATAGATTCGGATATGGGCAAAAGGATAATGAATTGATGATATCACAAATTCAGTCGCTTAATGAATTTATTCGACTGTTTAAACGTTCATCCAGCAATAATGCTGTCACACACAACATGAAACTGTTTCGACTGTTCATTTATAAATCATTAAGTTATATTATTATATAAAAAAATAAGTAGGACAGGTCGTGTAAATTAATTCATTAATAAAGTTATTATATTCGATGTTTCCTATCCGACTAGCATCTGAGAAGAAACGCCGGAATAAGATCAGGGACATCCAGGGGTCAAGGCCTCAAATCCACATTATTTAAACACTTTGATTGAGATCAGCAGAATATCAATTCGTGCGAGAACTTCTCTGGAAAGGGTGAATGATGAGGAAAGAGAATGTTCTGCTGCAATGCAATGAGCTGCATGCAAAGCATTATTTCATCATCACTGCTCTCAAAACGGTAATGGAAAACATCGAGAGGAAACCAGCATGTCCAAGAACCAAAA
Source organism: Apamea sordens (assembly GCA_945859715.1). Taxonomy (NCBI): domain Eukaryota; kingdom Metazoa; phylum Arthropoda; class Insecta; order Lepidoptera; family Noctuidae; genus Apamea; species Apamea sordens. The sequence goes on from OX244001.1 coordinate 17,044,125, forward strand.
ATTCGAAGATATGTGATATCTACCAACCCGTACTGGGCCCGCGTGCCCACACTACACTCCCCCCTCTCACCGAGAAGAGGTCTGTGTCCCAGCAGTGGAAACATTACAGGCTGAATAAGCATACAAAGCTGCTTGTGTTAGCAACGGCAATTCAATGGGAATTTAGATACTCGGCGAGCTATCCAAATCTCAGTCTTCCAGAATGTTCCATCAAAACCAATACTTAATACATTATCTGTACCACATTTGGACATCTTCGTAATGAAAGAAGTAAGAAATATGTTTTATTGTCATGACGCACCCTAAATACATTATTGACAAGTGACAACAAACGTTTGCGTACGGTTGCGTCAACATGCACATCTGACGTAAACGAACTAAATATGCAAGTTTTATCGGAAATATTTATTGTAATGAAGTCGTAAGTTAGCATTAGTTGGAAATGTGACCGAAAATAAGTAGATGGCAGAAAAACAGTATTCAAAATGCGTCAACAATATACTCGTATATTATTAATATTATACAGCGTGGCGCTTTAATGGCGACATTAATTTAACAAACGTATACGGTTTCGCGTTTTAGTTTTATGAATATATTTTAATTTATTTAAACATTTTTTTTTTTTTTTTTATTAACAATTTTCTAAAATAGCATCTTAGAGCAACCTGACTTAAAGAACTGTAGCGCAGGGGTCATTTGCCGGGGTCACGGATCATAACATCACATCAATTAAAACAAATAACGTGCAAAGTGAAGGTGAATTGAAGGAAAGAGAGAGAGCCCTATGTCGGCGAGCGGCGCAGGTGGAAGTTTTTAAGTTACGATTTTTGTATGTTGTTATATTTTTTATGATTACTGGCCACTAGCCCTACCCGTGTGTTAAATTAATGTCGCCATTGTAGCGCCACGTTGTATATTCATCCCATGCCGATTTCGGCTACGGTGACTGCTATTGTTTCTGAAAACTATAGGTTACGGGCGTGTGATCTGATGTGGCTAACGTAATTACGTAACCTATCTTCACCGTAAAGGTACGTGCGCAGTGCGGACACGTTAACAACAATACAACCATCACGGAATCTCATGTTATCAGATGCTCACTCATCATCATTCTCTTGGCTTTAGTCCCTATTATTTGGGGTCGGCGTAGTACGTCTTCTTCTTCTATACTTCTCTATTAGTCTTTATCTCAATACTTACCTCTTTTCTACCCATTTCATCTTTCACACAGCCCATCCATCGTTTCTTAGGGCTTCCCCTACTCTTATAGCCATCCACATTCATACCCAAAACGTTCATCAAGACATTTTCCTCACACCTCCGCATCACATGCTCTTATGCTCGCTCGAGGTCGGATAATTAGGAACTAAGAATTTTAGATGAACAGTGGCACTATGTAAGCTAAGTATTAGAATCCTCCACAAGTTTATGCTGAGATAGGAGCCTTTTGGCCTCGCACAGGTTTTTCTTATTCGTATATTTTTTATTGTTTTTAATGTTAGTTTTGAATGCTCGTTTTTTACACGACTGCAAAGGAGTGTTATGTTTTCAGGGTTCATGTATGTTTGTGAGTTTCTTTATTCAACCATAACTTCTTAAACGGCTTGACTGATATCAATGTATATAATATGTGGTATCATAGAAGCGTTGCGTTATACCGGGTAACACCGGGTGAAAATTTTTATTGTTTGTATTTCCTTTCATCATCAGCCTATAGCAGTTCACTGCTGTATTTCCTTTGCTAGTCCCAAAAAAAAAAAAAATACTTTCTTTCATTCAAGTTTTTCTTTTAAAGCCATTCCAGACGACTGAAACAAACAAACTACAATTGTGTCTTGAGATTGACTTTGACGAATAGTTTATTCCCCTGGCTGTACATGCATTTATTTAAGGTAGTATTGTGTACAAAAAAAAAAAAAAAACATTAAAATTGGCTTGGATTATTTTACATATCACACGATGATTTTCAAATGGCTTTTCCTTATACCGGAACCCTCGATCCTATGCTAATAGGTGTTTGACTGTTTCTATTAACGGTCAGCCAACAGTGCCTATATCAACACAATAACATAGCCGTTCTTTGTATTAAAAGGCCTACGAATAACTTACGATACGTTATGTCATCGACCCGATGATGGTGCCAGATCACAGTACATATACAAGGTGTTATTAAAACAATGAAAAATCTCTAACAACCCTATACCCTGTCAATTAGGCAAACCGTTTTTTGACAGAACTAGTGCGTGCAGCACAATACATTGATTGATACACGTACGGTATTATACTCGTAATGTCTGTAAGAAGCCATAAATAAGACAATTCAATAAGATAAGACAGTTTATACATTTATTTTATTACGCATTTTAAAGTTAACTTTTACGTAATCTGGAATATGTACGTTCTAAGACAGCTGTCAAAAAACCGTTAACCTAATGGACAAGGTATAATGATTTTTATTGTAATAAACCGATCTATAAAGGACAATGGCCCTGATTCCCTTGTTCACAACCTAAACTAAATTTAAGTTCTGTGCATCTTTTTCTTTCTATTTCATTAAGAAAAGGACAGAAGATAAAATATTAGTTTACTCCTGTCAAATTAAGATACTCCATAGACAGATTAGACGTGAGTAAAAACATGGCTACTAATAATACGTCAATTTACGTCAGGCGCTGACTAGTTTGATAGGACTAAACTAATATTTATCTTCTGTCCTTTTCTAAATTAAATAGAAAGAAAAAGATGCATTAAACTTAAATTTAGTTTAGTTTGTGAACAAGGGAATCGGCGCCAATGGGTAATTTGTACTGGCCAGTGCCCAAAAAAAAAAATTTACTAGCATTATGAACTACATTTATGTCTGTATTTTATGCCCTTAGGAACTTAGTTTCATTAATCATAGGAAACCATTTTTCTGAATTCACTTGGAGAAAAAATATATGTGAGAAAGTAAGATTGACATGAGTAATAAAGGGAACTATTTAACTTATTCTCTAAAAACTTATTGACCTGCTGATGATGGGCCCTTTTTGAAATTAATGGACCTCTAAAAACTTTTTGCGCTTCCAATAATGCACTTTTTGAAGAGAAAACATCTTTAGCGGCGTTGTGCACTTTTTTTACACAGTGACACACACAGACACAGTGACCTGATCGAAAATTCGTAAGACGGAGGGAGATTTTTGTGATGGCTAAAAAATTTTAAACTCGCGTCAGGACACGTGACCTTATCGAAAATTCGTAAGACGGAGGGAGAGTAGACCGCATTCCAAAATATCAAAAATGCACATTTTCACTTCTGCCGGCACTCCCGGAGTGCAACCCGTTTTTTTTTTTAAATAATTGTGCTTCTTTCTGACTGACCGACCGACCCCTTGAAAATTTCAAAGTGTCTGTAATAGGTTTACCTATTTGAAATAAATGCTTTGATTGTGGGTCGAGTTTGAATCATATCATTCACTTTTTGGTGCAGTCGGGTAAAAGTGGAGTAAGTAATCGATTCCACCCTGAATTCTGAACTAAATTTAGGTTCAGTAACTTCAATGACACATTGTATAAATACCCAGTTCGCAAATGGCCTAGATACACGAAGCTATGAAATCAATCCACAAATCTATTTATAGACACGTACCTACCTACCTACCTACTAGGCTATTCTAGACCGTTTTTACCCGACTTCAAAAAAGGAGGAGGTTCTCAATTCGACTGTATTTTTTTTAAATGTTTGTTACCTCAGAACTCCGTTGTTTATAAGCCGATTAGCTAAATTCATTTTTTATTTGTAAGGATATACTTTCAGATTCGTCCCATAGAAATTTCATCAAAAAAGGTTCAGTAGTTTGGTTTTTAAACCAAAAAATTACTAAACCTGAAAAAATTACAACTTAAAACGAAAAATAAAAACTTTTTTGCATAAAAAAAACAACCGACTTCCAAAAAGGACACTACAAAGTGAAAAATAACTTTAATTTCGGAAGTCGGTGGCAAACAACGACGACACCGACTTCCGAAATTAAAGTTATTTTTCACTTTGCGGTACTTATCTTTTTTGGACGTCGGTATTTTTTTTTTTTTGCAAAAAAGTTTTTTATTCAGTTTATTTTTAGCTAGCACCGCTTATTAGATTGTGTACGTACCTATGTGGCTTCGTGATAAATAAATATCGCTTACCGTTAACCGACTGTCATGTAATCCGGAATGACGTCGCTTCTTTATTTTTTTTTATAATATTATGGCATCTCGCGAGTCAACCTTGGAGGTTGTCAGCTGCTTGGCTGGGCTATCCTGTGGATGCTTTAATAAATTAAAGCCTCGAGCCAGGTTATAAAACTTATAAACTAAGCGGCTACACGCTAAGGGCACCCCCTGTGAGGTACGGGCCTCGGGTTAGGGCGACCCTGGGGGAGGGCAGGGACAGGCTCCAACTTTATATTTGTGGCAGTTTGTAACGCCGACATGAAGTGCTTGTTTATTTATTATTTATTCTTAGAGCTGAGAAAATGTCATGCATCATCAATTCATCATGCTCCTGCCCTTAATTTACCTGAAGCCGGTGTAGCATGTACAGCCGCGGGCAATGGCAGTTGACCACTTTTCGCTTATTTATGTAGAGCTTTTACACGTGGCTTCGTCCGCGTGGAGGTCGCAAATTATCCCTCGGAAACATACGTACCGGGATTAAATCATATAACCCTATGTCCTAACCCCAGTCACGCTCTACCTGTTTGCCAAATTCCATCGAAATCCGTTAAGCCGTAAATTAAGGCGTTAAAAGGTAACAGGCAGTTTCTTTTTTGTTAATCTAATTTTGTTTAGGGACTTTTATCAAAGATATGTCAGGCCCATAGTATCCTTTACATTGATTGGCTTACTTAAGCAGTATAAGGTTATAATATTCTTAACGGTTAATGAATTAGAATTATCCATGGAGGACCACAATTCAATGGCACAACTTTTTAATAATCTCTGAAGATGGTACAGATAAGATGGATTGAATTATGCCTACATCCAATTTATTTATTTTAAAATCCTTCACAAACAACTCGCGTTCTACTCCGTTTTGAGTACACTCCATCAGCAAATGTTAACAGGCAGTTACTTTCACATTTATAACAATAAATAACTCTTGCACGCGAATTCGTCCGCGTAAAATTTCTTGTTCCCCCGACCCATCCCATCGCATTGCATCGCCTGCTCGCGCTACTACTTCATCATTTTCGCTAAGCGTTTTTCCGACTTTTTTTTTATTTTGCTCGGCTCCTAAGGGGTCCCAGCGTGATGTTAAATAGCCTTATTAAAAAATGGGCTATCAAATGCAAAATATATTTTCAAATCCGACTGGTCGTTCCAGAGATTACCGCATTCAAACAAACAAACTCTTCAGCTTTATTATTAGTAGGTATACTATAGAAATACAGCGTGGCGCTTTAATGGCGACATTAATTTAACACACGTATACGGTTTTGCGTTGTAGTTTGATGAATATATTTTAATTTAATTAAACATTAATATTTATTTATTTATTGACAATTTTATAAAATAGCATCTTAGAGCAACCTGACTTAAAGAACTGTCGCGCGGTCACGGATCATAACATCGCATCAATGTAATTAAAACAATTAACGAGCAAAGAGAAGGCGAATTGAAGGAAAGAGAGAGAGCCCTACTGAGCTGAGAGTATATTACTATGTCCACGTTAGCTAGAACAATCGAGACAAAAAAAAAACACGAATGAAGAATGTTTCACGTTTGAAATATTTGCCTTGTAATCTACGATAATAGTTGGATTGTTTTGTAATTTACTTCTTCACGTGCGTCACGCTAGAGCCAGTGACTTTACTGCGATTTCATATTACGTGGAATTATTAATATTAACTATTGTGATGGTCACTAGCTAACTAGTTTTTTCCCGTGACTTTGTTCGACAAAAAATTTACACCGAGTTAAAAAAAAAATTGCTCTTCACTTCAGTATATTTTGACCGCGTAGGTATTTACTGTATGTATTTACTTTTCTATGTTTTTTTTTTTTATAACCGACATCTAGAATCTTGTGCTGCATTCATGGTTACATTTGCGCGTCGATGACCATGCCACCCTGTATACCTATATACCCACTTAAAGCTAGAAAAGTAGAATCAATCATGAAATAGTAATTGCAATGCATTTGAGAGAAGCTGTATGAAGAAGCCATAAAAAGCCTCTTCTAATTAAGAGTCCGCTATCCAAAGCATGATAATCAGCTTTATAGGAAGAAATCACATCGGGAATTTAGAACGAACAGTCTCAAGGGCGCCTGACTCACCCACGACCCGGTTAACTTAACCTTTTGTAACCAGCTGATAATGATAAATAGCCGGAGTTTGATAAACTTGATGTTTTACTTAATAAATAATCATTTAAATACACGCTTTCCTTTTTCAAGTTCTAGACTAGAATAACCTGTATCGTAGCGTAGGTGCCATTTGAAGGAGTCCGTCAGGTTGGACGAAACCTTTTTCAAATCGGTCACGATTCCGCTTCGAAATTGTACGGAGATCAGTTATTAATTTATTTTGCAAATATACACACATGTTGATTACCGCACAGTACAAGGTGATGGTGATGAATTGATAATAAATAGGTTCAGCCATATTTTACCAATAGCCATGCAAAAGTTATAGTTTGACGCTAAAACAAAAAAGGCAATTAGAAGATACATTTTAAATCACAACTTATTTAGATCACTACCACACCATTTATATGTATAGGTATACAAAACTCTTAACAAAAACACTACACAATAGTTATATAAAATTCTTTCTCAGTAAGGAATTCGTTGACATTATAATACGCTTTAGGCTAAAAGCTTCGGAGCCTGTTTTTGAGCAATAGCGGCAATTCTTTCCATTGCTCAGTGTGATCGTCTTTTGTGTAACTCTGCCCTTGGGCTGACGCTAGTATAAGTGAGATGACCTGCTAAAGTGGTAATTACAGCCATCATCATTATTCTCTTGCGGCCTGCCCTTATCCCAAGGTCAGGTCACAATGTCATTTTTCTCCATATTTCTTTCTATAGAGGTATGAGGAACAGGGTGTAAAGTTCACTCATCCTTCATTGAAAAGGGAGGATCCTCCGACCAGACGAGTGTTGTGTCCAGTGGGTAACTGCCCGACGATTGATGTGAGGACGTTGATGTTAGTTGTGCGGTAAACTTTACTTGCGCGATGTAGGATTTTGCGTGACGTCAGTGTGACGTACTTCGCATGTGGCGATGTAGATGCCACCACACTTCTCTACTTCTCTTCCATACATGGTCAATTCTACCTTACTGAATCCATGACAACAGGTTGAGCGTCGATGTCCCTGCCACCCCGTATTAAAATTATGTGTCGATAATATTGTGTCGTAGCATTTTCACTGCCAGGAAGAATACATAATACACCTTTAATGTTCCCACTACTGGGACCTCTCTTCGAGAGGGAGTGGGCTGTAGTCCACCACGCGGGCCTAGTGTGGGTTGGTAGATGTCACATGTCTTCGAATAAGAATAATGACGCCAAAATCTATGTCTATATCTATAGTAGCAAATGCAATAATCAAGTCACCATCTTATTCTTTTAAGAATAACTCTGGTGCAAAACACGTTAGGCGTCCTGTGACATTCAAATTTTCAATCTTATCTATTTAAAATCCAATATAAATAAAACGGTGGATCTATAAATATAATTTTGCAGAGGAGCTTATACTTATTTTGCATAATTTTGTTTTTGTTTTATTTTTCAAAAGCTTGCCAAAGTTTTTATTTCGTTTTCCTGCAAGCTACAGAAGCATTCATCATCTTCTGCCTGGCATTTGCCGTAGGGGTCGGGCTTCCAGTCTAACCGGATGCAGCTGAATGCCAGTATTTTACATGGAGCGACTGCCTATATGACCTGTACAACCCAGTTACTGGGTAATACGATATCCCTTGGTAAGACTGGTTGTCCGACTACGGGCTCCTGACTGGGTAGTCAGGAGCCCGTAGTCGGACAACCAGTCAGACAGTCGTTACGGGTGTAACGACTGTCAAAGATCCACGAATGACAGCAGGGATCCAACCCTATGGGCGGGAAAATAGGGGTGATTTGTTGTTCACTCGCAGATTTGAATGCTGAGTTGTGTATTATTACTCTACTCAGTACCACACAATGCCTGCCCTTTGGCAAACAATTAGTAGATTATAGCCACAAAAAATTATAAAATAAAAACTTTTTAACAAAAAAATTAATTTGCCGAAAAAACTGAAAAGCAAAAACTAATAAACCTTTTTTATTTAAACATAAATAAAGTTAAATACCATAATTAAGGTTAAATAAAAAAGGTTTATTATTTTTTACTTTTCAGTTTTTTCGGCGGTTTAATTCTTATGTTAAAAAGTTTTTCTCTCCCATCTCACAGATATTGTGAGAAAACCCTGTTTTATTGTTTACAAACAGTTGGAATTATTGACATCTGTAACACAATCTGAAGGCTAATTCCCGTAATTTAAAACGTTCAAAATCTAGTCTTAGTCTCATCTCGGCGACAAACAAATGTCAAATGTCAATTAGAAGTATTTTTAACAGACTGAGACAGATCAGACTGTGAACGTTCTTAAAATTACGAAAATTGTCCACCTGATGTGTTCACATCAAGTTTTTAATTGGGGAGATTTTTTAAAGATTTTTTCATAGAAGTGACGTCGTATTGTATGTTTTGTTGTTGGTAGCAATTTCCCCCAATCAGCTTCTACGATTTGAACGAAGAGATAAAGTTAGATAACCTTTCAGCTTAGTGTCGTTTATCACTAGTTCTTAGAACGCAGAAGAAAAACACAGCATTTCGATATCATTAAATTCAATATAAAAATATTTAAAATGGTTGAGAACCTGTTTCTTGTATACTATTTTGAGAATTTGAGGCTTCAAATGTATCAACTGTGTCCTCAATACCTACAGCACAGATGACCGGACACGAAAGCAATGCACTTCAATATAACCTTACCCTTGCACGGCATACCTCGTTCGGCATTGTCGATAACTGCTTATTATGCTCAATCAATGTCAGATAATCGACATAATAATCCGGAGTCACGTGTTATCAGCACACACTACACTGGTATCAATCGACGCACTTAACACACACCATTGAAAATTACGTCATTTTCACTTCACTGATAAACAGCCGATACTATTGGTTCGCGTCGAAAGAATGTAGAACGATGAAAGTGTTCGAGTAGCGGCGACCGATCACGTCAACAACCTGGTGGCGAGTGTTGCCGAGGCGCCATCATGATGCGCACGCGCTCCCTGTCTCTTCCTTACAAACGCAAAAACTAGGAATGAATGGTAACGAAAAACGGAACGTTCCGCATCCGTATTCTGCAGTTTCCTGATTCCGCGGAGATGTGATGAATGAGTGCGCGCGATCGAGCGTGGCGCCTCACCAGTGAGTTTTTGCCGCGACTAGAAAGTTGAAGAACGACTTTGTAATGTAATAATTATTATACACGAATATTTTCGCACGCATGTTTTATATTATAATTTATATGATTTACATCCAATAATAACTTGTGTGTTTGTTTTTTTTAATCGGAGTCCTGTTTGGAATCCTGCCAATACCTAAAATATTAGATTGTGTCTCGAAAAGTTGAATAAACGTTCGTTTTTATCTCACTTTAGTTGCTATACAGACAAAAATACAAAATTGCGCCATGGTTTGAGATATTTTGCACGATTTCAAAACGATATTAAGTGGCCATTAACCCTGAATATCAAATAGGGTTTAGTCTACTTTGATTAGAATTTTCGTATTTAGGTCAAGTTTTAATCAAATTAAAATTATTTCACTAATCCGATAGAATAGTTTACCAAACGTTATGTCGTGTATCTTGAACAATAATAAAGCAATGAGCTCATAGCTGTGCATAGTAGACCCTCCTATAAGGAAGTAGCTATCACAGGTAAAATTAGCTTATGAATCTATAAATTATATGCCCAGTTTGGCAGAAAATAATGCTAACATTGGTAAGCAAAACGATTCGTTTTTTATAGGAACCGAGCATAAGACCCTCAAGAAAGAATCAAAAAGCCGTAGAAAACGAACGTTTTCAAAGGAATTATATATATGCTTAGTGAATTTCTAAACAGTGTATTTGCAATTCACAGGTTGAAGTAATTATGTTGCTTCAAAAATATACCGTTACTCATTGTTTGCGCAGATGCCGTGAATATAGAGCAGGTACCGATAACAACCGCGTCATCACGCACCTTTCCACATAACTTCAGTTTTTTTTTACCTGGATGGATGAATTCTAGCGGTATCTACAACGCCACATGCGAACAACGCGTCATACTGACGTCACGCAAAATCCTGCATTTCGCAAGCGAAGTTTACCGCGCAACTAGCATATATACAACGGCCCGATATGAATCATCAGGCAGTTGCCCGCCAGACACAAAACCCGTCTGGTTCCTCATACCTCTATACATCGGGCCGTTGTATATATGCCAGTTGCGCGGTAAACTCTGCTTGCGCGATGCATGATTTTGCGTGATATGACGTTTCCATTTTGGAATTAAAACAATTTCGACTCGGTATCTTAATTTGAAGAAGTGTGATACTTATAAATTGGAGAATAATGGCGTCAAGAGGGATGCGCTAAGGTAGATCGTGAAATACAAATTTTCTTACGTTTTATGCAATTTGCAGGTCACTGTCTGGTTGTATGTCTATTAAAATATGATTCGGTAACAGTTATGGCTTTACAGAATTATAATCATTAGAATCAGCAAGTTAACTAAAGTTAGAATTGGCCTCAAACGTCATGATGATTTCATGAAATCATCAATCAATTCTTGAATTCTATAATAAATAAATACCTATTTGTTACGGCCGCGAATCGCATTTAGATCAACATACAACTTGATTGAAAATCAAGTACTGTAAATTGCAAAAAATGTAAGACAATTTTGGATTTCGCGGGCTACCGGGATGCTTCCGCCTTAAGTATACCGTTTACAGAAAGACCTCCAATAAGAATAAAGTCATAAAGTTTATTTGTAAACATAGGTATACAATAGGTCATACATAAAAAAAGTACGCTATGTTTTGTCTTAAGACATACAAATATGGTAACATGTAAAGTAAAACCCAACAATTTTAAATTATTATATGGAAATAACACTAAATAATATAGACAAGTTGCTAAGCAATCAATTCTTCTATTGTGAATTCGTTTCTTTTATCGTTGAATGTTTTTTTTTATAACAAATAAGTATAGGAAAAAATTACATTAATTTATTAATAATGATTGTGGGAGAAACCCGGTAAGAGGAAAACAGGGTTAATATGGTCAACGCAAACTGACAATGTCATAAATCTTGATGTCTGATACTGCGGTTATTTTTAGAATAGACACCCAAAATGATAAAATCTTTGTCATAACTAACTGCAAGGAAAATCCATTTAGGTATGCTGGCATTTAGGTAGGCTGCCAATTCAAAATATATTAATGTTTTCTACAATTGAAACTATGAATTATACGCCCGACTTTAATATGCAAGCTATGCTCAAAAGTGAACCTAACTAAATATAAAGGAAAATGACGCTAACAAGATCTAATTACCATTAGTAAGCGATTGTTGACTGCATTCCACAACACGTTGTCGTAGGTCACTGCTATAACAATGCAACTAAACATGAAATGAACTGATCCTTGCTACAAAATATGCATTTACAATTATCAGACTATAATGTTCCCACTGCTGGGACACAGGCCTCCTCTCTTCGAGAGGGAGTGGGATGTAATCTACCACGCGGGCCCAGTGAGGGTTGGTAGATGTCACCATGTCTTCTAATATTTGGTTCTAGGACATGCCGGTTTCCTCACGATGTTTTTCCTACACCATTTTGAGAGCAGTGGTGATGAAATTAAATACACAAAGTAAAGTGCCTGCCTGGGTTCGAACTCAAGACCAACTCATAAGTCGGAGCCGATACCACCGATACCACTAGGCTACCACTTGACTGCTCCCGCCAAACTAGATCATAAATAAAGCCTGGATGCAGAATGCAGCACCCTACAGCCAAACTATATTGTAATTGCATATTTTGTATGTCACGGATATTCGCAAAGTAATGCCTGATTCTATTATGGATCCTTACCTTCTCACTATCCGTTGGAAGGGTTCCATATCCGTACCAGCTCCTGGCGGCCTTTAGCCGAGGCTCGTCTCTGGGAGACAGTAGGCCGCTGCCCCACCTTGCGAGCCCCTCGGCCACGGCCGCCACGCTCGGGGTGCCCGGACTGCCATTCGGGGAGGTCGGAGACGGCGCTGACTTCTCAGCAACCGGCGGAAGCGTCGGACGAGCACAACCCGTCCGCCTCTCATAAATCCTCTTCAAGGGCTCATCTATATCCGTCTCCAACAACCCTTTCTTATCACTCCCTCTTTTAACCTCATTAACCCTTTTCGCTTCATCTTTTTGCGCTCGTTTTGCGTCAGCATCTTTCCGCTTCACACTCTCATTGGAGTCCTGACGACAAAGTAAAGCCTTTTTTAAACTCTCACTCGAGTCCTGTTTTGAGATCTGACCTTTCTTATCCGACTCCTTGCTGGCAGATTTCTTATCGTCTTTAGATAGCAGTGCACGTTTTAAGCTATCAGTCGAATCTTGTTTATTTATTAGTTTGCGAGGACATTCTGTGTTCAAGGAGTCGGTCGTTTTCGATATGAGCAGTTTTGAGTAATCGTAGGGACCATGATCGTTTGAAGGTGGGTTGAGTTCGAGAGATCTTCGATTCTTGCGCTTATCCGCGGGCGCTATTTGTGCCTTGGCAGGCAGCAGCCGACGCGGGAGGAGGCTGCGATGGTCAGCGAGGGGCGATTCCGGTCGCAACATCTTGAGCGGCGATACTGAACTGCCGCGTGACTGCACTCGCCTGTAACAAACAACAAAACCAGTTTAGTTTCTGACAAAATGCAAGTGTACAAAATACAGTTATCATTAGGTCTACTTTTGCGTAACTAAAGAATAGTCTTCCGCAGTGTCATTAGAGAATTAATTAACTATACAATGTAATCTCGTTAAGCCGGTATAGAGACATTACCGTGTCAATATAATTAATGCAATGTCGTTGTTCACATCAAACATTCCAGCACAGTAACTGCTATATATGTATATGAATTCTTATATCACGCTGTATATGAGTGTGAAATGTGTAAACACCAGATAACTCGGGTATCTACGAAATCGTATACGAAATGTCAAAGAATAATGTTTATCTCAAAGGTCTGGGTTATCATAATGTTTAAAGTTACAGCACGTTTAAAAATAAACAAAAAACACTTCTAGGTCTGCTGTGAACAGAATAAAATTTAAAAAAAGGCGTAGCAGAAAGTCCGAAGTTAAATATTTATTTACTCAACATTTATGAACAAGTTTAGCCTTTTTGTGGGGAAGCAGAATTGCTCTACAAAGGATTTCCATTCGGATAAAGAACTGTAACAACGAAAGTATAATCGGTAGTAGTTGACGCTAAAATGTAATAATAATAAAATGTGACGCAATTTTTAAACCGTATAAATTCTTTACTGAGATAGCGGTATGTATGTCGACGTCCATAAGAGTAGGGGAAGACCAAAGAAACGATAGATGGACTGTGTGAATGGTGATATATTATGGTTCGAAAGGGTTGACTACCAAGATGATCACTAATAGAGAAGTATGGACGAAAAAGACATGTTGGGCCGACCCCAAATAAATTGGGATAAGGGCAGGAGAATGATGATTCTTTACTGAGATAGATGTCGCTCGCGGATACCACCAGATATGCAGGAAAATTTTCACTGTAGATTCTTTCGAGGTTCTCAGATAAGATTAACATTTGTTTTTAAACAATTCCAAGTACTTTTATAATTTCTTATACGCCTTCCTGTCAAAAATAGCTCCGTAAACTTTTCTTTACAAACATTTTCATCCATGTAAATTGAATTTCGCTTGGTGAGCTCCGAGGCTGATATTCCAATTATGTACCAAGACACAATGGAATGAAAATTGACAATAAGTAAGGGTTATTTACGCGTACAAAGAACGAACAAGTTGGAGTGGTTAGTAATATAATAAGTACGTACAGAATATAACAATATGTAATGAAAGATGTGTGACATAACGAAGGAGTAACCAGAGATTAACGAGTAATATAATAGGTCCAGATGATTACAGTACAGTGTACTGACATACCATAGAGTCCATTGTTATCGTACGACACAAAAGTATAGGAGAAGACCGGTTATTTTATTATACTGTGCTGATTGGAACGTTTTGCGCGTGCATAGCAGGTTCTCAACCTTGTTTTGACCACACTTTTGTAGCGCCCCCCAATTTTTTTTACTTGCCATCTGTTCGAATATGAAACAGCTATTGCTACGATTATATATAAACGTGTTATATTATATAATCGTAAGATAGGATATATTATAATTTTATATGTACGCGCACAGGATGGATTGAAAGCAGCACAAGTGATTTTTTGCTCCATTGGTGTAATTGCCGTATGGCGTTCCAGTGTGAGGATAAATAAATAAATAAATGTATCCTTACTTTCAGGGGGACAGTAGACTGTCCCCCTGAAAGTGTCAAACGATCACGAGGGGGCGTTATCGCCTACATTGAGAACCTATGGTCTAGACGCTGCAACTAGTAGCGAGCGAGAGTGCGACACCTCCCTACTTCCTAGCCAGTCATTGCGACTCTGCTATTCGACGCCAAGTGTCAAAAACCAAGCTTTAAACAAAATACATGAAAATTGTCGGCCACAGCAGTTGCGTATAGTCACTGAGCTGTTGCAGTCGCATGTCGCACGAGGTGCTTAAAACTGCCTTTTTTTTTTTTGAGGATGGGAAATCATCAAATGACTCCTCCCGCTCTGGGTGGAGCAGGAGGGAGTGTCAGACTCTTACTGACTAAAACCCATCCGTGTTCCTTCCTTAGCCCTTTATGTTCCAGGGCAGCGGTAAACCCTTTCGAATGTTCCCGCTACCCTGGGGCTTAAAACTGCCTAGAGCGATATCAGTCAAAAATGATTAGGGATCATCAGCAGGTCTTTTATCTTCAAAGTACTTCCATGCAGTTTGTGCCTCCGACTCCTTTAGGTAACTATGTAGTAATATTGATAAGCTGCAGAAGACGTGTCTTTAGTCATGTACGACAGTCATACACAATAGCACATGACTTTTAAACCGAACCGGTATCTGGTGTAATGACATCATATGAATTTTGAACTTTTTGGATGCATTACCAGCCTGTAATGTTCCTACTGTTGGGACACAGTGCTCCTTTCTGTGACCTGGCCGTAATCCAGCACACGGTCCCAGTGTTGGTAGATGTCACAAGTCTTTGAATTTTTGGTTCTAGAACATGCTGGTTTCCTCACGATGTTTTCCTTCACCGGTTTGAGAGCAGTGGTGATGAAATAATTTACACAAAGTAAAGCGCCTGTCTGGGTTCGAACCTACGAGCTACAACTTGTAAGTCGTGGCCGTTACCACTAGGCCACCACTGCTCCAAAAAACCTAATTTCATCAACGATTTTCTCGTTCAAGAATCGTACAAAAGATTCCGATACGAGAGATCCCATGTAAGTAAAAGAGATACGTCTCTGATGGTTCACACCACTGCCGAGTACTCGTTTGTCGCAGAGACAAACTATTCAAGAGAGTTGGCTCTTGAGATACAAGTATCCTTTTACTTAGTTCAGGAGCCTGCTGTTCAACTTGCCTCTGCCCACTGCTTGTACAATCATGTTTATTGTGTGTCTAATCTTGTATGTTGTTTTCTTTGTACGAGTACTCGCTCAGCGATGCTCACTTGGCGGGCAGAACACTCGCTAAGAGACTCACGCTTGATAGGTACTATCGCCAAAATCTATATCTGACCACCGTAAGGACTATTCCTGCTTGCAGCGCATATTATTAGTCGACCTAAAAATGATTCTCTTTTGTTTTTCTTACGGACGCAGCAGTGGTCATCATGTGCACGGGATTTTTTTTTTAAATGGTCAGATATGGGCCCTTTTGGCATTATAATCTTTGTTTTTGTTTTTATAGTTTTAAGGTGTCATTTTGTGTAATGACAATAAATGCATTTTTCTTTCTTTCTTTCTTTATATAGATTTTGGCGATGGTACATACGCGCACTAGCGAGTAATCGCTCGTCACTCGCTGCCCGCCAACTCTTTTTTAATTGCAAGAATCCGAACGCGACACCTGTCAATTTCATACAAAAACGAATACGTGTTTTGCGAATTTGATCCTTATTAGCTACTAGAATTGTTGCACTGACAGGTGTCAGAAACGCATCCTCTCGACAGCCGAAGTGTAGCTCTACTCGTTTCTCGCTAATCGCACGATCAAACCAACCAATCAGGAAACTGACTTAGTAGGTCACTTTAATTTATATCTCACACTTATTCTCACTTGAGGAGCCACCATAATAATACTTTCACATACAAACTACTTAGCAAAAATCTCACTACAATAAACTTCACAGTACAGTTTCGTAAACATTAAAACAATAGACAATTACAAGAGCGCAGAAACTATGACAACATGAATTAATAACTGAAATATCCTGAGAAATAAACTTGGTTTATATTTCATCAGTATTCAGTACTCAATTATTTTGTACCTGTTTTTCATTAGTGCTTGAGAAGCAGTTCAGACAACGGTCCCAGATCAACATGAATGATAATGATTATGATACCAGATTAACCCCCATTTTCTGAAAGCCAGAGATCTACTGACTCATTAGACAATGCGTCAGTAGATCTCTGGCTTTCAGTGATTGATCAAAGATCGATTTTTCTCGGGCTTTTGATTGATTGATCAAATTAACAATCATTAACCTTTAAATGTGATTTGTCAGTCGTAAGTAATGGTTATAACACGGCTAATTGACGAAGTGTGTCCATCTACCTAACAATTAATTTCCCACACTGTACATCACTTTACTTTTCTCCATTTCCATAAAAACACGGTCTCAGAATCTCTCGCAAACATTTTACTTTTTTTGAAGATGAGTTTACTAACACAGCTAGATATTTATTAGACCTGCACATCCATGTTTTGTTTTAGCCAAAATTTCAAACAAGCATAGCCATGTCGGATCAACTTGAATAACACTAAGCTGTTTACATTCACGATAGAAACCATGACGACACTTCTATCCGTTAGAAAGTGTCCTCATTTGTAATGAATATCTATTGTCTGGCTTGTTTCCAACACCGCCGGTAATTGTCTTCTAATTAGGCATTACTTTACAGGTACTCGGTAAGAATAAGGTGTTATCTTTGAGAATTGCGCGGAAACCAGGTTAGGTACTGTGATGGCAAAACATGAATAGTCAAATTAGTTAGACATAGGTAATAAAACATTTCTACTTTATATTGGGCAACATTTTATCAGCATGTCCTTAATACCAACATTTTTGGTTGTAGTAGGACATGCCGGCTACGCTTGCCACAGACCAACCGCGGCAAGCGTAGCTTAACCCGATCGGTCAGGTTAAACTACGCTTGCCGCGGTTGGTCTGTGGATGGGTGACCATCTTTACATACCGAGACCCCTCCGTGCCTCGGAAAGCACGTTAAGCCGTTGGTCTCGGCTGTCATTCGTGGATCTTTGACAGTCGTTACGGGTAGTCAGAAGCCCGAAAGTCTGACAACCAGTCTTACTAAGGGGTATCGTATTAGCCAGTAACTGGGTTGTGGAGGTCAGATAGGCAGTCGCTCCATGTAAAATACTGGTATTCAGCTGCATCCGGTTAGACTGGAAGCCGACTCCAACATAGTTGGGAAAAGGCTAGGCAGATGAGTAGGACATGCCGGTTTCCTCACGATGTTTCCCTTCACCGTTTTGAGAGCAGTGGTGGTGAAATAATTTACACAAAGTTAAGCGCCTGCTTGGTTCGAACCCCCAACCTACAAACTAGTAAGTCGCGGCCGTTACCACTGGGCCACCACTGTTGTGACTTCTACCAAGCCGCACTGGGCTCGCCTGGTGGGTTACAGCCGACTCCCTGAGAGGAGGCCTGTGTCCCAGCAGTGGGAACATTAAAGGCTGATTATGCCTCCATACCCGAAGTGTACACAGAGGTGTTATATACCTTTGGGCAATAAAAAGTCCTATGAAATAAGGGGCTGAGCTAATAAAAACGCTTCTCGCCATCAAACGTAAAAGTTTGACAAGTTTAGAATTAAGTAACACCACTGTAAAACCACCACTATTAAAATATCATTAAATAAATTTAAAAACTTGAGAGGTGTCAAGGGGCACTCGGATGGAACGAAGTATAAGTGGCTTGCTTTCTATAAGAGAGAGAGAGAGAGAGAGAGAGAGAAACACACGCACGCCGCACGGCTTACAACTATAGCAAAAAGTGTCGTTCCAACTTTTGGTCTTAATTTTTTCCGTCTAGCTCCCTTTCGCAACGCGCGAGGAACTTCGTTCCAAAAAATTGCCATAGAAGCCATTCCAGACCTGGGCTGCTTATGATTATTTTGATGAATCCCTGTGTCCTTAGGCCGACCTGAGGCTCAATTTAAGAGTCGATGTCGAAAATAGACGCTGCAGCCTCACATTTAAACAATCCCATTCTATCCATTTATACCTACTCCTGCCTTATTTAGCCAGGGGCTGCAGTCTCGACACTCATAGCGATCGCTTTACGACCGAATTCGGTCGCAAAGTCCTGATTGACAGGTGTAATGTATGGAGTGATAGGACTTTGCGACCGAATTCGGTCGTCAAGCGATCGCTATGACTGCAGCCTTGCACCCTAATTGCGTAACACACTATTAAACTAGATCTGAATCATTTTGAAGGATATTGCTAATCCAATGCTTCATAAATGTTCGATTTTGTCTGGTCAACTACGTAAATAACGCAATGAATGTTGCTGAACTGTCAAAATGAAAGCCATTGCTACTAATAGTGTGTTACGCAATTACCCCGCTGGTCCTCGGAGCGTGGTCAACATTTTGCCAGAAACAACACAGCTACCACTGAATTGTGCTATGGATAGAAAATTTTTAATTCTTTGACTAGGCTAAGATTAAGGTATCAATATTTAAAAACGATGAACCAAAACATCCTGAAGAAACATGTCTTCAAATCATTCAAATCTGTGGCACCGCGTGGTGTAATCAGCCCATTCCCTTATTCAAGGAGGAGTTCTGATTCCCACCAGTAGGAACTATAAAGGCTTCATTATGCAATCAACCTTCAACGAATTCCCAAGGGACCGAACATGGCAGGCATTATAATGACATCGTGCTACCTACGAACTAATACAATTTCATAACTTGCACACCTCATCTGGTAATCAATAATGCACACATTCCCTCGGGCGAGGAATGACGTCACCCGCTGGTGTGACGTCATGCGCGATCAGACTTCACTATCTAGTTTTAGCTCCCTGTGAATCACTATCTAATAAATCTATGAATAATATCAATTTGATATATTATTAGCTTTTATTAAATGAAGCGGTTAAAGATAAATTACTAGTTGAATCTAGATAGATTTCTTTTCGTAGAATTCGAGATATTTTTCTTATTCACAACAGTGTTGGAGCCTACTTCAGAAATTATTTATTTCAGCCTTCGAGCCAGCCGTGTCTAGGGTGAAGTTTTGTATGGATGGATGGATGAATGGATGGATGGATGAATGGATGGATGGGTGGATGGATGGATGGATGGATGGTTGGATGGACGGATGGATGGTAGGGCGGACGGATGGATGGATGGATGGATGTTTGTTACTCTTTCACGCAAAAACTACTGAACGGATTTGGATGAAATTTGGCACACAGATGGTTTATAACCAGGATTAACATATAGTATATTTTTAATCCCGATATTCCCACAGGATCAAAACTCATGCGGGTGAAACCGCAGGGCGCAGCTAGTAACTACATATTTTTCCCTCAAACGGTATTCTAGTTCCTACACGAAGAAAATGTAGGTGTAGGGCGTCCAAACCCGTCTTGAAAAAGCGTGGTGAATCCGCGATCAATGCTCTTGCCTTCTAAGCTCTGTATGAGAGGCCTTTGCCCCGCAGTGGAACAGTCACAGGCTGGTATGGTAGGTATTAAAGTGTTTGGCATTCGTTGACTTGTAATACCCGATATGTTTAGATGTGACGTCACAAAACATTGTCCTGTTTTACACCGCGATGCCAAAACAAAACAATAAATATAACAAGCCGACAACAATAATTATCACAGACCACATTTCATTTGAAAACAATCGTTTACCAAACAAACAAGGTTACGACAATGAGAAATGATTAATACATAATGTGGACATATTTCAAAGTTTTAGTATTATTGCAGATAAGAAAATAAAATTTAGATTTTATTCTACGTAGGTATGATTTTTTGACAGGTTATCATTATTATTAACGGAGATTTGGTCGAATCCACGAATTAAGAATACATGCTAACTAATATTATACATGCGAAAGTAAGTTGGTTTGCTACCTTTTCACGCCTAATCCACTGAACCGATCATCCTGAAATTTTGCATATACGTTGTCAGGTGTACAGAATCTGACATAGGGTACCTTTCATCCCGAAACAAGTGCTGATCCCGAGGAAAACAACAATAACGTTATTATGATAATAGATGGCGCCACATGTGTTTCGAATCATGATTATAATAATATTAGAAACTTTACTAGTTTAGAGCCCGATATTCCCACGGGATCGAACCTTATGCGGGTGAAACCGCGGGGCGCAGCTAGTATAAAATATACTTAAAAAACCATTGAGATTCAATGAAACTATAATGAGGATCGTTGTGGAGGATCGTGGAGAAGAAGGTAGGTATGTATGTCATCATCTGCGTAAACTTTTCCCAACTATGTTGGGTTCGGCTTCCAGTCTAACCGGATGCAGCTGAATACCAGTATTTTACATGGAGCGACTGCCTATCTGACTTCCACAGCCCAGGTACTGGGTAATACGATAACCCCTTAGTAAGACTGGTTGTCAGATTTTCGGGCTTCTGACCACCCGTAACGAATGTCAATCCACTAATGACAGCAGTGACATCAGGGACCAACTGTTTAACGTGCTTTCCGAGGCACGGATGGGTCTTGGTATGTAAAGATGGTCACCCATCCACGGACCAACCGCGGCAAGCGTTGCTTAACCAGATCGATCGACTCGTGTGGCTGTTATTACTTAGCCACAAGCCCCTCTGTGATTATGAGTGTGAGTGTTTATGAATGTATGTATGTATTACATGGAATACTAATCCCATTATTCATAAACGTTGCTTTAAGTTAGGAAGTGATTAGCGACTGTTTAACCATACACTGTTTGACGTTAATAAATAAACCCTAATTACACAATTAGGTTTCAATAAAACTATTTTATGGATGACTTTGCTATTCCTACTTGTACCGAGTGAATCTTCTGTGTTATATGTTCGTTTTTTGTGAGTACCAAATATTTGCACGTTAGCCGTCATGTCAGGAGACTGTTTGTTTTGCTGTCAGTACTGCCCACGCATATTTGAGCTTGATATTGGATTTCATGGCCTCAGTTTGGCATTGGGTTTAGATAGCCAGATAATGCGTTTCACCTTCTAATATTAATTGATCTTCTCCATGGCAATCTATATTCACGAGTTTGGCACCTTCAGTAATGTTGTACATTAGTTTCTCTAACTAGCTGACGCGGCAAATGTTGTTTTGCCATATACACCTAACCAACTCCTACCCTGCTTCTACCCTACTCCTAACCCTACTCCTACACTACTCCTACCCTACTCCTATAAGTAAAACGCTGATTGATTGATAGAACCTAGCGGACCCGGCAGACGTCGTCCTGCCCGGTTGAGTCATCATATACCGACAGCAGCGCCACCTACCGGGGCCAATTGTGTTTTCAAACCATCCAGGAACCCGTTGAAATATACACACGAAATTTCATCCAAATCGGCCCAGCCGTTCTCGAGTTTTAGCGAGACAAACGAACAGCAATTGATTTTTGCAGGCAAAAGGACACGCTGGACACGATATTAACTATCCCATTGTTTGTGGAACAGCACCACATTTCCATTTCAGGGTAGAGTCATCTATCAATCTCTACCTGGAAGGCTTTCCTTGCTTCGGCCTACCTGGGTCCGAAGTCTATTTAAAGACTTCCTGGTAAACCAAGACACCTCATATCCAGCAGTCCAGCACCCAAATTGCGTAACAAACTATCAATCACAATTTGAATCATTTTGGAGGATAGGATATTGCTAATCCATTGCTTCTTATGTTCGAAAAGTTTGTCTGGTCAGCAACTTATTATAACGCAATGAATGTTGTTGAACTGTCAAAATGAAGGCCCTTGTTACTGTTAGTGTGTTACGCAAATACCCCGCAGATGGGAGATTTTTAGTAGGTGGAAAGAATTAATTAAATTGATAAATTTGTGAATGAATTAAGTAAAATTAAGCATTTGTTGCTACGAATTTGCTGTACGGTATGGAATGTCGATACTTGTCACGATTGACATAATATTTTTGTTTAAACACTTGGTACGCCGCACATAAGTACGCACTGACGTCATCGACGTCTTTCAACCGTACCAGCTCCGCACGGTGAATTAACATAAATTACACTAGAACATGAACAACACTTGTCTTGATAAAGATGGAAACTTAAGAACCGTATTAATTGAAAAATCTTTCGAATTTGGTAGCAGGAATAGTGAAAAAAATTATGATAAAAAAAAGTATTTTTTGCAATAATGATTGCTGTTTAGTGTTTTTCCTGCACTTCTCCAAGTTTAACCTCAACCATAACTTTAACGGTCAGCTGTGGTGGTGGCCCAGTGGTAACGGCAACGACTTAAGAGTTGTAGGTCGTAAGTTTGAACCCAGACAGGCGCTTTACTTTGTGTATTTTATCACCACTGCTCTCAAAACGGTGAAGGAAAACAAGAAAAACTAAAAATTCGAAGACATGTGACATCTACCAACCCGCATGGTGGATTATGCCCTGTCACCTAGAGGAGACCTGTGTCGCCAGGCGCTGGGAACATTATAGGCTGATTATGCTACACTAGAACATTGCATGAACACACTTGATAAAGATAGAAACCAAGACCCGCACCCTAATTGCGTAACACACAATCAATCAGAATGGGTTTCATTTTGACAGTTCAACAACAATCATTGCGTTATTTACGTGTTGAGCAGACAAATTTTTCGAACTTATAAATAAGAAATAACTTAGAAATCATTTATTTGCCAATAATGTAGGTAACAAATATGGTGTTAATTTATGGAGAGTCCCGATACATTTTGCCTTACGGCATGCAAAATTATTTAATTAATTTAATCATTGCTTAATTAAAACAAAAAAAAAGCAAAAGCAATGGATTAGCAATTTGCTTCAAAATGATTCAGATTACGATTGATTGTGTGTTACGCAATTAGGGTGCGGTACTAATTGATAATATATGAAAGAAAAAGAAAGTGCTTTTTTGCGGCAAACATGACGCATAAAAAAAGAACATAAGCAAACAACAAAAAAAACAAGTTGGGGGTAAACATGCGTCACATTCACGCAAAACGGCCATCGCTCAGCATAATGCTAAGACCCTATAAGAGACAGCCCAAGTAGCATTGCAAGCTGTATACAAGCTGTATTTAGGTTGGTTTTTATACTAGAAGCTGTATATTCAGGCTGTATATAGGCTGTTTAAGCGCTTATACAGTCCTTGTAAGTAAAAAAAGGGCCCATATTATACAGCTTTTTGCGTTAGTAGAGCTGTATAGTAGCTGTAGAAGCAATAGAGAAGCTGTATAATAGCTGTATTAAAGCTGTTATTCGGTGTACAAAGAAACCATTATACTACAGATATTATCTTATAATTCTTTTGTAATGAAAAGTGTTCTAAATAGGTTTTTGAAGAGAATTACAAAAGAATAAAAATATAACAAAACTATTTTCGATGACATTATGGCGTGGCAATGGCGACACTATTATTTAGTATTTATTACTAGAAGTAAAAGATAACCGTAGACTTCTATATCTGATGGTGGTATTTGGTGAATTGAAAGTGCAAATTAAATTTATTGTGAACCTGTGTAAGTTTTCCTTCAAAATATTCACGCGCCAGCAAAATAATCGAGCTGTTATAAAGAAAAAATACTAAATGCGGTAAGTAAATGTTTGTTTTTAAGGTTAGAATAAAATAATAATTTTAAAGTAATAGATATGAGGGCACAGTGATCATTATTCAAGCTGATTATCATGATGCGACTGTAGGTGTTGTAAAAAAATCCTTTAATTATACTTTATATTTTGTTTTTAAACATTCGAAAATGGCGACAATTATCTAACCAGCCTAAACGGTATTTGGAGAGTATTATAGTCTGAATAGCTGTACTAAGTAAGTTATGGATTACATTGTACAGCTATTGGCTTTTAATCAGCTTTATATTAGAATATTTTTATTACTTAGGCTGCATAACAGTTCTCAATGCATAACTTATAATGCTCTTTAGAGTTACTTAAAGAAATGAAAAACCGTCCTACCTAAAATGTCCTACTCGTATGTCGGTACGTGCGTATGGTCAAACCAGAAGAGTTATTTAGTTGTTTTATTTTATGCCTAAGTAAACTTATTGTAAAGTAATAATAGTGTGTATTATAACTGTTTTACTTTATTTTCAGGAAAATATGCCGTTTAAAATTATAGAAATGTCTTGAAAAATTCTGTGAAGAGGAAACTCAGTAAGAATGAAAGAGCAACTAAAAGGATGAGAAACAAAAAGTTGGGCTTAAAAAAAATATAGCTGAAAATGAATCAGATCAGGGTAATCGAATCGATCGAATACGTACAATCGACGAAAACGCTACAAGTGAAAACGAAATTATTGAAGAAGAGGAGGAGAAATCTCTTTGTTAGTTTTACAATAATGAACATTTAAAGGGTGATCTTTTCAAGTGGTTAATTTACTTTTTTGGCCAATGTCCTTAAGTCACAATGTTTATGTAAATGTTATTTGTTGTTAAATTTGGTTTATCCGAGCTAGTTAGTATAAAGAGAAACACGTAATCTCGTGGCTGTGATTGTCCTTGAGACAAAACATTCTATTGTAGTTTTTGTAGCCTTCCTAGTCATCAAAGAGGAGAATCTTCCACCTCTGAAGTGGAGACTAGGAAGAGTCATCGCCGTACATCCAGGTACTGATGGAATTGTCCGGGTAGCAGATATCAAGACCTTTACTGGAGTCTTCCGGAGGGCCTTCAACAAGATATGCCCATTACCTGTGTCTTCAGAATCAAAGTCTGGTTCAAAGCTCGACTTTCAACGCCCGGGGGCCTGTTGGAGCGCCTACGAAATTGATCTTAGCTTTAAGTGTTCCGTCCTACCTAAACTATGTATTATGTTTTTGTTATGTGCTCGTACGCACATCATTCATGTGTCACTTTTACTTGTTATTAAAAACTCATACACGTTACAAGTGCTTGTTAGATTTTTATTTAAATCACACTAATTTCCGCACAGAATGAAAAAACGTCATCATCAGGTTCCGAAGGTTGTACTAAATCTACACATTTGACATAACTGTTATGATCATTATTATCACTGTTTAATGTTTTTGCTACGGAACCTTCTTCGTTGGACGTCGATGGAATTGACGCTTGATTGTAGGTTGTCCGATTTATTAATGATTCTTTTGCTTCCTCAATAAATGATGGTTCACTATCATAACTGTTATTTGGTTGGTAATTTGTAATATTCAAATATTCCCTTTCAATCCTCCTCTTGACTGCACCAGATCTTTTTCTTTTTTTCCACATATTGCATTTCTTCACAATGAAAACATTAATTTTATCCATCATGCAATCAAGCGACTGTGTCAGTAATAAGCTGTACTATAGCTGTCATTTATTTATTTAGTTTTAAAACACCCTCATAGACAGAAGTCATAAAACCACTGTATTTACAATAGTGTACAATTACGCCATAAAAATAAGTTTGAGAACGGAGTTTGCATATACCATTGTACAGAAACAAGTATCAAGTGATACTGTAATAACACTTAGAGCTGTAATAAGTAAGTAATCACATGCAAAATACAGCCTGTATACAGCTTTATCGATGAAACCAGATTGAAGTGTCACAAAATACTTAAAGTTTTATAGTAGAGTTTTAATATTCTGATTAAGCACCCCAAGCTTACGCAGATCCCTCAATAAAGATTTTATACAGTTTGAGCTGTATAATAACTCATAAATCACTCTTACAAAGACAAAATCATTTTATGACACTCTTGTACGTCTCTAAAAGAACTCTAAGTTCTAAATAGGCTGGTATATTGATGTTGAAAACGCTTGCGTGCTGCTTGGGAGAGCCCCAGCGCTGGTTTTTTTTGTTTTGGTTATAGGATTTAGTTCAGAAGACTAATAAGATATGTCTTTCAAAGCTTTTTCTCTCCTACATTTTGCTATGCCCGACTAGATCCACAATGATATATCATTTTAAGTTGCCACCTAAGTAGACATTGTTGAATGTAGATAAAGTATTGATCAATCTTATTTGAGATTGCTAAAAATATCCGAAAACAAAATAATCACGTATGTACAATCAAGAAAACAGTTTGGTATGCAGACGATAAATAAACATCTTCGCACACAATTCATTGTTATTGCTTACTAGAAATAACTTTTTATAGATGAGTGAGACAGACTAAAACGAGCTATTTCAAAGACTTGACTACCCAGCAATCGCACAAAAGGGGCTAACAATAGATGTAGTAAAGCAAGCATATAACCCCTCTTGTTAAATGAAGGTAGGAAAACGGTTGAAAAGGTTAAGTAAGATACAAAACAATTCCTTTTCCACCACCCTTTCGAAAAGTAATTTTCATTCAAAATGTTGGCAAAAGGTACGGTAGGCCGCGCGTTAGTGGTATCAAAACCAGCACCCTAATTGCGTAACACACGATTAATCGGGATCGGTTTCATTTTGACAGTTCAACAACATTCATTGCGTTATTTACGTGTTGAGCAGACAAATTTTTCGAACTTATGAAGCAATGGATTAGCAATTTGCTTCAAAATGATTCTGATTCCGATTGATTGTGTTACGCAATTAGCGTGCTGTCTAAGTTAGCCTCTCATTAAATGGAACTCCGTACTACGCTAGGTCAGCTCAAAGTTAAGTAAGTTTTAAAAATATAATAAATACAAGACAAACTGTAACCATGAATTCAGTAGGTATATGATTTTACACGGCTAGCGTAGAAGTTATTCGTCGGTTCTAAAAAAATATATTATTTGTTCCATACATTTAGACCGCGTAGGTATTGCACTTTTCTATGAAACTTTTTTTTTTTTATAACCGACGAAAAATATCTATGCCACCCCCCTAGCGTAGAAATTTTTCGAACCATGAATCCAGTATATGATTTTAGACCCCCGTCTAGATTCTTTGCTAGATTCATGGTTATAACTTGCGCACTGGTTGATTTTTTTTTCCTGTATTACGTAGTCGGAAAAACGTTTTTTTTTTTAAGTAGGAGCGGTGTAGTGTAGACGAAACCTTAAGTTACGTAACCTTTTCGTTCCTCGACTCGTTCGTACATTACGTATAGATTTGTTTTCGTTCTAGCAAATCTGTTTGTCAAATATCGGGACGTTGGCTTAGCTACCAAGCCTGTTTGTTTACTGGCTAGCCGCCCACGGTGTTTATAGCTTCTATAACTAGAGTTGTGATTCAGCACCATTTCGAAGGGTGTGCTCGTGTACCGGATTTACTGAGGAAAATAGCGAAATATACTAAAAGCCCGCAGTCAACGATGAAGTCGATAATTGTTTCGAGATTTTTGATGATTGAAAGGGCTTTGAAGGTCCACAAACCTTCCTGTCCGGCATTTTTTTTTTCTGAAAATGGCGGCCACGCCTACCTATACAAATACATCGATAGCTGACATCAATGGGAACAGAACACATAATAAGACCAAACCCCGTAGTGTCACGTTTCCGAGATATTGACGTTCAAAATTGATCACATGACATTCATATTACTAAACTTGCTTACCTACATCTTGTTAATTCATGTTGCATAGATGTTTGATTTCATGCGTGGCTACCACCATTTAAAAAAACAAACAAAATGGCGGAAAGGTAGGTATGCCATGCTCCTTAAAATCTTCAATCGCCTTTGTGATTGTTTTAAGTGGGGCTACCTTGACGAAACGGCAGTAAGATGTGATTGTGGAGCTATGTCCCAAACCATGCTCCACCTCCTATCCTGCCCTCTGTGTCCCAAAACATGCAGACAAAGTGACCTCTGCGCTGCCACTGACGACGCCGTGGAAGTGGCAAAGTTTTGGGAAAACTGCATTTTAAAATACAGTCGTGCCGAAACATAAACTCGGTGCCACTAAATTACTCTAGGCTGATAAAATTTTCGTTTTTCCTAATTATGTTAATATTCCCTTTTGGAGGAAGAGCCGCTGTCCGCCACCGTGCGGCTCTCTAGGGCTCGTCACCCCCCCCCCCCCCGTGGGTTCCCGCATTGTTGAGGCGGGGGGGCTCAGTAGCCGTGGCTTGGTCACCCACGGTGAAGCCAACGGAACCCGAGGAGGGGCCGCTCATCGGAGCTTTGCAAGTAAGCCGACGCCGTAGCGGCCAACATGTAGGTCGCGGTGCCGCGATGTCTTATGAGAGGCATCACGGCTGAGGGTTGGAGGCCGCGGCGGGAGAGAAGTGCCGTATTGCGGTGCGCCGCTCTCCGCACCTTCCGCGGCCTTGACGGGGTCGCCACCGTCTGATGACGGACCCGATGGGGCCGCAGGGAGGAGGAGTGGTATGACGTTGGCCGCTCTCCCTATCCTCTGCGGGCGAAAATTGGCAGGCGGCGGGACCAATGACCTGACCCGTCGCAGGGGGACCAAGGGTGCCCATACACGGGGTCATCTGGCGCCCATGTGCTGGTTTGGTCCCAGGAGTGGTCGCGGCGTGCTATGTGTTCTGGTGCGCCGGTGATGGGGAGTACTCCCCAGAGGAGGTGCCGGTGACGGATAGCCGCGGTCGGTTGATGGATGAGTGCTAACGCGTGCCCGTGTTCCCGCCGTAAGCAGCAGAGGAGGACACCGTGGAGTTTTAGTGGGTTAGAGTCCCACATAACTGCACTATCTCCCCGTGGTAGTGCATAATGCATGAGCATTTCTCCACGATATTAAAAAAAGGGCTCGTCACCAGACCTGGGCACCCTCCCTCCGTTATAATTATAAGAAATGAACTCCCATGAACTAATTCACCTTGCGTGAGTTTGTGTTTGTATGTAGAATCTTAAATCTGGCTTCACAATCGTTGATCAAATGCTATCTGATATTATAAGTTCGCTTGTCCTCAAACAACTGGTACTGGTAAACAAACGTCTTATATTTATAAACACCAGCCATATTCAGAATCGTCATTACTCAACCCAAACGTTGGCAAACAATGCTTATTGATAAATTATTGTCAAGAGGCATCAGAATGTTGGGCCACAAAAGGGATTAATGAAAGGCAATTGCATGCAGCTGAGATGAGAATGCTAAGAGGGATGTGTGGTGTTATACGAATGGATAGAATAAGAAATGAGTATATAAGAGAACCGCTAACTGAAAAGTTGTGTGGAAACCGGTTGTCATGGCATGGGCATGTGTTACGGAGGAATGAGGAAAATGTCGTGAGGAAAGTTTTGAGTATGAATGTCATTGGCTATAAGAGTAGGGGAAGACCAGAGAAACGATAGATGGACTGTGTGAATGATGATATGGTTAGAAAGGGGGTGAATGTAAAGATGGCGGCTAATAGAGGAGGAGTATGGAAGAAAAAGACATGTTGCGCCGACCACAAATAAATTGGAATAAGGGCATGAGAATGATGAGGCCGCTTGGAATGAGGACTCGTGTACTACTTTCAAAATATCTAACAATTAATGATTCACTAACGATTATATTACTATGAATCATTATTTTATTATTAGGCAGTTCACGATGAAAAAATGCTTAAATTGTGCCATTGTTACCAAAAATTGAATGAATGGCGTTCCAAAGAATGGATTACTACGCTTGCTCAAGACGGGTTGGCGATTCAGAAAAGGGTTCACGTTTTTTTCCGATGTCAGCAATGTCCAAACTAAGAAAATAAATAAACAAAAAAATACTTCTAAAAGTGACAGTGGTATACCCTGTCCATTAGGGAAACCGTTTTTTGACAGATGGAACTAGTAATTGCAACAACACACAATATATTGATTGATACACGCACGGTATTATAACGCCTGTAAGAAGCCATAAGTGAGATAATTTAATAAGATAAGGCAGTTTGTATATTTATAACTTTTACGTAATCTGGAATAGTTACGTTCTAAGACAGCTGACAAAAAACGGGTAACCTAATGGACAGGATATAGTTGCCCAAATTTGGATGTCAACTTCTAGAACCAACCAAATCAAAATGCCATCCATAGCCAGACAAAATCGAATCGCAATTACGTAGTTACTAAAAATCAAACATCTACAATTGAATTGACAATATTTGCACAATCAACTTTGGAGTCATGTACCAAAATAGAAATCTAATTGTAGCGTCACGCTTATCCAATGTTCATGTTGTATCGCACACACACCTAGCTGTGCCATATTGCCATACTTTGGCTGTGAACTACCCACGTGGGGCTAGAACAGTGTTGTAAGAGTTGCAAATCACGTCTGTGACTACATGTGTACATAATAATGAGGCAGTACTCCGTAGAACAGCTTTAAACCTTAAATCCCATGTTGAATATAAAGCAAGCAATGAACAGCGCTTCTTGGGGGTGTTTCATGGTTTAAACACAAACAAGGAGATGGTCAAGCCACGTGTCGGTATAACTGTATGACCGCAGCAAATGAAGATCCACAATGAGAACAGTCTTGATCCTGAACAGTGAGGGACCGACTAAGGATAGGCGTGTCAGGTGTGTCATTGTCATACATAATCAGCCTATAACATTGAGCAAACGAAAAAGAAAGAGAGAAAATACATTTAATTGCGGCAAACATGATGCCTACAAAACAAGACACACAAAAAAAACAAGTTGGGGGTAAACATGGAACCAGATCCACCACGCGGGCCCAGTGCGGTTTGGCGGATGTCACATCTCTTCGAATTTTGGTTCTAGGACATGCTGGTTCCCTCCATCAATTTTCGCCATCGTACAATTATTAGTTCATTGTCAAACAATGGACCTATTTTGAAATGATGACGGTGAAAACCGGTATCACCACAAACTTTATCACAATAATTTTCCGCGAGCTAAGTCATTTGCATAATCTGCAACAAGATAACAAAAATAACTAAAAAAATATCATATTATCACGATTCCCAATGTAGTTACAATCATATTGCAGATAACTGGTATCAAATAGCGTCGCACGTGTATCGATCATGCCCTGAAAGCTATTTCTAATGAAATCTCTCCAGTTCCCAGGAACCTTTGACCTATTTGCAGTCTGAATATTGGCAATCGTAAAATGATTAGTTTTAATTAACCAGATCCACCACGCGGGCCCAGTGCGGTTTGGCGGATGTCACATCTCTTCGAATTTTGGTTCTAGGACATGCTGGTTCCCTCCATCAATTTTCGCCATCGTACAATTATTAGTTCATTGTCAAACAATGGACCTATTTTGAAATGATGACGGTGAAAACCGGTATCACCACAAACTTTATCACAATAATTTTCCGCGAGCTAAGTCATTTGCATAATCTGCAACAAGATAACAAAAATAACTAAAAAAATATCATATTATCACGATTCCCAATGTAGTTACAATCATATTGCAGATAACTGGTATCAAATAGCGTCGCACGTGTATCGATCATGCCCTGAAAGCTATTTCTAATGAAATCTCTCCAGTTCCCAGGAACCTTTGACCTATTTGCAGTCTGAATATTGGCAATCGTAAAATGATTAGTTTATTTTACTTGACTTGGCTTAATTGGTGTAATTAAGGCGCTGCCCAAACGTGGGCCACCGTAAAACACTTAGTTTTTTGTCTCACAGTTAAGCGTATTGGTACAATACATATTACAAGCTAGAAAAAAATGAGTGTATTGTCAAATGTTCAAAGAAAAGACTTATTCAAATATATTTCACAAAAATAAAATAGTATAATGATAATGCATTCGTAAAACAGAGTTCAAAAATATATATTTCGTCGCATAATTCTTAATATTTTGAGCGTAACCTATCATTGTTTTTACTGTAAAACTGCTAAATTGCTTTTATTTTAGTGGACATTCGATTTAACTAAAATCAAACTCATCGCTGTTTTGAACCATATCTGTAGCCGAGCGAGGCCGCCATTTTGAAAAAAAAATCAAAAGGACGGACAGTAGGTATGCCACGGACTTTCAAATACTTTCAATGTCATTTGCCTCTTACCGCGCCTTAAGCCATATTCGTTTAACATTTTTAATTTAGAACCTAGATCGAAGCAATACTGAATAATTATGTCGATAAAGATAATTAAGTTCTCATTTTCCTTATTATTTGAACGCTTCATGTGCGGTACGAAACCGTAACGTTTGGAAACTAATAATAGTACATAGTTAATTGGACCTGTTTTGCGGAACTAACGCGAAGCCATCGTAATGCATGATTTGTACAGGTTATATTCGTCGTGGGTGTTAATTAGTTCTGCATGGCTGTGGCGGCATTTACGTTTGATTTGAAGGAAATTGGGATTTGTTGTAAATTAATATTAATACAAAAGATGGTTACGGAACATAGCATAATCAGCCGTTAATGTTCCCACTGCTGGGACACAGGTCTCCTCTCTGTCAGAGGGAATGGGGTCATAATCCACCACGCGGGCTCAGTGTAGGTTGGTGGTTACCAAACATAATGACTTGAAACTATTTGCTCGGTGTCATCTTCATCACTCAACCGAAAGACTGTTGGACATAAGCCTCCCCGAAACATCGCCGCTACGACCGGTCCAATGCCTTCTCCCTAGTGAATAAAGACAGCTCTTATAGACCAGTCTTACCAAGGGGTATCATGTTATCCAGTTACTGGGTTGTGGAGGTCAAATAGGCAGTTAAGACTGGAAGCCGACCCCAGCATAGTAAGGAAAAGGCTAGGCATATGTTGACGGCTCTTATAGACCTGGCTACACCCGCCTGATTGGAGGATCCTCCCGTTTTGTGAGCATCATCTTGCTCCTCCACAGAGACAATTAAAACATAACACATCAATAGACTTTCTAGCCTAGGTTTACGAAGGCCGATGTTCCGTGACGTCATCATAAAGGTCAATCTAAAGAGTTTAATTTAAACCGAAGACAAGAGGTTATCGTACACACGGCTACACGTCAAGGTATGTATACAAACCAGCTTGTCTTGGCCTCACTTTGTATGATATTTTCTCACAATGAACGGTCAGCCAATACTGGTTTTGCATAGCTTGATGTGTAGCCGCGTGTACAATAACAAGTTGTTTAACGATTATGGGTTTAATATGAACGGCTAGGTTTCTCTTCAGGTTTTCCTACACGTTTGATTGGTAGCGTTTGTTTTACTCAAATGTGCGGCCAAACACAAAACATTTTCTTTTCCCAAATAGCGAGCACTTTTTTTTTTTTAATAGCCGACATAGCTTGCAGCGTAACAAAACTGACTGTGTGACGCCTTCCAGCTAGATGGACTGACGTCGGTAAGAAGGGGGTTTGGTGGGACAGACTGGAGGCGGAAGGCGGAGGACAGGGTGTTGTGGCGCAGCCTGATGTCCAGCAGTGGACTACGATAGGCTGAGCTTATTCAGCACTTTAATAAAGTGTCAGGCATGGTGCAAGTAAAAACTAAAAATATTACTTAACGTTGTCCTTTTTAACTGACTTCTAAAAAAGGAGGAGATACTCAATTCGGATGTTTATATATATATAAGGTCCCATTAAAATAGGTAGATAGACGTTTAGAAATCATTCAGACCACCAAAATAAGGACAATGGTAAAAAATATATAAGAAAAAACGCATTAGATACTTACAATTAAAATAATCAGCTAACAAAAATACACTTATAAATGTTGGTTACCCAATGCATAAACACATCCCTCCATTGTCTTTAAAATTGTGATGCGAACATGCGCGCAGCGGGGCACGAGTGCAAGTACCTACCCTGTATCCATAATGGATGGATGTGTTTATTCTAGAGTGCCAGGTATTTATTATTTTAGGTCAATATAAAATCATTTTAATCGGTGTTTTTTTTTTGCTTGGAAATCTTTGGTTAGACGTACTCAGCGCTGTGGTAAAATTTGTCCATCTATTTTAATTGGACCCTGTATATATATATATTTTTATTTTATTCCTTGAGTTTACTTGGATATACCTAATGTTTACTGTTAGAAAGTGCATTATAGTTCTCTTAGAAAAGTTAGTACTTTTTGCAGCCATTAGGTGTGATGACAAAAAGGAATGTATGAGATGTAAAGACGTTAATCGGGCTGAAATTACAATTAAATTACAAACGATTCTGCATTGTTGTAGTTCTAATGTCTATTTTGCTTTTAAATGGGAATTAATTAACTTGTCACATTAGTAGCTATGTTCAAAGATTTTAACCAGTCGATTGGTTTTAATTAACTGATTAGTTTGAAAAATAGTCGAGCGGGTCGAGCGATTAGGTTAACCTACGCCTGCTGCGGTTGGTCCGTGGATGGGTGACCATCTTTACATACTAATTTACATACTAAGACCCCCCCGTGACTCGGAAATCGCGTTAAGCTGTTGGTCCCGGTTCTCATTCGTGGATCTTTCACAGTCGTTACGGGTCGTCAGAAGCCCGAAAGTCTAACAACCAGTCTTACCAAGAGGTATCGTATTACCAATGAGTTGTGGAGGTCAGATAGGCAATCGCTTCATGTAAAATACTGGTATTCAGCTGCATCTTGTTAGACTGGAAGCCGACCCCAACATAGTTGGGAAAAGGCTAGACAGATGATGATGAGTTTGAAAAACACTAGTTTAATAAGCATTCTACTTACACAAGGAATTATTTGAAAATTGTGTTTTTCATAACGTATTTCTCTCTTTCAGTTAGATGATATTTGTTAAAATATTATACCTTGTATGGTATTATTAAGGTTCCGTACCCTTACGGGTGCCAACGAGACCCTATAACCAAGACTCCGCTGTCAATCCGTCTGTTTTTTGAAACTTAATAAGTAAACACATGAAATTCTCACAGAGTGTGTACACACGGCTACACGTCAAGCTATACAAAACCAGTTTGTCTTGGTCTCACTTTGTATGATATTTTCTCACAATGAACGGTCAGCCAATACTGGTTTTGCATAGCTTGATGTGTAGCCGTGTGTACTAATATGGCCGCTATAACGAATAATAAACAAAACAAATTTTAATTTAAAAATGAAACGGGGATTTTATTTAAGAAATAAGCAATGATGTTTTCGGCGTTTTTTGCTATATCTTAATAACGGCAACACATACAAACGTCGAACTAATTAATATAACTCGTAAGGTTCGCGGCCGTTTTTTTAACTTGACCAGTTTTTAACGTCTGTGGCTCTGTCAGATTATACACATCTATACTAATAATAAAGCTGAAGAGTTTGTTTCTGTTTTTATTTTATTGTGTTTGGACGCGCTGATCTCGAAAGCTACCCGTCGGAAAAAATTAAATAAAAAACATATTTTTGCATTTTGTTAGCCCAATTCTCTCGAGGAAGGCTAAAGGTTATTTGACATCATGTTACGACCCTTAGGAGGCGAGCAAAAAGAAATAAGTCACAAAGAACGCTAAGCGAAACGAAGAGCACGGGCAGGCGATGCGATGCGATGGGGCGGGTCGGAGGAACAAGAAATTTCACGCAGACAAAGTCGCGGACAGAAGCTAGTGACATCATATGAATGAACCCTTGAACTTACTGGATCATCATCAGCATCATCTGCCTATCCTTTTCACAACTAGGTACTTTTGGGTCTAGTGCCAGTCAAACCGGATGTAGCTGAATATCAGGGGCTCGCAAGGTAAGTCGCCGGCAGAAGATAAGTAGTACAATATATTTGTGTCATTTTCCCATACTAATTAGTAACGAAATCTCAGCGTTCTGATGCAGATTCTGATGTCACGTTGGATATTGACTCCAACATAATAAATGTAAACGATTAAAGACGAGGATGATGACTTTAAAACCAGTCGGTTTTATTCGACCTTGAAGCGTCTTGTTCACTTTAGCGGAACGCCCGACGCCGCTAGAATACCAATAGGGCTCATAAACTTCTTATCATTGCAGGAAAACAGGTTTAATTACATAAGTAACAACGTTGTTTTTCTGCTGTGTTTTGTTTGTTTTCAACTGCACTGTATAAGTTGGTTTTAAGGCCCCTCGCCCACGGCGACTTTTTCTAGCGATGCTGTCGCGCGTTTCATTAACGCGCGACAGCATCGCTACTAACGCGCGTTAGTCGCATTTGCAACGCGCTACAGAAGCGATGCCAACGCAGTACAGCATCGCGACTGTATCGATGCAAACGCGCGATCGGGGAGAGAACGGAGGGAGGGTGGCGCGGCGCGTGAGTGGAGAACCGAGCATCAGTGCAACTCGCATCGCGACAGTATCGCGTTTGCATCACGACTGAGAATCGTGGTGTGGGCGAGGGTAAACATCTAGCGACCGCATCGCGTCTGTATCAAATTATCAATGCGATCGCGCGACAACATCGCTACAAAAAGTCGCCGTGGGTGAGGGGCCTAACAGCGCTACCCTCTGGCACCGACGACGCCGTAGGAGGCGAAGTTATGGGACAACAAGATCAGCACCTGATTGCGTAACACTATCAATCTCAGTCTGAATCATTTTGAAGGATATTGCTAATCCATTGCTTCATATGTTCGAAAAATTTGTCTGCTCAACCATGTTAATAACGCAATGAATGTTCTTGAACTGTCAAAATTAAAGTACTGTGGTGTGTTACGCAATTACCCCACTGAAATACTGTCGTGGGCTCCGGTGCCAGCGACACGAAGAAGAACACCGCTATCAACTTTTAAATGTCTGAGCAAGGCCTTCAAAATTATATAGGTACATAGGAATTTGATTTAAAAGGTCTTAGGCGAATGTCTTGATATTATGCTTTTTGAATTGGCGATAGCACTAAGCTCCTTATTTATTCCATTCTATTTGCCGAGCTCCATTCAGCCAGCTAATTTCAGAATATTTATCGACTTCACAAAGGAAGATTCGAGATTTTTTTCCAATAATCGTGATGGACTCTCGTGTCTTCGCAAATATCAAAGCGATTATGATTAACAAGCAAAATTTATTTTTAAAAAAAATCAAATGTCAGTTGACCTCAATTAATGTCCTAAAGGTAATAAAAATGCTTTTGAGCTAATTTCGGACGATTATAAAAATAAGAGGAAAATCATAACTTAGTGTCTAGTGTATGATTCATTTAATTATTTTAATTGAACGTCTTTCCCGTTCATTCGACGTAGGTATTAAACAGTCATGAACAATTTGCTGTTCTGAGAATTTAAAACGAACGTGCATTACTTTCTCTTTAAAGTTTTGGTCTTTGAGACCTTTTGGACGCAGAGGCGCGACGCGACTCTAGTGAAATAATTTCTCAGAAAACTTCATGGAAATTGTTCTACCGGACTCCGGAGTCGCATCACGCCTGTCTACTGGGAGCCTTAATCTTCTTCTTCATGTCGCTGGGATGACTGTATTTTTTTTTTTTTTGAGGATGGGAAATCATCAAATGACCCCTCCCGCTCTGGGTGGAGCAGAAGGGAGTGTCAGACTCTTACTGACTAAAACCCACCCGTGTTCCTGCCTTAGCCCTTTATGTTCCAGGGCAGCGGTAACCCTTTCGGACGATCCCGCTACCCTGGCAGGCTTCGGCCCTATCGGGCCCCGTCACTTATGCTGACATCTCTGGATGACTGTATTTTAAATCTTGTTTACCCAAACTTTCTCATGTTAAAAAAAAAAACTTTGTCTCTTCCACGGCGTTGTCGGTGGCAACGCTGAGGTCACTTTGACTGCATGTTTTGGGACACAAAGGGTCGGATAGGAGGTGGAGCATGGTTTGTGACATAGATCCAATCACACCCTACTGCCCTTATGAGGACTTATGATGGATATACTTAGATTTTTCTACGCATGGAATGAATATGGAATAAGAGTAAGGGACAACAAAGAAACGAAGGATGGACTGTGTGAAAGATGATATAGCTAGAAAGGGGCTGACTACTGAAATTACGAATAATAATGAAGTATGGATGAAGAAGACATGCTGCTCCGACCCCAAATATATTGAGATAGGACATAGGAGCAAGAGAATGAAAGAAAGACACCTCATTCTATTCTAATGTTCTGAGTGAGGTAACGTTTGTGAGTTTGTACGAGTATGTAGGAGGTAATCTTCAGATCTACTGAGCCGATTCCGAAAATTCTTTCACTAATGGGAAGCTACAGTATTGCCGAGTGTCATAATATTATATTTATTTATTTACTAGCTGACCCGGCAAACGTTGTTTTGCAGTATAAATTATTTCTAGCTGCCCGGCGCTACTTCGTTCGCGTGGTGTCCTACCGCCTACGGGTTACCCTACTCCTACACTACTCCTAATCTACTCCTACCCTACTCCTATACTACTCCTACCCTACTCCTATAAGTAAAACGCTGATTGATTGATAGAACCTAGCGGACCCAGCAGACGTCAACCCACCCGAAAAAGCAGCGCCACCTACCGGGTCCAATTATGTATACAAACATTGTCCTGACAATAACGAACACAAAAAAAAAGAATTGTCCGATTTGGTGCAGTCGGTCGGAAGTTATGCGCGTACATACATTTCTGTGGTTTATTTTTATTTATACACTATATATGTAGATCGAGGATCTCCAACAAAGGATACACATATACA
Organism: Apamea sordens; assembly: GCA_945859715.1. NCBI lineage: Eukaryota > Metazoa > Arthropoda > Insecta > Lepidoptera > Noctuidae > Apamea > Apamea sordens. The sequence goes on from OX244001.1 coordinate 17,083,142, forward strand.
ATAGAAATTTACAATAATAAAAAAAGGTTCTATTACGTGTGCTCCTTCAATTACAGAAGACCACAGCATGCACATAAACTAGGTGTACACACGATAAAAATAGAGAATATAAATAATATGAATACAAATTATAAAATGAAGAAGGAAAAAAACAAAATTAACATATCAAGATTCAGCATTAATATTACAATTGTTTAGTTTAATAATAATTATAATTAATTTACATTTCAGAGAGAAGTAACATAGTTATATGCTTAGTTATTTTGCGGTGGCTAAATTCTTTTTGTATTTTGAAATGGGCTGGGTTATGTCCAGGTCACAGCGCTTTGACAACTCATTGTACTGCCTGCAGTCTCGGGAGAGCGGCGAAATTTCCCAGATTAGTTTTAGATCCTGAGACGCAAAATAAGTTGTAGCTGCTTTTCCTGCTAATAGTTCGCTGCAGTCTATGACTCCATTGAATACCTTGTGCAGTGGTATCATGTCTGCCGTTTTCCGTCTGTCTGCAAGCGAGACCATTTTGTAGTGCCTTAATCTGACTTTGTAGCTGATAACTTTTTTAGCTAAACGACTTCTTTGTAACATAGATGATATAGGAAACGTACAAGCACGGACACTTTCCAGGTGTTTAATGTATATGTCGTAGTGGGAATTCCAAACCTGGCTGCTATATTCAAGTATTGGCCGAACCAGTGTTTTAGATAATTTAATTCTCTCTCATTCTCAGCCTAATTTGAAGAAATGACTTGATTTTAAAACCTCTACCTGTAGTAATTTTTGTTGGCTAAGCGTATAATCTGTTACGGCTAAATTGCATGTAATAACACTTTGAGACGTTAAGAAGCATTTTGTTCGTTTTGCACCAGTTCGTCAGTCTATTCAGATCTTCCTGCAATAAGGCAGAGTCAAATTCAGTTAACATTGGTTTAATTATTTTCATGTCGTCGGCAAAAATATATTTTATGTTAACACATTCAAGGGGTTTGAAGATTTCTATATGGCGCCTGGCAAACAGGAAACATAATAAGATCAAACCCTGTAAAGTATCACGTATCCGAGATATTAACGTTCAAAGTTGATCACGTGACTCAATCAACATAGAGGTTGTAATGGCAATCATATCACTTGGTTTTAATAGGTTTTTATATTTTATTTATCCTTTTGATAGATTCTTTTATATTTTGTAAATGTGAGGACTTTGTAGGCCTTGTAGACTTTAGATCTGTAGATAATTTTTTATTTTATCAAGTACCTGGTACTTGTTGACAGGCCTACGCTGTCCACCCATACCTACTGCAATTTGAAAACATTGTAAAAGCCAATTATTTTTAAAAGAGTAACCGTGGAGTTTCTAATCGGCTCTTCTCCATGGGAAACGACCAATTGGAACCGTGCACCTAGCTTCTGATGTTTCATAAGTGCCCATGTAGGTTTATGTTGTAGGTGCCAGAGTTTCTCTAAGAGATTTTTTTAAAGATATTGGTATTCTCACGGTTGCATCACAATTCATCTTCGCCAACATTTTATATATTAGGCAAAATTTGCACTTGTACACTAAGAACAGTGATATTCACAGTGTTAACACTAGAAATAAGGACAAACTACGTGCCCCCTTTCACCGGCTTCATAAGGTTCATAACTCATTTGTTGGGCTTGGTATAACCTTTTATAACAAGATACCCTCTTCTTTGCTAGACTTGCCTTTCAATGCGTTTAAAGCTCAAGTAAAATCTAACCTTTGCTCAAAGGCTTACTATTCCATCAACGACTACTTACACGATAAGAATAGTTGGTCGCCCTAATTAACTCAAGACAATGTTCATGTTCTTTCTCCAGAATCAGCTTACTGACAGGTTATTGTTATTAGTATTAACTTATTTATTTATTTTACTTCAATGGTCCTAGTTTTTCATCTGTGACTCAAGTGGCAGCTATGTGACCAGAACCCAGCTATGCATAAATATGTAAGCTGTCACGCCCTTTATGCCTGGAGGCTTTTATTTAGGTAGTAAGTTTTTATTTCCATTTGAATTAATTATTTTTCAGCTTGAGTACGTATAGTTTTTATTATATTTGTTGGTATATTGGCGTGGCTAGCTGACATATTTTTATGGCAAATAATTTAAGTTTCTTGTAATGTTAATGACTGAACATAGGTTCCTAGTATTGTATACATGCACTATATTCTAACTGAACAGACAGCTGTGCTGCTGGGAAGTTTGTTCCGCCACTTCTTCTTCCCAGCGATAGCACTAGGAAGTGGTGAAGGGCGGGCGTTTTTGGGGGACTGTCTTTTGTAATTTTGACGTTCGAAAAGTGCTGACTCTCAGCCTAATTTGAATAAATGACTTTTGATTTGATTGATTTGATTATGTGAAATAAAATATTTTGATCAACTTTGAACGTTAATATCTCGGAAATGTGGTAGTTTATATTATGTTTGCTGTTTGTATTGACGTCAGATATCGATTTACTTATATGAGTTGTCGCCATTTTCAAAATGGCGGAATGTTAGGTAAGCCACGGATCTTCAAAGCCCTGTCGGGCAGAAGCTAATCATCATCATTTGCCGCTGGGAACAAGCTAGTTGTTCCCAAATACGTTGGTGTCGGCTTCCAGTCTAACCGGATGCAGCTAAATACCATTATTTTACACGGAGCGACTGCCTATCTGACCTATCGAACAGAAGCTAGTATTCAATTAAATTAACGACCCATTTGTATAATTGTATGGCTGACATCAGCAGACAAAAAAAAAAACAAATCAAGGAATTCAAATAACCACATTTTTTTTGAGGTTTAATACGCAGATAAAATATCAGCTTCTCAACCACGTGTGTGAGTGAGACACGTGAGATGAAGAGGCCAAAGATCATATCTGAGGCAGGCGCAAAAACATAACAGCCAATGTGATCGGAGAAAGTAGTTCCGCAACGAGGAAACCAATGAATGAGTGACTAATCATGTTGTTTGATACAAACACAAAAGATTGGCCTCTACTTTTGAATATCAGAGTACTCATTAGGGTTCCGTAGCCAAATGGCAAAAAACGGAACCCTTATGGTTTCGTCATGTCTGTCTGTCTGTCCGTCCGTATGTTACAGCCACTTTTTTCCGAAACTATAAGAGTTATACTGTTGAAACTTGGTAAGAAGATGTATTCTATGAACCGCATAGATTTCACATAAAAATAGAAAAACCGGCCAAGTGCGAGTCGGACTCGCCCATGAAGGGTTCCGTTACGTTACGATTTATGACGTATTAAAAAAAAACTACTCACTAGATCTCGTTCAAACCAATTTTCGGTGGAAGTTTATATGGTAATGTACATCATATATTTTTTTTAGTTTTATCATTCTCTTATTTTAGAAGTTACAGGGGGGGGGACACATTTTACCACTTTGGAAGTGTCTCTCGCGCAAACTATTCAGTTTAGAAAAAAATGATATTAGAAACCTCAATATCATTTTTGAAGACCTATCCATAGATACCCCACACGTATGGGATTGATGAAAAAAAAAATTTTGAGTTTCAGTTCTAAGTATGGGGACCCCCAAAATTTATTGTTTTTTTTCTGTTTTTGTGTGAAAATCTTAATGCGGTTCACAGAATACATCTACTTACCAAGTTTCAACAGTATAGCTCTTATAGTTTCGGAAAAAAGCGGCTGTGACATACGGACGGACAGACACGACAGACAGACAGACATGACGAATCCATAAGGGTTCCGTTGCCATTTGGCTACGGAACCCTAAAAAACAACCATAAACTAATACTAATACAATACTTAGAAATGACACATTAAATTTTTTTTTCATCAAACCCATACGTGTGGGGTATCTATGGATAGGTCTTCAAAAATTATATTGAGGTTTCTAATATAATTTTTTTCTAAACTGAATAGTTTGCGCGAGAGACCCTCCCAAAGTGGTAAAATGTCCCGCCCCCCCCTGTAACTTCTAAAATAAGAGAATGATAAACCTAAAAAAAATATATGATTATGATATAATATATGATAATGGTACGGAACCTTTCGTGCGCGAGTCCGACTCGCACTTGGCCAGTTTTTTTTACTACGGGAAGCCATTTTTTGTATTAGTTACTGGAGGTACAAAACCTGCTGAATTGTTTATTAGTTACTAGCTGCGCCCCGCGGTTTCACCCGCATAAGTTTCGATCCCGTGGGAATATCGGGATAAAAAGTATCCTATATAAATATGTTAATCCTGGTTATAAACCATATGTGTGCCAAATTTCATCCAAATCCGTTCTGTAGTTTTTGCGTGAAAGAGTAACAAACATCCATCCATCCATACAAACGTTCACGTTTATAATATTAGTAGGAAGTATACAGGATTAACACAGTTATCCATAATTTTCTTTGGACGATAAAAACAATTTCTTCGGCCTTCATCGCCAAGTAAATGTTCCTTGTTACGCAACGTTGTTAATGACGTTTTATCTCCATGCTGTGCTGCGTTACATCACAGCATAGATGGAAAGTGTCATCAACGGTGACTTTCACTGTGCGGTGTAGCTAGTTTGTTATGGTACTTAAGCTGTTGCGTTTTTTTCGAACGAGTTTGGGTCAGCTGTTTTTTTCCTAGTCTATCTTTTTATAGAAAAAAGATAGACTAGGAAAAAAACAGCTGAGTGAGCAGTCTAGTGCCTACCATTACTTTTTAATACACTGGATTGACAGGCGTGCTGTGATTGGTTGATAGAAATAGATTAATAAAAAATAATAGATTTTAGAGAAAAACAGAATAAGGCCCGCTTGCACCACGTTTCATTAAACATGTTCAGCGCTAAACGAAATCAAAATATAACGTTGTTTGTCAATCTTGCTGTCAGATAAAGTATGGAGTATTAATAGGCTCTCAGAAACTAGGATTAAGGATTTTTAACTTATGACACTCTTGTGTAGTTTGAGTCGAAGATCGACAGTGTAAGGCTCCGTACACACGGCGATCAGCCGGTCTATTCTGTAAAAATCTCACAGTGTAAAATTAGGTGAACTGAGTTGTCATTCCATCTGATGCTATGGATTGACACTATTGATAGCTCACTTCACCTAAGTTTTCACTGTTAAATTTTTATAGAATAGCACTACAGTACGATATTTTACGGTGAAAAGTTGGGATCACATGAGCACATCCCGCTGATCATACAGTTAAAAACAAAGACAGTATGAAACTGCCATGAATCAACCATGCTGTCTATCCCATACCTAGCCGGTGCCCAACTACGCTGGAGTCGGCTTCCAGTCTAACCGGACGTTGCATTTTACATGCAGCGACTGCCTATCTGACGTCCACAACCCAGTTATGGAGTATAACTGCCATATGATACCTATATCATCATCATCTGCCTAGCCTTTTCCCAACTATGTTGGGGTCGGCTTCCAGTCTAACCGGATGCAGCTGAATACCAGTATTTTACATGGAGCGACTGCCTATCTGACCTCCACAACCCAGTTACTGGGTAATACGATACCCCTTGGTAAGACTGGTTGTCAGACTTTCGGGCTACTGACTACCCGTAACGACTGTCAAAGATCCACGAATGACAGTCGGGACCAACGGCTTAACGTGCTTTCCGAGGCACGGAGGGGTCTCGGTATGTAAAGATGGTCACCCATCCACAGACCAACCGCGGCAAGCGTAGCTTAACCTCTCCGATCGACCTGTGCGGCTGTTATTATTTAGCCACGGGCCCCTCTTCCTATATCACGATTGATACCTATATCATGTACAGAAAAATATCGTACTGAATAGCTTGTGAACCTATCTGACATCCACAACCCAGTTATGGAGTATAACTGCCATATGATACCTATATCATGTACAGAAAAATATCGTACTGAATAGCTTGTGAACTGTGTCTAAGTAGGATTAAAAATAATTGAGGTTTAACAATAGCTTACCATTATGAAGTAAAACTACTGTGTGGTGTTGCCCGCTCCGCCCCCTGCAACAATTAATTTAAATATGTCATATTTATAACTGATTATTGTTTATGTACAGGGAAGAATGGAAAGCTATGGGGGAGACCTTTGCCCAACATTGCGACAATCGACGTCGAATAAAAAAGTAACTGATTTCGTCATGGCATTTTACCAGTACAAAATTACGGGATCTTCGCACTTCCTCACATTTTAAACTTAGCAAATCGTGGGTAGCTAGTTGCTCAAGTACATAAACATTCAACACAAAAATCTACCATATTTTGGCTATTCTCCGACCATCGTAGATGCTTATCCGTGAATTTTATTGCAGAAACCAGCAGTAACAGTAATAATTGCTTTTAGTGCAATTACGAGCAATACAAAAAAACAAATGTGCCAGTTCAAACTTTACACATGTTGGGTTAAAAGTAAGTCATTGAACTTTTCTGGAAGTGGGTTAAAAGTTAAATTTAGTAGCACTCGTTGGTTCTTTGTACATTTTTCTTTAGCAATCAATCTTTCGAGGCTATACGATTCGATTTTACGAGGTCGTTGGTCTATAAGACTAGTAAATGCGGCATTATAGCCTAGAGAACCAATGTTACATTATCCTACTTATATTATAATTGCAAGTTTTTGAGGATGGATGGATGGAAGGATGGATGTACGTTTGTTACTCTTTCACGCAAAAACTACTGAACGGATTTTGATGAAAATTTACAGTAATATAGCTTACACATCAGAATAACACATAGGATACCTTTTATCCCGATAGTCCCACGGGAGAGACACTTATGCGGGTGAAATCGCGGGGCGCTGCTAGTAACTTTATAAGACAAAGGTTTTTGATCTCGGCCTCACCAACGTGGAGGTCGGAAATTACGCGAATGTACTTCCGGGATAAAAAGTATCCTTCCTAACCCAGGTCATGGTCTACCTGCGTGCCAAATTCAATACAAATCCGTTGAACTGTTAAGGCGTGAACAGCCGTTCGATTCTGTAAAGATCTCACCGTGAAACGTTAGGTGAAGTGAGCTTAGAGTGAGTGTCAATCCCTTGCATTAGTTGGAATGACAACTCACTCTACGCTCACTTCACGTAAGTTTTCACGGTGAGTTGGTTACAGAATCGCAGTGCTGGTAACATAAAGACAATGTTACTTTCGCATTAATTTATACTCGTAATTTTAGCATGGATTTCAATGGATCCAGATAATCCAGATAATTGCGTAACACACTAACAAATAGGAATGGCTTTAATTTTGACAATTCAACAACATTCATTGCGTTATTTGCGTTGTTGAGCAGACAAATTTTACGAACCTATAAAGCAATGAATTAGCAATATCCTTCAAAATGATTCAGATTGTGATTGATAGTGTTACGCAATTATTATTATTAACCTTTTCACCGCCAAGCACTTCTATAGAAGTTCGGGATTTTCGTGCCACCAGCGCCACAACTTCTATAGAAGTTGTTCATTTTAACTATCTTATTAAAATAAATTTACTGTGATTAAAAGCTTTGTTTCATAAGATAGCACTGTCTACTACCCTGTTTTTTATTTTTCTACACAAAATAAGCCCTAGTTTGTCCCAAAATCGGCAAAAACAGAAACTCCGAATTTTGTTACTTTCCTCAGAACGCCAATCACTTCATATCAAGTTGGCCAGTGATGTGCCGTGAAAGGTTGATTTCACCATTGAAATATTTATAAATACAGAAAGTTACGAATATCGAAAACAATTTGAGGTCAATAAAATATGAACTTAGTTATCTACTTCATTACAAAGGATAGTAGATGAATTTCGACCTTCAGGTAGATGCCGATACGTAATTATAAAGTTGTTACCAATTCTTGTCGATAGTTATTTTCCCATCTCTACAAAACAATTGGTCGTCTATGCCCCTGTGCGCCACCGAGTGCCACGAACTACTATAGAAGTTGGTCAGTGACGTCATAGGCGTGCGGCTGTCAAGGTCACTTTGGCATAGTGCAGCACAAAATCGGATTCGCGCGCACGCATCTTTCTTTCTTTCACTACGAAACAAATAGAAAAATGAGTGAAGAACTTGATTCGGACGAACTTTAAACGTCGTGGGTTTTTTCAAAATTTTTAATTTTGATTAATTTTATTTCTGACTTTTTAGAGAGCATATACGAATTGTAATTGCTGATGAAAACCACATTTAAATCGGACAATTCGTTTTAATATTATTGCAATATTATTTTGCACTAATATTGTAGCGCCCTCTAGTGAGTTACAGCCATGACACCTATCTAAGAACATGAACTCATCAAACACAAACCTATTATTGAAAACCGCATCAAAATCGGATCATTAGTTTAGAAGATAGGTGGGAACATTACTTTGCACAAACACACACACACAAACATCTCTCACCCTAAACGCATATACCTGCTCCGTTCCGTCGTGGGTAAATAGAGAAACGCAATTAAAAATTCTGCCACTTAGATACCTACGGTAAAAAACGTTGACTGAAGTTATTAAAAAAACACAGGAATAAACAAAAATAGAAGAAAGAAAGACCATAGACCCCATCCCTGATCAGAATCGAATTCAACGTGCCCTCAGTGCCAATAACTTGATATGAAGTTAAAGAATGAGATCATGAAACAAATAGAGATGTACCCCATTCCTTATAGTTCTAATTGAGTTATGTATTAGTTTCTTTGATACTTCCTCTCGAGGAGTTCCTCTCGAGGCGCGCCTGAGTACGGACGTGTGCATAGTGGCTTACTTTCTGTTATTCTAATTTCGAGTGATAATAATTGCGATTGGCTATTCCGTCTAACTTACGATTCCTTTTTCCTCTTGTAAGACATTTACGAGTGAACTCCGCCCATTGGGACGTCCTAGAGTGAAACAAAGATATTTGTGTCAGTATCTGCATTGTTTGAAGACTCCGGATTCGTGCCTGCTTATGTTGGATTCGAACCTGCGGCGGCGCGAGTCTTCGAATATTGCGTGGCGGGGGCCCCTTCCACCGAGCCAACCGCGCATAGTAACCCGGCGGCGAAATCTCTGTACACTTGCTACGCGAGACAGTCCTACCGGCTACGCCGATACGCTTACGTCACCTGCACGGCTACGAGCTGCTACGGCCTACGCGCTCATCATTCTCTATTGCCTACGAGCCACAACATCTGCTACGCACGCGTAAATTCCGACGTAAGCTGTTATTTAATACGTTCGGCCCTATAACGCGATGCCTCGCACGCCACGTACACCGCCGACTAAGAGTCCCCCCCCCGCTAAGGCTATTCTTGATACACAGTCCGAGCCTGACCTGTCTACAGCGGGTATCGGTGAGAGTGAGCTGGTTAATATCAATATTAGTTCCCGCACCCGCAAACGCATGAGATCAGACGACCAATGCCCCGATAACCAATTTGATGAGATTAAAACCATGCTACAGACCTGGAAAGCTGAGCAGGACATTGTCTTAAAGAAGTTGACATCTGATGTAGCAGCGCTTAAAGTTCAAAATGATGAAATCAAGGAGACGAATCAAGAGATTGAAAAGTCTATGTCTCTAATAAACAAGAACTATGAAGAAATGAGGAACAAAATACATGATTTCGAAAAAGAACGTAAGGAATTTATTGACTGTATTCTTAGCCTGGAAAATAAGGTAAAAGACATTCAACTCACCTCGCGCACGTCAAGCATTGAGATCAAAAATGTGCCAATGCCTGAAAAAGAATCTGTAAAAGATCTTGTTTCCTTGATAACTAATATCAGTACAACAATGCAACTGGACATCAAGCCATCTGACATTCGGGATGTATATCGCCTTCCGGGAAAAGCTGATACCACCAGGTCTATTTTTGCCGAGTTCAACTCTGTTTCCTTGAAAAATGACCTACTTTTGTCCACCCGTTCATACAATAGAGGTCGTGCCTTGGAAGAGAAGCTGAACACGGAAACCTTCGGCCTACCTGGTAAGCGACAACCTGTCTACATCGTGGAATACATGCCCCCAACTACAAGAAAATTATTTTATTACGCCCGTGAGTTTGCGAAGGCAAACAACTACACATTTTGCTGGTGTTCAAATGGAAGTGTCTTTCTACGGAAAGACAAAGGCACGAAGCAAATTCGCATTGAGTCAGAATTATCCCTCAATAAATTAAAGTCCCAGCAGTGACTAACTGGCTCTGCTGGAAAGTCTATTAGCCATGTTTTGATTAAGATTTATCAGTACTTTTTTGTTTTTGTTTTCTCTTTTCTTTCTTTATTATTAATATCTGTTATGTTGTACAAACTGTTAACCATCACCGTAAAGACTGGTTATAATATTATGTCAAGCATTTTAATGTTGCTCATAAATACCACACTCAAGAACACATCTCACACAATGCTATTCTTATCACACACACACACTCATACCACGCTTGATGATGCATTTATGTTCCAGACTAGTTATCGCTCACTACTCACACAATTTAATTGTCACATAATACTACTCACTCCCGTTGTACATCACCAACAGCCATCACCCGCCTACTCATCTCAGTACGAGTACATGCACAATAATATCACTGGAATATGGCCACCCTGTACCCATTTAAAAGAGACCTTGCCTTCCCGCCAGAAATGTTCTTATGCCATAAATACCTACGATATTTTACTAAATAGAAATGGATAGTATAAATGAAATAAACAGTGAACTCGATAATCTGACAATATCCAAATCGTTTAAATGTTCTCCTGAGTCGTGTTCAGGTAAATTAGGAAACAAAAACGGGTTAAAAATATTTCACATAAACGTGCGAAGTATTAACAAAAATTTTGATCAAATCCTAGCATTATTGTGCCGTCTTAACTTTCAGTGCGATATCCTTGTACTATCTGAGTGTTGGCTCAGTGTAGCGCCTGTCCTCCCCATACTTGACGGCTATATTTCATACTGCACAAAAAACATAAATAACCAAAATGATGGGGTTGCTATCTATGTCAAAACTGATATTGTGTGTGAAGTAATAGAACCGCAATTCATCGGAGGAAATTGTCTAGTGTGTAAAATAGGATTAAAGTGTTGTATAGTTGCACTGTATCGCTCACCTTCATTTACAAACATCACTAACTTTAATAATAGTCTCCAGAATGTTCTTGCAACATTGACAGGTTTCTCTTCGGTTGCGGTTATGGGCGATATGAATATTGATATAAAGACCGGGAGTTCTGACGCATACTGTGGAGAATACCTGACATTAAGTGCTATGCATGGTCTTCTCCCCGCTCATTTATTCCCAACGCGACTAAATAACTGTATTGACCATGTACTACTTCGCACAAATGCCCCTGCCATAACAATGGTTTTGGAGACATACATCACTGATCATTTGCCCCTTATTCTCTTTATCGAGAACCAAAAACCGAGATTAAAACCTCCTAAGACAGTTAAAAAAGTGGACTACGCGGCTGTACAAACTGAAATAGATGATACGGACTGGACACCTGTCTTCAACGCTTCTGACGCAAATATGGCTGCTGATATACTAGTCACTACCCTATCTACAATTATTAAAAACCACACCCAGGTTCTCACTATCCCGCGGAAAAATAGAAATGTAAAACCCTGGATTACTCCAGGGCTTCTAAAATGTATAGCTCACCGTGATAATCTCCATAATCAAGCCAGCAGTTCCCCAGAAAACTCCATATTAATGATTACTTATAAAAGGTACCGCAATTATTGCAATGACCTACTACGGCGGTTAAAACAAAACTCTGAGAGAGAAGAATTCGCGAAAGCGAAGAACAGTCCAAAGTCAACTTGGGATGTAATCAATAAGGTGGTGAATCTAAAACCTAAACCTGCCCCACCCTTCGAACTCATACATCTTAATGACCCTAAATCCTCTCTTAACAAAGCTAACAACTTTTTTGCTAGTATTGGCAGGGAAATGGCTGACAAAATTTCTAGCAACCACTCCACTCCTAGCAGTATTGCTCCTCCAAATAATCGTAGTAATTCTAACTCTATGGTTATACTAGAGACTGACGCAGACGAGGTCGAGAGTATAATAATTAATTTAAAATCAGATTGCGCAGTGGGATGGGATGGTATCCCTGCCGGTATAATAAAATCATCTCGTCAAACCCTAGTCCCTCTTATTACACATGTCTGTAACCTGTCCATCACGTCGGGTATTTTCCCAAAGGTTTTTAAAAAGGCAGTTGTGCATCCAGTTTATAAGTCGGGTGACAGAGGCAGTGTCAATAACTATAGACCAATATCAGTCCTTCCAGCTCTATCCAAGGTTCTGGAGCGTATATTAAACAAGCGTCTAACACGGTATATTGAAGCAAATAATTTAATATCTGGGAACCAATATGGTTTCCGAACTGGGATATCCACGGAGGATGCAGTATTGGCTCTTACAGAACATGCTATTCGGAAGTTAGATAAAAAGCAAAAATGCTTGGGACTGTTCCTAGACTTGGCTAAGGCTTTTGACACTGTCTCTGTCCCTATCCTTCTAGACAAGCTGGAACGTGTAGGAGTTAGGGGTATACCTTTAAGAATCTTTGCTGACTATCTGAGTGATCGTGTACAAGTGGTGAAGATAGGGGAACATGTTAGTAGTGAGGAGGCTATCAACTGCGGTGTTCCGCAAGGAAGCATTCTGGGCCCCACACTATTTATTGTATTCATTAACGAATTATGCGATATGCCCCTGCTAAACTGTAAAATATTCACTTACGCTGATGACACAGCTCTCATTGTGAACGGAGTGGACTGGTGCCAAACAAAGCAAAATGCTGAAAATGCTCTTAAAATTATAATGAAATGGCTGTCAAATAATCTTCTAACACTGAATATTGATAAAACCCTATTTATCCCCTTTGCTATGCGAGCAGACCATCTGCCTCCGCCGACTTTCAAGGTTAAAGCACACTCGTGTCTGCTGCCTGCTCCTGACTGCTGTTGCTTATATATAACCAGATCTCCCTGCGTTAAATATTTGGGAGTATATATAGACCAGAGTTTCCGTTGGCATAAACAAATTGAAACCGTAACCACACGGACTCGAAGACTCATATTTATATTTAAAAGACTTCGTCAAACAGCGGACACAAAAACCCTACAAATGGTGTACCTGACTCTATGCCAGTCCTTATTATCGTACTGTTTGACGGTATGGGGTGGAGCTCCTAAAACAGCAATCCTACAGCTTGAGATCGCCCAGAGGGCTGTACTAAAGGTTATGACGAGAAGACCTTACCGATACCCTACGGCTGAACTTTACGCCGAATGTAAAGTTCTCACGGTGAGGCAACTGTTTGTTCACATGACCATAGCCCGTAAACACAAGTCGCGGCCCCTGCAGGAGCCTCAAGGTAGAATTAAGTATACAGTTTTTAAGCCCGACCGAACAAGAACCTCTTTTGCGGGTAAACACTATTTTATCCTTAGTGTAAGACTGTACAATAAGACGAACAAACAGTTGGATATATTTCACCTCAACAGAATAAAGTGCAAAATGAAGGTAAAGGATTGGCTTACTTCTTTAACCTATAAAGAAACAGAGGATTTGCTGGATAGCTGAACTGCCTAAATCATTTCATTCACACCACTCGCAGCATTATGCACACATCCGCAACTTACCAACGCACACACATACACTCTCTCACACTACACTTACCCTAACACTACACTACACTCACCCATACACTACACTCACCCATACACTACACTCACCCATACACTACACTCACTTCCCCACACGTATTATAACAGAGAAAATAGGATGGTAATTTTATTCTATTTTAGTACTTGTCATAACTTTATCTAAGTTATGACAAGTACGTAGTAGTTAAGTAGTAAGTAATTTTTAAATTATTCGTTTATTGTGCAATGTAATAGTGAGTCGGGCCTCACATAGGTGAAGGTCTGAGAGGAACGCTGACACCTGAGGTACAGGATATGTCCTAGTTTGGGTGTCAGGAGTTTCACATAACGTGCATATACTTTTGCCTATTTATATAAGGATATAAGTTATTTAATTACAAAATGCATTGTTAACCATTTTTCTCTCCTTATTGTATTAGGCTTATGAAATAAATTATTATTATTATTATTATTATACTCATAATTTATACTGTTTTTTCTTATTAAGGATACTGTGAAATAAAACAAATCTGGAAATATTTAATCAGTTTTTATTTATATTCGTAAAATCAACTTTAAATCTTAACTTTACGCGTACAAATCTTATTCATCGATATGACGATATTCCCATCACTACTGTTTACTGTATATTTAGTTCCTTATACATTTATAGCTTGGCGCTCGGCGAGGCATTGCGTTTTGTGTACGTTGGCGGCGAAAAGGTTAATTTGACGGCACGGTTGGCGCAGTGGTTAATAGGTTGACTGTTGCGCTGTGTGTCACGGGTTCGATTCCCGCACGGAACAAATATTTGTATGACCTACAAGTAGTAGTTCCGGTTCTGGCTGTTTGTGTATGTGAGTTTAAATGTTTGTAAACGCTCCCACGATACAGGAGTAATTCCTAGTGTGGGGCAGTTTCTTAAAAAAAAAAAAAAAAATTAGGGTGCAGTTCTGCACATTACACACTGGCAATTACGGATTTAATTCTCGTTTTGACTGAAGTTCCATCGTAGCAAGTTAAAGTCGAATGTTTCAGACTCAGTTCATAATGTATCAGGTGCAATATCCCACGCTTGCAATAAAAGACTAATGGGAATGTGTCACTCCGCAATTGGCACGTGATAACAAGCAGACGCTAGCTAGTGTTTCTGAGTAAGTACTGTGCAGCATAGAAACTTTATGGGAACAGCATGGCATTCACAAACTTTTGACAGGTTTTCGAGTCGAAAATCACACATTTTCGGTTACCTGCCGGTCGATTCTGTAAAAATCTCACCGTGAAAACTCAAGTGAAGTGAGCTTGATGTGAGTTGTCAGTAGTGTCAATCCCTAGCACTATTTGGAATGACAGCTCACTCCACGCTCACTTCACCTAAGTTTTCACGGTGAGATGGTTACAGAATCGCGCTGCTGATTTGCCTAATCTCCGACCACAAATAACAGTCGGAAGAAGTGATCGTACTAAATTTTCGGATTTGTGAACAGCGTTTAGCGGACTTTCAATAGCTTTAATTGAGCAAAATCAAATGAATGAATGAATTAATTAATTAATTAATTGGGCAAAATCAAAGGTCATTTATTCAAATTAGGCTGATTATTAGCACTTTTCGAACGTCAAAACTATATAAGACAGTCCCCCAAAACGCCCGCCCTTCACCAATTCCTAGTGCTTTCGCTGGGAAGAAGTGGCGCAACAAACTCCCCAACAATGATGATGTTCGATTCGGCTCGGAAGCGCATCGAAAGGTTTTGAATAGCTATGCTGGTCTTTTGGATTACCAAAAACATGAAGCAGCGTCTCCTCGCGTCCTGTGCTGTCATATGCTGTGCTGGCGTGGTGTGATGCGTATGTCTGTGTTATAGTTAAGAAAAAGAGCTGTGTCCACGAGAACACTGCCGACAAACTGTCCTGCAGTTTGGCAGAAGAACTGTGTATTCCCATCTGTGTACTCTTTTGTTGCAATAAAAAAAAAATTAAAAAAAGAAAAATATATTCGTACATACACGGTTTAGTAATAGGTTCGCGTCGGGGTTGTTACATTACAGACCTGTTATCGTTGGTGAAATGTTGCCTTTCGAGGAAGACAGAGGTGATTGTATGTTACGATTTCTCCAAAGTGTGAGTCGCTTTGTTTGACGACTCCTAAGAAGTCAGCTGATGATGGCAAAACATCAAGTCAAGAAGACGACAGGGCATTTGGCTATCTAGCAGTCCTTTTTATAACTGCTTGCAGACACCAAATTGAAAATGAAAAAATCATTGAAGTCATTCCATAGAACCAAGTTGGATGAGTTTTTTTTTTCTACCCTCATTTAGTGCTTTGTGCGTATTGTCTTTCAGGAAGCTTTGTTAGGTAAACAAAAACTCCTTTCAATAAGTCTAAAAAAGGATTTTTCTCGCGATTTCCTTTTTACCCTTTGTTTACCCTAACAAGGAACAGAACAAGCCTTAAAACTTCAGAGTTAGCCTGTCGGCAACCGATAACTTTTATAATACACGTCAGCAAGTTTTAAACATGCAGATTATGTATTATTAACTTGTCTTTTGTTACAGTTTAACATGAACTGACCTAATTTCGTGGCATGACCTGCTTTAATGCCTAGTTTAAAAAAAGTAGTCATGCGTTTGGTCGAAAATGTTATAGTACTATCGCCAAAATCTATATCTGACCACCGTAAGGACTATTCCTGCTTGCAGTGCATATTATTAGTCGACCTAAAAAGGATCCTATTTGTTTTACTTACGGATGTGCACGGGATTTTGTTTTCAAAATGGTCAGATATAGGTTTTGGCGATTGTACAGACGCCAGAACATCAAGCTACCAGAAACTGACAATTTTTCCCAGTCAACCTTGAACCTAATACTTTAGCGATAAGATTGAAAATATATGATATTTAATTTGAATATATTATATAAGAAATTTGACAGATATGTAGTAACGTTTGACAGTATTTGCATGAAATAAATGTCAAATTTTCAAAATTATTCCTCGAATAAAGTTATCAGATGATTGAAAAATCAGCCCTTAGAGCAATAAGTATTCGAACCAATTTTTAAGTTAAACTAAGTTTTTTTTTTTTAGCGTTTTCCATTTTTATGACTTAAAAATGATTTATACCCATTTTCGAGTTAATGGAAGCAAGCAGTAAAATCTACCCCTTAAACTGTATTACCCTTTTCCACCCCGGTAGAAGTCAATTTTCGATAAACTCTGTTATACTTTATTATTTATTTTGGTCTTAAGTATACATACTGAGTGTAGAGTTTATTCTACTTCCATACAAACTTTGACACGCCCAATCTTCCTTTAGGGTAGTTTAGAAAAACAAAAAATGAAAAACTTCATAATGTACTTAGATAAGTATTAATGCCCAGTTTCAAGTTTATTAACTCAAGGAATAAGATTTTTCGTAAAAACAACAAAATACCTTGTTACAACAAAATACCTTGTGAAATATTGCAATTAAATTAAAGAAAATTTATAACTTATATTAAAATTACACTTTGTAAGCAAGGATATTACAAATTAGAGGATTATATCCAAGATAAGAATGTTTGGAAACATGCTGGTCCTGCTCCATAGAACAATCTCTAGAATCTAGACAAAATCAAACTGGTTACCGCTAATGTAATTGTATAATTTATTCTTTTTTTTTTTCTTTGACTTTGATTTACATTCTGTAATTGCTTAAAGTCACACCCGGACTTATTACTCCTTATTTATTTATGAAAATCGTTTACTTTTGGAATGTTTGTAAACATGTGAGCACCATGTATCTATCACATATTATGTAGTTAATTTATATGTCATGGTTTCATTAATCCATTTTAATTCTTTTACCTATTGTGGTATAGTAATTTTATTTTTAGGTGCATCGTCTTCACATATAATTATATAATTAATGTATGCAAAATATTGTAAAACATTTTAAGAGTAACGGTGGAGTTTGCCCATTCTTCTCCATACGAAAACTACCTTTTGGAAGGGGAATAGAATAGGGGAATTTTATTTTAATTTAATTTTTGACGTTCAAAAGTGCCTTTTATGTGCCTATTTGAAATAAATGATTTGACTTTAAACAAAATCTCCCCTTTTCATCCCCTTAAAAGGTACCCTTCTTAGTGCTCCGCTACATTATAAAAGGAAGCCGTGTGCAAAATTTCACATGCCTAGTTCCAGTAGTTTCGGCTGTGTGTTGATATGTCAGTCAGTTTCTCCTTTTATACCATATTATTAGATAAATATAGTAGTACTTAATATGATTTATTATTTTAAGTCTATTAGCTTATATTAAGTAAATATTATCTAATTTGAAAATAAAAAAAAATAGCATGCATAACAAGGAAGCTAAAATATTTGGTAGTTAGTAAGTACAACAATGAATGAAGTGAGATCATCACTAAGTGACAATTAAGTTTTTCTTCGCATTCATTCACTCTGAAGGTCGTAGAAGTTAGGTAAAGATTTTTTCCGCAAAACCACAAAGCCACATTATCATTAGTTTGCGAACACACCTTTGTAGTTTATCAACCTTTACGAAAAGTTAACATTTACTCGCTAATGCTTCAACTTGGATCAAATTACGTTGTTGTAGTAATGATAAATGATTTTATTTTTGTAAGTAGGTTTGTACAAACACTTTTACACGTCAATCATATTTTAAACTAGATGAGGTCGGCGTTTCCTATCTGACTAGTCTGAGAAGAAAGGCCGAAACAAACTCAGACGTCACAGTCTCTTTTAAAGTCCAGACATAATCTTGGTCAGATCATGTGAAGACCATGTAGATTAATGTCTGAGGTGGTTTTTTTGAGGAAAGAACTAAACAGTTTGAGAGGACCTGTCCAGTCACTGCACGCATTTATCAGAAATCGTGCAGCTCAACACAACACTTAAGGAGCTCGACGATTCGACTAACAATACCAAAGAAAGGACATTTGGGTAGTATAATAACATTCATACATAACATACATAAGCAGCTGATAATGTTCCCACTGCTAGGACCCAGGCTTCCTCTGGGCCGTACCCCCCCGCGCTGACCCAGTGCCGGTTGGTGGATGTCACGTGTCTTCGAATTTTTGTTTACAGGACATGCCGGTTTCCTCACGATTTTCCTTCACCGTTTTGAGAGCAGTGGTGATGAAATAAATTATACAAAGTAATGTGCTTGGCTGGGATCGAACCCACAACCACGACACGAAGTCGGGGCCGTTACCACTGGGCACAACTGCCCTTTTAACATCCATAGTCCATACCTTATACAGCCAAACACATTCCATACAGGACTTCCTTCATTTTCTGTTGTTGGGTAACAATTGTTAAGAATGGCATGCCATGCTAGTACGTAAGTTTATAAGTAACAAATAACTGACCGGTGTACTAAAGGTACACCACTGCCTGCCCTGTCGGAGATTACAGGTGTGATGTTATGTTTATTATTAACAGTACGTCATGACCTTGATTGTTTATCTGAAATGTTTGGATCAGTGAAGGGATGGATTCCATTAGGTAATGGCACTTGTTTACTAAAGTAATATATATACATAATAGAAATAACAGTATACACTGTTACAGTTTCCCACATCTTGGCATGTAAAGATTCTCATACTCATTCACGGACCAACCGCGGCAAGCGTAGCTTAACCAGCCGGTCGATTCTGTAAAAATCTCACCGTGAAAACTCAAGTGAAGTGAGCTTGATGTGAGTTGTCAGTAGTGTCAATCCCTAGCATTATTTGGAATGACAGCTCACTCCACGCTCACTTCACCTAAGTTTACACGGTGAGATGGTTACAGAATCGCACTGCTGATCGATCGATCCGTGCAACTGTTATTACTTAGCCACAAGCCCCCCATGTATTTTACTTCCTCTTTTCTGTTTTATTTCCTCTTTATACATTTTACTATAAGAACTTACCTAAATAAATTAAGAAAAAAAAAAGGGCGCTCAACTCTGATATCAATTTAAACGATATAATATATACATACATATAAACGTCATAATATTAAAGTAATTAGCATAGTATCAGAGTTCGGAACATTCGCTCGGGTCTCGGCGAAAGTGGCTAGGGGCGGCGCCTGCGCCGGTCCGATACAAGTGAAAGTGGCGACGAAAGCAGAGTGCGGAAGAACTGCTTTCTTGCGTTACCCCCAGTACCAGTCGATATCCTGTTTTTAGACGTACTGGTTAGTGGCAAGACTAGGCATCGACTACGCTCAACGATCACAACAACTGTTTTTGTACCTACATTCTTTGCCAATAAATATAGCTATTCTATTCCAAATGGCGATGGCGACGCAAAAACTAAAAATATTTTAGACTAGCTAATGCGCATACGTTGCAGTGCCTTTTAGTTTTTATTTATATAAGTTAGGACCTTCTCCGCGCACACAACTACCATTTTCGAGTTTTTGCGGGACTAACGCACGGCAATTGATTTTTATAATAAATTATTTTCAGGGGGATTAATTGCCGTCAAGGCAGCCGCGTAATTCTTTTACGTTTATTTGCAAATTGCAGTTCTGTTTGTTTGTTGCTGCAATTTGCAAAAAAAACGTAAGAAAGAAAGAAAATACATTTATTTGCGGCAAACATGACGCATAAAACAGAAAATAAACACACAAAAAAAAATAACATGTTGGGGTTAAACATGAGAGATTTTGAACTTCCGGGCTACATTACAGGAATCCCTTTAAATAGAAGATTTAACCCAGTAACGACAATCAATGCTATGTGATCTAATTACTGACTGTTGAAAATTCAGTCAACCAATCATGAATCACAACATTTGACTTTCCATGACGATTTGTTCTAGCTAATTTCTGTGTAGATTTTCGTTTCCAAAACTGGGTGTAACTGGCTTAGAGTGGATGTAACGAATAACAATATTGTTATAGATGGAAGATTCATCCATCTATGGATGATGGATGGACTTTTGATTGCACACCTTTACTTGAAAAGGAATAAAAAAAATAGCTCAGCATTGGTCTCAGGCAGATGGCAACATTAGGATAAGCAGAACTTGAATGATCTTAAAATAAGATCACAAATAAAATAAGAAAGGTTCTTCTGAAAGGTCAGATGCACTCGCAACCGGCGCGGCGCGGCGTGAGTGTATGCCCAGCAAGGTGATTGCGTAACATAAGTAGGAATCGCTTTCATTTTGACAGTTCAACAACATTCATTGCGTTATTTATATTGTTGAGCGGACAAATTTTTCTAACATATGAAGCAATGGATTAGCAATATCCTTCAAAATGATTCAGATTGTGATTGAAAGTGTGCTAAGCAATTAGGGTATGATGACCGTAAACGAAACAAAAGGAAGGTTGTATATATAAGGACCGTAGCTGCAGGTGGCGTTCTGTAGTTTCCGCTGTATGTATGTATTATTATACTTATAATAAAAGAATTTTGTTTCAAATTAAAACATAATCATTCATTGAAAACCACCTTGCAAGCATAATATGGTTGTTTTTTTGCTAGATCATAAGCAGAACTTGACAATTCATAATATGATCTGTGTGCAATTCATATCACAATGAAAAAATGAAATAACATTATTTAGCCTGTAGAAATAAAAAACCAATTTGATTAATAACAAGGTTCCCATTTAGGCCCAATCCTCTTCAACATTTTCATAAACGACATTACGCTCTGCTTTAGGCATTCATAATTCTATCTTTTTGCCGACGACAAGAAAATAATGAAACCGATGATAACTGAATTTGACTCTGCCTTATTGCAGGAAGATCTGAACAGACTGACGAACTGGTGCAAAGCGAACAAAATGCTTCTTAACGTCTCAAAGTGTTATTACATGCAATTTAGCCGTAACAGATTATACGCTTAGCCAACAAAAATTACTACAGGTAGAGGAAATACACACTAGATAAAAAACTTAAATTTGACAAACACATCCTAAATAATAATAATAATATCCCTGGACATTTCACACAGCGCCATCTAGTCCCATGCTAAGCAACCTAATGCTTGTGTTATGGTAACAAGATGGCTGATAAACTACTTTTATACATTTTTTTTTGTAAATACATACATATTATAGATATAAAAACACCCAGACTCAGAACAAATACATGTAGGACTTACAAATATTTGTTCTGTGCGGGAATCGAACCCGCGACACGCAGCGCAGCAGTCCGATCGCTCAGCCACTGCGCTAACCGTGTTGTCGAAATATTTCCTCGAAGGGGGTTCAAAATCCTTGGATTTATCTTACGTAACAGCAAAGATTTTAAAAAGGCGTCTACCAGAATTAAATTATTTAACACACTGATTCGGCCAATACTTGAATATAGCAGCCAGGTTTGGAATCCCCACTACGACATAATACATTAAACACCTGGAAAGTGTCCAAAGACGCTAAAAAAGTTATCAGCTACAAAGACAGATTAAGGCACTACAAAATGGTCTCGCTTGCAGACAGACGGAAAACGGCAGACATGATACTACTGCACAAGATATGCTGCTCAATGGAGTCATAGACTGCAGCGAACTATTAGGCAAACTGCATATGAACGCGCCATCTCGTCTGCCGCGGAAAAGCAGCTACAACTTATTTTGCGTCTCAGGATCCAAAACTAATCTTGGACATTTCGCCGCTCTCCCGAGACTGCAGGCAGTACAATGAGTTGTCAAAGTGTTGTGATCTGGACATAACCTGGCCCATTTCAATGAATGAATGAATGAATTGCACCGATCCCAGCGTGGTTTGACCAGACTCGATTAATCGAATGAACCCCAAGATTCGCACTAGCTCCTGTAGCCTCATGTTCATGGTGCTACAGCGACCATTGCATATCAAGAAGTAGACCGGGGGGCGCGGTTTTTGTAAGGAAGACGTGCCCGTAGGAAGGGGAGGATTTAAGAGCCTACCGGATATGCATCCTAGAGTAAGCCTTGGATTAGTGGAGAGATGGGTGATATTTGTCTATGGATGGGCATCTTTTAGACTACGCGGCCAGGTGCTTCAGTTCGAGCTTAACCCGTGAATCTTTTGGCGAGGTTCCACTGCTTTCTCGGTTCTTTTGTATGTCCTTGCTCTGCTGTGTTATGTTGTGTTAGACGTTTCTGGTTTCGATGTCGTCGTCGGAGTTCTCGCTACTATCAGTTTCCGGTTTTTGTATATTTCACTAGCAGCAATCTTGATCTTGTTTTTGTCTTCAGCCGTATCCATCCAGAAATCGACTCCCTTGTCGAAGTACTTCATGTCCTGTTTTAGGTTGTCGTTCCACGTGTAGATAGGTCGACCGACCTTCTTGAGTTTGGCCTTGTACTCCATTGCTGCATGCAGCAGATGTGGTATGATGTGGTGGACATAACCTGGCCCATTTCAAAATACAAAAAGAATTTAGCCACCGCAAAATAACTAAGTAAGTATATTATAACTATGTTACTTCTCTCTGAAATGTGAATTAATTATTATTATTAAACAATTGTAATATTAA
Organism: Apamea sordens; assembly: GCA_945859715.1. Taxonomy (NCBI): domain Eukaryota; kingdom Metazoa; phylum Arthropoda; class Insecta; order Lepidoptera; family Noctuidae; genus Apamea; species Apamea sordens. The sequence goes on from OX244001.1 coordinate 17,106,204, forward strand.
TGCTCAATCTTGACATGTTAATCTTTAATAATAATTATTATTTTCCTCAAATTTATTCAATGTTTTTTCTCAATGATTATTTTTATCCTGCCTACACCATTTGTAATATTAATGCTTAATCTAGATAATTATGTTAATTTTATTTTTTTCCTTCTAATTTTATCATTTGTATTCATAAATTAATTTCTCTATCTTTATCGTGTTTACACCTAGTTATATGGGCATGCTGTGGTCTTCTGTAATTGAAGGAGCACACGTAAAAGAACCTTTTTTATTATTGTAATTTTCTATTGTATATGGTGTATCCTTTGTTGGAGATCCTCAATAAATAAATAAAAACTATAATGAAAAATTTACCGATAAAATTACGGTTTTTAGTTTTTTCATGCGGCAATGTTTACACCAAATATGAAATGAAATTTTACGAAAATTAGAGGAATTGCTAATGATCTGCTGGGAATTCAGGAAATTAACAGCTTTTAGAGGTATTACATAACTGCATTGAATAGTGTGCAATTCAAATACAGTCAATGTGGTTAGAGTTTAGACATTAAAGTCTGTACAAAAACTATTACGAGTAGATGAAGGATATTGCTAATCCATTGCTTCATATATTCGAAACATGTGCCTGCTCTACAACGTAAATGACGCAATGAATGTTGTTGAACTGTCAAAATTAAAGCCATTCCTACTGTTATTTATGTATCACGCAATTGCCCCGCCGCTTGTTTACACTTTCATCAGATACTTTTGCTATAATTAAATAAATCTTACAATAACCAATTTACAAACAGTATAAACAATGAACATGATACAGTAGTATTGAAATGCTTAAATTAAATGATAATATCTGAATTATATTCATTCGATTCTGACTCCGGAGACAATAGCTTGAGTTTAAAAACAGTCAAAACAATACCCACAGGTCACATGACATTGCAAATATTTGAGTGAATTCATTGACATTACATTATATACAGCATGTTATCAAGACATTGATTATATTTGAGGAGAGAAATGAGCTAATAAACACAAAAATAATTAAAAAGCAGACTGCTGTGATTATAATAATCAGCCTTTGTGTTCCCACTGCTAGGTAGTGTAAATGGTACACCACAGACTACCTACTATATTTGTCTCTCCTTCATTTTTGATCCATCCAAAGGTTGTCTTTAAAAGATCGCTCATAGCGATAAGACCGCCCATTGTGTCATCAATTCATCATCCTTTATAAAATTTTATATATTTATGTTCTGTAATTTGTATGGTGTACACACGGCTACACGTCAAGCTATACAAAACCAGTTTGTCTTGGCATCACTTTGTATGATATTTTGTCACAATGAACGGTCAGCTAATACTGGTTTTGCATAGCTTGATGTGTAGCCGTGTGTACAATAAAGAGTATTCTATCTATCTATCTAGGACACAGGCCTCCTCTCTTCGAAGGGTGGGTGTAATCTACCACGCGGGCCCAGTGGGGGTTGGTAGATGACACAGTCATATCTTCGAATTTTTTATTCTAGGACATGCCGGTTTCCTCACGATGTTTTCCTTCACCATTTTTAGAGCAGTGGTGATAAAATTATATGTTTTTGTAAATAATTTACTTTACTTTGTGTAAATAATTATTTACACAAAGTAAAGCGTAAGTCGGGGCTACCACTGCTCTATACCACTGTCCTCTGCCGTGATTGACTGTCTGAAATAACAACCCTGAACAGCCATTCAAATAATTTGATATGAGTTAGACAGTCTACCAAAGCTCTGGCCACACTTAGGTGAATCTTCGCGGGACGCGACTTCGCTCGTCGATGGTTAGGAATTCATGCGACTAATCGCTAAAGTTTGAATACCTCCATACAACAATCTCAAACTCAAAGTATTTATTTCAATTAAACCAATTGCAGGCACTTTTGAATTGTCAAGGGGTCGGTCAGTCAGAAAAATGAAGCTAGTTGCCCATTCCAAAGCGTAGGTACCTATGGAGAAGAACGGGCAAGAAACTCCATGGACACTCTTTTAAATCAATATATGGTTACAATTTAGGTGATTGTCACATTGCACCGGCCACCAATCCTGTGTGTGCTGCTGCGGTTTTTAACTTTGACTTGTAGAATCTTATTTGTAGGTATACAAAAACCGCAGGGTGATGACACACTGACACCGCATCTCCGTGCGGTCTACAGTCACAACCGCACACCGGAACGGTTTCCGGTGTGAAAACTAGCGAATTCCGTCCTGCATCCCGCGCCGGATTCGCTCCAGTTTGGTTAGAGCTTAATTTTTCAATCAGCCAGTTACCTTATTTTTGTGCTGATTATATTTTCTTTGATTACATTTTTCATTTTCATTATTAATTAATTAAGAATTTTATCTTATCAATATTTTAAATAAGTAAGTACTGTTTTCAGAGTTTCATTTAAATTGTTTACCCTAAAACTTTGAACAGGTTTCTAATAATATATATATGCAAGCTGATAAACGAGTGTTTCGAAGTATTAACTAACAATAATATCATGATTGTCATCGCAATTTGCATAATAAATTAAACATTTCAGTCATTCCGTCAGCTCTATTTGAAAATTATTTGTTCCAAAGTGCATTCAACTTTATTCAATTCAAAGTCATTCAGTTTTGCCTTATCATTGGATCCCATTAGACATTCAAGTTATTTCTTTTTTTTATTTGAAACTAATGAGCAGAACAAAGTCTTTTTTAGCTGTTAAATTGTAAACATAATTTTTTGTAATATACACTAAAGTTCAGCGTATTTTGAAGACCCAGTCTATTTTAATAAGTGGGTATCTAGTGTAAGTCATAGGAATGCTATACATGTTGTCTTGTAAACACTTGCACTCTGGGCTTGAAATACCGGTATTTTTGGGAACCGGTACCATTGGCCTTGGTACCAGAGTAGTACCTGTACTATTATTGGTATCGGTACCAGACCTAGTACCTGTACTATTGGTATTTCTAATCAGTATCGGTACTGCACCGGTATCAAACAAATATTGCCGTAAGTTAGAGTGAGAAAACAGATACAGTAGATAGGCATTAGAAAAATAAATTCAAGGTTACGAACCGTACAAGGTGGCTCGTACAAATATGAGAATAGTGGTACCTAAATTTGGTACAATCGAAAATCAGTACCCTAAAATGACAAGAACCGCTAAGTACCGGGATAGAACCTGTACTTTTGTTACCAGTACCAAGCCCTGCTTGCACTACGAAAGTCGCATGTCACTGTCATTTATTATCACTGATGTACTGTTGAGTGAACTGACTTGGTTTTGTTGATATTAAAGAAACATATCTATAGTACTATATGTAATACCTCAATCTAACCCTTCGGGGTGACAGGAGTGATGTAATGTGTTTATGTAAAGAAGCATTTGCTGTACAGACGCCAGCACATCAAGCTACTACAATCTGTCAAATTTCTTTAATACATTTTCGACTTTATCGCTAAAACATTAAGGTTCAAGGTTGATTGGGAAAATTTGACAGTTTCGGGTAGCTTGACCTGCTGGCGTCTGTACATACACAAAGATAAGGGTTAACAAAGGTTATCCTTACTTGTTGTAAGACATACCTAGTACCTATTAATTAATAATAAAAAATAAAAATTTATTTACATTGAAATAAACTCAATATATAATTACTGTTTTTACTGTCACCTTACACATGAATGCGGTTTGTGGTTTTTTATTTAATTTTAGTCATCCATATTAATTCCAAAGGAGGTAACTCTGTATGATAACTTTTCATGTCTAAACCAGTGACCGGATTTAGATAAAATTTGGCAAAGAGATAGATGGTATCCTGGGGAAGGACATAGGCTACTTTTTGTCCCCGTAGTATGTTCTGCATAATAATTTCCGACATCCATGCAAGCGAAGCCGCGGTCTAACTAGCTTATCTAGTTAATAATAAAACTTGATGAGTATGCTATGCCAAGAACATAGCCTGTGCACTCAATAGTTCCCCCCTCCCCATAGATGGGGAAAACGCAAAAAAACTAAAAACATAACAAACCTTTTATCAGTCTGCTGTGTAATAATGTTTTCAAAAACACAATCAGTATTTGATAAGAATCAATTGTGAACATACTTATGATAAAAGCCACATTACTGTAGACTTTTATACTTGCCTTGTGAATCATTCTATTCAAAATCATGTCAATTATTCAAATTCAAAATTCAATTATTGCCCACCCTCATCATATTTGATATATTATTTACATACACTTAACACTGCTTTTTGTACTATAAAATGTACATGTAACATAAAACCGCTGTTTGTCTTCTATCCGTCTATTGAATTAAAGTCTAGTGTCTGTGTGGACACAAGACTCAAAATAATTTCAAAATCATTTTGAAGCGAATTGCTAATCCATTGCTTCATAAGTTCGAAAAATTTGTCTGCTCAACATGTAAATAACGCAATGAATGTTGTTGAACTTTAATGTTTTAGCGATAAACTTGAAAATCTATTAAATAAATTTGACAGATTGTAGTAGCTTGATGTGCTGGCGTCTATACTATGGAACCTGATATGTAATGTACTCATTCAATGGTTATTGGTAAGAAATTGCTTTTTTTATTCTTCTAAGATCTACAACTACTGTTTTGGTTTACATACCACAGTTTGTTTGTTCTGTTGGCGTAAAACAAAGAATACATTTATTTACTTATCTATCTACTACAAATGAACAAGCTCGAGTAACTTAAAAACTCACTCAAACATAAGTACTCCTTATCAGAAGAAAGTACATAAATAATGTTTTTATGTCATTATTTTAGTACATAATATAGGTACAGCTAACAGCTTAGTATTTGACTATATTAACCACATAAGATAGACTTGTATGATAAGAGTATTAAATCAAGTCTCTATGTCTTACTAAATCATGATTATAATAAGGTAACTAATTAATTATTCATGTTTATTGAGATTGTAAACTTGTAAAGTGATAAAGTTACTCATTTTAAAGATGCAGTCGTAATCAACGTACCGTAATAGCGCATCGAGTTAAGGAAAGCGTCCACAATGCCAACTCCAAACGTAAGAGATAAAAAGCAAGATTACTTGAAAAACAACAAAAAAACTAGTATCCGTACCGGTCGTGCATCAACGTCGCAGCGGCACGAACGAGCCAGCATGGCTCTCACGGCGCAGGGACGCAAACAAACACCAATACCTCACTAAACAAGGACAGCTAAGTTTATTAACTTCACCCACTGCGTTCACATCACGCACTATTTATTGATCACAATAAGGAATCTTGATCCTTTGACCATAACACAAAACACAATATTCACAAATCACTAAAATCTGTGCGGATATCTTCCACAGAAACAGATTGTACACAAATAAACCACCTCCGTGAAACTACTTGCGAAACGATATGTCAACTACCTACGTCAAAAGATCTCAAGTATACCAGAATAAAACACTAGTTTTACTAAACATTCTAAGTATTCACATGAAACTACTTTGATTGACTACTAAAATACGTATGATCTAGAATGTTTTGCGTCTTTTTCGTTTGGAATACCTTAAAATTTTGCGATAAGCAAACAAGCGAACCACCGCTACGCGAACCTATCGAAAACTGGAACAATATTATTGCCAACCGAACAAAACGAAAAATCTTTCAGCTGACAGTGACATAACAAGTGACGGCTGCAGGGATACCCTCGTAAGAATAAAAAATCTTCTATTTTCACATTAAACTTTAACAATAATAAATATTAATACGAAATAAATAATAATAAGCAGCAACACAGAATAATGTGGCGGGACTCCCACTTTATTTTGTGTCTGTGTCCGCAGCTTTACTCAACCTAGGTCTTGCAAATATGGCCTACATCAAATATACTTTGAATTGAAATAATTGAATTTTGATTTTTTTTAATTAAAAAAAAAAGGTTGCCCCACACTAGGAATTTCTCCTGTATCGTGGGTGCGTTTACCAACATTTAAACTCACATACACAAACGGCCAGACCCGGAACAACTACTTGTAGGCCATACAAATATTTGTTCAGTGCGGGAATCGAACCCGCCACCCGCAGCGCAGAAGTCAATTGCTTAACCACTGCACCAACCGTGCCGTCAAACTTTATTGTCACGTTCTCGCGTTCCACATATTACGCGACCTATTAAATGCAATTTTCAACCTATCAAAAACCGTATGAAGATATTTTAATTTCACGGGTCTCTCTTCATCACGTTTACCTAAAATAAGTAGCTTTTCACTTTCGTGCAAGCAGGATCCCCGTGACAAGCGCGGATCTAACCTGCAGTATGTACTGATGCCAGCAGGTCAAACTACCCGAAACTGTCAAATTTTTGCAATCAACCTTGAACCTTAATGCTTTAGCGATAAAGTTGAAAATCTATTAAAGAAATTTGACAGATTGTAGCAGCTTGATAGCACATCAAGCTGCTACAATCTGTCAAATTTCTTTCATTGCGTCTGTACATTGTGACGTGAGGCATATCCTACACCACACGTCTCTTCTAGAGGCATGCGTGTAAAAAAAAGGGGCTTATCCGTGCATGCTTACCACATGCCATTGAGTTGTACTTCAATTGTTATGAGTTAAGGCAAAGTTGAAGCCGAGAAGTGTGTCGCATATTTATAATAACGCTTCTAATTAGTAAGATAATCAAATAATAAGTGTACCAACGAACTTTGCAACCCAAAGCAAAATATACCAAATTGGTATAATTTCCATTTTCACTCAACCCTGTTGAACGTCATAAGTTCATAACATATGACGTACGTCACTCGATAACGGAAGATTCACAGATAATAAATATTATTTTGTTGCATATTTTTACATCCATGGGCTGGCCAAAAATGGCCAGCTTAGCCACTTGATAAATGGAACATGATGGCATATACTTGTTGATAAATCGAGAAGTCCGGCCGATGCAAACGAATGCCGCAGTCAAAGACTACATTATACTGATCGCAGTTTTAGGATATCAATAGTCCATAATAAAGTTGGCATGTTGTTGGTCTGATCACAAATATAGAGAATATTGTGTTGGGTGTTTTTCTATCTATAATATGTATGTATTTACAAAAAAAAAATGTATATAAGTAGTTTATCAGCCATCTTGTTACCATAACACAAGCATTAGGTTGCTTAGCTTGGGACTAGATGGCGCTGTGTGAATTGTCCAGGGATATTATTATTATTATTTTTATTTTTTTATTCTCTGTTTTTGTTTACATGTTTATATGTTTATATAATTTTAGGAATCATCGGCATTTTTTCGTGATTCTTCATTGCAATGGAAGCGGCCTTTTGATTGCATTGGTTTTTTTTTACCAAAATTGGCTTGTTCAATTTGTGCACTCGAGTAGATAAGTCTAAACGTGTGTCCAAATTTTGTAGTATTTAAATTTTGTAATTTCGTTCAATAAAACCGAATGAAATAACTAACAAAACTGAAAACTGTAAAAATAAAAAAAAACATGTAGATTTTAAATCTGTAATCACAAGTAGGAATCCGTCCACAGTCTACCTACGCACTTACTTATTTATTTATTCGGGACAAAAAACATTGCACTTACGGAGACAAAATTATTTAAGTAGACAAGAATTTTACAATTTAAATGTTTGACCTAAACATGCTTATATATAGTTTTAGCATAAATTACAACTTTACAATAGTAATTATTCTAATATCGTTATTATACAAATATATAAACTATTACCGTATTTAATGCTAACTACCTACATTACACTACTTTTTAGATTGTTCAGAAGATCAATATCAGTCAACAGCGAGACTTTTCATAAGAAAACAGCACAATTATAAAACTAAATTCAACAGATATATTAAATAAACTTAATAAAAAAAAATCACGAGAACTTAATTTGTCGGCAAAATTAAAAAGTAATTATTATTATTTTATCTATATTCAAAAGCGACGAAAGTAGCTAAAATAATAAAAGAAAAACCGCAAAAATGTTTAAACGAATGACTGAAACATATAATATGCGCATTAAATAAATAACTAAAACAACAAGAAGACAAATTCAATAACACTTGCACACCATAGGTCCATTCACATCATCAGTCTTACAATTTATTCAGCAAGAGTATGCTCCCAGGTAAACTAAACGGGCCAAGCCGGGATCTGATATCCACCGCTCGAACAGCAAAGTAGTACTTGAAGCCAGCCATGAATTGCGTCAAGGTGCATGCCATGGGTAACGGCAGTGCTTTAACATCTCCAATCTTCTTCCACAACGATGTACTGGGAGGAGATGACGTTTCTTGGTACGCATACAACTGATAACTCGCGATTTCTTCGTAACTGTCCTCTTGATAACCTTCAATTTTCCAAGAAATTACTATTCCGTTTTCTACTTTCGATAGTTTGAGATCTGGCGATGGTGGTAACGCTTTCCAATTTGGTGGCTGGTACTGCTTCATGGCGTCGGGCAAAGCAGCTGGATGTCTTCCAGTTGGGACCCTGTTCGCTCTGACTGATCCGGCAGGCTGTCTTGGCACTTGAGGAGTAGGACCCCTCGGTCTTAAACCTGAAACGCAAATATACAAGCACATTAAATAGGTACCATACAAGTATGGAAACCACATATATGCAAAAAATTATACCACATACTTGTTATCGCCTTTTCTGACGATATATAAAAATTAATGAAATCTGTCCAGTAATTAGGTCAAAAGTAGAGTTAGAATTTTGAGCAAATTTAAACACTGCAGAATTGGATCACTAGGTCAATGATTCAATGAACTTGAATCCTTGAACACTGAATAGCAACGTTGCCACGCAGTGCAAACTATCACGATGCTGTTACGTAAGTACTATCGCCAAAACCTTTACCCGACCATTTTGAAAACAAAATCCCGTGAAACATGATGACTACAGCTGCGTCCGTAAGTAAAACAAAAGAGGATCGTTTTTAGGTCGACTAATAATATGCGCTGCAAGCAGGAACAGTCCTTACGGTGGTCAGACATAGATTTTGGCGATAGTACTTATTTGCCTGAAAAAAACCCACATGCATCGTTGCCGCTCTTCGCTCCTGGGGTGAAGGTACGCTGTCTAAGCAAAGTTGAAAATGCAACTTTTTGAATTTACGGTTTTTAATTAAATATTTAATATGTGGACTAGTATTACTATTGGTTTGATTTAAGTATTGCATATAAGTGAGTTCCATATTGTATATGATTTAAAAATAATAAAAAATTAAGTGATTTAATAATTATTATTGTAAGGTATTGACTTACCTGGTGAAGGAACAGTCTTCAACATGATAGTCTGTCCAGGCCTTAGATTTTGATTCTGTGGTCCACTTATAGGAATGTAAACTTTTCTTGGACTGCTAACCGCTGCTGGGAATGTTTGTCTTGGATTTGCCATCAGGGTTTGAGAAGGAACTACTCTAACTGGAGGTGCGGGGGATGTCCGGTTGTTAATTTTAGCTGGTGGCTCGTCGTCAGTCAGATCTACTGTCACAGACAAAAATCTATTAAGCTGCCTTTTCTCTGCCACTTTCTGACTAGCTGTAGGGTTTTTGATTCCGTTCGTCACGGGAGTGGCATTTTTCACTGGGGTTATTTGATTCACCAAGGGTATCGTACTTGGAGATTTCATGGCGGGGCTAGCAGGCACAAGTCTAGGAACTGGTATGGGCTGGGTGGCAGCAGGTGGTTTCTGCGGCCGAAGGTTTGTAGACGGCAAACTCTTAGAACATTGTCTGTTTTGAGTGGAGTTTTGTAGCTGCGCTAAGTTTTTTCTTCGAGCACCTGTTTTCTCCATAAAAACCTGCATGCCAACAGACCGGGTTATCTTCAGGGGTGTTATTTGTACTCCTGGTGTTATCTTTTTCTGTTCCTCCTGTATGGACTTCAAAACGACTTGAAGATCACGATTCTGTTTTGTGAGCATCATGGCTTTCTTCCTGTACTCATCAAGACCCTGAGCGACCGATTTCATTTTATTTTTAATTTCACTTAAATTGCTTCTGTCTACAATACTCTCCACTATTTTGAGGATACAGAATTCCTCCAAATCTTCCCGCGTCATATCAGCCAGATTCTTTTTGGCAGATTTTAAGAAATTATCTGGAAGTAGTGGCAACTCCGATGATAAATGTTCAGTTTGCTTGGTTTCTTCTTTTTCACTGACTTTTATTTGCAAACTGTCATCCTTTACTTCTTCTGGATGCGTCGAATCTGGAAAAGAAACGTTAAACTTGATTACTTCATTTTTCATAATTAAGTCTGCTTACGGGATTCAGTAACAGGTTGACGGCTTTCAGGGGTCGCCAAGTAACATGGGACCTGCACCTTAATTGCGTAACACACACTATCTATCACAATCAGAATCATTTTGAAGGATATTGCTAATCCATTGCCTTATATGTCCGAAAAATTTGTTTGCTCAACAACGTAAATAACGTGATGAATGTTGATGAACTGTCAAAATGAAAGCGATTGCTACGTAACACACCACCTGTGTTACGCATTTACCCCGCTGGCCAGGCATAAGAAAACTACTTGTATGTAATAGTTATATAAATGATTGATTACCTAATAAGTGGCACCCAAATAGTTGTCAGTTATTACTTACTGTTCAAATTTTTAATACTGATTGGTCTTTTCATAAGAGGATATAACTTTTACTGACCTTTCTCATCAATCTTGGTAAATAAGTCGAACTTTTCTTCAACCGTTTTTTCTCCAGTTTCCGAATCCGCTTTATTTTCTGTGATTGGAGTATCCTCTTTATTACTAGTAACTACAGGTTGGGGTGTTTCAGTCTTATTCGTATCCTCATCAATAAGCATGATATCATCATCATCTTCTATATTAATGCATTGCTTCTCGTTTAAATCTACTTGCTTAGGGGCTTCATCTTTCGGAGGCTCATCCTCGTCATCGGATAATATGTCTAGTGTATTAGATAGCTTACATAAAATAGGTTTATCTATAATACTACTACTAACAGGAGCAGAGGGCATTTCTGTTGGTTGTGAACTGGTATTGTTTTCTTTTCTCTTCGTTGTTTCTTCAACTTCTTCCACATCCATGTCATCTTTAAGCTCGATGGATGGCGAATCATCAGCATGCTTGCTTGATATATCTTCCGTAGAATCACAAACTGGCACTTCAATCTCATTCTTGGTCTCACCTAAATGTTCATCTTTATTATCAGAAGACTCTGAAGGTTTGTCTTCATTTTCAGAAGACTCTAAAAGTTTGTCTTCATTTTCAGAAGACTCATGTTTGTCTTCATTTTCAGAAGATTCATGTTTGTCTTCATTTTCAGAAGACTCATGTTTGTTTTCATTTTCAGAAGACTCTAAAGGTTTGTCTTCATTTTCAGAAGACTCTAAATGTTTCTCTTCATTTTCAGAAGACTCTAAATGTTTGTCACCTTTTTCAATAGTACCTGCTGGTTCTTCTAATTCTACATCAGGTACCGGTTCTTTTAATACTGCATCAGGTACCGGTTCTTTTAATACTACATTAGATTCTTCTTTAACATCCATTGTTTCATCGTTTTCCGATTTCTTTTCTGCAATATCTGAAATTTCGTCGATATTTTCCTGTTTCAGGCTTATCATGTCTTCTTCATCTTCCACAATAGCTCCTTGAACTGTTTTTTCTTCAGCGTTCTCTTCCAGTTCCTGTTTTATAGGGCTTGTGTTTTGAATTTCTTCGCCTGTGCCATTATCCTGAGATTCTTCTTCTTGTGTATTTTCATTCGTTTTCGGAACGTTTTCTTCAGATGTTTCTTGTTTAATTGCAACCTTGATACTCGACTCATCTTCCGTATTTTTCGATTCATCATTTGAACAGTTGGGTAAAGTTTCAATTTCCGCATTTATAATCCTTTTATTTTTTTCATCATTAGTAATGACGTTAACATCCCCGTTAATGTTTTCTTTATTCCCGTTGCAATTTTTCTCCTTAAGTTGTTCAATATCACGATTGACAACTTTCTCAGTACGAATATCTTCGATCGCGGACATGTCACTTTTTATATCTAAAGTAGGTTCAGATTCGAGAATTAATTGCATTGTTTAACATTTCCTTATCTTCAAAGAAGAATACACCACACCTGAAACAGAAATAAAAAAGAACTAAGTAATTTATTTTTATTAGGCTTTTAGCGATGACACCATGTATGTAAATCTTTAATGATGATTATTATTATTAAACTAAACAACATTAACAATGGCACCGATTCCCTTGTTCACAAACTAAACTTAAGTTCAGTGCATCTTTTATTTCATTAAGGGCTGATTGTTCAATCGACAGATAATTTTTATTCGTGTAATAAAATTGACGTCTGACAGACTTTGTATGGAAGAACTGTCAAAAGTTCTCAATTATTCCTCGGATAAAATGATCTGGCGTTGGGAAAATCAGCCCTAAGAAAAAGATGCACTGAACTTAGTTTAGTTTGTGAACAAGGAAATCGGCGCCATGGATCACACGTCTCACATAATATTAGTAAACACACCTTCCAATATATAAATATAAAAGGATAATAAACGTATTATATAAATCCTTATAACAGCCTTTCTTTTGGTGTTGGCGCCGATTCCCTTGTTCACAAGCTTAATTTAAGTTCAGTGCATCTTTTTCTTTCTATTTCATTAAGAAAAGGACAGAAGATAAATATTAGTTTAGTCCTGTCAAATTAGTCAGCGCCTGGCGTAAATTGACGTATTTTAGTAGCCATGTTTTTAATCACGTCTAAACTGTCTATGGAGTAAGTATCTTAATTTGACAGGAGTAAACTAATGTTTTATCTTCTGTCCTTTTCTCAATGAAATAGAAAGAAAAAGATGCACTCAACATAAATTTAGTTTAGGGTGTGAACCAGCGAATCAGAGCCAATTATCTATCAAACTAAATGCTGTAAACAGTGTAAACCAACTCGAATCGTATCACGTATTTATAACAAGATATTATTTTCGGTATGAATACCGCCATCTATGAGAAAAAGACTAAAGCAAGACCAAGCATTCTGAGCAAAGACCATCTTTCCGTGATAAAACCTGTTAAGTGCTCAACCAGTTTGGCTAAAAGTAGACAGCTCTGCTCATTTCAGTGGGTCTACACTTATCACGACACCGCATGCGCGGAACGCGGCCGCGTGATCAATGGCTTCTACTATACAAAAAATCAATCCAACCCTGGATAATTGAAACGAGCAAGGAACTTTTAGTACGTAGGTTGTCCCGTATTCCCCAGTAAGAATTCACTAAATATTGTGAATACCAAATACATGGAGCAGTCAATGGAGAAGAAAGTACTGCTACAGATTCCGCTAGTAGCACGCAGTGCGCAAAACGAACTACGCCCTACACTACAGTGCAGCAAGAGACTGACTAGTTCCCTAACAGGGTCATGTACTCTATAAGTTTTAGCTTAGCCTAGCCTGTAACTGTGTGTACATTGTTCAAAATAATAAATAAATAAGCATCTGTCCCGATTCATATCAACTACATTTCAATGCAAATATCCATGAAAACCGATTTTTAGATGCATTAAAGGCCAGAGGAATACAAGAAATTGATTGACGCCCTTAATCCTGGAGAGACTGAGCTAAGATGGACCGGCGACACAGATTCGTTAGCCAAAACGTTTCAGGAGACAGGTCCATTGATCTTTCTCGGTACATGGAACACTTTCAGCGACGAAAAATAAAAGAGAATATCCACCAGGATTGAGAAGAAATGCTTATTCATACTCCATTAACATACTTAACCCCAATAAGATTCAAAGTATTATCTCCCAGCTTGAAACGGAATAAAAGGCTTAATGACAGCACTAGAGTAGAAACAATAGTTGATACACAATAAGACGCCACGAAAAAGAAAAATCCAAGTAATGCACCTCAATGTGAAAGAAGACACTAATCCTATTTCCAATGTTTCGACCCCATATGAGTCCAACGTTCCTCCTCTCTGTGCCGCGAATTTTCGTGATACCGTATTCCATAAGTTCTGATGGGAAGAAAAGGTTACATCATCAGTTTCGCTCAGACATGGTATAATAAAACCTCCATTTATAATACAGGTAATATTTGCATTCAATGCTCCGCATCGTAAAAAAAAAACTGACAATCTACGAGACCCACCATCGAAAGCTCGCGGCAGAAATTCTTTCGCACTTCGGTAACTTAGTCGTAACTCGTAAGTAAATCAAGGTTGAAATCTAAAATCTTAACAACCCGTATAATCTAAAAATAAACGTGATATGCCGATTGGTTCCTATGAAAGTAAACAAGTCAAGTTTATTTTTCCTAAAAAATCGGCTACCATTTCACCTTTTAATTATAAGATTAAGTAAGTTTAACGCTCAAAAGTTTAACGTATGCTTAAATCCTTTTGATATACCTATCACAGGTTAATGGACTAAATAAATACTTAAATTAAATAATAAAATCTACATTAAAAAATCATAAGAGACCACGCATGCGTCTTAGGCGCAAAATGTTTTTTCTTTTTACTTCTCGCTGTCAGCCGTCAAGTTATCATTCACTCCCTTTCATTCGTAATTCCTCACACAACCATCCATCTTCTGCCTTTTTTTGTGTCCTCCCTCTTTCCTTCCATCCATCAACATTTACATTCAACACTTTCTTAGTCACATGCGTTTCATACTTCACCAGTAGCCACTTTAATATCTACATCTTTGTACATACATCGGGTATTAGAAAGGTGTGGTCATATTAAAAGGTGTGGTTACTGTGGTACGGACCCATTCTCGTAATTTTAAGAACGTTCACAGTCTGATCTCAGTCTCAATCTGTCAAAAAAACCTCTAATTTCCCTACATTTTGTTTGTCGCTGAAGCCACCGGCACATTACTGTGTTGTGTTGTGTCGTGACGCGGAATACACCAATCAAACGTATCTGTTCAGAGCTACGTCAAATCACAACGAGTTTTGATTGGTTAAAACTGCGTCAGAAGGCGACACAACACACCCCGACACAATAATGTGAACCTAGCTTGAGATGACACTGCGACTAGATTTTGAACGTTTTAAATTACGAGAATTGGCCTTCGGAACAACTTTCTTCATGGGACCGATCACCGTAATCGCAAAAAATAAAAAATCCGACCCATACATTCGGGCCCAGAAAGTATTGAAGTTTTGTATGGGACAGTTGATAATTTTTTCGCAATTACGATATTGGTCCCATGGAGACACTTGTTTAGTTTGATGGTCAGTTCTTAAACATGACCAGAACTTTCTGATACATGCTGTATATTAAATTATATTCATTACTTATTTTTTAAATTTTAAATACATTCTTGCCACTTCCACGCATCTCAACCTTCGGATCTCCACTCCATGCACTTCCATTGGACTAATCGATAATTCATAATAATTTTGTTGAGTGCTTGCCGCGAAAGAAAATCGAAAAAAAAAAAGACGAACTGGCTAAAATGTGCTGGCACTGTCGAAGCCGACGTAACGTCAGGGAGGACCGTGGGGGTGGCCTAATGTGGTACGAAATTTCAATAGAAAATGATAAAAAAAAAAAATACAGTTCGGCCGACGCGTTCTTGACGCCACCTGTCAGTTTCACACAAACGAATACGTGTTTAGCGAATTTGAGCTTTATTGGCTACTAGAATTGTCGCACTGATAGGTGTCACGAACGCATTCACTCGACGGCCGGACCCGTGGCCGGACTGTAAGTTAGGTACCATTACCTAATTATAACGGAATCTACAAGGGGATGGACTGATTATAAGTAGGTATTATTTATAATGACGTAAATTCAACCCTATGGAAACCAAAATCTCAAAAAGAAAACTAAAAATATTATTAATCATTTTTATACTTACTTACCTACTTATTTTTTAATGTTTTTTTTTTTTCATAAAAAAAAAAACAAAAATGTAAGTAAACAAAATGTACCTATTAGAAATGAAATAAAGTAGATAATAATAAAAATAAAAAAATAAACGAATAATAAAAATAACCGTTTATTAAATTCGTGGCAGTGGCAAAAAAAAAAATTACAGAGCAGGAGGGCCACACCCACCAAATAATAACGTTCAAAAACGCTAAAAGATTACTTATAGCGAAACTTTTCGGTCGCAAATTTATACGAAAACACAGTCCCATGTTTTCATAGACTTTCACTATCTTCTAAAACCACAGAAGGCCTAACAACATAACAAAAGAAACCACTAAACCACTTCGTGTACATTTTACCCTACAGTACTTTTTTAGGGTTCCGTAGTTTTTTTTCTGTGGGGTATAGGATAACCCCCGTCTGGGGTGAACGAAGGGTTATGTCAGACTCCTACTGACTAAAGTCCGTTTCACTACGATGAGTGGGGAGCCTGGCACTGGGAGATACTCGTACATTCGCGCGCACCCCCTTTTGGTATCAAGCCGCCATGTTTAGCGGGCCCCACGGGTCTATAATATACCCACAGGGTGGGTCTTAAAGTCAATAGTCAACCTATTTTTAGGCGATCAAGTTAGTTTTGATAGGTTTATTTACTTAATTATTATTTTCGCCAATATTTTGACACTCGTCCGCTAATTATAACTTTGTCTTTTTTCATAGTTGTAATAACAGTATGATTAGAATAGGTAAGTAGGCCTAATAATGATCCTGGTATTAATTTACCAACTTATCTGACCCGGTGGCTTAAATTGGAACTAATGAAATCACTATGACAAGTGACAAGTGCGTCATATTTTGATCGCCTACGGCGCCGCCGCCGCGCCGTCACCGGGGCTTGTGCGACTGTAAGCATTTCTACTAATAAGTACCTAGGTATCTACTATCTACCTAAATAAAAACTTATTTAAAAAAATGCCAGATGGATGACACACCCACACTGCACCTAAATTAAGAACAATTTTTATATAAAAAAACTGGTTATAAACGTTAAAAGGCAGCCCCAATAAACGCAAAAATCTAAAATACAGCGCAATGTTTTCGATTATCAAAACAAGATGGCCGCCGCTATCCGTTCTGTCGTGTCAAATACCGGAATAAATTCCCCGCTCGCTTGGTGTCGAGCTGCACCGCTGATCGCCAAGCGTTTCAAAGACGAAACTCATGACAGACTGCTATTGCATTCACTGATAGCGCGCGTAACGCGAGCAAGACAGAGAGAGACAGATATTCCTCGAGAACAGACGTAAATAAACGGAACGAGGTGAATGTGAAAAGCAGTAAGTACGGGAGGCTATTGAACGGGAGTCAGCGTTAGCCAAAATATGAAAAGTAGACCGAACACAAAAAAAATGTTGAAAAGAAGAATATTGTACTTATTAAACGGTCCTTATATGACGGTCCGCCGTCTATCGAGCGAGAAGACAGCATTTTTTTCTTCATATTTTGCACAAATAATTAACCTTAAAAAAGAAGAAAAAAAAAATGAGCCAGCTGACTCTTTTTTTTTAAGTAAGTATAACAAAATGAACGCAAAATCTGATTCAGAACTATTCCGGGCATTCACACACATCAATACAATAATAATACTCCTACAATCTATTATTATTGGTATTGGTCAATCAGACAAGTGAAAAATTAGAAGTAAGTAACAAAATATTATGATAAAGCATACGATAAACTTGTATTTAAGTGCATACGATTATAAGTGTTACTCCTTGCGCATAAAAGATATAATCGCTTGGTTACGTTTGACAGGTAAAATGAGCACAAACGTTTTATGAGACAAAAATAAGCATTAATATAAAACATAAATTAAATTAAATCAGTATTATTCAAGCACTGCTAAATAATAATTGATAACTTAAAGAGTACAAAAAATAATAACAAATACAAAAATAATGACAACAATATATCATAAATATAAGTAAATAAATACAGCCAAAAAGGAAAAAATATAAACATATCTACATTAAACCAAAGAAAAAACCGATTAATTCGCATTATCAGAAATAATAAAATCTTGCCTAATGTTTACAATGACTCACCTAAATGACTGCGCAAGAGATGACAGAAGTAGAAGAATTGACGAGAAGAATACAAAATACGAAAATATACGGGTGTCCGGTTCCGCGTCCGAAGCGACACTGACAGCAGATAGAGAGAGAAGAAAATGGCGGCCGGATTGTGGCGAGTATAGTCGACAGAGAGCGTCAGACGAAACACGAACTAAATGCACAGAGTAGTAGCTCCGTAGAGAATCGAGTTTTGCGATAGTAAAGTACGGGGGGCGGCACGGGAGCGAGATAGCGATATTATCGTTCCGAATGAGAGAAAGGAAAAGCAAGCAGCTAGCGATAAGTCGCGAGCGTTGCTCCTGGGTGTGTTCATTACTCTGTACAATAACATGCAGCGAGGTCACCTTACGTTATCGGGCTCTCGTTCTCTTGCGTTCTACTTCTGTTTCTATTTGATAAAGGATGTTGTTAGCAGCTCGCATTCCCAGCGTAATTAAGCATATTGCAATATACGCTTTGCGTATTATCGAAAATTTTCCTTTTTGCTCAAAATACCCTGTAATTAAATCCTTCCGTCGAAGTATAGGTATCATTCATTATTACGTATACCTAATTTATTTTGCATTGACTAATATAATTATTTGATTTGCAAAATTTCCAAGACCAAAATAAGCGTCAATGTCAATGAGACTGAGGCACCATGCGTTGGCGTGAGGTGTTTGGTTTGGGTTCTGACTAGTGCCTAGGTCGAAATCTTAGCCTTTTTGATTATTCTTGGCCCAGATTTCGATAAAACAATATAATACTAGGGTAGTCAAATCTATATAGTTTTAGAATTCCTACATTTCTTTAAGAAACTAAGAATAAAAAAGGCAGAAATCACAAAAATAGTTCAATATTATGAATTGTTAGAGAACGGGCGACGTTGCCGTTCTTACGACTCCGTCCGAGTCGAGTGGGTCGTTTGACTCGTTGCCGAGATCACACGATCGAAGCCGAACATTCCCGACTGGCGCTATACGTCAGTTTTATACGTCATTATAAAAAATAGAATGTTTGCAAATGCTTTGTAAGTAATGTTAGAACCTAAATGTTTGTCCCAGCTACCAGCCGTCTAAGCTCCTATCGGCAGATAGGTCGTTCAGATACACATTTTGGAACTCGTCAGCCAAAAAACGCATTCAATCACCACGAAAACATTCGGCTTCGGATTTTCGGGACAGTCAAAGAATCTCAGGAGATAGAGCTTAATTCAGGACTTCGACACACTAGAGAGTTCTAAGATCAAGGAGGAGGCGATCCTAATGACTAACTTTTTTTAATAGGATCATTTCATAAACACATTAAAGATGAGTATTTTTAGGCATAAATTGTTCATACTACATTCGGGAGAATTTTATTTCGATTTGAACCATGAACTCAAACTCATGCTAAATTGTTGGCATCACCTGCCTGTCAGTGTTACAAGATTGCATTGACAAGGTGTCTCGGGATTTTGTCATTCCCCTAGATATGGTCCAAGCAATTTTGTCTTCCTTTAGGCATCATCTATCTTTTCTCACTAATTTATTAATCTAATTGCCGTAATAAAATAGATAAACTAAAAGAATATAATTTTGACCCACAATAAATTATTCTGACCTATCTCCTTCTTGCTTGCGAACACATTGAACCCCGCTAACACCATGACGTATAAGGTACGAAACTATAAACTCGGCATACACTGTATTTTTTGTTCGAGGACGCGACGCAATCGTTTGGCATGACTCGTCAATGGACCGCAGACCAACAAAAGTTATCGATGTTATAGAAATGAAAAACTGACGAAGACCGATTAGTGCTGGAGTTTAAAAAATAATTATATATAATATTTTGACTCGGTAAAGAACTGCTTTACTTATTACTTTTTATTCATACGACTGCCATGGATAACGCTACTAATTTAATGAATACATAGGTAAGTAACCTAATTAGATACAGTAGGTATGTAAGTAAAACAAGAAGTACTTACATAACAGTACGGTCTACACTAGAAGTTTACTAAAATGGCGCAAACAAAGATAGAGTGAACCTGAACATACACAACAGCGTAGGAGTAAGCGAGATAGGAGGAGTTGCGTCAGACACAATACAATGTGCTGGACGGCAGACAAGATGGCTGAACATAAAGTTCGTGGTTTGATATTCTCAAATTTTGGAAAAAATGCTTTGGGTTCAGAAATATGTCAGGATGCCATACAGTAAGATGCTCATCATTGCCAACAGAAGACGACAAAAAATGTTAATGAAGAAAGAGCAATATGTCTTGAGAATTTATCAAGTAGGTACTAGGTATATATTTATAAACGTAAGTACCTATCTAAAATTAATTGTAAAAAAAAATATCAGCTTTTTTTTTCTGAAAAGAATAGCCAACAGACCTATCAATCAATAGAACAGCACGAACAAGCTGCCTATCTTAGCTACCCATCACAACTGGCAGATTTGTAGGTTTTTTTAAGTACCTAGTTAGGTAACGTTAGCAGAATGGCAGCGCAGCGGTTTGGCAACGCTGCACAAACAAGTTCGCGACGGCATCGGCATTGCCAGCCAGCCAGCATATAAATTTTGCACACTCAATGTCATACTCACTAGGACCAGATTTTAAGCTGTTTGAAGAGAATAAAGTTGATTGACACTTCAGCCTGACAACTAACCAACAATAAAATTAATAAACTGGGGAATTTATAAAATTATCAGATGAAGCGAAGCGTCCATTTCGTGGCGCGTACCAATATCAACGTTGGTTGGTTGGTTGGTTAAACAAATTGCGACGTTGCCAGTTTGCCACATCGCCTTCAATAGCTGCTGATAATATCATTGTACAGCTAGTAGATTATGCTTGTAAGTTGTAGGAATAGTCACGTATATTACGGCATGTTACATTTGGTTTAAAAAATTCATAAACTAGGTAAGTACAGCTTAGGCAAAAAAATCTTAAATCAAGGACAAACGAGGTAGGTAACTACCTACTTTTCCTTAATTCTATTTTTTTTTTACTTTTACTCATAAAAAACACCTGCCCTCTCCGGTTGGCCTTGGCCCCTGAGTTCCCTGTCAGAAGATTTGGTAGGTCTTCTCTGGTTTTCAGTAAATGTATTTTATGGGTGTTATAGTACCTATACCTACATACTTACATACCTATTAAATTATGTTACAAAAATCAACAAAAATCTAATTATTACAAACTAAGTACCTAGGTAAGTACAAAATTATTATTACCTACAAGATAAGATTATGCGAACTTACCAATCTTCTTCCGAAAAAAGGTAAAACAATGAGTGCGCCAACCGTCAACAAACTCTCTCGAAGGAAAGAAGATAGTCAAATGGACTTTATTTTAGTGCATCGCGCGGCGCCGGCAGACAGCGACGGGCCGTCGCCATTTTGTTATCCATCTTTTCGTGAGTTAGAGCGAGAACACAATGTCATTCAGTCTTGTTCTAACGCGTGCCAAGTATAATTTGAACAGCGTTTATGAATAAAAGACTAGGCTTACTTCTATTCTATAATATGTTTTACTTCTTCCACGTCCATAATTCCTTCACCAACAAGTTACTCACTACCTAATCGTTTAGTCTAAAAAAACGATGGAATTAGCGATTTACCTATATAACTGGGAATTCGTTTTGTGAAAAAATACAAAGCTATTTTGACATTGTCAACCAATTTTGTTTTATTTTCAAAAATTTGATTGTATTTTGTTTATTTTCCCTATTCGAAACTATTCGAATGAACTGTCAATCATGATGGTATTGAATTATAGTCCACTTATAAGTAGGTACCTACTTGAGAAAATACGAGAAAGAATGGTACCTATTTTAAGCTTGAAATAGTATCTAGATACTAGGTAGTATACTCAGACCATTATTAGTCTGAGGTAGTATATTGCCGGATCAGAAATGTTAACGAAGCAGCAAGTCTTGTAAGTAATCTTGTTATTTGGCAGAGTTTAAATCGATGTTATTTGGTACAACTTGTCAGTGGCTGATGTGAGGTAGCTATGTCACTTAAACTTATCACGATCATTCGAATGAATAAAAAATAGTTTATATTATTATCGACAAATGCATTACACATTCAATCATCATCACTGCTCGTGGACTTTTTAACTCTGAACTAATTAGTCTGTCTACTAGGGACATCTATGATTTATTGTAAATATTAGTATGATTTAGGGAGCGAAGCACGAGCCTGAGTCTGAAGGATTACCTTCGCAAGCTTAGTTTAAAACATATACAACAGAGGGCGTTGTTATATATTATTTCACTCATATTTTCCGGCGTAAAAATAATCTTGTATTGTACTACCGTACTACGTAACGATAATGAATAATGGTGAAAACGAAGTGTTTCTAAAATAAGTGATTTTGGAAGTTTTAACGTAACAATGTACCTTTCGGAATACGATTCTTTGGATTCAAGCCTTTGTCGTTGTCCTAGTGTTCGAGTTGTACGTACTTGTAAAATTGACGATAGGTGGCGGAGGGTGGCGGTCATACCTTTTGATTTTGGATTTAATAGTGAATTATTTTCTTTAGAGTGTAAATGGACATTAAAACTCATTAAACGTCAATAAATATTACATAAAAACATTCAAAACGTTAAATAATATAAATAGGAATCGCTCTAAAAAAACTTCTTGACTTTTGACAGTTGAGTGTTGATTGTCAATGTCATATTAAAGTAATTGCTGTCAGTGTCACTGTACTCACCGTAGACAGAGAATGCTGAAGCATTCTCTGTCTACGGTACTCACTGTGTCATTTCTGATGAGGATAAGCAAATTGTAAACAATTGAATTTATTTGTTTATATGAACGATAGTTTTAGCTATCTTCTATTAAAAATAAGTTTAATTGTACAATTTATGCGTTCTATTAATTTAGTTTAGTTTAAAATGTTGCTTAATCTTGTAAATTCTTCCTCAAGGGTACGGGTTAGTTGCATTAGATTACTTTCGTAAATTTAAAATTGCTGCTAGATTCTAAGTTTATAATCATTTCAGAGTGCGCTGTGCTTGAGCTGTCGAGTGTCCATCGTTACAAAATGTTCTTTCAGCGAAGGTTTAGACAGTAAATACAATGATATAGAGAGGGAGAAAATATTACAGGTTATCAACAATGCCGACGTTAGTACTCTTTCTAGGTAAGAATATTGGAGTTATATTTTACGTGTTCCAAAAATTTGTACTTTTTATCAAGTTAAAACTTAGTACAGTCAAACACAATACAACAACAAAACACAATACATTTATCCATGGTCACAACAACTCAATTTGACAGCTTTTATTTTTCGTACAGCAAGGGCTGTTTTCGTTGTTACTACTAACATTCAGTTGACTGTACTACAGTACTTATATCTTAACAAACAAAGAATACCGAATACATGTTTAATTTCATCTTACTTTAAAAATAATAAAATTTCTTCCAGTTATGAAGTAAGCAAAACAAATCTCAAGAAGTTTTCTCAGTGGAAAAGTAGTAATGGACAAATAAAAACACTATCAGACATAGAATACGTTGAAGGGTTCTCCGAGAGATCTGCCAAGAAACTGTTCAACAGTATATTAAGTGGCCCCAATAATGAAAAGAAAGTTACAGGTAAAATAAAAGGACAGATATTGCACCCACATCTAAGTGATATTGTTATAAAGGTGAGGCATTCTTATGTACAGACGCCAGCAGGTCAAGCTACCCGAAACTGTCAAATTTTCCCAATCAACCTTGAACCTTAATACTTTAGCGATAAAGTTGAAAATCTATTAAAGAAATTCGACAGATTGTAGTAGCTTGACATGCTGGTGTTTGTTCTTAATTATACAGTTGGTTCTTTCATGTTGCAGTGATGACTCAGTGGTGACTTACTACTAGTTGTAACTTGTGGGTTGGTTGGGAACCCAGGCAGGCTCTTTACGTTGTGTAAATAATTTTATCACCACTGCTCTCAAAACGGTGAAGGAAAACATTAGAACCTTTTGCTCCATTGGGGTAATTGCCGTATGGCGTTCCAGTGTGAGGATAAATAAATAAAAATGTCCTAGAACCAAAAATTCGAAGACATTTGTCACAGAAACACAAGTAAAGAAAGTGTGTTAAGGGTTGTTGGTCTAGTGGTCTGCTGAGCATGAGGTCCTGGGTTCGATTCCCAGGTCGGGCAAAGTGTTATTGGGGTTTTCTGCCTGGAATTTCACAGTAGCAGCCCGGAGTCTTGATTTGCTATTATATTGGACTTAAACATAACTGGTGAAATGTGGGTGTACTATAGATACACCTCTGCTTAACCCTTCGGGGAATAAGGCTCAATTTACACCGCCGCGGAACGGAGTGGAAGCGAGTTTTCGTATATAGCAAAATGAACTTTATGTCAATTGTCTAATGTACAAACTAGATACGAGCATATTACTGCCGGAATTCCCGAGAATGCGCGATAATTCTCCAGAAGATGCGCGACCTGTGCGTATTTGTTTATCTAATATGTGCATTACACTTTTGACATAAAGTTCAATAAGCTTTGTTTAAAAAAAAAACCCTTCCACTCCGTTCCGCGGTAGTGTTAATTGAGCCTAAAGGTATGATGTTGTGATGTATTAAGGCTAATATAATAACTTCTTTACAGGATTGTAAGTCCGTGTTATCAGTGTACATAACAGTGAACTCGGTGAGCTGGACGTTGATAGACAAGAGTAATTATGAGGTCCAAGACTGGAAGTACTATGGCATAGACTATCCAGAAGGCAAAAGGTTTCAGATCACAGATATTTTGGATATTGTAAGTGAAAACGTAAACTAAACTTATTGCTAGCTATTCTTATTGATATAGCAATTTAGTACCGTGGAAGGCGAAAGTGAAAAATACTTAATTTGATGGTAATTTAAAAAGATTTGGGCTAACCAAGAGACATTGGCCAGTTTACACCACAAATCACTTAAAGTGTTTGACACTAAACGGATTTACAACATCATTCTGATGGCTTTCAAAACATACTTACTTTGAACTTTTTCAATCGCATCTGAGTATTTATTATAGAAGGGATTCCATACCGCAACAGCGTACTCTAACGATTTGTAAAAACGCAGACAAGACGCTGATGGCGTCCTGACGGGTCGACTGTGCCCTTACAGCCAATTGAACCATGCTCTGTTACATATTTATTTTCCCGTTTATCATTTTGACTTTCGTCGTTTGATGTTTATACCACTACCCTCAAGTTTTTTTTATTAAAGGCTTGGCGCGTAACCCAGCAGATGCCTCTAGCAGACATATACGTGATGAAAGCGGAAGCTACAACTCTTCGGGCAGCTGGTAGCGATCCTAACAACCCGAAGGTCATTGCTGTCAACCTGCAGAAGGCACAGATGGTTGCCATGATCGTCGCCTTGATTAATTCGAGAAGTCATGGGGAGGAGCAGTAAGTTTTGTGGATTTATTTAATGTACAGTCACAAGCACTAATATATATGTATTCACTAAGCAACTTTTAAAAGTGATTTCAAAGTCAAATTCGGTCCAGCCATTTCGGAGATTAGCTGGAACAAACAGACAGATAACATTTTAAAAAATTGTGAAAAACTGCTTATATCTTTTCGCGTTCGCGAAATGCGGGACTTCGTATTTTTATAGATGAGAAAGATTTTGTTGATTATTGATACTTTTATCCCTCTATTTTCAGATGCAATGTAGAAGGAAATGACGAAGGCATTTTAAAGCAAAAAGTGTATTTCCTGAGGCCTACGCTCCCATACAGGTATGTATAGACGAGACAACCTACTTCCTATTGTAATATTATTAACGTGAAAGTTTGTATGGATGGATGGATAGATGGATGGATGTTTATTACTCTTTCACGCAAAAACTACTGAACGGATTTGGATGAAATTTGGTACTTACACAGATAGTTTATAACCAGGATTAACACATAGAATACTTTTTATCCCGATATTCCCACGGGATCGAAACTTATGCGGGTGTAACCGCGGGGCGCAGCTTGTATAAAAATATTAATCGTAATCTTATAAGTAACTTTGCTTGTCTGTTACCTTTTCACGCCCCAAGGGCTGAACGGATTTCGATGAAATACGGCACACAGGTAGACCATGATCCGGGTTAGCCCATATATAATAGAAAACATACTTTTTATCCCGGTACCTAGTACTTTCCCGTGGGATAATTTCCGACCACCGCACGTGTGATGCCGCGGGCTATAGTTAGTTATAATATAGCAACAAACAATATTTTAACGACAGATCAGGGGGCCCAAAAAGGCCACTTTGGCAGAATCGTAATAGGATAACAATATGAATCATATTAAAAATCGTAAAATGGTCACAAACTGGCAATATTCATAATTATGATCTGTGTGCAATTCATATCACAATGAAATACTTAACATTTAAACTGCAGAAATAAAAAATAAAAAACCATTTTTATAAATAAAAGCTATAATGAAAAATTTACCGATAAAATTACGGTTTTTATTTGGTTCATGCGGCAATCTTTACACCAAATATGAAATGAAATTTCACGAAAATTAGAGGAATTGCTGGGAATTCAGGAAATGAATCGCTTTTAGAGGTACTAAGAGGCCCCCTGCATTCTCTAGGCGGTAGGGAAAAAGTCATTCCTAATTTCAGAGTTACCCTTGTTGCAAAGGTAGATGTCGCTACCAGTCATTCTAGTTACAAGTAAAAATACACAGATGGCGCTACTGCTCACGTAGGATGTATCTTTTTATGATCATTGAATCTATCCTCTTATTTGAACTTCCTCGGCGTCTGTGGTAGTTAGAGGGCAGGGTAGATGGCACATAGACGTCGACACGGCTCCACATACACATCCTGGTGCTGTTTCGTCGAAGTATCCCTACCACTTTACCAGGGAGATGGTTCAGGGACTTCCAAATGCACCACGGTTACACCATGCATGAAGATGATCTTTTGGTGGTGATAGTGAGTGGGTGGGGGAAGAGTATTCCTGTATCCTGCCAAAGTTTGCAACGGGCGTCGTCGCCCGGGTTTTCTGGTAGGGACGCTGTTGATTTTAAGAGACTGTAAGTTAATACAATTAACTAATCTAACCCAATTTTCAGGTTATACGGCACCTTAGTCGGCAGCGAAAGAGTATCAACAGATCAGACAGTAGAAATGCTACTTCGGGACCTGAACAGCAGCTCTCCAAACAACTCCCATGCCTTCATACCTGAACCCTTGCAGACCATGTTCAGGTCGCAGAAGGAACTACAAAAGGACATGCTGGGACACTGCCTACTGTTGAGTTTAACCTTCATGGATTTGTGTATTTATAAGAATAAGGAACGTATAGCAAAGTTGAGCCGACGTGGTGAGTAGTACATTTTGTATTAGTGGTTTTTATGAAATATATTGTTGATTATATTTTGGGGCATTTTTATTTGGAATTGGTGAGTGTGCCCTTCCCTAGACAATTTTGGGAAAACCCTAGGAACATTTGCCTCTCGGCTGTGATCTGCAGTGGCCTTTAAGGGAAGCTATCAATCGATTGCGTACCCAAGTAGGGCGCTGCAGATACAACTTGTCGAAATGGGGGATTACTGACCCATCCAGCAGCAGCAGACTACCCAGCGCGAGTGCGGTGCCTCTGATCAGACCATGCCCCACTTGCTGGAGTGCCCCAAGTGCCTGTTCACCTTTGACGGCACGGTTGGCGCAGTGGTTAAGCGATTGACTGCTGCGCTGCGTGGCGCGGGTTCGATTCCCGCACGGAAAAAATATTTGTATGACCTACATGTATTTGTTCCGAGTCTGGGTGTTTTTCTATCTATAATATGTATGTATTTACAAAAAAAAAATGTATTTAAGTAGTTTATCAACCATCTTGTTACCATAAAACAAGCATTAGGTTGCTTAGCTTGGGACTAGATGGCGCTGTGTGAAATGTCCAGGGATATTATATTATTATATTACCTGCACCTTGGATGACTTTATGAATTCCACTAATGCCGCAATCAACGTGGCTACGTACTGGGCTCAAAGAATATAAAATATAGAAGAAGAGTACTATAGACACGAATAAAAGAAGACCTTATATACAGGAAAAAAATTAACCATTGCGCAAACTGTAACCATGAATTCAGCATTATGATTCTA
Organism: Apamea sordens; assembly: GCA_945859715.1. Classification (NCBI taxonomy): domain Eukaryota; kingdom Metazoa; phylum Arthropoda; class Insecta; order Lepidoptera; family Noctuidae; genus Apamea; species Apamea sordens. Next base: position 17,134,325 of record OX244001.1, read on the forward strand.
GGCCTTCTAGCGTTGAAATTTTTCGTGGGTTATCAAAAAATAGTCAGCTATTGCACATAAACGTGAAATACCTACGCGGTCAAAACGTATGGAACAGTTATTTTTTTTTATAGCCTTAAGAAAATTTCTACGCTAGCGGATCTGCAATCATATGCTGGGGGTCTACTCCGAAGTAGTATCGGTCGAATGTTCGGCCGTTTCCTGCTACGAAGTTACTATTTAGTTTGGTCGGTTCCGATCCTACACACCTACACTCTTTCGAATATTGACTATGGTCCCGACCCAACTGAACTGATCTGAACTTTTTTCGCATTTTTCAATAATATTCGGTTCGGCCATGTGTCGGTCCGATCCGAACATTCGCACTTTGCACTTCGGAGTAGGCCCCCTGAATTCATGGTTACAGTTTGCACACTGTTATTTTTTTCTTCCTGTATAGTGTACTACTATCAATCAACTCGGCTTATCGCAGTCCTCTGCTGAACATAGGCCTCCCAACTTGTGCTACAAATCCAGTATTAAGATTTTTTATCTCCCTGATGATGTTAGTAAAATATATTGATAGTACTTGGTGGTTTTCGGGGTGGACTTATCTATCTAGTCAAGGAGCGTCGCCACGTTTGACGTTTCTGTCTCACTGGCTAGCTGCACTATACTATAGATGAAGTAAATAAAAAAAATATTAATTATTACATTATTTGAAGGATATTGCTAATCCATTGCTCCATATGTTTGAAAAATGTGTCTGCTCAACAACGTAAATAACGCAATGAATATTGTTGAATTGTCAAAATGAACCCCATTACTACTGATAGCGTGTTACGCAACTACCCCGCTGGAGCTATTACCATGTCTGACGTCCCTTTGCGGTATTCAGTTTGTATAGAAAGGTATTTATATAATATGAAAACACAAATAAAACTGCAACGTATTGCTTCAGTTGGACTAAAAAGTGTTTATTTGATAAAATACAACGAGCTTACTTTTTACAACATTTTACTTCTATTAATGACAAAAAAAAAAACAAACAAAACCCTTAAGACAATAATAATATACATAAATACGATGGTATCAACTTCAAACGTATCATAAGTAACTAATATAAATGCAATTCTAGGCAAGATCATTACAATTCAAGTAAAATACAATCTAAAAAAGAAAATAATGTACCTATCTAAAAATAATTAAAATATCTTTAAAGTTATATCAAGAAAAATCTAATGCAAAAATTCTCTATAGATCACACAATTACACTTTTGACCTAACCAAAGTTGAATTTTGTATTTAATACTGATATTATTCATTTTGGAAGAACTAGAAAATATATTTACAATTTTTATAATATTAAAAATTTTTGACAAATGCCAACGTTTCAATTTTTCGCCTGGATCTGTGACCATATCGCAACCAACTGTTTTCTCCGAACAAAAAAATGTAGATAATAATGCTATGTAAAATAACTGAAGTTTGTTGTCAACTGTTGTGTAAAAAGTTCGATCTTGTATTCTGGGATTGCCTAAAATGAATTTCATATAGTCTACTATCGGAGTCTCTGTAGGTATGTAAGAAAATATACTCTATTGTAACATATGGACCGAGACTGTCATTTACTGATTAAGTTAGGCCATCTATTGAATTCTATTATATTTATATCACTGTTGCAATATAAACAATCTCCTTTCTATTGCTATATAAACATATGGCAACATAAAAATATAGTTTTCTAACTATGGCTAATGAAGATGTGTAATCCACGTAAATAATATGTTTGAATCACGAAAACAACATTAGTTGGTTAATCAGTAAGGGAGCAGCCTCCGGTGATAACTCTGTAGAAACCTAACAACAGTGTAAAATTACCAGTCTATTGTATATTACAATAAATATGTACAATTAATGATATAACAGCACCCATTAATGAAACGAAGTTATGCCTCAAGGTACGCCGCCTACAACGCTTCTTAAATAAAATATGTATAATATCACCGCTTTATTGTATATGTCTATTGTATTGTATATAATTGTATATTCTGTATATGTATTGTACTATTATTTAAAACTGTTATTGTATGGCTTAAAATAAGTATTGTAGCAAAAATAAGCTGAATAGGCGACGTAGCTTCATCATTATTATACACGAAAACTTTGCATTCAATAAAATCTGTAAAAAACTCAATCCAGACTACAAGATCATTAATCTAAATATGTCCATATTTTATTAAAAAATTCAACAACACTTATTTTACTGTGGAACTGTTTCAACAAGTCTCTCTATTGTGATAAAAAATTATTACTTTTTATCCTTATTATTTCCGACAGCGGTTGGCGAGTGGCAGTGGGTACAATGATACGAGTATACTAACTTTATGAAAGTATTATAGGCCATTTTTATGTTGGCTACCAATTATTTTATAAACACTAACAACTATTTTTAAAATAAGTCATTTATAAAATAAATTATACAATAATATCGCCAAAAAATCAAGTGTATTGCACTGGTGCTGCACTAACTGCAGATATACGCTTTTATATTTTAAACTATACAATTTATGCAATTAACACTTAAGCTCGGGTTCACACATAAGAACTAAAAACAATGTTTCCTGGACCGCTTGCGACGAGCGGCTGTATCCTGATGTGTGAAGCCAAATTTACAAAAAAAAAATAAGTCACAAATGACAAACGCCGTATCATGTAGAATACTACGTTGAAAATGGAAGACGTTGAAATAATTCGTAGCCAACTTCTCTATGAAACTAAACTGTTATACTAAGCTCATTTTAACATGCATTGACAAAACACTCACCGATACTAATTATGTACCGTTGTTTATACTGTTTTATTTGCGACCAAACCATAATAAGTATCCTATGTGTATACTATCCAAATGTATGGGAACTTGGCTTTGTTTTACATAAAGTAAATGGTAATGTAGTAGAGTACACAATAACTTACAATATATTGCTTCATGCAAGTTTAAAATTACTAAGCATGTGGATATGTAAAATTGTTAATAATTAAGAAACTGAATTGGTAGGTCGACTTTAACATTCGCCAATTTATATCCTATATGTAAGACATTACAATTTCACAATGAGATCACAATTAAATGCATTATTAAACGAAAGAAGTAGTGAAAACTGTCAAGTTTCGGATCTAGTTAGACTAAACTAATAATATTGTTACAAGCGCAGCAATGTCTCAGTTTCACCTTACACCGCTCTGACATTGTATTTAATACAATTGACGTTATGTTGATAATCATTATGTTATTATGCAAAGTATACTTTTACAATGCAATCTTATTCTCTCCTTTTAATATTTTTAACAACTTAAAAATATACAAAATTAAGTAGGCATATTGATATTACGTTAAATATGAAGAAGAATTTCTTGCTTAGGTATGGGTAAAATTGCATTACTTTGCTATTGAAGTTTATAATATACTCCAAGACGCTATGTGAATATAAACGTGTGCTGGAATTTAATTCCATTGAAGGAAAGTTTGTTAGACAAGAATTGGCAAAATGATTACAGATTCTATCTCCTATCCTACGGGTAGTCGGAAAAAATGTCATTGTAGGTATTTATAAATAAATATTACGTATTAATAAAGGTTAGGAACATGCTTGAAACCTAATTAATGTTATTAAATGAATCCTCGGGGAACATAATCCAAGAGTTACGTACATACTGTATGGATATCCGATCAGAATTGGACGGCTCGTTTATACACGGCATTATACTGTTTATTATGATTTTAATATTGAAGACTACAAGATTTGCCAATTTAAATTTCAAATATAAGACTCGGTTCGTCTAAGGACAACCGCAGTTTTTCAGCACTTAAAAATAGTTTCATAAGAAAGCAGAACCGTGCTCTCAAAAAAATATTTTACAAAAATCATTTCGTACACAATAAAAACTAATAAGATTAACTTTATAGGTATACATACACGTTTAATTGAGCAAAACTTAACAAAACAGTGAGCATTTCAACAGAACAGCCTGGAACGTGATTACTATCGCGGAATTTGCATTGACTAAACTCTTATGTAGGTCTGTGTTCGACTGAAACCGATGGTACATTGCGTGGTTGGCTCACACTTCGTCTGCAACAGTCCGGTTTCAATAAAAACCAAGCAGAAGTATTGTGTTGCAACACTGCCTCAAAAATTCCCAATGATATGTATTTACAATAACCACACTGAACGTAAGTAAAAGTGACAAAAAAATCTTGAGAAAACAACGTGCATTAGAAGACAGATATAATAAAGTTGTGCAAAATGGATAGCAGTTTGATTCGAATCAATTTTCCACAACTCCCGCGTTACAAGTATCTTTACTTAGGTACTTAGCACGTTGCAAATACGACACTAACTTTAAGACTATTTCACATTTACCTTTTTAATAATATTGTATGTAATAAATGTATAAAATATCATCTGTAATCTCTGTATACTTAATCACTTCTTGTTTTATATTTAAAAATTAAATCCATTTGTATCGGTATAAAAATCTAATAAGTATAAATCTGAGGTTATTTCTCGGCTATGGCACTGTTGTCAGTTTGTATTCAAACTTTGTACTAGGGTACGTCGCGCCACTCCCGCCCAATATGGAAGAAATATATCGTTTATTGTATAAAAATACTTATCAACTATTATTGTATAAGGCTGCTTGTGTTGTGTTTATAAACTATAGAACTCAATCCTATGCTATTGTGGTGTGGAGGCGGGGGCGGCGCGCGCGGCCCTCAAGGAGGGTCACATGTGTGAACAATGTGGAAAACTGTAGTCACGGAAGATAAATGTTTCTAATTTTCTTCGATAACGATGTTTTTTTCAATTGTAAACCTCCGAAAGTTTGATAGGAAAATCAAAATGGAAAATAAAATGCTAGTGGTGGCGCGCCAGTTGTGAACGTAGCTTTAGAAGCGCACGCGCCTCGGACTGAGAAGTATTTAATCGATGGTTACAATCTAAAGCTACCATGTGCGTGTTACTCGATTTGGAATCGATAAGTTTCGTATACAACATTATTTGGTTCGTTACAACAATTTCGCAACACTCGTTCGTAGAGATTGATCGACCGGTGCATGAGTCGTCGTTCACAACTAGCAGACCGATTAATTTTCATAATTGCCCAATGCGATAAATTCGTCGTAAAATCAACACACAATAATAAACCCACTAAATAATAATATTGCATCGATCACTTCGTAGTGACAAATAATAAAATGGTATATATGTTATGTGACTCCCACAAATCCACCTTACTATTACACCTATTAGTTAATTAACAGTTCATATTATGCGGTAAGAAAACGAAACCATCACAATAATATAGTAAAATAAGCTATATAAGTTGTCTATACATACAAACAGAGATATTAAAACGTTAAAAAGTTTGCTGGACTATCCTGGCATGCTCAGTGTTCACGTGTTTATAGTCTGGGAGACTCGCGGGCTGGCGGTTTGTTCATTCAATTCGATTCAGCAGACATATTAGATATATCTGTCTCTTCAAGTCTTCAGACTGTAGGAATCAATTTATTAATCCACGTATACAGTTTGTTTGAGCTTATTTCTATTAATTTCTAATCGCAAATAATGTGGACGCGATAATGCTTGAGACTCATACGCACCACCAGAATACTCCAACAATGTCACAAATTCATATAATATTTTTATTCTTCCTAAATTCTAAGTTATTTCGCGATGAATGATCGAATTGCTTGGTAATTCGAAAATCGATAGTCTAAGCTAAATTAGAAATAAGATTTACTCTGGCGTACCCTCCATCCCGTCCCTTGGATCAAACTACAACAAAGCACTTTGCGTCATCACACACCTTACCTAATTGGTAAATTTTACTAATCTCACTCATCGTAATAATGTTAATGTTATCAAATCAGTCAAGCAAAGGAAGGCGAGGGGCCGGCCACGACTAGCCGGCCACCGAAACAATCAAACATTTTAGATAATTAAAATTTAGGAACATAAATGAATTCGATATCGATTCGACTTACATAAAACTCAATTTTCTGTACAACGTAAAGGAAATCTTTCAACCATTCACTCGAGCCCACATCGGACACTCGGTCACGTCTCGACACACGAAGTTTAACGCTAAAATGAGCGAAATAGACACCTAACCTACCTAGCTATCACAGTCCTCTCTCAGTCTGACCCCTTCCTCTTAAATGCATCTCATTTTGTCACATCGTTGAAAAAACTGGTAACAACCTAAACTAGGCCAACTATAATACAAGCTGGTAGACAAAATTTAAAAATCACTACACTATTTGGCACCTATAGTGTTACGAAGACATCTCAGTAATCTCACATTGTTAATGAAGAGTAAATGCATCATTAATGTAACAGAACTCGTGTAAGTACACACTAACAAAGTATAATGTTGATGGCAAAAGGTAACCTACGTTTTTGGTTTGCATTCATGATCGTGTTCTCACCGACGATGTTCGTTTATCTCCCTTAAAGAACTTGCGTCCGAACTCTGTTTACAGCTAACTCATAAATTCTTATCATTCTTTATCGTTACTTTTTAACATATTTTGAGCATCACGGATTCCCGTATAAAACCCCATTTATTTGCCAGATTTTATCTCTTAATACTCGTAAATAAAATTAACTTAATACGTCTACAAAATATGTATGTATATTTATTACAATTAGGCACAACGTCGCGCCGGAAACATTCATCGCGAAATATTGTTATGTGGTAAAAGATCAATTCTTAATTTTTAGATTTCAACGAAGTGTTTTAAATCCTAATCTCCGGGCTAGATCCGCTCGGAGCGTCTGCGAAAGTTTCAGCAGAATCGAGAATCACCGAGAAAACTAACTCTTACGTGGTAACTTAACGATTACGGGGCAAAAACGCTAACTGTACTCGCTTCTTCGACGGTAACACTACACGTGATGAACTTGAAAATTGTACATCGCGACAGACCTCCCGATGGAGTATAAACAGGACGTTATTTACAGATCGAAGCTCGTTTTACAGCGATCCGGTGAACATACATCGAGTACTGGTGCTGAAGGGCATGTCGCGCATCGTATACTTGTCGCGCCGCTTAGTTGTAGAGGCGCTCGGCGGCGTAGAGGTCGTGGTGCGCGTGCGCGTGAGTGGGCGCCGCGTGCCACCGCGGCGGCGGCGCGGGTCACTGCGCCGGTAGGCAGGAGCCCGGCGCGCCCGGGCCTACCACGGGCTTGAACTCGGGGCCCGGGAACTGCTGGAAAGGCGGCGCGTAGCACTGCGGGAAGTACAGCTCGGGCTTCACCACGGCGGCGGCGGGCGGCAGCGGGCGCGGCGTCTTGGACGCGTCGGCGCGCCGCGCCTTGGCGGCGTGCGGGTTCATGTGGTTGTCGATGTGCTTTTTCACCTCCGGCTCCGTGGCGAACCGCCGCCGGCAGTTGGGCATGGGGCAGCAGAAGGGCCGGTCGCCCTGGTGCGTCCGCGTGTGCTGATCAAGGATCGCCTTCTGCCTGAAGTCCTTGCCGCACTGGGTGCACTTGTACGGCTTCTCGCCGGTGTGGATGCGCAAGTGCTGGTTGAGGATAGTCCGCTGACGGAAGAAGCGCGGACAGTACACGCAGCCATACGGTTTCTCATTGGTGTGGATGCGCAGATGCTGCGTCAGATGCGATTGCTGCCGGAAGCGCTTGCCGCACTCGGGACAGGGGTATGGACGTGACTCTATGTGAATGCACCCGTGTTGTAGCAGCGTTGACTTCTGTTTGAACTCCTTTTGGCAAATCGGGCAGCGCACGTACAGGGGCATCGCCCGCCCTCCGAGTACGTCTGGTAGCTTACCACCTTTTAAATATTGCAGAGAAAGCCCTGAGGTGAAGACTGAGTGATTGAGACCTTTCGTATCTTTGAAGTAAGCAGGGTACTGCGCCGTGTCGCCTGGTGAGAAGCAGGAGCCGCGCGGGTCGCCGTTCTGTCCGTCAGCGTCGCCGAACGTCGACTGGATCTCTTCTTTGTTCTCATCAGCTGGGAACGGTACATCCTGGGGCCACAGCGTCGGCGTTGTTCCATTCTTGAAGATGAGATGCGGCGAAACATCTGTAAAATCGAACAGAATGGTCAGTCACAAGTGGAGTACGCTACAGCAAGGGTTACCGACGAGTGGGTTAATCAAACTGGGAACGGTTACGGGAGCGTCCGGCGGTCGGTTCCGCGTCTCGCGGGCACCCTGCGTTCTACGGGCGACGAGGGAACCGAGAATTTGTTTGATAGGAAGGCCAATGGATGCGAGACCGAATCGACGGTGCGGGGGGCGGCGGGGAGCGCGGGCGCCGGCGGCAGTGACCGGCGCGGTCAGTGCGGGCGGCGCGCGCGGGGGCCGGGGGGTATATATGTGTGAATAGCGCTCGCCTTGGTGTGTGCGGACGTGCTGGTTCAGGATGGCCTTCTGGCGGAAATGTTTGCCGCACTCGCCGCACGTATATGGCTTCTCACCGGAATGGATGCGCAGGTGCTGGTTGAGGATGGCGCGCTGCCGGAACGAGCGCGGGCAGTACACGCACGCGTACGGCTTCTCGTTCGCGTGGATGCGCAGGTGCTGGGTCAGGTGCGACTGCTGCCGGAACCGCTTGCCGCACTCCGGACACCCGTACGGCCGTGAGTCCGTGTGAATCCGCTCGTGCTGCAGCAGCGTTGACTTCTGCTTGAAGTCTTTGCCGCACGTCAGGCACTTGAACAAGCGTAGCTCTGAGTTCGGGTTGTGCTTTCGCGGCTTTGGCGGCTCAGGCTGCACTATGTCTGGTAAGTGGCGCAGGTCGGGCGCCGAGTACTGATCCAGCGGGCCTTCAAGGGACAGCACACCACCGTTTTGTTTCAGGTAGTGTAACGGGAAGCCGCCGGAGCCGAGCATGTGGCTCCCTGGTCGCGCCTCCTTAAAGTACGGTGTGTACTGCTGCTGCAGGTCCGGCTGCGGGACGAAGCACGGCGTGCGGTCGAGGTGGTCCTGCGAGGGAGGCTGTGGTTGAGCTTGGCTCTGGAGCTGTTGCTCCACTTGCATGTGTTCGGGAGAAGTTTGTTGTTGTTGTTGCTGCTGCTGCTGCTGTTGTTGTTGCGCTTGTTGCTGTGCCTGTTGTTGAGCTAGTTGCTGGGCGGCGTCCTCTGCGGCCCCGGTGGGGTCTGTGGGTGGCGGCGCGGGGGGGTAAGGTGAGGGCGCGGGTGATGCGAGCTGGGGCTCGGGTTGCGGTGAGGGCCCGCCGGGGCTCTGATGCTGCATGGGCTGGTAGCCGCCGTCCAGCACTCCGCCGCCCCACTGCGTGCCCGGGGGGGCTCGCTCCACGCCATCTTTGTAGAGGACGTAAGGTGTTGTTGTGTCTGAAAACAAACGAAATCAATTTTACCACTGCTTGCGAATGATTCACGTATTTGTGCATGTCAATTCCTAACCAAAATGTGCCAAAATTCTTGGCTAATCGTAGGAATAACGGAGCAAGTTGGTATCGTGTGATAAATGGTGAGCATATCGCCACAAAGGGCGGTGGCGTGCGACTGGTGCACAGCAGAGCGCGCGACATCGCGTGTCGCGCGCGATTCATAACACTCGCTGCACCAAACGAATGGGAATTTAATAAAATGTCACGTTGTGCGCGAGACGTTTGGGTAGTTTCAGCCAGAGAACATTATGTGATGGACCCCGTGAAATGAGAAAGTCACTGAAACTTGATCATAGTGTAATGCAATATGTTTCTTTATTAAATAAATAATCCCAAAAAACGAGGCACTTACTAAACCTTTTTTTTGTTAATTCTAGTTATGTTTTGTTTTTTTTTTGTGAAATTAACCGTAGGTAGTAGTAATAAACTGTACCTAACAGTGATTACATAACTATCAAATAAATAACAATCCCTGAACCACCTACATAATACTTTTATTAGTCCGTTGATTCTATAATACGGCTCTAATAGTTGAGTGAAATCATCTAAGATAATAATAAAAGGAACTCATAAAATGAACACATTTCTAATGATTCACTTTCTCGACGTATTGAGTCTGTGGCGTCACAAAAAACGCGGGAAAATGCGACCGTTTTCTTTCCCCGCTCAAAGGGAAATGCAAATGGCGGGTGGATTGAATTTTATCTGCAGGGTAATATAAAATAAAATGTAGATTTAGTTGAATAGACTTATGATATTCAAATTGTTTGCTTCTAATGTGATTATTGCAGGATTCGTCACTTAATGTAATCATTTTAGTGGCCTATGACAAACTAGGACAGTTTAGCAGTGGTGGTTTTCGGGGTGATGTGATTCGGAATTTTAGTCCTTAAACTCGGAACAATAGGTACTAGATAGGATACTTCTGGGTTCTACATATACCTGAATCGTTATAAGGCCAAATGACGTAAGGAAATGTGTTATAAACTTTCGTTTTAAGTTGAACACCGTCACAGATGACCAGAACACGTGTTTATACTTATAGTAGTTGGAGAGTAATGGGAACTCACTTCTGCGGTTACGCTTGACGTTTTTGACAGCCACCGTTCATGTATCAGGTTTCTGATGCTACTTACATACCTACGTCCTTGTACTGTCGAATACCAATGTGCTTTGAAAGAGTATTTTTTAAAGAATTATTTTTGTCTTGATTAAAAAATACTAAAGTTAAAGTTTTCTTTTTTTTTTTACTGACACAATAATAATATTAAGTAGTTTTTGTTAATCCGATTAACAATGAAGTAGATTTTTCCTAAAATAAGACACAAAGAAGACTTTTTTTGCAGTGTAATGTCTACGGCGTAGGGCGTAGCACGTAGGCCCTACGACCTACGGAAGTTCCTAGTTGCTACGAGTCTACGAAATTATCGACACTGAACATTATTATTTTCTATCTTACTTCAATGAACTAAACTATAATAACTAAATATGCCTTTCTTTCGTTAATTCGGTCGATAAATTAACGCATGCTGTGGCCTCCTGTAATTGAAGGAATTCTCTAGTATTTCTAAAACTTAATATCTATAAATTATGATTTTTTATGTGCATCTTTTGATGGAGGTTTTAATTAAATGAATAATATCGTATCAATCAATAATATCGTATCGTATCGTATCGAGTTTTTCAATAAGTAATAAACAATCTGTCTTTAAAGTCAATACAAAAGTAAAAGTCTCACAACCAGTCTTACCAAAGTGGGGGTTACCCAGTAACTGAGTTGTGGAGCTACGATGTGTAAAATACTGGTATTCAGCTGCATCCGGTTAGACTGGAAGCCGTCCCCAATATGGTTGGGAAAAGGCTAGGCAGATGATGACTTAAATACTTAATAATGATATACGAAATTGTAGGTAAGCTTGTTGTTTTCGCCTGTACCTGTTCCTACCTCCATCACAGACCAACGGTTCATGACAGAAAGATTAGTAAGTAGTAAATAAAATTGTATCGAGTCAGTAGCAACTCAACATAATAAAAATAATGACTACCGTTATAAATAACACGCTCTTAAAACCAGTTAAAAAAGAAAGAGTTACTTAATTAGAGATAAAAAATATATTATCATTTTACTTTCCATAATCTATACTTACTAATATTATAAAGAGGTAATTTTTGTTTGTAAGTTTGTAATCTCCGGTTAACATCACGCTGCGATCCTTAGGAGCGAATACAAAGTAGTAGCACGGGCGAGCGATGGGATACGACGCGTTGGGTCTGGGCCCAAAATTTCACTCAGACGCAGTCACGGGCTTCTTCTGCCCGAAACTGCGTCCGAGTGAAATAGCTAGTACTAAATACATAAGTTTAAGAATTCTTTCTAAAAATCAATAAAAAATAAACAATATTCCTAGCCTTTTTCCAACTATGTTGGGGTTAGCTTCCAATCTAACCGGATGTAGCTGAACACTAGTTATTTACATGAAGCGACTGCATATCTGACCTCCACAACCCAGCTACTGGGTAACACCCCCTGCAGCTCTGGTAAGACTGGTTGTCACTTGTCAGACTTTTGTGCTTCTGACTACCCGTAACGACTGTCAAAGATCTACGAATTACATCTGGAACCAACGCCTTAGTGCTTTCCGAGGCACGAGGAGTATCGATACGTAATAGATCCACCCATCTACAAACCGACCGCGGCAAGCGTAGCTTAACCTTCCATCGAACTCGCCCCGTGCGGCTGTTATTATTAAGCCACGAGCCCCTCTAAAAATCAATCATGGCTGTTAAAACCTCATTATCGATTAAGAAGTTAAACAAAAACTTTTTTTAACCAAAGACGCGTCATTCGTCATTGGAATAGACGTATTCAGCCTTGTAAAAAATCGTACACCATCTATCTTGGTCGAGCAGGCATCGTTAATAACGACGACCGACTAAAGTTGATAAAATCATGCTTCTTTATAAACTTATCGATGCCAGAATCCATTTAGCGATAACTTGACCACGTAGCGAGACGCCCTGACATAATTGTAATGGTTATTGTTTTTCGCGCCATTTGATTTATGTAAAAGTTTGCAATTGTACAGACGCCAGCACATCAAGCTACTACAATCTGTCAAATTGCTTTAATAGATTTTCAACTTTATGGCTAAAGCATTAGGTTCAAGGTTGATTGGGAAAATTTTACAGTTTCGAGTAGCTTAATGTGCGCCGTCTGTATCGAAGGAGTAATAACTGTTTTTAAATCATTATCTGTCTAGCCTTTCCCCACTATGTTGGATCCGGTGCCAGTCTAACCGGATGCAGCTGAATACCAGTATTTTTCATGGAGCGACTGCCTATCTGACCTCCACAAGGGGTATCGAATGGGTACCCAGTTACTGCGTAATAACGCAGTAACTGGGTACCCATTCGATACCCCTTGGTAAGACTATTAATTGTTTTTAAATACCTTGGCTAATTAATATGGCCATTTACAAATTCTGATGCAGAAGGTAGAAGATAGAAGGAAGTTAGACCTTTTAGGGTTGATTTTTCAATCACCAGCAGTTAACTTTTATCTGAGGAAAACAATAGAGGTTTGACAGGTTTTGTATGGAAAATATGTCAAACTATACAAAACCTGTATTTATTCAAAACTGCTAAAATTTTATCGGGCCTCTAGTTATGTAGTAAATTGTAGACTTTTGTTGGACAGTTGACGGCTGTATTTAAAGAAATCATTGAATGCGAAAAATACTTGACAGCAAAACTAAACGCATTGTTTTCAGAAATAATAATACGCAAAAACGTTTCATTTCATTCGGACAACGATTCCTTGTACACGCAGCACAAAGACAAAGATTTATCGCCGAATAACATGATCTGTTTATAATCGAGCCACAGATAAAATAATACTGTACGGGATGAAACCAAACGATTTCTTCATTTGACAGCTAAAAGTTTTAATGACGCGTAGGTCGGCCGGATGCCTGCACATGTGGGGTGTCATTTTGTATTAAAGTTTTTTCTCTTAACCCTTTTTTAAATTATAGCGTTATGACGTATGGACGTTTGGTCTTTCGTATCTTATGGGAATCTTAACCCTTTCAATGTCAGGTTGGATAGTTGGGATGTTGATTTGAATCTGTAGGCGTGATTAAGAGTCGAGGTATTCGATTCGGGCGGAAATGTTTTTAACGTGGAGTGTGTATTTCAAAATCTTTTTAGGGCTATGTTTGTTTTAATATATTGATATTTCTCTAGTAAGCTAATTAAACAGAGGTACTCATTTCTAAGTCCATTTTGTTTCTAAAATGTTATTTAAATCAGTAATGCTATTGTCAAATCTTTTGTTAACGTATCCCAATTGTTCGGATAAATGATTTTATTTATATTAGTAGGTTTGTACAAACACTTTTACACGTCAATCATATTTTAAAACCTAGATGAGCTCGGCGTTTCCTATTTGACTACTCTGTGAAGAAAGGCCGAAAAAAACTCAGAGAGTCTCTTTAAAGTCCAGACATAATCTTGGTCAGATCATATGAAGACCGTATAGATTGGTTAGGAGGCTTAATTAGGGTTAACAAAACCGTGATTTATCTTGGAATCGCATCTTTGTTGATGTTATAATAATTGATCACGCGACTGCAAGGACCAAACTTCCTAGATGGACCGTAAAGTTCTTTCAAGTCAATAACCGAAAGCGACATACGTCACACGTTTCTGCTGCGTTCTCATATAATTTTATAAGTGACGTTAACGTTAACGCAAGGGTTTTGACCATGTGTTAACTCTTTCCTTGGAGGACATATGTGGCTATGGGAATTAAACGAAAGGGGTTTACATCCTGTAAGATTATTTTTGTGATTTAATGCGTGTGAGCGTATGGAGACAGTACGTAATTAACGTATCTAATTAATGCTTTTGGAGGAAGTGTGTGATCTTGTTTCTTTGCATTTTCAAAGCCATCGTTCTCCACGTTTAGTGTGAGATTTCTATTTAACTTCTGCGTCCTCGAAAGGTCACTGAATATCCTAATCATATCGGATGGAGATATGAGGAGGTGGTTAGTTTTTGTTACCTGTCTTTTCAAAATTATCAATATGGGGTTTATTATAAACGATGATGAATGTTAAGTGACGTTTATACGTCCAAAATGTATGGTTTCAAAGTCGCTCATCACTACTTTAAGCAGCGTTTATGAATAAAGGGGTTTATTATTGTTAGCAATACAATTTACATGTATTTAAATGTTATGCTATTTAGACAAAGTTGGAGGAGTGAGAGTTTACCTTTTTCCGTCTGCCTTTCCTTTCAGGATAACAAGTTTTTTTCAAGTAATAAATAATCTTTTTCAAATACCTATTTCAACTCTACATCACGTTTATTTTGTTATTTATTTTTTGCAAAGCAACCCTTCAAGATTATTCATCCGTCAGTCTCAGAGAAGCAGGTTTAAAAAAATAATGGCGCTCGGAATTGAGGCAGTAGGCAATGGTAGCAGGAGCGCTGTGCTGCCCGGTGCGCTTGCCGCGAACTGGTTCGGTCAGACCGCCCCTTTCCTGCGCACGCTACGGTGTAATGACAGCAAATACAATTCTGATTTATTGTGGAGAATTTCTTGCATTTTGATTTCATTTTTTACACAAAGAAAAAATAATATTTTACGTTTATTAGCGAACTACTTGGCACGTTTTTTACGACTGGACAAAGCATCAAGATTTCTTTGTTATAATTTAGTAAGTTCAATACTAATAGATTACATAAACCTTCAGGAATAAATTCTCTGAATGATGGTGAAAACCACATCAAAATCCGTTGTGAAGTTTAGAAGAACAACGCAGTCACACATTCAGACACGAAAAGCGACTTTAATTTACAATAGTATAGATGTAGATAGAAACTATATCTGCTGATGATATGGCTAGAAAGAGGGTGACTGGGATTACGAGTAATAGAGATGCCCCAAATAAATTAGGATAAGAACAGGAGGGTATCAGATGAAAATCTGCGGATAAAACAACAATTGAATGACCAGATGAATAAAAACTAAGTATAATAAAATTAGTGTAAGATTAAAGGCTTATTATGCTAATCAGCGAAATACCAGACATTAAGCCAATGAGAACTCGTAAAAATATGAAAAGATGTAGCGTCAAGCAATGGAATGGGCAACTCAAGAGGAACAAAGAATTTTGTGAATTTCACAGCAGGCGCCTTATTACTGAAGATCATAAGAGTATGAATGAGCTATAATTAATATCTTATTCAAGTTATAAGGTATCCATATACATAAATCAATTAAAAATAACACGAAATCTCAAAAGCTGCGCCTGCGCACCGTACAGGGTTCACGGATGGTCGGAGCCGTCACCCGCTTGGCAGCAGCGATCCACCGGATTAAATCCCTTACCAACTTAACAATACCATCGAAAACACACCACACTACCGGAATCTTAACTACAGAAGGTTCAAAATCCTATGAAACTCTGTTTTGAAATAGTGAAATTAATTTAGTGTTCGAAGTTAAGAATCGATCGCGTATAAAATAATATAATCTACATGATTTTTTGTGGTTGGTTTCGTACGGAGATTTTTGGACAATTACGTTTGATTGCACCTTATATTACGGGCGAGATGGTGGATGGTATGCGACCATTCCCTGACCATGACGCATTTCTAATGTACAGAATGGTCAGGGCTAAGAGTTAAATACAATATCTGATACATCAAGTTAAATTTACGATGATGATAGATGGTTTTTTGTTTGAGATCTAATTATTTTTCGTTTCGTAGATTTGGTATGCTCCCGCATATCGACAAACGGGTGTTTTTGGGTGCGTATAAACTATGAATGCTTCCTGAAGAGGTAAAATATTATGCTTTTTAAGGTTACACAAAATCTCCTGATTTTTTTTCGACAGACTAAGGGTTGATTTTTCCATCGCCAGATAACTTTGGTTCGAGGAATTAAATTGACGTTTGACAGTTTTTGTACGAAATAACCGTCGAAATTTCAAAACCATTCCCCGAATAAAGTTCAGATCAGATGATTTAAAAATCAGCACTTAGTTCCATAACTCAATATTAAAATTGAGTACCTTAACTTAAGCATTAAGCTCCCTAAAATATTACCATCCGTGGCTTTAACTAGAAAGAAATCGTACTTATACGTTAAAATATAAACAGTTTCTGTAACTACTGTTTTGACTGGTGCAATTTGTAATAACTTCGTTGTTATTTTAGCGTTTGTGAATCACCCAGTTACAGAGTTGTATCGACAATGAAAACAGGATGCTTGACGCTTAGTCATGAGTCTTTGTGACTGTTTAGATGCCTTTAGCAGATTCAGCGCGAGCGCAGTCTTTGTACAGGTGCCGGTTATAACACGTTTTTGGGTTAAGGGCTGTGATGAAAGGGAATCTTCCTCATTTTGGGGCATGTTGGGAACTGCTATCGTGAAATCCAACGCGAGGATTCAGCAATAAAAGTTATTGCATCAAAAAGTTCAAACCGAGTTCATACGAAAAAACATTGACATTGCCCGATTCAAGGCGCCGTACAAATTGACACATCAATAATTTATTTAAACACAAAAACCAAGAAAGTCCTTTCTTATGAATCATACCACGCATGAGAACGAACGCGGAAAAGGCAAGTGAATGAAGACGTTACAAAAACCTCGCAAGTGTCAGCGAACGGATAAAAAGTGGTTGTCAGACATTCACAAATTTCACTGCGACATTATACATGTAAGCGGTATTCATCGGCGCGTCATCAGCGACTCAGTATGCATTACTTCAGGCAAGTGCAGCATGCGAGTGGAACCGAGTGCGTAACGACGCGAAAGTGACAGGTCGTTTTGGCGGGAGACTGGCCGCCCGCCATGTCTGGCATTGGGTTCTTTATAATATCCACACGACATCGGTACCGGTTGTACACACCACGCGACACTCAGCCCGCGTCGCGACAATTTATTTCGGTTCGGGGCAATGCACTTATCGCACGCAGCCCTGAGATCTGCGCGTCGAATAAACGAGAGTAAACATGAAACGCGAAGGGAAAAAATAAATGCATCGTAGACGGCGACAAATCAAGGCTGTTCGAATTAGTTGACGTGCTCCGGTCCAGTCGACTTGAAGAACCACTTATTGGTAACCGTTGGACGTGCAAAGGGTTCCTACAACTGTCAAGTGACCTTTCACTCCGTTCACGTTCCCTGTGATATGTCACAGATCAGCATCTATCTATAGAGGAACCGTCAAACGTTAATTTTAATCTTGGGCATGAAATTGAGAGCTCACATAATGTCAAGTTTGATTGAAATCGCTTGTTTGTTAATTTAATAGCTACACATAACTCGGTATGTCCCTTAAAGTATTGCAGAATTTTATGCTCTTTTAAATTTTCAGAATAAATATAATAAATCTTTTAAATGGTTTCGGCTGTAATTAATGGCATGTTCGCACACTCGCACCGACTAAAGAATGGCACTGAAGGCAATAAAAGTTTAATACAGCCGATGTAACACGGCGCACTTTGTTATTCCAGAAATAAGTGGACTTTACTCGCCCAAATCGTATCGCAGCACGGAAGTACAATTCAAAGTATGCTAATTAAAACAACTTTAATTCAAAACGTATTTTTATTTGCAAAACGTTCGCTTACAAGTTGGTGGTAATAAAAAATCTATTAATTCAGTGCAGGTCTAAGTGCCACCGGCTGTGTGTAGTCTGTGTCGGCTGTGCACGGTAATTTGTCAAGTGCACGTTTCGCGCCAAAAGTGACGTTTCACAAATCTTCAAAATGGCGTGCGGTGGTAATTAAACGCGCGCAATAACTGGCCATAAAGCAAACGAAGCGCATTGATGACGCGCCGCCCGCGCTATTTTCAGTGCGCGACGCCGCCCGACAAATGCTAACGGCCTCTAGGACACTCCAGCGAGACTCGGGACACCAGTCCCCACCGACTACCGGCTGCCCACCGCAACACTCATTCCAACATTATCTGTTTATTTCAATGCAAAGTGACGCCAGGGTTAACAGTCGCCAATCGATTTTATGACAGATAATTATGCCTAACCTTTTTATTGAAAGTGATTGGGAGAATATGACTTTATTGGCTTGGCTTTTCAATTATTTTATGAGCATTACGGTTCATATTATTGTTGCATACAACCATATATTTCGTGAACTTGGACAAGATGATTCATTATGATCTGCTTATGAGCAAGTATAAACGTTTTTGTGTGCGAAGGACATGACTGGTCTAGTTATTTTAAGGAACAAGCATATTTTGGATAGGTAACAGTCTTACACTGCGGTTATTAACAGATATCTTTTGGTTTAGAAAAGGCAAATCGGATAGGTACCTACAGTAAAGGGGTTAGATTAAACTCAAAGAGACAGGTATAATTTCAGAAATTAGAGAACTATTCTATAAAAATCTCACCGTGAAAACTTAGGTGAAGTGAGAGTGGAGTGAGCTGTCATTCCAAATAATGCTAGGGATTGACACTATTGACCGCTCACTTCACCTAACTTTTGACGGTGAGATTTTTACAGAATCGATCGGCTGATGCTAGGGATTGACATTATTGACAGCTCACTTCAATTAAGTCTTCACGGTGCGATTTTTGCGGAATAGATTGACTGTTTGACAGAATATCTCAATCATAAATTTTGCGTCCCGATCAGAAGGCCAATTCTCGTAATTTCACGAACAAATGTCAAAAACTTGTGAAAATGTAGGGAAATTAGAGGTATTTTTTGACAGATTGAGATTGAGATCAGACTGTGAACGTTCTTAAAATTACAAGAATTGCCCCTCGGGTCTCTACGTAGCTTTAAAGCCTTGAATCCTCCTATGATGATCTAGATTCTAGACCAAACACAACAGACTTGCATGAATGTCCATTATACCTAATATTATACTTAATAAATCCGTTAACATATCTATTATGTTCATAATATTGACTTAGGTATACATCTGTCTTTATTATAAATCAATATTTGACATTTAAAAATCTTTGATTTGACATTGCTCGGTGATATTCACCTACCTACCGAAAATATAATAAATATAGAATTGTTATTTATTATATATCTATTTTGAGACATAGTTATGTAAGATAATTTTAAAAAGGTTTGTGACTAAGTATATTTTATTTTCAGTATGAAAAGTATATGCTGCACTCAACCCGTACATATTTTTAAGAACGTTCACATTCTAATCTCTCTTTCTCAATCTGTCAATAATACAATCAATTTACCTATATTTTTAACAAGTTTTTTGACGTAGATTGTCGTTGAAATGAGAACGAATGATTAACGATGATGTTGGATTTTAACGTTTTTAAGAACGAGATATTGACCTTCATATCTCATTCATTCCATAAATCGAAAAGTTTGATTACGGGCAAAAACAGAAATAACTTATTATATTAGGTAAGTTACTGAGCCAAATGTGCACATGCACACAGATACTATTCTAGCAAAAAAATGGTTTCTTGCACACTATAACTATGCAGTTTCAGTTATGAAAATGAAACCAGTATCAACATCTGTCAAATAATTTAGTATTTCCCAACCACGTTAAACCGTAAATGATCTTGAATAACATTAAAATATGCAAATTCTATTCATAGAGAAAAAAAAAACCCAAATAATTCCATTATCTATGCACTTTTTGTGCAACAGACTAAAAAAGTTCCGCGAAAATCACCATAAATAAATACTGCATAATTATTTTTTTTAATGTGTAGGTACCTGGGAACTAGACTGACTAGTTTTCAAATGAATCATGGCGGACTAAGGTCACGAGCACACTTCTTGGAAGGATAATTTGTACATTAATTTTACATTTGGTCATCGCGGCAGGAAGCGGAATTCGTTTAATATCATTATTATTAATATATATTGTAGCAGACATCTCATTACTCCGTTATTATAATCCAATGAGAATGAAAGTTAGTTAAAACCAGACGGCGTGGGTGCACTAGTTTATCTATTGAAATTTGGTATAGCGTTTTAAGTATATAATAATGGTCTTGCTCTCCTTAATTACCTTATTGTCTGTTGAGTTGTATTTTGCATGGATCTTACAGTTATTATTGAATTGTATCTCGGAATTCTTCTTTGTTCCGGTGTCATTGTGAATTGTGATTCAATTTACACCAATTCCTTTCCTATAGGATTCTTGTATTCTTAACCTATATTCTAATTCTATAATGTCACAAGTACAGCTGACAATAATTTAACCTACAGCTGGGTTTAATGTAAGGTGTGTGTGGTGTGTGTTAATGTAAGGTCTTCACTTTCGTTTTCTTCCTTTACAAAATGTTCTGAAAATTAAGCATTAGACCAGCTACGTGCGTAAATCTTGGAGACATGCAATGATTTTGAAAGGGTACACACCCTTACGCAAAAGCTGTACCTATTGAATTCCTAACTGAAATTGGTTATAGGTGTTGGCAACACCGACAGAAGATAATCTATGGTGTTGGAGTTCTTTTCCGTTTCCTTGTGATACTTTCTTATGTCAGTTTTTTTTTATTGCCCAAATCCGTGCATCATGGGTGACCACAAAAGGCCTGACTTTTTATTTCACTCCATAGCCCAGGAACCACTGTTACTTCCACCAACATCTGCCAGTCTATTCTGTCTAATATTACTGTGAAAACTTAGGTGAAGTGAGCAGCCGGTCGATTCTGTAAAAATCTCACCGTGAAAACTTAGGTGAAGTGAGCTTAGAGTGAGCTGTCAATAGTGTTAATGCCTAGCATTAGTTGGAATGACAGCTCACTCCACGCTCACTTCACCTAAGTTTTCACCGTGAGATGGTTACAGAATTGCACTGCTGGTGCTAGGGATTGACGCTATTGACAGCTCATTTCACCTAAGTTTTCACGGTGACATTTTAACAGCATAAACGGGCTTAATTTTATGATTTAAAAGGGTGTCCGTGGAGTTTCTTGCTCCTTATTCTTTATATGTGTCTAAATAAAGTCATCCTGACCGAATTTCGGATTTTCGGCCACGGCGGCTAATCTCAGCTGAGACTAGCCTTACTACGGTTTGGAATGGGCCACTAGCTTCATCTTTCTGACTGACTGACCTCTTGATCAACACCTTAAAAAGTGCCTGTAATTGGTTTATTTGAAATAAATACTTTGAGTTGGAGTTCCTTCTAGTCCACTCTCCAACTAAAGTTGGAGGAAGAAGAATCTCGAGGATGTATCGACAACTGTCATCATGTATATCAAAGATGGGTAATAATTAGGGAGGGGCTGGCTGGTCTCCCCGTTCGAATGCCGTCTATTTTCAGATAATTATCGGCCAGCGGACGCGGCTGCCTACGCCTCATACGATTTATTTGTCTCATTTAATTATTAGTAGTTTTAACTTCTCAGAATGTCCTTGCTAGTCAGGTAGGGTTATTTTTACGCGTGGGTTTGGACTTGTATGGCTAAGTGGGAAATTAGACTGGATAGGTCCCTACTAAAGTCCTTAAAAACTTTCAAATTGCGTGTGAGATGAACAACTTAACTTTAATTCACAAATGCGCGTTTGCACTATACAGACTTTGACACGTCTTAGTTAGCCTAACGCACTTAGCCATAAAAGTGCGTTGCATTTGCACCAACCTTAAGAGACTGCCTCAATGTCAGATGAACCTATTTGGAGTTTCGGCTTAGTACAATTCTCGAATCTTGCTTTAAAGCATAACAAATTTTAATTCCTGCTTAAGAACTATTAACAGCCTCCCACAAAAAAGGGAAAACAAAATCAAGATCAGTTCACCCTGTCATAGAGAGTCCTCCTATCAAATTATGCAACGCGCGCGCCCTCTGGCGGTACGTGCCGAAAGCCCGGCCTACCTGAAGTGGCCAGACTTAATTAAGTGCTCTGCATAACGATCCCTCGTGTTGTGGTCGTGCCATCAGGCTGGTAATGGTTGAAACACTGGTTTTCGTGGGACGGGAGGTTATTGGTTAGCTTGGCAATTTTTAGTAAAGTTGCAGAAAGCTTTCCGAAGCGGTTTGATTGTCTATAGCCTGTCCAAGAGGTTTTGAAGGTGAGTTTTAGAGATATTCACTTTAAGACACAGACATCAGTGTAGACCTGGCTCTTGTACTAGGATTTTCTGTATCACAAAATCCAGAGCTCGCAAATATGGAATATGATAAAGAAGCGCGATACACAAAAAAATGTACTAATATTATTTGCACTTTCGTAACGTAACGTAGGGATTGTTGAAACAAGGAATAATTATACCTAATAGGTATGATCAATTTGATCTACGGAAATGTTGTGCTGCTTTTAAAACAGTTATCACTGCGAGCAATCGTTAAAATAGATACCGGAAGTGCAGCTAGTCATTATATTAGCAAGCCAAAGAATCTGTAATGTACTTATCTAACTTTTACCTAGTACAAAAAGCAGGAAAGGTTTTAAAAGGTGAAGTCAGCTTGAAGTGAACTGTCAATCCCTAGCATCAGATGGGATGACAGTTCAATTCAAGCTCACTTCAGTGTGTGCGCGTGTTTCTCTATCTGTCTCTCTCTCTCTCTCTCTCTTATAGAAAGCAAGCCAGTTATACTTCGTTCCATCCGGGTGTCCCTTGACACCTCTCAAGTTTTTTTTTTCGACAAAAGTTAAAATTTACACAGTTTATATGTATTTCAAAAAATTTGAAGATGAGAGCCAGGAGCCCATACTAAGTAAAACCTGTGCTATGGGTCTCTTGGTCTCCTTATTTCGAATACAGCTATATAGCACTGCAGGCCTTCAAAGGCCACAGTGGCACTTCAGGTGACCACTTCAAGCAAAAATAAGCCTTACCCCTTATTCTTTCTTCGCCATATTTTCATGCTTTATCACTACTAGTCTAATGAGCCGTATTGCAACAAAACTAGTCTCCAACAAGGCACCATTGAGACGTTAACTCCGTCGGCTCGTACCAGAGGGCGCTCGAGTGCCGAAGGGTGTATTTTTACCAGATTATGCACCGCAAGCTTTCCTTCGAGGCATGATGAAGAATGGAGTCTAGAATACACTTGATTGTTATATCATGCTGTATTATAAGCTGTGTGCCTTTTTATAGAGGGTTTATTTTAGAGTGGTGTAGTTTTTGGAATGTTTGAAATATGGTAGCAAAGAGTTGAGGATTACTACTTACGTGTTTTTAAAATGTGTAAGAAGTGTAAGGTCAGTTAGCGATGATTTTTCATATTGTAGGGAATCTCTTCTAAACTCAACCAAGTTTATTAAAAGGTGTCGTATGTCGGAAGTTTGCCATTAGATACTGTGAAGACGTAAAAGCTCATCTTTCGATTGCAAAATAAAAACTTACGCTTACACGTCAGCGTCTCGTAAGTCGAAAAAAAAAGATTCAACAAAAAAAAAACTTTAAAAAATTCCAAAAGATCTATATCAAATTAATTAACGATACATATCGTTTACGTTTTTCTTAAACCTTTTAATTCGTCGAAAATAAACGTACGGGCATTTAACGCTAATACCGATGCTCGCGTGCTAACTTCGCGTCGTTAAATTAAAAAGTAAAAGCAATAAATAAACTTGGGAGCCAATGAACCTTTTTTGTAACTTTACACGCCAACTTCTGTGTAAAGTTTTGCATTCTGCAACTGGTTACAGAATGCTTTATTGTGGCCCTAATCACGACATTGGTCTTAAGAAATTGAGTATATTTAATTTTTTTATATAAAACTTAACTTCCCCATAAATATGGGGAAGTTAAGTTTTATATCTAAAATAGCTTATGAATGAATCAAATCAAAAGTCATTTGTTCAAATTTGGTCGAAAATCAGCACTTTTTAAACGTCTAAGTTACATAAGACACTCCCTCAAAATCAAAACTCATTTATTCAAATTAGGCTGAGAATCAGCACTTTTCGAACGTCAAAATTACAAAAGACAGTCCCCCAAAAACGCCCGCCCTTCACCACTTCCTAGTGCTATCGCTGGGAAGAAGAAGTGGCGGCAATAAACTCCCCAGCAGCACAGCTGTCTGTTCAGTTAGAAAATACTTGATTGTATACAATACTAGGTACCTATGTTAAGTTATTAACATTACAAGACACAGAACATAAAATTAAATTATTTGCCATATGTCAGCTAGCCACGCCAATATACCAACAGATATAATAAAAACTATACGTACTCAAGCTAAAAAATAATTAATAAAAATAAAAATGTAAATAAAAACTTACAACTTAAATAAAAGCCTCCAGGCATAAAGGGCGTGACAGCTTACATATTTATGCATTGCTGGGTTCTGCTAACATAGCTGTCACTTGAAGTCACAAATGATAAACTAGGACCATCGAAGTAAAATAAATAAATAAGTTAATACTAATAACAATAACATGTCAGTAAGCAAATTCTGGAGAAAGAACATAAACATTGTCTTGAGTTAATTCTTATCGTGTAAGTACTTAGTCGTTGATGGAATAGTATGCCTTTGCCTCAAAACGCCCCCTTCAAGGCAGGCTGAGATCCAGCACTTTTTGCACGTCAAATTTACGAAGACACAGATTACGATTATTATAAGAAACAGTCCGAAATACTACTTTCTAGTGCTTTGGCAGGGAACAAGAAGTGGCGCAACTGTTTGTTCAGTTAGAAGAACTTGATTATATTGGTGTAAGTACGTTACCCCAGCAGGAAAGTAGCTCCTAAAGTGATATGAGTGGAACGAATAATTAGTTGATTCTGAATGAAGTTAGTATGAATAGTTAAATTCTTAACCGGAATTCAAGAATTCGATAGTGCTGTTGTTTCAATATCTTGGTACAATAAACCGTTTCGGAAAACTTCAAGAACTTAACTTTATCGAATCAATAGCTATTGAGAGCTTATTTAAGGATTTCAAAAACCGGGTATTAGTCTTTCAGAGCTTTTTCTCGTAATTTTAAGAGCGTTCACAGTTTGATCTCAGTCTCAATCTGTCAAGAATACTTCTAAAATACTTATATTTTTTGACAGTGATTGTCGCTGAGATGAGACTGCGACTAAATTTTGAACATTTTTAGTTAGGGGAATTGGCTTTCAGTTTCAAACTTTTCCCAAACATATCCTTCTCAATGAATCACCCCGTATAACGATGTCATTAGTGTCATTTGAACTTTTAAAAGTTAAAACTGTTCAAGTCACTGCTTTTACAGTGTTGACTGAATATGATTGAATGTTTTTTTTCTGTAAATAGGTCGTCCTACTTTTTCAAGAAAAAAATGCATCTTTACTATCAGGAGGTAGGTAAATAAAACACTTGCAAAAATAATTAAAGCCTTGTATTATAGTTCAGCTCGGAAAACAAAACAACAAACATGTCAGCAACTTTCTTAAAAGCCGAATTTCTTTCACGCGAAATCCGTCAAAAGAAAAACTAAGCGTTTTCCATAACGTTCATATACAAAGAGACTTTATAAAAACATCTAGGGTTGGCCAAAATAAACCCTAACAGGTAAGACTTAAGGGCTTTTACGAATGCATAAAGACGGTCATTAAAAGAACCTCATTCGTTGAGTGTCAAAGGAAAGTGTGCCTTACGTGTGGGTGTAATAAGGGCGGTGCAGGTGTGGTAAGGTGGCATCTTGGGGTGAACGGCCCCTGAAAGCTGAACATTTCAGAAGTTTGACACGGCATCGCTTCCTGTAGCTCTGAGTGTTAGAATGTCGTGCATTTTTGTGTTCAACTTTTTTAAATGCATTGTTTTTCTTAATGAGTTTTTTCAGCAGTCGCTACAGACAGACGAGTTTTTTTACGTCTCCGATTTTTTTTCTGAACCTACTGTAATATTACAGTAGGCTACGTAGTTATACATCGGTGGTAGTCTTGCTATTTCCGAAAATAATCAGTGTCCAGTGTTGCCATTATTAAAATCTATATGGGTAAAAAAATCTTACCATTTGGTAACAATCTAGGTGAATAATTATTTTTTCTCAATATCTTCAGAAACTTTTAGATTGCCCAAAATAAACCATTAAAAATCCATAGACAAAACATTCAATACAGTAGCAACACTCGCTTTCGTGTAGTTACGACCACTTGCGATTTGTCAGTTACAAACTCAACTTGCATCGTATTTTAGCCACATTATCCTAGGGGTGGTGCGCTGCATTAAACAAGGCATATTAAAAGTATGTAGATCGTCAAAACTTCATATACTGTTCATTAATCAGTGGGCAGTTTTGACGTTTGTTAAGTTTTTGACAGGTAAAAGCAGGGATAACTTTCTGGTCTGTCTTTATTTTCAGGCAGATTCTGTGCATATTGTAGAGCTTTCATTAGTTTTTCGAGACATCGCCAAACGGTTTGGTCGATTCTTCACGTGACCAGAGTTTCATTCGTTGAGTTTTTCATTTTTTGGCCAAAGATTCAGCGTCGCTATACAACGGGGCAATGCTGCCAGCTTTCTGGGCACTTTTCCCGCTGACAGCGATACAGACGATTTTTTTGATGCCTGAACATATTATTTTGTCTGTTAGCTTATATGTTATGTAAAATTGTAAATACTATCTTGTTCAAAAAGTGTTTCTTCAAGCATCGAAAATTCTGCCTAACTTCTTCTTCTAAAAATCTTTAAAGTATGTTTCAAGACTGTATCTAAAAATTTCAATATCTTACATCCGACAGGAGCTTTTAAAACACAAATTAAACAAATTCCCTAATTTATTAACCAAATGAATTCATCTCATACTCAAGATTGCCATCCCTGCAGATAAAGTGCTCGGTATGCAACTTTCGCTTTCGGGACGCGAACTGCAACTTTACAATGTCAGTCGTTCATTAACTATTTACTGAGCCTACGTGTATTCAGTTTTCAAGGACGACAACGAAAGATGAAATAACTTAATATGTAGGTACGTTTACCAAAAGAGATAAGTAATAGTCGTTGGGTATTGTTGAAGTTTAGTAAGAGACCGGTGGATGTTTAAGAATGAAATTTAATTTGATGAATGAGCTGTTTGTTTTCTGTTAATTAATTAAATTTTATCCGAATTCATCCATCGGTTTCTTACTAAACTTCAATTATATCCGACGACCCTGGTTACTTATCTACGTACGGTACACATAAACGGTACACACACGTTTTACACCGTTTTACCCATGTAATACGTGTTTTCTTATAACACTTAGCTTAAGATATTCAAGAACGATGCTCAAGTAAGAAATTTGATGTCTTCATCATCGAGAGCGGTGGCAGCCCAGTGGTAATGGCCTCGACTTACCGAGTAGGTCGTGGGTTCGAAGTTCGAACCCAGACAGGCGCTTTATTTTGTGTGATTTATTTCATCAACACTGTTCTCAAAAACTTCATCTGCCTAGCCTTTTCCCAACTATGTTGGGGTCAGCTTCCAGTCTAACCGGATGCAGCTGAATACGTATTTTACATGGAGCGACTGCCTATCTGACCTCCACAACCCAGTAACTGGGTAATACGATACCCCTTGGTAAGACTGGTTGTCAGACTTTCGGGCTTCTGACTACCCGTGCTTAACGTGCTTGCCGAGGCACGGAGGGGTCTCGGTATGTCGAGATGGTCACCCATCCACAGACCAACCGCGGCAAGCGTAGCTTAACCTGACCGATCGACCTGTGCGGCTGTTATTATTTTAGCCACGGGCCCCTCAACACTGTTCTCAAAAACGGTGAAGGAAAACATCGTGAAGAGGTTGGTAGATGTCAAATGTCTTCGAATTTTTGGTTCTAGGGCATGCCGGTTGCCTCACGACGTTTTCCTTCACCGTTTTGAGTACCGAAGCTATTTCTATTATTGGAAAATAACGTAATGTTTATTCAACGACAGTAAGGCGCGATGACGTCAGTGCAAGACAGTTGCCTGAAAGCTCGCGTTTACCAGCGTTGAAGCCTTTCAGTTATACTAATAACAAAACACGCCACCTCACATTAATCGCTTAATTAGTCCAAACATTTCGTTACGTCACCCTAAAAGCTTATTATTTGCAGTGTCCGCCGTCCGCCATTACGCCGGCCATTTTTCAATTATGCTAAATGTGTATGGAGTATAAATCATTGTATGTATGTTAATGTATGGCTGGACGGGTATATGCAGGGGGTGTCGGGGTGAAGGGAGGTATGTAAACATCCCGTCTGTTTAATTTGTAAACGGAATCGAAATATACGAATTGTATACCCAATATCTGTGCCTGTGCTGCAGGAAAATAAAAAAAAATGCAGCGGTGGAAAATTTTTATGCGTTCGGATATTTTTATGAGTGGCGACGGCTCGGTTTATGGATTGAAACGTAATCGGACTGATTCTATTGAATTTCGTGGATTTTATAGCTCTCCCTGTGGCACTATGCATTAAATATGATTTAGCTATCCTATGCAATTTGTATATTTTGAGCGGTGATAACTATACCCTGTCCATTAGGTTAACCGTTTTTTGACAGCTGTCTTAGAACGTATACATTCCAGATTACGTAAAAGTTAAATTAGTTACGTTAAAGTTAAATGCATAATTTTAATATAAACTACCTAATCTTATTGAATTATCTTATTTATGACTTCTTACAGACATTATATGAGTAATACCGTACGTGTTTTGACAAAATAAATATAATTGCTCACTAGTTCGACCTGTCAAAAAACGGTTAACCAGACAGACTATAATGTAGCCTACCTACGTATACTGTACCTACGGACAAATCTGGGAATCAAACAGAAGTAAGTAAAAACTCAGTCAGGCGTAACGATCTGTTACCTATTATAAAGGTCGTGTCACGGTAATATGTGTGCTGGGTTTTACCTACCTTGGGACCAATGACTCTCTCTGTTCTTGGTAGGTCAATAAGCTTTGGTTATCCTTACCAGAAAAAAGGAGGAACTCCAGGCTGCTATGTTCCTCAAAACACACTTGAAATACTGGCTAATAACAGCTAAGGCAGGTAAGGGCTGATTTTTCGATAGTCAGATGACTTATATCTGAAGAATAAATACATATATTATGACAGTTTGACATAATTTCTATACAAAACCTGTCAAACCGCAATATTTATTCCTCAGATAAAAATCATCTGAGTATTGAAAAATCAGCTTTAAATCTTTTGTCAGGGGAAACTGAGCTTAAGGTGCGAGGATACATTTCATAGTTAATATTTTCCTTCCTCAAGCAAACAACTCACATCACCACCCTATCAACGTCAAAAATACCGTTTAAAAACCTACAGTTCCAAACGAATTCCATTTTTAAAACATGAAGCATTCCAAATTTTAAAAACTGAAGACCCCGTGGTGGCCAGTGGCGCACGTTAATTCCATCGATCATTACTCCCGGTGCAATCCACCAATCATGAAAAATAAAAACACTGGCAACCCCACCTGCACCCCCTCTTTGCCACCCCGTTCCCCCCTCGTCTGCGTCCAGGGGTTGTGATTTTTTCGAGCGTCACTCTCGATTAGTATGACTCCGGCTTACCTATATGTATTCGGGAAATCAATTGCAGTTATGTATGTAGTTCGGGCTTTTATGCTTTGTTAGGGGATATAGGTACCTAAGTATTGAAAATATATCAGCATTTTGGTAAAAGTATTTATGAGGATGCTTGAGCTAACTATTATACCTAATGAACTAGTACTACGACTTACTTTTGCAAATATATGGTAATTATATAAAACAGTTCAAAGATTAGTGTATCTCCAATGTAACGGTAACATAGTTTTGGCATAATGTATGATAATTAGGGAATAACGACTTATTGGAAGGTTCTTCTACAATACTTACCTCTCTGCCTAGTTGTGGTTCATATATTTTCCATAACCTATCAGAAAGCCAATAATTTCATGCAAGTTTTAAAGCACAATATCGGGAATGTACAAAATTTTGGTCAATTAAAAAAACCTACAAAACAGAATCCATCCACGATGTATGTGTGTATATATGGCAACCCACACAGAGACACGGCGTGTTGTAGTGTGCGTGCTTGCAGGGCTGAGCTGAACCCAGCCCGATCGCGAAGCTCCATGCAAAAATGTGCATTACACACCAGGAATACTCGACCTCCCGCCCCGCCCCGAAACCCAACAAAATAAGGCGAGCGAGGGGGGGCTCTCGGCTGTCCTATAGCTCTTTTTATACTGGGCGATGTGCTAGGGGTAGTTAGATAACGGTATGCGGGCCCCTCCGATGTCATGTATCACGTATCCAGTTTTTAAAATTCGAACGATGCGCAATTGTTTTGGGTTTAGTTTTGAAATAGGAAACGCGCGACATGCCAGGCACGTTCAGATTAATTAAAATGAAACCTACTTGAAAATTATTCGCTTGTTCTTGTACACATTCCCCTGAATTATTTCCAGTCCTTGGGCTTGGAAAAAAGTCTAATAACGAAATTGTTTTGTTGCCAATGCGCACTTGATCTCAAACGGATAAAAATGTAGCGCTTGCTAGTTATCCATGAAAAGAATTTTGAAGTCCAAAAGTCGACCAGATTCATTTGAAAGATCCGTTTTAGTTTTTAATATAGCAAGCTAAAAGCTTTTTTTACTTATGTTAAGCAACGTAGAGTTTAACGAAGCCGTAATTATAATTCTCAAAAGAATTCCTCTTTTTCACTAATGAAATACCTTTCATTAAATTTTGATGAAAAGACTTAGTATTTATACGATTTTTTAATAAACCTAGCAATTACCTACGCTGAACGCAGGAGTTTAAAAGTTCCGTAAGGTTGCATATAATTAATGGTGATGCAGTTAACACCAACGCTTATTTCTGACAGACAGAGTGATGCAGGTATAACTTAAAACAAGTAAATTCGATAACACCAAAAGTTCAAAGTTATGGTGTTTTTTTTTTCGTAACTCCAATTATTTGAAAAGAAGAGGTAATCATGTGAAAAGTTGAGAACTTCCAATTTCCTCAAAGCACCACTAACCAGAATGATAGCGTCGAAAGAAAAGACAAATAATGAAAACACGCCAAGACTGACGTCAAACACCGTAATCTAAATAATTCCAAAGTCACTTGCAAAAAAAAAAAAAAGAAAATCAACGACGACGAAACAAAAGTTCTAAATTCAAAACAACGCAAGTTTTCGCACAGAAGTGGACTTTTACGAGGCCACAAAGTTTTTTCTACACACACCGACGGGGGGTTGAATGGAGTAAAAAAACGGGAAAAAGGCAAGAGAAACTGTGTTATGAGGTAAGAAAGAGTGAGGCCAGGGGCACGTTCGCAATAAAAAGATGTCTGCGTAAGGTCGGCGTTGGAGACGGCGATTTTTTTGTCGCTTTTCGAGAGAAAGAGAAGGAAATTCTACAATGTGCAACGGACGCGGGTTTTATTAAATCATTTTCTAGTTCAACAATTTTGTTGCATGCAAAGATTAGATTAATCTTAACTGAATTTTTTCCGTTCAATCTTGACGCTTTTTTATAAGGTTTCAGTCCATTCAAGTTCACCTCAGACGGATATAGAATTTCCGCTTTGAAGTTGAAGAATTTCTGTTCATCTTAATACCTAGATATACACAAAAATGTTGACAAAAAATGCGGCAACCGTTATTTACATTAGCGGCAGACCAAACATTAGAAACATAACAATAGTACAACAATCATTATCTTTGTTTTAATGCTCGCTATTAACATGTGGTTCAAACGCTGCACGCTGACACTAACCGTTGCGTTCACGGTCAAATTATTTTATTTAAATAAAGAACAGTTCGCAGTGTCTGCGGTTTGTGACCGTACTCCGTAACCAACTAATGCATCAAAATAATCAATGGATTTGCAACTATTATGTGAGCGGTAACGGGCCCCCGGTTCTGGCAGGGTTGTCTACTGTCCAGAGGTTGGAAAACAGTTGTTCTTAGAGCTAAGATCATGAGTTGATTGACTAGACCTACGGGGTAATTGAGTAAAATAATACCAGTAGCAAAGGCTTTAATTTTGACAGTTCAACAACATTCATTGCGTTATTTACGTTGTTGTGTTATTTTTCAAACATATGAAGCAATGCATAAGCAGTATCTGTCAAAATGGTTCAGGTTGTGATTGATAGTGAATTACGCAATCAGGGTGCTGAAATTGTTTGAAGATTGCTCTTAATTTTCGGCTAGTTCCTAGAAAATATTGTCATGTTCAGAAAATTTGCGTCTTTCCCACCATATTCTTCGAAGCTTAAGTTCGCAAGACTTCAGACTGGCAGCCCTGCATGCCAAATTGCAGTCTACTGTTCGATTGATCGACTTGGTCCAATTTGGCACGTAAGAAAAAAGCAGTTTGGACTTGTTATCTTATGATTAACAGAGCGCTAATTGTAAGTGAGTGAAAGGTGCAGAGAAAGGTGTACACTCTTTTTTATTCTATCTAATGAAAATAGATTTAGACAGTGTCGTAGACACTTTCGTTCGACGGAAAATACATACATATATATATGAGATACAATCTCAGCTAATTATTAGCTTTGTTACGCTGGATGGGTTTTGAATGCTTTTGGGGTAACTAATTAGGTATTGAACCAATGAGGATACATTCTCTAAGACCTCGTGTACTCATTAGTATGTGTAGCGTGTTGAAATATAATATTACTATCACATTAACTTATACCGTATATTCTATCCAGCAAGAAGCTGGCACCACATTTTATACGTAAGCACAACTTTCAAATGTTTTCGAATTTCAGTATTTCTAGTTGTTTACGTTAAGAATTTTCGCGTTGTTAGCTTTTAAGCACTTCACTATTGGTGCGCTTACAAACTTGGGCATGTATTGACTTATGATCGGGGCAAAGCCCTAAAACAAGCATTATCGCGGCGACGCACACAAGTGCAGCGAGAACACGCGCCCCACCACCGACGCGATTCGGCGTTTTTATATTTTTGCACGTTCAAAAAAACGCGCGCGGCAGACAAAGATGGAGTGATGACGAGCCCCGAGCAACAATGGCGCGCGAGCGGGACGGACTCACCTCTGTCATTGCGAACGCGAAATAAAAATGTGCAAAGCGTTCCTTTTTTAAATGTGATGCTTTTTTTACGTTAGTCTGCGTTAGCAATTAGTGTTGTGCGGTTGTCGCGCACCGAGCGTTAGGAATCTATGCAAATGATATGCTCCGGATCCCGGCGATGCTTCCAAAAGCTTTTAACGCTCATTCAATGACATTATCGGATGAGCCGCAAATAGAGATCACGGAAGCGATGCCATTCAGTCCACCTACAAGGTCGCCTGTTCCGCGGCTTTATAGAATTAAACAGGGTCCACAATGGCCGGTACCCGGCTAGTACATAAGGACGTCTGCACTCGTTTTCTTGTTGAAACCTTTCCTCATTTTACCGCAATCCTTTTAAGACCACGAGTTATGGCTATTTCTTGTAGAGAATTTGAACAAAAGGCTGATGATAGAATGTTTTAAAATTGTTTTCCGTTAACGCTTTAACGTCTTGGAAATGTTGGAGAGCATTTTTGATATTCTTAGCGTTTACAAATTGTTTCCGTTTTGAAGGTAGTTGTAGAGTGCGAAAGAAATTTGTCGCTTTTATTCTGAAGCCGCTTGAGCTTGGTATTGTAAAGGATTTGCATTAAAAGGGAGCGTGGAATATTGCGTAAGCCCTCCAGGTGCATCCAACTAATCAAAGGACGTCGGCTCCAGCAAGAATGTCGCTGTGAGCAAATTTTAATGCGAATGGAAAAAATGCTGGCAACCCAATGCGGCGCGCGCGTGTGTGCGTGGGGCACACACACACAGCCGCGCGCCGTGTCGGTGCATGCTTTACGCGCGGAAAAAAGTGCTGCGTTATTGATTTTTCTGTACAGCCACGGGGGGTTAGGGGGAAATGTGGGGGGTGGACGCCCGCGGCCTGAAAAACCGTCTGCTGAAAAAAACCGAGACGAAAAGGCACCCCTCCCTTTTTAATTGGTAACGTAGTGTCAATAGGGCTAATCCTGGGGCGGTAATAGCCTGCTTTTGTCTCGCGAATGCATTTTTCAGTGTTGCCATGCGACGGTTTGAGCACTCGTGGCTATGAGGGATCTTAAGTTTAGATTTTGTGGCGGCTGTATAAGCCGAGATGAATTTTTCATATTCTTGATTTTTGTTTGGAGTTTTGCCACGTCGTTGATAAAACAAGAATCTGTCTAACTAGATTTCAAGACCGAATGTAATGACAACAGAATCTACAAAGTAGGTTATATGATGGTTCTATTATTCATTCATATTGAACTGCTAACTCAAACTTATTGAATAACTTCCTACTTTGTCAAAAACTAAAGATATGATAAGTATCTAATTGTGTTTTCAATAAGTTGCTTATGTAACAATTAGACTCGACAAATGTCTTCATAAAATCGATATTTCCTCACTCAACCGTCACTGAGCTGACCAGATACAGGAGTAATTGATTAGTAGGAACCTTCATTATCTTTCCTTACTGAATAATTCTTTTTTGTTTAAATCTTTGTCCATTTTTAACACAGAATTTTAACAATACATAACTCAATACTGCACAATTTCTGTAACTATCTTACCGATAGTTATGTACACACGGCTACACGTCAAGCTATACAAAACCAGCAGTTTGTCTTGGCCTCACTTTGTATGATATTTTCTCACAATGAACGGTCAGCCAATACTGGTTTTGCATAGCTTGATGTGTAGCCGTGTGTACAAGACTTCTAACACCTTATCTTCCCTTATCAAAGCGAAGTCTTCATAGTATAGGACCTTTTTAGACTTACCTAAGCTGTATTTTCAAGTAAAAGTATCTTCAAGATGTATTCAAAGAGCCAGTGACGCGTTACTAACTGTTACGTCCCGGGTTGGTGTTTTTGGGCGAACTCTTAGTCTCGTAATCAAGCATTTATTTAACATTATTATTTGTCAGTTTTACAAGAACATTGTCAATACTTCAAGTCGTTACGGGTAGTCAGAAGCCCGAAAGTCTGACAACCAGTCTTACCAAGTGGTATCGTATTACCCAGTAACTGGGTTGTGGAGGTCAGATAGGCAGTCGCTCCATGTAAAATACTGGTATTCAGCTGCATCCGGTTAGACTGGAAGCCGACCCGAACATAGTTGGGAAAAGGCTAGGCAGATGATGATTGTCAATACTTTAAAGACGTCAGATTTTTCAGTAATGTTCATGGGAAACTATTTTTGGAGTCGCCAAACAGTAACAAAGAATTGAAGTCTAACCTAAGAATTCAAAGAAATTAAAATAATTCAAACCACCCTCTTTGACTTGACGTTTTTTATAACATGGAAAAGTTGGTATATTATTTCACACACCATAAATAATAATAATTTTCGTTCTTATCAACATTAGAATAACAAAAAAAAAATAGAATGTTATGCCTTCTATTAAATAAAAGATCAAACGTACATTTGCTATTCGTATATTTTAATTAAATATGACAATCCTGATATATATTCGTTGTCCTGGAAACCTCCATTGACAAACGTCAAACCAAAGACATAACAGCCCTCGGCCGTGATTCCAGTTGCTGCACTTGGGGTGCTGCCAACAGCTGGTCAAGATGACGGCGCCAGACCTTGCCGTCATCTGTGAGCACCTCATAGTGTAAATGTCCCAGGCGAGACAGGATCCTACCGAATGTCCACCTCTGATGCGGTGACGAGTAACTCCTAGCTTGTACCCTGTCTCCCAATTTGAAATGTCGCAAATTATCCGGCGATGTTCGGTGATGAGTGGAATTCTCTATTTTGAGCAGCATGGTGTGCAGCCTGGTCCTTACTTCCCTGCCAAACATCAACTGATAAGGGCTCTGGGAATTGGGGCCTGGCGTACGTCTCAAACGGGTTTTAATAGTAGTCAGTTTGTCGACTAGATCACCACTCTCCCTTGAAATTTGGAAAAATTATCTTTCAGTGTCTGTAGTCGTGTTGCAATTTCTTCAATAGAAAACTGTAATTCTTCATTGAAATAGTTTTCAATTCTTGTGAATGTTCCTCGTAATGAGGATCGTATGCGTTTTAACTTTTTAACGTATCCCATCCTCGTCGCCAATATTAAATAAAAGATCAAACGTACATTTGCTATTCGTATATTTTAATTATATATGACAATCCTGATATATATTCGTTGTCCTGGAAACCTCCATTGACAAACGTCAAACCAAAGACATAACACCTTCAAAACAGTTCCTTAAAACACATGGTAGGTAACAACTTTTTCATGTTAAAACGTTCCTACCACCAATAAAATAAGTAAAAACAATACTGTCTTTGTAAAATCTAATTGATACAGTTATAATGCACCCTTCAGGATGTCCCGTGGACGCAGACGATCGTAATTAGCGGCCGGAAGTGCGTGCCGACGTCATGTCCGGTCCAATTGAACCACTTGTGCGACAGAGGTCAGGGTTTTGCAATGTTTAGTGTGACAGACAGACGATTTGATATTAGTTAAAAGGAATCCACACTAATATATTATGAATGAAAGTTACTCCCTCTGTTTGTCTGTACCTTTACGAGTATAAACGGCGGGGTAACTGCGTGACACACGACCAGTAGCAATGGGATTCATTTTGATAGTTCAACAACATTCATTGCGTTATTTACGCTTTCGCAGCACTCGGATAGACCATGACCTGGGCTAGGAGATAGGATCATTTTTATTCCGGTTGCAGTCTCCCGTGGGATAATTTTCGACCTCCACGAGAGCGATTACGCGGAAAAAAGTTAGTAGTATTAACTTGAAAAAATAAATTTACCTTTGTTCTGGTAATAGGGTAGTTGCCTGGGTAAAGAAATGATTATTATATTTAGTCCGTCAGTTAGATTATCGAAAAATAATGGACACGTATTTTTTCTTTTGTCAAACAAACAAAAAATGACAAAGATAAAGCGCGTCAAAATTTGGGAGTATTGGGGGGGCTTGCTAAAAAGTGTAGCAAGGCGTGACGTCACGTGGAACTTTAACGGGCGATATCTTCATAATTTTTTTATATTATTGACAAAAGAAAGAATACGGGTCCAATATTTTTTGATAATCTAACTGACGGACTAATTAGATTTTTTTAGGCATCTAGCCTATTCTACGCTTTAATTTAGGCTGGGGTCAGACGAGCGCGCGACCACGCGCGTTTTTTTACGCACGTTTATAATTATCATGGATGGTTTACGCAAAATTCTGGCGTTACCAATGTTACCATCATGGCAACCGACCTTTTAAAGTCTGATTTTTGTTTTTTTTTTTTATTTATACAGTAGAATAGATTATTTCATATTTTAAAATAAATATCACCAGTGTTAAATTAAACTTTTTTTGATATTAAAAACACAAAGGAAGTTTTTTCAAAGCATTTAATGTTTTGGTGCCTTTGGCATGACTAACACATCACTAACAGATTTCTTTAAAATTAAATGGCAATTAAAAACTCAACTTTTTAATACTGTTACTATGGAGGTCCACCAGCGGGTAATTACGTCACACTAACAGTAGCAATGGCTTTCATTTTGTCAGTTCAACAACATTCATTGCGTTATTTACGTTCTTCTTCTGAGCGCGTCGATGGCAATCTAAATGGACTCGACCCAGAATTCGGCTACGTGTTTGGCGCCATCACTAGCGTCCATAAGTTCCTGTAGTTTCAATCACAATTGAAGGATATTGCTAATCCATTGCTTCATATGTTCGAAAAATTTGTCTGCTCAACAACGTAAATAACGCAATGAATGTTGTTGAACTGTCAAAATTAAAGCCATTGCTACTACCTACTAGTATGTTACTTTATGCAATTACCTACCATCCATACTTGGGTATATTAAAAATGCGAAAGTAAGTCGCGGGTTACCTTTATAAGCCTAGATACAGCTGAACGAAAGACAGACAGGTAGCATGACATACAATACTTATTACCCCGGGTAGCACATTCCCGTGACATAATTTCCGACTCCCACGAGGGCGAAATCGCGAATCTCCAAAATCCATATAGAAATATTATGTCATATCTTACGAGTATAATATATCTCTGCTTACCCTTTGTCCGAGTGCATCGGGTGCATCGACCGTGACCGTGGTTGCGTAACCATTGCCACTTGACATCAATTCGCGACAGACAGACAGACGCAAGTTCAATGTATGACAATTATTTGCAACAACCGGTAATTTACACTGAGAGACGCGTTTTGTTTTGAGAAGAAACTTAATACTATCCTCTCGCTTGTATTTACTAATGGGTTCGACAGAAGTGATTAGTGTAGACTATATTATAAGGCTGTCTGTAATACAGGGTGGCAGGGACATCGACGTGCAGACTGTAACCATGAATTCTTCATAATTATGATTCTAAACCTAGCGTAGAAGTAATTATTTCGCCCCATAAAAAAAAAACTACTGTTTCGTAGTAAAGTGCAATCAATACCTACGCGGTAAAAATGTATAGAACAGCATTTTTTTTAAATTACCGAATAATTTCGATGCAGGGGTGTTCATAATTATTTACTGAATCCCTGGTTGCCTAACTGCACCCTAATTGCGTTACACACAATCAATTGGAATCTGAATAATTTTGAAGCAAATTGCATTGCTTCATAAGTTCGAAATATTTGTCTGCTCTACACGTAAATAATGCAATGAATGTTGTTGAACTGTCAAAATGAAACCGATTTCGATTGATCGTGTGTTAGGAAATTGGGTGCTGGTTACCCGTGGATATCCCTGCCACCCTGTATAGGCGGAGAGCTCGTTGCCAAGCCATCAACCGGGATACTGAAATTAATTCCAGTAAGACAAACTCAAAATAACATTTAAAAGGCAAAAGCCTTACAATGGCTGTCGTAGAAAAAAAAAGGACTTTGATTGAAGTTTTTCCGAGAAACAAAGTATTTCCAAATGAATCTATTAGATGTCCGAGCTTTGCGAGTCTGACTACACTTAGATTACGTGGAAAATATGGTATTCTCACACAGACCAGGGAAGCATGGCAAAAAGGGACAAGGCCTATGCTGAACAGTGGGTGGAACAATCGGATGGTGATGGTATTGGCACCATAATATAAATTCCAGTTACTCAGGTTGATGACCCTTCTTTGTCACCCCACATGACAAGTTCTGAGGTGACTCCCAGACACAAATCACGTTAAAATTCGACACATATCATGAATATCGTGTAACAGCGACAATAAACTTAACGATATCAAATCACATAGCCGCGCTACCGCAAACTTCAGCGCTGTAAAATTTATAGATGAGGCCTCAGTTACAGCGGGGAGCGAGACTGAAGAAAAGAAATAGAGAGTCTTGTACCGCCTTTTTTATTCCTAGCTAAAGCAGTAGGAAGCGGTGAAGGGCGGGCTTAATGGTGGACCATCTTAGACATGCCATTTTGACGTTAAAAACGTGATGATTCTCAACCTAATTTGAATAAATTAAGGAGAATGAGAGTTATACTCCATTTACAATAGCATTAGAAAGAAGTTTAAAAACGTTATTTTTAATGCACACTTTTGTAACAAAAGTACAATAAACATTGTTACATTACGATAGACGCCGAATTTATTATGATCTATTTTTACAGCAGCTATCGCACTTAATTGTAACCATTTTAACTATTTATCTTATGAAATTATGTGGCTTTCATTTATTTATATTATTTAACTCCAATTTAAAATTACAGTGTCAATGCTAAAAACCTAAAAGAAGCAGGGATGAACAATACCTGGAAGGTTATTCGTTTCACTATAATTCTACCGAATTTAAAAATTAACGTTGGTGAAACTTCTTGATCTTTATCATCAGATGATAGTGACTAAATTAGATAATGAAGACGAAGAAATGTCACCAACGTATTGTGTTGTAAGTTGTTAGTTAAAATAAAATATTTAAAAAAAATGATTATTATTTCCATTAATCTTAATCATCATCGCATCACATTATTTTGATTAAGATACAGCCTTACACTGATCTGCAAATTGCAAAAAACGCAAGAAAATTTGAATTTTAAAATTGTTTTATCTTAACTTAGAAATAAAATGTTTTGCATTCTTGCTTCTACGAGCCTCTTTTTTCTAATGCTATTATAAATGGAGTATAGTTACTTATTATTCCACAAAGCCAAACAATAGTTAAATGTACCCAAAACAGAGGTACAGTAAAAAGCCCAATTCTTTCCACTTGACGACGATGCAAACTTAGCCCGTTTCAATGTTTTTGAACTCGTGGAGAAACGACCGTGTTCTAACATTACACGGTCGTTTTCATGGTTTTTAGACAGCCTATCTGAACTATCAGATAACCTTAAAATTTGACAATATTTTAATGAAATTACCAGCCAGATAATAATAAAATTCATCCCGAGAATATTATGGAACATTACCTTCATGTCTCTCTGACTGCCGTACCTGATTCATATTTCGTTTTCTGACATAAGTTACTCTTTTCTTATAACATTCTGTTTTTAACTTATGCAAAATCCAGTGTAACTCCTACTTTGGGCCAAAGAACCACTTCGTGCTCTTATAAGAATTATAAATCATGTCCCATCTTCCCTAAACGTTTATCGCTTACACTAGCACCTCACCTGCAAAGTCTAGCCATCCACGCGACATCACGTGACGTCTCCAAGATAAATAATAACTTAGAGCCTCCATACTCTATTTATTACTTATTTATGTGCCATTGCTTTATTTCTTATAGCACGTCACTAACCGTGTTTATGGTGTAAAGTTTTTGTTTATGGTTGTGAGTCATCGATGGCTGTGCTTTGAAAGTAGCTAAGGCTATATGGGAATTCTAAGTGCAACAAGGATCTAAATGACATTAACAGGAGGGCGTTGTGGTAAACATTTGTGAAATGGTCATAGATATTGTATTGAAAAACCAAGATGGCGGCGTTAGTTCCGATTTTGGCCACCCGCCATGAGTGTACCGTTGTAGCTTTAATTTTTATGAACGTCAGTGTTTGGATACTCGATGGGAATCGGCTCAGAAATTGTTGGTGGTATTTTCTGGAACTTGACAGTTCAACATAAAATAAATACTTCTTATATTCTTTTTTGCTTCTTATATTATTACCACTTTTGGATAACCGGTAGCTTAATGGCTCAGTGAGTTTTTATGATTTTCGTTTCAACATCTATAGGTAATGAAATAATGACGGTCTGACGACAGACGTAGCCGCTCATTCCGGAATCACCCAATGTACAGAGCCTACTTTCTTCCCAATAAATTAAAATTCAAAGTATTTATTTCAATTAAACCTTACAGGCACCTTTGAATTTTCAAGGAGTCAGTCAGTCAGAAAGATGAAGCTAGTTTCCCATTTCAAAGCGTAGTAGGTTCCTATGGAGAAGAATGGGCAAGAAACTCCATGGACACTCTTTTAAATCTAAATATTCTGCCATTATCCAAGTCCCAAAAGTTGACCAATTTTAGATTTCTGGTAAAAACTAGACATTTAACAAACTTGTATGAATTGTGGCATGTAAGTTTACATTAAATTAAGTATGACTAGGGCGTGGTAACTCCGTATCATGGACAGGGTGGCAAACAAAGGGTGTCTAGTTATTTAGGGCTAGATCATTTCACCCTCGGTACAAGTTGGGGATGAGTCTACTTATAACATTATTTGTTACGGTTTTTTAAAACATTATCAACCGTGTTGTTGGTCATTTGATTCGTTTATTGACTTTACTTTAGGGCTGTTAACTTAGACCTAAATCAAGACTATCTTTAGACTGACTTTCAATGAATTTGCCTAGCCTTTTTACCAACTATTTTGGGTAGGCTTCTAGTCTAACCGGATGCAGCTGAATACCAGTATTTTAAATGGAGCAACTGTCTATCTAACCTCCGCAACCCAGTTACCGGGTTATTACCCAGTAACTGGGTTGCGGAGGTCAGATACACCATACCCCTTGGTTAGACTGGTTGTCAGACTTTCACTGTATGAAAACAGCGATGGCGCGCGCAGTTGCAACTAAACTGTTTTGTTTCGGCATTTAAAAGAGTCAAAGCGTCTACAGAGAACCCGAAGCCTCATCTATGTGCTGATGGTGATCACCGGGGTGGTATTAGTGAAGTAAGAATACCATACTCTCTATACCCTGTACCCTCCAGCCAGGATATGAAAATGGATTCTTGCAGTTGTAACCGAATTTTGAAGTTTTATTCCAAATTGCCCTGGATCTATGTCCCAAATTGAAACTATGCATACCCCTTCCGTTTAGTAATTTCTATTCTATTCTATTCTGATGCTACTGCCAGATATTTTTACACATGAATGAAACCGGTTTAACAGTTACAATTAAGATTGAGATTGGTTTGCAACACACAATGAAAATGGTCATCTCATTTTTTAAAGTAAAATCTGACTTTTTAATTTTTTTTGCTCGTTTAGTTTTGTTTACATTCACTTTTCAATATGTCTGTCTGAACAAAATGAGCAGATGAATCTGTTTCGCCAATAGATGTGGAAGTTTATCCAAATAGAGGGTTATCTATGAGGGTGAGTCTATTCATGTCCAACATATGTTGGACTGATTGCGTTACACGGTGTGTTGAACATTAATGTTGATGTGATTGCTGACATAGTCGCTTTAATTGCCGTGAAATTCTGGATTAAGGAGGCAATGATATCTTGTTTTGTTATTTTTATGGGGTAACCTAGCGGTAAGATGATTATGTGAGTTGAGTAGGTAGGGTAGAGTATCAATTGTATTTTTCTTTTAGTATGAGAATGCGTCATTTGCAAAATATATCATAAACTGTTAGTATATTTTAAGAACCTTTCAGGAAGTCGGTAAAAGTAACAAATATAAATAATAAAATGAATTTAAATTGATTAAAACGAACGCTCCAAAAACACTCAAAATAAAAATAAAATCTAACAAACACAAAACAAAGACAAGATCCCTCTTCCCTAAATAAAGGGTGGTACACACTGGTGTCGTTAAACAATAAAATCGTTGCGTAGTGACCCGCCACTCAAGGTCGCCGGTTCAAGGGTAGGGGAGCGACCCTTACGCAACGCGCCCTACAGGTGGATGTTAAGAAAATTTCAACGATACTGCTAAGACTTTACCAAACTTTTTGTGTGTAAAGTTTTTTTGGATGATATTGTCGGATTTTGTTTTGTTTATGATAATTTAGGGAGCGCGTTTCTTGTTTCTACTTTAAGCAAGCGAAGTTTTTGTGTTTATTGTTTTTTAATTTAGTAAAAATGACGAAAACAAACAGATGAAGGGTGGGCGTTTTCGAGGGACTGTCTTTTGTAATTTTGACGTTCCAAAAGTGCTGATTCTCAACCTAATTTGAATAAATGACTTTTGATTTTGAGATGTTTATGATTTTGTACTTACAAAAATTGTCATATATAAGGACGAAGAAAAAAAAAAATTGTGATTCGAGTTGCTTCACATTCTAACTCCATATTAAACTACCTATGTAATATAATATTTCCTGAGTTTAGAAACTGCTTGACTTTACAATATTATTTTTTGCTTTGATGCGAAATTGAACCCGCGGCCTTGAGCTTGAGCTCATAATTTCTGAATCAAGGGGGAACCCATTCGGGCATTGTTGGGCGTATTTCAACCTATAGTTTTTGAGACAAGCTTTAATTATACACATCGAATGTATAATTGTATAATATGTCATCCTTTTACGACGTTTTTCAACTTTGATTTACTTAGAAACGTTGCATAGAGAGTTTATGAAAATATGAAAAATGGAGATGACTTAATTTCATAGTTACTTGAATTTAGAGATAATTGCTGTGCTGCTGGGGAGTTTGTTGCACCACTTCTTCTTCCAGCTTCTTGAAAGCACTAGGAAGTGGTGAAGGGCGGGCGTTTTGAGGGACTGTATTATGAAATTTTGACGTTCAAAAAGTGCTTATTCTCAGCCTAATTTGAATAAATGACTTTTGATTTTGATTTACCGTAGCGATTATCACTGCCACCATTGCGCAATCAAAGTAAACTAAACAAAAGCTTAGTTATCCCCGAATCCAATAACAGTTGAAAGGAAACATAACTACGTGTTATCAAAACGACAAGTAAAAATCAAAGTGAGGTGAATGTAACGGTCCATTCCTACTTGTGTTTATAAACAGAGCCGCCGGAGCTCGCGATAACGCGCGTTTAGCCGCGATAAGAGCGCAATTAGTCGTTAAATTGGGCACGGACCGCGCGTGGTACTCCGCACGTGGTGCGCGCGACTTGTTACCAGTGAGCCAGTGTGCAACGGGCTTAATGTTTTGAGTTGGTTATTACCATTAACAAATAGAGATGTGAAATGAAAGTGTTGTGATTATGGCAACACTCTTTTGTGGCAGGAAGATGATGACGATTTTAAAGGAATTGTAAAAGGCTCTATGTATTTTCACAGGGGATGAAAAATTATTTATTTCTATTATAAGAAAGAATCTATCAGTTCTAAGTGGAATCAGAAAATGGACAGTAAATGGCAAGTTCTTGGCTGCCAGTAAACAAATCCTAGAATCCATTAGATTAA
Organism: Apamea sordens; assembly: GCA_945859715.1. Taxonomy (NCBI): domain Eukaryota; kingdom Metazoa; phylum Arthropoda; class Insecta; order Lepidoptera; family Noctuidae; genus Apamea; species Apamea sordens. The sequence continues at coordinate 17,179,196 of OX244001.1, forward strand.
ACTTAGGAAAAGCCATTATGTTTTGAAGCGTATTTAAAAAAAACTAGCATAAAAATCAATATTATGCAGCCTTGCTAGTGCATAATATTGAATTTTATGCTAGTTTTTTTGCTATGTTACGGGTACAGCAAATATAAATTTAAAAAAAATAAAGAAATCGTTTCTGAAAATGCTGTTTCAATAATTGTCTCCCGTAAAAAAAAAAACCTGTATTTTTGATGCTAGTACGTAACCCTTATAAAAAGAAAGAAAAAAAAAAAAAAAAATGAAGAAAAAAAAGAAAAAAAAATGAAGAAATGGCTGCTGGCAACCCTAATATTATATATATATATTATATTATATATAATATTATACTAGACTAGTAAGTTTCAGCATTTAGTTTTAGTTTCAATACAGCTTGAATTACATCGATTTTCTGTGTGGAAAGTTGGAGACGGAATAAAAACCGGAAATAGCCCAATCTCAACTTCCTAATTTATGATCAAATAGTTCATTAATGACATTGTAAACACGTAGTTAACGATCGAGGAGGCTAACACGCGACTCCATATCGCAGCCCGGACGTGCACTAATCAGAGCGACGTGTTTGTAAACTTCAAATGCGTGACGAACCACGTGACAGCCATTCAGGACCATTTAGATTACAGTTTCGGTCGTGTGGAGGTCGGAAATTGTCCTACGGGAATATACTATCAGGATAAAAAGTATACCTTTTCCTAGGGCTGCCATCCGTCCGGGATTCCCCGGATTTGTCCTAGTTTGACGGGCGTTTGGGGACCGTCCGGCAGGGGTTTTTAAAAAGTGTGGTGTGGTGGACACTTTTGTTGACAGGGCAAACCCAAATTTAAGCAATAAATTGAAATAAATCTTAGATAAAAAATCATTCATAATAACCCGCATTCAAGAAGGCACGGCAAAATAGTCGACGATGGAACGCTTCCACCTGTGCCCCGCGTACTTAAGTACTTTTAATTTACAATCAACAAATAGTTTAGGGATTTGGCTACCTAACTAGATGAATGAAATATCATTGGTGTAGTTTATTCTAAAATTATAAAGTATTATAGTAGTTATTAGTCGTATTATACATGTAATAATTTGATTGATGCCAAAAAGAAGAGTGCTTCTAATTATTTTTATTACCATATTACCTCAGAAAGTGTGTTTAATTTTATAAAAATGTCTATTATTTGTTGCGGTTACATACGTACCTAATTCGATTTTAATAACAAGCTGTATAAATGAATAAAAATTAAAAAATTAGAACGATGTTTTTATTTTTGTTGCAAAAATATTTTTTCAGAGGTGTCCGGGGAAAAAATCACTTTTCGCCCAAATGTTGGTTGGGATGTTTGCCGTTACCCGGCGTCGGCAATTTAGGTGATGGCAGCCCTTCTTCTTTCTTTCCTAACCCAGGTCATGGTCTATCTGTGTGCCAAATTTTGTTGAAATCCGTTCAGCTGTTAAGACGTGAGATAGGCAGAAAGAGTTACTTTCGTATATACAATGTTTGTCTGGAAGAATGAATCTCTAAGGTTACTGCCGACGTCTTTCGGAACACCAACAAGTCCGAAGAATTGCCGAATTTAAGTGGCAATGAGTGAGCGGGACACAGCTATTTCAACAGATGGCTGATGTGACCGAAAAGTTGTGGAGTTGTGACTGCGTAGCGAGATGAGCAGCGGTAGTAGGCCTCTACAAGGTGGACTGTCGACCTGGTGATGGTCGCTTGATGCGGGTGTCGCAGTCGCGGTGTGGCGATGCCTGGGAGAGACAGGCCTCTTCCAAGCATCGCCACAGTGGACGTCTCTCCCCAAAACACGTCCAGCAGAGGACATCTTTCGGCTGAATGCAAGATGGTAGGGAAGGAAGGGTTTCTTTAGATTTTTGACCAGTTAATACCAATAGGGTCGCTCCCTAATACATGGAGTTCTAACATTTTTTTTAATGATATAACCTAGTGCTTGACTGCGATCCCTCCTGATGGAAAGCAGTGATGCAATCGTTGATGGTAAAGTGCACAAATTTATTATGAGCCTATTCACTCTACCCTTGACAATACTTAAATTTTAATCGGACGGGAAGATCGCTGCAGGCAAATTGTTCAGGTCCTTCGATGTACGCGGTAAAAACGACGAGGCGAATCGCTTCGTCTGGATCGTAGCGGTGTCAACAACGTAAGGGTGGACACTCGCCGTACGACGGGTTGTCCGATGATATTACGGTGATGGCGGAATTAAGTCATGTAATTCCCGCGCACACTCTCCAGAATGCACCTGTAACGTAACTGGAAGGTGTTGCATTTGAAGAACCATCAACAATCGAGCAGGAAATAGCTGGGTCCACGTGACTTTTATCAAGAGTTCCGTATCGTATGCATGCGCGTGAGTTTTGCAAACAATTTATGAATGAAAGTAATTACGGTTATTGTAGTTTTTAAAGCATGCTTCGTTATAATTTGCTGCCTAGAGCAGTTACTGCTGATTTCCTAACTTTAGAATAGAGTAGAATAGAATATATTTATTTACAAAGAATGAAGGTATTACAAATCAGATATTACAATTAATGTTAGAGTCCTTGTAGATTCTGCCTTTATGATATGCAAAAATATTATGAACATTATAGCTATACAAATATAAAAATAAACTAACTTAAGATTTTTTTTACAATATTTTTTTGTAAGATTTTTTTTTACAATATTCTAAATGTTTGGTCTCTAACGGCCATATTCTTAAATGCAAGTAATTTTTAAGCTGCCTTAATGCCCCATGCTGTCTCATCACTATAAGGACGAAAAACTACGGACTATAAAGATGATGAAGAGAACTCTGTCATCACTATAAGGACTTTATTAAAAGTCCTTATAGTGATGACAGAGTTCTCTTCATCATCTTTCCTCTCCGCTTTAATGGAAACTACACCTTAGCAGAATATAGTTTGTGGACACTCGTTACTGGTCGTCAGAAGCCAGAAAGTCTGACAACCAGTCTTACCAAGGGGTATCGTATTATCCAGTAACTGGGTTGTGGAGGTCAGATAGGCATTCCCTCCATGTAAAATACTGGTATTCAGCTGCATCCGGTTTGACTGGAAGCTGACCCCAACATAGTTTGGGAAAAAGGCTAGGCAGATGATGATGATGACCTTAGCACAATATACAGTATATATTAAGACCTAAAATGCAAACAAAGAAAGATCATTCCTTAACCAAAACTACCCAAAGCCACTTTATCAAGCTAAAAGGTGCGTAATCAGTTCGGAACTAGGGCAACCGCACCTATAATCGGCACCAGGCTACCGTAAAAATATTAACACCTGATTACCGGCGTACCGTGAAGCGGAAACGTACCTGATCGCTCTGACCGCTCGGACCGCTGTGGTCATTCGCCAATTGATATAAAAGCCAGCCCTTTTCTACCTCAACTGATTACTTAAGAAAATTGGGATTGTTAGACTTGTTTGTTTTATAAATTGTTGCTGTGCGATTTGCATGTAATCTGATGAGATACGGAAGATTGTTACGATTTCTGAAGGTATATCTTAATTAAATTGGTCTATGTTGCGAAATTTGATGGTTAATCATGAATGGAGAGTTCATATGACTTTGGATTTATGAGGAAGTGTGATGATGGCCTATTTTAGGCGTGTGTGTTCGATTTAACAGATAATATCTGCGGGATTCAACAAAGATGCTTGTAAGTGTTTATGGTGGCCTATGGGGCTACATTAAGTTATAGTTTATAATAATATTAAACAAAGTTTGATGTAGAACAATGAATGGGGAATGCATGTGACTTTGGTAAGAAAAGAGTTTTATTCAACGGTTGAAGATGGTCTGAAGGCCTGTTCTCGTAATTTAAAACGTTCAAAATCTAGTCGCAGTCTCATCTCGGCGACAAACAACTGTCAAAACCTTGTCAAAATGTATGGAAATTAGAGGTATTTTTGACAGATTGAGACTGAGATCAGAAGGCCAATTCTCGTAATTTAAAATGTTCAAAATCTAGTCGCAATCTCATCTCGGCGACAAACAAATCTCAAAAATGTATGGAAAATAGAGGTATTTTTGACAGATTGAGACATAGATCAGACAAGAAATTCTCGTCATTTTAAGAACGTTCACAGTCAAAGGGCCAATTCTCGTAATTTTAAGAACGTTCACAGTCTGATCTCAGTCTCAATCTGTCAAAAAATACTTCTAATTTCCATACTAATTTGAATTGCCGCTCAGACTGTGAGCTTTCTTAAAACTACAAGAATTGCCCCTCTGTTTTGGTCTTGTATACTAGATTCCACATATGAATATTTGCGGATCTTTCGGTCGTGGAAACGATTTGAAAGTGTTGGATAGCTAGGTGTGATCCTTATCAAGTAGATTCACGAATGCATAAAGAACCTAACCTCATTGTAGCTACCGAAATTCATAGAAAGTATAAAATTAGTCGATTTAAGTGCAAGAAGATGCGGCAAACGTCACGGGCGGTGATTCGGTGCGCGCTGATGACTTAGCGCTTTTTGTCTAAAAAGTAATTGGGCGTGCGCGGATGACTACTGGTGCTGCCACCCGAAGGTGGAAAATTTTATACACCGTTAAATTTTGATCGTTTTAATCCTTATAAAGGGTCATTGTACTAATCATTAAGAACAACTTTTACTACGGGACCTATCCTGAAATCGTGAAGAAAAAATCAGTTGGTCCATACATTATGTCGATTATGCGAACATAAATCTAAGGGTCAACAGATTTTTTTTAACGGTGTAGAGTTCACTGATTTATATGGTATGTTACATTTAATTTAGAATATATATTTTTTAATTAATGGTATAATTATCTTATTTTTGATGCTTGTTTTTATGCCAAAACGGTGTGAGATCGCGTATTCTAATTATGCAAATTAATCACATGAAAGATTTTTACATCCTTGCACTTTCACACTGACTTTATACTTGTAACATAACCCGGGTAAGGTTTTCCTTCGGGGCTCGTGGCTAAATAATAACAGCCGCACGGGTCGATCTAAGGTTAAGCTACACTTGCCGAGGTCAGTCCTTGAATGGGTGATCATCCATTACATTATCGAGACCTCTCCGTGCCCCGGAAAGCACGTTAAGCCCCAACGGCTTGACGTGCTGCCTGCATGGAGTCCCGGTTGTCATTCGTAGATCTGATCTTTGACAGTCGTTACGGGTAATCGGAAGCCTAAAAGTCTGACCAGGGGGCCAAGGGGAGGTCAGTTAAGCAGTCGCTCCATATAAATTACTGGTATTCAACTGCATCCGCTTAGACTGGAAAAGGCTGGGCGCATATTGGTTGAGGTAAGTTTTTCCTTACAAGTACAATCAGGGCCACATAATTTTTCAGTTCAGTCTATTGTTTGGATTTGTTCTTACTCCTTACCATATTGTTTAACTTAAGTACACCCAAGACCACAAGTGTTACTCAAGTTTGAGCAACCTCCTTGACACTGAACTTGCGCGAAACTTAAACGAACTATACATGAATAATTAATTATATGTTTATGTTTATTAAAGTGAATGTCACGAATAAATTGCTGCTGTAGTGCCATCTCGTTCTATTGTATGGAAAATGTTAGAGTCGGGTGATTTTAATGTAAGTTTTTTTTTATAAGTTATTATTTTTTAGTTTGAAATGAAAATGAAAGTTTTGTTAAAGATGTGGTGCTCAGAGTGAAATTATTAAATGAATATTTCATGAAATATCAATCAATAGGATTATATGACCTTAGAAGGTTGTATTGATGATCTTAATGATTATAATTCAGTAAATACATGCTTATTACGCTCGAATCATATTTTGTTCAACATTCAACCTAAAACTGACTTGCAAATTGCAAAAAACGTAAGAAAAATTCAACTTGTTATCTACCTAGCCCCCCCCCTTAAACCAGACTAATATTCCATTAAAGGTCACGATATAATACTCCTTTTTCTAAGTTAACAAGAAAATCTTAGCTAAGTACAAACATATCCTTATTTTTATCTATCGAAAATCACATAGCCACAGTAGCCAATTACAAAAGACTGAACATGTCCGCGTGTATAATGTTAAGTGGGTATTAGCATACTATTAAGTACAGTGGAGGGCACAAGTGTTAGCAAACTGCGCTAGACGCACCGCGGCCTTGAACTTAGCGTCTCGGGATGCAACGCATTTGCATATAAACGCAAGCGAGCCGATGCGATTATCGACAAACTGGTTATATAAAAGTACGGCGGGACGGAACGCAACTGGTTTTCTTGTACTGTTTAGCGATTAAGTGTTTGTGCCTGTTATTCTGTTTGCTTTTGCTGTCTTGGGGAGGAAATGTGTCCGTTTTGTAGACGATGGGGAACTGAGATATTGTTTCGTGTATTGAGTTTTTTAGGGCTATCGGCAGATGTCTTGTCAATGTTTGTGTAGCTTAAATGTAACTTAAAAGTGTTTCCCTAAATAAGTGATGATTTTATTCTCATGTACTTTTCAATTATCTCGTTTCCCTTGTATGATTTAAGCATACTTTCATTATTCTAATTTTTACAAATAAAAGCTTCGTGTACAACGACATACATTAATAATAAGTTAGTAACATGACTTTCCCGCGCGACTGTACTTATTCGCTGCTAAAGGGCGCGCACCAAATCAAATCACAGACGTGGATGTATTATTATTTATCAGATTTATATTATTTTGTATATTGCATATTTTTAGATATTCACACTTGCTTCAACATTATATTTATTAATATACGGGATATTGAAGCATAATCAGCATATTCCCACAGCTGGGACATACTCAGGCCCCTTTTTTGAGAGGGAGTGTGCTGTAATCAACCACGCGGCCCCAGTGCGGGTTGGTAGATGTCGCATGTTTTCGAATTGTTGGCTCTAGGACATCTCGTCTCTTCACGATGTTTTCCTTCACCATTTTTGAGAGCAGTGGTGATGAAATAAATTACACAAAGTAAAACGCGAGTCTGGGTTCGATTCGACCGTTACCACTGGGCCACCATCTGCTCACATAATAATAATAATAATATCCCTGGACATTTCACACAGCGCCATCTAGTCCCAAGCTAAGCAACCTAATGCTTGTGTTATGGTAACAAGATGGCTGATAAACTACTTATATACATTTTTTTTTGTAAATACATACATATTATAGATAGAAAAACACCCAGACTCGGAACAAATACATGTAGGTCATACAAATATTTGTTCCATGCGGGAATTGAACCCGCGACACGCAGCGCAGCAGTCAATCGCTTAACCACTGCGCCAACCGTGTCGTCACATAAGTATATTGAAGATAGAACACAAATTATTATGCACTCAAGGAGAGAAAAATGAGAGGTATTGCGCTACTGTATTACCCGAAGGGTTAGCCAGAGGGGTTACTATAGGACACCCACATTTCACCAGGTATGTTTAAATGCCATGTAATAGAAGGCGAGCATTTTTCCATCATCCGAGCACAAATCAATTTCGAGTTGCAAGTGAGAAATGCTAGATGTAGAAATTTAAAAACTTTTTTGAAAAAAAAAAAACAACCGACTTCCAAAAACGACACTACAAAGTGAAAAATAACTTTAATTTCGGAAGTCGGTATCATTGGGTTCGCATTTTCGTTGTTTGCCACCGACTTCCGAAATTAAAGTTATTTTTCACTTTGTAGTGTCGTTTTTGGAAGTCGGTTGATTTTTTTTTTTTCAAAAAAGTTTTTATTTTTCACTTTTAAGTTGTAATTTTTACCAGTAATTTTGGTTTAAAAACCAAACTACAGAACCATTTTTGATGAAATTTCTATGGGACCATTTGGGAAGTATACCCTTTCTAACAAAAAAAAAATCGAATTGGTTGGCAACCGAACCACTTCTGTCTCCGAGTTCACACAGTCTATTGTCCACAAATCCTCGCGAATAAAAAGATTATCAAATAAATTACCTGTCTATATTTACTTCATGGTTTGGCTAAGATAACCAAACAAGTTTTGATGAAAATATTTAACTACCTACATATTAAGTGGTTTCTGAATACGAAGTGCATTTAATCCTTCGTTTTTGTTGTAGATTCGGAAGGTTTCCTACGTTTTGTATGTGAATATTTTTATTTATTTATTTATCTTCTTACCATTTACCCTTACAGGTTACCCCAATTCGATAAATGCACCTATACTAACTTAAAATTATCAATTATATAACAAAGTACAAACAATTCATTCCTTGTGAATTCATTCAGAGAACCACAGAATAAGTCCGTCTCACTCGCTATGAGGTCGATTTTAATTTTAGGATGCCTTTAAGTTACATACATAATGATGTATGTAACTTAAAGGCATCCTAAAATTAAAATTATAATTAAAAATATATAAATTAAATTAAGAGCATTTTCAGGAACATTTTTTGTAGGTACTATCAATATAGTACCTACAAAAAATGTTCCTGAAAATGCTCTATTCTATCTTGAAAATTGAAAGTATTGTGTACCGGAAAACAACACCTGTTTTTTTGGATGAAGCTAAAATTCAGCAATAACTTACTACCAAATATGATGCCAGTCGCGTTAGCAAATTTGTAAATCATATAATCGGTAGTAAGATATTTCTGAATTTCAGCTAAATAGAAAAACAGGTGTGGTTTTCCGGTACACAATCTTTACAATGTTCACGATGGAATAGAGCATTTAAGATCGCTAACTGCAAGTCTAGGAGCTAGATTCTTATGAAAACATTATGTTCTAGTACAAATTATGAGGAATCGTGCCGTTTCTTCAGGCAAATCTAGATTATTAGCGAGCAAAATGTTACGCTATTTTCTAGCCTAAAAAGATTATTATGTAGTGCTGTGTAAAGACTGCGCTTTTGAAGATTTTTAATAATAATAATACCAGCCTGTTACTGTCCCACTGTTGGGCAAATGACTCATACAGAGAAGGCACGAGCATTGATTACCACGCTTGCTCAAGACGAGTTGGCGATTTCAGACTTCTATTAACTTAGATAAGTCCTCGTTTAATCACGATGTTTTCCTTCACCGTTGGCAGTAATGTCCAAGATAAAAATTCGCATTTATACCTGCCCGGATTTGAAACCACAACCTCTAGCATGAGAGATGAAACCTTAACCACAGGCCCAACCAGTATTTAACACGGAGCAAAAACCCTCTGAGATCTGGATTCCATAACCCAGTTACTGGGTAAGACGGATTGTCAGACTTTCTGGCTTCTGACTATTCATTACGACTAGTTTACGTTTTAAACGATTTTTGAGATTTTGTAAGTGGGTAATTGTACAAAAAAACATGTTCTAAATTAATGTAATGCCATTTTTTTTCAACAAGCTTATGAATGCCCTCCTAACTTTGAAATAAAAAGAAAATTGAAACTATAACCTACCTTGTAGTAGTAAGAATTTTACGTAACTAATTATTTTTGTTTTACTCCACTCCTTTGATCTTTCATTTCCCGTCGGCAAAATTAACTCACCTACGAACTTTCTAATTAGACTATGTGGCGAAAAGGTAACGATCATAAAATTGTCTCCTTAATAGTGGTAAGTAATTCAAAATCAATTAGTAGTCAAGTAAAATTCACAATAAATATTTTTGTAGGTTCATGGTCTTTTTTTTAACATAGTTATTCGTTAAGAAACACTTCGAAGCTTTTGACCATACCATGCCCCACTTGCTGGAGTGTCCTAAGTGCCCGTTCACCTGCACCTCGGATGAAGATGGCACTGATGCCGCAATCAAGGGCCCACTGGCCACCTTCTGGGCTCAAACAACGAAGAAGAGTAGGTACCATCGACAAGAAAAAAACGAAAAAGAAGAGATTAAAAAAAAAAAAATTGACAATGGCCTCACTCTTGACCTCAATCCAGCCCAGAGGCAGGGATGAGATCTACGGTGGAACGAGCTTGCCCAGAAGAAGCCTATTCACTCTCGCCTTGAAGAGATTCGGGTTGTATGAACTCGGGAATGCAGACGCAGGCAGACGATTCCACTCCTTAGCTGTGCGCATCAGAAAAGATGATGAGAAGCGCTTAGTGGGTATATATGGTATATTAACCAAATAGGGGTGGTATCCCGCAGCGCATCTGGACTCTCAATGGTAAAAAGATGATTCAGCGGATGTCTATTACACATTTTACACCATCCATACTAACTAATAACTAACAAACCATGAAAATGACTATTTTCGGCAAGTACAACCGTCTGAGGAAACTTATGAAAACGCTCGAATAATTATTAAGAACAAAACAAAACTTTCTCTGTAATAATTGTTATTATTTTTGTTGGGGAATACTTTAAAGGGCTAACATTACAACTTTTGTTTTATTGAACATTTTTGTGGGGTACTTATAATATGTTTTCTTTAAAAAAAAACTTGAAAATAACTAAACGTTCATAGTTAAAAAAAAAAAAATTGGGTGAAATACCACACTATCAGTAACAATGGCTTTCATTTTGACAGTTCAACAACATTCATTGCGTTTTACGTTGTTAAGCAGACATTTTTCGAATACATATATGAAGCAATAGATTAGGAATATCCTTCAAAATGATTCAGATTGAGATTGATTGTGTGTTACGCATTAGGTTGCTGGGTGTTTCTAAGTAAAGAATAGAATAGAATACTCTTTATTGCCCTTGCTCTTTTTTGTCTTTTTTTCTTTTAGACTACCTACGGACAAAGCCGAGCGTTTTTAAAACCTCGAGCTGCGATAATATTCCAACCTTATTGGGTGTTATACAGGGTGGCAGGGAAATCGACGCGCAAACTGTAACCATGGATTCAACACATGATACTAGACCCCATAGTGCTGAAATTTTTCGTCGGTTATCATTGTTATCAAACAGAAATATCTTCTGTTTCATAGAAAAGTGCAATACCTACGCGGTCAAAATGTATGGAACAGCAATTATTTTTTTTAATAACCGACGAAAAATTTCGACACTTTGGGGTCTAAACTCATGTGCTGAATCCATGGTTACAGTTTGCTCGTCGATGTCCCTACCACCCTGTATGTTTGAGCCGTTTGGGGTGGAAACACTAGGTCCATGGGGTCCGAGTGCCCACTTGGTTTTTCGAGACATCGCCATGCGTGACACGTGACAAAAAATTAGCATCGCCATACAACGTGGCAATGCTTCCAGCCTTTTCGGCACTTTTCCTGTTGACAGCGATGCGGACGAATTTTTTGATGCCCTATGATGCTTTCCCCTTTTTCCATATTACTATTTTAAGTCAGCTAACTAGTTAGTTAAATATATACACATATATATCATATTTAAGTTGGCTTAAATATGATAATATTATCTATTCTACCTAATATTCACTTTTTTGGAAATTAATAAATTGCTTGAACTTTTTTCTCGATGGAGTTTGTAATAATTTGCACAGTTCTTAGTCGCCAGTGCGGAACCGGTCTTAAATCTTATTCTGAAGGATATCTTTAGAAATTGAAGGCTACTCAAAAACTTTAATATTTAATTATTTGGCTAGTGATAAGATCGCTTACGGTCTTCATTGTAATGTGTATAATCATTGCAATTAGTAGATACCTAACTAGTTAGGTATACAAATTATAGACTGTCTTCTAACTGAACAGACAGCTGTGCTGCTGGGGAGTTTGTTGTGCCACTTCTTTCTTCTTCCCAGCGATAGCACTAGGAAGTGGTGAAGGGCGAGCGTTTTGTGTAGTTTTGACGTCCAAAAAGTGCTGATTCTCAGCCTAGTTCGAGTAAATGACTTTTGATTTAATGTCTTTATTTAATAACTAGCTGCGCCCCGCGGTTTCACCCGCATAAGTTTCGATCCCGTGGGAATATCGGGATAAAAAGTATCCTATATGTTAATCCTGGTTATAAATCTGTGTGCCAAATTTCATCCAAATCCGTTTAGTAGTTTTCGCCTGAAAGAGTAAAAATCATCCACCCATACATCCATCCATCCATACAAACTTTCACGTTTATTATATTAGTAGGATGTGTTAAGTATTTGTAGCTCTGATATAAAAAAGCGTTTTTAGCAGTTTTAATATCTTTTGGTTTTTTTTTTAATTTTCAGAAAAATATTAATTTTATCGCAACATTTAGTAACAATGAGAAGGTTGTTCAAAAGATGCAAAAGTTGATATTTTGACAATTGTAGACTGAAATTTAGTCTCATTGGTTGAACAAGATATCGCAGTATTCTCACTGATCTTTTAATACTTAATTAAAACAAAAATTAATTAATACCAACTGCACAGATCAGCAAGCAATTATGATAATTTATTTATTCAAATAATAAGTACTATTAAACATTGCAGCTAATTATAAAATCATAATATTAACAATAATATACGAGATAATGAATCAATTATATGCAATTTATTATTTTAGTAACAAAAAGATTAATTTTAATTTTAGTTTAATAAGAACCAAACTAAAATTAAAATTCATCTTTTTGTTACTAATTAAAACATTTTGGGGTAGAATAGAGAAGACATAAGATTTAGTTATTATTCATGTTTATAATTACGTGATTATACTTTACACCATGTATAATATAATTATACCGCATTTGTCATTCACATTACGTGTACAGGCTGCTTTAAGTTTTGAACCCAGCACAATGCATAAAAGCTGTATCCATCTCGATATAACTACAGTTAATTAATGAAAAATGCATTATTATATTAATTATTATACTTGGCAAATAGTTTTCAGAACTTTAGGGTCTGTCACATATAGGGTGGCAGGGACGTCGACACGCAAACTGAAACCATGACTTCAGCACATGATTCTAGACCAACCTAGAAACATTTCGTCAGTTAAAAAAAAAAAAAACTTATTACATAGAAAAGTGCAATACTGGGCTATAATCCCGGGGTCAGTGCGGGTTGGTAGATGTCACATGTCTTCGATTTTTTGCTTCTAGGATATGCCGGTTTCCTCACGTCCTTCACCGTGATTAAATTATTTACACAAAGTAAATCGCTTGTCTGGTTTCAAACCCACGACCTACAAATCTTAAGTCGGGGCCGTAGCCACTGGGCGACCACTGCTCTACTCTATTCTTAATATTAAGTTACTTCTTACATATTATAAATGAACGTTCCTTTTGACCGCGTTGTTCTTCTAAATCACGCCACGGATTTTTATGCGGTTTTCAACATATTATAGTTTAAAGAATGTATTCCGGAAAGTTTATGTGTATAATACATAAATATTAAACTTGCAAATGATAAAGAAATCTCGATGCTTTGTCAAGTCGTAAAAACTGTGCGAAGTAGGGGCGGGTCGCTAGTTTCTGTAAAGAGTTTGCTTGTGAAAACCTAACATTTCCTATGATACATCCTTTTAATCAAATAAACCATTACTTAGGGCGGGTGTTTTCATGTCCACTTGTCGCACGCGTATACGTCAGAAATGGCGCTAACTATCGTCAAAACGTTGTTTCAAATTACAATTACAAAATTGTTGACCTTACGTTAACCAACCGGCCCTTAGTGACAGATAAAGTTAAATAAAACTTCCAGCGTTGTTTCCGTAATTTTCTTCGAAAATTTTTATAATTATTGATAGAATATATCCCACGCAAATGACAAGTGATAAATACCTGTTTTGTATTGGAAAACCAAATAAGCATAAAAACTCGTGTTACAGTTAATATTTTTAATGGTATATCAACAATTGGAACTATTAGTTAATTAGTACACCACTGCTGTCAAAACGGTGAAGGAAAACATCGCGAGGAAACCGGCATGTCCTAAAACCAAAAGTTCGAAGACATGCGACATCTACCAGTCCGCAATGGGTCCGCGTGGTGGATTACGGCCCACTCCCTCTCACAGAGAGCAGGTCTGTGTCCCAGCAGTGGGAACATTATAGGCTGATAATTAGTGTAAGTTGATTAATAGGTATTTTATACCGGTTGTCTAATGATTTAATAAGCCGCGACAGTATGCGCAAACTGTGAACGGTGGAATAAGGAAAAGAAAATGCAACTGTACTCTTTCCGCAATCAATCTGTAAGATGAGAATTTCTAGGAATAAAAGTAGGTACAGATTAAGGTTGTTTTATGTTAAATGAGTAAAAACTTTAAGCTTGTATTGTATGTATTATTGGAAACTAACTATAAAAAATAAAAATAAAATATGCATTTAATAATACATTATTAAAAGCCTAATTCAAAATTATTGAATTAGGTACCTATCTATTTAATATAATTTAATTTTGTGGCTCATTTGAATAATCTTGTTTCATGCTTACCAAAATAAGCTTGAATCTTCATGAAAGTATAAACCCCGCCACAAAGTTGTAAATACAATCTAATTATTATTACTTCTCAATTGAAAAATATGTTTTCTTGCGTCGAAAAGTATCTTTATGTGACTGTTGTATTTTATTATTTAATATAAATGTCTAGGTAGCCTTGCCGTCGCGTCAGTGCAGCTAATAGTTTATTTAAATTATTTTGCCATTATTTCCTACATTTCAATTTTAACATACGTAATAGGTAATTAATTGGGGTAAAAAATCAGGCAAAAAAATTGTCCATACAAGGGGGAAAATCAGTATCCTTTCTTGAACTTTTGAACTTTACGCTTGAACTAAGTACTTGAACTAGACGCAAAAATATTTCAGGACGGAAATCTGTAAATAAAAAAAATATCTTATTTGAATCTTACCTGTGTGACAGTAGTCTTCTAGATAATGCCTAGCCGCTCGCTGCACTATGGAGTAGTACAGGCTCACAGAAGATGCAAGCGCCATCTTCTCTGCTCTTCTCTTCCGTCTGTCGCTAATACAGTTTGTTGCCTATTTTGTTAAAGTTTCAAACAAAACAAAACGTACGTAAACTCAAACTTATTGAACTGCATCAGTATGTTTGTAAGTGCGAAACGAAAAACTTGAAGAAAAACCCAGTAAAAAAAATCTAGTTTGAACTGCGTAAAGTTGCGGTTATGAAAAATTTTTTTGCCGGTTAAAATGATTCTTGTTTTTGTCGAAAAAGTCACGGTGTTCCATTTTTTTTTAATGTCCAAAGTCACAATTTGTTGCACTACCGCGCCGCATACTACCGCTGTCCAAAAGTCTACGCGAAATGAAACACGTAATGTAAAATAATATAAACGTTTTGGATGCGGGCGGTCCGCACCGCTGCTGCTGCGAGACTGAACTCCACAACACGCTTTTTTTGTTTCCCTTCTACGCGGAGGATGCGGCTGAAATAAGTTCGGATTATCCGATTATTTGATTGTGTTTATGTTTATCTATTATACTGTTTACACTGAACGATAGTGATGCTTTAGTGTTTTGTGTTTGTATTTTGTGTTTTTATTTTATATTTCTGCGATGTTTTAGTATGGAAACTTAGTGATTAATACCTCATTAAGCTCATTTAAGTAAGTAGCTCAATAAACTAAGAGTACAGCTACGAAAATTACAAGAAAATGATAAGAAAATTCGCAAATTCCAATTAGATTCACATTAGCAATAACAAAAACAAATATGGCGCCGGCGGAGAAAACGCGGGAAAATAAGTTTCCCGCCGAGACGAGCCACTCGAGACATGCGTACGTAACGCAATGTTTACGTGTGCCTTTTTTTACTACTAGCCTCACATTCTTACACGCTTTTTTGTTTCATTCATCCGTTTTTCCTTTTTTCTAAACAGATGTCCAACTATTACATGTATACATGGTTAGTCAACCATAACTGCAGTTTTAGTTAGCTCTTTTTTGTACATATTAATTATTCTACTAGTGACCTAAGCATACCTATTTAATTATCATTTTATGTTTTAAAGTGCTCTAATCAAGTTATGCAAATTAAATGGTAATCATGTGCATTTTATCAAAATTAATCGAAGGTGATACTTTTGAATTTTCGTGATGATTCAAGTTTGGGGGGCTGTAATTAGTAAAAGTACTTTTGTTGCCACGCCAACAGATCGGCTTATCGTTCGCGCTAACATAATCAGGAGCGGCGACGCAATTATGACGAAACCCTTTTTAAAAACGATTCGCGTAAAAATAAAGAAAAAAATGAGAAAAATGTTCATCAACGCGACACGACACCCTCCCGCCACCCCCCACGTCCCCGCGCCCCGGGCGGCGGGTGGCGTGCGACAGGGACGGTAACAGACTCTCGTGTTCCTGTCTCAGTTGGTGCATCTCGCGCCACCAAGTTTCATACGAAAACTACCCGCGGTGCGCAGCTCCTGCTCCAAAGAGGAACGTTGCAACTCCAGCCAGCAGCATT
This sequence comes from Apamea sordens, assembly GCA_945859715.1. Classification (NCBI taxonomy): domain Eukaryota; kingdom Metazoa; phylum Arthropoda; class Insecta; order Lepidoptera; family Noctuidae; genus Apamea; species Apamea sordens. Next base: position 17,195,444 of record OX244001.1, read on the forward strand.
GAAATTTGAACCTAATTTTCACGTTTAATAGAGTCGAATTCCGAAAATTGTAGCTCAAGGATTTTCCGCGAAACCTAACACAGTCGAAGTTTTGGTCTCTTGCAACTGTGAGACACAACTACACGCATACTAAGCTAAGTTTAGCCCTCGTGCGCACGAGCTGCACTCACGCACACAGCGGCGACTTCCTTGTGCATGTCTTTGTGTGCGCCACACGCGGCTGTGTGCGTACAAAAGTTCCTATACAAGTTTTCGGTGGACTTTCTTTGTGTCGGTGATTTTTTTCGCGGTTCGCGCGCGTGTGTGCGGGTCAGTGAGATTTTTTTCAAGTTTTTATTACTCATACAGCGGCGCGTTTGTTTGTATGGGGCTGTTTGCTAGTGTGGGGGTGGCCGCCCGTTCTTTGTGCCCGGGGATTGTAAAAAATGTCGTATTGGATTCTAGCTGTGCTGCTAATGAATGATAGATACGAGTATGTACTCTCCCCCTGCATACTGCACGTTCGCATCTAAAAATCTGATGTGGGATTTGCAAATGTAATCCTTTTTTTTCCAGCCGACATTTTTCATCATTGCTCTCTGAATATAGGATCAGTAATGAGATTCTGAGGAGTGGTTCGTTGGGACCAAATAGTTTTTTTTTTGTTTTCGAGCTTTTCTTGTTTTTGTTGAAAAGACTTCAACGCGTAATGTTAATGTAGCTAGATATAAGTTTGTTAATCTCGTTTTGAAATTAGGAAAATCTCCCTACAATGTGGAATTATGGCAGACACTCTGTAAAGACTTTATGTAGGTACTGATATTCACCTGCATTCAAATTCTGTGATGAAGATGAGTCATCATCATCAATCATCATCGACAATAATTTGAAAAATCAAAATAAAAATATTTCACATAAACCTACATGGGCACTTATGAAACGTCATTAGCTAGGTGCACGGTTCCAATTGGTGGTTTCCTATGGAGAAGAGCCAGCAAGAAACATCAGTTGCTTCGTCCATGCTATATCTTCTTCACTTAATATTAATGGACTAGGACAACTTTCACTGAGTCTTAAGGAGGTCCAGACTGGCTAGAAGCAATCACTTGGATATTTTAATTTTTTTAGCACAGTCAGAGAAATTAATTTTAGGAATTTCACACACTATGTCAATTTGCTGTGTTATAGCCATTTTCATACAACTTTCAAGGAATGACTGCTGTAATTTGAATATACGGACAATTTAAGCTGGTAAACAATTTGCTTAGCAATTAATTTCACTGACTTGACATTTGGACTTCATTTTTTTATTTATTTATTGAGGATCTCCAACAGAGGATACACATATACAATAGAAAATTACAATAATAAAAAAGGTTCTTTTACGTGTGCTCCTTCAATTACAGAAGACCACAGCATGCACATATAACTAGGTGTAAACACGATAAAGATAGAGAAATTAATTTATGAATTTTACCTGGTTCCTATTGTTACTTATGTGCGGCTGTTGCCCAGTGGAGCAGTGGTAGCGCAGTAGCCCAGTAGTGGTCCAGAGACCAGTGGTGGCCCAGTGGTAACCAGTGGTATTTTCATCACCACTGCTCTCCAAACGGTGAAGGAAAGCATCGTGAGGAAACCGGCATGTGACCCAGAAGACAAGTGACTTCTACCAACCCGCACTGGGCCCGCCGGTAAATTACAGCCCCCTCCCTCTCGAAAATCGGAGGCCTGTTTCCCAGCAGTGGGAACATTATATGCCATGGGAAAAAGGCGTTAGTTTATAATGTAAAAGATCCATTGGTAAAACGAACGAACATCGAATATAGGAACAAAGCATGCCATTAATGACACAAATACTCAGCCGCAGTACATAAGCTTAGGTTCTAAGATTATAATCCTTCCTCGCAGGCCGGAGTCAGTTGAGAAAAATGGGTCACAGAACATATTATACAGGGTGGAACGAAAGAACGCCATGTTGAGATGGAGTATAAAGTATGTACCTACCTACCTTTTTTCTAAGATTAATTATTTTACACAAAAAATGAAGAATACAATAAGAACCTAGTGGCTAAGTAATAACAGCCGCACGGATCGATCGATCAGGTTAAGCTTCGCTTGCCGCGGTTGATCCGTGGATGGGTGACCATTTTCACATACCAAGACCCCTCTGTGCCTCGGAAAGCACGTTAAGCCGTTGCTGTCATTCGTGGATCTTTGACAGTCGTTACGGGTCGTCAGTAGCCCGAAAGTCTGACAACCAGTCTTACCAAGGGGTATCGTATTACCCAGTAACTGGGTTGTGAAGGTCAGATAGGCAGTCGCTCCATGTAAAATACTGGTATTCAACTGCATCCGGTTGGACTAGAGGCCGACCCCAATATGGTTGGGAAAAGGCTAGGAAGATGATTATATAAGAACTTAGTATTTAAAACCAAATGAAGCAAAATGATGTATGTAAGGATCGTAACAGGCGGTGTTCGGTAGTTTCTGCCTAAGTCTGCCTACCCCCATGGGAAGAAAGCGTGATTTTATATATCAAATTAAAATAAATGTCACATAAAAGAAATATTCCTTTGGAAAACAGAAGTAACTGCATCCAAATATACTGAAAACGCGTTTGTTTCAGCCGGGTATCAAACCAACACAAAGGCGTGTGTATTTTTTCTGAGTGAGCTATGGAGTTGGGCAGGATGGCAAGGCAGGGTGATGGCAGGTGGAGGTAAGGCAGTGACCGAGTGGCGTCTAGGACTGGAAGACGAGATGTCGGGCGGCCGGTGGTGTGGTGGGCGGAGGTGGTGCCATTGCGGGTAGAACCTGGATGAGGCTGGCACATGAAAGGAGAGGCCGATGCTCAGCCGTGGGTTTGGATTATGATGATGATTAATTAATAGAATATTAACACTTTATTTAAAGTAAAAGTTAATGTGCGAACTTAATGGAAAAAACTCACACCCACACCAGACACGCACACACTATACGCACATCACACACACACACAATCCACACAAACATACACACGCACCATACCATACCTGAAATCACCTCTCTAGTCTCCACTCTGGAATTCATACTATGAGCCCCAAGATACAGACTAACTGTCTAGTTTGGGGCTCACCAGCAAATACCATATTGTAACCTAGCTATAGGTAATATTTTAAGCCACTCATGTCGTTTTAACTTACTGTAAACCCGTGAACCCGCTTACTGTATTACCTGGACAATAAATATTTTTCTATTTCTATTTTCTATTTCTATTCTAAATTGTAAAATAATTAAAATAAAAGCCTTAAAACGAATACAAAACTTCTTTTAATTACTGAATGTTAATATTATTTCATTTTAAAGGACTTTCCTTGTATGTGACACTTTATCCACCAGCCTGTATAGACAGTACATAAACGATGGTCCGCGACCTGTCACACTAATGAGCCACTGCATATTTTATGACCAGGCGCTGTTGTCAGGGGCTCGTGGCTTCTACACCAAGGCTTTAGACTTCTGCTAATGTTGAGGTTCTAAATTATGACCTGAAATATTTGCAGAGAAATACAGGGCTTGTCGCTAAGTAATAACAGCCGCACGGGTCGATCGATCAGGTTAAGCTACGCTTGCTGCGGTCGGTCCGTGGATGGGTATCGTGGACTATGGTATCTTTACATATCAATTAAGACGTCTCCGTGTCTCGGAAAGCAAATTAAGCCGTTGGTCCCGGCTGTCATTTGCGGATCTTTGGCATTCGTTACGGGTCGACAGAAGCCTAAAAGTCTGACAACCAGTCTAACCAAGCGGTATCGTATTCCCAGTAACTGGGTTGTGGAGGTCGGATAGGCAGTCGCTTCATGTAAAATACTGGTATTTAGCTGCATCCGGTTAGATTGGAAGCCGACCCCAACCCAACATAGTTGGAAAAAGGCTAGGTAGATACATAGGTATGAGAAAAGTAAACTTACATGTATTTTCGAAAATTTCCCAGAATTCGTCACTAAATATAACTGTCAAATTGAATGGCCATCATTGCTATTCTATTGTAAATTTGGTTACATCGAAAGATTTGTTAAGGTATTACTTAACAAATCTTTCGATGTAACCAAATTTTCAAAATTATCAAACTTTGCAAGAAAAAGTTTATTTACCATTTTCAACAATCATCTACTTACGTGAACTTTGACACCAGTTATCTCAAAATTTTACTATGAGATTGAGACAGAGTGCAAATTATGGAGAAGACATCTTCATTTAATCGGCTATCTAACGAGGTACATCTTCTTCTTCTGCCTAGCCTTTTCCTAACTATGTTGGGGTCGGCTTCCAGTCTAACCGGATGCAGCTGAATACCATTATTTTACATATATTTAAAAAATATCTAGAGATGCCCATGAAGCAGTTGCTAATGCTGGCAAAGGTCGAATTTGCCAACTGTTGAAAGATTTAAAAATTAAGTGATAATCGAATGAATTAACTTAGCTACATTTCATGGGGAGAGGCCTTTGTCCAGCAGTACGATGATGCAGGCTACCAGTAACAGTAACTGGTTTATGTAATCTTTTTACCTTCTTACCACTCAACAACTCTTCCTACGTTATGTAGCCAGGTCTTCGCGACCAGTTTGCGGTAGTTAGGTGAACTCGCAGTCGAAGAGCTTGTCTGATTATTGAACTGATTCATTGTCGCTTAGTTCGCGTGTCTTTAAACTACTGTACACGTAAAAACTCTGATTTTTTAATTAACTTCACATTTTGTGGCTTTTGTAAAAAAAAAAAAATATATATAACGTTAAAACCCAGTCTAAGTTATCAATTTTGCATTAAGAACTTTACGTTTGTAGGAATAAAATTCAAAATACAGTAACTGTGTACGCTAGGTCTAAAGTTAGCAAGTCGTTTTGTAGCAAGACGGAAAAGGGTTTACTCTTTTTAGTCTTCGCACTAATTATATCGCAGTATTTTACATGGAGCGACTGCCTATATGACCTCCACAACCCAGTTACTGGGCAATACTGTCAGATTTACGGGCTTCTGATGATACGTAACGTCTGCCAAAGATCCACGAATAACAGCCGGGCCCAACGGCCTAACGTGCTTTCCGAGGCACGGAGGGGTCTTGGTATGTAAAGATGGTCACCCATCCACAGACCAAAATTTACTTTTCTGGTATCCCTTGAATTGACTCATTTGCAACAATTAAGCACCCCATACAGCATAGGCGCTGTATGGGGTGCTTAATTGTTGCAAATGAGTCACACTATTACATCCTGAAAGGAATACGTCAAATTACAAGTCATCCTGTATATGCTACTTTTAGGAGCAGAGCGGTGGCCCAGTGGAAACGGTGGCCACTTACGAGTTATAAGGTAGTAGGTTCGAACCTAGGCAGGCACTTTACTTTGTGTAAATTATTTCATCTCCGCTGCTCTAAAAACGGCGAAGGAAAACATCGTGACGAAACGGGCATGTCCTAGAACCAAAAATTTGAAGACATACCGCACTGGGCCCGCGTGTTGGATTACGGCCCAGTCCCTCCCGCGGAGAGGAGGCCTGTTTCCCAGCTGTGGGAACATTATAGGGTGATTATGGGCGAAATTTGGTCTAGAAGCTAGTGTATTATATTTACGGTTAATTTAACAGCTTTGAATGCCTAATCCATGCAAGCCTGACTACCCTCAACCTTGCTCAATAATTCTTATGTCCCAAACTATCGAATAGTAATAGTAAAGTCGTGATACACATTCGTTCATAATTTCAAGTACACATCAGTAAAGAAAAGCCACTCAATCTAATGATATGCATTAGTCGACGGTGTATTAATCTACCGAAAGCCGAGCTATTAGGAGTGAAAGAGACAAAAATATAAACAAAAAAAACGAGTGAAAAAGAGGTCAGTAACTGGCGAATGTACGGTAGCAGAGAGTACAGGCGCAGGCGATCATGGCTCGCTGTAGTCGCAATAAATAGTGTTCTGTAGCTTAGATTAAGTTTTTTTTCCTATGCGCTTCGTGTTTAACTCAGATGGATAATTTTAGTTGAAACCAAATTATGCATGTAACTGAAAGTGCTTATATGTATTCATTTTCATCTCAGTCAGAGTCAGAAGACGTCTACTGTTGGACGCAGGAATATATAACACAACATTAAATAAGTGATAACCGAACTAACTTACTATTAATAATATAATTTGTTTTTATTTAAGTCACTTGTATGTTACTTGTTTCAGCCCGCGATTCCGTCCGCATGAAATTCATCTACATAAAAAATATTTCCCATGACACTCGGCAATGCTGTGGCATCCCATTACTTACAAAAAACGGAATTTGATCAATTGTTCCGAATATTACCCCCTACATACATACTCACAAATTTTACCTCTCTATTTTTAATCTTACTCCCAAATTAAATATTAGCAACAAGTAAAACCTTTTAAGAAAAAAAAGTCTGAAAAAATAAATAAACAGATTTTTCTATAATATTTTATTTTTTGACCAGTTTTCTAGGGATTAATTTCATTCACCTACAAATAAAAAGATTAGGTACCGTTACTGTAACCTATGCACAAAAAATAATAGTACCTATAGAGTGGTCAGTTCCACCAGCAGGTGTACGTCATCTCGTACTCCACATATGTAAACAGTTCGCGATCAAGACGCAGACGTACCCACCTGGAGCATAGAGCGGACCTTCCTGCGATTTAAACTAGTTTATTTTTACAAGTTGGTTGGTAGGTGTATGTAAGGATCGTAGCAGGTGGCGGTTTATAGTTTCTGCCTATCCCATGGGAAGAAAGCGTGAGTTTATGTATGTGTGTGTATGTAAGTTGGAAATAAGTTGCACTGTTTTCTTGTCCTTTCGTAGACAACGCTACGCAAGGTTTACGAGTCAGCTACGCCTCTTGGAAACTACCGCAATGAGCTAAAACTCATAATTATTAAAATCACTATTCCTTCTATTGTATTGAATTTCTGAACTATAGCGCAAAAACAACGATAGTTTGTGCTGATATCTAACACAAAAAAATAACACCAGATAAAAATAATGAATATTTGCTAACAGTACAACAGAAAAGAAAAAACACTTCTGGAAAACATTGGCACTTTCCAAAACATATCTTATAAACAGAGCTATTTAAAAGTAAAACTGCCCGTCGCATCCACACAATTCTAGCGCAAAGTGAAGCGTAATTACCTAGTGTCGGCGCTCCCAAAAAGTACAATTATATGGCGGCGTGTATTAGCTCTGGTACGAGCACGAGCATCAGATTTGTTCACCTGTTGCTATTTGTCTAGCCTGCTCCTACTTATGCTAGATTAATCGTTTAGTGTGACCAGTCTCAACTAAAATAATTCACTGTACAGGGTGGCAGGGATATCGACGCGTAAACTGTAACCATGAACACATACTGTAACATGAATCTAGACCAAAAAAACTCTTAGAAAAAAAAAATCTGCTGTTTCATAGAAAAGCAAAAAAAAAAAAAAAATACCTACGCGATCAAAATGTATACAACAGCAATGCTTTTTTTAAATTATTGTATGTGTTCCACGCGCGCCTCAAAGAGATGTCAGCACGACTGACGGGGCCCGATAGGGCCGAAGCCTGTCAGGGTAGCGGGATCGTCCGAAAGGGTTACCGCTGCCCTGGAACATAAAGGGCTAAGGAAGGAACACGGGTGGGTTTTAGTCAGTAAGAGTCTGACACTCCCTTCCGCTCCACCCAGAGCGGGGGGGACATTTGATGATTTCCCATCATCAAAAAAAAAAAAAAATCGGATCACAATCATGTAGGTACTGAAATCTTGGCAACAGGTAGCGCGTCGGTATCCCTGCCACCTTGTCTATATTATTGTACAGAATCAAGTTCTTCTAACTCATCAGACAGTTGTGCTACTAAGGAGTTTGTTGTGCCACTTCTTTTTCCCGCGTTTTGAGGGACTGTCTTAAGTAATTTTCACGTTAAAAAAGTGCTGATTCTCAGCCGACTCGTTTGAATAAATGACCTCTGGTTTTGATTTTTTTGACGGTGAATCGAAATTGTAATTAAACATTGTTGATATCGATTATTTCTCCCTGAATATTTGCGATAAAATAATTAATAATCTACCAGAAACAGGAAACACATTCTTGGGGAGTTTGGGGGCACTGTGAATCGGGGCGATTTTTTTAAAAACAAATCCCTTCTGATCTCTCACACCCAGGTAATGGGGGTCAATAAATTCGCTACAACTGTCCTTCTATGGGGAAAAGGTTTCTCCTCAACTACAGAAAAGTAACGAGAAATCACTGCCACTCATATTTTATCTGCATAAGGGCTGATTTTAGCGGGATCGTCCGAAAGGGTTACCGCTGCCCTGGAACATAAAGGGCTAAGGAAGGAACACGGGTGGGTTTTAGTCAGTAAGAGTCTGACACTCCCTTTTGCTCCACCCAGAGCGGGGTGGGGGGGGGGGGGGGGTGATTTCCCATCCTCAAAAAAAAGGGCTGATTTTTCAATCGACAGATAATTTTTATTCGTGGAATAAAATTGGCGTCTGATAGTTTTTCAACAAAACTGTCAAAAATTCAAAATTATTCCTCCGATAAAATTATCTGCCGTTTGAAAAATCTGCACTAAATATGTATAATAATAATCAGCTTATAACGTGGCTATTGCAGCTCTCTGTGAGAGGGTTGTATCTGCATATCTCACACGATTTCCAGTCAAGGTTTTCCTCAGGGTCCTTGTCCATTGGGTTGGTTTTCTGCCCAGCACTGTCCAGAGAGTTCTGGTTAAAGACATTTAATTCTCATAAAGAAATTTACATTTCACTTACATGAGAACAAATTTAAACATAAAATATAAAAACTAATCATTGTCCTTCGACACTCGGACTCGTATTTGACTATATGTTATTATTAACAAGAAAACAAAATTATACTCGTAGTAACACTAGTACAACAAATTATTTCGGTTCGTGGGTACTCCCAAAAGTTCTACACTGTGCCACTATGCATAACTACCCTGCCTTGAGATAAAGAGTTTATTAACTTGATTTGTGAAGTTGTGACATATATTATTAGCTAGAGTAAAAAAGACCTGTTGCGTGACTGAGTGATACAGTGCGATCCAGACGGTTTATATGTATAGAAGGGACCATTGAGAAGGTCGCTTGATCTGGAGTATTAGCAACTCTTTATTAGTGGTTCTAATGGCAATCATATCACTTGGTTGTAATAGGTTTAATATTTTATTTATTCTTTTGATAGATTCTTTTATATTTTGTAAATGTGAGGACTTTGTAGGTCTTGTAGACTTTAGATCTGTAGACCATTTTTTATTTTATCAAGTACCTGGTACTTGTTTAGAGGCCTACGCTGTCCTCCCATACCCACTGTAATTTGAAAACATTGTAAAAACTAATTATTTTTAAAAGAGTAACCGTGGAGTTTCTTGCCGGCTATTCTCCACAGGAAACAACCAATTGGAACCGTGCACCTAGCTTCCAGACGTTTCATAAGTGCCCATATAGGTTTATGTGAAATAAAATATTTTGATTTCATTTGATTTGTACACCTACGAAAAATGAACTTTTATTAGTGAAGTTTATAATAGGTGAAGTTTGAGTGGTTTTATCAACTCTATAGGGTGCCTTCAATAGTAGACCTGGCGGGGTAATTGCGTAACAAACTAACTAATCGCTTTCATTTTGACAGTTCAACAACACTCATTGCGTAATTTACGTTGTTGAGCAGACAAATTTTTCGAACATATGAAGCAATGTATTAGCAATATCCTTCAAAATGATTGATGGTGGGTTACACAATTAGGGTGCTGAGAGAGTAACGGCGACTTACGAGTGGTAGGTCGTAGGTTCGAACCCAGACGCTTTGTTAATTATTTCATCACTACTGTTTTCAAACTGACATCGTGAGGAAACCAGCATGTCCTAGAACCAAAATTTTGAAGACATGTGACATCTACCAACCCGCACTGGGCCCGCGTGGTGGAGTACGGCCCACTCCCTCTTACTGCGAGGAGGCCTGTGTCCCATCAGCGGGAACATGGCTGATCATGATTGGCTCTTCTCGGAGTTCGTGCCGAAACCCACGCATGTGCATGCTTTTTAATTATAAGCATGCAAGTATACTGATACATTAATTAATTAAAACCTGTTATCAAAGCTGTTGTCAGTCTACATTATCGACTGTTTTAATTAATAATTATGGTCAACCAGTTTTATAAGAATTGACAGCTGATTTAGTATTCACCTGATAATTCAAGAACATTCTTTTACTCTTACTAATATTACATACTAGCTTCTGCGTGCGACTTCGTCCGCGTAAAACTTGTTTCCCCGACCCATACCGTCTCATCGCATCTTATATAATAATAATATTATAATATCCCTGGACATTTCACACAGCGCCATCTAGTCCCAAGCTAAGCAACCTAATGCTTGTGTTATGGTAACAAGATGGCTGATAAACTACTTATATACATTTTTTTTTACATTACCGCGCTATTAGATCGTTTTCGCGTTCTTTCTTACTATTTTGCTCGCTTCAAAAGAATCGTAGCGTGATGTTAAATAGCTTATAGCCTTCTTCAAGAATTGGGATATCAAATGCAAAAAGAATTTGGCAATTCCGACACATACTTGATGGTTAGCTGAAGGAAAACATCGAGAGGAAACCGGCATGTCCTAGAACCAAAAATTCGAAGACATGTGACATCTACCAACCCGCACTGGACCCGCGTGGTAGATTACGGCCTAGTCCCTCTCATTGAGAGGAGGCCTGTGTCCCAACAGTGGGAAGATTATATTATAGAGATTAGCGCTCAAACAAACAAACTCTTCAGCATTATTATGAGTAGGTATATGTCTAAATATTTGTGAAAGTAAGTTTGTTTTATTTATTTGCTTTCTCGTCTCTGTACTTTAGCCGATATTCGTGAAAGGCGGACAGTTTTTGACAGATAGACGGCCATTGGCGACGCGGGCGAGGCCACGGGTAAAATATAGTTAAGTAATTGCAAGAACAGAATGCCAATTCTCGTAATTTTAAAAACGTTCAAAATCTAGTCTCATTTCATGTCAGCAACAATTAATGTCAAAAATTTGACAAAAAATTTAGTTAAATTAGAGGTATTTTTGACAGATTGAAATTCAAAGTTGACTGCGAATGTTCATAAAAGTATAAGAATTGCCGCTCAGTGATGTTAGCGTCAGGCCCGCGCGAAGTTGGCGTGGTTTGACCTGTCAAAATACATGTTGTCCGTACGGTTGACATTTCGATATTGACGTAGTTTGCACGTGGTAAGATTACGCGGGGAATAATAATTACCGTACACAATTGGGGCCCAGATGGTTTTACCAAATTAAGTGCTAATCTTAATGCTCGTACCGCCATGAGAGAAGAACAAGACCATATCTTTTGCTTTTGAATGGAACAGGATAGAAAGTCATCACACACATCATTCCTGCATTCCCCGAAGGTATTAGGAAGAGGTGTTCCTATGGTAGAGCAGTCGTGACCCAGTGGTAACGGCCGCGGCTTACGAGTCGTAGGTCGTAGGTTCGAACACTGGCAGGCGCTTTACTTTGTGTAATTGATTTCATTACCACTGTTGTCATAACGGTGAAGGAAAACATCGTGAGGCAACCAGCATGCCCTGCACTTTCATACCTATTATGAGTTTAAGAGTTTCTGACTTAGCGAAAACTTGACTTACTACTTCGTTGGTGTAGTGGTTGCAAGCGCAAGTGCAGAATTTGGTCTTAGGTTCGATTTCCGGGACGAGCAAAATGGTATTGGTAAGGTATTGCGTTTTACCCTTAGAAATATCTTAGTAGTAGCCGACTTGTGTTCGGCAGTGCGATTCTGTAACCATCTCATCGTGAAAACTTAAGTGAAGTGAGCATGGAGTGAGCAGTCATTCCAACTAATGCTAGGGATTGACACTATTGACAGCTCATTCTAAGCTCACTTCACCTAACTTTTCCCGGTGAGATTTTTACAGAATCGATCGGCAGGACCCAAAAATTTTAAGACATGTGACATCTACCAACCCGCGCTGGGCTTGCGTAGTGGGTCATGGCCCACTCCTTCTCACAGAGAACAGGCCTGTGTCCCAGCAGTGGGAACATTATAGGCTGATTATGGTATTATGCTATGATCAACATTCTCCATAGAACAAGCTTTTCCATAGAAATGGCTTTACTTTTTACAGTTTCGAGTGCTACAATCGTCCCCTTTAGGTCTTAAAGATCTTACGAAAACCTTTAATAATTCTTAAACTAACACAGACCCTAATCACCACATCAAAACCTCCGCAACTTTCTTCGAAGCCACCATTAGTATTGTAAAGACAAACACTATGAAACAAACCAGTGTAAATTGGCAGCGGACGTGCCCCATAGGCCCGGCTCGTAGAAACGGAAAGTGGCCGCCGCAAGGACGCCCGGTCCTCGCGCCGAGCAGCTTCCTTGCCTTCGGACTTTGGTGAGTGGTTCAAGTGCAAGCGGAGAGCGGGAAATGAGGACATGTTCCTTTTTAAATGACGGTTTTTGGAGGACTTGGGGAGGCAGGCTGACGTATTATGCTTGACTTTTGAATAAGGGTCATCTATTTTGTGTGCATAATTGTAATGTGTTCTTCTTGTTCGTGTCGCTGGCATTTTAAATGTGGATTTCCCAAAACTTTGCCACTTCCACGGCGTTGAAATTTAATCTTAATCTTAATTTAACTAAATTAAATCCTAACTTAACTAAAACTATACACAAACTAAAATATAGTGTATAAATAAAAGATATTTCAGAATTGCGACAAGTAGGGATAAGAAAGAGAGATAGATAGAGACTTAGCTTAGTTAGTACGAGAGAGATTTTTTTTTCCAATTAGTAATACACTTTATTTATATAAAATCAATGGTATGCATTCAATACTTTATGTACAGACGCAAGCTACTACAATCTGTCAAATTTCTTTAATAGATTTTCAACTTTATCTCTGAAGTATTAAGGTTCAAGGTTGATTGGGAAAATTTGACAGTTATGGGTAGCTTGACCTGCTGGCGTCTGTACAAACAAAAATATTGGACGTGTGGCCTGTCAACTTATGGCAATATTAGTCATTCATATCCAAACAACAATATTCTTTGTTTCTTTTTCGCCCTCGTCGAACTGGTGTTGTCTCCGTAATTTCATAAAAAATATTTTATTTAGCCTTATTAATAACAAGTAAACTTAATAAATGCACAATAAAAGAAGATAATAATATAATAATGAATACATTAAACTTTCTTACATCCCGCTACACGCTCTTCGCTTGGGTCCTTAATTTTCAGATTTGTGGTCTGCGTAGGGGAGGTTTTTATGCTATCTCAAATAGTTCCTCATTATACATTGAAACGTGATCCGAAATCGTAAATAACCTTTGTATTAAAACAAAACAATACTCGCATTGAAAAAAAGTTATTAAAGTACTGGTTCCTTTACTTTGTATCCTGTAGTAGAGATATTTGTTTCATTTTTATTATTGTTCTTGTGCAAAAGGTTTTGTATGAACTCTATCAACCTTCTAATACTAAATAAACAACAAATTATTAAAATAAAAATATAATTTCTTATACCAACTAAAACTATTAAAAAACTAAAATATTGCGTCGAAATATTTCTCCACATCGCTGTCGACTGGTAATGTACCCAAGAGACTGGCGGCATTGCCACGTTGTATGGCAATGCTATTAGAAATTTGTAAATATTATGTTAATATACATATATCTATCAAGGGTTATATATATTCTATCAAGGGCTATAAAAAAGTTAATCCTACTAATATTATAAATGTGAAAGTTTGTATGGATGGATGGATGCAGCCACTAGGCCAAAAGGTAATCAACAAACTTCAAAGTAAATGAACAGAGCATAATAGTCAGCAAAATTATAAAAACGTCTTTAAAAGGCTTACACTCAAATTATCTCCAAAACTCAACAATTTACTTTCATTTGATACTTATGTTATTATACAAGCATTCTTAATTGTTCTTTTTATCCAAGGCATGCACTCATTCAACTGCTAACCAGGAGAGTCATCCATCTTCGTCAGCGGCCAGACGCACTGCATTAGCCAGACGTTTGCAGACACCACCACAAAACTACACCCGTCCCGCTCTATCATTAAGAAAACAAATGAAGCTTTTGTATACTCCTGTCTTTTTCTATAGACTGAGTGATTCAGCAGTTTTCAAGTTTGGAAAGAATGTATGTTTTTAGCTTGCTGTTGTGGTTTTAGACTTTGTGTTGTTGTGGGAAGGTTGCTTTTAGGTTGGGAGAATGTAGTGGAATTAAATTTTCGAAGCAAGTGTTAATGTTGAGTGCAACAATCTTTTTCTCGAGCGCTTCTTGCAATGCCTGAAATTGGACGGTGTTATTCATTTGGTGACGCGCTCCGATAGACTTATTAAGTGGTTACGTCGCGTTTAACGTTGTTTCGTTAAGTTTTTATATGAGTACTGTGTTAACATTTGATTTTTGTGCCTGTACCTTTGTTGAATATCAAGTTTATTGGCAATCATTGATGTCCGCGCTTTGAGTGGAACCTCGTTAGTTTCGAAGCTGTAATTTTAGAGTCGTTTACTGGTTTCTTTCTGGCTTTTGAGTTTCATATTGCAGTTATTATAATTAACGTACACAAAATATTGTAAAACATTTTAAAAGAGTAACGGTTGAGTTTCTTGCACATTCTTCTCTACATGGAATTCTCAATGATAATATAATTGGGGTGACTAGAATCAATTGTATTTTATTGTGAATTTTGAGGTTCAAAAGTGCCTTTTAAGTGCGTCTTTGAAATAAATGCTTTGACTTTATTAAAAAAAGGTGAAATAAAAACACTAAGGGCTGATTTTTCCAGCGCCAGTTAACTTTTATTTGGAATAAAATTTTAAAAAGAGGAATAAAATAAAAAATTGTCATTTGACAGTTTTTGTACCTATATGAAATAAATGCCAAAATTTCAATAGTACCGCGAATAAAGGATTGAAAAATCAGTCCATAGAATATTTAGGTTACTTTTTTATACGTCTATGGGTTAAAAGTATAAAGTTATCTATTCTGAAAAAAACCTCGTTGCTTGCGTTTCCTTGACTGGTTTTTTTTTTAATTTTCCCGATTCATACCAAAAAGGCCTTTTATGTAATGTCTTCAGCATATTCCTACTAGACCAATAGCATCATCTAATTACCCAGTCATTATCTCAGCTCATCAGTGGGCTATTTTTCAATTTGTACTAAGTAGAAGATGCTGGGGCTCGTGTAAGTTATAGTAAAGGGTACAACAAATGCTGTGCACTGTAATCCATCTACTTCACGAACCGATGGCTGAGCGGCGCGGGGCGGGAGATGACGTGGATCTAGTTAAAAGAGGTAGCGGAAGCGGGTACTGATTAAAAACTCATCTGTAAAGACCATACACGTAGAAAATAATATAAAACGATACACATACATAGATGGTGAAATTCTTTTTCTTCTCTCATCGGCAATGACTCATTTTGCCTTAAGAAGTTTAACAAGATAAAAATTGATTGGACCTTCTTAACTACGCTAGTGGATCATCTTTTAACAATAGTAGGTAGTTAAGAACAAGTAGTTATCTACTATGTTAATATCAATTAAAAAATGTTGAACTAAATTCACCTATGTGGCCATAAAAGTTAAGCAAAGGCAACCCGTAATATTCAACGATTGATTTTTGCTATTGAACTATGCATGAATAATCTTTCTAAAATCTCTTAAAACTTGACGATTGTATATACGTATAATCATTTGCCTGCCCTGAAAGGGGGTGACTAACGAGTCTTCAGACTACAATCGATGATGAGCAATGATGATCATCAAGCTACTTTTCATTCGAAAAATTAATACTAAATTATTTCTTTTGAATTCTTTTTTCCCTTTTTTTTCGAATGTAAAGTAGCTTGATTATTCGCTCGACAACACTTAAAACTCGATGCACTTACCGAAGTTGACATTTCGTTTCCCCGCTGTCGTCTCCCATTTGGGACACACCACAAGCTGCATGATGCATTAATCCCTGCTCCCCACGACGGATCCTTAATATATGATCGCGGGTTCGCGCCGGTCACGCCACGGATCACTTTAAACTTGATCTACGCTCGATTCGTATTATTATTGCTAGTTTTTATGAGAAAATCAAGGGTCCAGGAACATAACATACATACGCGGGTACGCAGACGTTTATGGTTCGGCCAATCGCACGTCTTTAGTAACATTTGAACTACGAAAACCGCCCTTACTAATCTATACTAATAATAGGTAAGTTTCTATGTAGGTAAGTTTGTAATCTTAGAAGTACTAGTTGGAAATGAAAAAAATATCTGTTCCATGTACCGCGTAGATATTGCACTTTTCTACGAAACTGCAGTTTTTTTTATAACCGACAATAAATTTCCTCGCTAGGGAGTTTAGTATCTAGAATCATGTGCTGAATTCATGGTTACAGTTGAATAGTTTTTTAAATATGACATAACGCCTGTATTCCCCGAGGTGTTCGGCAAGTGTACTAATAGTACGCATGAGAATTACGCTTTTATTTTCAGTCAATTTGTACACCCATCTGAACCAGCCCTTGAGTCTCATCAGAAATATTCATGATAACAAAATCTTCGTATCTTTCGACCTTCATATATAGGCACTAATTTAAATTAATTTCAATATGTTTTTTTAGAAAACACAATGTCTCCTTGTCCTTCGCTTAATTTAGTCAAAAAAGGTAAAGACAGTTCGATCTAGGTTGAAATTAATGTCAATAAGGACGAACTGGTTTTATTGGGAGTTTTAATTTGGGAATTTAAATAATGATAATGTGTATGGTAATGTGCGAATTCTTCAATTATATTAGTATAAAATAAAATATATAGACAGACTTGAGCAGTGGTGGTAATAACAGCCGCACAGGTCGATCGGTCAGGTTAAGCTACGCTTGCCGCGGTTGGTCTGTGGATGGGTGACCATCTTTACATACTGAGACCCCTCCATGCCTCGGAAAGCACGTTAAGCCGTTGGTCCCGGCTGTCATTCGTGGATCTTTGACAGTTGTTACGGGTAGTCAGAAGCCCGAAAGTCTGACAACCAAGTCTTACCAAGGGGTATTGTATTACCCAGTAACTGGGTTGTGGAGGTCAGGTAGGCAGTCGCTCCATGTAAAATACTGGTATTCAGCTGCATCTGGTTAGACTAGAAGCCGACCCCAACATAGTTGGGAAAAGGCTAGGCAGATGATGATGACTAGAGCAGTGCTGGCTCAGTGGTAACGGCCGCGACTTACGAGTGGTAGGTCGCAGGTTCAACAGGCACTTTACTTTGTGTAAATTATTTCATCACCACTGCTCTCAAAACGGCGAAGGAACATCGTGAGGAAATCTGCATGTCCTAGAACCAAAAATTCGAAGACATGTGTCGTCTACCCACCCGCACTGGGCTCGCGTGGTGGATTACGGCCCACTCCCTCTCACTGAGAGGAGGCCTGTGTCTCAGCAGTGAGAACATTCAAGGATTATTATGGAATATGGTGTATGGTGATGAGGACAGAGAAGTTATTATATCAGCCTGTAATTTTGAAGTGAATCAGAATCAGAAGGCAGAATCTAGTGTATGATAATTTTAAAAAACTTTTGCAGAACTATAAATGCGTTTTCATCTATGTGCTTAGTACTAACTTTGACAGAAATGTCTTACATGATTCTAGAATATAAACAGGCTTAAGAGAAGAGAATTTTGTAAAAAGCACAAGAATCAATTATTTTTTATATATTTATATATATTATTTGTATTTTTCAGCAATTGTATTTTTCAGCAGTAATTTTACGAAACTTTGTGAAGTGAAAAGAATGTAATGTTTCCACGGGACCCCGAAAACATTATTCAGATGTGACATTCCTCTCACATGTTTTACATTAACATGTGATTTGAATTTTTGACTCCATGCGTATATTATGTTTTTATTATTTTATATTCTTGCTGACATACAATATTAGGAACAGGCGAACAGCCGTTCTATTCTGTAAAAATCTCACCGTGAAAACTTAGGTGAAGTCGCTTTGAAGTGAGCTGTTATTTCACATGATGCTAGGGATTGTCACTATTGACATCTGAGTTCGAGCTTACTAGGTCAACTGCAGCAGGCAACTTCAATGGCAGTTGGCAGGGTACATTACTCGCAGAATAGATGGCCTATGGGGCAGAAGGGTCCTGGAATGGCGACCGCGTACTGGAAGACGTAGCGTTGGAAGGCCTCAAGCTGGACCGATAACCTTGTGAAGGCCGCAGGAATCCGCTGGATGCGGGAAGCACAGAACCGGTCGAAGTGAAGGTGCTTGGGGAAGCCTTTGTCCAGCAGTGGACGTCTATCGGCTGAAATGATGATCATGATGATAATAAGAATAGGTAGTTCCTATGGGAATCATTATGAACAAAGTTGAAAGTTTCATGGGTCTGTTTTTTATGGGTTAATTTTCACCCTCCAAATCTGTGGATCTAGCACGGACGTACGGATTAAACATAACTTAAATTCAAACGATTTTAAAATTTAAAACACTCGTTTTTTCAAATAATACTGACTGAGTTTTTAGACTTGATTGATATAAATGGGTGACACTACTTTCACAATTTAATCAAAATGCATTAAACACATTGCATTGCATTAACACAAAAATAAATATTCAAGAGTTAATTATTTCATCACCACTGCTCTCAAAACGGTGAAAGAAATCATCTTGAGAAAACGGGCATGTCCTAGAACCAAAAAATCGAAGATCATTTTCATTTCATTTCATTTATTCAATAACAACACATATTGTATCTGAATGTTTACAAATAAAAAAGTTAAAAATAAAATTCAGCCAAAATTATCTTAACACAATAGGACATAGGTAATTAAAAAAATTCCATAATATTGAATTCATGAAGACGTGACATCTACTATCCCCCACTGCGCCCGCGTGATGGATTATGGCCCGCTTCCCTCTCACACAGAAGAGGCTTGTGTCCCAGCAGTGGGAACTAATAGGTACAGTCTGATTATGCTATGCTATCTTATGGTAATCTATTCCACAAAAAAACTACTGTTGGTAACACAAAACGCCACGTTACTACGACTACACTTACGGACTTGTTATTTTTTTTGTGTTTGTGTTCTTTTTTTGCGTCATGTTTACCGCAATTAAACGTATTTTCTTTCTATTACTCAATATAGGAACTGCCGTCTCATCACCTGCCTAGCCTTTTCTCAACTATGTTGGGGTCGGCTTCCAGTCTCACCGGATGCAGCTGAATACCAGTATTTTACATGAAGCGACTGCTTATGTAACCTCCACACCCAGCTACTTACTGTATAATACAATACCCCTTGGTAAGACTGGTCGTCAGATTTTCGGGTTTCTGACGACTCGTAACGACTGCCAAAGATCTACGATTGACAGCCGAGACCAACGGCTTAGCATACTTTCAGAGGCACGGAGTGGTCTTGATATGTAAAGATGGTCATGATCGATCGACCCGCGCGACTGTTATTACTTAGCCACAAGCGCCTCCATAGGAACTGCCATCTAACAGCAAATAACTCAAACGCAAACTAGTTATGAAACATTATTCGTTCGGTGTAACGTTTCTATCAGATGCACTTGACCATGCACCCGGCGACCTTACCGCGTCCTTCCAAGATACTTTGGTCTTTATATTTGAATATATAATTTTGTTTATGAATACATGAACCGGAGTTAGTCTACTGTGACGTCAGTAAAATACAGTTTGGTATGCAGCAATAACGCAGTGGTTGTGAGATTGTCTCAAGCATAAGAGCAGCGGTGCTGGCCAAATGGCCATGGCCTCGACTGACGAGTAGGTAGGCCATGGGTGGTCAGGCAGGCTCTGTAATTTGTGTAATTTATTTCAGAAACGGTGAAGGAACACATAGTGAGGAAACTGGCATGTCGTAGAGCCAAAAATTCGAAGACATGTGACATACACCCGCACTGGGCCCGTGTGGTGGATTACAACCCACTCCCTCTCACAGAGATGAGGCCTGTGGATCGGCAGTGGGAACATTAAATGCTGATTATGCTAAACATATAGCAGTAATGGTACTTAGATCTCCTTGTGAAGAAGCTGGTCTTGTTGTGTTCCAGTTTGAAGGTTATGAGTGCCGATGTCATTGCAGGCACATGAGACCAAGGTTTGTTTGTGAAATCCTTTTGGATGTAACAGCCTTACTGTATGTAATCTGAGGTCCTGGGTTCTACTGAGATCCTAACCCGTTCTCAAGTGTATACGGTCCGTTCTAAAAGTATCTGATGAAAGCGTAAACAAATGGATAAAAAAACGTAGGTACCTGTGGATGCCAATAAGTAGCGCCACTTACAAATTGAGTGCTTTTTTTGTTTACTTTAATACTTAAATCTGTAATTCTAATTTATTGTCACCTTAAAGTGGTTTTTCCTTTGACAATTGAGTTTATTTTTACAACCTCAATTTTCGTCGATGATTTTCCAGTTTAATAATGTTATTTAAACAACGAAACAATGAAGATGAAACCTTCTTAATACAGATGAATGTGCCCTTTAGTGACTGATTGCGTAAGAATTTAACCTAAAGGGCAATTCTCGTAATTTTAAGAACGTTCACAGTCTGATATCAGTCTCAATCTGTCAAAAACACCTCTTATTTCTCTACATTTTCGACAAGTTTTTGACATTGATTGTCGCCGAGATGAGATTGTGACTAGACTTTGAACGTTTTTTAATTACGGTGACTGGTCTCCAGACACTAGGCCTGGATAGCGTGGATGTGAGATAGTCGTGGCTGCATCATGTCGTGAATGACCAAATCATTACATAATCTATCAGAGCATTAAATAGCCCTCAAAGAAATATCACTAGAAAAGTGATGTTAAAATATGCAGTTTCTTGCTGCATTTAATAACAATTCTACATCTTGGTCTGACATTATCATGTCTCATACATAACCTTTATTATTTTAAAGGTTTATGCTCTTATCCGGTTCTAAATAGGTAGATAAACGCTGATGGAAAATCTATTTAAGATAGCAAATATATTTCTATGTTGTTATTTATCTTAATAATAATAATATATTATAATTCTTCGGTACGTATGTTTGTCACATAAGTCCTCCTAAGCGACTGGAACGATTTGGATGAAATTTTGTGTGCATATTATAATGAGTTCCTGGATGGTTTGAAAACACAATTGGACCCGGTAGGTGGCGCTGCTTTTCCGGGCAGAACGACGTCTGCCGGGTCCGCTAGTATTAATATAAATTAATTATAATATCAAAGAAACGAAGTGAAAGGAGTATGTAAGGATCGTAGCAGGTGGCGTTCAGTTGTTTCTGCCTACCCCCATGGGAAGAAAACGTGGCTTTATGTATGTCATCATCATCATCTGCCTAGCCTTTTCCCAACTATATTGGGGTCGGCTTCCAGTCTAACCGGATGCAGCTGAATACCAGTACTTTACATGGAGCGACTGCCTATCTGACCTCCACAACCCAGTTACCGGGTAATACGATACCCCTTGGTAAGACTGGTTGTCAGACTTTCGGGGCTTTCGGGTAATTGTCTACTTTACTTACCTTACCTTTACCTTACCTACCTTTATACCTTTTTTATTTCTTTCCGGAATTTTCAAATGCGTTTAGGATTTGGGGATAAGACAAGGAAGTGTGAGATTTACTCTTATAACTATATTACCGACTACATACTACTATTACCTCGCTAAAACCATCCCGGTGGTCACCATCTGCACATGGAAATCCCCTCTATGCAACACCTGCTAAGGCACACCCCTGGGGAGACTGTAAAGGGGTCTCCCCGAAACCTATTGGTACTTACACAACACACCAAAACATTTAGAAATTAGTCTATAAATGAGCATCTTTACACAACTAATTTTCAAGATAGTCTTATAGCTTCGTTGGTAAAGTGGTTATAAGCTTGACTGCTTACCGTGCTGTCCTGGGTGCGATCCCAAGTTCGGGCATAGTGTTGTTGGATTTTTTTATAAACAAATCTATGACCGGTAATTGGCTATAGGTGCGTCCCCTATTCCTTGACACTTAAACATAACTGGTAAAATGTGGTTGTACTATTTACTACTCGAACATATCTGCCTATCACACATCTCAACGTCGGTGTAGTGGTCTCATGTGTGTGCTACTGCTGAGCAATGAGGTCCTGGGTTCGATTCCCAGGTATTGCGAGGTGTTATTGGAATTTATCGGTGTTGGAGGAACATGTCGAAGTTGAAGGCAATAAATAGGCTTGCCCTGTTACGTGGGACTTTTTTTCTTTTTTTTGTAAACGTTGCCTCGCACTAGGAATTGCTCCTGTATCGTGGGTGCGTTTACAAACAGTTAAACTCACATACACAAACAGTCAGACATAAACATAACTAGCTTAAACATAACTGGCAAAATTTGAGTTTACTTAGTCAGACACACCGCTGCCTAACCCTTCTGGAATTAGAGGCGTGTTGTTATGTTATCTACCTACCACTTTATCAATTATTTGTGTGTAACGAGGATTTTCCTCAAAATATGAAGAAAATTCAATTACCTCCCATTTCCAGCTCAATAGAGCAATTATGAGTACCTCCATTTTAAATGCGAGCACAAACAGACATACGGCTGGACTGAGCATTATATTATTATATGCACGCGATCCCATTTGCAGTGGCTCTGTTGATTTTTCCGATTAAAGCGCAATGCGGATCGGCAGTATTTTGTTCTGAAGGGTTCCGTAAGCCGTAGAACCTTACCGCTAATTTATGTAGAAGCTTTACTCAACTTATTATATTTATATTTTTTTTATTTTGTCTTTTTGTTTTGTTTTTATTATTGTATTTATTCCTCTTAAAGATTATTAAATGATATCTTATGTTTAATAAAATTTCTACACAATATATAGTGTTTTGAAATAAATGACTTTATGACTTATAACTTCAAAAATATGAATTAATTGTTCCCTGTGTAACTACCTAAAAAGGAGGACCTTTAAGCACCTCAGTGTTTGTAAAATCTAGTAGCCTGAAGGAAATTGTTTTTTAATTGTCCAAGTAATACAGTAAGCAGGTTCACAGGTTAACAGCAAGTTGAGACGACATGAGTAGCTTAAAATATTACCTACAGCTAGGTTACAATATGTATATTATTTGCTAGTTAGCCCCAAACTGTGTAATTACCAAGCAGGAGCATTTATAATCCGCTTATAATGTTCCCACTTCTAGGACACAGGCCTCGCCTCTGTGAGAAAGAGTGGGCCATAATCCACCACGCGGGCACTGAGTCCGCGTGGAGGATTGTGGCCCACTCCCTCTGTACTCCCTCTGCAGGTTAGCGGATGTCACATGTCTTCGAAGGATTAGTTCTAGGACATGGCGGTTTCCTCACGATGTGCATCAGCATTGATAATGCCATTTAAATTCGAACTGCAAAAGTCAATGACCAGTAGACAAAAAATGGTCTGCAAACTCAAATATTTGCAAAGCTTCGCCGTTGTGACGAATGGTTAAAGACAATTTACATTTTTCCGTAAACTTTATTCAATAACGATATGGATTCATCCAACGGAACCCTTTGAAATGAACACCACTCACTGCTTGACCATTTTTTTCGGCAATTGATTGGCTGGAGCAAATAAAGCAAATGAAGTCCGATTGAATTTGTGATGAGCTTTCACCAATTTGTACCTTGTTCACTCACACGTACTCGCTACGAAAGAGTAGTTATGTGTAGGTACTATAAATTTATTTATAAAATCATCATAATTTGTATCCGATTTTTATATTAAAGTCATCAGTATAGAATGGCACTACAAAAAGTTACAAAAACAGAGTTATTTTTAAGTTCCTACTTTCTTGTTGCACCCGTCTGCAAAGCTTAGTATACAGGCCTCGGTAGAAGGCGTGGCCCTAGTGCGGGTTGGTCTGTCAAATGTCTTCGAATTTTTGGTTCTAGGACATGCCGGTTTCCTTTCGATGTTGAAATAATTTATACAAAGTAAAGCGCCTGTCTGGGTTCGAACCAACGACCTACAACTTGCAAGTCGCGACCGTTACTACTAGGCCACCACTGCTCTACTATAGGAACACCTCTACCCAACCCTTCGGGAAATACAAGCGTTATGTTATGTACAGACGCCAGCAGGTCAAGCTACTCGAAACTGTCAAATTTTCCCAATCAACCTTGAACCTTAATGCTTTAGCGATAAAGTTGAAAATCTATTAAAGAAGACAGATTATAGTTGCTTGATGTGCTGGCGTCTACGTGTGTGATGACTGGTGAGGAACTTTCTACCCTGTTCCATTCAAAAAGCATTTTTTTAATGAAGGCATTTTTTATTGTGATTTTATTTTCCTAGCAATATTTACGATAAGTTCTATAAAAAATAAGATTTAATATCATGACACTAACTAATGATATGACAGCTGTTATATGAGTTGGTACGCTTGCGAGCAAACAAAAGCACGCAACATGGTACCAAAACTCGCGCTACCAAAAAGAACCGATTTTATATCAGAAAATAAAGAAACAAAATGGCGGCAGTAACTCATTAGGTTCAAGAGTTCATTGTGGCAAAACTCTTTGGCTTGCTGAAAGAAAAAGCAAAGTGATGTAGAAGTAAAAATTTTTGTGTCAGGATGGAGTTTGAAGCGGGCGCAGTTTTTGCGTTAACAACTTGGACCATTCGTCTTCGCGCGATGCATGGGAAAAGTTACTGACAGATCGGTACACTGGCGAGGAAATTGAGAGCCTAGTCCGGTATTTTGGAAGAGATTTAATATTGCCGGTTTCTTTACTGTGGGTTTATTTTGAAGTGTTGGACAATGGTTTATGCTGTAATGGTTTATGCGCAATAAAGCAGAACTTACCTTTTTAACCTAAATATGTAATACTGTTTTGCCTTCTTATTAGAAAAATCTGGATATCATATAATTGCCAAAGCATTTTGACATAACGTGGTCGATTTATCACCTATCAAAATTATAGTATTCGTATTAAAACCGAAGGGTTATCTGAATTTCCGTTTTTTCGCTACAGAATACCATCAACATTAACATTTCTCTTTTATATACCAAAAACGCAACGCTACTTTTTCCATAAAAATTCTAAAAGACAAAGGAAAATGCGCAATAATTTCGGCCGCCAGTGTACAGCGGGTGCAACGTCACGACAACGACGTCCGCTAATTTATGGAAAACCTCTGAAGTCGCGTGGCTGGGCCAACTTCACCGGTGTGTACTTTTGTGCGCCCCAAGTGTAACCACCTACATCAGTGCTGTCAATGCTTACACTGGCGAGCATTATGTTCGTTCTGTAGTACTTGCATTGTTGTGCAGAAGTTTATTTCATTCATTCGTGAAGCTTTATTAGGTGACGTAGGTAGGTATACCACGGTCGTATCTTCTAGGTTTTAATAATGTACGAGTAATGTATGGTCGGTTGGGGGAAAATATTAGCCAGTCAGCAAAGTAGTTGCAGGGCTGCCCAAGTGCCTAGTGTCCAGGGTATGCCGGACGTAAAGAGGATTGAGGATTTTTACATGCATACTTATTGACGCGCCATTTTGTTTTTGAAGTGAAAACTTCTTTAGCGGCGTTGTGATGGGTAAAAAATGTTAAACTTGCGTCAGGACACGTGACCTGATCGAAAATTCGTAAGACGGAGCTCGCGTCAGGACACGTGACCTGATCGAAAATTCGTGAGACGGAGCTCGCGTCAGGACACGTGACCTAATCGAAAATTCGTAAGACGGAGGGAGAGTAGACCGAATTCCAAAATATCAAAAATGCATAACGTTAATACTTATTCAAGTTTTTCACTTCTGCCGGCACTCCCGGAGTGCAACCCGTTAATTTTTTTTTTCAAAATGGCGGATACGCTTGTTACCTATATAAATCGATAGCTGACTTCAATGCAAAACGGAAAATATAACAGGACCAAACCTCGCAAAACGTCAAGTTTCCGTAAAAAAAAAAAAAAACAAAATAGCGGACCTTTAAAGCCCTTTGAGTGTCTCCATCCGTGGAGGATATTTGATGTCCCAATTAAACCCAAATACGTGGATGAAATCATGGAATTCGTGAAAAAGATGAAAACAATCGCATGCACAACTTGCGCAACATAATAAACATGCTCTGTAAGTGTCTGTGTAGTAGGAAATCATGTGAATACCCTCTCGACCTGCCAAGGTCGGACTAGAAACTACGCATTTAGTTCGACAAACTGACGCAAATGGTCGCAGACCGTAAGTGAGTATGGATATGACAATCTACAAAATTACTATCTATAACTTTTAACCGCAATTTTGTAGGTAGTCTAGTGTTAAAGGTAGGCGGCAGCGGCGGCGGCGGTAGGTAGGCGGTTTGTGTGTTACCAGTCTTAACAAGGGGTATCGTATTACCCAGTAACTGGGTTGTGGAGGTCAGATAGGCAGTCGCTCCATGAAAAATACTGGTATTCAGCTGCATCTGAAGCCGACCCCAACATAGTTGGGAAAAGGCTAGGCAGATGATGATGAGATGTGTATGATGTTAGGTAATAATTGACTGCCTTTTACTTCCTACCTGGAATTAAGAGCCTAACTTTTCCTATTACTTCAATGCCTCTTAAATTATTGGGCTTGTCAAGGCATAGCATTGAAAAGCCTCATACCTACCCTTTTGAAGATGGACATGTGGCTTGAAGGTAGAAAAAGGTTAGGCAGTACTTCCCCGAGCGAATTTTTCTACTAAAATTTGATAGCGTAGTTACCAAGCAAAATTATTTAATAATACAAAAAAAAATACTAGATGGCTAATGTCACTAATTTCGATTTTAAAAGAACTGTAATACAATACACATCTAAATAAAATAAAAATTCAGTCTAAGACTTATACTTTTTTTTGTATTTGAATGTAAAATTTGGATATTTTTTTAATAAAACCATAAAAAGTCGATGAAAAAAAAATCGACAGGGCATGAGAAGTGCTTAGGGGTCTGAAAGAATGCATAGCAGATGACCCCCCAGTCGACCATTTCAATTTGGCACACGATGCACCAAACAGCCTGTATACTGGTTTTAATAAATTATCGCGAAGTCTGACATTTAAAGAAATACTAATTAAATAATCTACCTAATAGAAAATAATATATTGGTGTAAATAAAAGTTATTAATTACTATAAAAGTCATCTACAGCGTGTATCAGAAAGGTATGGTCATATTTTAGTGTGCAGATGAACAAACTGAACCACTTTTTTCTAGGGACCAACATTGTAATCGCGAAAAAATTATCAAATGTGCCATACAAAACTTCAATACCCACTCGACCCAAATGTATGGCACAGTAATTTTTTTTTCGAGGGTACGACGTTGGTCTATACCGCACACTGTCTGTCAAAAAGCGAGAAATAAAGATCTATGCAATAGATAACAAGTTTGAAAGGAAAGGGCGTGATAATGCTTTATCACTCGTGTCAAAGTGACTTCGCACTAAGAATTTGGTAAGTTAGGGGTCCCTTAGTTAAAAATGGCCTAGATGATGTGTAAACGTTGCGTAGACATTACGTGGAGTTTGCGTAGACGACGCGTAGACGTTGCGGATACATCTCAAAGCCTTGTGTGATTGTCCATATCAGTGAGTAAACACGATAACGTTGTGAAAACTTATCGAAAACAATAATCACGCCCAAAAAGATCTTGCTTCATAAACGAGTGTAAAAACAAATAAAAATCAGACATAATTGGAAGTGTCTACTATTTTAAACTATCGTGCAGTCACCTTGCACGACCTACCACAACGGTACATACCTACCTATGTATTTATATATCTACTTTTATTTTTATTATACTCAAACTGGATTTGCATGATATTAGCGATTAGCCGCATAATAATAATCAAGTTTTTTAAAATTGGTGAGCGACATATAGAATGTTTCGTTTTAGAAATATCAAGTCGATTTATTTTATTTCATTCATGTTGACTTGACGATAGTTTACTCTGATTTTCCTCAACTCCTCTTCAAGCATGTGCTGGATGCGGGTAGCCAGGGTTGGTCATTGACTGTTCTGTTGATATAATGTGGAGCACAGTTTTAATTGCATACCTATCTGCCAATCAAGATCATCATCATTTCAGCCGAAAGATGTCCACTGCTGGACATAGGCCTCCCCCAAGCATCGCCACTTCAACCGGTTTTGTGCTTCTCGCATCCAGCGGATTCCCGCGGTCTTCACAAGGTCTGTATCTGCCCAGATGAAGGGAAATTAATGATGTCTTTTTGTTATTACTGAAGTGGTTCAAGAGCAGTGGTAGCCCAGTGCTAAAAGTGTCTTACGAATTTAAGGTCGTAGGTTCGATCCCAAGCAGGCACTTTACTTTGTATACATCATTTAATCAACACTGCTCTCAAAACGGTGAAGGAAAACATCGTGAGGAAACCGGCATGTCCTAGAACCAAATATTCGAAAACATGTGACATTCACGAACCCGAGGGGCCCGTGGCTAAATAATAACAGCCGCACAGGTCGATCGGTCAGGTTAAGCTACGCTTGCCGCGGTTGGTCTGTGGATGGGTGACCATCTCGACATACCGAGACCCCTCCGTGCCTCGGAAAGCACGTTAATCCGTTGGTCCCGGCTGTCATTCGTGGATCTTTGACAGTCGTTACGGGTAGTCAGAAGCCCGAAAGTCTGACAATCAGTCTTACCAAGGGGTATCGTATTACCCAGTAACTGGGTTGTGGAGGTCAGATAGGCAGTCGCTCCATGTAAAATACTGGTATTCATCTGCATCCGGTTAGACTGGAAGCGGACCCCAACATAGTTGGGAAAAGGCTAGGCAGATGATGTGACATTTACGAACCGGCACAGGGCACGCGTGGTGGATTACGGGATAGTCTCTCTTACAGAGAGGCCTGTGTCCCAGCAGTGGGAACATTATAGGCTTTGTATGCATGCTAAGTGGTTCCTATTTCCAAATTAACCTTTGCTGACAAGAACGTAGACTGTTCCATTTACACTATACGTAATAATACAAGGCTACAACCACAGTTCAGTGTCGCGAACAGTCTTGTCAGTGTCTGCCTCGGTAATGAACGGAGCCAAGGTCCCCACACACGGACTTGGCCGCGCACTCATTAATACTGTCACTTTTCTACTGTACCTATATCTGTTCAGCAGCTTTCTGTCTTGTATCACATGCAAAGAAGGCCAGCAGTCGAGATTGCCGTTCAAGAGTCAGGCGTCACATTCCACAAAAGTATTGGAACTGATACGTTCTGACCTATGTGGCGGTGTGGCCCCATGGAAACACAGTGTCTAGGTGGTGCTAAATACTCTTCAACGTTTTTGGATGACTATTCTAAACAGCCGGCTGTTTTTTTTTTACCGTCTGGACAAATACACGGTATAAAAGGTGAACGGAGTAGAAGCCTTTGACACAGTTTTTTTTTTAAGAGAATGAGATTTGGCAAGCTTGTTGACGGTATCTAACTTCATCTCTCATATCGGTAAAAACTCTAAGAAATAGATGCTGGCTGGGGGGGGGGGGGGGAGTTTGTTGAGCCACTTCTTCTTCCCAGCGAAAGCACTAGGAAGTGGTGAAGTACGGGCGTTTTTTTGGACTGTCTTTTGTAATTTTGACGTTCGAAAAGCGCTGATTCTCAGCCTGATTTGAATAAATGACTTTTGATTTTGATTTAGATCATGACTTGGTAGATAATAATATTAGCCAGTCCTGGGAATTTCTAAGTATTACTGTTGGACTCCTACCTATTACGTAATTACGTATTCTTAGAAATATGCAACGAGTTCCGAAATGAGGAAGATTCTGCGAAAGTAACATTGGTGAACATAGGAACACCTGTAAGACCATTATCTATAACTATACTAATAATAAAGCTGAAGAGTTTGCTTGAACGCGCTAATCTCCGGAACTAACTGTCAGATTTGAAAAATCTTTTTACATTTGATAGCCCAATTTTCGCGGAAGGCTATAGACTATTTAACTTTAAATAAGTGCTGAGCAAAATTAAAAAAAAGTAAGAAACAACGTTAAGCATAAACGAAGGACCTTATAATGCGGGCAGCCGATGTAATACGACGCGGTGGGTCGGGGGAACAAGAAAAATGACGCGGACGAAGTCGCGGGAAGAAGATAGTCCTACTAATATTATAAACGTGAAAGTTTGTATGGATGGATGGATGTTTGTTACTCTTTCACGCAAAACCTACCGAACGGATTTGGATGAAATTTGGCACACAGATAGTTTATAACCAGGATTAACACACAGGATACATTTTATCCCGATATTCCTACGGGATCGAAACTTATGCGGGTGGAACCGCGGGGTGCAGCTAGTTTTAAATGTTACAGTATGAAGGTGAATGGCGACCATGAATCTGGTAGTGGAGCTTTGGATTCCTTACTTCCAGTTTTGGGCTCCCAATTATATCCTACTAATATTATAAACGCGAAAGTTTGTGAGTATGGATGGATGGATGTTTGTACTACTACTGCTACTACTGAACAACTACTGAACAGATTTGGATAAAACTTTACAGTAATATAGCTTATACATCAGAATAACACATAGAGTACTTTTTATCCCGATATTCCCACCCGATCGACACTTATGCGGGTGAAACCGCGGGGCGGTGCTAGTGGACTAATAATTTACTAAGATTGCTGGAAGCTCCAATTGAAATCCATAGTGAAAGTCTAAATGACGTCACATTATACGCGTTCTAAGCATCGCTGAATAGACTGAAGCATATCGCTGAACAACTTTAACAGTTGCCCTAAGGTGCTTCCTGTGGCCGTGACGTCACGTAGCCGGTTGCTGCCTTACAGTCACAACTGTCCTTTGATAATGAACGGCGTGAAGGTCAATACCGTGGACTTGACCCGCGCTCTGACGTAGGGACAATCTCTAAAGACACACACACATGCACACATGCTGTAAATATTGATGTGTGGCTTGTGGGTCTATTTATAGTATCTATAAGTTATGATTCTTGGCATGAATATGGATTGAACATAACATCTACCCCGAAGAGGTAAGCAGATGTGTAATCACTGAATTGTGTGAAGTAACGATACAGCAGCTAGAAGTGACCCCATATCGCGTAACACACCAATAGTTGTCCTAAGTTGCTTCCAGTGGCCGTGAAGTCACACAGTCGGTGGTTACACCATCATATTCGCAACAACTGTCCTTGTGACTTGATCCGCTCTCTGTCGCGGGGATAACCACCATGGAGACACACATGCCACATGTCGTTAATATCAATCTGTTTTATCGTTCTATATAAAGATTTAGTTATGGTTCGTAGCAATTATATTGATTGAAAATAACATCATGTCTCTTTTCCCCGAAGGGGTATGCAGATGTGTTGTCACTGAATTTCGTGAAGTAATTATACAGCAGCTAGAAGCGACTCGGCGTTAATATCAATCTGGGTCCTAATTCAATTCCTTAGCTAATCCCGCCAATCTCGCTTTGATTTCTCGCGGTTTCATTCAGTGTGTCATAGAGAATTACGGCCCTGTTTTGTCAGTCTATTTATTAACCTTTCGTATACGTACGTTCGAACGTAGATCTACGCGAGACACAATGGCTTTTTAATTGTGTCTGTAATTACGGCATTCAACATGTTATTAGTATTAGTTATGGTTCTTAGTGTTTATATGGATTGAACATAACACCGTGCCTCCATTCCCCGAAGGGATAAGCAGATGTTTAATCACCGAAATTGGTGCAGTAACTATACAGTAGCTAGAAGCGACCACGACCTCAATTAACACGACACTTCAATAGTTGCCGTGCAGTTTTAACTTGAGGGGTACAATACTGTTATAACATAGTTTTTTCTATTCTTTTTTGTGAGCCGTGAGTCAACAAAAATTTTCTTTCTTTTTTTCTTTATTGCCCTAATTTGCTTCCGGCGACCGTGACGTCACACGGCAGGTTGCTGCACCATTACAGTAACCACTGTCCTTTGATAATGAACGGCGCGAAGGTCACTACCGCGGGCTTGACCCGCGTTCTGACGTGGGGACAGTCTCTAGAGTCTGTGACACATGTCGTAAATATTATATTCTGTGGTTTGTCGGTCTATTTGTAATTTGGGTTTTTATGAGATTGAAATCGAATTGAAATAAGATTTATGACCATTTTAATTAGTTTGTATAATGGTTTTTTTTTTTTTAAAAACGTTTTTTTTTGTCATTTTATTTTTGGGTCCTCATTAGCAACCCTTTCGCTCAGGGTAATACGCTGTGTTATTGAAAATGGCATTTATTTTATAATTTTTCCTTAATTAAATATTTTGAGTGATCAAATGGTAACTTTAGATGTTGAGCAAGGCTAGGCGCAGCATTTAGAAACAATGCCATTTTGTATTTTTTAGCTCATGGTTCTTGTGTGCACTCACTTCATTCAGATGCATGCGGTTAGACTAGAAGCAGACCGCAAGAAAGGCGGTAAAAGTTCAGATATCACTGACGTCCCGTCTCAAAAAATCTGTAAAATGAATCATTGATCAAACAGTTATTCTACAAATCGGTCCATTAAAGGAAAACCTATCAACAATCAGGTGATTCGACCGCACTAGCAAAAAAGCTGTTTCAAATGAACCGCTGACCAGCGCCCGCGCAGCTCAGTGAATCATTCAAACGATTGGTAATACTGTTTCTTTAGTTATTATTGTGTGAGCGTTGAATGTAATTGATTGATTGATTTTATTCCGAAGTTTGACTTTTGTTGTATTGATTGCTGTGACCCTTGTTGACTTTTGACTGTCTATGTCGACTAAAATCAAACTGGTTTTAGTTTTTTTAACAAATTGGGTTGTAACTACTGCACTAGGGTGCAATGGATTGTTCCTTGAAAATGATTCAATTTGCGATTAATAGTGTGTTACGCAATCCTAATTGCTAATCCATTGCTTCATATGTTCGAAAATTTGTCTACACAACAATGTAAATAACGCAATGAATGTTGTTGAACTGTCAAAATGAAAGCCATTGCTACTGTTAGTGTGGTACGCAATTACCCCGCTGGTTACCTATTGGCTGAGAAAAGAGAAGGAGAATATTGCTTTAAGTAAAACGTACATACATGCATTTAGGTATTTATAAGAGTAATGAGATTACAGCACCCTAATTGCGTAACACACAATCAATCGGAATCTGAATGATTTTGAAGCAAATTGCTAATCCATTGCTTCATAAGTTCGAAAAATTTGTCTGCTCAACACGTGAATAACGCAATGAATGTTGATGAACTGTCAAAATGAAACCGATGCCGATTGATGGATGACACAATAAATAAATAGCTCAAAAAAAAAAAACCGTTTTCGTAATTTGCCCATTTGAAGTAAAGCTCAAATAGGAACCAACTAACAACCACTTTATCTATTTCTACCCCTAAGCATACACAGCAATATAGCTGCGATCTAGTTAGCTAAGGAAATAGGCTAGTGTCCTAAAAAAATCTAATTAGTCCGTCAGTTAGATTATCAAAAAATATTGGACCCGTATTTTTTCTTTTGTCAATTATATAAAAATTTATGAAGATATCGCCCGTTAAAGTTCCGCGTGACGTCACGACCCCCACTCCTAAATTTTGACGCGCTTTATCTTAGTAATTTTTTGTTTGATTGACAAAAGAAAAAATACATATCCATTATTTTTCGATAATCTAACTGACGGACTAAATACAATAAATTTTTTTTAAACAGGAAACTACCCTAATACAAGCACATGATTTTTTCACTGGACACGGATTAATAACCTTGTGAGCCTGGGTGAGAAGACAAAATGTAAGTCAGCTTGTAAGTACAGCGGGGTAATTGTGTAATACACTAACAGTAGCTGGGTTGTGGAGGTCAGATAGGCAGTCGCTCCATGTAAAATACTGGTATTCAGCTGCATCCTGTTAGACTGGAAGCCGACCACAACATAGTTGGGAAAAGGCAGTGCAGATGATGATGAATTCTATAAATACATACTTATGTTACGCTCGCGAATCATATTTTGTTCAACATAAAACCTGACACTGACCAGCAAATTGCAAAAAACGAATTTGAATATCACCAGCGCATCCCCCTAAAAAAAAAATCCGCATAATTGGTCACCTTACAAAAGACTTTAAAATAAAGTGACAAACATAACCAGAAGTAATATACCGTTGTAAAAAAAGGCTTTAATCAGATCAGCTCGGTATGGATAGCTTAATGAGCATCGAACCATTAGCTCCACATCATTAGGCATCATCAGAAAAAATGGCCTATTTTTTAATGAACAGACAAGGAACGCCTGTGTTTATCTTTAGTTATGTAAACCTTTTTATAGTAGAAAGAGTTCCTTATGATTATGAGTTTTTCTGGTGAAAAATGCTATTTTTTAACCGACTTCAAAAAAAGGAGGCTCAATTTGGTTGAATATATAATTCTTTTTTATATTTGTTACCTCAGAACTCCTTTATTTGTAAAACGATTTGAATTTTTTTTAATAGAAAGGATATAATATTTGTAAGTACTTTCAGATTGGTCCCATAGAAATTTCATCAAAATCGGTTCAGTAGTTGGGTTTTAGACCTTTTTAGATACATATGGAGTCGGCAATAAATGAAAACACTGGCAATACTAATGCAAAGGAGTATTTTGGAAGTATCAAATTTGTATATCCTGACATTGAAATAATGAAATTAAAAATGTGATTTTTCAAACAAACTAAATAGCCCGCACTGGACCCGCGTGGTAGATTACAGCCCAAGCTCTCGAAGAACGGGCCTGGCGGAGAGTAATGGGTAGCTCACCGCCCGATTAGGACCAGGCCCGTGCCGGACGGCGCGTATGTGTTTCACGTGCGCCTCAAAGAGATGTCAGCATTAGCGACGGGGCCCGATAGGGCCGAAGCCTGCCAGGGTAGCGGGATCGTCCGAAAGGGTTACCGCTGCCCTGGAACATAAAGGGCTAAGGAGGGAACACGGGTGGGTTTTAGTCAGTAAGAGTCTGACACTCCCTTCCGCTCCACCCAGAGCGGGAAGGGTCTTTTGATGATTTCCCGATGAAAAAAAAAAAATAAAAAAAAAGCTCTCTCGAAGAAAGGAGGCCTGTCGCCTGTGTTCCAGCAGTGGAAACATTAAAGGCTGATTAACCATGTTATAGAGGAAATGACATATTTTAAATCGAAGAAGTTTCCAGAATAATTCATCTTTCGTGCTAGAACGAGTACTTATATTGGAAGAGTATTTGCAGTATGTGTAGATTAGACAGTCACCGACGTGACTTGGGTTCCGTACATTTTGTTTTTTTAATACTTTGCCCCACACTTTGAATTACTTTTGTATCGTGGATGTTTACAAACATTAAAACTGTAAACTCACATACACAAACAGCCAGACCCGGAACAACTACCTGTAGGCAATACAAATATTTGTTCCGTGCGGGAATCGAACCCGCGACACGCAGCGCAGCAGTCGATCGCTCTGCCACTGAGTCAACCGTGTCGTCGCATTTTTTTCATTCTTTTTTTTATGGTTGATACCATTGCATGTAATCATTATGTAAGTGAGAAAACAGCTAAAATTCTTATTCTACATATTGTTATATATGCCATTTTGTTTCTAGTCAATTCTATATTAAGCGCTGGTTTTTCACCGATAACTTGTTATATTATCTTTGTTATTAATTACAGCTCTAACCTTAGCTCTTTCAACAAACTAGATTTACCAGTTGGTTTATTGAAATTGGTAATAATAATGTTGTTCTGTTTTGTATTGGTCATGTGATCCAAAAAAATTGATACTATTTAAAACTGGTAGTCGTAATCGGTGATTTTGTATTAAATCTTTCAACTAACTATGTTTTACAAGAAGTTCTACTTACCTACTGCTATTATTAGTTATGCCACCCAATCATGATAGGAATTTTAAATATTTACAGTCACGAGCATAAATATGTATACACTTGGCTTTATTCAAAGGCGATTTTCTCCTTTGTTTTTGAATGACATTTTATGTTATTACGAACATAGTATCATAGGTTTATGTGATGTGTCGTATTAAAACGTTGCATTCGTTATTTCACGCAA
Source organism: Apamea sordens (assembly GCA_945859715.1). Taxonomy (NCBI): domain Eukaryota; kingdom Metazoa; phylum Arthropoda; class Insecta; order Lepidoptera; family Noctuidae; genus Apamea; species Apamea sordens. The sequence goes on from OX244001.1 coordinate 17,231,561, forward strand.
AAATCGCTATTGAAAGTTTCTGAGTGTAGACATATTACTTAGTAGGTACTACACAAGTCTATTTAAAAGTGTTCAGTAAAATAATTACGCTATGGAACCTGCGTCAAACCATAACATCACCCTAATTGCGCAACACTCTATAAATCACAATCTGAATCATTTTGAAGGATATTGCTAATCCATTGCTTCATAAGTTCGAAAAATTTGTCTGCTCAACAACGTAAATAACGCAATGAATGTTGTTGAACTGTCAAAATGCAAGCCTTTGCAACTATTAGTGTGTTACGCAGTTACCCCGCTACAGCACACGGCTAGTGCCCCACATAGCATAACATACCATCACGCATGTCTTCCCTGAAGGGTAAGGCAGAGATGTAACTATCGTCAAAATCTATATCTGACCACCGTAAGGACTATTCGTGAGGGGCATTCTCGTAATTTTAAGAACGTTCACAGTCTGATCTCAGTCTCAATCTGTCAAAAATACCTCTAATTTCCCTACATTTTGACAAGTTTTTGACATTTGTTTGTCGCCGAGATGACACTGCGACTAGATTTTGAACGTTTTAAATTACGAGAATTAGCCTTCTGGTTGCAGCGCATATTATTAGTCGACCTAAAAAGGATCTTCTTTCGTGTTACTTACGGACGCAGCTGTGGTCATCATGTGCACGGGATTTTGTTTTCAAAATGGTCAGATATATGTATGTAGGTTTTGGCGATTGTGTACCTGTAGTACAGTACACCCACACACCAGCTAAATAGTTGTTTAATCAATTTTTATTTGTAGATTGGTCCTTTCGGAACCAAATTGACCACTTTTTAAGTCAATTGTTTCAAGTAGTAATACGTAATCGATCGTAAAAAAATATGAACACATTATTGGACTATTTGATTCGTTTGGAGCCGAATGAGTTCGTATCGGACGCGAGGACCGGTTCGACTGCTTTTTGTGGGATCCCACCCTCATCCGACGACCTGACTGCCTTTTGAGGCCTAACACACCCCATTGGAATATACACCTTAAGTTAACACAGCAAAGAGTTCAAAATTGATTACCTATAACTCCGTTTGACAGTCACGACCTGAGAGCAAGGATAAATGTAAGGATGCAGGCTTGTTACAATCAATTTTAAATCTTATGCAGTAGTTTTTAGAGTTATTTTTTCATAGTGATCAGTCGTGATGAATAGCTCCTTTGATTTTTATCGTACATTTGACCCATCAAGTCGAATGTCCTGGGAATGTTCGGAAGACGATTAAATAGTTATTTGCCGTGATCATAATGACGCCAGGTGATGTTTTAACTTATATCACGCCTGATTTCCACGGCGAGGTAGGTAGGCAGAGATGTATAATATACTGGAAAAGCCCAATACCACTTGGCCCATCCTGGAAATCGAACCCAGGACCTCATGCTCAACAGTAGTGCTTGCGACTACTAGACCAACGAGGAAGTCGAGTCAGAAATAAATATGTTTAACCGCATATCAACATCATAATTAGGAATTAATCTGTCGATGAGAAAATAGCATAGAATGAACCCAAATCATAAAACCCATAGTAATGTATATCTATGATCAAAGCTGAGACCATGACATAACCCCACACACCTACATCACAAAGGCATGTAACTTCCCATGATTAATGTTAAAATAATTGCTATAAAAACGAACGTACACCAAACCATATGACGTGTATGTTAACGACATGGTTTTTATGGTGGTTAGCAGAAAAAAAGGTGACACCGTTGACAGAACTGGGTTTTCGGAGCATTTAAGGGGTTATGTCATTATAATTATGGGTTTCTGTAGCGCCATGTGTGAAATTTGACAGATGGGTTGGGTGGGTAAGTTTTAACCCGTTTCGTGCATTGGGTCAAAGAAAGTGGAATCGTATTGTACAGACGCCAGCAGGCCAAGCTGCCCGAAACTGTCAAATTTTTCCTATCAACCTAGAACCTTAATGCTTTAGCGATAAAGTTGAAAGTCTATTAAAGAAATTTGACAGATTGTAGTAGCTTGATGTGCTGGCGTCTGCATACTAGGTGCAGCAATTTCAACGGATGTTATCGTAGGGTGATTTATAACAACAACAAAAAACTGTGTAAACTAGAAAATTCTAGAATCGAATGTGAAAAAATGCTGTATACATCATCGAATCTGAGAGCTGTACTGTTGTGAGATTTACCTATTATTGTTCTCGTTTAGGTATTTCAAATAAACTACCTACCCTGTGAACACGGAAACGTACTCTACTGATTTAATTAAATAATTAATTAAATTACCAGTATTAGCTTACCGGCGTTCCTGTCCTCTGTCCACAGCACCGAAAAGTTGACCGGGAAAATTTTAGCCCCCTGCCTGGTTGACTCTGAAGTGCCTTACTTGACCGACGCGGTGAACGCCTGGAAAGCGGCTTGCCCGGATACAGATCGGCCCGTAAACCCATCTTCCCAGAGACAGTGGGATGAGCCGCTCTGCAGGTTGGTACGGAATAAACTTATCAATACGTCCACCAATACTGCTGAGCGTGCCCGCCTGCTGGCTGTGGGTGAGTGGGAGTCGGGGCTGTGGCTTCAAGCACTCCCTTCACCCAACATAGGCACTATGCTGGGTGACACCACCTTCCGGCTCGCTACCTGTCTGCGTTTGGGTGCTCCTTGTGGGGCTCCGCATCGCTGTCAGTGCGGTGAAGCTGTCGACTGCCTCGGACACCATGGCCTATCCTGCAGTAGGAGCGCAGGTCGGATAGCACGGCACGCCAGCATTAATGACATCATCCGTCGTGCTCTTGTCACCGCCGGGGTGCCAGCTGTTTTAGAACCCAACGGCCTGGCACGCGACGATGGAAAGAGACCAGACGGAATGACCATAATGCCCTGGAAGTTAGGCAGACCTTTGGTGTGGGATGCAACATGTGTCGACACCCTTGCGCCATCCCATCTTCCTAGCACGGTGGGCTGTGCTGGAGCGGCTGCTGCTGGTGCAGAAAACCTCAAACGGCGAAAATATTCCAGCCTGATTGGGAGTTATATCTTCGAGCCGTTTGGGGGTGAAACACTAGGGCCATGGGGTCCGAGTGCCCACTTGGTTTATCGAGATATCGCCAAGCGCTTAGTCGACTCTTCACGTGACCAGAGGGCTGGCCTGTTTCTTGGCCAAAGAATTAGCATCGCCATACAACGTGGCAATGCCGCCAGCCTTTTGGGCACTGTTCCTGTTGACAGCGATGCGGACGAATTTTTTGATGCCCTATGATTCTTTTGCTTAATTTTTTTTTTCTCATGTACATATGTATTATTAATAGATAAAATAAATAAATTTTACCAATAATTAATCATAGAAGAAAAATTCGATCAATTTTTCTGAAATGTCAAAACTACGTAGGTATTGATAAGGCGCTACCCAAACGTAGGACACCATAAAACACTCAGTTTTTTTGTCGCACAGTTACGCATATTGGTACAAAATATGTCAGAAAAAAAATGTATTTTGTTCTTTGAACATTTTTCAGAGAAGACGGTACTCAAAAATATTTCATAAAAATAAAATAGTACTTATCATGATAAAACAATAGTAAAACAGAGCTCAAAAATGTTTCTTTCGTCGAATAATTCTCTCGTAAACTAATGATAATAAAGGGAATTCCATCAACTAAAGGAATACCTAAAAAATATTCCACTGAGCCGTGAATTTACTTCATAATTTAAGTAATTAAAACTGCAAAATTATTTTCATTTTAGTGTTAATTCGATGCAACTAACATCAAACGCATCTCTGTTTTGAACCTTATTTATTGCCGAGATTCGCTATTGTCCGTCACCTAAAAATGTGCTTCTTACCGCGCCTTAAATTTACTTCGTGTAGGAGTACCTAAGGAGTAAGGACTGTATCGAACATCAGACTCTTCAACAAAACATTCCACAACCCTTAATTGTTCGTATATTTCAAAGAAGCATATAAGCGCATTACTCCCGATGCATCCATAGTCTCCTAGTACTAATGGCAGGCTGGTCATCCATCACCCGCCGCGCCCGCGCCCCGCAACCCCCGCGCCCCGGCGCATCAATCTTATGCAACGCAGCCTGCACGCTCATGCCATACTAGTAACTCTTTAGTAATTTGTTGGTATTCTTTTGTTAGATTTTATAAGGATAATAATGGGAAAATGCTTTGTTGACTGGTGGTGGGATTTTGGGAACGAATCTGACGAAATGCACTTTTATAAAGTGTACCTTTCCGTAAATATTTTTTTAAATTTAGCCGTAAGTAACTAACCGAACTAACTAGTTTGATTCTATAGTAATAGGGCTGGCTTTTACCTTGGCCAGAGGCTAAGCATTGCCATACAATGTGGTAATGCCGACAGTCTCTTGGGTACAGACGCTAGCACATCAAGCTACTACAATCTGTCAAATTTCTTTAATTGATTTTCAACTTTATTTCTTCTTTAGGCTTTTTAGGCTTTAAGGTTCAAGATGGATTGGGAAAATTTGACAGTTTCGGGTAGCTTGACCTGCTGGCGTCTGTACATTACCAGTCGACAGCGATGTGGATTCCTCCACATCGCTGTCGATCTATTTCGATGCAATATTTTAGTTTTTAACAGTTTCAGTTAGTATAGGATAATTATTATATTTTCATTTTAATAATTTGTAGTTTATTCAATAGTAGATGAATTCATCCAGAAACGTTGTGTAATTGTAATCCATTGACCTAGACAAGGTCGCAGAAATTTGCTAAATGCAGGAATAAGTGCAAGACCTATCGTTGTAGAGATACTGGAGGAGGCTCATGTCCAACAGTAGACGTCTTTCGGCTGATATGATAAGGAAAATATGATAAGGAAAATAGACGGGAAGACGCCACACCACAATCAAAAACCAAGCACAAGCACTCATTACAATTAAATTTCTTTCCTTAATCACCCATTTTGGAGTAAACAATCCCTCTCATATTTTAATGCATCTCCGAAATAATTACTTACCATAATAAAAAACGGTCTTCCTCAGTTTCAATCCTCCAAAATTGGAGTTAAAGAAATGGCATCTCGTTATACGAACTGGTATTGTTTCACGACAGTACCACATTGTCTGCTGTTCATTACTGCTCTTCTGTTAATTATGTGTCCCTAGTATAGTGTTTATTTTCCTTGGATTGCGAATTTTTGAGAGATTGCATTGTGTCGTCTCGTATTTTGGTGAAAGTGTAATTAATAGTTTTGTTTGGTTCTGTGTGATTAAAAGGCTAAATAATTAGTAATGTGAACTGATGTTGATCCCGAGGAATTATATCTTATGATTCTGTAAGTCGTACACACTTATACACGTAGCATGGACCAAATCTATCTCTACTCTACGAAGATTAGACATACATAATTATTATTACACATAACCAGCTGCGCCCCGCGGTTTCACCCGCATAAGTTTCGATCCCGTGGGAATATCGGGATAAAAAGTATTCTATGTGTTAATTCTGGTTATAAACTATCTATGTGCCAAATTTCATCGAAATAGTTCCAGCCGTTTGAGCGTGAAGAAGTAACAAACACATACATACACACACACTCACTCACAAACTTTCGCCTTTATAATATTAGTGTGATATCTCTATCTATGCAAAGCATCACGTCAAACTTTTTGTAGCGGGATCTACAACGCCACATGCGAATAACGCGTCATACTGAGGTCACGCAAATCCTGCAACTCGCAAGCAGAGTTTACCGCGCAAGGGTCAGCGCACACCAAGAGCAGAGCAGAGCAGAGCATTTTCTGAGATTATTGAAAAAAATATCTTATGATTATTATCATACTTCGCAAAATTGAATACACGCCCAAATTTGATGCACGACCATGCTCGAGCAAGTCGAATGCGTGTTCGAGTATACATTCTACATGCGCGAGCGCGCTCGAGCAGTCGCGCTCGCGCCAGTCACTCAGTGTTGCCGCAGCGAGAAAACTGTTCGGATTTATGACTATCAACCTACGGAACGGAACCTACGAACATGCACGAAGAAAAGTTGATCGGTTTGGTGCAGCAAGCACGCCCGCCGGGCCACCCAGACCATATTTAACAGAGATGGCTCGCGCATGGTCGAGCATGCCGCCTGCATGCTCGAGCAGTAAAAATTTTGGTCGACCATGCGCGAGCATTTTGCAGTTCGGTCTGCGCTGACCCCAATTAGTATACATACAAACTAACCGATATCAATCGTTGGGCAATTGCCCGCCAGACACAACACTCGTCTGGTTGGAGGATCCTCCATAGAAAAATGGAAGAAAAAAGAAGGGTGTTACCCTGTTCCTCATACCTCTATACTGGTGACCCTGAACATGAACGTCAGCGCAGCCTTCGTGCAAATTCTTCAGCGTGAGGTCATCATCATCACTGCCACAAGCTTTAGCGGCGAGTCACCCAGCCAGCCAGCATCCACGGCTTCAACGGGGTATCTTGACCACACCAGCATGCAGTGTCCGCGCATACCTGTTCATCACCCTCAGCCTCATCAGCAACCCAGTTTTCATCATTTTTGACTTCGCACCGTAGCAATCTTTCTACACTCTGTCATTTTTAACCGACTATAGCAAAGCCAAAACGAGGTGTTATGACTTTGTCTTTCGTTTCTAAAATGTGGTCATGCTGCGCATTTGTGGGTCGTGGGTCCTAGGCAGTTGTAAACTTTACTAAGTGCAATTTCCTTGAGTTTCATAAAAGCTGCAAACAGGTGTGTTACGTCGAAATGCGAGAAATTAATTAGGTTAAGATTTTCATAACATTCGTTTTGCAGGATTTGTTTCTTATCAGCATCATTATCGATCTGGGTCATTGCTTCAATTGATGCTAATATACACCTTGTACAAGACCTTATTACAATGCATATAGGCTCTACTTTTTAAAATACCAAACAAATTAGACTTAGAGCTGATTTTTGCAACGCCAGATAATTGTATCCCTGGAATAATAATTTTTTACAGTTCTTCAGTCGTCAATTTTATTCCACAAATAAAAATTGTCTGTCCATTGTAAAATCAGGCCTTAGTGCAAAAAAGTTAATTCCTTTTTACTTAAAAATCTATTTATCCAACTGTGCGACTGAAAACTACCGCCATTCCTTATAATTCTCCAATCCAAGGAGGATTTTAACACCTTACAATGTTCCAATGGGACTTACTACTTCCATTCCTCGCGAGGTGATCCAGCAGAGAACCAAAGTTATCGATAGCTCACAGAATAAGCAAGCTGAAGTGGCAATGAGCCGGCCATATTAGCTGTAGAACCGATGACCGTTGGGGTAGATGTGTTCTTGACGTGGAGACCGCAAATCGGCAAACGTAAATTAGGACGCCCTTAGGCTAGGTGGAGCGACGATCTTCGCAGGATGGCTGGTAGCAGCTGGATGAGAGTTTCCGAAAATTGAGTTAAATGGCGTGCAATAGGAGACGCCTATATCCAGCCTTGGATTGCTGTAGGCTGATGATGTCTGATGTCTTTATTTATTTATTTATTAGGGATAAAAAACAGTAGTACAATCACATGTTATACACTATGTATAAACTTAAAATAATAGCACTAATTGCACTACCAACACTATTATCCACTGATCACTAGCTTTAAGATTAATGCTACGTGTGTTAAATACATTTAAAAAAAAGTTACAAATAAACAGCGATTACGGACGTTCAAGTAAAATGGCAGAATTAAGATGAACAAAAATAAAAATAAACTTTATCTAAATCAAAGAAAACAAAATTACGAAGCTAGTAAACATTCAACTACAAACTCCCTAAATTTGCTAGCGGAGTGGTTAAATACGTCAATGCTCTCAAATGTGTTGTTGTAAGAGTCCACAAGTTGACGCAGAGGAGCTCGAGAACCAGCATTAGAGCGACAGACTTGGCTGGTATTAGTCTTCCATTCCTCGACATCCTAGAATAATTGGACTGTTTTTCTCTGGCTGTTATTGTTTAAATTTTGATCCTGCCAAAAAACCAAAACGCATCTTATAGGTGAAGACGTACGTAACTTACCTTGCAATTGACAAACTCCTAACTTGTTGACTTGACTCAAGAATACAACAATTCATATCAATTTCCTATTCAAAACATATTCTCAATATTTTCAGAAAGCACTGAAAATAGAAAAGAAAAAAATACCTTATTATTTCCTGACACACTTTTTGACACCTTAGTACTTACCAACTTCAATTTGACGCTCTATTTTCTGAGCATGAAGGAAGAATTTACGTTGTAAAGTTTTCCAAGTTAATTCCTTTAAAAGTGGTGGGTAAAGTTTGGAGCGCTGTATGCGGGAGTGAGGCAGCCCGGATATTGTCGGCGGAGATTGTTTAAGATAGCACTTGTACTCGCTGTACTCCTTACCTGGACTTGTACTTTTTATTTCAATGTTTGAGATAATTTTTTCATGGTTGCCTCTTTCATAGCTACTGCTTACTGCCTCTGGATTGGATGTCGGTACCTAAGTACTTAGTGGTAATTTAAATGTGTGGTACTTTTAATGTGTATAGATTTTAGGGAAATGTAAGTCTAAAATCACCAACCCGCCTTGAGCCAGCATGGTGATGCTCAGGCCTTCTTTATATGGGAAGAGACCTTTGCCCTGTAGTACGACCATAAAAGCCTGGTATTATTATTGAAGATTTTCAGTCTGGTAGACTGAGTAGAGTTAAGTAAGGGAGTATTCACTATTCACCCTGTGTCGTAACGAGTTATATTGTTGGCGACTATCGTTTCTAGCTGCCAAACTTTCCACTTGGTGGTGACGAGAGAAAATATTTTTAAAATTGAAGAACACCAGTCTTACCAAGGGGTATCTTATTACCCAGTAACTGGGTTGTGGAGGTCAGATAGGCAGTCGCTCCATGTAAATTACTGGTATTCAGCTGCATCCGGTTAGACTGGAAGCCGACCCCAACATAGTTGGGAAAAGGCTAGGCAGATGATGATGATGATGAAGAACACACTGTAAAATTATTGTGGACGTCGATGATTTGAATAGGACCTGGAGGACTCCAGCGTCATAATTTCTATTGAAGGTCGCTGCAAAATAAGCTACTTTTCACCATCAAAGATGGAAGGAATTCGTTGTACAGTCACGAACAAAAGTATGTATACACTCGGCTTTATTGAAAAACGATTTACTCCTTAATTTTTTAATGAAATTTTATGTTGTTACGAACATAGCATTTTCGAATCCATAGGTTTATGTAACGTGTCGTATTTCAACGTTGCATTCGTTATTTCACGAAAAAATCGCAATTGAAGGATGCCAAGTGTTGACATATTGGTGCTCGTGACTGTACCGATTTGAATAGGACCACTATCAATTCCGTCGTCGTGACGACAGATAGTCATCTTCTGGAAAAACTTTTAGAAGGTGACTCAAAAACCGTCAAAACGAACTTGGATCTTCAGGTGGCTTTCAAGGTTAACACAGTTCTATTTCATCATCATCTCCATTTTAACCTGTAATTCTATTTTATTTTACAGACTCAGAACTCAGAAGCCTGTAACCAAAAATATTGTATTTACTTAATTAAATTACATGAAACATGCAAAAATAATAAATGACACAAACCAATTAATATTTTCCCGGAATTCATATTGCACGAATACAAAGGCTTAATCATATTTTTATACTCGGATCGAACAGACGTGATAGTTGCGTTTTTTTTTGACAAGATATCAAGTCAAATACTATTCATACAGTGAAATAGCACAGCAATTAACGAAAGTTGACCCATCCATATCCACTAACAGAAATCCATAAAAAATCACGCATTTAAAATTCCCAAAACATTTGGGGTAAAAACTCAGTAATTCGTATAAAATAGGCTTTCACGTACAACGCAATCTCATAACTCGCTCGCAACAGCGCACAGCGTACAAAAAAATAAATAAAAAAAAGAGTTAAAAAAAAAACAATGCACGTCGAACGAAAAAACTTTATCCTGTCAAAAAATAGTAACAGGAATAATTATCGCGAACATTGCATTAATCAAATTCCGTGCACGGCGGTATTGGGAGGGGGGGTCATGGGGGCCGCCCCCCCTGGGGGTGCACGGAAAAACGAATGCTGCGGGCTCGCTGCGAAAAAACGCTGAAAATGACGGGTGCACAAGCTCTAGTGTTCTGCCGATATCTCTCGGAAGCTGCATGTGAATTATTTTATTCGATGACCTATATTTTGTGCTTGGTGTAAAGGAAATGAGTGATTTGTGTTTGAGTTTTATAATTGTTGACGGTTGGTTTTTATAATTTACGAGTTCCTTTTGATTTTATGGTATGTTTTTTACATTTTGCACCTACTCATTCGTTTAATCATATATCTTAGTTTCTAAAAGGTAAATACTACAAGTGAACATACAGCCACTATGTAGGTATACGCTTTTTTACTGTAATTTAAATTGAAGACCGTCGCTCTTTTGACAGAACCTGAATGACTAAATGCTAAAGGTTAATTAATCTGAGAAAATGTATCTATACCTACAATAAAAGAGAAGAAGAACTCCTTCATTGTTCAAATAGAATTTATACTAAAATATGCTACGGATAACGATTTCAGTCACTCAGTAAAAATAAAGAAAAAACACCCAAAAATCTTCGAATGTATCTCCTAGAACTTACATCTTGTATACCGCACGAGTCCAGCGCAGGCTACCTATATAGTCACAAAAAAAACGGGGGCCCGTCACTAGGGGCCGGGGGCCGCGGGGCCCAGCCGGCCCTACTGCATTCATTAATTGCTAATTTGCAGATCGGCCCCGATGTATGTCCGCCGAATGTTTGTATAATTTTATGTAATACCGTCAATGCTTTTTGGGTTAATCATTGTATTATACATTTACGTAGGTACTTGTATATAAGGTATATAAGAGGGTCTTGGTACTCCAAAGGTATAGAAGAGACCCCGTAAAACCTGGAAAAGGCTGGCACAGACACGTAGAGCCAATCTCCAACAATCAAAGGTCTCTCTCTCTTCAAGTCAGGGCAGTGGTGCCCAGTGGTATCAGTCCCGAGTTACGAGTACGACTGGTAACTCGGTCGTGGGTTCGAACCCAGGCACTTTACTTTGTGTTAATAATTTCATCACCATTGCTCAAAAAAACGATGAATTAAAACTCTGAAACTGTGTCCTAGGATTAAAAATTCGAAGACATAATAATAATAAGAGCCTCGACCAACACCTGAGGAGGCTCTCGTTGGGCAGCTGGATTGATTTAGAAAGCGGTACTTCTGGACACGGCTCGCCTTGTCAGGAGGTTCCTCTCTGTGGAGCCCTGACCGCCGGTAGCTTGGACCCTGTTCCCGATACCGGTGGGCTACTATTTTTTATATTTTTAAATGTTTTTTTATCTTTTTGTTTACAAAAATATTTAAAAATGTAATTTATATGTATTTAAATGCAATAAAGTAAATAATAATAGATAATAATATCCCTGGACATTTCACACAGCGCCATCTAGTCCCAAGCTAAGCAACCTAATGCTTGTGTTATGGTAACAAGATGGCTGATAAACTACTTATATACATTTTTTTTTGTAAATATTTACATATTATAGATAGAAAAACACCCAGACTCAGAACAAATACATGTAGGACTTACAAATATTTGTTCTGTGCGGGAATCGAACCCGAAACAAAACAACCCGAAACATGTGACATCTACCAACACGTATTAGACCTGCGTGGGGGATTACAGCCCACTCCCTCTCGAAGAGAGAAGGCCTGTGTCCCAGCAGTGGGAACTTTATAGGCTGATTATGCTAAAGGCCTCTCTTGGCTTGTGCCCAGCAGTGGGTGAAGTCAGGCTGTGGATGATGATGGTGCTAAAGGCGCTCGTGAAATTAGATGCTTTCCCCAGCATACCTGTAAAAGCATGATGACTCTTAGATATTATTGAAAGGGTTAAATTTGGTACAGTGTTTCCAGGGGGTCTACTCCGAAGTAGTATCGGCCGAATGTTCGGCCGTTTCCTGCCACGAAGTTACTATTTGGTTCGGTCGGTTCCGATCCTACACTCCTACACTCTTTCGAATATTGACTATGGTCCCGACCCAACTGAGCCGATCCGAACTTTTTTAGCATTTTTCAATAATATTCGGTTCGGCCATGTGTCGATGTCGGTCCGATCCGAACATTCACACTTTGCACTTCGGAGTAGGCCCCCTGAATCATCCGAAGATCACTTTCGGACATAATTATCATCATCTGCCTAGCCTTTTCTCAACTATGTTGGGGTCGGCTTCCAGTCTAACTGGATGCAGCTGAATACCAGTATTTTATATGGAGCGACTACTTATCAGATATATGTACATGTATTTTAATGGGCTAGTGAGGAAATGGGTTACTAGTCCACTATTATAATTAAGTTTTAAAGTAGGTAGGTAACCTCTGTCACGTCCACAGTGAACGTGACGGAATGAATGCATTTAGAGCTTCCTCGAGTGAAGATACTTGTAGTACGGCTGGCGTACCCTGCGGGGTAGTTGCGTACCACACTAACAGTAGGTAGCAATGGCTTTCATTTTTAACCGACTTCAAAAAAGGAGGAGGTTCTCAATGCGACGGTGTTTTTTTTTTTTTTTGTGTGTTTGTTACGCGATTACTCCGCCAATTGTAGACCGATTTTCAACATTATTTTTTTGTTCGAAAGGAGTTACTTCTGAAGTGGTCCCATAGAAATTTCATTATAAACGGTTCAGTAGTTTAGTTTTTAAACCAAAATTGCTGGTAAAAATTACAACTTAAAAGTGAAAAATAAAAACTTTTTTGCAAAAAAAAAACAACCGACTTCCAAAAACGACACTACAAAGTGAAAAATAACTTTAATTTCGGAAGTCGGTGGCAAACAACGAAAATTCGAACCCAACGACACCGACTTCCGAAATTAAAGTTATTTTTCACTTTGTAGTGTTTTTTGGAAGTCGGTTGTTTTTTTTTTGCAAAAAAGTTTTTATGATAGTTCAACAACATTCATTGCGTTATTTACGTTGTTGTGTAGACAAATTTTTCGAACATATGAAGCAATGGATTAGCAATATCCTTCAAAATGATTCAGATTATGATTGAAAGTGTGTTACGCATTTACAGCGGTACCAACCTTACTGACTTAAAAATGGTTACAATCACGATAGCTGTCAAACAAAAAAACTCAAAGTATGTATGTCAATTAAACCATTCACAGGCATTGTTGAATTGTCAAGGAGTCGTCCAGTCAGAAATATGAAGCTAATTGCCCATTCCAAAGCGTAGTTAGTACCTATGGAGAAGAACGAGCAAGAATCTCCATATATCCTCCTGTGTACCCCGTTCCAACACGCTTGGTTGTAGCATCGGTTTGGTTGAATGTGGACAGGCTCATAACATACGGCGAACTGGAGTGGCTACCGCGTACCGGAATACGTTGCGCTAGAAGGCCACCCACAAGGTGGACCAATAACCTTGAGAAGGCCGCAGGAATTCGCTGGATGCGGGAAGCACAATACCGGTCGAATTGGAGGTGCTTGATAAAGACGGTGCATGAGGCTACATGAGACTGAAAACTTAGTATTAGTAGTTATGACGAGAGCACTGCAATAGCCAATATATCTTTTGGAACGAAGTTCCTTATCGCGCGTTGCGAAAGGGGGCTAGACGGAAAAAAATAAGACCAAAAGTTGGAACGACACTTTTTGCTATAGTTGTAAGCCGTGCGGCGTGCGCGTGTTTCTCTGTGTGTCTCTCTCTCTCTCTCTTATAGAAAAGCCAGTTATACTTCGTTCCATCCGGGTGTCCCTTGACACCTCTCAAGTTTTTTATGTCCCACTGTTGAGCAAAGGTCTTCCCCATATCTTTTATATCTTCTATATGACACTAGTAACCCGTCCCTGCTTCGCAAGGTTTTTGACATGACAAATCATCGTGATTTCTTTAATACAGGGTGGCAGGGACATCGACGCGCAAACTGTAACCATGGATTCAGCACATGAGTTTAGACCTCATAGCGTCGAAATTTTTCGTCGGCTATCAAAAAAAAAATCTTTTGTTTCATCGAAAATTGCAATACCTACGCGGTCAAAATGAACAGCTCTATATTTTTCGAAAAATTTCTACGCTATGGAGTCAAAACTCATGTGCTGAATCCACGGTTACAGTTAGCGCGTCGATGTCCGTGCCACCCTGTATACAGGGTCAAATTGAATTAGCTAGCGAAACTGCTGACTTGATGGGTATCGATATCTAAACATAATTAAACAAGACACAAATTATTTCGACGCGTTTTTTTTAGGGCCAACCGCACGTAGTGTGTCATTTGAAATATCAGTATAAAAAATCTGTTTTCTTTGTGTAAACTTCGCAGACGCGATGAAAAAAAGAGACTAAATTTTTCAACTCAAACTTCACATAAATACAAAAAATCGTAAATTTTTTATTTTGTTGTGTTTAGATATCGGTATTCGGTACCCATTACTACTGCGGAGTTTCGGTAGCTAATCCGATTTGACCCTGTATGTAAGTTAATGACCTAATTTGACAGCCCTAAACCCCTTCGCTGGTTTCACTTGGAACTGAAACATGACAAAAATTTTCAAACCTATAAAACAAACTGACAACAGCAGAAATACCACCATACCTGTTTTTACACCAAAACCAGTAATAGATTTCCACCATTTTATCGGACGCAGCTCAAAAACGAGTGTACGGTCAGCAACAAAAGTCGGTTAACACTTTAGTTGTATAAATCTTAATTATTGAGCAAAATATTCTTAAAAAACATATAGTAATAAAATATTTAAGAGTAATTAACTCTTTGCTACTACATGAAATAGAGAAAACCAATGTATCGCATCATTTTGTATCAATTTAGATGATTTGTAAAAGTAACAGTGTTGATTGACTTTTGTTGCTGACTGTACCTACCTACATATGCGTGATGGTGCGTCACTGGCTTCCTCCTATACTGTATTGTGACGTCACAGTCATGTCATCCGCAGACACCACGCTCATGTAACGGATATTATTACTTGCACATATGCGCACTGATCAATGACGTCATTCAATATGCCCCGAGGGATGCTTAATACAGGATTTTTTTATTTTTATCTGTTATGTTGGATTCTGACGTGTGGTGTTTGGGTGAAAATAGAATCATTCAAATTTCGTTTTTATAACTATGTGATGATTTTGAAAATTCAGAACCAATGAAAATAATAAATTAACATGATTAAAAAATAACATGGTTCAGAAGCAGTACTTCTAGACACGGCTCGCATAGTGAGGAGGTTCCTCTCTCTAGAGCCCTGACCACCGGCAGCTTGGACCTTATTCCGGATGCCGATGGGCCATTATTGATGTTAAATGTTTTTTATAAAAATATTTAAAAATGTAAATAATATGTATAAAAATGTAAATAATATGTATAAAAAAGTAAATAATAAGTATAAAAATAAATAATATGTATAAAAATGTAATAAAGGAAATAATTAAAAAAATAATGCCTTGGCCACGAGGACCTAAATTTTATGCCCGCTCCACCTCTTGCAGCAGTAAGCCTCCTAAAATTGATATTGACTTCCCTTGGAGGTAGAGGATTTCAGCTCAACCTGTAGAAGTATATGTGATCGCCTTCTTGAGGTCGAGTGTCTCCTCCTTGTCAATACACTTGAGCGTATGCTGCACCTCCCCACAGACGAAAAGTGCACCTTCCATCCTGCGCCGCATGCTGTCACTTGTGCACTTGATGATCTTATAACTGCGTCAGTGAGCGGAGTTCGCGCAGCTGAATTTTTGCCCAAAGATGTTTGAACTTTTTGCCATCGATACACTAAGAAAGCGAATTAATACACCTATGCATAACTATAAACAAATTGGGAGTCACTCATTGAAACTCATTCCGTTTAGTAAAATAGTGTGTAGTGTAGGTACAGTGGGCTGAAAATCTTTAAAAGATCTTCTTATTTTTCTTAGACGGTGACCATGCGGATGCTTCCGGCCCGGTGACCATATTTGAGCCTTTTTGGTCTCGCACAGGACTGTTTTTTTTTAAATGTCATTTTGTTAGTTTTTAATACAAGGAGCATTTACTGTTTATATTTCTTTCTTTATAGTTTAAAACTATAAAGAAAGAAATATAAACAGTAAATGACCTCCTAATGAGGTCCTAAGCCTTTCAAGAGCTATAGATGGGCTAAAGAGTACCTTATCTTTGCCAGAAACCACACAGCTATATACACAGTGACGTAATTACACCATCATCATTTCTGACAGTCCTTTAAGTATATCAGTCCATATTTCTATAGCAGCCACCACATCGTTCAGCAACCTGGCTTTTATATAAATAACATTATACATACCCAATATTTTCCCTCTCGCTCCCACTGATAGGATGGGAACACGTTAATAATCCCCATGCAAATGAAAAAATAGAGCATTGATGTCGTTGTGTGAGTGACATGGACGAATCGATCGCGATCGGGCGTGTGTGCAACGAAATAAACGAAAACACGCAGTGGGCGGAAAAAATCGCCACGTCAAAATGGACACGAGTGTTGTTGGGGTGGAGAGAGTTGGCCACTGGGTACTGACGGGGAGGCTTGGATACGGTTGAAAGTGGTTTGAATACTTTCAAGTAAATTGTATTACTTAGAAGCCAACTACCTAAATAAAATTAACTAACGGTTTAGTAATAGTATTTACGTCATTTAAAAAGCTAACAGTCTTAAAATAGTAATGTGTACTAGTATATACAAGGGAGGGAAAATAATGAAAGGGCATATAAAAATTTGTCCCATCGCTGTAAATAGGAAAAGTGCCGAAAAGGCTGGTAGCATTGCCACGTTGTATGGCAATGCTGATTCATTAGCCAAAAAATGCCAGCCCTCTGGTCACGTGCTAGATGCTCACGATTTGACTTACTCTATGACTACCTAGTTTATGCTTCTATTTTTTCTTATTATGCCTATATTTTTCGCCGTATGGCATGGTCGTTAGTATTGTATGGGTCACTATGGAAGCTTGTTGATGGACATCTTTTTTCTACGTCGTCGTTCATACGCCGTGCTGTAAAGAAACCGTGACGTGTACAAAGGGTGTACCTAAGACTGATATGGATCATCAGCTTGTAGTAATAGTTCCTTAAGAGAAAATCAAGTAACGCGAAAATATCGCTAGAAGCATAAAAGTAAACAGGTACCTATCGTTCATACATTCTTCGACTTAATTAACACTTTCATCATCGACTTGTCCATCGAAAACCAATCAGCACCCAATTGCTTGACATTGTGGATTGAAAGAAAGAAAGAAAAATATTTTATTTAAAGAAAGAAGAAAAAGTATTTATTGCGACTCGTACAGGAGCATTAAACTAAACTAAACACCGTTAAAAATATAACAAATTATATAAAAAGTAACAAAAGGAAAAATGAAACAGAAAGTCCTATACGAGGCCAAAAGGCTCCTATCTCAGCATGATGCTACGACATTAAAAAAATAAATGTCGCAGCGCTATTTGGGACACGTACATACAAGAAATACAAATATGAAATCTAACAAAATCATGAAGACAATAAATTAAAAAACAACATTCAAACTTTTAAGTTTGTCTAATAACATCTAATAAATATTAAAACTAATTTAATAAAATAGTGAAAATACAGGAAGATCTGTGGAAGGCCAAAAAAGCTCTCACAAAGCTATCTCCGCATGAGGCAAATGCAATAGTTTATTTGGATTGAAAATAAACTATTGAGTATATACTTTAACTTCCGCAATAAAACAAGCAACGGCCACTCCACACCAACCGCACAACACCGCTGCAACCGTCACCAAACAGTCTGGGGGCCTGGGGTGGCCCCTTAAAAAAATTGCACCGCTCCGGGGCCCCGTGGAGGGGGGGATCGCCTCAACTTTGACGCGCGCCCCTCTCTAATTGATGCTGCGAAGCGATACTATGACGATTCCTTAGTTTGTTTTGGGATTAGGCCCTAATTAGACTTGGTTCGTGAAGTAATTGGAGCACCTGTTCAGTGGTTAAGTTTTGGTAGGAGGAATAGCGAAAATTGTGAGATTAATTAGGTATTTTTTGCAATAATTATTGCAGTTTAGTGCTGCTCCTGCACGTCCTCAAGTTTAACCGCAGCCATAACTTTAATTTAACCAGCCCAGTGAGTGGTAACGGCCGCGAATTACGAGTTGTAGGTCATGGATTCAAACCCAAGCTGGCACTTTACTTTGTGTAAATTATTTCATCACCACTGCTCTCAAAACGGTAAAGGAAAACATCGTGAGGAAACCGGCATGTCCTAGAACCAAAAACTCGAAGACATTTGACAACTAACCCGCACTGGGCCCGCGTGGTGGATTCGGCCCAGTCCCTCTCACCGAGAGGAGGCCTGTGTCCCAGCAGTGGGAACATTATAGGCCGATTATGCTTGCTAATTATGCATAACTTTAATAACCTCTATTGAAAAATGTAACATGATTTAAACATTTGACTGCAACTTTCAGCTTCCCACTTTCCGCTTCTAGTTTGGTCTGCATCCAATACCAATGGACATATGCGCTGCGTTTATAAAAATTATTGAAGATTGAATTTTTGTTTGAAGAATTTGATTGCTATTATTATTATTTATTTATTTATTTATCCTCACACTGGAACGCCATACGGCAATTACACCAATGGAGCAAAAAATCACTTTATGTGCTGCATTCAATCCATCCTGTGCGCGGTGGACATCGAACGAGTGGCGATATGGTTCGGGCATGCTCATGCTTTATATACTGTTGATTAATCAATGGACGTAGTTGTAAGTTTTGCTTTACTCATAAAATGTAAGAGTTAACTTTAAGTTAACCTTTATGTAATAAAAGTTCGTCCTGCTGATCGATTCTGTAAAAATCTCACCGTGAAAAGTTGGGTGAAGTGAGCTTATACTGAGCTGTCAATAGTGTAAATCCCTAGCATCAGCGGATCGATTCTGTGGCTGGAAAGCACTTAATTGCTAACGCGTCAGAAACCCCATTGATAATACTGATGTTTCGTCTCATGAGCTATGCTGTCTTTGTATGAAAAACATGATAGTTTTAAAGATATTACCATTATGTTTTTGATGGCCATGGCCGGCATTCAGAAGATCGGGGGCAGACCAGCACCCTACCAATCATTTTGAAGGATAAGTATTGCTAATCCATTGATTCATTTGAAAATAGTTTGAATTTTTTAGCTATAAATGTTGTTTATCTGTCAAAATTAAAGCTATTGCTACTGTTTGTGTGGTACGTAATGGCCCCGCTCGGTAAGACTCAAATATACCAGGGAAGTATGGCACGAAAGGGGGAAAAGGCCGATACTCTGCAGTGGCAACAATACTGGCAATGATGATGATGAAGGTGGCCATAACCACTTTCCAATGGCCAACAAAAGAGACACGGAATAAAACCTAATAATAAAAAGATTACCAAGATAGATAGATGATGATGATACAATGCCATTAATTACAACTAATCCAATATCAGAGTCAGGCATCCGTCTCCCAATTATGTAAAACATAGTTTACAACCTAATTCATTGCGGAGGGCGTCGCGAAACGACATTACACGCGTGTATGGTGGCCATCATTCTAATATTTTGTAGACGATCCCAGCTATTTGTGGATGCGTAGTAGGGTGACCACGGCCGTAATAGATTTTGCTTTATGTTTATATAAAAAACTTAACTAGGTATTGTCTATTTATTTTGTTAGGGTTCCGTAACCAAATGGCTTAAAACGGAACCCTTATGGATTCGGCAGGCATAATTATGAAAAAGCATTAATTTTTAGGGTGATTAAAACAGTTTAAATAAAACAGTGAAAAAAAAAGAAAAATTGAAATAAAGTAGGTTAACGGAGTAAAGAGAGATTAAAGACTGAAAATATTTCTGCGAGCAACCGTACTTTAGCAAATATCAGTTGAATATCGGTCTTCTTTGACTCTCCCTATATCCCTCAATACAACACTGTTCTTACCTATAACTACATATAATTTGTTTCCAGTCTGACTGTTTGCATTGTGTTATTTATGTCAGTCGCTCACGTCATCTGTCTAGCCATTTCCAAACGCTACGGTTAGGATGGATTCCAGTCAAACCAGACGACGAAAATATCAGCGGCTTTTGGACCTTCTAAACTTGTTTTTTTTATTCCTGGGCAGGTTATTACGGCCGATTTTATACGCTTAGAGCAGTATCTTACGGTTTGTTTTCTCATGACACACGAAAATGTAACTCACTCATTAATTGTCAAACTACCCTTTAACTCGATGGCGATTCTACAATACTCTAAAAAGTAACAGAGACAACATGAGACTATAATCTTTTTATATCTAATTCTTCTGTACGTGGGCTTGTCACTGAACTCCCCCTAAACTCCCTGATCCTCCTGGATCAATTTTGATGATTTTTTGTGTGTTTGAGTGGGTCCCTGGATAGTTTAGATTCACAATTGGACCCGGTAGGTGGCGCTGCGATCGAGTTTTAGGAAACAGGATAATGTCTGTCTTGTTTGCTAGTGTTAGCTTTTGATAATATATTTCATTTATTTAAACATAGTTCATACACATTTCAAACCAATAAAATAGAACAGATAGAATTGAAGTAATTACCCATTCGACTACATACTTAAAATAAAGGTGCATTTAGGATTCAGGCAGTATGGACTACACGGAGAAATTAAAAAAAAAACCCACATAAATAACACATTCTGGTGCCCCTAACAAAATCGCCTTTGAAAAAACGATTTCTAAGAAAGTAAAAGGCGTTTAGTGATGACAAATGGCCGTAGAACACAGAACCCATGGCGACCACAGTTGTCCATAAATTCGTCACTGGCACAACGCCAGCCGCGCCGCGTTAGCGCCTGAAGTCCAGCATTAAGATGTATTATACATTTGTTTGTATGTGCAGCTTCTTGGACGTATGGGAACGAATCTGGCTGTTAACCAACATCCAAATGTCCAATTGTATACTTGGGCTTTCCAATACATCATAAAAAACAACATCAATAATAGTAACCATTGCTGAGGTACTATTGTTAGGTCCTTAAGACATAGCATAGCTTGTTTAGCGGTTAAAAGCTGCTCCAGTAAACTCTTATAGACGATCATCATCATGAAAAAAAATACAGTCGACTTGAGAACCTCTTCCTTTTTTGAAGTCGGTTAAAAATAACCTTAACGGATCCATCCGAGAGTTACTTGTTCTTCCCGTCATCGTGATATTTTTTTTTGTACTGATCACGTTACCTTCTTGGAGATATTGAAGGTCAACGTTGTCATTTTTATATTGTTATTTTTTTACGAAAACACGTTTAAAATGTTATTACTTAACTTAAAACCACCCATAAGCACAATGTTTTGCGTGCGTTACAATAATTTTCACACCAAAAATAAAAGTCTTTTCCCAGCATAAAGTTAGTTAGTTTGATGTACAGAATGCATAGATGACGGCTTCTTGAAGGATCTTGTTACATCCTGTATGTAGGTTAAAAAAACTAACTACCCCATTGGTCTCATGGTCGCAAGCGCGACTGCTGAACGTGGGGTCCTGTCTTTTTGCATCTTGTTTCTCCAACCTCTCTCTCCATCTTTTTAACAATAGCAGAAGCAGAATAGGTATTGTGTGGTCCATATCTATTTCTGCTTTGCATTATCTATGACTGCTATTTCTCTGGTACGTTAGTGAAGAATGTATCGGAATTTTACAAGGCACGGCGACGTGTGACTATGATGACGATGATACGACGACGATGTTACGATACGGTAACGTAAATTTGCACGTTATGTCAACGCATCGTGCCGCGTTACTGCACCGTTCCACGTTGACGACGTCGTGACGTGGAGTTGTGGACAGGCCCTAACAGCCTGGAGTTTGAAAAGTGGCGGTGTGATTCCCTCGTGCCTCGGAAAGCACGTTTAGCCATTGGTCCTGCGCCTAGATCTCTCTCCGGTCGTGTCGGATTGCCGTCCCATCGGACAGTGAGAGTGAGGGAAAAGAGAGTGCACCTGTGTCTGCGCACAAACTTGTGCACGATAATATCTCCCGCGGCGAAGGAGACTAGTCCGTTGAAATTGTCCGTCATGACCGACACATGGCTTGGAGGACTATTATTATGTAAGTATAGTTCATCGCTGCACATACGATACGATAGAAGGACAATTCAAGCCGAATCCTTCTCAAGGAGATAGGCACGTCCTATTCTGAGCGTGCTCCAAATTAGCTCCAGAATACAATAGCGAGTTTTTCAGTGCGTAAATCAGCATTGGAATAAATAGGACTCCTTTTAAAGGACTGTGAGTAACGAAATAGAGGAGTGTCGGGGCGTTAAGTGCGGCGCACACTGGCGACTCGCCAACTAAACTGATGGATTTATAGTGTGCGCTGTTACTTATACACCGCTATTATCGGCTGGCACTAGGCTTGCGGTTGGGTTTGCTTGTAGTGTGGCGAGATTTTGGATTGTAAAGTTAGGCTATATGTGCTTGTTATTGTGAATTTGAGCGGCTTAAAAAAACATTTTTTTTAATGACTGTCTTTTGTCTTTTTTCGCTTTTCCCGTAATGTATAGTTCAATATGTTCTAACATTCGTTTTAATTGCAATCCCACCTATTCTCTGCCATCCATTAAGTATCTTGCTAAAATGCTGGAGCCTCGGGCATTCTATTTTTTTTTTCTGTTTTACTTACTGTGCAAGAAAGCCCCAGTTCATGTGCAGACGCCAGCACATCAAGCTACTACAATCTGTCAAATTTCTTTACTAGATTTTCAACTTTATTGCTGAAGCATTAAGGTTCAAGGTTGATAGGGACGATTTGACAGTTTCTGGTAGCTTGATGTGCTGGCGTCTGTACAAATATCCTTACAAAACAAGCTTGCATGGTACTTTTATTTGTACCCAACTGTCAACCTATAGGTAAGTGCCAAAGAAATAATTTCTCGCGCATATCCTTAAGAAAATAATTAATATCAATTAGTTAGAATAAATTAAAATAAAAATACTTAAACAACGATCTACATGATCACGACACACTACACTGATGTGTATAGCGTACGCACATAAATTCGTCAGGCGAACCCTGGCGCTCAGCCAATAGCTACTGCCAATAAAGCCTTAGCTGCAGCTATAGGAATATCATGTAATCCTGTTTATCTATTTGCCGTTTATAATTAACTGCAAACAAATATCATTTGTTTGTTTGTCGTTGTAAACTGTTTTACGCTCGGCGTGATTCGGGATTGGTTGACAAGACAGTTATAACACGTCATCATTAGTCATCATTATTTCAGCTGAAAGACGTCCACTGCTAGATATAGGCCTCCCCCAAGCACCTTGTTCTACGAGCAACCCTGCCAGCTGCCACTTAAATTTGGCAAGTCTTAGGATTTATTTGATAAGACACGTGCCATTATCTAAATCATGAAAAAGAAAAAAAATATTGACGCAGAAACACATGTATTATATATATAAAAAAAAGATTAAGTGCGAGTCGGAATCGCACACGAATGGTTCAGTACCACCCATAGATTTAGAAAGTTTTTTACATTTCTATGAGTACCATCGTACAATATTCAAACATTACATTTTTTTAAACACGTTTCTTGTATGGTTTTGTTTCTTAATTTTATTTTGATTATTAGCTGTTACAGCGGTAATTGTAGTGTACGCTCTGTGAAAATTTCAAGTGTTGTGTCCTATTACGGTTCAAAAGATTCAGTCATTCCTATTTATAACAGTCCTGTGGTAGACTTGACTAGATACCTATGTACTTAGAAAACACAGATAAAAGATGTAGGTATACAAGGTGGAGACGACAATACAAAAATAAATTTTGTTAAACTACGTATATCTAATTATGACGATCCCAGTCTGCATACGAAGATTCAACCAAAAATAACCAATAGGTTAGTCCCCATAACTAGTCAACGATTTGCAAAACCTATTTAGTTTGTTTGAAAAAAAACACTTTTTTAATTTCGAAGCTAGGATTTATTTGGTAGTGCTAAAATACTCCAGATATTGCCAGTTTATTTTTTAAATTTACTGTCGTATCCACATTGTATACGACAAAAATGAGTTCAACTACAGAACCTCGGTTTGTGAGCCTCATAATCCCTATAGACATCCTCTAAACTGGATCGAAATACCTAACAAAAAAACAGGATTAAAGTCTTCGCGAAATGTGAGTATACACGTTTGCCTAACGTTCACAGTCTGATTTCAGTCTCACTCAGTAATTTTTGAAAAGGTATTGACACTTGTTTGTCACAGAGATGAGACTGCGACTAGATTTTGAACGTTTAAAAATACCTTCAGGTGTGATGTTATGTATATCTTTGACTTCTTTAACAGAAAAAAACAGTTAAAGAAGTCGATACATATGTATTTTAGTCTCATTTCTCCCCTTAAAGAAAGACCATACCAAAAATCGTGACCCCAGACGTCACCACTTAAACTTATGCCAATAAAAAAGCGCACAAAAAATCAACTTAACTAGCTACAATCACCATCCATTTGTGTACTAATAACCATAATAAATGAGAAAGCAAAAAGTACTTAACTGCACAATCTATCGAGAGGTTGAGGTCAATCAAACAAGCGATCTATAAAGTAACAAGCGAAAATCATGCAAAAAAATCTCTCTAACGTGTGAAATAGATGTTTCTATTTTAAAAAACTAAGTGCGAGTAGGACTCGCCCTCTGATGGTTCCGTCTCAGAGCTGTGCCCAGCTGCCCGCAGCTAGCTACAGCCTATAAATTTCCAATTCCGGACTGAAGGAATAACTAACCATTTTAGTTGAAAAACTCCCACACATTCCATCTGAAAATGTAAGTTTTCAAGCACAATATTGACAGATTAAGGTACACACGGCTACACATCAAGCTATACAAAACCAGTATTAACTGACCGCTCATTGTGAGAAAATATCATACAAAGTGAGGCCAAGACAAAGTGGTTTTGTATAGCTTGACGTGTAGCCGTGTGTACCATGGTATTTTAAGATTTCTTATAGGCTTTCCGGTTATCTATAAGTAAAGAACAATTATATTACTTATCAGTATTTTTTTCAAAATTTTCGGCTCAGTATAGTTTCGTAGAAAAGGGAGGATGGTAAAATTTCATCTATTTTCTTAAATTACATTTAAAACTATTTATTTAAATAAGAGAAACAAATATTTGAGCCTCTCAGAACATCAGAACGTGGTTTTTCATTGATATATCAAACGGTATAGTTTACAAAACTCTTTTAAAACGTTCTAATTTTCCGTCTAGTCGTGATTTACATAAATTCATATGTGTACCACATGTCCACTTAATTGATCCTGTAGATTCAGAGCAAATCGGCTGTAACTGACGGACAGACCGACAGGTACACGAGTGATCCTATAACCATTTTTTTTTATTATTCAGACGTAAGGAACCCTAAAAACTATGAAGAAAAGAGCTTAGTCGGTTTAGCAAAACATCGTTTGTTGTAAACTTTATAATCATCCATGAATCCTTTTCTTTGTGCATGGATGAAATTGAATCAGGTTTTGTATGGAAATAATCTTGGGAGTTCGCGAAGAATATTGGCAGGACGGTTTTTTGTTCAACAATTGGTGTTTTTCTTGCACTCTGTATTGTTTGGGTACAGGTCATCCATTAGTTTACAGTTCACTTCCCAGAAAACGACATGCCTATCTGTCCGAGATTTTTTTGTTAGCATAGATAGCAGCGTTTTCCTTTTTCTGCATTATCCAATAGGTAAGCCTGATGGTGATGAAACCTTCTTCTTAGAAAGAAAGTACGTTTATTTGCGGCAAACAGAGAAAAAGCACAAAAAAGAACAAGTTGGGGGAAAATATGTTGGATATTCTTCTTTTCGTGTCGATTGTATGTACTTTTCCTCTTTTTTTTTTTCGATATGGCGTCTCTCAGTTCAAGCTCATAGGTACAGGTACAGGTGGTGGGTATAGGTAGGTACTGCGGCATCCACAGGTATGCCTTAGTAAATTTAGGCCTCCAGCCAGGGCTTAAAAAACTTAAAAACTAAGCGACTACACGCTAAGGGTACCTCCTGTGGGGTACGGACCTCGGATTAGGACGTCGCTGGGAGAGGGCAGCAAGGGACAGGCTGGGAGAGGGCAGCAAGGGACAGGCTGGGAGAGGGCAGCAAGGAACAGACTGGGAGAGGGCAGCAATGGACAGCCTGGGAGAGGGCAGCAAGGGACAGGCTGGGAGAGGGCAGCTAGGAACAGACTGGGAGAGGGCAGCAATGGACAGCCTGGGAGAGGGCAGCAAGGGACAGGCTGGGAGAGGGCAGCAAGGGACAGGCTGGGACAGGGCAGCAAGGGACAGGCTGGGAGAGGGCAGCAAGGGACAGGCTGGGAGAGGGCAGCTAGGGACAGGCTGGGAGAGGGCAGCAAGGGACAGGCTGGGAGAGGGCAGCAAGGAACAGACTGGGAGAGGGCAGCAATGGACAGCCTGGGAGAGGGCAGCAAGGGACAGGCTGGGAGAGGGCAGCAAGGGACAGGCTGGGACAGGGCAGCTAGGGACAGGCTGGGAGAGGGCAGCAAGGGACAGGCTGGGAGAGGGCAGCTAGGGACAGGCTGGGAGAGGGCAGCAAGGGACAGGCTGGGAGAGGGCAGCAAGGGACAGGCTGGGAGAGGGCAGCAAGGGACAGGCTGGGAGAGGGCAGCTAGGGACAGGCTGGGAGAGGGCAGCAAGGGACAGGCTGGGAGATGGCAGCAAGGAACAGGCTTGGAGAGGGCAGCAATGGACAGGCTGGGAGAGGGCAGTAATGGACAGGCTGGGAGAGGGCAGCATCGGAATTAGGTACTCTTCCTCATTATTTTTTTATATTGTTTGAGCCCAGTAGGCCAGTAGGGGGCCACGTTGATTGCGGCATCAGTGGCATCCTTTAGTTAATCCAAGGTGCCGGTAAACGAGCACCTAGGACACTCGAACAAGTGGGGCACGGTCTGAAATGATAGTGACTCAGTGAATGACGTGATATCGTCCCGTTGGTTTTTGCGGTCAATTGAAGACACATCATCATCTGTGAGGTCTGTCTGATCTTAGGAGATCAATCGGTAATCATTATAATTATATTCTTGAACTTCTTATGTCCATTTGTGCAGATTTTTTTCTCTTTCTTTCATTACCCATCTACAACTACTGTCTGTTCGATTCTCCAAACACATCTTTTGCTACGCTTCTTATACAATCCGCCATCTCTTTCCAACATTCATTCACAGATTTTCCTTCCATATCCTTCATTTCAATCATCTTTCTACCATTTGACTCTTTAACATACTGGCACATTCCTCTTTTTCTATCATACGTTGTCGTACTGTTACTTTCAGTGAACAATTAATTGAAGATCAACAATTCTATGTGTTGCAAGAAAATGAGTTGAAACTTGAAGAGCAGTCAGTGGTGGCCTAGTGGTAATGACCCCGACTTACAAGTTGTAGATCGTAGGTTCGAACCCAGACAGGCGCTTTACTTTGTGTAAATTATTTCATCACCGCTGCTCTCAAAACGGTGAAGGAAAACATCGTGAGGAAACCGGCATGTCCTAGAACCAGAAATTCGAAGACATGTGGCATCTACCAACCCGCACTGGGCCCGCGTGGTGGATTACGGCCCACTCCCTCTCACAGAGAGGAGGCCTGTGTCCCAACAGTGGGAACGTTATAGGCTGATAATGAGTTAAACTTATTAAAAGGTAAGTTTTTTGAGACCAAACTGGATTTGTTTTTAATGAGCTTGCAGAAAACCAACTGTACCTACATAAAGATTTTTTTATGAATACAGCACCGAAATCCTTGCTAGAATAAAAAATATATAGTAGGTAGTTATGTAATGAGACATTCGTGTGTGGTCCAGCGGTTAGCTACAGACTCAATTTAAACTATTGTTATGTGTAATTATCTAGTTGTTTTCAAATCTAAATTGAAATTGGAGATACTTGCCTGTTCTAGAAAAAATATAGGCTGAAATGTAGGAGTTTATTCTATGGAGGAGCAATCAAGAAGGAGATAATACCTACTACGCTTATCTCTGAGCAAACGTACTACTTAGTTTTTTTTTTAATACGTTTTGAACCCCATATATTACCCCGTGTCGACACCCTTGCCCAATCTCATGTTCCTAGTACGGCGGGCTGTGCTGGCGCTGCTTCGACAGCTGCTGAGACCCTCAAGCGGCGCAAATACTATAACTTTATGGGTAACTAAAGTTTTGAGCCGTTTGGGGTCGGGTCATGGAGTCCGAGTCCCCTTTTTAAGGACATTTCTCGCCCACTGGTCGACTTCACGTGACCTGAGGGCTGGGTCCTTCTTTGGCCAAAGAGTTAGCATTGCCATTCAACCTGGCAATGCTGCCAGTCTTCTGGGCATGTGTCCGGATGATAGCGATGCGGACGAGTACTTCGAAGCCTAAGTGTCCATTTGTTTTTTTTTTTTATTTGTATAAGTAGTTAGTCTTATTAACTAAGTAGATATCAATATAGCACGTCTGTTTTCTTTAGCACAATAAAAAAAACGTGATTAGGATGTCCGGTTAGACTGGAAGCCGACCCCAACGTAGTTGGGAAAAGGCTAGGCATTGAATTGGAATTGATTGATTTTCCAGGAAATTAAAAATTTTCTTACGTTTTTTGGTTTGCAGGTTGTCTAACCGACCGACTCTATTTTTTTACAAGCTTTTATTTAACTTGCGATGTATGTATGTTTGTTCGGGTGGACTCTTGCAACTCAATTTTGAAGGAGATATCTTCAACCGATTGAGCTGAAATTTTGATGGAACATTAAAGAACATTTAGAACACACACACACAACACACACACACACCCCAACACACACACACACAACAACACAACACACACACACTTAACACACTTTTATTTATTTCTTATCAGGTTTAAATTATTTTAACTTTTTAGTCCTTTTTATTAATAAGTAATAAAAGTTTGTTTTTAAAAAGTATTTTTTCTTTTCATTTTTTAACACAAAATACATAGGTAAGCAAATAACTTAGTTTAATTGAATGTTAGCATGATTTTGCGTTTCCAGTAATCATTGGCATTGCCATTGCAGTGGATAAAGGGTTAATCGACTGCATTTTGGCTGCCCATCGCAGTCCACTGCTGGACATATGCCTATCCCAGGCTGCGCCATAACGCTATGTTGGTTACTCCGGATAACTTCATGCAAAGAAACTCCGAGCACAGTAAGTATTTCTTGTAAGATCAGGTTCGGCGATATTTTTGCCAGCGGGTGCGTTTCTCCAGCGGCGATTTTTTTTTTTGTGCACTGTACTTTCAACGCACATCTTAGCGCCGAGTGTTAAAAATCCAACAGCGTGTTTTCTTGATGCCCTAGGATGCGCTCTGTTCGATTCTCAATGCTTTGCTCAACACCGAGAGTTGAATATCCAATGCGCAATAAAATCCTGCTGCAATATTTTTCCGACTATGCGAACGTGGGCTGATTATTTCGAAGCAGAACTAATTTAAGATAGAAAAAAACGTTACCGTCAATTCAAAATAACGGCTTTTGTTGATGGTTAGACTACAAGTCGACTAAAAACTATTAGAGGTTAACTAGACATCGGTTTATTGATGATGGGGACTAACTCCCAATTTCTCTGGGGCCTAAAAAGGCCACTTTTGCAGAATCATAATAGGATAACAATATGAATCATATTAAAAATCATTCACAACTGACAATTCATGATAATAATATGATCTGTGTGCAATTCATATCACAATGAAATAACATTTAAACTGTAGAAATAAAAAACCAATTTGATTAATAAAAACTGTAATTAAAAAGTTACCGATAAAATTACGTTTTTTATTTTTTTCATGCGGCAATGTTTACACCAAATATGAAATGAAATTTTACGAAAATTAGAGGAATAGCTAATGATCTGTTGGTAATTCAGGAATTGAATAGCTTTTAGAGGTATTGCTTAAAGTGGCCTTTTTAGGCCCCCAGACTTTTAAAAAAGTCTCTTTGTCACCACAATCGTTTTGCCCTGTTGGTCTCGTGGTCGCAAGCGCGGCAGAGGGTTCGATTCGCAGGTCGGGCAAAGTGTTTTAAAGTTTTTCCATTAGTTTCTTACTAACAGCCCGGAGTTTGGATTTGGCGGTGTAATACTCCCGGTATTACATCGCCAAATCCACACTCCGGGCCTGCCTGCCTCGGAAAGCACGTTAAGACGCTGGACCTGCGCCTGATCTCTCTCCGGTCGTGCTGGATTGCGTGCCGACTCATCGGACTATGTGAGTGAGAGAAGAGTGAATCCACATGTGTCTGCGCATACACTTGCGCACTATTACATCTCCCTCGCCGAAGGCTAGTCTCCGTTGAGATTAGCAGCCATGACCGAAACAACTTACTATACAGGACAAAAAGGCAATGCAGAGGGCTATTTCGTAGGAGAACCAAGGTTATCGACATAGGCCGCAGTATTTCCAGTGGGCTGGGCACATTGCTCACAGAACGGAGTTCGCGTTCTAGAGTGTCGATCGCGTGCAGGAAGACGTAGCGTTGGAAGGCCTCAAAGTAGACCGCTGACCCTGGTAAGACCGTAGGAATCCGCTGGATGTGAGAACTGCAGAAAAGGTCTGTGTGGTGTGGGTGCGTTAATAGGTGTGTGTGGTGGTGTGGTCTGTGTGTGGTCGTTCAAAAGTACCTTTTATGTGCCTATTTGAAATAAATGATTTGACTTTGACTGTGTGGTGTGGTGTGGTGTGTGTGGTGGTGTGGTGTTTGTGGTAGGTGTGGTGTGTGGTGTGGTCTAGTCTGTGTGGTGGTGTGGGTGTGTGGGGTGTGGTATGTGGTGTGTGTGGTAAGGTGTGTGTGGTCTGGTGGAGGCCTATGTCCAGCAGTGTGACGTCCTTTAGCTAAGATGATGATGATGATGATACAGGATAAATACAGATTGATAATTAACGGCGATTTTAATGCGTTTGTGAATATCGGCGTAAGTTGAGCACAATTAAGGTGTAAACTTTGCTTAAACTTATAGAATATAATAGAATACTCTTTATTATGTACCTACACCATATAAGTAATATATTACAGACATAAATATAGAAATTTTACAACGGGTGACACAATGGGCGGTCTTATCGCATAGAGCGATCTTTTAAAGACAACTTTTACGAGGAAGGACAGACAAATACTAGTCTGTAGTGTACTATTTACATCTATCTATATATATATATATACATATATAAAAGAAAGTCGTGTTAGTTACACTTTTTATAACTCAAGAACGGCTGAACCGTTTTGGCTGAAAATTGGTGGGGAGGTAGCTTAGAACCAGGAGACGGACATAGGATAAATTTATTTTTATTTAAGACTTTTATTTACTTATAGGAGTAGGGTAGGAGTAGTGTAGGAGTAGGTTAGGAGTAGGTCAGGAGTAGGGTAGGAGTAGGGTAGGAGTAGGTTTGGAGTAAGGTAGAAGTATGGTAGGAGTAGGGTAGGAATAGGGTAGGAGTGGGGTAGGGTAGGTGGTAGGACACCACGCGAACGAAGTAGCGCCGGGCAGCTAGAAATAATTTATATGGCAAAACAACGTTTGCCGGGTCAGCTAGTATGTAATACAATTAATACATACGTAAATTAATTATATCATATAATAATCTATCATTTATCATCGTGATGATTGTTTTTCTGCTATAAAACTCTAAACAAAATAGTTATAAAGCTACGGTTTTCCAGAACAGCTGGCCTAAAAAAAGCGTCTGCAATTTGCCGGCGAATGACGTCATTGAAACGTTATTTACGAAAGTAAGTTGGTGTTTCCCTAGAGCGTTTTTTGACACCGTAAAGTCAAACCCCGCTGCCATTATTTCCATGACAGCCGTAGCTGTGGCCGTTATTTGCCGGCCACCTGTATACCGGCTCAAATTGGTTCACAATAACATCGAAGATAGCATCATGATCAGTCTGTAATGTTCCCACTGCTGGGACACAGGCCTCCTCTCTGTGAGAGGGATTGGGCGTCAATCCACCACGCGGGCCCAGTGCGGGTTGGTAGATGTCACATGTCTTCGAATATATTTGATTCTAGGACATGCCGGTTTCCTCGTTTCCTTCACTGTTTTGAGAGCAGTGGTGATGAAATAATTTACAAAAATTAAAGCGCCTGTCTGGGTTCGAACCTACGACCTACAACTACGAACTAAGATAGTATACCTACATTCAAAGTTACTTAGTTGCTCTATGCCCAGCCCTTTAATTACCCATTTTACAGCGCGAGCGAAAGCATGCATTCCTTAAACAACTTCGAAACGATCAATAAATAACCCATCTATGTTTACGTAGTGAGCAAAACACCATAATTTGATCGCCAATCATAAATATACATCTTTTAATAGCAAAGGGAGTATAATAACAAATTTAATTTCAGTGAGCATCCGACATCGAACGCCTCAGGTGCATTTCAGCCAACCACAAGCAAGCGCAGGATCTATCGACCAATAAAACCGCTCGGGAGATATCGGCATTCATCGGCAATCGACGCACGGGCGGAAAATGGAGATAAATCTGCGTGCGCGGACGCAGATGTTTGTGACTATATTAACTTGTTCTATACCGTGCTGCGTTTTTTATGGATTTAGGTCATGCGGCGTGATAGGTGTAGCGCGATTGTTTGCAGAAACACCTGTGCGCCTTAGTATACAAGTCTTTTCCGTAAGTTCATGATACGAAACAAGTCCGGTTATTGATCAAATTATTTCCATAAAAAACTCAAACTCAAAGTATTTATTTCAAATAAACCAACTACAGGCACTTTTGAATTGTCAAGGAGTCGATCAGTCGGAAAGATGAAGCTAGTTGCCCAAAGCGTTGTAGGTACCTAGGTACCTATGGAGAATGGTCAAGAAACTCCACGGACACTCTTTTAAATCAATGTTCCTAGATCTTTTTTAAATACCAACAATACATATAGTAGGTTACTGGTAAAATAATATTGAAACTTCCGAAAATTGATGTTTTTCCAAATGCAAAGCATCGAATAGGTTTACTTTTTTAAAGACTTTTTCTAGTTGGTGTCTACGGAAATTTAATTGCTTTTCAGGGGAGCCTGGAGAGCAATCCAAATTCAGTAGAGGAACCTTCTATAGTGCATACAATGCCAATGCTCGTTATAACTACTTCTCAAACATCGTCACGTGGGTTGTCATTATTTCCTGCACTTTTAAAAACAAAAGCCGTTGTGATGTAAGAGTCACTCAGATGAATAGAAACATGCATAATTCTTTCTTTTTCTATTTCTTTTATGCATCCGTGTTTGATTCACTGATTGGCAAATAAAAGTACGATTTTAACTCAATCTCCTGAAATTTAAAAGGAAATAATATTTTGTATGGCTGAAGATTAAATAAAGGAGTGTATCAAACTCAAACCCATATTTCAAATAAACCAATTACAGGCACTTTTGAATCGTCAAGGTCGGTCAGTCAAAAAGATGAATCTAGTTGCCCATTCCAAAGCATAGGTACCTATGAAGAAGAACGGACAAGAAACTCCATGGACACTCTTTTAAATCATAATAATATTGTTACAAAGTATTGGTTACATCATTCATGTTCAAAATTATGCATGTGAGAACGATGCAGAACGTTAAAAGCGTCCGTAATGAAAAGATAAAAAAAAACAATTCAGGTATTAAATTAAATCAAAATAAGCCATGGCAGCAAAGAGTTGACCAGTCCCTACTGACATGACGGCGCCCGTTCACGAACATAACGCATAGATTAGCACCATTCAGCTCAACCATTTTGAAGGTAGCTAAATGATCCAACACATGCGCCACCATCAGCGAGACATTAGAGTGAGCATGACCTACTCTCAGCCGCCAAGGCACATTCAAGTCAATGAAAGACGTACCCAGTAAATGGTAGCTTTATAGTATGTACTCACATATCTAATCACTAACAACTTTATTTAAAAAGTTACTAAAAGTTATGGGACGTTTAAACGTCAGAAATGTATGGTTTAACAGTCGCTAATCATTACTTAACTTTGAGTTGTACACACTACACTTGTAATAAAACGCAAAGAAATATGAATTTAATCTCCTGAAATTCAAAGAAAAAAAAACCATTTCAATGGCTGAAGATTGAATAAAAGAGTTTATCTATTTGTGGCTAAGTAATAACAGCCGCACGGGTCGATCGATCAGGTTAAGCTACCGCTACGCTACGCTTGCCGCGGTTGGTCCGTGGATGGGTGACCATTTTCACAAACCAAGACCCCTCCGTGCCTCGGAAAGCACGTTAAGCCGTTGGTCCCGGCTGTCATTCGTGGATCTTTGACAGTCGTTACGGGTCGTCAGTAGCCCGAAAGTCTGACAACCAGTCTTACCAAGGGGTATCGTATTACCCAGTCACTGGGTTGTGGAGGTCAGATAGGCAGTCGCTCCATGTAAAATACTGGTATTCAGCTGCATCCGGTTAGACTGGAAGCCGACACCAACATAGTTGAGAAAAGGCTAGGCAGATGATGATCTAATTATCAAGTAAAAAGGAATTAATCCTTACATGTAAAAAGTATTAATAAAACACATCTATGTCTGTCTGCTCGTTAGTTTAATAATGATTGTTACATTTGGATAATGTCAGTGATGATCTTATTAAATCAAGTTGGAAGATTGCCTTTCTATGTATAAGGCAAAATAAAGAGTTTGTTTCAGCCTTTCTATTCAGAGTGGTCAGATAGGAAACGCCCACCTCATCTTGTTTTTAAAATATGATTGACATGTAAAAGTGTTTGTACAAACCAACTAGCTTACAGAAATAAAATTATTTATCAAAATCGTTATTTTATGTATATAAACACACATACACACACACACATGTATGTTTTGTGTAACTATTTACACTAGGTACTAAATTATATCATTAAATGACTCACTAACTATACAAATAAATACAATAACAAAGGGAGACTTAGACGTCGAAGTACTCGTCAAATATTTATTTATCAAAATAAATAAATAAGTATTTCAGAAAAATGTTTTCCGCGATCAGAAACTAGTACAACTATTTAATAATCTGTGCTAGTACACAATAAAATAGAGTATGCGTTCTCTATTATCCACTATATCTATGAATTCTAACTGTAACTGCCGGTCGATTCTATAAAAATGTCACCGTGAAAACTCAAGTGAAGTGAGCTTGATGTGAGTTGTCAGTAGTGTCAATCCCTAGCATTATTTGCAATGACAGCTCACTCCACGCTCACTTCACCTAAGTTTTCACGGTGAGATGATTTCAGAATCGCACTGCAGTACAGTAGACTCGACCATTGCAGCCTCTGTATCTACTGGGATATACGTAGAAATAAGTCAAAAAAGTGTCGATAAACATAAAAGATTTAAAACGACGACCGGGGGTAATAGTCCTGTCGTATCCTCAGCTGTTCCTGACCATGACTGTGTATTGAACAGAATTTACATACGAACTGAAAAATCAACTTTAAACTTTCTTTTTTTCATTTCTTTGTACTTTTTGTTGTTTTTTTTTTTCATTTTTATTCCTTTTTTTGGAATCTATTAATTTCCTAAACTACAGTCCAAAAACAACCTCAGTGAGGCAGAAGCCGACTACATAAACTAAACCTTCTGCAACTTCCTGCTCTATGCCACAGACTCGCAAAAAGCGTTGTATAAAGTAGTTTTATGCTTTCAGCATGCTCATAGCCATGAAACGTGACATATAACCGAATAACTGTACGTCAGTCGGCAGACATAATCGTGAATTAATGACTGAACACTAGACACCAAAAAAAAAAAGCTAAAAACGCTTACACACTACCTGAGTTTAGCGGTTCTATAACTTTATCGCTCCGTCTCTCTTTTATACGGTGTGGGAGAGAGAGAGATGGGTGTCGGATTAGGATTAGTTAGCTCAAGTGTGTATGATTTGTGGTTAAAATTTTAAGATTTTTGTGCTATGTAAGTAGTTAACGAACGTGAAATTATCATTAATTTTGTTTTTGGTTGCAATAAAAGTTCGGGGGTTTTATTAATTGGTTTTTGTAACTATTTTATTTTATAGGATGCTCAGTGATGATAAAAAATTCTGTAGTGTCACCCACACTACAGATTTTTTTTTTTTAATATCATAACACCCCATTAAAAACTTTAGGTTAAAAGCTCACTAAAATCAAAAATAAAAAATCAAATAACTTTGCAAAAAATATAAGACATTTTGCATTTCGCGGGTTACGTATACAAGGTGTAAGCGATAATACGACAGTAAATTAAACTGTGTATATCTAATGATGTTCCTAGTATGTACACGAAAATCCGATCAAATATATCTATAGTTCAGTCGCTATATGTAGTCAAAGATAGGCAACACCCATAGTCGACCCGTACGTAGGTACTAGTTTGTTTGAAAAAATAACTTTTTTATTTTCGACGCTTGGATTTATTTAACAGTTCCAAAGTACTGTTAACATGCATTAGCATTGTCAGTGTTTTCATTTATTGTCCTATTGTTGTCTCCAATTTGTATTATTATGCTAAAGTACCGTTTAACAAGTTCTCAACTTCAAATTGTCAATACAGAAACCGCGGCAGATGATAAGTTACCTATAGCTACAGCCCGGTGCTGTGGAAAGATCGAACAGCACTCTAATAGGCTAGATGCTTAAAAAAATCTAATTAGTCCGTCAGTTAGATTATCAAAAAATATTGTACCCGTATTTTTTCTTTGGTCAATTATATAAAAAATGATGAAGATATCGCCCGTTAAAGTTCCGCGTGACGTCACGCCTGGCTACACTTTTTAGCAAGGCGGGACGTCGGGAGTTACGATCAACTTATAGAAAAAAATTATATGTTTTTCTATAAGTTGATCGTAACTTTGTAAATTATAAAAATGAAAAAACTACTGTATTTTATTGAAAATCGAAATATCCTGAGATTTCCAAAATCCGCCCGCAATCCTGTTAGCTGTCTAAAAATCCTGAAATCTCAGGACAAATCCTAAGGTATGGTAACCCTAAACACACACAACCTTACAACATTTACAGGCACTTTGAATTGTCAAGGGGTCGGTCAGTCAGAGAGATGAAGCTGGTTGCATCCATTTCAAAGCGTAGTAAGGTTCCTATGGACAAGAACGGGCAAGAAACTCTATGGACATTCATGAAATCATACTGAATAAAAAATAACCAATTACTTTGTATTTTCAAGCCCTACAAAAACGCTCACATAAAAATATAATCATAGAGCATGATGATCCGATAGAGGTTTCTCTGGACGGAAGATGTAATAAAATTTCAATTCCCAACCACAAAACCTATTCATAAATTACATCAGAACCGTTAATTAATTCCGAACACACGTAACAACGTGCAAATACCAGTAGTTAAGGTTTTAATTACACTGGCAATCAAATTTTATGTCTCTATCTCTTAGAGATACATCTAAGTATGTACAATGGTATAAACAAGTTTGCCATCAAGTAAATAACATAACCCACCAGTACCCATAAGTGCTTAGTAACAGACCGGAGTCTGGATTTGTCCCGTATGAAGGCAAAAGGCTCGCCCCTACTCTATGGGACTTTAACATCATCATCATCATCTGCCTAGCCTTTTCGCAACTATGTTGGGGTCGGCTTCCAGTCTAACCGGATGCAGCGGAATACCAGTATTTTACATGGAGCGACTGCCTATCTGACTTCTACAACTCAGTTACTGGGTAATACGATACCCCTTGGTAAGACTGGTTGTCAGACTTTCGGGCTTCTGACTACCCGTAACGACTGTCAAAGATCCACGAATGACAGCCGGGACCAACGGCTTAACGTGCTTTCCGAGGCACGGAGGGGTCTCGGTATGTAAGGATGGTCACCCATCCACAGACCAACCGCGGCAAGCATAGCTTAACTTAGCGTACTTATGGGACTTTAACATAACTAGCCAAATGTGGGGTACTATACAGGGTGGCAGAGAAATCGACGCGCAACATGTTACCATGAATTCACTACAGGATTCTGGAAAAGTTGAAATTTTTCGTCAGTTACAAAAAAAAATATTGAAAGAAAGAAAGAAAATACTTTTATTTGCGGCAAACATGACGCATAAAAAAGAACATAAACACACAAAAAAAAAAACAAATAACAAGTTGAGGAGTTGCTGTTCCATACATTTTGACAGCGTTGCACTTTTCTATGAAACAACAGTTTTTTTTTTTTTTGATAACCGACCTAATATTTCTACGCTATGGGTTTAGAGTCATGTGCTGAACTCATGGTTACAGTTTGCACGACGTCCTGGCACCCTGCAGGTGCCGCTCTGCCTACTCAGGCGTGATGTTGTTGCTTCACTACCCAAGAAACCCTTCATCATCATCATCAACCTTTTAGCGTTCCACTCCATCCTCGGCTACTCTTATCCAGTTACTACCAGCTACCCTGCGAAGACCGTCGCTTCACCCAGCCTGAGAGCCTATTCGCGATCTTCACTCAAGAACGTGTCTAGCCCAACGGCTATTAGTTCTACAGCCTTTATGAAGGTGGAAGATTTCCTTAAAAGGAAAAGTGGTTCCAGAGATCCCATGAAACAAATGAATGTCCAACTTATCCACCAACTCGCATTGTGGATTACGGCCCACTCCCTCTCACAGAAAGGAAGCCGGAGTCCCAGCAGTGGGAACATTACAGGCTGATTGTGAATATTTTTCATATAGGTACGCCTAGCCAAATTCAAGTTGAATCAAAACATTTTTTGATAGCTGTATGTATGTATGTAGATTGTGTATCATCACAGACTGTTTTAACATAATACATATGAATTTATAATTGAGAGTTATTGTTACATGACCGGGGAATTCCGACGCGTGCAGCAAGTATTACACGAAATTGAGGCAAGATTTTCTTGAAGGTGAATCATTTTTACTACGTTGTTATGCTCATTCCTCGTTCTTTGTATGAGAAGCGGCTTGTTCCTGGCTGTGTGATGATTACAGACAGTTTTTTTGAAATTCTTGACAGTCAGTTTTACCAAGGGGTCATCTTATTACCCAGTAACTGGGTTGTGGAGGTCAGATAGGCAGTCGCTCTATGTAAAATACTGGTATTCAGCTGCATCCGGTTAGACTGGACGCCGACCCCAACAAGTTGGGATAAGGCTAGGCTAGGCAGATGATAATGAATATTCTTGATATTTCTAATTCTGCTTGTGCTAATCTCTAATCCCTTATTGGATCTTCTAAACTGTTTGCTCCAATTATCTTCCATCTCTTAATTTTTGACCTGATATTAGGTTTTGGTTGCCTTGTTAGGCACCGTAAACATATTATCTAAATAACTTGTAGACTGGAAGTCTTTAGGACTCCGGACCCAGGTTGGCCGAAGCAAGGAAAACCTGTTCAGTACGAGATTCATAGACGACTCCGCTTTGGAGTGTAAATGCGGTGCTGAATAACTTGTAGATATTTAGATTACTCATTTCTGAGTTTTATATGAATGGTGGCTATAATCTAAATATTCCAAAATCAAAATATTTTATTTCACATAAACCTACATGGGCACTTATGAAACGTCAGAAGCTAGGTGCACGGTTCCAATTGGTCGTTTCCTATGGAGAAGAGCCGGCAAGAAACTTCACGATTACTATTTTAAAAATAATTGGCTTTTACAATGTTTTCGAATTACAGTAGGTATGGGAGGACAGCGTAGCCTTGTCAAGAAGTACCAATGTTAAAATATTGAAATTCAATTATTAACGACAAAAGTTCTATCAATGCATCTATAGCAAGTCGCACTACATCAGTGTTTCTTACACACTAGTACATTAAATATTAATAATTAACTGCGTTCATCTCACATAGACCGGTTCGTCACTACTGTGTCGCGGTAACAGCACATCCACACTAAGTACTTACTTTTTTATTTTATGTTTTTTTGTCTATATATAGAAAAAGAGGGCAGTAACACTTGCCTCCTAGGTTGTCAAGGCTGTTTGAGAAAAATATGTATCAGCGGGTTACTGGCGGA
Organism: Apamea sordens; assembly: GCA_945859715.1. Lineage (NCBI taxonomy): Eukaryota > Metazoa > Arthropoda > Insecta > Lepidoptera > Noctuidae > Apamea > Apamea sordens. Next base: position 17,271,618 of record OX244001.1, read on the forward strand.
GTCTGTGTTGGGCCTTATTTGGTGTTGGGATTTATTGACTTTAAAAATAATTGAAAGACTTATTTTATTTCATCTAGATTGTATTTTGTATGTTAAATTGTAACTATAAACGTTTTCCGGTATTATATAGATAGTTCTTTCTTTCAGATATCATTAAACTGTGGCCTAAAAACTTATTTCGGTAATGAGTCAGTCTTTGGTGTCTATTCTATTTTTTCGTCCGAATCAGGTTCCTCTTTTGGACTTATTATTTCGAATCTGCTTGCTAGACCTCAGCTCAGTCCATGCGGAAGAAGGTATTAACCCTCAGCTGTTAATTTTTTTTTTTTTTTTTTTGTTAAGAGAGTCAAGGTTTTATGCTAAAAACTAGCGCTTAGCAACCCGCTAGGACATAAGCGTACTGATGCTTGAACCTTTTGCTTCCGGTATTATAGTTTTGTGTATAGTGTATAGTACAGTCACGAGCAAAAGTATGTATACATTCGGCATTATTCAAACGCGATTTACTCCTTTATTTTTAAATGAAATTTTATGTTGTTACGAACATAGCATTTTCGAACCCATAGGTTTATGTAATGTGTTGTATTTCAACGTTGCATTCGTTATTTCATAAAAGTTGCCAAATGTTGACTTATTGGTGTTCGTGACTGTACTACTTACTACTACAAATTGTTATACTGAAAACAATGAACGTTTAAAGTATTCTATTTTTTTTCTATTACCTACTTATAAATGATAATTAATTTTATTTTTGTAAGTAGGTTTGTACAAACACTTTTTCACGTCAATCTTAATTTAAAAACTAGATGAGGTGAGCGTTTCCTATCTAAAGGCCGAAATAAACCAGAAGTCACAGTCTCTTTTAAAGTCCAGACATAATCTTGGTCAGGTAATGTGAAGTGAAATGGTCTTTTGACGAAAGAACAACACAGATAGAGTGCCAGTCAGTACACGCTTTAAATGTAGCAATATCCTTCAAAATCATTCAGATTATGATTCATAGTGTGTTTCGCAATTAGGATAAGGGTTAATAACTTGAATTAGAAGTACCACTAAAGGCAATTATGGTCTGATGACATAAAGAAAGTTCGAGGTGCAATTTGACCAAGAAAAGCGAAAAACAGGACAGAATGGAAACAGCTGGAACCGGGTATTCCGATTTGTAGTATAATTTTAAAAGCCTATTCTTTTAAAAAATTACAAATTACTTTGTAAATTGTTTATTTTATTTAATAATCTTTATCTTTATATATCTTACCCCGGGACTCAAAAGTCTTTAGGTACTTAAATTAATATACTTTTTTAAATTTTATTTAACTTTATTTGACAAGTATAAACTAGAATGCTGTCAGTCGGAATTATGACAGTCGGCCAAGTTGTGCCAAGATATGGTGGTTAATCAAAGTTAATGATAGATTAATTTTAAGTGACGTCTCCGAGTGCGGCAGTTAGACCTAAATTATGATTAGTATCAGTAATAAAAGCTTAGAAGAAATAAAAAAAAACTAATAGCAATAGACTCGCCCCTGACATAGAACTTAAACATACACCTACCGCCTTATGTCTGCTTATGACCCTGAACATAAATTCAGAGAAATTAATTGTTAACCAACTTCAATTATCCATTCAAATCACAGCGCGGTTTATAACACGTCAAATTGACTTTGCTTAACAATAAACCCGGAGTGTACATGCATTTGTTTTAAAGATTTTCTCACCAAGCTAAAGAATAAAAAGTTTCTAGCGATGGGGGTTATTGAAGAAATCAGCATAAATCTCCGCGCCATGGCATGGGGGCTCTCTTGGCACGCCGTGGGGGCGCAGTGCCAACGACTCTTCCGCTGGCCGACAGACAACAGACCCCAACGCAGAATATTTACACAACATAAATCTTATTGTTGTTGATTTATTTAGATTTGAATTTGGATGAAATAATCGGTTCTGGAAAGCAGTGATAGCAAAATGGTTAAGGCGTACACTGGCGGGGGAGGGCTAGTGAGTTTGGCTGGTGCACATACAGTGGCTTCCAAAAGTTAGTTGACATTTATCCACCTCAGCTGTGATACACCACAATATTATTTAAATTTCTAGTGATCCAAATGTTTGAACTACCATAACGTTTTATTGGGGCATGTTACATTGTCAATAATATCACGATACCGTGGTAATATTGATCGTATAATAGGCCGTATCACGGTATCGTGCTCTATACTTGAGATATCGCGATATTAGGATCGTGATAATATTGACAAATGTAACATGCCCCATTGACTAAGGGCTGATTTACCCAACGCCAGATAGTTTTATTCGAGGAATAATATTTTGAATTTTTGACAGTTCTTCCATACAAAATCTGTTAGACGTCAATTTTATTCCACGAATAAAAATTATCTGTCGATTGAATAATTAGCCTTAATTCGTCCTTTGACTTATCATAAAAAAATAATCAAGTAATCCCTTAGGAGGACCTGATTATTTTTTATATTTTAAATCATAATATTAAGCCTTCAGCTGAAGTGAAAAATGTCAACTAACTTTTGGTGGCCACTGGAGAAGAAACAGAACCTAAATGTTCTTCCTTCTTTGGTATCGTTCGTGGAATCATTGAGCTGCATAAGTTCTGAGTTGAGCTGCATGATTACTGAAAAAATTATGTTCGAAAATTTTGTCTGCTCAACAACGTAAAAATAACGCAATAAATGTTGTTGTCACAACTGTTACACTATCAAATTGAAAGTCATTGCTTTTGCTACGGATATGTGTTACGCAATTACCTCGCCTGTTAGCCAAAACATATAAGAGTAGGTTTACATCCAGCAGTGGACTGCGATGGGTTGATTTAATTGATATTTATAGACTTTATATAGAGCGAAAGAATACAGGGGCTCAATGTGATTACTTACGAGATGATGATTGCAATTATTTTCGCTTTCAAACTTCAAGACAGATTCCATCAGCATCTTGCCATGATTGAGACCTCAAGATGATAAGCAATATTATCAACTTTTTGCACTATTTTTCATCAAATTGCATCTGAAAGCTTTTTACTTTCAACAAAACATACGAATCAGAACACAATAAACAATCTCCAAAGCATAGAAAAAAAAAGTTTTCTCTTTTTTTTTTTACAAATTGACTTCCGATCCTCGATTTGCTAACGTGGAAACTACCTGTCCATCTCTAGAAGATTTTCTTGATTGACCGCTGCTACTACAACCGATTATATACCTTCTGTCTCTTTAAAGAAAGTCCAAAACGAATTACTCTTTAACTCACACGCTTCTTCGTCGTAAGTGCAGAAAGAGGAAAAGGCCAAATGGAATTTTATTTCTTAGTTGCTAAAGTGGTTTTTGCCATGTCAGTAGATAAATCTTGGGATGTTTTTGATAAGTTTTTTAAGGAGAATGCTTCCGTTAATAGAATTTTAATGAAGTAATGTCAGTGGCGGAGGTTGTGCATGTCATGCCCATCTCCTTACGTGCTCTGACGCATGGCCACTGGCTAGTCGGTACCGACAGCAAGTAAACTGGAGCAAACTTCTTGGTACTACTATTTTTTGTTTTTGTGGCATATAAACGTTAACAGTGACTTCTGAATGTTTAAAGTAATCAAGAATAAAAGAAACTGCCAACATAATTTGACAGCGTTAATTTTCGGTTAAGTACCTCTAAAGTTAATGAATATAAAGTTCTCTTTGTTCAGCATCCAAAATGGATCATAAGACCTTCACATCAATCTGCTTTGTCCAGCTTCACTAGATGCAGCTGAATGACTTTCACATGATAGAGTAAAACTCAAACAAAATTCTCAATTTATCATTAAAAGTTTGCACTTTCATCTCGAATCTGCTATCCGTACTTGAATGTGAGTGGGCATCTATATTTGCCGAATCTATTCCATCAAAGTGAAGATAATAATTACAGCGGTACAGTTATAGATCGAGATACGAGGAAGCCTCGATAATAATAAACCAATCCCCGAAAGCAAATGGGTTTAACAGCTTTATAACTAGCTGGTGCCTTGGTTTGCTTGCGTGATAACATGACACGACATAGGGAAGTGTCATGTGAAAGTTATCTTTTATCAGCAGTGGTATTCTGTATAAATATCACCGTGAAAACTAAGGTGAAGTTAGCTGTCATTCCACCTGACGCTAGGGATAGCTAGGGATTGACAGCTCACTTCCCAAAAATTTTCACGGTGATATTTTTACTGAATAGCACTGTTGATCATCGAAAATGGCATGCCGCTATCCGACCTGCCGATCAATTCTGTAAAAAACTCACCGTGAAAAGTTGGGTGAAGTGAGCTTAGAGTGATCTGTCAATAGTGTTAATCAATAGCATTTAGTTGAAATGACACCCCACTCCACGCTTTTTTTTTTTTTTTTGAGGATGGGAAATCATCAAATGACTCCTCCCGCTCTGGGTGGAGCAGAAGGGAGTGTCAGACTTTTACTGACTAAAACCCACCCGTGTTCCTTCCTTAGCCCTTTATGTTCCAGGGCAGCGGTAAACCCTTTCGGATGGTCCCGCTACCCTGGCACTCCACGCTTACTTCACCTAAGTTTTCACGGTGAGATGGTTACTTATAGCTATACAGAATGGCAAGGGCTTCGACGCGCAAACTGTAACCATTAATACAGAAAATGATTCTAGAACCCCAGAAATTTTTCGTCGGTTATCAAAAAAACATCAGAATAATTTCATAGAAAAGTGCAATACCTACGCGGTCAAAATGTATGGAACAGCTAATTTTTGTTTGTTGTAACCGAGGAATTTCAACGCAGGGTAGTTCAGAGTCATGCAGAATCCATGGTAACAGATTCCGCGTTGATGTCCCTACCAACCAGTATATCTTTCTCCTTCTGGAACAATGATGACATCAATACTCTCCTATAAGGCCCTAGGTGAAGTGCCACCTATGCTACCAGCTATTGACAAGTCAACAAAATGTTGACACTATTGAGTTCATTGACCCTGTCCTAGAATCCTGCATCGCGCAAGTAATGTTTCATGCAATTTTCTTCTTCTCCGTTGGAAGAATATTACAATTTCCTATCCATTGGAGGTTTATTTTATTCACGACTATTATAGCAATAACCCGTATGTGTAACCATATACACATAACATAACATCACGCCTGTATCCCCCGAAGGGCTAAGTAGAGGTGTACCTATAGTGACACATACAATTCTTAATGTTTTACCAAATATGTATGTAGGTATATAATGTAGTGGAGAGCAAGCAGCACTTTGATAAAAGTGACCCAAATGAAGTGCAACAGCCACACATTCTTTGTGGTCTACCTCAGCTTTCTAACAGTCGGGATTTCGATGTATCGCAAATTGCTGTTGAGTTCTAATACAAATTCGTGTTTTAATGTAAGTATCTGGTTCATGTGGTGGTCAGAGGCAATAGTCTGGGGTTTGTCTATGCACTGGTCTACTGTCATCTATTTAATACTAGCTGCGCCCCGCGGTTTTACCCGCATCAGTTTTGATCCCGTGGCAATATCTGGATAAAAAGTATCCTATATGTTAATCCTGGTTATAAACCATCTGTGTGGCAAATTTCATCCAAATCTGTTTAGTAGTTTTTGCGTGAAAGAGTAACAAATATCCATCCATCCATTCATCTATCTATCCATCCATCCATACAAACTTTCACGTTTATAATATTAGTAGGAACTTCAATCACATATACATTCATTCACTGACAGACAACGCACAGCCTAAGTCGCTGGGTCTAGAAGCATGAAATTTTGCACAAGTTTTCTTTTTAAAACGGTGAGCACCGATAAAGGATTTTTGAGATCCCATCAGGCACATGGCTTGATCATTATCATCGTTTCAGCCAAAAGACATCCACTGCTGGACATAGGCCAGGACCAAGCACCGCCTCTTCGACCGGTACTGTGCTTCCCACATCTAGCGGATTCCTGCGGCCTTCACAAACTTATTACCTAATAATGTTCTAGAGCTCCTTGTGAACTAGTTCGTCCTGGAAAGAACCACCACGAACACGAGGCATAAAAAGAAATTAGCGAACCTAAATGTTATTACGTATGTATTTATCAGTATGATAGGTAGCAGTTAATTAACCACTCAGATTAAAGACCTCATGGTTTCTAGTGAGCTCCTTTAAATTAGAACGCATCAGCATACTCATCTGTCAGCGCTAACAAAAGTAGCACCAATAATAACGTATTCAGCCTAATCTGTCAGTTTGACAGACAATTAGATGTCTCAGCCTGGGGTCCTGAACAGGTGAACTCTTGGCCTTAATTACCTTTGCATTTTGTATCTGTAGCAATTCGTGGAGTGTGACGATAAAAATGATGGTCGCAGAGAATCCAGTGGCGACAGAAATTTAGATAAGCAAAAAAAAAAGAAGGCAGAATGTGTTATGTTTTACAGCTTTGTCTCTAGTTCATGATGGATACCTAAAGAAGGAATAGTCGAGACCCACGAGATATTTTCTGGTGTAATACATACCAAAAGGGTTTCTCTGCACTAGGTCAGACTACTGTAAACAGGACTTAGTTCAGGAAGAAACTTACTAACGTCATTGTAACGTTCTTCAGTTAATTGTGAAATAATTCCTTCAATCAATTTTACTAAATTGTTTCAAGTCTTTTTCTGTATTTTCCTTCTTATAGTTAATCGCGCGTGCGAATGATTACCAAGAATTCCATAATCAAACCTTCTGAATTTTCTTTCTCTATGGTCTAAATGTTCGGTCGTTTTCGCACGCGCGACGATTATTCTACCACAGATTATGACAGACACGCGTGGATTTGCCGCGCAAAAAGTATTTGACAGTTTATTTGGCGGGATTTGGATTAGTCTGGCGTTGATTTCGTGATGGCCAGACGAATAGTTTTTGAAAAATTGATTGGAGAGCTTCGTAGCCCTTGTTATAAACATTTTATTGGATTTTGATTGATAAAAAAGGCGGGAATCCCTAACACAGTGTGGCGGTAGGTTGATGTGAGTAAATTGGTGTCAATTAGTCGATAGTTATTTGTAGGTAATGTTGGTTTTTGCTACGAAAGATTTTTAGAAAGTTTATAATGAGATAAGTGGCCATATGAAGACTACTAACGATGATATAAGAACGTACGAATATTTGTCGAAATAAACTAAATATCGCCATTAATTGGACTGTCACCATACATATAATTTTGTCCCAAATCCCAAACTGCTTTTGAAGGACAGTTTTGGCCAATAACAACCGAGGTTACCTACCTAAGAAGTAGTAAGAAGGCCCGCTTGCACTACAAATAACTTAGCTCCAAACGTATTTAAAACATCATTCTGTCTCTGTTATCTTCAAATGATTGACGGAAATAGAGCGACTTTTTAAATAAGTTAGTTTAGCTGTAAACGAATTTAGTAATTTGTGGTGGAAGCGGACCTTAATTTTAGTAGGTTGGTACTCTAGATATCGCAATTTTCAAACAAGTTATTATTTAAATAATATAAGCTAATAGGCTGACAATAATTAATAATGTGTATATAAAAAAGAAGGAAAAGAATCATAAGGCATCAAAAAATTCATCCGCATCGCTGTCAACAGGAAAACTGCCCAAAAAGCTGGCAGCATTGCCACGTTGTATAGCGATGCCGATATTTTGGGCAAAAAATAGGCCAGCCCTCTGGTCACGCGAAGAGTTGACCAACAGCTTGAAAACCCTCGAAAACAAAATTCTTGATTAATTGGTAATTGATGACTTTTCATAATTTGCTTCATACTTCTTCACACTCTATAATTTCCATATAACCAAATTAGACTGAACAACCCATAATGTGCTACCATTAGTAGGTACATTATATTTTTCACGTCCGTTCTGATCGTCAGCTATCGAGATGTAGTAGATTAGATGCCGACTGTTAAGCGTAGGTAGGTAGGTACATAGCGCTGCGGTTATCAAGCGAGTGAAGACATAAAATGCTCTTAGATATGTACCGGTAGCTTGGTTAGGTTGTGGTCCAGCGCGAGCGCAGCTAAGGCGATAATAACTTGTCATCATTACTAGCAGCAAAACTGCATCAACGGCCGTTAAAATAGAAAATTCAGCCTTGTGTTCACCAACGTTGTTGTTTGAACTGATTAAATATGCAAAGCTGATATTTTAACTAGAATTAAATTAATTACATAGTAAAATAATAGCTGGCCGTTCGCTTACCCTTTTATTCGCACAATTTTGAGTCAAATAATACTCTAACATTTGTCCGTACTACCTTGTCGGAACGGGAGTAGCGTGTGATTATGGAGCTACATATGTTGTTAACCATGCTCCACCTCCTATCCTTCAGCGTTCATTGCATAAAGGCATATAAGCAGTGCCTACCTCGATAAGCCTGTCAATCACAAAATTATCATACCTAACAAAAAACAAAATCTTCATACAAATACGCGCGGCAGTAGGCAGTCGCCAGACGGCCTACTCGGAGATTTTTTGCAGTTAAAGTTCATAGAAGGCAAAGTGGGTAAGAAAATAATTTTAACATTCAAAATAGATACTTTTGTTTTTATATTTCTGATTAGTGACCGCGTCTGCCTAGACTAGACACGGTTTAGTGCCTGCCTACCTATTCTGAATACCAATGCACGCCACTGCTCCTATCCTGCCCTCTGTGTCCCAAAACATGCAGTCAAAGTGACCCCTGCTCTGCCACTGACGACGCCGTGGAAGTGATTTTCAAGTTTATCGCTAAAGTATTAAGGTTCAGTTCATTAATGGACAGTGTTATGATTTGTGGAAGGAATATTTCAATCAGAGATCATTGGAAAAGGGCTTAAGGTATAAAACCATCCAATGTCAGCCTCCTCGTATACCTTGGTATACATATAGTCGGTTAAGTAGGAAACTGATTATTACAGCGCACAGAATCAGAACTGGACATATTCCATCAAACAATTTTGCCTTTTTAATGGGAAAGGATACTTCACACCTAAATGTGATACTTGTGGATTAATAGATGATGTATATCATTTGTTGATGGAATGTGTTCAATTTAAGGCAGAGAGAGAGGAATTATTGGAAAAATTGGATCTGGACAAATTGCAGGTCGGAATCATGAATTCTATACTCTCAAACCCTAACAGTGGCGCTTGTCTTTTGTTTAAACTATTATCATCTTAAGTTAAGCTAATGATGTATAATAAACGAGTGAATAAGATTAATCGGACTGACATATACATGTAGTATAAAAGTCCAAAAACAAAAGAATAAAATTTTTTTTTTTAAAAAGTATTAAGGTTCAAGGTTGATTGGGAAAATTTGACAGTTTCGGGTAGCTTGACCTGCTGGCGTCTGTACATGAACTTCACCCACACAGGTTCAATCCACTCAGCATTGTAAAGCACCGCATAGCCTCGCTTCCTCTACAGCACCTCCCCACCGTCAGTCACGCTCCGTCAGACGGAAGCCCATACCAAAACGTCTGCAGATCACGAATGTTAAGTGCCTTCAATCATTAGCTGATGCTGAGCCGATCGCTTGCTTGTTGTTTACCAAAGGGTAAGAGCTAGATGTGATGTAGGAGGTGAAAGAGCGAGGAGCGATTTATTAAGTTGATCTCTTTGTAATTATTAGATTGTAACATTCTCACCGTAGGAAAGTTGATCACGTCACTCGGGTCTTAAACATTTTAAACATACATACATACATTCACGCGTTCTTCCCATAGGGGTAGGCAGAAACTACAGAACGTACGAATCTACGATCTTTACATACTCCTTTTGCCTCGTTTACGTTCATGCATCTGAGTGGCAATTTTCGTAATTTTAAAAACGTTCACAGTCTGATTTCAATCTCAATCTCTCAAAAATACCTCTAATTTCCTTACATTTTTGTCAAGTTTTTGACATTGATTGTCGCTGAGATGAGATTGTGACTAGATTTTGAACGTTTCTAATTACGAGAGTTGCTATTCTGGTCTTCACACACGCTGATTGTGAGTTGCTTCAATTGTTCGGAAAAATCTCTTATTCTATTATTGTTTAGCAATAGGCTTGTCCATAACTGGCGAAATGTGGATGTAATGTGGATGTGTGTGTGGTGTGTATGTGGTTTAAAAGACAGAGGTGTACCTTTAATGGGCTCCACGCATGTAATACCCGTTGGTACTACATGCGTGATGTTATTTTTGTAATATTAGAAAATAGTATACGCCCAGGCTTTTGCAGATGTCTGCTGGATAAAGGTTTCCCCCAAGTCGCCATACGACACCCGGGTCGTAACGACAATCGGTTTTTATGTAAAAAAACAAAAGAATCTATTACATCATTTGCGTAGCTGCCGTAGCTGGGCACTGTTAATCAAATAGTTCGTTCGTCAATCATTCTTCGTTAATCACTAATCCGTTGCTAAAAGAGTTAACTTCGTTAAACGTTATAAGCGTTACATTTCGGACGATTTAACGGAAATTGCATTTTATACGTCGTTGCGCTACTGATTTACTTATAAATCAGAAATTGTTGGTATAGGCTATAGCAATTTAGCCAGGACATGATGAATTAATAAAAGAAGGGAGTTTGTAACAACAATTAGAGTAAAAAAAGCCAATAGTAAATTGATTGTTAGAGTTTTGTATGTCAGCTTAAACTGGAAATGTATAGCTTAATATTTCGTCGTGTGAACTTACTTACTGTCTTGTGCCCCCGCCCAGCTTTAATCATTAAATCATTCAACATTCAATCTTCATATCAGAAGGCCCATTCACGTAATTTAAAACGTTCAAAATCAACAAAATTTTAAAACATGTCGACTATGTAGGGACATTAGAGGTATTTTTAACAGATTGAGATTAGACTGTGAACGTTCTTAAAATTACTAGAATTGCCCCTCTGTTCCACCAACGCAATAATTTGATTTTTTAAATGTAAACTATTGTGAAATGTGTTCGCAATTAGCACGTAAGTTCAGGTTTCATCAAGAAGGTTCGTCCTTTACCGTAATTAAAGGCTGCCCATCTTATTACCTTCAAGCACTGCAGCATATTCTATAGTATTTACAGTCGCTTATGACCATAAATTCAACGTTATCTTGATCATTGAGTAAAACTAAATTTTATTTTTAGTTTATCTAAAAATAAAATTTAGTTTTACTCAATGTTCACCATCATTCAATCGACCGATGACCAATGGAACGGACAAGTCCAGGGGGTCTACTCCGAAGTAGTATCGGCCGAATGTGTGGTTCGGTCGGTTCCGATCCTACACTCCTACACTCTTTCGAATATTGACTATGGTCCCGACCCAACTGAGACCATCCAAACTTTTTTCGCATTTTTCAATAATATTCGGTTCGGCCATGTGTCGGTCCGATCCGAACATTCGCACTTTGCACTTCGGAGTAGGCCCCCAGGAGTCATGGAGACCGCGTGTCGGCATTTCGGAAAGCGTAATGTGGGACGCCCCTTAGTTAGATGGACCGACGACCTAAAGAAGGTGGCTGAGATAGACTGGACGCAGATGGCGGAGGGCAGGGTGCTGTGGCGCAGCCTGGGAGAGGCCTATGTCCCGCAATGGACTGTGAAAGGCTTAGTTGATGTTGATGATCATTAAATCATCCCCTAACTAGATCAACTATGTTGGGTTCGGCTTCCAGTCCAACCAAATGCAGCTGAATATCAGTATCTTACAGGAAGCTACTACCTATCTGACCACCACAACCCAGTTACTGGGTAATACGATACCCTGCTTGTTAAGACTGGTTGTCAGACTTCCGGGCTTCTGACGAACCGCAACGCCTGTCAAAGATTCACGAATGACAGCCGGGACCAAGCTCCTCCTCTAACAGCATCCCAATCAATCCGAGATAATGAATTAATGGCAGCCTTTCTAACGACTCACCGCAATTTGTCCATAATAATATGTGTAAGTACTAGAACACTTATTCTGTTACGTGAGTTAATAAACCAAAAAAAATTAAAGTTATTTATTATTGTGGTGCTGCTTTCAAGTATTCAAAATAAAATTGAATTGACGGAAGTGATATCTTACAACTATTTTTACAGATCTTAACTTTTATTAGCTAATATTATTTATTTCAGATATAATATTTATAACGAAATATTATGTACATTATGAATCTACTCCATAAACAGCAATACCTACTCAACTACAATAATTAAAGAAAAAAGAGGTGAAACTGGAAGCTGTTAATGAAAAAAACTAAAAACTACTTAAGGTGGATGCTCCAAGGTAGCCTGCGAAATTCAAATTTTCTTACGTTTTTTGCAATTTGCTGACGTACAACTTAGTACCGACCAACAAATTGCAAAAAAGTAAGAAAATTTGAATTTCGCGGGCTACGTTGGAGCATCCACCTTAATTTTACAGTCGGGTATAAGTACGCATTATGATCCGAATGGCAAAAATTGTTATACTACCCTCCCGACCGATTTCAGTCACGATGGCCAACGGAGACTAGCCTTGCGCGGGAGATATTATACTGCATAAGTGTGCGCGCAGACACAGGTACACTCCCTCTTCCCTCAGACCCTCACTCCTATGGGGATAGTCCGATGGGACGGCAATCCGACACGACCGGAGAGAGATCAGGCGCAGGAACAACGGCTAAACGTGCTTTCCGAGGCACGAGGGTATCACGACACAACTTCCAAACTCCGTGCTGTTACTAAGAAATTCCTGACACCCTGTCCCTTCCTTTCATGGCACATTTGGAAGATAAGGGCAAGAGTTTTATATCTAAAATGCTACTCACTATTAATGGCTAACAAGTTAAAAGTTATGCATCTGTAGTAGTTCACTTGGCAGCTAAGTAATTGGTGGGCTTATACCATTTCAAAATCTCAACCAAGGAAATGTAACAAAGTCGAGTAACCTCCAGAATACGTCTCCCAGACATCGTAGACTCGTAGTAACCGCGAGAACCACTCGAAATAAAGACGCAGACGCTTTTCGAAGACATGTGATTACGACATTAGCGAAATATTACCGGTACAGTTAGCCCGCTGCTTTATACGTTCACAGGTACAGACAGACTAATTGGGTGATTTAGAACAACCCGATTTTCGGCAAAAGTTTATTTCTTTGATGGATGCTCGAGTTTGTAAAATTAGATTTTAAAATCGTATTTATTGCCTCGTATAGGACTTTTTGTTTTTTTTTTCCTTTTGTTACTTTTTATACAATTTGTTTTATTTTTATTTTTAACTGTGTTTAGTTTAGTTTATGATCCTGTATGTACTTACGAGTCGCAATAAATACTTTTTCTTTCTTTCTTTCTTTAATCTTACTTCAATTATAGGGTTATCATCTGTTAATTTAATTTTTAAACACATGTGATAATTAATCTCGATTTCGTTCATAGAGATGAACAATCGACATAACGGTCATACAGCCTGTTGATCCTCCGTATCCTGAATTCGAAACTCTCTTTTAACTTTTTGAGGTACTCTAGGTCTAGTGATTCGAGCCAAAATGGAACCTAAAAGGGAAGGGATACTCTTCAGGCTCGAATCTTTGATTACTTATATATTTATTTGTTCTACTAATATTATAAACGTGAAAGTTTGTATGGATGGATGTTTGTTACTCTTTCACGCAAAAACTACTGAACGGATTTGGATGAAATTTGGCACACAGATGGTTTATAACCAGGATTAACATATAGGATACTTTTTATCCCGATATTCCCACGGGATCGAAACTTATGCGGGTGAATACGCGGGCTCAGCTAGCGCGCAGCTAGTTTGTATATGTATACTTTATTGTAAGTACACCAGAAAAAAAATAATACGATATTTAAACTTTCTGCACACAAAAAAGGAACAAAGGCAAATTTAGGCATTATATTCAAAAATGATAAAAAAGTATTCAAACTATTGAATTATAAATAAAATATTTAATTTATTATCTATTTTTGTTGCGAATCACAGATAGAAGTTTTATCAAATGCAATGCTTTCTGTAATTATCCAACGGCAGGGCGATAACCTCTTCACAAACCAGAAATAAGCTTTAACCACCTTTTGGTCACTCCGCGTCACGAATTCCCGATTACTGTCACCATTTACACATCTCCCTGCCAACATCCCTGAATTTCACCAATTAATACAGAAATACAGGGTTATTTTTCAAAGACCAGCCAAATTTAAGGATGTGGTACAGACCATCAAACTGAACAACTTTCTCCATGGGACAAATAGCGTAATCGCGAAAATTTTATCAACTGTCCCATAGAAAACTTCAATACCTACTCGACCTAAATGTAGTGGACGGCTGAATTTTTATTCGCGATTACGATGTTGGTCCCATGGAGAAAGTTGTTCAGTGTGATGGTCTGTACCACATCCTTAAATTTGGCTGGTCTTTGAAAAATAACCCTGTATAAATTCTTAAGTAGACATGACGTCACACGCGAAGATGAGATTCGTCGCCGGAGGCAGTGCACCTGTCCTCCTCGGCAACCAGTGGTTAGCAACACGCACTGGTGGCTATCAGACGGTGCTTAGTGAAATATTTCACTGGGTAAAAAGACCACACAGCTTCTGGTTTTGTTGAATGAATGAAGAAGAGTCGGGTTGTTGGTAATTTTTGATAATGCCTCGGATTTCACCGAAGCTGGAACTTGCGACCTCTCACTGACCTATATGGCCACATATTTCTACTTATTGTATTCTTTTTCTGTTGTATATACATAATCAACCTATGATATTGTCACTGCTGGTATACAGGACCTTCTCTTGGCAAGAGGGAGTGCACCACGCGGGTCCAGTGCAGGAGAACCACTCCCTCTGTGAGAGGGAGTGGATCGTAATTTAGCAAGCGAGCTCAGTGCTGGTTAGTAGATGTCACATGTCTTCGAATTTTTGTTTCTAAGACATTCCAGTTTTCCTCACGATCTTTTCCTTCATCGTTTTGAGAGCAGTGGTGATGAAATAATTTACACAAAGTAAAGCGCCTGTCTGGGTTCGAACCTACGACACAACTCGTAAGTCGCGGCCGTTACCACTGGGCCACCACTACTCTCGACTATTGGAAATGTTAATTGGGAAGCCTTAGAAGTCCATTATACTTACAAGCAATCTAAAAAGTGTGAAAAGTGTTACTAATGTTTCTAAGAAATTCGATTTTACGTCGTTTCAGCTGCAAATGACTATACCGTTCACCTTCTGCAAAAATAAACTTCCAAAAGCTACCTAGACTTTATTAGATCTTTTGAAAATCTTACAAAAACTGTGCAACAAAATTCAAGAAACCAACTATCAGCAGATTCACTAGATTTTCTCCTAATAATTTGCGTGGCGAAAACTTTAAAAAAGTCACCTCACTTTCGTACAAAAAAACGTTCGTAACGGTCACCGCGGACATTTAATTCAACCATTAAGAATCAACGGTCGATATAAACCCAAAAACAAGTTGCACTGGCGCGTCGACAATAGGTAAGGTAAAAAAAAGAAAATTACCAAAGAGATTGGTCCGAGACAAGCGCGACGCGCGCCAAAAAACGGGCGCCTTGGACAAAAGGTCTGAAAAAAAGCCGAAGCCAATGAGAAAAAATGTGACTCGATATCGAATCGAGTGGGCATCGAGATCAGATGGAACGTGCGTGACTGTCCACGGCGACCACGCGCGTAGAATCGATCCGAGCGGCGCGTGGCTACCGACTCTATGCAAAAATCGATTTAGAACTCGCCCGATTGGAAAGTCTAGATTCATCGCTCATTAGTCGCTAAATAGATTTTTCAAAAGAAAGACTGTGGTTTGTGGCTGTGTAAAAATATGTATACTAAACTATTCGGTGTACATTGCGTGGTAGCTGCTTGAATACTAATACAGCAATGGTCATCCAAGTAAGCGATTGGACCAATTTCCTGTTAGGAAATATTTACAGATCGGACATGCTGGTTTAGTTGCGTGGGGGCATTTTCAGAAATGTATGAGTCATTGTGAAATACTAAGAAGCTTCGAACACATTACAAGCCTACCTTTACATTTTCTGGCTAATGAGCTATTCTTATTAACCACAGCTATAAGAGAATGCTTAATGACAATCTACCCCGTAAAAGCCTCACATAGTAAAGAGTCCCTCTGAAAACTACTCTTCGGGTCGTAATAGAAAATTTGTAAATATTTTGTATGTGATAAAGATACTAGGTCTGCCAATCGATTCCGTAAACATCTCACCATGAAAAGTTAGGTGAAGTGAGCTTAGAGTGAGCTGTCAATAGTGTCACTCCCTAGTATTAGTTGGAATGATAGCTCACTCCACGCTCAATTCACCTAAGTTTTCACGGTGAGATGGTTACAGAATCGCACTGCTGATTGCCATCCACGGGTCTTTTATTTATTTAACTGACACTGACATATTTGTCAAAAAATTACATAAAACAACAAAACAATATTCGATATAATAATAAAAATTTTCACGACTGGTTGTTGGTTGTTGTTTGTTATTGTTTGTTGCTGTTTAATAGGAAGGAAGCAGGAAGCCTGAAAAAAACTTACAAATTTTACAATTGTCGCCTATCGGTTTTATTAAATAGGTACCGTTGCTCATGCAACTGCTTTAGCTGGGGACAAAACCAGAAGGCCAATTCCTGTAATTAAAAACATTCAAAATCTAGTCGCAATCTCATCTCAGCGACAATAAATGTCAAATATGTAGGGAAATTAGAGGTATTTTTGACAGAATGAGACTGAGATCAGACTGTGAACGTTCTTAAAAGTACAAGAGTAATTCTTGTACTTTTAAGAACGTTCACAGCCAGGAAGCCATAGACATTTTTTTTATGCTGGATTTCCAAATAATCTCATTAAAAACCACGTACAAGCAACTTAATAGAACATCAAAAATTATCAATAAACATAATTACCGTCTCTTTCGTCACCCATCGGGGAAGGGGGATGGGGTGCGCCCGCGCCATTGTTATTCTTCGCTTAGCGAGCCCAATATTTTGCGAGGGCCTAAAACAACACAGAGCTGCGGTAGATTTTAACCAGTGTTTTTTTTATCGCGACGACGACGCTTCATTTGATGTAGCTATTATCTTAGTTATCTTGTACCTATGTGGAAGGCCTAGGAATGGGGGATATATTTTTTGGGCTTAGTTTTTATTACTTACGTATGTTTTTAAATGGAGTGTAATTTCATTTAGACTGTGGTGTCGTTTTTTTTTTTTGTACGTATCATCATCTACCAAGCCTTTCCCAACTATGTTGGGGTCGGCTTCAAGTCTAACCGGATGCAGCTGAATACCAGTATTTTACATGAAGCGACTATCTGACCTCCACAACCCAGTTACTGCATAATACGATACCCCTTGGGTAAGACTGTTTGTCAGACTTTCGGGCTTCTGACGACCCGTAACAATTGTCAAAAATCCACGAATGACAGCCGGGACCAACAGCTTAACGTGCTTTCCGAAGCACGTAGGGGTCTTTTTATGTAAAGATGGTCACCCATCCACGGACCAACCACGGCAAGCGTAGCTTAACCTGATCGATCCAGCCGTGCAGCTATTATTACTTAGCCACAAACCCCTCCCCTTTTTTTGCACGTAGGTATGTGTAATGTTTTTACTTTTGGGTGATGAAATTTTTTTTTTTAATGTTGCACCACTCTAGAACAACCAGACCCGGAACAACTACCTGTAGGCAATACAAATATTTGTTCCGTGCAGGAATCGAACCCGCGACACGCAGCGCAGAAGTCGATCGCTCAACCACTGCGCCAACCGTGTCGTCAATTGTGTTATCAGTTTTGGTAGCAAGCTTCTTTTCTAACAAAAATTATAGAAATCATGTGGAAACGCGTTAAGTAGACAAGTAACCGTAACTCTCCGCCGCCTATTGACAATCCTGCAAGACTAGAGTCCATCTCATCATCATCATTTCAGCCGAATGACGTCCACTGCTGGGCATAGGCCCCCAAGCACCTCTACTTCGACCGATTCCGTGGTTCTCGCATCCAACGGGTTCCTTGTTAAAGCCGCAGAGGCCATCTTCAAAGCTGAAATGACTCATGTTCCTTGTACACAGTCACCCATAATCTTTAAGCATGAACACAGCAACGCTGCTAGGCGAAATAAATAAGTTTGGTGATAGTTCCAGGATGAACTTCTTCAGAAAGAGCTCTTCTACTGAAAAGTGAAAAATATTATAGTTTTTTCTATATGTATAACCGGCCGGTTTATCCTGTAGCGCTATTCTGTAAAAATCTCACCGTGACAACATAGGTGAAGTGGGCTTGGATTGAGCTGTCAGTAGTGTCAAACATCTGGTTGAATGACAGGTAAAGCTCACTTCACCTAGGTTTTCACGGTGAGATTTTTACAGAATAGGTTGGCTGTAAAAGTCTCACCGTAAAAACTTATGTGAAGCGGACTTGACGTGAGAGGTCATTCCACGTGAGGCGAGGGATTGACACTATTGACAGTTCACTTCACCTAAGTTTTCACGGTGAGATTTTTTACAGAATAGCATTGCATTTATCTAAATTCCATTCCTAAAGAAACAGGTACAGAGCTGTTACCTCACATTTACTTTATGGGTGTCGTATGTAGATTACCAACTGGTGCACAGAGATAGGTCCTGTCAATTTGAATTCTTTTCAGTAGACTATCTTGTACGTCCGCACTGAAAAAATAAGGCATTTTGTTATTTGTTTACGTGCCGCAGGGTAACTGCGTAGGAATGGCTTTAATTTTGTCAGTTCAACAACATTCATTGCGTTATTTACGTTATTGAGCAAACAAATTTGAACATATGAATCAATGGATTAAGCCTCCAAATTATTCCGTTGTATTATAAGCCGTTGGTCCCGGCTGTCATTCGTGGATCTTTGACAGTAGTCACATCGTCAGCAACCTGAAAGTATGACAATCATTCTTACCAAGGGGTATCGTGTTACCCAGTAACTGGGTGGTGGAGGTCAGATAGGCAGTGTCTCTGTGTAAAGATAAGATAAGATAAGATAGTGATTTGTTTTCTCACCACAATATATAAGTATGTACATCAAAAGATCAAGAACATACTAGTTTATATACATAATAGTTTAAATTATTCTGTGAGAGACTGGTGCCTTAGCTAGGCGTAAGGCCTGTATTTCAGGACACCAGAGGTCAATATCCCGACCTGTCGTACTCCAGCGCTTCTCCTCCACATTTATAATGCGCACAGCCAAAGTGTGGAACTCCCTGCCAGCGTCTGTGTTCCCTTCCACATTTAACCCGTCTGTCTTCAAAGCAAGAGTGAAAAGGCATCTTCTGGGCACGCTCGTTTCATCATAGACCTCATCCATCGCTCTCCATCAGGCGTGATCGACGTCAAGGGCCTACTCAGCAATACAATTGTTTTATTACTTTCATTGCAGCTTACAGCGAGAATAAACAGGACCACACAAGGCCAACATAAAGCATAGGATATCTATTTTATTTGAAAACCACTAAATGTTTTATCAGCAGTCAGCAATAATTACCAAGTCATTAGCTGACACTTGGTTTCCGAAATGCTTATCAACACAAACATTAGCTAACAGACTGTCAAGCTCGTATTACGTGATTTGATTGGGTGTTGATAACTAATTCCGCTAAGTTTTATATTACTCAATTAGCTTTCTTGAAACACGGTGTTACACTGTTGACCAAAAAAAAAAATCAAACAAAAAAAAGTGTATAAAGGTAAGATCTACCTATCCTTTTTCTACATAATTATGTTGGGGTGCACTGCCAGTCTAACCGGATGCAGCTCAATATCAGAAGGCCAATTCTCGTAATTTCAAACGTTCAAAATCTAGTCGCAATCTCATCTCGGCGACAAACAAATGTCAAAAACTTGTCAAAATGTAGGGAAATTAGAGGTATTTTTGACAAATTGAGACTGAGATCAGACTGTGAACGTTCCTAAAATTACGAGAATTGCCCCTCTGGTCTCCACCCCTTCAGAAGCAGTTATATTCAAATCGGATTATGCACTCGTACACAAATGCGGTAAGTTACAAAAGCAAAGAGAGAAAAAAAATACAGAATTAGACACTATTGATTAAAACTTAGTCCAGGGTAAAACACTGGTATTACGCTGCATCCGTAAAAACTGGAAGCCGACCCCTAAATATTTGGGAAGGCTAGGCAGATAGATGATGATGATATGTATGTTAAATAACAAGACTGGCTTCTAACTCTTGACTATGAAGAAACGGAAAAATATTTTATTGGGTAAAGTAAACACCCTCATACACCCACACACACACCCACACTCTACTTCCACACTACGTTTTCAATACCCTAAATTACTATGTATATTGTAATTTCTGCATGCTCAAAATTATCGAGGGGCCCGTGGCTAAATAATAACAGCCGCACAGGTCGATCGCTCAGGTTAAGCTACGCTTGCCGCGGTTGGTCTGTGGATGGGTGACCATCTTGACATACCGAGACCCCTCCGTGCCTCGGAAAGCACGTTAAGCCGTTCGTCCCGGCTGTCATTCATGGATCTTTGACAGTCGTTACGGGTAGTCAGAAGCCCGAAAGTCTGACAACCAGTCTTACCAAGGGGTATCGTATTACCCAGTAACTGGGTTGTGGAGGTCAGATAGGCAGTCGCTCCATGTAAAATACTGGTATTCAGCTGCATCCGGTTAGACTGGAAGCCGACCCCAACATAGTTGGGAAAAGCTAGGCAGATGATGATGATTTAAAAATCTTAGTTGGTATAAAAAATATAATGTATGAATTGGGAGAAGGCGCTGAAATCTGACATACAGGTTTATACCCAGTTTGGGTTTCAGAAGCTCTATAGGTTTTAGTAACACTAATTTATTTCAATAAAGATTTATTATTATTATATAACAATTAAAATATTCTAATTCTAACTAACCTACCAGGAATACATTACATAATGTTACTATCAATCAAGCCTTTACAAGTAAAAGAAAACGCTTTTCTATAATTCTATCTCTAGATCTTTATGTAAGTATAAGAGAGAGACGCACAGTTAACTCTCATTTAGCGGGCAGGTGTCGCGGCCGTCTCTACGTAGAGCACCGTTTACATAGAGACTATACTTTGTGTTCGGTAGGGCTGTCATGGTATGTATAGTGAATAATTTGATTGGCTGGCTTGTTTTGTTAATAGTCACTGTCGTGTTTGTACTATTCATTTCCGATTCGAAGAAACGTGATGGATTGTTTACATTGGAACATTTTAGAAATTTTGACAATGTGCCGTTTATAGTTTGCAAATAAGAGAAAGTATAAGATGCGGTACCTCCCCACAGACAATAGCCCACGTTCTATCCTGCGCCGCATGCTGTCACCTGTGCACTTGATGATCTTATGATTGCGTCAGTGAGCGGAGTTCGCGCAGCTGAATTTTGGGCCAAAGATGTTTGAACTTTTTGACAGCGATACGCTAAGAAGAAAAAGATACAGCAGTGCGATTCTGTAACCATCTCACCGTGAAAACTTAGGTGAAGTGAGCGTGGACCTAGCTGTCATTCCAACTAATGCTAGGGATCGACACTATTGACCGCTCACTCTAAGCTCACTTCACCTAACTTTTCACGGTGCGATTTTTACAGAATCGATCGGCAGGATAGTATTATATAGTAAGTGGAAGACGAAATCTTATCAAACTATATACATACTGCCCTATCATTCTCTATACTCTTTTTGCATCCGCCATCACCCTCTTAAACCTATCCTATATGAAAACAAAATCCAAATCATGTCAAAATCTTTATTAACACTATAAAGCGTCTTGTTGATTATTGTTTTTATTTGTTCGGCTGTTTTAGTTGTTAGTCCTCCATGCGTCTTTCGGTACGCGGCCACTCCAGAACCTATCGGACCCATCGGCCATCTGTTCTGCGAGCAATGTGCCCTGCCCACTGCCACTTAAGTTTGGCATTTCTTTGGGCTATGTTGGGTACCTCGGTTCTCCAACGGATCTCTTCATTTCTGAATTTATCACGTAGGGAAACTGCAAGCATAACCCTCTCCATTGTCCTTTAGAACCGTAGCGTTGGAAGGCTTCCCACAAGGTGGACCGATGACCTTGTGAAGGCCGCAGGAATCCGCTGGATGCGAGAAGCATAGAACCGGTCGAAGTGGAGGCTTGGGGGAGACCTATGTCCAGCAGTGGACGTCTTTCGGCTGAAATTATAAGTCTTCCTAATTAATAAATAAAAAACTTGAGAGGTGTCAAGGGACACCCGGATGGAACGAAGTATAACTGGTGGCTTGCTTTCTATAAGAGAGAGAGAGAGAGACAGAGAAACACGCGCACGCCGCACGGCTTACAACTATAGCAAAAAGTGTCGTTCCAACTTTTGGTCTTAATTTTTTCCGTCTAGCCCCCTTTCGCAACGCGCGCTAAGGAACTTCGTCCACTAATGCAATTTCAAAATCTTACGACGCCTCTAACTTCTATTATATCTTCCTATTTAAGGAGTTAAAAATAAAATGAGGAGATGTTTAAAAGCCTTTTTTATCCTATTTTTATTGGTATCTACATCTGCTGCATCCAATAAACCTTTTTAAATCATACAATAATCTTAAAGTGGACTACAAAATGCTCACTCCAAAACAAAATGATAAAAATAATGTTCCATCTCACCCGCGCGACAGCCCTACCCGCCACTTGCCGGCGACTGCTGTTTTTTCATTTACGAATATTTTCCTTGGCGCACGATATTTTTTCAGCGTGTTTTCCCAGTTGTAAGATAAACTACACTCCATCAAATGTATATTTTTTACCATTCCAGCCCTTCGCCCTTGTACCTAACGCTTATATTTTAAATTTCACGTGGAACCTGTTACCAATTTAGGTTATATTTTATATACTGTGTTTTTTAGGATACAGTGGTAGCGGTATTGTGTTTATTTTTTCTTGTTAGAGGTAGATTTTTGGTTATTGAACAGTATTTTATGCGTCTATTAGGAATTAGAGAGACAGGTATACATAATCAGCCTATAACGTTCCCACTGATGGTCATAATCCACAACGCGGACCCAGTGCGGGTTGGTAGATGTCAAATGTCTTCGATTTTTTGGTTTTAGGACATTTAAAAGGACAGGACGCCTTCAACATTTTGACAGCAGTGGTGATGAAATTATTTCCACAAAGTAAAGCGCCTGTCTAGGTTCTTTACAGGTCTTCGATGTTTTTTGGTCTAGAACATGCGGGTTTCCTCACGATGTTTTCCTTCACCGTTTTGATAAGAGTCATGATGAAACAAAAACAGACAAATTATATATCATACAAATCTGTAAACTATACCTATTGTGAATACCGCGTATACCTTTATACAACATGTAATATTCTGAGCAGTACAGTTTACAATTACAATACAAAATAAAGTAGATATTTACAATAATAAGAAAGATATTCCTTCGCAAAGAGCCAAAAACTTACACTACTACTATTCTAGAAAGTAGGTACACAAAAAAATATCTCCCAAAGACAACTTTAGCCTCACTGCTCACCCTAAAATCCAAAATAAGCGTGAAGTTAAAGGTGAGCGCTATCACCGCCTATTAACAGCCCGTTACTTAGTTTATCGAGAAGACAATGGCCGCCGTGACGTCACGCGTGATTGGCTGCGTCTGCGCATTCGACGCGCACCTAATAGTATTTGGGTACTAATTAAAAGTGCCCTAATTTTTGTAAGACGTGCCTCAATAATTAGTAATTGTTTAGAGAGCAGTAAAATCGTCATCATTGTTAAGGTAGCTGTAGCGGGATCGTCCGAAAGGGTTACCGCTGCCCTGGAACATAAAGGGCTAAGGATGGAACACGGGTGGGTTTTAGTCAGTAAGAGTCTGACACTCCCTTCTGCTCCACCCAGAGCGGGAGGAGTCATTTGATGATTTCCCATCCTCAAAAAAAAAAATGGTTAAGGTTAAGGAGCTGTATGTAGTTATTTGTTGTTACCAGCGTTTTTATTACTCATGTGAGTTTGTAATACAATACAATACAAAATGTAGGCATAGCGTAAGGATATTCAGCCTACAATGTACTGGGACGGGACACAGGCCTCCTCTCTTCGACAGGGAGTGGGCCGTAATCCACCACGCGGGTCCAGTGCGGGTTGGTAGATGTCAAACGTCTTCGATTTTTTGGTTCTAGGATATTCACAAGGACAGGATGCCTTCACCGTTTTGCTAGCAGTGGTGATGAAATTATTTCCACAAAGTAAAGCGGCTGTCTAGGTTCGAACCTACGACCTACAACTCGTAAGTCGCAGCAGTTACCACTGAGCCACCAGCCACCACTGCTCTCGCTGTAAGTATATGACTATTGGAAATGTTAATTGGGAACCCTTAGTCCATTATACTTAGAAGCAATCTAAAAATTGTGAAAAGTGTTACTAATGTTTCTAAGAAATTCGATTTTACGTCGTTTCAGCTGCAAATGACTATACCGTTCACCTTCTGCAAAAATAAACTTCCAAAAGCTACATAGACTTTATTAGATCTTTTTTAAATTGCAGCAGTGGTGGCCTTGCTGCAATCTAGGTATTGCAAAATATTATTTTTGTTTTCTTAAAATCTACTATATAAAAATAAGTCGGGTTTTCCTTCCTGACGCTATAACTCCAGAACGCACGAACCGATTTCCACGGTTTTGCATTCGTTGGAAAGGTCTCGGGCTCCGTGAGGTTTATAGCAGGTAGGAGTAGGATAGGAGTAGGGTAGGAGTAGTGTAGGAGTAGTTTAGGAGTAGGGTAGGAGTAGGGTAGGAGTAGGTTAGGAGTAGGTTAGAATTAGGGTAGGAGTAGGGTAGGAGTAGTGTAGGAGTAGGGAAGGAGTAGTGTAGGAGTAGGGTAGGAGTAGGGTAGGAGTAGGGTAGGAGTAGGGTGGGAGTAGTGTAGGAGTAGGGTAGGAGTAGGTTAGGAGTAGGGTAGGCGTAGGTTAGGAGTAGGTTAGAATTAGGGTAGGAGTAGGGAAGGAGTAGTGTAGGAGTAAGGTAGGAGTAGGGTAGGGGGTAGGACACCACGCGAACGAAGTAGCGCCGGGCAGCTAGAAATCATTTATATGGCAAAACAACGTTTGCCGGGTCAGCTAGTAAATTAATAAATACTAATGGAATAAGCAGTACCTTAGTGCTCATCTCTTCTATTTTTTATGTATTTTTTCTTTTACGTGTTTGTCTACATAAATAAATATTTTTCTGTATTTTCTAATGGAATGGGTTTTGTTTTTGTAATGGACAAACACCTTAGACTCGATCATTAATGTTTTCTAAAGCTTCAGTGAAATTTATTTCAAAGCAGTATTTTTTAGTCCCATGCTGATGTTCTGTTTTTTGACAATACAAGTATAATGATCGATACGAGCATGACGTCACGTTTCTGCGGATGCGTCTGAGCATCCGATGCGCTCATTCTGGTGACTTGACAAGCATTAATTTTGTATTGATAATAAAACACTTTTTTTTTAATTTGTTAAGTATTTGACATTTGAACGGAATTCATTAGGTACGTCATGATATACGTGATCTAATCTAACATGTCCTAGAATCAAAAATTCGAAGACCTGTGACTTCCAACCCGCACTGGGCTTGCGAGGTAGATTACGTACTCTCTTTCGAAGACAGCAGGCGTGTGTCCCAGCAGTGGGAACATTATCTATAAGCAGATTATGAAAAAAAAAAATACGGCTTGAGAGGATACTGTAGGCCTGTCAACAAGTACGGTACGTAACACAATAGAAAACGGTCTACAAATCTTCAGTCTACAAGGCCTAATTCTAATATTCCCTAATCTAATAGATAGGAGCGATTTGACCTCGTATAGGACTTTCTGTAAAATTTTTCTTTTTGTTACCTTTTTTTTTAATTTGGTTTTTTTATTTTTGATTGTGTTTAGTTTACTTTAGTTTTATGATCTTCCTGTACGTGTCGCAATAAATACCGTTTCTTTCTTTCTTTATAATAGTAATTTATTGCTAATGGATTACTTACAAATCAATCCTCTTGAAAAGGAAAGGAATTGTGTGACGCAATCGTGGTATGAATACGAGGTTTCTTTTACTTGTTTGAGTGTAATTACACTCATCATCATCATCATCATTCTCCTGCCCTTATCCCAATTTATTTGGGGTCGGCGCAACATGTCTTTTTCTTCTATACTTCTCTATTCGTCGCCATCTCGGTAGTCACCCCCTTTCTAACTATATCAACATTTAGACATTCCATCCATCGTTTCTTTGGTCTTCCCCTACTCTTATAGCCATCGACATTCATACTCAAAACTCTCCTCACGACATTTTCCTCATTTCTCCGTAACACATGCCCATACCATGACAACCGATTTCCACACAACTTTTCAGTTACTGGTGCCGCTTTCAGACTTCCTCTTATGTACTCATTTCTTATTCTATCCATTCGTGTAACACAAACGAGTAAAAGAATCCTCGGATTGTATCAGGCTCAAATGGGACTGGGCGGGTCACATCAGCATGCACGACCGCTAGGCTAAAGTCTTCACACAATGGGTGCCTGAAGTGCCATGGATGGCGCCGCCGAGTTAGGCCCAGAAAGATACCCGTCGTCGTCTCGCGAGGGCTGGTTCGACGTGGCGCAGGAAAAGAGTTCCTGGAAGGATTTGGAAGAGCCCTTTGCCCAGCTGTGGGGTAGTATAGGATAACAAAAAAAAAATGTATCTGCCTTGTTTCAAGTCTGGGCTCTTTAACTATGACGAATCTCACCTCTTTATAAAACTAGTACGATTTTGGTACTTATACAACAGCCGACATTCTTTATTAACCCTTACATTCCCATATCCACGTGAGATGTATACGGCGAACTGCACGTTTTGATACTTGACTGACACCTGTGGTGTGGCCTGTATAAGTTTTAAAGGTGAAGTTGCCTATGAGCTCAGGGAATCTGAGTCTTCTGCAGGGTTATATTATCGGGTTTTTTTTATTATTGACTAATTTCCAACCGCAGCTACGCCCGCGTGTCGATAAGAAGACTATAAATAAGTAGCCTATGTCGTTCCTCAGAGCTGAAAGTATCCCCAATAACAATTTTCATCAAGATCAGTCCAGCCGTTTCGGAGATTAGCCGGAACGAACAGACAGACAGACAAAAAAAATCAAATGGTTTTTTTTGTTATAAGTACCGTACTTTGACATTACAAACAGACACTTCAGTTTTATTTATTTGTATGTATATTTCGCAGCCAACTGGTTTAATTAGCCGTTTAGTTAACCGCCTAGCCTTTTAACTAAACGGCGGCCGTTCAACTAACGGCCTGAATGATATTCAATAAATTATAGTTTAGGTTGGAACTGTAACCAATCACGTGCGAGCCGAATTGGTCGCAGTAACTAAGCCAGGGCACCCCGACCAAATGGGTTAGGTTAGAACTATGACCAACCGCGTGCGAGCCGAGAGAGCGAAGCGAGGAGAGCACTACTTCCAAAGGCCAGGCGGTTGACTAAACAGATAATTTAACCAGTTGGATTCGATATATAGATAGGCTGGCGTTGGACTGATTAATATCTCACTTTGTAGTGGTCAATGACACGTGAGTTTTTAAATTGCGAGGACATTAATGAGCTTTAAATCGTGCATTTCATTTCTGACAAACGTATGTGTGTAATATTTTTTTTTTTCTTCTTGTGTCACTGTCACCCATCATCAGATTTGCAGTAAGTTTCATATTTTTCGAACCATTTCTGATGATTATGAATATATTTTTTCTATGTTGGGCAGACACCTTAGAATTCTAAAAGCCAGGATAGTTATGATCCTTGCAACCCGACGATATTATAATTAGTTTTTTCCGTTATGCGCGTTTTAGGTTTCAAATACTTATAATAATACGCGTTACTGATATTTTAAGTCCAGTAACCAAAAGTCAAAACAATATAACCTAAAGTACCAAGACACATCGCTCCCCTGCGTCCGGTCATCAAGATGTAGAAGATAGAGCACCTGTTCGCTGCGGGCGTTCGGCAATCTTCGGACAAGTTCGGCTCAACCCTTACTACCCACTCCCAATTAAATATAAACCTTATAACAATGGCATAACGGAGACAGTTGTGTGGTTTTTTTTAATCGTTTTTGTGTCGTAAAAAGGGTGGATACGTGGGAAAATTGTGTAGAAATAATTATATTTTTTAACCTACTTTACGGCATTTATTATGCTGTAAGAAGTATTTTGATGATAATGTTTCACAGTTTTGTATATATTTGAAGTTTTTCAAGGCCTTTGTAAAACTGTCTAGCCTTTTCCCAGTTATGTTGGGGTCGGCTTTTACATGGAGCGACTGCCTATCTGACCTCCACAAACCAGTTACTGGGTAATACGATACCCCTTGGTAAGACTGGTTGTCAGACTTTTGGACTTCTGACTACCCGTAACGACGGCTTGACGTGCTTTCCGAGGCACGGAGGGATCTCGATATGTAATGGATGGTCACCTACGAACCGACCGCGGCAAGCGTAGCTTAACCTTTGACCCGTGCGAGCCCCTCGCCTTTGTGAAGCCCTAGACAGAAATACAAAACGTAAAGGACTCATAAAACCTTCTTAGTATATAGGCATCTAGTTTTTCCAAAGCAGTGTGCGTGTGCCAATGTGATATGGTTTGAGATGAATAACATGCTTAGAGTTGCCTACGGTTTGTCCAGCATGTGGCTGACATGTCCTGCCTAGTCCCATTTAAGTAGGGCATTTACTTGTTTCCAATGATACCTATTAAATATGAAGCCCAATTCTCGTACTTAAAAAACGTTCCAATTCAAGTCACAATCTCATCTCAGCGACAATCAATGTCTAAAACTTGTCAAAAATGTAGGCAAATTGATTGATTTTTGACAGAATGAAACTGAGATTAGAATGCGTAGAATTGCCCTTCTGATCTATGTTTATTGGTACCAACTTTGATCTATGGTTTCTATCGTATTCGTTACTCCAGCACCTATCTCCACAAGATAATAAGGGTGACTATTGTCCTGTCGATTTATTAAAAAGCGCAGTTAAAATCAACAAAATGGGACCCGAGGAATTTCTGACCTTAGCATTGGCTACAGTATACATGTCAACCAACGATATACAGGGGGTAGAGAAATTAAATTAGAAACAGCCAATCGATTCTGTAAAAATCTCACCGTGAAAAGTTAGGTGAAGTGAGCTTAGAGTGAGCTGTCAATAGTGTCAATCCCTAGCATTATTTGGAATGACAGCTCATTCCACGCTCACTTCACCTAAGTTTTCACGGTGAGATGGTTATAGAATCGCACTGCAGAAACTGGTGATGGTAGCCTGTATTATATACAATGTGGAGATGACAATACGGCAATAAATAGAAACACTGGCAATACTAATGCATAGGAGTATTTAGGAACTCTCAAATAAATCCTAACATCGAATTTAAAAAAAGTGATTTTTTGTAACAAACTAAATAATAGTGATGAGCCAACTGTGGGTTTTGCTAATATTTGACTAGCTATAGTTACTAAACTATTGGACATATTTAATTGAATTTTTGGGTGCAGACTGGGAACGTCATTATATCTAATGACGTTCGTGTGTAGAATAGGTAGGCAGTCGCTTCATGTAACATACTGGTATTCAGCTACATCCGGTAAGACTGGAAGCCGACCCCAACATAGTTGGGGAAAGGCTAGGCAGATTTATTTCGTACACAAGTATATTTTTAGGGAATCAAGGAAAATATAAATCGCTCTTCTAAAAAAGTTTATTTTTTTATAAGCCCTGTCATAACGCTCAGAAAAGGTAAATAACCGGTAACATTGATTAAAATATTTCATTCAGTTTTTACCTTCCTTAAAAAAAGAGATCACTGACACTTGAGTTTGCGAACGGTAAATTATGGCAATATTACGATGTTAATTACTGAGAAAAATCTTCAATTAAATTACTGGTCTATTATTATGAAAAGCAAATTAAACTTATTTTGCCAACAGGTTGCATTTTTTTTTCTTTAGGTATAAAAAAAAACTATCCATGAAAGACACAAAACTTAATACAAACAGAATGAATTATTCTATAATATTTATAATTAATTTAACACTTCAAATATACTTCCTAAATATTCTCACGTTTTTCAGTTAATTACTTATTATTGTAGGTACCTATAGGTACTTTACCGAACAGTTTACAATCTCCTTACATTAATGTCACTGACCTATTGTGTTAAATCAGGAAATATACACAAAATCACGTGCACTTATAATAACTTTAATACCAAGAAAACAAAAAAAGAAAAACAGTACGGTCAGTCACAAAAGTTGACTGTTTTACGTAACGTTTAAGTTGAGACTAAGTTATTTCATGTTACCTACACGTTTTTCAGTACTTTTTAAGTCATATTGTAACGTAAGGTTTGTTGTTTAATTTTTCTTAAGTGATGCTTTATGCTGTCTGTACAACGGTACAAAAGTCTTGTTTCCTATTAATAGTCTTGCAAGTTGCAACTTTCGATCTCAGGAACCGCATTCCATCTTGGATAATAAAAATAAAACTGATCAACTTTGTGATTTAATTCTGTAATTATTACTGGAAGACGCCATAGTATGTATATTATTTATCATTATAATATGTTTATTTAATTCTATACAATGTAGAGACAACAATAAATGAAAACACTGGCAATATGAATATTATAATTAAGCATAAGAGTATTTTGGAACTATCAAATAAATCCTAACATCGAAATTAAAAATGTGATTTTTTTAAACAAACTAAATAGAAGTGATGGGCTGACTGGTGTGAGTGTGAGTGTGTTGCGAGTCTTTAACTAGCTTTAGTGACTAAGCTATTGGATATATTTGTTTGAAATTTCGTTTGCAAACTGGGACCGTCATTAGATATAAGCAGTAATTTATGGTCGTACTGTCATTTCTACTTTGTAGAATAGCATTGACGTATCTAGGTACAAAAGGGGGAGATGACGACTAATAGAGAAGTATGGAAGAAAAAGAGATGTGCTGCCAACCCCAAATAAATTAGGATAAGGGGAGAATTATGATTGATGACCGAGGTCATCATCTGCCTAGCCTTTTCCCAACTATGTTGGGGTCGGCTTCCAGTCTAACCGGATACAGCTGAATACCAGTATTTTACATGGAGCGACTGCCTATCTAACTTCCACAACCCAGTTACTGGGTAATACGATACCCCTTGGTAAGACTGGTTGTCAGACTTTCGGGCTACTGACGACCCATAACGACTGTCAAAGATCCACGAATGACAGCCGGGACCAACGGCTTAACGTGCGTTCCGAGGCACGGAGGGGTCTTGGTTTGTGAAAATACACCACCACCCATCCACGGACCAACCGCGGCAAGCGTAACTTAACCTGATCGATCGACCAGTGCGGCTGTTATTAATTAGCCACAAGCCCCAAAGCAAACAGATATATTATCTCTGATCTAATCAGTAAAAAAGTGGAAAGCCTCTACTTGAATCTATGAGAGTTAACACAGAGAAGAAATTGGGTTCATCACTTGACCAGTTAATTATGGGGCATGTTTCCTCACCATGTTTTCCGGCCGATGTAGATCTCGACAATAAACAACAGTAAACCATTTATTTTTCATAATTGATAAAGTTGCCGTATTATTCATAATATTATACGTGCATAACATTTCATTAACGTCGGTGCATTACTTAAAAACCAGTATTTTAAAGCTACTGTTTAAAAAAATTACATTCTTATTTTTAAGTTTATTGTCAGGACGCACTGACTGACACAAGATAAAACATTTTCGCTTATATATTCCGTGTAAAAACAAGCTTCAAAATGGGGTGAGTCTCATAAACGGAGCTCCCGCCTTAGCCTTCGTGGTTATTTTTTTTTAAACCACCCAGAAATAGGAGCCCCGCGAAGCGGGGCTCCGTCGACCTATCTTAGCACAGGTGGTAATCAGTTACTAGTTATGATTAATATCTACTTAGGTTACTATTACCTACAACTACGATAGAACTTACAAAGAATAAAACAAAGAAAAAATACTTTTAAATATTTATTAAAGGTTGCATATTAGAAAATCAATACTTCCTCGAGCAAATTTAAAATGACAATAAACGAAATAACAAAATTTAAATGACCAAATGTTTTATTTAGAAAAAATTTAAAATCCCAATGTATGTGACATCAAATGAACGACTGATCAAAAGTTTTTACATCGAAACAGCTAGGTTAGGTTAGGTTAGAACTGTGACCACAACGCACGAGCCGAGCGAGCGCAGCGAGCGGTGCCGCGGCAGCGGCCGGCGAGTGCCAGAAACATATTAATCGCGGGAACTACGTCGCCGCTCTTTGGGATGTCATCGATTTGGTCAATAGTGTAATAAATA
This sequence comes from Apamea sordens, assembly GCA_945859715.1. Lineage (NCBI taxonomy): Eukaryota > Metazoa > Arthropoda > Insecta > Lepidoptera > Noctuidae > Apamea > Apamea sordens. The sequence goes on from OX244001.1 coordinate 17,303,934, forward strand.
ATTTAAACATTGATATTCCAGACTTTGGTCAGCTGAACTTTTAATCAAATGACCATCGGCATTTTAAACTTTGTTGATTTGTACGTTGTTCTTTTGAAATTTGCTCAGGAAAGTTTTGATTTTCTAATATGCAACTAACCCGTGTCTATGCAATTTTGCTTTGTGTTTTTAAGTGGCGTTAAGGCGTTTTCATCATATTAGACCAAATAAGTTTTATATCTTTTGAGTGGTATGTCAAACGATTTTATATTTAATGTATGTTATGTCAAACGATGTTATATTTAATGTATGTTATACTTATAAAAATTAGTTCCTTTAAAATTATATCAATCGTTCATTATATTAACTAATCGCTATATTAAATAAAATTATAGGTTCCGTTGTTATATGTTGTTAATATTAGAGATTTTGTTGTTATATCATCTATTACTTACCCTTCAAAATGCGTATTTATTTTACTCATTTTATTAATATTTTTCAATAAACCCACAAAACATTGCAATTTATTTCATGCAAATTATAAATGACTGTCAGTGAGATTATCAAGAATGCATGGAATTAGTATGTACCTACTGCATGTCATAAATACCAAAAAGAGGCACTGACCAGCCAACAATGGAATCAACCTGTATCAAACTAACCCTTTCTTCGGCCGGTTTTTTTATTCTTCGTCTTTTTTTTTTTGAAGATCGAACCTTTTTTCTTTTTTTTGGCCATTAGCTTTTTTTATTCGTTCGTATCTTCGTTTTTTGTGGGGATCCCAAATTAATATAATGTTTTTTTGGGTGCGATCCTATCGAACTGGTTTAGTGGTCGAAAACTGGTGGGAAAGATTTAATGAAAGTGTTTTTTTCTTTAGATTGACGATAGTTAAGATACTCTCGTTTTCGTTAAGCGCTGCACAACGTAGAATTTACATAACCTGTCTAATGTCTATGGATGCGTTGGTGTAGAATCTCAGAGATTTCATTTAAGTTTAATCAGGGTTTTAAAGGACTTAGTTTTTTTTTTTTGTAAGACATGTTTGCGTTTAGGCAATCAGGATTTATATTACCTTATGTGTTGATTGTATCTCGTGTCGTTAACATGAAAGTTCTGGGTAATCTAATCCTTTTTCGCGTGTTGCGACATAATACCTTTTTATTATGTTTTTTGCGCGTGTTTTTAATTACAGCTCTTAAATAAAACATTGAAGGCGCCTATACTGCAGTCGAGTTGAGTTATTACTGACTTCCAACTGTCTTTTTTCTTTTAAAAAGGTTGTTGTGCACTCAACATCTGTCCAATAGTGATTGTCATTAATTAACAGGACGCGTAGGACGGACGGACGGACAGGTTTCAAGGTATGTAGACGAGCAGGTTTCCACTTCTTATTTTAACGTTTTGCATGCATTCACTGCGTAAAACGTTGGTATTTAACCGTACTGCTATACTGTTATGATCTTGTAAGGAATTTTAAATAGTACAAAATAGAGATGCTTGCAGATAATATCTCTCGGGTTTATTTAAACATCCGTTATATTTGTAGTTGAAAATAAAACACTGCAGTTACGGGTTTAGTCTTGAGTTTATAGCGACCTGATTTTTAAATGAGCGAATAAAGCGATAATTGCTTTGTTTACTAACATTTCATGTCATTTAAAACCAGACAAAGTCCAGACAAAAAACGTATAAAGTATCTGTAAAAATATTTTTCCTAAAACTGTTAATGATCGCGTTTTCAGCAAAAAAGTTGTCAAGACACTTTAAGAGGTGATACCTCACCCGACTGTCTGCTGTTACCCATTGTGGCTCCCAAAATTCACAATCTGCGACCAAATCTCGACTTTTTTCAGTCGAAACGTTCCTTTATCCGCGGATCTCGCCAAAACGCCAGACGTAACGCATAAATCCTTATTTAAATATACCTCGCGACTTTCATAGACAACACAGATCCTATAAACCAGGAAAAGCTCAAAGAGAATTCCATCTTAACGCCCTGCAAATACATTCCATACTCCATTAGTCAGGGATAGACGCGCGAAAATAAATGAACGTCGTAAGATTCGCGGTGGCATTCTGAATTCAATTCGAAGCCTTACATGTTAAGGTTTGATTCACAATGGCTATTAGTGAAAGGGTTTTTATAGCAATAAATAAAGGAATATCGAAGTTGGCTGTGTCAACAACGCGTTGCATTCTTGTGCAGTGTGTACGACACACGCACACGTGCATGGGTCGCGAGATGATGCCGTATGTGTGTGTACACAAATACTTATTGGTAAATGTTGACTTGGGAACAGAGGTTCCGATGCACTATGGTAATGTTAATATTTCATTTTCATTTATCAAAGTGTAAAAACAAACTGATAGTTCGGTGGAAATAAAGACATGCAAATGAAAACTGTTTTCTGAATATTATATGCATTAGATGACAATTTCACAATCAAAATAAAATATAATTTATTACAGCACCTACTTAGTTTTACATTTTGCATCCATGTGTGAAAAGCTGTTTTTAATTTTTCACCAAAACTTAACCCATTTTTTTCCACCATGGATTTATTACTTAAACATTTACAACAAAGTTGCATTTTCCTAAAAAAATAAAATGACAAAAAGAAATCGTCCCCACAATAATTCATCAGCATCACTGACCAACATCCCCACACATTCTTTCCACAAAAGTCTTCTCTACAGTTTCCCTGTCCATCTCCCCCTGACCTTGAGTCGAGTTGACCCGTTCCCGCGAATCAGCCGCGTTGCCCTCGTGCTGCTACATGGCCACAGAGGGGGGTGAGACACGGAGGGGGGGGACTGATTCCGAGTAAACTTTACTTTACAAGTTGGCAACATTGCGGAGTTCGAGCGGCGCGGCGGCGTGTAAGTCCATTCGCTTCAGCAGTGAGAGGGTTAAAGACAGGTTGGGAGGAAAATGGTTGAGAAAAAGGTAAATAAAGTCAATAAACCTTTGACGGTTGTAAGTTATAACATATTTGAATTGTCTTTAATTTATTTATGTAGAAAACTTTTCACAAAATTTCTTTGTGGATTTTGTATTCCATCTGACGATATTTCTTTTTTTTGTCCGAACTTACTGAGTAAGTATTCAATTGTAACAAACCGTAAAAAAGGTCTGGAAGTTCCGTAAAAAGTCTGGAAGTTCCGTAAAAAAAGTCTGGAAGAAATAATATCACGACGGCGGGGTAATTGCGTAACACACTAACACTACACCCATTGCGTAACACTAACAGTTCAACAACATTCATTGCGTGATTTACGTTGTCGAACTGACAAATGTTTCGATCATATGCAGCAATGGATTAAATGATTCAGATTGTGATTGACAGTGTGTTACGCAATGGGGGTAAGGATGTGTAACGAAATTGACTATCTATGTATATTTTCAATGCCAATTTAATAAGAAAAAAATAAAATAAAAAAAAAACAAAAAAAAAATTGATTTAATGTCAACCTTGAACCTTAATACTTTAGGTGAAGGGCGGGCGTTTTTGGGGGACTGTCTTTTGTAATTTTGACGTTCGAAAAGTGCTGACTCTCAGCCTAATTTGAATAAATGACTTTTGATTTTGATTTTTTTGATTTTTAGCGATAAAGTTGAAAATCTATTAAAGAAATTTGACAGATTGTAGTAGCTTGATGTGCTGGCGTCTGTACCATAAGAACCTTTTGTAACATCCTCTGAAATAAATGATTTGATTTGATAGGAGAAAAGAAATACTTAATTTCATTCATCATCATCATCCGCGTAGCCTTTTCCCAACTATGTAGTGGTCGGCTTCCAGTCTAACCGGATGCAGCCGAATACCAGTATTTTACATGGAGCGGCTGCCTATCTGACCTCCATAACCCAGTTACTGGGTAATAGGATACCCCTTGGTAAGACTGGTTGTCAGACTTTCGGGCTTCTGACTACCCGTAACGACTGTCAAAGATCCACGAATGACTGCCGGGACCAACGGCTTAACGTGCTTTCCGAAGCATTAGCAAGCAATCTAACTACTTAATTTCATTCAAAAGTAAGTAGTTAAATTTGATATGTTTTTTTACCCACAAAAGATAAACCTTTACTTGGAGACAAAACGTACGCTAGTCAAGTGAAGTAACCCACTTAAAAAGCCACAACTTGCGTAGCGTAAGTTCTTTCGTACTTGTAGTAAGTTGATAATCAACCTCTTGTAGGTTCAACAGCTTTGAAACTTTCATACCTATTATGAGTTTAAGAGTTTATGACTTAGCGAAAACTTGACTTACTGCTTCGTTGGTGTAGTGGTTGCAAGCGCAAGTGCAGAATCTGGTCTTAGGTTCGATTTCCGGAACGAGCAAAATGGTATTGGTAAGGTATTGCGTTTTACCCTTAGAAATAATATCATTGTAACAGCCGACTTGTGTTGGGCTCGCCATCTAAAACACCATCATCAGGATATTCCCACCTGGGACACAGACCACCCCTCTGTGAGAGTGGGCCCAGTGCGGGCTGGTGGATGTCACGCCATGATGTAGCAAGAGTTTTGTTGAATTTTGTTAGTTATACTTAAATATTAATATTGTGTTGTCGGATTTTATATTTTAGGTTATGTTAGTTTTGTATTTTTAAAGTTTTGATTTTTATGTATTGTATAAAGGGCTTGTAGTTTTAGAATTTCGATTTTTATGTATGTATTAGGCGTAAGTTGATTTTTCATTTTATTTGATGTTTGCAAACCACGATTGTATCGGGGTCATCCTGTAAAGATAGTGTGTGTAAGTTTAATAAATAATAATAATAATGTGTTCGAATTTTTGGTTCTAGAACGGGCCAGTTTTCTCATGATGTTTGATGAGTGATGATGAGTGTCCTTGGAGTTTCTTGCCCGTTCTTCTCTATAGTGATCTACGTTTTGGAATATGTAACTAGCTTCAACTTTCTGACTAACTGACCGACTATTTAATTTTGACAATTCAAAAGTCCCTGTAAATGGTTTAGTTGAAATAAATTATTTGAGTTTGAGTTTTCCATCACCATTTTGAGAGCAGTGGTGATGAAATAAATTACACAAAGTAATGTACATGTCTGGGTTCGAACCCACGAACCCACTTGTATATAGGAGCCGTTACCACTGGGGCTAGTTAGTGGTCTATCTAACATGGGACTTGAACAGCTCTGCTTACCCCATTATGTTTGGTTATGTAGTCCAAAGACTCCTGACTCAACCCCTGAACGAACAATCTAAAAGATTTATCATAATATCAATTGACAACCTGATTGATGGTTAAGTATAGTATAGTCGTTTTTATAGGACTGGACCACAGCATCCTGTCCAGTGCCTTATAAGGGACCCACTGTAGAGTCGGGTGGCCTATATCTTTGCAAGGAAACACATCGGTACTAAAGTACCTTTAATAAATTGTATGTTGTATTCTGAAAATTTTGTTTGATTGAACCCGAACAAGTGCGATGCAGTTACTGAATTCATCATCTAAGGTATCTAGCTTTTTCCTAGCTAAGTACACTAGCCTTCTGAACTCGAGCCGGCAGTTTATCAATTGAGATTCAACGACAAGCAATTTAAGAATACTCTTAATTTCATTGCCTTATTGACCTGGAACGAAAAACAATTGAAAACCTACACCTGAAGATATTCACCGAATGTAAAGGCAGTTTAGTTTATTACACCAACATGTCCACAGCTTAAGTAATAATAAGTCTCATGATATAGGGACGAACCTGTTGCCATAAACCAATGAAGAAATCAAATCTCCTGACTGACTAAGACATTCCTATTGAAAAAGCCCAATATAACTTGTGCCCGACCAGAGATTCGAATATCTAACCTAAAAATCTCTAACTCAGCTATGCGCTTACAGCTCTTCTATCGAGGCCCAACAATAGATTAAAATATCCAGACACTATTGTAACTACTAACATACACAAAATATAGTCCAATGAGTATCCTCAACAATTTGAAGGCTCGTTCAGTTTCTAAGTGCAAGACCAAACGAAATTACGAGTATTATTATTTATTGAAAGGAAAAGTAAAACAAAGAAGAAAACTGACAGTTTTTTGGTCAAATGTGGAATCTTAGGACAATAAATTGAAGGTACATTTTCGTGCGTAAAAACGTTCTCTATATCAATTGAATCACATCTCAGCGACTGTCAGTGTCAAAAACTTGTCAAAAATGTAAATTGATCGCTTTGACAGATTGAGACTTCGATTAGAATACGAAATTACTATATTCTTAAAAATACGTGAATTGGAACACAGTATCCTAAAGATACATATAGCTAAAAGACTAAACATAAGCAATACTAGTGGAAAGTAAAAAATATAAACGTTGAAGAAATATCTCATCCGTTTGCCCATCGGAAGCAATTTATACTGCTCTATATCTAATACAGCTTCTATCTAATCTATGGCTCATTCCACATTCATTTTACTTCATAAAAATCTTAAATCAATATATAACCATAAATAAAACCACCTATATCTTTAACACAGCTTCAGTGTGGACCACGGTCGCGAGCCCTTCAAAATTAACCGGTTCCTCTGCTCCATCCTTATCCCACTTCAGAACTACAAGTATACCTGTCCCGTTTTGCCCTTCGGACATTTTTTTATCTCACTCTCACAACCGCTGTAACTACCACTTTCCCTTTTCAAAGGACGAAGACACCAATATCTGGCATCCTTGTCGTGTGTATGTGGTTTAGTATGTGTGTCTCTGTCTTCAGGAATCAGGATTTGGCCTTGAGACTGAGATGCTGAGTCTGGTCAAAGCTATTTTTACTTTTTACTTGGAACGATGACTAAATGCGTTAAGAAGCTAGTGGCAAGTCCTTCGCTTGTTTTACGGTATGTGTTTTGTGTAGGTGTGTGTATCCCAACGCATATTATTATCTGTAGCTTTGTTGACCGTTGGTAGCCATTTTCAATTTTTGTATCAATATAATCTTACTCTTCGATCAATAATAGATCTTACTGTTCATTATCATCATTATTGATAGATTCTAGCCGAACTTAATTAAAATCTTGGGTTTTCTACATGAATCTTTAAACATGTAGGTATATAATCATAAAGTTTTACATTTAATAGCAAAAGAATGAGCACCTTAATAAAATTTTGATGAGCAATAAAATAATTTTACTACAAATAGGGTTTTAAATCTGAGTTTCAAAGCAATTAATATGTTTTTATTTTTTCAATCCTTGCCTTGTGACATTAAAAATTAAGCCTGACAAAGGAATAAACTCAAACAAACTTGGATGTAGCCATCGAGTTTATTTAGAAGGATTTGCAAAATTCTTTAAATCTTCAAGAAGAAAATACCGAAACCTTTGCCTCTAAACTCCTGCGCCGAGAGCTAACGTATTTCGTTGAAAATTCAAAATGATAATGTTGACTTTTCAGCAAAATACGTCATTACATATTGTGTTAATTGAAAAGTCGGATTCGAAGGCCGTGCAGTGGGTTAAGAATAAGACGGTATAAGCTAATCTATTCTGTAAAAATAAGCTAAAGATAAGTTAGCTTATAGTGACCCGATGCTAATTGACACCTAATTTTTCACGGCAAGATTTTAAACAAGATATTCGAAGATGTTTCATGTTTCATTCGTTTTGGTGTTTCCTCACAGACAAAAGGCGAAAATGAAAGAAAATTTAAACTTCATTCCAATGAAAGTTTACCCGAGTGCTCTGCTTGAAATCGACCTACTAACGATTTTATCAAACAAGTAGACTGATCGAAGCTTATCAAATATTGATGTACAGATGCCAGCACTTCAAGCTACTACAATCTGTCAAATTTCCTTAGTAGATTTTCAATTTTATCGCTAAAGCATAAGGTTCAAAGTTGATTGGGAAAATTTGACAGTTTCGGGTAGCTTGATGTGCTGGCGTCTGTAGCGAAAAGAATCCAGATCATATTACTCGGTAATATTCGGAGGAATATGGTGTATGAATGTGGATGGCTATATGAGTAGGGGAAGACCAAAGAAACAATGGATGAACTGTGTGAAGATGGCTAGAAAGGGTGACTACCAAGATGAAGACTAATAGAGAAGTATGGAAGAAAAAGACATGTTGCGCCGACCACGAATAAATTGGGATAAGCGCAGGAGAATGATTATGATTCCGAGGAATAAGGAAAGAGCTTGTCACTGATGTAATGGAATGCTAGGACGAATGGAATAAACAGGGCTACTCAACTAGACTTGTTCTGAAAAACCCAGTGCGTAAGCATTCGAAAACCTGTTATCTGTGCATTTCGAAAAGTAAGGCTTCGTGTAGACCTGAGTCAAGATCAAGAATATCTTTCTTAGACCATTTATGGTCTAAGCCATAATTCTGTAAGTCTAATGCCTGTTTTCACTAACAATAAGCGATGCCTAAATGAAAGCATGAAGTTGCAGATAGAAGCTAGTGAATAAATAAAAGCGTGCTGTTGATATACAAACAGTGCAATAATATTTAGACATTACATTTAGGTGTCGTCTAGTGTCAGGGAAAACGAGTATAATGCTAAGTTAGGCTGAACATCGGTTTCCGAAAAGAAAGATGGCGTCTAATTTGCAACATAACAGTTCCATTGTCAACAAAACGTATTATCGCGCCTTTTTAAGCAAAAGGGGTATATTATAGTATACCCTAGTTTTGCCAATTATGTTTAAGTCCGACGAAAAAGGGGGCGAGTCGAACCAACAGCTGGGCTCAAATCCAGACTCCAGGCTCCTGACCTAAGAACACATTCCCCAATTTGGGGTTCGAAACAACACCCCATGCAAAGCAGTCGAAGAATCACTAAGTAAGTAATTTAATATACTTTAAATCTTTCTGTAGGATCAATTAAAAGATCAATAAAATAAGCTTATTAAATTAGGCAGTGATTCTGAGTTTTATACTTTAGTAATAATAATAAATACTAAATAAAAATTTAATACTTTAGTTAATATATATTTTTTTTCAGTTAAAATTTGTTTTCAACTGTGCAAAATCTGTTTTTTGCGTTTCTGGTATTTTGCATATCTGATATATATGGCGAAGCCGGTGTTTTGCGAGTTTGGTAATTTGCGAATCTGGTATTTAGCGATTCTGGTTTTAAGCTTATGAGCCGAACTTGCGACCAAGTTGTCAAAAATTCACTGAAATTACTGAAGACACTGGGATACAAGACAAAATTGTTGTGTCTACGGCAGACAAAACTATTTTTACTCTTGTGTGCACACTGTCTAATCGGTAAGACTTCTTCCTAAAGCGGAAAATGAATTTCTTGACATTATTACCAGCCTGGATGAATCAGGAAGCCTTTAACTTCTGACGTCATTACTATTCTTCGATTTTTTCTATCCTATCATAAGTTTATATAGTACCGTTTTTTCATTTCCGGTTTCGTTAACTTAAAAATACGGCTTTTCTTGGAAAATCGGGTGAAGCCTAGATATTATTGGTAAATCAATCGCTTTTTTTATATATTTTCTTTAGTCCTTAGTGAAATTATCTGCTTTTCGCATACGTGTTAGGCACACTTTGTTTGATTCACTAGGAAACATTCACACCATTCATTCATTCGTTGATTTTTTTTTACTTTTTCGGCTACATGTATACTTGTTTAAAAAATCTAGTTTAATGTTAGTGAACTTAACATTACATCACGGCTTGTTTCGCCGAAGGGTTTGGGCAGAGATGTATCTATAGCAAGTACACCCACATTTCGGCAGTCATGTTGAAATCCCATGTAATAAGGGCGAGCTTATTGCTATCAACCGAGTACGAAGTCAGACTCCAGGCTGCTACTAAGAAATTCCAGATAGAGAACCCAATAACATTTTGCCTGACCCAATCAAACCCAAGACCTCATACTCCGTAGCGCTTGCAACCACTAGACCACCGGGACCAATATTTTTTTGGAAAAAAATAAAAATAACGCGTCTAGGATTTTCTTTATTTTATTTTTATAACATTTTGCCCGACCTGGGAATAAAACTCAAGACCCCCACGGTCCAACGGGGTAGTTTTTCTAATGCACAGACGCCAGCACATCAAGCTACTACAATCTGTCAAATTTCTTTAATAGATTTTCAACTTTATTGCTAAAGCATTAGGTTCAAGGTTGATTGGGAAAATTTGATAGTTCCGGGTAGCTTGACCTGAGCTGTGAGCTGTGAGCTGTCTGTACCTAGTGAGTGTCTGTCGATATTCTGAAACAGGTAATATTGGGGAATATTAACTTTTATAATTACAAAAACTTTATTAAAAACATTGAATATACTAAATTCAAATTAAATCCCTATGTACCCGAAAAAATCGGTACACACGTACTAAACAATCGTTAGACAGATCCTGAGACACGTGATTGATATGTTAATTTTGTTTTCTGAGTTTCGTATGATTGATTGACTAAAGATTATCATGTTAAATCCGTCGTGGTTTCCGCTATATAAGTACCTAGTACCTACTGATACACCTGTGGTATGTCACCTGTTAGTTTCATCCTTTCGTTTTAATACACCTGGTAATTGGTATACTGTTGAAGATTATTGCAATGTCTGAGCTTTCCTCTTTTGTCGTATCAAAATTAAAACGTCAGACGGTTTCTATTTTTTCTCTTACATTGATAACTAATCGTATTTAAACAAAAGCGTGAAAAACTATGATCAATGTTTTATTTATGTTTCGTGCAGAATCTACCTACCTACTGCAAGCTACGTGTGTAACTGAGTAAAAAAATAATATAATTTTTTGGAGATCTTGAAATTTATGTAACTATTCCTCAGGAAAAACATTTACAATTTGGTATTAGGTTAAATTGAAAGCTAATAAAATCCCTGCATATTCAGTAGTTAAGGAAAACTACATAGGTATATTTTATATAAGTATTCTGCAAATGTTCTTGGTTGAGGCAGGACCGGACCGTAAGAAATAAAACCGAATGAAAGTAAAGATAAATTCAATGATAATGAGGCAACTCATACAAATTCGTAAGTTCATCTCGCAGTTCAACGTACTGCAGCAATTACCGCGCCGCGCCGCGACCAAAACAAGCAAACACATCGACCTTGCGCGGAAAACCAAAAAAAATCCCCCGCGCACCGTCCTGACCTACATACGACGCCACACGCGATAAAACGTATAAAATAACATAATAATAAGACTAAATAATAATAAAAAAGGAAGCGAGTCTCAAAAATAAAAATAATAATCACAAGATTACGGTTACGCGGCGCGTAGTGGGCGCGTTTTTCATTCACGCTCTGGTGGAATAGTTCTCTTTTTAAAAAGGGGACGACGGTACGTGCCGCGGAGTTGCCTTTTCTTTTATTTTCCGATTTCTTTCTTTTTTAATCATTTCACGAATATGGAGCGTTTTTATTTTCCCCGGGCGGACGGTCCTCCCATTCATGCGGCGGGTTGCTTGCCTTATGTCCGACTTTTTGTTGCTTGAAACAATTACGACTTACAACCGGTCGTAAGATTTGTCGGCTCGTGGTATGCTGTTTGTGTTTTTTGTTGTTACGTAATTGAAGAGCTAAGTTGTGAGATGACGCTGACGAGATTGCGTTATTAAGGTTTTATTTGTTTGTTTTTAGTTGTGTTAGAATGGAGGCGGAAGGATTATGTAATTGTAAAAGGTATCATTTCAGGTGTAATGTAAAACACATGTAAATCTCTTTGATAACTAAGTAACAGACGCAGGCGCACGATTGCTACCCATTCTCTTGTGGATGTAGATACTGACGACGGCTACAGTACAATATAAAATCCTAATTCAATTATCAACAAGTACATACCTACATACCTATACATAGTATGGTAACAAGGAGACACATTAAAATAATCAAAAGTAATTTATTCTAACTAGGCTGAGAATCAGCACTTTTTGAACGTCAAAACTACATAAGTACAATCCCCTAAAACGCCTGCCCCTCACCAATTTCTAGTACTTTTGCTGGGAAGAAGAAGTGTCGCAACAAACTCCCCAGCAGCACATCTTTCTGTTCAGTTAGAAGAACTTGATTCTATATCAGTCCAACACCAAAAAACGATTCACAACCAAATAAAAAATAAGAAAAAAAAAAAAGTTACCCAGGTTAGGGCACACAATAAACAAACAAAAAAACAGAAAAATTAAGGTCCTAAGCACCCTGAGCAGTCAGCCCGCTACCGTCTTGCTGACTAACTAATCTAGTGACCACAAAAAGAAGCTCTTGCCGAAAAAAGAGAGAAAAAGGGACATAAAGACAAAGGAACAACAAAACACAACAAACAAATCATAGCAAATGTATGTGTTAATTAATTTGGAAACCGGAAAAACCATTAACATTATATAAAACATATTGAGGTTTTCTCGAAAGATTTTCTTAATCTACGTGGTTTAGTGCACACTAACACTAACAAACAACACATCTGTCTACCAGCATGTGCTAGAAACAAAAATTCGAAGACATGTGACATCTACCAACCTGCACTGGTGGATTACGCCCCACTCTCTCTCACAGAGAGGAGGCCTGTGTCCCAGCATTGGGTACATTATAGTCTGATTATGTTATGTCTATCAGGTGATAGCAAATCTAATTTAGTAGCCACTCTTTCATTTAACCAGCCAACAATTTACACTAACTTTGTTATATAACAACTTATTAAAAGAAATAAACTGGCCCGAGTTACATTACAAAACAAAATCGAAACAACTTCAGTTCAATCACCCCTGGTCTGGTAACAGGTGTTAAGTGGCTTCAAGCACTAGAATCAGACTTTTTAGTCGGTAAGGAAGCACGTGTTTCCTCGGTAAGGTAATCATGGTGGCTGATAGAGCATTGAAAATGGACCTACATGATTTGCTAGTCTTCCCTGTTCCTGGTTTTCCCTGGCTACTTGAAAGACGGACATTGCATTTTCTTCAGTACCCTTATTTTGTACTATCAATCTCACCCTGAATCATTCTGAAGGATATCGTTAGTGAAAAAAAAAAGAATACATAGTTGCTTTTTTAGTTATTTAAGTTTGACAGTATTTCAGAATACACCACTTTCAAAGATCAGAATCGCGTTATGGTATCGTATAAGCGGCCGCGTTTTTATGTGTGTGTAAAAGGGCAGTTACAGTGCGGTTACACACAGGCCGCGTTTTAAAATGCGTGTCCCACACATGCCGATTTCCGAAAATTAGAAAAAAAATACCTACTTGTTTTATTATTGATTCGTGTCGGGAATTAGTAGCAGAGTTACCTCCTTGAATTTGACGAGGATGATTGTCTAAATAATTAACAAAAACTAGAGAAAAAAAATGAGCTCATTAAAATTACTTAAACTTTATCTAATTTTACATTAACTTGCGACACAAAAATGTTAATCAGCCATTTTTAAGAAAATATAAGATATTTATGCTCTTTTCAATTTTATTTGCTCTTGAAACATGTTTTTGCACATACAAGAATAAAACGTGCAGGCTGGATAGCATAATTTTTTTTTTTCGTCTCAAATTACGTAACGATAACACGAACCATTTAAACTCCAAGTTTTTCCTTTTTAGGATCCACTAAGCTAGCTTCTTTAATCTTTATCAGTTATTTCTGTATCCATCCACACTGGATTTAAACTTTTTTACATAAAGCACCTTGCACCTTTTTCGGGCGCCCGGCAGACCCGTAGAAGATGGCGGAATGAGCTGGCGAAAACAAACGACCATTGGTCCCGTTTAGCCCTGGATCGAAAGAGGTGGAAGTCATGAAAAGACGCATTTGCCCAGCTGTGGGATAATAAAATAAATAAATAAATAAATATCCCTGGACATTTCACACAGCGCCATCTAGTCCCAAGCTAAGCAACCTAATGCTTGTGTTATGGTAACAAGATGGCTGATAAACTACTTATATACATTTTTTTTTTGTAAATACATACATATTATAGATAGAAAAACACCCAGACTCGGAACAAATACATGTAGGTCATACAAATATTTGTTGTTTGTTGTTGCAAGCTATCAGTAACAGGACCTATAACCATTCACCACCTACACACCAACTCCGAGGAGACAAGAACCTCCTTGATACTGGATGACCAATAACAAACATATTCTGAACAGCCAGTACAACTTTTTCGCCGCCATAGATAATTATATTTTATTACTTTCTAAGCATGAGTCATGTTTTGATACCTACTTAAAAGTAACTTAATCATTACTATGCACACAATGGCATGTGCTGGCCTAGCCTCGAGTTATTATTATGTATGTGGAACTGGCTCCTTCATCAGACAATGAGTCTGTAATGTTCCCACTTTTAGAGGAGGGAATGGGCCGTATTCTGCCACGCGGGGCCAGAGCGGGTTGGTGTTTATCACAAATATAGTGGTAATGGAATAAGTGGTAAAGGGCGGGCGTTTTGGGGGATTGTCTTATGTAATTTTGACGTTCGAAAAGTGCTGATTCTCAGCCTAATTTGAGTAAAAATGACTTTTGATTTTAAATACTGTCATCGAATCTCCAGCTCTAGGAGACGCCGCAGTTCTCACTATCTTTTCCTTCATCGTTTTTAGTGTAATGATGACACAAACTGTACACCTGTCTAGTTTCGATCCCATAACCTTCAAGTCGTAAGACGACTACCGTTACCGCTGGACCACTAACGCTACGGTGTCTTAGAAGATCGTGGCCGCAACACATAACGGCCATGTTGGCTGCGGGGTTTGACTTTACGGTGTCAAAAAACGCTCTCTAGGAAAACACACCATCTTACTTTCATTAATAATGTTTCAGTGACGTCATTCGCCGGTAAATTGCAGACGTTGAGGCGGCCTCCGCAGTCTTAGGAAACCCTAGCTTTATAGCACTCTTCTTCTGCATTGAATCAATCTCCCTAGCCTTTTCCCAACTATGTTGGGGTCGGCTTCCAGTCTAACCGAATGCAGCTGAATACCAGTATTTGACATGGAGCGACTGCCTATCTGACCTCCACAACCCAGTTACTGGGTAACACGATACCACTTGGTAAGACTGGTTGTCTGACTTTCGGGCTTCAGACGAACCGTAACGACTGTCAAAGTTCCACGAATGACAGCCGGGACCAACAGCTTAACGTGCTTTCCGAGACATGGAGGGGTTTTGGTATGTAAAGATGGTCACCCATCCACGGACCGACCGTGGCAGCGTAGCTTAACCTGATCGATCGACCCGTGCGGCTGTAGTTTCTTAGCCACGTGCCCCTCTCTTCTTCTTCATTGAATGCCCCTTCAAATCCTTAACTCATCTTCTACTACAACAACGAAGGCTTGCAGCTACTATTGTCAAAGAAAATACTTGCTGCCTCCATTTCTTCGCGTTAGAAAGTGTCTGAGCCTAGGCAACAACGTTCAAAAACGTTGTTTTTCTCTGTGGAGTCGCCGATACTTGCTTTTTTGTTTTTTGTTTCGTCCGAGCTCCAATTTAACACTTGTCGTTGGCGTGGCGCCTTCGTATTGTTGGCGAGGTGAGAAGTGGCCGCTGGTTTAAAAAAGAAAAATGTTTGTTCAGAAAATAAGTAAATGGCCTATTTGAGACACGGATCACTGCAACAATTACAGTTCTGTAAAAATCTCACCGTGGAAACTCAGGTCAGGTGAGCTTCAATTGAACAGTCAATCCCTAGCATCCAGGCTTCCGTCAAAGGCAGGTGGCTGGCTTCTTAATACTTATTATAGGAGTAAGAATGAAACTTTTAAAGCATGTAGGTGACCGGTTACCGATTTTTAACAGACATTATTTTGTTCGGCTGATTTTTGTGAGAGTTGAAGTATTGAATGATCAATTTTTATTTATCAGTCTTTTAGGAATGTTGCTTTACATGGTCACTTCACAGAAATAAAATAGCAAACTACGCACGTCGACTACTTGATATGACAAGTTTAGTTTAGTTTGCTGATATGACACAAAAGATTATAGGAATCAATGGCTTATAATTTTATATCTCAAAGATGATTGTGGTTTAACTCCAACGGCCACTTCTCTCCGTCCCCTCTACAGTGCGGTCAAATCAAAACTTTTTGCGTTCAAGAATGTCCGTAAAAAAGTCGCCCGTGTAATGACGATCTGATTTGTGGACGACCGTTAGCGCTGCGCAGGCGCTGCCCGACACCCATTGTCCGTTCGACTCCCGGGCAGAGTAAAAAGATCGCGATAAATACGTGAGTTGTTATTATGTACTGTTATATCGCAGATTTTTGATGAAAAATGTCATTTCAGGTTAATGATTGAACGTGATTTTTGTGATTGTAATTGATTCTTATTAAGCTGTGGCGGTATTTTTAAAAACGTAACGGATTTGTATGGGCACGTAGTTTACTTTTAAAAAATAATAGTATTTATAAAAGTTAGATGTTCGTTTTTGGCTAGACTATTTAGATATTTATTTTTATTTTAGAATAGTATCTATAAATGTTAGATTTTCCTTTTTGGCTAGTATGTTTAGTCATTTGTTGTCGAATAAAGAAAGTCCATCGTCGTTTTTAAAGAGACGCAGACATCTTCATTTAACTTGGATATTTCTCCAAAATAAAATGGATTACTGACTGTGAGCTGTTATAATATTCTATTCTATTCACCACATAACATTATCAGTCTATAATGTTCCCACTGCTGGGACACTGGCCTCTCGGTAAGTGGGAATGGGTTGTAAGCTCGTAATCCACAACGCGCGCGGGTCTAGTGCGGAACTGCGGATTGGTGGATGTCACAGGTCTACGAATTTTTGGTTCTAAGACATGCGCACCCTAATTGTGTAACACACGATCAATCGGAATCGGTTTCATTTTGACAGTTCAACAACATTCATTGCGATAGTTACGTGTTGAGCAGACAAATTTTTCGGCAATGTATTAGCAATTTGCTTCAAAATGATTCAGATCCCGATTGATCGTGTGTTACGCAATTAGGGTGCCGGTTTCCTCACGATGTTTTCCTTCGCCGTTTTGAGGTAAGCATCTACCTTGATACAAACAAACTATCCCTGATAGTTTCACATTTCGGCATACTGACCGACCTCAACGGACCTCAGATCTGTCTATGGGTACTAGGGAATGGTCCCGGGAAATCCCAGTCCCGAAAATCCCGGGAAATCCCGGGATTTTTGGATAGACTAAAGAACCGGGACGATCACACCTCGTCCCGGGACTTTCGGGACCTTCGGGACTTAGTTGAAAAGTATAAACTTAAATTAAGAATTTGAGTTTCCCCATTCAGATATCATAACAAAAGGTTTCTTACTAAGATTTTATTTAAAACTAGAGGTCCGCCTAGCGGTTTCACCCGCTGCTACACGTTTTTACGAGCGAATGAGGTCAAAAGTAGCTTTTGTTACTTAGGGATCTTGTAGCTTTTCAGTGGTGAAAGAATTTTTAAAATATATCATCTGCCTAGCCTTCTCCCAACTATGTTAGGGTCGGCTTCTAGTCTAACCGGATACAGCTGAATACCAGTATTTTACATGGAGCGACTGCCTATCTGACCTCCACAACCCAGTTACTGGGTAATACGATACCCCTTGCTAAGACTGGTTGTCAGACTTTCGGGCTTCTGACTACCCGTAACGACTGTCAAAGATCATCATCATTTATCATTTATCATGAATGACAGCCGGGACCAACGGCTTAACGTGCTTTCCGAGGCACGGAGGGGTCTCGGTATGTAAAGATGGTCACCCATCCACAGACCAACCGCGGCAAGCGTAGCTTAACCTGACCGATCGACCTGTGCGGCTGTTATTATTTAGCCACGGGCCCCCCTAGAATTTTTAAAACATAATCAGTAGTTTTTGAGTTTATTGGTTACATACCTAGAACACCTACAAAAAAAAACAAATCTTTCCTCTTTTTAATACCTAACCTAATAGTGTAGAATCTACACTGTACTTAGTGGTTCGCTCATCGGTTTACCCGGTGTTTGCTACTGCTGCCCGTTTTCCCGTCAGAATAAGGCGTTTTCCCGCGGTAAAACAGTCTATGTCATTAATACTCAGAGTTAATGTAACTTTCTAATGAATGATGATATATTTTTTTAAATCGCTTCAGTAGTTTCGGAGTAGGAATAGCTCTTTTTGAGAATGGTGGTGATCGTGGCCGTTTTCTGTCGTTAGCTTATGATCTCCTTCTGACGATCCTTCCGACCAGCGTGGAGCCCGAGAGGATATTCTCTGCAGCAGGATTACTGTGCAACAAAATAAGATCACGCTTAAGTGATAAAAGCTTAGACGCACTTATTTTTTAAGAACCCATTATAATGAGCAAGACAGTACTAAATAATTGAATGTTTTCATATTTTGTTAATTTCATTCCTTTATAACTTTTTCATATTTTGTTATTTTATATTCCTTAAAGATAAGCGTCTCAGTGATATGATAAATGATAACTGCTGAATGCTGATGATGACTTGGTTTATATTAGAATTAAGAAAAGGATTTATGTTTTATTTTGTTTTATGGAAAGTAACTATGTTATTGTTGATTGATATTGGTATATAATTTATAATAATAGCGAGCGTTAAATGCTGATTTGACTTGTTGTTTTCTTCTGGTGATTATTTTTTCAAAGAATAGTAAATGTTCTGTTTTCGCTGATTTTTAAAAATATATATCTTTAATTAATACAATGTAGTTTTCATTACCTACGTGCATACATAAATACTAAAGACCTATTAAAATAAAAATACCAGCAGTAGGTAAAAAAATACCCAAAAGTCCCGAAAGTCCCGGTTCTCCCGGTTCCTTCAACAAGTAATCCCGAAAATCCCGGGACGCAAGAAGAGCACCGGTTCTTCATTCCCTAATGGGTACGTATAGACAAGAAAATTTAACATTACACAAGCTTGCATTTTTGTTTCTAAAACTTAGTCTGTTCGTCGATCTTTGACAGTCGTTACAGTCATAAGCCCAAAAAGTCTAACAACCAGTCTTACTAAGGGGTATCGTTTTACCCAGTAACTGGGTTGTGGAGGTAAGATAGGCAGTCGCTCGATGTAAAATACTGGTATTCAGCTGCATCCGGTTAGACTGGAAGCCGACACCAACATAGATGAGAAAAGCTTAGGCCGATTGCCCTTCCATAATGCTTTACCGTAACACCAAAAAAGAATGGTTCAGTGAAGTGTACAATTTGGTCGACATCACAAGACCAACTGGTTCAACCAAAGAAGTGAGTAATTCAGTCAAGCTTTTTACTTTGTACAGTACAGGAGCGCCATCTAGTGTGATATTACGAAACTAATCGGCTGAATAATATTCTTGGCTAGTAAATGTTACTGCTTTAGTGAAATAAAATAAATATTTAGTTTCAACTTTGTTAAAATTTGGCTAGTTAGAGGTAGGTATTTAATTTAATTACTTCAGCCATTTATTTCGTACTAAAATTATTTGTCGCCGAAAAGTATTGCTATTTGACTGGGAAGTGACGCATACAACTACAAAATAGAAAGAAAATATAAAACATAAAACCAACGCATTCAAAAGAATGTAGACAACCGATTATGCTCTACAATTGGATTTCCAATGGTGATTAAAGTGAAGTATTTGAAGAATACTTATTTTTCTTCAGTCTAAAAAAAAAAGCATTTGCTCACCATAATGGTAGAATGTAGCCATAATAGTTTAAAGATTCATAGAATAGAATAGAATACTCTTTATTGTACACCATACAAATTACAGAACATAAATAATATACCTATACAATTTTACAAAGGGTGACACAATGGGCGGTCTTATCGCTAAAAGCGATCTTTTAAAGACAACCTTTGGATGGATTAAATAAGTATAGTAACTAGGATTCTAACTTTGTATACATTCTGGCAACTTAGTTTGTGAATTTGTGCTGTACTGTCTAATGTCTATTTTGATTATATTGTACAAATTAAAGGTCTTTAAATAATATTGTGCTGGCTAGCAGGCAGCTCTACTCTAACTCATACAAACAAATGAGCAACGATTGTCCGGAAGAGCTTTTTCTCAAGGAATTCTGAGAGAGACGGCGCGGACGCAGTCTCTCACTACCAAAAATAACGCGTCCGAGTTATCCACATTAGGGATAATCGCAAGGGTCAACCTAACCGCAGTGCAATGGATAGGCCTCGCCCTGGGGGAACCGCCTTCTTGATCACGGTTTCCCCTACGCCAGGTAAGTATGATTATTTTGCAGAAAATCGCGAGGGTGGTTCAACGGCGGGGAATCTTAACACCGCGATTCAGAAAACGGGCTGAATTGTACAACGCCATCTATCGAGGGGGTAAGAACTAAATTACACTGGCGGACAAAGTACTCTGTCGAACTGAGTCAAACAACCTCATTTTGTTTACGCAAGAAGAAAATCAATTACAAAAGCGAGTGGTCCATAATTTGGGCCTCCTTAGAGCAACAGAGCGTTCGTCCATCTGTCTTAATGTGTTTATCGCGTGTGAACTTGTTTAAGATTCGAGAAATGCATCGAGGTGGTTACTACCGGTTACAGAGACAAAAAAGAATCGAAAACGTGGAAGGATTTGTAGTTAACGTCAATATATGATGGCGGAACTTGCATGCGCTTATTTTCTCGCAAACTGAAATGAATGCACTGACAACATTTTATCATTTGCGTCGTGCATATTACTTGGTACTAGCTCCTGCCCGCGACTTCGTCCGCGTGAATCAATTGCCCGCGTTGCCACTTCGTTTTCACGTAGCGATCTTTCTGACTCTTTTTCTTCTTGCTCGGCTCCTAAGAATCGTAGCGTAATGTTAAATAGCCTAATAGCTTCCTCAAGAATTGGGCTATCGAATGCAAAAATAACTTTTCAAATCCAGTTGTTCCAGAGATTATTAGCGCGTTCAAACAAACAAACTCTTCCGCTTTATTATTGGCATTTAGTTATACATACCTACTGCTAAAATGCAATGTTTGGCCCATCAGTCAAATAAGCTTTTTACAATCATTAATAACAAAAAGCTCTTGACTGATGGGCTACATTATCTAATAGGAATCATGAACGTTTTTTACCTAAGTTACCTTATCCTACTTCATACTATCCTACTCATAAACGCGAAAGTTTGTGAGGATGGATGGATGGATGTTTGTTACTCTTTCACGCAAAAACTACCTAACGGATTTGGATGAAACGTGGCACACGGATAGTTTATAACTAGGATTAACACATAGGATACTTTTTGTCCCGATATTCCTACGGGATCGAGAGTTATGCGGGTGAAACCGCGGGACGCTACTAGTATTTTAATAATCCTATTAATAAACAAAGCAGAAACATAATCCTTTATCACCTTCTGTCTGACCAACTCGTAACTTTAGGTTTAGGGTCATAATGACCTCTAGTTTTTATGGGATTCTAGAAATAATGTTGAGTATTTGTCCTACAGACGTTCTTGGAACGAGTTGGGCTGGTTTGCTCCGCTGCGAGTGTACGGCACGAGATTTAATTACTGCTATAAAATTATTATGCTAGTTATACCTGCTTATTGCTGATCTTGAGATTATTGGATGCAGAATATGTTTGGTTAAGGGCTGATTTTTCTGAACTTTTATTCGAGGAATAAAATTGACGTTTGACAGTTTTTGTATGAAATAACTGTTAAAATTTCAAAAATATTCCCGAATAAAGTTATCAGCTGATTGAAAAATCAGCCCTTTTTGAAAAGGTTTTAACTGTGGGTAAGTACTTACCTATTTACTTTTTTGGTGACTGGTTTTTTTGGTCGACAGTGTACGACACCTCGAGCTCGGGGCTTAATACTAACAGCCGCACGTTAAGCAACGCTAGCCGAGGTCAGTCCGAGGATAGGTGACCATCCATTACATACCGAGACACAAAGCACGTTGAGCGGTAGGTCCCGGCTGTCATTTGTAGATCTTTAACAGTCGTTGTGGTTAACCAGATGCTCGAAAGTCTGAAAACCAGTCTTACCAAGGGGTATCGTGTTACCCAGTAACGGGGTTGTGAAGGACACATGATAGGCAGTCGCTCCATGTAGAATACTGAGGGCAATTCTCGTAATTTTTAGAACGTTCACAGTCTGATCTCAGTCTCAATCTGTCAAAAATTCCTCTAATTTCCCTACATTTTGACAAGTTTTCGACATTTTTTTGTCGCCGAGATGAGACTGCGACTAGATTTTGAATGTTTTAAATTACGAGAATTGGCCTTCTGATATTCAGCTGCATCCGGTTAGACTGGCAGTCGACCCCAACATATACATTTTATAAACTTTTTTTTGTGTCGGATTTTTTTTGGTCAACAGTGTACAACAGTAAGACCGTGTTTCAAGAAAGCTAATTGAGTAATATAAAACTTAGCGGAATTAGTTATCAACACCAATCAAATCACGTAATACGAGCTTGACAGTCTGTTAGCTAATGTTTGTGTTGATAAGCATTTCGGAAACCAAGTGTCAGCTAATGACTTGGTAATTATTGCTGACTGCTGTTAACACATTTAGTGGTTTTCAAATAAAATATATATCCTATGCTGTATGTTGGCCTTGTCCTATGTTTATTCTCGCTGTAAGCTGCAATGAAAGTAATAAAACAATTGTATTGCTGAGTAGGCCCTTGACATCGATCACGCCTGATGGAGAGCGATGGATGAGGTCTATGATGAAACGAGCGTGCCCAGAAGATGCCTGTTCACTCTTGCTTTGAAGGCAGACGAGTTAAATGTGGAAGGGAACACAGACGCTGGCAGAGAGTTCCACACTTTGGCTGTGCGCATAATAGTTGTGGAGGAAATAAATGTGGAGGAGAAGCGCTGGAGTACGACAGGTCGGGATATTTAATAATCAAAATAGCATCGTTTCTTTTTCTTTGACACCCAATACAGGCATTTCGTTGCAGGCATTTGTTTTGTGCAATTTGTTGTTTTTTTTTAATATCAGTTTTCTTTAATTTCTTTAGAAATCTGTCTATAATCTGTATGTGTATTCTTCCGTCGACAAAACCCGTTTCTATAGTGGTCATGCTTCGCGTAGGTACTGGAGCTGATTCGTGAAGTTTGACCTTCTCAACAAAAAACAAAAGAATTAATTAGATTAACACAAAACAAGTAACTTGTTGTTAGTTTTGGCGCGAAGGCCTCCTCCCAACTAATTTCATATCGTTCCATCTCCAAATCGTTATCGCACGCATCGATATGCTTTCTAAAACTCCAATTTTCTTTTACATTGTCGTGTTGAAGTGAACTGGCTCGGTTAGTATTTAATTCCTTATCAATGGTGCCACCGGGCGTCCCGTTATCTAATTTCTGAACGAATGGAGACGGCCATTTTGCCGCCAACCGTGACCAATGCTACACTTTGGTGTCCGAGATTTTTATATTGAGAGTAGGGTAGAGTCGTCTACAAAAAAATAACGGAAATATTAAAAAAAAAAATTGTTCGTTTTTTCCTATAACTTCGGATTGCTGAAATTGTATAGTTAGGTAATCTAAATGGAAAGAAAGCCCAAAAATTTGAAAATATCAATCCTTACTTAGTATATCAGGAGAAAAGGAGTCAAGTGATGGGGGGAGATAGGACTAGGACGTACCTGTCAATTATCATCATCACCCGACCTGCCTACGACTTACGCCTCTCCAATTCCGAGCCATCCATGTTCAGCTCGATTTTCGGCAACACTCGGCAACAGTGGCGGTCATTGTATAAAGGCATATAAGCAGTGCCTACCTCGATAAATCACCTTATGCCTGTCAATCACTAAATTATCATACCTAACAAAAAACAAAATCTTCATACAAATACGCGCGGCAGTAGGCAGTCGCCAGACGGCCTACTCGGAGATTTTTTGCAGTTAAAGTTCATAGAAGGCAAAGTGGGTAAGAAAATAATTTTAACATTCAAAATAGCTATACTTTTGTTATAGATTTCTGATGATTAGTGACCGCGTCTGCCTAGACTAGACACGGTTTAGTGCCAGCCTACCTATTCTGAAAACCAATGCACGCTACTGCTCGGCAAGGAGGTGTGAATATCCTCCTCATATTTTTACAATATTTCTTCGGGTTGTTATGAAGCAAATTTTTAGGTAGGTAATTGACAATAGCGCATCGCGGCAATAAATAAGGTTCAATACAGCGCGTTTGATGTTAGTTGAATCGAATGACCACCAAAATAAAAGTACTTAAGTTTGCAGTTTTAATTAATTTACGGTTATTTTTCTAATTGATTGTATTCCCTTTATCATCTAATTTATATATATATGAATAATGAATCCTTATTTCCCTTGGTCACGCCATAACTTGACAGCGCCGTTACCAATTTCATCCATTTTTTTTTAATGTTTTCTAATAAGTACTTTGTATAAAGTTGTTACGGAAAAAAAAATAAGAAAGTTGCTTTACGCGGACGAAGTCGCGGGCAGAAGCTAGTCATTATATACATAAAATATGATAGTCTACGCTCAAAGCTATGTTTAACGATTGTTTTATCATGAAACCTACTATTTTATATTCATGAAATATTTTTGAATAAGTTTCTTTGGACAGTATACCCAATTTTAGGTTGAGGAAGGACAGGCCTCAGGAGACCAATTCTCGTAATTAAACTCATTTCAGCGACAGTCAATGTCAAAAACTTGTCAAATGTAGGGAAACTAAAGGTATTTTTGACAGATTGAGACTGAACATTCTTAAAATTACTTACGGTAAATTCGGTGGTACTACTGGGAACGAACGGAGTTTACTCATAAACATGGCTGTCAAACCACTAAAGGAGGCTTTATGTCTTGATTTGCGAAGGTGTATCCAAATACAAAAACGAGACCTTTCAGATGGGTACTGAATCAAAGTGAGAAAAAACTGCGCCCATTACAATATTGGTACGTCACGAACGAGGTGGCATCAATCACGTGTAGCCCCAAATAAGCTACTTATTTGAAAGCAGTACGAGGTCACATAGAAGCACAAAACACTCAGCAGTAGCAAGGGTAAAAGTTTTCATAAGGGGAACTGCCGGGTAATTACGTAACACACTAAAGCCGGTATTACAAACTACCGGGGTAATTGCGTAACACACAGTTCAACAACATTCATTGCGTTATTTACGTTGTTGAGCAGACAATTTTTTCAAACATATGAAGCAATGGATTTGCAATACTTATCCTTCAAAATGATTCAGATTGTAATTGATAGTTACACAATTTGGGTGCTGGTTTAAGCAGTCATTTGTCTGGAAGTAGACCTTCATTGACGCTTTTACTAAAAGTAAAGCAAAAGTCCTTTATATAAACTAGGCTACAAATCAGCACTTTTTGAGCGTCAAAATTACAAAAGACAGTCCCCCAAAATACTCGCCCTTCACCACTTCCTCACATAGGAAGAAGTGGCGCAACAAACTCCCCAGCAGCACAGCTGTTTGTTAAGTTAGTATAAGACCATTAACTAGGAAGAGTTTAAGTATATATTATACCTTTAAAGAACCTGAATGTCGATGTCGTGCCATTCATACTAACACTAGAAACCCAGCTTCCATCCATTAAAGGGAGAAAAGCCTAAAAATACACGCAAAAAGTAGCAACACAAAACCTAATCGCGCAAATTCAGCAACGCTAAGTTTTTTTCGAGCCCCAAAATGAAACTTTTTAACCTGCCAATCAGTTTTAGGAACGTGCATAACACCTTTATTCTCCCAATTTCCCCCCAGCATAGCAAAATCCGTTTTTTAAATATTTACAGTTTAGTTATGTAGATACAAATTTTTGGTGCATGGCGAGCCAGTGCGGCAGTTACCATGGCAACCACGTCGTTGTTTTGCCGATCGGGCTTTGTCTATCTCTTTTTATTCTTGTTTGGCTTTTTTCGTACGGAAATATAGGCACAGGCATGGAGGCAGACAATGCCTTTTAAAGGGTAGTACCGTCGTATGTTAGATATTCGTATGTGTTTCGTGAATAACAATTAAATTGTAGCGAGCTACAGGTTTGATAGGCATTTTTAGTTTTATGGAGCTAAAAGTGGAGCCCGTTGCAGTGTACCTAGCTATCTACGACATCTACTTATTACCTATTATGTGTGTAAAAGTTCCTTTCGATGTTTTTTTAGATGATACAAAGTCTGGTTCGGGAAAGAACTATCTCTGTATGTATTTTGTATTTCATCATTTTTATACAAATATCCAGAATGAGAAGTAGTCTATGTCCTTCTCCAGGTCCTAGTTACCTACCTATTTTGTCAAACATAATGATCAGCACCCTAATTGCGTAGCACACGATCGATCGGAATCTGAATCATTTTGAAGCAAATTGCTTATCCATTGTTTTATAAGTTCGAAAAAAAATTCTGCTCAACACGTAAATAACGCAATGAATGTTGTTGAACTGTCAAAAATAAACCGATTCGGATTGATCGTGTGTTACGCAATATAATAAGGGTGCTGTTCAGTGGTTTAGGTGCGAAAAGGCAACAAACAGACATACGAACAGTTACGTACTTTCACATTAATGATATTGGTATGGTAAAAGATGGTCGGATTTCCTCGTTGGTCTAGTGGTCGTAAGCGCTACTGCTGAACGTGAGGTTCCGGATTCGATTTCCAGGTCGGGCAAAATGTTAGGTAAGTATTGGGTTTGTCTATCATGAATTTCTCAGCACCAGCCAGGAGTGTGGGTTTGTGCCCAGTTGGTGGCAATAGGCTCGTCCTCTATTATATGGAACTTATACATACCTGGCGAAATGTGGATGTAAGTACAGACGCCAGCAGGTCAAGCTACCCGAACCTGTCAAATTTTCCCAATCAACCTTGAACCTTAAAGCTTTAGCGATAAAGTTGAAAATCTATTAAAGAAATTTGACAGATTTTAGTAGCTTGATGTGCTGGCGTCTGTACTATGGGTAGGTACACGTCTGCTTAACCTTTCGGAGTTTACAGGCGTGATGTTTATATTCAAGATTGTATGTCTAGAAACCTCCGAGCTAGTAGAAACTGAGTTTACTATATACAGGCACACCTCTAAGGGGCAATTCTCGTAATTTTAAGAACGTACACATCTCAGTCTCAATCTGGCAAAAATACCTCTAATTTCCCTACATTTTTGACATCTGTTTGTCGCTGAGATGAGACTGCGACTAGATTTTGAACGTTTAAATTACGAGAACTGGCGTTCTCTGTTCTTCTGTTCTCTGTTCCTTAGGGGAACATAAGCGTGATGAAAGTTGTCTATGACGATCAGCATAGTTATTCACAACCACTCGATACGCTTCCGTACTGTATCGAACATCAATCAATGTTATCGTAGCCCGTAGGAGTCCTCTAAGAGCTGTTCACAAATTCAAAACCCGAAAATTTTGTGTACCTATTGATGACGACCGCCGACCGACCAAACCATCTAAGCATACTCTCCCTCTCAATTTAATTTTTAAAATAATTGCAATCTGCAATGCATAACTAGCCTTGTAAACAGCAATTGACGACCGCTAGGCACATCAGGTTATCGAAATGTGTCATTTTCGATACAATAGCTTGTCGGATGGTTGTGAATAGCTATGCTGGATTCCTATATTCGTCCTAACTCCTAGGCATTCATTAGTCATAGTCTGTGACTGTAACAGAATTTGTATAGAAATTAGAACTCAAATCTCAAAATTGAAACAAACGACAGCTACGGGATTTAATTGACAGAATAATTAACAATGCGATTAAAATGATACTGAATTCTTTCATAATCTAATTTGCTATGGGAATTACGTTAGGCGCACAATATGGTGTAGTAGGTAATCGGTTGTAAATTCCATATTGGAAACGAAAAAATATGATGGTTTTAGTAATATTCATTTTAAGTTTGTCTAAGGGCCCTGGGGGCCTACTCCGAAGTGCAAAGTGCGAATGTTCGGATCGGACCGACACATGGCCGAACCGAATATTATTGAAAAATGCGAAAAAA
This sequence comes from Apamea sordens, assembly GCA_945859715.1. Classification (NCBI taxonomy): domain Eukaryota; kingdom Metazoa; phylum Arthropoda; class Insecta; order Lepidoptera; family Noctuidae; genus Apamea; species Apamea sordens. Next base: position 17,331,785 of record OX244001.1, read on the forward strand.
GTTCGGATTGGCTCAGTTGGGTCGGGACCATAGTCAATATTCGAAAGAGTGTAGGAGTGTAGGATCGGAACCGAACGAACCAAATAGTAACTTCGTAGCAGGAAACGGCCGAACATTCGGCCGATACTACTTCGGAGTAGACCCCCAGTATTCATATCTTTTTAAAATATCCTTGACAGTTTAGTCTAATTATAAAAAAATGTGCCAATGCATTTTGAGTCTTAACATAATGAAGTAAGAAATAGTTTTAATTGATATGACTTCATGGAATTAATTTTCATGATTGACGTGAAGCTCGTCATGATCTCAATTAAACAACAGCGTGCGTTCGAAATACTCGATTTTACAATGAAATACTGAAATTCAAGACATTTATAAATTCGTTTTCTGCCATCAATATAATGTCTTAGCTCTAAGGTTACATAATTAAGTCAAGCTTATAAATCTAAGTTATAAATTTAGATTTTTTCATATGAAAGCAAAAAAGTAAATAAGAAAAGGTGTAACTAAAAGGCTCATGTTAAGGTTTATAAATGCTCCTGTCAAAATGTTAATACTAAGCTGAAGTTATTCACAAATCCAAAGTGTTGGCGAACAGTGTTTCGCAATATTATTTCTTCAAAATTTAGAATAATATTGTTAAAATAACCATGCTATCCAGCCTGAGAACTGGAGTACAGGGCGTGGTATGTCATCTAAAACATTCAACAATTTCGTGGCCACTGTAAACAAACGTATTATATAATAACGTTTTGACGTTTCAACTGTGATGATTTGTGATCGTATTTTCAGTTACGTGCTGCGTCCAGGAATATTCAGACTAGCGCAGCTCTGCAGCATGACAGCCTGTTCGTCCACCGTGATACTCCTGAGGACAACCCTGACATCCCCTTCGAATTTACGGAGCAGAACAAAAAGGTCAGCGACTGTCATCTGTTTTCACTAAACATCGGTTTTGTTCCTATTCCTAAATCAAAATATCGCTGATTGTGACAGGAGATTGTCATTTTTGTACACTTTTGTTAAATGCGAGGCAAAATTATTATGAATGGTTATGGCTGATGAAAAGATAACTACGTAATTATTTTAGGTTAACCTAGGAAATTGATAACAAAACATAACATTATTTATGTAGTAAGTAGTTTGTACAATGTTCACGAATGTTTTCTAGAACTACTAGTAGTGAGTAAGAAAGCGTGTTAAAAATATGGATCCTACAATACTTTTTGTGTATGTTAACTGTTATGTGTATTCTGTATGCATCAGGCAATTCTATTCTAAATACTTTTTTTTTTGTTACACCAAAATGACAGATGCAATCAACCATTTTTAGGCATGTTGGCAGTTTTTATTACTACGCAGTCTAGCAAATAAAAAATCAGAGTGTCATCATTTATTTTACCTACTACTACGGCTAATCCCGGCTAATTATATATGGGGTTATAATTTTAACAGGCTATGTATGTTCAATCACAAGCACCAATATGTCAACACTTGGCAACTTTCAATTGGGATCTTTTCGTGAAATAACTAAAAATAATGCAACATTGAAATACGACACCTTACATAAACCTATGGGTTTGAAAATGGTATGTTCGTAACGTAACAACATAAAATTTAATTAAAAAATAAAGGAGTAAATCGTTTTTTAATAAAGCTGAGTGTATACACAATTTTGCTTGTGACTGTTCATTTGTTCCATCATAACTTCATAGCAACTCGTCATTTTTTCTAATAATATTTCTGAATCTTATTCCAGAGAGTCGATGCATTACTTGGGATCTATCCCGAAGGTCACAAGCGTGGAGCGATGATCCCGCTGCTGGACCTGGCTCAGCGTCAGGCTGGAGGCTGGCTGCCCATCTCTGCCATGCACAAAGTAGCTGATCTTCTCAAGCTGCCACGCATGAGGGTTTATGAAGTGGCTACATTCTACACTATGTTTATTAGGTAAGATGAAAATATTAGGCCCCTACATATAAAATTGGCGTTTTGTCAAACTGGCCACTTTGATGTCAAATATCTAGCGTTTAGTTAGGAATTCCAAATTCAAATTGATTTCAAATTTAGGCTTGTGTATTTGTTTCGAATTTAGTGATTCATTTGTTTCCGCGCCATTCGATTTTTCTTTGACATTGTTCTTTTCAAGATAAGAAAAACTTAAAATATCGCGTTATTTACGAATACTAGTTCCACCGTGTCAGGTCTTTTGATTATTATTTTGCTAATAAGTTAAATGTCAATCTGATTAAAAATCTTAATTAACATGTAACGGGGTGAATCGGGACAAAGCTTTAAAATTGATTTTAACATTGAAATAATATAGTTTGCTGCAAAAAAGGACACTTAATCGTTAATTACGAGTATTATAACACAATAGACACATTATTTATTTTATCCTTTTTAGGGCTGATTTTTCCATCATCAGATAACTTTATTCGAGGAATGATTTTGAAATTTTGACAGTTATTTCATACAAAAACTGCCAAACGTAAATTTTATTCCTCCAATAAAAGTTATCTGGCAATGGAAAAATCAGCCCTTGGAGATAGGGAGTTATATTTTTCATCTCTCCCATGACACGAAATGTGCCTAAATATGATGCGTCCTTGAAATTACATTGTCTATTCTCGTCCAATTATCAAATCGAACAAGTTTCACTACAAAAAATAAAACAAATATGGGAAAACTGCGTTGCATCCGCGTAAAGCACAGCCCCGGTTTTCAGCAACGGCCAGCGTTGACTCGATGTCGTCGACCAATGCAGAATATAAAGTACACATCAAAAAATTAAGTTTATTTTATTATGTGAATTATTTAAACCTACAGACGGCCAATCGGCAAGTACCATATCCAAGTATGCACAACAACACCCTGCTGGCTCCGTGGCTCTGATGCGATCCTGAAGGCGCTGGTCGACGGTACCCAGTGCCATGTTGGTGGCAACAGCCCTTGTGGAAAGTTCTCCATTTCTGAGGTATGTTGACTTGAACAAAATATTTTTATCTTCTTAATAAAAATCATAAATTTATTTATTCAAAGATGGACAACACACAGCCAAAACTGCTGGGTCTAGTCTGGTGAAATAAGAAAGGATTAAAAAAAAAAAAAAAAAACTGAACGTGTTGTCGATGGGAAAGCACAGCTTGTCTATAAATAAATTTTCACGATAGTTTTACTGAGACGGAACGCAGAGACTGGGAGGCGATGCAGTCGCCAAACAAATTCGACTGAGAAATAGCTGTTTTTGAACGTCAAAATTACAAAAGACACTCCCCCGGCACGCCTGCCCTTCACCACTTCCTAGTGATTTATCTGGGAAGAAGAAGTGGTGCAATAAACTCCCCAACAGCACACCTGTATGTTATACATATAGATAGTAAAGATAAATGAATAACAAAGATTAAACAAAACAAAACTAAAATCGATGCAATAACTATCGAAGTATCAATCAATACATCCACAAACGATGGGACACTTAATATCGTGTCCTGTGTGTCCTGTCAGCGGCACGTTACAGGAACTGATGGACGCTGGCGATGACGCCAAACAAGTAGGCAAATTCTGGGCCGAGTCCATTTAGATTGCTATCGACACGTTAAGAAAAATAATTAATACATCAGTGTAAAGTTGTTTGCATAAGAGTTTATCAAACTAATGTTACATCGAACTCTTTAACCAAGTGTCGTTGATGAAACATACATCGCAGTAAGATGACAACGTGCTCGAAGTAATGAAACTCAAACTAAAAAGTTTGGTACTAGAAAAGGACCCCACTGCGACTGATCTTGACTTCTTTTTTCACAATGTCGTAAACTTATACAGTTTTTATTTGTTTTTCCAGGTTGAGTGCCTCGGTGCTTGTGTCAACGCTCCCATGGTTCAAGTCAACGACGATTACTACGTAAGTATGACTTAATAATAATGTCTAATGATGTACAGATCCAATATAGTCACTTTACAATCAGCTACACATATAAGAAGCCAAGAATCCTTTATGCGCTGGAAAGCACAGACCTGCACCCTAATTGCGTAACACACTCAATGGGGCATGTTACATTTGTCAATATTATCACGATCCTAATATCGCGATATCGCAAGTATTGAGCACGATACCGTGATACGGCTTATTATACGATAAATATTACCACGGTACCGTGATATTATTGACAATGTAACATGCCCCAATCTGAATCATTTTGTAGAATATTGCTAATCCATTGGTTCATAAGTTCGAAAAATTTGTCTGCTCAACAGCGTAAATAGCGCAATGAATGTTGTTGAACTGTCAAAATGTAAGCTATTGCTACCGTTAGTGTGTTACGCAGTTACCCCGCTGAAACTATTATGATAGTGTTCACTAACAGGAGACGACACCTAAATGAATGTCTAAATAAAAGCGCGCTGTTGGTTTTTAACCGCTCGGCTTCGCACCGAAAGTTGAAAATACCTATTAATTGATTTTCAACTTTATCGCTAAAACATTAAGGTTCAAGGTTTATTGGGACAATCTGACAGATTATAGTAGCTTTATGTAGATGTTTACGTGTGTGCATACGTGGCCACTTAGCGACTGATTTTTGTTCCTGATCCTTAAATGAATGCCTAAATAAAAGCGCGCTTTATACAACAGCGCGCTTTTATTTAGGCATTCATTTAGGTGTCGTCTAGTGTTAGTGAAAACGGGCGTTAGTCACACGCTCAGGTAATGATTTATTTATTACCTCAAATAAAGTTGTTAACATTTACCTACACATTTTTTTTTTCAATCTTTTCATATCTTTATGGTAGAATATGATTTATTGTACAGACGCCAGCAGGTCAAGATACCCGAAACTGTCAAATTTTACCAATCAACCTTGAGCCTTAATGCTTTAGTAATAAAGTTGAAAATCTATTAAAGAAATTTGACAGATTGTAGTAGCTTGATGTGCTGGCGTCTGTACACCAAAATACTAGTTACATTTTAATACATGTATGCATTTTTTTCTAATTTTGCAGGAAGACCTGACAGTGGAAGACACAAAAGAAATCGTTGAAAAGCTGAAAAAAGACGAGAAACCGAAAGCTGGTCCTAGGTACATAACCTTTCCATCACTTTAGTACGAGTACCTAACTGTCATAATCTAGTCCGACGTGTTTGATTTCGTTTGATGTTTAAAAGGAAGGAAAAAACAAGAAGTTTAAAACTAAATAACCAACTCAACTACCTACGACAATTTTTTTTTTTTTGTAATTTGCCTTTGACTAAAACGAATTTCGGGCCCACGTCGCTCGCTCTTGCATTCAAAGTTTTTGCTTTTCTGTAAAAGTCGGCGAAATGTCTATCCAAGACGGGATGCTAAAATTTTCACTGACCCCATAGAGAAACATCGGAAACTGCACCATCCTAAAAAAAAAAAAACTTGAGAGGTGTCAACGGACACCCGGATGGAACGAAGTATAACTGGCTTGCTTTCTATAAGAGAGAGAGAGAGAGAGACAGCCAGAGAAACACGAGCACGCCGCACGGCTTATAACTATAGCAAAAAGTGTCGTTCCAACTTTTGGTTTAATTTTTTCCGTCTAGACCCCTTTCGCAACGCGCGATAAGGAACTTCGTTCCAAAAACTTGAGGGGTGTCAAGGGACACCCGGATGGAACGAAGTATAACTGGCTTGCATGGCTTACAACTATAGCAAAAAGTGTCGTTCCAACTTTTGGTCTTAATTTTTTCCGTCTAGCCCCCTTTCGCAACGCGCGATAAGGAACTTCGTTCCAAAAAATCCTACCGGTTGCCAGCGCCCATTATGACCGAATTACGGCCATAGCCGTCATTCTCAGCGGAGGCTGCGGCACGGAAGCTATTATAGTGCAAGCATGTGTGCGCACACACAGGTGCACGACCTCTTCCCTTCCCTTCTCATAGCCGGATGGGACGGCAATCCGACACTCGCTCTCGCTGTATCAGGCACAACACGGGACACGTGCGTGCGAGGCCATTTTGACGACACGGTTGGCGCAGTGGCTGAGCGATCGACGGCTGCGCTGCGTGTCGCGGGTTCTATTCCCGCACGGAACAAATATTTGTATTGCCTACAGATAGTTGTTCCGGGTCTGGCTGTGGCCTGTGTGTGTATGTGAGTTTAAATGTTTGTAAACGCACCCACGATACAGGAGTAATTCCTAGTGTGGGGCAATGTTTAAAAAAAAAATAATAATAATTTCCAAGCTCCGGGCCGTTACTGAGAAATTCATAATGAAAAACCCCAATAACACTTCACCCGACCTGGGGATCGAACCCAGGACCCAACCTCAGCATTCGCGCTAGCGACCACAAGACCAACGGGGCAGTCAGATGGTTAAAATACATGTTTACTTTGTCACTATCATTTTTTACAAAAATTTTCTAGAAGTACATACAAAAACAGACGCTTTCATTTTTGCCGTTCCGGGCCCTCGATACGCTTTGTCCGTCACCGAGTATAATTGACTTCAGATTTCAGAGGGGTAATTCTCGTAATTTTAAGAATGTTCACAGTCGGTGGGGTAATTCTCGTAAATTTAAGAACGTTCACAGTCTGATGTCAGTCTCAATCTGTCAAAAGTATGTCAAATTTCCCTACCTTTTGACAAGTTTTTGACATTTGTTTGTCGCCGAGATGAGACTGCGACTAGATTTTGAACGTTTTAAATTACGAGAATTGGCCTTCTGTTACAAATAATTATAAGAAACAATATCCCTTTGGTAATTTATTTATTTTATTTTTCTCAGGAGTGGACGATTCGCCTCCGAACCCTTAGGAGGGCTGACATCCTTGAGTGAAGAACCAACTGGCCCCGGGTTCGGACTACAAGACGGCTTGAAGTAAAGCCCTTGAACAATCGCTTTCAAGTTTTGTAAATCTTATTTATAGGCAATATTTAATTAAATCATTGTTAGATCAGTTGCTTTTTTTATTTATTTTAATTTTATTAGCTAACCGTAGTTGAGCAAGTGAAATCGTGACTGCCTCAGAGAGGCCGCAGTGGCGCATGCAAGAGCGACTCCCGCGCTCCGAACATAGAGACAGAAGATAAAAATGAATGGCCCTAGACGGCCATAATAATGTTCTTCTGAGAGAAAATAATCTAGTCCATCATACTTATTTTACACTTTTTAGCCAACGATGTGCGTGGGACTATATTCCTGACTTACGGCTGGTTTTGCATTGACATCCAATGTCCTGTAATTTCATTCAACAAACTAAAGGAAGGAAACAATTAAAAGCGGATTACGCTATACCTACATAACAACCATAAAAGGAAGGACAAAATAACCAACTCAATGTAGGCACCATTCTCGTGTCAAATCAATTATATTTCCATAATGAATATCGAAAATATTTTTTTACATTATTATGTACTTGAAAGCCCTAAAGCCAATTAGTTATGTGTGAGCTATCTCGTTCGTATAGGTACTACGAAACTGTCTACATAAGTGCGATCACTGATAAGGAACACGTAAGATAGGTACATATAGTAATTTTATTCAGTTGTGGCTATGTTATTGTCCTGTGTGTTACTATGTTATAAAAGTTATTTGTTTTATTAATTTAGGTGAGTAGGCAAACACTCGTGACGATAATATTGTTATTTTTTTATTAGTAATGTAAATGTGTTGTGATTAGTGTAACCTCCTTTTTAAACTACCATTGACATTTATGATCTGTTTGTGAAAACGATGTCCTAAAATGAAAATAAAATTGCAGTGTCAAAATGGTGTTGATTTACAGATGACCCGTAGAAATAACAAAAATGAAACATCTAAAGAATATACGGAAGTACAACTGTGGGACCCTAATGATCCTAATGATTCCTGGGACCAAACAAATGTAAGTAGTATCTCATGATTTACTTTTTGGAAAGTTAAGTTTATGTTGGTTGTTAGGTTATAATTTACAATGATAATTTTTAGATAAGTAAGTACATCAACAATTAAACTTTTTAACAGGATTTAAGCCCATAAGATTACTGCTTAGACCTAGGATAATTTAACTAATCTTGTTGTTAATTCGTTTAGAAATTTGCCAACGTCATATTTTCATCTATCACGCGCCATAGAGGTGAGCTAAGCTACGTATACGTAATACGTATGTCATTGGTAATCGACTAAATAGGTTGCGATTTTATTATTTATCAGTGAACTACATACATCTGATTTGATTTATTTTATTTGATTATCAGTGAACTACATACATCGAGGGGCCCGTGGCTAAATAATAACTGCCGCACAGGTCGATCGGTGAGGTTAAGCTACGCTTGCCGCGGTTGGTCTGTGGATGGGTGACCATCTTTACATACCGAGACCCCTCCGTGACTCGGAAAGCACGTTAAGACGTTGTTCCCGGCTGTCATTCATGGATCTTTGACAGTCGTTACGGGTAGTCAGAAGCCCGAAAGTCTGGCAACCAGTCTTACCAAGGGGTATCGTATTACCCAGTAACTGGGTTGTGGAGGTCAGATAGGCAGTCGATCCATGTAAAGTACTGGTATTCAGCTGCCGGTTAGACTGGAAGGCGGAAGCCGACCCCAACATAGTTGGGAAAAGGCTCGGCAGATGATGAGTGAACTACATACATCACCTCAACAAAACACAAAAGCTAAAATATATAGTAATGATCTTTTTATAAATAATACTTTTATTTTAAACAATAATGACGTTACTATTCTGTTGAAGAGTACAATAAGAAATCTACTAAAAAACTTGTTAGTTTAAGTTTCCACCTCTAGTAGTGTCAAAAACTATTGACATGTCAGTTCTGAAATGTCAGTTGTTTGCTTTTGCTTGCTACTTTGACTTTCTGTCAGTGGTTTTTCATTCGTTGGTTGTTCGTGTCGTCTTCTTGGGTGTGAAAATGTCTTTCGAGGCCTAAGCTGAAAGGAATTGTGTGAACGATGAAAAGTAGCCCCACGCGCAAATATGAAAATTTCTCCAACGACAACCAAGGGAAGGAAACGGACAAGTATTCGCTAGACAGCCAAGACACCGCCAGTGTGGTTAGTAGCCCGTTGTTGAAATTATTGATTTTGTTTGTGTACTGTATAAGATGTTATTGATTTGTCGCGTTTTAATGTTTAGATTAGTCGTAGCGTATGTGTTTTATCTTGACGCCTTTGATAACTGCTGGGATCATCATTGGGATGCAGAAACCGCTGCGAATCAGCGTGTGAATTACCGACTGCTGTTTTGTCCTACGTATGCGCGGCATACGACCTAGATCGTTGTAGTTCTAGATATATTTCGATTGACCTTTTTATAACTTAACCGTTTGGTAATATTTGGTACTTTTACGACAGTGAGTCATATTCTTTGGACCCTATTTGTAACGTTGCCAACTCGTTATTTTTGCCGCTGCTCGTATGCGGATTTCGCACTCACTTTCACCTCGACACGTTAATTGCGGATGCTTTTTACTTTGACTATTTCTTGATACTATTGAATATTTTTTGATCAGCTGTTTATTTGGCTCAACATCATCTCCTTATAAGTGAACCCTATATTGGACAATGCTTAGTTATATATATATTTTTTTTCTTTTGACATTCTTATTTACCCAATTTGAATAAATAATGAGTTCAGTGCAATCAAGGGGCAACTGTCTTTAACCCTTAAAATATAGACAATGCATAAAAAAAACCTTTTTCTCTATGTGTATAATGAGTTCAGTTCAATCAAGGGAAATCTGTCTAGCAGTGGACTGCTATAGGCAAAAAAAAAAAAAGTTAAATTAATCTTTATTGTTATCCTTAATGTACACATACAGGTGGTAAGTATTAATAAATAGGAACAATTACAAACCCTGTCGGGCTCAGCAAAGTATTTAAGGTTTTTTTTTTCAATGTTGATAATTATCATAAGTTCAGTATTGATATTTAGCTGCATTCATTATTTTAAAGGTAGGAATAGGGAAGCTATAGGAATCTGTTCTACAAAATTATGTTTTTTTTTTTACTTGTCCACCCTGTCCCACTCCTGGGCAGAGTCCTTCCTCCATCGTTCGTAAGACCGCGCAACCTCCTTTTATGATTAAATATGAAACAAAGAGCTACACAAATGGTTGCTTCAGTAAAACCACAAACTTTGTTATGAGAACAGTGACACAGACTGAAAACTAACAAAACAACAAAACTTGTTTTTACTAAGAGTCCCTACCACGTACCTTAGCACTTACATACCTGTGTTTATCCTTATTAGTCATATTATTTAAATCATCATCATCAGCTTATAGCAGTCCACTGCTGGACATAGGCCTCTCGTATTGCACGCCATTCAACTCGATTTTTGGCTACTCTCATCCAGCTGCTACCAGCTGTTGCTCCACCTAGCCTGAGGGCGTCCCACCTTACGTTTATCAATGCGCGGTATCCACTCAAGAAAACGTCTACCCCAACGGTCTTCGTTTCTACGGCTAATATGTCCGGCCCATTATTAAAATACCAATAAAATAAAATAAAAAATATATCTTTTAAAACAGAATAAGAGGATGTGGAGGAAGGAGAAGTCTGAAAGTGGCACCGGTAACTGAAAAGTTGTGTGGAAACCGGTTGTCATGGTGTGGGCATGTGTTACGGAGGAATGAGGAAAATGTCGTGAGGACAGTTTTGAGTATGAATGTCGATGGCTATAAGAGTAGGGGAAGACCAAAGAAACGATGGATGGACTGTGTGAATGATGTAATGGTTAGAAAGGGGGTGACTGTCGAGATGGCGGCTAATAGAGGAGTATGGAAGAAAAAGACATGTTGCGCCGACATCAAATAAATTGGAATAAAGTGGTTATTCTTTGGAACTACTGATCCGATTCCGAAAATTCTTTTATCAATGGAAAGTATTATCCCTGAGTGTCATAGGATATTTTTTTTTATATAGCCAAGATTAAAAAAAAATATTTTCCCTAACAGCTGGAAGCACCATTTGTAGAGCTTTTTTTTTTGGGTGGGAAATCATCAAATGACCTCTCCCGCTCTGGGCTGAGCGGAAGGGCGTGTCAGACTTTTACTGACTAAAACCCACCCGTGTTCCTTCAGTTGCCTATGCCAGGGGCCACGGTATCTCTTTCGAACAACCCGCGGCCCTGGCGGCATCGGCCCTAGCGGACCCCGTCAGTTCGTGCTGACATCTCTTTGAGGCGCGCGTGGAACACAACGCCCCGTAGACCCGGGCCTGGTCCTTACCGGGCGGCGAGCTGCCCATTTCTCGCCGCCCGCAAGCCCGCGCCTACGGTGGCCGGGAGTCGGCTGTTGACTCCCGTCCAGGGCGTCTCCTGCGGCGACTAGGTGCGTGAGGGTGCAATGATTGCCTCTCCCTCACGCGCTCCGCCTTCTCCTTCGCGAGCATTACTGCATCGCAGGAGGTGACGGCCTCCCATGCACTCTCGCTCCGTACCATACCATTGTAGAGCTTTGTTTCGTGTTTTTTTTATTTATGCAAATTAAAGGTGGTAAAATCGCGGGTGGATATGTTAAAAGAAAAATGGTTCAATGAATGGACTGTTCTTATCACCACAATTATTATCATTTAGTGAAGATAGTGTGTTTGTAATTCATGGTTTAATACTAACTTTATCAGGCAATTCATTCTGTGATTTTATTCTTTATAGATAATAATAATAGCAATAACAACTATTAAATTATTGATCTAGATTTTCCCTCTTTGAGCTTCGAAAGTTAAAGGTAAAAAAAACGCCCTTTGTCATGCGTCACTCATGTGGCACCTCATAATTTATGAAGTAGTCAGATGACTTGACTTAATTTATATTTGCACATAAATGATGATTTTTTTTACATTTAAATCAATAATAAGTTCTATTAAAAAGACCATCACAAAGCTGTCAACTAAGTACATATTCTGTACATCAAACTAAGTAACTTTGCACAAAAATAATTGCTGGAAAACAACTTTTATTATTGATGTGAGAATTTTCTGTTTGTGGTAGTGCACAATGTAAATAAATAAATAAAGTATTTATTTGTAATATACGTAAAACATTGTGCTTAGGGTGAATGCAACGGTACAGGGGTAGTGTATGTGTATTTAAAGTTGGAATTTTGACCTTCAATGTCTCCGTAACCAGAAGGTTCTCAGGTATGGTCCAGTACAAAAAAAAATACAATAACGGGGAGTGCAAGTGACAATCGGCTTCGTTAATATTGTCTTTACAACCTGTATAAATAATACGCGGAAACTATTTATTTCTTAAATAAAATAACTGCTAAGTATATTTCTTGCACTAGGTAATTACTTAAAACATCATTAGAATAGGGTTTAGAGGCCCATGCATGTCTAGTGAAGATAATGTAAAACATTATAGTCTTTCCTGATTAAAATAAAGCCTGCTCCACATTAAACAGTCGTCATAAACATTTATATTCAGTAATGTAAAGTAATAAGGTAGTATTATGTAGGACTATGCAGAAGTGTACTCGTTTGATAAGAAATCTAGAGTAGCAATCTATGATCTGTAGTAAAATCTTGGAAATGATTTAATAATATAACTGGAAATGAGGCTTGCAGAAGTTTCTCCTAACGTGTTATATAGAACGTTCTGAAAAATATGGCGTAGGAAATATGAATATACAGGATGGCAGGGACATCGACGCGCAAGCTGAAACTATGAATTCAGCACATGATACTAGACCCCCTAGTTTAGAAATTATGCATCAGTTATAAAAATAAAAACAGCTGTTAAACAGCTCAGCGCCATGTGTATCTTTTGCGATACACACTGTCTAAACACTTGTGTATCCTTTTTTATACACAAGCACCATTCTAGTCTTAAGCGCCGTGTATCGCTAACGCGCACACTCCCCATACATTTTGTATACAAAAATTTTTGTCCTGGCCTAGGGAATTTTCCTGGTGTAGTGGTATTGGCATAGGGAACTTGGCGCTGAGCGTGTTAAAAATAAAAACGGCCGTTTGTAGGACTTCGATTTTACCTCTGACTTAAACTTAAGGGTCACTGTGATGCAAAATCAGATGTCAAATAACATAATCAGCCTATTTTGTTCCCACTGCTGGGACACAGGCCTTCTCCCTTCGAGAGGGGGCGGGCTATAATCTACCACGCGGCCCCAGTGCAGGTTGGTAGGTGTCACATATCTTCGAATTTTTGGTTCTAGGACATGCCGGTTTCCTCACGATGTTTTCCTTCACCGTTTTGAGAGCAGTGGTGATGAAATAATTTACACAAAGTGAAGCGTCTGTCTGGGTTCGAACCTACACCTACAACTCGTAAGTCGCGGCCATTATACCACTGGGCCACCACCGCTCTCAGGTCAAATAACTGAAAGGGCAATAGAGTTGTGTTTGAAAGTAGATAAATAAACCCAGCCTCTCCAGTCTGTCAAGTTTTTCCACTAATTCCGTTAACGTCACCGTCGTGAGCTTTAATTTTAATTATTAAAAGGTTCGTTCGCGTTGGCGTCAAAACTTTCTAATTACATTAATTGCTTGTAACCCCTTAGTTGAACACTTAAAATTCTACGATAAAAATCTAATTTGAAGTTTACTCAGCGCATTTTATCACTAAATAAGGGTAGACTTAGATATACTCATGTATAAGCATCGCAAGATTAAACCTTAGGGATATGAAGGTTTTGAATGGCAAGGCTTAAACGTCCCTGGATTAAACCGTCATCGAAGGTCCCTTTTGGGTTCAAGGGAGATAGTTGTCCTATTCGTTAAATATAAGCTTTTATTATAGCTTCTGCGGCTGCGTCCGCTTTTAAACTATTATTTGTTATAAACTTGTGGCGACATCTACATCGCCACATGCGATCTACGCATCACGCAAAAATCCTGCATCGCGCAAACGAGTTTATCGCGCAACTAGCATATATGCAACATCCAGACATCAATCGTCGGTCAGTTGCCCACCAGACACAGTACCCGTCTGGTCGGAGAATCCTGCCTTTTCTATGGAGGATGAGTAAACTTTACACCCTGTTCCCCCACATACCTCTATAAACGTATAATATAAAAAGCTCTACGTTGTCCTATTGATAACAAACTACTTTTCTGTCACCGATTTCGCTTCTAAGGAAAATTTACTAAATACGTAGTCGGATTCACTTTGAAAATCGTATGAATGTTAGCTACCTATGTGCTACTTGTGTGTATCGCATCTACATCTCTTGGAAATAGATTCATTATGCTAACAAGGCCATGCGAGATAAAGCCGCCTTATTCTACGAGAAATTCACCTAAACATTAGATTTTTCAACTGTAAAGAATTGTATTACTAATCAATCAACCGCCATGAAGGTTTCACTCAGCACAAACCTTCGTCGGAATAAATTGAATTTTCATACGCATGCGCGGGAAACAGCTGCTACTTCTATGATATACTGATGTTACATTATCTACCCGTTTTTTTTATCGTTACGAGGTTTGGCAGGGTTCCAAGTCGAATCACTATGAGAGTATTGTAGCACGCGTGTAATAGTATTTTAACCTTTTCGCCGCCAACGTACACAAAACGCAATGCCTCGCCGAGCGCCAAGCTATAAATGTATAACTATATATACAGTAAACAGTAGTGATGGGAATATCGTCATATCGATGAATAAGATTTGTATGCGTAAAGTTAAGATTTAAAGTTGATTTTACGAATATAAATAAAAACTGATTAAATATTTCCAGATTTGTTTTATTTCACAGTATCCTTACTATGAAAAAACAGTATAAATTATGAGTATCAAAGAAACTAATACATAACTCAATTAGAACTATAAGGAATGGGGTACATCTCTATTTGTTTCATGATCTCATTCTTTAACTTCATATCAAGTTATTGGCACTGAGGGCACGTTGAATTCGATTCTGATCAGGGATGGGGTCTATGGTCTTTCTTTCTTCTGTTTTTGTTAATTCCTGTGTTTTTTTAATAACTTCAGTCAACGTTTTTTACCGTAGGTATCTAAGTGGCAGAATTTTTAATTGTTTTTAAAGTGTTTTTTGAAATGGAAAGTAAGTATATATTTAAATTCTATCACGCTTGTAGGCGTGTACTTATCAAAGCATTGTTTTTTAAGTGTTGTTTCTGTTCTTTTCTTAACTCATGTATCGGTACCGTTTACCCATCTGCGCGCGGGGGAACCCGCGCACAGATTGTGTTTCTCTGGAGATACTGGGTTCGAACATTTTACATACTTATTGAATTCCTACTCTTTGATGAATAAACATTATTATTATCATCCAGTTAGACATACCTCAGAATTATCTTCTGGTTCAATGTTCTCCACAAAATACTCCGAGTCCGATTCCACACTTTGCAAAATTTTTAAAAGTTCGTCCGAATCAAGTTCTTCACTCATTTTTCTATTTGTTTCGTAGTGAAAGAAAGAAAGATGCGTGCGCGCGAATCCGATTTTGTGCTGCACTATGCCAAAGTGACCTTGACAGCCGCACGCCTATGACGTCACTGACCAACTTCTATAGTAGTTCGTGGCACTCGGTGGCGCACAGGAGCATAGACGACCAATTGTTTTGTAGAGATGGGAAAATAACTATCGACAAGAATTGGTAACAACTTTATAATTACTTAATGGCATCTACCTGAAGGTCGAAATTCATCTACTATCCTTTGTAATGAAGTAGATAACTAAGTTCATATTTTATTGACCTCAAATTGTTTTCGATATTCGTAACTTTCTGTATTTATAAATATTTCAATGGTGAAATCAACCTTTCATGGCACATCACTGGCCAACTTGATATGAAGTGATTGGCGTTCTGAGGAAAGTCACAAAATTCGGAGTTTCTGTTTTTGCCGATTTTAGGACAAACTAGGGCTTATTTTGTGTAGAAAAATAAAAAACAGGGTAGTAGACAGTGCTATCTTAAATAATAAAATGAAACAAAACTTTTAATCACAGTAAATTTATTTTAATAAGATAGTTAAAATGAACAACTTCTATAGAAGTTGTGGCGCTGGTGGCACGAAAATCCCGAACTTCTATAGAAGTGCTTGGCGGTGAAAAGGTTAAAGCATTGAGGTATTTCGTGCCCTGGTTGCATGATAAAACCGTTATGTATAATCAGATACATGGTCTTCATATGATCTGACCAAGATTATGTCTGGACTTTAAAAGAGACTGTGACGTCTGAGTTTGTTTCGGCCTTTCTTCTCAGACTAGTCAGATAGGAAACGCCGACCTCATCTATATCTATCTATATCTATACTTATAATAAATCTGTAGAAGTGAAAATTCTGTACATTGAAAATATCCAAAAAATAAATGGCAGGGGGTGTTACTTGACCGACACCGAACCCAAAAATGTGATTAAAAAAATTTTTGTCTGTCTGTCTGTTTGTTCAGGCATCACGCAAAAACTACCGGTTCGATTACGATGAAACTTGGTATAATTATTCTTTAATATCCTGGGCACCACACTGGGTACTTTTTATCCCGGAAAAGTATATACAATAAAAAACAAACTTAATTTTGCGGTTCGATCCCTATACCCGATTACCACTGTCTGTACTGTACCAACCGCAAATACTAAGTTTGTCGTAGGTTGGGTCACCCGCAGTGGAGTTCATTTTTATTCCTTTTAGGTTTTAGAGTTATTTAGGTTTATTTTCATATGAGTCGTAGGTATAGATTTTAATTTTAAAGTATAGGTAGTATACTTGATAGTGTACGTAGTAAACGTAGGTTATTTTATAATACTGTTAGGTAGGTTTAGTCATTCGTATAGATATTAGTTTTTAGGGATTTTGCTTATTTATTGAGTTTAGATTAGTTATCATCAGAAATAGGTTTATTTAGGTAGGTAGTTATTTAATTTTCTGTTATTGAGTTTTTTTTTTAAATTAGTTAGGTACTTAGGTAAAGATATCATATAGGTACCCTCTTAATCACCACTAATGAGACACAATTGGTTTTCTATTGTAATTAGCCACAAAGGTCCCGCGACATAGATGGCATTCTGGGGAAGCACATACATTTTATCCTGTTAGCACGTTCCCGTGGGTAAATTTCCGACATCCACGCGGGCGAAGCCGCGGGCAGAAGCTAGTCTAGTTATAAAATATGATTGACGTGTAAAAGTGTTTGTACAAACCTACTTACAAAATAAAATCATTTATCATTTAGCTTATCATGTTTTCACTGTTGGGACACAGGCCTCCTCTCTTCGGGAGGGAGTGGACTGTAATCCACTACGCAGGCCCAGTGCGGGTTGGTAGATGTCACATGTCTTCGAATTTTTGGTTCTTGGACATGCCGGTTTCCTCACGAAGTATTCCTTCACCGTTTTGAGAGCAGTGGTGATGGAAGGATTTACACAAAGTAAACCGTCTGCCTGGCTTCGAACTAGTAAGTCAGAGCCGTTATCACTGGGCCACCACTGCTCTCCATCATCTTATGCTCTGGCATTGGGGTGTTGTGGCGTAATACACATAGATTTTTGTTGAAGGTAACTCAGGTAGCTGAGTAATGTTGAACACGTAAGCGCATCGAATCGATAGTTACGCATTTCCTCGTACAAATGAGAAACGCTTATGTGAATAGACCGGTCGCGGTATTAAGAAACAACTGTTTTAACATGGAATAGGGTAGTTGCCTGGGTTAAAAAATAATAATTATATTTAGTCCGTCAGTTAGATTATCGAAAAATAATGGTCACGTATTTTTTCTTTTGAAACAAAATTTTATAAAGATAAAGCGCGTCAAAATGGGGAGTGGGGTGTCGTGACGTCACTTGCTTGCAAAAGTGTCGCAAGCAAGTGACGTCACGCGGAACTTTAACGGGCGATATCTTCATCATTTTTTATATAATTGACCAAAGAAAAAATACGGGTACAATATTTTTTGATAATCTAACTGACGGATTAATTAGAATTTTTTAGGAAAATAGTCTTAAATAACCAACAATCACACTGATTGCTTACTGATTAAACTGACAATAATGCTATCTTAAAAGATAGGCAAATACGGAGAAATTGAAGCAAGAAATAAACGAATTTTGAAGTTTATTTAATAACTGCACGCATCGATCAAGTTAAGCTACGCTCTCCGCGGTCGGTCCGAGGATGGGTGAACATCTTTACATACCCCTCCGCGCCTCGGAAAGCACGTTAAGCTGTTGGTTCCGGCTGTCATTCGTGGATTTTTGACAGTCGTTACTGGTCGTCAGAAGCTCGAAAGTCTGAAAGCCAGTTTTACGAAGGGTATCGTGATACCCAGTAACTGGGTTGTGGAGATCAGATAGGCAGTTCGCTCCACATAAAATACTGGTATTCAGCTGCATCCGGTTAGACAAGAAGCCGACCCCAAAATTAGTTGAGAAATGGTTAGACAGATTATGAATTTCATTGGAAGATTGATGAACGGCTCGAGTTGAGGTGAAGTGATGTGATGCTTAACCGGAACAGTGCTTTTAAATACGTTTGCGTCGACCTATTAATCTGTTGATACTTGTTGACAGACCGACACTGTCCTCCCATACCTGTTAACACTGTAATTTGAAAACATTATAAAGGCCAATTATTTTTAAAAGAGTAACCGTGGAGTTTCTTGCCGGCTCTTCTCCATAGGAAACGACCAATTGGAGCCGTGCAACTATCTTCTGACGTTCCATAAGTGCCCATGTAGGTTTATGTGACATTAAATAATTTTGATTTTGTTGACAAATGCCATGTCAACCTTCGATTGTTGTTTCGGGCAACGAATCACAACATGTGACAACAGATTTTCTAAGAACAACATATTCAGCCTATAATGTTTCCAGCCGGTCGATTCTGTAAAAATTTCACCGTGAAAACTCAAGTGAAGTGAGCTTGATGTGAGTTGTCAGTAGTGTCAATCCCTAGCATTATTTGGAATGACAGGTCACTCCACGCTCACTTCACCTAAGTTTTCACGGTGAGATGGTTACAGAATCGCACTGCAGGGACACAGGCCTCCTCTCGGTGAGAGGAAGGGCGTAGTGATCCAGCACGCGGGCGCGGGCAGGGTTGGTAATTTTCTAAACACACTGAATCAGTTTTTCAGAAGCCGATGCACATGATGACGTGGCTTCAATCCAATCACATATATATTATGTATCTCTTGGTATAAGTTTACTAAAGTTATCAAAAAATAAAAGGCCCCTTTTGACATTGACAGTTCTAGTAGTTAATAAAGATGAAATTCACAAAACACGTATTCGTTTGTATGAAACTGGCAGGTGTCAAGAACGAATTCTCAAATGTCAAAACGGACTTTTTATTTTTTGACAACTTTAGTGAGACATGCTCGTTTCCTACTTCCTATAAACAAAATCGAATCGTTTTCCTTACCAATGGTAGCATTTTTTATTGCTAAACTGGGCATATAAATAGATTCGTAAGCTAATTTTACCTGTGATAGCTACTTCCGTATGGGAGAGTTTAATATGCAAAGCTATGAGGTATTTGCTTCATTATTGGTAAAGATACACGAGTCTTAATGGTCCGTGAATTATAGAAATCGGCCTACAGTCATGTGTTCATCATGAGCCTATAGCAGTCCACAGCCTCTCCTATTGCACGCCATTCAACTCGATTTTCGGTAACTCTCATCCAGCTGCTACCAGCCATCCTGCGAAGCGTCGCTCCACCTAGCGTGAGGGCGTCCTACCTTACGTTTCCATCAGTCATCGGTTCTGGCCCATTGCCACTTTAGCTTGATTATTCTGTAAACTACTATGGTTCTCGTGTCGTGTGTTGCCTTTGATCAATTAATACCCATTTCAGTACAATCTGTATTTAATAGATAATTATGTAACTCGATCTCTATTGTTGTAGCATTTACAAACTATAATAATAAATGAATCAGCGGTACCGTTCATTGCGGTACTTTCTAGAAAATAATTATATGAACTATATCTATACAAATAAATAAAATTGAAGTGTATGTTTGTAATGTCAAAATAACAGCAATGCAATACGTACGAATACGTATAACAAAAAAATTGCTCTGTCTGTTCCGGCTAATCTCCTAAACGACTGGACTGATTTTGATGGGGCTTTCGTTAGCAGTTAGCTGATGTTATAAGGAGTAACTTAGGGTACTTCTAATTTATAAAATGAAATTAAGGTTCCGCGCAAAAAAAAAAAACTAAGAAATCCAATACGACGCGAACCAAGTCGCGGTAGTATCTAATGTATAAGGTTGTATTTCTGGATTTCCCGCCTACATTTTACCTCGAAAGGAACGGAAAATCCAGTCCAAATATTGCCAGAACCCCTAAACAATGTAGGACTAATGAGAAAAGTAAAAAGTTTGTAACGTTTCTTTTTTCAATTTTTATTTGTTTCAATTTGACATTATTTCAAGTTAAACAAATATCAACTTTATTATAATAATGATTAAGTTGATTTCAGAGTGACTAGCACTAATGAAAAAGTTATAAAAATGTTTGAAGTTGTAGCGTAAACTGAACTTTATTTTGTTGGTATTAAAGTTATTTTTCCATAAACACATATTTGTTTACATTTTTTGCGAATATGTCGCGATTATAAATTAGTAGCTTTTAATGATGCATGTGGTTGGAAATGACCTACATATTTTGCTTCGTTGGCCACTAGGCCAAAAGGCCGGGGGTTATTGATTAGTTAGAGCAATGCAATTGATGTCACCTTGCTGAATTACCTTACGTAGGACACTTATTCAGCTCTGTACAGCTTTTGTCCATAGAAAAAAACTGGGGGCCTACTCCGAAGTGCAAATTGCGAATGTTCGGATTGGACCGACACATGGCCGAATATTATTGAAAAATGCGAAAAAAGTTCGGATCGGCTCAGTTGGGTCGGGACCATAGTCAATATTCGAAAGAGTGTAGGAGTGTAGGGTCGGGACCGACCGAACCAAATAGTAACTTCGTATCAGGAAACGGCCGAACATTCGGCCGATACTACTAGACCCCCTGTTTTGTATGGAATGTGTACGCATCCGCTCAGCTTTACGGCTGCGTATTATGCATTCCATACCAAATCGTTGTTTTCTATCCCTTAACGTTAAAATGTTTTTCCCTTAACGGTATGTTTCATGATAACGGGGTGCAAAGCCCTTGGTTCATGAGAGACAAAATATTTCTTAAGTGACTTTCAAGGTAACTGTACACACGGCGACGCACCAAGCTATAAATTTCCAGTTTTAGCTGATCTCGCATTGTATAAGTTTTTCGTACAATCTGAAGTCAGATTATATTGGCTATGTATAGCTTTTTGTGTAGACGTGCGTACCATATAAGTTATTCAAAAAATGTTCGTCTCTTATCTCTCTCTTTGTAATGATTAGCAGTTGTGTAATGAGTAGCAGTTCTTCGTGTACAATGCCAAGATTTGACATAAATCAACAGTAGTTCCTAGTAGAGTTCTTTATGAAAGAGCTCGTCAGAAAGTACAACCACCTAGGTACCTTTTTCTGCCGCCATACCTATTTTCGCCAGGCAGCGTGGCTGTGTTCCCGCAGACAGACGCGACGACGAACTTTTCATAGAAATTGTTCTACTAAAGTTGTCAAAAAATATAAGGCCCGTTTTGACATTGACAGTTCTAGTCTATACTTATAATAAATCTGTAGAAGTGAAAATTCTGTACATTGAAAATATCCAAAAAATAAATAGCAGGGGGTGTTACTAGACCGACACCGAACTCAAAAATGTGATTAAAAAAATTTTTGTCTGTCTGTCTGTCTGTTTGTTCAGGCATCACGCAAAAACTACCGGTTCGATTACGATGAAACTTGGTATAATTATTCTTTAATATCCTGGGCACCACACTCAGTACTTTTTATCCCGGAAAAGTATATACAATAAAAAACAAACTTAATTTTGCGGTTCGATCCCTATACCCGATTACCACTGTCTGTACTGTACCAACCGCAAATACTAAGTTTGTCGTAGGTTGGGTCACCCGCAGTGGAGTTCATTTTTATTCCTTTTAGTTTTAGAGTTATTTAGGTTTGTTTTTATATAAGTCGTAGGTATAGATTTTCATTGTAGTATATTTGATAGTGTACGTAGTGACCGTAGGTTATTTTATAATACTGTTAGGTAGGATTAGTCATTCGTATAGATTTGGTTTTTGGGGATTTTTTATTGAGTTTAGATTAGTTATCATCAGAAATAGGTTTATTTAGGTAGGTAGGTATTTAATTTTCTGTTATTGAGTTTATTTTTTTTTAATTAGGTAGGTACTTAGGTAAAGACATCATATAGGTACCCTCTTAATCACCACTAATGAGACACAATTGGTTTTCTATTGTAATTAGCCACAAAGGGCCCGCGAGATAGATGGCATTCTGGGGAAGCACATACATACATTTTGTCCTGTTAGCACGTTCCCGTGGGATAATTTCCGACATCCACGCGGGCGAAGCCGCGGGCAGAAGCTAGTAGTTAATAAAGATCAAATTCGCAAAACATGTATTCGTTTGTATGAAACTGACAGGTGTCAAGAACGCATTCTCAAATGTCAAAACGGGTCTTTTATTTTTTGACAACTTTAGAGTCATGTCGTGCTGTCTCGTCGCGCCTTTCTGGAGAAACCTTTACACTTAGCGTGAAATCCTTTGGTTATGTTCCTGCTAATGAAAATCCCCGTCCAGTACAGTTACGATTATCACGCTAAATCTTATATCAGCGTGAATAATTAGGCTTGCTGTCACTAATCAGTAATTTGTTACTACTAATCCGTTTTTTAGGCCAACGCTTGTTAGAAATAAATAAATAAAATTCATTTATTTCAGATAACTTGATCCATACAAAACGCACGTTACAAAAAAAAGACATAAAATATACACAAACAAAACGCACATTACAAAAAAAAGACGAAAAGAAAAAAAGAAGAAAATATATACACTTACAACGTAGTCAAAAACCTCGTACTCTCATATAAAAAAAATACTATTTTGTCCATTGCTTGATGTCAGGGCCAGAGACCAAAGACAACACACGTTAATTGGCATTGACAATATAAATTAATCCGTAATGCGCCCGCGACACTGGCAGATGACAACAAAACAAAAACAAAATTCCAATTGCAGAGTGGATAAACTGTATTATTATTATACAGTCCGATTTAAATTAAAAATAAAATAAATTAACATTTATAACAACATCAGAAATAAAAGAATCAGTACAGTGATCAGTAGAAAAAAGAAGAAGAAAGAATAAAAGAATAGTAAGTTCATTAGAATCAGTATAAAAAAATAACAACAACAACAACAAAAAAACAAAACCAACACAACAAAACAAACAACAACAAAACATAAAACATAAACAAAACAAACAACAACAAAACATAAAACATAAACAAAACAAACAACAACAACATAACAGTAACATACATAGTTTAACATTAAAATAAAAAAAATAAATAAATTAACAATAAAATAAAAAAAATTAAATAAATTACCATTAAAATCAAAATTAAAGTAAGATAAAATTAAAATACATTCAAAAATGCATTTAAAATATGCTTATTTGGCATATATGTCATAAGTAGGTACGTACCCACAATCACACAATATAAAACACAAAAGAAAAGAAAAACATGATTGAAAAAAAGATTCTGTGTGCCTCGCAACTGGGCCGAATAGGGAATCCAACCCTTCGTCTTTGACTCGAAGGATCTCTGGAATGAAATCAGTAAAACATTCTCCTGAATGGGCAAGGCTCCTGCCTTGCCCTAATTTTGGTAGGCATTTACATGTTTTTCGAGCTGTAAAAATATCAAGCTGTAAAAATAACGAAACCTCATTTCACTTGTCTGTTTCCCAAAAACCACGCATTCTTTCATTAGCAGGAATAATTATTATTTGCGCTAATTGAACGATTAGTAATTGCTTCGTTGGTCTGTGTTTAAAGAGTCCTGTAGTGCCATTCTGTAACCATCTCACCGTGAAAACTTGAGTAAAGTGAGCGTAGAGTGATCTGTCATCCCAAATAATGCTAGGGATTGACACTACTGACAACTCGCATCAAGCTCACTTCACTTGAGTATTCACGGTGAGATTTTTACAGAATCGACCGGCTGGTGCTCAGAACGGAAAAGTGTTTTTGGTATTTTTTTTAGGACATATTCTCAGCCGGGAGTCTAGATTTGTGGTCGTTTGATAAGAAAGAAAGCAAGAAAAAGTATTTATTGCGACTCGTACAGGATCATAAACTAAACACAGTTAAAAATAAAAATAAAACAAATTGTAAAAAAGTAACAAAAGGAAAAAAATGAAACAAAGTCCTATACGAGGCCAAAAGGCTCCTATCTCAGCATGATGCTTCGACATTTAAAAAATAAATGTCGTAGCGCTGGTATTCTGATAGGGCCCGCTGTGATGTCACGGGCAATCACAGTAATAAATGGCAATAGGCTCACCCCCTCTTACATGGGATTTATAACATAAACAGCCATAATGTGGGTGTCTCAGTACAACTGATTACACTTCTGCCTACGCCTTCGGGGAATACAAATGTGATATTATGAATGATAAGTTCAAAACAGGTACAGAGCTATCGAAAGCTCTCGCATGGCTGAACACACGTCGCTCTGGTAATCAGAACCAGTCAGCTAAACGAGAGCTTATAATAGTGATAATTTTGTACTTAATATACATGTGGCTTTACATAGGCCATAGGTTCTGAACTGAACGTGGGCGATAACATCCCCCTCGTGGGCGTTGGAGACTTTCAGGGTAGAAGAAGACTCAGAGAAAATTGTATATCCTATCTTACGACTATATAATATAACACGTTTAAATATAATCGTGGCAATAGCTGCTTCAGATTCGAGACAGATGGAAAGTAAAAAAAAATAAATGGGGGGCTCTAGAAAAAAATATATTCTCAAAGTGGCCGGTGGGCAAAATAAGGGTGACAACCTATGATAGTCGTGGTTTTTACGACTTCATGTTTGGTCAGTCTTTGTAAAAATGCTTGTGTCCGATAATCTTAAACAGGGTTTTCCGAAGAGGTGTGCCCAAAAGCTCTTACAGCTAAAGCTCTTCTCAGGTCTCTAGAATCTTCCTGCTCCTTTCCAATTTGGGGTTGATGCAGCACGTCTTCCGTTTCCATACTTCTCCATCAGCCGTCATCTCAGTATTCTCCCTATTTTAGCTATAACAGAAACCAGAGACGGGGGGTCTACTCCGAAGTATTCGGCCGTTTCCTGCTACGAAGTTAATCTTTGGTTCGGTGGGTTCCGATCCTACACTCCTACACTCTTTCGCATATTGTCTATGGTCCCGACCCAACTGAGCCGATCCGAACTATTTTTCGCATTTTTCAATAATATTCGGTTCGGCCATGTGTCGGTCCGATCCGAACATTGGCACTTTGCACTTCGGAGTAGGCCTCCAGGTCATCTACACATAGGATCATAGTTCCAAAGTACATCAGAATACTCCAACACATGACCATATTTGGTCATATCCTGGATATGACCCAACCAACCCAGAATATGAAATAATTTTTGGGAGTGCTGTTTCCCACAACAAGGCCAAAAACGAGTTTGTGATAGTTGTTGCTGAGAGATAAACACACTGATTTGACGTTAATTCGGCAAAAAGTCGGCAATTTCAGAAATATGTATAAGGCAATTGGCACATTTTGATTTTTATGCAATGAAGTAGGTACAGAAAAAAGGACTCCAGTAAGTGCACAGAAATGAATATAAGAGTTAAATATTATAAAACGTGTACATTTTTTAACTTCATTATAGAGTGCGAGTCGCCTATAGAAAAAAATATTATTTAAAAGTGACGATTCGCCCGTTTCGTGCGAATCAACTAAGAAGCCAATGATTTTCCTTCTACTTATACCTATTGAACGTTACAAATACATATTACTACAAGCCCGTTGATTATTCCGCGTTTACGAACACATGAATAAACGGCGCCATCATTCATTTACCAGTAATTATTTACGATCAGTCTGACGTCGCTCGACGGTGCGTGCAAACGTGTTTTTAGCATTCATCTCCGTATATAAAAACATACGGTTTTGTCGTGTTTTCGGGTCCACATACTTGGGATAGCAACAGGTATTGTTATTGAAGGCTGTTCAGTGTAACTGGTGCGTGATTTTTAAGTTTTCTCTGAGCTTTTGAGCAAACTTTTGGACTTTGCTTGCGTTTTGTTTGAGAGTTTCTACGGTTTCTATCGAGTTTTTATGAGAGTCAGTGTTTTCTTCGCTTTGAGGTTTATTTTTTAATTCGCACTTTGAAGTTACTTGGTTTAATGGTGTTGGTGGATTATCAATGGATATGAATGTGTGTGACAAGTTTTGTGCAAAATATAGTTGACTATTCTTTGAACCGGTGGTATCGGCCGCGTCTTACCGAGTTGTCGGTCGTAGGTTCAAAACCCAGACAGGCGCTTTACTTTGTGTATATTATTTCATCACCACTGCTCTCAAAACGGTGAAGGAAAACATTGTGAGGAAACCGGCATGACCTAGAAACAAAAAAAAAAAATCGAAGACAGAACCCGCACTGGGCCTGCGTGGTGGATTACAACCCTCTCGAAGAGAGGAGGCCTGTTTCCCAACAGTGGGAACATTATAGGCTGATTATGGTTATGATATTCATTGAACAAGATAATTGTTAGCCCATCTTCAATTTTATTGATAAACTGTTAGTACAAAACCAGGGGACAAGCAGCTGTTCAATCAGGTTTATCATTAATCAAATTATTATTATCATCTGCAGAATATAATTAATAACTGGTATGAATTAAACCAGCTTCCGTTTCGTGCTCACGGTCAACAATGTTTCTCAAGATGTTCTCAGGATCATCACCTTCGTTATCAGTTATTGTAGTGTTGAGGATGTTTTTTAATACTAAGGCCGCGTTTCCACCAAACGTATACGTCGACGTAACGTAACGTAGTCGCCGATTGTGAGCAGGCTTACTGTGAGCCCCACTGATTGATATATGGGATTACTGTGATATAGCGTATTGTCGAACGAGAAGTTCAATATGTATGGAAAAACACTAAACTACGTCAACAGCTGACAATACGTTTGCTGTGAACGCGTCATTAGTCCTAAGAATGTATAAAATCTTAAATTCACTGACAGACAGGCAACGCACAATCTAAACCACGGGGTCAAGCAAATTTCGCTCTAGAAAGCATTTTCGAAAATTCGTCCCGTAAAGGAGTTAAATAGGGGATGAAAGTCTGTATCGAATTTCGTCATTTTGGACGATGGGAAATTCCATCGGCCTCACGGCTTGTACGAAAGAAACATAAAGTACAAGTAGGAATAGGCTGGCCTTGAATTAATTCGTATGAACTTCTCATTGATGTGTCAGAGTAATGTAAACATATCTCAATAAGGGCGAATTCCACCAATCTTTTATACCTAGAATAAGTCTAATCTTTAGCATAAATTTGGATTTTTTGACAGTTTTTCCTAATGATAATACTATTTCGAAACCTGTGATCTCTTGAAACTAATTCTCAAGCAGAGTTCCCTGAATTTTCTTCTCCCGGTTTCTAGACTCTAGGAGAAAGTTATACATACATACATAATCTCACGCCTTCTTCCCATGGGTAAAGTAATTATTTACTTGATAGATAGAAGCCTAAGGAATGCGTCTGTCGATAAAACTTGTATGTTTTTACTTAGAAATCGACTTCATTAATTTGATTGAAGTATACTTCCGTTAATCATGTTTTTGTCAGATAATGTCGTATGACATATGACGTGTCACGCAATGAAAGTTCTTTAGATTATTGTATTTGTTTTTGCCGAAATATTTTACCGATACTGTTATTATTAAACATGGTTTAGTTAAACACGAAATCTGGAGAATCCTGTACTACAGATAACCAAGTTAATGTTGGTAACTGTACATTATACCTATATTTTTCTGCACTTTTTCTTATTTGTAGAACAATTATGGCGCGGCGTGAGTTGCGTGTTGGAGAAAATTAATGGTTAATATGAAGCTTTTTATCATGCAGTCACCGTATAATATTTCATACAACAAACAAACTTTCTTTCCAAACTACAGTTTGTCATTAATGCGAAAACTGTACCATGTTTGTTTACCAAATAGGACACGCAAGTTAGAATACACCATAGTTTAATTCTACAGTGTCTCTGGGCGTTCCATTAGTGACATTATAACTTTTTGTTGCAGCATTCCACGGAGGAGGGGGGCGGGGGGCGGCGTGGGTTGATCGACGTGAGCGCAGGCGCAGGCGACATGTGGATCAGCGCCGTCGAGAGCTCCATACTGGCCTGGGAGGAGGTAAGATTAGAAGAAAATAACTAGTTTAAAAATATTGTGGAAGACCGGAGCTTAGGCACCCGGTATCTCAGGCACGAGGGTTTGTTTCCGGGAATACGAATAATTGCGTAACACATTAACTGTAGCAATGGATTTCATTTTGACAGTTCAACAACATTCATTGCGTTATTTACGTTGTTGAGCAGACACTTTTTCGAACATACGAAGCAATGGATTATAAAACTTTCGTTTACTTATTGCACTTCACCTGATTCTTAATATATTCGCCTTTGGCTTCTTCGACTCATATTCTACAGTATGTTGTTATAGGTAGGTAAAATCTTGGTGATCTAGTAACTCTAGCTAGATACAAGAAATCTTGATGATCTAGTAACTCTAGCTAGATACAAGAAATCAAAGCCAATGATGGCACAGTGTGTCATTGATAACATGATAAACTAATTAAGCCGGCCTCATATATGTATACCGTAATGAAATCTCTATTTACATAGATAAGGACCAGATAAAATAAGTTTTAACTGTTAAATATGGCA
This sequence comes from Apamea sordens, assembly GCA_945859715.1. NCBI lineage: Eukaryota > Metazoa > Arthropoda > Insecta > Lepidoptera > Noctuidae > Apamea > Apamea sordens. The sequence goes on from OX244001.1 coordinate 17,360,568, forward strand.
TTATATATAAATCCTGTAAGTTTTTATACATACATCATGCCATCAGCCCAGAGCTAGACTCTGGGCTGCCACGCCTGCCACTGAAAAATTCCAAATTGAAAATCCCAGTAACACCGACCCGGAAGTCGAACCCAGGACCGGATACATCTAAGACATTTATTCCATAACAGTAAACATTTTCAATTCAATTCAATTGTTTATTGCTCAGCACAGTACATAATATACATTTCTAGATGTCAAGTGAATGCGCAGTCCACTGTGTTGCACCAATTCAGGCAAGCAAAATTATTATTAAAATTATACTATACTACTATTTTGTTTACCTACCCCGGCAAATTGTATGATGCTGTTTTGCTGCCAATATTTCGAGATGTTAAAACATGGAGATTTCTGTGCTACCTCTACCTAACTTAAGTATTAATAATTATATTTACACACAAACCTTCCGGAATAAATGCTCAAATGTATAAATATGTTGATTCGAAAACGATGGCATCACCATCGTTTTCGAATCAACATATTTATACATTTACTCGGGAGTTTCTTTGAAGGATAAAAGCAGAAATTAAATTATCCTAAGGCCCTTTGTACACACACGTTTTTATTGCCGTGAAAGACTACGGTTTATTCGCTGTGTGCAGACACAGTCGTCAGTGTTCTATGGAAGCTTGTTGACAGACACGTCTTTCTACGGCGCGGTTTATACGCCATACCGCAATGAAACCGTGCCGTGTACAAAGGACCTTAGGACGCTATATTGGCTGGCCATGTTTGTCGAAGCACCAATGACCGGTGGAGCCGACGATTCCTGGAGTGTAGGCCGCGTATCGTTAGCAAGTATAGTGTGGGACACTCCCCAGCTAGATGAAACGACGACCTTAAAAAGGTGGCTGGGACAAACTGGATGCGGAAGGCGTCCAGTGTGTCCCAAGGAGGTCCAGTAGTGGACTGCGATAGGCTAAGTTCATTGATTGATTCGAAAACTGTATCAAAATCGGTCACACCTATACGAAAAGCGGCTTAGTTTTATACTATGTAAGTATAGATTTAAGAAGGCCAGTTCTCTTAATGAAAAATGTTCAAATTCTAATCGGAATCTCATCTCAGCGACAATCAATGTCAAAAATTTTAGAGGTATTTTTGATTGAAACTAAGATCAGACTTTGAACGTTCTTAAAATTACGAGAAAAGATCTATGTGATTTTACTTCCAAGCGTTATCTATGTATATTGAAAGCTACTTAATACTAATGCTAGTGTAATGGCATTTCATAACCTACACAAATAATATTCCACAGACGATTCTCAACCACAAAACAATATTGAGTATACAGACGTCATTTCCTGGACAAATAAATAGAGCAATCTTGTGGCAGTAATACGTAGCCAGGTGTTGACTCAATTATTTACTGAAATGTTAGTACCTACGGGCTAGCGAGCGAGTTCACGCTCCGAGGCAATTGTTTACTCGCGGAAATGAAAAATCCAATCATAAACTTATACTAGGAAAGCAAAGCTATGCATTCAACTTAGGTTATTGATTTTTCAATTTACTATACTGAATGGCTACTACTCTTTTTTGAAAATTACAGATATAAATGTGGATAAAAAAAAGCTAAAAGCTATATTTTAAAGACAACCTTTGGATGGATAAAGAGAGAAGGAGAGACAATACTGCAGGTAGTCAAAATCAAAAGTCATTTATTCAAATTAGGCTGAGAATCAGCACTTTTCGAACGTCAAAATTACATAACACAGTCCCCCAAAACGCCCGCCCTTCACCACTTCCTTGTGCTATCGCTGGGAAGAAGTGGCGGAACAAACTCCCAAGCAGCACAGCTGCGTTTTGTAATAAGACGGTATGAGTCCCTCAAGCCCTCATAGTTCCCTGGCTTCTAAGGACTGATAATGATGATTTCCTCTATTATTATGACTCAAATGACTTTATCTTGCGTTATTATGAGTAGACACTCAAGTGGGCTTAGATAACAATTTTACAATCTTCATAAACACTTTATTAGACTAGAGATTCCTTTATAATCTTCTAAATAGAAAACATTTTTTTTTTATTTAGAAGATTATCTAAATGGTTATGAATCCATGTGGTCTATTGCTCCTAAGAAGCGGCTGAGCGTGAGGTTAGGCGCAGTGTTATTAGTTCCGTCCATTAGCAAATTCTCCATAGCAGCATAATGTCTAGATTTGTTCCCAGATACTAGCAATGTTTCCACCCTAACATGGGTTACCTACAGATAAAAGAAAGAAAGAAGGAATGACGAAATACTTAGGTTTATTTGTCACAGAAACACGTACATACAAAAAGATAATGAAGTAATTCGAATAATAAAAACAAAATAGATCTATAATCACGAGCACAGAACAGAAATAGTCGGCAGCTGCACAGCATCATACTGAGTGGAAGCCTACTTGTCACAGTCATGAAGTAGAGGTAGAAAGAAGCAAGCTAGGTCTAAACACCTGTGGGGGCCTACTCCGAAGTGCAAAGTGCGAATGTTCGGATCGGACCGACACATGGCCGAACCGAATATTATTGAAAAATGCGAAAGAAGTTTAGTTCGGATCGGCTCAGATGGGTCGGGACCATAGTCAATATTCGAAAGAGTGTAGGAATGTAGGATCGGAACCGACCGAACCAAATAGTAACTTCGTAGCAGGAAACGGCCGAACATTCAGCCGATACTACTTCGGAGTAGACCCCCAGCTTACCGCTTCGGGAAATACCTACAGACTTAATGTTATCAATCCATATCACTAAAAGTCACACCACTCACGTAATTAAACGTAAACATATAACAGTAATCGCTCGACATCGGACATACGTCAATATCCCTAAACAGAGGGAAATACATTTACATAAACAGATAACAGACGTCTTTGCCCATCATGATAACATTCACATCACTATAAAAGATCGATGAAATGAAACATCACTTTGTCACAACACTACGGTCCCAATTCGATTGTTAACGATTGATTGATTGAACGCGCCGATGTATGGAAAGCAATTTGTTTAAAGATTTGACGGAAATAGGTCGTGTCGTCTTTGAATGATTGGCTGTTTTTATTTTAAAGCTAGTGTTTTTGTCATTAGGTTAATTTACGCTTGCCGCGGTCGGTTTGTGGATGGGTGACCATCCATTACATATCGAGACCCCTCCGTAGCTCTCTGTGAAAGCACTTTAGCCGTTGGTCCCGGCTGTCATTCGTAGATCTTTGACAGTCGTTACAGCTAGTCAAAAGCCCACAAATCTGACAACCAGTCTTACCAAGGGATATCGTGTTACCCAGTGACTGGGTTGTGGAGGTCAGATAGGAAGTCGCTTCATGTAAAATGCTGGTATTCAGCTGCATCTGGTTAGACTGGAAGCCGAACCCGACGTAGTTGGATGCCTAGCCTTTCCCAATTATGGTTGTTATGTTGATGAACTATTTTTTATTTTTTTATTTATAGACGTTGCCCCACACTAGGAATTTCTCCTGCATCGTGGGTGTGTTTACAAACATTTAAACTCACATACACAAACAGCCAGACCCGAAACAAGTACTTCTAGGTCATACGTATATTTGTTCCGTGCGGGAATCGAACCCGCGACACGCAGCGCAGCAGTCAATCGCTTAACCACTGTGCCAACCGTGCCGTCAACTATGACTATGTTGGTGCTATGTTGATTGTTGTTGTAGAATTTTAGATATAATTATAATGAATGCAAGGATCCTATGTATGTGACCTCATGCTCACTGGCTCAGAAACATACGTAGTTTTTATGTCAAAATTCTTTAAAATTATAATGATGTTGATTTTCCTTAATAACACCGAGGAATCGTGGTCCTTGAACGTTGCCGAAGATTTGGCAAATTATATGCAAAAATTTAAGTAGGTACTTAAATATTTCTTTTTTTCGTTAGCCTATACTGCCCCACCGCTGGGCAAAGGCCTCCCCCATATTCTTCCACCTTTCTTTGTGCTGTGCCTTCTCCGTCCAATCGGTTAGGAACAAGTCCAAATCGTCACGCCAGCCTCGGTGATGACGTCCGTCTTCAGGCACCTACTACTTTTGTTACAACTTTGGCCCATCTGTCTGGATGCATCCTATAAGTGTGACCCGCCCAGTCCCAGTTCAGCCTCGCAGAAATAAAATAAGTGGGCATAATAGTCTCCACTCTGGAATTCGTACTCCGAGCCCCAAGATACAGATTAACTGTCTAGTTTGGGGCTCACTGGCAAATAATATTGTAACGTAGCTGTTGGTAGTATTTTAAGCTACTCATGTCGTCTCAACTTGCTGTTAACCAGTGAAGCTGCTTACTGTATTACCTGGACAATAAATATTTCTATTCTATAACTTATCTCCTCTTCTCTTGATGAAGGGGAAGAGGCTGTATTTTATTCATTTAAGGCGAAGATTTCAGTGACAAAGCAATGATCTTGGCTGAGCGTGCTATGATGCGATATATAAATAAGTATATGTACTTTCCGGGCGTTAACGAGAATTGAGGGGGACTTGATAACGATACTGCGTAGTGCAATCAAGTCGGGAAGCGGTACATTCCTGATTCCTGTAGGTAAGCATTCAAACTGTGGGGTCAAATGAGTATATTATATTGTTATAGCCATAGAGTTTCTTGATGTTCTATAAGGTGCTTTTATTCCTAGGGTCTTTATAATTTAAAGCTTTATTAATTTCAGGCATTTCTTTAATCGTTCAATTTAATCAATATAAGGCTGGCCATTGGATGTTTTGCAATGTTTTTTTTTGTTTTTGATGTACAATAAAGTGTACATGAATAAATAAATATGTAATGTTTTAAGCGTATTGGGCGTTGTCCAGTCAGCCTATCCGTATTTACTTGAATTTTCATTATTGTCCGAATCATTTCAGCCAAAAGACGTGCCTATGCTGGACATAGGCTACCCCCGAACATCGGGATGGGCGAATCTCACTTAAACATTTTTCAACTTCAATCCCTTAGCTCGTCTTCAGTTAAATTATATTTCCGACCACCTCTATCCCTCGATTTTACTCGACATAAAACATGAGGCTCGCCACCCATTTACATGGGACTTTAACATAACTCACGAAATGTGGGTGTACACACGGCTACACATCAAGCTATGCAAAACCAGTATTAGCTGACCGTTCATTGTGAGAAAATATCATACAAAGTGAGGCCAAGACAAACTGGTTTTGTATAGCTTGACGTGTAGCCGTGTGTACTATAAGTACACCTCTGCATAGACCCTCGAGGATTATTTTATTTTATTTTCCTTTATTGGCCAACCAAAATTTTTTTTTTTTTTTATTGACAATGGGCTCACTCTTGTCCTCAATCCAGCCGAGAGGCAGGGATGAGATCTACGATGGAACGAGCTGTTATTGTTTACACTGTAATTATTTAAAGTGCTATCTACCATAATCTAGGGTTAGTGTAACAATTTCTTACAGGTTAGCACCGCATGCCCCATAAACATTGGGTGTGCCACAAGCATTATACTATAAAATTAAAATTAAAGTTGATATCTTATTAACTAAAATTAACAAGTTAAAAATGATATTACGTGATAGGATATAAAACTAAAATAAGCAGTAAAAGTAAAATTCATTAAAGCAACGCAAGTAGAGACAAAACAATGAAAAAACGGGATTAAACATTACTAATAGTTGTTCTACGAAACTTGGCATATGAGTCAAAATGCACGTCAACAAGATCGCTACAGCTATTTAACAATTTGCAAAGACGAGGTACGACAGAGTTTGCACCAAGTATTGTTCTGCGAAAAAATTACAGGCGTTATGCTATGTTATGTGCGTTATAACAATACACTATCGTCAATATCAGATGCAATTTACTCAACATCATAGCTGCCATAGAAAGCAGAGATGCTATCAGTGTCGAGAGGCTTTACCCCTGAGGCCTATTTGCATAGTGACCCAGATTCCAAATCTATTAGGTTATATGAGCCGAGGTATGTTGCCATTAAATCCTACTCCTAATGGGCTGTTTGCATCTCCGTTGTGACGGTAGTCATTAATTTTGATGCGATGTGCTTTTGTTTGAAGACTAATGATGCTTTGTTTTTCAAGGGCGTCGGTATCTACTGTTTGTGGGGTATATTTTGTGATAATTTATTTTGTATTTTGAAGTCTTCATCTCTCGTAGCGGTTTATCTAAGTGCTAGCGCAAACCGTGCGTCTTGTCGCTGCGACAAGACGCAGGGTTGTAGTTTGCATCTGCGTCTAGACGCAGGGTTGTCGTTTGCATATGCGTCTAGTCGCTGCGACAAGAAGTGAGAACGTGCGACTGCCCTAGCCAGGGGGCCTACTCCGAAGTGCAAAGTGCGAATGTTCGGATCGGATCGACACATGGCCGAACCGAATATTATTGAAATGTGCGAAAAAAGTTCAGATCGGCTCAGTTGGGTGGGGACCATAGTCAATATTCGAAAGAGTGTAGGAGTGTAGGATCGGAAACGACCTAACCAAATAGTAACTTCGTAGCAGGAAACGGCCGAACATTCGGCCGATACTACTTCGGAGTAGACCCCCTGTAGTTGCGACTCTGCAACTCGACGAGCTAAGAACAAAATAGATATATGAAAATTATCGGCCACAGCCTGTCGCAGTTGCATGTCGCATAGTGCGCGCCATGTCTAATATCATCATCATTTCAGCCGAAAGACGTCCACTGATGGACATAGGCCTCCCCCAAGCACCGCTACTTCGACCGGTTCTGTGCCATGTCTAATAGGTACAATAAAATGAACGACATTTTAAATATAAGTATCTTTATTTGGATACTTAGGGCTATATGTATGTGACCTTGTTTCGTATACAAAGTATTGAATCGATTTTATTGAAAGCTTTTGTATAACATCGGAATAATAAATAGCTTTCCCTAATCGAACTTACATCAAAATTCATCCATTAATTTATTTGTACAAGACTGACTTATTGATATTAAATAATTCAGAGAGTTGTATTTATTTTATGGGCTTTTGCGAAAAACAGGTTTAAAAAAAACATTTGGTGCGTAACGTATTTGTTATTTACATACTATTATTTCCGGAAATCGCACGTTTTTTCATTGAATGGAACCGGTCGCTAATAGTGTGGTCTGGTGGAAGTGCTTGAATCTATTTTAACACGTTTTTTCACACACGTGTTGAATTGGGGTATTTCTAAATCGGGGTTTTTGTGCCGGGGTCAGAGCCAAGTTCGGTTTGAACGATTTCTTTCTAGATATTAGTGGATTAGTACCTATACTAAAAGAATAGACTGGATGAGACTCGCACAGACCAGGGAAGCATGGCACAATAGGGACGAGGTGTATAGCTGTGGGCGGAACAAGACTGCCGATTATGATGATGATAAATGGAAAAAAGAATATAAACATCCGAAATGAGAACCTCCTCCTTTTTTAAATTCGGTTAAAAATACATCTCTTTGTATTGCTTTTTTTGACCAAACCTTCACGCTAGCACTTCTTAGGCATAAGTATAGTGGTATCGTGTTCGTGTACAGCACCCTAATTGCGTAACACACAATCAATCGGAATCGGTTTCATTTTGACAGTTCAACAACATTCATTACGTTATTTACGTGTTGAGCAGACAAATTTTTCGAACTTATGAAGCAATGGATTAGCAATTTGCTTCAAAATGATTCAGATTACGATTGATTTTGTGTTACGCAATTAGGGTGCCGTACATACCTACCTATCACACGTTTTCATGAAATTCCTCCAATGGTTCTGCAACAAAAACAAATATTGTCACATAATCGGGTTTCTGTTCTCAACAACCACTTGTACAAATACAATTATTCGTGAACTTGCTATCTTCAGTGACGCAGAATCACACTATACCTACTACACTACAAATGGGAGTAATTTTGTCTTTGATATAATTTTACAGAAGATTTTTTCTGCTCATTTTTTATCGTCAGATATGGGTTGTGTTATTAACATTGTATGCCTAAGAACATACAATGTTAATAATACAAACTGTACCGTTTTCATGAAAACGTTCATTGAAAAAGTCACAATTTCAGCGCTGGCGGCATTTGTAAAGGCGTCCGCTGAAAAGCACAAAGCTTTTTTCGGCTTTTCATAAGCCTAAAAAAGCTCAACCATCGTGTATAGATTAGACTGTGATAAAAGGTAGGATTAAAAAACTAAAAAGCAATATACAGGGTGTCCGATAGTTAATGGATAACCTCTAAACGGGTCATTGTACTTATCATTATGAACAACTTTTACTACGGGAACAAACATGAAATCGCGAAAAAAAATCAGCTGTTCCCTACATTTATGTTCGCATTTAACTCGTCAAAATGTAGGAAACAGCCGATTCTTTTTTCGCGATTTCAGGTTTGGTCCCATAGTAATAATTGTTGATAATGATGAGTACAATGACCCCTTAAGAGGTTATCACTTAATTACGGGACAACCTGTATACCCTCTTCATTCTCTATGGCTTAAGAGAATCACATAAATCGGATATAAATTGCAAATTGCCAAACATGATCACCATCAGTCTTGACCTTATTCCTATTTATTTGGTCTTTATTATTTAGTATTTAATCATCGTTCTCACATGCATAATTTATAACATAAATGATGTAACCAATACTTTGTAACCATATATTGATATAAAAGAGTGTCCATGGAGTTTCTTGCCCGTTCTTCTCCATAGGTACCTACGCTTTGGAATGGGCAACTAGCTTCATTTTTCTGACTGACCGACCCCTTGACAATTCAAAAGTGCCTGTAATTGGTTTAATTGAAATAAATACTTTGAGTTTGAGTTTGAGTTTGAGTTTGAGTTTGGGGTCGGCGCAACATGTATATTCTTCCATACTTCTCTGTTACTCGATCGGAAATTGCCTACAATGTTCTTAAAATTGATTGAAAACCGGAAGTTTCACCTATCTACCAAGAATGTCGTTTTTTGAAAATACAGGGTCTTATTAAATTAGCTAGCGGAACTCGACGGACATGATGGGTTTCAATATCTAAACATAATAAAACAAAAAGAAAATTATTTAAGGTTTATTTTGGGGATGAGCAACAGCTGGGATTTTTGTTACTCGGAAGTATGAGTGCAGAAAATCATTTAATTTTGTTATAACGTGTATTGATACCCGTGACATCTGTGAAGTTTACACAAAAAATCCAAACGAGCTAAGGTCGTTGACCCCAAAAAAATATCGTCATTTTTTTTATGTTTACCATTTATATATCGATACCCATGACGTCTGCGGAGTGTCACTAACTAATTTAATATGATGATTTGTATACTACGTAGTTCTAACGTAATTAATAATAAAGACATAATATCTTAGCACCATTTTAGCATCGCTGAGGTGTAATTAAGTGAAGATTGTTTAAAATTGATCAAAGACTGAAAATATATAATTATACTCGAGCTTTCGCTTTTACCGAAGCTTCGTGTGATGTACGACGCCTTGAGTTGGCACCGCTCGACTGTAAAATGGGGCAATTGCTTCTGCAAACTATTGATAGTTTTGTTGATTTAATGGGTTGAAAACAATGTGTGGACCTGCATACCTATTCACAACCGTTCGATACGCGTCCGTGCCGAATCGAATATCAATCAATGTTATCAAAAGAGTCCTCTGAAGTTGGTTGACAAATCCGAAACCTGTAATTTTTTCAGATTAAATACAGCCATTCCTCAGCTATTTTGTGTCGAGTTATGCGAACATAAATCTATGGATCAACAGATTTTTTTCACGATATCATAGTTGGTCCCGTAGTAAAAGTTGTTCGTAATGATGAGTACAATGACCCCTTTTAAGGATTGAAACGATCAAAATTTAACGGTGTATAATGTATGCTTACTGTAACTAGAATAATTAACATAATTACTTGAACCGTGGCCCCCAAACTAGGCAGAGCCTGTATCTTGGGACCTGAGTTGCGTTATCTTCAATGTTAATTCGAGACATGTGAAAAGATATGCTGGTTTATTTTTATAATATTTGGTCCTTCGAGCCGGATTCTTCCTAAAAGGAGGAGATAACTCGAACAAATACTTGTCTCCTATCCGCTCTTGTGGTAACCAGCAAGTTTTTAGATCCTCTTCATATGTATCACAAAAAAAAGGGAAAAATAGGCGAAAGTTTAGAGTGATTGTATGTGTGTGTGTGTTGGTATGTTTGTTACTTCTTCACACTCAAACGGCTGGACCAATTTTGTTAAAATTTGGTATGGACGTAGCTGACACCCTGGATTTACACATAGGATACTTTTTATCCCGATATTCCCACGGGATCGAAACTTATGCGGTTGAAACCGCGGGGCGCAGCTAGTACATATATTATTTATTTATTAAATCTACCTACCACTATCATTACAGGTGTATACCTAATGCGATAGCGTGGTCTTAAAATTAACTTAACTTACAATTTAAAACAATAATCACAACATAATTATAACAACAACAACATATAATCATAACATATAATCTCGGGATGTATGTAGGTATTAAAATAAGCACCAGGTTTTCCTCCAAAGTACATCATTTAAATTAGCCGTTTATCATCATGCGGTTTATTTATACCTTTTGACGTCAATAGAACGACAAAATAAGGAAAATCAGCAACGTGAAATAAGTTAATAAATTCAGTATTTTTTTTTGTATGTTTTGCACCTAAAATAAACAGGTATGAGAAACCTTAAGCGAATATAAAAGCTACATAAATAGATGTAGGTTGCTTGTTAACTGCTACAGGCACTTTGAAGGCATCCATTGATGTTAGTAAACCTCCGTTCATGCGAAATTGCACATTTTTAAGCTCGTACCTACTGATAAAACTGCTCTAAATAATAATCTATTGAATTTTCCATCAAATATAATTCTTGTCAAAATCAGGACTAATCTGTGGGGCAATCGCGGACCACACTAACAGCGGGAATGGATTTCATTTTGACAGTTTAACATAATTCATTGCGTTATTTGCGCTGTTGAGCAGAATGTTTTTTCGAACACATGGAGCAATGGAATAATGGATTAGCAATATCCTTCAAAATGATTGTGATTGATAGTTTGTTACGCAATTAGGGTGCTGGTCAATAAGACGTAGTTTAAATATTTCCCAATCTCTAAGAATCATTTTAAACAAACCATCATCTATACAGCCTTATCAAGACAACACTTATAAGGCATCTCTATTATTATACCACTTATTAAAACACTAGGTCCGTTAATTACTCAATTGTTATTTGATCTATCTTTAGAGCAATCTTTGTAACGGTAATTGCGGTCTAGACACGCACGCGCACGTCTTCAAGCTAAAGCGGTTGTGATTGGATCCTATGGGTCGTCATGATTAAATCAGTCCCCAGACATCTCGTTGGGATTGGTCAATTGATTTCGACGGTTTTATTTTGGTCCTGTTAGGCTTGTTGATGAGAAAGTACTTGAGCAAATGATTGGGAGCGTTGAATAATGACTGAGAAAAGTGGACAGTAAAAAATTCGAAGAATACAAGAATCGGATAGTTCAAACATTTGCCTATAGGCTTACAAAAATACGGTATCTAACAAAAACCTTAGTCCTACTTGATAATGATAATTAATAAATCAACTCAACCTATCGCTGTCCACGGCTGGACATAGGCCGCTCCCAGGAAGCACCACACCACCCTGACCGCCGCTTTCCGCATCCAGTCTATCCCAGCCATTTTCTTAAGGTCGTCGTCGTCGTAATGCAGCCCGATTCACACTTCGGAACATGAGGCGAGTCGCTGCGCAGTAACAAATTCATGGGTCAGCGGGGGTGAGGGGTGGGGTACTGCGCAGCGAGTGGCTCCCTTCAGAGCCGTTATAAAGTTTGACGCTAACTATACACATAGTATTCATTCAGTCTGGCTTAAGTAAAACGTAATGACAGTAGAAAGTAAAAGAGGTTTTTAACTCGAATAATGAAAGCTTAATATTTTTACCAACAGAAAACGGACTTTCATTACCGCTATTGGATGATTTCTGTCATTTTTTACTAATGGTCTTACAATATTAATGGCTGTTCTGTTACCTATCGTTGTTTTAACCTCTGACATTTCCTTGAATTTGTAGCCATAATACAAAAAACCTTTAATTTTTCACTTTTAATTTTTTTTGTTGTTATAACATCTATACTTATAATAAGAATGTAAAAAAGTTGTGTCTGTACATTGAATATATTTAAAAAAGAATAATTGAGGGGGGTTAAGAAACAGTAATAGAACACGAATCTAAAAAAAAAAGTCTGTCTGTTTGTCTGTTTATCTGTTTGTCTGTTTGTCTGTTTGTACACGCTAATCTCCGGAACTACTGGACGGATTTGAATGAAACTTTTTTTATTATCTAGCTACTAAACCTGGGCAACATATAGGCTATAATTGATTTTGAAAACTGGAACACCTGATGCAGAACCGCAACAGACCAGCTAAACTATAAGAGTTACATAAATGGCGCCATAGAAAAAAATGTTGTGTCTGATGAGCATTTTCTGCTGAGTGAATAAAATTGAAGATCCGGAACACCTGATGTGGAACTCTTAGAGCACAGCTAAACTATAATATATATAGGTTTGACATCTTAGCAAAAGTTATTCAGTCTGATGAGCATTTTCTGCTGCGAGAATAAAACTAGAAGATGGGAACATCTGATGTGGAACTCTAAGAGCACAGCTAAACCATAACATATATAGGAATGACATCTTTGCAAAAGTTGTTCAGTCTGATGATTATTTTCTGCTGGGAGAATAAAATTCGAAGATTGAAACATCTGATGTGGAACTCGGAGAGCACAGCTAAACACATACACACACACATACACACGTACATTTTAACAAAATTTGGGTCTGATGAGTATTTTCCGCCGAGATATTAAAAATCAAGGATCAGGAACATTTGATGTGGAAATCACTTTATACTAATATATTAACATAAGCTGGGAGTACTTCCACGCGGTGAAGGCAGTAACAGTTTGGGACTTCTTTTCGAAGTCGATGGTAAATCATTGAAAACTTGGTTTCACTGGCTAAATCTCCCATTTATGTATACATTTATCTTCGTGACACGGTGGCCTACCCGGTAACACAGGGGAGCAGTCACTTAGATCTTAATTGCAAAGTTATTAAAGTACATTAATAACCATAACCATGCCACGAAAGAGGTCAAATCTTTCGCAATGTTCGAAAGGAGTTAAAAGATTGAAGATCATTAGATCCCAGGAATCGACTGAAGAACGCCAGGCAAGATTTGATGCTGTTCGACAACATCAGGCTGTATCTCCGCGGAAACTTCTTCAGATCGTGAAGCACGACTTAGCGCTGATCGTGAGCGTCATGCATCGTCTCGCGTTTCTGACACACACAAAAAGAATCACGCCTGCTTTCTCAGCGTATTTACGCATCTACATCTAGGTCTCTAGAGACCAGTGAGGATCGTGATGCGCGACTGACCGCTGATCGTGATCGTCATGCATTGTCTCGCGAGTCGGAAACGTTAACGGAAAGAGAATCACGCTTGAGTTCTCAGCGTATTCTCACGTCGACTTCTAGGTCTTTAGAGACCAGTGACGAACGTGAAGTACGACTGGCCGCTGATCGTGATCGCCATGCATTGTCTCTCGAATCAGAAACGTTCACAGAAAAAGCATTCTCAGCGCATTCGCACGTTGACTTTTAGATCTCTGGAGACCAGTGAAAAACGTGATGCGCGACTTACGGCTGATCGTGATCATCATGCATTGTCTCGCGAGTCGGAAACATTCACGGAAAGCGAATCACGCTTGAGTTTCCAGCGTATCTACACATCCACTTACTCTAGAAACCAGTGAAGAACGTGATGCGCGACTGACCGCTGATCGAGATCGCCATACATTGTCCCGAAAATGCACGCAACAAAATCTTCAGAATCTATTAGAAAGTGAGAGAGAGAGAATTGCTGAAGTACGGCATGAGGAGACAGAAGAACAGCGCAACGAACGCTTAAATTCTGATCGACTTCGACATTCTCTCAACAGAATGTCTGTATCATCTGAAGAATCTGATGAGTCTCAAGAAATTGTCCTAAGGCATCTTCCCTGGGTTGATAAGGAAAAGAGTGTATTTACGTATACTCCAATGGTTGACTACGCCACATATGCTGCCCTTGGAGGTATGGTTGTAAATTGTTCTTTTTGTGAAGCTTCTAAATGGCCAAAAGAAGCAAATGGTATGTGTTGCTCAGGTGGGAAAGTGCATATTGGCATTTTACAAAATCCTCCAGATATACTAAAATCATTGCTAACAGGTGACCATACACAGTCTAAATATTTCTTGGACAACATCCGTTCTTACAATAGTGCATTTCAAATGACATCTTTCGGTGTAAAACATTAGTAATGTTAACTAATTGATATTAATTTCATATCAGAAGGACCATTAGTAATGTTAACTAATTGATATTAATTTCGCTTCATAATTTCGGAATGAAAATAATTCTACCTTTACCTATATTTTAATGAAGTTATAAACTACGCAGTCTACAACACTCAATATAAGTTTTACCAAACTTAATCGAAATTCTTTATCGGTTTTGACTGATTTATTGGCTGACATATCAACGCACAGTTCAAACTCTTGCCGAAATTCCTATCGAAACGGGAAAGGGACTGGATCCGCGTACGAAGTCGCGGGCAGAAGCTAGTCATCAATATAAACTAAGTGGAAAAAATATTATTAGTATTCATTTATTAGTATTATTGAAGCTACACAATCAAAGTTAATACAACTTATATGGGACCAACCACTGGGGCATACCTACCAAACCCATTAAAAAAAATATTTTTGAAATAATTCCACACTTGCCGGAGATATTGCGTAACATACAGACAAAAAAAAAAATACAGTCGAATTAAGAACCTCCTTTTAGAAGTCGGTTAAAAATATATTCCTGGTCCTTTGAAACTGGGCACGTGATTGGCTTAAAGCTAATTGGCTCTGACGCGGGTGTCTCAAACTTTGTTGTTATTGGTGGGATAATTTAATAAAATGGAAATCTGAAGCATGGATTTTCTAGGAGGAAGGCCTTGAAAATGGAAACTCATTTAGGGATGCAAATAAGGATCAACACTTTTTAGATGTTGAAAATAACCTGACTTATTGACTTAATGTCCTGGTTTCATACTTCGATGAGCCACCAGGCGATTTAATTCGCGTCACTACCATCAGGCGATTTAAAGGTCCATCGTGAGCCAGAAATTGATGGCAGCGGACGACCATATTGCCATTGCTACCAAATGGGCACAAATCCCGACTCCAGATTGCTATTATTAGCTCTTTGTCGACCAGATTACCTACGTCACACCTCTGCCGTGCCTTTCTACCTTGTTAACCTCCCCTTCTTTCTCCCCCAGGTGGCTGAACGTCTAAACGTAGACGTTCGCCGCGGCCTGTCATGGCGGGAAGCCAACGATCGCATGAACTTCGTCGGTCCCAACGAGTTCCAGGTCAAAGAACAGGAACCGCTATGGAAGAAGTACATAGAACAGTTCCAGAACCCGCTCATACTGCTGCTGCTTGGTAAGTAGACTTTTGAAGCTTTTATTATTATTTTATTTTCGTGATTTCATTACTGTCTTATGGCGGCCATTTTTGTTTATCATAAGAAAATAAAAATGAAGAAACATTACATTTATGTCACTCTAAACGTGACGCCTAAAGAAAGAAAGAAAAGAAAAAACTTGAGAGGTGTCAAGGGACATCCGGATGGAACGAAGTATAACTGTCTTGCTTTCTATAAAAGAGAGAGAGAGAGACCGACAGAGAAACACGCGTACGCCGCACGGCTTACAACTATAGCAAAAAGTGTCGTTCCAACTTTTGGTCTTAATTTTTTCCGTCTAGCCCCCTTTCGCAACGCGCGATAAGGAACTTCGTTCCAATTATTTATTGGGACTTGCACAGGAAAATCATAAACTAAACATACTCAAAACCATAAAAAATTAAACAAAATAAAAATGAAAATAAAAACGGAAAGTCCTATACGAGGACGCAATCCCTATCAGCATCATGATGATGAAGAAAAAACTGAAACACAAAATAAAACAATTTGGGGCAGAATATCCACGCAAAACGGGTATCACTCAGCATAAAACTATGACACTATGCGAGACAGCCACTGCGCAGGTTTCAAGTTTTTATCAGGGTTTTTTATGAGGTTGGCCAACTGCTCGCAAAGGGTCACCTCGTACATTTTATGTCCCAAAATATGTCATGTCAGCGATCGACCGCGGTCAACGTGACCGCGTCCTATAATATGACGACGTCCCGAACTACCAGGTATATATGTTATCTGTGTCCTTCATCTCATCTTGCGGGATGCCAGGGTTTAGTGCTGTCTGCGTACAATCCGTGAGCAGGCTGCTGATCATATAATTATAATAAATCTGCCACGCCTTTTCCCACCTATGTTGGGGAAAGTTTCTAGTGGAATTTTAATCCTTGAAGACGTGACGTTTTCAGCACATTTTCCGAACGAGAGATTCTTTTTAGGGACTCGGCGCCGATTCCCTTGTTCATAAACTAAACAAAATTTAAATTCAGTGCACCTTTTTGGAACGAAGTTCCTTATCGCGCGTTGCGAAAGGAGGCTAGACGGAAAAAATTAAGACCAAAAGTTGGAACGACACTTTTTGCTATAGTTGTAAGCCGTGCGGCGTGCGCATGTTTCTCTGTCTGTCTCTCTCTCTCTCTTTGAACTTCTTTCCATCCAGGTGTCCCTTGACACTTCTCAAGTTTTTTTTCTTTCTATTTCATTAAGAAAAGGACAGAAGATAAATATTAGTTTAGTCTAGTCAAATTAAGATACTCCATAGACAGTTTAGACGTGATAAAAAAATTGGCAACTAAAAATACGACAATTTACGTCAGGCGCTGACTATGGAGTATCTTAATTTGACAGGACTAAACTAATATTTATCTTCTGTCCTTTTCTTAATGAAATAGAAAGAAAAAGATGCACTGAATTTAAATATATTAGTTTAGTTTGTGATCAAGGGAATCGGTGCCACTGTCAGTGTTTAGTAAGTGGTATTAAAACTAAAGTCTACGACGGCATAATAAATTGCGTAAACATACTAAAAGTAGCAATGGCTTTCATTTTCACAGTTCAACAACATTCATTGCTTTAATTCACAAACCTGTACCAACATTTAAATAAATGACATTAATTAAACTGTGAGCAACGGAAATGCAACGTAAAAAGGTAATTTCTTAAGCCTAATAAGGATGCATTTACTGTGATATTTCCTGTATTGCACCATTCCCATGGAATGGCCTGTAGTGTACACACGACTACACGTCAAGCTATACAAAACCAGTTTGTCTTGGCCTCACTTTGTATGATATTTTCTCATAATGAACGGTCTGCCAATACTGGTTTTGCATAGCTTGATGTGTAGCCGTGTGTACCTGCCGCAGGTTGTGAGAGGTTAAAAGAACTACCTCATTTGGACGATTTAATTAATTGATAAAACGCAATCAGGGAAATAATTTTGAAGAAGATGGACTATCAATTTAAATTGTTCGTATATTCAAATTAAATTAGTCATTCGTTGACAGTTGTATTAAATGGCTTATAACACGGCAATTTGACGTAGTCTGTCAATTTGACGGAGTTTCTTACCCTTTCTTCTCCATAGGAACTTACTACGCTTTGAAATTGGCAACCAGTTTCAGACTTCTCTTTTCGAGTTTGATCTGAATGTACCTATCTCTTCTCTGTGACTATCAAAAATCAAAAGTCGTTTATTCAAATTAGGCTGATAATTAAAAAGACAGTCTCCCCAAACCGCCCGCCCTTCACCACTCCCTATTGCTTTCGCTGGGAAGAAGTGGCGCAGCAAACTCCCCAGCAGCACAGCTGTCTGTTCAGGTAGAAAATACTTGATTGTATACAATACTACGAATAGTAGTTAACTAAAACCTTATTCTGAGGACTTGGTTCTATTCTTCGGTTTGGAAGCGCGAAGATGTAACTGGATACGCTAGCAAAACATGTCCTGACTGTCAATCCTTTAGTTGTTCTTAAACGGCGTGAATGTATGATTACAATGGGTTTATGAGGAATGTTCACGTCAAATAGAAATTGGGAGAAGCATTCTGAGTATGCACCGTCTGTTAAATACGTCACGTTTCGTTCCGTCCTGTCCTTGAGGATAACGGTTTTCATCCCACATTCACAAATACCAAAGGATCATTAAAATCCTATGCATGTTGCACTTAACTTTCTACTTTCGAAGTCTCCTCATATTTTGACGGACGCACTTTCAAACACAGACCACCTCGAGTTCGTTGACTTGCGTTCCACAAAACTTAATTTATATGCAGCCTTCTTAGTTCTATGTGTAGATATCTAGACTGGTTTTTAGCACGCAAAAATTGTACTTGGTTATTTAGTTACACGAATTGAACTTGTAGCATCCGCTTTGTGACCTAGATCCTATACATTTTATTAACATTACAATTTGATCACGTATCTACCAACTACCTACTTAATACTGAAGTAAATGCTATGAATTTTAATACACCTTTTAATAACAGACGAGATTAATTAACGTAGCGTTCTGTAAATATACCACATATTCGAATTCATCATCTGCTTAGCCTTTTCCCAACTATGTTGGGGTCGGCTTCCAGTCTAACCGAATGCAGCTGAATACCAGTATTTTACATGGAGCGACTGCCAATCTGATCTCCACAACCCAGTTATTTTGTAATATTATACCCCTAGGGGCCCTAGGTAAGACTGGTTGTCAAACTTTCAGGCTACTGACGACCCGTAACGACTGTCAAAGATCCAAGAATGACAGCCGGGTCCAACGGTTTAACGTACTTTCCGAGGCACGGAGGGGTCTTGGTATGTGGAGATGGTCACCCATGCACCAACCAACCGCGGCAAGCGTAGCTTAACCTGGTCGATCGACCCGTGCGGCTGTTATTACTTATATTAATAATGTTCTCCGTTCAACTCCAGAAAACTGATATTTTACTGACAATACTCCATCAGAACTCCTACAGAATGCTTCTCCCAATTTCTATTTGACGTGAACATTCCTACATAAATACACACCGCAATCCACGTAAACCCATTATAATCATCTTCGATCAATAATAGTACTAGATTAAGGATCAGGAACAAAAATCAGTCGCTCAAGTGGCCACGTTTGCACACGTAGGTAAACATCTACATTTCTTAGAAAAAAGTTTAATAATATTAACAACTTCAGTTTATTATAAACCTTAATGCTTAAACATAAAGTTTGATTACCATTGCAAAATTTAAAATGTCGCATGAAAATAAAATCATTCTATTTTTAAATTTTCAGTCATTTATTCTAAAATGAAACTTAAAGTCTAAGTAATAAGGTTAAAAACACAACACATAACATCACGACTATTCCCCGGAAGTTTAGGCAGAGGTATACTTATGGCACAGCTACATTCCGCCAGTTATATTAAAGTCCCATGTGATAGTGAGCCAGCCTGTGGCCATCAACCGGGCACATCGATCCCAGGACCTCATACTCTAGCGGGATCGTCCGAAAGTGTTACCGCTGCCCTGGAACATAAAGGGCTAAGGAAGGAACACGGGTGGGTTTTAGTCAGTAAGAGTCTGACAATCCCTTCTGCTCCACCCAGAGCGGGAGGGGTCATTTGATTCAAACTCAAACTCAAATCATTTATTTCAATTAAACCATTTACAGGCACTTTTGAATTGTCAAAATTAAATAGTCGGTCAGTTAGTCAGAAAGTTGAAGCTAGTTGCCCATTCCAAAGCGTAGATCTCTATGGAGAAGAACGGGCAAGAAACTCCACGGACACTCTTTTAAATCAAGACATTTTTACAAAATTCTGGTTACATTATTCTTATTGCTTCTATATGTGAGAACAATGTAAAGAAACAAATTAAAATATAAAATTAAAAATATTAAATTAAAAATAAGCCCTGGCAGTTAAGATATGACCAGTCTCAACAGATGGCGCCCGTTCACGAACATGTTCCCATCCTCAAAAAAAAAAAAGATCTCTTACTCAGCAGTAGCGCCGGCGACCACTAGACCAACGGGGCAATACCATAAAGGCGTAAATGCATGACTAGTTCAAAAACTTTAGTTTTGGCTTTCCCCTTCAAAAAATCCGTGTGGATGTATGGCTTTCAACATCACCATCATCCACAGCCCGACTTCATCCACTGTTAAGCATCGGCTCTTTTGAAGTGCCACGCCCCTGTGCCAGCGTTGATGTATGGCTTTAGTAAAGAGTGAACTGAAAACAAACTCATTTACATTTTACAAATCGGAGCTAATCGTAAATTCGTAATTTTTCGCATCACGAAATTCATTCAAAATTTCATACATTTAGGAGTGATTAATGGCTGTATGATTTTAAAGTTATTACCTACTAGCTGCGCCCTGCGGTTTCACCCGCATAGGTTTCGATCCCGTGGGAATATCGGGATAAAAAGTATCCTACATATGTATATGTTAATCCTGGTTATAAACCATCTGTGTGCCAAATTTCATCCAAATCCGTTTAGTATGTAGTTTTTGCGTGAAAGATTAACAAACATCCATCCATCCATCCATACAAACTTTCACGTTTATAATAGTATATGTATATGTATATAGCAGGATAGGATTGTAATCATAAAGTTAGTATTGAGTTCTACGAGAACCTATGTATTGTTTTAATCGTCTGCTTGGCAAAATTGTTTCATACTCTGATACAATTTTAAATATGGGGGAACAGAGGATGAGCTGAGACGCGGGTTCCTGAATGATATCAACTGGAATTTAGGCAAAGTATCAGAGAATATCGATCATTAACGAAATTATATTATTACAAGCAAATTTTGAGTATAAAAGATGATATGGCTAGAAAGGGGGTGACTACCGAGATGACGACTAATAGAGAAATATGGAAGAAAAAGACATGTTTCGCCGACATCAAATACATGGGATAACATTAAGAGAATTATGACGAAATTAAACTATTACACTTCAAATACGTCATTTACAAATAGCTACATTATAGTTTTCTAATGAAATATAAGTAGGTCATTCATATGGCCATGACAATTGAAAACGTATATTTTTACGTGAAAAACGTAAAATATTAGTCACGAGTCGGCAATATTTATTATTCATGAGACTCTTGTGAGTTTGTGAGTAATAAAAAAAACTCTTAATTATTTTAATTATTCTTATTATCATTTTTCAATGTTGTGTCAATTAACTTGCGTCTTCAAGGGTATTTGAAATAAATAAGTCATGAATTTTAGTAGCAAATGTTATCAAAACATAACTTCTGCCTGCGAGTTCGTCCGCGTCAAATTTCTTGCTCCCCCGTACCATCCCGTCGCATTGTATCGAAAGAAAGAAAGAAGAAAGAAAATACATTTATTTGCGGCAAACATGACGCATAAAAAAGTACAACACACAAAAAAAAATAACATGGGGTAAACATGCGTCACATTCACGCAAAACGGCCATCGCTCAGCATAATGCATCGCCTGCCCGCACTATTACTTCGTTTTTGCTTTGCGCTCTTTCTGACTTTATTTCTTCTTGCTCTGCTCCCAAGGTTTTTAGCGAGATGTTATACAGTACTACAATAAACGTTTGCTTATCAGTTGGTCTTAGGGCTGATAGTCCCGTCGCCAGATAACTTTTATTCGAGGAATAATATTGACGTTTGACAGTTTTTGTATGACATGGACATAACTGTCAAAATTTCAAAATTATTGTTCGAATAAAGTTATCAGATGATTGAACAATCAGTCCTGAATGTAAGTAGTAATCTGTGGAAAATGTAGTAGGTAGTATATTATAATTTGTTAAATTATATGTTTAACACACTTTGTATATTTTTACTACTTACTACTGTTTGTTTTCCCTATAAAAATAAATAAATACAGCCTTCCTCGAGAATTGGGCTATCAAATGCAAATATATTTTTTCAAATCCGACTGGCAGAGTTCCAGATTTCCATAGATAAGCGCGTTCAAACAAACTCTTCAGATTTATTATTAGTATAGATATATAGATTAAATCCATCTCATGTTTTTGAGGTCACGACCACAATGACTAATAAGATTCTTGTGAACTTGTCTTTTTTTCAGCAAGGCTTTCGACATCTAATTACAGTGGGCGATCGTGTATTATAATGAATACTGAAAACTTTCGAATTACACCAGCCCAAAACTTTGATTATTCATTATACATAGTGTAGTAGATCGAATAACAGTCTTAATTCGAAAGTCTTCACTATTCATTATTCATCATACGGCGAAATCATTGGCTGAAAAAAAAGTCAAGTTTACCAGAATCTATTTATCGTGGACTTCTAAAACGTCTAACAAGACAGAGATGGGACATTCTTTTGTATAAAAAAAAATATCTTTGATCGAATTCATTACACTTGTAAAAACAACCTGGGGGCCTACTCCGAAGTGCAAATTGCTAATGTTCGGATCGGACCGACACATGGCTGAACCGAATATTATTGAAAAATGCGAAAAAAGTTTGGATCGGCTCAGTTGGGTCGGGACCATAGTCAATATTCGAAAGAGTGTAGGATCGGGACCGACCGAACCAAATAGTAACTTCGTAGCAGGAAACGGCCGAACATTGGGCCGATACTACTTCGGAGTAGACCCCCTGCAAGGAGAAAAGTTCGGTGGTTGTTCTAGATTTTGCTGGAGCACAAATCATACCTTTAGTTAAAAGGTTTATCACCAGCAGTATTCTCTTGTCCTTATCTCAATTTATTTGGGATCGGCACAATATGTACTCTTCTTCCTTACTTCTCTATTAGTCGTCATCTCAGTCGTTACCCCCTTTCTAGCCATATCATCTTTCTGTCTCTCTCTCTCTCTCTCTGTGTGTGTGTGTGTCTGTCATCTGGTCTGTATCTGTCTGTGTCTTCTTGCTCTGATTTATCATCATAATCAATTATACCTTTAAATTATCTACAAAACTCGTCCTACAAACGTTAAAATTCACAGTATCGATCAGAATGTTCAAACATTTACGTGCTTCAGGCCACAATTTAGCCGGGCTTTTAGCTAGACGTAAATTTATTCAGAGCACCTGTGACTTGACTTAGTTTCATATTGTAGCTACCTGGAAATTACACGGAGCACCTGCCGCCGTAGGGATGTCAGTTCACTTTTGAGAGTTCTGTCTTAATTTTGTAAGAGAACTTAATATTAAGTTGGTTTGAATAATGATGCTGGTTTCGCAGGCTTCTGGAATCTTCCACGCTGACATAATTATGTCACTTGAACATATAAATGCGAGACGTTAACAGTTGGTATATCTGCCTCTTCTTCATTTCTACTTGGTTTTGGTTCTTCGCTTTCTTCTGACTTACCTCCATCATACGAAGAACGATTACTTCTAAGTTGTTCTATTACATTATTTAATTCTTAGCATAGAGATCTGCAACCACTTACCTAAATCTGAAATAAATGCGATTGTTTTGAATTTTAAGCGTTGTCTTCTTAGCTTCTTGTTGTCTATCCAAATTGTGTCAACCCAGAACCTAGCTAGAAGTATGACATTATCAATGCTATCAGTAGTATATTATCAATTTTAAGCTAACGTGATTGTTTATTTCGTATGTATGAATTTAAACGGATCAAAAGGAGTATGTAAAGGTCCTAGCAGGTGGCGTTCTATAGTTTCTGCCTCCTCCCATGGGAAAGAGGCCTGGGGGCCTACTCCGAAGTACAAAGTGCGAATGTTCGTATCGGACCGACACATGGCCGAACCGAATATTATTGAAAAATGCGAAAAAAGTTCGGATCGAGTCAGTTGGGTCGGGACCATAGTCAATATTCGAAAGAGTGTAGGAGTGTAGAACCGACCGAACCTAATAGTAACTTCGTAGCAGGAAACGGCCGAACATTCGGCGGATACTACTTCGGAGTAGACCCCCCTATGTATTTCTGCAGTAAGCATACAGTGATTGTTGTTAAACCATGATAACAAACAGCAATCTGCCTATTCTTAACAGAGAAAGCAACGAATATTGTTGCATTATTCAACAGGCAACCCTATCGATAATATCACCGTCAGCATCAAAACTTATTAACACCATTTCCATGGGTCAGCCAACATTGTTCACGTGACACGCTCAGGGAAAACAAGTGGCAGTTACGACACCCTTGTCTCTGATATATTAGTTGAATACTGGCAACCCTATCAATTTTAGCGAAGGAGCAACGGAGGTTGATGTTTGATAAACACGTAGTCTATGGTTCGCCGGTGACCTTGCTCTTACAGCTTAGGATAAGAGGCCTAACGACACCCTACCGGCGTTCGTAATGAGGGTAGCCCTATTGGAAAGGTCTAGGAGCACTTTACTTCGACAGATTCCTATTCTATCTGCCTATTGGGTGGTTAAGTGAATTTTGATTGGATTTTTGAAGGGTGCAGGATATTAAATGTAATTCACATGATTGGGTTGGTAATTAACCCCTTTATTTCATAAACGATGCTTAAAGTTAATTCGTTTAAATGTATTATTAAACAGACGCTAATCGTTACTTAATATTAAGGAACGTTTATAAATAAGGGGATAAAGGGCGTACGTAGATTTTTATGAGACAAGGGTCCTATAAAGGCCACTTTGGCAGAATCATTAGGATAACAATAATCATATTAAAAATCGCAAAATGGTCACAAACTGACAATTCATAATACGATCTGTGTGCAATTCATATCACAATGAAATAACATTTAAACTGTAGAAATAAAAAAACAATTTTATTAATAAAAACTGTAATGAAAAATTTACCGATAAAATTACGGTTTTTATTTTTTTCATGCGGCAATGTTTCCACCAAATGTGAAATGAAAAATTAGAGGAATTGCTAATGATCTGCTGAGAATTCAGGAAAGTAATAGCTTTTAGAGGTATTGCTTAAAGTGGCCTTTTTAGGCCCCAAGAATGAATTTAAGCTTGGAAGTCGAATCAGTGTGCCATAAATACACTGCTGGAGGCCTGCAGAAGGTCGCACCAGCACTTATGTTCCTTCATCTTTCACATTGGTTCTTAGAACTCTTATGTCGGTTAGTTCATTGAACCGGACGGAGTAGCATTGAAATTAGTGGTTGGGATGTATTGGTATTGAACAAACAAAGGTGCCTTCTTCGACTTTCTAAGTTTTATACAAAGCTGCTGATTAAATAATTTAGTTTTAGTTTAAAAACGCTCTTTCATTCCTAAGTTTGTATTCTATTGTGATGCACATCATGTTTTCCATCTTTTGTTTCTTAAATGATAAATGATTTTATTTTGTAAGTAGGTTTGTACAAACACTTTTACACGTCAATCATATTTTAAAACTAGATGAGGTCGGCGTTTCCTATCTGACTAGTCTGAGAAGAAAGGCCGAAACAAACTCAGACGTCACAGTCTCTTTTAAAGTCCAGACATAATCTTGGTCAGATCATATGAAGACCATGTAGGTCGATGTCTGAGATGGTCTTTTGAGGAAAGAACCACACAGATTGAGAGGACCTGTCCAGTCAGTGCACGCATTTGTCAGAAATCGTGCAGCTCAACTCAAAACTTAAGGAGCTCACCGATCCGACGAACAATACCAAAGAAAGGACATTTGGGTAGGCCACATTAATTACTCAAACTGCCAGACCATGACAAAAACTAAGAGAACAGAGAGAAAAATAATATAAATACAATGACCCACATAGTCTTCACATTCACAATAATTAAAATAATATAATACTTTACTAAGTAAGCAAATGTCATAGTATATATAAAATTCATTAATGTCAGTGTATATAAAAAAAAAAAACAACAACAAAACAGAGAAAAACAAAATAAAAACATTCAATACGTAAAAAAATAAAAAAAAAAATTGGAAGCAGCTTAATCCCAAGCCTTTTTGTCCTCGATATAATCCTTAACGGTATAAAAGGCTTTCTGGCACAACTTACGTTTAATAAATGATTTGAATTTATTAAGGCTTAGATCTTGAACTGGGCTTGGAACTTTATTATAAAAGCGTATACATTGGCATCTGAACGAGCCACCTATTTTCTTGAGCCTTGTTGTAGGTACAACAAATTTGTGTTTGTTCCTAGTATTTATATCATGGATATCACTGTATTTTTTAAATAATTTTATATTTTTATGGGCATATAAAAGATTTTCATAAATATATTGAGAAGGCACAGTCATAACATTAATCTCTTTAAATTTGTCTCTGAGCGAGTGTCTCGGACTCAGTTTATAAATTGATCGAACAGCTCGCTTCTGCAAAACAAAGATAGTCTGAATATCAGCGGCATTTCCCCACAATAGAATACCGTATGACATTACACTATGAAAATAGCTAAAGTACACTAAACGGGCTGTCTCTACATCAGTTAAATTACGAATTTTTCTAACAGCGTATGCTGCGGAACTTAGCTTTTTTGACAATTTATCTATATGTGGACCCCACTGAAGCTTAGCATCCAAAGTTATGCCCAAGAATACTGTGCTGTCTTCAGGATTCAATTCTTCGCCCTTTATCAACACATTAGTTTTCACCTGCCTAACGTGAGGTAGCGTAAACTTAATGCATTTGGTTTTTTTCTCGTTTAAAAGTAAATTATTAACATTGAACCAGTGGACTACTTTAGAGATCGCGCTATTTACATCGTCAGTAACCTGCTGCTGACGTTTAAGTTTAAACAAAAGTGAAGTGTCATCTGCAAACAACACTATATCATGATTATCCTTTATGAGGTACGGCAAGTCATTTATATAAATAAGAAACAAGAAAGGACCAAGAATTGAGCCCTGTGGGACTCCCATTGTTACTATAGATCCGGGAGATCTTTTTCCATTAACGTCAACGCTCTGAATCCTCTTACTCAAGTATGAAGTAAGAAGATCCAGAGCAGTGTTCCGGATTCCGTAGTGGCGGAGTTTCCTGATTAACGTTTCGTGAAGAACGCAATCGAATGCCTTGGACAAATCACAAAAGATGCCCAAGGCATCGCATTTATCTTCCCATGCATTATATATATGTCCTAAAAGTTCAACACCGGCATCAGTAGTTGAACGACCCCTTGTAAAACCGAACTGTTTGCTATGTAGTAATTTGTGTTTATTAAAAAATCTTTGCACTTGATCTAAAATTAATTTCTCAAAAATTTTACTAAAGGTAGGTAGTACAGAAATAGGTCTATAATTTGTAGGGTCTGATGTACTACCTGATTTAAACAAAGGTATTATTTTACTATTTTTCATTAGGTCAGGAAACTCCCCACTGTTAATACAACTATTAAAAATAAGAGCTAGAGTAGGTGCTACAATGTCAATAATAGACTTAGCAACTTCTACAGAATTACCCCACAGATCTGCAGTCTTTTTAACATTTAAAGTGTGAAAGGTTTTAATTATATCTCTACAGGTAATATGTTCAAAATGAAATTCCGAATCGCAACCATTAACATTTTCCTTAAGCAAAGACTCAGCAACAGAAGGTGATGAGTTTAGGGATTTAGTAGTTGAAACGGGAATATCTGAAAAGAAATTTTCAAATGCCTCGGCGACTTGTGAGTCTGATTTTATTATGTTGTCATTAATAGACAGGCTGTAGTCAGTATTTCGGTTACTAGATCTTCCCGCTTCACTATTAATAATAGACCAGGTCGTTTTAATTACATTACTGCTGTTTTTAATCTTTGAACCCAAATAACGTGACTTGGCCATATAACAAACTTTTTTAAATAATTTTGAATAATTTCTAACATACAAATTAAATTCATCAGTGTTAACATAATACCTTTCATTGTACAGTTCATAAAGCCGCGTTCTACTTTTATGAATACCAATGGTAGCCCAATCACTGAAAGATGCGTTACTATTAACCGAGATAGTCTTGGGAATAAAGGTGGAATCAAATTGTTTACAGTATATATTAAAAAAAGTATCATATAGATGATTAGGATCAGCATGAGCTGACAAAACTGGTAATTTATTAATGAGTTTAACTTTAAAAGCCTCCAAGCGACTTGCAGTTTTGGGGTTAACAGTGATATCCTTTTTAGCCACTTTTTTGTTTTGGTTTTGAATAGTTATCCTTTGCCCGCAGTGATCCGAATCTAGTAAATTTATAATTTCTTTGTGGCTTGGTATAATATCTGTATAAATATTATCTAGGCATGTGGCACTAGTAGGTGTTATTCTTGTGGGCTCCAAAAATAGGTTTACAAGATTGTAGGACTGAAACAGACTTATAATTTTACTACAAGAACCTGAGTTTTCTAATAAATTAACATTAAAATCACCACAAATGATAACGGACTTGTTTGAGTTACAAATCCTGTGTAATACTTCATCCATTACCTTTTCAAAGCAGTCATACAATCCTGAAGGGGGTCTGTACACACTTAATACAACCAAGTGCTCCAATTCTATACAGGCAATTTCAACTGTACGCTCAACAGATAGGCTCACAATATCGTTACGATCTTTAAATTTGAGCTGGTTACTTACTAAAATTAAAGAGCCACCATGTATAGCATTTATTCTGCTGAACGAACTACCAACCTGGTGATTATTAAAATTGAACAAGAACTGGTGACTTTTCAGCCAATGTTCTGTTATACAGAGAATATCAATACTATTAATATTCATAAATAAGTCTACTTCTAAATCTTTGTTCATAAATCCTTGAATATTTTGATGCACCAGGTTGATACTATTTTGTACATTATAGCTAGAGATTGCCTCTATTGTCTTAATTTCTAATTTAAATTATTAGCAATGTCATGAGTTGTGACTAAATTGTTAGCAGAATTATTTATAATGTCATTGCATTGCTCAAAAGAAGCAAATTGTTTAGCCAAATTTTTGGCTGTGATAGAAAAAAAATATGATAGCGACACAGCTATCTGTCTTTTATGATATTTAGAAAGATAGTACATAACAATGTTATATCTATCTTTTGTCAGATATAAATTATTATTAACATAATTGTTAATATCAATCAAATGGAACATGTTATTATTATATGTCAAGTTATGCATTGTCATATTCAATTCGAATCTTAAGCTAAAGCTTAAGCTCTTGGTGCAAAAGCTATGAGCGTTATTTTTATAATACGTATGTACAATCAGAAAAATGTTCAATTAAAATAACTAAGTACAATTACAAATAAAAAATTATAATAATAAATAAAAGACATAAGATACACATAGTCAAGACTCGTACTCGTACTGCTTGAGTACGACTTTTATTTATTATTATTTTTTATTTGTAATTGTGCGTTTCGTTTGAGCAGAATAAAATATTTTTCTTTCTTTCTTCTTTTCTTTCTTTCTTACAAGATGATGAATGATGATAATGTGATAAAGTTTTACACGCAACATAACTTCACGCCTGTGTTATCCGAAGGGTTGGCCAGATGTGTAACTATAGCACACCCACATTTCGCCAGTTATGTTTAATTTCCATGTAATAGGGGGCAAACCTATTGCCAACATCCGAGCACAAGTTTAAACTCCGGGCAAATAAAGTATAAATTTATAAAATGTACACTCAACTTTTATTAGCTAGGGTTGTTATTCTATTCACCGTGAAAGAAACTGTGTGGTGAAATCAACCACATTTTGGTACAACTACTTAATGCCTAATCAAAGGAACATCGGAAAGTTTTTTAGTATAAATGTGTTCGAAACCTAAATGGCGTAGGATATGCAATAGTTTGTAAAGGAAAACAAACAGCTGCAAACTTGCATAGAGAAGAAAAATCACAGTATTACAAAGTACCTACATGTTCCCAAAATAAAGGATATTATTCAAATAAGCTGCTTAAAGACGTCAACGAATGCATACAACGACGAACGAACGTAGGGTATTAATAACCACAACCAAAAAGACTATTTTAAGGACACTCTTGGAATTTATCTCAATTCTGAATAACATATTTTCCTCTTGTGCGTTTTTTAGTTTTGCTTACAACACAAAAACAGCAACCTAAACCCGATAAATATATAATAAAGATTGTTTGACCTTCGGAGAGCAAGTCTCGTTCCTTACGATGATTGCGTTGACAGTTTTATATTTGAAGGTCAATTCCAGTAAATAAAAACGTTCAGTCTACTCGCAATATCATCTCGGCGACAATCAATGTCAAAAATGTAGGGAAATTACAGGTATTTTTGACAGATTGAGACTGAATCTTACTGTGAACGTTCTTAAAATTGCGAGAATTGCCCCTCTTTTATTCCAATTTTTAATGTGTCCAAGTTTGATCGACTTTGAGCAATTCATCTGCCTAGCGTTTTCCCAACTATGTTGCGGACGGCTTCCAGTCTAACCGGATGCAGCTGAATAACAGTCTTTTACATAGAGCGACTGCCTATCTGATCTTCATAACCCAGTTTCTGGGTAACTCGGTACCCGTTGCTATGATTGATTGTCAGACTTGAGCTTCTGTCTACCCCTTACGACTGTCAAAGATCCACGAAAGACAGTCTTGCTTCTCAGTTATGCTTTCTGAGGCTATTGGAGTAGTCATGATTTTGGCGTTAATTTTAAATAAGCTTCTGCCTGCGACTTTGTCCGCGTAAAATTTCTTGTTTCGCCGACGTACATATCCCGACGCATCAAAATCAAAATGCGAAATATTTTAAGCCACAAGAAAATACAGTACAGCTATCACATCACATCATCTATACAGTCAGCACATCAACTTGATTACTTGACATTTGTACACATCAGTCAGCTTGTGCTACCAACCGCACACCCACTCCATACTAACATTTTGGCTCTGTGTCTGTATGTCCTAGTAGTAAGTGCGCCTTTCGTACTTACGTTATTGACGTGTAGTTGACCGTACTTACATGTTATTTTGCGGTATTCGAGGTCATTGTCACAGCCCGCATGCACTTGATACCCGAACCTGTTCTTGCGCAATTTTTTTGCGACTAGTCACGCTTCGAGTGGCATTAGCGAATGGATGTGCGCCTCATTATGAGTACATAATGTTCTAAAGGTTTTAATTAGCATTTTGTTTTTGGTTTTTTGGCTTATTCTTAGTTTTTAAAGCAGCTAATTTTGTAGTTGACCTTTGAGATCGTCCGTGCGGTTAGTTGTCATATTAGCTGTACGTAGCTACGTTTTGATTAGGTAAATCGTGTTACTAGAAATGAATTTGCCTGGTGTTATAAATCCCAGCTTGTCTAGGGTCCGCATGCCAAAGCGAAACGTTGCTGAAGGCGTACGGTGTTTTTCTCGCATTTCTTCTGTGAAGGGAATTTCCTATTTAAGGTCGACGTAATACCGTGGTAATACCTTTATTTCTTTCATCCATCTCTGCCAGCTGTCTCGGCATTTAAGTACTTTCTTCAGCTCTGCTATAGCAATGTCATTTTTCACACAGTCCATTTGTCTTTTAATCAGTTTGGTTTTTTGCCGAATTTGTAGGTACACACGGCTACACATCAAGCTATGCAAAACCAGTATTGGCTGACCGTTCATTGTGAGAAAATATCATACAAAGTGAGGCCAAGACAAACTGGTTTTGTATAGCTTGACGTGTAGCCGTGTGTACACCATGGCTTCACATCAAGCGATATATAATATTTCCAGTTTTAGCTGACCTCGCATTGCATAGGTTTTTCGTACAATCAGAAGTCAGCTTACACACGTCAATCATATTATAAAAACTAGATTGGGTCGGCGTTTCCTATCTGACTACTCTGAGAAGAAAGGCCGCAACAAACTCAGAGGTTGGTCTCTTAAAGTCCAGACATAATCTTGTCATGTGAAGACCATGTGGATTGAAGTCTGAAATGGTCTTTTGGAACGAAGTTCCTTATCGCGCGTTGCGAAAGGGGGCTAGACGGAAAAAATTAAGACCAAAAGTTGGAACGACACTTTTTGCTATAGTTGTAAGCCGTGCGGCGTGCGCGTGTTTCTCTGTCTGTCTCTCTCTCTCTCTCTTTGAACTTCGTTCCATCCGGGTGTCCCTTGACACATCTCGAGTTTTTTTAGTTTACCTACTGCGGCTTCTCCCAGAGATAATAATTATATAGATACATAACAAAAGTTTTGAAGTCACGCGATCATTGTTTAATTAAGCGATACCATCACACCTCGGCAGTCATATTATTATTGAATCATGTACTGGCCGCGAACTGAAATCAATAACTTGTAACGATAACAAAAGAATGTTTTTAATCAATCTCTTGGCTCATGGGAAATGTAAACTCAGTAGGTACAATTTGTTTGTATTCTTTTATCGATCCGCCATAGAATGGTCATGTTTTTATTATTATGTCCTTTGAAAGGTCGGGCGTGTAGAAAAAGTGGCGCCTGCACACCTGTTTCTAAAGATCTATGAATTTTAAATATGGAAATTAGCTAAGAAGGACTTGTACTAGAAAATGATAGTTTTCTTGTTTGAAATCTTACTAATTCTTACTAATATTATAAGTGTTAAAGTTTTGACGTTTGTTACTCAATCACGCAAAAGCGACTGAAAGGATTTGGATGAAATTTGGCACACCTATTTAATATAGTTAACCTGGATATATGAAACTTTTTATTCCGATATTTCCATGAGATCGATACCTACTTATGCGGGTGAAACCGCGGGGCGCTACGATGAATAATTGTTTTAATAAAACCTCTGACTTTTACACCAGTTTTTGTAGGTAGAAAGGTATAGTCAACATAAGAGATAAGTATGCAGTGTCGTCGGATATAGTTGAAGTTTAGTAAGAAGCGGATTGATGTTTTCGGATAAAATTTTATTTAAATAATAGAAAACAAACAGTTCATTTATCAAACTAAATTTGATTAGAAAACGTCCATCGGTTTCTTACTAAATTTCAACTATATCCGACGACGCTTCATAATTATCTCTTTTTGTTGACTGTACATACATGTCTCTTTATCATTTTCTATTTACTTGTTTATGTGTAAGTGTATCTGTCTTTAATTATTTTAATTGATGTTTAATCGTTGTAATAAATAAATGAGCGTCCGATCTTGATTGCTGATCTTGTCGACCTCAATCCATTAATTTTAAGAATAGATGGTTGATAATGACTGTATGATTGACTGAAATTGGCATCAATCAACCTCCAGGCCAGTCAGCTTATAATTGAAATCACCGAAAAATACAAGAAAATGTGCAGAATACTTCATAGTAGATTATTCACTAAGGGAATAAAGTAGTGTCTAATGTCACAGGCACTATATGGAAAGGATAAAAAAAAGTATACTTATTCTGTTATCGAATTGCTTTTTTTTACCTCACAGGTGTGAAAAGTAGAGTCTTCTCAGGGACAAGGGTGAGCTAGGAATCCTCGCTGCACTCGGGATAGTCTTAACTCCTTCGCTCATGAGTTGATTTTGAACTCCCTCGCTGCTCCTAATAAAGGCTTGAACGCTCGGGATTCAAGCTCGCCCAAGACCCTGTCGCTGAGGAGAATACTCTCCTTTGCACACCTACGAGGTAATAAAAAGCAATTGGATATAGTTTTTTTTTTTTGATTTATCATGAATTTTTTCTTTCAAAGTTCCAAATTTTAATCACATTCACCAGTAGGTTAGTATTACTTATAATGAAATTAAGAACAATATTATTGCCCGACTAGACACCAGGGCAATAATATTTATATTATGACAATACTTTAGGTTAGGTTTGCATGACATATAATTTGACGTGCACGACTTTCTACATCGTTCTTACATGGTTAATTTCAACACGAATGATGTAATCAAATATTTTGTAACAATTTTATGATTTAAAAGTGTTCGTGGAGTTTCTTACCCGTTCTTCTCCATAGGTACAGTCAGCAACAAAAGTCAATTAACTCTGTTACTTATACAAATCATCTAAATTGAAACAAAATGATGCGATACATTGGTTTTCACTATTTCATTTAATAGCAGAGTTAATTATTCTTAAATATTCTATTACTACATATTTTTTAAGAATATTTTGCTCAATATTTAAGATTTAAATAACTGAAGTGTTAACCAACTTTTGTTGCTGACCGTACCTACGCTTTGGAATCGGCAACTAGCTTCATCTTTCTGACTGACCGACTCTTTGACAATTCAAAAGTGCCTGTAATTGGCTAAGTTGAATTAAATGATTTGAGTTTTGAGTTTGACATTACCAAGTGAGAAAAAGTATTATAACACGGTTTGACACACCATGTAAATGTTACACGATGTTTTAATATTTTTTTTTAGAATCGAGGCGCGTTTAACCTGTATTTATAACTGGACCACTTAAAAGTAACGTCGCAGCCCACCCTGCCCTTACACAGGATACATTCAGTTTTATTGGACCTGATTGCTTACTTCTGAATTTCATAGCGGTATTTTTAAGGCCCAGCATGTAAAATATAGGTTTTAACACAAGAGAAAAATTAAGGCTGTTTTTAGTTTTATCCAGGTCATCATCACAAGAAAAACTTTATTCTACTCATACTGAATTATAATAAGTGTCAAATTCTAATGCAACTGAATCTAATGATGAACATGAGTTATCAAAATTATCCGGAGCGGTAATTGCATAACACACCAACAGCAGCAATGGCTTTCATTTTGACAGTTCATCAACATTCATTGCGTTATTTACGTTGTTGAGCAGACAAATTTTTCGAACATATGAAGCAATGGATTAGCAATATCCTTCAAAATTATTCAGATTGAGATTGGTAGAGTATTTTAGAAAGAAAGAAAGAAAAAAGTTTACCCAATTCGGCTGCTGGTCTTTTGTTACACATATTAGTTAGCATTAGGTTGCTTAGCTTGGGACTAGATGGCGCTGTGTGAAATGTCCTGGGATATTATTATTATTATATATTATAGACCTTTGTATAGTAGGCAGTGCAATAGTGCGCCTTGTTACTTTTCTGTAAAACCACACACATACATACATAACATCACGCCTGTAATCTCCGAGGAACAGAGAAATGTGTGTTTTGTGTGATCTATAGATCACACAAAACACACATTTCGCCAAAGTTAGTTAGTTTAAGTTAATAAAAAATAAATAAATATCCCTGGACATTTCACACAGCGCCATCTAGTCCCAAGCTAAGCAACCTAATGCTTGTGTTATGGTAACAAGATGGCTGATAAACTACTTATATACATTTTTTTTTTTTTGTAAATACATACATATTATAGATAGAAAAACACCCAGACTCGGAACAAATACATGTAGGGCATGTGGGGCAATACTTGTAGGGGTGTAAGTTCTACGTAATAGGGGCGAACCTAACTCCTACTCTAAAATCCAAACTCCGGGGTGCTAGAGAACCAGCTACCTCATAAACCCGAAATAACGGCAATAGCAATAGTGATTTGTATATTTCAAATAATAAAATTTTACTGTGAATATCAAATGGAATAGTAAAAATGGCTCAAATACGCCATTTAAAACGACAGACTTGTTAAACTACTTAAAAACATGCTTCTAGTGTAGATAGTATTTACCTAACTAAAAGATAGACAAACAATAAAGTAAATGAGTGCTGTTTTGTTCTAGTATTTTCTAGTCAATTAGAAACCTATAACAGAACCAAAAATTTGAAGGCGTGTTGGTAGATGTCGCAAACATCTACCAACCCGCACTGGACGATTACGGCCCACTCCATCTCACAGCGAGGAAACCTGTGTCCCAGCCGTGGGAAAGTTATAGGCTGATTATGCTTGAACTTGGATTCCCAGAATTTTGGCTTTTCAAGATCAACAAAAAAATAACTTGAAAAATACCTTGTAGATCACTAAAAACTCTTTCATTGTAAACTTATGCTAGTTCAATGCCTCAATTTCTTTAAAAACACATTTTTATTTTATTTCAAAACCATTATAAAATGGAGCATTGATAAAATTTACCTTCGTGCAACATCTTGACGTAAATAATAAAATCTACATTTTTATATCAATAGGTACTTTGCGCGGCTGATCTACTGCAAATACACGTACAGAATTGTGTCATGAAGATACTTTTATTTCTGTACGTGTTTTATCTGTTTAACAGGTATACACAAAATGTTGTATTTTTTACACATAAAAATGTTTATGTAACAAATTTTAATGACACAATACTGTGGTCCAAGGTAAAGTAGAGACTTTTTAGAACTGCATAAAAGATCATATATATTATGTAGACAGGATAGGTAGAAGGGCCCGTGGCTAAATAATAACAGCCGCACAGGTCGATCGGTCAGGTTAAGCTACGCTTGCCGCGGTTGGTCTATGGATGGGTGACCATCTTTACATACCGAGACCCCTCTGTGCCTCGGAAAGCACTCTCTCTCTCTCTCACTCTCTCTCAGCTCTTACCCAGTTACTGGGTTGTTGAGGTCAAATAGGCAGTCGCTTTATGTAAAATACTAGTATTCAACTGCTTCCGGTTAGCTGGAAACCGATCCCAACATAGTTGGGTAAAGGCTAGGTAGATGATGATGAGGATAAATAAATAAATAATAAATAAATAAAAATCTTTATTCATACAAAAAACCTTCAACATTGCTTAAAGACCAGTTCACATGAATTTCAGTGAATTAAAGATAGGTAGATTAGATGAAAACTTTTATTCGGTGCATCGGAAGACGAACAACGATGAAAGATAATAGGGTTAGAAGATAGAGAAGTCGATAGGACCTCTATTGACTACGGAGCGATTACAAAATGACTGTGTTCCCTTCCACACTTAACCTTCACTTCACAGACAGGCATCTTCTGGACACGCTCGTTCCTTCATAGATCTCATCCATCGCTTTACATCAGGCGTGATCGAGTTCAAGAGCAGGCATTCAGCAATATAAAAAATACCGCAATAAACTGGAGATTTGAAAATATTAGGGTTCATTACAAAGAAGGACTTTTTAGTCCTTTTTTCATTGAATGGGTTTGAATTGAACCTTGAGTTTCCCAAAAGCTAAGGGAACCTGTTGGAGATCGAGATTTGAAAACTTCCAGAGGGGCAATTATCGTAATTTTAAAAACGTTCACAGTCCTGGCCCGTATTCCCGTAATTTAAAACGTTCAAAATCTAGTCGCAGTCTCATCTCGGCGACAAACAAATGTCAAAAACTTGTCAAAATGTAGGGAAATTAGAGGTATTTTTGACAGATTTAGACTGAGATCAGACTGTACGTTTTAATTTACCCATAGACACCTCGTATAGGTAAATCTATAACGGTCGATCACTAACTGAACCAATTGTTACAAATAGTAACTAATGGTTAAATTTTTGCAAAATGTGTTTTTTGATCATTTATCTAATGGTCATTAATGGTTATTTTTTTAACTAATAGTTGATTATTTGACCATTAGCAATGATATTATATCATTAGATAAACTAAAAATTTATTTAAAAACACATTTAGCAAAAATTTAACCATTAGTTACTATTTTTAACAATTGATTGAGTGTAACTACGGATCAAAAAACCGACCCTAAGAGATAATATGCTAAATAATCCTCACATCATTAAACGAGTGGTCACTCATTTCTCCTTCATGGCAACAAAGCTATTATCTTCAGAAGGTACCTACTACCTAGTGTTTACGTTGACGACCACACTGCGGCACTGACACGGCTTATTACACGATTTGATTGTAAACTCGTAATTGAGCTCATTAATGAACCCCGGTAACAATCGCAACTCATCATGGAACAACAGATTACAGTTCTGTCATAGGATTATTTTCATTTTCATTGTAATTATATGAGTTTTTATAGCGTTTGACCGCCATCACACGGTACATTATCTAAGCAATTATGCGGTCCAAGATGGACGCTTGCTAAGAAGGGAACCTATTGGAGATCGAGATTTGAAAACTATAACCAAAAGGCCAATTCTCGTAATTTAAAACGTTCAAAATCTAGTCGCAGTCTCACCTCGGCGACAAACAAATGTCAAAAACTTGTCAAAATGTAGGGAAATTAGAGGAATTTTTGACAGATTGAGACTGAGATCAGACTGTGAGCGTTCTTAAAATTACGAGAATTGCCCCTGTGGTTTCTCCACTTTTTTCTTCTACTTAAGCTCAAGAAAATAAATTATTTTGTAAAATGTACCATTGACTTTGAACAGAGGTTGAATTACTTACTAAATTATACATAGGTCTAGTAACGAGTTTCTAGTCGATAAATCGATTCGGTTGCCATGAAATATTGATGGCTATGCGACCTTTAAACGGTTGCACCTGCTGTCATTCACAATGGTATTATTACCAGCTCATTTCAAGGGAATGAAACTCTTGAACTAACCTCGTCGTCGGGAGTAAATCAGAGTTGTAGGGGCTTAGGTTACAAAAGACAATATTGGTTAAAGTTTTAAAGGACATTATTCACTTCGTACCCAAAAATAAAAGTGCCTATAAAAAAACAGTACTGCTGTGTTATGGGAAATGACCTCTTGAGCATTTTTTACGATTACATCGAAAATCCACAATTAACGTTGAAAATGCAAATTGAGATTGAAAATGCTTAAAATCATATTTTTATAACAAGTTTGTAGGTAAAACATCTTTAGGATGTTAAAATCAATTAAATGTTCGTTTTTAGGGTTCCGTACACAAAGGGTAAAAACGGGACCCTATTACTAAGACTTCGCTGTCTGTCCGTCCGTCTGTCTGTCACCAGGCTGTATCTCAAGAACCGCGATAGGTAGACAGTTGTAATTTTCACAAATTATGTATTTCTGTTGCCGCTATAACAACAAATACTAAAAACAAAATAAAATAAATATTTAAGGCGCCATACAAAAGACGTGATTTTTATAGATAATGGTACGGAACCCTTCGTGCGCGAGTCCGACTCGCACTTGGCCGGTTTTTTTTAATGTTTGCTTAAATCACTTGTTATAAAAATATGATTTTTGGCATTTTCAATCTCAAATAACGGCGGGGGGGTTAATTGCAGACTTTCGCTGTAGTAGTAAAAAATGCTCAAGATGTTATTTCCCATATAAAAAAAATAGTACTTTTTTATTCTGGCCGGTACCTACCTTATTTTTTGGGTATAAAATGTTCGACACTTGAATGACGTCCTTTTTTAAAGAATGAAATTTTCTCAAGCTGCACAAAAATAAGCCAGTCAGGATTTCGTAGCGAAGCCGAAAGAGGGTTAGGTTTTGCACAGAAGTATAGGTTTTGCACAGGTGCTGCTCTCCAGACACTACCAGG
The DNA here is from genome assembly GCA_945859715.1 of Apamea sordens. NCBI lineage: Eukaryota > Metazoa > Arthropoda > Insecta > Lepidoptera > Noctuidae > Apamea > Apamea sordens. The sequence continues at coordinate 17,399,834 of OX244001.1, forward strand.
TGCCTGGACAGAGCACCTTTCGGCTTTCTGGCGACAACAACCACGCTCTTTGGCACTCCTGGATACACAAAGTGTGGTACCTTTTTGGCACTGGTTACACCCAGCTAGCTCGCAGTCACCTATAAACAGCTAAAATGGAGCCACTTAACATTTGACCTGCCTATAACAGTTTGTAATGTACAGTCACGAGCAAAAGTATGTATACACTCGGCTTTATTCAAAAGCGATTTACTCCTTTATTTTTTAATGAAATTTTATGTTGTTACGAACATAGCATTTTCGAACCCATAGGTTTATGTAGTGTGTCGTATTTCAACGTTGCATTCGTTATTTCACGAAAAAATCGCAATTGAAAGTTGCCAAGTGTTGACATATTGGTGCTCGTGACTGTATATATCTGTACTAATAATAAAGCAGAAGAGTTTGTTTGTTTGAAGTTTTGAACGCGCTAATCTCTCTGGAAACTATCAGTTGGATTTGGAAAAATATTTTTGTCCAATTCTTGAGGAACATCATCACGGCTTAACATCACGCTAGGATCCTTAGGAGCTAAGCAAAAGCAGTCGGAGAGAATGCTGAGCGAACACGAAGTATTAGCGCGGGCAGGCGCTGCGATGCGACGGGGTTGGTCGGGGGGATAAGACATTTCACGCGAACGAAGTCGGGTGCAGGAGCTAGTGTATTATACGTGTTTTTTTTATATCCCATAACTAGGGGGTCGTTGTACTCATCATTATGAACAACTTTTACTATGGGACCAAACCCGTAATCGCGAAACAAAAATCTGGTGTTCTCTACATTTTGACGAGTTATACGAACATAAATGTAGTGAACAGCTGATTTTTTTTCGTGCTTTCAGGTTTGGTCCCATAGTAAAAGTTGTTCATAATGATGAGTACAATCCCCTAGAGTTATGGGATATCAAAAAAAAAAAACACGTTGTATTATAAAGAGTATGCGTTGAAACGAGTATCACTGTGCAGTGAAACGCGTTTCAACGCATACTCTTTGGTAAACAATGCGTCACATAAGTGAGGACATTATTATGACGCATTGTTTACGAATAGCCCTCTGTAAATAGAATAGCACATAAGTCATAAATAACGATCAATAGAATGTACTCTATTTGTGTTTACTACGGTGATTCAGTGGTTCGGGCGTGACTCAAAAAGGTCTATAGAAAGTTCAATGGTTTTTGGGTATCTTCTCATTTGGAAACTCTTGTGAATCATCGAGAGATATTGCCTTTATTTACAGTTGTTATTTGTCACTAGCTGCGCCCCCGCAGTTTCAACCGCATACGTCTCGATCCCGTGGGAATATCGGGATGAAAAGTATCCTATATCCTACTCCAGATGGGCAATTCTTGTAATGTTACGAACGTTCATACTCTGATCTCAGTCTCAATCTGTCAAAAATACCTCTAAAATCCCTACATTTTTGACAAGTTTTTGATTGTCGCTGAGATGAGATCGACTACATTTTAAACGTTTTTCATTACGGGAATTGGCCTTCAGGTCATCATCTACCCATGTGCCTAATTTCATCCAAATCCGTTCAGCCGTTTTAGCGTGAATGCGTAGCAAACAAACATACAAAAAATCGAATCTTTCCTTTTAATAATATTACTTAGTTCAAATAAAGATTAAGATTTAGTCTGACATTAGCGTCCCAATTATTCATACTAGTTTAACATTGGCGTCCAAATTATTCATATTATAACCTTTAGAATATAAATAAAACTACAGCAAAAAGTGTCGTTACCACTTTTGGTCTTAATTTTTTCCGTCTAGCCCCTTTTCGCAACGCGCGATAAGGAACTTCGTTCCAATAAGAGAATTTAGATAATAAGAGTTCAAATATAACTTCCAAATCGGAATATATTGGGTTTTTGAAACTCCCTTGTCAAGATCACGATGCAAAATGTGTTCTACCAAAATCGTTATATTCTTCAAATAAAATAATTTATTTGCTTGAATATGGTACATAAGGTGTTACAGTAAATTTGTTTCAGCATATCCTGCCATAACATGGCGTGCAAATGTATTCACACTCAGCGATGTCAATTAATCTAACTTACAGTTCGTTCTACCGTACGCAAAATATGCGCATGTACACTACTTGTGCTGTTGTACAGTCACCAAAAGAGATAAGTAACCAGGGTCATAGGATGTAGTTGAAGTTAAGTAAGAAACCGATGGAGGTTTTCGAATGAAATTTAATTTGATAAAGAACTGTATGTTTTCTATTATAATTATATTAAATTTTATGCGAAAACATCCATCGGTTTCTTTCTAAACTTCTACTATATCTGCGACCCTGGTTACTAATCTCCTTTGGTGACTGTACGTGGAGTTGCGGCCACTAGCCCTGTATACAATAGAATACAATTCTTCAAATTCAAAATATTTTATTTCAAATAAGCTACATGGGCACTTATGAAACGTCAGAAGCTAGGTCCACGGTTCCAATTTAATTGATCGTTTCCTATGGAGAAGAGCCGATAAAAACCTCCACGGTTACTATGTATTTTAAAAATAAAGTTTTGAAATTACACTGTCAATAGGTATGGGATGTACAAAATTGTAGGCCTAATAGATACTTAACAAAATAGAAAAATGTCAACATATCGAAGCATCTATGACATTTACAAAATAGAAAAGAATCTATATAAAAGAAAATTATAATAAGTAAAAATACCTATTTAAATCAAATGCCATTCATCTTTCTGTAGCATCGGTAACTGAAAAGTTGTGTGGGAATCGGTTGTCATGGTATACGGACATGTGTTACGGAGGAATGAGGAAAATGTCGTGAGGAAAGTTTTGAGTATGAATGTCGATGGCTATAAGGGCAAGATTCAAAGACCGCACTTTGACTTTACTAAGTAAGCGTTTCATTCGATTATGAACCATATTCTTATGCCTATAAAGTTTATATTCATATAAGCGAATGTCAGCAAGCGTCGCATACGAATATGAACGTTAATGTTATACAAAATAATGTTCATATTCGTATACAACACTTTCTTTACTCAGCAAAGTAAAGTCAAAGTGTGATCTGCGAATCTTGCCCTCAGAGTAGGGGAAGAAACGATGGATGGACTGTGTGAATGATGATATGGTTAGTAAGGGGGTGACTACTGAGATGACGACTAATAGAGAAGTATGAAAAAAAAAAAACATGTTGCGGCCGACAGCAAAATTAAATAAATTGGGATAGGTACAATCTTGCTACATGCCAAGAAGAACGAATAACTTATCTAAGGTGAAAATTTCTAAATGTTCTGTCTAACGTCATGTTTTCCTTGTCTCCAGGCTCAGCAGTGGTGAGCGTGTGTATGCGGCAGTTCGACGACGCCATATCGATCACGGTGGCCATCATGATCGTCGTCACCGTGGCGTTCGTCCAGGAGTACCGCTCTGAGAAGTCGCTGGAAGAACTGAACAAACTGGTGCCACCTTCGTGTAACTGGTAAGCTGAATTATTAGCCCTTTACACTCCAGAGTAGCCCACTGTTAAAATGACTGAGGTACCTTCTTGCCATCGAATTCCGAAACTTTTTTCTTTGATTTACCATTTACGAAATCTTTTTTGGAATAACGTTATTTTATAATACAAGACAGGGACATCGAAGCGAAAACTGTTACCATGGATTCAGTACATGTTTCTGAAAGCCACCCTGCGTTGAAATTTTATCGATGATTCAAAAAAAAAAAAAATACAAGGCAGATGTAATGGAAATGCCAGGACGCCCTGGTAGGACATATAGTGACCTAATTGGTGATGTTCTACAGACAGGTCAGGTGCTTAGTACTTGCCACCGGCGGCGCACGTGGGTGACTAGACGTATGAACGTAATCGGGGCAAAAGGAGTATGTAAGGATCGTAGCAGGTGGCGTCCATCGTAACAGGTTTATACCTCGACGGCGATGTGCTCCATCAGGCGTCCATTTATCATATCTCACTGGACGTCTGATGAAGGACATTGCTGTCGAGGTAGACCGTGGCGAAGGTGGTGTAACCCAGGGCGCGTTGAAAATTATTTAAAAAAAATTTTGCTGTTCCGATAGGCACATTGTTTCATAGCAGCAAAAGCACCTGAAGTAGGTGACGTGTAGGTGGTGTGGATTTTTTATGAAACAGTCGATTTCTTTTTTGTTATCCATGGAATAATTTTTACGCTAGAATCACGTACTGAATTCATGGTTACAATTTGCGCGTCGATGTCCCTGCCAACCTATATTTAAGACCAGGGGCCTGATATCTACGAAACAGTCATGTCATCGATATTGCTCGTTTCGCTCGATGCTCGGCCACTCTCATTCAGCATATGGTCTTCATATGATCTGACCAAGATTATGTCTGGACTTTAAAAGAGACTGTGACCTCTGAGTTTGTTTCGGCCTTTCTTCTCTAACTAGTCAGATAGGAAACGCCGACCTCATCTAGTTTTAAAATATGATTGACGTGTAAAAGTGTTTGTACAAACCTACTTACAAAATAAAATAATTTATCATAGCAGCTAAATACTGTTAGCTGTAAGGTTAATGTAATATGTCGTAAAAATTACACGGGCCTTCATGTAATTTTGCTTACCAGCTATTCATTTAATTTGATTCTGAACAGCCTACTGTGCCCACATTTTACAAGCCTAGATAATAAACATTATTGACATAATTACTGTTAACTATGCACAAGCAACATTGTTCTGTTATGCAACGGAAGATTCTAGATTAATTTGTGCCACGAAGAGAAAGGTAGTCTTTTTCCTTGCTGCCAATATTAAGTGCAGTCTTGAAACATTATAACATCATGTTTATTGCGTTCCAAAGGCAACATCTTCCAAATGACAGGGCGGGAGACTCCTCAAAGAAATATGAATAGCTCTTGATTTCTGTATGTCATTTTTATTATATACTAGCGACCCGCCCCTGCTTCGCACGGTTTTTACGACTTAATAAAACATCTAGATTTCTTTATTTTATGTAAGTTTAATATTAATGTATGTATTCATTATTATACGATTAAATGGTTTGGTCATGTTCAGAGGATGAATGAAAAGCGACTAACAAAAGGTATTTGCAAGGCAGATGTGAGTGGAAATGCCAGAAGGGGACGCCTTAGCATGTAGTGATGATGTGGTGATGTTCTTCAGAAGGGTCAGGTGCGTAGTACTCGGAGACGGCGGTGTGGATAGGTGACTAGACGTATCAATGTAATCTGTAGTAATAAATTTAATATCTCGGTCTGTAGTTTGTCTACCCGCATGGGAAGAAGGCGTCAGCTCATGTATGTAATTATTTATACCTCGACGGCGATGTCCTCTATCAGGCGTCCAATGATCGACACTCACTGGACGCTTGGACGCTGTTGAGGTAGACTGCGGCGCAGATGGTGTGACGATCTAATCATATTTGTGGGGCCAACATGGGGCCAAAAGGAGAGGTCTGGACGGAAAAAGGGCAAGCCTTTACCGGGATACAAAATAAGCTAAAAAATAAATACTATAAGTACGGTACACATAAACCTACCGGAATAATTTCTCTGAATTATGGTGGTCACATCATCAAAGTCCGTAGCGTAGTTTAGAAGAACAACGACTTTAATCTATACTTATAATAAATCTGTAGAAGTGAAAATTCTGTACATTGAAAATATCCAAAAAATAAATGGCAGGGGGTGTTACTTGACCGACACCGAACCCAAAAATGTGATTAAAAAAATTTTTGTCTGTCTGTCTGTCTGTCTGTTTGTTCAGGCATCACGCAAAAACTACCGGTTCGATTACGATGAAACTTGGTATAATTATTCTTTAATATCCTGGGCACCACACTGGGTACTTTTTATCCCGGAAAAGTATATACAATAAAAAACAAACTTAATTTTGCGGTTCGATCCCTATACCCGATTACCACTGTCTGTACTGTACCAACCGCAAATACTAAGTTTGTCGTAGGTTGGGTCACCCGCAGTGGAGTTCATTTTTATTCCTTTTAGTTTTTAGAGTTATTTAGGTTTATTTTTATATAAGTCGTAGGTATAGATTTTAATTTTAAAGTATAGGTAGTATATTTGATAGTGTACGTGTGACCGTAGGTTATTTTATAATACTGTTAGGTAGGTTTAGTCATTCGTATAGATATTAGTTTTTAGGGATTTTGCTTATTTATTGAGTTTAGATTAGTTATCATCAGAAATAGGTTTATTTACGTAGGCAGGTATTTAATTTTCTGTTATTGAGTTTTTTTTTAAATTAGTTAGGTACTTAGGTAAAGATATTATATAGGTACCCTCTTAATCACCACTAATGAGACAATTGGTTTTCTATTGTAATTAGCCACAAAGGGCCCGCGACATAGATGGCATTCTGGGGAAGCACATACATTTTATCCTGTTAGCACGTTCCCGTGGGTAAATTTCCGACATCCACGCGGGCGAAGCCGCGGGCAGAAGCTAGTTTCTAATATGTACGAATACTTAACGTGCTACTTGCCGGGCAAAGGTCTTCCTTCTCTTCTTCCATTTGTCTATACAAAATTAATACGACAGAATTTATATTTCATGCCTTATTAATGTTTTGGAACGAAGTTCCTTATCGCGCGTTGCGAAAGGGGGCTAGACGGAAAAAATTAAGACCAAAAGTTGGAACGACACTTTTTGCTATAGTTGTAAGCCGTGCGGCGTGCGCGTGTTTCTCTGTCTCTCTCTCTCTCTCTTTGAACTTCGTTCCATCCGGGTGTCCCTTGACACCTCTCGAGTTTTTAATTTATTCGTATGTGGGCCACCTACCACCCTATAACGAATCAACTTGAGCCACGTAGTAGGCTAAGTGTTGACTAAGTAATGAAATGACGCACACAATTTATTCCGACTACTACTGTCGCATTGACAATAGAGTTGATTACTACTTAATTAATGATTGTCGTTGACATTGGCCGGAGATAGGGTCGTCTAGTCCTTTCATTAAGCTCAATTAGTATTATCGCTTTTATGGACGGTTCTGGGCTGTTCAAACAAACAGACAAACAAACTTCAGCTTTATTATTAGTATAGATTATGTCTTGTTTGTCTTTTGTGATTTTTTGTCTGAGGGGCTCCTGGTTTATTAATTAATAATGGCTGCATATGTCGATCGTAATATTATAGGCCCATTATTCATAATTATGCTGTCTTGTTTTCTGTCAGAATTAGCTGCCTACTTTTGTCTTGTAACCCTTGTAACCTTGCTTTCCACCCACGTGAAACAGGTTTGAAACCTTCAGAGTTAAAGTACGATGTTATCGCCTGATTGGTCGCAAATAAGGCTCAGGAGCTGGGGGCCTAAAAAGGCAATACCTCTAAAATCTATTCATTTCCTGAATTCCCAGCAGATCATTAGCAATTCCTCTAATTTTCGTAAAATTTCATTTCATATATGGTGTAAACATTGCCGCATGAAAAAAATCAAAACCGTAATTTTATCGGTAAATTTTTCATTACAGTTTTTATTAATCAAATTGGTTTTTATTTTTTTATTTCTACAGTTTAAATGTTATTTCATTGTGATATGAATTGCACACAGATCATATTATGAACTAGCTTCTGCCCGCGGTTTCGGCCGCGTGGATTTTGAAATTATCCCACGGGAACGTGCTAACAGGATAAAATGTATGTGCTTCCCCAGGATGCCATCTATCTCGCGGGCCCTTTGTGGCTAATTACAATAGAAAACCAATTGTGTCTCATTAGTGGTGATTAAGAGGGTACCTATATGATATCTTTACCTAAGTACCTACCTAATTTAAAAAAATAAACAATATAACAAATAAATATACCTATTTCTGATGATAACTAATCTAAACTCAATAAATAAGCAAAATCCCTAAAAACTAATATCTATAATACGAATGACTAATCCTACCTAACAGTATTATAAAATAACCTACGGTCACGACTATACCTACGACTTATAAAATTAAACCTAAATAACTCTAAACACTAAAAGGAATAAAAAGGTCGCACAGATAATACTGCGGGTGACGTAACCTACGACAAACTTATTATTTGCGGTACAGTGATCGGGTCTAGGGATCGAACCGCAAAATTAAGTTTGTTTTTTATTGTATATACTTTTCCGGGATAAAAAGTACCCAGTGTGGTGCCCAGGATATTAAAGAATAATTATACCAAGTTTCATCGTAATCGAACCGGTAGTTTTTGCGTGATGCCTGAACAAACAGACAGACAGACCGACAGACAGACAAAAAATTTTTAAATCACATTTTTGGGTTCGGTGTCGGTCTAGTAACACAGCCATTTATTTTTTTGATATTTTCAATGTACAGAATTTTCACTTCTACAGATTTATTATAAGTATAGATATAAGTAGATTGTCAGTTTGTGACCATTTTACGATTTTTAATATGATTCACATTGTTATCTTATTATGATTCTGCCAAAGTGGCCCTTTTAGGCCCCCAGGTCATTGGTTCGACTGCATTGCTGAATGATGTTGCTCTGTTACAAAATTTTCCATTGAGATCGGTAATTGGCTATTATTTCGCTCCCTATTATGATATCAATGGCGTTATGACTGACTGAATAACTGCCCCACTTATCGTTAATTTGAAAGTACCTGTAAATGGTCGAATTGAGATAATTGTATTGAATTTGATTGGGTGTGGGAATAGACAACAAAAGAGTTTGTTATGGAGGCTAGCCATAAACATCTTGGCACCGAATGAAAATTAACGGAGACTTTAAATTGGAGAAACAAAAAGAAATAGTGAACCCAGAATTTTGCCGCTCTGGGCTGAGCTGACTTTTACTGACTAAAACACACCCGTGTTCCTTCAGTTGCCTATGCCAGGGGCCACGGTATGTCTTTCGAACAACCCGCGGCCCTGGCAGCAAGTACTATAAGATCGCAATAATCTCGGTCTTACAAAGTCGCCAATTGTAGGTTTACCAGCAATCTAAGTAATAAGTAATAATAACAAAACTAAAGACGCAAAAATTGTTTAATTGAAGTTGATTGCTTTGGTTAAAGAATCTAAGACCTACTTTTTCTGTCCACAGTCTCCGCGAAGGCAGTCTCGAACACTTCCTAGCACGTAACTTAGTTCCCGGCGACATAGTCCACCTGAACGTCGGCGACCGCGTGCCAGCCGACCTTCGACTCTATGAATCCACAGACCTGGCCATTGACGAGTCTTCCTTCACCGGAGAGACGGAACCGGCCGTGAAGAGTGTGTTACCGAACAAGGCAGCTGCGGGACGAGTCAATAAGGACAATATTGCCTTCCTGGGGACGCTTGTTAGGTGTGGCAATGCGAAGGTAAGGTTTTTTTTTGGTTTTGCAGATTTATGTGTGGAACTAGAATTTTACTTAAAGACCGTAGCTCAGGGGTCATTTGCCGTGGTCACGGATTATAACACCGCATCAAATATATTAAAACGAATGACGTGCAAAGAGTAGACGAATTGAAGGAAAGACAGAGAGAGAGAGAGAGAGCATTATGTCGGCGAGTGGCGCAGGCTGTAGTTTTCAAATTACGAATATATAATTGTTATGATAACTGGCCACTAGCCCTAACCGTGTGTTAAATTAATGTCGCCATTGTAGCGGCACAATCATGGTAATATCTATTTCGCGACATTGACTTCATAAAGTCATTAACAGTTTTGAGAGTACAGTCACGAACACCAATATGTCAACACTTGGCAACTTTCAATTGCGATTTTTTCGTGAAATAACGAATGCAACGTTGAAATACGACACATTACATAAAGCTATGGGTTCAAAAATACTGTGTTCTTAACAACATATAAGTTTTATTAAAAAATAAAGGAGTAAATCGCTTTTGAATAAAGCCGAGTGTATACATACTTTTGTTCGTGACTGTACATAAAAAGTTATAAATACCGAAAATACTTCCTTACGTGTGAACATTAAACACAAATCCAAAGATCTGACACTATGTTAAAGGTTCTAAATAAGATTTTAACCAACCCCTTCTTCTTTTCAGGGTATTGTAGTAAGCACGGGCGAACGATCAGAATTCGGCGACATCTTCCGAATGATGCAGGCTGAGGAGGCTCCGAAGACTCCATTACAGAAGTCCATGGACACCCTGGGCGCCCAGCTGTCCTTGTACTCCTTCTGCATCATCGGCTTCATCATGGTGACTGGCTGGCTGCAAGGGAAGGCGCTGCAAGACATGTTTACCATCAGCGTCAGTTTGGCTGTGGCGGCTATTCCTGAGGGTAGGTGTTCTAGGGTCTTTTGTTATTTAGGGCAGCATTTTGCAATACTTTTGGTGCTAATGGTGGCTTCTCGAGATTCTTGAAATATACAGTCCATCAAACCACTTTATAGTATCCAAGTGGATCCATATTTAATTTCAATCCGTCCAGTTCTTTAACAGGATTTAATTTGTTTTAAATGGCGTTTGATACTAGCGAGAATAAGCAAGGATGATTCTTGATCTATGTTGAACCTACGATAGAAACTTTCCAAAACTGTAATAACCTGAACATTTATTCCCAGGTCTTCCGATTGTGGTAACTGTGACTTTGGCCCTGGGTGTAATGCGCATGGCTAAGAGGAACGCGATCGTCAAGAAGCTCCCCACCGTCGAGACCCTGGGCTGCGTCAACGTCATCTGCAGTGATAAGACTGGTTAGTAGCATACACACATACATAATATACCTAAAGTCTATTCAAATTTGTTTGAAATTGATGTTATTTCAAGTTAAATAAATAACAACTTTATTTTAATGGTAATTAAGTTGATTTCAGAGTGACTAGCACTATTGGAAAATTTATAAAAATGTTTGAAGTTGTAGCGTAAACTGAACTTTATTGTGTAGGAATTAGTTATTTTTCCATAAACTCATATTTGTTTGCATTCTTGGCAAATAAATCCCGAATGCAGTGTACGTAAAATCGCGTCTGTTAGTTATGTTTTAAGTGTCATGTAATAAGGGGCGAGACTCCGGGCCTCTGCTGCGAATTTCTTAATAGCTTCTCTTACGCCTTTACCAAAACGTTTTTTTTATAGTCTATTGAATTCCAAATAAGCAAGCGGCGGCCACCAATGGTAGCACAAGTTCTAGCCATCCCTGAGACAAAGCTAAAATTTCATGTGCCTCTAAAGCGCCACATATAAATGGCGTCGGGCGCGGACGTGGTACGGGCGGCTTCTTATTCTATTCAAATTTAGGCGCGCAGGTGCCGAAATGGCGCGTCGTAACCACGTCCGAGCAACGACATACCGTGTCCTAAATTGCGCTTTATTTCCATGCATTTTGTTTGAAATTTGAATGGAATAGGAAGCCGCCCGTGACATGTCCGCGCCCGACGCCATTTATATGTTGCCTGCGCTTAATAACACTCTAGTAATAGAGAGCAGTGGTGGCCAGAGGTAACGTCTCCGAATTACGAATTGTAGGTCATGGGTTCGAACTCAGATACACACTTTACTTTGAGTTCATAATTTCATCACCACTGCTCTCAAAACGGGGAAGGAAAACATCGTGAGGAAACCGGCATATCCTAGGACCAAAATTCGAAGGCATGTGACATCTACCAACCCGCACTGGGCCCGCGTGGTATAGTTATAGCCCACTCCCTCTCGAAGAAGGTAGGCCTGTGTCCCAGCAGTGGGAACATTATAGGCTGTACCCTAATTGCGTAACACACAATCAATCGGAATCGGTTTCATTTTGACAGTTCAACAACATACATTGCGTTATTTACGTGTTGAGAAGACAAATTTTTCGAACTTATGAAGCAACTAGCTTCTGCCCGCGGCTTCGCCCGCGTGGATGTCGGAAATTATCCCACGGGAACGTGCTAACAGGATAAAAAGTATGTGCTTCCCCATGATGCCATCTATCTCTATGACAAATCAGAAGTTCAGTGGTTTAGGCGTGAAAATGTAACATACAGTTTCAAGTTCAAATCCTCCCCTTAAAAACCGAATTACCCGTTTTTGTCCCGTCAGTGGTAAATTTTCGACAACTTTACATATTTATTATTAATTATTTTCTGTCAAAAGTATCTTACTGAGTTTCGAGTTACTCAGACCGCGCATTCAATTTCTTCGACATAAACTTAACACCCCTATATCCCCCTTTGAGGGGTAGCTTTGAAAAACTTATAATGATAAACTTTAGTACTTACTTTAGGCAAGTATTCTGGCCAAGTTTCAAGTTTATTAACTAAATGAATAAGATTTTTCATATAAACTGTATCCCTCGCTTTTCACCCCCACAGGGGTGGAATTTTGGAAAATCTTTTGGCATTATTCATAACTTGATTCAAAGATTATTTGTACCAATTTTCGAGTTAATCAAACCACGCATTCTAATCCTCCCCTGAAAAATAGACTACCCCATTTCAGCCCGTCAGGGCTAGATTTTCAAAAAACCCTGATACACATTATTCTTTACTTTCAATATTAGGTGTAAATACTGAGTTTCGAGTAAATCGGACTGCGCGCTAAAATTCTTCCATACAAACTCTGAAACCCCCCAATCCCTTATTAGGGGGTAGTTTAGAAGAAAAAAAAAACTGACAATCTTCATAATTTATTTAGATAAGTATTCGTGCCAAGTTTCAAGTTTATTAACTCAAGGAATAAGATTTTTCATATAAACTGTATCCCCCGCTTTTCACCCCCACAGGGGTGGAATTTTGAAAAATCGTTGGGGATTATTCATAACTTGATTCAAAGATTATTTATACCAATTTTCGAGTTAATCAAGCCACGCATTATAATCCTCCGTTGTAAAATTAACTACACCTTTTCAACCCGTTAGGGGTAGATTTTCGGAAAACCCTGATACACGTTACTCTTTATTTTTGGTCTTAAATATTAATACTGAGTTTTGAGTTACTCGGACCGCGCATTCAATTTCTTCCATACAAACTTAACACCCCTATATCCCCCTTTGAGGGGTAGTTTTGAAAAACTTATAATGGTAAACTTTATTACTTACTTAGGGGAGTATTTTTGAAAAGTTTCAAGTTTATTAACCTAATGAAGAAGATTTTTCATATAAACTGCATCCCCGCTTTTCACCCCCACAGGGGTGGAATTTAAAAAAATCGTTTGGATCGATTATTTATACTAATTTTCGAGTTAATCAAGCCATGCAGTAAAATCCTCCCTGAAAAATTTACTACCCCATTTCCGCCCGTCAGGGGTAGATTTTCAAAAAACCCTGATACACATTATTCTTTACTTTCAATATTAGGTATAAATACTGAGTTTCGAGTAAATCGGACTGCGCGCTAAAATTCTTCCATACAAACTTTGAAACCCCCCAATCCCTTATTAAGGGGTAGTTTAGCAGAAAAAAAAACCGACAATCTTCATAATTTATTTAGATAAGTATTCGTGCCAAGTTTCAAGTTTATTAACTCACGGAATAAGATTTTTCATACAAACGAATTTCCCCCTTTTCACCCTCTTAGGGGTGGAATTTCGAAAAATCCTTTCTTAGTGGATGCCTACTCTTCACGAAGAACACACTCTCCAAATTTCATGTCTCCAGGACCAGCGGTTTAGGCTGTGCGTTGATCTATCAGTCAGTCAGTCAGTCAGGACTTTGAATTTTATATATATAGATGGATTAGCAATTTGCTTCAAAATGATCCAGATTACGATTGATTTTGTGTTACGCAATTAGGGTGCAGATTATGCTAATAACACCGGAACTCAGAAACGTTGCTTTAGCTGCAGAAGTTGGAATGACGGTTGCATTTCTCCGTACGAGTTCCTTAACAAAGACCTCTACAACTACATAAATCTGTCTCAAAACCTAACTATATCTGTCTCTTTTTCTCCTACAGGAACCCTAACCAAAAATGAGATGACAGTGACAACAATATCGACGTCCGGCGGCCACATCGCCGAGGTGACGGGCACCGGGTACAACGCGTGCGGTGACATACAGCTGCGCGCGTACAAGGGACGCGACCTGGATGTGGCGAGGATGGCAGTAAATACTATGTTGGAGGTAGTATTATTAATTTGTAACCTTATTCGATATTGGCGCCGATTATCTTGTTCACAAACTAAACTAAATTTAAGTTCAGTGCATCTTTTTTTTTCTATTTCGTTAAGAAAAGGACAGAAGATAAATATTAGTTTAGTCCTGTAATTCTTTTTTCTTTAAACGTTGCCCCACGCTAGGAATTTCTCCTGTATCGTGGGTGCGTTTACAAACATTTAAACTCACATACATAAACAGCCAGACCCAGAACAACTACTTGTAGGCCATACAAATATTTGTTCCGTGCGGGAATCGAACCCGCGACACGCAGCGCAGCAGTCAATCGCTTAACCACTGCGCCAACCGTGCCGTCGATAAGATACTCCATAGACATTTTAGACGTGATTAAAAACATGGCGACTAAAAATACGTCAATTTACGTCAGGCGCTGACTAATTTGACAGGACTAAACTAATATTTATCTTATGTCCTTTTCTTAATGAAATAGAAAGACAAAGATGCACTGAACTTGAATTTAGTTTAGTTCTTGAACAAGGGAATCGGCGCTATTGCAGGTTTTTTAATCACCAAAAAACGTAAGTTGTGCCAGAAAGCATTTTATACCGTTAAGGCTTATATCGAGGACAAAAAGGCTTGGGATTAAGCTGCTTCCAATTTTTACATATTGAATATGTTTATGTTTTTTTTATTTTTGTTTTGTTGTTGTTGTTTTTTTTTTTTATATACACTTTGACATTGATGAATTTGATATAATACTATGACATTTGCTTACTTTGTAAAGTATTCTATTATTTTAATTATTGTGAATGTGAAGACTATGTGGGTCATTGTATTTATATTATTTTTCTCTCTGTTCTCTTAGTTTTTATCATGTTCTGGCAGTTTGAGTAATTAATGTGGCCTACCCAAATGTCCTTTCTTTGGTATTGTTCGTCGGATCGTTGAGCTCCTTAAGTTTTGAGTTGAGCTGCACGATTTCTGACAAATGCGTGCACTGACTGGACAGGTCCTCTCAAACTGTTTGGTTCTTTCTTCAAAAAAACCATCTCAGACATAAATCTACATGGTCTTCACATGATCTGACCAAGATTATGTCTGGACTTCAAAAGAGACTGTGACGTCTGAGTTTGTTTCGGCCTTTCTTCTCTAACTAGTCAGATAGGAAACGCCGACCTCATCTAGTTTTAAAATATGATTGACGTGTAAAAGTGTTTGTACAAACCTACTTACAAAAATAAAATCATTTATCATTATCATTTACCAGGCCAGCACCGAAATGCACGATAGATAATTAAAAAACGTTTTTTCGTTTAGGCGATTCACACACTGCCCCGCATGATGCAGCGTAGCGCGTGGATGCGTGTTCTTCCGTTGCTTGTAAGTATCTCCGTTTGTATGGAAAACACGCACAGTCTAACACACAGAAAATGCATCCACGCGCGTTCATGCGGATCACGGGCATACACGCGTTTTCCATACAAACGGAGATACTTACAAGCAACGGAAGAACACGCATCCACACGCTACGCTGCATCATGCGGGGCAGTGTGAGAATCGCCTTAAGGTGTGTGGCGCACTGTATTTATACGGATTCACTGATTAAGCTAGGAATAAATCATCAGATGCAACCTTAGTTGTGATTGCTAGTCATATTTGTATTGTCGTGTCAGAGACTGTATACCTTCGGAGATTCTATGTAATACACGCGACCGATGATAGTTTCCATGTTTATTTTTCAGAAATTTATTTATAGCTTTAGAGCCTTGATCAAGCTTCCAGTATATGAGTTACCTAAATATTAATACTATCTATCTATCTACTTCCCACCATAGGTTGGCGTACTCTGCAATAACGCGACAGTTCGCGACGAGACGTTGTACGGCCAGCCCACAGAGGGCGCACTACTCGCAGTCGCGCTCAAGCACGGCATGAACGACGTGCGCGAACAGTACACGCGGCTGCACGAGATACCGTTCAGGTACGTATCATCATTATTTAGCTGAATGACTTCTACTGGACATAAACATCCCTAAGGATTGCCACAACGATCTTTTCTGATTTATCTGTCAGTCAGTTTAAAATATGGGTAAAATTTGCAACCTGTCCCCTTTTGAACGCCTCAGATTGGCCTATATGCGGAGCCAGAATTTATTAAGCCGTTAAATATAGTAAACTATCGTGATTTAATATCTATAATTTGTAATTCCACCAATTTATGACGTCTGTAGCCTTCAATATAACCATAAATTTCTGATTAAAGAAGTAATTAAATGCTGGCCTGTTTTGTAGCCTATGGTATCATAAAATATTGGAGCTAACACTAAGCACAAAATATTCAATGTTGTTACTTTACAGCTCAGAAACAAAGATGATGGTAGTGAAATGCGCGCCAAAGTTCGCTGAGGGCAAGTTGAAAGAGGAGGTGTTCGTGAAAGGGGCCATAGAGAAGGTGTTGCCGCTCTGCACGCAGTACGTCGATAGTAGCGGCAACTACGCGCCCATGACCAAGGAGAAACAGAACGATTTTCTGGGTGAAGCTTATAATATTGCAAGGATGGGTGAGTAAATATTTATATTCTTTAGGATACTTCTGTTCACCTCTTTAGTTAATGAGTTTACATTTTGTGAAGAAAATGTGTCATTCAAAATCAAAAGTCATTTATTCAAATTAGGCTGAGAATCAGCATTAGTTAGAAAATACTTGATACTTGATTGTATACAATACTAGGTATTAAGTAATTAACATTACAAGGCACAGAACATAAAATTAAATTATTGGCCATAAAGAAAGAAAGAAAGAAAGAAAGAAAGAAAAATATTTTATTCTGCACAAACAGAACGCACAGTTACAAAAAAAATAAAATAAAAATAATAATAAAAAAATAAAACATAAGATACACTTAGTAGCAGTAGCTTAGTTTCATATATCAGCTAGCCACGCCAATATACCAACAAATATATGTACTACCTAAATAAAAGCCTCCAGGCATAAAGGGCGACAGCTTACATATTTATGCATTGCTAGGTTCTGGTCACATAGCTGTCACTTGAAGTCACAGATGATAAACTAGGACTATCGAAGTAAAATAAATAAATGATCACAATAACCTGTCAGTAAGCTAATTCTGGAGAAAGAACATGCACATTGTCTTGAGTTAATTAGGGCGACCAACTATTCTTATCGTGTAAGTAGTCGTTAATGGAATGGTAAGCCTTTGAACAAAGGTTGGATTTTACTTGAGCTTTATACGCATTAAAAGTCAAGTCTAGCAAAGAAGAGGGTATCTTGTTATAAAAGGTTATACCAAGCCCAACAAATGAGTTATGAACCTTATGAAGCCGGTGAAAGGGGGCACGTAGTTTGTCCTTATTTCTAGTGTTAACACGGTGAATATCACTGTTTTTAGTGTAAAAGACATGGCTAAATGACTGCCCCAAGCATGAACAGTAACCTCACATTAACTCGAAATATTTAAATATTCATTCATGAATTATCAAGCGTTTAATAATTTCCTAGAACTTTCGTGGACTGTTAAACATAAAAAAAGTATCTTAGTTGCTTTTTTGATTGACATGACAACTTCAAGGGGATATAATACAGTACTGCAAACTAGTGAGGGGTCACATCGCTTTTCCAGAATGTCAAATCGAAACTGTACTTATATCGATTTTTGATAACAGGTATCAAAACGATTTATTTTCTGAAACTAAGAAGAGTGTTCAGATGTGTGAACATTATCAGCTCCGGCTTCTTTTTTAGATAATGTTCTTATAAGATTCACAGAATAAATAAATAAATCGCATTTTTGTTCTTTTATTTCAATATCATAAATGTCCTTGGTTACTTAGTGTATCTGTTATCTAGTTTAGGCAGGATTTAACAATCACCACTTATTAAACTAAGTCCCCCTGGCGCGTTTGTCTGTCAGTGTGTCTGTACGGATGTATCGACAAACAGACTTTGATGGGGTTGTCACTTCCGGATGGCTTGGCTATACTTTCGTGTAGGTTGTATTAACCAATGTAAATCAAGTCAGAAAAATCCTGTCGCCTGAGTGTTTTCTTGCGCGCGTTGCCCCATTCAGCGTCCAGAATCCACCTCTCGAGTAAATTTACTATAGGGATTTGGTTTTGGATTAAAATCTAGTGTTGTTTGGGCAACTCCTAGGTAAAAGTTCATAGCAATGTAATTATATTTGCAGTTTTTTTATGCCTATTGACGTAGGAGTTACACGATTTCATTTTCAGGATTTTATACATATAAAAAGTAACTGAAACTTTTTTTATATGAAATACTAATAGGTATTCAGCTATTCAGCATTACATATTGCTAGGTACCATGTCTATTCATTGCTGAAAATTCGTCCATACTTCAATTTAGCAATTTCCTTTGCCTAATATATAAGATGTTGGCGAAGATGAATTTTATTGTGATGCAACCGTGAGAATACCAATATCTTTAAAAAAATCTCTTAGAGAAACTCTGGCACCTAGCTGGTAAATTGCTCGAACAGCTCGTTTTTGAAGGACGAATATATTTTGTATATCAACGGTTTTGCCCCAGAGCAGAATACCGTAGGACATAACGCTGTGAAAATAACTAAAATAGACAAAACGAGCTGTATCAACGTCAGTGTATTGTCTTACTTTCCTGACGGCGTAGGCAGCGGAACTGAGCCTTCCTGCTAGACTTGATATATGAGGACCCCACCGAAGCTTGGCATCTACTGTTAGTCCTAGAAAAATTGCCGAGCCTACTGTTTCAAGCACCTCTTTATCTAAGACGATGTTGGGTAGATTTCTAACATTCGGTAAGGCGAACTTTACACATTTCGTTTTTTTGGCACTGAGAACTAGGTTATTTAACGTAAACCAATCTGTAACTATTGCACTGTTTCCGTCGTCAAAATCTTGTCTATTCCTGTCTAATTTAAAAATAAGAGAGGTATCATCCGCAAACAGTACAACGTCACAAATGCCCTTCAAATGATGTTAGAGATTGAAAATATTGACAGATCGCTTCACCCAAGTTTTCACGGTGAGATTATTACATTTTAGATCGCCTGAATGTACAATGACTCTGCTTAGCTTACGAATTTGATGATTCGCTTCTATACCAAATAAAATTTCTACCTTTTCATGGTGGAATTTTACAGAATAGATCGACAAATCTCTCAGAAAGACTTTCAGAGAGTCTCAAAAGAATTTTTAATTTTCAATGATACTCATTTTCGCATTTTGCAGGCACATTATCATTTTCGGCTTACAGAAAGCCTAGAAAAAGTAATTGACCGAACGTATCTGTGCCCCCAGGCCTGCGCATCATCGCGCTGTGCCGCGGCGCGCGCATGGAGGCGCTGACGTACACGGGCGTGTGCGGCGTGTGCGACCCGCCGCGCGCCGGCGTGCGCGACGCCGTGGCCACGCTGGCGCGCGCCAGTGTGGCCGTGAAGATGGTCACGGGAGACGCGCGCCCCACTGCGCTGGCTGTCGGTGAGTACACAGGGAACGCGGGCGTGTGCGGCGTGTGCGACCCGCCGCGCGCCGGCGTGCGCGACGCCGTGGCCACGCTGGCGCGCGCCAGTGTGGCCGTGAAGATGGTCACGGGAGACGCGCGCCCCACTGCGCTGGCTGTCGGTGAGTACACAGGGAACGCGGGCGTGTGCGGCGTGTGCGACCCGCCGCGCGCCGGCGTGCGCGACGCCGTGGCCACGCTGGCGCGCGCCAGTGTGGCCGTGAAGATGGTCACGGGAGACGCGCGCCCCACTGCGCTGGCTGTCGGTGAGTACACAGGGAACGCGGGCGTGTGCGGCGTGTGCGACCCGCCGCGCGCCGGCGTGCGCGACGCCGTGGCCACGCTGGCGCGCGCCAGTGTGGCCGTGAAGATGGTCACGGGAGACGCGCGCCCCACTGCGCTGGCTGTCGGTGAGTACACAGGGAACGCGGGCGTGTGCGGCGTGTGCGACCCGCCGCGCGCCGGCGTGCGCGACGCCGTGGCCACGCTGGCGCGCGCCAGTGTGGCCGTGAAGATGGTCACGGGAGACGCGCGCCCCACTGCGCTGGCTGTCGGTGAGTACACAGGGAACGCGGGCGTGTGCGGCGTGTGCGACCCGCCGCGCGCCGGCGTGCGCGACGCCGTGGCCACGCTGGCGCGCGCCAGTGTGGCCGTGAAGATGGTCACGGGAGACGCGCGCCCCACTGCGCTGGCTGTCGGTGAGTACACAGGGAACGCGGGCGTGTGCGGCGTGTGCGACCCGCCGCGCGCCGGCGTGCGCGACGCCGTGGCCACGCTGGCGCGCGCCAGTGTGGCCGTGAAGATGGTCACGGGAGACGCGCGCCCCACTGCGCTGGCTGTCGGTGAGTACACAGGGAACGCGGGCGTGTGCGGCGTGTGCGACCCGCCGCGCGCCGGCGTGCGCGACGCCGTGGCCACGCTGGCGCGCGCCAGTGTGGCCGTGAAGATGGTCACGGGAGACGCGCGCCCCACTGCGCTGGCTGTCGGTGAGTACACAGGGAACGCGGGCGTGTGCGGCGTGTGCGACCCGCCGCGCGCCGGCGTGCGCGACGCCGTGGCCACGCTGGCGCGCGCCAGTGTGGCCGTGAAGATGGTCACGGGAGACGCGCGCCCCACTGCGCTGGCTGTCGGTGAGTACACAGGGAACGCGGGCGTGTGCGGCGTGTGCGACCCGCCGCGCGCCGGCGTGCGCGACGCCGTGGCCACGCTGGCGCGCGCCAGTGTGGCCGTGAAGATGGTCACGGGAGACGCGCGCCCCACTGCGCTGGCTGTCGGTGAGTACACAGGGAACGCGGGCGTGTGCGGCGTGTGCGACCCGCCGCGCGCCGGCGTGCGCGACGCCGTGGCCACGCTGGCGCGCGCCAGTGTGGCCGTGAAGATGGTCACGGGAGACGCGCGCCCCACTGCGCTGGCTGTCGGTGTGTACACAGGCAACTAATACATCTAACATCAGCAAAAAAAAAAACAGTCGCAATAAATACTTTTTCTTTCTTTTCGTTTTCTTTCCTAATATTTTCTCACTGTAAGACAAAGGCCTTCTTCTCATACAGCAAAGGCGTGAACATTGATCACCACGCGTCCTAAATGCCGTTTGGCGATTTCAGACTTATATCCAGCAGACTGAATAATAATGACTTCTTTTCGAAAATAATTGACTTTTTCACCTGTCGCTTTGTCACTGTTTAGTTAGACAAAATGAAAAAAAAAATTAAGAAAAATCAAACTTATTTTAGAGCTTTGGCATGTTATTTAAGTGCTATTTTTGGGCCATCAATATGGGTCAATCAGTTGCAATCTAATTGGTGAAGGTCAAATCACGCAAACGATTATGTTATTGCGGCGGCATCTACATATATACAACGTCCTGACATTCATCGGGCAGTAGTCCACCAGACACCACACCCGTCTGGTTTGAGGATCCTCCCTTTTCTATGGAGGATGAGTGAGCTTTACATTCTGTTCCTCATAAATCTATAACGTTTTTATTATAGCACAAATGGTTGGCTTGGATGTGCTGCATTCGCAGTCGCTGGCCGGAGATCAATTGGACGCCATGACGGATGAAGAATTGGATAGGATGATTGATACTGTAAGTTTATTAACCGTTTTGATACTTACTCGTTTCTTATTTTAGTGGCAATAATAAGTCTCTTTGAAGGATCTCCACGTAATTACAGACTCCAGAAACATTTACGCTTCCTGTTTGGAATGGCATACGAATGAAATACTATGCTTCTAGTATTTCAGATGACCAGCACCCTAATTGCGTAACACACAATCAATCGGAATCAGAATCATTTTGAAGCAAATTGTTAATCCATTGCTTCATAAGTTCGAAAAATTTGTCTGCTCAACACGTAAATTACGCAATGAATGTTGTTGAACTGTCAAAATGAAACCGATTCCAATTGATGTGTGTTACGCAATATCCATAAGTTTTTTATTACTGTTGGGCAAAGGCTTCCCAACTCTCTCCGCATCTCTTAGACCAGTCGGCTAAAGACCAATCTTGAAGAATTAGAACTAGTTCAATGTTCAATATCCCAAGTAATATTGTTTTCTTATTTTCAGGTGAGCGTATTCTACAGGGTGACTCCTAAACACAAGCTGGCTATTGTCAAGTCACTACAAAGGGTGGGCAACATTGTCGGCATGACAGGTATTATTATATTTTATTATGCAATTTGTTGTGGAACAACAAAAAGATTCAACGTCGTTCTCATGTCATGTGACGTCTTCTTTAAAAAAATATTATTGAGTAGTAATTTTCTATTGTGGAGTTCATGAAATTGGGATGATGATATCAAAATAACAAGTAACCATCATCATCATCATCATCATCTGCCTAGCCATTTCCCAACTATGTTGGGGTCGGCTTCCAGTCTAACCGGGTGCAGCTGAATACCAGTATTTTACATGGAGCGACTGCCTATCTGACCTCCACAACCCAGTTGCTGGGTAATACGATACCCCTTGGTAAGACTGGTTGTCAGACTTTCGGGCTTCTGACTACCCGTAACGACTGTCAAAGATCCACGAATGACAGCCGGGACCAACGGCTTAACGTGCTTTCCGAGGCACGGAGGGGTCTCGGTATGTAAAGATGTTCATCCAATTTTAAAGTTAATACTTGTAACAAGTAATTTAATAATATTATCTTGTGACAGGTGACGGCGTAAACGACGGTGTGGCTCTGAAGCGCGCGGACATCGGCATCGCGATGGGACGCAACGGTACCGACGTGTGCAAGGAAGCGGCTGACATGATACTTGTGGATGACGACTTCGCTACTATCATGTGAGTTTATATACCAGCTAGGGATGATGTTCTAACGTGTTTGAACCATCATTGTTGCAGTTTGAGGAAGAGATGGAAGATACAGGGTGGCAGAGACATCGACGCGCAATCTGTAACCACGAGTTCAACGCATGAAAGGAAAGAAAGAAAGAAAAATAGTTTATTCTGCACAAACAAAGCTCACATTACAAATAAAAACATTTTTTTTTATTTAGCCTGTACTGTCCCGGTGCTGGGCAAAGGCCTTCCAGGAACTCCTCTCCCGCATAAAATAATAATAATAATTAAAAAAAAAGATATAAAATACAATAGTAAAAAGCCTCGTACTCAAGCATATAAAATGTTGTCAATTTTGTCCATTTCTTGATGTCAGGGTCAGGGACCAAAGACAACACACAAACGAATTGGTATGATTCTAGACCTAAATTTTTATTTAAAAAAAAATCTGCTGTTTCAAAGAAAAGTGCAATACGGAGGCGATCAAAATATATGAAACAGCTAATTCTTTTATTAATAACCGAACGCAGGGGGGTTCAAAATCGTGTAGTGAATTCATGGTAACCGGTTTCATGTGCCTAATATACATTCAGCAGAATGCGGTCGGATACGCGCGCATCCGTTCCGCTGCTCTCTGATGCGTGCCAACGCGCGACGTCAGGAGTAAATCTTCCTTTAGTACAAATAATCTGCCACTCATCTTTTCACGATCTCTTTGACAATACTTTCAAAACCAACAAGTTTTGTTTCATATATTTACTAATTCTTTTATACTCTCCCACAGAGCCGCCATAGAAGAAGGCAAGTGCATATTCTACAACATCCGCAACTTCGTGCGCTTCCAGCTGTCCACGTCTATCGCCGCACTATCGCTGATTGCGCTCGCCACGCTCATGGGCATACCCAACCCGCTCAACGCTATGCAGATACTGTGGATCAATATTATTATGGACGGTAAGATACTACGTTTTAATTATTTGGTGAAACATCACAGAGATGGGTACCGATCATCGTCATCCTACTTTTATTTCAATTTGTTTGAGGTTGGCGCAGCATGTCTTCTTCAAACTCAAACTCAAATAATTTATTTCAGTTAAACCATTTCAGGCACTTTTGAATTGTCAACATTTTAAATAGTCGGTCAGTTAGTAGTGAGAGAGAGAGTGAGTGAGAGAGAGAGTGAGAGAGAGTGAGTGAGAGAGAGAGAGTGAGTGAGAGAGAGAGTGAGTGAGAGTGAGAGAGTGAGTGAGAGAGAGTGAGTGAGAGAGAGTGAGCGAGAGTGAGAGAGAGTGAGAGAGAGAGTGAGAGAGAGAGTGAGTGAGAGGGAGAGAGTGTGAGAGTGTGAGAGAGAGAGTGAGAGAGAGAGATAGAGAGTGAGTGACAGATAGTGAGTGAGAGAGTGAGCGAGAGAGTGAGAGAAAGTGTGAGTGAGAGAGAGTGAGATACAGTGAGTGAGAGAGAGTGACAGAAAGTGTGAGAGAGAGAGTGAGTGAGAGAGTTAGAGAGTGAGAGAGAGAGAGTTACTGAGAGTGAGAGGGAGAGTGTGAGTGAGTGAGAGTGAGTGACAGACAGTGAGTTAGAGAGAGTGAGCGAGCGAGAGAGAGAGTGAGTGAGAGAGGGAGTGAGAGAGTTAGTGAGTGAGAGAGTGAGTGAGAGTGAGTTAGTGAGAGAGAGGGAGAGAGAGTTAGCGAGAGAGAGGGAGAGAGAGTGAGTGAGAGAGAGGGAGAGAGAGTGAGTGAGAGAGAGGGAGAGAGAGTGAGTGAGAGAGAGTTAGTGAGAGAGGGAGAGAGTGAGTGAGAGAGAGAGAGTGAGAGTGAGTGACAGAGAGTGAGTGGGAGTGAGTGAGATAGTGTGAGAGAGTGAGTGAGAGAGTGAGTGAGAGAGAGTGAGCGAGAGAGAGAGTGAGCGAGTGTGTTTGAGAGAGAGTGAGAGAGATTGTGAGAGACAGTGAGAGTGTGAGAGAGAGAGTGAGAGAGAGAGATAGAGAGTGAGTGACAGATAGTGAGTGAGAGAGAGTGAGAGAGTGTGAGTGAGAGAGAGTGAGTGACAGATAGTGAGTGAGAGAGAGTTAGAGAGTGTGAGTGAGAGAGAGAGTGAGAGACAGTGAGTTAGAGAGAGTGAGCGAGAGAGAGTGAGCAAGAGAGAGTGAGAGAGTTAGTGAGTGAGAGAGTGAGTGAGAGTTAGTGTGAGAGAGAGGGAGAGAGAGTGATTGAGAGAGAGTGAGTGAGTTAGTGAGTGAGAGAAAGTGTGAGTGAGAGAGAGTGATTGAGAGAGAGTGAGTGAGAGAGTGAGTGAGAGAGTTAGAGAGAGAGTTAGAGAGTGAGAGAGAGAGTTAGTGAGAGAGTGAGAGGGAGAGTGTGAGTGAGTGAGTGACAGTGAGTGAGTGACAGAGAGTGAGTGGGAGTGAGTGAGTGAGATAGTGATTGAGAGAGAGTGTGAGTGAGAGACAGTGAGTTAGAGAGAGTGAGTGAGAGAGTTAGAGAGTGAGAGAGAGAGAGTTACTGAGAGTGAGAGGGAGAGTGAGTGTGAGAGAGAGGGAGAGAGAGTGATTGAGAGAGAGTGAGTGAGTTAGTGAGTGAGAGAGTGAGAGGGAGAGTGTGAGTGAGTGAGTGACAGTGAGTGAGTGACAGAGAGTGAGTGGGAGTGAGTGAGTGAGATAGTGATTGAGAGAGAGTGTGAGTGAGAGACAGTGAGTTAGAGAGAGTGAGTGAGAGAGTTAGAGAGTGAGAGAGAGAGAGTTACTGAGAGTGAGAGGGAGAGTGAGTGAGTGAGAGTGAGTGACAGACAGTGAGTTAGAGAGAGTGAGCGAGCGAGAGAGAGAGCGAGAGAGAGAGTGAGTGAGAGAGGGAGTGAGAGAGGGAGTGAGAGAGTTAGTGAGTGAGAGAGTGAGTGAGAGAGAGTTAGTGAGAGAGAGGGAGAGAGAGTTAGTGAGAGAGAGGGAGAGAGAGTGAGTGAGAGAGAGTTAGTGAGAGAGGGAGAGAGTGAGTGAGAGAGAGAGAGTGAGAGTGAGTGACAGAGAGTGAGTGGGAGTGAGTGAGATAGTGTGAGAGAGTGAGTGAGAGAGTGTGAGTGAGAGAGAGTGAGCGAGAGAGAATGTGAGAGAGAGTGAGAGTGTGAGAGAGAGAGTGAGAGAGAGAGATAGAGAGTTAGTGACAGATAGTGAGTGAGAGAGTGTGAGTGAGAGAGAGTGAGTGACAGATAGTGAGTGAGAGAGAGTGAGAGAGTGAGTGAGAGAGAGAGTGAGAGACAGTGAGTTAGAGAGAGTGAGCAAGAGAGAGTGACAGAGTTAGTGAGTGAGAGAGTGAGTGAGAGTTAGTGTGAGAGAGAGGGAGAGAGAGTGATTGAGAGAGAGTGAGTGAGTTAGTGAGTGAGAGAAAGTGTGAGTGAGAGAGAGTGATTGAGAGAGAGTGAGTGAGAGAGTTAGTGAGAGAGTTAGAGAGTGAGAGAGAGAGTTAGTGAGAGAGTGAGAGGGAGAGTGTGAGTGAGTGAGTGACAGTGAGTGAGTGACAGAGAGTGAGTGGGAGTGAGTGAGTGAGATAGTGATTGAGAGAGAGTGTGAGTGAGAGACAGTGAGTTAGAGGGAGTGAGCGAGAGAGAGAGTGAGCGAGAGAGAGAGTGAGCAAGAGAGAGTGAGAGTTAGTGTGTTAGTGAGAGAGAGTGGGAGAGAGAGTGAGTGAGAGAGAGTGAGTGAGTTAGTGAGTGAGAGAGTTAGTGAGAGAGAGGGAGAGAGTGAGTGAGAGGGAGAGAGTGAGTGAGAGAGAGTGACAGAGAGTGAGTGAGTGAGATAGTGATTGAGAGAGAGTGTGAGTGAGAGACAGTGAGTTAGAGAGAGTGAGTGAGAGAGTTAGAGAGTGAGAGAGAGAGAGTTACTGAGAGTGAGAGGGAGAGTGAGTGAGTGAGAGTGAGTGACAGACAGTGAGTTAGAGAGAGTGAGCGAGCGAGAGAGAGAGTGAGTGAGAGAGGGAGTGAGAGAGGGAGTGAGAGAGTTAGTGAGTGAGAGAGTGAGTGAGAGAGAGTTAGTGAGAGAGAGGGAGAGAGAGTTAGTGAGAGAGAGGGAGAGAGAGTGAGTGAGAGAGAGTTAGTGAGAGAGGGAGAGAGTGAGTGAGAGAGAGAGAGAGAGAGTGAGTGACAGAGAGTGAGTGGGAGTGAGTGAGATAGTGTGAGAGAGTGAGTGAGAGAGTGTGAGTGAGAGAGAGTGAGCGAGAGAGAGAGTGAGCGAGTGTGTTTGAGAGAGAATGTGAGAGAGAGTGAGAGTGTGAGAGAGAGAGTGAGAGAGAGAGATAGAGAGTTAGTGACAGATAGTGAGTGAGAGAGTGTGAGTGAGAGAGAGTGAGTGACAGATAGTGAGTGAGAGAGAGTGAGAGAGTGAGTGAGAGAGAGAGTGAGAGACAGTGAGTTAGAGAGAGTGAGCGAGAGAGAGTGAGCAAGAGAGAGTGACAGAGTTAGTGAGTGAGAGAGTGAGTGAGAGTTAGTGTGAGAGAGAGGGAGAGAGAGTGATTGAGAGAGAGTGAGTGAGTTAGTGAGTGAGAGAAAGTGTGAGTGAGAGAGAGTGATTGAGAGAGAGTGAGTGAGAGAGTTAGTGAGAGAGTTAGAGAGTGAGAGAGAGAGTTAGTGAGAGAGTGAGAGGGAGAGTGTGAGTGAGTGAGTGACAGTGAGTGAGTGACAGAGAGTGAGTGGGAGTGAGTGAGTGAGATAGTGATTGAGAGAGAGTGTGAGTGAGAGACAGTGAGTTAGAGGGAGTGAGCGAGAGAGAGAGTGAGCGAGAGAGAGAGTGAGCAAGAGAGAGTGAGAGTTAGTGAGTTAGTGAGAGAGAGTGGGAGAGAGAGTGAGTGAGAGAGAGTGAGTGAGTTAGTGAGTGAGAGAGTTAGTGAGAGAGAGGGAGAGAGTGAGTGAGAGGGAGGGAGTGAGTGAGAGAGAGTGACAGAGAGTGAGTGGGAGTGAGTGAGTGAGATAGTGTGAGAGAGTGAGTGAGAGAGTGAGAGACAGTGATTTAGAGAGAGTGAGCGAGAGAGAGAGTGAGCGAGAGTGTGTTTGAGAGAGAGAGTGTGAGAGAGAGATAGAGAGTGAGTGACAGATAGTGAGTGAGAGAGCGAGAGACAGTGATTGAGAGAGAGTAAGCGAGAGAGTGAGAGAAAGTGTGAGTGAGAGAGAGTGAGATACAGTGAGTGAGAGAGAGTGAGCGAGAGAGAGAGAAAGTGTGAGTGAGAGAGAGTGAGTGAGAGAGAGTGAGCGAGAGAGAGAGAAAGTGTGAGTGAGAGAGAGTGAGTGAGAGAGAGTGAGAGAGAGTGAGTGAGAGAGTTAGAGAGTGAGAGAGTTAGAGAGAGAGTGAGAGAGAGAGTGTGAGTGAGATAGTGAGTGAGAGAGTGAGAGAGTGTGAGTGAGAGAGAGTGAGAGACAGTGAGTTAGAGAGAGTGAGCGAGAGAGAGATTGAGCGAGAGAGTGTTTGAGAGAGTGAGTGAGAGAGACTGCGTGAGAGTGAGAGAGAGTGAGTGAGAGAGACTGCGTGAGAGAGAGTGAGTGAGAGAGAGATAGGGAGAGAGAGCACGCACTGCTTACAACATGGCAAAAAGTTTTTGCGTCGGGGGTTAAAAACGGTTTACCTAATGGACAGTGTATAGTATATTGTATTTGTACGTGCAGGCCCGCCCGCGCAGTCGCTGGGCGTGGAGCCGGTGGACCACTCCGTGCTGCGCCGCAGACCGCGCGACACGTCGCGGCGCATCATCTCGCGCGCGCTGCTGCTCAACGTGCTGCTGTCGGCTGCCATCATCATCGCGGGCACGCTGTGGGTGTTCAACAGAGAGGTGAGAGCTTAGCACCTCTTGAGTCACTAAGGCGCCTACAGTGCCCCCTACTATTGTACAGATACGAGCACCATTATGTCAACACTAGGAAACTTTCAATTGCGATTTTTTCGTGAGATAACGAATGCAACGTTGAAATACGACACATTACATAAACCTACGGGTTCGAAAATGCTATGTTCGTAACAACATAAAATTTCACTAAAAAATAAAGGAGTAAATCGGTTTTAAATAAAGCCGACTGTATACATACTTTTGCTCGTCGAGTGTACAGCTAAAATGCCCATGCAGTGCTACAGCGTGCACCAGTTTACATCTTTTGAGCAACTAACGGGTGATTTTTTAAGAGGTATAGGATTTGATTTAAAAAATAATCACAAAAAATTTGAAAAATTTGATGAAATCTTTATTGGAATCGATAGAACGATCAATATAATTTAATGTTTGAAGATGATTTCATGCAAATGCTGGCCGCGGCTCCGGTTTAGGTGGCCCATTCGCAAGGCCCAATTTCGGCACACTCTCTCCAACATATCAATCAGCCGGTATATCACGAATAAATGCTTCAATATTGGCTCCCAGTGCGTCAATCGTTGCTGGTTTATCCCTGTAGACATGAGCCTTAACATGGCCCCACAAGAAATAGTCCAAAGGCGTTAGATCACACGATCTAGGCGGCCAATTGACGGGCCCAAAACGTGAGATAAACTGTTCACTGAAGGCGGCTCTCAATTGGGCAATTGTTTCGCGTGCCGTGTGGCATGTGGCACCGTCTTGTTGAAACCACATGTCAGGCATGTCCAATTCTTCCATTTTGGGCAAAAAAAAAATCGCCAATCATCACACGGTAGCGCTCGCCATTCACAGTAACGTTTCGGCCATTGTCGTCTTTGAAAAAGTACGGCCCGATGATGCCACCGGCCCATAATCCACACCAAACAGTACATTTTTCGGGATGCAGTGGTAGCTCTTGCAATGCTTCTGGCTGGTCTTCACTCCAGATGCGGCAATTATGCTTATTGACATATCCATTCAACCAGAAATGAGCTTCGTCGCTGAACACAATTTTTCGATAAAAAAGTGGATCTTCCTCCAACTTTGCCAATGCCCATTCACCAAATGTTAGACGTTGTGGGAGGTCGTGTGACTTCAATTCTTGCACCAGCGGTATCTTGTAAGGTTTTACACCCAAATCCTTTCGCAAAATTTTCCACGTAGTGGAGTAACAGAGGCCCAATTGCTGCGAACGGCGGCGAATCGACATTTCACGGTCATCACTAACACTGGCGGATACAGCCGCAATATTTTCTTCGGTCCTCACTCTACGTATGCGTGTTCGTGGTTTAATGTCCAATAATGTAAACTGGGTTCGAAATTTAGTCACAAGCTTCCGAATAGCTGCCTCAGTAGGCCGACCAAACTGCCCATAAATTGGAAGAAGTGCGCGACGCACTCTCTTAACCGAGCATGTATTTTGATAGTAAAATTCAATAATTTGCAAGCGTTGTTCGTTCGTAAGTCGATTCATGGTTAAATTATAGACCAAACTGAACAAGTTTGACAATGACACAAGACACGATTCACGCGTGATCTGTTAAAAACAGTGTTGCCAAAAAGATGCCAGCAAAAAAATCACCCTTTACAAGCGCCTGACAAAATAATAAACTATTTTCTAATAATGTATGGTGACCAAAGTTTATAATAAACTACCAGATTGTTTTAAAACTCTTAACTTAAGGTCATTTAAATCTAAATTATTCAATTATCTCTTATGTAAATGCTACTACTCGACTAATGATTTTATGAATGAAATGAAAAGTTGACTTAAATATTCGAAAATAATTATATTTGGCTCTTATTACCTCTTTGACTTAATTTAATCTTTTTGACATTTCCATTCCCAATATTTGATTATTTTGCAAGTTAAATGTTATCCTAATTTTATTTAATTCCACGTTATATCTAACAAACTAACCAAAACCTTGAAAATGTATTTGTACGCTGGAAACTGCAGAATATTATGAACTTGTAAAACTATGTAACAATATTCTGACAAATAAATGAACTATTACTGTGTTGCTAAAAAACCAATTTGAAACTGAACATAGGTTTGTTTTTAACAACACCAACGCTTGATACAAAAAACCTTGAGCCTCATACATGACATAATTTCTTTCTTTCTTCTCATTCCAGATGTCAGACAACAAGATCACCCCTCGCGACACGACGATGACCTTCACCTGCTTCGTTCTCTTCGACATGTTCAACGCGCTCTCCTGTCGGTCGCAGACCAAGTCCCTGTTCCAAGTGGGACTGTTCTCCAACAAGATGTTCCTGGTGGCTGTGACCCTGAGTTTGGTGGGACAGATGCTGGTTATATATTTCCCGCCGTTGCAGAGGGTGTTCCAAACTGAGGCGTTGACTGGACATGGTATGTTGATAAATTAATTTTTGAGTTGAAAATAGCTGGTGGAGTGTACTATGTAATGTAGGTACTCTGCCTAACCTTTCGGCGAAAAAAGGCGTGATGCTATTTTATGTGTTGTAAATTAGACTTCTCATTTTGGACGTTTTCTTTGGAGAGGTGTGTATTAAAAATTTTAAATCGTCTTACGAGTGCTGACATTGGAATTACGACAGCGCACCTTACTGACTGGAATTATCCAGTCTTTCTGACTGGACTTATTACTGGAGTAAACAAGTGTGTTGTTAGTAAGGATGATGTCTACCCAGGGTGCGCTGATAGCGCTTGAGTATCGACAATCAAAGAGCCTATTTTATACACACAAAAAAATTTAGATTTTTTAAAATATTTTTCTCAATTTTTTTGTGTAATAAGTAAAACATAAAGGGATTAAGCATAAGCATAGAGGTATAAGCACGATAATTAAGAATAAAAGTAAACTGTCAAAATCGTGTTCTCACCACACACAAATTACTTCCAGACATAATATTCCTCGTCTGCCTGACATCAAGCGTATTCATAGTAAGTGAAGTCAAGAAACTGATTGAGCGAACATTGAAGAAGCGGTCCGCAGGCAAGTTCACCTCCAAGTCCCGGGACGCGATGGACTTCGTATGACACAAGCCCGACGGCAAGGCGCAATAAGTGCCCACGCTGGCCCATGCTGGGCAACAAGAGCCCACGCTGGCCCATGCTGGCGGGGCGGCCACACCAGTGGGACATGCGACGCGAGTGAACCGACCGTGTCGTTCCAATTAGGACTATTAGACATTCAAAATTTGAACGGCCCACGTAGTGTAGGTGAGGCAGGTGTGAGTGTGTCGTGTGAGAGTGAGTTGGGCGCGAGTGAGTTTCGTGCGGGCGAGTCTTGTGCGGCCGAGTCTCGTGCGGGCGAGTCTCTTGCGGGCGAGTCTCGTGCATGCGAGCCTCGAGCGAGTACTTCGTGCTTGTTCAGCGGCGCCTGCGAATGCTCCCAAGCCCCGTTCTCCATATACGACGGCAAAATCAATATTCCTATGAATTTCTAGTTATGGCCCAAAATATCGCAGTATTTTTGTGTGACACACTTTATTTATTAAGTTTTTTTTTGTCTTATTTACATTAAGTACCTAAGTGGAATTAGTGAATTTATATTTTCGACTTTTTTATGTACTAGACGAAATTGGACGTATATTTTTTTAAGTTTATTTTTAGAATTAAATGTGTGTGTCGTATATGGGAGTGCTACTTATGTGTAATAATGTTGTAAGATTATATGTAGTAGCTTGTATGTATGTAATAAATGGAAACATTCTGAGGTTGCAGAGTTTTATATCCTCTAACTTATGTTTATAGAAAGTTGTTATTATAATATATCAAATCTCATTAGATCGTTTAAATAGCATACAAAGCTCTGCAAACTTGGAGTGATTTGGAGAAGAAAACGTATTCTCTTAATATTGCATTTATATTGTGACATTTTCGTTTCTACTGACCCATACAAAAATGAACAATAGTAATTACTGAATCATTGACAGTGACAATACCAAAATCATGATATTTATGTCACACTCAAAACCAGAGTGATATCGTATAACTATGTCTAAGGTAACAAATAGTCAGTGTCATAACCGAAACCGATCGTCATATGAATATGAGGTACTCGCACGAACGCCGGTTTCGGGTTATTCCGTTTATCCACCCCAATAAAATCTACGCGGATATACGGAAACGTATATCATAGAATTCATCTTAAGCCTAGATGGATAAACGGAACGTTTAGGCTTAGGGTGGATGCTCAGAGATGCGTTTCTGCGTATCCACCTTAGGGTAGATTTTCTGGAGTGGAACGGTTAGGACACAGGAATAGACTTTTAATTATTTTGACGAATAACACGGAATAGTAAGTAAATGGATGAAACATTTTATTGCCACAACATTGGCAGTTTGGTCTCTATGGGGACTCCATTTACCACTACTTCATGTTAAGGACATCATTCCTATAACTTCAATACTAAGTATTTATTACTATAGAACAGCTAGGCACTTGCACCTGTACTTGTAACTGTATAATTATAAATCATCTAAAAATAATATTTATTTCTCATTTTAAAGTTTAGGCAATCGATGTTGCAAGTTCGCTTAGAATATTTCCACCTAGAACTATCTTTAGCTACAATAGGAATAGCGAAGTTTTAAAAATAAATATTATATAAAATTAAATGTTCTCGTTTCTATAAAACTAGTGACTATTAGAAGTACTTATAAAATATTACATAAAGTAACGGGTATATTCGTATCGTGTCGTTTACCGTTGTAAGAGAGAGATGGCGATATATAACTGATATGTATCTGTCTCACTCACACAATGTAGTTTTTTAACCTTCTTAGAATATAAAGGATTTAGCTTATTGCTATGTATAATAGCTTTAAAAGCTTTTATCTCTTGACGTCATCAATATGTATTTAATTCTACGATTTATTAGAACATTGTAACTTATTGGGTGTAGACATTTAAATTGATGTATAAACTTTTGACTACGACAGGTAATTTAGATGAGCGAGATAAATCGACTAGATTTTTAGTAATGTTTAGTCGTGTTTCGCCCCTTTAAAGTGAACTATGATACTACCCCCCATTTTTAAAAGCCTATTCAAAATCATCTGTTGTTAAGGGGGACGCGCGAGGTAGCCCGCGAAATTCTTAATCTGCAAGTCAATGTCAGGTTGTATGTTTAACAAAATATGATTATTTAAATCAACATACAACTTAACACTGACCTGCATTTTGCTAAAAACGTAAAAAATATTGAACTTTGCTGGTTACCCTGGCGCTTCCCCCTTAAATCGCGTGCAAATGTGATCCTTTGGTATTGGTGGTTGGTGTTGGTTGTTGATGCTTTAGTCAATCGATCACGGCAGCTTACATAATATGTGAAAACAGATTCAGTGAAGAAATCTTCGAAAATAGAGGGGGGAATAACTCTATTAGACGATGAAACTATAATCGATATAATTATATAGTGTCATTCATTGCAATTTTGACTTGCATTGTAGAGAGGACTATGTGGACCATAGAAAATAATATTAATCAGCTGACTTTTATATTATAATAATGCATCTTATATCACCATACGATATCTTCTGCGTTAGACGCATAATATGTAATAATGAATAAAATCTAAGTAGTTTGTGTTACATACTACCCAAAGGGGAATTTGATGTTCTAAATTATAAAAAATGTATCCTTCGTTTGAGTAGCAAATAAATTGATATTAAATATTTCATATTTGTAGTTTATGGTATTATCATCTGTCACTTATATAACTAAGGGAAGGAATTTGTGAAAAAAATTACACCCGGTTTCTGACGGCTGATACTGTCAAACTCTTGTTACTTGCTGTCAGGGGGTGCTACCCATTTGTTCGGCATACCCGGCCGGCAAAATCGAATATCTGTAATACATATGTTCGGGAAAAAGTAGCTCGACTTGTGTCGACCCGAACATGACTCAGCGAGGGTAGATGCCGAACGGGAGTTTGCCAATCAGAATGAGCCGAACAAAAGATATAATTAGGAACAAATTCGAGGCGGCTTTGTTGTTCAACAAATACCTGCCGAATTGAAAGTGCCGACCCGAACAAATCTGTAGTACCCCTTATTTACAGTCTGAAATAAAAACACCCAATCAAAATAAAACCACTTGTAAAGAGTTAGACATTTTTTGTGTTGAACAACACTTTAGAAACCGGGTGTTCATGATTGGAATATATAACGGTCTAACATTGTCTTTTCTTAGAAAAAGAGAAAGACATTCGTGCAAATCATGGAAAAAAGACAAGGACTTAAGTGTTAGAGTGAAAAAAAAGCGTGGTTTGTCTATGTAATCGGTTCGCTGTAATATTGCTTATGGTGCAGCTTAATATTGTGTAGTTAAAAATAAATTGAAAGTATTCTTATTATATCCTTATGTCGTATAAATTAATGTTCATAAACTATCCATTTATGATATCTACTTGTGAAATTTTTTAACATCAACGTGAATCGGAATTATAATGTTGTGTCATATTTATAGAGACACAGCTTTTATTACTGGCTGTATTTTTGGGAACGTTTTTAGGAATTGTCAATATTTATGTATCAGCCAGTAATGAACCCCCCTCCTCTCACCAGAGGAGGTCTGTGTCCCAACAGTGGGAACATTATAGGCTTATTATGTTATGTAAGTAGGAAATTCCCAAAAATGTCCTCGAAAGTCATTAGGTCGTATAAAGATCAATATTACAATTCTGATTGTACAAAAGTATGTTCCCTTGAAATAATTTCGTTTGGGAGTGTGTGTTGGCTGTGATAATCAATGATATGGCCCCGGATGATATTACAAGGTTTTATTATACTTATATCCGTTCTTTCGTGTATACTATATCAAACGTTAGTGGACGTCGCGGTCATCAAACGTGGGAGCGAGACGACAAGAGATCAGTATAGATAATATCATATACTATATATTCGCTGTCCTACTCGCACGTTTTATGACCTCTACTGTCAAATGTTGGCGTTTAATATAACAATTTTACTGGCGCGTAAAACTATGATATATATATATATAACGTCCTTTAGTATTTTTAAATGACATTTTTGTGTATCACAATTTACCAATATTCGATTATTTTTGTTGATTTCTGTCTGACATGGTGCTTGGTAGCCTGTATGGAAGTTGACACTATTTATTGTATTCCTATCCAAATGAATTAATTTTTATTGTGTATTTTGACTGCTAGAAACAGATTTGAGTGTCGGTGACAGTGAGTTGACAAGGGAATATAGTCCTAATGTCGTATCAATAAAGTACAAAATACCGTTGTCAAGGGGCCGTATTATGACGTGTTAGACATTTTTTTGCAGTGTGGGTGTAGATGGGGGCTATACAAGACACAATAGCACCATCGATGTTTACTGGTTTTAGTACTACATAATACGGCTCCAAGTAAACTATCTAGCCAGTTTCTGGGCTGAAATGGGCGGTGCATGCGTCCCGAGCTACAATACTATGAGTCGGGACCAAAACGTGTTCTGATTATGTCAAAAAAAGGAATCAAAACAAAAAAAAAAAAACAATATCAACATGAATCATCATTTGACTATTTCCCAACTATATTGTGGTCCGCTTCCAATCTAACCAGATGCAGTTGAATACCAGTATTTTACATGGAGCGACTGCCTATCTGACCTCCACAACCCTGTTACTGTCCACTGTCATCGATATCATCAAATCCTCTTCTAGCTACATAACATTTATCAATCTAAAAAAAAATGTGAGCCTAATATCTATTAGCGGAATAACGTTACATGATGTTATAATATGTGTTAGTGAATGTATCCCTTTTATTCTTAGTTAAATTATTATGAAATCGTATCAAACTTCGGTTTTTAAGCATTTATGATCTTCAACACGACTTTTGAACTACTAACCACGAAAACGGTTTTATTTTTTTTAAATCATAAAGTACATTATTTACCATTTTGGTTATGTTGTATTAAGTGAGTTGTCAAATTGTCAAATATTTTCGTAATTAGAGGGTACACGTTATTCAAAAGTCGTGTGTCTGTATGAAATCGAAGTGATAGTATGAAATCTTTTCCATGTGATCCCGAGTCTTATCTGTAAGTTTGTGTCTCTGCGAATTATATTGTCTCATAGCTGTCGTACTACTAAAGCGGTAATGCGTCTAGCGAGTAACGAATAAAAAGCGCTTCAATCGATAAATTGTAGTTTTCTTGCTGCTTTTGCTGACAATTGCCGTTAAAAATATTTCGCATTATGACATAAGTAACACCAGCCCTTTGCTTAGACATCAATCTTAGTCGATTAAAAAATATCGACTACTTTATTCGCTAGACGTGTCCCCTCACTATTCATAAGATATTCGATGTTTTAAACTACCTACAACCCGCAAGAGTTAACTTGGGACTTCGCTCGGATGACGAAAGCGCCCGGAACTGAGGCGTCGATCGCCATAGGAGCCGCTCTGGTCTCAAATCAACGCTTGCAGGTCGTACAAGTAAATGTAAAGTAGGGATTGACTCTCTGTAGTATTAAGGCACTTAGGGCATTTCGATGAGACGTAGGAGGTTACAAATTTTAATGTATTTGACATTATAAAAAAAATATTATATGTAATATCAATTGATTGATCAAAATATTTGTAGTCTTTTATAAGGTTGGGTGGGGCTGCAATTTTTGCGATGCCAGTGAGAAAAAACACCAGTCCTACGAAATAATTGTTTTGTGTCCGTGTGAGTAAGCGCTAAAACTATTAAAATAGGTGTCAAAATGCGTAGTCACGCGATGCCGTCGTAATCTTTTCATCTACATAATGTTCAGTGATGTCCTTAAAAGTCCAGTGATGTTGCATGTCACTCGTAGGACATTGGTTACAGCTTTTGCACAATAATTTGTGCAAACTTGTGCAAAAATATTGCGTGCGCCCTACTCACACGAAACGCAAAGCTGTATGGACGGTTTTAAACTGTCACTAAAATTTAAGACATCAATGTCGCAATGATTTCAGTCTCAGTCAATAATTTTGTATTCTAAATACATCTCTCAAACTGTTTTCACCTCTTTGTAAAATAGTGAAATTGTGGAATCAATCGGTTAATTAATGGTATAGTTTACAGTTGAATTGGCGTTTACACTGTTTAGGGTAGATTTACGAACGAACGATCTGTAAAAGTTTTGATATTTTACCTTAAACCTGTATGGATTCAAAGTATCTAAATAAATAAGGTAATTAAAAACAGTGTTAATTACGATATTTTTTTAACTTCAATCGCGGGCGTTTTTATTTATAAATATCCAGACGTATCTCACTTTTTACCATTTGGCCATACAATTTTATTTATTTCATACGATTTCATCAAACTCAAAATGCACATAATATTGAGCATTCCACTTCGCTTTTCTCTCTAAACAGTGTGACCAGCCCTCAAAATGATTAATAGTCAAATAATGTTATAGTATCGTATAGCGAGGGAATCTAATGTCTTAGCTATACGGACAGACATGTACACCGTGCAAATAAAAATAGTCCCAAATGTGGATAAGTCTTTTATTTATCTCCTTTTCCTGTGCTCCATGTCCATAAAATAAATACATCAATAAGATAGCAAGCCTAATCTACATTCGCGATTTATTTGGCAAAAATGTTAACAAATATGAATTTATGGAAAAATAACTTTAATTCCTACACGATAAAGTTCAGTTTACGCTACAACTTCAAACATTTCTATAACATTTTCAATAGTGCTAGTCTCTCTGAAATCAACTTAACTGCCATTAAAATAAAGTTGATATTTGTTTGATTTGAAATAACATCAATTTGAAACAAGTTTGAATAGACTAGGTTGAGATTGAGAATCTTCTTACATAGATGTTTAAAAAAAAATTGTGTATAGCGAACAGCCGACCTATTCTGTAAATATCTCACCATGAAAATTAGGTGAAGTGAGCTGTCATTCCACCTCATGGGGATTGACACTATTGACACACTTCACTCGTGTGGCTGACTGGCAGAGCCACCAACAGCACTTCAAGCTCAGATCACCTAAGTTGTCACGGTGATTTTTTTTACATAATACACTCGCGAGCAATGAAAAAGTTCCAGTGACAAAGCACCAAATTGCTCCTAAACGGGAAAGGCTAGCTTAATGACGCCGTCTGCAATATTGAAGTACATTTAACAGCGCATCAGAATATTACCAACTAAAAACGTAAATATTGTGTTCAAAATTGGCTTTCGGGTGACTATGATTTCCTTTTGTGTTTGTTTTTATTAGCTGTAAGTCCTCCATGTACTAAAATAAAAATAAAATAAAATGTCTTAGGACTTTAGGAGATATTAAGGTGTTTGTCGGCATTTTGAG
Organism: Apamea sordens; assembly: GCA_945859715.1. NCBI lineage: Eukaryota > Metazoa > Arthropoda > Insecta > Lepidoptera > Noctuidae > Apamea > Apamea sordens. Next base: position 17,438,823 of record OX244001.1, read on the forward strand.
GGTGGAACTTTTTCATTGCTCGGCAGTGTAGATCGGCTGATTTTTTGATCGAATCTAGTATTCGTCTTATCAAGATAAGGGGTCTGACTACTTGTCACTGTCAGAACCGGGGCTTTTGTCATTATCAGTTGTCTTACTTCATAATAATTAGAAGAAAAGCAACAGGAACACTGGGCCAGCGTGGTAGATTATGGCGCAAGACATGTGTTCCAGCAATAAGAACATTACATAATGCTTTATGTGGTGATTGATAAAGAATAATAAAAAAAAAACAAATTAGTCGTTTGGTGGCTTTACCAGAAAGATCATTTTTATTGAGTATTCCTTGGTTAATATTTTTATTCTAGCTTTTTTGAATAACAATGTGTTCAATAACAGACACCGGTCGCATGAAATCTCCAAGCTTTTGTAGCACGGTACATGTTTATTCAAACCGCAATTTGCGCCAGTTAAACACATTTCTGTTTAGTAATAGCCTGACCTTGTTTTAAGCTGTACAGTTGTAAACAGCGGGCCGTGACGGCCATCGGATAGGTTGTTGATCTATCACTTCCCTTCCCTTTCTGTTCAAAGTGGATTGAAGATTTTTATGTGGAGCCTGGCATACCTACAGTGTCCGTCATTTTGCTATTGTTTCAAAATGGCGGCCACGCATGAAACCTGTATAAATCGATAGCTGACATCAATGCGAACAGAAAAAGTAGGCAAATTCAAAAAATATGGACATGATCAACTTTAAACGTTAATATTTCGGAAACGTGGAACGAAAACTTTACGGGGTTTGGTCTTATTATGTTTTCTGTTAACATTGATGTCAGCTATCGATTTATATAGGTAAAATGCGTGGCCGCCATTATGAAAAAAAAAACAAAACTTGAGAGGTGTCAAGGGACACCCGGATGGAACGAAGTATAACTGGCTTGCTTTCTATAAGAGAGGGATAGAGAGACAGACAGAGAAACTCGCGCACGCCGCACGGCTTACAACTATAGCAAAAAGTGTCGTTCCACTTTTGGTCTTAATTTTTTCCGTCTAATAAGGAACTTCGTTCCAACAAAATGGCGGATAGTAGGTATGGCACGGGCCTTCAAAGCAATTGAACACGGAAAGGCAAATACTACTAACCCTACTTAAAAAGACCTAGTAAACAATTCAGTCGGAGTCTCTAAAAAAAATCTAAGATATTAAAACTATCACAGCGCAACAACTTTGACGTAATCCACCAGCAATTGAGGCTCGTTCCAGGTGTCGAACCAGGCGTTCATGTCCTGCCAGAAGTTGAGGAGTGCTTTCCTGCTGGGGTTGGTCCAGGGTTTAGGGCGGTCGTTCACGGTCTTCACACCGTCGGGAAACTCGGTGATGCTGCCTGCTCCCAATCCCAGGGTTATGTAGAACTGGGGACATCGGATTAAAGGAGTAAGTACTTGTCAATTAGGTAAGTACAGAGGCCAGCAAATCAAGCTACCCGAAACTGTCAACTTTTCCCAATCAACTTTGAACTTAATGCTTTAGCGATAAAGTTGAAAATATTTTGAAGAAATTTGACAGATTGTAGTAGCTTGATGTGCTGGGCGTCTGTACCTAGAGTACTTCACCACTTTATGAAAATGCCCGTTCACACACCGGACAATCACCGTCTCACAATTACAGGTGTTTTGGAAACTGACTGGCAACTTTTCGTCACCCATCGTACTCTCCAGAGCTGCGACTTCCTTATTTTTTTTGCGGAATTTGGATAAGTTTTTACAGGGGAAAATTGTTTACTCCGATAGGCAATTAAACGATTATAAAAATAAAAGTTTTGTTTTTCTAAATAAAACGGTAAGAACCTACAGATCTTGTATCGCTATTTGTATCTGCATCTGCTGATATTGTATCATTGTCGAAATCACAGGGATATTTATTTTAGTTGCAATAAGGTTGCTAATAAGTTGCTGCTGTCAGCGGGAAAATAATTGTGAAAGGACTGGAATACTTACATGATCATCGAACGGCGCCATCTTGGTTCCCATCTGTAGCAAAGTGCGCGGGAGTTGTGAACATTCTGCAGGGAAGCGACCGCGCAGTCCACTCGCCGTCGGCTCAACTCGGGCCCACTCCACTCCGTCCACCGATAGCGTTATGCGATCTGTAAGAAATATTCCTTTTAGATCCCTAGAAGTAGCATTACCTGTATCCTGAAAGTAGTGGTGGAGAGTGCTTACGGGAGTAAGGACTCAAAATGCCTCAAAACAGGCAACCTGCCTCGGACATTTAATTCCTTGTGTGTTACTGATAAATGATTTGATTTTGTCAGCCCTAAGTAGTTTAACTAGATAAGTATAAATGGTGTGGACAGCACTACTTAAGTATAAATGGTGTGGAAAAATCAGTGGTGCGACAAACGAGAAAAAAAATCCTGTTTGTCATACTGGTGTGATAATCTGGTGTGACTACGAGTCGGTAAGGGTTTGTACAAACACTTCTTTTTACACGTCAATCATATTTTAAAACTAGATGAGGTCGTTACTGGTGTTGATTGTGTGTTTTGTATTACAGTTATACCTAAGGTATATTTTTTCACTAACAAGATGGATTATATAGGGTGGCAGGGACATCGACGCGCAAACTGTAACCATGTCGCAATTTCGTTTTCGTTTAAGTTTCGAGTCGCAATTTTTCAACAGTTATAAAAAAAAAATGTTCTGTTTCTAAAAGTGCAATCTACGCGGTCAAAATGTATGGAACAGCAAACATACCGGGAAGTTCTATCTGACCTATTACCTGCCATTCAAAAGTAATCCTATGGACTTAAAAGTGCTGTGATCGGAATACCGAACACAATCGAATTGCTGCCGGTTTCGTCATTCCGCGGTCTTAAACGGTATTTTAATTTGTATAATTTAAGTTTGTGTTCACCTGGTGCCCATCGGACTGAATAGTCGTGGTAATCGTCTCCCCAGAGTCCATTCATCATCATTCTGCTGTTTATTAAAGTATCATGGCATTGGAAGTCCATGATGGGTCCACCGAAGAGAACCTAGAACCAAAGAAAGGATTATTAAGATCAGAAAATAATATGTTTGAGTTGAGAGCATTTGATTGGGTGGCAAACAAGCAGACGGACAAGCTGATGGTAATTTAACCGCCACCCAAGAACATCTTTAAAAAAAATGTGTACATCAGCAAGAATTCACATTTAATTGTCAACAATCTTTGTTCCAAAATAATGTCGTTCCTTCCTCGTGGTCAAACTTAGTAGTCAAACTGATTTGACCACGAGGAATTTTAACATTCTTCGTGGTCAAACTGTAACTATTATAACCTCTTTGAACATACTGTATACGATGTAGTCTTATTGTACAGGGAAAAATAAATATAAAAAAGAGAGAGAGAGAGAGAGACAGACAGAGAAACACGCGCACGCCGCTCGGCTTACAACTATAGCAAAAAGAGTCGTTCCAACTTTTGATCTTAATTTTTTCCGTCTAGCCCCCTTTCGCAACGCGTTAAGGAACTTCGTTCCAACAATGGTATTTCTGTGTCACTTGTATTATTTTCCTGTCTTGTTTGCATTTGCATTTCATGTTCAAATAATTAGGGACTTTTCTGCACTTACATATTTTTAATATGGACATAAAATACATAAAGCGTAAAAGAGGAACGGTATTGTTATTCAGTGGACGGCCTATAAACTGCGGACGTACAAAAATGGATCCACATTCTGGACTTGCAGTCGTCTTAAAAAAGAAAAGTGTCGGGGGTCTATTACTCTGAAGGTAAAAAAATTACACATTAAGTGTTGTTTCACGAGGCACGCTGCCCGTGGGACTTGCGTTTGCCATAGGCGAAGTGTAGCTGGAGAGCTTATGACGAATTAGGGGAGATGTCTCCTGTAACAAACTCAACTTGAGGTTGTTACAGGACCACGGCTGCCAACATTAAATGCTGAAAGGTACATTCGTGAGTGCTTGCTTAGAACCTCACGTGATACCATACGCGGACTATGTGGGCCCAAATTTCCTTTTTATGCATGATAATGCAAGAGCCCATGCGGCCGGCATCGTCAGGGAATATCTTCGGGATGTGAATATTACAGTTATGGACTGGCCAGCCAGAAGCCCAGACATGAACCCCATTGAGCACATGTGGGATGAGCTAAAAAAACGTGTTAGGGCTCGTCAGCCAGTTGCCCAGACGATGCAGGAGTTGAAAACTGCCATAGAAGAGGAATGGGAGATGATCCCTCAAAATTTCATAGAGCGGTTGATAAACTCTATGCCTAATCGTATGAGAGCTGTGGTAGATACCCATGGAGGCAACACGCGTTATTAAATTAAACCTTTATTTGATAAAACATGTTTTTTATTCAAAAATCAATTGCCTTTAACAAGGCGCATATCCGACTTGTTAGGCGTAGCTCCATGTCGTATGGAATGAAATTTTGAATTCAAATTTAAAACAATACGATCGAAAAAGATGGTAAAATGTATCAGGTTTAAAACTGCATCAACAGTTTTTGTTCAATCTAGCAATCATATTTCGGTAGGGGCCATCGAAACCTAAACTCTAAGGTGGGCCAATAGATGTGTCCAGAAGTGTATATATTATTTTCGATGATTAAATCACGATAGAATAATTGATCGCCAAAAATTTTTCACGTGGACTTCGAAACAGCTTCAAGCAATGCACTATTACAAATTTTTCCTAACGTCCAAATTGTAAACTGATTTTATCATTTCTCAAACAGCCAATGGCGAAGAGCAAAGAAATTGAAATTGAAAAGTAATAATAATAATAATATCCCTGGACATTTCACACAGCGCCATCTAGTCCCAAGCTAAGCAACCTAATGCTTGTGTTATGGTAACAAGATGACTGATAAACTATTTATATACATGTTTTTTTTTTTTTGTAAATACATACATATTATAGATAGAAAAACACCCAGACTCGGAACAAATACATGTAGGTCATACAAATACTTGTTCCGTGCGGGAATCGAACCCGCGACACGCAGCGCAGCAGTCAATCGCTTAGCCACTGCGCCAACCGTGCCGTCCGTGCGTGTGTGAAAGGAGAGTTGTTGGCTTATGTGCTGTACTCGCCTTATTACCTGAAGACAAAATAGAGGAAGGATGGGAGTATATTAAATTTGATAGTCCCAACACCGCGAAATGTGAAAAATATTTAAAATATTTCGAGACTACATGGATGAAGAAGAAAACATTTAAAAACTAATGGTCCGTATATGGTCAGCGACATCGTACAAATAATATAGTTGAATCATGGAATGGACAACTGAACAAATCGATGAAACGACATCATCCAATCACGGTTGCTCGTTTACTGGCAACTTTATTGAAAAAAGAAAATACTGATCCAAAACCATATCCTCGACGCCAAGAACAAATATTCCGAGACGAATTCATGATAAAGTGTCAAATGGAATTTATACATAGCGATATAGGTGTAGGTTACTTTTTAAATAAATTATGTTAAACGAAACTTTTGAAACTACACAGGGTGTAATTTGTTTATAAATTTGATAGTTTGACCACGAAGAATGTTAAAATTCCTCGTGGTCAAATCAGTTTGACGGTTCCTTCCTCGTGGTCAAACTTAGTAGTCAAACTGATTTGACCACGAGGAATTTTAACATTCTTCGTGGTCAAACTATCAAATTTATAAACAAATTACACCCTGTGTAGTTTCAAAAGTTTCGTTTAACATAATTTATTTAAAAAGTAACCTACACCTATATCGCTATGTATAAATTCCATTTGACACTTTATCATGAATTCGTCTCGGAATATTTGTTCTTGGCGTCGAGGATATGGTTTTGGATCAGTATTTTCTTTTTTCAATAAAGTTGCCAGTAAACGAGCAACCGTGATTGGATGATGTCGTTTCATCGATTTGTTCAGTTGTCCATTCCATGATTCAACTATATTATTTGTACGATGTCGCTGACCATATACGGACCATTAGTTTTTAAATGTTTTCTTCTTCATCCATGTAGTCTCGAAATATTTTAAATATTTTTCACATTTCGCGGTGTTGGTACTATCAAATTTAATATACTCCCATCCTTCCTCTATTTTGTCTTCAGGTAATAAGGCGAGTACAGCACATAAGCCAACAACTCTCCTTTCACACACGCACGGACGGCACGGTTGGCGCAGTGGCTAAGCGATTGACTGCTGCGCTGCGTGTCGCGGGTTCGATTCCCGCACGGAACAAGTATTTGTATGACCTACATGTATTTGTTCCGAGTCTGGGTGTTTTTCTATCTATAATATGTATGTATTTACAAAAAAAAAAAAAACATGTATATAAATAGTTTATCAGTCATCTTGTTACCATAACACAAGCATTAGGGAGATTGTTCTTTGCTCTTCGCCATTGGCTGTTTGAGAAATGATAAAATCAGTTTACAATTTGGACGTTAGGAAAAATTTGTAATAGTGCATTGCTTGAAGCTGTTTCGAAGTCCACGTGAAAAATTTTTGGCGATCAATTATTCTATCGTGATTTAATCATCGAAAATAATATATACACTTCTGGACACATCTATTGGCCCACCTTAGAGTTTAGGTTTCGATGGCCCCTACCGAAATATGATTGCTAGATTGAACAAAAACTGTTGATGCAGTTTTAAACCTGATACATTTTACCATCTTTTTCGATCGTATTGTTTTAAATTTGAATTCAAAATTTCATTCCATACGACATGGAGCTACGCCTAACAAGTCGGATATGCGCCTTGTTAAAGGCAATTGATTTTTGAATAAAAAACATGTTTTATCAAATAAAGGTTTAATTTAATAACGCGTGTTGCCTCCATGGGTATCTACCACAGCTCTCATACGATTAGGCATAGAGTTTATCAACCGCTCTATGAAATTTTGAGGGATCATCTCCCATTCCTCTTCTATGGCAGTTTTCAACTCCTGCATCGTCTGGGCAACTGGCTGACGAGCCCTAACACGTTTTTTTAGCTCATCCCACATGTGCTCAATGGGGTTCATGTCTGGGCTTCTGGCTGGCCAGTCCATAACTGTAATATTCACATCCCGAAGATATTCCCTGACGATGCCGGCCGCATGGGCTCTTGCATTATCATGCATAAAAAGGAAATTTGGGCCCACATAGTCCGCGTATGGTATCACGTGAGGTTCTAAGCAAGCACTCACGAATGTATCTTTCAGCATTTAATGTTGGCAGCCGTGGTCCTGTAACAACCTCAAGTTGAGTTTGTTACAGGAGACATCTCCCCTAATTCGTCATCAGCTCTCCAGCTACACTTCGCCTATGGCAAACGCAAGTCCCACGGGCAGCGTGCCTCGTGAAACAACACTTAATGTGTAATTTTTTTACCTTCAGAGTAATAGACCCCCGACACTTTTCTTTTTTAAGACGACTGCAAGTCCAGAATGTGGATCCATTTTTGTACGTCCGCAGTTTATAGGCCGTCCACTGAATAACAATACCGTTCCTCTTTTACGCTTTATGTATTTTATGTCCATATTAAAAATATGTAAGTGCAGAAAAGTCCCTAATTATTTGAACATGAAATGCAAATGCAAACAAGACAGGAAAATAATACAAGTGACACAGAAATACCATTGTTGGAACGAAGTTCCTTAACGCGTTGCGAAAGGGGGCTAGACGGAAAAAATTAAGATCAAAAGTTGGAACGACTCTTTTTGCTATAGTTGTAAGCCGAGCGGCGTGCGCGTGTTTCTCTGTCTGTCTCTCTCTCTCTCTCTTTTTTATATTTATTTTTCCCTGTACAATAAGACTACATCGTATACAGTATGTTCAAAGAGGTTATATAGTTACAGTTTGACCACGAAGAATGTTAAAATTCCTCGTGGTCAAATCAGTTTGACTACTAAGTTTGACCACGAGGAAGGAACGAATAATGTAGAGTATTAATATTTAGCCACAAAACATATTACACATTGGGAATTTAATTATAGTTAAATATTAATACAGTATTATGTAACATAGGAAGTGAATGATAGCGTGGCGGTTGACAGAGGAGAATGGAAGAAAAAAACGTGTTGCGCCGACCACAAGTAACATGGGATAAGGGCAGGAAGATGATGATGATGACAGTAGTATGTAACACCAATAGACAATCAAGTGAATTCTTGTAGATTCATATTTTTGAGTCTTACCAAAGGAATCGGAATCTCATTACTGTACCAAAGGAATTGCTGTTGCAATCTCAGAGATAGGTACAATTGATGTTCCCCATGCCTCATGTACCAGTTCTAACTCCAGTAGCAATGCTGCTTGACGTGATATCGTGGTGGTACTAAGAGCTACGTAATATGAGGGGTTGCAAAACTGTACCTTATTCGAATAGTCAGAAGAACCACTGGTGAGCTCCCTGTTGCCTCTAGCAGACGCTATTTTGAGCACTCCAGAATTGTAAACGCTTCCGTATTTCTGCATGAATGACTCCAAGAGAATTTCTGGAAGAAAATAAAAGCGGATAGGTTTTACTTTTATTGTAATTACATCATCATCATCTGCCTAGCCTTTTCCCAACTATGTTGGGGTCAGCTTCCAGTCTAACCGGATGCAGCTGAATATTTTACATGGAGCGACTGCCTATCTGACCTCCACAACCCAGTTACTGGGTAATACGATATCCCTTGGTAAAACTGGTTGTCAGACTTTCGGGCTACTGACGACCCGTAACGACCACCACGAATGACAGCCGGGACCAACGGCTCAACGTGCTATCCGTGGCACAGAGAGGTCTTGGTAATCTAAGATGGTCACCCATCCACGGATCAACCGCTGCAAGCGTAGCTTAACCTGGTCGATCTGTCTGCCTTTTATGGAATAGCTACCGACGCCAGCACATTAAGCTACTAGAATCTGTCAAATTTCTTTAACAGATTCAACTTTATCGCTAAAGCATTAGCGTTCAAGGTTGATTGGGAAAATTTGACAGGTTCGGGTAGCTAGACCTGCTGGCATCTGTACATGCTTGATGCTATTTTATGTACAAATAAGTACTTATATACTGTACCTGGATATAACCAGTCTCCTTGCGGCAGCTTGGCTCTAACGGTGACAGTTCCATAGGTGAACGCGAAGCCTTTGCTCGTGATCTTGCCACTGACGATGGGCGGCAAGATGTCTGCGCCCGTCGCCTGCTTCACGCAGGCCTCGGCTGTTGATGTACATCTGGAAAAGGTAGAAAGAAATCATAATTATACAGTGACAAACCTTATGACCGACGGCATGTCCCATCGGCAAAAATTACGAACTTTTATACAAAGTTTCATCCGCTGTTAAACCCATTTAGGGGATGAATTTTTAAAAATCCTTCCTAAGTGCTCACCTTCGTTGTTTGGCGTTGCGTTGTCTGTCAGTGAATTTATGATTTTTATTAAGTACCTAAGTAATTCGTTTTAGCCAGCCTGTTGAACGACTGGTGCCTAAAAAGCATTACGTCGGTCGCTGTATTTGTGAGATGTAGGACAGCAGGTGAGAGCTTGCTTATATTGTGGCTGCAATTGCTAGATAATTCATGCACATTTTTAACTCCAGCACAATCCATAGGAAATTATAAAAAAAAGTCTTAGATTATTGGGCGAAATTGTGGTTACTTTTTACCAAAAGCTTAGTCATACACTATAATGAAAAGTTATTGGCCAACCAAAGCGGTTCCGTTTTTAATACTTCAAGGTTGTTCTTTCTAAGTTTTCTCTACTTCTATCTATAGCCGAACTCATTCCATTCAATTGTAGGTGTACCTATAGCTTGACCAAAACCGCTGTACCGCGCCTTAGGTATGTGCGCGGCGAGACGGGGGGGCAGTGCACGCCGCTCATTCGTCATCGCTCACGGCGTCCCGCCCCCCGCCTCGCCGCGCTTTCCTCCCGCCTCGCCGCGCATTCCTAAGGCGCGGTACAGCAGTTTCGGTCAAACTATAACAAAATAGCCAACAATTATTATTCGACTTACCCACTAAACAGATTAATGGAGCCGGTGTAGATGGACTCATCAGTGAACCCTGGCAGTCTCTGCTGCAGCTTGGGTGAGATGCGCAGCTTTCCGTCTGACACCGACACCGTCGGGTCGGACGCTAGGCGCTGGTATGACACGAATGGGAAGTTCTGTGAACATGCACAATATTATCCTTGATAAAATACAGAATTTTAAGGTTTCCAAATTGATGGGTAAGGTTAAAATAATAGATAATATAGATAACAATATTATAAATGTAAAAGTTTGTATGGATGGATGGATGTTTGTTACACTTTCACGCAAAAACTACTGAACAGATTTGGATGTTTGGCACACAGATGGTTTATAACAAGGATTAACATATAGGATACCTTTTATCCCGATATTCCTACGGGATCGAAACTTATGCGGGTGAAACCGCGGGACGTAGTTAGTGATAGATAATTTGGTTAATTGTTATCACAAGCTGTAAGAAAAAGCCTCGCTGGTTTAGTGGTTGCAAGAGCTTATAGTGTAAGGTCCTGGGGGCCTACTCCGAAGTGCAAAGTGCGAATGTTCGGATCGGACCGACACATAGCCGATACCTATTATTGAAAAATGCGAAAAAAGTTCGGATCGGCTCAGTTGGGTCGGGACCATAGTCAATATTCGAAAGAGTGTAGGAGTGTAGGATCGGAACCGACCGAACCAAATAGTAACTTCATAGCAGGAAACAGTCGAACATTCGGCCGATACTACTTCGGAGTAGACCCCCAGGTTTCGTTGCCCAGGTCGCGCTCGGGCAAAGTGTTATTGAGTTTTTCCATCAGGAATTTCTCAGCAGCAGCCTGAAGTCAGAATTTGTGCCCGGTTTATGGCAATAGATGCGGCCCTCGCCGCCACCGGCTATTATATGGGGTCTAAACATAACTGGCGAAATGTGGGGACTGTAGGTGTATCTGTCGCCGCTAACTGGTTTTATCAGCAATTTAGTTAACCGCCTAGCCTTTTAACTAAGCGGCGGCCGTTCAACTGATGGCTTGAATGATATTCAATAAATTATAGCTTAGGTTGGAACTGTGAACCAATCACCTGAGAGCCGAATTGGTCGCAGTAACAAAGCCAGGGCACCCCGACCAAATGGGTTAGGTTAGAACTGTGATCAACCTCTTGCGAGCCGAGAGAGCGAAGCGAGGCGAGCAGTGCGAGCACCACTTCCAAAGGCCAGGCGGATGACTAAACGGCTAATTTAATCAGTTGACTGCGACATATCTACCATCTGCCCAACCATTCGGGGAAAACAGGCGTGATCTTGTTATGAAAAGGTAGGGAAGGTAAAGGTGCTATTTTCGTTGATACAGTACGGAAGCCCAATTAGGTACCTATAACGTAGGTTTTTTTTCCAATTGCCACCGCAAGGCTGTGAATAGTCAACGTACAATAGGTTCTAAATACATGTCAGTCCAGTCCTCGATCTCGTTTCAGCCGTTAACATAGTAATAAAATTAAAGTGTGTCAGTAAGAAAATCAATAAGTTAGGTACAGACGCCAGCAGGTCAAGCTACCCGAAACTGTCAAATTTTCCCAATCAACCTTGAACCTTAACGCTTTAGCGATAAAGTTGAAAATATATTAAAGAAATTTGACAGATTGTAGTAGCTTGATGTGCAATACTAGTCTGTACAATACTATTTAGGTAGGTAAGTTTTAACATTGTATACCTAATGCACAATCAGGTAATACCTAGGTGTTATTATTTCCTGTTATCTCGATTAACTTTTAGAGTAAAATCGTACCTAAACATGTTAATCCCCTTTTCCCCTAAGAAAATCCTATAGTAGATGACAGATATCACACAACCATTATTTATCATAAAACAAATTAAGTTTCTAAAGGTAAAATTAATAACCTATTATTATCAGATCTCGCTAAAACCTCAACGCAAGACACTGAGTCAGCAAATAAAAAGTCCCTCGATGGAGTCATTAACAGGTTTCAAGAAGTGAGGGTGACGTAGGATCCTGCGGTCAGTGACCCTGACCAGAATGCGGGGCAGTTAAGTTTTGCAGTATGCAGGTCAAGTAATTTTGGTTTACAGTTAGGAATATCCTTAGGCATAATGTGACTGTTTCGTGTAAAACGACTGATAGGTGTGGAACACTAAATTGAAGAGCTTAAACCGTGAAAAGCATCATCACCTCATGATTACACACTGCGGACAACAATTACTGAAGATAATTATTTTCTGGGTATACACAGAAACTCTGTTTTTCGTAAAAACAGGACTTTAGTCTGAAGTCGTCATCGGAAAATAGAATTCTGTAATACCGGAATTTTAACAGGTAGGTACTGCTCAATCTGCCACACATTATCCCGGAAACTGTCGAAGTCCTCCATGAATATCGTCTGACCGGCGCAGGCGCTTCCTCCGCGCACCTTCGTCACTGTTGGCTTGCATTCTGTAGTGGCAGGGCCGGTGGTGGTGTCCGGACTGGAGGACCGGTCTTCAAGTGCTGGAAATGGAGATAAAAACAGTTGAATAACATGACATTCGATAATAATAATATAATAAATAAAGAAATATAATAAAATAATTTATTTTCGTAAAACATGGTTATACAATGGTGTTAAGTATAGATCAGAGTGACACAAACATGTTTAGCTAAAATAAAACATAGCATGCAAAAATTTAATGTTATAGGGTAATTATAATTAAGTAAGTACAGACGCCAGCATATCAAGCAACTACAATCTGTCAAATTTCTTTAATAGACGCCAGCAGGTCAAGCTACCCGAAACTGTCAAATTTTCCCAATCAACCTTGAACCTTAATACTTTAGTGACAAATTTGAAAATCTATTAAAGAAGTTTGACAGATTGTAGTAGCTTGATGTGCTGGCGTCTGTACCAGCCTATTATTGTCCCACAGCAGGGGGCCTACTCCGAAGTGCAAAGTGCGAATGTTCGGATCGGACCGACACATTGCCGAACCGAATATTATTGAAAAATGCGAAAAAAGTTCGGATCGGCTCAGTTGGGTCGGGACCATAGTCAATATTCGAAAGAGTGTAGCAGTGTAGGATCGGAACCGACCGAACCAATTAGTAACTTCGTAGCAGGAAACGGCCGAACATTCGGCCGATACTACTTCGGAGTAGACCCCCAGGGCTATAGCCTCTTCTCAAACAGAGAAGGCATGTGCATTGACTACCACGCTTGCTCAAGACTGGTTGGCGATTTTAGACAGATAGTGACGGATAGAAAAGCATAATTAGCCTTTAATGTTCTCACTGTTGAGACACAAGCCTTTTGTCCTAATCCTATCCTATTCTACTTAATATCATGTTATCACACTAATATTATAAAGGCGAACGTTTGCGAGGATGGATGGATGGTTGTTTGTTACTCTTTCACGCAAAAACTACTGAATGGACTTTGATGAAACTTTACAGTAATATAGCTTATACATCAGAATAACACATGGAATACTTTTTATCTCGATATTCTCATGAGATCGACACTTATGCGGGTGAAACCGCGGGGTGCTGCTAGTAATCCCGCTAATATTATAAACGCGAAAATTTGTGAGGATGGATGGATGGATGTTTGTTACACTTTTACGGAAAAACTACTGAATTGATTATGATTAAACTTTACAGTAATATAGCTTATACATCAGAATAACATAGGATAATCGATCGATCGCCATTTATGCTGGTGAGACTGCAGGGCGCTGCTAGTGTTATAAACGCGGAAGTTTGTCAGGATGGATGGATAGATGTTTGTTACTCTTTTACGCAAAAACTACTGAATGGATTATGATGAAACTTTACAGTAATATAGCTTATGCATCAGAATAACACATAGAATACTTTTTATCCCGATATTCTCATGAGATCGACACTTATGCGCGTGAAACCGCGGGGCACTGCTAATAGTTAATTAAAAAGGAACCAACCAGTAACAGTGTAGCTCTGTTTATCCTTGATGTACCCAGCCCTGTCAGCCGACACCACGACGTAGTAGTTGATGATGTCGCCAACCTTCAGCTCTAGATTGGGATCCTCAACGGTCCACCTTCCATTCTTGGCCTGGATCACTTCTCCTGTGATGGCTCCCACGTCCCTGTCCCCTATTGGACGGTTCACGTTGCCTTGGAACACGAACAGGCTGACTTTTGGTGCATCTAGATGGGCAGAATTTGGGAAAAAATGATTAATAATATAATAATAATATCCCTGGACATTTCACATAGCGCCATCTAGTCCCAAGCTAAGCAACCTAATGCTTGTGTTATGGTAACAAGATGGCTGATAAATTACTTATATACATTTTTTTTGGTATTAGATTTAGTATTAAACGTTTTGACATCGATTAATAACATCAGCCTATGATTGTCCCACTGCTGGGCAAAGGCATCTTCTCATACAGAGAAGGCACGAGCATTGATCACCACACTTGCTGAAGACGGCGATGTGAAGCGTGAAGTTGGCGGTTTTGAACGTGTTCGAATGGTAAGAATTTTTCAACAATTAGTAGACATTGTACCTATGCTATTATCCAGCCTAGTTCCCAGTATTATCCAGACTACTTAGTTCAAAAGTAACAAACACCGCGAAACTGAATGAACCTTTTTTTTTTGTGGATGGGAAATCATCAAATGAACCCCCCGCTCTGGGTGGAGCGGAAGGGAGTGTCAGACTCTTACTGACTAAAACCCACCCGTGTTCCTGCCTTAGCCCTTTATGTTCCAGGGCAGCGGTAACCCTTTCGGACAATCCCGCTACCCAACTGAATGAACCTCAGTCTATAAATCATTGGATTCATTGCAATGAATCGTGCGATCAGTATGATAGCGCGATTTTGAATACGATCGAGCACGACTGGGAGCTTCGTTTTCGTAGATTTTTTGCAAGAACTACGAAGTACGATTAGGTACCTATTCATTTTTTCTTTTTTCAGTGTGTGTCTATTTAACTAACTAACAACACCTACTTTTTGTATAGACGTCAGCACATCAAGCTACTACAATCTGTCAAATTTCTTAAATTTATTTTCAACTTTATCGCTAAAGCATTAGGTTCAAGGTTGATTGGGAAAATTTGACAGTTTCGGGTAGCTTGACCTGCTAGCGTTTGTAACTATAGTAGGTATTATTGATAACGGACGTGTTATGCTAGCGTATTGACCTTAAGAAGGTATGTTTTGGAAGTTATAATAAGCAAGATAAATAGCGGGGAATCACATTTTTTGTTATTCTTTTCAGATAACCGTGACGAGTGTCAACTTTTTTGTGTGCAAATAACTATGTATGTAGTAGATAAGCAAGTTTCGTATGTACTACGTAGGTTACACAGCTTGTACTTTTTACCCGACTACGGCGGAGAAAAAAGGAGGGTTATCGTCGAGAATCATGTGCTGAATTTATGGTTATAGTTACTGTATAATGAATGTTTACAAAATGTTGTTAAATATTTGACAGCATTTTAGTAGATAACGATGGAGTCTTTTCCCCGGTCTTCTCCATATGAACTTCTACCTTTTGGAAGCAACTAGAATCAATACTATTTTTTTGTTAATATTGACGTGCAAAAGTGCCTTTTTTGTGCTTATTTGAAATCAATGATTTAACTTTGACGTCAACTTTCCAAGTTTAGTCTATAAATATACCTCTCAAATGTTTAGTTCAAGAAATAGTAAAGTTTGTCAACTCTTTATCATCTTTCAACCAAGAGGTCACTGATAAACATACTTTAAAACACCAGACATATAAACTAAAACAATTACTTCTACGTACCTGGTATAGATGCCCTAAATCCTCTGGGTTTTAGAGCTTGAATAGTCACATCTGGTATTTGATACTGAGCACATATCGTTTCTATAAAAATAAACAGAGTTACGAACGACGCGACACGTCTGCTCCGGTGGGCAGTCATTTTGTTACTGAATGTTAATGACGTTTTTTGCAAGACATGGCTGTATATTTTATTATTGTATGACTCAGATAATGTCATCGCTTGAATTTTTTTCATTAGTGAGAAGTCTTTGTTTTGTGAGTTTTTTTTCTAAGCCATTGCTGGTTCATATCGCTAAGTTTGATGTCGGAAGTTGGTGCCTGTGATTTTTTAAATAAATGCTTGTAACAAAATTTCCTATAAATAAACGGATCATCCTTTATCTATGCAATGATCTCCATTAAGTTTAGGTAATCATACCTGACGATGACGATGCTACTGGCTTCCTAATAAAATCTTAGTCAGTCGCATTTATGATTTAATTGGTCATACCTGTTGTCATGTCGTCGCATAATCTCGTCGTTTCTGGACCCGCTTCTCCATACAGGCTGGTACCTACTAATGAGTACAGGATCAATACATGGTAACCTGTTGGTGATGCTTTATGTGCATATACGATTAAATATTTGGGATTGTTTTCCTGTAAGTGAACTGGAAATTTCATAAGGTCGTTACGGGGAACCTGAAGCCTGAAAGTCTGACAGTCAGTCTTACCAAGGGGTAACGTGTTACCCAGTTGCTCCATTCAGAATACTGGTATTCAGCTGCATCCAGCTAGACTGGAAGCCGACCCCAACATAGTTGGGACAAAGCTGGGTAGATTGATTGTTTTCCTGTGAACGAAGAATCTCCATCTAGAAAGTGCCCATTTGCTATATTCGTAAAGAATGATGCCGATTGGACGTCGTTAAAAACGGGATTTAAGACCTTTTCCTTTGTATTTATTTAATTTAAATAAAATGTAAAGTAATCCTTGAGATAATAATAATAATATCCCTGGACATTTCACACAGCGCCATCTAGTCCCAAGCTAAGCAACCTAATGCTTGTTTTATGGTAACAAGATGGCTGATAAACTACATATATACATTTTTTTTTTTGTAAATACATACATACTATACCTACATAGAAAATTACCCAGACTCGGAACAAATACATGTAGGATGTAGGAGATGAAAATTATATAATAGGATGTAGGTTACTGTTACTATAGGCATGTATCCCACTGCTGGGCAAACGAACAGAGGTCCACATTAGCATTGAAACTCATGGGTAGAGGCCTTTGCCCAGCAAGATGAAGGTATACTTACTTTCTTTTTAATATAATTCTTCTGCTTCTGCGTAGCATTCTTGTCAGAGCGGTCGTGGTCCTCGTGTAGTTTCTTGTATAGGAGCTGATGTGATTCGGCTCACGATTTCACGCCACCAACCAACTCTAATTATTTTATGATGTTTCCTTGTTTTCCTTCTCTTCCAAAAAATTGATTATCTATCTATCATATCTATACTGGTGATACTATTGTTATGATGCTATTTTTCCTGTAGGGGGGAGTCAGTGGTGTCCTGAAATACAGGCCACGGCTTAGTTTAGGCACCTGGAAGACTAGTGTCTTAGTTTAGGCACCAGTCTCCCACAAATAAACATTGTAATATCGTAATTATTATATTTCCGTTTTTAAGTTTTGGTTGATGGATGTTATATGTGGAAGAAACTAAACATTTTTATTATTAAAATTTATTATTATATTACTACCTACCATTTCTTTGCAGTTTTTCAATCCTATTATCCTCAACCCAAGATAAATGAATCTTCGTACAAAGGCGATACCTACCTACATCTGTTCTAGTGTGTGTGTGTGATAACCTTCGCCCCATTAATATTTATAGCTTTAATTAAAAAAACAGCATTCCAGTATTTCTGTATAAATTACGAGTTTTACGATGATGTCCATTATTCTAGCATAACAAGATAAGCGTACGAATTAGCGAGAAACGATTTATTTATATTCAATATGAGGAAAACTGCAAAATCGAGTCACAGTTTATGGGTGATTTCAATGCATTAGCTGTAAGCTGCATGATTTAAATAAGTTGGTAGGTATAAGACGAATAGAGGGGCCCGTGGCTAAATAATAACAGCCACACAGGTCGATCAATCAAGTTAAGCTACGCTAGGCGCGGTTGGTCTGTGGATGGGTGACCATCTTTACATACCGAAGCTCCTCCGTGCCTCGGAAAGCACGTTAAGCCGTTGGTCCCGGCTGTCATTCGTGGATCTTTGACAGGCGTTACGGGTAATCAGAACCCTAAAAGTCTGACAACCAGTCTTACCAAGGGGTATCGTATTACCCAGTAACTGGGTTGTGGAGGTCAAATAGGCAGTCACTCCATGTAAAATACTGGTATTCAGCTGCATCCGGTTAGACTGGAAGCCGACCCCAACATAGTTGGGAAAAGGCTAGGCAGATGATGATGAGGTATATGACGAATGAATTTAGGAACATTCACGGAAATAATTAAAATACAATAAATATAAGCATAAGCGTTCAGCCTATAATGTTCCTACAGCTGGGACGCAGGTCTCCTCTTGGTGAGAAGGAGTGGGCCGTAATCCACCACGCGGGCCCAGTGCGGGTTGGTAGATGTCACATGTCTTCGAATTTTTGGTTCTAGGTCATGTCGGTTTCCTCACGATGTTTACAAAAAAAGGATGGAGGCAAAATTGGAAGGTAAAAAAAAAAACTGTTTAAATTGCTTCCAGAAACTGGATATTATGATTGCTTGTGTGACCTTTTGTCAACCTTTCCTTATTCGGGCTGGTTTCTGATCTTCATAGCTATGTTATGACAGTCAAAACAGTCAGTGAGAACTGTCCTTATCTTGTGGTCGCCAGCGCAACCGTTACCGTGGTCCTGTGGTTCGATTTTCAGGTCGAGCAGATCGGAGTCAGAGGTTAGCGGTGTGAACCTCGGAAACCACGTAAAGCCGTTGGTCCTGTGCCTGATCTCTTCCCACGGGTGTCGTAAAGCAGTCCCATTGGACTATGAGGGTGACGGAAGAGAGAGAGTGCACCTGTGTCTGCGCGCACAATTGTGGACTATATAGGTCCCATTAAAATAGGTGGACAAACTTTTAGAAATCATTCAGACCACCAAAATAAGGACAATGGCAATGGTAAAAAAATATATGAGAAAAACGCATTAGATACTTACAATTAAAATAATCAGCTAACAAAAATACACTTATAAATGTTGGTTACCCAATGCATAAACACATCCCTCCATTGTCTTTAAAATTGTGATGCGAGCATGCGTGCAGCGGGGCGCGAGTGCAAGTACCTACCCATAATGGATGGATGTGTTTAATCATTTTAATCAGTGTATTTTTTTTGCTTGAATATCTGGTTAGACGTACTGAGCGCTCGCGCTGTAGTAAAATTTGTCCATCTATTTTAATTGGACCCTGTATATCTCCTGCGTGGATGGCCATATATCCGCTGAGTTTGGCTGCCAGGGCCAAAATTCGTAAAACCAACATTTTTGTCAGAAGGAAAGCAGTAAAAGTCAATTTAAAGGTAAAAAATATTTATTTTATCTTAAAGTCAGGCACTTGCAGACTCCGTATGAAGAGATTTTTGCATCTGAAAGAAACATAAACAACTTTAATTACTTTATCATTATCATATCAGCCGAAAGACCTCCTGCATAGCTAAGTATTCACAATCAATTGATACGCTTCCGTGCCGAATCAAACATCAATCAATGTTAACAAAAGAGTCCTCTAAAAGCTGTTAACAAATCTTTTGTCAGCTCACTTCACTTTTGTTTTCACGGTGCGATTTTTACAGAATACACTTTCCAAATCAACAATTCGTATAGGTCACGTGAAGCTTACCTTCTACAGAGCATAAACCCTGACGTAATCCACCTCCAGGGCGCTGGTATCATCATACCAGGTGGAGGACCATTGGTCGCGAGCGTTCCAGAAGTTCAGCATGGCCTTGGTGCCGCGGTTGTACCACGGTTTGCCTGTGGCGTCAGGAAACTCGTGGACACCACCCACGTTAATGCCCAGGGAGACGTAGAACTGAGGAGACGAGAATTGTTGGTGAAAATACGTTTTTTATAATTCAATTATCCTTTTAACAGAATCCTATAGAACTAATAGTTTGATCTGAAGACCAATTCCTGTAAATTAAAACGTTCAAAATCTAGGCGCATTTTCATCTCAGCGACAATCAATGTCAAAAACTTGTCAAAATGTAGGGAAATTAGAGGCATTCATGACAGACTGAGACTGAGATCAGACTGTGAACGTTCTTAAAATTACGAGAATTGCCCGTCAGGTTTTCATAACAGAATCTAAAATACCTAATTATTCGAATCGTCTTATTAAGTGAAATCGGTATATTAGCATTGGAAAAACCAGTAAGCTTATAAAATGAAAATAAGTTCTAATTCCGTCACAGAATAGAAGTGGCTTACAGTTACATTTTCAACGAAAAAGATTCACAGCTTTATCTAATAAACACTCATCTCATACCACACTAGCCGGTCTATTCTGCAAAAATATCATCGTGAAAACTTATGTGAAGTGAGCTGTCAATAGTGTCATTACTTTCACTTTTTGAATTTCCTGAGCTTGACCCAAATAAAAAAAAATTCTTTCTTTCTAGCATCATCGGTTCGGCTTACAGTCTAACCAGATGCAGCTGAATATCAGTATTTTACACGAAGCGACTCCTTTTCTTTCTTTCTGGTGTAATGACAGTTCACTTCACCTAAGTTTTAATGGTGAGATTTACAGAATAGCACCGCAGAAGTCACCCCTCTAGTCTCCAATCTGGAATTCGTACCTTGAGCCCCAAGATACAGACTAACTTTCTAGTTTGCGGTTCACTGGCAAATACTACGTTTTAACCTCATCATCTGCTTCACCTTTTTTTTTTGAGGATGGGAAATCATCAAATGACCCCTCGCGCTCTGGGTGGAGCAGAAGGGAGTGTCAGACTCTTACTGACTAAAACCCGCCCGTGGTCCTTCCAGGGCAGCGGTAACCCTTTCGGACGATCCCGCTACCCTGGCAGGCTTCGGCCCTATCGGGCCCCGTCAATCTTGCTGACATCTCTTTGAGGCGCGCGTGGAACACATACACGCCATCCGGCACGGGCCTGGTCCTGATCGGACGGTGAGTTACCCATTACTCTCCGCCCGCAGGCCCGATCTGCTTCACCTTGTCCCAACTATCTTGGGGCTGGCTTCCAGTCTAACCGGATACAGCTACCAGTGTTTTACATGGAGCGACTGCCTATCTGACCTCTGGGCTTCTGACGAGCCGTAACGACTTTCCACGAATGACAACCGGGACCAACAGCTTAACGTGTTTTCCGAGTCACGAAGGGGTCTTGGTATGTACAAATGGTCACCCATCTACTGAACAACCACGGCAAGTGTAGCTTAACCTAATCGATCGACCATTGTAACCTAAGGAGGTAATATTTAAGCTGTCTTATGTTAACCTATGAACCTGCTTAGTGCTTACTGTATTACCTGGACGGTGGACTATTTTCTATTTTGATGTACTGACCAGTTCATCG
The DNA here is from genome assembly GCA_945859715.1 of Apamea sordens. Lineage (NCBI taxonomy): Eukaryota > Metazoa > Arthropoda > Insecta > Lepidoptera > Noctuidae > Apamea > Apamea sordens. The sequence goes on from OX244001.1 coordinate 17,460,168, forward strand.
AAGGGTGCCATGACAGTTCCCTTGAGCCACTGCGCGGCTGCGACCACACTGCTGTCGGCGGCACTCTTGTAAAACCCTTCTGATGGAGGATTCACTTCGCCATACTTCTCGCCATCAACGAACAGAGAGATACCATCTAGAAGAAAAATGAAGATATTTTTAATCTATTGCTTCCTGCGACCCAAAAGCTGTCTTTAACCTTGGCCAGCGGTTAAGCATTGCCATACAACGGGCAATGCCATCAGTCTCTTGGGTACTTTACCACTACCAGTCGACAGTGATGTGGAGGAGTGTTTCGACCCCATATTTTAGTTTGTTAATAGCTTTAGTTTGTTAGCCTACAGTCCCACGTGTGGGCAAAGGCCTCCCCTTGTTTCTTCTTTCTTCTAAACCTCCCTGTCTTGTGCGATCTCTGGCCATGTTGACCCTGCCATACCTCCTTACCATATCGTCACACTACCTTCACCATGGCCTACCTCGACGGCGATGTCCTGCCTTTAGTTTCTCAGCTTTAGTTAAGTTAGGATATTGTATTTTAATTTAATTAATGACTTAATTATCGGTTGTTATTTACGTATCTAAATTTAATTTTGATTCCACTTATTGGTTTGATAAAGCTTCTGTGTGCACACAATAAATTAAATCCTAAAGAAAAATTGGGCGATAATTTGCTAAGCAGGATTATTTTTGTCATTAGTTCAGTACCTACTAAACGCTGCCCCAATAAATAATGATTGATTTTTCATCATTACTCTGTGATAGGTCAGAAACTAGCTCTTGTGAAGAGTTATACTGAAGATCGCTTTAAAGGTAGGTATAAAATATAAATTAATCACCTGGTCTCCACTCCAATGAGTAATTGTGGAACTCTTTGCTCCAAAGGTCAGATCCCGCCTTCTCCTGCAAAAACTTAGATCTGGAACAGAACAAAGAGTTTTTTATAAACAGCATCATCTTTTTGGGTACCTACCAAAGGGGGACCTGTATGGTGTACCTACAATAATTTCGCTAGGCGTGTTTATGGGTTTACTTGGGATCCGAATTCAATATATAGGTAGCTACTGAAAATTTCCCATTTGAAACCCCATCATTATCACTCTACCAGAATCCAAAGCGCAGCAAATCAACGCCGTTATCAATCTTAAAGAATACTTGTTAGTGTAATGAAATGTAATGGAGCAATACTGGCCCAAAGATGAATTAAGTGTCAGTAGTAAGCAGAGGTGGCTCAGTGGTAACGTAGGGCCGTTACTTACGAGTCATAGGTCGTGGGTTCGAACCCAGGTAGGCGCTTTACTTTGTGTAAATAATTTCATCACTGCTCTCTTAACGGTGAAGGAAAAGTAGGAAAACATCGTGAGGAAACAAAAACATCTATCAACCCGCACTGGGCCCGCGTGGTGGATTACGGCCCACTCCCTCTCGAAGAGCCTGTGTCCCAGCAGTGGGAACATTATAGGCTGATTTTGCAACTTAATAAAGTTGACAAAAAAAAAACTACTGGTACTTTAAGCTGTTGGGGGAGTATGGATTTTATTCGCTTCTCTCTTCAACTCCCAAATTAAACTAAACAGCTACCAACCTATAAGGTTCAGAGTCGCACAGGATGGGTCCCGCGTACAACTTCTTGGCGAACTCTGCGTTGCCCTTGACGGTTGCTATGCGCAGGAGTCCTGACGCGTAGTTACGAGCGCCGTAGACGAAGTCACGAGGCTCAAGTTGGATTGCTAGAAATAAACGCCGTTATTAAGAAATCATTTAAATTGGTTTAGAACTTTTTGAAAAAGTCGCAAAAATACAAATATCACTTTTTTTAAGTCGGTTAAAATAAGGTTTACTTTTTTTCCCCTTCAACTTGAAGGTTGAAGGGACAAACGTCCTGCCAGGGTCGCAGATTATTCGAAAGAGTTACCGGGGTCCCTGACATAGGATCTGAAGAAACACGGGTGGGTTTTAGTCAGTCTGACATGCCTTCTTCTTCTCCTGCTCCGCCCAGAGCGGGAGAAGTTATTTGATGATTTCCCACCCAAAAAATAAGGGTGCAAACGTGCATCCATATTTTACGTATTATGTTTAAAGGGCTGCTCTGGGTAGCCTGCAAACTTAAAATTTTCCTACTGACTATTTCTTGAAATATCAATCTATAGGATTATATGAACTTAGAAGGTTGTATTGACGATTTTAATGATTATAATTCTGTAAATACATAGTTACTTGTTACGCTCGCGAATCATATTCTAATAAACATTCAACATGACACTGATCTGTAAATTGTAAAAAAACTTAAGAATATTTACATTTCGCGGGCTACTCTGACACTTCCCCCTTAACACTTTGCGGGACACTAAACGCTCCCAGACGTCATAATAATAAAACTTCTATTGTGTCTCGTTCAAAGTCCTTCAACTGATTAAGTTCCTTGTAATAGGTGATCTCAACAGAAGGTTTCACGTGCACTGAGATGAGGGAAGGCAAGCCTTGGACTTACCAAACCGATCAGCACCCTAATTGCGTAACACACGATCAATCGGAATCGGTTTAATTTTGACAGTTCAACAACATTCATTGCGTTATTTACGTGTTGAGCAGATAAATTTTTCGAACTTATGAAGCACTGGATTAGCAGTTTGCTTCAAAATGATTCTGATTCCGATTGATTGGGTGTTACGCAATTAGGGTGCTGTACTGTTTAGCTGTGTTAATGTGATCTTAATGGGCAGTTATATGAAAGTAGCTAATCGCTTAGGACAATGGAATATAGACAAAAAACCTCCAAGGTACGTGAAATTGGGTTCACCCAGAATAATTCCAAACTCAGCTGTCACAGTCATGACTGCTTGACCAAAGAAACAATCAGAAGCAATATTCGTAGTCAAACTTTACCTGGGTAAATCCAGTCTCCGAAAGGCATCTTTGCGCTGATCTCGACCCTGCCGTACTTAAAGGCGAACTTGTTCTTGGTGGTGATCTTGGAGGTAATGATGGGTGGCAGTATCTGAGGACCAGAAGCCTCCCGGGAACAGTCCATCGTGCCAATGGTACCGGTGCATCTGGGGGTAACGAGAAATTGGGTTTTTAGGTAGAAGAATATCTCAGTCAGTCAGTCTGTCCCAGCCACCTTCTTTAGGTCGTCCGTCCATCTAGCTGGGGGGCGTCCCACACTACGCTTGCCGATACGCGGTCTCCACTCCAGGACTCGTCTGCTCCACCGGCCATCGGTCCTTCGACAAACATGGCCAGCCCACTGCCACTTCAGTTTGCTTACTCTGCAAGCTATGCAATATAGAATAGCTGATGTCGTGTTCAAAATACAAACAAGCAAGGAGGCTAACTGTCCAGGGGGGAGATGTCCATTTAAGGACGGCACGGTTGGCGCAGTGGTTAAGCGATTGACTATGCTGCGCTACGTGTCGCGGGTTCGATTCCCGCACGGAATAAATATTTGTATGGCCTATAAGTACCTAGTTGTTCCGGGTCTGGCTGCGTGTGTATTTGAGTCAACGCAACCACGATACAGGAGAAAATCCTAGTGTGGGGCAAAATAAAAAAAAAAGTATGTTGAGGAGGCTTTTATGTAATTCTGTTCAAAAACAATATACCGAAAACAAAATGATTCTATCACCTTACAAAAACATACAATGCGAAACTGCGCTCAACGGCACATCTGTGTAAGTAAGTATATTGAGAAAAACATCTTTTCCTGATATAGTAAAAACTTTATGTGATGCGAACAGGAAAATCGGTTACCCTCGTCGTTTTACTCATATTATTACTGCGGTAAACGATTACATCGCACGTCATGTTTTTATTCGGAATATTAAAGAAAGGAAGGAAGATAAAATAATGTTTCGTGGTTCGTAAACATACGATTTTCGTCAAAATAGGCGAACAGTATTATGGAAGGAAACATTTGAACACAATGAGACCGAAAAAGCTTTATGCTCATTGTGATTTTTTCTTTACTTAATAGTATTTGCCACATCGAAATTAATAAATAGATTAAGATTTTTGATCTTTGTATGATGTAGCAAGTAAAGTATGTATTTGAAAAGCTTTTTTCTCTTTAGGAAGATTGTTTATCCCTTTTTAGGGTTCCGTACAATGGAAATTCAGAACCCTTATAGGATCACTCGTGTCTGTCTGTCCGTCTGTCAATTTGCTCTGCATCTAATGGACCGATTCAGTTAAAATTTAAAATAAAATAAATAAATAAATATCCCTGGACATTTCACACAGCGCCATCTAGTCCCAAGCTAAGCAACCTAATGCTTGTGTTATGGTAACAAGATGGCTGATAAACTACTTATATACATTTTTTTTTTGTAAATACATACATATTATAGATAGAAAAACACCCAGACTCGGAACAAATACATGTAGGTCATACAAATATTTGTTCCGTGCGGGAATCGAACAGACAGCTGTGCTGCTGGGAAGTTTGTTCCGCCACTTCTTCTTCCCAGCGATAGCACTAGGAAGTGGTGAAGGGCGGGCGTTTTTGGGGGACTGTCTTTTGTAATTTTGACGTTCGAAAAGTGCTGACTCTCAGCCTAATTTGAATAAATGACTTTTGATTTTGATTTTGAACCCGCGACACGCAGCGCAGCAGTCAATCGCTTAACCACTGCGCCAACCGTGTCGTCAAGATTTGGTACACATATGAATTTCTGTGCCCCAAACACGGACGTGTAACGTAAATAAATGAGTTTTGAATATGGGGGTCATGAATACTTAGGAGAAAAAAAGAAATATAAAAAAAAGTTTTCAACTAGCGTTATGTTCTTGGGATAAATTCATCCCAACTATGGAACCCTTCATTGTGCGTGGTCCGATTCGCACTTGACCGGTTTTTTATTATGCGAATTATTGGCATAAGCGTTACAGATCTTTTAAATGAAACATAAAATTATTAAATTTATAAACGAATTAGTCTTACCTAGCAGTAATATCGAGCGTCTGCCTCACGAAGTCGTCTCCATACTTCGACTCTAGAGTGATCGGTTTGATGGACAGGCGTCCATCCCTCACTTGAAGGTTGCGGTCATTGAGGTACAAGTTGAATGGGAAGTCCTGGGCAAAACAAATGAAAAACATTACAATTAATTAGTACAGACGCCAGCACATCAATCTACTACTATCTGTCAAATTTGTTTAATAGATTTTCAACTTTATTCGCTAAAGCATTAAGGTTCAAGGTTGATTGGGAAAATTTGACAGTTTCGGGTAGCTCGACCTGCTGGCTTCTGTACCTACGTATTCTCTAAGTCATTTCACTTCGAAATTATGTCGATGCATGAATCCGGGATGATGTTCTAAAACAAGCGAGTTTGTTTTCGAATTGTATGCGTTTATCGAGATTCGAAGTGAATTACAGAACAGCAGTGCGATTCTGTAACCATCTCACCTACTACGAAAACTTAGGTAAAGGAGCGTGGAGTGAGCTGTCATTCCAACTAATGCTAGGGATTGACTCTATTGACAGCTCACACTAAGCTCACTTCACCTAACTTTTCACGGTGAGATTTTTACAGAATCGATCGGCTGTACTATAAAGCCGCTACCTGCTCGATGAGACAGGACATTGAGAGTGAGATTGGCGAGGCCTAAGTGCAGCAGTACCTGGTAAGTTGCTGTCGGCTGATGATCATGTCTACAGACAGCTACACTACCCCTATAACAGCTACACCAGGGCGGCCCAACCCCAGGCCCGCGGGCCTCCAACGCATTAGCATAAAAACCTCTTCAAAGTCAATGAAGTTTTTTTAGTAACTTAAACTTTTGTTTCATTTTAATATCTGGGTATTTGTTAACTAGTACCTACCATAACTGTAGGCAAGTTTTATTCACTAGATAGCCTGCCTGCTGGCGCGGAATTAAAATTATGGCCCACCTTCAAAATTGGTTGGGCAGCCCTGAGCTACACTATCCAATCAAAATAATATAGAGATCGTCTAATTTAAAATGGCACGCCCCTTCACTGCTTGTTCCATACACATTTAAAATATTTGTATAGAAATTTTAGTAGAGGGGGGTGCAATTTAAATTAGACGATCTCTACTTGGGTTCAACCTGGTACAGACGTCAGCACATCAAGCTACTACAATCTGTAAAATTTCTTTAATATTTCAACTTTATCGCTAAGGCATTAAGGTTCAAGGTTGATTGAGAAAATTTGATAGTTTCGGGTAGCTTGACCTGCTGGCGTCTGTACCACAAAATCAAAATCAAAAGTCATATAATTAAATTAAGCTGAGAATTAGCATTTTTCGAACGTCAAAATTACAAAAGACAGTCCTCCAAAAACGCCTGCCCTTCACCACTTTATCGCTGGGAAGAAGAAGTGGCGCAACAAACTCCCCAACTCCAATTGAAGTCGCTACTGACAACGTCCAACAGAACACAGTATCAATAACTTTATGCCACTCACCGGTTCCCCAGGAAACCTGATTTCAGGAGTCCAAATCTTCCCCTTTTCTATTGCAGAATTGAAGTTGTCTTCAAAAAGCAGCTGTCCCTTGCAGATAAACCCTGGTACGTTGACCTTGGACACTGATATATCACAGGGGTACTGAGCATTTTGGGCAGGGGCTGTTAACGCAGCTGGTACAGGTAACCTAGAGTCTTGTGGTGCTTGATTAGGCATATCGGCTTGCGTGGCATCGAGGGGGGTTCCATCGTCTGGGTTGACAGGGTTACCAGCTTCGTTGACGTATCCTGGAACACAAGTCAGAATTTAGGAATAGCTTGGTGGTTTTTGTTTATTTGTTGTACCTATAAATATACACTATTTAAATATGATAAATATACACTATTTAAATGGATTATTTTATGGTAGAATGGCCTATAGTGGTGACGATCGATATACAGTGGCCTTCAAAAGTTAGTTGACATTTTTCCTCCTCAGCTGTGACACACCACATTAAGATTCATAATTCTAGTTCCAAAAGTTTGAACTGATATATTGCCTTGTCTGACTATTTTTATTGACTAAGGGCTGATTTTTTTTTTTTTTTTTTCCCCAAAAGGTGGTAGCCGTAAGGCTGATCCGGGGCTACCGCACGATCTCGGGCGAGGCAGCAAGCCTCCTTGCCGGACTGCCACCATGGGATCTGGAGGCGATAGTCCTCGCGCGCCTATATGATTGGCGCGCGGCGGCACTACGCCGGGGGGAAACTCCGCATCCGCGGCAAACCGCGGCGGAGCGGACGAACCTCCGGCGCGATCTCATGGTGGCATGGAAGGAGCGACTATCGCAACCCAGCGCAGGGCACGCCACGATAGCGGCGGTAAGACCCCTCTTTGAGGAGTGGCTAGAGAGACGTCACGGCGTTCTCACCTACCGCCTGACGCAGGTCCTCTCCGGACACGGATGTTTCGGGAGGTTCCTGCACATCATCAGGCGGGAGGAGACGCCCGGGTGTCACCACTGTCAGGATCGCCCAGAAGACACGGTGGAGCATACGGTGGAGGTCTGCCCTGCTTGGGCAGAGCACCGCCGTGTCCTCGTAGAGGCGATTGGCAGCGGCGGCGACCTCTCGCGTCCGGCCCTGGTTCAAGCCATGGTCCGGGGTGAGAGGGAGTGGGAGGCAGTCACCTCCTTCTGCGAAGCAGTCATGCTAGCGAAGGAGGTGGCGGGGTGGGCGAGGGAACGCACTTTGCGCACCTCACGCCTCAGCCGCCGCGGGAGACGCTCCGGGCGTCGGGAGCCGCGTGACGACTCCCGGCCACCGTAGGCGCGGGCCTGCGGGCGGAGAGTAATGGGTAGCTCTCCGTCCGATCAGGACTAGGCCCGTGCCGGACGGCGTGTACGTGTTCCACGCGCGCCTCAAAGAGATGTCAGCAAAAGAGACGGGGCCCCATAGGGCCGAAGCCTGCCAGGGTAGCGGGAACATCTGAAAGGGTTTACCGCTGCCCTGGAACATAAAGGGCTAAGGAAGGAACACGGGTGGGTTTTAGTCAGTAAGAGTCTGACACTCCCTCCTGCTCCACCCAGAGCGGGAGGAGTCATTTGATGATTTCCCATCCTCAAAAAAAAAAAAAGGGCTGATTTTTCAATCGTCTGATAACTTTATTCGAGGAATACTTAATTTTGAAAATTTGACAGTTATTTCATACAAAAACTGTCAAACGACAATTTTATTCCTCGAATATCTGTCGTTTGTTTTTTTTATTAAAAAAATAATCAAGTATTCCCCTCAGGATAACCTGATTGTTTTTTAATTTTAAATCATAATGTGGCATTCCAGCTGAAGTGGAAAAATATCAACTAGCTTTTGGCAGCCACTGTATTTTTGCGAGGAGTGTTAGCACTTCTTGTTAGCATGTCGTTATGTTATTAGCACTATAAATATAAAAATCATGTTTTTAAAATCCTACAACGTAATTATTTAAGTTGCGTCTTACATTTAATTTTACTGAGCTGTTTAAAAACGCAAATAACTACACAAAATAAGCGATCTTGCATTTGAATAAAATGTAGGTAAAAACAAACAGTCAAACTATTAAAAAACTAAAATATTGTGTCGAAATATTCCTCCGCATCGCTGTCGACCGGCCATCATCTGCCTAGCCGACCCCAACATAGTTGGGAAAAGGCTAGGCAGATGATGATGATCGCTGTCGACCGGTAATGTATTACCCAAGAGACTGGCGGCATTGCCACGTCGTAAAATGCTTAGCCTTATTTTCAAATAGATTATTATTTATAGCCTATGTCATTCAAGGTGAATGTAGCTTTCCAATAGTGAAAGAATTTTTGAAATCGGCACAGTAGTTTACGAGTTTATTAATTATAAACATACACACAAAAATACAAATCTTTCCTCTTTATAATATTAGTATAGACTAGCGGCCCGTCCCGGCTTCGCACGGGTGGTTAAGTTTTAATAAGGATCCCTAATCTTTTCTAGCAATAAATATTAAGATTACAAAGCAAAATTACATTTGACGTGATGAAAATTTGGTAAAAGCTATCCCAGAATCTTGATGGTTGACACACTGATAAAACAAGCCATTCTGCAGAATAAAGAATAGTAAAAAAATACTCTAAAGAAAGTCCCGTTTACAAAGAAAAGATGGTTGAACGACATTCGCAGGTGCTAAGATGTTCGAAGTGAACTCTCATGTCTGTAGCCTCCCCTTGAGCTTTCAACTTAACACCTTTTGTGCTCGGGCAACTGGGAAATATCGGAGATACGGGAAAAGCATTTGTTTAAGACTAGCCATATACCCGCGAATTTGTCCACGTGATATTTGTCCACGTAATATTTGTCCACATGATATTTGTCCACGTAATATTTGTCCACGTGATATTCGTCCACGTGATATTGATCGACGTGATATTTGTCTACGTGATATTTGTCCACGTGATATTTGTCCGCGTGATATTTGTCCGCGTGATATTTTTCCGCGTGATATTTCTCGTTCCCCCGACCCATCCCGTTGAATCGCATCGCCTGTCCGCGCTACTACTTCGCTTTCGCTTAGCGTACTTTCTGACTCTTTTTGCGCGGCTCCTAAGGGTCCTAGCGTCATAGTCTATAGTCTTCCTCAACAATTAGGCAAATAGACATTTTCAAATCCGACTGATAATTTCAGAGATTAGCGAGTTCAAATAAACAAACAAACTCTTCAGTTTAATATAATCTCTTCATATAATTTTATTTAAGACAGATACGTATAATAATACGTATAGATGTTTTTAAATGTCTAGATAATGTTTAAGGAATTTTAGTGTAAATATCATCATCTGTTTATCCTTCCAACTATGTTGGGGTCAGCTTACAGTCTGACTGCCTATCGGACCTTCATAACCCAGTTACTATCCACTGTCATCGATTTGAACAAATCCATTTCTAGCTACACATCATTTATCAATTTATCTAAAAAAAGTCACCTACTGGGTATTATGATACACCGTGGTTAGACTGGTTGTCAGACTTTAGGGCTTCTGTAATGATGGTCAAAGATCTACAAAGGGCGATCAACGGCTACTATAGTCCATTTACAATAGCATTAGAAAGAAGTTAAAAAAGGTTATTTTTAATGCACACTTTGTAATAAAAGTACAATAAACATTGTTACATTACGATAGACCCCGAATTTATTATGATCTATTTTTACAGCAGCTGTCACACTTACTTGTAACCATTTTATCTATTTATCTTATGAAATGATGTGGCTTTCATTTATTTATATTATTTAACTCCAATTTAAAATTACAGTGTCAATGCTAAAAACCTAAAAGAAGCAGGGATGAACCATACCTGGAACGTTATTCGTTTCACTATAATTCTACCGAATTTAAAAATTAACGTTGGTGAAACTTCTTCATCTTCATCATCAGATGATAGTGACTAAATTAGATGATGAAGACGAAGAAATGTCACCAACGTATTGTGTTGTAAAATGTAAAATATAAAAGAAATGATTATTATTTCCATTAATCTTAATTTTTAAATCATCATTGTGATCGGTTGTTTCATTCATTCATTTTGTTGTAAGTTTGTAATGTGTGATGAAGACGTTACTATAAATAAAGCATAATTTTAAAATATTATTTTTATTTTGTTTATATTATACGTCCATATTTGATAAAACAATTTTAAATAAGGTAGATGCGCTGCAGTAGCCCGCGAAATCAGACGAATCCGGAGCAATTCTAACTTATAGGGATGTATGGGGATGTATTGGTGATTTTTAAGGTTAAAATTGTATTATTACCTACATATTTCTTATTGTCACGCATCATATTATTTTGATTAAGATACAACCTGACACTGTCCTGCAAATTGCAAAAAATGCAAGAAAATTTGAATTTCGCCAGTTGCTTTATCATAACTTTGAAATAAAATGTTTTGCATTCCTGCTTCTACGAGCCTCTTTTTTCTAATGCTATTATAAATGGAGTATAGTTAGAAATAAATAAAATAAGGACCCATTCTACGGCAGAGGTGCCTCGGCTATTATGTTAATTTAATTAACAATACCAATAAACAAAATGATTTTAAATTACCTAAGTACAAGCTCAAGCGGTTTCACCCGCATAAGCGTCCAGGCCTCCTGTCTTTTTGAGAGGGAGAGGGCCATAATTCACCACGCGGGCCCAGTGCGGGTTGGTAGACGTCACATGTCTTCGAGTTTTTGGTACTAGGGCATGCCGGTTTCCTCTCGATGTTTTCCTTCACCGTTTTGAGAGCAGTGATAATGAAATAAATTACACAAAGAAACACGCCTGGCTTGGTACCCACGACGTCCAACTCAGAAGTCAGGGACGTTACTACTGGGTAATTACCAGTTAATAATAAAAGAAAAATGTATCTGCTAGAATAAATTAAATTAAGTATATTATGTTCACATACATAATAATATATGGAAATTTATAAGCAGGAAAATATCTGTGCTAAAGTATTACTGATTAACTGCAATATTGTACGTTCGTGACCTTTCGATATACTTATCGAAACTTAATAGGTTGCTATCTATATAATTTAATAAGACACTTACTACTACACTATCTATCTATATACTATCTACATGCATGCATATCAGTTCTTGATTTTATTTTCAGAGAAATGAGAAGATTATCATTTACCTATACAAGGTGGCAGGGACATCGACGCGCAAACTGTAACCATGGATTAAGCACATGAGTTAAGACCCCATAGCGTAGAAATTTTTTGTGGGTCCTTATTTCCTTATAATCCTTTATTTTTGAATGAAATTGTATGTTGCTACGAACATAGTATTTTCGGACCCATAGGTTTTTGCAATGTGTCGTTTTTCGTTCTGTTTTCGTTATTTCACGCAAAAATAGCTATTGAAAGTTTCCAAGTGTTGACATATAGTGCTCGTGACTGTACATTACACCTATGTGTACAAATAAATTTGAATTTGTCAACATTTTCCATACAAACCAACCTTGTCACCGTTTACTCGCACTGCGACACAAAAATTACGTATAGGAACTGACGGCTTTGAAAACTGTTTGTGACAGAAGTTATGTGCTCAACGCTCTTTCGGTGCTACGAATTTTATTAGTACTAACGCCTCTAGACGCCGTTGGTGGGGCTATACCATGCTCCCTGCTACATCCCAACACCTGAAGTACATAAACTTACCAGTAACCTTCCACTCTCCATTATCCTCCCTGTAACCCAGTCCATTCTTGATGACATAAGTCCAGAAATACACAGTATCTCCGATCTTCAGCTCAGCGTTCCTGTCCCTGAAGGTCCACCTTCCATTCTTGGCCTTGGTGATGTCTCTGGACCATTGGCCAGCTTCTAAGCCTTCCATTTCTTCGTTAAGTTTGCCGTGGAAGGCGAATAGAGAGAAGCCATCGTCTGAAAGAGGAAGAAGGGATGAGTTAGGATTTTAAATTGATACTTTTATAAGATGTCGGATTGACGTGGATCTTCGACAGTCGTTACGGGTAGTCAGAAGCCCGAAAGTCTGACAACCAGTCTTACCAAGGGGTATCGTATTACCCAGTAACTGGGTTGAGGAGGTCAGATAGGCAGTCGCTCCATGTAAAATACTGGTATTCAGCTGCATCCGGTTAGACTGGAAGCCGATCCCAACATATTTGGGAAAAGGCTAGGCAGATGATGATGACTTTTATAAGATGTAGGATTGACGTTTAATAACAAAACATAATATCACGTCTGTATTACGCAAGTCAAGGGGTAGTTAGATCCAGTGTTATAGGACCCGCCTCTTACTCTCAAGGTTTTGGGTTCAAATCTGGGCAAGTACCAATATGACTTTTTCAATTCATATCTCAAATCGTGAGGAAACTTGGACCTATAGTAATTACGTCTGAAATTGCCAATCTGCTTTGAGCAGGCGTGGTGATCAATCTTTGTTTGAGAAGAGGCCTTTGCTGTGCAGCCTCTAAAGTTCCCACTGCTGGGACATAGGCCTCCTCTCTGTCAGAGGGAATGGGCCGTCTTCCACCACGCGGGCCCAGTACGGTTTGATAGATGTCACATGTGTACGAATTTTTGGTTTTAGGACATGCCGGCTTTCTCACGATGTTTTCCTTCACCTTTTTGAGAGCAGTGGTGATGAAGTAATTTAGACCATGTAACGCCTGTCTGGGTTCGAAGTTACGTCCTTGAAAGTTGCGGCCGCTACCACTGGGTCAAAATGGTATGCAAAGTAGTGTCACATCTACTTAACGCTTCAAGGATTACTGGCGTGATGTTATAATAATAATAATAATCTTTTATTTCGACCAACAGTGGATCATGTAGGTACAAAAAATACAAAATTTCAAAATAAAAACACAAAAACAAAAACACACAATAAAAACACATACAATAAACCCATTCCCTGTTTCATGAATCACATATGATTCATGTTGATTGTTTAACTATTGTGTCTACTTTGTTAGTGAACCTGTTAAAAAGACAAAAAAAGTGTTAAAGTGTTACACAAGCTGGCCGCTGGAAGTCGAGATTTACACGTCTCATCCAAGGAATCACGTACGAATTTAATTGTTTAGTACCTATGTCTATTTACCGAAAAAACTAAACCACAAGGTTATTGCCGATGTAGAACCTCAACAGCCGGCTCTTAAGTGACGTCATAATTATTGAACAATTAAATAATAGCAGTTGTGGTTTAAATCGCTATTTGCGGTTCGGTATCGAAGCGGCTACGTAATTATTAAATGATGATGCCTAAATTAAACATCTAACAGATTATACTAATCTAGATGGCCGCTTTTAACCTACTTCAAAAAAGGAGGAGGTTCTCAATTCGACTGTATTTTTTTTTATGTTTGTACCGTTTGTGTGTATTGTTTGTTTTTTTTATGTTTATTTTTGTTTGTAATTATTATTTATAAGCCGAAATTCTTTTTTATTCGATAGGATACTTTACTTTTAGATTGATCCCATAGAAATATCATCAAAAACAGTTTAGCAGTTTGGTTTTTAAACCAAAATTACTGCTAAAAATTACAACTTAAAAGTGAAAAATAAACAACCGCCTCCCAAAAAACACAACAACAAGAAAAATAACTTTAATTTCGGAAGTCGGTGGCAAATAACGAAAATGAGAACCCAATGACACCGACTTCCGAAATTAAAGTTATTTTTCACTTCGTAGTGTCTTTTTTGGAAGTCGGTTATTTTTTTCATCACCCCCGAAGAAGCCCCAGTTGACTGCATAATCAGCCTGTAATGTTCCCACAGCTGGGACACAGGACTCCTCTCTGTGGGAAAGAATCGGCCATAATCCACCACCCGACTGCAAGATGGTCAGACGACCTCAAAACGGCTACTCGCGGCCCCTACTCGCGTGCTTCCCATAATGTAGGCTTGCTCATCACCACTGTGATCACTATCTACTTCGACTGGTACATGACCTACTGGCATCTTTCTTTACCTATCGTGAGCATATTTGTAAGGTGGCTGGGACAGACTGGATGTGAAAGACGGAGGACAGGGTGTTGTGGCGCAGCATGGAAGAGGCCTGGGGGTCTACTCCAGTTACTATTTGGTTCGGTCGGTTCCGATCCTACACTCCTACACTTTCGAATATATTGACTATGGTCCCGACCCAACTGAGCCGATCCGAACTTTTTTCGCATTTTTCAATAATATTCGGTTCGGCCATGTGTCGGTCCGATCCGAACATTCGCACTTTGCACTTCGGATCGGATCTTTTTTTTTTCTTTGGATTGGAACCGACCGAACCAAATAGTAACTTTGTAGCAGGAAACGGCCGTACATTCGGCCGATACTATCTACTTCGGAGTAGGCCCCCCCTGGAAGAACTTCGTACCGCCTCAGAATCAATAAATGTTGTATGAGAAAATGAATTATCTTCATTATTTATTTATTTATAAGAACTTAATAGACAAGTAAAAAAAAAAAATGTACCTACATACAAGCATTTTCTACCAGTCAACATTAGGGTGATGCATACCTAAGTGATAAATAGCTAGGAAATGACTATAAAATACAAGAATAAATACTAATACATAGATAGATAATACATACAGCGTGGCGACATTAATTTAACACACGTATACGGTTTTGCGTTGTAGTTTTATGAATATATTTTAATTTAATTAAACATTACTTAATATTTATTTATTTATTGTCAATTTTATAAAATAGCATCTTAGAGCAACCTGACTTAAAGTCACGGATCATAACATCGCATCAATGTAAAAGAGAAGGCGAATTGAAGGAAAGAGAGAGAGCCCTATGTCGGCGCGCGGCGCAGGTGGAAGTTTTCAAGTTACGATTTTTTTTATGTTGTTATAATTTTTATGATTACTGGCCACCAGCCCTACCCGTGTGTTAAATTAATGTCGCCATTGTAGTGCCACGTTGTATAAACAAAATGAACTGTCAGGAGAAAAAAATGATCGATAGAAGAGAAAACGATTCCAACAAATCAGCGCTGGGATGTTACGGCGAACATCTGACGGATATGTTAACGTTGTATGTGTTTATTTGTGAATATTTCCCATGATATACTAAATAGTTGAGTATTCTCCTATTCGGGACGGTACCTAACAAATCCAACAAATCATTGAAGATCATAAAAATCGGCCCAGCCGTCGTTGAGTTGTAAATGGTGTACTTTGTTTTACGAGATATAGATTTTAACCACAAAGTACTGAACAACATGTTTACCATAATTTCGCGTCATCAATATAATTCCAACAATTGTTTGCCTTAGCGGTTTGGGGAAGTCTATGTTTAGAAAAACATGTTTATTAATGAGTTCGAAAATATGGTAGTTGCCTGGGTAAAAAAAAAATAATTATATTTAGTCCGTCAGTTAGATTATCGAAAAATAATGGACACGTATTTTTTCTTTTGTCAATCAAACAAAAAATGACAGAGATAAAGCGCGTCAAAATTTTCGAGTGGGTCGTGACGTCACATGCTTGCAAAAGTGTCGCAAGCTAGTGTCGTCACGCGGAACTTTAACGAGCGATATCTTCATCATTTTTAATATAATTGACAAAAGAAAAAATACGGGTTCAATATTTTTTGATAATCTAACTGACGGACTAATTAGATTGTTTTAGGAAAATAGCCTTACAATATACTTACAATTCGTAGTTACTTAATAATGTTATTTTTACTAACTATCATAAAAAATAAAGAAAAATAGGTTTACCTATTTGTCACAGAAACATGTGCATACAAAAAGATGATTAGCTCGAATTATAAATTAAAGTAAAAACAAAATAGATTTATAATCACGAGCACAAAACAGAAATAGTCGATAGTTGTACGTCATGACTGTGACAAGAAGGCTTCCACTCAGCATAATTTTGTGCTATGGGGGACCCACAGCACAGCGCTGACTTTCAGTGGTAACCCAAAAAGGGACATACGGAAACAAAGTCAGGTTTAATGATTCGTACTATTAATAGGTAACAAAATAAAATAAACAGTAAGCAAATGTGTAGACAAAAAAAAAAAAAAACTTAAAAGTAAAATACCTATACTTTACTTTAATTTACATAGGTATTTAACTAGCCCCGTGGATTCACCCACAAAAGTTTCGATCCCGTGGGAATATCGGGATAAAAAGTATCCTGTGTGTTAATCTTGGTTATAAACTATCTGTGTGCCAAATTTCATCCAGCTCCGTTCAATAGTTTCGGAGTGAATAGATTCTTTTCAACTACGTTGGAGTTGATTGGAATATTTTTTGCTGTGTTACACTGAGCGACTGTTGACCTTTACAATAGAATGACTAGATGGAATAATGTCCACAATTAAGCATAATAAAAATAAAATGTTTCGAGGATTGCACGAGGGCACAATTACAATTAAAACAATGATACTACCATCAGATATAAAACAATGATAGTATTCTCAGTTAACTGTAGTCGGCTCATTACAACCCATAGAGGTGGTTTTTAACGTTAGGTACCTTAACATTACCTATCTGTGTATACTAATAAGAATACTAAAGCTGAAGAGTTTGTTTGAACGCGCTAATCTCTAGAACTATAAGTGGGAATTAAAAAAAAAATTGCATTTGATAGCCAGAAAAAAAATTACTATTTTTGTCTGTTATATGTTACTACTTATATCTGGTGGTAAGTTAAACATAAACCTTTAAAATGTCATAATTTATATTAAATATTTTAATAGTTATTTAATTAATTATTAATTTATATTATTATATTACTAGCTGCGCCCCGCGGTTTCACCCGCATGAGTTTCGATCCCGTGGGAATATCGGGATAAAAAGTACCCTATATGTTAAACCTATGTGCCAAATTTCATCCAAATCCGTTCAGTAGTTTTTGCGTGAAAGAGTTACAAACATCCCTCCATTCATCCATCCATACAAACTTTTACGTTTATAAAAAAAAGAGAAAGAACACAGTAATAGCGCGGGCTGGCGATGCGACGCGGTGAGTCGGGGCAATAAGAAATTTCACGCGGACGAAGTCGGGGGCGGGGCTAGTTTTTATAATAAAACCCATATTCGGAGATTTTAACGAAGTATCTTAAAGTTACTAAGAAAATTCCCTTTCAGAAATAAATTAACTAATAATGAAGGTAGAATAGAATAAGTAAGTATTTATTAAAATCTCCCTGCGGTCCCTGCCGAAGTATTATTAGATATTGGGAAAACGTTCGGGAATTTAATAATTACCTACTTATAAGGTTCGATAAAAGACCTTCGGAAGTTAATAGCATATTTTAATTTAGCGAATTAGAATAAAGTTAAAGATTTAATCATTGATTGACATTTATTTTCTTCGTTCATTGAATTTTTCGTGGATTAGGGTTCCAAAGAGCAGTTTCAGCCCAGTGGTAACAGCAGCGACTTACGAGTTGTAGGTCGTAGGTTCGAACCCAGACAGGCGCTTTACTTTGTGTAAATTATTTCATCACCACTGCTCTCAAACCGGTGAAGGAAAACATCGTGAGGAAACCGACATGTGCTAGAACCAAAAATTCGAAGACAAGTGAAATCCGCCAACCCGCACTGGGCCGCCAAACAACACACTAATTGACCTAAGCGACATTTTTCGAAAAAATTAGAACCTGACTCAAACGACGGAGAAGAATTTGCTGATTCCGAATATGTATATGTACTAGGTAGGCTGAGAATTAGTTCTTTTTGAACGTCAAAATACAACATATCCACCGAAACGAACATCCTTCACCGTTTTATGTACTTATTTAATTTTCGCTGTTACTCTTAGGCATTGTCCTCAACCTCAAAGCATTTATTTCAAATAAACCAATTACAGACACTTTTGAATTGTAAGGGGTCGGTCAGTCAGAAAGATGAAGCTAGTTGCCCATTCCAAAGCGTAGTAGATACCTATGGAAAAGAACGGGCATAAAACTCTACGGACACTCTTTTAAATCATAAAATATAGGTTACATCATTCATGTTGAAATTACACATGTGATAACGATGTAGAAATAAATTTCATGATTCTAGATTAATAGGAAGTACAACTTGATAATTTCTACTTGATAACTCCACGCGGTTCTGAGAAAAAGGGTCTTGACTGACGCCCATACAGACTGACAACGAAGTGATCTTATAAGGTTTCTGTACCTCAAAAGAAAAAACGGAACCTTCATAAGATCACTTCGTTAAAATGTTAGTCTTCAGGCTATGAAGAATGTATGGAAATCGGGTTATGATAACAATCATAACAATATACTTATGACGCAATAAGAGCTCAGACAAAAACTTTTGCATTCTGGGAATCCCAAAATCACCTATTTTACTTTATCAAATTCATAACCTTTAATGATAATATGAGATTTCTTTAACCGTGGTAACCTTTTATCTCGTTTCTCCGTAATCTTGTTTTGTTTTCGTTTTGATTTTAATGAATGTTTAAAATTTAAATACTCTGTGATGATGTTGCTTTGTTGTATGCGAGCGTCGTGTTCTCGTAATTTTAAGAACGTTCAGTCTGATCTCAGTCTCACTCTGTCTAAAATACTTAGGTATTTTGTCTTACTTGTCAAAAATGTGGGGAAATAGAGGTCTATTTCCCTACATTTTTGACAAGTTTTTGTCATTCATTGTCTACACTAAAGTCTACAAGGCCTCTCAAGATGATATGTATAGTTCATAAACAGCCATAAACGTATGAAACCTATCGTTGAGACATGGGATTCCCAATGAGCGTCGTTCGCACGCACGTCAGAGGTAAATACCTCATTTATTACTAGCTTCTGCACTTCTCACGACTTCGTCCACCTAACATTTCTTGTTTTCCCGACCCAACGCGTCGCATCGTATCGTCTGTCCGCACTATTTTTTCGATTTCGCTTAGTATTCTTTCTCTTTTTTTGCTCGGCTCCTAACCATCATAGCGTGATGTTAAATAGCCTATAGCCTTCCCCAAGAATTAGGCTAACCAATGCAAAAACAATTTTTCAAATCCGACTGGATTTTTCAGAGATTTGCGCGTTCAAACAAACTGTTCAGCTTTATTATTAGTCTAGATATACGAGATATAACTCACTCACACCCTATGACCTTCAGCCAGCCTAGCGTAGTACGGAGTTGCAATAAGATAAGAGGCCAGCCTCAGCAGTCTCGACATTCATAGCGATCGCTTTACGACCGAATTCGGTCGCAAAGTCCCGGATTGACTGGTGTAATGTATGGAGTGACAGGACTTTGCGACCGAATTCGGTCGTAAAGCGATCGCTATGAATGTCGAGACTGCTGGGGCAGCTTATACTGGATTTGTTGCCACAGTACATATATGTATGTATGAGCTTCCGACCTTTAAACTAAACTAATATTTAAAAGAAAATAGATTCATGCATACACACACACATTATATTTAGTTTTTTTCTTCAAATTAAGATACTCCATAGACAAATTAGACGTGATTAAAAACATGGCTACTAAAAATACGTCAATTTACGTCAGGCGCTGACTAATTTGACAGGACTAAACTAATATTTATCTTCTGTCCTTTTCTTAGTGAAATAGAAACAAAAGGTGCACTGAACTTAAATTTAGTTTAGTTTGTGAACAAGGGAATCGGCGCCAATGTTCTTGGGTTTAGTATTTTCGGTTTTGCCACCGACTTCCGAAATTCAAAAAAACCCGCTGAATGCATAACTTCCTTTTTTGAAGTCGGTTAAAAAACAATTGATTTCGTCTACGAATTGTGTGCGGTCACTTAAATGAGGTTTTAGGGCCGTTTTTTGATCCGTAGTTAACTTAACCAGTTATTGTTTGACCATAAGCAATGATATTATATCATTAGATAAACTAAAAATTTGACAAAAAACACATTTTGCAAAAATTTTACCATTAGTTACTATTTTTAACAATTGGTTTAGTTTAACTAAGTAGGGATCAAAAAACCGGCCTATAGTGGACTTTACAGAATAAATAACACTACAATTTTAATTAAGAAGTAATATAACAAACCTGGCACAGACACCCTGAAGCCTTTAGGATAAATAGCTTCTAATCTAGCTGGAGGCACTTCGTAACACAGCACATAATTTAAATTAATTAAAAAAAACAAAAACAAAACACAAACGCGCGCCATTGTTTTCAAAAACTCGTCACACACAGACTTAAATGAAAATAAATGACTTCATTTATGTACAAAGAATTTATAATTAAATATATTTATAATTATTATTGACTAGAAGTGTCAGTGTTGGTCGGTTCGTGGAGTAGGACTGAGAACTAAGTGTGTTCTTCGCTATACCTCATATACAGACGGATATGTTTTTGTAAGCCTGCGACCACACTACGCTGTCATTGACTTGGCGTGTTTTCAATTTTTTCTTACGCAGTTTTTGTGACGAATTAACACTATGCTGCTGATTTTTTATTGCGACTATTTTGTTTTGATAGTGATGTACGTAAAGTTAAAAGTTTATTGTCACAAGAAGCATTTACCCCCCCCGCGGCTTGACCCGCATAAGTTTCGATCCCGTGGGAACATCGGGATAAAACGTATCCTATGTGTTAATCCTGATTATAGAAATAGAAATCATTTATTTGCCAATAATGTAGGTAACAAATGGTGTTAATTTATGGAGAGTCCCGATACATTTTGCCTTACGGCATGCAAAATTATTTAATTAATTTAATCATTGCTTAATTGCTACGTTAACATTTAAATAACATTTATAAACTATCTGTGTGCCAAATATGATCCAAATCTGTTTGATAGTTTTTGCGTGAAAGAGTAACAAACATTCATCCTCACAAACTTTTATAATATTAGTAGGATTTTGTTTGCTCCAAGGTAGCCCGCGAAATTCAAATTTTCTTACGTTATTTGCAATTTGCTGGTCACTACTAAGTTGTAAATTAATTAAAATATGATTCGCGGCCGTAACAAATATGTATTTACAGAATTATAATCATTAGAATCAGTAAGCATAATCCTAAAATGTCAAGATTTCATGAAATAGTCATTCAGTAGGATTACTTGGTCTTAGAGAGTTGTATTGATGACTTTAATAATTATAATTCTGTAAATACATATTTGTTACGGCCGCGAATCATATTTTAATCAACGTACAACTTAGTACTGACCAGCAAATTGCAAAAAACGTAAGAAAATTTGAATTTCGCGGGCTACCTTGGAGCATCCACCTTAAGGTACTGAAACTGATACCCAATCAAAACCAGGGTTTGTATTTTGGGAGTCAGTCCTCAAACGAAAATAAACAGAGAACGAAACAAGTACCTAGCCATATAGTGCTTTTTTGTATTGACATACTTATTATTCTTTCTGATAGAGATTAGTTATGGATGGTGGCAACATGATCATGAACAATTTTTACTGAAATGGATATACATATATTTTTAGGAACGAAGTTCCTTATCGCGCGTTGCGAAAGGGGGCTAGACGGAAAAAATTAAGAACAAAAGTTGGAACAACACTTTTTGCTATAGTTGTAAGCCGTGCGGCGTGCGCGAGTTTCTCAGTCTCTCTCTCTCTCTTATAGAAAGCAAGCAATACTTCGTTCCATCCGGGTGTCTCTTGACACCTCTCAAGTTTTTTTTTTGTAATGAAACTATTTCTTTATTCCAGAAAATAACGCTAACGTAGCATAATCAGCCTATAATGTTCCCACTGCTGGGACACAGGCCTGTGAGAGGGACTGAGCCGTAATCCGCCCTGCGGGCCCAGTGCGGTTTGGTTCTAGGACATGCCGGTTTTTCACGATGTTTTCCTTCACCGTTTTGAGTGCAGTGGTGATGAAATAATTTGCACAAAGCAAAGTGCTTGTCTGGGTTCGAACCTACAACTCGTAAGTCGCGACCGTTTTCACTTTTTCCACAGCGTCACCAAGGCTAACATAACAGACAGTAAAATTACACAGGCTTCATTACCCTATAAGTTAAAAATACCCCCATATTTCACTATGATTGGAATGGGATCTACACCGTTAAATTTTGATCGTTCTATTCCTTAAAAAATCATGAAAAAAAATCAGTTCATTAGTTGTTGTTGTTGTTGTCAGTTATGTCGAGTTATGCGAACATAAATCTGTGGATCAACTGATTTTTTTTTCACGATTTCTGAGTTGGTCCCGTAGTAAAAATTGTTCATAATGATGAGTACAATGACCCCTTTTAAGAATTAAAACGATTAAAATTTAACGGTGTATACTTAGTTAATATTGAAAGATGTTGGTACAGTAGAAGGTAGAAAAAAAATCTGTACGAAGTTTACAATAGTGTGTACAAGCCCTTATAACCGCACGTAGCTTAAAATATTTTAGCAATTTGTTCAAGAATGCTGGTGATTCAATAATATGGTGTTATATTTTGCTCTTTACCTTTGTAAATATACTTATATAATTATTATATGTGCTCGTTTTCTGCGGTTATATGTGATTACTTAGGGAAAAAACAACGTAAATGACGAATTAATATGGTCCCATGTTTTGGTTTTTAGAGAGCGTAATTAAAATATTTAAATCCTATTAAACGCTAAAGTTTGTGAGGATGGATGGATGTTTGTTACTCTTTCACGCAAAAACTACAGAACGGATTTTGATGAAACTTTCAAATCAAATCATTTATTTCTTTCAAACATTGGTATAGTATAGACGCCAGCACATCAAGCTATTACAATCTGTCAAGTTTCTTAAATAGATTTTCAACTTATCGCTAAAGCAGTAGGTTCAATGTTGATTGGGAAAATTTGACAGTTCCGGGTAGCTTGACCTGCTGGCGTCTGTACATAGGTTTTTTTATAATAATGTTCTCCATTTATAGTATAGTAGTGTAGCATAGTATTATTTTTTTTAAAAACGTTGCCCCACACTAGGAATTTCTCCTGTATCGTAGGTGCGTTTACAAAAATTTAAACTCACATACACAAACAGCCAAACCCGGAACAACTACTTGTAGGTCATACAAATATTTGTTCCGTGCGGGAATCGAACCCGCGACACGCAGCGCAGCAGTCAATCGCTTAACCACTGCGCCAACCGTGCGACAAGTAGTAGTAGTATAGTATTGTAATTGGTAAAAAAAATACTCTATTTTCCCTGTACCAAGTATGTAATCGTAATTAATTATAAAATAGTTGCTAGGCAGCGCGGCTTATAATTTATTGATATCGACGATACTGCTCTTGAAAAACCGGTATCACAGGTACCCGGTCACCGGTATCCTACTCGTATATGTAGTGTTTTTATTTGTGAATAGTTTGTGGTGGAGCTAAGGCGAGTAAAAACTCGCTCGTTGCAAATCGCATAGTTAATATCAATGAATTGTACAGATTTTTTTTTGAGGTAGGTCTAGGTAGGTATCTATCTTAATTAAAACTAGGTTTTCCAAAATAGGCCGGTAGGTAAATACAATTTAAAATTGGTTGATATTATATTAGTTTGTTGAAATCGAAGGGCTAGGCTCTACTTAGAGCAAGCCATCCAGCTCGGTAGACACAACTTTGAGAAAGAAGCCGACAGAAGGATCCAGTTGGGTTGGGCAGGTTTTGGAAAACTTTGTCAAGTCTTCTCGTCGCCAATCCAGCAATGTTTGAAGACTAAGGTCTTTAGACGTCTCGTTTCGTCGACACTGAGTTGGGCTGGTTCATAAATTTAAGGTCGCTCAGCGCGCTGTGGCGCGGGCTATGCTCGGAGTTTCGTTGAAGGATAAAATCAGAAACGAAGTTATCCGGAAAAGAACCGGAGTTACCAAACTTACCGACATAGCTTGCAGAGTAAGCAAGCTGAAGTGGCAGTGGGCTGGCCATGTTTGTCGAAAGGCCGATGGCCGATGGATCAGACGAGTATATTTATGTCTTTTGCAGCTCCTACCTACCTATTACCTATTTCATTTCAAACTAGCTACGCCTCACGGTTTTACCCGCATAAGTGTCGATCCCGTGGGAATATCGGGATAAAAAGGAAATCCGATATGTTAATCCTGGTTATAAACCATCTGTGTGCCAAATTTCATCCAAATTCGTCATTGTCTCGCTCGGTACTGAGAGTTACATTCACAGCGTGTTTCTACACTTGGTAATCATAAGTAAAGCGCGAGTCGTGGGTAGCGGGAACATCCGAAAGGGTTTACCGCTGCCCTGGAACATAAAGGGCTAAGGAAGGAACACGGGTGGGTTTTAGTCAGTAAGAGTCTGACACTCCCTTCTGCTCCACCCAGAGCGGGAGGAGTCATTTGATGATTTCCCATCCTGAAAAAAAAAAAAAAAGCGCGAGTCGTTTCGTGAGATAAAATACTATATTTCTCCACCACCCTTGGTTAGCTGGTAGAGAATCCTGAGGCATTAAGTCCGCCTTTTTACCTTTTATGTTCTTCTTCTCCGTGTCGCTGGCACGACTGTGTTTTATACCGGTTTCCTACGAAGGATCTTTATGAAAATTGTAAAGTACTTACCGTGAGACAGGTATACCTAACTACTTCGTCTCACAATTAAACAACATCAACTGACACCGGTAATTCACGCCAATAGAGGGAAGAGAACTATTATTATTATTTTAAATCGTACTTTTTATGTTGCATAAAGATTATAAATAAATGAATGGCTATATAAATGAGTGCAGTTGAATTGTGTGTTGCTGGCTGTCATATGTGGATCTTTGACAGTCGTTATAGGTAGTCGAAAAGTCTGACAACCAGTCTTATCAAAGGGTATCGGTTGTGAAAGTCAGATAGGCAGTCGCTCCATGTGAAATACTAGTATTCAGCTGCATCCGGTTAGACTGGAAGCCGACCTCAACATATTTGGGAAAAGATTAGGCAGATGATGATGTGTATTGCTGGGAAGGGACTGAACTTTAAGACAAGGGCCATTTTAATAAAGATTTATGGAAGAAAAATGTAATATTGCGCTGACCCCAAATAGATTAGAATACGGATACGAGGATGACGATGGAAAATCAGATAATGCTCACTTAACCGTCCTTTTTGCAATATCGGAAAAATATTTTTGCACAAAATTTTTACATATTCCGTCTCAAAGATGATGAGATCAATGGCAATCGCATTGTCAATGTAGAAAAAACTTGTTGTTGACCTTGATGTAATTAAGTAATACCAGTCTTGTAAACTTATGATTATTAAGTGACGTAGCGTAGCTATACATCAGCATACTGATTATAGTATGACTAAATTGTAACATGCTACATACATACATCCTACTAATAAGAATTATAAACGATGACGAATTAATATGGTCCCATGTTTTGGTTCTTAGAGAGCGTAATTAAAATATTTAAATCCTATTAAACGCTAAAGTTTGTGAGGATGGATGGATATTTGTTACTCTTTCACGCAAAAACTACAGAATGGATTTTGATGAAACTTTACAGCAATATAGCTTCTACATTAGAATAACAGGCATCTACTGGGCACGTTCGTTCCATCATAGACCTCATCCATCGCTTTCCATCAAACGTGATCGCGGTCAAGAGACCACTTATATAAAAAAAAAAACATAAGATGTTGCCTGGAAGAGATCGCAGTAATGCGATAAGGCCGATTGTATATTATGTAGTTTCATGTATTTTTTTATGCTTTTTATTTTAGTGGTGTACAATAAAGTATATATAAATAAATAAATAAGATATTATTATTCCGATCTTCCCACGGGATCGACACTTATGCGCGTGAAACCACGGGGCGCTGCTAGTACATACATACATAAATTCACGCCTTCTTCCCATGCGGGTAGAGATAAACTACAGAACGCCACCAGCTACGATCCTTACGTACCTACTCATTTTGCCCCGAGTACGTTCATACATCTGTGTGGGTAATTCTCGTAATTTTAGAACACAGATCTCAGTCTCAATCTGTCAAAAATACGTCTAATTTCCGTACATTTTGACAAGTTTTTGACATTTGTTTGTCGCCGAGATGAGACTGCGACTAGATTTTGAACGTTTTAAATTACGGGATCATACGGGTCCTGATCATACGCGCACGCCGGTTGCGATTACAACGCACCTGACCTTCCTGAAGAATATCACCAATAAGGTCACCAATGTCCTCCTAGAGCGTCCCCTCCCGGCGTTGTCATTCACATCTGCCTTGTAAATACTTTTATTGATCGCCTTTATTCATCCTCTCAAAGTCTCAACATGACCAAACCATCATCATCATCTGCCTAGCCTTTTCCCAACTATGTTGGGGTCGGCTTCCAGTCTAACCGGATGTAACTGAATACCAGGGGGTCTACTCCGAGTAGTATCGGCCGAATGTTCGGCCGTTTCCTGCTACGAAGTTACTATTTGGTTCGGTCGGTTCCGATCCTACACTCCTACACTCTTTCGAATATTGACTATGGTCCCGACCCAACTGAGCCGATCCGAACTTTTTTCGCATTTTTCAATAATATTTGGTTCGGCCATGTGTCGGTCCGATCCGAACATTCGCACTTTGCACTTCGGAGTAGGCCCCCAGTATTTTACATGGAGCGACTGCCTATCTGATCTCCACAAACCAGTGACTGGGTAATACGATACCCGGTAAGACTGGGCAGACTGGGATCGGCAGCTGAACAGGTTTCAAAATAAAACAATAAGAACCTTTTTTCTTAACTTCTTTTATCGTACCGAAAACATTTAAAGAGCGTATACCCTGACGTAGTCGACCCTCAAATCGCTGTTATACCACGAAAGATGCCAAGAATCCTTTTTCTTCCAGAAGTCCAGCATGGCTTTACTGGCACTGTTTTTCCAGGGTTTATCTTCCAAGTCATCGGCAAAGTCGTTGATTCCTCCCACGCGAAGTCCGAGGGTCATGTGAAACTGGGGAAATAAAATAAAATATACATACATACATAACCTCACGCCTTTTCCCTATGGGGGTTGGCTGAAACTGAAGAACGCCACCCAGCTACGATCCTTACATACTTCTTTTGCTTCGTTTATGTTCATGCATCTGAAGGCCAATTCTTAATTTAAATAGTTAAAAATTTAGTCGCAGTCACATCTCGGCGACAAACAAATGTCAGACTTGTCAAAATGTTGGGAGATTCGAGGTTTTTTTGATAGATTGAGATTGAGATCAGACTGTGAACGTTCTTAAAATTACCAGAATTGCCCCTCTGGTCATACATGCACACCTGTTGCGAGTACTAGACCTGAACTTTCTGAAGAACATCACCAATAAGGTCCCTTCTTGGGCCTGTCATGTCGCCTTACATTCATCCTTTCGACATGACCAAACTATCACCATAACAAAACAATGTCCACGAAATAGGTTAGATGCCTAAAAAAATCTAATTAGTCCGTCAGTTAGATTATCAAAAAATATTGGAACCGTATTTTTTCTTTTGTTAATTATATAAAAAATGATGAAGATATCGCCCGTTAAAGTTCCACGTGACGTCACGCCTTGCTACACTTTTTAGTAAGGCGTGACGTCACGACCCCCTACTCCCAAATTTTGACGCGCTTTATCTTTGTCATTTTGTGTTTGATTGACAAAAGAAAAAATACGGGTCCATTGTTTTTCGATAATCTAACTGACGGACTAAATATAATACTCATTTTTTTACCCAGGCAACTACCCTATTCTGTGGGCCTAGTGATCATTTTTTATGGAAAAACTCAATAACACTGCCCGATATGGTCAGAAGACGCCCAGGAAAAAAAAAACAATAGCAGCCCGGAGTCTAGATTTGTGCCTAGTTGATGGCCTTAAACATTTGTATAAATGTGGGTGTACTTCTGCCCAAGCCTTCGGGGAAATGGGCGTGATGTTACGTTCTCAACTATTCTACTGTTGCCAAACAGCGTAGCAGCTATGTTTGGATTTAAAGGGTATGATTGCGCGGCGATCGGCGGCGGCGATCTCTCGCGTCCGGCCCTGGTCCAGGCCATGGTACGGAGCGAGAGTGCATGGGTCACCTCCTTCTGCGAAGCAGTAATGTTCGCAAAGGAGGAGGCGGAGTGCGTGAGGGAGAGGCAATCTGTGCGCCCTCACGCCCCTAGTCGCCGCAGGAGACACCCTGGACGTCGGGAATCACCAGCCGACTCCCGGCCACCGTAGGCGTGGGCTTGCGGACGGCGAGCAATGGGCAGCTCGCCGCCCGCCAAGGACCAGGCCCGGGTCGACGGCGCGTTGTGTTCCTCGCGCGCCTCAAAGAGATCGAACAGCATGAACTGACGGGGTCCGCTAGGGCCGATGCCTGCCAGGGTCGCGGGTTGTTCGAAAGAGATACCGTGGCCCCTGGCATAGGCAACTGAAGGAACACGGGTGGGTTTTAGTCAGTAAAAGTCTGCTGACACGCCTTCCCGCTCCGTCCAGAACGGGAGAAGTCATATCATATGATGATACGGATTTGGGTGGGGAATCATCCCACACTGCACACGACACACGAGCACCACGCTTGCTCTAGATGGGTTGGCGATTTCATCATCAGACTGTTATTGATTATTATCAGTTCAGTCAAGTCCATTTACTTTGAATCTTTCTCGTACCATTTGATCCAGCGGCGCCATGACAGTTCCCCTCTGCCAATGCGACGCATGAGGCACGTTGTTCTTCTTCGCGACCTCAGAGAAACCTCCGCCTGGGTTGACGGTACCGTACTGCTCACCATCCACCAGCATATCGATGCCATCTGAAACAATAAGAAGAGATCTATTCCTAAATCTATAAGGGGGCTAATGGTGTTTATCTCTGACATCCCTGTTTGTATGTACTACTGGTTTTGATATAGATTTGTAGGTATAGTCAATACGTGTTTGTCAGACACGTGTTTCTGTGACAAATATATTATATAGTTTCTTGTTTCTTGAATATGAAAATGCAACTAAATTGCGTTCGCTCGATGTCGACTAGTCGATCACTCATCACTCATAATTCAGTAATACTGCTTCTTCGTGTCGCTGGCACGATCACAGTGATTCTGTTTTCCCAAAATTTAGCTACTTCCACGGCGTTGTCGGTGGCAGCTCAGAGGTCACTATGACTGCATGTTTTAGGGCAGGATAGAAGGTGGAGCATTGTTAGTGACACAGCTCCACATCCACACCCTGCTGTCGTTCCGTCGAGGTATCCACACTTTACGAGGTTCAACTTACACCTTTTCGCTTGGGTTCGGAGACGGTTGAGGGATATCCAAGTGGATACACCCAGCGGGAAGATGCTCGCTTAGTGGTAGATAGTGAGTAGGAGGGGGATAGGTATTCTGCCATAGTTTTGCAACGGGTGTCGACCGGGTTACATGGTAGGGATAGGTATTATTCAGTTGCCATGCACCGTACTGAATCGATCTGAACAGTCGATGTCATAGATTTCTGCAATGTGTTTGTACTTCAAAGCAGCTTTAACGCAACATAAAAACTACAGACTTCAGAACAGTACCTGGTCTCCAAATCATGGTATAGTTATGGTAGTCTTTGTGCCAGCTATCGATACCAATCTTCTCCTGCAACAGCAAGGACCTGAATGGTTCGGAGTTAGTGAGCACGGGACCTCCGTACAGCTTCTTGGCCAGACCACTGTTTCCTCGGACGAAGGCAATTCGCATCAGACCAGATTCATAGTTATTTGGGCCGTATGCGTTTTCTGATGGTTCTAGGTTAATTTCTGGAACAGAAAAGTATTCATTAGGTAAGGATCATATGGAAAGCAAGTTTGCTGAGGAGAAATCGAGAGGAATAGATCAAAGAATGGGAAGTTTTAGCTAAAATTTTTTAAACTTTGTGGGTGAACTATTGTATACTGAAAGTAAGTGCTCATTTACAGAGACGCGAAGCGTCGCGCGTCGCGTTGTGCGGCGCGGCCCGCACTAAATTCAAGAGTGCGTTTACGGAGAAGCAATTTTAGACGCGTTCACTTGAAATGGAGCGTTTTTTTGCGGCCGAGCCCGCGGCTGGCACCGCCGTGTCTCACGCGGCGTTTATCGCGGCGGCGCACGCAGCGGCCATTCTCGATGAAGCGATGCCCGCGGCGGAATCTTCTGCCGGTCATATTGGGAAATTGCAGAACGCAATTCATTAATAATTAATTAATTATTAGTAATTACTAATTAATTTCCCCCATCTTCCGCTAACCTAAAGCTGGTCGGTTTGATTGAGTATCCCGCGTGCGCCGCAGCGTTGCCCGCCGCGTACCTTGCTACATGCTTGAGGATTCGCCGCGGGCGCAGCGGCGGGCACCGCCACGCTTCCCGCACCACGCCTCTATGAACAACGTCTTATATTGTTTGTGTTTATGCGTGCGGTGATAAGTGCCGCTTGACGCGCCACCGCTCCGTAAACAGAAAATCGTACGACGCGCCGCGAGACGCCACGCCGCACGCGACGCTCGACGCCCCGCGTCTCCGTAAATGAGAACTAAGGCTCTAACAGGGCAAAATGATAGTGATCGTATAAATGCATGCTATGTTTGGGTAAAAATAACAAAAGAGATTCAGTCCTTTTTTGATAAGTATTAGGCATCATATTTTTTAGGGCTTTCATAAAGATTCAAGTCATACGGATTCTACTAGTCTTAAATCAATAATAACGAAAACAACGTATTTATTTACTAACCAGGGATAATCCAGCTCCCAGACGGTAATTTCGCGCGCACTTCTACCCTTCCGAACATGAAGTTAAAGCTGACTCTTGTGGTGATCTTCGCCGTCGTCACAGGCGGTAATATGTGAGCCCCTTGGGCTACTTGCTTACACTCTGACGTGTCTGCCTTGCCTGTGCACCTGCAAATGTTATAGCAATTTGATAATATTGTGGTAATGCAACGTAAATTTGTTGTACTACCTGCAGGCCAAAAGGATACGAAATCTATATTAAATTTATTACATAGTATAAAACAAAGTCACATGGAGAGGTTAAAGAACTTTGTTCCTTTAAAATCGGTTTACAGAAGAATCATCATTCAAATCCTTAATTTAAATCCTTGCACTTTTTTTTTCGGGGTTAAACCTTCGAAAGGCACCCGACCTCCGGGGAGTGAAGTCGGGGAGTGTGGGATTTTCACATCACTAAAACCACCCCGGTGATCACCATCCTCACATAGGGGTGGTCCCGGTTCCCCTTGCACAATGTTACCTACCACCGCTGGCACAGTTACTGAGCTGTAACTGGCTTTTGTTGGGGTAGACGTGTTCTTGAGATGCGACCGAATCGATAAACGTAAGATAGGACACCCTCCGGCTAGGTGGAGCGATCTTCGGAGGGTGGCTGGTAGCAGCTGGATGAGAGTTGCCGAGAATCGGGCTAAATGGCGTGCAATTGAAGAGGCCATGTCCAGCAGTGAACTGCTGTAGGCTGATAATGAACTGGCATGCTCTAAACGAATTACTGACTTACCTTTTACCGCGTGGTGATGACTCGCGGCTTGCTCCTTACAACTTCTTTCATTTGTTTTCTACGCAGTCGCTGTCACAAGACGCATGTCGCTGGACTATATGATACCAGAGAAAACAAAAGAAGTACTGGTAGGTAGTACCTGACATCCAAATCCAGGGACTGATGAAGGAATCCTTCCCCGCGTTGTGATTCTGTCAGCACCGGGGTGATGACGAAGGATCCCTCGTCAAAGCTCACCGTATCGTCCGGAATGTATAAGTTGAAGGGATAGTCCTGTAATGACAAATAGATACATGGTTTCGACTTAGTTCCTACTAAATCGAAATTATCGATTTTTGACAGCATAAAACTTTTCCCCAAACCGCCAGCCCTTCATCACTAAGAAGACCTTGATTCTATACCCATAATCAGCCTATAACGTTCCCACTGCTGGGACACAGGCCTTCTCTCTGTGAGAGGGAGTGGGCCAAAATCCACGCGGGCCCAGTGCGGGTTGGTAGATGTCACATGTCTTCGAATTATTCGATTTTATACCCGACCATCTGTAACGTACTACAATTCTTGCAAATTTTCATTTAAAATTTCAATTTCATTATACAACAGTGTGCAAAAAAAATAATATTACAAAAGAGCACAAAAAATTAGATTATTTGTCATATTATGTCAACTAGTACACGTCAATATATACAAAAAAATATTGGAATCAAATTTAAGCAGAAATGAAGCCGTGAACAGAACGTAATAAGAAAATAATACAGAAAGATAGACGTTTATTGCAGAGAAAGAACACAAACACAAAAAAATAACAAGATGGGGGCAAATATGCGTCACATCCACGCAAAACGGCCATCGCTCAGCATAATGTTAAGACCGAAGACGTCAACCGGTGCATCATACGATAACATAAAAAAACAACAATCAAAATAAGAAATAAAATAAATATACAATACCTAGTTCTAAATTCTAAATCTCGGTATAAACATGAAAATAAAATGAAGAATTATTAATAATTTATAAATACGTTCGTTGTCATCGATCAAACGTAACATTCTTGAACCTATCTATAAGTGCATTCAACTAACCGGTTCTGTTGGAAACTGGATCATCGCGTCCCATTTCTTCAGCTCCCTAAGACTCGTTTGGTCGAAGTCCTCATTGAATATCAATTGGTCCTTGCAAATGTTTGATTGACCTTGAACCTTGGTTTTGGAAATCGCAATCTTGCATACCGGTGTGCCATTTTCTCTGACGAATCCTGGAAAAAGATAGAACCATAATTTAAAGGGTTTGCTTTGCTTTAAAACTAGTGTTTCTCATGGGTTGGATTAAACGTGCACGCATGACGATACTTGATGTACGTTTAGTGCATAATGAGGGCCAAAGTGGCATTCTATCAGCGTTAACGATGATGGAGAAATAAAAAATGTATATGAAACTGACATAAAAACCGAAAAACTTATATCAATTTTGTTGGAAGTCGTTATAGAAATGCGTAACGGCACCCTAATTGCGTAACACACGATCAATCGGAATCGGTTTCATTTTGACAGTTCAACAACATTCATTGTGTTATTTACGTGTTGAGCAGACAAATTTTTCGAAATTATGAAGCAATGGATTAACAATTTGCTTCAAAATGATTCAGATTCGGATTGATCGTGTGTTACGCAATTAGGGTGCAGCTTGAAAGCGATCGCACTTGTGTAGGCCTGCTCTCTGGTTAGTCCGTTGCGTTACCATCTTGCAGATTTGCGAATATTTTGCCAGTTTCTCATGGAATTCGTGGTAATACGAGAGGAGAAGTAGACCATTTGCCACCTGAGGGGCAATTCTCGTAATTTTAAGAACGTTCAATTTCCTTAAATTTTTGACAAGTTTTTTACATTAATTGTCGCTGACATGAGATTGTGACTAGACTTTGAACATTTTTAATTACGGGAATGGACCTTCAGATTGGTGGTCGACCGTTTTATTGTACAAACACTTACCAGAGACTGTATATTTCTGGCCTGTTACCGTATAACCATCTCCATTTTTAAGGAAATGTATCCAATAGAAAATCGTGTCTCCAAATTCTAGCTCCACGTCATTATTCTGGTACACCCAATACCCATCTATGGGTTCTTCTAAATATTGCTTTATATCACCTTCGGATAGTCCTTGGAATTCTCTGTTGATATTTACACGGAATCCTACATCGGAATAGCCATCATCTAAAACAGAAGGATTCATTTTTGAGGTTATTGGCTTCACTGACATTAGTTAGCAGACATGTTTTATATTCATTCGATTTTGAACTGATCACAAAAATATCATTATGATTTTGATTTAAAATCTTCTTTTTTTTGTCAGTCTTCTTCTTTTTTCTTCGTTTTTTATCTTCTTTTTTTCTTTTTTTATCAGTTCATTGCTAGTTTCTGCCCGCGACTTCGTTCTTGTGGAAGTCGTAAGACATCATAATATTGTAAAATATCAGTCACATTTTTATAACACTTCCCTGTATAGGTACTACGTTGGAGGTTTTGATCTCACCAACAAAAATATTCAGAGAGTGGACTGGTGACGCGGGAGCACTCAACGTACATTGTCCGAGTGAGAAGTAGCTCGTCGTTCGGTAGCGTTCAGAAGCAATTTTCCATTGCTTGCGAAGTTTTTTGTTTTTAGTGAATTAATGAACGCCTGCGTTCCTACACATACTCCCCAATGGAAGGCACAATACTTATACACTGACTAATACATTATTACAGATTATTCAGATGATTATTATAAATAAACGTTATTATTATCATTATTATTGACGAACGGCTTTCACTTAAATAATGAAACAGTAGATTGTAAACACACGAGATTTCTCATTTATTTAAGCATAGAAAAAGAAGAAGGAGCTAAACTTCATGTATAATGTAAACGATGTAAGAGTTCAAGAGCACCGTTTTAAGAGCAGTGTTAATGAGATAATTTACACAAAGTAAAGCCCCTGTCGGGGTTCGAATCTACGACCTACAACTCGTAAGTCGCAGCCGGTACCACTGCACAATGGATCACCACTGCTCTAATGATATTTCAACCATCAGTTTAATATTCATTATGATTCGACAAAACATGATGTGGCGGGAAAAAGCTTCGCGATTTTATTTATTTATTAAGGTGCAACTACAGCTTCTATGTATCTTAAGCAACTAGTAGAAGATCACAATAGCCTCGGACATACACAGTCGCCAATTATAGTTTACCAGCAATGTCAAAAATAACTTAATAATTAGGGCAAAATACTTCTTAAACGTAAGATTAATAACAACAAGTAAAATAAAAAGACGAACAACATTGCAATTTTGCCCATTTACTGAAGACTAGGACTCATCGGCGCAAATTCCCTTTTTCACAATCTAAACTAAACTTAAGTTCAGTGCATCTTTTTCTTTCTATTTAATTAAGAAAAGGACAGAAGAAAAATATTAGTTTAGTCCTGTGATCCTGTCAAATTAGTCAGCGCCTGACGAAAATTGACGTATTTTTAGTAGCCCTGCAGTGCGATTCTGTAAGCATCTCACCGTGAAAACTTAGGTGAAGTGAGCGTGGAGTGAGCTGTCATTCCAAATAATGCTAGGGATTGACACTAGTGACAACTCACATCAAGCTCACTTCACTTGAGTTTTCACGGTGAGATTTTTACAGAATCGACCGGCTGTTTTTAATCAAGTCTAAACTTGTCTATGGAGTATCTTAAATTCGGCCGGCTTCCAGTCTAACCGGATGTAGCTGAATACCAGTATAAGACTAAGACTAAACAATATAAATAGAAATGAGATCATAATAGAAAGTATAGCTTTCGAAACAAATAATTAAAAGGTGAAGGATTACGAAAGTGTACTAACAAAACAAATTATCAGATTGTGTTTTTCAGGACTTCAGTATTTTGACTTCAAAGACTTTTATGAAATCATGGTATTTGGTATGGTCGACATCTGGTACAAATTTTATCAAAGAATTCATCTCTCTACTGAGTCTTTTTAGTGGTGAGTTTACTCCAATATTTGTCTGTTGCATTTGTAATAAATTACAAAAACCAATTGAAAATCTAAAGCAAAACTCATTTATTCAACTTTGGCTGAGAATCATCATTTTTTGAACGTCAAAATTACATGAGATAGTCCCTTAAAACACCCGCCCTTCACCACTTCCCGTATTGCTGTGGTGTTCTTTAGCTGGGTAGAAGTGGCGCAACAGGGAACCAACCCACCCTTAATAATTTCTTTTAAATTTTCAACCAGTTGTTATATATATAATATTACCAGTTGTTATATATATATATATAATAGCGGTCTTACCTTTCAAGGTCATCCTAAAGCCTTTGGGATATAAGGCTTCTATAATTGGCCTAGGAACCTTCTCTTTACTCCTTTCCTGAGCTGCACATATTGTAATTAACACAAATAAATAAAGAATTACAGCTTTATCGACACACGTCATGTCTCGTTTAGTTGTAAGACCGACTATTGCGATTCACGATGAAGAAGCTATATACAGCTATATATGTATATTGCAGGCCGGTTTTGGAAGGTCGGATGTTCAAAAGCAGGATAATATTTGATCGAAATGTAGATCCTTGGTAATTAATACCACATACATCCAATGAATGAAATGAGGAGGGGCCCGTGGGTAAATAATAACAGCCACACAGCTCAGTCGATCAGGTTAAGCTACGCTTGCCGCGGTTGGTCTGCGGAGGGGTGACCCTCTTTACATACCAAAACCCCTCCGTGCCTCGGAAAGCTTACCAAAGGGTATCGTATTACCCAGTAACTGGGTTCTCGAGGTCAAATAGGCAGTCGCTTCATGTAACATACTGGTATTCAGCTGCATCCGGTTAGACTGGAAGCCAACCCCAACATAGTTGGGATAAGGCTAGGCAGATGATGATCAAATGAATGAAATTAAATTTAAATCGTGTATTAAACTAACACTATGCAGCCAAGCATAAAATAAATTGGGAGAATAAGTATATCGCTGATAAAAATACTTGGCTCAATGCTGGTCTTGCTCCAGAGTCACAAGGGCGCATACACAAATTGATTAGCATTTGAAAATACTGTTGGAGCTGCTGAAGATTGTAAAAACTATCTTTGCATTGTATAGATTCAATGTTTTAGTATTACACCTATAATTGCATAGTACATATTTTGTGTTAATACTATGTAAGTACAGTCAACAGCAAAAGTAGATGACCAAAATCAGAAATTCAATACTAATGAACGGAGTTCGCAGCTATATGGCAGCTGTACTAGTAGTAAATGTTTGGTATAATTTACAATCACATACTTTTGAATCACTTCGACGCCACACAGTTCTGACGCGAACTCCTTTCATTAGTACCTATTGAATTTCTGATTTTGATCATCTACTTTTGCTGTTGACTGTACCTACTATGTATAAAGCTACCATTTACTGGGTACAAGAGGTACCCAGTAAATGGTAGTCATTGACTTGAATGTGCCCTGGCAGTTGAGAGTATGTCATGCTCACTCAAATATCTCGCTGA
This sequence comes from Apamea sordens, assembly GCA_945859715.1. Lineage (NCBI taxonomy): Eukaryota > Metazoa > Arthropoda > Insecta > Lepidoptera > Noctuidae > Apamea > Apamea sordens. The sequence goes on from OX244001.1 coordinate 17,497,473, forward strand.
TGGTGGCGCATGTGTTGTGTGATGGATCATTCGGTTCCCTTCAAAATGATTGAACTAAATGGTGAGATCCATGCGTCATGTTCGTGAACGTGCGCCGTTAGTTGGGTCTGTTCATCTCTTAGCTGCCATGGAGTCCGTTACTTCAGCAGGAAAATCTATTCTATAATGAATTGCGATCAATAAATAATTAGAGCGTAGTCTGCTGTACATAAATGTGCGATAAATAAAAAAAACTTGAGAGGTGTCAAGGGACACCCGGATGGTACGAAGTATAACTGGCTTGCTTTCTAAAAGAGAGAGAGAGAGACAGACAGAGAAACACGCGCACGCCGCACGGCTTACAACTATAGCAAAAAGTGTCGTTTCAACTTTTGGTCTTAATTTTTTCCGTCTAGCCCCCTTTCGCAACGCGCGATAAGGAACTTCGTTCCAAAAGAAAAATGTGCGTGCTGTCGTTCTGAAAAAAAAGCGACAGAACCTATCCTGCTAGAGTTATGTTGATCCAGCAGGAAGATTCTAAACGAGTGACCGCAGAGAGAAATATGTATAGTACAGACGCCAGCAGGTCAAGCTACCCGAATCTGTCAAATTTTTCAATCAACCTTGAACCTTAATGCTTTAGCAATAAAGTTGAAAATCTGTTACAGAAATTTGACAGATTGTAGTAGCTTGATGTGCTGGCGTCTGTACTTACATTGGCATAATATTTGTGCGTAAATATGCACCGAAAATGAAATTCGTGCGGCCTAGAGTTTGAGACATGTTTCACTTCGTGCTGAAGTAACGTTTTACAGAATCTAGAGATTATTTATGAAATTGTTTATGATTTTATGTATTTTTTTTGGTCACCTTTACTCTTTCACACGCTGCCTACATCTCTCTATCTAGCGTCCTATCGCAGGTATGGTGGAAGAGATTTCTTATGACATAAGCATCACCTTTGTATGTACCTATTTTTCTGTTCTGTTTTTTTTCCTTCCTGTTTATTTATATGTGTGTACATAAATGGTAAAATAAATAAAATTGTTTTAGTACTGTAATTAGCAAAAACATATTTTAGTTTTCCTTGTTCCGAGATTCTAATCATAATTATAAAATATCTGTTAGGCGGTGTGTGTAATTGATATCGGCAATACCTAAACCGGTATCCTATAGTTTTTTCTTTGTAAATAGATTTTAGTGGAGTAGAGCTAATAAAATTTTTCTATAAATGTTGCAAATCACACGCAGTGAAGTCATGATATATTGAGTAAATAAATACGTTTGGACGTATCTTTTAAATTAAAACTACGTGTTCAAAAATAAATTGGTATCTTTTGTGCATTCAAATCTTTAAGTTACCTACCGTAACTTAAAGATTTGAATGCACAAAAGATTTAAAATTTAGTCTTAAGGAGGAGCTCGTGGCATATAATAACAGCCACACCGGTTTAACGAAAGTTAAGCTACACTTGCTGCGGTCGATTCGTGGATAGATGACCATCTATAACATATCGTGACTCCTCCGTGTCTCGTGGTCCCGGCTGTTATTTGTGCATCTTGACAGTCATTACGGGTAGTCAGAAGCCCGAAAGTCTGATAAACAGTCTTTCTAAGGGGTGTCGTATACCGTCGACTGCCTATCTGACCTCCAGAACCCAGTTACTGAGTTGTACAGGTCAGATAGGCAGTCACTCCATGTAAAATACTGGTATTCAGCTGCATCCAGTTAGACTGGAAGCCAACCCCAAGATAGTTAGGAAAAGGTTTAGGCATATTGATTTGTCAAGGTTCTTAAGATCCGGGTTGAAAGTTTAAAATCTAGCATGTAGAGTGAGAGGAATTGTTCTAACAAATTTGTGAGTTTTTTTAAATATTGGTTGTAAGCAAATTCTAATAGTAGAAAACACGTAGTTAGCTAGTATTGTGATTAAAACCAGATTCTTTGCCTGAAGTGAGACAATCTTATATCATCATCTGCATCATTTGCCTGCCTTTTCTCAACTATGTTGGGGTCGGCTTCCAGTCTAACCGGATGCAGCTGAATACCAGTATTTTACATGGAGCGACTGCCTATCTGACCTCCACAACCCAGTTACTGGGTAATATGATACCCCTTGGTAAGACTGGTTGACAGACTTTCGGGCTTCTGACTACCCGTAACGACTGTCAAAGATCCACGAATGACAGCCGTGACTAACGGCTAAACGTGCTTTCCGAGGCACGGAGGGGTCTCGGTATGTAAAGATGGTCACCCATCCACAGACCAACCGCGGCAAGCGTAGCTTAACCTGACCGATGTACCTGTGCGGCTGTTATTATTTAGCCACGGGCCCCTATTATTTGTACAATCTTCTTCTTCTTCTTCTTATATATAAAAATCAATTGCTGTTCGTTTGTCTGGCTAAAACTCGAGAACGGCTGGGCCGATTTAGCTGATTTGGGTTTTGAAAGGTTTGTCGTAGTCCAGGGAAGGTTTAAACGGTGAGAAAATAAGGAAAAATTGCGAGGAAGATAGTAAAAACAACAATTTCATTTTCCCGTATAAACTGTTCTACCTACTTTCCTGTCAAACATTTGACGATCGTCCCTTCGGTACGGTAGACTCGGGTCCACTCGAATTGAAGCACGTATTAAATTAAGGGTTTTGAATAGTGTAGGAGTAGGTTAGGAGTAGGGTAGGAGTAGGGTAGGAGTAGGGTAGGAGTAGGTTAGGAGTAGGGTAGAAGTATGGTAGGAGTAGCGTAGGAGTAGGTTAAGAGTAGGGTAGGAGTAGGGTAGGAGTAATGTAGGAGTAGGGTAAGAGTAGGGTAGGGGGTAGGACACCACGCGAACGAAGTAGCGCCGGGCAGCTGGAAATAATTTATATGGCAAAACAACGTTTGCTGGGTCAGCTAGTTAAAACATAAAAATATTTTTCATTTTTGTATGGTTTTCAAAATAAAACGCAATATTTTGTTCATAACATCTTTTACCGTAGCCAAAGCATTTAAAGGGCGTATACCCTGACGTAGTCTACCCTCAAATCACCGTTATACCACGAAGGATGCCAAGAGTCCTTGCTGTTCCAGAAGTCTAGTATTCCCTTGCTGGCACTATTTCTCCAGGGTTTGTCTTCCAAGTCATCGGTGAAGTCGTTGATTCCTCCCACGCGAAGTCCAAGAGTCAAGTGAAACTGAGAAAAGAAAATAAAAATGCATACATACAAGTACATACATACATAGCCTCACGCCTTTTTCCCATGAGGGTGGGTAGGCTGAAACTTCAGGACGCCAACTGCTACGATCGTTACATAGATAGTACTCCTTTTGCTTTGTTCACGTTGATACATCTGAAGGCCACTTCTCGTAATTTAAGGTCCCTCGTCCACGGCGACTTTTTGTAGCGATGCTGTCGCGCGTTTCATTAACGCGCAACAGCATCGCTACTAACGCGCGTTAGTCGCATTTGCAACGCGGTACAGAAGCGATGCCAACGTGCTACAGCATCGCGACTGTATCGATGCAAACGCGCGATCGTGTCGGACGACATCGAGAGAACGGAGGGAGGGTGGCGCGTGAGTGGAAAACCGAGCATCAGTGCAACTCGCATTGCGACAGTATCGCGTTTGCATCACGACTGAGAATCGTGTTGTGGGCGAGGGTAAACAGCTAGCGACCGCATCGCGACTGTATCGATGCGAACGCGCGACAGCATCGCTACAAAAAGTCGCCATGGGCGAGGGGCCTAAAACGTTCAAAATCTAGTCACAGTCTCATCTCAGCGATAAACAAAAGTCAAAAACTTGTCAAAATCTAGGGAAATTATAGGTACTCGTAATATTTGACAGATTGAGACTAAGATCAGCACCCTAATTGCGTAACACACGATCAATCGGAATCGGTTTCATTTTGACAATTCAACCACATTCATTGCGCTATTTACATGTTGAGCAGACAAATTTTTCGAACTTATGAAGCAATGGATTAGCAATTTGCTTCAAAATCATTCTGATTCCGATTGATTGTGTATTACGCAATTAGAGTGCTGACTGTGAACATTCTTAAAATTACGAGAATTGCCCCTCTGGTGATACGCGCACGGCGGTTGTGAGTACTACGCACCAGACCTTTCTGAAGAGCATCACCAATAAGGTCACTATTAGTCCTTCTTGAGCATCCCCTCCGGCACCTCCAATTGTGCCGTACCTTTTATTAATCGCCTTTCATTCATCCTCTCAACATGACCAAACTATAAAGAAAGAAAGAAAAATAACCCACCTACTCCTGATAGGATAGCTCCTGCTCCTGCTCCTAACTATCACCATCAGACAATAATGTTCAGTAAATTCCGTTGGTTTAGTGGTCAATATTTTGAATCTTAGAGTTTATACTGGATCTCTCGTACCATTTGATCCAGCGGCGCCATGACAGTTCCCCTCTGCCAGTGCGACGCATGAGGCACGTTGTTCTTCTTCGCAACCTCAAAGAAACCTCCGCCTGGGTTGACGGCACCGTACTGCTCACCATCCACCAGCATATCGATGCCATCTGAAACATCAAGTTAGTTAAATTAAAATCATTATTTCCGCTTTGTTAGGGCATAGTTTATGATTGAAGTACCATTTATAAACGCGAGGTAATATTATGCCAAACAACCTCGAAATTGGTCACATCTGAGATCTGAAGGTAGGCTGGTTTAAAGTTTACTCCGCGTTTATTTATATAATGGGAATTTATGGCGTTTATCCCTGGCATAGCGGTTTTGATATGGATCTATAATGAATAAGTATCTGTGAGGCACGTATATCTGTGACAAATTTTTCTTTCTCTCTAACACAAGGATGGATGTCGACCAGTTGATCACTAAATATATTCAGTTGCCTGCCTCGTTGGTCTCGTGGTTGCAAGCGCGACTGCTGAGCGTGGGGTCCTAGGTGCGATTCCCAGGTCGGACAAATTGTTATTAAGTTTTCCATTACGAATTTCTTAGTAACAGTCCGGAGTTTGGAAGTTGGCGGTTTAATACCCCCGTGCCTCGGAAAGCAAGTAAAGTCGTTGGTCCTGCGCCTGATCTCTCCCCGGTCGTGACGGATTGCCATCCCATCGGACTATGAGAGTCAAGGAACAGAGAGTGCACCTGTGTTTACGCACACACTTGCCCACAATTTTTTTTTGTTTTTGTGTTCTTTTGCGTCATGTTTGTCGCAAATAAATGTTTTCTTTCTTTCTATATCACCTGCCTACCTGGCTTATTTTCGTTGAGATTGGCCACCGTGACCAAAATCAGTCGGGAGGCTGTTGTTTATAATAATTATAATTCAGTTGCCGAAAGTCTGAGAACCAGTCTTACTAATGGGTATCGTATTACCCAATAACTGGGTTGTGGAGGTCAGATAGGCAGTCGCTCCATGTAAATACTGGTATTCAGCTGCATCCGGTTAGACTGGAAGCCGACCCCAACATAGTTGGGAAAAGGCTAGGCAGATGATGATGAATTCAGTTGCCATGCAACATACTGGATCGATCTGAACAGCCGATGTCATAGATTTCCGCAATGTGGTTGCAATTTGAAGCTGTTTTAATGAGACATAAAAACAACGGACTTCAGAACAGTACCTGGTCTCCAAATCATGGTATAGTTATGGTAGTCTTTGTGCCAGTTAGCAATACCAATCTTCTCCTGCAACAGCAAGGACCTGAATGGTTCGGAGTTAGTGAGCACGGGACCTCCGTACAGCTTCTTCGCCAGACCAGGGTTTCCTCGGACAAAGGCGACTCGCATCAGACCAGATTCGTAGTTATTTGGACCGTATGCGTTTTCTGATGGTTCTAGGTTGATTTCTGGAGCAGAAAAATATTCATTAGGTGGCTTAGAATATACAACTTTGTTGCGGAGATATCGCGTGGAATGGAACAAAGTATGGAAACTCTGCCAAAAAAAAGGAAAAAAATGTAGTTTTTATAGGTTAGGTGTTAGGTTAAACTTCAAAAAACTAAGTAAAAGGGTAAAATGAAAGTGATAGTATGAAATGAGCCTATGTTTCCGTAAAAACAACGAATGAGATACAGTCCTTTTTAGGGTTCCGTTGCCAAATGGCAAAAAACGGAAAAATCTATTGTCGATTGAAAAACCAGCCTTTAAATTAATAATAAAAAGTGTTTATGTACTAACCAGGGATAATCCAGCTCCCAGACGGTAATTTCGCGCGCACATCCACCCTTCCGAACATGAAGTTAAAGCTGCCTCTTGTGGTGATCTTCGCCGTCGTCACAGGCGGTAATATGTGAGCCCCTTGGGCTACTTGCTTACACTCTGGCGTGTTTGCCTTGCCTGTGCACCTGCAAATGTTAAAGGAATTTGGAATAAGGCAAAAATATGCATATTCGGAGCTATAATAGCTGGGACGCCACAAGGAAGTGTGTTAGGCCCATTCCTGTACTCGCTATACACATGTGATATCCCAAAGCTGGAAAACAATACCATTGCGACCTTTTGCAGATAAAACTACTATTATGGCAGATCAAGCCACAAAGAAGCAGTAGAAAGAGTTCAACTTAATTCCTGATTTTATCCTTCAAAGATACTCCGAGCATAGCTCGCTCCATAGCACGCTGAGCGACCTTGAATTTCTGGACCAGCCCGACTGTCAGTTTCCACGTTTCGGCGCCATGTGTCATGACGGGGAGGAGGCACTGGTTGAAGACCTTAGTCTTCAAACACTGTGGGAGAGGCGACGAGAACACTTGACGGAGTTTTCCAAATGCTGCATAACCCAACTGAATTCTTCTGTGGGCTTCTTTCTCAAAGTTGTGTCTACCGAGCTGGATTATTTTCCCCAGGTAGACATAATCCTTCACAACTTCGAGAAGCGACCCTTCGATGTGGATCAATAAATAATAAAATTATATTATACAAGCAATTTGGACTTACGAAGCAACGTTAAAATAAACGTTCAAAATCTAGTCGCAATCTCATCTCAGCGATAATAATCACTGTCAAAAACTTGCCAAAATTGTAGGGAAATTAGAGGTATTTTTGACAGATTGAGACTGAGATCAGACTGTGAACGTTCTTAAAATTACGAGAATTGCCCCTCTATTTGATTAAATTACTTGAACTACCGGAAATGTTCTCAATTTCAGTTGTAAAAGTAATGAAGTTACTAATTAAACTTTCATCTTAAAACGCTTTTGCATTTGTGAATGTGCAATGTTTAATGATAAAATAATTAACTGATAAGCATCTTTGATGATCTTTGTATTGTATGTAAGTTTAGTTTTAATTGAAATAGAGTTTGAGTTAAGTGTTGTGTTTGATTGAAAATCTACTATCTACAACGGAGACTGGTCGGAGTCGGCACTGGGTTTCCCGCCGAGATATGTATTTTCTCCGCAGTCGCCGCCGCAAGACGCGTGTGCCTTGAGCGTAGCTCTTGGCCACGGGGTAAGTTAGTCCTGACACCAAAGAAAACAAAAGAAGTACTGGTAGGTACCTGATATCCAAATCCAGGGTCTTATGAAAGAATTCTTCCCCGAGTTGTGAGTCAGTCAGCACTGGAGTGATGACCAAGGATCCCTCCTCAAAGCTCACCGTGTTGTCCGGAATGTACACGTTGAAGGGATAGTCCTGTAATGACATTTGTCAAACTTGAACCTATACCTACATATACACATCTTGTAATACTTACCTAGTCACATAGTCACGTAGAAGAAGTTTTAGCTTTCATAGGCTGTTGTGTTTTCAGTATGCAACGTTAAATTTTGATCGTTTTAATCCTTAAAAGGGGTCATTGTACTCATCATTATAAACAACTTTTACTACGGGACCAACCCTGAAATCGTGAAAAAAAAATCAGTTGATCCAAACATTATGTCGTGTTATGCGAACATAAATCTATGGATCAACTGATTTTTTTTGTTGGCAGAGATATTTATATAGAAATATATTTTGTGTTTCTTACACAAAACATTAAATATTTCTGCCATATATTATGTCAGCCAGTCCACGGCAATATATGAATGAACGAATTAATGATTTATTCACTTAAACATTGCCCCACAAAACTGCTATTACTGTTATTTATATAGATATATAAAAAAACGTTGATAACTAAACTCAATCAAAAATAAAACCGTAAACAGAACTCAATAAATAAATATAAAGATCGATATCACAGATCAATCGTAACATAGTGGAACCTATCTTTAAGTGCACTGAACTTACCGGTTCTTTTGGAAACTGGATCATCGCGACCCATTTCTTCAGCTCCCTAAGACTCGTTTCGTCGAAATCCTCATTGAATATCAATTGGTCCTTGCAAACGTTTGAATGACCTTGAACCTTGGTTTTAGAAACTGTGCAGGCCGGTGGTAAGGTGTTAAATTTCATGTCTATTAAGTCGTATGGCTTAGGTGTAGAGATTCCTTTCAGAGTCAGTGGACCGGCTGGAACCTGGCCAGGTTGTCCACGTACTGATGTGCCATCATCATTGACGAATTCTACAAAAAGATAGGGCCATAATATATACATAAATAAGTTATATTTGCATGTTTAATAATATATGTAATATTATTAAACATGCAAATATTTATTTAAGATATGGCCCCCAAGATATAAGATATATCCTTCTCACTGAGAGGAGGCCTTGAGGGGCCCGTGGCTAAATAATAACAGCCGCACAGGTCGATCTGTCAGGCCAAGCTACGCTTGCCGCGGTTGGTCTGTGGATGGGTGACCATCTTTACATATAAAGAGAGGAAGTAGGCTATCTCCGGCACAATCCGCGATATAATTGCCTACTGTCTCAGGGTTGTCACTTTTAGTTAAATTTTAATTCAGTGCCTATAAATTGGCAAGGGTCGGGAAGTTGTATTTTTTTACTTGTATTATCTGGGTACCTAAACGATGATGAAACCTTTCACGATGAAAGAAAGAGCGACGGGCCAGCAGACGGGCGGCGCGGGGCGGTGATGAGCACGAGTTAACGGTAGGTTACTGATAGTACTGTCACCAATCATTAGTTTAAAGCCCGGCCCTTGCCAAGGATAACACAAATCTCTGTATAACTAATTCAGTGATCATTAGTCAATAAAGTTCAACAATGGTTTTCCTAACAAACACACAACACAGAAATTTATTCAAGATTCATAGCAGTATTATTTATAAAAAAAAAATCGATGAATTATTAAGACACCCAAACACAGCAATACGTTCTCCTGCGATTATCACACATTTTTCATTCATTTAGTGGTGCCGAAAAGCCGTGACGCGCGAACCTCGTGCGATGTTAGCCCCGACTGGCGCGCTGCGAAACGGGCCGAGATTTGTTTAAGTGTGCGTGCGGCGACGCATAGATACTTTGGCGCACACATACAAGCCGTGCGCGGTGCGTTTTTATGAAGATGACGTACTTCCTCTCTTTATACTATGGTTAAGCCGTTGGTCCCGGCTGTCATTCGTGGATCTTTGACAGTCGTTACGGGAAGTCAGAAGCCCGAAAGTCTGACAACCAGTCTTACCAAGGGGTATCGTATTACCCAGTAACTGGGTTGTGGTTGTGTACTTAATGTACAGACGCCAGCACATCAAGCTACTACAATCTGACAAATTTCTTTAATAGATTTTCAACTTTATCGCTAAACTTTAAGGTTCAAGGTTGATTGGGAAAATTTTACAGTTTCGGGTAGCTTGACCTGCCGGCGTCTGTACGTTTAGTGCATAATTAGGGCCTAGACAAAGTGACATTGTATCAGCTATAATGTTGATAGACAAGTTAAAATTGTAAAGGAGCTACCGAAAAGCTTTATATGTCAATTCCGTTGAAAGTCGTTGTAGAAATACTGAAACCTGAGACCGCTTTGAAAGCAATTGCCGCTCGAATAGGTCAGTCAGTCTCAATAGCACCTTGCTGATTTACGAATAAATATTTCACACTTTTTTATGGGATTCGTTGAAAGAAGAGTTGAAGACTACAGGCTGCTGACCATAATAATTATCACTTAAAAAAACTTACCAGTGACTGTATATGCCAGGTCTGTGTTCATATATACATTTCCATTTTTAAGGACAACTATCCAGTAGAAAATCGTATCTCCAATTTCTAGCTGCGTGTTACGATTCTTGTACACCCAATACCCACTTTTGGTGCCAACTACATCTTTCTTTATATCACCTTCGCTTAGTCCTTTGAATTCTTTGTTGATATTCCCACGGAACCCGAAGAAGCTATAGCCATCATCTTACAAAACAAAAAAGGATTAGTTACTTCCTCCTATATCCTACTAATATTATAAACGTGAAAGTTTGTATGGATGGATGAATGGATGTTTGTTTGTTTGTCTCTTTCACGCAAAAACTACAAAACGGATTTTCATGAAATTTGGCACACAGATGGTTTATAACCAGGATTAACACATAGGTCTAACTTATCCCGATATTCTCACGGGATCGAAAATTATGCGGGTGAAACATCGGGGCGCAGCTAGTAGACTACAATTGCTGTGACTGAACTGTTGTAAGCTCCCAAGTCCCAGTGGCGTAATTGAATTAATGTCGTTTACAAAAACTTCATCATTATTTTGATTTAGGAGTCGCTTTATCTTTTCGGCCATCAGTTTAATTTTCTTTTAAGTTTTGTGTCAGAGTGGGGCGATAACTAAGTAGGTACCTACTTGCAACATTTAAGTAGGTACTACCGAATCAACATTCAAAGAACTCTAGGTTTAACTTTTTTACCTCATTTTAATATGTATGCCATGTGCACGTTGCTTTATGAAGTCAAAGTTTAAATGGCGATAATAGGTCTTTGTCAAGTAATTGTGAAGAAAAACTTGCTCCTGTAAAAGTATCCTATGTGTTATCCCGATATTCCCACAGGATCGCAACTTATGCGGGAGAAACCGCGGGGCGCAGCTAGTAAATAAATAAAATAAATACCAAGATCCCTCCGTGCCTCGGAAAGCACGTTAAGCCGCTGGTCCCGGCTGTCATTCGTGGATCTTTGACAGTCGTTATGGTACGGGTATTCAGAAGCCCGAAAGTCTGACAACCAGTTCTACCAAGGGGTATCGTATTTCCCAGTAACTGGGTTGTAGAGGACAGATAGGCAGTCGCTCCATGTACAATACTGGCATTCAGCTGCATCTGGTTAGACTGGAATCCGACCCAACATAGTTGGATAAAGGATATGCAGGTGATTTATTAAAAGTATAAAGCGGTCTTACCTTTCAAGGTCACTCTAAAGCCTTTGGGATTCAAAGCTTCTACTATGGGCGTAGGCACCTGGTAGTCTTTATTCCCTCCTTGAGCTTCACATATTGCAATAAAGACAAATAAATAAAGAAATACAGCTTTATCGACACACGTCATGTCTCGTCTAGTTGTAAGACCGACTGATGTGATTCACGATGAAGAAGCTACCTTGCAGGCCGGTTTTGGGAGATCGGATGTTCAAAAGCAGGAAAATTCATGATCGAGATGTAGATTCTTGGAAGTTAATGGTTTTTGTTTTTTTTTTTTGGTGTAAAAGTTACCATGTTAACGAGATTATTATTATCCTTGTGATTGATAAAAGGATATTATTAATCTAAAACGGGGAAACTATCATACCCATACAAAGGGTATGATAGTTTCCCGTTTTAGATTAATAATTTAAAAAAATAAATGTTGTTCACATTCTGTGCTTTGTGCTTGTCGTAGGTACTTAATTGTTTTCTTTAAGGATTTATGTAATTAGATCCTGTCATTTGCGTAATTCTTCAAATATCTATATATATGAGGATAGTTTATATCTATAAACTATCCTCATTTTTCTTTACTAATTATTATAAAGAGGTAATATTTGTTTGTTAGTACGGAATTGAAAAAATATTTTTGCATTTGAAATAGAGCAAAAAGCATGACCCTTAGGAATAGAGCAAAAAGAAAAAAAGTCAGAAAGAACGCTAATCGATAACGCACTTCATTATCGCTCGCTTCGTTAAATAGAACAGGCACGTGATGTTATGCAACGAGGTGGGTCGGGGAACAAAAAATTCACGCAGACGAAGTCGCGGTCAGATGCTAGTCAAAAATAAATCAAAGCATAAAATTACAATTTTATTAAAAAATCTTATGAAATATAATCTCAGACATATCACACATTACTTTATAAGTCTACAAGGCGAACACTTTGATGGAATCCACTCTCAAGTTGGTGTTATACCATGATGGATACCAGGAGTTCTTCTCCTTCCAGAAGTCGAGCATGGCTTTGCTGCCGCTGTTCTTCCAGGGCTTATCCGGAAGATCATCGCTGAAGTCATTGACGCCTCCCACGCGAAGACCGAGTGACAGGTAGAACTGGAAAAGGATGGTACAATTATTTAAATGACTAATGGAGCAAACTTGCATAAATACTCGTATAAATGTTGAAAAATGGACAGGGAGAGGAAGGCCAAAGCAAATATAGATGGATATACGAAAGAAAAGGGTTCTTGATGGTTAACTGGGGAAAATGGATAAAGAAAACGTGTTGCACAGACAGAAGGTAACATGGAACAAGGGCAGGAAGTTGATGATAGACTTGGATGATAATCTAAGAAGTTATGAAATATATAAACTCTATAATGTCGTGTCAAATGACACGGGTGTTAGACTAATAGACCATACACAGCCCAAACCATTGAAGACAGACACACAGGAAGATATTGTACCTCAGAAGTAAAGGAGTACGGAAAAATAAAATTTTGAAAGTTCAAAATGGGGTTTGTTAGTCGGATAACAAATAGTTTATAAATTAATAATATGAAAGGGGCAACTCTGGGATGACATAATCATAATTTCAAGGTTATTTTTTTCTTTTTATAGGGTTTCACGTAGTCGGGGGTTTATTAAATTTTAAATTTAATTTTTATTTCATGCTTTTTGTAGGGACTCCTTATCACAGAACAGATAATTTATCTGTTCTGTGCTCCTTATTATTTATTTTCTTTTATTTTCTTGCGTTTTAAGATTTAGGTATTTTGGTATTTAATCAGGTTTTTTGTAATTCGCCATTTTGTGGTGGTGGCCATCTTGGATTTGAAATTTGTCATAGTGTATAGTATTCTACTAGTCAAGCACTTTCATTTGATACCCATATTGAGGGAGTTGTGAAAAAAAAAAATGTAACTCGCCATTTTGTGGTGGCGGCCATCTTGGATTTGAAATTTATCATAGTGTATAGTATTCTACTAGTCAAGCCCTTTCATTTGATACCCATATTGAGGGAGTTGTGAAAAAGTATGTAATCCGCCATTTTGTGGCGGAGGCCATCTTGGACCGATTTTCATCAAACATAGCTATGAACACTCCCGATAAATTAACCTTTCAAACAAAAGAAACAAAATTAAAATCGGTTCATCCGTTCGGGAGCTACGATGCCACAGACAGACATACACACACACACACAGACACGTCAAACTTATAACACGCCGTCGTTTTTGCGTCGGGGGTTAAAAATCGAATGATAACGTGAACGCTAAGCATCAACGCCCTCAAGAGGCAGCAGTGTAGTGATTGTAGTGATTATTGTAGAATCAATAATAACCGTGCAGATAGCACGGTTATTATTGATTCTACATTATTATAACTTGTTTTCTGGAAAATATTTGTATTTAGTCCGTGGCGAGACATGTCGATCATCATCCTATATTTAAAGACAATTATGCCACCATTGTACGCACGGCTACACATATAGCTATACATAACCAGTATAATCTGACTTCTAATTGTACGAAAGACCTATACAATGCGAGGTCAGCTAAAATTGTGATGTGTTGCCGTGTGTACCACAGTTTTAATGTAAATAATAATATTCTTTCTTATTAGCTGGTAGAATAAGAATCTTTTGACATTGCAGTTTTGATCTGTTTTTGTGTTATATTTTCTACATATAAAATCTAGTTACCATCTCATCGAGCGGAGCCATGACAGTTCCTCTCAACCAGTTGTCAGCATGTTGCACTTTATGCTCGCGCGCACTCGCGCTGAATCCCTCTCCCGGGTTGATGTTACCGTACTGTTCGCCGTCTACTAGGAGCTGAAGACCGTCTAAGAAAGAGAGTATGGTTAGGTAAAGGGTACTGCAGTAAGGGTGGAAGTTTTTATAACTGTTGTAGCGGTATCTACAACGACACATGCGGACTACGCGTGACGTCAAGCAAAATCCTGCATCTCGCAAGCAGAGTTTACCGCGCAACTAACATATATACAATGGCCCGACATGAATCATCAGGCAGTGGTCTGCCAGACACAACACCCGTCAGGTCGGAGGATCCTCTCTTTTCTATGGAGGTTGAGTGAATTTTCACCCTGTTCCTCATATTTCTATACTGATAATAATATCCAAAAGTACTTTGTGTAGTAAATTTATTCTTCTTTGAAGTCTTCCTAATAAAAAGCTATAGAAGCGAAAATCTGGACCTTTCATTAATATCCTTTTTATTCTTGGTAGTCCTTTTTCTTGTGCCTTGGCCCAAACAGGCCAGCGACTCAATTGAAAGTAGTGACTGATGGCTGTTTACTTAAAGCTACAATTCCTAAGCTCTTGTCGGTTCGGCGGTACAGACGCCAGCAGGTAAAGCTACCCGAAACTGTCAAATTTCCCCAATCAACCTTGAACCGTAATACTTTAGCAATAAAGTTGAAAATCTATTAAAGAAATTTGACAGATTGTAGTAGCTTGATGTGCTGGCGTCTGTACTTTAATAACTACGTCCAAATTTATTTATTTATTTATTTATTTATTTTTAGGAAAACTTACAGCTAAACAGATACAGTAAGTAATAGATTATACAAAAATAAGGCCAATTACAAGTTTCCACGTGTAGTAAAAAAGCAAAATGACATAATATATTATATGGACTTCCAATCAGTTCCTAAACTTTTGTTTTATTTCCTTAACTGAGTGGAAATACATCATACAGTATCACAGAGTTTAATCTCTTACATTTCAGTACCAGATATCTGTTTTCCTAAATACACACGTCCATAAAATAATATCCATTGAATTCGTAGCATTAAAATCTAACACCAAAAATCTTTAAAAAATCTTACCAGCTTTCCAAATCAGAGTATAGTTATGATAATCCTTATTCCAGTTATTGATTCCAATCTTTTCTTTCATCAACTTGGACCTGAATGGTTCAGATTCAGAAAGGACCGGTCCTCCATATAACCTTTTGGCAAGACTGGGGTTCCCTCGAGCGAAGGCTATGCGCATCATACCCGATTCATAGTTACGAGGTCCGTATGCGTTTGTAGTAGGTTCCAGGTTGATTTCTAAAATGAAAATTGAGTGTGATTGGTGTGGTAAAAAATAGGCTATCTTAAGTGTTCACATGGTAGCAAAATAGGCGACTGTTTGAGAATTCGAAGCAATATCCTCCTAGATATTAACTTAATAAACGAAATTATAGCAGAAAACGGAAGTTATGAATTCAGTAGATATTTTATTTAAACATCTCCGGAGGGGCTTGTGTCTAAGTAATAACAGCCGCACGTATCGATCGATCAGGTTATGCTACGCTTACTGCGGTTGGTCCGTAGATGGGTGACCATCTACACATACCAAGATCCCTCCGTGCCTCGGAAAGCACGTTAAGCCGTTGGTCCCGGCTGTCATTCATGGAGCGACTGCCTATCTGACCTCCACAGTCCAGTTACTGCGTGGAGTTGTGGAGGTCAGATAGGCAGTCGCTCTATGTAAAATACTGGTATTCTGCTGCATCCGGTTAGACTGGAAGCCGACTCCAACATAGTTGGGAAAAGGTAAGGCAGATAATGATTTAAATATCTCCCTTTAATTTAATCATCTCTCTCTTTGCCAGTGGCTTCGGTAATCCTAATTGAACTTAAAACGGATTTATTCACAATAGATTTCAAAGAATTTTATCGTCATGGTTACAAAAGTCAGCCTCCCAAATGACCTTTACCACTTCCAAGTGTTTAAACCGGAAAGAAGCATGGCTTTTGTATAAGTAGTTGGCTTAAAGCATCTTCCTCAACATCTGCAACAGATCTCTTTCTTCCAGAAACTTCCGCTTACCAGGTATAAGCCAGCTGCCCGCAGGTAGTTTCGCCCTGACTTCAATTTTGCCGAATTTGAACCCGAATCGATGCCTCGTTGTAATCTTGGCAGTTATGACTGGCGGTATGATCATCGCGCCTTGCGCCTCGTGTCTGCACTCTAGCGTGCTTAACTGACCGGTACACCTGGAAATGGAGAATAAATTGGATAAAATTAAGACTTATTTTTATTTATTTATTTTGGATCTTCAACAAAAGATGTACACATGAAGCTACTACAATCTGTCAAATTTCTTTAATAGTTTTTCAACTTTATCGCTAAAGCAAGGTTTAGGTATGGTGGATTGGGAAAATTTGACAGTCTTGGGTAGCTTGATGTGACCATAAAATAAAGGGAAACATCAGGTATTTAATAGGTGCAATCCTTCACTTATAGGAGACCACAGCATGCTCAATAAAATTAACAACTAATATACTACTATCGTAAATTCATGCAAGCACTTTTTGTTAGAATCGGCTCAATCAGCTCAGAAAGTCGGATCGGCACCCTTATTGCGTAACACACGATCAATCGGAATCGGTTTCATTTTGACAATTCGACAACATTCATTGCGCTATTTACGTGTTGAGTAGACAAATTTTTCGAACTTATGAAGCAATGGATTAGCAATTTGCTTCAAAATGATTCAGATTCCGATTGATCGTGTGTTACGCAATTAGGGTGCATATTTTAATCATGATTCGAAAGACACGTAGCGCCATCTAGCGTCCTTAAGTAATTGTGACCGTCGAAAGTTATTGTTCTTTTTTCCTCACGAACCGTTTTTTTTCTCGATGAAAGATACACTATATCCATTTCTATACCCTTGACAACGTATATGCAAAATTTCATGATGATCGGTTCAGTGGATTAGGCGTGAAAAGGTAACAAACAAACAAACTTAATTTCGCATTTATAATATTAGGGAAGTTAGGAAAGGTAACATTTCGAAAAGTTACGGCCCTCGTACTCCCAGCCGTTGAGTTTCGAGTTAAGACTTGCTTGCTTTTGGAGTGAAAGATTATAAGTGGAAATGACGTCAAAAGTTTTACAGACTTCATCACGCCCGTATTCGTTGGGCAGAAGTATATGTAAGTACCTAATTGAATGAATGAACTCACATCTCGCCAATTATGTTTTAGGTCTTATGAAACAGGGAGCGAGATATAGCCATCCACCAGGCATACTGCATGGCTTTTTAGATATCAAATATTTAATTTCACAAAAAAAAAAGGTTTCCACTGAACGGAAATCAGAAACTGATCCCAAAAGCCATAAACAAATATTTAATGTTCTTTATTCGAATTCTTATAAAATATGGCGGTAATAAATATAGCCATAACTGTCGCATGTCGGAGCAGCAATATGCAAAAGCCATCACTAAGTGGATCCCAAATGGCAGGAAACTACCGCGCGGCAGGCTTATAAAGTGATGGAGAGATGAGCTGGACTCCTTAAAGGATTGATTCTAGTGGAAAGAGGGAAGTGCCTTTGCCCTGCAGTGGCACAACACAGGCTCATAATAATAATAAAATTATTCCAATTCAATATTTAACAACGAATTTGATTCAATGTTTTGAATTTATGATCAGGCCTAGTCCCTAACCGAGTCGTAAAAGTTCCGCCTTGGGGTTAGCCAAAGAATAATAGAGTGCATCTCACAGAATACGAAGCACTACGCTGCGCTCCAAAATGGGGATCCTAGACGTAGGCAACAAGGCTGACGAGCTGTAATGGGATTGGGCATGTCCAGAGACCGCGGGGCAACAGTCTCCACACGGTGGGGGCTAAGGATGGACGGAGCCGCCGAGGCCCCAGGAAGAGGTGGCGAGACAACCTAGAGGTGTACCGCAAGGGTTGGATCGAAGTGGATCTAGAAAAGGATGCCTGGAAGGATTTGGGAGAGGACTTTGCTAAGCCTTGAACAGCGTAGGTTAACTTAAAAAAAATGTTTTGAAATCACTCGGGTGAAAGGAAATGGCTGTCGAAAATTAGATTTCATTCAAAAGTTCTCTGATGTTAACGACATCCGGAGAATACTTAATGAGTCACAGGAAATTGGGAATAAAAGTTGAGTTTGTAAAGCCGTTTCATTGATAAAGATTAATTAATTAAACTTTTAGATTGGGATCAAAGAAATGTTACACAAAAGAATGTATTTTGCGTTACGTTGACTTCTTGAGCTCATTCGCCACGAGGTGATGAGGTAAAAGTTGGTCCGGAAGGCTACTGATACTTTGTCTAAAACTGACATTCTATCAACGATAATGAGGATGCAAAAGCCAAAAATGTAAAGCTTATGTCAATCTTGTTGAAAGTCGTTGTATAAATACGAAATGCTTTGAAAGCGAGTGTTACTTGTCTAGGCACTTTAGTCTATTACTCTACGGCAATGAATGCTGAAAGGACATCAATCGGTCAGGTCGTAATCGTATGCTGCACTGGTTTGTTTTATTTCGTGTATTTTGATTGTTGTTTTTATTTATTTATGTCTAATTGTATGCTGCACTGGTTGACGTCATCGCGTCAACGCCGGCTGCCGCTGAAAACTAGTGCTGGGGCTCTGTCTCGTATAGAGTCTTAGCATTATGCTAAGCGATGGCCGTTTTGCGTGAATGTGACGCATGTTTACCCCAACTTGTTATTTTTTTTTTGTGTTTATTTTCTTTTTTATGCGTCATGTTTGCCGCAAATAAATGTATTTTCTTTCTATTCAAGTGTCAAACATTTTATACCCAAAAATTTTAGTGCCGGAATAAAAAAAGTACTATTTTCTTATGAGAAATAACATCTTGAGCATTTTCTACTATTACGGCGTAAGTCTACAACTAACCCCCCTGCGGCGGCTGCTATTTGACATTGAAAATGCTAAAAATCATATTTTCATCACAAGTGTTTAATATGCAGAAAACAGTACTTTTTTATTTTTGGGTACGAAATGAATTATATCCTTTCAACTTCTTATAAGTAGTTGTCATCTAAAACCCTTAAAAACCATTGTGACCAATTTCACTGGGGGACAAATGTCTTGCGACACCTGTCTCAAGACACATCGGAAGCGATGAAAAAGTTCGCGTCCCCAGGCGTCGTGTGACATTCATCTCTTAACTAGCATTTCCCCCGCGACTTCGTTCACGTGAATTTCTTATTGTCTGCCACAAATTTCAACACCCCTATAAAATGAAAATTTATGATCATATTTATAATCATACAGGGTTATTTTTCAAAGACCAGCCAAATTTAAGGATGTGGTACAGACCATCAAACTGAACAACTTTCTCCATGGGACAAATAGCGTAATCATAATTTAAAACGTTCAAAATCTAGTCGTAACCTCATCTCGGCGACAAACAAATGTCAAAAAGTTGTCAAAAATGTAGGGAAATCAATTGTATTTTTGACAGATTGAGACAGAGATCAGACTGTGAACGTTCTTAAAATTACGTGAATTGCCTTTCTGGATCTAAAGATGATTAGCACCAACCTGTTGGTAAGATCTAGAGTTTGAGAGAGGACGAATCCTTCGTGGTGTAGTGACTCAGTCAGCACGGGAGTGATGACCAGAGACCCATCTTCAAAGCTTATAGTTCTATCTGGATCGTACAAGTTGAAGGGATAGTCCTGTAACAAGTTATTTGAGGTTAGGTAAGAAATATCTGCGTAAATGGAAGGTTCAATTTTGTCAGTTGATCAGCTATGGAAAGTTCTTAATGTCCCTAAATTATGGAAAAACTGAATGATAAATGGACTGCTAAGCTTGGGTTAACGAAAGAAAAAGAACAAATTATACATACTATAAAACAGATATTTATGTTTATAACACAGATATTTATGTTTAATGTAAACAAAGGAGAACTGCTCCAGTATCATAAAACATTATGCAACCTTAGTTTAAGAAAAGTTGTGTTGTTTACATTCCCTTATAGTAACAGTTTGCCACAGGAAGAAAATAGATTAAGATTTGAACTAAATATGACAATGCATAACTTGACTTATAATAATAACTTGTTCCATTTGATTGATTTTAACAATTATGTTAGTAAAAATTTCTATTTGACAAAAGATAGATATAACATTGTTATGTACTATCTGCCTAACTATTATAAAAGACAGATAGCTGTGTCGCTATCATATTTTTTTTCAATTACAGCCAAAAATTTGGCTAAACAACTTGCTTCTTTTGAGCAACGCAATGACATTATAAATAATTCTGCCACTAATTTGGTAACAATTAATGACATTGCTAATAATTTAAATTAGAAAGTAAGACAATAGAGGATACCTCTAGCTGTATTGTACAGAATTGCAAAAGCAACTCAAAAAAGGCTTTAAAATCAGTAAATAGTATCAACCTGGTGCATCAAAATATTCAAGGTTTTATGAACAAAGATTTAGAAGTAGAATTATTTATGAATTTTAATAGTATTGATATTCTTTGTATAACAGAACATTGGCTGAAAAGCCACCAGTTCTTGTTCAATTTTAATAATCACCAGGTTGGTAGTTCGTTCAGCAGATTAAATGCTATACATGGTGGCTCATTAATTTTAGTAAGTAACCAGCTCAAATTTAAAGATCGTAACGATATTGTGAGCCTATCTGTTGAGCGTACAGTTGAAATTGCCTGTATAGAATTGGAGCATTTTGTTGTATTAAGTGTGTACAGACCCCCATCAGGATTGTATGACTGTTTTGAAAAGGTAATGGATGAAGTGTTAGACAGGATTTGTAACTCAAACAAGTCTGTTATCATTTGCGGTGATTTTAATGTCAATTTATTAGAAAACTCAGGTTCTCGTAGTAAAATTATAAGTCTGTTTCAGTCCTACAATCTTGTAAACCTATTTTTGGAGCCCACAAGAATAACCCCTACTAGTGCCACATGCCTAGATAATATTTATACAGATATTATACCAAGCCACAAAGAAATTATAAATTTACTAGATTCTGATCATTGCGGGCAAAGGATTACTATTCCAAATCAAAACAAAATAGTGGTTAAAAAAGATATCACTGTTAACCCCAAAACTGCATGTCGCTTGAAGGTTTTCAAAAGTAAACTCACTGATAAATTACCAGTTTTGTCCATTCATGCGGATCCTAATCATCTATATGATAATTTTTTTAATATATACTGTAAACAATTTAATTCAACCTTTATTCCCAAGACTATCTCGGTTAATAGTAACACATGTTTCAGTGATTGGGCTACCATTGGTATTCATAAAAGTAGAAAGCGGCTTTATGAACTGTACAATGAAAGGACTTACGTAAACACTGATGAATTTAATTTGTATGTAAGAAATTATTCAAAATTATTTAAAAAAGTTTGTTATATGGCCAAGTCACGTTATTTGGGTTCAAAGATTAAAAACAGCAATAATGTAATTAAAACGACCTGGTCTATTATTAATAGTGAAGCGGGAAGATCTAGTAACCGAAATACTGACTACAGCCTGTCTATTAATGACAACATAATAAAATCAGACTCACAAGTCGCCGAGGCATTTGAAAATTTCTTTTCAGATATTCCCGTTTCAACTACTAAATCCCTAAACTCATCACCTTCTATTGCTGAGTCTTTGCTTATGGAAAATGTTAATGGTTGCGATTCGGAATTTCATTTTGAACATGTTACCTGTAGAGATATAATTAAAACCTTTCACACTTTAAATGTAAAAAAGACTGCAGATCTGTGGGGCAATTCTGTAGAAGTTGCTAAGTCTATTATTGACATTGTAGCACCTACTCTAGCTCTTATCTTTAATAGTTGTATTGACAGTGGGGAGTTTCCTGACCTTATGAAAAATAGTAAAATCATACCTTTGTTTAAATCAGGTAGTACATCAGACCCTACAAATTATAGACCTATTTCTGTACTACCTACCTTTAGTAAAATTTTTGAGAAATTAATTTTAGAACAAATGCAAAGATTTTTTAATAAACACAAATTATTACATAGCAAACAGTTCGGTTTTACAAGGGGTCGTTCAACTACTGATGCCGGTGTTGAACTTATAGGACATATTTATAATGCATGGGAAGACAAATGCGATGCCTTGGGCATCTTTTGTGATTTGTCCAAGGCATTCGATTGCGTTCTTCACGAAACTTTAATCAGGAAACTCCGCCACTACGGAATCCGGAACGCTGCTCTGGATCTTCTTACTTCATACTTGAGTAAGAGGATTCAGAGCGTTGATGTTAACGGAAAAAGATCTCCCGGATCTTTAGTAACAATGGGAGTCCCACAGGGCTCAATTCTTGGTCCTTTCTTGTTTCTTATTTACATTAATGACTTGCCGTACCTCATAAAGGATAATCATGATATAGTGTTGTTTGCAGATGACACTTCACTTTTGTTTAAACTTAAACGTCAGCAGCAGGTTACTGACGATGTAAATAGCGCGATCTCTAAAGTAATCCACTGGTTCAATGTTAATAATTTACTTCTAAACGAGAAAAAAACCAAATGCATTAAGTTTACGTTGCCTCACGTTAGACAAGTGAAAACTAATGTGTTGGTAAAGGGCGAAGAATTGAATCCTGAAGACAGCACAGTATTCTTAGGCATAACTTTGGATGCTAAGCTTCAGTGGGGTCCACATATAGACAAATTGTCAAAAAAGCTAAGTTCCGCAGCATACGCTGTTAGAAAAATTCGTAATTTAACTGATATAGAGACAGCCCGTTTAGTGTACTTTAGCTATTTTCATAGTGTAATGTCGTACGGTATTCTATTGTGGGGAAATGCCGCTGATATTCAGACTATCTTTGTTTTGCAAAAGCGAGCTGTTCGATCAATTTATAAATTAAGTCCGAGACACTCGCTCAGAGAAAAATTTAAAGAAATTAATGTTATGACTGTGCCTTCTCAGTATATTTATGAAAATCTTTTATATGCCCATAAAAATATAAAATTGTTTAAAAAATACAGTGATATCCATGATATAAATACTAGGAACAAACACAAATTTGTTCTACCTACAACAAGGCTCAAGAAAATAGGTGGCTCGTTCAGATGCCAATGTATACGCTTTTACAATAAAGTTCCAAGCCCCGTTCAAGATCTAAGCCTTAATAAATTCAAATCATTCATTAAACGTAAGTTGTGCGAGAAAGCATTTTATACCGTTAAGGCTTATATCGAGGACAAAAAGGCTTGGGATTAAGCTGCTTCCAATTTTTACATATTGAATGTGTTTATTTTTTATTTTTGTTTTGTTGATGTTTTTTTTTTTTTATATACACTTTGACATTGATGAATTTGATATATACTATGACATTTGCTTACTTTGTAAAGTATTCTATTATTTTAATTATTGTGAATGTGAAGACTATGTGGGTCATTGTATTTATATTATTTTTCTCTCTGTTCTCTTAGTTTTTGGCGTGGTCTGGCAGTTTGAGTAATTAATGTGGCCTACCCAAATGTCCTTTCTTTGGTATTGTTCGTCGGATCGTTGAGCTCTCTAAGTTTTGAGTTGAGCTGCACGATTTCTGACAAATGCGTGCACTGACTGGACAGGTCCTCTCAAACTGTTTGGTTCTTTCTTCAAAAAAACCATCTCAGACATAAATCTACATGGTCTTCACATGGTCTGACCAAGATTATGTCTGGACTTTAAAAGAGACTGTGACGTCTGAGTTTGTTTCGGCCTTTCTTCTCAGACTAGTCAGATAGGAAACGCCGACCTCATCTAGTTTTAAAATATGATTGACGTGTAAAAGTGTTTGTACAAACCTACTTACAAAAATAAAATCATTTATCATTTATCATTTATCATTTATCATTTAACGAAATAAAGGAAAACTAATATCTACACCAAACAAAAAAAAAATTGTTAAGAACAGATAGAAAGGAAATAAAATATTTAAATATTTAATAATAAGCAAAACCATAAAAGCGGTTTTCCTCTCTATTACTTATTTAAAATTTTGCTGTGTCCCCGACTGGGTCCATATTCCGCTTTATTCATAAATGTAGTTATTAGCCGGTGTTTAGACATACATTTTTGACGTTTGAACGTCACTTAACTTTAATCATCGTTTAAAAATAAACCCCCTAGTGTCTTTTCATTAATACTTACCACCTGTATGTTTACATTATGGTGAATTGAATAGAAAGCGGTGCTATTATTATAACGACGGACGCAACGATCATAGAGAGCGTTTTGGGCATCGTAAAGCGCAAATTCCACTGCTACGTAGGATATGTATAGGAGGTTTGTCATATATTAGCTGCGCGGTTTATTTGTTTGCAAGCCTGCGCATTCGTATTCTACGGCCGCTATATGCTGGCAATATTTTGTCAAACCTGAGCTTTAAGTATATTATGATTTAAAATGAAAGTTTTATTAAAAAATTATTGAAAAAAGAAATAAAAAATATTATATACTATTTTGTTAGGTTAAGTAATTGGTTAGGTTAGGTTGTAAATAAAATTCTAAAGGTCAATCCAAAAGTATGTTAAGTCTTTGGTCCCGGCTGTCATTTTTGGATCTTTGACAGTCGTTACGGGTAGTCAGAAGCCCGATAGTCTGATAACCAGTTTTACCTAATGGTATCGTATTACCCAGTAACTAGGTTGTGTAGGTCAGATAGGCAGTCGCTCCATGTTAGTAAACTTTGGAAACCCTTCACCTTTTAATAATTTGTTTCGAAAGTTATACTTTCCATTATGATAGTATTTTTTTTATACTGTTTAGTCTTAGTCTTAAGTTGTGCAGGTCAGATAGGCAGTCGCTCCATGTAAAATACTGGTATTCAGCTCCATCCGGTTAGACTGGAAGCCGACCCCAACATAGTTGGGAAAAGGCTAGGCAGATGATGAGATGATGACATAGTAAATTATGTATTTTTCGAAAGACCAGAAACAAATTATGTTAATTCAAATCAATTAATTCTAAACAGGTTTTTGAATAAGTATTTACATGAATTATAATGCAGCAACTTGCACTTTTTTATGAATATATTTCTTGTTTTGAATACGTAAACTGGTGTGTAATATTCTAGTATAAAAAAATCGAAGACATGACTGTGTGACATCTGCCAGCCCGCACGGGGTCCGTATGGCCCCCCTTCACACAAAGAAGCTGTGTCCCAGCTGTGGCAGGCAACATTATAGGCTAACTATTTGTTGCCTGCGACTTCGTCTGCGAGTATTTTCTACTTTATAATTTTTTATAAAATTATCTTGAATTAAAAGTAGCCTAAAGTCATTCTCCAGGTTTGAGGATACCTATTCGTCAAATGCTATAATGATTGCTTCTATAAAAGTATGAATTTAGCCATGCTTACGAGTATACAGGCTGGTAGGTAAATCGACGCGCTACCTGAGGGGCCATTCTCCTAATTTTAAGTACGTTCACAGTCTGATCTCAGTCTCAATCTGTCAGAAATACCTGTAATTCCCCTAAATTTTTGACATGATTGTCGCTGAGATGAGATAGCGACTAGATTTTGAATGTTATTAATTACGGGAATTGGCCTTTTGTTACCATGGATTCAGTACATGCGTCTGAACCCCTGCGGAGCTATTCTAAACATTTTGACTGCGTAGGTAGTGCACTTTTTTATGAAACAGCAGATTTTTTTTTTGATAACCGACGAAAATTTCTAAGTTAGGGGGTGTAGAATCATGTGCTGAATTCATGGTTTCAGTTTACGCGTCGAAGTCCCATCCTGTATAGCTATTTACATACCGGCTCTTGAGGGAACATGACCTCTGCCGTCCAACTGGGCGAGTTCCTAAGTCCAGGACCGTTGAACTCTTCGCTAAAGATCAGATGTCCTTGGCAGACGGGGCTGCCTCCCACGACCTTAGTGGGTGACGGGTTGCAGTTGTTAGGGGGTGACGTGGGAGGGCGAGGGATGTACGGGGGCTGGGTTTGATGAGAAGATGGGGTTGGTGTAGGCTCTGGTGGTGGGATTTGGTTTGGGTCAGCTGGTGATCCGTCTTCGTTAACATATTCTGGAAGATGAAAACAGTGCTGTAAGGATTTATTGCAAGCGGCCATATATTACAAAGGTTTCACATATATTTTCCTGCTTATATTGTGTGCATAGTTACGAGGGGCTCGTGGCTAAATAATAGCAGCATGGGTCAATTGACCTGGTTAATCTACGCTAGCAGTGGTCTGTCTGTGGATTGGTTACCGAGACCCCATCTTTAGTTACCGAGACCCCTCCTTCCAGCTATAATTTGTGGATTTGTGAGAGTTGTTACAGGTCGCCAAAAGTCCGAAAGTCTGACAACCAGTCTTACCAAGGAATATACTATTAACCGTGTTAGTAACTAGGTTGTGGAGGTCAGATAGGCAGTCGCTCTACGTAAAATACTGGTATTTAGCTGCATCCGGATAGACTGGAAGCAGACTCCAAAAATAGCCCGGAAAAGGCTAAGCAGGTGATATCATCATCAAAATCAAAATATTTTATTCCACACTAGCTTCTGCCCGCGGCTTCGCCCGCGTGGATGTCGGAAATTTACCCACGGGAACGTGCTAACAGGATAAAATGTATGTGCTTCCCCAGAATGCCATCTATGTCGCGGGCCCTTTGTGGCTAATTACAATAGAAAACCAATTGTGTCTCAATAGTGGTGATTAAGAGGGTACCCCTATATGATATCCTTACCTAAGTACCTAACTAATTTAAAAAAAAAACTCAATAACAGAAAATTAAATACCTACCTACCTAAATAAACCTATTTCTGATGATAACTAATCTAAACTCATTAAATAAGCAAAATCCCTAAAAACTAATATCTATACGAATGACTAAACCTACCTAACAGTATTATAAAATAACCTACGGTCACTACGTACACTATCAAATATACTACCTATACTTTAAAATTAAAATCTATACCTACGACTCATATAAAAATAAACCTAAATAACTCTAAAAACTAAAAGGAATAAAAATAAACTCCACTGCGGGTGACCCAACCTACGACAAACTTAGTATTTGCGGTTGGTACAGTACAGACAGTGGTAATCGGGTATAGGGATCGAACCGCAAAATTAAGTTTGTTTTTTATTGTATATACTTTTCCGGGATAAAAAGTACCCAGTGTGGTGCCCAGGATATTAAAGAATAATTATACCAAGTTTCATCGTAATCGAACCGGTAGTTTTTGCGTGATGCCTGAACAAACAGACAGACAGACAGACAGACAGACAGACAGACAGACAAAAATTTTTTTAATCACATTTTTGGGTTCGGTGTCGGTCAAGTAACACCCCCTGCCATTTATTTTTTGGATATTTTCAATGTACAGAATTTTCACTTCTACAGATTTATTATAAGTATAGATAAACCTACATAAAATACCCAAAAAAACAGTAAAAATACATAAATCTGGTTTTTTGTTCTAGAGCCTGGCTACGTTCACAGCGTATTCAGTAGAAACAAGTCATCCATAGGTCCTTCCAGGTGCAGTTGAGTAGTGAGCTGAAGGGGTGGTGAGGTATATATATTCCTCTGTGGGGTGGATATACTTAGGCATTGGGTGTGATAGCAAGTACCTACTTTAAAGAGAGTGATTGAATTGTTAAACTCTTACCTGTAACTGTCCATTCTCCATTATCTTGTCGGTAGCCCAACCCATTCTTGATGACGTAAGTCCAGAAATAGATCTTGTCTCCGATTTTCAACTCCACATTCCTGTCTCTGAAGACCCACTGTCCATTCTTAGCTTTGACGATGTCACGAGCCCATTGACCAGCTTCTAGGCCTTCCATCTCTACGTTGAGGTTGCCGTGGAAGGCCATAAGTGTGAAGCCATCGTCTGGAAAACATTTGAATAGGTTTTGAGAATGGAAATTGGGAATACCTTTGCGCGTTGTGCCTTTCACGTAGGTCAATTAGAATGATTCTTACTGCTACGTTTTCTTGCAGGGAGGAAGGGTTTTTTTTATTTCCAGTACTTGAGACAATAATTACTATAATTTGTGTATGAGAGTGTGTTGAGACTTTCGTTAAAAGTGTGGAAGTTATAGACCGATGGACGGCAATCCGACACGACCGGAGAGAGACAAGCGCAGGACCAACAGCACACCGCCAACTCCCAAACACCGGGCTGTTACTAAGAAATTCTTAATGTTTACCATTAAGAATTTCTTAGTAACAGCCCGGAGTACCCAATAATACTTTGAACGACCCGGGAATCGAAACCAGCTCAGCAGTCGCGCTTGCTACCACGAGACCAACGGGGCAATCAACTATTTTAGTAAATCAAGAGTCGAAGAACATAATCATTGTTGATTTGGAAATTGCAGATAAATAGGTACAGTGTCGACCAAAAGTCCATAGGCAATCTCACAAAGCAATAGATGAAATGAAAAATGAAGTCACTTTAGTATTTTATTAAAGCTGCCTAATATCACTTTTCTTTTTGTTTTAGAGGAATACTTTAAGTCGCCGGATCAAGAAATATGAGGAAGAGGGTAGCCTTGCTAGCCGACAGCGAAGTGGAAGGCTGTTTTTTGTTTCAAAGAAAGAAAAAACAGCCACACATTGTAATTAACATTCGAATTCAGACTTCGTTGATCGTGAATCCATTGCTTAGCCTGAACAGCTACTAGCGCATTTTAGCAATGCAATAGTAAGAACAGGTCGCCACTATGACGCGAATTCTAAATGCAACAGAAATATAATGTTATTTCGCGTAGTGCGACGTCACTTCATTAGTGTGTGTTATCTGTGGAATGTTGAGACATCACTCATACACGCCCACGCACACGCACTGGCGGTATCGTGCTTGCACAGTTCATAGCAATGTAGTCATTAGTAGGCCACTGGAGTTTTGAGCGAGACTGTAAGTACCTACAGTATTCTTTTTAATCTGCAATTTCAAAATAAAACAAATTGTTGTCTAAGTCTGATTAGTTTATTTGCTTTTTTCCTCTCTGAGTCGTTTCACACAACAACAAATACGAAAAAGTAAAATTGTTTCAGTCGTTTCAGAGATTAGCTGGAACAAACAGACAGACAAAATTTACTAGTTGTTTTTTTGTAATTAAGAACCGCTTATCTTTCATATGCATTTAGTAAAAAGCTGTTATTTTGACATTACAAACAAATACTTAAATTTTATTGAATTGAGTATAGACAGATTTGTATAGATATTGATAACAAACAGTATATCTGAAGAGACTTGAGTATTTGATGGTCCCTAACTAAGTATAGATGAAATGTGTATAAAAAAAAAATTTCATTACTATCTTTGGTTCTTCGATACTATTCAATTTGAAGAAGTTTCTGTTGGAAAGGTAAACCGGCTATACCATGTCTGTATATAAATTACTTGTCAATAGCCTGGACACTGTGGTCATTGCCTTTAGCGTCATGGATATCGCGTCAACGACCACCGACCGGTCAGAAGAATTATGATACTTAAGAGGGTACACACAGGTCCACTAGCGCCACTCCTTTAAAAAAATATTATCTCGTGACTGAGAAGGAATTATGAAAATCTGTTCAATCAGCGACCTCGGTAAATGTGTCTAGAATTTTCTAATACCTTTTATTAAGTTGTATATTGAGACACGAAGCAACTAAATACGACATATAGGAATGTGGCCGCTTTTCTTTAGATCGAATTTTGTTGCTTCGTGTCTCAATATGAAACTTAATAAAAGGTATTAGAAAATTCTAGACACACTTACCGAGGTCGCTGATTGAGCAGATTTTCATAATTCCTTCTCAGTCACGAGATAATATTTTTTTAAAGGAGTGGCGCTAGTGGACCGTTGTACAGGCTCTTAAAACTGAAATATTTTTTGACAAACTTGTTTTGGAATTTAATGTTTTTGTATAAATTAAAACGTTCACTGCCAGATGGAAATTCAAATTTTGTTTTTGAGTCAATATTAATGAAAATGCAATAGAAATCAAATCTTTCACGAAATAGTTTCAAGAAAATATAAAGCAATTTGTAAAATGTTCACAAAGAACGAGGAGGCTTATGAAATCCTTCAGGAATTCAGTTAACATAATATATGTAATATGTAAGATCATTTTTTATTGTGACAATCCTTCGTAATAGAATTACCCTTTTCTTATTCTTTTCCAGAATTTGGATCCCCTGCCTTCTCTCCAGGTATCGAAATAAATAGTTGTTCGTGAATAAAATATCAAATAACACGATATGGTAATGTTATTATTCGATCAAAATGCTAAGTATCGGGTTTCTTATTATTTTTACATTCAATTCACATTGAATTATATGTGCAGTGCCAGAGATTCATCATCTGCCTAGCCTATTCCCAACTATGTTGGGGTCGGCTTCCAGTCTAACCGGATGCAGCTGAATACCAGTATTTTACATGGAGCGACTGCCTATCTGACCTCCACAACCCAGTTACTGGGTAATACGATACCCCTTGGTAAGACTGGTTGTCAGACTTTCGGGCTTCTGACTACCCGTAACGGCTGTCAAAGATCCACGAATGACAGCCGGGACCAACGGCATAACGTGCTTTCCGAGGCACTTAAAATAAAAGTCAAGAAATATATTTATTTTATAACAAGTAAAAAGCCTTAATATACTAATAATAAAGTTGAAGTTTGTTTGTTTGAAAGCTCTAATCTCTAAAACTACCAGTCCGATTTAAAAAAATCTTTTTGCATTAGGACGGCTATATAGGCTATTTATTTTTTTTCTCCAACTCGTTGGGCATCAAAACATTCGTCCGCATCGCTGTCAATGTGATAAGTGCCTAAAATACTGGCAGCATTGTCACGTTGTTGGATGGCAATGCCAATTCTTATACAGATCTGAACTTAATGAACCATTGACGGCAAACTGACAGAGAGAACAACGCATCCTTCTTAAAAAAATCTAAAGGAGGCGACATTATATTATGTGGCACTATTATGTCTATTTACATAATACAAGGTGTCGTTTCGCATCCTCGTCAAATTCAAGGAGATATGCTACTGATTCTCGTCTGTTCTTTGAAAGTGGTGTATTCTGAAATGCTGTCAAAAAACAAGTATGTATACATTATTTACCAGGGATCGTAATTTTATTTGATTATTTATGTCTTTCATAACAGCCTCATGAAAGACGAGGATACAAAACAACAGCTTGTATACATATCGCACCCCCGCTGCGACACTGTCACTTATGCAAAAATGTAGTTTTTCAGGAGAAGCATTTAACACATTAAATTCAATTTTGTATTAATGGATTTAGAACTTTAGTTTTTTTTTTTCTTCTCATTTTGTTTTTTGTTTTCTCCACACGTTTTCTCATATCACATCTGACATTGGCAGAATTGTCGACATCGGCACCATTGCCATAGAGAAAAATAGATAGATAGAAAACTTTGACACCTCACCAAAACAAACGAAAACGGCAATGAAACTCACGCCCTCATACGGAAACTATGCGTACTACAAATGTAACGTTATTGCACCAAGTAAAGGGGTACTTTAGGATCATTTTTAGATATTTAACTCATTTTTGCATTTTTTGCAAAAGTGACAGTGTCGCACCGGGGGTGCGATATTTTAGTGTAAGCTTGTTAAAAAATTGTATGTATTTTTATTGTAATTTTACTTATTTATGAATTGTGTATTTATATGAAAGGAAATAAAAATTGCCGCGTTGGTCTAGTGGTCGCGATCGCTACTGCTGATCATGAGGTCCTCGGTTCGATTCCCAAGTCGGACAAAGTGAATTTCTCAGCAGCACCCTGGAGCCTGGATTTGTGCCCGTAGATAATAATAGGATCGCCCTCTGTTACATGGGATTTACACATAATTGGTGAAATGTTGTACTTAGGTTCATCTCTGCCTAACCCTGTCGGAGAAACAGCCGTGATGTGATGTTACATCTAAAAAAAATTAAGCAAATACGTAAATGCAAATACTGGAAAAGCCATCAGGTATAAATTGATGACTCAAACAAAGGCACCGTTTGGCCCAGGAGATAGTAAATAGGCAGTGATCCATCATGCTATGTGACATGTAGTCTAGTGAGGGGTCGATGGCTTGATTTAATTGCTGTAGCGGCTTTATTTACCCCAGACCCGTCGGACTCGTAGTTGCAATCATGACTGCTGAGCATGAATTCAGCACATAACTCAACGTAGAAATTTTTCGTAACATATTAAAAAATAATTGCTGTTTCCTAGAAAATACCTACGTAGGTAAAATGTACGGAACAGCAAATTTTATTTTTGTAACTGACTTAAAATTGCAACGCAGAGGTGTTCTGAATCAACCACGGATATCACGGTTACCACGGATTCAGTACATGATTCCCGAATCGACACTCGTCGCTTCGATAAATTCGTACGTTCGTCGCGCGTCGATTTCCCTGCCACCCTGTTCTATGTTACGGGATTGTTTTCCGCACTTAGTCCTTCAGGTGGACCATTGTGCGTGGGCTATGGCGGTCGTCGGTGGTTATTCCAACCAGCCCACCTCCCTCCAGAAGCTTATTAAGTGTCCTGGCCTGTTGAGAACATCTGTGTAAGATCTGGGTGTCCCGAGGGTTTCTGACCTAATCTGGGTGACGCCTGTGCACACAAAGAGCACATGCGCGACGGTTTCATCAGCCTCCGTGCAAGCTTTGTACAGGGGGCTGTCCATTATACCTATCGTGTGGAAGTGTTTGTTTAGTGAGCAGTGTCCCGTGATGGTCCCCGTCACCAGACGCAGGCCTTTCCTGTCCAGGCGTAGTAACCATTTGGTTAGCTTGCCATCTAATGATGCATGGCTTCCTTGGACTGCCTGCAGCCCGGTGACGACATCCACCAGTTCTCTGCTTATGTGTGGGTGTGCTTCTGTAGCCACCTGCGTAGTTGATTGAAGGGGATGGGCACGACAGGTTCCGGTCCACAGACTGACGTGCTGGATGCCCTTCTGGCCAGTTCGTCAGCCGCGTCGTTACCTAGCGATCCACTGTGTCCTTTTATCCATTGTAGTGTCACTGTGTTGCGGTTCGATACAGTTACCTGTTCAAGCGCCTTGTGACATTCTAGTATTAGATTCGATGTGATACGTCACTTCTTTAGGGATTGGAGGACTGAGGTGCTGTCAGAGAGTATACGAACATGAGTGTCCGTAACTCTCCTGGCTGCTATGGCATGAGCCGCTTGTATTATACCCACACACTCCACTTGGTAGACCGTGTTGAGCATTCCTAGTGGGCTGGAAATGTTTATGTTGAGGTCGTGTGAGAAAACTCCGACTCCAGTTCCGCAGTCGGTCTTTGACCTATTAGTGTAAACTCTCAGCTCTCTCGGGCCCGAGTAGTCGCACTGCTCCTCTTTAAGCACTATGTTATAATGCTTTTGGAAGCAGTATTGCTTAGGGGCTTTGTCGCCGGGTGATGCCATCATTGGCTGCCATTTGATAGCCTCATCCTTTAGGATACGCCTAAAGGATAATGGGTCGGATAACTGTGGTGTATAGTATTTTTTCCAAGCATTCGCTTGCATTGCCACAGGGATACGCTGACTTTTGTGGTGATGTAGTTGGTGTGCCTGCCACCTTGTATGGTGGAAGATAGTACGACCCCGGATGAGTTCCTTCACAAAGAGTTTCATTACTACTAATACTAATGACTTAATAAAATTACCTGAGGGGCTTGTGGCTAAATAATAACAGGCGCCCGGGTCGATCGAAGGTTATTCAGCTACGCTTCCTGAGGATGGCCCGTGGATGGGTGACCATCCGTTACAAATCGAGAACCCTCCGTGCCTCGTAAAGCCGTTGGTCCCGGCTGTCATTTGTAGATCTTTGACAGTCGTTACGTGTAGTCAGAAGCCCGAGAGTTTGACCACCAATCTTACTAAGGGGTATCGTGGTACTCAGTTGAGCAGGTTAGATAAGCCAGTTGTTCCATGTAGAAATACGGTTATTCAGCTGCATCCAGTTAGAATGGAAGCTGACCCCAACATATGTAGTTGGGAAAAAGGCTAGATAATTAATAATGATGATGGTTAATGACATAATGTTGTGTTATGCAAACTGAGTGACCTATTAGTGCTAGTCATAATGACTTATATTCGGAGTCATGAGTTTCCTTGTAGTTTAGCACATGATAACTGACTTTTGTTAGTATGTTGCTAGAAGAAAACCATTTAGGTACTTAAAATTATTTTGCGATAGGGTAAAACCGTCACAAACAATTGGTGTACAATTGCATATTCTGTAATAACCTAATAATTAAAATGTATGTTCACAATAACAACACCACTTTCCTGTGGTTTTGTAATAGTGCGTTAATTAATTATTTAATTGCTTATATATATACCTAAGACAATGCATCATTTTATGTATTTAAATGACAAATATCATAATATTGTTTACGTATTTAAAGGAAAAATAGTTGCTTTTGTCATCACTTTCCTCGTATTTTTGCACATGTCGATTGTCTTTTGTTGGTGTATTGCTAGATGAAACTTCCTCAAAATTATTCTGATACAGGGTATATCCGTCAAAAACGGTTAGTGTACAATAATAACACCATTTTCCTGCGGTTTTCTAATAGCACACCATTAACTACTAATTGTATAATCAATTAAGTACCTGTATTTAACAAAAGGAATGTCATAATACGCTCTGTTTTCCTAATTCAAGGAAAAGTAATTGCTTTATTCTTCAACAAGGTAGGTTAATTTTCAAATTGACAACACGGTTAGCGCAGTGGCTGAGTGATCGGACTGCTGCGCTGCGTGTCGCGGGTTCGATTCCCGCACAGAACAAATATTTGTAAGTCCTACATGTATTTGTTCTGGGTGTTTTCTATCTATAATATGTACGTATTTACAAAAAAAAATGTATATAAGTAGTTTATCAGCCATCTTGTTACCATAACACAAGCATTAGGTTGCTTAGCTTGGGACTAGATGGCGCTGTGTGAAATGTCCAGGGATATTATTATATTATTATTAAAGTTGATAAGTACTTATTGAATGTGAATTTCAGTGCTTAATAGTTTTAAATTGTAATACAGCTTACCTCTTCAGTATACTACATACATAAGCTATGAGCAAGGAGTTGGTTCGATTCCCGGAGTGACCATTATTTGCTTTTAGAAAATTTTCTGTTGGACTTCGGAAATGGATGGCATAAGGGCCGGCGCTCACTTTCGGCATGGTACGACATGGCACGGCAGATTGTGCTGCGGCATCCCGCAGCGTTCCGTGGCATGGCAGGTCGTGGTATCCCGTGGCATTCTGCTGAAAGCCCAGCCACTCTGGCATCCATCAGTTTTGCTTCGCGCGGATTCGAAGTTGTTTGTGCCGTTATGGTTGACTGGGATTTAGTATTAATAGCACTTCTAGCTGAAGATGAAGAGAGACAAATGAGTCTCGGTCCAAACGTCTCGCGAGATGCAATGGCGTGCCGCGGCAACCCGTGGAATGAAACGGCATGACTCGTCATGCCGCAGCACATCGCAGCATCGTGGTATCGAAATATTGTAACATGAACTCTAAACTCATTGAAATAAGATTCAAAATAACTTGATTAGTAATAAAATCCTTTGCCATGCCACGCCGTGCCGTGCCGGCAGTGAGCGCCGGCCCTAAGGGTCCATCCTTGATAAAAGTTTAATAAGTTTCAGAGGATTTATGACCTCATGCAATATTAACAAAACCATTTTATTTTCTATACCCAAAGGGTAGGGATAAAACCTTGAGGTCCAAAACATTAGCGAGTAAGATGATTTTGGGGATAGTTGAAAAATGGATTAATTAACGTTATGTATTTTTTTGTTACCTATGTATTTACTGGTGTACAATAAAGGCAAAGTCATCATCTACCTAGCCCATAGATATATTTTTGGTAAATATGCATGTTTAGTTTGGCAGTAAAAACTGAGCAGTAGGTAAACTAAATAAAAATGAGTCACAAAAAAATATTTATAAGTAAATAAATATTTAGTAGTAAAATGGTTTAACGGGCAGGTACTTGTGGGCAGTTAACAAATCGGAATTAGTCGTGAGAAATTTAACTTGGAAGTAGAGGAAAGTCACCAAATATGAAATAGTATCCTAATATGGAATACCTTCATTTCTCTAAGACTATAAGTATGAAACGCAACACTCGACCATCTTCTGTTCCATTCGGTCTACTAACTATCGCACTCACACCATCGAGTCAGTTGCGCGAACACTTCACGTGTGGCAGGCGTGTTTTGTTTTGTTGTCGTGCGGAAAATTTTAAAGGTAAGTAATAAATGAGTATTACCAGCTGATATGTTTGTATACATAAGTGTTATACTATTTAGTATATCGGTATTATGTTTATTTCACCATTTTGTGATCTTTTAATTTCAAAATATTGTGACTTAAAAAAATATTTAGAAGAGTTTGAACTAGTATAAAAATCCAAATATGGACAGTCGTCGGTGTCTAATTATGGAATATTCCATAATTAGATATAATATTTCATATGATAGATACTTGCTTGCTAAAAAATATATGTAATGTTTGTTTTTAGAATGTCCGGTTCACAATCAACCAAACGAAAAACCTGGGATGAAGAAAAAATGGCACAAGCTATAAAATTCGTCCGGGAAAAGAAAATGGGGTATTTGAAAGCGGCTTGTGCTGGTCCAGAGTTTGATACTTGGATCTGTGACTTTTGCAAGTAATTATGTAACTTCTTTCATTTATCACAATATGTTATATTTATTTAATTGATCTCAAAGATATTAATGTCCATTTTTGTTATTGTTATGTTGATTTATGCTTATATTCCATATATGGGTACCTATTCCATATTTGGTTACTCATTTGTGATTTTGTTTTTTATGTTAGATTTTAATTTGATAACTAATATATTTGATTAAAGGCTGTTAATTACTACATATAAATGTATGACTGATTAGTAAAAACATTAAACTGTTTTAATTTATATGAAGTTTTTTTTTATATCCCAAAAACAAAATAGTATTCCATATTTGGTGACTTTCCTCTAGCGCTCGCTCGGCTCGCGCGTGTTTGGTCACAGTTCTAACTTAACCAAACCAATTTGGTTGGGGTGGCCTGGCTTAGTTACTGCGACTAATTACGAATGCCGAACTATTTGCCTAACTGCCCATTCCAACACTTTTACTGGCATTCATTTATTACACTACCTACTTGAGCATTTATTTCAATAAAACCATTTATAGGCACTTTTGAATGGTCAAGAAGTTGGCCAGTCAGAAAATATGAAGCTATAGTTGCCCATCTCAAAGCGTAGTAGGTACCTATGGCGAAGAACGGGCGAGAAACTCCAAGGACACTTTTATAATTTTACAAAAATATTACTTACATCATTAATGCTGAATTTATAATTAAGTAGATATGAGAACGATGTAAAAAAAAGTCGTACGCTTTAAAAGCGTCCAGAGTACAGCAAAAAGTAAACAAGCAATCCAAAAATAAAATATTAAATATTAGTTGCAAATAGTGTTGTAACACGGACTAGCTCCATGCCAAAATGAACATTTTAAAGTATTTTACACGACTAATAACATTAATCGCTACCATCTTCGCCAAACGTCAAGTCGTATCGAAAAAGATTAGGGATGCCCAATCGATTGCAATCGATCGATCGAATTTTTGATGATTTGTTGCATGGTTTTGAATCTGAATCACTAGAACATTCACTTAAAAGAGCTCAGCCATTTATCAATGCACACTAACGCCATCTATCTACCGCGCTACATCACCACAATCATCTAAGGAGACTTTTACATTAATACACAAACATTTTATCTCATTCCAAAACCAATGTTAAGAATACAGGTACCTATGTTAATTAAATTCTATGCATTTAAACGTTGCAATTGCATACACTTAGCCTTTAGAAAAAAGCTGCATAGATACCTAATTATCTAGGTAGGTACAAAAAGTAGCTAAATGTATAATGTTATTGATTTTTAGTTTCTTAAAAATCACGCGGAGCTGTGAAAAACTATAGGTACCTAATATTCGTTGTTATGGTTCGATTATAACACTCTTCCTAAAAGCTGAATGCATTGGATGGGTGTATCTTAATTGCTACCGTGACGTCTGTGACGAACTTTATATAATTTAATTTTTAAGCATTGTTCTCATGTAAGTGACATTGTCTTTTTTTGAGAATAAATATCTTTAAACCTAAACCTAACCTCAAAGTCTGATACTTTTTTGGAAATATTCTTTCTAATAATTCTCCGCTATACAAATAAGGTCTTATAGGAGTTTACTAATGATCGACAATACAACACAGACATAATTTTCCTATGCTCTTGGTTCCAGGGCGAACAATGTATGGGCGCAGAGCAATGTCCTTTCATCCAAATCCGTTCAGTAGTTTTTGCGTGAAAGAGTAACAAACATCCATCCATCCATCCATACAAACTTTCGCGTTTATAATATTAGTAGGATATCATAATCGTAATCATTTATTTGTCAGAATTTGATACACTAGCTTCTGCCTGCGACTTCGTCCGCGTGAAATTTCTTGTTCCCCGACCCACCGCGTCGCATCGCATCGCATGCCCGTGCTATTATTTCGTTATTTCTGACTTCTTTGTGTTTTTGCCCGGTCTTAAGGGTCATAGCGTGATATTAGCCTATAGCCTTCCTCAAAAATTAGGCTAGCAACCGCAAAAAGAAATTTTCAAATGCAACTAGTAAATCCAGGGATTAGCGCGTTCAAACAAACAAACAAACTCTTCAGATTTATTATTAGTATTAGTATGGATATAGATGATATATTATGGTCTTCAGATTAGTATAAGTAACGACGGTTGAAAGGCTAATTGTTCTAAGCGACATTTTTCGAAAAAATTTAGAACCTGACTCAAACGACCGACCGACGGCGAAAAATTTGCTGATTCCGAATATGTATATAACTCATTATTGCAAAAAAATGTCGCTTAGACCAATTAGCCTTTCAACCGTCGAATTATGGTCTCATCACATTCTGCCCCGTTTCCTGTATTTATTACAGGACTGAGATTATTAGGTCAGTATTAACATTATTGATTGCATAAGTACGAATTAAAATTAGTTATAATTTGAGGCATGTCAGTTATCATTATCATTCTCTAGCATAATCAGCCTATAGTGTTCCCACTGCTGGGACACAGGCCTCCTATCTTCGACACGGAGCCAGCTGTAATCCACCACGTGGGCTCAGTGCGGGTTGGTAGATGTCTTCGAATTTTTTGGTTCTAGGACATGCCGGTTTCCTCACGATGTTTTCCTTCAGATTCTCCAGTTCTTATATTAATTTATTTTGGGGTCAGCGCAGCACGTCCTTTTATTCCATACATCTCTATTAGCCGTCAACTCGGAATAAGGTAAATCTTATCAATAAAGTGGTGACATAGATAACAACCAATAACATAAATATAGCGTTAACAAACTTATCGATGCTATAGGTCAAAGTATATTTGTGAAGTTTTTCCTTAAGTAGTTGTAACGAGCCACCCCTGCTTTGCGTGGCTTTTACAACTTGACAAAACATCGAGATTTCGACTTTATTTTAAATATGAATGTACTAGCTGCGCTCCGCGGTTTCACCCGAATTAGTTTCGATCCCGTGGGCATATCGGAATAAAAAGTATCCTATGTGTTAATCTTGGTTATAAACTGTCTGTGTGCCAAATTTCATCCTAATCCGTTCAGGAGTTTTTGCGTGAAAGAGTTACAAACATCCATCCATCCATCCATAAAAACTTTCGCGTTTATAATATTAGTAGGATTTTTCAAGTAAACCTACCGGAATAAATTCCCTAAATGTTGGTGAACCAGCATCATAATCCGTTGCGTAGTTTAGAAGAACAACACGGTCACACAGACAGACACGAAAAGTGACTTTAATTAATAATAATTATGTATAGTTAAAGAAGTGGTGAAAGAGATAACAGTTTATAACACAATTAAGTATAGCGTCAGCGAACTTATCATTAACGCTGTAGGTCACAGCATCTTTGTGAAGTTTTTCCTTATTGGTGGTTAGGTATGTGTCGTGGAAAACACGAAGACCATACTTACTGATAAAAAAGATAGTAAAAAAAGGTTAAAAGGTAGGTTAGAAGTTAATTTGTTATTACTGGAGTACCCAGATTTGTACCTAGTACGCTTTGGAATGGGCTTCATCTTTGGAATGGGCTTCAGCTTCATCTTTCTGACTGACCGACCCCTTGACAATTCGAAAGTGCCTGTAGTTGGTTAGTCACGCAAAAACTACCGAACGGATTTGGATGAAATTTGGCACACAGATGGTTTATAACCAGCACCCTAATTGCGTAACACACGATCAATCGGAATCGGTTTCATTTTGACAGTTCAACAACATTCATTGCGTTATTTACGTGTTGAGCAGACAAATTTTTCGAACTTATGAAGCAATGGATTATAGCAATTTGCTTCAAAATGATTCTGATTCCGATTCGGAATCGGTTTCATTTTGACAGTTCAACAACATTCATTGCGTTATTTACGTGTTGAGCAGACAAATTTTTCGAACTTATGAAGCAATGGATTAGCAATTTGCTTCAAAATGATTCTGATTCCGATTGATCGTGTGTTACGCAATTAGGGTGCTGGATTAACATATAGGATACTTTTTATCCCGATATTCTTACGGGATTGAAACTTATGCGGGTGAAACCGCGGGGCGTAGCTAGTTTGAATGAAGTACTCGTAATATTATGTGATCTGATTTCTTACGGGATGTCTGTCGGTTTGCTAACTTGTGACGCCCTAACGGTTGAACGGGTTTCGATGAAATTTGGCACACAGGTACACAATTTCACATGAATGGTTAAATGGATTTGGATCAAGTTTAGCATAGTGACAGACCGTCGTGGATTAACATATGGGGTACTTTATGCAAGTAAAACCGAAGGCAACAATAGATAGTATTACATTTTTTAAGGCGTTGAGTGATTTTTCACTCTTCTATGAAAAAGCTGTTTTATCTTGATAATCGGCCAAAAACTACCCTAGAAGGTCTAGAAACATATACTTACTGAACTCATGGTTTCAGTTTGCGCGTGGATGTCCGTGCCACCCATGTCTTCTTCTACTGCCTTTTCCCAACTATGTTGGGGTCGGCTTCCAGTCTAACCGGATGCAGCTGAATACCAGTATTTAACATGGAGCGACTGCCTATCTGACCTCCACAACCCAGTTACTGGGTAATACGATACCCCTTGGTAAGACTGGTTGTCAGGCTTTCGGGCTTCTGACTACCCGTAACGACTGTCAAAGATCCACGAATGACAGCCGGGACCAACGGCTTAACGTGCTTTCCGAGGCACGAAGGGTATGTAAAGATGGTCACCCATCCACAGACCAACCGCGGCAAGCGTAGCTTAACCTGACCGATCGACCTGTGCGGCTGTTATTATTTAGCCACGGGCCCCTCCCGTGCCACCCATGTATTTGTAGCTATATTCGTAGAAGAGATGATGACGTATCGCTTGATCAGCAGTGAAAGCATATGCTTTCATTGAGAATAAAATGCTGCTTTATTAATAATTTATAATTCTTAAATATAATTTATAAACAAACGAGCAGTGGTCCACTTTAGCCCTGGATCCAAAGAACTGGAAGTCATGGGGTCATGCCTTTGGCCAGCGGTGGAATGATGCAGGCTAACAGTAACAGTAAATACAATTTACAAATGAACGATGAAATATAAATTTTTGACACTTGAATTTATTAATTTGGACTCGCTCATAAAAAAAACAACTGTTATTTTCTAGTTTTCTTTAACCTCAATTCAGGTCATTAGGGTGATGACACCTGTCATTCGTCTAGCAATAGGGTTACGACACCAGTTTTGTTATCACAAATAGGTTTGTTAATTACACTTTATACCTACGGTCGTTTAATAATCTCGTTTATGTAATGTAATTTTATTCTTAACTAGCTGCGCCCCGCGGTTTCACCCGCGTAAGTTTTGATCCCGTGGGAATTTCGGAATAAAAAGTATCCTATGTGTTATCCTGATTATATTATGTTATATAAATAAATAAATAAACCATCTGTGTGCCGAATTTCATCCAAATCCGTTCCGTAGTTTTTGCGAAAAAGAGTAACAAACATCCATCCATCCATCCATACAAACTTTCGTATTTATAATATTAAAGTAGGATAGTAGGATGACGAGATAAGTTTCTCAATAAATAATCGTGTTGTTTACCTTAATTGGCTTAATTTATACAAAAGTTTTGAAGGTAATATGAGCACTTTTGTTTTAGATGTTGTATTATAATTGCTTTTGATCGTTTTATTGTACTCATCATTATGAACAACTTTTACTACGGGACCAACCCTGAAATCGTGAAAAAAAATCAGTTGATTGATCTATACATTATGTCGAGTTATGCGAACATAAATCTATGGATCAACTGATTTTGTTCACGATTTCAGGATAGGTCCCGTAGTAAAAGTTGTTCATAATGATGAGTACAAAGACCCGTTTTAAGGATTAAAACGAT
Source organism: Apamea sordens (assembly GCA_945859715.1). Classification (NCBI taxonomy): domain Eukaryota; kingdom Metazoa; phylum Arthropoda; class Insecta; order Lepidoptera; family Noctuidae; genus Apamea; species Apamea sordens. Next base: position 17,539,982 of record OX244001.1, read on the forward strand.
CAAAATTTAACGGTGTATAACGCTAACATCTATAAAAAACCAGTCAAGTGCGAGTCCGTACAAATTTGTAGGTATGTAACGACAACTTTACGGTTTTCGGATTTTTTTCCTTTACTTGTAATACATGATATTGCTTTTTTCTAAATTTCATGATTCTAGGTCAACGGGAAGTACCCTATAGGTTTTGATTCCCTTACGAGTGTCAAAATATGCGGCATAAACGGAACACAAACGCCCGTATCTTTTGATTGCGTTTACTTAGAACTTTGATTTTTTCACTGCTTCAAGGGATTGCAGCCTTGAGTATTTGATATTAATTTCAACTTGATAACTCCACGCGTTTCTGAGAAAAGGGTCTTAACAGACGAACGGACAGACAGACAGATGGACAACAAAGTGATCTTATAAGGGTACCGTTTTTCCTTTCGAGGTACGTAACCCTAAAAATATCGTAGTAGTCAGATAAATAGCAAATTAATGCACGATCAGTTTACCCAAGCGTGCCTCTTTATTTCGTATTTTTTAAGTAAACAATTTGACAGATGATGTTTACATTTTTTTTTTTGTATTTTGTTGTATTTAGGTAAGTCCCTTGTCATTGACATTCAAGATTAATATGTTGAGTTACCTCGTTTATCAAGACTGCCAACGTCTGTACATACGTAGGCAAGACGTGTATTTTACGTCGTGCCTACGTATGTACAGACGCCAGCAGGTCAAGCTACCCGAAACTGTCATATTTCCCCAATCAACCTTGAAGCTTAACACTGTAGCAATAAAGTTGAAAATTCTATTAAAGATATCTGACAGATTGTAGTAGCTTGATGTGCTGGCGAAAAAATACTTATGAGAATTTTGTGTTGATGACTCATATAAATGATTTTTCTTAACGTCGAGACAAAGGAATTCGTCACAATCGTGTTCGCGCTATTTCTAGTAGATTGGTGTATTACGAGTATAAACTACACCAACTGTATCTAATGTATTTTATTTATTTTTTACCTTCACTTTCTATTATTTGTTTATCTTAAAGTTCCGAATCAAAACGGTGTTTAATTCGTCAAATTAAAATAGTAAGACCAGCAAGTTAATTTGCTTAACACATGATCAAAATTTTAATAATTTTGAAGGATATGGCTTCATATGTTCGCAAAATTTGTCTGCGCAACAACCTAAAATAACGCAATGAATGTTGTTGAACTGTCAAAATGAAGGTTTTGCCCCTGACAGTGTGTTATGCAATTACCCCACAGGTTGCGTGATTAAGATTCTAACTTAGCCAGACAATTAAAAAAAAATCTTTCCTTCTCACATTTGCTCATATATCACATCGGCCATTGGCAGGATTGTTAACATCGGCACCATTACCATAGATAATAATTTAATAGAAAATAATTAAAGAAGTCCCATTAGATTAGCTCTGTAGACTAAACATAAACTTGTTATAGGTGCATTCCAAAGACAACAATATACTATATTAAGAAAATAATATCCTGTAAAGCTTTACAATTTTACATCTTGGTTTTTCCTGTTACGGTCATTGATTGCAGATAATAGTAAACAGTATTTTACTAGATAATAACTGAAAAACTAAGCTAAATATAAAACCTACAGTCGAATACTAAAATACATTCAAGTTTAAGAAACCACTGACAAAAATTTGGCAATGCAAGTCTTCGGTGAGTTTACCCTCCTTTGAACAGTAATAAGGGAATACCTACCAAGTATCAAAGTGACTACGGTTTGTCATATTAATGACAAATCGTAGTCAGTTTGCAAAAAAACATCAACAAACAAACAACAGCAGAAAGGAAAAACCCTGCGACTAAATTAAAAAAAAAAACAACATACCTGGTACAGAAACCCTCAGACCCTTAGGCCAGATGGCTTCCAGCTTTGCAGGAGGCACTTTGTACGCGGCAGCTCCAGATTGTATGAAGCATGTTGCGATTACCGCAAATAAATAAATAGTTGAGCGAGCCATGATGTCCGTGTTCGCGGACGGATGGCAGCAGACTGACGTTTGGCGTTATTGTGTATGCGCTTGAGCATCTGCGTAGAGCAAAACAATGATTAGATGTGGCAGGTTCAAGTTCAAGTGTTGTAATAAGGTGAGTAAATAAAGTAAGTGATATGTCTGCAGAATCTTTTTAACACGCTTTATTAGTTTCACTTGTAACTAACGAAGTAACAAAATCTTAGAAGTCAATTATACTAGAAAAATATACTAGAAGCAAAAGTTAAAAATAAAAATATTATGCAGTAACCCCATCGCATCGCATCGTCTGACCGCGCTTTGGGTCGGAGGAACAAGAAATTCTGGCAGAAGCTATTAATTAGTAAAAACAAATATAATAATCCTACTAATATTATAAAGTGAAAGTTTGTATGGATGGATGGATAGATATATGGATGGATGGATGTTTGTTACTCTTTCACGCAAAAATTACTGAACAGAATTGGACGAAATTTGGCACACAGATGGTTTATAACCAGGATTAATATAGGTATAGGATACTTTTCATCTCGATATTCCCACGGGATCAAAACATATGCAGGTGATACCGCGGGGAGCAGCTAGGAAAGACGGCACGTTTGACATTTTGTCGGGCATGCCACCGACCGGGAAAATCAATCAGGCATATTATCTCTGGGTGTTCTCGTCTAGCTAATGGAGACTACTTGCATAGACACAACCTTGTAGCCAGGATAATCCATCAGCAACTTGCTCTGAAATACAGCCTTGTGGAATCTAAGGTGCCGTACTACAGGTATGTGCCCGACCCAGTTGTCGAAAATGGAAATGGAAATATCACATTGTTCTGGGATCGATCCATCATCACTGACAGGACTATTGTTGCCAATAAGCCTGATATAGTGGTGGTGGATCGATCAGAGTGGCGCGCAATGATTGTTGAATTTGTTGACATAACCGTCCCGCATGATGAGAACCTCGTGAAAGCCGAGAAAGATAAACAAATCAAGTATCTTGACTTCGCTCGCGAGGTTGTCGAACTGTGGCATGTGGACTCAGCAATCATTGTGCCGATAGTCGTGACAGCCAATGGGTTAACAGCCAAGAGCCTCGGCCAACACCTGAGGAGGCTCTCGTTGGGCAGCTGGATCAAGGGCTTGATTCAGAAAGCGGTACTTCTGGACACGGCTCGCATTGTTAGGAAGTTCCTTTCTCTGGAGCCCTGACCCCTGTTCCCGATACCGGCGGGCTACAATTTTTTTATATTTTTAAATTTCTTTTTATCTTTTTGTTTATAAAAATATTTAAAAATATAATTTGTAAGTATTTAAGTGAAATAAAGGAAATAATAATAATATATTTATTTGCATAAAAACACGGTATAAAAAGATGGTAAAAAATACAATCAAAACATGTTTCGCTAATATAATAATAAGCATGAAAACAAAAAGCATGCAAATGCAAAAGCATGCAAGTATGTAAATTAATATAAACAAAGAAATATTGGTACCAGTAGATAATATTGACAAAATGCGACTGTAACTGATATCCAGAAGCAAAATATAAAATGTACGCACAGTACTCTGAAGCCTGGGCCGGATCTACCTAAGGGCTGCTTGGGCTGCAGCCCAGGGCCCCGAGGTTACAAGGGGCCCCCAGACCCCGCTAAAAACAATAGGCGATAATTTGAATTTAAAAAATGGTTGTCTGTAAAGTCGGTTTACGGACGATATTTTTACGTGATAACGTCATAAGAAAACATTGATGAAAAATTGCATACTTCTATGAATTGAGTTAAGGGGGGAAATACGTGTAAAAGGATGTTTTCATGCTGATTTTCATTAATTTTTTTAAGGTATAAAAAAATTACTTTCTTTTATATGTGTCTTCTATATAAAACTCAATGTAAAAAAAAAATTGCATGTTTTAGAGGGCTATTAAAATAAGTCATGTTTTTTTACCATATTTTCATATATTGTTTACTATAAAAAAGTAGTTAAAATAAAAATATCGCTTATGATTGAGGTTCATATTCAGCACAATTGTGTAAGGAAATTATAAACCAAATTTCAAGATGATTGGTTTAAAACTTTTTAAGCTACAGTACCTATACACCGTTTCGAAAAAACTTGTTTCAAGAAAACCGCGTTTAAAAAAAAAGTAACCAATGGGCACTTACTAAATCGCTTACTTATAACTTCTGAACGAATAAGAATTTTAACTTGAAATTTTGAATCTATATTTTTTTATAGTTTTACAAGCGATTCATTGAAAAAAATTGTTTTTTTTTTAAGCCTACACGTATTTGCCCCCTTAATTGAAAATTATAATTTTTTGATAAATTAACATTTATTTGCACTCGTTTATTCAAAATATTTTTTTATTTAAAACAGATTAATTATAAGTAACAATGTACTATTAACAATTTATATACAACTTATATACATGTAAGATCCTCCAATATGCGTTTCGGCTAAGGATAGGACGATGATAGGAAAAGTATGAAATCAAGGGGAGTGTTTCAAGTGTAATGTGCTTCGAAAAAGTCACGCTGTCTCTCTTCTACTCGGACGCATCGGCCGATGAAGTGGAAGAGAGTGACAATGAGTCATACTTTTTCGTGCGTGCTGCCAGCGTTCATCGATTTATAAGACATTACCTATCACGTCAAAAAAAATTTAAAACAAGCCGTGATGGGTGCTACTCCGCAAAGTTACGCTAACTTCAACGGGCGCGACGCGCGACTCTTCAAAGTTTGCAGGGAGTTTCGAATATTATATAACATAACTGTCACACACATAACCTGTCAATTTCTTTTACTAATCTATATACTTATAATAAATCTGTAGAAGTGAAAATTCTGTACATTGAAAATATCAAAAAAAAAAAAATGGCAGGGCGTGTTACTAGACCGACACCGAACCCAAAAATGTGATTAAAAAAATTTTTGTCTGTCTGTCGGTCTGTCTGTCTGTTTGTTCAGGCATCACGCAAAAACTACCGGTTCGATTACGATGAAACTTGGTATAATTATTCTTTAATATCCTGGGCACCACACTGGGTACTTTTTATGCCAAACAAGTATCTTCTAAATATATAAAACTCAAAGGTGACTGCCTGACATAGTGATCTATCAACACACAGCCCAAACCACTGGAGGGATCAGGCTGAAATTTGGCATGCAGGTAGATGTTATGACGTAGGCATCCGCTAAGAAAGGATTTTGATAAATTCTACCCCCAAGGGGATAAAATAGGGGATGAAAGTTTGTATGAAAAATCTTATTCCTTGAGTTAATAAACTTGAAACTTAGCACGAATACTTATCTAAATATATTATGAAGATTGTCAGTTTTTTATTCTTCTAAACTATAGGGGGTAGTTTAGAAGAATAAAAAACTGGAGGTTTAAGGAGGTTATAAGGGATTGGGGGGTTTCAAAGTTTGTATGGAAGAATTTTAGCGCGCAGTCCGGTTGACTCGAAACTCAGTATTTATACCTAATATTGAAAGTAAAGAATAATGTGTATCAGGGTTTTTTGAAAATCTACCCCTGACGGGCTGAAATGGGGTAGTCAATTTTTCAGGGGAGGATTTTACTGCATGGCTTGATTAACTCGAAAATTAGTAAGTATAAATAATCTTTGAGTCAAGTTATGAATACATCCCAAACGATTTTTTTTTAATTTCACCCCTGTGGGGGTGAAAAGCGGGAATAAAGTTTATATGAAAAATCTTATTCATTTAGTTAATAAACTTGAAATTTGCCTAAGTAAGTAATAAAGTTTATCATTATAAGTTTTTCAAAGCTACCCCTCAAAGGGGGATATAGGGGTGTTAAGTTTATGTCGAAGAAATTGAATGCGCGGTCACTCAAAACTCAGTATTGATACTTTTGACAGAAAATAATTAATATTATATATATGTAGTAAAGTTGTCGAAAATTTACCACTGACGGGACAAAAACGGGTAATTCGGTTTTTAAGGGGAGGATTTGAACTTGAAACTGTATGTTACATTTTCGCGCCTAAACCACTGAACTTCTGATTTGGTATAGATATAGATGGCATCCTGGGGAAGCACATACATTTTATCCTGTTAGCACGTTCCCGTGGGATAATTTCTGACATCCACGTGGGCGAAGCCGCGGGCAGAAGCTAGTTCATAATAAATAAATATAATTATTTTATTGTTTTTTTATATTCTTATAGATATATCACTATTTCGGTTTCTCTCTCACCCAAAGGTTGCCTGGAAGAGATTGCTACCACAGCTCAATAAGGTCGCCTTTTGTACAACTAATACTTGCGTAGATTTACGTAATATTTATGTTTTTTTGTGCAATAAAGAATATATAATAATAATATATCAATATAGAAACAGTTTTTTGACATGGCTATTAGTTGAGTACTTAGATAGGCCCCTAAGTAGTTTTAGCCCAGGGCCCCACAAATTCAGGATCCGCCCCTGTCTGAAGCCACAACCCATTATGCTGCATGCCGCTTTGCATGTGATATTGTGGCATAATGGCCAGATAGCAATAACATCCATAATGCCTGCTGCAACCAGAACAATACTTGTACAATATTAAACCTAACGCACCAGAAGGCCAATTCTCGTAATTGAAAACGTTCAAAATTAAAAACGCGGTCTCATCTCGGCGACAAACAAATGCCAAAAACTTGAAAATTAGAGGTATTTTTGACAGATTGAGACAGATCAGACAGTGACGCTCTTACGAGAATTGCACCTCTCTGCATTTATTCATATTAATGCAGACCATTTATTTTTTTTGGGTGGGAAATCATCAAATGACCTCTCCCGCTCTGGGCTGAGCGGAAGGGCGTGTCAGACTTTTACTGACTAAAACCCACCCGTGTTCCTTCAGTTGCCTGTGCCAGGGGCCACGTGATCTCTTTTGAAAAACCCGCGGAACTGGCAGGCATCGGCCCTAGTGGACCCCGTCAGTTCGTGCTGACATCTCTTTGAGGCGCGTGTGGAACACAACGCGCCGTCGACCCGGGCCTGGTCCTTACCGGGCGGCGAGCTGCCCATTGCTCGCCGCCCACAAGCCCGCGCCTAAGGTGGCCGGGAGTCGGCTGTTGACTCCCGTCCAAGGCGTCTCCTGCGGCGACTAGGTGCGTGAGGGCGCAGAGATTGCCTCTCCGTCACGAACTCCGCCTCCTCCTTTGCGAGCATTACTGCTTCGCAGAAGGAGGTAACGGCCTCCCATGTACTCTCGCTGCGTACCATGGCCTGGACCAGGGCCGGGAATAACATAACATTATGCCTGTAATCCCTGAGGGGTAAGTCCCATGTAACAGGGAGCGAACCTATTATACCTAATCACAGGGCCCAAATCTAGACTCCGGGGCTGTTCCTGAAAAATTCCTGATGAAAAAACCTGATAACACTTTGTCCGACTTGGAAATTCAACCCTGGACCTCATACTCAGCGGCAGCGCTTGCGACTCATAGGTAATAGGTACAGCGGGCTGGTGTCCGCAACTCCACAACAATGCGCGTATTTTGCGTACGGGTGGGAAAATCGATCATTCGATCCACCCCAGCTCCAGGAAGGCCAGCAACGCCTTGATGTTACTGACCGTCTCACGTAGGGTACCTGGGTTACCGAAGTACTTTGCTCTGTACGTGGCGACCACCGGGTAGTTTAGCAGCACACTCACAGCTTGCGACTCATACACCAACGAGTATTACAGAGACATACATATACGGTGTACCTATTACACATTGCCAAATATGAATGATTCGCCCATTTTAGCTGGTCACAGCTGCAAGATGAGCCATCTAATTCTAACAAATTGAACCCATTTAGTTTGGCTCAACCGTATAACAAATAGGTCCCTGCTACCTAACATACCCATGTTTAAACTAATCTATATATCTACTATTTATATAAACAAACTGTTTAACTAATAAAGCTGAAGAGTTTGTTTTGTTTGAACGCGCTTATCTCTGAAATTACCAGCCGGACTTGAAATATTCTTTTTGTATTTGATAGCCCAATTCTTGAGAAAGACTATAGGCTATTAACCCTAAAGAACTGAGCCAAAAGAAAAAAAAGTCAGATAGAACGCTAAGCGAAAACGTATTACACGCGACGGGGTTGGGACCAGCAACCTAATTGCGTAACACACGATCAATCGTAATCGGTTTCATTTTGACAGTTCAACAACATTTATTGCGTTATTTACGTGTTGAACAGACAAATTTTTCGAACTTATGAAGCAATGGATTAGCAATTTGCTTCAAAATGATTCAGATTCCGATTGATTGTGTGTTACGCAATTAGGGTGCTGGGAACAAGAAATTTCACACAGACTAAATCGCGAGCAGAGGCTAGTCTTACTATAAAGAAGGGGAAGTCACTTTGATATGCTAATTTTGTGAGGCTATTGGCCTTTTAAAGCCTTCGTGGTACGTGTACATTAGAAGAATCTCTCGTTAAAATACGAGGTGTGATGACAGGCAAATGGAGAATCCCCTTATCAGCAGACTAGGAAATGTCAGCGGTCTGCCACCTTTTTCAGAAACTCACCGCTAGGAAGGTACAATTAACGGCGCGGTGAGCGCCGTTAATTGTACCCTTAAAAACAATGGTAAGCACGTTTCTAATCATTAAGTGAAGGCTCGGTTTAGTTTAAGCATATCTATACATATATACCGGCTCACTTTTTTTACCGTTGGACAAAAACGGGGTAGGAAAGGTGAACGGAACAGCCTATGGCACAGAAATATCTATTTTTGTTTTAAAGACTTGTTGGCACTTGACAAAATCTCACATCTCTGTCATCTTTAGATAATATAACTGGCATCTTTAAAAGATTGACAGAAACAGAAAAATTTTGAGGTGCACCTGCACCTCAAAATTTTTCTGTTTCTGTGTGTGGTTCGGGTGTGGGCCAAAATGTTGGATGCAGTTGGATGGAACCAGTCCACGGCTGCTCGATGAAGGACCCAAACGAATCGATTACGATTCTGAATCGTTTGTGGGCTTTTCCTGGTAGTCTAGCCAGCTCAACTTTCCAAGTTGCGAAGACAACCCTTGTTTCAGGAAGTATTTGCTTTCACTTTTCAATTAATTGAAAAGTTTGGATCCCCAAGATTCCGTTCAAGTTTTCAGATATTAAACAAGTGTTTTAATGAGGTATAGGGTTACTTCGGATAAAAGGAACTGTGTTTTTTTTATGTAAGTTTGATGTTTTATATACCCATAGTCCCATACCTACTATAATTTGAAAACATTGCAAAAGCCAATTTTTTAAAAAGTAACCGTGGAGTCTTGCCGGCTCTTCTCCATGGAAATGACCAATTGGAACCGTGCTTCTGACGTTTCATAAGTGCCCATGTTGGTTTATGTGAAGTAAAAATATTTTGATTTGATTGATTAAAGTTGCATTATAGGCAAATAATAAAATATCCTTAGACAGGTGTCTGGGTTAGAATGGTTGCAGAAGGCGAAGGACAGATGTGGCGCAGTCAGAGAGGCCTATGTCCAGCTGTGAACTGCGACAGGCTGAGCTGCTGTTGAATCATTAACATAGCAGTATATTGATATGTATTGCGACAATACCACAAATATACTGTGTTTATTTACTATAATATTAAAATATCGTAAAAGAAGCGTGGAAGTGCAAGTGTGTCTGTTATTACTTAGCGACAAGCCCCCCCAACTTTTCCATGTCTAACTATGAATAAAACAAAAAAATGCGCTAAATAAAACAAAAAGTTGAATATCTCGCAAACGAATACTTAAATAAAAAAATCATCTTAGCAACCTCTCAATGTTTTTAAAAGACCTATTTAATGATACTCCACACTATGAAGAAGAATCCCCACTTTACGTGTAGTTTACGGGAGGACCCCAAAGAATTTTTCGTGATTTTGCTGTAGCACTTTGTCGACGTGGTAAATACATAATATATCCATGCTAAGTTTCATCTTTCTAGCACTAACCGTTGGAAAGGTAAGCCGAGGATAGACGGACATGACGAAACTATAAGGGTTCCGAGATGTGACCTAAAAGTTATGACGTTTAGTTTTTCCCGAATTTGATAATTTTTCGGGAAACAAAAAAAAATTTTCGATAAAAACCTGATTCAGATTTATATGATCATTTATAAAGTGGCAAGTCTATGCCTCACTGGGTCTATGGTCATGAGTGTGTGATAATGACCACCGGTTGAACAGGTGCATTTCCACTTAAGCACAGCTTATTAGTATAGAGTAACTTAGTTAGTTGGGTCGTAAAAAAGTAGGTACTATTTATATTTGTTTACCTGTGCATATCGATATAAGGCATAAGCATAATCACCCATAATGTTTGCACTTCTGGAACACAGGCCTCCTTTCTGTTAGAGGTAGTGGGCCGTAATTGACCACGCTGGTCCAGTGTGGGTTATGGTATTCTATGGGAATTAAACATAACTGGCCAACATAGACTTAAAAAAATCGGTAGTTATACAATACATAATATAAACCAATGATATTATAAGTAAAAAGAGGTAGATAGGTTACCTGCTCCGCTAGTGGCGCGTTAACACTTGGCTAATTAGCCTAGTTACGTATCGTCTTGTCTCGCTCCTGAAAATTACGACATGTAGTGCTATTTCCACGTGTCATCTAAGGCTAAGCGAGCACGAAATATAATCTTTGCGGAAAATAATCACTATTCTTTGAACAATAGTTATATTAGCGCTCGCGATTTTATTTCGCACGAACATGCGATTCAAAAAATTGCGTCGCAGTGCGTGCTTAGCCTTATAGTGTGACGTTGTGAATTGTGCCGTTTTTTAACCTTCTTCTAAAAAATGAGTCGGTTCTCAGTTCGGATGTTTGTATTTTTTTTTTTTGAAAATCGTATGGTGGTGGGAGGTAACCCATCTACCTATTTTTACTTTACATTGATGTATGTAAACTGTAATACGAAAATTTTATCTATGGTTTTGTTAACTATCCATTTTGATTATGGTAGACTAAATACATCATAGACAAAAGCAATAGCTTGCAACGGCACTTTTAAAACTGGAAATGTTGATGCTACTCACGGTTTTATATAAAACTAAGGCAGTTTTCGACTTCGAAATCCAACTTATTCCTCCTCCAGCCACTTTTCTTCATTCCTTATATTCTCTTACCTCACCTGAAAATATAGAAAAAATAATAATAGAGAGTTTTACATAAAATAAAACTTACCTATTATTTTTTCATCAATATCCGGAATCCATCTTGAGTCAAGCACCTGTCTTTCAGCCTGTTGTCAGCATTTCCTTTGCCTCTCCGCTGGTGGCGCCCTCTATACTTACCGTTGGTACTAAGTATTTTAAGCGCGCATCGGGTGATGGCCCGATTTACCGTCATTATGGAACTCATGATGCACCAGGTAGACCTTACCTGGATTCCGGATATTGATGAAAAAATAATAGGTAAGTTTTATTTTATGTAAAACTCTCTATTATTTATTTTGTATCAATATCCGGAATCCATCTTGAGTGATGTGTTTGTTATCACCTGGTGCGCTTAACCCAAAGACGCTATAATGTGTATAGGGATGTAAAATAATAATACTTGGGTTAATAAAAAATAAAAATGTATAATTATGTAAATGTATTACAATAATTAAACAACAACATACTGCTTGTAGCCATTTTAACTAACAGAATAAATAACTAACGAAAAATAATACAGCTGTGAAGCTACCTTATATAAAATAAATGGTAATCTTTCAATGAACAGGATCAAAATAATTAGATAAAGATACAGAATGATTGGGAATATTTGAATCATTTTGCAATTCCCTTTGATAATAATTTTGGAAGGTATGAATCATTTTCCAGTTACCAGTTGCAAGAATTTTATCAATCGGAAAATTTTCTACAAAATTGAGAGAAGCTACTGCAGATCTTACTGATCCTGGCGTTGCATCAATGCCACTAGCTTTTAACAGAGACTTCACCCACCCACCAATAACAGTTCTCGAGGCAGGTTTTATATCCCCTTTTGCTGTAATAAACATATGTTTTATATTTCCACGACGGTTTAGAGTAATATGTAATAATTGTCTTAACCAAAAAATCAAATTTAAATTTTTATTAGGATGTTCCCTAAGCCTCCATCCAGACTGCCTATGGTTAAGGTTGTCTGTTTTGGAACCAAAGGATGGCCACAATACAATAGAGGTATCTTCATCAACTAGACTAGTGCTATCGATTCGCAACAATGTAAGATCATGAACCCTGCGGCCTGATGCTAGAAGTAAAAGAGTAGCTACATGTCTCGATACATGAAATATATTATTTTCGTCAAAATTGTAAGTACTCATGTATTGCAATAAAACTTTAGGGTTCCAAATAGGTGGTTTAGCAGATTTCTCTCGTGCGACAGAAATAGCTTTTAGTATATGTTTTATAAAGAAATTGGATGACAAATCAATATTTGATGTTAAGTGTGTGAAAGTTGAAATAACAGATTTATGAACCAAAATAGTTCTATAAGCAAGACCAATATCACAATGTAAATGTGCTAAATATCGAGCTACTTGATCCGCATTAGGGTATTTGTAATTAATTGAATGCGACTCACACCATCGCTTCCATCTGCGCCACGCTGGTCTGTAGGTATTGATTGTGGAGCCTCTCCAGCTTGACATAAGGAGTTTTTGTTCTTGCTCTGTCCAGTCCGTCAAAATGTCTGGCCACCCGAAATCAGCCATGCCTCTAAGTGTAGGTCGTGCACCTGCGGCGGATGCGTCCCTGTTCTGGTGTCTATCAGAGTGCGGGCTAGATCTGGAATCAGAAAGGGGGGATGTCGCGCTCGCCGTTGAACATCTGCCTGCCAAAATACCTTGTTCCACTTCGGGGCAATCAATATGTAGTCTCCGCTGGCTTGGTTCAGGTGTCTGAGAACCCTGGGAATCAGATTTGGTGGCGGAAACAACCAAGCTAGGTCGTAGTGCCACTGATGACAAAATGCGTTGTGGTGCTGTGCTTCCTGATCGTTCACGTCCAATGATGCGTACCTTGGTACTATGTGAGCTGTTCTCGATGCGAAGAGGTCCATCTCTGGAGTGCCCCACATTCGAAAGATTTGTGTCGTTGCTGTCCTCGTGAGGTGCCACTCTGGGCAAGCCTTCTGCCGAGAAAGAGCATCCACCTCCACATTGAATCTGCCCGGAAAATATTGAGCTGTCAGATAAATGTTCTGCTTGTCTAGAACAGCAAGAAGTTGTCGGGTTTGTTGGAGCAACTTCTTGGATTTTGTGCCACCCTCCTTGTTTATATACGAGACTACTGTCCGATTGTCGGTTTGCAGCAGTATCTGTGCATTTTGGAGTTGCTGTTGGTTCTGACGTATAGCTGCGTAAACAGCAAACATCTCTTTTTTGTTGGCATGCCATGTCCATTGTGAATTCGTCCAGGTTCCCACAATATTTGTATCGCCGAGTTGTGCCCCCCATCCGATGTCTGATGCGTCTGTAGTCAGTAGGTGTGTCACCGAGCTCAAGTGGATCGGCATCGACTTTCCTATAGCTTGATACCACCACTCCATCTCTGATCGAGCTGGTTGAGGGATAGGTATCAGCCGGTACGGGTGTTTTACCGACAGCTGTCGACTGTAGTATTGCAGAGTGCGACAGTGAAGGCGACCTCTCGGAGTCACGAACGTTGCAAAGTTGAGTCTCCCCATTAGAGTTTGGTATTGTTTGAGGGACCACTTGCTTCTCTGGAGCTGTTGGTGAAGTGCATTGCGTAGCGATAGGCACTTCGGCTCTGACAGGGACTTTGCGTTGCGTTTTGTGTCCCATGTTATGCCGAGAAACTCGAGGCATTGTGTCGGAGCCAGTACAGACTTTTCGAAGTTGATTGTCCAGCCCAGTATATGCAGAATCTTTATCGTGAATGCGATATCGTCTTCCAACTGCGATTTTGACTGGTTTGCTAGAAGGAAATCGTCCAAGTATACGACGCACCTGATGTTGTGACTCCTCAGGAATTCCGCCACCCAATTGGTTATCGAGGCAAACCTCCTGGGTGCCGATGAAAGGCCGAACGGCAAACAAGTCATTTGAAGTAGCTGATGCTGATGTGAATCTTGATGATAATTTAATCTCAGGAACCTGCGATGCTGCTGTGCGATGGCCACGTGAAAATATGCTTGGCTCAGATCTAGTTTGGCCATCCAATCTTGTTGTTGCAAAAAATTTGGAACACGGAAGTGACTGAATAGTTGAAATGGTTTGGCAACTACGAACTGGTTCAGTTGCTTCAGATTGAAGATAGGACGGAAGGTCTGATCTGACTTTGGTACCAGAAAGAACGTGGAAAGGTAGCTGGGCGTCAGTTCTGCAGGTTCTAGTACACCTGACTCTAACAAGGTTTGAATCTGTATGGTCATATTGGTAGATATTTTGGTTCTGTAACATTTCAGAATCGTGGGACTCGGAAATATTAGCGGCGGTTTCAGTATAAAGGGTATGCGTGCACCGTTTAACAGCCGACATATTTTGTCTGGCGCACCTAGATTGCTCCAAGCATACTGAAATTGCTTTAGACAACCGCCTTGAAATGTCCGACAGTCATTCGCGACGCTTGTTTTTAGTGAAAGCCTGCGATTGCGATTTCTTTCCCTTAGGTTTGGCTCGATGGTTGTTTGCTCGGTTTTTGTTTTGCTGAGAAGAGTGTGAGCCATGTTTTTGTCTTTTATTGAAGTTGTCTCGACGAAAAAATCTATCATCAGCATGCTTGCTAGTTGACGGTTTTTGATTTTGATAAAAATTATCTTTTGAATAAGTTTGAGGTACTGATTTTGTTGATACAGTTAGTTTATCCACCCCCCCCAATTTTTTGAAGGTAGGTTTGAACTGCCTCGTCATTAAAAAGTGATTCTGTACTAGGAGGAATTTTATGTAATACATCGCGATGAAAGCCTTCGGAAATCTGGCGCAACATAGCCTCTCGACGTATATTTATTAAATCGGCTCTACGACCGCATACTATTTGTAACAAGTCATCCGTAACCTTACTATACGCAGATTCTTTCGAAAATAATGTCTCCACTTTTTCGAATAACGTATTGGGTGTCAACGTTTCTTTAGATTCATTTGACCAATCCACCAATGATTGTAATGTTTTATGCAATTCGTCTTTTTGAGAAAGTAAAGCATTCGTTAATCCGGCAAAAGATCGTTCTAATAAATATGAACGTGAATCTTCTTTTAACATATCCGATTCAAAACGCTTTAGTTCGTCGTTAACATTTAACTCGACAAAACCGGGGGTAGCTGAATATTTCTTTTGTGCATCCGAAAACCTAACGGCATACCAATCATCACACTTAAAACGCTGTAGTTCCGCTAATTTTTTAAGAAATGCATCATTCGCCTTAGGGTAAATTGGATCTTTTACCGTTGTACTGACTTCCGACAAAATCTGAAGTTTGTTATTTTCAGGTCGTCGTAAGTTTAACTCGTTTGTGATAAAGGACGTACTGTTTTTAGCACTAGAATTCGTATTTTCAACGTCGGAATTTCTCGATATGAGGTTTGTTAAATAGGCCACTTGTTGTGATAAAAACTCAAATTGTGCACAACTCACGGTTTGGGAGTCCCTTCTCGCTCTGCGTTTCTCAAGGCTAGGTCCACTACTCGTAGAAGAATCACTATGACTATCTTTTGAACTTGGTGTCGGAGAACGAACCCGTTTACGCGATAATGTGTCGCCGTTAACACTTTCTGACTCTAAATTATTATTAGAATTTTCCATAATAACAACGGAGAGGTAAAAACTTTCACGAATCTAAAACTGAAATAGTTTTACCAAACTTTTAAATGAATTAAATAAGTAGAATTTCGCGAAGTTTAAATAACGCTAACACTGAACGGCGTGAAAAACGACGCTATAATGCCGGTAAATCGGGCCATCACCCGATGCGCGCTTAAAATACTTAGTACCAACGGTAAGTATAGAGGGCGCCACCAGCGGAGAGGCAAAGGAAATGCTGACAACAGGCTGAAAGACAGGTGCTTGACTCAAGATGGATTCCGGATATTGATACAAAACAAATAATATATTATTGTAATGAAATCAGAACGTAGACGAACTAGGGACCCCTAAAGTCCTAGATCATGTCCCATCATCATTTTGTTTGAATTATCTAATTGTAATCGCAATTATAGTTAATATATTATCATTTAGGTCTACATTACAGTTAGAATTTAACTTTCCTCGATTGTAATTAATGTAAATCATATTTTTACTTTACTTTTACTTGAATAAAAATTTTATTATTATTATATTATTATTTAAATTACATTAATTTATTGTTAATGTTATTAGTGTTGCTTGCGACATTGATAGTTTTTTTTAATAATAAATATTCGTACCTACCTATTTAATTCAATCACTCTGCCTATCGCAGTCCACAGCTGGACATAGGCCTCTCCCAGGCTGCGCCACAACATCCTGTCCTCCGCCTTCCGCATCCAGTCTTTCCCAGCCACCTTTTTGAGTTTAATTAAATTAATTAGTGTAAATAGAATGATAATGGAAAGTGTTAGTATGTTTTATATTAAACTTCACTGTGACTTGCCTTGATGTTGCTGTGGTGGATTAAGCAGCAATAGGCAAAATACATAAAAAAGTAAACTACGTGGACAGTTGTTTACGTTTAGTGCGATAGATGGCGCTACATGTTGTATATTTATAGAAGTCTTTGAAAAGTATACTTTATAATATTTTATACTGGCTGCGCCCCGCGGTTTTACCCGCATAAGTTTAGATCCCGTGGAAAATCGGGATAAAAAGTATCCTGGTTATAAACCATCTGTGTGCTAAACATCCAAAACCTTTCAGTAGTTTTTGCGTGAAAGAGTAACAAACATCCATCCATCCGTCCATAAAAACTTTCACGTTTATAATATTATTATAGCAATAGCATAGGATAGTAGGATTATGCAAAATGATGCCAAAATTCAGATTCCAACGTTAAATAGATCTTGAAAAAAAACCTCCGAGACACACGAAATAGAAGTATTTTATAAAGGCGGAACCTTAAAAAAATAAAATACTTCTTTTTTTCATCAAATTAATACATCATTTTGAAGCAGAAGAAAATAACTGATGAAAGATGAATATGCTAGCCGAAAAGGAATACCCAAGATATACTTCAAATGACTGCAATTCCTGCATCATAAAAATACATAATCTTCCTAGAATGTTCCCACTGCTGGGACACAGGCCTGCTCTCTGTAAGAGGGAGTGGGCCATAATCTACCACGCGGGCCCAGTGCGGTTTGGTAGATGTCACATGTCTTCGAATTTTTGGTTCTAGGACATATATAAAATAAAAAATCATCCGCAGCAGGATGCTGTCATGTCATATTAATGTAGAATAAAATTGAATACTACGTTTTCATTAATACATACTTCGTACAGTCTATATCGCGTCTGCCATTGACAAGCGGATATCCGCTCCTGTTTCTTTTTATTTGATTAATGATATACCTACATCTAATTTAGTTCACGACGTAATTTAAATAATAATATGCAGAATTATTTCGTCTAAAGTTTTTTGATATTTTCGTTAAATATCTTCGATCGGCATTGGTTCATAAACCTAGGTAAATCAAGGAAAGCGTAATTAACTTACCGCGTGTGAGTTTTGATTTTATGTTACAGCAATATAAACATCACATTTAAACTTAAGAATAATAAAATCTGGGATACCGCCATATTGTTGTTTAGATTTTTTTTTTGCTCCTTGTCAAAGTCTAGCAAAAGTTTTTGCCTGACTTTGGCAAAAGTCAGGCATTTTTTTTATAGTTGGAAAATAAAATCTAACATTTTGACATTTTTCATTTTTTGTAAAAACATGTTTTAACTCAATTAGTTAATATAGAATATTATATTTTTATTTTAATAATTTGTAGTTCATTTAGTACCTATTAGAAGTTTGTAAATATTACGTTTAACTGAATTATAAATAGACAAGGTAGCAAGGACATCGACGCGCAAACTGTAATTTCAATGAATTCAGCACATGAGTTTAGACCCCATAGTGTAAAATTTGTCGTCGGTTATCAAAAAAAAAATCTTCTGTTTCATAGAAAAGTGCAATACCTACGCAGTCAAAATATATGGAACAGCAATATTTTTTTTTAATAACCGTAAACAATTTCGACGCTATGGGGTCTAAACTCATGTTTTGAATCAATGGTTACAGTTTGCTCGTCGATGTACCTACCACCCCTGTATAAAATATAACATAGTATTTTTAACAAAATTAAGGAAAATCGACGACTTGTTTGAAAATATTGATAGTGAACTAATGAATACTGGCCAAAAATTATATCGCTGCCATTTTCGAAAACGATGAAAAAATTAAAATGATTTTTTATTGTTTTTAAAGGCATTGCGCAATTTTTTTCGGATATTATGCCAGGCCAGTATGTATGTATTAAAAATTTAAAATAAAACCTTTTTAATAAGATAATGTATTTTAATAAGACCTTTATGGAGGTTCAAAATTAAATTACAACACGAATGCACTAGCAAATAATACATACTAATTCAATGCCATGGAATTAGTATGTACAGACGCCAGCAGGTCAAGCTACCCGAAACTGTCAAATTTTTCCAATCAACCTTGAACCTTAATGCTTTAGCGATAAAGTTGAAAATCTATAAAAGAAATTTGACAGATTGTAGTAGCTTGATGTGCTGGCGTCTGTACTATTTGCTAGTCTCTTTTGAAAGTGAATAAAAGAGGCTTTACAAACTATTATTTTCTTTACCTAATAATAATAATATTTGAGCCGTCATAATTCAGAAACTATTATTGATTACGCTAAGCCTTTTGAGCTTTATCGTAATTGGCTACACCGCGAACCGGCGGTACTTGCCCTACCTATAGTGCAGGAGCTCGCATTAGTATATTGATTATTTTATCTTTATCTCGATGATAACCTGAATTTGTTTATCGTGAGTACTTAGTGTTCCTATACCGTCATAAAGCTTAAGTGGATGAGTAAAAGTGGCTTGTAAGCTCAATTGTTTCAGTCTGATTTTAGCCTACAGCTGTCCACAGCTGGACATAGGCCTCTCCAAATGCACGCCATTTATCTCCATTTTCGGCAACTCTTATCCAACTGCTACCAGTCACCCTGCAAAGATCGTCGCTCCATCTAGCCTGAGGGCGTCCTTCATAATCAGCCTATAATGTACACACGGCTACACGTCAAGCTATACAAAACCAGTTTGTCTTGGCCTCACTTTGTATGATATTTTCACACAATGAACGGTCAGCCAATACTGGTTTTGCATAGCTTGATGTGTAGCCGTGTGTACCCACTGCTGGAATACAGGCCTCCTTTCTGTGAGAGGCAGTGGGCCATAATCCACCACGCGGGCTCAGTGCGGGTTGGTAGATGTCACATGTCTTCGAATTTTTAGTTCCTTGGATATGCCGGTTTCCTCACGATGTTTTCCTTCACAATTTTGAGAGCAGTGCTGATGAAATAATTTGCAGAAAGAAAAGCGCCTGTCTGGGTTCGAACTTACAATTCGTAAGTCACGGCCTTTACCACCCACCACTGCTCTCACCGACTTTGTTTACTACCTACAGACGCCAGCAGGTCGAGCTACCCGAATTCCCATTCAACCTTGAACCTTTTTTAGCTTTAGCGATAAAGTTGAAAATCTATTATAGAAATTTGACAGATTGTAGTAGCTTGATATGCTGGCATCTGTACTTTATTATAATACTAGCTTCTGCCCGCGACTTCGTCCCCGTGTTATTTTGGCCCCGACCCACCCTGTCGCATCGCATCGCCTGCCCGCTTTTTTCATTTTGCTCGGCTCCTAAGGGACGTAGCGTAATGTTAAATAGCCTATAACCTTCCTCAAGAATTAGGCTATCAAAGGAAAAAATATTTTTTAAAATCTGACTGGTAATTCCAGAGATTAGCGCGTTCAAACAAACAAACTCTTCAGCTTTATTAAGAAAATTATATCTCGTTTCCCGCAGATTGTTGAAGACGATAAGAAAGGCAAGAGTAATCTATTGGAACACTTGAAGATATCTAGACTACAAAGTTAAGCACTAGATGGATATAGTTCTAGACTAGTCTGCCAGCTGGGTAGTGTCAATGACCAAACGATATAAACTTGAGTTTCACTTTGTTATAGTGTAATTTTATCTTCATACAAGCTGTGAGCCCGAACTTCTACACAACTTTCATTTCCTATTTACTGAACTTTTGTGTAAAGTTTAAACCTTGTTCGTTTAGGGTGTGCGTTGGCTGTCAGTGAGTAAATTTTATTAATTGCATGCTTCGATCAATAATAGTACTAGATTCCCGATAAGCACTTCAAAAACGGCCCGAAAAATAAGACCACAAATACTTTTGTGGTCTTATTTCAAATTAGTATGTTTTTAAAATAACGAGAATTGGCCTTCTGTATGAAAAACGGACATCATTTCGACTTGTCTTAGTGGGGGCCTCAACCTCTTAGAGCAGTGATATCCCAGTGGTGTCGGCCACAACTTACGAATCGTGGGTCGTCAGTTTGAACTCAGGAAGGCACTTTACTTTGCCTACTTAATTTCATCACTACTGCTCTCAAAATGGTGAAGGAAACATTGTGAGGAAACCGGCATGTCCTAGAACCAAAAACTCGAAGACAATCGACATCCACCAACCCGCACTGGGCCCACGTGGAGGATTATGGAGATTATAATCAGAGAGGATTAGAGAGAAGGCCTAAGTCCCAACAGTGGGCACATTATAGGCTAATCATCTGATATCTATGCTGATCATGCACAGCGGGAGCCTCTGTAAATAAACACACTGTCATTTTAAACCTGACTATTTGGGAAAACTTCTAAGTGATAAATAATCCTAGGTCCCTGGAGATCCCACTTATCCAGGTTACACTGTATTAACATAGTAACCTTTAAACCTTTAGGTAACCTTCAAATGTCCAGAACCATGACTGTGAACACATGTAAAGGTTAATTGTTAACAAACAAGCGAATATTGATCGGTTACGTACATTCCCTCAGCGGCTGACCGATTACCGAGGAGATAATATTTCGCCAGTGGAGAGTTACGGTTCTATAAATGACGATAACCCCAACATAAGTGGCCGTTATGGATATTATTCTAATTGTAGCACAAGCAAAATATCAGACCTGTTTTCACTGTTACGAGCTTCGGGTTCGTGACAGTAAAAACTGCCGATAAAAATTACCAAAAGTTACACTTTAATTGAACAACACTAATAACA
Organism: Apamea sordens; assembly: GCA_945859715.1. Taxonomy (NCBI): domain Eukaryota; kingdom Metazoa; phylum Arthropoda; class Insecta; order Lepidoptera; family Noctuidae; genus Apamea; species Apamea sordens. The sequence goes on from OX244001.1 coordinate 17,561,258, forward strand.
ACTCAAACACACTAATTATAAAACATAATCGCTCTTAAGTCGCACTTGAAGATCGCTTTCGATGTATTCGCTTGTGTCGCAGAACCATGTCTGACTGGTCGCGGCTAGTTATATAGTGCCGCAGATAGTTCCTGAACCTTCTATTGTAGAAACATCTAGAATGTTCGAATACATACCGGCCCCAACTGACCAAATGTCGATAGTTCTAGTATCGGAATTTCTAGAAGGATCTATTAGTTCTACTACTTGATACTAGATGGCGCAAGTGGTAACTAATGTCACCACGTACCAGGCATTAATTGTGGCGCTATCGCCAAAACCTATATCTGACCATTTTGAAAACAAAATCCCGTACACATGATGACCTGACCACAGCTGCGTCCGTAAGCAAAACAAAAGAGGATCGACTACATATTAGGTCGACTATATGCGCTGCAAGCAGGAATAGTCCTTACGGTGGTCAGATATAGATTTTGGCGATAGTACCTATAGTCAGTCTAGTCACTTCCCACTGCCCCGTTGGTCTCGTCAGGCAAAGTGTTATTCGGTTTTTCACTAGGAATATCTAAGTATCAGCCCGGAGTTTGCAAGTTGGCGGAGTGATACCCCCGTGCCTCGGAAAGTACTTTAAGCCATTTTGAAGTGCGCGGGTTTTCATTTCACCTTAAGTAATGCTAAGAGCAGTTGTGGCCAACTGGTAATGGCCGCGACGTTCGAACCCAAGCAGGCGCTTTACTTTGTGTAAATTATTTCGTCACCATTGCTCCCAAAACGTTGAAGGAGGAAACCGGCATGTCCTAGAACCAAAAAAACTTGAGAGGTGTCAAGGCACACCCGGATGAAACGAAGTATAACTGGCTTGCTTTCTATAAGAGAGAGAGAGACAGACAGAGAAACACGCGCACACCGCACGGCTTACAACTATAGCAAAAAGTGTCGTTCCAACTTTTGGTCTTAATTTTTTCCGTCTAGCCCTTTCGCAAAGCGCGATAAGGAACTTCGTTCCAAAATTTGAAGACATGTGACATCTACCAACCCGTATTGGGCTGGCCCTCCACAACCCAGTTACTGGGTAATACGATACCCCTTGGTAAGACTGGTTGTCAGACTTTCGGGCTTCTGACTACCCGTAACGACCGTCAAAGAACCATGAATGACAGCCGGGACCATTCCGAGGCACGAAGGGGTCTCGGTATGTAAAGATGGTCACCCATCCACAGACCCACCGCGGCAAGCGTAGCTTAACCTGACCGATCGACCTGTGCGGCTGTTATATTTATTGCTAAGAAGTAGATATAATACCAAAGATTTCATACGTATTCCTATCGACTAATTAAATTCATAACCAGTTCATATAAATATTTATTAGCACGTGGGTAATATTTGCTTTGTTTGATACACCAAGTTGGTTCGCCCTTCGTAATGAAAGCCTTCGCAAACAATATATGACGAGGGTTTCTCCTGAATCTCTGATGTGTGTCTGTTTGTTTCATTGCTATTTTCATTTAGGGTATATTAATATCTTTTGTTTTGTAGGAGTTCAAGCTCCTTGTTTGTATAAGATTTTGTCTAAATAAATACTACGACTAACGATACCGCCTGACTTTTCTTTACCTGCTGGACAAAAATAGGGTATAAAAGGTGAACGGAGTAGAAGTCTATCTATAGATTTCTTTTTTTTTGTCGCCATTTTGCTACGAATTAATTGATATTGATAAAGAAATTTCTGTGCCATACTGAGGCACTCCTGTTTTTGGTCTAGATGGTAAAAAAAGTCTATCGGTATATTTATTTAGACAAACCTGGTGAAGGAAAACATCGTGAGGAAACAGCTGTTTGCTAGAACCAAAAGTTCGAAGACATGTGACATCTACCAACCCGCACGTGGCTTGCGTGGTAATTGATTATGGCCCATTCCCTCTCGCAGAGTCGAGATCTGTGTCCCAGCAGTGGGAATGTATAGGTTGATTATGCTTTTGCTACTGACTACATAGTAACAAGACCATTTTTGTTGCTGGGATTAACAAATAGTATATTATAAATTGTCCGTTTATTCGAACCACAACTCTGTCAGACTTTGACAGTTGTATAAAATGGCTATAACAATCCATTTCCATATCAATTAATTTCAAGCTACTACAATCTGTCAAATTTCTTTAATAGATTTTCAACTTTATCGCTGAAGCATTAAGGTTCAAGGTTGATTGGGAAAATTTGACAGTTTCGGCTAGCTTGACCTACTGGCGTCTGTACATCAAGCTACCCGAAACTGTAAGTTTTCCCAATCCACCTGGAACCTTAATGCTTCAACGATAAAATTGAAAATCTATTAACGAAATTTGACAGATTGCAGTAGCTTGATGTGCTGGCGTCTGTACATCCAGTGATGAAAAACAGTAACAACGGCCAAGTATAGAGGAAACTCAAGTTATAATATGGACGGAAATGATAAATGAATTTCCAAATTCCTGTGACCCGTACAATAAATAAAATTTTAATGGTTTAAATGTGAAAAGCGAAAAAGCCAGTGTTCAGTGTTTATTTTTCCATAGATAATGTAAACCAGGGCTGTTCAAACCAGACACGATCCCGGGCCAATATAAATTTTAAATAGATTGTAGGGCCGCACAACAAACATCTTAACTTTTTAAGAAAAATACACGTTTACGTCACACCTATACTATTGTAGTCTTTGGTCACACCAAAACGTTCGTTGTCTGCGTTTTGTTGCTATCGTTCGTTTGACGATAACACAGCAGAGAGGTTATTATTTTCAAACTACTGTAAAATTAATTTCACACTGCCAAACATGGTCTTACATAAATCAATCTATAAATGGGAAATATTTGCAAAAGCAACCAAATGAAAATGAAGGATAGAATAGAATAGGTGTATAGTATGGTTAGTTATGGAACATGGAATCCAGATGGCGTTATTCGTGACAGGTTGGCATAAAAATACCGTGCGACAACAACCAAAACGCACGCAAATAATATAGTTCGGTAATTCCCCTAATTATGGTTACATAAAATTTGTTGCCATCTGAATAAATATTTCATTCGTTTATTTGGGATACCATAAAAATAAAATAATGTTCTACTACCAAATAAATTTATTTAATTAAAGGAGTTTTTCACATTTGCGGTACTTAGATAAAAAAATATTAGGTCATAAAAATGTATAGGCGGGGGGTAGGCGACCTCAGAGGTAAACTCTAAACATTAAAAAAAAATGGGAATTATGCCTTAGAATATTGCTTTTTTTAATCTTCTAATTTTCTGAAAATGGGAAGTTGATTAGAGCTAGGTCTGACAAGTATGTTGGGTGACGAAGAGCTTCCAATTGAAACATCTGTGATTTTGATAAGATCCTTTGTGCCTATGGGCAATGTGTTTGAGAAGCATAATCCTTAATAAGGAGTGGACTAAACCCATTGATTTTTATTGGTTTTCGCTGATACCCATCGTATTCGCCATACCTTTTTTTTTTTGGTTGGGATGTCATCAAATAACTTTTCCCGCTCTTGGAGGAGCGTGTTAGACTTTTACTGACTAAAACCCACCCGTGTTCCTTCACCTGTCTGTCCAGGCAACCCGCGACCCTGGCAGCATTCCCAAGTGGGACGAAGCCAACCTTGTGGGATTTAACGCCACCAAAACACAAGCGTGTCTGTTCACCGCCAAAAGGAGCCCGTTCACCTTGGCTCCTGCTTTTCGGAATGTAACCTTAGAGTGCACCGACCGCCTTCAGCTCTTGGGAGTTGAAATTTCCTCAAACCTAAACTTTGGGCAGTTCAATGAGTCCAAAGCCAAGATGGCTGCTAGGAAACTTGGCGTTCTTGAAAAAGTCCGGCGGTACTTCACACCGGGTCAGCTTGCTAGCAGCGGTGTGTGGAGTATTGCAGCCACATATGGGCTGGTGCTGCAAAATGCCATCTAGCAGCTTTGGAGTCAGTAGAGAGGCGTGCAAAGAGGCTAATTGGTGATCCAGATTTGGTTAAGACCAATCTACTAAGCCTGGAGCACAGGCGTAGGGTAGCCAGCCTTTCGGTATTCTATGATGCATTCTGGTGAGTGTGCGCGGGAATTACATGACTTCATTCCGGCATCACCGTTCCATCATCGGACAACCCGTCGTACGGCGAGTTTCCACCCTTACGTTGTTGACACCGCTACGATCCGGACGAAGCGTTTCGCCTCGTCGTTTATACCGCGTACATCGAAGGACTGGAACAATTTGCCTGCAGCGATCTTCCCGTCCGATTTTAATTTAAGTGTCTTCATGGCTAGAGTGAATAGGCTCATAATAAATTAGTGCGCTTTACCATCAACGATTGTATCACTGCTTTCCATCAGGCGGGTTCGCAGTCAAGCACTAGTTTATATCATTAAAAAAAAATCGCCAGACCTTGCATCAACATACCTTAAAAAATATCTCGGAATTTAGATACCTTTTACTGGGTAAATTTCAACTCCAAAGCGTTGTGTCGATGGCCCCTTGGCCTTGAACCTTCAAGAGTTTATCGATTCTCCTCCCCTAAATTACTATAGAACGTCTAAAATCAATGCACTTCCATTAAAATGCCAGAGGTGCTTCAACCATAATAGTCAAAAAAACATCATTATCAGCCTATAGCAGTCCTCTGTTGGATATAGGCCTCTCTTATTGCACGGCATTCTACTCGATTCTCGGCAACTCTCATCCAGTTGCTACCAGCTATCCTGCAAAGATTGTTCATCCACCTAGCCTGAGGGCGTTTGAAATTTCAAAGGTAAAGACCTATTATGTCGCGGGCCGTGCATTTGACAGCCCTGATGTAAACAATGAACAGATTAGTGGGAATTCAAAAGCCAACCTATGCCCAATTGCCCTACACCCACCGATTCCTAGTAGAATGTTGAGTATGTCATTTGTTTTCTGTCATGGCGTGACTTGTAGTCATTAGTTCCATCCGATTTGTAGCACGAATTGTTCGGTGCAAACTTGGATTTTCCAACACTGCTTGTTATGACCTCAATTTACTGGAATTTTCAGGAAATACGTACTTAGGGTAGTAAACTCTAAGTAGGTACATATTTCCTGATTTAAATTGGACTTGAAGTTCTAGCCTTTGTCTGCGGCTACGGTCGCGTGGCGTGTGCATAAGACTGTACGGATTTTACTATTTTACAAGCTTTTATTTAACTTGCGATGTATGTAGGTATGTATGTATGTTTGTTCGGGTGGACTATTGCAACTCAATTTTGAAGCAGATATCTTCAACCGATTGAGCTGAAATTTTGAATGCATGTGTAAATCGGATGAAAATGCAAAATTATTATTTTTGGGCACGTACCACGGATGTTCGCTTACGTGGTCCCCCACGTACCTAAGTGAACATCCCCCTTTACTTATAAAAATGTACATTTGTGTAATAAAGGCAATGTTACACCTACTTTGGTTATGACGTGTGTATCCGTGATTGTTGACTGTAGTCTCGCTGAGCTTTCCCATGTATTTTAAGAGGTTTTTCCTTAAACGCTAATTTGCTTTGAACCTGTATAATCTAGCTGTCATGTTTCCTCTCTTCCACCGACTTAGTTATCTACAGGTCAAGTTGGATGTAGGTACTAATGGCGTTGCATTTGTATAGTATTGGTTAACAAGCGTTTTGTCTTTATGTGGATAGTAGTGGATCTAAACTAATATTATAAAGACAAAAGATTTTTTTATAACTTTATTTTTATTAATCAAGATAATATTTACATAACCTAACAAGCTAACACTTGGAAAAATAATATGTATATGAAAAAATAAGCAATAGAATCATAGGGCATCAAAAAACATGTCAGCATCGCTGTCAACAGGAACAGTGCCCAAAAGGCTGGCAGCATTGCCACGTTGTATGGCGATGCTAATTCTTGAAAAACGCTCATTCTTTTGCTGACGACGAGTTGGGTCAATATTACAAAGAAAAACATAACAATTTTAAAACTTTTGACAGGACTTTCCGTGCAAAATCTTCCACTAAGGAAGCTTTTAAAGCGTTTCAATCAGAACTTAATACAAGTTACTTTACATTAAAAATATTACTTTTTACTTATCTTCAAGGCTCTCATATTTTTACTTTAAATTTTATGCGTATGAAAAAAATATAATTAAATATTGAACTCAAAAATTCAAACCCAAAGCTTTTATTTCAATTATAGGTACTATTTACAGGCACTCTTGAATTGTCAAGGAGTCGATGAGTTAGAAAGATGAAGCTGGTTGCCCCTTCTTAAGCGGTGTGGGTTCCTTTGGAGAAGAACGGGCAAGAAACACCATGGGCAGAACAGCACCCTAAATGCGTAACACGAATCCGAGAGTTTAGAAGGACATTTCTAATCCAATGCTTCATAGGTTTAATAAATTCGTCTACTCAATAACGTAAATAACGCAATGAACGTAGTGGCTGAACTGTCAAAATAAAAGAAAATGCGATTAATTGTAATTTTATACAGGTATTTTAAAAATTACCCGGCAGGACACTCTTTTAAATAAAAAAATATTGGTTACATCATTCACATTGAATTTATACATATAAATTATGTGAGAGCGACTTGGGAGGGCGCCCACGAGCAACTTAGTTGCTCAGCAACTTTTTTTGTCTTTGTCGCTGTCTCCTCGCCGAGATTTGGACGATGCGCACACGGGAGTGATTGCAACGTTACCTTTTCGTAAAATTTTGCCGCATTCATCAACATGGATTTCGGTACAGACGATTGTTGTCTGTGCGCTTGTCCTTAGAAACCAAAGACGACAAAATCGTGGTCAAAAATGTCTCCCAACTGTCGCGTCGCTACATGCGCGCACTTTTTTACAAACCCGTAGACTTTATGTGAGAGACAAATTAGTTGCGGAGACAAAAGTTGCTCGTGGGCGCCATCCCTAAAGGAAAACATGCAACTACATAAATTTTATTTGCCCTGAAAATATAAAGCAGTAATCCTGGTCATCCTATTTTGGTATTATGTTAAGTCTGTACCAGCCTCTACTGGACAAAGGCTCAATTATCTTCGAGGGCGTCTGTTGCCTGCCGCAATTTGGAAGTGCACTGATGTGTTCTTAATACCGGGCAGCACCGATATTACGCTTTTGTCCCGCCTGCCCGAATATTGTGTTGATGTAGGTACTGGTATCTATTATTGGTAATAAGCGAGTCTTAGTTAGAGTATTGGGCAGTTTGTGATTACAGTTTTTAGGGTTTATGCGAATACTAGCTGCGCCCTGCGGTTTCACCCGCATAAGTTTCGATCCCGTGAAAATATCGGGATAAAAAGTATCCTTTAAGTTAATCATGGTTATAAACCATCTGTGTGCCCAATGTCATCCAAATCCGTTCAGTAGTTTTTGCGTAAAAGAATAACAAATATCTATTGATCCATCCAAACTTTCACGTTTATGATACGAGTATTAGTAGGATTCAGTATTTCAAGAAAATAGAATACTCTTTATTGTACACAATACGAATTACAGATATAAATGCCGTTTTGGTCTTACCGATCTTATTCGATTTCACGGTCTTACCGAAATGAATAGCTTCTGCAGGGATCAAGGAGTATTTTTTTATCAGTTATCAACCTTTCACATCCCTCGGGGCGGGTGGTATCACGTCCACTTGACACACGCGTTTACTTCAAATATGGCGCTAACCATCGTTAAACAAAAAAAAGCGTTGTTTCACAATATCATGGCCTTGACGTACGTCAAATAATAACGTTATTGTTTATTATGGTTATTATTTGATGTACGTATGTTACGTTAAACAACCGTTTGAAACAACAGGCTTTAAGCACACACACATACGAAAATCATAGCCCGGTCACTATTTTCTAAAAGTAAAACATCTTGAAGATACCTGTTGGTCTATTCCGAAGTGATAAATGTATCGACCGATCGAACCAAATAGTAACTTCGTAGCAGGAAACGGCCGAACATTTGGCCGATACAATATGTACATTTACCACTTCGGAGTCCCCTGGACTTTTAATATAAGTCTGAAATCGCCAACCTATCATCAGCAAGCGTGGTGATCAAAGCTCGTGCTTGCTCTGTATGAGAAGAGGCCTTTGCAGTGAAACAAAAATAGGCTGGTGTTATTAAATAAGCCTCTTGATTTTCTACGTTGGACATATGTACACTGTACAGTCGCCAGCACATCAAGCTACACAATCTGTCAAATTTCTTTAATAGATTTTCAACTTTATTGCTGAAGCATTAGGTGCAAGGTTGATTGGAAAAATTTGACAGTTTCGGGTAGCTTGATGTGCTGGCGTCTGTACAGACGCCAGCACATCAAACTACTATAAAATCTGTCAAATTTCTTTAATAGATTTTCAACTTTATCGCTAAGGCGTTAAGGTTCAAGGTTGACTGGGAAACTTTGACAGTTTCGGGTAGCTTGACCTGCTGGGGTCTGTACTTTACCAAAGACTCAAAGTCAATTTCAACTGAATTTTAATTACTGAAAGAAAGTTCTAAAACAATTTTTTCGAAGGCCGTTTTATTCTTGCGGTCAGAATACCAAATTCTATCAAGTATTTCACTAATTTCACACCCATTCTTTTTCGTCGACTGTCACATAATAAAGTGGTCAACTCACAGGGGATTTATGAGTCCAAGAAAGGAAAATTGTTACAATTTTGCAAAACTTACAGGGTATAAAGTTCACTCATCCTCCATAGAAAAGGGAGGATCGGCCGACCAGATGGGTGTTGTGTCTGGCGGGCAACTGCCCGATGAATCATGTCGGGTTGGTTTATATATGCTAATTGCACGGTAAACTCTGCTTGCGCGATGCAGGATTTTGCGTGACGTCAGTATGACGTGTAGTTCGCATGTGGTTTTGTAGATACCGCTACATCCTTATAGTGTTTCAATAAAAAGCGAAACATTTAAAACTGATCTCCACTGATATCATGCTTCACTTCATGATATCAGTGGAGATCAGTTTTAAATGTGACCCTCTTCGATCGTATTTTTTTTTTACTGAAAATTTAGACATTCTAACTTGTCTATCAGAAATCGCCTTAAGGCTCCTGCAGACAGGTGCGACACGACTCTAATAGGACAATTTCTATGAAAACTTGTTCTACCAGAAACTCCGTCGTGTCTTGCCTGTCTGCTGGAGCCTTTATGGCTTATGCGATTAGACCGCGAACTGTATTTAAACTATACATTTCCGTTCTTTTGTAAAATCTGCTTAAGTACGTGTAGGTAAATAAAGTAGGTAATCTGCATTCGGGATTTATTTGCCAAAAATGTGAGAACAATTAATATGAGTTTAGGGAAAAATAACTTTAATTTCTCTACAATAAAGTTCAGTTTACGCTACAACTTCAAACATTTTTATAACTTTTACAATAGTGCTAGTGACTCTGAAATCGACATAATTATCATTAAAATAAAGTTGATATCTGTTTAACTTGAAATAACATCAATTTGAAACATTAGTTTGCGTAGATTGGTTATATTTAGGTATATTGCCAAGGGTTTGGCTATTAAATTTTAAAGTGCAATATTCAAAATTTCAAAGCAAGATCTCTGCCTTCAAACTAACGTACTTGAAATAACATCAATTTGAAACATTAGTTTGCATAGGCTTTAGGTACATATATTGTATACCCAAGGGTTTGGTTATTAAATTTTGAAGTGCAATATTCAACATTTCAAAGCAAGATCTCTGTCTTCAAATTAACGTGGGAGTAGTTTTCACAGAATTTGAAACCGAACTGGTAAATAATGGTAGGTACATTTAATGTAACAATTTGCCTCTAGCGCTCGTGTATTTCACGGCAATTAGGAAATGGGCAACCTCCTTCTCGTTTGTAAGTTTTATGAAAGGCGTTTAAGGAATAACATCATCATCATCATCATCTGCCTAGCCTTTTCCCAACTATGTTGGGGTCGGCTTCCAGTCTAACCGGATGCAGCTGAATACCAGTATTTTACATGGAGCGACTGCCTGTCTGACCTCCACCACCCAGTTACTGGGTAATACGATACCCCTTGGTAAGACTGGTTGTCAGACTTTCGGGCTTCTGACTACCCGTAACGACTGTCAAAGATCCACGAATGACAGCCAGGACCAACGGCTTAACGTGCTTTCCGAGGGACGGAAGGAATAACGTCAAAAAAATTTTTTTTAATAGCCTTTTTTGTGTTCCACTGCTGGGCGAAGGCCTCTCCTTTTTCCTTCCAAACCTTGTGCGATCTCTGGCCATGTTGACCCTACAATTGTTACCATATCGTCACACCACCATCACCGTGGCCTACCTCGACGGCGATGTCCTCTCTCAGGCGTCCAGTGCGTGACGATCTTTGTCCAACTTTTAACTTCTTTACAAAAAAAACTTGAGAGGTGTCAAGGGACAACCGGATGGAACGAAGTTCAGAGAGAGAGAGAGAGAGAGAGAAACACGCGCACGCCACACGGCTTACAACTATAGCAAAAAGTGTCGTTCCACCTTTTGGTCTTAATTTTTTCCGTCTAGCCCCCTTTCGCAACGCGCGATAAGGAACTTCGTTCCAATAAAAAAAAAAGAATGAACTGGGAAATAATCGATAATTATAAGGGGCGAGCCTGTTGCCATCAACAGGTCTCTAATCCAGACAAATTGCTTTGGCCGACTTGGAGGTCGACTCGGGACCCCACGCTCTGTCTTCAGCCGATCGATTCTGTAAAAATCTCACCGTGTTAAGTTAGGTAAAGTGAGCTTAGAGTGAGCTGTTAATAGTGTCAAACCCTAGCATTTGTTCGAATGACAGCTCACTCCACGCTCACTTCACCTAAGTTTTCACGGTGATATGGTTACAGGATCGCACTGCTGGTCGTCACTAGACCATCGGGTCTTTAGTTGAAACAACTTTGAGGTTGTCAATTAAGTAGAAAATAAAATTTGTGTGTTTCATTGTAATTATATATGTTGGAGTTATTCGTTTATTCGCGATGCCAGCGCCATCTCATGGCGCTTGACAGAGTCTAGCCTGAGTTCTTGGGGGGACGAGAGCTACAGCTACAAGAGCGGTGTGAGCAGAGCTCTCGGGAACATCGAAACATTGGACATCGTACGAACAACATGTGCTTAGAAAATGTCTCGTGTTCCGTATCGTTGAGTTGTGTATCTAGTGTGTGATTCGCTAGTGTGACTACCTTGTTCGTAAATTATAATCTGATTTGAACTGCAAACCTTTGCGCTATTGCGCTATAACCAACACTACCCATAGTACACCCACAGTAATTAAAATATGCCTGATGTTGCCTACACGCACGTGCATATGTGCATTGTGCATCCATTTCCTTAATCATCATCATCATCGTCATTTCAACCGAAAGACTTCCACTGCTGGACATAGGCCTCCACCAAGCACCTCCACTTTATCCGGTTCTGTGCTTCTCGCATCCAACGGTTTCCTGCGGCCTTCACAAGGTCGTCGGTCCACCTTGCGGGCGGCCTTCCAACGCTAAGTCTACCGGTACGCGGTCCCCACTTCAGAACCTTTCGGCCCCATCGGTCATCTGTTCTGCGAGCAATGTGCCCTGCTCATTGCCACTTAAGTTTAGCAATTTTTCGAGCTATGTCGGTTACCTTGGTTCTCCTGTGGATCTCTTCATTTCTGATTCGATCACGCAAGGAAACTCCAAGCATATATAGCCCTCTCCATTGCGCTTAGGCTGACTTTAGGCCTCCTTTAAGGCCCATTGTGAGTGACCACGTTTCAGTGCTATAGGTCATCACTGGCAACGCGCACTGGTCAAAGACTTTCGCCTTGAGATACTGCAGTATGTGGGACGAGAAGATATTGCTTTCCTTAAAGATAATTATGCTCTAAATCTTTATGACACGTTGAATTAGATGTTTTAATTTGGCGTACCTAATCAATTACATCCTGTAAATATTTTTCAGGCTGAAAACTGTTGAGTCGTGCACAGATACATACATCCACCAATTCACTGATCTGCACCATTGAACACGCCGATTGCAAACAGTTAAAATTGTACCAATAAAAGTTTTTGTGAAGCGAACTAGAGCAGCCGAAAACTGGATTCATATTTTTGTGTTTTTTTTTCATCACAGTAACTAACTGAACTGTTGGTCCATAGTTAGTGAGGTTTCAATGTAAACTTTTAACAACCCACCGTTTTAAATTCGAGGATTATTTTTACGTTATCAAAATGTTCGCCATGAATAATAGACTAACTCTAATTCATCGTAGCATATATAGCCTATAATGTTCCCACTGCTGGTACACAGGCCTCCTCTCTGTGAGAGGATGCGGGTACCACGCCGTAATCCACCACGCAGGTCCAGTGCGGGTTGGTGGATGTCACATGTCTTCGAACTTTTGGTTCAAGGACATGCCGATTTCCTCGCGATGTTTTCTTTCACCGATTTGAGAGCAGTGGTGATGAAATAATTTACACAAACTAAAGCGCCTGTCGGGGTTCAAACCTATGACCTACAAGTAAAGTAGTAAGACGGAGCCGTTACTACTAATTTAAAAAAAAAAACTCACTAATTTTCTTCTTTCATCTTAGGCGCATATAAACCTATTATCTTTATTTTCGATTAGGGGGGGATTAGGGGCCCGTGGCTAAATAATAACAGCCGCACAGGTCGATCGGTCAGGTTAAGCTATGCTTGCCGCGGTTGGTCTGTGGATGGGTGACCATCTTTACATACCGAGACCTCTCCGTGCCTCGGAAAGCACGTTAAGCCGTTGGTCCCGGCTGTCATTCGTGGATCTTTGACAGTCGTTACGGGTAGTCAGAAGCCCGAAAGTCTGACAACCAGTCTTACCAAGGGGTATCGTATTACCCAGTAACTAGGTTGTGGAGGTCAGATAGGCAGTCGCTCCATGTAAAATACTGGTATTCAGCTGCATCCGGTTAGACTGGGAGCCGACCCCAACATAGTTGGGAAAAGGCTAGGCAGATGATGATGATCTTTATTATTATTATTTTACTCGCTCCTGCTCGCGACTTCGTCCGCGAGAAATGTCTTGCCCCCAATCCACCTCGTCGCATCGCATCGTCTGCCCGCGTTTTTGCTTAGCGTTCTTTCTGACTTTTTTTTCATTTTGCTCGGCTTTTAAGGGCTTTAGCGTGATGTTATATATTATAGCTTATAGCCTTTCACAAGAATTAGGCTATCAAATGCAAAAAGATTTTTTCAAATCCGACTGGTAGTTCCGGAGATTAGCGTGTTCAAACAAACAAACTCTTCAGCGTTATTATTAGTAGAGATTCTATTCTAGCTCCCCAAACCAATCGATGTCATTCACAACCTATTTATGTATCAAGGCTTACGAGTCTCAAAAACTCTCAAATACACACTCCATGCAAATATCATTAATCAAGCTCTCGTCGCGTTTGTGATCTAATTCTCGTCATACAGGGAAAGCAAGATTAATTCCCCCTCTGAAATATAGGCAAATCATCCACATAATACACCCGGTGAAGGAAAAATTGGGTAAGAAAATATTAAAGCGAGTAAATTACATTTTTAAAGACGCATACGACTAAGGGCGCTTTCACATTTAACGTCCGTTTTACAGGTCCGTTTAAACGTGTATGTTATTAGCATATGTAGTTGTATGAGTGAGTTCACGCATAATACAGTATTCCGGATCCAGTAGAAAATACCGATCCGACAAAATAAGCAGCAATCCGTTTTGCAGGTCCGTTTAAACGTATGTGTTATTAGCGTATGTAGTTGTATGAGCAAGTTCACACATAATACAGTATTTCGGATGCAGTATACTGATCCGATCTCTTAAAATCAGTCCTGTGTGAATACTATCTCCAGTAGCGACGGACCCGTTAAAAAGGATCCTGTAAAAACGTACGTATATATGAACGCGCCCTAAGAGGACAGAGGCGGGAAAAAAGATATAGAAACGAAAAAAATAAGTATGTAATAATAAAAAAAAAAACTTACCACACATAACAAATACCGGTTCCTTCTGATTTTTACACATCCATTACACTAGTTTCTACGGATTATTTACAGTCATTGAAGTGGAGTAAAGGTTTTATTAGTGGCCTAGTGGCAACGACCCCTTTTACTTACGAGTTATAAGGTCGTGGGTTCGAACCCAGGCAGGCGCTTTACTTTTTGTAAATAACTTCATCACCACTGCTCTCAAAACGGTAAAGGAAAACACCATGAGGAAACCGGCATGTCATAGAACCAAAAATTCGAAGACATGTGACATCTACCAACCCGCATTGGGCCCTCGTGGCAGATTATAGCCCACTCCCTCTCATAAGAGAGGAGGCCTGTGTCCCAGCAGTGGGAACATTATAGGCTGATTATGTACAAAGGTTTTAAGCAAAATGTCTTTTAAGCAATTTTAAATTATGATAATTATCTAAAAAAAAAATAGTTGCTATTGCTTCTTAACCACCTATAGATGTTTCTCTTAAAGTGCAGAACGCAGCAGTTATATAACGTTATAAAACATTGTGTAGCATGATAACATTTTATAACAGTGTATAACATTTTGCTACAACATCACTGGTTCAACTCGTTGTATAACATCGTATAACATTCTGTAACCATCAGTTTGAGTCTGTCTTTCGAGGAAGCTGGTAGTGGCTCTAATTGGAGGAAGTGCTTATTGGTTTGGCTTTTATTTTTTGTTTGAAAAAAAACAAAAGAAAAGGCGCTCTTACATGCGTCGAACTCTGAACGCGTGAGAACAGAGAACATTTTGTTACATGAACTTGTATAACATCACTAACAATTTATAACTTTTATTACAATTTGTTAAAAAAAGTTAGACAATAGATGTTATACAACGTTTTCTTACTTTATTGGGAGTACCTTTACAATATTTCGTGTATGAATAGATATACCGTATATAAAGTATTTTCTTGGTGGTTTCGTCTCGTTCTGTTATACTTAAGTTGTCAATCATTTAAATGGGCCATCTGGTAAGTGATTACTGTTGCGTATGGAAGTAAAGATATTTTTAGTTGATGACGTTTGATGTTGTTTGGAAATTTCTAAGCATACCCTTCATTTAGGATGGATGATGGGTTCTGTCAAACTCTTCATCATCTACATCATCTGCTGAGCCTTTTCCCAACTATGTTGGGGTCGGCTTCCAGTCTAACCGGATGCAGCTGAATACCAGTATTTTACATGGAGCGAATGCCTATCTGACCTCCATAACCCAGTTACTGGGTAATAGTATATCCCCTGGTAAAACTGGTTGCCAGACTTTCGGGCTACTGACGACCCGTAACGACTGTCAAAGATAAACGAATGACAGCCACAAACGGCTTAACGTGCTTTCCGAGGCATGGAGGGGTTTGGGTATGTGAAGATGGTCACCCATCCACGGACAAAACGCGGAAAGCGTAGCTTAACATGATCGATCGACCCGTGCGGGGCTGTTACTGCTTAGCCACAAGCCTCCGATAAAAATCTCGACATCTTTTGCCACCTTCTGCAGGGACTTACGCAAATGCAACGCACCCTGAGATGGAGTCCTATAGAATGACATGTTAAATACAAACCTGCAATAATTCCCAATTTGCACTTCAAAAATATAATTAAACACTCTAATATAATGATTGCGCCTCTTTTTTGTGAACTTTAAATAATGTCTACTTTGGGTTCCTCATCATCATCATCATCAGCTTTAGCAGTCCACTGCTGCTCATAGGCCTCTTCTATTGCACGCCATTCAACTCGATTTTCGGCAACTCTCATCCAGCTGCTATCAGCCATCCTACGAAGATCGTCGCTCCACCTAGCCTGGGGTGATTTTTGAGGTCCTAGAAACACTTAATAATCTAGTAACTGCAATCAACTTGGATGTTGCGGTCGACCTAACCTTTTTTTTCCGGGGTGGAAAATCCTCATGGATGTCACCCCCACGAAATCAGGCTAGACTCTGTCTAGCGCCACCAGATAGCGCTGGCGTTCCGAATAGTCAAACGAATGACTCCGACGTCTATAACAATGTTTATTTCACCTTTATTCGCCTCTCAACGTGAAAATTATCGGGTACCTAGATACGAAAACGTTCAAATTGATTTGTTGGCATAGTTCGACACTATTGTAGACTATACTTTCAAGCATTTAGCATGGACAGGTTAATATTCCATTGCCTGTTTCAAATAACCTTCGTTCTTGTAAAAGTACATCGATTTAATATTTCATAGTTACTGCTGCAACAAAGTTTTCAGGGATCCGTACCCAAAGGAGGCCAATGGGACCCTATTGTTAAGGCTACGCTGTCTGTCTGTCACAGGACTGTATCTTGTGAACCGTAATGCTAACCTACAGCTGTAATTATAACAGAGTACGTACTAATATTTCCACTATAACAACAAATAATAATACTATTTTTTTTTAATAATTAGAGGGGTTGCCATTTGCTCATACAATACGTACTTTTTTTACTGAAGTATGAAAAAAGCTCACACCCTTCACAGAGAAAGCCTGTCTCACCAGTGAAAACATTATTGGCTAATTATGCTATAAGTTCGAGTAAGAGTAGCTGTTCATTTATTATCTAAGACAATTCAGGTCTGTCAGACTCTTACTGACTAAAAACCACCCCGGTGTTCCATCTTACACGTACGCCAGGGGTCGCGGGAACGTACGAATCCTTCCGCAACCCCCGACTGGTGCCAGCCACCGCCACCTAAAGTATAAAGCAATATCAAAAGTAAACTGTATCTAAGCTCCTGTAATTTCATAGCTTACAGTGGTCTTGCCACGAACGCGCGACGTAAAACTAACGTGAATTTAAACAATTTTTTGAATCGAAAATACAACTATGCTATATTTTGTTTTTAACCCCCGACGCAAAAACGACGGGGTGTTATAAGTTTGACTTGTCTCTCTCTGTGTGTATGTATGTCTGTCTGTGGCATCGTAGCTCCCGAACGGATGAACCGATTTTGATTTTGTTTTTTTTTGTTTGAAAGGAGATTTTGTCGGGAGTGTTCTTAGCTATGTTTGATGAAAGTCGGTCCAAGATGGCCGCTGCCACAAAATGGCGGATCAAAAAATTTCATATGTACTTACGTAGGGTCATAATTTCAAGGTTATTTTTTTCTTTTTATAGAGTTTCACGTTGTTCGGGGGTTTTTTAAATTTTTAATTTAATTTTGTTTTAAATTTATGCGGCAAGCACAATAAGCATCCACTGACCTAGCCTTTCCCAAATATTTTGGGGTTGGCTTCCAGTCTAACCGGATGCAGCAGAAAACCAGTATTTTACATGGAGCAACTGCCTATCTGACCTCCACAACCCCGTTACTGGGTAACACGATACAACTCGACTTGCAAAGATAAACACTACACGTGCCAAATTTAAATAATTATTATGGTAACCTACATTTATTAATTAATTACTTGAGGGACAGGAGAGGTCCATAAATAAAAACCAGCAAAAAAAGTGTCCTAAGGAAACATTACCTGTCGATGTGTCCATAATATAGTAGCTGTGGTCGATCGGCCTTGCCTTTTTCTAAATAGGTAGTAGAGACTAAAGCGAGTCAGTTAAAAGTTATTGGCATGAAATACAAGACAAACATGAAATTAGTTTAAAATTAGAAAAGATTAGGCGTCAGATTTGGCTGGCAAGCCAAATGAAAAAGATGTAAAATACGTAGAATGATTTCTAGGAATAATTATTGAACATACGTGATAAACCGTGGTTTCATTGATTCCTCCCGGTACCCTGAAGAGCTCATCACCCCTTAACAGTAGGTACTATGGGTTGGTCTCGTGAGTTTATGGATTACTAGCTACGCCCCGCGGTTTCACCCGCATAAGTTTCGATGCTGTTCGAATATCGGGATAAAAAGTATCCTATATGTTAATCCTGATTATAAACCATCTGTGTGCCAAATTTCATCCAAATCCGTTCAGTAGTTTTTGCGTAATATAAACATCCATCCATCCATCTGTCCATCCATTCATACATCCATCCATCCATACAAACTTTCACGCTTATAATATTAGTAGGAAGTAGGATGGTATTGGTTGGTTGGTTGGTATGGAATTAGTAGATGTGGTTGTGTGGATAACTATATTCACATACGGAGTCTTTGCCTGCAGAGTCAGGGTCTTAGTCTCGGTTTTAACTTCATTTGTGCTTAGTTATGCAAAGATTAGGCCAAATAAACCAGGGCCGTCCAAAAGCAGAAGAAAAGGGAGGCTTATACCCAGAAGTGGGCGATTCCGGGATGCAATGATGATGATGATGGTGACGATGATGATGATGGTGGTGATGATGATGATGGTGGTGATGATGATGATGGTGGTGATGATAATGATGAGGATGATGGTGGTGATGATGATGATGAAGACGATGATGATGATGATGATGGTGCTGATAATGATGATGCGACGATGATGATGGTGATGATGATGATGGTGGTGATGATGATGATGAAGACGATGATGATGATGGTGATAATGATGATGTGACGATGATGATGGTGGTGATGATGATGATGATGATGGTGGTGGTGATGATGATGATGGCGGTGATGATGATGATGATGATGGTGATGATGATGATGGTGGTGATGATGATGATGATGATGATAAAGCAAAGATTCAAAGTCCACGTGAACCTACTACCGACAAACTACATTGCAGGTAGCAGGTGTAATGTGAAACAACTGTCTGTACTTAACATTATGGATTAAATAAATTAAAAAAAACTGGTTTTCAGAGTTTTGAGCTTCTGACGACCCGTAACGACTGTCAAAGATCAATGAATAAATGACAGCCGGGACCAACTGCTTAACGTGCTTTCCGAGGCACAGAGAGGTCGGGCGGAGAACAATAAATATCACTCATAGCTACACGTATATACAAATTCTTAAAACTATAGTCTGTCCACTAGGTTAACCGTTTTTTGACAGATCGAACTAGTGAGCATTGTGAGCAATTATATTTATTTTGTCAAAACTGATACACGTACGGTACGGTATTATAAAAGTCTGCAAGAAATCATAAATAAGATAATTCAATAAGATTAGGTAGTTTATATATATATTTATTTTATTACGCATTTTAAAGTTAACTTTTACGTCATCTGGATTAAGTACGTTCTAAGACAGCTGTCAAAAAGCGGTTAAGCTAATTTAATTTAATTTATTCAGGGACAATAAACAGCTACAATAATTATGTGTTGGTACAGAGGAAAGATAATACATAACATTAACAATATTGCAGCCCACTACATTATCCGCATATTAACAAAAGAAAATATGATAATGAGTGCCACTAGATAGGTAATAAATTAATAATTACATCACATTAATAATAAATAATTATAAAAATATCAATTAGTAATAATTAAATAAACGAAGTATTAATTACATCATGCAAAATAGAGATTCCAATTAATTTGATTGCTTGGCAACTGAGAAATAATTAGCACTAATAAGAAATAAATAAATAATAAAGTCTAGATTAGCTTACATTCCTAATAAAATTATTGGATAATAATCATTTTCATAACATCATCATTCATCATCATTCTCCTGCCCTTATCCCAATTTATTTGGGGTCGGCGCAACATGTCTAGTAGTCGTCATCTCGGTAGTCACCCCCTTTCTAACTATATCATCATTCACACATTCCATCCATCGTTTCTTTGGTCTTCCCCTACTCTTATAGCCATCGACATTCATACTCAAAACTCTCCTCACGACATTTTCCTCATTTCTCCGTAACACATGCCCATACCATGACAACCGATTTCCACACAACTTTTCAGTTACCGGTACCACTTTCAGACTTCCTCTTATGTACTCATTCCTTATTCTATCCATTCGTGTAACCACACATCCCTCTTAGCATTCTCATCTCAGCTGCATGCAATTGCCATTAATAACATTAGATTTAAATTTGGATTTTAAGCATACAAAAATATCAATATTAACAAAATTACAATTATAAGATTCAACCATTCGACGGATAGGGCAGGGCAGGTACTCTATTTTCTGTCAAAGGTATTGACAGAAAATAGGGTACCTGCTCGGGTACTACGCATGTTAACGGTGCGTGGGACTACATAACATAGTTTGCTCGTGAGATCGATGCAATCAAAATCACCACGAACAATACCATACACAGTACAGAAGCTTCTAGATATTTACGTCTAGATTCTAGGTTGACCTGCCCATATATAACCAGCAATTGTGAGTACTACAAATACGGACATAATAAATAATGGACAGGGTATCTATACTTATAATAAATCTGTAGAAGTGAAAATTCTGTACATTGAAAATATCCAAAAAATAAATGGCAGGGGGTGTTACTTGACCGACACCGAACCCAAAAATGTGATTAAAAAAATTTTTGTCTGTCTGTCTGTCTGTTTGTTCAGGCATCACGCAAAAACTACCGGTTCGATTACGATGAAACTTGGTATAATTATTCTTTAATATCCTGGGCACCACACTGGGTACTTTTTATCCCGGAAAAGTATATACAAAAAAAAACAAACTTAATTTTGCGGTTCGATCCCTATACCCGATTACCACTGTCTGTACTGTACCAACCGCAAATACTAAGTTTGTCGTAGGTTGGGTCACCCGCAGTGGAGTTCATTTTTATTCCTTTTAGTTTTTAGTTATTTAGGTTTATTTTTATATGAGTCGTAGGTATATGTAGATTTTAATTTTAAAGTATAGGTAGTATATTTGATAGTGTACGTAGTGACCGTAGGTTATTTTATAATACTGTTAGGTAGGTTTAGTCATTCGTATAGATATTAGTTTTTAGGGATTTTGCTTATTTATTGAATTTAGATTAGTTATCATCAGAAATAGGTTTATTTAGGTAGGTAGGTATTTAATTTTCTGTTATTGAGTTTTTTTTTTAATTAGTTAGGTACTTAGGTAAAGATATCATATAGGTACCCTCTTAATCACCACTAATGAGACACAATTGGTTTTCTATTGTAATTAGCCACAAAGGGCCCGCGACATAGATGGCATTCTGGGGAAGCACATACATTTTATCCTGTTAGCACGTTCCTGTGGGTAAATTTCCGACATCCACGCGGGCGAAGCCGCGGGCAGAAGCTAGTAAGTAAATATAATATAATGTACGAAAGAGTATTTTAATGTTTTTTTTTTCATAGTCTTAGTTTGTGCTGGGCCCACAGGACAGTATGAACGTGACGTAAGAGAGACAAAAGATAAATGAAGAAAGATATTATTACGAAACACGAGAGTAACGTATTTTTCGTGTGGATTTTATTTTGTTTCAATTTCGTCTTGAAGGAGCGTTTAATTACAAATTCTGGTCATGTTTGCTGTTCAGCGTTAGTCCCTTACGTTTATTTGTTCTTTATTATTATTTTAGATTATTTTGAGCTTATTGTCAGGTTTGTTAAGCATAAAACTGCTTGTGGCTAAGTAATCACAGCCTCACGGGTCGATCGATCAGGTTAAGCTACGCTTGCCGCGGTTGTTCCATGGATGGTTGACGATCTTTTACACATCAATAATTCGAAGAATCGACAAGCACGTTAAGCCGTTGGTCCCGGCTGTTATTCGTGGATCTTTGGAAGTAGTTATGAGTAGTCAGAAGTCTGACAGCCAGTCTTACCAAGGGGTATCGTATTACCCAGTAACTGGGTTGTGGAGGTCACATAGGCAGTCGCTCCATGTAAAATACTGGTATTCATCTGCATCTGGTTAGACTGGAAGCCGACCCCAACATAGTTGGCAAAGGGCTGGTAGGTAGGATATGAGCATATCACTACTGCCACTATACAAGGTCTAATTAAATAGCTAGCAAAACTCCACAAACATAATTATTAACATACCGATTTTTCCAATATTCAATCCCTATTCCAAAGTATGTATACATACATTCATACATAATCAGCCTATAATGTTCCCACTGCTGGGACACAGGCCTCCTCTCGGTGAGAGGGTGTGGGCTGTAATCCACCACGCGGGCCCAGTGCGGGTTGGTAGATGTCACATATGTTCGAATTTTTGGTTTTATTCCATGCCGGTTTCCTCACAATGTTTCCCTTTACTATTTTAATAAAAAAAATAAAAATAAGTTTATTAACACAAAAAACCTTAGGATACAAAACTTTAAGATACAAATAGGAACATTAAACTTTGGGGAAAAGGTTGCATAAATAGGGATAAACCCTGCCTCCTAAACTAGGGGTACCCTGTGACTGTGTGTATTTTGAGAGCAGTGGTGATGAAATAATTTACACAAAGTAAAGCGCCTGCTTGGGTTCGAACCTACGACCTACAACTCGTAAGTCGCGGCAGTCACCACTGGGCCACCACTGATCTATATCCAAATACTAGTATTTATCTACCTCAGCACAAAAACGTCCCCAGCCTGTGTCCCCTGTGTCATGCCTGCTCGTCTACGTGAGAAAAATACATACGATCCCTCTTACCCAATTACGTCAGTGTTTCAGGAGACAGCTATGAATCCAACTACCATGTTTGATTTAATATATTCGTGTCTCCACTGGGTGGAATTACCAAGTAAAGGGCAGCGGGTAGCGGGACCATCCGAAAGGGTTTACCGCTGCCCTGGAACATAAAGGGCTAAGGAAGGAACACGTGTGGGTTTTAGTCAGTAAAAGTCTGACACTCCCTTCTGCTCCACCCAGAGCGGAAGGAGTCATTTGATGATTTCCCATCCTCAAAAAAAAAAAAAGGGCAGCGGAATTACCATAAACTTTGAATTCTATTTCGGTCACAGAGAGCTTGTTTTGGAACTGTTTGCTGAATTTACTGGCCTGTCAAGTTGAGCTCCCAACTGTTGTATCACCCTAAGTGTGAACGTGACATACACGTTTAAAACGACCAGCAATTAATGCGTACCTAACACGCTATCAGTGACAACCTGAATAATTTTGAAACATATTGAGAAAAGAATAGAGAATAGAATAGATCTTTATTTGCACAGAAAGTAGGTGCAAGTTGAGGTAGGTTGATGTTGAGTTTAAAATTCTTCCCTTTATATCCTGATCCTTATACTAACTACCTTAACTAAGGCACGCAAACAGTTTTAGCTATAATAATAAAAACTAATTAATATACGAGTATAATATTAACACATTCAGTTAAATAAATATGTAGGTATAAGTTTACCATGTCAAGATGAAATTCAGTACATAATTTGAAATAGGCAGCACAATACATAATGTCAAGTTTAATAAAATGGGATTATAAATTGGTCAAGTTCAGGGTCAATACAGTTAAATTGAAAATGTAAATGATTTAATACAAGTCAGGAATACAGAGATGTCATAATTATCAATTTAAATTCTTATCGGTCAGAAATTCGCCAATTGAGTAATAATATTTATTCATTAATATTAATATTGTTAATCCATTACTTTTTGGAAGTATGAGGAACAGGGTGTAAAGTTCAGTCATCCTCCATAGAAAAGGGAGGATCCTCCGACCAGACGGGTGTTGTGTCTGGCGGGCTATTGCCCAACGATTGATGTTGGGAAATTGTACCTATGCTAATTGCGCGGTAAACTCTGCTTGCGAGATGTAGGATTTGCGTGACGTCAGTATGACGCGTTGTTCGCATGTGGCGTTGTAGATACCGCTACAACTTCATAATTAAGTTCGAAAACATTCGTCTGCTCAGCAACGTAATAACGCAATGAATGTTGTTGTACTGTCAACATGAAGTCATTGCTACTATTAGTGTGTTACGCAAATTTAGATAGTTTAATCCCTAGGTAAGTTTGAATTGAGTGGGAATTGATGTCCAAGGTATTTAAGCAGTTACGACATCGATTATGTACTACCCCGTTAATCTATTGCTGCCAGGCAGGGGGCTCTATTAATGTCTCGCGAAATAGGAGTGTGATATATGTACACCAGCCTCTGCCTATTCTTTTGAGTAATATTGGCGTGATGCAGTTGGTGTTAGTTATTGAGTGCAGGCAAAGCTTACTATTGTAGGTAATTAATCAATTTTTCGAACTGATTCAGAAACGCTATGCACTGAAAGTTTCATAAGTGATACGTTTGTAGATAAAATATTTTTCAGTCCATCAATTTTGCAACCAGTTTCGCAGTTTTCTTAGCAGCGAGTAAAAATAAGTACAAGGTTAAAAATACCATTAATCTTGCGTTCCAATACAGCATATTATAAATTTCAAACTCCCAGGTGTATGAAACTGAAATGGTTTGAAACAAAGCAGAAACTTCTAAACTAATTCTCATCAATTCGCCTTAAAATCTCCCGAATTTAAACAACGGTGTTATAAACTCTACAACCGATCGGAATTTTCTTTCTACTTTAAAGAAAACCGTAACTAAACAAAGGTGTAAATCAATAAACGTAGGTATCTAATGCGCTAACGAGCTCAGCTCAGTGATCCAGAAAGTTGCCTATTCACTGAATAAACTTTGTGAGTGAAACCACACGTACCTAGCGTATAACCACAAACAATACGCGCAAGTTTCATTTACATTTTAAAAGAGCGCTCCTGAAACCATTCATGAAAAGATTCACAATTAGTGACATTTACAAGAGCACTAATCCCATAATCCGCGATGCAACAAGTAACCGGCCGCGGTGTTGGGCGGGCGGAGGGAGCCGCCGGCATCCAACGCTCAGTATCGTCGCGACCATGGCTACGGACGGACGCACGAAGCGCTCGCAGTCGATATGCGCTCCCGCCTCCGCGAGTATGGAAGCCCTCGCGGCCCCCATGGAGACTACGCCGGCCCCTCGCCGCAGGCCGGCGGCACGTTCCCAGTCCGCCAGGATCACCGGCGGCCGCTCGGTCCGCCAGCGGCGCCAGCAGCAGCAGCAGCAGCTAGATAAGGAGACCAGGGCCCGGTACAGCTCCGAGCCTCGCCTGGCCGAGGCGGAGACGCCGCCGCAGGTCCGGCGGCAGGCCTCGGCCCGGCGCCGGCCGCCGCCCGGCCAGCACAACCAGCCGCGCCGCTCCACCGCTTTCCTCGACGTGCCACGCACCCAACAGCACCAGCCCGAGGAGGAGCCTGACGAGGACTCCTACCGGCTCCGCACGTTCAACATCACGCAGAAAGGAGGTCAGTGCTAGCGACACGTTCGTTCACCCACAACTATATTTACACGCGCGAAAGTTAGTGTAACGTCTTTTTTTAATTCGACTTCGAAACGGAAAACTTGGCAGACAGCCGGCTCGGCTTCTGTCATGACTTTTAAGTGCTGCCTTGGAGAAAATTGTGCGTAAGACCGACGCGGAAGAATATGGAGTCCGGGAGACGCGCCGTGTTCGGAATAAAACTGGGTTAAAAAAAGCCATCGTTAAAATATTTTTGTGTCATCGTGAATCATGTTGAGCAGCGTTTACGAGGCCACTATAAATCAAGATACAAGAGCGTTTGAGTTTACTTTTGAGGTAAAAATAAATCGGGACGCACGAAGTGTACACACGAACGTACACTTTATCGACGTTTAAACTTTTGGAAACAGTGCAGAGCCGTGCGGATCCGCAATCTGTGAGGGACTTCAAAGAGTTTCCGCTGTGTCTTTGAGCGAAGTAAGAGCTTGAGACAGTGAACGTCACAGTGGGATCGGTAGGAAGTGTTCTCGGTTTTCCAATAGTAGGAGCTTATTTATCGAAATGGCGCGTTTCCGTAAACAAAGGAACGTCGCATCTGTTTAGCATAATGCATATTGAATAGGCTCCGTCGGGGGACAATGTCTGTTCAGCGTCGGGATGTCGAGATCTATCAACAGTTGGCCGATATTATAACGTATTAGATAGACATTCGTCTGTTGTGTTCAGATCAAACGCGAACTTTGCAGAAAGCTTTTATTAATAATTCATCGATGTTTTTTCAATGGTCCTAACTCCTAAATTGAGGTAGAGCTTTTGAATATTGTCGATGAAATTGACTTACAAACTGTTTTTGATGGTAGGGACTTATTTCAAAAGAAATATTTCTTTAGAATACCAATTGATCTTGATCTTATCAAAGAAAGTTCCTAATAAAGACTACTATTCGGAGTTCGTTCTTGGGGGTAGTTAGTTTCTCAAAAGTTTTTAGTTGGAAACATACGGTGGGATTAGTTTCATTTTGTGGTTAAATTTATTAGAGAGAACTTGGTTTATGTGCTTGGTTGAGGTCGAAGGAAAGGTTAAGTATGTCACTAAAGGCGATTTATAGATATTCTTCAGCTTTATCTAAAGAGATTTTAATTTAATATTTGGCGCACTTCTTATTTCTTGTAATATGAATAGTGCTCTATACTTACTTAGTGTATATTTTAAAAACTGTGTTGGTCCAAACTCAAACCCAGTCACTGAGTTGTGGAGGTCAGATAGGCAGTCGCTCCATTTAAATAGTGGTATTCAGATGCATCCGGTTAGACTGGAAGCCTACCCCAACATAGTTGGGAAAAGGCAGGTAGATCATGATGATGTTGGTCCAAACTCAAATCATTTATTTCAAATAAGCCAATTACAGGCACTTTTGAATTGTCAAGGGGTCGGTCAGTCAGAAAGCTAAAGCTAGTTGCCATTACAAAGCATAGTAGGTACCTATGGAGAAGAATGGGCAAGAAACTCCATGGACACTCTGTTAAATCAAAATATGGTTACATGTTGAATCATGTGAGAACGATGCAGAACGTTAAAAGCGTCCGTAATAAAAAGATAAAAAAAAACAGTATTCAAATATCAAATTAAAGGCTGATTTTTCAAGACAGATAATTTTTATTCGTGGAATAAAGTTGACGTCTGTTAGATTTTGTATGGAAGAACTGTCAAAAATTCAAAATTGTTCCTCGGATAAAATTATCTGGCATCGGAAAAATCAACCCTAAATTAAACTAAGCAGGTATTATGTAATTGCCTTCAATATCATCATTATCAGTACCAATAGATCAAGAAGCTGATAAGCTTTTCTATTCCAATCCTGTTTCAAAGTTTATTTACCTAACATTCCCGAACATCGAGCCCTTTCTTCAAAGTTCAATAACAAGAGTTTGCTTGTTGACCTTGATTTATAATTAACTAATTTCTGTCAGCAACTTCGCCCGCGTTGTCGTCAACTTTCCATACTATATATTTAATATAATAATATTATAAATTCGAAAGTAACTCTGCCTGTATATTACCCTTTCACGCCTAAACTACTGAACGGATTGCGATAAAATTTTGGTAAGGAGACAGATAGGCTTCCTGAGAAAGGACATTGGCTACTTTTGTATCGGTAGCACGTTCTGGTGGGATATTTTCTGACATTACGCAGTCGAAGCCGCAGGTAGACGCTAGTTTTACCTATGTTACTCGGCAATAGTGTAGCTTTCTGCCAGTGAAAGTATTAAAAAACACAAATATCATTACTTCCACAGAATTACCACCTACATCGAAACTCGCAATCGTTACCTCTTTATATAAAGAAAAAGAAAGAAAGAAAAATTGCTTATTCTGCAAAAACAAAACACACATACAAAAATAAAATATACACATACAACGCAGTCAAATAGTAGTAATAGTATTATTCTACACTTAAAAACCTAGAGATATTATATAAATACATATTTTCATATAGGTTATGATAAATCATTAGACGAAGCTTTACGATAATCCCACAGGGGTACAAACAGAAAGTCGCCAGAAATTCCCTAATAAAGAAATTAATGAGCTAAAAAAATCTCAAGCAGAATTCTCTGAAGCCTTAGAAAATGTAAAAGAGAAATACTTTCATCTTAATTGGACATTTGCGTTCTACATTCCTGGCTCATTTTCCGAGGCGAAAGAAATGGAAAGATATATTTTGTATATAAAAGTTTTAGTATAATATATAAGGATTAGAGGAGTGACTGTGATATTGGCACCTGTTGAACGTTCTTTTTGTAGATTATATTAGTATCTTTTGTGAATGTACATATATGGAGTTTGAGAGTTTGTATTTTTTTTTTGTTGGAGTATGAACTCACTGTTGTGTTTGAAGATAACATTAGATGAGAAAATATGAGATAATATAAGAGGGATAAGATAAGATTAGATGAGAAACTGGACATTATTACCGAGGAGAAATATTGTACTATTAGGATTAACCAACTTTTGAGAAGAACTCGTGATGAGATTCGCTTCCAAAACCGTACACGTTGCAACAAAAAAATAACCTAGAGATAACTCTAATAAAGTTCATAATCAAAAACAAACTCTTTAAAAGCTTGTAATTGATAAAAATGGAGAGCACCTCAAACCGAATTGGATAACACAAATAACTTTCAATCAAACTCACAAACTCTTCAGAATATTTTAATTTAATTCACGATGGTCCAAAATTGGTAAAGTTCACGATCCAATTAAATTAGATAAAGGGGAAATTATGCGATCAAATTGATGATGTAAAGTTAGGGGGCGTAAGCGTTTCACAAAGTACTATTGATGACGACAAACTGTTGGGGCAGAATCAGTTGTAGGGCTGCTGTAATTGAATGTCTGAATGCAGAGAAGGGATGTTAGAAACTTTGTGAAAGTTTTACGAAAGTAACTTTGGCTAAGAAAGTCGTGTCGTGAATGAAGAATGTTGGGAGTTAGATGAACCACACACTACGGTGATTCCTGAGGCAATATAGAAACAATTTTACATACGATGTTCTATCTAGGAAATCTATTGTGTCTTGATTTCTTGAAAACAACTGTTTTAAAGTTATCATACTTACGATACCTATAGCTTGAGTTCAAATTTGAAAGCCGTCTCATTTGATTTTGAGCTGATTCGAACATCATTGTCAAAGATGTTTTGATGACAGATAAACCAAAAGTCTTAAACTAGTTATATAAAACATAATGATATGATGATGATAATAGTCTAAATAGTGATGTAAGAATAATATATTAATAAGACTAAAATGAACTAAACCTTTTGACTTAGTGTAATGTTAAACTGTAGAAATTAATAGTGACAATGATACACATATAATATAACACAAGAACAAAGTATTTATATAATTATATCGGACTCTAAGAAAGTGTAACGGGCTTGTGTAAAGTACAATCAGCACTATTCTATGTTTTAAAATAATTATCACGTAAATGATAAATTATTTTATTTTGTAAGTAGGTTTGTACAAACACTTTTACAATTTTAAAATGTAGATGTAGTCTGCTTTTCCTCTCTGACTGGTCTGAGAAAATTGGCCGAAACAAACTCAGAGGTCAGTCTCTTATAAAGTCCAGACATAATCTTGGTCAGATCGTAAAAAAATAAGTTAGATAAAAATTGCTTATTAGTTATTGCGTATTACCTATAATAAAAAAAATATGATTGACGTATGGTAAGAACCTATTTCTTTTTAATAAAGAATAAAAGACTGATACAATTACGCATTTTTCATTCTTTCTTTTTTTATTTCTTTCTTTACAATAATACTTTAAGATACACCAATACAACAAGTAAATGAAAGAGAGCACACATTACACGTTGTGAACCAAAAACATTTTCATAAGAAGGAAATATTTTACCAAAGGGTCAAGTAATTGGCTTTATAGCACGGCGTGAGGGTTTCAGAACGAAATTGTAAGTAAAAGGAAAAGTGGAAGGATACGTATAAACGATACGACGGATGGATGGATGGATACGTATAAGGATACGTAAACGATAGGATAGTGATCCCACTATCCTATCGTTTACGATCTCTACAACGCTACATGCATGCATGCATGTAGCAGAAAGTTGTGGGCCTATTTACAACAATAAATTAAACTGCATATATCCAATGCTGTTTCCAGTCTGCATTCAAAAATTCAATCAAATATATTCAATAGTTTAGTAACGCTGTCATTCGTGGATCTTTGACAGTCGTTACGGGTCGTCAGTAACAGGAAGTCTGACAACCAGTCTTACCAAGGGGTATCGTATTACCCGGTAACTGGGTTGTGGAGGTCAGATAGACAGTTGCTCCGTGTATAATACTGGTATTCTGCTGCATCCAGTTACACTGGAAGCCGACCCCAACATAGTTGAGAAAAGGCTAAGCAGATGATGAGTTTAGTCACTATAGTTAGTCAAAAATTGGCAAAACCCGGTCCATCACAACTATTTAGTTTGTTTTAAAAGGTTACTTTTTAGGGTTCCGTACCCAAAGGGTAAAAACGGGACCCTATTACTAAGACTTCGCTGTCTGTCCGTCCGTCTGTCTGTCACCAGGCTGTATCTCAAGAGCCGCGATAGACAGTTGAAATTTTCACAAATTATGTATTTCTGTTGCCGCTATAACAACAAAAAATACTAAAGACAAAATAAAAAAAAAATTAAGGAGCGCTCCCATACAACAGACCTGATTTTGACCTGATTTACAAACAACAAACGCGACTTTTTTTGCCCTTTTTTGCTCGATATCAATAATGACAACAGGTAGGCACTTGAAATATTCACAAAATACTCAGTTGTATTTTTAATTTAATAAAAAAATTAAAATAAAATAAATATTTAAGGGGCGCTCCCATACAACAGACCTGATTTTTATAGATAATGATACGGAACCCTTCGAGCGCGAGTCCGACTCGCACTTGGCCGGTTTTTAATTTCGATGATATTTATTTCATATTTCCAAAATACTCCTAATACTTACATTAGTATTGCCAGTGTTTTCTTTTTTTTGTCGTCTCCACATTGTATATACATTATACAGCCAGTAGCCGAAAGCCCGAAAGTTTTTCGCTAACCTAACCCCGCTATAACATACATACAAGTTGTGATACTTGTTCTCGACAACTCCTGTAAATAGTCTTGTCAACATCATGTTGTGTATGTCATGTCACGTGTATTGTCGTTGTTTCAGACATATATTCTTTTCTTAACTATTAAGTATTTTCTGTTCACATTTCTGACAAGTTGTTTTGTTGTTAACTAGTCTTAGAAACTTGTTTTAGGTATAAACGAAAACAGTAGACATAATATCACACATCTATACAAATAAATCAAATTAAAGTGTCTGTTTGTAATGTCTATTTTGACATTACAAACAGACACTTCAATTTGATTTTTACTAAATGCATACGACTGTAGGTATATAATTATGCAAAACAAAAACAATTTTTGTTTGTCTGTCTGCTCGTTCCGGCTAATCTCCAACACGGCTAGATCGATTGACGGGTCTTTCACAGGTAGATAGCTGATGTTATAAGGCTCTCTATATAATATATATCTACATACAGGCTACTTTAAAAAAAAATGTATATAAGTAGTATATCAGCCATCTTGTTACCATAACACAAGCATTAGGTTGCTTAGCTTGGGACTAGATGGCGCTGTGTGAAATGTCCAGGGATATTATTTATTTATTTATTTTATTTTGACAAATAATAAGGGTTCCGCGCAAAAAGTTAAAACCCATGAAATCCAATTTGTTTTCCGACATGCATGCAAACGAAATCGCGGCACAGCTACTGTAGAATATGTTTCCTTCTTATATGTTTCCTCCTAAACCTTGGTGTAAACGCGGGATAAAGATGTAGCAAAATGTTAAAGAAGTTTTTTTGCCTCCACTCACTCAGCCAGTGAGGAGCTAGCTAAAAGTTTCCGGCTTTCCTTAATTGGCGAATGTTTTAGAAATTCTGCCTCAATTTAGTTAGGACCTAAGCCCCTGATAAACATAAATAATTTACTTCGAAGGTATTTATTATTTTGTTAGGTATTAGATATTTTTTCATTGAAACTTGAAAAACCTTGATCGTTTTTCATGCAGATTTGGCATGCGACAGTTGTAAGGTCTCTAACTAATATCTTCATCTGCCTAGCCTTTTCCCAACTATGCTGGGGTCGACGTCCAGTCTAACCGGATGCAGCTGAATACCAGTATTTTACATGGAGCTATACTTACTGTCTATCTGACCTTCGCAACCCAGTTACTGGGTAATTCGATACCCCTTGGTAAGACTGGTTGTCAGAGTTTCGGGTTTCTGACTACCCATAAGAACTCTCAAAGATCCACAAATGACAGCTGTGACCAACGGCTTAACGTGCTTTCCGAGGCTCGGAGGGGTCTCGGTATGTAAAAATGGTCACCCATCCACAGACCAACCGCGGCAGGTGTAGCTCAACCTAATTGATCGACATGTGCGGCTGTTATTATTTATCCACGGGCCCCGTTGGACAAATGTGGAAAAGCCATTTTGATTTTTAATAAGGAAGTCATGGTTTATTTATTACTTCCTCTGGATTTTTTCATAAAAGCTTGTTGATAGAATTTTTGTTATGTCATCCTTGTAGAAAATGTATAATTTAATCTTGTTTTTATGTAATAAAGGTTTCGAAAATTGAATCTCAAAGGCAGCCCTACTCGTATAAATGTTGATTTTGCCTTATTATCAAAAGGGTCTATTATTTTAGCATTAATATTATATTAGCATCATAAAACTAATTATGAATGCTCAACTCCTTGGTTGAGTCATTACGGTTGGAAAATAATCTTATAATAACTAGTTATAACTTGAAAGTGCTTTGCAATCATAACTTCTAATGAATTAGTGTAACAATTCGAGACCATTAAAATACAATTTTGGTAGTAAAAAGGCTGAAAGGCACACTAGAATTAAACACGAAGAATGTCAAAAACGTTGGAAAATTGGAGGTATTTTTGACAGATTAAGACTTAGATCAGTAGACTGTGGACGTTCTTAAAATTACGAGAATTGGGGTCACAATAGACACAAAAAGTTGGCATTCGCGAAGAACATAGAGAAAATACATTTCTGTCCCGTTTACTCCTTGCTACTAGATCTAATTATGTGTGTCTTTATCTCGTTACTACTATTATTTAATAACTTATCTGATTATCTCTCTTGTGAGTAATAACTGCCGCACGGGTGGTTAAGCTACGCTAGCCGCGGTTGATCCGTGGATCATCTTTACATATCAAGACCCCTCCGTGCCTCGAAAAGCACGTTAAGCCGTTGGTCCCGGCTGTCATTCGTGGATCTTTGGCAGTCGTTACGGTTCGTCAGAAGCCCGAAAGTCTGACAACCAGTCTTACCAAGGGGTATCATAATATTACCCAGTACCTGGGTTGTGGAGGTCAGATAGGCAGTCGCTTTATGTAAAATACTGAAATCCAGCTGCTTCCGGTTAGACTGGAAGCCGACCCCAACATAGTTGGGAAAAGGCTAGGCAGATGATGATTCAGTTACTTATCTATTACTATATTCTGTCTGCATATCCAAAAAGCGCGCGGACAAAAGGAACTGTAACAGCGAAGACAGCTGTATAAGTTTTTTACTGAAACAGTTGGAAACTTTCGTGTATCCATTTGGGAGAAACTTTCCACAGCTCCGAGCGCAGTTCATTTATTATTACTTAAGAAATATATGAAGTAACTTTGAAATACGAAGTTCTGTTGAGATTCATTTTGGCGCAATGCTTTGAGGGTTAGATAGGGATACAATTTGGCAATTTTATTTAGATGACTTGTGACATTACATCTCTCTCTCTCTCTCTCTCCTCTTTCTCCCCCTCTCTCTCATTAAATCTCTGAAACTTTATTTTTTTTTGGTTTTTGTGTTTTACTTTTTGACTTTGGGTTTTTGGCTTTATTTCTGGTGTTCCTGGAAGAGAAGTAGACTGGTAGTGCGGTATTGCGTGCATGACAGCGAAAGTAATTCTTTTAGTTTTAAGTAAAATGTAAGGGTTGCTTGTGACATAAAATTCCTACAATTCGCTAATATGTGACATATTAGCGAATTGTAGGAATTTTATGATGAGAAATTCCGAAATACCTATCTACAATCAGCTTAAGCTAAAAAACATGGAGAATCACTATGGCGAGCTAAATAGTTTCTAACTCTACATACTCACAATCCATGTGTAGCGGTATCTACAACGCCACATGCGAACAACGCGTCATACTGACGTCACGCAAATCCTGCATCTCGCAAGCAGAGTTTACCGCGCAATTAGCATAGATACAATTTCCCAACATCAATCGTTGGGCAATAGCCCGCCAGACACAACACCCGTCTGGTCGGAGGATCCTCCCTTTTCTATAGAGGATGAGTGAACTTTACACCCTGTTCCTCATGCCTCTAAACATGAATTTAAAGGACGTGGGTTTGAACACAAGAAGGCGCTTTACTTTGTGTAAACTATGTCATCACCACTGCTCTCCAAACGGTGAACGAAAACATCGCGAGGAAACCGGCATGTCCTAGAACCAAAAATTCGAAGACATGTGATATGTGACCGCACTGGGTCCGCGTGGTGGATTACGGTCCACTCCCTCTCACCGAGAGGAGGCCTGTGTCCCAGCAGTGGGAACGTTATAGGCTGATTATGCTAAGAATTGGGCTTTTGGCACCCATTGTATCATCATCATCAGCCCATAGCAGTCCACTGCTGGACATAGGCCACTCCTATTGCACGCCATTCAACTCGATTTGCAGCAACTCTCACCCAGCTGCTACCAGCCATTCTGCGAAGATCGTCGCCCCACCACCACCACCACAATCATTGTATGATTTCCTTCCATAGAAACGTACGAGGATAATTTTACGCTCAGAAAACATACGTTATTATTATCTAACCCCTCAAGCAACCTCGCCTAATATTGTTATGCGTACAACATACGGGCTTTCAGGAAAGTCTCTATTTTTGTACCGAAAGTCTAGCCAAATAAATAATGTATTTATATTTCATACGTTTTCATCAAGACCCGTACCTACATAATTCCATTTCGTTTTTCGTCCAGATGCGACGTGGGAATTGATACTTACATACATAAATATAAAGTTGATTATTTTGATCACGTCTCTAGCGAAAAGCGAAGTATTATTTTTCAATTTAAACAAATTGATATTTTAAATGGATTCATGGACAATCGTACACTTTGATTGGAACTGCCGGTCGATTTGTTGGGGTAGATGTGTTCTTGAATGGAGACCGCGAATCGGTTAACGTAAGGTGGGACGCCTTCTGGCTAGGTGGAGCGACGATCTTCCCAGGATGGCTGGTAGCAGCTGGATGAGAGTTGCCGAAAATTGAATTGAATGGCGTGTAATAGAAGAGGCTTATGTCCAGCAGTGGACTGCTGTAGGCTGATGATGATGGCAAATCCAAAATACATACACCCCATTAATTATACGTTGCTTAACGTTAGGAGACTTTTAAACATAAAAAAATGTATGGTTAAGCAGACGCTAATCATTACTTAAGTTTAAGCATCATTTATAAATATTGGGGTCATATGTATCAACCTGTTACATATTATGGTGTGTCAGGATGTCGGTTTAGATTTATTAACTAGTAGTGCTAAGGAAGTAAGGAGAAGTTTAAATAATTATTTCTTCAATCTTTACTTAACCATTTTTTTTTCTCTTCTTTTGTTATTGTACTTTTTGAGCGTGAGATAATTCATTTGCGTATCGCTTACGTCGCTGTTTTCGCGTATTTGTTAGTGTTACTAATATCCATTATTAGTGGAAGCTTGTAATTGGCCATCGTTTACACATTGTATTAGATATTAAAATGTTATTAGCTGTAAGTTTTCCTAAAAGTCATCTAGCCTGTTCCCAACTACGGTGGGGTTGGCTTCCAGTCTAACCAGATGCAGCTGAGTACCAGTTTTCTACATTGAGCGCTTGCCTATCTGACCTCCACAACCCAGTTACTAGGTAATACGAAACCCCTTGGTAAGACTGGTTGTCAGACTTTCGGGCTTCTGACTACCCGTAACGACTGTCAAAGATCCATGAATGACAGCCGGGACCAACGGCTTAACGTGCTTTCCGAGGCACGGAGCGGTCTTGGTATGTAAAGATGGTCACCCATCCACGGACCAACCACGGCAAGCGTAGCTTAACCTGATCGATCGACCCGGGTTATTATAACTTAGCCAGTCACAAGCCCACTTAGCCAGCCACAACCTGTTTCCTAAAAGTTTTCCTAAAAGTAATAAAATAAAATAAAATATCTAAAAGAAAAATAATATTTAGCCCCTTTCCATCTAAATATTTTCTTTCTTTCTCTAATCTACCCCAACAATCTAAACCAATGGCGAGGTAGAAGATGTCAACATTACATATTTTATACTAGCTTTTGCCCGCGACTGTATCCGCGTGAAATGTTTTGTTCCCCCGACCTACCCCATCGCATTGCATCGCCTGCCCACGCTGATAACAACTTGTAATAACCGCTGATGTAAACTAATCGCCACACTGTATAAAAAAAATAACGATACGTTTTATAAAATCAAAACCGAACAAAAAGCAACAATTTTTAGTAATAATAAGAAAGAAAAAAAAGTATTTATTGGGACTCGTGCAGGAAGACCACAAATTAAACTAAACACAGTCAAAACAAAAATTTAAATAAAAAAAAAGTAACAAAAAGAAAAATGAAACAGAAAGTCCTATCGAGGCCAAAATGCAATCTCAGAATGAAGCTGCATAAAATCAGTAAAAAAAAACTTGAGAGGTGTCAAGGGACACCCGGATGGAACGAAGTTCACAGACAGACAGAGAAACATGCGACGCCGCACAGCTTACAATAGCTTACTATAGCAAAAAGTGTCGTGACAACTTTTCGTAAGAATTTTTTCCGTCTAGCCCCCTTTCACAACGCGCGATAAGGAACTTCGTTCCAAAACTTCGTTCCAATAAAAATCTTCTATAAATCAATTTACGTTGTTGAGCAGATAATTTATTATGTAGCTCTGCGACGACGTAGCTGCGTAGCGGATAATCTACGCATCGGCTACGGCGTAGCACTCGTAGCGATTATGTCGTGACAACTTTTCGTAAGATTTTTTTCCGTCTAGCCCCCTTTCACAACGCGCGATAAGGAACTTCGTTCCAAAAAAAATACAAAAAGAAAAAAAAGCAACCGAATTGAGAACCCCATCCTTTTTTTGTAGTCAGTTAAAAACCAAAATTGTGAATTTTCATTTACAAGATAACACTAAAATAACAAAATTATATCCTAAATTAACTAAAACAATTTGCAAACTAAAATAATAGCGTCGAAAAATTCATCCACATCGCTGTCGACTGGTAATGTACCCAAGACACTGGCGGCATTACCACGTTGTATGGCAATACTTAGCCTCTGGCCAAGATAAAAGCCAGCCCTTGGGTCATAGGAAGTGTCAACCAGTATTTTCGAAATTTGAATTGAGAATTGACACATGTTTCACTTAACCGTTATATTCTATAAGGAAAAACAGTCGTCTCTGTGTCATCAATATTCAATTTGTGCTCTTAATTCCAAGTCTATGTAAATATTGCAAGTGTCGAGACACCTCCCTCAATGATTAATTAATGATTAATTCAAAAGCCTGTAAAGCGGCTCAAAGAAATATCAAATAAGGAGGCGTTAGCATGAATTAGTGGCATTTCGACACCTTGAATATTAAATTGTTTACAGGTCTGTAACATAATTAAACATAATATGACATTGTATTTTTCGGTCCATGGGACCACTCGTCGGTATTTATGTAACTTTTTTTGGATAAAACTTATAATAGATTATATTATGGTTTTTCTGTTTTATATTCAGTCAAATACTGTAGTGAATCAGCTAAGTTCTACGGGCATGAAAAGGGTAACCAGAAATAAAAATAAGTGTTCCTGTTTCTTGGAAGAAATGTAACACACAGCCTCAAAATAGGAAACACGAAGATATTTTCAGCGGAATGGCTTAATGACAGCTCTGAATCCGACTCAGTTACAGGCCTATGCCATACGCATGCCGCTGGCTGAAGACTGCTTACAAATGCGATACTTGCTCAAAACATGTCTTCAATGCAGGAAGCCTGTATGCAAAGACTGTTTGTAAAATCTAAAAATTTGATGCCATGTGCTTTTTGAGAAATCGATTGATTGTTTGTGTTTTCTTTATTTAAATAGTTTACCTAGTTATTAATCTTTCAGAATTGTTTGTTTATGAGAAAAAAAAAGATTTTTTGTTATTTTTATTTAAAATAACAAATTAAAACTTATTTTTTTCTTCCAAACAATCGACGTCTATGATTTTAATATTTATAATTAGAAATAATGTAAAATCTTGTATTTTTTTTATTTATACCATAATAGATACCAATACGTAAGAGCATTTTTTTAATACAAAAAATAACAATAGTTTTTATAGTAAAGTTGGTCTAGCAGGCCTCGCGTCGGTACTTATATGCAACTAAAATGGCATTTCGGTACTCAAAGGTTATTCTAACAAATCTTATTCTGACGAATGAGAAGTTCAAACATGGTTCAAACCTATAGTCCTAGACTAAGACCACTTTTTTATATTCCGAAACAAATACCTAAGGGCAGACATGAGCGATACGCAACAACGGCAGTGACAACTGCAGCCGTCGACAACGTGCTGCTCGTGTGTATGAGCACTATATATGGCACTATATATGGCTATTTATGGTTTTGCTAGTCATCAGAGAGCTCACGAAAGGAAAGAGAGCCGGGGTCGCTGTCGCCGGATACGGTTAAGAGGACTATATATATATGGCCAGTAATTAAACCAATTATTTTAGTGAACAAACTAATAGGTCCCATGTAATATGAAAGCATATACGGTACTTATAACAAAAAGAAGACAATTTTTAATTTTTTTGTCTGTCTGTCTGTTTGTTCCGGCTAATCTCGAAAACGGCAGAACCGGTTTATGGGACTTTCACTGGCAGATAGCTGATGTTATCAGGAGTAACTTAAACTAGTTTTATTTTACAAAAAGAATTCGGGTTCCGCGCAAAAAAATACAAACCTAAGAAATCCATTTTGTTTTCCGACGCGCGAACCAAGTCGCGGGCACAGCTAGTACATTATAAGTGTACTCACCTATTTTAGTATTTTCCCAAGAGCTCTGATTATGGCAATATGTCCTTAGATCGTTCATCGGGTTTATGAGACCAATGTTTAGTGGACACTTACTTTTATGGGACTAACAAGATAACGTAACATTTCCTTATGATATCGCAAGTGGTCAGACCTGGAAGACAGACGCCAGGACGCCAGCAGGACGCCTGGTGTACAGACGCCAGCAGGTCTAACTACAAGAAACTGTCAAATTTTCCCAATAAAATCAAAATCAAAACCGCCTATACCGTACCGCCTACTGTATGTCATCGTTTCCGTTGATTACATAAGTTTACTTAGTCGTTATGAATGATTACAAACATAATAAACCTTTGTATATAAAATAACTTTAAAATTCACTGGTAATATTTTTATTTAGTTATTTTATAAAGATTTTTGGTATATAAAATACAAATATTTGTATGGCCTACAAGTAGTTGTTCCGGGTCTGGCTGTTTGTGTATGTGAGTTTAAATGTTTGTAAACGCACCCACGACGCATCAGAAATTCTTATTGTGGAGCAACGTTTTTTAAAAAAAGAAAAAGAAAAGAAAGAAGAAAATCGGCCCACTGGGTTTCATTATCTATCTCAATTCTTTATCTGTCTGTCTGTTAGCTTTTACTCTCCTTAACGGCTGAACGGATTTTAATGAAAGGTATAAAGGAACATGATTTGGGTTAGGGATTTTTTTTTTTTGTTTGGCTATACTGACTGGACAAAGGCCTCCGCCAGATCCTTCCACGATCTCTTTTCCCGCGCCACCTTGACCCAGCACTTTCGGTATGCGTCCAGGTCATCTCGTCATTTCTTTCTGGGTCGGCCTCAGCGGCGCTGGCCATGTTCAAGCACCCATTGTGTGGAGATCATAAGATACTTTTATCCAAGTAGTACGCCCCCATTTGACGATATCCGACATCTACGCAACAGCTAGTATTCCTATAAATTTAATACGCGTTATCCTATCAGTACATAAAATAACAGCACTTAATCCACAATTATTACGCTGTTAATACCGCACACATCATCCCCACATATCACATGGCTCATATCTTTTACCCCTTAATCGTCACCACTTAACTTTTACTCCCATCATAAGGGTAAGAGCTGTGACAATAACTCCAACCCTCCTCAAAAGAAAACGGCGTTACAAAACTTTTATCTTTTATGAAAAGATACGGTATGTTTTTATGTCCAATGTGGGAGAAACATTCTTCGGGGGACAAAGGAACAGGTTTACGGAAATGTGGTCCTATGAAATAATTATGCTGTATTTTTATTTGTGGTTTTCAATATCTGGGAACTTTCTTTTTTTTTTAGAAAAAACGTTGCCCCACACTAGGAATTTCTCCTGTATCGTGAGTGCGTTTACAAACATTTAAACTCACATACACAAACAGTCAGACCCGGAACAACTACTTGTAGGCCATACAAATATTTGTTCCGTGCGGGAATCGAACCCGCGACATGCAGCGCAGCAGTCAATCACTTAACCACTGCGCCAACCGTGCCGTCTAACTTAAAATGATTATCGAAAGAAGTAGCTTGTTGCTTGTCTAATTGATTATCGAAAGAAGTAGCTTGTTGCTTGTCTAATTGATTTGTTGTTGTTACTGTTAGCTTGTATCATTCCACTGTTGGGCAAAGGCCTCTCCCCAAGACTTCCAGTGCTTGCAATCCAGTGCAGTTGCAATGTGGATCACTGGTCGTTTGTTTAGTCCAGCTCGTCCCGCCATTTTCTACAGGGATTGCCGCGGCGCCTTCTGGCTTTGCAAGGCTCCACATAGTGGCTATTTTGGCCCACAGCTCATTGGGCATGCGGCTGACGTGGCTAGTCCTGTCCCACTTCAAGAGACCAGCCAATTCAACTGATATTGGTCAAAAAGCCGTAATTTTTGACCAACATCAGTTGAATTGGCTGATCTCTAATTATGGTGACATTTAAGACTTTGTGTTCTTAAACAATCTCAAATATAGTATCAAAATATTTGTTCATTTTTAAATACTTAGTAAAAGCATATTTTGTGCTTGAGTCATTATCTTTCTATGGTTTAAACTAGAAAGTTACGTATTTTCTGCGACATTGAAACATTTTTTTCGTAGGGCTAGCAACCTTTCATCCTTTGAACCCATTACATTGTATCAAAGAACCAATTAGAGATTCATTCATACCAAGAGTTCTATGCGTTTTTATGTGTGTTGTTTGCGTATGCATCAAAGTTTAATTTGCGTTAAACGTGATAGGTACGACCAATAATCTGATAATTATAACGTCATTATCATCATTTCAGCCAAAAGATGTCCACTGCTGGACATAGGCCTGCACTGTATGCCCGCCTATGCACTGCTGCATAGGCTGGCATAGCACCTCCTTGTGGGAGGTTTTCCAACGCTACGTCTTCCTGAGAACAAATTTAAAATATTTGACATTTTTTCCATACTAGAACTGTCAGACGACCATTTTATTCAACGTATAAAAGACTGGTAAAATCCGCCCTTTATAAAATAAATATAAAAAAATCCATTATTTGTACTTTAGGTACCTACTTACCTACATTTTACCGATTCATCTTCCAATATCTCAACGAAATACTTAAAATGAAAGATTCAAAAGCGTTTACAATACGCAGCGCGTCATCGTTTTTTGTTAAGGACGAATCCATTTCATAATTACAAGTACCTTCTGGCTAAGGCAAGGAAATGAAAGGAAAATCGAATCGCCTCGATTAAGATAAATGAATGTGCTTGTTCGACACAATAAGACGAGTTTCCTTTGTAACCTGTCTCGCATATTGTTACCTTGAGGCGGTTTTTAGGATTCCGTAGCTAAATGGCAAAAAACGGAACCCTTATGGATTCGTCATGTCTGTCTGTCCGTATGTGACGGCCACTTTTTTCCGAAACTATAAGAGCTATACTGTTGAAACTTGGTAAGTAGATGTATTCTGTGAACCGCATTAAGATTTTCACACAAAAATAATAAAAAAAAAACAATACATTTTGGAGGTTCCCCATACTTACTTAGAACTAAAACTCAAAAATGTTTTTCATCAAACCCATACGTGTGGAGTATCTATGGATAGGTCTTCAAAAATGATATTGAGGATTCTAATATCATTTTTTTTTTCTAAACTGAATAGTTTGCGCGAGAGACACTTCCAAAGTGGTAAAACTAAAAAAAATATATGATTTACATTACCGTGTAAACTTCCACCGTAAAATTGGTTTGAACGAGATCTAGTAAGTAGTTTTTTTTAATACGTCATAAATCGTAAACCGCAATTTACCTTTCATTCAATGAACTCATGATTGATTTTTATAGATAATGGTACGGAACCCTTCGTGCGCGAGTCCGACTCGCACTTGGCCGTTTTTTTTTTGCTTACTTTTCGAAGGTACACATAATCAGTCTATAATGTTCCCACTGCTGGAACAAAGACTCTCTCTCGGGGCTCGGTGAGAGGAAGTGGGCCGTAAGGTCACGCGGGCCCAGTGCGGGTTGATAGATGTCACATGTCTTCGAATTTGTGGTTCTAGGACATGCCGGTTTCCTTCACCGTTTTGAGAGCAAAGAAAGAAAGAAAATGCATTTATTTGCGGCAAACAGGCCCGTGGCTAAATAATAACAGCCGCACAGGTCGATCGGTCAGGTTAAGCTACGCTTGCCGCGGTTGGTCTGTGGATGGGTGACCATGTTTACATACCGAGAGCCCTCCGTGCCTCGGAAAGCACGTTAAGTCGTTGGTCCCGGCTGTCATTCGTGGATCTTTGACAGTCGTTACGGGTAGTCAGAAGCCCGAAAGTCTGACAACCAGTCTTACCAAGGGGTATCGTATTACCCAGTAACTGGGTTGTGAAGCCACAACCCAGTATTTTACATGGAGCGACTGCTCCATGTAAAATACTGGTATTCAGCTGCATCCGGTTAGACTAGAAGCCGACCCCAACATAGTTGGGAAAAGGCTAGGCAGATGATGATGCATAAAAAAAGGACATAAAAACACAAAAAAAAACCAGCAGCAGCAGTGTTGATGACATAATTACACAAAGTAAAGTGCCTGTTAGGGTTCGACCCTACGAGCTGCAACTCGAAGTCGCGACTGTTACTACTGAGCCACAACTGCTCTCTGTTAATAGGTACATGTCTGACGAAAAACATGGAAAAATGAGAAATTTTTATCTTTGTAAAACTTTGGTCGTAATACGCTTTTATTAACATAACATCTGGGATCCTTACATCAAAGCGGAGGCTTCATTAGGATTTTGTTACGCGTGATCGATAATATAAAAAGTATCGAAATCACAACCTGAATGAAAATTAAGAAGCTGCGGAGTTGTTGATAAAAATCTATCGTATATACATACTCGTATATATACAAATAAATAAAATTGAAGTGTCTGTTAGTATGCCAAAATAATAGCTATGTAATTTTATACGGTAAATTGTCGATAAAAACAATATTTTTGGCTACGAACGGTAACAAGAAAGGTCAGCAATTACCGCAATCGCCACACAGTGCAGACATTTTATTTTACCCAATATGTGGTAATTACAGTCCGATCCAAACTTTATTTTACCTCACCCCTCACCCCCGCTGGCATATGAATTTGGTCTGCGCAGCGACACGCCTCACGTTCCGAGCTGCAATAAAGTTTGAATCGGACTGTATCAGTCCTGTCTTCTGAAAGTCAAGTCTATCATCAGAAAATATTTTTCAGGTTTTTGTTATGAGAACACGAATTACCACATTTTCTTTGATACATATCCAACCTTTGTCTCATGTCCTTCAATGCACATTACCACATACGCTTGTTAGTAAGCAAGTTCTAATTAATCAAACATCATCGACTAGACTAAACAAATATGTTTTCTAGAAATGTTACAAGCGGAATAAAAAGCAGTTTGGCAGTAGACAGGGCTTTTAAATGCAATGTTTGTAATCATCAGGCAAGGTCGGGGTTGACTGAACAAGATACAGCTTCTAAAATGTTTTAATGGAGGAACTACAATATTCAAACCTGCACTCTAATTGCATAACACACTGTCGATCTCAATTTGAATCATTTTGAAGTATATTATCATGATAAAATCAAAATATAAACAATAGTTACTGTTACCTACGCAGTATATTTTTTTGTAATAGCATGGTCCTTATTTTTGCTTACCTACATTTCCTGAAAGAGTGGTTTTTTTGTCGTAATGAAATATTATGACGTAAACCCAAACAGCTGACGTGTGCAGACGTCCAAATGTTATTTTTTTTCAGAGCCGACCCATGTCAGGAGGGCCGTTCAAAATGTCAACCCCAAGCCTAAAGTTACGCACATATTCAGTGTTCAACATGACTGTGCTTAACTTACTTTATCGGCACTTAATATTCAGGCTTTGAATTTCATTTTATTTTAATATTTAATGAAATTTGGCTTTAGACAATATTCATCCTTCGTTTTATCAATTTACCAGATTATGTTGACTTTACATGAACAGTTAGAACGATTATTTCGTTACGCACAATATGGCCTATATAGATGTTCTTTTAATTAGCAAAACTATAGTGTTCCAAGAGAAGATTGGCAACGTTATTACAAGAAAAACAAAGTGTAGGTTCAATTAAAATCCATTGGATTCCGTCTATCCGGATCGAAGGACCAACTTTTAATTGGGCACTGTTATATCGAATGCTTATAGACGGGGAACTTTAAACATAACTATACTATCTTAATTAACTACCACGTCTTACTGTAATTAGTCTAGTTTATCAATGTTATCGTCGTACGTGTCTACATTGATATTCGATAGCTGGTCTTAAGCCTTGAATGAATTTGACTGAAAATACGACCGATTTCGGAAAACTCAGAAATGTGTAAAATTAAAACACTATACTTATTAAAATATACATTAGAATCTAGAAGACCTCGATTAAAAAAAAAAAGAAATTAAAGTTTTATTTTGAAAGAGAAACAAAGATTTGATTTCGATTAAATGAAATGATGTTTATTTCTCTAAGTAGATCTTTAAAGACACTTTTACAAGTCAATATTATGCTGGTCAATGTTTTAGAACTAGATTTTCGGCATTTCCTAGCTGACTG
Organism: Apamea sordens; assembly: GCA_945859715.1. Taxonomy (NCBI): domain Eukaryota; kingdom Metazoa; phylum Arthropoda; class Insecta; order Lepidoptera; family Noctuidae; genus Apamea; species Apamea sordens. The sequence continues at coordinate 17,606,180 of OX244001.1, forward strand.
AAAGAAGTAGTCGCGTTAAATTAAAGTCCAAACATTGTTTAAGTTTATGTGAGTTTAGTAATGCAGGGTCATGTCTGGGAGGGGTTTTTGAAGGAAGAGCCAAAGCTTCGAGTTGACCTTTCCCAACAGACAGCATTTCGTACTTATTTGTGTACATTTCTTTTGTGATAACCTGAAGTGGATAACGAATTCTTTCAAAAATATTATCCAGCTCAAACACACCACTTAGGTAAATCCAGTGAAAACAAAAATATAAATAATCGTGGCGCTTCAGTCTGCCAAATAATAATATTATAATAATATACAGTTATATTATGACTCATCCAAATAATCTGTTTCTGAAGTAGTCTGACGTAGAAAATGGCCTTCAAATGTCAGGAGAGAACACACGAACTTGTTAAATAGTTTTAATTTTGAAAGCACTTTAGATTTTGTTACGTATTTTCGTATTGAGGGTTCTCTGATATGCGGTTCCTGTACCTCTACTAAGGCCGAGGTGTTAGCGAAAAACCGAGAGTAAGACTTCTAACTTGAGAGAGGCCTTTGTCAGAAGTACGAGTAAGTTAACTAGGAAATCCTGAGTCAATAGATTGATGCATAATCAACCAATAATATGTCCACTGCTGGGACACAGGTCTGTAAGTGGATTACGCAGATACCGGGTGGATACCACATGTCTTCGAATTTTTGTTTCTAGGACATTGCTACGTGTGCAAAGTGCGAATGTTCGGATCGGACCGACACATGGCCGAACCGAATATTATTGAAAAATGCGAAAAGAAGTTCGGATCGGCTCAGTTGGGTCGGGACCATATTCAATATTCGAAAGAGTGTAGGAGTGTAGGATCGGAACCGACCGAACCAAATAGTAACTTCGTAGCAGGAAACGGCTGAACATTCGGCCGATACTACTTCGGAGTAGACCCCCTGGTTTCCTCACGATGTTTTCCTTCACCGTTTTGAGAGCAGTGCTGATGAAATTATTAGCACAAAGTAAAGCGCCTGCTTGGGTTTTAACCTATGACCTGCACCCGAAAGTCGGAGCCGTTACCACTGAGCTACCCCTGCTCCTCAATAGATTGATAAGTGTAGTTTAATTCTTTACAATTCATTTAGGACTTATTCAAACGACATACATCTACTAACACTTCTACTCATGACGTCACCATGCTTACTGCATGAACACGTTAATTTCCTAAAAGACAATATTAGCATACCTACCATGACAGACAAAGCTCCATTTCAAAGGAAATCGGGCATTTTTGTCCAATAAAACTTTGTTATCGCTTAACATCTACTCTGACAAACTCATTATAACTTTTTTTGTTCTGAGGGTAATCTTACAAGAATCTCAGGGAACAATATGCGAACATTTTGGATTTTCCTTTTTCTTCGCATGGCTGTCCCTTCATATGGATAATGGATATTGTGATCATAAACGGAGGGCTGGTGGATTAGATTGCGCCGTTTTGAATTTTTATATTTTTCTGTTCGGATATTTTTTGGTGCTTCGAGTCGGATCGGAGGGTTACGGGCTCTAATAAATGATAAATGATTTTATTTTTGTAAGTAGGTTTGTACAAACACTTTTACACGTCAATCATGTTTTAAAAACTAGGTGAGGTCGGCGACATTTTCTACTCAACTACTTTGACAAGAAACACCGAAACCAACTCATCTTGGTCAGATCATATGAGGACCATGTTATGTCAAGAGCTGGCCAATTTTGCAATAAAAATTAAGTAACATTTCACAATTCTTTTTGTTGGAAAACGACATTTATTTTCGTGTGATACGGTTTGCAGTAGTGCGCAATGTAACACACGCAACATATTGTCCTTATGGCAGTATGCAACGGTACAGGGGTCGTTGGGGTATTTAAAATTGTGTTATAACATTAAAAATTGGTTTTCTAAAATAAAAGTCAGTAAAAGTTGTAATTTTGACCTTCAATATCTGCGTAACCAGAAGGTTCCCAGGCATGGTCCAGTACAAAAAAATATTATAATGACGGGGACAACGAGTGACTCTCGGCTTCGTTTAATGCCTTTTTACACTCGTTATTTCGATATTGATATCGTTGCGCGTTCGTGCAAGGGCCTCCTCAAATAAAATTGTGTTTGGAGGCCCTAGTTAATGCAAAAACCGCGAAATTGAAACTTAAAACCTCATACGTACGAGCTCTCAATAAAACGTTTCGACAAAAGCTGGAAAATCGCAGCAGAGCCGATTCGCGGATAAAGCTATTCAATCGTTCACGAGCCATTGCACTGGTGAGCTTAACTAAGTGAGCCAATGACAGCTCATTTACTTGTCTATCCAGCTTAGGCGATAGACACACGATCGACTAATCGAATGAAACAATTTAGCTGAGATTTGCGGTTCCAGTGTGGTGTGAGGTTGCTCAAATTGGATCGTTATGTCGGTATAAGTTTTCTAAAAAGTACTATGTAGAAGGTTCTTACGGAAAAAAAAATAGTAAGTTGCGCAGAAAATGAGAAAATTTAAGAATTACGCTTTTACGCTAAAACGGCTGAACGGATTTGGATGAAATTTGGCACATGGGTAGACCATAGGCTACTTTTCATCCTGTATTGCAGGCGAAGTCGTGGGTAACCACTAGTACATTATATATGTCGGTGAATTGTAATCTGATTCGATTCACCGAAAAACAGCCAAAACCAGCGCTGGGGCTCTGTCTCGTATAGGGTCTTAGCATTATGCTGAGCGATGGTTTTGCGTGAATGTGACGCATGTTTACCCCCAACTTGTTTTTTTTGTGTGTTTTTTTTATGCGTCATGTTTGCCGCAAATAAATGCATTTTCTTTCTTTTCTTTTTTCTATTGTGCTATAAGCAACACTACCCATAGTACGCCCACAGTAATTAAATTATGCCTAATGTTAACGAGAGATAGACATACCTTCTCCGACATATATTTATAGGTTGTTACGCTGCTGCTGCTGAAATATCACTGCCCTAGCTAAACCAACAAATTTACACACTTGACACTAAAGAGGTTTGTATCCGATAAGAATCGATCAAAATGAAATCGATTCTTATCGGATACAAACCTTTTTACGGACCACCATGCCGCGCTGCCGCCGAATTTATTTAAATTAGGCACCGACTCCTCGTCGATTTCGATCTCCCGTTTTTACCATAGATCTAATAACAGAAAGATAGGAAAAGTATTTATTGTGACTCGTACAAAATGATCACAAACTAAACTGAACACAATCATAAATAAAAAAACAAAATTAAACGTTACAAGGAACGTTACGTTACAAGGAACGTTACGTTACGTGTAATTACGTTGCATTTAATTTATGTGTAAAAGGCTGTACCAATAAACTTATTTCGAAAGATAAGAAAGAGTCAGATACGTCTTTCTTTTCTTCCTCTCTCTTATCAGAAACCGCATTACATTAGGCATGACTTTGGCAATATTTCTTCGAATCCCCTGGCTACCCTTCTAATGAATGGGGGTGTTACGGTCCCCTTTATACCCAGAATAAGTTAAAATAGGTAATTGGATATTAGATAATGTACTTACACAGACAGATACACTGGGGAGTGTTTATGTTTTTGAAGTGAAAATTCTACAGGGAACGAAACTTAACCGACACGCTCGACACGCTAATAGCGTAAACACTGCCAACCTCAAGCTGAATCATTTTGAAGGATATTGCTAATCCATTGCTTCATATGTACGAATAATTTGTCAGCTCAACAACGTAAATAACGCAATGAATGTTGTTGAACTGTAATTGATGAAAATAATAATAATAATATCCCTGGACATTTCACACAGCGCCATCTAGTCCCAAGCTAAGCAACCTAATGCTTGTGTTATGGTAACAAGATGGCTGATAAACTAATCAAATCTCTTCAGGGCGAGAGTGAATAGGCTTCTTCTGGGCAAGCTCGTTCCACCGTAGATCTCATCCCTGCCTCTGGGCTGGATTGAGGTAAAGAGTGAGCCCATTGTCAATAAAAAAAAAAAAAAAATGGAAGCCATTGCTACTGGTTTGGGTTGGTGGCTTACGCAATTACCCCGCTGCGCTGGTCGGTGACGCTGAATCGCGTATACTCGGCGCTGAATCGTAAATTTTCACTTCTATTGCGTGATCATAAGCATTCACCCTCTTTTTTACAAACGTGCATGTTTTGGGCTCAATTGCCCCTAAATACAAGCTTATCACGCAGACGCACACGTGTAAAGTAGGTATACAGACGCAGAAAATATAAGTGTTCATATATACGAGCGACACGCGTCAACAACAGAGGCAACGGCAACCGTCGACGCGTGTCGACGACAGGCAGTGACGCGCGTCGGCAATGGTCGACGATTCGTCAACGGTCGCAGTTGCCTCTATCGTCGACGCGTATCGCTCGTCTGTATGCACACTTAATAAATAAATATTCCTGGACATTTCACACAGCGCCATCTAGTCCCAAGCTAAGCAACCTAATGCTTGTGTTATGGTAACAAGATGGCTGATAAACTACTTATATACCTTTTTTTTTTTGTAAATACATACATATTATAGATAGAAAAACACCCAGACTCAGAACAAATACATGTAGGACTTTACAAATATTTGTTCTGTGCGGGAATCGAACCCGCGACACGCAGCGCAGCAGTCCGATCGCTCAGCCACTGCGCTAACCGTGTTGTCTAAACTTAATGAACTGTCATCATTGATCCCGCAGTCACCGGCCGATAATTATGAACGTGGAAATGGTGCTGTTAAATACACAATAATCATGTTTTGAGAAAAAAATTAGTGAAGGTACGCCAAATTTTAAATTCAAAGAAAAAGTGAACAGGCATCTTCTGGGCACGCTCGTTCCATCCTAGACCTTATCCATCGCTTTCCATCAGGCGTGGTCGAGGTCAAGAGCAGCCATTTAGCAATTTAAAAAAACTCTACTTTTGTAATCTGTTTATCTATTTATTAGCTGCGCCCTGCGGTTTCACCCGCATAAGTTTCGATCCCGTAGGAATATCGGGATAAAAAGTATCCTATATGTTAATCCTGGTTATAAACCATCTGTGTGCCAAATTTCATCAAAATCCGTTCAGTAGTTTTTGCGTGAAAGAGTAACAAACATCCATCCATCCATCCATACAAACTTTCACATTTATAATAATAGTAGGATAGTCTATACATTAATAGGGGCCCGTGGTTAAATAATAATAGCCGCGCAGGTCGATCGGTCAGGTTAAGCTACGCTTGCCGCGGTTGATCTGTGGATGGGTGACCATCTTTACATACTGAGACCCCTCCGTGCCTCGGAAAGCACGTTAAGCCGTTGGCCCCGGCTGTCATTCGTGGATCTTTGACAGTCGTTACGGGTAGTCAGAAGCCCGAAAGTCTGACAACCAGTCTTACCATGAGGAACAAGGTGTAAAGTTCGCTCATCCTCCATAGAAAAGGGAGGATCCTCCGACCAGACGGGTGTTGTGTCTGACAGGCTATTGCCCAACGATTGATGCTGGGAAATTGTATCTATGCTAATTGCGCGGTAAACTCTGCTTGCGAGATGCAGGATTTGCGTGACGTCAGTATGACGCGTTGTTCGCATGTGGCGTTGTAGATACCGCTACACCCAGTAACTGGGTTGTGGAGGTCAGATAGGCCGTCGCTCCATGTAAAATACTGGTATTCAGCTGCATCCGGTTAGACTGGAAGCTGACCCCAACATAGTTGAGAAAAGGCTAGGCAGAAGAAGAAGTCTATACATTAATAAATTAAAGTCGCTTTTCGTGTCAGTATATGTGCCCGTATTGTTCTACTGAACTCTGCGACGGATTTTGATACAGTTTTCACCATCTTTTAGATAATTTATTCCAAATGCTTATGTGTCTTATAATACACTAACTGCCCGTGACTTTGTCCGCGTGAAATTTCATCCCATCGCCCGCCTGCGCAATTATCGCCCTTTTTCTTAGCGTTCTTCCTGACTTTTTTTCTTTTTTTGCTCGGCTCCTAAGAGTCGCTTTCTGAAGATAATAGGCTATCAAATGCAAAAGTAATTTTTCAAATCTGACTGTACTTCCAGCAATTAGCGCATTCAAACAAACAAACTCTTCAGCTTTATTGGAACGAAGTTCCTTATCGCGCGTTGCGAAAGGGGGCTAAAGTCTAGCCCCCAGAAAAAATTAAAACCAAAAGTTGTAACGACACACTTTTTGCTATAGTTGTAAGCCGTGTGGCGTGCGCGTGTTTCTCTGTCTCTCTCTCTCTCTCTCTTATAGAAAGCAAGCAAGTTTTTTTTGACTGTGTTTTTTATTTGTTAATAATAAAAAAAATATTATGATAACTTAAAAAAATTACAATTCTTTCACTAATTAATCGAAAGGAACTTCGTTCCATCCGGGTGTCCCTTGACACCTCTCAAGTTTTTATTAGTATAGATTTATATTAAACTTAATAATAAAAAATCTAGAGCAGCCGCAGCATGGCAGTCACTCAAAGTAAAAATACTCGTATTCAGCTGCATCCGGTTAGACTCGAAGCCGACCCCGACATAGTTACGGTCTCAGTCATTTATTTCTCAATTCAATTTAATTGACAATTCATTTATCATGACAAATACAAGTTAATCCTAATACTTGATATAGTTGTTTTATCTCACGAAGGCGGGTTACGTGACTTTTATAACGTCGAAATAAGAATAATTTTGTTACGATTCATCTGCCTTCGTGATATTAAAAAACTATACACGAAAGCGTGAAGAACGGTAGGTGTACTCGTAAATATGTAGAATAGAATTATCTGGGGTCGGAGGAATCTGCTCTTAGACGATGAAGGAGTAATATTTTTTTTGTATTTACATATCTGTGGAGGCTTTTAATTTAGTTATATATTACTGTTATTATAATGTTATTAGTCTGTAAGCCTTCCTTTGCAGCCTTCTTGTAAAGAAAATTAATAAAATAAATAGAAGCATGAATATTTTTTTCTTACAATGCTGTAGGTAACTAGGTAGGGCCTAAGTAGTTGGGAAACGGTGAAGATGATGAATAAAGAAATCTCAATGTTTGATAATAAAAACCGCGTGAAGCAGTCGGGTCGAAAGTGAAAATTGAAGTCCTGAGTAAGGTTATCTGACTCGTAAAGTTAGCCAAAATAGTCGGACATTCCTTCCAACCACATTGCTAGTACTATTGGGTTAGGTCTATAAGAATGTCAGCAGTATGTCAGACATGCCCCGAGTCTGTAATGTGTTTAGGACAAGGTCGGCCTGTCCGTTCTACGCAACAATAAACCATTCGGTTCTATTTAAGTATTGAAGACTTCTATTGAAATGGATTTGGCTGTGTAAGTTATTATGATAATTCCAACACTTTTCAACATAACATAACATCATGCCTGTATTCCCCTAAGAGTTAGACAGGGGTTTACCAACAGACAGTATACACACACAACAGTCAGGCAGACTCAGGCTTTTCACCGATATCATAATATTTCCGTTATATGATGAAGGGCGGGCGTTTTTGGGGGACTGTCTTTTGTAATTTTGACGTTCGAAAAGTCCTGATTCTCAGCTTAATTTGAATAAATGACTTTTGATTTTGATATACTTTCTCTTATTGTCATTAATTGGGATTAAACCAAGACTCATGGGTAGCGGGATCGTCCGAAAGGGTTACCGCTGCCCTGGAACATAAAGGGCTAAGGAAGGAACACGGGTGGGTTTTAGTCAGTAAGAGTCTGACACTCCCTTCCGCTCCACCCAGAGCGGGAGGGGTCATTTGATGATTGCCCATAGTCAAAAAAAAAAAGGGGCAATTCTCGTAATTTTAAGAACGCTCACAGTCTGTTCTCAGTCTCAATCTGTCAAAAATAAGTCTAATTTCCAAATTTTACACATTTGTGACCGCGACTAGATTTTGAACGTTTTAAATTACGGTCCCAGGTCATCGGCCCCCATGTAATAGGGCACGAGATCCCCAGATCCATACCCAGATCCCGGGCTACTGATTGAAAGTGATGAAAAAACCTAATAACAGTTTGCCTGACCTGGGAACCGAACCCAGGACTTCATGCTCAACGGTAGCGCTTACGACCACAAGGCCAACGAAGTAGTAAAAAAATGTACAAACCCTTGAACACACAAATAGCAAAAGAAGTTCCATTCAACAAGCGAACTGCCCTAATTTTTCTAACATTAGTAGTATGAGTGTCAATCGGCCCATTTTCAATAATAAATTGCCAGTTATAATTGAATTCGCATGCAAAATAGGCTTCATTATAGTGGTGGCCACATTGCCCTCCGCTGCCGAGCTATCAGCCCGGGGCTACCCAACCGTGGCTTAAACTCATCCCTTTTAGATTGCTCCCGGATTGCGTTCAAATTATATCATGATTCAGTTAAAAAGGCCGTTTTGTGAGAGGTATAAATAAGTAGAGAATAGAAGTTATGAAGTGTCATTTTTAAACTGGAAATTTGACTAGCAGTATACTTGATTCTTTTACCTTTTGATATTGGTTTGAGGTGCTCGTGGCTATATAATAACAGCGGCACGGGTCGATCGCAGGTTTAGCTACGCTTGCCGCGGTCAGTTCGTGGATGGGTGACCGTCCATTACACATCGGAACCCCTCCGTGCCTCGGAAAGCGCGCTAAGCCGTTGGTCCCGACGGTCATTCGTAGATCTTTGGCAGTCGTTCCGGGTAGTAAGAAGCCCAAAAGTCTGACAACCAGTTACTGACGGGTACCCAGTAACTGTGTAACACGATACCCGTTGTGTTGATGCCTATTGTGGAGGTCGGAAAGGCAGTCGGTCCATGTAAAATACTGGTATTCAGCTGCATCCGGTTAGACTGGAAGCTGACCCCAACATGGTTGGGAAAAGGCTAGGGAGATTGATTGATTGGCTTTTGATATTGATCTCTATTGCAGAGTTTGTTATCTACCCTGTTTTAACAAGTATATACAATTAATTATCTCTGCTACTGGCGTATTATGAGTCGGGCATCAGTTTGTTGTTATGCCCGAGTGTATTATTAACTCGTAATGAAAGTTACAAACGGCTGATTAGAAGGTATTTTATTTTCGAAGTATTTTGTGAGTTGATACATGTACAGATCAAGCTACTACAATCTGTCAAATTTCTTTAATAGGTTTTCAACTTTAACGCTAAAGCATTAAGGTTCAAGGTTGACTGGGAAAATTTGACAGTTTCGGGTAGCTTGATCTGCTGGCGTCTGTACCACGCGGGCCCAGCGCGGTTCGTAGATGTCACATGTCTTCGCATTTTTGGTTCTAGGACATGCCGGTTTCCTCATGGTGTTTTCCTTCACCGTTTTGAGAGCAGTGGTGGTGAAATAATTTACACAAATTAAAGCGCCTGACTGGGTTTGAGCCCAACAACAACTACAACAACAACAACTACAACTCGTAAGTCGGGGTCATCACCATTACCTCCAACTTACCCAGAGGAACAATGGCGCCGATTCCCTTGTTCACAAACTAAACTAAATTTAAGTTCAGTGCATCTTCAAATATTAGTTTAGTCCTGTCAAATTAAGATAGGTACCTACTCCATAGACAAGTTTAGACATGACTAGAAACATGGCTACTAAAAATACGTCAATTAGCTAATATTTATCTTCTGTCTTTTTTAAAGAAAAATATGCACAGAACTTAAATTTAGTTTAGTTTGTGAACAAGGGAATCGCCGCCATTGTCCCTCTGGGTAAGATAATTTGACGTAAGAAAATAATAACTGTCTAAAATGGTATAGTCTTTTAGAATTCCCAAACTAAAACCCACAAAATGAATGATAGCCAGTTGAAAATGATGTTTTTCTAACCGACAGTGTAAGTGAATTTAATATTCTTTTCGCCATCTTTCTGTCAACCCAGGTCAACGTTCAGACTGCTGAAAACGTCATCTATCACACAATACTTCGTACTTATTCCTCGGAGCGAAGTTCAAACATTTGAAGTAAATTGGAACTGTCAAATACGAGGTCCTCGCCATGAATGGGACTACGTGCTGTGAATACTGAGCGTCACTGAGTAAAGATGAGAGTACTTAAGATGGGACGATGTCATTCATTATCTCTTCGCAATAAATTGGTTGCCTTAGAAATTAACATTATTTTTGAGTAATACATGGCTAAATAATAACAGCCACACATGTCGATCGATCAGGTTAAGCTACGCTTGTCGCGGTTGGTCTGTGGATGGGTGACCATTTTTAATGACACCCCTCCGTGCCTCGGAAAGCACGTCAAGCCGTTGGTCCCGGCTGTCATTCGTGGATCTTTGACAGTCGTTCTTAGACTAAATCTTTTTTTAATAACAAAAGCCATTTACGCGAAAAGACAATTCCGCGAATAAACATCTGAAATATCTCATTTCAGATGTCTATTCGCGGAAATGTCCCAGTTATTTTTTTTTAATAAGCTGTTTTCTATTAAAAATCACGTTGATTATTGCGCCACAATTGATGATTTAGGATGTGGCTTGGAAAAAAACGAAATTTTACTTTGAACTTCCACAATTATAAAACTCAAACTCAAACTCAAATCAAACTCAAACTCATATATTTACTTGAAACCAAATAGAGAAAAGAAAAAGAAAGAAAAGAAAAGAAAAAGTATTTATTGCGACTCGTACAGGATCATAAACTAAACTAAACACAGTTAAAAATAAAACAAATTGTATAAAAAAGCCCAAAAGGCTCCTATCTCAGCATGATGCTTCGACATTTAAAAAATAAATGTCGAAGCGCTGGTATTCTGGACCCCAAATGGACCCTCCACTTAACTTCGGGGCACAAAATCAATTTACAATATCCACTTCGCTCTCGATTCTCGAGCAATAATCAAAGCTACGACAAAATGGCTGTTCCTCAGTTCGACAATTAAAACTAAGAGCGAGATTTCAACCAATTCGTTAATTAAGTTTCGTATCCGAGTTGCACCTCTCTCTTTGATCATGTCGGCACTCTTTACTCGATTATAGACCGCTTGAAAGGGAGGTGATGACTTTGACGTGTGTGTTTGTGTGTTAGAGTGAATTGGTTACCAAATTATATTAGGCAATGTTTGCTGTATTTCACGTTAATACACAAAGCTTATACTAAAACTTTCGGGAAATTCTACCAAAGTCAAATAATTTAATTTAACCAACTACTGACATTCTACGTATGTTATTAGTTTCCGCTCTTAGTCCTTTAAGGGAACCATTGTACCTAACATTTTAACATATAATGTATCAGTACCATACCTAACATTGCATTGCTATTTGCATTGTGCATTGCTATGTCATAAAAGTTATGAAACATCACATAACACAACATCACGCCTGTGTTATCCGAAGGCCATCAACGCGGCAAAAATCCAGAGGCAATTCTGTTAATTTTAAGAACGTTCACAGTCTGATCTCAGTGTCAATCTGTCAAAAATACGTCAAATTTCCCTACATTTTGACAAGTTTTTGACATTTGTTTAAAAGATGAATGATTTTATTTTGTAAGTAGGTTTTTACAAATACATTTACACGTCAATAACTAGATGAGGTCGGCGTTTCCTAGAGGTCACAGTCTCTTTTAAAGTCCAGACATAATCTTGGTCAGATCATATGAAGACCATGTAGATCGTTTGTCGCCGAGATGAGACTGCGACTAGATTTTGATCGTTTTTAACCGACGAAAAAAAACGGAGGAGGTTCTCAAGTCGACGCGCATATTATATATATACATATATATTTTTTTATGTATGACCACGCATAACTTTTTACAGAGTGGTCCGATTTTGATACTTAATTCTTTTTTTTTATTTTGAGTGTGGATCTTTGTTTAATGATTGGCGCCGACTCAAAATTACTTAGGTATACTTACATTAGTTTAAGAACTTAGTTATTAAGGTTAAATAAACAAAACCGGCCAAGTGCGAGTCGGACTGCGCACGCAGGATTCCGTACCATTATCTATAAAAATCATTCTTAAATATTTATATTATTTTGATTTTAGTATTTGTTGTTATAGCGGCAACAGAAATACATAATTTGTGAAAATTTCCACTGTCAAGCTATCGCGGTTCTTGAGATACAGCCTGGTGACAGACAGACGGACGAACAGACAGCAAAGTCTTAGTAATAGGGTCCCCTTTTGTACCCTTTGGGTACGGAACCCTAAAAAGTTTTTTTATTTTTTGCTTTTCAGTTTTTGTCAGCGGTTTAATTTTTTTGTTAAAAAGTTTTTTTAAATTACGAGAACTGGCCTGCTGACTCCGGGCTACTACTGAGAAATTCTGGATGGAGAACCCCAATACCATTTTGCCCGACCTGGGACTCAGAAATGGGTTCTGGTAAAATTATAAGCACAATCCCTGTATTCCCGTTGTCCCCGTAGGCCATGTCCCCGTTAAAGGGGACAAAGGGAATTTAATAAAATGATTAAAATTACTTCCCGTTGTCCCCGTACGCTGTCCCCGTTAATTTATTGTACCTAATATAATTATACTTTTTAAATTCTCATGAAGACAAATTGTTCGACAACAATAAAACCGATAACTATTTTTCATTACGCTTCGTTTGAAAAGAAGGATAAGCAGTTAAAATGCGATGTCACGAACAGGCTTTTGTTCACAGAACAGATTGTTATTAAAATCCATTTTACTTATAAAATTAATTTTCCGTGAAAATTCCGGTTGTGTTACAGTGCGCAAAAATGGTTGATTAATTTTTTGCGAAACTTTTAATCATTTATTCAAAGTAGGTACTTACGTCATAGATGATAAAGTAGTTTGATAACGAAAAAGCGACTAAACATGTTGGTTAATAATATTAATATGTAGTTTCAGGAGTTCAATTCTTTGATTTGAGACATTTCATCACAATAATTTTTTTTTGGAGTCTTCCGTCCTATATTTACTTTAAGATTTTTTTTAATATGTATTTTTATTGTTACAGGTATGTTTCTACATTTTAAATCTACAACATTTTATGTAAGTACAGAAAAAAAAGTGGTAGCTGTGCTGCAGTGCGATTCTGTAACCATCTCACCGTGAAAACTCAGGTGAAGTGAGCGTGGAGTGAGCTGTCATTCCAGCTAATGCTAGGGATTGACACTATTGACAGCTTACTTTAAGCTCACTTCACCTAACTTTTCACGGTGAGATTTTTACAGAATCGATCGGCTGGTCTAGTGGTAACGGCCGCGACTAACGAGTTGTAGGTCCTAGGTTCAAACGCAGGCAGGCACTTTGTTTAATTCTTCACATTTTAAGGCTTTTTTTTATTTTTATTTATTAATTAAAACATATTATATATAAGTAAATGACAAAAGAATATACCACACAAACCATCGCGGGTTTAACCGTGATATATTAGACACAGTCATCATCTCGTCGCATTCAGTACATAGATGTACCCACACGTATACTTCTTAAAATTGAATTACAAATCAAGGAAATGCTTTTTCAATACTTTTTTACAGTTATCCTTGTTTATTACATCACAGATTTCGGTAGGTAGGCCATTCATTATTGAAGGCAGCATGTATTCCCACGTCCGCTGTCCGTAAACATTGGTTGCAATAGTATAGATAGTGCAATCCACGAACACGCGCCCCACTACTCCTCCTAACAATTTACAGTACCTATATGTGTGCAACGGTTAGGAGTAGTGGGGCGCGTCTTCGTGAATTGTACTATCTATATGTATGATAGTGCAATCCACGAAGACGCGCCCCACTACTCCTCCTAACAATTTACAGTATATGTGTGCAACGGTTAGGAGTAGTGGGGCGCGTCTTCGTGAATTGCACTATCTATATGTATGATAGTGCAATCCACGAAGACGCACCCCACTACTCCTCCTAACAGTTTACAGTATATGTGTGCAACGGTTAGGAGTAGTGGGGCGCTTCTTCGTGAATTGCACTATCTATAAGTACAATATGGAACTCAACTATAATCGCATGGAACTAATTAGTTGCAGCAGTTCCATATGAAAGAAATGTCGGGCTATAAAACTAGTTTAAAATTACATGGAACTAATGGTACAAAATATATTTTTTTTAGGTTGCAATAGTTATATTTTTTTTTTTAATCTTATTTTATTTTGGGGTTTTTATCAGAGATATGACAACCCCATCATACCCTTTTACAAAGTAACTACTGTTTTACAATATTATTCTGCTTAATCAACTTATTATCTATTAAACTAACTTAGCATCAATTATAAAAGCAAGGAAGGCGAATCACTCACTTGTAAAAGATTCTGTGAGTTCCATGGGGACTAGCTACATGGAACTACTGGGAATAAACGTAAATAATTTCATGCTCTCAAAACGGTGAAGGAAAACATTGTGAGGAAACCAGCCTGTCCTAGAAACAAAAATTCGAAGACATGTGACATCTACCAACCCGCACTGGGCCCGCGTGGTGGATTACGGCCCACTCCCTGTCACCGAGAGGAGGCCTGTGTCCGAGCAGTGGAAACATTAGAGACTGATGCTACGGAAAAGGACGATATTTTAAAGAAACTTCTGAAAGAAAGATACAGAAGAAAGCCCTGAACACGGACATTAATTTTGTTGTCCGTAAAACTAATCCCGCCGCAGAAATCCTAATTAATACCGACTATTGTTTTGCTCATAAAGGAAAGAAGTTGATTTAATACTTTTTTCGATAAAGCTTTAAATCATCGTTTGTGTTCGGTTTTCCGAGGCAGGTACATGCCTACCTACCCGACAGAGAAAGGTATCCCTCGGGTTGGATCGTTATCTTAATACAGTGCAACCTTTATATTGAGGAATATAACGAATTCCTTGATTTAACGAATTCTTCGTAATCCCCTTGAATTGTCCATGAGTCAATGTAAAATATATATATTTTGTATTAATTCTGGAAGATTCATTGGCCTGTTAGCATAGACACGTCCCTTTAGAAAGCCCCACAAAAAAAGTCAGGAGCTGTTAAATCCGGGGATCTTGGGGGCCAAACAATGTCACCGTTTCTCGTAACTACTGAACGGATTTGGATGAAATTTGGCACACACATAGTTTATAACCAGGATTAACACATAGGATACTTTTCATCCCGATATTTCCACGGGATCGAAACTTATGCGGGTGAAACCGCAGGGCGCAGCGAGTAAAATAATATAAAAATGCCAAAATCTAGAGCTGTCATTTGTCACAGGGGCAGGGACGCGAACAAATAGCACCTCATTAGTTATTTGAGAAGAAATCCAACTAAATATACTAAAAATATCTTGAAAAATGACGCTGGAAATAGAATAAATCTAGTGAATTTTAGAATTTCAGGCGGTACAGTCACGAGCACCGATATGTCAACACTTGGCAACTTTCTAATGCAATTTTTTCATGAAATAACGAATGCAAAGTTGAAATACGACACATTACATAAACCTATGGATTCGAAAATGCTATGTTCGTACGGGCATAATATTTCATTCAAAAACAAAGGAGTAAATCGTTTTTGACTAAAGCCGAGTGTATACATACTTTTGCTCGTGACTGTACCTGTTTGTGATTTTGAAACCTAGTTAACTAAAGCGCACTGACTCGCCTTCGTCAGAAGTTTTTTTGATAACTATATCTACACCATTTAACAGTGCTCATAAAATGTGAAAAATATTTTAAAGGAAAGTTTTTGTTCTCTCCTATAATCGTACTTATTTTAGTTTACGAAATAAAATCATATGAACGTTTTTCAGAAAATGTAAATATTATTTAACTTATTTTGTAGCGTAGGTGGGTACTAACAACAAATTGATAATAAGATATTCTAGTCCATTAACTTTAGCTATAAGAGGGCTCGTGGCTAAGTCATAACAGCCGCACGGGTTGATCGATCAGGTTAAGCTACGCTTGCTACGGTCGGTCCGTGGATGGGTGAACATCTTTACATAGGTACCGAGACTCCTCCGTGCCTCGGAAAGCACGTTAAGCTGTTGATACTGGCTATCATTCTTGGATCTTTGACAGTCGTTACGGGTCATCAGAAGCCCTAAAGTCTAATAACCAGTCTTACCAAGGGGTATTGTATTACCCAGTAACTGATGTAAGCCAGATAGGCAGTCGCTCCATGTAAAATACTGGTGTTTTAGCTTCACTCGCATCCGGTTAGACTGGAAGCCGACCTTAATGTAGTTGGGAAAAGGCTAAGCAGATGATAATAATATCCCTGGACATTTCACACAGCGCCATCTAGTCCCAAGCTAAGCAACCTAATGCTTGTGTTATGGTAACAAGATGGCTGATTAACTACTCATATACATTTTTTTTACATGATGATGGTGGTCCATTAACTTTAGCTGATGTCTGTCTGCTACGGAAAATACCATTATTTCAGTTTTACAATAATACTAATAGGTACTCGTATCATCCAATTTCGGTGTTAGTGTTACTTGAAAAAAGAAACACCTAGAGCCACCCACCTAAGCCTCTGTGTGTGTATGCGACATAAACATACATAGTTACAAAATATGTGTGTCAATGCACCTCTGCCTGCCCCTGCATGGGGTACAAGCGTGATGTTATGCTATGTTTCATCGATGCTTAATCATACATTACGCGGTCTATAACCACAAGTGCCCTGATAGTTTCTAGCAAATTGGTGCATGATTCAAGATCTTTTTTTTTTTTTTTGAGGATGGGAAATCATCAAATGACTCCTCCCGCTCTGGGTGGAGCAGGAGGGAGTGTCAGACTCTTACTGACTAAAACCCACCCGTGTTCCTTCCTTAGCCCTTTATGTTCCAGGGCAGCGGTAAACCCTTTCGGATGTTCCCGCTACCCTGGCAGGCTTCGACCCTGTGGGGCCCCGTCACTTTGCTGACATCTCTTTGAGGCGCGCGTGGAACACGAACACGCCGTCCGGCACGGGCCTAGTCCTGATCGGACGGAGAGCTACCCATTACTCTCCGCCCGCAGGCCCGCGCCTACGGTGGCCGGGAGTCGTCACGCGGCTCCCGACGCCCGGAGCGTCTCCCGCGGCGGCTGAGGCGTGAGGTGCGCAAGGCGCGTTCCCTCGCCCACCCCGCCACCTCCTTCGCTAGCATGACTGCTTCGCAGAAGGAGGTGACTGCCTCCCACTCCCTCTCACCCCGGACCATGGCTTGAACCAGGGCCGGACGCGAGAGGTCGCCGCCGCTGCCAATCGCCTCTACGAGGACACGGCGGTGCTCTGCCCAAGCAGGGCAGACCTCCACCGTATGCTCCACCGTGTCCTCTGGGCGATCCTGACAGTGGTGACACCCGGGCGTCTCCTCCCGCCTGATGATGTGCAGGAACCTCCCGAAACATCCGTGTCCGGAGAGGACCTGCGTCAGGCGGTAGGTGAGAGCGCCGTGACGTCTCTCTAGCCACTCCTCAAAGAGGGGTCTTACCGCCGCTATCGTGGCGTGCCCTGCGCTGGGTTGCGATAGTCGCTCCTATGATTCAAGATCTCATAATTTGGATCCCATTAATTAAACGTCTGGTAAGCCTGTTCTGTGGGCCTTAAACTTGAAATAAATGTCGTGAGGGAGCCTCAAATTGTAAAGTTTGTAAGATAGGGGAAAATGGCTGGACAAAGGAATTTGGGGAACCATGTCGGTTCTGCTGACACAGATAATCTCTCTGTATTTTAGAGTTACGAGGCGACGGAAAGCTGGGATTTCTTACGGCAGCAGTTTTTTTTTTTAAATTATCTGTGATCTCCAATGATTTACCAGACCGAAGTTACGTCGCGTAATTTCTTAGAAAATTTAAGCACGTGGAATTTCTGTCGCGTAATTTTCGGCAGTTATTTATTTACTAATCGAATGATTATAAATTTATCTTCATCATCAGCCTACAGCAGTCCGCTACTGGATATAGGCTTCTTCGATTGCACGCCATTCAGCTCGATTCTCGGCAAGTCTCATTCACCTGCGAGCTGCTACCAGTCACCTGCGAAGATCGTCGCTCCACCTTAGGAATGATTCGCGATCTCCACTCAAGAATACGTTTACCCCAACAGTTATTGGCTCTAGGGCTAATAAGGCTAGCAGAATGCCCATCAGCTTGCTTAATCTGTGAGCTATGTCGAGAACTTTGGTTGTCTGCCGGATCACACAGTTCCGGATTCCATCCCTCAGACAGAGCATTTTCCGTTCTATAGCTTGCTGAGTGACCTTGAATTTATGGACCAGCCGTACCGTGAGTGTCCGCGTTTCGGCTCCTTAAGTCATAAAAGGTAGAACGCATTGATTGGAGACTTAAATCTTGATGCTCTGTGAAACGACGAGAAGGCTCGACGAAGCTTTCTAAATGCTACCCAGCGCTGCTGAATTCTTCTGTTAGCCTGATCTCAAAGTTGTTCATACCAAACTGCAGAATTATTTAATGAATGACCTTCATTGCCGTTTCTCAAGGTGATGTTAACGATATTTTTTTCACGAAACAATAACATTTCTGATTATGTGTTGTTACGATTACAAAAGAATATTATGACGCAAGCTAAACTGACACGTTCTCTACGGAATGATGCTCATTTTCTTTGTTTTGCAATAAAACTTGTGCACAAGCGTGTGCCAAATGGCTGAAGCGAAGAAATAACAATTTATGTTTGTGAAATATTCAGCGAGTCTGTTTATGGTTGGTGGTACATATTATAACGCCTAGTTCTTATATCTTACCGACCGTTACTTAAGGATAAAAAAACTTTTGTAACAATTATGATGATTGATTCAAGTCCTATAATTAAAAACGTTGTGACTTTGTGAGTCTTGTGTTCACAACAAAATATCGACAGGGTCAAATTAAATTAGCTAGCTAAACTCTGCAGACGCGATGGGTATCGATTATATATAAACACGATAAAATAAAAATAATAAAGAGTTGATGTATTTTTTTGGGGGGTCAACGATCGCTGGTGGTGTGTTACTTGAAGTATGAGATGAGAAAACGTGTTCCCATCAGGAATTTCTCACTAGTAGTCCGGAGCATAGATTCTGATAGTGATCGTTTGATGGCAATAAAATCGCTCCAAATTACATGAGACCTTCGATCAATGATAGTACTAGATTCCCGATAAGCGCTTCAAAAACGGCCCGAAAAATAAGACCACAAATACTTTTGTGGTCTTAGGAGCCGAGCAAAAAGAAGAAAACGAAGTAACAGCGCGAGCGGGAGATGCGTTGTGACGGGGTGGGTCGCGGGAATAAGAAGTTTCACGCGAACGATATGGTTTAGGCAACATTGTTTTCCTTACGACGGTGACAAATCTTTACAATTTCAACAAAGTGAGGATACAACTACGGACCGTCACGGGACGAACCCTTTCTTTATTCACATTCATACATTCCCACGCATGCGCTATGCTGTTACGAGTACTACGCGACTGACCCCGTTAAAGGACATGCTCAATTTATTTAGTTTTCTATTTTTATTCTGTAATGATCGTTTTAAATCTAGCTGATGATATACATCGTTAAATTTTTATCGCTTTAATCCTTAAAAGGGGTCATTGTACTCATCATTATGAACAACTTTTACTACGGGACCAACCCTAAAACGTGAAAGAAAATCAGTTGATCCATAGATATTTTATGTTTGCATAACTCGACATAATGTATGGATCAACTGATTTTTTTTTGTTCAGTTGTTTGTTTTTTGTTTCATTATGAACAAAAAAAATCAGTTGATCGTTTTAATCCTTAAAAGGGGTCATTATACATTTATTTATTTACTAGCTTCTGCCCGGGGCTTCGCCCGCGTGGATGTCGGAAATTATCCCACGGGAACGTGCTAACAGGATAAAATGTACATATGTGCTTCCCCAGAATGCCATCTATCTCGCGGGCCCTTTGTGGCTAATTACAGTAGAAAACCAATTGTGTCTCATTAGTGGTGATTAAGAGGGTACCTATATGATATCTTTACCTAAGTACCTACCTAATTAAAAAAAAAACTCAATAACAGAAAATTAAATACCTACCTAAATAAACCTATTTCTGATGATAACTAATCTAAACTCAATAAATAAGCAAAATCCCTAAAAACTAATATCTATACGAATGACTAATCCTACCTAACAGTATTATAAAATAACCTACGGTCACTACGTACACTATCAAATATACTACCTATACTTTAAAATTAAAATCTATACCTACGACTCATATAAAAATAAACCTAAATACCTCTAAAAACTAAAAGGAATAAAAATGAACTCCACTGCGGGTGACCCAACCTACGACAAACTTAGTATTTGCGGTTGGTACAGTACAGACAGTGGTAATCGGGTATAGGGATCGAACCGCAAAATTAAGTTTGTTTTTTATTGTATATACTTTTCCGGGATAAAAAGTACCCAGTGTTGGTGCCCAGGATATTAAAGAATAATTATACCAAGTTTCATCGTAATCGAACCGGTAGTTTTTGCGTGATGCCTGAACAAACAGACAGACAGACCGACAGACAGACAGACAGACAAAAATTTTTTTAATCACATTTTTGGGTTCGGTGACGGTCTAGTAACACCCCCTGTAAATTATTTTTTTTGATATTTTCAATGTACAGAATTTTCACTTCTACAGATTTATTTTAAGTATAGAATAGATATAGATTTATTTATTTATTATAATCTCCCTACCACTACCATTACAGGTGTATACCTAATGCGATAGCGTGGTCTTAAAATTAACTTAACTTACAATTTAAAACTATGAATAACTTACTATCTAGTAGTACAAGTATGCACCAAATTACCTAAATAAAAAAAAACTAAATAAAAATAAAATAAAAACAACAACATATAGCCTACTCTAATCTACATTATAACATAAAAGGAACAGCAGTATTTTTGCGAGTTCACTCAAATGGCCTGTAAATACATCGATCTTCACGTGAAGATCGTCAGTAACCCGAATCGCGCGGGTCAATGGTGTTTTGGCGAGAAGGTTGGTCCTGGCAACCGGCACGGCCAACAGTGGCGGGCGGCGCCGCCTCCACACATAGCGGTCTGGAACACATAACTTCAGGCGCTGCAGTACTCCTGGGTTATGCTCAATGCCACGAAGTAACCTAACCAGATATGCCACAAGCGCGAATTCCCGTCGCACCCTCGGTTGGTTGTACCCGACCATACCGAGCACAAACAGAGTGGGGTACATCATGAGTACAATGACCCCTTTTAAGGATTAAATTTAACGGTGTATAGTAGAGGTTTTTTGGACGTGAACGAAGTAAAAGACTCATGTTAGGTATTTACCAGGTATATTAGGATGGTACCATGTGGCGTTTTGTAGTTTCTGCTTATCCCTTCGTGGAAAATATGATGATAATATATTATTTATCTGGCGGAATAACTACCTATTCTCCTCCTCTATTTCACCATCATCATCATCATTTCAGCCGAAAGACGTCCACTGCTGGACATAGGCCTCCCCCAAGCACCTCCACTTCGACCGGTTCTGTGCTTCCCACATCCAGCGGCGACATAAGGTCATAGGTCACCTTGTGGGAGGCCTTGCAACGCTACGTCTTCCGGTATCAACCCCTCTATTTCAGTAGATCAATAATCGAACAATAGCGAATAAAAATCGCAAAACGATGAACTCGCAAAAAGATGAGGATTAATCGAGATTTTAATCATCAAATATTATGTTTTTCTTTTCTCGTAATTTTCCGATTTCCCTCGCAAAAGACGAGTTTTCTAAAATCACCTCGAGAAACGGTTATTGTTTACAAATAGGCTATTTTGTATTTTTGCTATTAATTGGCACAGGTATGTACATTGTTTGGAAAACAAAAACACTGCGCGTACAAGTTGCCAAGTTTTAATGTGGTGTATTTTTCCATACAGTCTAGTGGAGGAGTTTAGTAGCCAATATTTAGGTGTTAATATTAAGGTTGAATAATAGCAGCCGCACGGGTTGATCAATCAGGTAAAGCTACGCTTGCTTGCTAAGCTCGCTTGCTTGGATGGGTGACTATCTTTACATACCAATACCCCTCCGTGCCTCGGAAAGCACGTTATGCCGTTGGTCCAGGATATCATTCTTGGATCTTTGACGGTCGTTACGGGTCATCAGAAGCTCGAAAGCCTTACAACCAGTCTTACCAAAGGTATCGTGTTACCCAGTAACTGGATTGTGGAGTTTGGCTAGACACATGCTCCATGTCTGATAGAATATTTAATTTTCTCTGAGTCTTCTACTGCCCCCGGAAAGTCTCAAATGCCCACAAGGGGGCGCTATTGCCCACGTTGAGAACCTATGTTCTTTCTACAGAAAAAAACTACATTTCTTTCGAGATACGTAGGTACGTACCATTCACATTATGCCTGACAGTCGATTAGCATATACGACGTATGTTCGAAGCGCGTGTACTGCATAAATGTCATTGCTCCTCTCAAATTTATTTTCGTTGCGAACTTTTTTCGCTCGTTCACGTGACTAACATACATGTTTGCATGCATCATCATACATCGTGTCTGCGTCTGAGGGTCCACTGCAAAGGGCAAAGGCCTCTTCTAAAACAGAAATGGAACGAGCATGGATAAGAAATTCCCAACATTTCCTCACTCTTCACTCTTTGACAGTGGTTATGGGTAGTCAGACGTTCAAAAATCTGACAACCAATCTTCAACCCAGAGGTACCGTGTTACCCAGTAACTGGGTTGTGGAGGTCAGATAGGCAGTCACTCCATGTTAAATACTGGTATTCAACTGCCTTCGGTGAGACTGGAAGCCGACCCCAACATAGTTGGAAAAAGCTAGGTAGATGATGATTATTCATGTTGCAGAAAAAAAATTTATACGAGTAGCACTGTGTGACCTAAACCAGCAATTAAGTCACGCTTCTCTGTGACTTATGTAGTCCATGTTTACACAAAAAAGCTTGACTTAAGTTTAAGTCGCACGAGCTATAAAATAGTATACGATACGTGTGACTAAAGTAGTCTATTGACGCACGGCGTTTAGCAAAAAACTTGAGAGGTGTCAAGGGACACCCGGATGGAACGAAGTTCCTTTCGATTAATTAGTGAATGAATTGTAATAATTTTTTTTTTAAGTTATAATAATATTTTTTTTATTATTAACAAATAAAAAAACACAGACAACAAAAAACTGGCTTGCTTTCTATAAGAGAGAGAGAGAGACAGACAGAGAAACACGCGCACGCCGCATGGCTTACAATACAACTATAGCAAAAAGTGTCGTTCCAACTTTTGGTCTTAATTTTTTCCGTCTAGCCCCCTTTCGCAACGCGCGATAAGGAACTTCGTTCCAAAATGGACTAGTTAAGTCACACGCATCCTAACAAAGTTGGGCAACAGTCGCTAATGCTCGTAGTACACGAGCATTAGCGATTGTTGCCCAACTTTGTTTACCAATGCGAGCTGGGCTTTATTTTAGTTATTTTCAGTATTGATGTGTCGATCGCATGTGCTCGCGTAGTGTTGTGCTAAGACTCCGTTGTAAAGTAATGATTGCGTGTTTTTATCGGTTTTATATGTACGTCGTTTATTTAGTAGCTGTTTGAGTTGACCTTGTGTTTGAAATTAGCTTTTGTTAGTGTTTGCAAATACTTCAAAGGTCTTTCGAAGTTATGCGTATCTCCATAATAGGTAAGTCTGGAAGTAGAAAAGTTATGACAGTACCAAAGTGTCTCACTAAAACTTCGACGTCCATCTGTTCCAAACAATATAAAACGTGCCTTTAAAAAAGTTATCTAAAAATTTTAAAAATCTTATAAAGTTAAATGTACCGAGAGTGGTTTATCATAATATCGGCTAAGTATACGAGTATGTACAGTCAACAAAAGAGATAAGTATGCTGGGTAGTCGGATATAGTTGAAGTTTAGTAAGAAACGGATTGATATTTTCGGATAACATTTTATTTAATTAATAGAAAACAAACAGTTCATTTACCGTGCCTCGGAAAACACGTAAAGCCGTTGGTCCCGGCTGTCATTCGTGGATTTTTGACAGTCGTTACGGGTAATCAGAAGCCCGAAAGTCTGACAACCAGTCTTACCAAGGGGTATCGTATTACCCAGTAACTGGGTTGTGGAGGTCAGATAGGCAGTCGCTCCATGTAAAATACTGGTATTCAGTTGCATCCGGTTAGACTGGAAGCCGACCCCAACATAGTTGGGAAAAGGCTAGGCAGATGATGAAACAGTTCATTTACCAAACTTTTCATTCGAATAAACATCCATCGGTTTCTTACTAAACTTCAACTATATCCAACGACCCTGCATACTTATGTCTTTTGTTGACTTGACGGCTAAGCTAATGGTGCCATCTAAGGGTAAATTACATGCCAAAGATGCCTTACCTCGCGGTCGCGGTTTAGCTTGCTATGTCAATGTCACCTCTATGTAAAACAAATGCTTGCTAATAGACACATACGCACATGCCAGGCATAGAGGCTAACCCCCCAAACAGCCCGCGATGTATCGCAGTGAGATGTAGAATTGGTTTTACATGGCAATCTTCGGCATTTAATTACCATAAGTATAAAAAAAAAAGTTGTACCCCACACTAGGAATTACTCCTGTACCATGGGTGCGTTTACAAACATTTAAACTCACATACACAAACAGCCAGACCCGGAACAACTACCTGTAGGCAACACAAATATTTGTTCCATGTGGGAATCGAACCCGCGACACGCAGCGCAGCAGTCGATCGCTCAGCCACTGCGCCAACCGTGTCGTCAAAAGTTTGTTACGAAGTAACTCGAATCGCCGAAGAGGTTGGATGAGAGAGAGTGACACTGGCTGGTAACAATTACTCTAGCAGAGCATCGCGTCGATGGTTGCGTGGCGGCTGTCTTTTGATGACGAGAGGATGATGTCATGGGAGCCGCTGTCGTACCACGTCCACGACGGACTGCGATATTCCGGCACAATCCTGATGATATTTAAGCTGCTGAACTACTAATACGAAGTCCACTAAAGGGGGTCTACCCTTTAAGTCGAAGGACTTAGAGAGTAGACCCCCTTTTTTTTTTTTTTTTTTTTTTTTTTTTTTGAGGATGGGAAATCATCAAATGACCCCTCCCGCTCTGGGTGGAGCAGAAGGGAGTGTCAGACTTTTACTGACTAAAACCCACCCGTGTTCCTTCCTTAGCCCTTTATGTTCCAGGGCAGCGGTAAACCCTTTCGGATGGTCCCGCTACCCTGGCAGGCTTCGGCCCTATGGGGCCCCGGGCCGGGCACGTACACGCCGTCCGGCACGGGCCTAGTCCTGATCGGACGGAGAGCTACCCATTACTCTCCGCCCGCAGGCCCGCGCCTACGGTGGCCGGGAGTCGTCACGCGGGTCCTGACGCCCGGAGCGTCTCCCGCGGCGGCTGAGGCGTGAGGTGCGCAAAGTGCGTTCCCTCGCCCACCCCGCCACCTCCTTCGCTAGCATGACTGCTTCGCAGAAGGAGGTGACTGCCTCCCACTCCCTCTCGCCCCGGACCATGGCTTGAACCAGGGCCGGACGCGAGAGGTCGCCGCCACTGCCAATCGCCTCTACGAGGACACGGCGGTGCTCTGCCCAAGCAGGGCAGACCTCCACTGTATGCTCCACCGTGTCCTCTGGGCGATCCTGACAGTGGTGACACCCGGGCGTCTCCTCCCGCCTGATGATGTGCAGGAACCTCCCGAAACATCCGTGTCCGGAGAGGACCTGCGTCAGGCGGTAGGTGAGAACGCCGTGACGTCTCTCTAGCCACTCCTCAAAGAGAGAGACGTCACGGCGTTTGAGGAGTGGCTAGAGACAGACCCCCTTAAGTGGACTCAAGTACTTGATTCGTCAAAACAAGTGTCTAATTCAATTTTTTGGATGGGCAATAACAGCTGTCAAGTCGTGTTGTCAGTTATTCTTTCTTCGGGACCCGAACTAATGTTATGTCCGAAGGTGATACGGAGTAGTACTTAATCTACCGTAATTTCGGCCGAAATTATGGATTTCCAGCTTAGAGATTAGACCCCAGGTTAAAGGCTACCCTGCGCCGTTATACTGAAATCTTTAAAAAAAAACACTATTTTCTAGCTCCATTTATTTAAGTTATTCTGTCCGATACGAACCTTCTAAATAATTGTGATTAAATTCCATAGTCGATGTAATACACTTTCTCCAATGCATTCATTTATAAGGTACTAATATTTTAGGACCCAAATGACCTTCAATAATATTCTATTTACTTCGAGGAGAAAACAATAGAAGGTAATGTTAGCGATATAGATAAAAGGATTGAGATTTATGGAAATCTTTTCATACCTTAGTAGCTCGTAAAGCCTCGTTTAGATTCAAGGTGCCTTAATTCTATTTGTATTTTAGTTAAGGTGAATTCTTCAATGTAGCCCGCGATATTCTTCTTACGGCAAATTATTATCAATTTGATAATATCATCATCGGGAAAGGAGTTCCTGGAAGGACTTGGGAAGGCCTTTGCTCATCAGTGGGCCAGTACAGGCTAAACAAAAAAAAAACTTCATCATCTGCCTAGCGTTTTCAAAAATATGTTTGGGTCGGCTTCCAGTCTAACCGGAAGCAGCTGAATTCCTACCTTACAAAAAAAACTGTGCCCCGACTACGAAAAAATTAAAGTGATCTAAAAAGTAAGTACGAAACAAGAAAATATTTCAGACAGAAATCAAGTCATTCGAAGAAAAATGGTCAAGGTAAAGCCGTGGTTGCATGCCATTATAATTTTGTAGTTGTTTCTGGCACCAACGTGGTATACAGGCGTGCGAACACGCTATACCTTAATCATTTTTATACCAGTCTTGATTTCAGAACACACGTAAATACAAACAAACTTACATATGTACATATTATACATACATGGGCCTGTAGCTAAATAATAACAGCTTCACTCGCCGATCGAAGGGTAAGCTACGTTTGCCGCGGTTGGTCTGTGGATGGGTATCCATCTTTACATACCGAGACCCCTCCGTGCATCGGAAAGCAAGTTAAGCCGTTGGGCCCGGCTGGCATTCGTGGAATTTTGACAGTCGTTACGCGTTGTCAGAACCCCGAAATTGTGACAACCAGCCTTACCAAGGGGTATCGTATTACTCAGTAACTGGGTTGTGGAGGTCAGATAGGCAGTTGCTTCATGTAAAATACTGGTGGGCAACTGCATCCGGTTAGACTGGAAGCCGACCCCAACATAGTTGGGAAAAGGCTAGGCAGATGATGACATACATACAACAAAGACTGCTAAAATCACAACCTTTCCTTAAACTAAACTAAAAGGAAAATGTATAAGGAAATGACACCACAAGCCGTCGATACAAAAGGTCACCGACCGAAGGGGATAAGCTCATAAACTAACTTTACGACCGAACGTACAGACAACATTGATGCTGTCGCATATTACTGCGACCATTCAGTTTTATATTCTATACACATAAGGAAATCAATAGAAAACTCGTGCTAGGAATATTAAGGGATGATTGGGGTATGAAATGGCTGTCAGACACAATAATGAAGACAGGTATGACAATATTATAAGGGCGAGAATTCCGGAACAAAAGCTCACGAAAATTACGACTTCGGGGCTTCAGACGCCCTAGCAAAAACGCGTGCAGTAAACGTAACGTATATTCGAACAAAAATTAAAATCAAAAGGATATAACTCTTGGATATTAAATTAAATACAACGTACCGAATAATTTAGTGGTCAGAAAACATTTTGCTCAGCTCAAAATGAAATCATAAAGATTTCAGAAGGCATTCAATTCATAAAAACAAACAATGTAGCAATTTCTTTTCTTTTTTTTTCGGTGTTCTGTTGATCAGAAATTCATTTTCGAGTCAAGTTTTTTCAAGTCAAGTTACGATGTCACCTTCAAGTACCTTTTTTATGCTTTTACAATTAAAACAAAGGGTAACATAATGGTTTTATTACACAAAGAACAAAAAAGTAACTATTTTTAACTGACTTCTAAAAAAGGAGGAGGTTCTCAATTCGGATGTTTGTTTTTTTTTTTTTAATGTTTGTTTGCGCATAACTCCGTCGCTTGCCAACCGATTTGAAAAATTCTTTTTTTGTTGGAAAGGGTATACTTCCCAAATGGTCCCATAGAATTTCATCAAAAACGGTTCAGTAGTTTGGTTTTTAAACCAAAATTACTGGTAAAAATTACAGCTTAAAAGTGAATAATAAAAACTTTTTTGCAAAAAAAACAACCGACTTCCAAAAACGACACTACAAAGTGAAAAATTACTTTAATTTCGGAAGTCGGTGGCAAACAACGAAAATCCAACGACACCGACTTCCGAAATTAAGGTTATTTTTCACTTTGTAGTGTCGTTTTTGGCAGTCCGTTGTTTTTTTTTTGCAAAAAAGTTTTTATTTAGCCTCCAGTTTTGAACCAACCTGTTTTTGATCTTGCGAGTATCATATTAAAATCTGTTTTCAATTAACATATTCAATTTATTCCCCAAAAGCATAGGCAGAGGTACAACGTCACACCCATATTTCGGTAGTTATGCTAATTCTTTTTTTCTTTTTAATAAAACGTTGCCCCACACTAGGAATTTCTCCTGTATCGTGGGTGCGATTACAAACATTTAAACTCACATACACAAACAGCCAGACCCGGAACAACTACTTGTAGGCCATACAAATATTAGTTCCGTGCGGGAATCGAACCCGCGACACGCAGCGCAGCAGTCAATCGCTAAACCACTGCGCCAACCGTGCCGCCAAAATTATGTCCCTATTATTTTAAACTCATCATCTGCCTAGCCTTTTCCCAACTATGTTGGGGTCGGCTTCCAGTCTAACCGAATGCAGCTGAATACCAGTATTTTACATAGAGCGACTGCCTATCTGACCTCCACAACCCAGTTACTGGGTAATACGATACCCCTTTGTAAGACTGGTTGTCAGACTTTCGGGCTCCTGACAACCCGTAACTACTAAACCCGTTTTTGAAATATTTCCTTAAAAAAAAATTATTTCCCGTAATAAAATTGTCACTGAAAAAGATTTCACGCCATTTTTCTTAAAGATATAACGGGATATATTATATCGGGATGAAAGAAAAAGTTCAGTGCGGAGAACGAATTGGGTCAGTGACCCGAACCCTTCACTCGGTGTAATAGAAGGCTTGTAGTCCTATAGCATGTGTATGTATATCTTTGCAGTCTTTGAAGGGTTGCACGCACAAGACAATACAGCGATTGATAAGGGTAAACAAGAGATATTAGGCGCCTTCCTCACCGTATCGGCGCGTTGTCGTTTCGGTACAGATTCTTTACCGAGCGCATACACACGTCTCTATACCGAGTACTACCGAACCATTCGGCTGTATTCGGTACAGAAACGAAAACAAAACGATCCGGTGACGAAGGCGCCTTACTGTGCTGCCGGGGAGCTTGTTGCGCCGCTTATTCTTCCCAGCTCAAGAAAGCAAGAAAGATAAATGCGTTTATTGGCATTACAGAAAAAATAAAACACTTATAAACTATAAAAAAAACAGAAAACAAAGATTATAATGCCAAAAGAGCTGCCGTTCAGCATAATGTCAGATGACAACATGAAGTTTGTAACACCTGACGCATTTTCAGCTAAAAGTACTGGGAAGTACTGGTTACTGGATAATTGTTTTTATGACATTGGTGAATATATGGAATATTGTACAAATCCAAGATGACATGTACATAATTTTGACATTGGTTTTAAATTAACGACTAACTAATTATAATAATTCGTATTGGACATATTTTCAATCATTAAATCTTATAATTAATTGTACTTAGTTATATAAAGTGACATTTTAATATTTGTACACCATATGTTATGGTAGAATGTATAAAACCTAAAAAAAAAAATTTAACACCATACTATTTAAGACTACATTCTTACAAGTAAATAAATTCTATTCTATTCTAGAAGTCGTGAATGGCGGCCGTTTTGGGGGAGTCTTATGTAATTTTGACGTTCAAAAAATCCTGACTCTCAGCCTAATTTGAATAAATGACTTTTGATTTTGTACGTAGGACAAAGTCTTGTCCGTCGTGTCGAAGGCACGACAGCTACGATCAACAATAGCACTGGAGAAATTCCTATAGTGGGGCAACGTAAAAAAAAAAAATATAAACCTTAACTACTTCCAAACTTAAAGGTTATTGTCGGTTGCAATATATTTACTACTTTGATTGAAAAGTAAACGTATTTTTTCAATAAGAACAAAAATATTTATGGAAAGCACCACTATTGTTGATCAAAGCACGACAGTGTATTCAATTTTGTTGTCCCAAAAGTTCGCCACTTCCACGTCATCTTCGGTTATGGCTGCATTTTTCGGGGCACACACAGGGCTGGATAAGAGAGTTGGGACATTATTGGCGCCACAGCTACAACTAAAAGTAGGAACGATTCACAGCTACAACTAAAAGTAGAAACGATTCACAGCTACAACTAAAAGTAGGAACGATTATTTTCTTACCACTATTTTTTTTGCCAACTGTATGTAGGGCGGTTGGTTTCAAAAGCATACAAATCGACAATACAATCGACCTGTGTGTCAATATTATATATATTCGCAAAAGTTACATTAAATGTAATAAGTTATTTAGATGTAGGTTAAGATTTAGGATATTGTATGTAATTTTATAGGATGTAGATTAAGGATTTAGCATGTAAGGCCTCGCTATGGCATTGGATCGCTGATAATGCTGTAATGGTAGTTGTAGGTAAGATTTGAATAAATAAATAAATATGATGTCAAACTCAACTACTCAACTAAAAAAAAGTAAAATGCCAGCACGCGAACTAAACTTACTTTCTATAAGACTGATAATTTTCTGACAAAAGGCCATAAAACCTACGACAACAAACCTATTCTGCGTTCGCAATCTTGTTTCCAAAAAAGAAAACATGTTTGTTTGGAATTTGGAAAAATAACTGTATTTTTTTTCCTTTAGCTTATATTGTCCTACCGCTGGGCAAAGGCCTCCCCCATATTCTTCTACCTTTCCTTGTACTGTGCCTTCTCCGTCCAATCGGTTAGGAACGAGTCCAAATCGTCACGCCAGCGTTTCTTAGCAACTGTAATACTTACACATAAAGTTCAATTTGCGCTACAACTTTAAAAAATTGATGTGATCGTAAAAATATTTTTACGCGCCTTAAAATGGCTTTGAAAAGAAGACAAAGGCTCCAGTATAAATGATGTTGAAATTAAAATTACTCATCCAAGTTTTTTCAGGCATCTTTTGTTATTTTCCGGGTCTTGTTATTAATGAAACAAAGTTCAAATGAAAAAGTGACAATGGCGTTTAAATAGTTGTAGGTACATTTTTTATGTTTAAACATTATTTTTAAATTTTTAACATATATTATTTTTGTTACATAATAGCATCTCATCCTTTGACATAAATATTAATTAATCCTACTTATATTACGAGTATAATGTGAAAGTTTGTATATTTATTACTCAATCATGCAAAAACGGCTCAAATAGGGCTCAATCGATTTAGGGCTGATTTCTCAATAGTCGGATAATTTTTATGTGAGATATAAATATTGCGGTTTGACAGCTTTTGTATAGAATGTCAAACTGTCAGATTTATTCTTTAAATAAAAGTTATCTGACTATTGAAAAATCAGCCCTTAGATAAAATTCGTCTATAACCTTGTTTAACATAGGTACCTACGTTTTATCCCGGTAGTACGTACTCGTGGGATAATTTCCGACCTTTCCGCGGACGAAGCCACGTCCTCAAGCTAGTATTAAAACGAGCCACTGAAAAACGGATTATTAAGTCAAAAGTAACTTAACAAGTATTCCAAATTGAATTTTGCCGCGCATTAAGACTGGCCGAATGTAAATCATCGAAGAATAATTCCGTTCGAAATTCAATTTAGTATGATAAGAACTGACAGTGGAAAATCAGGAGCGCGGCCATTTAATAAAAGAATAAAATTATATTATATTGATGTTGAAAATAGAGTTCCGTAAAAGCTTTGTAACAGCTACCCAATTAGAGGTGTGGTCTATCGCTGCGGCTCCCTAGGGCAATAATAAAATACAGAATAATAACGTTACTGAGTATAATGAGGTTGAAATAATGTTTTTGGTGAACACGATACGTATTTTTCGTCTGCTTTTAACGTAAAATAATATCCTACACGCAAATGTAGGAAAAGGTTTTTTCTTTTAGTGTTAGAATAAGAATATTTATAATAGCTCTTACACATACGATAGATATAAAAGAAAGAAAAAGTATTTATTGTGACTCGTACAAGAAGATCACAAATTAAACTAAACAGTAAAAAATAAAAAAAACCAAATTATATAAAAAAGTAACAAAACTTAAAAGTAACATACCTAACATGTGTATCACACGGCTTAAAAGAATCAAGTACCTACATATGTACCAGCAAATCATAATGTCATCAATCATCGCCATCCCTTCATAAAAAAAAATCCTTCTCAAAATACTATCCACATACAATACAAACTCATGCCTTCCTCCCATGGGGGTTGGCAGAAACATCAAAACGCCACCTGCTACGATCCTTGCATACCCTTTTCCTTCGCTAATCATACACGTACGCCGGTTGCGAGTACTATACACGTGACCTTTCTGAAGAACATCACCAATAGGGTCACTATATCTATGTCTCTTCTAGGGCGTCCCCTCCCGGGGTATCCACTGACATCTGCCTTGTAGATACCGTTTGTTAGTCGTCTTTCATTCACCCTTTACACATGAGCAAACCATTTTAGCATACTCTTTTTATATCACTATTTTATGTCACTACATATTTTTGTAAACCGCAACGTCAAAAACCATCTCCGCTGGCTTTCACCTTTGCCAAAGGATAAGTATTGCCATACAACGTGGCAATTCCGCCAGTCTCTTGGGTACAGACGCCAGCACATCAAGCTACTACAATCTGTCAAATTTCTTTAATAGATTTTCATCTTTATGTCTGAAGCGTTAAGGTTCAAGTTCGATTGGGAAAATGTGACAGTTTTGGGTGGCTTGATGTGCTGGCGTCTGTACATTACCAGTCGATAGCTATGCGGAGGAATATTTCAATGCCATATAGTAGTTTGTTAATAGTTTTAATTAGGTTAGGATATTATATTTTTATTTCAATGGTTTATTTATTTATATAAACTTTTCGCACACAAAAGAGGTACAAAGGCGTATTAATGCCTGAGGCATTCTCTACCAGTCGACCAAGGGTGGGGAAGAGATTAGATGACAGGTGCTTTGGTTGAGAGGGACAATGTTATCAAACGATTCAAAACTACGTTTATTTAGTATCAGCTGCGCCCCGCGGTTTCACTCGCGTAAGTTCCGATCCCGTGGGAATATCGGGATAAAAAGTATCCTATCTTTTTTATTTTATTTTAATTTTCTTCTATACAAACCTTGTCCTGACAATAACAAATAAAAAAAACAAGAATTATCAATTTGGTGCAGTCGATCGGAAGTTATAATACATACATTTCGGTGATTCATTTTATTTATATAGATTAGAAATTTATCCAGTCAGCGTACACCATAGATAAATAAAAATCGTCCTACATCTCCGCCAAAATATAACTGAAATTTAGTCCTTAAATACTTAAACACTAAAGCATAATGAATGCGTATTACTTCAAAGAGCCGGCCGACATCCATTTTACATTTTAGGATTACCACAGAATTAGGTCCACATCGCGGTGCATACAGTATGAAACGGACCCGGGAATAATATCTGCACAGACCCGCTTATTATGGATCTGCTTATTATTAAATTACTAGCTTTTGCCCGTGACTTCGTTCGCGTGGAATAGTGACTTCCGGCAGATTTTTGGTTTTACCCAAATAGGGTAAGACTTGGTAATACGCCCTACTTTTTAAAAAATAGTAATAAAAAATAAATCTTACAAGATATAATCAAACTTTTTATTTTGGAACAATATTTAGTCTTTTGACAATAATGGCACAAGTGGTAATCTTAATAGGAACTAAGGATAAAATAATATTCATATTTATTTTAAATCTAAGGTGGGGCGTTTTATAATGTGGTCATTGGGTAATACGACTCACTCTTATTATAAAATGCCCCAGTGTATTAATCATATATTTTTTCACATGTTTAACTAAATTAACAATCGTTTTGGCAAAAACTAACTCTTAAATCTAAATTAAAATGATATGAGGCACTTTGTCAGTCTCTTTCGAATCAGACTTTTTATTAAATAAACATATTATGAATAAAACTTAATTTGTACCTATATCAACTAAATAGATTATTATAAAGAAAAACAAAATAAAAGATAAACAACTATTGGTAAACGACACGATAACATAAAATAACATTCGACTTCCGTTTTAGATTCAATCAGTCTTATAAGTTTTCATTTGGCAATCATCTTAAAATTAAACAATAAAGACTTACACTCTATTTTTGTTAACAGCTTCCTTTTTGGCTTTCCGTCCACAACGATTACACATTGGATTATACATAGTGCAAAACTCATGCAACCATGTTAAACAAGACGGGCATTGAATCCAGTCTTCAGTGGATTGTGTGTCATAATAATTTTCTGTGCATTCAACGCATCTGTTAATGTCGTCGTGTTCGTCTGAGATTTCTTCTTCAGAAGTATCTACCCTAACCTCGTTATCATCATTGCTTTCAGAAGACGATGACCAGCTTACTTTTTTCTTAATCTTATTCTTATTTCTGACAGGACCTTTCTTTGGCTTCTTTATACCCCCATTTTGTTTCTTTTTTACACCATCTTTTTCTTTCACTGTTTTAATTATTTTTGCTGTCTTAGCCTGCTTCAATTTTCCAGCTGCTGGTTTCTTTTTATCAGCAATTACTTTCCGTTTCTCTATATTTTCATCAGAAGTTAAAATAACAGCTGTTTGTTTTCTCTTAGATAATACTACTGGAAGTTTAGGCACTGGATGGATTTCATTCAAAACTTTGGATGGTGTTGCTTCAGACTCAGTAGATCCTATTTGCTTTTCAGGGGTTTGTTCAATCAAATCAATAAGATTAGATTTCTCAATAGTCAGACCCGCCTCACTCTCGAGACGACATTGTACCGGATACTTTTGTGGTGTTTTTGGCAATATGATATTCATTTGGTCAAACTCTTCTGCCACAGGTGCATCTTGCACAGGCAATGAATGTTCAGTTACTACTTCCATCAAACTATCTTCGTAATTTGGATTAGGTAGATGTAGTCCTGAAGGACCTGGCTCAGGTTGGAACTCAGTCACAACGACAGGTGGTGATCCTAATGTCCTGGGCTCTAAATCATTTACGACCTGCTGCGGTGATGAATGGATTGTATCAAAGGCAATTAGTTCACTATCGTCATATTCATGAAGTAATGACAGAGACTCTCTTGACGTCCCATCCTCATCTTCAACAACTAAATTTTGGTCTCGCAGTGAATCAGATAGTGAAAAATAGTGATCAGGAATGGCACTCGGATCAAAAGGAAAAATTCCACATGATTTTAAAGCTGACACACCGTTGGAAACAGTGGCAGCTTTGCCCCACGCTCGTCCTATTAACTTAGACACGTCATAGCGTGTCAACTTCTTCTCTTTGTTCCTGACCATCCATGTCTTCGCTTCCTGGGCAAAGTACACCTTCAATGGTCTGAAGAAGGCTCTATCAAGAGGCTGCAGAGCATGCGTAGTGTGACTTGGTAGGCACAAAAGAATAACATCATTTTCTTTAGCCACTTCCAGCAGGCGAATATTGTTACTGTGCGAGCTGTGACCATCTAATATTAACAATGTTTTTCGAGGACTCTTGTGACGCAAAAACACTTCTTCAAACCATTGCATGAAGAGATCTGTATTTATATAAGAAGACTTTTTGTTCATGAAAACCTGTGATCCTGGAGGAAGACCTTCGGAAAATTGTGGTTTGCTGTAAGTACCCTTGTAGATTAAAACAGGGGGAAGGAAGTTACCTTGAGCATTACAACAAGCAATCACCGTTACGTTTTCACCCTTTTCAGAGCTAGTGAGCGTATAGACATCTTTGGCTCCCTTTGTGGCAATTACTCTTCCTGGCTTATTGTTCACCTGTATGCCGGACTCGTCCATGTTGAAAATATCTTCGGGGTGATTTGCAAAATCATTTTCTTCGTAGATTTTGGCTAATAAATCAAAAAAATCCTGTACATCTTTTCTATTAACTCCATAAGCTCGAGCAAGTGACAAGCCTTCTGATTTTCTTTGACTTAATTCTGAGTTGCGAGCCATGAATCCCGAAAACCATACATTTCCAGCTGATTCTGAACTTGCTGAAAATGGGTTTTTAACATTAAGTTTCTTAGCTAGTTGAAATGCCATTTCTTTTACATCTTTTCTGTCAGGGGCAAATCCAACTTTTTCCAATTTCTTTATATGGCCAACCAGTTTTTTTTCATATTCTACAGAAAATACTGGTTTGCGTCCTAGAGGGCCCTTTGATTTTCCTGATAAAATGTGTCTTCTTAGAGTTCGAGACGGTATGCCAAAGTTTCTGGATGCCTCATTAACACCCATTACTTTGCTTAGGACACTACGCATGGCTTTGTCTAAGTCGTCCGCACTCCATGATGCTCGTAGTGTCTTTCTTTCATACTTCCGAGACATTATCTGTAATAATAACACGCAACAAGGTACTTTAACACAGTTCAAATATTGGGGCGTTTTAAACAACTAGCTTAGGGGCTTATTGTCAAATTCGATTTTCAATATGCCCCACTGAGATCAAAACACAAGATTCAAGGTTATAACGTTCGAAAAAATAAAAAGAGAAAGGTAATTTTATCTATTTTACGATAGTGTGGGTCATTTTAACACAAAATATAAAAGTATCAATGTACATGAATTTCTTGGAAACTCACCACAAATTGTTTCACGCCAATAAAACCAGATTTTGCAATATTTTTTAAACGGACATCGCAAACTACGTGCACGCGTCGGCCATGTTGTCCGGCTACTAGTGGCTCCCCGCGCGTCTAGTTACGAGCGGCGTGGCTTTGTTAGTGTGAGTGCTTGAGTGGTGGGGCGTTTTGTCACTTAGGGCGTATTACCAAGTTCTACCCTAGTTCTTACTATTTATTTACATTTTTCCGATGAATTTTCATGCCGACTCTTGACCAATAGATGGCGCTGTATGTCCGGAATAAATTTTATTTTTTATTTTATTTTTTGTAATAAAAACTACCCTAT
Organism: Apamea sordens; assembly: GCA_945859715.1. NCBI lineage: Eukaryota > Metazoa > Arthropoda > Insecta > Lepidoptera > Noctuidae > Apamea > Apamea sordens. The sequence continues at coordinate 17,643,356 of OX244001.1, forward strand.
GTCCATTCTCAAGTTCCAAACTATGTCTGTACCAAATTTCACACAAATCGGTTCAGTAGTTTAGGCGTGAAGCAAAGACAGACAGACAGACAGACAGAGTTACTTTCGCATTTATAATATTAGTTTGGATTTCTGAAAGACTGGGTAATGTCGAGGCTAACTTAATCCTTGGTATGTTAATTTTAAGTTTTATTATGAATGGAGGTCAGCGTTGGGGTCTATGTCTAAACTAAAATGAACCTTATTATTAGGTACCTAATGGTATTCGTGGATGGCGTTGTTCGAGGTATCGACGCGGTGTGAAATGGTGTGTGGTATTACTCAGCAAACCCGCACGACTCCCTTTCTTATTTAATGGACTGTAGGTTGGTTTGATTGCCAGGAGATGAGGTATAGGAAGAACGATAAATTAAATGTACTTGTTACCTTGAATACGAATTTGGAGACTGTTTTATTTTATTTCCACTGAAAGATGCAGTGTCAAACCGCTGACAAACGATCCGTCAAAATGACAGTAGTACAATGTTACAATGTGTGAATATTAACTCCAACAGGCGTAAACGGCAACTGCAATAAAAGTAGTTAAAAAGTGTGGCCAATCTCTAGAACCACACATTTATTTATCCTCACACTGGCACGCCATACGGCAATTACACCGATGGAGCAACATGGCCCAACTTGTTCGGCAAACATTGGCCCAACAACAGAACTGTAAATAAAAACATTGACTTGTTTAGTTAGTTAGTTATTCTGTACAAATTGTTGACTTTAATTAAGGAAAACAAGTTCGTGAAGACAGTTCATTAATTTGTTGCCCTTTTGTATTCATTATTTTGTTTGATATGAGAATTGTATGGGATAGTAGGAAACCCTTTCTTAACTGTGGGAGTCCAATAGGGTTTAGGAAAGGACGATCCTGGGAAAAATAGGGGACACAATTCAATTAAAAATCCATAGTGTCTGTAATTAACTGCGGCCTTCACAAGGTCGTCGGTCCACCTTGTAGGAAGCCTTCCAACGCTACGTCTTCCGGTACGCGGTCGCCAGTCCAGAACCTTTCGGCCCCATCGGCCATCTATTCTGCGAGCAATGTGCCCTGCCCACTGCCACTTAAGTCTGGCAATTCTTCGGGCTACAGGAACCTGTTGGATGCGAGAGGCACAAAACCGGTCGAAGTGAAGGTGCTTGGGGGAGGCCTGTGACCAGCAGTGGATGTCTTTCGGCTGAAATGATGTGTAATTAATATAATTAGTAACACCCACATTTTGCCGGTTATATTTCAGTCCCATCTAACAGGGGACGAGCCTGTGGAGGTATGAGGAACAGGTTGTAAAGTTCACTCATCCTCCATAGAAAAGAGAGGATCCTCCGACCAAACGGGTGTTGCGTCTGGCGAGCAATTGCCCGACAATTTATGTTGGGAAGTTTGTATATATGGTAATTGCGCGGTAAACTCTGCTTGCGAGATGCAGGATTTGCGTGACGTCAGTACGACGCGTTGTCCGCATGTGGCGTTGTAGATATCGCTACAAGCCTATTGCCATCAACCAGGCATAAATCTGGACTGTGGCCTTGAGAAATTCCTGATGGAAAAATCCATCAGGAATGATAGCCGTGGTGGCCCAGTGGTAACGGCCCCGACTTACGAATTGTAGGTCGTAGGTTCGAACCCAGACAGGTGCTTTCCTTTTTGTAAATAATTTAATTAGTGTGTAAGTAGTTTGATAACGAAAAAGCGACTAAACATGTTGATTAGTAATAATAAATGTAGTTTCAGGAATTCAATTCAATTCAAGGATATGAGACTTTTTTTTAACTCTTTCGTCCTATGTTCACTTAATGTTTTTTTTTAATATGTATTTTTATTGTTACAGGTATGTTTCTACATTTTAAATCTTCAATATTTTATGTAAGTACAGAAAAAGAGCAGAGGGAGCAGTGATGGCTCAGTAGTAAAACTTACGAGTTTGTAGGTCGTAGGTTCGAACACAGGCAGGCGCTTTAATTTGCGTAAATAATTTCATCACCATTGCTCTCAAAACGATGAAGGGAAACATCGTGAGAAAACCGCCATGTCCTAGAAACAAAAATTTTAAGACATGTGACATCTACCAACCCGCACTGGGCCCGCGTGGTGGACTACAGCCCACTCTCTCTCGAAGAGATGAGGCCTGTGTCCCAGCAGTGGGAACATTATGTATACTGAAATGGATTTATTTTACGAAGTTATATTTTATTCTGTCAGCTTTCTTGAATAATTCATGAAGGTAAAAATAAAAGCCCGTCGCAAAAGGTTTATCTATTAAAATATTTGAATTAGATGTTTGTCTACTCAAACTCATCATCTAAAAGTAGAAATTAGTATGAGGACCAAAATATACAGACAAAGTTTGTCGAACTTGAGCCAGTGTGTCTAGCTTTTTGGGGCTGGCCTCCAGTCTAACTGGATGGAGCTAAATACCAGAATTTTACATGGAGCGACTGCCTGTCTGACCTCCACAACCAGTACGACTGGTAGCTGGATTTTTGGGATTCTTACTCATAACGACTGTTAAAGAAGATTTACGAATGACAGCCGGGACCAACAGCTTAACGTGTTTACCGAGGCAAGGAGGTTTTCGATATGTAAGACCATCCATTACATGATATCGAAACGCATCCACGAACCGACCGCGGCAAGCTAAGCTCAACATTCGATCAACCCGCTGTTCTTATTTAGCCACGAGCCCCTCAGTAGGTAACTCGAACACGCAGTAATAAATTAAACTAGGATTGTTTTACAAAAAATAATGAGAAAAAACGGCTATAAATTAAACAATCTTATACAGTTAAGGCCAAAAGGCTCGTGAAGTTTTTATTATCGGTACAAATAAAAATGTCACGAACATTTGTGGGCGCGGAAAATCAGAGTTATGACCATATTTTCTGGTCCTCCAGTTCGCGGTCCCTTTTTTGTGCCTATTGTTTTGTGCCTGCAGTTCATTGGTATTTAAGGCTAATGGCCGCTTCGCAAACTATATATTTTACTGAAAAAAAAAAAATTGTTTTAGTTTTCCTGTTAAATCACATGTTTTTGAAATGTTGTAGGTGTGGGAATGTCTCAAAAAGGTTTGTCTCGCTCATAGTGAGTGCCGGAAAATATAAGCAGTACCGTTATAGAATAATGTGTTTTAATATAAAACATATTATGACACTCGGCAATCAGCGAAAGCTTTTTTGTTATCTTTATATCAGTACCTACTTCCAGAGATTATCTTGTACAAACAACCATGCTTATATATAAATATAAATGCGAAACCAACTATGTATGTCTGCCTGTTACTTATCACGCCTTTACAGCTGAATGGATTTCGACGTTTGGCACATAGATGGCCCATGACCTGGATTAGAACAAAGGATATATTTTTATCACGCAATATATTTATATTCTTTTATATATGTATATACTTTGTACATTTCCGTTGAACACATACCAACCTACACACAGGCAAAGCGGCGGGCAAAAGTTATTATTATTACAAGTCTTGTGTCAAAATGTCTATCCATTTATATTACAACTCTAGAACTCAGTTACAAAAAAACGATACATTACGACGTCTATATTAGCTCAGAGTTGCTGAGATTTCTCCGATAAGAGCGTTATCACCCTGACGATTCGCCAGCGTGTTTCCAGCCAGGCGATTTGTGAACGCACTCTCAGCAGGTGCGCTACGCAGCGACGCAGCGACGTATCTCGCTTTCTCTTGCACACTCACATCAATCGCTTTATTATTATTATTTGGGTTAAGTGTTATTATTTGGGTTAGTTTTGTGTATTAAAACTATATAATTATAAAAGTTATATTTAGCAGTCCGAAATCTGGATTTGTGCCCGTTCATGGCAACAGGCTCGTTCCTTATTACATGAAACTTAGACATACATACATAACTTGTGGAATGTCGGTGTACTATAGCCTGGTGTACTGCCTAACCCTCCGAGGACAACAGGCGTGAAAATGTAATGTTATTTACAAGAGAAATATTAGAGCATTTTATGATAAATCTTTATATGCTTGGTTTATAAAAATGGTAGAGGATCGTATCATATTGGTCTTTCTATTCATCATTTCAGCCTAAAGACGTCCACTGCTGGACATATCACTCCCCCAAGCACAGCTCCACATCGACCGGTTTTGTGCTTCTCGCATCCAACGGGTTCTTGCGGCCTTCACAAGGTCGTTGGTCCATCTTATGGGAGACCTTCCAACGCTACGTCTTCCGGTACGCGGCCGCCACTCTCAAATCAAATCTTCAAAAAAAAAAAACAATAAAAAAAAAAAAAACAATTCTTCTTCAATCTCTCTCAAATCTTTTTATTATTATTATATTCAATAACAGCCGCACAGGTCGATCGGTCACGTTAAGCTACGCTTGCCGCGGTTGGTCTGTGGATGGGTGACCATCTTTACATACCGAGACCCTCCGTGCCTTGGAAAGCACGTTAAGCCGTTGGTCCCGGCTGTCATTCGTGGATCTTTGACAGTCGTTACGGGTAGTCAGAAGCCCGAAAGTCTGACAACCAGTCTTACCAAGGGGTATCGTATTACCCAGTAACTGGGTTGTGGAGGTCAGATAGGCAGTCGCTCCATGTAAAATACTGGTATTCAGCTGCATCCGGTTAGACTGGAAGCCGACCCCAACATAGTTGGGAAAAGGCTAGGCAGAAGATTCACCAAGAGTCTTTACTAGAGGAATCATTTGGCTTACCATCCGGAGATAAAACGAGAAATTACATTTGCACTAGACAACTACAAATCATTTGTATTTGTGTTTCAGTAAATAAAATTAACCTGCACTTACACCCTTGAAATACCAAAAAAGTAGCAGTACAGTCAGTGACACAAGTCGATTAAATTTCGCCAAATATTCTTCTTCTTCTTCTTTAGCGTATCGATGGCAATCTAAATGGACTCGGCCCAGAATTCAGTTTCGTGTTTGGCGCCATCACTAGCGTCCATCAGTTCCTGTAACGTGCCGGCTGACAGGACACGTAGTGCATGATAATAAAGTGTCCCATCGCTTGTGGGACAGCACCAAATTTAAACGCCAAGGCGGAGTCGTCTATGAATTTCCACTTGAACAGGTTTTACCCAAACCATTAATTGGAAGTTGTGGCCAGCTTCAGTCTTCTTTGATCATTCGCCAGTGAGTGGGACAACCTTTGTGGCACAAGGATGTTGTCATGCAAAGGGTGTCGTGGGTTGTGTGAGCCGGAAATATGTTTGTTCTTTCGCTAAAAATATTTAATTAAACTAAATCAGAACAGAAGTAAAATTAAAAGAATTAACTCATAGTTAATAAAAGAAATGCTGAAATTCAATGTGTCGGATAATTTTGTGTTTGTTTAGATCATGTGTAAAAGTAGCAGAGTTTATCCACTGTTGTCGCTGACCGTACTTGACGCCATGACACTTCTCCTAATAAACTCTCTCACATAGCTCTTCCACAACCTATTTCCTCAACTTTATTCCCGGATTTATTTTAAAATGTAGAAGGGACTAATTACGCTCATATTAATGAGTTGCCTGTAGCCCAAAATTTGCAGGAAATATACAAAATATTTACTTAGTATTCAATGTAGGCGTATCCGTAGTCATTATGAAATCTAAACACAGTTAATTACTAATTATGTTTACGTTAAAAAAATACTCCGTTAATAATGAGAAACGTTACGTCATAGATTAATAAAACTGCAGAAGCGAAACTCTTGATATAGATTTAATTTTTACTACGTGAGCCGACCAGCTGACATGTCCATGTGACAATTCGAAGACATGTGACATTTACCAACCCGCACTGGGCCCGCGTGGTGGATAACAGCCAACTCTCTCTCAATAAATAATGGAAGTGGCACTTGGTAAAATGTGCTTAACCCATGACTGAACACTACCCCCTGAGATACAGGTTCCCACCTAGTTCAGGGGATAGGGTCAAAACTTCATGGCAACCATCAGAGCCACCACGTTATATTATTGTATACTTATAAAAATATTGTTTGGTTTATTAAAAGTATTTCGAAATGATATTTCTAGAAATTTTAAATATTGTGGTGAGAAATAAACATTTTTTTTTTTTTATTGAAATATACTACTACTACTACTATACTTTGAGTTTGATTTTTTCTCTGTATCTGTAATTACACCGTCAGTTATCATAGTGTGGTGTAATAAAGTTACGGTTTGACGTTTCCAAGAACAGCGGTTGCCGTCACATTACGGAAGCAAAGATGACTGTCATGAAAATGATGGCACTGGGGTTTAACTTTACGATGTCAAAATCGCTCTCTGGGAAAACGCACCAATTTACTTAGTCGTTTCAGTGACGTCATTCGCTGGTAAATCGCTGACAATCTAGGCTGAGAATCAGCACTTTTCGAACGTCAAAATTACAAATACAGTCCCCCAAAACGGGGGCGTTTTGGGGGACTTTACCACTTCCTAGTGCTTTCGCCGGGGAGAAGAAGTGGCGCAACAAACTCCCCAGCAGCACAGCTGCCTGTTCAGTTAGCAACGTTGCTGGACGGCAGATATATGACGATGTCACTTCTATCTTTATGTAAATCTATGGTTCAGTCTTTGAAATATAATCGTTCGTATAATTTAAATGAAAGCTAAACACTCACGCGTAATGAAACTGGATGTTTTGCTTTCCACTCTTGATAAAATAACGTTTAAAGGTACGGGTACACTGTGGGATGGAGTCGCTTTTGATGATTACTAGTTTTATGTTTGAAACATTAAAATGGTAATGAAGTTATAATTATCTTGATTTAAGATAGAGTTTCTATAAGTGGGACTCTATTACTAAGGCTTTGCTTTCCGTCCACCTGTCCGTCTGTCTGTCACAGGGCTATAAAAAAAAACTAGAAAATTGACAAACAGATGATTTATAACCAGGATTAATACATAGGATAATTTTTAATCCGATATTCCCACAGGATCGAAACTTATGCGGGTGAAACCGCGAGGCGCTGCTAGTGTTAAATAAAAACATTTGGTCAAATCAATCAAAATCAGTAAAACCTCTTTCAAGTTATAATTGAATTGTATACAATATCGAAGTATATTCAAATACTTTGACAAGAAAATTGAGTTACACTAACGAATGAAGTAACTTATACAAATAATCATTTATGTCGAGATTAAATAGAACAGTACGTAATACATTAATCTTCATGTCAAAATCCAATTAATTAAGGTCTGCTGAGTTAGTTCACAGATTTAGTAATTTATCAAAATTATGCCGTTTGTAAGCACTAACTTTGTATGAAAATACTGTACGAACATTTACATTTACACCTTCTAATGATTAATGATTCTTTTTAAATTAATGGACCTCTAAAAACTATTCACGCGTCTAATGATGTACACTTTTTTAAATAATTGATCCTCTTTTTAACTTATTGGCAAATGGCCAGAAAGTAAAGAGGATCAATTATTTAGAGGATCAATTACTTACAGTTGGTTGCAGTAATTTGGCCATAATATTAGTAGGACTTCAAACTCGTGCATTTCATTGATATTTTCTAGCTACATAGTTTACTATTCAAACCGCATTTTTTTTGCATAAAAGGTTTCTTAAATACCGTAACGTTCTCTGCGATTGCATAATGTGGCCATACCCTTACCTTTTTAATTGCTTTTTGTTTATAGTTGGGGGCTGCATTATGGGCATTCTTGCAGCACTTAACACTCCTTACGACCTGGGTTGCCATATAACAGGCACTTAATATTTCCCTGGCATTTTACGTCTCTGTTAATAGCTGGCAATTGTTTTAAGAAATAACAAAGTGTGCAGATGGTGTAAAATGGGAAAACTGTGGCAATACTTTTTAGCATCGTAAAACTATACGTTGTGTTGCTGAATAATATGTGTTAAACTAGGTGTTAAAAGAAACTTAAACACAAAATCTACCCATTCTGTAGGTATATCCAACTTACAAAATCAATCAATGTGTCTAGCCCTTTCCCAACTATGTTGGGGTCGGCTTCCAGTCTAACCAGTATTTTACATAGAGGGACTGTCTATCTACGCGTCATGTTCGTAAACGGGCGCCCTCGGTTGAGACTGCTCATCTCTTAACTGCCAGGGCTTATTTTTAATTTTGTATATTATATTGTTTCTTTTTTTCATTGTTCTCAGAATAATGTACCCAGGATTTTGTATTAATATCTTGATTTAAAAGAGTTTCTTGCCCGTTCTTCTCCATAGAGATCTGACTAACTGACTGACTATTTAATTCTGACAATTCAAAAGTGCCTGAAATGGTTTAATTGAAATAAATGATTTGAGTTTGAGTGAGTTTGAGTATGTAAAATAATATAGTACAATAACTGGCACCTAACAGGCTATAAACCTGTCGTATTATCTCTCCTTTTCCTTTTAAATCCATCCAAAGGTTGCCTCTAAAAGCTCGCTTTTAGCGATAAAACCACCCATTGTGTCACCCTATGTAAAATGTCTACATTTATATCTGAGGGGCAATTCTCGTAATTTTAAGAACGTTCACAGTCAGAGGGGCAATTCTCATAATTTTAAGAACTTTCACAGTCTGATCTCAGTCTCTATCTGTTAAAAATACATCAAATTTCCCTAAATTTTGACAAGTTTTTGACATTTGTTTATCGCCGAGATGTCACTGCGACTAGATTTTGAACGTTTTAAATTACGAGAATTGGCCTTCTGATCTCAGTCGCAATCTGTCAAAAATACCTGTAATTTCCCTACATTTTTGACAAGTTTATGACATTGATTGTCACTGAGATGAGATTGCGACTAGATTTTGATCGTTTTTAATTACGGGAATTGGCACTCGGTATTCGTATGGACGGTGAATATGAGACAACCATACAGAGCAACTTAAAAATAAACCCAGGATACCTAATCGTTTAAAATTATTTTGCCAATAAATTTAGACAGTTGGAGAACTTGATGTGTCAGACTGCTACAATGGTTTGGTTGTCTTTGGACTGATTCGCCCTACCCCCTCGTACCAGTATAAAACTGTATCACGAGCGGATAGTCTTCCTCAACCTTAGATCAACAGATTCCAACAAGGTTCCAGTCACAAGTCATCTAGTTATATATTATATAACAAAAAATAATAATAATAAATCATAAAACAAATCAAAGTACAAATCAAATCAATAAAAATAAATAAAATCAATCAAATCATAAGTCAAATATCATCAAATAATAAAGACACAGCGTATCGTATTACCCAGTAACTGGGTTGTGGAGGTCAGATAGGCAGTCGCTCCATGTAAAATACTGGTATTCAGTTGTATCCGGTTAGACTGGAAGCCGACCCCAACATAGTTGGGAAAAGGCTAGGCAGATGATGATGAATAAAGACACAGCGTGTGGGTCAACTTCACTCAGCGGCCATACATCGACTACGCGTTTAATATGCACTGAGAATACTGCTGCGGCTACCGTGGTGTTGTAGTGCGTTAGGGACGTTTGCGGATATTAATGGTTTAGCCGCCATTGTTAGGAATAGATGTTCATCCTTGATGACGCGTTCTCGCGGCAGTACCAACAGTATTCTCAGTGTATTCGTAAATCGGTGGGATTCCTCGATGTTGCGGAGGTGAATGCAGCTCCACGCTGAATTTTAAGTGTATACAGGAAAACTTTAACCAGTGCGCAAACTGTAACCATGAATTCAGCATATGGTTCTAGACTCCCACCGTAGACATTTTTGGTCGGTTATCCAAAAAAAAAAAAACTGTTGTTTCATAGAAAAATGCAATACTAACGCGGTCAAACTGTATGGAACAACTAATATTTTTTATAACGACCGACGTAAAAATTATTTTCGTTAATTTCTTTTCCTGTATGTTAATCCGTGTCTGTAACCTACTAACACTAGAAGTTAAGTAAAACTATCAGTAACCCTATGGACTCCTGTCTGAAATTAAAAAAAAAAACCATTCTAAAGAGTAATCTGTTCTAAAACCATTTAGGTGCGTTGCAACTGATCTAAATCGCTGACTCATTCACAAAACAAGAACCACTTTAAAGCTTGCCACACACGTAACAAATAAATCGTACCCATTTAACTGTGCAAGCCAATCTGTTACATATTCACTGGATCGCGCATGAACGATCGCTGTCAATTTCAATTTCGTTTGTGGTGTGCTTAATACGATGTTCAGGGTAGAATCGGGCATGTGGACTGATTGGCTTCCATGTGGCACAGAATGCTATCTCCTCCGTTCAAACGCATCACTCAATTCAAGGCACAGAATACTCCCTTTCTGTGCCTAGAATTGAGTGATGCGTTTGAACGGAGGAGATAGCAGTTACTTGTAGCTTGTATAGCTGTACGCAGATCCTTTGGCGCGTGAACAAAATCGGAACTAACGCCGCCATCTTGTTTTAGGGTTCCGTATCTTAAAAGAATAAAAAGGAATCCTAATAGAATCACTTCGTTGTCTGTCTGTCTGCCTGTCAGTCTGTCAAGACGCTTTTTCTCAGGAACGCATTGAAGTAGGTATCAAGTTGAAATTATATCAATTACGTAAGTCTATAATGTTCCCCAATGGGGGGGCACAGGCCTCCTCTGGGTGAGAGGGAATGGGCCGTAATCCTCCACGCTACGCGCTACATTATGCTTATGCTACGTAAGTGCACGGTCCCAATAATCAAGTCCCTTAAAAATCAAGCTTCTAAGTCAACGAAATAAAAAATACCTACGGCCATTTATGCGACATATTTTGATACTCACATATAAATAAAAACCTATGGGGTACTTCCTATTGACCTAGAATGATGATATTTGACAAGAAGCAAGATCACACAGTAAAGGAACAGTTCCAAAAATCGTTAATTTGTAAATTAATCACAAAAAAAAAATGCGGATACAAACTTACATTTGCAGTTGGAGAATTGATCGTGACTTATGAAATTTTTTTCAACTACAAAGTAAAGTTTGTTCTTAGGATAAATTCATCCCAACTACGGAACCCGTCATTGTGCGTGGTTTGAAACACACTTATACGGATTTTTCACAAAACATTTACGCAGAATGTTTGTCAACGTCTCTCGAGCGACAAAAGATCTTTGGTGGTGTAGCACTTTGTGTAATAAAGGAAGGGACACAATAGAGGTAATATTGTGGGTTATAGGTCAGAAGGGCAATTCTCATAATTTTAGGAACGTTCACAGTCTGATCTCAGTCTCAATCTGTCAAAAATACTCTGTCTAATTTCCCTACATTATTGACAAGATTATTGACATTTGTTTGTCGAGAGAATGAGACTGCGACTACATTTTGAACGTTTTAAATTACGGGAATTGGCCTTCAGGTTAGTAGTTGTTATGACAGCTGCATAGCCGTTTAGTGTTCACAAAGTGTTATTACGGAGCCTGTAGCCATTTCATTATGATTCCGTATTTTTTTATGAATATACAGGATTATTGGTAAAACAGTTACAACCTTCTAGGACTGTGTTACTAACATCATAAACAACAACCTTTGTGCTATTACTTTTTCAAAAACATAATACATTTATCAAAAACAAACTTTCAAGATTTCGTTGTTCCATCTAACCCCCGCTCCCCTCCGCTGCATGTTGTACTAGACATGGCAGTTTGTTTACCTAACTAGTGCTTACTTTTGCTTCGCGTAGAGCTCGTTAAATTTAGAGCGTTGGATTGTAATATTCTTATTTTTGAATGAAATTCTGACGAATTAAAATCTGATGAATTATTAAAAGTCAGAGAACAAAAGTTGTTGTTTATGATATTAGCCACATAGTCCTATAAGGTCTTTTTTTAAATTTAATCTTTTGTTTTAGGGACTTTTGTTCTTGTAAGAACATGTCAGCCCCGTTAGGTCACATCTATATACAACTTCATAAACAACACGGTTTCAGTACAAGGTAAAGGTATTGATAACAAGACCTCATTGACGCGTGAACATCTTAAATAAAGTGGCGGCAGCAGGTGACGTAGGATTTGCTAGAACTGATGTAAATGTACCAACATCCATCCTAAGAGGTTGTTAGTGTAGTTATAATTTCCGACCTCCACGCGGTCGAAGCTGAAGGCCAATGTCTGAAATAAAAAGATTTTTTTTTTTTTAATACGCTAGTTTGTAATAATTCTTTCTTCATAATTATAATTCAGTGGTCCACTTTAGCCTTGAATCGAAAGAGCTGGAAATCATGGGAACATGCCCAGCAGTGGGCTGATGCAGGCTGACAGTAACAATATAATTTACTGACCGAATTACCTCTACTACTAGTAAGGAAATGATGTCGTCAGAACTCAACTACGTCAGATACTCGTGCCGACCGAATTATTCCAGCCAATATAATTTGCGTCATCATTTTTTATATGAAAACGTTGACTCTCAGAAGTTTAAGTACCCGCGAAGCTCGGTATTCTTCCACTAAATAAACTGAGATAGTAGTCGGGTACTATACTGTTGAGTTAGAGACTTCCAGAATGAGGCACCTGTCCTATTGCCTGCGATTAACGAGAAGCGAACAGAGGTAGCAACTAAAAAACGGGTTGCACTCCGGGAGTGCCGGCAGAAGTGAAAACTTGAATATTAACGTTGTGCATTTTTGATATTTTGGAATGCGGTTTACTCTCGCTCCGTCTTACGAATTTTCGATAAGGTCACGTGTCCTGACGCGAGCTCTGTCTTACGAATTTTCGATCAGGTCACGTGTCCTGACGCGAGTTTAACATTTTTTACCCATCACAAAAAACTCCCTCCGTTTTACGAATTTTCGGTCAGGTCACGTGTCCTGACGCGAGCTTCGTCTTACGGATTTTCGATCAGGTCACGTGTCCTGACGCGAGTTTAACATTTTTTACCCATCACAAAAAACGTGCACAATGCGGCTAAAGAAGTTTTCACTTCAAAAACTAGTAGGCCAGCAGCGATTCCGGAATGTCGAGCGTATGTATGTGTCGCAGGTGGATTGACGAACCCGCTGATTTACAAAACAGCTGCGTTATGTAAAACAACTAAACAACGTTCAGCTGGATAGTCATTGCTATACATTTAACAAAACTATTACCGACGTTTAGGCGTAATGCAGAATTATCTGTAGTCACAATAAGCGTTAGATGTGGCTTCTAATACCGCATTGGTCGCAGTAACTAAGCTAGGACACCCTGGCCAATTGGTTTAGGTTACGTTAGAACTGTGTATAGGTCAAGTTTTTGACATTGATTGTCGCAGAGATGAGATTGCGACTAGATTTTGAACGTGTTTAATTACGGGAATTTGCATTCTGCATAGCTAGCTATTCACAACCATCCGACAAGCTATCGTATCGAAAATGACACATTGCGATAACCTGATTTAGCAAACAGCTGTTGGTCTATTTGATAATTGCCAATTTTTGGAAAGAAGCTCCTTATCGCGCGTTGCGAAAGGGGGCTAGACGGAAAAAATGAAGACCAAAACTTGGAACGACACTTTTTACTATAGTTGTAAGCCTTGCGGCGTGCGCGTGTTTCTCTGTCTCTCTCTCTCTCTTATAGAAAGCAAGCCAGTTATACTTCGTTCCATCCGGGTGTCCCTTGACACCTCTCAAGTTTTTTTGTTTTGTTTTGGACTTGTCAACAGCGTTTAGAGGACTTTTACGATAACATTGATTGATGTTTGATACGATACGGAGGCGTATCGAGTGGTTGTGAATTGCTATGCTGGTCGATTCCTCATCGGCGGTACAGCCGGTCGATTCTGTAAAAATCTCACCGTGAAAACTCAAGTGAAGTGAGCTTGATGTGAGTTGTCACTTTGTCAGTAGTGTCAATCCCTAGAATTATTTGGAATGACAGCTCACTCCACGCTCACTTCACTTAAGTTTTCACGGTGAGATTTTTACAGAATCGCACTGCAGGTGTCTGAGGTGAGAATATGGAGTGCATTGACCAGACGACAACGAACATCACAAACAACACCACGCCTGGTTTCTCTGAAGACGAAATGTTGATGTAGACGTACAGACACCACATCAAGCTACAACAATCTGTCAAATTTCTTTAGCAGATTTTCAACTTTATCGCTAAAGCATAAGGTTCAAAGTTGATTGGGTAGCTTGATGTACTGGCCATCTGTACCCTTAACCAGAAGCTATAAAGAATTTTATGTGTTCAGGTGTTAAAGGTGGCATTATTTCCAACTATGCTTCGATGGTTTGGTCTTGTTAAGAGGATGAATGAAAGGCGAGTAACAAAGGGTATTTAGGTATGTAGGTGGAAACGCTGGGAAGCCTTAGAAGGACATTTATAGTGACCTTATTGGTCATGTTCTTTAAGGTCAGGTCACCTGACCTTTCTCGTTGTACTCGATGAGATGTTTGATCGTAAACGAAGCAAAAGGAGTGTGTACCTGCTACTGTTTTGTAGTTTCTGACTACCCACATAGGAAGAAAGCGTGAGTCTATGTACGTATATTGTAGAAATGTGTTACATCTAATAATAATAATATCCTTGGACATTTCACACAGCGCCATCTAGTCCCAAGCTAAGCAACCTAATGCTTGTGTTATGGTAACAAGATGGCTGATAAACTACTAATATACATTTTTTTTTTGTAAATACATACATATTATAGATAGAAAAACACCCAGACTCGGAACAAATACATGTAGGTCATACAAATAATTGTTCCGTGCGGGAATCGAACCCGCGACACGCAGCGCAGCAGTCAATCGCTTAACCACTGCGCCAACCGTGTCGTCAAATTTCTATCTATTTCCAAAATTTCCAAAGTTCGATGTAAACAAACGACCTAACTATGTGGATACTTCTTTTGCTGTTATTAAATTCCTATTATTCTAAAAATATTATTATACCTACCGACACAAATATACGTCAGGTCATCGTCATATAAATGGGTATTTACACCAGCGACAGAAACTAACAACAACAATCTAATTTAATATAATATTTCCGTAGAAAAATTCTGTTAGGAACGCCAGAATTCCGTAATAAACTTGTCATTCTCATCATAATTCATCTAATATGATACTAGGAAAAATTTATTTTATACATTAAAATAGACGGTATTCGTTTTATAGTTTAAAATTTATCCCCATCATTCTCATCATCAAAGTCAAAGTCATTTATTAAAAGGCACTTTCAAACGTCAAAATATATAACAAAATAGAATTGACTAGCCCCACGGTTTCACCCGCATAGGAATATCGGGATAAAAACATCGGGTATCCTATGTGTTAATCCTGGTTATAAACTATATGTGAGCCAAATTTCATCCAAATCCGTTCGGTAGTTTTTGCGTGAAAGAGTAACAAACATCCATCCATCCTCACAAACTTTCGCGTTTATAATATTAGTACCATTTTAAGCGCCCCCCATTCCAAAAGGTAGTTTCGTACAGGAAACTCGGAGCCTACCATTTGTAGCTTTAATTTTATCGTAGGCAGGCAAGAAACTTGCGTCGTGTAAACGGGACTTTACTCGAAGAAGGAGAGACAAAGTGTCTTAACAATATGAATTTTTCATAAGGATTTTCATTGTAATGACTTTGAAACAACAAGTGAAGTCGGGGTAGACCTTTAGTATCTTCTAATGAATAGAATTATAAGGTTTATTATCAAGTATAATCAGCAAGATAGATAGCAAGGCAGGACTGTTTATAAAGGGCGACCACTTAAGCCACTTGAGATTCGCAGATGACTTAGAACACTAAGTCATCTGCGAATCTCAAGTAGCTGGGACTCTGATAACAACAGTTATCAGAGTCCCAGCTACAGCTCATGATCGGAACTCTACATCTAGCTAGTGTCAAGGTGGGATTGCAAATTAGTGTCACTAAAACTATGGCAATGACAAATAGAGGGAGAAGCTTAATAACAATTAACGGAGAGCCACTTCAATACACATCTATCTGGGGAAGCAAATTAGTTTTAACAGAAAAAATAACGAACTTGAAGTCGAAAGAAAAGTACAACAAACATGGAAAAAATATTGGAGTTTGAAGGAAATCTTTAAAAGTACCATCCAACCATCAAAATGAAAGTTATGAACTCCAGCCCCATGCTTGACGTAAGTACGGATGCCAGACGTGGAAATTCGCCTCAAAACTGAAAAATAAAATTACAACCTGTCAACGGGGACTAGAGCGCAGCATGCTCAAAATAAATAAATTACATAAAATACGACACGCAAAAATAAGGTCAATAACCAAAGCAACAAATGCATTGAACTATGCACAAAAACTCAAGTGGAAATGGGCAGCGCATGTCGCGAGGCTTGAAGATCAGAGATGGACCATAAAAGTGACATTTTAGAAAGGTCCTCCAGGTAAAAGGAGAAGAGGAAGACCGTTGACACGTTGGGAAGAAGAGATTGCAAGGACAGCTGGCACAAGCTGGAAACCGATCGCACAGGACAGAGAGAAATGGGAATCTTTGAAGGGGCCTTTACTCAATATGGGGTTCCTGCAGATATTGATTTAAGAAACTAAAGTTATGTTATTTAGTTAATAGTTAACAAGCAACGCAGTAACGGCAACAAACTAGTTAAGCGTATTATAAATTAATAAGTAATTAATTAATAATCAATAAATTAATAATAACCAATATTAATAATTGTTAATTATCAATATTATAATAAGTATTATGTATGTACAATTTGCAGTGCCCTTACAGTGTTTTAACACTGTGTCATGAAATTTCAATGCATGCCTACTAACCAGTGTTTTACATGCCGTAGCAAAAATAAAAATAAATACATAAATTAGTAATAAGTAAAACAATTTACAGAAAAACTAGATGTGATGTAAATTAATTTAATTAGTTAAGTAACTCAAAACCAATGTAAAGTAAGTAGTAGGAAATAGAAGAGTTACACAATTTGTAATCAATACTCGATTCTGTAAAAATCTCACCGTGAAAAGTTAGGTGAAGTGAGCTGTCAATAGTATCAGTCTGAGTTTTCACGGTGAGATGGTTACAGAATCGCACCGGTGCGGTGCAGTGCGATTCTGTATCCATCTCACCGTGAAAACTTAGGTGAAGTGAGCGTGGAGTGAGCTGTCATTCCAACTAATGCTAGGGATTGACACTATTGACAGCTCACTCTAAGCTCACTTCACCTAACTTATCACGGTGAGATTTTTACAGAATCGATCGGCAGGTATGAGGGTGTAAAGTTTACTTATCCCCTATTGAAAAGGAGGATCCTCCGACCAGGAAGGCAAGCCTCGCGCATCTCGCGTTCGTTGGACAGGTCCACTCAAATCTGTACGGTTCTTTTCTCAAAAGACCATTAATCTGCATGCTCCTCATATGGCCTGACCAAGATTATGTCTGGACTTTAAAAGAGACTGTGATCTCTGAGTTTGTTTTCTTTAAAAGAGACTGTGATCTCTGACTTTCTTCACAGACTAGTCAGTTAGGAAACACCGAACTCATCTAGTTTATTTTTAGTTAGCCTACATTCCCATTGCTGAGCAAAGGCTTCCTCCAAATCTTACCAGGCATCCTTTTCTAGAGCCACCGATCCAAGTCTTGAGGCACAGACGCCAGCACCTCAAGCTACTACATCATCTGCCTAGCCTTTTCCCAACTATGTTGGGGTCTGCTTCCAGTCTAACCGGATGCAGCTGAATACCAGTATTTTACATGGAGCGACTGCCTATCTGACCTCCACAACCCAGTTACTGGGTAATACGATACCCCTTGGTAAGACTGGTTGTCAGACTTTCGGGCTTCTGACGACCCGTAACGACTGCCAAAGATCCACGAATGACAGCCGGGACCAACGGCTTACCGTGCTTTCCGAGACACGGAGGGGTCTCGGTATGTAAAGATGGTCACCCATCCACAGACCAACTGCGGCAAGCGTAGCTTAACCTGACCGATCGACCTGTGCGGCTGTTATTATTTAGCCACGGGCCCCTCAAGCTACTACAAACTGTTAAATTTCTTTAATAGATTTTCAACTTTATCGCTAAAGCATTAAGGTTCAAGGTTGATTGGGAAAAATTTACAGTTTTGGGTAGCTTGACCTGCTGGCGTCTGTACATACATGTCTGGGTCGTCTCGCCACCACATCCTGGGCCAGCCTCGGCGGTGCCGTCCATACTCAGGTACCACGTCCAGCGGTCACTATGCATGCGGCTGACGTGACCCGTCCAATCCTATTTCAGCTTGGCAGCCTTTTTGTCTACATCTTGGATCCCCAGTTTTATCCCATCTACCTAGTTTTAAAAACATTATTTTATTTTGACGTGTAAAAGTGTTTTTTTGAACTAATTTACAGAAATAAACATCATTTATCATTTCCATTCTGCCTTAAATAATGTTTACGAGTTAACCATTCGACTTAACGATACCAGCGATAACAGTTATCGTTAAAGTCACGAACTTAAGTCTATTAATTACGACTAAGCAATCAACGGCCCAGTTAACGGAATCCTAGCATTGTTTCACAATATGGTCGCCGGTTATTAATAGTTTGTTTTCTTTGACTACGGGCTGCGTGTGCGCGGATGAACGCTTTTGAATCGATATGAATCGAAAATCGATGTGTTGTGAATATTTTCATTGGGTATTGAATCTTGTGGTGTTTTTAACTAATTTAGGTGTTGACTCGACATGATTCAGCTCTGGTGAGCGGCAAAATAGACGAATTTTCGGGATAAATAAACCTCATTGGTCTGTCATTTGCGGATCTTTGACAGTCCTTACGGGTAGTCAGAAGCCCGAAAGTCTAACAACCAGTCTTATCAAGGTGTATCGTATCGTATTACCCAGTAACTGGATTGTGGAGGTCAGATAGGCAGTCGCTCCATGTAAAATACTGGTATTCAGCTGCATCCGGTTAGACTGGAAACCGACCCCAACATAGTTGGGAAAAGGCTAGGCAGAGATGTTGATGACACATTAAACGATACCGCGCGAAATGAACACACTGCAGGCCTGCAGTGCGATTATATAGGATAATAATGCTAGGGATTGACACTACTGACAACTCACATCAAGCTCACTTCACTTGAGTTTTCACGGTGAGATTTTTACAGAATCGACCGGCTGAGCCTGGATTTACGCCCGTTTAATGGAAAAAGGCTCGCCCCCTATTACAAGGGACTTATAATAACGAAAATAACCTTGCGAAACGTGCTTTTGCTAGCGGTTTCACCCACGTTAAAGCCGGAAATTATCCACGGAAACGTAGGTACTATACCGGGATATTATCCGGTATATTATCCAGTGGGGAAGGTTTTCGGGTGTCTAAGACAGCATACCTCAAGAATTTAATCCTGAAGACAGCACAGTATTCTTGGGCATAACTTTGGATGCTAAGCTTCAGTGGGGTCCACATATAGATAAATTGTCAAAAAAGCTAAGTTCCGCAGCATACGCTGTTAGAAAAATTCGTAATTTAACTGATATAGAGACAGCCCGTTTAGTGTACTTTAGCTATTTTCATAGTGTAATGTCGTACGGTATTCTATTGTGGGGGAATGCTGCTGATATTCAGACTATCTTTGTTTTGCAGAACCGAGCTGTTCGATCAATTTATAAATTAAGTCCGAGACACTCGCTCAGAGATAAAATTAAAGAGATTAATGTTATGACTGTGCCTTCTCAATATATTTATGAAATTATTTTATATGCCCATAAAAATATAAAATTGTTTAAAAAATACAGTGATATCCATGATATAAATACTAGGAACAAACACAAATTTGTTGTACCTACCTACAACAAGGCTCAAGAAAATAGGAATTAGTCCTTTTACGAATGAGTCCTTTCACGAATTAGGCATTTTACTACTTAGTCCTTTTGAGAATTAGCCATTTCGCGAATTAGTCCTTTTGAGAACTAGTCCATTCGCGAATTGGCCTTTTTGCGACTGTGTGCCATTTTGCGAATTAGGCATTATACGACTAAAGGTGCCAATGTATTATACGCTTTTATAATAAAGTTCCAAGCCCCGTTCAAGATCTAAGCCTTAATAAATTGAAATCATTCACTAAACGTAAGTTGTGGCAGAAAGCCTTTTATACCGTTAAGGATTATATCGAGGACAAAAAGGCTTTTGATTGAGCTGCTTCCAATTTTTTACATGTTGAATGTTTTTTTTCTGTTTTGTTGTTTTTTTTTTAATATACACTTTGACATTAATGGATTTTATAAATAGGTACTGTGACATTTGCTTTCTTTGACAAGTATTATATTGCTTTAATTATTGTGAATGTGAAGACTATGTGGGTCATTTTATTTATATTATTTTTCTCTTTGTTCTCTTAGTTTTTGTCATGGTCTGGCAGTTTGAGTAATTAATGTGGCCTACCCAAATGTCCTTTCTTTGGTATTGTTCATCGAATCGTTGAGCTCCTTAAGTTTTGAGTTGAGCTGCACGATTTCTGACAAATCTGGACAGGTCCTCTCAATCTGTGTGGTTCTTTCCTCAAAAGACCATCTCAGATATCGACCTACATGGTCTTATGATCTGACCAAGATTATGTCTGGACTTTAAAAGAGACTGTGACCTCTGAGTTTGTTTCGGCCTTTCTTCTCAGACTAGTCAGATAGGAAACGCCGACCTCATCTAGTTTTAAAATATGATTGACGTGTAAAAGTGTTTTTACAAACCTACTTATAAAAATAAAATAATTTATCATTTACATAATTATGATCCATATTCAACCTACATGTGTACTTATGAAACTTCGGAAAAGGGGTATCGTATTACCCAGTAACTGGGTTGTAGAGGTCCAGTTGATCCATGTAAAATAGTGGTATTCAGCTGCATCCGGTTAGACTGGAAGCCGATCCTAACATAGTTGGGAAAAGGCTAGGCAGATGATGTTATTGTATCACCGTTCAGCGCTTACTTAAAGCTTTGGTCTCCCAAAGCGTCACTCAATAATTTAAGTTAAGTACCTACCTGGTGCTTGATGACAACGCTACTATGTCCTCACATGTAAACTGTTAACACTGTAATTTGAAAACATTGTAAAAGCCAATTATTCTTAAAAGAGTTACCGTGTAATTTCTAACCGGCTCTTCTCCTAGCTTCTGACGTTTCATAAGTGTCCAATTGTCCATGTAGATTTATGTGAAATAAAATATTTTGATTTTGAGTTACTGTGTTAGCCAGTTTTGTTGTACGATAGAGATATCGTGCTTAACTAAGTTCTCACATCAAGTTATGAACAAGTTAGTAAACAATTAAGTTTGCACACTTTGGTGGTTGCTGACAGAGTGAAACTGTATCTTTAAGCTCTTGTTATGGTAGCAAGGGTTAGCAGGAGTTTCCTATAGCTATAGAATTATAGATGACTAGAAAACAGGGGAGTCCAAAAACAAGATGGGAAGACGATATCTGCCTAATGTTGGGGCTAGGCGGAGTTTCTGCCTACCCTCATCTCATGTGTAGAAGGTGCGAGGTTTGTGTGTGTGGTGTAATGGGTGGTGGTGTGTTTATTATGTAGTTCTTTCCCTGCACATGTCTGGCTGTTAGTGTGGTACAATAAAATCAAAATCAAAAGTCATTTATTCAAATTAGGCTGAGAATCAGCACTTTTCGAACGTCAAAATTACAAAAGACAGTCCCCCAAAAACGCCCGCCCTTCACCACTTCCTAGTGCTATCGCTGGGAAGAAGAAGTGGCGCAACAAACTCCCCAGCAGCACAGCTGTCTGTTCAGTTAGAAAATACTTGATTGTATACAATACTAGGCGTTAAGTAATTAACATTACAAGGCACATAACATACAATTAAATTACTTGCAATATGTCAGCTAGCCACGCCAATATACCAACAAATATAATAAAAATTATACGTACTCAAGCTGAAAAATAATTAATTAAAATGTAAATAAAACTTACTACCTAAATAAAAGCCTCCAGGCATAAAGGGCGTGACAGCTTACATATTTATGCATAGCTGGGTTCTGGTCACATAGCTGTCACTTGAAGTCACAGATGAAAAACTAGGACCATCGAAGTAATAAAATAGAGCAAAAAGAATAAAATAGAGCAATTATTTAACTAATTCTTAACCAAGTGACATAATATACTACAACTTGATACAGCACTGGAGTCATATCGCCCATTCTCGTTTGCAGTAATGGCCCAGATTCTGGATTTGGCCGACCCGCACTGGGCCCGCGTGGTGGATTACGGCCCACTCCCTCTTACAGAGAGGAGGCCTGTGTCCTAGTAGTGGGAATATAGGCTGAGTATGTATGTACGAGTATTCTAATATCCCTGGAACTGGACTAGAGTTGCAGAGAACAAAGCACAATGGAGACAGTTGGAGGAGGCCTATACAGAGTGAAATTGAATTCATGGGCATCCTTTTAAGGGGTCATTGTAATCATCATTATGAACAACTTTTACTATGGGACCAAACCTAAAATCGCGAAAAAAAAATCAGCTGTTCCCTACATTTATGTTCGCATAACTCGTCAAAATATAGAGAAAAGCTGTTTTTTTTTTATGATTATTGATGATGATTTTTTTGATGAGTACCCTTAGAAGGATGCCCATGAATTTAATTTCACCCTGTATACCGAAAGGCACACCAAACTGCAGCACATCTTGTAATTTTCTTTTTATCCAAATACTTCCTGCTAACAAATGATGAACGCATCAGATAAAAAAAGATATCTATAGCTATACTATTATAGTAAAGGTGAAAAGTTTGTTTGTTTGAACGCTCTAATCTCTGGAACTGCCTGTTGAATTTGAAAAACTCTTTTAGCATTTTATAGCCCAAATCTTTAGAAAAGAAAGAAAGAAAGAAAAAGTATTTATTGCGACTCGTACAGTATCATAAAAATAAAATAAAAATAAAACAAATTGTATAAAAAAGTAACAAAAGGAAAAAAAAAGTCCGTGGGCTAAAAGGCTATATAACATCACGCTAGGACACTAAGAAAGAAAAGAAAGAAAGAAAAAGTATTTATTGCGACTCATACAGGATCATAAACTAAACTAAACACAATTAAAAACAAATTATATAAAAAAACAGCTAACAGCTAAGCAGCTGAACAAAAAGAAAAAAAAGTCAGAAACAAATATAAGCGAAAACGAATTACTAACATGGGCAGGCGATGCGATGCGATGGGCGGGTCGGGGGAACAAGACATTTTACGCAGACGCAGTCGCGAGTTTTTAAATATACGTTAAGGAAAATCTTTGCAAAATATAAACTTCGTTGTGACTACCGGGTCCCTTACTCAAAGCGGAAACCCTTAACTGGCCCATTTGTTAGCGCCTTATAAAGTACCCGCTAAGTTATTGTTGTTGTTATTTACTTTGATATTATTGTTATGAGCCTGTTTTGTATGATTTTCCGTATAAGTCTTCTTATGTCGTGGCGAATATACAGTTCAAAGGGAAAAGAAAATCACTTTTCGCGAAATTTATTTGCTGCAATTGATAATATACAAAGTTGACAAATCTTCCTGCCTAGCTTTTTCCGAACTATGTTGGGGTCGGCTTCCAGTCTAACCGGATGCAACTAAATACCAGTATTTTACATGGAGCTACTGCCTATCTGACTTACATAACCCAGTGACTGGGTAATACGATACCCCTTGGTAAGACTGGTTGTCAGACTTTCGGGCTTCTGACCACCCGTAACGAATGTCAAAGATCCAGACAGTTGACAAATATGATACGTTTTTGCACAAAACGGTGTTGATTTCATCTGTAGCCATGGTTAAATTTTAGTATTTAGAAAGCACTTCCAACTACGTGGAGAGATCTCCCCGTCTTCAGACTAACCGCATCAAGGACAGTCGACACATAGGCGCTTATCTATCATAATATGCTAGACTTACCTCTGCCCACGACTTCGTTCACGTCAACGCACGTTTTTGCGTGATATTAGATATAGAATGTCGATGGCTATAAGAGTAGGGAAAGACCAAAGAAACGATGGATGGAATGTGTAAATGTTGATATGGTTAGAAAGGGGGTGACTAGGTACCGAGATGACGACTAATAGAGAAGTATGGAAGAAAAAGACATGTTGCGCCGACCCCAAATAAATTGGGATAAGGGCAGGAAAATGATGATGATGATGAATGATTAGATAGCCTTTAACCTTCCTTAAGAAATGGGCTATCAAATGCAAATATATGTTTTCAAATCCGACTTCTTCTTAATGTGTCGAAGGCAATCTAAATGGACTCGGCCCAGGATTCGGCTACGTGTTTGGCGCCATTACCAGCGTCCATCAGTTCTTGTAACGTGCAGGACACGATAATAAGTGTGCCATCGTTAGTGGAACAGCACCACATTTACAATCCAAGGCGGAGTTGTCTATGAATTTCCACCTAACTAGATTTGGCTTGCTTCGGCTGACCTGGGACCGGAGTCTGTTTAAAGACTTCCAGGTTACTCAAGGCAGCTCTTGTCCAGGTGGATCTTCACGAATCCAACTGGTAGTTCCAGAGATGAGCGCGCTCAAATAAACACACTTCAGATTTATTATACGTATTAGTAGGTACCTATAGATGACTTAATAACGAATAAATGAACAAGATATTAAAGAAATGAAACTTTATGTACCTCTGGGGCAACGAGACGCGAACATAAAAGAAATTCTGGGAACAATTGCTTCGATACATCTTTGTACTGACTACCGAATATTATTTTACTATTGAAATATTGTATTACAAGTATTTTCGTCTTTGATATTATCTTGTTACAAGTAGAGGGTAGTCTAAGAAAGTTACTTTGATCAACTTTGATTATGGCATAAATTGTTTCTGCTTTTGTTAGGTATTCAGATGAGATAACCTTTCGTATTAGCTTAGAATTGGTGTTTTACTATGTACATTAACTAAGAATAATGTACAAGTATACAAAAAGAGCAGTGGTAGGTAGCCCAGTGGTAACAGCTCCGACTTACTAGTTATAAGTCGTGGGTTGGGATCCCCAGCAGCCGCGTTACTTTGTGTAGGTAATTTTTTTCATCACCACTGCTCTCAAATCGGTGAAGGAAAACATCGTGAGGAAACCGGCATGTCCACGAACCAAAAATTTGAAGACGTGTGACATCTTCCAATCCGCGTGGTGGATTGTAGCCCACTCCCTCTCGCAGAGAGGAGGCCTGATTCCCAGCAGTGGGAACATTATAGGCTGATATTTTTATATGAAAAGGAGGGGAAATAATCAACAGACATAAAAAAAATTCGTCGTTAATAGGAAAAGTGCACACAAGGCTGGCAGCATTGCCACGTTGTATGGTAATGCTGATTCTTTGGCCAAAAAATAGGCCAGCCCTCTAAAATCAAAATCAAAAGTCATTTATTCAAATTAGGCTGAGAGTCAGCACTTTTCGAACGTCAAAATTACTAAAGACAGTCCCCCAAAAACGCCCGCCCTTCACCACTTCCTAGTGCTATCGCTGGGAAGAAGAAGTGGCGCAACAAACTTCCCAGCAGCACAGCTGTCTGTTCAGTTAGAATATAGTGCATGTATACAATACTAGGAAGACTATCTGGTCACGTGAAGAGTCGACAATCGCGTCAATATTAAGCATCGTATGAAGTATTTTTTTAGGTTTTCCTTGGGGATTTCTGCCCTTTGGTACCTACTTCAAAACAAACAATTTCTTTAAATGAACGATTTTCTTTGCAACATTTTGCGATTTACAAGTTTCTATAAATGCTCTTGTTGAAATAAGACAGGCTGAGTAAACCATGACTTCTGCGCACCCAATGAAACGATTTAACGTTATTATCTGTGGTTCGGTACAAACAGTCCTTTGAAAGTAATAACTCTACCAATTTGTGGTTAACTGGTTCAAATAATTTGGGTGCTTTAATTACAGTTTACATTACTTGTGGATAGGTATTTAATTGGAGGATGTTATAGCTCGATATTATTTGGTAACTTCGTTGAGGTTAGGAGAGGAAAGGTCTATTTTATTATTTATTTATTACTGTAGCGGCCCCTATCAGCAGTGCGATTCTGTAACCATCTCACCGTGAAAACTTAGGTGAAGTGAGCGTGGAGTGAGCTGTCATTCCAACGAATGCTAAGGGATTGACACTATTGACAGCTCACTCTAAGCTCACGTCACCTAACTTTTCACGGTGAGTTTTTTACAGAATCGATCGGCTGGAATACCAGCGCTGCGACATTCATTTTTTAAACGTTGCAGCATCATGCTGAGATTGGAGCCTTTTGGCTTCATACAGGACTATCTGGATCATTTTTCTTTGTTATTTTTTGGAACGAAGTTCCTTATCGCGCGTTGCGAAAGGGGGCTAGACGGAAAAAATTAAGACCAAAAGTTGGAACGACACTTTTTGTTACAGTTGTAAGCCGTGCGGCGTGCGCGTGTTTCTCTGTCTGTCTCTCTCTCTCTCTCTTTGAACTTCGTTCCATCCAGGTGTCCCTTGACACCTCTCAAGTTTTTTTTTTATATCGCGATGGCTAACTCGTGCATTTCAGTAATTGTTCATATAAGATGATGTAGCGTAGCGACATAATAAACTAATGTAGCGGCGTACGCCCGCAGACAATTCCGATCCATAGCCTGTCCGTTGCTGCCATCTCCCAGCGACACTCTAAGCCGAGGTCCGTACCCCGGAGGGGGTGCCCTTAGCGTGTAGTCACTTAATTTTTAAAGCCCTGGCTGGAGGCCTTAATTTATTGAGGCATCTACACGCAAGCCCGGTCAAACAGAGGACCACATCATAGGTTGAAACGCGAGATGCCATTCCAAAAAAAAAAAATCACCTGCAGATTGGTCATTTGCTTGCTAGCGCCCAAACGATGCGGACGTGTGATCCCTGCTGTTGTACAGTGAATTGTTGTTTAATTTACCTCATAATCTATTATTATTTTATTTCATTTAAACCTACATGGGCACTTATGAACCGTCAGAAACTAGGTGTATGGTTCCAATTGGTCGTTTTCTATGGAGAGGAGCCGGCAAGAAAGTCCAGAGTTACTCTTTTAAAAATAATCGGCTTGACTACAATGTTTTCAAATTACAGTATTAATGTGTGTAACAGTGAGGTCTGTCAACAAGTTTTTTTTATTATGTACTGGGTACTCAATACAATAAAAAAAGGGTCTACAAGGCCTACAACGTTCTCACACTGACAAAATATAAAAGTATCTATCAAAAAGATAAATAAAATATAAAAACCTGTTAAAACCAAATGATATGATTGACCAACTCGATTCGTATAACGTGGTGAAATAATCGCTAAGTATACGCATCTGTTGAACAGTGTGTTAATTTCATTGAACACATTTTTTACTATTAGGAAACCTTCAAACCAGGTACAGTAACCAGCAAAAGTAGTTCGCGTTAAAACTCTGTGGCGTCGAAGTGATTCAAAAGTATGTGATTGTAAATTATACCAAACATTTACTACTAGTACAGCTGCCATATAGCTGCGAACTGCGTTCATTAGTATTGAATTTCTGATTTTGATCATCTACTTTTGACTGTATCACGCTCAAAAACGGACCCTCCTTACTCTCACCCACAAACTACGACATAAATCTCTTCGCTCTTCTCTCGTCTACAAAAATAACCGTGCATAAAGGTCGAGCTCTTTAAATAATACACATCGTAGGTCGCGTGTACAATGGGCGAGTATTGGTGATGACATAAAGCTACCACACTGTAATTTAATATGCCCTTGCATGTAAAGGTTCAATGACCGCAATCATATTATTTTTATATTCGTAGATTTATTTGCGAGGCTTGTGGTTGATGACAGCCGCACGGATCGATTATAGCCGCGGTTGGAAAAATAGACCCTAAATAACACGTTTTCCAATAGTCCCTAGTTTGTTTCTGGCGCAACAAACTCCCCATACATAAAAATGGAAATTAATATACGTTTAGAGGTATGAGGAATAGGGTGTAAAGTTCACTCATACTCTATAGAACAGGGAGGATCCTCCGACCAGACGGGTGCAGTTGTATCTGGCGGGCAATGGCCCAACGACTGATGTCGGGAAGTTTGTATATATGATAATTGCGCGGTAAACTCTGCTTGCGAGATGCAGGATTTTCGTGACGTCAGTATGACGCGTTGTTCGCATGTGGTTTTGGATATACCGCTACATACGTATAATTATTATACGTATATTAATTTCCATTTTTCTATTCACTTCATCGCCTAGTGAGCACACAGGCTTACACCACATAGTAACTAGGGCCGCTAGTCCCTGAATTTGCATTATGTAAAATACAGCGTACATTTTATAAGATGTACACTGAACCCTTTTTGGCTTAACCCCTGGGTTCCGTGTAGAAACTGAAGGACTTATGGAGAATAATGTAATGAGCTTATCTTATTTACCTACGTCAACGAAGTGATGGGGAAATAATTAACTTAATTAAGTAGATTTTAATGGACGATCTCTATTCTTACTAAATATAGTACTATTACTAAGTTGCGGATGGCGTTGTGTTGGGTTCGATTCCCAGTAAATAAAAATAATAATAATTTATCTTTATTTCAGACATACGTCCATACATTTTTACAAAGAAAGCGTTAGTAGGGTTGTTAAATAGTACACATAAATACCAAGAAAAGGAAAATATATCTTCATAAGGAAATGAAACTTCTTTTTTAGACAGTGAGTTTTATTTCCAAATGAAGGTTTATTTTCTTTAGGGTAATAACGAAATTTCGAAAGCGTGTCTATCCTAGTTTCGTTATTACCTTATAGTTTTGGGGTATCTTTGTAATCAGTCAAGATGGTACCACATCTGGACTGGTGGTATGTTTCAACAGCGCGTCCACGGACCAACCGCAGCAAGCGAAGCTTAACCTGATCGATCGACCCGTGCGCCTGTTATTACTTATTACTTAGCCATGAACCACTTATCTATCTATATCTATTCTATATCTATACTTATAATAAATCTGTAGAAGTGAAAATTCTGTACATTGAAAATATCCAAAAAATAAATGGCAGGGGGTGTTACTTGACCGACACCGAAACCAAAAATGTGATTAAAAAATTTTTTGTCTGTCTGTCTGTCTGTCTGTCGATCTGTCTGTCTGTCTGTCTGTCTGTCTGTTTGTTCAGGCATCACGCAAAAACTACCGGTTCGATTACGATGAAACTTAGTACAATTATTCTTTAATATCCTGGGCACCACACTGGGTACTTTTTATCCCGGAAAAGTATATACAATAAAAAACAAACTTAATTTTGCGGTTCGATCCCTATACCCGATTACCACTGTCTGTACTGTACCAACCGCAAATACTAAGTTTGTCGTAGGTTGGGTCACCCGCAGTGGAGTTCATTTTTATTCCTTTTAGTTTTTAGAGTTATTTAGGTTTATTTTTATATAAGTCGTAGGTATAGATTTTAATTTTAAAGTATAGGTAGTATATTTGATAGTGTACGTAGTGACCGTAGGTTATTTTATAATACTGTTAGGTAGGTTTAGTCATTCGTATAGATATTAGTTTTTAGGGATTTTGCTTATTTATTGAGTTTAGATTAGTTATCATCAGAAATAGGTTTATTTAGGTAGGTAGGTATTTCATTTTCTGTTATTGAGTTTGTTTTTTTAATTAGTTAGTTACTTAGGTAAAGATATCATATAGGTACCCTCTTAATCACCACTAATGAGACACAATTGGTTTTCTATTGTAATTAGCCACAAAGGGCCCGCGACATAGATGGCATTCTGGGGAAGCACATACATTTTATCCTGTTAGCACGTTCCCGTGGGTAAATTTCCGACATCCACGCGGGCGAAGCCGCGGGCAGAAGCTAGTAATATAATAATATCCCTGGACATTTCACACAGCGCCATCTAGTCCCAAGCTAAGCAACCTAATGCTTGTGTTATGGTAACAAGATGGCTGATAAACTACTTCTAGACATTTCTACTTATATCACTTAATAAATAAGACAAGATAAATTATTTAATAATATTTGCTTTTTTTTTCTTCTTTGTCTGTGGCACGAAGACTGACATTTTATAGCTACTAACCAAAATATGGTAGTCAAAAAAACTACCAAAATTGTCGACATTTCTACAACTTACTCAAACACTGACCTGTAATCGAAATGTAATAGGTTAGTCCGATGCTGGTTACCCTTTAACGGCAAGTAGGTGTGCTCAATAGTGTGGAGAGGCTTCGGGGTCAACCCTTGAGGAGTCAAGTGACCCTTGAATGCCAACGGAGTATGTGTAGAGATTCAGGTCTGTAGAGCCTAGGTAAATAGGTAGGTAATCATTGAATGTTCCTACGACATCTTATTTATTCTTCAAAAATTCTTTAAAAATTGTATTCTTCATTAAATTTCAAATTTAAAATTATTGGGGTAACCTGCACTACTCGCTTTTTGTTCGTCTATGTATTCTGATTTAGAGCACCATTTACAGAGATATGGCGGGATGAGCTGGACTCCTTTCATAAAGATTGGTCCTTGGCAGCTCTGGACAGAGAGACGTGGAAAGAGAGTAGGGAGGCCTTTGTCCAGCAGTGGGACAAGAACGGCTAAAAAAAAATTACTTTCTTGCCTGTGACATACAATAAAATTGAAGCATGATTTGCCTTCACCATCCTTGGTTGACTGGTAGAGAATGCCTTTTTTTTTTTTTTTTTTTTTCTCGCTGAGAAATGCTTTATGCATCCCCGTCTCGCGGGGGACCGAGACGGGGTATGTGGGACTATACCCACTAAAACTCAGCGGTGTTCCTACAAACGCCGTAATGGGAGGGCTATGGGAAATCCATTACTTCCACGGCCCTCCCGGCGCACGCCCGCCAAGATGGTATGGCGGGCCCCGCATGCCCCCCAGGTTGGGGGGCTACGGGAATGGCCGGGAACACCTGGCCAGTCCCGTCCCACAAGGTGGAGGCCTGTGCAAAACAGGCAACGGAGCCCCCGCACCCGTTGCCTGCTGGCCTCCACGCCCGCCTTACAGGCAGGCCCCGCATGCCCCCCGCGTTGGGGGAGCTACGGCCGCAGAGGATAGGGAGAGCGGCAACGAAACACCGACACTCCTCTTCCCCTGCGGCCCCGCCGCATCCGCCATCATACGGTGGCGGCCCCGTCAAGGCCGCGGAAGGAGGGAGTGCCTCTCCCGCCGCGGCCTCTATCCTCAGCCGCAATGTCTCCCTCACGGGGGACATCGCGGCCCGCCTCAGGTAGGTCACGATGTCGCGCAAGCGGCACCGCAACCTACCCGTGGGCCGCTACGTCGGGCTAAACCGCACAGCCCGGACGAGCGGCCCCCGCTGGGGTTCCTCTTAGCTTCACCGTGGCCCAGCTCGCCACGGCTACTGAGCCCCCCCGCCTCGACAATGCGGGAACCCACGGGGGGGGGGGGGGGGGGGGTTAGAGAATGCCTAAGGCAAGGCAGGCTAACTTAATGTTAGCCTTTGTACAGTCACGCGCAAAAGTATATATACACTCGGCTTTATTCAAAAGCGATTTACTCCTTTATTTTTGAATGAAATGTTATGTTGTTACAAACACAGCATTTTCGAACCCATAGGTTTATGTAATGTGTCGTATTTCAACGTTGCATTTGTTATTTCGTGAAAAAATCGCAATTGAAAGTTGCCAAGTGTTGACATATTGGTGCTCGTGACTGTGCCTTTTTGTGTGCGAGAAGTTTAAATAAATAAATAGAAGACCCTAGTATTACCTATTCTGCCCTAGCGCTACTAAATTGTACCACTGCAAGACAAATGCTTCTTTTCAGAAAAACAGCATTATTGATGAGCACGCTTGGTCGAACCGCAAAACGTTCAGAGTATGAGATAAAATTGCAATATGCATGTTACATTGCTGGATTTGCCCACATAGATACACACAGACGCACAGAAACACCACACAGACGTCAAATGTCGCCATTAAAGCGCCACGCTGTAGATAGATAAATAAAAATGTACATAACCACTCTATAATATAGAAAATCCATCTCCGGAAGAAAACACAGTCAAGTTTACAGAAAAATATGATTAATATTGAAAAGCAACGTTTTCTATATAAGAAGACTATTTGTACAACCAGTTCGTGTCAACATGAAACATGTTGACGTGTATTGTGCGATGTTTGAGTTTCCAGACAGGTTGGAACATGACGGGCATGTTGATACAACGGGTTATGTTGTGTCTGAACGGTAGTAGATATTATTGCTTGGTAGAAAAGTTAAGATTATAAAGTTGGAGGGAGGCAAAGACCAAACGATGAATGGATTATGTGAAAGGCAGGAGATGTATGGAAAAAGTATATGTACTAATAATTATAAAGAGTTTCATTTTGTTTGTAAGTTTGTATGTAGGGGGTAAGGTACAGTCTGTCTATAACATCAAGCTAGGACCCTATGGAGCCAAGCAAAAGTAAAAAAAGCCAGAAATAACGCTATGCAAAAACAAAGTACTAAAACGGGCAGGCGATGCGATATAACAACAAATTTCACGCAGACGATATTGCAGGCAGAAGCTAGTATGATGATTTTCCATCCTAAAAAAAAAGCTAGTATACATATATAAACTGAATTGAGGGCAGGAGGATAGTGTAAAGTTATCATAATGGTGAAATAATTGAAGTTCAGACCAGAAGGCCATTCTCGTAATTTAAAACGTTCAAAATCTAGTCGCAGTCTCATCTCGGCGATAAACAAATGTCAAAAACTGTAAAATAAAAAATACTTCTAATTTCCCTGTCAAAATGTAGGGAAATTAGAAGTATTTTTTCATAGATTGAGACTGAAATCAGACTGTGAACGTTCTTAAAATTAAGAGAATTGCCCCTCTGGTATACAATACAATATACAAAAAATACAAAAATGTTTATTTCATAACTATTAGTTGTTTACATTTTGTTGGTGAATGGCGCCTCTTTTAAGCAGATAATACCTGTGTTAGAAGACGCCGCTCTTTCTTAGGTAGACTAAAGATGTTATGAAAAACTATATATGACATTTACAAAAGATATTTATAATACGTCACGTCGATCCACGAATGACAGCCCTCGACTACTAATAGAGAAGTATGGAAGAAAAAGACATGTTCTAAATAAATTGGGATGGGCAGGAATGGTGATGATGATATTGTTAATAATCGGACATGACAATCTATGCCACGTGCCTCACACCCTTCTACTTACCTGTAACGAATACTACCTGGAATTATTATGAAATTCAACCCAGAAATCACCGCAGTCTCCAAAAAATTTCGGTCCGTTTCGTGAACCTTTCCCTAGGGCGAGGTTTCTCCAAATATGTCCAATTTGCATCGGGCGGGTTAACAAGACTGTTCGGAATCCTATTAGATTCTTATTTGAAGTATTTGACGATTTGAGGGTTGACTGTGGCATAATTTATAACCTCTTTTTTGGAGGGTGAGAGAATTGCTGGTGTATTTGCTGAATGGTAGGCGTCCTGATTAAGGTGAAAGGATTTTTATTGAAAAGTAATTGCAATCAATGCAGTAGTGCTATTCTGTCAAAATCTCGCCAGGCAATTCTCGTAATTTTTTAAGAACGTTCACAGTCTGATCTCAGTCTCATTCTGTGAAAAAAATGGTTTAATAGTCCACGTTCAACCACCACAATCTTTACTCCCGATCATGTTCAACCCCTAAATGTTGATGAACATGGACTTTTATTTTTGAATGTGTTTAATCCACGTTCAACCCTCAATGGACAGTAAAACACAAAAGTTTTTCTTATCTACCCTATTGCTATTAGCTACATTTTCAAAGTTTGCCTATCCTCTATTTAGGGCAAATAGAGGATAGGCAAACTTTGAAAATGTATTTCGTTAGTTACTTTCAAATCAAATCAAATAATTTATTTCTTTGCAAACATGGGTATAGTACGTAGGTGTTTTTATTATAAAGTTCTCCATATTTTATCGTAACATGGGCATTTTGAAATACAAAAGAGTTTATTCTATCTCATTAGTAGTCAGCACATCATAAACCCCAAGTAGCTCATCATCATCAATGTTCACCAAAAAGCCATGTCTTTTTTGTTACCCAACAGCTACGAGTACCTGTAAAATATTAATTCTAAAGAAAGTAAATACACTTCAGCCGGTCGATTCTGTAAAAATCTCACCGTGAAAACTCAAGTGAAGTGAGCTTGATGTGAGTTGTCAGTAGTATCAATCCCTAGCACTATTTGGAATGACAGCTCATTCCACGCTCACTTCACCTAAGTTTTCACGGTGAGATGGTTACAGAATCGCACTACTGCTCTCAGTATTACTTTAATGTCACTATTAGTTACCTAACAACGATGGGTTGAATATGGACAAAGAAAAGACGACCAATGATACCTAACACTTAGGTAAACAATTAGGGGTTCAACATGGTCGAGGGTAAAGATTGTGGGGGTTGAACATGGACTACTCCAAAAATATCTCTAATTTCTCTACATTTTGACATTTGTTAGTCGCCGAGATGAGACTGCGACTAGATTTAGAAAGTTTTTAATGGCGGGAATTGGCCTTCAGCCGGTCGATTCTGTAAAAATCTCAGCGTGAAAACTCAAGTGAAGTGAGCTTGATGAGAGTTGTCAGTAGTGTCAATCCTTAACATTAGTTGGAATGACAGCTCACTCCACGCTCACTTCACCTAAGTTTTCACGGTGATTTGGTTACAGAATCGCACTGCAGGTGTACTGACAGCACACTTTAAGCTCACTTCACCTAAGTTTTCACGCTGAGATTTTTACAGAGTAGGCAGTTCACTTCGAGCTCACTTCACCGCTCTTCGTAAGTAATTGCATTAAGATTAGTAATTCTAAGTAGTAACTTAGAATTACTAATCTCACTACAGGTTAGTAAACCTGAAGGCCAATTCTCGTAATTTAAAATGTTCAAAATCTAGTCGCAGTCTCATCTCGGCGACAAAGAAACGTCAAAAACTTGTCAAAATGTACGGAAATTAGAGGTATTTTTGACAGATTAAGACTGAGATCAGACTGTGAACGTTCTTAAAATTACGAGAATTGCCCCTCAGATTACAATTACTTACGAAAAGCGGTGTCCGCCACATAGTATCCGTAATTTACCGGCAAATGCCGCCACTGAAACATTACTTATGAAAGTATGTTAATTTGTCTTCTTAGAGAGTGTTTTTGTTCCATCATTAATTTGAAGCCGTCACTACGGCCGTTGTGTAGTGGCCACCAATCTTCAAAGAAACCGTAGCTTTTCTGCGCACTGAGTTGTACCGGTTTTTTTTTTTTTTTTTTTTCTGGATGGGAAATCATCAAATGACTCCTCCAGCTCTGGGTGGAGCAGAAGGGAGTGTCAGACTCTTACTGACTAAAACCCACCCGTGTTCCTTCCTTAGCCCTTTATGTTCCAGGGCAGCGGTAAACCCTTTCGGATGTTCCCGCTACCCTGGCAGGCTTCGGCCCTGTGGGGCCCCGTCACTTTACTGACATCTCTTTGAGGCGCGCGTGGAACACGAACACGCCGTCCGGCACGGGAGTTGTACCGGTTTGCGTTCGGTTTCGTTGCATATCGGTGAATTTTTGAATAATAATTTAGCACGAAACATACACATTATTTTGTAAAAATGCTAATCGTGTAGGATCGTTTTGTGTAAAATTGTAGCATAAAATAAGGTGGTGATATGTATACGACATCTAAAACGGCCGACCTCCGACTACCCAAGATACGAGCATGTCTCAGTTTGGGAGTCGTAGTCCTAAACTAAAATGCCTCTTTACACTCACCTCACTAAAATACCTAGATATAAATTTTGTCTCTTGTAACGCTTTTGTACTTTTTTGAAGAATAAAAAAATATTATTATTATTAAATTATTATTATTTTCCTACGCTACTTCCATTTATGCCAGCTGCTGCAACGAAATGCGCAAAGCACGACAAACTTATGGAAAATCGATACACCCTCGCACCATGTTTCATTTAAATAAATCACCAATACCAATAAAAAGCCAGAAACAATAAAAGACCCGCCATCTTTAACAGCAGGTACCATTTAATTTCAGATGCAATAGAAAACGCAATTCCGTCTTATAGCGATACGATTCCATAGGAATGATTGGAACGCCCTCAATAGTCGGTTGAAGGCTGCCGCAGACAGTCACGACGCGACACTTCGACGCGAGCGACGGTGCAACATAGGAACCACTTTTGTTAGTACACACCTAAATACTACAACTTATACACTAGGGTTAGTAACAAAATTTAGGGATGAACTCTTAATGAGTCATGTACTTACGAGGCATTTCATGCTGACAATGATTTCGCATGAGATGCCTCAGCACAGGAGCTCTCGGGTTCTCAGCCACGACCCTCAGGATGCTATTGCTACTCCCCCAAATAATAATAATAATATCCCTGGACATTTCACACAGCGCCATCTAGTCCCAAGCTAAGCAACCAAATGCTTGTGTTATGGTAACAAGATGGCTGATAAACTACTTATATACATTTTTTTTTTGTAAATACATACATATTATAGATAGAAAAACACCCAGACTCGGAACAAATACATGTAGGTCATTAAAATCCTCCTCACAAGCGATGCTACCTTTTTCCTGATGATCGCATGGAAACCATCTGTACGCGATTGGGCAAACATCCCTGAGGCACTACAGAAACGAGGGAGGGACTACCTCGTTGATCTAGTGGTTGCAAGCGCTACTGCTGATCATGAGGTCCTGGGTTCGATTCACGGGTCGGGAAAATGATAATTGGGTCTTTCCATCTGTTTCTCAGTAGCAGCCTAGAGACTGGTTTGGTGCCCAGATGATGACAATAGACTCGCGACAATAGGCGGCTTACATGGAACTTAAAAATAACTGGCGAAATATTGGTGAACTATAAGTAGTAACTCCTCTACGTAACCCTTCGGTGAATACAAGTGTGATGATGTTTATGTTCTATCACCGCACAGGTCCAGTTGAAAACCAGCGTCAGGCACTAGTTGTCTGGCGTTTTTGCTGAACTGGGCCTTTTTAGCGCAGCCGTGAGGCACACTTTCCTGCAATTTTTTTTATACATCGCATTTTACACTTTTTTTATCGGCGGTAAATTATATTGTGTGCCTTTTAGTACGTGCTAAATAAATGTAGTTTATTTTTTCTTTATTTTTACTAGAGGCAGGTCGTGCTCTCGCGTCGCGCCTGTATGAGGGAGCCTTGAGTTGACTTTAATTTTATGAAACCATTTGATAGCCACAAGGTTTTATTACTGCCCGTTTGAAATACTAAAGGTTTAAAATAACGGATCGTTAAGCATACTTGATATTGGTATATTTTGACGTTCAAAAGTGCCTTTTATGTGTCTAATTCAAACAAATAGAATAGAAATAGAAAAATATTTATTGTCCAGGTAATACAGTAAGCGGGTTCACGGGTTTACAGTAAGTTAAAACGACATGAGTGGCTCAAAATATTACCTATAGCTAGGTTACAATATGGTATTTGCTGGTGCTGGTGCTTTGACTTTGGTAATTAAAGGAATTTTGCGTAAATAAGGTTTCATTACGGGTAGTCAGAAACTCAAAAGTGACCATGGGTATCTTGTTACCCAGTTTCTGGGTTGTGTAGGTCACCTAGGCAGTCGCTCTATGTAAAATACTAGTATTAAACTGCATACAGTTAGACTGGAAGCCGACCTCAAGATAGTTGGGAAAAGGCTAGGCAGACTGAATGTT
Organism: Apamea sordens; assembly: GCA_945859715.1. Taxonomy (NCBI): domain Eukaryota; kingdom Metazoa; phylum Arthropoda; class Insecta; order Lepidoptera; family Noctuidae; genus Apamea; species Apamea sordens. The sequence continues at coordinate 17,681,018 of OX244001.1, forward strand.
TTATGAAGAGTTGAGGGGCTTGTTTTTAACCGTTGCAGAATTCTAACATTAGTTTTACAAGCATTTCTCATTGGCAAACTTTGAGTAGTAATAAATAAAATAATATAAACAATTTTTACTTTCTAGATCCATTCTGATATATCGGAAAAAATATCTGTTTTTCATACTCATGAATTTCGAGGGTTCTGAATGAAATAAAAAGTGTTGTACATATCCATGTACTTTCACACCCCTGAAAGTTTGTCAATGAATTCAAATGTGCTTGTATATTATTTATCAGTATTGAAACTGTGTGCCAAATAATGAGTCTTTTTTGTTACTTGATCTTAAAAAAATAATAATAATTAAGCAAAGTTTGCCACTAAATTAAAAATCAGCCTGTATAACATTGAGAACATTTTGAAGTAGGCGGAATCGTGGTCCATAGCTACCGACCGTATGTACCTACAGCCATCATCTGTTCCCTTTGAGCGCACTCTGTGAACAATTCTACCTTTGTGGATTACGACTGAGTGCCTCACGGCTAGGTAGTACTATTCGTAAACGGAGATGTTTACTGCTGTTGCAATAACCGGTATACAGGGTTGTAGGGAGATGGACGCGCAAACTACTTATAACCATAAATTCAGCACTTGATTCCAGACCGACGACTACGACGGACTAAACTAATATTTATCTTCTGTCCTTTTCTTAATGAAATAGAAAGAAAAAGATATACTGAAATTAAATTTAGTTTTGTTTGTGAACAAGGGAATCGGCGCTATTGTGTAGTTTAATTATTTCTAACAAGTCTAAGAGCGTGGTGGCCCATTAGTAACTAACGGCCACGACTTACGACTGGTAGGTCGTAGGTTCGAACCCAGACAGGCGCTCTACTTTGTGTAAATTACTTCATCATCACTGCTCTCAAAACGGTGAAGGAAAATATCATGAAGATACCGGACCAAAAATTCGACGACATGTGACATCTACCAACCCGCACTGGGCCCGCGTGGTGGATTACACCCCAGCTCCCTCTCACAGAGAGGAGGCCTGTGTCCCAGCAGTGGGAACATTATAGGTTGATCAGGCTATAATTTCTAACGTGACGATATTATCGTAGACGTCCATGTCTGCGTACGAGGGGCTTGTGGCTAAGTAATAACTGCCGCACGGGTCGATCAATCAGGTTAAGCTACGCTTGCCGCGGTTGGTCCGTGGATGGGTGACCATTTTCACAAACCAAGACCCCTCCGTGCCTCGGAAAGCACGTTAAGCCGTTGGTCCCGGCTGTCATTCGTGGATCTTTGACAGTCGTTACGGGTCGTCAGTAGCCCGAAAGTCTGACAACCAGTCTTACCAAGGGGTATCGTATTACCCAGTCACTGGGTTGTGGAGGTCAGATAGGCAGTCGCTCCATGTAGGCATGCTCCAAATACTGGTATTCAGCTGCATCCGGTTAGGCTGGAAGCCGACCCCAACATAGTTGGGAAAAGGCTAGGCAAATGATGATGATGTCCATGTCTGCGTACATAAAATGCCCAATTTCTCCTACGCAATTAAAAAAACAAATGAATCCTTTGCACGAACTAGTATAAAACTAGTATCATTAAGCTTAATATATGATTGTACAGGCGTGGTGACGCATGTGTAGATGTCATTAGATTAGTGACATCGTGACAAACTTTTGGCAGTCATCCAACTGTAATACGTTTAGTGTAATATCGAAGAGAACTTTCACAGTGTAGCCAGCGGATTGTGATGTCATATTAAACTAGGGCTAGTATTAATAGCTCTTTTGTGGGATTGACAAGACTTGAGATGTTGATTTGGTTATATTTATTGTATCTAATCTCGTCATACTTGCTTTTAGAGGTGATATCTTACTATGTAGATAGATAGATAGATAAATCATTTATTTGGCGCACACAAAAAAGACAGCGCAACACACAGAAGTACGACGTACCTAGTATGTCTCTAATCTATGACATTATTTATTTTAAATGAATAAAATGTTGAATGATACCCAATTATTGTTACGTTACCTATTTACTTCTAATGAATTGAGTTTTTAAAGGTAGGTATATTTTTATACTGACGTATATATATCACATAAATATATAAATGAGGTTTAATTTATTTTAAATTGATTATTTTATAATGATAACTGAATATATCCTATTTTTTTATTATGACGTACGTACAATTAATTTATATTTACTGAATGATTTTAAAGCATGCTACTATTCTTATCGTATTCAATGGTTGTGCCCGACAGGGTCATTGTGAACTTTGTATATTATTATGATCTTGTAAACACATAAGATATGCAATAAAGCTTATTAACATTAAATATATTCCACGACACTCGGCAATACTGTAGCTTCCTGCTAGTGCAAGAATTTTCGGAATCGGATCAGCAGTTCCGAAGATTACCCATACAAACACACAAACACCTCTTTATAATATTCAGTATATTATAAAGTCCCCCAGACCGAATTTCGGCCTTGGCGACCAGTGTATAGTGTACAAGTGTGTGCGCAGACGCAGGTGCATTCTCTCTTATATTATTATTATAATAAAAATATTTATGTTTATCTACGGGCCTGCGTTGCCTGAAATAAATAAATAAATAAAAATAAATAATATTAATGACGACTATTCTTATTGTTTCAGGTATGTTTCCAGATCTTCATAGCCACTACTGACTTCGCTATAGGTATAACTGAGGTAAAAAAATAATATTAAGGTTCAAAAATGATTCAGTGACAAATTGGTTTCCATAATATACCGATTTGACTTCAGCACCGTTGCGTAACACACTTACCACCTCAATCTGAATCATTTTAAAGGATATTGCTAGAATATAATAGAATAGAATACTCTTTATTGTACACCATACAAATTACAGAACATTAATATATAAGATTTTACAAAGGGTGACACAATGGGCGGTCTTATCGCTAAGAGCGATCTTTTAAAGACAACCTTTGGATGGATTAAAATTAAGGAGAGACAAATATAGTAAGTAGGTACCTAGTCTGTGGTGTACCATTTACATTATACAATTAATATATACATAAAGCATATTTTACTCATCTAAATAAATATACAGGGTTATTTTTCAAATTTGGGGCTATTTGTCCCATGGAGAAAGTTGTTCAGTTTGATGGTCTGTACCACATCCTTAAATTTGGCTGGTCTTTGAAAAATAACCCTGTATACATATAATAATAAACATGAAACAAGAACAAAGATAATAACAAATAATATAATAATGATGATGTTTAAGGAGAGAGGAAGTGCTTTTGTATCATGATTTTGAAAGCGGACAAAGATTGAGCACGCCTTACTGACACGGGCAAGTCATTCCATAACCGTACTTGTACTACGTTGCTAATCCTTTGTTTTATAAGTTCGAAAATTTATCTGCTCAACAACGTAAATAACGCAATGAATGTTGTTGAACTGTCAAAATGAAAGACATTACTACCGTTAGTGTATTAAGTACGTAATTGAGTTTCGCAAATACAGTATAAAAAATAACAAACAAAAACTAGTTTTTACAATGAAAAGCTGGAACAAAATTCCAGCATTTCGTTCACACATAAAACACAAACTTAACTCTTGTAACGTAACTCCGAAGGTGTTCAAAATAACTTCGAAACAGAAAACTACGTACAAACTACATAGTTAGTTGTACTTTACAAAGTAGTAGTGTTCGGTAACCAAACACACGTGCCAAAGTTTTTTATGCGATCAAATTAACAAGAGTGAAACACGAAATACGGGGAAGTTTACTTACCTACTATGTTGTATACAAGCTGACTTTGAGTTAATTGTTAGACATAACAAACCATCCCGCCCGAAGGGTAAGGCAAAGGTGTACATTAAATTTCTTTGAATTCATTCCTATTCGTGGATGTGAATTTTTACTATTTTGTCAACTTTTATTATGGGTATTTTGTACCTTTTTATCTGTTAGGTAAAATGAAGAAACGTAAATGAAGAATCTATTAAATAAAGTCGCTTTCCGTATCTGTCTATTTGATGGCATATATTTCTTAAAAACTACGCAACTGATTTTGAGGCGGTTTTCACCATCATTTATTTATTTTTTCTTTTTCATTTGGAGTATTTATTCTGGAAGGTTTATATGTATAACACATTAATGTTTAACTTAGATATAACAGAGAAATCTTTGTATTCACAAATCGCCATTGCACCCTTGCGAAGAAGGGGCAGGTCACAAGTGCTTTATAAATCATACATAACTCCAAACTCACATTATTTATTTCAATTAAACCATTTACAGACACTATTGAACTGTCAAATAGTTGGTCAGTTAGTCAGAAAGTTGAAGCTAGTTGCCCATTACAAAACGTAGATCTCTATGGAGAAAAACGGACAAGAAACTCCAAGGATACTCTTTTAAATCAAAATATTACAAAATCATGGCTACATTAATTATTCTTCACATACGTCATTCCAGCTTTTTCTATGGGATAGCAACGGTATTGCAAATGTCTGTAGGAGGTGACAACATACTATCGTAAAAGGAAACTTATCGTCGAGGCTCTTTTAAATCAATATAATATCACAAAATCTTGGGTACATTCAAACAAAATGTACAAAGTAGGGAAAACACATGGCCAGTACCATACATCCAAAACCCTTGTAACATACGACATAAAACCACATGCATAGAGCAAAGGGTTCGGGTCACTGACCCAATTCGTCGCGTGCACTGAACCTGACTGAACATTTCCTTTCATCTCGTTATTTCCGGTGCTTCGGTAAACCGATGGTTTATTCGTATAATGGTTGATACGGGCTTTGATTTCCAGTAAGTAAAATAATATTGGGTTTCTGTAAAAAAATGTAGTGACAGAAGTAACGTGAACATAACAACACGCCTGTACACCTCAAACCAGACGTTTGATAGACGTGTAACTGTGCACCGATGTGTCTGTCGGTCTATTCTGTAAAATCTCACCGTGAAAACTTGGGTGAAGTTACAATCCCAGCGTCAGGTGGAACCCTCACTTTTTCACTTCATCTACGTTTTGACGAAAAGATTATTACAGAATATCCTGCTAAATAGCAATAGATGGCATATTCCCTGCTGCACTAAATTCACACTTTATTAGGATGTAGAATTTTGTCCAGCAGTCAAATCATATTAGTCATTTTTTTTTTCAGTAAAAGCATCTTTTTTTATTGATATGAACTAGTGCTTGACTGCGATCCCGCCTGATGGAAAGCAGTGATGCAATCGTTGATAGTAAACCGCACTAATTTATTATGAGCCTATTCAATCTCATCATATTTTTTTTATTTGCCTGCGGAGTTTTGCTAAATAATTTTATTTGATCCCGTATACATGCTAATTACAACGTTAATTTCACGGATATTATTTTCTTTTCATTTTTGAGTCCACAACGCATTGTGAATGACCGTTTTCATTATTAAAATTTACACGTTAATTAAAGGACATTATAATTGATTTAATACGCATAATACATTACCCCAGCGAGTCCCTACAGAGGCACGACTTTAATGAATTAATGCAATGGCCGCACTTAATGCAGTATTAATGGCGTTTAAGTAAACCGAACCGCGATGTAATTAATAAACCACGGGTAGATAGCACAGTAGGTTTTGGAATGGGCAACTAGCTTCACTTTCTGACTAACTGACCGACTATTTAAAATGTTGACAATTCAAAAGTGCCTGAAATGGTTTAATTGAAATAAATGATTTGAGTTTGAGTTGTTCTTTAATATAGAACCAAAAATTCGAATACATGTGGCAACTACCAACCCGCGCTGGGCCTGCGTGGTATATTACGGCCCACTCCCTCTCACAGAGAGGAGGCCTGTTTCTCAGCAGTGGGAACATTATAGGCTGAGTAAGTAACCCAGCATGGAGGGGCCCGTGGCTAAATAATAACAGCCGCACAGGTCAATCGGTTAGGTTAAGCTACGCTTGCCGCGGTTGATCTGTGGATGGGTGACCATCTTTACATACCGAGACCCCTCCGTGCCTCGGAAAGCACGTTAAGCCGTTGGTCCCGGCTGTCATTCGTGGATCTTTGGCAGTCGTTACGGGTAGTCAGAAGCCCGAAAGTCTGACAACCAGTCTTACCAAGGGGTATCGTATTGCCCAGTAACTGGGTTGTGGAGGTCAGATAGGCAGTCGCTCCATGTAAAATACTGGTATTCAGCTGCATCCGGTTAGACTGGAAGCCGACCCCATCATAGTTGGGAAAAGGCTAGGCAGATGATGATGTAACCCAGCATGATAACGTCTGCTGATGGACAAAACCAAAACAAACCTAGATTTTGTTTTGGTTTCTCTTCTCAGAGTAGTCAGTTAGAAAGCACCGAGCTCATCTAGTTTTAAAACATATATTTTTTTTTTAACTTTGCCCCACTCTAGGAATTACTCCTGTATCGTGGGTGCGTTTACAGACATTTCAACTCACATACACAAACAGCCAGACCCGAAACAACTACCTGTAGGCAATACAAATATTTGTTCCGTGCGGGAATCGAACCCGCGACACGCAGCGCAGTAGTCGATCGCTCAGTCACTGCGCCAACGGTGTCGTCAATTTAATTTTGTTGTTTAATTTTTTTTTGTTTTTTACTAATTTTCAGAAATAAATGTTATTTATAATTTTATCAAGTTTAGAAATACCGCGTACGTACAGTCAGCGTGTTTAAATCTTTATCTCATAACTAACTTAACTAAGAATCCTGTCATATTATAAGATCTTAATGGGGATGTAAAAAATGAGACCCTTTTTGCCTTTTATAATTCACAGACTTCTTAGGGTGATTTCACTCAACCACCTCTGCACTTGGTGATCTTATGACTGTCAGTGAGCGACGTTCGCGCAGCTGATTTTTGGGAAAAATACTTTTGAAGTTTTTACTATCGATACGCTTAGAAGAAGAATCGATCGCACATTCATAGTGAGATCGGATCAGTTACCAGAGGGCATTGTGCGAGTTTTTCTACCTACTCGATGGCGTTAACGTAAACTCAGATTTGTATGGAGTGACAGCAGTGCTATCGAGTTTCCACTAGATGGCGCTGCTCTAATACCGTACAAATCTGCGTTTACGTTCACGCAATCTAGTAGGTAAAAAACTCGCACTACGCCCTCAGAAAGAAAAACAAAACATTTGATATGCTCAGAGCCTGTATCAGTAAATTTGGATTCGATTTTTGTAGATCAAGTTGACCATACACTGTCTATAGCCCATAGCATAAACAGCCTATAATGAGGCCTTTGGAGGTATGAGGAACAGGGTGTAAAGTCCACTCATCCTCCATAGAAAAGGTAGGATCCTCCGACCACACGGGTGTTGTGTCTGGCGGGCAATTGCCCAACGATTGATGTTGGGAAATTAGTATATATGCTAATTGTGCGGTAAACTCTGCTTGCGAGATGCAGGATTTGCGTGACTTCAGTATGACGCGTTGTTCGCATGTGGCGTTGTAGGTGCCGCTACAGGCCTGTGAGAGGGAGTTGGGAGTTGACCCTAATCTACCACGCGGGCCCAGTGCAGGTTGGTAGATGTCATATGTCTTTGAATTTTTGGTTCTAGGACATGCCGGTTTCCTCCACCGTTTTGATAGCAGTGGTGATTAAATAACTAAAGGCCGAAGAAAAGATGGATGGATTGTGTGAGGAATGATATGAAAGAGAAGGGAGTGAATGATAGCGTGACGGTTGACAGGGGAGAATGGAAGAAGAAAACGATTTGCGCCGACCCCAAGTAACATGGGATAAGGGCAGGAAGATGATGATGGTGATAAAATAACTAACACAAAGTAAAGCGCCCGTCTGAGTTCGAACCTACGACCGACAAATCGTAGGCAGCGACCGTTTCCACTGGGCCATCACTTCTCCGTCTCTGTCTCAAACTCAAACTATTTATTTCAACTCAACCAATTACAGGCAATTTTGAATTGTCAAGGGTCGTGCCCATTCCAAAGCGTAGTAGGTACCTATGAAGAAGAACGGGCAAGAAACTCCATGGACACTCTTTTTAATCACAATAATATAGTTACAAAGTATTGGTTACATCATTCATGTTAAAAATTATGCATGTGAGAACGATGCAGAACGTTAAAAGCGTCCGTAATGAAAATAAAAAAAAACAATTCAAATATTAAATTAAATCAAAATAAGCCATGGCAGCAAAGAGTTGACCAGTCCCTACTGACGGCGTCGTGTCAACGTCTATAAAACGAATTAAAAAATTAAGCTTCTTGCTAGAATTTATTATACATTGCTCATATTTGTCTTTAATATTATACCTACATAATATATAATTCCTTAAGCTTACCTTTTGCTCATGAGTAGGTACCTAAATTTTCAGTAATTTCCTCTCGAGCCGAGTAATGAGCCTACACTCTAGTTACTTAAGCCGTGTTTAGAACCCGAGCAACTTGAGACTGTAATGATATTGTGGCTCACTGAATTGCTAATGAATTTTGAATATTACAAGCGTCTCGGGTTGGGTAATAAAAGACGTGAGAAGCATGTAGGTTTATTAAAAGTTGACTTGAAACCAGCTGGTCTATTTTGACGGCACGGTTGGCGCAGTGGTTAAGCGATTGACTGCTGCGCTGCGTGTCGCGGGTTCGATTCCCGCACGGAACAAATATTTGTATGACCTACATGTATTTGTTCCGAGTCTGGGTGTTTTTCTATCTATAATATGTATGTATTTACAAAAAAAAATGTATATAAGTAGTTTATCAGCCATCTTGTTACCATAACACAAGCATTAGGTTGCTTAGCTTGGGACTAGATGGCGCTGTGTGAAATGTCCAGGGATATTATTATTATTATATACGAGTGCCATGTTCTCAACGGCAGCCACCGACATGCGTTGATGGCTGCAGTCACCTTTACCGTTGACTCGTGTCCCTCGTGTGTATCAGCACTTAGTGGAGAAACTCCGACAAAGTGTAAAGATTATTGAAGTGAAGTCAGTTAGGTTAACTTGGTAGGATCACTGACTGTCAGGATGACAGCTCTGATGTATTAAAACATCAAAATCAAACCAAAAACATTTATTTCAATTAAACCATTTACAGGCACTTTTGAATTGTCAAAATTAAATAGACGGTCAGTTAGTCAGACAGTTGGAGCTAGTTGCCCATTCCAAAACGTAGATCTCTATGGAGAAGAACGGGCAAGAAACTCCAACGACACTCTTTTCAATAAAGATATTACAAAATCAAAAAGTTAACAATTTTATATAAATAACAACAACACAACAAACAATAGTTAACAATTTTATATTTAGTTAAAGAGTGAGTAAGAGTGTAAACATAAAAAACCGGCCAAGTGCGAGTCGGACTCGCGCACGAAGGGTTCCGTAAAATTATCTATAAAAATCACGTCTGTTGTATGGGAGCCCCGTAAAAATTTATTTTATTTTGTTTTTAGTATTTGTTGTTATAGCGGCAACAGAAAAAATAATTTGTGAAAATTTCAACTGTCTATCGCGGTTCTTGAGATACAGACTGGTGACAGACAGACGGACGGACAGACAGCGAAGTCTTGGTATCGTTGTTACCCTTTGGGTACGGAACCCTAAAAAAAAGACAAAAGGAGGATACAGCAGAATTTTATAATGAACGAGGGCCCCGTTTTTCATGTTTGTTCGCCTAATTACTAAGCCTGTTTTTGTTCGTGGTCGTATAATACCTAATTATTATGGTCCATTTTTGTTTCTATGTATCAATATGGTGAAATTCTGACCCTGTGAATGAAATGCTTTATGAAAACGAGACAATGGCGCCGATTCCCTTGTTCACAAACTAAACTAAATTTAAGTTCAGTGCATCTTTTTCTTTCTATTTCATTAAGAAAAGGACAGAGGATAAACATAAGTTTAGTCCAGATCGCTGACTGTTCAAACCACCAGCGAAATCAGTGGCAAGAGCTAGCAAAGAGAGTACTCACTAAGCGACGCTCGCTTGACAAGCAGCAGTGCGATTCTGTAACCATCTCACCTTAACTTAGGAGAGAAAACTTAGGTGAAGTGAGCGTGGAGTGAGCTGTCATTCCAAATAATGCTAGGGATTGACACACAGGGATTGACACACATTACTGACAACTCACATCAAGCTCACTTCACTTGAGTTTTCACGTTGAGATTTTTACAGAATCGACCGGCTGAACACTCTCTGAGAGACTCACGCTTCGTACAGACGCCAGCAGATCAAGCTACTACAATCTGTCAAATTTCTTTAATAGATTTTCAACTTTATCGTTAAAGCATTAGGTTCAAGTTTGATTGGGAAAATTTGACAGTTTTGGGTAGCTTGACCTGCTGGCGTCTGTACATACTCATACCAGCGAGTAATCGCTAATCGCCGTCGCGCACTCGCTGCTCGTAGCTCGCCAACTCGTTTTTAGTAGTTAGCTCTACTCGCTTCTCGTTATTCGTTGGCGGTAGGACAGGTAATATATTTAACATCAGTCAACAGCAACTGAGGGGCAATTCTCGTAATTTTAAGAACGTTCACCGTCTGATCTCAGTCTCAATCAAAAATACTTCTAATTTCCCTACATTTTGACAAATGTTTGACATTTGTTTGTCGCCGAGATGAGACTGTGACTAGATTTTGATCGTTTTAAATTACGAGAATTGGCCTTCTGATGTATGGTTGACTGCACGTAGCTCCTGGTGTATTTTGTAGGATTTCGTATTTACTTTTAATCCTTCGTGACCAATGATGTTTTAAAAGATGGACTTATAAAAGAATGCCGCAAGCATTTCCAGACAGACAGGCAAATGTTACAAAAGTACTACAAAAAACCGCGTGCCTGCCTACCTCACCTTAAATTAGAAATGCTGCATATAAAGTTTAAATTTTAAAACAGTACCTGACCCAAACACCAAGATTTCTGTGTACTTTTCATTAGAATTTTTCCATTAAACCCTCCAAAGCATTAACATAATACCACCCTTGTATTCCCCAAAGGGACAGACAGAGGGGTAACTATAGTACACCCACATTTCGCCAGTTACGTTTAAGCCCCATGTAATTAGGTGGGCGAGCCTCTTTCCATCAATCGTTAATATAGAAGTATGAGGAACAGGGTGTAAAGTTCACTCATACTCCATAGAAAAGAGAGGATCCTCCAACCAGACGGGTGTTGTGTCTGGCGGGCAACTGCCCAATGATTCATATCGGGCAGTTGTATATATGCTAGTTGCACGGTAAACTCTGCTTGCGAGATGTAGGATTTTGCGTGACGTCAGTATGACGCGTAAAACATGTGGCATTGTAGATACCGCTACAGTAAACATCAAACATACCGCGTTTAAAATATAATTTTCAATTTAAATACCAGCACAACTTCACGCGTTTTAACGACCCCCAAGCCCGAATAGCTAGCCCCCAAGTGCTTGATAATAAAAGTTGATTGAAGAAAGTGGCGTCTCCACGTTTAATGTGTTTATAGTACATGAAAGTGCACTAATGCACTATTTACAACACTTTACGAGGTACCTGGAGATCAGAGGGGCCATTCTCGTTATTTTAAGAACGTTCATAGTCTGATCTCATTCTCGATCTGTCAAAAAAACATTTTTGACAAGTATTTGACATTGATTGTCACTGAGATGAGATTGCGACTAGATTTTGAATGTTTTGAATGACGAAAATTGTCCTTCAGGTAGCTGTGATAAAATGTAGGAAAAGTATATTGACTGTGTTAAGGGCGAAAAAATATTTCTTGGAAATCTTTTTCCTGCATCCATACTTAATATTATAGATTCGCACTATGTCTGTCTGTCTGTCTGTCGTGCTCAAAAGATGGACTGAATATTCCATATTCGTATTTGGCAGAGCAGTGGTAACTCAGTGGTAATGGCCGTGACTTATGAATTGTAGGTCGTGAGTTCGAACCCAACCAGGCATTTTACTTTGAGTAAATTATTTCATCACCACTGCTCTTAGAACGGTAAAGGAAAACATCGTGAGAGACCAGTATGTCCTAGAACTAAAATTTCGAAGACATGTGTCATCCATCAGCTCGCGCTGGGCCCGCGTAGTGAATTACGGCCCAGTCCCTAACCGAGAGGAGGCCTGTGTCCCGGTAGTGGAAACATTATAGGCTGATTATATATTTGTCATCCGCAATCTAAGTACTATAGAGAGCTAGAAGAGCTCTCCGAGGCAACGGGAGGAATCAAACAACTATACGACTCCTTTAAGGTTATATTGTAAGACCATCTTTACATATTTCTGTCTAAACTACCACTCACTATTCTAAAACAAAATCCTAATTAAAATATATGACACTAGCTTGAACGTTTCAATGTCATCCACGCTAAATTAAGTCATTTATTTCAAAACAAGGTACATTAAGGCTGATTATGTATTATGTATTTGTCATCCGCAATCTAAGTACCTACTATAGAGAGCTAGAAGAGCTCTCCGAGGCAATCAAAAAAATCAAACAACTATATGTATTATGTATTTGTCATCCGCAATCTAAGTACTATAGATAGCTAGAAGAGCTCTCCGAGGCAACGGGAGGAATCAAACAACTATACGACTCCTTTAAGATTATATTGTAAGTACGTCTTTACATATTTCTGTCTAAATTACCACTCACTATTCTAAACTAAAATCCTAATTAAAATATATGACAGTAGTTTGAACGTTCCCATGTCATCTGCGCTAAATTAAGTCATAAGTCATTTATTTCAAAACAATATACATTGTGTAGAAATTTTACTAGGGATAAGATGTCATTTAATAATCTATATGAGTAATACAATAATAAAGACATAATAAAAAATAAAAATAAACATTATTAACTGTAAAAATTTCAAAATAATAATAGTCAACCATGTCATTTAAAATGAATTCCAATCAATAAATTAATAACCAGTACGATAATATTACGATTGTCGCTTATCATCTAGGTACTCATCGACACTGTAATAGCCCTTCCTCAATAAATATGTCTTCAATTTAATTTTCAATAAGTTTGCGCTATTTATGTTTTTAAATTCTACGGTAAGCTTGTTGTATAGAAATACTGATTGGTACAGTCAGCAACAAAAGTCAATTAACACTGTTACCTTTACAAATAATCTAAATTGATACAAAATGATGCGATACATTGGTTTTCTGTATTTCATGTAATAGCAAAGAGTTAATTATTCTTAAATATTCTATTAATATATGTTTTTTAAGAATATTTTGCTCTATAATTAAAATTTAAACAACTAAAGTGTTAACCGACTTTTGTTGCTGACCGTACCAAGGATGTGATGAACCACGTTTATTTTCGGTTGGATTATGTTAGGCAAGTTTTATAGCCGGCCTGCGCCAAATGAGGTCACCATCAGCAGACAAACCTCTACAGTACTTAAACACTTGGGAAAGATTTCATAATTTAAATTGTAAATACTACTAAACTGTCTAGAAGACATAGACCCGGTTTTCAATATTCAGATATTTTATTTAAGGAATAAATATTGCGGTTAGGCAGCTTTTATATAGAAAATATGTCGAACTGTTATATTTATTCCTCAGATGTAAGTTACCTGACTATTGAAAAATCAGCCCTTATAGTATAGGTAGTTGTAATTATAATAATTCACAGATCCGTCCACCAAGAACTGTGTAACACCATCAACTCAAAACCTTCCAACAAAAAAATCATGAACAAAGATGGGAACGAATAATTCAATGCAACCATTACTGGGTACTGGGATGGTTCACTCATTCCCTCATTCATTCATTCACTCACTAGCTCATTGTTCAACTGACTGACAATGAAGCTGAATGGGCGACGGATGAAAACATTTTTACATTGACGCTTGCAGTTTTAAGCCAGGCTACTTCGGTCCTATTGTATTTTTTTTAATGGTGAATGGTTCGGCCATTTTGTTGCATGCTTTAGTGCGTTGTGGAAATGGTTTTAAATCGTGACACATTATGCTGTTTTAATTTCGAAGAATTGGTTATTTTTTCGCTCTACAGTGTCAACCTTTCAAAAGTTCCAGCTACTAACATTCCCGTGTCTTTATATATATGAAATGGCGATCTTTGTCAAAGCGAATCTACATCTTTATACCCATCTAAGAAGTGCACGACACAAAAATAAAATATGCGTAAGACGTCATAAAAAAAGCAGTATTTATTAAAAACATCTTAGGCATGGCACCAAAAGTATACAATAAGTTGCCAAAAAGTATCACAGACCTACACAAAATGAACCAATTCAAATTATGTTTGCACGAATTCTTAGTTACAAAATGTTACTATTCAATTAATGATTATTTAAATGAAAGATGAGATTTTATCTGAAATGGCACCACAAATTGAAATTTTGATTTGACTTGTGTATAACATTTGACATTTTTTTATTTGACATTTTTTTATTTAACATTTAATTGACATTCTATTTATTATGTAATACTAGCTTTTGCCCACAACTTCGTTCGCGTGGAATAGTGACTTCACCAATAGATGACACCGACTCTTGACCAATAGATGGCGCTGTATGTCCGGAATAAATTTTATTTTTTATTTTATTTTTTATTTTTTGTAATAAAAACTATCCTATGTCCATTCTCAAGGTGCAAACTATGTCTGTACCAAATTTCACACAAATCGGTTCAGTAGTTTAGGCGTGAAGCAAAGACAGACAGACAGACAGACAGAGTTACTTTCGCATTTATAATATTAGTTTGGATGTAAATCAATTTAAAATTTATGTTGTACTTATTATATTAATTTGCACACCTCAATAGGTTATAATACAATGTACCTTTTATATTTGTAACACCTTTTTAACATGTATTATGCAAATAAATGATTTGATTTGGTTTGATTTGACCTAATTAAGGTTTTACTATTTATACTCAAAACATAAAACTTTATTATGAACAAAGTAACAAAAAAAAAAAGAAAATAGTAAAGTTTGTGACATTTCAAAAAAATGTTTTCCAGCCAGTCAGTTGAGAATGAAATGAAATCTTTAATGCTGAATGCAGTCCATAGCCCCTCAGACGTTTGGCCTCTATTGCGCAACTCCGCGGAGCTGTTAGAGTGCGCCCGGCCGAAATCATGCAATTTCTATGCGTTCACTAAAACTATGATAGCTCTGAAATTAAAGAACGCAGCTCGACACACCCTATGTCACTGAAATCGTTATAAAATAAGCTATCTGATTTTCTATAGTTTAGTACAGTTTTATCGTGGAATCTATTGTTGATTCGAAATTGAAAGTAGGGTTAGCTACTTTTTCCCAGTTTTTGGCACAAAAATCGTCATATTAATAAAATAAATGCATTTTTTTCCAAAGTTATTATTTTATTTACATAATAACACATTATTGTACAATAATCAAATAAAAGAACAGACATTTCTATACATATTTTGCATCTGCAAGCTGAACAAAAACACGGCTCAGACAGTCAACCCGTACACCGAACAAAAAAAAAGGGTATGTTTACACATTTATTCTGGGAACTCTGTAAGCCAAGTGGCTGTTAATTATAATTTATTACATAGCTTAGTACACCATCTTATCGCAGACAAAGTCCTAGCTGTTGGAATTATTTAACTTACGAACTATGAGTCTCAATGCAAACACTTGAAAAAGAGCTCTAAGAAAGACCCTTTCATATTTTTTATCACAGAGCCAGTACTATTGCATATATTTAAATTCTGTTTTTGCAATCCACATGGTGACGATATTTACTAATGGAAAAACACAACACAAGGGCATGTTGCCTAGCAAAAACATTAACAAAATCAACATCAATCATCATTAATTTCAGTACAAGAATTCCAAAGACACAGTATAGGATACAACCAGTAGGTCACATCTGAACAACAGAATAAAAAAATAATGAAAATGAAGCAATTTTCAGACAGGTTTCGGATTATTTTTTTTAATATGAAAATATAGTTTATTAAATAACATTAAAAATATGTTAAAAAAAATGTTCTACGCACATCACATTATTCGATGAACATCCTACAATTCGCCAATGAAACGAACAAAGGTCCCGTACAAAAATATATACAATATATAGATACATACAAAGAAATAAATATTTATAAATATAGTAATAAATAAATAAATTATTGATGAAGAGTACGGAAACAGATGTTCATACACACAGCCTTGTTGCAACCAACACAGTATGTATGCACCTGTTTACGGCAATCCACGTTGGTGCACTTCCGCCGCTGGCGTTGGTGTTTTGACTGAGACTGAGTGTGTGTAATAATTTAAACCTCCGTTTTTTTCTAAGTCGGTCAAAACATTGCTTTACTGACCATTTTCCTGAACAGTGTACGAAACACAAAAAACATGGCGGCTTGGAGGTCATAAACGTCAAATGTCCTGTCTGCTAAAAAATCTCCTGGAGATTCGATTTTCGATTACTTTTTTTAATTTCAATATTTACACAATTTTTTTACGAATTTCACTAATATAATGCCTAATACTTAAGTAGTAACGTATCTAAATCTTGTTTCTAACAACATTTTGTCGTCTCTAGTGTATTTTCTACTCACAACAAGTAGAAATGTACCGGCATGGCGCGCGAATTTCGATACAATGTTTCGTGAAATAACAAATTCTGTCCAAAATCTTTAACAAATACACAATGCAGCAATTAAAAACTGTTTAGTACTTACTTGGTCACGGTTAATCTCACCACACACCACACTATAACTCGAAAATAACACTTATAATAAACTTTAAACTTTACCGCCGCGTCCGTTGACTTAGACGAAATGAAGCCGTCACAACAGAAAAACGTTCCGATAGCAAATGTTGTTGAATATATAGCATGTGATGTTTTATGCCTTTCTTATTCTTTCACCTACAGTCTGTGTAAGTTAGAGTAGGAAAGGTAGACTCTAGACAGGCAATATTTGGCATTTAATCCGACCCGATCCACGAAATCTCCAGGAGATTCCCACCAGACGCGCGTTTTTTGACAGAAATCTCCTGGAGATTTATCAGCGGACGGGAGGATATAAATAAATACATTGCAAAATGTTAAGAAAATGCAAACTTATGTTTTTTTTTTATAAAATTAATAAGACTGAATAGTAATAGAGAAAAACGGCCAAGTGCGAGTCGGGCTCGCACACGAAGGGACATTTCTTTAACACGGTATTTGTATTATAGCGTTCGTAATAGTCGGCGAAAATTTCATTTGTCTACCTATTACAGTTCTAAAGACATAGACCGCCCTGTGACAGACAGACGAACAGCGGAGGCTCAGTAATAGGGTCCCGTAAGAACCTTTTGGGTACGATACCCTAAAAATGTATACAGTCAAAAATACAATTAAAAATATATTAAGTAGGTAGTATTCGTTTTGTTAATTAATTAAAACCTAATTACCGCATAAGTACTGCTATGTTGCCAATTATTTTAGTAATTAATGAGTTCAATGACTAATATAACATTCAGCGGACGTTAATTATGCCCAGATATTACAAATTAATCACCTTTGTTCATTAACATGTTGTTATTTCAATAGTTACCTAAAATATTAATACTATGTGATGGTCATGAATAATTAAAATGAGTTAATAAATAATTGAATTGCTAATCTGAAATACCAGCATACCACGCTGCATACGGTATTTAATCAATTATAACTTATGAGTACGTGGTTAAGAAATAACAGCCACACGGTTCGATCGATCAGGTTAAGCTACGCAGCGGGTGGTCCGTGGATGGGTGACTATCTTTACTTACATACCAAGACACCTCCGTGCCTCGGAAAGCACGGTATGCCGTTGGGCCCGGCTGTCATTCGTAGATCTTTGACAGTCGTTACGGGTCGTCGGAAGCCCGAAAGTCTGACAACCAGTCTTACCAAGGGGTATCGTATTACTCAATAACTGGGTTGTGTCGCTCCATGTGAAATATTGGTATTCAGCTGCATCCGGTTAGACTGAAAGCCGACGCCAACATAGTTGGGAAAAGGCTAGGGAGATGATGATGATATGAGTACATTTATGTACGAGTACATTAGTGAGGGGCAATTCCTAGCGAAAATCAAATTTTCTTACGTTTTTTACAAAGTGCAGGTCAGTATCAAGTTGGATATTGGTCTAATATTTGCGGCCGTAACAAATATTGGAACGAAGTTCCTTATCGCGCGTTGCGAAAGGGGGCTAGACGGAAAAAATTAAGACCAAAAGTTGGAACGATACTTTTTGCTATAGGTAGTTGTAAGCCGTGCGGTGTGCGCGTGTTTCTCTGTCTGTCTCTCTCTCTCTCTTTGAACTTCGTTCCATCCGGGTGTCCCTTGACACCTCTCAAGTTTTTTTTATTTATAGAATTATAATTATCAAAAAAGATCGTACATCGAGAAGAATGCATTCAATTGTCTACAATCTTTGTACTTATATTATATCAATGTGTAGCCACAAAAAATATTACACATTGGGTAATTGTTCACTCAAGTGAGCGACCACAGTTACACAAACGTTTCGCTTTTGCGTTTCGCTTATCTCCGCTCATCTGTATAGCCGTCACCTGAAGCGGAACAAACTCAAAGCATTTATTTAAATTTAACCATTAACATGCACCTTGAATTGTCAAGGAGTTGATTAGTTATTCAAAAAGCTAAGTAGTTACGTAACTCAACTTTCAAAAAAAAACTTTGTAACTACAAAGGGTTAAAAGGGAACTCCCTTTGCCCTGTGTGCTGCAGTAGGCTGGTATTAATATTCTTATTGGTTAGTGATTTTTACCAAGGGGTATCGTATTACCCAGTAACTAGGTTGTGGAGGTCAGATAGGCAGTCGCTCCATGTAAAATACTGGTATTCAGCTGCATCCGGTTAGACTGGAAGCCGACCCCAACATAGTTGGGAAAAGGCTAGGCAGATGATGATTGGTTAGTGATTTTTGCTGGCTAGGCTAGCTGTATAAGTCCCGTAAAACCGGAAGGACCACACGCGGTCTCGCGGAAGATGGAAGGAGTGGGGGGAGACCTTTGCCCAGGAGTGGGGAAGCGTAGACAAATAAAAAAAAATAAAAAAAGGTATTTTTAGCCCTATACTACAACGCTGGAAGCTGCAAAACTCAAACTCAAATCATTTAATTCAACTAAACCAATTACAGGTACTTTTGAATTGTCAAAGGGTCGGTCAGTCAGAAAGATGAAGCTAGCTGCTTCAGTGGACAGCCATAACTAAGATACTCTTAAACCCTTTCAAAAATCTAACAAGGGTCAATCTCTAGAGAACGTTCTGTTATTGAGGTACGACACTTTATCGGTGTAGCGGACACTTTTCAAGCGTTCTTACACCTTTGGGACTTTTTACTGTGTGTAGAATTTATGTTGTGATCAGTTAAAACTACCTCCAACTATCTATCATAAGCTTAGAAAGGCGAATCGCTGGCCTCATAAATCGCCTCAATTATTTAAGTATGTAATATAGCATGAGGAGGGGCTTGTGGCTATAGCAGTCGCACGGGTCGATCGATCAGGTTAAGCTACGCTTGCCGCGGTTGGTCCGCGGATGGGTGACCATGTAGGTAAATATACCGAGAACCCCTCCGTGCCTCGGAAAGCACGTTAAGCCGTTGGTCCCGGCTGTCATTCTTGACAGTCGTTACGGGTACTCAGAAGCTCGAAAGTTTGACAAATAGTCTTACCAAGGGGTATAGTATTACCCAGTAACTGGGACGTGGAGGTTAGATAGGCAGTAAAACACTACCAGTATTTGAATTTTGGCTTGGACTAATCGGATCATGCTTGCAAGAGTTATTTAAAGATTACGTATGATTTTAAATTATTCGTTCTGTTTCTAAAGAATTATTAGAGGGAGTTTAAAAGAGTCCAGACTGAGAAGGTACGGTCATGTACTTCGACGAACAGATGACCATGTCGTGAAAAAGTGCCAAAGCATGGCTAAAAATTACAGGGGAGTAGTTAGGGGTTATTCTTTGAAAGAAAGAAGAAGAAACAAAGAAAATACATTTATTTGGCATTAACTAACTAACTCTTTCTCTTCCTCTCTTGTCTTTCTTGACAAGAGTCTCTCACTTCTTCTTTCGAGTCTCTTCCTCTTTCTTCTTTTTTTTCTTCTTGATGGGAGTTACAGAAGATGATGCACAAGACCGAAATAAATGGCGTCGCATGATTTGGATAGGTAACCCCACGTAACGGGAAAAGGCGAGGCGAAGAAGAAATGTCCAAAGAGTAAATTTTATAGACAATTGCTGGGTGATAAATTGCTATTCTATAGTTAAAAGATAATATTTTAATGCAATTTTATTGTATCGTCTAATCCAATTTAATGTGCCAATAAACTAACAGATAAGTGTTCGCTATAAATCAGCATATATGTATACTTTACGGTTCTTGGCGGTATCTCGTGTCGTTTGTGACGTTTACAACCGACACGACGTCAAGTTTGACACGACCTTAAATGTCAATAAGTGTTTACTTAACCTTTAAGGGAATATAAACTTAATTGTACTTTTTGGAGGTCACAGGCAGATGAAATAGTTTTACTTAAGGCTGATTTTTCCAATGCCAGCTATCTTTATCGGAGGAATAATTTTGAGTTTTTGACAGCACTTCGAAAACTGTCAGGCGTAATTTTTTATCCACGTATAAAAATTATCTGTAAAAATTATCTGAGGGGCCCGTGGCTAAATAATAACAGCCGCACAGGTCGATCGGTCAGGTTAAGCTACGCTTGCCGCGGTTGGTCTGTGGATGGGTGACCATCTTTACATACCGAGACCCCTTCATGCCTCGGAAAGCACGTTAAGCCGTTGGTCCCGGCTGTCATTCGTGGATCTTTGACAGTCGTTACGGGTAGTCAGAAGCCCGAAAGTCTGACAACCAGTCTTACCAAGGGGTATCGTATTACCCAGTAACTGGGTTGTGGAGGTCAGATAGGCAGTCGCTCCATGTAAAATACTGGTATTCAGCTGCATCCGGTTACACTGGAAGCCGACCCCAACATAGTTGGGAAAAGGCTAGGCAGAAGAAGAAGTATAAAAATCATCTGTCGAATGACAAATCAGCCTTTAGTTAGATATAAAGACGAAGTATTTTGTCGATATTTGGCAGGGATAAATTCTAGTCCTGTGTAACTTTTATTTCAATACCTACATCATCGAATGTCAAAACGGAGGTGAAAACCGATCATATTTCAAAGTTCATGACATTATATTAACAAAAAAAGCCTTATATAATAAAAGGTCAACCTTCAAAGCAACTCAATCGTCTGCATCAGCCCTAACCTATAAAAAAACATTTTAAAAAATAATGAGAAAAACTCGACGTGACGTAACTCATGACGCCATACAATACACCTCTACGGGTGACGTAGACCTCGTAGCGCTACGACGCGACGTAGACCTCGCTACGAAGGCTACGCCGCGCCGCCTACGTCAGACGTCCATTCATCTGATAATGTCACTTTGTATGTCGGTAACTTCAGTTATATTTATGTTGAGGGTTTTCTATTTTGTTGAAGAGTGAAGTTATTCAGTGGAGTGGCTGCTTTTTAAATGACTGGATTTTGCGAGTTTATTTTTCCAGTGTCGGAACCTAAATTGGAAGTGGTTTTAGATTTAGTTATTCTTTTGATATTCTGATGTTGGTTTAGGTTACTATACCCTGTCCAGGTTAACAGTTTTTTGACAGCTGTCTTAGAATATACATATTCCAGATTACGTAAAAGTAAACTTTAAAATGCGTAATAAATAAATACACAAACTGCCTAATCTTATTGAATTATCTTATTTATGACTTCTTACAGACATTATAATACCGTACTTGTATCAGTTTTGACAAAATAAATATAATGCTTACTAGTTCGATCTGTCAAAAAAAGGTTATCCTAGTGGATTTAGTATAATAATTTTTATTATTATTATTATACTAATACACTGCTATATAATTTATTATTATTATTATTTACAATGCTTTTTTAAATTGAACATAATATTTATATTCTGATCAACTTTTTTTTGTTGGTAGCCTGTACAGTCCCACTGCTGAGCTGAGGGTTTTTTATCAGGTATTTACATAACCTTCTTCTAGCCTTTTTCTCATGCTGATCAGAAACTACGCCACCAGCTACGATCCTTACTTTTTGTGATAATATTATTGTGTAAATAATCCAATTTTGACCAAAATGATCAAAAATATTCCGTACTTGTAATATAAAAGCTGATGTAATTAATCGCTTTTATTTTATGTTTAAAAAATATACGCTGAAATCAGTGCATCATGTAGGTCCTTCATAAATTGGACGACACTGAACGAGACACAATAGAAGCCTTATTTTTATTACATCTGAGTTCGTTTTTTCATGAGCCTACACACTCCACCGACACACAACACAACACGATGGACCGATCAGGTGAAGAAATCATCGTCCTCTAAATTCTACACGGTAGTAAGGGATGCGCTGGACGAAAACCGGTGGAGGCGGATCATCCGCTCCATATGTAACTCCGAAGCTGACCACGATCCTCAGACATGAGGGACCGACTACAGAGAGAGACACACTTCACCACATACTGCTAGACATACATAAGCCTCTCCAATTGCACGCTATTTAGCTCGATTCTCGGCAACTCTAGCTACTAGCCACCATACAAAGATCTTCGCCCCACCTAGCCTGAGGGCGATCTTACGTTTGCTGGGTCGTTTAGTGTCCCGCAAAGTGTTTAATTTATTTTGAAAATAAAGCATGTAATTATAAAAAAATTATAAAGTTCAAAAACGTCAAGTCCCTATAAGCTGTTAAATTATCAGCAGCTATTTCAACCTGATGGGTGTGGGGTTAAAATAAATTAAGTACACACAAATTGCCGGCGGTTTGGTCGCCATTTATTTTGATTACTGCCCACTTGTCACACCCGTGTTCTGGAGTTAGAAACTTGTACAGGTCAGAGCAGGTCAAGCTACCCGAAATTGTAACATTTTCCCAATCAATCTTGAATCTAATGCTTTAGCGACAAAGTTGAAAATCTATTAAAGAAATTTGACAGATTGTAGTAGCTTGATCTGCTGGCGTCTGTACAAAGGTGATGCTTATTTCTGAAGAAATATATTCCAGTATACCTGCGATAGAAAAGTAGATATAGAGATTCAGACAGCGTGTGCAAGAGTTAAGGAGAAAATAAAATACATAAAATCAAAAATTATACTAAAGTAAAAAAATTAACCATGAATTTAGCACATGATTTTAAGCTCCTTAGCGTAGATTTTTTTTGTCGGTTATCATTAAAAATATCTGCTGTTTCATAGGAAAATGCAATACCTACGCGGTCAAAATGTATAGAACAGCTCACTTTTTTTTTTTAATAACCGATGAATTCTATCGAAGTGAGGGTGTTTAGAATCATGTGCTGAATCCATGGGTTACCATGGATTCAGCACATGATTGCGCGAGGAGGAGGGAGATTGAGGTTGCGCGTCGATGTCCCTGCCACCCTGTATTAGCTAATTAAATGGTGTATTACACCCATAACAACACACGACTACATCGATTGATGGAATTCATTAATGCCAGTTTCCTCAAGACGTTTTAATTCACTGTTTTTGAGAGCAGTGTTGCTTAAATAATTTACACAAAGTTAAGCGCCGGTCGGGGTTCGAACCCACGACCGGTAAATCGTAAATCGCGGCCGTTACCACTGGGCCACCACTACCTACTCATAACATACCTACATAACATTTAATTTCTTTGATGAAAACGAGATCGTGTTAAATTATAATTATTGCTACTGACCAGTAAAAATATGTTTGGTTTTATGATCGATATTCTATCATAAAGTCTATATAAAAAAAAAGTATCTTTATTAACTTCAGTTGTACACAAAACACTTATCTATACACTATGCAGCGTTTCAACAAAGGAAAAGTGATTTCGATGAACTCTGGCACCCAAAGTAAGATTTAACTTGTATTTAGGGTGCCAGCGTCCTCACCTATAATTTGAAACATAGTATCATTAGTTGTAGGACGAGCACAGTATAAATTATTGTTATTCCATGCGTTTTAGAAGCCACAGTCATCAACCATTCTGACCAAGTGCAATTACTTAGGACATTGATCTTTATCAAATACTTATAAGGACCCTTTTTAGTTAGTTCCCTTTATATCTTGTTGGCTCAAAACTTCAGTCATTCCAGCGACACGAAGAAGAAGAAGTAAGTACCCTTTCTTTAAATTAGCAGCATAAAAACTGAGGGGCAATTCTTGTAATTTTAATAACGCTCAACGCCCATTCCCTTAATTAAAAACGTTCAAAATCTAGTCGCAATCTCATCTCGGCGACAATCAATAGGTATTTTTGACAGTTTGAGACAGATCTGAGGGGCAATTTCTTCTATGAAAATTCCTGGTACATAAAGGGCTAAGGAAGGAACACGGGTGGGTTTTAGTCAGTAAGAGTCTGACACTCCCTCCCGCTCCACCCAGAGCGGGAGGGGTCATTTGATGATTTCCCATTGTCAAAAAAAAAGGGGCAATTCTCGTAATTTTAAGAACGTCTGCTCTCAGTCTCAATCTGTCAGAAAACCCTTCTAAAATCCCTACATTTTTGACTAGTTTTTGTCATTGATTGTCGCTGAGATGAGATTACGAACAAATTTTGATCGTTTCTAATTACGGGAATTAGCTTTCTGTATTCGTGAAAAAGAAACCTCTAAAATAGTCCCACATAATAGTAAACTTTTTGTTTCTTCAATTTTAGGTTTCTATCGAATGATAACGACGCCTGTAACATCAGCACAATCAACTAAACCTTAAAACAGTTAACACTTACTTTAAAAAAAAATGCCAGTTTGTACAGTATCCTAGCTTATTCCGATAAAGGACAATTAAGCCAGTGTAATGCTAATTACACTCTCCAATATCGTACTTATTTCTAGGTCCAAGTAAATTAAATCGTAAAGTAAAGGTATACTTAAAGAGCGGTTCATAAAGTGCTTTTAAATATCTCAAATTCCCAACATATTTACACCCCCCCCCCCCCCCTCCACAAACCACTAAGAGTAATAGGGAATTTCATTCGTCGCTCTAAACCGCGCGTAAATTATTATCATTTCGAGCTTGCGCGCGTGAAACAGAATTTATAGGAGCAGCGTAAAGACTCCGCTGTGCTGTGTAATATCGCAAATACCACAGGCCTTGGCAGTGACTGGTTCGAGCTAGGCTTTAGATGGAAACGTGTATTGCTGAATACCACGGGCCTTTCGAAGGATGCGTACAATAATAATTTAGTATTCATGCCACCATAACTACCCCTGGTGCTTGATTATAGTTTAGTGTGCTCAAGAGCTGCATGAGCTCATCCCGCCTTCACCTTTCTACCATCGACAGTCCAGATGCACTGCGGGATACCACCCCTATTTGATTAATATAGGTACTATATATACGCACTAAGCGCTTCTCGTCATCTTTTCTGATGCGCACAGCTAAGGAGTGGAATCGTCTGCCTGCGTCTGCATTCCCGAGTTCATACAACCCGAATCTCTTAAAGGCGAGAGTGAATAGGCTTCTTCTGGGCAAGCTCGTTCTACCGTAGATCTCATCCCTGCCTCTGGGCTCGATTGAGGTCAAGAGTGAGCCCATTGTCAATAAAAAAAAAATCTAAACTAACATTATAAAGACAAAAGATTTTATTTTGTTTAAGTGTTTGTTTGTTACGCGACTTAGGTGTTGGTTGTAGGTTCAAACCCAGACAGGCGCTTGACTTTGTGTAATTAATTTCATCATCACTGCTCTCAAAACGGTAAAGGAAAACATCGTGAGGAAACCGTTGTATTAGAATAAAACAAACAAAGACATGTGACATCTACTAACCCGCACTGGGTCTGCGTAGTGGATTACGGCCCACTCCATCTCACTGAGAAGAGGACTGTCCCAGTATTGGGCACATTATAAGCTGATTATGCTGTATGGAGTGATGTAGGCTACAATATTTCTTATGTAATTCGCACCCTTATCTGGAAAATCTGAGGAAAAGTATCCTAATTTAGTAGAAAATATTTTGCACATACAAGGAAACAAACCAAAAATATCACAGAATTTGTTATCCTAACCGCATGGAGATAAATGAAGACAGTATACGTAGATATGTGTCACTATCACGCTGTGAGAAATGGCGGACAACGGGAAAATGGAGGATAATATAACAGACGTGCTACGTGACTGGGTGATGGACGGGCACAGATTTATAAACAGGAGTTTTGAACAAACTGGTGTTACATTTATCTCCAAGGTCAAAGTCAAAGTATTTATTTGAAATAGGAAAAATGTTGAACATCAAAATTTACAATAAAATAGAATTGATTCTAGTCGCCTCTTTCAAAAGGTAGTTTTCGTATGGAGAAGAATGGGCAAGAAACTCCACCGTTACTCTTTTAAAAATGTTTTACAATACTTTGCATACATTAATTATATAATTATATGTGAAGACGTTGCACCTATAATAAAATTAAATTGTAAAAAGGATATTGTTGTAATCTGTCATGGCTTCATTTTACATTCTTTTACCACAATAGGTAAAAGAATGTAAAATGAAGCCATGACAGATGAATTTATGAATTATGTGTTAGATACATGGTGCTCACAAACATTGGGAAAGTAGACGGTTTTCCTAAAAAAACACTTAACCAATATTAATAAGATTATGTACAAGAAATTCATTACAAAAGATGTAACCACTTTCTTGCAGTAGGACACCTCTACTCTACCACTTTTTATGAGAACACTTTATAAATTTCGGAAGATGCTGATAAGTATGTTAGCCGAATCTATCTTAGGTGAGAAAAGGCTAGGCAGATAATGAAGTTTTCAATGGCGACATTAGTTATAATTATTTCTTTAAATTTTTCCTCTTCGTAACCTCCAGCACCCTAACTACGTAATCCATAATCTGAATCGTTCTGAAGGATATTATTGCGAATCCATTGCTTCATGCGGTCGAAATATTTGTCTGCGCAACAACGTAAATAACGCAATAATAATAATATCCCTGGACATTTCACACAGCGCCATCTAGTCCCAAGCTAAGCAACCTAATGCTTGTGTTATGGTAACAAGATGGCTGATAAACTACTTATATACATTTTTTTTTTGTAAATACATACATATTATAGATAGAAAAACACCCAGACTCGGAACAAATACATGTAGGACTTACAAATATTTGTTCTGTGCGGGAATCGAACCCGCGACACGCAGCGCAGCAGTCCGATCGCTCAGCCACTGCGCTAACCGTGTTGTCAATGAATGTTGTTGAACTGTCAAAATGAGTCTTCCTACTATCACGGTGTTACGCAATTACCCCGCAGTTCAATTTGACCTCTCAAACCCTGAACACCGTATTTATCTTAGTTTAAAAATAGTAATATTATATTATTGTCAAGAACAAAGTTATTGCAGCGGAAAGTGCAGGTAGTTGCACTTTCCGCGCGGATGGCCCCGTACAGGCCAATCTTAGGTAAGAGCTTTCTGACCAGCGCAATCTATATCAATGCTGTATTCGCTAAGAAAATAGTTCTGAAACTCTTAGAGAAAATGTTTAGAGAAGCTTTTTGTTTTCGAGTATAGTTTATTTATATTCGTTAGAAAGGTTCACAGGAAAACAGAGAGCAGGTGGCCCGATAGTAAAGGCCTCGACTTTCGAGTTGTACAGTCAATATGTAAACACTTGGCAACTTTCAATTGCGATTTTTTCGTGAATTAACAAATGCAACGTTGAAATACGACACATTACATAAACCTATGGGTTCGAAAATGCTATGTTCGTAACAATATAAAATTTCATAAAAAAAATAAAGGAGTTAATTGCTTTTGAATAAAGCCGAGTGTATACATACTTTTGCTCGTGACTGTACGTCGTGAATTCAAAACCAGTCAGGCGTGCTACTTTGTGTAATTTATTTCATCACCACTGCTCTCAAAACGGTCAAGGAAAACATCGAGAGTTAAAGAATCCTCATCCTAGAATAAAAAAATCGAAGGCATCAACCAACCCGCACTGGGCTCGCGTGGTATATTACGGCCCACTTCCTCTCAAAAGAGAGCAGGCCGGTGTCCCAGCAGTGGGAACATTATAGGATGATTATGTTATGTACAGACGCCAGCACATCAAGCTACTACAATCTGTCAAATTTCTTTAATAGATTTTCAACTTTATCGCTAAAGCATTAAGGTTCAAAGTTGATTGGAAAAATTTGACAGTTTCGGGTAGCTTGACCTGCTGGCGTCTGTACAGGAAAACAAGTAATGCACACATATTATAAAAAAAAAAAACGGTCTGGCACTTGAAAACACTTGAAAAATATATTTTTATCTTATTTAAGTATCTTATTGTTGAATACCAGAAGGACAATTCTCGTAATTTTAAGAACGTTCACAGTCTGATCTCAGTCTCAATCTGTCAAAAATACCTCTAAATTCCCTACATTTTGACAAGTTTTTGACATTAGTTTGTCGACGAGATAAGACTGCGACTAGATTTTGAACGTTTTAAATTACGAGAATTTATTGGCCTTGAGGTGTTTGGCTACTTAGATTTATTATATGGTTATTTTATAATTATATGGTTATTTTATAATGTTCCTCTTCTTTTTGGAAAATAAACAACTTCTTTCTTTTCATTATTTTACTTGTTTAACATTTGACTGTCCCGTGTCAAAAGTCATTTATTCAAACTAGGCTGAGAATCAGCACTTTTGAACGTCTAAAGTACATGAGACAAATCACCCAAAACCACTTCCTAGTGCTTTCGCTGGGAAGAAGTGGCGCAACAAACTCCCCAGCAGCACAGCTGTCTGTACAGTTAGAAAAACTTGATTCTATACAATAGTAAGTAATTAGCATTACAAAACATTAAATTAAATTATTTGCCATAATATGTCAGATACTTACTTAACGTATAGATATCGAACAGTAATAAAGACACTGCTGAGTATGAAGTCTTAAGTTCGATCCTCAGGTCGGACGGTTATTTCGGAATATTTCCATTTCTCTCTAGATTTATTTCCGGGTTGACGCAATAGGCTACCCAAATGGAACTTTACTCATCTGCATCTCTGCTTATCCCTTCAGTAAATACAGGCTTAGGTATCTATGATGGTAACTAAACCATTATAATATCACAAAACAAAATTATAACAGACAAATTAGCCTTTCATTTTCCAAATAAGTATCTCTTTCATCAATTTTGCTGAAAATTACTGAAGGTACGTATATCACAATAATTAAAATTAATGACAGTCATGCCAATGTTTAATATGAAATGTTAATAAAATTATTCACTAACAATGACGATATTATTAAGTACTAACCTAATTATGGTGGTTAAAATGATATTCTAATATTTACTTTATGTTCGTAAATTGCAATGCTGTTTTGCAATGCTGTTGTGTACTAAATGAGAAGAAATTTAAAACATGCATTAAACGCACACTATGTAGACAAGCATATTATAAGTTGGACGAGTATATAGTAGATAAAAATGCTTGGCTTAATGCTGGTCCTGCTCCACAGGCAGTTGGGCTTACAAGTTGATCACAATTTCAATATTTGGAAGAGATGCTTCCCCTTTTTG
This sequence comes from Apamea sordens, assembly GCA_945859715.1. Classification (NCBI taxonomy): domain Eukaryota; kingdom Metazoa; phylum Arthropoda; class Insecta; order Lepidoptera; family Noctuidae; genus Apamea; species Apamea sordens. The sequence goes on from OX244001.1 coordinate 17,710,642, forward strand.
TTTTTTTTTTTTAGTGTTTATTTTATTTAATCAGGATTAATTTTTAATACTTCAGTATTAAATACCTCTTCATGATTGGTAGTAATTTTTTTTTCTCTCATCTCTTAATTAAATTGCAAACTATAGTTTTGTATAATTTAGAAGCATTTTTGAAAATTTTGTAAATGTAAGAACCATGGATCCGTTTTTTATGATATTTTGATGTTGACTTGAAAAGCATGGCAGTTGAGAATATGTCATGCTCACTTAAATGTCTCACTGGTGGTGGCGCGTGTGTTGGATCATTCGGTTCCCTACGAAATGGTTGGGCTGGGTGGTGCTGATCCACGCGTCATGTTCGTGAACGGGCGCCATCTGTTGAGACTGGTCATCTCTTAACTGCCAGGGCTTATTTTTAATTTTATATTTTAATTTGTTTCTTTACATTGTTCTCACATATAGAAGCAATAAGAATAATGTAACCAGGATTTTGTAAAAATGTCTTGATTTAAAAGAGTGTCCGTGGAGTTTCTTGCCCGTTCTTCTCCATAGAGATCTACGCTTTGGAATGGGCAACTAGCTTCAACTTTCTGACTAACTGACCGACTATTTAATTTTGACAATTCAAAAGTGCCTGTAAATGGTTTAATTGAAATAAATGATTTGAGTTTGAGTTATCTACTGACTATTCTAATAACAAAGCTGAAGAGTTTGTTTGAACGCGCTAATCTCCGGAACTACCAGTTGGATTTGAAAAAATCTTTTTGCATTTGATAGCCAAATTCTTGAGGAAGGTTATAGGCTATTTAGCATCACGCTAGGATCCTTAAGAGTCGCGCAAAAAGAAAAAAAGTCAGAAGTAATGCTAATCGAAAACGAATTAATAGCGAAGGCGGGTGGTGTGGGTCGGGGGAACAAGAACACGCGAACGAAGTCGGGGGCAGTAACTAGCTAAACTGTAAAAGTATTCCTAATTATTACGTTTCATTCGATTTTGCTTGTTTAAATATATGTACAATCAAGGGTAATTCTGCGAAGCAGTAATGCTCGCAAAATGTCTGCGCCCTCACGCCCCTAGTCGGGACGTCAGGAGTCACCAGCCGACTCCCGACCACCGTAGGCGCGGGCTTGCGTGCGGCGAGCAATGGGCAGCTTGCCGCCCGGCAAGGACCCAAATTGCCTAACATACTAACAATCTCAATCACTTTGAAGAATATTGCTAATCCATTCCTGCATATGTTTGAAAAATTTGTCGGCTCACAACGTAAATAACGCAATGAATGTTGTTGAACTGTCAAAATGAAATCCATTACTACTAATAGTGTGCTACGCAATTACCCCGCTGGCCCGGGTCGACGGCGCGTTGTGTTCCACGCGCGCCTCAAAGAGATGTCAGCACCAACTGACGGGATCCGCTAGGGCCGATGCCTGCCAGGGCCGCGGGTTGTTCGAAAGAGATACCGTGGCCCCTGGCATAGGCAACTGAAGGAACACGGGTGGGTTTTAGTCAGTAAAAGTCTGACACGCCCTCCCGCTCCACCCAGAGCGGGAGAAGTCATATGACGATTTCCCACCCAATAAAAAAAGAGGGTAATTGTAGGCTATGTTCTTATGTTTAGACAGGCAGTTGCTTCATGGAAAATACTAATATTCAGCTGCACTGATTAGTCTGGAAGCTGACCCGAACATGATTGGGAATCGATTTCAGTGTCGACTGTTTAGTATCTGCAACTGCAAAAACCACAGATTTTATCAACTGTTCAATACAAGCGGCCCTTGACCCCAAAAAAAAAACAACAAATCTTTTGTTTTTTATTATTATATTGTGTTTAGGTTACCCATCATGTCTTTGGAGTTTCGCTAGCTAATTTAATTTGACCCTGTATTATAAACTTAGTCATTATTTGGAGACTCAACCCCAAGCGAGACATTTTTAACCAGTGCGCCAACTATACGTATATGTAACCATGAATTCATTACTTAGGTACATGGTTCTGAACCCTGCATTATTTCGTCGGTAAAAAAAAATTTGCTTGGCCATACATTTGATGTACATATTACACTTTTCTTTGAAACAGGAGTTTTTTTTTTTTTGATAACCGTCGAATTATTTCTCTGTAAGGGGTTCTAGAATCATGTGCTGAATTCACGGCTACCATTTGCGTCCTGGTTAAAAATTTATTCTGTATGTGAACGAAACCGCCGGCAACAACCAGTACTGTACCGTTGAGGTATATCCTCAACGTGTCCTCTCATTTCCGCTTTAATTTGATCGAGAGTGTCATTGAGCTCGTCCCAATCATACAATTTGCACGTAAACGATGTATTACACGTACAGCCCGCGACAGAAGTGGATGAATCATTTATGGATTTTGGAGTCTAATTATTATTATTAAAAATGCATTTATTGACAGACAGAACTTTTTCGTTCACAATGTGTGTTAGTAATACTTAATGATATGTTAGTCCTTAAGAAAATATACATAATAAATTTTAAATATATTCTAATAAATCAAATACATAAAAATTAAAATACTGTTCATAATAAAGCCGTAAATATGTCAACAATAATAATAATAAAAAAAATATTTAACACAATTAATATGCTACATAGCCTGTGTATTCCAGGATTAAAAACAGTACGTGGCTAAACAAGCAGTAGATCTATTTTTTTTTTTTTACTATTCAAGTAAATTAAATTTTTATAGGCACGTGTTTCTGTGATAGAAAAACCTATTCTTTTTTTTCAGTAGGTATCTTGCAAGTGTTCCCATATAAAACCACTCTGAACTTTTTTAAATCACACTTTACTACTTTTGCTGTTGTCTGTACATGCAAATGCGATACCCAAGTTATTTGTGACAGCGCTCAGTTTATACGTGAAGTTTTAAACTGGTGTACGTTATTGTCATTTTCATAATAATGAACTGTGAAAATGTCATTAATCGAGCCTTCGTTAATGACGCAAGTGTGATCAATTCGTTCATTAACTTATAAGTGACTTATACGTGATCAATTATTTTACTTATAAAATGTTTGCATGCCTAATGGTGGAATATGACTGAGCATTAATGTATCATAACAACTATTATTATGTCGTTTATTTATTTAGTTGTCTTATTAATTTATTACATTTTTAAATATCTAATAGTATAAAAACAAAAAAACATATAAAAATATAAAAAATGGTGATCCACCGGTGTCAGCAGCATTTATTATTATTTTTATTAATACTTGGTAGATTGACTAGTTGTAAGATGGTCACCCATCCACGGACCGACCGCGGCAAGCGTAGCTTAACCTGAATAATCGACAGGTGCGGCTGTTATTACTAAGCCACGAGCCCCTCCTACCTATTACCTAAAACCTATTATGTATTACCCATATTTGCAAAATAAATGTCTATTCTATTCTATTCTAAGGCCTTTACCGATTTAGGCTAGGTGTTTTAATGAATGGACATGAATACGCTTATGAAAAGCAATCTGTGTTAAAGAAAAACGTCTGTGACAAACAGACAGACAGGCGCAAGCCTAAGCAAGAGTGATAATGGATACGTTTTTCTTGTAAGCTAGATACGGAAAATCTATACTTAATATTATAAAGAGGAAAGATTTGTATTTTTGTGTGTATGTTTGTAATGAATAAACTCAAAAACTACTGTGCCGATTTCAAAAATTCTTTCACTATTGGAAAGCTACATTCACCCTGAGTGACATAGGCTATATTTATTGCTAGAAAAGATTAGGGATCCTTACTAAAACTTAACCACCCCTGCGAAGCCGGGACGGGCCGCTAGTCATTTATAACGAAGTAGCGACCAGCCCGTGCTTCGCAAGGTTTTTAACTTATGAAAAAAATGGAGGCTTTTTATGCAAATTTAATATTAATGTATTATGCACATACACCTATCAGATTAAATTCTCTAAATGATAGTAAATAAACCTCATCAAAATTCGTTGCGGAATTTAGAAGAATAACACGGTCACACAGACAGACAGGTAGCCAAGAGCTTTCCATAAAAATTAGGCTATCAAATTTTTTTTTTTAATTCGACTGGTAGTTCCAGATATTAGCGCGTTCAAACAATCAAACTCGTCAAAGGAGATGTTTCATTTTTGTATGGGACTCAGGCCATAACATGTACCTTTTAGAAAAGCTGGGAAACTAACCCCTGAATAGAATAAAGTAACATGTTTTTCTTAATAGCAAATGCTTTTTATGCACATAGTAAAAATTAAAAATGTTTGACGTTTGTCGTGAGTTACATGACAGGTTGTAGAAATGACGTTTACTTAACCTAGAAATTGATACCAATCGAAGAATGAGCAGATATCACAAAACCGTTATACAAAGCCAAAGTCGTAGGAGATAAAAAATAAAAGAGAAAACGTGAAAGAACACCAAAAGCCACGAAACGAAAGTTGAGACGAACGAAACTGACTCACTGACACTGACGTGACACTCAACAAAAACCAAAATGTCATTTTGAATATTTCGTTCAGAAGTACCTACACACCTCAGAAAAGTAGAATAAATATTTATTTATTTTTTAACGATGAAATCTTTTCCGACTAATAATAAGCAAGTGTGACGACACTTGCTTATTATTAGTCGGAAAAGATGTTTATGAGAATAATAATTATTATTAATAGTACAGGAACACATACCTTTCATATTTAACGTTTACGTGATATTAGGTTTTCATGTGACATGATTTTAGAACGAAAGCAGTCAATGCTGACGCCATGTTGCATAGAACAATATGGCAATAACTTGAAAAACTATTACTCTTTGCGCACAACAAATCAGGCTTAAATGCAAGAAAGAATATTTTTCTTCAATTCCTGGGTATTTTTTTCCTATTTTTCGATAAATGTACATCTTGTGGCCGAAAATTAAACATCTCCTTTACAATCAGTTTATTAGTATTTATATGTTGGTATAGATACGGTATTCTAAAACCATTTATATGACCAAAACATCACAAAATTCCCATCACATTTAAAATAATGACATCTCAAGTGTCAGTGCAGTCGACCAATCACACGCCGTGCACCTTAACGATATATTACACGACGACACCCGAGACGATCCGAGGTAACACGAAGCACACGTGACACGACACGATATCTTTGACACCACTCAGGGGAAGAGGTTGTATATTGTATTTATTATAGTTTACAAGATTTATGTGGAACGGCAATGTTATTTTTATGACGGCAAGATGGGGTCTGTTTTATTTGCAAAGTTATGAAGATTTTGGATTTAGAGCAGTGGTGGCCGAATGGTAACGACCGCGACTTACGAATTTTAGGTCATAGGTTCGAACCCAGACAAACGCTGTACTTTTTGTAGATTATAAAGAAAGAAAATACATTTATTTAGCACAGACTAAAAGACACACCATACACCAGATACATAAAACAGATAGCAACAAATAAAAAAAACCGGTCAAGTGCGAGTCGGACTCGCGCACGAAGGGTTCCGTACCATTATCTATAAAAATCACGTCTGTTGTATGGGGAGGCCCCCTTAAATATTTATTTTATTTTAATTTTATTATTTATTATTAAAGTAAAAATACAATTATTGTATTTTGTTAATATTTCAAGTGCCTACCTGTTGTAATTATTGATATCGAGCTAAAACGGGCAAAAAAATCGCGTTTGTTGTATGGGAGCCTCCCTTAAATATTTATTTCATTTTATTTTTAGTATTTGTTGTTATAGCGGCAACAGAAATACATAATTTGTGAAAATTTCAACTGTCTAGCTATCGCGGTTCTTGAGATACAGCCTGGTGACAGACAGACGGAGAGACAGACAGACGGACAGACAGACAGACGGACAGACGAACGGACAGACAGCGAAGTCTTAGTTATTACTAAGACGCTGTCTGTCCGTTCGTGGGCGGGACCCTATTTGTTTTTTTTTTACCGTTTGGGTACATTACGACTGCTCTCAAAACGGTGAACGAAAACGTCGCGACGAAATCGGCATGTCCTAGAACCACAAAATCGTTGACATGACTGTGACATCTACCAACCGCACAGGGCGCGCGTGGTAGATTACAGCCCCCTTTCCTCCCGAATAGAAGTGATCTGTGTCCCAACAGCGGGAAAATTAAAGGCTCATTACGTATTCAATAAAAATATTATTAAATCTACGGAAAGAAAAATACACAGATTCAAAAAGCTATCAGATATGCAAACTCCTTTCATATAAACCTCGTAGTTAAACTCACATTCATCGTGTATATTGGCTTCATTCAAGAAGCGTTCGAAATTTAAAGTGCAGACAGCATCCTCGTCTGCGTTGGAGAGAACAATTCGTTGCGCTTTTTCATTGGCTAGTAAAATTGAATCCCTTTTCCAATGGCTAATTGAATCATTGAAACACTTTCATTGGTTAATTGAATTCATTCTCACTTCTTCCCGCTGAGGGATGAGAACAGTTTTTCTAGGAATATTTTCATAGTCAATTATAAGGATTCGTTCGAGCCTTTGTTTTGTGTTTTCTTTTTGTTTCATTTCAGTCTGCTTCTATGTTTATTCATTCAGGGTCAAATTAAATTAGCTGGCGAAACTCTGCAGGCATGATGGATAGCGAAGATAAAATTTTGATTTTGATTAAACACGATGAAACGAAATAGAAATCAATCTGACGATGTTGCTTGTGGGGTCAGCGACCGCTTGTAGTGTTACTTGCAGTTTATCCTCATCACATTTGTGAAGTTTACAGAAAAGTAGGTAGAAAGGTGAAGAAATCTATTCCGATCTACACTCTTTGACAGTCGTTACGGGTCGTCAGAAGCCCGATAGTCTGACAACTATTCTTACCAAGGGGTATCGTATTACCCAGTAACTGGGTTGTAGAGGTCAAACAGGCAGTCGCTCCATGTAAAATACTGGTATTCAGCTGCATCAGCACCCTAATTGCGTAACACACAATCAATCACAATCTGAATGATTTTGAAGGATATTGCTAATCCATTGCTGTATAATGCTCGAAAGATTTGTCTGCTCAACAACGTAAATAACGCAATGAATGTTGTTGAACTGTCAAAATGAAACCCACTGATAATGATAGTTTGTTACGCAATTACCCCGCTGGTTACACTGGAAGCCGACTCCATTATAGTTGGGAAAAGGTAAGGCAGATGATGACATACTTCTAAAATAAATATCATTAGTATAGTTTACCAAAGTTTAACACAGGTAAATATTTAAATATTTGTCACTAGCACGTCCAAGTCTGAAGGCAGCTTCGAAACTTACAGTTAATATTAAATTCTGCACACGTGGTGCCAAGAATGGCGGGATGTGACGTCACATGCCAGGTGCAAGTGCAACTTACCGTAACGGTGTTTATATACGAACTGACTCTATGCGCATGGATAAGCATAGTTTTCTGACGTTCCTACGGTTTGCAGCAGAACTTACTATAAACACTGGGTCAAAATAAATTAGCTAGAGAAACTCCGCAGTCGTGATGGGTTTCGATATCAAAACATAATAAAACAAAAAAATATATGGTTTGATGATTCGACTATTGCGCCATTTGGCTACGGAACCCTAAAAAAACCATAAATTTTGGGGGTTCCCCATACTTAGAACTGAAACTCAAAAAAAAAATTTCATCAAACCCATACGTGTAGGGTATCTACGTATGGATAGGTCTTCAAAAATGATATTGAGGTTTCAAATATCATTTTTTTCTAAACCGAATAGTTTGCGTGAGAGAGACTTCCAAAGTGGTAAAATGTGTCCCCCCCCTGTAACTTCTACAATAAGAGAATGATAAAACTAAAAACAATATTATAATGATGTATATTACTATGTAAACTTCCACCGAAAACTGGTTTGAACGAGATCTAGTATTTTTTTTTAATACGTCATAAGTCGTAAACCGCAATTTACCTTTCATTCAATCAACTCATTATTTATTTTTTACTAGCTTCTGCCCGCGGCTTCGCCCGCGTGGATGTCGGAAATTATCCCACGGGAACGTGCTAACAGGATAAAATGTATGTGCTTCCCCAGGATGCCATCTATCTCTATGCCAAATCAGAAGTTCAGTGGTTTAGGCGTGAAAATGTAACATACAGTTTCAAGGTCAAATCTTCCCCTTAAAAACTGAATTACCCTTTTTTGTCCCGTCAGTGGTAAATTTTGGACAACTTTACATACTTATTATTAATTATTTTCTGTCAAAAGTACCAATTCTGAGTTTCGAGTTACTCGGACCGCGCATTCAATTTCTTTCACACAAACTTAACACCCCCCCCCCCCCCTTTTAAGGGGTAGTTTTGAAAAACTTATAATGATAAACTTTATTACTTACTTAGGCAAGTATTCTTGCCAAGTTTCAAGTTTACTAACTAAATGAATAAGATTTTTCATATAAACTGTATCCCCCGCTTTTCCCACAGGGGTGGAATTTTGAAAACTCGTTTGGGAATATTCATAACTTGATCCAAAGATTATTTATACCAATTTTAGAGTTAATCAAGCCACGCATCATAATCCTCCCTTGTAAAATTCTTATGATTTGAATTTTGAAAACAACCACCAGACAACCCAACAAATAAACCTTTTAATCTACTAATACAACGGAGCCAATTTTAAATTTACGAAACGATCAATCCCCAATTCCACGACAGAACCGAAGCGCTCGGCCGATACCCAACCAAATGCGTGTAACGAAACCATAGCGCGATCTATTTCGATCCCAACGCCATCTATCGAGCATAGTGACAACTCGGATTATTTATCTATACTCCGTTCGGGCATTTTCTTTGTACTAAAAGTTTTATTATATTGATATTATTTTTTTCATACCTTTTTACTATTTTTTTTTTTCCGATGAATTAAAACAATAACATGAACCGAACTCGTGTAACGATCGACACCATTGCGCGATCACCAACTCGACATATAGTACTAATAGAATTATCTATACTCCGTTAGAGCATTTTCTTTGTACTAAAAGTTGTATTATATTTTCATACCTTTTTACTATTTATTTACATTTTTCCGATGAATTTTCAGTACTGAATTGATGCCGACTCTTGACCAATAGATGGCGCTGTATGTCCGGAATAAATTTTATTTTTTATTTTATTTTTTGTAATAAAAACTATCCTATGTCCATTCTCAAGTTCCAAACTATGTCTGTACCAAATTTCACACAAATCGGTTCAGTAGTTTAGGCGTGAAGCAAAGACAGACAGACAGAAAGACAGACAGACAGAGTTACTTTCGCATTTATAATATTAGTTTGGATAGATAATGGTACGGAACCCTTCGTGCGCGAGTCCGACTCGCACTTGGCCGGTTTTTTCTATTTTTGTGTGAAAATCTTAATGCGGTTCACAGAATACATCTACTTACCAAGTTTCAACAGTATAGTTCTTATAGTTTCGGAAAAAAGTGGCTTTGACATACGGACAGACAGACAGACAGACATGACGAATCCATAAGGGTTCCGTGCCATTTGGCTACGGAACCCTAAAAATTGATAGCTCGATAGTAGTGTCGATCTCGTCTTCAAGTTAACTTTAATCTACAGACACGATATTTGTTTATTCAAATTGAAGAATTAAAAGATATTTCAACAAAATTAAAGTTCGCAGAAACTTGTGTTCCTAATTTTACCTGCCAACTGCAAAATGTGTATCTGAAAATTTAAGTCTTGAAACCGCGACTAGCTCACTTTACCTTAGCTGTCTTTATAAGTAATTTTGGAGCTAACCTGTTTAATAATTATGTAGAAACTTCGAGCAAGAAAGTGGTTACCTTACAGAGTTTTGAAGTCATAAATTCAAGTTTACATTCATTAAACATTTATTTATAACTTTGCTCGAATATTTTTTTTCATATTTTTTTTTTTCACTTAACTTGATTTTGAGCCAATGGGCCAATCCTTCGTAATTACCACGTTGGATGGCAATGCTGATTCTTAAAAATAGGTCAGCCTTCTGGGCCCCAAGTCTGCTATTTTTATAAATTCGTCATTCCAACACGGTCCCATTCCCATCCCATGTCATTTTGCTTAAAGTTCGTAATCTGCTAAATTCTTAATGGCGATCATTGGTCGGTCAATGGTCTCGTAATAGAATGGTGTCATAATGACCTTGTCGTATTGCCATTATTATAAAACCCGTTAGTAAGAAATGATTTTCGAAAAACTACCACTACTTTATTTATGCCAGATTTCATTTATACGTATTTTTACATATTATTTATTAGTGTTTTATACAAGTCAAGTGTTTTATGTAAGTCAGTCATTCATTTATCATTATGTACGAGATTGCCATTCTATGCCATTTCTTCCAATGGAATGTCAGTGGTTGACCACTGGAAAGTCATAAAACGAAAAAAAAAAAAATATTCTTCACAAACAGAACGCACAGACGCACGCGCATTATGTTAGTAGATTACCAAACTTGACAAAATCAACAATTATGAAATCAATGATAGACCATTCTGACACTATTGTAATAGCAGACTTGGGGCCCTGGTCACGTGAAGAATCACTTGGCGATGTCCCGAAAAATTGATTGTGATTGATAGCTTGTGACAATCAGAAGGCCAATTCTCGTAATTTGAAACGTTCAAAATCTAGTCGCAGTCTTATCTCGGCGACAAACAAATGTCAAAATCATGAAAAAATGTAGGGAAATTAGAGGTATTTTTGACAGATTGAGATTGAGATCAGACTGTGAACGTTCTTAAATTACGAGAATTGCCTCTCAGGTTGCTGTTCAGTGGGACAATACTGGCTGATTTTTTTTTTCTAGCATAATTATGTTAAAAAACGTGACTCGGTACTTACTTACATTTGTTTTATAATGTGATTTATGTATTAAAATCTTTGGTTGCTGATATAATTTTTAAGTACCTAGATATACTAACAAAAATATTGTGTCTTATTTAAATAAGAAATAAAATTACTAACACTATATATACATTATAGAATAACACATTTATTCTATTGAAATAATCATTAACGCCTGAATATTTTCTCTTTGAAATCTCAATAAAATGAAATATTACAGAGTGTACACAAACCCGCACCAGTCGAGGGCGCTCGTTAGCCGAATCAACATTACAAAAGCACCTACCCCTTAACTCGGTTCCTTTAAGAGGAAGCTGCTCGTATTCCATTAAATTACTTATCCTATATTTTACTTCAAAACAGTGATCCATCATTGCGAGGAAACCGGCATGTCCTAGAACCAAAAATTCGAAAACTTGTGACATCTACCAACCCGCACTGGTAGATTACGGCCCGCATGGTAGATTACGGCCCGCATGGTAGATTACGGCCCATTCTCTCTCACAGAAATAATAATCATCCTTTAATGTTCCCACTGCTGGGACACGGGCTTATTATGTACCTACTTATCCGATTCAGAAACGGGAAATGTCGTTGACATTTACGGTTCGCCTCAGGACCGCGGTCCAATTCCCTGTCACGTACAAGAGTGTCAGGGAATACATAGGTAAGTACCTATGCCGGAAATCCGGATAAGTAAGCCCGCATAAAACCCCAATGGCTGAGGCGTTGGGAACGTCACTATTGGATTGAAAATAAACGTAAACATATGTTGGCTTAGTTAAGGGGTAAGCGCCAGGGAAGCGAAATTATTTTTTTTTTTTGCGTTTTAGGCAATTTGCAGGTCAGTGTATGTTGAACAAAATATTACTCGCGATATCTACGAGTATGAAAAGTATGTATTTACATAATTATGATTGACTAGCTGCGCCCCGCGGTTTCACCCGCATTAGTTTCGATCCCGTGAGAATATCGGGATAAAAACTATCCTATGTGTTAATCCTGGTTATAAACTATTTGTGTGCCAAATTTCATCTAAATCCGTTTTGTAGTTTTTGCGTGAAAGAGTAACAAACATCCATCCATCCATACAAACTTTCACGTTTATAATATGTATTAGTAGGATTTTTCATGAAATAGTCATTCAATGGATTATAAATTAACTTACAACCCAAGTAACATTTTAAACTGTATAAAAGCTGTATTATGGACTATTTGTTTACTACAGGCTGTTAAACGTTGCTGTATAAAGACTGTATAGCAAGCTATACAGCCCTTGTAACTCTGAAATGGGCCCCAAAATTATACAGCTTTAAGTGTAGATTTATCTGTATAACAGCTGCATAATAGCTGTACTATTTGGCTGGCTAAGATACTATTGATATACTTTTATACAGCTTCCATTCTCTAATTTTCCTTTTTATTCTTTTATACAGACTCAGGCTTGTGAAAATCTTAATAGAAGAATAAATATATTATAATTGTGTTCGTGGTTGAATTCATTCTCCATTTTATTTCTTAATTTACTATGTGCCAAGGCAGAGACCATATTTTGTGAAGTATAAGTGAAAATAATATTTAATAACTAAGTGGTAAGTACTTTTTCCTGTTTATCGTTGTTATTATGCTTGCGACTGATATTTTTATGTGAATATGTATACTAGTTTTAAGCTCAAAACTCACGCCCCTTCGAAATAAGGAATATACATACATTTTTTCTGTAACAACAAATATGTGATCAAATCTGAAAAAAGTTTTAAGAGTAACCCGGACTGTTCTATTGTTAGTAAACGTAATTGTGTGTACTATACAGTTAAAATCCTTTGTAAATTTGTACTGAAATTTCAAAAACAAACAAAAAAATATCTCGTTTAATTGAAATGCAATTTATAGGTTATGATAAAATGGCGTACTTAGTTTATACAGCTCTTGCTCTTCTAATACCCCTTAATACAGCTTTTTGCATAACAGAGTCGTTACTTAAGAACGTATCTCAGCCTAAAGAGTAACATTGTCTGTACATTAGTATTTAAGTACTGTAGAAGCTGTGTTAAAGTCTTATTCATATTCATTAATACAGTTAATTAGGGTTCAGTTGAAAATATAGAAAACCTCATTATGACCCAAACCAAGGCCCGTAAGGCGGTGAGCAAGGAATCAGATTGTTTTATCGAAAGTGTAACAAATATTTTCGATAAAACAATCCGATTCCTTGTTAATGGCATTTTTATCTTTTTTCTAGTTTTTAATGAATTTTTTGAATATATAATATAACTATTAGGCTCTAAAAAAAGTAGAAATACTAAAATTAAAAGTCTATTTTTAAAACAAAGCGTATACGAGTATAATAGAGTATGTTCGAAAAATTGGTTTTTATATGATAAGTACCTACTGTAATAAGTGATTATTTTATTCCTGCTTGGATGCAGAGTACTATCTAGGTAATTTATAGAAAATTGTAGTCTAAGCAAGCAAGGGGCAACTTTAGTTTATTTTTAAAAGGAAAGAAAACTGCATTCAAGGTTTTTACTATATTGCTTTTTTCAGGATCAACATGACATTCAAGATTGTAGAGACAATCGAAAGATAACCTCAGCTATCCATCGTGCCAAGTTGCTGGGAAAAGAAGGGATTATTAAGATGGCTTCCTAAAAAATATCACATAAATAAACTTGTAGTTTTAGTTTTAAGAACAAACAAAATCTTGTGTTTGATTGTGATATTGCAGTTTTAAGAACAAACCAATTCTTGTCACTGATAGTGTCATTTAGTTTTAAGAACAAACAAAATCTTGTGTTTGATTGTGATATTGTAGTTTTAAGAACAAACAAAATCTTGTGTTTGAAAGTGATATTGCAGTTTTAAGAACAAACAAAACCTTGTGGCTAGATATGCTATGAAAAGAACTTTAGAATCTTATTGTACCAACCTCAATTAAGAGACAAAATAAAAACAAATTATCAATTAAATCAACGAAATTTTATTTCTCACAAAGTGTGTAAAAGTGGTATGAAATATGATTCCTCACCATGTTCAATACAAACAAATTTAAATTTAACATCACCAGCACGTAAAACTATATCATTGCACTGACTGTTATTTAATTTCGTTTTGAATATATTAAAAAATGATGAACTTTCAGACTCAACAATTTCGCTATAATTGTCCATACTTTGCTCCATTATACCCGATTCTGCCTGTACAGAACCCTCACCGCATGTTACTAACCCAACATACATATCTTCAGCACAGATATTTGCTATTTCATCATGATCCAACAATTTTGATTCTACGGAACACTCATTGCATGGTGGTGATACCAACTTGGAATTTGGCTGTCCGTGCCCTTGTAAAATTATATTTTGTTCCGTTAGTTCACGTTGGGAATAAATTTTTTTTAAATTTTCTTTTTATTCCGCCGGTTCATTTTTGTTTTTTCCATGGTTTTACATCCATCTTAACTCTTATTCACTTAACAAATTGGTAAATGATCAAAATTATGACTCCGTTTTGTTATTAGTTGTATCCAATAAATAGACTGATTTTAAGCTATATTAGTTTCAAAATAATCGATAAGCTGGATAATTGTGTATGCCAACACTATAATAATAACTTTAATCTTCTAAAATACGAAAAACTGTAAAAAGGGAAAAATGTACGCCAATCGCATAAGGCTTTAAAAAGGAGTAAATCTAAACTCTTCTACATGAGATAGAATTGTATTACACTATTATAAAGGGAATTGCTTGCTAAGAGTATCCTAGATTTCCGTTGTACAGCTATTATCAAGCTTAACTTGAAGGCTGAACAATAGAGTAATTTTACACCAATATTCAGGCTATAACAATATTTAATGCTCTTGTACAGAAGTAGGTTATACAAAAGTATAATTTGAGAGCAATATACAGTTATTGTCGTATAAAGTTGCTGAACGCAGTTTTTTACGCCGCGGTCTGTATTTTAGCGTTTTCCAATGCTATTTAAAAGCTAAAGGTAAAAATTTAGGCTCTATACAGCCGTTAATCAGCTATACTGTATACAGTTGTACAGTTATACTTTAGTACAGTCCTAAACATATTTTTACACTCTTGTACATCATTTATTAAGCTTATAGCTGGTAATGCGCTGGTAAATATAATATTACTGTTATGTTACTTGGGAAGGTTGTATTGATGATTTTAATGATTTAAATTCTGTAAAGTCATTTTTAGTTTGCGGCATGTTTTAGAACCTTAAAAAAAAGACATGTGTCATTTACCAACCCGCACTGGGCCCGCGTGGTGGATTACGGCCCACTCCTTCTCACAGAGAGGAGGCCTGAGTCCCAGCAGTGGGAACATTACATAAGATCCATTCTAAAGGAAACCAATTAACTAAAAACTACTCTTTTTCTCAAACCTGAAAATCAAACTCAATTTTCAAGTTTTCCAATTAATTCCCGTACCGCATCAATACGACGAATTTAACTTTTTCGAATTACGGTTACCGATAA
Source organism: Apamea sordens (assembly GCA_945859715.1). Classification (NCBI taxonomy): domain Eukaryota; kingdom Metazoa; phylum Arthropoda; class Insecta; order Lepidoptera; family Noctuidae; genus Apamea; species Apamea sordens. The sequence goes on from OX244001.1 coordinate 17,725,954, forward strand.
GTAAAGGTGCACCCACAAGTCACGTAAAGTTTCAGGTCCCTTCGTGTCACTTAAGTGGGGTTTGCGGTCGTACCCTAATCGCGTCCGTTTATTCAATGTTCGTGCTTCGATAAAATCTAATCGACGGGGTAGTTGCGTAACACACTAACAGTAGGCTTTTATTTTGACAAGTCAACAGTATTCATTGCGTCATTTACGTTGTTGAGTAGACATTTTTCGAACATATAAAGCAATGTATTAGCAATATACTTCAAAAGAATTCAGATTTTGATTGATAGTGTATTAGGTATGTAATTAGGGTGCGGAAAAAGCCCACGTTGGTACGGACGTGAAAATATCGCGGCTGGATTTTATCGCACACTGGATTTTTGTAACACAAAGTTTAACACAGGTAAATATTTAAATATTTGTCACTAGCACGTCCAAGTCTGAAGGCAGCTTCGAAACTTACAGTTAATATTAAATTCTGCACACGTGGTGCCAAGAATGGCGGGATGTGACGTCACATGCCAGGTGCAAGTGCAACTTACCGTAACGGTGTTTATATACGAACTGACTCTATGCGCATGGATAAGCATAGTTTTCTGACGTTCCTACGGTTTGCAGCAGAACTTACTATAAACACTGGGTCAAAATAAATTAGCTAGAGAAACTCCGCAGTCGTGATGGGTTTCGATATCAAAACATAATAAAACAAAAAAATATATGGTTTGATGATTCGACTATTGCGCCATTTGGCTACGGAACCCTAAAAAAACCATAAATTTTGGGGGTTCCCCATACTTAGAACTGAAACTCAAAAAAAAAATTTCATCAAACCCATACGTGTAGGGTATCTACGTATGGATAGGTCTTCAAAAATGATATTGAGGTTTCAAATATCATTTTTTTCTAAACCGAATAGTTTGCGTGAGAGAGACTTCCAAAGTGGTAAAATGTGTCCCCCCCCTGTAACTTCTACAATAAGAGAATGATAAAACTAAAAACAATATTATAATGATGTATATTACTATGTAAACTTCCACCGAAAACTGGTTTGAACGAGATCTAGTATTTTTTTTTAATACGTCATAAGTCGTAAACCGCAATTTACCTTTCATTCAATCAACTCATTATTTATTTTTTACTAGCTTCTGCCCGCGGCTTCGCCCGCGTGGATGTCGGAAATTATCCCACGGGAACGTGCTAACAGGATAAAATGTATGTGCTTCCCCAGGATGCCATCTATCTCTATGCCAAATCAGAAGTTCAGTGGTTTAGGCGTGAAAATGTAACATACAGTTTCAAGGTCAAATCTTCCCCTTAAAAACTGAATTACCCTTTTTTGTCCCGTCAGTGGTAAATTTTGGACAACTTTACATACTTATTATTAATTATTTTCTGTCAAAAGTACCAATTCTGAGTTTCGAGTTACTCGGACCGCGCATTCAATTTCTTTCACACAAACTTAACACCCCCCCCCCCCCCCTTTTAAGGGGTAGTTTTGAAAAACTTATAATGATAAACTTTATTACTTACTTAGGCAAGTATTCTTGCCAAGTTTCAAGTTTACTAACTAAATGAATAAGATTTTTCATATAAACTGTATCCCCCGCTTTTCCCACAGGGGTGGAATTTTGAAAACTCGTTTGGGAATATTCATAACTTGATCCAAAGATTATTTATACCAATTTTAGAGTTAATCAAGCCACGCATCATAATCCTCCCTTGTAAAATTCTTATGATTTGAATTTTGAAAACAACCACCAGACAACCCAACAAATAAACCTTTTAATCTACTAATACAACGGAGCCAATTTTAAATTTACGAAACGATCAATCCCCAATTCCACGACAGAACCGAAGCGCTCGGCCGATACCCAACCAAATGCGTGTAACGAAACCATAGCGCGATCTATTTCGATCCCAACGCCATCTATCGAGCATAGTGACAACTCGGATTATTTATCTATACTCCGTTCGGGCATTTTCTTTGTACTAAAAGTTTTATTATATTGATATTATTTTTTTCATACCTTTTTACTATTTTTTTTTTTCCGATGAATTAAAACAATAACATGAACCGAACTCGTGTAACGATCGACACCATTGCGCGATCACCAACTCGACATATAGTACTAATAGAATTATCTATACTCCGTTAGAGCATTTTCTTTGTACTAAAAGTTGTATTATATTTTCATACCTTTTTACTATTTATTTACATTTTTCCGATGAATTTTCAGTACTGAATTGATGCCGACTCTTGACCAATAGATGGCGCTGTATGTCCGGAATAAATTTTATTTTTTATTTTATTTTTTGTAATAAAAACTATCCTATGTCCATTCTCAAGTTCCAAACTATGTCTGTACCAAATTTCACACAAATCGGTTCAGTAGTTTAGGCGTGAAGCAAAGACAGACAGACAGAAAGACAGACAGACAGAGTTACTTTCGCATTTATAATATTAGTTTGGATAGATAATGGTACGGAACCCTTCGTGCGCGAGTCCGACTCGCACTTGGCCGGTTTTTTCTATTTTTGTGTGAAAATCTTAATGCGGTTCACAGAATACATCTACTTACCAAGTTTCAACAGTATAGTTCTTATAGTTTCGGAAAAAAGTGGCTTTGACATACGGACAGACAGACAGACAGACATGACGAATCCATAAGGGTTCCGTGCCATTTGGCTACGGAACCCTAAAAATTGATAGCTCGATAGTAGTGTCGATCTCGTCTTCAAGTTAACTTTAATCTACAGACACGATATTTGTTTATTCAAATTGAAGAATTAAAAGATATTTCAACAAAATTAAAGTTCGCAGAAACTTGTGTTCCTAATTTTACCTGCCAACTGCAAAATGTGTATCTGAAAATTTAAGTCTTGAAACCGCGACTAGCTCACTTTACCTTAGCTGTCTTTATAAGTAATTTTGGAGCTAACCTGTTTAATAATTATGTAGAAACTTCGAGCAAGAAAGTGGTTACCTTACAGAGTTTTGAAGTCATAAATTCAAGTTTACATTCATTAAACATTTATTTATAACTTTGCTCGAATATTTTTTTTCATATTTTTTTTTTTCACTTAACTTGATTTTGAGCCAATGGGCCAATCCTTCGTAATTACCACGTTGGATGGCAATGCTGATTCTTAAAAATAGGTCAGCCTTCTGGGCCCCAAGTCTGCTATTTTTATAAATTCGTCATTCCAACACGGTCCCATTCCCATCCCATGTCATTTTGCTTAAAGTTCGTAATCTGCTAAATTCTTAATGGCGATCATTGGTCGGTCAATGGTCTCGTAATAGAATGGTGTCATAATGACCTTGTCGTATTGCCATTATTATAAAACCCGTTAGTAAGAAATGATTTTCGAAAAACTACCACTACTTTATTTATGCCAGATTTCATTTATACGTATTTTTACATATTATTTATTAGTGTTTTATACAAGTCAAGTGTTTTATGTAAGTCAGTCATTCATTTATCATTATGTACGAGATTGCCATTCTATGCCATTTCTTCCAATGGAATGTCAGTGGTTGACCACTGGAAAGTCATAAAACGAAAAAAAAAAAATATTCTTCACAAACAGAACGCACAGACGCACGCGCATTATGTTAGTAGATTACCAAACTTGACAAAATCAACAATTATGAAATCAATGATAGACCATTCTGACACTATTGTAATAGCAGACTTGGGGCCCTGGTCACGTGAAGAATCACTTGGCGATGTCCCGAAAAATTGATTGTGATTGATAGCTTGTGACAATCAGAAGGCCAATTCTCGTAATTTGAAACGTTCAAAATCTAGTCGCAGTCTTATCTCGGCGACAAACAAATGTCAAAATCATGAAAAAATGTAGGGAAATTAGAGGTATTTTTGACAGATTGAGATTGAGATCAGACTGTGAACGTTCTTAAATTACGAGAATTGCCTCTCAGGTTGCTGTTCAGTGGGACAATACTGGCTGATTTTTTTTTTCTAGCATAATTATGTTAAAAAACGTGACTCGGTACTTACTTACATTTGTTTTATAATGTGATTTATGTATTAAAATCTTTGGTTGCTGATATAATTTTTAAGTACCTAGATATACTAACAAAAATATTGTGTCTTATTTAAATAAGAAATAATATTACTAACACTATATATATACAGTAAAGAATAACACATTTATTCTATTGAAATAATCATTAACGCCTGAATATTTTCTCTTTGAAATCTCAATAAAATGAAATATTACAGAGTGTACACAAACCCGCACCAGTCGAGGGCGCTCGTTAGCCGAATCAACATTACAAAAGCACCTACCCCTTAACTCGGTTGCTTTAAGAGGAAGCTGCTCGAATTCCATTAAATTACTTATCCTATATTTTACTTCATAACGGTGAACGATCATTGCGAGGAAACCGGCATGTCCTAGAACCAAAAATTCGAAAACTTGTGACATCTACCAACCCGCACTGGTAGATTATGACCCGCGTGGTAGATTACGGCCCATTCTCTCTCACAGAAATAATAATCATCCTTTAATGTTCCCACTGCTGGGACACAGGCTTATTATGTACTTACTTATCCGATTCAGAAACGGGAGATGTCGTTGACATTTACGGTTCGCCTCAGGACCGCGGTCCAATTCCCTGTCACGTACAAGTGTGTCAGGGAATACATAGGTAAGTACCTATGCCGGAAATCCGGATAAGTAAGCCCGCATAAAACCCCAATGGCTGAGGCGTTGGGAACGTCACTATTAGATTGAAAATAAACGTAAAGATATGTTGGCTTAGTTAAGGGGTAAGCGCCAGGGAAGCGAAATTATTTTTTTTTGCCTTTTAGGCAATTTGCAGGTCAGTGTATGTTGAACAAAATATTACTCGCGATATCTACGAGTATGAAAAGTATGTATTTACATAATTATGATTGACTAGCTGCGCCCCGCGGTTTCACCCGCATTAGTTTCGATCCCGTGAGAATATCGGGATAAAAACTATCCTATGTATTAATCCTGGTTGTAAACCATCTGTGTGCCAAATTTCATCTAAATCCGTTCTGTAGTTTTTGCGTGAAAGAGTAACAAATATCCATCCATCCATACAAACTTTCACGTTTATAATATGTATTAGTAGGATTTTTCATGAAATAGTCTTTCAATGAGATTATAAATGAACTTACAAGGTTGTATTGATGGTTTTAATGATTTTAAATCTGTATTTTTTTTTTGTTTCGGCATGTTTTAGAACCTTAAAAAAAAGACGTGGCATCTACCAACCCGCACTGGGCCCGCGTGGTAGATTACGGCCCACTCCTTCTCACAGAGAGGAGGCCTGTGTCCCAGCAGTGGGAACATTATATAAGATATATTCTAAAGGAAACCAATTAACTAAAAACTACTCTTTGTCTCAAACCTGAAAATCAAACTCAATTTTCAAGTTTTCCAATTAATTCCCGTACCCCATCAATACGACGAATTTAACTTTTTCGAATTACGGTTACCGATAAGTAAAGGTGCACCCACAAGTCACGTAAAGTTTCAAGTCCCTTCGTGTCACTTAAGTGGGGTTTGCGGTCGTACCCTAATCGCGTCCGTTTATTCAATGTTCGTGCTTCGATAAAATCTAATCGACGGGGTAGTTGCGTAACACACTAACAGTAGGCTTTCATTTTGACAAGTCAACAATATTCATTGCGTCATTTACGTTTGTTGAGCAGACATTTTTCGAACATATAAAGCAATGTATTAGCAATATACTTCAAAAGAATTCAGATTGTGACTGATAGTGTATTAGGTACGTAATTAGGGTGCGGAAAAAGCCCACGTTGGTACCAACGTGGGCTTTTTCCGCACCCTAATACGTCACAAGAACGGACGTGAAAATATCGCGGCGGGATTTTATCGCACACTGGATTTTCAACTCTCGGGGTTGAGCCGAGCATTGAGAATCCAACAGAGCGCATCTCAGTGCGTCAAAAAACACATTCGCGTTTGGCATTGAGCAGTGCGTTAAAAATCCAGTGCGCGAAAAAAAAACACAGCGGGAAAACGCGCCCGTTCGGACCTGGACTAACTGATTTACACAGTATTCGATGCGTTGTCATGTGATCATAGGGACAATTCTCGTAATTTTACGGTTATAGATATTTATTTTCTCATAAGAATTAAAAAACACGTTTCTTGTATGGGGATCCTTATAATTTTATTGTTATTTTTTTGTTGTTTTATCGGGTATAGAAAAATACAGTGTTACCAAAATAAAGGGTAAAGCCAACGTAATATCATCGCGACGGTTAGTTCCTTCGATAGTGGAATAGAATTCCTCGTTTAGATACTCCCCTTTATTCATAAACATTGCTTAAAGTTAGGTAAGTAGTGATAAGCGACTGTTTAACCACACATTTTTGACGGCACGGTTGGCGCAGTGGGCTGCATGTCGCGGGTTCGATTCCCGCACGGAACAAATATTTGTATGGCCTATAAGTAATTGTTCCGGGTCTGGCTGTTTATGTATGTGAGTTTAAATGTTTGTAAACGCACCCACGGTACAGGAGAAAATCCTAGTGTGGGGCAACGTTTTTATAAAAAAAAAAACCGTATAGACGTCACTTAACTTTAATCATCGTTTATAAATGAACCCTATTATGTTTATTTGTAAGATTGATTGTTCGAAGGGGCTTGTGGCTAAGTAATAAAAGCCGCAAGGGTCACTTGCTTAGCTATTGTTGAGACCACTTATGAGCTTAACAGACCAACTTAGTTGAAGCTAAACAACGGAACTTTCAAAGTGTGTTTAAACTTCAAACTTAACACACAATTTCACATACGGTCTAACTAAACTAAAACAAAACAAACACAAAAGTGTTTTGGCCGGTAAAAATATTACATTTTTTAAGGTTCTGTACCCAAAGGGTGCCAACGCAACCGCGGGGCGCAGCTGGATCTAATAGGGTCCCCTATTTCGTAGTAAGTCTCGATCCAGTGGAAATATCGGGATAAGAAACTAAAATAAACAAAAACCGGGATAAAAAAAATAAAAAATCTTACGTCGTAATTCAGGTCACGGTCTATCCATGTTGTCTTTCATCCAAATCCGTTCAGCCGTTTTAGCGTGAGAGCGCATCAAACAAACATACAAAAAAAAAACAAATCTTTTATCTTTATAATATTAGTTTGGATATAAACTATGAACAGCTATCGTTTGGTTTAGACATAGGTTGGTAAAGATTATCATTCCTATTAAGCCTTTTTCACAAGAGCCTCGCAAAAGAAAATCCAACCTTCTTATAATATTAGATACTATAATTCAGAATAGGTTACTTAGTTATATTTGAGAATAATCGAACAATCATCTGTCTAACTTCGGGTAATACCCCTTGGTAAGACTGGTGGTCAGACTTTCGGGCTTCTGACTACCCGTAACGACTGTCAAAGATCCACGAATAACAGCCGCTACCAACGGCTTTGTGAGGCACGGAGGAGTATTGATATGTAAAGATGGTCACCCATCCACGAACTAACCGCGGCAAGCGTAGCTTAACCTGATCGATCGACCCGTGCGGCTGTTATTACTTAGTCACAAGCGTCTTTGAACAATGAATCTTACAAATAACCATAAGTAAAAAAAGAGCACACTTCTCTTTTTTACCCTGAGGGGCCCGTGGCTAAATAATAACAGCCGCACAGGTCGATCGGTCAGGTTAAGCTATGCTCGCCGCGGTTGGTCTGTGGATGGGTGACCATCTTTACATACCGAGACCCCTCCGTGCCTCGGAAAGCACGTTAAACAGTTGGTCCCGGCTGTCATTCGTGTATCTTTGACAGTCGTTACGGGTAGTCAGAAGCCCGAAAGTCTGACAACCAGTCTTACCAAGGGGTATCGTATTACCCAGTAACTGGGTTGTGGAGGTCAGATAGGCAGTCGCTCCATGTAAAATACTGGTATTCAGCTGCATCCGGTTAGACTGGAAGCCGACCCCAACATAGTTGGGAAAAGGCTAGGCAGATGATGACTTCTCTTTTTTACCCTCTCTACCTTTTACGGTATTAAAAGAAACAAATCTGAGTGTTATTTAGTGAGGTGCACGTTATTCTTTCTTTCTTCGGTAAAATGTGTTAAAGACTCACAACCGTACTCACTAACATATTGGATTAAAAGTAAAAGGTCTAATGTTTATTAGGTTTGTTTCCTACGAAATAATGTTGGTATACATCAGACATGTTGGGGTAGAAGTGGAGACCAATTCACTTATCTACTCAGAAAGGTAATGGTTTATTTAATTACTAGCAGCGCCCCGCGGTTTTGCCCGCATAAGTTTTGATCCCGTGGGAATATCGGGATAAAAGTATCCTATGTCCCTCACTTTGTTAATGTTGGTATAGTTATGGAGTACATTATTAGAAAGAACCACAAGTTGAGTTTAGAGTTATAATAAAATGTAGAACAAATGTAGGTTAACAAGTTAAAGTGGTTCTTTCTGTTGACTCTGTGGTTAGTTCCACAGTTATTGTCTGACTCGATGTGCATTGGTTAAACGTTATAATTATAGCATGATATTTGTGACGCACGACATCCAAGTACGTTGCTGTGTTCACAAAGTATGTAAACGTACCTACGGCTGATGAGACTGTACATTGTTAACTATCTGTATGCTATATTTCATCCAAATCCATTCATTCGTTTTTGCGTGAAAGAGTAAAAAACATCCATCCTTAAAAACTTTCGCGTTTATAATATTACTAGCAGTGCTCCGTGGTTTCACCCGCATAAGAGTCGATCCCGTGGGAATATCGGGATAAAAATTATTCTATATGTATTATTCTGATGTCTAAGCTATATTACTGTAAAGTTTCATCAAAATGCGTTCTGTAGTTTCTGCGTGAAAGACTAACAAGCATCCATCCATCCATCCTCACAAAAAATTGCGTTTATAATATTAGTAGGTCTAGTAGGATTTTATGATTATATATTATATAACACAATTAAAACATGTGGCAACTTTGCATGCACAATAAAATTGCGTTACATTTTGGTTGACACATTGTTTCAGTTCGTTTCTGCGTTTCAACTTAGACTCGGATTTGCAGTTAATGGTTGTAATTAGAATATTATCGAAATAGAGTTCAAAGTTCAAAAATAGATCGATGGTTTAAACCAGAGACCAAAGATAAATCTTTTCGTTTTGTAATAAGGCCGAATGAGTTTTAAAAAGACGCCTTCTGTGTCTGCCGTAAAAACACCCGCGTAAATCCACATTGAAAGTTATAAAATACAACTAACAATCCAACGATAAACATTTTCATATAAGTTTTCCAATTCCCTTCCTACAAAATCCTTTAAGATGTTTCCATAAACTAAGTTTCATGACCGACACTTTAATTTATGGAAAACACGACAATTTTCTCAACAGACACGTTACTAGATTCGACGTAAGCAAGTCGCACTTTATACAGCAATGCGGTTCAGTGAGCTGGAAGTATCAGGTGCGGCTTACCTACGTCGAATTGTTGCCAAGGGGCTTAAATATCAAGGCATAGGGTGGATTACGTGACCTTTTTTTATACCGTGAGAAGTGAGCGGTTTTTTATAGCGTCGTTTTAAATGGAAATTTACGTGAATCCGTTTGAATAGGATTTCCTTAGCTATATGAAATAGGAGTAGAGGATTTACTGGGAATACCTTTTTATTTAGTGTTATTCTTTCAATTTGTAGTTCATTGTACGATGTTTTATTTATGTAATGTAATCTGAGTAGTTTCTCATTCTTCAGACACGGGTTGAATTCAACTTTTCTGTTAGATATATTTTTGTGGATTTTTGGTAATTGAATTTATTAGATCGTATGCTACTTGTTAGTTGATATTAATACCATTTACTTAGGAACTAAATAAGATCTTAAAAATAATACTTTAATAAAACTCTTAAATTAATTCACTGATAGACACCACCTAGCCATACTTCCTAATTCTTAAAAAAACACCAAAAAAAAGCGGCCAAGTGCAAGTCCAACTCGCCCATGAAGGGTTCCGTGTTACGATTTAGACGTATTAAAAAAATATACTTACTAGATTTCGTTCAAACCAATTCTCGGTGGAAGTTTACATGGTAATGTACATCATATATTTTTTTTATTTTTTCATTCTCTTATTTTAGAAGTTACAGGGGGGGGGGGGGGACACACATTTTATCACTTTGGAAGTGTCTCTCGCGCAAACTATTCAGTTTAGAAAAAAATGATATTAGAAACCTCAATATCATTTTTGAAGACCTATCCATAGATACACGTATGGGTTTGATGAAAAAAAAAAATTGAGTTTCAGTTCTAAGTATGGGGAACCCCCAAAATTTATGGTTTTTTTCTATTTTTGTGTGAAAATCTTAATGCGGTTCACAGAATACATCTACTTACCAAGTTTCAACAGTATAGTTCTTATAGTTTCGGAAAAAAGTGGCTGTGACATACGGACGGACAGACAGACAGACATGACGAATGCATAAGGGTTCCGTGCCATTTGACTACGGAACCCTAAAAATGATATAAAAAAATTGTAAAACGTTAGGGTCTTCAAACTTTCAAACTATTATATGTATTTGCTAAATGGGTCTACCTACGAACACATCTTGTTTGACTAACCCTCCGCCTTACACCCTGTATAACGAAAGTGAGCACTAAAAAAGGATTTTTGAAAATTAATCCCCTTAAGGGGGTTTAAATAGGGGATGAAAGTTTGTATGGAGATTCGTCATTTTTTAAGTTAGAACCGTGGAAGTTAGTACTTGGACTTCGACTTATAAGTAAAAGTTTGTTGTAACTTGTAAGTTTGTATTTCCAAAAAATAGAAGTTCCCGATGCGATGGAAGGTAAATGCCATCAGGCACACGGCCTGTTAAGCATAAAATACCGTAACCATTTCTATATCCCTAGCAAAATTAAATCAAAATCGGAAATGCTCAATAATCCGATGTGAAGGCTCATGGGCCCATAGAATTGCCACAAATTATTCCGCACCGCTGAGCTTTAGTTATCGCGATGTGAACACGCCAGGTGGCGCCACGGGCGACGGGGAAATGTCCCTAGTTATGAAAACAGCTGCTATTAATAACTTGGAGTGTGATTTATTTATAGCACAATAAATATGGATTTTGGTAATATTTATCATTATCTTCTTGTTTGATTAATGTTTATTGTCCTTACCTACATAGGTATATGTGGCGACACATCAAGCTATACATTTCCAGTTTTAGCTGACCTCGCAATATATAGATTTTTCGTACAATCAGAACTCAGCTTATACTGGTTATGTACAGCTTGATGTGTGGCCATGCGTACCTTGAATGGCCCGCTTACACCACAACTCGCTAAATACGTTTAGCGTTAAACGGCCTATTTAAAACATCGTCCTGTTTCTACCAATCGTTTGTAAATGACAGAGACACAGATTGATGTTTTATATATGTTTACCGCTACACAAATTTAGTGATCAGTGGCGAGCAGTGGTGGCCCAGTGGAAACGGCCGCGACTGACGAGTTGTAGGTCGTAGGTTCGAAACCCAGACATTCGCTTTACTTTGTGTAAATTATTTCATCACCACTGCTCTCGAAACGGTGAAGGAAAACATCGTGAGGAAACCGTTAGTTCTAGAACCAAAAATGGAGGACATGTGACATCTATCAAACCGCTCTAGGGCCGCGTGGATCCTCCACGCGGGCCCAGTAAGGGTTGGTAGATAGGCCCAGAACAGCCCCCACTTACCGAGAGGAGGCGTGTGTCCCAGAAGAGGGAACATTATAGGCTGATTAAAATATTAAATGAAAACAGGTGCCAGCTAAATGAGTCTGTTATGAAAAAAGTCGTCGGTCGCATTACGTAGGTATGTCTGTTTTAATATGAGAACCCCATAAAACGTGACGCTGCATTTTAATTTCACATTTGTAGTCTCATGGCTTCCATCGCTAAACCACGGTAATATTATCTATGCTAAACCTTTCATTTATAAATAGTCTTACTGCTTATATCTTTGCCGTCTGTTCACACACACATTCGGCATGACTAATCGGAATTTTTATTTTGCATGGATTCAACAGTGTCTTGACGAATCAGCGTACTTTTCTATACAACAAATTAAATGGAAGTGTCTGTTTGTAATGTCAAAATAATAGCTTTTTGATAAATGCACATACACACTTACATTCTTGTAACAAAAAACCAATTTCAAAATTTTTTGTGTGTTTGTTCAGGCTTCGGCGTTCCTGCATCTCCGAAACGGCTGGGCCGATTTTGGCGGGTCTTTTCTCTGGAGTAACTTAGGCTGCTTTTATATTAGAAGAAAAAATTCGCAGGCACAGCTAGTTTTAAATAAAGCTAGTATGTTTGGATAACCGCCGGAGGATGATTTTCGTTTAAGCGAAAGGCATCCTTTACCCTCGGGCCAACATTTATCTTAAAATTAATATATAAATAATAACGTTATTTTCTCATTCACATAATGAGTATACAGAACAAGTAATTAAACAATAGCATAAAGTTGTCTCACTGATGTGTAGACTGTAGTTTGTATTCCTTTGGTACACTTGTACAAGTTGTACAGTCACGAGCAAAAGTATGTATACCTACACTCGGCTTTATTCAAAAGCGATTTACTCCTTTATTTTTTAATTCAATTTTATGTTGTTACGAACATAGCATTTTCGAACCCATAGGTTTATGTAATGTGTCGTATTTCAACGTTGCATTCGTTATTTCACGAAAAAATCGCAATTGAAAGTTGCCAAGTGTTGACATATTGGTGCTCGTGACTGTACAACTACCTAACAAACTAATAGTTCTCAAATCCTCGTATTTCCGTCATGGCGGCCAATCTCAACGGAGACTAGCCTTCGACGCGGAAGATATTATAGTGAACAAGTGTGTGCGCAGACACAGGTACACTCCCTCTTCCTTCACTTTCATAGTCCGATGGGACGGCAATCCAACACGTCAGTGTCAGGTCTTATGTTAATTAAAATATTATTCGCGAACGTAACAAATATGACTTTACAGAATTATAATCATTAAAATCATCAATCCCTCTGAGGGCCGATTTTTTTATTCGTATTTAAACTCAACCAATTGTTAAAAATAGTAACTAAGTAATGGTAAAATAAAAATGTTGCAAAATTTGTTTTTTGATCAATTTTTTGTTTAGGTATCTAATGATATAATATGATCAAATAATTAACTATTAGTAAAAAAAAATAACCATTAGATAAACTAACAATTGTACAAAAAACACATTTTGCCAATATTTAACCATTAGTTACCTACTATTTTTAACAATTGGTTGAGTTAACTACGGATCAAAAAAACGGCCCTTAGTTAATATAATCTTATTAAATGACTTTTCATTAAATATCAATCAATCACTGCCAACTTCCAAGCTCCGGGGCTAAGAAAGCTACCAACCAACCAAACGAACTGCCTTTTTTTTTGCTGCCCGGTGGAATTCCTCATGGACTTCTTCCATCGTGGGGGTGACAGAGGGGTATGCCGGACTCTTACTGGCTAAAACCACCGCGGTGTGCCACCTCTGCCTATGGCCTATGGGGTGCGGGATTCGCTCCCCCAATAGGAACCAAACGAACTACTTAACTAGTACAGTCACGAGCACCAATATGTCAACACTTGGCAACTTTCAAATGCGTTTTTTTCATGAAATAACGAATGCAACGTTGAAATACGACACATTACATAAACCTATGGGATTGAAAATGCTATGTTCTTAACAGCATAATATTTCATTCAAAAACAAAGGAGTAAATCGCTTTTGAATAAAGCCGAGTGTATACATACTTTTGCTCGTGACTGTACACTTGTACAGCCGCCACTATTCCGATTTTCATTTGACTTTTAACTCGGTTCAATTGTGTTTCGGGCCTTTCCAATCCATTTCGTCCGGACAGTTTGAGCCCGAAAGTTGTCTCCTTCGTTTTTTCACGTCATCGGATACATTCGCCGCCGCGCTTCGAAATCTACGAAAAATATGGAGAGAGTAGGCGCAAAATTCACTCTTCGTTTTTGAAAGTTTTTTTTTCTCTTTTTCGCATGTTTCTAGTGGGATTTGCTTTGCTGCTTCAACGGTTCTCGTTACACAAAAGTGAATTGACGAGATATTTTCATTTTACGGTACGCTGTGATGTGCTACAGTTACCGTATCCTTGGTAATTTTATCTTTGTGCCTTTATCTGTGTGCCAAATTTCATTCAAATCCGTTCACTAGTTTTTGCATGAAAGAGTAACAACATGCATCCACACAAACTTTTGCCTTTATTATTATTAATAGAAAGTAAGATTACATAAATATGAAATTCGTGTTTTATATGGAAAAAGCAAAACTAAAAAAACATTCAATTATTCATTTAATCAATCAAAGTAGGTATGTTCCATTGTTATCTATGCACTTTTTCCATTTTATAGGTAGTTCGTCGATCCTTTGCTGAAAAATTGAGGGAGCGAGAATCAATAAAATCTTTGACGCGGTTTTGACTGCCTCGTCAGAATTCAATTTCTTCAGAGTGGAACTCACCGTACTTAATTATCGTGAGGTATTCCACTACAAGCACTGATTTCAACAGCACTTGCCCGAACCGCACCTAAGCACTTCCACTAACCGCACTGACCGCACGGACAACAAAGTTATCTTATAAGGGTTCCGTTTTTCCTTTTTAGTTACGGAACCCTAAAAACAAACAAAACATGCCAATCTCCCTAGACAAACTATCCCCAACAAACTTACCTAGCTAGATAAACGCACCTAAGTTCACGCCCCATGCGTTACAAAGTCAATCGCCGCTCTTCGAGGCGCTTAATCAAATTGCTGGGTGTAGCGCCAACTACATAAGTGGCTAACTTAATTACCAGCAGCTTGGCACGCTTTGTGTTAAGTTGGGCACTTAACAACGAAGTGCCGGCAATTAAAGGTTAATTAGGAGTGGTCAGTGTAATTATGTCAACTTACCTCGTCTATACAAATAAATTAAATTTGAAGACAGTTTCTCGTACTTACAACAACACCTCGTAACACCTCTACAACATTATGGAATGCAAATAAATATATGAATATACTTAAAAACGTTCACATTCAAGTCGCAATTTCGTCTCAGCGACAATCAATGTCAGAAACTGATAAAAAATTTAGGTATTCCTAGAGGTAAAACTAAAAGAAAAAATGGCCCCTCTTATCAAAAATTTACGTGTATTTTTACCTACATTTTTACCTCATATTTATAATAGGTAGGTACTATAATATTTTATGTGTTTTGATTACTTATCTATTTTTTTCTGTTTAAATTATAATATTTGATTATTATTATTATTTGACTTAATTATTCTTTTATAATGTTTTGACATTCCCGATTAATTTTTATAATTTTTTGAATTTTTGTTTTTTTTAAATTTATATTCATCTTTGTTTTTATGTAATATTATGGATTTTTATTATCTGCAATAAATAAATTGAATTGAATTTTTGATCAGAGGGGCAATTCCCGTATTTTTAAAAACATTCGTATTCTAATCTCAGTCTCAATCTGTCAAAATTACCTCTAATTTCCCTCCATTTTTGACAAGTTTTTGGTCATTTTTTTCGTTGAAATTCAACATCTCGCCGTGATGAGATTGCGATTTGAATTTGAACGTTTTTTAAGCACGAGAATCGGCCTTCTGTTATTGGATATACGGGAATGGCCCCTCCGATTCTGTAAACCAATAACACAACAGCTAACAGGAGATAATGTTAGCACATGTAGGAGCAGAACACGATCAAGCTTTTAACCGAGTGTAAGCAAATGGACTTATTGATCAGGCAGCTCATTGCACTCAAAACCGCTTTGCCAGCGGCGTGCCGGCGTGCAGCCGGTACGGTTTGTGTACGAGACTCGTTGTAATGCTACTAGGGCTGTCTCTTATCAATTTATATACTGACCTATAACTAGCGACCGCCGTTTTTGGGATTTTAGAAAGCATCGAGATTTCTTTGTTACAAGATATGTGCCCGATGGGATTATCGGCAAAAATGACAAACTGGCATACAAACTTTCATTGCCTAACTAACCCCATTAGGATTTTTTTTATCCTTCCTAAGTGCTCATATTGATAAGTGACGGGGCTCGACACGGTGACGGGGCCCGACAGGGCCGAAGCCTTCCAGGGTAGCGGGATCATCCGAAAGGGTTACCGCTGCCCTGGAACATAAAGGGCTAAGGAAGGAACACGGGTGGGTTTTAGTCAGTAAGAGTCTGACACTCCCTCCTGCTCCACCCAGAGCGGGAAGAGTCATTGATGATTTCCCATCATCAAAAAAAAAAAAAGTGCTCATATTGATACTAAATTGATATTCTTCGTCTTAGTGTATCGATGGCAAAAAGTTTAATCATCTTTGGCCAAAAATTCAGCTGCGGGAACTCCTCTCACTCACGCAGTTATAAGATCATCAAGAGCACAGGTGACTTTTCTTGATAATTAAGTTAATATTTAATGTATTATACACATAGGTAAAGTTTACGGAATACACTCACTAAATGTTGGTGGTTTAAACCTGTTGCGACGACCCCAAGTAACATCAGACAAGGGCTAAAAGATGATGATGGTTAAAACCACATCAAAATCAACAACGCAGTCAGACAAGAAAAGCGACTTTAATTTAAAATATGTAGGTATAAGTATGTACTTACAGATTTTTTTTTCAAAATCAATATTTAACTATGTAGTTAAATATTGATTTTGAAAAAAAAATCTATTGATCCATACATTATGTCGAGTTATGCGAACATAAATCTATGGATCAACTGATTTTTTTTCACGATTTATGGGTTGCTCCTGTAGCAAAAGTTGATCATAATGATGAGTACAATGACCCCTTTTAAGGAATAAAACGATCAAAATTTAAGGGTGTATATTTGAGTAACTGCACAGCTGGTCTGGATGATCAAAAATAACTTTCGCGTGACCACCTGGGCACCGCTACTGATACTGTTGAGAAAGATTGTCATAAAATACTTGGTAGGTACTTTAGACAGACCTTTGATGGAGGAGTTTCAAACGTGTCGAACAGAAAGAAGTAGGTAGGTATCGCGAAGAGCAAACGAACGTAATTTGTTCGTACCAATTGATGTAAATTGTGGTTAGAAATCCTTACAAATGTCTGACTATCAATCTAGTCCCTTTATTTTATCAGATATCAATATTAACAACTTGCTCTCGAACCCCATACCTACGCTACAAAGGCAACCCTAATACCAGCCAAACACAAGGACGTTGAGCCCCAAACATTCAGGTAAATTGCTCTCACACTGATTACGATCTTGTTTCCATACAGCTGAGGCAAAGGGAATTTCGTTAAAAGCTTCAAATATAACTGAAAGTAACCTCTTTTTGTTACATTAGAGGATTCCGGCTATTCGATAAAAAAAATGTTGAAATTAGATTGAAAATTATTCCTCGAATAAAGTTATCAAATGACTGAAAAATCAACCCTAATTTAACTAGCATAATACTTATATAAAAATAATCAAGTCAACTAGGAGTACCTGATTTTTTTTTTCAACACAGAAAAGTGGATAAATGTCAATTATACATAATTACATAATATGTGAGGACGATGTAAAAAGACGTGCTGACATGATGCCAAACTGAACCCTCGAAAAATGTATGGTAAATATAAAGCAGTAACTATTATTTTGGACATTGTTTATTTTATAATTTTAATTTTTGATTTTAATTGTGTTTTTATATTATGATTTAATTTTATTTTGATGTTAATTTTGATTTAAATTCTGATTTTAAACTGATTTAATTTTGTTTTTGTTTTTATGAAGATTTTTGTGTTGATTTTATTGTGTGTATTAATGTAATTGCTATGGGTTAATATACCTGAAATAAACTGTTATTATTATCATTATTACTGGTTGTTACTTTGCAGCGTGTTTAATACAAAGGGGATAGGGGTTCCGTGCTATCATAAAGACTGTTCGCCTTCTTCATAATTCAGGAACAGATCCACTCATCTCAAGTAGCAAGTTGGTTCAGTACAATTTACTAACTTGAATAGTTTGATAAGTTCAAAGCTATTAACCCCTGACCCTTTGTACGTCAGTCTTCGTTTAGCCGACATGGTTATATGTATACTAGCGACATGCACGAAAAGCAACATTATTTTATAATACTTATGTATACAGGGTGACTTTTAATTTGACGTGTTCCTTTCAGAAGGTGATAGTGAGCACCATTTCCATCAATTAAGGACCCCATAAAGCCTAGGTGAAAATTCATGGAATTCGAGAAAAAACAATTTTCATGTATTTTTTAAAATTTTCCAGAATTCTTTACTAAATATCACTTTTCTCTAAACTCTCAAATTGAATATCTTCCATTGTTATTTCATTGGCTACCTTATACTTTATCAAACCTTTCGGTGTAACAAAATTTTCTAAAACTTCAAACAATTAAAAGTTAAAGGATGAAGTTAATTAATTATTTTCAAAGATCATTCACGGACACGAACTTTGACACCAGTTATCTCAAAATTTTAGTATGACATTAAGCGTACAAATTACGGAAAATATATCTTCATTTCGGTATACGAGATACAAAAATATTTAAAGGTCTTTCTAGGTAAGGTTATTTAAAGGTATGAAATACTCGATAATGTTGGCAAAGGTCGAATTTGCAAATTGATGAAATATAAACATTGAGTGATAATCGAATTAATTAACTATTTTATGTTATCCCTTTACCTTCTCACCACCCAGCAATCATTATTATTATTATTATCATCGTCATGTAGTCTGGGGGTCTACTCCGAAGTAGTATCGGCCGAATGTTCGGCCGTTTCCTGCTACGAACTTACTATTTAGTTCGGTCGGTTCCGATCCTACACACCTACACTCTTTCGAATATTGACTATGGTCCCGAACCAACTGAGCCGATCTGAACTTTTTTCGCATTTTTCAATAATATTCGGTTCGGCTATGTGTCGGTCCGATCCGAACATTCGCACTTTGCACTTCGGAGTAGGCCCCCTGGTCGTCGCAATCAATCAAAATGGCGCGACAGTAGGTTTGCCAGGCTCCATATAAATATCTTCAATCCCCTTTGAATTAAAAATAAAACTAAGATGGAACTAAACACATGACTACAAACACTGGATTACTCACAGACCGAAAACTTACTTAAAGAACTATAATCGTGATAATCAAATATTAATGGAGGCAAACAAACAAAGTCCAACCACCAAGCACAATCTCTCTCACACACACATACACTCAAGAGACACACACATACACATACACTAAATTCATTTAATTTTACGTTATTTTAATATTATAGAATAAATTGTTAATATCCTAAAACGGATGAAGACACTGACTCCTGTAACACAGGTATACAGTCAACAGCAAAAGTAGATGATCAAAATCAGAAATTCAATACTAGTGAACGGAGTTCGCGTCAGAACTGTGTGGCGTCGAAGTGATTCAAAAGTATGTGATTATAAATTATACCAAACATTTACTACTAGTACAGCTGCTATTTAACTGCAAACTCCGTTCATTAGTATTTAATTTTTTATTTTGATCATCTACTTTTGCTGTTGACTGTACCACCTAGCACTGGATTCAGGGCTTCAAATTAAAATGTAACACCTTTTTTATGTCAATAAAACTTTATTATTATTATTATTAATTTCGCGGGCTACCTTGGCGCTTTCCCCGGTGTTGTTACATAATTAGGATGCAGATCGAAACCAGAATATGGGTCGTTACCATGGCAACATCTATGTCAATTATGTCAACCTTAATAATGGAAGATATTTTTAATAAGGTGGTTAATTTAGTCCCTTTTGTTTGTTACAGGTAATAATCTTGTCGTTGTCGCCATGGAGAAAGAAAGTAAGAGGGAAGTGCAATTAAATATATTGTGTTGGTGTTATGTTGATATTGTGTTTCGCGATACTTAGGAAGTAAAAGAACATCGTACTTGATTACTTAACAAATTATGTACCTAAGTCAAGTCAGGGAAATTAATTGTAAAGCAAAATGTTTATAACACGGCAAATTTACGAGGAGTAGCAATTTGCTTAATAATTATTTTTTCTGACTGTATGTACCTATGTACGGTCACCAAAGGAGTTAAGTATATAACCAGGGTCGTTGGATATAGTTGAAGTTTAGTAAGAAGGGGATTGATGTTTTCGGATAAAATTGTATTTAATTAATAGAAAACAAACAGTTCATTTATCAAACTAAATTTCATTCGAAAAATAACATCCATCGGTTTCTTACTAAACTTGAACTATATCCGACGACCCTGGTTACTTATCTCCTTTGGTGACTGTACCTACTTATATCTAATCATAATCAGCACTTATTTTTTAAAAGCCGTTTTTCGTTCAAACCTTATCAATTTGCCTAGCCTTTTCTCTACTATAATATCCCTGGACATTTCACACAGCGCCATCTAGTTCCAAGCTAAGCAACCTAATGCTTGTGTCATGGTAACAAGATGGCTGATAAACTAATTATATACATTTTTTTTGTAAATACATACTTATTATAGATAGAAAAACACCCAGACTCGGAACAAATACATGTAGGTCATACAAATATTTGTTCCGTGCGGGAATCGAACCCGCGACACGCAGCGCAGCAGTCAATCGCTTAACCACTGCGCTAACCGTGCCGTCGAAGCTAAAGTACTATGTTGTTTAGGTTTCAAATCACGAGGATTTTTTAAATATTTCTCACAAGTTCGCAACGCTTCGGAAATCTGCGGCGGTAACCACTTTGCATTACGTGGGCCGTTGAAGTTTCCGCAACCTTTTTAGGAAAAAAAAAACGCTGCCAAAATCTCTCCAGATCTCATCTTCAAGTTCACTTTGTTGGCAATTTCGTAATGTAAAAAAAATCTATAGAATGTGTACACTATAAAGTATTGAGGAAAATGTCGTTGGCTCTATAGCCAACGACATTTATAAAACTTCCTAAAGTTTTGAGTATATCAAAACTTTAGGAACTTTGAGTAGGGGAAGACCAAAGAAACAATGGATGTACTGTGTGAACGATGATATGGTTAGAAACGGGATGACTGTCAAGATGACGGCTAATAGAGGAGTATGGAAGAAATAGATATGTTGCGTAGACCCCAAATATAGGGTGTTAATGAAATGGCGTGCCATAGCTTCAGGGTGAGTTCAGTATCGATAAAGGAACCCGTAAAAAATAAAATACCTTTAAAAAAGTAAAAACAAAAAACAGAAAATTATCATAAGATGAATCTAATGTCTAATTAAATAGCAATCGTTTAGAATTTATTAAAAAATTGGTTAAAATAAGTATTTATTTTCTTTAAATGCTAATTAATAATTTCCCCATCCTCCATCGATAGTAGGTAAGTAATTAAAGCATTTAACCAAATAAAATAATTTTAATTCTAAACGGTTGCTATTTAAGTTAGTAGGTATTAAATTAAGTTGATCTTGCAATATATTTTTTTTCCTGGGTTCCTTTATCGATACTGAACCTACCCCTAAGCTATGGCACGCTATTTCTTTAACACCCTGTAATAACCCTGGATATTGTAATTATCCCTACACCCTGGGATGAGGGCAGGAGAATGATGATCATGAAAGTATTGTAAAGAGCAAAATATTTTAGCTCCACCTTGACCAAAAGCCTCGTATTTAAAAATACCTTCGACCCATAAATCCCAGCGATAAAATAAAATCCGAAAATGTATGACATTATTCGCAAATTTCATCTTGACGGTGGAGTGGGGAATGTTCACACTCCATTTGCTCGGCAGTGTACAAACTCCGAGCCAATGGGCTAGAAATATGGAAGTTTGTAGGCAGTGAGACAGATAGCGAGTGTGGCTTGCTGAAAGTGCACTGCAGTGTATATGAGTCCAAACTGTTTAGTGTATTTAGTTCGCTTTTCAAAGAGAATTAGAGATGTTTTCAAAAATGTACGGAGCACAAGCGCATGGGGACTGACACAAAGGCCTTTGCCCCACAGTCCACTGCTGGGATATGCCTGTCTTTTATTATGGGTGAAGTTGGGATGAGAATGATGATGATAATAACTACAATTTCTAACCAACGAAAAAAAACGGAGGAGGTTCTCAAGTCGACGCGTATATATATATTTTTTTTATGTATGACCATTCATAACTTTTTACAGAGTAGGTAGTCCGGTTTTGATAATTCTTTTTTTATTGGAAAGTTGGTCCCATATAAATTTGGAAAAAAGGTTCCAACCCTAAGGGTGGAAAAATAATTTGAATGCTGAGTTGTGTATTATTACTCTACTCAGTGCCACATATACCTGTCCTTTGGCAAACAATTAGTAGATTATAGCCATTTATTAAACAAAAACTTTTCAACAAAAAAATTAAACCGCCGAAAAACCTGAAAAGCAAAAAATAATAAACCTTTTAAACTAATGTTAGTAAGTATACTTACCTAAGTAATTTTGAGTCGGCGCCAAACAATCAATAAAAAACAAAGATCACTAAATTGTGCCGATTCAAAATTATTTAGTTGTATACTACTTAACATTCGTTTAAGAACTTAGTTATTAAATTAAATAAAAAAGGTTTATTATTTTTTACTTTTCAATTTTTTTTGTTAAAAATATTTATGTACGCGTATTAGTTTTTTTTTACCTGGATTTAGAATTATTATTTAACTAATTAAATAAGATACTTAATAAATATTGCCTCCGTTAGTCGTTTATATTACTAAAATGATCTCTAAAAACAGAAGATACAATAACATCTTTTACCCCACATTGAGATGACAGCAGATAGGCTCATTTCAATGACATTTCTGGCAGACTACCCACATTGAAGCTTTATGGCTTCATATTATTGGACCTTTATTCCAGAAGGTAAACTGAGTTATAAAAACAACGATTAGTGTCAACCTGGTGTGTTATATTAACTAAGCATTCACTCAGAAATACTCAGTAGAACGAAGATTAACATTGGGACGTAAATAAATTACTGCTCCAATGATAATATCATGAAATCAAGGTAATGTAAATGACCTTCAAATAACTATTAAGTAAGTATGTTCATGTTGTTGGTGTTAGTTTTGGAAGGGTTAAATCTATGTGTGCAAACACACGATCGACACGCGTCGACGACAGAGCAACTGTAACTGTAGACGCGTCACTCGTGTGTATGCACACTAGGGGCCAGCGTGCACTGGTTGGGCATATGTTTTTAGTCGTTCGATAGTTTCATCACAAACTAAGCCGACTATTGGCCGATTCCTATATTTACGGACCGTTATTGGTTAAAATTAAGACTATTGTATCTTTGCCAATAATGTAGCAAAGACCTCATAGCTTTGCATAGTAGACCCTCCCATGTGGAAGTACCTATCACAGGTTTAAAATTAGCTTACGAATCTATTTATATATGCCCAGTTTCTCAATAAAAAATGCTACCATTGGTAAGCAAAACGATTCGTTTTTGTTTATAGGAACCGAGCATAAGTGCTCATCCACACGAGCGACACGCGTCAACGTCAGAGGCAACGTGCCGCTCGTGTATGTGAGCACCGTACTCAAATACACGACTGGCATGTTGTCGCTGCCGACGACTGCTGTTGCCTCTGATTATGACGCATGTCGCTGTTGTATGCACACCTAGAACTGATTTTACCAACGCTACATATCTTTTACACCTTTAGAGGCATGAGGAACAGGGTGTAAAGTTCACTCATCCTCCATAGAAAAGGGATGACCCTCCGTTCAGACGGGTGTTGTGTCTGGCGGGCAATTGCCCCACGTTTGATGATAGGAAGTTTGTATATATGCTATTTGTGCGGTAAACTCTGCTTGCGAGATGCAGGATTTGCGTGACGTCAGTATGACGCGTTGTTCGCATGTGGCGTTGTAGATACCGCTACATACCTGAAATAAAATTGACAACTGACGTTCTGACAGTTTTTGTATGGAACGCAGGCCCCCAAGATACATGCGCTGTGACGCGCTGCCTGGTTTGAGGACCACTGTTCAAATAACTCTGTTTTATATTCTAGCTACAGTGACTATAAATTGTTATTATTATTGGAAATTTAATTTGTAACAATGGACCAATAAATTATTCTTATTTAGTTATTATTCCCTTGGGTGTAAAGCCCTAAATTGCTTAGTATTACTCAAGTGGTCACGAGCGCAACCGGCACCGATTCCCTCCTGCGGGAATTCGAATTGTTTCCGGCAAGAGAGGTAGTCTCATTTCCTTTCACATGGGATTTATGGCGGCTATAATGCCGTTACAGTGTAGCCTGGTACATAATTACAGTGGTGCATCGCATATACAGAACTTAAGGGACATGCGCTAGGACTACCTAGCGCATGTCCCTTAACGAAATGACGAAAAATGACGAAAATTTGTATTTCGTGGACTACCACGAAATACAAATTTTCGTCATCATCATCATCAGCCTATAACAGTCCACTGCTGGATATAGGTCTCTCCTATTGCACGCCATTCAACTCGTTTTTCGGCAACTCTCATCCATCTGCTACCAGCCATCCTGCGAAGATCGTCGCTCCAAATTTTCTTAAGTTCATACAATCCTATTTAATGACTATTTCATGAAATATCAATGGATAGGATTTTGTGAAATGAACTTAACGGGTTGTTTTGACAATTTTGATGACTATAATTCTCTCGCGCATCATAATATATTTTGTTCAACCTGCAGATTGTAAAAAACATAAGAAAATTTTGAATTTCACGGGCTACCCTGGCGCTTAAGAAGTCGGCCGACTGTGGTACCTTGAAGTGTAGGCAAAGTTGATCTCTGAGAGCGGAGATCAAAGTGACATTTATTTATGGTTCTGAAGGAATGAATGGATACTTCGAAGTGATGTTTCCTTTCGATTCATCTTCAAAGCCATAAGACATCCAATTTTAGAACAATTACCTTTTATTTCACACAACCGATTCGCTTTTTACCTAATTTAACATTGGAACAAGACTGCCCGACTGTTTAACATGCAAACAACATTTGTTTTACATCAAAGAGTACGCGTTTCCAATTTTAAAACAACCGACCCGAACTGTCCGTTCCGAAAATAGTCGAACGCGCCCGAGTCGGTACGAAAATAGCCGAACGCACGGCATCGCACTGCCGACGTAATTCTTGACCCTATTTCAGAAATGTCTAAGTTCTAAAGTTAGATTTTGGATACACCACACGATGCGTAAAAGTGGACAGTCCTATTGAAAAGCTTTAAGTATAATAATCAGCTTACCTTTACAATCGGACAACTTCTTAAGTTCTGTCAAATGTATATGCGATGAACCACTGTAATTATGTCGTAGGGTACACTGTGACGGTACTATAGCTGACGATGATGATGATGATGAATCAGCCTATAATGTTCCCACAGCTGGGACACAGGCCTCCTCGGTGAGAGAGAGTGCGGGTGCGAGTTTGTAGATGTGACATATCTTCGAATGTTTGGTTCTAGAACATCCTCACGATGTTTTCCAACACCGTTGAAAAGCTTTTTTTAAACCTCACATAAAATATTTACATTATAACTTGTTAATTTATTAATTTTGAAAGTCTCCATCTTCCATGAATAACCAAGTACCTACGCATATTCTCGAAACAAAATTGCCTGAAAATTTTAGCTTTATCACGAGACTTAACTTTGAAAGGATTTAGAATGTTTCAAAATAATCATTTAGCTAAAATCTTCTAAAACTTTCAAGCAAAAAATATAGGTCAAACCTCTGAAGAGTACGCCTTACTTTATTTTTGACAGTTCAACAACATTCATTGCGTTAATTGCGTTGTGGAAAAGACAAATTTTCGAACATATAACACAATGGTTTAGCAATATAAAAATCAAAATGTTTTATTTCACAGAAACCAACATGGGCACTTATGAAACGTCAGAAGCTAGGTGCACAGTTCCAATTTGTCGTTTCCTATGGAGAAGAGCCGGCAAGAAACCTTCAGGTTTCTTTTTAAACCTTTCAGGTTACTCTTCAAAACTCAAACTCAAATCATTTAATTCAACCATTGAATTCAACTAAACCAATTACAGGCACTTTTTAATTGTCAAAGGGTCGGTCGGTCAGAAAGATGAAGCTAGTTGCCCATTCCAAAGCGTAGGTACCTATGGAGAAGAACGGGCAAGAAACTCCATGGACACTCTTTTAAATCATAAAATTGTTACAAAATATTTGATTACATCATTCGTGTTCAAATTAACCATGTGAGAACGATGTAGAAACACGTGCACGTTAAAAGCGTCTGTTGTAGCGTTCGTTATCTTTTAAAAATAATCGGCTTTTAAATGTTTTCAAATTACAGTAGATATGGGAGGACAGCGTAGGCCTGTCAACAAGTACCAGGTACTTGATAAAATAAATAATGGTCTACAGATCTAAAGTCTAAAAGGCCTACAATGTCCTTACATTTACAAAATATAGAAGAATCCATAAAAAGGACAGATAAAATATTATAAAAACCTATTAAAACCGAGTGACATGACTGCCATTACAACCACTAATAAAGAGTTAGTATCCGTCAAAATGATTCAGCAACCTAATTGCGTAACACACGATTAATCGGAATCGGTTTCATTTTGACAGTTCAACAACATTCATTGCGTTATTTACGTGTTGAGCAGACAATTTTTTTGAACTTATGAAGCAATGGATTACCAATTTGCTTCAAAATTATTCAGATTCCGATTGATCGTGTGTTACGCAATTAGGGTGCAGATTGTAATTGATAGTGTAATCGCAATTAGGGAGCAGATCATTTTTATAGCTAATTTGGATGCCTTTTTATAATACACATACTTATTGCTCTAAAAATAATTGCTTCTAATACATTAAATACGAAAATAATTCGATTAGTGCCTATGAAAATGTATCCCACATTTCTATCTTTGCAGTGACACCAAAGTTCACGCATGTTAAATTCAAAAACATAATGTATTTATTTGACATTAGCCGTCTCTCAAATTCTAATATTTAGTTGTTTTGAATCCACTCCAAGTGATATTGCTTTTAATAAATGATTGCAATAAAACGCGTCATATCTTCAATATTAATGGGAACGAAGTACTATCTAAAGCCTAAAACAGTTTGATAAAATAATCTAGATGTATGGCATACTCTTAATAAATTAAAGTAATAAACTTGTTTGTTTTCATTTATTTACAAAACCTAACAGTCTTAAAATAATATGTACAAGTACCTATTATATAAAGGAGGGGAAATAATCATTGGGCATCAAAAAATTCGTCCGCATCGCTGTCAATAGGAAACGTGTCCAAAAGGCTGGCAGCATTGCCACGTATGGCAATGCTGATTCTTTGACCAAAAATAATAAATACATCGTAGAACCATGATTTTAATCTTTATTAAATCTTCAAAAATACGTGTTATTTATTAAACAGCCTATTATAATAATAATTATGATAATTATTATGATTATAATTATGTCAGTTCGTCAGTTTTGGGCAGTGAAAAGCTAAAATGCTCACTACTGAAATGAACCACTAAAATATGACTTTTGTTTACATGGATCCTACATCTCATCATCTGCTTAACATTTTCCTAGTTGGGATCGGCTTCCAGTCTCACCGGATGTAGTTGAATGCCAGTGATTTATATGAACCGACTGCCTATCTGACCTCCACAACACAGTTACTGGATAATACGATACCCCTTACGTATTAATATTATTAAATAAATTTTATATTTTAATTTTATTTTTATAATTTGGTTTTGATTTTATGCGTTATTTTTTTTTTATTTTTTTTAAGTTAATTTCTTTTGTTTATATTAATTTGATTTATATTGATTTCATTTTATTTGATTTGATGTGCTCTAATTTGGTTTTTATCTTTTTAATTTACTTTAATTTATTTATTATGTTTTCTACTAATTTGTGTTGTGTGGTAATTAATGGGTGTTCTTTACCTCAAATAAAATGAACTTATTATTTATTTATAACAACATTTTTACTCTTACTTTTAAATTTACATATCAAATCCATTATAATGCAGGCAATGGAAATCCCTCGTTTGGGTAAGGTGCATCGTCTTAGTAACTATAAGGCACTGCGACCATCTGATACAATTAAAAACTCAAAACATGCAATTAAGTCAATAAAGGACAATGCCTCTAAAATTGCTATGAATTCAGCGTGCATTATTCAGATCACAGAATCCACTTTAAGTTTAATCGAGGCATTTATAAATGAATCAAAAAACGCAACCCCAATTTAATTATTAGTGATTGACGCATCGGTATAAATTGTATATAGACCGGTATAATTTGTTTGTCGCAATGAGCTTTTAATTGACAAGTAATCGTGTCTATCGTGAGTTAGAAAAAATATTTTACCAAAAGAAAAATCCTAAGACATGGTCACCCTACATTATTGTGAAACGTCGAAGTGGGAAGCGACCTGCGGAGTTGCGTAAGCGCACACTTTTGGTGTCCATGCGTGTTCTAAGTATTCCCATTCACAAATCGCATTGAGAACTTGCCAATATTATAACCACACCCTCATTTTATATTTTTTTTTTGAAAAACGTAATAAACTCTGCCTCGTTGGTTTAGTGGTCGCAAGCGGCACTGCTGAGCACTTCCCGGATCGGGCAAATTATTGTTGGGTGGCTAAGTAATAACAGCCGCATGGGCCGCTCGATCAGGTTAAGCTACGCTTGCCGCGGTTGGTCCGTGGATGGATGACCATTTTCACAAACCAAGACCCCGTCGTACCTCGGAAAGCACGTTAAGCCATTGGTCCCGGCTGTCCTTCGTGGATCTTTGACAGTCGTTACGGCTCGTCAGAAGCCCGAAAGTCTGACAACCAGTCTTACCAAGGGGTATCGAATTACCCAGTCACTGGGTTGTGGAGGTCAGATAGGCAGTCGCTCCATGTAAAATACTGGTATTCAGCTGCATCCGGTTAGACTAGAAGCCGACCCCAACATAGTTGGGAAAAAGGCTATAGGCTAAAGTTGGGCTAAAGGCTTATTTATATTCACTGTTATAATCATTTTTGTAAGGTTCTTTTCAACAACTTCGAAATAAACAATATCGTAACGTTCCCAATGCCGGACACCAGCCTCTGTGAGAGGAAATGGGCCGTAATTCACCACGCGGGACCAGTGCGGGTTGGTAGATGTCACATGTCTTCGAATTTTTGGTCCTAGGACATGCCGGTTTCCTCACGATGTTTTCCTTCACCGTTTTTGAGTGCACCCTGGCTAAGTTTGAACCTACGCGCTACGTCTCGTAAGCAGAGGTTGTTAAAACTGGGCCAGCATTGATCTCAAAACAATGTCAAATCAAAGAAAATATTAGTAATAAAATTGATGAACAGTCAATGTAGCACTTCGTTTAATTTCGGTATTCGAACACCATGTCGTGACACTAAACTGACAGCTGTCTTATTGTTTCAAAAGTAATTTCCTCCAATCAGGGAAGTCTATTTGTTGATTTTATCGTCGTTTTTGTTTTTAGGCCACGCCACGGCCTTTACGTCAAAATTACTCATTTTTCCAACCAGTGTTATCTTCATCGAAATAAATCATCGAAATGCTGACAAGTATGGCGGCCATAGACAATGGAAGTCAAATGAGTTTGAATGTTTGAACTGGCCGCGTAAACTTTAAACAAAGGAAAAAAACACGGCGTGATAAATGAAGTGTTATGTTTACAGTAGTTTTGTGGTAAAGTGTTGAAAGTCTTATGATGCAGTTTCTGTAAAATAATCATAATAATGTTTTATGCATAAAATATAAACACACAATATGTGCACTGAATGGACAG
Source organism: Apamea sordens (assembly GCA_945859715.1). Taxonomy (NCBI): domain Eukaryota; kingdom Metazoa; phylum Arthropoda; class Insecta; order Lepidoptera; family Noctuidae; genus Apamea; species Apamea sordens. The sequence continues at coordinate 17,755,797 of OX244001.1, forward strand.
GTCCACTCAATCTGTGTGGTTCTTTCCTCAAAAGACTATTTCAGACACCAATCCACATGGTCTTTATATGATCTGGACCAAAATTATGTGACTTTAATAGAGACTGTGACCTTGGGGTCTACTCCGAAGTAGTATTGGCCGAATGTTCGGCCGTTTCCTGCTACGAAGTTACTATTTGGTTCGGCCGTTTCCTGCTACGAAGTTACTATTTGGTTCGGTCGGTTCCAATCCTACATTCCTACACTCTTTCGAATATTGACTATGGTCCCAACCCAACTGAGCCGATCCGAACTTCTTTCGCATTTTTCAATAATATTCGGTTCAGCCATGTATCGTTCCGATTCGAACATTCGCACTTTGCACTTCGAAGTAGGCCATCTGAGTTTGTTTCAGCCTTTCTTCTCAGAGTAGTCAGATGGGAAACGCCGAACTCAGCTAGTTTTAAAAATATGATTGACGTAAAAATATGATACTAACACTTTATCATTTATATTTTTTTGGAAAAAACGACTAGTCCTGCAAGGAAGATGTCGCAGATTACATTTTCTGTAGTGTTTAATTTTTTTTTTTTACAAATAAGGTGTCAACTAAATATGACGAAAAAGGTTATCAAAAAGATACGTGCATTAAATGTTTAAATCAAAAGTTCGAGCCGAATTAAAGTAGGTACGTAAGTAAGTGGTGGTAAGTGGTGGTAAGTAGGTGGGAACTTTAAAAACGAACTTACAGCGATGGTCACTTCAGCTTTGCTAATTCTAACTTCCACCCTCACAGTCCAGTCCAGTCTAAACTAAACTCCACCTAAGCTGAACTGTTTTGTCCACGAATTTGATTAACCGTAGTTTAGGATTATTTTAGCTAGCACTAACATAGTGGTGGCTTTCTAGAATTCAATTAAATAAATACCTAAGTATTTTATTTAAATAAATGAAATGTTTTGTTGGTTTTATGTACTTATTATATTTACTTTTATACAATTTATGCTATGTGCAGTGCAGCAGCATTAATTAAGATGTAACCTTTTTTCAAACTGGTACCAAATTAATGCGGGGTAATTGCGTAACACACTAATAGTATCTAGCAATGCCTTTCATTTTGACAGTTCAACAACATTCATTGCGTTATTTACTTTGCTAAGCAGACAGATTTTTCTGACATAGGAAGCAATGGATTAGCTATATCCTTCAAAATGATTCAGATTATGATTGATAGTGTGTTATGCAACTATTGGGGTGCTGTACAGTCACGAGCAAAAGTATGTATACACTTGGCTTTATTCAAAAGCGATTTACTCCCTTATTTTTTAATGAAAATTTATGTTGTTACGAACATAGCCTAGATAGCATAGAAAGTTGCAAAGTGTTGACATATTGGTGCTCGTGACTGTACGTTGTCTAAACATACAAATATTTAAATTTGTAATGTCTGTTTGTAATGTCAAAATAACAGCTTTTTACTAAATGCATTTGAAAGTATATACGGTATTTATGTATACACAATTTAAAAAAAAAATGTCTGTAAATTTGCTCCGACCCAAGCCGATTGACGGGACTTTCATAACTGGTATTATAAGGAGTACTTAGGCTACTTTTATTTTAGAAAAAGAATTAGGGTTCCGCACAAAGAAAAATAAAAGAATAGAATAGAATAACGTTTATTGTCTCCAGTATTACAGCTAGTAGTATTAGTACATACACAAAACTATAATACCGGAAGCAAAAGGTTCAAGCGTCAGCATTATGCTTAGGTTCCCTAGTGGGTTGCTAGGCGCTGGTTTTCAGCTTAAACCTTTGACTCCTGTTTACAAAAAGGAAAAAAGAAAAAAAAACAGTACATTCTGCAAAAACAGGTTTAAATGATAGTTGTTTTAATGATCATACATCAACACTGTTTAATTAGTTATAAGGTTTTTTTTAGTCTGTGGACACGAACTGGACTAAAACCTTTGAATCCAATTTGTTTTCGGACATGCACGTGGACGAATCGCGGGCACAGCAGTCAATAATCTCCCCACATCTTTAATTTAATTACTAAGTCCGACAGAGTTTGTTCCTGTGTTTGCAAAGGACTGTTTTGATAGGACTGGATTTAAGTAAATGTTCTCTGTGGCAAAATTGTTAATACAAGCGAGTGTCTTTATTATTTGATTTATTATTCAGATTGGGGACTGGGGATTTGGGGTTCAGTGATTATGGCCTCGCCTCGACGTACGAGGCACCGATATGACTTGTTCAATTCATAATATACTTCCTGAGTTTATCTTGGACAATAATAACGTTGGTTAAGGAAAACATCGTGAGAAAACCGGGACTTATAGTTATCTAGCTTCTGCTGCTTTTTCCTAAGGTAAAAATTATCTGACTATTGAAAAATCAGGCCTTAAAATAATAATACGTATATTGCGATATTGACATATTTATCTCATGATTCTACTCGTACTAATCAGATACAATTAATTTGTAGCGGTATCTACAACGCCACATGCGCACAACGCGTCATACTGACGTCACGCAAATCCTGCATCTCGCAAGCAGAGTTTACCGCGCAATCAGCATATATACAATTTCCCAACATCAATCGTTGGGCAATTGCCCGCCAGACACAACACCCGTCTGGTCGGAGGATCCTCCCTTTTCTATAGAGTGTGAGTGAACTTTACACCCTGTTCCTCATACCTCCAAAAATTATACATTGTTGCGAAACTCCTGCCGATCTATTCTGTAAATATCTCACCGTGAAAACTTAGGTAAAATGAGCTATTATCCCTCTATTAAATTATCAGAATACCAGCGCTGCGACATTTATTTTTTAAATGTCGAAGCATCATTCTGAGATAGGAGCCTTTTGGCCTCGTATAGGACTTTCTGTTTAATTTTTCCTTTTGTTACTTTTTTATATAATTTGTTTTATTTTTAACTGTGTTTAGTTTAGTTTATGCTCCTGTACGAGTCGCAATAATTACTTTTTCTTTCTTTCTTTTCTTTCTTTCTTTTCTTTCTTTCTTTTCTTTCTTTCTTTTCTTTCTTTCTTTTCTTTCTTTCTTTCTCTAGACGAGGCCAGTGGTCATTAGGAATTGACACTATTGACAGCTCACTTCACCTAAGTTTTCACGGTGAGTTTTTTTCAGAATAGACCTGTAGTTCGTCGTTTATTGGAATAAATAAAGATTTTTGTCTAATATAAATATATTTTCCTTTAAAGAAAGCAGTAAGATACGTTTCAATCCATCACAACAATAACGTTTGAACATAAGTAACTAAGTATATATCTGTTTTTAAGCACCCATAACAAACTCACATACATAGGTATAATTAAACATCAGCAAATTAGTCCGGTAATGAGTAATCATACCCCAAAAAATAACTCCAAAAACCTTAATCAAACTCAACAACAAAATTCAAACCTTTTCACATAAAATTCTCGACATAAAATTTAAAATAATATGAAAACAGTTATGTTCACATAAATTACGAAAACCCGCAATGATTTTATGTAAATTTACATATTTAAATCAACGGATGGTTAGTTTTGTATGAAGAATATGCAGCTGTAATCGTGTGGAGTGTCCCATGTGTAATGTAGACTTCATATATTATTCTGCAGTGGTTATGCTATGCATCTGGTAAGTATTCCCTTTGTGTTGACCACAAAAGTATTTGTGGTCTTATTTTTCGGGCCGTTTTTGAAGCGCTTATCGGGAATCTAGTACTATTATTGATCGAAGACTTCTTCTTTTCGTGTCGATGGTAGTCTTCGTCGTCTTAGTAGGTAGCCACGCTGATTGCGGCATCAGTAGCGTTCTTTAGGTCATCCGAGATGGAGGTGAACAAGCACTCAGGATTTCGACTCTGAGAAACTAAGAATTTACTAACTGAAAAGCCCTATTTTGAGGGGTTACGTACGGTTTCCCTTTAGCTAACTCTTAGTGGTACTCTTGAATTTGGATTTGGGCCGGGTAACTGCTCAAATTACAAACATAAGTCAATTCCTCAAACTAACATTATTCCGATATGTATACAATCCTAGAAATTTTCAATCACAGTTTACGAGTAAATACAAGAACTATTTCAATATCTTCCGTATCCAAGGCTGGATGAAGTCTCAAGGCTCGTTCGAAGGAAATCATATTAAAAGGTGTTTTGTTACTGAGCTTCTCGCTTGAAAAATATGTCAGTGTATTTCTTACTGAATACACATATAGTTACCTAAGAGATTGGGTTCTACCTTTGGAGATGTTCGTACTTCCTGCTTGAGTGATAGGGATAAAGATTTTAATACCTAGTGCTTTAAATAAACCCAATTAAATCATTTGTATGATTAACTGAATACACGTTCAAGTTTTATTATGTAACTAATAGCTGTGCCCGCGATTTCTTCCGTATGCACGATCGCGTTTTTTATTTTTTATTATAGCATATCTACCAGAGAAAGTATCGTCAAAATCAGTCCAGCCGTTTCGATGAATAACCGGAAAAAACTGACAGAAAAAAAAAACTCATACTCAAACTCAAAATATTTATTTCAATTAAACCATTACAGGCACTTTTGAATTGTCAAGGGGTCGGTCAGTCAGAAAAATGAAGCTAGTTGCCCATTCCAAAGCGTAGATCTCTATAGAGAAGAACGGGCAAGAAACTCCATGGACACTCTTTTAAATCAATATAATATGGTTACAAAGTATTGGTTACATCATTCATGTTAGAAATTATGCATGTGAGAACGATGCAGAACGTTAAAAGCGTCCGTAATGAAAAGTTAAAAAAAATAAAAATAAGAACAATTCAAATATTAAATTAAATTAAAATAAGCCATGGCAGCAAAGAGATGACCAGTCCCTACTGATGGCGCCCGTTCACGAACATGACGCATGGATTAGCACCATTCAGCTCAACCATTTTGAAGGGAGCCAAATGATCCAACACATGCGCCACCATCAGCGAGACATTTGAGTGACCATGACATACTCTCTGCTGCCAGGGCACATTCAAGTCAATGAAAGACGTACCCAGTAAATGGTAGCTTTATAGTATGTGCATAGTACTCACACATGTGCTATACAATTATACAATACTAGGAGATATAAAATTGTTATAAGTACAGTAATATACTTTCATAAGCATTAAGTAAAAAGTTGTTATTTTGACATTACAAACAGACACGTCAATTTAATTTATTTGTATAGACGAGGTAAGTTGACATAATTACACTAACCACTCTTAATTAACCTTTAATCGCCGGCACTTCACTGTTAAGTGCTCAACTTAACACAAAGCGTGCCAAGCTGCTGGTAATTACTACTACTGGCAGTGTCACGTTGTTTGTTGAACAATATATGTAAGTATGAACGAAGAGGGAGATTGATGAATTTAATGATTAGAATTCTGTAAATATTAGTTTGTTACGCTCGCGAATCCTATTTTGTCCATTAAACTATCTGACACTGACCTGAAAATTGCAAAAAACGTAAGAAAAATTGAATTTTGCGGGCTACCCCGGCTTTCCCCGTTAATTAACTCCGTATACTTAATCAATACATTTTACAAAAGCATGTCCATTGTGCCTTACATCTTTCATAAGTCACAAAACGCGTTGATGAGTTGCAACGACTATAACAACTTTCTGAGTCTGCATTCAAAGTCCCCTATGCATAACTTTATACGTAACATGGGCCCTCACTATTCTAATCAGACGGCATCACAAATAAAGACACTCTCTCCACAGACAAAAGCCTTACTTCAGTTTAACTATGACCGTTGGTTGGCTAACTTGAACTAAGTTTAAATTGCGTTGCACTGTCTCGAGTGGCTGCTGGTTTTGTGGAGTTGCCGCCAGGGCTGCCAACTGTGCATTAATGAAATGAATCACACTTCACTTCTTCTTCTTCTTCTTTCATCTTCTTCACTTATCATATTGCCAATAGTTTTTCAGATTACAGTCAATGCTGTTAGTATTTGCCTACTTTCTTCTTCATCTTTCATTATTATTTTTTTCTTTCTTCTTGGTTGAACAAAAAAAACGGGTTGCACTCCGGGAGTGCCGGCAGAAGTGAAAACTTGAATATTAACGTTGTGCATTTTTGATATTTTGGAATGCGGTCTACTCTCCCTCCGTCTTACGAATTTTCGATCAGGTCACGTGTCCTGACGCGAGCTCCGTCTTACGAATTTTCGATCAGTTCACGTGTCCTGACGCGAGCTCCGTCACGAATTTTTTATCAGGCACGTGTCTTGGCGCGAGTTTAACATTTTTTACCCATCACAAAAAAGTGCACAACGCCGCTAAAGAAGTTTTCACTTCAAAAAAGACGAAAGAAATAGATGGGCAGATTATTATTTATTTTTTATTATTATTTCATCATTCGTGAAATTGAAGAGAAGATAATATAGCGTCTTCATCAAAGACAAAAATCACAATGCAATTTTCCTTATCTCCTCAAAAGTTTAACTTCGATTTCAATTCCTGCAAGGCATCCATTCATCGTAGTTGTGAAACGTGAATAATCAGCCTACAATGTTCCCAAACATTATGAGGCTGATTGACAGGCCTTCTCACTGTGAGAGGGAGTGGGCCATAATCTATGATGTGGGCCCAGTGCGGGTTAGTAAATATCACATTGTATCACGCACTGCGGGATACCCTACCCCTATTTGGTTAATATACCATATATACGCACTAAGCGCTTCTCGTCATCTTTTCTGATGCGCACAGCTAAGGAGTGGAACCGTCTGCCTGCGTCTGCATTCCCGAGTTCATACAACCCGAATCTCTTCAAGGCGAGAGTGAATAGGCTTCTTCTGGGCAAGCTCGTTCCACCGTAGATCTCATCCCTGCCTCTGGGCTGGATTGAGGTCAAGAGTGAGCCCATTGTCAATAAAAATAAATAATAAAAAAAACATTGTCTTCGAATTTGTGGTTCTAGGACATGCCAGTTTCAACAATGTTCCAGAATGTTTTTCTTACTCATCGTTATGAGAGCAGTGGTGATGAAATTTAACACACAAACTACTTCTTCTGTACCTTACTTATGCAAATAAATGGTGTTTCAAACTCTATTTCACCACTGCTTGAAAACTAACTGTGAAACCTATTATGTTACTAATAGTGTGATGTATATAAATGTTGATGGTTGTAAGGGGAGCGGGTAACGATACTTATAAGATAAATGGATTGTGTGAAGGCTGATGAATGAAAAGGGAGCGTGAGACAGCGTGACAGCTGAAAGGTGAGAATGGAAAAGCGAAATATTTTAGAGAATAAAAATCCGTCTTTAGTTGAAACTTATCTAGCTTTTATTCTATACCGTAGCGAATAATCTGCAGATCTATTTCTTCTTTACTAATAATAAACCTGAAGAGTTTGTTTATTTGTTTGGACGCGATAATCTCTGAAACTGCCAGTCGGATTTGAAAAAAATCTCTTTGCATTTGATAGCCAAATTCTTGAGGAACGCTATTTATCGTCACGCTAGGAGGGTTTAGGAGCCGAGCAAAAAGAAAAAAAAAGTCAGAAAAAACGCTAAGTGAAAACAAAGTAAAAGCGCGGGCGATGCGATGCGACGCGACGCGGTGGGGCGGGGGAACAAGAAATTTCACGCGGACAAAGTCGCATGTATTAGATATTTCATTTTGATATAATTATTATAATATTAGAATATTGTTTGTTGGATAATGGCATCTGTCACATTTACGAAGCTTGGGACCAACGTAGAAGTACCTAAATCTCTTACGGGTGTCCTCCGTGCCGCACAAGCACCAGCTCCTGCTTTCACCTGCACCTGTACCTGAACTTGCATCTGTACGTACATCTTGCACCTGCCTCGCGTCTACCTCCTAGCTCCAGCTGTATCTCCACCTCAGCCTCCTCAACCCACCTATCACGCATCATCATCCATACACCTCACCTCCACATACTACACACCACTCTTCAGTCCATCTCCATCTCTTACTTGTAAATACATCTTAATTGTTTTCTACCTCCCTTTCTTTAATTTAATCCTACCCTTAACTTTAAAGCTTAGCTTTACTTGTCGCTACACGACATTTTGGTGTGACTAGATATTGTGTTTACAAAAATAACAGTCTTAACTTGTAAAAAACACTTAAATATTATTACTATAAATGATTAAGTAATATTTGATTATACTTGTAGTATATCTTAGATTATTGCTCTTTTAATATAATAGGTTGTTTCAAACGATTGGCACAATACTGTCAGATGTTGATATACTTTTTGATGATGTCTAAGAGTTACGAATCAACTCCTAATAAATTATACACAGTAAATAACTAACTAGTAACTATTCTGATATTCAAAGCTTGTTATTTGAGTAATATATAGGTACATATACTTCTAATACTATACTGAATACCCTAATACAGACATAAGCTAGTGTTACTTATAAAGTTACTAGCTGCGGCCCGCGGTTTCACCCGCATAAGTTTCGATCCCGTAGGAATATCGGGATAAAAAGTATCTTATATGTTAATCCTGGTTATAAACCATCAGTGTGCCTTTCATCTAAATCCGTTCAGTAGTTTTTGCGTGAAAGAGTAACAAACATCCATCCATCGATCCATACAAACTTTCACGTGTATTTATTTATTTATTTAACCATTTATGTACACACATATATAAACAGACATTGAAAAACAGAACAGAAAAAAAAGGTACAGAGGTGATGCTTATTCTCTCTAAGAAATCTCTTCCAGCATACCTGAGATAGGACAATAGATAGAGAGATGTAGACAGCGTGTGATATAGCAAAGGAGACAAACAATAATACATAGAATCAAAAATAAACAATTCACTTAAAAACTAAACAAATATTACGAGAATATATACATACAAATAAACATACATAAATACTTCTAAAATAAAATGTATATTAGTAGGCTTTGCCCAACTGTGAATGTCTCTAATTTAATTTACTTTGTAGGTTTTATAATGTCTTTATTGTCCGTGAATGTGACAGCCCTGTCTGCCACAGTCTGGACCACAGCCGGTTTGGTGGCTTGGTAGTTTGGAGAACGATTGTTGTGTTCGATGGTCTATGGGCTATCGCTCAGAATTGGATTCATTTGTCCAATACAGATTTCCGTCTGTTTGTCAACGAGTTCGTTCTAAGTCTACGTCTGCTTCTGCTTATTGAAAGGTTAGGGGAATAAACGTGGTACCTATATTATGTTTTTTCGAAGCGTGATTTTATGTATACCTACATTTTTATTTATTTATTATACCATTTATGTACACACAATGTACATAAATGAAATGTACATGTGTGTGTGTGTTGTTCAATGTACATTTATGTTTATACAATAGTTTTCGATTTTTTTTACCCGAGTATGCAGCTACTAAGACAGGGCTACTATTTTAATACGTATCTATGTATCTTTGTTTATTTTTTTAACCCCCGACGCAAAAACGACTGGGTGTTAAAAGTTTGACGTGTCAGGGTGTGTGTGTGTATGTCTCTCTATGGCATCGTAGCTCCCGAACGGATGGACCGATTTTGATTTTGTTATTTGTTTGTTTGAAAGGTGAAACTATCGGGAGTGTTCTTAGCTATGTTTGGTAAAAATCGGTCCAAGATAGCCGCCGCCACAAAATGGCGGATTACATATTTTTTCACAACTCCCTCAATATGGGTATCAAATGAAAGGGCTTGACTAGTAGAATACTATACACTATGATAAATTTCAAATCCAAGATGGCCGCCACCACAAAAGGGCGAATTACAAAAAACTTGATTAAATACCAAATTACCTGAATCTTAATTTCATACGTACTTACGTAGGGTCATAATTTCAAGGTTATTTTTTTTCTTTTTATTGGGTTTCACGTTTATACCTTTTGTTCTTTTTGTGGTTATTTTTTCAATAATTTTATATGTAGCATAATCTGCCTATAATGTTCCCACTGCTGGGACACAGGCCTCCTCTCTGTGAGAGGGAGTGGGCTATAATCTACCAAGCGGGCCCAGTGCGAGTTGGTAGATGTCACATGTCTTCGAATTTTTGGTTTTAGGACATGCCGGTTTCGTCACGATGTTTTCCTTCACCGTTTTGAGAGCAGTGGTGATGAAATTCTTTACACAAAGTAAAGCGCCTGTCTGGATTGGAACCTACGACATACAACTCTTGAGTCGGAACCGTTACCACTGGGGCCATCACTGCTCACCATTTTATATGTATTGTTTTGTAAAAGCCGCATTATCAGAAAAGTCACTTACATACAAATGCATACTTAATTATTAATTAGAAAAGAAAGAAAGGAAGATCATAAAACTAAACTAAACTAAACACAATTAACTAACTATGTCAATTAACTATGACTTTCCAGTTTTACATTGCAGAACTTAACACACTTCCCTACTAGGTAGGTACTCAAAACAACAATACCTGAACAACTAAACCATCTAGTTATCGAGAGGTATTCAAATTAACAATAGCAGACGTACGGTTAACCCTTTGTTAGTTGAACCTGTGAACCTGCTAACACAAGTGTATTGCATATGCTTTGCTGGAGGAGTTAACGAGCGTTATTATTAGGTGACGGTAGTATGCAGGTGTAGAATAACAAACTGGCACCAATTATGCATGTTTAGGTACTGCATGCTATGTATCCTTATAAAAAATAATAATACATCATACTTTTGAAAGTGGGGCACGTGGCTAAGTAATAACAGCCGCACGGTTAAATTGATTAGGTTAGAATTAGGCTACGCATGCCAGGGTCGGTCCGTGGATGGGTGATCATCTCTACATCCGAGACCCGTCGTGCCACGTTAAGCCGTTGGTTCCTGAACCTGATCTCTCTCCGGTCGTGTTGGATCGCCATCGGACTATGAAAGTGAAGGAAGAGAGAGTGCACCTGTGCCTGCGCACACACTGCTCCGCTAGGCTAGTCTCCGTTGTGATTGGCCGCAATAGCCGAATACGATCTGTAGGACTATACATGAGAACAGCATATTGCGTTGTCATTAGAACCACACGGGAATGCAAAGATTCAACCGAATCGTATTATGGGTGAAAAAACAAAGCTTGAATTTCAACTGTCTGTTAGAAAGTTTCCACGGTCTGAAACCGACTAAAATGGCAATAAAACCAGACATTTATCTTTTAAAATGTGCTTTAATTTACTTTTAAATTATTTTACTGAATAAACTAATTGAATAAATCTTTCAAAGTCTAATAAAATTCTTTTTTTCACATTGCTTGCAGTGCGTGAAAGAAAAATGGAGTAGATTTTAACTCAACATTACACAAATTATTTTTCAACTGTAATGCAAACAAAATTAATTCAATGCAATTAGTTTTAAACTTATTATACACAATGAAACTTTAAAAATACAACTAGGTACTGTTCGTTTTAAATACACGTAGATTTGCTTTGGTTTTACTTCGGACTTCAACATAACTGAGGAAATATGAGAGTAGATACTGTTTCAGCACTAGATAGCTACTGATCAGGGTCCGTGGTAGCACCAACATGACTGTCCTCAGAATGTTAGCGTGCGAAATAAACAGTATCTTTGTGTACCTACTGGGCAAGTGTACACCTGCACAGAAATAGAGAGTAGACTTAGTTATTGTTTGGTTTAATAACAAATTACTAATACCTTTTTTTGTGTGTTACTAATTAAATTTATAAGTAATTATCTTTGTAAAAATGTATGGACGTATGTCCTAAACTACTAATATTATAAACGTGAAAGTTTATATGGATGGATGGAAGTTTGTTTCTCTTTCACGCAAAAACCCGATTTATTATCCCGATATTCCCACCGGATCGAAACGTATGCGAGTGAAACCGCGGGGCGCAGCTAGTCTGAAATAAAGATAAATTGTTATTAAGTATTATATTCATCATCATCATCATCCACAGCCCGACTTCCCCCACTGCTGGGCACTGTCTTTTCTTGTGCCAATCCCCACGCTCCTGTGCCAGTCTCATCCAAGTTTTGCCCGCGATGTCGTCTGCCCATCTCGCAGCCGGATGACCAAAATCTCGTCTTCCAGTCCTTGCACGCCACTCTGTGACAGCCTTACTCCACCTGTCATCACTGCGCCTTGCCAGGTTTCCTGCCCAACTCCATTTGAGTTCCATAATACGCTTTCCGATATTGAAGACCTTCGTACATTTTCGTATCTCGACGTTTGGAAGTCGGTCGTTTGGTAAATAAATAAATAAAAATAATAATATCCCTGGTCATTTCACACAGCGCCATCTAGTCCCAAGCTAAGCAACCTAATGCTTGTGTTATGGTAACAAGATGGCTGATAAACTACTTATATACATTTTTTTTTTGTAAATACATACATATTATAGATAGAAAAACACCCAGACTCCGAACAAATACATGTAGGTCATACAAATATTTGGAAATATTTTTTTTTTTTTTGGTATATTAGTTACACCTCTGCCTAACCCCTTCGGAAAAACAAGCGTGATGTTATGTTATGTTCTATTATGGAGTAGTTTTTTCTACGTCATTTTTAAAGCCATTACTGTAAATCAGGCAGGGAGGCAGATTTTAACTTCTTGTCTGACTAAGGTACAGAAATTCTGACAGCCAGTCTTACCAAGGGATCCCAGGGATATAATGTTACCCAGTAACTGGGTTGTGCAGGGCAGATAGGCAGTCGCTAAACTCTACTTACAATAAATATTTTACTAAAAAAACTATACCTAACCTTGGTTTGACCTTAAAAATAATTATATCAATTTCAAGATTTCTTTGTTAAAACTCAAACTATTTAAATATTTTTCTTAAAGCTGTGAAGCACATTATAACAGACATCACGTCTGTATTAACCCTAGGGTAGGCAGTCGCAAAAATGTACCCGCAAGTATTCTACAAAAAAGAATCCCTATTTAACTTAATAAAATTTTGTCCTACCTCGGGATCGATCCCGAGGTAGGACAAAATGTTATTAAGTTTCTCCTCTGGGTTCAAACCCAGAGGAGTAATTAATAGTCTATCTATAATATGTATGTATTTACAAAAAAAAAAAAGTATATAAGTAGTTTATCAGCCATCTTGTTACCATAACACAAGCGTTAGGTTGCTTAGCTTGGGACTAGATGGCGCTGTGTGAAATGTCCAGGGATATTATTATTATTAATTACGTAACACACTAACAGTATTAGCTTTCATTTTGACAGTTCAACAACATTCATTCATTGCGTTATAATGAGCAGACCATTTTTTATTATTTATTTATATGTACTTTTCTTACCCAGTTACTGGCGTATTACCCAGTAGCTGGCTTGTGGAGGTCAGATAGGCAGTCGCTCCATGTAAAATACTGGTATTCAGCCGCATCCGGTTAGACTGGAAGCCGACCCCAGTTGGGAAAAGGCTAGGCAGATGATGATATACATTTTTTTTTTTTTATTAATTTTTCGAACATTTCAATCAATGGATTATTCAAAATGATTCAGATTGTGACTGACAGTGCGTTACGCAATCAATCTAAACCTTCGATAAATAATAGTACTAGATTAAGGATCAGGAATAAAAATCAGTCGCTCAAGTGGCCACGTTTGCACACACGTAAACATCTACATTTCTTCGAGAAATGTTTAATAATATTAACAACTTCAGTTTATTATAAACCTTAATGCTTAAACATAAAGTTTAATTACCATTGCAAAATATATTTAAAATGTCGCATGAAAATAAAATCATTCTATTTTTTAATTTTCAATCATTTATTCTAAAATGAAACTTAAAGTCTATAAGGTTAAAAACATACTAATTTGAAATAAGACCACAAAAGTATTTGTGGTCTTATTTTTCGGGCCTTTTTGAAGCGCCTATCGGGAATCTAGTAGGTACTATTAACACGGAAAAATGGTTATCGTACAGCACTAACTGGATGCAGCAGAATACCAGCGTCAGGTATTGTACCTGGCACATGCTGAGCTGGACACCCATTTGGTGCAACCATGAGACACACATCGCCCAGTAGTGATCGACCGTTATAGATATACTTCTACGAGGTGTCTATGGGTCAATTTAGCTTTTTAATCTTTGTTTTTTATTTTGTTTTTCACCTTTTTTGATCCTTTTTTTTCATTACTTGTATTGTGTCTTTTGTTGCACTGAATAAACGTTTTATCTATCTATCTACAGTCCACTATACATCGGTGGTAGCACTATGCGTAGCTGACCTAGCTACGTAATACGCTAGGCCAGCACTGCTACCGTACTGTAGGTACTTATTCATTGTTCGGTAGGTACTATCATAAAATGCAAAGCCCACCAACCAAGCTATGTACGATAAACAGACCTCCAACATTTCGTAAAAACCTAAGGGAATAGCCTGACTGTTATGGACGGGTAATACAGCCCTTAAATCTGGAGAAAATCGGAGAAAAAGTAGTACAAAGTTCATGAAAGTTTTGTCTGTAGGTACTTCTCGCCCAAGGGAATATTGTTCGGGTACGGGAAAGTACGTGACTTATGTTTATGTCTACCCTTGAATTTTTGTTAGGAACTTGAATTTTTTGTAGTTTAATCTGTTTTAGAGTTTGCTTTACGGCTCTCGCAGACAGTTAAATACAATTTCCATGAAGTTTTCATCGAAATTGTTTCAGTGCGACACATTTTGTATATAATTCTGATTGTCTATGCAGGTAGCGTTTTGTGGCTTTGCGAGCAAGCGCAACATTATAGCTACTACAATTTGTCAAATTTCTATAATAGATTCTAAAGCATTAGGTTCAAGATTGATTAGGAAAATTTGACAGTTTCGAGTATCTTGATATGCTGGCGTCTGTAATCAAGAAAGTTGTAAACGTTGGAATTTGTTGAAGCGATCTAAAAAGTAATCAAGAGGTCAAGGTATTGCCGTGGTCGTATGCATGGTGGTGCCAGGATTTCTGTCCGAAATATTTTCTGATTTTTAGTAAGGGCCCAAGACTATTTCCTACCTATTTCCACTAACACTAGGCAGTAGGCAACCGAAACCTAAATGCCTACAAATTATTGCACGTTGGACTTTCAACTCAGTGCTGATACGAGGGTTGAGGGAGTCTCTTACCCGTTCTTCTCCATAGAGATCTACGTTTTGGAATGGGCAACTAGCTTCAACTTTCTGACTAACTGACCTAACTGAACTGACTAAGTGCCTGTAAATGGTTTAATTGAAATAAATGATTTGAGTTTGAGTTGAAAATCCAATAGAATGCTTTTGTTTAGGCATTACATTTTAGTGTCGCCTGGTGCATAAGTCTTGACTCAGTCAGCAATTTACCTAAGTTTTTTTCGCCATTTTTTCTCAGGGGTAGTCACATAGGCAATGAACTCCATCCACTCCATCTAGCTTATTTGTTTTATAGGTTGTCGTGGAAAAGTGAGCAGTGGAGTATTGAGCAGTGGGGGGGGGGCAGTGGTAACGGCCTAGGTCGTAGGTTCAAACCTAGTCAGTCTTATTAATTTGTGTAAATTATTTCATCGCCACTGCTCTCAAAACGTTGAAGGAAAACAAGCAAGAAAAATTCAAGGACATGTGACATCTACCAATACGCTCTGGGCCCGCATGGTCTATTGAGCCCACTCCCTCTCACTGAGAGGAGACCTGTGCCCCAGAAGTGGGAACATAACAGGCTGATTAAGGCTGCTTTTCCACCAGAGATGAGCTATGCAGTTATGCTGCGAGGATGTGAAAGCTAAGCTACGAAACTGTGCGACCGTTTCCACTAATGCTAAGCTGTGTAGCGGAGCGAGTAAGATGTGCTATGAAGATGCACCGCCGCGAGGTAGCTGTGCGAGGAAGATAGATAGATAGATAACACATTTATTTAGTGCAACAAAAGACACAATACAAGCAATAAAAAAGAAAAAACGTCAAAAAAAGGTGAAACGTAAAAAAAAAAACAAAGATTAAAAAACTAAATTGACCCATAGACACATAGTACAAGTAAATTTATGGGTCGATCACTCTGGGCGGTGTGTGTCTCATGGTTGATGCTCAACTCGAGCAATGCGATGCATCGATATTAGGGAAAGCACGGGTACTCTGTTCTGCAGAGCTACACCACTCGCACATCCATAGCTCCCATTCATAGCACGCATCCTTCCGTATAAAAAAATAGCTTAGTTGAATCCGTTTCCACCAGTGCTATGCTATGTGGACCAATGAATATGATTGATGGATAACAATCGCATCCATAGCAACGTAGCATGTCACATATCTGGTGGAAAAGCAGCCTAAGAGTTAAGGTGATTCCGATATCTTATTTACAGAATAAACAATTTCATGTCATTCCATTAAGATCATCACTGAGCTACATTCTATCATCTTCGTGTCTGCCAAACGATAATAATTTTTTCCAAGGTTGCATTCAATGCGTAGTACTGTTTACTAAGAGCACTCCGGATATTATGGAGATAGCTTCACACGAAAACAAAAATGTATTAATATGATATTATTCACGTGTTGATGCACGTTAAATTACGAGAATTCTCCTTCTGGTAAGATTATCAGAAGGCCAATTCTCGTAATTTAAAACGTTCAAAATCTAGTCGCGGTCTCATCTCGGCGACAAACAAAATAATGTCAAAAATGTAGGGAAATTAGAGGTATTTTTGACAGATTGAGACTGAGATCAGACTGTGAACGTTCTTAAAATTACGAGAATAATTGTCCCTCTGATTTCGATCTATTTTAGTGAAGTATTTATCGGTTATGTAAAGTCAGGAATCTTTACTACCAAATTAAATTGTCCGAATATTCAAATCACAAATGCCTCGTTGATCTAGTAGTCGCGAGCGGGACTGCTGAGCGTGAGGTGCTGGGTTCGATTCCCAAGTCGGGCGAAGAGTTATTGGGTTCTTCTGTGCTCAGCAGTGGGTGCAGTCGGGCTGTAGACGATGGCAATAATGGTGTCCATTAGCATTTACAATAGACTAGTTTCCTGGGTAAAAAAAATAATATTATATTTAGTCCGTCAGTTAGATTATCGAAAAATAATGGACACGTTTTTTTTCTTTTGTCAATCAAACAAAAAATGACAAAGATAAAGCGCGTCAAAATTTTGGAGTGGGTCGTGGTCGGTGGTCGTGACGTCACGCCTTGCTAAAAAGTGTAGCAAGGCGTGACGTCACGCGGAGCTTTAACGGGCGATTTCTTCATAATTTTTTTTTATTATATAATTGACAAAAGAAAAAATACAGGTCCAATTTTTTTTGATAATATATTATAACTGACGGACTAATTAGATTTTTTTAGTAACCCAGCCTATTTTTTTCCCTGACTGTACTGTACAGCCTACATCTGCAGACATGCAATCAGTGAATTTGCGGAGCACCTAAAGAAAGAAAAATAAAGAAACAAAATACAATCGCACACAATCTGTTCAACATGAGAACGGTACCGGAGCACCTGTCTAGTTTTGTTCTTTTCTCTTTGGGACCTAAAAATACTTTATTACACAAGTCTTTAAGGAAATTCGACTTTGGCCACTATTGACTGATTTAGTAAAGGTCTTTAGAGGCATGAGGAACAGGGTGTAAAGTCCACTCATCCTCTATAGAAAAGGGAAGATCCTCCGACCAGACGGGTGTTGTGTCTGGCGGGCAATTGCCCAACGATTGATGTTGGCTGATTGTATCTATGCTAATTGCGCGGTAAACTCTGCTTGCGAGATGCAGGATTTGCGTGACGTTAGTATGACGCGTTGTTCGCGTTGTAGATACCGCTACAGGTCTTTTAGACTCCGGACTCAGGTTGGTCCAAGTAAGACACTGTTGACAGGCCTTTTTTTTGTTCCGGGGTGGAATATCCATAAGGATGTCCTCGGCCCTGGGGCGGGTGGAGAGGTATGTCAGACTCTTACTGACTAAAATTCAACCCGGTGTTCCCTTCCCATACTTCACTGTCCTATAGGTACCTATTAACATTGTAATTTGAAAACATTGTAAGTAAAAGCCAATTATTTCTAATAGAGTGAAGGCAAGAGTGGAGTTCTTCCACGGGAGTTCCTTGCCGACTTGGAACGACCAATTGGGATCATGCACCTAGCATTTGACGTTTCATTAGTGCCCATGTACAGTCACGAGCAAAAGTATGTATACACTCGGCTTTATTCAAAAGCGATTTACTCCTTTATTTTTTAATGAAATTTTATGTGGTTACGATCATAGCATTTTCGAACCCATAGGTTTAAGTAATGTGTCGTATTTTAACGTTGCATTCGTTATTTCACGAAAAAATCGCAATTGAAAGTTGCCAAGTGTTGACATATTGGTGCTCGTGACTGTAGGTTTATGTGAAATAAATTATTTTAATTTTTATGGAAAATCTGTTCAGGTGGAGACACTCAAGGTGAAGTGTATGAACACGACTCCGCCTTGAGTGTTAACGTGGTGCTGTTCCACAAACAATAGGTTACTTAATATCGTATCCAGTCGTCTGCGCGTTAAAAGAACTGATGGATGCTACTGATGGTGTCAAACACGTAGCTGAACACTGTACCGACTCCATTTAGATTGCCATTGACACGTCAAATCGTTAAAAAACTTTTCCCGTAAATTTCGTTGAAAATTTTTAATATGCTTAAAATCGTGAAAAGCCCTAAACTGCACGGTTCAACACCGAATCTTACCGGACTTTCCCGAAGACACACGAGCAAAAACTCCCAGACACACCTGCCAACATAAAACTAAATAACAACGGAATCGTAAGAATAACAGATAATGTATAAAACGTGTAGTTTTTACGTTTGTTATTTAAGCCTACGCAGATCTAACACGGTTGATTGAAAGA
The DNA here is from genome assembly GCA_945859715.1 of Apamea sordens. Classification (NCBI taxonomy): domain Eukaryota; kingdom Metazoa; phylum Arthropoda; class Insecta; order Lepidoptera; family Noctuidae; genus Apamea; species Apamea sordens. The sequence continues at coordinate 17,774,570 of OX244001.1, forward strand.
ACCATTACTGCTGAGAGCAATATGGAGTAAGTGCGAGCCGACTATAATTTTGTTTAGTGGTATTTTCAACTGTTATTTTAGAGAATTTATAATGTTGGTCGTGTGTGGTCCTTTTTCTTGAATAGACGTAATGGTTTACGCTGCTTATACAGTTATACTTAACGAGACGGAACGGTTTTTCTTTTTTTCGTGATTTCTGCTCATGTTTAGCATAATCAGCCTAAAACGTTCCCACCGCTGGGCAACAAGTGACCTCTCTGTTAGAGGAAATGGACCGTCATCCACCACACGGGCCCAGTTTGGTTGGTAGATGTCACAATGTGTCTTAGAATTTTGCAACGAAGTTCCTTATCGCGCGTTGGGAAAGGGTAGGGAAAGGTTAGACGGAAAAAATTAAGACCAAAAGTTGGAACGACACTTTTTGCTATAGTTGTAAGCCGTGCGGCGTGCGCGTATTTCTCTCTCTCTCTCTCTCTCTCTTATAGAAAGCAAGTCAGTTTTTTTGTCTGTGTTTTTTTATTTGTTATTATAAAAAAATATTATTATAACTTTAAAAAAATAAAATTTTATTACAATTCCTTCACTAATTAATCGAAAGGAACTTCGTTCCATCCGGGTGTCCCTTGACACCTCTCAAGTTTTTTTTTTTAAATTCTAGGACATGCTGGTTTCCTCACTATGTTACCTTCACTGAGAGCAGTGGCGATGAAATAAATTACATAAAATAAAGCGCCTGCCTAGGTTCGTACCGTTATCACTGGGCCATCACGGCTGCCGTCAGCGCGTGTCGAGAGAAGCAGTCGCCTCTATTGTCGACGCGTGTCTCTCGGGCACCACTCAATAAAGCAACTTCGTAATTAGTATTATTAAATGATTCTTCTTTATTTGTATGACAAGAAGCGTGTATTCCCTTGCAAGTAATCTTACAGGTAAAATTACAAAAAAAAAACTTGAGAGGTGTCAAGGGACACCCGGATGGAACGAAGTATAACTGATTTGCTTTCTATAAGAGAAAGAGAGAGACAGACAGAGAAACACGCGCACGCCGCACGGCTTACAACTATAGCAAAAAGTGTCGTTCCAACTTTTGGTCTTAATTTTTTCCGTCTAGCCCCCTTTCGCAACGCGCGATAAGGAACTTCGTTCCAAAAAACGAATTGCTTAACATATGTAGGTATATGATGGGATAGTCACAGGCTGGTAAGAGGCGGGAGAGACGACCCATTATATCTTAACGTGCCAGATATCTTAACCGAAATGTGCTGTGTGATCACACAAAATGATCAAGTCGTGATAATACCACGAACTGCGAAAATATCTCAATTCGGTTAACTATCAGGAACGGAGCCAAAACAACATCATTCAGATGTTTGTCTATTTGTGCGTCTATCATTCGAGACCGGTTCACCAGACTTTGAATTGAGCGTCATCGTCATGATCATTGACTTCATAGATCTTAGTGCTCATACACACGAGCGATAAGCGTCGACGACAGAGGTAACTGCAGCCGTCGACACGCGTTGATGGCAGCCGTCGACACCCATCGACGACCACCGTCGGCGTCGACGCGTCGGCGGCTGTGGTTGACAACGTGCCGCTCATGCTCATGTATTTGAGTGCGGTGCCCAAATTAAAAAAGAAAGAGTACCAGCACTGAGACAATTATGCAAAAAACCATAACCCAATTTACTGTGTTTAGTTTAGTTTATGATCCTGCACGAGTCGCAATAAATACTTTTTCTTTCTTTCTTTCTTTTCTTTCTTTCTTTACCTCATTAACATCATCATCATCTGCCTAGCCTTATCTAGACTATGTTGGGGTCGGCTTCCAGTCTAACCGATGCAGCTGAATACCAGTATTTTACATGGAGCGACTGCGTATCTGACCTCCACAACCCAGTTACTGGATAATACGATACCCCTTGGTAAGACTGGTTGTCAGACTTTCGGGCTTCTGACGACCCGTAACGAATTTCAAAGATCCACGAATGACCAATTCAATTTACCTCATTTACCTACTCGTAACAAAGAAATGAATGAACCCCATGATGATAAAACGACCTCTCGCAAACAAATCCTTGTTCTGGACACTAACTCACCTCATAAAACAGACATAAAATGAAGTCACTCATTTTATTTTTATTCGCCGTCAAAGTATCATGCCATATTGGCCACCCGGGATGTTCGGCGATATTAACAGCAGTTAGCGTTCTGCGAACCAATGTATTGGCTCGTTAAACGTTGACTCATTGTGTGGTATTGTATTTTTTTATCTATACTTAATATTATAAAGAGGAAAGATTTGTATTTTTGTGTGTATGTTTGTAATGAATAAACACAAAACCGACTGCGCCGATTTCAAAAATTCTTTCACTATTGGAAAGCTACATACACCCTGAGTGACATAGGCTATATTTATTGCTAGAAAAGATTAGGGATCCTTACTAAAACTTAACCACCCGTGCGAAGCCGGGACGGGCCGCTAGTGTTTTATAATACAAACAGTATTGTATCTCATCATTTGCCTAGCCTTTTCACAAATATGCTGAATCAAAGTCGACTTCCAATCTATAATAATAATAATATCCCTGGACATTTCACACAGCGCCATCTAGTCCCAAACTAAGCAACCTAATGCTTGTGTTATGGTAACAAGATGGCTGATAAACTACTTATATACATTTTTTTAATTTGTAAATACATACATATTATAGATAGAAAAACACCCAGACTCGGAACAAATACATGTAGGACTTCAATCTGACCGGATGCAACTGAATACCAGTCTTTTACATGGAGCGACTGCCCATCGGACCTACACAACCCAATTACTGGGTAAAACGATACCCCTTGGTAAGACTGGTTGTCAGACTTTCGGGCTACTGACGACAGGTAACGATTCTCAAAGATCCGCGAATGACAGCTGGGACCAACAGCTTAACGTGCTTTTCCAATGCACGGAGGGGTCTTGGTATGTAAAGATATGGTATGGTAACCCATCCACGGACCGACCGCGGCATACGTAGCTTAATCTGATCGAACCGTGCGGCTGTTATTAATTAGCCACAAGCCCCTCAACAGTATTGTACTACCTATAATTAATATACATTATAGGGGAAACAGTATTGTATCTATAATGTGTATTATTATATATTAGTATTATCAGAACTATTACCAATTTAGCATCGCTAATGAGATTAATGTAATTTAGATAAAGTCTAAACTCTAATCATTTAACTTCAAATAGTGCTTTAAAAGGCACTTTAGAACGTCAAAATTTACAAGATAATAACATTAATTCTAGGCGCCAAAAGGGGTATTTTTTTCTTCATGCATGTACAATGTAGACCCCATTAAATCTTCTACTATCCCCCCACAATAACATACAGTGCAGTATAGCATACAGACGCCTCCCAATACCACAGAACACATAGCCATTACAAACTGTCACCGACACTAGCGGTATTATGTGACGTCATACGACGTTGACGTCGACGTCTGGACGTCAAGTGGTCGCGCTGGAAATTCACACGACGATGTTGGAAACTTGAGCGTTTGATATTATCGGAGTCGAGTGAACGACGACGTAATAGTCGATCGAGCATTGGGCACTTAGATTGCCTTCTGCTCAATTTTAGGGATGGTTTCAATGGTACAGTATTCATAAGGTAATTATACCCTGTCCATTATGTAAACCGTTTTTTGACAGATAGAACTAGTGATTGCAGCAACACGTACGGTATTGTAATGTCTGTAAGAAGCCATAAATACGATAATTCAATAAGATAAGGCAGTTTATATATTTATTTTAATACGCATTTTAAAGTTAACTTTCACGTAATCTGGAATATGTACGTTCTAAGACAGCTGTCAAAAAACTGTTAACCTAATGGACAGGGTATAGGTATTACATGCCACAGATGCCTCGCGATGCGTGCGTGTCTAATAACATGCATTTGTTTTACATAGAGGTGACATTGAGGTAGCGAGCTAAACCGCGACCGCGAGGTGTCGCAGTGAGGCATCTTCGGCGTTGGCTTACATTGTTTGACGATGACGTACGATTTTTGTCTACGTGTCCGAGGAAATTGACAAAGAAAATATTCTTCATTTTTCTTATTTTCTTTCTTGATATCTTATCCTAAACGTGAAAGTTTGTATGGATGGATGGATGGATGTTTGTTACTCTTTCACACCAAACATACTAAACAGATTTGGATGAAATTAGGCACACAGATAGTTTATAACAAGGATTAGCGCATAGGATACTTTTTATCCCGATATTCCCATGGGATCGAAACTTATGCGGGTGAAACCGCGGGGCGCAGCTAGTATCAAATAGTAAGTTGCCGTGCATTAATAGCTTGTAAGAGTGTCGATACTATAAATATGAATTTTTATTTATTTATTTACACACAATTATTAGCTTAAGTATACTGTTGACATTACAATACATAAGGCCGCCAGTAACAGTCACAATACCCCCTGTACAAGTTGATACTGTATTACAGTATGGTTAATATATACAATGTCGATGGATGTCTCGTTGCCTCGTTGGTCGCAAGCGCTACTCCTGAGCATAAGGTCCTGGGTTCGATTTGAGTTCGGACAGTGTTATTGGGTTTATCAATCTTGAATTTCTCAGTTGTACACTGGAGTCTGAGTTTGTTCCTGAATTATGGCAAAAGGCACCTGTTACATGAGACTTAGACATAACTCGTTCGAGGATTGAAATTACTGAATGTCAATTTATGTATGGAAGAACTGTCAAAAATTCTAAATTATTCCTCCGATAGAATTATCTGGGGTTGGAGGAATCTGCTCTTGGACGATGAAGGAGTAATATTATTATTTTTTTGTATTTATCTGTGGACGCTTGTAATTAGCAATTTAGTAATATATTACTTTTAGTTATTATAATGTTATTAGTCTGTAAGCCTTCCGAAAATAAATAAAATAAAATAACTGCCGAAATGTGGTCACACGTCTGCCTTACCCTTCGGAAAATACTTACAAGCGTGATGTTATGATAAGTGCTTCTAAAAAGGTCAAATTTTAACGATAAACTTTCTACCTACCCACAGCTCGATATATCCAAATCTATTTCCATGACCGCCATTTTATTAGTAATATTATTGATATTATCGTTACGCCGTGCACTTTATGCCTTGGCAGAGGACCAAAAGTAACAATTTTGCGCAAAATTGCAAGTGTTTACAAATTTAAACACGAACCTAAATATAGGTGGGTTTTGGTAACTGTAATAGTTGTAATTATAGCTAGTGACCTTGGTCGATATTCATACCTACGTGAAAAATTGTATAACGTAGTGTCAAATAATGGATTCTCTTGTATACCTAAAAATAAAGTGACAGAAAAAAATGTTCTATTTTCTTATGAGAAATAACATATTGTGCATTTTTTAATTCGTAATTTAAAACGTCCAAGTGTCAGTGTCATCTCGGCGACAAACAAATGTCAAAAACTTGCCAAAAATGTAGGGATATTCTTTTGATTTGATGTGATTTATAAAAAACGTTGCCCCACACTAGGAATTACTCCTGTATCGTGGGTGCGTTTACAAACATTTAAACTCACATACACAAACAGGGAACTACTACCTGTAGGCAATACAAATATTTGTTACGTGCGGGAAATCGAACCCGCGACACGCAGCGCAGCAGTCGATCGCTCAGCCACTGCGCCAACCGTGTCGTCAAGATATTATTTTGACAGACTGAGACTGAGATCAGACTGTGAACGTTCTTAAAATTACGAGAATTGCCCATCTGATGTATGAACGAAAATGAAGCAAAAGGAGTGTGTATGAAAATAAGATTTTGTAGAAATATTTCTGATGGCGATCATCATTTCAGTCGAAAGACGTCCACTGCTGGACATAGGCCTCCTTCAGGCCTCCACTTCGACTGGTTCTGTGCTTCCCGCATACAGCGGATTTCTGAGGCCTTCACAAGGTCATTCGTCCACCTTGTGGGAGGCCTTCCAACTTCACGTCTTCCGGTACGAGGCGATGGCCGACGGCGATTTCTATTCTCGGAGTTCCATTCTGAAACGATTTCCTAAAATTTAACCCTTCGCCATGAGCAAATTAATGTAACCTATTAAGCTCAACTCGTTTTTGGAAGACTTGTTAATTTAAACGAATGTAATCAACTAATTACTCCTGCTTTTCACAAAATGTTAATGTTTACCGAAACCATACCACAGTATACAAAGATAAATAAATAAGGTAGTCTATCAACCGAGCGACCCTTTGCCCCTAATCTAAGGCTGTTAACCACCATACATCACGCCCTTGAATGACCCATAAACTTCCCAAAAGAACCCACTTTTTGTTACAACACTCTTATCTTGCGTTAGTGGTGACACTGGGTATCTGTGGTAGATTTATTGAAGCTATATTTTTAAGCTGTGGCACTTTCCGCATTGGCAGGTAGATTTGGCAAAGGCAGGGCAGAGGAATTTTGATTTCAATAATTGAAAATTGTATTCAAAATGCGTAGAGGGAGATTCAAGGTTGCAGAAATAGCGGATAAAACAAAAGAGTCCAGACTGAGATGGTACGGTTATGTACTGCGACAAACAGATGGCAATGTCGTAAAAAAGTGCCTTTCCATGGCAAGAAGAGCATACAAAGAAGAGGGGAAGTGGGGAAGAGGAAGACCACAAATCACATGGATGACGAAGGTCCAAAAGGATATGAGAGAGATGGGACTTACGGATGATGACTAAGATAAAAGATACGTGATATTAGATAATGGATACTTACTACAATACATATAGTTTTAAGTTATCTTGCTGCGCCCTAACAGGGTCCTGTACTCACTAGTTTATGCCTAGCGTGTAAATATGGTTTTGTACATTGTGCAAAACAAATAAATAAAATACACAAGACCGAAATAAATGGCGTCGCATGTTTGGGACAGCTGACCCCGCGTAACGGGAAAAAGGTTTTTAAAAGTCACTTTTATCTTTGATTTTAATATTCATTTTCCTTGTCGCATTTTATTCCGGCGTTGTCATATTAATACAACTTTTTCGCGTTTTTTTGAAGTGAAAACTTCTTTAGCGGCGTTTTGCACTTTTTGTGATGGGTAAAAAATGTTAAACTCGCGTCAGGAAACGTGACCTGATCGAAAATTCGTAAGACAAAGCTCGCATCAGGACACGTGACCTGATCGAAAATTCGTAAGACGGAGGGAGAGTAGACCACATTCCAAAATTTCAAAAATGCACAACGTTAATATTCAAGTTTTCACTTCTGCCGGCACTCCTGGAGTGCAACACGTTTTTTTTTTTTAGTATCCTATCCTTTTTTTTTTTTTTTTTTGAGGATGGGAAATCATCAAATGACTCCTCCCGCTCTGGGTGGAGCAGAAGGGAGTGTCAGACTTTTACTGACTAAAACCCACCCGTGTTCCTTCCTTAGCCATTTATGTTCCAGGGCAGCGGTAAACCCTTTCGGATGGTCCCGCTACCCTGGCAGGCTTCGGCCCTGTGGGGCCCCGTCACTTGCGGACATCTCTTTGAGGCGCGCGTGGAACACGAACACGCCGTCCGGCACGGGCCTAGTCCTGATCGGACGGAGAGCTACCCATTACTCTCCGCCCACAGGCCCGCGCCTACGGTGGCCGGGAGTCGTCACGCGGCTCCCGACGCCCGGAGCGTCTCCCGCGGCGGCTGAGGCGTGAGGTGCACAAGGCGCGTTCCCTCGCCCACCCCGCCACCTCCTTCGCTAGCATGACTGCTTCGCAGAAGGAGGTGACTGCCTCCCACTCCCTCTCACCCCGGACCATGGCTTGAACCAGGGCCGGGCGCGAGAGGTCGCCGCCGCTGCCAATCGCCTCTACGAGGACACGGCGGTGCTCTGCCCAAGCAGGGCAGACCTCCACCGTATGCTCCACCGTGTCCTCTGGGCGATCCTGACAGTGGTGACACCCGGGCGTCTCCTCCCGCCTGATGATGTGCAGGAACCTCCCGAAACATCCGTGTCCGGAGAGGACCTGCGTCAGGCGGTAGGTGAGAGCGCGCATCCTATCCTTACGTGTGCATAGTGGAGACGACAATACAACAATAAATTAAACTTGGTATATCTAATGACGTTCCCAATCTGCTTACAATAAATCAACTAAAAATATCCAATAAATTTGTCACTATAGCTAGTTAAAGATTGGCAAACCCACAGTCGACCCATAACTAGATACTACACAGTATCTAGTTATGGGTCGACTGTGGGTTTGTTTGAGTAAATCACTTTTTTATGACAATTTTGTGTATTATTTGATAATAGTAAATAATAGTTTCAAAATACTCCATTTGCATTAGTATTGTCGTATTATCGTCTCCACATTGTATATACGAGTAGTATAGACTCATTACCAGGGGGTCTACTCCGAAGTAGTATCGGCCGAATGTTCGGCCGTTTCCTGCTACGAAGTTAGGTACTATTTGGTTCGGTCGGTTCCGATCTTACGGTTCGTGACTAACACCGTCTATAATGACTATTTTACATTTTTCAAAATTCGTTCAATCCTCGTTGAAGCGATGCACGCAATCCGATAGTAAAGTTAGTCGAGAACGCAATATAGCGTTTTCCAATCCCAGTTCAATTTTGGGCACGGAAAAAAATGGACATTTAAGGCCTACGCAGACCGGGACGGCATGGCAAGGGATTTTGCCGTGAGTCAGCGCACACTGGCCGCTTAGATACCGCGGAATTCCAGCACTTTGCCACGGCATGCCACGGCAGGCCACGGCGTGCCGCGGCACGACAAAGCACGCCTCAGCGACTCCTGTTGCCTGATACACTTTTAGTCTTCAGTTGCATTTGATCGAGTGTTGGTGTGCCTCAGTTTTAAAATGGTAGATTGGGATTTGGTGTTGATATCGATTATTGCAGATGAAGAAGAAGGTGCACAGGCTAATAATAGGGATAGAAGAAGATTTTGGATGGTCAATGCTGTGCATTCCCCGCTTCTCTACACCCGCCGCCGCACCCCGCAGTATATCACTACGAGCGCCGGAGTTGCCTACCGCAGTATGCCACGGCATCCCGCCACGGGAGCCTGTAGCGCGTCTTTTAATGCCGTGTGATAAAATCCCTTTCAATGCCACGGCATCATTTTAAAGCATAGCAATTTATGTCGTATTTCGGTAACAGTACGGTTAAATGTCCATTAGTAAAAATTAAAATCCCTTGCCATGCCGTCCCGGTCTACGTAGGCCTTTAGGACCGGTACTGTAAATTTTAATGGTTTTTCATTTTTTACATGCCAGTCGCAAAATGGTGTTAGTAGTCTATCTTTTAAAAACCTATGTCACTCGTAGTTAACAACATTACTAATTCTCGGTTCCTATAAACAAATTGAAACATTCGTATCAAAGGTAGCATTTTTTATTGCCAAACTGGGCATATAAATAGATTCGTAAGCTAATTTTATAACTACTTCCATATGTGAGGGTCTACTATGCAAAGCTATGAGGTATTTGCTTCATTATTGTTTAAGATACAAGAGTTTTAATTTTAACCAATAACAATACGTAAGTTATAGGAATCGGGTGTTAGATATTAATATTCTTATACCTTATATTTTTGTATGGTATAAATGTCAGGGGCCCGTGGCTAAATAATAACAGCCGCACAGGTCGATCGGTCAGGTTAAGCTACGCTTGCCGCGGTTGGTCTGTGGATGGGTGACCATCTTTACATACCGAGACCCCTCCGTGCCTCGGAAAGCACGTTAAGCCGTTGGTCCCGGCTGTCATTCGTGGATCTTTGACAGTCGTTACGGGTAGTCAGAAGCCCGAAAGTCTGACAACCAGTCTTACCAAGGGGTATCGTATTACCCAGTAACTGGGTTGTGGAGGTCAGATAGGCAGTCGCTCCATGTAAAATACTGGTATTCAGCTGCATCCGGTTAGACTGGAAGCCGACCCCAACATAGTTGGGAAAAGGCTAGGCAGATGATGATGAAATTTCAAATGTTCAAAGTAGTTAAATAATAACGATTTATTTACCTACAGTCATTACATTATTCAATTTAAAATAAATAACGTTTGTTTGAATAACTAAGATCGCGTTGATAATACAAATAAATAAATAATTTCCTACTATTAGATTTTCCGATATTTTCTCGTACAGGGTGGCGACTTAGTCACCTACATCCATCAAGGGGTTGTTCTACCCGTCATACTAAACAATTTTCGTTATGAAACTCATTTCCGATTCGTGAAAAACAAATCATGCCATAACATCACGCCTTGTTTCCCAGAAGGTTTGGGCAGACGTGTACCCATAGGTATACCCCGATTTTACCCACAAATTACAAATTGCTTTAAAGAAAGAAAGAAAAATATTTTATTCTGCACAAACAGAACGCACAGTTACAAATATAAAAAAAATAAAACATAAGATACACTTAGTTAAAAGACTCGTAGTCAAGCGTAGAAAAAATAATGTTGACACTTTTGCCTACACCCCCCCCCCCCCCCTTTTGCTTCTGCCTTTTGCCTTTACAGTGTTAACAGCTAGAAAGCCCATTCTCGTAATTAAAAAGTTAAAAATTTAGTCACAATCTCATCTCAGCGACAATCAAAGTCAAAAATGTCAGACGAATTTTTATTTTTGACAGGTTAAGACTGAGATCAGAGGGGCAATTCTCGTAATTTTAAGAACGTTCACAGTCTGATCTCTGTCTCAATCTGTCAAAAATACGTCTAAATTCCCTACATTTTGACAAGTTTTTGACATTTGTTTGTCGCCTAGATGAGACTGCGACTAGATTTTGTACGTTTTAAATTACGAGTATTGGCCTACAGACTGTAAACGTTCTTAAAATTACGAGAATTATCCCTCAGGTATGGGAGGACACTGTAGGCCTGTCAACAAGTACTAACAAAATAGAAAATGATCCAAATCAACAGCCAACAAGGCCTTCAACGTTTTCTTTATTAACATAATAACCAAACAATTAAACATAAACTCGTGAAAAGCAAAACAAGCGGTGTGCAATGAAGCGTGCTATCACCCGAGCGATCCGAACAGACACCTGTCGCTTTCGCTTATCAGCGGGGCGGATCAAAGGTGTCGACTGCTTTGCGCCGCCGCCGCCGCCGCCCACATCCGATGGAGACGGATCCATAGATCTATAGTGTCCTCTAAGCAATGGTGGTGACGTGTCCCTTTGTGTTTCAGTGACGGTTCAGTTTGCTTTGAGATTTCGGTTTGGATGAATGTTTTAGAGAAGGTATTTCATAGTAGCGATGTTTGATAAGAGTTTGTGAGGGACTTAGGTGAATATCAAGGACTTTATTTGTTTATTTAAACTCTATGCACTAGTAAAAAAATACGGTACAAAGGCGGACTTAATGCCTGAGGCATTTTACCAACCACCAGCAACCAGCGCTGGGGCTCTGTCTCGTATAGGGTCTTAGCATTATGCTGAGCGATGGCCGTTTTGCGTGAATGTGACGCATGTTTACCCCCAACTTGTTTTTTTTTGTGTGTTTATGTCCTTTTTTAATGCGTCATGTTTGCCGCAAATAAATGCATTTTCTTTCTTTCTTTCTTCATTTTCTAACAGTCAACCTTTGCGTGATGCAGAGACAAAACTTGGCAGGTGGAACATACCGAATGAATCGGAAATTACTATAAAATATAATAATACGGTGGAGTTTCTTGGCCATTCTTCTCCATACAAAAACTACCTTTTGGAAGGGGCGACTAGAATCAATTCTATTTTAATGTAATTTTTGACGTTCAAAAGTGCCTTTTAATGTGCCTATTTGAAATGAATGATTTGACTTAATAAATACTAGGTAATAGATACATAGACACATATGTAGATATAAACAAAATCTCGCGCGTGCATGGTTGGTCACAGTTCTAACCTAACCTAACCAGGTCAGGGTGCCTTAGCTTGTTAACTGAGACCAAATTTATTTACAAAAAAGCCATCATCATTAGAACACCAAAACGTTTTTAGAGGCTCATTTATTTTAAAAAAAAACCTTTTTCATTAGAAGACCGATAAGTTTATAGAGAGTCAATGAAATCATCATCATCATCTGCTTAGCTTTTTCCCAATTATGTTGGGGTCGGCTTCCAGTCTAACCGGATGCAGCTGAGTACCAGTATTTTACATGGAGCGACTGCCTATCTGACCTCCACAACCCAGTTACTGGGTAATACGAAACCCCTTGGTAAGACTGATTGTCAAACTCTCGGGCTTCTGACTACCCGTAAAGATCGTCAAAGATCCACGAATGATAGCCGGGATCAACGAGGATCAATGAAATAATCCCCTTATTTTAATCTTGACATTTCCAAGTATTAAGTCCAGTTTTCACCTTCACCGCTAGTCTTCTTAATTAGAAATACATTAAACTAAATGTACCTGTGATGATTCAATCCAATTTACTCGTAACTGCATGTACGACAAGATACGGCAGAATCAATTAAACATTTGGCACGGTACCCAAAGCTCTTAGAATTGGCTCATCATGCGTCATTCTTACTGAACAGCGTCTCATATCATTTATACATGACTAAGCTGCGCCCCGCGGTTTCACCCGCATACGTTTCGATCCCGTGGGAATATTGGGATAAAGAGTATCCTATATGTTAATCCTGGTTATAAACCATCTGTGTGCCAAATTTCATCCAAATCCGTTCAGTAGTTTTTGCGTAAAAGAGTAACAAACGTCCATCGATCCATCCATACAAACTTTCACATTTATAATATTAGTAGGATATAGCTTCTGCCTGCGACTTCGTCCGGTTTGGTCCCCGACCCACCCCGTCGGATTGCCTGCCTGCGCTGTCACCTTTTGACTTTTTTTCTTTTTGCTCGGCTCCTAAGGGTCATAACGTATTTTTAAATAGCCTTTTTACATTAATTGATAGCCAAGAAATGTAAAAATAATCATTCATATTCGACTGGTATTTTCAGAGATTAGCGTTCAAACAAACAAACTTTTCAATTTTATTATTAGTATAGATATACTTCATTTCATATATTGTTTATGTAAGTATTAGTCAAGATACAAGAAGACTATTAATAATTATAGACGCTAACATTTGAAGGACTTCGGGCATTTCCGTAAACAACGATCGGTTCCGAAGTTTCATCATTTTAATTAAATGAATCCGTGATGCTGAAGACATCGAGAACTACTGAAGACTCACTCATTGTGGTCTGCAAGTAAACAATAACTATTAATGTTCGTACCTGTTATGAAGATATTTTTCATAAGAATGTCTGTTGTCGACTCGAGCTCACAGAATAAGCAAGCTGAAGTGGCAATGGGCTGGCCATATTAGCCGTAGAACCGATGATCGTTGGGGTAGACGTGTTTCTGAATGAATAGAAAACACAGACACATGGGGATCGATTGTACACTAAACGACTCGTCACTCGCGTGTCCCTCGTAAACGTTACATTAAATAAATGTGTTACGAACATCAACAGACGGTTTATTGTCGTGACGTCAATCAAACTGGAAATACAGATAAGAAATAATCGAATTTAGGTACGTGGAAAGTGTCATCAGAAATGAGTCATGCTGTTTCCTGTTGTCGTCAAAAGTGTTTCCAGTCACCTACATGAGGCTACATGATATGAAATTGGCGTTCTATATGGAAAAGCAAAACGTTTTTTTTTTTAATGAAATTATATGATTAATCAACTATAGTATACCATTGTTATATAAATGCACTTCTGCTATTGTATAATTATGTAGTTCATTGATTCCTTTCCTGAAAAAAATGCTGGAGCGAGAATCAATAAAATCTTTCATATCTGTTTAGATATGAAAGATTTTATTGATTCTCGCTCCAGCATTTTTATTTAGCATATATATTTTTTTTGTTTTGCTCATGTTTATGAGCAAAACAAAAAAAAATATATTTTTATGGGGTCATTGACCGCAATTAGTTGTAGTGACTTGAAATATCAGTTTTAAAAAATCGGTTAATTTGTGTGTAAACTTCACAGGCGTGATTGGGTATCGATATCAAAACACGATAAAACAAAAGAAAACCCGATTTTCACAACTCATACTTCAAGTAATAACACTACCAGCGAAACCACCAAAAAAACCATATATTTTATCACGTTTAAATATCAATGTCCATCAAGTCTGCAGAGTTTCGCTAGCTAATTTAATTTGACCCTTGTATTGTACGTTTCTTGCGGGAGAAAATAGTCGTTAGCTATAGGCCGACCGCTTAACTAAGACGTTGCCTAAGGTAGCTGCGCGCTGCGGGAGGGGTGATACTTGTCACAAGTTGACGAATCACTGAGTTCTCGCATCACGTCACCACACCCCTCCCGCACCGCGCTGCTACCTCAGGCAACGTCTCAGTTAAACGGTTTGCCTATAGTCGCTCCCTCGTCGGTGAAGAGACAATTTCCTCACTCTTTAGTCGCGTGGTAGAATAGCGTTTACCTACCTATTCTTCGTGAACAAAAGTTTAGATTTATGTAAATATCAAAAGAACCCTGATATTTATGCCTTGAGGCATATCTGCTTGCCTAGATTTTGAATTCTAATTTTAGGTCAATAAACTTTTAAGGTTATAAAAAAGATGTTGCGTGATTTCATGCTATAGAATTTTTTTTTATTTCAATCTGAACTAAATTCGTTCAAAACACGCTCAAATAAATCGAAAACTTCGATTTTTACTCGGCTCCGGCTAAGCAACATAAAGGATTATTATTTTACGAGACTGTAGTTATGTATTTGACTAGGAAAGTTTTTACCACGTTTATAAAATAAGTACTACAAGTAAAAATATATTTTCTTTTTAACATGTGTCATTTCATACTAGCCGATTTAACGTCACAGACAATTTAATATGGCGGTTAATACACTTGCCAGCCGATTTAACGTCACAGACAATTCAATATGGCGGTTAATACACTTCCCTCACAGTGTAAAAGTTTATCTTCTAAGCACTATGTAATATTTTTTTAAGCTCCTTCCTGCTTTTCAAACAATAATTGTTGAAAAAAGTGGTCAGATATAAAGGTGCAACATTCTAAATACAGATGAATGTGTTAATTTATCCCTATAGTGATTGATTCCGTAAGAATCTAACCTGAACTGGGTTTATTTACGCTTTCATCACATAGTTTTGGAACAGACTGTAGGTATCTATAACGTACTAAGTAATCTACGTCCCGCATAGTAAAAAAAAAGATTAAATCCGCTCTTCATCTTGAGGGAATCTAGGTTGACAGCCGAGTGACATTTAATTAAGGTCCATTTCTTTTACAGCTTTCAGGAGGAGTAGTTGTACCTTGTAACATAAACCCTGGTTTATAGTCTGTGGCATTAGCTTCTATTAAAGATTACATTTAAGGTGTAAACTAGTGGTAGGTACAGTCAGCGTCAATAATATCGGGACGAACAGACTGTTCAAAATGATCTAAGCAACTATGAAAATGAAATATTAACTCAATGACACAAGGAATATTTCAGAATGAAGACAGTACACGACAACTGTCATTCTGACAAGAACTTTATCCAATTGAGACAAAGTTTAATTTTCATAGTTGTTGAGATCATTTTGAACAGTCTGTTCGTCCCGATATTTCTGACGCTGACTGTACTTAATTTGTAGGATATGTAGCAGATAAAAAGGGGCTTTTTACAAAGCGTCAAAATGGAAATGATGAATATTATCAAATATTTTTATTACAAGATGTTTGACTGCAAACTCTTGGCAGACATAAGGGCTTTCATCTGAAGTTTGAATCATTAAATTCGTGAAAGTAAACCAAAATAACACATAACATCACGCCTTGTTATCCCGAAGTGTTGGGCAGAGGTACGAGTATACCCATAGTACACCCACATTTCGCAATTTATGTTTAAAAGTTCCATGTAATAGCTGGTAAAATGTGGGTTTACTATCCCACCCACGCAAAATATGTTTTAATAATTCATACAACTTTAAAATAATTTTAAATGAATTATGATGGCAACACTGTGGATGATGTACGCGTGGTGGATGTGTTGGATGTAATGGCCACTTACCAACGGACAGACAAACTCCAGACATTTACTATAAGCTTGTTTTGACGTAATCAACTCTTTTTTAAGCTTATTGAATCAGTGCATTGATGAGCAAAGAGGCGTAGTTACCTACTAACATACATAGATAATATCGAGAGCAAGAACATGCTAGGATTACTATTAGAAAAATGCATGATATGTTGAGTTACGTAATATGTATCTTTTGATATTATATCGATCCCTTTGCATTCAATTTATAAATTAATTTTAAACGAAGAATATTATTTAGTATACGGACAAATTAAAATCAAAATCAAACGTCATTTATTCAAATTAGGCTAAAAATCAGCTCTTTTCGAACGTCAAAATTACAGAAGACAGTCCTCCAAAACGCCCGCCCTTCACCACTTCCTAGTGCTTTCACTGGGAAGAAGAAGTGGCGCAACAAACTTCCCAAAAGAGTTCTATCTTCATTCTGTAACTAAGGGCTTATTAAGTCTGTAATTTTATTTAAGGACACCCTCAGTGATTTCCCAGGCAGGTTTCAAAGGTATAATAACTAAAATCAAAATACTTTAATTCAGACCTTGGCCCATATCATGTTAATAGTACACACTATAAATATGCTATGTTCTAAAACATATGTATGTAATAAAACATCCAAACTAAACAAAACATCTAACATATTCTAATAAAAACTTCTCACCCAATGATTCCCACAATAGTCAGCGCAAACGTTTTCAATAAACAAACAATTCAAATTCTTCACAGCAGCTTCAATAAGAGGCGCACGTAGTGGGGTCGGTAACGCGGTAATAATAAATTCTGGCCATTCTGAGCGTCTGCAGCGCAGTCCAACTATATCCCATATTGTTAGTAGCGTATATATACTGGTATTATATCATACATGTAGGAACGGAACGTTATGACAGGATAGTGAATTGTGACGTAAAGATGAATTACAGATGTGAAGCATAAACGAGTGACAGAGATGAATGTACGGAATAGTCAAGGAGTGAAAGAGATAGTGGATAAATGTTTAAAATGTAGAAGAGGCAGTAGGAGGAACGTGGTTGAGAAAAAAGAAAAGACGGTAGAGACGTTAGATAAAAGACGAAAAAATAAATACAAGAATAGGGTAGTTACCTGGGTTTAAAAAAAATATATATTTAGTCCGTCAGTTAGATTATCGAAAAATAATGGACACGTATTTTTTCTTATGTCTAAGAACAACACACTTGACGTTACGCGGAACTTTAACGGGCGATATCTTATATAATTGACAAAAGAAAAAATACGGGTTCATTATTTTTTTATAATCTAACTGACGGACTAATTAGATTTTTATAGGAAAATAGCCTATTTAAAGGAAATCAGCAGTTTCATTCATGGAAAATTGAGATTATCCCACATACATACATGATGTAATAAGTAATAAATTATTTTGTATGTACAGCAGAAAATTATTCATCTATGATTATAGTTCCTCGATTGACTGATTAATGGAATAACAGACAACGCACAGCTTCACTGAAGATACAAACACGAGAACATGTTCTTTAGCGGCTGCATAGGAGTACAAAGAAATGATTTTCAAAGGAAGTAGACGTTTAAATCTTTCAAACTGGTTTCTTTTTTTAATAGAAGCGGTAAGAGGAAAATCTAATATCCCCAAATGTCATAAAATGCATTTGAAATGGACAGCTGTTCTCTATATGGGGATATAGAGAACAGCTTCCTATGGCTTATTCTTTTTGTTCCTAGATCGACGCAGGAATAAATTACAGCATTTTGAAAGCGGGGTTTTCTATTGCAATGTAAATTTTTCGTGCACTATTTATCTTACGGCGCGAAAAAATGTCCCGCAAAAAGCATTGGTGCTGGTCAAAGGTGCTTTTTTAACAGACTTTTTAAATCAACACAAAGCATGCTACGCTAGGACTGGCTTTGAGTGCAGCCGGTGTTTCGATTCAAGACATGTGCCCGCTATGTGGGAAAGGAATTTGTTTGAAAATTGCTTAACATTCGTACAACCGGAACCAAAACTAACAATCCAGATACCATAAAGATGCCGAAATCGGTCTTGTACCGAAGTCGCCCAAGAACAAAAGTTTCTGGATTCCAACCATTTCTGAAGTTAGCAAGTTGGACATTTACTTGGAGTAGTCACGTTTTGCTGGCTCAACAACTGCGAAACGATAGTTAGCTGTATGTTATCGGTTGTATATTGTGATTTAGGAATCTTTATATCTTTCAGCGTATAGAGCTTTCGCAGCTGCTACCATAAAAGATAAGTACGGGCGTTTATGATCCGTTTATGCCGCATATTTTGACACTCGCAAAACCTATAGGGTACTTCCCACTGACCAAGAATCATGAGGCAAGAAGCAATGTCATGTAGCACAAAAAAACGAAAACCGTAAATTCGTATTTATATACCTACAAATGTGTACGGAACCCTCGGTGCGCGAGTCCGACTCGCAATTAACCGGTTTTTAAATTGTAAAATGTAATTTAAAAATTTTTCACTCACAGAAAATAACGTATATTCCCGACCAAACAATGTTTTATACACATAACATAATATTCGAATTGGGGTATTTTGTGGTGTAAGTTAATTCCAGGACATGTTGTATTGGGTTGGTATGTATTGTTCCGTATTATTAACGCGTGGTTGACGACAGAATCCTGGAATTGTTTGCAAAGCCGGCAAATGTTTTGAAGTTCTAACAATGCTCAAGTTTGATTAAGAGCTTATCTACCACCTTGTACCTACTTGTTCGTGAAATTGCTAATAACCTGCTTACCTAGATTGTTTGTACATGTTTAGCATAATTCGGTTAGTGTGTAGATAACTCGTTTGAATTAAGTTTTCTGTTCAATTCAAAATCATATATCGCTTTTATCGGGTTTAGGTATTAATACAACTGCAATTCTTAATAGTAATCGAAATGATTTCCGTTCCTACAACTACAATTTCACTAATAATTTTCTATTTTATTTCATTTTCTACCAATTTCGATTTCTTACGATTTTCCATAGTCGAGTCATCATCTACCTAGCCTTTCTACAACTGTGTTAGGGTCGCCTTCCAGTCTAACCGGATGCAACTGAGTATCAGTATTTTACCTTTTTTTTTTTTTCTCGCTGAGAAATGCTTTATGCATCCCCGTCTCGCGGGGGACGAGACGGGGTATGGACTCCCTGTCGGAACTTCGGAAGGACAGTATACCCACTAAAACTCAGCGGTGTTCCTATAATCGCCGTAATGGGAGGGCTATGGTGCCCCCGCGCCCGTTGCCTGCTGGCCTCCACGCCCGCCTTACAGGCAGGCCCCACATGCCCCCCGCGTTGGGGGAGCTACGGCCGCAGAGGATAGGGAGAGCGGCAACGATACACCGACACTCCTCTTCCCCTGCGGCCCCGCCGCGTCTGCCATCTAACGGTGGCGGCCCCGTCAAGGCCGCGGAAGGTAGGGAGAGCCTCACCCGCCGCGGCCTCTGTCCTCAGCCGCAATGTCTCCCTCACGGGGGACATCGCGGCCCGCCTCAGGTAGGTCGCGATGTCGCGCAAGCGGCACCGCAACCTACCCGTCGGCCGCTACGTCGGGCTAAACCGCACAGCCCTGACGAGCGGCCCCCGCTGGGGTTCCTCTTGGCTTCACCGTGGTCCAGCCAGCCACGGCTACTGAGCCCCCCCGCCTCGACAATGCGGGAACCCACCGGGGGGGATCAGTATTTTACCGGGAGCAACTGCTTTTCTGACCTCTACAACCCAGTTACTGGGTAACAGGATACGTTTTGGCAAGACTGGTTGTGGCGCTAAAATTACAACCTGAAAATAAATGTTTATAAGGATTCCACGGTCCACTTCAAAGCTTTACGAATCCATAGGCAAGCTATGAAAAGCAAGTTAGTGAAACAAAGTCTAAAATTAACGAAGAAAGCTGCACTGGACGGATTTAACACTCGTAGCGTATAAACTCGAAAGGGCTCAGCATCAAAGTTTGTAAACCCGAACGTTTGACGTCAGCAGAGTTGCTACACGAGGCTGGGGGCTTACATTGAATAATATTACATATTAAGTTGACTAAAAGACGTAACAAACGATGGTAATTATTCTTCTTCTCTCGTTTCGACACGAACTTTTACGACACTACAATAATAAATAAATTGGGATAATGGCAAGTGAATGATGTTGATACGGTAAAGCATTTATATTCTTAAATAACACTGAATAAGCAGATCGTAAAGTGAAACAATGATAAGATCTTATAAAATGCCCATCATCATCACCATCTGCCCAGCCTTTTCCCAACTATGTTGGGGTCGGCTTCCAGTCTAACCGGATGCATCTGAATACCTGTATTTTACATGGAGCGACTGCTTATCTGACCTCCACAGCCCCAGTTGTTGGGTAATACGATACTTCTTGGTAAGACTGGTTGTCAGACTTCTGAGCTTCTGACGACCCGTAACGACTGTCAAAGATCCACGAATGATAGCCGGGACCAACGGCTTAACGTGCTTTCCAAGCCACGGAGGAGTCTCGGTATGTAAAGATGGTCACCCATCTACGGACCAACCGCGGCAAGCGTAGCTTAACCTGATCGATCGAACCGTGCGGCTGTTATTATTTAGCCACAAGCCAACAAAAACTATTTACACACTAAACTCTGATTTTTCCAGGACCACGACCCCTGTCTTGGTAGGTAGGTATATAAAGATGGTCACCCATCCACGGACCAACCGCGGCAAGCGTAGCTTAACCTGATGGATCGTACCGTGCGACTGTTATTTCTTAGACACATAAGAATAATAATATGCACCTCTATCTATAGGACATAATACTCGTATTATAAATTCATAGTTTCGTCACTCGAAGGCACTAATTATTATGTTACATAGGTAGGTATTGCTAAATACTAAATTTCATGCATGATTCCTAATCAGCTAAATGGCCATGAACTCCCAAAATATTCCAGGTGCACTGTATCTATACTTACATACCTATACCACACACCATGAATTAGGTTTGTATCTTCAATTTTGAACAGTTCTAACCATAGAAATGTAAAAAATATATCTATGGTTAAAACACATGGGACACATCAGTGTTACAAATAAAACTAATTTATATTCTTTCTCATTAATCTTAATGAATCTAAATCTCGTTTAAGAAAGAAAGGAAGAAATAAAAACTTTCAGCTGGTTATCATCGTGTACGAATCGTAAAAGTCAGGATGGAGATAATGTATTAATTACTTTTTACTATGTAGTTTATTTGTGGGAAAAGGACTGTGAACCATTCAAGTGTCGAATAATTTAGACCCAAAAATTAAAGTGGCCGGCGAGAAAAAAGTATGTTTTCTTATGGGAAATAACATCTTCAGCAATTTTTACTATTACAGCGATTTATTTTTAATTATTATGCATAAAACACAAAAATATGATTTTTGGCATTTTCAATCTCAAATAGGAGCCAGGTGGTTAATTGCAGACTTTCGCTGTAGTAGTAAAATTTGCTCAAGATGTTATTTCCCATGAGAAAACTGTACTCTTTTTCCGGCCGGCGGACTTTAATTTTTGGGTACGAAATGAATGTTGTCCTTTCACGCGGACGTTGGTGTGTGAAGAAGCAAGTGTATTATACACATGAACCTTCTGGAATACATTCTCTAAATTAAAGTAAAACCTTTATTAAATTCTGTAGCGTATTTTAGAAGAACGAACGAACGAACTGTCACACAGCTGTCTACGTAACAGCGGCGCGCGGTGCGGCGCTGCCCACACAATAGGACACCGTAAAACGCTCAGACTTTTCGCGCACAGTTAGGTGTATTAGTTCATATTACAAGCCAGAAAAAAATTGAGTATTTTGTTAAATATTCACAGAAAAGAGCTCATAAAATATTTTTCGTCGCATAATTCTAAAATTTTACCGCATACTATTAATGAATAGTAACTATGTGTTGTTTTTCTGGTAAATGTAAGTACTAACATTAGTTTCTAAGTCGTGTGTATACTAACCAAATGGACTACACTTATGGATTCGAAATAAAAGGTTTTAATTCATTTGATTATATTTTATGTAATGATAATGAATAAAGGGAATTAAATCAACTAAAGCAATACCTAAAAATTATTCCACTGAGCCGTGCATCTGTTCTGTAATTATAAAAAAAAACTACTTTTATTTTGGTGTTCATTCGATTCAACTACCATCAAACACATCGCTGTTTTAAACCTTATTTGTTGCCGCGATGCGCTATTATCAATTTCCTAAAATTGAATTCTTACGTGCCTTCATTTAGAAAAAGAAAGATCACAAACTAAACTAAACACAGTAAAAAAAAAAAAACAAGTTAGGTATTTACAACACGAATGTATATTTTATAGATTTCGATTCAAACCTCAAACCTCAAAAATAACCTTCTAATCGACCATTCCACAATCAAATCAGCAGAGCAAACGGCCCTTTACGTTGAAATGAGTGCACGGAACCCAAATATAGCCCGCATGACGTGATGGCAGGTTTATTGTGGTCATACCCAGCTCGCATTGACGTCACACTCGTAAACCGAGTACTCGGGTATTGCAAGCGCCAAATACTCATAAGTACCTATAAAACGCACTGTATTTCCGTACTGGACCGAATGGGAGAAAAGAATCTGATGGTCGTGTTTGGTTTGGAGAAATGTTGACTGTGAAGGCAGGGTTTGATATAAACTGTTGCCCCCTTATTAATAAAAGTTACAAGGAGTTAGCTTCAAGATTTACAATACATATTTTGATGTTTATGCTTGGCATCACTTTACTCTAAAACTGTACTGTGTGTTTACTTTACTTTCTTGTCTTTGTGTAAAGGTCTGTGTCCTTCTTTCAGGATTTACCATAGACATGTTTTGATGTTTATGTTAGCATAACTTTACTCCATGTTAAGCTACCTTCTGATAAGTTTATTCTATGCCAAGGTGTTAAAATTACATTTTGATTGTTGAAGAAGATTAGGAGGTGTTATTTATGACCCAACGGCCAGTGAACTCAGCATGATTTCTACCGATCTGAGATCACCATCACACATTTGTTATTTATTTATTGGAACGAAGTTCCTTATTGCGCGTTGCGAAAGGGGGCTAGACGGAAAAAATTAAGACCAAAAGTTGGAACGACACTTTTTACTATAGTTGTAAGCCGTGCGGCGTGTGCGTGTTTCTCTGTCTGTCTCTCTCTCTCTCTTATAGAAAGCAAGCCAGTTATACTTCGTTCCATCCGGGTGTCCCTTGACACCTCTCAAGTTTTTTTTTTATTTTTAGTCTATGTTGTCCCACTGCTGGGCAAAGGCCTTCCTTTCTCCTTTCCACTCCTCTCAGTCTTGAGCTAGTGGGGACCAATCCTGTCTGTAGGCATCAAGCTCATCCGACCATCTTCTCCTAAGTCTGCCTCGATGTCGCCGGACGTTTTCTGGGACCCATATGGTGGTAGTTTTGGCCCCTGACTCGTTCGACATGCGGCAAACGTGTCACACATTTAACAAGCATACTTAAATAGAATGACCATTTTTACTCTCGTTCCTCATCTGTAGAGGTATTTTCTCTGCAGTTAGAAGGTATTACTTAATGGTCAAAGACTAAATAGAAATTTTGAAAGAGATTTCCGCATTTTCCTAATTAAAAATCCGCCAGTTTACCAAACAAACCAAAAGGGTTCCAGCAAAGGGTCGCTTGCGCGCATCACTAAGTTCCCTTTGCGGAACATTACTTTTAATTGCCAAGGACTCTCATTTATTTCCGCCCCCATATGGGTAATTTGGAAAAATGTAACGCTTTACCAAAAAGTACGGGTTTATAACGCTTTTTAAACTGTGGATCGTAAAAGACTACCAGGGGCCGTATTATGAAAGGGATGGTGCTATAGGTCATATACAGCTCCGTTTCTCTTTTAGACTGGAATAATGATGGCATTAAACTATTACAATGGTCCGATCTCTGATCACGTGTTTGGCAAAAAGGTCGGAATTTTAATAAACCTGTAAAAAATAAATAGAGGGGCCATTCTCATAATTTTAAGAACGTTCACAGTCTGTCCTCAGTCTCAATCTGTCAAAAATACCTCTAATTTACCTACATTTTTACCTACATTTTTGACAAGTTTTTCACACTAATTATCACTGAGATGAGATTGCGATCTTCAGTATAAAGTAGTCACGAGCATAAACCTTACACATAGACAAGATTCAAAAGCGAATTTTTCTAAATAATTTAAATATTTTTTAACATAGTAATATCGAAACCATACTATTATGAAATTTGACTGCCGCCGTTGGTCCCGTGGTCGCAAGCGCGATAGCTGTGCGTGGGACTGGGCTCGATTCCCGGGTCATGCAAAGTGTTTTTTCCATTTAGAATTTCTAAGTAACAGCTCGGAGTTTAGAAGTTGGCGGTGTGATATCCTCATACCTTAGAAAGCACGTTAAGCCGTTGATCCTCCGCCTAATCTCTATGTTCTATGTTACGGGTTTGGTTTCCGCACTTAGTCCTTCAGGTGGACCATTGTGCGTGGGCCATGACGGCCGTCGGTGGTTATTCCAACCAGCCCACCTCCCTCCAGAAGCCTATTAAGTCTCCTGGTCTGTTGAGAACATCTCAATACGCCTAATCTCTGTCCGGTCGTGTCGAATTACGTGCCGTCCATCGGACTATGAGACTGAGGGAGGAGGGAGTGTACCTGGGTGTGCGCACACACGCCTGCACTATAATATATCCCGCACCGAAGGCTGGTCTCCGTTGATATTGGCCGCCATAGCCGGTTTTTTTTTTTTGCCCACACTAGGAATTACTCCTGTGTCGTGGGTGCGTTTACAAACATTTACACTCACATACACAAACAGCCAGACCAGGAACAACTACTGTTACTACTACTACTGTTTGGAGGCATGAGGAACAGGGTGTAAAGTTCACTCAACCTCCATAGAAAAGGGAGGATCCTCCGACCAGACGGGTGTAGTTGTGTCTAGCGGGCAATTGCCCAACGATTGATGTTGGGAAATTGTATCTATGCTAATTGCGCGGTAAACTCTGCTTGCGAGATGCAGGATTTACGTGACGTCAGTATGACGCGTTTTTCGCATGTGGCGTTGTAGGTACCGCTACATACTTGTTGGCCATTCAAATATTTGTTCCGTGCGGAAATCGAACCCGCGACACGCAGCGCAGCTGCAGTCAATCGCTCTGCGCCAACCGTGCCGTCAAATACGGTCTGTATGTGTGTTTTATTTATGTCTAATCGTATGCTGCACTGCCCCAGCCCAGTCGCTGAAAACCAGCGCTGGAGCTCTGTCTCATATAGGGTCTTAGCATTATGCTGAGCGATAGCCGTTTGCGCGGATGTGACGCATGTTTACCCCCAACTAGTTATTTTTTTTGTGTTTCTTTCTTTCTTTCTGTAAGACTATTATTATTATGAAATGGGTCTTTTCTCACAGCTGCCGTTTTTATTTCACGAGAAAAGCCTCTTTTGAATTTTGTGTAAGTGTAAGGTATTTCTGCTCGTGACTGTACATTCACACTACGCTCTTTATAAGTAGGTGTATGGTAAAATAGTTTATTTAGGGTTCTGCATAATGGCTGGCAGCTGGATAACCATGATTGCGGTTTGAATCAGAAATGAGCGGAATTTGCAACAATCAAATGTTTATGCAGCGTTAAACGGCAAACGGCACACAGTGCATTTTCTTTAATAGCTGACTAGTTTCTGCTCGCGACTTCGTCCAAGTGAAATTTCTTGTTTTAACATAAAATATATCCTATGGAAAGAAAAAGCAATACAGAAAAATATTTTATGTGGGACACGCACTAGAAATACAAACCATAAAAAGGAGCATTTGAAACTAAAAAAAAAACCGGCCAAGTGCGAGTCGGACTCGCCCATGAAGGGTTCCGTTTTACGATTTATTACGTATTAAAAAAAAACTACTCACTAGATCTCGTTCAAACCAATTTACGGTGGAAGTTTATATGGTAATGTACATCATATATTTTTTTTAGTTTTATCATTCTCTTATTTTAGAAGTTACAGGGGGGGGGACACACACATTTTACCACTTTGGAAGTGTCTCTCGCGCAAACTATTCAGTTTAGAAAAAAATGATATTAGAAACCTCAATATCATTTTTGAAGACCTATCTATAGCTACCCCACACGTATGGGTTTGATGAAAAAAAAATTTTTGAGTTTCAGTTCTAAGTATATAACCCCCAAAATTTATTGTTTTTTTTTCTATTTTTGTGTGAAATCTTAATGCGGTTTACAGAATACATCTACTTACCAAGTTTCAACAGTATAGCTCTTATAGTTTCGGAAAAAAGCGGCTGTGACATACGGACGGACAGACAGACAGACAGACCGACAGACAGACATGACGAATCCATAAGAGTTCCGTTGCCATTTGGCTACGGAACCCTAAAAACCCAATGGCACTTGTTAATACTGTAGCTTCCCATTAGTAAAAGAATTTTCAAAATCAGCTCAGCAGTTTTGAAGATTACCCCCCTACATACAATCTCACAAATACCTCTTTATAATTATATAAGTATATAGACAGACACTAAATATCAAACCATCCAGGTAGCACCGACCACCTGGCCAACCTTCACAACTGTTCACCATCATCATCATCACGCACAGACCGACTTCACCATCATCCACTCTATTTTTTTGTGCCAATCTCCACACCCCTGTGCCAGCCTCACCCTGGTTCCACCCGAACTACTATTAGTTACCATAAAATTTTTATCCACTTTCAACTCTTTTTTCTCATTTAAGTATCAAGCAAAATTCTATTTCCAAACCAAAAAAAAAAAAAAACAAAGCCAAGATTTTCTCCATTAAAATTGTGATACATTTTAACAACTTTACTGAATTCTATTTTTTCATTTAGCACGCAAAATTCCATTGCCAAAACAGAAATATAAAAAAAAAATCTGAAACATTTTCTCTCTACATGAAAACTTTTTCTCTAAAAAATACTTCAGGTAAGTACTGAAACAGTTTAAATAAAGCAAAACACACACTTTCAGCTCATTATATATGCCAACACTGTTTTCACACGTTCATACAATCTTTTGAGGTAACACCACATTTTCTATTATGGGAACCATTTTGTAGAGTGTATTTATAAGAAGTAAAGAATGGGTTTATGTTGCTACACTTTAAAAATATATTGACTACGAAAATATACAGGTGATGTACGGTTATCTATAATTTGGTAAATATTTCTGGATATCTGAGTTTTTTATCGTTGAAAATACTGTGGAGGTTATTTTTAAAACCTACTTTCCTAATATTATAAACGTGAAAGCTTGGATGGATGGATGGATAGTTGTTTGTAGTGTTTGTTACTCTTTCACACAAAAACTACTGAACGGATTTGGATGAAATTTGGCACACAGATGGTTTATAACCAGGATTAACATATAGGATACTTTTTATCCCGATATTCCTACGGGATCGAAACTTACGCGGGTGAAACCGCGGGACGCAGCTAGTATAAACTAAATGTGGGCACATTTTTAGTTATTCCGATATTTTGGTACATGCATAGAATCGATTTCTTTCTACAGTCTGACGGTTAATTTTCGCGTAGGTACTTGACATTCAGGACATTCATTTAACTACACCGTGATTCTTAGCAAAGAAAACCAACCCTTTGCCTTATCCCACTTACGGGAACGAACGAGAAATTGCGTCTGGCGTCCGCTAATTACAACACTGAAAAGAAAGAAAGAGAAAAATACGTCTATTGGACACAGACTAACATTGGTGTGACCTATGACCTACACGGATGCCAAGTGCCACTGGGACTTCTTTACGACCTAGGATGCTTGCATAAAGAAAGAAAGAAAAAGTATTTATTGCAACTCGTAGAGGAAGATCATAAAACTAAACGAAACACAATAAAAAATAAACAAATTATATATTTTTTTAATTAACAAAAAGTAAAATGAAACAGAAAGTCCTATACGAGGCCAAAAGGCTGCTATCTCAGCATGATGCTACTTCATTTAAAAAAACACACTTTTTTTTTTGGGCCCGTTGTAATGTCACGGGCAATTACAGTAATAAAGAAATAAATAATCTATTTTATTATTGATAAAGACGAATTTGAATAAAAACGGGGGCTCCCGGTAAAGACAAGTCGGTACCCATCGATGCGAACTAAATAAGCCCCGTATTAATTTACATATATGCGCTTACATATAAAGACACAGCTAAAACATCGTTACCTTTTCTATCTACCTGCGTAGATCGAGCTGCAGCGATCTGTACTGCAAAACACACTGCTCTATACAAGTACAGTCAGTGACCTGCATAGCCCGCCCCTCTTCCGCTCTTCTTCTTTGTAAGAGGGTTCAGATAATGCCGAGTACTGACCGTACCAACAACCAACAACCCGCACTAGGCCCGCGTGGACGGTCCACTGCCTCTCAGGGCCAATTACTACTAAGACTAACCAGCTCAATTTCTTTCCAGGCATTGTCAACCGCGGTGACTCGTTCCGGCGCCGGAGATCGAGGTCCGGCAGCCTAGCCCCGTCCTCACCGGCACAGTCTGCACCGGAGTCGCAGGAACGCAAGCCCGTAGCCTTGCATCGCGTGGCAATGGTCGGTGCGCCGGGAGTCGGGAAGACCGCACTCATCAGCCAGTTTCAGACCAGCGAGTGTATTAATGCTTATGATAGACAAAGAGGTGAGTTCTAGGCTTAAGAAGACTGTAGAAGGTTGGTTTGACAGTTCCTGTGAAGCCACCGCTCCACGTCAGCCCATTGCTGGGCTCACGTGTAATGGCTGAGATCCAAAATTTCAAACAATACGTAGAAAAAAATCCTTAAAAGAAGGTCTGAATGTATTCGAGTTTTAAACTAAATGATCATACTTTTTAAGTTGATAAACTAAACTATTTGTGCTGGAACATTAGGTATTTGAGCAGACAACATTTTCGACCATTATGTAGCAATGGATTTGCAATATCCTTCAAAATGATTGAGATTCTGATTGAAAGTGTGTTACGCAAGGGTACTCGTCAAAACAAGGAGCCCCGAGTATCACGACGAACGCTTGCTAGCACGGGTAGTCGTCAAAACAAGGAGCCCCAAGTATCACGACGAACGCTTGTTAGGCATTTTGGACGAAACGCGCTTACTATGACAGCTATGCAGAAGGAAAGAAAAAAAAAATTATTTGCAGCGACATAACGCAAAGATAAAACACAAACACAAGATGGACGAAAATATGCGTCACGTCATCGGTCATCACTCAGCATAATGCTGTGGCCCTGAGACAGAGCCACAGCCCTGGTTTTCAGCTACAGTCGGCACCATAAGCAAGGCAATCATACCTTATCTTTGAAGGTGAATAGGCTTCTTCTGGGCAAGCTCGTTCCACCGTAGATCTCATCCCTGCCTCTGGGCTGGATTGAGGCCAAGAGTGAGCCCATTGTCAATAAAAAAAAAAGGTATGAAAATCAGCACCCTTGCTAAAACTTTGGCGTGTTAGCAATTACAGATCATTAAGTCCAGGTTTTCCCATGACGTTTTAAAACCCGTAGCTAATTGAACAAGGATTGCAATCTTTATAATTTCTGTTCCGTTACCAATTTGCAAGCCACCTTGTTTGTTGGCACGCTGGTTGCCAATGGTTACTGTAAGCTTTTACTAATGGCATGACGAAGTTTCATTTACTTATCGTTAGCCTCATTACTTGTCAAAGTATCAGGCACTGGTTGCTGTCCTAGTGAGGAGGCAGGTATTGACTATGTACGCACTGACATGTAGCTTGCTTATCGCCAGCAGTGCGATTCTGTAACCATCTCACCGTAAAAACTCAGATAAAGTGAGCGTGGAGTGAGCTGTCATTGCAACTAATGCTAGGGATTGACACTATTGACAGCTAGCTCACTCTAAGCTCACTTCACCTAACTTTTCACGGTGAGATTTTTAGAGAATCGATCGGCTGGAGCCTACCGAGTCACCTTGCGAGTAGTGAACTGAAACGAACAGTCCTCAATTGGATTTAAAACCGGGGACTGCGCGGGACACTTTCAGGGTTGCCTTTCCTATTAAAGTATTAAATACTGCGCATTTTGATATAATACAGACTCATCTAGCAGCCATCCAAACTGCGTAACACACTTTCAATCATATCCCGAAAAATTTTGAAGGAAATTGCTAATCCATTACTTCATAGGTTTGAATATTTCGCCTGCTCAACGACGTAAATAACGCAATGAATGTTGTTAAACTGTCAAATGAAAAGCATTGCCGTTGTAAGTGAAATGTTACATAATAAGAACCGCAGGTTCTACACGCGATGGTAACAATATCATGAGCCGATTCTAGCTAGTTTAGGAGTAGACGCGGTTCGTGTTGTGCTAATTAAATTAAACTTTCTTGTGGAACACTATCCCTAACTAAGCTTACAAGAAGTACTAAAACTGAGTGCAAGTGATCAAGCAAAAAATCATAGACCCAACGATCAACAGCTACTGTGAACCGAGGTTAAAAACCGTTTCACAATTGAAAACATTCAAATCAAATTACCTATTTATTTGCATAATACAGGTAGGTATAAACAGATGTTACAAATAAATTGAAAGTACACTGTATCATTTACCTAACAAGATGTGCAAATATTTATAATTTCCTTTATTTTAAAGTAAACATATCAATTAGATTTTTAAATATTAGAATATAAAAAGTATAAAAACATTTAAAAATATAAAAAATAGTAGCCCACCGGTATCGGAAACAGCGTCCAAGCTACTGGCGGTCAGGGCTCCAGAGAGAGGAACCTCCTGACAATGCGAGCCGTGTCCAGAAGTACCGCTTTCTGAATCAAGCCCTTGACCCAGCTGCCCAACGAGACTATAAAGACGAGGCTATTAAGCCATTGGCTGTCCCGACTATCGGCACAATGATCGCTGAGTCCCACATGTCGACAACCATACTTAATATTAATTATTATTAATCTTATTAAATAATTATTAAAATCACATTACAAAATTATTACAATCAGAAAAATAAAATAACAAATAAATTCAGAATAAGTACTACAAATGTCAAATGTGTAATTTCATAGACTTAACAATCAAATAAATTAAATTAAAATATTCGCTAGCTAAATACTGGACTCCCAAGTTAGTCCCGAGGTACACAAAATACACGTGCACTTAGCGATATTATTTATTAACTGGCTGGGTCTCGACGCAGTCTGATTTTCCTAATGAACAAATATAAATTAATTTCAACTTCTAAATTAGTTGTACTCAAACTCGTCGTCGCTAATTGAATATGCATCGTTACGGTTCAAAAAACTAGCTTGCTTTATTATTTTATGTCGGAAAATTATTTTGGTAGTGTGTTAGACGCGGAGTGGTTCACAAAGTTATGATAAATAAATGATAAATGATTTTATTTTTGTAAGTAGGTTTGTACAAACACTTTTACACGTCAATCATATTTTAAAACTAGATGAGGTCGGCGTTTCCTATCTGACTAGTCTGAGAAGAAAGGCCGAAACAAACTCAGACGTCACAGTCTCTTTTAAAGTCCAGACATAATCTTGGTCAGATCATATGAAGACCATGTAGATTTATGTCTGAGTTGGTTTTTTTGAAGAAAGAACCAAACAGTTTGAGAGGACCTGTCCAGTCAGTGCACGCATTTGTCAGAAATCGTGCAGCTCAACTCAAAACTTAAGGAGCTCAACGATCCGACGAACAATACCAAAGAAAGGACATTTGGGTAGGCCTAGTTGGGGGTAGGTATGAGGGTGAGACTGAAATTGTATTTATCAAAACAATTTTGTCATTTATTGCAAACGCTATGACATCGTTTCTACGTTACTTACGAGTCCAAAATGTTTGGTTGTTATTGTTTTAATTTAGAAAGTAAAAAAAATAGTAAGTATGTGATCTGACTACAGATTGGCTCTTAGGGAGATCGGTGATAAAAATTTTGTAGATAGGTACAGACGCCAGTACATCAAGCTACTACATTCTGTCAAATTTCTTTAATAGATTTTCCACTTTATCCCTAAAGAATTAAGGTTCAAAGTTGATTGGGAAAATTTGACAGTTTCGGGTAGCTTGACCTGCTGGCGTCTGTACGTTTAAAAAACAAGTACCTATATGTAATGATAATCATCCAAAAGTAAACAACATTTGTAACCGACGAAAACTTTCGACGCTATGGGGTCTAAACTCATGTGCTGAATCCATGGTTACAGTTTGCGCGTCGATGTCCCTGCCACTCTGTATACAGGGTAAATTTAAATTAGCTAGCGAAACTCCGCAGACATGATGGATATCGACATCGAAACACGACAAAATAAAAAAAATAGATTTCCCCGAAGGGTTAGGCAGAGTTGTCCCTATAGTAGGCACAGTCACGAGCAAAAATATGTCAACACTTGGCCAGTTTCAATTGCGATTTTTTCGTGAAATAACGAGTGCAACGTTGAAATACAACACATTACATGAACCTATGGGTTCGAAAATCCTATGTTTGTAACAACATAAAATTTCATTAAAAAATAAAGGAATAAATCACTTTTGAATAAAGCCGAGTGTATACATACTTTTGCTCGTGACTGTACACCCACCAGTTATATTAAAGTCCCATGTAATATGGTGCGAGCCTATTACTCCAGCACCCTAATGGCGTAACACACAATCAATCACAATCTGAATGATTTTGAAGGATATTGCTAATCCATTGCTGCATATGCTGGAAAAAATTGTCTGCTCAACAACGTAAATAACGCAATGAATGTTGTTGAACTGTCAAAATGAGACCCATTGCTAATGATAGTTTGTTACGCAATTACCCCGCGGACTCAGGGCTGCTACTAAGAAATTCGTAATGGAAAAAACCAAGAACACTTCTCCACAAACTTAGGTACGTAAGACTTAAAAATAGGAATTTCATTTTTTAAACAAAACTTTTCCCAGAAAATTATGGTTGATTAGATTCCATCATCCCGGTCTATTGTTTACACGAGTTCAGTCTAAAATAGAACGATGGTCAGATTACGTGGTTTGATCGAAATAAAATCACTTTTCTGATCGTTTGACCGTACTTTTATTTTGTTTTCCGTTATAGAATTGCTTTGTGTACCAATTCAAATATTATAAAACTATACTATACACCGTTAAATTTTGATCATTTTAATCCTTAAAAGGGGTCATTGTACTCATCATTATGAGTAACTTTACTACGGGACCAACCCTGAAATCGTGAAAATTAAATCAGTTGATCCATAGATTTATGTTCGCATAACTTGACATAATGTATGGATCAACCGATTTTTTTTCACGATTTCAGGTTTGGTCCCGTAGTAGGCATAGATCTTAATCTATACCTAAGTATTTAGATTTAACTAGCTTTTGTACGCGGCTTCGCACTCGTGGATGTCGGAAAATACCCCGCGGGAACGTACTACAGGGATCAAAAGTATCGTATGTGTTAATTCAGGGTATAAACTATCTCCGTCTTATTACAAAATGAAATCTTACTTTGGTTTCTAGCCTTTGAGCCAGTATTACTATTTTGAACTTTATTTCATTTATGCAAAGTTCGTAATACTAAAATGACAAGTTAGCACTGAACTAAGCAGCCATTTTTGCATAAAGAACTGCATTTCTTTATCACTTAGGTTCTTAATTCAATTACTGGCTCGGTGGAGAACAACCTTGTTTTGTAATGTGTCCCAAATTGTATCCAAACCACCAAAAGAAAAATTGCAACAATGTTATAAATTTTTATTAAGAAGCAGGACTGCCTCCTGGGGATCTACTCCGAAGTGGTAAATTTATCGTATCGGCCGAATGTTCGGCCGTTTCCTACTACGAAGTTACTATTCGGTTCACACCACCCTAATGAAATATGACGACAAAACTCCACTGTATTATTGTCTCACAAGTTTTGTTGAACAAGTGGCACTCTCAGGTACAACAAAGTTACACAATAGTGACAACTTGGTACCAACTGAGAATGTCACATTCACAGCAACAGAACTCTTGATGAAATGAAGCCATCGTGAAACGTAGCGCAATTTTGTTTCAACCAATCAGCGCAAGTTAAATTGACGTTGGACGACGTCAAAAGGATTTTAACCAATGACATTTCAATGCGAAGTGGTTCCATTAGTTTTATTAAAAATAGGGGACGAGCTTATAGAGTATTTAAATCAATAAAAAATATTGTAGAGTAGATCTTTTCAAGTGGAATAAATCTATTAGAAACATTTTCCATTTTTTCTGAATAGTCCTGATTTAAAAAATGCAGTTGTGGAGAATCTCAGAGCAACTAGTCTTTATGCAAGCAAAGAAATAAACCGCTGTTTCTTCCCGCGGGAACTGTAAAAGGCGACCCTCAAGTAGGTAAGCAGTAGGTAGCTTTGTCTACCCACAAAAAAAAAAAACAAAATGCGATCAATCCTTCTTCTGTCAAGCGTGGTGAGAAGTAATAATCCTTTGATTACTAACAAGCGGATAAGTTCCATGTGCCTGGTAAAACCATTGAAAATTAGATTTTTTAATTTATAGTAGGATAATTTATTTTGAAAAATGGAACACCTGATGCAGAACCGCAACCGACCAGCTGTATAAGAGATATAAAAATGGTGCCATAGCAAAAAATATTCCACGTGAAGAGCATTTTCTGCTGTGAGAATAAATTTGAAGATCTGGAACACCTGTTGTGGAACTCCAAAGCCCAGCGACACTATAACATAATATAGGAATGACGTCTTAGCAAAAGTTGTTTAGTCTGATAGGCATTTCCTGTTGACTTACAAAAATGAAAGTTCTGGAACGTCTCGAATCGTCTCGCGCATCACGCTGTTTTCCCGTCCCCGGGCTCTTAGAATTAGATATCAGACGTTTCAGATCTTCGATTTTGACGACCCCGTTGTCGCTGCCTTATGCAACAAGATCCGCGTACGAAGTCGCGGGCAGAAGCTAGTATAGGACAAAAGCTTCTTCCACGCGGATAAAGTCGCGGGAAGAAACATTTATCCTTTAATTTTCCCACTGCTGGGACACAGGCTTCTCTTCGAGGGGGAAGTGGGCTGTAATCCACCACGCGAGCCAATTCCGGGTTGGTAAATGTCAAAAGTCTTCGAGTTTTTGGTTCTAAGACATGCCGGTAACCTCAGAACGTTTTCCTTTGCCGTTTTGATGAAGATATTTTAATTATAGTCATTAATATAACAATAAATAATGATAACGTTTAACAAAACATAAGTAGGTACTTTCACCACAGAAGGAGCACAATCCATAAAATATTCTTTTCATAAGAAAACTGAATGAATACTACAAGAAAACAATCTAAAAACACTGGAGTACTGAACCGTTTATGAAACGACAATGCTGTGAAGTTCACGCCAAATAAAGAAATAAAGGACAGCAGAGCTCGTTGTTTTTGTTGTTCTTTTTAATGGAACAAACTTGCACTGTTAAATAATATGGACAGTAGTACCAGTCTTTGCAATCCGTATCAATTCTATCCTACTTTCCTACAATCCTGCTTATATTATAAAGGCGAAAGTTTGGATGGATGGATGTTTGTTAGTCTTTCACTCAAAAACTACTAAACGGATTTGGATGAAATTTGGTACACAGATAGTTTATAACTAGGTTTACCACATAGAATTTTTATCCTGATATGCCCACGGGATCGAAACTTATGCGGGTGAAACCGCGAGGCGCAGCTAGTAATATTATAAATTCGAAAGTAACTGTTTGTATGTTATCTTTTCACGCTTATACCACTGAACGAAATTCGATCAAAGGATCTGAAAAAATTGCATTGATACAACAATTTCATACTATGTAAAACTACATTCCTACAAATAGATAAATTTAATTTTAATTTTTTTGCGCGGAATCCAAATTATTTTCTAAAATAAAAGTACCCTAAGTTACTCTTTATAACACCCGTCAGTCCCGTCAAAATCTGTCCAGACGTTGCGGAGATTAGCCGGAACAAACAGACAGACACAAAGAAAGTAAAAAAAAAAAAGTTTTTTTGTTATAAGTACCGTATATACGTTTATATGCATTTAGTAAAAAGCTGTTATTGTTTTGACATTACAAACAGACACTTCCATTTTAATTATTTGTATACATAGCAAAAAGCTCTTATTTTGACATTACAAACAGACACTTCAATTTTATTTATTTGTATACATAATCTTGTCTTTTTGGCAGTATTTTCATACCGTCCATTCCTCCTTTAATCCTACACAGCGTTCGTTCAAAGTGGGTTTTCTGAATAATTTTCTCTTGCAGGATAAAACTCCGCTGCATCCCACGTCGGGAGAAATTCACTTAACTTTGCAATTATCTCGGCTGGTTCGTTTTTGAAACTATTCTGTTATTACATTGTAGGTATGTCTGTTTGTTTGCTTCTATTGTTGGAAATTACTGGAGTTTTCCAGTCAGATTATCTAGTTATGGAAACTAATTGAGATGCCATCGCTATTCAGCGAGGCAATGCGGCGAGTGTTATGGGCACCTTTGCGCCGGGAACAATCAGGGGCGGGTTGTTTTGTGACCTTTGACTGTGTATTTATTTAATTTACGCTAACGTTTTATGTTTATGAATTTATTGAGATTATGAATACTTTGCAAAATACAGACATAGTTATTCTCTTTGGCATCGTCGGCTTTTCTATCACAAAGCATAATCAGCCTATAATGTTCCCACTTCTGGGACACAGGCCTCCTCTCTTCGAGAGGGAGTGGGCTGTAATGTACCACGCGGGCCCAGTGCGGGTTGGTAGATATCACAATATGTCTTCAAATTTTTTGGTTCTAGGACATGCCGATTTCCTTATATATTTTCCTTCGCCGTCTTGAGAGGAGTGGTGGAAAATTATTTACGGTAAGTAAAGCTCCTGCCGGGGTATAAACCCAGGACCTATGACTCGTAAGTCGGGGCCCTTACCACAGGGCCGCACTGCTATTTTATCACAATTCGTTGCTTTTAAGAAACATTTTGCCAAGTTTTGATTGCACAATGTATGGCATTCATACATACAGAATTTATGTCTATAAGAGTTGGGGAAGGCTAAAGAAACGATGGATGGACTGTGTGAAAGACTTGTGTTTGACGGCACGGTTGGCGCAGTGGTTAAGCGATTGACTGCTGCGCTGCGTGTCGCGGGTTCGGTTACCGCTCGGAACAAATATTTGTATGACCTACAAGTAGTTGTTTCGGGTCTGGCTGTTTGTGTATGTGAGTTTAAATGTTTGTAAACGCACCCACGATACAGGAGAAATTCCTAGTGTGGGGAAGCGTTTTTATTTAAAAAAAAAAAAGATGATGTGGCTAGAAAGGGGGTGACTACCGAGATGACGACTAATAGAGAAGTATGGAGAAAAAGACATGTTGCGCCGACAATAATAATTATTGGGATAATGGCAAGAGAATGATGTTGATACTGTAAAGCATTTTTATTCTTAAATAACACTGAATAAGCAGATCGTAAAGTGAAACAATGATAAGATCTTAGGTATAAAATGCTCATCATCATCACCATCTGCTTAGCCTTTTCTCAACTATGTTGGGGTCGGCTTCCAGTCTAACTGGATGCAGCTGAATACCAGTATTTCACATGCAGTGACTACCTATCTGACCTCCACAGCCCAGTTGCTGGGTACTACGATACTTCTTGGTAAGACTGGTTGTCAGAATTTCGGGCTTCTGACTACCCGTAACGATTGTCAAAGATCCACAAATGCTAGCCGGGACCAACGGCTTAACATGATTTCCGAGGCACGGAGGGGTCTCGGTATGTAAAGATGGTCACCTATCCACAGACCAGCCGCGGCAAGCGTAGCTGAACCTGATCGATAAGCCTATGCGGCTGTTATTATTTAGCCACGGGCCCCTCTTATAAAACGCCCATCAAATAACTATAGAGAAAACATCGTTTTGATTACAACCCCTTTGGGGGTAAAATGCGAGATAAAAGCGCCGGAGGTACCAGGGTCTCGTAAATTATGAGGAACTCGTAGAATCGAGCCAGCGACCACTCTTGGTCGTTTGAGGGTTGCCATTTATTATGCCTGTTTTTATTGTCCTTGATTTTTAGGAAGCTTTGTATTTTTAAAGGGCGGAAACCAGCTCGAATTCAACGTAATAATGTAGGTGATTCTTACATGGTCGTGTGGATATTATGACAGCTCAGGTAGGTCTGTACCTACCTCCACGTTACCTATATCCACGTTCTATGCGTTACGTACGTTATCTGCGTTAGTGACTACTAACGCAGATATAAGCAAATATTCCCCGAAAATCATTTGTTGGGAGTTGCAATGAAGCCTCGTCATTTAATAAAATATTTAACAAGCATTCCATTCATTTAAGTTAAACTGTATGTGCCTACTTAACAGAGAGAGACCAGCTATATAACTCCCATACACACCTAAACACATACACACACTCGTAAACAAACAATTTCATTTCAATTCAATTGACTTCAATTTTATTTTTTAATTTTATTTCAATTTCGATTTTGACAGAGATACCTAACTAGGTATCTCCCGGAGTATTCAACTCCCCACTCCCCCGAGAACACCTGAGACCCCCCTTTTTTATTCTCGAATTATTTTTAGAATAAACCTGAGTTTGTTTCTTCTCAGAGTAGACTGTTAGGAAAACCGAAAACAGTGTTTTTCTTAAATCAATTTTCAGAAATAAATACGAGTAATTATTTATAATTTCAGTTTCTATGCACCCGATATACTCTCCCCTCCGTTTTCCCCGAATGGACATTACGTCATAGTAAGTACCTATAACAAAAAAAAACCATGTTTGCATAGTGTGATTACTGCCTGTTTGACGTGTTTCCCCTTTCGGTAAACATCGACCGATGTATTTACTGAAAGGGTTGATTCCGGTTTTACCATCGTATGCAGAATAAAGTTCCGTACTATTATTACGTACTGCATGACTATTGTCAATCATAACATGACGCCTTAATACTCGAAAGATTAGGCAGAAGTTTACCTATAGTACACACAGATTTCGCTGTAGCCACGAGCGAGTTTTTCCCGCAGCGATTATTTTTCGCGCACTGAATTTTCAACTTACTCCTTAGCGCAAAAAGTTGAAAATCGAAGAGTATGTTTTTGTAGCGCGCTGGAA
The DNA here is from genome assembly GCA_945859715.1 of Apamea sordens. Classification (NCBI taxonomy): domain Eukaryota; kingdom Metazoa; phylum Arthropoda; class Insecta; order Lepidoptera; family Noctuidae; genus Apamea; species Apamea sordens. The sequence continues at coordinate 17,813,821 of OX244001.1, forward strand.
TGCGCTCTGTTCTATCCCGCCGTTATAGTTTTATATCCGTGAGCTCGTGGGCTTAGTCCTATGTAATAGGGAGTGAGCATAATGCCATCAACAGGGCCCAAATCCATAGGTACTCCGGGCCGCTACTGAAAAATTCCATATCGAAATACCCAATAACACTCTGCCCGACCTGAGCATCGAACCCAGGACCTCCTGAACAGACAGCTGTGCTGCTGGGGAGTTTGTTACGCCACTTCTTCTTCCCAGCGATAGCACTTGGAAGTGGTGAATGGCGGGCGTTTTTGGGGACTGTCTTTTGTAATTTTGACGTTCGAAAAGTGCTGATTCTCAGCCTAATTTGAATAAATGACTTTTGACCTGCCATCATCCCGCTTAAAAATACATTCTACAAGTCCTCTGGTAATGTCAGTAAAAACATATAATGTGCTACCAGAAACAATAAGAAAAAAAAAATTAAAAAAGTTATTACTAAAAAATCTTACTATAGTGTCGACGAATATTTAAATGATAAATCTCTAAAACTTGAAAAATAAAGTCTTGCAATTTTAATTCTAATGTTAATGTTATGTCTATGTTTTTAGAATAAGATGAATTATTATAAGATACTTAAATGATAAGTCCTCTCCAAATTTTATTTATAATATCTTTTGCTGTGCCCGACAGGGTCCACGATTGTTACCTACCAAATAAATGTTTACCACCTAAGCCTACATTGTGGAATGCAATAAAGAATTGAGTATTGTATTGTATTGATTTTGATTCCTGCTCAGCAGTAGCGCTTGTGACTACTACACCAACGAGGCAGAGAATATAATATTTATTCTAATGAATGTGCTACCATCTTCGTTTTCGTGTCGCTGGCACGACTGTTTTCCCAAAACTTTGCCACTTCCACGGCGTTGTCGGTGGCAGCGCTGAGGTCACTTTGACTGCATGTTTTGGGACACAGAGGACAGGATAGGAGGTGGAGCATGGTTTGTGACATAGCTATACAATCACACCCTACTGCCGTTCCATCAAGATAGCCCCACTTTAGCAGGTTGGGCTACCATTAGGCAATATAATTAACAATCCAAAGAACAATGTAACAATACAGTCAGCATAAAAATTACTTGTACCAAGTTGTTAATAACTGCGAAAAGCCTTGAATTACTCACAAAGTAAAAATCTGTGAACTGTAATAATTGTTCAATTGTAACTTTCATCTCGAAATCGCCATTTTAATTAGAAAAAGAACGGTGGAAGGAAAAATCGTTTTCGCGTCAACAATTATGTTCATTGAATTATTCTGTTTAGAATTTTCTTTTAAGACTGTTTCATTATTATTTTTTTGGGATATTTTTTGTTCCTTAGTATTAAATTAAAACACTAACTTCAGCCCACGACTTCCCTCGCGTGATTCTTTTTTTAACAAGTATGTTATATTTAATTTTATGCATTCTAAATACTTCCACAGACACAGCATAATTAAAGCTAATTATTAATTAGCCTATAATAATATTAAAGTTACGCACTAATCAGATGGAGCAGTGACCACTTCTACATGTACCTTATGTAATTTAGGCGTAATGCATACTTTTTGAGAGCCTGTTGCAGTTTTAACGAGATTCCTTGTGAACAAGGCATTAACCCTTTCTGCACCAAAGCAAACACCCTGAGAAAGCTCTTAGCAAAGCCTTTTTTTGTACAGGAAGCACCTGCCTGCGATTAAACCGTTTGTTGTCCAGATTGGCTTAAATTTTAACAAACGAAATGAACCAACTTTGATGGAATAATTAAGTAACTAAGGGCTGATTTTTACATCGCCAGATAACTTTTATTCGAGGAATAAAATTGACGTCTGACAGTTTTTGTATGAAAAAACTGTCAAAATTTCAAAATTATTCGTCGAATAAAGTTATCAGATGATTGAAAAATTCGCCCTTAGACTGTGACTATATATTTATTATGCGCACAGACGTTGGCAGAGAGTTCCACAATTTGGAACTCTCTGCCAGCGTCTGGATTCCCTTCCACATTTAACCCGTCTGCGTTCAAAGCAAGAACGAACAGGCATCTTCTGGGCACGTTCGTTCCATCAAAGCCCTCATCCATCGCTTTCCATCAGACGTGATCGAAGTCAAGAGCAGGCCCATTTCCATATAAGCAACCGGCCATTGCTTCGCACTGTTTTTACAACTTAACATAACATGGAGATTTATTTATTATAATACTAGCTGCGCCCCGCGGTTTCACCCGCATAAGTTTCGATCCCATGGGAATTTCAGAATAAAAAGTATCCTATGTGTTAACCCTGGTTATAAACCATCTATGTGCCAAATTTTATCCAAATCCGTGCAGTAGTTTTTGCGTGAAAGATTAACAAACATCCATCCATCCATCCATACAAACTTTCGCGTTTATAATATTAATAGGATAGTAGGGTGTAAGACTAATATTAATATATTAAACTCGTAAACTGCATCGAAATTCGTTGCGGAGTTTAGCAAAACAACGCGGTCACACGGACAGACATGAAACGCGAATTTAATGTATAATATGTATAGAAATAGATAACACCCCGGGTTCGAACTCACGACCTATATTTTAATAGTTGGGGCCGGTACCACTGAGCCACCACTGCTCTCATAAATTATTTCATCACCACTGCTCTCAAAACAGTAAAGGAACATCGTGAGGAAACCGGTATGTCCTAGAACCAAAAGTTCGAAGACATTTGTGATATCAACCAACCCGTACTGGGCCCGCGTGGTAGATTATAGCCCACTCCCTCTCGAAGAGAGGAGGCCTGTGTCCCAGCAGTGGGAACATTATAAATAAATCAATAAATTCATTTTATTTCAGGTAAAGAACACCCATTAATTACCACACAACACAAATTATTAGAAAATATAATAAATAAATTAAATTAAAAAGATAAAAACCAAATTAGAGCACATCAAATCAAATAAAATGAAATCAATATAAATCAAATTAATATAAACAAAAGAAATTAACTTAAAAAATATCAAAATAACTTGAATAAAATCAAATCAAATTAAAAACTAAGCAAGCTATAAGCTGATTATGATGTATGCACTTAAAAAGTCCATCGAGTGCAGATGGACTTTTTAAGTGCGAGTAAAGAGTAAAGAACGAAGTGAAAAATAACCGGAATCAGAACGACAACGCTATAAAAAAAGACTATAAATAGTTCCTCGAATCTTCATCGCAGTTCCTAGGAACAAAAAATTTACTATCACGAGCAAAGCCTCGAGTACTCGTAATAGACTCAGTTATTGTGGCCATAAAACACGCGAGGGCCTGTTTGGACGTCAGTAATTGTGTAATAACATAAAGTGGACACACACACACTTTTATGTGAGAACTAATATGGATGGTTATTGGTTTGTTCGGTTTGAGTGGATTTGTAGGTATTTATCTCTCAGATATTTTATTCAAAATCTGTATTAATTTACATAAATACTGCCAAACTGCATGACAGTTGGTCGGCACTTGTTCTCGTGTAACGATAGATTACAATTTTTGAATTTTCAAAGGACATCATTAATTTCGTACCCAAAAATGAACCCAGAAAAAACAGTACTGCTGTCTTATGGGAAAAGACCTCTTGAGCATTATTTACTATATTACAAGGAAAGTCTACAATTAACCCCCGTCTGCTATGTGAGATTGAAAATTCCAAAAATCATATTTTTAATAACTTTTATTTTTGGGTATAAAATGTTCGACACTTGAATGATGTCCTTTAATGTGGTTGTGGAAATAACTTAATTATACTAAGTAAATAAACTTTACTTTCAAGCGACATTTTAAATATATTTTGCAATGGTAAATAAACTTTATGTTTAAGCATTAAGGTTTATAATAAACTGAAGTTGTTAATATTATTAAACTTTTTTCTAAGAAATGTAGATGTTTACGTGTGTGCAAACGTGGCCACTTGAGCGACTGATTTTTGTTCCTGATCCTTAATCTAGTACCTACTATTATTGATCGAAGGCTTCGAACTTAATTTACATCAAACAAAATCTCACGCCTTCTTCCCATGGGGGTAGGCAGACACTACACAAGGTCACCTGCTACGATCCTTACATACTACTTTTGCTTTAACTTGATTTAACAAAAACAAAAGTTTAATATTCCGATGTCCTAGAAGCTACGCGATCGTAGCACATGCGCTACGGCGTAGTACGGCGCGTAGCACCACAGGAATTATTTTTAAATCTTGAGTATATTTTTATTATTTCATTAAAGGCACCTTTTCTTTTGTTTAGAAATATTGTTTTGAAATTAAAGTTCAGAATAATTCTACACGACCATGTCTTGTATTGATTTAATTTTTTGCCAGTTTTTTTTTCCATTTTCTTATTTAAAGTCAAATCATTATTCAAATAGGCACATAAAAGGCACTTTTAAACGTCAATATAAATAAATTAATAAGTAAGTAAATATTGCAATTTTAGTCTCTAGATTGGACCAGCATGTTTCCAAGCGTTCTTATCTTTGATAAGATGTAATTCGTAAAAATATGTAATCTAATTTGTAATATTATGTTTGTTTACAAAGTGTAATTTTAATGTAACTTTTGAATTTTCTTTCATTTAATTTCATTAGATCACAAAGTATTTTGTTATAAAATTTAACACAGTACCCGATAAAAGATCATGCAATGCGACCCCGCTCATTTCCGGGCCACGAAACCCATTCCCGTGTGGTTGACAGCGCGAAATGCAATCAACTACCCGCAGATACGAGCATATTGACGATCCACGACGAGTTTATTACTCATCGGGGTTCATTGGTGAATTGATCTACATAATAAATACTTAAGCCTGCCTAATTGTCAATTAAAAAAAACGGGCAAGTGCGAGTCGGACTCGCGCACGAAGGGTTCCGTACATTATCCATAAAAATCATGTCTGTTGTATGGGAGCCCCCATTAAAAATATAAATATGAAGAATTGCCCGCCAGACACAACACCCGTCTGGTCGGAAGATCCTCCCTTTTTTATGGAGGATGTGTGAACATTACACCTCATACCTCTAAAACTATTATTATTACACACGCAGTTTAGTGGGTACCCCATGCTCTGCAGTCGTTGCTTTTGTGACAACTAGACCCGGCACTAGACACTTTGTTCGACCCGGGATTCTTACGGTTCTTCTTGTCGGTTGATTACAATAGGCTTGCCCCTATTACATGGGCATCAAACATAACTGGCGAACTGTCGGTGTACTGCAGCTACCCCACTGCCTAACCCCTCGGGGATTATAACGATGTTATGTTCGTTTTTTTTTTTATATAAAAACGTTGCCCCACCCTAGGAATCACTCCTGTATCGTGGGTGCGTTTACAAACATTTAAACTCACATACACAAACAGCCAGACCCGGAACAACTACCTTTAGGCAATACAAATATTTGTTCCGTGCGGAAATCGAACCCGCGACACGCAGCGCAGCAGTCGATCGCTCAGCCACTGCGCCAACCGTGCCGTCAGTTTAGTATGCAGTTGAACTTGAATAAGTAATGTCTTATTGAACTCGTCGAACAGAAAGACTTAAGTAGCTAGTAAGTTTCTGTCAACTTCTTAATAGATACAAAACAAACAAAGTTTCTATTTCACCCTTTTCATTAAAACTTTGGCGGCAGTGGGGAATAAGGATAGTAAGAGATCCGTTCTCATAATCTATTCTTGGAATGGGTAACTTTCGTATGAAGACTATTTATTTTGGCTATCCAAACCATCGTTTGGTTCTTTGGATTTTGGAACGAAGTTCCTTATCGCGCGTTGCGAAAGGGGGCTAGACGGAAAAAATTAAGACCAAAAGTTGGAACGACACTTTTTGCTATACCTAGTTGTAAGCCGTGCGGCGTGCGCGTGTTTCTCTGTCTGTCTCTCTCTCTCTCTCTTATAGAAAGCAAGCCAGTTATACTCGTTCCATCCGGGTGTCCCTTGACACCTTTCAAGTTTTTTTTTTCAGAAAATTCTCAGTTGGAGTTTGGAACTATGCCAGGTATAAGGTAACAGGCTCGCCCTTTCACATAATCTGCCTATAATGTTCCCACTGCTGGGACACAGGCCTCTTCTCTGTAAGAGGGACTGGGCCGTAACCACGCGGGCCCAGTACGGGTTGGAAGTCACATGTCTTCGTAATTTTGGTTCTTGGACATGCCAATTTCCTCACGATTTTTCCTTCACCGATTTGAGAACAGTGGTGATGAAATAATTTACACAAAGTAAAGCGCCTGTCTGGGTTCGAACCTACGACCGAACCCAGACAGGAACCTACTCGTTGGTTGCGGCCGTTACCGGTCACCACTGCTCTCACGGGCACGGCTCGCCCCTTACATGCGAGTTACTGTAATCCAAATTGTCTCTCCTACAACGATGACACGGTTGGCGCAGGGGTTAAGCGATTGACTGCTGTGCTGTGTGTCGCGGGTTCGATTCCCGCACGGAACAAATATTTGTATGACCTACAAGTAGTTGTTCCGGGTCTGGCTGTTTGTGTATGTGAGTTTAAATGTTTATAAACGCACCCACGATACAGGAGAAATTCCAAGTGTGGGGCAAAGTTAAAAAAAAAAAAATACAGATTACTCAGTGATCTAGCTAGGAGAGCAGCGCTTACCCAACAACTCGTTGTATGTAGATCATGTATTTAATAATGCATACTTTATAATACCCCATGTACAACAAAACATTTAGGTATGTGCCTAAATATTAAAATTGGAAGTTCACGCATGGCCCCTAAATGCATTTAGCAATTTCTGGTGCAAGCGTTCCTGAATCTGAGTTCCCTGCCAGCATAGTGTTGTGCCACAATAGTCCTCATTCGGCTGTCAATCGACTGTCAACTACCGACGGACGACGTGCAATACGCTATTATTGGTCGCGCTACTTCCTCAGATTGGCCTACATTGTGGGGTCTACTACGGTGGAATGGAACTCGATAGGCTCTGAGAAAGTTTCTGGTTAACTTGTAATTAGCGAATGTAAGTCCGAGGCTATTGTTTTTTGTATTGTCTAAGATATCACATAGCCACAACTACGCATTCTGAACATTAATTGCACAAAAATAATTGCTGGGAAATAACTTTTATTTTTAACCGACTTCTAAAACAGGAGGAGGTTCTCAATTGGGATGCTTGTATTTTTTTTATGTTCGTTCGCGCATTACTCCGTCGCTTGCCAACCGATTTGAAAAATATTTTTTTTGTTGGAAAGGGTATACTTCCCAAATGGTCCCACAGAAATTTCATCAAAAATGGTTCAGAAGTTTGGTTTTTATTAAACCAAAATTACTGGCAAAAATTACAACTTAAAAGTGAAAAATAAAAACTTTTTTGCAAAAAAAGACAACCGACTTCCAAAAACGACACTACAAAGAGAAAAATAACTTTAATTTCGGAAGTCGGTGGCAAACAACGAAAATGCGAACCCAACGGCACCGACTTCCGAAATTAAAGTTATTTTTCACTTTGTAGTGTCGTTTTTGGAAGTCGGTTGTTTTTTTTCCAAAAAATGTTTTTTTGGTGTAAAACTTTGCTGTTTACAGTAGTGCGCAATGTAACACACGCAAAATATTGTGCTTATGGGTGGATGCAACGGTACAGGGGTCGTTGGGGTATTCAAAGTTGCGTTATAACATTTTTCTTGTTTTCTTAAAACAACGTCACTAAAAGTTGGAATTTTGACCTTCAATACATGAAGTTAGACCCCATAACGTCGAAATTTTAAATCGGTTTTAAAAAAAAATCTTCTGTTTCATAGAAAAGTGCAATACCTACGCGGTCAAAATCTATGGAAAAGCAATATTTTTTTTTAATAACCGACGAAAAATTTCGACGCTATGGGGTCTAAACTCATGTGCTGAATCCATGGTTACAGTTTGCGCGTCGATGTCCCTGCCACTCTGTATAATTTCGGTTGGGTAGAAGTGGGGAAAATGGTAGTATTTTTTAGCTATGTCACTATTAACTTGTAATAGTTTGGGAAATAGGTTGAGAGCCCAAGAGCGAAGAGTAATTAACGCCGCCGAAGTACACTCTTTTTTCTTGTGAAACTCCTTATGGATACCCTTCTCTACGTCTGTGAAAATCAGTATTTTTTGTTCATCTACCGACTAAAAACTAAGGTTAAAAATTAAGGTTGCCTGGAAGAGATCGCAGTAATGCGATAAGGCCGCCCATTGTATATTTTGTAGTGTTTCATGTATTTTTTACGCTACGTATTTTTGTGGTGTACAATAAAGTATAAATAAATAAAAAACATCTTTACAGATTAAGGTGGTGAGTTTCTGCTGAAAACTAACGGCAATAACGTAGTATAGTATAGTTTCCTTGATGATAATAATAAAGTAGTTTTGCTTAGCTTAACAATAATAATCCGTGCACATTAAGTGCCCTCCAAAAGTTAGTTGACATTTTTCCATATCAGCTGTGTTGCCACATTATGATTTAAAATTAAAAAATAATTAGGTACTCCTAAGGGATTACTAGTTTATTTATTTTATGATAAGTCAAAGGTATTTAAATTAGTCAATAATAACATTATGGCAGTTCAAATATGAGGATCAGTAGAATATTAAATCATAATTTTAAGAACAATGTTACTAACAAGTAGGCCTAATTCTCATAAATAAACAAATATTGAATTGAATTTAATAATGTGGTGTCCACAGCTGAAGTTGAAAAACTAACTTTTGGAGGCCACTGTAGGGTAAGTAGAGACCATAGTCCTTTCATAGTTCTATGTAACCATTTCAAATTGCCCCCAATTTTATTTTGTCAAAATATTTGTTTCCATATTCTGCAGTAGTCTTGAACTAACCGGAGGTTATCCTTGGGTGCACTTGTATAGTACAAACAGGGCTAATCGCCGGTCGGTGTCTAATTTAATTTACAATGGTCTAACTAAGGGGACTCTGTGAGTTGGCTTCGGCCCCTCGTACACTTTCCAAAGGTGTGGGAATCCCATGGTCCCGAATTATATAAACACAATAATTAAGCAAAAGTTTTCGATACTTAAAAACGAGTAAAAAGTGACAAATCCTAGTAAATCCTCCCATTTGACATGACGTTCGATCATCGGTAACATACCACAATGTCGCGATGCGCCATTTTGATTTATCGCTCTAGGCTTTTGGCTAACGAGGTTAGAGAACAATAGACTGTCGGCGATTTATCATGCGAAGTCAACCGTATATTAATTGATTGTTTAAATTTGTCTATAAATGCATGACTATTATAAAGACCACGTGAATTGAGAGTTTTGTAGCTAACATCATCTGCCTAGCCTTTTCCCAACTATGTTAGGGTTAGGTAGGCTTCCAGTCTAACCGGATGCAGCAGAATACCAGAATTTTACATGGAGCGACTGCCTTTCAGACCTCCACAACCCAGTTACTGGGTAATACGATAGGTACCCCTTGGTAAGACTGGTTGTCAGACTTTCGGGCTTAATTTAGACAACCGTATCATAATAACCGTATCATATAATTATTCCTGTAAAAGATTACTATTTTTTCTTTCAAAATACTCCAATAACTCAACATCATTTGACCCAGGGGATCGTTAAAGCTATCAATTTTCATGTCATTTGTCGTTCGGCACCGACCCGGAAATTGATCCCGGCTGAAATTGTGCCCGGCTGAATTCGTAACACCGTTATTCGGCATTGATATTTGATGCGCTCGCTGTCGTTCAATTATGAAAATATTTGCTACAGGGGTATATTATTACCCGGAACATGGGGAGTCCGGTATGGAATTTCCCAATTTGTTTTCAATGAAAACGTAAACTATTTTTCTGCATTCTGTATTGGTTTATCGATAATAAAAGAAAAACAGTCAGGTATAAATTGGGTGCGTTGTACTTAAATAAAAGCTGTTTTTACACGACTGCCCAAAAAGAGCAAATAAAATTGTCAATGGAGTCGGGGGACCATTCTGTGGAACACTTTTTAATCTAAGAGGTCCCCCGAATGCAATGACAATTTTATTTATCTGTTAAGTCAGGTAATACAACTTGTTTTTTACTTTTTAGTCTGTTTTTTGGCAGGGCAGTCATGTTATAATTTTTTTTTAATTATTTATTTTTATTAGAGTTAGCTAATTAAATACGCAGTGGCAGTGCCAGTGGAAGCGACTTACGAGTGGTATGTCATAGGTTCAAACTCTGTCAGGCGCTTTCATCATCATCATTTTCATCATCCTATAGTATATAGTCCACTGCTGGATATAGGCCTGTCCTATTGTACGTCATTCAACTGATTTTGGCTTTACTTTGTGTAATTATTTCATCACTTCTGCTCTCAAAACGGTGAAGGAAAAATCGAGAGGAAACCGGCTTATCCTAGAACCAAAAACAGGCCGGGCCAGGGACTTAAGACTATTGGGTGGTCACGAGCGCGTTTTTCCGCAGCCTTTTTATTTTCAATGCTCTGCTTAGCGCCGAGAGTTGAAAATTCAACAGTGTTGTGTTTGACGCGCTGAGATACGCTCTGTTGGATTCTCAATGCTCGGCTCAACACCGAAAGTTGAATATCCAATGCGCGATAAAATCCCGCTGCGCTATTTTTACGTCCGCGCGAACGTGGGCTAACAACTCATCATCACCTGCCTAGCCTTTTCCCAACTATGTTGAGGTCGGCTTCCAGTCTAACCAGATGCAGCTGAATACCAGTATTTTACATAGAGCGACTGCTTATCTGACCTACACAAACCAGCCGGTCGATTCTGTAAAAATCTCACCGTGAAAACTCAAGTGAAGTGAGCTTGATGTGAGTTGTCAGTAGTGTCAATCCCTAGCATTATTTGGAATGACAGCTCACTCCACGCTCACTTCACCTAAGTTTTCACGGTGAGATGGTTACAGAATCGCACTACAGTTACTGGGTAATACGATTCCCCTTGGTAAGACTGATTGTCAACTTCCGGGCTTCTGACGACCCGTAACGACTGTCAAAGATCCACGAATGACAGCCTGGAGCAACGGCTTAACGTGCTTTTCGACGCACGGCACGGAACGGTGGGCTAACAACTATTCTAGCAAAATAATTATAACCCAAATTAATATCAAGATAGGTAATATACTTCGCACAAAGCAATATAATCTAATATCTAATTAGCACAGTAGTTTCCACACAGCACACACAGCTACACACATAATATACTACACAATGCAGGAACCAATTACGTAGTACATCCCAAATCCCGGTATTAACCTATAGGGGGATGTTTCGTACGCTCTCTACGATCCCATATTACAGGTTGTAGGATGCAAGATTGTATATTTATTGGTTGTTTTATTAAGAATATTGCTGTTATAGGGGCATTGAAATAAGGTACTGTATAGGAAAAGTTACTGAAATAATATTTCAGAATAAAGAAGTAGATAACTGGGATTTTTTTTAACTATCATTTTAACATTGTTTTTCTTTACTGATTTATTTTATGGATATAATATATATATCAGCATGTGTTTAGGGGCTCGTGGCTGACTCATAACAGCCGCACGGGTCGATCAAAGGTTAGGCTGCGCTTGCCGCGGTCGGTTCGGGGATGGGTGACCATCCATTACTTATTGAGACCCCTACGTGCATCGAAAAGCACGTTACATTCGTCAGAGGTCTAAGCTGCCCATTGTGAATTTTGTAGCTAGTGATAAATGTATTTTTTTTTACTTTACCAATCTTACCAAGGGGTATCGTATTACCCAGTAACTGGGTTATGGAGGTCAGATAGGCAATCGCTCCATGTAAAATACTGGTATTCAGCTGAATCCGGTTAGACTGGAAGCCAACCCCAACATGGTTGGGAAAAGGCTAGGCAGATGATAAAGCTATTTGATTATTACAGTACAATAAACATAACGTTACATACCTAATCAGTCTATAATGTTCCCACTGCTGGGACACAGGCCGTCTCTCTTCGAGAGCGAGTGGGCTATAATCTACCACGCGGGCCCAGTGCGGGTTGGTAGATGTCACATGTCTTCGAATTTTTGGTTCCAAGACATGCCGGTTTCCTCACCGTTTTGAAAGCAGTGGTGATGAAATTATTTACACAAAGTAAATCGTCTGCCTGGATTCGAACCAACGACCTCAACCCGTAAGGGCGCTTTTCCTGTCATGAGTATTATCGCCCGCGTGCGGATCCTGTCCGCGTGCGGGTGATTACACGCTCCTGGCCACACGCAGGACAAAGATTGCGTTTGTTGCTGCAGTGTCGTGCGTGTCGCCAGTGACTAAACTCGTGCACAAAGATGAACGTACTCCATGCGTGCGACCCGCGTAACAGTAAAAATAACACTGAAGGCAGAAGAACGCCGCCCGCATACGGTTGGCAAGCACCATTCCGCGTTCCGCGCGCGTGCTACCCCCATGATAGGAAAAACATGTTTGAAATGGTAGGTTGCGGACAGCCTGCATGCGGACGAAATCCGCGCGCGGGTGAAAATACGCATGACAGGAAAAGCACCCTAACTCGGGACCGAAACCACTAGGCAAGAAACATAACATTTGTTAGAAATACCTCAAATCACATCACCCTAACACCCATCTTCCAAGAGGAACTATGTTTGCTAACTAATTATAGAGAATTAATTTCGATACATCTGGGATTAATCTCTGCTGGCGGAGGATTAGATCTGTACCGATTGTTAACGTTCAGGGATTAGAAGCAGGGCTGGGACATGCAATCAAACATGTGGCTGTTTTGACTTCAGTTTGGAAGGTCAAAAGATTATGACATAAAGTGGCCTCCAAATATTAGTTGACATTTTCCACTTCAGCTTTGCCAGACCACATTATGGTTTAAAATTCTAATGATCCAAATGTTAGAACTGAAGAACAATTCCCGTTATTAAAACCGTTCAAAATCTAGTAGCAATCTCATCTCAGCGACAATCAATGTCAAAAACTTGTCAAACATGTAGGGAAATTAGAGGCATTTTTGATAGATTGAGACTGAGATCAGACTGTGAACGTTTTTATAATTATGAGAATTACTCTTCTGCTTATAACCTTTGATACATCATAAAAATAATCAAGTAATTATACCCAGTCCATTTGTCAAAAAAACTGTTAACCTAATTTAGGTTAACCGTTTTTTGACAGCTGTCTTAGAACGTACATATTCCGGATTACGTAAAAGTTAAATTAAAAAGGTGTAATAAAATAAACTGCCTTATCTTATTGAATTATCTTATTTATGGCTTCTTACAGACATTATAATACCGTACGTGTATCAATCAATGTATTGGGTGTGGGTAGCGGGATCGTCCGAAAGGGTTACCGCTGCCCTGGAACATAAAGGGCTAAGGAAGGAACACGGGTGGGTTTCAGTCAGAGTCTGACACTCCCTTCTGCTCCATCCAGAGCGGGAGGAGTCATTTGATGATTTCGCATCCTGAAAAAAAAATGTATTGTGTGTTGCTGCAATCACTAGTTCCATCTGTCAAAAAACGGTTTACCTAATGGACAGGCAGTACCTGCTTATTTTAAATCTTATAGTAGCATCACGTATCATCAAATATTATAGTAGCATAGACGGCACGGTTGGCGCAGTGGTTAAGCGATTGACTGCTGCGCTGCGTGTCGCGGGTTCGATTCCCGCACAGAACAAATATTTGTAAGTCCTACATGTATTTGTTCTGAGTCTGGGTGTTTTTCTATCTATAATATTTATGTATTTACAAAAAAAAAATGTATATAAGTAGTTTATCAGCCATCTTGTTACCATAACACAAGCATTAGGTTGCTTAGCTTGGGACTAGATGGCGCTGTGTGAAATGTCCAGGGATATTATTATTATTATCACAACTAAAGTGGAAAAATGTCAACTAACTTTCAATTAAATTCAGTTAATCTTTATGGCATCCATAATGTACAGACGCCAGCACATCAAGTTACTACAATCTGTCAAATTTCTTTAATAGATTTTCAACTTTATCGCTAAAGTTTTAAGGTTCAAAGTAGATTGGGAAAATTTGACAGTTTCGGGTAGCTTGACCTGCTGGCGTCTGTACATATACAGGTGGTAAGTATAAATCAATTATGGACCCTGTCGGGACAGCAACATTTTAAATAAGTAGGAGAGAGGAAGAGCGCGTTTTTGGTTTTCCGTTTAATTAAATATTTATTTGTATGCCCTTTCTATCTGTTTTTTGTTTTCTTTTGGAGGCTACTTTACCTAATGTGCGCTTTTATGATTTCTAACGTGACGATATTGTCGTGGAGGACCACGTCAGCATTACAATAACATAGGGAACTAAAATGAATGGAAATATAGTAAGACGTTTTTAATTTCCGTCCACGATAACGTTACACGTATGTTTACACATTGAGTGGTGTACCAGACTAGAGGAGTGACGTCCCGACTTACGAGTTGTAAGTCATGAGCTCGAACCCAGACAGCGCTTTACATTGTGTAGATAATTTAGTTACCACAGAAGGTAATACGGTGACGGAAAACATCGTGAAGAAACCAGCATGTCCTAGAACCAAAAATTCGAAGAGATGCGACATCTCGTATAACTCCGCACGTGGCCCGCGTTTTGGATTACGGCCCACTCCTCACCGAGAGGAGGCCTGTGTCCCAACTTTGGAAACATTATAGGCTGATGAAACCTACTATTTGTAAGTCGGAGTCGTAACCACTGCTCCTGGCGAGTCATCATACAAAAAAGCAATAAGTATTCTTCGATTCTTTGAACACATAACCCTACAAATACAAATGACAATTCTTTCTTGGCAGTAAAAGAAATTCTTATTTGATTGATACAATTTCACTTGCCAATATACGTTGGCGAAATATTCCTAGAAAATCTATTGTCACATTGTCATAGGAATGTGCAGTTCCATTGAAGAGAGGACTCATTAAAATAGTTGTTGGATGCCAACTATTCGCGAACATGACTCGATATGAGAGAGCTTTGCTATCGTATAACCAGCATATTTTGGCATGCGGTACAATAGAAAATGTAATAAGTCGGATTCGCACAAGAAGAGTTCCGTACCACCATACAATTCCTACATATTTAACACTACATATTAAAAAAAAAGTGTTAAGGCGGGGGACCCCCGGCCGAAACAAAGTTCAAAATAAAAACCAAGTTGACGGCGCCATCTTGAATTTTCATTCTGACGTCACTATTGACTGCAGCGCCCTCGAAAACCATGAAAACACTCTCGTTCTCTCCGACTCTTGTTAGCAATCAATATAACAATAAAAAGTCACAAGGAGGGGGCATAATACTTTTTCGTTACGTGACGATTTCTTTACTCCTACCACAAGCTCCGTTAAAGAACTTCGTTCAAAAAATTAAAGGAGGACTCCTTTTTATTACAACATGAATGACAGCGTGACGGTTGGAAGAAGAAAACGTGTTGCGCCGACCACAAGTAACATGGGATAAGGGCAGGAAGATGATGATGATGATGATTCGACGAGTTTTTAGCTGACCTCGCATTGTATAGTTTTTTCATACAAAGAGAAGTCAGCTTATACTGGAAAAATATCTATAGCTTGATATATCGTCGTGTGTACCTGAGGCGTCTACTAGTTGTCTTATTTACTTGGTTAACCAGTATTTTCATAGAGGGGCTAGTGGCTAAGTAATAACAGCCGCACGAGTCGATCGATCAGGTTAAGCTACGCTTGCCGCGGTTGGTCCGTGGATGAGTGACCATCTTCACCCCTCCGTGCCTCGGCAAGCACGTCAAGCTGTTGGTCCCGACTGTCCTTCGTAGATATTTGACAGTCGTTATGGGTCGTCAGTAGCCTGAAAGTCTGACAACCAGTCTTACCAAGGGGTATCGTATTACCCAGTAACTGAGTTGTGGAGGTCAGATAGGCAGTCGCTCCATGTCAAATACTGGTATTCAGCTGCATCCGGTTAGACTGGAAGGCGACCCCAACATAATGGGAAAAGGTTAGGCAGATGATGAACTAGTAAGTTCATAGTTTATTTGCACTTACCACTACAAACAGCGAAATAATGGAGTTTCAGATTATACTGGTTAATGTTTTGTTGCAGTAGTCAATAGAGTATTATGACTAGTCAGAGAACTAATGACAAAGGAATTTACCGACGTTATTGGCATTGTGTAAGTCTGAATCAACTGTCATTTCACAATATTATGCAAGTTTATGTTAGTACTAACTTCTGCCCGCGACTTCGTCCGCGTGAAAATTTCTTGCTCCGCGACCCATCGCATCGCATCGCATCGCCTGCCCACGCTATTACTTCATTTTCGCTAAGCGTTTCTTCTGACTTAATTTCTTGTTGCTCGGCTCCTAAGGTTTCTAGCGTGATGTTAAATAGCCTTCCTCAAGAATTGGACATAAAGTAAGAATTTTTCAAAACCGACTGGTAGTTCCTGAGATTAGCGCGTTCAAACAAACAAAACGCACACTCACGCGAATAATTCGTTGAACTAGTTTTGGACTGGCGAAAATAACCCGTAATTTAAATAATTTAGGGCTTAATTTACTCTATCATTTAGGGCTTTGGTCGTGCCCTTAGCATCTACAAAATAAAATAATATTTATAATTATTATACATTGCAACCTCGATATAACAAATCGGAAGGGAACAAGTAAATATTCGTTATATCAAGTAATTCGTTATACTGAGGTTTATTATTTATTTATTTATTTATCTACTTACAGTTACCATTACAGGATATAACCCAATGCGGTAAATGCGCTTATCCTAACTTAAACTATACTAACACCTATAACTTATTATAAAATAATAATGCATTCCTTGTGAATTCACTCAGAGAACAACAGAATAAGTCCGAATTATATTAAGGTTAGGTTGGTCTAAGAGGTAAAAACGTGTTGAAATTTGTCGCGACTGAATCACATACTATTGGGAGCGTTATATAAAGGTTTTGGGCTAACAAAATTCGTTAATTAGAGGTTTACACTTTTTTTTTACAGTTGAAAATTCGTTATAAAGAGGTTGTTCGCAAAAAATCTTCGCAATTTAAAGGTATATTTTACATTTACTCTTATTGACAATTCAAGGGGATTACGAAGAATTCGTTTGTAACGGCTAGGGCTTTGCAGGTAGGCTGCGCAGGCCGCTATCGAATTAGGATAGATAAAAGACAACATTAACATTCAAAGGTTTAATTAATATATATACATTAACAGACTAGGTCGCGGGTAAGGACACACTATCGTTCTGAGCTCGAGCACACGGTTATAACTATGAGGGTACCGTCCTTAGGTCTCCGGGGTGTAAGCGTGGCGCAGCACAGCCACGCGCGCAACGCGCAGGAAGTAGGCCACGTGTGTGGTGACGCCGGCACAGCCGCGGCGCGTCAGGACGCCGGTAGCGCTCGGTAGGAATGCGGGCTCAATCCAGTAAGCCACGCATGCAGGGCACAGTCAGCCACGTGTGCAGCGTGCAGTAGGCAACGCTTATTAGGTATACCCGGATGCGGCGTGCAGATCGGCGACGCATGGGGTGCGCAGTTGGTGAGCTGCCCTGTCCTCAGCCCGGACGTAAAATCCTGGACGTAGAACCCTGGAAGGTGCGATAGGGTGCGCAGGTTACCATGATGCAAAAGCAGCAAGCCACGTGCGATGTGTTCAGCCTCATTCCCTCTTCCCCGACCAAGGACGGCGTAAGGAGCATGGATAGATGGAAGCTCAACACATCGCAGCGGTTTACAGGCAAATAGTTTGTAAGGACAGCGTGGCACAATGACAGATGTAACAAGAGGTTATGTATGCAACAAGCGAGCATAAAACACAAGATAAACAATAATCCTAGCAGATGGCTCGCTATTTAGCTTCTAATACACTGTGAGGCACTGCACAGCCCGGATGCAGCAGCAATACGTACATATTACAGTCTCCCACACACTGGACAATCATGGACCGCGTGGACGTCATTGACAACCGCGCAATTAATTACAACATTGGTAGATAGATATTTACAAGGGTCATCCAGTGCTGTGGGTACAGTATAATTACCAAATTAATGAGGAACTCACCCTAGATGTGGGGTACCAGTATCTTGAGGACCAGGGAATCACTCCTGCTTGGTGAGCAAGCGGATGTTAAAATGACAGAGTGTTTCTAGTAAATTAGTGTTGTGCCATGATTCTAGTGATGTGACTTACAACTTACTAATTGAGAAATGTTTAGCGTCAGTCGACTATTTCCCGTTGAGACCCTCACAACGCTACAGTACCCCGGCTACAGAGAGAGGATTTTACCTGTATAAAATACGCTAGAACTACCACTTCCTACTTGCTGTCTAATCCCTAGCACAAGTCTGAATTCAGTCCATTCTCAGCAAAGACCGAAACCATACTCAACAGCCATGAGTGAAACTAGTCAGTCCTAGTTCACTCAAGATTTCCAGACAGCAAGCCTAGAAATACACAAGTTTATGAGCAAGTGTACCTCAGCCAGTAGTATTCTAATAGTAGCTAGTACCAGTATGTATAGTAGTATTTCAATATGTAGCAGACATGTAGTGTAGTAGATATTCAGATTTTAACCAGTATTAGGTATTTATAGGTAGGTGAGTTCAGTGTGTACTTGTAGGTGTGTAGTTTGGTATGTATGTAAGGTGTTTTTTTTTTTTTTTTGTAATTTAGGTAACAATTAGACTAGCACAAAATTTTTAAGGGTAGTTATAGTAGTGACCTGCTCTGCAATAAAAGTAAACATCCCTTGAGATCCACAGCATTCCCTACAATAGCGCCAGTGATCCTTAGTTATTAATGTAGTAGTAGTACATGTCGAGTTATATTTTAGTTTATTTTATGTTGTAGATGTAGTATTTTGTTTTGTGTATTAAGTTAGTTTCAATATCATTAGATAATATCACAGTTAATAGAATATTAGCTTAGCAATAGATCAGATATCAGTAAGCACAAGTTACTGGTGTAGTTTCAACCTATGTCCCAATAGTATAATGCACACACAAGACTAGAGATTAGTCCGGAGTACACAGTAGCCAGCACATAGCTGTAATTCTATATCACCCTAGACTGCATAGGTATACCAACAATTACATAGACAGTTACATAGATAGATACATTTGGTTTTAGGCTTATTTAATGAGTAACCAACCGCTCCTGCAAGGGCTTATTTATAGAGTTGCAACCGCTCTTTAGAATATATATATGAAATAGATAGATAATTTGGTTTAGGCTTGCTTAAGGAGTCACCAGCCGCTCCTGCATGGGCTTATTTTAAGAGTTGCAATCCGCTCCGTATGATATAATAGATAGTAGATATATATATTGGATTGCTTAGGTTACCAATGGTTTAGGGCCAATTGATAAGGCATAAACAGTGATCAATGTGGTAGAACATTATGATCATTACAACTATGGCTGTAGGGGCCAGTAGTTAGAGAAGGTTGGTGATGAATGGGGTAGGACCATTATCAGTTTCACAACTGTGGCTGTAGAGGCCAATAGTCATGGTAGGAGTAACAGATAGATGGGGTAGGGCCATCATCCTTTAAGACCATTTGGTTTTACCAAATAGTTGCTGTTTAGATAAGTATGATAATTGTTGGTTGTATGTAGACACAGTAGGTAGTAACAGTGGGTGAGTGTAGTTAGTTTTGGTAGTTTGTGGGGTAGGTTGTGTATTTAGATATGGCTGACCTTATTTTTTTTTATTTATTAGGTTAGTTAGTAGTCAATTTCTTTATAGTATTTATAGTTAGTTAGAGATAGTTTTTATTTGTTTTTATTAGTGTCCTTAATGTTAATAGTCAATAGAATAACTTTGGTTGGTACCTGTAATAGTGGTATAACATATTACATATCACAGGTAGATCAGCCATACCTATAGTGTATTGTTTTAGTTGTTAATTTTGTATGTAGTATTTTTTTCTTTGCATAATAGTTATTTTGATTAGTATATTGCAATTTTAATAGTCTATTGTAATTTTAGTTTATTGCATTTAATTATTTAATGAAATATAGTATTGATTTTAGTTTATTGATTTTATTAATTATAGTTTTACTTTTATATACTAGTAGTTGATTGATCTAATTTTAGTTAGATAATAATACTAGTTAGCAATTTTGTTTAAGTATTAGATAGGTTTATTAATAGTGATAGCTGTCTTTTAGTCTTTTATTTTGGCCACCATAGTTTTATTATATGTCAGAGTGGTGTAAAAAGTTTATTATTAGGAATGTTAAAGTTAGGTTAGATTATTATTTATGTCATCTCAGTATTATTGTAGTTGTAATTATCATGGATTTAGGTTTATTTTAGTCAGACAGCTATCCATTCCTCATGTAGAAGTCTCAATTTAATCATTTTGAATAATTTGCATTTTACCAATGCCCGCATCAGGTGATTTCCCATTACCGTCAAACGGGGTGAATAGGGATCGCGGGGTGAATAGGGAAAAAATTGGGATTGAAATTATCATGGTAATACCTCAGATAATTGATTAACCACAGCCTATAAAATGGCAAGAATTCAATATAGAATAGTTATTTTTTGAACTGGTAACTTTTATTTGACGTGAAGTTAGAAATAAATTGTCAAAACAGCATTCTGAAGTTTTGTGTTTAAACTACCTGCTATCGAAGTGTCTTTCATTTTAAAAAGTTTCATTGTTTTTGTGGTTGAATTAGTATCATAACGACTTTCTACGTGGTTGGTGTTTATTCTAGAGCCTGTATAACGTAACGTAAGTACAATTGAAAAGTTTTTTAAATCGTATTTTTATAATTTAGTATGAACAAGAATTTATTTACCTCATAAGAGGTTTTTAGGAACGCGTTGGGGGTTTTTAGGTACGACTGGGGGTTCAATAGGGACGCCATATTTAATAAATAGGGACGATGCAGTGTGTCAAGAGACAGTAAAGGGACTATAGGAACAGGGTTGTCACTTGAATTATGAAGACATTAAAAAATACTTGTACCTACTCGCGATGTAATTAAACATTTTTAATTTATAGCTCCCGAGGCAATTAAAATCATGTTAATAGTTTGAAGTTTATGCCTATTTATTTGTATGTGTGCACAGGATTGTGCTACTGTAGCAGCCAAGTTTTGTTACGATAAACGATTTTAGGTACCATTTGCTATTTAGAAGATCGCAAGCTTCTTTCATTATTGGTGATAGGATGTTATAGGGAATTTACAATGTTTGTATAGCATGCTAGCTTGCTATAATTATATTTCATTAATCTTATTTCAGATACCTAACTTTTGATAATGCCGCGTACATATAAACCAAGTCGAGAAAAAAATTATAAAAAATATGAAGAGCTACTCATAGAACAGGCCCTAAATGAATACAACAGCTCTAACATGTCGTTAATACAGATTGCACAAAAATACAATGTCTCTAAATCAGTCCTTCATAGGCACAATACTTTTATCATGAAGAAGCAAGGTGGCCAAACTGCTTTATCACCCGATGCAGAAGAATATCTTATACAATATATAAACGTTTGTTCTGAATGGGGATACCCCCTTGAAATAATAGACTTCAGATTATTAATAAAGGGGTACTTGGACAATTTAGGAGTCGAAATAAAAAGATTCAAAAACAATATGCCTGGTCCCGACTACGTAAAATGCTTTTTGAAACGACACAAAAGTCAAATTACCACTCGACTGAGCCAAAATATAAAACGATCGAGAGCAGCAGTCTGCCCAGAGGTAATAGAAGCATATTTTGATGAGTTAGAAGTGTCATTACAGGGAATTCCTTCATGCAATATTGTCAACTATGACGAGACCAATTTGGTGGATGATCCAGGAAGAAAAAGGATTCTAGCAAAACGGAGTGTTAAATATCCAGAGCGAATAATGAATCACACGAAAGGTTCAACCTCCATTATGATGGCTGCTGCTGCAAATGGGACTTTATTACCACCGTATGTGGTATATAAGGCACAACATGTATACGACACATGGAGACAAAACGGTCCAAAAGATTGTCGTTATAACAGCACTAGTTCTGGCTGGTTCGATGGAATAACTTTTGAAGACTGGGTGAGAACCATTGCTTTCAAATATTTTGAAGATAAATCTGATACAAAAATTCTTATAGGCGATAATCTCGCCTCTCATCTTTCAATAGAAATAATAAGCGAGTGTGAAAAACGTAATATTCGGTTTATTTTTTTACCGGCAAACTCGACCCACCTTACGCAACCTTTAGACGTGGCTTTTTTCAGACCTCTGAAGAGTGCTTGGCGGCACATTCTCTACAATTGGAAAAAGACCGATGGGAGAGTGCAGGCTACTATACCCAAAAATATATTTCCGTCGCTTCTTAAAAAGCTTATGAAAGCAATAGAATGCAATGTACATAAAAATGTAATAGCTGGGTTCGAAAAGTGCGGCATAAGTCCGATAAATAGAAAAAAAGTTTTAGATAGACTGCCAAGTGCAAATCTAGAAGCTAGAAATGAAAACTATAAAGAAGTTATTGATCAAACGGTTCTATCCATGCTCAAAGAAATGAGGTACGGCACAAGTAGCGTCAAAAAATCAAACAAAAAAAAGAAAATAGATGTTATTCCAGGAAGAAGCGTAGAAAATATTATTTCGACAGAAGAATCAGAAGACCTTGACGAGACAAAAGAATTAAGTGATGATGAGAGTAATACGGAAGAGATTCAAGATAACAATTTAAATATATTTAATTTAAACATGCTGGAAGAACCTGGCCCCAGCAAAGGCAAAAAAGGTAACAGTAAGTTTACAAAGAAGGAAAATAAAATTCCACAAAAAGCATGTAGGAACCAAAAGGATAAAAGTAATCTTACACATAATAAATTTGACACAGAAGCTGAAAACCAATCAGGTAAAACTTCGGGAAAAAAAACCAACAATCCATCGCTTGTGAAAAAAACTAAAATACTGTCAGAAAAAGTGTTGCTTGTAAAAAAAGCTGAAATAGACACAGATGATATGAAAACAGATAATGAAGTAGATATAATTAACGACAGCACCAAACTTAACGTGCCCTCTGAAACTGAGAAGTCAGAACCGATATTCAAGAAGCCTTTTACTCCACTGCCAAACAATAAGAATCAGTTAGTTGCTTACAACTTTGAAGAAAGTGATTATACTATGGATTATAATAATCTAGATATAAATGCACTACCTGTAGTTTTCGATAACTTTTTTACTGTTAACGAAGAAATTGAATTACCTTCCTTTGCAACAGCATCAATGGAGGCGGAGGAGATAGAAGTGAAAGCGAACAAAGAAAACGTAAACATGAAAAAGAGACAAATAAAAAAGGAATCTGACTCTCCTAATAAAAAAATTAAAATAATATCAGAGGAAATTGTAACTAATAATAAGCCGAAGATTAAAATAAATAAATTGCACAAAATAAGCTTATCTGATAGTATTGTAAGGAAACAACCAAAGTTTTATAGAAATGAAACAGAAATATTACATGATCTCATGAATGATAATTTATAATTATGTATATTATGTTCTACGATACTTGAGTAAAGTATAACATTTTAAAGTTTTTTTTAAATTGTTGATTGGTTTTTTGTTGTTTGTATAATTATTTCTTTATTAAAAGAGGCTGTTTTTAGTTTGACCAGTATTCTGATTTTTATACATATAACCTTATATGTATAAAAATCAGAATACTGGTAAAAGGTTTTTTAGATAAAAATTGTGATTTTGAGACTTATTTACGTTGTATTAAGAATATTTATTTTAATAAAGTATATGTTCATAAAATACTAGTTTTGTTCACCTTCCCTAAACCATACATTTAGGTACTTACTTTAATTCATTCTTGACACTGAATACATGATCCTTCAACTCATCTTGGCGCACGGCGTAGGTAATGTGTGCCCCACACAAAACACACGCACCAAAATGCGTTAAAGAATTTTGTACTTGCTTAAATAATTTTACTAACAAAATTGTGACAGCCCTAACGGTTTTTCCCTATAATGCCCATCCCCGTCCCTATTGACCCCATATTGTGTTTGAATAGGGACGACCTATAATTTAAAGAAATAATTAAAACTGGATGGTTTTCATGATTTAGTGTAAATTTCTTAAGAATATTCAGAACGCGACTCAAGTTTTAATACCAAAAACAATACAATATTTTCAGGGATAACTGGTGAAAAATGTGTTCAAAGTTCAATTCTGTGCCTATTCACCCCGTTTGACGGTATGTACATAGTTATCAGTTTACACATTGTAGTAACATTAGGTTTAAACTGCAAGAAACTTATAAACTATACCGCTACGATAGTTAAGGCTTTGCAGGAGCTCAGTCAGATAGTGTGTTAGGTTTGGTAGGCTAGTAAAAGTTGGGCGCCACTGTAACGGCTAGGGCTTTGCAGGTAGGCTGCGCAGGCCGCTATCGAATTAGGATAGATAAAAGACAACATTAACATTCAAAGGTTTAATTAATATATATACATTAACAGACTAGGTCGCGGGTAAGGACACACTATCGTTCTGAGCTCGAGCACACGGTTATAACTATGAGGGTACCGTCCTTAGGTCTCCGGGGTGTAAGCGTGGCGCAGCACAGCCACGCGCGCAACGCGCAGGAAGTAGGCCACGTGTGTGGTGACGCCGGCACAGCCGCGGCGCGTCAGGACGCCGGTAGCGCTCGGTAGGAATGCGGGCTCAATCCAGTAAGCCACGCATGCAGGGCACAGTCAGCCACGTGTGCAGCGTGCAGTAGGCAACGCTTATTAGGTATACCCGGATGCGGCGTGCAGATCGGCGACGCATGGGGTGCGCAGTTGGTGAGCTGCCCTGTCCTCAGCCCGGACGTAAAATCCTGGACGTAGAACCCTGGAAGGTGCGATAGGGTGCGCAGGTTACCATGATGCAAAAGCAGCAAGCCACGTGCGATGTGTTCAGCCTCATTCCCTCTTCCCCGACCAAGGACGGCGTAAGGAGCATGGATAGATGGAAGCTCAACACATCGCAGCGGTTTACAGGCAAATAGTTTGTAAGGACAGCGTGGCACAATGACAGATGTAACAAGAGGTTATGTATGCAACAAGCGAGCATAAAACACAAGATAAACAATAATCCTAGCAGATGGCTCGCTATTTAGCTTCTAATACACTGTGAGGCACTGCACAGCCCGGATGCAGCAGCAATACGTACATATTACAGTCTCCCACACACTGGACAATCATGGACCGCGTGGACGTCATTGACAACCGCGCAATTAATTACAACATTGGTAGATAGATATTTACAAGGGTCATCCAGTGCTGTGGGTACAGTATAATTACCAAATTAATGAGGAACTCACCCTAGATGTGGGGTACCAGTATCTTGAGGACCAGGGAATCACTCCTGCTTGGTGAGCAAGCGGATGTTAAAATGACAGAGTGTTTCTAGTAAATTAGTGTTGTGCCATGATTCTAGTGATGTGACTTACAACTTACTAATTGAGAAATGTTTAGCGTCAGTCGACTATTTCCCGTTGAGACCCTCACAACGCTACACGTTAAAGCGAGGAATTCGTTATATTGAGGTACGGACGCCAGCAGGTCAACCTACCCGAAACTGTCAAATTTTCCCAATCAACATTGAACCTAATACCTTAGCAATAAAGTCGAAAATCTATTAAAGAAATCTGACAGATTGTAGTAGCTTGATGTGCTGGCGTCTGTACGTTATATTAAGGTTGCACTGTATTAAGATTGTTTTCACAATACATAAACATCACACCTGCATTACCTGAAGGAATAGGTGTTTTCATCAGTTGTTTCATCTCATGGGACGTGTGTGCAAAGATATATCCATATTTACGACACGGTTGGCACAGTGGTCAAGCGACTGCTGCGCTGCGTGTCACGGGTTCGATTCTTTGTATGACCTACAAGTAGTGGTTCCGGGTCTGGCTGTTTGTGTATGTGAGTTAAAAGGTTTGTAAACGCACCCACGACACAGGAGATATTCCTAGTGTACGGCAAATTTTAAAAAAAAAGTTCCTATTAATACGAACCGAGAATTTATAAACGAAAAAAACCCATTTTATCATCGCCAACACGTACTGGCGTTCTGTAGTATCTGACTACCCCCTTGGGAAGAAGTCGTGAGCTTATGTCAACTTGTACTAACATACAAATCTACATAAACAAAAACACACCATACACCCATGAGAATTTTCCACTTCGTCGTAAAACCTCTTCAAAATATTCTAAATGCAGGGAATTCAATCACAGCCGCTCCGTCAAATTGTCTCCTGAGGAAATGCAGTGACGTCACGAACTGGCTCCAATTACGACAGGCCCTCGAATTATCTACTATTCATGTTGAGTTAGGGCTCCTAAACAAGCGGGGAATTCAGCTAGGTAGGTGATGTTATGTCCGAGATTTTAACTAAGCACATACATGATACGAAAAAAAAAATACGAAAAAAAAGCGAAATATAATAATTAATTAAATATATGACACCAGCTATGGCTGGTATGGCTGTACCAGTACAGCGTCCTAATAACTGGTTGCTTTAAAAATAAAAATAATTGTTTTAATAATATTGTTGATGAATAATCGTTTGCTGCACCGGACGACGTCATTACGTCGGCGCCGGCTGTCGCTGAAAACCAGCGCTGAGGCTCTGTCTTGCATTGGGTCGCAGTTTATTGCTGAGCGATAGCCGTTTTGCGTAGATGTGGCGCATGTCAACCATTTCTTACTGTTTTTTTTTGTGTTTTATGTTCTTTTTTGCGTCATGTTTGTCCCAAATAAACGTATTTTCTTTCTTCTTTCTAACTCGCTCTATTATATAATATATACCTACTAGCTGCGTCCCGCGGTTTCACCCGCATAAGTTTCGATCCCGTGGGAATATCGGGATGAAAAGTAGTAAGTAGTATGTGTTAACCCTGGTTATAAACTATTTGTGTGCCAAATTTCATCCAAATCCGTTAAATATGTTTTGCGTGAAAGAGTAACAAACATCCATCCATCCATACAAACTTTCGCGTTTATAATATTAGTAGGATTGCCCGTGACTTCATTAGTGATCTATGGTTTGGGCCGCAACTTTCCAAAGGTGGCCCATATCTCGCCCACACTGACACCCCACCCACAAAACACACTTAACACTTACACATTAGAATTATTTACTCACACCCTACCCTCTAATTTGGTTGTAGATAAGTTCCATCTGACGTCACTCGGCATGTCAGTGTCCCTAATTCAGCACGTTAGCCATGATTAATGGCGAATCGAAACCAGTTGACAATGCTAATGGCTACCATGAATCAAATTTCAGTGAAATGTCGACTGTTTATTTTCTATTCGGTTAATGTGTGTGGTCGAAATTGATGGGTTTTGGAGCTAATAAGTGTGTTTTTATGAGTTTATCTTGGACGCTACTGACATCGGTGAAGGAAAATTAACGATGGGGAAACCTGCCGATCATTCAGTCCAACTGCAGCATCGAAGATTTTTATCAGTTTATCTTTTAATTTATAATAATGCACATTTGCTTTTCCAATTCACGTTTGACATTGGCAAAATAATCGACATCGGCTTTACTTGCCATAATTAAAAATAGAATTGAACCTGCCGATCTATTCTGTAAAAATCTCACCGTGAAGACTTAGGTGAAGTGTGCTGTTGAGTGCCAATCCTAGCATCAGCCGTTCTATTCTGTAAAAATCTCACCGTGAAACTTTAGGTGAAGTGAGCTGTCAATACTGTCAATTCCTAGCATCTGACAGCTCACTTCACCTAAGTTTACACAATGAGTTTTTTTACAGAATTGGCTGGCTGTATTTTTCAGAAATCATTTATTTTGCAATAAATTGTAAAAGCGGTTCCGGCATGCAAAAGTTTAAAAAATATTTGATTGTATAATTTATACAATCAAATAAACAAAAAGAAAAACAAGTTCCGTCACGTGAATCTACAGCCTAAACCATAAACTAAACATCAAAAACAACAATCTTAAATCTATATTCTACAGTTTAGTTTAGGTATTGCCGCTTGAATTTATTTTAACCTGGTTAAGGTTTAGCGAGAGGTTGTGTGTTTGTGGCCCATTTTGATGTGCTCCATAATAGTATCACTAAAACACCATTTGTCTCTGTTATCTGCAAACGATTGACGGAAACGATGTTTTAAATTTCGTTTAGTGCTAAACGTGTTTAACTATTTGTCGTGCAAGCGGGCCTAAAGGTGCTTGTGCTAAACTAGCATTATGTAAATTTATCAAAGTCGGTTCAGCCGTTTGGGAGGTACCATGGTACCATCATCTGGGTGGCTGTGGCATCCCACAGCCACCCAGATACACACGTCAAACTTATAACACCCCACTTTTTCCGTCGGGGGTTGAAAAGCAATTAAACTACCCATTTCTACCCTCCGCATATCCGTTCTAGTTTAAAGGGTAACAGAGTTAGATACAACAGACGCTTTACTTAGTCTCGAAGGTCAATCATCGGTAAACCCCAGAGGACCTCAACCAGGCCACTGATAACGCAATTTGCGTGACCATATACTGTGGTACGTTAAGTTTAGCTACCTACCAACTACAGAATAAGAACGGCATGTACAGTCACGAGCAAAAGTATGTATACACTCGGCTTTATTCAAAAGCGATTTACTCCTTTATTTTTTAATGAAATTTTATGTTGTTACGAACATATCATTTTCGAACCCATAGGTTTATATAATGTGTCGTATTTCAACGTTGCATTCGTTATTTCACGAAAAAATCGCAATTAAAAGTTGCCAAGTGTTGACATATTGGTGCTCGTGAGCGTGACTGTATGTAATCGAACTTCTATACAGGGTCAAATTAAATTAGCTAGCGAAACTCCTCACACGCGGTGGGTATCGATATCATAATAGATTGATTATTCCTAGAACGAAAACGGAACTATATAGACGAAGTTGCAACCCTATGTGTATTCAGATTTATAACAAGATTCCTAACCAAATTAAAGAACTTCCAATGGTCCGCTTCAGAAGGGCTTTACACCGGTAGCTAATTGAGAATCCCTTCTATATTATTAAAGAATTCCTTCAGTTTAAATGATCTAATTGTATCTATACCACAAAATTTGCATGTCATTATGTTATGATTAAATATGTTCAGCTACTATTATACTGTCTGTCTGTTGTCTGTTTATTTTATTTGTTTTATTTTGTTTTCTCTGTTTTTTTTCTCCTACTAACAGTAGTTTTTTCTTTTTTTTCATAACTTTTTTCATAAGCTTATTATACTAACATTCTATGGATTTCAAAAAGATTAAAAAGTTTTATTTTATTTATTTATTTTATTATTTATTATACAACCATCATAATAACTGTTGTAACCATATTTATCTGCAAATGAATCTATGACTTTGACTTTAACATGATAAAACTAATTTTTTTTTTTTTTTGGATTCATCTCCCGCAATGTAATCTATAGTGATAATAATGACCTACAACTTGTAAGACGGAGCCGTTACCCCTGGGTCGACACTGCTTTAGATACGCAAAGGTATTAAAAAAAACCCTCGTCGATTGTTAACCTCCTCTTTTTTTATGGTTCCGTACCCAAAAGGTGCCAATGCAACCTATTACTAAGCCTCCACGGTCCGTCTGTCTGTCAGCGAGCTGTATCTCATGGACCGTAATACATAGGTAAACAGTTCATCATCTGCCTAGCCTTTTCCCAACTATGTTGGGGTCGGCTTCCAGTCTAACCGGATGCAGCTGAATACCAGTATTTTACATGGAGCGACTGCCTATCTGACCTCCACAACCCAGTTACTGGGTAATACGATACCCCTTGGTAAGACTGGTTGTCAGACTTTCGGGCTTCTGACTACCCGTAACGACTGTCAAAGATCCACGAATGACAGCCGGGACCAACGGCTTAACGTGCTTTCCGAGGCACGGAGGGGTCTCGGTATGTAAAGATGGTCACCCATCCACAGACCAACCGCGGCAAGCATAGCTTAACCTGACCGATCGACCTGTGCGGCTGTTATTATTTAGCCACGGTAAACAGGTAAACAGTTGAAATCACAAATTTCTTCGAATTTTTGTTCTAGGACATGCCGGTTTCCTTACGATATTTTCCTTCACAGTTTTGAGAGCAGTGGTGATGAAATTGTATTTAAACAAAGTAAAGCACCTGTCGGGGTTCGAACCCACGACCTACAACTCCCGTTACCACTGGGCCACCACACTGCTTAAAATAAACACAATATCTCTCAATTTTAGAAGAAAGGGATGCCATTCCATTCTCAAGGGTACAATGACAGTCAGCACTTCTTTTTACGACTTTTGGAATACTTTAAGCTTTTATTTTAGGTAGAAATCCGTATTGCCAAGGTAGGAGGTATATTCCAAACGGAGCTCCCGGACATAAGTTGCGGCGGAGTCCCTTTGGTCTGAGTTCGTCGTAAGCAGTTTAAGTGGTTTGGGCCTTTTGGGAATAGCCCTTGAATATGTTATAAATTATTATCTATAGCTTGGAATATTCCAACTTTTGGAGTTATGTGAGTACCTAATAGCAGGAGTAGTTATTAGGTATTATCATAGAAATATAAAAAACAAGAGATGAGATAAGGATTACAGTTGAGTTCAAATTCCATTGCAACCGAAAACTTCAATAAGTTTTCGGTCCTAATGGACCTTTTTGTGACAAATAGTCACTCAAAAATTAACTTCAAGTACATTAAAATTTCACTTTTCACATAACTGATTAAGTGGCGATTAGGGTTTGGGAATTCCCGACAATTTCAAAGTTCCGGGACACGAGACAGCCTACAATCAAAGTCGGGACTTCGAGACTTAAGAATTTTTTTATTTTTTTTTAAGAGAGGTAGGTAAGCCTTTTTTGAAGAATTTTAATTGAGTTAATTTCTGGTGAAACGTATTAAAAAATAGGCATTTTTTTTGTAAAAATCAACATTTATTAAACAGAAAATTAAATCTTAATAACTTTAACGTTAATTTCAGTCTTAATAATTGCTTTGTTTATTTCTTTTAATCACATATAGATTCACTATTACATAAGCAGTTAAATCTTATAGTTATAAAACGAACTTAGTTAAAAATCATTTTCGACAATTTCGACAATCTTCTCTCGTCTCGAGTCTTGACCCGAAAGTCCCGGGACTCAAGACAACCAAAGTTACGAAAAGTCCCGGGACTTCGAGACACGAGACGTCCCGGAACCCAAACCCTAGTGGCGATGGAATTTAAATTATCTAAGATTATGAACACTGCTATAGACTATCCCCTTTATTCATAAACGTTGCTTAAAGTTAAGTAGTGATCAGCGACTGTTAAATCTAATCATACATTTTCGATGATTGAACGTCACTTAACTGTAATCATCGTCTATAAATAAATCCCGAAATCTCATATTTTAAAAAGCGGCTTCCCTTTGCGATACAACCTCTTTGCTAAATCAAGCACGCTATAAAATTAATAGTTCTAGTTCTTAAAAATATATCTAAATTTTTCTTAAACCTGATACCAATACGAGTACCTTATTGAAATAGCATCCATCTCCACCATCTCTATTGAAATCCAATGCTATCGAATATTAGATGGAAAACTTCGTTTCCAATCCAATTTCCTTTTGCTTTATAAAGGAAGTATAAGAGAAAACTAATAATTTCACTTCATGGATACAAGGTTAAAGGAACACTTAGTTTTTCGAGACATCGCCAAGCGGTTGCACAGGACGTGACCAGAGGGCTGGCCTATTTTTTATTTATTTTTTGCCCGAAGAATCAAAGATTTTTTGGTAAACGTGGCAATGCCTTTTGGGGTTTCTTATTCCTCCATAGAAAAGGGAGGATTCTCCGACCAGACGGGTGTTGTGTCTGGCGGGCAAATGCCCAACGATTGATATTGGGAAATTGTATCTATGCTAATTGCGCGGTAAACTCTGCTTGCGAGATGCAGGATTTGCGTGACGTCAGTATGACGCGTTGTTCGCATGTGGCGTTGTAGATACCGCTACAACTGCGATGGTGAGAGCAGTGGTGGCCCTGTGGTAACGGCCGCGGCTTATGAGTTGTAGGTCGTAGGTTCGCACCCAGAGAGGTGCTTTACTTTTTGTAAATTATTTCGTCGCCACTGCTCTCAAAACAGTGAATGAAAACATCGTGAGGAAACCGGCATGTCCTAGTACCAAAAATTCGAAGACATGTGACATCTACCAACCCGCACTGGGCCCGCGTGGTAGATTACAGCCCACTCGCTCTCGAAGAGAGCTGGCCTGTGTCCCAGCAGTGGGAACTATACTTAGGCTAATTATGATCTATGATGATTGACTGCGATGTGAACGAGTTTTTTAATGCCCTTTGATACTTGTCTCTCCTACTACATACCTACCTACTACTCACTACCTACATACTCGTATACCTTTATATTTTTAGCTATGCTATAGTATATAAGATTATAAATATACTAAAAACATAAATATCTTTCCAGATGCAGACGGTTCAGAACAAAAGGTGTCCATAATGCTGAACGGAGAAGAATCGGAACTGTACTTCGTGAACTGCACTACGACAAAGGTAAAATAATAGGAAATTAACTATTATTAATTAAGAAGGTTCAACTGAACTCTTGAACTAATGAATACGAAGTTTGCGAACTAGATGTTTTAAGGAAATTGATTTAATATTAAGAACTTGGCACGATGTTGGATACTTAATTTTAATGAAAGCAACTGCAATATTAAGGGGCACCGTGAAATTCAAATTTTCTTACGTTTTTTGCCATTTGTCCTAACCGGGGCTCATGGTTTAACTGTATGCTAAACATCGAAATCCGTTCAGCCATTAAGACGTGAAAATCATAATCATTTTAGCTGAAAGACGTCCAATGTGGACATGGGCCTCCCCCCCCAAGCATGGCGATGCTTCTACGACCGGTTCTATGGTTCTCGCATGCAGCCCACCCATGCGGCTGCGGGAGTTACTTTCGTATTTATAATATTAATATGGATTTCAGGAGGAAATCGAGCGTGCAGAACCTCCAGATGCCTTCGTGGTGATCTACTCGGTCGTGGACAAGGCATCCTTCCAGAAGGCAGAACAGGAACTGGCCAGGCTAATAGACTGTGACATGCTGCGGGCAAGACCTGCCATCCTAGTGGCCAACAAAATAGACCTGGCCAGGAGTCGAGCCGTTTCGACACAAGGTGAGGTTTTAATAGACACTATTTTACTTTTTTTTTACTGTGTTTACTTTAGGTTGTGATCTTCCTGTACACACGGCTACACATCAAGCTATGCAAAACCAGTATTGGCTAACCGTTCATTGTGAGAAAATATCATACAAAGTGAGGCCAAGACAAACTGGTTTTGTATAGCTTGACGTGTAGCCGTGTGTACCTAGAGTCGCAATAAATACTTTTTCTTTCTTTTATTTAATTAAAGCAGCTAACCGTTTAACATTCCAATTCTATTCTATCACTAGTTAGCAGTACAAAATCCTATTTATTTTGCCCTTACAAAGCTTGCTACAACAGAGCTTGCTTGTTTGACAATAGTGTTATCTAAAAGATAATGATGTTACATGTCCTCGCAAATTGCTTTCTGATTACTAGATTGGGGACAGATTTATCGGTATCTGGTTAAATTTACACAACTCATACATGAAAATGATAAAAAAAATCCGAGGTACTCGTATAGTTTATCGAAAATGATAGAAGATTCAGTTATTGTGAGTGAAGTCAGGGTAATTAATTGTTTATCAAATTGACTAAACGAAAAGAAAGAAAATACATTTATTTAGCACAGACAAAAAAATAAAGATCAAATAAAAAGTGTAAAGACCGATGTAAGAAATTAGCAGGAAAGTGTGTCTCACGGCTGCGCCAAAAAGGCAAAAATGCCATACAACTAGTGCCTGACGCTGGTTTTCAACTGGACCTGATGACTACCAACCAACAACCAACTTAAACTGGCCGTTTATTCAAATCACAACTGTCATTATTAACAGTTATATGTTAAATGGCTATAGCATGAAAATGTTACAATGCAATGCCTTGTATTTCAACAGATCAACAAACACTGTTTTTTGGAATGAAGTTCCTTATCGCGCGTTGCGAAAGGGGGCTAGACGGAAAAAATTAAGACCAAAAGTTGGAACGACACTTTTTGCTATAGTTGTAAGCCGTGCGGCGTGCGCGTGTTTCTCTGTCTGTCTCTCTCTCTCTTTGAACTTCGTTCCATCCGGGTGTCCCTTGACACCTCTCAAGTTTTTTTGTCAGACTGTATTGTGGCCCACTGCTGGACAAGGCCTCCACTTTCATCTTTACATACCAAGACGCCTCTGTGCCTCGGAAAGCACGTTATACGGTTGGTCACGGCTGTCATTTGTGCATCTTTGGCAGTCGTAACGGTCGTCAGAAGCCCGAAACCAAACCTGACAACCAGTCTTACCAAGGGGTATCGTATTACCCAGTAACCGAGCTTCCAAACGTCGCTGTCTTGTGCAGTCTCTGGCCATGTTGGCCCTGGAAATGATATTAAATCATCACACCACCTTCGCCTTGGTCTCCAACATTGTGATATTTAAGTTTATTACGACTGTCTTATCTAGTGCTAGTCTTAATAATGCTTAACAGTAACGCTTGCGAGCGTTACTGTTAAGCATGAGATCCTGAGCTCGATTCCCCGGGTCGGGCACAGTGGATAAACTATTAATTTCTCTGATGGTAAATGAGGTATATTGCTGGAAGGCTCTCCGTGAAATATTTCTCGTGCGAAGAAGCCGCTCATAGCCTAATAAAGATGACCAAACTTGCTCAACATACCAAGTTTTTCATATCCAATATTATTTGATTAGGGACAGTATTCACATAATTATCTTTTGTGGGAAAGATATAAGTAATTTCCCTCGGGACGGTAAGCCGTCTGATGATGCCTTTATTCGTGTTAGCTTGTTAACCATAATACAGTATACATTGAGGTTGTATTCCTGGTTTTATAGAGGGTGAAAACTTTTGGTGAATTCACAGGCTTATCAATTTTTTTTTTATATATATATTTATTTTATATAAAATTTTAAAATAGCATTTTTTTATGTTAGGAACGTAAATATTTATGAACTGCCGAACTATTTACCTAACTAGCCATCCCAACAAGCCATTAATTTATTACAGTGCTTGAGTATAAGCAGTAAAATGAGTGAACGGGCAGTTAATAAATCGGAATTATTCGGTAAGAAATAATCTAACTTTGAAGTAGCGCTCGCCAGCCGCTACAGTGGCACCGCACGCTTCGCTCGCTCGGCTAACGCGGTCACAGTTCTAACCTAACCTAACCCATTACTTTATCAATAAATTCAATTTTTGGTTTTTGACATAAGAGCTAATCTTAAAAAAAGACATCTGTTTTTTTTAAATACACTTCACCGGAAAAAAAAATATTATGGAGGGTTCAAAAGACCCTCTAAAACCCCCCATTCTAATAGCCCCACATTGTTTCTGGCGAGGCGGCATGTTTCTAAACTCAACCCTGATTATTTTTCCCACAGCATGATCTATTCTAAAATAGTCTGTGCTATTGTAAGAGCACAAACAAAAAACTAATCAAACAAACAAACAAACTAATTAACCATTTTCTCCAACAGACGGCAAGTGCCTCGCGTGTACCTACAAAGCGAAATTCATAGAAGTATCAGTTGGTATCAACCACAACGTCGACGAGCTTCTAGTCGGTATCCTGAACCAGATCAGGCTAAAAAGGCAGCAGTACACCGCAGAAGGGGGGAGAGAATCCTCACCAGCACATTGGTACAAGTCCCGAGGCGTGGTCCGAGCAAGTATGAAGGCCAGGCAGATGTTCACATGGATTTTTGGCAAAGAGGATTCGAAGTTCAAAAACTGTGAGAATCTTCATGTCCTGTGAGTAGAGAATGACGGACCGGTGTTCGTCTAAAGACATTGGGACTTCTGAGTGTGCTTGACAGTGACATTTCGTGTGAGATTAGATATTGTTTGTTTGTACTTAAATGTTAAAATGATGCAGCTGGTTATAGTGTCTGGGGGTTTCTGGGACGATAGTTTTTTTGCGTTTTCTTTTGTTTGACCAAAAGATTTTGTTGAAGTTGCTTGAAATAACGATAGTACAGTCACCAAAAGAGACTCAGAAAAAGTAAAAAGGGTAGTCGGATGTAGTTGAAGTTTAGTAAGAAACCGATGGAAGTGTTCGAGTGACATTTAATTTGATAAATGAACTGTTTGTTTTCTATTAATTAGATTAAATTTTATTCGAAAACATATATCGGTTTCTAACTAAACTTCAAAAATATATGACGACCCTTGTTACTTATTTCCTTCGTACATATTTATAAATCAATGCTTTGAAGTCTAACTCCAAAGTATGACTCCAGAGTCATTGATATTGATAGTATTTTTTAATCGAAATATATAAATGTACCTATTAAATATTTTCGACTAAAAGCTGACCACTAACCCCGTTATTCATAAACGTTGCCGAAAATTAAGTAATGATTAACGATTGTTTAACCATACATTTTTGACGTTTAAACCTCTCTTAACTATAAGCTAAGGGTTAGCGTTCAGCTTTTCAAAAAGCTCACATTTGCTTACAAAATAGTAATTTTATCTCTACTGACACATCAGATGACATAGCCAGCTCTGTTACCAACCAAAAAAAATAAAATGCCAAGTATAAAAATTGGTATTCACTAGTCGTTTTGTGCCAATTTTGAGAGAATTTAATAAATCTAGCTAAGTTTATATTTAAGTTAGGTAACACATAAGTGAGACGTACAGTATTTTACCGAATACTTTTAATATATCATTAAAATGACGTATCAGCAATATATAAATTATAGGTGATATATTGTAACATGTAGTTAAATACCTACTTGTACAGGGGATCCGGTAATTAATAGATAACCCCTTACTAAATACCTCTCTTCGCGATTTCATGTTTGTTCCCGTAGTAAAAGTTGTTCATAATGATAAGTACAATGACCCCTTAAAAGGTTATCCATTCATTACCGGACACCCTGTATATTGTATAAATAATAATATGCTAATATTATTGGACCATGCGTACTTACATAATTATTTAATTACTTATAACAATGTTACTGTCGTAATTTTATAGAATATAAAATATAGTACCTAAAATACACCAATATACCTATTTATGTAGTTAATCTATAAATATTACTATAATAATATTAAATGGCATATTTATAATTTTATCTGTAACTACCCACATTTTTAGGAATTTCTTATGTAAGTAAAATCATTCATTTAATATTATCTACTTTTTTATGTTGTTAGATATTCTTATCTGTTTTATAAGAATTTCGCATTGGTTATTTCGTAAAATAACCGAAAATGTTCGGGTGAAACCTTTTTCTAATCTTAAAATTCTATTTTTATCACCACTGCTCTCAAAACGGTGAATGAAAACATCGTGAGGGAACCGGCATGTCCTAGAACTGAAAATTCTAGGACATGCCAAAACTTTTAATTCGTTACAAATCTGAATTTACTTACATAAGGATTCCAGAAGTTTATTTAAACAAACCCAGAAGTGTAACATTGAACTGTCCTCACACATTTGTGCAACTTTATGTTCAAATTCAAATGATCCAGGGTCCATGTTATTCCTTCCATCCATGCCAAAACCTACTCATTTATCGTAAAAAATACTATTTATAGCATCTAAATTTAATTATAAGAAATAATTCTACCAAAAGTGTCGATATTAGGGTCTTTTATTGGAACATCGTATTGGTCAAAGAGTTTTTTTATTCACTAATTACCGTAAAACTATATTATTACATGGCCCTCCACTAAGGGAGCCCACGAGCAACTTAGTTGCCCAGCAACTTTTTTGTCTCTGTCGCTGTCTTCACACTGAGATTTGGACGATGCGCACATGGGAGCGGCAGCAGCGCTAGTTTTTCGTAAAATTTTTAACTGGCCGGCAACTATTTTGTCGCGATGCGCGCCCGTGCATTGCAACCAATAGACGGGCGACAGTTGCGTCGCCAGCCTGTCTCCAAACCCGCGGACAAAAAAATCTCCCAGATGCTCCGTCGCTACATGCACAAACTTTCATACAAACTCGTAGATTTGGTGTGAGAGACAAATCAGTTACGGAGACAAAAGTTGCTCGAAGGCGCCTCTCCCTAAATGCATTTATCAAAAAAGTTGATGTTTGAAGTGGTAAAAGTAGAAAATCAAGAAATTAATTTATAGATTATAAAAAATGTAGGTACTTTAAAATGGCAGCTAAGCTAAATTGCTTTGATTTGTTCCTTCCCAAACTTTGTAACCCTTTTTCTTTAATTAAATGTAATAAGTATATAAATTGTATATAATCAATGCGAATGCACTTAAGGATTTGATGTTGTATTTAATATTATATAAAACTATGTAAGCGAAACGTTTATACATGTTCATATAATATAGTAATTCTTGTACTCGTATTAACCGTTTGTAACCTTTACTGATTTGAATAAGGTGCTTGTGAAATGAACTTGAACTGTCATCATCATCATCAATCTGCCTAGCCTTTTCGCAACTATGTTGGGGTCGGCTTCTAGTCTAACCGGTTGCAGCTGAATACTAGTATTCCACGTGAAGCCACTGCCTATCTGACCTCCACAACCAAGTTACTAGGTAAGACGACTTGGCCTTGACCTGTAACAAAATACTATATTAACCTAAAAAGAAACCATTTTTGTCAAAAATAGTCTTGCATGAAAAGCGATATAACATTATTAGTTATTAAACCGATTGCTAATTAGTGAAAACCACTCTTTAGTACAGTTCTAGCCATTCTTTACAATCACCTCGTTCAACCTATCAATATTGTCCAAAATAGTTGAAAACTCCCATTTATAAAAAAAAAATATTCTTATTAATATCCTAGAACACCATGACTGAACACCAATACAATTTTATTACTCCTATTAATATCTTTACGTCTTTTGGATTACGATTCAAAACAGTGCCTTTTTATTGTTAAAAAAACGTATTATAATACCTTATGTGCTATTTTTACTGATAATTTGTGAAAAAATTATATAAATTACCTACCCTAGTAATTGTTATACTTTCCCATTGTTAGTTGTATTGAAATATACTGATTCGTATAAAAGTTGCTTAATTTGAGGTTATGTGCATTAATTTGTTGATATTACCCGGGTGACATCAGAATCCATGTTTTGCCCGAGCATTATCAACAATGTCCATGTGACGGACTTTGCCCGTTGCATGGCTGGTTTAAAAAAAAAGTATTTAAGAACATAGTGACGTTAATATTGTAAATACAATGTTACTAGTATTATTATGTGCATTTTGCAAAATGTATGAGCTTTCAATTTGTATTAGTGGGCCTAGGCAGGCAGTGTTGTTGTGGTAAATTATTTGCGACATTCTTGATAATTATTGTAATTAAGACTAACAACCAACTTTACAAAGAACAAAAGAAATTAAGGGAGACTATAATCTGACTTTTCTTTGAGCCACAAAGAAAGCTTTTCAGTTTGTAATTAAACATTAATTTAGAAAACGTAATTACATCTTCACAGGGATTATAAATTCCTCAGAGTTATTTAAAGGCTACGTTCGAGTGTAGCCAGTTTCCACTTTGTCCGGGTAATGTACCAATTCAACATGCCACAGTGTGTGTAGGCCTTTAAGAATATTATCATTATTGTAACATACCGTAGCTAGTGTTTATTGTAAATAAAATGATTGACAATAAATTTGATTACTTTAAGTGGTTATACATAATTTCCTTTTTTCAAAATTATAAATATAGATTAATAGGTAATACGGGCTGGTGTCCGCAACTCCACGTCAATGCGCTTATTTTGCGTACGGGTAAGAAACTCGATTATTCGATCCACCCCGGCTCCTCAAGGAAGGCCAGCAACCTAGCCAAGGCCGGCTCAGAAAGAGGTTTCGAGATGACTTAGACGCGTACAGTCAACAGCAAAAGTAGATGATGACAAGCAGAAATTCAACACTAATGAACGGAGTTCGCGTCAGAACTGTGTGGCGTCAAAGTGATTCAAAAGTATGTGATTGTAAATTATACCAAACATTTACTACTAGTACAGCTGCTATATAGCTGCGAGCTCCGTTCAATAGTGTTGAATTTCTGATTGTGATCATCTACTTTTGCTGTTAACTGTACCAGAAGGATTGGATCGAGGTGACGCTAGAAAAGAATGCATGGAAGGATTTGGGAGAGGTCTTTGCTCAGCCGTGGGACAGTGCAGGCAAAATCAAAAAAAATGTGTGTATAGACACACATTTTTTTTTATTTTGCCTGCACTGTCGGTTATGAACGCAGCTGTCCCGTGGAAGACGTAGTCGTAGGACTAAAGTACTATTTATGGAACCACAGCAACTAATTGGGTGCCGTTAATAGAACACCCACAATATCTAAATATTTCAAGGGCCCGTGGCTAAATAATAACAGCCGCACAGGTCTGCACGTTAAGCCGTTGGTCCCAGCTGTCATTCGTGGATCTTTGACAGTCGTTACGGATAGTCAGAAGCCCGAAAGTCTGACAACCAGTTTTACCAAGGGATATCGTATTACTCAGTAACTGGGTTGTGGAGGTCAGATAGGCAGTCGCTCCATGTAAAATACTGGTATTCAGCTGCATCCGGTTAGACTGGAAGCCGACCCCAACATAGTTGGGAAAAGGCTAGGCACATGATGAATACAAAATATTCCTCAAGGCTTTTAAAATAAAATTCAAATCCTCATCTATTTGGGTATAATGATCAACCACATCCTACACTCATTAAAAATATTGGGTCGAATCAAAACTCTTGTGCAACACGGCAGTATTTCGTCACTCTATGACGTCACAACCCCAATGGGCCCCAGTACACATGATGACGTAAATCATCGGGAGATATTTTTCGAGCACTCGATTTCCGTAAACAGACTATCAGCTTTCGCTGTCGGTAGTGGGTTCGATTCCTACACGGAATAAATGCTTGGTGTTTATAGACTGCCTCGTTGGTTTAGTGGTCGCAAGCTCTACTGCTGAGCATGAGGGCCTGGGTTCGATTTCCAGGTCGGGTAAAGCAGCCCGGAGTATGGGTTGTGGCCTGGTTAGTGGCAGCTGGTGTTGACAATACTGCCTCTAGTAGCAGCTTCCGAGGCGTCTCCGTGCTCAGTGTGCAGTACAGTCCTATAACCTCATCTGGCCCGGTGACCGCAGTGTTGTCGGTGAAAATGTGTTAGGTAAAAGCATAATAGTATAAACTAACACTCATCATCTGCCTAGCCTTTTCCCAACTATGTTGGGGTCGGCTTCCAGTCTAACCGGATGCAGCTGAATACCAGTATTTTACATGGAGCGACTGCCTATCTGACCTCCACAACCCAGTTACTAACTGTTATAAACTAACACTAAAATATATAATCATATCTAAGTACGTAAGTATATGGGGAAGAGCTTTTTGGGCATTAATAATTCGTCCGCGTCGCTGTCAACGGGAAAAGTGTCCAAAAGGCTGGCAGCATTGCCACGTTGGAGAGCGATGCATCAGCATTGCCATCCAAAATCTTATACGATACGTGTACGATAATTAGATGATAAGTAAATAGTCTTAGCCTATCACAGTCTAATGCTGGACATAGGCCTCTCTCAGGCTGCGCCACAACACCCTGTCCTCCGCCTTCCACTGTCCCAGCCACCTTAAGGTCGTCGGTCCATCTAGCTGGGAGGGCCACCCATACTACACTTGCCGATACGCGGTCCCACTCTAGGACTCATCTGCTCCACCCGCATCCTTCGACAAATATCATGATAAGTGTAAAATATTATTTATCATTATGAGGGCTGACTTTTTCAACACCAGATTGCTTTTATCCGTGGAATAAAATTGGCATTTAACAGTTTTTGTATGGAACATCTGTCAAGAACTCGAAATTATTTCTTCGATTAAAATTTCTGGCGTTGGAAAAATCTTTCCTTACCCCACAAAACTACAAACATACAACTCATACCTCTTTATAATATTACTAGCAAAGATTTCAAGCTATATGTTGTTTGAAATAGAAAACAATTTGCCGTTTTGAAACGAAAACTTCAAAATCTTACAATCACTGTTCCATTCCTCAGGTTTGCAGCGGAGAGATAATTCCCTTAGACTAATCGGCATCCCTGACTTCATAATCAGCCATTTGTGTATACATATTATCATGTATTTCCATAATTTTAACATGAGATTAACATCTAAACGTCCACGACAGGAAACTTGAATGTGATTGTTATAATAAATGTATACAGAATTATATTGAAAACTTCCGCCAGTTGAAATAGGAGATTCAGTACTTAACTGTTACTTAATCATTATACAGGTTTATTGGTAAAACACTAACAACCTCTCACTTCTCAGACTATTAAATACCATCATAAACAACAACTTTTGTTCTATGACTTTTAATAAGTCATCATCACTTTTATGCAAAAATAAAAATATTTCTATCACATTCTAAATGGTACGAACTCTACGTGAAGCAAAATAAAACGCTAGTTAGGTAAACAAACTGCCATGTCTAGTACAAAATGCAGCGGAGGGGAGCGGGGGTTAGATAGAACAACGAAATCTTGAAGGTTTGTTTTGGTAAAGTTTTGTAAAAAGTCATAGAACAAAAGTTGTTGTTTATGATGTTAGTAACACAGTTCTAGAAGGTTTTTAGTATTTTACCAATAACCCTGTAATCTAAATTCTTGAAAAAAATCATCTTAGCTAATGCAAAGTAAGTTATTGCCTTCAAGTAGACGCGAATTATCGGCATTCCAGTTTTTTTTTTATCATAATCTATCAAATTAAGAAAATTAAAGTATCCATTTTAACGCGCGCTCGATAATTCAAATCAAATCAAATCAAAAGTCATTTATTCAAATTAGGCTGAGAGTCAGCACTTTTCAAACGTCAAAATTACAAAAGACAGTCCCCCAAAAACGCCCGCCCTTCACCACTTCCTAGTGCTATCGCTGGGAAGAAGAAGTGTGAATTAGCAATCCATTTATCATGAACATGTAGCAATTTGGCAAAGCGTTGACCTAGCGGTCATTTACCATTTTGACCATTCCTACGAGACAAAAGGCGCGCGACGATGTTGCCAAATCGCTCTACGTGCACTTATGTGCATTTCTTAGCAATGGATTAGCAATATCCTTCAAAATGATTCAAAGTAGTGATCGATAATGTATTACGCAATAGGCTAGTTTCCTATAAAATTCTAATAGTCCGTCAGTTAGATTATCAAAAAATATTGGACCCGTATTTTTTCTTTTGTCAATTATATTAAAAATGATGAAGATATCGCCTGTTAAAGTTCCGCGTGGCGTGACGTCACGACCCAAATTTTGAAGCGCTTTGTCATTTTTTGTTTGATTGACAAAAGAAAAAATACATGTCCATTATTTTTAGATAATCTAACTAACGGAAGTATAATTATTATTTTTTTACCCAGGAAACTACCCTATTAGGGAGCGGGTGTTATGGAGCAATTATGGAAAGGCGTATGTCCAGCAGTGAACTGCGATGGTAAGTTGTTTGATTGAGATAAAAAATCTGGATATATTTTCATTGTTATGAGCAAATTGAAGTCCTCTCTATTTTAAGACTCTTGACGTGATACTTCCCCACTTGACCGCCGAAGGTTGAAAAAACCAGGGGTAGGGAAAATACACGCTTAGGAGAAAAATAATGACCAATTTAAATAAGTGTATTAAGGAGACTGTGCAGACAGGATAATAAAATGAGGACATTATGAAAATGCTGCTTCATCAACTTTTCAAACTAATGAAGATACGAGTAATCCTTATATCGTCAAAACATAATAGAAAATGCCTAAAATAAAAAAAAATAAAAAAAACGGGTTGCGCTCCGGGAGTGCCGGCAGAAGTCAAAACTTGAATATTAACGTTGTGCAATTTTGATATTTTGGAATGCGGTCTACTCTCCCTCCGTCTTACGAATTTTCGATCAGGTCACGTGTCCTGACGCGA
Organism: Apamea sordens; assembly: GCA_945859715.1. Lineage (NCBI taxonomy): Eukaryota > Metazoa > Arthropoda > Insecta > Lepidoptera > Noctuidae > Apamea > Apamea sordens. The sequence continues at coordinate 17,857,835 of OX244001.1, forward strand.
GCTCCGTCTTACGAATTTTCAATCAGGTCGCGCCGCTAAAGAAGTTTTCACTTTCAAAATTACGTGTTCCTGAGTGGAGACCGCGAATCGGCAAACGTAGGGTAGGATGCCCTCAGGCTTGGTGGAGCGACGATCTTCGCAGGTTGGCTAGTAGCAGCTGGATGAGAGCTGCCGAAAATCGAGCTGAATGGCGTGCAATAGGAGAGGCCTATGTCCAGCAGTGGACTGCTGTAGGCTAATGATGATGATAATGACAAAAAAAAGTTAACGTTTCTAAAAAATACTTAACGGTGCAGGATAGCCTTTACCAGAAGTAGTAATCGTATTAGTGGTTCAGCAGCTTCAATATCAATAGGATTGTGTCGAAATATAGCAGCTCGTCATGAACGTTGTACGACAGCGGCTCCCCCTCAAATCATCAGAAGACAGCCGCCACGCAACCATCGATGCGACGCTCTGCTAGTGTGACGTCACCAGCCAGTGTCACTCTTAAGACCTCTTCGGTGATTCTAGTAGGTAACTTGGTAACAAACACGGCGCCAGTTGTTACGCTGTCATAAGTAGGTACTTACGGTACGCCGTAGCTGCGGTACGTCAGTGGTAACAAAACCAGTACAAGCTGGCCTCTCATGCAATTGAAACTCTGCACTACGCTAGGCCAGCTCAAGGTTACCACTGACGTGCAGCCCACTGTACCTAATGGTTTAAGAAGATTGTGGTTAACGAAATATCAGCCTTAAAAATAGATCAATCTTATTAAGTCTAAGGAAAGTACTACAGTTATTTTAACTGAGGACAACCTTTTAAAACAGAGGGTTTCCTATTTTTAATCCAATTCCAAAGATTTATATCGTTAGATTTGCCTTCGCCATGAAAAGTGTCTCAAACTCAAAGCATTTATTTCAATTAAACCATTTACAGGCCCTTTTTAACTGTCAAGAAAGTAGGTCAGTCAGAAAAATATGAAGCTAGTTGCCCATTCCAACGCGTAGTAGGTCCCTATGGAGAAGAACGGGTAAGAAACTCCATGAGTATAGTATTGAGAAAAGTGAGCTCACATAATTTTTTTTTTCTTCTTTTGCAACTGAGCCGTGTCGACTATTTTGCCAGCGTCATGTGGTGACGGCAAAGCTTACACAATAATCATGGCTTACCCATGACGATCAAGTAAAGTCTCTGTGACATTGTGTGTGACAGAGGCGTCAAAACAGAACAGAAACGCGACTATCGCGATAGGGCGAATCTGTGATTTAAATCTTTGCCTAATTCAGTAAAAATGAAAATCACAAATTGACTCTCTCTTAACCTTTTTAAGTAAGCCAATAATTGTTAAAAAGCTTTTTTGAGGGTTATATACAAAGATGCAAAAGAATTTTGGGATAGCTACTTACTAGGAACCGGATAAAAAAAGTATTATGAAAGAGTAATACTTTTTCCTATCCGATTCACATCTCCGGCCTCCTTTGATCAAAGTAGCTTGTTCTAAGGTAGCGTGTATATGTAAATATTTAGCATCATACTACAATACTAATAAAAATGGGGTCAGGGCTAAATAATAACGCTAGCACAGTCTATCTTCAAGGTTAAGCAACGCTTGCCGAGGTTGGTCCGTGGATGGGTGATCATCCATAACATACACATACAACATACTTAAACAACTACTACTACTACTTAAACATACCGAGACCCTTCCGTGCCTTGGAAAGTACGTTAAGCAATTGGTCCCGTCTCTCATTCACTCATTCATTCATTCATTTGTAGATCTTTGACAGTCGTTACGGGTAGTCAGAAGCCCGAAAGTTGATAACCAGTCATACCAAGGGGTATCGTGTGTAACTGGGTTGTGGAGGTCAGATAGGCAGTCGCATACAGCTGTATCCGGTTAGACTGGAAGCCGATCCCGACGATTCGAGTTTCTGTAAAAATCTCACCGTGAAAAGTTAGGTGAAGTGATGTTAGAGTGAGCTGTCAATAGTGTCCATCCCTAGCATTAGTTGGAATGATAGCTCACTCCACGCTCAGCCGATCGATTCTGTAAAAATCTCACCGTGAAAAGTTAGGTGAAGTGAGCTGTCCATAGTGTCAATCCCTTAGCATTAATTGGAATGAACGCTCACTCCACGCTCACTTCACCTAAGTTTTCAAAGTGAGATGGTTACAGCATCGCACTGCAGTTCACATAAGTTTTCACAGTGAGATGGTTACAGAATCGCACTGCTGTGATGATGGTGAAGTAAAGTGCCTGCCTGGTTCAAACCTACGACCTACATTCGTTCATGTTCGTGAACGGGCGCCATCTGTTGCGACTGGTCATCTCTTAACTGCCAGGGCTTATTTTTAATTTTATATTTTAATTTGTTTCTTTACATTGTTCTCACATATAGAAGCAATAAGAATAATGTAACCAGGATTTTGTAAAAATGTCTTGATTTAAAAGAGTGTCCGTGGAGTTTCTTGCCCGTTCTTCTCCATAGAGATCTACGCTTTGGAATGGGCAACTAGCTTCAACTTTCTGACTAACTGACCGACTATTTAATTTTGACAATTCAAAAGTGCCTGTAAATGGTTTAATTGAAATAAATGATTTGAGTTTGAGTTTGAGTATGTCGTGGCCGTTTCCACTGGGCGAAATGACGTGGTGTGTCAATTTCATAAACAATTAGGTAAGTAATTTCCCTAACCGTACCTTCTGCTGTTACCACCTGCCGCTTTTTGATTTCCTTAGAAGCCTCCCAAATACGTCATAACTTGAAGAAAAATAAACATTGACATTTATTTCATAGTACCTAAAACATGAATCGTTAACTAAAATATAAAATGGGAACACGATTTTTAAGATATTTTCAGATCAAAGTGAACTAGAAAACTTTTGATGTTTTTTTTTTTCATCTGATAAACCCATTTTGTACCTAAAATGTTTACAAAAATAAAATAGATGTTATACGAGTATATTAATTTATTAAGGTAGGTACGCCAAAAGCTTCTGTGTATAATATAACTTAAGTACTTTAGGTGAGGGGCTTGTGGCTAAGTAATAACTGCCGCACGGGTCGATCGATCAGGTTAAGCTACGCTTGTCGCGGTTGGTCCGTGTGTGGGTGACCATCTTCATATACCAAGACCCCTCAGTGCCTCGGAAAGCACGTTAAGCCGTTGGTCTCGGCTGTCATTCGTGGATCTTTGACAGTCGTTACGGGACTGACAACCAGTCATACCAAGGGATATTACCCAGTAACTGGGTTGTGGAGGTCAGATAGGCAGTCACTCCATGTAAAATACTGGTATTCAGCTGCATGCGGTTAGACTGAAAGCTGACCCCAAAATAGTTGGGAAAACGCTAGGCAGATGATGACTTTTGGTAACAATAGCCTCGGACTGACACAGTCGCCAATTACAAGCTAACCAGCAATCATGTAAATATGTACAGTTCACATAATAATAAAAAAACTAAAGGCTCTATATTAAAAATGTATTTGTGTCAAATTGACGTTATTTGAAGTTAAACAAATATCAACTTTATTTTAATGATGATTAAGTTGATTTCAGAGTGACTAGCACTATTGAAAAAGTTATAAAAATGTCTGAAGTTGTAGCGTAAACTGAACTTTATTGTGTAGGTACAAATTAATTTTACTGTTCCATAAACTCATATTTGTTTACATTATTGGCGAATATGTCGCGAATGCAGATTAGAATTTATAGAAAAATACTTTTTAAACTTAAGATTAATAACAAAAAAGAAAAAAATAGTACAAGACATTGTTGCAATTTTGCCCACTTACTTAAAACTAAAACATAAACAATATAAATAAAAATGAGATCGTAATGGTAAGAATAAAAGTCGTTTATATTCATAATGTCTTGAATAACTATTTACAATAGGTACACACGGCTACACGTCAAGCTATACAAAACCAGTTTGTCTTGGCCTCACTTTGTATGATATTTACTCACAATGAACGGTCAGCCAATACTGGTTTTGCATAGCTTGATGTGTAGCCGTGTGTACTAAATTAGGCTGGCGTGGATCGAATGATCAATTTTTCGACCCGTACGCAAAATACGCGCACTGTCGTGGAGTTGCGGACACCAGCCCGCTGTACCTATTACCTAGGTACTAAATTAAAATAAGCTATATAAATAAATACAAAAACAAAAGGATATTTAGGAGACGAAGTACTCGTCCGCATCGCTGTCATCCAGAAACGTACCCAGAAGACTGACAGCATTACAACATTGAATGGCAATGCTAATTCTTTGGCCAAAGAACGACCCAGCCTTCTGGTCGCGTAAAGTGTAAATGGTAAGTATGTATGACTTCTAAAATAAAGTATAAACTGCAGTGCGATTCTGTAACCATCTCACCGTGAAAACTTAGGTGAAGTGAGCGTGGAGTAAGCTGTCATTCCAACTAATGCTAGGGCTTGACACTATTGACAGCTCACTCTAAGCTCACTTCACCTAACTTTTCACGGTGAGATTTTTACAGAATCGATTGGCAGGTGAAGATTTAGCTATATCAAAAATACCTACAGTACTTACGAGTACAATGTAGCTACCTCTTTGTCTGGTATTTTCTACGTCTTTTTTTTAGTGAAATTGAGAACATAAATAACACTACGAACCAACCTACTATAGGCACACTGCCTACCCTTTCGGGAATCAAGGGGTGAAGTTATGCTATGTAAATGACTTAATTCGACACCATAATATGCAAGCCCTGTAAAAAGGAACAGAAAAGACATAATTATATTTTTTTTATAGCAAAGATGTTCCGTTTTTGTTGAACTTTCATAAAAATCCCACTGAAAAAAAAAACTCCAACAAAAAACGGACTCTTTCGTATTACATTTTTTATCGGCACGGGTATTGTCGTAAAATCTAAATTGTAGTAAAAGTCCCTTTTATTCGTCCGGAATCTATCTATATATCTTATATGTAAACATCAATACTACGTACTACAAATAAATAAAATTGAAGAGTCTGTATTGCTGTGAAATCCCACAAAGTTTAACATCCTATTTCATCCCTTAAGGGGTATATGAATATAAAGCCTATATCTCCTTAGAATTTAAGCTACATAACTACATATATCCAGTCGCGAGCATAAGTAGGTATACACTTTTTTTTTTGGGTGGGAAATCATCAAATGAACTCTCCCGCTCTGGGCTGAGCGGAAGGGCGTGTCAGACTTTTACTGACTAAAACCCACACGTGTTTCTTCAGTTGCCTGTGCCAGGGGCCACGGTATCTCTTTCGAACAACCCGCGGAAGTATGTATACACTTGGCTTTATTCAAAAGCGATTTACTCCTTTATTTTTTTATGAAATTTTATGGTGACTACGAACCTAGTATTTTCGATTTTTGCAATATGTCGTATTTCATTGTTGTTTTCGTTACTTCACCCAAAAATCGCTATTGAATATTTCCAAGTGTTGACATATTAGTGCTCGTGACTGTACATCCATGACAAATGAACTCAAAATTATTTTAGCGGTTTAATCGTGAAATCAACTAACAAACAACGATTTCTGTTGAAAAAAAAAATATCAAGCCTGTCCCCGCATAAGAACAGCTTGACACAATAATTATCCGCACGTCGTTGCAGCTTGTAACGAGCAGCTTATCTGCATCGAGCTTCAGTACTAACTCGTTTCATTGCGGAAACCCTCGTTAAGGTCGTGAATTTCAGTACCTACCATTTTTTTTTATATTAACCAGAGGGGCTCGTAATTTTAAGAACTTAACTTAAACTTAATTTCCCTACATTTTTGACAAGTTTTTGACATTGATTGTCGCTGAGATGAGATTGCGACTAGATTTTGAACGTTTTTAATTACGGAAACTGGTCTTCTGAGGGGCAATTCTGGTAATTTTAAGAACGTTCACAATCTGATCTCAGTCTCAATCTGTCAAAAATACGTCAAATTTCCCTACATTTTGACAAGTTTTTGACATGTGTTAGTCGCCGAGATGAGACTGCGACTAGATTTTGAACGTTTTAAATTACGAGAATTGGCCTTCTGATCTTGAAAAACTCTTAAAAAGATTTTGATGTCAATTGCAAATGAAGAGGTAATTCACTGAATAAAGATTTCAAAAAAACCAAAAGATGATATGATCCTCCCAGTCTACAAGGACCAGCGCAAGCAGAAGTCATCACTTCGTGCACAATAGTTTGTTTCTGTAATAAATATTTATGTTTAGGTTAAAGAATTTTTAATTCGTTAATCGCGGACGGTGCGACAGGTGCCCACAGCAGTTCCCATAGTTCTAATCTAATATGCATAACTGGTATGCCTACAGCGCTTAAAAGCTCAGGTGTCGTTCGTACAATATGATATAGGTAGAAAGAGTAGAACGAGGGGTTAAAACTACGACATTAGAAAGGTACCGCAGATGCAGAATGAAATATAGATGCACTATAGTTTTGAAACTAATCCTGCTTGGTGCATTGTTGGACTGAGCTTGGTTTAATATGAATAATGACCGGGATTAGGACAACGCTTTGGTCTGTGGGAGAGCTTGTCTGGGTTGTATACAACTTCACAACAACACCTAATTTGCTTATTTATGCCATCCTAAAAAGAAGGAAAGGCAAAAAACGGCAAGAAAAGGAAGGAAGGAAGGTCATAAAACGGCAGTCTATTTACCCGACGGTGAAGCAAAAATGAGGGTTATGATTTAGACTCGTATGTATGTATGTGGGTATGCATATATGTATGTTATCTGTTCCCTCATAACATCTAAACTTCTTATCACAATTTGAGAAATGAAGTATTGTTGGAAGCGTCTTGATCGTCCGCTGGTTATAAGCCTATAACCGACGATCAAGACGCTCACATAGCCATGTGACGTCACATTAAAATGAATATGGCGCCCTCTAGAGGACATAAAGTCATGAACTAACAAAAACCATTGGCCAACACACGTTGCGTCCTACACCAAAGGCCTACCCGCCTTCCATTAAAATAAAGACATGCCGTCCGGTCTCTTGCCATCGTCGCGTGCCAAGCCATTAGGCTAGTAGTTAATAAAGCTAGAACGCCGATGGTGACAAAAGCTCGTCGGATGGTGTCATTAATGTTCGCGTGCCGCGCTAAGCGACCCGCACTTCGGCTGTAAAACATGCCGTGGGGTCCGAGACTGTTGACAACTTTGCTACTGTGACAGCGATGAGGAGAACAGCGAGCTCCTAGTCGTAGAGAACGGGGGCGGCGAGGAGGAAAATTGTAAAAGTAAAAAAATAAGTAGTTTTTTTTAATTACAATTCATTTATTTATTTATTATTAGGCTTATCAACAATGATGTATGGGTATCCATCCATCTATACATACTTTTACGTTTGATGGATCGTTGGATGGATGAATGGATGTTTGTTATCCTTTCACGCAAAAACTACTGAAATGATTTGGATGAAATGCACACAGATGGTTTATAACCAGGATTAACATATAGGATACTTTTTATCCCGATATTCCCACGGGATCGAAACTTATGCGGGTGAAACCGCGGGGCGCAGCTAGTCTTTTATATAAGAGAAAGATAAAGACGAACCATAAGTTTAAACAAAACAATGAAAACGCAAAACAATGAGAAAATACGACCATTTAACGTTGAATGTAATTAGAAGGTCCGTGAAATTGCAAATCTGAGATTAAGAATTAAACTTTGGGAGGCTTTCTTACATTTTCTGTTTAGCATTTGGAAATATTAACCTTTGCACAAAGTTAAGAAAATAATTATTAACATAAGTAAAGGAGATGTTTCAAAACAGGCCCAGTATATGTACAGTATCTCGAAAAATCGAGAAAAATCCCTGGAATTCGGGAAAAATACAGATAAATTGCATATGTGCATATTTTTCTTGTAATCATTTGATATTAAAATTATTTTTATCGACTTTTAATTTGGCGTCTTGCCAATTTAGGTACTCTGTGGTTAAAAAACAATGACAGTATACCATAGATCGACCATTGATCATAAATCGTGAACAGTCTACTGTCAGATCTTGTCGGACTAAAAGTACGGTAACGTAGTGATTCTCTTTGACAATGTAATATGACAGAAATAAACATTTCAAACGTCAATAATCAATCAACATGACAGCTTACCGCCATGACGGGTTTTTGTTGTGTGTTGCAATTTCAAGTGTACATTCTTGTACTTTACTACCAAACAAAGTAAATTTCTAGTAATTGGATGATTGAAAACTGTTTTAATTATGTTTCCCCATTTTTTTAGTATGGTGTACAAAGACCTGGCCGGGGGCTCCATACATTTTGAAACATCTCCAAACTGTTCCTAAAATACCTCAGGCTGATAAAATTTTCGCGTCTTAGCGTGATGTCAAGTAGCCTATAGCGTTCCTCAAGTATTGAGCTATCAAATACAAAAATATTGTTTAAATCCGACAGGTAGTTTCAGAGTTTAGCGCGTTCAAACATACTCTTCAGTTTTGTATAAATCAAAGACATTAAATTATCTTGTACCTATCTTAAATCTCTTTGGTATAAGTACTACGTGACCTGACCCAATGAATTTATCCACATAAGCAATACGATTGACCACTACATAATATGACATAACTTTACATACATAGGTATATAATGTATATTGTATCGTAGCTATCTTGTAACCAGATTGCGGTTAGATCAAAGCGAGGTTACACTTTGGTATACCTAAGCGGTTAGCGCCCGCATTTTGGCTAACCGAACTATTTACATATACATTATATCTGTCGCAGTCTCAGCTCAGCGACAAAGAAATGTCAAAAACTTGTAAAAAATGTACTGAAATTGTACTTGTTGCAGATTGAGACTGTGATCAGACTGTGAACGTTCTTAAAATTACGAGAATTGCCTCTCTAGTATCAGGGGTTGGTGTTCTGTTCATGACGGGTTTTTTGGACATCATGGATTCACTAGGATAGGCTTGAGGGCCTAAAAGCTACCCATTGGTTGCTGCTATACAGCTACACACTTCCCGTAACCCAGTTATCGGAAATTATATTTTCGAGCCGTTTGGGGTTGAAACCCTCGGGCCGTAGGGTCCGAGTGCTCATTGATTGTTCAATGAACTCTCTAAACGGCTGTTTGACACTTCTCGTGACTCAAGGGCTGGCTTTTACATTGGCCAGAGGCTAAGCGTTGCCATACAACGTGGCAATGCCGCCAGTCTCTTGGGTACATTACCACTATTACCAGTCGACAGTGATGCGGAGGAATTTTTTGACGCCATATTTTACGTCAGACGGACGTACGGATAGCAGAAGCTTAGTAATAGGGTTCCATTTCCGTTCGCACCCTTATCCGGATGCGGAACCCACCTAGGGTAGGTAGGGTAGGGTTCGAACTTTCAAAATCAGAACCCACGAAAACCGCCTTTGAAGTTTATGAAGAAAAAAAAACTAAATCATGAGGGTAGATGGCGCTGACATGTAAACATTACTTTGAGTTGTGCTCCTACTAAAATAAATAGTTAAGTTAACCAACTGATTGTGTAATACATATACTCTGACACACTAGTTACCCATTCCAAAGCGTGGTAGGTTCCCATGGAGAAGAACGGACAAGAAACTCCACGGACACACATTTAAAGAAACCTACTACGTCCTTTTCCAAATCCCGGGAAACCATTTTATCAAATTACGATCGGTTCAGTGGTTTAGTTGTGATGAGGTAACAAACAGACAGACAGAGATACTTTTACATAATAATATTATTTTTAGCGTGTTTTCAAAAAGAACACGAAAAAAATATAATGTAGTTTTATAAATTTGTTTTGCCAACATTCAGCAACGTAAATACCGTTCGCTGACGCAGCCATTAGGTCCTTACGTGTGCAGGTAACAGAGCATGTGGTGCAACATGGGAGGTGAGCCATTGTCTGTGGAGAGACACACCGGAGGTCTGTGCCGTCCATGAACCCCCACTTGTGGAGGTCGTCCTTACAGCTTGCTACTACTGGGGTAATAATATTAAGTTAGTGATTTTGTGCATACTTTATTTGAACAGTATTAGGGTCGCTGGGTACGCTGGTATTTTAATAAAATTACTTGATCGTATTTTGAACTAATTTGCAAAGCTCTGGGTCCTCATATTAATTTATTACGAAAAAATTATATCTTTTGAAACCCAAATAAAAGCTCTCCCCCACAGACGCCTTATTATCGATCGATAATATCGGATCAGCACATTTTCTGTTAGGGCGGCTACGAAGTTAGACACTGCGGCGATAGTAACGACGTAATATAAGTAGGACGCTTGCGTTCCTCCGTATTGCGATATTCCGATATAAGTTCTTAGATCATTTTTTATTAGGACGCAAACGATCTTACACATACCTGCGTTAATAACGTACTTACGTGTAGTACGGGCCTGTAGTGATTTTATCGTCCGATAAAAATGCAGCTGTTTGTCAAGGAATCGGAACGCATTATCGCAATAACGTATCCGATATTATCGACCGATAATAACGTGCCTGTGGGGAAGAACCTTTATTCTTTACATGAGCGGGCAAGTGCCCAACGGTTGATATCAGGAAGTTTGTATACATGCTAATTGCGCGATAAACTCTGCTTGCGAGATGCAGGATTTGCGTGACGTCAGTATAACGCTTTGTTCGCATGTGGCGTTGTAGATGCCGCTACAATACCTTGAACAAAAAAGTACATCCCATGACTAAAAAATATTTTACGTAGGTGCCGTTCGGGAACTAAAAACAATATTGATAAACTGTTCCTCCGAACCGCACGTTACAAAATGTTGTTTCAGTGCGGTTAGTGGAAGTGCTTATGTGCGGTTCAGGCAAGTGCTGTTAAAATCAGTGCTCTTAGAGGAACACCTCGTCCGCGTCACCTACTCCATTACTGTGTTGTGTTGTGTCGTGACGTGAAATACACCAATCAAATGTATCTGTTCAGGGCTACGTCAAATCACAACGAGTTTTGATTGGTTAAAATTGCGTCAGAAGGCGACACAACACATTAATGTAAATGCGGCTTTAATTTGTTTTTCCTTAACGTTCTTTCTGACGTTTTTTCTTTTTGCTGGGCTCCGAAGGTTCGTAGGGGGATTTAAACAGGCTATCAAGTGCAAAAAGAAATCTAATCTAATCTTCTGATGAATCATCTAAACGACAAAGGTTAGAAAAGGAAGTTTAAATCCTACTAATATTATAAACGTGAAAGTTTGTATGGATGGATGGATGTTTGTTACTCTTTCACGCAAAAACCACTGAACGAATTTGGATGAAATTTGGCACACAGATGGTTTATAACCAGGATTAACATATAGGATAGTTTTAATCCCGATATTTCCACGGGATCGAAAATTATGCGGGTGAAACCGCGGGGCGTAGCTAGTAAGATAGTAAATTACTATCTATTAGTCATTATTTATTATACTATAAGTATAACTACTAACTACGACTACGCGACTACGATCGCGTGCATGTCGGAAAACAAATTGGATTTCATGGGTTTTATTTTTCTTTTGCGCAGAATTCTAATTCTTTTTCTAAAATAAAAGTAGCTTAGGTTACTTCTTATAACATCCTATCTGCTAGTTTTTTTTTGGAACGAAGTTCCTTATCGCGCTTTGCGAAAGAGGGACGGAAAAAATTAAGACCAAAAGTTGGAACGACACTTTTTGCTATAGTTGTAAGCCGTGCGGCGTGCGCGTGTTTCTCTGTCTGTCTCTCTCTCTTATGGAAAGCAAGCCAGTTATACTTCGTTCCATCCGGGTGTCCCTTGACACCTCTCAAGTTTTTTTTTATATATTATTGCTTTAAATAAAAATTAGTTACCAACCCCTGAAAGTTGGTTTGCATTCTTTATGCCGTCTCGTTGGCCACACTAGTTAGCAAAAATATAATTAAACATAGAAACACAAATTTTCAAATTCTCTTCGTATATTTCCCCAAATGTTCATGCAAGCTTGAATCTTCGAGTTTCGTGAAACGACTGTGACCAACGAAGCGGGAAATGCTTTTGCTTCATTATATGTTTCAGAACTCGCTCAAATACTATTACGTAAGGTGATTTTTCGAGATAGGATTGCAGACAAAATTTTGACAAAAAAAAACGGGTTGCACTCCGGGAGTGTCGGCAGAAGTGAAAACTTGAATATTAACGTTGTGCATTTTTTATATTTTGGAATGCGGTCTACTCTCCCTCCGTCTCACGAATTTTCGCTCAGGTCACGTGTCCTGACGCGAGCTCCGTCTTACGAATTTTCGATCAGGGCACATGTCCTGACGCGAGTTTAACATTTTTTACCCAGCACAAAAAACTCCCTCCGTCTTACAAATTTTCGATCAGGTCACGTGTCCTGACGCGAGCTCCGTCTTACGAATTAATAATATAAAAAAAAAAAATTTGTTCCGTGCGGGAATCGAAACCGTGACACGCAGCGCAGCAGTCGATCGCTCAGCCACTGCGCCAACTGTGTCGTCATAGATCATAATGAAAAAACAATAGAAGCCGAACCTAATTAAGGACGAGTCACACTCGTACGTCATTACAGTCGCAACGGAAATTGCCAAGCAATATTAACTCAGCGCGAACATATGTGAAACCCTTAAGGGCAGAGATTGATTGCCGAATTCTATTCGCCCATGATGTGCCTTATCAACCACACATTGTGATTACATTGGGACTTTCCCATGTGATAATATTATCGGCGACATTCCTGGTAGCAGTACATATACGTGTCGCAAATGAATCCGCTGTCGTTCAGCTGTTTTAAATAATGAAGCTGTTTTGTAAAACAGCTAGCGATTATGTAAAACAGCAGATTCGACAATCCATCTGCAACATACACATAACATCACGGTTGTTTTCCTTGAAGGATTAAGCAGAGGTTTACCCATAGTAGGTACAACCACATTTCGCCTGTTATTTTTAAGGTCCATGCAACAGAGGGTGAGTCTATTACCATCAATCTGGCACAAATCCAGACTCCAGGTTGCTACTGGGAATTATACTTTATAATTATACTAATACTCAATTACACTTGGCTCCCGCCGGGAATCGAACCCAGGACTTGATGCTCAGCTCAGCAGCAGCGCTTGCGACGACTAGAGTGGCAGAGGTAGCAGTATCTCTGTACGATAGAGATCTTGTCTCCCACAGAGAAGTGACAGGCATTGATCTAGCTTTATAAATGAAGTGTTTTAAAAGTGTTTTTTTGGAACGAAGTTCCTTATCGCGCGTTGCGAAAGGAGGCTAGACGGAAAAAATTAAGACCAAAAGTCGGAACGACACTTTTTGCTATAGGTAGTTGTAAGCCGTGCGGCGTGCGCGTGTTTCTCTGTCTGTCTCTCTCTCTCTCTCTTTGAACTTCGTTCCATCCGGGTGTCCCTTGACACCTCAAGTTTTTTTTTTCGTTATGTTAGCCTAAGCTGTCTCAATGCTGAACAAAGGCTCCCCCAATTCCTTCCAGGCATCCTTTTCTAGAGCCACTTCGATCCAACCCTTGCGGTACGCATCTAGGTCGTCGTGCTACCTCTTCCCGGGGCCGGCCTCGGCGGTGCCGTCCGTCCTCAGCCCCTACTGTGTGGATACTGTTGCTCAGCGGTCACTGTGCATGCGGCTGACGTGACCCGCGCAATCCCATAAAAGGGTTATTACGTTCAATGTCCCTTGACATTATTTATATCGGGTGTCTACTGCGACGAGATGACCTGGACCCATAAGAAGGCTGGTTTGAAGTGGCGCGGGAAAAGAGTTCCTGGAAGGATTTGGGTGAGGCCTTTGCCTAGCTGTAGAAACAAAAATCCCGAAGGTTTAAGCAGAGGATACCTGGGCCCCAAGTCTGCTATTTTTATAAATTCGTCATTCCAACACGACCCCATTCCCATCCCATTGTCATTTTGCTTAAAGTTCGTAATCTGCTAAATTCTTAATGGCGATCATTGGTCGGTCAATGGTCTCGTAATAGAATTGTGTCATAATGACATTTTCGTATTACCATTATTATAAAACCCGTTAGTAGAAATGATTTTCAAAAACTACCACTACTTTATTTATGCCAGATTTCATTTATATGTGTTTTTACATATTATTTATTAGTGTTTTATACAACTCAAGTGTTTTATGTAAGTCAGTCACTCATCTATCATTATGTACGAGATTACCATTCTATGCCATTTCTTTCAATGGAGTGTCAGTGGTTGACCGCTGGAAAGTCATAATGACGCCATTATGTTAGTAGATTACCAAACTTGTCAAAATCAACAATTATGAAATCAATGATAGACCATTCTGACACTATTGTAATAGCAGACTTGAGGCCCTGAAATCGTGTCAGAAAAGTCAACTGAGAGCCATGATGTATCAAGCTTTTACGTCTTGGATAAAAAAATTGTGGTCACCCCAATGTGAAAATAATTAATCACTATAGTAACACAACCTTGACTCCACTGCGTTCGTACTAAATAAATTAACACATAGTTGATTTTTGTGGGTTCGGTCATTACCAAAATGCAAATAATGTCAGGAAAATTATTTTTTAAGCAAATTGACACCCTACGTCAATTGAGCCTTTTCATACAAATGTCAAAGAGACAGTTGTGATTTTAATATGTATATGGACAATTTAAGTTGGTAACTAGTCACTTTGCTGAACAATTATTTTCCCTGACGTGTTTTCGTCGACGTCGATTCAGCAAACTGAATTTACCGCTTACACGATATTAGGAGATATGAATTCTTTTCTTTTTAACCAACTTAAAAAAAGGAGGAGGTTCTCAATTCGGTTGTATTTTTTTTATGTTTATTAATTTCCAACATTACAATTTGTCACAAATAACACCATGCCTGTATTCCCCGAAAAGTAAGTCGGAAGTGTATAGTAGTAGTAAACGATACATGATTTATTTCTGTTTGACTTTAAAACCCACTCTTACGAGTTTCCACTCGTCTGACTGGATTTCAGTTTTTGCCGGCTATGAATGTGGACACCACATTTGATCACCTCCCATCTTGCACCACATGCCCCGTCACCTGCACACATGAGGCTGCGTCAGCGAAAGCCATCCGCGTTGCTGAATTTTGAGCCAAAGTAATGTAAGAAAAAAAACTATATTTTTGCCATCGACACGCTAAGATGAAGAAGAATGTGAAACCACTATTTTTTTTAGCCTATTCTATCCCACTGCTGGGCAAAAGCATCCCCCAAATCCTTCCATGAACTCTTTTCCCGCGCCACCTCGAACCACCCCTCGTGGTACGCGTCCAGGTCATCTCGCCATCTCTTTCTATACCTAACAAAAATAAATGTATACGGCAATGTCTACAGAATAAGCCGCGAAACAAATGACTGCGCTTATTTTGGAGCTTATTTTCGCTCCGTCGTCGTATTCAACAAGCCGAAACTTTGTTGTTGTTCTAAACTCTTATACAATGTCCCTCTAGCCTGTGAAGATCTACTAAGTATAGAGTGCGGAATCGCCGCGAGTAGCGACTAGTGACGTCAGTGCTAATAAAATTCGTGGCAGTAAAAGTGCGTTGAGCGCTTACTTCTGTCACGGTTTCTACACATCATCAGCCTATAGCAGTCCACTGCTGGACATAGGCCTCTCGCATTGCGCGCTACTCAACTCGTATTTCAACAGCTCTCATCCAGCTGCTACCAGCCATCCTGCGAAGATCGTTTCTACATGTCATTTGTGAGTTTCTAAGCAGCAGCCTGAAGTCCGGATTTGATCCCGGTTGTTGGCAATAGACTCACCTCCTATTATGGGACTTTAACATAACTGGCGAAACACCTGGCTGAAAACCAGCGCTGGGACTCTGTCTCGTATAGGGTCTTAGCATTATGCTGAGCGATGGCCGTTTTGCGTGAATGTTACGCATGTTTACCCCCAACTTGTCATTTTTTTTTGTGTGTGTTATTTTCTTTTTTATGCATCATGTTTGTCGCAAATAAATGTATTTTCTTCTTTTTTCTTCTTTAAATACGGGTAAACTATAGGTACCTACGCCTCTGCCTAACCCATACGGGCATGATGTTATGTTAATGTAACTGCCCCGTTGGTCTCGCGGTTGCAAGCACGACTGCTGAGCGTGGGGTTTGATTCCCGGTACCCTAATTGCGTAACACACTACTAATTACTAACATAGCAGATAAGACAAATTGTTACTAACTTATTATTACTAACAATGTATGGACTGTAAATGTCTGAATTAAATCTTTTTTTTTTTTTTAATCTCAATCTGAATCATTTTGAAGCTTATTGCTAATCCATTTATTCATATGTTCTAAAAATTTATCTGCTCAACAACGTAAATAACGCAATGAATGTTGTTGAACTGTCACAATGAAACCCATTGCTACTACATAGTGTGTTACGCAATCACCCCACGGGTCAGACAAAGTGTTGTTGTGTTTTCCATTACGAATTTCTTAGTAACTAACAGTCCTCCTTCCTCGGAAAGCACGTAAAAGCCGTTGATCTCTTCCCGGTCGTGTCGGACTATGAGAGTAAAGGAACAGAGAGTGAACCTGTCTTTGCGCACACACTGTGACCGAAATCGGTCGGGCTATTATTAGGTATTATTATGTTAATATTCCAAATAAAGCCTGGGGTACTCGACTACAACAATACAGAAACCCAAAAACTGATTCTCATTAGATTTGCAATGTTAATGCATATCAAAATAATGTCTTACAACTCATTTCATTTTTAATCCGCTTTCGTTCGTGCCAGAAGGGCCATCACATCGGCTCAAAGTGATTTCGTTTGCCTATTCGCGCATTCCCTTTTATAGCCTTACCATTATTATGATGCTAAATGAAAATTGTGTACCTAAATAATTATAAGATTACTTTGTAATG
The DNA here is from genome assembly GCA_945859715.1 of Apamea sordens. NCBI lineage: Eukaryota > Metazoa > Arthropoda > Insecta > Lepidoptera > Noctuidae > Apamea > Apamea sordens. The sequence goes on from OX244001.1 coordinate 17,874,677, forward strand.
AAATAGCTGTTACGAATAGCTATTTGGCTATGTTATTGGGTTGCAAACAATCGGGCGTCTCACCTTATGTAAATGTTTTACATAACCGCTAGCTGTTTTAAATAACACCTCACAACTGGACGACGTTTAGCGGTTTTACACAATCATTGAACTTTAGCACGCAGTTTTCTCCAGCTCGTCCGGCCATCTTCTACGGGGTCTGCCGCGAGGCCTTCTAGATTTCACAATTTTTTTAAAAATTATGATAATTTATTCCTGATTATTTTTGAAACCGAATGATCTAACCCAGACAGGCACTTTACTTTGTGTAAATTATTTCATCACCACTGCTCTCAAAACGGTGAAGGGAAACATCGTGAGAAACCGGCATATCCTAGTACCACAAATTCGAAGACATGTGACATCCACCAACCCGCACTGGGCTCGCGTGGTGGATTACGGCCCACTCCCTCTCACAGAGAGGAGGGCTGTGTCCCAGCAGTGAGAACATTATAGTCTGATTATGTTATATATTTTTAAACAAATATCGAAGAAACTTGAGGTTAAAAAAATAACCTCTATTTTCAGATGAAAAACATCTTTAAGGAGATTTTATACTAGAATTTCGGGCTTAAATATTGAAATAATAAAATCAAAGCGCACAATTTGTCTACACTACAAATCGGCATCCATTTTCTGATTCATTTGTTTACAATTTCATTAGAGAGTTTTCGAACAGACCATACCTCTGCTAAGATTACTTGGTTGACAGATATAAATGAACATTCCTCTTCCTTTCTGCAGTTACATTCATTTGCCATAGTACTTGTAGACGTACCGACTACTGAACTACGTACTAGCAAATGTGGTAGCTTTTAGTTTAATCGCACCTGTGTTCTGTTATGTTAACACTTGCATAGTGCACTTTATGTTTGACATTTCAAGACTGCTTCCGCCACAGATTATTGTAGGTACATTGTAGATTATTTTACAGTCACGGAAATAAATGGCTAAGTAAATTGACACACTACATCAATTTGATGTGTTATAGCTATTTCATACAACTGTTAAAGAATGAATATTATAATAGTGATTTGAATATACGGATAATTTAAGAAGGTAGTCAAATTGTTTAAAGTGAACTGTGTATATAAAAAAGAACAAACAAAGGACGACGGACAAAGTACTATTAATAGATCCTGTCCCTTTTTTTTGATACAACTGAATTTTCTATTTTTGTCTCATATTCTTCGTTACGGGCTATTCAATAATAAACCGTTTGTTTCAAGTCTTAAGTCTCTTTATAGTCTCACTTGTAAATGGAATTACTAAATCAAAAAACTTAAAAAAAAAATCTGTCACACCAACTTATCACGTTGGTACTATAGAGGGCTAGACAAGCCCTCTGAGGTAACGGGAGGAATCAAACACTTAATGATTCCTTTTGTATTATATTTGCAGAACGTCTTTACATATTTCTGTCTAAATTATCACTTCTTATTCTAAACCCAAAATCCTAACTCGCATTATTAAAATTCTGGAGTACGTTCATGCTAAATTATATCCGGCCTGCAACATATGAGGTTGCCTTCGGCAGACAAGCCTCTACAGTACTGCCTACTTAAAAATGTTTAAGTCACAACTTAGATACGTGGCAATAGTAAATTTATGTGTCGGTACTTCGGCGCCGTCATCACCTGCTCGTTGACGTCCCGTTGACGGTGGCGGTGGCTAAACTGCCTAAGGTTCTCTTAGGCATGTTATCATGGGTCTTAGAATGAATAGACTGGCATTCTAGTTTAGGATCCACATAGCCGCAATAAAGAATTTGTTTTTTTTTTCTTACTATCAAGTTGACAGGACCGCCATTTGACTTTGTTTGCAGAAACCATCAACACAGTGTGTAAAAGTTGTGTAAGTTGACCTGTGAGAAATTAAGAATCTTTTGCTTCTCAGTGGAACAACGACTATTTTATTTTATTTATTTGGGACAAAAGCAGTTATACTTTACAGCATTTACAAAAAGTAGTTATATTACAGTCGAAAAAACGTACAACCTTTTTCACTTTTATGACGGCACGGTTGGCGCAGTGGTTAAGCGATTGACTGCTGCGCTGCATGTCGCGGGTTCGATTCCCGCACGGAACAAATATTTGTATGACCTACATGTATTTGTTCCGAGTCTGGGTGTTTTTCTATCTATAATATGTATGTATTTACAAAAAAAAAATGTATATAAGTAGTTTATCAGCCATCTTGTTACCATAACACAAGCATTAGGTTGCTTAGCTTGGGACTAGATGGCGCTGTGTGAAATGTCCAGGGATATTTATTATTTATTTATTATTTATTTTGTCCACGAAGTGACATCGGAGTATGATAACGAACGCATGTTAAAAGAGAGAAAAAAAGAAAAAAGAAATCATATTTATAAGAAAAACACTATATATCGACGAATCGAAAGAAGCAGATGACAAGAGCATCCGTCTTATTGGCTGGCACTATCTAGCAACAAAATATTAGTAACTAAATTCAGCATAAATATTTAACCATCCCGAATCACTATAAATCTTCGCTCACTTGTCGCCAATTTTCCGAGCAGAATTTGCTCTGAACACCTCATTAAACACTGCCCAAGCAAACACACAGCATTTGAACAACAACTCTATTTCTAGCCCATACAGTTTATTTTTGATTAACTAATATTCCGCAGCCACAGAGGTCTATGAAATTCAGACCAGAAATTGCCAAAGGAATTTAAAGCTACGTTTTACAAATTATGGTTCAATTTTGATTGGTGGGAATTGGGAAGAGTGCTTAAGTTAAGGACTGTAGTACCGTGTTTGATGGTACAACACCCTTAACTGAACTGTGGCTAATGGAGAATTCATGGTGTCTCTTTCACACTAACGGGTTTGCCTTAGTTTATTCTTTATTCGAAGTAGCTTTTCCGTATGTTCCGCTTATGTTTTTCCATGGTTAATTTATTATGGCTATATTGGAATTTAACCAGCTTCTAATCATGGAAATGCCTCAATATAAGGCATTCAAATGGATCTAATCTCTAATTGATCCCTGAACTACGTCCGAGTGGCAAATTGTTCAACTGTTAATGGTAATTGAGAAATTTTAAGAATTACCTCAGTTTGTAAGAATTACCACCATTTCCAGAAAAACTAATATGTTCCTTAACCTAGTGTGGGGTCCAAAGCATTTGTTAAAATCTAGCAACTAAGGCTCTATGTAATCGGCTACTAGCTTTTTTTTTTTTAATATAGTGACGTGTTTTTTCTGAACGCCTCACATAAGTATTTAAGTTTAAGTTCATGTCTTCCGGTATGTATATCCACCAGTGAAACTTATCATTGGCTGATCACAACTATTATAATTAAACGTAACACGCTTTGTTCGCCAAAAAAATACAACATCGCAAGCGCAACGACAACGAATTATCAATAAGTCAGTAAGTAAGTTACTCATAGCGGCCATAACTGGCCATTCCAATTTTAAACACTCGGAAAAATGCTGAACCTTTTAAAAATTGGAACGGAAACGGAAACGGCTTTGGCACAAACATGGCGGCCCAGGGTTGCCAACGGGCACACTTAATGAGCCTCATTGCTACGTTATGGCAGTCTTTGTGCCAAATTCATGGTCTGTTTGCTATTTTGTCGTTGGATTAGCCATTTCAATTTTGATTTATGGGTTTGTGAAAATTGTGTGTCACTAGTCTAGCCTGAAAGTTATTAGGTATTTGGTGAGGTAAGATTTCAGCAATGCAATCAGCAACTCAAATGATGAACATTCAAAAACCTTTAGCAACTTATTTAACCACTAGCTTTTAACTTTGTCCGCGTGAAATTTCTTGTTGTTCCGACCCGTCGCATCGCATCGCATCGTATGCCCGCGCTATTGCTTAGTGTTTTTTCCGACTTTTTTGGTTTTGCTCAGTTCCTAAGGGTCTTAGCAAGATGTTACGTAGCCTAGCCTTCCTGAAGAAATGAGTTATCAAATGCACAAAGAATTATTCAAATCTGACTGCAGGTAGTTCCAGCAGTGCGATTCTGTAACCATCTCACCGTGAAAACTTAGGTGAAGTGAGCGTGGAGTGAGCTATCAATGCTAGGGATTGCCACTATTGACAGCTCACTGTAAGCTCACTTCACCTAACTTTTCACGGTGAGAATTACAGAATCGATCGGCAGAACCCGCGTTCAAACAGACAAACTCTTCAGCTTTATTATTAGTATAGATAGATACTCGTAAAAAACCGACCAAGTAAGTGTCGGACCATGCACAGTGAAGACGGAATTCCTCAGTTACATGGTGTGGCAAGATCACCCCCTAATTGTTTTTTTTTTATAATCTCACTACCGCTCTCTCAAGCGGTGCACAGAATGCACCTTCTTTCATTCGCATGAGGCAACATCAAACATCCGGACGGACAGACAGACGGACACGATGAAATTTTAAGGGTTTCGTTTTCACAGAACCTTAAAAATAGGAATGATTTAAAATGATACATTGATTTATGGATTGAGATTATGGATGATTCTGGGATTTATTTCTTATACTTACTCTTAATCAGGTACAGCATCCTAATTGCGTAACACACGATCAAAATCATTTTGAAGCAAATTGCTAATCCATTGCTTCATAAGTTCGAAAAATTTGTCTGCTCAACACGTAAATAACGCAATGAATGTTGTTAAACTGTCAAAATGAAACCGATTCCGATTGATCGTGTGTTACGCAATTAGGGTGCTGGTTGGTACTTGTAAGTAGGAGTGCTACTTATCGGACCGATGAAAATATCTATCAAAAGATAAAGTCAAAGTTTTTTATTTGTTAAACATTTATTCTTTACTAGCTTCTGCCCGCGGCTTTGCCCGCGTGGATGTCGGAAACTATCCCACGGGAATGTGCTAACAGGATACAATTTATGTGCTTCCCCAGAACGCCATCTATCTCGCGGGCCCTTTGTGGCTAATTACAATAGAAAACCAATTATGTCTCATTAGTGGTGATTAAGAGGGTACCTATATTATGATATCTTTACCTAAGTATCTAACTAATTAAAAAAAAAACTCAATAACAGGAAATTAAATACCTACATACCTAAATAAACCTATTTTTGATAATAACTAATCTAAACTCAATAAATAAGCAAAATCCCTAAAAACTAATATCTATACGAATGACTAATCCTACTAACAGTATTATAAAATAACCTACGGTCACTACGTACACTATCAAATATACTACCTATACTTTAAAATTAAAATCTATACCTACGACTTATATAAAAATAAACCTAAATAACTCTAAAAACTAAAAGGAATAAAAATTAACTCCACTGCGGGTGACGTAACCTACGACAAACTTATTATTTGCGGTTGATACAGTATCGGGTCTAGGGATCGAACCGCAAAATTAAGTTTGTTTTTTATTGTATATACTTTTCCGGGATAAAAATTACCCAGTGTGGTGCCCAGGATATTAAAGAATAATTATACCAAGTTTCATCGTAATCGAACCGGTAGTTTCTGCGTGATGCCTGAACAAACAGACAGACAAAAAAAATTTTAATCACATTTTCGGGATCGGTGTCGGTCTAGTAACACCCCCTGCCATTAATTTTTTTGATATTTTCAATGTACAGAATTTTCACTTCTACAGATTTATTATAAGTAGGTATAGAATAGATTTTTTATTGAACAACATCTGCCTAGCCTTTTCCCAACTATGTTGGGGTCGGCTTCCAGTCTAACCGGATGCAGCTGAATACCAGTATTTTACATGGAGCGACTGCCTATCTGACCTCCACAACCCAGTTACTGGGTAATACGATACCCCTTGGTAAGACTGGTTGTCAGACTTTCGGACTTCTGACTACCCGTAACGACTGTCAAAGATCCACGAATGACAGCCGGGAACAACGTCATAACGTGCTTTCCGAGGCACTGAGGGGTCTCGGTATGTAAAGATGGTCACCCATCCACAGACCAACCGCGGCAAGCGCAGCCTGACCCATCGACCTGTGCAGCTGTTATTATTTAGCCACGGGCCCCTGAACACGTAAATAACGCAATGAATTTTGTTGAACTGACAAAATGAAACCGATTCCGGTTGATCGTGTGTTACGCAATTAGGCAAAGCAAACAACAGACAAACAAACAAAAAAAAAACAACAACAAACATAGGCGTAAAAATAGGTGTTTGAAATATAATAGGTCCCTACAGAGATCTCTATGTTTTGCCGTGTAACGGGGTACAAATATCAAGTAGGTAGGCATACGAAATTACATAACATCACAGATAATGCCTGTAACAAATCTGAAAATTAGGAAGATCAATTCTGTCCACTACAGATATTCCTTATACCTAAGACTATGATAAAACTCACGTAACTAGGGCACTTTTGTAGCTTACTCTATTTACCTAGTAACCTTTACATAACATATGACCGTGTAGCGACAAGAAAATCTTAACTCTAACCTAACCTAAATTTTAAACTAAATTAAAAAAATGTTAAATTGAAATCAATTAAGGACTGGCAGTGGTGTACATCATACTATATCTTTTAAGCAATCTCCTGCATTCCGGTAAGGGTGGAGTTCACACTCAATGACTGCCACTCTAGAAGGGTGTTTTATAAACGAAGTTAAGGCTTAATTAAGGAGTGGTCGGCCGCTCCAGACATGGAAAAAAAGCATTGAATTACTTTATACAAATTAAGTATAAGAAATTAAGCTCATATAAGAGCGATAGGGGTAAGTAATAACTTAAATAGTAGTAGTAGATAAATACATTTAGTTTAGGCTTATTTAGTGAGTAACCAACCGCTCCTGCAAGGGCTTATAGAGTTGCAACCGCTCTTTAGAATACATATATATTATGAATATATACAATAGTTAGATAACCTTAGATTGGATAGCTTTTTTTTTCAGGATGGGAAATCATCAAATGACCCCTCCCGCTCTGGGTGGAGCAGAAGGGAGTGTCAGACTCTTACTGACTAAAACCCACCCGTGTTCCTTCCTTAGCCCTATAAGTTCCAGGGCAGCGGTAACCCTTTCGGACGATCCCGCTAAGATTGGATAGCTTAGATTACCAATGGTTTAGGGCCAGTAGTTATAGGAGGTTTGTGATGAATGGGGTAAGGCCATCATCAGTTTTACACCTGTGGCTGTAGGGCCAATAGTCATAGTAGAAGTAAAACATGGACAGGGTAGGACCATCATCTTTTAAAACCGTTTGGATTTACCAAATAGTTGTAGTTATGCTTAAGAGCACGAGTTAAAAATATGTATTTATTAATATAATAGAATAAAAATATGATACACTACATTATCATATTTTTATTCTATTATTGTATTATTATTATTGTATTATTAGTGATGATTATTATACAGGGTGGCAGGGACATCGACGTGCAAACTGTAACCATGGATTCAGCACATGAGTTTAGACCCCATAGCGTCGAAATTTTTCGTCGGTTTAGGGCGCGCGTTTTAAAAGAAAGAAAGAAAATACATTTATTTGTTTTGGGGGACCGTCATAAGTAAAAAAGTTAAAAGTAACGTTTTTTATTTGTTAAAAATACATAGGTATGTGAGAAACACTAACAGGAACGGGACGTAGTCAAATAATGATACAACGATTATACGTAACTGGCTTATATTTCAGTTGAACTGCACATGCAAAAATCAATACTTAGCACTAGGTAGGTACTTATTAGATCTCCTATAACCTATCGGTATCGCGTGGAGTCAAGTCAAAAATCCCAACACCGTGTGACGGGCCAAGCGTTCCTTTAACCCGCGTTTTTGTCTCTATTTTTGAGCGGGAAGAACCGAGTTCTCCGATTGGTTCCCGCCATTTGCGGCAACCAATCACAGAGCGACCATGAATATGTTCGAATATGACCGTAACGAGATATTTGTTCTAATATTTTACACGGGCAACTTTACCCTTTTATTAAAAATCTAAATTAAAATAATTGATTAACAAAATCGAAATTCACACACCCATAGGTATAAAAATTGGTGTCATAAATAGAATAGGTACAAAGATCTCTCTGTTTTGCCATTAACGATGTAAAAATATCAAATACTTAGGTAATATAATTGAATTACAAATAAATTGACGTTAAAAAAGTGACAAACAAGACCTAACCCAAAAACAACACCGTAATGAAAACAAAAAAGTGAAAAAGCTAATAAGTAAAGCCGCAGTAATTTAGGAACCCCTCTTTTTTTTACTTTGTATGTAAATTACTTTAGGACTGTTTACTGGCCGACATTTTTTATCTTTTGTTGTGAAATATGTATAACTTCTTTCGTAACGCAGCCTGGAGGCTGATTGGTGTTGCTTTAATATTCAAACCGTCAATTAATTTGTCAAAAGTGGCCTTGGAAAAACGTTATGTGACAGAAAATTCCTGTTTCTTACGCTAGTCTCATGTGTTTTTTCTCTTCACATTCGTTCAATGTAAATTCCAATTCTCTTTATCAATTAATTTACAGATTCTAGCCTTTAGTTTTGTTATTATTATGTGTGATCACTTATTACTTAGATTGCTGGTAAACCTATAATTGGCGACTGTGTAAGACCGAGGCTATTGTGATCTATATAGTGGCAGCTACCGCTCTTCCAGGAAACCGTAGTGTGTTTTTATGCTTGTGACTGCACGGTACTACTCTTTGGGTTATATAAAACTAGCAGCGCCCCGCGGTTTCACCCGCATAAGTCTCGATCCCTTGAGAACATCGGGATAAAAAGTATCCTATGTGTTAATCCTGGTTATAAACTATATGTGTGCCAAATTTAATCCAAATCCGTTCAGTAGTTTTTGCGTGAAAGAGTAATAAACATCCATCCATCCTCACAAACTTTCGCGTTTATAATATTAGTAGGAAGTAGAATTAAACTTAACACATCCGAGGCATTCAAAATAACTAGGTAGGGACATAGTCTGAAGGATAAAACTAAAACTATTAATGCGGAGTTAGCTACGAGAAGTTCTATACATCTGTTCCGATACGCGCCTACACTCGTACCGTACGGTCCCGAGGGGACTCTAGCAATCAAATTACATAAAATAAATGTAGGTATTTAGAAGGTCCACTAGGGATTTAACATAACAAGCGAAAAGGAAGTTTGATTTGGGCAAATTGAAAGCCTTTCTTAAATACCTTATATTATACCATAAACACAAAAAAACACAAACACATTTATATATACATGTACTTACCTTATATTGTTAAATTACTGGGTTGTGGAGGTCAGATAGTTGGGAAAAGGCTGGGCAGATGATGAAGATATTGTTAAATTATATCGTTACTTTCATTACTTAGGTACACTTTTAGATAATAAGGTAATTTAAAACTAAACTAACTAAATTAGCAATACAACCGTCTAAGTTCATATAATCCTATTGATTGATATTTCATTCAAATAGTTGTTCAATAGTAGGATTATATGAATGAACTGAAAGGGTTGTATTGATGATTTTAATTCTATAAATACATACTTGTCACGGTTGTGAATTATATCTTGTTCAACTTGACACTGAGAATTTGCAGAAATAGCAAAAAACGTAAGATTTGAATTCCGTGGTGATTCCCCGTGAAAGTAACTTGTGTAAGGTCTTTCGATATTATCCGAAGTAAACCTTCTGAGTCTCAACATTTCATGAGAATAGTGTGAAAACGATCTAATAAATAGATCTGGAACACTCCGCTCTGTGATAAGGTCAATCTAACGTCATTACGTGTGGCAAGTTTCTAAATTACATTTGTACAAGAAGTGGCTTTTACGGTTTGATGACTGAAGTGTTCAGTTATTAAAGGAAAATCCCTACTACTTATATGTATTAGCTTAGCTCCTGGGGTTGAGAGGTATTGGTTCAAGGAAAGGTAGATCCTAAAGAGATACCGTCGCACAGGCAACTGAAGGAACACGGGTGGGTTTTAGTCAGTAAAAGTCTGACACGGAGCGGGAGAAGTAATTTGATGATTTCCAACCCAAAAAAAAAGGGGATATATAGATCTATTTGACTTTTAAAGGCGAACTGAAGAAAAGCATCGTGAGGAAACTGGTAGAATCAAAAATTCGAAGACCAACACATAGTGAGCTAGCGTGGTGGATTACGGCCCACTCCCTCTCACAGAGAGGAGGCCTGTGTCCCAGCAGTGGAAACATTGTAGGCTGATTATGTATACAACGTGGGTTCTATGTACGTGCGAGCATTATATAGTAATGTCTCTTTTGTTACACTGATTATGTATTTGACCTTAAACGTGTTAGAATAAAGAAAAACTTTATTAAAAGAGTCTAAAAAGCGATTTCCTTTCGGAAACCGTACCCACACATCCAAGCTTGGTGTCTAGGATGCATAAATATATGCAGCAAATAAATAAAGTCATCTAAAAAACATTAAAAAAAATAATGTATATAAGTAGTTTATCAGCCATCTTGTTACCATAACACAAGCATTAGGTTGCTTAGCTTGGGACTAGATGGCGCTGTGTGAAATGTCCAGGGATATTATTATTATTATTAAATATTTCCCCAACCGTCTTATTTGTGTATGTCGTTGTATATGTCGAAGCATCATGCTGCCTTTTGGCCTCGTATAGGACTTTGTTTCATTTGTTTTTTTCCTTTTGTTACTTTTTTATACAATTTGTTTTATTTTTTTTATTTTTAACTGAGTTTAGTTTATGATCCTGTACGAGTCGCAATAAATACTTTTTCTTTCTTTCTTTCTTTCTTTATTTTAAAATGATGTAACGCATTTTCATTTCTACTCGTACATATCTCTCGCGGCTAAAAGTGAATAATTTATAGCATACTCGTAAATAATTAATCATCATCTGCCCAGCCTTTTCCCAACGATGTTGTTGGCGGCTTCCAGTCTGACCGGATGCAGCTGAATACCAGTACATTTTACATGGAGCGACTGCCTATCTGACCTCCACAACCCAGTTATTGTCTAATACGATACCCCCTGGTAAGACTGGCTGTCAGACTTTCGGGCTTCTGACGACCCGTAACGACTGTCAAAGATCCTCGAATGAGAGCCGGGACCAACGTCTTAACGTGTCGTAAATAATTATTAATAATCTTAAAACATGCTTCCATCTTTTGTTAAGCTGGCCGCTTCCCGCGGCTGAACTCGCTTGGAAATTATCCCACGGAAACGTGCCACCGGGACAAATATAATATAATAATAATAAATAATAAAATTTATTTCCCAAAATAATAGCCTATGTTACTCCCTATAACATCAGCTATCCGCCTGTGAAAGTTCCATCAAAATAGGTCCCACCGTTTAAGAGATATAACCGGACAGACAGACAGACAGACCGACAATTTTTACTTTCCGTATATAGTTTCATAAACATTTAATAAAAAGCTGTTATTTTGACACTACAAACAGACTTAAATTTTATTTATTTGTATGTATAATCTGAAGGTGATGTATTCTTACCTCATATTTGTAAAAGTAAAACCTGGGTGGATCCGAGAGGTTTATTTGTGCTACGGCGTAGCTCACACTTTGCTACGGCGGCTACGGCGTAGCTCGCATCTTACAACAATCGCAATGGCCTAGTCTTTACGCCTTCGAAACGTTTTAGGATAGGGTTATTTTGAATAAAATTTTGCTGTTACCTATTCATTTAGAAGGGATGCGCTAAGGTAGCCCGATATTCATATTTGCTTACATTTTTTTATTCTAATTAAGATTAGTAATGATTATAGTTCCATAAATACATATTAAATACATTATTAAATACATATACACAAGGCCGCACAAAACTAGTGAATGAAGCGCCGTTTACTATCGCACTCCGTATCCTCAACAGCATATCGGAGGATATAGATATATTTTGTTGCACTCTGGGTGGGTTCACAGTGAGAGCTCTCTTTGAAATAAGTTATGGTCCTACTAGGACATAGACATATATGGTGTTTGTAGTAGCAGTAAATATGAATTGTTAGTTTGTAATGGTGTAACTGTAATTTGTAAGTTGTCTACATTATCGCATTAGGTGACAAACCTGTAAAGATAATAGTATGGTGGGTAAATAAATAAATAAATAAATATTTGTTACGATCGCGAATCATAAAACAACCTGGCATTGGCCTGAAAATTGAAAAAAACGTCAGAAAATTCCACATCCCATGGTCTCCCCATAAGGTGTACGCCGATCTGGTGAAGGTAGCGGGAATTAACTGAATGCAAAAAGCGCAGAACTGGCCGTTTGTGGCAATGCTTGGGGGACGCCTAAGGCCAACAATGAACTGGCTTTTGGTGAGATTGTCACGATAAATGATAGATACCAATAAGAAATTATGTTGGTGGGGATGACTGCACTGGGCCCTTACATACACACTCTAGCTTCATCACTTCTTGTGAAAGCCCTTTAAATCCAACTAATATACATATACGAGTAGCTGCCTTGTTGGTCAGTTGCTACTGCTGAGCATGTGGTCCAGGGTTCGAGTCCCGAGTCGGGCAAAGCGTTATTGGATTTTCAGCAACCCGGAGCCTGGACATATGCCCGGTACACCACTGCCTGGCCCCTCGGGGAAAACAGGCTCGATGTTTATGCTGAGCTTTATTCGGAACACGAACCACGCAGAGATAATATTATATTCACGGGTGAATGTTTTTGTCGAAGCTTGTGGCTATTGACTGAACTCGCTGGAAACTGAATAGCTTTCGCAAACAATTGAGTATTATCGACGCAACTGCTGTTATGTCCGCATGACACGCGAGGACAAAATGTTTGGTCGAATTATTGATAGTTCAATTGATACTGAAATATCAAAGGGGCTGTGTACAGTCGACCACATGTCGGTGGAAAACTGTATAAGCAAATTAGCCTTTAATGTTCCCAATGTTGGGAAATAAGCCTCCTCTCTTCGAGTGGGAGTGGCCCGTAATCCACCACGCGGGCCTAGTGCGGGCTGGTAAATATCACATGTCTTCGATTTTTTTTTTCTATAACATGCCGGTTTCCTCACGATGTGATGGAAATCTGAAACCAGTTTATTTAAAACTAGCGACTCGCTCCTGCCGGTCGATTCTGTAAAAATCTCACCGTGAAAACTCAAGTGAAGTGAGCTTGATGTGAGTTGTCAGTAGTGTCAATCCCTACCGTTATTTAGAATGACAGCTCACTCCACGCTCACTTCACCTAAGTTTTCACGGTGACATGGTTACAGAATCGCACTGCTGCATTCTGTTCTGTTCGCGATTCTGTAACCATCTCACCGTGAAAACTTAGGTGAAGTGAGCGTGGAGTGAGCTGTCATTCCAACTAATGCTAGGGATTAACACTATTGACAGCTCACTCTAAGCTCACTTGACATAATTTATCACGGTGAGATTTTGTCAGAATCGATCGGCTGCTTTGAACGGTTTTTACGAACTAACAAAACATCGAGAATTATTTATTACACATAATAACTTCTGCCCACGACTACGTCCGCGTGAAATTTCATGTTCCCCTGACCCACCGCGTCGCATCGCATCTGCGCTATCAATACATTTTCGCTTAATGACCTTTCTGGCTTTTTTTTCTTTTTTATCGGCTCTTGAAGGTCATAGCTTGATAATAAATAGCCCATAGCCTGCCTCAGGAATTACAAAAAGAATGTTTCAAATCCAACCGGTAGTTCCAGACATTAGCGCGTGCAAACAGACAAACAAACTTCAGCTTTATTATTATTCGTACAAAAAGATTTTTCCAAAACCGACCCAATTCTGATTTAAAATAGATAAGTATTTGAATAATTTCACCGATGATTAAAAGTTTTCGAATTTTCGCAGCCGCCATCTTGCATTTTCATTTTGATGTCACTGTCGGCTTTAGCACCCTCGACAACCATGAAAACGACACCCATGATGAAGAATTTGTTTTTTTTTGTAGAATCCATCTTGGATTTTGACCTGACTAATAATTGGCTTCAGCACCCTCGAAAACCATGAAAACAATCTCTCTCTGTGTGTACCAGAAAGTCTGTGAGAAAGTCGCATGGAACATAGCGCTTTTTCGTTACGTGACGATTTCTACCAGTTTACCTACTCCTACCACAAGCTGCGATAAGAGGCCAGCTTATACTGGATTTGTGTATGTATGATACGTAAGCCGTGCGGTCGACTGTACTTAATTTATAATGTTTACCGGATCAATTTACATTGCAACCTAAAATAAAAAAAAAGCCGCGTATACTAGGTGTGAGAGCAGTGGTGGTCTGATAGCCTAGTGGTAACGGCCGCTACTTACGAGTTTGTAGGTCGTAGGTTCAAACCAGACAAGCTCACTTTGTGTAAATTATTTCATCAACACTGCTCTCGAAACGGTGAAAGAAAACATCGCGACATCTACCAACCCACACGTGGTGGATTACGGCCCGACCGGTTTATGTTGTTCTGAGTCGTTTCGAAGAATATTTGTTCAGTTACATACTAACGCGGCCGTCTCATTATATTTGTCAGTATTTTTTTAGTTTATTTTTGCAATATTACTCAACTCACAATATTTATGTACATATTCGTTTCAATTTTTTATTTGTCACATAATTATCTTATTTTAGTAAGCATACACACGTCACGTTGCAGTGTAAAACTGATTTACATCCGTCACCTCACACATCAGGTTTAGTTGAAAACCAGCGTCAGGCACTATTGTCTGACATTTTTGCTGAACTGAGCCTTTTTGGTGCAGCCGTGAGGCACCTGCTAATTTCTTAATTTCGGTCTTTATACTTTCTATTTGCTTTTTTATTAGTTGCTATCTGATGTATGTATCTGGTGTATTATGTGTCTTTTAGTATGTGATAAATAAATGATTTTCTTTCTTTCTTTCACTCCCTCTCACGGAGAGGCGGCCTGTGTCCCAGCCGTGGGAACATTAGAGGCTTATTATGTATACTATGCGAGTTGTATATACATGGAAGCGCTATATGGGTTCATTATACCTATTATGTTTCTTTTGTTAGATTCCAAGATTGTCTGTTTGAGTGCCAACTTTATGCGGCCAACCCAATGTCGTTTCTTTGGTATTGTTCGTTGAATAGTATAATAGAATTGAGTTATTGAGTTATTACTGACACATACGTGCACTGACTGTCCAGATCCACTTAAATCTGTGTGTCTCTTTCCTCAAAAGACCATCTCAGACGCTAATCTGCATGATCCTGTGGCCGCATCTACATTGCCACATGCGAACTACGCCTCACACTGACGTCACTCAAAATCCTGCATCGCGTAAGCGAAGTTTACCGCGCAACTAGCACAATACAAGTACAACATCCCGACATCAATCGTTGGGTAGTTGCCTACGTCGGAGGATCCTCCCTTTTCTATGGAGAATGAGTGAACTAACACCCTGTTTCTCATGCCTCTATACCGGTGACCCCAATGTGATCATTTGACCAAAACAATGTCGGGACTTAAAGAATTTTGTTCTTACTCTGAGCTAGAAAACACCGTAACTCGTCTAGTTTAAAACAATATTTTTGATGTGTAAAACAAACTCATCAAACATCACAACAAACGTTCTTACAGAAATAAATATTATGCACATTTATAAGAATCGTAAGAAAGTGTAAGTTTTTTACCGTCTAATCATAATAATGTACCTCCCTATTTCTACATAATGCTGTTTAAAAATTCTTGTAGCAGTACTCTTCTAAACTACAAATTTTATTATATTTTATTTTTCTTCAAGCCCTGTATCAAAGATTAAGTTACTATATTTATTAAGTTACTCTGAAGTAGTGCCTAGCGTTGGCATTAAGTAAAGCCATTTCAAGAGGCCAGCCATGCGCGAATACCCCACTTTGCATCGCTCGCCAACTTTTAAAACTTCGACGATTAACACAGTGCAAAACATACAGAAAGTTAACTATGAAGACTTGAAATTCGCCACAGACAACACTTAACTCCTTAATTTACCGGACTTGTTCCTTTTCTTTATAAAACATAATATAAACACTTTAAACAGTACATCATCGTTGAAGCATTCTGAACAAATAAACGATAAATGGAATCTGTGAAAGATAAATACAGCTAAAAAGAGGGTGACTACCGAGATGGAGAGGTACTAATAATAATACTTTATTGATGCAAGTTGCTCATAATTATTATGCTTAATATCTAGCAAAAGTTCACAATAATAAAGGCGCACAAAAGTTGAAACCCTGACTCCTAAACTAGGAATACCTGTGACTTAGGAGTCAGTGTTTTACTGCCACTTGGACACTAAAACCCTATGGAAATTAAGAGGTATTCCACTTAGAGCACAGATTTGAATAGCACCGCGAACCGCACATGAGCACTTCCACTAACCGCACAGAAACAAAAGAGCTGGTAAGCTGATATTACACAAAAAGAATATGTATTATTATGTTGTGATCTAAAGGAAAAACATTTGAAAAACAAAATAAAAGCAAAAATTAAAAAGTAAAATGACTGTGTGGTTGATTCTGTGTGTGTGACTGGGAATCGTGTGTATTTGTTTGTAGTGTGTTAAATTGTTCCTGGTAAAGAATACTTATTTCTTGCAGTGAGATTTTAGCCTTAAATTTTTATCTATCTTTTTTAAGTAATGAAAGTTTAAAATTTAGTAATGTTTTCATAATCTAATTACACACCTCTTCATTAGTTTGAAAAGCACATCAAAGTTGACTTACCGTAAAATGTTCACTACGTCTACCTCGCATCTAGCAGTCAAATTAAATAATGCTGCAAACGTCATGGAAATCCCTAAGTAAACCCACGTTTTACTGGGTCCATTCATTGCTGTGCCTTTTAAAAGCGCTTTAATTCAGCCTGGATAGCCACGAGCCACTTAGATTATTATGTCAAAGTTTTGTCTTGAAAACAGCTTAAGGTAAATAATGAAGGGTGGGAAAATGAGCATTTTGTCTTTTGACTGCAATTATTTTATAGGTAGACCTTTTTTTGTGAGCTTTAATCCCGCATTTAAACCCATATATGTTTTTAGAGGCATGAGGAACAGGGTGTAAAGTTCACTCATCCTCCATAGAAAAGGGAGGATCCTCCGACCAGACGGGTGTTGTGTCTGGCGGGCATTTGCCCAACGATTGATGTTGGGAAATTGTATCTATGCTAACTGCGCGGTAAACTCTGCTTGCGAGATGCAGGATTTGCGTGACGTCAGTATGACGCGTTGTTCGCATGTGGCGTTGTAGATACCGCTACAAGTTATGACACTTATTCCAAATCGTTTATTTGCATACAATGTGATAGGGACAGAAAATTTCAGTGCAAAGACACATTCCGCCATGTAATGATGGCAATGAACCCAAATATTTAATAGATAAAGTATACAATACTTAATCATTGATTGTAATTCTAAGATAATAAACATTTGTTTTAAAATAAAAATATAATATCCTATACTAACTAAAACTATTGAGAAACTAAAATATTGCGTCGAAATATCTGGGTATCTAGTCTGGGTGTTTTTCTATCTATAATATGTATGTATTTACAACAAAAAAAATGTATATAAGTAGTTTATCAGCCATCTTGTTACCATAACACAAGCATTAGGTTGCTTAGCTTGGGACTAGATGGTGCTGTGTGAAATGTCCAGGGATATTATTATTATATTTCTCCACATCGCTGTCGACTGGTAATGTACCCAAGAGACTGGTGGCATTGCCACGTTTTATGGCAATGCTAAGCCTCTGGCCAAGGTGAAAGCCAGCCCTTGAGTCACGAGAAGTGTCAAACAGCCATTTAGAGAGTTCATTGAACAATCAATGAGCACTCGGACCCTACGGCCCGAGGGTTTCAACCCCAAACGGCTCGAAAATATAATTTCCGATAAGTTTTTATATTTTAACAACTTGAGGTTTTCCGCAGCCACAGCAGCAACGCCAGCCCTGAACAACTTATAGATAAAATTGTTTTCAACAAGTCTCAAGACTTACTTCAAACACAAAGCTGACTAAGATGGAAAGCCATTTGTTGGTTTAGAGATAAAAGCAATATTATAACCACTTTTGGGCACCTTTGTGAATCAATGAAAATTCGTCAAATTTGCCAAAAGGCTCCATCAATCCGTCAGATATTTATATAATCACTATGAGGACATGTAACACTATTGCACAGAATAACTTTTATTCGCCCTGAATATTCTTTTAAAAATCGACCAGATCTGAGTTTTCAAAGTCGTCAGATGATTAGGTTAATCCCACAATTTCTTCTTTTTCTTTTTTTTTTCGTCTTTTTTTTCTTTTCATGAGATTTTCCTATTTAAGTCATTTTGGGTTAGGCCGCACACGATCATACCAAAATCAACGGATCTGAAGATCACTTTTCTTTTGATCCATTTTCGAAATCTGAAAGTGGACTCCTAACCTCAAGGCTCCTATCTGTTTTCGAATATATTTTCGGTGTTCTCTCATCATGCCGCTCCAACTCAGCTATCAACTCTTCGCCCTGCATATATACTTGCTCAAAAAGCCTCTGGGGTCCTACAAAACGCTGGGCTGAATTTCCGTGAGCGCTGAATATTTAATCTCAAGTTCGATCATTGCTCAATTAATATTATTATACGCTTAATTAAGTTTTAATCCAATTTCACTTATGGGTATGGTGCAAGTTTGAGCGAGAAGGAAGCGGGTTATATTCAATACTAGCTCCAACTCGCGGCTTCGCCCGCATATCAATGAAAAAGTAGCCTATATCGTTCCTCAGGACTTTTAGAATCTCGTACCAAATTTCATCAAAATCGGTCCAGCCGTTTCGGAGATTAGCCGGAACAAACAGACAGACAGACACAATTTTTTTAAAAATTGTTAGTTTTAGTTCCGCGTTGGAACTCGTATTCAAAAATAACTCGAATTTTCGAAGTATCCATCTTTCTTGTCTAAGCTGAATAAAAAACCACTGAAAGTCGATAGTCGAATGTTGCACATTTTTTAAAAGAAGAACTTCATAAGTACCATGTGAAAAAGTTTCACTCAAAAATCTCAAACCATGAAGGTTCTATGTCAATTCGAAGTATCTATTACAATAAAACGGCAATTTCATACTTTAAACCCCTATTATTTTCCATTTAAAAATCGTTAGAATTTACGTTACGATTTTATATGCTATACTGTAACCGTTTGCAGAGCAGTTCAGGTGAGGGCAAGTCAACTTAAAAATGATTATAAATTATGTTTATTTCTCTAAGTGCCTAAGTTATAATCAAACACTTTTACACGTCATCATCATCATCATCTGCCAAGTTTTTATATGCCTCAAGCTTTTGACTACGTTGTATGTGTATAGTTTATGTCTTTTTTTGTATTGTGCGTTTTTTTTTGTGCAGAATAAACAGTTTTTCTTTTTTTTACCAGGTTCGCACGGGCAAATTTTTCCCGCGGCGATTTTTTGTCGTGCTCTGGATTTTCAACGCTCTGCTTAGCGCTGAGGGTTGAAAATCCAACAGTGTGTTTATTAACGCGCTGGAATGCGCTCTGTTCAATTCTCAACGCTCAGCTCAACACCGAGAGTTAAAAATCCATTGCGCGATAAAATCCCGCCGCGATATTTTTACGACCGTGCGTACGTCGTCGGCTAATCCGCTTCCAGTCGTCCATTGAAAAGTAACCGTTCAAACACCTATTAAAACTGAGCCTACCGAATTATCCGCCATTGTCCAGGATTCCATAACAAGGTAAGCGGGAAATTGTGGTACAATAAGGTGAACTAAGTACTGAATAGGTACTGTTAGCTTGGGGTGGAATGAATTAGTATTAACAAGTACGAGCTTTCACGGAAAAACAATTAATAAATTGAATTTATGACTATTTCATGAAATATAGGGTTGTGTTGATGATTATAATTCTGTAACGTCATATTTGTTACGCTCGAATCATATTTTAATCAACATAAAACCAGACCATTTGAATTTCGCGAGCTACCTATCACATCCCCCTTTAAAGAGAGGAGTATCATCCGTCGCGGTGGTGTCCGTGGAAGCGAGAGGTCGTTGGGCCGAGCCATGTTGTATTAGAGATGTCGCAGCCAAATAACTCTACACTTCCTGCACGTTATAATCAAACTGAAAGCATTTATTACATCATCATCTCCCTAGCCTTTTCCCAACTATGTTGGGGTCGGCTTTCTCTCTAACCGGATGCAGCTGAGTTCCAGTATTTTACATGGAGCGACTATGGAAACCACATATGGAAACCCCCTATGGCAACCCCAATGGAGCGTCTATCTGACCTCGACAACCCAGTTACTGAGTCATACCAAACCCCTTGATAAGACTGGTTGTAAGACGTTCGGGCTTCTGACGACCTGTAACAACTGTCCCAGATCCACGTATGACAGCCGGGACCAACAGCTTAGCGTGTTTTCCGAGACACGGAGGGGTATGTAAAGATGGTCACCCATCCACGGACCAACCGCGGTAAGCATAGCTTAACCTGATCGATGGACCAGTGCGGCTATTAGCCATAAGCCCCTCAAAGCATTTATTACAATTACAGGCATTTTTGAATTGTCAAGGGCTCGCTCAATCCAGGCGCGGTCGCAGCCCAAGATTTTTGGGGGGGTCAACAAGTAGTAAGTTATTAACAAGTTAGTAAGGCAAGTAAATCATGCAGACTCTCGATAGCTTGAGTGATTTTGGGGGGGCCACGACCCCCTCGGACCGCGCCTGGCTCAATCACAAAGATGAAGCTAGCCATTCCAAGCGTAGGTTCCTATGGAGACTTGTGTTAATGCCGTACTTTTTCAAGATTATCCAGATTAAAATGTCCTGAGTTAAAACTGTCTTGGGTTGGGCCTGCTTTGTTTGCTGCGGAAAATATAAAAACTTAGTGTAAGCAGCTTATCTTTTCCTCGTTGCATCGGATCATGGGATAGTGTTGTATCGCTGAAACTTTGCTTCTTCGTATACAGAAGTTATTCCAAGAACTCTGAAGTAGGATGAGTCGAAGTCTGAGCTACAGTATAAGTACCATAATCTTATTCATAGTAGAAATTTTACTACCCTTTAAGCTTTAAGAACCTACACACCTTCTGTGGTCCTTCAGAATGTCTTTAAACGAACAATTCATGTTAGCAGGCCTGCATTGTTTGATTAGTCTATCAATACTAATAATAAAGTTTGTTTATTTGAACGCGCTAATCTCTAGAAACACCGGTGGGATTTGAAAAAATCTTTTTGAATACGAGACCGGAAAAATTTAGAAAAATTATCACTTTAAATATTCAGAGCGATTATATCAAACATCTATGCAACACGACCGTGAACAAGACTTTCATCTGCAAGTAAAGGAAATATGGATGTCACGTAATCAACTTTGAGCGTTAATATCTCGGAAACGTGACGCTTTACGGGGTTTGGTGGTTATGTTTCAGCTATCGATTTATATAGGTGTCAAGCAAGGCCACCATTTTGAAAAAACAACAAAATGGCGGACAGTAGGTATGCGTCCGTCTTCAAAGCCTTTTTGGCAGCCAGCACCCTAATTGCGTAACACACGATCAATCGGAATCTGAATCATTTTGAATCAAATTGCTAATCCATTGCTTCATAAGTTCGAAAAATTTGTCTGCTCAACACGTAAATAACGCAATGAATGTTGTTGAACTGTCAAAATGAAACCGATTCCGATTGATCGTGTGTTACGCAATTCGAGTGCAGCTCCCTAACTATTGGTAAGTACTTACATAGGTATGTGCAGAGCCCATAAAAATAAAGTTGAAATTGTCTACTTATTTGCATCCTTTTCCACCTTATAGACTAAAAGCTCTCTTAAAAATAGATTTTAAATAATTTATTTCTAAGCATTGTGCTTGTACATATAATAAATTAATTAGAGCCATGTAACATAATAAACTTACGAGCACGAGCATACGTTTCGCAAACTATTAAGGGTAGGCGCACCAGTTTTCATACTCCGTTCACTTTTTGGGTGTTGGTTTGCCATTAGTGAAATAATAAAGGATATTATTCAAGTATCGTACATTTTATACCGAAGTGTGATAGTAATTTACGTAGTTTTAGTTATTTTTGGGATAAAAAGTTGCCTTTAATAAACATAACAGTAAACAATTCTTTCATAATCTTTTCTTTCTGCGCGTCCAGTATAAAAACGCGTTCAGAGGTTGCTCATTGGTCGCTCATGTATGTCCAAAATAATAAGTATTTTAAATTCTACTAACATAGCTATATGTATCTACTTACCTACATAATATGAACTTTTATAAATTACTGTGTGCTTAGTCTGAAATAAATAAAATATTTTCAGTAATGTGCATTTTGACTTCTTATTTTTTTTTTTTTTGACTGTCCCGTTGTTCCCATGACTGTCCCGGTGCGACTGCTGACTGAAATCGAACCCAGGCCCCCGCGTCCTGGGTTCGATTTCCAAGTCGGCCAAAGTTTTATTGGAGTTTCCATTAGGAATTTCTTAGTAACAGCCTGGACAGCAGTTGGAAGTTGGTGCCTCGGAAAGCACGTAAAGCCGTTCGGACTACGAGAATAAAGAAAGAGAGTACACCGTGACCGAAATTGGTCGGGAGGTTATTAATATGCACTAATTCAGCACTAAATAAGCTAAGTAACACAGCATAAGTGGCAGCGACTAGTGTTTTATATTTCTTTTTCTTTTTTATCACTTATCTCTAACACTTCTTTTAACCTTTAGTTAAAACGTGGACAATGGTGTGGGTTACGTTTTTGTTAAATCTTAGTTTAAGTATTTCTCTGTATTGTGTAGCATATAACTGTTTTTTGTCCCTAATAAATAAATAAATAAATAACTCAGTGACACATTTTATATCTTTTTTAATTTTTTTTTTTACCAACATCTTGATTTTCTTGTACTTACAGAATAATAATACACTTACCAGTTCAAAAGTCACGCGCTATTATAGATTGTAAAGAAAGTAGTTACAAGATCAAATGTTAGCTTTGGCGTCCTGGGATATAAGGACTGACAATTGGTTGTATAGGGTAGAAACGTGAGAGGAAACGAAATTACTAGGAACTTCTTGTATTTGCATTTAAAATAAGGGTTGGGTAGGTACGTCAACAATTAACACCCTTCACCCTGCTAAAAACAATTACAAAAGCTGGGTACACAAAACAACACACGATAATTTAAACAAGAAACGATAATTGGTATCTTCACCCTACGCATACAGATTATACAGGAACGCATTAATCAAAAACAACATAATAATTAATATGAACTCATTATTATGTGTGGTATATTTCCAGTTTTAGTTGACCTCGCATTGTATAGGTTTTTCTTACAATCAGAAATCACTTTATACTGGTTATTTATAGCTAGATGTGTAGCCGTGCGTAGGTACCTTCAAAAACACGGATGTGCATTCACGTGTAGTCAAATAATTATACCTACTTAGCGAGTAATAATAAGTAGCGAGGATTAGGATAATTACTAGGGATGGGCCGAATATTCGTTTTATGTGCGGTATTCGGCATATTTAGCAGATTTACCTAACATTTGTATTCGGCTGATTATTCGGAAAACATGCCAAACAGTCTACTGAATAATATTGTATTAAAAAGTTGTCTCTATAAGTCTATAAGAGAATAAATAAAAGTGGTACGTTTGTATCGTTTTAACCTTATAATTTAACCATTAATTAGCCTTTAAAAATTAAGTTAGCACAATATTTTTATAACTAGCAAATAAAAGTATGTAACACAATAAATCTTATTCATCTGTTCGAAGGAGATTTTGTGACATTCAACGCGCTCGACAAGCACTGACTTAAAATTTTGAGATGCATGATAAAGCGCGCCAAATCCTGCCGAATATTCGGTTCGGTAAACTTTTAACCGAATATTCGGCTGATTATTCGTATTCGGTAAAACCCGTGTTCGGTCCATCAGTAATAATTACCCCCACATTTTTGAGCAGCCTACAGGGTAATTGCGTAACACACAATTGCAATAATTGCGGTATTATCGAGCAGATGAATTTATATTTTATATATCTTTTTGATAGATTTATATTTTGTGTATGTGAGAACGTTATAGGCTTTGTAGACTGTAGATTTGTAGACCATTTTCTATTTGAAAACATTGTAAAAGCCAATTATTTTTAAAAGAGTAACAGTGGAGCTTCTTGCAAGCTCTTCTCCATAGGAAACGACCAATTCGAACCGTGCATCTAGCTTCTGACGTTTCATAAGTGATTTTGAAACACCTAGGTACATAGTTTAGACGGTGCAAATAAAACGATTCATCAAAATATTACCCCACAATATTAGTATGACTGGTAACTCCTGGGACTAAGTTTACGTCATAAATATCGTACGTTCCTTATAACGTAACATAATTTCCCAAGACATTCGGAAGTTAAGCTCTTGCATAAAGAAGGCTTGACATCAATCGGAAACGTCGGCTTTACAAAATGACTTTTAAAGGATACACATACTTAGAAGGAAATAATTCGTAGTTATATTCGCTCGTGTCTTAAATTCGAGAACTTTGTACCTATACCCTGTCCATTAGGTAAACCGTTTTTTGACAGATGTACACAGTAGGTACATTGATTAACACACGTACGGTATTATAATGTATGTAAGAAGCCATAAATAAGATAATTCAATAAGATAAGGCAGTTTATATGATTATTTTATTACGCATTTTAAAGTTAACTTTTACGTAATCTGGAATAGGTATGCGTTCTAAGACAGCTGTCAAAAAACGGTTAACCTAACGGAGAGGGTATAGTGGCCTAAAAGTTAGTTGACATTTTACCACTTCAGCTGTGACATACCACATTATGATTTAAAATTCTAGAGATCCAAATGTTTGAACTGCCATAACGTTATTATTGACTAATTCAACTACCTTTGACTTATCATCCAAATCCAAACTAATATTATAAATGCGAAAGTAACTCTGTCTGTCTGTCTTTCTGTCTGTCTGTCTTTGCTTCACGCCTAAACTACTGAACCGATTTGTGTGAAATTTGGTACAGACATAGTTTGGAACTTGAGAATGGACATAGGATAGTTTTTATTACAAAAAATAAAATAAAAAATAAAATTTATTCCGGACATACAGCGCCATCTATTGGTCAAGAGTCGGCATCAATTCAGTACTGAAAATTAATCGGAAAAATGTAAATAAATAGTAAGAACTATGTGGGTAAAACCAAAAATCTGCCGGAAGTCACTATTCCACGCGAACGAAGTCGCGGGCAAAAGCTAGTAAAAAATAATCAATTAATTCCTTAGAAGTACCTGATTATTTTTTTTATTTAAAATCATAATGTGACATCACAGCTGAAGTGGAAAAATGTCAACTAACTTTTGGAGGCCACTGTATATCACGACAGTCTGAGGAATTATATGCTCGCTAAAGGACTTTGCTTGGTAGCAGCCTAATGTAGGTATTTCTTACTCCCTTGATGTAATCCATTCCATTCACCTGCATCCTATTTCATAATACACGTTCAATCACAACCTGAATCATTCTGAAGGATATTGCTAAACCATTGCTTCATATATTCGAAAAATGTGTCTGCTCAACAGTGTAAATAACGCAATGAATGTTGTTGGACTGTCAAAATGTCAGCCATTGCTACTATTAGTGTGTTACGCAATTACCCCTATGATCCACGAACCGACAAGCATTGTAAAATTGTCTATTTCTTGCCGTGAAATAGACCGTAATCCGTATAATTTTAATTATTTTTTTCTTTTATTTTTTTTTCTGATTTTTTCCTCTATTTGCATTTAACATTTATTGACCAATCTTGACTGGCAACAATGAATTTTAATTCATCGTTCCATTCGAATTTCAAATTTTTTTAATGAGTGCTGGCTTCGTGCCTACGTTGATTGGAGTGTGCTATGATTACGCTTTCATTAATTGTCAGATAATTGCCTTTTTTTCTTTTTTACGTACGTACTTAGGTTTACGTTATTTATACAGGGTGGCAGGCACATCGACGCGCAAACTGTAACCATGAATTCAGCAAATGAGTTTAGGCCCCATAACGTCGAATTTTTCGTTGGTTATTTTAAAAAAATATTGCTGTTCCATACATTTTGACCGCGTAGGTACTTATTGCACTTTTCTATGAAACAGAAGATTTTTTTTTTGATAACCGACGAATAATTTCAACGCTATGGGGTCTAAACTCATGTGCTGAATTCATGGTTACAGTTTGCACGTCGATGTCCCTGCCAGCCTGTATATATTTACATTTCGTAAACATCTACATTCCCCTACGATGAACAAAATATTCCCATAATGTACGGTTAAAAACCGTCCAATTCCTTAGACCCAGTTACGAAACTACAGAAGAACCAAGCATAAGACAGTTTGGTTTAATTTCATTTAAAATCTAAGTATACAGCGTGGCGACATTAATTTAACACACGTATACGGTTTTGCGTTGTAGTTTTATGAATATATTTTAATTTAACATTAATATTTATTAACAATTTTATAAAATAGCATCTTAGAGCAACCTGGCTTAAAGAACTGTAGCGCAGGGGTCATTTGCCGGGGTCACGGATCATAACATCGCATCAATGTAATTAAAACAATTAACGAGCAAAGAGAAGGCGAATTGAAGGACTGAGAGAGAGCCCTAGCTATGTCGGCGCGCGGAACAGGTGGAAGTTTTCAAGTTACGATTTTTTTTATGTTGATATAATTTTTATGATTACAGGCCACTAGCCCTACGCCTACCCGTGTGTTAAATTAATGTCGCCATTGTAGCGCCACGTTGTATACTAATAATAAAGCTGAAGAGCTTGTTTGCGAAGCGCGCGGAAAGTTGCCCGAACAGAACACCTATTTTGATAAATAATTTTATCATTTGCACGTGTTATTGAACGCTATATCCGTCAAAACACACTGAATAAATCACAGCCAATTTGACAAATGTAGCTTCAACAGTACGGCCGCTATCAACTGTCAAAGTTCGGAAGCCCTTATTGGAAGACCCTTTATAATACCTACAGAAGTGAATCTAGCTCTTTTCATTTATAGTTGATCAACATACAGCAAGTGCAGTGTTCCGCTCACAATGTATTTTCACTTTTACAATTTTAATTATGGCTGCCAAGATTGCAACAATACGCAGGGCAGGACTTGGGACATTGCATAATAAAAAAGTTCGAAATATGCATGAGAATATGCGCCCCGAAATATAAGTCATTTATTAATTTGTTGAACATAGGTACAATAATAATGGTATATATGTGCCACATCAAATTCTAATAAAAACTATAAGTACCGAATGTAACAAAGTATTTTCGTAGAATATCAAAACAAACAGCTTCGGAAGTAATTAAGTAAAACCGAATAATTTCACATGAAACACACACGCACTCGACACGGAAGTCAAGCAAATAGGATTCCGCCATCTTGCTGTTCACAACAACCAAAAAATTAGACACGCGGCAGCGCCCCCATTTAATTACTTAACTATAATAATATAATAAATAATAATATCCCTGGACATTTCACACAGCGCCATCTAGTCCCAAGCTAAGCAACCTAATGCTTGTGTTATGGTAACAAGATGGCTGATAAACTACTTATATACATTTTTTTTTGTAAATACATACATATTATAGATAGAAAAACACCCAGACTCAGAACAAATACATGTAGGACTTACAAATATTTGTTCTGTGCGGGAATCGAACCCGCGACACGCAGCGCAGCAGTCAATCGCTTAACCTACTGCGCCAACCGTGCCGTCAACTATAATGAGTCCCTACTCCCTATACCTAGTGTTATGTATTATGTAGGTATAGGTATCGTGGTATTCAGTAGCTGGATTATCACAGTCGCTATATTTAAAATGCTGGTATTCAGCTGCATCCAGTTAGACTGGAAGCCGATCCCAACATAGTTGGGAAAAGGCTAGGGAAGCGCAGATTGACTAGAGAGCACGTAGGGGCCGTGCCGAGTCCGTCCCTGCCTCCCCGGCTTAACCAGCTGACATTTTAATTACCATGCCGTCGCTTCGTTTAGAGCCAAACCACACGGGCGGCGCGGCTGCGGCGCGGCGCCTGAGCGGCGCCGCTGCGGTTTTCTACATACAAAAATGCATTGTAGCCACATGGCGCCGTGCGGTGTGCTCCGGCGCCGCGCCGCGCGCGCATCGGAATCGAGACGAGGCGGGGAGGGGTGTAAGCAGAGCGGAGCCGGAGCGGCGCCGCTCGCAGTTGTTGCGTAGCGATGGGCAACCCCTCATTTTGCCGCCGCTGCGGCGCCGCCGCGGCTCCGTAGAACGTTGCGACGCCGCTCTGCCCGTGTGGTCGCCAGCGCGGCGAAATGGCTTGCGGTGCGGCGTCGCACCGCCCGTGTGGTTTGGCTCTTAGATGAAGCTATCTCATACCTACACGTAAACTACTGCATGAGACAATGAGGGTAATAGTTACCTACCTATACTTACTGGCCTTATGCACAGCCATCCCAGCCATATTGTCCTTTAAAAGGTAGGTAGGTGAAAAAAAACGCTTCCGAGAAAACCAGTATTTAGGTACCTGGTAAATTGGTAGCATCAATAGGTAGGTATTGAGGATACTTTCCACCCATTTTTTTGACACAGGGCGTCCGTTTTTTTTCTCAGAGAGGACGCCGTATGTCCCTACAGTTGGAACATTATACGCTGATTATGCAGATCGTGAATGCACTGCTTCAGTAAATAAACCCGAGGCCACACACCAGCGTCTCACGTCATGTCGAAGGTCAGACAGCGTCACTCTTACAATGGACTTATTCAGGTTAAGGCATCGTCTTCCAACAGAGTTTTCCATTGAAGCCGGTTTTCTTGCATCAAACCTTTATTATATATTGATACGGAGGAAGTGAATCAAATGAAGATGAACGAACTATGATAATGCATGTGATTCGGAGGAACGAAGAACGTTTCTTTGAAAATGAATGACGAAAGTATCCATATTCGTGTTCTTCATAAGTTCTAAAATTTGTCTACTCAACAACGTAAATAACGCAATAAATCTTGTTGGACTGTCAAAATTAATTCCATTCCTACTGTTAGTGTTACGCAACTACCCCGCAGGAATTACTCTGGAGAAGGGCTAGAATCGATAGATAGTACAAACCTACTTACAAAAATGAAATAAGTAATTTATCGAACCCACGTAGACACGGCTACACATCAAGCGATATATTTCCAGTTTTAGCTGACCTCGCGTTGTAAAGGTTTTTCGTACAATCAGAAGTCACCATATAATGGTTATGTATAGCTTGATGTGTAGACGTGCGTACCACAACCACACCACCTCTACACCACGTAGACGGGAGCATGAAAATGAATACTCTATTCACACGGGCCACATTTGGCCGTCAAAATCAACCGTGTGGGCGATACCGACCACATCCGGCGACGTAGCAGCCATAACGTTGTGCCCAAGCCTCGACACTGTCACAGCCGCAGTCGATCTGTCTGCAAACACTAACCACAACGTAACCACATCGCAACTACTAGCAACAACGCAACTACAAGAAGTTGCAGCAACACTATTCACACGTAACCGTACTGCTTGCGCACATTTTGTCGCTGCGATGTGGTGTGGTTAAGAGCAGTGGTGGCCCAGCGGTAATGGCTGCGACTTGAAGTGGTCGTGGGTTCGAAGTTCGAACCCAGACAGGCGCTTTACTTTGTGTAAATCATTTCATCACCACATTCACCACTGCCCTCAAAACGGTGAAGGAAAACATCGTGAGGAAACCGGCATGTCCCAGAACCAAATAATTCGAAGACTTGTGACATCTACCAACCCGCACTGGGCCTGCGTGGTAGATTACAGCGCACTCCCTCTGGAAGAGAGGAGGCCTGTGTCCCAGCAGTGGGAACATTATAGGCTGATTATGTATGTGGTGTGGTTGTGGTACATGTGAATGGGCCCTTATAGCAAAAAGCTGGTACTTATAGGTATATCCTACCTACGTGTTTAATCTAGAACTTTAGTTTGCTTAACTTTGTTATGCTAAGATTTACCGTCGACGTCTTGGCTCCGGACCTTGCAACCTAAAATAGAACTTTGTGATCACTAGTCAGTGTCCGAAAGAGTGAAAGTATAACTTAAGTCTCCAGTTAGATTTCTGGGTTTGGCAAAGACGTGTTTTTTTATAGTTAGCATGCTGGTGGTCAGGATACCCGTTGAAGCCGTGGATGCTGGCTGGCTGGGTGACTCGCCGCTGAAGCTTGCGGGAGTGATGATGATGACGTCACGCTGAAGTGAATGCACGAAGGCTGCGCTGACGTTCATACTCGGGGTCACCAGTTTGGAGGCATGAGGAACAGGGTGTAAAGTTCGCTCATCCTCCATAGAAAAGGGAGGATCCTCCGACCAGACGGGTGGTATTGTATCTGGCGGGCTATTGCCCAACGATTGATGTTGGGAAATTGTATCTATGCTAATTGCACGGTAAACTCTGCTTGCGAGATGCAGGATTTGCGTGACGTCAGTATGACGCGTTGTAGATACCGCTACATATTTTTTTTTTTTTTCTTATGGCATACACATGAGCGACACGCGTCGACGACGGAGGCAACTGCAACCATCAAATACTCAACTACGTAAGCGACACAAAGAATTTTTCGCGTTCAAACAAACACTTCTGCTTTATTATTAGTAAATAATAGTACTTATAGATTATGTAGTGAAGTACAAAACCGCACGGTATACCACCAACAAATAAGCGCTTAAATACAGGCTCAGGATAATATCGCGTTCGCTGTAGCGGCAAATCGAGTTACACAGAGGTCAAAAATTTGTATCGAAACGCATCGATAATAGAGTTAGACCAGTTTGGCTCGTATGTACATTTTAAAGGTGATTCTTCTATGACCATGGATAGCAGTCAAAATATGTGCCACTGCACCACTGCCATTTAGGTGGCACATATTTCCCTGCCCACGCAGGGCACATTGCTCGCAGAACAGATGGCCGATGGGGCCGAAAGGTTCTGGCAGCGACCATTGGTCGCTGGGTTCTCAGCGACCGGTAGGAAGACGTAGCGTTGATAGGCCTCCCAAGTGGCTGCAGGTATCCGTTAGAATGCGAGAAACACAGAACCGGTCGTTGTGGCGACGCTTGGGGGAGACCTATATCCAGCAGTGTGTCTTGGCCTCACTTTGTATGATATTTTCTCACAATGAACGGTCAGCCAATACTGGTATTGCATAGCTTGATGTGTAGCCGTGTGTACGTCTTTCGGCTGAAATGATGATGATGTGTCAAGCTACCTGCACCGTGTGTGAGTTCCAGAATGAAGAAATCGAAAAAAATTATGAACTCCCTATGGGTAGGTACTTACTTGGTACCAAGGGTAAATAATACCCTTACCTACTTATACCCCTTTTTTTTTTTTTTTGAGGATGGGAAATCATCAAATGACTCCTCCCGCTCTGGGTGGAGCAGGAGGGAGTGTCAGACTCTTACTGACTAAAACACACCCGTGTTCCTTCCTTAGCCCTTTATGTTCCAGGGCAGCGGTAAACCCTTTCGGATGTTCCCGCTACCCTGGCAGGCTTCGGCCCTATGGGGTCCCGTCGCTTTTGCTGACATCTCTTTGAGGCGCGCGTGGAACACGTACACGCCGTCCGGCACGGGCCTAGTCCTGATCGGACGGAGAGCTACCCATTACTCTCCGCCCGCAGGCCCGCACCTACGGTGGCCGGGAGTCGTCACGCGGCTCCCGACGCCCGGAGCGTCTCCCGCGGCGGCTGAGGCGTGAGGTGCGCAAAGTGCGTTCCTTCGCCCACCCCGCCACCTCCTTCGCTAGCATGACTGCTTCGCAGAAGGAGGTGACTGCCTCCCACTCCCTCTCACCCCGGACCATGGCTTGAACCAGGGCCGGACGCGAGAGGTCGCCGCCGCTGCCAATCGCCTCTACGAGGACACGGCGGTGCTCTGCCCAAGCAGGGCAGACCTCCACCGTATGCTCCACCGTGTCCTCTGGGCGATCCTGACAGTGGTGACACCCGGGCGTGTCTTCCCGCCTGATGATGTGCAGTACAGTACTTATACCCCTCATCTCGCTCGGCACTTATGTACAGACGCCAGCACATCAAGCTACTACAATCTGTCAAATTTCTTTATTAGATTTTCAACTTTATCGCTAAAGCATTAAGGTTCAAGGTTGATTGGGAAAATTTGACAGTTTCGGGTAGCTTGAGCTGCTGGCGTACGTGGGTTTCGTCT
Organism: Apamea sordens; assembly: GCA_945859715.1. Taxonomy (NCBI): domain Eukaryota; kingdom Metazoa; phylum Arthropoda; class Insecta; order Lepidoptera; family Noctuidae; genus Apamea; species Apamea sordens. Next base: position 17,906,901 of record OX244001.1, read on the forward strand.
TGTTTTATTGACAGTTTGGAAAACAAATAATTATCTTGATAGTATTGAGCAAGAGGGGGAGACCAGACCAGCGCCATCTATTGGCACAATATGTAATTATCTGAAAAGTATCGCTTAGGAGACCAGATTAGCGCCATCTATTGGAACAATGTGTAACTAACTCATACACGTGGCGGCCGTCCTGCGGGCGCACACAACCCGCCGACCTTTGAGATTTTATTACCCACGCCGCATGCTTTTAATATCGATGTACGCATATAGAGGGCAGTGTCTATCTTTTCTGTTAGTTGTTCGAGTAGAGTATTACCTATAGGCTAGAGCCTTGATAAAAAAGCTAAACACATGCGATGATTGATGTAATATAAAGCTGTTAAGAAAAATATCAGTGTACAAACATTAAATACATATCAAATGTACACCTGTGCCAGTGGCGTAACTATACCTACCCATTGGGGCCCGTGGCAAATTCATAGGATTGGTAGGGCCCTCCCTCAATGTAAAGAAGCTCAACCAACGTTATACCTATTTTTTTTTTTTTTACTGACTCCTCCCCCGTGAGTTCGTCCGCGTAGATTTCGTAATTTCCCCTACAAAATGGAATACCTGACTGCTTCTTTGTTCTAGTTATAGGTATGTTAGGATCCTCCTGTGCTCATAGCCCTCTCGGGCCGGCGGGCGGCCCCCTCCGGGCCTTTTGCCAGTCCTGCCATCCTATTGTTACGCCACTGACCTGTGCCTAACCCTTCGGGTAAATAAGGCGTGATGATAAGGGGAGTACAAAATATTCTGGGAAGACAGCAAATCATAGAATTACAAGATTGTTTTTTTTTTTTGTTATTAACTTTTTCGGCATTTATCTCACCATCTCATCATTTATCTACGGCACCTATCAGTAATAAAAACACAACAGAATCTATCAACAAGTTTATTTACAGCTAACCTACATACATTAACACTAAAATAATCTACTTCTTCTTCGGTTTCAAAGCAGCTCCTTTCGGCTTCAGTCTATTAGCCAGGATACTCTTTCTTTCATCCTCTTTGGCTGCTTCCATATAATTATGCCTTTCTTTGGCAAAGTCCAGTTCGGAACACAGTTCAACAATTTTTGAAGCAACCTCTCTTTGCGCTAGCATCCTTTTCTTTTGCTTTCGCTGAAAAAAAAACAAACAATTTATTACTATTGTCAGAGATTATTACCCTTTATTCATTAACGTTACTTAAAGTTAAGTAGTGATTTGTGACTGTTTGACCATACATTTTTGATGTTTTAACGTCACTTAACTTTAATCATCATTTATAAATAGACCCCTTTATGGTTTTGAAGCATATGACTGTCTAGCAGTTGGTAGGTTGGTACCAATTTAAATTCAACTCTACAAGGTGGAAACTATAATACAATAGTAAATTAAGCTGTGGATATCTAAATGCCGTTCCAAGTATGCATACAAAAATTCTATCAATAGTGTAGTCACTACAGCCATTCAAAGATTGGCCAAATCCATAGTCAACCCTTCACTACTATGTAGTTTGTTTGAAAAAACGGTTTTATAATTTTGATTTAAATAGGATTTAATTCATCGTTCCAAAATACAGTGTTTTCATTTGTTGTCGTACTAGCTGACCTGGCAAACTTCGTTCTGTCTCGGACTCAATAAATGTTGTGCTAATAAACTTATTAGCGGAATTTAAAAAAAAAACTAAATCAGTCAATTCATTGTTGATATCATCAAAAATGCCATTCCATAGAAAATTATGAGAAAATAAATTATCTTAATTTATGTTTGTTGTGATTTTTTTCCATGTTTTAATAGTTGTTCTGCTATTAGGGGTGGACACAAATCGAACAAATCAATGATCATATGATAAACATCAGCCCAGCCGTTCCTGAGTTATAAATAGTGACTAACCTGACTTTGTTTTATTTTTATAAATTGTTATCTACATTACATTGTTTAAAAGGCACAAACATTAGGGATCTTGAACTCAAAGTTTACATTGTACGCTTTGCTACGCTTCTCTTAAATTTAATGGTCAAAATGAAAATAATAATAAATTTACCAGTAGGGGGGTTGGTCTTCCATCCAAATACGTGAAGTCAGGAGTGTCAGTAAGAACTCCTTCAGCGTTGCGATTACGAGACAAGCCTTGTTCCACTCTCCATTGCATGGAACACACAGCAGGGCTGGTACTCAGAGCACGACATATCACTGAAGCAAATGTAGTAGTTAGAACAGGAATTTCAAAATGGTGCATGTTCTATCACAGAAAATTGCGTAGGAGAAATACTTACATTGCGTTTGCGCTAAAGTTGCTACATTTTTCAATATTGTATTCATGATTTAGGATATAGATTATTTTAATTATAATTTTAAAACAAGCAAAAATGCTCTTTTGAGGTTATTTTATTATTGTGACAGGTGACAGCTAATCTAATCTACATGACAGTGACAGTGAGTCAGTATGGAGTCAGTGACACTGGCTGGCTAGAGAAAATTGCCATTTTTTTTTCAACGTTAGTTTATATCTTTGTTCTCAGTAAAGCCTTATTTACACGGGGGTAGAGAGTAAAAATTGACAACTCGTGAAGATGGCAGCTCTGTTGTTAGTCCAGAAACCGCCGTTGTTTTGATACATTGTTTTATGTTTGTCAACTTAGTTCTTTTTTGTTGAAGACTTAGAGGAGGTGTACATACGACGTAATAATGAGATCGTAGTACAGCTCGCGGCACGTAAGTTGAACTAAAATGGCGGTCGTCCGCGCAGGTACAATTATGGATTGAGACCGATTGAGACCCGAAAATGTGTTAAAGCTCGCGGCACGTAAGTTGAACTATGACCTTGAATGCGTAGTAACAGATTTTCGGGTGTTAATCGGTCTCATTTCATAATTGTATGTACCTGCGCGGACGACCGCCATTTTGGTTCAACTTACGTGCCGCGATCTGTAACAGACCAACTCGAGGATGATATTCCTGGCAGACAGCCTTGGTTGGCCTTGGTAACTCTTGGCATTATAACAAAATAAAAACTTATTTTAACCAACTTTTTAATCAATTCTACACGTTTGCTATTTTAAGTTAGTAGGTATGTACAGACGCCAGCACATCAAGCTACCCGAAACTTTCAAATTTGCCCAATCAACTTTAAACCTAATGCTTTAGCAATAAAGTTCTATTAAAGAAATTTGACAGATTGTAGTAGCTTGATGTGCTGGCGTCTGTACTAAATTAGGTTCATCATATTTTTCGGTTTTTTTTTTTACTTTTTTTAAAGGTAAGTATTTTTTTTATTTTTTACGTGTTCCTTTGTCGATACTGGGGGCTTACCACCAGCTCTTATAGCAGGGCAGAATTTGAACTACACTGCTTTATTGCACTTAGGCATAGAACACAAAAGCAGTGCAGTTCAAATTCTGCCCTGCTATAAGAGCCTCCCTGCCTGAAGCTATGGCACGCAATTTCTTTAACACCCTGTATATATTATATTATTTTCCGGCTCGCTACCTGTCTGCATTTGGGCGCTCCTTGTGGGGCTCCGCATCGCTGTTGGTACGGTGAAGCTATCGACTACCTCGGACACCATGGCCTATCCTGCAGTAGGAGCGCAGGTCGGATAGCACGGCACGCCAGCATTAATGACATCATCCGTCGTGCTCTTGTCACTGCGGTGACAGCTTGTGCTAGCTGTTTTAGAACCCAACGGCCTGCCACGCGACAATGGGAAGAGACCAGACGGAATGTCCATAATGCCCTGGCAGTTAAGGCACACCTTTGGTGTGGGATGCAACAGGTGTCGACACCCTTGCGCCATCCCATCTTCCTAGCACGGTGGGCTGTGCTGGTGCGGCTGCTGCTGGTGCAGAAAACCTCAAACGGCGAAAATATTCCGACAATATATATAATATTGGGAGTTATATTGTTAGAGCCGTTTGGGGTTGAAACACTACGGCCATAGCGTCCGAGTGCCCACTTGGTTGAAGTCGACTCTTCACGTGACCAGAGGGCTGGCCTGTTTCTTGGCCAAAGAACATCGCCATACAACGTTGCAATGCTACCAGCCTTTTGGGCACTGTTCCTGTTGACAGCGATGCGGACGAATTTTTTGATGCCTTATGATTATTTTACTTATTTTTTCACATTACAGACTCTCACTCTTGACTCGCAACTGTCACTCAACCGCCTGCAGCAAGCCACCATGAAAATAAAAGAAGTCAGGAAATCCAAGACCAAAGTTTTAGTCTCAGAAACAAAATACAGTCCACCCCGTTATCATTATTTTAAATGTTAGATTATATAATGTAAAAAAATATCTATCTATACTTATAATAAATCTGTAGAAGTGAAAATTCTGTACATTGAAAATATCCAAAAAATAAATGGCAGGGGGTGTTACTTGACCGACACCGAACCCAAAAATGTGATTAAAAAAATTTTTGTCTGTCTGTCTGTCTGTCTGTCTGTCTGTTTGTTCAGGCATCACGCAAAAACTACCGGTTCGATTACGATGAAACTTGGTATAATTATTCTTTAATATCCTGGGCACCACACTGGATACTTTTTATCCCGGAAAAGTATATACAATAAAAAACAAACTTAATTTTGCGGTTCGATCCCTATACCCGATTACCACTGTCTGTACTGTACCAACCGCAAATACTAAGTTTGTCGTAGGTTGGGTCACCCGCAGTGGAGTTCATTTTTATTCCTTTTAGTTTTTAGAGTTATTTAGGTTTATTTTTATATGAGTCGTAGGTATAGATTTTAATTTTAAAGTATAGGTAGTATATTTGATAGTGTACGTAGTGACCGTAGGTTATTTTATAATACTGTTAGGTAGGTTTAGTCATTCGTATAGATATTAGTTTTTAGGGATTTTGCTTATTTATTGAGTTTAGATTAGTTATCATCAGAAATAGGTTTATTTAGGTAGGTAGGTATTTAATTTTCTGTAATTTAGTTTTTTTTTTAAATTAGTTAGGTACTTAGGTAAAGATATCATATAGGTACCCTCTTAATCACCACTAATGAGACACAATTGGTTTTCTATTGTAATTAGCTACAAAGGGCCCGCGACATAGATGGCATTCTGGGGAAGCACATACATTTTATCCTGTTAGCACGTTCCCGTGGGTAAATTTCCGACATCCACGCGGGCGAAGCCGCGGGCAGAAGCTAGTATTATCATATATTTTTAAGATTATGAAAATAAAACTGGTAATAAAATAAGAAGAGCAAGAAAGCTAGAATTCTGTTTAGTAAAAGAAAACTAAACGTCAAAGTCGTCCGTATTCATCTTTCATCCTAATTTATTTATATATAGTAGTCTATGGTCCGTATACCTGTGACTAGTGATGTGCCTGGTGGCAATATTGCCACTGCCGGCAATATTCCCAATGTTGCCACTGCCGGTAAAATACCAATATTGCCAGCAGCATTGGCAATATTGCCAATGTTGCCTGTCAAATATTACTAATATATTTTATTATTACTGCAGGTGTAATCATCGTTTAGTTATATTTGTGTAGTATATCGATCATAAAATATTTGAAATATGCACACGCGGATGAATATACTACCTATGTTAGGTGAGCAATTGTTAAAATATCTATACTTATAATAAATCTGTAGAAGTGAAAATTCTGTACATTGAAAATATCCAAAAAATAAATGGCAGGGGGTGTGTTACTTGACCGACACCGAACCCAAAAATGTGATTAAAAAAATTTTTGTCTGTCTGTCTGTCTGTCTGTTTGTTCAGGCATCACGCAAAAACTACCGGTTCGATTACGATGAAACTTGGTATAATTATTCTTTAATATCCTGGGCACCACACTGGGTACTTTTTATCCCGGAAAAGTATATACAATAAAAAACAAACTTAATTTTGCGGTTCGATCCCTATACCCGATTACCACTGTCTGTACTGTACCAACCGCAAATACTAAGTTTGTCGTAGGTTGGGTCACCCGCAGTGGAGTTCATTTTTATTCCTTTTAGTTTTTAGAGTTATTTAGATTTATTTTTATATGAGTCGTAGGTATAGATTTTAATTTTACAGTATAGGTAGTATAATTGATAGTGTACGTAGTGACCGTAGGTTATTTTATAATACTGTTAGGTAGGTTTAGTCATTCGTATAGATATTAGTTTTTAGGGATTTTGCTTATTTATTGAGTTTAGATTAGTTATCATCAGAAATAGGTTTATTTAGGTAGGTAGGTATTTAATTTTCTGTTATTGAGTTTTTTTTTAAATTAGTTAGGTACTTAGGTAAAGATATCATATAGGTACCCTCTTAATCACCACTAATGAGACACAATTGCTTTTCTATTGTAATTAGCCACAAAGGGCCCGCGACATAGATGGCATTCTGGGGAAGCACACACATTTTATCCTGTTAGCACGTTCCCGTGGGTAAATTTCCGACATCCACGCGGGCGAAGCCGCGGGCAGAAGCTAGTTTGAAATAAATTTACACAAAGAAAATTAAACAGTTTGAAGCCTGTACATTATGAAGATTTACCCGATGAAGAATGTGCCGACGATGTGGAATTCGATTTTGTCGACGAAACATGTGATGAACCACTGAAGGATTTCAGACCAGAATCAGACGAAGATCCATTGTCTGTGGATTTTACTTTATGTATAAATTATAAACAAAACGCTGTGATTATCAATGACTGATTATTATTAAGATTTTGAAAATTATATAAGTACTAGCTTCTGCCCGCGGCTTCGCCCGCGTGGATGTCGGAAACTATCCCACGGGAACGTGCTAACAGGATAAAACGTATGTGCTTCCCCAGGATGCCATCTATCTCTATGCCAAATCAGAAGTTCAAGTGTTTAGGCGTGAAAATGTAACATACAGTTTCAAGTTCAAATCCTCCTTCCTCCTTCCAAACCTTAATAACTGTGGTAAATTTTCGACAACTTTACATACTTATTATTAATTATTTTCTGCCTTTATTCTTTACTTTCAATATTAGGTATAAATACTGAGTTTCGAGTAAATCGGGCTGCGCGCTAAAATTCTTCCATACAAACTTTGAAACCCCCCAATCCCTTATTAGGGGGTAGTTTAGAAGAAAAAAAATGTGACAATGTTCATAATTTATTTAGATAAGTATTCCTGCCAAGTTTCAAGTTTATTAACTCAACGAATAAGATTTTTCATACAAACGAATTCCCCCCTTTTCACCCTCTTAGGGGTGGAATTTCGAAAAATCCTACCGGATGGATGCCTACTCTTCACGAAGAACACATCCTCCAAATTTCATGTCTCTAGGACCAGCGGTTTAGGCTGTGCGTTGATCTATCAGTCAGTCCGTCAGGACCTTGATTTTTATATATATATAGATTAACAAGAGCTGTGATTTTAAAATGATTATAAAAACTACTACGTAAGTTGTACTCTAAACGGTGATTTACTGATTATGTAAGGATTACCAAAACCAGTGCATTTAAATATTAAAATAATGTTATTTTTGTGGATTATTTGTAGTTTTGATAGAGATTTGTAAAGATTTACACTTTGTTATTTCCTATAATCGTGGTTTTTGTTATGTGATTTTACATGAAAAACAAGTACAACATTAAAAGAAATTATTCGAATTCATGTTATTTCTTAAATTCACTATCGTGTGCGGCAACATGGGCAATATTGCCGGTAAAATACCGGGAATATTGCCAAAAATGCTGGCATTATTGGCAATTTTACCCAAAACAATATTGTATTGTATATAATGTAGATTATGGCCTTTAAATGCTAATTTTAAGTGTTATACATAGTTTTCGTACTTAATTTGACTTAAAATTAAGCAATATTCCCAAATATTTCCACTCCCGGCAATATTGCCGGCAATATTGCCACCAATATTCCCACTTCGGGCAATATTGCCGGCAACGGCACATCTCTACCTGTGACCCTGTGATGACACCGAAGACTATTGGCTAATCTATATCTAAACTACACATTTTTGACCAATAATCGTGCATGGATTTACTGTTTCCACCAATAGCGCTTAACGAATATTAGTCATCATTATTCACATTTCCTTTGAATTGCGCAAATGAAAACAGTCGATATTCAATTCTGAGAGAAATTTGACATAAATTGTGTGCGCTGAATCGCTGAATCGTACTCTTGAATCGTGATTTCGTTACTTAATTTATTGGATTTCCGTGGTATTTCGGCAAGTGTTTGTGATTGTTATTCTAAGAGGCAGAAAATTCATCGTAAATCAGGTATTGTTATAATAATATTTACAAATTTTGAAAACAGATCGATCAGTTGTTGCGACATTTGTTCGCCATCGTCTAGTACTTTCCAGGGTGTTTTTCCATTTTCCAAAGTAAACTGGATCTTTCTGTTTGTATATTTTATGATATTTTACTTTGATACACTGTAGTTGATCCGATGTAGGGAAGCAGTAATGTGAATTAAAATAAAACAAAAACAATGTTGCACCACGATTTCAGTAGTTTATTATTTCTTAGACCTTACAATAATCGATAAAATTAATCACAGTGTATTTTACTTGATGGTTTAACAAGAAAATATCCACAATTCGTCCAAATTTTCATCAGTCGTATCGGTCGAACATGTTTGATAAAACCACACTAAAATACTCTTATATGTATTTCTTTGCTTTACAGAATTATTTTGGTCAAACTTTAAAAAGATACTCATAACATACCCGTATAAAAAATAAATATATAATTAAACTAGCTGACCCGGCAAACATTGTTTTGCCATATAAATTATTTCTAGCTGCCCGGCGCTACTTCGTTCGCGTGGAGTCCTACCCCCTACCCTACCCCTACCCCACTACTACCCTACTCCTACACTACTCCTACCCTACTCCTATAAGTAAATAACAGTATTAAATAAAAATAAAAAAGTATCCTATGGCCGTCTCCTGGTTCTAAGCTACCTCCCCACCAATTTTCAGCAAAATCGGTTCAGCCGTTCTTGAGTTATAAATAGTGTAACTAACACAACTTTCTTTTTTAAATATATTATTATGATATAATATATGAATCCCTATGAAAATTATATGATGACAACTGGACTTAGATAAGCAGAAAGGACTCAATCCACAATAAGTCACTTGTGTTTATAATAAGCATTTGAAGTTTCAGCTGTAATTTCTCTTACAAAAAGTTGATTTTTTTAAAAATTTGCCTGTTATTATTATGAAGGTAGTTTTATTTGCCTATCAAAATAGTATATATTTTGCTGATTTCGAGATATTTAGTGAAATGTGGGTTGAGTTCTTACAATTAAACTTAAGTTTGTAAAGAAAGGTATTTTTTTTTTTGACTCTCAGAATAGACTCAAAACTACCCATCAACTAGAAAATAAGTAATTAAAAAAAAAACAAGTATTATTATAAAAAGACATATTTGTTGACCTGAACATACTCATAGAAATGTCATTACTCAGAAACGATTCAAACGGACTGAGTTTGTTCAGTAAATACATTTTGTATGCTCTTCATGCTGAGGGTTGAGTCGGGGGGTAGTGAGAAAAACTAGTTTTCATATACATTTTAAAAATAGGGTTTTCATTACATGATAGATTCAACCCTCAGGAGTATGATAGCACACTTAATTCAATTTTGGCCAAAGAGTGGATTGAGTCCTTTCTGCTTAACTACATCTAACTGATAATAATAATCTTATCTATTATTTACACATTGTTTCAGCTTATCAGTGCGTAAGTTCCGGACCGCATTCAAAACGGCTACCGAAAGTCTAAACTCGAAAGAACAACCCAATTACAACACCATGTGTATGTATCTTTTCTTAACTTATTACTAATCATAGATATTTTTTCTTTTTTTCTGCAGCTTGGGACAATGTGGCAGAACCCAGGTGTATATCCCGGCGGAGGTCTATTATTAACTTTATTTTATCACTGTTTCAATTTTATGATAAAAGATCTAAAATAATAGACTAATAATGGACTAATTATAGGGAAATGCTTATCAGAGGTGGAAATAACAATGCAAACATAATAAGTGATTCCTTGTTTATGAATAATGCAGCACTATGGTTAATACCAATTTTTTTTTCCTCAATCCAAACTTTATTATACTTAAAATGCATTTTTAGGTACCTATAATAAAGTTAACACTGAACAAAAAAGGTCTTTTATCATTTAATTGACAATATATGTCGCATTGCACCCAGCACAGATACTTGCTAGCATTATCTTTGTCTTGTGATACCAAACTACTTAAGTTATATGGATCTATCATTATTGTAAATACCATCAGCTGATATAACACCAATGACAGTCATATTATTTTTTATTATAAAAAATACTGTTGCTACACAGAAAATTGGTTTTAAGATATCAGGACAAAAACAAGTAAAACTATTTGAGCCAAGTTGAAAAATCAGGCATAAGAAGAAGGCACTATGTCTATTGTCTATTGCATGCACCTATTGTTAACTTGAGGCTTGACATTACTGGCTGAATGAAAAACCTGTTCCATATAATTTAATTTGAAAAAATTTACATACTTACAGAATAATGGGTGAAGGTGTTGAAAATAATCAGTAAAAACAATTTCTCCCCTTGGCTTGTATCTCCGAAGTAAGAAACCCTGTCTCCCTTTATGTAAACATATGAGTGTGATAAATGCCTGATGAGTATCAGAAGCACAATCTTCCCACAAAACGGGCGAGAAACTCTATGTACATACGCCTTTAGGTCGAACACCCTGGTTTTCCACAATCATATCAATATTTCATACTTATCAGACATAATAGGGATATTATGTATCTGTCGGTGAAATTATCTCTGGTGACTAATAAATATGAATGATTCGTGATCTCACGCACTCCTGTGTCTGTTAATGTTTCTAGAATTCTCTCTTATCTACTTTCTTTATCGTTCAATATTTAAACTTGTAAAAGACTTATTAATCAGGCCAAATGATAAGAATTAGATAGTTTATTATTATTTCTTGACGTATATGCCAGTTTAGAGATATAATCTAGATTCTCTTGATTAAATTGTATTGCACATTGCATTACAATTTAATCAAGAGAGCAATTGACAAAAAAGTCCCTCTATGGGATGGCTATAAGAAAAGGGGCAGACCAGAGACAAGAAAAATGTGCAAAGCATGAAATGGGTAGGAAAGAAGCTATATCTGAGCTGACGTCTGATAGAGATGTATGGAAGGAAGACTTGCTCCTTCTAATCAAGTAACAAAATCTACCCCATAGAACCACAGTAGCGTCTCTGGTGTCATTATCAATCCCTGCCCCGCTTTCCGCGACCACCTTTCAATCCTGGAGGTCTAATCTCTACGCACGAACTCCTTAGTTTCGGCCAAATTTGCGGGCGAATCCCATTCCTTATCACATACGGACATAAGATTCGTTTGGGGATTTTACCCGTCCGAAAAAAATATTTATTCGGGTGTAGGGTTTGTCCCCGAAGTTTTGAACCTTTGACGGGCCCGAAAGATTTCGATCTTCGGTAACGGCTAAGGGAGTATAATAGGCCCCTAGTACTCCTGGTCCTGGTTAAATATATTCTTAAAACTTTGTTGATGTGGTTGTTTTCACACGACTGTATGCAACTGTCAATTAACGTAATAATTGTTTAGCTTCCATGTATGTCAATGTTATTTCTTGCTTGCCGTTTTATTGTTGTCTTCGTGATGTCTGTTTATGGCTATGCGGTTATAAGTGTATCGTTATGTGTTATGCTCTTTTGACCGAGAAGATATTGTTATTCTAATTGTATAGACACGTGTTTGTCGTCTACTGAAAACAATTTTCATATTTTTCTTTTTAGAACTTTGGAGAAACATCATTTTCCTTGGGGTCCTTGGGCTGCTTAACTGTCTATACCGTGTCGTGTACGCGTTGTGCTTCTAAACTGCAATTTTGATGCGGATTTCAACATCATAATTATAAAGAAATCTCGATGATTTTTCAAGTTGTAAAACCCGTACGAAGTAGGGGCGGATCACTAGTTTGCTAATAAAATGTTTACAAACCCCACAAAAAATCCACCAACTGGCAAAAACCAACTTAGGATGCAAGGCGTTAGCGAAATGAAATTATATATCAACCATGTGCGTACGTTATTCAAATATGTACATACTTAAATGTGAAAGTAACTTTCTACGTAGAAAGTACCATTCGCGCATTACAGCTTTTTTTCCTCGCTGATTTTTTGCACGTTCTGTCGCATGGTTTTTTAAAGGGCATTCAGTAAGCTTACAACAGGTTTCAATACGGTACATGTATTATGCTGATAAGCTTTCGACCAGGCGGTGGTGAGGTCAAGAGTGGTGATTAAAATTTGTTTGTTTGTATGTAGGGGGTAATCTCTGTAAGTACCAGTCGGATTTATAAAATTCTTTTTGCATTTGATAGCTCAATTCTTCAGGAAGGTTAAAGACTATTTAACATCACGCTACGTCTTATGAGCCGAGAAAATAAAAAAAAAGTCAGAAAGAATGTTAATGCGAAATCGAAGAGGTAGCACGGGCGAGCGATGGGATGCGACGCGATGGGTCGGGGTCCGAAATTTCACGAGGACCCAGTCGTGGGCAGAAGCTAGTTAATAAATAAAAAGAAGGGGAAAGGGTTCATCCATCTTCAGTAATTTTATCGTGCCGGTTAAAGCTATAAAAGTTCGTGCAGTGTCTCTGACCTGCAACATGTACTTAATATCATTGCATCATCATATCGAAAAAATAGGATGGAGAGAGGGTCATCTGAATAAAATCGTGGATGAAGCGTGGTTATTCGATGCCGTGAACCTTCTACATAATTCTAATCCAGGGATGGGGAAACTTTTTCCTTCGAGTGCCAATATAATACTAACGAAATATATGGCGGGCCAAGTTGTTTCATTTTTGGTTATGTTAATTACTGAAATAAAAATATTGCACAATTATAAAAATATGATTGTTCTATGCAAGCTGGCCATTGCCATCATCATCATCATCATCTGCCTAGCCTTTTCCCAACTATGTTGGGGTCGGCTTCCAGTCTAACCGGATGCAGCTGAATACCAGTATTTTACATGGAGCGACTGCCTATCTAACCTCCACAACCCAGTTACTGGGTAATACGATACCCCTTGGTAAGACTGGTTGTCAGACTTTCGGGCTTCTGACTACCCGTAACGACTGTCAAAGATCCACGAATGACAGCCGGGACCAACGGCTTAACGTGCTTTCCGAGGCACGGAGGAGTCTCGGTATGTAAAGATGGTCACCCATCCACAGACCAACCGCGGCAAGCGTAGCTTAACCTGACCGATCGACCTGTGCGGCTGTTATTATTTAGCCACGGGCCCCCCCATTGCCAATGAGAATGAAATTACTAACAATACGAAATATTCTCTTGATTTTTGTTTGATGGTCGCGGGCCGGATTTCAAGCCTTCGCGGGCCGGAGATGGCCCGCGTGCCGTAGTTTCCCCATCCCTGTTCTAATCCAACAAAGCGAGACTCGGAACCTTGCAACTCCCCTTCCCCTCCCTAATGACTGTAGTGTGTACCGATCTACCTATGAGGGGACATTTTCACCAGTAAGCTGACTATGTTGTCTATACATATCTTTGACCAGCGGGGTAATTGTGTAACACGCCAACAGTAGAAATTGCTTACATTTTGACAGTTCAGCAACATTCATTGCGTTATTTACATTGTTGAGCTGACAAATTTTTCGAACATAATGAAGCAATGGATTAAAATGATTGAAATTCTGATTGATAGTCTGTTACGCAATAAGTGTGTAGCTTTGAATTCGTTTCTGTACATTTACATAAATGTGCGTCATTTCACTTTCTACAACCTAAGCGAAGCCAGACATCTTCGCTTATTATTAGAGTATTTACTCACTTCAGAAAATGACCTCCATTAATAGCCGGTAGTTTCAATAAACAGTACGTACATTCGTGAGGTAATCTTATTAACAATACAGATGCGAATCAAGAGGCTCACAAACGCATTCTGTGCGCACACAAACTGTAAAATGTTCTGTGTGAAGGCCAATTCTCGTAATTAAAAACGTTCAAAATCTAGTCGCAATCTCATCTCAGCGACGTACAATGTCAAAAATTTAGGGAAATTAGAGGTATTTTTGACAGACTGAGATCAGATAATTACGAGTATGTATTGCCCCTCTGTATGGAAAGAATAACTTTGACGTCACATGTCCAGACGGTTGCTTTGACTGTGTGTGATGTGTGAATTGTGATCGCACACACACACTAACATTTTTATACGAGAGTTCATCGTATAGCTGACCCGAATGTGTGAGTTTCTTACGTAATATTTTAAAACTGATTTGGAAGTATATACTTCTGAGAGCATAATTATGGTATTTATGGTAATTCCCACAGTATGTGACGCATACTGTTTGGATATTGCATTTTCCTGGGACTGCATGCTGATAAGAAACAATAGCTATTTATACGGTATTTTTTTTCTATGCATCAATTCCTAGCAATTTATTATAATGACGTGACGTCAAGAACAATAGAGAATAACTAGATATGTTCGATTCTAAATAAACACCAATGGTCCTATAAAGAATCACCATAATCCTCCTGCATTATCAGCCTATAATGTTCCCACTGTTGGGACACAGGCCTCCTCTCTTTGAGAGGGAGTGGGCTGTATCTACCACGCGGGCCCAGTGTGGAGTGGTAGATGTCGCATGTCTTCGAGTTTTTGGTTCTAGGACATGCCGCGCCGGTTTCCTCACGATGTTTTCCTTCACCGTTTTTGGGAGCATTGGTGATGAAATTATTTACACAAAGTAAAGCGCTGGCTGGGTTCGACTTCGAACCCACGACCAACAACTCGTAAATCGGAGCCGATACCAATGGACCACCACAGATCTCTTGCCCTTATCCCAATTTGCTTGGTGACGTCCTCGTCGCAGACCTCTTTTTAACCGACTTCTTAAAAGGAGGTTCTTTTTTTCTCTATTAGCCATCATTTCAAAGTTCATCTTGCCCCTAAAATTTCATTTGTCAAAATTTTAGAACAAATTCTGCCATGTAGATGGACAACTTTCACCTGTCATTTCAATTATACCTGCCAGTACCGAAGTCTCCGCTCCGCTTGACATGCGACTAACGCACCTTTGCTTAGTGTTTTAATTTGTGGCCTGGCTTTCCTCATTGACGACAACCGTACAGGACGCCAATGAAGTGCGTACGGGCCGTGCGCGTTTCACATCGGGTTCTGCGACCACTATACTGGGTTTTTCCTTCGAAAAAAGCTCTGGTGACGGAAATATTTATATTTTTATAAGATATCGACAGTCTACTAAGTCCACTTAATTGTCGTTAAACCTTGTATCATCGGATATCATGAGACATCGGATGATAACGTATGACGATAGTGTCGCTTCGTTAGACTTACTCACAAACAACTGGCCATATTTAATACGTAATGTATACATTTATGACTATGTATTTCCGAAATCATTACTCATACATAAACCAATGAACCAATTAGCAATATAATATTCTTGTGGGGATGTCCCTGACCGGAGACTCCGAGAGTGACTCACTGAAACCCTTCTTACTCCCATAATTCCGATTGCAACTTTTCGGCTTCACTTTTGATTGAATGGAAACTCTTATTACAATCATGTCCAGGTCCTGCAGTGCGATTCTGTAACCATTTCACCGTGAAATCTTAGGTGAAGTGAGCGTGGAGTGAGCTGTCATTCCAACTAGTTCAAGGGATTAACACTATTGACAGCATACTTTATGCTCACTTCACCTTACTTTTCACGGTGAGATTTTTACAGAATCGATCGGCAGGTCCTATTACATTATCTATCAAAAAGGAAACTAAGTAGTCAGTCATGGGCATAAAGCAATTATTAATACCCCCGTAATAATATCGCCAGTCATAAAAAACGAAAGTAAACAGTTGGCTATCCCTCATGTTGGCTCCGAGTCAAATACACAGATCGATATCCAAGACGCCATTAAGGGCAAAGATATAAAGTGCTTGTCATGCCCTAAGTTTAACACCTATGCTGAGCAAAAGGAATGAGTGAAAAGCAAAATAAAACATTTTAGCAGTACATCTGCTTAGCCTTTTCCCAACTATTTTGGGGTCGGCATGGAGGGGTCTCTCTCTATGTAAAGATACCACCCATCCATGGACCCACAGCGGCAAGCGTAGCTTAACCTGATCGATCGACCCGTGCGGCTGTTATTACTTAGCCACAAGCCCCATTTTAGCAATACCTTCTTGTTGAAATGTGATGCGCAGAAAGAACTGTTGGCAGATGACTATTAAAGAGCCAGAGATTAATATGTATGGAATCTGTAAGCACAGATATGATAAAGCACTGAACACAGATCTTGCTACATATTAGTCATCTGTGACACAGATATTGGCTGAAAGAAGAGATGACTAGGACATAGGGACTGCACCAACCTATTCGTCTATACAAATAAGTTAGTGTATGTTTGTAATGTCATAACAGCTTTTTGCCAAATAGCAAAAAAACAATATTATTTTTTGTCTTTCTGTCTATCTGTTTGTTCTGACTAATCTTGGAAATCTTTTGACGGGACTTTCACTGGCAGATAGCTGATGATCTAAAGGCATACAAACAGGCTAATTTTGTCTCGGTGGCACGCTGGTCCCAAATAAATTAGTATAAGTACGATGGTGATAAAATTTAAACTCATGAACTGGGTTGCTATGGTTCAAACAGGCTACAGCTGAGCAGACGCATGGGTAATTCCCAGCCCAACCAAGTCACTGTCTGGGAAGTTGGCTTGAAACGTCAACAACAATGGCGTTTGAACTTTGACAGCTAAGCCCTATCATACATAGCACCGCCGTGTCCTCGTGGCGGCGATCTCTCGCGTCCGGCCCTGGTCCAGGCCATGGTACGGAGCGAGAGTGAATGGGAGGCCGTTACCTCCTTCTGCGAAGCAGTAATGCTCGCGAAGGAGGAGGCGGAGCGCGTGAGGGAGAGGCAATCTCTACGCCCTCACGCCCCTAGCCGTCGCAGGAGACGCCCTGGACGGGAGTCAACAGCCGACTCCCGGCCACCGTAGGCGCGGGCTTGCGGGCGGCGAGCAATGGGCAGCTCGCCGTCCGGTAAGGACCAGGCCCGGGTCGACGGCGCGTTGTGTTCCACGCGCGCCTCAAAGAGATGTCAGCAGGAACTGACGGGGTCCGCTAGGGCCGATGCCGCCAGGGCTGCGGGTTGTTCGAAAGAGATACCGTGGCCCCTGGCACGGGCAACTGAAGGAACACGGGTGGGTTTTAGTCAGTAAAAGTCTGACACGCCCTTCCGCTCAGCCCAGAGCGGGAGAGGTCATTTGATGATTTCCCACACAAAAAAAAAAAAAAAATAGCCCTATCATACATCGAGGCCTGTTGACATGTTTTTGTTGTAGGTTTTGATGTAAACTTTAGAATAAGTATCTATAGATTTTCCTTGTAACATTCCTATCAATTAACGTCATATAGCTTCGAATCTTCCTTTATCCTATGAACAATATTGTTTCGTATCGATTAGATATCGAAGGATAACTCGGTATCTTTATTAAGCAATTATACATATGTATAAGATTAATTATTGATACGCGATTAATTATAGATTACTATAGTCCCAAACAATAAGCGAACACTACAAACTCAAATTAAATAATATTCACACATTATGACAGAAAAGAACAGGAAATGTTAACACTGTAGCGCAGCGGCAAGAATGTCAAACAACGACTGAATTCCAAAAACCCTTCGGTGTCACAAATTTACTAAACGAAATAAGGGTATATTTAAGTGTTTAGTTAATTGCTAAAGTACCCACTTGATAAAAAATAAAACAGTGGATAAGCCATAGTTAATATAAACAAATAGGGTGACGAATGATAGAGGTGGGCGGTTAATTGTGTCTGTGAGTGTATTATGAGATTACTGTTGCTGTAAGTATCCTAGAGCAAAAAGACTGCTACCTATATTACTACACACTAGCTTCTGCTCGCGACTTCGTCCATGAGACATTTCTTGTTCTCCCGACTTACCCCGTCGGATCGCATCACCTGCCCGCGCTATTACCACAGATTATTAATCTGTACTATTACCACAGAATATTAATCTGTGCTATTACTTCGTTTTCGCTTAGCGTTCGTTCTGATTTTTTTTTAAATTTTTTCTCGGCTCCTTTGGTGCAGTATGACACTGTGATGTGAATAGCCTAGGTATATATCGCCTTCTTCAAGAATTGGGCTATCAAATGCAAAGATTTTTTTTTCATATCCGACTGGCAGTTCCAGAGATTAGCGCGTTCAAACAAACAAATTCTCAGCTTTATTATTAGTATATACACAGTATAGATTACATATTTCGCAGTAGAGAGAGAATAAAAATAGCATTCAGAGAAAAACAGAAATGTGTTGGCTCGACAGAGCTGCTATCGGGGAACCCCCGTTTCATAAATGCCCGACCGTTGGCCAACCTGCTCACATTGTCGTTTGTTATCGCATACTCTTTACATATACAATCTAACCACGCGATTACGCACCTTATTTCTATAGGAATAAACTGCAAATTTTATTCAGTAACACATTTCGCACACTCGCGGTATGCAGTCACTATGTAGTGTTTATATACGTTGTTATTTGAGTCACCTTATTTACGTTTACACTTGATGCACGATCTGATTTAATACTTAATTCAGTGATGTTAAAGTCTGAAATATGATGGCAATTATGAAACTATGCTCTAACTGTGTTAGGAAATTGAGTGTCATATGTCTTTCTGCGTGTGTTCTCTATTGTATTCCATTCATTACTGTTAAGTACCAAGTGTGGGTGCAATGGCTGAAGCAAGAGGTGTGTTAGTGAATTTAAAAATACTGCTCAAATTTGTGATTTTGTCTGTAATCTTTCATCAGTGTCCTGTGTATCTTTTTCATTGTCTATTGCTAAAGAGAAATGTCAAAATAATTTGCATGTTACTAAGCCTATTTCGTCCTGTTGTTTTGGGCATGTTTGTTAATACCATATAGAGCCAGTATTAAACCCTTGAAATATTGGCTTCAGTGTATTTATGAGTGTAACGCTTTTGACAGTAATTTAATTACGGTAGCACTTTTAAGATCCAAAGATATTAAGCCAGTTACGACTAAGGGCGGATTTTACAAGTCTTTTTTATTTTATATCCGTGGAATAAAGGTGACGTCTGACAGTTCTGGTCTAGTACTTATAGGAAAACTGTCAAAAGTCCAAAATTTATTTTCAGGATAAAACTTATTCTAGGTATAAAAAGATTGGTGAAATTCGCCCTTTTAGATAAATAGAATATAAACTTTTGAGTCTTATGGTATCGTATCAAGTACCTATCCGACAATGTTATCACTGTATAGCTTGTTTTACATGGAAACAAATCATTCCAATTCTTTGGCAATCACAAAAAAGTTGCCAAAAGTACCACGTTACACAATGCAGTGACATAACACATAATATGACATCATAATGTAATTAACACTTTAATGGAGGGTGTTGTTAGCACGCCTCGGCCAGATATCTAATCAATAAACTATAAATTGGCTGTTTAGTATTTTGTCTCACAAAAAAAAAACTTAATTTTAAAATAATTTTAAGAATTTGTCATAAATGTTTGACTAAGTATATGACGTGTCCTTAACATTGAATTTAAATTAATTACTTAACTACACAATATGTTCAAACTATGTTTTCGTCATAATGTTTTAAGGTCAAACAACATGATATTGATCTTGAATATTCGCTGAATACGAATATACGGTTCACAACAGAGTATACCAATCAATTAAAATCTATAAATAATTTTCCGGATATTCTACACTTAATTTGAAATTCAAATAATATAGTCCTTCAGACCGTATTTCTGCTATGGGGGCCAATCTCAACGGAGACTAGCCTTGGACACGGGGGATGTTATAGTACACAGTGTGACAGTGTGTAGTAGACAGTGTGCGCGCTGACACAGATGCACTCCCTCTTCACTCTCATAGTCTGATGGGACGGCAATCCGATACGAACGGAGAAAGATCAGGCGCAGGATCACCGGACGAGGCACGGGGGTATCACACACTGCCAACTTCCCGACTCCGGGCTGCATTTGAAATTCATAAAAGATGATAAAATAAAATAAAAGGCTGCCATGACTGTGTTTCTTCACTTTTTATAAAACCCATGTACTGATTTAATATTTTTATTTTCCGCAGATCAAAATCAAGGCGGTTATCCGCAGCAGGCAGGAGGATACCCACCGCCGGCGGGCTATCCACCACCAGGGGGCTACCCACCACCCCCAGGGGGTTACCCACAGCAGGGATACCCACCACCCCCGCAAGGTTACCCAGCGTACGGCGCGGGCGCTGGATATGGCGAGGTAAGCTGGTTAAACATTCATTTTATTTGTCAGCGTATTTATTACAAGCTGAGTTTTAATTGTTATTTTAAAACCTGGATTTTCTACTACTCGTGTTGAGCCGAGAATTAAGAATCCAACAGAGTGCATCCCAGCGCGTCAACAAACTGTTGGATTTTAAACTCTCGGCGCTACGCAGAGCGTAAATAATCCAATGCGCGAAAAAAAATCGCCGCGGGTAAAAATCGCCCTTGCTTATCTGAGCTAAATCCTTTCAATTTTCCTCTACACAGGACGAAGAAAAAGGAGGTAGACAAAACTTTAGTACTTATCAGCCACTTATCAAACCATGAGAATGTATAAAACATTGAATGAATTAATGAATGAATGTGTTGTAGTAGCATGGCATTGTATTTTATATTCGACGCCTACGTAACACGCAAGCACTCAAAACGTAATATTTTGAACCCAAGGTTATAAATACTAAAATACTTGTATGAAGCACTATTCCGGCTTGACCTAGAATTATTTTACTTAGAGCCGATTTTACCAAAGTCTGATATCTTTTATCCGTGGAATAAAATTGACGTTTGACAGTTCTAGTAGGTATGGAAAAATTGACAAAATATCAAATGTTATTCTCAGAATAAGACTTATTCTAGGCATGAAAGTATGGTGAAATTCACCCTTTAGATCAGGGCTGCCCAGACTAGATAGGATCTAGGGCCAATAAAAATGACTAAATACATTAGGGGGGCGCAAAATATTTTTAAAAACAAAATACAGGTATAGTGTCATTAGTTTTATTGCTTTTTCATTCATTTATCTTTTACAATTCTGTCAACATCAACATCAATATTGGTAGTAGCTAGACGCAGTGCATGCTTAAGTGATGTATCTGTTAATAAAGACCTCTATTTCGATTTTATAAACTTCATTGTTGAATATTATGCACTTTCACAAAGATTTGGCGGGCCGCATTAATTCAAGCCGCGGGCCGCATGTTGCTCGCGGGCCTTGGTTTGGACAGCTCTGCTTTAGATAACAAAGAAATTTAACAACAAACCAAGAGGTTTTTTCACAATATTATACTCTTACAAGCCGTGCCCGCCCGCTGAGATTTGCACGGAAAGCACGTTAACCTGTTGGTCCTAGCTATCATTCTTGGATCTTTGACAGTTGCTTCGAGTCGTCAGAAGCCCGAAAGTCTGACAACAAGTCTTACTAAGAAAGAGGCATCGTGTGTGGAGGTCAGATAAGCAGTTTCTCCAAGTAAATATTGATATTCAGCTGCATCCGGGTAGACTGGAAGCCGATCCCAACATAGTTCGGAAAAGGCTAGGCAGATGATGATCAACGAAACTTTCTAAACAGCACACTTCAATTTATTCAAGCAATAAAGGACAAAGGTCAGCTAATTTAAATAACAATATTGCATGAGCGTGAGGTTCTGGGTTCGATTACTGAGTCGGGCAGTGTTATTGGATTATTCTATCTGAAATCTCAATAGCAACCTGGAGTCTGGATTTGTGCCCCTTATGTTATGACATAGGACTTTTAACATAACTGGCAAAAGGTGGGTGCAGTAATGTAGGTACACACGGCTACACATCAAGCTATACATAACCAGTATAAGCTGACTTCTGATTGTACGAAAAACCTGTACAATGCGAGGTCAGCTAAAACTGGAAATGTATAGCTTGATGTGTGGCCGTGTGTACACCGCTGCCTAACCCAATACAGGCGTGATGTTATGTAATTTAAAAAAAAAATTATTTCCAGTAACAAGACTCGTATACATATACAAACAGCTATACATAAAAGGATAGACAGGATAACAAGCACAGACAAAAACGAATAGGTACTCACAAGGTAGCAATATGTCTGCTGCAGCATTGCTACGAGTATGTATAACTCATCATATTGAGCAACTACTTCCAGTACCTACGTCACAATTCTAATCATAATTAAAATTAAAACTTTAGCGATAAACAAACTAATCGATCTAGTGTACCACGACAAGACAATGACAAGATTACATATTAGAACATATTATGACTTAGTAAAAAAATGGACGAATTCTTATGAATTCGTGTGTTATTAATATAACACAGTGACGTAGGATTCTTTGAATGCAAGCAGGGGCATACAGCTTTAGACCAGTGAGTTATTCATATCGATTTTCCTGTAGGCGGGGTGTGGGGCTATTACTGTTGCACTCTCATAGTAGGTGTCTTCCGTGTAGACTTTTCTATTGATTTTGTGAAACAGGATTTGGAAAGTTTTGATGATGTTAGAGCAGGATCGTTGCAGTTCCGCATTGCCCTCTGTAGGTTGGATGTAGCTTCCAGTCTAAGGACAAGTTTCGTAAACCTCACTTTGACTTTAATTTTCCAAGTGAGCGTTTCTTACGAATGAGACCCTTATTTTAATTACCCTTATTTTATTACCCTTATTTTATTGACCCTTATTTTAATTTTTTAAAACTTCTTCTTCCCAGCGATAGCACTAGGAAGTGGTGAAGGGCGGGCGTTTTTGGGGGACTGTCTTTTGTAATTTTGACGTTCGAAAAGTGCTGACTCTCAGCCTAATTTGAATAAATGACTTTTGATTTGATTTGAATCGATTTAGAATTCATATTTGGACAAGCAACTGTGAGTAAGCGTTTCATTTATACGAATATAAACATTAAGTTTACACGAATAATGTTCATGTTCTTATGAAACCCTTATTTGCGAAGTAAAGAGAACCAGACATTCGGGGTTCTAGTTAGAACTAGAAACTAACAACGTATAAATCAACAAAAATCTAATCAATTATACTACTTATAAATCAATTTTACAAAATAATGTGTAGAGTGTAGTCGCTCAACCTTGCAGATCGATCAAACCATGGCGGCTACCTTACACCTGTAGCTACTGATTACATAATATTTTGTTTCTATTCAGAACTTGAGAGAACTTGCCACAGTTGGTCCGTGGATGTGTGACCATCTAAGACCCCTTCGTGCCTCGGAAAGCACGTTAAGCCGTTGGTCCCGGCTGTCATTCGTAGATCTTTGACAGTCAACTATTAACATAACGCTAATCTGGTTTGTTCTATTATAACAACAACGGATCTTTGCGAACTGATTAGAGATAAGAAGCTAACATCTTATCAGTAAAATGGCGACATATGATACTGATAAAAATAATTTGTTTTAAAATAGTTGTGATGACTGATTTGTAAGAATATTAAAGTCCAACCAGACTTCAAATGATTAGGTATAAAAGTCTGGGGGATAAGAAAAGCGGCCACATTCCTATATGTCGTATTTAGTTGCTTCGTGTCTCAATATGAAACTTAATAAAAGGCATTAGAAAATTCTAGACACATTTACCGAGGTCGCTGATTGAGCAGATTTTCATAATTCCTTCTCAGTCACGAGATAATATTTTTTTAAAGGATTGGTGCTAGTGGACCGTTGTGCAGGCTCTTAAAGGTAAACACCACATGAACTAAAATTATGTTAATTTGTAAGCCTAGGTGGCCATGTACAGTTACAAGCAAAGTTAAAACTAAAAACAAAATATGTAGACTATGTATAAATAAAGACTTAGTTTTGAATGTGATTACTCAAGTTAAGTAAGTAACAAAATAATTAATGCTTTACAACAACTCTGTTATACAACTCAAGATTTTAGATTTCTGCTTACTCAGAGAATCAAAGTGAATATCGATTCGATCACTGCAACTATTCAAAGCCCTACAGAACCTAGCGCATGGAGAGTTAGATCCCAATCCCAGATCATCATCATCATCATGCATCATTCTCCTGCGAAATTGCGAATATCCCAATTTATTTGGGGTCGGAGCAACATGTTTTGGCTTCCATACTTCTTTATTAGTCGTCATCTCGGTAGTCAGCCTTTCTGACCATGTCATCATTCCCACTGTTCTTACGTAGGCGAGTTTTTCAAACATGAAGCAATGGATTGGCAATTTCCTTCTAAATTTTTCGAATGGTAAACATCGCGATGTTTACCTTTCGAAGAATTTAGAAGGAAATTCCTCACGATGCATCGTGAGGAAACCGGCATGTCTTAAACCAAAAATTCGAAGACATGTCAGTGCGGGTTTATCATGGCGGATTATAGCCCACTCCCTCATAGAGAGGAGACCTGTATCCTGGCAGGGGGAACATTATAGGCTGATTATGTAGTATGTCATCATTACGCTGACGACCATTATAATTATCCAGTTGAACTGCTTATGTTACACAGACCTACGTGCAAAGTAGCAGAAGGTTATATTATTGGACTTGGTCATCATCATTATTTTAATGATGAAATTAGCACAAGTGCTAATGCTACAGCTGTATTACGACTAGTACAGGTTGTCATTCTAATACTTGTATCATCTTCATTGATGTATACCTGTTTTATAAATTCCTTTAAAAACTCACGCTTTTTTCTCCACGGGTTTTGGCAGAAACAACAGAAGGCCATCTGCTACAGTCTTAAAATACCCCTTTTGCTTTGTTTACGTTCATACATCTGGTCATATACGCACGACGGTTGGCAGATCGTTATACTGTATGTAATTGAATTAATGCACATTATGAAAGTAGCTTGTTCAGAATCGTTTACTTAATCGATTTCTGTCATTTTTAATGTAGGTAATTTTTTATCCCAAAATTAATTTTAACCACGTTTATTACTGTCACACTTCCGCTGTATAGTCAAGACAAACCAAAATGGATGGAGTACCTACTACACTAGATCCTTATACGTGTGCGACTGTGTGCATGCGTACACAATTTTCTCCCACAGTCAGTCTATCTAATTTAATTTAAAAAAATGCATCGGTTATACACGAAGCCGACACCAATATCGTTGGGAAAAAGTTACTGGATAAGCAGATGATGACAGATTTCACAGATATTTAACCTCTGAAAGCAGCAACCCAACAACAACCTTATAGTAATGAGAATAAAGATCACTGTTTTGACATTGATGTAAAATCAGAGATAAAATAACTGTAGTAATAAAAGTACTGTAGTGGTAGACAGTTATTCGGAAACAGTGCAAACTGCAAGCCCATTATCTCAAACAATATGTATATAAGTAGTTTATCAGCCATCTTGTTACCATAACACAAGCATTAGGTTGCTTAGCTTGGGACTAGATGGCGCTGTGTGAAATGTCCAGGGATATTATTATTATTATTATTACAATATCCTCAGGGCGGGTGTGGAAATCAGCTTGCGCCAAGTACCTTGCCAACAAAATAAAATGGTCTTCCATTTTTTTATTTTATAAGTACTCATTAAAATAAAAAAGTTTACAATTTTTATGATGATTTCGTCTGTTTTTAAATCTAGGTACTTATTTAGTTTCGACAAGGACTTTTCCCCTTCTGCTACTGACACGGGAGGTGTGTATACGTAATTAAGAAACACCGATATTAAATTATTGGAATAAATATAATTTAGTACGTCGAGTGTAGTTGTCTTTATTTATGAAAAGTAAAGGCAGCAATTTTAACTCATTAAATAGATTTTCCCCGTCAATGTTCGATCTAATTTCATGTGTTAACTTTTCTTGAAGTTGAGACATTTTCGTTTTTTTGGTCTCTCTCCAATGCCCTCTTCAATTATAATAATACTACCAATTTAAGAAGGTTGGCACAATGTACTGTGGGTCCGCTTTTATGCAGTCATTCAAATTTGTTCGGTTAATCGTGTGATTTCTTTTCCTATGGCTTTTTTCTTATATCTGAGTAGTTAGATGAATTTTTTAGCTGAAACTTTAAGGATTATCAATTTAATAAAAGTATTAATTATTAGTAATAACTCATGAAGAAAGTTATTCCATCGAAATTAGATGTTTCTATTCCAACTCCTTAGTTTAGATAAACTAAGGAGTTGAAATAGAAACATCTAATTTGATGATGATGATGATGATGCCTTAAGTTCATAAAAGGTATAAACCACCATAATTGGGAAGTTTCTAGGGTTTCTCATTAAAGCGCAAGGATCGAATTTAGGGTTTTTGAAAAAAAAAACTAATTTTCCAATAGTGTCGATTATAGAAGAAATCAAATTGCACAAATTAAGACACACAGTTGTAAAAAAAAATCTTAATTGTATGTCATGTCGTTTATTAAGAGAGATACAGCAATTTGCTAAACGTTACCCCAGCGGCATCTTAAATGACTATGAAACCTCAAGACGCACAAATTTCATTTTGGGCACAATTATACACAAATGATACCGAGTATCTATCCAAGTAGCTAGTTTGTATTTAGCTACAACCACCGCTTAAAAAACATGCCGCTAGGGTAACGTTACTCCAACGGAATCTGTTTTTCGTGAATATCTTTGGATCGACTGGACGCAATAATTATAAATTTCGGGCACAATTACACGAAATGAGGTACAGTCACGAGCAAAAGTATGTATACACTCAGCTTTATTCAAAAGCGATTTACTCCTTTATTTTGGAATGAAATTGTATGTTGTTACGAACATAGCATTTTCGAACCCATAGGTTAATGCAATGTATCGTATTTCAACGTTGCATTCGTTATTTCACGAAAACATCGAAATTGAAATTTGCGAAGTGTTGACATATTGGTGCTCGTGACTGTACCTACTAATTTATCTGTCAAGCCGAAATCCTGAAAAGCGACAAAGTTCCGCTGGCGTAACGCACACTAAAACCACACTAACATTATCATATCCTTGGCCTCGTAAATCGTCTAATTCAATATTGCATGATTTAAAAAAATTAATAAATAAGTTGCTAACCCTTGTCGCCTTTCCGAGATATCTATAGCTACATAAAAAACAGGAAAATATACTAAGAATATCACTATCAGTGCCGCTTCACCCTTCGTTGCTAAACTTGGCACCTCGATACGAGCTTATCATTCCAATGATAAGGCGTGATATACAAAACTTAGTATACACAGTGCCGTGGAACGCGTCTCATAATGAGCCAGGTGAATTTTACTTGATTTTTTTATGTTACATGTGGGTTCTAAGGATTCTTTATAGTTCAGAATGAGTAGTGCTTTTACTGGAGTTATTACTGTGCTTGTGGAAGTCTAGAAAGGGTCTTTGAAGAGATGAGTGGGGTAACAGTTCGATGTAGTAGGTAACCTAAATTGATATAACTTTACAGATATTGTTAACAGGTAAAACGACAGCTCTAGAACTTATTTAGTAGCCGAATTTTGTTTAAAAGTGAAGTTTTAACTTTGCTGCTTCTTTACCTATACAATAACTGGAGATTAAACAAGTTTTTAAACTGATCGATTCCTTCTGGCGATTTTTTGGGCACAGGCCGTGCTCCAGATACGATTTACCATCGGCAAAAATGTCGAAATTCCATACAAACTTTCATCCCCAAAATTATCCTTTCATTAAACAACTTTGGGGTATGTATTTTCAAAAATCCCTTCATAGTGCTCACTTTCCATATATAAGGAACTATAGTGCAAAATTTAAAGCTTTTGTCAGAAAACGAATTGTAAGATTTTTATGTCTAAAGAAGATTACGAACTCCGTCCAAGCCAGAATGTGTGAATGTGTGGTTCACGATTAGTAACTCCTCTGCCCCAGCATCGCTTCTGTCCCTTCTCCGGGGCTCGTCAACCTTCATTACCTTGCTTCTCTGGCTTTCAGAAGTTGCAGTGGGTGGGAATAGTATGGCTTATGCCATTAAAAAAAAACCCGAACCACAAAATATATTATTCTGTATCTTTATCTAGCCAAAAATGCAATAGGCGTGTAACTCTACATAACGGGTGCAAAAAGACACTTTTATTGAAGCCGAGAGTCACTTGGACTCCCCGTCATTGTACTCAACGTTCATTGTTTTTGTAGTGGACCATTTCCTTCTGATTACAGAGATATTGAAGGTCAAAATTACAACTTTGAGCGACGTTTTTTTACTTTTTTACGTGAACAAGTTTTTAATTGTTATAACACAACTTTAAATACCCCTACGACCTCTGTACCGTTGCATGAACCCATAAGCACAATGTTTTACGTGCGTTACATTGCTCAAAATGCAAAATTTTCAAAATTCAAAATATCTTTATTGTGGGCATATATATAATGTTAGTTACAGGTCTTAACAATAAAGTTCCAACATGTACTGCCTAATAGGCATACAATAATTATTTAGTGTCATTAGATTTAAAATTATTTTACAAGTCTAATTTTGTTATTATAAATGTCAAAATATCAATATACAGTCAAATTAATACAGTCATGGTCAACAATTCAATCAATAATTCAAGAAATCTTGGATCGTGTAGTATGCTTTATCTATAATCAGGAAAGGTCAAAATTTTAAATTCTTTGAAATAAGGTTCACATGAATCAGGAACACGAATACTAGCAATCGCACGTACACACCTTTTTTGCGCTTTAAACACTAAATCCCTATTAGTGGCATTGCCCCAGTATATGACTGCATATCTCAGTGTCGACGAAACATAAGCATGGTATGCGGTCAAAAGAACTGATTGATCAACAATTTTAGATAATTTATATAAAGCATATGAATACTGATTAAGTTTATTGCATACTGTGTCAATGTGTGTTTGCCAAGTCAAATCATTATCAGCTCATTACCGCAAGCAGCAAATTTTCACACCAACAATAAGTCTTTCCCAGGAATTATTTTTGTACAACGTAAATGTGCTAAGTTTGATGTACTTACAGAACGCGTAGTTGACGGCTATGTGATGTGTGTTTTAAACCATGTATTATTCAAGCAGAATAGTAGATACATTCTATACATATGTATATGCTGTACTAAGTAAAGCTTATTTTCCTCTAAAATAGGATAGCTTTAACCTCAAAGAAGGACAAAGCCTTGGATTCCCGTTGCGTAAAGGAATCGATCCTTCGCTCCAGACATCCAGGCGCCTTCGCAACTCGTCTCCAATCGTGGTCAGGCTCCAAGGTGACAAAGGCTCCAAGGTGTGACCTATCTAAATGTTATGGTCTAAAATACCTTTATTACACTTTGAACAATTACATATATTCAAATTTTATTTATATTTCAAATTGACGTTATTTAAAGTTAAACAAATATCAACTTTATTTTAGGTTAAGTTGATTTCAAAGTGACTAGCACTAGGTACTGAAAAAGTTATAAAAATGCTTAAAGTTGTAGCGTCAACTGAACTTTATTGGTTATTTTTCCATAAACTCATATTTGTTTACATTATTGGCGAATATGTCGTAATTCAAATTTAGGTAGGTAATCTATACAATTATAATAAATCTGTAGAAGTGAAAATTCTGTACATTCAAAATATCAAAAAAATAAATGGCGAGTGTTACTAGACCGAAACCGAACCCAAAAATGTGATTAAAAAATTTTTTGTCTGTCTGTCTGTCTGTCTGTCGGTCTGTCTGTCTGTCTGTCGGTCTGTCTGTCTGTCTGTCTGTCTGTCTGTTTGTTCAGGCATCACGCAAAAACTTTCGACGTTCGATTACGATGAAACTTGGTATAATTATTCTTTAATATCCTGGGCACCACACTGGGTACTTTTTATCCCGGAAAAGTTTATACAATAAAAAACAAACTTAATTTTGCGGTTCGATCCCTAGACCGATTACTGTACCAACCGCAAATAATAAGTTTGTCGTAGGTTATGTCACCCGCAGTATTATCTGTGCGACCTTCCTTTTAGTTTTTAGAGTTATTTAGGTTTAATTTTATAAATCGTAGGTATAGATTTTAATTTTAAATATATATTTGATAGTGTACATAGTGACCGTAGGTTATTTTATAATACTGTTAGGTAGGATTAGTCATTCGTATAGACACTTATTAGTTTTTAGGGATTTTGCTTATTTATTGAGTTTAGATTAGTTATCATCAGAAATAGGTTTATTTAGGTAGGTTTTTTTTTTTTAATTAGGTTGGTACTTAGTTAAAGACATCATATTATAGGTAGGTACCCTCTTAATCACCACTAATGAGATACAATTGGTTTTCTATTGTAATTAGCCACAAAGGGCCCGCGAGATAGATGGCATCATGGGGAAGCACATACATTTTATCCTGTTAGCACGTTCCCGTGGGATAATTTCCGACATCCACGCGGGCGAAGCCGCGGGCAGAAGCTAGTTCATTAAATAATACGTTGGGGAAAAAGTTTCTTCGCATTTTTTAGAAAATTCAAAACATTTTTAATATAGTTTATTTACATTTAACTAAAGTATGTGGGTACCATTTCGTTCGATAACTTTTTGCCATCTTGTAGGTAGAGACATGATCCCATTGCTATAGAAATTTTGGGACTTCTGATCAAAATACCGCGACAAGTGGTTTTGGCAGTCCTCTCGTGATGTTAACCTGACCGAAACAGGTGGAAATCTGAAGGTGCAAGGTCAGGACTACACGGCGGATGCATTAACACCTCCCAGCCAAACTCTCTTAATTTTTGCTGAGTGGCTAAAGATGTGTGAGGTCTAGCGTTATCATGATGAAAAACCACACCCCTTCTGTTGATTAATTCCGGCCGCTTTCTCTCAACTTCTTGCTTTAATCTCATCAGTTGTTCGCAGTAGAGTTCAGAATCGATGGTCCTGGTAACAACTCATAATGAATAATGCCCTTCCAATCCCACCACACACACAGCATCACCTTGTTGCGAGTTAACCCGGGTTTCGCCACAGTCTGTGAAGCCTGACCGGCCTTTGACCACGACCTTTTTCGCACGTTCTTGTCGTACGCGATCCACTTTTCATCACCAGTTATCAACTTCTTAAAAAATGGTTCGGTTTCATTCCGTCGTAATAAAGAATCACAAATGAGTACACGGTTCATTAGGTTTCTTTCAGTGAGCTCGTGAGGTACCCAAATATCGAGCTTTTTTGTGTACCCAGCTTTTTTCAAATGCGCCAAAACTGTTTTGTGGTCAATTCTCAGTTCTTCAGCTACGTCGTAACTACTGATATGCCGATCCGATCTTGCTCCACTTTTTCAAAAATTGAATCCATTTTATCCGTGATAGGGCGACCAGAGCGACGTGCATCTTTGACATCAAAATTTCCGGATTGAAAACGCTTAAACCAAATTTGTGCTACTCTCACAGACACTGCACTAGGTCCATAAACATCGCAAATTTTTTTCGCGGCCTGCGTTTCCTTTTTACCTTTTTTGTAGTAAAATTTTAAAATTTATCGAGTTTCTTCATTAGATTCACTCATCTTGACAGTACGAAAAACAAATGAAAATCACACATTTTCCTAATTTGGAATTATGTTCTTTAAAATTTAAACTTTCAATGTTACCAAAACCAGCCAGATACAAATAGTATAGCCAAAGAGATTTTATTACAAGTTCATACATAATAAAATGCGAAAAGACTTTTTCCCCAACCTAATATTTGCAGGAAAATCCATATACCTAAATAAGTAGGTAATTACTTAACTAGATTTCGTTTCATCAATTATTATGAGGAAAATATTTTATCTAAAACTATTTGTTTATGGTTAACAGCCATTCCGAGTAAAGTATTCAAAATACCTAGTATTTAGAATACCTTATTATATTTTGAATTTTCCGTCACATTACACAAAAAAAAACTACTTCTATTTACGCTTTAGATCAAGCCAGACTGACACAGGCCTGAAGGCCAATTCCCTTAATTAAAATCGTTCAAAATCTAGTCACAATCTCATCTTAGCGACAGTCAATGTCAAAAATTAGAAGAATTATGAGGTATTTTTGACAGATTTCGACTGAGAACAGAGGTGCAATTCTCGTAATTTTAAGAACATTCACAGTCGGATCTCAGTCTCAATCTGTCAAAAATTACTTCTAATTTCCCTACATTTTGACAAGTTTTTGACATTTGTTTATCGCCGTGATACTGCGACTGCGACTAGATTTTGAACGTTTTAAATTACGAGAATTGGCCTTCTGATTGTGAACGTTCTTAAAATTACGAGAATTGCCCCTCTGTTCAGTTTAGCCTTTCTATGTATTCTATGGCTTCATGTTCATCGTGTGTACTAATTTTATTCGAACTAGCACGACATGCAATAGGCTAGTTAACAACAAAAAGTTTAAAACAATCTATAGGGTTAGTATTATAGTATTTCAAGTTTGGTGACGACATAAGTAGGCACACACACACAAACACACAATATAATAATAATATATTAATTACACCTCTAGTTGTCATTCATTAATAAATTGTACCAATTCACTCGCCGCGGGAGGAAGACCTGGAGTCCTGAAATACAAGGCTGCCTAGTTTAAGCTCCAGTCCACTCCATTTATTCTAATAATGTCAGTACTGTGTTTTGATTAGTGTGGAAAATAAATGAATTTTTACTTTACTTAGTACGAGTAAGTAGGTGGCCCAAATTCTTGGTGCGTAGTGGCATTGTAGCTTCGAAATTAAGCCAACTTGGCAAGAGTTCAAAAATACATACTTATAGGCGTCTAGGAAATATGTTTGAATGTGCTTATGTTAAATTTGGAAATGATTGAGTATCCATTTCTTCTGGTTAAGCTGTCAACAGGGTGAAATTAAATTAGCTAGCGAAACACCGCAGACTTGATGTACTGTCACCAAATGAGATAAGTAACCAGGGGGTCTACTCCGAAGTAGTATCGGCCGAACGTTCGGCCATTTCTTGCTATGAAGTTACTATGTGGTTCGGTCGGTTCCGATCCTACACTCCTACACCCTTTCGAATATTGACTATAGTCCTGACCCAACTGAGCCGAACCGAACTTTTTTCGCATTTTTCACTATTATTCGGTTCGGCCATGTGTCGGTCCGATCCGAACATTCGCACTTTGCACTTCGGAGTAGGCCCCCAGGGTCGTCTGATACAGTTGAAGTTTAGTAAGAAACCGATGGATGTTGTCGAGTAAAATTTTAT
Organism: Apamea sordens; assembly: GCA_945859715.1. Lineage (NCBI taxonomy): Eukaryota > Metazoa > Arthropoda > Insecta > Lepidoptera > Noctuidae > Apamea > Apamea sordens. The sequence continues at coordinate 17,940,205 of OX244001.1, forward strand.
TTTATTAATTGAAAAGAAACAGGTCATTTATGAAATTAAATTTCATACGAAAACATACATAGGTTTCTTACTAAACTTTAACTATATCTGACGACCCTGGGGGTCTACTCCGAAGTAGTACCGGCCGAATGTTCGGCCGTTTCCTGATACGAAGTTACTATTTGGTTCGGTCGGTTCCGATCCTACACTCCTACACTCTTTCGGATATTGACTATGGTCCCGACCCAACTGAGCCGATCCGAACTTTTTTCGCATTTTTCAATAATATTCGGTTCGGCCATGTGTCGGTCCGATCCGAACATTCGCACTTTGCACTTCGGAGTAGGCCCCCAGATTACTTATCTCTTTTGGTGACTGTACATGAAAAAATCCGGTATCAAAACATGATAAAATAATAAACATATTACTTATGTTTTTTTTGGGGGGTCATCAACCGCAGGTAGTGTAGTCACTTGAAATATCAGTTTTAAAATGTTTTTTTTGGTCTGTTAACTTCATATACGTGATAGGTATCAGTGTATAAACACGATAAAATTAAAGATTTTCTCAACCTATACTTCAAGTAGCAACACAAACAGCGGTCGTTGAACCCAAAAAAGACATCAAATAACGTCTGCAGAATTTCGCTAGCTAATTTAATTTGACCCAGGATATCTATAGTACATAAGTGAGTAAGAGAAGATCAAAGAAACGATGAATGGACTGTGTGGAAGATGTGACTAGAAAGAGGGTGACTAACGACATGATGACCAACAGAAAAGTATGGAAGAAGAAAAAAATGTTGCTCCGACCCCAAATAAATTGGGATAACGGCAAGAGAGTGATGATGATATGTATGGTATTTTTTTTTTCATGTGTCGTGGGCTTGATCAACTTTGAACGTTAATACGAGCATCTCGGAAACGTTTTCGCCCGTTGATCGACTTTGAACGTTAACGTCTTCGACGCTTTACGGGGTTGGGTTCTGTAGCGGTATCTACAACGCCACATGCGAACAACGCGTCATACTTTACTAACGTCACACAAATCCTGTATCTCGCAAGCAGAGTTTACCGCGCAATTAGCATAGATACAATTTCCCAACATCAATCGTTGGGCAATTGTCCGTTAGACACAACACCTGTCTGGTCGGAGGATCCACCCTTTTCTATGGAGGTTGAGTAAACTTTACACCCTGTTCCGCATACCTCTAAAGTTCTATTATATATTTTCCATTTGTATCGATGTCAGCTATATCAATTTATACATATAGGCATCATGAATGGGCGCCATTTTGAAAAAAAAAAAACAAAATGACGTGACAGTAGGTATGCCAGGCTCCATAAAAATCTTCAATCTCCTCTGATATCTTGTTCTATTCGTACGCTTAAATCCCTCCCACTTAAACGATTTACTGATTGTTTTTTTTTTTTAATTCATAGATATGTTCTCTGGATACTACATTTTAGTATATTAGTCTATGCGAACGTAGCCGTAACTACAGCTAGCAAATGAACTACATACAAAACCATAGATATAAGTTTTTATATTTCTATGTCATCATTCTCCTCCCCTGGTCCCAATTTATTTAGGCTCGTCGCAACATGTATTTTTCTTCCATACTTCTCTATTGTCTTCATCTCGGTAATCACTCACCCCCTTTCTAACCATATCATCATTCACACAGTCCATCCATCGTTTCTTTGGTCTTCCCCTACTCTTATAGCCATCGACATTCGTACTCAAAACTCTCCTTACGACATTTTCCTCATTTCTCCGTAACACATGCCCATACATTTTTTTCTATGTACAAAACTAAAAATAGAAAGCTGATTGGATTAATAATTACTTTACTATGACCTTGGCTGCTTCTGATAATCTACTTATTGTGAAAAATATCGATTTTTGTTTACTAAAGGCGCTCGCTGGTACCTATTCTCAACAGCCAGTATATGTGAATATAATACTGGCTAATGGGTATAGGCTCGCCCTTTATAACATGAGATTGGCTTAATGTAGGTTTTCTACACCCCTCTGCTGGAGCCTTTGAGGAATACAGACACGGTGTTTTGTTTTATATGTATACATCAGCCTATAATGTTCCCACTGCTGGGACACAGACACAGGCCTTCTCTCAGTGAGAGGGAGTGGGCCATAATCCACCACGCGGGCCCAGTGCGGGTTGGTAGATGTCACATGTCTTAGAATTTTTGGTTCTAGGACATGCCGGTTTCCTCACGATGTTTTCCTTCACCGTTTTGAAAGCAGTAGTGATTAAATAATTTAAACTAAGTAAAACGCCTTTCTGGGTCCGAACCTACGACCTACAACTCTTAAGTCGCGGCCGTTACCACTGGGCCACCACTGCTCCCTTTAGATGTTCTGCTCCTTTTAAATGTATGACAGTCAGCATTTTGCAGTATTGTATTGTTACATTTATTACTTATAATCTGTTCTAAAATTATCTGTTAAAGTGTAAACAAACCCTGCACAGGTTAAATTTTTAGACACGAGATACAAAGTTAAGGTTTCAAATATCTCACCATAATATTTTCCAACAATTATAGTTTGAATAACATTATTAAATTGTAATAGAAGAGTTGAGTTGTTATACCTACAATTAATGGACTAAAATTAAAAGTAACCTCAAAAAAAACATCTTTAAGGTGAATTTAAATCAAATAACAAAATCAAAGCACTCAATTTATAAGTGGCACTACAAACTGGCATTCACAGGTACGTTTTCTAATCGATTTGTTTACATTTTCATCAGATACTTTTGGAACAGATCATATAGGATTTCAACCTCTATATTCAATATCAATAATCAAGTATTCAACAAGACGCAATCAACTTCTGGAGCGAGGCTGAAATAACCACCGACAGCCGCCATAGCCTACGCACAAAGGTCCACTTGAAGGACTACGTGCGGAAACCAAACCTTGTAACATAGAACATTAAGTATTATTTTTCATCAAGTAATAACGTGTTAATCTCTTTTCTTCCAGCCGCAAGGGTACGCCCCTCCGCCAGTGGGCGTGGGCGAGGATGGCGAGGTCAAAGGGTTCGACTTCAACGAGCAGTCCATACGGAGGGCTTTCATCCGCAAGGTATGCTGACAGGGTTACTACAGGAACCCATTCATTTTTATACTATTATAGCTGACCCGACAGACGTTGTTCTATCTAAGAAAAATCTCGTTCCATCATAGACCTCATCCATCGCTTTCCATCTGGCGTGATCGAGGTCAAGAGCAGTCATTTCATCAGCAAATTTTAGTCGAATGTTTACAAACATTTTACAACAGTTTTTTTAAATACCTAAATCCGGCCAGTCGTTCTCAAGTGATGCGCTTACCAACGAACGGTTTTTTTACCGTCTGGGCAAAAACAGAGTAAAAGCCTATGGCACAGAAATCTCAAACATAAAGTTTATTATTGTTGTTTGAAATATATTTATAACTTCGATTGAATATTGAAAAACTATGTTGCAAAATAAAAAGTTTTTTTGCAAAAAAAAAAACAACCGACTTCCAAAAAATACACTATAAAGTGAAAAATAACTTGTGTGGCAAACAACGAAAATGCGAACCCAACGACTCTGACTTCCGAAATTAAAGTTATTTTTCACTTTGTAAGTAGTGCCTTATTTTTAAGTCGGTTGTTTTTTAATTATAAAGTTGATACAAAATTGTTACAAGATTACATCATTCATGTTGAAATTATACATGAAAGATCGATGTAGAAAGATCGATGTCGTTGGGTTCGAATTTTCGTTGTTTGCCACCGACTTCCGAAATTAAAGTTATTTTTCACTTTGTAGTGTCGTTTTTGAAAGTCGGTTGTTTTTTTTTGCAAAAAAGTTTTTATTTTTCACTTTTAAGTTGTAATTTTTACCAGTAATTTTGGTTTAAAAACTAAACTACTGAACCGTTTTTAATGAAATTTCTATGGGACCACCTCAGAAGTATCTCCTTTCGAACAAAAAAAGAATTTTGAAAATCGTTCTACAATTGGCGGAGTAATCGCGTAACAAACACAGAAAAAAAAAAAAAAAACACCGTCGAATTGAGAACCTCCTCCTTTTTTGAAGTGGGTTAATAAGATATTATTTGTGCCGTTTTTTAAGCGCTCACCGGAAATCTGTCATGGTGTCTGCTCATCGGAATACTATTGTTGACCGAAGTGTGATATACAATAAAAAAATAAATTGAATTACGAACCACATCATCATCATTATCAGCTTACAGTAGTCCACTACTGGACATAAGCCTCTCCTTTTGCACGTCATAGTTACTAAACACGTCTGTCCCAAAATTCCAGGTGTATGCCATCCTGATGTGTCAGCTGCTGGTGACGATGTCTTTTATTGCTCTGTTCCTGTTCCACGAACCTACTAAACTATGGGCTCATCGGAATAGCTGGCTTTTGTAAGTAACATAATATATCATGTATTAAAAAAAAATAAAAGAAAATAGTATCATATCTATCTTCTATATCTATATATACTTATAATAAATCTGTAGAAGTGAAAATTCTGCACATTGAGAATATCAAAAAATTAAATGTCAGGGGGTGTTACTAGACCGACACCGAACCCAAAAATGTGATTAAAAAAATTTTTGTCTGTTGTCGGTCTGTCTGTCTGTTTGTTCAGGCATCACGCAAAAACTACCGGTTCGATTACGATGAAACTTGGTATAATTATTCTTTAATATCCTGGGCACCACACTGGGTACTTTTTATGCCGGAAAAGTATCTTCTAAATATATAAAACTCAAAGGTGACTGGCTGACTGACTGACATAGTGATCTATCAACGCACAGCCCAAACCACTGGAGGGATCGGACTGAAATTTGGCATGCAGGTAGATGTTATGACGTAGGCATCCGCTAAGAAAGGATTTTGATAAATTCTACCCCCAAGGGGATAAAATAGGTGATGAAAGTTTGTATGAAAAATCTTATTCCTTGAGTTAATAAACTTGAAACTTAGCACGAATACTTATCTAAATCAGATAGGCAGTCGCTCCATGTAAAATACTGGTATTCAGCTGTATCCCGTTAGACTGGAAGCATAGCCCAACATAGGAAAAAGTTAGGCAAATGATGACAATAACTATTAAACCAAACATAACACAATAACATCCAAATAATTGCTATTATTGAAGCGTATATTTTCCACAACTTTACCGGTTGGTTACGGAATCTCTGACATGTTAACACTGGACATAATCATGACAGGATGTCATTTTTGGAAAAACAATAATTGGAAACATCAATAGAACTTCTGAACTTTTCAAACATTTAAGATTTCTGGGACCACAAAACTTTACAATTTACAAACTCAACTAAATCTTACAGGTGCGTTTACCACAAAACAGCCACACAATGGAAACGGAGAAACCAATATGTAGATTGTAGTGACAAGTTTACAATATTGTAACTACTCATATATATTTGTCAATATTGTAACTACTCATATACATAATTATATTTGTAACTAGCTTCTGCCCGCGGCTTCGCCCGCGTGGATGTCGGAAATTATCCCACGGGAACGTGCTAACAGTATAAAATGTATGTGCTTCCCCAGAATGCCATCTATCTCGCGGGCCCTTTGTGGCTAATAACAATAGAAAACCAATTGTGTCTCATTAGTGGTGATTAAGAGGGTACCTATATGATATCTTTACCTAAGTACCTACATAATTTAAAAAAAAAAACTCAATAACAGAAAATTAAATACCTACCTAAATAAACCTATTTCTGATGATAACTAATCTAAACTCAATAAATAAGGAAAATCCCTAAAAACAAATACCTATACGAATGACTAATCCTACCTAACAGTATTATAAAATAACCTACGGTCACTACGTACACTATCAAATATGCTACCTATACTTTAAAATTAAAATCTATACCTACGACTTATATGAAAATAAACCTAAATAACTCTAAAAACTAAAAGGAATAAAAATGAACTCCACTGCGGGTGACGTAACCTACGACAAACTTATTATTTGCGGTTGACACAGTAATGGGTCTAGGGATCGAACCGCAAAATTAAGTTTGTTTTTTATTGTATATACTTTTCCGGGATAAAAAGTACCCAGTGTGGTGCCCAGGATATTAAAGAATAATTATACCAAGTTTCATCGTAATCGAACCGGTAGTTTTTGCGTGATGCCTGAATAAACAGACAGACAGACAAAAATTTTTTTAATCACATTTTTGGGTTCGGTGTCGGTCTAGTAACACCCCCTGCCATTTATTTTTTTGATATTTTCAATGTACAGAATTTTCACTTCTACAGATTTATTATAAGTATAGATATCTGTGTTACACAATTTTTTCTACTATTTTGTAGAATTGTAAAGTTTTGTGATATCGGGCCCTGCTCTAAAAAATGCCAGCCTGGGATACATTTTTGATGTTGTTTTAAGAGTCAAAGAATATTAGAACGTCTAAAGGTGGGTACTGACCGGCGTTACGGTTGTAATATACATGGAATCAGCCTATAATGTTCCCACTGCTGGGACACAAGCCTCCTCTTTCTGGGAGAGGGAGTTGGCCATAATGCACCACGCGGGCCCAGTGCGGGTTGGTGGATGTCACATGTCTTCGAATAGGACATGTCGGTTTCCTCCCGATGTTTTCCTTCACCGTTTTGAGAGCAGTGGTGATGAAATAATTTACACAAAGTAAAGTCTACCTGCAACTCGTAAGTCGGTCCCATTACCAATGGCCACCACTGCTCGTCATATAGGCTTGTTATTTATTTATTTATTATTCACAAAATCCACAGCTCTTTGAAATTTTATCTTAAAATATGTAAACTAGTCTTACAGCCAATTACGGATTTACAATTTAATAATTATACAATACATGCAGCAGCATGAAGTGAACTGCTAGCATGCAAGCATTGCGAAGTGTACAGTGTGGGTGAGTGTGTAGGAGTGTGCATGAGGAGTTGCGAATGGGTGTGTGAATATGTTATAGTGGTATGTGGTGATTTATAAGTTTTTTATATTATTTACATTACTTATTTAATACTTTTTCCGCAGCTGGGTCGCGTTCGCCGTGGTGTTCGTGTGTCTGATAGCGATGGCGTGCTGCCACAGCGTGCGGCGGCAGGCTCCGATGAACTTCATATTCCTCGGCATATTCACTGTGGCTGAAAGCTTCCTGCTCGGAATGACGTCTAGTGTCTACCAAGTTGATGCGGTAAGACCCCCCAACTTTGGGGATTTATTTGTGAGCTAAGGGCCTAAAAAGCACTTTGGCAGAATCTTAATAGGATAACAATATGAATCATATTAATCGTAAAATGGTCACAAACTGACAATTCATAATATGATCTGTGTGCAATTCATATCACAATGAAATAACATTTAAACTATAGAAATGAAAAAAAAAAAACAATTTGATTAATAAAAACTGTAATGAAAAATTTACCGATAAAATTACGGTTTTTATTTTTTTCATGCGGCAATGTTTACACCAGATATGAAATGAAATTTTACGAAAATTAGAGGAATTGCTAATGATCTGCTGGGAATTCAGGAAATGAATAGCTTTTAGAGGTATTGCTTAAAGTGGTTTTAGGCTCCCTACTCTCTGCCAGCGTCTGTGTTCCCTTCCACATTTAACCCGTCTGCTTTCAAAGCAAGACTGAACAGGCATCTTCTGGGCACGCTCGTTCCATCAAAGCCCTCATCCATCGCTTTTCATCAGACGTGATCGATGTCAAAAGCAGGCCCATTCAGCAATTAAAAATAAATTATACACCGTGATTTTTAAGTCCTCTGACAAAGGTGGTCCACTCAATGTATCCGACATAAAATACCTCTAGGCGTGTTTTTTTTTACCATTAATTAAGATAATAGGTACAAGGAAAAATAATTATTACATTAGAATTATGAAACATCCTGTTAATAATGTTTACGTATCAAACAGTAGAACATACCTAACCATCGCACGAGTCGAGTAGATAGATCTTCGCTCGCAACAGAATGTTTCAACTACGTTATGCATCATAATAATGAATTTTTTTTTCTTTTTTTTTTCTCTTAAATGCCATTTTTTTTGTTATGAATGTGTAGTAGTCATTGGATACATGAAGTGGGCTGCCGTTGTCAGACGACTAAAAAGTCACGGTGTATAAATACTTATACCAACTAGATACATACACAGCGTTAAGCTTTTTTCTTATTATGTAATGTAACGTGAAGTCTAATTATTCTTTTATACAAGGTCATATTAAATTAGCTAGCAAAACTCCGCAGTTGTGATGGATGTGGATGGATCGCAGATAGAGTAGTTAATTGAAATGTGCGTTTTTGTTAACTTCACAGACTATATATTTCTCCGTGTTACAGTCAGTACCGTCTTACAGGCAACTCTTCAACTGGCCACAGGGACCTTTCACATTAAGAACCTTAACCAGACGGTATCGATATCGTAACACGATAAAAACTGATTGTCTAAACTCATATTTCAATTAATTGCACTACCAGCTATCGCTGACCCAAAAAAAGTCATCAAATATTGTGTTTTTGTTTTATCATGCTTAGATTTTTTATCGATATCCATCATAGCTGAGAATAGAATAGAATAACGTTTATTGTCTCCAGTATTACAGCTAGTAGTATCAGTACATACACAAAACTATAATACCGGAAGCAAAAGGTTCAAGCGTCAGCATTATGCTTAGGTTCCCTAGTGGGTTGCTAAGCGCTGGTTTTCAGCTTAAACCTTTGACTCCTGTTTACAAAAAGGAAAAAAGAAAAAAAAACAGGTCATTCTGCAAAAACGGTTTAAATGATAGTTATTTTAATGATCATACATCAACACTATTTAATTAGCTGAGGAGTTTTGCTAGCTAATTTAATTTGACCCTTTCTATTTTTTTACCTTCTTTGCCTTGCAGTGTGATAATGAGTCTTAATGATTAAGATGTGATTAATAAAACATGTCTATTTCCAGGTAATGATGGCAGTAGGTATAACGGCAGCTGTTTGTCTGGCTCTGACGCTGTTCGCCTTCCAAACTAAGTGGGACTTCACAGTCATGGGCGGCTTCCTGCTGTGTGCTACCGTCGTCCTACTCGTGTTTGGTAAGCAGAAACTTGCTCATCTCTTCTATCATCACGAAATGTATAAAAATCTCTACAAATAAATACAATTTAAGTGTCTGTTTATAATGTCAAAATACAAGCTTTTTTGCTAAAGGCATATCAAAGTATATAAGGTACTTATTAACAAAAATAGTATTTTTTTAAAAATTGTCTGTCTGTCTCTTTGTTCCGGCTAATCTCCGGAACGGCTGAATCAATTTTGACGGAACTTTCACTGGCAGCAACTGATGTTATAAGGAGTAACTTAGAAAAAGTTTTCGCGTGCATGTCGGAAAACAAATTGGTATTCGTGGGTTTTTTGCGCGGAACCCTAATTCTTTTTCTAAAATAAAATTAGCATAAGTCAGTCCTTATAACATCAGCAGTTTAATTTTCTTAGTTATTGAGATCATTTTGAACAGTCTGTTCGTCCGGATATTTTTGACGCTGACTGTACAACCAAACTTATCCCAAATTTATTTTTCCAGGTATCGTCTGCATATTTATTCCTGGCAACAAAATCGTGACTCTCGTCTACGCATCCATCGGAGCTTTGATCTTCTCTCTCTACCTTGTCTATGACACCCAGCTAATGATGGGGGGTAAGCACAAGTACAGCATCTCCCCAGAAGAGTACATCTTCGCAGCTTTAAACCTCTACTTGGACATCATCAACATCTTCCTGTACATTCTTACTATTATCGGGGCGGTTAGAGACTAGGATAGGGACGAAAGAGCCTCGGTTTAGGTGCCTTAGCATCTGGCGTTAACGTTACGTTTACGTTGCGTTTACGTCGCGTTTATGCAGCGTATACGTTCGATGAACGCCTAATGTGAAGGGTGCCTCTGGTATGTGTGCTGATTTTGATTTTTGTAGATATTATATTTATGTAGTCTTTTGGTGTTCGCATTAAGGTGCGTTCTCACCGTTTATGTACGCATAGACAACAAGAACAGTGTAGAGAAAGGTACTGCTTTCTTCTGAAGTCCCTTCTTCAAACTCGATGAATTTAGAATATAGACAAATACACTGTGTAAAATATAGTTCAGTAATAAAGAACATTCTCAAAAAAAAAACTAATCGTTAGTTCTAACCTAGTCTAACCAATTTGGTCTTGGTTCCCTAACTGGGTTACTGCGACCAATTTGGCCGATTTTACTATTGGAAGGATGTAGAGGGCGGGAGGGATAGTCGTTGATGTATTCGTTGAAATGTCGTCATCAAACAACTTTTTATTAAATAAATGTTCTGGCTAGAAGCACCTTATTTTTACCAAAAAATCTTTTCCTTTATCTATGATGGAGTACAAGTTAGGTTAATGTTTACTCGAGTTAACTGCTAATTAACGCCATATACATTCATAAACATAAGTTAGAGTATTGATATCCATGCTAATAATAATATTATAAATTCGAAAGTAACTCTGTCTGTATGTTACCTTTTTACGCCTAAACCGCTGAACGGATTTCGATAAAATTTGGCAAGGCGGTAGATAAAAAAGAAAGAAAGAAAATACATTTATTTGCGGCAAACATGACGCTTAAACAAGAACACAAACACAAAAAAAAATAACAAGTTGGGGGTAAACATGCGTCACATCCGCGCAAAACGGCCATCGATGGCATTGTTTTTGGCCCGGTACCACGTTCCCGCGGGTGTGTACCCACACGCAGCGGGCGAAGTCACAGACAGAAGCTAGTTGCTAATACAAATAACTTTTATGTTTCACACAATGTATGTACAACGAATTTCACAAAATATTCTTGTATAACACTTTAACGCGAACACCAAAAACTTCAGGCATTTAGCTTCTCTATATCTAAATTTAATCATTTTTATAAAATTCGATTTGATTAGATTAATTTCGAAAATTTATAATTAAATATTCCAAAAATTTGTTAAAACTTCTTAGTTTTCGCGTCCATTTTATTTTGTAAAGTTTTAATGTCGTGTGATAATTATTTTGCATTTACCGTGGCATGTACCGAAGCTCTTTTGAATGACAATGATACAGCATGATCCGTTTAGAAGGGACTTATGCAAATTCTAATGTATTTGTTAAATAGTTATAAATAATAATTATACGTCAAGTATACTTTGTATAAATAACTATAAAAACGAATATAAATCTATTATTGAATCTACTACTTTAAAGGCTGATTTTTCAATCGTCTGATAAATTTATTCGAGGAATAATTTTGAAATTTTGACAGTTATTTCATACAAAAACTGTTAAACGTCAATTTTATTCCTGGAATAAAAGTTATCTAGTGATGGAAAAATCAGCCCTTAGTCTTGAAACTCAGCCTATATGTGTTGAACAACAGCACGAAAAAAATGCTTTCTAATTGAACTTTAATATCCTATGCATAAGTCCCATTTTTGATCGACAACAGAGGAAAGACGGGTCAAGTCGATTTAAAATCAATATATTCCAATAATATCTCACTAGAAATAGGTTATATTGGTTAGGTCGCCTTTGCACTGTAATTTGTATAGTTGTTACATTTCACGAAAGCGCGTCAATCATTGTAATTTACACCTTATTACAATGACCTAAGAGTCAGAAGCGCCCTCGTGAATTTCAACTATACCTACTAGCAAATTGTATTGTTGAAATCTACTAAATGTACGTAAACGGCAGCTTAATATTGTCGCGCAACTGTGTCGCAACAATTTCGGAATTGCAATACCAAAAGTTCATGTGAAAATGTGTAATATTTTGGCAAGTTTTGGTGATAAGTTGCCTCATTGGCAAATTTAACGGTAAAGGTGACTTTTTTCTTCTTTTTCGCAGCGTGATATTAAGAATATTTGTAAAAAAAAATGATATTATAAAAAGAAGCACAACAGTTGCGCATCTTTTCTTGAGCTACAGCTTTGCTATGTAATATCAGCAAAACAAACTATTATAATTATGTGCGATATTTGTCATCATAACATGTATCTGTATTATTAAAAACATCACTTATTCACACAAAGGTGGCATACTAGAGACCATAGAGTCGTAGAGTTGCTGTATTAAAATCTGCCTGTATGCTACATTAATAGACTATAACCAGTATTGTGATATCAGCTCCATATGTAATACACTATCATATTAGGCTTAGTACGGTTGTCCATCACACTATGGTAAGTCATTGTTGTATGTCAAAATATTATATTTCGTTTGTTACCATCATCAGGGGTGAAAAACAGTCTTTTTTTTTTTAATAAAGTACTTTATAACAAGAACACTCGCTTGCTTTTTAATTTAACTTTATTTATTGACCATTGACAAAAAAAAAATAGAAAAACAAAAGTAGAGGATAACATTTATAATATTTTTGTTTTTGGAACTGAGATCCTTCTAAATATGACAATCGGAATAACTAAACTTATTGCCAATCTCCCTATACTTAAGTTGCAAATAAGTCCAAGAGACATTTAATTGAATTTTTTTTTTATCAAATATCAATTTTTCCAGTCCATGTCAAAGATTAAAATATTTAACTTAGAACCATCACATTCAACATAATACGTCACAACCGTATTACTCCTACTTAAGAACTAATTAAATAATTTATAATTACTATAAAGTTAGAATTTATGATAAGCTTTGTGTTATTTTCCTTTATTAATTAAATGTAAAATATTAATAGTAATTATTGTTTTTTTTTTCTTTATCACAAAGCCACTAATTCCAGTTTGATGTATACTGGTAACCCCGAACAGCTCAAGATCGATTCGATTGAGTTTTGCCGAAATTATTATAATTATTCTGTTTTAGCCTGTTAAGTCCAACTGATGGGCATAAGGCCAGTTTCTCGCGTAAACTACTGTGATTAGTTGAATGATTTATCAAGAGCCAATCGCAGCAGTTTGCGCGCGCTTGACAATTTGTCACATTAATTTTGCGATAATTTTTGTTCGAGAAACTGGTCCAAGCCTTTCACTTTAATGTTCGTCACGGCTTTGTTGTTATAACAATAAGTTTTAGATGACGGGCCACTGTTTATAATCGCTTTAAAATACAACTTGGTTTTTGACTTGGTTTCGGCTGCACTGAGGCCTTAGCCCACGTTCTCACGGAGGTAAAAATATCGCGGGGGGATTCTATTGCGCACTGGATTTTCAACCCTCGGTGTTGTTGAGTCGAGCATTGAGAATTTAATAGAGCGCAACCCAGCGCGTCAAAAAATCAAACTGATGGATTTTCAACTCCCGGCGCTAAGCAGTGCGCAAAAAAAAAATCGCCGCTAGAATAACGCGCCCGTGCGAACCTGTGCTTATAGGGAAATGTTAAAAACATCATCATTTTAGCGCAAAAAAGAGATGGCGCTTGTCGCAATGTATAGGTCCATCTCATTCCCGCACTGAAACATCACCAATTTCGCCCCTTCCCCCTCACCCCTGTGCCATGCGACCTGCAAGGCCTTCGTTTGTTCGTGTCCATTTGCTAGATGCCAAGCTTCACCAAGAAAACAGTATTTCTAAATTAATATTGTATTTTAATTACTTATGTGTATTTTTAGATTTATGTATGTCATACTATTGTAATGTGTTTAAAAAATTGTATAGAATAATATATGTGTAAAATAATACCTACATGATTGTTATTTATCGCTACATTTATATACTAAATGCTTACATAAACATATATCGTAAAAATTGACAATACAGTATTCATCAGATATTTATAGGTAATCATGTTGCACTAAACAACATAACCGCTGAAATTTGGGTGTACTGAAACACCTTTGTTTACTTCTTCGGAAATCAAGCGTAATGTTCTTCGTGCAACAACGCGAAACTAAACGTAAACATCTGCGCGACTACAGTGTTCGCGAAAGTGTACAAGGCGGCATAGAATCATATATAAACACCAGCAGCGTCCGCCGCGCGACTCACCTCCCGCTTTGGTCGCACAGGTTTGGCCGAAGCTTAAGAGGAAATGCGGGCGGAAAGACTTGAAAATTAGGTATTTGAAGAAACTATCGCTGTCGCTCTGCCCTCTCGCCTCTGCCTATCGCCCTCTAATTCGTGCGATAAGGACAACTGCAGATCCGACTGAATAGCCTAAGTAAAATGTCACATTTTCGAGGTTTGGCTCTCGCCTATTTTCTCCACCAATATTGAAGCAATTGAAAAGATATTTCATAAACTGGATAAGAAGGATATATACTGTGTCGCCATGTTTTCCTTTTTTCATTAATAGTTGTCAAATTTGTACCCTAGGCCTCTGTTAACAGCGGTCCAAATAAGCAATCTTGAGGTTCTAGTGCTTATAAAAATAATGTAGTATCAAAAAGGAAAATATAGGGACATACAAGTAACTAACATTTATTATTCTGTAAAAAATCATAGCCATATGGTCATTAACCAGAAAGAAAACAGGCGAGAGCGTCTCTATAGAAAAAACACCACCCGCGTTTCCTGTTAAACATTGGCCCCAAAATGACCATAAACTTTCGCCACCTCCAAGCGTAATGTTATGTATGTGGCTTTCGTGAACCGGTAGAAATATGGGGTTCTGTAAAAAAAGCTATACAAAGCGTATTATCACGCCTGTGTTTTCCAAAGGGATGGGCAAAAGTGTTGAGTACACCCACATTTCGCCAGTTATAGTGAAGCTAGTCGTTATAGAATAGAATAGAATGCATTTATTTGTCAGAATATTGTTACAAAGTTGTTAGGTATATGTGTTTAGATAGAAAAGTAAACGCTAACGGGGCGGCGTCCTCGGGGTCATTAGTTAGGATGGGCGTGCTTTTTTTTTGGGAGATCATCAAATGACCTCTCCTGCTCTGGGCTGAGAGGAAGGGCGTGTCAGATTTTGCTGACTAAAACCCACCCGTGTTCCTTCAGTTGCCTGTGCCAGGGGCCACGGTATCTCTTTCGAACAACCCGCGGCCCTAGCGGACCCCGTCAGTTCGTGCTGACATCTCTTTGAGGCGCGCGTGGAACACAACGCGCCGTCGCCCCGGGCCTGGTCCTTACTGGGCGGCGAGCTGCCCATTGCTCGCCGCCCGCAAGCCCGCGCTTACGGTGGCCGGGAGTCGGCTGTTGACTCCCGTCCAGGGCGTCTCCTGTGGCGACTAGGGGCGTGAGGGCGCAGAGATTGCCTCTCCCTCACGCGCTCCGCCTCCTCCTTTGCGAGCATTACTGCTTCGCAGAAGGAGGTAACGGCCTCCCATTCACTCTCGCTCCGTACCATGGCCTGGGCTAGGGCCGGACGCGAGAGATCGCCGCCGCCGATCGCCGCCACGAAGACACGGCGGTGCTCCGCCCAAGCCGGGCAGATCTCCACCGTATGCTCCACCGTGTCCTCCGGGCGATCCACACAGTGGTGACACCCTGGCGTTTCCTCCCGCCTTATCCTGAACAGGAACTTCCCGAAAGAACCGTGTCCGGTGAGGACCTGCGTCAGGCGGAAGGTGAGGGCGCCGTGACGCCTCTTTAGCCACTCCTCAAAGAGGGGACTTATCGCCGCAATTGTGGCGTGTCCAAGGATGGGCGTGCCTCAAGGCTCAATTCTTGGCCCTTTTCTATTTCTAGTATATATTAACGACCTCCCTTACATGATGGCTAACCTATCGCGTATAATTTTATTCGCTGATAACACTTCCCTTAATTTTTAAATAGATAGAAAAGGTACAGATGTCTTACATGTCAACGATAGTCTAGCTGTTCTTTCGAAATGGTTTGCAGCTAATAATCTTTTACTTAATGCGAACAAAACTAAATGTCTTAAATTTTCATTACCAAATGTACCTCAAATGGCTCTAAATTTAAAACTTGATGGCAAGAAACTAGATGCTATTACGGAAACTGTATTTCTGGGAATTACTTTAGATTCAAAATTACAATGGGGCGCACCTAATAGAGCTCTTTCAGGTATGCAGTAAGAAAAATAAGGCAGATATAGCCACAGCTAGGTTAGTATACTTTGCTTATTTCCGCAGTATTATCTCTTATGGTGTTCTACTGTGGGGATCGGCAACTGACGTAGATTCAATTTTCATTTTACAAAAGAGGGCAATCCGCGCAATCTATAAAATGGATCCTCGCGAGTCTCTTAGAAACAAATTCAAAGAAATTGATATACTAACTCTGCCTTCTCTTTACATTTTAGAAAGTATTTTGTGTGTTCGCAAAAACTTAGGACTTTCAAAATAAGAAGCGATTTCCATAATATAAATACATGTAGTAAAAATGAAATTGTGATACCTAAATTTAGATTAACTAAAACTAGCAAGTATTTTTTTATAAACAGCATCCGCTTTTATAACAAGTTCCCACTGCCGGTTACAGAACTTAGCGATGGAAAGTTCAAAACCCTCATCAAACGTGTCCTTATCAAAAAAGCATATTATAAGATTAATAATTAATATTAACGGCATAACTACGTAAATGTCTATTAACTGCTCTCAAATTACGATGTTTATTTATTTTTTACATACTTTGACATTATAATACAGACAATTCTAGTTTCAAAACTTCATGTCACTTGGTTTTAATAGGGTTTTATATTTTATGGATTCTTCTCCTTTTGATGGATTCTTCTATAATAATATTTTGTAAATGTGATGACTTTGTAGGCCTTGTAGACTTTAGATCTGTAGACCATTTTTTAGTTTATCAAGTACCTGTACCTACTTGTTGACCGGCCTACGCTGTCCTCCCATACCTAGTGTAATTTGAAAACATTGTAAAAGCCAATTATTTTTAAAAGAGTAACCGTGGAGTTTCTTGCCGGCTCTTCTCCATAGGACCAATTGGAACCGTGCGCCTAGCTTCTGGCGTTTCATAAGTGCCCATGTAGGTCTATGTGAAATAAAATATTTAGATTTTGATTGAGATCATAATATTCTGTCGTTCCCGACGTACAAATATTGTTTGTAAAATCATGGGTCATTAATATAACAAAATTAAGTTATTTATCATTAGGATTACAAAGTTTTACTTGCAAATAAGTGGAGTAAAGAGTTATCAAAGAAATTGTGTAAGTGAAAATTCAATAAAGTCAAACTAATTATGGTGATTAGGCCATGTCAAATTTTGAGGTCAATTTTTCATTCATAAAATCTTTAGTCGAGTAGTAACATTTGCTGATGAGAAAGTTGAATAGCTTAGATTTAAACATTCTGAGGCTGAGAGTTTTGAAGCCTCAAGTAATTTGTTATATAATAGTGATAGTCATGCAATATACATTATTAGAAAATAATTTGATTCTACGCCTTGGAACATTCAGCATAGGTACGCACTTTACGGCTGGGTCTCGATACAACGTCTTTATACAAGTCAAATTCCTGTCTATTTTGGTGCACAAAAATACAACATTAAAAAGATGTATAATGCCCGGAAGTGGGAGTATTTTAAGTTTTTTTATTTAGTGGAATACAACTGTAGTGGGTGGACTCCACATATTGAGCGAACACATTACTTCTGAGCTTGGAATACTCTAGCAAGATCCACAGAATTGCCCCATATTTTATTACCATAGCGCAAAATTAATGCGACATAGCCATGGTAGGCACAAAGACACGTGTTAGTCTATATAAAACGAATACAAACCTATCTAGGTACCTTCGCACATAATTAATCAATATGAGTTTTCCAGTTACAGTTTTTCTCAATAATTATCCCCAAGAATTTTGTGTAATCGACCTCTTCTATTGTCTCATTTTCTTAAAGTATCTTAAGTCATTTCCCTTCATAATAGGCAGCATTAATTATAATATTGTACCACAAATAAAAATATTTAACGACGGACTGAGTATTATAAAGCTAATAAAAAGCCAACTAACTAATTTGACACGTCATATTAATTTATTGAAATCATGAAAGTGGTAAAAAAAAATACTAAACGCTACAACCCGATTCAAACTTTTATGGCGGCTCAGCCGGTCGATTCTGTAAAAATCTCACCGTGAAAACTCAAGTGAAGTGAGCGTCAGTAGTGTCAATCCCTAGCATTAGTTGGAATGACAGCTCACTCCACGCTCACTTCACCTACGTTTTTACGGTGAGATGGTTACAGAATCGCACTGCTGAACATGTGGCGAGTCGCTGCGCAGTAACAAATTCACCGGTCAGCGGGGGTGCGGGGTGAGGTACTGCGCAGCGAATAGCGAACTTCAGAGCCGTCATAGTTTGAATCGAGCTGTACAGTCAACAGCAAAAGTAGATGATCAAAATCATAAATTCGATACTAATGAACGGAGTTCGCGTCAGAACTGTGTGGCGTCGAAGTGATTAAAAAGTATGTGATTGTAAATTATAACAAACATTTACTACTAGTACAGCTGCCATATAGCTGCGAACTCCGTTCATTAGTATTGAATTTCTGATTTTCATCATCTACTTTTGCTGTGGACTGTACCATGGTTGAAATTCAATGTTTTTTTTAAATTACCTATTCAGTCATGTAGGCGACATAACTACCATTTTTTTTAAGAACTAGTACTTAACACAATTTATGCTAATATTATAAAGAGAAAAGCCGATATAGGCACTATATTTTTAATGTTAAATAGAGTAGCTGCAACCTCCATTCTTATCTATTGAGGAATAATAAAAAAGAAACAATAATTCTTAGTATATCTACTAGTTATTTAAGTACGTATTGTATGTATTTGTTTAATAAATGAAAAGTTACAAATAAAATGTTTATTCTATGTCTTATTTAGCGTTTAATTTCGCGGATCTTTGACAGTTGTTATGGATAGTCAGAAGCCCGAAATTCTGACAACTAGTCTTACCAAGGGGTATCGTATTTCCAAGTAACTTGGTTGTGGAGGTCAGATAGGCAGTTGCTCCATGTAAAACACTGGAACTCAGCTGCATCCGGTTAGAGTGAAAGCCGACCCCAATATAGTTGGGAAAAGGCTAGGCAGATGATGAGTTAGCGTTTAATTTACCTCGCAGTTCACACTAAAGTCTGCTAAATTTCTTTAATCCATTTTCAACTTTATCGCTACAGCATTAGGTTCAAGATTGATTGGGAAATTTTGACAATGGCGCCGATTCCCTTGTTCACAAACTAAATTTAAGTACAGTGCATGTTTTTCTTTCTATTTAATTTAGAAAAGGACAGAAGATAAAATATTAGTTTAAACCTGTCAAATTAAGATACTCCATAGACGGATTAGACGCGATTAACAACATGGCTACTAAAAATACGTCAACTTACGTCAGGCGCTGACTAGTTTTGATGAAATAGAAAGAAAAAGATGCACAGAACTTAAAGTTTAGTTTGTGAACAAGGGAATCAGGGCCAGTTTCGGGTAGTTTGATTTGCTGGCCTCTGTACATAGTCTGTTCCAAAAGTATCGGACTAAAATGTAAACAAATGGAGTAGAAAACATTTCTAATACTACTCTTAACCACTCAGGATTTTTACTGAGGATAAAAATGATAATACGCACTGCCGATTTGGCGTACATGGCTCATCCGGTGAGCACTGACCGCTGAGCTTGCAAACGATATCTAATTGAAGAATAATGTACTTAGCTTAATCTAGAGCAGACGGGTGAGGTAGGTAATTATGGAAGGCAGTTGGTTTACACGTTCATCAAATATTTTTGGAACAGACATTACTCAAATACTCACGCGTAGACCATAGCGGAGGTAGACCCAAAACTCGTAGGCTGTAGCAGTCGTAGGGCCGTAGCCCATAGCGCGTAGCAAGCGGATTAGTGCAGAGCAAAAGTTATTCCTCCCCGGATGTTGCCAGTCGTGCATTTGCGGTACCTAAGTTACCATTATATTATCCTGGGGAAAATTCTACTAAACATTAAGTCAAAATCAAAAGTAATTTATTTTGACCTAATGTTTAGGTGCATCCCGGAATAAAATACTAGGTACTCAATAGTATTATTTAGCGTTTTTAGGGATACCGGAAATATGAGTGCCGGTGTAGTTACAGACACAGGGAACATATCCAGTAGAAATAGTATTTCGGATATTATATTTTAATTCAAGCAATGTTATTAAAAATTATGTTACACAAATTCGGCAAACAAGGAAGAAGGAAGTATAAATTTGAAATATCTAACAGATAAACAGTGCTGTTCACCACAACAGATCTATTTTGTTTTGATTTTAGGAGGATAAACAAAGGAAAAGAATTTCATTAAAATTTGTTTTTCATCAACATCCTATACAATATTTACTTACCTACATCACAAAACCGTATACGGTTTTGTGATGTAGGTAAGTTAATATTGTATTCTATATACTTAGGTATAGGTAACCTTAGAAGCAGGAACAGCCCAACGGACCGGCAAGCGATAGTGACTGTGATGGCAGGTGAAAATGAGGGAGTAACTTCGCTTGCCAACACAGCAAGCATCCTTGCTGATAAACTATAAGAGAAGTATTTGCAGACCAGCGGGGTAATTGCGAGAGAAGTGGTCATGGCCCAGTGGTAACGGCTGTGACTTACGAGTTGTACGTCGGAGGTTCGAACCCAGGCAGGCGTTTTGCTTATGGGTAAATTATTTTATCGCCACTGCTTTCAAAACGGTGAAAGAAAACATCGTGAGGAAACCGGCATGTCCTAGTACCAAAAATTCTAAGACATGTGACATCTACCAACCCGCACTGGGCTGGCGTGGTGGTTTACGGCCCACTCCCTCTCACCGAGAGGAGGCCTTTATCCCAGTGGAACATTATAGGCTGATTATCTGCAGGGTAATTGCGTAGCACACTATCAGTACCTAACAATGTCTTTCATTTTGACAGTTCAACAACATTCATTGCGTTATTTACGTTGTTGAGCAGACAAAGTTTTCGAACATATGAAACAAAGGATTGGCAATATCCTTCAAAATGATTCAGATTATGATTTGTATAGTGTGTTACGCAATTAGAGACACTATCAATCATAATTTGAATCATTTGCTACTAATAGTGTGTTACTCTACCCCGCAGATCAACAGCCAGATGGCGTTGATACCCTACAATAAGGACCGGGCAGGTAAGCCCTCGGGTAGATGAGACTCGCAAAGACCAGGGAAGAATGACACAAAAGGCCATACAGTCGTTGGAATACTGCCAATGATGTAGAAACGTGCAAACCACATTGCAAGATTCAGTCTTCAAAAAAACCTTAATCGGCTTAGACAAGATGAGAAGCCTTCTAACGGTTAGGGGAAAGGAAGGTAAGACGGAACCTGCAGGTACGAAGGTCAACCTATGAAAAGGAAAACAAGAAATAATAGTGACAAAAGATATTTAAAAAAAATAATGTTAGTTTATCCTACAGTAAAATCTTTTTAGAATCAAGTGGGGGATAGGTTCAATGTCCAGATTTTCGCCTATGCCAGACATTGTGCTTGCGCTGGCTGTACTGGCTATGTCTAAAAGGCAGTGTTTCTCGGTGAACAAAATGTTTTGACAGTTTTCTTATGCGAGTCCATTTTCCTGTGTGGTCCGTTGTGACTCGCTGAAAACATGTAAAACGGACCAATGTAAGCTTTTAGAAATCATGTAGGTAATATCTTAATTATCTATGAATATTTTTAAGACAAATTAATAAGTAGCGTATAGATAATATGTTGTAGAATATAAAATGTTAAATAAACGGAATAGTTTTTTTCTACATTCGTTCTTGTTTAAGTGGTCCATTCTGCTTTCCCTTCCCCTAGAGACCAATTCTTTGCCGAACGACAATTAGATTAAAGGTAAAAAGTGTTGTTCACTCTTCGATAGCAACAATAGTCTGCCAGCCACTTCATTACCTACAGAACAACAATGTATCGGCCCTTATCATTTATATAAATTTGTATCAGTGTTATCAATGTTTTTCCACATTCACAGTTGGTTCGCCACCGCGACAAAATGTCAATCACGCTTTGCTGTATTGTTCTTAGTATTATTTTGTTTATTTATAGTAAATTAAGGAAGGACTCAAAACCTATCTTCGGTATTTATGCGGTCCCAGGAAAGTGGTATTACGTTAAATATGTGGTGTTCGCCATCCTGTATTATTTTAGAAAGGTAAGTTTTGTTTTTTTAATGGTCGTTTTGATATGTAGTTGCTACTTGCTTGGTATGGTTTTTGACAAATAAATAAGAAAGGAAAGAAAGAAAATACATTTATTTAGCACAGACTAAAAGACAATAAAACCAGATACCATTTAAACAGTTTTTCGAATCCGGGTGTTCGCGACAACGTCATTCGATATATCTAACGATTTTCGAGCCAATGTGTTTTCCAACTAGCGTACCACTCGTAAAGTTTTTCGAAATAAGTAGCGTACGTCGCAATAACGTCATTCGAATCTTCATATCACTCCCGTCTAGCACACCTGACAGTCAGCTGTACAGAAGTTACCCGAAACTGTCAAATTTTCCCAATGAACCTTGAACAAGTATTAAGGTTCAAGGTTCATTGGGAAAATTTACAGCGATTAGCGATAAAATTTAAAATCTATTAAAGAAATTTGACAGATTATAGTTGCTTGGATGTGCTGGCGTCTGTACCTACACCTTGCTGACTGGCTATTATTTTTACCACTTATTGTTTCCTTTACGCGAGACGAGTCATCATCATCATCTGCCTAGCCTTTTCCCAACTATGTTGGGGTCGGCTTCCAGTCTAACCGGATGCAGCTGAATAACGGTATTTTACATGGAGCGACTGCCTATCTGACCACCACAGCTCAGTTACTTGGTACCTAACGTGATACCCCTTCGTGAGAATCAATCAACTCAGCCTATCGCAGTCCACTGTTAAACATGGGCCTCTCCCAGGCTGCACCACGAACACTATATCCTCCGCCTTCCGCATTCAGTCCGTCCCAGCAACCTTCTTAAGGTCGTCCGTCCATCTAGCTGGGAGAATGACTTAGTGAAAATAAATAATAATAATAACATCCCTGGACATTTCACACAACGCCATCTAGTCCCAAGCTAAGCAACCTAATGCTTGTGTTATGGTAACAAGATGGCTGATAAACTACTTATATACATTTTTTTTTGTAAATACATACATATTATAGACTAGCTTCTGCCCGCGGCTTCGCCCGCGTGGATGTCGGAAATTTACCCACGGGAACGTGCTAACAGGATAAAATGTATGTGCTTCCCCAGAATGCTATTCTATGTCGCGGGCCCTTTGTGGCTAATTACAATAGAAAACCAATTGTGTCTCATTAGTGGTGATTAAGAGGGTACCTATATGATATCTTTACCTAAGTACAGTAAGTACCTAACTAATTTTAAAAAAAACTCAATAACAGAAAATTAAATACCTACCTACCTAAATAAACCTATTTCTAATGATAACTAATCTAAACTCAATAAATAAGCAAAATCCCTAAAAACTAATATCTATACGAATGACTAAACCTACCTAACAGTATTATAAAATAACCTACGGTCACTACGTACACTATCAAATATACTACCTATACTTTAAAATTAAAATCTATACCTACGACTCATATAAAAATAAACCTAAATAACTCTAAAAACTAAAAGGAATAAAAATGAACTCCACTGCGGGTGACCCAACCTACGACAAACATAGTATTTGCGGTTGGTACAGTACAGACAGTGGTAATCGGGTATAGGGATCGAACCGCAAAATTAAGTTTGTTTTTTATTGTATATACTTTTCCGGGATAAAAAGTACCCAGTGTGGTGCCCAGGATATTAAAGAATAATTATACCAAGTTTCATCGTAATCGAACCGGTAGTTTTTGCGTGATGCCTGAACAAACAGACAGACAGACAAAAATTTTTTTAATCACATTTTTGGGTTCGGTGTCGGTCAAGTAACACCCCCTGCCATTTATTTTTTGGATATTTTCAATGTACAGAATTTTCACTTCTACAGATTTATTATAAGTAATAGATAGAAAAACACCCAGACTCAGAACAAATACATGTAGGACTTACAAATATTTGTTCTGTGCGGGAATCGAACCCGCGACACGCAGCGCAGCAGTCCGATCGCTCAGCCACTGCGCTAACCGTGTTGTCCAAATCGAATTAAGATAGGTGACTTGCAAATGAATGTATGCAACAGGATATCTGTAGGTTATTGATAAAACAATGATATTCGTGCAAATCCTCTTTTACACTGGCACTACTATAACTAAGCAGACAGGTAGAGTACTTTACAGTCGATATCAGTTAGCTCCCGTTATTATCAGCGCTGCGAGAGCTCAGGTGTTTGATAACCACTGATTTGATATTAATTAACAATTATTAATAATCATCACGCGTTGTCCATGCGGTTCTGCACCCTAATTGCGTAACACATTATAAATATTATCTATTTGAATCATATCTTCGAAAAATGTGTCTGCTCATCAACGTAAATAACGCAATGAATGTTGTTGAACTGTCAAAATCTATTCCTACTGTTAGTGTGGTACTCAATTAGCCCGCTGTTAGGTAGCACATTCATTATCAGGATGGTAGCTGTAACCGAATGGGTATAGTTTGACCGAAACTGCTGTACCGCGCCTTAGGAATGCGCGACGAGGCGGGAGGAATGCGGGGCGAGGCGGGGGGCGAGACGCCGTGAGCGATGACAAATGAGCGGCCTCCACTGCCCCCCCGTCTCACCGCGCACATACCGAAGGCGCGGTACAGCGGTTTTGGTCAAACTATACCAAAAATGTTATATTAACAGTGTCAGTAAAAATGTATTTTTCCCATACCTAAATGGTCGCTTCAACGAAGAATTGCTAAACTTAAGTCGCAGTAGGCACATTGCTCGCAGAACAGATGGTCGATGGGGCCGAAAGGTTCTGGAGTGGCAGCCGCGTTCTGGAAGGCGTAGCGTTGGAACACCTCCCACGAGGTGGACCGATGACCTTGTGAAGGCCGCAGGAATGGGATGAGGGAAGCACAGAATCGGTCGAAGTTGAGGTGCTTGGGGGAGGCCATGTCCAGCAGTGGACGTCTTTCGGCTGAAATGATGATGATGATAGTCGCTTCAAGCTTCAACATTTTAGAAAAAAAAGAAAGAAAAATAGTTTATTTTGGTCACAGTTCGTGAAACAAAAAAAAGAGAGACAGAGAGACACACAGAGACAGACAGAGATAGTCAAAAAATGACATAAGTAGCATTGTTAGAGTGGATGCCGACCCCACCATATTTGGGAAAAAGCTAGACAGATTTATTGAATAACATTATATAGCTTCTGGAGCCATAATCACCAATTCACGATTTAAAATACCTCTGAATGGTAACCAATAAGATAACGAATACACAAAATTTCCGCAACGAGATGATCTGGCAGAGAACCAAAGTTGTCGACATAGCTCACAGAATAAGCAAGCTGTAGTGTCAATGGGCCGGCCATATTAGCCGTAGAACTGATAGCTATTGGGGTAGACGTGTTCTTGAGTGGAGACCGCGAATCGGTAAATGTAAGGTGGGACGCCTTCAGGCTAGGTGGAGCGACGATCTTCGCAAGACGGCTGGTAGCAGCTGGATGAGAGTTGCCGAAAATCGAGCTGAATGGCGTGCAATAGGAGAGGCTTATGTTCAGCAGTGGACTGCTGTAGGATGATGATGATGAGACAAAATTTGAATGAAGGATATGAAATTAGCTTAGTTATACGGACATTCGGCTCAGAACGAGATGGAAAGTCTTCGTTTATTTCCTGTTTTCCAAGGGAATACGTATATTACTTACCCTTAATACCCTTAATAATACCCTTACCACTTAATTAACTACCCTTATTTCATTGCAGTATGTGAGCAAAAATTCCGCGGCTGGTCCCGAAGGGCGCGCGGGACAGGGGGTGAAGGCCATAGCGGACCCAGCCCTCATGGAGAGAGCGCAGCCCTTGAGCAGACATACCAAGGTAACCTTTCCATTGTAACCCTTATAACATTTATAATTTCTTGGATAACACCTTAGGCGTCCTCTAACCACCTTTGTGCGGCATATTTCATCCATATACAGGGTCAAATTTAATTAGCTAGCGAAACTTAGCAGGCATGATGGGTGTAGATATCAAAACATGATAAAACAAAAAAAAATGATTTGCTGATAATTTATTTGGGGGTCAACGACCGCTGGTAGTGTTATTACTGTAGTATGAGTTGAGAAAATCAGTTTTTTTTTAGTTTAGATAGGTATCGATACCATTTACGCGTCTGGTGAAGTGTAGAGAAACAAAAACAGATTTTTGAACTGATAATTCAAGCAAATACACTAAAAATAAATTATATATTTTTTTTATCATGTAATAGATATCGATTCCCATCACGCCTGCTGAGTGCTGAGTTTCGCTAGTTAATTTAATTTAACCTTGTATATCCATTGGTGTTTTTTTATGATCGGTTATTTACGCGAGGTGAAAATCTTCATCTGCTGAGCCTTTTCCCAACTATGTTGGAGTCGGCTTCCAGTCTAACCGGATGCAGCTGAATACCAGTATTTTACATGAAGCGAACCTATTTGACCTCCACAATGGACAAGGGGCAAGTGAAGGGTTTAAATGATGGTGCACTCTTACCGGCTTAAACCACCACAGCAGCCATCTTGATTCCGGGCTCAAGAGCATATCAGCACCTTCTATGAGTACAATGTCTCTTATCAGTAAATAAAGATTTCGAGGAAATAATTGAAGGTCAATTCTCTCAATTTAAAACGTTCAAAATCTAGTCGCAGTCTCATCTCGGCGACTGGACAATTTGGTGACTCAATCAAACAATCAATTCGCCAAATACATATCTAATTAACAGTTAGTACCTACGCGTATGCCATTACTGGCTGCACAATTTGGCGCTCAATTTCCGCAAGGAAAAACGTATATACCTAAATATTAAACATATTTAACATAACGTATTGTTCAGGTAGGAGTCCAAAAGTCTGACAACCAGTCTTACCAAGGGGTATCGTTTTACCCAGTAACTGGGTTGTGGAGGTCAGGTAGGCAGTCGCTCCATGTAAAATACTGGTATTCAGCTGCTTCCGGTTAGACTGGAAGCCGACCCTAACATACTTGGCTAGGCAGATGATGGATGATGTATTATTAAACATATGTATGTTTCGATATCATCGAACCTCATGGGCGTTCTCTATCAGACTCTTTCGGACTAAAATCACACGTTTTCTCCAACTACGTACAGCATGGCGGGGGACAGGAGTCGCTCGTCCGTTGTATCAGTATTTTTTGGAACGAAGTTCCTTATCGCGCGTTGCGAAAGGGGGCTAGACGGAAAAAATTAAGACCAAAAGTTGGAACGACACTTTTTGCTATAGTTGTAAGCCGTGCGGCGTGCGCGTGTTTTTCTGTCTCTCTCTCTCTCTCTCTATCTCTTATAGAAAGCAAGCCAGTTATACTTCGTTCCATTCGGGTGTCCCTTGATACCTCTCAAGTTTTTTTTTATTTAGCCTTCACTGTCCCACTCCTAGGCATTAGGCTCCCCGCGCGTTCTCCTTCCAGTTTTGACGGAACCTATCCAACTCGTCCCACCTTCTCCTACCTGGTCTTCCGCGACCCCGGTGGTTTGTGAGAATATATACCGCACTCCTGACTCATGAGTCCGTTAGTCCATGAGTAAGTTACGCAATTAGGGTGCAGACTTACGGAATCATAAGGACATTCACTGGTAAAAAAGGTACAGGCTCCAAGGTTTGTGTTTTTATCTTGATCTTGACTTCGATCACGCCTGATTGAAAGCGATGGATGAGGTCTATGATGGAACGAGCGTGCCCAGAAGATGCCTGTTCACTCTTGCTTTGAAGGATTAAACGTGGGAAGGACCACAGACGATTAACTTGTTTAGTATTATTAATTTTGTCCCACTAACAGAAGGCCAATTCCCGTAATTAAAAACGTACAAAATATAGTCGCAATCTCATCTCAGCGACAATCAATGTGTAGGGAAATTACAGGTACTTTTGACAGATTGAGACTAAAATTAGATTGTGAACTTTTTTTAAATTACGAGAATTGCCTCTCAGATATTTGACTTGAACTTTCAGGCTTTCGATGCAGTGTTCTTCATATCAGCGGACAGTGAGAAGAACAAAGGCGTGTATGTGATAGCCGGCGTTGAGCGCAGGCATCTGGGCATGTGCAACGGACTCTTTTATATTGGTGTGAGTAATTCTTATGACCTACTATCTTCAGGTAAATGCTGCGCCATTATTAGGTTATAGTTTTATTACAGCAATTGGAACTAGTTCCTACACAGATTACCGGAAGAGAATCCTTCTCATTCTTATAACATCAGCTATGTTTCAGGTTCCTTTTAAAATCGGTCCAGCCGTTTCGGAGATTAGCCGGAACAAACAGATAGAAAGACAAAATAAAAATTGAAACATTTGTTATTTTGACATTATAAACAGACACTTCAATTTTATTTGTTTGTATAATATAGATATTCGCCCTTTAGCCCCCTGGAAGGATGCCTATAGTTCAATTTAAACATTGTTTTTATCACAGTTTAGCAAAATTCGTCTCATTTTTCATAAGACCCCTAGGTACAGACGCCAGCACATCAAGCTACTATAATCTGTCAAACTTTTATAGATTATCAACTTTATCGCTAAACATTAATGTTCAAGGTTGATTGGGAAAATTTTACAGTATCGGGTAGCTTGACCAGCAGTGCGATTCTGTAACCATCTCACCGTGTAAAGTTAGGTGAAGTGAGCTTAGAGTGAGCTGCCAATAGTGTCAATGCCTAGCATTAGTTGGAATGACAGCTCACTCCACGCTCACTTCACCTAACTTTACACGGTGAGATTTTTACAGAATCGATCGGCTGCTGGCGTCTGTACATAAAATTATTACTATAGGTAGGTACATAAAGTGGCATGTTTGACTTCAGAATCCTTGATAAAGTTGGTTTGTTCCGCAGCTCCCGAACAAGGGCTTGTTATGCAGTAAGAAGTTACCTGACACGGTGCTATTTGGATCCGAAATCGGAGAGTTTGGAGCAGAAGGTTTAAAGATCACGCCCATTATAGCTATGGGGAAATGGACCGTCTCTTACAAGGGAAAGATGTGGTAAGTTCATTTTTATTTAATTTTGAAGTATTTACAACTGTGTAATTAGCGTAACGTTGGACGCTCCCACAAGGTGGACCGATGACCTTGGGAATCCGGTGGATGCGAGAAGCACAGAACCCCACCCTAACACACTAGAATCATTTGAAGGATATTGCTAATCCATTGCTTCATATGTTCGAAAAATGTGTCGGCTCAACAATGTAAATAACGCAATGAATGTTGTTGAACTGTCAAAATGAAACCTATTGTTACTGATAGTTTGTTACACAATGACCCCGCCGGTCGATGTGGCGATGAAAAACAAAAATAAAGAAAATATGTTTACTTGCGGTAAACATGACGTGTAAAAAGAACACATACACAAAAAAAAATAACAAGTGGAGGGAAATTTTTTTTTTTCCAAAAAAACAAAAAACAACCGACTTCCAAAAAGACACTAGAAAGTGAAAAATAACTTTAATTTCGGAAGTCGGCGTCGTTGGGTTCGCATTTTCGTTGTTTGCCACCGACTTCCGAAATTAAAGTTATTTTTCACTTTGTAGTGTCTCTTTTTTTGTCAGTTCAAAAATGCTATGTTCGTAACAACATGTTTCATTCAAAAACAAAGGAGTAAATCGCTTTTCAATAAAGCCGAGCGTATACTTTTGCTCGTGACTGTACTTATCTTACACTCTTTCACAAAGAAATCTAATACTTATGGAGGTATTTAACTAGTACTAAACAATGTAAGAATTTTTCACCAGGTTCCAAAACGAGCCAGACAAGCTGGTTGATGTCGACTTCTTCGGAGAATGGAACGCTACGACAAGGTACTTCGATTTCGACTCCGATCTTCATCCTCCAGCGATCATCAAGTCAATAGCCTTGGAGAAATGGAGCAGGGAATACTTTGAAAATCTGAAAACGTGAGTAAATTCAAATTCGAGAGAGCAAGTAAAAGCCGTTGGCCCTGGGCCTGAGCTCTCCCCGGTCGTGTTGGATTGCGGCCCATCAGACTATGAGTGTGAGGGAAGAGAGAGTGTCCCTGTGTGTTTGCGCCAACCTTGTCACCCGCCTCGCGCACTATAGGCAAGCTCATAGATATAGGAAAGAAGCATTTCTTTGGGCAAGAGATTCACATAATTATCGCACTTTGCTAAGTAAACGAATAAGAAGCTTATTCATCATCATCATCATCATCTGCCTAGCCTTTTCCCAACTATGTTCGGGTCGGTTAATATGAAGCTTATTCGTATGCATATAAAGTTATTAGTGGTATAAGCGAATGTGAGCAAGCGTTTAATTCGAATATAAACATTAATGCTTTACCAATTATATCCCACATTCGTATTCGACGTTAACTTTACTTAGGAAAGTGAAATGAAAAAGGAGTCTTTGGATAATTAGAATCTTGCGTAGTTGGCTAATATAGGTAGTCTACGTTGAGATTGGCTGCCGTAACCAAACTACGGACAGGAGGATATTGGTATTAATTTAATCATACGTTTCCTGTTACAGGGCTCACCAGTCTCATTACGAACAGTTCGGTACTTTGAGATGCAAGTTCAAGATTGAGAACGAATCTTTTGCATACACACTTCCTTCCTTCAGGGATCACAGCTTTGGTAAGACAACTATCACAGCGGGGTGTTTGCGTAACACACAATCAGTAGCAATTCGTTTCATTTTGACAGTTCAACAACGTTCATTGCGTTATTTACGTTGTTGAGCCGACACGTTTTTCCAACATGAAGCAATGGATTAGCAAGATCCTTCAAAATGATTCAGATTGAGATTGATACTTAGTGTGTTAGAGAATTAGGGTGCTGCTTTATAGAAAATAGAATTCACGATTTTAAAATAACCCATCACCGGAGACAAAATTATCGAACATCTCTTTCTGCAAGGCATAGTGCACACAATCTTTTTGAAACACAATAAGGTGTGTGTAATTTGACAGAGGCGTCTTTTCTAAATGTACTCGTCAAAGAGCATATGCGTCACCCAGATTATGTCAGAAGCCGTCGGGACATCCAGATCTTACACAGATGTTCTCAACAGACCAGGAGATCTAATAAGCTTCTGGTGGGAGGTGGGCTGGTTGCAACACCGACGGCCGCCATAGCCCACGCACAATGGTCCACCTGAAGGACTAAGTGCGGAAAACAAAACCCAAAGGGTCGGTCCAAGAGCGAGCGAAGCGAGCTCGTCGGGACTCGGGGCACCCCGACTCGGGCAGGTTAGGTTCGAAGGGGATGACGGGGCGACGCTCACTTGAGCCCCCGTCATCCCCTTCGTGTTAGGTTCCTTTAAACCCTGTAGACAGAAATAGGGGCCCCGCGAAGCGAGCCTCCGTCGACTACGTCTTATTATTATTGCAACTTAGACCCGCCACGTGATCTTCCACACCCTAAATACTCGCACTAATTATTCCCCAAGTCAGCCAGGTCCGTGACGTCACTGGCGTCCCCACAAGGTACATTTAGTAAAGACGTGGCTCAGGGGTAACAGGGAGAGACCTTAGCCCCAGCAGCAGAAACATCAAAATACAGGCTCAAATTAAATTCGTTAGCAAACTCCGCAGACGCGATAGGTATGATTTGGTAAACACGATAAAACAAACAAAACGTGTGCGGTCGGGGGACCCCCGTCAGGAACGAAATTCCTTCCGCGATACTCGCACGCACACATCATATTATAATAGAAAGAGCAGAGAGAAAGTCGCATGGAGGGCGAGGGAGGGGGCATCCGTATAACGCTTTTTCCTAACGTGAAGATTTCTACCAGTCAACTCCTACCGCAAGCCGCGATAAGGAACTTCGTTCCAAAAAAAGTTTTGATGTTAATGTCGCTGTCAACGACCACTGATACTGAAGTATCGAGTGGTTAATCAGTTTTTATTCTTTTATCATGTTTAAATATCGATACACATTACGTCTACGAAGTTTCACTAACAAATTTAATGTGACTTTCATGATATGGGGCTTCTTATGATAGGCGGCTAAGACCACTCACCAGTACATGGGTACTTCGCTGTTTGTTACCATTAAAACCCGTTTATGTCTCAGGTCAGAAACGCGACTGGACTCTGATGCATAGGTACGCGTTCCACCACATCTTCCTGGAGGACGGCACCAGCATCAGCGTTGGCGTTGTCTGCCAGCCATCCACTGCCTCCATGTAAGTCCTTATCAGCAACATTTAACATTAACATTATATTATTAGAAAGTAAACGATGTAAAAGCGTTCCGTAGTTTCTGCCTTCCCTCATGGGAAAAAGGTGTGAGTTTATGTATGTACAGACGCCAGCAGGTCAAGCTACCCGAAACTGTCAAATTTTCCCAATCAACCTTTAACCTTAATGCTTCAGCGATAAAGTAGAATATCTATTAAAGAAATTTGACAGATTGTAGTAGCTTGATGTGCTGGCGTATGTACGTATCTAACGTATCTACAGGGTGTAAAAAGACACTTAACGAAGCCGAGAGTCATTCGTACCCCCCGTCATTGTAATATTTTTTTTTTGGACTGGCCGCTTTGACTCCGCCGGCCGCCCGCAGGCCCGCGCCTACGGTGGCCGGGAGTCGTCACGCGGCTCCCGACGCCCGGAGCGTCTCCCGCGGCGGGTTGTTAACACTTTAACTAATGATCTCGTTACTTACTTAGCATAAGCATAATGAGCCTATAACGTTTCCACTGCTGGGACACAGGCCTCTGTGAGAGGGAGTGGGCCGTAATACACCTCGTGGGCCTAGTGCGGGTTGGTAGATTCACATATCTTCGAATTTTTTGGTTCTAAGACATGCCGGTTTCCTCACAATGTTTTCCTTCACCGTTTTGAGAGCAATGGTTATGAAATAAATTACACACAGTAAAGCGCCTGCCTCGGTTCGAACCCACGACCTACACAACTCGTAAGTCGGGGTCGCTACAACTGTAGGTACCACCACTGCATTACTTACTTTAAAAAATCAAAAATCTTTAATAAATTATGCTAGGCGTATACCTATTTGACTTCAACTCACTTTTAAAAAGCTTGCGTCAACTAAACTGAAGGCCAATTACAACGTTCATAATCTAGTTGCAGTCTCATCTCGGCGACAAACAAATGTAAAAAACTTGTCAAAATGTAGGGAAATTAGACGTATTTTTGACAGATTGAGACTGAGATCAGAGGGGTAATTCTCGTAATTTTAAGAACGTTCGCAGTCTGATCTCATCTCAATATGTCAAAAATTACATCTAATTTCCCTACATTTTGATGATGAGACTGCGACTAGATTTTGAACGTTTTAAATTACGAGAATTGGCCTTCAGACTGCGAACGTTCCTAAAATTACGAGAATTGCCCCTCTGCTTAAAAT
Source organism: Apamea sordens (assembly GCA_945859715.1). NCBI lineage: Eukaryota > Metazoa > Arthropoda > Insecta > Lepidoptera > Noctuidae > Apamea > Apamea sordens. The sequence continues at coordinate 17,973,624 of OX244001.1, forward strand.
CAACTATAAGTCCATTTACAATAGCATTAGAAAGAAGTTAAAAAAGGTTATTTTTAATGCACACTTTGTAACAAAAGTACAATAAATATTGTTACATTACGATAGACGCCGAATTTATTATGATCTATTTTTACAGTAGCTGTCACACTTAATTGTAACCATTTTAACTATTTATCTTATGAAATTATGTGGCTTTCATTTATTTATATTATTTAACTCCAATTTAAAATTACAGTGTCAATGCTAAAAACCTAAAAGAAGCAGGGGTGAACAATACCTGGAACGTTATTCGCTTCACTATAATTCTATATTATATACCGAATTTACAAATTAACGTTGGTGAAACTTCTTCATCTTCATCATCAGATGATAGTGACTAAATTAGATGATGAAGACGAAGAAATGTCACCAATGTATTGTGTTGTAAGTTGTTATTTAAAATAAAATATTTTAAAAACATGATTATTATTTCCATTAATCTTAATTTTTAAATCATCATTGTGATCGGTTGTTTCATTCATTCATTTTGTTGTAAGTTTGTAATGTGTGATGAAGACGTTACTATAAATAAAGCATAATTTTAACCTACTTGTTTATATTATACGTCCATATTTGTTAAAACAATTTTAATTAAGGTGGATGCGCTGCAGTAGCCCGCGAAATCAGACGAATTCGGAGCAATTCTAATTTAAAGGGATGTATTGATGATTTTTAAGGTTAAAATTGTATTATTACCCACAGAACAGATAAAAGATTACCTAAATATTTCTTATTGTTCGCATCATATTATTTTTATTAAGGTACAACCTTACACTGACCTGCAAATTGCAAAAAACGCAAGAAAATTGGAATTTCAGCATCTCCCTTAAAATTGTTTTATCATAACTTTGAAATAAAATGTTTTGCATTCCTGCATCTACGAGCCTCTTTTTTCTAATGCTATTATAAATGGAGTATGCTTTGTTTTTTCAGTTTAGAACTCGGGCAGATAGCCCTTCCAACCGGCGAGGTGCTGCCTATCAAATGGGTGGACTTGAAGCTCTACCAACACGGAGAAAACGGGACTGCTCCTAGAGATTATGCGTTCAAGTTTCAGGCAGGGGACGAGGAATATACTGTTCAGGTACATCTTCGTCTTTTAAATAGTGTATAAGACCCGTTGGTGTTGTAGACGCAAGCGCGACTGCTGAGCGAGAGGTCCTGGGTTCGATTCCCAGGTTGGGTAAAATCTTATTTGGTGTTTCCATTGGAGATTTCTTAGTAACAGCCCAGAGTTTGAAAGTTGCTCCCCGTTGTTTGTTGATCCCGAAAGTTGATCCCCGTGCCTCGGAAAGCACGTTAAGCCATTGGTCCTGCGCCTATGATCTCTCTCCGGTCGTGTCAGATTGCCGTCCCATCGGCTAATGAGAGTGAAGGAAGAAAGAGTGCACCTGTATCTGCGCACACACACTTATGTGCATTATAATTAGAGATGTTATGGATATGATATTTCGGATCTGGATACGGATATGGATATAGGAATAAAATTAGATCGATTTCGGATACGGTTACGGATATTAGATTGAAGTAAAATATAATCACAAATAGTATGTAATAATCTGGTTTTATTTATAGGTTTTATCTAGTCTAGGTTATCATTTGGTATTACAATCAGTCATATAGGCAAGTAATTATTTAGAGATGTTACAAAAACCTGTCGAAGCATGTCGTTTTTTAGACTCCGCCCTTATATGAAACTATCCGAAACTTGTGAAACGGATACGGTTACGAATATATTTTTATTTCGGATATCCGATAGTTTCGGTTACGGTTACGGAGCTCCATAACATCTCTGATTATAATATCTCCCGCGCCGAAGGCTGGTCTCCGCTCAGATTGGTCGCCATGGCCGAAATTCGGTCTGGAGGCCTTTAACATACGTTAAGACCAAGAGCATCCTTCTGCCCTTACTCCCAATTTATTTATTCTCGGCACAGCAAGTAGAAAACATGCTTCTTCAAACATGTCTATTTGACATAAGTCAGTACCTACTACTCATAGGCAGGTGGACCGGCAATCTTCGCAGGGTAGCTGGTAGCAGCTGGATGAGAAGAGTGGCCGAGGATTGTGTTGAATGGCGTGCGGCTGGATAGGCCTGACGACTATGTCCAGCAGTAACCTTCCAAAGGCTGATAAATGATGATGAAGAATTCCAATAGGCTATTTTCCTAAAAAAATCTAATTAGTCCGTCAGTTAGATTATCAAAAAATATTGAACCCGTATTTTTTCTTTTGTCAATTATATAAAAATGAAGATATCGCCCGTTAAAGTTCCGCGTGACGTCACTTGCTTGCGACATTTTTGCAAGCAAGTGACGTCACGACCCCCCACCCAAATTTTGACGCGCTTTATCTTTGTCATTTTTTGTTTGATTGACAAAAGAAAAAATGCGTGTCCATTATTTTTCGATAATCTATCTGACGGACTAAATATAATTATTATTTTTTTACCCAGGCAACTACCCTATTTAATTAACTTAAAAATACCCTTTCTAATTAATACGTATGCCGCCGGTTTATTTCAGGTGCTAGTTGAATATGAGGCTGTTCACTATGTATCTTCTGAATGGGATGCACGAATGGTCGAGAGATTCTGCAAGTTTGTCGTGAACAACGTACCAGGACGAGGAGTCTCCGAATTCCACTACAAACATACAGATGGAAGGCCAGAGACGGCTGCCAAGGATGACCCGGAGTGGTACAGGAAGATGTGCCATAAAGTATAAGGAACAGTGTTTGCTTTACTTTGTCATGCACATAGACACGGAATTTGCATTGCACTATTATAAATAGCAAATCTAATTACAGCCCGATTCCAACTATATGGCGTCTTGGAACATGAGGCGAGTCGCTGCGCAGTAACGCATTCACCAGTCAGCGGGGGTGAAGGGTGCGGTACTGCGCAGCGAGTAGCGCACTTCACAGACGACATAAAGTTTGAATCGGTCTGTACTTAAACTAGAAGTTGATAAGCAATCTTAATTACCGAAACAATACTAAACCAATTATTTATTTTTATATTCAATTATTTTTTTACTTTTTTTTTATTTATTTTTTAATGAAGCATACTTATTGACTGAACTGACGTACTTATTTATTGTTTAGTAATAAAAATACGTAATCTAACACGTGTACTTTTTTATTCGATTTACCTACCTACCTCTATCGTCCTACAAAAATATCAATAAGCGCGCGAAACAACAAATAGCTAGTAACTTAATAAAATAAAGACCATGACAAAACCTTGAGTGCTACATCCTACCGACGAAAATTCGGTATCCAATGCTTGTTATATTATATTCAAATTATTGGTCGTTGAAACACAGCCGTCAATGTATATCGTACTCGGTTGAAGCATCGCCGGCTCCCGACCTTGGGTGGCATACAGGGAACAGTCTTTTGCCCGCTCCAATTATATCGCTAATCGAATTGACTGACTGGACCACGAATGGGATAATTGCGCACGCGCATCCCATTTCATCTACATGCAGTTTGATTTTTCGTAAAAAAAAAAAATCAATTATTCAGAAGAAGAATTCCTCAGCAGCAGAGCGGAGTCTGGAATTATTGCGCTCAGTTGATAGGCTCGTTCCCTATTACATGGGAACTAAACGTACAGACGTCAGCAGGTCAAGCTACCCGAAAGTGTCAAATTTTTCCAATCAACCTTGAACCTTAATACTTCAGAAATAAAGTTGAGAATCTATTAAAGAAATTTTACAGATTATATTAGCTTGATGTGCTGGCGTCTGTACCTAACTGGCGAAATGTGGGTGTGCTATAGGGTTCCCTATCCATTTGCATAAAATTTTAAGACCTACTATAACTTGGCATACTTTTGTTTGTCCTAATTATATTTTCGCATAAATTATTTACGCATAACAGCTTACGCATAATTTTTTTACGCATAATTTCTCTAACCATAATAATGATTAAGCATAACATTCTAAAGCATAACTTTATTAAGCATAACATTCTAAAGCATAACTTTATTAAGCATAACAATAATAATAAGGCGTAGTCGACGGAGCCCCGCCGCTTCGCGGGGCCCCTATTTCTGTCTGCAGGGTTTAAAGGAACCTAACACGAAGGGGATGACGGGGGCTCGTTCTCTCGCTCCGCTCGCTCACTTGAGCCCCCGTCATCCCCTTCGAACCTAACCTGTCCGAGTCGGGGTGCCCCGATTCCCGAGCTCGCTTCGCTCGCTCTTGCATCCTAAGTTCTCATTGCCTTTTTACTAAATCGAGATATGTTAGACCTTGGGGCACCCCGACTCTTGGAAAAAGTGATTCAGAATCGAGTGAAAATATTTACGTAAAAATAACTCAAATTTGTTTCCGTTATTTCTATTAATTGTATGCCCAAATATTATTATGCTAATAATCATTAGGCCTAGTAACGTTATGCGAATCAAATTTATGCCAAAACAAATTAGTCTTTAAGATGATTATGCCAACATAAAATGTATGCCTAAAAAAATTATGCTGAAGTATTATTATGCCAAAACAAATTGTGCCGAAATCGTTATGCCGAAGTATATTAGGACAAAGAACATTATGCGAAAAGAAGGGATCCCGTGCTATAGTTACTTACACGTCTGCGTAAGGGTGCTTTTCCACCAGAGATGTGCTATGCTACGTTTCTATAGATACGTTTGATATCCACCAATCATATTCATTGGTGCACATAGCTTAGCACTGGTGGAAACGGATTCAACTAAGATATGTGTTAACACCAATTCAATGTATTTAACAGACGCATGAACCTATGTTTGTTTAGTTGCCAATAAACCCTCGTAAAGGACAGACGCATTTCATTTAAAATATCAGTTAACACAGTGCTAACAAAACTCAACCTTATCACATCAACATATGGTCGAATACGAGCCGGATCGAACCTTACTAAGATTTGATGGAGCGCCGCCGGAGAACAAAAGAACCGCATTCCAATGAGCGATAAGGGAACACCTGGTGTTGTTTTGCACAGATTTCTTAGAATTGGTCAATTAGTGTGTGTGTAAAGTGTATCGGTGTGTCATTTGAACATTAAAACTTAGCAAATAGACATTTTTGAAGATTCTTGTTAATTACGCATAAACAATGACAACTCAAGCAGACCAAGCGTTAAGTGTACTAGAAGATTTGGCGTCAATACTCAAAAAGACTCAAATAAACCTTAAAAAGTGCCCAAAAGAACGGTTATCTAAACCAGGATATTTACAAACTCGTATTCAAACGATCGAAGAATACTGGGTAGCTTTCAAGAAAGCACACCATGATTTGTTGAAAAGTACAACTCGGGAACAACGGGGAGTTATTCCGTACTACGTGAATGAAGAATTTCTCCTTCATGAAGACTTATACCTATGTATGTTGGGAGATCTTAGAGACATGTTGGCTTCATGTAATTTGAAGAACACTGACCAACCTTCATGCACCAATACGTCGTGTGATGGAAAATTACGGGCTAAAGTGATGCTACCTAACATACAACTCCCTCCGTTTTCCGGTAACTACGAAGAATGGCCTACATTTAAGGACTTGTATGTGTCATTAATTCATGAATGCACGACACTAAGTGAAGTTGAAAAATTACACTATTTGAAGACCAGTATCACGGGCGAAGCGGCATCATTACTGAAGCACATTCAGGTAACGGGTGCTAATTATGTTCAAGCTTGGGAAACACTGAATCACCGATACGATAATAGGCGCATAATAGTAAATGCATTGATGAAACGATTATTTTATCAGAAAAAATGTACCAATCAAACTGCAGCACAGCTGAAAGCCCTCTTGGACTGTACCACTGAGGTTATTAACAGCCTAAAAAACGTAGAAGTGCCTACCGATTCCTGGGATCCAGTAATTATATTTCTGGTTGTGCAGAAGTTGGACCCGGAGTCACACAAAGAATGGGAACAGACTGCCTACTCAGTGAACGATCAAGCGCTGCCAACATGGAAGGAATTGCGCGAGTTTTTAGAAGCCAAATTCCGGACGCTTGAAATGGTTTCTCCGACGACCACCACTAAACCTACTAAAGAACGTGTTCTTCATGTTATAGCAACAGAAACTGATAAACAAAAACCGTGTGCTTTGTGTAAAGAAACGCACACGCTGTGTCATTGTAGCATATTCAATAAAATGACGATTAATGAAAGAGGCGATCATGTCAAAGCAAACAAACTATGTTTCAACTGCCTTGGGGCGGGACATGCGGTGTTCAAGTGCCGTATGCCAATGTCTTGCCGCACCTGTAAGAGACGACATCACACACTTTTACATCAACCCAAGAAGATTGACGAAGCGGCTCCAAATGTAGAAACCAAGCAACCGACTTCATCCAGCCAAGCAGATGTAGAAGAAAAGAAAGTGCACACAATGATTGCGTCTCACTATACCGCGGGGCAGAAGATATCTCTATTGGCTACCGCAGTAGTAATTTTGAAGAGTGAACATGGACACACTACTGTTCTAAGAGCGCTGATAGACTCAGGATCTCAAGCATGTTTTATAAGCGAGAAGGCAACTCAGATCCTGAACCTAGAAAAATCATCAGTAAATCTCATTGTCTCCGGAATGGAATCCATGAAAGTCAGAGTCAAGCATGAGGTCCAGTTACAAGTATTGTCACGATGGGAAACCCAATTCAATTTACCTATCAGAGCCTACGTGATGTCCAAGCACTTGACCTCCAACATACCTACAAACACCACGATGGGGACCGATTGGCCGCATATAGCAAACCTCCAACTAGCAGATACAAATTATTATGCATCAGGACCTATTGATCTGTTGTTGGGTGTAAACGAATACGCATCAATTCTCAAGCAAGGACTTATTAAAGGTCCACCTGGTACACCATGCGCCCAAAATACCTACCTGGGATGGATCTTAATGGGTGGAATAACGATTAAACTGAACGCACGAGAAAAATCCTTGACGGCCCTGAAGCAAGAAATTAACATAGAAGATTTACTGACCACAATATGGGAAGTGGATACGGATACAAAAAGGAAACTTACCCAAACAGAACAACTATGTGAAAACATTTACGAGAAGACACACAAGCGACATAATGACGGAAAATACATAGTCAAGCTACCGTTTAATACGGAACAACCAAAATCAGTAGAAGGTAATACAAGAGAAATAGCAAAAAGTAGACTCCTTCAACTGGAAAAAAGATTTAATCAAAACACAGAACTGAAGCTAGAATACACAAAGGTGATCAACGAATATAAAGAATTAAAACATATAGAAAAAATACCGAAGGATGAAATAAACAATAAATCAGTATACTTACCTCACCACGCAGTGATCCGTAGTGACAAGGAAACAACGAAGACTCGTGTTGTATTCGATGCTTCGTGCAAGGGCTCCAACGGTACTTCACTAAACGATGAACTCTTGTTGGGTCCAATGTTACAAGACGACTTGAGAACCATAATCATTAGATGGAGGATTCATGCTGTTTGTTATGTTTCTGACATTCACAAGATGTACAGAATGATCTGGACAAACAAAGAAGACATCGACTATCAAAGAATTCTATGGAGAGATGACACATCGGAAGATATTGAAGACTATAGACTTTTGACTGTAACATTTGGAACGGCTTCCGCACCCTATCTCGCCATAAAGACACTCATGCAATTGGCTGATGACGAAGGTGACAAATATCCCGAAGCTGCTAAGATATTGCGTGAAGATTTTTACGTCGACGATGTTATGTCTGGACACGACGATCTGGAACAAGCTATAAGAATCAGTCAAGATCTCAAAAAGCTACTGCGACTAGGTGGTTTCGAACTGAAAAAATGGTCTTCTAACAACCGTGATTTCATGGAGACTATTGAACCAAGCGAAAGATCATCCAATGCACATTTAGAACTAAAAATGGATGGAACAATTAAAGCTCTGGGCATACAATGGAATTTGGGTAAAGACCAATTCGAATATAAACTGAACTTACCTGTTATCGGCAAAGCAATCACGAAGCGAAGCATTCTATCCGACATTCAAAAGTTATTCGACCCACTCGGATGGATTGCACCTTGCCTTGTAATGGCAAAGATTTTAATCCAACAACTCTGGCAAAAAAAGGTTGATTGGGACGAAGTCTTGAATACGACACTGACTGAAAAATGGGCTGCAATACGATCTGATCTCGAACATGTAAACAGAATCTACATAAATAGATGGATGGGAACGTCGAGCTCAAGAAAAGATTCTATAGAAATCCATGGATTCTGTGATGCCTCTGTACAAGCATATGGTGCAGTGGCATACTGCAGAGTCACAAACTTAGATGGCACAGTAAAAAGCACAATCATTGCTGCAAGAACAAGAGTAGCTCCTTTGAAAACCATTTCATTACCTCGACTAGAACTGTGTGGAGCTTTGCTTCTATCCAAACTACTTAAGCAAATAAGGCAAGCAATGAGGATACCTACAACACAAATATATGCTTGGACAGATTCTTCTATTGTTATCTCCTGGTTACATGGAGATCCGAACAAATGGAAGGCGTTTGTGGCAAACCGCGTTGTCGAGATCACAACCAATGTAAGTTGCAGTCAGTGGCACCATGTCCAGTCTCACGATAATCCAGCTGACATTGCGTCAAGGGGTATGTCAGTAGCCAACTTGAAGGGTTGCGACCTATGGTGGAACGGACCACAGTGGTTATTACACCAGAAGATACAGTTCACTAGACTTAACATTACACCGATAGACCTAGAAAAAAAGAAAAACACCATACGAGCTCTGAAAATAACAAAAAACGAAAACAAAGAAAGTAATAAATTATCCACACAACTCGACGACTTTGATACACTGATTGAACTATTGAGAGCAATCACCTACTGCCGAAGATTCCTGAAACAAAAGCAATTAAAGGAAAACATAAATAGTACCATCACAACTGAAGAACTCCAAAACTCCCTGCAAACCTGTATAAAAAGAGAACAAGAGGACGAATTTATAGAAGAGATAGAAAGCTTAAAGAGAAAGAAAAGAGTAAAAAAATCAAGCAAATTGAAAGCATTAAATCCTTACCTTGACGAGAATGGCGTCCTCAAGGTGGGCGGCCGGCTCAGGAACGCAGAGTTGAGTGACGAATGCAAGCATCCAATCATTCTGGGTCGTAACAGTAAACTTACCTATCTTATAATAGCAGAAGCCCACTCGAAGACGTTGCATGGAGGTATACAGTTGATGCTTACTTACCTCAGATCCAAGTATTGGATAGTGCGAGCAAAAACGCTGGTCAAACAATACATCCATCGTTGTTTGGTATGCGCTAAACTAAATGCAAAGGTAAGAACACAAGTAATGGGTGACTTACCAAGCGTACGGGTGAAACCAGCACGAGCATTCCTCAATTCAGGTGTCGACTTTGCGGGACCACTCCAAATATTGATGAGTAAGGGCAGAGGAGCCAGAACTGGCAAGGCCTATATAGCCATATTCATTTGCATGTCCACCAAGGCCCTACATTTGGAATTGGTTGGTGACCTAAGTACAGCAGCATTCATAGGCGCCTTCAAAAGGTTTTGCGCCCGCAGGGGAAAATGCATAAATCTGTGGAGCGACCAAGGGCGAAATTTTGTTGGCGCTAACAAACAACTATATGAAGCCTGGAAGGAAGCTAGTTTGCAATTTGATGGAAAAATCGCTGAATTACTTGCTAACGACGGGACTCAGTGGCATTTTATCCCAGCCTATTCACCTAACTTCGGAGGACTATGGGAGGCTGGAGTGAAATCCATAAAATATCACTTGAAGAGAGTTCTAACTACAAACTTAACATTCGAAGAGATGACGACGGTTCTCTACGAAATAGAAGCATGCTTAAACTCGCGTCCGTTATGTCCAATGGACGACGACACCATGGAAGCACTGACACCTGGACATTTTTTAATAACGGAAGCACCAGTCACGGTCCCAAACCCAAACATTAAGGACGCTAAATTAAGCAATTTGACACGCTGGCAATATACTCAGAAATTGTTGAGTGACTTCTGGTCGAGATGGCAGAAAGAGTACCTAACGAGACTCCAGCAGAGACCAAAATGGTTAAAACGTGAAGAAGAGTTTAAGAAGGGAGATATAGTGCTGATCAAGCAAGACAACCTTCCGCCGGGAAAATGGTCCATGGGACGCATTACCGAAAAGCACCCCGGCCCCGACGGTTTAACCAGAGTGTACAGCGTAAAGAGCGGTGACAATATAACCAAGCGATGTGTGACAAAGTTGTGTGCTTTACCAATCGATACGGTACCAGATGAGATGATTGTTTAACGTAACTTAGCTTTATTTTGCATGTAATTTCACTTAAAATTATTGTTTTTAAAGGACTATCATATAGTCCTTTGGTGGGCGGCTTATGTTAACACCAATTCAATGTATTTAACAGACGCATGAACCTATGTTTGTTTAGTTGCCAATAAACCCTCGTAAAGGACAGACGCATTTCATTTAAAATATCAGTTAACACAGTGCTAACAAAACTCAACCTTATCACATCAACAATATGTTTTTTATATGGAAGGATGCGTGCTATGGATGCGTGTTATGGATGTGTGCTATGGACGGTCGCCAGTGGTGTAGCTGTGTGCCGCCCTCGCTGCTTCACTACTATCGATACATCGCATTGCTCTAGCTGCGCATTAACTCGCGCAGTTACTTTGCGGCGCGGTGCATCTTCGTAGCACATCTTACTCGCACCACTTCATAGCTTCGTATCAGTGGAAACGGTCACATAGTTTCACAGCTTAGCTACTACATCCTCGCAGCATATCTGCATAGCACACCTTTGGTGGGAAAGCAGCCTAACCCTTCGGAGATTATAGTCGTGATTTTATGTGTTCTAGAATTATAATGATCAGTCTTAAATTCACCCTTTGGCGTTCCATCGCTGAGCATAATATGCATCTTTTTCTTTATCAGTTGCCTTTTGTGGATCACCCGCACCCGGTCCATTTAGCAGCTAGTAACGCAGCCTACGTAACGCTAGCCCACGATGATCATCTAATTTCAATTTAAATAGGGGTTGTTTTATAGGCATCTTCTAGGCACGCTCGTTCCATCATACTCCTCATCCATCGCTTTCCATCAGGCGTGATCGAGGCCATTAAGCATTTTTCTCGATCTCGATCTTCAGGTGTTCATGAGAGCATGAAATCTGACAGAAATATTCGAAATTTAGCCAAAAAGCGCTTCTCTCCGATCCTTATTTTTATCCACTTAATTAAAAGTCTTAAAACTGAGATTAGATATGTGCATAGTGTTGTCGTACTGCTGCTGATTAAGGAGCCTGTAAACCTGTTAATCACCTGATGCTGACATGGTCACTATAAAGGTTATTTTCTGTTTGGTTGGTAGAATATCCGCCCATTCTCATCCATCCTTCAAGCGTAAGAATTAGATTTTTATATGGAGACTGGCCATACCTGCTGTCATGCCATTTTGATTTTATTTTTCAAAATGGCGGCCAAGCTTGATAACTATATAAATCGATAGCTGACATCAAAGCAAACGGAGAAGGATATAGTAGGACCAAACTCCGTAACGCGTCACGTTTCCGTGATTTATTATCGTCCAAAGTTGATCACGTGGCATCCATATTTTTTTAACTTTCTTACATCTTGTTCGAAATAAAAAAAACAAAATGGTGGACGGTATCTGAGGTATGCCACGGACCTACAAAGCCCTTTCTGGGAAAATTGAGCTAGTCAGATTTCAATAGAAAATTTATCATCAGCCTGTATTAAGCGGCAGTGTTTAGGGTCTCTAAATATGTGAAGTCGGTATGTCAGAACGTTTGCACAATCTGGCAGTCGGCAATCACGCTCGAAGGAGAGGACTATGAAAAATTGAAAATTGCGCAGTTCTGAGTGAAACCGCATAGAAAGAAGGTAAGTTTCCCTATATGTAGTCACAGTCTTAAAATAACAATAGTAATATGAACATGTATACAGAGTGGCAGGGACATCGACGCGCAAACTGCAACCATGGATTCAGCACATGAGTTTAAACCCCTAAAGTAGAAATTTTTCGTCGCTATGGGGTCTAAACATCATGTGCTGAATCCCTGCCTGCCACCCTGTATAGGGAAAAATTTTAACCAGTGCACAAACTGTGACCACCATTTCAGCATATGATTCTAGAACCTCTAGCGTAATAGGTTATCAGAAAAAAAACTGTTGTTACATAGAAACGTGCAATTCCTACGCGGTCAAACAAAATGTATGGAACAACTATTATTTTTTTTATAACCGACGATAATTTCTACGATATATACAGGGTGTTATTGACAGCCCTCCGCAAACTGATAGGGTGGCTTCAGTACATAATATTAAGATGACCGGTACATGTAATTCTTTCAGGAACATTAAGGGAATCCACAAAACCAGATTTGTTTTATTACCTCACACGCAACGTATCGTTACCGTGGCAAAACGCACGTAGCGGACGGCAGCGCAGCGAGCTTGAGCGAGGCTGTTTTCAGCTGTTTTATTTACATAAATGGAGTGTTGATACAGAGAACGTAATTTTACATTGAAATAAAGGAATATCAGCAGAAAAAAGGGCATAATCTTTTTTTTCCTGAGAAAATTTCCAGGGGTTATGATTCAGAATAAGGAGCTGAATCAATCCTGTGTTTTTGTGGAGGGCTGTCAATAACACCCTGTAGATACAGTAGGTACCTATCTAGAATCATATCTTTGTTTGTGCATTATTTGGTTATGGTTGTTTATTTTTTTTTTTTCTGTACAAAAATGGAGGGGAAAAAACCAATAGAGCATTAAAAAATTCGTTCGCATAGGTTTTAGGTTTTTAGGTAGCATAGCCACGTTATATGGCAATGCTGATTCTTTGCCCAAAAAATAGGCCAGTGCTTTAGATAAACCCGCTTTTAAGTTTATCTAAGGCCAGCGCTCTAGTGAAGAGCAGACCTACCGCTTGGAGATGTCTCCCACGGACGGGTCATTATTACCTTAAAATTAAGATGCGATGATATATCTCCGAAGAATTTTTCGGTTTATAATAATAATACCTAACTATAGTTCATTTTTGAAACCCAGATACTAATTTGACAGATCAAATTTCTATACAAAAAAAAAACGCTAACACATTACACATTAATATCTGGGATTAAACAACGAACTTTAGGTACTTAGTATTAGTTTATTGAATTAACGTGAAGGCTGAATCACAGCAATTAAAAATAAGAGAAGTATTACATCACGCTAAGACCTAGCCGAGTAAAAAAAAATGACAGAATAAAAACTTAGCGAAAACGAAGTAGTAATACGAGCGATGGGATGCCACGCGATGTTGGGGGCCGAAAATTTCACGCGGACGTAGTCGCGGGCAGAACCTAGTTCCTTATATTCAATAGACTTTCAGATACCGGCACCCTAATTGCGTAACACACGATTAATCTGAATCATTTTGAAGCAAATTGCTAATCCATTGTTTCTTAAGTTCGAAAAATTTGTCTGCTAAACACGTAATTAACGCAATGAACGTTGTTGAACTGTCAAAATGAAACGGATTCCGATTGATCGTGTGTTACGCAATTAGGGTGCGGGGTGAAGCTGTATGCGAATAAACAATTGGGTTAAAGATATACCTACATAGTTAGATTTGATCTATAATCTTCAGTTATAGGTCAAATCTGAGTGAGGCAGTCATCATAGTTATAACAGCCGCACGGGTCGATCGATCAGGTTAAGCTACGCTTGCCGCAGTTGGTCCATGGATGGGTGACCATCTTTAAATACCAAAACCCCTCCGTGCCTCGGAAAACACGTTAAGCCGTTGGTCCCGGCTGTCATTCGTGGATCTATGACAGTCGCTACGGGTCGTCAGAAGCCCGAAAGTCTGACAACCAATCTTGCCAAGGGGTATCGTATTACCCAGTAACTGGGTTGTGGGTCAGATTAGGCAGTCGCTCCATGTAAAATGCTGGTATTCAGCTGCATCCGGTTAGACTGGAAGCCGACCCCAACATAGTTGGGAAAAAGCTAGGCAGATGATGGACATAACATCGCGACCGTAAGTACTCCCCGACGGGTTAGATAGAGGTGGACCAACGTCTACTCCGAGGTGTACACCAACATTTTACAAGTTATGTGAATATCTCATGTAACAGAGGGCGAACCTATTGCAATCAACCGGACTGAGAAATTCCAGATAGAAAAACTCAATAACATTTTGCCCAACCCGGAAATTGAGCGCAGGAGCTCATGAGTCATGCTCAGCATTAAAGTTGCGACCACTTGACCATCACAGTCATAATTAGTGCCTCACCTATAAGTATTAAAAAAGCGACTCCTATACTAATTTTCTCAAATAACATTCAAGAACTCCCCAGCATGGATTTCGACGCCATCTTGGAAGACGTGGGCCAGTTCGGAAGGTACCAGAAGATGGTCATCTACCTGATCCTACTTCCAGCAGTAATTCCTTGCGGGTTCCATGCGTACGCGCAGCTGTTCATGGCCGCCAATGTGGAGCACTGGTGCCGGGTACCCGAATTAGACATCATATCGGATGTTAGTCTTGCCAAGAATTTGAGGTGAGTCAAATAGCTGCTGTACTAGACTTAAATATGATATCCAAGTTGTTTTTTTTTAAAGGGCATTTGAATTCTTTAGCCTGCCATTTTCGGGATCTGTGGGATAATTGCGTATATCACTGTCAGTAGCAACGGCTTTCATTTTGACAGGTCAACAACATTCATTGCGTTATTTACGTTGTTGAGGAGACAAAATCGAACATAAAAGAAGCAATGGATTAGCAATATCTTTCAAAATGATTGATAAAGAGATTATTTTGAGCAGGCTCTCGAGAAACAAACTAGTTAGACGAGGTTAATTACTTTAAAAAAAATGCTTAGGTTAGGTTAGGCCGAGCGAGCGAAGCGAGCGGTGCCGCAGCAGCGGCCGGCGAGTGCCAGAAACGACTAGATTATGTAGAAAAAAAATATGGAAAAAAAACAGGCTACCCGAGACTGAACTAGTTAGACTATAACAATTGACTGAATAGAAATGGTAAATTGAAAACTGACGATACTAAATATTTGGCAAATTTTATTTTGCGTAAAATGAGTTATTCCAACTGAAATATTTGACTACATAAAAATTGGTAAAAGTACTAGTTGGTAAACAAGTCATTCAAAAAAATAAAATCATTTATCATTTATCATTCATTGTTTAAACGTTGACTTGCCAAACGTCAGGTTTGCGTTACGATTATTTGTGAATAGAATTTTTGCTAAGTAATAATTTGGCAAATGAAATTATGCGGAATTTTTTTTGGGAAGTGATAATTTGGCAATTTCTTTTCGGTGAAACAAGAGACCCAAAAAAAATATGTGCCAGTTTTTGAATATTTTTTCAATCCTTACTATCAATTGACTATTCTAGATGCCTACCGAATCTAGTCTTAACTCAATACGCCACTATTTCTTGGACGCCCACATTTACTCGCAATATGTATTGACCTAACAAGCTTCTCAGGCGTTGTAATTTGATCTATATAATTTTATTTCTATATGTCGGAACTTTCTAGTATCCCAATGGAATTGAAGAATGGTCAACTGGAGTATTCCGAATGCACTATGTATAAACTGAACTACAGCGACATCGCGAAGAACTACCAGGGCATTGAGGGTGGTCTGAAGTCTCTGAAAGGCTCCCCGACTGAAGTCATACCTTGCACCAACGGCTGGACTTATGAGAAGAGCGTGTATAAAAGCACTATAGTCTCAGAGGTAGGTTCCTAACAATGAGTTTCTTGCCCGTTCTTCTCCATAGTCACCTAATACGCTTCGGAATGGGCGATCGACTAGCTTCATCTTTCTGACTGACCGACCCCTTGACAATTCAAAATTGCCTGTCGGTTTATCACACTAATATTATTAAGGCGAAAGTTTGTGAGTGAGTGTTTGTTTGTGTTTGTATGTTTATTACTTCTTCACACTCAAACGGCTGGACCAAATTTAATGAAATTTGGTATGGTCGTAGCTGACACCCTGGATTAACACATAGGCTTTTTATCCCGAAATTCCTACGGGATCGAAACTTATGTGAAACCGCAGGGCGCAGCAAGTTTGAAATAAATGCTTTGAGTTGAGTTCAAACAAATACATAAATTGCTCGATCTGGGTTTTTTAAAATTATGAATTAAACCAACCTGCCTCACTTTCAGGAGTAGGTAGCTATTGCGTGGGTGTCGTAGGACCACTAGACTGGCGAAGTAGACCCAATGATTTATGAGGCCTTTATAAATCAGTCATAGACTTTTTCAGTGAGATTTAAAGAATCATAGGTACATACTAATAGACTACATAATTATTTGCCAGAGACCATGAATGAAATGAAAGCCTGGTACCTCCTTAAACCTAGGTATATTATGCTTTGTATGGGTTTCATTGTTTCGTTAGCATTGTTTAGGTTGCTTTTGCTACAAAGTTAAAAACTTACCATCATATTGTACAGACGCAGGTCAAGCTACCCGAAACTGTCAAATTTTCCTTATCAACCTAAATGCTTTAGCGATAAAGTTGAAAATGTATTAAATAAATTTGACAGCTTGATGTGCTGGCGTCTGTACACCTACCTACCTTCTAAAATTGTTTAAAACACACATACGTTCTCAACAGTGGAACCTGGTTTGTAACGCCGACTTCTACCCAACCCTCGGTTTAGTCCTGCTGGCCGTTGGTGGCATCATTGGAAACTACATCTTCGGCTACCTCCAGGACACCATCGGGAGGAAACCCTCCTTCTTCATCTACCTTTTTATTGAGTGCATATTCGGAGTAGCCACAGCATTTTCTCAGAACTACGTGATTTGGTGTATCTATAGATTCGGTGTGGGGTTCACCGTGCCCGCTATTATGACCACGCCTTATGTTTTAGGTAATTATATAAACTTTTTTATATCAAGAAATAGCATCATCAATTTTAGGATTCCGTACCGAAATAATGCCAACTTAGACTAAGCCGCGGTTTTTCTTTACGCCAGGGCTATTTATCTTTGGAACCGTGACAGCTAGAGTTGCGAGACAGTTGAAACTTTCACAGAACACGTTTTTATAGCAAAAAAAGAAGTTCAAAAACTAGCTACCCCTATACAACCTTAGAAAGAAAGCAGTATAATTTCAATTATTTTAGTTTACTAACACTACTAACAGTTTGAGTATACTAACTCTTTATTCCTCCTTCCAGCTATAGAACTGGTGGGGCCACGAAGCCGAACACTCTGTACCATTTTATCAAACATCGCATATTCCACGGGCCTGATCTTGTTGGCTGGTGTGGTCTACCTAGTGAGAGACTGGCGCCATCTAGCGTTGGCCACCACACTCCCCTTCGTCTGCTTCTTCCTGTACCTCTGGCCAATGCCAGAAAGCCCTCGATGGCTTCTAGCCAGAGGAGAGTTCGAGAAAGCTGAAGTTATTTTGAAAAATATGGCCAGGTCAGTTTGGATAAGAATCATTAGAAAGATTACTTTTATCTATACATGAAAACTATTTTGAAATTAATCGGAGTTCCTCTCAGGAAAGTTAATTTTCTTTTATATTGCTTATCTTAATATTGTGCATACCTATTTGATATATATACAGAACTAGCTTCTGCCCGCGGCTTCGCCCGCGTGGATGTCGGAAATTATACCACGGGAACGTGCTTACAGGATAAAATGCATGTGCTTCCCCAGGGTGCCATCTATCTCTATGCCAAATCAGAAGTTCAATGGTTTAGGCGTGAAAATGTAACATACAGTTTCAAGTTCAAATCCTCCCCTTAAAAACTGAATTACCCCTTTTTGTCACGTCAGTGGTAAATTTTCGACAACTTTACATACCTACTTATTATTAATTATTTTCTGTCAAAAGTATCAATAATGGGTTTCGAGTTACTCGGACCGCGCATTCAATTTCTTCCACACAAACTTAAAACCCCTATATCCCCCTTTGAGGGGTAGTTTTGAAAAACTTGTAATGATAAACTTTATTACTTACTTAGGCAAGTATTCTTGCCAAATTTCAAGTTTATTAACTAAATGAATAAGATTTTTCATATAAACTGTATCCCCCGTTTTTCACCCCCACATGGGGTGGAATTTTGAAAAATCGTTTGGGATTATTCATAACTTGATTCAAAGATTATTTATACCAATTTTCGAGCTAATCAAGCCACGCATTATAATCCTCCTTTGTAAAATTAACTACCCCTTTTCAACCCGTTAGGGGTAGATTTTCGAAAAACCCTGATACAATGTTACTCTTTATTTTTGGTCTTGAGTATAAACACTGAGTTTCGAGTTAATCGGACCGCGCATTCAAAATATTCCACACAAACTTCAACACCCCTATATCTCCCTTTGAGGGGTAGTTTTGAAAAACTTATAATGATAAACTTTATTACTTACTTAGGCGAGTATTCTTGAAAAGTTTCAAGTTTATTAACCTAATGAAGAAGATTTCTCATATAAACAGTATCCCCGCTTCTCACCCCCACAGGGGTGGAATTAAAAAAAAATTGTTTGGGATGTATTCATAACTTGACTCAAAGATTATTTATACAAATTTTCGAGTTAATCAAGCCATGCAGTAAAATCCTCCCCTGAATAATTGACTACCCCATTTCAGCCCGTTAGGGGTAGATTTTCAAAAAACCCTGATACACATTATTCTTTACTTTCAATATTAGGTATAAATACTGAGTTTCGAGTAAATCGGACTGCGCGCTAAAATTCTTCCATACAAACTTTGAAACCCCCCAATCCCTTATTAGGGGGTAGTTTAGAAGAAAAAAAAAAGACGATCTTCATCATTTATTTAGATAAGTATTCGTGCCAAGTTTCAAGTTTATTAACTCAAGGAATAAGATTTTTCATACAAACGAATTCCCCCCTTTTCACCCTCTTAGGGGTGGAATTTCGAAAAATCCTTTCTTAGTGGATGCCTACTCTTCACGAAGAACACACCCTCCAAATTTCATGTCTCTAGGACCAGCGGTTTAGGCTGTGCGTTGATCTATCAGTCAGTCAGTCAGTCAGTCAGTCAGTCAGTCAGTCAGTCAGTCAGTCAGTCAGTCAGGACTTTGAATTTTATATATATAGATTACTTTACAAATATACCCAGACATTATAATAATTTGACTTCCTTTTCACAGGATTAACGGCAAATCCTTACCAGCAAACTACATGGTGCAACTCCATCGAAAATACCAGACAGACAAATTGAAAAAAGATAGCGAAAAGACCAAAATGAGAAAATATGGAATCTTGGATTTGTTCAGGACACCTAATTTGAGGAAGAAAACTATCATAATCACGTTTATATGGTTTACAAACACAAGTGTTTATGTTGGCCTGTCTTACTACGCGCCTGTTTTGGGAGGAGACGAGTTCCTAAATTTCTTTTTGGCCGGGATTGTGGAGTTGCCTACGTATTTGTTTCTGTGGCCGTCCATGGAGCGGCTCGGAAGGAGGTGGACCTTGTGCATGAGCATGGTAGTCGGAGGTGTTGCGTGTTTGACCACGTTTTTGGTGCAACACGGTTAGTGTCCAGACCTTCCTATACCATACTACTAGACAATATCAATGTGTCCCTTCGTTTTTGAAAATCTGTGTGTGATATTTTCCGTTTCGGCTTTCAATCAAAATAAAATTAGGTAATTATTTTTTTTCAGAAACCTACGTAACTCTAGCTTTGTATTGCGTGGGCAAGATGGGCATATCATCTTCTTTCGTTGTGTTGCCCCTAATGGCTTCAGAATTATATCCGACAGTGGTCAGGGGCCTCGGCATGAGTCTCAGTTCCGTACTCGGCATGTTGGGCCCTATTTTTATACCACTCGTCAATTATTTGGTAATGTATCAAACAAAATATAATGAGGTACCTACTTCGTTAATTACAGTACGCGGCCGTTATTATGACACAACGAATTTTAGCTAAAGTTCGGCTTTATAGTCTTTGTCAAGCATACCTGTGTATGAAAGTCTGTTTATAAATCGATGTCCCATATTAACGCCTGGGTACTGTACTTACCTACTATATTATCATTTGACAAGCCCAAATTTATCTAGCACATTATTCACTTATACAGTTTCATATTTTCAGGGCTCTGACATAATGGTACTTCCATTAATTATAATGGGCGCTTTACTAGTAGCAGGAGGTATAGCAAGTTTACTGTTGCCGGAAACCCTGAATCAACATCTGCCTCAAACTTTAGAAGACGGTGAGAAAATGGGCCTCGATACCGATTTCTGTTGCAATCCACCGGTCAAAGAAACGAATTCGAAGCATGAAGGAAAAGAAATCAACTTGGAACAGCATAATTGTACCACGTGCAACGCTTTGTGTTCTTGTCAAATGGTTAGCGTATCCCTAGTAGAAAATATTGCAGCAGTTATTGAAAAAGACAGTGAAAAAGTAGATTTTATTATTGTTAAACAATAAAATTGTTGAAGTTATTTTATTGTATTAAAATACTATCCTAAACACACAAACGCACTTTCCTTTTCCATAAAAATCTTCTTTATAGTGCCGATAGCACCCATCCATCTACTAAGCATATGGATCGCCTTTCGGCATTGGACGGATCTACTAGCTATGTGCAATGGCATGCCATGTCATGTAATAATACTGTTATCAGGCAGCAACGTAGTAGTTTGAAGTTTTCTGCCACCCCAACTAAGTCCCCAACGAACTCTGCCGTCTCGCCGCAGTCTGTTTGGAAAATCATAAATGTATCCGAACGCAGAGTCATAGACATTTGACGATGACACTTATTTTCTTGTCTATGAAACTATGAAAATGATATCAGCTGTCATAAATGTCAGAATCCTAATCAATGTGCGGCTTTTGGATTATGAAATAAACATTATTTGATGAAATAAACTCTAATATATTAATTTTATAACTATGGCTTTATCGTTTTTACGTAGTAGTGTAATTGCCCGAAATGTTAAACGTCAACTTTATCAAAACAAACGCAGCGCTGGATACGTTGTCCTGTGAGTAACATTGATTTTTATTTTACAATATTATCCCTGTATAGAAGTTATCTTATGATTAATGAATGAAAATGTTTTAAAATACGGAATCTGCACATTCTGTTTCTCTATGAGAAAGTTTATATGAGTCTTATAAAAAATCTAAGTCCAAATGAAGATTTCTTTACACGCTCTTCAGTCCCCCAGTCTCTAATACTAAAGCTTTATATTTACGTAACATTTAAATCCAGAGCATGGATAGATAAGCTCATTTTATCACATAAACAAAAATAATGTCTCAAATCATGGACACAGCAGTGCTTAGTGAGTTCTTGGTTATAAGCAAGAAGTGACTGCTCAGCAGTCTATATTCCCTTGTAGACACTTATGGTGAGGTGTGATAGGCCAAGAAATTCAGATATAAATGATTCATAATGGAATACTAACTAAACTATGTATATTTTCTTTCCAGTATTCCAGAAATAGGAGAAGATGCAGAAAATACTTTACTGTCTGCTAACGGACTGCCAGAGTTCAATGACATCTCAATCGAAAAATGTATAGCAACAATCAGCAAACAAAGTCTGGAGTATGAAAATGGAGTCAGACAGGTTGAACATGCCTCAGAGAATTGTAAAAATGCTTTTGAGGAAGTGTTCAAGCCATTGGAAAAGCTAGACTCACAGCTTGAACTCACATGGGGCATGGCGAAGACACTGTACCTTGGAAACAGTTCACTTATGCCTACAAAGTCATATATTCAAATACACGAGAGAGCACACAAAGCACGCTCCTCCAAATTCAACAGCATACCTATCTTCCAAGCAGCCGCCACAGAAAAGAACCGCCTTAAAAAACTTACTGACGAAGAACAGAGATTACTTGACAAGTACATTTTAGAAGGTAAACTGAATGGCCTGGATGTGAAGGGCATCAAAAGAGAAAGATTAAATAATATCCTGTCAGGCTTGCAGAAGGAGAGGCAGATGTTCAGAGACAAAGTCAATATAGCAAATAAAGTATTCACTAACACCATAAGTGATCCCAGTGTTATGAGAGAATTTCCAGAAGGTTTACTTTACTCTATGGCAATGGGTTCTGACCCAACCAAGGGACCCTGGAAAGTAATGTTGCAACCTCATATCTATGAACCATTCATGCAGTACTGCTCTGATAGAGAGCTTCGATGGAATACTTGGCAGGCAAATGCACAAAGGTGCTCCAACTATGTCAATAAAGAAATTGAGACCGCTACAAATCTAGAGAATATTAGGAGTCTACGAAGAGAACAAGCTAACATACTGGGCTATGAGACTTATGGAGATATGAGCATGGAAACTAAAATGGCTGGCTCAGTTGAAAATGTTAACAACGTCCTTGACAGCTTGTTAGAAAGTGCTAGATCAATGCAGGATGCAGAAATTGAATTGCTACAAAGATATGCGCAGGAAAGAGGCTTTGATGTCAAATTAGAACACTGGGATATTCCTTATTGGCAAAGAAAACAGAAATGGTCACTGTATGGTTTTGATGAAGAAAAAATTCGCGAATATTTCCCTCTACCCAAAGTAATTACTAGTCTATTCAATTTGTGTAACAAATTGTTTAATATTGAGATTGTGGAGCGAATGGGTCCTCACACTTGGCATAAAGATGTCAAATTCTATGATGTGTATGACGACTCCAGCGAGGCCCCTATAGCTAACTTTTACCTAGACCCATACGCACGTCAGGACCAAAAAATACGCATTTATGATGATGCAGGGTGGCACATTGCAATCAGAAACAAATGCACATCCACTGCCACCACACCATTATCTGCATTAATATTTAATTTCCAAGCTCCATCCAATGACAAACCTTCCTTGATGTCCTTCAATGAGGTTGGTATACTGTTCCAAAGATTTGGTCACTCACTTCGTCATTTACTGACCAAAGCTAACTACTCCGAGGTAGCTGGACTCTCTAATGTAGAATGGGATGCTGCTGAGGTTTGTGGCCATGTGATGACTCATTGGCTGTATGACCCAGATACCATCAAATCAGTGAGTGGCCATTTTGAAACAGATGAGCCTCTACCAGACGAAATAGTGAAGAACCTCCAAAACATCAGAAGCCATATGTCAGGGTACAACTTGTGCAATGAACTGTACCTATCGAAACTTGACTTGGAACTGCATACCAAAAAGGCTTTCTGGAGAGATATTGTGAGGGAAATGTGGCCAAAATACCATGCATTACCTTTTGACAAGTACGATTCCCACCCCCTTTCATTTACTAAGATCTTCTCTGAGGAGTGGGGTAGTGCGTACTATTGTCGTTTGTGGTCTAAAATGATAGCTGCAGACATCTACAGTGCATTTGAAGAAGCCAGGAAAGGCGACCAAGATGTTCTTGAGGTGGGGAAGAGATATAGAGACACATTCTTGGCAGTGGGAGGCAGTTGCCACCCCAGTGAGGTGTTCAGGAGGTTCCGAGGAAGGGACCCCTCACCACATGCTCTACTTAAGAATCTTAGTCTGCCCAAAAAAGCAATGATCGAAGAGTAAAAATATGCATTCAGTTAGTAAAAGCATAAAGTTTATTATAATTTTATTCCTAATATTATAATGTTTCTGTTTTAATGTTTTATATTATTTTTCTATCGCCTTTCGTTTACTCGGAATCAGGATTCTGTTCCCAAGCCCTTTCCATGTCGTAGATATCTTTCTTGATAGTTTCATCATCGGGCAGCAGTCTGCTGGCCGCTTTCATTTCGTCTATAGCTTTGCTGAGGTACCCGACGCGAGCGAGGGCAGCTGCGCGGCGGGCGATGCACTTCGCACGACTGCGCCGGTTACTCTCACATGCTGGCTTCATGAGTTCAAGGGCCGTCGAGCAGTCGTTCAACTAAAAAACAAATAGGTTGCAAGTATACATAAAGAATATACTGAAGAAAAATACTGCTGGATAAAGCACCTTTGACGCGCACCTTGCATACACTTAACGAAATCGCGGAAATGGTGGATTTATTTATCTGTTCTCTGAACGAGTTCACAAAAAATACTTTACATGTGATAAGCTAGATTATGCTACCGATTTGGGGCAATCTGTAATGATAGTTGTGTTTGGAATCTATCTATATATATAAAAATGAATCCCTATTTCCCTTGGTCACGCCATAACTTGAGAACGACTTTACCGATATCATCCAACTTTTTTTTTTAAGTTTTCTAATACCTACTTTGTATAAGGTTCTTACGGAAAAAAAATTAAGAAAGTCGCTCAGAAAAAGTAAATTTAAGAATTACGCTAAAACTGCTGAACGGAGTTAGATGAAATTTGACACATGGGTAGACCATGATCTGGAGAAGGATATGGGCTACTTTTTATCCTGGATCGCAGACGGAGTCGCGAGCAACAGCTAGTAATAAATAAATAAAGCTTTAGTGAGCTTACCTAATGTTATGACTAGAGAATAGGGGTGAGCCGCGCACAGACTTCGGACTACTACTTAGAAATTCCAGATGGATAAACTCCAATATCACTTTGCTCGACCCGGGAATCGAACCCAGGACCTCATGCTCAGCAGTAGCGCTTGCGACCACTAGACCAACGAAGCTTAATACTTACACATTTATTAAAGTTTCCGAGTGCGAAATGCGTAGCGGATCTGTTAGCGAACAGGCTCGGCAGTTTGTCAGACAGTGTAATGCCGTGAGTGTAAGCGCTGACGGCGCCGAGGAAGTTACCGCTTTTGAAGAACTCGTCACCCTTCGCCTTACACCACTGAGGATCCTGCTCCTCCGGTCGAAGATCCTCAGACATGAAACCTACATATAAAAAAACTATTTAAAAACTGAGCTTTAATTATATCTGAAGTAAAAAACCGGCCAAGTGCGAGTCGGACTCGCCCATGAAGGGTTCCGTTACGTTACGATTTATGACGTATTAAAAAAAAACTACTCACTAGATCTCGTTCAAACCAATTTTCGGTGGAAGTTTATATGGTAATGTACATCATATATTTTTTTTAGTTTTAACATTCTCTTATTTTAGAAGTTACAGGGGGGGGGACACACATTTTACCACTTTGGAAGTGTCTCTCGCGCAAACTATTCAGTTTAGAAAAAAATGATATTAGAAACCTCAATATCATTTTTGAAGACCTATCCATAGATACCCCACATGTATGGGTTTGATGAAAAAAAAAATTTGAGTATCAGTTCTAAGTATACCCCCAAAATTTATTGTTTTTTTTTCTATTATTGTGTGAAAATCTTAATGCGGTTCACAGAATACATCTACTTACCAAGTTTCAACAGTATAGCTCTTATAGTTTCGGAAAAAAGCGGCTGTGACATACGGACGGACAGACAGACAGACAGACATGACGAATCCATAAGGGTTCCGTAGCCAAATGGCAACGGAACCCTAAAAATGATGATAAATAGTTTAGAAGCTATGAGGGAACAGATGAACTTAGGTACTTATATACCTACTGGTCAAAATCATGACCCTCCTGCTTCCCCGGGTCGGGTAACGTAAGTAAAGTGGCAATGTCCCTGATTCGTCCTGTTACTTTTTATGCTAAGCAGATATTAGAAAGTTCACTCCTCAAACTCTAAATAAAAGGCCATATACCTACACATATAGAGGTGTAGAATAATTAAATAATAAGTAGGTACAGACGCCAGCACATCAAGCTCTACTACAATCTGTCAAATTTCTATAATTGATTTTCAACTTTATCGCTGAATTGCTAAGGTTCAAGATTGATTGGAAAATTTTGACAGTTTCGGATAGCTTGACCTGCTGGCGTCTGTACAATAACAATTCTTCAGATTGGCTACAATTTGATTGTTATTCGCAAATAGTACCTACCTATCTACCCGTAGAACGAAGCTATACCTTCCTCTTGACGTAATCCGTTTCGACGCTTCTTACAACCTAACTAGGTACAGACGCCAGCACATCAAGCTACCCCAAACTGTCAAATATTCCCAATCAACCTTGATCCTTAATGCTTTAGCGATAAAGTGGAAAATCTATTAAAGAAATTTGAGACATTGTAGTAGCTTGATGTGCTGGCGACTGTACATAAAAATATCGAGGTGACATTCGGTTTTACTAAGCAGTGGTGAACTGGTGACCCAAGGTAACGGCCCCGACATATGAGTTGTAGATCGCGGGTTCGAAGATTATAGCCCATTCCCTCCGAAGAGAGGAGATCACAGCAATAGGAACATTACAGGCTAATTATGATTATGCTATGCTTATTACCTACTTATTATTTATTTCCTTACCAGTCGCTCGTCTAGCCAGTGTAATATTCTTCAGCCAAGCATTCTCCTCATCCGCAGTAGACTCTCTACTGGGCGTAGGAAATGTCCGAGGCGTGTGCTTAACCTCTAAGTTCAGGGTCTCTCTCAACCTTGGTAATACCCTCCTGGCCGTCTCCTGTTTCTTCTTCTCAACATATTCTGACTTTACTGGAGTCTTGGTTGGTTTTTTTGGAGGTTTCTGCACTCTATTGACTGCTTTTGCTTGAGTAACTTCATTTTTGCCCTTTTCTGGTTTCTTTTCATCTTCAACGCTTTTTTCATCATCAGATGAAGGAAGTTCAACTATTTCTACGCCTCTACGTTCTTGTTGTGGCGCTGGCATCTGGTTTTTTTCTTTATCATCAACTTTGCCAACTCTCCAATCTTCTAACTGGTCCATTGCCTTCTTTCTTTCCGAATCGCGTCGTGAGTCCATCAGTTCGTGCTTTTTATTATCTATCTCCATCGCCTGTTGGACAGTATACCTGTCCAGTTCACTCTTTTTTATTCTTCTATCCTCAGACTCCTGTTTCGCTTCTTCCTGAATTTTCTCAAGGACTTCTTGCCTAATTTTCATTTTCTCTTCCTTTGTTAGCTCTTTTTCCAGACATTCCCAAGCAATCTCTTCAATCTTGACTAAATCTAAAATAATTAAATCGTCTATCACTAAGCATTTGCTTTTCTTTATATTAACATCGTGTAGTAGAAAGACTTCGAACAAGAATGGACTAAAGTGCGCCTTGATGTATTTATCAGACGGAAATAGATCAACTTTTTCATGGCGGACAGGATTTAAGGGTACTCTTATATGGATTGTATTATTAGATTGTGACCAGGTAAAATCTTTTACTATAATAGGCATTTTGTTAAGAATGAATACGAGGAAAACGTTAATAGCTGTTATAGCAAGCTCTCGACGAAAACAACTCTCGTCGCTATAGCAATGGAGACAATCTTGAATTTGGCGCTCATTTCGTTCCAATGTATGCAAGAAACGCAATGAGACACACCGAACCACCAATATCTATTTTCATATATGGCAGCTCTGCTGATCATTTTACTATTGCTCCGTAAACATGACCTCGTTTACTATATAGTAGGTACTATAACCTGATTATTTTAGGTGTGTGTATATAATATTTACTCCTCTGAGTTTATTTTATTGCTGTTCTGCACTATTTTGCTAAATATACAAAGAACATCAATACAGGATGTGCCTGCGCACGTAAATATAGCACACACAAGTACATTGCTGTTATTGTTACACATTATCATCAATTAAATAATAATATGTAGGTACTAACATTGATAAGTGATAGGAAAAGTAAACAACATAGTACTAACAGGCAGAATTTAATTGTCTCAATTCAGTGTCGATTGTGACTCTATCAAGCTACCTACCGGAGAAGACAATTTTCTCTCATCATGACTTCAAAAGTGCAAACCGGTAAGTAAATTCTTATATTTTTTCTGGTATTTGCTACTTTTATGCTTTTCTTAGTTCCTGCAATAAATATTTAAATATCTTTTGCGAAGTGGAATTCGAATCCGAGAAATGTCGAAACTGGGTCATATTTGTGCTCAGGGTTTGTTTGTTTAAGATTAAACAGATAAGATAGGGGTGCACATTTTTTATTTTCGGTTCGAAAAGTAATAATTTAACTTGTCACGTCGACGCTACAACAAAAACAGCAAAAAGCGTACCCAGGTTGTAAATTATCTACCCTCTTTCCTGTTTCGGCGCGTGGCCAAAATCGGAATTAATGCCGCCATCTTGAATTTAAATACAATTTTAAGTGTCAATTTCACAAATTTTCCTACAACGCCCCCCTGTCCATGTCCTTCACAGAGTACTTTTATTTATATGATGTCCTTGTAGCACTCTAGATATCTAGCCTAGGCATTCTGCTGTATACGGAATAGGCTAGAAACCTACTGGCTACTCCCTAAATAAACCTAATGAATATAGATAATGTCCTCCATAGGTCTTTTCAATCACACGATGTATAAATTCAATTGCAGTGCTTGGAGACGTGAGCCCTTCAGCGCTAGGCCGAACCTTAACCCATGAACACTTGGGTATGAACTTCGAGCATTTCTATAGGCAACCGCCCACAGCACTGGCTGATAAATTCACCCCTGAACTGAAACTCGAAACGATTGGCTATGTGAGGCAATATCCTTACAGCTCGAGGTATAACTTGAAGCTAGATGACTACCATGCTCAACAAGCCGTCATTTACGATGTTACCGAGTACAAAACTGCTGGTGGAGGTGAGCTTTTATTTTTTGTTATTATTTAGCAAATAAAACAAGCCGTCAGGTGATGTTGAGTAGTCAACGCCGCTTATGAACATCTGCAATACCGAAGCATCGCAAACGAACATAACGAATTCGTCCCAGAACCAGCTTCACAAATTCAAATCGATGGTATCGATTCCAGCCACGTGTTGACGAAATCAGTTCAACCTACCTGATACGTTTTTTTATTTCTGGGGAAATCTTCATGGATATTCTCCATCTGGAGAGAGCGAAGGGTTACGTCGCAACTACGAGTACCTACCATGCGTCGAGGGCTCGGAAGATGCTATATATTCGCCGCACCCCCGACTGCTATAAGCCCGCCGCAAGGGGGACCAGGACCTATTATACTGACATTTCCACATAATTAGGGAAAACGAAAATTTTATCAGCCTAGGGTAATTTAGGAACAGTCACATGAAATTGCGTACTTTTATAATTTAGTTGACAAACTTTGTTTTATTGGTTACAAGCCGTATCGGAAGCGTAATCGGAAGTGAATCTCGATTCTGATACGATCAGTGTCCAATTAATTAGTTGGACGATTTAGTTGGAGAAGATGTGCGCGGGCTAGCACAAGTAGTTACACCTATTAGTATACTCTGCGATTTACTCGGCCAACTTACAATTTAATGTCTGCGGGAGCTCTTAAAGACGCCACGAAGATCATGAAGTATGTACCTACAAATTGCACAAAATCTGCCATACCAAAAGAGAGGCAGAGGCCATCCGCCATTGACCTGGTGTTCAAATATAAAAAGAGACCTCTATAGCCCCCGATAATCCAATACCAGAACAACTTGGCACTAAAAAGTGAGGAGACCCGACCACAAATAACTGGACCAGGGACGGAAGAAGAAGAATAAAGACTTTATAATTCCATCCCATATTTTATCACTTCTTCAGGTACCATTGTGGAAAACACAACAGAAGGCATAAACCGACACATATCATTCTACCAGAACGTTTCACAAACGAGCAACGTGCACATAGTGGCCGGCACAGGACATTACATTGCAGACCTGCAGAGCGGCGATACTCTGCGACAGTCCACAGAAGATGTATACAATCATATGCTGCAAGAGCTGACGAAGGGCTGCGTTAAACACCCTGATGTTAAGGCCGGATACATGGGAGAGATCGCCAGTGTATGGCCGATAAGAGGTCAGTAAATGTAATAATCTTTTTTTGGAACGAAGTTCCTTATCGCGCGTTGCGAAAGGGGGCTAGACGGAAAAAATTAAGACCAAAAGTTGGAACGACACTTTTTGCTATACCTACTTGTAAGCCGTGCGGCCTGCGCGTGTTTCTCTGTCTGTCTCTCTCTCTCTCTTATAGAAAGCAAGCCAGTTATACTTCGTTCCATCCGGGTGTCCCTTGACACCTCTCAAGTTTTTTTTTTCTGGAGTGGAAAATCCTCGTGGATGTCCGCCGCCCTGGGGCGGGCGGCGGGGTCGGTCAGACTCTTATTGATTAAAAACCACACCGGTGTTGTTTCTCACACTTACGCCGGGGGAACGTACGATTCTTCCGCCACCCCCGACTGGTGCCGAACCGTGGCACCAGTCGGGGTCACAAAAAAAAAACAATAATAGTAGTTATCTCGTCGTGTAATAGTTCCATTAAAGTTCATAGTTTCAATTAAAAGCTGGGGTGACGTCACTCCAGCTAAAACACACTAAACGGCTCACATTAACGAAGTTTTTGTGACAGCTAAATCAAGACTGGGAACTTTGATTGCAGCTATATTGGCATAGGTAGAATTATTCTATCAAATATGAGGAAGCTGGAGTTAAACCTACACACGATCGGCTGGTCTGTAAATATAACTGTTTGTTTTAGTATAAACGTTCGCCTATAAGCGTCATATATCTTAGTTAGGTAGGTACACACGGCTACACGTTAAGCTATACAAAACCAGTTTGTCTTGGCCGCACTTTGTATGATATTTTCTCACAATGAACGGTCAGCCAATACTGGTTTTGCCACGGTTTTGCATAGCTTGATGTGTAGCCGTGTGTACCAATTCCTGTGCATTGCATCAATGCTACATTGTAATACGTGTAAACTATCGTCATAATTCGGCAGAATAATTAATCGAATGACCCTGAAAAGATAGCAAAATCAGCCAATAATGTTCCCACTGCTGGGACACAGATCTCCTCTCGGTGAGAGGGAGTGGACCGTAATCCACCACGCGGGTCCAGTGCGGGTTGGTAGATGTAACAAGTCTTTAAATTGATTCTATGACATGCCGGTTTTCTCACGATGTTTTCCTTCACCGTTTTGAGAGCAGTAGATAAATCTTAGATACTCAACATGATTAGCCACTAACTCGATCCACTATCTACTTTACCGTCTTGTAATCTAGGTTGAGTTTCAACAGATTTTGAGCGTAAAGCAATCCAGGCTGCCGGGGAGTTACAACCGCAAGTCGGTTGTGGTGTGAGCTTCCATCCCCACAGAATGAAGGAGGCTCCCTTCGAGATCATCCGCCTGTACCTGGAGGCGGGGGGCTCCGCTGACAAAGTCGTCATGTCGCATTTAGACCGTGAGTAACTTTACGTCATAATAATATACTTTATTATGTACCTACCTATAATTCGAGTCATTTTAAGTTCGTTACTATAAAGTAGGACGACTATAATAATAATAATATCCCTGGACATTTCACACAGCGCCATCTAGTCCCAAGCTAAGCAACCTAATGCTTGTGTTATGGTAACAAGATGGCTGATAAACTACTTATATACATTTTTTTTTTGTAAATACATACATATCATAGATAGAAAAACACCCAGACTCAGAACAAATACATGTAGGACTTACAAATATTTGTTCTGTGCGGGAATCGAACCCGCGACACGCAGCGCAGCAGTCCGATCGCTCAGCCACTGCGCTAACCGTGTTGTCAAAACTATGATATGATAGATATAGGATGCGAGTGAGACTGTATGTAATGTGTAATTTCAAGGATTAGTATTTTTACTGACGTTTTTGACGTTCGTAAGGACGTACGCGCGTACAGGGCCCCAAGTCTGCTATTTTTATAAATTCGTCATTCCAACACGATCCCATTCCCATCCCATTGTCATTTTGCTTGCAGTTCGTAATCTGCTAAATTCTTAATGGCGATCATTGGTCGGTCAATGGTCTCGTAATAGAATTGTGCTATAATGACATTGTCGTATTGCCTTTAGTATAAAACCCGTTAGTAGAAATGATTTTCGAAAAACTAACACTACTTTATTTATGCCAGATTTCATTTATATTGTTAACTGTTACGGTTATTCACTAGCTGCTTGGCCGTGAGCCCAGAAGCCCCACCGTCAAGAACCAACCAACGCCATCTACCGGCATTGATAGCAACTAGTACAACAGCAGCCATCAGGATCGAGTGATGCAATCTATTTAACATACTCACTAGCGCCATCTATCGCCCCATAGAAACACTAACATATTATAGTCATTTTAGATATTTAATCTTGTCTTGTCTGAGCATTCACTTAACTAATTTGGAAACACTCGTGTAAATCATATGCAATTATAAAATTGTAGTTCATAACCCTGTAAGCTCCCATTATTATAGGTTTTGTTAAAAGTATGTCAATTATGTAAGTGCTTCGAATACTTTACAATAATTATAAGGGGATGGGAGTTGACTTCCTGCTGGGGACGGTACTTTTTGGCGGCGGGCGATTTTTGGGTGGTCGTGTTGGCGAACTCTTGAATGTTTGTTGTTCTGTGCTCGTTAAAATAAAAGTAATAAGTGAGTGTAGTAATCGTTTAATTAATTTCCACTTCTGAACACCCATTACAGTTCAGAAGTGGGATGGAAGAATTCCACGGCCCATATATCCGCGGCTTGGGGAGACGCTCGCCAAGCGTCGAGTCTCAAGAAAATGGCGGACGCCACGAGGAAAAAAGTCCCGATTTTTTTTCTTCGCAGTCCTATAGTCAGCCACCTGGCAATAAAAGACCAAGAATAACATACCTGGACACAGAGATCATTCCCAAATTCGATCCTGCGAAGGCAAATATAAATGTGAAAGGCTGGCTTCATAAGATAGACCAGTTAGGTGAGATCTATAACTGGGAAGAGAAGGACAGGGTTTTCGTGATGCAAACCCGGCTACGCGGCGCAGCGCGCGACTGGTACAACGACCTAGAAGATTATAGCGCCACGTGGAGCACTTGGAAAGATTGGTTATCGAAGGCGTTTCCACGCACCACCGATTTCGTCGACCGCCTTGAAGAAATGCTGGCACGCCAAAAGGGAAACGAAACCATGACCCGATACTACCACGATAAGATATCTCTAATGAAAAAGTGCGGGCTGGATGGGGAGAACGCCATGTCATGCCTCATACGTGGATTGCCGGTTGAGCTGCGTGCGAACGCGAAGGCATGCGGCTACAAGACGCCTGAGGAATTATACTATGGATTCCTTTCTTCACTTGAAAATTACGGAGAAGCGAGGGCTGAAAAGACCAGACGGCCCTCCGAACAGAAGCCAAGCAAGTCGACTTGGCAACGGGGCTCTGCGGCGGGGAACCCCGCTCCGAAGGTGTGCTACAACTGTCGGCGACCGGGGCACGAAGCGCGGGATTGCCGAGCTGCACCCGCCACACGCTGCCAGATCTGCCAGCGAGCGGGACACGCTGCCAACACCTGCTGGTATGCAGCCGGGGGAAACCCGCGTGATACGCCAGCGCCCCCTCAAAGAAATCAACAGGTACGGCATGTTTATCATGTCACCACAGAAATTATTTCAGATTTATACCAAAAACATATGTACATTAATGGTTTTGAAGCAATTGGCTATATTGATACTGGCAGTAAAGTAAATATAATCACAACAAAAGCGATAAAAAAATCGCGAGTGCGTATCGTACCATCAAATGTAGTAATGAGAGGTTTTGGAGGTTTACTTGTTAACTCTTTAGGAAAAGCGGTCTTAAACCTAGTTATAGATAATCTAAGCTTACAAACGTGTGCCGAGGTAACAAATACCAACCTCAACGATATAGATTTAATTGTGGGGCAACCCATTCTTAATCAGCCGAACGTAAACCTAATTATAACCTCTAAATCTGTGACATTAATAGCAAATAGTAATAGTGAATATGTTTGTCCTTTAACAAGTGTGCGTTTGTCTAGCCATGACTTTATATCAAAAGCCGCTTTGTTCCTGTTTGACGATGTCAAGGTTCTGCCGGGTTCGAACACAGAAGTACGCGTCTACACATCTTATGATTTAACGCCAAGTGAAATACTTGTTTCCCACCCACGATTGTATTCTATGGGTGATGAATCCTACTACATACCACAGTTAGTCTTGGAAAATACACCAATTTTACAATTACGCGTAATTAATTTAGGTGATTCTTGTTTACAATGGTCCGCGGGTCGACTAATTACTCGCGCAAATATACTTACGCAAAGCGACGTAGCTTTCGTCACTCAAAGTAGTGCCGCTAGTAGTACACAATATGATTATGTTCAGTTGAACAAGACATTTGGTTTGTCTGACCTAAATATTGGCGATATAGAAGAAAAACATTCTAAATTATTATTAGACTTACTAAATAAATATCCTGGTTGTTTTGCCGAATGTAGCAGTGAACTTGGTTGTACAGATTTAATTGAAATGCATATTTCTACCACATCAGAAACGCCTGTGTTTTGTAAGCCATATCGATTATCCTACAAAGAAAATGAAATTGTACAGGAAAAGGTGAATGACCTTTTATCCGCGGGAATAGTGCGAGAATCGAACTCTGAATATGCGAGTCCTGTAATTCTAGTTAAGAAAAAGGAAGGCGACTATCGGTTATGTATCGACTACCGCGCTCTCAACGCGCGTACTGTAAAAGACCGATTCCCTCTTCCACACATTGATGACCAGATCAATCGACTATCGGGAAAAGTATACTTTACGGTTCTAGATATGGCACAAAGTTACTACCAAGTTAAAATGGCGGAAAACTCGATTCATAGAACCGCCTTCATAACGTCGACTGGTCAGTATGAATTTTTAAAAATGCCGTTTGGTTTGGCAAATGCTCCGGCGGTTTTCTCACGGTTAATTCGAAAAGCGTTAGGGTCCCTGGATAATAAAATAGCTATGTATCTTGATGACGTCACATTACCCACTGTAACCATAGAAGAAGGTATAGAGCTATTGGAGGATGTTTTGAAACTTCTTTCTCGTGCCAACCTAAAACTAAATTTAAAAAAGTGTTCTTTTTTGAAAACCAGTGTAAATTACTTGGGTCATGAAGTTACTGAAGGGTCTATACGCCCGGGGCAAGCAAAAATTATTAGTGTTACGAATTTTAGACAGCCGCGAAACGTCCATGAGCTGCGCCAATTCATCGGCTTAGCATCGTATTTCCGTAAATTTGTAAGAGGATTCGCTGAAATTGCCCGACCTTTAACCAACTTAACAAAAAAGGACGTAGCCTGGATATGGGGTTCAGAACAAGAATATTCTTTTAATCTTTTAAAAACTACGTTGACTGAGCGACCTGTGTTGGCGATTTATGACCCGCATGCTAAAACAGAAATCCATACTGATGCCAGTAGGTTAGGGTTAGGCGGTATTTTACTTCAATATCAGAATGATGGTGATCTAAAACCTGTTGCTTACTTTAGTCGCGTTACTAGTAGGGAAGAAATGCACTATCATAGTTATGAACTAGAAACTCTCGCCGTAGTTGAATCTCTAAAACGCTTCCGTATTTACGTAACAGGTACCCCAGTTAAGATAATTACCGATTGTGCGGCATTAAGAACCACACTGACTAAAAAAGATTTAATTCCGCGTATAGCCCGATGGTGGCTAACGATCCAGGATTTCGATATTGAAATCGAATATCGCCCTGGCAACCGTATGAAACATGTTGACGCACTCAGTCGCAATCCGGTTGAAAGTGTTCCTATTCTTCGCATTGATGAAGCTGACTGGCGCCTCACGCTGCAGCTGCAAGACGATACGGTACAAAGTATTATCCGACAGATTAATGCGGGTACGGATAACCCAGATATAAATAAAAATTATATCATTCATAACGGATGTCTGTTTCGGAAAACTTTACACGGAGATCGATTCGTAATACCTAAACTGTCAAAGTGGTCATTACTACAAAAATATCATGACCAAGTTGGGCACATAGGTTTCGAAAAGTGCGAAAAAACAATAAAATCAAAGTTTTGGTTCTCTGGTATGACTCGGTTTATACGAAAATATGTAAATTCCTGCTTACACTGTGCTTATGCTAAAGGAAATTATGGGAAAGTAGAGGGCGAGCTGCATCCCATTGAGAAAGTAGCAATACCGATGCATACGTTACATGTAGATCATTTGGGCCCATTTTTGAAAACACGCCGAGGTTACTCCTACATACTGGTTATTATTGATTCTTTTACGAAATTTGTATTTGCTCGAGCCGTTAAGGGCACTGGTTCTATAGAAACTATTCAAAACTTGAAAGAAATAATATCTACGTTTGGCAATCCTCAAAGAATAATTACGGACCGAGGCGTCGCTTTCACAAGTCGATATTTTAAAGAGTTTTCCATACATAAACAATTTAAACATGTATTAAATGCAATTGCTTGTCCACGCTCGAATGGTCAGGTTGAACGAGTAAACAGAACTATTGTAAACGGCCTAAACACTACCGCCGAAAGCGAATGCACATGGGATGAAAAACTTTCGGATGTAGTCTGGGGTATAAATAACACTCCTCATACTGTTACAGGATTCTCTCCATTTAGCCTTATGTTTTCACATGACAATTCTTTATTACCAGCTTACCCTGCAAACATTGATAAGAACAGTGACCCTCAAGAGCAGTTACTTGAACGTAGACGCAGTGCTAAATCACGCATTGATAATAATATGGCAATTATGAAAGGTCGGTACGATAAGAGACATAAGAAATGTAGAAAATATTATTTAGGAGAACTGGTTTTGTGGAAAGGAGGTTTATCTCGGGACAATACCGTTGGAGTCACTAAAAAACTAGGAAGTATGTATACGGGACCGTACAAAGTCACTAAAATTGACCATACTATTGACCGATATACAATAAATAGTATTCAAGGGGTCAAAGGATATAAAAAGTTTAGCGCAGTAGTTCCTGGTGATTCACTTCGCCCTTATAAGTCATCAGTGCCAGATAGCTCTACAGATTCTGATCACGAAATAGATAGGGATGATTTAATAGATTTATTAGAGAGTTAAATTTGTCATATGTTTAAAATACATAAGTAATAGCTTTTATTCATAATACCAATTGTTTGTACCGTACCCTTACTTATTGTTATCACAACTTGTTCAAATCTCTGATGATTTCAAAGTAAATAGCTAATTAATATTGTAAATATTTGTATTATTCCACCTTCAACATTCAACCCACGTTAAGGATTCAATAACTCATTAAGTACCTACATATTAAAAATGATGCACAAACAACAGAACACAACAATTAAAAACTTTATACAAGATGTACTTGTATTTGTGTATGATAGTGTACCTACTCATTATAGAACAGAATCTAATTGATACCTAAACAGAATGTAATTACTAATCTGTGTGATACAGACAGATCTGTGTATAACTGTCCCGCTATACTGTGTGATACGGCAGATAGGTCTATGTGAATAACCTGCTACGTATACTGTGTGATACGGCAGATAGGTCTGTGTGAATAACCTGCTACGTATACTGTGTGATACGGCAGATAGGTCTGTGTGAATAACCTGCTACGTATACTGTGTGATACGGCAGATAGGTCTGTGTGAATACCCTGCTATACTGTGTGATATGGCAAATAGAGCTATGTGAATATCTATCCTGCTATACTGTGTGACATATATTATGACAGATAGGACTGTGTGAATATCTGCCCTTTTCAACTGAGTGATTCCGCAGATAAATCTGTGTGATTATTCATCCAGCTATGCTGCTGTTACATGTTATTGTTTGAATGTTATTCCGGTTATGCTTTGTGAAAGTCCAGACAAATTTAAACGCACGAAACAAATCTGTGTGAAGGCTAATGAAAACTTGTTATAGAAACTATCATAAATAATATTGCTATATATAGAATTCAGTCAGTTTCTTGAGAAAATAAAGATCTATATGATGAATTAATCAACACAAAAATGTAACTTGTAAACGAACATTTAAAAAGGTGCAGATTCCATGTTTATGTGTACCTATCAAATATACTGTGGGCTCATTCTGTTCCCAGGTACTCCCAAAAATGGATTCTGGTGCCACTGCCACCGCTGAAGGAGCCCAACGCCGTGGAGGACCACGGCAATAGCAGGATGGCCGAGTGTTAACTGTTACGGTTATTCACTAGCTGCTTGGCCGTGAGCCCAGAAGCCCCACCGTCAAGAACCAACCAACGCCATCTACCGGCATTGATAGCAACTAGTACAACAGCAGCCATCAGGATCGAGTGATGCAATCTATTTAACATACTCACTAGCGCCATCTATCGCCCCATAGAAACACTAACATATTATAGTCATTTTAGATATTTAATCTTGTCTTGTCTGAGCATTCACTTAACTAATTTGGAAACACTCGTGTAAATCATATGCAATTATAAAATTGTAGTTCATAACCCTGTAAGCTCCCATTATTATAGGTTTTGTTAAAAGTATGTCAATTATGTAAGTGCTTCGAATACTTTACAATAATTATAAGGGGATGGGAGTTGACTTCCTGCTGGGGACGGTACTTTTTGGCGGCGGGCGATTTTTGGGTGGTCGTGTTGGCGAACTCTTGAATGTTTGTTGTTCTGTGCTCGTTAAAATAAAAGTAATAAGTGAGTGTAGTAATCGTTTAATTAATTTCCACTTCTGAACACCCATTACAATATATATTTTTACGTATTATTTATTAGTGTTTTATACAAGTCAAGAGTTTTATGTAAGTCAGTCATTCATTTATCATTATGTAGGTACGAGATTACCATTCTATGCCATTTCTTTCAATGGAGTGTCAGTGGTTGACCACTGGAAAGTCATAATGACGCCATTATGTTAGTAGATTACCAAACTTGTCAAAATCAACAATTATGAAATCAATGATAGACCATTCTGACACTATTGTAATAGCAGACTTGAGGCCCTGATCAGCGCAGGCCCTGT
This sequence comes from Apamea sordens, assembly GCA_945859715.1. Lineage (NCBI taxonomy): Eukaryota > Metazoa > Arthropoda > Insecta > Lepidoptera > Noctuidae > Apamea > Apamea sordens. The sequence goes on from OX244001.1 coordinate 18,012,466, forward strand.
TCTGTGTGTGGCTGTGTTCAATTCCCAGGCCAGGAAAAGTGCTAGGTTTTCCGCATTGCGTTATTCTGTCAGGAATTTGTCAGTAGCAGCCAGGAGTCAGCGTTTGTGTCCGTTTAATGGCAATAGGATCGACACCTAAATATCTGGCGGTAGGTAACGCACCTGCTGCACCCTTCTGCTTACTCCATCGAGGAACACAGGCGTGATGCTCCTTATATTTTCAGGCACACTGGTACAAGATGACATTCTATTAGAATTTGCCGAGTTAGGCACGTACTGTCAGTTCGACTTGTTCGGCACAGAAGTGTCATATTATCAACTGGAGTTGACGACGGATATGCTGAGTGATGCGCAGAGGATACAGAAGATATCCTTGCTGGTTGACGAGAGCCGCGAGGACAAGATACTCATGTCCCACGATATACATACGAAGCATCGATTGGTGAGTTTAATTACAGAGTACTTAATACACGTCCACGGACTAATTACGGCACAAAAATAATATTGTTTGATTTACCGGATGATTTAAAGAAGTGTGACAGTATAAACATATTTAAGGCAAAACTTAAGAATCCTGTAACGTCGCTAATGCCCCAGAGGCAAATATGATATTATTATTTATTTATTATTTAGTTTTAAACACTTTGTATCTCATTTTAAGTGAACTTTTATGCAAGTTCTTATAAGAAATAAAATCTGTTTAAACCTAAATAACTAACAATGAGCTCCTTTAATTAAGTTGAGCTACAGTGAGCTTCAAACTTTATGACGGTTCCGGGGGCTTACCAACAGCTCTTATAGCAGGGCAGAAGTTTAACTGCACTACTTTTTTGTTCTTAGTCATAGAACAAAAAAGCAGTGCAGTTCAACTTCTACCCTGATAAAAGAGCTGGTAGTACCTAAGCCCCCAGAAGTGGGCTACTCGCTGCGCGTAGTCCGCGAAATTAATATTTACGTTTTTTGCAATCTGCAGGTTATAGCGTAACAAATATGACGTTACAGAATTATAATTACTAAAATCATCAAAACAACCCTATAAGGTCATATAATCCTATTGATTGATACCTATTTAATGAAATAGTCATTCAATTGCAAAAAACGTAGAATATCGCAGGTTACCTAGCGCACCCCCCTTAAGTAAGTAAAGGTATCTTGTCATCATCATGCACCCTCCTGGGATAAGGACTGTTATCCCAATCTATTTGGGGTTGACGCACATGTCCCTGCCACTCTCTATACCATGATGAAACATTATTTCTTGTTGTTTACAGACCAGCTTTGGTGGCCACGGATATGCACACATAATCAACACCGTGCTTCCAAAGATGAAGTCCAAAGGTTTCACACAACAACAAATAGACAATATTACTATCGGAAATCCTGCGCGATGGCTGGCCATTGAAAACGGGTCTTCATAATGTTAAATGTCTTTATATTCGAGCTTATTTAACCTTTTGAACGCCAAGCCACAATTTGACTGCAAATACATACAAAAAGAATAGGGATTCCAAAAGGATTTAATTGTTTATTTCGTGATAAAAGTGCAACACATTTTTTGTCACATATTTGTGTCGCTGGCGTACAGGGCACCGTGCCCTGTACGCCAGCGACAACAACAACACTAACACAACACACTAACACACTATACACACTAACACACTTTTACACTAACTACACTATACTTATACGTGACAAGCAAGCGCGTGCCGCACGCGCTTGCTTGTTACGTATAAGTATGTGACAATGGCGTTCAAAAGGTTATAAACGTTGTACCCAATGATTAGCGACTGTTTAACCATACCTTTTTGACATTTAAACGTCTCATAACTTTAAGAAACTTTTATGAATAAAACCCATTAAATTACATTTTGTTATTGTATAATTTGTAAGTTATTGCGTTTGTGGAGGCATATAGAAATATTTAAGGGACATGGACGCGCAAACTACTACCACGAATTCAGCACGGTTCTAGACCCAGCGTTGAAAATCTTCGCAGGTTATTTTTTTTTTAATCGGCTGTTTCGTACAAAAGTGAAAACTCACACAAGGTCAGCATGTATGAAACAGCAGATTTTTGGAACGAAGTTCCTTATCGCGCGTTGCGAAAGGGGGCTAGACGGAAAAAATAAGACCAAAAGTTGGAACGACACTTTTTGCTATAGGTAGTTGTAAGCCGTGCGGCGTGCGCATGTTTCTCTGTCTGTCTCTCTCTTTCTCTTTGAACTTCGTTCCATCCGGGTGTCCCTTGACACCTCTCAAGTTTTTTTTTTTAAATAACGGACGTTTAAAAAGCAGTTTTCTGTTAGCCGCGAAGGTAGGCGATTTCTACCAAAAATTAGCCGCAATTTTCTTACCGCAATACATGATTGGGTTGAGTTAAATGTTTTAATAATTAAAACACTTTGTTCAGTCGTAAAACGCTCCATAACAAATTTGCCATATCTACACAAAATAATTCATGAAACAACTGTCATATTTGCCGCCAAAACAAAATGGCGGCAAAAAAATTGTATACCTCTATAAGTTGCCCACCCTGTACTTTTAGATATGTAACATTATAAAAGTGATAATAAAACTAAAATAAATTAAAAATACGTTATTTTATTTACAAATACATTATTTTCCTTTCTGAACAAATTATATTTATAACTCTATGAGCATATATAATGTAGATGACCCTATTTCGATGAAGAATGTTCGTATTTTATACTTTATGTCATGTTGTGCCATTTTTAGAACAATCAAGAATGTCTTATCAAACAAATATCAGATGGAACAGTCGATCATTGCAAGTCATGAGTGCGTCATATGACATTTATATCGTTGGTCTAAGGTCTATAAATTATCTATACAAATAAATAAAACTGAAGATTCGGTGTGTAATGTAAAATTTCGCGGGAAGAAGATAGGAAGGTATCTAAATTGCTAACTGCATTTCAAAGCCACGCGTCAGCCATTGCAATTTAGACCTTATTAGCACTATACTTACTTATTTTAGTATAGTGACTATACTAAAATAGTTTCAGATTCTATGTTGTCTTTAATAAATAAGTCAGTGTTTAATATCACAAGTGAGCCAAAAAAAGGAAAATGTAAGAGACATTTTTATAAATAAGTTAGTCTTTATTTTGTCAGCTTGTGTCTCGCGTCTACGTTCATACGAAAGGTTAATGGACAACATCACGTGACACTTTTTTACGACATTTAGTTTAGTCTACTATACACAAAAGGCTTGTTTACCGAACTGCTTAGGTAGTCATATAAAAGTATACTATATGTCTGTATTATCTTGCTACATGAGACCGCTCATTGGCACTACATGAGAAAACGAACATGAATACTTGAATACAGGCTAACTTTAAATTCATTAGCAATTTTTTAGGGGTAAAAGTACTCATGAATTTTAAAAAGGGTTGTGTCTCACTTGCACCACAAACATTTTGCTTTTGAATGTTTTTAGTGACAGGTGGCACAACCAGACCTAAGGCACGCTTTCACCAACTTTCTATCAACCCATTATCCGCACCCTAACTGCGTAACAGACTATCAATCACAATCTGAATCATTTTGAAGGATATTGCTGATCCATTGCATCATATGATCGAAAAATTTGTCTGCTCAACAATGTAAATAACGTAATGAATGTTGATGAACAGTCAAAATGTTAGCCATTGTTACTGATAGTTTAGTACCCGATTACCCCGCTACTTTATAACAGTTAATTTGACATAAGTATGTAGTTGGCTAATTAAACGTTGGTGAAGGGCCTTACGCCTAACTTTTGGAACCAAAATCAACACAAAAATACCAAACAAATTGTCAAGCGTGCGTAAACTGCTGTAATTGGATGAAATAATTATCAACAGCCAATCACATCACTTGACTTACGTTTACAGCATTTCTGCATCTAAATGTATAGTAATAAAAACGACGCTCTTTCGCAATTTTCTTGCGTACTTCCGCCTCAAAAGGATGTTAATGAATTCAAAATCAGCCAGTACAAACTATTAACTCCTAGTCTTCTAAATCGAGGTTCTGAAGTTCTTCATCCAGGTCTTCGTCAAGGAACAGGTTCTCGTTGATAGGGACAGCTGCGGCGGCGTCGTCGGAGGGCGAGGCGTCCCTGGAGCCCTCCGGACCGTCGCCGTTGCCATTCTCCAGACCTTGGTTGAGCTGTTGCAGTCGGTCATCTGTCGCTTTGGTACCGGTGTCGTCCGCCTGAAAATAGAAATTGTTGTAGTATTATTATCTGTGCGCTTAAAAAGCCAAGCGCACATTACAGCCGCAACAGGCCACAGCGCAACGCATTCTCATACAAAAAAGTGCGGTGCAGCCCACCTGTAGTGTATGTTGGTTCATAGAAAATGTATGAAAGTAATAACGGAGGATTTTTGCAATGCGTTGCGTTGCGACGCTGCCCGCTCTTACATTGGCAACAGTTGCGAAATGTGTTTGTTTGTCCTCTTTGCACGCAGCAACGGAATGACGTGATATTTTTTCATAGAGTTAGTTAATAAGCCGAACAGCGACATGTTCTATTTTATTAAATAGGAAAAACAACAGCTAAGTACATTATGCAATATGACAAACAGAAACCAAACCATAAAGTAATAATGTAGCCCACAATGCTGTTTGGACAATACCATGAGTAAATAAAACTTTAAAGTTGCTATGAGGTAAACTGAGGTCCATTTCTCTTATATAAAAATGAAAAAAAAAAACATTTAAATTCAAGTCACTATCTCATCTCAGCGACAATAAATGTCAAAAACTTGTCAAAAATGTACGTAAATTGATTGTATTTTTGACAGATTGAGACAGATTAGAATGCGAACATTCTTAAAAATACGGGAATTACCCCGTAGGCCCTCACTTCATGCATGACAGTTACACTAATTATTATAAAAACAAAAATTGAAGTATTTCTCGGAAAATGCACGGTTCCCCTGGAAATAATAGAAAGAGTCTCACCTCAGATGCCTCCATGCCAATAAGATCGAACTGCACTTCTCTATACTCGATATTGTCTTGATCTTCATCTCCGTAGGTGGCGAGGTCGACAGCCTCGTCATCTTCATCATCCGCGTCGGCAGCGAGCGCCGGGTCGAACGAGAACATTTCTCGTCCGGACAGGCCGACGGCACGACCTGCCTTGAAGTCGGTGCGGCGCTGGTCTTCAGCCTTCGTAAGCGCTTCCTGTTGAATAAAATGGAAATAGTTTATTTGAAAATCAAAATATTTTATTTCACACGTGATTTATTATATTTTGGTGATATAGTAAAACAGTCTAGTTTAAAGAATCAAAACCTTAGCACACCGTACACCATTAACAGAACATAAATAATACAAATTTTACAAAGGGTGACACAATGGGCGGAAGAAATACTGTTTCGTCACTTAACCTAGTCTCAGTTAAATTATCAATAAGGCAACTTTTAGGTGAACATAACTGTAGGCAATTAGCGCTGTGCAACCTGAATTGCACTTTATTGTATCATAGCAAGAATCACTATTTATTTAAATGATTTTGTGGACTCAATCTTCTGTATTTGTACTATTATGTATTCCGTGCCATTACCTAAGCTAAGATAACTTAATATCTTGTAATTAACCACCGACGGACTCCATATCCCTCGCACAATGGTCCACTTACAGGACTAAGTACAGAAACCAAACATAGAATACTAATTTGCTACTGAGAATTTCCGGTATTGGTATATATATATAATAAAATCATCCACAAACCTGCTTATCCTTAATCTTCTTCTTCTTCCATGCGAGGAAGGTTTCCAGTGTGATTTTGGTCTGGTTAGGTCCAAGTGCTGCCCTCTCTCTCTCTATAAGGTCCACCAAAGAGATCTCATTCTTCTTCTCCTCCATTTTTTTCTTGTCTCTCTTGAGAACGAAGCCTGCTGGTAGCGCATGCCTATATATGCATTTACCACCAGAAGGACATTCCCAGAACCAACCGTACTTTGATCTTTCTACGGCTTCTAAGAAATGTTTGCAGATCTGTAATATTGATTAGTCAGATAATTAGAACCTTCATAATTTAATCAAATAGCTGCCATGTGGATTCTGGTTCAATATAAGCAATTCAATATAAGGCTCTGAAAGGTAAAAATAAATACAAAAAAGCTTTTTCTTTTCCCAACTACGTTGGGGTCAGCTTCCAGTCTAACAGGATGCAGCTGAATACCAGTATTTTATATCGAGCGACTGCCTATCTGACCTCCACAACCCAGATACTGGGTAATGCGATACCCGTTGGTAAGACTGGTTGTCAGAGTTTTGTACTCCTGACGACCAGTAACAACTGTCAAAAGTGTGTGAAAGACTACTGGGACCAATGGCTTAACGTGCTTTCCGAGGCACTGTGGGTTTTTGGCTAAACTGATCGATCAACCCGTGCGGCTGTTATTACTACAAGCCCCTTGAGTTTCTCACAAGTTGGGAAATATGATGATGTTTTATAATTCATGGAAAGCGACCAAGGGTATGAGAATTGATCACCACAATTTGCCAAGCTTGCTCAAAGCAGATTGATGATTTCAGATTTACATTTGTTATACATCCAGGTATGCATTTCATTGCGAGGTATTCCTTCAACAATGTCAAAGAATATTTGATAATAACTCACAATGTCAGTAGTGGGCCGTTGCTTATCACCTTCTCCATGCTTCTTCTCCACTACTTCCTTTAGCTTCTCCTCATCCCAATTGTCCATAGTGTCGTTTTCATCATCTCGCATGTCCACATAGAGGGAACGTTTTTCAGCCTGAAAAATGTTTTTTTAATAAGTGAAATTAACGTAGTCACCTAGGCTTTTCAGTCTGCCCCATTTAAAGCTAAAGCATTTGAAGAGATAATATGCTGCAACTAGGGCCCCCTAGTTGCAAGTGTCCTTTTTAGGCCCCCTGTACGCCCGTACAGGGGGCATGAAAATAGATTGAAAGTGGTTTTAGAAAGCTTGTAATAACAGAGGGATGTGAAATATTTTTTTATTATTAATTGGTAGAACATAGTGAACTATCCACTCAACATCTTGCACTGTATTAATTTAATTTTTTATTTATAGCCTTTTCTCATTGATAGATCGATGTATTAAAAAACTTTTTATATCAGTTCTAAGTCTCTTTGTTCCCTTTGGCAAAAGCCTCCTCTCACTCCTTCCAATTCTCCTATAATCCATGTCTTTCCAGTCGTCCTCACCAAGTCATCATGCCACCTTTTCAAGAGTTTCCCTTTCTTTCTCTTTTTTGGACTGTACTTATATGTACTGTCTTCAGCTATAGATATATATATATTTTTTTTATTTCATTCAAAAAGGTTGAAGAATATATACCTTTCTTTCAAGAGTCAAGTCGTGCGAGAACTTGCACCTGTCTCCTTTAGTACACTGACCGTTCTTGAAGAAAGCACACACCACAGATTTGGGGTCCGTACCTGAAAAAAACATTGTCTAATAAGAAACTAGTTTTAGGATTTTATTTTAAGATTTAAAGATATTACTTTCGTTTAGCACAGACTTAATGGCACACAATAGACATCAGAAAAATAAACAGAAAAGTGAAAAGTCTGGTGTAAGATTAAATTAGCAGGCAAGTGTGCCTCAGAGTGACCCTACCAATCCGCTACCTACCAACCCGCTCTGGCTCTGGGCACAGAGAGGACGCCTGTGTCCCAACAGTGAGGATCTGGCTGATTATGTAGACTGGAGGAATATGATTCCAGTATGACATACCTTTCTCAACCTTTTGTGTTTGCACAGGTTTGAACAGTGCTGCTAATTCCTTCTGTTCTTTCAGTTTGGCCTCTTTTTCTTTCTTCTTGTCATCCATAGGTTTGGCGGGATGGATGCCGCCACTTTTGACCTGTTTCTCAACTTGTTGGATAAACTTCTGCTGCTTGGCCCCCTTCTTGTTTTTAAGGCCGAAGGTCTTGTCCTGTTGAGGAAGAATAATTGATTAGAGTTGCCATTTTCTAGATAAGTAATAGTATGATGCAAACAGTGTTAGTATATTTAGTCGGTGCAGCAGTTCATATTGCTACTTTTCTTTAATGCTGGTGTGCCAAATGCTTGCAAAATAAATGACAATAAGGCTACTAAGATTTCTAGAATACTACTGGATAACGTATACCCTACATTACTGTAGTCACCAGTGCCAAGAGTGAAATCAAGACCGAATATTTTTCAGCCTGCGATATGAAAACGTTGATCGTGAGAAATCTTTTAAAAGTAAATCACCTCAATAACTTTATCCTTCTTCTTCGCTTCTGTCTTTTTGCTAGCACCTCCACTGCTAGCGGCGGCGCTGCTTGCCTTCTTCGGCGGCATGGTTATGTCGAGTCTCGAAACTTCAAATGAATAAACGAGTGCCAATAATCCGTTCCCTTATTCTAAACCGTGCAATATTTAAGGCTTTAAACCATTAATAATGTGTTTAACGAAAGTTAACGTGTTTTTCTGAAAAAATAAATATCTTCCACGGTGCACCAAGATGTGAATTTGTGGAAGATTATCGTTCCATATCTAGTATTGTTCACTTTTATCATAAGCTTTTCATTCTTGCTTTTCCCTGTGACTGAGTGCATATGTTATCCTTTTCTAAAGTCAAAGATCTTTATGCTGTATTAATGGAACGCTCATAGTTGTGACAGTTATTTTACAGATAATTTAGCAAATTAACTAGTGTGGCAACATCAATTCATGTACTTTTTATCGGTATGTATTACTATTTCTTTAGTAAAGTTGAAGTGAGAGGGCAATTCTCTAAATTTTCAGAACGTTCACAGCCTGCACCCTAATTGCGTAACACACGATCAATCATTCTGAATCATTTTGAAGCAAATTGCTAATCCATTGCTTCATAGCTCGAAAAAATTGTCTGCTCAACACGTAAATAACGCAATGAATGTTGTTGAACTGTCAAAATTAAACCGATTCCTTAGAAAAAGTTAGGGTGCTGCTCTGTCTCAATCTGTCAAAATATCTCTAATTTCCCTACATTTTTTATTGTTGCTGAGATGAGATTGCGACTAGATTTTAAACGTTTTTAATTACGAGAGTTGGCCTTTAGGTTAAAATCTAAAATTAAAACCTTAAAAACAATTCCATGTTTTTTCGCAAGAACTTCTGTGGTGAAATGACAACACCGAGATCGTTTGTCAAACTTTGACATATTGATGAAATTCTTTCATACTCTTTCAGAATTATAATTTTATAGTCTGTGTAAAGTGGTCAAAGTGGTTGATTGTTGGTTGAATTTTGGTCCTGCCGTGCGTAAACGTGAAATAAACACTAGCCTAAATTAGGCCATGGCGAACGATATACCGTGGAAAATTAAAGAGCGCATAGATAAATAGCCTGGGTTTAATTTTCATCAACGAAAGTCACCATGGAAATTGTCGACGTTGAAGAATGCCAGTCCGACCCTACAGCGGTCACAAGAAAGAAAAGTTTATGGGCTAAAATTAACACTAAGACAACGTACAGTTATTTATTTAACATTGTAGTATCAATACTGTTGCTCACATGCCTGGTTCTGGTGCTTTATTTTTTCAAAGAATATTTGAAGACGATTTTATACTGGGTAGACGCACAGGATCCCTGGATAATATTTTTATTGTTTATGGGTTTATTTCTGATCGTGAGTTTTCCAGTGACGATAGGTTATTTGGTGTTAATAATAACTAGTGGATATTTGTTCGGGAATTTTAGGGGTATAATGACTGTTCTGGTGAGTGCGAACTTTGGTGTGGCGGTGGCTCACTTCACCTTAAAAGCGTTGCGGAGCTACCTGCCGCTGGACCGGTTGCTCAAGAATGAGACGGCGCGGGCTCTGCTGAAAGTGATCTCGGGGCCGCAAGCCTTCAAAATTGTATTTTTCGCGAGACTGACGCCAATACCTTTTGGATTGCAGAACACAATATTTGCTGTGAGTTGTTTATTATTTGCCAATTTATCTTTAGACTTAAATTTGAATCTAAATGATACTCTTTAATTTAACTAATCCTCAAATTCACTAATGAACCAAGAAGCCAATAAAGCTGTATTGGCTGCTTGGCTTAATTACACAAGTTAATATATTAAGTACTTATCGGTTTTAATATTATTTATTTATTAACTTTATATTTTTGGTTTACAAACAATAACAATATTATCCTTGTTATTCAATAACATTTCTAGATGTCCACGCAATAGTTACTAGGCTAAGATACATTATTTCCTGTTTCCATAATTTTATTTTCCCTGTACTACAGTAGGTACTCCTACTGCTAAGTTACTGCTGGGTAAAGCCTTCCTCATAATCCCATACTCTTTCAATAGAATACTACTTGGATCAACTATGTGAAATACCTAAAAATAACTAATTTTTTTAAAATAAATTCTTCAAGCACATGTGTATCATAAAAACATCATCAAAATATAATATGACCTTCATCAGTTGACTGTGGTAGATAGGTAAGTCGATTGGTTTATTATCTTTTAGTTATAAAAAAAAACTTTCTTATCTATACCTCCTACCTATTTAAAATAGGAAGCAAGGTTCATTCATAATACCGGTGGTCATAGAGCCCTGGCCACTCTCTAGAGTCCAGACTTCCAGAGAGAGAAACTTTATTCATACTTACTTACCTATTGTGGAAAAATGCTGTTTCCTAATGTAATATCAGATGCTTGAGAAAAATTCTCATGACGTCTGAGCGTTTTTTTTTTTGCTTTTTGGTTGGCATCATAAAGGCTTCTCAGCAAAAAGTGTTTAATTGTTTTTGTTTCTCAGATAAACTTTAATCAAATGTTGCTACTTAAATGGTATGTTCTCAAAGTTTAAGTCTAGGTTCATTGTAAAGGTCAAAATAATTTATTTTTGCAATCTTTTACTGATAAAGTGTTCGACTCAAACATTTGCATTTATATAAATTTAAAAATCTACTCTTATTTAAAATAAAATAAAAAGCTATGTAAAATTTAGTTTTCAACAAACATTTGTCACTAATTACTAATTAGATTAGACAAGTACTAAACCCATACATTGTATACACTTATTATCATAGCTAAATAGTATGCACAAACTATTTTCAACTTGGGCAACAATAAAACTCTTTTAACATTTATAAATTCTTCTATGGCATAAGCATAAATACCGTGTTAGTTGTGGTTGTAAGGTAATAAAAATATTCTTATACCTCACACCCCTACTGCTTGCTTAGGGTGTAGAGGTGAAGGTCACATTGTGTCAGCATTGTTAATCCTTTATGCCTTATATTCAAGGCTGGCAATTTTATGGTAACTATAAAAAGGAGCTCAAACTAACCATAGAGCCTTGAGGCTTGTACAATATAGACGTAAGTAAATATTTAAAAGAAGAACTTGCAAGACCATGACCTTTAGGTATTCAGAAAAGTCGGATGACTAGCTTCTACCGACTTCGTTCGCGTGGAATTCGTAAGATACACAATACAATACTAAAATAACAGCCACATTCTTAGGCGTCGTCCTAATTGACAGCGATCGTACGATGACACGATGCGTTCTCGTCGTGCGATGAGTTCAAACATACAGATTTCATCAGAGTGTCCTATTTGAACCTCGCAAGTAATCGTGCGAGCACATGAAATGCTTAATAACGATCGTACGATGCGTTTGATCGTGCGACCATGTAATCAAAGCAACAGATCTCTTTTGAGTGTCCTAATTGGTTACATACGCGATGCGTCGACGCGCGAGGGGCGCGGGCCGAAAGGGGTAAGGGCCAACACCAGTGACACACAGTAGGTACACATAATAATAATAAAAAACTTACCTGATTGTTAATACCAATCTTTCTTCCACACTAATGGGTTTTTTAAAGTTGGTCACTCTATGATTACAATCGCTACGTATTCCATTGCAGATGTAGTCAAATGTTTCTTTTGACATAGACAAATAATCGTAAAAGTCTTCTTCGTTATTTCGTACATCAAAATAAAGGTTGAAAAATTCACCGCGCAGATTCCTGGATCTATAAAGTATTTTATGTTGTCTACGTTTCCTTTTTTCAATGTCATTTGCAATTTTTAAAGCAATATTGCCCGACAGCAAAAACTGTGCATCTCTATAAAGAGCCATCGTTAAAGTGGCGTAAGCGCGACGCCAGCCATCGAGCGACGGCATCGCACGATAGACATCGCGCGATCTATTAGGACACCTGTTAGGTCATCGTACGACCACTTTGATCGTGAGATGAAAAACGCATCGCGCCATCGTACGATCGCTCCCAATTAGGACGACGCCTTATAAAACTCCCCACCGCGTCGCATAAAATCGCCCGCCCGCGCTTTTACTTCGCTTAACGTTCTTTCTGTTTTTGTTTTCTGTTTGCTCGGCTCCTAAGGGTCGTAGCGTGATGTTAAATAGGCTTCCTCAAGAATTGGGCTATCAAATGCAAAAATATTTTTTCAAATCCGACTGGAAGTTCCAGAGATTAGCATGCCTCGGAAAGCACGTTAAGCCGTTGGTCCCGGCTGTCAGTCGTGGATCTTTGACAGTCGTTATGAGTCGTCAGTAGCCCGAATGTCTGACAACCAGTCTTTCTTACCAAGGGGTATCGTATTACCCAGTCACTGGGTTGTGGAGGTCAGATAGGCAGTCGCTCCATGTAAAATACTGGTATTCAGCTGCATCCGGTTAGACTGGAAGCCGACCCCAACATAGTTGGGAAAAGGCTAGGCAGATGATGATGAGTTCCAGAGATTAGCGCGTTCAAACAAAAAAAAACTGTTCAGCTTTATTATAATTATAGATATAGATGTGGCCGGCTTGCATATTTATAAGATGCATGTAATAAGTATAAGTAAACTATTTACGAAATGAACTATTTATTAAAACATGGCGATCATTACTACCTATGCAATTGTATTATTCCTCATTGCAAGCCCGATATCGTAATATTTTATAAAATTTATTCTTGCAGCATGAAGAAAGACGTTACGTTACGTATTTGAGAAAAATATATACATATTAAAAAATAGATAGATACATAGATAAAACGTTTATTCAGTGCAACAAAAGACACGATACAAGTACTTAATAAAAAAAACATCAAAAAAGGTGAATCAAAAAAAAAACTTGAGGTGTCAAGGGACACCCGGATGGAACGAAGTATAACTGGCTTGCTTTCTATAAGAGAGAGAGAGAGAGAGAAACACGCGCACGCCGCACGGCTTACAACTATAGCAAAAAGTGTCGTTCCAACTTTTGGTCTTAATTTTTTCCGTCTAGCCCCCTTTCGCAACGCGCGATAAGTAACTTCGTTCCAAAAAAAAACAGATTAAAAAGATAAATTGACCCAAAATACATTATTAATCATCATTCTCCAGCCCTTATCCCAATTATTTGGAGTCTGCGCAACATTTATCTTTTTCTTCCAAACTCTATTAGTCGTCATAACGGTACCTAGTCACCTCCTTTCTAACCATATCATCATTCACACAGTGCACGCATTATTATTGAACGCAATCGAGACCAATCACGTAAGAAAATATTATTCACATTTCGCTATAGTTATTAATTTTATGCGAAATGGAGAAACCTTCAAATACGTCACTGCGTAACTCGTATCACATACCTTCTAGTCGGCGACGTAAGTTACACATAAACGAAACGCGTTCGGTTACCGCAATTCAATCATTTCGCGGTGTGTAGACTATTTTATGCACATTTTCCTGGTAAAAATAGTCCAGTAAAGAAATGTGAGTGTTAATGGCAAAAAATTTAGCACCAGTATCAGCTGCAGTCCTCCATGACAGTTAAAAAAACTTGAGAGGTGTCAAGGGACACCCGGATGGAACGAAGTTCAAAGAGAGAGAGAGAGACAGACAGAGAAACACGCGCAAGCCGCACGGCTTACAACTACCTATAGCAAAAAGTGTCGTTCCAACTTTTGGTCTTAATTTTTTCCGTCTAGCCTCCTTTCGCAACGCGCGATAAGGAACTTCGTTCCAAAACTTCGTTCCAATAACACAATATTGCGATCACGTATCCTTCACACGTGATAAGGTGTCTTCAATATCATTGTCCTATTCCAATTTATTTGGGGGTCGAGATATCACGTCCAGGAGAGCAATGGTGGCCCAGCGGTAACGGCTGCGGGTTGTACTATTTTGTGTCATATTATTTCATCAGCACTGCTCTCAAAACGGTGAAGGAAAACACCGTGAGGAAACCGGCATGTACTAGAACCAAAAATTAGAAGACATGTGTGATATTTACCACTACCCACCCGCATGCTTACGGGCCATTCCCTCTCACAGAAAGGAGGAAACCCTCTAAGCAGATTTTGCATCACGTCAATTCGCGTTATTTCTTCCACACATGCAATAATCCGTATCTTCAACTACAATTTTTTCTGTAGTTAACTTTTTACGTTAATATTTCTGCATGTATTAATTGGAGTTTGCATCGTGGGCCGTTGACCACAAGTTGACATTCGCTTTCGAAAAAAAACCGCACCGTTATTAATGGCCCATGTTTTTCAAGAACGAAGTCCAATCGTTTAATTCCGCGCGCAATCGGAGCAGGTTTCTGACGTTTCTCTATTATCTCGAACTGCAAACAAACTGGTCTTGATTACATTAGTTTCATCGTTGTACCTACAATCAAGCTGTTTCCTTGTTAGCACTATCATTCACCCGTCATGTTCACGATTTGGCCGCGATACGTTTCATGGAAATGCAGCTATTTATAATTATGCTTCGGGTTTCATCTATTATTCTATGCTTGACTACATTCGTTGGAAACGTCATGGATACCAGTTAAACAAACTTCACAATTGATAAATGTCCACTGCTAAAGGTGGACATTTGAACAAATATTACCAAAACGTAGCAAAGGACTTTTTCATTAAAACTGTTGCTAAAATATGCTGTAGTTATTGTTGTCTGTGGTTATGTCGGGCAGAAAGATGCCATATTTTTTATATATTGTTGAATCTCCATGATCTAACCTGATAAACAGTAGTCAGTAGATCTGCGAACCCCCTTGTTGTAAATATCATGACGTGCCCTTTCACAGCATCCAACAAACAACAGCTAAACTTTGAATAGTAAATCCAACGAGAACTATTCACCCAGTTTATTCGACGATGCCAATTTATTGGGCACGCTTCCAATCTCCGGGCTGTAACTGAGATCAGAATCGCGACCCACAGATCGTGAATGATCAGCGATTCGGAAGCTTTAGCTGAACTGTTCATGCAAGAAAGGATTATTTATCAATGAGGCGTTAATACTGTATGGACAAAAACAGGGTATAAAAGGTGAACGGAGTATAAACGTATGGCATAGAAATCTCTTTTTTTTTTTCAAAAACCCGTAAGGAAAGAAACCCATCAATAAATTTTATACTATTAAGTACTTATTTGAAGTAAACTTTCATACCAAAACAAATAAATCAACAAATAATATAAAAACTTATAGGCACCCTACTCCTCGTGCGACATTCAATCCTTCAAATCCATCAGCCGGCTTCAATCAAAGGAGTGAATGTAAAATTTTTGCCATTGACTTCAACTCCGTTCACCTTTTATACCCTGTTTTTGTCCAGACGATAACAAAAGTCAGTCGGTATATAGAAAATCTATTTTAAAACCATTATTCAAACGCTGTTTACAACTGAGGACTTCTTTAAAGCGTCTTGACATTTACTGTCCGAAATAATAATTATCTAGTCTCACTCAACTTCTTCATGATAGCAATTATGATTAATACTTTAATTACCAACTTATCTTGGTTTTTTCTCGACACCTTTATCACCAGCTGCTTGGGTAGGGCGGTGATGCCTATCAAACATAATAATTATTGTAGGTAAATAAATATTCCAAATCAGCCGGTCGATTCTGTAAAAATCTCACCGTGAAAACTCAAGTGAAGTGAGTTTGATGTGAATTGTCAGTAGTGTCAATCCCTAGCATTATTTGGAATGACAGCTCACTCCACGCTCACTTCACCTAAGTTTTCACGGTGAGATGGTTACAGAATCGCACTGCAGGAGCCCGCAGTAAACAATTAAATCCAGACTGTCTATTCTGTAAAAATCGTAGCGAGAAAATTTAGCGAATATTCCTGATCATTCCCGAGTCCACACTGTGAACAAACAAAACTTGTTTTTCCCGATCGTCAACAATGTGGACGACGGGGTGTGACTGATCGGGATTATTCGAAACTTAGGTTAAGTGAGCTAGTGTCATTCCACCTGATGCGAGGGATTGACACCATTGACTGCTCACTTTACCTAAGTTGGCACGGTGAGATTTTTACAGAATAAATCACAGAGCAGAAGAGATTATACGCATAACATTGGGATTACTGTCTGGTGAAGGTAAAAATCTATAGATTTCCCTCCTGAAGAATGTATGGTTGAAAGGAGGTTTCTATATGCACAATGATTGTAACGGCATCAGTATTCACAGTGTGTTCTTATCAACAGAAAAGTTGAAGCTGCCTTGGCGAGGTGTAGACATTCCAAGTATTACTTTTTGACCTCTCACATTCTAAACTTAAACACTTTTTATCATCTCTACTTTCAAATTCAAATTAAATTCAATAATTATGTCAGATGTTATACAAAAACTGTTGATCCATGCTATGTCCCGCCAAAAGGCATACAAAATATCTAAGCTAAATATTAACAATATAAAAATAAATTCAATAGGTAAGTAGGTAGATGTCACAATTTCTTGCAATAGTTAATAATATGTCAATAAATTAAGACGGCACATAAAAAAATAGGTAATAGGTCACAATTAAATCAATTAATTTGATGGCTTAGTACGACGCCAGCACGTCATACTACCCGAAACTGTCAAATTTTCTCAATCAACCTTGAACAAACGCGATAAAGTCGAAAATCTATTAAATAAATTTGACAGATTGTAGTACTTAGCTTGATGTGCTGGCGTCTGTACTACCTACACTTAATTAGCAACGTTTCGGTCTAGGATCACAAAACAAGCCAACTAGAATCTCGTTTCGTGCTCACGCGCACACAGAAACAGATTGTTTTTACGTTCCATGCATGTCTGCATTCATTGGTTATGTTTATTTTCTCGTATATTCCTATTTTCAAACAAGTTTTTTTTTATGCAGATACCGCGCTCGATATTTACTAACCCACAAATAGCTTTCTACTTGCTATCGTAACAAACCTTTAATACTAGTTGTTACCTGGGATTTCACTTACATCCTTGAGAATCTACTACTTACATGATCCTACCCGCATAAAAATAACCGAAATGTGAATCCAGCGGGGTAGTTGCGTAACACACCATCAGTAGCAATGTGTTTCATTTTGACAGTTCAACAACATTCATTGCGTTATTTACGTTTCGCACATATGAAGCAATGGAATAGGAATATCCTTCAAAATGATTCAGATTGTGATTGAGGGCGCATTTCACCAAACTTTTATACCTAGAATAAGTCTTATCCTGAGAATAAATTTTGAATTTTTGACAGTTTTTCCATACTAGAACTGTCAGACGCCAATTTTATTCCACGATTAAAATATATCTGACTTTGGTAAAATCAGCCCTTAGTGTGTTACATAATTAGGGTTCAGGACATACTTATCTAGTCTACAGGCAGTGCGATTCTGTAACCATCTCACCGTGAAAACTTAGGTGAAGTGAGCGTGGAGTGAACTGTCATTCCAAATAATGCTAGGGATTGACACTACTGACAACTCACATCGAGCTCACTTCGCTTGAGTTTTCACGGTGAGATTTTTACAGAATCGACCGGCTGTGCGCCTTTCATCAAAATTCGTTCAGCCGCGTTCAAACGTGATCAACAAACAAACATTCAATTTTAAGGTAAACGGAACTTTGTAAGATCACTTTTTTGCCCGTCTGTCACAGATTTTTAATCGACACTTTCCACATGAACGATGGTATTACTAGGAAGACAATAATTGTTTCAGCTTATTAACATTGAACTACTCTAATTACTTTAATACAATGATCTGCTCTCAATGTGCAATGAACACGAAACTTGACAGATCATACCTAATTGAATGAAGTGATAAAAGGTCCCAGTCATTTAACTTCATTATAACAATGACAGTATGGTCCGAAATCCGTCGCTTTGATAAGCAAAGGCTGGTTAAGGTTCTACTAGGAGTTTCTTGCCCGTTCTTCTCCATAGAGATCTACATTTTGGAATGGGCAACTAGCTTCAACTTTCTGACTAACTGACCGACTATTTAATTTTGCCAATTCAAAAGTGCCTGTAAATGGTTTAATTGAAATAAATGGTTTGAGTTTGAGTTTAGCCACGATTGCTAAAGTTGATCTAATTATGAGAAACTATTGGTGGCAGTTTCATGTTGTTTTTCTCCCTTTTCACCGTCTGAGAATCTGCCTAGCCTTTGCCCTTCTCCTCCTCCTCTGCCTTAGTTCGGCTTCCTGGCCCCACCAGTTCTATACCAGGGGCTGCAGTCTCGACATTCATAGCGATCGCGAAAGTCCCAGATTGACAGTACACCTGTCAATCTGGGACTTTCGCGATCGCTATGAATGTATGGAGTGACAGGAGTTTGCGACCGAATTCGGTCGTAAAGCGATCGCTATGAATGTCGAGACTGCAGCCCCTGGAAGGAGGATTAAAGAGTTAGTTTTATGCTCAACTGTCCTAGCTTTGCCTTGCTCGACTATGTTGGGCTCGGCTTCCAGTCTAACCAGATGCATTTTTACTGAATACCAGTATTTTACATGGAGCTACTGCCTATCTGCCCTCCACAACACAGTTGGGTAACATGGTAGCCCTTGGTAAGTCTGGATGTCAGACTTTTGGGCTTCTAAGTAACTGTAACGACTGTCGAAGATAACGTGCTTTCCGAGCCACGGAAAGCACGTTAAGCCGTTGGTCTCGATATGTAAAGTAGCCACAAGCTCCTCTACTTTCACTGTCTGTGAGTGTGACTTGTAAATTGTCTCATTTTCGTTAGTGGTCACTATACAGGATACATTTTTAACTAGTACGCAAACTGTAACTATGAATTCAGCATTGGATACTAGAATTTTTCGTCGTTTCATAGAAAACTTCACTACGCGGTGAAAATGTATGGAACAACAATTTTGTTTATGCGATGAAAAATTACTGCGCTATATATAGCTAAGGGCTCTAAAATTATATGCTGAATTCACGGTGACAGTTTGCACACTGGTTAAAAATTTGCCCTGTATTTTTCTCCTCTTTTCGGACCTTAGACTCGGGAAAACTCTCAACAACAATTCTATCAATAAAGTTCAAATTTTAGATTTTATTTTTCCAATAAAATCTTAAATTCGATTTTCCCGGCAATCCGGCTTCAGTTCCCGGCGAAAAATAGCCGGTGGACGCCGCGTCGGCGTCGGTGTATTTTTGTTGCATGAAGTTAATTACATAAACAGTTCATTAACACATCACAGTGTCAAGTTTATTATTATTATTTTGGGAAGACACACTAGCAACTAATCTGCTAATGCGTGTATTAAGATTTTTCGAAACTGACTATTAAAAAAAAAAGGCCTTCAATGTGTTGAACCGAATTGTTAAAAATCCCACTTCCTACTAATATTATAAACGCGAAAGTTTGTGAGGATGGATGGATGGATGTTTATTATTCTTTCACGGAAAAACTACTTCACGGATTTTGATGAAACTTTACAGTAATATAGCTTATACATTAGAATAACACATATGCTACGTTTTATCCCGATATTCTCACGGGATCGACACTCGAACTGAACTGAAACCGCGGGGCACTGCTAGTACTTCATAAAATCTTAAAGCACTAAAAGTTTTTTAATAGCTTGTTTACAGGTTCTGTGCTGAACTAGTTTTCTGTGCTATATTGATATGTTCCATAATGCATTCTGTATGTGAAAAACATGTTTGTGCCATAACTTGCATTCGTTTCCACGTTATATCACACCATATGTATTCGCCATTCTACGACACCATCGCAGAAAATAGGTTAAAGCTCTAAATCTGTTGGCATTGAAGTAATATTATGGCTGAAAGTACACACGGCTACACGTCAAGCTGTACAAAACCAGTTTGTCTTGGCCTCGCTTTGTATGATATTTTCTCACAATGAACGGTCAGCTAATACTGGTTTTGCATAGCTTGATGTGTAGCTGTGTGTACCAATAATGTCTTGGTCACTAAATTTCCACTCGAGCCGAATTGTTTTGGTTTCGTCCTAGTACTTCTACTGCAATTTATGATCACCATAATATTCATCATCCAAACCTTTTCTAAACGTTTTGGAGTCTGCATTAACCAAAAGCGGTTCCGTAACATTGTGCTGTGATCTGAAAGCCAATTCCCGTAATTAAAAACGTTCAACGTAAGAACGAAAGGCAAAACGGAAACAGAATACCAGGAATGGCGTGTCACATCTGAGGTTTCTCGTCATTTAAAACGTTCAAAATCTAGTCGTAGTCTCATCTCCGAGACAGTCAATGTCAAAAATTTGACAAGACTATAGGGAAATTAGAGGATTTTTTGACAGCTTGATACTAAGATCAGACTGTGAACGTTCAAAATTTAGAGAACTGCCCCTCTGTTCAATAATTCATCTATGGTAGTCAATCAATTCAGCCAATTGCAGTCCATACCGTAGGTATCTCCGAAGTCACGCTACTACAAGTACTACAACCAGTTCATCGCCTGTTTCACAGATAAATCAGTTTTCTTTCACAAAGGCAGTCACTAACCCATGCTTAGGTTGCGGTCTGTTTTGCACCGGTAGCCCTAAAGCCGACCAGCGTTGTTCTAGTTGGCATCGTCAATAATATGTGTGCCGCCATCTTTGATTGCCAAAGTTCCGTTGTTCGGTAACATGGTGCAACTACGGTGAAGCTTTACGTTATGGGGACTTCTATCCCTTTTTACTCTCATAAGAAACCATTATGTCACAGATTCATAAAAATAAGTTTGATTAAGAAGAAGTTAGAGTACACCACTCATTGGATCCCAAATAGCAGGAAACGACTACACGGCTTGCCCAAAAAGAGATGGCCGGATGAGCTGGACTCCTTTTTAACGGATTGGCCCGACCGGGAAAATTGGAAAGAGTGATGGGAGGTCTTTGCCCCTTTGCAGTGGGACAACACAGGCTTACAATAAATAATAAGAGAAGATATCTTAGACGTCGTTGACACCATTTAATCACGAAGTGCATTGTCTAAGAGTTTGAGTTAATTGCTCACTTATGACTGTACATTACTATCGTACATGCCCTCAGTATGATAACATTAAGCCATTGTTCTTGGCGTGGCATCTAGGACGGTCGCGTTTCAACCACCTACTTGGCCCGTTTCGCTTTCACTGCGCGCCGCTGTGTCGGACTGGCGACATTTTCTATTACGTATGCGTTACAATCCACCGTGATCGTGGTGTTTGTATTGATTGTTATTGTGTGAATCGCCCACGCGAGGTAATCCACGAGCCAAAATTAGACGCAGTTCTTACAAGACTGGTCTGATACCCAAACTAGAGGAGCCGGTACGAACAGCGCGAATTTCTAAATTTCGCGGTTTACAGTGGCTCATAAAAGGTTCCACTGCTTGAAGAGACCTTCATAGCTAGCACTAGTTAACTAATTAAGGAATGAGGTCTTAAAACACCTGCGACGCTTCTGGAGTCATGATTATGCGGTGTAATGCCGTTACTTTCCACATCTCTTAGCCACCTGTCTTATAGCCTTGGTTTATAATTAACTTAAACGCACTTCTACTTGTACACAATACTTGTAATTCATCAGACCGTTATTGAGCGAAGTGTTTCATCATCTTGGAATATTACAAAAGTATCCTGTGACCAATGCCTCGATGCGTTAAAAGTCTAAAACGGTCATCCGTTTTTATTACAGCGTCGTCATTGTCTGGTCTCATCAATAAACAAATGGTAGCTATCGATATAGAACTTGGTCACACGTCATGTGGCTTGCCCATTAAACTTCATTATTTAGTACCTATCTGAATGGACTCCATCTTGCGCCAGAAAATAATTTGAATGACCAAAAGACAAAAGCTACCTAGCATAAAGGCTAAAATGGTTATCTCGGAAAACCTTGGTGGTGATTTTGTATTAAAAATGCCACAACTTGATCGAAGTGATGATAACTTATAAGTAGTAGGCAATCCAAGGTCAATACGCTTATCACAAAAGATTTATCATAACTTTGAAACGCAATAAAGATTTCAATATATTGAATTTTTGCTTTATTGTGCATACGAACGACACGTGTCGACTGCTGCCGTCGACACTCATCGACACTCATCGACGACTGCAATTGTCTCTGCCGTTGTCGCATGGCCGCTCTTGTATATGAGCATCACATGAGCACTTACGTCTACATACTTTTAAGATTAGGACTACCTTCATATCCAATTTAAAACATCAGTCAACAACCTATCTCCTTAACACTTAGCATTTGTGGCTACTCCTACGGCTGTAAGTGGTGTAATGTCCAAGATATCAGCTGCTTTATCTTAACTGAAACCTGTTTTTATCTGGTGCAGGGCAGTAAACTTTTGTCACCATCTTTCTTGGTCCACCGCCAAACGTATTTACATTTATTATTTCAAAACTACATAATTATAGATCTGCGCAGTCTTTTTATGTGGTCATAGCCTGTCGTGAAAATATCTGGCGCGTTTGGTGTCTTCTCCGACAAAGGACAAACATTGTTGCTGTTCAAGATTCCGTTTCAATTTATCAGTCGTTGCTTCGATTTACGGTAGGTACATAAAGGGGTCAGACACGGGTGCGTTTTTATTAATAAATTGCTTGAGAAAAAACTGCAGCGTAAGAATAATACGGCAATAATAATCTCATTTCATAACAGTGTTCTTAGCTGAATCGAAATTCGAAATATAGAGAGAGCATCTATATTTTCGGAGCTTTGCTGTAAACATTTCGACGGCCAACTCAAATATACCAGGCACCAGAGCTTCAGAGCTCATAAAACGTTTACTTTATGTCATGGAGCATTCCGTTAGCAATTTCTTTACAACGGTACAGTAATCTAAAAATATAATTTCAATATCAGATAGGAGATCGTTCGGGGACGCTCAGAATATCATCTCGTCACGTTAAATATTTATGGAACTCGTTGGGAAAATAAATTACTGTATGTTCGAGAAGTCGGACGTGTTTACAGGAATTTTTCCACGACACCGACTTTCATACGGCCGGTCAATTGGCCTACTTGGACACATACGTGCGTCCGGCGCCGTCGTCAAGGCCACCGTAGATCGGTCACCTTGTTTATCTTAACAAAAACAACCGATCAATCACGCTTTTTTAGGAATGTCTGACTGGTAATTACCGTGGCAGAAAGCATTCCTGTCCAAACGAACGCATTTCCAAATAAATAAAAACTTTGCCGAATCGCGCAATGGCGTTATTCAGACGCATAAAAAAATCAAGATTAGCATAGTAGGTTACTGGGGCTATATTGCGTGCTCCGCATGTATACTATGGTTTATTCTAAATCCGTACGTGGAAATTGTTGTTTAATTGACTAGGCGCCGAAGGTATGGCGTTAATTTCCAAAGCAATATACCTTACCTGCCTGCCGTGACTGCATGCTTAGCAAATGCTTAGCCACTATAATATAATTGTACCTACACATTTACCTTCAACCGCACACAACTTTATAATTTTGCTTGACAAATGGTTATAGGATTGACGTGTTCCAAATCTACATTGTTTAACATAAGTTTAATGTATTTGCCGCACGCAAATTGTACTGAAGATATGGACGAGATTTCGTGATGATAGTAATTTCTGGGGTCTTGTGGCTGAGTAATAGAAGCCGGGTAGCGATTGCCGCGGTTAGTCCGTGGATCATCCATCCATCCTTACATATCTAGACCCCTTTGTGCCTCGGAAATCACGTTTAGCCGTTGGTTCCGGCTGTCATTCATGGAACTTTGACAGTCGTTACGTGTCGTTAGGAAAGTCTGACAACCAGTCTACCAAGGGGTATTACCTAGTAACTAAGTTTGTGGAGGTCAGATAGGCAGTCGCTCCATGTAAAATACTGGTACCCAGCTGCATCCGGTTAGACTGGAAGCTGACCACATTATAGTTTGGAAAAGGCAAGGCAGATGATGAGTGAGTAATTTCTAAAAATTGGCATTATTTGAGAATGCATTAAATGTGAGATAGTATATAGTGCCTAGCTTTTATTTAACCTAAACTTTTAAAGCAGTTGTATGATTTCTGTTCCGACCAGATTTTAATCAGATTTTCTTCGTAGCTCACAGACAGTTCAAATCTAATTTGGTTCTTTGTGGAAATACCGTCGAGTTCACATACGAAATTTTCCTTCGACTATTGTTCTTTTTTTTGGGTGGGAAATCTTCAAATGACCTCTCCCGCTCTGGGCTGAGCGAAAGGGCGTGTTAGACTTTTACTGACTAAAACCCACCCGTGTTCTTTCAGTTGCCTATGCCACGGTATCTCTTTCGAACAACCCGCGGCCCTGGCGGACCATTGTTCTCCTTGTATGTAACTTTTAGTTTCAAATTATTATTTTTTTCTCCACTCAAGTCATTATTGTCATGTTTCTCTTGTTTCGTTTCGTTTTAGTATTGTTCGTCGAGCTCCTTAAGTTCTGAGATGAGCTACACATTTACTGACAACTGCGTGCACTGACTTGGCCAGGTCCATTCAAATCTGTGTGGTTCTTTCCTCAAAAGACCAGTTCAGATACTAATGTAACATGATCTTCACATGATTTGACCAAGATTATGTCTGGACGTTAAAAGAGGTGAACTTGAGTTTGATTCGGTGTTTCTTCTCAGAATTCTCGAATGGAAAACGCCGACCTCATCTAGTTTTTAAAAATCAACCGACTTCCAAAAACGACTACAAAGTGAAAAATAACTTTAATTTCGGAAGTCGGTGGCTTTGGGTTCGCATTTTCGTTGTTTGCCACCGACTTCCGAAAAGTTTTTTACTTACTGAAATAAAATTATTTATCATTCATTCTCCAGGTAAGCGACGTCCGAGGCTGCGGCTACCACTTGGCCACGATGCTGGGTCTACTGCCAGCGCAGCTGATCAACGTGTACCTTGGCTCCACGCTGCGGTCCATGCACGACGTTCTGCACGAGTCCCATGTCACTGGCTACATCGTGTTTGTGTGTCAGGTGAGGCCCAGTTTATATAACAAATCCCCAAAAGTGACAGCCACTTTTCTCGTCACTTTTCTTTCACTTTTCTCGTCTCGATCTTCGGAGTACTTTATCAGATGATGATGATAATGATGATGAAAATATCTGAGAGAAGATTCCGTTAAATTCAACATCCTTTTCGGGCAGAATTACGAAAGTCGGTTGAATTTGAGGCTTAAAATGAAGACCGATAAATAGGTGTACCTATACAATATAGGCATTACAAATAAGGTAATAATAATAATAATATCCCTGGACATTTCACACAGCGCCATCTAGTCCCAAGCTAAGCAACCTAATGCTTGTGTTATGGTAACAAGATGGCTGATAAACTACTTATATACATTTTTTTTTTAAATACATACATATTATAGATAGAAAAACACCCAGACTCAGAACAAATACATGTAGGACTTACAAATATAGGTATGCAAGCAATGCCTTCATTTGTTTGCGCGAGCGCATCGTCCATGACCACTAACTCGATTAGGTAGGTAGGTACAGTCACCAAAGGAGATAGGTAACCGGGGTCGTCGGATATAGTTGAAGTTTAGTAAGAAACCGATGGATGTTTACGAATGAAATTTAATTTGATAAATGAACTGTTTGTTTTCTATTAATGAAATTAAATTTTACTTTGGTGACCGTACATGTTTATGTCATTGCCTATGTTTGTACATCAATGTTATACCTCTATCCTTCCTTAAATATAGTTATACATAGATATCGTATAAATAATCAAGTCGAGCGCACACTGCTTCTGCAATGCAATTACTTATGGTGCACGCTGTAAAGTTCCAGATATTCTTTATGACGTCATAAAGTGCTGCGGTCCATTTTAAGATATATGTTGAGCTTTCGTATCGATACCGGTAGAAAGCGAAAGTTCTAGAACGTATCGAGATCTTTGCACGATGCTATTATATTTCCTGTATAGTTTGATCTTTGGTTTTTCCAAAGCGTTCGATTATTGTGTAACTTTATGGTAGCTGTACTTACTGTATTTATCTTTTATTTGGTTATACAAGAGCATTGGTTATAACGTAGACCCTTCACGTAGGAAACCTTCGAAAGTTTCCTGACATTTTACGAGGAAATGCCAGAGTATATTCCCCTTTCCAGAGGAGTAAGACTCGCACCGATGTCCTCCTTCAAGGCCGAGTATTTCCGAAAACTCACAATGTTATCTGCCGACCTAATCTGTGAAATTCTCACCGTGTAAACTTAGGTGAAGTGAGCTGTTAATATCTAGCATCAGCAGTGCGATTCTGTAACTATTTCACTGTGAAAACTTAGGTGAAGTGAGCGTGGAGTGAGCTGTCATTCCAACTAATGCTAGGGATTGACACTATTGACAGCACACTCTAAGCTCACTTCACCTAACTTTTCACGGTGAGATTTTTATAGAATCGATCAGTTGCAGTGCTATTCTGTAAAAATCTCACCGTGAAAACTAAGGTGACGTGAGCTGTCATTCCACCTGCAGTGCTATTCTGTAAAAATCTCACCATGAAAACTTAGGTGATGTGAGCTTTCAATCCACCCCATACTAGGGATTGCCCCTATTGACAGCTCTTAGATTGAAGTGAGCTTAGAGTGAGCTGTCAATAGTGTCAATCCCTAGCATTAGTTGGAATGACAGCTCACTTCATGCTCATTTAACCAAAGTTTTCACGGTGAGATATTTACAGAATAGAGCGACAGGTCGTACGTGGCATGACTGCTCCCTTTCCCTATAATATCACAGACAGATTTTTACAGAATCGACCGGCAGAACAGCCTGATTGGTCCCTCCTAAACCTTCAGGAGGTTATATTAGTCCGAGTACTCGTAACAGTAGCAGCACAACAAAAATATCAGTTCTTGTCTGAACCTTCTCTAAGAAGTACTTAGATACCCAATTAAACGCGAAAGCTAAACTATAAGCACTTGTCCTCAATTTTTATCATTTTCTAACAACTGCCCTACCTGCAAGTAGACATAAGTAAATAGATACTTAGGTGCTCTATCTACATATAGCCAGGACCTTGTCATTTTATAACATGTTCATTCTATCTAACGAGGTCTAGGTTAAAACAGCAAGGAACAACTTTACTTATTGTGTCTAACAAGTCACGCGTGCGTACACAATGCCTGTTCAAAAATAGCTATTTCGACAACATGTATAGCTTCTACTTTTGACAATGTATAGTCATGTAAATGAACGCGACTTTTGTTTGAGACTGAACCTATAGAAAACTATGTAGGTACTCTTTTATCTGTTCTGTGGTACTTTGTCTTGCGTTTTATTTTTAAATCCGACTACGTTCGACTGGTCCTAGTTTAAAATTCAGATTTTTCAACTCCAATGGCAGTGTAGATAATATATATTATATTGTAATTCAAACTTTTTATCAGAAGGTCAATTCTCGTAATTTAAAACGATCAAAATCTAGTCGCAGTCTCATCTCGGCGACAGACAAATGTCAAAAACTTGTCAAAATGTAGGGAAATTAGAAGTATTTTTTGACAGATTGAGACTGAGATCAGGTGAACGTTCTTAAAATTACGAGAAATACCCCTCTGACTTCTTGCGTGTTAGATATCTCTTGTTGGAGCTTAACTGTTAACTCATGACACACATGACAAGCTTGAAGGTCAGAGATAAAGATAAGATTAAGTATTTTTTGAAGAAAGTTTACGCATAACTAGGTAGGCGGAGACTAAATAAAAGCATCGTGCGGAATCCGACATGTCCTAGAACCAAATATCGAAGATATGTGGCATCCTCCAACCTGCACCCTAATTGGGTAACACAGTTTGAATCACAATCTGAATAATTTTGAAGGATATTGCTACATATGTTCAAAAAAATGTCTGCTCAACAAAGTAAATAACGCAATGAATGTTGTTGAACTGTCAATATGAAAGCCATTGCTACTGCTAGTGTGTTACTCTATTACCCCGCTGCATTGGGCTTGCGTGGTTATTACGGCCCGTTCTCAAAGGAGGTCTGACTCCCAAAGTCCCTAAATTGAAATCATTTTCAAGCTCGTCAATATGACACATCATTTTGTCGCCTGGGACTTTACCTAAGTTATGACGCTCCAATTCATCATTGCTATGCTATCAGTGCTGCTGTGTGATAGCAGCGGTGGCCCAGTGGTAAAGGCCGTGATTTACGAGTTGTAGGTCGTAGGTTCGAACCCAGACAGGCGCTTTAGGTACTCTCAGAACGGTGAAGTGAAACATCGTGAGGATACCGGCATCTCGTAAAACCAAAAATTCGAAGACCTGTGACATCTATCAACCCGCACTGGGCCCACGTGGTGGATTACGGCCCACTGCCTCTCAAAAAGAGGAGGCCTGTGTCCCAGCAGTGGGAACATAATTATAATATGCTGATTATGCTATCGTAAACGCAATAAGGAACTAGGGGCATATAACCAGGCCCCTCCACGTCCGCTAGTTTATTGCGTAACAAATTGATATCAAACGTTATTTTATCGCATATAACCGCAATAGAGATATCTGCCGTTTGAACTGGAGAACTAAAATACATCACTCTCCCAAGACATCAATCATCAGAGGTGGAATTAAGAAATCATGTGAGCTTTCAAAAGCCACTCCAATGAATTCTCAAAGAGGAATTCGCGATAATCAACACAGATAGGCAGCTCTAGACAGAGAGAGGTGGAAGGATAGTAGGGAGGCATTTGCCCAGCAGTGGGACATCAAAGGCTTGTATTAAAAAAATGCACTGCCATCCCAGAGATAAAGCTGAAATTACATCAGCACGCATACTCATTAAAACCGTAACATATAACGCTGCTTGGCAACCGGTATTTCCGTAACCACACCATTACAGTTGACCTTTTATATGCATAAACCGAGAACTTAGTCCTTATATAGTTAACCCCAACTCTTAGAAGTGGTAGGTGTACCTGCCGGAACAGAGGAGTTATATGTGGTTGGCCACATATAACTCCCCCCGCCCTGTTCCGATACACATCACCTTTAGAGGTGAGCCACAAAGGTCAGCGTTGAATAAATTATGACCATACTATGTTAGATGTCTAGAATTTCCACGGAAGAGTTGACTAAATAAAACACATGCATTCGTAGACGTTATTTTTGTTTGCCCTTCGTCAAATATTCCTCCAAGGTCCCGATCTTACCGTTTGATGTCGCAATAAGTAATCGCTTTTTAATTTTGTCTCTAGGAGATTGGGATTTGCTGTAGCATTATATCATGTGTCATGTCATGTAACGAAGTTGCCAATCGGCATATTATTATCATCAACCGATGTCGGAACTCTCGCTCTAAAATTACATAATAACCATGTCAACCTGTATATCTTTACTGCTTAACGTGGCATTTATGGTAACCACCACAGTAAACAGGGATAAATAATAAATTATAAGTGACAACATTTCCCATAATGGAGTATTCTCAGTGAGGAAAGGAGTTGGTTTTCTAGAACCAAAAGTTCGACGACATTTGACATCTACCAAACTGCCCTGGGGGCCTACTCCGAAGTGCAAAGTGCGAATGTTCGGATCGGACCGACACATGGCCGAACCGAATATTATTGAAAAATGCGAAAAAAGTTCGGGTCGACTCAGTTGGGTCGGGACCATAGTCAATATTCGAAAGAGTGTAGGAGTGCAGGATCGGAACCGACCGAACCAAATAGTAACTTCGTAGCAGGAAACAGCTGAACATTCGGCCGATACTACTTCGGAGTAGACCCCCTGGGCCCACGTGGTGGATTACACCCCAGTTCCTCAAAGAGAGGTCTGTGTCCCAGCTGTGGGCTAGATAGGCTGATTATACATAGCATTATAATCAGCCTATTTAGCCCACTGCAGTATTCTCACAACAATGCTTATATGCACTTTGTTTCTCAATATTCTTTATCTACTTTGTAATGCATATGTTAAATAAATGATTTAACATATCGCGTGGGACAATCCCACATTATCATGTTCTTTCGTTCCTTCATGTTCAATAAGTTGCTGGCGATAGTTAGGAAAAATATTTGTGTAAGGAAAAATATAAAAATAACTGGGAAACATTTCTGACTCACACAAACATGTTGTTCTGTTCAAAACATCATTGATATTTATAAAGTTTAGTGCATTGATAAAGATCTAGTGCGAACTTTCAACGAAGATGTGTGTACTATTTATATCACTAGGCCTCATGTCTTGAATTTGAGTCAATGTCATCAAAGGACTGACGATTTCTCGCTCCGCTCCGCTCGGTACATTCTGCTTTATTATTTTATTGTTGTTGTTGATGCATGGTTTTCCCTGTACAGTTAATGGTTACCTAATATGTACAACTACGTCAACTCTATTGGGCATTTCCATCTTTCCAATGAAGCCACCAAGAAAAGATGTAAAAGCCCAATAGGCTCGCCCCTATGACATGGAACTTACACATAACAGGGGGTCTACTCCGAAGTAGTATCAGCCGAATGTTCGGCCGTTTCCAGCTACGAAGTTACTATTTGGTTCGGTCGGTTCCGATCCTACACTCCTACACTCTTTCGTATATTGAATATGGTCCCGACCCAACTGAGCCGATCCGAACTTTTTTCGCATTTTTTAGTAATATTCGGTTCGGCCATGTGTCGGTCCGATCCGAACATTCGCACTTTGCATTTCGGAGTAACTCCTAACTCTTCAGGAAAACAGGGCGTGATATTATGGTACATCAACTTTAGAAACATCTTGCTCCTATATAATACTCCATTAGTCTTTAGGGTGATTGGAAGCCGACCCAGACTTGTGAAAAGGTTAAACGGATAACGATTAATAGTAGGCACAAAAAAGAGCATTGTGTTGTCGATAAACGTTTATCTTATCCTACGTTTGCCACTAACTGAATGTTGGTTATTAACTTCAAATACTTCTTTATGGCCAGAATTTGTCCCGAGTGACGATCCTTGGCTGAACCAAACTTTGAAAAAAAACGGTTTTCCAATATTTTGGGTCACTTTCTGTAACCGCCAAGGCGAGGCGCCAATTTCCGTAATTTTGTTCACAGTTCACAGCGCACGTCCACAGTCTGAAATCAGTCTCAATCTGTCAAAAATAGCTCTAAATTCCCTACATTTTGACAAGTTTTTGTCATTGATTGTCTCGGAGATGAGACTACGACTAGATTTTGAAGTTTTAAATGACGAGAATTGACCTTCAGATGTGATACGCCATTTCTGGTATTCTGTTTCCGTTTTCCCTTTCGTTCTTACGTGCTACAGATATGAGATAGTGGCGCCTATTCCCTTGTTCACAAACTAAACAAAATTTAAATTCGGTGCATTTTTTTCTTTCTATTTCATTAAGAAAAGGACAGAAGATAAAATATTAGTTTAGTCCTGTCAAATTAGTCAGCGCCTGATGTAAATTGACGTATTCATGTTTTTAATCACATCTAAACTGTCTATGGAGTATCTTAATTTGAAAGAGATTGAACTTAAAGAACAATGTTCAAAACGTCCCCACCCTTGTAGCACTTTAAAACCAATGTTAATCGAAGGGCTATAACCATCTGATCATTTTATTGTACGACGGCGAAATTGAAATGTGTATCCGAAAAAAGTTATATCGACATGAAGAAACCGGTATCAGTCAAAATAATAATTATGTTACAGATCACGATGCTTTTATTTTTATAATTATTACTGTGGGATGATTTCATTCGGAGTTTTCAAACAACCCTTTGGAATAAAACGAATAAAAAAAATAAAAAATATGGCGACTCCCGCACGGGAATAACTCACGGAGCAGAAAAAAGTTCAATGAAGAATTCTGCTGAATATCGTTTATGAGAAGTAACTATTGACGTATTTTTGTGAGTTTTCAAATAAAAATACCATCTTATCAATTACAAATAAAACCTCTTTGAGGTGTTTTCAGTATCTATTACAATATTGTCCCAGGCACTGGCTGGCCCAACGAAATTCTCTAAACGCCTACCAACGGAGACACCAAATGAGAAATGAAGGTCGACAAAACGAGGATCAACCTGATGAGCAAGCCGATGAACGCGCGAAAAGCGCTTCTCAACACCTTCGTGGGAGCCTTTTCATGATAGTGTCTACGCCACAGACTTCGTGGAACAAATAAGTCACAGAACTCATACCAACAATTACTTGGGCAACTACGTTGTTGCAGAAAATGTTAACAGGCAGCGGGCTGCCTTCAGGACATTGACTGTCGACTGCATAAATATGCCGTTCCCTGTATTGTCAAACCAAGATATTATTTTGTTTAGCTTGAGGACATAATTATATTGTTTAAAACTGGCAGCTTCCTATGTCAGCGAACATTTACGTGGCGGCGTCTATAACTCTATGTTATAGACGCCGCCACATAAATGTTTGGTTTGTGCAACTCCAAGCCCAATTATGAATCAATACGGTATGGACACGGAAGATTGCACTCTTCTAAGGGGTCGAATTTTATCAAGACATAGGTCAAATGCGACCCATTACACGTATTTAATACTGAATAACGCACAGGGCATAAACGCTATTCAGGCATATTACTGCTCATGTTGGACGGGTATGAGGACAGTTGGTGGCTGCGCGCATGTCGTCAGTGTCGGGTGGTACTATGGGATTGGAAGGCGTTTAGAGAATTTCGTGGGCCAGCCAGTACCTGGGACAGTATTGTAATAGATACTGAATACACCGAATAAAGGTTTTATTTGTAATTGATAAGATGGTATTTTTATTTAAAAACTCCTAAAATATACGTTAATAGTTACTTCAAAAAATGATATTCAGCAGAATTCTTCATTGAACTTTTTTTCTGCTCCGTGAGTGTAATAATTAAAAAAAGAAAAGCATCGTGATCTGTAACATAATTATTATTTTGACTGATACCGGTTTCTTCATGTCGATATAACTTTTTTCGGATACACATTTCCGTTTCGCTGTCATACAATAAAATGATAAGATGACTATGGCCCTTCGATTAACATAGGTTTTAAAGTGCTACAAGGGTGGGGACGGTGTCCATACATTTTGAACATTGTTCTTTAGTTTTGTTTGTGAACAAAGGTATCGGCGCCAATGTCAAGAATCTCGGCAAAGTCATGGCAATCTTAAGTAACAAGTTTTGCCCTGTTAACATACGTTATCGCCGGCGTAAGGCTGCGACGAACCGACAGATACACTTGAGTCTTATCGCTATAGCGATAACTATCTAACGCAAACGCCAAATTTGTTTGTGAGACCTTGAAAATGTACTTATAATGTGAACCAGGAAAAGATAGTGAAAATATTTGCATTGGTTTTGGCCATGTTGTATCCTGAAATTCCAGAATTAGCTTAAGTTCCTCATGCACATAGAAGCAAGAGGGAACTGTGTGTAAACAAGCATAGACTGAAGACTGGTAGACTGCACTATGAGAGCATCTCAACTTGAAATTCATCTGCCTTGGAGGCTTGGATTATTTACGATACCTATGTTATATTATAACGCAAGCGAAGCTGAGCAAGCACTCGTTTCTGCCATGTTACCAATGAAGTCTCATTGATCTAATTGACTACCTACCTACTTGAACTACTTCTTGTAAGTAGCCACTTACAAGAAGTAGTCAATTAGCAGAAGGTGCATTGTTAATTCGTCAACAATAATTAGTGGGACAGTAGTAACGCATTTTTGCAATGAAGTGAATATGGCTGGCTTTCACCTTGACCAGAGGATAAATATTGCCATACAACGTAGCAGTGCCGATGCCGCCAGTCTCTAATGTACAGACGCCAGCTCATTAAGCTACAACAACCTGGCAAATTTCTTTAATAGATTTTCAACGTTATCGCTTAAGCATTAGGTTCATCAAGGTCGATTGGGAATATTTGACCGTTTCGGGTAGCTTGAGGTGCTGGCGTCTGTACATTACCACTAGACAGCGATGCGGAGGAATATTCCGACGCCATATTTTAGTTTGTTAATCATTTTAGTTAGGTTAGGATAGGATAGGTTTGTTAGTTTCCCCCCCGGTGGGTTCCCGCATTGACGAGGCGGGGGGGCTCAGTAGCCGTGGCGAGCTGGGCCACGGTGAAGCTAAGAGGAACCCCAGCGGGGGCCGCTCGTCCGGGCTGTGCGGTTTAGCCCGGGACGTAGCGGCCCATGGGTGGGTTGCGGTGCCGCTTGCGCGACATCGTGACCTACCTGAGGCGGGCCGCGATGTCCCCCGTGAGGGAGACATTGCGGCTGAGGACAGAGGCCGCGGCGGGAGGGGTTCTCCCTTCCTTCCGCGGCCTTGACGGGGCCGCCACCGTGAGATGGCGGACGCGGCGGGGCCGCAGGGGAAGAGGAGTGTCGGTGTTTCGTTGCCGCTCTCCCTATCCTCTGCGGCCGTAGCTCCCCCAACGCGGGGGGGCATGCGGGGCCTGCCTCTTAGGCGGGCGTGGAGGCCAGCAGGCAACGGGTGCGGGGGCTCCGTTGCCTGTTTTGCACAGGCCTCCACCTTGTGGGACGGGAATGGCCAGGTGTTCCCGGCCATTCCCGTAGCCCCCCAACCTGGGGGGCATGCGGGGCCCGCCATACCATCTTGGCGGGCGTGCGCCGGGAGGGCCGTGGAAGTATTGATTTCCCATAGCCCTCCCATTACGGCGTTTGTACGAACACCGCTGAGTTTTAGTGGGTATACTGTCCTTTCCGACAGGGAGTCCCACATACCCCGTCTCGGTCCCCCGCGGGACGGGGATGCATAAAGCATTTCTCAGCGAGAAAAAAAAAAAAAAAAAAAGGTTTGTTAGTTTATTGAGTATTAGAAGTTTGTTCATTTAATAAATGAATGTATATATTTTAATTTTGTATAACGTACAAGTACGTTATTCAATTGATGTAAATGTTGCTATTCCCAAATATAATATGAACTTTAACTCTGTTTTTTTTACTGCCGACAAAACAATAGTATGCTGTCAAAATTACACAATAGATGGTTTTTTTTTTGCTAACCCAATGTTTACATGGCGAGTCATTTAATTACTTCTCATTAGAAAAATATATATGCCGATGGTCATAAGAGTAGGGGAAGACCAAAGAAACGATGGATGGTCTTTGTGAATGATGAAATGGTTAGAAAGGGATTGACAAGATGACGACTATTAGAGAAGCAGGAGGTAATTTTCAATAGCAGTCAAATCCATTACATTATAATAATAATAATAATAATAAATTCTTTATTTCGGACAACGTAAGATCCACTGTGTTAGTAAATTGCTTATAACTAATGTTAGTGCCATATTATATAAAACATTTACATCAATTGCCACAACATTATGCCAAATTGAGAAAAGTGAACTTTTGTATATGCCGTCATGATGTACGCTGTTGTGACGCTTTGGATGGTAAGTATTGATTACTATATGGAGTTCAGGATTATTAAACAATAACAGAAATAAAGTAAATGCTTCTATTTACAGAGAAAACAGTTTTCTCTGTAAATAGAAGCATTTTACTTTGACCACTTTTGTAAATTACCTCCTGAAGTATGGAAGCAAAAGACATGTTGCGCCGACCCCGTATAAATAGGGATAAGGGGACGGGAATGATAGAAAAATATATAGAAGTAGGTACAGACGCCAGCACATCAAGCTACTACAATCTGTCAAATTTCTTTATTAGGTTTTCAACTATTGATTGGGAAAATTTGACAGTTTCGGGTAGCTTGACCTGCTGGCGGCTGTACAGTGTAGGTAGGTGCACATATTACGTTAGGTTACTCTGCATAATAGTAGTAGCATGTTATGTTATCAGCATAGGAAGTGGCATGCAGTAATTACTCATTTTCTTTTATTGCAATATTGTGTAATACTACTCAGTACTCAGTATGATAAGAATCTATTATACCTATAAACTCAAGATAACTCTATCGATTTTCTTTTCGCAGTTATTTATTTAAACAAAACCTTTTTAGGTTCGTAAACATATTTAATACTGCATATAATCAACCTATAATGTTCCTACTGCTGGGACATAGGCCTCCTCTCTGTGAGTGGGCCATAATCCACCACCCAGGCCCAGTGCGGGTTGATAGACGTCACTCACGTCACATGTCTTCGAATTTTTGGTTTTATGACATGCCGGTTTCCTCACGATGTTTTCCTTCACCGTTTTGAGAGCAGTGGTGATGAAATAATTTACACAAAGTAAAGCGCCTGTCAGGGTTCGAACCTACGACCTACAAATTTGTAAGTTGCGGCCGTTTCCACTGGGCCATCACTGCTCACATAAAATAATGCTGCACTTAAAAATAAATAACATTATACTCACAAAGGATCTTGGATCCTGACGTCAATTCACAAAAATTAAAGATGTTAGTACACAAATGCGTCATCAACTTCACATCAATGTAATTGATCAACGTCTAATAATGTAATAGCTTGGACGATTGATGATTGAGGCTCGGAAACATGTTCAGAAGCCTTCGATCGACCTTCTTTCGATGAGCGATCGACCGTGGCTGTAAGTATGATTTTATCAGCCGGCAAACGTCTCAGCGCAATTCAGTCGATCGATATGGAATATTTATTTATAATCGGCGTATATTGTTCCCACTCCTGGGGCACAGGCTTCCTCTATTCGAGAGGCTGAGCCACGCGGGCCCAGTGTGGATTGGTAGATGTCACATGTCTTCGAATTTTTGGTTCTAGAACATCCCCCGGTCTCCTCACGGTGTATTCCTTCACCGTTTCGAGAGCATGAAATTATAATATACACAAAGTAAACCGCCTGTTTGGGTTCGAACCCACGACCTACAATTCATGAGCCGAGGCCATTACCATCTGGGCCACTACTGCTTCATAGTTGGATATTTGGCTTTTACTACTAACTTATGTTACTTTCTTACTTAGAGGGGCTCGTAGCTAAATAATTACAGCCGCATGGGTCGATCGATCAGGTTAGGCTACGCTTGCTTGGATGGGTGACTATCTTTACATAGCGAGACCCCTCCGTCCCTCGGAAGGCAAGTTAAGCTGTTGGTCCCGGCTGTGATTGTAGATCTTTTACAGTCGTTACCGGGAAAGTCTGACAACCATGTCTTAAGAGGTACAAGTATTACCCAGTCACTGAGTTGTGGAATTCAGAAAGGCAGTCGCTCCATGTAAAATACTGGTATTCGGCTGTATCTCGTAAGACTGGAAGCTGACCCCAACATAGTTACTTTAAGTTAATTCCTGCGGGTTTTGAAACTAGTGCTGCTAAGTACTTCTCCGCAGTGGATGCTCCAAGGTAGCCTGCGAAATTCAAATTTTCTTACGTTTTTTGCAATTTGTTGGTCAGTACAGTACTAAGTTGTACGTTGATTAAAATATGATTCGCGGCCGTAACAAATATGTATTTACAGAATTATAATCATTAGAATCAGTAATACAACTTGTTAAGTTAGCATAATCCTTAAATGTCAAGATTTCATGAAATAGTCATTCAGTTTTAGATTACTTGATCTTAGAGAGTTGTGTTGATGACTTTAATGGTTATAATTCACCTTAAGGAAAATTACTGACAGTCGGTCCTATCAGCCTTTTTCCTCGTCACTTTATTATGCGACCCATACGTACACGGGTTTTTCTTTATAGGTCTGACTACCACATCCTCATATGATTCAGTACAACTAAAGACCTTCGCAAAACCAATCAACTCGAAGTACTCGAATCCACTCCAATTTTCTGATCAGCGTCAACAATTCATCAACACAACGTTCACTAGTCGTTCATGTATCGTTAAAGAGTACAGCTGGTCTATTCTGTAAAATCTCACCGTGCAAACTTAGGTGGCTATCGTTCCACCTGCACGCATAGCATGACCACCATAGAAACAGGTTTTGTCGACGGAAGAATAGACAAAATGACAGATTGTAGAATGTTTTCTAAGAGAAGTAATGTTTCTATTCTTCAGTCGACAAAAGTCTAAAATGTCAAGCATGACGACAAATTTTTCTCTACTTTTGACACTTGGGGGTTGAAACATTTCTTCTCAACTGTCAAATAGTCTACATCACATTGGACATAAGCAAGAATCTATATTGATTTAAAAATTTGCTCCCCGTTGCTATGGAAAAAAAAATGTTCTTGCTCATAGAAACTTGAGTCTACGAGTCGCCCCGTGGTTGGGCAGAAGAGATGTCAAGTTGGATAGATAGGAGATAAAATGGCGAAACGTGGGTGTACTTTGGGCACTTTCATCTACTTTGGTTCGCGTTGGTTTCGAGGTGTGCGAAGGCCTTAAAATAAGGTTACCACCAGTATAATAATATTCAAGAATCTACCAAGGGGTTGCGTGCAGTTCTTACATCATACTGTTGTACAGTCAGTTGACTTACGGCGCCCTTCGCCTGAAGTTGACTTACCTTGCCTTTAATATGTATTAGCTCACCCAGTTTAGAAGGGCTGAACTGAATGCATTATTTATGAGATAAACGAGGGCGTTTTTATCTATACTTATAATAAATCTGTAGAAGTGAAAATTCTGTACATTGAAAATATCAAAAAAATAATTTACAGGGGGTGTTACTAGACCGACACCGAACCCAAAAATGTGATTAAAAAAAATTTTGTCTGTCTGTCTGTCTGTCGGTCTGTCTGTCTGTCTGTCTGTCTGTCTGTCTGTTTGTTCAGGCATCACGCAAAAACTACCGGTTCGATTACGATGAAACTTGGTATAATTATTCTTTAATATCCTGGGCACCACACTGGGTACTTTTTATCCCGGAAAAGTATATACAATAAAAAACAAACTTAATTTTGCGGTTTGATCCCTATACCCGATTACCACTGTCTGTACTGTACCAACCGCAAATACTAAGTTTGTCGTAGGTTGGGTCACCCGCAGTGGAGTTCATTTTTATTCCTTTTAGTTTTTAGAGTTTTTTAGGTTTATTTTTATGTAGGTATAGATTTTAATTTTAAAGTATAGGTAGTATATTTGATAGTGTACGTAGTGACCGTCGTAGGTTATTTTATAATACTGTTAGGTAGGATTAGTCATTCGTATAGATATTAGTTTTTAGGGATTTTGCTTATTTATTGAGTTTAGATTAGTTATCATCAGAAATAGGTTTATTTAGGTAGGTATTTAATTTTCTGTTATTGAGTTTTTTTTTTTTTTAGGTAGGTACTTAGGTAAAGATATCATATAGGTACCCTCTTAATCACCACTAATGAGACACAATTGGTTTTCTACTGTAATTAGCCACAAAGGGCCCGCGAGATAGATGGCATTCTGGGGAAGCACATACATTTTATCCTGTTAGCACGTTCCCGTGGGATAACTTCCGACATCCACGCGGGCGAAGCCGCGGGCAGAAGCTAGTTTAAAATATATGCTTGTTCTTTTCCTTTGTTGTAGCGTTGTAGCAACTGGGAAAATCAAACACCATTTGATAATGTATCTAGCTGTATAGTTTATAAGGCTGGTCTCCCAACTCCACGTCCAAGCTCGTATTTTGCGTTCGGGATACTTAAAGTATCTATTGACTAAACCGATTTTTTCTTACTAAATATGAAAAATAATACATTTCCAGATCCTGATCGGCATAACATTGATGGTGTGGGTGGTGCAGAAAGCCCGCAAGGAGCTCACGATAGCCATCATGGCGGCGGAACTGGGCCGCGAGACGATATCCACCTCCAGCAGTTCGTCCATCAGCTAGCCCACAGCCAGGGCTTCCACCGACCTGGACAGCGTCTCCGAGGGCCAATCCAGCTAGGACTGGCCTTGGACCGACGCGTGCTTCCCACACTCGTCCGAAGCCCGCGAAGAAACTTTCGTATGAACTAAAGGGTTAGTTACAACCCTGTGATATTATATTTAATCGCCATGTTACCTCCAAGAGGATTAGTTTAAAACTGTTTCACTGATATGAGGTAGATGTTGATATTTATAAGACTTTCCTTGTATTGCAATGGTTACCTACATAGGTGAGTTATAGATATGTGATGGTAACAATGAATCTCGCTCAGTAAGGATTGTGACTGACGTGTGTTGAATACTAACGTTTGACGGTTTGACACGGCTGTCAAGTCAAGCGACGTTTTTGAACAGACACGCTTCAGGAATGAGGCAAAGTTAATTTATCTCAGATCCAACAAATCCGTGTATAAATTGTAGACAGAATTAACGAGGTTACGTGCGTCCATAAAGTTAACGATTGTACTCAGATAGTGTAGCGTACGTCACCCTGACATTTAAGTGTCAAAAAATGGCGCGAATCAAGTTGTCTTGACTGAAATATTGGCGGATTGCAAAGAATAGAGAATAGACCACGTTGCTTATGAAGATGAGTCGCCTCGGAAAGTGTTTAGACTATATGAAAATATGTTAAATTGCTATTGTTAGTCTTCGACTTATAATAAGTAATACTGATTGGCAAAAAAAAAAAAATTGTTTGGCTTAGAAATGAATACCAAAAGAAAATATATTAGAGAATGTCAAAAATTTATTCGTTTAAAAACGTGTTTAAATTTTGGCAAACGAACTTTGAGCTGCGTGTGTAATGAAATGATTATTGAAATATATTTATATTAGTTATATTAAATTATTATTCGAAATAACTTGTCCAGTCTAGACTATTTATGGTTTTAGCCAATCTCATAGCGATGCACTTTATGAAAAGAAAACACAATGTTGTCTGATAACAAACTCTTGGAACAGATCCAATAATGTCAGCTTATTGTGAACAAGGTGACTTTAATTTGGGACGAATTAAAATTATCGCGAAAATAGGATTAAACAACAAACATTTTGGAATGAGAACTTACAATAGTACTGTAGGTACAATACAGGATTACACGTGCTAGAAACTTTCATAGAACTGTGGAAGTAACTGGTAGCCATTGTGCATTCACCAATCAGAAGATGTTAATAAAAAATAAACTTAATTCACTATTGTCTGTAGTTTGGTCTTGGGTACAATCGCCGTCAAACATATTAAGGAGGCTTCCTACAGCGCATGATTTTACGGGCGAGTAGGTATAGACATTTCAATAGCGAATTTTGACTGTATAGCTATCCCTATAAAGATCAAAATTGAAGTTGGGTCAGCAGTGGTTTTAAGACCCACATCATGCTATTTTGATGTTTATGTTGTTGGCATTCCAGTATAAATTCGCTTGTTAAATAGGCTGTGGAATCAGGTACCGTCTAAAGCCGGCTTTAGAGATGTTTTGTAAACAATTATAATTCTCAAAAATGCTCAATCCGCTAACTAAAAATGAATTTGCAGTATTCATTATAAGAATCGGTATATTACGTAGTATACAATGATTATAGCAGAAGCACTTGTTCCAATATTATCAATTGATAATTACTCTAATAACAAGCGTGAAGGTCGGGACAAGGTCTGTTCACGACGGAACCAAATAGCCTAAGTGAGTTGCACATTTAATTATGTACTCTACGGTGTCTATATAGAGTCCTTTTTAACGTAAAACGCTAGCTGAACAGATAAATGGAGATACCTCATTCCGTTATGACCACGGGATGTCACACACGTATATTTCGGATATTATTCATGTGATGGCAATAACACTGCACTGATAAGCCTATATAATATAGATCGTTGTTTATTTATACTCAAACTCGATCGAAAAATACATACAAAACTCATAAGCATAACTCATCATCGCGAATCGATGGTAAGTCAAATAAATTGGGATAAGGGCAGGACCTTATCCCAATTTATTTGACTTACCCTCGATTCGCACGAATTTACTCGCCCAAAACGTGCGAATCGTCCCTTTTAATAATTTTTTTTTTCTTTATTATACCTATTAGTTCTATTCATCTACCAACCCGCACTGGTCCCGCGTTGTGGATTACGGCCTTCCTTCACCGTTTTGAGACATTCAATCTAGATGATACTCAATGGAATTAGATATCTCCGTTAGTCTTTTTCTACTCTAAAATACTTTAAGGAAAACCAATTAATGTATGAAGTGTACATAGCCGGTAGATTTTCCAGTTACACCAGACGATTTATTTTTCAACGATTTTTTCAGCAAATAATAATACTTTTCGGAATTTATATTGGTAAGTAGTTTAGTGTTAAAGTTGTTGCCAAATTTTATCGCAGGCAAACGAGTTCTTCGAGGAGCGATCTTATGTGTTTTAACACTTTCATTATCCACAAAGTAAACAATCAACCTGAATCATATGTG
Organism: Apamea sordens; assembly: GCA_945859715.1. NCBI lineage: Eukaryota > Metazoa > Arthropoda > Insecta > Lepidoptera > Noctuidae > Apamea > Apamea sordens. Next base: position 18,054,845 of record OX244001.1, read on the forward strand.
ATTCATGGGACACGGAATGGGTTAGTGTTAACAGTATATTTGTAGGTACAGACGCCAGCAGGTCAAGCTACCCGAAAGTGTCAAATTTTCCCATTCAACCTTGAACCTTAATGCTTTAGCGATACAGTTGAAAATCTATTAAAGAAATTTGACAGATTGTAGTAGCTTGATGTGCTGGCTTCTGTACCTATATCATGTTTAGTTTTTTATGACTAGCGTATGCCCACCACTGCGTCTGCGTAAAATTTGTTATTCCCATACCCACCCGTCGCATCACATCGCCGCGCCGCGCCGGCCCGCGCTCGTATTTATTTTTCTTTTAGCATTTTTTCTGACTTTTTCCTCTTTGCTTTTGGTTGTAAAACCCAATAACACTGTCCGACCCAGGACTTCATGTGCAGCAGTAGCGCTTGTGATAACTATACCAACGACGCTCAGTTGTTTTTATTTAACCAGGGAAAATGCATTAACACGCTTACCTAGTTAGGTACCGTGCTATTTAGCCGATCTCCTTCGTGGATCTAATAGCGTGACTTGCGTGCTCCGACCACTAACAATATAACAATTTGCATTATTTCACTTCATAATATCCCTTTTAAGTGTACACGAATAAACTTAATACATCTTTCTACAGTCAATTCGTGGACTCATTTAGTAAAATTTTGTATAAAAAGTTTTAACAATGACATTTTATTTCGGGGTCTGATAAGTCAACAAATAAAAACGTTAAACTCTTTTGTTTGTGACAGTACGCATTTTACACGAATACCTATTTTTATTACAGTTCATTTGTGGACTATACTGATAATAAAGCTGAACAGTTTGTTGGTTTGAACGCGCTAATATCTGGAACTACCAGTCGCATTTGAAAAATTCGTTTTGCATTTGTTAGCCCAATTCTCGAGGAAGGCTATAGGCTACTTTAAATCACGCTGGGACCCTTACGTAACGATCAAAAACAAAAAAAAGTCAGGAACGACGTTGAGCAAAAATGAGGTAATAGCCTGGGCAGGCGATGCAATGCGACGAGATGGGTGGGGGCAACAAGAAATTTCACGCGGACGAAGTCGCGGACAGAAGCTAGTTTTATATAAAAAAAAAGATATAATAATAATATATAATACCAGTTTATTTTTGTGTCAGATAACTGATGAGTCAACATATGGAAACATAAACTCTTTTGCTTGCGACAGTACGCATTATTTTGATGCCAATGCAATGTATTAGTAAAAAGTATTTGGCATTTTATTCTTATGAAGACGAGACTAAAATATCGTCGCGAACATGTTGATGTAAATTATTAAAGGATTTAAAGTATTAGTGTACGTATTGTTATAAACATGTTTGGTACATCGTCGGTAGCGTGGCTATTTAATATTATAAATACCTATACTCCATTTGTTATAACATTAGACTAATAATGGTTATAACGTTTTCGTTATTTCGATATAAATGTATTATAAGCTCCGTGATTTCACGATAAATACAAAGCAATGTAGTCTATTTACCATTTTACATTAAAAAAATAACTGTTAAATTGCAGTAATTTCAATGATATTACGCAATAACTGTCATTAGTGGAGTTTCTTGCCCGATCTTCTCCATAGGTACCAGTACCACCTACTTCGCTTTGGAATGGGCAACTAGCTTCATCCTTCTGACTGACCGACCCCTTGACAATTCAAAATTGCCTGTATTTGGCTTATCCTAACTAATATTATAAATGCGAAAGTAACTTTGTTTGTTTGTTACGCTTTCACGCAACATCGGCTGAACGGATTTGGATGAAATTTCGCACATGAGTAGACTATGACCTGGAGAAGGACATAGGCTACTTTTCATCCTGGATCACAGACGATGTCGCGGGCAACAGCTAGTTTGAAGTAAATGCTTTGAGTTTGAGTTTTTGAGATTATTTGGCCGTTATTTGTCTAATGCTATAATAGAGTATATTATACCCTATTGTATAGTTTCTACGTTTAACGTCTAGCCACCACCAATATTTTAACCATAATATACTTTGTTTCCTGAAAGACGTTCTTTTTACTCTAAGAACTTTTAGGAACTCTAAAGAAATACTTATGATTATGAATGGGTTGCTTGTGTTTAATGAAACTAATCGAAATTTTATTTGCAATAGTCAAATGAGATAATGATCTCGAAAGGGGACTGGGCGGAAGGCATATGGCCTTATGGCGATACGGTATGGTATTTTCGTTGGGATACCTTACAATGAGTGTATCAATATCCTGAACGAAGCCGAGAGTGCCGAGAGTCACTGATTCTTTCCATTATAATGAGCATTTTTTTATGTTTGTCTGGGTACGGAGATATAGTAAGGACAACGCTTTTTTGACGTTTTTCTACGAAAACGTGCTTTAAATGTTAGAAATTAACTTAAAATACTCCTACGATCCCTGTACGCTTATGTAACGTAATGTCTTGCGTTTGTTACATTGTATACCTAACTACCTATCTACCACTTTCACACCACGAATAAAAATCTGTTCCCAGCAATAGTCTTTTCACAAAATTACTTAGTTTCACGTGCAAAGTGCGTAAATGACGGCTTTGTGTCTGGTCTTTTTACACCCTGTAAGACATTTATCTACGGTTATAAAAAAAATCGTTATTCGATACATTTTGAACACTTTTCTATGAAACAGTACTTTTTTTATATAACTGACGAACAATTTTTTTTTTATATATAACTGTCGAAATATTATGCTGAATTCATTGGTTACAGTTTGCGCACTGGTTAAAACAAAATCGTGTATGAGGTTTCCCTACAGAAATACCATAACTATATTGCTATTGGTCCATAGACTACTTTACATTACCCAGTGTCCTTTTAGTGTTGTTTTAGAACTTATTTGTTTGTAAATCTTCTTTTTGACTACATTGTGTCTTGTGATATTTTTTTGTGTTCACTCTTTTTGTAACTAAATCAAGTCAAACGTATAATGATTAAATCTTCTATACATGTAAAGTGCATTACTTTTCAATACAAAACTGTATCGCAATAATTGCTATATACATGGTTAAATTAAATTAGCTAGCGAAACTGTGCAGACGTGACGCGTGATGTGTATCGATATCTAAACACAAAATCTGTTTTCTTTAGTTTTGTCGTGTTGAGATATTGACCCATAACTTCCGTCGAGTTTCGCTAGCTGATTTCATTTGACCCTGTATTTCAACATAAAAGTCGAGTAATATTAAAATATTATGTATTTTGTACAAAAATAATCCATTATAAATTATTCTTCCTAGATAACCTAAAGACTGATTTTTGTTTCAATTTTCTTTTTCTACTCTACTACCTATTCGAGTTTGGCAAAGAATATTATAATTTGTAGATTTAAATTTTGTATTTTTTTTTTGGGCGAAATTCTCTACTGTTAGCTCAATGCGAAGCCAATCCTATTTCAATTTGTAACTATATTTCTTTGTATGCAGCTGAATACCAGTATTTTACATGGAGCGACTACCTATATGACCTCCACAGACCAGTTACTGGGTAATACGAAACCCCTTACCCTTGGTAAGTCTTACCAAGTCTAAGTCCAAATCTTTTAGTCTTGTTTGTGGAGGTCAGATAGGCAGTCGCTCCATGTAAGATATTGGTATTCAGGTACATCCGGTTAGACTGGAAGCTGACCCCTACATAGTTGGGAAAAGGCTAGGCAGATGATGATTTCTTTCTATCACTCTCATTGTAGGCTGTAGTAATAGAATCAGTAACCCTTGTGTAAATCAACTATCTATGTTAAAAGAATCCATTTCTTGTACCCTGATGAAGATGGTAAAAAAAAATATTTTTATTTAGTTTAATTTTTTTTTTTTAACATTTTTTTTTATATTAATTTTAACTCTCCTAACATCGAACAGTGCCATTTATTTATTTGAATAAAAAAAGCTTGTAAAAAAAATACTTACATTTCAAATTTATTCGAGGAATAATTTTGAAATTTTGACAATTATTTCATACAAAAACGGTTAAACGTCAATTTTATTATTCGATTCTTGCACTAAGGGACTATCGGTGTTTGTACACGACGCAACGCAATCACGATAAAGGTATTTGAATACCTAATATTCTATTTTATAAAGTTAATAAATACAATATTAGGTACCTATGCAATTTATACCTGCTTAGGTATGTACGCAGGTCCCTGAAATTGGCATGTCTACAAGCATTAGATGCTATCCGAAAATTTGGAGCACTGTACAGATTCTATACTCTACCTTTATAAAAGTTCTGCAAAGTATTTATTCTAAATTATTTTTGTGTTAACTCATACAGTCATACTTTTAATTCATTCGTTGTTTGTTAATAATGACTTGTGCCAAATTATTTTAATATTTATTTTGGCTAATATTATTTTTTGTAATTTCACTTATTGTAGTTACTTGGGTCTTAGCCAAAATATTTCAAGGATTCCATTAAATAATTTATAGTGGATGGAAGACATGTAAAAAAATTGTTAATCGAGCTGGTTAGCTTGATTTATATTTTCAATATCCCTTAGTGTTAGATTTCCCTATTTATTGTATCTATACTAAAGGGCTTTGAAGGTCCTTGGCATAACTACCTGTCCGCCTTTTTTTTCAAAATAGTGGCCAGGGATCATTTGCAGCTGCTATTTCGAAAAAAAATCAAAATGGCGTGACAGTAGGTATGCCAGACTCCATATAAAAATCTTCAATCCCCTTTAAAATTCGGTTAGATCGAAATTAACTAATTTCACTATTCTCAGTCATAAAATAAAGCTAGTTACTCAACATCGATTTCGGTCTAACCCTATAGAACTAATAACTTCTTCAAACATTTTATACTTTATTAAATCTTTTTAAAGGTGTGATGCTTGATACCTATGCTCAGAATCTTTGAAATTATTTCACTATTTTTATAACAAAAATCTTAATACTTATTATAGTGTAAAAATAATGCATTTATTGTTAACGAATTTATTTTGTGTTATTTTATTAATAAATCCCACTGTTATTATTTTTAATACTTGTTGTAAAGTACGTCTACGTAGTGAATCACTTCGATATTGTACAATATGAAATGGTTAATAATAAAAAGGAGCCTTATACTAGATGTAATAAAACATTCTCTTTATTCTGTGGTTTTATTTGAGGTTTTTTTTATTAGCCATTATTGTCCCACTGCTGGGCAACCTCCCTACTCTTTTTCCAACTTTCTCCAGAGCTGCCAAGGACCAATGTTTATTAAAGACTAGTCCAGCTCATACCGCCATCCCATCGTCTGAATCGGCCGCGATGTCGACTGGGTTGTAAGGCTGAGGTATGCTCGTTGCAAATCACGGCCGCGCCTCATTAGCGTTTATTAACATGCATTTATTATACGCCTGCATTCTCCGAAGGGTTAGGCACAGAGCTGCACCCATAAGTAATAGTACAGCCACATTTCACCAGTTATGTGTAACAGGGGCGTGACGTTTTCTATCAACCGCACAAATCAAGACTGTGCTGCTAATGAGAAATTCCAGATAAAAACACCGGCCCGAAAATCTAACCCTTAATGCTCAGCAAGACCGCTCGCGACCATCAGACCCACGAGGCAATTAGCATTAGGGGTGGTTAGGAAACATTTGTAAAATTATTGTCGCAAAAATTGGATTCAGAAAACAAAATTGCTACATTAGTTCAGATTTCGGCCACGCGCCAAAAGAACCTTGTAGCGATGTTTATGAAAAATCAAAGTAGGCTGGTTTCGGTTAAAACTGGGGCTTATTTCAATCAGGAATAATGAATAGAGTGGGTACATATACTAATTTGAACTCGCTTTATTCATTGCATCAAAAAAATACGCAATTTGTATTTTTCTTTGCCAAGGCGACAAAAAAGTCTAGAAATCAAGTACTAACTACCAATCAGAGTCCGTTTCACAAAAGAAGTCTCGCAGAAGGTTACATGCTCTGTGTCTCGCAGACGCGGCGCTACATGCGATGCGACGGTATCATAAATCTTTATATATTTATTTACCTAAACATTATATTACAGGCACATCTTAAATAGAGAAAGGTGTGTGAGTTGTTGTAGGAATGTTGTTAAAACTATATAATAATAATTAGTTTCACTTATTGCCGCGTTCCACTTTTCGTGCGACGACGGACACTACATACTACTATACTAAGGCGCAATTTTTTAGTCTAGCAAGCCAAGTAAATCATTCGAGTGATTTCTGAACGGAAAATAATAATATCATCGTTTCTGATCGTGTTCACTAACTGTCATTTTTCATTATCATGGCGGAGGACGAGGATGGTGTTTCGAATAAGAATTCGCCTCAAAATACGAATAACGGAGGACCCTTGCAGGAAAACGAACAAAATGCAGCGAAACCAGACTTAGGTATCGAAGAAGCAAAGTACAATAGTAATGAAAATGGTGACGCATCGCTTACGGAGGCGAAAAGTTCTTCTTCCAGTGAGTTTACGAAGTTGTTTTTTGTCCTAAATATAAAGGCATTCCTCGTCGACTGTTCGTTTTTCTTGCAGAGTCTACGGGGGCGACGCGGAAAGATGAGAACCCGTTTTCGTTTCGGCATTTTTTGAAGCGGGATCTCTCGTTGCCGGGTAACTCGACGTACGAAAACACAGGCGCTCGTCCGAAAGTGTACGCGAACACCGTACAGCACTCGCCGACCAAGATAGACGTTCACGCGGACTCGAGGCGGGACAAGCCCCGCTCGAGCGACTCCCAAGCCAAAGAGAAGACTAGCGACGGCAGCAGCCATCGTATAAGTGACAACACATCCTCAAGTAGTTCCGTAGAAATACCTTTTAGTGTAGTGGATAACTCTGATTCTAAGCATAACTTTTACACGGACAATAATGACGTGCCCTTTTATCACAGACCAAATTTGGCTTCGGAGCCTCTAGGAATGCCCTCGTTGCCAGATTTTGTGCAAGACCACATATTAGTGGAGCAGGCATATTTGAACTTTAATGGTCCAATATCTGTTGATTTGGATAACCTACCGGACTTTACATTTAATACTAGTTTCAATGCGGGATCCTCATCCTCTTTGGGTAGGAGGAATAACAGCAATTATGGTGGAAGGGGTTATGATTATGAAGCATATATGGGAGCTGCGTCAACGTCTGATGCTGGCCAGGCTGGCAGTGGGATGCCGCTGGACTTGCCAGCAGGTGCTGAGGCAGCAGGTCCTGCCCTTCCCTTGGATCTGCCCCCACACCTGAGCCTAGATCTGACGGAATCTGTGAACCCTGCAGACAGGAGGAATGTGTCTCCAAGAAACACTTTCCCCTTGGATCTCCCTCCCAATGCTGGTGAGTACAATCTTTCCTAAATAAAATATACTACTTTAGCTAAATCCATGTTGCAACCTGTAGGGATGATGATGAGGAATCACCTCATTTGTATAGTTAAGATCTGCTGAGGACGCATCTTTCATTCACTTGCATTACCAGTTCACCAAGAGTGGTTGAAAATTGGGTTTAAGTTTGTGCAAACAAAGTCATGGGCATAATCTGTATTTCTGGCTGACCATACACAGACATGCATCTTAATGACAATATCAGTTCAAGGAGTGTGAATGTCATATTAAACTAATTATTCCTTAATGTTTATTCATTATGGATTGATAATTAATTCTCTGTACCTTCACAATAATGTCCGGCGTCATCTGTTTAAGTATTCTATTTACAACTACGATAACTATTGGCTTTCGCGTTTACATGACGCTTGCATTATATTACTGAACAAATGAGTTGCAAGAGACTGGTTTCCAATTCATCATCTACCTACCTAGCCTTTTCCCAACTATGTTGGGGTCATGGGAGATGCAGCTGAATAACAGTATTTTATATGGAGCAACTTGTTTCTAATTCTAATGATAGAATGTAACACTTTCTTATAATATTGTACAAACCTGTCCTTCTACTGTTTGTGTTGGTTGTCTCTTTTTCGATGTTTTATAATGTTAGAGCCCAGTAGGTGGCCATATTGATTGCCGCATCTGTGGCATTCTTCAGGTCATCCAAGGTGTTGGTGAACAGGTGGTCTGATTAGAGGCTCCACACTTGCACTGGGTATTGTACGGGTCAGTAAGCCCCCACCTCAACAAATTGTATCTGCAGCATTGTACATTTACAATATTCTGCACTGCATGTGATTCCTCTCATATTCAATGTGCATCTTAACCATGTGATCCAATCAAGATTGATGCTAATCAAATTAAAGCTAACTAGCTTCGGCACGCGACTTCGTTCGCGTGAAATTTCTTATGTCCCCGACCCACGCCATCGCATCGCATCACCTGCCTGCGCTATTACTTCGTTTCCGCTTAGCTTTCTTTCTGACTTTTTTTCTTTAGCGTGATGTTAATTAGCCTATAACCTATCTCAAGAATTGGCCTATCAAATGCAAAAAGAATTTATCAAATCTGACTGATACTTCCAGAGATTACTCCCTACATACAAACAAACAAACAATATTTTCCTCTTTATAATTTTAGTAGTAGATTAGTACAGTATAAATTTACTATTTAAGTTGTTCGCTTATCCTGAAACAGAGTACAGACGCCAGCAGGTCAAGCTACCCGAAACTGTCAAAATTTCCCAATCAACCTTGAACCTTAATGCTTCAGTGATAAAGTTAAAAAAAAACGATTAAAGAAATTTGACAGATTGTAGTAGCTTGATGTGCTGGCGTCTGTACATGAAACTAAACTTACAAATCTCTTGTTTTGAGCGCTAAGCTAAGCTAGTACAACCAACTTAGACAGCAGGGATTTAGAAAAAAAAAAGCATTCATCTTTCTTAAAGTGTATGTATTGTATGTCTGAAGGTTCAAGCTATAATTTGTTAATCCTAGTGGCTAGGGTCTAGTGGTGAAGTAACAACAACCGCAGGGTCGATTGATCAGGTTAAGCTACGCTTGGCGCGGTTGGTCCGTGGGTGGGGCCATCATTCCATAATAATATCAAGACCTCTCCGTGTCTCGGAAAGCACGTTAAGCCGTTAGTCCCGGCTGTCATTCGTAGATCTTTGGCTGTCGTTACGGGTCGCTAGAAGGCTGAAAGTCTGACAACCAGTCTGGGCAAGAGTATCGTATTGTCCAGTAACTGGGTTGTGTAGGTCAGATAGGCAGTCGCTCTATATAAAATACTGATATCCAGCAGCATCCAGTTAAACTGGACGCCGACCCCAACATAGTTGGTAAAAGGCCAGACAGACGATTTTGTTGATCCTGTAAAAATTTGGTCACACTTTCTATTCTGTTCCATTTAACAAACATTATTGTAATAGATCAATTAACACATAATACGGTGTATTGTTATTCATTAATCGATGGTTCACTTCACTTGAACTTCGACTGGTATTCGTACAATGCTGACAAATAAATTAACATGGCTAATAATTTTATTTCGTACGTGACATCATGGCTGTAGTCCAGTATAAAGTCCACATATTTCTCCAGTATTTTAAAATTTCCATGTATGAAAAATCTAATCGCGTTCAAAGCTAGTATTTTGTATATTATTTTATTTATTTATTAATTTATTTCAGGCGACGCAGGCCCATAGATATATACCTTAACCTAAATATACATATTTTTACCATAAAATAGTACTTCACTAGCTAAGTACCGTAGTTCTTGTGCTGTTCTGTGGTACTTGTCCGCGGAAGCGACGGAACACCTCGTCCTGCGGCCAGAAGTCTTCTTCCATGACGACGGGCAGATAACAATTCGGTACACGCACCACAAACGCCTTGAAGTTGACGTTACGGTGCGACTCCAGTAACTGCACCCTCGGCGAGTACCTCGTTTTCTGGCGCACGTACTCCACGATGTCCTCCGCCTTAGTGGTGTAGTGTAGGCGGGAGATGTTTGCGGCACGCAAGCTGACTTCAGGCTCCGTAGGAGCTTTGCTGCAGCGGTTCTTGGTCGTTCGCGATCGGCGCTTCCTCCTTTGCACCGTCACGAAACCCTCATCATCAGCTCTATTAGCTTTGTCCGCGACATCAACCGCCGGAGTCGGAAATTATCTCACGGGATCGTTGTCCTCCAAATCGTATTTCGGCTATGGCGGCCAATCTCACCTTCGCCGCGGGAGATATAATAGTGCACAAGTGTGTGCGCAAACACAGGTGCACTCTCTCTTCCCTCACTCTTAGTCCGATGGGATGGCAATCCGACAAGACTTGAGAGAGATCAAGCGCAGGACCAACGCCTTAACGTGCTTTCCAAGACACGAGAGTATCACACCGCCCACTTCCAAACTCCTGGCGGTTACTAAGAAATTCCTAATGGTGAAACCCAATAACACTTTGCCCGATCTGAGAATCGAACCCAGGACCCTGCGCTCAGCAGTCGCGCTTGCGACCACGAAACCAACGTGGCAGTCGCATTTGTAATATTAAAATCAAAAGTCATTTATTAAAATTAGGCTGATAATAGTAATTTATTTCTCTCAAAAAGGTACAGTCTAGATTGATAGGATCTAGTTAAATTTTTAATTAAATAATTTAGATTATCCTTTGTGAGAGCTGGAGTCTATACTGGGTTCAGGACCTGTATGACAGATCTCCAGGCTCACACCCTTAAAATTACAATATTTAATGACACTTACGTAATACAACATTATAAAAGCTCCAAGTACTGAGAGGAAGAGAATTCAAATAATCAGCACTTTTTGAACGTCATAATTACATAAGACAGGCCCCTAAAACGCCCGCCCTTCACCACTTCCTAGTTCTTTCGCTGGGAAGAAGAAGTGGCGCAACAAACTCCCCGCAATTAAGTATGGATGGGTAGTTTCTGGTATACACACGACAGTTTGAATGAAAGAAATGCCGTTGCAACATGTGGTCGAGATCAAACAGTACAGAATGCAATAATTAGGAGCGACTGAACTAGGGGACTCTACTGAAACGGAATAGTACGGAGTGACGCGCTTCCCGCACAGGATAGACGGACTATTAAACTTAAATTATCTCCGCTCCCCTTATACAGTTTTTGTAGCAGCTGTTTGTGATTAAAACGTTGAAATAGATCGGGAAAAAAACCAAGTTGTACCTAGTTGACAGTTCATTTCCTATAGCTGCAAAAAGTTTGTCTGTTTAACTTTGTTTTTTGGGGAAAAAAGTATTTGGTTTTAACCAGTTCGATTGTTGTAATTAGTTAAGTTTTTACGATGATTATCATGATGATCCATGCATATTATAGGTTTCTTAGCGATCAATACATTAATAAAGAAAGAAAAGTATTTATTGGTACTTGCACAGGAATATTACAAACTAAACTAAACACTCTCGTAGAAACATTTAAAACATTCATGACCGAGTTCATTGCCCAAACTGTAACAGCGGGACCGGGTTCGAACTCACGTCTCTAGCCAATCTGTGCCTTAATCACTACACCTACACTATTGCCACCTCATTTCATTATTCTAATATACTCTATGTTTTCTAAGGTACTCTATGTTCTCAAAAACTTTTTATAAAAAGCTAAAGTTATTGGAACGAAGTTCCTTATCGCGCGTTGCGAAAGGGGGCTAAACGGAAAAAATTAAGACCAAAAGTTGGAACGACACTTTTTGCTATAGTTGTAAGCCGTGCGGCGTGCGCGTGTTTCTCTGTCTCTCTCTCTCTCTCTCTCTCTTATAGAAAGCAAGCCAGTTATACTTCGTTCCATCCGGGTGTCCCTTGACACCTCTCAAGTTTTTATTATTAAAGTACGGCAGACCTCGCTCCTAGGGATTGTTTGATTCCCAGGCCGGTCTACTCGCTACTAGGTTTTCCATCACGAATTTCCCAGAAGCAGTCTGGAGTCGAGATTTATCATCATCATCCACAGGCCGACTTAACCCACTGCTGGGCTCTAAAGGCACAGGCCTCTCTTTTCTTGTGCCAATCCCCACGCTCAGTGCCAGTCTCATCCAGGGTGCCTACTCCGAAATGAAAAGTGCGAATGTTGGGATCGGACTGACACATGGCCGAACCGAATATTATTGAAAAATGCGAAAAAAGTTAGGATCGGCTCAGTTGGGTCGGGACCATAGTCAATATTCGAAAAAGTGTAGAAGTGTAGGATCGGAACCGACCGAACCAAATAGTAACTTCGTAGCAGGAAACGGCCGAACATTCGGCCGATACTACTTTGGAGTAGACCCTCAGGTTTTGCCCGCGATGGCAACAATGTCGTCTGCCCATCTCACCGCCGGACGACCGACGTGTCGTCTTCCAGTCCTTGGACGAGATTTGGGCGTGGTTAAAGGCAATACGCTCGTCCCCTAAACTTAAACATAACTGGCGAAATCGTGTCAATCATTTTAACTTATAATGTCATAGCGTGATGTTATGTAGTAGGAATGTATTTCAGGAGCGGAGTCCATGTGTCTGCCGGACTTCTTGCCGGTGCACCCCGGCCGCACGTCGCCGGAGCCCGAGCATCAGGACGAGCAAATGCAGCAGATCATTGCTGAGCTGGAACGGACCAGGTTTGTGCCGCCATGTTCGAAGATTAGTTTTATTTACACTTTGTTAATGGCAAGTCAGCAGTGGTATCCAGGTAATTTTATGATCAGCCTATCATGTTCTCGCTGCGGGGACACAGGCCTCCTCGCTGTGAGAGGAAGTGTGCCATAAACCACCACGCGGGCCCAGTACGGGTTGGTGGATGTCTACGATTTTTTTGCTTCTAGGACATGTTGGTTTCCTCACGATGTTTTCCTTCACCGTTTTTGAGAGCAGTGGCGATGAAATTAAATACACAAAGTAAAGTAGGAGAAGTGGTGATAATCCAGTGAGAGAAAATATCGCCTGTGGGTACGAGGGATAATACTTTATTATTTTCAATATAAATGGTACTTCTATCTACTCTACCCAAATAAATGTAGGCCTCCACAAGACGTTACATTGTTATTGTCATTACGTATTTCTTATTTTGTTGTGTCATTATAATTAACTTACATTATTTTGACCTGCATGGTAATTACTTAAAACACTAACAGTACGGTTTCATTTTGACAGTTCAACAAATTATTGCGTTATTTACGTTGTTGAGCAGACACATTTTTCGAACATACGAAGCAATGGATTAGCAATATCCTCAAAATGTTTAAAGTGTTACGCAATTAGAGTGATGTTTAATCAAAATGTTTTAGAAGCATAATTTATGTTTTTAACAATAGTTAACTTACAAACCTTTATGGTGAAAGAGACCCCTTGTATATATGAAAGGGTATAGGTAGGTACTTTCATATATACAAGGGTTTATTCATAAACAATGATTAAAGGTTAAGAGACGTTTAAACGTCAAAACTGTATGGTTAAACAGACGCTAATCATTACTTAACTTTAAGTAACGTTTATAAATAAAGGGGACATTGTCAGTGACAGTCAGCAACAAGCCGAAATCTAAGCTGAAAAATGGATTTTAATTTAGGAATGGAGAACCGCATGCGCATTGTAACGCAAGCAAACGTGTGCTTAGATAGATACTTGTGCAGGAACCGGGCCGTGTGACGTCCCCCACGTCACACGGCCCGGTTAAAAGTTTTGAAAAGACAACAGATACAATAGAAAATCTATTGTTGGTCACCGGTGACCGTGGTTATACAAATACTAGCTGTGCCCCACGGTTTCACCCGCTTATGTTTCGATCTAGTGGGAATATCGGGATAAAAAGTATCCTATATGTTAATCCTGGTTATGAACCATCTGTGTGCCAAATTTCATCCAAATCCGTTGAGGAGTTTTTGCGTGAAAAAGTAACAAATATCCATCGATCCATACAAACTTTCACGTTTATATTATTAGTAGGATTAGTATCCGCTCGCGACTTCGTCCGCGTGAAATTTCTTGTTCCTACGACCCACACCGACGCATCGTTCACTTCGTTTTCGCATAAGTAGCGTTCTTTTTGCTCGACACCTAAATTACTAGCGTGATGTTAACAGTGTCCACAAAGTAGACACAACAATCAACCTGAATCATATATGATTCATGGGACAGGGAATGGGTTAATAGCATTGGGCTATCTAATGCAAAATGAATTAATCAAATCCGACTGACAGTTCCAGAGCTTAGCACGTTCAAACAAACAAACAAACTGTTCAGCTTTATTATTAGTATAGAGTTTAGGTAGTAAAGAAACCTATGCTCGGAAGTGTATTGGTTTATATTTGTACGTTCAATCCGGATGTTCGTGTGATATAAGTATTCCGTTCATATGCTCAATATTATTCGTGACATGAAACTGCCATTTCCTAACCACGTGATATGATTGCTAATGTTTGTCTGTCGTATTGGCCACCTGTATGTATATATTATGTTTAATGCTTTGTATTTGTTTGCTTTTTTTTTTATAAAAAAAACGTTGCCCCACACTAGGAATCACTCCTGTATCGTGGGTGCGTTTACAAACATTTAAACTCACATACACAAACAGCCAGACCCGGAACAACTACCTGTAGGCAATACAAATATTTGTTCCTTACGGGAATAGAACCCGCGACACGCAGCGCAGCAGTCGATCGCTCAGGCACTGCGCCAACCGTGTCGTCAAATCGGCTTTCTTATCTAAGTAATTCTTATGTATGTGTGACTGCCCCGTTGGTCTCGTGGTTGCAAGCATGACTGCTGACCGTGGTCCTGGGTTCGACTTCCAGGTCGGACTGAGTGTTATTGGGGTTTCCATCACGAATTTCTCCTAATGGAGAGGAAAGTTGGTCCTTCGCCTGATCTCTCCGCAGTCGTGCCGGATTGCCGTCCCATCGGACTACGAGAGTAAAGGAACAGAGAGTGGGCATGTGTTTGTGCTCACTCTTGTGCAGTATAATATTGTTACGAGCTTCGGGTTCATGACAATAAAAACTGCCGATATAAATTACCAAAAATTGCACTTTAATTAAACAACACTAATAACAGCTCAAACACACTGATTATAAAACACAATTACACTTAAGTAAGTCGCACTTGAAGATCGCTTTCGATGTATTCGCATGTATTGCGTATCCAACACTGTGTTGGTCGTGGCTCATCTCGGCCGCAGATAGTTCTAGAACCTTCTATTGTAGAAACATATTATACATAACATATTGAGTACATACCGGCCCCGACTGACCAGATGTCGATAGTTCTAAAAAGTTCTAGCATCGAAATGTTTAGAAGGATCGATTAGTTCTGCTACTCGATACTAGATGGCGCTAGTGGTAAATTAGTTCTGCTACTCGATACTAGATGGCGTTAGTGGCAACTAATGTCACCATGTACCGGGCATTAATTGTGGCGCGCAACAATATTTCCTGCGTACCTGGCTAATCTCCGTTTGGCCACCGTGACCGAAATCGGTCAGGAAGCTATTTATCTATGTATGTAACAAAAATGAAATGTTAATTGGTAAGCGCATCACTTGGGAACAGCTGGACCGGTTTGATTTCAAAATGTTCGTAATAATCTGAATAAGGTTTTGCAGGGACGTGGACGTAGTACAGCGGTGGACGTCTTGACTCTATTTATAGATTTTCTTATTCATCTTACCACCTGCAGATGTGAGTTATTCGCGGAGCGCTCACGTCGCTCTCGCGTGGAGGAAGAGCTATCGCAGGCTCGCTCCAGCAACGCCTTGCTGCGAGCCGAGGCCGCGGCCGCGCGCGCCGCCGAGGCACAGCTGCGCGCGCGCCGCGTGGACGCGCGCCGCACGGAGCGGGACTTCGCCGGCCAGCTCGACGCCGCCACGGAGAGGGCCGAGAGCAGTCTCACTGATGCCGCGGTTAGTAACTCGAGCACAAAGCATTTACATTAATTAAACCAAATACAGACACTTTTCGTTTGAATTGTCAAATAATAAAGAAAGAAAAGCTAGTTCCCCATTCCAAAGCGTAGTAGTTATCCAATTTTTAACAATATTTTAAATCGAGATATTGTTACAAAGTATTGGTTACAATTACATCATTCATATTGAAATTATACATGTCAGAACGACTAACGATGTAACGTGCACGGTTAAAAGTAACCCTCAAAGTTTTGGGCTAAAAATATTTAAAATTCAGTGGTGCCAGCGACACGAAGATGAAGAGTACCTAACCCTCATGGAAGCTGTTAGAACATTCAGTATCATCATCTACCTAACCACCGCCCCGACCCTTGCCCAAGCCAGTCCGTGCCGCTGAGCCTGTAGCTTTCAATCGGTCTCTAAATAATCTCGATCCGATCCAGCCTGTCCCTTGCTGCCCTCTCCTAGCGACGTCCTTAACCGAGCTCCGCACCCCACAGGGGTGTGGGGTGCCCTAAGCGTATAGTCGCTATGTGTACTCAGTGATGTTAGAGCGAGTCCAGAACAAGTTCACGCGCCACCTGTATAGGAAACTTTATGGGGTATACCCATTTTACCCATTGATGTACCCCACTCTATTCGTACTGGGTATGGTGGGGTACAATCAACTCGGGGTGCGACGGGAATTTGCTCTGAGGGATAATTCTCGTAATTTTAAGACCGTTCACAGTCTGATCTCAGTCTCAATCTGTCAAAAAATACTTCTAATTTTCCTACATTTTGACAAGTTTTTGACATTTGTTTGTCGCTGAGATGAGACTGCGACTAGATTTTGAACGTTTTAAATTACGGGAATACGGGCCCTGGTCTCGTACAAGGTGAAACCCGGGAGTGCTGCAGCGGTTGCACTGGTACGTACCCGACCGTTACGTGTGGAGGCGACGGCCCCCGTCACTGCTGGTCGTACCATCAGCCAGGACCAACTTGCTGGCCAAAATCCCTCTGACTCGAACAATTCGCACCATCAATTATATTCAGGCCGAAATTGATATATTTACATGTCACTGGGGTGAATTCGCAAAAGTACTATTGTTTACACTGTGTTACAAACAATGATCTTTATGATCTTGAGATGTAGTTTGTGACTTATTTTTCATTTTGTGTGTGTGACTTGGCTATCGCATAGGTTACGTCAGACCTGTAATGATAGTTTTAAGGCATTAAAAAAAAAGATGTTTACGGTTAAGCAGCCAACAATATCCTAGGTTGATTTGAGAGGTCTTTCCTAAACAAAAATTTCCCTAGCCTTTTCCTAACTATGTTGGGGTCGGCTTCCAAGCTAACCCTTCAGATGCAGTTGGTACATACATGATATTTAAAAGGACCGACTCCACAACCCAGGTTGTCAGACTTTTGGGCTTCTGACTCTTTGATAAATAATAATATCCCTGGACATTTCACACAGCGCCATTTAGTCGCAAGCTAAGCAACCTAATGCTTGTGTTATGGTAACAAGATGGCTGATAAACTACTTATATACATTTTTTTTTTGTAAATACATACATATTATACATAGAAAAACACCAAGAAACAACTACACCACAACACAACTACTATAGAAGTTTAAAACGAAAATAAATGTTTACAGTCACGAGTGGCAGAGGCTGAATCAACGATAGCTAGATTGAAGAATCAAATTAAGAAATTGAAGGTTAGTCCATTCTCGATTGGTCATAAAATCTAGACTCTTACTGGCAATGCTCGTATACAGGGTTAAATTAAATTACTAGAGAAACTTTGCAGAAGTGATGGGTGTCGATATCTAAAAATGATAAAAAAAAAAAATTTGATTAATTCAATTTTTAGGATCAACGACCGTTGGTAGAGTAGTTACTTGAAATATCAGTTTTTGTTTTGTGTAAACTTCATAGACGTGAAGGGTACCACGAAAAAATAAAAAAAAAAACTTATTTTCTTATAACGTCTGCGGAGTTTTGCTAGCTAATTTAATTTAACCCTGTTATGAATATTGGTTTAATGCTTGCTCACAATCCATAAACTTTTGCATATTATAATTTGTTTTTTATATCGAGCTCAGCGTATTCAGAGTACTTAATAATCTTTAAAATAAGTATTAATTCAGCCAAATACCCCAATAAATAAATAACGTGAGTGTGGTGCGCGTCGGCAGGAGGAGCTGGCGGCGGCGCAGGCGCAGGCGCGGGCGCTGCGCGGCGTGCAGGGCGCCGCCGCCGCGGGGCTGCGGCGCGCCGCGCTCGTGGCCGAGGGCTCGCTGCGGTGCGTGGGCTTGTGCTGGGCCTTACTCTAACCTTTGAAAGGCTAAATTGACTAAGCGACATCGGGCTAACTTTACAGGAGAACAGTTTAAAGTTTAACTTTTCAGAAATAAAAAACCTTATGAATTCTGATTCAGATGATAAAATGAGATTTCCAAAACTTCTTGTAAGATTACAAGAATTTATATAGTTTTTTTTTTTTTTTAAGATAAGTTATAATTTAAAACTGTTCTCCTGTAAAGTTAGCTCTATGTCGCTTAGTCAATTTTACCTTTCAAGCGTCATTATGCAAATGGCGTCGTGATAAATATGACGCGTCAACACACAAGTTTAATCTGACAAAGTCCAAAATAAAAACCAATCTTTTCGTAAGGTGACCGTACTACAATCATTTGCAGGTCAAGTAGACAGTAATAGCTACCTACACACGGTTCAAAATCGTTTGACACTTCATGTTTTCTCGAATATTGAGAGCATTGTTAGAGGTTCAGAGGTTGCTACTTATGCTTCAATTCAGAATCTCAACTAATTTAGATTCATTGCCACTTACTCAACTACATACTGTTGTCTAAGTTGATTTTTGAACAAACAAAAAAAAAATATGTTGCAATGGAATTTGAACTTTGAGTTTGTGATTTAAAAACACGACAAATATCTGCTATTCTCAATTCATTTATTGTTTTGATTGAAATTTAGATTACAAATTAGTACATTTATATATTACAGATACATATTTTCACGTTACAGAGAGCTCCTATCAGGACTAGAGCAGCTGAAGACACTAAGCACGAACCTGGACCCGACATGATGCTGAACTGCTTCCAATCTCCCCCCTTCTCTCCGCACTTCTCCCTCCCCTGGTTGAGCCACGGACTGGCACGTTAGGAAACAAATGGAATACCATAGCGAACGTTTCAATGGAAATAGAAACACAGCATAATAGCACAATTACTATTCGTCGTCAGAGTACAAAGAAAGTTAAATTAGCGCCCCTCACGCATCACACGGGTGCGATCGTCGAAACATGTGAAAACATCTAAAATCTAATCTAACTAGCCTAGGGGCCTACTCCGAAGTGCAAAGTGCGAATGTTCGGATCGGACCGACACATGGCCAAACCGAATATTATTGAAAAATGCGAAAAAAGTTCGGATCGGCTCAGTTGGGTCGGGACCATAGTCAATATTCGAAAGAGTGTAGGAGTGTAGGATCGGAACCCGCCGAACCAAATAGTAACTTCGTAGCAGGAAACGGCCGAACATTCGGCGGATACTACTTCGGAGTAGACCCCCTGTATTGTCCCCTGCAAGGCAAAGGCCTCCCTCTCCCTTTTACACTCAATTCTGTCTTTTGCTAGTGCCAGTCCTTACGGTAGGAGTCAAGCTCGTCCCGCTATCTTCGTCTTGGCCTGCCGCGATGGCGTCGTGCGTTTAGCGGGACCCAATCGGTGGTTCTTTTGGCCCAATTGTCATCTGACATGTGGCAAACATGTCCGGCCCAGTTCCACTTAAGTTTAGCGGTTTTCTGGGTAACGTCCGTTGTCTTGGTTTTCGATTTGGTTTTATTTTGTGAAAACATACAAAAAAATTGCATTTGATAGCTCAATTCTTGAGGAAGGTTATCTAACATCACGCTATTATGGCCCTTAGGAGCCGAGCAAAAAGAAAAAAAGTCAGAACGATCGCTAAGCGAAAACGAAAATTTCACACGACCGACGTCGCGGACAGAAGCTAGTAATCTTATAACTTCTGATCACCTGGGAAAAGTATACGCTTCGGGAATCATCGTCTATGTTCGGAAATACGAACACGCTATATCTAATATAGAGCTGTTTTAACAAAACTGAGCTGTAACAGCCAAAATTAAATATTAACAAATCCGACCGGAGAAGGAAAAAAACTAAGAAATTTTGAATCTCGCGGGCTAGATTGACGGATCCCTCTTAGTTGTTGCGTAAATAAAATGTGTTTCAGTAAAAAAAAGTAATCCATTTGTTTTCTGCGTGTGTATTATTGTCAACTTATATTCCGATTTGATTAAAACCTTAGGCTATGATAACTTTGCTATTCATTGACCCCCTTTATTAATAAATGCTGAGAAAGCAACAAGTTGTGATTTTTCGAGGTTTATTTTTGGCATAACTTTCTACGCGTTTATTAACAATGGGGTCAGTGACGCAATTCGGAGCAATATCGTGTTGGTTGTGTGAATTATTATTTAAGTAATATTGGGCGTCCTTTACTCTTACTTATTGCCTTATTGCCCAAGTAAATCGCCCGGTGTCGGGCATATGCTGCTCACATTCATCGCCTATTATATACGCGAATGTTTATTACACTTAGGGCTGATTATGCAATAGACAGATAACTTTTATTTGAAGAGTAAAAATGGCGCTTTGACATATTTTTAATACAAAAAATATATAAACATCCAAATTGAGACCCTCCTCTTTTTTTGAAAAAGCTGTCATACCGCCATTTTTTATTCTCAAGATAAAAATTATTTGACGATTGAAAAATCGGCCTTTACAACCGTTTTCTGAAAAACAATCAATTAGGTGACGTAGTATGTGTAAACCCATAGTTGCTCCAGTGTGAGAGAGAGATGGAGCTATACAGGATGAATAGCACTATTCCTTTTTCACATCGGAAAAATTATGGCTTTAAAGCTACGGTTTTCCAGAAGAGTTCGGTGGCCGCCGGCCGGTAATTAATTACGTATACTAGCCGAATTAAAAGTCCAGTCGGAATATAACGTGGATGCAAAATGAATCTTAATTAAATTGATCATCGAAGTAAAACTGTGTATAGTAATTAAACATCTTCCATTTCTCTGTAAGTTGTTTTACATTTAGCCATTTTTTTGTAACTGATTGTTGAAGAATTAGCGTACTGAATACTTGTTTACATCGATTTTTAGAATACATCTGGCCTCGCTGCAATAGGGATGATGACATTTTTTTAAATTTTAAATGAAAAAATTATACTCTGTTAACAGATCGAACTAGTGAGCAATTGTACATTTTTTGTCAAAACTGATACACGTACGGTATTATAATGTCTGTACGAAGTCATAAATAAGATAAGGCAGTTTATGTGTTTATTTTATTACACATTTTAAAGGTAACTTTTACGTTATCTCGAATAGTAACGTTCTAAGACAGCTGTCAAAAACGGTTACCCTAATAAACAGAGTATAGTGCAAACAATACCATAAAAGTCTAAAAGCTTTAAAAATTGCTTTAAATAAACGTTTTAATATAACTGCTAGACAAAGGCGGCACTACCATAGAAGTGACGTCACGACTATGTAACTTCATACTATAGTTTGACCGAAACTGCTGTACCGCGCCTTAGGAGTGCGCGGCGAGGCGGGGGCGGGGCACCGTGAGCGGTGACGAACGAGCGGCCTGCACTGACCCCCCCCCCCCCATGTGAGCCGCGCGCATACCGGAGGCGCGGTACAGCAGTTTTGGTCAAACTATAGCGCCATACATGGTCAGTACCGCGCGACAAGGACGGGAATAATCCCCACCAAAGACTTTTAAAGCGTGTAGCTTCTCCAAATGTCCATTGATTTTACTGTTTTTTTTTTTTTTTTTCGATTATCTCGTTTTACTGTGCCTTCGATGAAATGACATTTTACCACTTTGGAAGTGTCTCTCGTGCAAACTATTCAGTTTAGAAAAAAAATGATATTAGAAACCTCAATATCATTTTGGAAGCCCTATCCATAGATACCCCACACGTATAGGTTTGATGAAAAAAAATTTTTGAGTCTCAGTTCTAAGTATGGGGAACCCCCAAAATTTATAGTTTTTTTTCTATTTTGTGTGAAAATCTTAATGCGGTTCACAGAATACATCTACTTACCAAGTTTCAACAGTATAGCTCTTATAGTTTTGGAAAAAAGTGGCTGTGACATACGGACGGACAGACAGACAGACAGACATGACGAATCCATAAGGGTTCCGTTTTTTGCCATTTGGCTACGGAACCCTAAAAAATGCAGTGGTGATGCTGTTCGACCGACGGTAAGATAAATAAAATAGTTTAAAGACAATATCGTGAGTATCCTCCTTTTCCTAGTTCAGCTTCCAGTCTTACCGGGTGTGATTTATTTAGACATTCGCAAGTCCAGTATGACCTTAATGCCCGTTTTCACTAACCACGTAAACAAAAGCTTGCTCTTGGATTTTCAACTTTAGGCGATAAGGCGAGCGTTGAAAATCCTATAGCGTACTTTTACTTAGGTGTCACCTCGATAGGTACATTTCTTCAGTCTGCTCGTGACGACTTAGAATCTTGATGTGATGGTGATACTATAATAAATAAACTCACCCTCGCAGGGTATGTGTAAGATTTTTTTTTTTAGGAACCGAATGGTAGTGTATTATGCAATTAATGCTGTGTTCATGAAAACCAATTCTACGCACAGAATGATGTTGAACTGTCAAAATGATAGCGATTGTCATTAGGAGTGCGAATCAGGGTTTCAGTTTCTTAAATGCTATTAAATTTTATTTGTGATCATATCTCATGTACAGACGCCAGCAGGTCAAGCTACCCGAAACTGTAAAAAAATTCCAATCAACCTTGAACCTTAATACATTAGCGCTAAAGTTTAAAATCTATTAAAGAAATTTGACAGATTGTAGTAACTTGATGTGCAGGCGTCTGTACATTTATTTGTTTTATCTTTAGTAAATTCCAAAATCTAATGCGAGTTTTACTGAACTTGGTCAGGCTTTCAGTAACCGCGGTTTAGTATTATAATAAATTATGTTATAAGAGGTCTGATGTATTCTAAAATCGACGTTTTTATTAGGCCTTAAGCTCCGGCCACACAGGCGAATTCAGGCACGTGTCTATTGTTTTAATGATTACGAAATCTCGATACATGTTAGTTGACCACAACTAAATTAATTTCGTACCGCATCCTGCACGGGATTGACCTCAGTATGGCCAGAGCTAAATGTGCACATACATATTGGTTGAATACTGTGACTAAATACATACTGTAGTGATTATAAACGTTTTGGGTTTGTCTAAAATCATGTTCTGCAGACTATCCATTTTTTCCTTGGTCGCTTCGCCACACTTACAGTCAGCGACCAAGTCCATAACACTATCCCAAGTTTTACAATATTTTTTGTAAATTAAATTTTGCTTCTAATTCATTGAATATTAAAGGGAATGCTTTAAATACTAAAAATTCTATGAAATATAGTAAATAAATCTATGTTTCGAAATTATTGGCATCGCTGCCTGTATGTTTTTAATACGTTTCCTGCTGAGAGCCGCTCGCAAACTGCTTACCTACAGTACCGGGTGGTAATAACATAGATCTTTAGTACGATACTATCTCACTGAGACTGAGCTCTACAAAGCCATTGTTTTTCTAATATTTGAAATGCCATTTAAAGACAAGCCAGGACATCATCTGCTTAGCCTTTTCCCAACTATGTTGGGGTCGGCTTCGTCTAACCGGATGCAGCCGAATACCAGTATTTTACATGGAGCGACTGCCTATCTAACCTCCACAACACAGTTACAGGGTTACATGATTCCCCTTGGCAGGTACTGTAGGTAAACTGATTTCCGATAAATTTTGTATCGAAGCGGGGATTGTACTGAAAGCTTTGAGAGAATACTCTGATCTGCACTGAGTGTGCGAATCTCGGTTCTAACATCGCAAATTAAGACAGTTTTTTTTTAAACCGTGGTCGTATGAACTACTCGAATTCTAAAGTATGAATTTACACAAAGATGTCTTACAAATCTGGGAATGATATTGTAAAAGTATTTTGTTTAGTTCTTTGCTGCAACATAAATGAAAAACTATTTGATGAGTAAACTATATTTATTTTCAGTCGTTTTTTCAATATCACAGTGGTTTATTAAAGGCCGTTGAAAGTGCGTGGCATACCTACCTATCCGCCATTTTTTTTTCCAAAATGGCGGATGTAACCTAAATCGATAGCTGACCTCAACTTTGAACGTTAATATCTCCGAAACGTGACGCTTTACGGAGTTTGGTCCTATTATGGTTTCTGTTTACATTGATCATCAAATCCATCCACCAATGTGCATCCACCTTCAATGCATAACTGATGCCATTTTGGAAAAAATGGCGGACAGGCAAGTGTGCCAGGCTCCGAGCAGCAGGCATCATCAACCTCCTTTATGCATGTAAAAGTTATCGATAGTTATTCCCAGATTAGTCAAACATATACAATCATTTAAGTTAGTAATGCAGGATCATGTAATAAAATATTATTTCTCTTTACCAATACTCTATTTGCACGATATTTTAAAAATTACGTCGCAATATTCGCCTTTCAATACAAATGTGTATAAAATATTATTCCCAAATGCATTGTTTTGCTGTGAAAAAAAAAAATGTACTCTGAATCGAATACTTGATTAATATTACTATAGGTATGATAACGGAACCTTCGCTAAAATTGTAAATACGAATATATTTTTGTGTGCCATTGAGGCTGTATTCATTTACTTAGTGGACAAACGTTGCTTGATATCAGTACCGTATGGATGTTTTTCCTACCACCTTCAAATGACTTCATATCTTAATTATAGATATATGTGTTTCGTGTAAAGTCCGATACTCTTTAAATAATTAAAAACTAATTTGTGCTTGTTCGACAAATGTTATTGTACATTAAACTGTGATTAATTATTTTATAATGGTGTTTTTTTTTTTTTAATATTTGAGCAATGCAATCTACTTTGGCCTGACCTTTTGTTCGCACGGCGACATCAAGCCAAGCATTTCCAGTATAAGCTGACTTCTAATTGCAAGAAATGCCTTTACAATGCGAGGGCAGCTAAAACTGGAAATGTTTAGATGAAGTCTTTAAGCAAATATTTGTGTTGATAAGCCTATTCGGAACCGATGTAGTAGGTCACACTTCTACAAGGTTTTTTTGGCGCTCGAATGACGTTAACAGAGGGCGCTGTTGGTAAAGATTTGTGCAATTATTTTGTGATACCACTTGAAATGCGAAAAAACAAGATGGCTGCGTTAGTTCCGATTTTGGCCACGGGTCACAATAACCTAGTAGCGCTAAACGATGGAATTCAATAAAACAATAAACTTTCAGTCATACCTAATTTATTATAAATGTTCAACAGTTAAGGAAGTGCGGTGTATAAAATAACATTAAATATTTTCTTAAATTCCTAAATAATAGGCACAGGCTTACACTAAAACTTTGCTATTAATATCTTTGATTGTGAGTTTGCACTATAATTGCACATTAGCGATAAAAAGAAATCAGATCAAGAACAATAATATCTGAAGTGAATTTATATTAAATGTGATTACATTGGTAAGGCGTCTTAATAAAAAGTTGACAATTTACGTACTCTTGTCTAAAGTCAGTTTTTTTATAAAAAGCTTTACGCTCCTCGAAATAAAGTTCAAAATACCCATAACTGGTTCGAAAGTTAGAGATTGGTGAGACGGTTAGCCCACGAGTCGCCCGTGCTTACGAACACACTGAATTTGCAAATCCGAGAGATTTTCCGATTTTTTTGACGCGCTGGGATGGACGCTGGTGGATACTCAATGCTCTGCTCAACACTCAAAGTTGAAAATCCAGTGCCCGATAAAAATCGTCGCGGGTAAAAATCGCTCGCGAGTACGAGCGCTTTGTGTTTGTCCAAAGGAGGCGTTTTACGCGCAAGTGCAAGCGAATCATACGCGTGTAATGTCGCGTGCGTGGGTGGCAGGACATGTTTTGGCTGGTTCTTAGTAACTCTGCTACGAGCGATTAAAAATCTCACCGTGAAAACTTAGTTGACGTGAGTTTGAAGTGAATTGTCATTCCACCTGATGCTAGAGGCTAAGCCGTTGGTCCCGGCTGTAGTCAGAAGCCCGAAAGTCTGACAACCAGACTTACCAGGGGGTATCGTATTACCCAGTAACTGGGTTGTGGAGGTCAGATAGGCAGTAGCTTTATGTAAAATACTGGTATTCAGCTGCATCCGGTTAGAATGGAAGCCGACTCAAACATAGTTGGGAAAAGGCTGGGCAGATGATGATGCTGGGGATTGACACTATTGACAGTTCACTTCAGCTAAGTTTTCACGATGCGAAATTTTACAGAATAGATCGGCTGGACAGGCTCCTAAATTAACTAAACTTAACAGGCTGTGGAAAATAAATAATCTCTCTCCCGCCAGTTAACAATGCTTCAATCGATACATATTTTCTTATCACAATTGTTTTTCAACTCTGCAGAGCAAAGTTCGGATTTTCTAAGATCTTTAGTTGATAGCTCTGAATTTTAGAAACAGTATGTGTCGTTAGAACTTCATAAAAATAAATTATTTTTCGTATAGAACCGAAGCTTTTTTTTTTTAGCTAGGTTTGTCCCTGAACAATCTAGTTGGACGCAAGAAATTGCGTTTGAAAATGTCCGGAGCGAGTTTCGGACCCATACGAAGTAATATTTATTTTTAAGTAGGGTTTAGACCAAATGAACATATAATTAGAGCGAGAGCATTCTTATATTCATGACATAAAAATGTTCAAACTCAAATCTTTATTGCATTCCATATGTGTATAGATGGTATATATAAGGTAAAAGATCAATATGGACCCTGTCGGGCACAGCAAAAATTTAGGAGAGAGGAAGAAAGCTAAGTGGCAATTCAAACAATTAAATATTATTTATTGCTTAACCTTTTCGCCGCCAACGTACACAAAACGCAGTGCCTCGCCGAGCGCCAAGCTATAAATGTATAACTAAATATACAGTAAACAGTAGTGATGGGAATATCGTCATATCGATGAATAAGATTTGTATGCGTAAAGTTAAGATTTAAAGTTGATTTTACGAATATAAATAAAAACTGATTAAATATTTCCAGATTTGTTTTATTTCACAGTATCCTTAATAAGAAAAAACAGTATAAATTATGAGTATCAAAGAAACTAATACATAACATAAGGAATGGGGTACATCTCTATTTGTTTCATGATCTCATTCTTTAACTTCATATCAAGTTATTGGCACTGAGGGCACGTTGAATTCGATTCTGATCAGGGATGGGGTCTATGGTCTTTCTTTTTTTTAATAACTTCAGTCAACGTTTTTTACCGTAGGTATCTAAGTGGCAGAATTTTTAATTGTTTTTAAAGTGTTTTTTGAAATGGAAAGTAAGTATATATTTAAATTCTATCACGCTTGTAGCCGTGTACTTATCAAAGCATTGTTTTTTAAGTGTTGTTTCTGTTCTTTTCTTAACTCATGTATCGGTACCGTTTACCCATCTGCGCGCGGGGGACCCCGCGCACAGATTGCGTTTCTCTGGAGATACTGGGTTCGAACATTTTACATACTTATTGAATTCCTACTCTTTGATGAATAAACATTATTATTATCATCCAGTTAGACATACCTCAGAATTATCTTCTGGTTCAATGTTCTCCACAAAATACTCCGAGTCCGATTCCACACTTTGCAAAAATTTTAAAAGTTCGTCCGAATCAAGTTCTTCACTCATGTTTCTATTTGTTTCGTAGTGAAAGAAAGAAAGATGCGTGCGCGCGAATCCGATTTTGTGCTGCACTATGCCAAAGTGACCTTGACAGCCGCACGCCTATGACGTCACTGACCAACTTCTATAGTAGTTCGTGGCACTCGGTGGCGCACAGGAGCATAGACGACCAATTGTTTTGTAGAGATGGGAAAATAACTATCGACAAGAATTGGTAACAACTTTATAATTACTTAACGGCATCTACCTGAAGGTCGAAATTCATCTACTATCCTTTGTAATGAAGTAGATAACTAAGTTCATATTTTATTGACCTCAAATTGTTTTCGATATTCGTAACTTTCTGTATTTATAAATATTTCAATGGTGAAATCAACCTTTCACGGCACATCACTGGCCAACTTGATATGAAGTGATTGGCGTTCTGAGGAAAGTAACAAAATTCGGAGTTTCGGTTTTTGCCGATTTTAGGACAAACTAGGGCTTATTTTGTGTAGAAAAATAAAAAACAGGGTAGTAGACAGTGCTATCTTAAATAATAAAATGAAACAAAACTTTTAATCACAGTAAATTTATTTTAATAAGATAGTTAAAATGAACAACTTCTATAGAAGTTGTGGCGCTGGTGGCACGAAAATCCCGAACTTCTATAGAAGTGCTTGGCGGTGAAAAGGTTAATTGGGTTATAATTATGTTATGTTGTGTTGTTGTTGTGTGTGTTGTGTTTGTGTGTTCTATCTCTGTTTATACAAAGATAATTTGCTAGAGTAGGGATAGAATGTGTATCCGCTCGTTTGGTCTAAATTATCCTTATACGCCTGAACCTGTTGTCTTAAGCTCGATCCTTAGATCTGGCAGTATTATAATAGTTTCCATCAGGAATTTCTCAGTAACAGCCCAGAGTCAGGATTCGTGATTTGATTGTCACCATTTTGCGCATTAGTGGCGAAATGTGGGTGTATCACCTCTGCTTAGCCTTTCGGGGAGCACGGGCGTGATGTTACCCATGTATAGTATTGTACAGATGGTCCCAGTGCGCGGGACACTGCAGGAAGTACTTCCTGGTGGCGCTACAAAACCGGGACTTGTACTGCTCAGGGGACACCACTGTGGGCTGGCCCGAACCGAGGTTCTTCTTTACCAGGTGTTCAAGTTTCTTGTCCCAAGTGAACGTGCGGATGTAATCTGTTGATAGTTTGGATTTTTATTGAAATATAAGTACAAGGTCAAATTAAATTAGCTAGCGGAACTCCGCAGTTGTGATGGGTATCGATATGAACTCAACTGTCACTAATGAGACATAATTACTTTTTCTATTGTTACCGAACTTAATAAGCTTGCCTAACAACTTCCCTACTTCGGGGAGTGTGCTCAAGAGCTACATGAGCTCATCCCGCCTTCACCTTTCTACCATCGAGAGTCCAGACGCACTGCGGGATACCACCCCTATTTGGTTAATATACCATATATACGCACTAAGCGCTTCTCGTCATCTTTTCTGATGCGCACAGCTAAGGAGTGGAACCGTCTGCCTGCGTCTGCATTCCCGAGTTCATACAACCCGAATCTCTTCAAGGCGAGAGTGAATAGGCTTCTTCTGGGCAAGCTCGTTCCACCGTAGATCTCATCCCTGCCTCTGGGCTGGATTGAGGTCAAGAGTGAGCCCATTGTCAATAAAAAAAAAAACAGACGAGGCCCGATATCTAAATATGATTTTAAAAAGGAATAACGTTTTTTTTGAGTCATCTACCGCAGGTCTGCAGTCGTTTACTACAGATACTTGAATGTCACACTTGTATGATATAGAAAATCAGTTTTTTTTTATCGTGTTTACATATCGATAACCATCATTGTCATCTGTGAAGTTTACACAAACTGTTTTTTTAAACTGATATTTTATGTACTTAATGACTAAACTGACTGACTGACATGCATACTACTATAGTTTGACCAAAACCGCTGTACCGCGCAGTGGGGGGGCAGTGCAGGCCGCTCGTTCGTCACCGCTCACGGCCCCCGCCCCCGCCTCGCCGCGCACTCCTAAGGCGCGGTACAGCAGTTTTGGTCAAACTATACACTGTCATACTACGTAGTGTCACCGTGTACTATGTGTAGTGCCACCTTAAGGTGAAGAACACATTTTGGATGTGACTACCTAAATTTTTGTCAAGTTTTGACTGAGGTGATATTGATTTTGAAGGTATTTAAATTTATTTAAATACGAGAATGGGCCTACAGAACGTTGATCTTACCAATAATGCCAAGCACGAGCGTGTTGTCTTCGACGCCTAACAGCAGCGAGTAGTCCATGACGGTGTGTGACGTCAGGAAGTTGGTGTCGCGCTCCACGGCCGCGAACAGCACGCTGGCCGTGTGTGACTGCACGTACAGCGGGTTCTCCCAGCGCACTGGACGAAAGAAAACACGTTTATTCGCCAAAGCAATGAACAGAACAAACGGAACTGGACGTATCTAAAGTTACCCATTCTCGGTCATTTGAATGACGTAAAACCATTGGTAAAGTCATTGGAATGTAACTGTTATCTTCTCTGAAATAAAGTATAAATTAGAATGATTGCCGTGAGTTTGATGAATCTTTTCATAGAAGTTGTCAACGCAATAAAAACTTTTCAAAAACGGAAATAAAGGGCAAACAAAGTGCGGTAGTTACAGTTGAGCAGGTTCTCGTCCATGAGCACGGCGAGCGGCGTGCAGTCGGGCGCGAGGCGGTGGCGCGAGGAGCCCTTGAGGTCGAAGCGCGTGGCGCGCGGCGCGCACGCGTACCACACGTTCTCCATCACCAGCACGCCGTTGCCCGCGCCGCCCACGCTGTACACGCCCAGGATGCGCGCTGGGGAAACACACATTATTAATACAGAAGTAACAAATTTACTTAAGGCGGTACCCCGAGCTAAGTGGCGCCCTCAATAAATACCTGACTCAAAATGTTTAGTATCCAAAGTAGATAGCAAAAGTACCAAAAGTGGCCATTTTTGACAGTTTTGCTATCTACTTTGAATACGAAACATTTTGAGTCCTGTTTTAACAACGTAAAAATACTTTATCCTCTTTGTAACAAACTCCTAGAAGCAATTTTTTTATTTTTGTTTTCTATGTTATGCTACGATTTTTTATTCATTGAGGGCGCCACTTAGCTCGGGGTACCGCCTTAAGGGAGATGCGGTAAGGTAACCCGCGAAATTACAAGGGGATTGAATATTTTTATATGGAGCCTGGCATACCTGTCTGTCCGCCATTTTGATCTTTTTCTAAATGGCGGCCACTCTTGTACTCTATATGAATCGATAGCCGACATCAATGCAAATAGAAAACATAATAGGACCAAACACAATTGCGCGTAGCGTAGCGTTAAAGATCGACATGTGCGGCTGTTATTATTTAGCCACGAGTTCAGAACAAGGCTACCAATGAGGATGAATGGTAAATATCGGACTTACCCAACAAGCTGGGTAGTTTGTTCTGTTTGCAGTTCGTGACGTATCCAAAGTAGTGCGGTGCGAAGTCCAAAAACTGCTGCCATTCAGGCTTCGTCATCTCTTTCAACACGTATCTGTCATCTGTTTATAAATTATACAACTGAATGCTTTGAAACAAATCGTCTTGTAGACCTAAACAATAAGCGCCAATTACGCAAAAGCCGCCCAAAGCCTTCCTATGCATACACAACCAACGGTGCTGATCAGCTCTTCTGTATTCGGTGTGACCGGGTTTTCAAGACCAAATTTGGTTTTGCTAGTCATCAGAGAGCTCACGACAGGAAAGAGAAGTAGCCGGGGTCGCTGTCGCCGGATACGGTGAAGAGGACTATATAAATTATACATAGACGGTAAAAAGGAAGTAGGGCGACATTTTGGTCAAAAATGAGTTATTTAAGCCATCCTACGTAAAATTTTCCGCTCTTTCGAATGCGCTTACTCCCATGGCTCTATGATGACTTTTTTGGCGTTTATGCCCTAGCAAAAAAAATAATTTTCCTATTATTATTTTTTGTAACCGACGAAAATTAAGGTCATTTTTACTATAAAGGTGCAATACCGGTAACTGCTCCATTTTTTTCTGATTTTATAACTGTTTTAGTTTTCACGATATCTTAATAAATTACAAAAATACGTCAGTTTTTCTAAAATTTAAAACTTTGAATGGCTCTCCTGAACATTTCATTTTTTGTCACATACCCTATTTCCTCTTAACCGCCGACATTTTGTTAGCATAATGTTCCCACTTTTGGGACACAGGCCTCCTCTCTGTGAGAGAAAGCAGGCCGTAGTCCACCACGCGGGCCCATTGAGGGTTCGTACACACGGCTACACGTCAAGCTATACAAAACCAGTTTGTCTTGGCCTCACTTTGTATGATATTTTCTCACAATGAACGGTCAGCTAATATTGGTTTTGCATAGCTTGATGTGTAGTCATGTGTTGTCTAGGACATGCCGATTTCCTCATCATGATTCTGTTTCACCGTTTTGAGAGCAATGGCGATGAAAAGAAATACACACAAGTAAAAGGGCAAGCCGTCAAAGGGGACCGATGGCCGGTGTAGCAGACGAGTCCTGGAGTGGAGACCGCGTATCGGCAAGCGTAGTGTGGGACGCCTCCCAGCTAGATAGACGGACGACCTAAAGAAGGTGGCTGGGGTAGACTGGATGCGGAAGGCGGAGCACAGGGTGTTATGGCGCAGTCTGGGAGAGGCCTATGTCCAGCAGTGGACTGCGATAGGCTGAATTGATCGATTGAAAAAAGGCAAGCTTAGATTCAAAACCATGACCTACGAGTATATGCAACTCGTTAGTTAAGGCCGTTACCATTGGGCTACCAATTTTTCATTAAAGTTTATCGAAGAAATGTTTTGGTCGGTGGCTTTTTTGATTTAGTTTAACAATTAATCTCCCTGACTAGTACATTGCTTGAATGTGAAACATGAATAGTTTACCTTTAGTCTTGCAGAAGGTGGAGCCGGACTTCCCGCCGCGCGCCGCCCACGGCACGCACTGCGCCAGCGAGCGGGTGAACCCCTCCTCCACCTCGCACAGGCCTGCGGGGCAACACATGTACATAGCTGGCCACGATGCACTCTACCGGACCCATCCCTGGGGGCCTACTCCGAAGTGCAAAGTGCGAATGTTCGGATCGGACCGACACATGGCCGAACCGAATATTATTGAAAAATGCGAAAAAAGTTCAGATCGGCTCAGTTGGGTCGGGACCATAGTCAATATTCGAAAGAGTGTAGGAATGTAGGATCGGAACCGACCGAACTAAATAGTAACTACGTAGCAGGAAACGGCCGAACATTCGGCCGAAACTACTTCGGAGTAGACCCCCTGCTCAAAGGGGCTCGAACCTCATTTACCATTTATGTACACACATACAAGATACATTTTTAACCAGTGCGCAGTGTCATTCACCTGTCCTTCTCGCTACAGCCTCGACTTCATGAGACTGCTTGAAAAGTGAGCTTGTTTTGAACTTTATCGTTTTTTCAATTTTTATTTATAATATCACTGTCGTAGATGATATGACTAGGAAGGGGGTGACTAGCGAGATGACTAACACAAAAGTATGGAAGAAAAATACATGTTGCGCCAACCTCTAATAAATTTTGACAAGAGCAAGGGAATGATGATGCATATCATTGCCGTAAGTATATTTATACAACGTGTTTTTCAGGTGAAAAAATAAAAATAATATCAGCTGTTCCCTACATTTATGTTCTTGTAACTCATCAAAATGTAGGGAACACCAGATTTTTGATTCGCGATTTCGGGGTTGGTCCCATAGTAAAAGTTGTTCATAATGATGAGTACAATGACCCCCTAGAGTTATGGGATATCAAAAAAAACACGTTGTATACTTTACATTTTGCACCAGTGACAAGTAACCACCCCATTTTTATGTCCACGCAAATTACTGTCTATTCCAAGGTTCGCAGAAAGCGATAAGGACACCCATTGTATGTTTTGTAGTATTAATTGTATTTTTTGTTATGTATTTTCTGGTGTACATACAATAAAGTATATATAAATAAATAAGATGTAATGTGGTATGCAACGTGTCGTACTATCAGTCCTGTCCTTGTCGTCGTAGCAGCTGCACTTGTCCTCGTCGGCGCGGGCGCCGCTCAGCGGACACAGCAGCAGGTGGCGCAGGCGCTGGAACTGCGACGCGTAGTACACGCGGCACACGAGCCCGTCCTGATCACAATACAGTTTAGAAAAGAAAAACAAACTGTTCATTCTGAACATCAAGATGCACATTAGGAAAACCACAGGGGAATTGATGATTTTTATATGGAGGCTGGCATACCTACTGTTGCGCCAATTTGTTTTTTATTTTTTTCAAAATGTTTTCAAGCATTTAACCTATATAAATCGATAACTGACATTAATGCAATGGGACCAAACCACGTAAAGCCTCACGTTTCCGAGATATTAACGTTCAAAGTTGATATGGATGTCACGTGATAAACTTTGAACGTTAATATCTCGGTAACGTGAGGCTTTGTAAAAAAATCCATAGACACCTGATGCATTAAAATCCATCCAGCCATTAGGATGCTTGGAGGGTATAAAGAATCCCTCATACTAATATAAATACATACGCATGAAAAACATAACCCTGTCTGACATCTGTGCTGTCGCGCAGTCGGGTAAAATATAATCAAAAATGTCTAGATATTTTTCTTAGCTTACGCTGTCACTCCTGTGCATTTGGAGAGTAAACAAATATCATCTTTATGTAAGTAAAAACTAAGTTGATTTACCTTGAGCAGCACTTCCACGTGGTCATTGGACTTGGCTAGTTTGGACTTGTCTCCATCCATCTTGTCCTTTCCCGTTGAGTTTGTGTTCTCATTTTCTTCCTGCTCCGATTGTGTGCTAAAGAAATGTTAAAATCACATTAACAAACTGTTTTTATGATACTGTATTGATTTCTGCTTGAGTAAAGCACAAAAAATAGTTTGATACATGATTTGGGGCTAAAAAAATGAGATTGTAGATCGTAACAGCGATGTCGGAGTATTTGTTGTGCATGTGGCACATATCTGTGTCGCATGTGCGTGCGCGTGCGGCGGTAGGTGACGGACGCGAGCGTGGCGGCGATGTCGGAGTGTCTGTTGTGCATGTGGCACATACCTGTGTCGCATGTGCGTGCGCGTGCGGCGGTAGGTGACGGACGCGAGCGTGGCGGCGATGTCGGAGTGTCTGTTGTGCATGTGGCACATACCTGTGTCGCATGTGCGTGCGCGTGCGGCGGTAGGTGACGGACGCGAGCGTGGCGGCGATGTCGGAGTGTCTGTTGTGCATGTGGCACATACCTGTGTCGCATGTGCGTGCGCGTGCGGCGGTAGGTGACGGACGCGAGCGTGGCGGCGATGTCGGAGTGTCTGTTGTGCATGTGGCACATACCTGTGTCGCATGTGCGTGCGCGTGCGGCGGTAGGTGACGGACGCGAGCGTGGCGGCGATGACGGAGTGTTTGTTGTGCATGTGGCACATACCTGTGTCGCATGTGCGTGCGCGTGCGGCGGTAGGTGACGGACGCGAGCGTGGCGGCGATGACGGAGTGTTTGTTGTGCATGTGGCACATACCTGTGTCGCATGTGCGTGCGCGTGCGGCGGTAGGTGACGGACGCGAGCGTGGCGGCGATGACGGAGTGTTTGTTGTGCATGTGGCACATACCTGTGTCGCATGTGCGTGCGCGTGCGGCGGTAGGTGACGGACGCGAGCGTGGCGGCGATGTCGGAGTGTCTGTTGTGCATGTGGCACATACCTGTGTCGCATGTGCGTGCGCGTGCGGCGGTAGGTGACGGACGCGAGCGTGGCGGCGATGTCGGAGTGTCTGTTGTGCATGTGGCACATACCTGTGTCGCATGTGCGTGCGCGTGCGGCGGTAGGTGACGGACGCGAGCGTGGCGGCGATGACGGAGTGTTTGTTGTGCATGTGGCACATACCTGTGTCGCATGTGCGTGCGCGTGCGGCGGTAGGTGACGGACGCGAGCGTGGCGGCGATGACGGAGTGTTTGTTGTGCATGTGGCACATACCTGTGTCGCATGTGCGTGCGCGTGCGGCGGTAGGTGACGGACGCGAGCGTGGCGGCGATGACGGAGTGTTTGTTGTGCATGTGGCACATACCTGTGTCGCATGTGCGTGCGCGTGCGGCGGTAGGTGACGGACGCGAGCGTGGCAGCAATGACGGAGCCGAGCTCGCCCGCCAGCACCACGACGGGCAGCACGCCGCCGCACAGGATGATGCCGCTCTACAATAACACGCGGCATTCGATATTACACAAAATCATCTGTTTTTACAAGCATTTATTTAACTTGCAATGTTTGTTCGGGTGGAATCTTGCAACTAAATTTTGAAGCAGATATCTTCAACCGATTGAGCTAAAATTTTGTATACACATTCAGTTTGGATGACAATACATGGTTAGCTGTGTGACGTTATTCTAAATCCTGATATGGAGGATTTACGTGGGTAGATAAACAAGTAAATTAAATAACTTGATTTTAACTATTCAAATTTTCAAACTAATTAAATACGAGTACTTAAATCTCGCGACAAGCTTTTAATCATAAAAATTGTATAATGACGTTATAAGTTGACACCAAAAGTTTTAAAGTAAAAGTTCTTTTTTCTTTTTAGCGCATTTAAATAAAAACTTGTTTTTAAAATAGTTTATTATGTCTGTATGTGTCTAAAATATAGGGTTTAGCGATAAGGCCCTTAGCGCAGGACCCTCGGTTCCGTCCGAGACACTGGCGAAGTCGGAAGTGTGCGTGCGTGTGTTATGTGCTGATGCTACTCGTCTTCATGCACACATTCACATGGTGTGTGTACAAATGTTCCCACGTGAAACGTGCGCGTCGTTTCGTGACATAAAAATACTGTAGGTATTTCAATTTACACATTTAATAAAGTTAGTAATAGGAATGATGACTAATATTAGAGCTGTTCGACCAAAAAATGTAATTTCACAGAAGGCATAGCAAACAAGATAATCGGAAAAAAAAAAACTGTAGAATCGATGGAAATTTGGTGAAGCTACACGCTTTAAAAGTTTTTGGTGGGGATTACTCCCGTCCTTGTCGCGCGGTACTGACAATGTATGGCGCGGGGCGCTAGTTTGAAGGGACATAGTCGTGACGTCACTTCTTTGATAGTGCCTTTGTCCAGCAGTTATTTTAAAATGTTTATAAACAACTGTACGCGGACGCTATACGCTAGGGCCAGAGGACTTTTTCACTGTACGCGTATATTACTAAATGTTTAGTAAATTAATAATTAACAAAATAATTAAGCAATTATTGAAGCTTTTAGACTTATTATAGTTTTGTTTGCACTATTTGCAAACAAACATTTTCTTGAGTTGAAAATAATAAAAATGTCATCATACCTATTCAAAAGTTGCATTTACCTGGTTGGCTGGCTGGTTGTTAGACAGCAGTTGCGATAATATTTGGCGAACTGTCTTCTTGTCACCTTTCTCTTCGTCCTCCTCCGTGCCTAAAGAATTAATTGATTTTATTATCTATTCCGTTGCAGTATTGTGAAGTTTTATTTTATGTAATGGGTTAGCTCCCGCCAAAAGAAATAATGATAGTAATAATAAAAACATTGTGGGAGGTGCCTGTCTCTGGAGCCCTAACCACCGATAGCTTGGACCCTGCTCCCGATACCGGCGGGCTACTATTTTTAACCGACGAAAAAAAAGGAGGAGGTTCTCAATTCGACGTGTATATATATATATTTTTTTTTTATGTATTACCACGCATAACTTTTTACAGGGTTCCCTCTATCTGGCAGAATCTTGATGCTCCGAAATTTATTTGGCATAACACACTTGGCATAATCTTCTTTAAACGAATATTTTTAAGGCATAAACATGATTTAATATAATTATTGTTTGGCCGAATGTTTATATGTCCGAATTTACAAAGGCATAGTTTTAAGATAGCAGAATTTTATTTGGCATAATTTCGTTTAGCATAACGTTCACTTCGCATACTTATGAAAATGGCAGAATTTCGTTTGGAATAATTTTATTAGGCATGTTGACATTTCTATACAATAGCATTTTTAACTTAAATTAAAACATTGTCGTGAAAAGTCAATAATATGTTGTGCTACAAATGTTAGTGACAGAAACGAATCGCTGCAAAACCGACTCCACGTAGTCTTGTCTGCCCTACCCCTAGAGTGTAATTTAAGCCCGCGTAGGCGCGGAGGGGCGAGGCGGCCCGCGAGCTGAGGAGCAGGTGGTATTAATGCTCGCCGCCGCAGCTGAGGCTGGCCGGCGAAGCCGGCCAGCAAGCCGAAGCTGCGGTGGTGAGCCTTGAACCCATCTGCGACGATAAGCTCGCGTGGGACCGCCGGAGCCCCGCAGCGCCGGAGCCATGACAGAAACCATGCCTGCTGCATGTTGCATGCTTGCTTGCATGCTTGCTTGTATGCTGCATGCTGCATGCTTGCTGCATGCATGTTGTATGCTTGCTTGCATGTTCGCTTGCATGCTGCATGCTTGCTTGCATGCTACATGCTTGCTGCAAGCATGTTGTATGTTTGTTTGCATGTTTGCATGCTTGCTTGCATGCTGCTTGCGTGCTGCATGCATGGTGTATGCTTGTTTGCATGTTTGCATGCTCGCTTGCATGCTGCATGCTTGCTTGCATGCACCATGCATACACGCATACACCATGCATGCAGCAATCATGCAATGATTGCTGCATGCATGGTGTATGCTTGTTTGCATGCTGCATGCATGGTGAATGAATGAATAAATTTTCTGTAATGATTATGGATATGAAATGTATGCCAAAAGATGATTCTAACTCTAAAATTTCTGAGATATGCCTTTTAATGACTATCGATATGAAATGTATGCCAAAAGACGATTCTGACTGTGAACTTTCTGCGATATGATGGTTCTACTTTTTAATTATTATGGATATGAAATTTATGCCTAAAGATGATTCTGACTTACAAAATTATGAATTTTGAATGTATGATAAATGACTGTCTGCCAAACGATTTTCTGCGAAATGAAGTTTATGCTATCCGCTGTTATGCAAAACAATATTATGACATAAAAAGTTCTGCTATAAAGGGTAGACCCCTTTTTACAGAGTAGTCCGATTTTGATAATTCTTTTTGTATTGGAAAGGGTATACCCCAGTTGGTCCCATATAAATTTGGAAACGAAAATCCAACCTAAGGGTGGGAAAATAGGGGCGCCGTTTAAATTTAAGGCAATTTAGTGATCTTTGTTTATTGATTGTTTGGCGCCGACTCAAAATTACTTAGGTATACTTACATTACTTTAAGAACTTACCTTAATAAGGTTAAATAAAAAAGGTTTATTATTTTTTGCTTTTCAGTTTTTTCGGCGGTTCAATTTTTTGTTAAAAAGTTTTTATTTTTATTCTGAAATGTTTTTTTTAAATATAAATATTAATTTTTAATAGTGTGTGACGGGCTTTAAAACCACGTATTAATTTTTTAATCAATCATAATCGTTTATTTGCATAAAATGTGGTAGGTACACAAGATGATAAGTGTAGGGTGCATCCCTAACATAAGTACTGTATGCAAATGTAAAATGTCAATGTAATGCAGAATGTCAAATTAAACTTAAATGCATAAGATGTCAGTGAATGCTCAACGGGATGAATCTAAATAAAAATGCAAGTTGTCCGACTCAAACCACGTCTAATTGAACACTAAATGTAATATACATAAAATGTATAGAATAATGCAATGTGTCAGTGTCAATGCACTGCCAAATGTAGGTCGCGTTCAAAGTGCAAGTACGCGAGCCTACCGGCTAACTAATTGCAATAATATTTTAAAATCCATGTACGTGCACCGTACAATAAGTAAAGCAAAAACATATTCCGCCATGTAATGATGGCATGCAAATATTTAATACATGAAGTAGGTATGTTAGTAACATACAGTAATATACTAATAACGTAGTTAACTAAATTAACAAGGAAACATAAATAATTAAAAAAATATTACAATGCATTTCTTAAGTAGACGACTTCGCCGACAGAATAAAAACTATGGGATATCAAACATTTTTCAAAACCATACAGAATTTTTTGAAGGTCCGGGACTACAAAATGTGGTATTTTATATGAAAGCAGCAGTATAGTCTCGACAAGGCACAACGGTACCAGCTAAAATATATCTCATTTGATATACAAAGTAAATTATTCTGTACCTGCATGTTCCTTCTCCGAATCCTTGTTCCCCGCATTATCTGCAGTGAACACGTATGTTGTACCTGCAAGTTACATTAAAAAAAAATAAACGCCGACTCGTGGCAGTTGTGGTCATAAATTAAAAATTGTTCATACTGAAAGATTGTCAATGGATTCAAAGTCATCCTGCATACCAAAACGTATTCAGGGAAAACATGGAGAAGACATATGGAATTTTACGATGTAAGAAATCTTATAATGAAAAAAAAAAACAAGTAAAACGGATAGGTAAAATAGTGTCGTTTTGTGTAATTTGTAAGGATTAAGAAGAATTATGTATGTATGACCAAGGAGTATCATGTTACCCAGTAACTGGGTTGTAGAGGTCAGAGAGGCAGTCACTCCATGTAAAATACTGGTACTCAGCTGCATCTGGTTAGACTGGAAGCCGACCCCAACATAGTTGGGAAAAGGCTAGGCAGATGATGATATGACTATGTCTTTTCCAATACATGTGTGAGATGTACTATCGGCAAAAGATGAGCATGCTCACTTAAGAAAATATTTCTGCGGAAGCGCAGCTAGTGACAAGCCACACCCCTTCCTGGTGTCGCCCAATTAGAGACAATATGCATTTGTGTGAGTAAAGGGCGTGTAACAAAATTTCAAAGTCATTAGCCAGAGTGCGGCAGTGGCAATTTGCATCTCGCTAATTGTTGACGCTTCCCGTATATTACTATCGCCATATAATTTTACGACATTTCATTTTAGATGCGAGAGGAGCAGCGACGAAATATTAATTTAATTATAATTTTTAACATACAGTATGTTAATTAACGAAAGGCGTTCTATAATAGCGTCCATACATGCTAAATAAATATTACCATTTAAAAACCACCATTACCATTTTTGAGTGGTCATATTTTTTTAGCATGACGCTATTCTATTGCGGGTTAGCGGGAAAGCCTTTCGTTAGTTAACGTACTGTATAATTACATTATACAGGGTTATTTTTAAAACACTTGGCAGGAGTGCAGGACTATAATAGTAACATCAAAAACAACCACTTTTGTTCTATGACTTTTGACAAAACCAAAAATAGACTTTCAAGTTTTTGTTGTAATAACACTTTTTAGATCTGTATTTTGTAGTTAGTACCGCTGCGCCCCAGCATTCGCAACGCACTATTTGTTTACTTATCTAGTGCACTAGATAAGTAATGATGTAAATGAAATAATTCTTAACTAATACTTGGCGCAGTTCATACAATGTTATCAGAGCTTTTTGTTTATAGTTGCCGCAACTTTTGCCGTAATGCCAACGTATGGCCCTTGTATTAAGCCGCCCTATTGTTTAACCGGATTTCCAGACATTCCCACTAAATAGCAATGGGACTTAAATAATGAACTTATTTTTATTGCAGTTGCAAAAGTTGCGGCAGCAACATAGAGCAATAAAAGAATAAAAATAAGTTCATTGTCTTAATCCCATTATTATTTAGTGACAATGTCTGGACACCCGGTTAAACAATAGGACGGCCTACGGCCATACGTTGGCGAAAAGATAACCAATTTTATTACCTTAAGATTATCTCAAATGTTTTGCAGTTGTTACTTGTATTTGGTTCAATACTTTTAACAGTTGTAATATTCGTTTTATCCATTAATTTATCACACTTTTGAATTGATTGTAAATAAGTATAATAACGAGATTTCACAAACAAGGTATCTTTCTAATCAACTCGACAGGCGCGTTGCTGGCATAGCAACCTACCTATGACAAGTTTTTTTTGACAAATATAACATTCATTTAGTTCCTACGCCACGCGCTACTTTAAAATTAGGTAAATACGGCATTTTCTTATTATTACCTACTAAGTGAACAATCTTAAACTAGTTTTTTTCTAGTTTTGTTACACAATATTTTTAGAGAACATAAACATAGAAAGACTGTGTTAGTATTTTTGTCCTGTGAGGTTAATAGCGTTTTACAAATAACACTGTATAGCTATTTTTAGGTTAATTTTCAGTATTCCAATTTGTATTATACTAATTCATTGATTAATGTCACTGTTTAAACTATAGTCATAGTTTAAAACATTGCCAACGATTTCGAAGTCTTCAATTTAGTGTCATGCTGCCTTTCTTGGTGAATTTGTTGTTTTTTAGTTTTTTGTTATATTTTTGTTAATTATTAAGATAAAGAAACACAAGATATACGACACGATTTTTTTATTTTTTATTAAAACGTTGCCGCACACTAGGAATTTCTACTGTGTCGTGGGTGCGTTTACAAACATTTAAACTCACATACACAAATAGCCAGACCCGGAACTTGTAGGCCATACAAATATTTGTTCCGTGTGGGAATCGAACCCGCGACACGAAGCGCAGCAGTCAATCGCTTAACCACTGCGCGAACCGTGCCGTCGATTTGAGAGGGCTATGTCTTTCTTTGTTTATGTTCTCTAAAAATATTGTGTTACAAAACTAGAAAAAAACTAGTTTAAGATTGTTCACTTAGTAGGTAATAATAAGAAAATGCTGTATTTACCTAATTTTAAAGTAGCGCGTGGCGTAGGAACTAAATGAATGTTATATTTGTCAAAAAAAACTTGTCATAGGTAGGTTGCAATGCCGGCAACGCGCCTGTCGAGTTGATTAGAAAGATACCTTATTTGTGAAATCTCGTTATTATGCTTATTTACAATCAATTCAATAGTGTGATAAATTAATGGATAAAACGAATATTACAACTGTTAAAAGTATTGAACCAAATACAAGTAACAACTGCAAAACATTTGAGATAATCTTAAGGTAATAAAATTGGTTATCTTTTCGCCAACGTATGGCCGTAGGCCGTCCTATTGTTTAACCGGGTGTCCAGACATTGTCACTAAATAATAATGGGATTAAGACAATGAACTTATTTTTATTCTTTTATTGCTCTATGTTGCTGCCGCAACTTTTGCAACTGCAATAAAAATAAGTTCATCATTTAAGTCCCATTGTTATTTAGTGGGAATGTCTGGAAATCCGGTTAAACAATAGGGCGGCTTAATACAAGGGCCATACGTTGGCATTACGGCAAAAGTTGCGGCAACTATAAACAAAAAGCTCTGATAACATTGTATGAACTGCGCTAAGTATTAGTTAAGAATTATTACTGTAATTATTGTGCTATTTCAATCAAAACATCTCTACCTGAATTATTTTGAAGGATATTGCTAATCCATTGCTTCATATGTTCGAATTTGTAGAGCAATAAAAGAAAAAGATACCAAAATATGTTGTCAATTTCCAATAAAATTACGTAACTTGCTTCTTTCTTGACATATACGTATTCCCAAGTGTAATCACATAGACATATAGTTATTTACTTTTCAATAGCACTGCACAAGTAAAAAGAATACCTTTATGTGCATTCGCTCCGATTTGTATGGCGGCATCGCATAGGATATGGTGAAAATTGGACAGTCAAGTGAAAGTGTTCATAAGTAACGTAAATTTATAGCCCCGATAGAGAGAGATGATTAAAGTGGATGTAATAGATATGTAAATACATAGTTTGACATTTCTTATTCCAAATTATTCTATTTTTGTGGAAAGTTGATACTAATTTAATACAGCAATATCAATAATACATCGATTGTCTAAACCAAACAGAAGATATGAGTACCTATTAAAATTACTTCTTGTCTATACTAATATTATAAAGAGGAAAACTTTGTTTGTTTGTAATGAATAAGCTCAAAACAACTGGACCGATTTAAAAAAATCTTTCACCATTCGAAAGCTACCTTATCCACGAGTAACGTAGGTTAAATTTTATTTTGGAAAAAATAG
The DNA here is from genome assembly GCA_945859715.1 of Apamea sordens. Taxonomy (NCBI): domain Eukaryota; kingdom Metazoa; phylum Arthropoda; class Insecta; order Lepidoptera; family Noctuidae; genus Apamea; species Apamea sordens. The sequence goes on from OX244001.1 coordinate 18,098,522, forward strand.
GGTTCCGTAAGACATTTGGGTTTTTCGGAGACAAGGTGTAAAAAATAAACCAGAAAAGTTACGTATTTTGCGTACGCTGCCTAAACTATAAAAGATAGAACCATAAAATGTTTAAATTAATTGTAGATCTTATAAATATCCACAAAAAAGTCCGCGACACACTATACCTATCTATGTCGAGTGAGGCACAACAACCATTTTTTTATTTAAAAATCTTGAATTTTTTTTGGGCTACATTTAAGCGCTTTTATTTTACTCATGCTATTAATGCTTATCAAAATAAATTATTTCATCACTAAGTACAGTTTATGTATATAATATTTGGTCTTTGAATGATTAAAATTGGACGTTTGGTTTTTAAGTTATGGCGAAATTAAAATATTACGATTGTCGGTAAATAAGTTTACAAAATCAAAAATCAAGTCATAATATAACTATTTACATCGCATCTGTATAGTGTTATAAAGTTTTCATAATTTTCGCAAAGTTTAAAAAATTCATCTTCTTACTTCTATTTATTTTAAAAAAAAAAAATTTAGTATCTTTATGGGTTATTTTGATTTCCTTTTGATATACGCAATCCTGTCACAAATCCGAAATCTACGCGGACGAAGTCGCGGGCAGAAGCTAGTCAATAACAAAATAAGAATTCATGAAGAGCTCACGCCAGCCATGCCCATTAAGGAAATCGTCTCACAAACAATTTAGTGAGCATAGCACGCGCCTAGTGAGAGTCGCACACTTCTATACATCATTATACTAATACGCACACGACTAAAATACGGTTCGTGCATCCTATTGGTCAAAACGCATGCATTGTGCGATCGAGTCGTGAACCGTGCTATGCGATTATCGCCTTTAAGGTGAGCACGCGGACTTTTTGCCCATAGTACATACTAATTAACCCCTTTATTCATAAACGTTGCTTAAAGTTAAGTAATCATTAGCGACTGTTTAGCCATACATTTTTGACGTTTAAACGTCACTTAACTTTAAACATCGTTTATAAATAAACCCCTAAGAGATCTGTGGTTTCTGCGTACTTTCATGGGAAGAAAGAGTGTATTTCTGTAATAATTAAGATTCATGAAAAAAACTATAAGGTTGAAAGAATAAAAAAAAATACCTGGGTTTTCTTTACTGCCATCATCACCCGAAGAATCGTCCAAATCAGATTTCTCTTCAACTGCAATTAAAAATAGACAATGCAATTCAGCGTCATGTGACTCTTATGTAATTGTAATAAGGTGTAAATTGCAATGATTGGCGCCTCAGGCGTCCAGTGAGCGACGATCTTTGCCCATCACTCCGGGTGCATTCGTGAGACATGATTCTATTATTTATGTTACTTTAATTGTGACTTGTTACCTGCATTGTCTGGCTGTGACTTGGTCTTAGCAGGTGGACTGGACCACTTGTCTTGTGCGTCTCGCAGCATCTTCTCTCCCGAGATGATACGATCCGAGACGCTCCACAAACTACGCACCACGGCTGGAACAATCAGCATCATATTACACATCTTATATTTTTAATTGTTTTTTTTTATATTGTTCCCAAATTATAGTTAAGCAACAAGAATATGTATCCAGGATTTTGTAATATCTTGATAATACAAGGTGTCGTTTTGCATTTTCGTCAAATTCAAGGAGGTAACTATATGGTACTGATTCTCGACACGAATCAATAATAAAATAAGTAGGTTTTCTTTTCTTTTCGGAGATCGGCATGTGTGGGACACGCATTTTAAAACGTGGCCTGTGTGAGACCGCACTGTAACTGCCCTTTTACACACACATAAAAACGTGGCCGCTTATACGATACCATTACGCGATTCTGTTCTTTGAAAGTGGTATATTCTGAAATACTGTCAAACTTAAATAACTAAAAAAACAAGTATGTATTCATTATTTACCAGAGATCGTAATTTTATTTGATTACTTATGTCTTTCATAACAGCCTCCTGAAATTTGACGAGGATGCAAAACAACAGCTTGTATATTACTAACAACAATATAATATAACATCGCAACAATGAAATCCAAACGAAAGAGAGAGAGCCCTATGTCGGCGAGCGGCGCAAGTAGTAGTTTTGAAATTACGAATTATTTTATATTGTTATATGATTACTGGCCACTAGACCTACCCGTGTCTTGAATTAATGTCGCCATTATAGCGGCACGTTGTAGAAGACTACAAAAGCAACCAGACCTCTATTCCAAAAAGATAAGGTGTATATTCGCTTACCAGCCGTAGTGTTGTTCTCGTGCAGGCTAGCCGATGTGAGCGCGAGGTGTATTTGCTCCATGTGTTGTTTGAAAGCTTGGTAATCTTTCTCTGCATCGCCGTCTGAAAGTCCACTGAAGATCTCGTGACCTGAAAAATGTAATACATCATAAGGATACAGTATAAGGAACTGTTGTGCAAAATTACATGCATGGAATTGCATTCATGCTTCTATACCCCAGCAGTTTATTCCGTGTTTTTTGTCAGAGAATGTCTGTGAAGCAATAAATTATAAGTAGATTTTGAATACAAAGATGTATAGTCAAATAATAGAGGAACCATACCTTTTTGTACCAGTTCGTTGAGCTGTGATATGAGCGTGTCCCGCATTTGTTTGGTGTCGTACTTTATAGATATCATGTCGGGAGGCAGTTGGATCTCGTAGGGCGTTATCTTGCTGTACCTGTGGAGTTGAGGCATTTTTATTGGTATTTTTATCTATAACTAATCATTTTTTTACCTATTACTATACCTAGATGAATGAGTATTCTGGATAATCTCTTTCAATTTCCGTGGAAGCTGTTATTCCGATCCTTGCTTCCGAACTGTCGAAAATCTAGTTTTCTGTTAAGAAATTTATCTGATCTAATCTAACTAGCTTGTGTTGTTCCTCTGCGGGGCAAAGGCCTCGCTTTCCCTTTTCCATACAATTCTGTCTTACAATTCACAATATCAAACACGTTAAAATCAAAAGTCATTTACTCAAAATAAGCACACACAGCACTCTTTCAGCACTTTTTGAAAGTAAAAAATTACATAAAACAATCTCCAAAAACGCCAGCCTTTCACCAGTTCCTAGTGCTGTAGCTGGCAAGACGAAGTGGCGCTTCGCAACCTACCTGAAGCAAGCGGTGGTGAGGTGGTGCACGAAGGCGTGCGCGTGCGCGTGCAGCGCGTGTGCGCACGTGTGCGCGCGCACGTAGCGCGGCGCGGCGATGCGCGCGCGCACGTAGGTGGCCAGCGACACGCCCAGCGCCGCGCGCGACACGCGCCGCGCCGCGCCGCTGCAGCCGCACGCCTCGCAGCGCGACCAGAACATCACCTGCCACGGGGACCACGGACAGTAAGCTAAACTATTTATTAGCTAATTTTGTGTTAAGCCTTCTGAAAACAGAGGCGTAATTCTCGTAATTTTAAGAACGTTCACAGTCTGATCTCAGTGTCAATCTGTCAAAAATAGCTCTAATTTCCCTACATTTTGACAAGTTTTTGACATTTGTTTGTCACCAGATGAGACTGCGACTAGATTTTGAACATTTTAAATTACGAGAATTGGCCTGCAGTTGTTTACCTGTTTGCTCTGTTCCTCTTTAACTTTGTCGACGTTGCTGTGTCCGATAGTGTTGCACGTTATTGTTATACACACGTCTCCGTGCACAAACCTAAATGTGAATAGAAAATAAAAACATATTTATTTTACAGGGAATACAATTGCATAGATGCGATGAATAAATATTCTTATAGTTAACTGATGAAGGTTGTACATGTCAGTGTTTTAAGATTCGAGAAACTGTTTAGAATCTGTTGCTAAAAATAAATCTGTTCTTTCAAGGAGAAAAAATCACACATAAAGTTAAATAGCTAGCGCTATAAGTTGCATATTTTTTACGACTATTCGTATTATATATAGTATTCTAAAATAAACTTAATTTACACTCTCATAAAATTGACATTTGGTTACAAGGATTTGTTTATGGGATAACTGAGTGAGCCGACTATGACTGCCGACTGTGTGAGTCAGCTATTAAGTACGTACCTCCGCACATGCTGGTTCATGGGCACGTTACAGTTCGGTGAAGTACACTTGTAATCTCCGTTGAAGCAGTACTTCTCCAGAAACGCGCCCAAAGATATGTCGTGACGGCCGTACATTTCCATTGTCACTATCCTGGATAACGAAATAAAACAAGATGTTTTCATCTGTATTCCCCACATAGAGGTAGACAGAAGTGTAAAGTACACCTAATTCCGTCAGTTATGTTTGCTCCACGTAACAATGAGCTTATTGCCATTTTAACCACGATAATTACATTAAACAGTGAGTTTGAGCAGAGATAGCCAAGTGGTACCCCCGGCCCCAACTTGTAGGTAGGGTACAAGGTAGGTACTGTAGAGGCTTGTCTGCCGAAGACGACCTCATATGATGTAGGCCGGCTATATTTTAGCGCGGGTTACATGCGAACGTTCAAGCTAGTGTCAAGCATTTTATACAGGGTGTTATTGACAGCCCTCCACAAAAACACAGGATCGATTCAGCTCCTTATTCTGAATCATATCCCACTGGAAATTTTCTCAGGAAAAAATAATAATTTTATGCCATTTTTTCTGCTGATATTCCTTTATTTCAACGTAAAATTACGTTCTCTGTATGCAACACTCCATTTATGTAAATAAAACAGCTGAAAACAGCCTCGCTCAAGCTCGCTGCGCTGCCGTCCGCTACGTGCGTTTTGCCACGGTAACGATACGTTGCGTGTGAGGTAAAAACAAATCTGTTTTTTTGGATTCCCTTAATGTTCCTGAAATAATTACATGTACCGGTCATCTTAATATGATGTACTGAAGCCACCCTATCAGTTTGCGGAGGGCTGTCAATAACACCCTGTATTAAGATTTTTGTTTTAGAACAGGGAGTGATAATTTAGACGTAAATATGTGAAGACGTGCTCATAATAAGGAGTCGTACCGTTGTTTGATTCCTCCCGTTACCTCAGAGGGCTCTTCTAGTCCTCTATAGTACCCTGGGTACCCTACGTACCCTGTAGTTGTAGGTCGTGAGTTCAAACCCAGGCAGGCACCTTACTTTGTGTATTTAACTTCATCACCACTGCTCTCAAAACGGTGAAGGAAAACATCGTGAGGAAACCGGCATGTCTTAGAATAATAAAATACCAACCTGCACTGGGCCCGCGTGGTAAATTACAGCCCATTCCCTCTTACATAGAGGAGGCCTATGTCCCAACAGTGGGAACATTATAGGCTGATTATGATGTGCCAGGTTAATGGCGAAAGCAAAGAGCTAGAAAATAAATAAAAACTTACCACGGGTTGACGCAGAAGTCAGGTACATTAGCAGACTTGTTGCTAAAGCTGTACAGCAACAGACTCAGCTGTTGATGGTTCTCCGGCGCCAGTGGGTCGAGCGGTTCGTTGTCGTTCGGCTTCTCATTCGGGTCCACTTCGGGTTCTTTCGGCTTCTTGACGACGGATGGCTTGTACATCGGACATTGAGCTGAAATCGACTCGTTATGTATAGTCGCCTAAGGAGATAAGTAACCAGGGTCGTCGGGCTGAAGTTTGGTAAGAAATCGATGGGTTTTTTCGAATGAAATTTAATTTGATGAATGAAATGTTTGTTTTCCATTAATTAAATTAAATTTTATTCGTAAATATACATCGGTTTCATACAAAACTTCAACTATATCCGACGGCTCTGGTTACTTATCTCCTTTGGTGACTGTACATCGAAACTTGTGTTAGTGCAGTTTATTTTCTTACTGTCAAAAACGAGGTGGACTTTAATTTGTTAAAAGATCCACTCTGTCGTACGGTTGAGTAGCTTCTGATGATTGATTTACGCATCATCATCATTATCATTTCGGCCGAAAGACTTCTACTGCTGGGGGTCTACTCCAAAGTAGTATCGTCCGAATGTTCGGCCGTTTCCTGCTACGAAGTTACTATTTGGTCCGGTCGGTTCCGATCCTACACTCCTACACTCTTTGGAATATTGACTATGGTCCCGACCCAACTGAGCCGATCCGAACTTTTTTCGCATTTTTCACTATTATTCGGTTCGGCCATAATATGTCGGTCCGATCCGAACATTCGCACTTTGCACTTCGGAGTAGGCCCCCAGGACATAGGCCTCCCCACAAGCATCACCACTTCTGCCGGTTCTTTGCTTATCGAATGCAGCGGTTTACGCAAATTAGTTTTATTTAAGGGCGCGTTTGCATATTACCTAGGCAAAATTATGTTGTTTTTCGGTACATTTTATGGCATAAGCAAACAAAATCCACTATAACTAGTGTCATCAACGTCAAGCCGGAAACGGGTGATAGGCCAAGTCGTGTCAGTTATCAGAAAAATATTTAAAAACAATCTGCTAACTGTGATCGAAATACAGTTTTTTATACATAATAGAATTCTGATCTCGCTCTATATATTATATATATTTTTTTAACTCAAGTTTCGTGAAAACTATAAAGTAACTGTCATTCTTATAGCTTGTAACATTTCTCGCCATAAAACCAGTTTGGAAATTTTGCACCTTGGTAATTTTAAACCACTAAGGCCACGAGTCCACGACCAAATTTGAATGACGTATAAACCATTAGGTCAATGCAATGTAACTCTTATCTCACTGTAATAAAGTACCTATACATTAGAATGATTTCCGTGAGTTTCATAAAACTCGCGGCAATCATTCTAATTCATACCTTACCTTCCCGAGATACGAGTTACATTGCAATTGGGCGGGCGTTTTTGGGGGACTGTCTTTTGTAATTTTGACGTTCGAAAAGTGCTGATTCTCAGCCTAATTTGAATAAATGACTTTTGATTTGATTACCTTCTAATGGTTTTACGTCGATCGTGAATGCCACACAGTAACTTACGTTTATGTTTGTCGTTAACGAGTCGGCAGCCGGTAGCCCTGTAGTGCGCAAGCGCCGCTCTAAGAGCCGCGTCGTCGGCCGGCGCTGATATAGCCATCTTTGTGAATGAGTGCAGCTCCTAAGAGAACAAAGTTATACATAGGTATGTAGGTTTGAAAAGGGCAAGGGCAGGCAACGTTGCAAAATTCAAATATAAAGCTGGTGGTAAATTCAAATAAGTTTTAATGGTTCTAAAATGTTTTGACGTGACAACGTCTTATAAATTGGTTTGCCGGGTGACACTTCAAGAAACTGCGTTACGCTCCGCTCACGTTATGCGCTCACAATGAGAGCGAGTGAGAGGCACGCGTCCCTTCCACTCGGGCATGGTTAGCCCGCCTAAGAGCGAGAGAGACAGACATAAAAAGTGAAAGGCACGCGTCCCTTCAAAGTCGTTGTCACGTAAAACTTTCGCCCGTATACCGACTTTACAGGCAACCAATTTTTTTAACCGATTCTTTCGATTTTCTTTAAATATCGACGTTCGGTAGGTACAACCTTTTTAGGCAGCTTGTCCATCGACAAAAACCTCCTCTAAAGATTTCCATATATGTGACAAACATATATGGAAATCTTTAGAGGAGGAATCGCCCTCGTAATCGACTCTGTTACTGTAAATGTATGTCGCGTAGTCTATTCACTCAAATATTGAAATGTTGCTCGAACTATAGTTCGTTCGCCACTTACTTTCCAAACACGTAAACAAATATGCTTTTGGAAAAACCGTTTTAATACCCCGCAAAAAGTTCAGTTTGCACTACAACTTCAAATATTGACGTGACAACGTCTTATAAATTGGTTTGCCGGGTGACACTTCAAGAAACTGCGTTACGCTCCGCTCACGTTATGCGCTCACAATGAGAGCGAGTGAGAGGCACGCGTCCCTTCCACTCGAGCATGGTTAGCGCGCCTAAGAGCGAGAGAGACAGACATAAAAAGTGAAAGGCACGCGTCCCTTCAAAGTCGTTGTCACGTAAAACTTTCGCCCGTATACCGACTTTACAGGCAACCAATTTTTTTTATGACTTCTTCAGGAGCGGTGAGGAGGGGCGCGGGGACTAACTGTGTGTGGTACCTTGAGCTCGCGGTGCGCGTGCGAGGCGCGCGCGGAGTGGCGGGGCGCGCGGGGCGTGTGCGGGGGCGGGGGTGCCGCGGTGAGGAGGGGCGCGGGAACTAACTGTGTGTGGTACCTTGAGCTCGCGGTGCGCGTGCGAGGCGCGCGCGGAGTGGCGGGGCGCGCGAGGCGTGTGCGGGGGCGGGGGTGCCGCGGTGAGGAGGGGCGCGGGAACTAACTGTGTGTGGTACCTTGAGCTCGCGGTGCGCGTGCGAGGCGCGCGCGGAGTGGCGGGGCGCGCGGGGCGTGTGCGGGGGCGGGGGTGCCGCGGTGAGGAGGGGCGCGGGGAACTGTGTCCGCAGTGCGCAGCGCCGCCCCGCCTCGGTCTCGAGGTAGGGCGCCGGGATGATCACGTTCGGCGACATGGATAGCACCACGTCGTCTGTTGACCACCTGCAAAAGAGAATCACTTCATTTTTAGTCCATTTTCGAAATCTGAAAGTGGTCTCCTGACCACTGGGTTTCTATGTGAAACTTTTCAAATATGTATATTTTCGGTGTTCTCTCATCATGCCGCACCTACTCAGCTATCAACTTTTCGCCCTGCATATGCTTGCTCACAAACCCTCTGGGCTGGGTACATAGTTAAGTGCATTCTCGCCTTAAATTATATGTCCACTGCGGACATCAGCATCTAACGACAAATCCTGCGCTGCCCACATCCTCTGATTATTGCGACCTCATCAATACTTCAAAAACAGTTCAGTTGAATTTCAACTCCATCTCAGTCTTAGATTGGACATTTCGGATGAATACGAATTTGTAAAATCGACTTACCGATCGGTATGCGGATCTGCCTTCAGCTTAGCTTCCTCTTTCGGTAGGAAAACGTCGTCATCAACAGACAACGTAGCGCGCAATGGATCACTAAAATCCCTGATCGGAACACCACAACTTAGCGTTTTATCACTCTCTGTTTTACGCATAAACGGTTTTGTACTCTGCAAAGGGTCCTCTTCAAACGATTTATGATTAGCTTCATTTTTCTTTTCTTCAACACCACTAGTGTTTTTGGAAATAGCATTTTTATCTTCACTTTTCGCAGAATCTTTAACACTAGAGTTTGTAAATATGTTGTCAGATCTTGAAGATTCATTGCTATCGGTTTCATTACTCTTTCTCGACTCCTCGTTCGAGGAATCTTTACGTACAGCAATGTCTTTTTCACTTTCTGTACTTTTAATATCATTATTTGTAATATCATTTTTAACAACGTCATCTTTCGTTACGTCGTTTTCATTTAGATCATCGTCAAACGTCATGCCTGGTTCAGGGAGAATCGCTTCAATATCTCCCAGAAATGCTTTTTCTAGTTTCCAGTTATAACACGCTAACAGCATGAATTTAACAACTTTTTTCACTTTGACTAGCTCTTGTAGGGATGCCCCACGTAACAATATGCAGCATGCTAGGTTTGGTTCAGCACAACCCTCAAGTACCATTAGTGTTTTGCTGGAATCTGTATAGAAAGAGAACAGTTTGTGTTAACACATTCAAAATATTATTCTGTTTCTATCATCTTTTTAGCGGTAAACGTATAAGTATTTAGAAAATCTTTTTCTATTACTGCTATATATTATTAGAGGTCTGTAGGAGTAGAATACCTACTCGGTTACTCACAGTTCTTGACGTAGAAGTTGGCGCAGGTGCCGAGGCGCGGCATGCCGACGCGCGCGTCGATGGAGGCGAGCGGGTCGGCGCGCGTGGCGCGGGCGGCGCGCGCCAACGCCCGCGGCCGCACGCGCGCCGCCAGCGCCACGCCGCCGCGCCGCAGCGCGTCCTGCACGCCGCGCGCCGCCGCGCCGCGCACCAGCACCACGCGCGGCCGCAGCGCACTGATGCGCGCCGCGCAGCGCACCAGGTACTCGCGCTCCTGCGGGGGTGGGAGAGCGACTGTAGCCCGCGAAATCCGCGATGGTGACTTTTGTGGTACAGTCACGAGTACCAATATGTCACATTACATAAACCTATGGGTTCGAAAATGGTATGTTCGTAACAACAAAAAATTTCATTTAAAAATAAAGGAGTAAATCGCTTTTAAATAAAGCTGAGTGTATGCATACTTTTCCTCGTGACTGTACTCTAACCTCAGATGGATTCGAAGGTTTTTTTTTCCTTACACGGGACATCGATTGGCATCATAAAAATAAAACGCAAGAATTGACGTTTATCTAGCTAACTGTACAATTTTTCCAATATCTGTGTATGTGCAGTTAGCAATTACTCAAAAAGTAAAAGACTGTCTCCTGAAAACCTTTTTCTGTACCTACAACGGTTAAAGTACCTATCTACTGACCCGTCTGCCTTTGCTGCCTCATCTCAAAAATCCAAACAGTATAAAACGACAATGAAAGCAATTACATAATAAAAAACGTGTGCGGCCGGGGGACCCACGTCAGAAACGAGTACTAGCGGACCTGGCAGACGTCGTCCTGCCCGGAAAAGCAGCGCCACCTACCGGGTTTAATTGTGTTTTCAAACCATCCAGGAACCCATTGAAATATACACACAAAATTTTATCCAAATCGGTCCAGCCGTTTAGGAGGAGTTAGGTGGCAAACACACCTAGAGAAGAATTATAAATATTATTAAAATTTGCTAATGCACACATACCCGTATAATATAATAGAAAGAAATAGAGAAAGTGTGAATTTAATACTTGTATTTAAAACAGAGGCACCTAGTATACGTTTTAAGAAGCTTTCGTAGAGTTGTCGCCATATTGGATTTTCATTTTGACCTCGTTATCATCACTCGTTATCGGCTTCAGCTCTTCTGTTTCTTTCTATTTTATAAAGATTTTTGACTGTCAATTTCTACCAGTTTACTCCTACCGCAAGCCGCGTTAAAGAATTTCGTTCCAAAAACAATTAAATTTTCCAACTCACCTGCATCAATACAGGTTCCAGCGAAGTAAGCTTGCCCTCAACCCGCTGATACGCGATAGAACAGTCTAGGAGTAATATCGTGGGGTTCGATATCTGCTGCGGCATGCCCCTGTATTTGAACATATACATACATAAATAAATTCCTCCAGACCGAATTTCGGCCATGGCGAACTTCGATCAATAATAAAAATCAGTAGCTCAAGTGGCCACGTTTGCACACACGTAAACATCTACATTTCTTAGAAAAAAGTTGAATAATATTAACAACTTCAGTTTATTATAAACCTTAATGCTTAAACATAAAGTTTAATTACCATTGCAAAATATACAAAATATAAAATATTTAAAATGTCACGTGAAAATAAAATCATTCTACTTTTAAATTTTCAGTCATTTATTCTAAAATGAAACTTAAAGTCTAAGTAATAAGGTTAAAAACTACTAATTTGAAATAAGACCACAAAAGTATTTGTGTTCTTATTTTTCGGGCCGTTTTTGAAGCGCTTATCGGGAATCTAGTACTATTATTGATCGAAGATGGCGAACAATTTCAGCGGATACCAGCCTTCGGCGCGGCTGATATTATAGTGCGCGAGTGTGTGCGCAGACACAGGTGCACTCCCTTACTCACATAGTCCGATGGGACGGCAATCCAACACGACCGGATCAGGCGTAGGACCAACGGTTTAACGTGCTTTCCGAGACACGGGGGTATTACACCGCCAACTTCCAAACTCCAGGCTGTTACTAAGAAATTCCCAATTGACAAATCCAATAACACTTTTTTCCGACCCGGGAATAAAACCCAGGCGGCACGCTCAGCAGTCGCGCTTGCAACCACGAGACCAACGGGGCAGACACACATACATTCAGGATGTAGGAAGAACAAAATTCTACGCATTCTAAACATCTAAGTATACGACTTTTATTATTGGTATGTACAGCTTTCCAAAGATGAGTATGCGCTTCGGGAATCTTCGTGTTTTCGAATTAGCACGAACGTGGCGCTACAGAGTAATCTCAAGCAGTGGCAATGCTTCTAAGTTGTGTACTGCCGCGCTTGCAGTAGTGCGTTTGTATTAAGTTTTTCTCTGTCGGGTTACCTACTTCGGTCTCAGATCGCCATATGTAATTTGAGTTGTTGTATCTAAGAACGGAGGGGCAATTCCCGTATTTTTAAGAATGTTTGCATTCCAATCTCAGTCTCTTAACTTTAAAAAATAAAATCAATTTACATAGTTTTTTTATTTTTTATCAAGTTTTTGACATTGATTGTCGCCGAGATGAGATTGAATTTGAACGTTTTTTGAGTACGAGAATTGGTTTTCAGAAAAAAAAATCGAACTTAAATACCCCCAATATTCTGTATTTCATCATCATAATTATCCTGCCTTTATCCCAATTTATTTGTGGTCGGCGCAACATGTCTTTTTCTGCCATACTTCTATATTAGGCGTCATTTCGGTAGTCACAAATACCCCCAGTATTTAAAGTTTAGTTTTTTTTTTTCACTTCGAACTGTTAAGGAGCCAGCCACTCAGAGAAATAAAACTTTTTGCCCATTCCAAACCGAACGTAGTAGGTTCAAATAGAGAAGAACGGGCAAGAAAAATTTATACAGTTACAAAATATCAATATAACTAGCAGCGCCCCGCGGTTTCACTCGCATAAGTCTCGATCCCGTGGGAATATCGGAATAAAAAGTCCTATGTGTTAATCCTGGTTATAAACTATCTGTGTGCCAAATTTCATCCAAATCCGTTCAGTAGTTTTTGCGTGAAAAAGTAATAAACTTCCATCCATCCATCCTCACGAACTTTCGATCGAAATATTTTTATTTTATTTTATTTATTTGAAATATGAGTAGGAAGTAGAATAAATAACGAACCTGTGTGCTACGTTCTTAGTAAGCACAACTCCCTGCACGACACAGCTGTCGCGCATGGTACCACCGGGCACTTTCTTCACTTGCACGTAGTTCCGGACGTCAATGTCATTGCTGTTCACGTCTGTACATAACAAACGTTACAATTACTATTTATTTTATTTTATGGCTTATTAACATTGATCCAGTATTCATAGTGCAGTGCAGCAAGTTTATCCGGCCCGGTAGGTTTAGGCACCTGGCCCACCGCTGACAAGGAAGCGACCAGCTTCCAACGATTGTCTCGCTCAAGAAACGTACAAAAGGTTATAACGTATAAAAGGGAAGAAAGTCACACTGTCGCATCAGTAGACGCAGATGATATATTACACGTACCTAGCACGATGGTATCGGCGGCGTGCACACACAGTGGATAGAGCACTTGTAGCCAGGCGGCCGGGAGCGCGTGTCGCGCGAGACACTGTCGCATCAGTAGACGCAGGTGATCTTCGCCCGACACGACGATCGCCTTGCATATGTGGCGCGCTTCTGTCGACACTGGGCAAACGACGATTTTTTTTTGCAATAACATAAATAGTTGTTAAACAATCAAAATGAAATGTTGCTTGAAATGGCCATAGCTCAAATATTATGTTAATGATGGTAAATTATTAATGTTGATGGAAAATTTAAGAAATTCTCACCTTCATTTTGTTCTAATACTGGCGTCTCCTCTTCACTTGACGATGATTTCTTCTCTGAAACAATTCACGAATTTATATTTCCAACTTAATTTAGCTCTAGATAAATTAATTTCCTTAACGCCTATTAAATAAATAGGCGTTAAGGTAATTTATGTATTGGGAGCTGCGGTGGCCCACGGCCCCGACTTAAGAGCGGGTCGTGGGTTTCTTTGTGTTAATAATTTCATCACCACTGTTCTCGAAAACGGTAAAGGAAAACATCGTGAGGTCCTAGAACCAAAAACAAAACAACAAAACAAAACAAAATCGAAACATGTGACATTTATAATTCCGCACTGGGCCCGCGTGGTAGATTATAGTCCACTCTCTCTCGGAGAGAGGACGCCTGCGTCCCGACAGTGGGAACATTATAGACTGATTATGTTTGAATAATTTAAATAAAATATTTTTTTTTAATACTTAAATTATAAAAAAATATATATTTATATATTAGGTATATATATTTTAAATAAATAAATTTATTGCATGAATACCTGTTTTAGGTGTTTTGATAAGCCTTGCGGAGTTCTCACCAAGGTTGAGATCGAGGCAGTAGGACGAGACGCTCTCGACCAGTCTAGTTGATTCCCCTGCTGTGGACGAATGTGTGTTTTGGAGATATTTAACTTCACCATTGCTTTCTGAAAAACATGTATAGTATAACACTATTTATTTTATTAATAAAAGCCCGTGTGGTTCAATTTTTGTACAAGATGGCGTAAAAGTTGTCACCCGCGGGGTAATTGCGTAATAAATACACTCACAGTATCAATGAGTTTCATTTTGACAGTTCAACAACATTTATTGCGTTATGTACGTTGTTGAGCGGACAAATCTTGCGAACATATGATGCAATGGATTAGCAATATCTTTCAAAATGATTCAGATTGTGATTGATAGTGTATTACGCAATTAGGGCGCTGATGTTCTTTGGCTGTATTTTTTTTATTATTAAAAACTTTGGTTCTGCTTTTGGATTATGTTTATTTGATGTCTTAAGTAATGTTTTTTTCCATTAAGTCGAGAAAATGATATGGGCTAAGTGGCCGCCCGCCAGAATTGATGACCATTTGGGCCCAATTTATGGCATTTTCCATCACTCTTGTCAGAACTTTCGGCGATAGGTCCTCGCATTCTTGATACGGATATTGTTTTGAGAGCTTCAAGAGTCTGAGCCTTGTTGATATGGACTAGTGACTTGATTGAAAAAACCCCACAAAAAGAAGTCTGGAACAAAAATCGCCAAAAAGAAAGTTTAGGCGTCCGGAAACAAATATTCCGCGTAAAAATACACCTTTCACCATCTTTAGGAGTATAGCGATTCATGCCTTGTTGACTCAAGGCATGAATTGCTAAAGGTGTGTTTTAATCTTTTTACTTCACAATGCATAAATTATAGCACCTTCCGATAGGGTGATGACTTTTGCGCCAAGGGCTAATAAGGGCTGATTTTTCAATACACAGAAAGGAATTTCTCTAAGAAGTTTACTATAAGTTCTATCTGCCTAACTCTTCGGGTATAACAGGCGTGATGTTATATGTTATTATTCTACTGTGTGACGTGTGTCTCTACTTACTTGATTCATCTTCATCCGTGGCCCGCGGCGGCAGAACTATGGGCTTATACAGGGCATAGTCTGCGAACTGGGGTAATTCCGTCATACCCTCCATATAACCCGCGCTTAAAAGATTCTGACATACTAAAGTTGCTTGCGCTCTGAAAAAGAAAACCAAACTTACCCCGAATTCTTAAAACAACACTTTCAAGGCCTTCTTAAAAGTCTTTCTAAACAATTAAAAACCGACTTTCAATCCCTAAACATAAGATATATTATTCTGTACAATTTTTTCAGACGCATGTACCGGCCGAGGTTTTTTACCGCCTGGACAAAAACAGGATATAAAAGGTGAACGGAGTAGAGGCCTATGGCACAGAAATCTCTTTTTTTTTTTCAATCAATCCTTTCATTATAGCCTGCCAATGGCTTTGCTGCACACAAATGTACAGACGCCAGCACATCAAGCTACTACAATCTGTCAAATTTCTTTAATAGATTTTCAACTTTATTGTTAATGTATTAAGGTTCAAGGTTGATTGGGAAAATTTGACAGTTTCGGGTAGCTTGACCTGCTGGCGTCTGTACAGAGGCGGACTTAATGCCATAGGTATTATCTACTAGTCAACCTGTGGGTGATGCAGAGACAAACAGTGGTTTTTTAACAGACTTCTAAAAAAGGAGGAGGTTCTCAATTCGGATGTTTGTATTAAAAAAAAAAAAAAATATGTTTGTTCGCGCATAACTTCGTCGATTGACAACCGATTTGAAAAATTCTTTTTTTGTTGGAAAGGGTATACTTCCCAAATGGTCCCATAGAAATTTCATCAAAAACGGTTTTGTAGTTTGGTTTTTAAACCAAAATTACTGGTAAAAATTTACAACTTAAAAGTGAAAGATAAAAACTAATTTGCAGTTTTTATTACATATAACTAACGCTGTTGTGTTGTGTGTCTTTTAGTCTGTGTTAAATAAATGTATTTTATTTCTTTCTTTCTATTCACCTTGTCTTATTGTTGGTGTTATCCATGACCCATTGAAGAACGTCGCAGCCGCGCCAAACGCCACTGTAGCGAACAAGACGATACCTGAAAATAACAATTTTTTTTCTCTGTTTAGTCCTTTGACAATATACAGAGTACCGTTAAAAAAACGGGTTGCACTCCAGGAGTGCCGGCGGAAATGAAAACTTGAATATTAACGTTGTGCATTTTTGATATTTTGGAATGCGGTCTACTCTCCCTCCGTCTTACGAATTTTCGATCAGGTCACGTGTCCTGACGCGAGTTGCGTCTTACGAATTTTCGATCAGGTCACGTGTCCTGACGCGAGTTTAACATTTTTTACCCATCACAAAAAAGTGCACAACGCCGCAAACGAAGTTTTCACTTCAAAAAATTAAAAAGTTGGCTGTTATCTTAGTAAATTGTGGTGTCCTACGACTTCCATCTCGCCGGGCGAAATCTCGAATCGCCAGTTGAACCAGACTTAGCTCGCGAGATCTCGAGTTGCCAATCTCGACCCGAAATTGCATTCACTAGTCTTTACCTGTGTTGCTGTGTGGGCAGCGTGAAGGATAGCTGTCTGAACACGTCGTGCAGCACCTCCTTGTGCGACGTGCGCGCTTCACAGCGCTCTTCCTGCTCGCGCGCAAACATGAAGTTGTCGCGCAACGTGCTCGCCTGAGCAGACTTGTTCTCGGGGAACTTCACCTGGTAAAAATAAGGTTTAATACTTTTCAAAAAACTATACCTACAGGCAGCTCACATAAAAAGGTAAATCATTTATGTACATGATTTTTTTTAAAGTGTCATAAGTGTTTTAAGTTCCGAGTAAAAAAAAAACAAAATTTATTTTCGCAACCCAGTTCCAGTAGACACAGTATTTGTGTTATATCTTTACACAGAAAATTAATACATTAACATTACAAGTACAATACAAAACTAAAACAAAAGCAGTATCAACACTTTAGTTACTGATTAAGGCTGTGGTTCCACTGAGGCGGAGCGGAGCAGAGCGGAGACAAGCTGTGCCGCGATTCACCAATCACATGGCCTGAAATCCAATCTCTTCTCCACTATTCACAGCTCAGCCCCGCTCCGCACTGCTCCACTGCGCCTCAGTGGAACCACAGCCTAAAGACTGTAGTTGACGTGTGCAAGTCACTGCAGCATCGTGTGTACGGACAGTCGACCCTATCCGCTATCATCATCAGCACCATATGCTTTTTTTATAATCTGCCTTAATTGTTCCCACTGCGGGGACACAGGCCTCCCTCTTCGAGATGGAGTAGACTATAATCTATCAATGGGTCCAGTGCGGGTTGGTAGATGTCACATGTCTTCGAATTTTTGGTCCTAAGACATGTCTCCTCACGATTTTCTTTCAACGTTTTGAGAGCAGCGGTGAAGAAATAATTTACACAAGGTAAAGCGCCTGTTTGGGTTCGCAGCTACGACCTTCAACTCGTAAGTCTTTAAAGGAAGTAGCCAGTAGAGGTTTTCTTTTGTTTGCCCAATAGTTATTATTACTTAGGGAGTCTAATTCTGCAATTGTGTTTATCGTTGTTTTATTAGACCATGACAATGATTTTAAAATTATCTTATATGCGAGATATTTTCTCCTCAAAAATAGTGGTGGTATAAGCAGTTCACTCTCCATCACATGAATAGGCGAGCTTCTTATGAAACCTCCTACTATTCTAAGTGCTTGGTTTTGTAATTTATCTAGCTTGCTTGTAAGTCTAGCCAATAATTCCCTTTCCTGGTTCATAGGATATAGTGATGTAAATAAGTAGGTACAGAAATAGTTTTAGTTATGTTAAATAATTTTGTGTGTAAACTAAGTATAGGGTACAATGGGGTTGACGTATCCGTGTGGATAAATACCCCTTATAAATAAAGAATAAAAAATAAATAAAAAAAAACTCGTAAGTCACGGCTGTTAACACGGGGCCACCTCTGCTCCACCCTATGCTTTCTCAGTCATGTCTATGAATAATTGCACAACAAGAGGTGCAATTTACAACTGAGACCATAAGTGAAAAAGTGTCTCACAAACCTGTAAGTTTTCCTGCAAAGTCCTCAGATCTGGCGGTATTTCGCCCGTCATGTCATTCTCCTTTAGATAACTCAGTACCACATTGCAGCAATAGTTGCATACTCGTAGGCCGCCGGCGCAACCGAATATGTGTCCTGTAACAAGCAGATATGGTTCGTTTTTATTTGTTTGAATCTCAATATGTGTGCAATAATTGACTATCGGTAGTTTGACAGTGACTCATTTAAACTCATTTGATTATGTTTTTATTTCAGCTGGCCAATCACAGGAGTTAACATGTTGAACTCAACTGGAGTTGAGCAGGACACCTGGCAAGGTGTTGTGATGACAGGTAGAGTAAGGCAGTGATCGAGTGGCGTCCAAAGACTGGGTTGGACCAAGTATCGGTCGTCCGGCATCGAGATGGGCTGACGACATTGTTTCCATTGCGGGAAGAACCTGGATGTGGCTGGCACTGGAGCGTGGGGTTTGGCACATGAAAAGAGAGTCCTTTGCTCAGTAGTGGGTGAAGTCGGGCTGTGGATGATGATGAACATGTTTGATCGCCTGTAGACAAATTTTCGTTGTTGATGAATATTTCAGTAACCTGGTGTTTATCGCTTCATTTGTTTACCTGGCACTCGTTGGCTACAGCATCTAGAACAGAAGATCTGTCCGCATACACGGCAGTGGTGTCTGCGTCGCAACGTACTGAACCGTGTGGCACATTCATAGCACTCGCGAGATATGTCATCAGGCATCCAATAGCGAGCCAGCTCTGTGTCTGCGTACTTTGTACCACTCTGAAAATAAATCAATAATTTACAAACATTTAATAATCATAGTATCTGACTTACATTTGCATTTATGAACAGTACCAGACACAAATTCTTGCTGTAAGGTAATTTTTTTTTAAATAAAACAAGTTTAGATCACACAGGAACTATGCAAATACATATATATTTTTTATTCTTTTAAAATGAGAGTGTCTTTTAACATCAGAAATAATAATACCTCATAGTAATATTTCCTTGACAAAAATGTGAAAATGCTAGAAGTATTAAGTGCACAATATGTATTCAATTATCTTATTCAAGGTCAATTGGCTAATTATATCAGTGATAAGTTAAATAGATAGTCAAATACCAAGCATATTTGAATGTAGTTAGCAAGTCATGTTTGCTTATATTTGCACAACAAGTCTAAATTACGAAAGCCAACCTCATATATAATAATAATGACTAAGCTACACAGTACACAATAGTTATTGTGGTCGACTTACGCCAGACCCCAAGGCAATCAGACTGCTTATTCTTCGAAGAACGTTAGGCAGGCTCCTGCCCTCCAACTCGACGGCATACGACCCTGTCTCTGGTTTTCCATCATCATAATCTTGCTTATCGTCGTCAGTTCGAGGGGCGTCTTTACCGTCACTCATCACTCTGTTCTGCATACTGTCTGCAGCCTCACTTGGCGAAAATATTGGAAACTTCCATAATTTATTAAAGAACGTTGAGACACCACTCTGGGCGGACTCTGGTTCGTAACGAGGAAATTCTGTAATTTGAGATGTATCATATTTGTCCATAATCAGGAGATTATTATTGAGTATTTAGTAATAAACATTGAAAATAATAAAATGTTTTTTACGCTTCGTAATTTGTATGTGTCAACAACACCTGACACAACAATGAAATTGACAGTTGCTGAGCTGTCTCAGCAGCATTCTCTGTCTACGGTCTCAGCTGTCTTATCTTGTACGGTCAGCTGTTTGCTAGGGGAGCACCCGTAAATATTTTTTTTATTTCATTTTCTACAGATTTATATTATGTATAATAATTTACTAATAGATAAAACCATTTTTTATATCTGCACTGCAAACTAAATACAAATACAGCTTGACAAAGAGGAAGGACTACAAGTTTGTGGCATCCCAAAGGGCTAAAGGCTATGTAGATGACAACAACCATCGACAAAAAAAATTTACAATGCAATGACAATCGAATTTGACAATTATTAATTGTCATATATTCAATTTCCTGTTCATGCTGCCAGATTTCGCAAGCCTCATCGCAAGTGTATAATAATATCAGTTTTTACTTCCTTACTTAATTATTCATTTATTAAAACAATGGGAGAAGTGTCGCTGGAAACTGCGGCTTACGCTAAAATTATCTTACATGCTGCTAAATACCCGCACTGCGCTGTGAACGGCGTTCTTTTGGCGGATGCCACAAAAATCCGAGATGGAGCTAAGAATCAGGATTTGGATATTGTGGATACAATTCCGCTGTTCCACCACAGCCATTACTTGTCGCCGATGGCAGAGATAGCACTGACGCAGGTAAAAAACGAATTATGCCAAATATAACTTTTATCCCATGATTAGATAAAATTAGGCCAGTTAAGAACTTTTTCATAATTAGCTGAATTTTGGTACATATATTTTGTATGTTGTATTGATTCATTACCTAAAGCTCCAACACCCTAACCCTCCTCCGCTTGGAACCAGATATACAGAATGTTAGAGTGAATTTCGATGAGGTTGGTCTCGACTCCTAGTACTCCAACGTTCAGGAGTTTTGGCACAGTAATCTAGACTTTTTTTCTTTTTACTATTTATGAAAAATTTAATTTCTTAAACCTAAAAAAATCCTGGGCTATTTGTGCTAGGGTAATTTATAATTTTATATGACAAATTCATTGAAAGACTATTTGGTGCATTGCAAAAGTTACGTCTTCACAATAATTACAAAATTGCATTTGTACAATCTGAACACATATTTCTACAGTCAGTATTTGTTTGTAAACTTAGGAGATATTGTTGTTCTAGTCATTTGTGACTGGAATGTGTTTGAAGAAATCACTGTACAGGAGAATGTTTGAAATGCAGCTTGTATTTGACAACTGATCCTACATATCTGGAAGAATCAATACAAATATATAATCCTATTCATTGATATTTCATGAAATTGCTATTCAATAGGATTATAATTATTTATTTATATGGCACTTCAACGACTTACTCACTACGACATACACAAACAAAAATCACATACAGTTTTAGGAATTGTGAGTGAGGTGTTAGTAGGGTGTATTTGTGGTTTTAGTGATTATAATTCTGTTAATACGGGTTATGCTCGGGAATCATATTTTGCTCAATATAACCTGGCCTACAAATTGCTAAAAACGTAAGAAAATTTGAATTTCGCGGGCTACCCTTAGATGACAACACTGGATTAAACTTCCCCTACTCATTTAAATTATATTACCTATGTGTCCACAGATCGAGACAGTGGCTCAGACAGACAACCGTGTGATAGCGGGCTACTATGCAGCTTGCGAGAACTTCAAAGACAATACTGTTGAGAAGTGTCCCGGCCAAAAGATTGCTGAAAAAATTGCAGAACACTTCCCTTCCGCTGTCTTTATTGTGGTAGGAACTATTTCTTTGCAAAAATCAAACACAGTTTTGATGTCAAAAATTCTTCGATGTTTTGTGTAAAGATACTTACTAATTACGGTACATGATCTGAAAATTAAATGTTTGACACAACATCAACATACACTAAATATAAGGCCCTGGGGCCGTATTAAGAAGTATTAATGCCATCATTATTACAAAAAAGGAATGGTACTCTTGGCGTTCTCTGTCTCTCTCTCACACTAGAAAGAATTTCATTTGCTAATCCGTAAAACCATGTGCTCCTCAGGTGGACAATAAGAGGCTGATGCAGCATCTTGACACACCCGCCATCAAGTTACACAAGTATACTGATGGAAGGTGGAAACCCAAGGATGCCAACAAAGTCATGTTCCGTGAGTAGAATTATTCTGCAAATATTTTTATATGTAACTCAATCACGAAAATTACTAAATGGATTTGGATAAATTTGACATACAGATTTCCACAATATAATCCGATTTAACACATAGATAATATTTATCCAACGGGTTAGTTGCGTAACTTACACCTTACATTTGACAGTTCAACAACCATATGAACATATGGATTATTAATATCCTTCAAAATGATTCAGATTTGAGATTCATAGTGTGTTAGGCATTTTTTTTTACAGCTTATTTAATTTGATAAATAAGAAGATAAGTAGGACATCATTATGTATGTTTGTTTTGACAGACTATCTTATTACAGACATATAATATCCCTGGACAATAATATCCCTGGACATTTTCACACAGCGCCATCTAGTCCCAAGCTAAGCAACCTAATGCTTGTGTTATGGTAACAAGATGGCTGATAAACTACTTATATACATTTTTTTTTTGTAAATACATACATATTATAGATAGAAAAACACCCAGACTCGGAACAAATACATGTAGGTCATACAAATATTTGTTCCGTGCGGGAATCGAACCCGCGACACGCAGCGCAGCAGTCAATCGCTTAACCACTGCGCCAACCGTGTCGTCAACATATGATTTATAATCCTAAAAGATTTTATTTTTATATATTAAATATTTCAACTTTCTTACAGAAACTCCGTATGTCTTAGAGACTGCATCGCACTTGCTGCAGCGTGGTGTCCAAAAAGATCTTGTGGATTTCGACAACTACTTGGATGACCTGACTCAAGACTGGACCAACCTTGGCATAGAGAAACTGATCGCTAGTATCAACGCTTCGAACACCATCGACTGTAAGGAGGATGAGAAACTCTTCCGATAATGCAAAGGAAATATTTAAGGAAAATCACACTCAATGTAAGCTATACTATAACAGCATATGGTTGAAGGTTTTACTAAGTAACAGAATAAGAAGTCCATATACAAAATAGACTCTTTTATCATCATCAGCATCATTTCAGCCGAAAGACGTCCACTGTTGGACATTGAACTCCCCCAAGCACCTCCACTTCAACTGGTTCTGTGCTTCACAAATTCTTATAGACTCTCAAAATTAAATTTGATATTTCAACAATTGAAATGTGTTCGAAGCAAGCAGTGGAGAGGCGAGCGCAATTTTAAATGAAATTATCTATACTTTCCTTCATGCGTACGTTGACGTCGTCAAAATAGTGGTATACCGTTACAATATGATGGAACCGGTCTTCTAAGAAACCGAAGCTGCAGGCTTTGGTCTATCTGACCATACGCCGACCGCACCGACTCACCGTCGACGGCCGAATGCTGTGTTCGTCAATACACAGGCGCGGTCACGCTCGCACGCCGCCCGTGACCGCCAGGTGCGACGGCAGCAACGGACGTTTTGGGTACCGGCGGCGTGTCGGTCATCCGTAGTGACGTCACCGCACGCTGTCGGAAGCGTTTGACGTTTTAAACACTCGTAAGCCAAGGACTTTCAATTTTGTCTTTGTCAAATCTGTCTTTAGTAAGCTCCCATAATTTAAAATGTAGACTTTCGATAGTGTTACTTAGTGGTGTAGAGTAATTTAACATATTGTGTAGTAATTTAACTTGAATATACGAATTTTACATTTAATATGATTGTCTTATGGAATGTTAAAGATCACTTCGTTCATTTAGGGAGGGCGCCCACGAGCAACTTTTGTCTCCGCAACTAATTTGTTTCTCACATCGAGTCTACGTCGAGTACTCCAGTCCGTGGGTTTGGAGACAGACAGGCGACGCAAGTGTCGCCCGTCTATATGTTGTAATGCGAGTGCGCACACGCCGACAAAAAAGTTACCGACCAGCCTGTTGACGTTCAACTGCCCCGCCGACAATTTTTTTTTTCGCATAATTTTACGATAATGCATCGTTGCTATCGCTCCCGTATGCGCAGAGACAGAAAAGTTGCTGGGCAACTAAGTTGCTCGTTTGTGCCCTCCCTTATTGTCCCAATTCTTATTCCTTCAAAACCAGTGCATTCCGATATTGTTCAATACGGTTAATGAATCATGGCCGGTCTGAGCTTCGCGGAGAAGGCTGCGCAATAACATTATTTAGGAACCAAATGGTGACTTGCGGCGTGTGTGAGTGAGAGAACATGCGCGAAAGTTCGGAGAGCCTATGTTCAGAGCAGCCATGGTTCATCCTCCTTATTGTAATGTTATACAGGGTCAAATTAAATTAGCTAGCGAAACTCCGCTAGACGTGATGGGTATCGTTATCTAAACAAGATAAAACAAAAAGAAATTAATATGATTTTTTTTACAGTCTTTTAATGTAGTTAGTGTATTCACTGGAAATATCAGTTTTTTTTTGTGTAAACTTCACAGATGTGTTTGGTATCGATATCGAAAAACGCTAAAACTTTCTCAACTCATACTAAGTAACAACACTACCAGCGGTCGTTGACCCCTAAAAACGACACATTGAATCTTTTTTTATTTTATCAAGTTTAGATATCGATACCAATAAAGTCTACAGTTTCACTAACTAATTAAAATTGACCCTGTATTTGTAAGTAACTGTAAAGAGAAATAAATGTTGAGTTTTGAAATAGGACAGTTGGATGCTGAAGCATGTGGTCAAAAGAAGTAGTTTTGATTGACCTTCTTCTTTTCATCTGAACTCTTTGAAATGTTTGTTAAAGTTTATAAATATTTTAATTAAGTTCTCAATATTTAACCAGGCAGGTGTTAAAGTGGTGTATAATGTAGTCAAAATCTTTGACAAAATCTAATTTATGCAGAAAAGCAATTGGTTTCATAATACATATATTTAAATGTGTGTGTGAAACCTTTATATTATGTTATTGTTATTCAATTGTATTTAATTCATTCCTTAGTTTAAGTGAACTTATGTTATGCTGACTTGCATCATTTAATGTACTGAGTTACTATTGCTATTTTGAGGGGCTTGTGGCTAAGTAATAACAGCCGCACGGGTCGATTGATCAGGTTAAGCTACGCTTGCCGCGGATGGGTGACCATCTTCACATACCATCCCTCCCTGCCTCGGAAAGCACGTTAAGCAATGGCTTACTGCGCGCGGCTTGACTGTAAAAGATCCACGAATGACAGTCATTACGGATAGCCCGAAAGTCTGACAACCAGTCTTACCAAGGGGTATCGTATTATCCAGTAACTGGGTTGTGGAGGTCAGATAGGCAGTAGCTCCATATAAAATACTGGTATTCAGCTGCATCCGGTTAGACTGGAAGCCGACCCCAACATCGTTGGAAAAAGGCTTGCTAGAGAGAATGATGAGTTACAACTGAATTTAGTCGATGCTACAGACTGGTAATCTCTAAGGTTTAATACCTCCTTTCTTTGAAGAAGGCTAAAAAAGTGTGGAAACGTATACTGCCAAAACAAAAAATCTCA
Organism: Apamea sordens; assembly: GCA_945859715.1. Lineage (NCBI taxonomy): Eukaryota > Metazoa > Arthropoda > Insecta > Lepidoptera > Noctuidae > Apamea > Apamea sordens. The sequence goes on from OX244001.1 coordinate 18,123,923, forward strand.
GAATTGTATTTTTTTCTGTTCATTACACAACATATCGGCTGTCTTAGAGCAGTGGTGGCCCAGTGGTAACGGCCGCGACTTACAAGTTGTAGGTCGTAGGTTCGAACCCCGTCAGGCGATTTAGTTTGTGTAAATTATTACCTACATCAGCACTACTCTCAAAACGGTGAAGGAAAACACCGTGAGGAAACCGACATGTCCTAGAACCAAAAATTCGAAGACATGTGACATCTACCAACCCGCACTAGGCCCGCGTGGTGGGTTTTTTTTTTTTTTTGTTTTGGCAGGAGTGGGAAATCCTCATGGACGCCCAGACTGCCTCACTTATGAACCAGTCTGGGCAGTGCCGGACTCTTACCGGCTAAAACCACACTCCTACCCCACCAGTCCCTCTGACATGGGAATCAGAGTCCTTAGTCACATTTTTTGTGCCTTTTTAGCGACTTTGTATGTTGGAGGCCGAAGGCGTGGTGGGTTACGGCCCACTCCCTCTCACCAAGCCACTTTCCCAGCAGTGGGAACATTATAGGCTGATTATGTACGGCCGTCTGCCCGAACGGTTAGACAGTGTAGCTGTAGTACTCCCACAATTGGTTAGTCCCATGTAACAGTGGGCGAACCTGCGAACCAATTGCTATCAACGAGAAATTCCAGTTGGAAAAACCCAATAACACTGCCCGACCCGGGAATCGAATCCTGGGTCTACTCCGAAGTAGTATCGGCCGAATGTTCGGCCGTTTCCTGCTACGAAGTTACTATTTGGTTCGGTCGGTTCCGATCCTACACTCCTACTCTTTCGAATATTGACTATGGTCCCGACCCAACTGAGCCGATCCGAACTTTTTTCGCATTTTTCAATAATATTCTTTTCGGCCATGCGTCGGTCCGATCCGAACATTCGCACAGTAGGCCCCCAGGACCTTACGCTCTGAAAATCTGCGTTAATGATAAGTCAAAGCATTTTAAGTTATATTAAAAAAGTTGTGTACAGCCCGATTCAAAGTTTATGGCGGCTCTGAAGTGCGCTACTAACTGCGCAGTACCGCACCCCTCCCCCCCGCTGACACGTGAATTCGTTACTGCGCAGCGACTCGCCTCATGTTCGGACCCGCCATAAAGTTTGAACCGGGCTGTAAGTAATATTTATTTAAATAAAATATCGACAGATAATACTGGTTTGTTTTATTTATTGTTTAAACCATTGAAGTATTCCTCAATCAGTTTCTTGCATTTGCTCATGCCACTTAGGTCGCCTGCCTTGCCTTGAAACTTGCCGTTTTTGAATGCACCTTTGCCTTTCACCAGCTCTGTTATCCTGAAAAATACGAGGCATTTATTTAATTAGCTAAAAGATTTGGTCCTAAATGATTTTTTTATAAACATGATACATATAGATACATTATAAAATATCATGTAATTATTTATTTTTGCCCACAAATTAATTATTGCTATTAATAAAAATATTAAGTTATTTTTGATAATAGGCTGTTTGGCGGGTTCGAGTCAGTGCCTATTCAAAATTGAGCCATTTTTCGTAAAGGGCTTTGAAGATCTGTGGCATACCTACTGTCCGCCATTTTGATTTTTTTAACAGAAAAGTGACTGCGGTTAAAAAGTATGGAACAACATATTTTTTTGTATAACCTACGAACAATATTTAGAACGGTCTAGAATCATATTATGCTGAATTCATGGTTACAATTTGTTCACTGGTATTTTTTTTTCCTGTATAAAAAGATAGATGACATCAATGTAAACAGAAAACATATTAAGACATATTTTTGAACTTGCTTACATCTTGTAGAAGTAAGACGTACTAGTTTACGGTTTAAGATATTTATTTCTCAAAAGATTACATTAATCACTTACAGAGAAAAATACAATAATAAGTAAACAAAAATAACCGATTAGCGTTTTTAGTAGGGTAGATGTTAAAAAAATGTTAGTGGAGATTGTGTATAGTGCGCGCATAAGCTGCGGCGCGAGCAGTGCTTATTTATTAAGGTCTATGGCATAGTGCGTTTGAACAAGCGATAATTGAACAGTTTTATAATATATATTGTTTTAGTATTTTACAAATAAAATGGTACTTTTCATAGGGAGTAAGCTGGTGTCGGTTAATTAGTTTAAGGTTAGTTTTCGTAGTGTTAGTAATTTATCCTTAGCGTTCTATTAATGAAAGATCCTTCAAAATATGGCGTTCTAGTAATTTTTTATTAATAGTTTCTTAATAGTTTGCAAGTTCAAAAAAAATATGGATGTCACGTAATCAACTTTGAACGCTAATATCTCGGAAACGTGACGCTTTACGTACGGGGTTTGGTCTTAGTTGCTTGCATTGATGTCAGCTATCAATTTATGTAGGATTAAGTGCAGACGCCATTTTGAAAAAAAAAATGGCGGTCACTGTAGGTATGCCAGGCTCCATATAAAAATCTTCAATCAGATTAGTTACAAAATATGTTAATGTCCTCAGCAGGTGCTTTGAAAAACGTCATTTGTTTCGCGTGAGCATTCAGTCAATGGACAGTTGCATCGAAATGCACTAAGTATATCCGTTCCGGCCGTTCTAGAAGCGAGAATCCTGGGGATCTACTCCGAAGTAGTATCGGCCGAATGTTCGGCCGTTTCCTGCTACGAAGTTACTATTTGGTTCGGTCAGTTCCGATTCTACACTCTTTCGAATATTGACTATGGTCCCGACCCAACTGAGCCGATCCGAACTTTTTTCGTATTTTTCAATAATATTCGGTTCAGCCATGTGTAGATCTGATCCGAACATTCGCACTATGCACTTCGGAGTAGACCCCCTGAATCTAGTGTATGATCGAAGACTTACTTATCGCCCAAAGCATTACAGTGCTCTTCAGGCCCCTGAATAATAATCTGTCCCTCTTTCGGTTTATCCGGTTCTTCAGAAGCCAAGAACAGAAACAGGTCTTCTCCCTCGAGGCCCTTGATGACTGCCCGGTTAAATTCAGGAGTAGCTTCCTTCTTAAACAGGATCACGTATTTAGGCTTCGGACTAGCATTCTTTATTTTATCCGCTTCATATTGAGCAAGTTCTTGTAGAACATTCTGGAGGTTTTTGTTAGCGACTTTCAAGTTTTTTTGAAGTTTTTGTATCAATTCCTCGTGTCTGGACGGTTCGTTTCTAAAAAACGTTTAAAAATAAATACAGGGTCAAATTCAGTTAGCTAGCGAAACTTCTCAGATGTGATGGGTATTGATATCTTAACATGCCTAAATAAAAAGATTTTTGGGCTCAATGACCGCTGGTGGTTTTTTGTTTTATCGTGTTTTGAAATCTATACAAAGTGAAGGGCGGGCGTTTTGGAAGACTTTCTTATGTAATTTTAACGTTCGAAAAGTGCTCATTCTCAGCCTAATTTGAATAAATGACTTTTGATAAGTACATAATAACGTCTGTGAAGTTTACACAAATATAAACTATTTTTTTTTAAAGTGACCACAATACTTGCGGCTGACCCCAAAAAAAAACTCATCAAATTAATTTCTGTTTTGTTTGATCATGTTTAGATACCCATCAAGTTTGCGGAGTTTCGCTAGCTAATTTAATTTGACCTTGTACGTGTTTTGCGAGCAAAAAACTTAAATACAATGCGCTGGCGCTTTGGCCGCTTTGCCGAACAAAAAAGTGTCTTACTTAAGTAGCCCAGTCAGCGCCCTCTCCCTGTCGGTCAGCAGTTGGAAGGTTTTCAAGACTCTGTTGCCGACCAGGAACTTGAGGATACTTTTACCTTTCTTTCCCGGCTCTAGTCCTATCAGCTTTATCATTTGCAGTTGACTGAAAAACGATTTTTTTTTTATTAAACTCAAATATTTTATGTATAATATAATATCCTTGGACATTTCACACAGCGCCATCTAGTCCCAAGCTAAGCAACCTAATGCTTGTGTTATGGTAACAAGATGGCTGATAAACTACTTATATACATTTTTTTTTGTGTTTTTTTGTTTTTTTTTTGTGCCAGACTCTTTTAATAAAGATTGGTCCTTGGCAGCTCTGGAGAGTGAGAGGTGGAAAGAGTAGAGCGCTTTTTCCGAGCAGTGGGACATTAATGGCTGGACAAGATATTATTGAAGTTGGGATCGCTGGATGATGACTGCCAAAGATAGGGTAAAATGGCACGGGATGGAAAACTTTTTCCGCTATACATGTACCCCTTGTACATGTATAGCGGAAAATACAACTAAGGGCGCGTTCACATATACGTACGTTTTTACAGGATCCTTTTTAACGGATCCGTCGCTACTGGAGATAGTATTCACACAGGACTGATTTTAAGAGATCGGATCAGTATACTGGATCCGAAATACTGTATTATGTGTGAACTGGCTCATACAACTACATACGCTAATAACACATACGTTTAAACGGACCTGTAAAACGGATTGCTGCTTATTTTGTGGGATCGGTATTTTCTACTGGATCCGGAATACTGTATTATGTGTGTACTCGCTCATACAACTACATATGCTAATAACATACACGTTTTAACGGACCTGTAAAACGGACGTTAAATGTGAACACGCCCTAACACTTACTAACACTACATTTGATTTGTAAACTTAAAATCTATACAAATAAATAAAATTGAACTGTCTTTTTGTAAAGTCGAAATAACAGCTTTTTACTAAAAGCATAAATACGATAAAATGTTTGTCTGTCTGTTTGTACGGGCTAATCTCCGAAACGGCCGGAACGCTGATGCTATAGGTAAGCTGGTGTTATAAGGAGTAACACAGGCTCCTACTACGTTTTGTCCTGGTAGCCCATTCCCGTGGGATAATTTCCGACATCCGCGCGGGCACTATGGAATAAAGTTCAGTTTCATTATGTTACCTCAGATTGGTGACGTGGGTACCGCAACACATGTTCTCGTCAATAGCACCAATACATATGATTCTGATCGTATCCATACAGTCTTTAGGCAGCCCTCGTGTGTGTGCCTGAGAAACGAGAGTTAACGAATAAATACATTGACAAGAGAGTTTTACGACTTTGGGGGGAATTAAAGCCACAATTGTTTCAGTGTATTCATCATCTGCCTGCCTTTTCCCAACTACATTGGGGTCGGCTTCCAGTCTAACCGGATGCAGCTGAATACCAGTATTTTACATGGATAGCGACTGCCTATCTGACCTCCACAACCCTGTAACTGGGTAACACGATACCCTTTGGTAGGACTGGTTGTCAGACTTTTGGGCTTCTGACTATCCGTAACGAATGTCACTGGCACTGTCAAAGATCTACGAATGACAGCCGGGACTAACGGTTTAACGTGCTTTCCGAGACACGAGGGATGTCGAGGTGTAATCCATCTACGAAGCGACCGTGGCAAGCGCAGGTTAACCTTGGATCGACCCGTGCGCATTGGCGTAGCTGGGGATTTTGTCAAGGGGGGGGGGGGGGAGCCGTCCTGCTAATCTAACCACAGCCAATTAATGAGAGCCCAAGTCTACAAACCTTACATCTTGATCAAAATGTACGACCTATGTATACTCGTAAGGCTTTGGTCTATCTGAGCACACGCCGACCGCACGGCCCGATACACAGGTCTCGCTCGCACGCCAACTGCGACCGCCAGGTGCGACGGCGGCAACAGATGTTTTGGCAACCGGCGACGTGTCGGTCATCCGTCGTGACGTCACCGCACGCTGTCGGTAGCGTGTGACGTTTTAAACACTCATAAGCCAAGGTCTTTCAATTTTGAAGGCTGTCTTTAGTAAGCTCTCATAATTTGAAATGTCGAGTTTCGATACCTAGTGATACTTAGTGGTGTTAGAGTAATTTATTTACGACCTATAAGGGCTCCGTCTTTTCCTTTTGAGGTACGGAACCCTAATAAAAAGTGATTAAACAGTAAGTACTTCAATTGTCGATTTTTGTAAGGTGGGCAAAGAAGAGTTCCTGGAGTAGGCATTGCCCACCCTGCTCCCCCTAGCTACGCTCATGCCCGTGCGACTAGTTTTATTTAGCAAAAGGGAAAAATAAAATAATAAAAAGAAATACTACCTCATCCAAATCAGGATCAGTAGCTTTACAAAACTTCACATTGACTGGTACAGATTCCTTGATCAATTCGTTGCATCTTCTTTCCGTGGCACTTATTACTTCGTCGCTTACTTTAACAGAGTCCAACTCTATGTAACTCTCGTCGGAGCCTAGCCACCAGCTATTTGTTGGTAGATTATGCTCCTTCTCTAATATTGCAGACAGTAAATGCTGGCCTGAAAACACGTAAAACATCCAATATTTAAACATTACCACACTCCTGCAAAATCAGCCTATAATGTTCCCACTGCTGGGACACAGGTCTCCTCACTGTGAGAAGGGGTAGGCCGTAATCTACCACGCGGGCCCAGTGCGGGTTTGTAGATGTCACATGTCTTCGATTTTTTGGTTCTAGGACATGCCGGTTTCATCACAATGATTTCCTTCACCGTTTTGAGAGCAGTGGTGATGAAATAATTTACACAAAGTAAAGCGCCTGTCTGGGTTCGAACCCACGACCTACAACTCGGTAAGTCGGGGCCAATACCACTGGACACCACTGATTTTAATCGTAATTCATGTGGTGTACATAATAGAGAGTATTCTATTCTATTTTAGGTAGATTATGATATTTTATATTATTTTTACCTGAACCGGGGAGCAAACTCAAGACTCAGCAGTCACACTTGCAGCCAGTCTCCGCACTCCTGCAATGTCGGTGAACTATATCATAAGGGAGTGTCCCTTGGGCTATAGTTCACCGACATATAGCAAGTTGTGGTAGGGGCGAACAAATTTTCATTTGACGGGGAAGCGCTAAAGTAGCCCGCGACGTTTAAATTGTCTTAAGTTTTTTACAATTTGCAAATCAGTGTCAGGTTGTATTTACTAAAGAATCACGTATAATGTACGTATTTATCAAATGAAAAAAAAATTTTTTCAAATCCTACTGGTAGTTCCAGAGATTAGCGCGCTCAAACAAACAAACAAACAAACTCTTCAGCTTTATTATTAGTATAGATATAAGTCTGAAATCGCCAACCCGTTTCAATCAGTCTCTGTATGAGATAAAACCTACGCCCATCAGTGGGACAATAATAGGCTGGCAGTATTAATTACCTGAATGCTGCTGCATATGATCAAATCGTCTTTCCCAGTCGATCTCCTGTTGGACAACGGTACCCACTGGAATGGGCTCTTTAGTAAAATGCAGTGCCTCGTCACCTTTACGAAGAACTTGTACTACTTCTGTGTTGTTCAACCGGCCGACGTCATGGGGCTATGAAAATGAAATGTTTAATAGAAGTAATAAGGAGAAAAAATAAGGTCCCACGTCTTTCCCACAAGCCAGATCGCGCCAGGCCAGGCCGACAGGCCGAGGGAACCGTCGCATTCGATGAGGCCTGGCCTACGGTGGCCTGTCGTCGCCCGTCCGATCCTTCGGGAGTTGGTAAGTTAAAAGGCGCGGCGCGAGGCCGCTTGTCGCGGCGTGAATGAGCGTATTGCTTTTGGCTTTGTTTATCAAATGTTGACCACCGAATAAAACCACAGTGGCTGCACACGCAGCCCTGGGCTCCGAATCACTTGACACGTTGGAATAGCGGCCAACAGAATAGCCCGCACCATACTGACACACATCGTGGGAATGGGCCACACGGATGTTGCGGCACCTATCGAGGCCCGTCAGTAACAGGAACGGGGGAATACTCGGCACAGTCGGCACGGGCCGCGACAGGCCTCGTCAGGCGTAGCAACGCTCCTCAATCAACAAGAGCAAGTCATAGGTACCTTTCCAATGTTTGTTGGACTGCAAAGATAATCCTCTAAAAAAAACATAAAAAAATAAGACCAATTAATTTGTCTATTCATGCCAAGTTTTGACAGACCAAATATTATTATAGTCCAGCATAATATTATGAATAAAAAGCTGCAGGGTAATTTGTCAAATTCGGATTTTTTAATTTTTTCATGTTTTTATCTGAAGGCCAATTCTCGTAACCTAAAACGTTCAAAATCTAGTAGCAGTTTCATCTCGGCTACAAACAAATGTCAAAAACTTGTCAAAATGTAGGGAAATTAAAGGTATTATTGACAGATTGAGACTGAGATCAGACTGTGAATGTTCTTAAAATTACGAGAATTACCTCTCTGATGTACTGACGTCAGCAGGTCAAGCTACCCGAAACTGTCAAATTTACCCAATCAACCTTAAACCTAAATGCTTAGGCGATAAAGTTGAAAATCTATTAAAGAAATTTGACAGATTGTAGTAGCTTGATGTGCTGGCGTCTGTACCTATATATTATACTGCCTAGTAATTTATCAGTAGCTGCAATACCTCTAAACTGTAACTTATGTTTCAAATTGATGTTATTTCAAGTTAAACAAATATCAACTTTATACCAATAGCAATTAAGTTGATTTCAGAGTGACTAGCACTATTGAAAAAGTTATAAAAATGTTTGAAGTAGTAGTGTAAACTGAACTTTATTGTGTGGGAATTAGACTTATTTTTCCATAAATTATGTTTACATTTTTGGCAAATAAATCGCGAATGCAGATTAGCTTTACTCTTATCATATCTGTAAAACATTTATGATTATGACCTACTTGACCACCACCCGCAGGAAACAGTATTGTGTTCTCCAGAGTGACTTGGTATCCTTGAAATGGTGAAGTCTTTCCATACTCCACCACTGGTTCCGTTGTTGGTTCACATTTTATAACTACTGATGAGTACTGAAAAAATTAGGTGTAAACTTAGATAGCATATTTGACGAAATGTAGGTGTAAGTCAGGGCTCGTAAGAATCCGATGTATATATAGGTATTATGCGATTTTCAATCTCTAATTGTCATAATATGTTTTAGTTTTAGAATATAAGTTTGTATGTGATTATTTGATGTTTTTATTATAAAAGTACTTAACAAAAAATTAGTCTGTGTCTTACCAACAAAAACTAATTTAGCTATGTGTAAAAGTACCTAATGTGTTTAACAAAGTCAAAAACGATAATGAATGAATAGTTGTTTACGCATTCGAACAGTATGCATGAGGGGATTCCCATAAAATTGAAAATGGTGAACTATAGGGGAATACCTTATATTAATGTAAACATAATATAATATTATAGTGTTACGCAACTAGAGTGCTGATGGTAAGTGAAGATGCGGTTGGCGATGGAAGCTTACCTTTCTAAGGGTTAGTACTTGTGTAGGCTTTTGTTATTGTGTACTAAACATGAACAAATAATATGTAAGTAGGCGTTAGTAGACCCGATGGTCTGACTATGGTTTACTGATGGTCTGGCGTACCTACCTGTTTTAAGAAGCTATCTTCCTGGCACTTGAAAACCATAGCTGCTCCTCGCTTTGTACTGAATGATGAAATATTTGGTAAATAATTAGTTCGACCGAGTTCGACGCCTTAAAGGTTATATTTATTCTTATTGGAAACAGAATTACATTTATATAAGACTTACCTATTTGCCTTAGAAATAAAACTATTGCTTTGTGCTATTTTTGCTAATATCCAAGATAAAAATAAAGCCGGGTAAAGGCACAGCACAGCTGACTTACTTGACTGACAGTGACAGACAGCCACAGAACATATATAGTGACAGCTTTCAATCAGTTTGGAAATTGGAAGGTTTATATAAATAAAGATAACCGAGGTGGTAGTTCTGAAATCTGCTTACAATTATAATAAAACAGATTTTCCATTCATTTTTATGTGCCACACAAAGTTACATAAATAAGACATGAATACATCAAAATGATAAAACACAAATTTCTGAAGTTCTCGTTCTCGTTAAAACCGAATTCTCATAGCTAATCACAACCATTCGACAAGTTTCCGAGTCGGAAATGACACATTTTCGGTTACCTGATTTGCCTAGTTCCAAAGAGTAAAGTAAGTATAGAGAGCCTAGTTCCCAACCGCAAGTAGATGACAGAAGAAAAAGTATTGTAAAAGTCAAATTTTTATGGATTTTTTCGGATTTTTTATCAAGATTTAGGACTTCTTCGAAAACATTGAGTGAAGTTCGATTCGGCACTTGCCGACAAACGGAAGCGTATCGAATGGTTGTGAAATAGCTCTTCGCAATCATTCGATATGCTTAAAAATATAGATTTACAGCTTTTTCAAGAAAATTGTGCGCTTTGGGAATAATCTTTGATACTATGAACGCGCGTTGATGAGATCTGTTGCAACGATGGAAGTGGATGAATACTGTTTGTTTAGTGCCTTAGTGCATGAGGTCTGACGCTCAGGGCCACAGAACACTATTACTCCTAGCGGAGCTCAGGGCCGTAATTCTTTAGGACACAATGAACGAAACCGCGCAAAATCAACGCGAGATTGGCGGGATTAGCTAAGGAATTGACGTTGTTTCGAAGTAAGGCATCGCTATGTGGTCATCTCAGTGGTCATAGTGAATTAGGGCCTAGATCTCATACGCACTAAGGGCAAACTATTATTGTTATGATTTTCAGCCGGTATGAAACAACTTGTTCAAACTAACGCTAGGTACCTACTATTTTTTTTTTGTTAGCAGGTGGCTGGGACATCGACGCGCAACCAGTAACCATGAATTCAGCACATGATTTTAGACTCCTTAGCGTGGAAATTTTTTGTCGGTTATCAAAAAAAATATCTGCTGTTTCATAGGAAAGTGCAATACCTACGCGGTCAAAATGTATAGAACAGCTAACTTTTTTTTTAATCGATGAAATCTATCGACGTGAGGGTGTGATCGATGAAATCTATCGACGTGAGAATCATGTGCTGAATCCATGGTAACAGATTGCTCGTCGATGTCCCTGCCACCCTGTATTGTGTCGAACTGCTGGGCAACGGCTTCCCCTTTGTACTATTAATAAATGTAACTGTTGAAAGATTGTTCCATACATAAAGGGATTGAGATAAAAACCGCCTTTCATTTATATTCGTTTATTTTTTATTATTTAAATAATTCTTGATTGCCTGATCTAATACAGATACAGTGAAGTCGACGTCCTGTTTGTTTATGCACATCGGGGGTTTTATCCTCATTACCTGTAATAAAATACATAAGTATGCTTAGAATAATTATTGATCATGTAGTATGACCTACCTAGCTAGGTACCTAGCCAAACAGCAGTCTTCAAAGCATACACACATTCTAGCTTTTAACAATTTATTCATACAAGCTAGAATAATTTTGGAATCATCATCTGCCTAGCCTTGTTTTGTAACTACTCGTATGTTGGGGTTGGCTCCCAGTCTAACCGGATGCAGCTGAATACCAGTATTTTACATGGACCGACTGCCTATCTGACCTCCACAACCCAGTTACTGGGTAATACGATACCCCGATAGCTAGAATATTTGGAATGTTTTCATAAAAAGGTACTTAGCAGTACAAGTTCTAAACTTGCGAATTCCTAATAACTTAAGAAAATTTGAATTTTGCGGGCTATCCTGGCTGTTTCCCCGAAACTTACATTGTTCCATCGTCCTCCGCGTCCAATAAGTACTCCCATGTCCTTCATATCCTCGTGGATGAGGTTCACGTCGGTCACACTCAAGGGTTCCTTGGTTCCCGGCACGACGAACTCGAAGCCCAGCATCAGGCCCTTCCCGCGCACGTCACCGATCACCGGGTGTATCTTTTGCAACTGCATTAGTTGTTCTATAAAGTACTTGCCAGTAACTTTGCAGTTATTTTGCAACTCTTCTTCTTGTATCACCTGGAACATAGTCATTATTTTTAGTCAAGTTACAAACATAAGTTTGTTTGGTTGATGCTGCTCCGCATCATCTGCCTAGCCTTTTCCCAACTATGTTGTGGTCGGCTTCCAGTCTAACTGGATGCAGGTGAATACCAGTGCTTTACATGGAGTGACTGCATATCCGACTTCCACTACCCAGAAACTAACAGGATACCCCTTGGTTAGACTGGTTGTCATACTATCGGGCTTCTGACTACCCGTCGACGATTACGACTGTCAAATATCTACGAAATGGCAGCTGGTACGGTCAGCAACAAAAGTCGGTTAACACTTTAGTTGTTTAAATCTTAATTATTGAGCAAAATATTCTTAAAAACATATAGTAATAGAATATTTAAGAATAATTAACTCTGCTATGACATCAAATAGAGAAAACCAATGTATCGCATCAGTTTGTATCAATTTAGATGATTTGTAAAAGGAACAGTGTTAATTGACTTTTGTTGCTGACTGTACCAACGGCTAAGCGAGGGGTCTCCCGTCTCGGTATGTAATGGATGGTCACCCATCCACGGACCGACGACCTTAGCAAGTGTTGCTTAAACTTGAAGATCGAACCACGCGGCTGTTATTATTTAGCCAAGGTAGCTGAATATTCCTTGGACTTAATTCATCGACTGCATCAAGTGGCTTATATGATTTCGTTCAGCGTGACCCTGACGCATGATAACGTACGTGACACAAATATAATTTTTCACTGCAAAAAGACCTTGTACTTGTGTGTACCTAGGAATATAGTCTACTTATACTGTTATCTTTTCATAGGTACCTAATGAAGTGGTGCTATCATGTGAATTCATTGTTATGTCTTGCTTATTGAGGAGGTTACAGATAACATTACAATTTACAAATCGTTCTGTGAGTTGTTATGTAAACTTGTTTCTGTCCGCGACTGCGTTCGCGTGGAAGTCGTCAGACTTTGAAGTGTAGTTCTTTGCGGACTTCAAACTGTTGGTATGGTGGCTCGGAACATGAGGCGAGTTGCTGCGCAGTAACAAATTCCTAGGTCAGGCGGGGGTGAGGGGTGAAGTACTGCGCAGCCAGTAGCGCACTTCACAGCCGCCATTGTTGGCGCCTGTGAAGTGCGCTACTAAGCCACAAAATTGACGCGAACTATAGGTACAGACGCCAGCAGGTCAAGCTACCCGAAACTGTCAAATTTTCCCAATCAACCTTGAACCTTAATGCTTGAGCGATGAAGTTGAAAATCTAATAAAGAAATTTGACAGATTGTAGTAGCTTGATGTGCTGGCGTCTGTACCTATTACCTAAGTGCAATAATGCTGCATGGTTCAGGGATGGATGCCTTTTAAATTATGGTGATAACATAATTATACTGATATGCTAAGGTGATATGTTATGAACATATGAGACATAAAAGTTAAAACATCACAGGGAGCTTATCACCAGCTCTTGTAGCAGGGCAGAAGTTGAACTGCACTGCTTTTTTGTACTTAGTCATAGTACAAAAAAGCAGTGCAGTTCAACTTCTGCCCTGCTATGAGAGCTGGTAGTAAGCCCCCAATAGGTTCACTTACATCCAAAACAGCTTTGCCCACTGCTCCAGCCATCGGGTTGCCGCCAAAAGTGTTGAAGTACGTCGTTCCGGCGTGCGCGGCGGCTATCTTCTTCGTGGTGACAACAGCAGCCATTGGAAACCCGTTGCCTATGCCTTTAGCCATTGTTACAATGTCGGGAATCACCCCGTGGTTTTCGAAACCCCAGAACTTGTCACCTGTACGTCCGAAGCCGGTTTGAACCTTCAAACGACAATAAAATAAAAGTTAGTAATTAAAGAAGACGGCACGAAACAGTTAGTCGATAAATGCTATTACTGTTTAAAAGACTTTATGTCAGACAAGTCCCTTTAAATTATATTTTGACCAAGACCATGGTGCAGACAGTGCTGCTTACTATTAATTTTAAGATCTTTAACTGACATATATTTTGTTTTTGTTTTTTGTTGTATTATTAGATTGTAACTACTCACCTAACTACAAGTTAATTTGATTTTCCTTAAATTGCAATAGTAATGTTATTTTTTTTTTCTCTTTGTTTTCTTTGTTAATTTATTAAAATAGTAATGTTAATTTCATAAATAATAATGTTAATAATTTGTATTGTATGCCCAAAAGGCAGCCGCAGGACATAGCTGATCAACATCACTGTAATTCTTAACACCTGTATCTATTTCTGTACCTGTGATCCACAATAAACATGATTGATTGATTGAAAAAATAAAAAAAAAAAAAAACAAACAATATAATCAGCCTGTAATGGTACCACTGCCGGAACCCAGGCTTCCTCTCTGTGAGAGCAAGCGGGCTCTAATCCACCACGTGCTGGCCCAGTGTGGGTTGGTTTTTAAAAGATTTTAGAACATCCTGCACCCCAATTGCGTATCACACGATCAATCACAATCTGACTCATTTTGAAGATATTGCTAATCCATTGCTTCATATAACAAGATAAAAACTTTTTTGGAAAAAAAAACAACCGACTTCCAAAAACGACACTACAAAGTGAAAAATAACTCGGTGTCGTTGGGTTCGCATTTTCGTTGTTTGCCACCGACTTCCGAAATTAAAGTTATTTAACACTTTGTAGTGTCGTTTTTGGAAGTCGGTTGTTTTTTTTTTGCAAAAAGTTTTTATTTTTCACTTTTAAGTTGTAATTTTTACCAGTAATTTTACCAAACTACTGAACCGTTTTTGATGAAATTGCTATGGAACCATTTGGGAAGTATACCCTTTCCAACAAACATTTTGAAGAAGAATTTTTCAAATCGGTTGGCAAGCGACGGAGTTATGCGCGAACAAACATAAAAAAAAACATCCGTATTGAGGACCTCCTCCTTTTTTAGAAGTCGGTTAAAAAAAGAAAAGAAAAAAAAATCAAGAAAAAAATTATCAAGAAATTTAATATACTTACCTAAGTAATAATATGTTGGAGTCTGCAATGAATGTTGTTGAACTGTCAAAATGAAACCTATTCCTACTGTAGTTAACTTAGTGTGTTACGCAATTACCCCGCTGGTTGTCCTCACGACGCTTTCCACAGATTTATAGCCGAAAAAAATATAGCTAAAATATTAAACCTTAACTCACTTCATCAGCCACGTATAAGCCACCATATTTCTTGACGAGCTGGTGGGCTTTCTTTAGGTAGCCTTTGGGGAACTGTACGGTGCCGTTGACTCCTTGTATTGACTCCGCGAACAAAGCTGCAAGACGCCCCTTGGGTATCGAGTTTTCTAGAAGCTAAACAAGAGAATACTCAAGTCGTTATTGTATTAGATGGTATAACAAAGTAAAAGAACAATATGGACCCTGTTTGAATGTGAAAATGTTGTCTACAAATTAAGATGTAAAGATAAAAAGACCATGGTCGATCGACGTCGACTATCGATATATAAAGTATCATGTCGAGTCAATGGACAGGATTTTGTATGAGTAGGTAAGTATTTAGTTCCTGGCCTATTTGTATTGGACTTACCTCGTTAAGTTGGTTAACATATTTGTCTGAGGTCACGCAGTCGCCGGGGCAGGCACATGCTCCGGGCACCTGCGACAATGAGTCTCGACATCCACCCCAAATGCCTCGGTAAGGGTCGGGTAACATGGTCTGAAAACATAGAGAAAACATACAGAGAAACTATCTTAAAGTGACTGAAGATGTGTAACAATTCTGACTTCTTTGGCACGGGCATTTATTTCAGGAGATTTTGCCTGAGACAGTGGAAGAACAAGAACTAGTGGAGCAATCTAAAACCTCACTGCTCCAAAACGTTCAATGTCACTGAAGCGGTATCTGTAGCAATTGCTACTTGCTGGCAACGTGCAGTAAATTGCTGGATGTTATCGAGACTTATCATAACCAGCCTATAACGTTCCCACTGCTGGGACACAGGCCTCCTCTTGGTGGGAGGGAGTGGGCCGTGATCCACCACGCGGCCCCAGTACGATATAGTAGATGTCACAATCATGTCTTCAAATTTTTGGTTCTACAACATGCCGTTTTCGTTTTCTCACGATGTTTTCCTTCACCGTTTTGAGAGCCGTGGTGATGAAATAATGTATACCAAGTAATGCGCCTGTCTGGGTTCGAAGCTACGACCTTCAAATCGTAAGTCGGGGCCGTTACCACTGCTGCACCACTGCTCATAGTCGTGACATACTTCCTTTTAACTTACGTGGTAGAATCCAGGGGGTACAGGTAGTTTCATTCTGTAGGACTGGGTGGCAGTGAGCCCCATCAGCGCGGAAGAGTACCCATGGTAGCTGCTCTGAAGCGACACCACGTCCAGGTTACCGGTGTAGGCCTTCGCCAGCAAGGTCGCGAGGTCATTCGCTTCGGTCCCACTGTTCACCAGATAAACAACCTGGAATGATGAAAATACTATTATATGTATTAAGTAGCTGCATACTATTACATGTATTAGCTGCGCCCCGCGGTTTCTCCCGCATACGTCTCGATCCCGTGGGAATGTCGGGATAAGAAGGAAATTTCACCTACAACCACTTAGTAACCGTCTTCGATTAGCAGATTGTACATTTTTGCTCAAAATTGTATCCAATCAGGTGGATTATCCGCAGCTTCTACGTAAGCTGTATTTTAATATTCCCCAGCGACTACTCAGATTTAATCCACCTATCGCTATTCCGTTATCTTCTTCCAACTACAGGCAAAATTCATTTTTAGTGCGAGCGAGTAAAGACTTTAATCAATGACTTATGCAAGCAGTAGGTACTCTTTTGACTTGTTTTCAACGAAAGGCTCAAGCGTACGCAATAGGCTGAACCTTGATTTCTTCAAAATTAATTTTTAATGTTAATTTAGTTCCGGTACTTATTTAATTTAATTTTAGTGTAGTTTATTCCTTATGTTTGGCGGTACCGATTTGATGGTTGGTGCGCTTATGTTCTTGATAATTTGTCGTGTATTATAAGATCTCTTACTGTATTATTGTAGGTATAGCTAGCCGTGAAAACCTATAATTGGCTTCATATTTCATAATCCAGTATATTTATTGTATTTATGTAAAGCTGTTGGTTTTCCATGAGATAAATAAATAAAAAGTACCTATCCTATATCAAGGATATTTACAGTGTAATACTACTCTACTATCCAAGCTATCCTCTAGTTATACCATTCTGTCTAGCCTTTTCCCATCTATATTGGAGTCGGCTTCCAGTCTAACCTGATGCAGCCGAATATCAGTATTTTACATGAAGCGACTGCCTATCTGACCTACCTACACAGCCCAGTTACTGGATAATTTAATACGATACACCTTGGTAAATCTCGGTATATTTTCAGGTTTCTGACGACCCGTAACGACTGTCAAAGATCCACAAATGACAGCCGGGACCAACGGCTTAACGTGCTTTCCGAGGCACGGAGGGGTCTTTGTATTTAAAGATGGTCACCCATTCACGGATAACCGCGGCAAGCGTAGCTTACCCTGCAGATCAATCAACCCGTGCAGCTATTATACCTCTAGTCTAGGTAAATACATTCTTAAATTTCGAATGCCTAGATTATTTCTCCTGTTAACATGGTAACTGCAAACTTATTTGGTATATGCGCTGATTACAGATCACTGTTATCAGCGCATACCAAATAAGTTCCATCAACCCTTTGGGCGCATTATGTCCAATTCGCAAAATGTCCAACTGTCCAATTCTCAATTGGTCCAGTTCGCAATTACAGTTCGTTCGCGCTAAGAATGCAGTGAGTCATCAGTGCAACTGAAAGATAAAGGTGTATTCACAGTGGTGTTAAATTCAAACAAATTATATTTTAAAAGATTAAGTTTAATGAATTTATAAAAATACACTTAAAAGTTTAAAATCATAATTAAATCATTAATATCATATTTTAATCACGATGACACTGCATTCTTAACGCGAACGTACTTTAGTCCAGTTCGCAATTAGTCCAATTCGCAATTGGTCCAGCAGTTCGCAATTAGGGGACGTCCTTGAGTGTCTTGTACATATTTATATTATTTATAATCTACGCAATAAACAACTATTATAGTAAGTAGGTAGGTAAATATGTGGGTATGTCTGCAATCTTGATAAATTAATATAAAGTGTAAAATTATCATAAAACAACAAATTCATTGTTTGAATCTATTCTTATCTCTTTCATGGCCTTTGATGCGTAATATAATGGGTAATATCAATATTATTATAATAATTAAAATTATTGTCGCAATTTGTGACCTTGTGGTGGTCTGTGTGGTCTTGCGCAGGTTCGTCGGTTTAGGCGCCTTCTTCACCGGATCGTTTCGTTTTCGTTTCTGTACCGAATACAGCCGAATGGTTCGGTAGTACTCGGTATAGAGACGTGTGTATGCGCTCGGTAAAGAATCTGTACCGAAAGTGAGGAAGGCGCCTTAATTATGCGCTTCACGTTAGGTTATCGTGGACGAAATTTAATAGCGTCTTCATATACCTATTGGTAATTAGTGACGGATACTTAAACACATCTGCCGAGTCTTTTCCCAACTATGTTGCGCTCGGCTTCCAGTCTAACCGGTTGCAGTTGGATACCAGTATTTTACATGAAGCGACTTCCCAGCTGACCTCCACAATCCAGTTACTGGGTAGTACGATACCCCTTGGTAAGACTGGTTGTCAGACCTTCGGGCTTCTGACGACCCGTAACGACTGTCAAAGATACACATATATTATGACAGCTGGGACCAGTGGCTCAACGTGCTTTCAGAGGCACGGAGGGGTCTTGATATGTGAAGATGGTCACATATCCACAGACCAACCGCGGCAAGCGTAGCTTAATGTGATCGATCGACGACTCGTGTGGCTGTTATTACCTAGGTACTTAGCCACAAACCCCTCATAACAAACAACCATCCCAAAGAAACGTTTACCAACCGCATGACCTCAATCACCCCAATAGAATATTCAGTACTTCACTCGAATTGCGTAACATATTATTAATCTCAATCTGAACAATTTTGAAGGATATTGCCAATCCATTGTTTCATATGTTCGAAAAATGTGTCTGCTCAACAGTGTAAATAACTCAATGAATGTTGTTGAACTGTCAAAATGTAACCCATTGCTACTGATAGTGTGTATTGTGTGTTACGCAATTACCCCGCTCTGATTATGTACCTTCAGATCTCCAGGGAACTTCGATACCAGCTGCTCGACATACTCATAAATCTTCGGGTGGCGATAGATATTCGTGCAATGCCATAAAGTGTTTATTTGATCTTGTAAAGCGCCAACAACCTTGCTGAAAATAAAATAAAATAAAGAAACAAGCAGTATGGTGTAGCGTCTGCGAGCACAGCAAGTTTCGGACTAAGCCTGTCGGGGGCCCGGGGCAGCAAAAATAAATGAGGCCCGAGATAAAGGCCCCCAGAACCAGGGACCCGGGGCGGACTGACCCTTAGTGGACACAGGTAGTAAAATTGACGTTCAGAGCTACTGGTTTTGGTCCTAGCTAGTTTATTTATCTTTTTACCGGAGATCGTCGACCGAAATAGCTGTCCTTAAAGAACCATCGACTTTTACACCAATGCCAAGTGAAAGGCGCCTTCCTTCCTTGTAGAGGTGAACTCGTAGTTATGCGACAAACTAATTAAATATTTATTTCGTTCCTTCCACCTCATGTGAATGGCAGTCCAAAGTTATTTTAATTTTAGATTACCTAAATGCATTAATGTATGTTGGTACGTTGACGTAATTAATATTCAAATAAGCTGTTGTATAAAGCCATGTCTACTTAAAAATAAATACATACTTAAGTATAATAAATTGTAGATGCTCAGACGCATGAAAGGAGCTCTTTTTGTGGCGGGCTAATATACAGACTCCTTGTGCAAAATGCGATAGCTGTGTGATAACCCACCTATTACGCAACTTTCATATTTCATTTCAACAAACAAATAAATGGTTTTCCGAGTTATCGCCAAGCGGTTGGTCGACTGTACGTGACCAGCCGGTCTATTCTATAAAAATATCACCGTGAAAACAGGGGGTTGGCCTGTTCAAAACTTAGTTGAAGTGAGCGGTCAATAGTGTCAATCCCTAGCGATACCTAGCTTATAAGGCTCCCTCAAGCTCAAGGTGGGATTATAACAGAATAGAGCGGTTGATATGCTTGCTGCACTATACTTACGGGTGACAATGTCCAACAGAGACTGTGACAATGCCTCCGAAGAGGTCCAAGTACCGCTTGCCTTCGTGGTCGTACAGCCACTGCATGCGACCCTGGTGAAGCAGCAGCGGTCGCTGGTAAATGTTGTACACCGCGGGAGGCAAGTGCTCACTCTTCACTTGTTCTGTCTTTTGGTACGATGGACCCTGAAACATTGGCAGTGGTAATAATGGTGCGGTCTAACACACATGAATTATACTGCTATAAATCAAGATGATAGTTTAGCTCAGCCCTTTTCCCGACTATGTTGGGGTCGGCTTCCAGTCTAACCAGATGCAGCTGAATACCAGTGTTTTACATGGAGCGACTGCCCATCTGACCTCCACAACCCAGTTACTGGGTAATACGATACCCCTTGGTAAGACTGGTTGTCAGACCTTTCGGGCTACTGACGACCCGTAACGACTGTCAAAGATCCACGAATGACAGCCGGGACAAACGGCTTAACATGCTTCCCGAGGTACGGAACTACACTGGTCTGCAAAACTAAGTATCACACTTTTAAAATTGGAATAATTTTTTAAGTACAAAAGATATGCTTTCGAAATAAAAAGGTCTCAAAAAAGAGTTTAATTTTGTATATAAAAACTTCATAGTCGAGAACCTTATTTTAAGAAATGGCTGAAAAAAGCTAAACAAAAATAATCCTTTTCGAATTACAATTTTACCATTTTTTTATGTTTCTGTTTTTGTTTTCAATTTATTTCTTGATCGATGAGTCTTGTTACAAAAGCTAAGATTATAGACAACAGCACATACATTTTATTTATAATGCCTCTTTCACCTGGAGAATGTGCTAGGATCATGACTTTTCTGGAACTAGGCATCTATATGCTTCGTACTGCAAGAATGGTGGGTGTGACGTTACGAACGGTCCAGAAGGTGAAGTGAAGGTACGAAGAGACTAGAAACCATCTGAGGAGACCTTGTAATGGCAGACCCAGGTGTGCTAGTGCCCGAGAAGACCGTTATATTGTTTAACAGCTTCTTAAGACCCGAAGGGACTACATTCGGAGAAATGTTTCAAAGTCTTAGTGACAGTACAGTGAAAAGAAGACTTGCTGAAGCAAATCTGAAACCCCGAAGACCAGCGAGTAGTCCTAAACTCGAGAGAGAGCATCGAGTAGCGAGACTGCGATACGCCCTGAACACATACTGTGGGATGAAGAAGAGTGGTCAAGAATTTTGTTCACAGATGAGTCTCGATTCTCACTTTACACTTCTGATGGAAGGCAAAGTGTCTACAGGCGGCCTGGTGAGCGATACCTTCAAGACTGCTTTTCAGAAAGAGTCCAGTACGGTGGAGGCAGTGTGTATGGACGGACATATCTTCAGAAGGTCGCACAGAGTTAGTGGCCATAGAAAATGGCACTCTGACTGGGAAAAGATATGCCCAAGAGATTCTCAACGAGTATGCAGGGCCGTATTTAGCAAATATGGGTGATGGATCAATGCTGATGCATGATAATGCCCGGCCACACAGTACGGCTTAGGTCGTGCAAGAGTATATTCAGGAGGTTGGTGTCAGCGTGATGGCTTGGCCATCAAGAAGTCCAGCGCCCGTATTCCCGTAATATAAAACGTTCAAAATCTAGTCGCAGTCTCATCTCGGCGACAAACAAATGTCAAAAACTTGTCAAAATGTAGGGAAATTAGACGTATTTTTGACAGATTGAGACTGAGATCAGACTGTGAACGTTCTTATAATTACGAGAATACCCCTCTGATCTCAACTCGATTGAGCACGCCTGGGATGAGCTAGGGAGGGTAGTCAAATATTAAAAATTTAATAAGATGTAAAACATACTTATAAAATGTTAACTGAGTTTTTTGACACTAAGGTAAAAATGCCTATTTTTATTGTTTTATCTTTTTTTAAGTTAAAAATGTTACTAATGTATAGTTTACTAGTTTCAAAGAAAGCTGGATAAAATTCGCTAAAAACGTTTTCTATTTTTAATCTCTAACTTTAAATTTAGAAGAAAAAAAAATTAAAAGTTTAGTAGGTACTTAGTTTTGCAGGCCAGTGTATACTACTTTAAATAAAGAAAAATAATTCAAGTAAAATCCATAATCATCATAAATCGTTTCAGCTGAAAGACGTTCAGTGCTGGACACAGGGGGCCTACTCCGAAGTGCAAAGTGCGAATGTTCGGATCGGACCGATACATGGCCGAACCGAATATTATTGAAAAATGCGAAAAAGGTTCGGATCGGCTCAGTTGGGTCGGGACCATAGCCAATATTCGAAAGAGTGTAGGAGTGTAGGATCGGAACCGACCGAACCAAATAGTAACTTCGTAGCAGGAAATGGCCGAACATTCGGCCGATACTACTTCGGAGTAGGCCCCCAGGCCTCCCCAAAACATGGCCACTTCGGTACCTTTAATACCTTACAGCAAATGAAATTTAAATAAGTCTTCGCAATATTGTTGCAGAATTATTAATAATCTATACTTATAATAAATCTGTAGAAGTGAAAATTCTGTACATTGAAAATATCCAAAAAATAAATGGCAGGGGGTGTTACTAGACCGACACCGAACCCAGAAATGTGATTAAAAAAATTTTTGTCTGTCTGTCTGTCTGTCGGTCTGTCTGTCTGTCTGTCTGTCTGTCTGTCTGTCTGTTTGTTCAGGCATCACGCAAAAACTACCGGTTCGATTACGATGAAACTTGGTATAATTATTCTTTAATATCCTGGGCACCACACTGGGTACTTTTTATCCCGGAAAAGTATAACAATAAAAAACAAACTTAATTTTGCGGTTCGATCCCTATACCCGATTACCACTGTCTGTACTGTACCAACCGCAAATACTAAGTTTGTCGTAGGTTGGGTCACCCGCAGTGGAGTTCATTTTTATTCCTTTTAGTTTTTAGAGTTATTTAGGTTTATTTTTATATAAGTCGTAGGTATAGATTTTAATTTTAAAGTATAGGTAGTATATTTGATAGTGTACGTAGTGACCGTAGGTTATTTTATAATACTGTTAGGTAGGTTTAGTCATTCGTATAGATATTAGTTTTTAGGGATTTTGCTTATTTATTGAGTTTAGATTAGTTATCATCAGAAATAGGTTTATTTAGGTAGGTAGGTATTTAATTTTCTGTTATTGAGTTTTTTTTTTAATTAGTTAGGTACTTAGGTAAAGATATCATATAGGTACCCTCTTAATCACCACTAATGAGACACAATTGGTTTTCTATTGTAATTAGCCACAAAGGGCCCGCGACATAGATGGCATTCTGGGGAAGCACATACATTTTATCCTGTTAGCACGTTCCCGTGGGTAAATTTCCGACATCCACGCGGGCGAAGCCGCGGGCAGAAGCTAGTATAAAATAAAATTTAAATACAATTAAAATAAACGAATAGGATTACTTAGGTACAAATTATAAACTTCATAGGATTTTAAAATGCCACTATTAAAGTTTTAAAAAATAGTCACAGTTCATGTCAAACTGTGACGATGAGCTTGATGTGACTGCGGTTGACTGTACAACGAGACAAAGGCTACATATTCTAATGTTTAAAAAAAAAATAAGAACCCGTTACGAAATTTTCTTATCCACCAGTAAATGCAATATCTACCAGATAATTATATTTTTAATTAAAAACTTATCCGGTAGTGAGCAGGGGGTCTACTCCGAAGTAGTATCGGCCGAATGTTCGGCCGTTTCCTGCTACCAAGTTACTATTTGGTTCGGTCGGTTCCGATCCTACACTCCTACACTCTTTCGAATATTGACTATGGTCCGGACCCAACTGAGCCGATCCGAACTTTTTTCGCATTTTTCAATAATATTCGGTTCGGCCATGTGTCGGTCCGATCCGAACATTCGCACTTTGCACTTCGGAGTAGGCCCCCAGGTTCGATATGCTAAGAAGTCGGATAAAAATAAAATTACCTAAAACTAGGTCCCATAATTTTATATAGTACGGATATTTGCTACAATAGTGTGCTAAGAAGGTCAGTCAAGTTGACAGGCGATCATCTCTGGGATAGCATAATTGATACCTAGTTTCTAATAAAATGACTTTACAAAAACATTGTGAACGAAAAAAAAAAAACAACCAACTTCCAAAAAAAAATCACTACAAACTGAAAAATAAATTTCGGAAGTCGGTGGCAAAAAACGAAAACGACACCAGTCGATCGATTTTGTAAAAAACTCACCGTGAAAAGTTAGGTGAAGTGAGCTTAGAGTGAGCTGTGAATAGTGTCAATTCCTAGCATTAGTTGGAATGACAGCTCACTCCATGCTCACTTCACCTACGTTTTCACGGTGAGATGGTTACAGAATCGCACTGCAGCTTCCGAAATTATAGAACTTATTTTTCACTAAACGTTTTTGAATTCGATACTCAATTGCCGGACACATCGCGTACAAAACCAAAAAATATATTTGAATTGAGAACCTCCTTCTTTTTGAAGTCGGTTATAAAGAACTCACAGTATATTGTTTCGGTGTAAAAACACATTTTGGGATAGCAGGCACTGCAGCAGTTGCATAACGCCTTATCAACGCATTGCAGCTAATCTTTACAACTGAAATCAGAACATTTTACCCATAAACATCTTTCGATCAAAAAAAAAAATATATGACGGAGTTATACCCGAATAGAAAGAAAAAGAAAGAAAGAAAAAGTATTTAATGTATTTTTTTTTTGAGTTTTTTTTTGTATTTATTTGTTTTTTTACATAAAAAAAACTTCCGAATTGAGAAACTCGTTTAAACACAGATTTTATGATGATAGTGTATCAGATAGGTAATTATTATAATTCGATATGATTATTATTCTACCTTTATCAGCCATAGTATGCGCGGTACGACGGCCAAACTGTTACTGATTTCGTTGTATTGACCGCTGCCCCCTGTGGAATAAATCTGCACCAGCAATTATCGTAAGGCTCAGTTCACATACAGGCGCAGTCGGAGAGAATATTATAACTTAGAAGAAAACAGTATTTAAAAACAATATTTTTTAAGTTTCGTAGGAAAGAAATACAACCTCGACCTTAAGAAATAATAATAATTAATCCATTATACAAAAAAAAAACCTACATTACCTACTTCTTGTAGATATATTGTTATAGATAGATAATCACAGTTATAATCGCGCACACCCTGTCTGTCTCTCTCACTTTTTTTAGTTTGTTTTTTTTTTAAAGTCTTTTATTCACGTAGTCAATGATCAATCATAGGTCTCTAATAGTCTCTATATATCTACAAAAATATATAAATCATAAAATACACTTCTCCAGATCAATGAACACCATTTCGGCAAGTTCTTGTGTGCACATCTGTAGGTACTTCTATTCTCGAACAATTGGCGGAGTGCAAAAGTGGCGCCCATTTGTACGTACGTTTATTAAAATAAATAAATATAATATTCAGTAGTGACTTCCCATGTGGACAGAGCCAACGGCCAATAAGACTTGCGTTTGATTGCCCTTGACACTCCATTTAAACAGCTACTTGA
Organism: Apamea sordens; assembly: GCA_945859715.1. Taxonomy (NCBI): domain Eukaryota; kingdom Metazoa; phylum Arthropoda; class Insecta; order Lepidoptera; family Noctuidae; genus Apamea; species Apamea sordens. The sequence continues at coordinate 18,149,400 of OX244001.1, forward strand.
TACTCTTACTCTTCAGAATGTTTGTGAATAGCTTGCTACAACGATATTATGATGTGAAATTGTGAAGTCACGAAGATACCTAGAAAAGGTTTAAAAAAACATGCTAGTAACTCAGTGTGGACTCTATCTTGGTAGAGATTACAAAGCAATGTTTTATCAAAATTATAATTCGGCCTAGGTCGTCCGTTGATTGTGATATGATATCTAATCATCGCTAAATTATTCGCGTATGGGAATTACCAGCACTTTTAAAATCGTAAGGTGCTCCCACACAGCAGTTATAATTATATGTAGCACGATAACATTTTATTCATTTCATAAATTTTTTTTCTTTTAATTTATTTATTTTTTCTTTGCCCAGTGCTGTTGTAGCGGTATCTACAACGCCACATGCGAACAACGCGTCATACTGACGTCACGCAAATCCTGCATCTCGCAAGCAGAGTTTACCGCGCAATTACTTAGCATAGGTACAATTTCCCAACGTCAATCGCTGGGCAATTGCCCGCCAGACACAACACCCGTCTGGTCGGAGGATCCTCCCTTTTCTATGGAGGATGAGTGAACTTTACACCCTGTTCCTCATGCCTCTATACTGGTGACCCCGAGTATGAACGTCAGCGCAGCCTTCGTGCAAACACTTCAGCGTGACGTTATCATCATCACTCCCGCAAGCTTCAGCGGCGAGTCACCCAGCCAGCCAGCATCCACGGCTTCAACGGGTATCCTGACCACCAGCATGCAGCGTCCGCGCATACCTGGTCATCACCCTCAGCCTCATCAGCAACCTTGGCACAGCACACTGCACCTTCGGCCGGTCAACAAGCAGAGCACCCTCTCCTGGTCGACGCAGCAGCCAGCCTCAACCCGGTGCTGTACGACATCCGACGCACTGGAGTATAACGCAGCGCCATCCCGAATAATATGCAGTTGGAGAATTGACCGTAACGTATATCGATGTATGGGAAAAGTTAAGTTTGTTCTTAGAAAAATTCATCCCAACTACGGAACTCTCCATTGTGCGTGCTCCGACACGCACTTGGCCGATTTTTTATTTATTTAGAAAACAAGTACTCGTAGTATGTGGTGGCACTATTTATGTACTATATTTTTCGAAATCCACGCGGGCGCATAACAAATTTCACATAGGATTTCCAGTTCGGGGACTTTTGGAATCGTTTGTAGTGATTCTTCTGATCATCATTCATATTTTCCAGCTTTTCTTTTTCAATTGTTTCATAATCAACGTAAATCTTGGATTAATTCGAAGAGGGCCTCGATCGATTCCCCGTCTTTAGCAAACATGATCGCTTTTGACAACAAGCCCGTTGAGAGGTCGTAAAAGTCGAAGACATCCCCTATCACATCAAGAAACGGATCACCGTGATCAAGCACGTTACCCAAGTTAATCTCTCTTAGTAGCTTGGCAGGCTTGTTCATTAATCTTTTTTCTTGACACTCTTTCAAAACATTGGCTATATCAGCCAGTATCATTTCTAACACGAAACGAAACTCTTGATCGTGTTTATATCTTCGAAGAAGCTGATCCGAAGGTTCGATACCGTCCAGGGGATTGTAAGGGGGGGTGTCATATTGTAATGACTTTTTCAACAGATTCAATCTACTGATTAAACATCTTATTAATTCCTTCCGTTTAATTTCGCTGGTTGGTTCCTTAGATTTCTGAACGCAGGAAGCCTGTTTGTAAATGTCACGTAATTTTTTTATACCAACAAATGAGTATTTTCTTGTTATTTTTTTACCATCAAGGTCTGCTAAAATATTAGCAACCGAATCATTTTCCATAAATGGAAGAATTGGTGCCTCAGGTGGTTCACTGTCGTACTGGCAAAATAATGTGCGCGCTTTTTCACTAATAGTTGTTTTAGGTGATTGAATTTGAATTTGTATTAGTATATCATTTTTATTGTAGCATATCCAAATAATTTCTTTAAGAAGTGGAATTGTTAAACCTGTATATGCTCTTAGTTCTTGAAATAAGAATCCAAACTCCGAAAACAACTCTTCCCCATGTAGTTCATAATGTCGATAAATTTCACTAAAGTGTCGTGTAGGTAAATTTTTAACTCGTTCATTTAATAGACTTAAACCCTCTTCTAGTAGTGATGTATCAAGAATAGGCTTATAAATATCAAGAACGTCTTTAATTATTTCCTTAATATTTTTCAAGTCTTTCTTAATATCATGAAATATGTCGGCCTGCTCTTCTGCAATTTTAATCCTTGTGCTTAGCTGTCCATTGCCTGTTTTTGACAAGAAATTTCTTATGTATTGAAGATAGTCTAAGGTCTCCACAGGTATTGCTGTCTGCAGTAACGACCTAGTAGATTTCATTAGATGATAAGATTCAGTAGTACTTTTTATCATTTCTCCGGTAACTTGTAGGACTCTTTCAATGATTAAAACATTAATGTCTTTAGTATCTTCGAGGGCCTTTAGGTAATAAAATATTTTTCTTAGTGAAAAATAATCGCTCATGTACATTTTTGGTGATAGATAGTGGTCATCTAGAGGATTTTTTTTGGAGGCGTGTCTCTCTTTTGCTGGGTACTGATTGATAGCATGTTCTTCCAATATTATTTTTAATTCGTTCAAACTTTTACGGAAGCTCTTTCGCTCTAAGAACAGTACTAATCCATGTTTCAACTTATGCTCGTCATATTTTATTTTTAGATTATTTATAATCCTACCTTTATGAAAACCTGTGAGATTCTCTTCTACCGTTATCTCTCTACTTTCAGGTAAGTACAACCTCCAATCTTCATTAGTGCGATATATAAAATAATAGAATGAGCATTCAATTTTTTTGTATATCAAAATCGCATTATCGATACTGCGGGTTGGACTGCTTCTAGGTTTGTCTCTTTTAGTTTATTAAAATGTTGTCTTAAATGTTGTTTAAGAATAAACAAGTTCTCTATTATTAGCAAAGCAACATTAAAGTCTAGCTTACGATAATAAACTTCGTTGTTTATATATGCAAGAACTTTCCTATACTCGCTACTCTCGTCTTCCTCATCTTCTTGGGGTATCATTTTTAACTCTGAGTATTCATCATAAATACTCAACACTTTTACAAGATTTTTTACCTCCGAATTAATCTCCCCACAGAGAGTAGAATAGAGTTTTTGTTGAAAAGCGTTGAACGTGATAAGAGAATGGATATCTTTTAGCAATTTTTGTTCTTTGACATCGGATACGACACGAGCGTCTTCAAGCAACTTCCCAATCGTTGTTAACTTATTAATGTCATGTCCGATCCAGTGTAAGTCGCCGCACCAGTAGTCGTATAACATTTCGATCATAGGAAAAGCCTCCAGCCTTAGCGCGTGTTTGAACGCTTCCGTTCTCTGGTTTTTCTCCTTTAGGTCATCGAAGCTGGCGCCGGGTAGGTGGTTCAAAATATCAGTTTCATCTTTTAATAGGTAGAAGAGAGCATCAGCTTGTTTATTGCGACATGCGGCAAGGATAAGATCAGTCTGCGTTACACATTGTCTTCCGCTTGCGTACTGTTCAGATAATAGTTGTTTGTTACGTGCCAGATTCTGATGGAACCTTTCAATTATTTTCTTCATTTCCTTTTTGCCTCCTTTCTCTATGGCGTCTTTTAACTAATTTAACATTGTTGTTAAATTAGTTTTTTCCGGATCCATTTAATAATAATAATAATGATTTATTTTGAACCAAATACGTGTATACATTTTATAAACCTGCCAAACTGCGTAACAGTTTGTCGGCAGGATTAGCGCTCGTCTTAAAACATACACAATCTGATCAACATCTAAGATACATAATTACAGATACATTAAATGGACGGTAAGAAGATTACAATAAATTACAGCTGCGCAACTAATTATTAATTATTGTCGCATGTTGCGACAATTTCATTAAGCAGTTCAGTTTTTAATTTATTCTTTAGTGTTCGCTTACTAATTCCACCATTATCTTTTCTTCAGGTGATTTCTGAAAATAAAGGAAAATGTCATTATATATCTTCACGTCCACACTAAGGTATAGACACCAATCTCATAGAACATAATCATCTTTCTTCTTTTCGAATCGATGTTAAATTGGTTTCTATTCCTACTTTTTTAGGCCCTAAAAAGAAAACCGGCCAAGTGCATGACCGCATCACGCACAGTGAAGAGTTCCGAAGGTAGGATGGATTTTTAGATCGCGAGAATAAGTTTATATGTCATAGTACCTATTTCTCGAAACGACGGACGGACACGACAGACGGACATAACAAAATTATAAGGGTTCTGTTTTTGCCATTTGGGTACGGAACCCCGCACATTACGTAAATATAATTGTAGATTAATCAATGTACGGACGCCAGCAGGTCAACCTACCCGAAACTGTCAGATTTTCCCAATCAACATTGAACCTAATACTTTAGCAATAAAGTCGAAAATCTATTAAAGAAATCTGACAGATTGTAGTAGCTTGATGTGCTGGCGTCTGTACCTAGCAGAATAAATAGTTAAGAACATAAGAATTTGAATTTTGGCATGATGTTAGGTCTCGAATTCTCGATGTCGCGCACACGGATTGCAGTCAAAGATCAAAATATTTTTGGAACGAAGTTCCATAACGCACGTTGCGAAAGGGGGCTAGACGGAATAAATTAAGACCAAAAGTTGGAACGACACTTTTTGCTATAAGTACATAGTTGTAAGCCGCTAATTATACCAAGTTTCATCGTAATCGAACCGGTAGTTTTTGCGTGATGCCTGAACAAACAGACAGACAAAAAAATTTTTAATCACATTTTTGGGTTCGGTGTCGGTCTACTAACACCCCCTGCCATTTATTTTTTTGATATTTTCAATTTACAGAATTTTCACTTCTACAGATTTATTATAAGTATATATATATATAGAATAGATTGTGGCCCTTGGAAGCAAGGAAATCGTTTGGTGAATGAATAATTACACCTGTGGTGCTGACAAACTATATCTTTACGTCTTTTAGTGATTGTTACGTAGGGGGTATCTTTGTGTTGTAATAGAGCTGTACAACGGTCCACTAGCGCCACTCCTTTAAAAAAATATTATCTCGTGACTGAGAAGGAATTATGAAAATCTGCTCAATCAGCGACCTCGGTAAGTGTGTCTAGAATTTTCTAATTTTACGACTCTGATGATTTAGGTCTAAATTGTGGTACATAGAAGACTTTTTGTGTTTACTACGAGGTCTTCGAACAGTGCGTCCTCCCCGTCATGACACATGGCGCCGAAACGTGGACATTGACGGTCGGGCTGGTCCACAAACTCAAGGTCGCTCAGCGCGCTATGGAGCGAGCTATGCTCGGAGTCTCTTTGAAGGATAAAATCAGGAATGAAATTATCCGGAAAAGAACCGGAGTTACCGACATAGCTTGCAGAGTAAGCAAACTGAAGTGGCAGTGGGCTGGCCATGTTTGTCGAAGGACCCGGTGGAGCAGACGAGTCCTGGAGTGGAGATCGCGTATCGGCCAGCGTAGCGTGGGACGCCCCCCAGCTAGATGGACGGACGACCTAAAGCAGGTTGCTGGGACGGACTGGATGCGGAAGGCGGAGGATAAGGTGTTGTGGCGCAGTCTGGGAGAGGCCTATGTCCAGCAGTGGACTGCGATAGGCTGAGTTGATTGATTGACGAGTTATATAGAACATTTTTATCTTGAGAGTATACGCATTTTGTAAAACTCGCTACCAAAAATATTAGTTCCACGGACGCTCACGTTGCTGTCAGCGCCAAAATGGCGATAATCAATTTTTTTCATTTTGTAATCGATAGTATGAATAATGATTAGCGACTGTTTAACCATACATTTTTGACGTTTAGCAACGTTTATAAATAAACCCCAAATACGTTACAAAACACTATGTCGCAGTTGAAAACAAAAACAAGCAAATACAAATTTAACATTTTTATTAAATAATATTCTCACATTAATATTAATCGCTCACGTTGTTAAAAAGCTTCCACACTGTTTGTTCCATAAGTTACTCTCACAACACACTGAACTTGGCATCTACAAACCACACAGTCTGTATATAAAAAATCGACTAAAATAATAATAGGCCTGAAACACACCAAAGAAAGAAAAAAAAAGAGTTGTTTTGTTTTTAATAAGCAACAGGGCAACAGTAGGATGCTGTAATGCCTCGTTAGTTTTCAGGCCTACTGTTAGTTTAGCCTCCGCGGTCGTTCGCACAGCACTCCGCGCACTTGCTTGGTGTCTAATGGCTATACTACTCGACACTACAATTAGTCGTCTCCAGCTGATCTCTTCGCTTTCCTCAGGCGAGGCGACTGTTTGGGTGTCTTTGGAGATTTCTCTGTAACACAAAATACGTTTCATTAATACCTTGATTTAATACATAACAAAGCCTAGTAAATTCGGCATGTTTACCGAGCAGCGTCCAGAATGCTCAAAAATATTTAGGGTGCAAAGGATGAAATTTTCATCATATAAAAAGTTTGGTATACATTTGTGTGTGTACGCAAGTACTGCCTTGAAACTGTGCCTTAGAATAATGTTGTTTAATTTATTACTTATATTTATAATTGATTATATTATTGATTAATAATGATTTTGTCATTCTCAATACTCAATTCCTTATCAATTCAATCATTTTTTAAAAATTCTTATTCATTAATACCAATATCTGCCAAATATATATGTACTGACACTAACTATACCCTGTTCATTAGGTAAACCGTTTTTTAAGTGATTGCAGCAACACACAATACATTGATTGATACACATACGGTATGATAATGTCATAAATAAGATAAGGCAGTTTATATATATTTATTTTATTACGCATTTTAAAGTAAAAGTAATCTGGAATATGTACAGACGCCAGCACATCAAGCTACTACAATCTGTCAGATTTCTTTAATAGATTTTCGACTTTATTGCTAAAGCATTAGGTTCAATGTTGATTGGGAAAATCGGACAGTTTCGGGTAGGTTGACCTGCTGGCGTCCGTACGTTCTAAGACAGCTGTCAAAAAACAGTTAACCTAATGGACAGGGTATACTAACAAATTGGAGTCTATGATTTGGGAAATAAATCACTATAAAAAAGGTACATACTGAGTTGATTGACGACTTCCTTGGGCAGCCAGTCGTAGTCCACGTCGTTGGCGGTGCCCGTCTCCAGGGGGCGCGGCGCGGAGCGCGGCGAGCGGCGCCGGGCCAGCGTGGACAGGGCCTGCTGGCCCAACACTAGCGCCAACACGACGCCAGCGCCGAGGAACACGTACAGGAAGAACGTCTCGCCGTCCAGACCTTCGGACACCTCCACGATGTTCAAAGTTTGGTTGTATACGGCCTCCTGTTACCGACGAAGTTTTATTAAAACAAAATGTAGTGCCAAAGTATGGTTTGGTCATGTTGATAGGATGAATGAAAGGCGAATAACAAAAGATAGATGTTAGTAGAAACGCCGCCCTAGCAGGGCATATAGACATAATTATATATCTTTCTTTCAGCCAGTTATGTTCAAGTCCCATGCAAGGTTTGGTTATGAGTTCCAACACTTTTTTTAAGGACAAGAATTTTGAATGTTTTTCTACGCAATTCGAAACCAATAGCAACGTCATTACACTGACCTGGTAAGAGTTTCCACTGGCGTCCCTGTAGTTGAGCTGGATGTTCAAGCCGAATGGTCTGCCAGCGAAGGCCTCGTTGGGGATGAAGGAGTATGCGAATGTAGCCTCTTGCTTGGGTTTCACCTCTCTGTTGTAAGGCAACGCTGTGAAGTTCTGGATGTAGTAGGTGTAGTCCATCGGGTATCTGAAGGAGGCCTCCATGGAATCCACTACATAGTCCTCAGCACCCTTGTTGATGAACCCAACCAGGAATTCAACTGCATAGCCCGCTTGAATGTCTGAATAGGATAGAATGGAAAACGTTTAATTAATATGTGCATAATTAATGGAAATCATTTAAATACTAGTCTAAGGGCTGATTTCTCAATCATGTGATAATTTTATTCAAGGAATAATTTTGAAATTTTGTCAGTTATTTCATACAGTAAGATGTCAATTTTATTCCACGAATAAAATGATCTGTTGAATCATCAAAATGTCAGAATAAGTTCTAACACAGTTCACCTGGTGCGCCAAAATATTCAAGGTATATTGAGAAAAGACCTTGAAATTGAAAAATTTATGAACTGGAACATTTTATGTATTACAGAATATTGGTTGAAAAGCCATCAGTTCATGTTCAATTTCAGTAACCAACAGGTTGGTCGTTCATTCAGCAGAGAAAATGCAATACATGGTGGCTTATTGATACTGTTTACAATGTTTTTGGACTGTTGCCAAGGTCATTCTGTTATTAGATGTGTAATTGATATCAAGTTGTGAAAGTTGTGTTGGAATTATAAAAAAATAACAAAATTCTAGATCATTTTGTGAGCATGGAATAAATAAAGGGAAATAAAATTACTTAAATAGCAGTGAATGTATTCTGCTAAGTATTGCTATAAACTTATTGAATTGTCTTTTTAATTTATGATATCTATTAAATAAGTCCATGATTTTCCATCATTTAAGTTAAGAAATTGGTAATAATATTTATTTTTAGTTTAGAACTAGCATGAATTTCAGAATATGAGAGGATGTCAACAGTTTTTTGATTATATGTTCAAAAATATAATCACATGTTACATAAATAATAATAATCATTTAAAGTCCTTAATTTCTAAACTATTTTTTTTTTTACAGATGCTTTTAACATGTATGTCTTTCTACATCATTCTCACATGTATAATTTCAACATGAATGATGTGACCAATATTTTGTAACTATTTTATGATATAAAAGAGTGTCCATGGAGTTTCTTGCCCGTTCTTCTCCATAGGTATTTACTACACTTTGAAATGGGCAGCTTCATCTTTCTGACTGTCCGACACCTTGACAATTCAAAAATGCCTGTAATTGGTTTATTAGAAATAAATGTTTTGAGTTTGAGCTTACCAAATACAGCATCGCCTAAGCTAGTAATAGGTTTCGTGAATAGGATAGTGGTATCAACGTCTTGCGAGGACTTGACAATGGAGTCGTCATCATCTCCCAGCGAGTCATCCCCAACCACCTGGTTGTCTTCACCCTCAATGTCCACTACATCATCAAGCTCGTCTTCCTCAGCTCTCGCCAGAATTGTGTTACCTGTAACATGGTGATTAAGGAAGAATGAGTCTCTCATTTTCTATAATAAATTAGTTTCTTTGTAGTTGGTGAGTTAGCAATGCAGTGTAGAATAGGCTTACATAAATAATAAAAAAAAAACTGTCAACTTATTTATAAAAATAAACACAATAAATTAAAGTATTTTGTGACTTGCTACACTTTAAACATCTTATACCCGATTTCTGAATTGAGAATTCGAAGTTCACAACTTGTCAAACTGTGTTAGCGTAAGACTTTAGCAATTCAGAAGGTGATTCATTCAATAGTACAGGCTACATTGAAGAAATCACCACCTCACCTTAACTAGAGTATGACAAGTTCTGAACTGCAAATTTTCAAATTTAGAAACCGAGGGTTTATTCTTGCCACTGAAATAGTGTTATAGGTACAGACGCCAGCAGGTCAAGCTATCCGAAACTGTCAAATTTTTCCAATCAACATTGAACCTTAATGCTTTAGCGATAAAGTTGAAAATCTACTAAAGAAATTTGACAGATTGTAGTAGCTTTTTGTGCTGGTGTCTGTACAACATAATCTATAAACATAAAATAATGTTAAAGAGTTTGTTTGTTTGAACACGCTAATCTCTGGAACTACCAGTTGGATTTGAAAAATTCTTTTTGCATTAGATAGCCCAGTTTTTGAGGAAGGCTATAGGCTATTTAACATCACGCCAGGAGTCTTAGGGGCCGGGGAAAAAGAAAAATACCAAGAAAGAACACTATGCGCAAACAAAGTAATAGCGCAGGCAGGTGATGCGACGAGACATGCTGGGTAGGGGGAACAAGAAATGTCATGCGGACAAAGTCACAGGCAGAAGCTAATTTGCAATAACATCACTGCAAATGAGGACAAATTAGAAGGTAATGTATGAATCATTGTTTTGTAATGTTCTTTACACACTACCATATAAAACTGAAAGTACACTGATTTAATATTGACCCTTACAAAGAAATCTTAAGATTCAATGTCAAATATCAGAAATTCTGGGATGGTCTGGGCAGTGCCGGAATTTGCAAATTATTACTTTTTGGCATAAGCTTAACTTAATTTATTACTTAAATTTACAAGCTATTTGTTTTTAGTTACTAGTACATTAATTATTTATGATACAATACAAACATATGGTACTTGTCGTCAGTAAATGGACTCAAACTTTTCTTTGGAATGCATTTTAGCTAAAGGATTTGATTTACCAAAAAAGGATTTAGTACTTCATAAGTTAAGACTTTTCAAGGAAAGTTTAAGTAACCTGCAGTTTATATTTAGAAGAGTAATAAGAAAGGTGAATATTACATGACCACTTTCCAAATCCTCTGCAGTTATAAAACACATTGAAATATTGGTAACTCAAGGGGTAATCATGAATTGTGGCTGTTTCTTTAGCATTAGAATGAGGATCTGCTGTGAAATGTCTTATCAAGTAAAACAAGGTTAATAAGGAACGCCTCCACTAATGAAACAATAAGTAATATACTCTATTTTAATTAGAAACTCTGCAACTGGTGTTTCTAATGTTATAAAAAACTTTTGGACGAAGACTTTCTCTCAAAAAGTGTAACTTATACAATGCCACGTATTTATATCTACTTATATCATAGATTTCGACATTTATCAGTTTACTTACCGCTTTGGAAACACAGGAGAGCCGCAGGGAGAACCAGAAGCGTCAAATATATTAACTTCATTGTGAATAAAATATGTAATATATTACTTAAAAGTGTTATAAACTGCGGCGACTACCAAACTAGATTGTAGGCCATTCACTTTTGTAACAAACAGTCCAACGGAGCAAGTAACTTGCGGCAAAATGCCAATTTTCTTTCCAACTCGATTGACGTGGAATCTTATGTCACTAGTGTTGCACCGTTTTTAAAACCGATTATCGCAAGAAACCGAAAAAAAATATCCTCATTGGAAAGGCAAAATTACTAAAGCACCAGTCATTTAAATTAAATATAACTTTTTAACAAAAATAATTGTACATACCTTATTTATTTATTGTCCGATTTTAATCAATATCTTGATAAGCAAATCTTTATATTTTTGTATTCGTTATCTTTTCTTACGATTGATTATTTTTTTTGTTAAATAATTATAACTTTATTCATATTGTCAGATAGTTAAAATAAACTTAGTCGAATTTCATATTATATCTCTTGGCCAATCGCCATTCTTTCAAAACAAGGCCAACGAAAAACCTATCAATCCTCCCTATTCCTTTTGAATAATTTTGTGAATAGTTAGCCTAGCAATGTGTTGGTTTATAGAATAAAGATATTCTTTAGATAATTAATTATTACTTTTCTATTTTTTTAAAACCGTACACGAACTAAGTTTGGTTGGTCGGTACCAGCACTGAGAATGCAAACCAACTAATTCTAAAATCGACAAGATAAACTAAATAATTCCCTAATGGTAACATCACTCAAGCTGTCAAGCTCTTTTCCACACACGCCGTTGAAGGTGCACGTGTATTATTCACGAAATAGCTCGATATCTAAACTAAAATGGATAAGCCAAACGTTCTCGCTCGCGTCGTCAAGGTCTTGGGCCGTACCGGCTCCCAGGGACAATGTACCCAGGTCAAAGTAGAGTTCATTGGAGAGACTAGCCGTCAGATTATCAGGAACGTGAAGGGACCCGTGCGTGATGGTGACATCCTGACCCTCCTCGAGTCTGAGCGTGAAGCCAGGAGACTGCGATAAGCGGTAAATATTATTTATGTGTAATAAATGTCGCGGGATAAGTTAATTTGGTTCTTGTATTGGAAAAGAATGAAACAGTTTTGAAGGTTATGTTGCTAAATAACGGGTGCCCCAAACTCTGCCCAATAACCTGAAACTAGTTCTATAGCACAACTGAAGTCAATTAGGCTCTCAAACAAACTGTATTTTTTACTTGTCGTAGATATTGATGATATTTGTAACTAATTGTAGGTTTGAAAGAACAAAACAAGCTTATGTCCATCTATATGACACAACTTACCATAAAACATCCATTATGAAGTTGTGTACCAGTACCGTCACTAGCACAATCTCTATCATAGGTTCTCAATCTTATTTTGACCATGGTGCCTGAAAATATTTTTTTTTCTAGACCCCAATTTTTTCACTTACCATCTGACCCGAATCTGACATAGGTATTGCCACGATTATATTTAAACGTGTAATCCTACTAATATTATAAACGTGAAAGTTTGTATGGATGGATGTTTGTTACTCTTTCACACTAAAACTACAAAACAGGTTTGGATGAAATTTGGCACACGGATGGTTTATAACCAGGATTAACAAGGATACTTTTTATCCTGATATTCCCACGGGATCGAAACTTGTGCGGGTGAAACCGTGGGGCGCAGCTAGTATTATATAGTTGTAAGATGGGACATAGTATAATTTTCTCTGGGCCTTGTCCCATAAGGGGTGTTATCGCCCACATTGAGAACTTATGATCTAAATGAACTTTTTTTCTTGTTCCAGGTCATTGCACCACTTCATTAGGTTAAGGCTCGCTATGTACCATCTATCCAACTTATTATGTTAACTGTAAGAAACCGTCAAAGATGACCATCTCATTGTATGCACACATAATAAACAACTTATTGGTGTAAATTGTGTTTTCTTATACATCTTTCTAGATTTGTATTTGGACAACTCGTATCTCAATAATTATTTGGTTTAAGCCCATCACAGGTTTAGCTATAATGTGTATTAATACAAATCATAGCTAGGCATATCACACTAATATTATTAATGCGAAAGTTTATGAGTGAGTTTGTTACTTCTTCACACTCAAACGGCTGGACCAATTTTGATAAAATTTGGTACCTACACAGATATTTATAACCAGGATTAACACATAGGATACTTTTTATCCCCATATTCCTAAGGGATTGAAATTTATGCGGGTGAAACCGCGGGGCGCAGCTAGTTACAATATATTTTCGTCATATCTTTAAGACAGTGACTGCACACACAGCTATAACATAATATTTCAATGACATCACCAACCTATACTGTAATTTATATCATAGCAAGGCTGACCAATTAAATGAAGGCAAATAGTAGATTATTAACCAAGGGGATAAAGCAGTGTCTTCTGTCGCGGGTGACGATTTAAATCGCGAGCGTAACGAAGGACTCGTAGGTTTACTCCCGAGCGTAGCGAGGGTGTAAAAACTTAAATGACGAGCGAAGCGAGGGATATAAGACGAGTCCTGAGTGTAGCGAGGGATTTAAGTTCACCCAAGACTAAGACAGCTTTATCACCGAGGAAAATACTCTACTTTTCGTACCACTTGCGAAAAAATAAACTTAACGTTTATGTATTTGAAGAAAACAAAAACGCGACAAATTCCTAGACTAATATTTTTTTGTCGGAAAAGCAAAGGCATCTAGCTCATACGGCCTCGTCGGTTTTCGTAATTTTATTTAATAATCATAACTGCATAATAAATGCGTATTCCTTTTTCAAAAAGACGTATAATGCTTTATATACAAACTCAATGGTGTAAACACAGATGTAGTTCAGTATAAATTTCGGTAAGTATTCCAAATTTAAATCACATTCTCCCCCTAGAGGATGAATGAAATTCAGTACAATTTTCTTTCCCTGTTTTTAACAGATTAAAAATGACTATTGTTATGTTCGCTTTTTGTCGCATAGAATGTCACTTTTTTGAGCAAGTGGTATGAAAATTATATTATATCATCGTCTCCATGTGTGGTAACGTGCTATAATATATATTATAGCACAGCACATATACATATATCATAGCTACATCTGTAATGGGCTTTACCCTTTCCCCTTCATATTAGATAGAACATAGATCTACGTAAGACACAATGGCTTTTTAATTGTCTGTAATTTTGGCAGTCAACGGCTTAAAAAAAGATGTGTGATGTCAAGAACTAAGTACTTATCATAACTTAGGTTTACAATAGCATATATTCAAGTCCAGTTAGCTTAACAATTTAATATGATCAATTTTGGGAAGTAAAAAAAATAATTAGTCTAAAAGGCAAATTTGTTTTGGTTACTGCCTGCATAATAATTTTGAAAGTTACAGAGTCAGGTACCATTGAACATAGTCAATTGATTTTATTTGAAAATGAAAAAAATTTTAGACCGTGTCTCTAGGGTCAGAATTATATGCTTAGGTAACAGCAACAGAATTATATATAAAAACTATTTCAAAGCTACAGGCTCAGTAGTAGCGGTCCCCACACACACAGACACGTCAAACTTATAACACCCCGTCGTTTTTGCGTCGGGGGTTAAAAAACTTAAACTTACCGCAATTTATATGGTACCAGCAGTTACCTATTATTAAGTACCTACTATTTTTGTTCATAATATTTTGATAATTCTGAGTTATCAACAACTCATGAGATATTGATTAGTAGGTATTACGAGGTGTTAAAATATTATTCGTAAAATTATGAAACCATGCGATCAGTGAGAATAAAGTGTTCAAAGCCATATTTTTAAATATTTTAGTACAACAGATAAAAAGTACTTATTATTCCCGAAAAACCATTTTTCCTTAGAATTTTCCGCAGTTTTTCATGTGACCACATGTGGGGGCACCACCACGGACTTACGAGTAACGAATAGAGTGACCCCATGTGGGCTCGCGGACTTGTGTTCAATTATTTTGATTTTGCGGGTAGAACTAAATTATTATTATTTCCGTAGGTATCTGTGACTTGAAACTGGTATGGTTTTGATTTATTTGAGTGTGCGGGCTGCTACAAAAGGCTACTTGACGAAAGCGGCAACTGCTCGAAAAAGAGCTACATAAGTACAGATGCCAGCAGGTCAAGCTACCCGAAACTGTCAAATTTTCCCAATCAACCTTGAACCTTGATGCTTTAGCGATAAAGTTGAAAATCTATTAAAGCAATTTGACAGATTGTAGTAACTTGATGTGCTGGCGTCTGTACATCAACAGTCTCCGTGTCGTTAGCACGACTGAATTTCAAATGTTATTTTCCCAAAACTTTGCCACTTCCACGGCGGCGTTGTCGGTGGCAGCGCTGAGGTCACTTTATCTGCATGTTTTGGGACACAGGGCAGGATAGGAGGTGGAGCATGGTTTGTGACATAGCTCCACAATCACACCCTACTGCCGTTCCATCAAGGTAGCCCCACTTCACCAGGTTGGACTTACCTCTTCCCACTTGTGTCTGGAGATGGTTCAGAGACTTCCAAGTGGACCACGGAAGGTTACACCCTGCAGGAAGATGCTCCTTTGGTGGTAGGTAGTTAGTAGGAGGGGGAAGAGTGTTCTGCCACAGTTTGCAACGGGCATCGGCCGGGTCTCCTGACAGAGATGCTGTCGATTTCAAGAAGCTATGTCTGCTTTTTAGCCAAACAGTGTAAGAAGGGTTTTTGTTATAATGTGCTTTATAACATATCATCATTGATATGTGTTTTTGATATAATCTTTTTTATAAAATGGCATATTTTTTTACTTTGTAGACAATAACTCCTACTCACCGCATGAAAAATATATTTTTTTCTCCTCGTAAGTCCAATAAAATACATACTCATAAGTCTAGGCCTGTGAATGTTGTTTGCAATCATATGAAGTCCGTGACCCACATGTAGGAGCACGGACATGCCACCAAAATTTTGTGGTGACCCCACATTGGGGGCACGGGACTGTTAACGTGTTAAGTATCGGTCACTAATTACCAGTCACTCTATATAAGATTGATGCTTGAAAATAGATAGAGTACATAAAAGCATACTATCTGCTATTGATTTTATGGAGTAGTTGCAACTTTTTTCATCTCAGCTCATGTTTGATCACTGATTATGGAGCTAATCTTATTTCCATGTTTCAAACACTTGTAGAAATTGGCAGTAGGAGGGACTCGGAAAAAGTTATGACTGATTTTTTTTTTTCATTTATTTTAACACATTTATAACTAAGTTTTAGTTTTATATTTACTTTTCTATTAGTTATGATCTAAGTAGTTCAATAGACAGTATGGAAGAAAGAAGAATGTTTGCTGACTCCAAATAAACTGGGATAAAGGCAAGAAAATGATGACCAAGTATTAGTTCAATAAAACAATCAGTTATCCCCAAATTGTCATTACATTATCATAATATTATAACAACTATGTACATCATCATCACTTTTTTATTTATCAACATAACAATTCAGTTACTAAGTACAGATCGGCACATTATTTCCATAATATTGGAATTATTCATAATCACACATTATTACAGTACATATAAGATATGTAAATAAATAAAAAAAAGTCTATTTACAAAAATATACAAAAAAAATCATATCATTATTTTCAATGCACAAGGCAAGGGTGTTGCTATTCAGCGTCACATTGTCACGATTTTCCTGGCCCTATGTTGACCAGGGCAATATTTTGCAATTTGAGCACTTATATAGGTAACTCTGGAAGAATGTTGGTGCAGCTAGGTATCGTACTTGTCAGCTTCACACTGACTGGCCCAGAATAAACAGTTGCCAATACCGCTATAACAAATTAATATCACTGCTGCGAGGAAGACTACACTGCACACGGTACACGGCTTCCTTTCGAGGAAGAATCCTATTAAATATAACACCATGAACATAACATGTGTGTTCACTAAAGCCGGGTTCACGGGCTTCGGTATAAGTAACACGGGGATTAGCCATTGCAAACAATACATGTCGCCGATTAAGCTTGCAGATCTGGATTACAATCGTGTAACACTAGCGTGGATTAGCATTTGTATCGCAATCGACATGATTCAATTGATATCTTCGTATTTTTTTTCAGAATAGAAACAAAATGTTGCAGTTCTGATTTGCGTTTAATTTTTGACAGCAGGCTGGCTGGAAGAATTACAGAAAGTTGTCAATGTCATTGTTGCCCATAGACATTTTTTTTTTTTTTTTTCCTTCGCCCTTCTTGGGCAGGCTAAGGTCTTGGACCATACCGCCTCGTCTTCAGTCTTTATTGTCCTTCTTGAATTGCCCATAGACATAATCAGGCAATAGTCTAAGAGGTTGCCCACAGATTACTTTATACGGTGTTGCCACACAAAACAAAATTCAGCGCCACTTTGCCACGTGGCTTTACAAGATGTAATGCATAAAGTAAATACTAATTTCATGATAGAGATCGTCTAATTTAAAATTGCACGCCCCTCCACTGCTTGTTGCATAGGTACACATTTAAAATGTTTGTATAGTTTTAGTGGAGGGGCGTGCAATTTTAAATTAGACGATCTCTAGGGCAACCTGTACAGTCCGACATGGCTCTTCTGCTCGGTACACATTCAGTAACGTGAGTTGACTTTAGTCACCGGCGACTCCTGGCTATTCCAAAATGTCACGGTCCCTAGCTATGTCAATTTAGAATGATATAGTTAGGACAAATCAGCCGTCAAAATTTGTGATTTTATTATTTTCCTCTTTCCTTTGATCTGAGGTTACTAAATATACAAGGATCTGAGATTACTAAATGCAAACTTTTGTGAAATTGTTTTGTAAAAAAACATTAATAAATTAAGATGGCAGGTTAGTTCCGATTTTGGCCACGTGCCAAAAGATTCTTGTACAGACGCCAGCACATCAAGCTACTACAATCTGTCAGATTTCTTTAATAGATTTTCGACTTTATTGCTAAAGCGTTAGGTTCAAGGTTGATTGGGAAAATCTGACAGTTTCGGGTAGGTTGACCTGCTGGCGTCCGTACCTTTGTAACTTCCGATCAGAGTCCCTGGTGCAAACGGGAAGTTGGGCCCACGTCACTTATCTCCCGAGTGTGTTTTTTTTTCAAACTCAATTTTGCAACAATTTTTATGTTGTCTATGGACAATGTTTACTAATTACCAATGACCCGCCCCTGCTTCGCACGGTTTTTACGAGTAGACAAAATATCAATTGACTTTGCTATTTATGTCTGTAGCTGCAATATAAATCACACTATTGTAGTCTTTGATACAAACATACATCCGTTCGCCGCCGCTGTGCGCGGGAATAGTTTTGTCGACCTGTGCGCCACCGCACGGATTTCTGTAGGAACTATATCTCATATTCCAACTGCGTTCCTATTGGTTAATTTAATGTTGTAAGTAGGCCACGCCTTATGCGCCTAAGTTAATATAAGACATGTACATATTTTGTAGAGCACACACACTATACACACGCGATCCTTCCTCGTTTACTTTTATAAATATACTTACGTCGTACATCTGGAGTATTATTGCCACACACAACCTAAGCGCTACAGTGGTGACCCCGACGTGATACCGTGAAAAAACGTACGTGATTGATTACGATTGTGTGAACGTGATTACGACGCGATATTAAGAAGATACCTACCTCCAGATCCTCAAATCAAGTTTTCATCATGGCCAACAACAGTGAACAAGAACTCTCCGGTGTGTCGACGTCGTTGCGCATTCCACCCATTTGGCGCGACAAGATTCGTTTGTGGTTCGCGCAATTTGAAGCCATCATGTCCGTACAGAAGAAAGGCGATCAAGTTATGTTCGAACTCATTATCGGACAACTTGAGCGGCAAGATCTTGATGAAATCTCAGACATCATTCTACATCCACCGGAGAAAAATCGTTACGACGCGTTGAAGAATCGATTGTTCCAAGTCTACGAGGAATCCGAGCAACGGCAAGTACAAAGGTTGCTATCAGAAATGGAACTTGGCGACATGAAGCCTTCACGGCTGCTACGTCGCATGAAAAACCTCGCCGCCGACAATATCTCCGACTCAGCGCTACGGATTATGTGGACAAACCACCTTCCACAATCCGTCCGAGCAGTACTCGCTGTCAGTGACAACATCGCGAAACACTCCGATATCCACGAGCTGGCAATGATGGCAGACAAAATCCTAGAGCAAACACAACCACTCGATGCAGTCGCTGCAGTCACCTCCGTTCCCGCAACGCCGCATGCATCTACATCGATTGAAGAGAAGATCGACGCGCTTATGAGAGAAATCGCAGAACTGAAGGTACGTCAATCGAATCATCAGCAGTATCGACGCAGACCATTCGACCGACGGCGTTCAAGATTGCGTTCATCGAGCAGGAACAATCGCAGTCGCTCACATAACGACCAATCAGCGATCTGTTTTATTCATCGCAAGTTCGGCAAGGAGGCGCGAAAATGTACTCGTCCTTGTAGTTTCGAAGAACCTGCAAATTCGGGAAACTAACGCCTGCGTTGGCTGAGGCGGCAACCGACGCAAACAACACTTCTTACCGCCTATTTATAACAGACAAAAACTCGCGTCTATCGTTTTTTATCGATACTGGCGCCAACGTGTCCGTGATACCGAGAAAAAAAGGCGGGAAAGCTAAACCAACCGATTTTAGCTTGTATGCAGCGAACAACACAGTAATTCCAACGTACGGTGAGAAAACATTAGAACTAGATCTCAACCTACGAAGACCATACACTTGGAGATTCATCATCGCTGCAGTCAGCAAACCCATCATCGGTGCCGACTTTCTGAAACGTCATCAACTTCTTGTCGACATAGCCGGCCGATGTCTCGTCGACAAAGTTACCAACCTGACCGTCAGGGCACCAGTCACCTATTCCGCCGAACCTACAGTCCGAAGTATCGACGTTGATCAGCCATATCACCAGCTAATCAGCAAGTTTCCTGACATCTTGCGACCGTCATGCATGAAGGATACTCCAAAGCACCGGGTAGAACATCACATTGAAACTACCGGTCCACCAGTATACAACAAGAGCCGACCACTTCCGCCACATCGGTACCTGTCCGTGAAGAAGGAATTTGAGTCAATGATGCAGCAAGGAATCTGCCGACCGAGCAAAAGCCCTTGGTCCAGCCCACTACATGTCGTTCCCAAGAAAAACGGCGACATTCGCATCTGTGGTGATTACCGAAGACTCAATGACGTCACCAAACCCGACCGCTATCCAGTTCCACGTCTCAAAGATTTTACCTACCTACTTCACGGCAAGAAAATATTCACTACACTCGACCTAAATCGTGCTTACCAACAACTACCTGTATACGAACCGGACATCGAGAAGACTGCTATCACAACTCCTTTCGGGTTATTTGAGTTTCCACGAATGTGCCCAGGTCTTAAAAATGCAGGACAGACATTCCAACGATTCATACATGAAGTACTCATCGGGTTAGACTACGCATTCCCATTCATTGACGATGTTATCGTCGCATCGGACAATGAAACAAGCCACATCGAAGACCTGCAGGAGGTGTTACGCCGATTAGACAAGTATGGCATCACTATAAATCCATCAAAGTGTGTCTTTGGCAGAGAAAATGTCAAGTTTCTAGGCTATGAAGTGTCTAGCAACGGAATCAAGCCACCACAAGACAAAATAACTGCTATCACTGCTTACCCCAAACCCGAAACAATTCAAGACCTACGTCGATTTATTGGTATGGTAAACTTTTATCGGGACAGCATACCAAACGCAGCCCACATTCAAGCACCTCTCAACGCATTCCTGCACAATTCAAAAAAACGTGACAAAACAAAAGTCGAGTGGAACACTGAAGCGTCACAAGCATTTGAGTTATGTAAAGTTAGCATACAGAACGCAGCTTTACTCGCTCACCCATCTCCATCACCAACCGACGCCATCTCGCTCATGTGCGACGCGTCGAGTACCTGCGCCGGAGCAGTACTTCAACAAGTCATAAATAAGAAATGCATACCACTTGGCTATTTCTCAAAGAAATTCTCTGAAACTCAACAACGATACAGTACATTCGACAGAGAACTGTTATCGATCTATATGGCAATCAAACACTTCAGAAAAATATTCGAAGGAAGAGAACTCATAGTTTACACCGACCACAAGCCGCTGACCTACGCTATTCGTAAACCTCCGTCCGATAACGACACTCAACGGCGCACTCGTCAACTTTTGTTTATCAGCGAGTTTACGACTGACATCCGGCACATAAGTGGAGTAAACAACGTTGTTGCCGACGCTCTCTCACGTATCGAAACCATCGAATTGCCATCACCAATCAACTACGACGAATTATTTCAAGCTCAAGAAAAGGACAGCTATATTCCAATATTATCACAACAATCAAATATCCAACTGAAGAAAATCGTCATACCCGGAACCAACAAGCAAATATTCTGCGAAACATCTACGCCATATGTTCGTCCATACCTACCAGCCGACTTTCGTCGCATCGCATTCAACGCCGTGCATAATTCAAGTCACCCTGGAATACGAACAACCCGAAAACTAATGCAAGAACGGTACTTTTGGCCAGCAATGAATACCAACATTGGCGAGTGGACGAAAACATGCACTTCGTGTCAATTATCCAAAGTACAACGACATAATCATAGTGACGTCACAACATTCCCACCGAGCGAACGATTTCAACACATTCACGTTGATATTGTTGGACCGCTACCTACATCTTCATGTGGACATCGATACCTACTCACTATGATCGATCGCTGTACACGATGGCCCGAAGCCATACCTCTTCAAGAAATAACCGCTGAAATCGTGGCAAGAAGACTGTACGAAGCCTGGATATGTCGTTTCGGTTGTCCTACCAGGATAACAACGGATCAAGGACGACAGTTCGAAAGTCGACTATTCCAAGACCTCGCACAATTACTTGGAGTAGAAAAAACCCGTACTACTGCCTACCACCCGCAGAGTAACGGCATCGTCGAACGCTGGCACCGAACATTGAAAGCCGCACTCATGGCTCGACTAGAAAACAGCAATAAATGGATCACTGAAATACCTACCGTTTTAATGGGTCTACGAGCCGCCATGCGCACCGACACCAACACAAGTGCCGCGCAGCTTACCTATGGCCAAGCGATACGCCTACCCGGCGATTTTATTTCACCATCGCCAGCCGCAACGAAAATGGACCATAACTACGTCGATCACCTGCACGACGTTATCACGAAGCTCACACCTACATACAAACTGCATTCAAACAAGCGATGTATGTTCGTGCACAACGACCTACAGACATGCAGCCACGTGTTTGTACGTGATGACACCGTCCGCAAACCTCTGCAGCATCCATACAAAGGCCCATATAAGATCACCGAACGTAACGACAAATACTACACGATTCAACTACCAGGAAGAGTTAGCAACATATCGATCGACCGCCTCAAACCGGCGTACACTATCAACATCGAAGAACAGCAAGAACATACGACTTGTGAGACACGCCAATCACCTGGAGCTACCACCGAAGATCAATCAAGCATGCTTCCAACCTCGAAAACGACAGAACACCGTACAAGATCAGGCAGGATCGTCAAGACACCTGTACGCTTCGCTAAGGGGGGAGTACTGTAGCTGCAATATAAATCATACTATTGTAGTCTTTGATACAAACATACATCCGTTCGCCGCCGCTGTGCGCGGGAATAGTTTTGTCGACCTGTGCGCCACCGCACGGATTTCTGTAGGAACTATATCTCATATTCCAAATGCGTTCCTATTGGTTAATTTAATGTTGTAAGTAGGCCACGCCTTATGCGCCTAAGTTAATATAAGACATGTACATATTTTGTAGAGCACACACACTATACACACGCGATCCTTCCTCGTTTACTTTTATAAATATACTTACGTCGTACATCTGGAGTATTATTGCCACACACAACCTAAGCGCTACATGTCAATAGTTTTGTGAGATATGTTCGTTTACAACCGCAGAAATAACTTTGTTTAATACTTGTATTTTTTTCAAAAAATACTGTGAAATATAAAACTTATTTTTGAGGTCGGTATGGCGTAATTATTTATCGCATCTACGGGACCCTACATATTGCGTGGTCCAATACGCAAGTGGCCGGTTTATTTGCCACTAGCACTGGTTACCAGCCATATGCTACCGCAGGTTTGCCAGTGAATTTACTAAGAGAAACCTACAACCTACAATAATTACAGCGTAAAACGATGCACTTTCTTTCTCAAGCTTGTTAATGTTATTCTAAAAGCTTTTCACCCACTGAGGCTCTAACCTTGGAGTACCTTATTGACTCCAACTCAGACCTCCCGGCCGGAAAATGGGTGGCCCCCTAAACACCGCGGGCCCGGGGCCCCGGGTGCCCTGCACTACTTTGACTCTTAGTAGTTACGCCATTGTTTGTTATTGTCACCGATTCCCTTGTTCACAAACTAAACTAATTTGAAGTTTAGTGCATCTTTTTCTTTCTATTTCATTAAGAAAAGGACAGAAGATAAAATATTAATTTAGTCCTGTCAAATTAATATACTTCATAGACAGTTTAGATGTGATTAAAAACATGGCGACAAACACTACGTCAATTTACGTCAGGCGCTGACTAATTTTCCGCCTTATCGGTGTGGGATTTCCCGGCGGGACCCACCTGGGTAGTGCTGTTCACTTCCTGCATTTCATATAGGTAGTGGGGGGTGGGCTTTTTTGGAATCGAGGTTACCCGTCCTCAGGGACCGACAGGATGTAGGCATAGGGAGGGTGTGGGTTACTTGAGGGGTCACCCTAGGTCTGGGATTTGGCCTGGGGGTTTTGCGGATTGACAGGATTTATGGATAAGGAAGGGTTGTATTTAGTTAGGTCACATGGGATAAGGTGTATTGGTTACCCTAAACCTGGGACTTGGTGTTCGGGCACTTCTCGGCTGTAGGCAGTCGGTCCCGCAGCCGGAGTTGGGCTATCCGCAACCTGCCCACCCGCTCGGTTGCAAGAGAAGAAGTGCCCGGCAGTCTGGGTCGCACCACCACGGATATACGTATACATTTGCGTTGGTACGAGCCAACTAGCCCCGAGCTCCTCAGATGATTTCCAGTCTCTTCGTACCTTCGCTTCACCGTCTGGACCGTTCGTAACGTCACAACCACCATTCATGCAGTATGACGCATACTGATGCCTAGTTCCAGAAAAGTCTTGATCCTAGCACATCCTTCAGGTGAAAGAGGCATGATAAATAAAATTTATGTGCTGTTGTCTAACTTAGCTTTTGTAACAAGTCTCATCGATCAAGAAAAAAATTGAAAACAAAAACAAAAAATTGAATGGTAAAATAATAATTGTAATTCGAAAAGGATTACCTATTTTTGTTTTTAAAGCTCTTTACAGCAATTTCTTAAAAGAAGGTGAAGTTGTTAATATGAAGTTTTCATAAATAAAATTAAACTCTCTTTCGAGTCCTTTTTATTTCGAAAGTATATCTTGTGTACTTAAAAAGTTATTCCAATTTTAAAAGTGTGATACTTAGTTTTGCAGGCTAGTGTATATCTGACCACCGTAAGGACTATTCCTGCATGCAGCGCATATTATTACTCGACCTAAAAAGGATCGTCTTAAGGACGCAAAGCTGTGGTCATCATGTGCACGGAATTTGGTTTTCAAAATGGTCAGATATAGGTTTTGGCGATAGTAAATGTTCTATTTACAAGGACGCATGTCGTACGTTACACTTGTCCATAAAAAGAATTCTCGTACGAATTTATTATTCAGCTGAACTAGGCCAACCTTTGATCACGAGCGAGTATAGGGACCCCGGACAATGGCCGGCCGCGGCCGCCATGATTGATTGCGAATATTACCCGTGCGCCCTGAAAAGGTGTTGAAAAGAGAGGCTTATTTTTATTGCAGAGGTTATTGGTCTCATGTAGTTATTTATTAATGGCGTCGTGATTGCCAAGTGGTTACGCCTCTTCTCTCATGTAAGAAATTCATCATCTGCCTAGCCTTTTCCCAAATATGTTGGAGTCGGCTTCCAGTCTAACCGGATGCAGCACCAGTATTTTACATGGAGCGACTGCCTCTTTGACCTCCACAACCCAGTTACTGGGTAATACGATACCCCTTGGTAAGACTGGTTGTCAGACTTTCGGGCTACTGACGACCCGTAACGACTGTCAAAGATCCACGAATGACAGCCGGGACCAACGGCTTAACGTGCTTTCCGAGACATTGAGGTTCTCGGTATGTGAAGATGGTCCCCCTTTCACGGACCAACCGCGGCAAGCGTAGCTTAACCTGATCGATCGACCTTAAACTTAACGATAACTTATAAATTGTAATAGCCCTATATAGCCCGTACTGACGAGCTAGATGCCGTGAATTTGATCCCTACTTATTGCACTATTGACATAACGTGACACACACTATAAGATACTATACAATATGATACGATGTCAATCTAATCTTTGGCGTACCACAGGGCAGCGTGCTGGGTCCTACCCTTTTTCTTCTATTTGTGAACAGATTGTGTCAGCTTTCTATTCCAAACTGCAAGATACTCGTATATGCAGACGACACTGCGCTTATCATAAGTGGAGAAACTTGGGAATCTACTCACCACGCAGCTGAAAATGCTGTTGGCATAGTGATGGATTGGCTTTCATTGAACTTACTTATGCTAAATGTCTCTAAAACTAACTGTATCCCTTTCTCAGCTAACTCTGCTACCCAGCCTAGTATGCCAAACGTTAGAACCCATAGTTGTCACCCCGTTTCCTCCTGCTTTATCCTGAACAGGAACCTCCCTAAACAACCGTGTCCGGTGAGGACCTGCGTCAGGCGGAAGGTGAGGGCACCGTGGCGCCTCTCTAGCCACTCCTCAAAGAGGGGACTTATCGCCGCAATTGTGGCGTGCCCTAAGTACTAATCTTTAACTAAGTTTTAC
This sequence comes from Apamea sordens, assembly GCA_945859715.1. Classification (NCBI taxonomy): domain Eukaryota; kingdom Metazoa; phylum Arthropoda; class Insecta; order Lepidoptera; family Noctuidae; genus Apamea; species Apamea sordens. The sequence goes on from OX244001.1 coordinate 18,175,298, forward strand.
GCCTAACAAGTGCAGAAAATTGTCAATGAACTGTAAGAGGATGGCGCCTGTGTCTGTAACACAGTGTATACTAGCACAGACACAGACGTTCACTCTGTCTCAAATAATGCATAGCGGTGAAATTCATTGTTTTATGTTTGATTGAGATGGAACAATTGTATTTGGCTTTTTGAAATAAAGATTATTATTAATGTTAAGATATTTTTAAAATTTATTTATTGTGGTATCGGCCCCTCATTCCCGTGGGTCTATTGTTAATGGCCTACCATCTACCATCAGAGGGTCAATTCTCGTAATTTTAAGAACGTTCACAGTCTGATCTGTCTCAAGCTGTCAAAAATACCTCTAATTTCCCTACATATTTGACAAGTTTTTGACATTGATTGTCGCTGAGATGAGATTTTGAACGTTTTTACAAGCTTTTATTTAACTTGCACTGTTCGTATGTATGTTTGTAAGTTGTCCGTCAAAATTTGCAACCCTCCTTCCACCTTCAGATCATTCTGGTCCGTGACAAAATCTGTACCGTGCGTGGCTGTAACGGCCGCGGCCTCAAAATCAATCCTATGAAGGCCGGAACTTTCAGAAGCAAATCGTTTAAATTGAACAATCTGTGTGTATGTCTGATCGTTTTGTGTATCGCATTCGGTCTGACAGATCTGCCATAGATTTGTCTGTTGAGATGTATATCTACATGCCAGCATAATCAGCCTATAAAGTTCCCACTGCTGGGACACAGGCCTCCTGTCTACAAGAGGGAGTGGGCAGCAATCTACTACGCGGGCCCAGTGCGGGTTGGTAGATGTCACATGTCTTCGATTTTTTTATTCTAGGACGTGCCGCTTTCCGCACGATGTTTCCCTTCACCGTTTTTGAGAAAGCAAATTTTTTTAAAATTTGTAACTGTGCGTTCTGTTTGTGCAGAATAAAATATTTTTCTTTCTTTCTTTTTCTTTCTTTCTTTCAATGGTGATGAAATTATTTACACAAAGTAGAGCGCTTGCCTAGCTGACTTCGAACCCACGACCTACAACTCGTAATTCGAAGCCGTTACCACTGGGCCATTACCGCTCTCTCTACATGTCAGATCTTAGCCGACTTTGCAGGTGAGGTCTAGGGTCAGGGAATCTGAACATTGTTCGTCCCCCCCCTTCTTCCCAATCCAGGGGTAATAGGTAGGTACTTACATGTGGGTAGCATTTTCTTTTATTTATCAAGCGTCGTTGGATCATAAATCAATGTCACAGCCGCCCACTCCGCCACCCCCTCCATTAACAATATAAATACCTCGCAACATGTTTCATACTCAGACAAGAGTTTAAGTGATTTTTCTTTTGACTTTTATTGGTCTGCGAATATTTTGAAGTCAAAGTTTTAAATCATTTACCTATATCAAATAGGCACATAAAAGGGACTTTTGAACGTCAAAGATTACAGTGAAATAGAATTGATTCTAGTCGCCCCTTCCAAAAAGTTAATTTTCGTATGGAGAAGAATGGGTAAGAAACTCCACAGTTACTATTTTAAAATGTTTTCCAATATTTTGCATATATTAATTATATAATTATATGTGAAGACGATGCACCGAAAATAAAATTACTATAGCTACCACCATAGGTAAAATAATTAAAATGGATTAATGAGAATGGATTTTATTCCTTTTAGTTTTTAGAGTTATTTAGGTTTATTTTTATATAAGTCGTAGGTATAGATTTTAATTTTAAAGTATAGGTAGTAGTATATTAATTGATAGTGTACGTAGTGACCGTAGGTTATTTTATAATACTCTGAGGTAGGATTAGTCATTCGTATAGATAATAGTTTTTAGGGATTTTGCTTATTTATTGAGTTTAGATTAGTTATCATCAGAAATAGGTTTATTTAGGTAGGTAGGTATTTAATTTTCTGTTATTGAGTTTATTTTTTTTAATTAGGTAGGTACTTAGGTAAACATATCATATAGGTACCCTCTTAATCACCACTAATGAGACACAATTGGTTTTCTATTGTAATTAGCCACAAAGGGCCTGCGAGATAGATGGCATTCTGGGGAAGCACATACATTTTATCCTGTTAGCACGTTCCCGTGGAATAATTTCCGACATCCACGCGGGTGAAGCCGCGGGCAGAAGCTAGTTTGCAATATTTCACAAGTATTTTGTTGTAACATTTAACACAGTACCCCATAAAAGATGTATGTACAGAAGCCAGCACATCAAGCTACTACAATCTGTCAAATTTCTTTAATAGATTTTCAACTTTATCACTAAAACTTTAAGGTTCAAGGTTGACTGGGAAAATTTGACAGTTTCGGGTAGGTTGACCTGCTGGCGTCTGTACTTTAGATAATCTGAAAAAAGGTTGATCTAATTTATTATTATTTTTTTTTTTGTTTATTATTTTTTTTTTTTTTTGTTTTTTTTTTTTTTTTTTTTTTAAGGTTGTTCTTTTTAGGTTGGTTATTATTTTTTTTTTTTTTTGATTTTTTTTCTAGTATTAAAATTATGTCTATTACTTATTTTATTAGAAAGATGAAGATTTTTTCCTACATATACACCGAACGGTTTCTTTACGGTACGGAGTATAATAATCCACATCGTGTCCGTCAACAAGTTTCCAGTGATCTATGTAACGCTGACGACCATGCATGCACGGCAAACCGTAGTTTTTCACGACAAGTAAAACGTGTGTATACAAAGGGACAAAAGAAAAAAATAAAAAATAAAAACACAAAGGACAAACACAAAGGAACTCAAAGGACTCAAAGGGACTCGATATAACGATACAGCAGATAATTAGCTGCTTATTCAAATTAAAATCCTGCTTCGTTGGTCTAGGGTTCGATTCCCAGGTCAGTCAATAAGTTACATACTATAGGGTTTTTCCATCAGGAATTTTTCAGTAGTATAATCATGCCTAGGCTCGCCCCTTATTACAAAGGGACTTCAACTTATTTGGCAATATATGGACGGATTACTTGCGTACTATTATGTTATGTGTAATTCGGACTGACCTTTCAATCTTTGCTTAACCTCAGAGATCGACCCGTGCGGCTGTTATTACTTAGCCACGAGCCCCTGACGCATTTTAAGTACCGGGTAAAATGGTGTAAAAGCTGGGTTACACTATGGATTATTTGGTTCAGCACATGTGACCCAAATAGGTACGCGTTAGAAAACAATGACGTCAAAAACAGTGATTATTTGTTTAGCACAAGGTACTGAACATCGAATTTTACCCCTTTTACCACAAGTAGGTCTACTAGGTATTTTATTTGGATTGTATACCTTATGTCAGGGTGGCGGGGACATCGACACGCAACCTGCTACCATTAATTTAGTACATGATTCTGTACCCCGCACATGCGATGAAAATTTTAGGCGGTTATTAAAACCAAATAAATTGCTCGTCGATGTCCCTGCCACCCTGAACAATTTCTATCTGTTTTACCCATAAGCCATACTTTGGGGTCACCCTTTTCGTCTTTCCAACTGTGTGCAACATAGAAATGTAAATCTATGGTGTGCAACAACGATAAAAAACACTTTTCTTCGTCCAATTTAACTCTAACTTTACTTATTTTCCACAATTGATGTCTTACTAACCAGAAACATATAATGAAGGAGAATGTTTACTTTAATAGCGGTACACCGAACTATAGCTTGTTTATTTATGTCGAAGTCTGGAGAGCGGTACATTCATTTCTTGTCAAACTGCCAAATCAATGTATTCTACAATGGGCTGTATTAGTACGTAGGCGTTCAGACTCCAAGCCGTTCATTGAAAAATCTCCATTTGGGTGTAAGTGCCATGAAGGGGGCATTATTCTAGCGCATGCGTGTGCATAGCCGACCCTCCCACACCCCGCATTTCGGGCGAGTTTCCCGCCAGCGTCGCGCGACCCCGCGGCCGCCATCACAAAGAAATAATAATATCAAAAATGTTAATAAAAAATCCTTGTGTCTTTACAATCTGAAGTTCAGTGCCGTGTTATTGAATAAGTTTGTGCTTTTCATAAAAAAATGCTTACTTATAAATCAATAGCCATGAAATTCAATCTTCACATAAAAGCCCTCATAACGGTCACGTGCAATTTATTGGTCCTCATCATGTGCCACGACAAGGAATCCGAATCTTTTTAAAAGTTAATAATGACAATACGACGACAATAAATAATATTTAATTAGAAAAGTAATACAAAAATACAAAAAAAATGGCGAACACAGCACATTTGATGAGGCGACAAAGCTCGCGGGATCTTTACGCACAGCGTTCAATAGATAGGATGGAGATGAAGGAGCTCCGCGGGCGACTGGTCACCATGGAGAACGGGCACCCGTCGGTCCGCTCGCACGTCATGTACGGCGCCACCAACGAGGCCTTCGAGGACACCAGCCCCAACAGGCGCTCTTCAGAGACGCCCACCAGCAAGGCGAGCTCCGTGGAAGACCGCGGCGCGGTGAAGCCCGAGGGTGGCGGGGTCGAGAGGGAATCCTGGGACAGTAAACTGACTTTCCTCCTAGCCACAGTTGGGTATGCCGTGGGTTTGGGAAATGTTTGGAGGTTCCCGTACCTCGCGCAGAAGAACGGCGGAGGAGCGTTCCTGATTCCGTATTTCGTGATGTTAGCTATCGAGGGGATCCCTATATTTTACTTGGAGTTGGCGATTGGGCAGCGTCTGCGGAAGGGTGCTATAGGGGTCTGGCACCAGGTGTCCCCGTACTTGGGGGGGATCGGGATCAGTTCGGCGGTGGTGTCGTTCAACGTGGCGCTGTACTACAACTCCATCATCGCTTGGTGCCTGTTCTACTTCGCGCAGAGCTTCCAGGCGGAGCTGCCGTGGGCCGAGTGCCCGAAGAAGTACTTCCCCAATGGATCGTATACGACGGAACCAGAGTGTGCAGTAAGTGATGATTTAGTTTTTTTTCTATTCTTTAATTCTGTTTCTATACACTATCACAAATAAATTGCGGTGTCCGGATAAAAGTACGCTTGATTAATCTCGTGGTTTTAGTAAGAAAAGTGTAAGTTTTTGTAAAAAACAAAGAGAAATGAACCAAGAGCTACCAACATTATATTTTCGGACAATGTTGGAGTAGTCACAATTTATACCAAAATAATAGAAATTTTAATCTTCATCTGTCAGGTCACTATAAAGCAAGAAGGTTGATTGTGTTGATTTTATAAGTTTCGCAGATCAGAAGGCCAATTCCTGTAATTAAAAATGTTCTTATTCTAGTCGCAATCTCATATCAGCGACAATCGATGTCAAAAACTCGTTAAAATGTAGTAAATTAGAGGTACTTTTGACAGAATCAGACTGAGATGAACGTTTTTTTTAACATAACGAGAATTTTTCCTCTGCCTATGGTTCTGTGTGGAACATTTTATGAACCTCATGAAGTTAAATCCACCCATAAAAAATTACACCAGTTGGAAAATAGCAATAAGTATAAGCAGTATAAGCTAGACAAAGTAATCTCTTATCGTATCGCTATACAGGGTAGTTTCAATTCCAACCAATTTACAATCACTCGTTTTTGTTGAGCGGCTGCTGTGTGTCGAATCGATATCGAGCGGGCCGTATTGTGACATTATAGTTATTGGGAAAATGGATGGTTGTCCGTTAGAGTTGAGAAGTTAATAGAAAAAGATTGGTTTCATAAGTATCTTTCGTATCCGCTTGTTAAGTATCCTACTGGCCTACTTTCTACTATTCTACTTTATTTTACTAACAATATCCTAACTATAATATTATAAATGCGAAAGTAAGTCTGTTTGTTACTATTTCACGCTAAAACGGCTGAACGGATTTGGATGAAATTTGGCAGATGAGTAGACCATGACCTGGAGAAGGACTGGAAAGGCTGCTTTTTATCCTGGATTGCACACAAAGTCGCGGGTAACAGGCCAACAGCTAGTAATACTATAAACGTGAAAGTTTGTGAGGATTTTGTTGCTCTTTCACGCAACGAACGGATTTGAATGAAATTTGGCACACATGTAGTTTATAACCAGGATCGACACATAGTCACACACACACAATACTTTTTATCCCGATATTTCCACGGGATCGAGACTTATGCGGGTGAAACCGCGGGGTGCTGCTATATTATAAACGCGAAAGTTTGTGAGGATGGATGGATGTTTGTTACTCTTTCACGCAAAAACTACTGAACGGATTTTGATGAATATTTCCAGTAATACAGCTTATATACTCGTATCAGAAAAAAAGAAAAAAATACACACATGTTGCGTCGACCCCAAATTACTTAATTGGGGTAACGGCTGGAAAATGATGATTGATGATGATAGCTTATACATCAGATTAGCGCATAGGATACTTTTTATCCCTATATTCCCACGGGACCGACACTTATGCGGACGAAACCGCGGGGCTCTGCTTGTTTCGAATATTTCAAACTGGAAAGAAAGATGAAGCGACTACTTTTTATTTAGCGTGTGGAAATCATGTACTTACTAATTCCATGGTGTATTTTTTTTCGTAGTAGGTAGTTACGAGTTGTGTAGGTCGTAGGTTCGAACCTAGTGAGGCGCCATAGTTTGTGAAAATTATTTCATCACCACTGCTCTTAAGACGGTGTAGGAAAACATCGTGCTACCTCAACATAGTTGGGAACAGGCTATGATGATCTATTTCTATCGCCACAGTGTAGCTATGTTCCAGTTACGAAGGTAAGTTGTATGTACTAGTATATGGATGCCAGTGTGATGCTGACCTTTCGGCTTGATCTCTGAAATGGCAATCACACCTATGAACGCTCTGGTTACATTGCATCCGATTTATTCTGTAAAAATCTCGCTGTGAAAACTTAAAGTAGGTTTCCACCTGCCGATGTATTCTGTAAAGAATCTAATCGTGACAATTTAGGTGAAGTGAGCTGGCAATAAAGTCAAATCCAGAAGCTTCAGGTGGAGTAACAGGTCACTTCAGAGTAGGCGGGTAGATCTACGAACAGGCGCCACTGACCACTTCACATCAGGGGGTCTACTTGATAGCCACACAGTAATGGTAGCCAGGTACGTTACGATAAACTTGCGCAAGTTTAGACTTGCACAAGTCTGCGTGACACCGAATTTCTCAAATACTTGGGCTAATTCATCCCACACATGTCATGTCAATGTAAACTTGTGCAAGACCCTCTATGCGCAAGCAAAAAAAAAAACAATTGATCCATACATTATGTCGAGTTATGCGAACATAAATCTATGTATCAACAGATTTTTTTCACGATTTCAGGGTTGGTCCCGTAGTAAAAGTTGTTCATAATGATGAGTAGAATGACCCCTTATAAGGATTAAAACGATCAAAATTTAACGGTGTATAGTAACATGTGTGGTCTGCATAACACTGTGGCATAACATTACCTACATAAAGAAAATGTATCAACAAGACCCGTTTTCTTCTTCGTAGCTTCGCTTGTCAGAGCGGTCGTGGTCCTCACAATTCCTAGCCAGGTGGCTAGGAATTGTGAGGACCATTACGGGTCCATGACCAGTACGGGTCTTGTATGAGTGCACTAGTAGGTACTAGTGCACTCATACAAGACCCGTTTTACCTATATCAAAAATGATGGTGTGCTCAAAGGGTCGTTGGGATAGGCAGAATCAATGGGCGAAAGTAATTTATTTCGGCGACCTATTGATTCCCGACTCGGAGGGTCGAGCGAAACCTCTGACCAAAGATTCAGTTAGATTTATGAGTTTACCTTTGACTTAAGGTCTGTAGGCGCCTACTTAGTTCAAAGTTTATAGTTGTTGGCGTTGTTGCTTCTGGGAAATCTCAATTCAATTCCTTTTGAGCCTGTAGATCTATAACTGTTGGTTACAAAGTGTTGCTGCTGATTCTGAATGGAATACCCCAAAACACTTAGGTTACGTACGGACTAGTAACTTAACATCCTTCAATACACGCTAGGCGACTAGCGAAGGCGCCAAGCGCGCAGTGCGGCCGGTTGCGAAAATTCTAGAGCGTTCAGTTCACTTAGCTAAGCTAGCTACCTGTCAGTGCGTACGTAGCCTTAGCTCAACCTGAATATCGAACCCAGGAGTCTCAGCATTCACGCTTATGATCATTAGACTTGACTACGTAATCCTTACATCATCTGCCCAGCCTTTTCCCAACTATGTTCGGGTCGGCTTCCAGTCTAACCGGATGCAGCTGAATACCAGTATTTTACATGGAGCGACTGCCTATCTGACCTCCACAACCCAGTTACTGGGTAATACGATACCCCTTGGTAAGACTGGTTGTCAGACTTTCGGGCTTCTGACTACCCTTAACGACTGTCAAAGATCCACGAATGACAGCCGGGACCAACGGCTTAACGTGCTTTCCGAGGCACGGAGGGGTCTGGGTATGTAAAGATGGTCACCCATCCACAGACCAACCGTGGCAAGCGTAGCTTAACCTGACCGATCGACCTGTGCGGCTGTTATTATTTAGCAACGGGCCCCTCAACTAAAAAGTGTAAAATCCAATGTAAGAAATTAGCAGGAAAGGCCCAGTTTAGCAAAAATGCCAGACAACTAGTGCCTGAATCTAAACTGAGCAACCCAGATACTGGGTAACACTGGGTAAGCTGGTTGTCACTTGGTAAGACTTTATGGTAATCCTTATATTAAGTTAAACCAGTCATGCGACTAAAATTAATCTTCCCATTCCATTCATGAGCTCAATCGATAACCTAAAATGTAATTTACTTCTACCCACAATCAAAGTACGGCACGAAACGAAATTAAAATAGGTAAAGGCTATTGAAGATTTATTTATCTGCGAAAGAAGATTACTTTAATTTTGAAATCTTAGACCAGGTTCGCATCTTCCCCGCGGCGATTTTATTTCGAGCATTGGATTTTTAACTTACTGCTTATAGCGCCGAGCGTTGAAAATTCAACGGTGTGTATGTATTTTTGAAGTGCTCGGTTTGCTGTTGGATTCTCAATGCTCGGCTCAACACCGAGAGTTGGAAATTCAGTGCGCGATAAAATCCCGTCGCGATATTTTTACGTCTGTTGGGAGGTGGGCTTAATCTGATGCTTAGGAATCATAATTTTTTTCTGTTATTAATAAAATTCTGTGAGTAATTTCATAATTTGCCTATAGGTAGGCATGTTGAGTGGTGGCCCAGTGGTAACAGTCTTGACTTACCGAGCTGTAGGTCGTAGGTTTGAACCCAGACAGGCGTTTTACTTTGTGTAAAAAAAAAAAAAAAATTGTCAGTCTTTCGGGCTTCTGACAACACGTAACGACTATCAAAGATCTACAAATGGCAATATGCTTTCCGTGGCATGGAGGTGTCGCGATATGTAATGGACGGTCACCCACCCACACAACGACCCCGGCAAGCGTAGCTTCACCTTGCGTGCGGCTGTTATTATTTAGCCACGAGGCCCTCACAATAATAAATAAGTATTCGCAAGGAAATGTGAAGATGTTCCAAAACGACACTGGTAACGAAATCCATTTATTCCATTTTACACCGTCTCTTAAAACGTAGTGCTATAAAATCTCAGTCTATCATTTTTTTACTGCAAACCCATTGTAAAAGTTTCTGAATACTTTACACTTCGCACAGAAAACCGAGAAGAACTTTATTACTTGAATTACATAAAAGAAAACATTTTTTTACCGCGTTTTTATGGACTTTTCGCTGTCGACGTTTTAGTAAACTGGATGGAAAATTTCTTTTGAGAGAGCTTAGGTACCTACTTTATATTGTTAAGAAAGAGGCTTGTAGAAATTTTTGGTGTTGACATAATTCTAAACGAAGGGTCGCTGATGTAATCAAGCATTTCGATTCAAAACTACTTTACAGTTCTTATTTTTAATTGTGTCGCATTAAATGAGAAATGATTTTATTTTGTAAGGTTTGTACAAACACTTTTACACGTCAATTATGGTTACTTTTAGTACCTAGCGGTGGTAGAAAATTCCTCTGATTTCAAATGCCCATTGTTAAATTTACTTCATAATTTAACACAAGACTTTATACCCAGTAAATGCTGGCTTTATAGTACATAGTACCTACTCACACCTAGAGGGGCCCGGGGCTAAATAATAACAGCCGCACAGGTCGATCGGTCTGGTTAAGCTATGCTTGCCGCGGTTGGTCTGTGGATGGATGACCATCTTTACATACCGAGACCCCTCCGTGCCTCGGAAAGCACGTTAATCCGTTGGTCCCGGGTGTCATTCGTGGATCTTTGACAGTCGTTACGGGTAGTCAGAAGCCCGAAAGTCTGACAATCAGTCTTACCAAGGGATATCGTATTACCCAGTAACTGGGTTGTGGAGGTCAGATAGGCAGTCGCTCCATGTAAAATACTGGTATTCAGCTGCATCCGGTTAGACTGGAAGCCGACCCCAACATAGTTGGGAAAAGGCTAGGCAGATGATGAGTACCTACTCACACCTGTGCTATGCACAATAAATGCAAATGAGATTGAGTAATGTAAAGTAATAGTCTTGCAATCTTCAGCAGCTCCAACAGTATTTTCAAATGCTTATCAATTACCAACCTACCTGATTTGTTAACTAGCATAAGTCAAGTATACCTACAGACTACCACTAAGTATTTATTGGTAACATTGTTATTTGATTAAATAAATGATTAATTAATATAATTAGTTGTGAATATCAGTGATGTAATCCCCCAATTTATAATATGCCTACCTGTATAGGGTGCGTTTTATACAAGATTACGTCTCAATCAGTTGAAATATGAGGGGAGGTATTTTATTGCAACATTTTAATTAGTATCCCATGAAAGATGAGTCTACTTTAGCCAGTCTGAAACCTAGTTGAACTAATAGGTTCATTTCTAGTATTATAATTATGTCTATCACCTCTTTTGCTAAAAAATATGTAGACTTTTCGTACGAAAACAAAGTGTCACTGGCAAATGTATTCCAATTAATTTTAAGCCATCTTATTGTATCCTTATGTAACTCAATAATAATAATAATTCGTTTATTTGCCAGAAACACGGTACAAAGATGTAATAACTACTTTATTACATCTTAGTACCGTGTTTAAGGATCATCATGTCTCGCCGACACAGCGGCATGCAAATAGAAATTTATTTAATTAAAATAAATTACAAATAAAATCAAATTAAATTAAATTCCAAATAAAACCAAATTAAATTAAATTATTTGAGAACTTATCCAAACTAATATTATAAATGCGAAAGTAACTCTGTCTGTCTGTCTGTCTTTGCTTCACGCCTAAACTACTGAACCGATTTGTGTGAAATTTGGTACAGACATAGTTTGGAACTTGAGAATGGACATAGGATAGTTTTTATTACAAAAAACAAAATAAAAATAAAATTTATTCCGGACATACAGCGCCATCTATTGGTCAAGAGTCGGTGTCATCTATTGGTGAAGTCACTATTCCACGCGAACGAAGTCGCGGGCAAAAGCTAGTAACTAATAATTTGAATACCAGTTATTATCTAATGGTGAAAGATTTAGATCTATTCGTAAGGTATGAAGTACATAGTATAAACATCCAACGTGTGCCGTGTTTCTGACAAATAAATCACTTTGACTACTAAGAGCCATGGCGTAATTCCCGTACCATTAAGAACGGTCGCAGTTTAATCTCAACCTCAATTTGTCAAAAACACCCCTAATTACTCACACTTTCGATAGGTTATTTACATTGTTTGTCGCTGAGATGAGATTGCGAATAGATTATGAAAGTTTTTATTTACGGGAACTGGGCGTCAGTTTGCGTAACTATTTTGAATAATTGTTGTTGAATTTAGATTTTAAATTAGGAAAAGATAATTACGTAACACATAAAACGGCAGTTGATAGCAATGCCTTTCATTTTGACAGCTCAGCCGCGTTCATTGCATTTACGGTGATGAGCAGAATGAAGTTCAAACATATATAAAGCAATGGATGTCTAAAAGAAAAGAAAAGAATTACGATCGATTGCCGTTGCGGGGGGCCTACTCCGAAGTGCAAAGTACGAATGTTCGGATCGGACCGACACATGGCCGAACCGAATATTATTGAAAAATACGAAAAAAGTTCGGATCTGCTCAGTTGGGTCGGGACCATAGTCAATATTCGAAAGAGTGTAGAAGTGTAGGATCGGAACCGACCGAACCAAATAGTAACTTCGTAGCAGGAAACGGCCGAACATTCGGCCGATACTACTTCGGAGTAGACCCCCAGGTCTGACAGTATTAATGCTGATTTACACTGATCCAGAATTCTGATGCAGCACAGTTATCCAGACATTGCATCTGCTGCTTTATTCATATCCAGCGCTGCATAAGTACCAGATGCTGGACTGAATTCTAAGTGGACCAAAGCCAATAGCTGTCAGTATTTCAAGTTTCTATCCCCAAAGGCAAGGCAAGGCAATGCTGTGCGGCGACATGTCAGTCAGCCAGTTTCTCCTTCAAACGTTCAAATCAAGGAGTTGTTTAGAAAAAAAAAAGTTTGATGTTCAATTAAATAATCCTAACTAATATTATAAATGCGAAAGTCAGTTTGTTTGTTACCTTTTCCACTGTACGCCTAATCCACTGAACCGATCATCATTAAAGTTTGTATATACATCGTCAGCGGTATAGAAAACGACATGGGTACCTTTTATCCAGAAAAAAAATTACTTTTCCCGAGGAAAAGAACATAACAAAAAAAACTTTCGACGGTCACAATTAATTGCTTTAGGGCTGATTTTGCCAAAGTCAGATATCTTTTAATCGTGGAATAAAATTGACGTCTGACCGTCCTAGTATGGAAAAACTGTCAAAAATTCAAAATTTATTCTAAGGATAAGACTTATACTAAGTTTGGTGAAATGCGCCCTTAGGACGTTAGATGACGCTACGTGGCTTTCAAATCATGCTTAGCCCTTTATGTTCCCTAGGGCAGCGGTAACCCTTTCGGACGATCTCGCTACCCCGACAAGCTTCGGCCATATCGGGCCCCTTCATCTATGCTGACATCTCTTTGAGGCGCGCGTTCAAATCATGTTTGACCCGACTTTCTGAGTAGTACGAGTACTCTATCAAAAGGTACTAGGCTTGCATGAATTCACGATAGTATTTCAATTATTAGTATTCGTAAGTAATGCTTTTAATAGGATTTATACCACTCAAAATAATGATTATATTTATAGGGGGGATCCGGGACCGCGGTCCCGGTCCCAAAAGCCCCCCGACCCTTTGATGAAATTTGGTACACAGATAGCTTATTATAACCTTGATGAGGTGGTGGGATAATTTCTGACCTCCACGCGAACGAAGCCGCGGGCAAAAGCTAGTGTTAGTATACGAAAGAAACAAAGAAAATACATTTATTTGCGGCAAACATGACGCATAAAAAAGAACATAAACACACAAAAAAAAAATAAGTTGGGGGTAAACATGCGCCACATTAACGCAAAACGGCCATCGCTCAGCATAATGCTAAGACCTTATACGAGACAGAGCCCCAGCACTGGTTTTCAGCGGCAGCCGGCATTGACGTGATGACGTTAACCAGTGCAGCATTCAATTATACATAGAAAAATAAAAACAACAATCAAAACAAGAAATAAAATAAACCATTGCAACATAATATACGAGTAGGTAATATCGAGGCCCAAAAGCCTAATACTCAGTATTCAGTAGAATGTTACCTTTTTATGAAAATGGGCACAAAAGGGGTTTCGAGAGTGGTTTAGGTAAAATTTATTTGGGTGAACGTCGAGGGATGAAATATTAGAAACTCTTATATTTAAAAAAGGGTTTGTAGGGTATGACAGCGTACCTACTTATTTAGGTACACAAAGAAAAACAACTTTTATTTTTTAGTAGGTATGTAATAGAGATGTTATGGATATGATATTTCGAATCTGGATACGGATATGGATATAGGAATAAAATTATTTCGGTTTCGGATACGGTTACGGATATGTAATTATTTCGGATTATCCGTTATTTTCGGATAATTTCGGTTACGGATATTAGATTGAAGTAAAATATAAACACAAATAGTATGTAATAATTTGGTTTTATTTATAGGTTTTATCTAGTCTAGATTATCATTTGGTATTACAATCAGTCATATAGGTAAGTAATTATTTATACTCCATCTGTTTAGGTAGTTAAATAAAGGTAAACAATCTTAACATGTCTTTTATCTAAAAAAATGACTAAAAATGTAATCTAAAAATATTTACAATTAGGTATTTACTTAAACCGATGTTAGGTAATTAACTAAATTTAAATAATATTTGTTGGTCTTTTATACGATTTATTTTATATAAAAAGACATATCAGAGTCTGCACAACCTCCGCCGCAAAACGCGGGCGAGCATCTCTTTTTGGAAGTAACCCTGAACCACGTGAAAGTTCTTCTAGGTGTTTATTATTGCCCTTCGTCACGTATAAATTTCTTGTCTTCCTTTGAAAATATCCTAGAAAACCTAACACCCTCTTACAGTCATACAGTCATTATGGGGGACTTCAATACCTGCTTACTGAAAAACGATTCCCACACACCATTGAGTGCCACACACCATTTTCCAAACTGTAATCCTTCACTTCTGGATCTACTCATTGTGTCGTCTTCTCAACATGTCAGCAAGCATGGTCAATGCCCAGCTGACATGTTCTCTTACCATGACCTTTTATTCCTATCCTATAAAATTCGCCCACCTAAGGCAAAACCTAAGATTCTCCTGCAGCGCAATTTTGGTGGTATGAATACAGATGATCTCCGAAGGGATGCTAGCAGCATTGACTGGGCTCCTTTAGTTAATGTTGAGTCGATGGACGATAAAGTCAATTTGCTGACAGATAACCTTGTGCAGCTGTACGATATTCACGCTCCCATTCGTGCAGTGAAAATCAAACATCTTCCGGCACCATGGCTTACAGACGATATTAGGGCTATCATGCACAGAAAGGCTGTAACTAAAACTAGATATAAGTGTCGGCCCTCACCGTCGAACCGGGAGATCCTTGTTGATGCACGCAATCGCTGCAATAAGATGTGTAGAGATGCCCAACGCCGCCATATCCACACCTCAGTTGAAAACGGAGATCCAGCAAAAGTCTGGAAATTTCTTAAATCCATGGGAGTTGGAAAATCACGCCAAGAATCGATTCCTAAAGACTTAGATATTGATCTACTGAATCAACACTTCTCATCTTCGTCCCACTGTAATGGGACCATGAAGGCAGCTACTGTTAACTATCTTTCAAACCTTCCAACCCCGGACCATCCCCCATTTATTTTTAGTCAATTCTCTGATTGTGATGTTAAGAAGAGCATAGTTTCAATCACGTCTAACGCAGTCGGTAGTGATTGTGTAAGTCGGAAAATGGTACTCCCTGTCCTCGACGAGATCCTTCCTATCCTATGCTATATCCTGAACTACTCTATATCCTATGGTGCCTTTCCATCGATGTGGAAAGAGGCCAAAGTCATTCCTTTACCGAAAAAATCCAATCCTACTTCCTTTTCAGAATACCGTCCCATTTCCATCTTGCCTTTCCTCTCCAAAGTCCTAGAACGCCTTGTCCACAATCAGCTTAGTACTTTTCTTTGTAAGAATAGTCTGCTGAATCCTTTCCAATCCGGTTTTCGTCCTGGTCACAGTACCACTACAGCCTTAGTTAACGTCACTGATGATATACGGTTAGGCATGGAGGAAGGAAATCTCACAGTTCTTTGCTTACTAGATTTCAGCAATGCATTCAATACTGTCGATTTCGATATCCTGCTTGGTATGCTTCGCTCGCTTAACATATCTCCAACGGCGATTGACTGGTTTCGTAGTTACCTGTATGGCCGCCGGCAACGTATATACATAGAAGAGTCTTGCTCTTCGTGGTGTTATACTTCTGCCGGTGTACCTCAAGGTGGCGTTTTATTTCCTTTACTTTTCGCAATATTTATAAACTCCATTACCAAAAAACTTCTTTCATCCTACCACCTTTATGCAGACGATTTGCAAATTTATAAACAAGCTGGACACTCGGATTTGGATGATGCTGTTCACATTATCAATAAGGATTTGATTTCAATCTGTGAGTGGAGTCAGGCGCACGGGTTGCAGGTTAATCCATCGAAGACTCAGCTCATTGTTGTTGGCAGTTCTAGGATGATCCCCAAGATAAACTGGTCGCAGCTTCCCCAGGTTCAATTTGACGGAACTGCTATTCCTTTCAGCGAAAAGGTTAAGAACCTTGGGGTTTGGATCGACAAACATCTTTCCTGGGGTCCTCAGCTACAGGAGGTAAGTCGTAAAATGTTTGCATCCGGTAAGTCACTGAGACGGTTGCGGAACTTCCTTCCAACTGCCACTAAAACTGCGCTAGCAAAATCTCTTTTACTTCCCATCCTTGACTACGCTGATGTCAGTTATCCAGATCTTACTGAGGCACAACTAGATAAACTTGAGCGACTTCAAAACTTTTGCATAAGATTTATATTTGGCCTGCGCAAATATGATCACATTTCTGATGTTCGTACAAAACTCAAGTGGCTTCCTATACGTCTTCGCCGGAATTCACATATCTTATTTCAGCTCTACAGTATTTTGTTTAATCCTAAAACCCCCTCTTATCTTAAAGAACGTTTCAAGTTCCTTCATGACACACATAATAGATATCTGAGGTCATCGGAAAACCTGAGACTAGAGATGCCGATGCATTCTACCCGTTTCTTTGACAAATCTTTTACTGTTCAAGCAGTACGGTTATGGAATGACTTGCCCGTGTCGGTAAGGCGTGCTCAATCTTTGTCCGCTTTCAAAATTTTGATACAAAAGCACTTCCTCTCTCCTTAAACATCATCATTATTATATTATTATTTATAATTTTTTGCTTTGCTCCTGTTTCATGTTTATTATTATATGTATATATTTATTTAGACGAGTCAAATATATTTTATGTATATATTAATTGTGTAATGTAAATGGTACACCACAGACTACCTACTATATTTGTCTCTCCTTAATTTTAATCCATCCAAAGGTTGTCTTTAAAAGATCGCTCTTAGCGATAAGACCGCCCATTGTGTCACCCTTTGTAAAATTGTATTTATATTATTTATGTTCTGTAATTTGTATGGTGTACAATAAAGAGTATTCTATCTATCAAGATTGTTTACCTTTATTTAACTACCTAAACAGATGGAGTATAGAGATGTTACAAAAACCTGTCGAAACATGTCGTTTTTTAGACTCCACCCTTATACGAAACTATCCGAACTTGTGAAACGGATACGGTTACGAATATATTTTTATTTTGGTTATCCGATAGTTTCGGTTACGGAACTTCATAACATCCCTGGTATGTAAAACCGCTGTTAGCTGATAGCGCGTAATGGAAACTGTGCTAACAGGACGGGGTACGTGGGGGTACCTATTCAAAGTTGTATTTATTTACTAAGGCATCAAATTCCAATATTATACAAATCATAAAACCTATATATTAGTTATTGATTTAAAATCGATTACTAAAATAACACAATTATATCCTAACTTAACTAGAACTATTTAATAAATTTAGAAAATAAAATACCTACATTAAAACTGAATAGTCGTTAAAATTAAAATGAAGTATTAGCTTACCGGCGTTCCTGTCCTCTGTCCACAGCACCGAAAAGTTGACCGGGAAAATTTTAGCCCCCTGCCTGGTTGACTCTGAAGTGCCTTGCTTGACCGACGCGGTGAACGCCTGGAAAGCGGCTTGCCCGGATACAGATCGGCCCGTAAACCCATCTTCCCAGAGACAGTGGGATGAGCCGCTCTGCAGGTTGGTACGGAATAAACTTATCAATACGTCCACCAATACTGCTGAGCGTGCCCGCCTGCTGGCTGTGGGTGAGTGGGAGTCGGGGCTGTGGCTTCAAGCACTCCCTTCACCCAACATAGGCACTATGCTGGGTGACACCACCTTCCGGCTCGCTACCTGTCTGCGTTTGGGTGCTCCTTGTGGGGCTCCGCATCGCTGTCAGTGCGGTGAAGCTGTCGACTGCCTCGGACACCATGGCCTATCCTGCAGTAGGAGCGCAGGTCGGATAGCACGGCACGCCAGCATTAATGACATCATCCGTCGTGCTCTTGTCACCGCCGGGGTGCCAGCTGTTTTAGAACCCAACGGCCTGGCACGCGACGATGGAAAGAGACCAGACGGAATGACCATAATGCCCTGGAAGTTAGGCAGACCTTTGGTGTGGGATGCAACATGTGTCGACACCCTTGCGCCATCCCATCTTCCTAGCACGGTGAGCTGTGCTGGAGCGGCTGCTGCTGGTGCAGAAAACCTCAAACGGCGAAAATATTCCAGCCTGATTGGGAGTTATATCTTCGAGCCGTTTGGGGTTGAAACACTAGGGCCATGGGGTCCGAGTGCCCACTTGGTTTATCGAGATATCGCCAAGCGCTTAGTCGACTCTTCACGTGACCAGAGGGCTGGCCTGTTTCTTGGCCAAAGAATTAGCATCGCCATACAACGTGGCAATGCCGCCAGCCTTTTGGGCACTGTTCCTGTTGACAGCGATGCGGACGAATTTTTTGATGCCCTATGATTCTTTTGCTTAATTTTTTTTTTCTCATGTACATATGTATTATTAATAAATGAAGTTAACAAAAACAACTTACATGCACAACACAACACAACAATATTAACACACAAGAACTAAAATTTTTTTTTTTTTTTTAACTTTGCCCCACACTAGGAATTACTCCTGTATCGTGGGTGCGTTTACAAACATTTAAACTCACATACACACAGCCAAACCCGGAACAACTTACTTGTAGGCAATACAAATATTTGTTCCGTGTGGGAATCAAGCCCGTGCAGCAGCAGTCGATCACTCAGCCACTGCGCCAACCGTGTCGTCGAACATATAACATACCTATTATTATATTTTTACCTTCAAACTCGATTTCGTAAAAAAACCTATGTAAAATCAAGACTTACTATCAATGTTTTCATAAGGTGCTTTCCGAGCCACGGAGGGGTCTTGGTATGTGAAGATCGTCACCGATCCACGGACTAACCGCGGCAAGCGTAGCGTACTTAGCAACAAGCCTCTACAAACAAGAAAATAACTAAAGACATTAATGTAAACAAAATTTAATACCTACCTAAAAAAGCTTCCAGGCATAATGAACGAGGCAGCAAAGCAAAGTACGTATTTACAACACAGTTGGAACTTGGAACATAACATTGCTATCAATAAATGCAGTTCAGAATAGCCGACTAGTAGGATTAACGCTTTTGTACGTCCAGTTTGCTAAC
The DNA here is from genome assembly GCA_945859715.1 of Apamea sordens. Lineage (NCBI taxonomy): Eukaryota > Metazoa > Arthropoda > Insecta > Lepidoptera > Noctuidae > Apamea > Apamea sordens. The sequence continues at coordinate 18,194,590 of OX244001.1, forward strand.
AAATAGCGTAAAATCAATAACCACCCGCAGATATTTGCGCACATAACCGTTCCCTCACATATTACTTTCTGTTTGAACCACAAAATTAACCGACCTTTTTCCTTAAAAAATTTTTGGAATAGTCTGCCCGCATGTCCAGTATGAGATGAAGTCTTCTGCTCAGTCTTCTTATAAGTGACTAGTTTCTGCCGCGACTGCGTTCACGTGGAAGTTGTAAGGTGGAGTCTTACGACTCATGTATCATGTATTAAATAAAATAACAGCTACATTTCCCGTCCACTTTGTTTGTGTTTTTATTATTTATTTATTCAATACTAGCAGCGCACCGCGGTTTTACCCGCATAAGTCTTGAACCCGTGGGAATATCGGGATAAAAAATATCCTATATGTTAATCCTGGTTATAAACTATCTGTTCAGCCGTGTTACCGTCAAAGCGTAACAAACAAACATACACAAAATAAAATTATTATATTTTACATGGAGGGACTGTGTATTTATTTATTAATAATAAACTTACTAAAGAAATTTCGAAGTTTTATCAAGTCGTAAAAACCGTGCGCAGCAGGGGCGCTAGTCTATAAAAAAATATGAATGGGGCAAAATTTGTCAAGAAAAATATCGTACAAAAAAGTGTGTTTGTGAGAAAAATGTGTCGTAGTATACACTCAGTATATACTACGACGTAGCACGAGCCCGCCTACGCCGTAGCATCAACTGAATTTGCAAGCGTAGCGCGTAGGCGTTGCGTAGGCGAGCTTAAACTGCTAAAGTTCATACATATTTCACTGAAATTGGCACTTATTTACAGAAATGAACTGCTATTGTTTTTTTATGATACAATTATTTACCTATGTTTTTGGCTTTACTTATAGTAGTGCCTTCGGGGTGTGTTTCAAGTTTGTTTTACTAATTTCTCGGGTTTCGATCCGGTCTCCAATCAAGCGATAATCAGTAGACGGTCAATTCCCGTAACTAAATGTATTCGCAATCTCAACTGAGCCACAATCAATGTCAAAAATGGCGGCAAATTAGACGTATTTTTAACAGACTGAGACTGAAATTAGAATAAATGATGAATGAAAATTATACTGCGTCTTTTAGTCTGTGCTAAATAAATGTATCTTCTTTCATTCTTTACTGGCAGCGCCCGTAGCTTCATCCATATAATATGTTTCGATACTCTGGGAATATCGGGATAAAAATTATCCTATGTGTTAATCCTGGATATAAACTGTCTGTGTGCCAAAGGATATCACGAAAATCTGCCCAAACGTAGTACCGAGGTACACTTAGTGACATAAAATACATTAGATTACACTGAATAATATTGCATTTATATACATATTTTTCTTATAGTTACCTGGGGACGAGAATAAAATAACTTTTAACGTAATAAAAAGCTCGCCATTTTGGGCACAATTATACTACCTTGGTCCATTACCTTACCTATTAAAAAAAAACTGTCAAGTTGACAGTTGTCTGCTGTCGGCTTCCGCCATTTTGGGCACAAATACTACCTTTGTCCATTAGCTTACCTATTAAAAAAAAAAACTGTCAAGTTGACAGTGGTCTGCTGTCGGCTTCCGCCATTTTGGGCACAAATACTACCTTGGTCCATTAGCTTACCTATTTAAAAAAAAAACTGTCAAGTTGACAGTTGTCTGCTGTCGGCTTCAGTTGCTGTTGTTTTTGTTTCATTTCAAATATTTTTATAAGTAGTATAATTCAATCTGAATTCAATAATAACTCTCATTGTATAATCGATTTTCGTTAGGCAAAGATATGTACCTACCTAACATAAGAAAGGATGCTTATACCCAAAAGTAGCTGAATACAAGCTGTGAATGTTGATGAACAGTATTAATATTAGAAGCAGTGTTAGAAGTCTATCAGAGCGATTAACAAACTCGATAAATAAATGAGTTCCTTAGCGTCGACATCCAAGGGTTCCAACTTGATGGGACTCTGATCTTCGTCATATCCCAGCTTAACATAAGTCAAGTCAGGAACGAACGGAATGACATGTGAATTTTTGTATTAATGGATTTAGAACTTTAGGGTTTTTTTTTCTTTCATTTTGTTTTTTGTTTTCTCCACACGTTTTCTCATATCACATCTGACATTGGCAGAATTGTCGACATCGGCACCATTGCCATAGAGAAAAATAGATAGATAGACATTTACCCACGAAATAATGTCCACAGAACACATAAATACTCCTAATGTCAACCCGTACGTGCAAAATTGCCACATGATTTAATTGTGTTACAGGTTATTAAAACTTTAAATAATTTATTATGTAGTTTTAAATTATCTATATATATAAAATTCAAAGTCCTGACTGACTGACTGATAGATCAACGCACAGCCTAAACCGCTGGTCCTAGAGACATAAAATTTAGAGGGTGTGTTCTTCGTGAAGAGTAGGCATCCACTAAGAAAGGATTTTTCGAAATTCCACCCCTAAGAGGGTGAAAAGGGGAATTCGTTTGTATGAAAAATCTTATTCCTTGAGTTAATAAACTTGAAACTTGGCACGAATACTTACCAAAATTAAATTATGAAGATTGACACTTTTTTTTCTTCTAAACTACCCCCTAATAAGGGATTGGGGGGGTTCAAAGTTTGTATGGAAGAATTTTAGCGCGTAGTCCGATTTACTCGAAACTCAGTATTTATACCTAATATTGAAAGTAAAGAATAATGTATATCAGGGTTTTTTGAAAATTACCCCTGACGGGCTGGAATGGGGTAGTCAATTTTTCAGGGGCGGATTTTACTGCATGGCTTGATTAACTCAAAAGTTGGTATAAATAATCTTTGAATCAAGTTATGAATAATCCCAAACGATTTTTCAAAATTCCATCCCTGTGGGGGTGAAAAGCGGGGGATACAGTTTATATGAAAAATCTTATTCATTTAGTTAATAAACTTGAAACTTGGCAAGAATACTTGCGTAAGTAAGTAATAAAGTTTATCATTATAAGTTTTTCAAAACTACCCCTCAAAAAGGGGATATAGGGGTTGAATGCGCGGTCCGAGTAACTCGAAACTCAGTGTTTATACTTAAGACCAAAAATAAAGAGTAACATGTATCAGGGTTTTCGAAAATCTACCCCTAACGGGTTGAAAAGGGGTAGTTAATTTTACAAGGGAGGATTATAATGCGTGGCTTGATTAACTCGAAAATTGGTATAAATAATCTTTGAATCAAGTTATGAATAATCCCAAACGATTTTTAAAAATTCCACCCCTGTGGGGGTGAAAAGCGGGACATACAGTTTATATAATTAATAATTATTTTCGAATTCCTCTATTTTTCTCTACGATTTGGTGGTCGTGTACTCGAGGTACATGTTTATGGGTAAAGTTGTATGGGCTTTTGCTGACCTCCTTTCATCCAAATCCATTCAGTAGTTTTTGCGTGAAAGAGTAACAAACATTCATCCATCCATTTTCACAAACTTACGCGTTTTTAATATTAACTGTTAGTAATCCTATGGACTTCTGTCTGTAATAAAAGTTTTCTATTATACTATATATGAAAGGAATTATCTGTGCCCTAATTCACTATGACCATTAATGATTTCTTACTTCCAACGGCTTAACGTGCTTTCCGAGGCACGAAGGGGTCTCAGTATGTAAAGATAGTCACCCATCCACAGACCAACCGCGGCAAGCGTAGCTTAATCTGATCGATCGACCTACGCGGCTGTTATTATTTAGCCACGGGCCCCTAATTCATTATGACCACTTAATGATTCCTTACTTCACGTCAATGTATATAAGTAGTTTATCAGCCATCTTGTTACCATAACACAAGCATTAGGTTGATTAGCTTGGGACTAGATGGCGCTGTGTCAAATGTCCAGGGATATTATTATTATTAATTCCTTAGCTAATCACGACATCTGCTAATAACGTATTTTCTATATATGGCATAATGAACGAAACCGCGCGAAAAACGCGAAGTAGGCGTGGTTTGAATTGTCAAAATACCACGCTTGACAACCTTATATGGTTCGCACGTGGTAAGGTTACGCGGGGAATAATAATTATCGTACAGAATTGGGGCCCACGGATATCCGTGGGCCCCAAAGGAGGTTAAAAAACTTCTGCCCTTCAAAATAATTATGTTAATAAGAAAAGCGAACGAATTGTTACAACCGAACAATAAAACCGTAAATCTTACTTCTCTTGGCTTGTTAGATGGGATCTCTGTAACAGGAAAACGGTTGCTACAAGACTTGACAAAGTTCACCCCTGTTTACTTCTGCGAAAGCTTTGTGTTAAAGTTGGTATGAAAATAGAAACACACTCGACCTTATTACAAAACACGTTTTATCTTTAGTTCCAGGTTTAAACCATTTTTGAATTTCAAACTCAATTCTGACAGAGTTAAAGTACTAATTACAAAGACTCACGTCAGACACTAAGTTATCAATTTTGTATTAAGAACTTTGCCATGCTCTGAATAAAGTTTATAATACAATAACGAATTCGAGGGTTTGGGCTTGGAGTAAAGTTAGAACCTTTTGTAATAAGACGGCAGGTGACTTTACACACCAAAACAAAGGACAACACAAAACCATACAGTTGATTTTAGAATCTAGAATTATAAATAAAAATAAGTCGGGTTAGTTACATCCATAGAAATGTCATGACTTCTTGTTAGTTAGTTACAAGTGAAGTTAGTAAAAGTGTATTAAAAAAACAAGCAACAGCGCTTATTCTGTGCTTAATAAATGTATTTTCTTTATTTCTTTCTTAAGGCGATGTCACCCATATACCCAAATTACCGTAATTTGTCTTTAGTCTGTGCTAAAGTACAGACTTTTTTTTTAATGATATAAACTAGTGCTTGACTGCGATTCCGCTTGATGGAAAGCAAGCAAGCACCTACACTCAGTTATGCTCAATCATGAGTCCAAACTTGAGGGGTTTACAGTAGCCATCACTGCAGAGTTCTACTAACTACCTCCTGGCTCCATCATCAGATCAGCTCTAAGATACCAAATTATAGTTTTGTCATCACAACTACATATACATACAAAGTTTCATTGCGATACGACAATTAGTAGTAGGTTAAAATTTACTTCTAAGATTTGTATACATTGTAAGTTAGTTAGTTACATACATGTGAAGCTAATAAAATTGTTTTAAAAAAAACAAGCAACTGCGCTTAGTCTATGCTAACTAAATACATTTTCTTTCCTTTTTTTCTTTCTTTCTTTCTTAAGGCGATGTCACCCATATACCCAAATTACCGTAATTTGTCCTTCAAAATCAAAAGTCATTTATTCAAAATAGGCTGAGAATCAGCACTTTTCGAACGTCAAAATGACAAAAGACAGTCCCCCAAAACGCCCGCCCTTCACCACTTCCTAGTGCTATGATCTGTGCAAAAGTACAAACCTACAAACAGTAATGCTCATTCCTTTAATAAGACACTATCACGGAGATGGAAGGGTCCGTTACGTCACGGGCGTCAAAGACGACCCACATCGGTCCCTCTCTGGCTATGATGAAGACAAGCTGTAATTTTAGGGCTGCCTAATGTCGTCCGCCTGTCGAAAGTTTTGTGAGGCATGAGTACAAAGTTATCAAATGTCACTTTGATTATACTAACGGTAATATTCTTGCTTTTTAACCGACTTAAAAAAAAAAGGAGGAGGTTATGTATTCGCGTTTTTTAATGTATTTACTCTGGGCCGGTTCATGTGATTCCTTTTTCATTTGGTAGAGCAAGATTTATATTTTTGGAACGAAGTTCCTAGTCGCGCGTTGCGAAAGGGGGCTAGACGGAAAAAATTAAGACCAAAAGTTGGAACGACACTTTTTGCTATAGTTGTAAGCCGTGCGGCGTGCGCGTGTTTCTCTGTCTGTCTCTCTCTCTCTCTCTTATAGAAAGCAAGCCAGTTATACTTCGTTCCATCCGGGTGTCTCTTGACACCTCTCAAGTTTTTTATAGAGCAGCGGTGGCGCAATGGTATCAGCTCCGACTTAAGAGTTGTAGGATGTGTGTTCGAACTCAGGCAGGCACTTTTATTTTTTCGTTTGCCTATACTGTCCCACTGTTGGGCAAAGGCCTCCCCAAATCCTGCCAGGAACTCTTTTCCCGCGCTACCTCGAACCAGCTCTCGCAGTACGTGCGTCTCTTTCTGGGCCGGCCTCGGCGGGCGCCGTTCATCTTCACTTCCGTGTGCATTTTACTTTGTGTAAAATTATTTCATCACCACGGCTCTTAAGACGGTGAAGGAAAAAATCGTGGGGAAACGAATATATCCTAGAACCAAAAATTCGAAGACATGTGACATCCACCAACACGCACTGGTCCCGCGTGGTGCCAATCGGATTTAAAAAATTGTAGGTTATAGGATTTTTTTTCTTAGGAGCCGAGCAAAAAGAAAAAAAAAATCAGAAAGAGCGCTAAGCGAAACCGAAGTAGTAGAGCATTGGTCAGGGGGCGAAATTTCACGCGGACGGAGTCGCGGGCAGAAGCGAGCGATGTTAAAAACCCATCGAGTGTGATGAAACTGCAACCTACGTATAAAAATAATGTATGGAAAAGAACGGTCTTTTTGGTCTAAAATTTATAAAATGTCTTTGCTTATTACTAAGCAAAAGTTAGTTAGGAAGTTTAGGGACACTTTTTCCTGAAACGCAACTTTTGAATTGTTCTTAATTATCCTAGTTTACTCAGAGCCGGTTCCTCGAACGAAAATTATCGCAAAGTTAATGTGACAAATTGTCAAGCGCGCAGAAACTGCTGCGATTGGCTGTTGATAAATCATTCAACCAGTCACAGCAGTTTACGCGCGCTAGACAATTTATCACATTAATTTGCGATAATTCGCTTTCGGGGTCGTGGCTAAGCCACACGGGTTGATCGATCGAGGGTGGGTAACTATCTTTACATACCTTACCTTCGTGCCTATGAAAGCACGTTAATCTGTTGGTCCCGGCAGTAATTAATGGATCTTTGATAGTCGTTACGGGTCGTCAGAAACCCGAAACTTTGACAACCAGTCTTACCAAGGGGTATCGTATTACCCAGTTACTGGGTTGTGCAGGTCAGATAGGCGTTCGCTCCATGTAAAATACTGGTATTCAGCTGTATCCGGTTAGGCAGCCGATCCCAACATATGTAGTTGGGAAAACGCTAGGTAGATGATGAACTTGCTTTAGAGAAACTGGCTCTCAATAACGCATAAACGGCACAACATATTTGTGTGTAAGCTGGACGAATAATATGTTCTACGCAGACAGTTTGTGCTTATACAGGACGGGTGACAGCCCTGCTTCAGACAGAGGTCGAACATGTGGCTTTGTTTCTAATTGGTGTAGTATACGCTTTCTAAGGCTCTGCAATATGTTTTTAACCACAGACGCAAAAGGGGCGCTGTAAATTTAGGGATGCTATTAGAAACCCACGTACAAGTAGGATTTTTTTTAACTTTAAATAAGCTCCGTTGAGTTTGTTTGTAATTTATGCCTCTTTTTATACATAGATATGTACATACCTATAGTTAAACTCAAACTCAAAGTATTTATTTAAAATAAACCAATTACAGGCACTTTTGAATTGTCAAGGGGTCGGTCAGTCAGAAAGATGAAGCTAGTTGACCATTTCAAAGAGAATTAAAATAACAAAAAAACAAGTGCGAGTTGGAGTCGCGCACCGAGGGTTCCGTACAAATTTGTAGGAATGTAATTAAAAATTTACGGTTTTCGCAATTTTTCCTTTATCTGTGCTATTAGACGTACCAAATTTCAAGATTCTGAGTTCACGGGAAGTAGCCTGTAGGTTTTGATTCCCTTGCAAGTGTCGAAAATTTGTGGAAATTTACGGCATAAACGGCTGTATCTTTTGATTTCGTTGGCTTAGAAGTTTGATTTTTTCACAGCTTCAAGTGTCAGTAGACCTGAGTATTTGATATAAATTCCAGCTTGATACCTCCACGCGTTCCTGAGAAAAAGGGTCTTGACAGACAGACAGACGGACGGACAACAAAGTGATCCTATAAGGGTTCGCCGTTTTTTCCTTTCGCGGTAAGGAACCCTAAAAACTACAGAACGCCACTTGCTACGATCCTTAAATACTCCTTTTACTTCGTTTGCGTTCATACAACATCTGAGGGACAATTCTCGTCACAAGCTGTCAAACATACCTCTAATTTGCAACATTTTTTTGACAAGTTTTTGACATAATATATATTGCCGCTGAGATGAGAGGGGCAATTCTCGTAATTTTAAGAACGTTCACAGTCTGATCTCAGTCTCAATCTGTCAAAAATTCCTCTAATTTCCCTACATTTTGACATTTGTTTGTCGCCGAGATGAGACTGCGACTAGATTTTGAACGTTTTAAATTACGAGAATTCGGCTTGAGATTGCGACTACATTTATGAACGTGTTTTTGATTAAGGGAATTGGCCTTCATGTCATATTCGCACGCCGGTTGCGAGTACTACGCACCTGACCTTTCTCAAGAACATCACTAATAAGGTCACTGAATGTCCTTTTAGGGCGTCCCCCCCCCCCCGGCGACCCCACTCGCATCTCCCTGGTAAATTATATTTTGTTAGTAGCCATTTACTCATTCTCTTAACATTACGGCCCGTATTCCCGTAATTTAAAATGTTCAAAATCTAGTCGCAGTCTCATCTCGGCGACAAACAAATGTCAAAAACTTGTTAAAATGTAGGGGAATTAGACGTATTTTTGACAGATCGAGACTGAGATCAGAGGGGCAATTCTCGTAATTTTAATACCGTTCACAGTCTGATCTCAGTCTCAATCTGTCAAAATAAATTTTTAATTTCCCTACATTTTGACAAGTTTTTGACATTTGTTTGTCGCTGAGATGAGACTGCGACTAGATTTTGAACGTTTTAAATTACGAGAATTGGCCTTCAGACTGTGAACGTTCTTAATATTACGAGAATTACCCCTTACATCATCTCAGCATACTCTTTTAATTTTTTGTCACTACATCTTCTCTTAAACTGCACCGTTGCCTTATCAGTATCAGTCTCATTCAATTCCTCCCTTTATCCATTTAATCCTTTGGTAACGGCTCCGACTTACAAGTTGTATGTCGTGGGTTCAAACCCAGACAGGCTGTTTACTTTGTGTAAATAATTTTCATCACCACAACTCTTAAAACGGTGAAGGAAAACATCGTGAGAAACCTGGCATGTCCTAGAACCAAAAATTCGAAGACATGAGACATCTACCAACCCGCACTGGGCCCGCGTGGTAGATCAGCCCACTCTCTCTCACAGAGAGGAGGCCTGTGTCCCAGCAGTGGGAACATTATAGGCTGATTATGAACATTATATATATTATATTATGTAAAATATATTTAAAATAACTTAAATTGGCTGTCGTTTCCCGTCACTTGATCTCATCGAAAATTTAAAAAGAACAAGATACGACGCGTAAGTTAAGTAAGTTAAGGACTTAATAAAACATTATAAAAGAAAGAAATAAAGAAAGAAAATGCATTTATTCACTTTCAATCACAATCTGAATAACTTAAGAAGGATATTGCTAATCCATTGCTTCATATGTTTGATAAATTTGTCTTCTACACAACGTAAATAACGCAATGAATGTTGTTGAACTGTCAAAATGAAAGCGATTCCTACTGTTAGTGTGTAACGCAATTACCCCGCAGATTTGTTATTTTGGGCAAAACGGTTATTCTTTCTAAAGGATACAAAACAGTTCTAAATGTATTTGTTTTATAACTAAATAGTACTAGATTTACGTTTATAACAGAAGTTGGAAAAGGATCTGACGTTTATCTGGCCGTTTATCTCTCCAAATGGTTTTCTGTCACTTAAGGGGTCTACTTAGGAGTTGTGCCTATAAATAAGTGGCTCATTAACAAGTCTAGTTTGTTTAAAGCTATGACTTTTGTTAAACTTATCTCTACTCAATGTTATAAAGAGGTAGTGACTTTGTATGTAGGGAGGAATCTTCGAACTACTGATCCGGTTCAGATTTTTTTTCACTAATGGGAATTTTCTGTTAACACAAGAAATTTCACGCGAATGAAATCTCGGGCAGCAGCTTGTTCACTTTTAAGGCATTGAAAAAAAGTCAGTCAACGAAATTTTTCGTCTGCTAGACGACTGTATGTGACTGAAGGGATCCAGCAGAATACCAGCCTCAGATACATTTGCCAGACACATGCTGAGCAGCACCCTAATTGCGTAACACACGATCAATCGGAATCAGAATCATTTTGACAGTTCAACAACATTCATTGCGTAATTTACGTGTCGAGCAGACAAATTTTTTGAACTTATGAAGCAATGGATTAGCAATTTGCTTCAAAATGATTCTGATTCCGATTGATTGTGTGTTATTATATTAGGGTGCTGGACTCCTATTTGTTGCAACTTTGAGACGCATAGCGCACTTTGTATATTCGTTATTTTCATTCCAAGTGTCATTCATATGTCTTCATCAATAAATACTTTTTCTTTCTTTCTTTCCCTCATAGTGTCACTTAATTTCTTTTAGTATGTTTTAACTTTTTATGTTTTGTATGTTGGCACCAAAACTTAAAACTTTGAAGGGAAACATCGTGAGGAAACCAGCATGTCCTAGAACCAAACATTCGAAGACATGTGACATCTACAAATCCGCACTGGGCCTGCGTGGTGGATTACGGCCCACTCTCACACCGGGAGGAGGCCTGTGTTCCAGCAGTGGGAACATTATAGGCTGATTATGAAGTTGGCACCTTGTTTTTATGTATTATTGTAATTTGTTAGCATTTAATTGTGCTTGCGTGTGTTTTGGTGTGTCTTTTGTGTGTACTGAATAAATGCTTTATCTTATAATATTTATCATCTAAGGGCTAATTTTTATATCGACAGATAATTTAATTCGTGAAATAAAGTACGCAAAATACGCGCATTGTCGTGGAGTTGCGGACACCAGCCCGCTGTAGGTACCTATTACCTATTACCTTCGTGAAATAAAAAATTACTCATGACCTGTGTACAAATAGAATAAGATCATTTGTAAACACCATTGTAACAACCTTTGTAGCAATAAAGACCTTGAAAAATCAAATCAATCAATTCGTGTAATAAAATTGACGTCTCACAGATTTTGTATGGAATGACTGTCAAAAATTCAAAATTATTTCTCCGATAAAATTATCTGGCATTGGAAAAATCAGCCCTAAATTGGACACGAATCAATCCGAAAATGGACATTTCTATTTTTATCTAACCCGAAAATTGCATTTCAACATGATTACTTTTCGAGCAAAAAGGTTGAGTCAGTAAAACAAAATCCAATTTCTGACAAGATGGTTGGCAAGTCCAATAAATCTTAGTTCAGGGTCATATCCCAAGCTATGGCCGCGGCGACTCTGCAAAACTGCTCAAAGCTGAATCTTATTTAAAGTTGATGTATGAAAATATCACTGACACTGCTTCGGTCGTTCTTAAATGTAAGGTGTGCAGCATAGGCACTGACCTCTAATAATCTTTTTTGTGTATTTTGTGTTTACTACGAGATATTTAGAACATTTTTATCATGACAGTATGCGCATTTTGTAAAACTCATTATCAAAAATATTAGTTCCACGGACGCTCACCTTGTTATCAGCGCCAAAATGGCGAAAATCAAATGTCTTCATTTTGTCATCGATAGTATGATGACCAGCGTATTTGTATAATATAGGTCAGTGAGCGTAGGTAATACTTAGATGAGATATTTAATTGAGATAAAGCACAGAAATCTTATAGAATAGAATACTCTTTATACACCATACAAATTCATATTTTTTTTTTTGTTTTTTTTTCATTTTTTTTTTTTTTTATTCATTTTTTTTTCTTATATTTTGTCATCTCGCCATTGTACCCGTGCGAAGCAGGGGTGGGTCGCTATTAAAACATAAAATAAAAAGATAAACACTACAAAAAGTTCAAGGGCGCAAAAAAACTGGCAATCTATCAAAAATCTTAATAAAAGTGCTCAGTAATTTATAACAGACTTTTTAATCCAGATTCGCATCTGACTGGCAATGCAGACATTAATCAGAAAAACTTATTCAATTCGCAATCTCTTTTATTTTAAATAACGAATGCTTTTCTGTTATTGTTTATTTCGAATGGACTTCTTAGTTTTGTTTCGAATGTTTTTTAAGCCGCGTCATTCACTGATTCTACTAAGTAAAATTTTTACTTACCCTATGGATTCCTGTCTGAAATAAAATTTTTCTATTCTATTGGGTTGGGAAACAAAGTTGTGCAACATTTTTCAGCAATATTTATTCCACATAACCATTCTAGATACCGCTTGTTGACCCTTTTGTCATATTCGAGTTCGCCAAAGGGTATTAAAGATTTTTATATGGAGCCTGCACCCTAATTGCATAACACACAATCAATCAGAGTCAGATTCATTTTGAAGCAAATTGCTAATCCATTGCTTCATAAGTTCGAAAAATTTGTCTGCTCAAAACGTAAATAACGCAATGAATGTCGTTGAACTGTCAAAATGAAACCGATTCCGATTGATCGTGTGTTACGGAATTAGGGTGCTGGTATACCTACTATCGCACAATTATGTTTTTTTTTTCAAAATGGTGGCCTCTCATGAAACCTATATAAATCGATAGCTGACATCAATGCAAACGTAAAATATAAAAGGATCAAACCCCGTAAAGTGTCACGTTTCCGAGATATTAACGTTCAAAGTTCATGTGACATCCATAAAAAAATCGAAATGGCAGATTGGTAGGTATGCCACGGATCTTCAAAGCCCTTTGAGGTGCGGGAAAGACTCAAACGAACAACGAACAACAAATTGCGTGGATGTTCTAGTGATGGGACAGAGACATGAAATGTCGATAATAGTTATCGATAAAATTTGTTAAGCCTGTTGAAAATAAGGTAATGGAGGCGCGACTGTTGCTTAACAATGTTTCCAATAAATTAAGTCAAGCTTTTACATGGGCAGATACCGAATGCGATTATTTTTTTAAAGAACCGACAACAAATTGTAGCGCTGGGTGGTTCAGGATCATGTAATGAATTCATAGTACTCGTAACAGGTTGTGCGTCGATGTGGTTGCTACCCTGTATAACCTATTATCCTCATTAGGGCTTTCTCCGGATGAGGATAACTTTTCTACAAAGAAAAGCACGCTTGTTGGGTACCTATCTAATGATTTTCGATTGTTTTGTTTCACGATACCTATTTTGGTACGTCCTTGTCACCCTGGATATTTAATAATAATAATTAAAATGTTAAATTATTGAATTGTTTTTTTTCTGTTATTTTCTATGATTTATTGTATTATGAATGTGTTTAGTTTAATAATTTTAATGATTTCAAACACAACGTGAATTGTTCCTGAATAAAATCGAATTAAATTGAATATAGCACAGGATGAAAAAATATGCTAGAACTAAACAAGATGTTATCTTTAATCCCTGACTCATTGCGATAGTCATCGTTGAACAGACGTCTTTCTTTTCAGACAATTATTTGGGTCAAAAGGTTTTACTAGAAGAGCCAGATTTCCTTTGTCATTTCATGTAATTACTGTAATTAATACAATTAGATCGTCCCATTGTCTTCAAAAAGAAATTTATGGGATGAGACGTTATTTAATAAGTGTCTTGTTCAAGTTGGGATGTTTTCGTTGGAGTATTATTTTAGGAAAAACATCAAGCTAAATAAATACCTTATCCATCGCTTTCCACCAGGCGTGATCGAGGTCAAGAGCAGGCCCATTTAGCAATAAAAAAAAAAGATTTATGGTTACTGTTACTGGGCAAAGGCCCCTTCCTATGACTTCCAGTTCTTTCGATCCAGGGCTAAAGTAGACCACTGGTCGTTTGTTTTGTCCAGCTCGTTCCGCCATCTTCTACGGGGTCTGCCGCGACGCCTTCTAGCTGTGTCAGGAGTCAGGACTCCACGTGGTGGTTAAAGATTTATGATTATGAGATAAATAAAGATTTGTGTTATTATTTTCCCGTGGCTAAATAATAACAGCCGCACAGGTCGATCGGTCAGGTTAAGCTACGCTTGCCGCGGTTGGTCTGTGCATGGGTGACCATCGTTACATACCGAGACCCCTCCGTGCCTCGGAAAGCACGTTAAGCCGTTGGTCCCGGCTGTCATTCGTGGATCTTTGACAGTCGTTACGGGTCGGACAGTAGCCCGAAAGTCTGACAACCAGTCTTACCAAGGGGTATCGTATTACCCAGTCACTGGGTTGTGGACGTCAGATAGGCGGTCGCTCCATGTAAAATACTGGTATTTAGCTGCATCCGGTTAGACTGGAAGCCGAACCCAACATAGTTGGGAAAAGGCTAGGCAGATGATGATGAGATAAATAAAGATTTCTTATTATGAGATAAATAAAGATTTATTATTATGAGATAAATAAAGATTTATTATTATGAAATAAATAAAGATTTATCGTTACGAGTTATGATCAGCTTTTGCCCGAGGTTTCATTCGTATTTGACAAGAAGAACTTACGCAGATAAACAACTTCAAAAGTATACTCCGGGGCTTTGCTTCGGGGTTAAGACACAGGTCTTAACCGAAAGCGAATACGCGATTACGCGATCGTTTACATGAATTATGACGTAAACTTGTGACTTGATTGAACGCGCGTATACGAAATATTCTCGCGGGTTATAAAAAAAATCTGGTGTCTCATTTCTATGAGACACCAGATTTTTTCGAAAAATTTCGTTTTTGTCGCATTGCACTTTTCTAAGTGCAATGCGACAAAAACGAAATTTTTTAACGCTCTGTGGTTCAGGATCATGTAGGTACTGAATCCATGGTGACAGGTTTTTTTCGTTTGTTTTTCCGTCCAAACGAGCTCGGCGATCACGTACTCGCGCGACTATCGCTTTCGATTACGACGCAGCCACAAGTTCTGTTAGATACCTTTCACTGAAAACTAAACAGTAGTCTTAACATAAAGCTATTACATACAAGAAGAATTAATTACGATTTCATTGTACAACAAACCGTGCGCCCGATGGGTTCCCATCGTCAAAAAGGTCAAACTTCCAAACAAACTTTCATCCCCTATTAACCCATTTAGGGATTACATTTTCCAAAATCTTTCCCTAATGATCATCTATTCTAATATTATAAAGAGACTCTGGAAA
This sequence comes from Apamea sordens, assembly GCA_945859715.1. Taxonomy (NCBI): domain Eukaryota; kingdom Metazoa; phylum Arthropoda; class Insecta; order Lepidoptera; family Noctuidae; genus Apamea; species Apamea sordens. The sequence continues at coordinate 18,209,764 of OX244001.1, forward strand.
TATCGGTCGGATTTGAAAAAATCTTTTTGAATTTGATAGCCCAAACCTTGAGGATGACTATAGGCTACCAGGTTATTAGGAGCCAAGTAAAAAGAAAAAAAGTCAGAAAGAATGCTAAGCTGGGCAGGTGATGCGATGCGACGCGGTGGGTCGGGGGAACAATAAATTTCACGCGGACGTAGTCGCAGCAGAAGCTATTTTTCGATATAAAAGCAACTCTGAGCAAAATTTAGTGCGTCACAGATGTTCGCTGAAGCGCAATTCTTGACGATTTTTTCGCGATCAGGGCGCAAGAAAGTAGCATCAATTGTACGCAGCGTGAGATGAAGCGACCATGGCATTCTAAAAGTATTTTCTGAAACGTTAGAAGGGCTTACAATGGATCATCTTGTATTAATTTCGTATGTGCAGCGATCGGCAACGTTAGTTGGCCCATAACCGCCGCCAGCTATAGACTCGCTTACTATCTGAACAAGTACATCCATTGTAATAAGTTTCGTGAGTAAAACAAATATCCTTTAATGGTGTGTGTGTACGGAGAGAAAAACGTTGGAAGGTTAATTTCTCTCCGTACACACACACCTAGAACATCATACACGCATACACTAAAAACAGACATGGGATGGGATGGGAGATGTCAGACATGGCGCTTGATAAACCTTCCTGTAATTGGATGCTTGTATTTTGTTTTCAAATTTTTTAATATTGTATGTGTTTCCTACTACTAACATAGTTTTTAAGTTACTTGTAATACTAACCCGCTATGGGCCTACGATGCCTGCCAATAAAATAAAAAAAAATATCTTTCACGAATCTGTAACAGCTGTTGCCATGATTATATTTAAACGTGTAGATAGAATGCATAATTTTCTCTGTGTCTTCTACCCCCCTGAATTCTTAACGTGGGCGATAACGCCCACGAAGGAGTGTTATCGCCTACGTTGAGAACCTATAATGTTCTTGAGAATCTATGTTCTCGAGAAACCTATGTTCTTGAGAACCTATGTTCTAAACCCAGCGGTTTAGGCTGTGCGTTGTCTGTCAGTGAGGGAATTAATTTAAGAATTTTAATAAGTAGTAAAGTTATCTGTAAAACGAGCCTACAGACTTCAAGGGGTACAATTGAAGGTCATGAAGGTTATAGCAACTGATAAGATCGTCTATGATTAGCAGTTAGAATCTTACTAAGCTTCTAAAGTACTAAAAAGGTGTTTTCATTGTTTCAGGTAAGCAGTCCGACCCAATACTTCTGGTACCGCACAACTCTCCAAATATCTGAAGACATAAACTACCCAGAGACGTTCAACTACAAGATAGCATTAGCCTTAGTCATCGCCTGGATTCTAGTCTACCTGTGCATGATCAAAGGCATTGCCTCTTCAGGGAAAGTCGTTTACGTAACAGCCACATTCCCCTACATAGTCCTCGTAATTTTTTTCTTTAGAGGTATCACACTTAAGGGAATGGGCGATGGCCTTATTCATTTATTTTCGCCAAAGTGGCACAGGATTTTAGACCCTGTTGTGTGGCTGGAAGCAGGGACACAAATATTCTTTTCCCTTGGCCTAGCCTTTGGGGGCTTGATAGCTTTCTCATCGTACAACCCGGTGGATAATAACTGCTATAGAGATGCGATAATGGTCTCTATGACGAACTGCTTAACGTCGATGTTTGCTGGCATCGTGGTGTTTTCTATAATTGGGTTCAAGGCTACCATGGTGTATGAGAAGTGTTTGGACGTGAGGAACGAGACTCTGCTGGAGGTGTTCGGGCCTGCGTTCAGGTCTATGGTGCTGCCTGAAGCTGGGCAGACGGTGACGGTGGAGCTCAACGGCAATCTGACGTCGTTAGTGATGCCCCACCTGCCTGAGTGCGACCTGCAAAAAGAGCTGGATAATGTAAGTGGAATATGCAATTATTCTGTTTTTCTCCTTCATTTGGTGTGCAATAAAGACCGTTTTATTATCCAGGTTCGCAATTACTCACAAAACCTTCCGGAATGCTCACAAATTTCCTTCTCCTTCCACAGACAGCCTCCGGCACTGGCCTCGCCTTCATAATTTTCACGGAAGCCATCAACCAGTTCCCTGGAGCCCAATTCTGGTCCGTCCTGTTCTTCCTGATGCTGTTCACTTTAGGCATAGACTCCCAGTTCGGAACTCTGGAAGGAGTTGTAACCTCCATCGTGGATATGAAGTTGTTTCCCAATTTAAGAAAGGAGTATTTAACCGGAGGACTGTGCTTCCTTTGCTGTCTCTTGTCTATGGCCTTCGCTCATGGTTCTGGCAGCTATATCTTCCTGCTGTTTGATATGTACAGTGGAAACTTTCCGTTGCTGATCATTGCCTTCTTCGAGTGTATTGGGATCGCCTACGTGTATGGGGTCAAAAGGTGAGTTATATTTTTAAAACTTTATTTAATTAGGGACTTTTATGTCCGCACGACAATCTCAGTCAAATCGTGTCGCGTATAACGAGCCTTACAGTGCCTGGCCAATATTATAGTGTATCAAGTTTTAGAATAAAATTGCTTCCAAGTCCATTTCTAAACCGCGTCGTCCCTGTCCGGAAAAAGTTGAAAAGTATCGGGCATGTACTTTTCATATTAAGCAATAAATAATATTTAATTGTTTGAATTGCCACTTAGCTTTCTTCCTCTCTCCTAAATTTTTGCTGTGCCCGACAGGGTCCATATTGATCTTTTACCTTATATATACCATCTATACACATATGGAATGCAATAAAGATTTGAGTTTGAGTTTGATATTATCAATTATAAATCGGAAAAACTTCGAAATTTTTCTTCGATTTTTTTCTGTAATGTAACTATGAATAACCCTTCTGCAAATTACAGTTTAAAATTAAAACATAACATTCTCAGTTTTAAATAAAATGTTAGATTTCTGGAACACCATGTATATATGTATACCTATAACTACAATACATTGTGTACGTGTGTCTATATAACGTTACAGAATGAAACTATTCACATAGTTATTCCGTTTACGTGTATCTTTTAATTTAAGTCAGTGCACTCTCTTATTTTCCTCAAATGAAATAAATAAAGAAAGAAAATACATTCATTTAGCACAGACTAAAAAGCTCAATTCCCGTAATTAAAAACGTTCAAAATGTAGTGCAATCTCATGTCAGCGACAATATATGTCAAAAACTTGTCAAAAATGTAGGGAAATTAGAGGTATTTTTGACAGATAGAGACTGAGACCAGACTGTGAACGTTCTTAAAATTCCGAGAATTGCCCCTCTGAAAAAAAACAAACAAAAATCAAATAAAAAGTGTAAAGTCCGAATGAAATAAACCCTAAGCGCTAATACTAAGTAAACCAAGTAATTACAGACAAACATTGACCAATGAACTGTTAGCTTGACTTGACTCCTAACTTAGCGAGGTTAAAGTTGTAGGTGTTCTAAGTTGAGAGAGTTCGTGGTCGAAGTTTGTTGATTTAGGTCGGGTAGGTGCTGTACTACTGTATAATATAATACTGTATAATAATAATGTAATACTGTATAATATAATATATATAATATAATATACTGGGGAAGATTTCAGTAGGAGGTATGCACTCAAATTGCTAACCGATATACAATATCATCATCTGCCTTGGCTTTATCCAACTATGTTGGGGTAGGCTTCTTGTCTAGCTGAATACCAGAATTTTACATGGCGCGACTGCGTATCTGACCTCGAAAACTCAGCTACCGGGTAATACGATAGCCCTTGGTAAGACTGGCTGACTTGATGACTTTCGGGCTTCTGACTACTCGTAAGGACTGTCAAATCTGCGAATGTCAGCCGGGGTCAACGGCTTAACGTCCTTTCCCAGGTACGGACCCCTCCGTACTTCTGAAACGTCGTCTCGAACTCTCGATATGTTATGAACCCATCCACGGACCGACCTTGGAAAGCGTAGCTTAACCTAAGACATACATAGACCAGTGCGACTGTGATTACTTAGCCACAACTTCCTCTCAAGTTAAGTTATCTCCATCATAAAGTCAATTCAAGTTGCTAAGCCTAGCTTATCTATGCAGCACAGTCTCACGCCCCACAAAGTTGGTCTTAAATCCGTAGTCAACTTTCATGTCGTCATAACTAGATATGATTACTCGTTGTTATTTCGGCCATCAATCACAACAACTATGGGTAATTACATGCCGGAGATGCTTCATTGCGATACCTCGCGGTCGCGGTTTAGCTCGCTACCTCGATATCACCTCTATGTAAAACAAATGCATGATAATAGACACACACGCACATGCCAGACATCGAAGTAAAACCCCAACACAGCCCGCGATACGTATCGCAGTGAGGTATCCTTCGCCATGTGCGTGTGTGTTTATTACTTTAAGGGTAATTCTACTAGCGGGATTGTCCGAAAGGGTTACCGCTGCCCTGGAACATAAAGGGCTAAGGAAGGAACACGGGTGGGTTTTAGTCAGTAAGAGTCTGACACTCCCTTCCACTCCACCCAGAGCGGGAGGGGTAATTTGAAGATTCCCATCCTCAAAAAAAAAAAGGTAATTCGACGACACGGTTGACGCAGTGGCTGAACGATCGACTGCTACGCTGCGTGTCGTGGGTTCGATTCCCGCACGGAATAGATATTTGTATTGCCTACAGGTAGTTGTTCCGGGTCTGGCTGTTTGTGTATGTGAGTTTAAATGTTTGTTATCGCACCCACGATACAGGAGTAATTCCTAGTGTGGGGCAACGTTTAAAAAAAAAATTACATTCCGAAAATACCTTACTTGGTTAAGCTACGTTTGTTGTGGCTGGTCCGTGGATGTGTGACCATCTTAACATACCAAGACCCCTCCGTGCCTTGGAAAGCATGTTAAGCCGTTTATCCCGGCTGTAAATCGTGATAAATGATTTTATTACTGTAATTAAGTTTGCACAAACACTTTTACACGTCAATCAATCATATTTTTTAAAACTAGATGAGGTCGGCGTTTCCTATCTGACTAATCTGAGAAGAAAAGCCGAAACAAACTCAGAGGTCACAGTCTCTTTTAAAGTCCAGACATAATCTTGGTAGATTATGTGAAAACCATGTAGATTGGATGGATCGTGGCTCTTTGACAGTCGTTACGGGTATTCAGACGCCCGAAAACCTGACAACCAGCCTTACCAAGGGGTATCATATTACCCAGTAACTGGGTTGTGGAGGTCAGATAGGCAGTTGCTCCATGGAAAATACTGGATATCAGCTGCATCCGGTTAGACTGGAAGCCGACCCCAACATAGTTGGGAAAAGGCTAGGCAGATGATGATAAGTTAATTTGAGAAATAAATTAACTTAAAGTAACTTTGAAGCTTATATTATTTGTAGTAGACTTTAGATTTCTTTTCGGTATCGTACGGAATTATAGTATCTTTCACATAACATCACGCTTGTGTACCCGGAGGGATAGGCAGTGGTGTCCTACCTACAGTACACCCACAACACGCCAGTTATGTTTAAGTCCCATTTAACTGGGGGCCTATTGCCAACACAAGACGCAAATCCAGACTCCGGTCGGCTGCTGAGACATTCCAGACGGAAATACCCTATAACGTAACCCTTTATTTAATCGTCTGGCATAAATGGTGCGGAGAAATGACGGTTAATGCCTTAAGGAAAGTGCGAAGTATGAATGGCTGCCCTTTAAGAGTGAGGGGGGGGGGGGGGGCAAAGAAACGATGGTACGAGACATACTGAGAGGACGGTTGATAGCTGATAGAGATGGATGGAAGAAAAAGGCAGGCTGTGTTGCGCCGCCCATATAATTTGTCCAGTAAAGAGTCTGTCCAGCTGAGAATCTGTTCAGTTGCGAATCTGTCCAGCTGCGAATCTGTCCTGGTGCGAATCTGTCCGGGTGCTAATCTGTCCAGTTGCGAATCTGTCCAGGTGCGAATCTGTCCAGTTGTTCCGAAGAGAAATAAATACCAACACGGATAGGTTGATGTATTTTATTATCTTAAACTAGCTTCTGCCTGCGACTTCGTCCGCGTGAAATGTCTTGTTCCCCGACCCACCCCGTCGCATCGCATCGCATCGCCCGCCCGCGCTTATACTTAGTTTTCGCTTACTTTTTTGTTTTTGCTCGGCTCCTAAGGGTCATAGCATAATTAAATAGGCTATAGCTTTCCTCAACTATTGGGCTATAAAAAAAATCAGCTGTTCCGTACATTTATGTTCGCATAACTCGTCAAAATGTAGGGAACAGCTGATTTTTTTTTCGCGATTTCAGGTTTGGTCCAATAGTAAAACTTGTTCATAATGATGAGTACAATGACCTCTTAAGAGGTTGTTGGCGTTTTACAAATAACCCTGTATATTGTTACATATCACCACCACGGCTGAAAACTGCCCTCTGCATCGAAAACCGGTCAGTAGAACATTAAGTTTTAGAAGCGAAGTTAGTAGTTCTATGGCACAAAATAGAATCTTTTCCCGATTGGGTCAATCAGTCGCGTGAAGGGCTCCAATCAGTGAAACGTGCCGTGAACACAGGCGACTGGCTTAGACCGCCATTTTGAACATAAGTAGGTATGTATGTATGCTTCGGGTAATTGAATAGTAGATTTACATAGTTCATTATTTGGTGACTGTAATGTTGTGTGGAAATCGGTTATCACGGTATAGGCAGGAGTGAGGAAAGTTTTGAGTATGGATGTGGATGGCTATAAGTGTAGCGGAACTGTGTGAACAACGTCAGTCGCTCCACGTAAAATACTGATATTTAGCTACACCCTCTTAGACTGGAAGCTGACCCCAAAAATAGTTCGGAAAAGGCTATGCAAATGATGATTCAGGTAGGCCGAAGCAAGAAAAACCTGGGGGTCTACTCCGAAGTAGTATCGGCCGAATGTTCGGCTGTTTCCTGCTACGAAGTTACTATTTGGTTCGGTCGGTTCCGATCCTACACTCCTACACTCTTTCGAATATTGACTATGGTCCCGACCCAACTGAGCCGATCCGAACTTTTTTTCGCATTTTTCAATAATATTCGGTTCGGCCATGGAGGGGCCCGTGGCGAAATAATAACAGCCGCACAGGTCGATCGGTCAGGTTAAGCTACGCTTGCCGCGGTTGGTCTGTGGATGGGTGACCATCTTTACATACCGAGACCCCTCCGTGCCTCGGAAAGCACGTTAAGCCGTTGGTCCCGACTGTCATTAGTGGATCTTTGACAGTCGTTACGGGTAGTCAGAAGCCCGAAAGTCTGACAACCAGTCTTGCCAAGGGGTATCGTATTACCCAGTAACTGGGTTGTGGAGGTCAGATAGGCAGGCTCCATGTAAAATACTGGTATTCAGCTGCATCCGGTTAGACTGGAAGCCAACCCCAACATAGTTGGGAAAAGGCTAGGCAGATGGCAGATGATGATTCGGTTCGGCCATGTGTCGGTCCGATCCGAACATTCGCACTTTGCACTTCGGAGTAGGCCCCCTGCTCAGGTGGAGATTCACAATGACTCCGCCATGGAAAATGTGGTGCTGTTTCACAAACAATGGAGCAAGCAAAGCAAAGTGTTAAGTACACTTTGGGGGACACTCAACGCCTCTCGACACAATAACAATAAAACTTCTATTGTCTCAAATACCTCTAATTTCCCTACATTTTGACAAGTTTTTGACATTTGTTTGTCGCCGAGATGAGACTGCGACTAGATTTTGAATTAACGTTTTTAATACGAGAATTGGCCTACTGACTGTGAACGTTCTTAAAATTACGAGAATTGCCCCTCTGTTGTCTGTTACTTCCTGTAACGGAAGTAATGGACGCTACTAAAGGCACTAAAGGTGTCAAACTTGTAGCAAAATTCTGGGCTGACTCTACTTAAATTGCCATTGTATCGACACGATAAGGAAATGCCGTATTTTAAAAAAAAAATGCCGTTTTTGTAAAAATACGGCATTTATATGAAGCAATGGATTAGCAATATCCTTCAAAATGATTCAGATTGCACTTTACCCTAAATGTGTAACACACGATTGATGTGAATCTGAATCATTTTGAAGGATTTTGCTAATCCATTGCTTCATATGTTCGAAAAATGTATCTGCTCAACAACGTAAATAACGCAATGAATGTTGTTGAACTGTCAAAATGAAAGCCATTGCTACTGAAAGTTTGTTACGCAATTGCCCCGCTGTTCTCAAAACGGTGAAGGAAAATATCGTGAAAACACTAAAATATCCTAGAACCAAAAATTCGAAAGACTTGTGACATCTAGGCAGGGCCCGCTTGGTAGATTATATAGCATACTCCCTCTCGATGCGAGGAGGCCTGTATCCCAACAGCTTACTAAGAGTACATAATCAGCCTATAACGTTCCCACTGCTGGGACCATAGGTATAGGAATTCTATGGCTGGGACACAGGCCTCCTCTCAGTGAGAGGGAGTGGGCCCAGTGCGGGTTGGTAGATGTCACATGTCTTCGAATTTTTGGTTCCAGGACATGCCGGTTTCCTCACGATGTTTTCCTTCACCGTTTTGAGAGCAGTGGTGATGAAATAATTTACACAAAGTAAAGCGCCACTGGGTTCGAACCTACGACCTACAACTCGTAAGTCACGGCCATTACCACTGGGCCACCACTGCTTTCGACTACTAAGAGTACCTTACCTATTTTGTAGTGTATCTATTAAATAAATATGCAAGCACTGTCTCATTGACACAAGCGGCATAGTATAAAGAGGGGAAGTAGGCTATCTCCGGCCCAATCCGCGATATAATTGCCTACTGTCTCAGGGATGTCACTTTTAGCTATAGTTCAGTGCCTATAAATTGGCAAGGGTCGGGATGTTGTATTTTTTACTTGTATTGTCTGGGTACAGGGTTTGTGAGGTCGGTTTTACCTAAACGATGATGAAGTCTTTCACGATGAAAGAAAGAGCGACGGGCGAAGAGAAAGAGCATGAGTAAACGGTAGGTTACTGATAGTACTGTCACCAATTCATTAGTTTAAAGCCCGGCCCTTGCCAAAGATAGCACATCTCTGTATAACTAATTGAGTGATCATTAGTGAATAAAGTTCAACAATGGTTTTCCTAACAAAGACAGAAATGTATTCAAGATTCAGAGCAATATTATTTTAAAAAAAAGGGATAAATTAAACCAATAAAATAAACACCCAAAACACACAGCAATACGTTCTCCTGCGATTATCACACATTTTTCATTCATTTAGCGGTGCCGAAAAGCCGTGACGCGCGAACCTCGTGCGATGTTAGCCCCGACTGGCGCGCTGCGAAACGGGCCGAGATTTTGTTCAAGTGTGCGTGCGGCGACGCATAGATACTTTGGCGCACACATACAAGCCGCGCGCGGTGCGTTTGTATGAAGATAACTTACTTCCCTCTTTATACTATGCAAGCGGGGTAGCTGCTATCACTTATGTCATCTGTCAATCACGAAGAATGGCGGGAAACACAAAAGCAGGCTATATACGATGGCGTTTGTTGTGGTAGTGAGCCAGTGAAGTGATAATATATTCAACATAAACACGGCATCAACAGAATTCTACATATTTTATCCTGAAATGTAACATTTTCTCAATGATCCAGATATTACGTTCCACCCTTCTAATTCGTACGCTGTAGTTTATGTACATAGAATATCTACTTACATTCATACATGCTTGAGGCTGGTATTCATATACGTTATGTAATATTTCCTTTGAGGCCCGGCTCTTGCGTCACCGTATAACATCGCTGGATTTGTTTCACTTTAAATAAACGGATATAGTATATACGCTTTTCGTGTTTTATTTACAAAAATGCAGTAAAATATGCTTAGCTACATTAAAAAAAATGCTTACTTTTAAAAAATTATGATTTTTCTATTTAAATTTAGATTTTGAATAGGGTTCCGGGCGAAGATTCGTAAATTGTATAACAGAGAATCCCTTTTCGATGCGCAGCCCAGTTGACATCATATGTTTTTAAAGGAAGCTTCTAGAATGTTCTAGAAGCTTCGACTCACCCTTATTGGCCAAACGGAACGAGAGGCGTTCCCGCCAGAAGCGCACGGATTGTGGCGCGAGTGGTTGGAAATAGTTTAATTATATAATAGGTTTCATGTATTTTTTATGGGGACTCTTGGGTAATAATTACAACGGCGCTGGACGATTATTCTGCGGGGCTAAGCTACGCTAGATACGGTTAATCCGGGGCTCATTTAATGGGTGACCGTAATTGATTACTCAACGAGACAGTTCTGTGCTTTTCAGAGCAGTGTATTTATACTGGAGCAGAAATACAATTGTGACGTAACGAAGGCATGTCGTGTTAGTTCGTTCGTGTAACTATTCAGCTTTATTATTAGTATAGATTATCATTAGGACTTTCTCCGGATGAGGATAATAGGTTAGCTTTTCTTCACATAAAAGAACCCTTGTTTGGAATCTATATGATTGTTTTGTTTCATGATATCTATTTTATCTTTTATTTTATTATCCTTCATTAAAAAGAACCAGGTTCTTAATAATTAATTACATTCTAGCTAATAAGACTAATAAGCAGTTTTAATGTAACTTAATTTTTTACGTGATAATTACACAAGTCCGTTACATAATCTACTACTCGCTTCAATGTTTTTTTTTGCAATAATTGGTTAGCTAGCGACCTCGACAATTGATCATAAAAATATTATTAAATAATAAAAATAAAATTAATTAATTATTCTCGTTTGAGCAACCAGCAACAAGTTCGTCATACTCTTTAGATGTCACTGCTTGCGGTAGCGTCGAGGGTCGAGTTACCTCCTTTCCTCAAATATGGCGAGGGCGATAATGGCTGATCTTTGCGTTACGCTCGTGAACGGGTGCTGCTTGTGGTGACTGGTCATCTTGCTGACCATGGTTTTGTTATTGTTATTAGTATCTAACTAACTGTTTATTTATTTACTTCGATGGTCCTTAATCATTTGTGATTTCAAGTGACAGCTATGTGACCAAAACCCAGCATTGCATAAATATGTAAGCTGCCATGCCCTTTAGGCCAGCAGTGCGATTCCGTAACCATCTCACCGTGAAAACTCAGGTGAAGTGAGCGTGGAGTGAGCTGTCATTCCAAATAATGCTAGGGATTGACACTACTGACAAGTCACATCAAGCTCACTTCACTTGAGTTTTCACGGGGGAATGGGGAATGTCACGGTGAGATTTTTACAGAATCGACCGGCTGGAGGTTTTTATTGAGGTGTTAAATTTTGGTTTTCATTAGTAAATTTTAGTTTTAGTTATTTTTAAGTTTTTGTCAGCATCTCGTAATAATAAGTACATACTTTGCATGGTCTACTATTGTATAGAAGCAAGTTTTTTTTTTAAATGAACAGACTGCTGTGTTATTGGGTAGTTTGATGCGCCACTTCTTCTTCCCAGCGAAAGCACTAGGAAGTGGTGTAGGGCGGGCGTTTTGGGGGACTGACTTTTGTAATTTTGACGTTCGAAAAGTGCTGATTCCCAGCCTAATATGAATAAATGACTTTTGATTCTGATTTTTGATTTCATACACTAACTGAAAAGCAAAGAAAACGATTAGACTTCATTTTAGCCCACTAAGCCCAGGTTCGCACGGGCGCGTTATTTCCGCGGCAATTTTTATTCGTGATAAATAAATGATAAATGATTTTATTTTGTACCTAAGTAGGTTTGTACAAACACTTTTACACGTCAATCATATTTTGAAACTAGATGAGGTCGGCGTTTCCTATCTGACTAGTCTGAGAAGAAAGGCCGAAACAAACTCAGACGTCACAGTCTCTTTTAAAGTCCAGACATAATCTTGGTCAGATCATATGAAGACCATGTAGGTCGATGTCAGAGATGGTCTTTAGAGGAAAGAACCACACACACGTGTACAGGACTTTTAACACACTGCTTAGCGCCGAGAGTTGAAAATCCAACGGTGTGTTGTTTTGACGCTCTGGGATGCGCTCTGTTGGATTCCCAATGCTCGGCTCAACACTGAGAGTTGAAAATCCAGTGCGCGATAAAGTCCCGCCGCGATATTTTTACGTCCCTGTGTACGTGGGCTTACAATCGATCGAAGGAAACTTTGCGCGCTTGCATCACTAATGAGTTTCCAAAGTGTCTAAACTAGTCATTAGAAAACGAGCGAGCTTACTTGTACACTTTAATTATCTTTCATGTAGGGAGAGTTGTTCCCCAGTATATTAAAATGTACCTTAAGAATATTTTGATAGGGTACACTTTTAGTTTGCTCAACAACTTCTTTTGCGTTTTGTCGGCGCATTATGTTTTTCATTATGTATACCCTACATAATGAGTTCCCAAAGTGTCTAAACTAGTCATTAGAAAACGAGCGAGCTTACTTGTACACTTTAATTATCATTCATGTAGGGAGAGTTGTTCCCCAGTATATTAAAATGTGCCTTAAGAGTATTTTGATAGGGTATACTTTTAGTTTGCTCAACAACTTCTTTTGCGTGTCGTCGTCGCAATATGTTTTTCATTATGTATACCCACATAATGAAAAACGAAATGATGCGCCCCTTATTTCTGCAATTTACGCATAAACTACTGAACGGATTTCGATAGAACTTTACAGTAATTTAAATCTTTAAAGTATCCTGTGTATTCTGATGTATATAGCTTATACATCAGAATACTTTTTATTTATTTAACCATTTATGTACCTACACACATATTATGTAAACAGACAAGAAAAAAAAAACGGAACAGAAAAATAGGTTCAAGGGTAATGCTTAGGTACCTATTTCATAAGAAATCTCTTCCAGCATACGTCTGCGAAAGGACCTGATGTTATCCTGATATTCCCACGGGATCGACATTTTTGCGGGTGAAACCGCGGGGTCCAGCTAGTTTTCAAAAAGATTTTGTTTCATAAAATGTTTATTAAAATCTTTGAGGGGTTGAATCTAGAGCCTCTCTTTTGCCAATAATTTCTCAAACTTTTTTGGCACGTCAGAACTGCGAAGTTTTGGGTGCGTGTGAAAACTTAGAGATTCATGTATAAAGTTTCTTATGGCCCATTTTTTGCAGTTTTCTTTGCTCGTTTTCGTGACTTGTCAGGGTGATTTGTTGAGGTGGATCAGTAGGTAGTAAAATCTGAAACACGAAGATGATATGAAATATGAAGTTCACCGGGTCCCGGGTGAACTTCATACCGCCATCGAAATCAGTCAAATCGTTTTCGAGATATCATTAAAAAAGCAGTTCGCAAAATGTATGAGAAAATGGATTATTTTCTTTTTTTCGTAAATTTTTGCTATATTTTAAACGTTATTCTGCTATTCTGGATGGAGAAAAATCCAATAAGTAAACAAAGATCATTAAAATCGGTCCAGCCAGTTCTTGAGTTATTTAAATGATGTTTCACATTCACCCGTTTGCCACACGTGGCGTATTCTATGCTTTTAAAGAAGTAAATTTCGTCGTAAATAAACTGTCCTTGATAGAAATCATGAGTTACTGAAAACAGTAGTACTTAGGTACCTTAGGAACCTTAAAAATATTAAAAATGTAATTGCTTTAGAACTATCCTAGCTGGTCCGGAGGAAGGTGATGGCATTCAGGTAATCCTAGTACGAGTGCCAAAGCACTCCTTTGAAATCTAAGTGCACATTATTACGTAAGACCAAATTTGTTTGTTTTTAAGGAGATTTACTGTACCCATTCTTCTAGTAATAAAGATTGTTATTTATTTTATTTATTTACTTACCTTTTCCAGGTCAGCCTTTCTAAATTAAAACGAACATTATTTTTCCAGATTTGCAGACGACATCCAACTGATGACTGGGCAGCGTCCGGGGATATATTGGCTCATCTGTTGGAAGTACCTCTCTCCCCTAGCCATGTTGTCCATTCTAGTGTCCTCGTTCTGGGAACTGGCCACAGAGGGATCCGCGTACGATGCCTGGATCAAGTCAATCGGGGATACGGAGAGGAAACCTTGGCCGGTGTGGGCAATACTGCTAGTACTTGTGCTGGTGCTGGCTTCTGTGCTGTGGATACCTCTCCTGGCTATTTGCAGGTTAGTAAGCTTTATAAAGCTTGAGCAGTGGTGGCCCAGGTGTAACGGCAGCGACTAACTTATTGTTAGTTGTAGGTCGTGGGTTCGAACCCAACCAGGCACTTTTTTTTGTGTAGGTAACTTATTTTGATCATCTGCTCTCAAAACGGTGAAGAAAAATACTCTGGGGAAAATGTTCTTATGTCTTAGAACCAAAAAATTTGAAGATATGCTACATCTACCAACCCGCACTGGGCCCGCGTGGTGGATTACGGCCTACTCCCTCTCACAGAGAGGAGGCCTGTGTCCCAGCGGTGGGAACATGACAGGCTGATTATGCTGAAGTTAGCAACTCCTACTCTCCTCAAAGCTGACTGAAATAGACACCACTATTAAAACAATCCCAAAACTTCCAGATACTTCGGCATCCCCATCATAGATGACGAAGAACGCGCCTGGTTCCCCGCCGAGGAGTTACGAGACTTCCACGGCATAGAGCCAAGACCGGTGTCCAAGACGGAAACCCTGCTGTTCTGCACAAGGCCTGATGGGACCGAAGGTTGCTGCTGGCCGGGATGCTGCGAAACCGACGATGAGGAGTAGTCCCGAGGGTAGTTGAAGGTTCGAATTCGAACGTCGTTGGGGTTATAGTCAGGGTTACTGCAGCGTGGGTATCAAGGGGTTGTAAAGTCGTAATTTCACTGCTGTATGGACAGCCATACAGCAGTGTGTAAACAAATATACATTAAAATTTGTTTACACACCACTTATCCGTGCGTAGCGTAACACAGCAATAGAATCCCGTCTTTATGTTGTAACTGAATTTTCCTGCGCTACAGTCATACCAAACAAATGTTGCGCTTCGTACAATGTTACCTACTCCAACCTAGAAGAGCACTATTATCATGTCGGTACTCATAAGTATAGCCTTAGTACTTAACTTGTACCTGTGTATACATGGCATTAATAAAAAACAAGTGGATTTGCTCCGATGTCGCGCTGCAGTAATCAGTAATGGAAACGGAAACTCTTACAATAATGATAATAATATTTAAGCAAAAATGTACCTATTGTTTAGGAACATGGAAAATAGGATACAACTTATTATCCCCATCTAGCGTCCGTCACATTTCTCTGAAAATATTCGTTGCCTAAAGATCATGGTCATAAAATGGCGGTGCATAAAAAACCTTGTGAAGTATATTATTGTATTAATCTAAGGGTTTTTCTACGAATCTTGATATGTCCATCTTATGAAGAAGCTTCACGTGGCTTCTAAAAGAAAAAAAAAAGAATTTTAAATTAAAAAAAATAACTGTACGGTCAGCAACAAAAGTCGGTTAAAGCTTCCATGTTTTAAATAAAATTATCACGATTGTTCGCCCTGAAGGGTTGGTTAGGTGCGGTGATGAGGTTTTCAAACATACCTAATTATGATGAGAAGCATCATCATCATCATATCAGCTGAAAGACGTCCACTGCTGGACATATCCAGAATAATTGAAAAAAAAAACTTGAGAGGTGTCAAGGGACACCCGGATGGAACGAAGTTCAAAGAGAGAGAGAGAGGAAAGACAGAGAAACACGCGCACGCCGCACGGCTTACAACTATAGCAAAAAGTGTCGTTCCAACTTTTGGTCTTAATTTTTCCGTCTAGCCTCCTTTCGCAACGCGCGATAAGGAACTTCGTTCCAAAAACAGAGTCGGTCATTTTGGATTGGCTTGGATTTTAATTAAATGAAGCCTAAAACCCTCAGATACCGTATTACCTACCTAGGTACATGAAATGCTAAAAAGCAGTGTGTCAGACTTTTGCGTCTATTTAGATGTTATGTAAAAAAACAGTGTTAAACGTCTTACGTTGCTGACCGTGCCGTATTTAAATAACAGGACAGGCAGACATAAAAAATCTAGAATTCATCATATCCTAAACATAATTAGTTATGTTGAAAAGAAATTGGAAACATATCCAAATGATATAACTAGTTCATATCTAGATAATCATATCCTGCCGTTTGTATCAATCTACCTACTGTTGAATTTTTATATTACGTGTTAGCCTTTAGTTAATAGAAAAATAAAAATATATTCGTCTTCGAAAACAGCCCTTATATATGGCTAAATAAGTACTAGAAAATAATTGACAATAATAAGATAATCCTTGACAATAAAACCTTGTAACATTTTTATTATAAAAAAAATTGTTGCTACTGCTATTCTATTTTATTGTTGAAGACTGTAATTTTTATAAAATATAATTATTATTTAAAAAAAATATTTAAAAGATAAACGACAATAATCTTTAAAAACATGAGAACTATGTATGTCTATGTTATAGTTTTTATTAATTTTTACATTCGTTACGCTTCAAGCTGATATTGTTGAAGATTAGAAAAAAGTATTTGGTACCTTATACCTATTGGAAAAGAAGTTTACATAAATTATGACTTTATGACAATAAAAATAATACCTACATTATTATGTATACATATTGTTTTAGATGCTTCCAAATGTAATAACAATGTAAAACAAAATCTTATTGCTGTTATTAGTGTTTAAAAGTTAAGTAGGTATACATACAGTGTGTATCGGAAATGTGTGGTAATATTTAAGGGTGTGGTACAGACTATCAATCTGAACCACTTTCTCCATGGGACCAGCATCGTAATCGCGAAAAAATTATCAACTACCCACAGTCTGTGACTGTACCATAAATTTTTGGGTCGAGTAGGTAATTGTAGGTCATCATCTGCGGAGCCTTTTCCCAACTATGTTGGGGTCGGCTTCCAGTCTAACCGAATGCAGCTGAATACCAGTATTTTACATGGAGCGACTGCCTATCTGACCTCCACCACCCAGTTACTGGGTAATGCGATACCCCTTCGTAAGCCTGGTTGTCAGATTTTCGAGCTACTGACGACCCGTAACGACTGTCAAATATCCATGAATGATAGCCGGCTTAACGTGCTTTCCAAGGCACAGAGGGGCCTTGGTATGTGAAGATGGTCACCCATCCACGGACCAACCGCGGCAAGCGTAGCTTAACCTGATCGATCGACCCGTGCTGCTGTTATTACTTAGTCACAAGCCCCGAGAGTAGGTAATGTAGATATTGAAGTTTTTTTTCGCGATTACGATGCATGTTGGTTCCACGGAGAAGGTTGTGCAGTTTGAAGGTCTATACCACGCCTTTAAATATGAATACACATTTCTCATGCTGTTTATGTAAGATGCCTATTAATTTATCAGACTGTAAATTATTGTGCACGCCAGAAGAATATACTTATATATATAGGTATATACATAAACGTAGGAATATAGTAATCTTTCATTGAAGATGTTACAGTCGATTGAATAATCCAAAAGTAATTTAAAGAATCAGAAAATTATTTTCAACTAGCTTTCGCCAGCGGCTTCACCCGCGTGAGGGTCGGAAATTATCCCATAGAAACGTGCTTCCGGGATGAAAATTATCCTAGTCGTAAACCCGCTCGTAGTCGACCCGTGTTCCAAATTTCATCCAAATCGGTTTAGCCGTTTTTGTGTGATTGAGTTACAAACAGAGACTCTTTCGCATTTTTAATATTGAGATTAGATATACATAATATGGTGCCTACCTAATAATATCTATTCTCATGTTGGCATGCACGGACGTAAAAGTATTGCGGAGGGATTTTATGGCGCACTGAATTATCAACTCTCAGTGTTGAGCCGAGCATTGAGAATCCAAAAGAGCGCATCTCAGAGCGTCAAACAAAACACACTGTTGGAAATCGTCGTGGGTTGAAAATACAGTGCGCGAAAAAAATTCGCCGCGGGAAAAATACATTTAGCAACTACATTTTTTTTACTAATACCTGCAACATTTCCCTTTACCTAAGTTATTATGGAAATGTCGATACGATAATGGTAGCCTTACCTTAGGGACCGTCTCCACGAGCGAGAGAATCGCGGCGATATTATCGTCGTGCCATCCAATTCTCGGCGCGATGATATCGCCGTGTGGAGACACGTTTTAAGAGAGTGTAGAGAAATACGTGGCACGACGATAATATCGACGCAATTCTCTTGCTCGTGGAGACGGCCCCATACAATTTTTCTGTGCAAATGACTCGCACAGGCTAGCGTGATGACTTTGTTAGTATGTGCACGTATCTGAAGAGTTTGTGGGCAGTAATATGGAGTAAGCAGACTTGTGTATTGGCATGTTCGAAGTACTGTGAGAGTACTGTGATGTATATTATAGATATTTATTCAATATTCTGTTTATTTAGGATAAGTTAAAATGTAAACTAAGTAGATACCAGTTAATAACGTGCAATGTATGTATATTGTACATACCTAGAGATTAATTTTAAGTAATTATTAGTACAGACGTCAGCAAGTCAAGCTACCCGAAACTGTAAAATTTTCCCAATCAACCTTGAAACTTAATACTTTAGCGATAAAGTTGAAAATCTTATAAATACATTTGATGGATTGTAGTAGCTTGATGTGCTGGCCTGTACATTATGATAAGTGTGACTTAAGTAGTCCATTATGCATAGATATCCGGAGATATGCCTTCATTGCGGAATAGTAAGGAGTCCTAGTGACGCCGCTTATCTCCCACCCAAATAATTAACAACATTAACAAATAGTGTACTTACGACACACACTCAAAATTTGAACACGCACACTAAGAAGAAAGCAGCCACACTAAATCAATTTCTAATAGCACATATAAATAGACAGGTGGGGCTTTCACTTGTAAACATTTGCTATTTGCGAACATTCAATGCACACGCATGCAATTAGGGAGTCGAAAGCGATATCCGTGCCATTATGGCACAGCGTGCCGTGCATTAATAAAGTACTGAAGTCACACGTATCGTATATTATTTTATAGCTCGTGTGACTTAAGCCCGCACTTAAGTCACGCTTTTCTGTGTAAATATGGACTACTTAAGTCACAGAAAAGTGTGACTTAAGTCACAGAAAAGTGTGACTTATGTGCGGGTTTAGGTCACACAGTGCTATAAAATACTTATTATGAAACACTGTAGAATCTTCTTGAACATTATGCACAAAAATAACGCCAATTGATGTTGTTATGCCATTAAAATAGTGGTAAGGTTAGGTATATAAGCCTGTACCAACTTATGTAGATATAAATTATCAGCCCCTCTGTGCACGGGCGATTTTTTATCGCGCACTGGATTTTCAACTCTCGTTGTTGAGCCGAGAATTGAGAATCCAGCGGAGCGCATCCCAGCGATGCAAATAAAACTGTTCGATTTTCAACTCTAGGCGCTAAGCAATGCGTTGAAAATTCAGTGCGCGATAATAAATCGGCCGTGGGTCTAGGGCTTATTGTGTGTAATATAATCATAATAATATGACACTATAGGTAGGTACCTATTCTTATGCTTAAAATCTTGAAACTGAAAGAAGTTTTGGGAATCATGTGACCTAAGCTTTATTCAGGGATGGCAAAATACCTACTCAAGATAAACAATATTACAATCCACTAATAATTTAAATCTAACAATTATGTAGGTAGGTAAGGGCCAGTTTTTTGGACGAAAATGATCGCGAAATTAATGTAACAAATTGTCAAGCGCGCGTAAACTGCTGCGATTGGCTGTTGATAAACCATTCAACCAATCACAGTGGGTTACTGGCGCTTGAAAATTTGCCACATCAATTTTGCAATAGTTTTCATTCGCGAAACTGGTCCCTAACTACTTTCTTACCTAATGTTTTTTAGCCTGCAATTTACATCAAGCAAGTACTTACCCAATTTTGTGGGTACCTACTTGCTTGATGTAAATTGCAGATGAGACCCTGGATGAAGTAGACTACCTATTAAGAATCCTATCTAAGGAAAACGCACAGCAAAATGCTTTCGTAGTATGTGTGGAATCTATATAACTTATTCTTAAGTAAGGTATGTCAACTACCTGCAGTCTATTCTGTAAAAATTTCAGCGTATAAGCTTAGGTGAAATGAAGCTCCATTCTCCCTTCATCTAAGTTTTCACGTTAAAGTTTTTACTGAATAAATCGGCTGATAATAGTACATTACTATACTATTTTATAGCTCGTGTGACCTAAAATCGCACTGAAGCGCTTAACAATTTGTCACATTCCTTTAGCGGTAATTTTCGTTCGCGAAACTGGCCCTTACGTTTAGATTCACAGATAGATCGCACTTTGACTTCAGAAACTCGCCGCGCTTTTCTGTGATTTATGTAATCCATTTTACACACACAACACACACACTTTTCTTTTTTTTTCTTTTTTCACGCTTTTCTGTGATTACTTAAATTACAGAAAAGCGTGACGTAAGGCGGGTTTAGGTCACACAGAGTAAAACAAATGATAACAAACCTGGGATACCGAGTTTGTCTTACAGCGTTTTTAACGCTGTCTATCCTGTATTCTTTTTTGATTGACGTTAAAAAGCGTAATTATGATACCTATGCTAATAACCGCTAACCGCCATCGTGCTGTGTTACGTTGTGTGCGGTGATCCTATGGGTAAGGATTCATTTACATGCTCTGTGTAAGGATTCACAGACTTTGACATTACTTTGCTAAGTACCTAAGCGTCGCATTCAAATATGAATATTATCAGCATAATTTTAGTGTTCATATTCGTATGAAACGCTTGCTCACGTTCGCTTGTACGGATAGAATAAAGTTCATATTTGTATAAATCGCTTGCCTAATTAACTTAGCAAGTTCTGAAGTCAAAGTGCGATCTGTCTGTGAATCTAAACGTAAGGGCCAATTTCGCGAACGAAAATTACCGCTAAAGGAATGTGACAAATTATCAAGCGCGCGTAAACTGCTGTGATTGGTTGAATGATTTATCAACAGCCAATTGCAACAGTTTTCGCGCGCTTGACAATTTATCACATTAATTTTGCGACAATTTTCGTTCGCGAAACTGGCCCTAATTGTTTTGAACTTGGTCTTGATGTTTGAATTTTACACTAGCTATATGAAATCGATTAAAAAAAAAGAAGGCAGCTATGTATTTAATTGATGTCAATTACCTACCTAATCAATGTAAAGTCTATCGTATCATTAAAATACATAATCCATTTTTAAACAAAAAAAAAACCTGTTAAGTAGATATTTGTATTTCAGTACTGATGTAGCTATTTCTAAGTTTGTTTTGTTTTTGCAAAGTGTTTGAATATGAAATCACAATATTACCTATCTGTTTAAGTTCTGTTAGATAAATGTAATGATGATTGTTTCCTAATTTAGACTGGATATACTTGATAACGCAGTATATTTATGTACTTATGTAGGTATCTACACAAAAAACAGTTAACAGAGAAAAATACATAGGCATGACCATGCCTAGTTTTTTTTTTGACAAATCTTAAACAAAAAAAAGAAGAACGCTATCACTAAAATATATAAGTATATTATTTGCATGTATAATATATATATAATAAAAGAAACAGCATACTGGGCATCATTAAAAAATTCGCCCACATCGCTGTCACTGTTTTTTCCTTATGACAGCGATGTGGGCGAAGCAAAATGTAATTTGCTTGGAACGCACAAAGAAATTAAAAACGCCAATTAGTTTACTTTTATTTTTAAGGGAGCATATTTAGTAAAAAAAAAAATCTCGGCATTATACCTTCTTATGAAAGCAGAAATTGAATTCAAACTCTACGCTTTTTTTCTCTATAGATACCTACTTACATTTCTTATCTGTGTACCTAAATGTATTGTGAAATATAAAACATATCTAAACTCTGATTTCTAATTTGTTAGACTAAAATGACAGCTGCAATCCAACTTTTTTTGACAACATGACATTATTTAGTACATATTAGTGTGCATACACACAAGTGACACGCGTGGAAGACAGAGGTAACTGCAATCATCGACGCGTGTCGGCGACAGGCCGCGACGCGTGTCGGCGGCAACCGTTGACGGTTGCAATTGCCCCCATATTATTATTATACTCTTTGCAATTGCCTCTGTCGTTGACGCGTCTCGCTCGTGTGTATGCACCCTTAGCTGCCATTTTGGTCTAGCAAATTAAAAATCAAGGTTTGCACAATTTTATATTTATATGTATACTACTTATCCCTAGTACCGGTGTTTAGCTTCACAATGACTTTAGTATAGTATCTACCTAAATTATAAATATAACGTGTCTTGTAAGAAATGTGAAAAGTGAAAACAACTAAAAGGGTAGAAATGAATCGCACTGACCTCATAAAAGCAAAGTTGTAGACAATACGTTTTTCCAAAATCACTAATAATAATACCTACTTCATATAAATGGTAAGTAGGTACCTACCTGCAATCACTACCCAAAGAAGACAACCATTTTTTAAATTAAATAATTATAAAGTAAATATTTATTGTTCAAAGAAACCTTCTCTTAATTAAAATCACTCTGAATCATCTGTAATTTTGTACTGACTTTCAATGCTGACAGTACCTATATTTAGTAAAAAAAAATACATAAAACCATTTATTACCCGTTAGCGTATACTGGGCACTGTAAATTAACGTTTCGTGCGATACAGGTAATCAAGAGTACTTACCTATAAATTAATGTTCTTTATTTTATATTTGTTTTTTTTAATTGCCTAAGACCTTAAATGTTGTCCGTAGGTATATTCATTGACATAGAAAAGTATGGACTGGAAATACCTACGAAAAAAGGGTGCATACCTACAACTCATATTGTCGCATAAAATGGCTGCCATTGCTAGGGTTGTGTCAATCAAGGAACAACTGTTATCTCGTTGTTACTATAACGAGTAACGATACTTTATACGAGTTTTACTAGTTATCACGTTTGGATCACGATGGATTTTGGTGCTGTGAAGTATGAACCACAGGCCGGACCTAGCTAGGTCACTCGGACCGAATAAGACGCAAGATTATTTATGTTAACATCGCAGAATATACGGATATCGTTTCAGCGGAGGAACTAGTTTCGGAAACTATTACGGTAAGTCGGCAACGGTACAACACTATTCCATTATGACATCTGTTTGTAAACAAACGAATGAAATAACAAATATAATAAAAAGGCCTGTTAAATGGAAATGAACCCAAATATCAATACTTTAGCCATAAATTCATGATCGCGTTACAATTGTATCATCGATTGTGTATTATTGTATGTATTAATGCATAAAAACCGGCTACTAACCTGTGCAAAGACAATTGAGGTTGATTTTCATTCTTTCTTGCACCACACTTCACAATACAACACACAGGCATGTTGAACTTCTGTTTTCCAACATTTACATGCAGTTTTAAAAGACAAAATCCTCGTAATTTTCTCGCAAATCTCAATAATACAAAAAACAAACAACCATTTGACAGCCAAACTACCATGAAACTCGTAGCATAAGATGGCTGCTACGGCACTTACCTACAACTGTCACTACGTCAAGACAAAATGTTGCCATAATTAGCAACAACTTAAAATATAGTTGTCTCTTTTATCAAATAAGATTATCTCACTAGAAAGAATGAGACATAACGATATTTCAAATTCTGAATCATTTTTCACTCATATTTGTATAAGCAAATGTATGTACAGAATAGCACGGCATCTCCATGTTTTTCCTATCTCAATGGGTATATTCAAATCATAACTGTCATTTTTTGACAGCTGTATGAAATGGCTAGTATAAAATCTATAAAAATAAAATAAATGCTCTACACTATTCGCAAAGTTGCTTCGACGAAGTACTAGTCGAAATTGACCTAAGTCCCAAGTACGTGACTATACACTCATGTTAAGAACTACGGAATGCTTCGAATCCTTTGACGCGAGCGCAAAAACCGATGGTCGGAAGTCGCCCGAGGCGAGCCGAGGTTGGACGAAGCGAATCGAAGTGACCTTCTCGTATTCGCTTAACTTCGATCAACTTCTCGAGTAGTGTAGTGCGCCTCAATGGCAATTGACGTAGTGTGTCAATTAATTTCCCAGATTTCCCGTGTAGACACGCATCAAATTAATTTACCTTCATTTCATGTTCATTAATTTTGGTAAGACCCTAAAATGTACGATCGGTGCGAAGTTTGTTAGCGAATCGAATAGGTCGGTTAGTCATAGCTTTGCGATGAGAATATAAATTCACATTGCAAATATTGTTGTTTCTGTGTAAGTAAATATGCCTAATAAATAAAGTGTTGATGGTAAATAAACGTTCTAAAAAATACCTACTTTTTGTTTTATTTAATCAGCTATGCAATGAGGTACTAAAGTTTCATGAATGTTTAAAGGTGCCGATGAAACAGTCGATAATATTGGCAACGGTCGAATTTGCAAATTGTTGAAATATTTTAAAATTATGTAATAATCGAATTAATTAACTGGTTTATGTTATCCCTTTTCCTCCTCACCAACCAGCAATAATTTCTACGTCATGAAGCTAGATCGTCGCAACCAGGTGGCAAGCTGAGACGCCACTTTCGAGTGGTTAGTATTACTCGTAGTCAGTCGTAGTTGATGAGCTAATCACTGATCACTTGTCGCTTGGTTTTACTGTGATTAAGCTGCTTAACACAGTACCCCATAAAAGATGTATGTACTTTAGATAATCTGGAAAAAGCTTTCTTTCTAGTACGAGTATTAAAATTCCACATCAACTGGGATCGTTTAGTTTTGACACCTTGCAAGGCACCTGAAATAACATCTGCGCTATCCGGCTCGAAGTACCATGCCCCAAAGTCCCCCATGGACACCAGGGTTAACGCTAGGGGTTGAATTAAAAAAAGATAAACAAATATGTACTGAGTAAATTTTATTTCAACGTCAAAAGATACATTTTAATTATATTCAGTAACATTATCAACTAGGTATTTATTGCTATCTAATCGAAATTAACCCAGTCTTTATTATTCAAACTGTGGGTAAAAAAATAGTTTTTTTCCTTGTATCTATTTTGGATAGGTACTTAAGTAGGTTATACATGAGGTAATATATTTGGATAAATTTTTAACTATACATATAAAACTAATTGCTGCATCCGGTTAGACTGGAAGCCGACCCCAACATAGTTGGGAAAAGGCTAGGCAGATGATGATGATGACATATAAAACAAATTTCGATGAATAGAACCTCCTCTTTTTTTGCAGTCGGCTACAAGAGATGGCCAATATCGGCGGGGGATATAAGCAGCGGAAAGTCTGCACTACACTCGCGAAGTTGCTTCAACGAAGTACTGGTCGAAATCGACCAAAGTCCGAAGTAGGTGACTATAAGCCTGCACTACACTACTCGCAAAGTTTCTTCGACGAATAAGGGTCAAATCACACCGAAAGAGCGGCGAAGGGCAGCGAAGCGGAGCGCAGTTTCAGTTTCATATGAATTTTAACTTTATTATCATTACCATAATACTTATTATCGCATGAGAAACTCGAACGAGTCGCGCGGATGCCCGCGGCGCCGCAAGAATTCCGGGGAATTGATATTCATGCGATAATAAGTATTATGGTAATGATAATAAAGTTAAAATTCATATGAAACTGAAACTGCGCTCCGCTTCGCTGCCCTTCGCCGCTCTTTCGGTGTGAGTTGACCCTTACTGGTCGAAATTGACCGAAGTCTGAAGTACGTGACTACACACTCTTGCTAAGAACTACGGGATGCTTAGAGTCCTTTAACTCGGGCGCAAAAACTGACAATGATCGGAAGTCGCCCGAGGCGAGCCAAGGATGCACGAAGCACCCATCTACACTCTCGTATTCGCCTAACTTCTCGAGTGTAGTGTAGTGCATGCTTGTCATTTTAAGCCTTCGGACTTCGGTCAAATTCGACCAGTACTTCGTCGAAGCAACTTCGCGAGTAGTGTAGTGCAGGTTTTACAGTTGATCGGTAGGCAGCCTACTTTAATGTAAACCAACAACTACCCTCCTTTTATTGTACTAAAAACCTGTTGCTATACCCGTAAAGGTATCTGGGACTACCTATAGACAGGCCACAAATTTTATATCTCTTAGGGATGATTTTTTAATCGACAGATAATTTTTATTCGTAGAATAAAATTAACGTCTGGCAGATTTTGTATGGAAAAACTGTCCAAAATTCAAAATTATTCGTCTGATAAAATTTGGAAAATCCAGCTGATTGTTCCAACGCCAGATAATTATATCCGAGGAATAATTTTAAAAAATTGACAGTTCTTCCATACAAAATCTGTCACACGTAAATTATATTCTACGAATAAAAATTATCTGTTGATTCAGAAATCAGCCCTAATAACAGTAAAATCTCCTTAAACCGGCCATTATTGCTATAAAAATAACTTAAAACAAAACTTTCTTGGTTACTTATTTTTAGCAGTTGACAGACCAACTTGCTGAATACAAGCCTACAAACCATAATAGACCTTAATCTTGAAGAAACTTCATATAACTTAAGGTGGGATTGGTTTCTTGTCTCTTCAATCATTCTTGCATTGAAAAACTCCAATTTTAAACTTGGCTTATGCACTTTTGAATGGATTTTTCTCTAAGTATAGGAGATCCGTCAAATAAAGACCGCGAAGTAAAAAAAAAAAAAACAACACTACATAACGCCTGGCATACATCGAACCCAGGACTTCATGCTAAGCAGTAGCGCTTGCGACTAGAGAGGCTTGAGGAACAGGATGTAAGAAGTTAACTCATCCTCCATAGAAAAGGGAGGATTCTCCGATCAGACTAGGGACCGAGAGGTCTACTCCGAGTGACAGATTCGAATGATCGGATCGGACCGACACATGGCCGAACCGAATATTATTGAAAAATGCGAAAAAAGTTCGGATCGGCTCAGTTGGGTCGGGACCATAGTCAATATTTGAAAGAGAGTAGGAGTGTAGGATCGGGACCGACCAAACCAAATAGTAACTTTGTTGCAGGAAACGGCCAAACATTCGGCCGATACGATACATATACCACTTCGGAGTAGCGCCCCAGGGTAGCGCCCGAATATTGAAGTCGGGACGGTATATGCTATTTGCGCGATAAACTTTGCTTGCGCGATGCAGGATTTTGCGTGACGTCAGTGTGATGCGTAGTTCGCATGTGGCGATGTAGATAGGACAGGACACAGGACCGCTAGACCAACGAGGCAGTCCAAAATTGTCAAAATTTAAAAAAGCAGCAAATATATCTTTGAGAGCTATATTGATGTTTTATATGATTATTATTTAGTAATTATTCCATAATAATTGCCGTGTCCTGAATTTTGATCAACACCAAACCTAAAACAGCGCGATTGGCAAAAAAAACGTAAGAAATTTTAAATTTCGCGGGCTAACATTGAAGGTCTCAGAAAAAATTGAAAAAACCCTCACAAGAAAAAAAGAATCATTTGAGTATTCTCTATGGCCATTAATCTGATTACTAATATAATTTCGTGTTCCATTACAATACTTTTCATTCGAGAATACAACGTTTAACAAAAATATTGAGTTAGATTAGAGGTGCTCCCACACAGCCGTTATATAACGTTATAAAACATTGTGTAGCACGATTAACATTTACAACATCACTGGTTCAACTCGTTGTATAACATGGTATAACATTCTGTAACCATCAGTTTGGGTCTGCCTTTCGAGGACGCTGGTAGTGGCTCTAAATGGAGGAACTGCTTATTGGATTGGCTTTTATTTTTTGTTTGAAAAAACAAAAGAAAAGGCGCTCTTACTGGATACGTCGAAGTCTGAAAGCGAGAGAACAGAGAACATTTTACTATATGAAGTTGTATAACATCACTAACAATTTATAACTTTTGTTACAATTTGTTAAAAGAAGTTTGACAACAAATATTATGCAACATTCTCTAACGTTATATAACTGCTGTGTGGGTGCACCTTAAGAAAGCATCCCTAATCATAATTTTACACTATGCTGTTAACCGAAATTGGTCCAGCTATCTAATTGGATGCAACATAGATGCTTTGTTTTTCACAACCTCACAGGAAAATAGCTAAACACAAAGTGACCACACAGGCAGAGTTCTGTAGGCAGTCTCTACTTGCTTAAACAACTGCAGCTGTATAGTCGTTCTCGTATTTGCTTTATCATTTTTGACAACAGTTCCCAAGCACCAGAGTAGCCCGCGAAATTCAAATATTCTTACGTTTTTTGCAATTTGCAGGTCAGTCAGGTTATAGGTTAATTTAAATATGATGCGCGACTATAACAAATATGTATTTACAGTATTATATCATAATGCTCTCTGCCTCACTCTTTGGGAATTACAGGAATGATATTCTGTGTTATTATTATTAAAATCATCAATACACCTTTTTAATTTTTAATTATCCTATTGACGGACGGCACGGTTGGCGCAGTGGTTAAGCGATTGACTGCTGCGCTGCGTGTCGGGGGTTCGATTCCCGCACGGAACAAATATTTGTATGACCTACATGTATTTGTTTCGAGTCTGGGTGTTTTTCTATCTATAATATGTATGTATTTACAAAAAAAAATGTATATAAGTAGTTTATCAGCCATCTTGTTACCATAACACAAGCATTAGGTTGCTTAGCTTGGGACTAGATGGCGCTGTGTGAAAATGTCCAGGGATATTTGTTTATTTATTTATTGAAAATGTATACTTGTTTGTCACGAATCATATTTGGATCAAAATGCAACCTGACACTGGCCTGTAAAAAAAAAAACTTAATTTCACGGGCTACCTTGTCGCATCTTATATTTAAACTTAACCAAGTTCTAAACTTACCTTTAACCTTACAGGTGAGTATAGACTAGAGCATTTACTTGTAACAGAACATAGAACATTTGACGTTTTTAAATTTTATCGAACCGCACTTCGAACACGACCCTCGATGTTTTGTTACGACCTGATTTTAAAAACCAACGAGAGTATTAGTGTAACACGTTATCGAGCAAAGCCACAAGCGGTAGCTGTAGCTCACATGTTTTTCAAACTTGCGTTCATTGTTGAAATGTCGCAACAATGAACGCAAGTTTGAAAAAAATGTTACAGGTGAGTCGGAGTGAGCACATCAAACGCAGCGTCGAGCATTCGCAGAAACGTTACATTACATGGAAATGCTTTTGGAAACTGAGCTTTTGCCTGCATTACATGGAAATGCTCGAGAAAATGCTCTAGTGTATACTAATTTTTTCATGTTAAAGCAATTATAAGTTTGCCTATACTACACACATAAGTATTGCTTCATCTTTCTGTTACACATTGTAAACTCAAAATTATTAATTATTCGCACTATAATGTGAATAATCATAGTCTTAACATAAGTAGTCAATAACAAATATTAAGAATCAGACTAAAACAGACTAACTACGTATTTTCAATTAAACAAATACTAAATTTGTTCACTACTATCTGCGTCACGTTTCTCAGTCTCCGCTTTTTTCATCTTCTTCGCTTTTATGTCTGCCATGGTCTGTTCAATTGACCTCTGATCCTTTTTATTCTCACTAGGAACCTCTCCATAATTCTTGTTGACATTTGTCTTCTTAGCTGCATCACCACCAGCCTCCTCACCAATCAGATGAGCATACTTTTGCTTATAGAAAGTACCACTTAATTCCTCTTTACCACGCTTACGTTTTCTATTCTTTTCTTCTTCTATATCTAAAGCTGCTTGTTTCCGCTTTTCAAAATGCGCCAGAGCCATCTCAGCGGCTTTATTTTCATTCCATACTCCACCTGCTCTGCGTACTGTCAGTTCGTCTTCCGAGGGGCCGTTGTCTTTGAGGTATACAACTGAGTACCGATCTACACCCTCTTGTCCGAACGAGAATACTTGTAAGCCAGCAATCTCAGATACGTCCCGGATAATAGATCTGTACATTTGTTCCATAGGTTCAAACTGAATGTGTGGTTTTGTGCCATCTTTGATAAAGTTGCTTATTTTCTCTTCGACTCGCTTTCGGAATCTGTTTATCATGTTTCGTTCCTCCTTCTGCCTGTTCTCCATAGCCTCTTTTTGTTTTCGCATGGCATTTTTCTGTGCTTCGCTAGCCGTTGGTGGCGTTTGCATGGAATTAAGGATTGAGTCTAGTAGATCCATATTTAAATTTGGTTTTCAGACAAGAATGATGTGTATGAAATTATTTCAGGTATGCGCCTCTGCCAGTCTTTCGGGTACCGAAAATTGTCTCCTAAGCGCTCTGTATTTAACTCTTTGAACGATAGTATGTTTAATGACGTATCTACTTGGGCGCACACTTGGCTTCCAAAAGTTATTGTATCGTCTGCAAACTCCAGCAGCTGTGCTAGTGATGGCTGCAGTGGAGTGCCCTTTACAAGTCCAGAGTTCTCTTCAAAGTTAGTTTCTCTGCAGCTGTCTCTGAGTGTTTTGTTTTTGTAGCACAGTTTTTCGAATGAATCTTCCAAAGTGCACCTGGAATTGACAGATTAAACAATTATTATTTACACTTGCTTCATTCTAATTGATCCATGTAAGTTTAGAAAAAATTAGTTACATAAAGTAGAAATCTATATTTCTGGTTGAACACCATGTTTAATTATTTATATAGAGGCTTACCAACTAAACACATACACAGTTGTAATGTAGATCTTGCATGTATCTAAACTATAGGAAAGCACTGCAATCTCAATTAACATAGAAATCAATCGTAAATCATATTTATTTGCCATTGATTTTACAACAATTACTTAGATGTTAAAGTAGGTACATGCTCAAATGCTTAACTGAAACAGTTTATTCAAAAGAGTACCATTAAAATTTTACAACAAATTAAAATCTCCAATGATGCAATTAAAAATATCTTAATTAAAGGTAAACAGTAAGTAGCTACCATTGCCAAAGTCATGGCATGTGCAATGCCACAGTTCACATATCTATAAAACAATCCTTCAAAAGAAGTCATAGAAGACATATCAATTAAATAAGACGCAAATCAATGACAACTACTTAGCACTTACAGTTTACTTCGTATTTCTTGTGCGTCCTCAGAAATTAGGTTATGTATTGAAGCACACAACTTGCTTTGTAATCCTTCGAATTGCTCCAACGGCGTCCCCGTCACGACCGCCCTACAACGACCAATACCATTACACACAGTCGTAAAATACAAACAATAAACATTTCTGTAATTTCACTCACTCCTTTATGTTCTTACAACGCTTTATCAGTGTATTTATAGACGCAGCACACTTTTGGCAATCATTCAAATTTGTTTTCGCTGTTGTGTGAAATTCGTCGAAAGAGGAAAAGTAGTCAATCAATTGTTTTTGAATTTTCGCTTCCATTATATAAGAGGAAATCCATATCAATATTTTATTTTCCACAATAATCACAAGATGTTTGCGTTTGTACGGCAAAGGAGAATATGAATGTGAGAGTGACAACTTGACAAGTTGTTGACAAATGACAACAAATGCGTTTACGCGGTAAGATAATAAGAGAATGTAAATTATTTATAAGATCTGCGTCCGTTGACCTGTGACCTTTGAAAGGGATGTGTGTGTAAATGGGGTGGTTTTTAAAAAATTGTAGTTGATCAGTGAATTTTGTTAAGCTTGCTCGAAATTGTCAATTTTGATGTTTGAAACAAAATATCTGTAGCTATCTTTATAAAAGTCTACAGCTTCATAAACTAGATAACAAACCGTAAATTTCAGAAAACCGGTATTGTACCAAAATTGTATTTCTTTTCATTAGCTAATTTATTATATTTGTTCTATCTAGAACAATAATTTCTCAAACATTGTGTTCTCTTTAAAGTCATGATTTAACTCGGTCCCTTTCAGTTTCACTCGACGAGTGGTCGATTGCATCTGTCAAAACCTAAACCAATAGCAGGCCTTCGTGTGTGACCTCGAAATACAGCAGTCAAGATTTTGATGCGAGGAGGAACGCGTGTCTAGAGTCGTCGCGTTTTATTAAATGAAAACACGTCGGAAATCTTTTAAAATATAAAGTGCTTGCTTATTTTTCACTAATGAAGTGTGGTGTAAAATGAGTGTAAAAGGTGTGATCTAATTTGAGCTTAACTCAAGAATATTGTGTTTTTGCTTTCGTGAAAATGAATGGCAAACTGCATAGTGAAACCGGCGCTTTCTCATCTGACGACATGCGCGCCGAAATATTGAACCCTTTCGTCCACAAATTGGAGCTAGATAACACATATGACAAAATAAAGGTACGGAGACGAAACAAGAATGTTTTAAATTGCATAACACACTAAAGTGAAAGTATTTTTTAGTTATAAGTTGTAAATGTTTAAAGATTGTATTAGTGAAACATTCTGCGCATGTCTAAATCCAATACTGACATAGGATTATGAAGGTGTTTTGTTGCAAAATATGCTAAGAAAAACAACATATAATGGTTGCAAAAAATATGATCATCTTATTACTCTATCTTATTAGAGACATCCACGCAATGCATTGTGACTTTATTGTTTTTAATTTATTCAAAAATATTCTAACATTGAATGAGGAACAATTAAATTAGACGCGATTGCCAAATATGTGCTCTGGAAAACATTTGTCTACAGAACCTTGTGCCTTGTTTATTGACACTGAATTGAATACAAATTATACAAAATACAAATAAATCGTCCTTCCTACTGATGTGTTCTTTTATTTTTAATAATTGTATTACAATTAGAGTTTTTTGACGAATTGTGGCTAACTCAAAGGATTATATTGACGTTGGATTAAAATGATATTATTTAATCCAGTTTCAAATGATATTTTAATTACCAAGGTACTTTAATTCTGTAGCTGTACACGGAGCGAAGTGCGAGTCAGGCTGCCTACTAGGAGTTCCGTAGCATTTGCACCATTACATAAAAAGTAGGAGCAAAAAAGATGAAAATAACTTTGTTTTACGATGAATGGGCCCCGGTCTTTGGCTTGACTTCGTGAGTTTAGTTAGGGATATTTTGGCAAGGTAGACAAAAACCGTTAAGAAGTTGGTAGGTATCTATGTACAACCCTATTAAGGACATACCTACAGAATATAATAGCGAATGATAAATAGGTAATATTTAATCAAACACGACTAATTTAACTGACTGTGTGACTGAGTGAGCTTGGCAAGATTTTCAGACTTACGGTCCAATTCAAAAGTAAAACTTCATTTAATATTTATTATCTTCTAATTAATGAATGCCATACTAACAATAATTCTAAAAAAAAATACACTCGAATAGTTACCTATTCGAAAACTGCTTTCTAGCAAGACCAGTTGAGTAATCATAAAACGCGTAATAAAGAAAGTGCAGCGGTTAGATTATGATTTTGATAAAATAACGGTTCTTTTATGATTACGGGTCTACTCGATATACCTAGGTGCCATCAACTCGTAAAGTTCCGTCTCTTGAGTGGTTTCAGCCACTGAAAAAGATCACCATTTATATTAATTACTGGAAATGTTGTAATATTTGTAACTGGAACACAAAGAACATGAGATTTTAATCATGGTTTCTGTTGCAGTTAGCCGTTACTCATAAATACTTTTAAGTGAGGGAAAGTCAGCATTTTACATGATTCGCTGCACTGTGGTACCATTTTCCGCAGAAAGACAGCTAGGCATCATACTATAAAGGCTTCCGCAGACAGGCGCGAGTCGAGTCGAGTAAAATCATTTCTATGAAAATTTTATAGAAATTGGCGTGTCTGTGGTAGCCTTAACATTGGTCACGCAATCGGCCAATGAAAGTGACACAAATTTCTTCTGATTTCCGTAGCTCATTGAACTTCCTTACGTAATACTACACATAAACAAATGATTATGAAAATGAAAGAGTGCCAGCAATGAGTTGCAATAACACATACATATAAATAAAGAGGCAACGTTTAGAGAAAGTAGCTTGATGATATAATTATTTTTGTTGTGTAACTTAAGCTTGGTATGCATCTACCTGTCTGCTTCGTTATTTATTTATTCATTATAATAACAGTAAGCGTAACATTGGTTTTAAATGAAAGCCCTCATAATTTCGGCTGAAACGTGTGAGTCGTAAAGTCTTGATAAGAAGTAAATTAGGTAGGTACCTACCCCGGTATAATTTTCTGCATCAGCAGTGTAAAATAAGATAGCTCTGAGTCATACGAGTGAGAGTGAATTATTTATCAAACCCGTGTACAGACTCATTTGGCATTGGCATGCAACGAAAATCAAACACGTGTTTAAAATACGCATTGCAAACAACAATATTCATAGCACAAAGAGTTTATTGTCGGTCGACAAAATGTAACAACTCTAACATATGTACCTATCTAGTTTATTTTAGAAAATAGCTAAATGACATAACTCTATAATTTAGTTAATGTTTGATGAATTGCTTGAACCAATGATGATTGGATATCAGGAAAAGTGCAAAATTAGAGAGACTGCACCATAATTGCGCAACACACTTTTAATCACAATATTGAAGGAAATTACTAATCCATTGCTTTATGCTTAAAAAAATCGTCTAGTCAACTACGTAAAAAAACTCAATGCATGTAACGAAGCGGTCAAAAAAAAAAAATTAAAAGAAAAAATAAGACTAAAAACAAGCCTTTATTACTTAATACAAAGGACTAAAAAGTTAAAAATAATTTAAACCTGATAAAAAATAAATAAAAGCGTGTTACATTGTGTTCTAAATGTTCTTTAATGTTACATCAAAATGTAACACGCTTTTATTTATTTCTTATCAGGATTAAATTATTTTTATCTTTTTAGTCCTTTTTATTAATAAGTAATAAAAGGTTTTTATTAAAAAGTATTTGTTTTCTTTTAATTTATTTTAACTTTTAGTATTTTGATGCGAGATTAACTACGGCGTAGTTCATAGCGCGTAGCAGTGTTTCCCGTTATATGCATTTACTGCACTTAAGCTACCTGTGCATCTTTAGTCCCTGGTTACCATCTAGCACCAAAGTACTCGTCAAGCCGAATCAAAGGAGTCCAAACTCGATGGGGTTATGTCGATTAATTACTGAGTTCCTATGGCCATCTTCCAGCTCCATCATCAGGTCCTGGTTACCATCTAGCACCAAAGTACTCGTCAAAACGAATCATACGAGCCCAAACTCGATGGGGTTATGTCGATTAATTACTGAGTTCTATATGGCCATCTTCCATCTCCATCATCAGGCCCTGGTTACCATCTAGCACCAAAGTTCTCGTCAAGACGAATCATACGAGCCCAAACACGATGGGGTTGTGTCGTTTAATTACCGAGTTCACTTCCTATGACCATCTTCCAGCTCCATCGTCAGACCCTGGTTACTATCTAGCACCAAAGTTCTCGTCAAGACGGATCAAACGAGTCCAAGCTCGATGGGGTTGCGTCGTTTAACTACCGAGTTCCTATGGCCACCTTCCGGTTCCATCATCAGATCAGGTCCATGTCATAATAATTTTGCATTGTCATCCGATTTACACATGCATGCAAAATTTTATCATAATCAGTTGAAGATATCTACTTCAAAATTGAGTTGCAAGAGTCCACCCGATCATACTTATTATACATACATCGCAAGTTAAATAAAAGCTGGTAATGAAAGGAATTGTTATTGTAAGAGTATTACGCTTATTATCCCGCTGGTCAAACTGTTACTAATTTAAATATAATTTACATTTCGATGACCCTTTAGTAAATAAAATGATGGGAAGACTGCATAGGAAAACACACACACATAGACTCATACTTTCTTTCCATGGGGGAAGAAAGCAGAAACTACACAAAGCCACCTGCTGCGGTGAAAACTGCGGTGGAAGACTGCTTTATTATTAATAATCATTGAATATTTGATAAATTTTAAGAGTATTATTTTATTCTTATTCATTATGCAACTAATAGAGAAAAAACAGGTACGGTGGATAATTTACACATAATCCGAAGACCCAACGAGAAAATGTAAAATTAATGCATGATAACATAACATCACGCCTGTAATCCCCGAAGGTTTAGGCAGGTACACACGGCTACACATCAAGCTATGCAAAACCAGTATTAGCTGACCGTTCATTGTGAGAAAATATCATACAAAGTGAGGCCAAGACAAACTGGTGTTGTATAGCTTGACGTGTAGCCGTGTGTACGTACGAATAGGTAAGTACCTAATCGTTCATCCACATTGCGCTAGTAATGTTTAAGTCCTATTTAATAGAAGGTATCCCTATTGCCATCAACCGGGCACAAATCCAGACTCCAGGCTGCTGCTTAGAAATTCCAGATGGAAAAACCCCATAACACTTTATCCGACCTGGGAACTGAACCCTAGTCGTGTTGGTCAGCAGTAGCGCTTGCGACCACTAGACCAACGAAGCAGTCAGTAATGCATTCTATTAAACATTTAAGGCTTGCTCTATTTATTAAATAATAAGATTGACATGTTCGCAACGGCGACAAAGTCAATAAGAAATAAAAACAAAATGTACCTTGAGTGCGGAAAACAGATTCGCACTTGGCCAGTTTTTTCAAACAAATTGTACTCCTCATGAAGAAATTAATTTTGAACACAACGTCCAAAGTAATACGCCGAACAGATGATAATCTTCTATTCCGACAATTATTTTCGCTTTAACCCCAATCGTCACGAAGTTAATATTTCATTTGGTGGATGCTCCAAGGTAGCCCGCGAAATTCAAATTTTCTTACGTTTTTTGCAATTTGCTGGTCAGTGGTCAGTACTAAGTTGTACGTTGATTAAAATATGATTCGCGACCGTAACAAATATATATTTAGAGAATTTTATGATTTTATGAATTGAGCATCCTCCTTAATACGAAATTACAACAGTTATAAAAATAAGATTATTATTTAAACAATGAATGTGAAATTTATTACATTAATAATAAATCAAATCATGCCATTTGTACAGACGCCAGCAGGTCAAGCTACCCGAAGCTGTAAAATTTTCCCAATCAACCTTGAACCTTAATGCATTAGCGATAAAGTTGGAAAATCTATTAAAGAAATTTGACAGATTGCAGTAGCTTGATGTGCTGGCGTCTGTACTTATGATAGAAGTTCTGACCTATTTTGTTTGCACCTTTATGTAATTCAACACCACTCAATTTTAGTATCTTTTGTTGCAGACGGCAATATTCACCGTAATATTACTGCCTTTCCGGGTCATCGTCATCTGTTACCTCATAGTGACAGCTTGGTTTCTCGCATGCATTGGCCTCTATGGCCTCAGCGAAGAAGACCTCAGGAGACAGCCTATGACAGGATGGAGAAGGTAATTTAATTTCGCTATTTTTTTGACAAAAATATGCCAATCACAAAGTCTTGAAATGCCAATTATCCTAGTGATTTAGCTTTTTCTAATTGAGAAAACGAACAAAATGTTCAGTCAGTTTTAGGTCATAATAAGACAAGAACTTATAAAAAAGTTTTTAAGTTTAAACTTGAGGTATTTTAAGTTAGAAAGTCTGCTTGCTTTTTACTTGACATAGGAGTTTACCACGCCTAAATACTTATTTTAACTGAAAAGTCTGCTTGCTTCTTACTTGACATAGGAGTTAACCACGCCTATACTTATTTTAACTGAAATTCCTAAAAAAATGTTGAGCCTTTTCCTTAGCGTATTTAACCTAGTTAGTACAAGGTCAGTCTCTTTTGATTGATAAAAAATACTTTTGAGACTTGTTATCTACTTCCTCTTGCTATTAATATACCTATAACTATGCCTACAGTCCGTTTCTGCGGAAAGTGTCAAATTAGAATATTATTTATTATATTTTGCATTTTTTACACCATGTATTAATGTCTAATTTACAAGATTCCTTTCTACCGTTAACTACTTGTCTGAAGCTCAACAGAGCGTGCCTTATGTAGGTCAGCTGCATAAGTGTTTGGGAATGGTAGAACACTCGGTCTCACAGATCGCGAAGCTAACTATGCAGAAATAAAATGGTACAAGGTGATTTTTTTTAAACAATAGTTGGCGTCATGATGAAAGTTTCGTGTTATTTGGCCGGCTCGATTTTCACGGTTTCCATTTATTTGGCAATCGTCAAATTCAATGTCAAACAGAACTGAACTGAACTGATAAAGCTTCATCGGCAAAACGACGCTATCAAAATGTTCAAAGAGACATTAGTAAACACTGGATAAATATATACTTATCTATGCAATTTACTTTCTATGGTATGTATGTATGTCAGATACGGTGCTCGGACTCAATGTGAAATGATAGCTTTATGATATTTCTTGCTAGTCGTGACCTTGATGACGTTTTCAACACTTCCAACAGTCCTAAAGATAGTGAGAGACTGATTGGAAAAATAGTTTGAAACAAATAACGTATTGATACTAGAAAACGCAAACATAAATAGTATATGATAGCATCGCGTACGTTGCGGATGCATTTTTACGTGTAACGTTATGTAAACCGGTAATTTCGGTAAAACCGGTTATTGATAATCACCTCCCACATCTCTACTTGGTAAATAATTTTGAATTGAGAACCCATAAAGTACCTACCTATTTAAAATGTGGATTTTTGAAGTAAAAGAGCGGACCCACAGACTAAAATTAAAAATGAATTTTAAAATAGGTGTGTTTTGTGGGAAATACTTAATACGCGATATAGTTTTTGTAGGAACTTACATAGATTATTAGCCAATTTATATTGTAGTGTCTATTAAGTGTTGTCAATTAATTACATAGATCATTAGCCTATTCATTTCGCTTTTGCCCCAAAACCCCAATGTTTTAGGTTCAAGGCTAAGGTTATTTGTAAATTACCTACTTACTTACTTTCATAACAAAGCATTTAGGGAAGTAGGTACCTACGGTACAAGGTTGTAACAAGAATGAATAAGTAGGTACGTAAAATTGGAAAGCGTTTTTATTTCGTGAAATATCGATTTACGTCTTTGAAAAAAGATCATAATTATACTATTTTCGTAACACCATAATATAGCTATCAATAGGTACCTACTATAAGAGAAAATCGTTTTTGAATTTTACGTAGGTACTTAAATGACATGTGAGTTTTCACATAGGTAGGTAGGTACCAACCTTTTTTTTGTTTTTCCGGAGGCACCTTAAAAAGCGCCCGGGCGCCCGAGCTTTGGGGATTAGACTGGGATTTTTACCTCACTAAATCCACCCAATGCACATGGAAGCGGGCGCCGTTACCGCTCAAAAGGCTGATCCGAAACCCTTCCAAGCAACGCCTGTCCCATCGCATCAATATCCCTGGGGAAGTATCACATACCTATGCTGATGCTCTCTTGTTTGTATTTGAAAACAGAACAACCAATAAAGTGACAAAGTACCGAATCATGGCCGCTCGCTAGAAAGCGCGGGAAAGTAAATAAAGTAGTTATTATAGGTTAGTTCTTGAGGCAGAGCCATCTTGACGGTTGACCTCCTTTGTGTAGACAGTTTGGGTTTGTTTTTTACTGGTTTTTAATTAACGCGAAATGGTTTTTTTAACTGACTGGTTATAATAATAAGAAATAACAAGTAGGTACCTACCTTTTATAATTCTTTAATTTAATATTTCGTTTAAGTCGACAATAAATGAAAACGCTGGCAATAATAATAATAAATAAAATAAAATAAATAAATCCTTACATTGAAATTATTTAGAGTAGACGTAGATAATTAGTAAAAGTGTTTCTTTTTTAAATAAACTAAATACATGGTCAGACTATGGGTACCTATTGCCCATTTGCCTGATTAGCTATAGTGACTAAATTACGATATTTTTGATTGAATTTATTTTTGCAGGCTGGGAACGTCACTAAATATAAGTACTAAGTTTAATTTATTGTCGTAATGCCGTCTGCACCTTGTATATAATTTATATGCTTATTACATAACAATTATATTTTTAAATATTTGAATTAAAAATTACAGCACCTTAATCGCGTAGGAAAACACTATCAATGACAATCTGAATAATTTTGAAGGATATTGCTAATCCATTGCTTCATATGTTCGAAAAATTCGTCTGCTCAACAACGTAAATAACGCAATGAACGATGTTGAACTGTCAAAATGGAAGCTCTTCCTACTGTTAGTGTGTTACGCAATTAGGTACCCCGCAGGTTTTAAAATCTAACAAATTCTAGATATGTTTGTACCTAGTCAACGTTCTAGATGTGTATGTCTTAGAACAATACCTTATTCAATACATAACCTTATGATAATTAAAACAATATAATCAATGTTTATTATATGGCTCTCAAGGCCTTAAATAAGTGTTGAATAATAATTGTCAATAGGATCAATGGGATGACGTCACAGGTAGGTAGGTACAGTCAACATCACAAAAAAAAATCAAAAGCATCAGCAGGGTATTTGCACTAGGGCACGCCACGATAGCGGCGGTAAGACCCCTCTTTGAGGAGTGGCGTCACGGCGTTCTCACCTACCGCCCGACGCAGGTCCTCTCCGGACACGGATGTTTCGGGAGGTTCCTGCACATCATCAGGCGGGAGGAGACGCCCGGGTGTCATCACTGCCAGGATCACCCAGAGGACACGGTGGAGCATACGGTGGAGGTCTGCCCTGCCTGCGCGGGAGACGCTCCGGGCGTCGGGAGCCGCGTGACGACTCCTGGCCACCGTAGGCGCGGGCCTGCGGGCGGAGAGTAATGTGTAACTCACCGTCCGATCAGGACCAGGCCCGTGCCGGACGGCGCGTATGTGTTCCACGTACGCCTCAAAGAGATGTCAGCAAGATTAACGGGGCCCGATAGGGCCGAAGCCTGCCAGGGTAGCGGGATCGTCCGAAAGGGTTACCGCTGCCCTGGAACATAAAGGGCTAAGGAAGGAACACGGGTGGGTTTTAGTCAGTAAGAGTCTGACACTCCCTTTTGCTCCACCCAGAGCGGGTCATTTGATGATTTCACAACCTCAAAAAAAAAAAAAATAGGGTAGTTTCACTAGTTGCGTAATACTGTAATACACTAACAGTAAGAATGGCTTTAATTTTGACAGTTCAACCAAATTCATTGCGTTATTTACGTTGGTGGGCAGACAAATTTTTCGAACATACGAGGCAATGGATTATCAATTTCCTTCTAAATTATTCAGATTGTGGTTGATATTACAAATGAAATTCCAATGAAGTTTCAAAATCTTATTTTGTCTTAAAAAAATCAATGCCAAACATTTTTTTTTTAGTTCTAATTTTCCACTGCTTGGCAAAGGCCTTCCCTTTTGACTGTCAAACCTCCTCCTCGTCTTGTGCGCTCTCTGGCCATGTTGACGCTGCCAACGTTATCAGATCGTCACAGAACTTTCGCCGTGGCAAGTGTGAAAAATCGTCACTCACTTCGGCGGCGATATCCTCCCTCATGCGTTCAGTGAGTGACGATTTTTTTATAAGTGGCATCTCGTAGGGCAATCTAGAAGGTTGTCGGCGGTCCACTGACAACCAGACTTGCCTGTGGACTGTCTCAATAAATTATGGCCTCCAGCCAGAGCTAAAAAAAACTCAACGACTACACGCTAAGGGCACCCCTTGTGACGGACCTCGGGTTAGGGCGTCGCTGGGAGAGGGTACCTACCAAGAGTGACGATCTTTGCCCATCTCTATTTATATATTTGCCAACCATTGATAAGACGAATACTTCTTTCGTAATAAACACAATCGAAAGTATTAGAGCACGCTATTTAAAAATGTTTTCATCTCGATATAGTGAGCAAGCGGCAGTAAAAGTTCTTATGGGAAGTTTTTGTCTAGTCATTGCTTGAACAGTTCAATGCCGCTTGGACCAGCACCCTAATTGCGTAACACACAATCAATCGGAATCAGAATCATTTTGAAGCAAATAGCTAATCCATTGCTTCATAAGTTCGAAAAATTTGTCTGCTCAACACGTAAATAACGCAATGAATGTTGTTGAACTGTCAAAATGAAACCGATTACGATTGATCGTGTGTTACGCAATTAGGTTGCTGTCTTGCCATTCAGCGGGGTAATGACGTCATACACTAACAGTAGCAATGGCTGTATTTTTGACAGTTCAAAAACATTCATTGCGCTATTTACGTTTTTGAGTAGACAAAATATTCGAACTTATATAGCAATGGATTAGCAATATCCTTCAAAATTATTCAGGTTGTTATTGATAGTGTGTTACGCAGTTAGGGTGCAAGTTGTAATACATACATACATAAAAACACGCCTTTTTCCATGGCTGAAACTACAGGACGCCATCTACATAATTATTACGATCCTTACATACTGTTTTTCCTTCGTATACGTTTCATACATCTGCGGGATAAATGTGTAACACACATGTAATACAATCGATCGCAATGCCTTTCATTTTGACAGTTCAGCCACGTTCATTGCGTTATTTACATTGTTGAGCAGACGAATTTTTCAAACCTATGAAGCAATGGATGCTAAATGAAATCCATTGTGACGATTCCCATTTTATGTGTTACGTTATCGTCCGTCGTTCGTGTGATACAATTACCCGACTGGTCATACACGCATGTCGGTTGAGGGTCGGTACTAAGCATTTGACCTTTCTCAAGAACATCCAATAAAGTCACTATACGTCCTTATAAGGTCTTTCGTCACGTATCCAGATTCTGTCTTGTATTTTGTAATAATTCTTTGAATACCTCTAGAACATCATTGTAGGATACAAAACAATCATATTGTACGTTCTTAAGGCGACTGCGCTAAGGTAACCCGCGAAATTCAAATTGATCACGTTTTTTGCAATATGCAGTCAGGTCAGTGTCAGATTATACGTTGAACATAATTATAATTATTAAAATCATCAATACAGCCCTCTAAGTTCATATTCAATATGCATATTTTCATGCAATTAATAACTTTGTGTAGTGTTTGGGTCACCAAGATACAGGCTGTGCCTAGTTTGGGCCCGCTGTTAAATCAGTCTAAGTTTTCTGTTGGTTAGAACTGCATGCTAATACTTGTATGTTTGTGAACATACAAGTATTAGCATGTATGTGTAAGTTTTAATAAATGAATTTGAAATTGTTATAATAATAATGATTGATGAAATAGTCATTAAAAAACAAAAACAATTCAATAAATTCAAATAAATTTGTACATATTTAAATAAAATAATAATATATTAGTAATATATTTAAATATATATTTTTAATTTTATATTCAATAAATAAATAATTCTGTATAGCGGCGCTACCCTGGTGTTTCCCCCTTAATATAAGTACCGAAGCAGACATCTTTCATCATCTGTCACCTTGGTTCATGGCGGCCAACTGTCCGAAGTGAACGTCAGAAAATTTCATTGTTTTGAAAATACTGCAATAGTTAATAAGAACAAATTGTACGAGTCACGATATATTACATATTTGTGCAACGAATGTTGTTTTGTCGAAATAAAATATCTTACGAGCTAATTATAGGGTTTGCAATAGTTGGATGGAGACATCATTAATAATGAATTATTTTAAGTATACAGGATCAAATTAAATTAGGTAGCGAAACTCCTCAAATGTGATGGGTATCGATATCTAAGCATAATAAAATAAAAACAAAAAAGGTTTGATGTTTTTTTAGGGGTCGACGACCGCTGGTAGTGTTCTTACTTCAAGTATGAATTGAGAAAATATGTTTAGATATCGATACCAATCACATCTGTCAGGTTTACACAAAAAAAAAACAGATATTTCAATTAAATAGCAATATCCTTCAGAATTATTCAGATTGAGATTGATAGTGGCGCCGATTCCCTTGTTCACAATCTAAACTAAATTTAAGTTCTGTGCATCTTTTTCTTTCTATTTCATTAAGAAGAGGAC
The DNA here is from genome assembly GCA_945859715.1 of Apamea sordens. Taxonomy (NCBI): domain Eukaryota; kingdom Metazoa; phylum Arthropoda; class Insecta; order Lepidoptera; family Noctuidae; genus Apamea; species Apamea sordens. The sequence continues at coordinate 18,253,485 of OX244001.1, forward strand.
AGAAGATAAATATTAGTTTAGTCCTGTCAAATTAGTCAGCGCCTGACGTAAATTGATGTATTTTTAGTAGCCAATTTTTTTTATCACCTGTGAACTGTCTATGGATTATCTTAATTTGACAGCACTAAACTAATATTTATTTTCTGTGCTTTTCTTAATGAAATAGGAAGAAAAATTTATGCACAGAACTTAAATTTAGTTAGTTTGAAACAAGGGACTCGGCGCTATGTGTTACGCAATTGGGGAGCTGGTTTCCATTTAACAGACAATTTTCTCGTCTTTATAAGTTGCAGGAAGACGTTAGATAAGGGACATTTGATCTCCAAGTAGCAAGTACGTAGGAGGTAGGCACAGTCACGAGCACTAATATGTCAACACTTGGAATTTTTCAATACGGATTTTTTCGTTAAATTACAAAAAAAACCCACTATGAACAAAATAAATATATACGATACATAGCATAAACTTATGGGTTCGAAAATACTATGTTCAGTCACGAGCAAAAGTATGTATACACTCGGCTTTATTCAAAAGCGATTTACTCCTTTATTTTTTTAATGAAATTTTATGTTGTTACGAACACAGCATTTTCGAACCCATAGGTTTATGTAATGTGTCGTATTTCAACAAAAATCGGAAAGAAAAGCGAAAAAATCGCAATTGAAAGTTGCCAAGTGTTGACATATTGGTGCTCGTGACTGTTCATATCAACATAAATAATTATAAATTAAAGGAGTATATAGAAAGAAAGAAGAAAAAGTATTTATTGCGACTCGTGCAGGAAGATCATAAAGTAAACCAAACTAGATCTAAAATTAAATCGCTTTAGAATAAAGCCAAGTGTATATAAATATACAATATGCTTGTGACTGTACCCACTGTTAAAATGGACTCTACGTACTGTACTGTGATTAAATACTTAGTGCAGTTAGTTTAGGCCGCTCTATACAGGGTCAAGTTAAATTAGCTAGCGAAACTCCCGATAGCTATAAACATTATAAATTAAAATACATTTTTTTTTGGGGTCAGCGAACGCTACCGCTGCTAGTTTTGTTATTTATGAGGTGCAACGTCTGTTTTCTTTTGTTTTATCGTGTTGAGATATCGATACCCACAACGTCTGTGAAGTTTACACATATTAGTATAACGGTTTTTTTTAAACTGATACTTCAAGTTGAAAAGTTGGGTTTAAAAATTGGGTCATCGAACGGCGTGTGCTGCGTTTGATGACACAATTAAAAAAAAAAAATCAAATTCATATGTTTTAAAATTTTATTACGTTTAGATATAAACACCCATCGCGTCTACGGAGTTTCGCTAGCTAATTTAATTTGACCTTGTATGCTGCTTTCAAACTTCACCAAACTATTGCCGTAACCTAATTGAATTATGTAACACGGAAGAAAACCTTACAGTTTGTTAATCACATAAGACCTTACAGCCTTTGATGAGGTCGCGAAATTGACATTGCCATAATGTTTTGATCGGTCGACCTTTATGTAATAAATTGGCATTTCCGTATCCGTTCTAAGTAAATGATGAGGATTTTGGCAATGACTAACGCGTAAAGAACGCTAATTTGGGCCTGGAAAGAAAAATCTTTCAGTCTAAAATCTAGATGAAACTCGAACTCTTTATTTTAGTTAGGTAAAGCATTCAAATTCATTTATTGGTGTGATTTTTGGTACATTTTACATGAGATCTTTAATGGAACGAATAAATAATTCGTTCCACAAAAATCTAACTCTTTCACATAATTAGTAATTATTATAAAAAGAATAATCAACATGTTAAAATAATATAATTACAACAAAATACAACATAACTTAATGAATGGAAATAAAGATGTCAAAATTAAATAAATATTAATGTCAAATAACTTACAATTTATCATTAAGGAATTCGTCAATAGTATAATAACGTTTCTCAAATAATAGATGTCTTAATTTGTTTTTAAATTGTATAATATTTAAGTCCTTAATTCCATTTGGTAATCTATTAAATATTTTTGGGGCCATGCAAAGTATGCTTTTGTGCATCAAGGCGGTCTTTTAAGGTCGAACCATAATTCATGTCTATATTCTTGTCTAATCATTTTATAGTGTTGTTCTGAATAGATGCATGTTCTTTTTAACAAATAAAGTGTCTCAAATTTGTACAGACGCCAGCACATCAAGCTACTACAATCTGTCAAATTTCTTTAATATAGATTTTCAACTTCATCGCTAAAGTATTAAGGTTCTAGGTTGATTGGGAAAATTTGACAGTTTCGGATAGCTTGACCTGCTGGCGTCTGTACAAGCAAGGTAAAGTCATTATTTTTAACAATACAAAATAAAGTTTGCAGCTATCAGTTATTTTTATTCCGGTAATAGCTCTAATCCATCTTTTTAGGGTTCCGTACTCTACTGTCCCTACTGTACCGTCGTCTACTGACCCTTGGAGTAGTGAAAAAATCAAACTTCTAAGCCAACGCCATCTAAAGATACAGCCGTTTATTGCGCAAATTTCCACAAACTTTTAGACACTCGCAAGGGAATCAAAACCTACGGGATACTTCTCGTGAACTCAGAATCTTGAAATTTGGTACGAAGCAACGTCTATAAAGCACAGATAAAGGAGAAATTGCGAAAATCGTAATTTTTTTATTACATACCTACAAATTTGTACGGAACCCTCGGTGCGACTCGCACTTGACCGGTTTTTTTTTGCGATTTGAACACCCTATTGCGTTAGTTATCCCAAAACATGACTCCGTAGCTCAGTATACAGAGTTGATATGACAGAGGGGCATTAAATTACACTACGTATACTATACGTGTTTAGTATTCATTCGATACGACATAAAAATAAAAAGCGCCAAAAATGAGAAAATATTTTTTTCAAACAAACTAAATGGCTTACAAATCAGAATAAAACGCACCCACCCTTTGTAAATAAATTTGACTGACCTTAGATACCTAGATAACGAAGTGGCAACGTCTTTATCGTTATAAGATGCATGACCTATGCTTAGACATAATCGTGTTCAAACGGAGCAAAAACTTAAAAAATCATTTGTGACTAAACTACTGCTCCTATTTAATTGATTTTTGGTACAGAGCTTGAAAATGGTACCTAGAATAGGCTGTTTAAAGGAAAGCCCCTCTGTCGTATCAACTTTGTAGAATCGACACATCCATAGTATGCAGTGACTGTCGCATCCTCAGGCAATTTTGAATTGTCTAACAGTTAGTCAGAAAGTTGAAGATAAAAGTACGTCTCTATCGAGATGAACCGGTTACGGATCTAGGTATCAACCTACTACTATGAATTAAGGGAAAGCCTGTTTCCGGCTAAACCAAAACCCTCAATTAATAAGCACTTAAAAATAGCTTTCATGTAGAAATGTTAGAATAAAAAAAAAAAAAATGTAGTTTTTATAGCTAATGCGTTCACGGCCAGACATCGTCTGTTTTCAAATGAAGATAAATGAATAGTCAACACTTTCTATCGCGACTTTCTCATACAAACTGATTGTGTTAACAAGTTATTTTCGTGTTTTTTTTTACGTTTTGTGGGTCAAAACCACAAATCAGCACCGTAATTGCGCAGCACACTGTCAAGCACAATATGAAACATTTTGAAGGATATTGCTAATCCATTGCCTCATATGTTTGAAAAATTTGTCTGCTCGAAATCGTAAATAACGCAATGAATGTTGTTGAACTGTCAAAATGAAAGTAATTCCTACTGTTAGTGTAGTGTTACGCAAGTACACCGCTGATGATGTTATGATTTCCGATTCATTTTCTACGGATCTCTTACTGGATTTGACAATATCAAATCCAGTAAGATATCACGACTCTAGCAGAATAATTTCTATGAAAATACGAACTTGTCCGTCTCTCTCACTCAACGCCGGTTGGCTCTTTGTCATTGGATTCGGTAGGGTGATCTAAAACAACGGTTCAAGGCTACCGCAGACAGGCGCGACGAATTCTATGAAGTTTTCGTAGAAATTATTCTGCTAGAGTCGTGTCACGCCTGTCTGTGGGAACCTTTGTTAAGATGAAAACAATAAGAACGGTTTTGCCTTTTTTCTGCTTATTTATTTATATTTATGGTGCACTATTACCTAATAATATTCTGTCTATTAACAACTTATTCCCTATTTACAATCCTGTTTCCAATTGATTTTATTTCCACATGAACAAATATCAACTTTATTTCAGTGTAAATTAATTTTATTTCAGAATGACTGAAAAAGCATTGAAAAAGTCATAAATTTTGTTGTAGTTGTAGCGCAAACTAAATTTTATGTGTGAGCATTACAGTTATTTTTCCAAAAACATTTGTTTACATTTTTTTAAACAATGTTGCGAACGCAGTCCTAAAAATGCATGTTTTTACCGGGGCATTAGGATTACTCTTTTTTACTAACAATTCCTTCATTTCCATCTCCTTAACGATAAGGTTTATTCCACAGCAAACTCCGCTTCTCAATCTTGTCACTAATCCGGTTGGTGGTGGTCGCTGCTGGGTTCCACCGTGTGACGGTGCGGGGGCGCCATCATGTGCCATCTAATCCTCGGGACGCGCCAGTGGTGGTTATCGCGCCACATTCGTCCTTCTTCGACGCCATTGCCATCGTCTGCCTCGGCGCACCTAGCGTGGTTGCGAAAGCGGATACTGCGCGGTTGCCGTTCATAGGACGTAGGTCTATAGTCGCATGGTGGTTTGTTTAAAACGCTGTTTTTCGCTTGTAGTGTGTAGCATGCTTGCTGCTAGCTTTTTTTGTTGTTCTATTATCTCTTGCCTATTTTTTTAAACGATTTACTTCACAGGTATGTAGGAAAATGTTTTTTTTCACCTTGTTTCGGCACAGTTGCACCATTCTTCTTGGTTTCAGCATAAGTTTTGCCCGTCGAAAATATTTAGAGCATGAATTAATATGCAGAATCATGAATATTAGCCTTCACAGTGCTATTGAGCAACGTCACAGTGAATTAGTGTACATTGTGTTTTTTCCTTAGCAAGTATTTAGAGAGCTTGTTTGAATCCTAATGAAGAGTTGCAGGCAATATTGCTTTATTGTAACTTATAAGGCTAGCCTTTTCTGTATCAACTTATACTAACTAGGTTTGGGACTACCTAAGTGAATATGAACACTAAAATATGTAAATGCGAAATAAGGAAGGACATACTTTTTGCCACGCGACAGTGTGACGCGATTCCACTAGAAAAACTTCCATGAAATTTTCATCGAAATTGTTTTCCTAAGTTGCATCGCGCTGTCTATGTCACGTCGCGCCTGTCTCTGGGGGCCTTAAATCGTGACGTGTCTCAAATAGTTTTTTGGTTTTTACAAATAATTAGCCGATTATACAGAATAATAATGAAAATAATAATTTTATAAATATATCCACTCACTCCACTTCACTCTCTTTCTTTTTATATCCACTTTGCCAAAACGCAATGACCCTCAATCCATACAATAAGGATTGAGGTCAAAACCTGTGCAAAATTTTTATACGTTCGCCGAGTTCTTGGGGACGTGCTTAACTATATTTTTTTACTAGCTATTAATGTTATATTTAGCATCTACTTGCATCGATTTATCGAGATACGGTACCCTTGTACGCACGACGATATATCAATCTGATACATTTTTCAGTTTAAGCTTACTTCTCATTGTACGAAAGCTTATACAATGCGAGATCAGCTAAAACTGGATATATAAAGCTTGATACATATTAAGTTGTCGTGTGTACGTGTGCGATTTTAGCTTTACCCACTTTTGAATCGTTTTAATTTTTTTTTGTACAACTTCTACAAATACACACAACCTACAATCTTGGTAGCATTCAGTATTCGATTCCCCTCAATTCTTACGTGCATCAGAGAAAAGGAATATGTCTGAAACGTGGTCAGTTCACACTCATAGCACATAGGACTTGAATTAAATTATTCTACTCTCATTAATGGAGAGTAGGGTTGCCAACTCTACTATATAATATCGTATCCTGTTATATAAGAGGCCTAAATACTATATGATATAAAAAAAGTTGATAACCCTATGAATTATGAATTGAACCCTAGTTGAATTATGAATTGTAGTTGATGTAGTAATATCTACCCAAACGAGTTATGTGGACAATTCAGTCACAAAAACTACAAACTATAGTTCAAAACAAACGTTTGAATGCTTGAAAATTTCATTAATTTCGACTGCAGTGTTCCGTGCAAGTACCTACATAATACTGCAGTAGATCATTCGAAAAATTGCTATAGAAAACGGTAATTTATGTTAACTAAGATTTTCTTTGGAGTGAAATCGGTTTCACTACTTTTTCTCATAAGATAATGTATGTTTATTTGCCAAAAACACTACCAACAACACTTCCAACTTATAAAAGGCTATAAAAGCACCATATTCAGAATAATGTTTGAATTGTAAGTCTGTACCTACTCTTCTTTATTTTATTTTTATATAACTTCATTTTAGTTCATAACCCAGCGAAACCGTCGCCTATCTTAATTTTTATGTTTTTACTCATAGGAGTGAATAATCTTAAACCGTAAAAACAGTGCTTTATATTTTCTAAAAGGCTACATTAAAGATTTACATTAAAAAAAAAACAAAATAAGACGCAAAGGAAGCATTTGCTTATACACTAGGTCGAGCCTGACTCCTGGAGTCCTTGGGTGGTATTACCATATCATGAAGTGCGCATTACATTAATTCTGATGGATTGTTACAGTCGAGAAGCACATGAAAAAGTGTTATTATTTTAAGTACCTAATTAAAACATTGAACATTATCTAGATTTGAAACAGTAAAATTAAAACTATTAAGCAGTAACACTTTGTAAAGTTTTAATTTAAAGGCTTGGTGATTTCCGAGACTGTTCTAAATGCACTTTTTTTCACATTAAATTAAAAGTAAGCGTTTACTTCTGGTTATAACATAAACGACTACTACCAATGTCAAAGTCAAATCGTTTATTTGAAATAGGCACATAAAAAGCACTTTTAAAATCAAAATCAAAAGTCATTTATTCAAATTAGGCTGAGAATCAGCACTTTTCGAACGTCAAGATTAAAAAAAAACAGTCCCCAAAAAACGCCCGCCCTTCACGACTTCCTAGTGCTATCGCTGGGAAGAAGTGGCGCAACAAACTCCCTAGCAGCACAGCTGTCTGTTCAGTTAGAAAATACTTGATTGTATACAATACTACATTGCAAGGCACAGAACATAAAATTAAATTATTTGCCATACCTATGTCAGCTAGCCACGCCAATATACCAACAAATATAATAAAAACTATACGCTAAATAATAATTAATTAAAATGTAAATAAAAACTTACTACCTAAATAAAAGCCTCCAGACATAAAGGGCGTGACAGCTTACATATATATTTATGCATTGCTGGGTTCTGTTCACATAGCTGTCACTTCAACTTCTTCATGACACAACAACTTCACTTCACGTCAAAATATATAAAAAATAGAATTGATTCTAGTTGCCCCTTCTAAAAGGTAGTTTCGTATGGAGAAGAATGGGCAAAAACTCCACCGTTACTCTTTTAAAATTGAAGACGGTGCACCTAGAATAAAATTACTATACCACAATAGGTAAATGAAATATACCTACGAGTACCTACCTTGTTTAATAATGATATAATATCCCTGGACATTTCACACAGCGCCATCTAGTCCCAAGCTAAGCAAGCTAATGCTCGTGTTATGGTAACAAGATGGCTGATAAACTACTTATACACATTTTTTTTTTTTTGTAAATACATACATATTATAGATAGAAAAACACCCAGACTCAGAACAAATACATGTAGGACTTACAAATATTTGTTCTGTGCGAGTATCGAACCCGCGACACGCAGCGCAGCAGTCCGATCGCTCAGCCACTGCGCTAACCGTGTTGTAGTGTGTTGTTGTTTATGTAGAACTTTCCGCTTTGTCGATCTATGAGGAGACATACCTATTGCGGCAGTGGGGGTATGAAAACCCCCAACGTGATTGTGACTATTATGTAAATGGTACGACGCACCCTGATCAGTGGGCGAGCTACCAACCTGCTGTCTGGTTTATCTTCTTACTGGCTGTTGAGTCCTTTGATATCGTGGTTGGAGAAGGTTGTAAATAAAATTCCAGGGTCCAGCACCCTAATTGCGTAACACACAAGCTATATCAATCTGAATCATTTTGAAGGATATTGCTAATCTATATCTTCATATGTTCGAAAAATGTGTCTGATCAACAAAGTAAATGACGCAATGAATGTTGTTGGACTGTCAAAATGAAACCGATTCCGATTGATAGTGTGTTACGCATTTACCCCGCAGTATAAAGTCTATTGACTGATAACCATGAATAATAAGCACAAAGACGCTTCGCGAAAAAAAAATCAGCTGTTCCCTACATTTATGTTCGCATAACTCGTCAAAATGTAGGGAACAGCTGTTTTTTTTTCACGATTTCAGGTTTGTTCCCATAGTTAAAGTTGTTCATAATGATGATTACAATGACCCCTTAAAAGGATGCCCACGAATTCAATTTCACCCTGTATACAGAACACAAGTTATTCGTAGCAATAACTTGTGTTCTTGCGCGGCGTGCGGAAGACTGGCCGTTAACTGGCTGTATGCGCTGGGAACAATGCATTTAGCATTGTTAGCACTATTTTCCTGGTATATGAACTTATACTGCGAAGAAGATAGAAGTGGAAAAATCTGATAAAATAGGCAAGAATTTTCTCAACGTCGATGTGACATCTCCTGCTTGTCCTAGAACCATAAAAATCGAAGCATTTAACACGCACTGGGCCGGCGTGGTGGACAAAACAAATAATAAATGGAAAACGAAACATATACACAGCATGATACAACAAATATATGAATAATAATTATATGAATATGTATGTTAGTATATTCTCGTAATTTTTGTTTAGTTTTTAAGTGAATTGTTTTTTTGATTCTATGTATTATTTTTATCTCCTTTGCTCTATCACACGCTGTCTACATCTCTGTATCTATTGTCCTATCTCAGGTATGCTGAAAGAGATTTCTTATGAAATAAGCATCACCTCTGTACCTATTTTTTCTGTTCTGTTTTTCAATGTCTGTTTATATACAGTGTGTACATAAATAACTCAAGGTGTGAGGCCTTGTGTGTTTGGCCAGAAGTAACTACAAAAGACAAAAGGGCAACATTTACCGAAGCCGTACTAAACTGAAAAATGGTCATCGTGAGGAAACCGGCACTTCCTCGACCCAAATAATTGAAGACATGTTACATCTACCAACCCGCACTGGGCCCACGTAGTAGATTGTAGCCCACTCCTTCTTGAAGAGATGAGGCCTGTGTCCCAGCAGTGGGAACATTATAGGCTGATGATGGATATATTTCAGTAATTAGCGATACAGCGTTGTCTTTGAGAGGTGTCAAAAGTACCTACTGCGGAAATCACAGACTTAAATTAGTAAGTAAGTACTGGCCCATCGGATACTTCCGTTATCTCGGCTGGTCTTAGACAAGATATAAATGTACGTAGCCTTGTTTACAAGATAGGTACTAATTTCACGCAAACTTGGATTCTAGACCGCTACAGAATTCTAAATGACAGCTATAAATAAGTAACAGCTTTTTATATTTAGTAAAAGCATAATATGAAAGTTAATTTCGGCTATTCTCCGAACCGGCTAGACCAATTAAGACGGGATAAGCACACTTTCACTGGCAGCTAGCTGATTTTATAAGGAGTAATGTAGGCTACTTTTATTTTAGAAAAAAAAAATTGTAAAGAGATACATTGTGGTTTAGCGACATCCACGTGAACGAAGTCGCGGGCACAGCTAGTAATTATAATAAAAACCTTTTTTTTATACTTTGCCTCCCCACACTAGGAGTTGCTCCTGTATCGTGGGTGCGTTTACAAACATTTAAACTCACATACACAAACACTAGGAGTTGCTCCTGTATCGTGGGTGCATTTACAAACATTTAAACTCACATACACAAACACTAGGAGTTGCTCCTGTATCGTGGGTGCGTTTACAAACATTTAAACTCACATACACAAACACTAGGAGTTGCTCCTGTATCGTGGGTGCGTTTACAAACATTTAAACTCACATACACAAACACTAGGAGTTGCTCCTGTATCGTGGGTGCGTTTACAAACATTTAAACTCACATACACAAACACTAGGAGTTGCTCCTGTATCGTGGGTGCGTTTACAAACATTTAAACTCACATACACAAACACTAGGAGTTGCTCCTGTATCGTGGGTGCGTTTACAAACATTTAAACTCACATACACAAACACTAGGAGTTGCTCCTGTATCGTGGGTGCGTTTACAAACATTTAAACTCACATACACAAACACTAGGAGTTGCTCCTGTATCGTGGGTGCGTTTATAAACATTTAAACTCACATACACAAACAGCCAGACCCAGACTTTATTCATCAAGAAGGCATTACAAAGTCAATTAGCATTAGCCTCCATACTAGGATTCCCTGTGTCGTGGAGAGTAGATTCCCTCATCTTGTGGCTATTTTGATACACCCCCTAACCCTTTGAAGTGAATTGTCATACCCATGAATCTATCCAATGTTCCGCGGTGGACGCCATTAGGAAATTCGCGAGGTTTAATTTTTCCTTGTGACTAAAATTTGCTTAATATGACATCATGCACCTTCCTGTTAAAAAAAAAAACCTATACTTACCTTAATTAAATCAACGAAAAAAAAACCTAGTTTCCTGTATTCATGACACTTTTTTCCTTTAGTTTTGTGAGTTTTACTAACAATACCGGACTTATTTATCCTCATACTGGAACGCCATACGGCAATTACACCAACGGAGCAAAAAATCACTTAATGTGCTGCTTTCCATCCATCCTGTGCGCGGTGGACAAGGAACGAGCGGCGATGGATCACGCACGCTCACGCAGCGTGCAAGTACAGTATTTCTCCATAGCCCCATCACTCCTTCCATATTGCGCACATTCATTGATGTTTTAGTTAGGGCACAAAGAGACGAAGCTTCCCGTAAACAAACACTTCGATACATTGCTTCCATCTGTCAAAATCAGTGCATGTTGGCGTGATTTTGATAGAACCTAGAACTAAGCGTAAGTTAGAGCTTACAGCCGATCGATTCTGTAAACATCTCACAGTGAAAACAGTGAAGTGAGCTTAGAGTGAGCTGTCAATAGTGTTGTAGCGGTATCTACAACGCCACATGCGAACAACGCGTCATACTGACGTCACGCAAATTCTGCATCTCGCAAGCAGAGTTTACCGCGCAATTAGCATATAGATACAATTTCCCAACATCAATCGTTGGGCAATAGCCCGCCAGACACAACACCCGTCTGGTCGGAGGATCCTCCTTTTTCTATGGAGGTTGAGTGAACTTTACACCCTGTTCCTCATCCCTCTAAAGTGTTAATCCCTAGCATTAGTTGGAATGACATTTCACTCCACGCTCACTTCATCTAAGTTTTCACGGTGAGATGGTTACATAATTGCACTGCTGTAGTGGCATGGCATGTCGGAGGACCAAAAATTCGAAGACTTGTGACATCTATTATCCCGCACTGGGCCCGAGTGGGTGAGTTACAGCCCACTCTTTCTCACTTCACACATGTCTTCGAATTTTTTGTCTGGAATCGACCTTAGACTAGAGATATGGCGGTTTCCTCACGATGTTTTCCGTCACCGTTTTGAGAGCAGTGGTGATGAAATGGCTTACACAAAGTAATGCGCCTGACTGGGTTAATTCGTAAGTGGCGGCCGTTACCGCTGGGCCACCACACTCTCGCAGCAATGGGATCATTACTTCGGATGCTGGAGAGGTACTTAGTGGTATTAGAAGGGCATTATTATGCACTTAAGGAACATTAAGTTCTCATTAACATTAAGGACTCTGCCTTGGCCTTAAACACATAGGAGATTACAGTAATGTCGTCGACAGCAGTTGCTTAAATACATATACATTACAGTACTGTCATCGACAGCAGTTATTTAAACACATACACATTACAGTACTGTCGTCGACAGCAGTTGCTTACACATAGACATTACAGTACTGTCATCGACAGCAGTTATTTAAACACATACACATTACAGTACTGTCGTCGACAGCAGTTTTTTACACATAGACATTACAGTACTGTCATCGACAGCAGTTATTTAAACACATACACATTACAGTACTGTCGTCGACAGCAGTTGCTTACACATAGACATTACAGTACTGTCATCGACAGCAGTTATTTAAACACATACACATTACAGTACTGTCGTCGACAGCAGTTTTTTACACATAGACATTACAGTACTGTCATCGACAGCAGTTATTTAAACACATACACATTACAGTGCTTAATGTCACATTTGTAGGTACCAATTTAAAATGCTGGGGTCAATCGTTTCACATACACTGATAGTGATAATATTTCGTGCAAACGTGGTTATATAAAACTTAAGTTAGATAATTTCATATATTTAAATATATTTTTAATTAGCTTTTTTCTTATCATTATCATTTAACGTTTTTTAGGTGACATATTTGACATTGAATAAGTAAGAGAATAAATATTGAATTTTTGACAGTTTTTCCATAATTATTAGAAATGACTGACGTCATTTTTATTCCACGGATAAAAGATATTTGACTTTTTTTTAAATCAGCCCTAAAAAAGAATAAACTTCATCTCGATTTTACTTTTTATCTAATTGACACAATCAAAAGTCATTTATTCAAATTAGGCTGAGAACCAACACTTTTATAACGTCAAAATTATTTAAGAAAGTCCCCCAAACGCCCACCCTTCACCACTTCCTAGTGCTTTAGCTGGAAAGAAGTGGTGCAACAAACTCCCCAGCAGCACAGCTGTCTGTTAAGTTAAACTTCTAGCAGATTCATCAATATGACCTACATTATACGTAAAAAATATTAAAAATTTTCATCTTTAAAACCCAAAATAATGTATCAACATCTTAGGCTCAGAGCCCAAGAAACATGGCCCTTTTTTAATGTTTTATACAACTTATAATTTATAATGTTTTATACAACTTATAATTTATAAGGTTTTATACAAGTTATTATTCTTTTGTACGTTATTTACGTTATTTTTCATAGTCGTTGGTACGCACGGCTACACATCAAAGTATACAAAACCAGTATACGAGTAAGCTGACTTCTAATTGTACAAAAAACCTATAAAATGCGAGGTCAGCTAAAACTGGAGATTGCAGCTTGAGGTGTGTGAATATCCTGCCAGGGTAGCGGGAACATCCGAAAGGGTTTACCGCTGCCCTGGAACATAAAGGGCTAAGGAAGGAACACGGGTGGGTTTTAGTCAGTAAGAGTCTGACACTCCCTTCTGCTCCACCCAGAGCGGGAGGAGTCATTTGATGATTTCCCATCCTCAAAAAAAAAAAAAAAGGTGTGTGAACATTAATCTCATTGTCCGGCTGGTCTATAGGTACAGACGCCAGCAGGTCAGGCTACCCGAAACTGTCAAATTTTCCTAATCAATCTTGAAGCTTAATGCATTAGCGATAAAGTTCAAAATCGATTAAAGAAATTTGACAGATTGTAGGTAGCTTGATGTGCTGGCGTCTGTACTTACCAATATCTTGACACCGTTATTTTACGTCAGAGAAGGAAGCCATAGTGAAGGTATTTGTTTGTCATACCGGTTTGTTTTACCACACTGTGACAAATATTTTCGCTTTTTTGTCTGTGGTGAATAGGTCAGTATTTGATGTAACGACTTGCTAGGTGGGTTAGGTCTAGAATTTATAAAACAGGTATAAAATGAAAATAACAGTGGTAAACATTGGCATTTTTTCTTTATTCTGCATACGCAAAAAACGGAAACTTGAATAAATTCGGCATTTAAAAAAAAAGAGATCAAACCTGTAAGATTATACTTGTATATTTAATAGTGTGTTAGCTTGTAAAAATAGTAATTAATCAGTGTATGTTAAATAAATATTCAACCTGTAATAATTTGCTGTGGTTTAATATCATTTATTTTGTCGCTGACTGTACTTGATGACCTCTTTTGATCCTCCTCTTTTGATTGCATTATTAAAAGATTGCTTTTGACTAAACTCGCACCAAGGATAGATACTCGTACCTACTTACCTAAAAAGTTCAGCCGCAGAACTAACGCAGAATAAGGCCTAAACTACTTAAACATTTGTGTAGGATGCAAGAGGTACCTACTATAATGGTACACACTACGACATAATATCAAGCTAGACATTTCCAGTTTTAGCTGACCTCGCATTGTATATGTTTTTCATGGAGTAAGAAGTCAGCTTACACTGGTTACTTATAGTTGTTGTGTAGCCGTGCGTTCCTACTCAAACATCAAAACCCATGGTCACAATACAATACAAGGTAATAGTAGGTATTTAATCGACATTATCAAGTTGGATTATGCTTCTGACACTCATATATCGTACAGTCACGAGCGCCAATATGTCAACACTTGGCAAATTTCAATTGCGATTTTTTCGTGAAATAAAGGATGCAATGTTGAAATACGGCACATTACATAAACCTATGGGTTCGAAAATGCTATATCCGTAACAACATAAAATTTCATAAAAAAATAAAGGAGTAAATCGCTTTTGAATAAAGCCGAGTGTTATATAGTTTTGCTCGTGACTGTTCAAGGATATTTTAGCGCGCGGCATAAATTAGAACTAACGCCGAAATCTTGTTTAATCAATACAATTAATTTCACTTATTTCACAATATTTACCAACAGCGCACTCTTTCAACGTCATTCGAGCGCCAAAAGACCTTTGTACAGACGCCAGCACAGATAGCTACTACAATCTGTCAGATTTCTGTATTAGATTTTCGACTTTATTGCTAAAGAGTTAGGTTCAAGGTTGATTGGGAAAATCTGACAGTTTCGGGTAGGTTGACCTGCTGGCGTCCGTACTTAACTTTATTTTGACTTTTGTATTTAAATCGGAAGATGGTAAACAATCGCTGACTAGAAAGTAATTAAGGAATTCCTTATTAAATATCTTGTTTCCAACTGATTTTATTTCCGAATACACACATTTTAAATTTATAGCAGTGTCAATTAAGTTGATTTCAGAATGACTGGAACTACTTATTGTTATTTTAGTATGTTTTGTAGTAGATCGAAAAACTTGCAAAACAATCGAAAATAGGTACAAGAGAGTGAAAAGTGACTTACAAAATATTTCATTCCAAAGTTACTTAAAATAAATCGAATAAATAGGAATAATTTTGAAGTTTTGACAGTTATTTCATACAAAAACTGTCAAACGTCAATTTTATTCCTCGAATAAAAGTTCGAAGAAATATCAGCCCTAAAACCCTTAAATAGAATGACAGCGGTACAAGTTGTGCTACATTTATCTCACGCTCATTATACATCTTGTAACAAGTGAAATTATACAAAAAATAACTTAATTTTTGTTAACTGGCAACAAAATTGCGGTTACCGTTATCAATGGAGATTCGACGTAAAGCTGTCAAGTAGGTGAAGATATGATTTATAGCTTCCCCTAATTCTATTCATGTATTCCTAGTACTTAATCAGTTTCATGGTTATATTTTTTTAATACATGGTGTTAAAATAAGTAAAGAAGAATCGTAATTTCTGTACACGTATTGCGCAATAATAATTAGGGTGCAGATCATCGCGTTTGCCTTAGCCAAGTGCATGCAATTTTTTTTTGTTTGCCCACTTTGTGTCCCACTGCTGGGCAAATGCCTCCCCTTGTTTCTTTTAAACTTCTGTCTTGTGCGATCTCTGGCCATGTTGACTCTGCAAACGTTACCACATCGTCACACCACCTTCACCGTGGAATACCTCGACGGCGATCGAGGACCCCTCCGGCGTCCAGCGAATGACGATCTTTGCCCACCTCTCCGGGTGCATTCGTGAGACGTGTCCGGCCCATAACTTGAGAACGACTTTACCGATTTCATCCATCTTTTTTTTTATAGTTTTCTAATACTTTGTAGAAGGTTCTTACGGAAAAAAATTAAGAAAGTTGCGCAGAAAATTAGAAAATTTAAGAATTACGCTTTTACGCTAAAACAGCTGAACGGATTTAGGTGAAATTTGACACATGGGTAGACTGGACTGGAAAAGGACATAGATACGCTACTTTTCACCCTGGATCGCAGACGAAGTCGCGGGCAACAGCTAGTAATTTATAATTATAACTTTAGAATTAATGTTCCTTAAAATTTAAAATCAAATGATTTTCATCGTTCCTGTAAAGACTAGTCTCTACCGTATAGCTTTTTAATCGTTTAAGTTCCGTATCCTAAGAATATGTATGTTGGCCAGCACTTAGCGTCCTCTATTTCCCGTCGAATGACGTCACTGAAACGTTATTTGTGAAAGTAAATTGTTACCCTAGAGAAGGGTTCTTTGACATCCTAAACTCAAATCCCCGGTACCATAATTTTCTTGAAAGCCGTCACTGCGATCGTTATGTGCTGGCCACCGCTGTCGTAAGAAACCGTAGCTTAAGAGTTGTTATAGCCACTAGCTTGCACTGTGACGAAGGTTTTAATACGCGGAATTTGACAGATTATTATTATCTAACAAAGTAGTAAGTATTCAGAGAGTTGTGCAAGTTTAACATGTATGTGTGAACAATCTTTTATAGCTCTTCAACGCACAATGACATAACCTCATTCCTGGATGAATGTAGATAATATACATGGTATGATGCTTATTATAGGTGTTACAAGGTATTTTTTTGGTTCAACATGTTTGACCATGGCTGGTGTACAAATTAAGTCGAAAGACAATAAAAATACAAAGAATAATAACATAAACAAATCAACAATTACAATCAACATTAATAATAATAAATTTAAAAAAATAGGTCTATAGTCATGCGATTCAAAATAAATTGAATAGATTTAGTCAGTATCTTCAGAGCGATTTATCATTTAAAAATTCATTAACATTTTAATAGCCTTTTTCTGTCTGTATTTAATTTCATAACACAGTTACGGATAATATTATAAATTAATTCTCAACTCATACTTCAAGTAACAAAACTACCAGCGCTCGTTGACCCCAAAAAAAAAACATTAAATCTATTTTATTTTATCGTGTTTAGATAATAGATACCCATTACGCCTGCAGAGTTTCGCTAGCTAATTTAATTTGCCCCTGTAGATCTTATGCTATTTTGTAATGAGCATGGTATAAAACTAAAGACTAGAAACATTTAATAACAAAGTACTAGCGTGCCTATTGGACGTTAGTTGGCGAGCTTCAAATAATATTATAATGAATAAGTTAGGGCTTCGGGCAGGTCGCGCTGTAATGCACCCTTTGCATGTGTCGAATAAACTACTTATTCTTATAACTGACAGGAAAATTACACAGCGGTGCCTTATTTTTTTCTTAGTTTAGATATGCACTAGCTGCCCCCGCGGTTTTACCCGCATAAGTTTTGATCCCGTGGAAAAATCGGGATAAAAAAGTATCCTATGTGTTAATCCTGGTTATAAACTATCTGTGTGCCAAATTAGATCCAAATCCAAACTTTCGCGTTTATAAGCGCTACTAATACTAGCAGCGCCCCGCGGTTTCACCCGCCGAAGTGTCGATCCAGAGGGAATATCGGGATAAAAAGTATCCTATGTGTTATTCTGATGTATAAGCTATATTACTGTAAAGTTTCATCAATGTAATCTGTTCAGTAGTTTTTGCGTGAAAGAGTAACAAACATTCATGCTCACAAACTTTCGCGTTTATAATATTATAGTAGGATAGAATAGTAGTTCTTTGAAAACTTTACTTATCTGACCTTACAACAAGGTTGTCCGATTTCAAGACCTTGCTTATTTTGGCAAATATTTCAATAACAACAACCTTTTTTTTTGGGTTGTAAATCATCAAATGACCTCTCCCGCTCTGGGCTGAGCGGGAGGGCGTGTCAGACTTTTACTGACTAAAACCCACCCGTGTTCCTTCAGTTGCCTGTACCAGGAGACACGGTATCTCTTTCGAACAACCCGCAGCCCCGGCGGCAATAACAACAACCTCATTTGGGAATATTACGTTATAACGCCACATGCTACGATCTTTACATACTCCTCTCCTTAATATGGTGAATATTTAATTTATCCTTTATATTATCGATGACAAATTGAATATTATCTGTGAGAACAAGGTAACCTAACTTTATAACCGGAACTTTTATAACCGACTGCCCTTAAGTCCGGCATTGCTGTGGCAGGCATGTTGCTGTTCCAGTGCCGGTTAGGAAATTGTATTTTTTTTTTGTGTTTGTTTTATTTTTTATGACCAAATAATGTATGAATAATAATAACAATAATATGAATTTTGAATAAGTTTAATTTAATTGTATAACTTGTATGTTTGTGTTGTTTTTGAAACTGTGTGCCAAATAATGAGTCTTTTTGTTACTTGATCATAAATAAATAATAATAATAACCGAACTGCACTCTAATTACGTAACACACTATTGATCACAATCTGAACCATTTTGAAAGATATTGCTAATCCATTGCTTCATAGGTTCGAAATTTTTTCCTGCTCAACAACGTAAATAACGCAATGAATGTTGTTGAACTGTCAAAATAAAAGCCATTCCTACTGTTAGTGTGTTATGCAATTACCCCGCTGTTCTATAAAAATCTCACCGTTTAAACGAAGGAAAAGTGACCTTGAAGTGAGCTGTCATTCCAACTTATGCTAGGGATTGACACTATCGACATCGAACTTCACCTAAGTTTTCAGGTGATATTTATAAATAATAGATCGGCTGGAGGCCTACTCCGAAGTGCAAAGTGCGAATGTTCGAATCGGACCGACACATGGCCGAACCGAATATTATTGAAAAATGCGAAAAAAGGTCGGATCGGCTCAGTTGGGTCGGGACCATAGTCAATATTAGAAAGAGTGTAGGAGTGTAGGATCGGAACCGACCGAACCAAATAGTAACTTCGTAGCAGGAAACGGCCGAACATTCGGCCGATACTACTTCGGAGTAGACCCCCTGATGTCGGTCAATGTTCTCATTCTCAGAATCAGGCCATTTGGAAGCTTGCAATGCATAGTTAATGCAGTGTGTATTGGAAAAGAATACAGTCTGCACCCTTATTCCGAAAGTTTAGACTCGTATTTTTCTTAGCGTGTCGATGGAAATCTAGATAGATTCAGCCCAGAATTTGCCTGGACACGATATTAAGTGCACATGTGACATTTACCACATTCACACTCCTGCGGGGTAATTGCGTAACACTTATCAGTAGCAATGTGTTTCAATTTGACAGTTCAACAACATTCATTGCGTTATTTACGTTGTTGAGCAGATACATTTTTCGAACATATAAAGCAATGGATTAGCAATACCCTATCCTTCCAGAATGATTCACTTTGTCATTGAAAGTGTGTTACGCAATAAGGGTGCAAGGTAGAATCATCCGTGAATGGAGATTCTGAGCAGGTTTTCCTTGTTTTGACCTGCCTTGGTCCGGATTCTGTTTAAAGACTTCCAGGTAAGCCAAGGCAACTCATGTCTAGGTATGAGATTTTCAGACTCTAACTGATACTTGTCTAGTAAAATTGTAAATATAATAGAATAGAATACTCTTTGTTATGTACACCATATAAATTAAAGACACAAATATAGTTTTTCAAAGGTCTTATCGCTAAGAGTGAACTAAAAGGGACACATTGGCGCCGATTCCCTTCTTCACAAAATAAACTAAATTTAAGTTCAGTGCATCTTTTTCTTTCTATCTCATTAAGAAAAGGACAGATGATAAATATTAGTTTATTCCTGTCAAATTTAGATACTCCATAGACATTTTAGAAGTGATTAAAAACATGGCGACTAAAACCACGTCAATTTACGTCAGGCGCTGACTAATTTGACAGCACTAAACTAATATTTATCTTCTGTCCTTTTCTTAATGAAATACAAGAAAGCCAATGAGACACAGATGCTGAAGTTAAAACTTATTTGTTTTATTTTCTGTTTTGCCTGAATTATTAGGGATGCTTAAAGTCAGCTGTCGGCTCTTCAATCAATGGTTATTTTATTTTATGAAATGAACTGAAATTATTTATTCTGTAAATAGGATAGACGAGTTCGGCGTTTCCTATCTGACTATGTACTCTGAGAAGAAAGGCCGAAACAAACTCAGAGGTCAAAGTCTATTTTACAGTCCAGACATACCTAATCTTGGTCAGGTCATGTAGACCATGTAGATTGATGTCTGAAATGGTCTTTTGAGGAAAGTACCACATATTTTGACTGGACCAGTCCAGTCCAGAGCAAGCATTTGTCAGCAATCGTGTAGCTCAACTCAGAACTCTGCAGGTTCTGCTTCAATAAAACCAGGTTATTTTCGAAAGCTGTCGTAAAATATGAAGATTTATTTCCTTCTCTAACTGCCTGTACTCTGTCTCTTATTTTATTTTCTGCAATTTTATTTATAGGATCTTATTTATTAGGACAAGAATATACTTATACCTCCAGTGTTTTGGCGTGACTAGGGTGATACGATGACACGTTCACAATAATAATTCAAAATCCTCAAAATCATGTCAAATCAATAAGTATGGTTGACCTGACAAAAGGAATCCTAAAGCGAGTATGTTACGTAAAATTTGTCAAATGCTATCGCAAATTCCGGGGGAATATGGCTGGCTCAAGACTTGTAGAACAACATTTGAATTGCAATTTTATTTTTATAGGGCCCTGAAGCCGTTAATATGCTTCATCGGGAAAATGTCGTACTTGGCTGGCGGTATGGCGATCACCATCCGAGGCAGGCAGGCTAGCCGAAAGGAGGCGCCTATCCTGGTGGTCGCCCCCCACTCATCATTTTTAGACAGCTGTATCGTCTATGCCACGAAGATGTCTTCGGTCATCGTCAGGAAGGAGAGCATGGACAACTACGTTGGAAGTACGTGGTCATATTGTCGGGTGGTGGCTATTCTAAGTGGTCTGGTGATGGGTTAACTTCGGTGATGGTTATTTTATGTTAGAGTTAGTATTTTTGGTTTTAATGTCATAATGGGTTGTTCTTTGCTTTTTAATTAAATAAAAAAGCTGGGTGTATACCACGGCGTAAGGCACTGATTCCTTGGCCCTTATTTTCTGTGACACAATGAACGAAACCGTCTATAGTCGAAATCTATTCCCGCCAATATCGCGTTCATTTCGATGAACGCGATATTGGCGGGAATAGATTTCGACTATAGACGGTTTCGTTCATTGTGTCACAGAAAATAAGGGCCAAGGAATCAGTGCCTTACGCCGTGGTATACACCCAGCTTTTTTATTTAATTAAAAAGCAAAGAACAACCCATTATGACATTAAAACCAAAAATACTAACTCTAACATAAAATAACCATCACCGAAGTTAACCCATCACCAGACCACTTAGAATAGCCACCACCCGACAATATGACCACGTACTTCCAACGTAGTTGTCCATGCTCTCCTTCCTGACGATGACCGAAGACATCTTCGTGGCATAGACGATACAGCTGTCTAAAAATGATGAGTGGGGGATATTGGCGGGAATAGATAAGGAATTGTCGAGGTTTGGAAGTAAGGAATCAAACCCTACCGGTCATGCGGTCATAGTGAATTAGGGCCCTTGTGACCTCTAATTCCGAGAGTCTCGGGTCTGAATGTTAGAGGAATCAAACCCTATCTGCTGTGGCGTATCTCTGGCCTATTTGGTGATGGTTGCGCTGTTTTTTTTTTTGTTTACAGTGTGCTCAACTGGCATGTTAGTTTTACATGTAACATGATTGTTCGGTTCCTTTAAACAAAAACGAATCGTTTTGTTTACCAATGGTAGGACTTTTTATTGCCTAACTGGGCGTATAAATAGATTCGTAAGCTAATTTTACCTGTGGTAGCTACTACCATATGGGAGGGTCTACTATGCAGGGCTATGAGGTATTTGCTTCATTATGGGTAAATATACAAGAGTCTTCATTCTTAACTAATAACGGTCCGGGAATTATAGAAATCGGCCATAAATAGCAAAATGGGCGAAATCACTAAGATTTAGCCATTTCTGCCTTTTGGTCATAGTTATGTACGTTTTTTCGCATTTTCTTGGTGAAATTAAATCGTGTTTTTGTAACATTTCCTGCAAATTAGGGCACTCCTTTGCATGCTAATG
This sequence comes from Apamea sordens, assembly GCA_945859715.1. NCBI lineage: Eukaryota > Metazoa > Arthropoda > Insecta > Lepidoptera > Noctuidae > Apamea > Apamea sordens. Next base: position 18,275,711 of record OX244001.1, read on the forward strand.
AGGTGGTTATATAACTTCAACAAATGAGAACAAGTGTCTGATATCTTTAGGCTAATTGTTGCCACAGAAAAATTACTGCTGCGGTGCTAGGCTAGGCTACCACAAAATTTGGGATGATTACAAATGGACATGTGTATGTGTTAATAATAGGTGTTCTGTACAAATCGAAAGAACAAACAAACTAACTAATTTTTCTCCACATCGCATTGCTCCTTTAGCAGTTGGCTAATAAAAATATTACTTTTTGTAATACATTGCCATCATTTGTGTCAGGGAAAAAGAGTTTTAAGTCTCACACTAGGTACCTATGTAGTCTAAAGATGTGTAAAATGTGTATTGTTCTACATACTCCAATGGAGGTACCATTGGAGTATGTAGAACAATACACATTACAGTTTTGGCAACTAACCGCCAGCGCAAACTATGCGTCTTGTCGTTGGTCTTGACGCTGCCACAAGACGCAGAGTTGTCGTTTGCATCTACGTCTTGTTGTCGCGACTAGGCGTAGAGCTATCATTGGCGTCTAGTCGTTACGACAGATTTCATGCCGCAAACGATCATTTCCTTTGAATATTCGTGAGAAACGTTCTTCTTGTGAGAGACTTTTGAGCCTCTAGTTGCAGTTGCCTTGGTGCTTATAATTTGAAGGCGAAGCGCATTCGACTGCCTTCGGGTGTGCCCGAGCACCGTCTAGTCACTGCGACAAGTAGAAATAAAACATATTTTATTTGGGACATGCACAGGAAATACAAACAATAAACAAGAACATTAATCTAATAAAATTATGAAGACAAAAAACCTGTGCGAGGCCGATAAGGCTCCTATCTCAGCGTGACAGCAGCAGTATTCATGCAGTCGCCTGTCGTTACGACTCTGCAATTCGACGCCGTGTTTGAACAAAATATTGAAAATTGTCTGCCACAGCCTATTGCTGCGTCTAGTCGCCGTGCCGTCGCAGTCGCATCTCGCATAGTGTGCACCATGTCTAATGTTTTTAATCACTACCATCCATGTCTAATGGGGAACAAACAGTGAATATTTCAAGCTATATGACTGTGCTTTGTCACGGGCCGTATATTTTCTCTATAGCATTGTGTGCTCTCACGTTCGAGCCCACAATGGCCAGAATGGATTTTTATTCTCCATTCATGTTAGCTTTTGTCCGAGCAGACCCCTTTCGATACGAAATGATGTCGCATGCTGGTTTGTTTCAAATCGATTTAAAAGGCTGTTTTAAAAGATGTATTGGGCATGTCACTTTATGTTGTAAACATCGTGAGGAAACCGGTATGTCCTAGAAACAAAAATTCGAAAAAATGTAAAAAAAATATATTTAAAGAGCTAACTAACGAACGAACAATTAAACATAAACACGGGATGATAAAACAAACAACCCAAGGTGTTCATTTGGCCAGAAATAACCACAAAAGGCAAAATGGCAACATTTACCGAAGCCGTACTAAACTGAAAAAAGGTGAAGGAAAACATTGAGAGGAAACCGGCACTTCTTAGAACCAAACAATTGAAGACATGTGACATCTACCAACCCGCACTGAGCCCGCGTGGCACGTGGATTACAGCCCTCTCCCTCTCACAGAGAGGAGGCCTTATGCCCAGCTGTGGCAACGTTATAGGCTGATTATGTACTTATGTTGGTTTCGCCCTCTCGGCTCTCTGGGATGGCAATACATCTGCAATGCTTTTGATAAGTATTGCAGATCATCAAGTTTGTATGGTGTGCTTCAAAAGTATTTGATGAAAATGTATGATATCCGATTTCCACGTGGGCGAAGCCGCGGTCACGAGCTGGTATATAATATGTTGGTCTTTTTTATATTGAGAGGTGTAGGTACAATTAAGTGTTTAATAAATAAATACCTAGGGTTTTAAAAAGACCTTTATGTTACTTTTGGTGGCCTAACCTTTTCCCAACTATGTTGGTATCGGCTGAATATCAGTATTTTACATGGAGCGATTGCCTATCTGACCTCCACAACCCAGTTACTGGGTAATATGATACCCCTTGGTTAGACTGAAGGGACGGTACGGTGAAAGTAAATGATCTTTTGCTTTTTATATATATATAATTATCTATGTATCATGATCTGAATCAATTTTTTCTATTATAAACGATAAGATAAAGCTGTCATTGTCTGTCATGGATGTCAATTCGTTATCTTAGACAATGTCTAAGCAAACTTTATTCAATCAAGCATAGTAGAAATATTCCAGGCTAAATACAATTTCCATGGACTAAAGCTGAGATACTCGTATAAACGTTACTTGGCCCGTGGCTTGACTAAGGGTAATTACTTACATGCCGAAGATGCCTCACTGCGATATCTCGCGATTGCGGTTTAGTACCTTCGTTACTTCTTATACCATCTATATACCAGTGAAAGTTCCGTCAAGATTGGTGCAGCCATTTAAGAGATTAGCCGTATATACTTTGATATGAATTAAGTAAAAAGTTGTTATTTTGACATTAAAACAGACATTACTTTTATTTATTTGTATAGATGATACAGTGCTAAGTGCTAGTACAACGTATTTGTATCTAAACACTCGTTGCGAGACACCAAATGATGATAATTAAGATGATTCCTTCAATGTAGCTCGCATGTCGGGAGTCCCGACATGCGAGCTACATTGAAGGAATTGAACGTCCCGACTCGGGACGTTGTATATTACGCTAGTTGCGCGACGAACTTTGCTTGCGCGATGCAGGATTTTGCGTGACGTCAGTGTGATGCGTAGTTCGCATGTCGCGATGTAAATGCCGCCACAGATCTATGGAGGCTAGTAGAACTTTTCGCCTACATAGGTCTGCAACTAGGACTACCACAACAATTAAGCCGTTGAAAACAGTCCTGAACGATCCTTTAAATTATTATTATACATATTTGGGTTTATTTATACACGTTGGTCAAAGTTAAGTAATGATTAACATGAGAAGACCAATTCCCGTAATTAAAAATGTTCAAAATGTAATCGCTATCTCATATCAGCGACAATCAATGTCAAAACACTTTCACTTGACAATAACCTAGGGAAATTGGAGGTATTTTTGACAGATTGAGACTGAGATCAGACTGTGAACGTTCTTAAAATTACGAGAATTGCCCCCTCTGCTCGCTGAACCATATTTTTTGACGTTACAACGTCTCTATTTAAATAAACACTATAATTTAGTTAGGTATATTTTTTATGTCACCCACCGATCTCTAAACGACCTTACGCTCCATTTTCCCGTCACTGGATTCCCTTCGATCGAGGACCGTTCACCTGAAATCACCTTGTCTAGCTTAAAATAGTATAATCAAATACCCGCAGCCGTTCTTGGACGACTTATTCGGCGGCTGACCTTAATACTAAGGCTAACCGCACATACACGATAATATGAAAAAAATACATTATATTTGATCGCGTTGACTAAGTCAACGCAATCAAATGATAGTAGATAAATTTGATTTTTTTACTGCTTCAAGGGATTGTAGCCCAGAGTATTTGATATTAATTTCAACTGGATAACTCCACGCATTCCTGGGAAAAAGGGTCTTGACAGACGGACAGATAGACGGACAATGAAGAGATCTTATAAAGGTACCGTTTTTCCTTTTGAGGTACGGAACTCTTAAAAGCAATAGTGACGTTCCACTGTGAACTTTTACTGGCAGTTCGAAAGAAAGAAAGAAAAAGATGGAATGACTTTAATAACTGCAGACTGCATTCTAGAAGATTACTTGCTGGTTGTTAGTTAAACAAGTCTGGGTCCCTTATTACATCTTTTATGATGTTTTATTTTAATGTTGATGGCACATTAGTATGGTCTTAAGAATTGTCAATGGTATCATCACATTCTGCCAAGTGTGGTATGCAAATATTAGGTACATACTTATTCTTACAAGATGACAATATATTACACTGATATGGAGGGAAACTTAAATGTCATTGTTTCTAGTCAAATAGAAAGTCCCAAAGTGTGTTGTGGTTTATATGTTGGTGGCCTACATAAATCGTCTTAAAATTCGTACCAAAGTACAGACGCCAGCACATCAAGCTATTACAATCTGTCAAATTTCTTTAATAGATTTTCAACTTTATCGCTAAAGCATTAGGTTCAAGGTTGATTGGGAAAATTTGACAGCTTCGGGTACCTTGATGGCTTCTGTACATAGTAATAAGGAAATTATGCGTTTGTTGTTGTTGTTTTTTATTTGTTACCATGATGGCACGGATTTTATACGGTTACTTGAAATTGTAATTGACGAGACAGCGAAATGTAATCATCGTTTCATTGGAAATCATTTCGGTAAATGGCAGTTATATCGTTACGTGATCTTTGTTGATTGAGCCTTCCGTAATCATGTGGAAATATGTTTTTTTTTTAAATAATTGGCTATCATCATAAGTGCTGCTAGAGCAGTGGTGGCCCAGTGGTAACGGTCGCGACTTACGAGTTATAGGTCGTAGGTTCGGACCCAGACAGGCGCTTTAGTAATTTCATCACCAGTGCTCTCAAACCGGTGAAGGAAAACATCGCGAGGAAACCGGCATGTCCTAGAACCAAAAATTCGAAGACATGTGACATCTACCAACCCGCACTGAGCCCGCGTTGTGGATTACGGCCCACTCCCTCTCACGGAGAGGAGGACAGTGTGCCAGCAGTGGGAACGTTACAGGCTGATTATCTATGTAGGTATCATCAACATCGTCATTTCAGCCCGGAATCACCCATTATTTCTGCCATATTTCCCGGTTCCCTCTGACAGAAAGAGACAGAAAGACATCTGGATGAGAGACGCACCTCTCATCCAGATGTCTTTGACGATATCGGCAACCCAGGCCGCTTTTGGACGGCCCTGGGGGCCTACTCCGAAGTGCAAAGTGCGAGTGATCGGATCGGACCGACACATGGCCGAACCGAATAACTTTTTTCGCATTTTTCAATAATTATTGAAAAATGCGAAAAAAGTTCGGATCGGCTCAGTTGGGTCGGGACCATAGTCAATATTCGAAAGAGTGTAGGAGTGTAGGATCGGAACCGACCGAACCAAATAGTAACTTCGTAGCAGGAAACGGCCGAACATTCGGCCGATACTACTTCGGAGTAGACCCCCAGGTTTCTTTGGTCTAACTTTGGCGACCATTCGGTCACAGCTTTGCTCCATCAGTCATCTTCTCGTCTAGCTAGGTGTCCTGCCCAACTCCACGTGAGGCGCACCGCCCTGTCCCCGTAATTGGCTACGTACAGACGCCAGCACATGAAGCTACTACAATCTGTCAAATTTCTTTAATAGATTTTCAACTTTATCACTAAAGTATTAAGATTCAAGGTTGATTGGGAAAATTTGACAGTTTCGGGTAGCTTGACCTGCTGGCGTCTGTATTAAATATTGATCAGCAAAACATAAAATTAACTATCGAAAGACTTTTACCGCCGAGCCGTGTTAAAAAAATCTTCATTCTTACTGGATCGGATTATAAAAAAAAACATGATAACTTCTAACCAAACGTAGACTGTCGTGTACACAATCAGATATTGAAGCAGGTAACCCTTATATAAACTTGCAAATGCCTACGAATGGAAATAGGGAGGTTAATAAACCTTTCTCCTTAGGAAAGCATAGAAAAATACCTTACGTAACCGTCAGTGCTGCTTTCACACACGGCTTCATGTTAACAAAAACAATGTTATAATGTTATAATAATACGTTATATTTAGAAGTTACGTGAGGTATGCATGCCTTGATAGGGCTTCCTAACGCCTTTTGCCTAGCCTAGGTATTAGGTACCTACTACCTAATGCGGGCTTTACACAGGTGACTATAGCCGCACGGTTTTCGCTGCTCGGCGAAAATCTACTGTCTAAATGGCAATTTGACGGCACGGTTGGCGCAGTGGTTAAGCGATTGACTGCTGCGCTGCGTGTCGCGGGTTCGTTTCCCGCACGGAACAAATATTTGTATGACCTACAAGTAGTTGTTTCGGGTCTGGCTGTGTATATGTGAGTTTAAATGTTTGTAAACGAACCAACGATACAGGAGAAATTCCTGATGTGGGGACGTTAAAAAAATAAAATAAAATCGGTTAGGCCGTCGGTGACTAAAATCACAAATTTTAAAGTAGAGTTGGTTTTGACTTTTGTCGTGCGGCGACAGATCGCATGCGGCGGATGACTAAAATCGACCGTGAAAATTTCGCAGGCGATCGCCCGCCTGAAGGTCGACATTTTGATGCAAAATGAACTAAGTAGTCAGTCAGTCAGGCATCAGTTGCGGTTTTTATCGACCTGTGTAAATGGGGTGGCGATTCGGCTTCTGCGGCGATTTGGTAAGCGACCAGCCCCACGGCGAAAATCGACCTCATCATCAGCCTATAGCAGTCCACTGCTGGACATAGGTCTCTCCTATTGCACGCCATTCAGCTCGATTTTCGGCAACTCTCATCCAGCTGCTACCAGCCATCCTGCCAAGATTGTTGCTCTACCTCGCCTGAGGGCGTCGCACCTTACGTTTACCGATTCGCGGTCTCTACTCAAACTCAAATCATTTATTTCAATTAAACCATTTACAGGCACTTTTGAATTGTCAAAATTAAATAGTCGGTCAGTTAGTCAGAAAGTTGAAGCTAGTTGCCCATTCCAAAGCGTAGATCTCTATGGAGAAGAACGGGCAAGAAACTCCACGGACACTCTTTTAAATCAAGACATTTTTACAAAATCCTAGTTACATTATTCTTATTCAAGAATACGTCTACCCCAACAGTCATTGGTTCTGCGGCTAATAACTAAAATTGACCTAGTCTAGATAAATCCGCCATACGTAAGTGTAGAACGCAAGGTTGATGGACACGACACAGTTTACCTTTTGTTTCCGAAGGCCTTATAGGTTCTCTTTTTGGTGAGATGAAAACTAGTTTCAAAATCAGGTACTAGACAGGTTCCTAGCATTGAAGTTTGTATTAAGTACAAGGTCGAAAAACTTTAAAAACAGCTTGTTATTTCTGGAACTGTGCCGAGACTGTTCTCATAGAGTCTCACAAGCGGAAGTGATCAAATTTTTACAATGACATTTTGCGAAAGTGACGTTCTGCGTCAAGACCACGAGTAGGCTTACTAATTCGATATTTTAAAAGTCCTGACAAAAAGGCTGACATTTGCAAAAGATCTCCTGACACTTTGCTTTTAGAAGAAATAAGTAAGTACTTATCAATTTCTACCACTTACACTTTGTTTTTTACACCAGCGCTGTGGCACTTATTTTTAAATGTCGCAGCATCATGCTGAGATAGGAGCCTATTGGCCTCGTACAGGATTTTCTTCTGATTTTTACTTTCTTTTTACATTATTTTGTTTTTAATTTTTTTATGGTTGTGTTTATTAGTTTAAGTTTTATCTTTCTGTATGAGTCACAATAAAATTTTTTCACACTTTCCTGCTAAATTCTTACATCGGACTTTACACTTTTTATTTGTTTTTAATTTGTTTTGATTTGATGTTTCTATCTGGTGTATTGCGTATCTTTTAGTCGGTGCTAAATAAATGTATTTTCTTACTTTCTTTATACAGGGTTATTTTTCAAAGACCAGCCAAATTTAAGGATGTGGTACAGACCATCAAACTGAACCACTTTCTCCGTGGGACCAACATCGTAATCGCGAATAAAAATTCAGCCGTCCCATACATTTAGGTCGAGTAGATTGAAGTTTTCTATGGGACAGTTGATAAAATTTTTGCGATTACGCTATTTGTCCCATGGAGAAAGTTGTTCAGTTTGATGGTCTGTACCACATCCTTAAATTTGGCTGGTCTTTGAAAAATAACCCTGGATGTGTTTACTTTCATATAGCACCTCTACTTCCCTGCATAGGTGAGGGGCGTTACCATACCACCCATGGGGCTAACCAGGTTGTCCCTCAATGCAGTTTTGTTTGACCTTTTAACTGTATAAGGTTAACAACCGCCTGTTAACTTCGCGTGTCAGCTGAGAACAGGGAAAGAGAGGTTCATTGCCTATGCTGGACTTTCGTGAAAAATACCAATTTAATGTGATGAAGGATGGTTGCGTGTAGCGTCGTAATCAAACTTTTATGGTACAAGTCTAGTCGAATTGTTTATAGATAACTGATGGGTTCAAGGACTTAGCGGATTCAAACTCGTTTTTAGAAATGCAGACTTGTCAGAAAAAAAGGAAGGTGAAATCTATGAAGGTGCTTACAGATTATGACGACCGTTATTATCGCTTGATATGATGTGTTTTGACGATTGATAAAAGCAGTCAGTTTTTGAAAAATTTGCTCGATCGTTATTGTCGCCTATAACTATCGATATAATATAATAATATAATAATAATATAATATCCTTGGACATTTCACACAGCGCCATCTAGTCCCAAGCTAAGCAACCTAATGCTTGTGTTATGGTAACAAGATGGCTGATAAACTACTTATATACCTACATTTAAAAAAAAAAAAAATCGATAAATAGGTATAAAGCTTAAAACGGAGACTCGAGAATTTATCGATCGACAAAAAGTACGATATTGATGGTCAGTGCTCAAGTTTATTTGATTACACGGGTCGATCGTCAATAGACCTACACTGTCCTCTCATATGCATAAGTGTGGCATCATTGTTAACAGTAACAAAGTAATTTGAAAACATTGTAAAATTATTTTTTTAAAGTAACCGTGGAGTTCCTTGCCGGCTCTTCTCCATAGAAAGAGACCCTTTGGAACGGTGCACCTAGCTTCTGACGTTTCATAAGTGCCCATGTATGTTTATGTGAAATAAAACAAGTTCATTTTGAATTCGAAAAATCGAGCAAGTCTGCAAGGCACCTTTAGATATCTGCTTTGGAATTTTAACCATACGCTCTGTAGGGTGGTATATCTAACGCGAATGAAGCTAGAATATCAACTTCGACAACTTATAATATTAGTATAGAACGGAAAACGGGCATTACTGTCAATCTTTATGCGACAGATATTTTTTTAGATATCTCTATGAAAATGTGTAACTGTTTTATGCAACGTCACGCCATCACTCCTCCTATGAATTAACTTGAACGTAAGTACTAATCAGTTATCGTTGATGCTGTAATTAACACTTGGATTCCATAGTTCTATGTCGTAGATCACATGCACTCACACGTGGCTTAGAATCAACTTTACGGCTCACACACGTTGGCGTAGCTAGGGATTGTGTCTCGGGGGGCAGCCGTCCTGCTGATCTAACCACAGCGCACCACAACGCATGACACTTCACTTTTTGTTGGATTATGATCTCAGGGCCAACGAACAACTTTTGTCAATTCTACGGGTTTGTATGAAAGACACGACAGCTGGGAGACATTTTTGTCCCCGGGTTTGGACGCAACTGTCGCCCGTCTATTGGTTGCAATGCAAGTGCGCGCACGGCGACAAAAAAGTAGCGTTGGTGTCGCTGTATGGCTTGTGTGCGCATCGTCTAAATCTCGGCGAAAAGTGCGACAGTGACAAAAAAATTGCTGGGCAACTAAGTTGGTCGTGGGCGCCCTTCCTAAGAGTGTAAACTGGGTACTGAGATGGCAGACCAAAGTCTCAAAAATGTTTGCCCAAATGCGGAAATCCAACACTCGTAAGGAGGACAGACGGCGGTAGTTTCTCGATAAACCGGAAACTCCTCAAGTCATGGGTCATTTGATGTCACCTTCGAGCAGCGCTGACCTTGATTTGTAGGCTGTACGCAGGTAAATCCAGGACGGTAAAAAAATTAAGATTTTAAGTTTCACTTTCAATTAGGTGTATTCTGGTGTATTGTAGCTTTTGAAGCACTTTAGAGATAAACAAATTATACGTGATTTTTGAATATACAGGGTCAAATTAAATTAGCTAGCGAAACTCTGCATACGTGGTGAGCATCCAAATCTAAACACGATGTATTTTTTTGTGTTTCTACGGTCACTGGTAACTCAAACTCAAATCATTTATTTCAATTAAACCATTTACAGGCACTTTTGAATTGTCAAAATTCAGAAAAAAAATTGTTGAATTGTTGTTGTTTTGAGTCGGTCAGTTAGTCAGAAAGTTGAAGCTAGGTAGTGTTATTACTTGAAGTATGAGCTCATAAAATCTGTTTTCTTTTGTTTTATCGTGTTGAGATATACCTACCCATCACGTCTGCGGAGTATAGCTAATTTAATTTTACCTTGTATATAGAGGTAATGAGGAACTGAGGAACAGGGTGTAAATTTCCTCATCCTCCATAAGAAAGGGAGGATCGAGAGGAGTGTCGTGTTTGGTGGGCTACTTACTGCCCGTCGATTGATGTCGGGATGTTGTTGCTTGCGAGATGCACGATTTTGCGTGAAGTCAGTGTGTTTCGTAGTTCACATGTGGCGTTGTAGATGTCGCTACTAATATTCGGCGGAATGTAAGTTCATATCCCAAACAATAAGGTGTAAAGAGTATGTGCATCACATCTTTGAACAGCGAACAGCTTAGGCGAATGTGGTAAGGTAGCCCGCGAAATTTGCCTAAAAAAACTAACACAGGATATCATCATCATCATTCTCCTGCCCTTATCCCAATTTATTTGGGGTCGGCGCAACATGTCTAACACAGGATATATGCGAAACTATTAGTAATTCATTGCAATGTAACTCTTATGCCATTGTTATAAAGTATAAATTAGTAGAATGATTTCCACGAGTTTGATTAAACTCGCGGCAATCATTCAAATTCATATCTTAGCGTAACAAGATTAGAGTTACATTGCAATGACTTAGGAATGGTTTGACGTCGACGTAAATATTCGATTTCCTACTTTAGTCATTTTAATTTCTTGGTGGTGCAACAATGTCTACACTTATTATGGTAGCTGTAAACTGAGCTAGACACCGTGTCCGCTAATTGAATCAAGTAGGTAGGTAAAATGAGTGCAATTTTCCCGAACTTTCTCTTGCTTCGCTTTAGTTCATGCTAGCTGCCGCACTGTTGTCAAGTAGCCTAGCCTAGTAGTAGCCTTTTGTAAAGGTGCTCCCACACAGCAGTTATATAACGTTATAAAACATTGAGTAGCACGATAACATTTTATAACAGTGTGTAACATTTTGCTACAACATCACTGGTTCAACTCGTTGTATAGCATCGTATAACATAACATTCTGTAACCATCAGTTTGGGTTTGCCTTTCGAGGAAGTTGGTAGTGCCTCTAAATGGAGGAAGTGCTTATTGGTTTGGCTTTTATTTATAGTTTGAAAAAAAAAACAAAAGAAAAAGCGCTCAAAAAACAGACAAAATTTTGTTACATAAAGTTGTATAACATCACTAACAATTTATAACTTTTGTTACAATTTGTTAAAGAAAGTTAGACAACAAATGTTATACAACATTCTCTAACGTTATACATATAACTGCTGTGTGGGAGCACCTTACTAATAACTAATCTGTGCCTATTTTAAACGCTTCATTGGATTTAGTAAGTATTGTGAGAAAACTGATTTTTTAACCGGAAGACGCCTTTACTCCGCGGGGTAATTGCGTAACACACTATCTATAGAAAAGATATCTATCTACACAAAAATACATAGCATAAAAAATACATGAAACACTACAAAATTTACAATGGGCGGCCTTATCGCATTACTGCGATCTTCCAGGCAACCTTAGAATGGACAGTGATTTTCCTGGACATAAAATGGGATGGTTGTTGGTGCAAATAATATGTATACAATAAATACACTAAAATATACATATCCAAAATTATTTTTTGAACACCTTTATTGACTGCGCGCGTTTTATTTCAACTGGCAGTGCATTCCATAAACGATAGGGTCGTGAATATAGGTAGTTTTTGATCCCAAAACAATTAAAACTACGTAAATTACACTCACACTTTCTCTGTACAGTCAAATCATATCAAAATGAACGAAGTAACTAACTATTACGCTAGACCCTTATAGGTACGTGTGCGACTGTGTGCGTGCGTAGATTTGTAATGTGACCACAATTTTTTCCCACAATCAGTATAACTAATTTAGTAAAGAAACAGTGATAGATAATAGTAAACATTCAGTGCATGTATTACGATTATAATATTCTAATTGGGGTGTTTGGTGGTGTGCGTTAATTCCGGGACATGTTGTACTCGTATACAACCAATACGGTATTGTATTGCCTTACAGTTGTCAATAACACTGCGGCACCGCTCCATCTTGTAAAGGCACTGATTCAACAGTTATAAGTATTTCACTCTTGCACAAAGTGTTCTTTCACTTTCACATTCCTCCTTTAAAGAGGTCTTTCTTCCTATTTTATCGTGTTGTATGTTCCGTGTAACCGTTCTAGTGTAACCCGAAAAATGCAGTATACAGGTATGAACCTGTATACTTTGTTTTCGGGTTACACTGATCGGCTTCGGGTTATGCTGCTACAAAAGTAAAGAGGAACAGGTGATGTTTCGCTGGACCCTCAATTCTGAAATACGGGAGGTCACCAACAACCATATATTTTTGACTACTGAAACACTAAAGCTGTAACTAATATTTTTTCAGAGCTAATAAACTACACGCAGCCTGTGTACGTGTGGCGGGATGATCCTAACTCCAGGCAGAATACCATCAAGGAGATCATTGAAAGAGCTACTTCCAAAGAGGACTGGCCTCAGGTCAGTACTGCTACAAATATTATGATACTCGGGCCTGCACCTTCTGCAAGAGGTTGATAAAATTCTGTATGAAAATTGTTCTTGTACTCATAGGACCTTAATTCCATAACTAACTGGCGAAATGTAGGTGTAGTGTTACAGTATTTATATCTCACTCGCGCTTTACTTGTGTTAACCAAGTGTGCAAACACGCTGTGAATGTGCGAGGAAAGACGAGTAGCGTGAGCACATAACACACACACACACACTTCCGCCATTCTCTTGGACGGTACCGAGTCCTTCTGCGCTTACACACACCTTCACAGCGGGACACCTGTTAACCACAAGTAAAACATACGTTGAGATAATATTACTATATTATAGACAGGTCCAATCCTTCGAGGAATACAGAGGTGATATTATGTAGATCTGAAAAATATCCTAAAATTAGATAGGAGATATATATATCCTGAAAAGAGTATTAATATCTTAGAACTTTAAAACTCAAAAGTGGTCGAGATGTGAATCCGGGACGATTTAGGTTTCCTACAAATTTTGCGCTCATGTTAGAGAGTTTTGATGATATTTAGGGAATAGTAGCAGATTTGGAACATAACAGTATAGTCAGCCTATAGAATTCCCACTGTTGGGACACAGGCTTCCTCTCTGCGCCGTAATCCACCACGCGGGTATAATGTTATTGCTAGTGCTTCCTTGGATCAACGTAACGCACAACAGCATTGCAAAAGAAAGACGACAAATTATCTTTCGACGTCATTCATCGAAATTTTCCAATTAGTATGAATAATCTAGAAATAATGCTAGAGACGTAGTTTAGTCATCGACGTCGATCCTCAAATAGACGTCTACTCGGGCGTTTGGTTATTATAAGCAAGTATTTCTGGAACGGGTTATGCTTACTGGAAATTTATAAACATTACGCATATGCGATACCTCTGGAATTACAGATATCCTTAGCAGCAGTGGCCTTCAGTTGGCTGCCGTCGGCTTGGGTTGCCATCTAAAAATATGATGTTTGTTTCCACGTTGCGTGGCTCGGAAAGTACGTTACACCGTTAGTCCCGACGGACATTTTAAGTTCTTTGACAGTTATTAGATATGGTAACCACAAGTCTTTTTTTTTTTTTTTGAGGATGTGAAATCATCAAATGACTCCTCCCGCTCTGGGTGGAGCAGAAGGGAGTGTCAGACTCTTACTGACTAAAACCCACCCGTGTTCCTTCCTTAGCCCTTTATGTTCCAGGGCAGCGGTAACCCTTTCGGACAATCCCGCTACCCTGGAACCACAAGTCTGACAACCAATTTTACCAAACGGTATCGTGTTACCCAGTAACTGTAAAGGCTAGATAGCCTATCTAGCTTCTACGATCCAGTAACATGAGTGACTGCCTAGTCACTCATGGTATACTGGTATTTAGCTGCATCTGGATGCCCACCCCAAAATACTTGAGAAAAGGATTGGCAGATGATGAGTTAACGTTTTTTGCAATTTGCATAGTCAGTGTCATGTTATAAAATATGATTCCCGAGCCTAACAAATATGACTTTGCAGAATTATAATCATTAAAATAATCAATACAACTTCATACGAGTATAAGTAATTCTATTGAATGATTAAGTATTTCATGAAATATCAATGTCTCTTAAAAAAAATTTTACTTTACAGGTCCTGATATTTCCTGAAGGAACTTGCACGAACCGTTCATGCCTCATCACGTTCAAGCCGGGAGGGTTCTACCCCGGGGTGCCAGTGCAGCCCGTCACCATTCGATACCCAAATGCGAGGGATACCGTCACCTGGACTTGGGAAGGGCCTGGCGCGTGAGTGTTAAATTTATAAATAATTAAAAAAAAAAACTTGAGAGGTGTCAAGGGACAGCCGGATGGAACGAAGTATAACTGGCTTGCTTTCTATAAGAGAGAGAGAGAGAGAGAGAGAGAGAAACACGCGCACGCGCGCCGCCCGGCTTACAACTACCTATAGCAAAAAGCGTCGTTCCAACTTTTGGTCTTAATTTTTCCGTCTAGCCCCTTTTCGCAACGCGCGATAAGGAACTTCGTTCCAAAAACTGAAACTTATGTCCATTTTGTTGTTACTTATAATTAGTAAGCAAGTTGAGGTCGTTGAAAAGAGGCTCATTTACTTATAAAAAGCGAGCATCGTTAAAAGAAAAAAAAAATAATTTAAGAATCAATTAAATATTTCTTTTAAACAATTTCAGTCTAAAGCTGCTGTGGTTGACGTTGACTCAAGTGCACAGTTCGTGTGAGATCGAGTTCCTGCCAGTATACTACCCTAGCGAGGAGGAGAAGAGAGACCCCAAGCTTTACGCCAGAAACGTTCGAGATGTAATGGCCAAGTAAGTTCCTAACATGGTCACAGCAGTGCGATTCTGTAACCATCTCACCGTGAAAACTTATGTGAAGTGAGCGTGGAGTGAGCTGTCATTCCAACTAATGCTAGGGATTGACACTATTGACAGCTCACTCTAAGATCACTTTACCTAACTTTTCACGGTGAGATTTTTACAGAATCGATCGGCTGGTCACTGTCATCTACAGTGAGATACCCTGTACTATACTAGTGAAAAGTGAAGAGGTTTTTTACCCTAGCGCTAGAGTACCCCGCGAAATTCAAATTTTCTTACGCTTTTCTGCAATTTGCAGTTAACTCATCATTTATTTATTCTGAGGTGGTACGAATTTCGCCGGGTCAGCCAGTCACCTATATTTCAATTATTTAAACATTCTCCTAATTAGGCGCCACCTCCACGAGCGAAAGAATCGTAGCGATAGTCTCGTCGTGCCATCGAAGTCAATAGAGACTATATGAATCAATCGCCCACGGCGATATTATCGCCGAGGAAGTGGTGACGGGCGGGCGTTTTTGGGGGACTGTCTTTTGTAATTTTGACGTTCGAAAAGTGCTGACTCTCAGCCTAATTTGAATAAATGACTTTTGATTTTGATTTTGAGAATTTGTTGGCACCGCATGACTGTCGCCGCGATTTTCTCGCCCGTGGAGATGGCGCCTTATGTAGAATACAAATTGACAAAAGGAGTTTCTTTTTCAAGCACGCACCCTTATTAGTTTTGACTGACTTTCGTGTATTTTCAGAGCACTTGGCGTTCCTGTTCTGGACTACACATACGATGACTGTCGGCTTATAGCTCGCGCGAAGCAGCTGGGCATCCCTTGCGCGGCCTCTACGAGGGAAGTCCACGAGATCCGAGCACAGCTGGGGTAAGAGACTTAATAGATATGTTATTTCAACTTTATTACAACCTAGTACCTACAACCAGACGTACTGCAGCGTACCATCCACACTTGGTTGATGTCCCGACGAGTCGTACTCAGCGCTTCTGCATCACGTTAATTATGCGCACAGCCAAAGTGTGGAAGTTTCTGCCGGCATCTGTGTTCCCTTCCACCCCGTCTGCCTTCAAAGCAAGAGTGAACAGGTATCTTCTGGGCACGCTCGTTCCACCATAGACCTTCATCCATCGCTTTCCATCAGGCATGATCGAGGTTAAGAGCAGGCCCATTTAGCAATAAAATAAGTCGAAAAAAAAAATGTACAGACGCCAGCAGGTCAAGCTACCCGAAACTGTCATATTTTTCCAATCAACCTTGAACCTTAATACTTTAGAGATAAAGTTGAAAATCTATTAAAGAAATTTGACAGATTGTAGTAGCTTGATGTGCTGGCGTCTGTACTTACGGAGCAGATTTTTGTCGAGGTTTCAGCGTTGGTCCCATAATAGCTGATTTAGAGAAGAAAAAGACATGACAATATAATATTAAAATAAATAGTTTCATCGGTATTTAAGAAAGTAGGTAGATGAAAATTGACCACCCTCATTTTTTGGTTTATCAATTTCATCTCTGAAATTGATAAACCAAAAATAAAAAAAAATGTAGGTATAGAAAATAGTTCTATACATATTTATAGACTACAGGAAACCTAGAGTCCTTGGTCTTAAAATAACATGGTAAACCTATTATTGATCGAAGTGGTAAACCTTTTAATATTGTGAGTACAAACTTACATTTGCTTTTGGAATGTACGGGAGAACATGTTTTTTAACTACAATGTTAAGTTTGTCCTTGTGATAAATTGATCCCAGCTACGGCACCCTTCATTGTTTTTTGGCCGGTTTTGACAAATATGTCGCATTGGCAGTCATTATCATTAAATGGGGCCCTGGATCTCATGTAATATACTGTCGGGCGTGGGCAGGCTGGAGCGCTCCCAGCTGGAGCTGCACGTGGCGGCGGCGGGGCTGCAGGGCCGCGCGCGCTGGCTGGGCGCCGAGGAGTTCGCGCGCCGCCTGGGCGTGCCGCTCGACGTGCGCACGCAGAGACTCTTCGACATGTTCATGCAGGTTGGCTTCACTCTTTCAATTCAAATTCATTTATTTGCTTAACACAGGTTCATGGGATGTTCCAAAAGATTGCGCATTTTTAGTAACCCTTATTGTTGTTGCTTACAGACCGAAATTATAGACTAGAGATGTTATGGATATGATATTTCGGATCTGGATACGGATATGAATATAGGAATAAAATTATATGGGTTTCGGATACGGTTACGGATATGTAATTATGTCGGATTATCCGTTAGTTTCGGATAGTTTCGGTTTTCGGATTACGATACGGAGGATTAGATTGAAGTAAAATATAAACACAAATAGTACCTATGTAATAATTATTTGGTTTTTTTATAGGTTTTATCTAGTCTAGATTATCATTTGGTATTATGTATAATCAGTGATATAGGTAATTATTTAGAGATGTTACAAAAACCTGTCGAAACATGTAGTTTTTTAGACTCCGCCCTTATACGAAACTATCCGAAACTTATGAAACGGATACGGTTATGGTTACGGATATATTTTTATTTCGGATATCCGATAGTTTCGGTTACGGTTACGGAGCTCCATAATATCCCTGGTATAGACCTACGGGGTAATTACTGAACACACGTTATTAGTAACAATGGTTTTCATTTTGACAGTTCAACAACGTTCATTGCGTTATTTACGTTCTTGAGCAGACAAATTTTTCGATCATATGAAGCAATGGATTAGCAATATGACGAAATCCTAAACCGCATTGTAACCTCTGCTCGACAGCGTAAATAACGCAATGAACATTTTTGATATGCAAAATGAAAGGCTGGCATTAATTGCGAATCTTTGAATAAAAACTTGAGAGGTGTCAAGGGACACCCGGATGGAACGAAGTATAACTGGCTTGCTTTCTATAAGAGAGGGAGAGAGAGAGAGACAGACAGAGAAACACGCGCACGCCGCACGGCTTACAACTATAGCAAAAAGTGTCGTTCCAAGTTTTGGTCTTAATTTTTTCCGTCTAGCCCCCTTTCGCAACGCGCGATAAGGAACTTCGTTCCAAAAATTAAGGATATTTAATGCAGAATTAACTATTTTCAGCGGTCGAGTGGTCTAGTGTACTTCCCTGACTATCTGCTGTGTGCCGCGTTCTTATCACTGCAAAATGCGCCCTTAACGCAGCTTCTGTCCATCGCGTTCAAGGTAACCACATCCTTATTTTTATATTTATTTCAGTCAACATCTTTATCATATAGACGAAGAGTCCTTGTTACTGTATTTTAGTCACCAGTCCTACGGCCGGCGAATAAAGAGAAGCGAGTAGAGGACACTTATACCTTTTGAAGCTACGGCAATGAGCAGACTAACGTCAAAATAGCACACTGAAAGAAAGAAAGAAAAGAAAGAAAAATGCATTTATTGGCATTACACAAAATGACACCTTAAAACTACAAAATCAAAACTGACACCAACCTACAACATTTTTAATAGCCTGGCCATTTTATAAAATATAATTTAAAAAATAAATAATCATTTAATCGTCAGAGTACGTCTGTGTCACACTATTTTTAATTCGGTCAGACACGTGAAGATGAATGTCATTCTGCAGTATTGTCATTACGACTAAATATAAAATTCTGTGTCGGTAAAGCAGATTCTATTTTGCAATGAGCAAACAAAAATATCCCTTAAGTTTACGAACATATGCGTTTAATCTGCAGCTATACGACAGCAACCGCACTGGTCGGCTGAACCTGGCCAACTTCGAGGAGCTGGCGACGCGCTGTCTCGGCCTGTGCCAGGAGGACGCACACAACACCTTCCAGCAGGCTGACCTGGACGAGAAAGGCTACTTGACATACGGTAAGTGAATATTCATGAAGTTTCTCGAACTACAGCCGCACGGAACAATCGAAATCAAAGTCATTTATTCAAATTAGGCTGAGAATCAGCACTTTTTGAATGTGAAATTTAAGACAGAGCCCCAAAACGCTTTACCAAATCCTAGTGCTTTATCCGGGAAGAAGAAGTGGCGTAACCATAGACATTTGTATGGGCGTAACAAACCCGCCAGCAGCACAGCTGTCTGTTAAGTTCGATGGTTAAGCTACGCTTGTCGAAATCAGTCCGCGAATGGATGATCAATGATCATCCATTACATACCGAGACCCCTCCGGGCTTTGGATTGCCCGAAAGAATAGATAACCAGCCTTGTCTGGTTGTATAAACAAACTTACATCCGCTATTTAACCTCTTTGGAGATGAGTTTTAAAAAACGCTTTCCCTATGCCCGCCCTTATTTCCTTGCTCATCTTCGTTATAAAAAGGCCTCCTGTGCAAAACTTCATGCTGCTAGACCCAACGGTTTAAGCTGTGCGTTGTCTGTCAGTAAATTAATGAATGAATTTATGATTTTTTATTAAGTTCTTTAATAACAGGTTCCGGCGCGTGTAAACGAGACACAATAGAAGTTTTATTGTTATGACCGCTATAACCGCATAGTGCCGTTGAAAGTGTTAATTAGTAATATTAAAGATCTTAAACCATTATAGAGGCATGAGGAACAGGGTGTAAAGTTCACTCATACTCCATAGGAATGGGAGGATCCTCCGACCAGACGGGTGTTGTATCTAGCGGGCAACTGCCCGATGATTCAGGTCGGGCCGTTGTATATATATGGTATTTGCGCGGTAAACTCTGCTCGTGAGATGTAATATTTTGCGTGACGTCAGTATGTTGCATTGTAGATACCGCTACATCATAATGTGCCACTATTAAAGAATTCTCATAATTTCCAGATGAATTCATATCATACGCGCAGAAGAAAGCTGAGTTTGCGTTTGTATTCGCGTGCGACACGACACATCACAAGCCGAAGACTCAGTGAGGGTCACCAGGTCACATCCCGACAGTCTGCAGCCAGGTGCCCTAGCGAGTGGAACCGGCCCGCACCAGGGCAGGATAGAGAGACACGGAGAAATGTCGAGAATGTGATTTTAGAATTTGTAGATTCTGTTAAGGCAAAAGCGCTATGGTAGCCCGCGAAGTACAAATTTCCTCACCTTGCTTGCAATTTGCAGGTTGTATGTTGATCAAAATATGATTCGCGACCGTAAGAAATATATATTTTAAGTATTATAATTATAAAAATCATCAATCTCTCTAAGTTGAAATTACCCCCTATTGAATCTACGAAAACTGGCAAATACTGGATACTGTCGACTTAACGCAACTGTCTAACCGGTAAAACTGACGAATCAGTGAAACTGACTTATCAACGAAAATGACGACTGAGGGAAACTGACCAGTGATACACGGACTCATTTTGAGGCCAATTGTAACTGAGAGAGACAGAATTATAATAATTACAATCATCAATACTATGATGATTGTAATGATTAGAATTCTGTACATAAATATATTTTGTGGTTGTCGGGAATCATATTTTAATCAAAATACGACCTGAGACTGACTTGCAAATTGCAAAAAATGTAGGAAAACGCGGGCTGCTTTATCGTACTCCGTCTAACGCAAGTTAGATAAACAAAAATCATAACGCTCTGAGGCTACTGCTGCGAAACTCTCTTACAATTACACTAGAACCTTGCTAAAACACTAAAATGGGAATCGGGCTTTGCGTTCTCACTTACACTTAGTTGGATATTATACTCCTCCCTCGAAGAGAAACCAAAAGTAACCACGTCAGCAATAAAAATATTGGCGACCTTTCCATAGACATATATTCAGCACGTAATTTTTTACTTAGAAATCTCACTCGATAAGCAATCAACATTGTCCCCGGTTAAATTCTGACTGGTCTAGTTTCTCGGACGAACATTATCGTAAAAATAATACGAGAAATTATGAAGCGTGCGGAAACTGCTGTGATTGGTTAAATGATTTCATCATCATCACCATTTCAGCTGAAAGATGTCCACTGCTGGATATCCAAGCACCGCCACTTCGAGCGGTTCTGTGCTTCCCGCATCCAGCGGATTCCTGCGACCTTTACAAGGTCATCGGTTCACCTTGTGCGCCTTCCAACGCTACGTCTTCCAGTACGCGGTCGCCACTCCTGAACCTTTTGGCCCCATCGGCCATCTTTTCTGCGAGCTATGTGCCCTGCCCACTGCCACAAGTTTTACAATTCTTCGGGCTATGTTCCCATTCGATCACGTAGGGAAACTTCAAGCAGAGCCCTCTCTATTGCCCTATGGGTGAAATTTTGCCTTATAATAAGGCCCATTGTGAGCGACCACGTGTCAGTGCCATAGGTCACTGGAACACTGGTCTTTGACCAGTCGAATGATTTACCAACAGCCAATTGCAACAGTTTTGCGCACGCTTGACAAATTAAACTGTTAAATTAATTTTCGTTCAAGAAACTGGCCGTAATAGTATCACAGACAGATGTCCCCTGGTCCGAAAGTAGCAGGGTATAGTAGCAGCGTTTTGAATCTATACGAAGTATTATTTCTTCATCTATTTCTAAGGTAAAGTCCAGTCTTAACATATTTTTTTATTTTAATTCAAAGTGTTATATCAATAAGCATAAAAGATCGCTCACATATAGAAATAAACGCTTTTTTAATAATGTGTGAGCTCACTCTTCTCAGTATGGACAGTTTTTACAATAAGGGACCGTCTCCAGGAGCGAGAGAATCGCGGCGATATTATCGTCGTGCCATCCAATTCTCGGCGCAATGATATCGCCGTGTGGAGACAGTTCTAAGACGTGTATAGAAATACGTGGCACGACGATAATATCGCCGCGATTCTCTCGCTCGTGGAGACGGCCCCTAAGTACAGTCAGGGCAAATCTAGCGATTTAAATCTTTGCGTGTACAGACGCCAGCAGGTCAAGCTATCCGAAACTGTAAAATTTTCCCAATGAACCTTGAACCTTAATAATATAGCGATAAAGTTGAAAATCTATTAAAGAAATTTGACAGATTGTAGTAGCTTGATGTGCTGGCGTCTGTACTACATACTTTATACATTATTGTATTTATGTATTTATAATAATGTATTTGCCCACTATGACGATTTGTATGACCCAAGCTCATGTAGTGTAGCTGTTCTTATGTAGCCTTATGTATTTGTCTACTTATACACTGTGGAGACGACAATACGATAATAAATGAAAACACTGGCAATACTAATGCAAGAGTATTTAGAAACTGCCAAAAAAAGTCAACGAAATTAAAAATGTGATTTTTCAACCATTTTTTTTTTTTAATACAACCAGTTATGGGCTCACTATAGGTTTTACCAATCTTTAACTATCCATAGGGACTAAACTATATATACAACATGTCCTGGAATTAACGCACACCACCATACACCCCAATTAGAATATTATGTTACAATCACAATAGATACACTGAATTTTTACTATTATTTAAATTGTGGTCTCATTACAAATTTACTCAAGTACACAGTCGCATACGTGTACTCGTACAAGGGTCTAGCGTAGTATGTACTTCATTCATTTTTGTTTTTGGCTGTACAGTAGAAGTGTGACTGTAATTTTCGTAGTTTTAATTATATTTGGGAAAAAAATATCGTTTATTAAAAATATCAGAAATCGATTCAGTAAACGATTCTGAACAAACTAGTTTCATAATGTGCATTAATTCAGTTACACATTGTAAATATCGATACCTATCACATGTGCGGAGTTTCGCTAGCTAATTTAATTTGGTCCTGTATATTTTTGTTTAATTTTTGTATGTAGACTGGGAACGTCATTAGATATACAGTGTGTAACGGATGGGGGGTATCAACCCTGAAGGAGGTGAATGTGCTCATGAAACTCAACAACTTTCCCCAAAGAAAATAGGTCGAAATATGAAAAAAAAATTTGGCCCTCCCATAGTAAATCAATCAGCTGGTAGTCAGTTTTGTAAGGGAGGGCCAAATTTTTTTTCATATTTCGACCTATGTTCTTTGGGTAAAGTTGTTGAGTTTCATGAGCACATTCACCTCCTTCAGGGTTGATACCCCCCTTCCGTTACACGCTGTATATGAAGTTTAATTTATTGTCTTATTGTTGTCTCCACCTTATAGATTTCGTTCAATAGAATGTTCGGAAATGATACGTCGATAATCGGATACGACAAAATGACGTATGAATGGGGGCTTCAAACTGCAGATAACTGGAATGTGAAATTAAATAATAATAACATTTGTGTGGGGGTGAATAACAACTCTAAAGATAATTTAGAAATTTATATGAATACTGCATTTTAAATGTATTTAATAAAGATACAAAGTATTAGAACATGTGTGTATAATGTGTTGTTTTTATTCACAACGCTTTTAATCTTAAGGGTAGTTATTCACTCTTCATAAATGCCTAGTGATAATATAATTTATTTGTGAATAGCTTTAGTCTTACGCCTTATTCCATAGTTATGTAGTGATTAAGTCAATTATTGGCCGCGTGTGTTGTTTAGGCAATGTTATGACGGATAAAGCTTCGATTTCCCAAAAGAGCGGTGGCTGCTACATGACGCCCGCAGTGACGGCTGTCATCAAAATGAAGGCAGCAGGGTTTGACTTTACGGTGTCAAAAAATGTTCTCTAGGGAAACGCATAAACTTACTGTCATAAATAAAGTTTCAGTGACATCATTCCACGGTTAATTGCGGACGCTAAGTGGCGGCCCCCGCTCTTCTAGGAAATCATAGCTTAACCGGTTGAATGCCGTAATTACAGAAACAATTAAAAAGCCATTCTGTCTCCACGTTCGATATGAAGGGTTAAGCTTAATGGATGTGTTCCATGAAGTCTATGATGTACCTACAGTCAGTAAAAGATAGTTTGCATGTAGAGAATGTAATCTGCGTATGTAGTGTTGGGTTTTTAATTATTTCTTTCCAGATTCTTTTACTGACTTTACCAGCTTGCCTAGAGTCACCAAGTCTAAAGTATGTCTATTTTACGATGTTCGATTTGACTTAAAGCTCCCGCAGACTAGCACAACGCTACTCTAGTACTTAGAACAATTTCATTGAAATTATAAATGTTTGAAATTAAAGGTTTTCTAAACACTACCTAGCTGAGTACAGCCAGCCGCACGTCCACAATGACAGCAATTTTTTTCAAATCACTCAGGTGTTTTTACTGGCATACGGTTGACCGTACTTACTATTTTATGTCAATTAGGGGGAGGAGGTACACCATAACTCCATTTTAGTTCAGAGATGTTTATGAACAAGGGGAATAGTTTTAAAAAACACTTTTCTATGTTAGGGAAAAGACAGCGGTGTGCGTAGCAGAATATTTTGTTGAACGCCAGGCGTCGCGGGAGTCGCGATCATAATAAAAGTGACACTAATAATATTATAATAGTTACAAGAGGTAGATAGGTTATACACGCTCCGTGACACGTCAAAACTTGGCTAATTAGCCTAGTTAAATATCGTCTTGTCTCTTTCTCGCTTCTGATAATTACTTACCTACTTGTAATCTAATAGTATGAAATTGTGCCGTTTTGAAGATCGAATTTTGGGTTTATTCTATCCAATATTCGATCTTCAAAAACTTCACAATATCATACGAGTGTCAAACGGCACCGATCTACCTCTTTTTTCTCAGTCAACGTGCGTAGACGCATGGGTGGAGCATTTACTCGTAGTATGGAAAAGTAATTTTTGTGTCTCTTGTCGACTCGCTCCCACATTTTATGACCGCGCCTGCTACGACCGTGAGTGCTCATACACACGAGCGACACGCATTGACGACAGAGGCAACACCCGTCGACGCCCGCCGTCGACGCGTCGGCGGCTGCCGTCGACCACGTGTAGTGTATTTGAGTACAATGCTTAAATACAGGAGCGGCATGTTGTGTGTATTTGAATACGATTCTTAAATACACGAACGCTATACGTGCAGATACTTTTAAGGTACTTACACGTTGATGAAATACTTGATTTCAGAATAATAAATACAGGATCGAATTAAATTTGCTAGCGAAACTACAGGTTTGGTGATGGGTATCGTAATTTAAATACGATATAACATAAACAAATTTTCCCAACTCATACTTCAAGTAACAAGGTAAACTAACAGCGGTTGTTGACCCAAAAAAACCACCATCAAACCATCAAATTATTTCTTTTTTGCTTTATCATATTATGGCATCGACGTCATGACAGAGTTTTCCTAACTAATTTAATTTGAACCTGTATAATAATGTTACAAGGAGAAGATCAAAACGTTTGTATAGCGGTCTTGTAAGAAATACTGCATTTTATTCTAAAATATTATAAGTGTAGGTACGCTTAATCTTAGAGTAGGTTAAATACGAATCGTGTGCTTATTTTACTCACAAATAATTTAGTAAGCCAATAATTGGCCTCTTCAAGCTAAAAAAATAGAAGGCCATTTGTAATATGTGATAATTTTAAGAGCATAGTTATATCAGTACAAGCTAAAATGACGCTAATATTAATGCAATTGAGATTATTTCCGAATATCCTTCCTTTGTGCAATTTAAAATTATCCGGCCTTAGTGTTCTTCCTTTAGGGTTGATTTATCCAACGCCAGATAATTTTATCCAACGCCAGATAATTTTATCCAACGCCAGATAATTTTATCCAAGGAATAATTTTGAAATTTTGACAGTTCTTCCAGACAAAATCAGTCAGATGTCAATTTTATTCCACGAATAAAAATTATCTGTCGATTGACAAATCAGCCCATAGATTAGTTAATTATTCCATATTAATAGTAGTATATACTAGTATATATGTATTAGTAGACTATTGCGCGTAAAAGGAATTGTCTTTATTACCTACATATGAAGTCAAGGATTTTTGTCCTAGTTTTTTTTTGTTAATAAAACGAAGTTAGTTGATAGCGAATGAGTTTTTCTGCCATTTTCCTTTTCCCTGTGTTGATTAATTAAATTTGAATAATTAACAGACTTTAAAATGTAAATATCGCTTAATTTTGTGCCCCCTCACTATGATACGGCTGACAGCACGGAGGCAACTACATAGATAGTTTTAAATAATTTATTGGGTTCTACACACAGAAGAAAAGAAGTCATAAATGCAGAATTAAAAGATAAAAACAAAGGGTATTATTTATAAACTTAGCTTGAAGTTAAGTGAAGAAGATTAGCGACTTTTTGACATACAGTCACGAGCAAAATTATGTATACACACGCCTTTATTCAAAAGCGACTTACTCCTTTATTTTTGAATGAAATTTTATGTTGTTACAAACATAGCATTTTCGAACCCATAGGTTTATGTAATGTGTCGTATTTCAGTGTCCGTTTCGACTGCTCGGCCACAATTTCGTAGAAGCAAAACGACTACGTCAACATTACGAAGGAATTTGTAAAACACTAACAATGAAAGTCGCAAATTCGTAGATCCAATATTCAGAAAGTTGTAAAGGTTTACTGGCTGGTGACGATCTATCTGTCGGACACAGCACAGATGTTGCGCGCGCAGTGGTACTCACTGCGAAACAATCACAGGGCACCTCAACTAGCGTGGTGACTAATACTGCCAATACCTCGGTATCAGCCCCGGATCTTCAGTTTTTTTTAGGCGGGGCAAAAACTGAATAATGCCGCCCCCGCCCACTTACATTTATTTTTACCTATAACATCCATATAATTTCAGCTATCAGATGTCCACTAATTGATTGAAATTTGGACATAGCCTACATAGGCCTTCCGGAAATAATGCATCCATCGCTGTTCTTTCTGTGTTAAGCCTATTTATTTACAGATTTAAAGACATAAACGTGTAGGATATATACAGGGTGACAGGGAAACTCGACGTGTTCCTCCAGGGCGTGATAGTGTGACCCATTTGCAACAATTAAGCACCCCATAAAGCCTAGGCGAAAATTCATGGAATCCGAGAAAAACCGATTTTAATGTTTTTTGGAAATTTTCCAGAATTCGTCACTAAATATCGCTTATCTCTAAATTCTCTGATTGAGTGGCTTTCAAAGCTATTCCATTGGCTACGCCTACGTAATACTTTAATACACCTATTGACGTTACCAAATTTTCTAAAATATCAAACAGTTAAAAGTTAGAAGTTTATTAACTATTTTCAAAAATCATCTACGTACACGAACTTTGACACCAGTTATCTCAAAATTTTACTAAAATAATAAGCGTACAAATTACGGGGAAGACATCTTCATTTAATCAGCTATGCAATGAGGTACTAAAGTTTCATAAATGTCTAAAGGTACCGATGAAACAGTCGATAATATTGGCAAAGGTCGAATTTGCAAATTGTTGAAATATTTTAAAATTATCGATTATCACATCGATAATCGAATTAAATAACTAGTTTATGTTATGTATTTTCCTCCTCACCACCCAGCAATCATGAGATTCCACTTTCGAGTGGTTAGTATTACTCGTAGTTGATGAGCTAATCACTGATCACTTGTCGCTTGGTTCGCCTGTGATTAAGCTGCTGTGCACGTACAAACTCTTAATTCTATAATAAACATAAACTTTGAGACTTCTGTAAAAGAAATAACTGTTTACTAAAACGTGCACTGGCAGTACCAGACGAGTTAAGATGCTCTAAGTAACCAACAGCAACTAAATTCATAATTTCCTAAGGGGCCTGTGAAGCACATCATTTTATGTCATGCAAGTAGCTCGGGAAAGGTCAAGGTCCAGCTGTGAATTGCGATAGATTAACTTAATTGATTGGGTTGGACCATTACTTTGTAAAAAGTTGACTTAGGCATAAAGTTGGCAGCAGCGACCTCCTTACTCCTACTAATAACAACAATCATCAATCTGTCGTCAAAGATGAAGGCAATGCTTTTTCTTGATCTTTCTCTAAACGACCAAATATGATGTGAAGAGTCTACCACATTGCAGGTTAATGATATGATAAATAAAAGATTATTTTTCTAAAGCTTAAAAACCGAAGTATGCTTAAAATTTAAGAGTTTATACGTGCGCAGTAATTTAAAAATCAGGGTAAAAATACGCGAACTTAGCGACAAGTGCTCGGTGATTAGCTCATCGACTGCGAGTAATACTTACCACTTGAAAGTGTGGTCTTAACTTGCGGAGCGGAGGTAAAGGGATAACATGATAAACCAGTTAATTAATTCGATTATCACATCATTTTAAAATATTTCAACAATTTGCAGGCAAAATCAGGGTAAAAATACGCGAACTTAACGACAAGTGATCAGTGATTAGCTCATCGACTGCGAGTAATACTTACCACTTGAAAGTGTGGTCTTAACTTGCGGAGCGGAGGTAAAGGGATAACATGATAAACCAGTTAATTAATTCGATTATCACATCATTTTAAAATATTTCAACAATTTGCAGGCAAAATCAGGGTAAAAATACGCGAACTTAGCGACAAGTGCTCGGTGATTAGCTCATCGACTGCGAGTAATACTTACCACTTGAAAGTGTGGTCTTAACTTGCGGAGCGGAGGTAAAGGGATAACATGATAAACCAGTTAATTAATTCGATTATCACATCATTTTAAAATATTTCAACAATTTGCAGGCAAAATCAGGGTAAAAATACGCGAACTTAACGACAAGTGATCAGTGATTAGCTCATCAACTACGAGTAATACTAACCACTCGAAAGTGGCGTCTCAGCTTGCCACCTGGTTGCGACGATCTAGCTTCATGACGTAGAAATGATTGCTGGGTGGTGAGGAGGTAAAGGGACAACATACACCAGTTATTTAATTCGATTATCACACCATTTTAAAATATTTCAACAATTTGCAAATTCGACCTTTGCCAATATTATCGACTGTTTCATCGGCATCTTTAAATATTTATGAAACTTTAGTACCTCATTGCCTAACTGATTAAATGAAGATATCTTCCCCGTAATGTGTACGCTTATTGATTAGTAAAATTTTGAGATAACTGGTGTCAAAGTTCGTGTACGTAGATGATTTTTGAAAATAGTTAATAAACTTCTTACTTTAACTTTTAACTGTTTGATATTTTAGAAAATTTGGTAACGTCAATAGGTGTGTTAAAGTATTACGTAGCCAATGGAATAGCTTTAAAAGCCACTTAATTAGAGAATTTAGAGATAAAATTTTCCAGAATTCGTCACTAAATATCGCTATTTAGTGACGAATTCTGGAAAATTTTCAAAAAAACATGAAAATTGGTTTTTCTCTGATTCCATGAATTTTCGCCTAGGCTTTATGGGGTGCTTAATTGTTGCAAATGGGTCACACTATCACGCCCAGGAAGGAACACGTCGAGTTTCCCTGTCACCCTGTATTTATACACAGCATATGATAGGAATGCACTAGCTTCTGCCCGCGGCTTCGCCCGCGTGGATGTCGGAAATTATCCCACAGGAACATGCTACCAGGATAAAAAGTATGTCCTTCCCCAGGATGCCATATATATCTCTGTACCAAATCAGAAGTTCAGTGGTTTAGGTGTGAAAATGTAACATACAGTTTCAAGTTCAAATCCTCCCCTTAAAAAACGAATTACCCCTTTTTGCCCCGTCAGGAGTCAATTTATTAATTATTTTGTGTCAAAAGTATTAATACGGAGTTTCGAGTTAATTCGACCGCGCATTCAATTACTTCCACACAAACTTCAACACCCCTATATCCCCCTTTGAGGGGTAGTTTTGAAAAACTTATAATAATAAACTTTATTACTTACTTAAGCGAGTATTCTTGCCAAGTTTCAAGATTATTAACTAAATTAATAAGGTTTTTCATATAAACTGTACCCCGCTTTTCATCCACACAGGGGTGGAGTTTAAAAAAATCATTTGGAATGTACTCAAAGATTATTTATACTAATTTTCGAGTTAATCAAGCCAAGCAGTAAAATACTCCCCTGTAAAATTGACTACCCCTTTTCAGCCCGTCAGGGATAATTTTCGAAAAACTAGGGGATTTTTCAAATATAGCTTCATCTCTTTCGCACGCACGGTAACCAGACGCGTGCTGCCGCGATCTGCGATTCCTGCGGGCGAGCGGGCGCGTATTTTGAACTATGCCTACGCGCCTCGCGAATAATAATGTTCGTGCAGCACGTCTCACTCAGCGCTCTGGGTATCGGTCGGCTTAATATGGCCATGAAATTTCTGTACTTGTACTATTATTTATTCAAATTTAGTCAAAGTTAAGTAAATGATGAGTTGTCCATTCGTCTGTAAAGTGTGAATTTAGCCGCCCTCTGAACTTGCCGCCCGGGGCATAGGCCCCGGCTTGCCCCCCCCTAGATCCGGCCCTGCTCGGTATGTATAGGCGCAGCGAATGATCAGCTGATTCGAGCGCCCCAGCCGCAGAGCGCTTTGCTTAGACAGAGCGCAGACAACGAATGGCAAGTTGTGCAAAGAAAAAGGTATAGAAATCGATTTATGGGTAAAAGAGGAACGTGCACTGAAATTGTTGAAAGTTTTAAGGCGGCAAATATCAGTGTCCCTCTATTTATAAATAACGTGCATAAGGAAGCTTGCGAGAATCATATAGTTGCCTACATAAAGAGCAAAACAAATGTTGAAATCACACTACAGAGGATCGAACCCAAGCAGAGGAAGGAATACAACTCATATAAAATGTTTGTTCCTAGGGATAAACTAAGTTTGTTTTTGGACTGCAGTTTATGGCCTGATGGTATAACTTTCCGCCGTTTCGTGGATTTCAGCAGACGAGATTTAGACAGACGTAAGAAATCTGATACTAGTGCAAAAACAAATTTAAATGGATAGTACAACAAACAATGAAAGTTTAAAATTCATCAGTTTCAATTGTAAGTCTTTTAAAAGATCCTCCGAGTGTGTAAGACGGCTGTGCCAAACTGCTGATATTGTTGCACTGCAGGAAACGTGGCTCTTGCCACACGAGATACCGGAACTCGGTAAAATAAACAACGACTTTGGATTCTGCGGCAAGTCTGCGGTCGACCTTACAAGCGGTATATTGCGCGGGCGGCCGTACGGCGGCGTAGCACTTTTATGGAGAAACAGTAAGTGTAATTATGTGTCTGTGATTCCGTGTGAAAGTAACCGAATAAGTGCAGTTAAGGTGTGTGTGTCGGATCGGTTAATACTCGTTTTCTCTGTCTATATGCCTACTGACTCATTAGACAATCTCTTGGAATTTGTTCAATGTTTAAGCGAAATTACGGCAATAGTTGACAATAACAATATTGAAAATGTATTTATCATGGGGGACTTTAACGCTCATCCGGGGGCATTGTTTGGCAATGAATTACAACATTTTTGTAATGAGCAAAACTGGACATGTGTGGACCTACAGAGGTTGGGCTCGAATTCTAATACCTACACTTTTGTGAGTGAAGCGCACGGTAGCCGCAGGTGGCTCGACCACTGTATTGTTACTGACGCTGCATTAAACACGGTATCTTCGGTAAAGGTATGCTATGACATCTTCTGGTCTGATCACTATCCAGTAGAGATTCTGTGTAACTTAAAATCATTTTGTCGAACCATTAAGCCTCCGCTCACCAAAGCCAATAAAGTTCTATGGGGAGACAGGGATTTAAATCAAATAGCAAAATATACCAAATGTTGTAATGATAAACTAAGGGAATTTGCCTTCCCTCAAGAATTCCACCAGTGTGGTGATAGCATGTGTAGTGATAGTAGCAAGGATCACTTGGCAGCGATAGACGCGCTTTATGGTGACATTGTGAGAACGTTGCAGGAGGCAGCTGTTGATAGCTATGTTGGTCGTGGGGGTAGCAGTAGACAGCACCGCGGTCGTCATATTGTCGGCTGGAACAAGTATGTTCGTGACGCTCACAGGGAGGCTAGGCAGAAGTTTTTGACCTGGGTGTGGTGTGGTCGACCTAACAGCGGTAACATATATAATGAAATGAATGAATCTAAAAAAAAATTTAAAAGCAAACTTCGCTATTGTCAGAATAATCAGGAATTAATAAAAATGAATATTTTAGCTACCAAACA
Organism: Apamea sordens; assembly: GCA_945859715.1. NCBI lineage: Eukaryota > Metazoa > Arthropoda > Insecta > Lepidoptera > Noctuidae > Apamea > Apamea sordens. Next base: position 18,307,668 of record OX244001.1, read on the forward strand.
CAAGAACAAAGATTTTAAAGGATTTTGGCAACAAACAAAAAAGTTAAACCCAAAACCTAGCGTCCCGGTGAGTGTCGACGGCATCAGCGAACCAAAAGACATTGCTAATATGTTTAGATGTCACTTTCAAGTGGAGTCTCCGCTTAAAGGTGAGCAGAACGGGGACGCGGGGGTCGTCGTGTCAGCGGTGCCTGAGCGTGTCACAGCAAAACAAGTGGCTCTAATAATAAAGGGCATGACTCGAGGGAAGTCACCCGGACACGACGGCCTTAGCATCGAACATTTGCAGCATGCGGGGTCACACCTCCCGAGGCTCCTCGGGCTTTTGTTTACGCTCTGTATTAGGCATTCCTACCTGCCAAGTGAACTGATGAAGACGGTGGTAGTGCCTATAATTAAAAACAAGACTGGAGATAATTCTGACAAGTGCAACTACCGCCCGATATCATTAGCTACTACCACATCTAAGGTGCTTGATAGCCTGCTTGAGAGACAGCTTAAAGAACACCTAAATTTAAACGATGCACAGTTCGGTTTTAGACCAGGACTTTCGACGGAATGTGCGGTTATGTCTCTCAAGCAGACGGTCAGGTACTACACAGATAGGAGCACACCTGTGTATGCAGCGTTTCTTGATCTCTCCAAGGCATTCGACCTGGTTAGGTATGATATTCTCTGGCGTAAATTGATGGATACAGGTGTGCCGGGTGAGTTAATTAATATTTTTAAATATTGGTATGACCACCAAACTAACCAGGTCAAATGGCTTGGCGAACTTTCTGACGAGTACAGGTTGGAGTGTGGGGTGAGACAGGGGGGGTTAACATCTCCCTCACTCTTCAACCTGTACGTGAACGGGCTGATTGTTGAGCTAAGCGACATCGGAGTAGGCTGCTCGATCGATGGTCACTGTATCAACAGTATAAGTTATGCCGATGATATGGTGTTGCTCAGCCCATCAATGGCCGCGCTTAGAAAGCTGATAAGCGTGTGTGAGGAGTATGCGAGGGTTCACGGTCTCCTATACAATGTAAAGAAAAGCGAGCTCTTGGTATTTCAAGCCAGGGGTCGTAAACTGGGGGACGTGGCACCTGTGCTGCTTAACGCTGTCGCTCTTCGAAGAGTGACAGAATTTAAATACCTCGGCCATGTGGTCACAGAGGATTTAAAAGACGATGGGGATATTGAAAGGGAGAGGAGGGCGATGGCGGTCCGCTGTAACATGTTGGCGCGCAGATTTGCTAGGTGTAGTTTAGAGGTAAAGATCACTCTGTTTAAAGCATTCTGCCAAACTCTCTACACCTGCAATCTGTGGGTCAACTACACGCAGCGGGCCATCAACGCTCTCCGAATTCAATATAATAATGCGTTCAGGGTGCTGGTGGGGCTCCCACGCTACTGTAGTGCGTCTGCGATGTTTGCGCATGCGCACACAGACGGATTTCACACTGTTCTGCGGCGTCGCATCGCTTCGCTGATGGTCCGCACGCGTGGGAGTGCCAACACCATCCTGAACGTGCTCAGCCACAAGCTGGACAGCCCCCTTCTGGGGTACTGGGTTCAAGCACAAGTGCGTGTGCCCGGAGCCCCAGCGGGCGGCAAATACTTAAATTAATTTTTTCTGTTATTTATCTTTTAATTTAATTTTGATTTTAATTTTGATTCTGATTTTAATTTTGATTTTAATTGTAATAGTAATTTTTTAATTTAATTTAATTCTGAATTTTCCTTTTATTTATTTTATTTCTTTTGTAATGTGTCTAACATAGTTTATAATGTATGTGCCTACTAACAATATTATGGGCAAAATAATGCCTGAATTAAAAAGATTTTATTTTATTTTATTTATTTTATTATTTAACCATGGCCGCGCAGTCGAAACGTGGAGAACTGCGCGGCCACGCAGTTCTCTTAAAGTTCTCTTAAACGGAGCTTCGTAGAGGTCCCATTCTTTTTGCTAACCACTGATACGATTTCGAAGAAAATGTAGACAGTATGAATAAAGCCCTAATGTTTGGGATTCACGACTTACAGAACTTAAATGCTATGGCCGCGCGGTTGAAACGTGTAAAACTGCGCTGTCACGCAGTTCTCTTAAACGGAGCTTCGTAGAGGTCCCATTCTTTTTGCTAATCACTGATACGATTTCGAAGAAAATGTAGACAGTATTAATAAAGCCCTAATGTATGGAATTCACGATCTACAGATCTTATAACCTATAATGCAAGTTAGAAAAAGGGTGACCAAGATTTATGGTGCGTCAATCAGACATTTCCAAGCGTCGTTTTTGTACCACGTGGCCTATTATCATAATGAGGGAATAAGTATGCTTCATTGGATGGAGAAGTACTAAAGTAAGTAGATATGATAAAATAATACAGTTAGAATATACGAAACTATTGTTACCCTGAAGATGGAGGGACCAAGTCTTGGATTTCAAATCAGCCTACATAAAAGTTTAATATTGTAAATCTACTATTTGCAACCGTTGCACTAATTTTTCAGTACAATTAGTACTTTTTGAAGATAAACTTCACCGTAAGTCATTTGCATAATCCAAAGGTAGAAAATAGGTACTAAACATGAATACTTCGAAAAACCAAAAGATACTATCCATTAACAGGCCTGACCAAATTTTTGAATCGTCATTATGGAGGGACCAACATTTATTGCCGATATTTCTCAAATGATTCATGTTAGGGACCATCAAATTGCATATTTCTAAACTAGAATTAAGGTATTGTAATACTATATAGGTAGGTTACTCCTCCGACCAGCCTATCCATATGGTCCTTTCACTTTGACGTCAAAATGGAGGGACCAAGGATTTTAAATAACATACTGTTAAATAACTACGTATACGTTGAGGTAGCTAAAATTTGTGAAAAGGTAGCAAATAGTAGATTTACAGTATTAAATTTTTATGTAGGCTGATCTAAAATCCAAGAATCCAAATCCAGTGCAGAATCACGAGCACTACACAATCCATGATGAACCATTTATCACTGCACTGATAAAGACGCGCAAGCAGAGGGTGCTCAGGCGCGGGCGCACTCGCTCGCGCGGCTCAGGAGCCGCCGAGATAGGATAAAACACCTTCTCAAAATGTCGCATTAGTAACTTAGAATAAAATTTACCTAGATCTAAAAAAAAGTTTGTTTTTTTTCCAATTTTTTATTAAATGTCAATCATTAATCCTTTTTACAAAAAAGGTAGTTACCTACCATCTTGACGGTAACAATATTTTCGTATCTACTTACTTTGGTACTTCTCCATCCAATGAAGCATACTTATTCCCTCACTAGCTTCTGCCCGCGGCTTCGCCCGCGTGGATGTCGGAAATTATCCCACGGGAACGTACTAACAGGATAAAATGTATGTGCTTCCCCAGGATGCCATCTATCTCGCGGGCCCTTTGTGGCTAATTACAATAGAAAACCAATTGTGTCTCATTAGTGGTGATTAGAAGGGTACCTATATGATATCTTTACCTAAGTACCTACCTAATTAAAAAAAAATAACCTACCTAAATAAACCTATTTCTGATGATAACTAATCTAAACTCAATAAATAGGCAAAATCCCTAAAAACTAATATCTATACGAATGACTAATCCTACCTAACAGTACTATAAAGTAACCTACGGTCACTACGCACACTAACAAATATACCTACTACCTACCTATACTTTAAAATTAAAATCTATACCTACGACTTATAAAATTAAACCTAAATAACTCTAAAAACTAAAAGGAATAAAAAGTTCGCACAGATGATACTGCGGGTGACGTAACCTACGACAAACTTATTATTTGCGGTTGGTACAGTAATCGGTCTAGGGATCGAACCGCAAAATTAAGTTTGTTTTTTATTGTACTTTTCCGGGATAAAAAGTACCCAGTGTGGTGCCCAGGATATTAAAGAATAATTATACCAAGTTTCATCGTAATCGAACCGGTAGTTTTTGCGTGATGCCTGAACAAACAGACAGACAGACCGACAGACAGACAGACAAAAATTTTTTTAATCACATTTTTGGGTTCGGTGTCGGTCTAGTAAACACCCCCTGCCATTTATTTTTTTGATATTTTAAATGTACAGAATTTTCACTTCTACAGATTTATTATATGTATAGATATAGATTATGATAATAGGCTACGTGGTATAAAAACGACGCTTGAAAATGTCTGATTGACGCACCATAAATCTTGGTCACCCTTTTTCTAACTTGCATTATAGGTTATAAGATCTGTAGATCGTGAATTCCATACATTAGGGCTTTATTAACACTGTCTACATTTTCTTCGAAATCGTATCAGTGATTAGCAAAAAGAATGGGCCCTCTACGAAGCTCCGTTTAAGAGAACTTTAAGAGAATTGCGTGGCCGCGCAGTTCTCCACGTGTCAACTGCGCGGCCATAGCATTTAAGTTCTGTAGGTCGTGAATTCCGAACATTAGGGCTTTATTCATACTGTCTACAATTTCTTCGAAATCGTATCAGTGGTTAGCAAAAAGAATGGGACCTCTACGAAGCTCCGTTTAAGAGAACTTTAAGAGAACTGCGTGGCCGCGCAGTTCTCCACGTTTCGACTGCGCGGCCATGGTTAAACCTTTACAACTTTCTGAATATTGGATCTACGAATTTGCGACTTTCATTGTTAGTGTTTTACAAATTCCTTCGTAATGTTGACGTAGTCGTTTTGCTTCTACGAAATTGTGGCCGAGCAGTCGAAACGGACACGTATTTCAACGTTGCATTCGTTATTTTACGAAAAAATCGCAATTGAAAATTGCCAAGGGTTGACATATTGGTGCTCGTGACTGTACATACCTACCTACATTTTTGACGTTTAAACGTCTCTTAACTTTAATCATTGTTTATAAACATAGGGGTGAGTACAGCCCGATTTAAACTTTAAGGTGGCTCTGTGGGGTAATTGTGTAACACACTAACAGTATCAATGGCTTTAATTTTGACAGTTCAACGACATTCATTGCGTTATTTACGATGTTGAGTAGAGAAATTTTTCGAACATATGAAGCAATGGATTAGCAATATCCTTCAAAATGATTCAGATTGTTATTAAAAGTGTGTTACGCAATTAGGGTGCAGCCGATCGATTCTGTAAAAATCTCACCGTGAAAAGTTAGGTGAAGTGAGCTTAGAGTGAGCTGTCAATAGTGTCAATCCCTAGCATTAGTTGGAATGACAGCTCACTCCACGCTCACTTCACCTGAGTTTTCACGGTGAGATGGTTACAGAATCTAGATACTCAATGCGCAGTACCTCACCCCTCACCCCCGCTGACACGTGATTTTGTTATTGCGCAGCGACTCGCCTCATGTTCCGAGCCGCCACATACAGTTTGAATCGGGCTGTAAGTACAGGTCAAGCTACCCGAAACTGTCAAATTTTCGCAATCAACCTTGAACCTTAATACTTTTGCGATAAAGTTGAATATCTATTAAAGAAATTTGACGGATTGTAGTAGCTTGATGTGCTAGCGTCAGTACGTAAAGAATAAATGCAATATTAAAAAAACAACATTAGGGATGAAATAACTGAAAATTAAAATTAATTAACAAAAATATTGCATGCTGAAAGGCTGAATATAGCTCGAAATTATTCGATAACATCTGGGGGGTAATTCTCGTAATTTACATCACGATGGATTTTTCGATAAATATCATAATTTATAACTGACAGTTGTAAATTAAATAAAATGTATTGTTTCCCGTGTTTACTTTTCTCAGATTCTAGTAGTTTATGGAATAAAGGGGGTTGTACAGATATTAATAATAATCTGACGAATTCATCAAAGAAACATCTCACAACTGAAAAACATCTATGGACTTGTTTAGCATTACATGAATTCGGTACTGGTAGCAGGATAGAATCATTTTTCGCTAATTCGCATGAAGCTCATAACAGAAAAGTGGATTGAAATAGGTAATTTAATGAAACGGTTTATTGACACCTTTATTTTATTACGTAAACAAGAAGTAGCTTTTCGTGGCCACGAAGAAAGTCGGAATTTCCGTTTTTTTTTTTGTTGCGGCTTACCTCTGTCATAAATTCACCCTTCGCCACTGTTAAGTAGGTAACCTTAAATATTATGCTTTGAAAATTAAATAAATACTTATTGATGCGGATGATAATGACACTTCGATCAGGAATAAATATACCTATCTACACTAGATAATCACGCTAGTGAGTAGTGTAAAGTGTTATTTTCATGTTTGAGCCGCTGTTTAAATAGAAATAACATCAATTGGGAACAAGGCTTTCAGTAGACAAAGGAAGATTCTTGATCGAAGGGAAAAAAATTAAATCATTTTCTTTGGAATCGTTTCAGATGTTCACTCATTGAGGATTTATAATCAGCCGCCTTAGTGGGGTCGAGCATCAACTGCTTGACTTGTTCTCTTGTTAAGTTACCTGCCGCTTGTATTGAGTTCGTTTCGTCCTTTGGTCCCCTAATTTCTTCATACTCACCTTGTATTATGAATATTTTCTCAATAGCGTCGTTAACATCAATATTGCACGTCAAAAGCTTCTCATACATTAAAAGATGCCAGAGGAAATGAGTTCGAAAAAAAAAATACGTAAATTCATTGTAAAGACTTTCCATTTTGTGCAAGATCACTGCTGCCGAACCGTATAGTATTGCAATTTGATACCCGAAGTCATCGGTATATCTTTTCCTGAAGGGTCTAGTTTGGTTAATCTTTTCTTTGGTCATGTACATGGTAGTCTTCATTAAATCCAAAGTTTTATTAACGATGTATGGATGCCATTCATAGACTTCGTTTTTCGGGTGTGATTTGTACTGACGTCGTGTCTTTTCTGCCGTCATTATTTGATTCGCGTACTTCTTTTTGGCAAAGGTAATAATCTTCCGGACGGTGTTTACGTCAAGTATGCTGATATCTAGGTTGTCTCCAGTGAAATTGTCTCGGTTTTGGCTGGGTTGTCCTAGGATGAAGTCAAAGAGGGCGCTGTTGCTGTAACTGTCGCCGAGGAAGTCAGATAGAAGGTTGTTGAGAACATCGGCGTGTGGCACTGGCTGCCCGGGGATTGCCTTCACACATTGTGATGTTTTTATGACTGAAATATAATTTAGTTATTTATTCATAGTTTTGACCTTAACGGTGAGCGGTAAGCCAGAGGTGGTCATATCGTACCTATGTAGTAACGTACAACACAATAGAAGGATGCAATAACGTGATGATGAGGGTTTTCGACTATAGAAGGTAAAATGAGGCATAATAGCTGCACAAGGAAGGAAAAAAACTGAACGATAATACTTAAAAAGTGTTGAAACTACGATCAAAAACGTGTGTCGCTGGAGTGTCGGCACCCCAGCTGCTCATGTCATATCTTCCGAATTAAACAAGGTATGATTATGTATTATAGCTCAAAAATTAAGACATAATAGCTGCAATAGGCAACAAAATTTTCAAATCTTTAAGTCTTAGTTTCTACGTAATAAACAACGAACAGTTTTTGCGCCATTTTCTGGTGCGAAAACTCAAATTATTTCTTCGGAGGAGGTAAGGAGCGGCCTTGCCGTTCTGTGCGCTTCATCATTTTTTTACACAGCAGTTTTTGTAACCTTCCTGTATATAGTTATCACATAGCTGTATATAGTTGTCGACATAACTCACAGAATAAGCAAGCTGAAGTGGTAATGGGCCGGCCATATTTGCCGTAGACGGTAGAACCGATGACCGTTGGGGTAGTGGTGTTCTTGTGTGGAGACCGCGAGTCGGTAAACGTAAGGTGGGACGTCCTCAGCTTAGGTGGAGCAACGACTTTCGCAGGATGGCTGGTAGCAGCTGAATGAGAGTTGCCGAAAATCGAGTTGAATGGCGTGCAATAGGAGAGGTTTATGTCCAGTAGTGGACTGCTACAGGCTGATGATGATGATGATGATATAGTTATCATATTGTACAAAGCCACTTACGTGATATTACAACTAAAGCAAGAAGCAGCATTCTATTAGGTATCCCAAACCCTCCGCAATTATAAGAAATAGTGTTTCTTGAAAAAATCGTGCTGTCTCAATAATAACCACCTCGCTAATACTTAAACGATGTTTTTACTAGCGTGGTTCTGTCATTTAAATTTAATGTTTATATGTAGGTACCTACATTTTAATTGCTTATTTATTAATTGCTATTAATGAAAACCAGTAACAACCAGCTAAAACTAGTTAAATCTGTGTTTTAAACATTATAGGTACTCATCTGTGCACGCTAAGTGTGCATTCACACCGGCGACACGCGTAGACACGTTGTCGGTGATAGAGCGACACGTTGTGGGCGACAGCCGCCGCCCGGCGGCGTGTCGTCTGTGGCCGCGGACACGCGTCGCTTACAGTTGCCTCTGTCGCGTCGTCGACGCGTGTCGCTCGTGTGTATTTACACTTATAGGGGCTCATGACTAACTAACAGCCACAGGATGGATCAATCAAAGTTTGAAAACCAGTTAATACCAATAGTCTAATAAGGGGAAGATGGGGGGTCTCGTAATAAGGGGAAGATGCGCTACACTCTAACATCGCTATCACTAAACCTAGGCTCGGTGACGAAACACACATCTGTGAGCAAAGTTGCATACTTACAGGTACCAATAGACAAGAACAGAAATAGGAGGAATAGGACGTTAGCCGTCGCGCCCCGCCGCCGCCGTGCCGAGCGGCGAATACAAGTCAGAAGCGGCGGGCGGGCCTGGACGTGGCGGGCCGCGAGCGCGTTTTTGCTTTATTTCAGGCACCCATTTCCGTTTATATTGTTTTTTCTTAGCTAGCGAAACTATGAGCAATAGCGTTTCCATGTCTGAATCGCTCAACATCTTTTTTGATGAAAGAAAGGCGCGGCGGGACGGGACGTGATCGCGCCCGCAGTGGGAACACTGCCGCCGCGCTGGCCCCGCGTCGCAGTCCCGTCCCGCCCCGCCCCGCCCGCTGTGTGCAGAGACCTTTATCTACCTTTTTTTTATTGAGGGTGGGAAATCATCAAATGACTCCTCCCGCTCTGGGTGGAGCAGAAGGGACTGTCAGACTTACTGAATAAAACCCACCCGTGTTCCTTCCTTAGCCCTTTATGTTCCAGGGCAGCGGTAACCCTTTCGGACGATCCCGCTACCCTGGCAGGCACCTTTATCTACCTCGCTCTCACAAAAATGGCGAAGCAAACAATAAATAAAATTGTAACTTGAGTGATTACAACACGTACCTATTAAATACACAAGAAGGCATTTTGATGCGTCTGTACGTACAAAAACTGATATTATTGAGCTGTATCGACATGCGCTGTTTAGACGATGGTCCATGTGTAACTTAGCGTCACTGTGTCCGTGCGCTGTGATCAAGTAACGTAATAAGATACGTTACTTTATCCTATTAAGTTTATCTAAGGGTAATTGTATTGTATTATCTGGGTTAGAGGTCTGATAAGCACTCGCTGCATGTTAAATACTGATATTCATCTGTATCCGGTTGGACTGGAAGCCAACCTCAATCCAACATAATTGGGAAAAGGCTAGAATGGTGAATCACACATCTTTTAACACAAAATGCAAAAAAGCAAACAAAATAATAATAAAAAATCGGTCAAGTGCGAGTCGGACTCGCGCACCGAGGGTTCCGTACAAAGGAGATGTGTCATTTTTGTATGGGACTCAGGCCATAACATGTACCTTTTAGAAAAGCTGGGAAACTAACCCCTGAATAGAATAAACTAACGTGTTTTTCGTAATATCAAATGCTTTTTATGCACATAGTAAAAATTAAAAATGTTTGACGTTTGTCGTGAGTTACATGACAGCCATGACAGGTTGTAGAAATGTCGTTTACTTAACCTAGAAATTGATGTTTGTCTATACTTATAATAAATCTGTAGAAGTGAAAATTCTGTACATTGAAAATATCAAAAAAATAAATGGCAGGGGGTGTTACTAGACCGACACCGAACCCAAAAATGTGATTTAAAAATTTTTTGTCTGTCTGTCTGTCGGTCTGTCTGTCTGTCTGTCTGTTTGTTCAGGCATCACGCAAAAACTACCGGTTCGATTACGATGAAATTTGGTATAAGTATTCTTTAATATCCTGGGCACAACACTGGGTACTTTTTATGCCGGAAAAGTATACCTATACAATAAAAAACAAACTTAATTTTGCGGTTCGATCCCTAGACCCGATTACTGTTCCAACCGCAAATAATAAGTTTGTCGTAGGTTACGTCACCCGCAATGCACAGCTATTAATAATAAGTATGTAAAGTTGTCGAAAATTTACCACTGACGGGACAAAAAGGGGTAATTCAGTTTTTAAGGGGAGTATTTGAACTTGAAACTGTATGTTATACATTTTCACGCCTAAACCACTGAACTTCTGATTTGGCATAGAGATAGATGGCATCCTGGGGAAGCACATACATTTTATCCTGTTAGCACGTTCCCGTGGGATAATTTCCGACATCCACGCGGGCGAAGCCGCGGGCAGAAGCTAGTTAGAACATAAATATTTCCAAAACAAATCTGCTTCATTGCAAAACATTTAAAAGTAAACCTGTACGCCTTAATGTTGCACTTAACAATAATAATATAGAACAGGTACGTAATGTAAAGTTCCTTGGTGTAACACTTGATGAGCATTTTACTTGGAAGAATCACATTGAAATAATTTAAAAAAAAAACTTTAATTTGCTTTGAAAAGAATTAAAATGATTACATCTTTGCGCACCGCCATAATGGTGTATCACGCATACGTCTGCTCAGTAATACGATACGGTATAGTTGTGTGGGAAAACTCTTCCGAAATAACGAAGATCTTCATCGCCCAAAAAAGTGTATTCGTGCAATATTCAAAATGCAGTGGTCTGATTCATGCAGGCCTATATTCAAGTCGAACAATCTACTGACGGTCCCATGCATTTGTATTTACAAAGTTGCCAGGTTTGTGAGGTCCAATCTTGAGCTGTTTGAACGGAAAGATAACACAAATAAAAGAAAACCTACACATTTAGATTTTGAAATGCCCGTTCCAAAGCTAGAACTTTTTCGGCGGAGCTGCGTTCTACTGGTGGCGCTCGGGCCCCCCAGATTGACAAGTAGCGTTGATAGCGCCCCAGCCACGCCCAACAACTTGGGCGCCAGCCGCCGGAAGTGGGGGTCGAAATCCCACCGGCTGTCGAGCACCAATCAAAACCAGGTACTTCATGATAGACTCGACAGAGAGTCAAGCCCCCCGATCACGATATGCGATCGATAGGTGGCGGCGCCCTCCGGTGGCCATGAAAAACCATGGCTTCCAACTTGTTGAAGGCCACCTCCAGGAACCTAACTTTTTTTTTCAAAAAAAGGAGTGCAGTTCATTACTAATATTTCGGTAGAGTAAGCTAGTATTCATAAATCGGTGGCATAACAGCCGATTGATTGAAGAGGCTAAACACTCTTTCTATTGTGGTGTGTAAGTTACACACCACAACAGAAAGAATGTATTATATTTATGTTCTGAATGTGGAAGAAATTTTTTGCTAGGTCAGTTTGAGGTTTGCTGGTCAGAGGCGGAGGGCCCCCCTGAGCTTGAGGGCCCCGGTCCACGGCACCGGCACCGCCTAGCCCTCCGATATGTACGCCACTGACCTCGGTCAAAGTCTGCTGGATCTCGTCGAGTGTCTTTGACAGCTTATAAGCAACTGTTTAGTGACCTTTCAACGCTTTATAAATAAGATTTTTCCTAGTCAGTCGCTTACCAATTGGTTATTTTAGAGATGTCTATTATTATAAACTGTAAATTGTTTGCTTTGCCACACTTTTCAATAATCGCTAACATAGGATGTAACTTTGTCTAGCAAGGATGGAACTCATTGCATTTATTTTTGATCATCGCGCAGTTATGTCGTCTGCAGAAGGAATTGCGGGTGTGATTTTAATTTTAGGTTCCTTGCATCCTTAATACAATTGGTGCTTTAAAACAGAATAAAACGAAAAAGTGGTCGGAGCGCGAATCTTTACGTTCAGTTCTCATAGTTCGCTGGAGTTGAAAGTGAACGCCGTTTTTTAACACATAAGGACAGCCAATCGCACATTGCCATCGACAGCACTCATCTTTCGTAGTTGTAAGGGCGATTTTCGTAGTGCATATGTCGCAGCAACTCGTTTAATTAGCCGTTTCCGTTGACCACCTAGTCTATTAACTAAACGGCGGCACTTTTTTTTCAGAAAACAAGTTTGTAAAGATAATTCAACTTTGACTATCGTCACAACTCCTGTATTGTTGCAGGTACCCATAAGCACAATGTGTTGCGTGTGTTACATTACGCGTTACATTACATTTTGACACACCGATTTTTCATACCAAAAATAAAAGTCATTTTACAGCAATAATTTTTGCTAAATGTTTGATGTACACATAATGCGTAAATAACGGCTATGTGTGAAGGGTCTTGTTACATCCTGTTGAAATCAAACCCATTCTATGACAAATTGAATTTATTAAAGTTAAGGATTACTCGAGGCCTCTAGTACGGCGCGTGGCCACTCCGTTAACTCATCCAATAAAAGAAGTAAAGAAAGAAACACTGGCCAAGTGCGAGTCGGACTCGCGCACCGAGGGTTCCGAAACTAAAAAACTTTTAGTTAAGTAAATAGTTCGTTCATCGAATCGAGTTTCGAAGATTTTCCCAATAAATCAGTCCCCGAAACGTACAAACTTAACTTTGCCGTTGGAAAACTGTTGTCTCCATACATCGACATAGGTCGCGGTTAATTTACCAACTGCAAATAAGTTTGTAATCGCAAAAGTAATATTTTTTTGTGATGCAAGTACAAAACGAAGGATTTTTTCCTTTACTTGTGCTACATGACATTACTTCTTGCTAAATTTCATGATTCTAGGTCAACGTGAAGTACCCTATAGGTTTTGATTCCCATGCGAGTGTCAAAATATGCGGCAAAAACGGAGCATAAAAGCATAAAATCTTTTGATCGCGTCGATTTAGAAGTTTGATTTTTTTCACTGCTGCGAGGGACCACAGACCTGAGTATTTGATATTAATTTCAACTTGATACCTCCACGCGTTCCTGATAAAAAGAGTCTTGACAGGCAGGCGGACGGACGGACAGACAGACGGACAACGAAGTGATCCTATAAAGGTTCCGTTTTTGGTACGGAGTACGGAACCCTAAAAAGTAAGAAAAAACATTTATTTGCGGTCAACATGACGCTAAGAAAAAAACAAATATTGTCATCAGTAGAACGGGTAGCTCCCGAGTTTGGACTGGTTGTTGTTTGCTGCGGTTTGAAGTAATTGAAGTTCCTTGTACGACTTCATGGCTTCTTGCATTTCCTTTTTCTGCTGCCGTACGTTTGTTTGTTTTTTGTACGTACCATCCAAATTTATTAGAACCCACCAAAGATAACAAAAGTCTACGTGGAGTTTTGCCACTTTGCCGTGGAACAATATTTGATTATTAGCATGATAGTATTTTTCTTTTGTACGAAGTGAATAAGTATAATACCGCATCATTCTGGTATGGATTTTGGTTAACATACGATACGTGTATGCAATACGGAAGCCAGTATCCGTGGTGCTAAAGTATTGATTTGCATGGAGTTTCTTTATTTTGTGCCTTGCCATGTACAATACCTGCAGCATCAGATCAAGACATCTCCGTCTCATTAATTGACTGTACCCATACCATTTCTCATGGTCATCGTTTTCTTCGATATACGCTTGTCTTCTCGACGCGTTGTAATTTATTGGTTCATCTTTTGCAATCATGCTTGTGATTGCATTCATTTTTTTTCTAAATTTGCTTATGTCTATTTTTTCTAAGTCAATTGACACATTTTTTACTATTACGCCAGGCATGGCATCATAGTCCAACGGTGATTTTTGAGCAAGAGTCGGCAAAACATCACTGAGCTTCGGGAATTCATCAAAAGCAATAATATCGATTGCGTCTACCGGTTCATAAAAATAAGAACCATTGCCAGATCTTCTTGTTCTATTTGCGCTTTGAACAAAAGGTAAAAAAACTGAAAAACAAACAATGTAACATAAATAAATAGTAACTAATGGTTAAATTTTTGCAAAATGTGTTTTTTGATCAATTTTTAGTTTATCTAATGGTTATTTATGAAGTGAAAACTTCTTTAGCGGCGTTGTGCACTTTTTTGTGATGGGTAAAAAATTTTAAACTCGCGTCAAGACACGTGACCCGAAAATTCGTAAGACGGAGGGAGAGTTTTTTGTGATGGGTAAAAAATGTTTCTTCGTTCGCGTGGTGTCCTACCCTCTACCCTACTCCTACACTACTCCTACCCTACTCCTACCTTACTCCTGCCCTACTTCTACCCTACTCCTACCCTACTCCTGCCCTAATCCTACCCTACTCCTAACCTACTCCTACACTACTCCTACCCTACTCCTAGCCTACTCCTACCCTACTTCTACCCTACTCCTAACCTACTTCTAACTTACTCCTACCCTACTCCTACCCTACTCCTACCCTACTCCAAACCTAACCTAACCTACTCCTACACTACTCCTAACCTACTCCTACACTACTCCTACCCTACTTCTATAAGTAAAACGCTGATTGATTGATAGAACCTAGCGGACCCGGCAGACGTCATCCCACCCGAACCTTGTCCTGACAATAGTCAGGACAAGGTTTGTATACATAATTGGACCCGGTAGGTGGAGCTGATTTACGAACACAAAAAAAAAGAATTATCCAATTTAGAAAGAAAATACGTTTATTTGCGGTAAACATGACGCAAAAAAGAACATAAAAAAAAGAAAAAAAAAAAACATTAGGAAATGGTTGACATGCGCCACATCCACGCAAAACGGCTATCGCTCAGTATTATAGCAGTCGTTCTTGAGTTATAAAATTACAACGAAAAGTGGCAGTGGATTTTTATATATATAGAAGAGAAGATAGATTTAAATATCTCAAAAATGAATACCTACGCCTTGTTTTAAATTCTACGTTTTTGAAAGAAGTTAAAAATAACTATAACTGTTATAATAAACTACTGTGTGGTGTTCTCCATGTAAATACTGGTATTCAGCTGCATCCGGTTAGACTGGAAGCCGACCCCAACATAGTTGGGAAAAGGCTAGGCAGATGATGACTGTGTGGTGTTTTCCTACCTAGCCGACTAGGTACAGACGCCAGCACATCAAGCTACTACAATATGTCAAATTTCTTTAATATATTTTCAACTTTAAAGCTAAAGCGTTAAGGTTCAAGATTGATTGGGAAAATTTGACAGTTTCGGGTAGCTTGACCTGCTGGCGTCTGTACTTTTGCCATGAAGTCAGCTATTCTCATAAACCTAGTTCGTGTCCATTAGAAGATTCTTTTTTGTTACTTTATTGTGTAATAAATAATTATTTGAACTTACAAAACAAAAGAATAAGTTTCAAGATTGTGGTGTAAGGCTGCATATTTTAAAATTATTTATAACTTAAAGAAAAATCACCCACTCACAAAGCATTTTCGATTATAAGAATCGACACCTAAGTTGTAAAAAACTAAGTAGGTACTTAATAATTACTAAACGTAATGATTCGATTATTTTTTGATCATCATTAATATTTACTGTAAATGGGTTATCAATTTAGTCGGGGTTGCTAGTGGTTACTGGGCAACACCGACTAAATTGATAACCCCAACCAGGAATCGAATCCAGGGCCTGATGGTTACGACTCCTAGTTGGAGACAGCGCCACCATGCATGCTATTTAACTTTATTACTTTAGGTACCATAAACCATTTTGAAAAACTTTCAAATAATGAATAATTAAATAAATACTAGTTTATTATTTTCCCTCTGCAGGGCAAACGCCTCTTCTTGAGCATTTACCACCACGCTTGCTCAACACGTGTTGGCGATTTCAGACTCATATATTATTAACGCGTTTGTCCACCGCAGCCGTCACCGGCGGGGCGTGACCGAGATTGAGCTGACGGCGCCGAAGTAGCAATACATACATTTGCTATGGCCGTGTCACCACCGCACGTCCGACACCCGAGCACCGCTCCGCGCCGTCATCCCGGCCTTCAAAATTTCGAGTACCTAGTTCGGCGTGACAGCTAGAAATCTCACCACACTCGCCCCGTTCGCCCGGCATTTGTTTGGTCTAATATTTATCATATCTTATCATAATGAATCGCCGAGTACGGTCCCATAACCTCGTGCATGAGGCTTTAGGCTACGGTCTATCTGACCACACGCTCACCGCGACCGGCGACGTGTAGACGTGTCGAGAACTCCGACGATGACATTGAAAACGATAGCATCTAACACAACATAACACACCAGGGCAATGACATACAAAAGAACCGAGAAAGCAGTAGAACCTCGCCAAAAGATTCACGAAGAGAGAAGCACCAGGCCGCGAAGTCTTTAAAAGATGCTTATCCATAGACAAATATCACCCATCTCTCCACTAGTCCAATGCTTACTCTAGGATGCATATCCGCTAGGCTCTTAAAGACTACCCTTTCCTACGGGCACGTCTTCCCTACAAAAACCGCGCCCCCTGGTCTACTTCTTGATATGCAATGGTCACTATAGCACCATGAACATGAGGCTACAGGAGCTAGTGCGAATCTTAAGGTTCATTCGATTAATCGAGTCTGGTCAAACCACGCTGGGATTGGTGCAATTCATTCATTAGTAGTATTAAAGGTACATTACTGCTTTGCTGGTAAATATTTGAATTAGGGTTACAAGAGATTTTCTCAAAAAGTGGCTCCTATTGCATCGCTTTCAGATTCACAATAAAGTGTATTTTACACGCGTGCTTTTTACTTTGCATTCCCGTACTAGTGCGAGAGAGTGCACTTCAGATAACTGCATACTTGTCAAAGATTTGTGTGTATGCTTTTTTGTATGATCTAACATCATGCCTTTTTATGTCTAAATTTATTTATTCTTTCCTTGCAAGTGTGTTTAAAAAACGTCTTTTGATACGCGTAAGCTTTTGTTATTGATATCCCCGCTCCATTAAGGCCTCAATTTCAGCTGCAATTCCACTGCTAGTGCAACAATAAATTTTGCACAGTTGCACGAAAAAAAAAAGACGAGAAGACAAATGTTGTTATTATTTAGCACAAATAGCTCGCACATTATAAAAATAAAGATCTGAGAACCCAAAACCCTCGTATTCTTATATAATCAGAGTATTCGCATTAGATATTTCAAGTTGTCGTAGCATTTGTACCATTTCCCTTATCTTTTTTCATCTTTGGCAAAATGTATGTGTCGTAGGGTGCGTGCTGTTGGAACAGCACCTTGATCATGTTGGCGGTGTCACGCATGTCGACGTCGAAGTGCACCACGCGCTCGTACAGCCGCATCAGGGCGTACACGTGCCGGTACCACTTGCTTTCCGCGTGCCACGCCGCACCTACCATCTTCAACTGCTCAGTTTTTAATCTTCGCATTCTGTTAAATAGATAACCCAGCTTGTATCTCTTGTCATCTCTTACGAAATCGCGCTGTAATAAAGCTTGTCCTACCTCGTAACGACAGTGCATTGTAAATTGCACCAAAAGCATTTGCATTTGATGTTTTTTTATATGTTCTATATCTTCTTTAAAATAGAGATCATTAGGGTCTACCCAATTGTTTCTTCTTGTGTTATTCTTCACCTGATTCATGCTCTTATTCTTATAATCTTTAGTAAAGTTTGAATACTGTTCATTAATATTGAAGAAGTCGTGTAAATCGAAGGTCTGGCTAGTCAAGTTGGTTCGGAGGAACCCAAATACGTCGGATATCTCCGGGTCCGGGTCTTCGAGAGTGTCGTTGTCGTCTGCGGCCGGCGGCATATCGTTCGGCGCCGTGCCGTCGGGCTCTTTAAGAAACAGATCCTCCATGGATCCTATGTTGCCGAATAGCGTATGGTAGACATCCCTCTCCTCCAACGCATCTTCCAGTGTGTCACCATTGTTGAACGAGAGATCTAATAAAAATAATTTTATTGTTAGCCACGTAGAAAACAGTGGGACTAAAAAAATGTTTTCAAAACAAATTAGGTCATTGGGATTCATATTTGGCATAAAATAACATTATTTTAAACCTGCAGTACAATATACTTATACATATATTCAAATTTTATTTATGTTTCAAAGTGACTTTATTTCAAGTTAAATAATCATAAACTTTATTTTAATGGTTATTATGTTGATTTCAGAGTGAATATCAATATTGAAAAAGTTTAAAAAATGTTTGAAGTTGTAGCGTAAACTGAACTTTATTGTGTAGGAATTAAAGTAATTTTTCCTTAAGCTATATTAGTTTACATTTTTGGCAAATATGTCACGAATGCATATTAGTGTATTTTACAATGATTTTACGTAATAAAGAATTTGAAAGAAATCATTGTTTATAAATTAATATAGTATTAATTTATAAACAATGATTTCTTCCCACATACTTATTGTTTCAAATATAATACTCACAAAGCAATGTTAAAGAAATTAAGACCACAAACATTCCCAGAGGCGTTTCTTGTTATAAAACAGACCGGATAAGAAAGCTCATTAAATTCAAATTCCTTAAGTAACCCATTAAAAAAGAAATGGTATAATTTACGATGCGTTGATATTGCAATACCTACAACATATCTCAAGAAAAGTATGCGCCACGGGAATTATCGACTGCCTACGAAAATACGGACGAACGAAAGCGATTTCTTCAAATTTTTAAAAACTTAACGAACCGATGACGATCTGCGACCAGAGAAAAACCCTTCATACAAATGCGCAATGATAGGTGCACCACAACAAAGTGAGGCAGTACAAAAATAAAAAGACGTTTGCGGTCAGGGGACCCTCATCAGGGACGACGTCTCTTACGTGTTACTCGCAGGCACACACACTCGTATATAATAGAAAGAGAAAGAGGGAAAAAGTGCGAATTAAAAATACGTGTTTAATTCAGAGCCATTTAGTACCAATAAATTTTTAGAAAATCTTATAAAGTTGTCGTCATCTTGGATTTTCACTTTGACCTCGCCTCCGGTTTAGCACCCTCGAAAACCATGAAAACCACACCCAAGATGAAAAACTTAAAAATTTTCGCAACCGCCATCTTGGATTTTCATTATGACCTCGCTATTGGCTTCAGAACCCTCGAAAGCCATGAAAACTATCCCTCTCCCTCTATATATTTTAATCTGAATTTTTTTAACAGCATCTTTGGCCGAACCTATTATTATTGACAATTTTTTAATGGGCGAGGGATAAATACTCGAAGGATAAATATTCAAGTATTTATCAGAAATGGATAAATACCCATTTTTATCAAGTATTTACTAAAAATTACGGATAAATACACAACGCGCCGTCGACCCGGGCCTGGTTCTTACCCTTACCGGGCGGCGAGCTGACGAGGACGGCCCTACGGCGGAGTAGCATTGCTGTGGCGAAAAGTGTTGGAAACGGCCCTACGGCGGAGTAGCATTGCTGTGGCGAAAAGTGTTGGAACGAAGTTCCTTATCGCGCGTTGCGAAAGGGGGCTAGACGGAAAAAGTTGGAACGACACTTTTTGCTATAGTTGTAAGCCGTGCGGCGTGCGCGTGTTTCTCTGTCTGTCTCTCTTTGAACTTCGACCCATCCGGGTGTCCATTGACACCTCTCAAGTTCTTTTGAGAATGTTTCGGTAGTGCAGCGTGATAACTCACGAGTTTGTGCCATTAAAGTATGCATGAAATCAAGATCATTTCTAGTGTTCAGTGTATACATGCCGACGGATAATAGTGCGAACTTAACGGATTTTACAGACTGCCTCAGCCAGGGGCTGCAGTCTCGACATTCATAGCGATCGCTTTACGACCGAATTCGGTCGCACGCAAAGTCCTGTCACTCCATACATTACACCTGTCAATCCGGGACTTTGCGACCGAATTCGGTCGTAAAGCGATCGCTATGAATGTAGAGACTGCAGCCCCTGGTGACTGCTATAATTAATGATAACGATACAGAAACTGCTTTTCTACTCGGAGACTTTAATTCGCATCCCAATGAACAATTTTATATTGAATTGGTTTCTTTTTGTCGGGAATCTGAGTTATTATGTGCTGATGTTGAACTATCAGGAGTAAACTCTAACACTTATACTTTTATAAGCGATGCGAATGGCTCGAGACGTTGGCTGGATCTCTGTGTTGCCACGAAAACAGCTATGTGCACTATTGTTAATGTAAATTTATTTATTTATTGACACAACAACGACTTATTCACTATTACATTACAATTTTGGTTTACACGGAAATAGTTTGCGGTGAACTCGTCACTTATAGATGTGCATAGCAGTTGCATAGTTAACAATAAAAAATAGTTAAATTACATTATTTATAAATCAATTTAAATTACATTGAAATTAATTAAAAATTTACATTAAATAAATTGAACATTGGACTAAATAACAATAAATAGAAAAATAAATTAAAAATATTAACAAATGAATTACAGATAACAAATAAATTATGTCAAAGTACATTAATTACAATTACAATATTTATTGTAATTATCTGCGCAATGTTTTACAATTCAATTTTAATCTATTTAGATTAAAATTGAATTGTAAAACATTGCGCTCATGGCACTATGGATCCGGAACCGAAAGCAAAATAATGTGGCCAAAGTAAAAAGTGCAGTTATTGTATAGCAATTTTAAAGCAGAAATAAAGAAACGAGTTATGAACTGAGCGCTTAGATATATCGTCTGAATTCATTCGGACTATTCGAAAATAAGTCTAAGTTGTTGGTACGTGTGCTCAGCTTATTGTAACTTGACAGAATCTTGTATAAAGGAGCGGAACGGCCAATATTCTAGTTTAAATGGTTTAGGAGTACCATAACAATATTTTCTAGAAGATATTATCAAGGATATGGAATGGAATTTTATCAAAAAAAGAGAGCAGTTCATTACTAATATTTCGGTAGAGTAAACTAGTATTCATAAATCGGTCCCATAACAGCCGATTGGTTGAAGTGGCTAAACACAAGAACTTATACTACACATCATCATCTGCCTAGCCTTTTCCCAACAATGTTGGGGTCGGCTTCCAATCTAACCGGATGCAGCTGAATACCAATATTTATACAACACAATTTATTATATTTATTTTCTGAAGTAGGAAGAAATTTTTTGCTTGGTCAGTTCGAGGTTTGGGCGATAAGGGGCCCCCTAAGCTTGGGGGCCACGGTGCACGGCACCACCTGGCCCTCCGATAGCTACGCCACTGGGTCTGCCTAATGTCTTCATTTCTTTGTCACATCAAGCTGCGTGATACCACCAGTGCCAGTGGGGCAACTCTCGTAATTTTAAAAACGTTTACAGCAGTCAGAAGGCTAATTCTCGTAATTTAAAACGTTCCAAATTAGTCGCAGTCTCATCTCGGCGACAAACAAATGTCAAAAACTTGTAAAAATGTAGGGAAATTAGAAGTATTTTTTGACAGATTGAGACTGAGATCAGACTGTGAACGTTCTTAAAATTACGAGAATTGCCCCTCTGATCTCAGTCTCAATATGTCAAAAATACCTCACATTTTTGACATTTGTTTGTCACCAAGATGAGACTGCGAGTAGATTTTGGACGTTGCTTCTATACGGTTAAACTTTTTGGGCCCTTCTTCATATATTTCCGTAAACTATGTGAATAATTATGTTCCATTTGGTCGGTCAAGGCTTATCGTTTGTTAGGAAAAGCTAGATGTTAGATAGATAGATGTACAATGTCGGCTGCTGAACGTAAGGTCCAGTTTTCGATTTCCAGGTCGAGCAAAGTGCTCCTGGGTTTTTCCATTGGGTTTCTTAGTTACAGCCTGGAGTTTGGAAGTTGGCGGTGCCTTGGGAGTCGCCGTTGGTGCTGCGCTTGATGTCTCTCCGGTCGTTTCGGATATAAGACACAGACACACACGAAGGGACAGGCCACCTTCTTCCCTCATTCTCACAGTCCGATGGGATGGCAATCCGACACGACTGCGCAGGACCAACGGCTTAACGTGCTTTCCGAAGTGCGCAGGTACTTCCGAGGCATGGGGGTATCATACCGCGAACTTCCAAACTCCGGGCTGTTACTAAGATATTCCAAAAGGAAAAACTCAATAACACTTTGCCTGACCCGGGAAACGAACGCACCACCCCACGCTCAGCAGTCGCGCTTGGGACCACGAGACCAACGGGATAGTCATAATTATATTCAAATTTTATATATGTTTCAAATTGACGTTATTTTAAGTTAAACAAATATAAACTATATTTCAATGTGTATTAAATTGATTTCACAGTGACTAGCACTATTGAAAAAGTTATAAAACTGTTTGAAGTTGTGGCGTAAACTGAACTTTATTGTGTAGAAATTAAATTTATTTTCCCATAAACTCATATTTGTTTAAATTTTTGGCGAATGTATCGCAAATTCACTTAGTAGAGTCAACAAAAGAGATAAGTATACAGGGTCGTCCGATATAGTTGAAGTTTTGTAAGAAACCGATGGATGTTTTCGAATGAAATTTAGTTTGATAAATGCACTGTTTGTTTTCTGTTAGTTAAATAAAATTTTATCCGAATACATCAATCCGTTTCTTACTAAACTTCAACTATATCCGACGACCCTGCATACTTATCTCTTTTGTTGACTGTACTAAGTGTAGCGATACACACCGAAAGTTCATTGATGTAAGTTCCAGGATGAATATTTTTGAAATAACCAGCAACACATCAGGCCAAAATTATTTTGCGTTTTGACGTAAGCATACATTTCTGTGTCGAGTTAGGGACCGTTCAGCTTTACGGATGCGTACGCATTCCATACAAAAACGTTATTTTCTATGGAAAAAAGCTGAACAGTGCTGAATAAGTGTAGTTAGTCCCTTACCCAACGGAATTCTCAGCAGGTGTTTCGCTGTATAAGAATCATGTTCTTAATCTATAAACAACTGATCCAAATACCCGGTTCTATTCAAAGTAGTGTTTTTGTAGATTTCACGGACAATTCGATCGTTGTCATAAATGAGATCCGCCAAAATCTCAATGCTAAACCACAGGTTCAATTGCCTCTCATTTACAGACAGTAAATCCATGATGCTGAGCCTGTAGAAAACTCTTTCTCTTGCTAACAAGCAAGATCTATATGCTTTGTGAGAAAATTTTCCAAAAGTCTTCGCAGCATTGTCTGCTTTGTTCATCAGGAAGCCCATTTTGTAAAGTGAAGAGTTTCTGTATCTTGCCCTATATATCTGCATGATCACCATTTTGTTCCGGGTCGTGTATATTGCTTGCTTCATAAGTTCGTAAATACGGCGTCGGTAATAGAAGACATCTCTGAAAGGACCTGGCTTATTCGGGGGCCTCCAACCTAGCTGCCGCCGGCCATCCTTGTCGAAAATTAATTTGGGGTTCCCGTTCTCAACTTTAAATTCCATGATTTCATCTGTCGAGTCCATGGCCTTGATTAAAATGTCTGAATGTTCCTCGTTAGATAAAATAAGACCATTGTACTTCTTTTGTTTGTCTATCTGTTCCCAGATCGTACTGGGCTCAAATTTTTTCAAATAGTTTTCGAACGTTATTTCCTTTTTTTTAGTGCCATTGCTACTTTCTTGTCTTCTCGTCATAGTGGCATTGTCATTAAGGTAATCAGATTTAGGTTTAGTTTTGATATTATATCGCATAGGCTCCTCGACTGTTTGTGTGTAACTTGTAAGTGTTAAAACGAATAGGATGTCTGTAAAGAGAAGAAGTAGCAAAATAAAACAGGTACAGGTGACGAATACTTTACTGATTTTCTGACACACTAATAACAGACCTCTAATAAACAAGTATGCTAGACTAATGTTATACGAAATGATAGTTGTTTTTTGTGCCGATTTAAAGCGCCCCGCTCGAGCGTCTCAGGAACTAAAATTGACACATTGTTGCAAATGGTCGTCGTGTTGTTTTGGTACGTCTCTGATCATTTACATAGGTCTAAATGGTGGAATAAAACTTTTTGGTGTATTTTGTGTTTACTACGAGATATTAAGAACATTTTTATCATGAGAGTATGCGCATTTTGTAAAACTCCCTATCAAAAATATTAGTTCCATAGACGCTCACGTTGTTATCAGCGCCAAAATGGCGAAAATCAAATATCTTCATTTTGTCATCGACGGTATGATGGCCAGCGTACTTGTATGATACAGGTCCCCCCCCCCCCCCCCCGTGCCTCGGAAAGAACGTAAAGTCGTTGGTCCTACGCCTGTTCTCTCCTCAGTCGTGTCGGATTGCCGCCGTCCTATTGGACTATGAGAGTTAAGGAACAGAGAGTGCACCTGTGTTTATGCACACACTTGTGCGCTATAATATCTCCTGCGTACCTGGCTAATCTTAGCTGCATATCATAAACGGGCATGTTCTTCTAGCGAGATCAAAAGAAAAAAAAAGTAATGTCAAGTTAAATTGTCCGTATATTCAAACCAGAACTGTTATTCTTTGACAGTTATGAGAAGAGGCTATAACACGGCAAATGGACGTACGGAGTCCATTTGCCTACCAATGAATTTCCCTGAATGTACTTGAGGAAGTAACTTTTATTGCGTTTATTCCAAAAATGTATAGCATAACCGCTTACCTTCGATTTTAATAAACATGACACCGGTTACCGAGCTGTTAAACTACAATTATATGAACACTAGAACACTCAATATACTTACAGTATAAATCTATGATAACATTGAAATTTCAATTAAAATGGTAATTCGGTTCTCATTACCGTAACGAATAGTTTTTATGCACCTATCAATAATTACTCACAGGTAGGTTACTACCGCAGGAGAACCAAGGTAACCAACATAGCCCGAAGAATTGCCAAACTTAAGAGGGTGCTCACAGGTCCACTAGCGCCACTCCTTTAAAAAAATATTATCTCGTGACTGAGAAGGAATTATGAAAATCTGTCCAATCAGCGACCTCGGTAAATGTGTCTAGAATTTTCTAATACCTTTTATAAAATTTCATATTGAGACACGAAGCAACTAAATACGACATATAAGAATGTGGCCGCTTTTCTTTAGATCGAATTTGGTTGCTTCGTGTCAGTCACGAGATAATATTTTTTTAAAGGAGTGGCGCTAGTGGACCGTTGTACAGGCTCTTAAGTGGCAGTGGGCAGGGCACATTGCTCGCATAACAGATGGCCGATGGGGCCGAAAGGTTCTGGAGTGGCGACCGCGTACCGGAAGACGTAGCGTTGGAAGGCCTCCCACAAGGTGGACCGACGACCTTGTGAAGGCCGCAGGAACCCGTTGGATGCGAGAAGCACAAAACCGGTTGAAGTGGAGTTAATTGGGGGAGGCCTATATCCAGCAGTCGTCTTTTTATTTATTTTTAGGTCAGCTTACAATTATTTACACGTTACATTTCTATACACATACATTTGTAAGTGCAACAATTACTTACAGGCTAACACCACATGCACTATTTTATTGATTACATTATATCATTACATTATACATTTTCATTATTGCAGTTTTAATTGTGAATTATGAATGATAAAATTAATGTAAAACAAAGCATAGATCTAGAAATTGAACAAACAAATCAAAGTAATCGAATTAAATATATTATATTGATTGGAAATAAAATAAAATTTAAAAAAAAGATAAGTAAATTAAATTAAACTTAGATTAGATATTTGGTTTACATTAGATAATAATTAAAAATTAATTAATGTTAAATAGGTATAAAAATTAACAGATTGGCAATTCATATTAGGTCTTGTGCGAATAGTATTCAATAATTAATTTACAAAATTTTCCTATGCTATCATGGTGAACGTCACTGCGAATGGTTCCGCAGCTGTTTAAAATTTTACACATTCGCGGAATCAATTTTACACATTCGCGGAATCGGTGAGTTAGCACCTAGGACAGTTCTACGCAATGGCGGGAAAAAGCGGAGTGATGGGATTTCTAGGATAGCGGGTTGGTGCACGAAACTTGAGAAGACCCAGTAACTGTGGACAGTCTATTTGCTTTCTGAGTAGTTTGTATAGGAACAGGGCATCCATAAATTCTCCTCGAGTCTTTCGGCTGAAATGATGACGAGGTCCATTAAAAAGATTTTGATTGAACAAAAATTGAGATACCTACTTACTTCCCGTTAACCTAGATCATGGGCAAGAAGCATGACAGACAAACTGACAACAATTATATTAATAAATGTTTTTTTTTGTTATAAGTACCGTATTTATACTTCCATATGCATTTAGTAAAAAGCTGTTATTTTGACATCACAAACAAACACTTCAATTTTATTTATTTGTATTTATAGATGTAGATATTCATCGGCTGTCCTTTGATATTAATATCGATAATTAGTATTGCTCTAAAATGTCCCGCGTCCACACTAGTTAAGTCCTCATGAATTATTTGAATAGAAAGAAAACTTGGTCAAACATGGTCTAAGCCCGTCGATACGCCCCGTCTCTATCGCAACCACAGGCTTTTTGGTATGCGCTGTCTTTGTCTGACACGCCCGGAAAATGTCAAAGATTATTTGGAGCGACGCGTTTTGTGCCTACGCTTGAATGATCCAAAAACAGGTAATATTTACTACTGATTTGTCGAAGTTTGAATTTTAATCAGGTTTGAAAAATGTTTCTGAGTTTATTTTAGTTTATTACTGACATCGGTAAAGGAAAAACTTCGTAAGGAAACCTGAACTTAAAGTTAACTAGCTGACCCCGGCGAAATTCGTACGGCCTCAGAATCAATATAGCTATGAGATTTTTTTTAAATTTATTTTGTTTTCTTGATATTTTACCATGTAATAATAGTTATTCTGCTGTTCGGGGCGGAGATATATCCAAAACATCATAAAAATCGGTTCAGCCCTTCTTGAGTTATAAATGGTGTAACTAACCCGACTTCGTTTTGTTTCTATAAATAAATGTAAGTCAGAAATCGCCAACCCGTCTTGAGCAAGCTCATATTATGCCTTCTCTGTATGTGAGATGGGTCTTCTCTGTTGATCTTCCTGTGCGAGTCGCAATAAATACTTTTTCTTTCTTTCTAGAAGAGGCCCTTGGCTCTGTAGTGGTACATTAACAGGCTGGAATTATTTTTTTCATACCACTTGCTCAAAAAAGTGACATTCTATGCCACAAAAAGCGAACATAACAATAGTTATTTTTAATCTGTTAAAAATAGGGAAAGAAAATTGTACTGAATTTCATTAATCCTCTAGGATGTGATTTAAATTTGGAATACTTACCGAAATTTATACTGAACTACATCTGTGTTTACACCATTGAGTTTGTATATAAAGCATTATACATCTTTTTGAAAAAGGAATACGCATTTATTATGCAGTTATGATTATTAAATAAAATTACGAAAACGGACGAGGCCGTATGAGCTTGATGCCTTTGCTTTTCCGGCAAAAAAATATTAGTCTAGGATTTTTTTTTAAGACGAGTCCTGAGTGTAGCGAGGGATTTAAGTTCAACCAAGACTAAGACAGCTTTATCCCCTTGGTTAATAATCTACTAATATTTTAGGGGCAAGCCATCGGGCATCATATTACCATCAATATCAGGCTGCTACTGAAAAAACTCAATAACAATTAATTATTATTTTTAAATGGCGTCTTTGGTTCTGAATTTAAGTCTCGATTAGTGACCGGTAGCTGTAGTATTGTCTGTGGCATAAAGCAGGTCTATGAATCTGTTTCATTCTTTTAATTCTGAAACATACGAATGAAAAAAAAGGTAATGATTAAAGAGAAGATAATTATGTTTTGTGGTTCGTTCTAGTTAAGGAAAGTGCTCCCTCTACAATAATAATGTTCATAATCTTTGGCTCGTAGTATCGAAGCGTAGGGGTTTCCTACCCCTCTAGCCAGTGTAACAAGGCGCGATCGAATGACGCAACGTGTCGCGTCGTCCACAAAAATAAACACGAAAAAAAATGTAGACGAAATATAATTAAATTACCAAAATCAAGCGGCTAGGCTCTACGCACGCGACGAACGGATTCTACCGACATTAAGTGTTTTTTGTTTTTTTTTGTTCATTCTGACAACATTAACAAAAGTTTTTTTTTTCGTGGCAGTGTTGTGACCTGTGTAAATAGTTGGAGTATAATTTTACCAATTCTACTCGGCGTACCTTGTAAACTACTGCAGGTAAGTGGAAGACTACCAATTTACCTGTATCGCGCTCTTAAGCGCTTATAAAATTCCCTTACAGTGACTTACAGATTTTATTACGAATACTTGTCTCATATTCGTATCTAATAAAATCTAAGTAAGTTTATTAGTTCATGTTGAATATTATACTGCGAAATAATTTAAAACGCTAAAAGTTTTAAAATAATAATAATATGTATAAGTACCTATATAAAATGAAGGGGAAATAATCAAAGGGCATCAAAAATTTCATCCACATCGTGAATGAAATTCGTGAAAAAAAACAGTGGTCAAAAGGCTGGCAGCATTGTCAATTTGTCTGGCAATGCTGATTTTTTGACCAAAGAATAGGCCAGCCCTCTGGTCACGTGTAGAGTCAACCAACCGCTTGGCGAAGTCTCGAAAACCTAAGTGGCCACTCGGACCCCATGGCTCTGGTGTTTCTGCGAAATTAATGATAAATAATATTATAGTAAGTAGGTAGGGTACTTGGAAAATGTAGACTTATTTTTTTCACACCTGCAGTCTTACTACATATAGAGAATATGGGCCTATAGGCCTATAGGTTCGGGCCACAGTTCGATGTTTTTAAGAAACTGACTATTTAATTTTGAGCGAAACACTATTGCTTGCTTGCCTCATCAATTTAAATAAAACAAATAACATACAACTACTGAACTGTTAAAACATTATACCAATCTACATTGTCTTCAAATGGTCTGACCAAGATTATGTCTGGGCTTTAAAAGAGACTGTGACCTCTGATTTTGTTTCGGCCTTTCTTCTCAGAGTAATCCAATAGGAAACGCCGACCTCGCCTAGTTGCTTTTACAGAAATAAAATCATTTATCACTAACTGCGCTCCGCGGTTTCACCAGCATAAGGTTCAATTCCGTGGGAATATCGGGATAAAAAGTATCCTATATGTTAATCCAGGTTATGTTTATAACCTGGATTAACATATAGGATCCATCCATCCATCCATACAAACTTTCACGTTTATTATATTAGTAGGATTTATAAATGTTGTATTTTCTTACGGAAAAATAAGTAGACTAAATACTTACGCTTTCTTTAACATTAAAAAATGACACAGTACAAACATGGAATTCTTTGTTTTTAGGCTCAATAATAATGTAATGTGGGTTTTATTCAGCATAATTATTTATAGTAGCATATATAATTAGTCTAATATTCCCAGCACTGGCCCTCCCTGAGGTATTTATAACAATACATTCATTTCATTTGCATGTATACGCATGTTTTTACAAATAAAATTATCTTTATTTTTTATATTTATTTAGATTAACTAACTTGTAATGTATACCTTTAAAATCCTGCGGGGTAATTGCGTAATACACGATCAGTAGCATTGGGTTTAATTATGACTGATCGACAACATTCATTGCGTTATTTACGTTGTCGAGCATGCACGTTTTTTAGAATATATGAAGCAATGGATTAGCAATATCCTTCAAAACGATTCAGATTGAGATTGATTAACAGTAACAGTAACGCAATTAGGGTGCTGTTCATTTATACATTTTACAAATTAAAGTCGTTGTTCGTGGCTCTCTGTGTGACCAGAAGGCCAATTCTCGTAATTTAAAACGTTCAAAATCTAGTCGCAGTCTCATCTTGGCGACAAACAAAGGTCAAAAACTTGTCAAAATGTTGGGAAATTAGATGTAATTTTTGACAGATTGAGACTGAGATCAGACTGTGAACGTTCTTAAAATTACGAGAATTACCCCTCAGGTTGTTCTTCTAAACAACGCGGTTGATTTTGGTGTGGTTTTCACCAACATTTCGAGAATTTATTGCAGAAGGGTTATGTGTAGAAAACATAGATGAATTAAACTTATATACTCGTATTATATTATAATCAAGAAGCTTGTGGCTAAGTAATAGCCGCACCGGTCGATCGATCAGGTGCGTTTGGTCCGTGGATGGATGACCATCTCCACATACCAAGACCCCTCCGTGCCACGGAATGCACGTTAAGCCGTTGGTCCTGGC
This sequence comes from Apamea sordens, assembly GCA_945859715.1. Classification (NCBI taxonomy): domain Eukaryota; kingdom Metazoa; phylum Arthropoda; class Insecta; order Lepidoptera; family Noctuidae; genus Apamea; species Apamea sordens. The sequence continues at coordinate 18,337,897 of OX244001.1, forward strand.
TGTCATTTGTGGATCTTTGACAGTCGTTACGGGTCGTCAGTAGCCCGAAGGTCTGACAACCAGTCTTACCAAGGGGTATCGTATTACCCAGTAACTGGGTTCTGGAGGTCAGATAGGCTGTTGGGTCCATGTAAAATACTGGTTACTCAGCTGCATACGGATAGACTGGAATCCGACTTCAACATAGTTGGGAAAAGGCTAGGGATAATGAATTAAAACAAAGAAATCCCGACTTTTCGTCACGTCGTAAACACTGTGCGAAGCAGAGCCGGATCGCTATTTATTACGCGTTTTATTTCAATCAAGAAAACCTACTTTGATTTAACAAAAATAGTAAATTAGAAGGTCAATTCCCGAATTAAAAACGTTCAAAATCCAGTCGCAATCTCATCTCAGCGACAATCAATGTCAAAAACTTGTAAAAAATGTAGGGAAATTAGAAGTATTTTTGATAGAGTGAGACTAAGATCAGACTGTGAACGTTCTTAAAATTACGAGAATTGCCCCTCAGTTATATTTTACAGCTTAGTAAACCATTTGATTTTCCAAATAGATTTAACAGATGACTTGCCTAAGAGATTCGCGGGAAGCTTTCGTGTATTTTAATTAGTGTTCGAAACACGATCTTCAGCCGAAACCGAACCTTCGCTCCTCTTCTAGTGTCGCTGAAACTGAAACTTAGAAAGTTAAGACAAAGTTAGTCGATTAAGGACTGACTTCTCAGTAGACGGATAATTTGAATCTGAAGAACACATTATGGAACATGGACAGTATGGAATGCAATAAAGTATTGAGTAAGGATAAATATGACAGTTTGACATATTTTCCGTACAAAAGCTGTCAAACCGCCATATTAATTCTTCCGATAAAAGTTGTCTGATTGAAAAATAGCCCTAAATGACATTATTTATTGACCCGTCTGTTTTCGTTGATTTGTTACAAATAGTTTCTTAGACTCGATACCTAGACTTATTACTCCATAACGAGACTTATTTTCTGGACTTAGAGCTTGTATCATTCTTGAAATCAAATAAATGCGTCCTTGCTGATACTACGAGCAGCATGTCTGAGAAGAACTTAAATTACATCTATTTATAGTAGAAAGTGGAAGTAAACATTTTTTTTTTTGGATTTTGTACAAAATGAGCGAAAACCGGTCCCCATTACTTCGTCTATGCTGTCTGTCTATCTGTCGTGTTCTATCAAAACCAACAGCTGCTCAAGAACGCCATACGCCAGTTTCGGCCTAGTCGAAGATTCGGCCACTTTTTGACCGAAACTGGGCGAAACCGAACTTTCAGCCGGACACTAATTTTAAAATTCGAAATTACGTTAAGTATTTTTGTTATAAGAAATGACAAACTGAATAGTCCCTTTAAGTATTATACTCTTAAAAATACAATATAATCTTTAGTACCTACTCATACTTAAGACAGGGTAGTCCCTGTCTTAAGTATGAGTAGGTAGTCCTACTGGCGAAATGTGGGTGAACTATAAGTACACCCCTGCCTTACCTTTCGGGCATAAAAGGGTGAGGTTATGTTATGTTACTCAATATTTACAAATGTGTATTGTAGTGTACAATTAATTAGGTCACGAGTTTACAGCTAATATCATGAACCATGACTGCCATAGCTTAGTATAGAGGATATTCCTGAAAAGAAAATAATAAGCAATGAGAAAAACACAAAGTAAAACGACTACAGCGACACTACTGGTCTTTAATTACTTCTATGAAAACGTTTCTCTAGATAGCGGCAGTGCCTCCTGCTGCTGCGGCCGAGGTGACTGCAGACGACATACCAGAGGGGCAATTCTCGTAATTTTAAGAACGTTCACAGTCTGATCTCAGTCTCAATCTGTCAAAAAAACCTCGAATTTCCCTACATTTTGACATTTGTTTGTCGCTGAGATGAGACCGCGACTAGATTTTGAACGTTTTAAATTACGAGAATAGGCCTTCTGCTCTCAGTCGCTGACAAAAATAAAACAACATGACGTTTGTTTTGTATTACAAATGAGTTTTGCAAAACTTAGCAAGTCGTTGTTTTTTTTATCTTTTATTAATTATCTTATCTTATCGTAAATGTGTCGTCACATTCGGAATCATAACGCAGCGGCTCCATCGCCTGCGTTTATTGTTTACCACAACGCCGCCGCAGTCTGCGGTGTGCCATCGCGTCTAGAATTATATTTTAAAGCATGGCGTACATAATAATTACATAATCTCGGATCTATATGAATTTCACCTTTTTAACCCCCGACGCAAAACGACGGGGTGTTATAAGTTTAACGTGGGGGGGTGTGTGTGTGTGTGTATGTCTGCCTGTGGCATCGTAGCTCCCGAACGGATCAACCGATTTTGTTTTTGTTTTTTGAGCCCTCCCTGTTACATGAGACTTAAACATAACTGGGGAAGTGTGGGTGTACTATTAATAGGTGCATGTCTGCCCAACCCTTCAGAGATCACAGGTGTGATGTTATGTATGTGAATTTCTCAGCAGCAGCCTGGAGGCTGGATTTGTGCCCGGTCGATGACAATAAGCTCGTCCCCTTTTTTTTTTTTTTTGAGGATGGGAAATCATCAAATGACTCCTCCCGCTCTGGGTGGAGCAGGAGGGAGTGTCAGACTCTTACTGACTAAAACCCACCCGTGTTCCTTCCTTAGCCCTTTATGTTCCAGGGCAGCGGTAAACCCTTTCGGATGTTCCCGCTACCCTGGCAGGCTTCGGCCCTATGGGGTCCCGTCGCTTTTGCTGACATCTCTTTGAGGCGCGCGTGGAACACGTACACGCCGTCCGGCAGGGCTCGTCCCCTAATACATGACTTAACGACTTACGAGATGTAGGTACGTAGGTTCAAACCCCGATATTCGCTTTACTTTGTGTAAATTATTACATCAGCACTGCTCTCAAAACGGTGAAGGAAAACATCGTGACGAAACCGGCATGTCCTAGAACCAAAAATTCGAAGACATGTGACATCTACAAACCCGCACTGGGCCCGCGTGGTGGATTACGGCACACTCTCACACCGGGAGGAGGCCTTTGTCCCAGCAGTGGGAACATTCATACACATATAACAGGAGAAATGTGGGGACACCGCTGCTGAACCCTTCGGGGAAACAACAACACATTCCTGCACGTTTCCAGCGCCATCTATCTCGTGATAACTTGTTTACACGAGTTACTAACTGTTGATTAAGTTTCGAGTGCTTCAGGGAGGCGGGCGGTGTAGGTAATATCTCAGCCGACCCTCTCATTGACAATTCAATGAAGGAGGTTCGGGATACATCGGCAAGAGGTTCCTGCTAATAAATTATAGTATCGACTACTGTAGCTTGTTATGTACTTACGTTGTTAGTTTGGTGTATATTTTCTAGCCATTTCCGGGTTTATTTAGAAACGATGATTTAAGTTAAAAGACGTTTAAACGTCAAAAATGTATGAAAATGGACAAAAAAATCATACATTTTTGACGTTTCATTTTTCATTTTTTTTTAAGTTAAGAGACGTTTAAACGTCAAAAAAGTATGGTTAAACAGTCATCACAACCACTAACTTTAAGCTTAACTTAAAATCTCTTCACTTAACTTTAAGCAACGTTTATGAATAAAGGGGATGGCGTTTCTTATGTTCAAGTGCTGAATTTTCAATAAATAATATATTTTTTTAAACTAAATAATGTAGTTATTTACCTACTAAGGTGTAGGCTAGTCTCATAAATAATATTTATTCTATTAGTTTTTAGAGGATCAGTTAAATATGTGCCTTGTTATTTTGTATTCTGTTCTTCGTAATTTCTGCACATGCTTTATAAACAAGATCTACAGACTAAGGGTATGTAATTCGAGTCGCGCGTGCTATGAAGATGAGATCTCGGGCACAGACAACTCAATAAACCGATGGCACATTCCTCCAGACGCCTGCCACTTCCATTCCTCTACACTTCACTATTCTATACTGATATAAAACAGCTCCATTGTCTTTTTTTCTGTTGAGATAGGAATGTGAAATTACGTAGAGGATTATTTGAAACTAAAACTGCTTTGGACTTTTTGAATTATAAAGAAAGAAAATAAAGAAAAGTATTTATTGTTACTCTTACAGGAAGATCACAAACTTAACTAAACAAAGTCAAAAAGAAAAAATACCGGCCAAGTGGGAGTCGGACTCGCGCACGAAGGGTTGCGTACCATTATCTATAAAAATCACGTCTGTTGTATGGGAGCCCCCCTTAAATATTTATATTATTTTAATTATTATTTACATACCGAGACCCCTTCGTGCCTCGGAAAGCACGTTAAGCCGTTGGTCCCGGCTGTCATTCGTGGATCTTTGACAGTCGTTACGGGTAGTCAGAAGCCCGAAAGTCTGACAACCAGTCTTACCAAGGGGTATCGTATTACCCAGTAACTGGGTTGTGGAGGTAAGATAGGCAGTCGCTCCATGTAAAATACTGGTATTCAGCTGCATCCGGTTAGACTGGAAGCCGATCCCAACATAGTTGGGAAAAGGCTAGGCAGAATATATTTTAAAGTGAATATACAACTAAATATTCTGTGAATATTTCAAGCGTCTACCTATTGCCGTTATTAATATCGAGCAAAAAGCGGCAAAAAAACACGTTTGTTGTATGGAAGCCTAGCTATCACGGTTCAAGAGATACAGTCTGGTGACCGACAGACAGATTGACGGACAGTGGAGTCTTAGTAATAGGGTCCCATTTTACCCTTTAGGTACGGAACCCTAAAAACCAAATTATATTAAAAATAAGTAACAAATGGAAAAATGAAACAGGAAGTCGGAAAGTCGAAGTCAGAATGTGTTAATAATGTTTAAATATTATTGTTTTTTAATAATTCATGTTTGGGGTCGAAACGCCAGGGCCGAGGGGTCCGAGTGCTCATGTCTTGTTCAATGAAATCTCCAAACGGCTGGTTGACACAGTGGGGAACATTATAGGCTAATTTTGCTATGTTATGCATCATTCACATCGCATTCGGGCATCAGAAAATAAGCTATTTGCATGTATAAGTATACGAACAAATTGTACAGACGCCAGCACATCAAGCTACTACAATCTGTCAAATTTCTTTAATAGATTTTCAACTTTATCGCTAACGCATTAAGGTTCAAGGTTGATTGGGAAAATTTGACAGTTTCGAGTAGCTTGGCCTGCTGGCGTTTGTACTACGGCCTGAATATTATGCAGTTGTTGAACGAATTCTAATACTCTGCTACGTTAGTTTGATGTGCACATTGTTTATGGTAATGGGTCCGTAGGGTTTCCCAGCATTAGTAAAACAAGCAAGGGGCTCGTGGCTAAATGATAACAGCCGCACAGGTCGATCGATCGAGCATGTTATCTAATACCTGGGTTGTGGAAGTGAGATAGACAGTCGCTCCATGTAAAATACAGCAGTGCGATTCTGTAACCAACTCGCCGTGAAAACTTAGGCGAAGTGAGCGTGGAATGAGCTGTCATTCCAACTAATGCTAGGGATTGACCCTATTGACTGCTCACTCTAAGCTCACTTCACCTAGCTTTTCACGGTGAGATTTTTACAGAATCGATCGGCTGGTATTCAGCTGCATCCGGTAGGTAAGATTGGAAGCCGACTCCAACATATTTAGTTGGGAAAAGGATAGGTAGATTAAGTAGGTATCTAAAGTAGGAAATAATGTGAAGTAATTTAATTAAGTGAAACACCACTAATACTTAATTAATTAATAAACATAACAAAATGAAATCGTAACCATAGTATAAAGAGGGAAGTAGGTTATCTTCATACAAACGCACCGCGCGCGGCTTGTATGTGTGCGCCAAAGTATCTACGACCGCCGCACGCACACTTAAACAAAATCTCGCTGGAGATAGCCTACTTCTCTTCTTTATACTATGTCGTAACTTCACAAACTAAAATACTTATATGGCGTCAAAAAACTCGTCCGCATCGCAGTCTACTGTAATGCCTAAGAGACTGGCAGCATTACCACGTTGTATGGCAATGTTTAGCCTCTGGCCACGGTAAAAGCCAGCCCTTTAGTCACGGGAAGTGTCAACCCGCTGTTTCGAGGTTAAAGTGAAAGTGTACTTCTTTACTTGAACATACACACGTATGATATAATAGAATACTTTTTATTTTATTTATTAATTTATTTCAGGCGACGCAGGCCCATAGATATATACCTTAACCTAAACATACATATTTTTACTATAAAATAGTACTTCACTAGCTAAGTAGTTCTTGTGCTGTTCTGTGGTACTTGTCCGCGGAAGCGACGGAACACCACGTACGTTATTGTGTACGTTCACCAAAGGAGATAAGTTACCAGGGTCGTCGTCGGGTATAGTGTAAGAAACGGATAGATGTTTTCGAATAAAATTAAATTAATAGAAAACAAACAGTTAATTTATCGAATTAAATTTCATTTGAAAACATCCATCGGTTACTCACTAAATTATCTCTTATCTCCTTTGGTGACTGTACACGATAAAAGTTACAGATAAGTATATCTAAATGTAGAAATTACTTAAATAAACTCACGTTTCCTTCGATTTTAACATTCTCCATTTGCTATGCTTAAATCCATTAGAGTTCTTGGTATTATTACGGAACCTTGAAAAGGAAAATGCGCAAGCGTAACACCCGAAACATGCCGATTCATGCCGAATTGCCCCGAACTTAAATACCGAGTGGTGAAAGCGTCCATTAACTTTTTGCGGCCACCATTATGCCGGCGAATGTTTTCCGGCCTCTGTAAAAAAGTATTAATGTTGGACACCCCCTGTTTAATGGGTAATCTTTTTTGAATACTTATTTTTAAGAGCCGGACTACCATGGCCAAGTATTTTTTGGTTCAAAATATGTTTATTTTTGGTTCAATAAAAGGAACTCTCCTTTGTTGTTGTTCTTTTTGTTTTCAGCGGTATACGGTAGATAATGCTGCAAAGGAAGTGTCCGTTGCTTGTCAGTCGAGTCATTTTAGGAACTTTTGTTGTAATGGAACCTTTTCTGCCAGCTTCATGTTCATTGCTACCATATTTCATAACAACAGCACTACATTAAATAAATCAACAGAGTTGCTGATTCTTTAGCTACCACTGAAATCCTAACCAATATTCTATATGCGAAAGTAAGTTTGTTTGTTATCTTTTCTGGCTTAATCCACTGAACCGAGCATTATTAAATTTTGCATATACGTTAGCAGGGGTACAGAAAAGGCCATAGGGTACCTCTTATCTAAAAAAAAATACTGTTTCCGAAGAAAAGAACAATAACTTTCGACTGTCACAATTGCTTTAGGACGCTAGATGGCGCTACGTGTCTTTCGAATCATGATTGAAATATGACCCGACTTTCTGAGCAGTATTCTAACAAAAAGTACTAGGCTTGCATGAATTCACGATAGTATTCTATGTAAAATACTGGTATTCAGCTGCATTCGGTTAGACTGCAAGCCGACCCCAACATAATTGGGAAAAGGCTAGGCAGATGATGATGATGCTAGGGATTGTCACTATTGAAGGCTCACTTCACCTTAGTTATCACGGTGTTTTTTTTTCACACTTCTGACCAGCCGTGCTATTCTGCAAACATCTCACCGTGAAAACTTAGTGAGAAGTGAACTTGAAGTGAGATGTCAATAGTATCAATCACATAGCATCATGTGGAATGACAGCTCGTTTTACCTAAGTTATTACGGTGACATTTGTACAGAATAGAGCGGCAGGTGTTAAGAACTCATTTGTCATTAGCATTTGTTTACAAAAATAGGGATTATTTCTCATAATACTTTTGTGGGATTACACAGGCTGTTCCCAAAAAATAATAAAGGATAATTTATTGCCATCGTCTAGTCTTAACAATAAGCGTAGAAAAATGATAAATCGCTCGCCATTTGTTCTGTTGAAACGTCCAATTTGTTTGAAACCCAAATAAAATGGCGGTGTCGTTACTTTTACTAGCTATTTATAATAATAATAATATCCCTGGACATTCACACAGCGCCATCTAGTCCCAAGCTAAGCAACCTAATGCTTGTGTTATGGTAACAAGATGGCTGATAAACTACTTATATACATTTTTTTTGTTGTAAATACATACATATTATAGATAGAAAAACACCCAGACTCGGAACAAATACATGTAGGACTTACAAATATTTGTTCTGTGCGGGAATCGAACCCGCGACACGCAGCGCAGCAGTCCGATCGCTCAGCCACTGCGCTAACCGTGTTGTGTATAATATTGTCTATGTAATCAAGTTTTTGGTAGCCGAGGCAAGTAAAAGTGAGGGTTGGTGATGCGATGTGCCGGGGTTCACTGAAATGAATGAAAATTTTATCTGCAGCATGTTGATAAAAGTGCTGTAAAAAATGTACCTACTGATCAATTTTCTCCATGGGATCAACACGGTAATCGAGAAAAATAATCAGCCGTCCCATACATTTATGTGAAGTAGGTGAAGTTTTGTATAGGGCAGTTAATTATTTTCATTTTTATTTTTGTAACTTTTTTTTGTTATATAACTTGTTTTATTTTTATTTCTGACTGTGTTTAGTTTAGTTTGTGATCTTCTTTCTTTCAGTTTTCTGATACACGCTGCAAAACTCTAAAATTGCAGTCGGATTATTTGATAAAGCAACGTACATTCTGCCTAAGCCGAGAAATAATACTGACCATTAACAGATAAATGGGCCAACATCTACCATACTGACAAGTTGGGTAATTAATCTGATGTATGTGTGGGCCAATGTTGGTTCCAACCGACAAGTTATAAGTGATGAATGTTTGGTTAATGTTTGTATATCGATTTCGAGAAGATCTGTGTTTATTCTGAATATGAACTAGTTTTATTCGTGTCATTCCGTCCTAGGTTTTGCGTTTACATATTACAAATAATTGCGTTTTGATCATCATATCATAAATATTGTCATGATCAGCCTATAATGTTCCCACTGCTGGGATACATCTACGTATAGGATAGTTGTATTTTCGATTCAAAAATCGTTCATATTTAAGTTACGGGTTTCTGGACAAGAGTTTGTGAATGTTTCGGCTTTCGGCACTAAGCGTGCGGCAAGTTGGAAAAAGAGGGAAGAATTTAAGTGTTGAAGTTACCTTGTTTTTATGGTATTATTGCTTTTATTTGATGTTTTACAGTCTCATTTATATGAAGTAGTACAGCAGCTTTTAAACTAACTTGAAAACTCAAAATAACCCTTAAAAAAATAATCATCTTTAAAATTGTAAATGTGAATGTAACCTACTTACAATTTCCATAAAGATCGCTAGTTGTGTGATCGCTGGTACCTGGAAAAGGCAGGCTGACCTCCACGCGTGCGAAGCCGCAGGCAAAAGCTAGTCCAATTTAAAATAAGGTTTACATTAGTATGTAAAGGACAGAAAATAGTAGCACTTAACCTTACCGCGGCCTACTTACATTTTCAGAGTTAAATAAGTACGGATACCGCATACTTCGGCACGTGGCGGCATTAAAATCTTACTAAGTACCTAGGTACTCATTATCTACCTAGGTTTTTTTCCTAACTATGTTGGGGTCGGCCCCCAGTCTAAAGGGATGCAGCTGAATGTTTAAGATGTACATGTTACTACTAACAAATTGGATTGTATGATCTGGATAAATAAATGATTATTATTATTATTATTAAGTGGTGCAACTGCCTATCTGACCTCCACAACCCATTACTGGGTAATACGATACCCCTTGGTAAGACTGGTTGTCAGACTTTCGGGCTACTGACGACCCGTAACGACTGTCAAAGAGCTATGAATGACAGCCGAGACCAACTGTTCAACGTGCTTTAGAGGCACGGTGGGGTTTCGGTATGTAAAGATGGTCACCCATCCACGGACCTATTCCTGTTCCTCATATCTATATACCTACATCCAGGGTCCTAGGAAAATCGGTTAAGAGTATGGTACTTCTACGGTGGACGCCATCATGCGCGTGAGAGCCCTCACGACGGGGGACGCGGTGTCCCGGGGTGGGGTGGTCGTGGCGGTGTCACTCGACATCGCCAACGCGTTCAACACCCTGCCCTGGAGCTGCATTGGGGAGGCACTCCGGTATCACCGGGTGCCGACCTACCTCCGTCGAGTAGTCGGGGCGTATCTGACGGACAGAGCCGTCATCTACCCCGATCGCGACGGAAACTGGAACCGGCGAGAGATGTCGTGCGGTGTCCCACAGGGATCGGTTCTGGGGCCGCTCCTGTGGGACATCGGTTACGACTGGGTGCTGCGGGCCGACCTCCCTGAAGGCGTCAGCGTAGTTTGCTACGCTGACGACACGCTGGTCCTGGCGCAGGGGAGGTCGCATCAGGCGGCGGCCGACGCGATGACACGCGGGGTTGCGATAGTCGTGGAAAGGATCCGGCGGTTGGGTCTCGAGGTGGCATTGCACAAGTCCGAGGCCATGTCCTTTCATGGGCCTCGGTACGGGCCACCTCCGGGATCCCAACTAGTGGTAGGAGGGGTTCACATCGGCGTCGAGACCACGATGAGGTACCTGGGTCTCGTCCTCGACAGCCGATGGAACTTCGTCGAGCATTTCCGACGTTTGGCCCCCAAACTGGAACGGGCCGGGGCCGCCCTAAAGCGGCTCTTGCCCAACCTGAGGGGGCCAAACGCCTCCTGCCGGAGGCTTTACGCGGGGGTCGTGCGGTCCATGGCCCTATATGGGGCCCCGGTATGGGCGCGTTCACTGCGGCTTCGAGCCGCACACTACCTGAACGCGCCCCAAAAGGTGGTAGCCGTAAGGCTGATCCGGGGCTACCGCACGATCTCAGGCGAGGCAGCAAGCCTCCTTGCCGGACTGCCACCATGGGATCTGGAGGCGATAGTCCTCGCGCGCCTATACGATTGGCGCGCGGAGGCACTACGCCGGGGGGAAACTCCGCATCCGCGGCAAACCGCGGCGGAGCGGACGAACCTCCGGCGCGATCTCATGGTGGCATGGAAGGAGCGACTATCGCAACCCAGCGCAGGGCACGCCACGATAGCGGCGGTAAGACCCCTCTTTGAGGAGTGGCTAGAGAGACGTCACGGCGTTCTCACCTACCGCCTGACGCAGGTCCTCTCCGGACACGGATGTTTCGGGAGGTTCCTGCACATCATCAGGCGGGAGGAGACGCCCGGGTGTCACCACTGTCAGGATCGCCCAGAGGACACGGTGGAGCATACAGTGGAGGTCTGCCCTGCTTGGGCAGAGCACCGCCGTGTCCTCGTAGAGGCGATTGGCAGCGGCGGCGACCTCTCGCGTCCGGCCCTGGTTCAAGCCATGGTCCGGGGCGAGAGGGAGTGGGAGGCAGTCACCTCCTTCTGCGAAGCAGTCATGCTAGCGAAGGAGGTGGCGGGGTGGGCGAGGGAACGCACTTTGCGCACCTCACGCCTCAGCCGCCGCGGGAGACGCTCCGGGCGTCGGGAGCCGCGTGACGACTCCCGGCCACCGTAGGCGCGGGCCTGCGGGCGGAGAGTAATGGGTAGCTCTCCGTCCGATCAGGACTAGGCCCGTGCCGGACGGCGTGTACGTGTTCCACGCGCGCCTCAAAGAGATGTCAGCAAAAGAGACGGGGCCCCATAGGGCCGAAGCCTGCCAGGGTAGCGGGACCATCCGAAAGGGTTTACCGCTGCCCTGGAACATAAAGGGCTAAGGAAGGAACACGGGTGGGTTTTAGTCAGTAAAAGTCTGACACTCCCTTCTGCTCCACCCAGAGCGGGAGGGGTCATTTGATGATTTCCCATCCTCAAAAAAAAAAAAAAAAAGAGTATGGTACTTAACCTTTTTAAGTAAAAAAACCGGTCAAGTTCGTGTCGGACTCGCGCACCGAGGGTTTCGTACAAATTTGTAGGTATGTAACAAAAAATTTACGGTTTTCGGATATTTTCCTTTACTTGTGCTACATGATATTGCTTCTTGTCAAATTTCATGATTCTAGGTCAATGGGAAGTACCCTATAGGTTTTGATTCCCTTGCAAGTGTCAAAATATGCGGCATAAACGGAACATAAACGCCCGTATCTTTTGATTGCGTTGACTTAGAACTTTCATTGCTGCAAAGGATTGCTGCCGTGAGTATTTTATATTAATTTCAACTTGATAACTCCACGCGTTCCTGAGAAAAAGGGTCTTGACAGACGGACAACGAAGATGTTCGTCTCGAGTCCGAGTGATCTTATAAGGGTTCCGTTTTTCCTTCTGAGGTACGGAACCCTAAAAACCGGCTAAAGTACGTATTGGACCACGCACAGGTTGGGATTAATTAATGGTAGTTGGGATGAACTATGTAATTCCAAGAACAAACTTAACTTTGTGGTTGAATTTTTATTCTGCCATAATATACATCGATATAATTACCTATGTAAGTACGTCCCGGTCAATTCTCCAACTGCAAATGTAATTTAGTAATCGCAAATCGCAAAAAAAGGGCTAACAATTTTTGGACCTTTTCCTTTACTTGGGCTGTGAGACCTTGCTTCTTGCCATTTCATTTCATCATTCTAGGTTATCGGGAAGTATCCTATAGGTTTTGATTTATTTGCGAGTGACTTCAAAAACGTTGCCCCACATTAGGAATTACTCCTGTATCGTGGGTGATTTCACAAACATTTAAACTTATGTGAGTTTAAATGTTTGTAAAACACAAACAGCCACAAAAAATATGTCACATAAATAACTGTATTTTTTATTGCGTTGACTTAGAAGCTTTATTTTTGTAGAGCTCCAAAGGTCTGTAAACCTACGTATTTGATATTAATTACAACTTTATACCTCTGCGCGTTCCTGAGAAAAAGGGTCTTAACAGACAGTCAGGAGAATGGGCAACGAAGTGACCTTATAAGGGTTCCGAATTTCCTTTTGAGGCACGGAACCCTAAAAAACACAAACATTTATGGTTTTATTATAATGATTGATGCCGTGTTAAACTATCAGAGGGGCAATTCTCGTAATTTTAAGAACGTTCACAGTCTAATCTCAGTCTCAATCTGTCAAAAATACCTCTAATTTCCCTACAGTTTTAACAAGTTTTTGAGATTGATTGTCGCTGAGATGAGATTGCGACTTGATTTTAAACGTTTTTAATTACGGGCTTTTGGCCTTCAGATTTTCAACAGAAACTTATTCAGTTTATTTCAAATTGGCCTGACTTTATCCATCCGAACATTCCAAAAACAGCAAACAAATAAGGGAATATACAGGTCTCGAAACGTTGGTACTTCCTAAAGTACCTTTTAACATATTTAACAGGGAGAGCAGTCACGTTACAAAAGGGTAGCGGGTCAAATTGACTGTTACGTGAGAAAAATACTCCATGCGTTTAGAACCAGTCTTGATATACGTGAAATGGAAGTGACATGTGCGCTAGATCATAGGTTCTCCATGGGCACTAAAGCCAACATGCAACTTTTCGCTAGTTGCATGTCTGAACATCTAACAAATTAACGATGTTTCTGTTGTCACCTTAACATAAAGCTTCTAATAAGACAAAAGCGAGCTTTGAGAGTAAACACAAAGTCTTAAACGTAGTTCCTATCTAAAATCCAAGTCGTGTTGGGATCACGGGCCGAGGTGGACTCATGCAACAACCAACGCCCCGTGGGCGTTTGAGACTTTCAGAGGGCAGTAGAATATCCAAATTATACAAGCTTTTGTTTTGCATCCTCGTCAAATTTCAGGAGGCTGTTATGAAAGGCATAAATAATCAAATAAAATTACGAGCCCTGGTAAATAATTAATACATACTGTTTTTTTTTAGTTATTTCAGTATTGTATGTGTTATTCTGATGTATAAGCTATATCACTGTAAAGTTTCATCAAAATCCGTTCAGTAGTTTTTGCGTGAAAGAGTAACAAACATACATCCATGCATCTATCCATCCTTTCGCGTTTATAATATTAGTTGGACTATCTGCAGATACATACCTAACTAAACCGGATAGTGTCCAGAATTGGTAAAAAAGTCGTTAATATAATTTATTTTTATTGTTAGCAGGAAATAAATGAGCATAATGATCAAATTTTTAATTTCATAAACTTCCCCCTTATCACCACAACGACCTTTAGTTACTAGCCATAACATCAACTCTATTGTAAACCAAACCATAACAACTGCTGTAAAACAGCCACATCCAGGCTAACAACATCTTGAACAAAAAGCACGGAATGGAAAGACAGTAACGGAAATCCATTAAGCGGTAACAGTGGAGTGTCACTCCGGTCCGGTCCGTTTCGTTATCGCGCCGGATACGTGTCGTGACGCGCCCGTCGCGGCCCCGTAACGGCTAACCCCGTGACCACGAGCTACACGCTCAAGCGACACGCGTCTTACGACAGCGACTATGGAGAAAACAAAATATGAAAGAAGTTATGACGGTTTAATGCCTTCATGTTTCCAGTATAAGAGAGAGAGACGGAGCTATACATGTAAGCTATCCGAAACTGTCAAATTTGCCCAATCAACCTTGAACCTAAGTCTGACAACCAGTCTTACCAAGGGGTATCGTATTACCCAGTAACTGGGTTGTGGAGGTCAGATAGGCAGTCGCTCCATGTAAAATACTAGTATTCAGCTGCATCCGGTTAGACTGGAAGCCGACCCAACATAGTTGGGAAAAGGCTAGGCAGATGATGATGATGATGATGAACCTTGAACCTAATGTGAAAGCTGCTTTAGCGATAAAGTTGAAAATTGATTAAAGAAATACAGATTTTAGTAGCTTGATGTGCGTCAGTACTTTATAAATAAAATAGATATATTTATTAATAGTTCATCGCTGACTGTTCACACCGTTAGCGCGTACTCGTTTGTCACAGCGACAAAAGCTTTCAAAGAGAATACTCGCTCAGCGACGCTCGTTTGGCAGCCAGCTCTCTCGCTCAGGGACTTACGCTTGGTACGTATACAGATGCATGCCAGCGAGAAATCGCTCGTAACCGTCGCGCCCTCGCTGCTCGTAGCTCGCCAACTCGTTTTAAGTTGCTACTTGTTTTACTTGCTTCTCGTTAATCGTTGGCGGTGGAACAAAAGGGCATTTTTCGTAATTAAAAACGTTCAAAATCTAGTCACAATCCTATCTCAGCGACAATCAATGTCAAAAGCTTGTCAAAAATGTAGGGAAATTAGAGCTATTTTTGACAGATTGAGACTAAGATCAGACTGTGAATATTCTTAAAATTATGAGAAATACCCCTCGGCTACCTACACTACACGTCACCGCGATGCGACTTACTGAACTATGAACGGAAATAAATCGCATCACAAGTCGCTCCGCTCGTGTTTGTGAACGGGGCCGAAACGGCTCTTTCGTTCCAATTATGAATGATTCGTTTTTAATGCATTTCAATCGTTTCAAGTGCTCGACTGTGATGGAGTGCATTGTGGTTGGTCGGTGGGCAGGTTTTTGAGAGACGTGTATGTTTGTTAAAGCTGCAGACGGATAGGAACAGGATAAGTATTTAAAACCACATTTTTGGTCCACTCAAATCTGTGATCTTCATGGTGATATCTTTAATTAGTGGATTTTGATTGTGTGCAAAAGATAAAAAGTAACTATCTGTAAAAAAAAAAAAACGAAATGTCTGTTTTTAATGTCAAAATAACAGCTTTATACTAAATGCATATTATTATTATGAAAGTATATAGTACGCTACTTATATAACAACAAAAAAACGTTTTTTTTAAAAATTTAGTCTGTCTGTCTGTTTTGGCTAATCTTCGAAATGGCGACACGGATTTTGACGGGACTTTCACTGGTAGACAGCTAATATTATAAGCACAACAACTTAACCTATACTATTTCGGCTTTTGTATTTTATAGAAAAAGAAGTAGAATAAAAAATGGAAACCTATGAAATCCAATTTGTTTTCCGACATGCACACGGACAAAGTCACAGGCACACCTAGTTTTTAAAAAATCAATAGCAAATTGATAAAATTATAATATAAGCCAGTCAAGCCACACCAACTTAAAGCAACATCAGCAGACATTGAGAGCAAGCAAAAAAAAAACGACAAAAAAAAATAGAGAGAGAGAGAGAGAGAGAGTAAATAAAAATCTGATATATATTAGTTGTTATCTAACCTATTTGCTCTTAGAACTCTAGATAAACGGTTCTCTCCTCTGTTTGCACAACACCGAATTGATCTCCAGGGAAATACAGTTCAATAAGCCTCCGTATCGCAGTATCGTGCGTGGATCGTCGCCTTTACTGTTCCCAGAAGTCTTAGACGCTCGAGAACTTTCACAAAACGTAACTTCACCCCTATTTTCCCCGAAGAGTTAGGCAGTGGTGTATCTACTTTTCGCAAATTAAAACCGAGCATTTTGCATTTTTTTTGCATTTTGCATTTTTTTATTGATTTTTTTTTTTTTAAATAAATCCGTACTCCTGGTGGATATTGAGAAATTCCTGATGGATAAATCCAATAACATTTTACCTGGGAATCGAAAATTTTGTTTCAGTGCGGTTAGTGGAAGTGCTTAGGTGCGGTTCGGTCAAGTGCTGTTAAAACAATTGTGGCAATTGTGTGTTACGCAATTAGGGTGCAGACTGTGAACTTTCTTAAAAAAATGAGAATTGCCCCTGATTGCGACTGACAGTTGTTTTTATCTCCAGGATGGTTTCTGATTACAATAATAATTCTTCCTTTGTGTCCTTCCTTTGTAAGACTAAAAAAAAAAAAACTTTAATTCGGATAAGCAGCATCCATATGGGTTAGTAAACAAAAAGATAACTTATACCTATGTTAGTAAACTTATTATCTATTTGGAAACAAGGCTGTTGTTCGAAATACATCTTCGAACAACATCACCTAGTAACGGAGACTCGCACCTCCCTGCTAAGGTCTTCAGGATGGAGTAAGAGATTATATTTAATATCATCTTACGTGCCGACATTAGAATAGATTAGAATGAGCTTTACTGTGCACCAAAATTGTAACACATGCTCGTGTTCAATTTCTTTCCTTATCGGCTATGCAGATTTATACGTAACGGAGAAAACGGTAGGGCCGGCAGAAGTGAAAACTTGAATATTAACGTTGTGCAATTTTCATCAGACTCGAGCTCCGTCTTACGAATTTTCGATCAGGTCACGTGTCCGTCAGGACACGTGACCTGATCGAAAATTCGCGAGTTTCGCGAGAGTTTCGCGAGATTCGCGAGTTTAATATTTTTTACCCATCACAAAAAAAGTGCACAAAGCCGCTAAAGAAGTTTTCACTTCAAAAAAGAAAAATGCGTTTATTGGCATTACACAAAATAAATACGTGACGGCACGGTTGGCGCAGTGGTTAAGCGATTGACTGCTGCGCTGCGTGTCGCGGGTTCGATTCCCGCACGGAACAAATATTTGTATGACCTACATGTATTTGTTCCGAGTCTGGGTGTTTTTCTATCTATAATATGTATGTATTTACAAAAAAAAAAATGTATATAAGTAGTTTATCAGCCATCTTGTTACCATAACACAAGCATTAGGTTGCTTAGCTTGGGACTAGATGGCGCTGTGTGAAATGTCCAGGGATATTTATTTATTTATTTATTTAATACACCTTAAAACTATAAAAACAGAAAAAAAAAGATAATAAAGCCAAAAGGGTCTCAGCTCAGCATAATGTCAGATGACAACACAAGTGTACATATTTGACGCTGATTTTCAGCTGCAACCCACGAGTGCCATACGCCTGAATAACAAACACATGGAGAAGTGTGTGTTCGTAATAATAAATTGAGAGAATTAATTTAAATGCTAGAAATTATAGAAAAGCTCATACAAAATCAAATATAATGTCGTGACATAGATACATGTATGTGTGTGTGATGTATTGTAATTTAGCCACGAGCCTTTCTTTACGAGCCTCATTTTTACCTTACTTATACCGGCTGACATTTTTACTGTCTGGACAAAAACTAGATACCAAAGGTGAACGGAGTAGAAGCCAACGGCAAAGATTTTTTTTCCCAAAAAAAATAAACTAATAAATCGAGCGATAATATAAAAATTCTAGTTAAATTCTATGCTCGAAAATTATCATTGAATTCGTAGCAACATTCAATTCTTTGATTGTAGCCATCGGCCGGCTTCAATCAACGGATTGAATGTAATAAAAAAAGAGATTTTTATTTTATTTTTAGTGAAAAAAAAAAAAGAAATTTCTGTGCTATAGGCTCTAATGTTTCTTTCTGTAATCTAATGTTTATTTCTATTCTGTAAGTAGATATTTTAAGACAGTTTTACTTGTCAATATTTTTGTGCTTACTCCGTTCACGTTTTATACTCTGCTTTTGTCCTGATGGTAAAAAAGTCAGCTGGTTATAATATGTGTTCTAATTATTAATCTATTTAAGATAGAATTGAAATCTTTTATCTCTGCTGATTCTTGTAACAAAACGATTTGAATTCTATTTTCTTTCATAATTAGTTAGATAATTACTTTTCTGTCGAAAGCGAGCGGCTGGAGACCCTCAGAGTCTCGGCCTTCATTAGATCTCTTTAAATTCTGTTCATGTAGTATGGAGGGTAATCATTGCGTCTGAATTTGGTGTAATTTACATACTAAACTAATGATAATAATATCCCTGGACATTTCACACAGCGCCATCTAGTCCCAAGCTAAGCAACCTAATGCTTGTGTTATGGTAACAAGATGGCTGATAAACTACTTATATACATTTTTTTTTGTAAATACATACATATTATAGATAGAAAAACACCCAGACTCGGAACATATACATGTAGGTCATACAAATATTTGTTCCGTGCGGGAATCGAACCCGCGACACGCAGCGCAGCAGTCAATCGCTTAACCACTGCGCCAACCGTGCCGTCATAAACTTTACTGGTAGTAAAACATTTTTCGGTTTACACATTTATCCATGTGCCCCATAACGCTTTCCTCACGATGTTTTCCTTCACCGTTTTGCAAGCAGTGGTGATGAAATTATTTACACTACAACTCATAAGTCAGGGCCGTTAGGTACTACTGGTTAAGGAACTTTAAAATGTTTTCTTTGAAATAAAGGGTTCACCATTAATTTCTCCAATCAAAAAAAGAAGTTACCTAAAACTTTCAATAAGTTTGATAATACCATATATTTTTTCAGAAATTTTATCTTCTCTCTCTTACATGATGTATCTGCTAGAAAGAGACTAATATTGATACCAATTACTATAGTTCAGATGCACTGACCTATATCATACAAGTACGATGGACATCATACTATCGATGACAAAACGAACACATTTGATTTTCGCCATTTTAACGCTGATAACAACGTGATTGTACGCCATTCAACACGATTTTTGGCAACTCTCATCCAGCTGCTACCAGCCATCTTGCGAAGATCGTCGCTCCACCAAGCCTGAGGGCTTCTTACGTTTACCGATTCGCGGCCTCCACTCAAGAACACGTCGACCCCAACGGTCATCGGTTCTACGGCTAACAAGACCGGCCCATTGCCACTTCAGCTTGCTTATTCTGTGAGCTATATCGATAACTTTGGTTCTCTGCTGGATCACCTCGTTGCGGATTCGATCCCTCAGAGATACTCTAAGTATAGACCGTCCCATAGCTTGCTACGCGGCCTTGAATTTATGGACCAGCCGTACCGTGAGTGTCCACGTTTCGCCTCCGTAAGTCATAACAGGCAGGACGCACTGATTGAAGACCTTAGTCTTTAGGCTCTGTGGAATATGCGACGAGAAGACTTGACGAAGCTTTCCAAACGCTGCCCAGCTCAGGTGAATTCTTCTGTTAGCCTCCCTCTCAAAGTTGTTCTTACAAAGCTGCAGAAGTGCAGAGTTTGCCCGAGGTAAACGTATTCTTGAACAGCCTGGAGAGCATCGCCATTGACAGCCTAGCAGTCGGTCCCGGGGTAACTTGTCTGTATATTTTGGAACAAATAAATTATTATTATTATTAACTGCACCTTAATTGCGGAACACACTATCAATCTCAATCTGAATCACTTTGAAGGATATTGCTAATCCATTGCTTCATATGTTCGAAAAATCTGCCTACTCAACAACGTAAATAACGCAATGAATGTTGTTGAACTGTCAAAATGAAACCCATTACTACTGATAGTGTGTTACGCAACTAACCTTCTGTAGTAACTGCTTAAGTTACGGTTTGGGTCCGCCAAATAACGGCCGCAGTGACGTTAGCTGAAAATTAAAAAACGGCATAACAGTTTGCCTTTACGTTGTCAAAAAACACTCTCTAGGGAAACACACCAACTTACCATCATAAATCTTTCATAAATAACGATTCAGTGACGTCATTCGACGGTAAATTGCGGACGTTATGTGATCTTAGGAAACCGCTAGCTTTACAAAGTAAAGTTTTACGAACCGCTGTAAGCCCGCACCTTGCAACTTCGAACTGCCTATCCACCCACAACCCTAATGAACCCAATTAAGCCCACAATGTTCTACTGTTTGTGTTGTTTTTTGTTTTATTACCTACCTATTGATGTATGTGTTTTACTAAGGCACCTTTTTTTTTTCCTGAGTGGAAACTCCTCATGGATGTCCTCCGCCTTGGGGTGGGCGGCGGGGTCTGTCAGACTCTTACTGACTAAAAACCACCCCGATGTTCCATCTCACACCTAGGCCAGGGGTCGCGGGAACGTACGATCCTTCCGCAACCCCCGACTGTTACTTTAAGGCACCTGCCCGACGAGGAACCGACTAAGTAGCTATCAACGAGTTTCTCGCATAAGAAACGTACCTACAAAATATTATAGGTTCCATAAGTACAGACGCCAGCAGGTCAAGCTACCCGAAACTGTCAAATTTTCTCAATCAACCTTGAACCTTAATAACATAGCGCTAAAGTTGATAATCCATTAAAGAAATTTGACAGATTGTAGTAGCTTGATGTGCTGGCGTCTGTACATACAGCTTTAAACGAAACGAAAAACTAAAAAATAAGTAACGCTATTTTTATTGCGGTAAATCCTTTGAAATAACGCTACGTTTAATGTTAAATAATTAACGTATGGTAACGTTAACGTTTTGGTAATTTTTACCGGTAATTTTGGTGTAACGGTAACTGTTCCTGCTTGTACTTACGGGGAGTTTATTTATGATTAGTGCCCTCCAAACGTTAGTTGACATTTGCCCACTTCAGCTGTCACACACCACATTATGATACATAGTTCGAAATGTTAGAACTGTACACTATAACGTTTTCATTGACTAATTCAACCTATGTATTATTATTTTTATTTAAAATCATAATGTGGCATCACAGCTGAAGTAGTAAAATGTCAACTAACTTTTGGAGGCCACTGATCATAAATAAACTCCCCGTAAGTACGAGCAGGGACGGTTACCGTTACACCAAAATTACCGGTAAAATTAACAGAACGTTAACGTTAGAATACGTTAATTATTTAACGTTAAAAGTAGCGTTATTTCGTAGGATTTACCGGTATAAAAATAGCGTTACTAATAACGTTACTTCGTTTAAAGCTAACAATAACGTTGCTAAGCGAGTAAGTAGGTACTCGTTTGTCGCAGCGACGAAAGCTATCAAAGAGCGTACTCGCTTAACGACGGTCGCTTGTCGCGCAGACCACTTGCTGAGAGACTCACGCTTAGTACATACGTATACCAGCGAGTAATCGTTCGTCGCCGTCACGCACTCGCTGCTCGTAGCTCACCAACTCGTTTTTAGTTGCTAGCTCTAATCGCTTCTCATCAATTGCCGGCCTTCGTAGGACAGGTGCAAGCCCAAGTTCAAACAGGCGCGTTTTTTCGCGGCGATTTTTTTCGCGTATTAAATTTTCAACGCTCGGCTCAACACCGTGAGTTGAAAATTCAGTGCGCGATTAAATCCCGCCGTGATATTTTTACATCTGTATGGCCTTATGTTCTACGATTCCTTTGTTTTTTGTTTTATTACCTACCTATTGATGTAGGTACGTGTGGTATTAACCCCGTTATCCACCATTCAAAGGGGCTAATCGAATCGAGGCTTTGTTTTAAAATTTTGGGTCGGATGTAGCAAGTACAGGGCTGAATAGTTGAAGGACAGTGATGGACACGGATCGATTCCCGGGTGATAAGTATTTGTATAGCAGTAAATGGTGACAGTTTTCATGGAGGATTAAAAATGTATGGAAGTTTTATGAAAGGAATTTCAGAAGAATTTGTTTTATACTGAGTGGCGATTAGATTAACGCATTAAACAGTCCAGTGGTTGTTACAAGTTGTTATCAGTCTATTAAAATAATAAAATAAACAGCTTAAAATTTGTACGAAATAAACCCTCATTCATAATTAGACACTAAGCAGGCACTGACTGGACAGGTCCATTCAATCTGTGTGGTTCTTTCCTCAAAAGATGGAATGGATGGATGGATGTGTAAAATACCTCCGTTATGTTGAATACGTGGTTTCAATTAATGTGATAACCTAATCGCCACACTGTATAGACCCTTCGAAGGAATTATCCAACTAACATAACGTCACGCCTGTGTCTGAGGGGCTAGGGCAGAGGTGCACCTACATTTCGCCAGATATTTTCATCTAACTGATATCATCATCTGCCTAGCCTTTTCCCAACTATGTTAAAGTCGGATGCAGCTGAGTACCAGTATTTTACATGGAACGACTGCCTATCTGACCTCCACAACCCAGTTACTGGGTAATACGAAACCCCTTGGTAAGACTGGTTGTCAGACTTTCGGGCTTCTGACGACTCGTAACGACTCTCAAAGATCCATAAATGGTAGCTGGGACCAACGGCTTAACGTGCTTTCCGAGGCACGGAGTATGTA
Source organism: Apamea sordens (assembly GCA_945859715.1). Lineage (NCBI taxonomy): Eukaryota > Metazoa > Arthropoda > Insecta > Lepidoptera > Noctuidae > Apamea > Apamea sordens. Next base: position 18,360,715 of record OX244001.1, read on the forward strand.
AAGATGGTCACCCATCCACGGACCTACTGCGGCAAGCGTAGCTTAACCTGATCGATCGACCAGCACCCTAATTGCGTAACACACAAACAACTTAATCGGTTTCATTTTGAATGTTCAACAACATTCATTGCGTTATTTACGTGTTGAGCAGACACATTTTTCGAACTTATGAAGCAATGGATTAGAAATTTGCTTCAAAATGATTCTGATTTCGATTGATTGTGTGTTACGCAATTAGGGTGCCGTGCGGCTGTTATTACTTAGCCACAAGCCCCTCCCGTTTATGTAACTAGTATATCTACATAGATGGGTATACTATGTCTATCTATGTATATAAATACAATTAAAATGCTGTTCTTCAGGCTTACCAACTTAGTTGGTGTTGGTGTTTAGATTTCGAAACCAAACACCTCTGCGAAGTCTCGCTAGCTAATTTAATTTGACCCTGTATAGTTTACATGTTTGTATAGTGTGGGATTTTTACATTTAAACAAGATAAATAAAGTTCTTTAAAATCACTGGGTAGTTGTGACCTAAACTTAATTAGTAAGTAAAAAAGGCTTTGTATATATCATTGTTTCTACCTTCACTGGAAATATGGACGCACAATGACAATGGAAACAATACTGAAAACATTTATATTTTTCTGTCGAACCTTCGCAAAACAATACAGAATTGATAAACCACACAAAAATCCAATTGATAACTCTAATCCGATCCAAAACGTATTATTTGTATTTGATGATCGTATATCATCGACCGCACTCGGCTTCATTCGGGAGGAACAAAAAATAAATGGAAGACAAACATCCCGGTGTTTGCGTGTGAGGATGACATTGATCCCGTTGCGCGGGAAATCGAATCCCGGGCTTAATGTAAGCGGGATGCCACGTCACCTGACGTTCTGCGTTTAAATGGTTTAATACCTGTAACTGAGGTGGGTTGATGCTGCGAAGAAATTGAAACGAGTTTGGTTAAGACTTAGGGCTGATTTTTCAATAGTCAGTAATAGTCATCTGACGAATAAATTATGTCAAACTGTCATATTTATTCTTTAGATATAAGCTATCTATTACTATTGAAAAATTAGGCCTTCTGTATTTTAAAAGATCAAAGATTCAAAGTCAAAGATTTTTATTTGTTAAACGTAGGTTTAAAAATAAGTGTTTGAAATATAATAGGTACAGAGATCTCTATGTTTTGCCGTTAACGGCATACAAATAAATATCATTTAGGTAGGCATACGAAATTACAGTTTACTAATAGATTTTTGTTAAAAATTAAAATGACAAGCTAACAGAGTTAAAGTATACCCAATATCCTCTATCAAAGTTACCAATATTGCACACAAGAAAAAATAAATTGAAAAAAAAAGCAACTGATAATAATTGTTAGGTTACTAGCAATGAGGTTATTTATTCAGGTACAGCCAAAGTAAGCCTTTTCCCAAATATGTTGGGGTAAGCTTTCAGTCTAACAGGATACAGCTGAATACCAGTACTTTACATGGAGCGACTGCCTATCTGACCTTCACAGCCCAGTTACTGGGTAATACGATACCCCTTGGTAAGACTGCAATCTTGTCGAGCTTCTGACTACGGTTGCGACTGTTAAAAATCCAAACATTGCAGTCGAGACCAATGGCTTAACGTGCTTTCCGAGGCAAGGATGGGTTTTGGCATGTAAAAATGGCAACCCATCCAAGGACCGACCTACGCAAGCCTGAACGATGGACCCGTGCGGCTATTTTTACGTAGCCACGAGCCCTTATTACATGCTGAAACCGTAACATTAATTATTCCAGCTACATTATGTAGGTAATAGTGATATTATCATTACAATTCATAATTACGCGTAATTATTGGAAACATTACAACTAATTTGAATATTAGATTGACGGCCGTCATTTCATGCAATTATAGTAATTGTTGTTCATTAGAGCTTGTCATGATACCTATCGATTTAATTATACCTACAGTGACGAGATGTTAATACTGAAGGCCAATTTCCGTAATTAAAAACGTTCAAAATCTATTCGCAATCTCATCTCAGTGACAATCAATGTCAAAAACTTGTCAAAATTGTAGGGAATTAGATGTATTTTTGACAGATTGACACTGATATCAGAGGGGCAATTCTGTCAAAAATACCTCTAATTAGTGGTAGTATAACGTTGCAAAAAACGAAACGACGGATATCAACGATAACGACGAAACGAAATGAAGGGGAATTCCCCTACGTTACGGCCTTCTGACTGTGAACGTTCTTAAAATTACGAGAATTGCCCCTCTGGTATTCAGCTGCATCCAGATAAGCTACAGTTTATTAGAAGAGCGGTGGCCGCTGCATAACGGCCGCAGTGACGGCCGTCGTGAAAGTTATGGCAGCACTTTGTTTTGCGGTTTGACTTTACGGTGTCAAAAACGCTCTCTAGCGCGTTCAAGCAAACAAACTCTTGAGCTTTATTATTAGTAGTATTGACAGATACAGGCGCAATGCATCGCAATGCAGCCCCCTAATTGCGTAACACACAATCAATCGTAATCGGTTTCATTTTGACAGTTCAACAACATTCATTGCGTTATTTACGTGTTGAGCAGACAAATTTTTCGAACTTATGAAGCAATGGATTAGCAATTTGCTTCAAAATGATTCTGATTCCGATTGATTGTGTGTTACGCAATTAGGATGCGGTTCTATTTTGTTAGCGAGAGTGTAATATCGTTGATATTGTGTAAAAAAAATCCGTTGCTAGTTTTAAAGTTTGAAAAATATAGTTGAACATAAACAAACAAGATAATATTTACAAACAGACTTAAAATAATATTAATAACATGCATGCTAGTTGATTATTAACTCAAATATATAGGTCTGAACAACATAACTTTAATTTTTATTTCAATTTAGAATTTGGTTGAAAACTAAATTATGATCGGTGAGTACATATAAGAACTCATCTCATTTTAAGTAGGCGCTCAATATCAATCGACGAATAAGTAATGTATGATGTGCTACTAACTGATGTGTGTTTAAGAAATTGGTACAGCAGTCTATAAGTCTATTGGATCTATATTATTTATTATATATTAGTCTATTTGATATATCTCATGTCTGTGTATCAGTGTATTTAATTGTCGGTGAGCCAAATAAATAAAACATAAAAACTTTTTATCAAAGAAATGTAATCGCCGAAAATACTGAAAAGCAAAAAATAATAAACCTTTTTTTTATTTAACCTTAATAACTAAGCTCTTAAACTAATGTCGGCGCCAAACAATCAATAAACAAAGATCACTAAATTGCCTTAAATTTAAACGGCGCCGACTCAAAATTATTTAGATATACTTACATTCGTTGGCTATCAATTAGTAGATCTACTAATTGTTAGCCAAAGGGCAGGCATGTGTGACACTGAGTAGAGTACACAACTCAGCATTCAAATCTCTGAGTGAACAATAAATCAACCCTATTTTCCCACACTTAGGGTAGGAATTTTAATGTTAATAATAATTTGTATGCCATATAAATATTTGTTCCGTGCGGGAATCGAACCCGCGACACGCAGCGCAGCAGTCAATCGCTTAAACACTGCGCCAACCGTGCCGACAATAAACGTATTTTCGTAAATAAACGTATTTTAGTTCTTCTTTCTTGTAGTCAAAACAATGCCTACTCTAATCGACTTTTTATCGATATTATCGACACTAGTTTCCTGTAAATACCGTTCCTGACCGCCCTAAGTCCAATTAAGTAGATTATAGAGTTCCAATCTAGGTAAAGCCTTATCTATTAAAATGTGCGGCTACGCCAAGCTACGCTCCGTAGCGCTCGTAGCCGTTCGTAGACGCGCTACGAGAATTGAAGTTAATCGAGGTCGGGTTACAAAGCAAATACCGATTTAATTATTTTTTAATAGAATTGTCTCTTGCTCTCAAATGGTTTGGTGAAGCTGTAATGTTCAGTGATAAAATATGTCTTGAAGGCATTAGGCACTGATATTTGATTTCTTGCAAAAACTAATTAATTACATGTTAACTATAGTTACAACTCATCTGTATACTAAGAAACATGTTTTCCAGCTGCAGATGTTCAAACATTGTATTGTTATAATATACTAGCTGCGCCCCGCGGTTTCACCCGCATACGTTTCGATCCCGTGGGAATATCGGGATAAAAAGTATCCTATATGTTAATCCTGGTTATAAACCATAATAGGTACAGCGGGCTGGTGTCCGCAACTCCACGACAATGCGCGTATTTTGCGTACTGGTTATAAACCATATGTGCCAAATTTCATCCAAATCAGTTTAGTCGTTTTTGCGTGAAAGAGTAACAAACATTCATCCATCCATCCATCCATACAAACTTTCACATTTATAATAATAGAAGGATTTTGCCCGCGACTTTACCCGCGTGAAACTTCTCGTTCCCGTTTCCTATCCATCCCGTAGCATCGCATTGCCTGCCCGTCATTAACATCAACTCAGTCTATCGCAGTCCACTGCTGGACATAGGCCTCTCTCAGACTGCACCGTCAACTGCGTCAACTGCGCGGCAATATTGCAACATTGGCAATATTGCCTTTGCCTATGTTGGGGTCGGCTTCCAGTCTAACCAGATGCAGTTGAATATCAGTATTTTACATGGAGCGACTGCCTATCTGACCTGCTAAAGTTTTTAATATCGATACAATATGGTTCATATCTTTATAAAGCGGTCTGAGATTTCAAATTACTGTTTTGTATGTAAAAGATGATGTCATGCAATGCGCTCGTGAAAATGCAATCTTAGACCCGCTCGGAAAATATGGATTTTAGGGTTCAGTAGTCAACAGTTCTTTATAAAAAACTATTTTATTGAAGTTCTTTCAGTCTATTCAAAGTTTGGTAGATATTTTTGGTTAAAAAGAGTGTCCGTGAAGTTTCTTGCCCGTTCTTAATCACAAGAACCTACTACGCTTTGGAATGGGCAACTGGCTTCATTTTACTGCTTGACCCTTGATAATTCAAAAGTGCCTGTAATTGGTTCATTTGTAATGAATGCTATGAGTTTGATCGCTATCTTGGTGTATTTTTAGTAGTAAACAGAAATAAGTATAATTTATTTCGTCACCTTTGCTACTATCAATAAATCTAAACTTTTATTTTCATTTGTTTTGTGTTCGTGGCTTAATGATGAACAGCCGCAAGCATCGATCGAAGGTTGAACTACCCTCGCCGCGGTCGGTTCGAGGATGGTTGACCATCCATTACATAAAGACCCTCCGTGCCTCGAAAAATACGTTAAGCCGTTCGTCCCAGCTGTCATTCGTAGGTTTTTGACAGTCGTTCATCATCTGCCTAGCCTTTTCCCAACTATGTCGGCTTCCAGTCTAACCGGATGCAGCTGAATACCAGTATTTTAAATGGAGCGACTGCCTATCTGACCTCCACAATCCAGTTACTGGGTAAAACGATACCCCTTTTTTTTTTTTTTTTTTTGAGGATGGGAAATCATCAAATGACTCCTCCCGCTCTGGGTGGAGCAGAAGGGAGTGTCAGACTTTTACTGACTAAAACCCACCCGTGTTCCTTCCTTAGCCCTTTATGTTCCAGGGCAGCGGTAAACCCTTTCGGATGGTCCCGCTACCCTGGCAGGCTTCGGCCCTGTGGGGCCCCGTCACTTGCTGACATCTCTTTGAGGCGCGCGTGGAACACGAACACGCCGTCCGGCACGGGCCTAGTCCTGGTCGGACGGAGAGCTACCCATTACTCTCCGCCCGCAGGCCCGCGCCTACGGTGGCCGGGAGTCGTCACGCGGCTCCCGACGCCCGGAGCGTCTCCCGCGGCGGCTGAGGCGTGAGGTGCGCAAGGCGCGTTCCCTCGCCCACCCCGCCACCTCCTTCGCTAGCATGACTGCTTCGCAGAAGGAGGTGACTGCCTCCCACTCCCTCTCACCCCGGACCATGGCTTGAACCAGGGCCGGGCGCGAGAGGTCGCCGCCGCTGCCAATCGCCTCTACGAGGACACGGCGGTGCTCTGCCCAAGCAGGGCAGACCTCCACCGTATGCTCCACCGTGTCCTCTGGGCGATCCTGACAGTGGTAACGATACCCCTTGGTAAGACTTTCGGGCTTCTGACTACCCGTAACGACTGTCAAAGATCCACGAATGACAGCCGGGACCAACGGCTTAACGTGCTTTCCGAGGCACGGAGGGGTCTCGGTATGTAAAGATGGTCACCCATCCACAGACCAACCGCGGCAAGCGTAGCTTAACCTGACCGATCGACCTGTGCGGCTGCTATTATTTAGCCACGGGTTTTTGACAGTCGTTACGGGTGATGAAATTATTTACACAAAGTAAAGCGTCTGTCTGGGTTCGCGGCCTTCACCACTGGGCCACCGATGCCTTGCATTTAAAACTAATATAAATATGTACAATTATTACACTTGCAAACCTATCACAACCATCTACAAAGTACGAACTACCACTTCAGAAAAAAAACCCCGACACAAAATAATAATAAAAATAGTATGAATGTAAAAAGCCTAAAACAATAAAAAAAAACTATTGATAAAATAGCCACAAATGGAACAAAAAAGGTATAAACGTGAAACCCTATAAAAAGAAAAAAATAACCTTGAAATTTTGACCTTACGTAAGTACGTATGAATTTTTTTTGGATTAAATATTGTCCCGTCGGGGAACCGCTCTAATTATTAGCCTAACCGTTCTGTCAAAGTTTAAAATAGTAGCGGTCCCCCGACGCGCGACGGGATAACAACACAACTCTCAACAACACACACATCCGCCATTTTGTAGCGACGGCCGTCTTGGACCGATTTTCATCAAACATAGCTAAGAACACTCCCAAAAAATAAACCTTACAAAAAAAAAAAAAAAACAAAATTGGTTCATCCGTTCGGGAGCTACTATGCCACACACACACACAAACACCCCGACACGTCAAACTTGTAACAGCCCGTCGTTTTTGCGTCGGGGGTTAAAAATAAATAAAAATACAAAACACAAAGCAAACCTGCGGAACCCGTATCGTTGACTCTTCAAGATTTGCACTCTGTCTCGTTCTTTTTCATTCATTCTTTCATTCTTCAGTGAACACCGCCCGTTGTCGTTCACATCGCAACTTCGTGAGTATAAAGCCTTTTGATGGTTTTGTTATCGTAAAAAAAAGCTTTGTCCGTAATTTTTTACAACTTTTCTCTTTTAAAAAGAAAATATTCACAAAGAATTTTCTGGGATTCGAAGCAAAAGGGTCAAATACTTTTCTTAATGTTTTTGTTGTTCGTGTTAAGGAATGTTCCGCTTTGTGGCATCTTCGTTTTCCATTTATTTTTAAAAAGCCTGTATTTACCTATGTAATTATGATAAAAAGGGTTTAATGCTTTCGCTTGTCGAAACGTGTCAAGGTATGCTCTCTTTCTTTCTTCAGGTATATCTATTAGTCTCTGCAGATGTTTGTATCATACAAACTCTTCGGCTTCTTGAATCATACACACTCGTGTGGGTTTTGCACTCTTGGCTAATACTGGCACCGGGTAAACAATTATTAATTACATATTGTTGCGAACACTGATTTAATAAGATACCTAAACCTTGACCAAATTTATAAGAAAAAATATAAGTAGTGTTAATCAAATTATTCAAACTATTGCTATCATCACTAATACAGCTACCTACTGGCTGAGCCACTGAGGGAGTGGGTGTAATAAGCTGGGGTCCCACGGAGCAGGTACAGCTAAAAGAGAGGTTATTTGTCAAAGACTCATACCTCTCCGCATTATACTTGACCAGGTCTGCCAACTCATTAGCCTCCTGCATGCGCTTACTCAGGTCTTGTTGAGAAGCCTCATATTTACTAAAGATATCCTTTAGAGCGTATTCCCTAACAAACAATTCATCCTGAAGGTGCCGAGTGTCTGTGTCATACATAGCATTACACAATTCTAATTCACTTTATTACACAACTAATAAAGTTTAGTTTTCAATGTCATCTGAAAATTCTCTGCTCAATAAATTGATCATTGGCACCAATGGCCGACATAGGTAAGTGAACTACATAACAAACATCACACCTGTATTCCTAGACGAGGTAGCCAGAGGAGTACCTATAGTACCCCACAGTTCGGCAGTTATGTTTACCTAAGTCCCATGTCATAGGAAGCGACCCTGTAGCCACCAACTGGATACAAATTTAGACTTCGAGCTGTTTGTGAGAAATCCTAGATGTAAAAAACCAATAAAATTACTTTATTAATTACCTTAATTATAAGTGAACTATTATTGTATGGCTCGTGGCTAAATATATAACAGCCAACCATACGGGTCGATCAAAGGTTAAGGTACGCTTGCCGCGGTCGGTTCGTGGTGGTCCCGGCTGTCATTCGAAGATTTTTGACAGTCGTTACGGGTAGTCAGGAGCCCGAACTTAACCTGTTATCCAGTAACTGGGTTGTAGAGGTCAGATAGGCCGTTGCTCAATGTAAGACACTGGTATTCAGCATTGGATGAGTGAACTATAAATTAGCATTTGTTTTTTACGATTTGCAGCAAATCATGAATTAAATAAACCAACTTACTATGAAGTACGACTAGTTAACTCAAAGCTACAGTACCTAAAAAATTAAACAATAGTACGTCCAATCAGAATTTTTGAAAGCGTACAACCACAGGTAACATTGGCGCAACGATGCTCCGTTCCTTCGCAATTATAGCTAGAGAGTCTCAAATGTTAGTCACAAAGAACTTGTGAACTATTTAGTACCTAGTACTTGTAGTTTAGTATTTTGATCACTCATTCATTAGTCTGGTCTAGTCTGGCAATAATTTAATACTAATTTGAATAGCAAAAGGAATTTGTGTAAATGTTAAACATCGTTGATTGAATTTAGTCAAGAGGAATTGCTTTGACTTTTTGAATCATGGTTTTTAATACGCTTTTATTAGCTTCACTTGTAATTAACTAACTAACAAACAATGTACTTAATAAAATCTTAGAAGTAAATTTTAACCTAATTCTAATTGACATATCGGAATGAAAGTATGTATATGTAGTTCGAATGACAAAAGTATAATTTGGTATCTTGGACCTGATCTGATGATGGAGCCAGGAGGTAGATAGTAGTACTCTTCAGAGGCTACTAGTAAACACCTCTAATTTGGGCTCATATGATTTGTTTTCGAGTCCAATAGGGCTTGGCAACGAGGGTCTGGTAATGGAGCCAGGAGATGGGTAGTGGAACTCTTTAGTGACTACTAGGAAACCGCTCGAGTTTAAGTTTGTTTGACTGGTTTTAGTGCTGTGGAGCTTAAATAACCCAAAGAAAGCGTATTTTTTAGTTTTATTTAATGTACATAATTATTTTTATTACTTAATAGAAACGGCAGGAGGGATCTTTTAGAGTTAGGTATAGGCATCTTATTTACATCTAAGGGTTCGCTTCCGGAGTTACGTCGCTTTCCTAGTCAGAGTTAAACCTAAGATTAGTTATTCATTGGTTTAGAAGTTTATAGTTTAAAACCTGATTAATTCGAAGACGTGTGACATCTACCAACCCGCACTGGGCTCGCGTGGTGGATTACGGGGAGGCCTGTTTCCTTCCACGATAACGTTAAATGATAAATGATTTTATTTTGTAAGTAGGTTTGTACAAACACTTTTACACGTCAATCATATTTTAAAACTAGATGAGGTCGGCGTTTCCTATCTGACTAGTCTGAGAAGAAAGGCCGAAACAAACTCAGACGTCACAGTCTCTTTTAAAGTCCAGACATAATCTTGGTCAGATCATATGAAGACCATGTAGGTCGATGTCTGAGATGGTCTTTTCAGTCTGTCCAGTCAGTTGTCGTTATAATATAACGTGCACGTACATATTTCCATACATCTCATGGACGTCCACGATAATATCGTCAAGTTATTAAAGCTCACATTCGGTATCTTTTGTATTTTAATGTCAAATCGGAACAGTGTTGAATTGGAAATAACTCGTCTATTGAAGTCGTGAAATAAATTATAAACAATATCGGTGTCGCTCCGTGCCAAGCAGTCGTTTATTGTTGATCGTGTTGGTACGACGCTGTTGTTTACGGGGGCCATTATGGTACCGATGGCGTATTGCTACCGACGGCGTATTGCTACCGTTGCCTTATTGCACCAATTAATTTTTGTTGTTCAGATCATGATTTTGGTTTAGTGTTGCTTGTAAAAATTGTTGTTGACCATAAATTGGAATCTTCTTCTTACCGTGTTGATGGCAATCTAAATAGACTCGGCCCAGAATTTGACAAGAGTTTGGCAACCTCTGTAGCGTCCATCAGGTCCTGTAACGTGCAAGTAACAGGATGCGTTGAAAACGATATTAAGTGTCCCATTGTTTATGGAACAGCACCACATTTACATTCCAGTATAGAATCATCTGTGAATTTCAACCAGCAGGCAGGTTTTCCTTGCATTGGCCAACCTGGGTCCTATTATAATGCATAGAGGAACTGAGACTAGTATTTTAATCTACTGAAAACTTTAGCGACTGAAAGTCTCCATTCACCAAGAACATATTAAGTAAAAACTCTCGATTTGTTTCTTTTTAAACTTAAACAGCTCACTTATTATTTCGAACTTAAGTAATAATGACACACCTACGCTAAGATACATATTGTCCTAAAATATTGGGATATTAACCGCACAAAGTTGGGGAATTCTTCCAGCCTGTGCTGGAAGTAGCTCCAATTAAATTCCATATTTTTTCGCTTGGGGTCGCTGTGTATACAGCAATTTTATCAGAACTCCTTCAAAAGGCTTGCTGTTTGATTTTGAGCTCAAAGACTGTCCCACTGTGCAGTACTGATAATTATGTTTTGTTTATGTCAAAGAGATTTAAGATAGGTACAAGTAAATAATTTAATATCTTTGGTTTATGTTAATTAATTATGTTGGTAAGAAAAGTTAGGAATGTAAAGTTTGCACGATGAAAGTTATAAAACTTCTTAGGGACTGATGCTTGGCATATTAGGTTTAAATAGTTTATTCTCAAAAAGACAAAAAGCCACTTACATGAGAACGTAAGATAACATATTGTAATTAACTTATTCTAGGATAACGGTCACTGGTTCAATACAATAGGCTTAGAAATAAATTTATTTTTAAATTTGTTGGGTTATTCTTAACTACCTATATAGTTAGGGCTAGTAACATTATTAGTGAGTGGTTTCCATTATGTGATGTGACAGTTTTGATTTATAACCACTGAAAGAGCTTACATTTTTTTATGTAGGATGGTAAATTATTATAAATTTGTGCTCGTTCATAGGTGATATTCTTTTTAGTTTAATTTGTACGTGTCTTTGGTAGGGCAAGTAAGCTGGGTCGACGTAGACTGCGTTTATATATTTGAGATTTTTTGGTAAACGTAACATACGTTTGCGTGAATGGTTCCATCCATTACTTTTCTAATCAAGATACAAGTGTTATACATATACAGTTGTTATATATTCATAAGTTTTGTTTCTTTAAACATTTTGTGCGTTGCTGTCAAGTATGGATAGTGAAACAGTCTCTTTATGATCCTGTTCTGCATTCTTTGCAGTTCCTCTAGTTTTGTTATACTGGCGTTCCCCCAAATTTCTATGAGATATAATAAATATAATTTTATAATTAATGTGATTTGACAAGTGAATTGTAAATGAATAAACACAGTTTTTTGGGTATACATTGACTTATATTGCGGAGTGATCCAATAAGTGAAGAAATTTTCTTTCTAATATAATCAATTTGCTTGTTCCATGTCAAACAATTTTCGATTCTAAGGCCAAGGTATTTTTCGTAGGTTTTTTGCTCTTATGGAATGTTGTCTATAGTAAACGGGTCATGCAGCGGATTTTTTTTATTTTTGGCTTTATAGATAATGTAACATGTCTTGATGTTTACAGTTAGCAAATTATGTTGGAACCAATCAAACAGAATTTTTAAATCTTCTTGGGCTCGTGAAATAGCGCCATGAACATTATTTCCGAATTGAAACAAGCATGTGTCATCTGCGTATAAAGTTAAGTGCCCATGTAGTCCTAGCTCTGTTATATTATTTATGTAAATCAAAAATAATAACGATCCCAATATGGATCCTTGCGGGACTCTATATGTAATAGGTAAGCATTGCTTTGAACATTATCAACCTTGACTTCTTGGGATCTATTTGTTAGGTAGGATTTGAACATTTTAAGTGCATTGCCTTTGGTACCAACGTTTTCTAGTTTTTCTAATAGCAGTTTGTGACTTACGGTATCAGAGGCTTATTAAAAGAGACCAAGTAGTTTAGCCGACGGCTGTGTATTATGTTATCCAAAACTTTAGACTTTATTGGAAGCACAGAGATCGGGCGATAGTTTTCAGGGTCGGCTAAAGTCCCGATTTATAGATCGATGTCACCTTTGCAATCTTTAGGGTGTCTGGTCGGGCAGTTGCCCACCATACAAGAGACCGCCCGTCTGGTTGGAGGATACTCCCTTTTCTATGAGTGAACTTTACACCCTGTTTCTTAAACTAGTACCTCTATAATAATTTCAGCCCGGAATCATCCACTGTTGGGTATTAGCCTTTCTTTTCTCCTGCTATACTTCTTGGTTCCGTGCGTCCCTCATTCATATATGAATATGTTTCGTTGCATATTGATATGAAACTGTCAAGTTACAGTCTAAATGCAGATTGAATTGCAGTTTCTGAATATCATGGAGGCTAGACACAATGACACTATGTACAATGTAACTCTCTGACGGTTTAGAGTACTTTTGTGGCCTACGCAAATGCCCTGCAGATCGAGTAGCGTCGTGTGACGGGTCGTTGAGCATCCTAAAATAGAGCTACACGATGCCTGACGCGTGTCGTCTGTCAGGACAGGTCAACTCAAAGCTGCAATGGCTCTTCCTTCAAAAAGCCATTCCAGACATGGCCCTGCATTGTTTGACATCTTAATAACGTAGGTAATGTTTGGACTTTAAAAGAGGCAGGCAATCAGAAGGATAATGCCGGCGCCATCTAATTATAAAATTTGTCCAAATTGTCTTGTAAAACTGACTTAGCTAATGTACTTACAGAAATAAACATTTAATTTAATTTCTGCAGCTTCCATTTCAAGCTGGCGGTAATATTACTAAAGCAGTCATCAAAAAAGTGATGATGATTGGCCCAAAAACAGATAACACTATTTGCTATGCACTTTACTATGTATGCTGTTGGTCGGGTATAGCACAGCATCATGGTGAGTGGAAGCCTTCTTGCCACAGTCATGACGTGCAGCCGTCGACTATTTCGGCTTTGTGCTCGTGATTATAGATATATTTTGTTTTAATTTTCCATATAGAATTAATTATATTTTTGTATACACGTGTTTCTGAGACAAATAAAAATATTTTTCTTTCTTTCTTTATTCTCAGCCAACTCCTTCTGCCAAAAATCTGGTACATGTAGGTACCTACATAGATTTCCCTAGAGGCAAGAATAATAAAGTCAAACAAATAAGGTACAAAACCTCTAATGCTCGATTTACTGTGGTATTTATTGAATTAGTCGCCGTTCGGACATAACTACAGGCTACCCTTATAAATTCGCGCCTTAAATGGGACAGATTGGTGGAGGGACGCCTTTGCTGAAAGGTGAAGGTGTCCCAGGCATTTTTATTGAAGTTTCAAAGGAACTAGAAGGATTTTTTTGTGAAGAAAAAAGGAATATTTATGACTAACTCTCGGTTCGAATTGAAAATTTGAAGCTGAGAACTTCTCCAACAATACTCAAGGTGATTCATGCCTGCCTGGCCCATTTTTTTCAAATAAATTTTGAATTTAGCGAGTCACCTTACGTAATGCCAAAGTAGTTTGACAAATTCTTAATTTAGAAACCGGGTGTAAGATCCTACATGATATATAACGTGCCCTTTCAGTTGTAAAGTGTATGTATTTAACTTTAAAAGCATAGCAATGAACCAGTATTTTAGGTTTTTTAGTCCGACTAAGTTTTTTTTTCTAGGTACCTATACTAAAAAAAAACTTGAGAGGTGTCAAGGGACACCCGGATGGAACGAAGTTCAAAGAGAGAGAGAAACACGCGCACGCCGCACGGCTTACAACTACCTATAGCAAAAAGTGTCGTGACAACTTTTCGTAAGAATTTTTTCCGTCTAGCCCCCTTTCACAACGCGCGATAAGGAACTTCGTTCCAAAAATGCTAGAATGCATGTATCATTTTCATCTTAATTGTATGGTTCTTGCAGGGGTGTCCCTTTTTCCTTTCCTCCCGTACGTACCTACGCCAGCACATCAAGCTATTAATATCTGTCAAATTTCTTTAATAGATATTTAACTTTATTGCTATAGCATTAAGGTTAAAGGTTGATTGGGAACATTTATCAGTTTCGGGTAGCTTGCCCCGCTGGCGTCTGTACATACACTCATACCTTCTTCCCATTGGGCAGAAACTACAGCACGTCAACTGCGACGATGTTTACATACTATGGAGTAGAGTTGCTTCTTTTACATCTGAGGGGCAATTCTCGTAATTTTAAGAACGATCACAGTCTGATCTCTCAAATCTGTCAAAAATACGTCTAATTTTCCTACATTTTGACAAGTGTTTGACATTTGTTTGTCGCCGAGATGAGAGAGATGAGAGAGAGAGAGAGAGAGACTGCGACTAGATTTTGAACGTTTTAAATTACGAGAATTGCCCTTCTGGTGATATAGGTACGCACGTCTGTGCGTTGCGAGTACTACGCACCTGAACTTTCTGAAGAACATCAACAATAAGGCCATTGGCTTAGCAAACCAATCTGCTAAGCCTTTTCCCAACTATGTTGGGGTTGGCTTCCAGTCTAACCAGATGCAGCTGAATACCAGTATTTTATATAGAGCAACTGTCTACCCGACCTCCACAACCCAGTTACTGGGTAACCTATGGTAAGACTGGTTATCAGACTATTGGACTTCTGACTACTCATAACAACTGTCAAAGATCTATGAATAACAGCGGAGACCAACGGCTTAACGTGCTTTTCGAGACCCGGAGGGGTATCGATATGTAATGGTCACCCATCCACGAACCAGCCGCGGCAAGGGAACCTTAACCTTAAATAGACTCGTGTGGGTGTTAGCTTTTAGCCACGAGCCCCTCAAAAATTAAAGCAGTACCTACCTAAATTTTATTTTTATTTATAAAAAACGTTGCCCCACACTGGGAATTTCTCCTGTGTCGTGGGTGCGTTTACAAACATTTAATCTCACATACACAAACAGCCAGACCCGGAACAACTACTTGTAGACCATACAAATATTTGTTCCGTGCGGGAATCGAACCCGCGACACGCAGCGCAGCAGTCAATCGCTTAACCACTGCGCCAACCGTGCCGTCCTTTAAACTAATTAATTATAAACTAATAACATCAAAGTCAGTATCAAGGACTTCTCAGGTCCTCGTTCATGTTTCTCACCAAATTTATTCATTTAAATAATTTAAGGTAGCGAAGGCGACACAAATTAGTTCCCCCGACACCTCATGGAGCGTAATTTAAGTAAATATACAGCTCTCCCAGGACATACCGCTGAAGAAAGTTTCATATTATAATTTCATCTTTTGATGACTGCCAAGTTTAGAATATTATACTAGGTAAGGTCTATTCAAATTTACTTTTCCAATTGATGTTAAACAAGTATCAATTTTAATTCAGTGGTAAATAAGTTGATTTCAGAGTGACTAGCATTATTTAAAAGTCTTAAAAATGTTTGAAGTTGTATCGTAAACTGAACTTTATTGTATAGGAATTAAAGTTACTTTTTCAATAATTCATATTTGTTTACGTATTTGGCAAGTAAATCGCGAATGCAGATTAGGTATTATTTTGGTGGAGAAATAATAGAGTGCTAAAGAAAACATTTGCGTACAAACATAAAGTAGGTAAGGTCTATTCAAACCGATTTTTCAAATTGACGTTATTTCGAGTTAAACCAATATCGACTTTATTTTAATGCTAATTAAGTTGATTTCAGAATGATTAGCACAATTGAAAAGGTTATAAAATGGTTTGAAGTTGTAGCGTAAACTGAACTTTATTGTGTAGGAATTAAAGTTATTTTTCCATAAACTCATGATGGGTGATCATCCAATACATATCGAGAAATATCCTTGCCTCGGAAAGCACGTTAAAACGGTGGTCCCGGCTGTCATTTGAAGATCTTTGACAGTCGCTACGGGTTGTCAGAAGCCTGAAAGTCTGACAACCAGTCTTACCAAGCAGTATCGTACATACAAGAAATTTCAGATATGTACGTTTAGGCTACGTAGG
This sequence comes from Apamea sordens, assembly GCA_945859715.1. NCBI lineage: Eukaryota > Metazoa > Arthropoda > Insecta > Lepidoptera > Noctuidae > Apamea > Apamea sordens. The sequence continues at coordinate 18,377,041 of OX244001.1, forward strand.
TACCCACTGACAGGTGGCTTGCTTAGCGCCTAGAGCCCAGCGAGTCACCTTGCGAGGAACGAAGTGAAACGAACGCTCTAGAATTTTCGCAACCGGCCGCACTGCGCGTTTCGCGTCTTCGCTACTCGCCTAGCGCGTATAGAAGGATGTTAAGTCGCTAGGCTCTAGGCGCTAAGCAAGTCACTTGTCAGTGCGTACGTAGTCTAAGACTATTTAAAATTTGTGGCTTAAGAAATTTTGTATCTAGCTTCAAACTTAAAAATATTACTTATTTTCCCAAGTCGTTACTTGCCTTTTTTAAGTTGGCGTTTATGTATGCGTGCGATAGTACATACATGCTTAATTTCGCAATTCCGATGCGCGGTATTCGCCAGTAGTGTTTGCGTTGCAAATTAGCTATTAACGAAAACTTGTAAACACAGAGGGAAAGTTTTATGGTGTAACTTATCTGAAGAACTTCCACAACTTTGTTACAGAGGCCCAGAATGAACGTGCGAAAATTCTAACGAATTTTGAATAGAAAATGCGATCCTAAAGCATTGTGGTAAAAAAAAAATTGCGACAGTTAATATGAATAAAATATTTCAACTAAGGGCTGATTTTTCCAACGCAAAATAATTTTATCTGAGGAATAATTTTGAATTTTTTACCGTTTTACCATAGAAAATCTGTCAGATGTCAATTTTATTCCACGAATAAAAATTATCAGTCGATTGAAAATCAACTCGTAAATGTTATTCGCAAAACGAGTATTTGAAATTTTACAATCCTTTGAATTTATAACTTGGAAAAAAGTATTCATAACCTACGAATATATTTTTAATAACGTGTAAGCTGGGATTGTTTTGTTTGTATGTAAGAATAGGAAATAGTCATCTAAGAAAAATATGGAGTAATTACATATTTATATTTATTTATTTACTTAGGGACAACAAACAGCAGTGTAATAATAAGTAAACAAAGGTTAGAACTTAATAATAGAGGTAACAAATACCAACGTTACCTATCCACATATTACTATACAGATCTACTAGTTGTTAGAAGAATGATATAAAAGTAAGAAAAATAAAAGTAAACATAACATTACTTAATTATTAGGGTTCTGATCACTTAAAATAGTAACAATTTCTTTTCTAAATATACCCCTGCTGAGAAACATGATATTATATTAATGAAGATGCCTTGAGTAGACGTGGTTATCAACGTGCTAAGCGTATATAACTCTGACTAACGATGAAAGGAAAATCGTAAGAAAACCCTGATGGCCTGAAATTGCCACCACGCAGTGAGCAAGCGTGGTGATCAATGCTCAGAGATCCTGCCTATCCCCACGGAAAAAAGCGCGAATTCATGTTTGCAGAAGTTGGTCCTAGCTTATTCAAAGTCAGCAAACCCCACGTCGCGCCACATAAAACATTAGCTACATATTTGATCAGTATCCCTGCATATATCCCTCATATACCGTTCATAGTTATGTCTAGGACGTACCCTCGTTTCAGGGTACTCTCAGGAGACCAACTCTTCGGAACTACAGGTTACAGAAACGTGTGCGGATAATTAACCAATTTCATTTTACATGTTCACAGACATTTTCCCCGTGGATATTTTGCGGCTCATGTTTTTATTATATTAATTTTTTTCCACAAATGGAGTTCTTTTTTGCTGTATTTTTGCGGTATTTCGCTACGGTTCTCACTAGTAACTGCTAACACTAGTTTCATAAGTTTTACTGTACTAACATTTTATGGATTTAAAAGTCTGAATTAAAACGTTTTTATTTTCTGAACGAATGAATGAATGAATTGCACCGATCCCAGCGTGGTTTGATCAGATGCTCGATTAATCGAATGAACCCCAAGATTCGCACTAGCTCCTGTAGCCTCATGTTCATGGTGCTACAGCGACCATTGCATATCAAGAAGTAGACCGGGGGGCGCGGTTTTTGTAAGGAAGACGTGCCCGTAGGAAAGGGTAGGATTTAAGAGCCCACCGGATATGCATCCTAGAGTAAGCCTTAGATTAGTGGAGATATGGGAGATATTTGCCTATGGAAGGGCATCTTTTAAAGACTACGCGGCCAGGTGCTTCAGTTTGAGCTTCACCCGTGAATCTTTTGGCGAGGTTCCACTGCTTTCTCGGTTCTTTTGTATGTCCTTGCTCTGCTGTGTTATGTTGTGTTAGATGTTTCTGTTTTCGATGTCGTCGTCGACGTCGGAGTTCTCGCTACTATCCGTTTCCGGTTTTTTGTAATTTCACTAGCAGCAATCTTAATCTTGGTTTTGTCTTCAGGCGTATCCATCCAGAAATCGATTCCCTTGTCGAAGTACAAAACGTTTTCTTATTTTTTTCTTAATAAATATTATTTTATTATATTAACAATGAAAGTTCTTTTTAAATGAAATTATTATTATATAAGTAAGTAGATCTTTTAAGACACGTTTACACGTCACTTATTTGGTCAATATTTTAAAACTAGATGGCGCCTGCATTTTATAGGTAGCTAACTGATCCCTGAGAAGAAATCCCGAAATAAACTCAAAGGTAAGAAGCCATAGTCTCGTTTGAAGTCCAACATTATAAGTAATATTATTACAATTTTATATGAGTCTCTAAATGTCAACTAGATAACGTTCATAGGAAGCTGTTGTTTTATTCCCTCAAAGATATATGGCAAGTCATCCAGCTGGAATGGCCCTTGTTGTTTTTTTTTAAGTATTTTGTCCCGCAAAAACTCGTAAATGTATAAGTGTCGGACTGTCTGTGAGCCCATCCCTTAGCACTAACCGATCGGTTAGCCTTGGAACAATCGACGTGACACGCAACACACCTCGGGACAGTACCTACCTACCTGTTGGCTCTTTGTGTGAGGGTGTAGAAGGATTTTTGCACGAGCTGTCTAGTTACTACGGCCAGAAATTTATGGTAGCCGTAGTAGGTATTTCTAACAATTCTAACTAATTGATATTTCATGAAAATAGTTATTCAATAGGATTGAGTATGAACTTAGAGGGTTGGATTGACGATTTTAATGACGATAATTCTGTAAAGTCGACCTACAGAAGGTGGCTGAGACAGACTGGACGCGGAAGGGATAAGGTATTGTGGCGCAGCCGTTTTTTTTTTGAGCATGGGAAATCATCGAATGACCCCTCCCGCTCTGGGTGGAGCGGGAGGGAGTGTCAGACCCACCCGTGTTCCTTCCTTGGCCCTTTATGTACCAGGGCAGCGGTAACCCTTTCGGATGATCCCGCTACAGCCTGCCGCGCAGCCTGGGAGAGGCCTATGTCCAACAGTGGACTGCGAGATATATATATATGACATATTTCTTACATTAATTATATTTTAATCAACAAACAACCTGACACTTACCTGGAAATTGCAAACATTTTAAGAAATTTTGTAGTTCGCGCCTCCCCCTTAACAGACAGCTGTGCTGCTGGGGAGTTTTTTGCATTATTTCTTCTTCCCAACGAAAGCACTAGGAAGTGGTGAAGCGTGGGCCTTTTGGGGGATTGTCTTATACCTATGTAATTTTTAAGTTCAAAAAGTTTCGATTCTCAGCGTAGTTTGAATAAATTACTTTTATTTTTAATTTATTTTTATTTGATTAATTAAGTAACGAAAAGGACAATGACCAAAAGTCGTACCAAAAAGTCATGCATCAAGATCCAAATATTATAGTAATTATTTTCATATTTTTTTACGACATTACGCGTCGGGGATTTGATTTTTGAACAGGGAGTATAAATTAAAGTAAACAAGGGTTGATATTGTTTTATTCTCTTTACATGAATGACATTCAAACGATATACCCTTGAATTTTGAAAGTGTCATGACATGATCATGACACTTTTAAAATTTGTTGTACTCCCTTTACATGACGTTCCGTTTCAACAATTTTTTTTTGAAAATCTCTGCTACCCAGGTTTTGTTTACAAAAAGAACTTTTGTAGGAGTTAATATGATAAATGTAGTCTATAAAAAGCGGCCAAGTGCGAGTGGGACTCGCTCATAAAGAGTTCCTTCGTTTTTTTTCTATTTTTGTGTAAAAATCTTAATGCGGTTCACAGATAATAGAAAAGAATACATCTATGTACTTACCAAGTTTCAGCAGTATAGTCTTATAGTTTCGGAAAAAAATGGCTGTGACATACGGACGGATAGACAGACAGACAGACATGACGATTCCATAAGTGTTCCGTTTTTTGCCATTTGGCTACGGAACCCTAAAAATAAAGTTTGACTTTAATGCAGTATGGTACGGGATTCCATACATCCATGAGCATTGTTCTTTTACTCTGTTATTTAAGTTTCATAAATAAGTAAATACTTCATTAATATTTGTACGCAGTTAACGGCAAAACATAGTGAACTATTTACAATACCTTTTACAACTATGTTATCTATAGGTACTAATATTATGAAGACGTTTTTGTGAGTTCGTTCTAGTATGTAGGGAATAATCTTCGAAACTACTTATCCGATAACGAAAATTCTTTCACCAATGGGAAGCATGTGTATCACTCTACAGTATTGCCGAGTGTTATAGCATATATTTTATATTATAACAAGAAATTCCACGCGGACGAAGTCGCTGCAGAAGCTATAAAAATGTTAAATGGTTATCTAATTTAACAAATCCGTTTACATGCTAAATAGTATCTGTCTAAAACCCAATAAGAAGAATTAATATTCAACCCAGAATCTTATCTTTAAACTTTACTAAGACTTCGAAGTATAAACACAAACTGTATATTAGAGCCAGGACTTTGAGATAATTTTCAAGTTATGGCACAACAAACTGAATGTCATACTTTACAAAGTTCAAATTCCATTGCAACCAAAAACTTATTGGGACCTTTTTGTTACAAATTTGACGGCACGGTTGCGATTGACTGCTGCGCTGCGTGTCGCGGGTTCGATTCTCGCACGGAACAAATATTTGTGGGGCAACGTTTTTATTAAAAAAAAATAAAAAAATGATCACTCAAAAATCAACTTAGAATACATTTCTGAGGTAAGGTAAGGTAGATAACTGATAAAGTGGCGATGGAATGTAATTATCTGAGATTATGAACACTGCTTTAGTATACCAATGCCCAGCTGTGCCTTGCCAAGGCATCCCTTTTAATATTAAGCCTGCCTTCTGCCAGTGGTGACATAATTTAGGTGTGGAACCATGTGCTGTGACCTTGGGGCGGCGGTCGATCGAGACGCACCTACAACCTCACTACATATGTAGGTACAACAAATCCCTATAATGTAGGTAAGGTTTTTGCGACGTTACAAACTTATGTCCTGTGGTTTTTTGTGGAGAACATACCAACATTGAATGCAATAGTTTTCCTTCGAATAGCTAAGCTATATATTCTTTTAAGAAACGTGATTATTATATGTATGTTTCATCCCGGAAAATCAAAACTCAGTAACAATTTCAAGAATTTACATAATATACGTTTTCAGACTTAAAATAATAGTATGTACATGTATATGAAAAAAGAAGCAAAATAATCATAGGGTATCAAAAAATTCCGGTACTTACTTAAGTGTACATTTTTGATCATTGGGATATAACATATTATTACTTATATAAGTTTTAAATATTTATTTCCACATGCATAAAATAACAAAATTAATACAATTCATATCATGATTGCTATTGCTTGGTTGATTGCTATTTCTAATGGAACTTTGTTATTGATCCTTAGAATGGAAAAGTATCTTAATAATACCAGTGGATTATCAACTGATGCACTTTGGATGTCCTATAATAGACATTCTTTATTTCATTCAGCTGCACAGAAAAAGAATTCCGAAAGGATCATCCGTTAGGTCGAAGATTATCTAGAAGGGTGTTATTTAAAATTCTGTTTTAATGTTCTTTGTTGACTTTTATATTGTATTGGACGATGGGTTAAATAAAAATGTTTTCTATTTATTTGTTTTTTTTTTATATAAGTACAATAAGAGTTTTAATGCCTTCAACATGCAGATATAGCCACTTGATATGATTTTTATACTTGTGGGAGGAAATTATTGAAATACTTACATACTTATTACATACACATAACACACATATATTCTATCTATAATATGTATGTATTTACAAAAAAAAATGTATATAAGTAGTTTATCAGCCATCTTGTTACCATAACACAAGCATTAGGTTGCTTAGCTTGGCACTAGATGGCGCTGTGTGAAATGTCCAGGGATATTATTATTATTATTATTATATAGATTATTATTTATTGCCTACATTATTATTCAATACATATGCATTATTTGATTGCTAAAGTATCCGTAAATATTAATAAGGTATTCATAAAGTAAAATATAAATTTCTTATAACGGCCTGCTAATGCTAAAAGTTATATAAATGCTGCGCTGACAATAACAAGTCACATCACGGCCGAGCGATTCCGGTGATAACCGAACGATTCCGAAACTCACCGTCTGGCTGGTCTGTGTCGCACTCGTTCTATTCGCTCATTCCGGTTTCATTGATCCGTGAGTCACGTTGTGTGGTGTATGTAATGTTTGTTTATAAACTGCTTACATTTTAGTGTTAAATGTATGTTTTGTGTTTAATAGTATTTGTCTAGCTAGTGAATTTCTTTATAAAGATTAGATATTATTTTTATCTGCAGTTTATCTTGTGTCTTTTATCAGACGAAGATTTGATAAACGAGTACCATAGATTGTAAATAAAGTTGGAATCAGTAGTTTTTAAATTTTACGAAAAAAATGGAAGCAAAAGAAATTCCCAGTGAAGTGAATATGGATGTTGAGATTTTGCCTCCAAAGTTGAAAGAATGGATGGAAAGTATAGCAAAACGTGAAAGATTTATAACCTATGAAATATTAAGTAAGAAATTGACGCCATCTGGTGGCGGTTTTATGGGTGTTCTTTATGAAATCGATGTAAAAGGAAAAACTACTGATGGTGCTAAAGAATTAAATATATTTGTCAAGAATATACCTGAAAACGAGCAGATGAAAATTTACTCAGTGTCAGGCGTGTTTAAAAGGGAAGCATTTATTTATACAGAAGTTTTTAAAATCTATGCTGAGCTACAAGATGAAGCTAGCATTCCATATAATGAAATATTCCAAATAGCCAAGACTTATGAAGAATGCAATCCAAGATCTATAATTCTCGAACACTTAGGAAAAAGAGGTTTTAAGGTGTATAACAGGATGGAGACAGTTACTTTAGATTATGCTAAACTGTGTGTACAACAGCTTGGCAAGTTTCATGCTCTTTCAATGGTCCTTCAAGAGAAAAGGTCTGAGTTTTTTAAGAAAAACATTGCAACGATGAAACAACCCTTTATTTTTGAAGAAGACTGGTACGGATTTGTGAAAAACATGTATAATTATTCCATCAATTGTTTAGAAGATGATGTAAAGGAGAAAGTAGGACAGATAATATTGGAGAAAGTGGACAATTATCCTAAGTATATGAATGATATATCGGGGGTTAGCACTCTGTGTCACGGCGATTATAAACTTAATAATGTCATGGCTAAAGAAGTTGTAAGTTAAACTTTATTATTATTAAGGTTAAGGTTTAGGTGGTTGGTCACTTAAATAATTTATATTAATTTTATTTTACTTGGCTGATTTTTCACATATTTTCCATACAAACGCTGTCAAACGGCAATGTTTACTCTTTAGTTGAGATATGAGAAGGCCAATTCTCGTAATTTAAAACGTTCAAATTCTAGTCTCATCTCAGCGACAAACAAATGTCAAAAACTTGTCAAAATGTAGGAAAATTAGAAGTATTTTTTGACAGATTGAGACTGAGATCAAACTGTGAACGTTCTTAAAATTACGAGAATAGCCCCCCTGAAGGTCGATTCCCGTAAATAAAAACGTTCAAAATCTAGTCGTCGCAATCTCATTTCAGCGACAATCAATGTCAAAAACTTGTCAAAAATGTAAGTAAATCAAAGATTTTTTTGACAGATTCACACTGAGATCAGACTGTCAACGTTCGTAAAAGTACGAGAATTGCCCCACAGACTATTGAAAAATCAGCCCTTATTATATTTTAGATAAAACTCGTGTTGATAATAAAAATCTAGAGTTGATTTTATAGTGATTATCAAAGAACTATTGTTTTCAGAATGGAGATCTTAAAGAAGTTATAACAATTGACTTCCAAATAAGCCACTATGGTTGTCCAGTTCTGGACTTTCTGTACTTCATTTTCAACGGAACTGATCAAGAATTTAGGAAGAATCACTTGGCAAATCTAAAGGAAATATACTATGAAGCTATGGAAAAGTTTTTGGGTTATTTTGGACTGGATATCGGAAAGATTTTTCCCAGAAACGAATTTGAGAGAGTTTATAAGGAGAAGTTAGATTTTGGTTTGATGATAAACGTTTTCTACGTTCCGTTTTTGTTTGCTGCCGAGGACGACGCGCCTGATGTCGCGAACGAGACGCTGTCGACGTTATCTTTTCAAGTTGATAGCAGATTTACTGACCGATTTCGTGGTATTGTCGACGATTTTATACAGTGGGGTTACCTTTGATGTAGTTAATGAAATCATTTGAAAGTCTTTGATTAATAAACATAATATATTTGATGTGTAATGTTTTATTTCACTAGACTATAAGAATTTGCTGCTACCCCCAATTTTTTTTTTTTTTTTATAAATGAAATTGTGACAAAAATTTCATCATTTAATGCAAGCTTAAATTATTAAATGCCTCATGCTGTAATAAGTTTGTAACCATCACTATTATATACTTATAAAGGTGATCCTAGCCTGTAAAAGTGTTGTTTGTAATATTGGTGTAACTGTTACTTTATTCTAAGTATTACAGGTATGTAAATGTTTTATGTTAATAAAGAATTTTTCAAAACAAACAAACAAACTAGACTATAACTTAACTGTTTGGTGGCCATGAAAATAACCCCAAAGTAATGTTTCTGTTATTCCTCTTTTCGACATGACAGACGGAGCGTAAAAAAAAGAAAGAAACATATTTTATTTGGAACACGCACAGGAAATATAAGTACTTAGTAAAAAAGGAGCATTTACAAAAATATAATTTAAAAACAAAAAAAATACAAAACATGAAAAGACCTGTGCGAGGGAGGCAAAATAGGCATAATGCTGGGATAATAAAAAAATAAATACCGCAGCGTTATTTTAATACATCAAGTTTATTTGAAGGATTTGGCTTCTTCTGTTTAATACACAAAACTTTCTTGAACTTCTTTAACTTAATAAATTAAATTAGTGACAACGATGGGAAGGTTATCTTTAAGATTAAGTGCTAAAAAGTAAGGCACAAACGATATTCTTTTGAGAATTTCTATGGACCATTCATAATTATAAAGCAGTGGTGGCAAACGAGTCATGGGGTTCACTCCCAGATAGGTATTTTAATTTCATCCCAACAGCTCTCAAAACGGGGAATGAAAACATCGTAAGGAAACCGGCATGTCCTAGAACCAAAAATTCGAAAACATATGACATATACCATCCCGCACTGGGCCCACACGGTAGATTATAGCCCACTCCCTCTTGAGAGCAAGCCTGGACCCAGCAGTTATCTTTAGTTATCTCTATCTTTTTAAAAACGTTGCCCCGCACTAGGAATTTCTCCTGTATCTTGGGTGCGTTTACAAACATTTAAACTCACTCACACAAACAGCCAGACCCGGAACAACTACTTGTAGGTCATACAAATATTTGTACCGTGCGGGAATCGAACTCGCGACACGCAGCGCAGCAGTCAATCGCTTAACCGCTGCGCCAAGCGTGTCGTCGAACACGAAGCAGTGGGAACATTATAAACTGATTACGTGCTCATAATTATAGAGGTTTTATTTAAAAAAAACACGGTTTTCTAACAAGTTTATTTTCCATAAACCGTTAAACAGATTTTCTTCCAAAAACGTTATTTCTAAGACAATAGGATAATGTAAACTAAATTATTTTAATGAACTTGTGTTCGTTGCGATGTTTTCTAGTAAGTGTGGTCCCCTTCAGGGGATAAGTAGGGATCAAAGACTTCATTCTTTTCCCCTTACGAAGCAGTGAGAGCAAACATGCGAGCAATAGTATGATTGCTATTAAATATTTGTTTTGTAATATTCGCTTATATTGTTACTTTCCTTACTTCAGAGACCTGTTTTTCAAACCTAGGTAAAAGTGTATACAGCACTTGGGCTTTAAGTGGTAGGTACAGTCCGGGAAATTAATCAGAAAAGGATGATGAAGCCTAATTATTACTACTGTTAGTCATAAAAAAATTGCAAGATATTAAAGTCAATTAAAAAAAAAACATTATGTCATGGATAATTCCATATCGCTACATATTATAAATTTAGGATCTCATCTCTACCATTATAATTGAAAATACTCGTGTGGTACCTATTAAATTAATATTTTAATTTATATTATTTCATCTCAGTACTAACAGACAAACCAGATGCCTAAAAGTCTGACAACCAATCTTACCAAGGTTATCGTGATACGCAGTAACTGGGATGTGGACGTCCGATAGGCAGTCGCTCCATGTAAAATACTGGTATTCAGCTGCATCCGGTTAGACTGGAAGCCGACCCCAACATAGTTGGTAAAAGGCTAGGCAGATTTATACATTGATCACTAACAACGTGTTAGCGTTTTCTAACATTTATTTGAATATCAAAATCAAAAGTCATTTATTCAAATTCGGCTGAGAATCAGCACTTTTCGAACGTCAAATTACAAAAGACAGTCCCCCAAAAACGCCCGCCCTTCACCTCTTCCTAGTGCTATCGCTGGGAAGAAGAAGTGGCGCAACAAATTCCCCAGCAGCACAGCTGTCTGTTCAGTTAGAAAATACTTGATACTTGACGGTATACAATACTAGGCGTATATCGTGCTCTTGATGAGCTTTTAGAGGTATGAGGAACAGGGTGTAAAGTTCACTCATCCTCTATAGAAAAGGGAGGATCCTCCGACCAGACGGGTGTTGTATCTGGCGGGCAATTGCCCAACGATTGATGTTGGGAAATTGTATCTATGCTAATTGCGCGGTAAACTCTGCTTGCGGGATGCAGGATTTGCGTGACGTCAGTAAAGAAAGAAAGAAAAAGCATTTATTTGCGGCAAACATGACGCATAAAAAAAAAGGACAAAAACACACAAAAAAAAAACAAGTTGGGGGTAAACATGCGTCACATTCACGCAAAACGGCCATCGCTCAGCATAATGCTAAGACCCTATACGAGACAGAGCCCCAGCGCTGGTTTTCAGCGGCAGCCGGCACTGACGTGTGACGTATGACGCGTTGTTCGCATGTGGCGTTGTAGATACCGCTACAAGCTAACTAAAATATAATTTAGATGAAATGGCTAAAGTGGCTCACATATTATTTACTGAAGTGTTTACTTAAGTAGTCAAGGAATTTATGTATGTTGTAGAAGCGACAAACAAATAAATTAATGCTTATTTACGACTTTATCGCCCCCAATTACGTGGGTCTTAAACGTTACTGGCGAAATGTGGGTGTATGTATAGGTACATCTTGGCCGAACCCCTCGGGGAACGCGGATGTGATGTTATGTTATCTTAATAAATAATAATTCAGGCATCTCAATTATTCATAACTCTTATAGTAATACCAGCTTCTGCCACAATTGCCCGCTGTACCTATTACCTATTTATTGCTACAACACGTCGCTCGTCCACACTATTAGTTCGTTTTCGATTCACGTTCTTTCTGAATATTTTTCTTTTTGCTCGGTTCCTTAGTATCATAACGTGATGTTAAATACGTCTAAAGGCTTCCTCAAGAATTGGGCTATCAAAAGCAAAAAAAATTTTTCAAATCTGACTGGCAGTTTCAGAGATTAGCGCGTTCAAACAAACAAACAAATTTTTCAGCTTTATTATTATATAGAATTAGATTAAAGACTAATGGCTATTACCTTATTACATAGATTTATGGAAAAGGAATATAACACTCTTTAACAAATTATAAATATATTTATGATGATACATTCTTATTTTTTGCTTCATGTGTGTGTATTTTATTTTTGTTTTTTTTTTAGTCACTTTTTGTTAAAAATCGTCTCAATATTGTAACAATTATGGGAAAGAGCGGGATAGCCCCAACACAAGTATTATCAATTAATTACTGGGGATGTCTCATTTATAATCTATGTAACGTTTTGAGACAAATAAACATTTTTCATTTTCATGTCCTCTCCAATAAAAAGCTCTACAAATACCCCCACTCAACAAAATCCTGCACGATTCCCACCAATCTACCTCGACACTGATCATCTACATTCAAATTGAGACCTGCCAACGGTTCCTTAGTTATGTCAACATCAACGCCACAGGTCATCAATAAGGGAATCAACAGAACAGAAGTCATTAGGCCGTAATCTAGCATACCTTTGTAATCTCTCTCAAAGTCATTCCTAGGGTAAATAGTGCTAACATCCAAGGAAAAGTACTTTAGAAATCCCCTAAGATTATCGTAGTACAAATCCTTTAAGTATAAGATATTGGATTGTCTGAAGGTCCGGTCTGTCGATGAAAAGATGAAGTAGATGAAGTCCAAGACAGGGCATCCGTAGCAGATGAGCTGGTAGTCAATCGGGATCATACCGGAGACTGCGCCGTTCTGGAAAAAAACGATGAATTAAAATAAAAAAATACAAAGATAAATAGAAAAAGTATAAAGAGGAATGGTTGTGGAGGTCAGATAGGCGGTCGATCCATGTAAAATACTGGTATTCAGCTGCATTCAGTTAGACTAGAAACAGAACCCAACATAGTTGGAAAAAGGCTGGGCAGATGTTGATGATGATAAAGAGGAATGTTGAAACGGTGTAAATAAGAGGCAATAAGAAGATTTCGAGGACAGAAGAAATGGACATTTCTTATCACTTGACAGAACGCTAGATTAGAATTGTTGTTACATTGCCGGGTAAAGGCCCCTTATCATAATATATAAAGAAGGAACAAGCATTCGTCACTTCGGAACGCTGCTTCTTCGCGTTGACGATTAGACCATTAATAACGATCGAAATTTCCGTGACGATATTTTCTTTCCGTCAAGCCATTATGGATCATGACAGAGGCAACAAAAGAACAATAATACACCTGTAAAATTTCACATGAATGCATGCCACCTTAAACAATAAAACAATTAGATACCCATAATAATTATATAGTTGACATTGGCCTTTAAATAGATATCCACAATATTTGACTTATGACCATTGGAGATAGCGTATCAACACACACACACGATGATGATGCGCGCGTACATGATGATGTGTAGATTGTTTTATAAAAGCATAATAAACAACCAGTTGTTTGGAATATGAATTAAAACCCAAATTTCGCTTGTTTAAATACTTGTTTTAATTCCGATAGTTTACAAATATATATAGTTAATAGATCGCACGGACCACGGTACGTCGTACGAGTGGTGGGGGCGCGGCCGCGGCTCGATCAGCTGTGTGGCCGCTTAACCCGCGCGTCCCCCGTCGCTGCTGGTGCACGCGTATGATGCGTGAACACCAGTATTAGCCCATAGGGGCTCGAATACAAAATGCTTTTTTGGTAGACATTATTATTCTCTAGAGCTGTCAAAACTATTGTGGATCATTCGGTTCCCTACGAAATGGTTGAGCTGGGTGGTGCTGATCCACGCGTCATGTTCGTGAACGGGCGCCATCGGTTGAGACTGGTCATCTCTTAACTGCCAGGGCTTATTTTTAATTTTATATTTTAAATTGTTTTTTTTTTTACATTTTTCTTACATATGGAAGCAATAAGAATAATGTACCCAGGATTTTGTAATAATAATTTGATTTAAAAGAGTATCCGTGGAGTTTCTTGCCCGTTCTTCTCCATAGAGATCTACGTTTTGGAATGGGCAACTAGCTTCAACTTTCTGAATAACTGACCGACTATTTAATTTTGACAATTCAAAATTGCCTGTAAATGGTTTATTTGAAATAAATGATTTGAGTTTTGTTATAAAGATATGAATATTACGGACGAAAATACTTACAGTTTCTTTCACCAATATATTGTTCGGTCGGTAATCGCCATGACGCAAACAGAGTCTCGCCGTCTTACCTTCCAAATATTTGCGATATTTCTCATTGAAACTGGGAATGAAATCTTCCAACTTTCTCCGACTATCTTCGTCTAAATATTTTAACGTAATTTGGCACATATTTTGTACAAAACCGTTCCAATCTTCGTTGAAACTAAACGTTGCTTTGATCGTTTTTATTTTCCTTTCGTAATACTTCGGTCGCTTTGACTCCAGGATGAAGGACAATGCGTGGAATTTCGCCAATTCTGCGATTGCTATTTCGGCGTATTGTAATGTGATTACGTCCATGCGAAAATTAGTTTTAAAGTCTTTTTTGTTCATATTTTCTAGAATAATCACACTTGGATTGCTTTCGTTGTAGCTTTTGACGAATTTGTATCTCTGTTCTGTTGGTATATATACTTCGTTCTGCAGCTCCGTGAATATTCCAGACAGTTCTTTGTAAACAAAAAGTTCACTTTTGTAAGCTTCAGGCAGAGATATTATAGTCATTTGTACGTCCGGAGTGATGATCTTCATGAATATGTTGGTTACTTTCTTGTCTGTAGCTGTTTCCCCTTCAATATCAACCTCATACAGGATTCCGAGGAAGCTCCCACCATCTGGAGTGAACACTTTCTTGTTGACATTGTAAGACACGTATCCTTCTTTCTCGATGATATCTATAACACATTGCTGGAGTTCTAAGTAATTGTTATCTGCGATCGTCTCAAAAGTTTCGAATCGAGAGTCCGTTTCGACTTCCATGACGCGCGTTTGTCTGAATCGAAGTCTTATGTCTGAATAAGCAAAAGTTTAATGCGACGGGCTTTTATGATGTGTGGTAAAATTAAAGATTGTGTTGTGTACGTCAAAGATATGTTGTTTAAATTAAATTTAAGTACTGGCTACAGAATAAATAAAATAAAATAGATTGGTAATGACAATATTAACATTTTTTTAAATGTCAACCATTCAAACACTTTTCATGTCAAAATTATGATGATTATCATGATGTGTAAATGGGGAATCAGAGATCATAATAAAATAAATATACTTGAACATAAATAAATAATGAAACAAAACTAATTATACACACACGCACACATAACATTGTCATTTATATATAAAACTATTATGAAACTTCATCGCTTCTTATTCTGCTGACTGTACGTTTTGCTAGACGTGATAATTTTTGTTATATTTACAAAGGAGATTGTAAACATACGAGGGTGGAGTGATAAGTCTGGTAAAAATTAAACAAGGAGTCAATTTTATTTAATTATTATTATTTATTTTTCAACCTAGTTTCCGTGTAACTCAATGCACTTCATCCAGCGTTTCTCTAGCTTTTCGATCCCTTCTATAAAGAACGATTTAGGTAACCCTTCGAAATAGGCATTGGTGTCGTGCATGATCTCTTCGTTGGAGCCAAATCTTTTCCCACCAAGCCATTTTTATAAAACTTAAATAATAAATAAATTCGGAAACAGAAAATAGTCACAAGGGGCTAAATCTGGCGAATACGGTGGGTGAGAAATCAACTCATAGCGCAACTCATGAAGTTTGGCCATGGCAATCGCGCAGGTGTGCACTCGTGCGTTGTCTTGGTGGAAGAGTCTCTAATCTTCTTAGCCAAATGCGGTCATTTAAAAAAAAAAAAAAAAAGTTTGGAATACCCCCACGTGCATCCCAAAAAACTGTAGCCATCACTTTATTTGCCGATAAAACTGCTTTGGCCTTCTTTGGAGCTGGTTCGCAGGTGGCAATCAACTGTTTCGATTGTTGCTTGGTTTCTGGGGTATTGTGGTGGATCCATGTTTCATCTACTGTTATAAAACGACGCAAAAATTCAGTTTTATCCCGTTGAAACAACGTCAAACCTGCCTCTGAAGTGGTCACACGCAAGCGTTTTTGATCAACAGTCAGTAAACGCGGCACCCATCGCGCGGATCGCTTCTTCATATCTAAGTGTTGGTGTAAGATATTGCGAACACGTTCGTCTGAGATGCCTACTATCTTCACTATCTCCCTCACTTTTACTCTTCGGTCGTTCAACACTATATCGTGGATTTTAGCGATCATCTCTGGAGTAGTGACCTCAACTGGGCGTCCTGGACGCACAGCATCACTTGTGCTTGTACGACCACACCGAAAATCGTTGAACCACCTAAGAATTTTAATCGATGGCGCAGAGTCCTCATAATATTTATCAAGTTTTTGTTTCGTTTCCGTTTTATTTTTTTTTTGCGCAAAAAATAATGTTTAATTACGACACGAAATTCACTTTTCTCCATCATTGCAAAAACGTGTTCAGTTGTTTTTCTTTAATGGCTGTCAAAAAAAAACTAACCGGCAGTACAGGCAGAAAATTTTAATTTAGTCCTTCAGAATAGTTGTGAACAAGGAGGTTCCATGCAATTTGCGATCATTTTATTCCAAAATAGATTTTTACATACCTATATACGAGGGCGGAGTGACAAACTCCGCCCGCGTATTTAGGTATGTAGGTATGGTACATTAAACCCATTTAAAAAGTATTTATTATTTAAATTGAACGTAAAGAAACGAAGGTGAAGGGCGGGCGTTTTTGGGGGACTGTCCTTTGTAATTTTGACGTTCGAAAAGTGCTGATTCTCAGCCTAATTTGAATAAATGACTTTTGATTTTGAACTTACATCATAAGAATTGCAAAGCTTTGCCTTAGTATCCTCATATTATTTTACTGGGGCAAGGATTCGCAATCGACTCACTTTTTATCGTTGCATTTGAAAAAGGCTATAGGCTACTTAACATTACGCTAGGTCTTAGGAGCCGAGCAAAAAGAACAACAGTCAGAAATATCACTAAGAGAAAACGATATAATAGCGCGGCAGCCGAGGTGATGCGACGGGGTAGATAGAAGTCGCGAGTAGAAGCCAGTCTAGATATAAAACTAGACTTTTGTAAGTATCATAAAATTGGGTAGCGGGATCGTCCTAAAGGGTTACCGCTGCCCTGGAACATAAAGGGCTAAGGAAGGAACACGGGTGGGTTTTAGTCAGTAAGAGGCTGACACTCCCTTTCGCTCCACCCAGAGCGGGAGGGGTCATTTGATGATTTCGAATCCGCAAAAAAAAAAATAAGTATCATAAAATTACGTGACCACAGACAGCTAGTTCGACGGGTGGGCGGTAATTATTACAAGTCTATTATTTTCCTTCATTATCTTTAGACCCAACAGTTGGTGCCTGTCCATAGCAATTGTTGGTTAAAAACTAGTATGTATGACATTGGCAGATTAGGCCTACTAGATATTTATTAATTGTCAATTTCGTTACTTTTGTTACAATTCATCGGCGATACGAGAATCCTACTAATATTACAAACGTGAAAGTTTGTGTGGATGGATGGATGTTTGTTACTCTTTCACGCAAAAACTACTGAACGGATTTGGATGAAATTTGGCACACTGATGGTTTATAACCAGAATTAACATTTAGGATACTTTTTATCCCGATATTCCCACGGCATCGAAACTTATGCGGGTGAAACCGCGAGGCGCTGCTAGTAGATAATAATTTTCTTAACTTTTTATGGATGCGAAGTTACTTTTACTTTCGCCCTAGTATCATTTCTATCCTGTTGACCCCAATGAGAATGAGACGACATGAGGGTAAACCAATTCTTGACCAACAGTTTCGGTACGTGACGCCAGTCAGGTCAGCTACGTAGTACAGTGGACACAACTGTACTTGTGACCTAATAGCACAGAATACAGGACAATAGTGTCCTGTATTCTGTGCTTTTGGGTCACTTATTGTAAAGCAAGGTATATCTACATTATGTACATATCTAGTCTAGTTGATATACAATTTTTTTTGCTGGGTTGTGGAGGTCAGGTAGGCAGTCGCTCCATGTAAAATACTGGTATTTAGCTGCATCCGGTTAGACTGGAAGCCGACCACAACATAGTTGGGAAATGCTAGGCAGATGATGATGACCATAATATTATTATAGTTCAGACGCCAGCAGGTCAAGCTACCCGAATCTGTCAAATTTTCCCAATCTACTTTGAACCTAAATGCTTTAGCGATAAAGTTGAAAATCTATTAAAGAAATTTGACAGATTATAGTAGCTTGATGTGCTGGCATCTGTACCTTAAATATCCCGCTAATTGATCTCGAGATTGAAAGCTCTGGCTTCAAAAGTAGGTATCCACCAATATGTTTTTATTTTATTAAATTATTTCCCAATCAACTTTGAACCTTAATGTTTTAGCGATAAAGATGAAATGTATTAAAGAAATTTGACAGATTGTAGTAGCTTGATGTGCTGGCGTCTGCACCTTAAATATCCCGCTAATTAATAATAATAAATTTATTATGATACACACAAGATTCATGATATACAAGAGCAGATGTACAAAATAACATAGATAGATCTACATAAATCTACACGGGTTATGTAACCCTGCCTCCTAAACTAGGTAGTCGTGTATCTTAGGAGACAGTGTTAGGCCTTACTAGGCGAATTGATCTCGAGATTGCAAGCTCTGGCTTGAAAAGTAGGTATCCACTAATATGTTTTTATTTTATTAAATTTTTCAATGGTTTAATACTTTTTATATTCATTATTCTTTTTTATTATTTATTACTTTTTTTTTTCTTTTTTATACTTTTTTTTTTCTTTTTATTAAATTCGTCGTTATTTACGTAGGTAATATCTAAGTAATCTTACATGTCATTGAGAGACATTGAAGGACAGCATCGTGATGAAACCTAGACTTGCAATGGACTAGCAGTGCCCCGCGGTTTCACCCGCTTAACTTTCGATTCCGTAGGAATATCGGGATAAAAAATATTCTATGTTAATCCTGGTTATAAACTATCTGTGTGCCAAATTTCATCCAAATCTGTTTAGTAGCTTTGGCGTGAAAGAGTAACAAACATCCATCCATCCATCCGTACAAACAAACGCGTTTATAATATTAGTAGGACGAAATCACCTTCCTGTAATGTAATAGGGTTGAAACTTCTACAAACCACCAGAGTTTTGCTTAATTTATTCATAATCTTATCTAAAGGAGATGTTCCAAAATGTATGGCCAGGTCTTTGTACACCATACTAAAAAATGGGGAAACATAATTAAAAGAGTTTTCAACCATCCAATTACTAGAAATTGGCTTTGTTTGGTAGTAAAGCACAAGAATGACAACAAAAAACCGTCATGGCGGTAAGCTGTCATGTTGATTGATTATTGACGTTTGATATGTTTATTTCTGTCATATTACATTGTCAAAGAGACGAATACGTTACCGTATTTTAGTCTGACAAGATGTGACAGTAGACTGTTCACGATTTATGATCAATGGTCGATCTATGGTATACTGTCATTGTTTTTTAACCACAGAGTACCTAAATTGGCGAGACGCCATATTTAAAGTCGATAAAAATAATTGATAAAATATCAAATGATTACAAGAAAAATATGCACTTATGCAATTTATCTGTATTTTTCCCGAATTCCAGGGATTTTTCTCGATTTTTTGAGGTACTGTACATAATATACTGGGCCTGTTTTGAAACATCTCATTTGAAGGTGCAGTCTCTCCTTCAATTTAAAAGTGGGCCAGTGGCAACAGCCCCGACTTACGAGTCGCGTCGGTCGTGGGTTCGAACCTAGGCAGGCGCCATCTTTGTTTAAATAATTTCATCACCACTGCTCTCAAAACTGTGAAACGTGAGGAAACCGGCATGTCCTAGAACCAAAAATTCGAAGACATGTGACATCTACCAACCGCACTGGAACCGCGTGGTAGAGCCCACTCCCTCTAGAAGAGAGGAGGCCTGTGTTCTAGGAGTGGGAACATTATACGCAGCCGGTCGATTCTGTAAAAATCTCACCGTGAAAACTCAAGTGAAGTGAGCTTGATGTGAGTTGTCAGTAGTGTCAATCCCTAGTATTATTTGGAACGACAGCTCACTTCACGCTCACTTCACCTAAATTTTCACGGTGAGATGGTTACAGAATCGTACTGCTGATTATTTTTGCTCCTTCATAATATGCCAAGTTGCTTTCCATGACCTTCATTTAACATTTCATCACTTAGTACCAAAACGTCGATCATCATCATTTCAGCCGAAAGACGTCCACTGCTAGACATAGGCGTCCCCAGGCACCTCCACTTCGACTGGTTTTGAGCTTCTCGCATCCAACGGGTTCCTGCAGCCTTCACAAACGTGGATACATGTATACAAACCTTGTACAAACACCGAATGTTTTGTTTCCATTACTTTACGTCCATCAGGACTCGTAATTAGTTAAGTGTGCAACTTTACACTTGACACTTACATACACAGAGGTCGTTGTTATCCGAGTTCTAAGTTTGATGACCGCTGGGAAGCTTGGGAAACGTGGCAGTGTATGACATTTAGTGGTCACGTTCTGTGTGAAAAGTAGAGGGGAAAATTACTTCGATGCTCTCGAGATGTGGCGTGGCACAGCAGGGGCACTGATGTACAGTCACGAACACCAATATGTCAACACTTGGCAACTTTCAATTGCGATTTTTTCGCTTTTCTTTTCGATTTTTGTTAAAATACGACACATTACATAAACCTATGGGTTCGAAAATGCTATGTTCGTAACAACATAAAATTTAATTAAAAAATAAAGGAGTAAATCGCTTTTGAATAAAGCCGAGTGTATACATACTTTTGCTCGTGACTGTAAACCCCCCTCTATTATATACCTACTAATATTATAAATGTGAAAGTTTCTGTTGGTTTCTTATTTACGAAAAACACACATATTTTTAATACATTTCTGGTCCAATTCTAAAGTTCACGCAGCCGAAGTCGCGCGCAGAAGCTAATGGGACATAAACATAACCAGCGAAATGGAGGTGTACTCTGTAGTATAAGTATACCCTTGCTTAACCCTTTGGGACCTAACTTAATAACATAACAGACTCAGAGCCCAGGTTGGCCGAAGCAAGGAAAACCTGGGGGCCTACTCCGAAGTGCAAAGTGCGAATGTTCGGATCGGACAGACACATGGCCGAACCGAATATTATTGAAAAATGCGAAAAAAGTTCGGATCGTCTCAGTTTGGGCCTACTCCGAAGTGCAAAGTGCGAATGTTCGGATCGGACCGACACATGGCCGAACCGAATATTATTGAAAAATGCGAAAAAAGTTCGGATCGGCTCAGTTGGGTCGGGACCATAGTCAATATTCGAAAGAGTGTAATAGTGTAGGATCGGAACCGACCGAACCAAATAGTATCTTCGTAGCAGGAAACGGCCGAACATTCGACCGATACTACTTCGGAGTAGACCCCCTGTTCACGTGGAGATTTTTAGACGACGCCATGGAGTGTAAATGTGGTGCTGTTCCACAAATAATAGAACCCTCAAAACCAAAATCATTGGCACTTATGAAACGTCAGAAGTTAAGTGCACGATTTCAATTAGTCGTTTCCTATGGAGAAGAGCCGGCAAGATACTCCACGGTTCCTTTTTTTTTTTAATAATTGGTTTTTACAATGTTTTCAAATTGCAGTATTAATAGGTATAGAAGGACAGCGTAGGCCTGCCTGTGAACAAGTCTCATGTACTTAATAAAACAAAAATGGTCTACAAATCTACAGTCCACAAGTCTTACAAGGTTCTCACAATCACAATATATAAAAGAATCTATCGAAAAGATCGCATCTTTAATTAATTCAAATTAAGTCTAAAATAATAATACATATGTACATGTAAAAAAAAAACAGGCAAAAGAATCATAGCGCATCAAAAAATTCGTCCGCATCGCTGTCAACAGGAACAGTGCCCAAAAGGCTGGCAGCATTGCTACGTTGTATGGCGATGCTAATTCTTTGGCCAAGAAACAGGCCAGCCCTCTGGTTACGTGAAGAGTCAAAAAGATAAATAAAATATAAAAACTTATTCAAACCAAATGATAAGATTGCCATTACAACCACTAAATATCATGCCCTGCGTGTCCTGTCAGCTGCACGTTACAGGAACTGATGAACGCTGGTGATGGCGCCAAACACGAAGCTGAATTTGGGGTCGAGTCCATTTAGATTGCCATCGATACGCTAGGAAGATGAACCCTTTGGGGATTTCAAGCGCGATGTTATGTTATGTGTCTAAATTATAATGTAGATAGGTATTCTGCGAAGGGCAGTGGCAGTGTGTGGCACGTTTTGGTCACGTCTTGCCTGCGACGTGTGTGTTGGGCCAAATTACCCACGGGATATGCCACAGGTAGGTCACAGTCACAGGTGCCTGTAAAAATATCATAAAATATATAAATAAAAGATGGCGAAAACAGTAAAAAAATGTGTAGTAGGTGGGTGGGTACATAAGTGTTTTGCTTCTTTGAGTTAAAAAAAAACTTTTATATTATTAACAGGTTTTTTTATTCTTCATAACTGTTATAACCCTCTCCTGCTTTTACGAGATTAAT
Organism: Apamea sordens; assembly: GCA_945859715.1. NCBI lineage: Eukaryota > Metazoa > Arthropoda > Insecta > Lepidoptera > Noctuidae > Apamea > Apamea sordens. Next base: position 18,399,580 of record OX244001.1, read on the forward strand.
GAATTAATTGATTGTTCAGAAAGCTTACAGCAGTGGACTGTTTTAGGCTGATGAATAATGATCAAATAATATTTGTACTGATATTATAAAACTACATAAATGGATTCCTGTTATGTACTGATGAATTTGATTTGTATGTTACATTACTGACAAGTTTATTTATTTCTGTATCTATACTTACATAATTATAAACTAGTGTCTCTTCTCGTGTCTATCTGTGTGACCGCGTTAGTCTTCTATTACGGAACGGATTTTGATGAGAAGGCCAATTCTCGTAATTTAAAACGTTCAAAATCGAGTCGCAGTCTCATCTCGGCGACAAACAAATGTCAAAAACTTGTCAAAATGTAGGAAACTTAGAGGGATTTTTGACAGATTGAGACTGAGATCAGACTGTGAACGTTCTTAAAATTACTAGAATTGCCCCTCTAGTCATCACTTAGAGAATTTATGTGTAACTTTCATACAAAATCGGTTCGATTCCCGCACGGAACAAATATTTGTATTGCCTACAGGAAGTGGTTCCGGGTGTGGCTAAGTGTGTATGTGAGTTTAAATGTTTGTAAACGCACCCACGATACAAGAGTAGTTCCTAAAATGGGGCAACGTTTAAACAAAAAAGATAGTAACGAAGTCTGTGTTGAAAAATATTTAGTCATGTCGTAAAAACTGTGTGAAGCAGGGGTGGGTCGTTAGTAGGTATCTCCTTAAAGATCGTAACTTAGTTCATTTTTCAATATCCAAGATCACCATATCAGTATAAAAATAAACACAATTTCCTTTATGGCATCACTATCTCCATTTTATACTTGAAATCCAATAGTCAGTAATTATAGTTGACAACACGGTTAGCGCAGTGGCTGAGCGATCGGACGGCTGCGCTGCGTGTCGCGGGTTCGATTCCCGCACAGAACAAATATTTGTAAGTCCTACATGTATTTGTTCTGAGTCTGGGTGTTTTTCTATCTATAATATGTATGTATTTACAAAAAAAAAATGTATATAAGTAGTTTATCAGCCATCTTGTTACCATAACACAAGCATTAGGTTGCATAGCTTGGGACTAGATGGCGCTGTGTGAAATGTCCAGGGATATTATTTATTTATTTATAGTAGAGGTTTGGTGCACATCTCGTTCGTATCTATAGTCGAGCCTTGGCGCACATCTCGTTCGTATCTATAGTCGAGCCTTAGCGCACATTTCGTCCGTATCTATAGTCAAGCCTTAGCGCACATCTCGTCCGTATCTAATAGTCAAGCAGACGTCAGCTTGCTTGGGGATCACGGTTTATATTGAATAAGGGATACGTGAAAACTCTTGACCGTAACGCTGGTAAAGATTGTGCGTAGTGCAAGCGATGTTTTTTTTTATAGTTTCCTATTATGGCATCATCCCTTCAACTGATACATGCCATCCCACAGCAAATGTCAAAGCACAGTGCCATAACAAAGTGGGTATACTGCAGATGTACATCTGTCTCCCCTTCGAAAATACAGGCTCCATTAATTGATATTGTTATGTGTCTACCGCTGCAGTGGTAATTGGTGTAGTTTTTATCGTCATAACGATGCAAAATTTCAAGAAATGAAGTACTGTAAATAAAACTTTTAAATATTTTGTCGGCAACAGCTGTTGTATTTAAAGGCACCGCGAGGGCGTCTAACTGTTAAGATTATTTATTACCTCTTCTCATAGTAACTAATTATATCTAGGTACCTACATTCCGATAGATTCAAAAGTGAAATAGATTAAAATGCAAGAGAAGAAGTTTTTCTTCTCAATAATTGATGCCTACTGGGTCCTTCTGATGAGTAATTGTACAAATCTGACGACTACTGGTACAAATCGCCTTTTTCTTCTTCATGTCGCTGGCATGACTGTATTTCAGATCTTGTAGGTGCGTCATACCTACCTTTTTGGTACCTACTACAAGACTCGATACTAAAACAATAATATACGTGTAAAGACGAAGATAGGAAATTAAATTCAGATATCTATCACGATCATAAAATATAATATATAACTTCCTACATAATATTTCAAAAAACACAAAGAGTAACATTGAAATAGAATACCTACCCTAATCAAAGTCGACGAAAAATATTTCTCTTTATCCCCTCAATAGCTTTCATTGTCACGCAGCCTTTATTGTACCTGATAAATAGGTTTCTAGGGCGAACCCGGCTTGGCACAAAGCATGCCAAGAGTAATCTATTAGTCTCTTTATTTTCCGAAAATATTTTTTCGGAGACTACCCTTAAAAACATGTTTGTGAAAACAATATTGATTAAGGCTATTGTTATTCGAAAATATGAAGATTAAACGGAAAGCTGAGTTGAATTATTAATGGGTAACGCCAGATCAAGGTATAATATCTACTTCGTTCAGAGCAAGTTATCAGATTGGTACCTAATCTATTTGGCTGTCGATGATTCTTGAGCGGCGCCTGTCAAATGTTTAAATCTTTGAAGTTTTGAAATGTGAATTTTGAAGGCTCTCGTAACATTTATGTCATTCATCTCAGACAGGCGCTTTACTTTGCGTAAATTAATTTATCACCACTGTTCTCAACACGGTGAAGGAAAACATCGTGAGGAAACCGACGTGTAATAGAACCAATAATTCGAAGACATGTGACATCTACCAACCCGCGCTTGTCCCGCCTGGTGGATTTCAGCCCACTCTCTCCCACAGAGACGAGGCCTGTGTCCCAGCAGTGGGACACAGGCATTATAGACTGATTATGATCATCTAATTTACCAACATTGTCCGAGTACCCTGAATGTACTAATAAACATATTTTCTCTTTCACAGATAATCCTCAAAAGAAACCATGAACCAGGCAGAACCAAACCCAGTGCTACAGAAGACAGGGCACAGAATCAACTCCACATAAAAATGTCATCAAGCAACCTTCTGATGTCCAAATACCGAAAGCCGATGCAATGTCAGACGGTGAAGAGCAACATGAAAAACCCGACCAAATTCAAAATGAACAGGATCTCAATAAATTTTCTGATGACGATAGTCATCTTAGCTTCGTTGCCTTATAGCTCGACATTGAGTTTGCCGAACGGTGACCCTGCACCGGGTAGGTCACCAGGGCCACCTCAACTCGATGATAAAGAAGTTTCAACAGATGACAAAGTAATAGTAATACCAGAGGTGTACGATGAAACAACGACTAGTGAAGAAGTGGTGGAAGTAACGACTGTGAGTGACGTAGTGAGTGAAAGGACGGTGGATATTAGTGATGCTTGTGCCTTCGCGAGGATCCCGAGTGACAGTGACGACATTGTCACGCTCAGTGACGAAGATAGTGACGTTAACTTGACGCTTAGCCACCCGGTGTTTGAAGCTGACGAGTTGGTTCGAGGAGTGGTGTATGATGGTAAGTGAACTTTATATTTTCAACTACATACTCTGTAACTGTTTATTGTTTCACAGCTAGGATAGATATTGTCAAATACTTCTAAATTATGGATGATATGATGATAAATGATGGTTCAGCTAATCGTAATGTAATGTATTTTAGAGCACTGTGTGATCTAAACGCGCACTGAAGTCACACTTTTCTGTGACTTAAGTAATAATAATAATAATATCCCTGGACTTTTCACACAGCGCCATCTAGTCCCAAGCTAAGCAACCTAATGCTTGTGTTATGGTAACAAGATGGCTGATAAACTACTTATATACATTTTTTTTTGTAAGTAGTTCATTTGTACGCAGAAAAGCGTGACTTGGGTATAAGTCACACGAGCTATAATATATGTAGTATGTATACGATGCGTGTGACTTCAGTAGTCTATTAATGCACGGCGTTTAGTCCTCCCTTGGGCGCTAATTTCACGCCGTGCAATAATGGGCTACTGAAGTCACACGTATCGTAATGTACTAACCATTTCTTATTGTTTCTTTCTTATGTTTGATGTTCTTTTTAGCGTCATGTTTACCACAAATAAACGTATTTTCTTTCTTTCGTCTTTCTTACTAATCATTCTCAAACGCTCTGTCAGTTCTTTCAAAGATTGATTTCATGTTGAATATACACGAGCTCGTTGGATATAGCCTGCTGCAACATATTGAATGCTATTCAACTATCCGTATACATGAAATTGGAGCGGACTCAGAATTTCCATTTCAAACCCCAACAATATTGTGTCCATCAAGGGAATACATCTTAATACACTCGGTACGCCAAAGACGTGACGCTCAGATAATGAATACATAATCTATGTAAAGTCGAAGTGAATAATATATGATTATCTATGGATATTGTAGACTTATGATTCGTTGTTAGAAGCGGGTACGTTCAGCCGAGCAGACAAGTCGTTTAATATTCACAGAGCGAAGTTTCGGGCTGAAAAATTGATTGATTCGTCTTTTTTGGTTTTCTTATTTTATTCTCCGCAAGTTTAAGCTTTATGGTTTTTAAGATAGTGAATCAATAGAGTTGATTAGATCGCGGGCGTCATTTGTGCCATGAATCTATTGCGTGCATAGAGTACCTATATATCTTCCCAATGTCTAACATGACCGTAGTGTTTAAATATTATATGTGACGCTGGTGAGACTACAATCTAACTTTTGCCAACCTACTAATATGGCAAATTGGTTCATATTTAACTAGATTACTTATGTTCTTGTATTTTGGCCCTTAAGTTACTTGTTTATAGACTTTAGTTCGGCAAAGTGACTGTATTGTAAGTGTGAGAATACTCGAAAACAAAAGAAATGGTACTTAATACTAAAGAAGGTACACACAGACAGTGACGTCATTTCTTGAATATAGGGCCGCTCCCAGGGATAGCTACGATTAATGATCCCTGTATGAAATTATCAGAGAATAAATGGATCCTTCTGCCCACGCGATATTCATCAATTAGGCTCAATGCCATGCCTGCCACGGCAAGAAAAAGGGAACAAATACTATTCCTGGTTGAAGAAGTGAATAGGGGCAATCAAGATGAATGATATTCTTGAATACTCGTATATACTTGATCGAAATAAGTTTTGCGAAGCAAAATAATTATGGTGATTTCTAGGCAGTTACTACTGGTGACTATTGTGGCTGCATCTTGATAGCCACATGCGAACTACGCATCACACTGACGTCATCAAAAATCCTGCATCGCACAAGCAGAGTTTAGCGCGCAACTAGCATATACAATTACGTAACATAATTTTCTATAAAGGATGAGTGAACTTTACCCCCTGTTCCTCATACTTTCATAATATCCACTCATTCTTATAATTACCTACTTCTATGATAGCATAAGTGTTATGGTCTACTTGAATTATGGCCTTTTCAAAATATTATATCTAGCTTGAAGCTTCTGAAATAGCATTCAGACAGAATAGCGCCCTAAGGAGTGTCGGACAGTCAACACTTGAGAAACTGATTGCTTCTCGGTGTAGACACAAACGACACTCGTGTCAGACACTGGAGTTGCTAAAACAATTCATTAGACGTTGAGAATGTCGATGTTTGAGATATTGCGTGCTTTTATAATTTACCGTAGAATGGCACGCTACGTATTTAATTTTGTTACTATCACGCATAATCAACCTATAATGTTCCCACTGCTGGGACGCAGGTCTCTTCTCTATGAGACCATGCGGGCCCAGTGCGGGTTGGTAGATGTCACATATCTTCGAATTTTTGGTTCTAGGACATGCTGGTTTCCACAAGATATTTTCCTTCACCGTTTTGAAAGCAGTGGTGATGAAGTACCTAATTTACACAAAGTAAAGCGCCTGTCTAGGTTCGAACTTACGACCTACAATTCGTAAGTCGCGGCCGTATGGTTACAGTTTGCGCGTCGATGTCCCTGCCATCCTATACAGACTCTTCTCTACCACTAAACATTATATTTATGAATTAAGACTGGTTCAAAATATTATAATTATTAAACATGTTCATCTTATTTCAAAGGAACCAACAAATATAGCAAGCATGCATTAAATATTAGCATTGCACAAAGCAAGGTGATTTGAGCTTTATTAATATATGCATAAGGTGTAAAAGGTGTATCAGAGCTTTATAATTAATTGGTACCTCTGTCAGAGTAAACTCTTGCCCTAAAGACAAACGATGTATCGGATTAGAAGGATTAAACAATTTAATGGATGTCTGTATTTACGGTTTACAGTCTGTACTATTTTTTTTTTAATAATATAAAAAATAATCATAGATTTTATATAATTTTCAACACTTTATTTTTAATACAAGCCGTTATAAGATATTTATATTTTACCTTGTGAATGCCTTATTAATATTTACGGATACTTTAGCACTCAAATAATGTGTTTCAATAATTTCCTTCGATTCCTCGCACGAGTTTAGAAATCATATCTATTTGCTATATTTGCATGTTGAAGCCGTAAAAAAGAATCTTAGTATATATATAACGGAGAAGGTATGTCTGTCTCTCGTTAACATCAGGCATATTTTAATTACTGTGGGCATACTATGGGGAGTATTGTTTATAGCGCAATAGAAAAACGGTTTTCAGTTCAAATCAGATTATAATTTACGAACGAGTTAGTCACATTAGCGAATCACACATTGTAGGTACACAACTCAACGATACGGAACACGAGACAGTTTCTAAGCACATGTTGTTCGTACGATGTCCAATGTTTCGATCATCCCGAGAGCTCTGCTCACACCATTCTTGTAGCTGTAGCTCTCCATCCACCCTCACGAACTCAGGCTAGACTCTGTTTAGCGCCACGAGATGACGCTGGCGTTCCGAATGAACGAATAACTCCGACATTTATATAAAAAAAAAAACAATTAAACAGAGAACATATTTTTATTTAACCCATCTTCCAATACAATATAAAAGTCAACAAAGAAACTTAAAACATAATTTAAATAACACCCCACTCTATATAATCTTCGACAATCCCTTGGATTCTTTCCTTATACTTGTCATCAACTTTAAAACTTAAACTGGTCATTTCATGCTTTGTTATATCTGGAATATCGTCTTCCGAAGCAAACATGAATGCAAGAAATACGAGACCGAACATCAGGCCATAATCCAACTTATTCTTATATTCCTTTTCAAATTCATTTCTCGGATAAAATACGTTCACGTCCATGTCAAAATATTTCAAGAATTTCGTCATCGATTTATGGTACAAATCTTTGAGATGCGACAGATGGTCCCTTCGGAATTCTTTGTCTGTGCAGCTGAAGATGAAATAAAGAATGTCTATTATAGGACATCCAAAATGCATGAGTTGATAGTCCACTGGTATTATTTCTGATACTTTTCCATTCTGAGGATCAATCACAAAGGTTCATTAGAAATTGCCCATTATGATTTTGGATCGTAAAAAAAAAGTAAAATTATTGATAAATTGCTTCCATAGAGCTAGATAACCAGTTCCCAAATCCCATAGCCAACCCTTATGGGTTGGCTATGGGATTTGGGAACTGGTTATCTAGCTCTGGTTAACTGGTTATCTGGTGGTGTAGGACTATTGCAGGATATGGTAACAATGATATAGGATTATTCCTATATCATTGTTACCATATCCTGCAATAGTCCTACACCAACCGGGGGTTGTCCTTGGGTGCACTTGTATAGTGCCTCCAGGGATAATTGTCGATTGGTGCCTCATTTCATTAAAAGCGTCTAAAGGACCTCTGCAAGTTGACTTCGGCCAGTCGTACGCCTTCCAAAAATCCCAGCCTCCCCAGGGTGATAATTAAAGATTAGGGAATACATTATTATAGGGAATGTTAATACAGAAATAGAGAAAAATACTTACAACCATCTTCGTCAGTATATTGTTAGGCCTGTAGTCACCATGACACAAGCATCGCTTGATCGCCTCGTCATTGTAATGTCTCCCGAATCTTTCCGCAATGCCTTCAGTAAACTTCTCGACTCTTGTCTTAACATCTTCATCAATATTATTAATCGCAATTTTAGTCATGCTTTGAACAAACCCATGCCATTGTTCACCAATATTGTAAGCTGGTTTCCTAGTTTTAACTTGTTCCTCGAAAAAAACAGGACGTTTCTCTTTTAGTACGAAAGCAAGCGCATGGAATTTGGCAAGCTGTTGAATGGCCATTTCAGCAAACTTTATTGAGACCACATCCATTCTGTGGCCTGTGGTGAAACCTTTTTTCGATATGTTTTCCATTATTATAATTTCTGTATTACTTTCATCGTAACTTTTCACCATTTTGAATCTTTCATCGATGGGTACCTTTGCTTCTTCTTGCAGCTCTTCAAATATCTTCGAAAGTTCTTTGTAGGTAAACAGCTCAGTTTTATAAACGTCAGTTACGGATATGATTTGCAAATCACTCTCACCTGGAATTACACTTTTAACGAATATGTTTAGCTCTTTATCACCTTCTCTTGTTTTCCCTTTTATGTCTATTTCATACAATAATCCGAGATAGTTTCCACCGTTTGTGCAGACAGATTTCTTTTCAATGTTGCATTTTGTGAATCCTGTTTTCTCAACAATTTTGGCAATAGACTGATCTAGTTTGTTTGATATATCTTTTGGACAAATATATTTGTTTTCGAGCTGATGGTTTTCGGTACATATTTCCACTTGCATTTTTGCTGGACGCAATCGAACGGACGCGAGTAAAGTAATATCTTGTTTCAGTAACACAATCTTACATTTATAATAAGATAATACATGTTAAGGTCTGTTCACATTGGTGTTAGGTTCATAACGAACCCTTTTTGGAAATCCAGTATCACCAATTTTCATAAAGAGATAAGTTCCAGTGATTATCTTTATTTTTATAAAGACTTTAATTCGCTAGTTATCAGGATCCTCACGAGTATTTGGTCAAAACTTTTAGCCATTGGCAGGTATTGAATACGTCATACCCTAAGGTCATGGTATTGAGAGCTGGGTGGCCTATTTTGGTAACGGCCTCGACTTACGAGCTGCAGGTCGTAGGTTCGAACCCTGATAGGCGCGTTACTTTAAAAGCGCGTTACTTTGTAAGGAAAACATCGTGAGGAAACCGGAATGTCTTAGAACCAAAAACTGGAAGATATGTGACATCTACCAACCCACACTGGGCCCGCGTGGTAGATTACGGCCCATTCCCAATCACAGAGAGGAGGCCTGTAATCCAGCAGTGAGAACATTATAGGCTGATTGTGCTATGTTATGGTCATACCTTTTTAACCGACTTCTAAAAAAGGAGGAGGTTCTCAATTCGGATGTTTGTATTTTTTTTTTAATGTTTGTTCGCGCGTAACTCCATCGCTTGCCAACCGATTTGGAAAGTTCTTTTTTCGTTGGAAATTGTACACTTCCCAAATGGTCCCATAGAAATTCATCAAAAACGGTTCAGTAGTTTGGTTTTTAAACCAAAATTACTGGTAAAAATTACAACTTAAAAGTGAAAAACAAAAACTTTTTTGCAAAAAAAAAAACAACCGACTTCCAAAAACGACACTACAACTAACGAAAAATAACTTTAATTTCGGAAGTCGGTGGCAAACAACGAAAATGCGATCCCAACGACACCGACTTCCGAAATTAAAGTTATTTTTCACTTTGTAGTGTCGTTTTTAGAAGTCGGTTGCTTTTATTTTTTTGCAAAAGAGTTTTATAACGTTAGAATCGAGGAAGCTGTTGTTGTTACTGTGTTCTGTGTTGTATAGGAACCTATTAGCCTATAACCTATTAGAACCCCCAAAAACCATGAAATGATTCTCACCAGAACCTGGGGGCCTACTCCGAAGTGCAAAGTGCGAATGTTCGGATCGGACCGACACATGGCCGAACCGAATATTATTGAAAGATGCGAAAAAAGTTCGGATCGGCTCAGTTGGGTCGGGACCATAGTCGATATTCGAAACAGTGTAGGAGTGTAGGATCGGAACCGACCGAACCAAATAGTAACTTCGTAGCAGGAAACGGCCGAATGTTCGGCCGTTTCTTGCTACGAAGTTACTATTTGATACTACTTCGGAGTAGACCCCCTGGTTAAAATTACGATACCTACATTCGTGTGGATTACACCTTACAATGACTATTAGAACAGACTGCTTCGCCAACAAGGAATTAACTATTATGTTCCGTGGACAAACGATGATAACATAATCATTGGATGCATTGTACTTCAATCAATAGTGTTTTACTATCAAAATTATATGAATATTGTCCTATTTGAAGAGTGGCACCCTGCAATGATAAGATAAAAAAGTAAATATATACCTCTCACAAACATAGGTCAATATTAAGCCAGTACTTAGGCAACTGTCCTACCGATGGCGATTAACGAGAAGCTAGTAGAGCTAGCAACTAAAAACGATTTGGCGAGCAGCGAGTGCGCGTCGGCGACGAGCGATTACTCGCTGGTATGCGTATGTACAGACGCCGCAACATCAAGCTACTATCAATCTGTCAATTTTCTTTAATAGATTTTCAACTTTATAACTAAAGTATTAAGGTTCAAGATTGCTTGTGAAAATTGGACAGTTTCGGGTAACTTGATGTGCTGGCGTCTGTACCAAGCGCGAGTCTCTCAGCGAGTGGTCTGCCCGCCAAGCGAGCGTCGCTGAGCGAGTATTCTCTTTGCTAGCTCTTGTCACTGTGACAAACGAGAACTCGCTAGCATTGTGAACAGTCAGAGATTAACTATTAATATATTAGGTATGTATATTTTGTAGGTTTCTTGAGCGAAAAATATGTTGATATCTAATCGCTTTCTTGTCGACGGTGTGAACGGTGCCTCAGTTGTGATATTCTAGAATTGATATTAGCTTTAGAATATGGAAAATTAGTGGGTTCGATATGATAGAATCGGAGCTGATATCTTTGGAACATGTGCATACTGCAATATCAACTTTACTGTAGGGGTAATTACCTCTATTAAAAAAAATTAAAAATGTGTGAACTTGTAGCTAAGCGTAAACTAACCTTTATTTTGTAGGAATTAAAGTTCTTTTTCCCAAAATTTTATTTGTTTACATGTTTGGCAACTAAATCGCGAACGCAGATTAGTACAAATCGGATTGTGAGCGAGTTACTCTTTTTGTTATAAATCAAAAGTTAGTGCTTCATAACATGGAGAACCTGCTCAGACATTCAAGTAACCTTAAAAATATAATGACAGTGTTGGTAATATTTTTCCATTGTCACAAATAATACCTAGGTCTATTGTTTGTTAAAACAGTACATTCTAAGACATGCGCAACAGGTACGTGTAATTATGTACATAGTATGAATGAACGTGACACATCATTTTTTAGTTCTGTGTTTTAGACAAACAATACAACGACAACAACAAAATGGGAAATGGCAAAATGGCAGTTTTCAGGAATGGGCAGGGGAGGTGGCTGCGTAAAGTGTGCCTATAAATTGCAAATAAAATTACCTACTAAATATTCTGTTTTTGGGATCCTTAGTTATTAATCTTAATAGCTATTGATTCGACAAAAAAATGCTTTTTTTTCTATAAATACTAGTAATAAAGCTGAAGAGTTTGTTTGAACGCGCTAATCTCTGGTTTTTTTTTTTAAACTTTGCCCCACACTAGGAATTTCTCCTGTATCGTGGGTGCGTTTACAAACATTGAAACTCACATACACAAACAGCCAGACCCGGAACAACTACTTCTAGGTCATACAAATATTTATTCCGTGCGGGAATCGAACCCGCGACACGCAGCGCAGCAGTCAATCGCTTAACCACTGCGCCAACCGTGCCGACAATTACCAGTCAGACTTCCAAATTTCTTTTTGAACTGGATAGCCTTGGCCTTGGCCTTGGCTTGAAGAAGCCTACATGCTACGTAACATCACGCCAGCGCCCTTAGGAGCCGAACAAGAACAAAAAGAAACAACGCTGAGAGACAATGGAGTAACATCGCGGGCGATGCGATGCTACGGGGTAAGAGAGCAAGAAAGGACATCCACCACATTGTATGGCGTTTGGGCTTGAACATGAACATAAAAATATTGCACTATTATTAATTTTATTGAGTGGTTTACAGTACAAAGAAACCATATATATAAGAAGTTTTGTATCAGGTTGGTTAAATAATACAAAAAAAAAACTTCAATACTACACCTCATTTATGTTCTAATTAACCAAGCCAGTTCAGCTAAAGAGTGTGCCAAAGATCGATAAAAAAAGTCGGCACGGTTGGCGCAGTGGTTAAGCGATTGACTGCTGCGCTGCGTGTCGCGGGTTTGATTCCCGCACGGAACAAATATTTGTATGACCTACAAGTAGTTGTTCCGGTTCTGGCTGTTTGTGTATGTGAGTTTAAATGTTTGTAAACGCACCCACAATACAGGAGAAATTCCTAGTGTGGGGCAATGTCTAAAAAAAAAAAGAAACAGACATATACCTACGTACATTTTTTTATATTCCACAATGGGCTTGTACGCTATCTTACACCCCCAGGTTGACTGCGAGAGATCTCTGCTAGAGATAAGCTTAACTTCATAAACTCCGCCCCTAAGATACCCACTGACCATCGTCCTTGTAAAAATGAATTTTTCATTTATGTACAATAAAGAGTTTTAAACAATGATCGTCCAGAACCTTTAACTAGTGATGGATTTTTAGCAAACTCAAATATTCAATTATGTACCTAAGTACATAGGTAATCATCTCAGAAGTTAGAACTTACCACTTGCGGTGCGATCCATTGCAGTATAACTCGCTGCACTTTCACAAGATTAACAATGTGTCTTCTCCTTGCTGTGAGTGATTTCAGTACCACAATTTATACAATGTATAGATTCACTAGGCAAAATCGGAAAGTCCATGTTCACGCGTAAGTCTTTATGTATAGCGGGTTCATTATACGGAGAAATGTCAGGGTTAACGTTTGAAGCGGGTACTGAGTCCGAGAGTGAGCCGGGGTCGTCGGATAGAAAATCATCAGAATCCATTTTGAACAGCACAAGTCGTCAAAAATAGCTAAAGTCGAAATAATATTCACAATACGATACGAAAAAGAGCGGCAAACGCAAAGCGAATGACATTGACAATTTGAAAATCGAGCACCAATCTGGTCTGGGTCAGTGTTGCCAGTTCTCTGCACTGTCAGTCGAACACTCGATTTGAAATCGATTCCATCGCGCTGTGCTGTTTGGTTTCTCGGCGCAGGCTTGCGGACAACGACAACGAGCAATGGGTAGCTCGCCGCCCGGCTGACCAGTAACTGTCCGGACCGAGCCCAAGTTGTCGACGGCGCGTAGTGTACCACGCGCGCCTCAAAGAGATGTCAGCAAAACCGTAGGAGCCCAGCAGGGCCGATGTTCGCTAGGGCCGCGGGGGATTTCTGAAAAGGAAACCCGTGGCTCTAGAACGCAAGGGGCAACTGAATGCAGAATGACACATGTGTGGTTTTAGTCAGTAAAAGTCTGACACGCCCTCCCGCTCCATCCTAGAGCGGGAGAAATAAATGAATGATTTTACCAACTCAAAAAAAAAAATGTTCAACGTAAACTATATATTTTTATTTATGTAAGGTTAAGATGATGATGGTAATGCTGATGATGAACCCTCCAACAGCCAGAGCAAAGCATGGTCTTCCAGGAAAACATTTTAATGTTTCGAATCTCAAAAATATCGATATTATTTTTTCTGTGATTTTATTCTTTAGGCAACCCTAAATCAACGCGCCCCGCCGCCGCCGCGCCGCAACTGTCACCATACAGATACAAATCAATTAAAAATCTTTTTTATTCGTTTTTAATATTATTTATTTTGACACTCCCGAATAGGGACCAATGTTCAGTAAATATTATTACTCAATTATTTATGAATTCCTTTTTTCCCAATACGGGTGTTCACGGTTAGGCCCATTTTGGTTGATGTTCTTTTATTTTATAAAAAAATAAAATTATTCTTTAGCCAAGCGCTCAGAAACGAAATGTAACAAGAAATCTAACCGACATCACTATTGAATAGACACCTAAACTAAAATACTTGAAGAACAGAGCATGAGACCAGCACTAGGTCCGAGGATTTTAATAATAATGAAAACACTCTTAAGAATTACATAATAATTACCTGCATATTCTTACGCAATACATAAAATAACTAATATACTATACCTATATACACAAAAATAAATATATATATATGCATAATTATACACCCAATTAAGCACATCGAATAATATTTAATCGTTTGAATTACCACTTAGCTCTCTTCCTCTCTCCTAATGTTTGCTGTGTCCGACAGGGTCCATATTGATCTTTTACCTTGTATATACCATCTATGTAACACATATGGAATGCAATAAAGATTTGAGTAAAGAGAAATAAGAAGTAGTTGACCAGTGAAGGCCCAGTGGTAACGGCCCCGCCTCGAGTCATAGGTCGTGGGTTCGAACCCAGGTAGGCGCATTACTTTGTGTAGGTAATAATTTTATCACCACTGCTCTCAAAACGGTGAAAGAAAACATCGTGAGGAGAGAGAGGCGAGGAGAACATCATCCTAAAACCAAAATTTCGATGTCATGTGGGATCTACCAAGACAGACTGGGCCGACATGGTAGATTAGAGCTCACTCCCTCTCGAAGAGAGTAGGCCTGGGTCCCACCAATGGCAACTTTACAGGCTGATTATGAAAGTAGTTGCTGTAATTCTATGTACCCGAGGGTGTAAACAAATGTAGGTATGCGAAAGACAGCACATGGCATTGACAGCATTAATTAAAATGTCCAAGCATATCTAAGACAGCTGCTTTTTCTCACAAAGGTATAGAGAAATAGGTTATTAATTTCATTCAATCAATATATTAAAACCTTTACTAATGACCTCGTTGACTGGCTCAGACTTTACAATTGATTGAGGATAGGTATACTTATAATTATTAAACGTAAATTTTATAACACTTTCATGCGAACGAAGTCCGGGCAAAAGCTAGTATTATAATATAATAGAACATAATACTATTTACTATGTACATCACATACATTACAGACTATAGAAAGGAGACTGAAACGATTACATACAATCCTGGGCCTGTGTATAAAATAATGAAAATGGTGTCAATTAATAGCTTATATATTATCAATCTTTCACTGAAAATTCTGCGGATTTTGTCAATCTGAGAACAGAGATATTAGAGATTAAATAAAAGTGAGGTTATGTTACCATCTTTAAATAACATGATTCCTGAAGTTCAAAATATGTTCTTTTGCACTAATAGTTATATTGTATTTAGTAGAAAATATTTGAAAAATCATATGAATGAACGTCAATGACTTCAAGTCATAGGTTGGTAACAGGTATGGAGTTATGGAAAGGTTATCTAAAATAAAATAAAAAAATCATTTAATGTAGTGTATTATTCGTCTTCTATTATAATTAAAATGTCGTCTAGGAATTGTGCATGTGGTACTATATGATCTTAGTACCTAGCCCAGCTAAGGTACCATATAATGCACATTAATATATGAGCGCAGCAGCCTACAGTCGTCTCCATACAGTACAATTACAGTAATGCATTGCCTGTCCTCTACGAGAGCCGTCGACTAAAATATAAATAAAATAAGATTTTCGACTTATATGTCGGGGTTGTATGCGACTCCTAAGTAACCAGGAGGTATCGTTGGATCCTCGTGTAAGGGTCGTCGGCCCAGTGTATTGCAGTGACCAGTTGTTATCCCACAATTCACACAACGATCCATAGTTTAAACAATATCAATATCCACAAGCCGGCGGTAAAATTCAAAATAACAATTCCAAGTCAAACGTGTGAGCGAACTTGGGTGTGCAGTGTGAAATCAAGGTACTACTACAAGGTAGGCAGGGTCGGAATCCGTAAAATAGGTACTTTATTCCTGCTGTGTCTAGTTTTTTAAGGAGTAGATCTGTTGAAATTGTGTCGAACGCTTTAGCTAGGTCTAAGAAGACCGCCATGCAGCGCTCACCCTTTTCTATAGTTGTTGATATGGAGTTTGTTAGCAGCGAAGCCGCGTCTTCAGTTGATTTCCCTTTTCTAAAACCAAATTGTCGCTCTGAAATTGGATGATATTATTTAAGGAAATTAACCAGATGGGTGTTAACCACCTTTTCCAGGATTTTAGAAAATATGCTAAGTACTGCAATTGGTCTATAATTTTCAGGTTAGTCCTTAGGACCACTTTTATGTATTGGGCTTACTGCTGCAACCTTCCACTTTTCGGGAAATACTCCTGTTTCCAGGCTGAGGTTAATAAGGTGGGTTAGAGGTGTTATAATTGCGTGTATTTTCTTTATGCAGGCAGATGATGAGTTTTACACTGATTTTGTCGGGACCTGGGGAATTATCGTCTTTTAACTGATTAATGAAGTTTGTAATTTCTGTTTCGTCCGTGGGATGTAGAAAGAAAGAGAAAGGTGACGTATTAGGTGATGTGTACTTGCTAGTGAGGGATGTCGGAGTTTCTGATAGTCTTGTCAGTATGGTAGCAGCCAGGTTTTTGCCTACAGATGTGAAGTACGGGTTACATTTATTGAGGGACTCGACAGGATTGGGAGAGCTGGTCACTAAGTTGCATGTATTGTTCCTTTGGCCGCTAGAGTTGTACATTGATTTGAGAACTTTCCATAGCTTTTGAGAGTTTTTGCTATTCTCCTGAATTTGTCGACTGTCGTATTCAATTCTGAGTTTCCGTAAGAGATTGTTTCAGAAGTTTTTATAACGGTGGTAGATTATTTTTTTTGTTTCGTTTTCGGGGTCAGACCTTAATGATAGATGTAGCTGGTCGCGGTGACCTATACATCTCATAAGTCCAGGTGTGATCCAAGGCTGTATGTTACGTTTACTTCGGGGAATTTTTACTTTGAGTGTGTGTGTTTCTATTAACTTTGCGAGGATTCCGATGAAAGAGGTAGCGGCAGAGGCTACACATTTTTGGTTAAGGGTGTTAGACCAGTCAATTTTGTGGCAGCCTATTGCTAGTTCAGCTGCTTATTCTGAGAGCTATGTCGACAACTTTGGTTCTCTGCTGGATCATCTCGTTCCGGATTCTATCCCTCAGAGAGATTCTAAGCATAGCTCGTTCTATAGCTCGCTGAGCGACCTTGAATTTATTGACCAGCTGGGCCATGACTGTCCACGTATCGACTACGTAATGCTTCCCAAATGCTCCTTCCAAACTTGAAGCTTAGATTCTGTACATAGGGAGAAGTTCAGATTCCAGATGGTCATGGCAGGCAAGAAGCATTGAAAGGCGGAAACTAAGATAACTTAGTCAGACGCAGTCTAACGGAAGGATTCAGTAATTATTTGGCTAATGCAGTAAGTACTTGCGTAGTCAACAACAACACTTTTTTATTCGTAACTAAGTACTTACAAGGTTTAATTAAGTACTATTACTACTACACCCCCATTTCACCGGTTAGGTATGTTTGAATCCCATGTATCGTAATTGCCACTTGCCAGACGCCACTTACTCAGCGTAAAAGATTTCATAATACCTGCGGCACGTAAGATTGCTTTTTTGGCTTAAATGTATTGATGTCGTCAGCAATTAAAAGATACATTGCTTCAGTCATTCGAAAATTATGTTTCATCATCATCTGCCTAGCCTTTTCCCAACTATGTTGGGGTCGACTTCTAGTCTAACCGGATACAGTTGAATACCAGTATTTTACATAGAGCGACTGCCTATCTGACCTCCACAACCCAGTTACTAGGTAATACGATACCCCTTGGTAAGACTGGTTGTCAGACTTTCGGGCTTCTGACTACCCGTAACGACTGTCAAAGATCCATGAGTGACAGCCGGGACCAACGGCTTAACGTGCTTTCCGAGGCACGGAGGGGTCTCAGTATGTAAAGATGGTCACCCATCCACAGACCAACCGCGGCAAGCGTAGCTTAACCTGACCGATCGACCTGTGCGGCTGTCACGGGCCCCTCGATTCGAAAATTATGTTTATGCAACCAAAATAGCATAAGTTTTTATTATTTCTTACTAAATATACTTGGTACAAACGACGACATATCATATACTTACAGCGTTAGCCCCGACTGGCGCACTGAGAAACGGGTCGAGATTTTGTTCAAGTGTGCGTGCGGCGACGCATAGATACTTTGGCGCACACATACAAGCCGCGCGCGGTGCGTTTGTATGAAGATAACTTACTTCCCTCTTTATACTATGACTTCTGTATGCCGCCCCGCGGCGGCCTTGAAGAATGAAGAGAAAAAAAAAACGTGGGAGTCATATGCACAAAGATTAATTTCGTAGTCATGACAGCGTTACATAAAGGAAAAAAGTGTAATAAACACTGATTCACAGACCGTGAAAACCTGGTGACCATTATTTTTTTATTAACATTCAACTTTATTCTCAGTGTCAGCAAATAGATTTCGTTCTGCTTTGTTAAAGAAACTTAAGGATTCCGATGTATAATTATTTGAACAGTCTTATAGTCTTACTCGCATAGATTGTTTATTAGTAAAGTTATATGAATTGTATGGATAACGGTGTGAGTTTCACATTTATATAATATCTTTGTTTATATTATTTGCGCAGATATCATGTGTTACTGTTTGTTTGTCCCAAATAAATAAATAAATAAACTCGAAGGTTGACACGTTCCGAAGCGTCGAAAAAGTTATCTTTTCCACGGTTACGGTTTTTGTGCAAAACACAATGAAAGAAACAGTAAAAACAGATAAAAACTTGAAGAATCCAACGATCTATTTATGTCACAGATTTGAATGCATTTTCTTCAATTTAGGAACTAAATGAGATGACATTCCTTTGATGATGCAGTGTCTGCACTACTTAGGTACGCATGGCTGCACATTGAGCTATACACAACCAGTATAAGCTGCCTTGTGATTGTACGAAAAACCTATACAATGCGAGGTCAGCTAAAACTGGAAATGTGTAGCCGTGTGTACCTATCTACTTAGATATTTACATCAGAGAATCAGTGATTAAATCGGGAAAAGCCAAACATAGCTAAAAACACTCCCGACAAATTCACCTTTCAACCAAAAAAAAACAAAATTAAAATCGGTTCATCCGTTCGGGAGCTTCGATGCCACAGACAAACATACACACACACACACACCCCGCCACACACACAGAGAGAGGGACACGTCAAACTTATAACACCCCGTCGTTTTTGCGTCGGGGGTTAAATAATGATGTGTCACGTTCATTCATACTATGTACATAATTACACGTACCTGTTGCGTAGGTCTTAGATATGTACTGTTTTAACAAACAATAGACCTAGGTATTATTTGTGACAATGGAAAAATATTACCAACACTGTCATTATATTTTTAAGGTTACTTGAATGTCTGAACAGTGGACGATTTTTAATGGTTCTCCATGTTATGAAGCAATGACTTTTGATTTATAACAAAAAGAGTAACTCGCTCACAGTGCGATTTGTACTAATATGCGTTCACACGTTCGTACACGGATGGATCCAAAACAGGTAGTGGTACGGGAGCTGAAATCTTCTCGGAGGACCTCAACATACATATAGCCACACCACCGGGGGTCCACAACACAGTGTTCCAGGCCGAATGCATGGACATTTCCCTGGCCGCCGTAGCCATTATGGCCAGGGAAGTAAAGGAACACTCAATCCGCATACTCTCAGATAGCATGGCTGTTCTGCAAGCGCTGAACAGCAACACAGTTGATTTTGGGCTAATATACGAGTGCCACCTGCGCCTCAACCAGGTGGGTAGCCTCAATAACATAACCATTCAATGGATCAAAGGACACAGCGGTTCGCGAGGTAACGATGCAGCCGATGAACTTGCCAGAAGGGGGTCGAGCATGGCACCAGTGGGACCTGAGCCCATCGTGCCACTTCCCTTCGGATACATACGTACTCTGGTAAGAAAATGCACCAGAGACCAACACGACAAACTTTGCACGGAGCTAGGCAAATGTAGGCAGGCCAAGGAAGCACTTCCCACAATTAATGGCCGCCTCACGAAACAGGTTCTCCGTCTAAATAAACTAAAGCTGCGTACAGTTACTGCGGCTTTAACTGGCCATGGGTCATTTAACAAACACCTCTGTGTCATAGGAGTAACAGACAGTCCGCTGTGCAGGGCCTGCATGGAGGATGACGAGACAGCGGCGCAAGTGCTGCTAAACTGCCCGGTGGTCGCCACGTACAGGGCAAAGTACTTCGGTAACCCAGGTACTCTACGTGAGACGGTCAGTAACATCAAGACGTTGCTGGCCTTCCTTGAGGAGCTGGGGTAGATCGAATGATCGATGTTCCCGCCGTCGTTTTTAGTTGCTAGCTCTACTAGCTTCTCGTTAATCGCCATCGGTAGGACAGTTGCCTAAGTACTGGCTAAATTAAATATTGACCTGTGTTTGTGAGAGGTATATATTTACTTTTTTATCTTATCATTGCAGGGTGTCTCATCAAATAGGAGAATATTCATATAATTTTGATAATAAAACACTATTGATTGAAGTACAATGCATCCAATGATTATGTTATCATCGTTTGTCCACGGAACATAATAGTTAATTCCTTGTTGGGGAAGCAGTCTGTTCTAAGAGTCATTGTAAGGTGTAATTCACACAAACGTAGGTATCGTAATTTTAACCAGGTTTCTGGTGAGAATCATTTCATGGCTTTTGGGGGTTCTAATAGGTTATAGGCTAATAGGTTCCTATACAACACACAACACAGTAACAACAACAGCTTCCTCGTTTCTAACGTTATAAAAGGTATGACCATAGCATAGCATAATAAGCCTGTAATGTTCCCACAGCTGGGACACAGGCCTCCTCTCTGTGAGAGGGAGTGGGTCGTAATCCACCATGCGGGCCTAGTGTGAGTTGGTAGATGTGACATGTCTTCAAGCCTTTGGTTCTAAGACATTCCGGTTTCCTCACGATGTTTCTCTTCACCGTTTTGAGAGCAGTGGTGATGAAATAATTGATTTAAAGTAACGCGCCTATCAGGGTTCGAACCTACGACCTACAGCTCGTAAGCCGAGTTCGTTACCAATATAGGCCACCCTGCTCTCAATACCATGACCTTAGGGTATGACGTATTTAATACCTGCCAATGGCTAAAAGTTTTGACCAAATACTCGTGAGGTTCCTGATAACTAGCGAATTGAAGTCTTTATAAAAATAAAGATAATCACTGGAACTTATCTCTTTATGAAAATTGGTGATATTGGCTTTCCAAAAAGTGTTCGTTATAAACCTAACACCAATGTGAACAGACCTTAATATGTATTATGTTATTATAAATGTAAGATTGTGGTACTGAAACAAGATATTACTTTACTCGCGTCCATTCGATTGTGTCCAGCAAAAATGCAAGTGGAAATATGTACCGAAAACCATCAGGTCGAAAACAAATATATTTGTCCAAAAGATATATCAAACAAACTAGATCAGTCTATTGCCAAAATTGTTGAGAAAACAGGATTCACAAAATGCAACATTGAAAAGAAACCTGTCTGCACAAACGGTGGAAACTATCTCGGATTATTGTATGAAATAGACATAAAAGGAAACACAAAAGAAGGCGATATAGAGCTAAACATATTCGTTAAAAGTGTAATCCCAGGTGATTTGCAAATCATATCCGTAACTGACGTTTATAAAACTGAGCTGTTTACCTACAAAGAACTTTCGAAGATATTTGAAGAGCTGCAAGAAGAAGCAAAAGTACACATTGATGAAAGATTCAAAACGGTGAAAAGTTACGATGAAAGTAATACAGAAATTATAATAATGGAAAACGTATCGAAAAAAGGTTTCACCACAGGCCACAGAATGGATGTGGTCTCAATAAAGTTTGCTGAAATGGCCATTCAAGAGCTTGCCAAATTCCATGCGCTTGCTTTCGTACTAAAAGAGAAACGTCCTGTTTTTTTCGAGGAACAGGTTAAAACTAGGAAACCAGGTTTCAAAACTGGTGAACAATGGCATGAATTTGTTCAGAGCATGACTAAAATTGCGGTTAATAATATTGATGAAGATGTTAAGGCAAGAGTCGAGAAGTTTACTGAAGGCATTGCGGAAAGGTTCAGGAGACATTACAATGACGAGGCGATCAAGCGATGCTTGTGTCATGGTGATTACAGGCCTAACAATATACTGACGAAGATGGTTGTAAGTATTTTCACTATTTCTGTATTAAAATTCCCTAAAATAATCTGTATTCCCTAATCTTTAATGGGTAATTATCACCCTGGGGTGGCTGGAATCTTTGGAAGGCGTACGACTGGCCGAAGCCAACTCGCAGAGGTCCTTTAATGAAATTTAGGCACCAACCGACGATTATCCCTGGACGCACTATGCAAGTGCACCCAAGGACAAGCCCCGGTTGGTGTAGAACTATTGCAGGATATGGTAACAATGATATTGGATTATGGGTTAGTTATGGGATTTGGGAACTGGTTGTCTAGCTCTATGGAAGCAATTTATTAATAATTTTAGTTTTTTGCTTTCCAATTTAATTTAATTTATTTGTACTTTTACGATCCAAAATCATAATGGGCAATTTCTAATGAACCTTTGTGATTGATCCTCAGAATGGAAAAGTATCAGAAATAATACCAGTGGACTATCAAATGATGCATTTTGGATGTCCTATAATAGACATTCTTTATTTCATCTTCAGCTGCACAGACAAAGAATTCCGAAGGGACCATCTGTCGAATCTCAAAGATTTGTACCATAAATCGATGACGAAATTCTTGAAATATTTTGACATGGACGTGAACGTATTTTATCCTAGAAATGAATTCGAAAAGGAATATAAGAATAACTTGGATTATGGTCTGATGTTCGGTCTCGTATTTCTTGCATTCATATTTGCTTCGGAAGACGATATTCCAGATATAACAAAGCATGAAATGACCCGTTTAAGTTTTAAAGTTGATGACAAGTATAAGAATAGAATCCAAGGGATTGTCGAAGATTATATAGAGTGGAGTGTTATTTAAATTATGTTTTAAGTTTCTGCGTTGACTTGTATACTGTATTGGACGATGGGTTAAATAAAAATATGTTCTCTGTTTAATTGTTTTTTTTTTAAATATCTATCAAGAGTTTTAACGGCTTCAACATGCAAATATAGCAAATAGATATGATTTCTAAACTCGTGCGAGGAATCGAAGGATTGAAGTACACATTATTTGGTTGCTAAAGTATCCGTAAATATTAATAAGGCATTCATAAGGAAAAATATAAATATCATATAACGGTTTGTATTAATCTGCTAATTCTAAAAAGTATTGAAAATTATATAAAATGTGTGATTTTTTTTATATTTTATATATATAAAAAAAATTGTACAGACTCTAAACCAGATATACAGACATCCATTAATTTTTTTAATCCTTCTAATCCGATACACCGTTTGTTTTTAGGGCAAATACCAATTAATTATTAAAGCACTGATATTTATTACACCTTATGCATATATTAATAAAGCTCAAATCAGCTTGCTTTGTGTAATGCTTTGACTTGACTCGCTTTACGTGACGCGAAACAAAGCGGACGTGTGTTTTGTATTGATTATAATGAAATAATCAATTACGACAAATAAATAATTATAATTATTTGCGCCGTCAGTATAAAAGTAAAGTGTGTCGCGTGTGACTTGTATGTTTTTACCGACTTTTCATGTACAAGATGATCTAAATATTTTTATAAAACAATAAATAAAGTGTTTCTGGTAGCATGTCTAATCCAGGATCAAGCCCATTTGGCCGTAGCCAATTACTACGGAGAAGTCCCCCACCAACGCCATTACCCCCATTACCGCCATTACCCCTGAGCGACCCAAATCCACCAGCACCCGCGGAGAATGAATTGCCGAGTGAAGTCATCAGTACGCCGGAGATCCAGAAGTGGTTAGGCTCCATTGATGGCATATTAAACGAAGTTTGCAGTATTGTCGGTGAAGGAAAAATGAACTCGGAACAGAAACTTCGTGTCTCCACTCTATGCAGGAGGGTCTCAAGTGGGACCTCTCAGATGGCCGTCTTATACCAATCGCTGAAGCAGAAAACGATTCTGGCCCATACCACAATCCAGCACCTTCAGGTTCACCAGAATGTTGTGGATTCTCTCCAGCAATTCAAAGAGGTCGTTCAAACTAAGATGAGCCCCTCGGAAAACTCTTCGTATGCTAGCATGGTGAAGAAAGGTTCCGATAACTTTGTCCGTCCGGCAAACTTGAGATCAGTCGCCATCTATCCAAGCGATAAGACCCAAACTAGTGACGACACCAAGACACTTGTCCAAAAACTAATCTCCCCCGAACAACTTAAGCTTCATGTCCGTGGGTTGAGAAAAGTGAAAAATGGGGGCGTTCTGATTAGCACCGAAAACAAAGGCGATATTGACAAACTGAAGAAATCGGAAGAACTAGTATCATCGGGCCTTACATTAGAAGAACCTACGAAACGTCGGCCGAGGGTCGCTGTCATTGGTGTCCCCGTAGCCCTTACCGAGAAGGAGGTATTGGACTGTATTTATGAGCAAAACCTCTCAGACAAGTTGCCAAATATAACTCGTGAGTCCTTCCTTGAGAGCATCAAATTGAGCCATAAATCGGGTAAGAAAGACCTTCCTACATGTAACTACATTTTGGAACTACCCGCTAGCGTACGTAAAATCCTAATTAACCAAAGCCGAATTTTTATTAATTGGACTTCATGTCCGGTGAGAGATTTCACGATCGTCACCAGGTGCTTCAATTGCCAGCAGTTCGGACACGCTGCCAAGTTTTGCCGAGAAAGTAGTCCTATTTGCAACCACTGTGGAGAGTCTGGACACTCTTTCAAGGAATGTAGCAGCAAATCTTCTCCGCCTCAATGTGCGACGTGCAAACGCTTCAAGAGGAAATCTGACCATCCAACCGGAGATGTTAGTTGCCCGGCGCGCAAATATGCAGAGATGAACTATATTAACTCAATAGATTATGAAGGCGCCTAAGAGCGCCACCGATTTTTCTATTTAGTTAGCACATTAACAGGTAGTTTATCTTCTATTTTTATTTCCATTTAGTTTGTAACGATCATGACAAATCAGCTAATTTGTGATCTGGATAGTTTTTCTGTATCTGAATCTATAATCTGTAATGTTGAGGACTGTAAACATCTTCTCTCTACTGGTGACAAAACATTAACCTTGCTTACACAGAATATTCGCAGCATAAATCGAAACATGACCGGGTTTGAAGTGTTATTACAGAATCTTGACTTATGTTGTGACATAATTGTCCTAACAGAATGTTGGTTGTCAAAACAGACAGTCAACTTACCATCTCTGGACGGTTATTATTCATACAAAACTGAGAGAAACATAAACCAAAACGATGGATTAGTAGTTTATATAAAAAATAATCTAAGTACAATTAAAGAAGAACCGGTATCCCAAGATAGCAATTGCTTAATAATTAAAATTATTCCCGATATAGTAGTGATGGCTATTTATAGGCCTCCTTCTCAAAATATGGACAGATTTTTAGAATCACTTGACACAAACTTAAAAAACTTATCATCTTTTAAGAACATAATACTTTTGGGTGATATTAACATTAATATTGCTTCCGGGAAATCCGATACCCATGTACATAATTATCTGAATATTTGCTCTTTTCATGGACTATTACCAGCTCACTATCACCCCACGCATCAGAGCGGCTCATGCTTAGACCATATCATTCTAAAATCGAAAAATCCATCCAAAACATTGGTTACGAATTCTTCGCTTACCGATCATCAAGCTGTTTTACTAACATTACAAATAAGTTCACCTAGAATAAACTGCATGCGTAGCTACACTAAAGTGAATATGACAAACCTTGAAAATGACATACGCGGTATTAATTTTGACCCTGTTTATAATTCAAACGATGCAAATGCTTCCTTAAAGTATTTCATAACCTCGCTACAATATGCAATAAGGAAAAACACATATACTAAAACAATGCCCAGAAGGTTTAGTTGTATTAAACCCTGGATCACACCCGGCCTCGTACGTTGTATAAGACATAGAGACAAACTTCACCTAAAATTGAAACGCGAACCTGATAATGACATTCTTTCTGTTACATATAAAAGGTATCGTAACTTCTGTAATAATCTATTGAAAAAACTTAAAAATCAGTATGACAAAAATGAATTACAGAAGGCGGGAAAAAATAGTAAACTGGTTTGGAAATTTATAAAAACAAATACATTTAGATCGAAAAATCCCGAACCTCCACTTAATTTACTATCTACAGAGATATACCCATCCGAAGCAGTGAATAAAGCAAACAATTTTTTTGCTAATGTTGGTAAAACCTTGGCTGAAAAATCTTTACATTCTAGCAATTCTTCCCCTCAAAACCCGACTACGACACCCAGTACAGTAAAATCGTTTGTTTTATTAGATACCGACGTTAACGAAGTAGTAAGATTAATACACGGGTTAAAAGAAGCATGTGCTACTGGGTGGGATGACATACCTAATAATATACTTAAGAAATTTAGTTACCTACTAGCCCCTCCACTAACCCACATTTTTCAGCTATGTTTAGCTCAAGGAATATTCCCCAAATTGCTCAAAAAAGCTGTGGTCACACCTGTATTCAAGTCTGGAGACAAAAACTGTGTGAATAACTACAGACCCATTTCAGTGTTAACAGGCCTCTCAAAAATTTTAGAAAAAATCATTAATAGTAGATTGATAAAGTATCTGGAAGATAACAGACTACTTTCAGATAATCAATTTGGTTTTAGGCCTAATAGATCAACTAGCCAAGCAGTACACAAATTAACTAATTATATTACTACTAATCTAGATTATGGTATGCACACAATTGGGATCTTTCTAGACCTTGCCAAGGCCTTCGACACTATTTCATGTACTTTACTTTTGCACAAGCTTGAAACACTGGGGATAAGAGGAGCACAACTTTTACTATTTGCGGATTATCTCAGCGATCGTCATCAGTGTGTAAAAATAGGTCAGTATACAAGTTCTGAACTTAAAAATAGTTGTTTTGGCATTCCACAAGGCAGTATTTTGGGCCCCACGTTATTTTTAATCTATATAAATGGTCTGTGCAGCCTGACACTCCAAAATGGAGTCATAATGTCGTATGCGGATGACACCGCTCTATTGTTCTCAGCTAAATCAAGAGCTGAAGTCTATGAATATGCTCAAAATGGTTTTAACATTGTCTCTAATTGGCTCCATAATAATATCCTAACATTAAATGCAGATAAAACAAAATACATTTTATTTACAATGAGAAATATTAACATACCGCTTACTAATCTAAACATTTACGCTCACAATTGTAGCACGTACGCTTCCGCTGACACTGCATGTTCTTGCCCCACTTTAGCTAAAGCTGACCATTTGAAATACCTAGGTGTCACAATTGACTCCAATCTAAATTTCCGTAAACATATCGATTTACTCTGTACCAGAGTGCGCAAATTAATATATGTTTTTAAGAACTTACGGAACATAGCCGATTATAAATTAATTAAACAGGTTTATTTAGCTTTGTGTCAATCCATACTTACCTACTGCATAACTTCCTGGGGGGGTGCCGCAAAAACCATTTTACTCCCTCTAGAGCGCGCTCAAAGAGCAATCCTAAAGGTTGCTACCTTTCGCCCTTTTAGATTTCCTACGCACCAACTCTACATTGCATGTAATGTACTAACAGTAAGGCAATTATTTATTCTTAGCATAGTACTGCACCAGCACACTGCACTTCCTTTTGACCAAGTACCTTCCGACAAGAGAAGGAAGGACCTGGTTTGTATAAAGCCTCAAACTAAACATGCGTTTGCTAATCGATTTTATGTGTTCTTAGGACCTTTTCTGTATAATAGACTCAACAAGTTACTAAGCTTCTATAGTGTAAGCTATAAAAAATGTAGTACAATGTTATCAGATTACTTAGCGATACTCAATTACACAGACACAGAAAAACTTCTAGAAATTTTGTCATGATTGAATTTATTCCATTGTAAGTATTTACTTTTGTATGTTTACATAGGCTTAGTATTAGGTATTAATGTACTATTTTGCTTTTTCGCAGAGTTGTTAAATAATTATTTTTATACACCAGTTTTATTTAAAAATTTAATTCCCTAATATAATTGAAATGTAAAGTGATGGCCTGAAACACAGGTTTGAATTAAACCTAGTTCGGGTGGGTCGCTACCTAACACTCGAATTCCGAACTATTATTACTTACATCTGTTATTAAAAAAAAAAAAATATATATATATATATATTTTAGTTGTAGTTTATTTTTAAGCACTATAAATGTATGGAAAATTTGCCACTCCTGATAAATGTACACCTTTTTGTAATCGTTTTTATTAAATAAATTATTATTAAATTATTATTAAATTATTATTATTATTATTAAAATTATTATTATTATTAAAAAAAAATTATTATTATTAAATGCTAATATTTAATGCATGCTTGCTATATTTGTTGGTTCCTTTGAAATAAGATGAACATGTTTAATAATTATAATATTTTGAACCAGTCTTAATTCATAAATATAATGTTTAGCGGTAGAGAAGAGGCTACATATACTTACCTACCTATGCAGACATTGCAATTTAATAAAACTTCTAGGTTTTTTTTTTTGGGTGGGAAATCATCAAATGACCTCTCCCGCCCTGGGCTGAGCGGAAGGGCGTGTCAGACTTTTACTGACTAAAACCCACCCGTGTTCCTTCAGTTGCCTATGCCAGCGGCCACGGTATCTCTTTCGAACAACCCGCGGCACATTCCAAATATATATAATTTATGGGCACCAGTTTTACTTAGGTATGGTGTACGTGCAAAACAAACATTTCATCTTTGGCTGTGCAAACGATTTAATCAGACTTTAGTAAGACTGAAAATGTCTTAATGAGTGAATGGTTTCGTTGATGATTGAGTTTTAGAATTCTTTCATCATGACACCGTCATACGAGTAACATACTTAGGCTAGTAAAAAAAACAAAAACAAACATATTGGTTAAGATAAAAAAGCAACACCATTTATTGCATATTAGTGGAAAAAATGTACCTAAACTTTCATAGTCCATACTATATTTATTTGAAGTTTTAGATTATGATACAACGATTATGATTTTTAATTTATTTAGATTAAAAAGCTTGTCACTAAAATGTATAAAATTAAAATAAATATTCTGCATATCCCTTCGGGAAATACAGTCGTGATCTTATGTTTTCTGTACAGGCTACATAATTATATGCAGATTATTACAAAAAAAAACTACACTACACTAGCAATATAGTAATATAGCAATTTTATTAAACAATTTGAAAGTATATTATAAGGGAAAAGCTTTAAAACAGCCAAACTCACTTTCTGAGGAATTTATAATATTCTATCTAACATCTATTGCTAGATATAAATAAAACAATTAATTTAATTAATTTCAGGGTAATTAATTTAATTAATTAAGTTATCTTATTAAGGAACGCTATCAAACATTAAAAAACACGTTTACCTCGACGAAACTCCCAAAGTTTTTATTTTAATTAAAGGCCATTATAAACACTGGTATAAAAATACCGGTTGTCAAACAAATTGAAAGATGGCTGACGGTTAATAATAGGCTAGGACTTTAAATTATTTATTTACCAATGATTTAAATCACTAGATTTACCCTTACTGTACTTAGTCAGCGGAAGCAGTGGTTGACTGGTGGCCCAGTGGTAACGGCCGCGACTTACGAGTTGTAGGTCGTAAATTCGAACCCAGACGGGCGCATTACTTTGTGTATATTACTCCATCACCACTGCTTTCAAAACGGTGAAGGAAAACATCGTGAGGAAACCGGCATGTCCTAGAACCAAAAATTCGAAGACATGTGACATCTATCATCCTGCACTGGGCCCGCGTGGTGGATTACAGCCCACTCCCTCTCACCGAGAGGAGGCCTGTGTCCCAGAAGTGGGAACATTATAGGCTGATCATTACTTAGTCAGATGAAAAGGTGTCCATACGAAGAAGAGTGAGCTAGTACATTATTCAATAGCGTTTCCATGACATTCAAGTTAAGTCACTGCGTCATTGTGTGTCAAAGGTGTCTAAACGAAACAGAAATATGACTATTTTTGACGCAGTAGGACGAATCTGACGATTTAAATCTTTATGATTCATCGTCTTAAACCAACTGTATACTTAGTCTCCATTTACTAACAAGCGGAATGATTGTATACCTGTGACCATGGCCAGTGTGGAGTTCTCATTAATTAAAAAAAAAGTTTTTATGTCAGTAAATAAAAGAAATCAACAAAGGTTGGAAACAACGTATTACCCAGTAACTGGGTTGTGGAGGTCAGATAGGCAGTCACTTCATGTGAAATACTGATATTCAGCCGCATCCGGTTAGACTGGAAGCTAACCCCAACATAGTTGAGAAAAGGCTGGGCAGATGATGAGGCTTATGTGTAGTTTTGGAATGGCTGGAATCACGATAACAGTTTTAAAATAATATTTCAATATACATAAGTAGGTATTTGAATTTGTAATTTGGCTCCTGAAAACATTGCAAAACGTTAAAACGATACTCGAAAGCTCGTTAAAATGGCGCATATTTTAGTAAAATGAACGAATTTCGCTTAAATATGTGTATATTTCGTTACTAGCTGCGCCCCGCGGTTTCACCCGCATAAGTTTCGATCCCTTGAGAATATCGGGGTGAAAAGTATCCTATATGTTAATCCTGGTCATAAATCATCTGTGTGCCAAATTTCATCCAAATTAGTTTAGTAGTTTTTGCGTGAAAAGAGTAAGAAACATCCATCCATCCATCCAAACTTTCACGTTTATAATATTAGTAGGATTCTAGTTTAGGAAAATTTAAAATCGCGAGTCCGTATCGTTATCACATAAGCCTTCGGGGACAGATAATTCTCTACAACATACAAATTGTACTGAAAATGTTTCAACTTGGCAGCTTATGAGACGAATCTACTCGCCCGAAACAAGCGAATCGTCACTTTTATATAATATTATTTTTTCTATAGCCGACTCGCACGCAAAGGTACATTTTGAATTTTATGCAATGAAGTTAAGAAACATTTACACGTTTTACAATGTTTATATTATTTTAATTGTCTTTGGGTGGATTACAGCTATAAAATACATAAGTAGTAGTGAGGTAATTGACGACAAGCTAAGTATTTACAAGCCTCCACAGTTAAGAATAGAATAGAATATAATTGTATTGTAAAACATGAGTATACATCATAACATGTGCAAGATCTTATAATAATGGTTAGATCTGCATGTTTTGCCATTTATGGCGTACAAAAACAACATATTTGGTTTAAAATAACCACAAAAGATTTGAGTTTAAACAACAAAACAATTTCTATCCATCGTAATACTACATAAAAAAGAAGAAAATATACAGATTAGGTTATATAGATATTGTTGTACACAACAATAGAGTATTGTTTTACACATTTTCAAATTGACTAATGAAATAAAAATAGTTAACGAATAGGTTAACTGTAACACTAAGTATAACATTAAATTACTTAACTAATAAATTAAATACCTGTAACAGCACACACTTCAACAGCAGCTGCACATGCCAGGTTGGCACTTTATTTTGTGCATTTAATGTCATCATCCCTGCTCTCAAAACGGTGAAGGAAAACATCGTGAGGAAACCCGCATGTCCAAGACCCAAAAACGCGAAGACATGGTGTCATCCACCAACTCGCACTGGGCCCGCGTGGTGGATCATGGCCTCATAGAGAGGAGACCAGTGTCCCAGCAGTGGGAACATTATAGGTTGATTATGCGTGATTGTAACAAAATTAATTACGTAGCGTGCCATTCTACGGTAAATTATAAAAGCACGCAATATCCCAAAGACATTCTCAACGTCTAATGAATTGTTTTAGCAACTCCAGTGTCTGACACGAGTGTCGTTTGTGTCTACACCGAGAAGCAATCAGTTTCTCAAGTGTTGACTGTCCGACACTCGTTAAGGCGCTATTCTGTCTGAATGCTATTTCAGAAGCTTCAAGCTAGATATAATATTATTTATTTATTATTCGCAAAATCCACAGCTCTCTGAAATTTTGCTTAAAATATATAAGCTAGTGTTACAGCCAGTTACGGATTTACAATTTATTAACTATACAAATACATGCAGCAGAAACAAACATACAGAGCTATGTGAAATGGTAGCCCCAACTAAGCATTGCTAAGTGTATAGTGTGTGTGAGTGGGTAGGAGTGTGCATGAGGAGTTGCGAATGGGTGTGTGAATATGTTATAGTGGTAGGTATGTGGTGATTGTCTGAAAAGGTACTTCTAGAATAGTCTCAATGACCATAACACTTTTGCTATCATAGAAGTAGGTAATTAAATAAGAATGAGTGGATATTATGAAAGTATAGAGGTATGAGGAACAGGGGGTAAAATTCATTCATCCTTTATAGAAACGGGAGAATTCTCCGACCAGACAGGTGTCATGTCTGGTGGGCAACTGCCCGACTATTGATGTCGGGACGTTGTATACAAGGTGTAACAGAATAAACACAGTTCCTGAAAGTAGTTTGTTCATAATGGACTACTGAATCGATTTCAGTAACTTTAATATAGGTATTTTTTTCAATATCATGTATTTTGCCATACTGACAGCCGATTGAGACAAAAACTATTAAATCATATTTCAAGATACTAACACGATTTTCTTAATAATATTAGTAAGCTTTTGAAAAAATAAGTTTTTGGTCATTGTATTAATCACCAATAGGTGATTAAGTTTTTGTAATATATGTTTATACAAAAGTTTCTGATAATATAATTTCCATTACCAGAAACTTTTCGACTGCACCAGAATAAACGCGTATTAGCCCATTAAAACGGTATCACTGTACTGCGAAAAATGCAATGAAAATTCAAGTTATATGAGTATTATATTGCAAAACAAGAATATAAATAAATATAATATGTTTAGTAATAAATTAAAGCTATTTCTAATAAACAAAAGCTACTATAATATAAATGAATACATGAATGATAAACTGTGAATGGAATAGCAATAAAATTTAAATATTTAATTGAGATTACTTCTACATTTGCCAATTACATACACGTATATAAAATAAATAAATAATAAATAACTAATTCAATTTTAATTCGACTCTAATCTAAACTCTAGTATTGCATAATTATTATAATCTAAATACATTTAATTTAATTAAGAATTATTAATGTTGTAAATGCTATTACTTATTTAATTTAAATTTAATATTTTTACTTTTAATTATTTTATTCTTACTTATGTTGCTGTGCCCTTACAGGGTCCATAACTGTATCTTAGCTTTAAGCCTATTTTTAACAACTTAATTCACATTATGGTATGCAAATAAATAAATGAAACGAAATGAAAACAAAACAAAAATACAATAGTTGACAAGAAAAAAAACTAAAAGTAACATTAACGATAAAAAAAACTGAAATATTTCTGTAAAAAGTTTTTTAACTCAAAAACGGAACCTGTTTAACAACTAATATTAATTAGACTACCTACAAAAAAAATCTTTTAAATGACTTATGAACAAACTTATATTCGGTGTACTCATAAAGTTATGGATCGTATTTTATTTTTACTGTAGAATTGACTTTTTGCAATTGCGCGTTTATCCTGCGGGGTCGGCGATATTATTCATTTGTCTATTTTATTACTAACTAGCTTCTGCCCGCGGCTTCGCCCGCGTGGATGTCCGAAATTATCCCACGGGAGCGTGCTAACAGTATAAAATGTATGTGCTTCCCCAGAATGCCATCTATCTCGCGGGCCCTTTGTGGCTAATTACAATAGAAAACCAATTGTGTCTCATTAGTGGTGATTAAGAGGGTACCTTTATGATATCTTTACCTAAATACCTACCTAATTAAAAAAAAAACTCAATAACAGAAAATTAAATACCTACCTACCTAAATAAACCTATTTCTGATGAAGTGATGACAACTAATCTAAACTCCATAAATAAGCAAAATCCCTAAAAACTAATATCTATACGAATGTTTAATCCACCTAACAGTATTATAAAATAACCTACGGTCACTACGTACACTGTCAAATATACTACCTATACTTTGAAATTAAAATCTATACCTACGACTTATATAAAAATAAACCTAAATAACTCTAAAAACTAAAAGGAATAAAAAGGTCGCTCAGATAATACTGCGGGTGACGTAACCTACGACAAACTTATTATTTGCGGTTGGTGCAGTAATCGGGTCTAGGGAACGAACCGCAAAATTAAGTTTGTTTTTTATTGTATATACTTTTCCGGGATAAAAAGTACCCAGTGTGGTGCCCAGGATATTAAAGAATAATTAAGTATATCAAGTTTCATCGTAATCGAACCAGTAGTTTTTGCGTGATGCCTGAACAAACAGACAGACAGACAGACAGACAGACCGACAGACAGACAGACAAATTTTTTTTTTTCACATTTTTGGGTTCGGTGTCGGTCTAGTAACACCCCCTGCCATTTATTTTTTTGATATTTTCAATGTACAGAATTTTCACTTCTACAGATTTATTATAAGTATAGATTATATTACCTATCTACCTACTAGCATCCCTGCTAAAATATATATATGTATATATATTTATAACCTGTGCGCAAACTGTGACCATGAATTCAGCATAATTATGATTCTAGACGTAGTGTAGATTTTTTTTGTCGGTTATTAAAAAAAATAATTGTTGTTCTCACTTTTCTA
Source organism: Apamea sordens (assembly GCA_945859715.1). Lineage (NCBI taxonomy): Eukaryota > Metazoa > Arthropoda > Insecta > Lepidoptera > Noctuidae > Apamea > Apamea sordens. Next base: position 18,434,328 of record OX244001.1, read on the forward strand.
TGAGACAGCTGATTTCCTTTTTGATAACCGACGAAATAATTCTATGTATATATTATGGTAGGGGGTCTAATCTAATATCGCGACATATTTGCCATAATGTAAACAAGTATAAGTTTATGGAAAAAACTTTAATTCCTACACAATAAAGTTCAGTTTACGCTACAACTTCCAATATTTTTATAACTTTTCCAATAGTACTAGTCACTCTGAAATCAACTTAATAACCATTAAAATAAAGTTGATACTTGTTTAACTTGAAATACCGTTAATTTGTAATATAAAATTTGAATATAGATTAAGTATATGCATACTCAAGTTACAAAATTAAATTGACGGCTTAACTCGGTCTTTCAAAACAAAACAGAATCGTCCAGAAACAAAACATAAATTCAGCCAAAATGAATTCAACACCACCTAAAACATAATTTAAAAATCCCAGCCTGCAACCCTCGAAATACTAATCACAAACAAGTCCATACATGTTTAACAAAGCATAGCAGGCATGTTTCACATGTAGCGCATGCCTCACGCCTGTCCGTCAAAGGATACGATGTACTATAAATAAACATGTACTAATCATTATGTCAGTACCCTGATATCCTTTGTTTCATATTGTGCTATGGAGAAGGATAGTGTTATCCCATAAATCTAATCACCAGTAAGCTGTAACCGCAAGCCCAAACAGACATACATACTGATGAGTCCTTTTTTCCGTCCCTAGCCATCGTCATTAAATACATCATCATCATCATCAGCCTAAAGCAGTCCACTGCTGGACATAGGCCTCTCCTATTGCACGCCATTCAACTCGATTTTCGGCAACTCTCATCCAGCTGCTACCAGCCATCCTGCGAAGATCGTCGCTCCACCTAGCCTAAGGGCTTCCCACCGTACGTTTACCGATTCGCGGTCTCCACTCAAGAACACGTCGACCCCAACGGTCATCGGTTCTACGGCTAACATGACCGGCCCATTGCCACTTCAGCTTGCTTATTCTGTGAGGTATGTCGACAACTTTGGTTCTCTGTCGGATCACCTTGTTGTGGATTCTATCCTCCAGAGAGACTCCAAGTAACAAAACACATCATTAAATACGAATTGTGTTTATTATTTAAATGACCTATAAAATCTTTTGACCGTATTCACACGATTACCAAAAATCGCGTACACACGACATCTCCAGTTTTGACTGACCTCGCATCGTATATGTAGGCATTTCGCACAAATAAGTCAGGTTATACTGGAAATGTATATCTTGATATGTCGTCGTGCGAAACTACGTATAATTTATACCCATAATACCTACGAATCTTTCAAGATGAAGCGTCTAAGTATAAGGAAAATCGTCAATAGCTGGGTCCGCACCGGACGGTCCAAATTTTTTCGAACAATCCGTTCTAGGAAACCCGTGATCCTGTCGCGTACTCCAATATATGATTTAGCTAGATTAAGTTCAGATGAATGTACACGCTCGATATAGGGCCGCATGTACGGCCAGCATCGTCAGATTGCAGTGGTAGCTGTATCCCATATTCTGCTCATAAATATTTACGTTATTTATGAATGGATAGACTATGCACATCATCCATATTGCCGATCCACACACTACCGTCCACATCCACACCAAGCGCGACTGAGGCGCCTTTGAATATTGTCAACAAAAAACTGTCAGCGCTCGGATCGGCCGCTTCACGGAGCGTGTACTCCGATCGTGCGCGGCATTTCCACGCCGACCGCGCATTAATGTAGATCGCGCTCCTGCCGATCCAAGCGCACTGGATCGTCCAAATGTCTAATCACGTATGTCAACGATCGGTTGACAATCGAATCAAAATGCTATGTCATTCTTATTGTATGGCGTCTTGTGAACGTACACACGGCTACACATCAAGCTATACAAAACCAGTTGGTCTTGGCCTCACTTTGTATGATATTTTCTCACAATGAACGGTCAGCCAATACTGGTTTTGCATAGCTTGATGTGTAGCCGTGTGTACGTACGTAACACAAAAACCATAGTGTCTGTGTCTGCATTCACATCAAAGTTGCAAGCGACCTTTGTGAATAACCGAATTTACATTAGGCAATGGAAGGATACTTCCGGGTACAAATGGGTACATTTTGTACCCTTGACATAAAAGGTTATAATGTGACAAAAGAGGATATGGAATTTTAAGTGCTTATACATTATCTAGTGATGAAAAGGGTAAGGGTATTGATACACGTGACTTCAATTAAAGTCCACACTTTCTGGGATCCAAACGGTACTAAAAATAATTGAAGTCACGTGAATAATTGAACGCACGTGTAATTCACCTCTTCTTTATGAGGGGATGTGAACAGACGACTAAAATTAGTCAAAAGAATGGTTAGTAACATCATCTATATTTAGACTAATATTAAAAGGTGAAGAGTTTCTTTGTTTGAACGCGCTAACCTTTGGAAATACCAGTCAGATTTGACTTTTTTTTTTTGGCATTTGATAGTGCAATAAATATATCTGGAACAGACGAATACTGGAATAGAGGTCGCGTATCGGCACGCGTAGTGATGGGATGCCCCGTAGAGGACTTTAAGAAGGTGACCCGGACAGACTGGATGATGAAGGCGGAAGACAGAGTGTTGTGGCGCAGTCTGGGAGAGGCCTATGTCGACTGCGATAGTGAATTGATTGTTGATTGCTCTTCAGAAGAGAAGACAACTATGACCTATCTCGAGAGAACGCTGAACAAGACACAATAGAAGTTTAATTGTTATTACGTTTGGGGGGCTTAGTGTCACGCAAAGTGTTAAATTGTGGTTTTCGACTATACAATCCAAACTCTGTCATACCATTTATTATCAATAGAACTTGATAATTTAATATCACCGCTGCGTTAAATTGTAATTATAGTTGTAGAGGTCAAATATTTGAATAGCTCTCTTAAAGCAATTTGAAACGCCAACGTCAAATTGAAATTCTCTTCAGAATCGGCATTTGCAAGAGACTTAATTGAACTATTGTCAGCACAGTGAAATAATTGGCTATTATATTGACAGGACTAAATCTCTCAGAGATTAATTTTGAGGTCTGAGTGGCCATCAACAGATTGCTAGGCGTTTGGTCAACAATTCACTTGAGCCTTCACTGAACTTTAGTATCGTCTGACCAATGACTTTCTAGTTGTTTAGGGATGCTTTTTGCGTGACGAAACTGCCATATTCTAAAATTAGAAGACATGTGACATCAACTGCACTGGGCCCGCACTCCATCTCACCGAGAGGGGGCCTGTGTTCCAGCAGTGGGAACATTATAGGCAGATTCACATTAATATAGCGTCATTTCCCCAAGGGTTAGGTAGTAAAGATGTAACACACTCACATTCTGCCAGTTAGTTATGTTTAGGTACACTGTTATAGATAAGGTGTGACAAATGATATGGCTAGAAAAGGGGTGACCACAAATTCAAAGACAAGTGACATCTGCCAACACTCCCTGTGTTCGCAGATGTCACATGTCTTTGACTTTTTGGTTCTAGGACATGCATGTTTCCTCACGATGTTTTCCTTTTCCGTTTTGAGAGCAGTGCAAATGAAATAATTTACACAAAGTAAAGCGCTTGTCTGGGTTCTAACCTACGACCTACAACTCATGAGTCGAAGCCGTTACCACTGGGTCATCGCCACTGCTCTCAACATGGGACCTACACAGACCTAGCTGTTGAAGTGTGAGTGTTACATGTTTCTTCCCTAACCCTTGGGGGAATACAGAGGCTATGTTACGTTACATAGCCTTGACATTAATAAAACTCCGGACTTTCCTTGTTCCGAAATTACCCCAGGTATACGAATCATTACCCTTATAAATCAGGCCTGATTCATCATATTGTAGTGCACAATGATCCAGGCCGCGCGGGGACCGTTGTAACAACAATGGCGTCGATTGATTCCATTGTGCTAATCCCCAATCGATTTCAGACGCTTCTAATATTAATCGTGTTTCCAGTCTTTGTGTTGTCGTCGGGAATGTCTGATTTTTTTTGACGTTTGTGCGAAAAAGTGGCTTTTGTAGGATTTTTTTTCCCTTTGTCATTTCTATCTGGCTCGATTGTAGTGAGTAGAACTGATTTAAGACTGTCTTTAGACTGACTATTTCTCTATGAAAAGAAAGATGGCACCACACTCGATACATAACATTTTATTTTGGTAAGACAAGACTGAATATTTCCCCTATCTATAACAGCATTTGCGTTATTATGCATTACATTAGTTGAGTAGTGACTCAAGTTAAGTCCCTTGATGCTTTTTTTTTTTTGGGATGGGAAATCTTCAAATGACCCCTCCCGCTCTGGGTGGAGCGGAAGGGAGTGTCAGACTCTTACTGACTAAAACCCACCCGTGTTCCTTCCTTAGCTGCAGCGGTAACCCTTTCGGACGATCCCGCTACGCTGGCAGGGTCCCTTGATGCTTTATGTGACACTTCACAATGAAAAACTGACACTTTTGGACTGACGTTTGGACTTAGTTTGACTTTGGACACTAATGGGTTCCTGTAAATGACGCCGGAGCCGCCACGGCGCGGGAACGAATGAATATCGTGCATGCGCCGAACCGCGTGTGCTGATGCGATATGCACCAACTTGAGGTTCAGCGTCATGGACAAGAACCCATAAGTTGCTACTTGAACTAAACTCTCTACTTATTTTATTATATTCGGGAAACTTACAGCTAATATAAACAGTGTTCTTAAACAATATGCATTTGAAGGCCATACTGTGGCTGAATTTGTTAAATCCTAAATTGTGTAAAATGCCATAATACGTGACATTATGTCACAGTATTGCGTGCAGAGTATTGCAGTAATACCGGCTACTACTACTGCTTCTTCAAGCAGAGCTCTGACAAGTGCTCTGAAAACATTGGTGTGATAATCGGTTAATTCCTTACTACATTACTGTTAAGCAGGTACCTAACTGTCTACTTGAATCGCGGGTGTGTCGAAACATGTACTTCTTAACGAAACATCTTGATCCCAAACGAATAGGTACCACTTTTCGAAACCTTCTATTTTGACCCAGGTCAAGCCATGTTTGTTTGTCTGTTTGTTCCCGCTAATCGCCAAACCGGCTGGACCGATTTTGATAAAATTTGGTATGGGGATACTTTGAACCCCGGGAAAGGCAAAGGCTTTTTATCGACATACCACATGGGCGAAGCCGCGGGAATAGCTAGTTAATAATAAACCAACCAACAATCAGAGGGTTGAATTAACATAATTAATCTAAAACCTCTAAGGACCGAATAAGAAATACTCATCAGACTATATTGTGCTGTAAATAACTTACAAACCAAATTCTGAGAATAACTCACATTATTCTCGTAATTACTCATAATGCTCTTTCACTTACTGTTATTGTGTTGCGAGGTTGTTGGTCTAATAATTTTAACAGGTACAGACACCAGCACATCAAGCTACCCGAAACAGTTAAATTTTCCCAATCAACCTTGAACCTAATGCTTTAGCGATAAAGTTGAAACTCTATTAAAGAAATTTGTCAGATTGCAACTGTAGCTTGATGTACTGGCGTCTGTACTTAAAGCTGCGTCCAGACAAAGCGAGGCATGTGCTTCGAACAGTAAGACAACCAGGCGACATAAATATCTCAGGCTATGGCATCTAACATATAAAAAAATGCAATAGCAGTACATGCCTCGCAGTGTTTGGACGCACCCTATTACCTGAATACATGCTCGCTCCAGACATTACTGAATATCGTATGTTGGATACTCCTTTCGACCGAAAACGTGAAGCTACTGTTAATGTCAATCCCATCAGGCATGTTGTATGTTGTCAAGTCTCTTTGTGTGTGTGCCTTACTACAAGACCAGGTATATGTTTAGACCCTGGTTTAAAATATCGAGCCATTTTAAAATTTTGAACTATTATCACACAAAGCTAAATATGTTGTTACAAAAACTGACGTTAAACCCGAGTCTAATCGCCAATTTTTCATTGAGAATGGTCTTATATCGTAGGCACGGATTTCATAAGTGTTGATTCATACGACGTTTTGACTTTGAGCAATGTTCTTTACTGAGCACACAAAGAAAAGGAACATGTCACAACAGGCGATCTATTGAAAGGACTCTCTAGCAAGAAAGTGATCGATCGGGACGGTGAAATTGAATTGAACAAAAATAACAATGTTATAAAAATATTTCAGTGGTAAGAAGGATTTTCATAGTATTGTGTTTTGCAATTTTCTTCCAAGATGACAAAGACAACATAGGAATTTTGCTCTAGCAATAACATAATTGTGATCACTTATCCGTTTTGTCACTTGATCTGGGATGATAATCAAAATGTTTTTACCAAATGCAGACTCCACGTCGAGCCCTGACACAGCTAGAAGGCGTCGCAGCAGACCCCGTAGAAGATGGCGGGATGAACGAATGTAGCCTATAAAGATAGTCAGGAATCTTGTAGATTTTGACATTTTCATTCTCTAATTGACGTTTATAAAGCCAAGCGCACATTACACACAACCGATTTGGGCCTCAGCGTGTCGCAGTCCAATACAAAAAAGTGCTTTGCGTCCCGTCTGTAGTGTGTAATTATTCATACAAAATGTACGAAAATAATGCAGGAGAATATTTGCAATGCGTTACGGCCTGCCCAAATCTGCAGCAGCCTTTAAACCAAAAACATATCGGTGCGCAGGCGAGAAAAGGCCGGCTTAAGCAGACAAAATTGAATGCAGAATTTAGCGTTGTAATAAAAAACAAAAGTCATTTAGTCAAATTAGGCTATGTATCAGCACTTTTCGAACGTCAAAATTATCGCCCGCCATTCACAACTTACTAGTGCTTTCGCTGGGAAGAAGTGACGCACCTCCCTAGCAACACAATCGTTCTCTGTTTCACATTGTTTCGAAATCACATACAGAATGAACAAACCTCTCACACACTATTGTCTACATTTCTTTTTCATTTCTCCCTTCGCAGGTCTGCTGAAAGAAATGTCTTAAGAAATAAGCAGTACCTCTGTACTCAATCCTAATATATCGTATCTGTATTCATTTTACTGTGTACAATAATAAAATAAATACCTTCAAATATCAACCAAAGAAAAATACCCCAAGTTTCCGTGAGCTAGCAAGCCATTTGCCCAATTATACTTACAACATACGCAGGGTTGAACTCTGTTTTCATTTAATTCCAACATCTTTAAGGAAAGGTCCTGGGAAGGTAAATCCCTTACCATTTATTTTATAATAATACCCTCAGGTTACTTTTAATTAAATATGATAATATTAGGTAGGTATCTTATTAGCGTTTGTTTTCAAAGACCACCTCAAGATATTTTGGGTGGGCGTCTAAAGCTTTGATTTTCTCAGAGGCGGTGAACGGTCACACAAGAACAGCTGTTCAAATACAGAGCGGTTTTTAACACTTTAATATCAGCCAATTCTCGTAATTTAAAACGTTCAAAATCTAGTCGCAGTCTCATCTCGGCGACAAACAAATGTCAAAAACTTGTCAAAATGTAGGGAAATTAGAAGTATTTTTTGACAGATTGAGACTGAGATCAGACTGTGAACGTTCTTAAAATTACGAGAATTGCCCCTCAGATAGATACCGGTGTGAAAATTACAGCGTTTCATGATGGTCGTTATAATAAGATGGAACCGCTTGCCTAGGAAGCGAAAGTTTTAGGGATTATGGCTGGAGTGGGCTGTAAACTACCCCACGGGTCCAGTGCGGGTTGGTAGATCTGGTCTTTGAATTTTTGGTTCTAGAATATGCCGGTTTCCCCCACTATGTACTCGTATGAGACTAAATAGGGGTAAGCACTAAGAACTAAATGCTGTAAATATTGACTTGATTAGGTGATTGGAATCACGGCCAGTAGCGATCAAAATATGAAAAGCCTCATATTCAGCTGTAGAGGTAACAGCGCTCGTTATTACACTAAACACGCTTTTCTTGAAATGTTGGTAGCTATGAAATTCTATTTTACGTCAAAGACGAATGCTGTGTATGTGTTTAGGAGGTAAGCCTATACCTACTTAAGTATATAAAATATAGGTAATATGTAAATAAATAGGCAAATTGATAGAAAATTAATTACGGACTGCAGATTTTATTATATGACGTAATGATATTAATTTTGGGCCAGGCTGCTATGAGGTCAAAATGTAACCTCTTAATTAAATTAACTATTATTCGGGGTCATTGGTTAAGACTGAAATAATTCTTAGGGCTGATTTTTCAATCGACTGATAATTTTTATTCGTGGAATAATTTTGACGTTTGACAGTTTTTGTATGGAAGTACTGTCAAAAATTCAAACTTATTCCTCGAATAAAGTTATCAGAGGGTCAATTCTCGTAATTTTAAGAACGTTCACAGTCTGATCTCAGTCTCAGTCTGTCAAAAAATACTTCTAATTTCCCTACATTTTGACAAGTTTTTGACATTTGTTTGTCGATGAGATGATGCGACTAGATTGTGAACGTTTTAAATTACGAGAATTGGCCTTCAGATGATTGAAAAACCAGCCCTTGATCAAATAAATAATTTCAAACACAAAAAACGTTCAGAATTATCCACTTCCTAAAGTAGGTAGGGTAGGGAGTTCTGGTAAACTCCAAAGATACTCTCCACCAACTCTGAAACCAACTTTGTTTCGCTAAACAGAACATTAATTTCCAAACCAAGTCACCTCTCATATAAATCATGTGACGTCACAATAATTTGAGGGTACTTAGAACTTTGCAGGACGTTGGAAAGGCGACTCGCTTACTAAAGGTTGACTCCATGCATCGAACGAGAGCACACACACACATAGACACGCTTTACGTAGGTACAGCGATTGTAAAGCCAATATCAAACTCTTCACTTTTTGTTCATTTTTATCTTTCACTCGAAGTGAAATACCTATCTGAACACAAATAATCAAAAGTGTTGATTATTTGTGTTCAGATATTTCACTTCGAGTGAAAATGAATTCATTAGTGAACAGAGCGAACAATGCTAGATTTTGGCACTTGGCATTTGAAGAGATGCTGAGTGCCGTGTGCGAGTTCTTTTTGAAAAAGAAAGGTAAGGAGCGGATGACTGTTCATTCCTGATTATAATTTCGTCGGTGTCGGTTGTTTGAACGTGTTATGAAACAAAAATGAACCTTGACTTGAGTGAACCATTCACTCTGGTGAAACGTCAGACCTATTCTATAAAAATGTGAAGTGAATAGACAGCTTAAGCGCATTCAGAACTACTCTCGCGACTGGCATCCATTTGGGATTTTTTTATATCACCGTACGTGCACGTCTATGCGTGCGTGCGCGTCTATGTGTGTGTGCGGGTCTATGTGTGCGTGCGCATGTTTCCGCTCGCTGCATGGAGCTGACCTTCTGTAATATTCTGTGTCAAAGGGTTGTAAGTAGTTATTCTTGTGGCTTGTTGATTTTAATATAGCTAATGGATTAGTCAAACAACTGTTGTTGCTTTGATAAACTTAGATTGAGTTCTGTTTTCTGTTGTAAACTTTGGTTTGATATAAGTAGGTAAAGTAGCGAGAAATTGGCTGTTTTTTCGGTCACGGGTAAATACGGCTTTCTTATTGTATCGATGTGTCAGTACTTTCTTCCAATTTAAGCTGTATCTGCACCATCAAATCAATTAATCTACTGTCTGATTGAATCTATTTTAGTTTATGTACACACATTTATATAAACAGACAAGAAGAAAAACAGAACAGAAAAATAGGTACAAAGGTAATGCTTATTTCTTAAGAAATCTCTTCCAGCGTACCTACCTGCGATAGGGCAATAGATAGAGAGATGTAGACAGCGTGTGAAAGAGTAAAAGAGACCAAAAAAGCCATAAAATCATAAATAATTCACTTGGTTAAACTAAACAAATATTACGAGAATATACATACAAATAAACATACATACTTCTAAAATAAATGTTAAGAGTGTTAATTATTAAATCTCGAATTAGAATCCAACATTGATTAAATATAGTGGCTAAATAGTAGTTGAAATCTTAATTATAATTTTGTTTAATGATGCAACTATTCGGTATGTTGAACCATACGCCAAATACGTGCATTGTCGTGGAGTTGCGGTCACCAGCCCGTATTTATTTATTTATTTCAGGCGACGTAGGCCCATAGATATATACCTTAACCTAAACATACATATTTTTATTATAAAATAGCTAAGTACTAGCTAAGTAGTTCTTGTGCTGTTCTGTGGACTTGTCCGCGGAAGCGACGGAACACCACATCCTGCGGCCAGAAGTCTTCTTCCATGACGACGGGCAGACTTATCAATTCGGTACACGCACCACAAACGCCTTGAAGTTGACGTTGCGGTGCGACTCCAGTAATTGCACCCTCGGCGAGTACCTCGTTTTCTGGCGCACGTACTCCACGATGTCCTCCGCCTTAGTGGTGTAGTGTAGGCGGGAGGTGTACACCGGTGTGTTCGGCTTTGCGGCACGCAAGCTGACTTCAGGCTCCGTAGGAGCTTTGCCGCAGCGGTTCTTGTTCGTTCGCGATCGGCGCTAACGAACGTATTACCTATTACCTAGGTATGTTGAAACTGTTTCTTACTTATCCATCACATTACAAAAAAAACATAGTTTTTCACGGCAAGAAATACGTGCGTGTACAAAAGGTCATCAGGTTCATTAGAAGACTAGCTTTATACAGCATAATGTCCACCATTAATGCTAAAATATACCTGTTTGGCGCAGCCGTGAGGCACAAACTATTGTTGTAATAACATTATTTGTATTTATACAGGGTTATTGGTAAAACGCTAACAACCCCTCAGTACTATATTACTAACATCATATACAACAACTTTTGTTCTATGACTTTTAATAATTTATCAGACTTTCATACAAAAATAAAAATATTTCAATCCAACACGAACATCATATTTTACGAACTCGACGCGAAGCACAAGTAAACAAACTGCCGTATCTAGTACAAAATACGGCAGAGTGGACCGGGGGTTAGATAGAACAGCGAAATCTTTGGTAAATGTATTATGTTTTGTAAAAAGTCATAGACCAAAAGTTGTTGTTTATGATGTCAGTAAAACAGTCCTAGAAGGTTGTTAAAGTTTTACCAATAACCCTGTATAAAAGAAAAAAAAAAAGAACAAAATACATTTTTTGCGGCACACATGACGCATAAAAAGAACACAAACACGAAAAAAATAACAACTTGGGGGAAAACATGCGTCACATCCACGCAAAACACCAATAGCTCAGCATAATGCTAATACCCTATACGAGACAGAGCCCCAGCGCTGGTTTTCAGCGACAGCCGGCGTTGACGTGATGACGTCAACCGTGGTGACGTAAATGATTTTCATTCTCGCTTAATCTGTATTTTTATCGGATAATATCATCATTCTACTACTGCACAATACCTATAACATTTCAAAATAGTTTCCCCGAAGAATTAAACGAAAGTCTAAAAGGGGATGTTTGGATACTTTACTTAACTGGAAACCACACAAGTTGGGTAGCCTTTAACTGCACTTTATATAAACTTTACACACGACTGCTTATCGTCTGGGAAAACAGTAACTTAGCAGAACTTCAGTTTTAAACTTTATCGTTTAGCACCTAACTTATGTAGGATCTTGGTTTCTCCGTCTTTTCGTGGAGATCGGCTTTCGGGAAAGTTCTTTCGCGCATGTGTAACAGATCGTTTATTTTCCGTTTGTTTGGTAGACGATTACTAGGAAATAGTAACCAAATTAAAAATATCAAGTAAGAAATAAAACGAAAAGAAACTATTTTTATTAATTAACAAATATACATTGCTATTCATGTGAAAAAAAAAATTTTTTGAACTATCTGTCTGAAGTCTGGAATGAAGTTGGTGCAAGCTAAAACTCATGTCTAGATTAAGTTTTAGTTACTGTAGTACCTATAGTACTTAAGGTCCGCACACGGTGAGAACTCTTAGCAACAAAACGACTGAGAACTTAAGATTATAGGCTCCTTAGGAATATAAATTTAAAGAAATAAAAAACTTAAAATAATTTTGCAGCGAAATTGCTACGCTTACTTAAATACTATTTGGCTTCTCGTGAATGTAAGTGTGTGAGTGTATTTGATGTGTTGTGTAAGTCTGTGTGTGTATATAACTGAGTTACATAATCCACAGAACTATTTCTCAATATTTGAAATAACAATTTCTCAATAACTATTGGGTATCAATTAGTTTTACACCTACTGAGGGATAGGTGGGTTCTGTTTGATGAAACTTGAACCGGACCTTTTAGTTTGGTGTCGGGCTTCAATACAATTAAGCCCTCCCTGACGATCGTTATTATAGTTTTACAGTTATTTGTTATTATAGCTTCTGGAATGATTGTTGTGAAAATTACTACAAGAAACATTTAAAAGTAATTTTTTTTAACATGTTGGGACTGGACTTTTTTCTAGCATTATCTAGCATATGAGCCTCATCATCTGCATAGCCTTTTCTCAACTATGTTGGGATCAGCTCCCAGTCTAACAGGATGCAGCTGAGTACCAGTATTTTCCATGGAGCGACTGCCTATCTGACCTACACAACCCAGTTACTGGGTAATACGAAACCCCTTGGTAAAACTGGTTGTCAGAATTTCGGGCTTCTGACGACTCGTAACGGCCGTCAAAGATCCACGAATGACAGCTGGAACCAACGGCTTAACGTGCTCTCCGAGACACGGAGGGGTCTTGGTATGTAAAGATGGTCACCGATCCACGGATCAACCTCGACAAGCGTAACTTAACCTGATCGATCGACCCGTGAGTCATCCTAGTCATCCATCGAATCTAGCATAGCCTATGAGGGAAAAATAGAACAAAATTATGTTGATTTGTCAAAGTTATTGAGAATTGTTTTTATTTTTCATTACAGATGCTTTTTGGAAGAAAATTGAGAAAGACGTTCGTATTATTCCAACATGAATGATGTAACCAATATTTTGTAACAATTTAAGATTTAGTGTCCGTGGTGCTTTTTGCCCGTTCTTCTCCATAGCATATTACGCCTTGGAATGGGCAACTAGTTTCGTTCCTCTGAACCGCACGCTACGAATTTTTTTTTCAGTACGGTTAGTGGAGGTGCTCAAGTGCGGTTCGCGGAAGTGCTGTTCAAAACAGTGCTACCGAAGTGAAGTGGAATACCTCATCTTTAGTACTTACAGACCCCTTGACAATTCAAAAGTGCCTGTAATTGGAGTTTGAGTTTGAGCGTTATAGAATTTGTCGATAAATATTCAACTACTAACAATATTAATACGTATTATAAATGCGCAAGTAACCCTGCCTGTCTATCTGCTAAGTTTTTACGCCCGTTTCGAGGAACTTTGGCACGCAGGAAGACCTGAGTTTGATCACAGGATACTTTCCATCCCCATAATTTCGTACCTATACGCGGGCGAGCATTACCTAGTAAAGGCTTTAAATTCATATGCCTTTTGTTAGTCGATGGGCACTTTCCTGCCTTCACGATCTACTCTACACAGTTCAAAAGGTCGAAAGTTCAAGTTTCATTTAAAACACAAAGACCAACCTCGTGGCGGGTACATTAAGTTACTGCTTGTGATAGTTTGAACAATTTCTGCCAGGTCACGACCTTCAGCCGTCCAATTTTGAGGAATCATTCTCCGTGTGTAAGTTTTGTAGCAAATAATTTGAAATCGGTTGATGTCGTGCGGCCATCGCGTGACGCTCCGAGCAAGTCAGAGGCCGTATTGAGAAGTTGAGAGAAGGTAATTTGTTACGCGACAGAGGAAGGGTACAGAAGGCGTAATCTAAAAAGAGAATGAATGATCAAGAGAGAGCGTGCATTATTTCTAAAACATTACATTCAAAATATGCTTCGCAAAACCAATTATTTTTAAAAGAGTGACCGTGGAGTTTCTTTCCGGCTCTTTTATATAGGAAACAAGCAATAGGGTAGTTTCCTGGGTAAAAAAATTATTATTATATTAAGTCCGTCAGTGATTATCGAAAAATAATGACAAAGATAATCAAACAAAAAACGACAAAGATAAAGCGCGTCAAAATTTGGGAGTGGGGGTCGTGACGTCACGTCATGCATAAAAAGTGTAGCAAGGCAAGGCAGGCAAGTGACGTCACACGGAACTTTAACAGGCGATATCTTCATAATTTTTTATATAATATAATAATTGACAAAAGAAAAAAATACGGTTCCAATATTTTTTGATAATCTAACTGACGGACTAATTAGATTTTTTTAGGAAACTAGCTTCTGAGATTTCATAAGTGCCCATGTAGGTTTGTTTGACTTATGGCAGTCACTGTGCAGAAGAGACAGACCCTTTTGCCTCATGATCTTGGCTTTTCGTATACAGCATTATAAGAGCCTTCACAAGAGTATGCTCTCGTCTACATGTATGTCTGGCGCACAGTTGGGCCGGTATGGTGTGGTGTCAGAAGGCGAAGAACACGGCACAACACAGTAATATAATCCGGCTTCGCTCTCTCAGAGTACTACAAGAATATGTTGGCGCCTAAATTACCAGGGTGTTGGTGAACATTTGTTCAATTGTTTTTTATGAAATGTCACATGGAATGTGTTCAAAAAACAAGATGGCGGCGATAGTTCCGATTTTGGCCACGCGCCACTATAACCTTGCAGTGCTAACCATCAGAGCAATGAAAGCAGTGGTGGCCAAGTCGTAACGGTAGTGACTTACGAGTCGTAGGTCGTAGGTTCGAACCCAGACAGACGCTTTACTTTGTGAAAATTATCTTATCACCACTGCTCTCAAAACGGTAAAGGAAAACATCGTGAAGAAACCGGCATGTCCTAGAACAAAAAAATCGAAGACATGCGACATCTACCAATCCGCACTGGGCCCGCGTGGTGGATTACGGCCCATTCCGAGAGGAGGTTTTGTCCCAGCAGTGGTAACATTATAGGCTGATTATGTATCATGTGCTATACAAGCACATGATACACAATCATCTACGAGCATCTACGATCTCTTAGCTGACTGTCTTTAGTTAGTTCCTAGAGAGAAGTAGAATTATTCTGTCCGTGTAGACTCGAGCTTTTGTATCTACTTTATGATGTACTCGTATATATAAATTTTATATCCGTGTGAAAGGGTTTGATTTTGGCACGCCATGCTTGTAACTGTTCGCTTCAATGTCATCAAGTTGACGGTAATGACTTTAATGAGTTTAGAATTGTGGAAAGTTTTGCTTTTATTTCTTTTTCGTTGATGACTTGGAAAGGTCGTGGAACAGTGAGACACTGTTTTTTCATTGTTTTGTTTTTTTTACTTTGTTTTCTATAGTTACTGGTCGGTAACAAAGTAAAACAGTGGTAAAATATTGATTGTACCTACTTAAGAATTATGGTCAAAGTATGTATGTTGTTATGTTATAGTTTTACAGTTTTATTCTTATATTTTTTATTATTTCATAGTAGTATTAATATATAGTTAGTTTGTAGTTTTAAGGAAGTTACTGGTCGGTAACAAAGTAAAACAGTAGTAAAATATTGATTGTACAGACGCCAGCACATCTAGCTACTACGATCTGTCTGATTTCTTTAATAGAATTTCGACTTTATTGCTAAAGCCTTAGGTTCAATGTTGATTGGGAAAATCTGACAGTTTCGGGTAGGTTGACCTGCTGGCGTCCGTACTTACTTAAGAATTATAGTCAAACTATGTATGTTGTTATGTTATAGTTTTACAGTATTATTCTTGTATTTTTTATTATTTCATAGTATTATTAATATATAGTTAGTTTGTAGTTTTAAGGATAAGGTATTTTACTACAATAAAAACAAAAAATACTTAATTAACAAGCGCTTCTCGCCGTGGAACTAGGAAGTTAAGTAAAGTAAAATTGTAAGAACAAAATATTACGTAGGTATGTTTGTAAATAATAAAAAAGTACCTATTATTGGCGCAGTGTGTGGATTCTGACAGCCGGTGGATTCACCGGTGGTGGATGGTTAAAATCTCACAGTGAAAATTGAAGTGATGTGAGCTTGAAGTGAGCTGTCATTCCACCTGATACCAGAGGGGCAATTCTCGTAATTTTAAGAACGTTCACAGTCTGATCCTGTCAAAAAATACTTCTGATTTCCCTACATTTTGACAAGTTTTTATTTTGACATTTGTTTGTCGCCGAGATGAGACTGTGACTAGATTTTGAACGTTTCAAATTACGAGAATTATTGGCCTTCTGGGATTGACACTACACACAGGCTCACTTCAAGTTCAGTCACCTAAGTTTCCACGGTGATTTTTTTACAGAATAGAACAGTTGTACAGTCACGAGCACCAATATGTCAACACTTGGCCACTTCCAATTGCGATTTTTTCGTGAAATAACGATTGCAACGTTGAAATACGACACATTACATAAACCTATGGGTTAGAAAATGCTATGTTTGTAACAACATAAAATTTCCTTTAAAAAATAAAGGAGTAAATCGCTTTTGAATAAAGTCGAGTGTATACATACTTTTGTTCATTACACACAGGCTCACTTCAAGTTCAATCACTTAAGTTTTCATGGTGATTTTTTTTACAGAATAGACCGGTTGTTGTACGCCTACAAATTGTGAATCCAGTTACTCTTAGCTTGCATCATCCTATAGCTGGCAAAGACCTCTCCCGAAGTCTTCTCATTCAGAGAAGGTACACACGGCTACACATCAAGCTATGCAAAACCAGTATTGGCTGACCGTTCATTGTGAGAAAATATCATACAAAGTGAGCCCAGACAAACTGGTTTTGTATAGCTTGACGTGTAGCCGTGTGTACGAGCATTGATCACCACGTTTGCTCAAGACGGGTTGGCGATTTCAGACTTATATATACTAAAAGCCCAGGTTTTCTTACGATGTTTTTTCTTCACCGATGTCAGTAATGTTCAAGATAAACTCAGAAAGTACATATCAATTGAAGAAGTCTCATTAGTACTTCACTGGATTTGAACCCAAAACCGCGTGCATGAAAAAAAGTTTTTCATCATCTGCCTAGCCTTTTCCCAACTATGTTGGGGTCGGCTTCCAGTCTAACCGGATGCAGCTGAATACCAGTATTTTACATGGAGTGTTGGCGCGCACACGCGCCCCAACCACGCAAAACCGGGACGAGATCACAGCCCCAACATTGGTCCTTCGAGCCGGATCAATGTTGGGGCTGTGATCTCGTGCCGGTTTTAATAACGAACAACACCTACTTGTAGCGGCTGTTGTGGCGAACTGGCTCGCGGCGCCGGCCGGCCGACGACGGCGCGAGCGCGCGTGTGTGAGAGAGACGCCATCTGCTATCTCTCTCCTCCCGTGTCTCGTTCATGCGTGGTTGGGGCGTGTGTGCGCGCCAACATGGAGTGACTGCCTATGTGACCTCCATAACCCAGTTACTGGGTAAAACGATACCCCTTGGTAAGACTGGTTGTCAGATTTTCGGGCTTCTGACTACCCGTAACGACTGTCAAAGATCCACGAATGACAGCCGGGACGGCACGGAGGGGTCTTCGTATGTGAAGATTGTCATTCATCCACGGACCAACTGCGGCAAGCGTGACTTAACCTGATCTACCGACCTGGCTCTTATTACTTAGCCACAAGCCCCTCTTTTTTTATGAAAAAAAGTTTTTATCGATCGAAAAACAAGCGTACTCAAAAACTACAGAAAGTGCCGTTACCTAGTTCTACAAACGCCTACGCTCGTTACGAAGGGTCGCTAAACACTTGACAAAATCGAGTCAATCCAGTTCACTGCCCCGCCGAACAAGAATCCTTTTCAAAAGTTGACTCATTGACAATAAAACTTCAGCTTGCGGAGCGAAAAGGCGTGAAAATGAGACCAACCTTTCGGGAAAAACCGATCGTTATAATTAGATTTACTTATCAAAAAAACTTTGTGAAAGTTGGGCCCAGTTCGGAGATCGATGGCGGAGCCAATCTGATTTAGGAGCCAAGGAACAAGTTACAACGCAATTTAAAGTATTGTTGGTTCTACTTCACTTTTTCAGATAGGAAACGAAGACCTCATATAGTTTAATACGAATTTCAACACCCCTGTGTGTTATTTTTTTTTAATTGTGTATGTTTGAATCATGTGCTGACACCATACCAACCATACAGGATGGCAAAGATGCCATCCTACATATATTTTATTGTTAGCTTTTTATAAATCGTATTAAAGATTTTAAGAAAATATTTAAAAAAAAAATAAGTAGAATAAAAATAGCAATGGCTAAAGAGTGCCCTTAAAAGGTAAGGTTGAGCCTTATCAGACATAGGTACACATACATAATCAGCCTATAATGTTCCCAGTGCTGGGCGACAGGTCTCCTCTCTTCGAGGGAGTGGCATAAAACGGATAAATTACTATTGTGTAACACAGTTTTCAGGAAATCGATGCTCGTAGCGGAGCTTTCTGGTCCAATAGAAAGCGTAAAAAAAATAAAAAAACACACATAATCAAAAAATCAAAATCAAAAGTCATTTATTCAAATTAGGCTGAGAATCAGCTCTTTTCGAACGTCAAAATTACAAAAGACAGTCCCCCAAAAACGCCCGCCCTTCACTGGGATAATATATGACACAGCCAGACCTCCTTCAATAAAGATAGTTTATTTTACAAACTGGGAACTCGGAAAGCAATTAGGATAAGAGCTCATCGGCGTCAGTTAGAAATCGAACTCGATAGTACCGATAAAGTTTATTTACATAAGTTTATTACATAAGACTCCTTGACTTATGGAGCCTTTCACCGTCTCTTGTTTTCTTGCAAAGAATTTTAGTGTGTAGTGAAACTTACAATTTATTGGGCTTTTATCGTGTGTCCTTGGGCTTAGGTTTTCTTTATGTACAGTCAACAAAAGAGATAAGTATGCAGGGTTGTCGGATATAGTTGAAGTTTAGTAAGAAACGGATTGATGTTTTCGGATAAAATTTAATTTAATAGAAAACATACAGTCCATTTATCAAACTAAATTTCTTTCGAAAACATCCATCGGTTTCTTATTAAACTTCAACCATATCCAACGATCTTGCATACTTATCGTATTTGTTCAGCCAATACCTGCCCACTGTTCTTATACCGGCTGATTGTTTTTAGTCTTGACAAAAATTGTGTATAAAAGGCGAACGGAGTAGAAGCATATGGCACAGATTTTTTTTTTTTCAAAAACCTTAAATAAAATTAATCTAACAATAAATACTATTACTATGGGCGGATTTTTTAATCGACTGATAATTTTTATTCGTGAAATAAAATTTACGTCTGGCAGTTTTTGTATGGAAGAACTGTCAAAAATTCAAAATTATTCCCCGGATAAGTTATCTGGCGTTGGAAAAATCAGCTTCTTAATTGAAGTAAACTTTTCATACTAAAACAAAACACGAATAACTCGTAAAATAATATAAAAAATCAAACTTATAGGTACACTACGCGCTGAACTTATCAACGAATTCATAGCGACATTCAATCCTTTCATTAAAGCCAAAAAGAATACTTAGTTTTTTTTTTTGTAAAAAAAAAGAGATTTCTGTCCATGCTTCTACTCCGTTCACCTTTTATACCCGGTTTTAGCCCAGACGGTAAACAAAATCAGCCGGTATACGAGTAGTTCTGGAGGTCGGTATGATCCAGCGGGGACGTACTGTCGGGGTAAAAAGTATCCTTTGCCCTTACCTACGCGAGGGTCTCTCTCTCTGTGCCTAATTTCATCGAAATCCGTTTAGCCGTTAAGTCGTGAAAATTTGTCAGACAGACCGAGAGTTTCTTTCGGATTTACTGGGCCTTTTTGGCGCAGCCGTGAGACACTTTCCTGATAATTTCTTACATCAGACTTTACATTTATTTTTATCTGATTTATGTATGTGGTATATTATATATCTTTTAATCTATGCTAAATAAATGTATTTTACTTTCTTTTCTTTATTTATGATTTTACTAGCCTTTGACGTCGGAAATTATAGGGAATTATCCCACGGGAACATACTACCGCGATAAAAGAATTTTAAGTTTCAACTTAGGTCATAGTCTAATACTTGTGTGCCAATCGTCATCGAAATCCGTTCTGCCTTTAAGGAGTGAAAAGATAGACATGGCAAATTATAATTTAATTTAATGTTCTGTGTCTCGTAATTTAAATTAATTTGCTACTATAGTATAGGATAAGTTTTTTTAACTGAACAGATAGCTGTTTTAATGGGGAGTTTGTTGCGCCATTTCTTCTTCCCAGCGAAAGCGCTAGTAGGTAGTAGTGGAGGGAAAGTGCTGATTTTCAGAATATTAATAAAGTTCTAATAATATTAGTGTGGTATTGTTTATAGAAACAGCTTTTCATTATAGTTCCCGATTAGTTAAAGATTTATCAAAAGGATGAGAATGCTGCTCGCATTCTCATTTGAATCACACATAACCTAACACGAAAGAAATAATATATTTCAATGGAAACTTTCTATCCAGCTACAAATTGGCTTATCTAAAGAACAGCAAGATACTTTTATCTCAGATTATTTAACTGGCATCGTTCTCAACTTGAGCAGCGAGTTGTCTATTGGTAATGGGTTCTCTTCTTTCATTTATATTTATTACCATTCCCTAGCGGCCGACGGGGAGCTAAGTCTTTGTCTCGAGTTAATGCTGGTGGAAGGCGCTATAATGTAAGGTTTTAGGCGCGCTGTGATAACTTAGGGTTGGACAATATTATGGGTCGATTTTCACTGCTTTTTTGTAAATGTGTGTCGAGATTACGTGAAAATAATAAGTGTTATACCAAAGTTTATGTATTTTAGTTCAACTGTGTAATCTATGCATACAAATAATTAAAATTGAAGGGTCTGTTTGCAATGTCAAAATAACAGCTTTTTACTAAATGCATATCTAAACTATTAATATTATAAAGCTAAAGAGTTTGTTTGTTTGGTTGAACGCGCTAATCTCAGGAACTACTAGTTCGAAATGAAAAATTATTTTTGTGATGACTAGTCCATTCATCGAGAAAGGCTTTAGGCTATATAACATCACGCTGCCACCAAAAGGAGCGGAGGATCACTGGAAAATGTTGCAAAAACGGGAAAAATGATACCTTTTTGAGCTTCCGTTGCGTGAGCTGCGTAAACGGTTTAAGTTACGCAAAAATCATGTATGATGGAATTGTTTCTCTTTAGAAGTTCTTAAAAAAATACCATGACTGCATAGTTATGTCTATCTTTTAAGATTACACACTATAACCTATTTTATGATAATCAAATTTGTTCGAAATTAATGCATTATTTGCGAAGATGTTTTATCAACATGATATTAATCCTTATCCAAATAAACACGTTCATGCCATAAACAAGTTTCAGAAGAAGAATCGATCTATACTAATAATATAAAATCGGAAGTAACTCTGCCTGCATGTTACCTTTTCACGCCTAAACCACTGAACAGGTTTCGCTAGCACTAGGAATTTGTAGCACTAGGAAGTGGTGAAGGGCAGGCGTTTTTGGGGGACTGTCTTTTGTAATTTTGACGTTCGAAAAGTGCTGATTCTCAGCCTAATTTGAATAAATGACTATTGATTTGATTTGATATAATTTTAGATAGGCAGTCGCTCCATGTAAAATACTGGTATTCAGCTGCATCCGGTTAGACTGGAAGCCGACCCCAACATAGTTGGGAAAAGGCTAGGCAGATGATCATGATGAATTTGATATAATTTGGAAAGGAGATAGATGGCATCCTGGGGCAGGACATACTCTACTTTTTGTCACGGTAGGACGTCCTGTGGGATAATTTCATGACAGAAGCTAGTTACATAAATAAGGGGTGAGACAGAGGATGAAAGTTTGTACGGTCCATAATATAATTCAAAATACGACAAACTTTCTTCTTTTTTTGTCGTTTAGCCGATTGGGCACACGGCTTGTTACACAAGCCATAAGTTTAATTCGAAGTTTTTGTTACCAATGTTTTATAAATAAGCGTTATTTATAAAGCCATAGTTAGAAGACATGGGTCCCGCTTAATGGCAAACGATATCGCGGCAGACCCAGACGGAGATGGCGGGATGAGCTGGACTTCTTTAATAAAGATTGGTCCTTAATGGCAGCTCTGGACAGAGGGAGGTAGAAAGAGACTAGGGAGACCGTTGCCCAGCAGTGGGACATAAATGGCTAATAATAAAGATAGCTAACTATTCCCAAAACGATAATAATTAAACAACAATTTGCTATGACAACAGCATTAAAAATCTTTCAACCAATTATAATTTATTCTGCTCATTTTGTGAAACCCTTATCTCCATCAGCTATCAAAAACGATTTAAATAATTGATGTCGTTTCTGCAGATAACAGCTTCATATAGATGGCTGATATTACGGCTAGGTTTACAGGGTCAAATTAAATTAAAAGATTTGATGTTTTTTTTTGGGAGTTGTTACTACTAGCATTATGAGTTGAGAAAATCTGTTTTCTTCATTATCAGTCATTTAGATATCAACCTCTTCCGTGAAGTTTACTCAAAAATAAACTATCTACATTAACGCAAGCTACTTTAAATACAAACTGCGGTCGATGACTAGAAAACCAACCATCAAATTTATTTATTTTTACTTACTATCTACCACCAAAGGAGCATCTCCCTGCAGGGTGTAACCTTCCGTGGTCCACTTGAAAGTACTTGAGCCGTCTCCGGACACAAGTGGTAAGATGTAAGTCCAACCTCGTAAAGTGGGGCTACCTTGACGGAACGGCAGTAAGGTGTGTAGGGTGTAGATTAGTTTATCATATTTGAATATCGATACCCATCACATTAACGGAGCTTCGCTAGCTAATTTAATATGACCCTGTTTGTGAAATGGATTGGGATAAATTCGGTAGATTTGTGAGTGCGAATAAGAGTTATTTTTGGGTTAAAACGCACTGATAAAAGTTATTGGCGTGTAATAAAATGTGCGTTAAACAACATGCTTCGTGTGTTCAACTTTATTTTATTTGGAGCTTTGATTTTTTTTATTGTCGAGGAAAGACTTTACTTGGTATCAAATGATTAGGGTATATTGTATTGTGATTGAGTTAATGGCTGTACAAAAATTTTTGTTTTGTTTTAGCTCTTACACCAGAGGGGCAATTCTCGTAATTTTAAGACCGTTCACAGTCTCAATCTGTCAAAAATTACTTCTAATTTCCTTACATTTCGACGAGTTTTTGACATTTGTTTGTCGCTGAGATGAGACTGCGACTAGATTTTGAACGTTTTAAATTACGAGAATTGGCTTTCGGGTTTCTGAATTTATAATTTGAAGTTGAGAACTTGTTGTAGTCTATTTTGGCATTATTTAGGTTCAAACCAATACAGGCGCTTTACTTTGTGTAAATTATTTCATCACCACTGCTCTCTGAAGAAAAACTTTGTGAGGAAACCGGTATGTCCTAGAACCAAAATTCGAAGTCATTTGACATCTACCAACCCGAACTGGGCTCGCGTGGTGGAATACAGCCCACTCCCCCTCACCGACAGGCCTGTGTCCCAGCAGTGGGAACATTTTAGGCTGAATATTTATTTATGTATTAAGGTACAACAACAGCTTCTATGCATAATACATATGTAGCGGTATCTACAACACCACATACGAACAACGCGTCATACTGACGTCACGCAAATCCTGCATCTTGCAAGCAGAGTTTACCGCGCAATTAGCATAGATACAATTTCCCAACATCAATCGTTGGGCAGTTGCCCACCAGACACAACACCCGTCTGGTCGGAGGATCCTCCCTTTTCTATGGAGGATGAGTGAACTTTACATCCTGTTCCTCATACCTCTAAACATATATCTTAAGTACAGACGCCAGTACATCAAGCTTATATACTAAAATTTCTTTAATAGATTTTCAACTTTATCACTAAAGTATTAAGGTTCAAAGTTGATTGGGTGGATTGGGAAAATTTGACAGTTTCGGGTAGCTTGACCTGCTGGCGTCTGTACTATAGATCACAATAGTCTCGGGTCAAAATGCTACGATCTCACTCACTCGGAATCTATCAATATAATCACTAGGGAGCACGAAAGTGCGATAAATGTGCAATCTTAATGCTTTGCTTTACCTAATAAAATACGCACACACAGACTATAGCTCACATCACTGTGAGCCATAAGTAAACTGAGGACAGCGAGCCCGAGATCTATAAACGTTACATAGCTCGTGCTTCAACTTAGACATGAGTTCCCATCTCTATCTTGCATTTGTAATTGGCAGTTGTACGACAGTGACAGGAATAACGCTAAGCCTAAGCGCTTATAAAGGAAAAAAAGGAATCGGTGCGCAAACTGTAACCATGAATTCAGCCATATGCTGAAATTCTAGATCCCCCTAGAATTCTTCGTCGGTACACAAAATAAAAAAATGGTTACATACATTTTGATCGCGTAGGTATTCCTCTTTTCTATGAAACAGATAATTATAAAGAGCTATAATTGCAAAAAAAAAACTAAGCTGAAAGCTAGAATCATAATTGCTGAATTCAAGTTTTTGTTTTATGTAGTTCTCAGCATGAGTAGGTACGTCACAAAACTAAAAAGAAAATATATCAACGAAAATGAAGTATCCAAGTCGAATCTCTATTAAAGCATTAAAGCATAAAATATCCGTCTCCGAAGGACAAGAGACGTGGGACAGACGTTTCTCTCAAAGAAAATAAAAAGGAATTAAGTTAAATCTCGTCCTGAGTGACGGACACGAAGGACGACCCAGAAATATATAATTTTTTACGTTCCCTTACAAATTACATTATCTTTTGTTCTGTGGACCCAGCGCTAACTCGAAGTACTAAAAGTAACGTATATTCGAACGATTTTCAAATTGAAAAAATACTCTTCTCACACACACTACTCCCTCCCTTTCTTCTGAGAGTAGTCAGATAGGAAACGCCGACCTCATCTATGTAGTTTTTAAACTATGATTGATGTGTAAAAGTGTTTGTGCAAACCTACAACAGAAATAAAACCATTTATCGTTTATAATATTTAAACGGGCATATTGAATGTAGCGAGACCGTGTAGCTCGCACTGTCAAAAAGTAATCAGATCTCATCTAGAGCCAACCTTCTAACTCTACACGCCCTAACTCTACAAGGCCTAACTTCGCAAACTCTACACCTTAGTCAAAATATATGGCTTGGCCGTTTCGTTACTACAAGAACCATTGTATAACAGTATGAGAGTTTTTCACCTTACGCTCATGTGAATGTAGCGAAATAATAATAATAAATAATTTTATTTCGGACAACTATGAGATTCATAAATTGTTAGTAAACAGTTTTGCACTTAAAATACTATTGTTAGTAACTGCCAAAATGAAATGGCCAAGCCACATATTTTGACTAAGGTGTAGAGTTTGCGAAGTTAGGCCTTGTAGAGTAAGTGCGTGTAGAGTTAGAAGCTTGGCTCTACATGAGATCTGATTACTTTTAGACAGTGCGAGCTACATGGTCTCGTCTTGGCAACATTTAACATGAAATGTTTTTGTGGGATACTAGTATTTTACATGGAGCGACTGCCTATCTGACCTCCACAACGCAGTTACTGGGTAATACGATACCCCTTGATAAGACTGATTGTCAAATTTTCGGGCTTCTGACGACCCGTAACGACTGCGAAAGATCCACGAATGACAGCCGGGACCAACGGCTTAACGTACTTTCCGAGACACGGGGGTGTCTTGGTATGTAAAGATGGTCACCCATCCACAGACCAACCGCGACAAGCGTAGCTTAACCTGATCAATCGACCCCGTGCAAGCTGAGCTCATGGACCAACTGTCATATTCTAGATATAAAGCTGAAACAAAAACAAAGGAAATCGTTACAAAAAAAAACGACTCTCAAAAAAGATCGTATAGTTAGGGAGTCAGGGTCTACTTAAACACGGTCTAACATTTTCTAAATTCGATGTAATTACGTTACCACTAAGCTCTTCAGAATCCGATCACAAATCAGTCGAAGCTCCTCATAAATCACGTGCAACCTGTTCTTGAGTTAATGACTCATTAACCTGAAAGGCTCTCGGTGAAGGCTCTAGATAATTATACTTGAATTAAGTGAATGATCATAAACGTTTAATGAACTGTGTGGCTCTTTGGGGTGGGAAGAGGAACGTTCTAATTTTTTGTGGAGAGATTTTATGGTTGAACGATTTTTTGCTAAGCATAACATTATGCATTTTCTTATGGAATGGGCTGAGGTATTACGGTATAGTAGATCATATACATTGAGTAGTTATTAGTCTCATGTAACACGGGGCGAGCATATTGCTTTAGAGGCATGAGGAACAGGGTGTAAAGTTCACTCATCCTCCATTGAAAAGGGAGGATCCTCCGACCAGACGGGTGTTGTGTCTGGCGGGCAATTGCCGAATGATTGATGTTGGGAAATTGTATCTATACTAATTGCGCGGTAAACTCTGCTTGCGAGATGCAGATGATTTGCGTGACGTCAGTATGACGCATTGTTCGCATGTGGCGTTGTAGATACCACTACATTGCCATTAAGTATAGATTACTTAATGCATACTTACAGCCACTGCCAAAAAACACAATGTTAATGTTCCCACTGCTGGGACACAGGCCTGCTCTGCGAGAGGAAGTGGCCTTTAATCTACCACGCTGGCCAATTGCGGGTTGGTGGATTTCACATGTCTTCGAATTGTTGGTTCGTTTGTTTACACAAAGTGAAGCACCTGGGTTCGAACCTACGACTTACAACTCTTAAGTCGCGGCCGTAACCACTGATAAGGGAGTACTAATGCATAATTCAAGCTTCTGATTAAGAAATTCGTGATCAAAAAATTAAAATTATGTTCATAATGTCTGCAACTTTCCCATAATCTTCACCTCGCTACTCCACCCACTACTTGCAGACATTATCAGTGCGCGTGAACTCAGCGAAGCCTATATGTTGCAAAATCGTGTTTCAAACTAATTTCCTTGAGCTGCAACTTTGTCTGGATAGCACTAACCTTATTGACGTCTAGAAACAGCTTATGAAGATTTGCTGGGGAAGCGGGGCGTTCGGTAATTTAGTTTAACTTAGAGTCTATATTAGTAATTAAATACAGGGTTTAAGAAGACACATCACATAGCCGTCAAGTATCTACGCATTCTGTACATCAAACTAAGTAACACTACACCAAAATAATTGCTGGGAACTAGACCTTTGTGCCACCATGACTCAAAATCATCGTCATCATTTCAGCCAAAATACGTCAACTGCTGGACATAGCCCTCTCCCAAGCACCGCCACTTCGACAAGTTCTGTGCTTCCCACATCCAACGGATACCTGCGGCCTTCAACAGGTCAACGGTCCACCTTGTGGGAGGCCTTCCACCGCTACGTCTTCCGGTACGCGGTCGCCACTTCAAAACCTTTCGGCCTAGCGGCCCACCACGACTATCTCATCTTTCTTATTACTGCCCTTCATCCACCCTCTACTGTTGACCTCCTCTTTTGTGAACCATGCCCAAATACGATTGTAGAACCACAATTAAACTTAACCCTACTCATCTACTCATAGAACCATCGAAAACCATTTCCATACCGACCAGGTCAATGTTCGTTCCATACCAGTCAATGCAGTGTTCACACTTGCGTTATACTTCCAAAGTCCGACGTACGTAACCCCCTCCTACCCCGTCATAGGTTAGATATAAAATGGCCGCGCCGCAGTTGGCCGCACTTTTTATTGCGGCCAGGCCGT
Organism: Apamea sordens; assembly: GCA_945859715.1. NCBI lineage: Eukaryota > Metazoa > Arthropoda > Insecta > Lepidoptera > Noctuidae > Apamea > Apamea sordens. Next base: position 18,462,085 of record OX244001.1, read on the forward strand.
AAACCGCACTCCAGTGTCTTGTTTGTATCTCGTGCGGTTTACTTTACGTTTCATTTTTTATTTTAAATGTGGTTTTTGTCAGTAGCAATAAGACTTGTGTCATGTATTATGTAAAGTCTATTCAAACGAATGTTTCAAATTGATGTTATTTCAAGTTAAACAAATATCAACTTAATTTTAATGAAAATTAAGTTTATTTCAGAGTGATTAGCCTATTGAAAAAGTTGTAAGCTGAACTTTATTGAGTAGGATTTAAAGTTATCTTTCAATAAATTCATATATGTTTACATTTTTTGCAAATAAATCGCGAATGCAGTTACGTTAGTGTGTCTTTGTTTAGCTTTCCGTTTCCTTTTAGGCAATTATATGCATACCAATAAACACCTTTGATCCACAAAAAATATCCAATCACGTTGGTTTATTTATTTATCTATAGACAATGTTAATTTTAGTCCAGGCGGGCAAAGTTGTGTGAACATGTTATAGGAAGATAATATATACACGTACGGTGGCTATGAACACGCACATTTATTTTATTCCTCTAGTGGGATTTTTTTTATGTCCGTAGGTGTATCCGTGGCATCACAGCGGGCCCTATCAAAATACTTACTAACGGTGCCGTTTTTTTTCAAATATCGCAGCATCATGCTGAGATTTAAGCCTTTTGGGCCTCACACAGGGCTTCCAATTTTGTTGTTTTCATGATCTTGGTAGATTTAATGTTCTTTCTTTATTGTTTGTATTTCCTGTGCGTGTCACGAATAAAATATTTTTCTTTTATTCTTTCTTTCACATGAAATCATGCAAAGACTGTTCATTTCAATAAGTGTAATCAACGTCCACCAATATCAGTTCCATGAAATCTATGTTCTATATATATATTTTAAAGAGAAAAGATTAGATTTTTTGTATGTTTGTGTGTTACGCTTTCACGTTAAAAATGGCTGAAGCTGAAGAGTTTAAATGTTCTTTTGTTTAAACACTTAAAAAAAATACTTTTTTCATTTAATAGCCCAGTCCTCGATGAAGGTTATAGGCTATTCAACATGTATGTACAGGTACGCTACGATCCTTAGGAGATGAGTAAAACGACAAAATGTCAGACAGAACGCTAAGCAAAGACGAAGTAAAAGCAACGCGACGCGTTGGGTCGGCCAAAACTTCACGCGGACAAAGTCATGAACAGAAGCTAGTTGAACAAATAAGTGTAGTCATTGACCCCCGGTCAAATCAAGAGGAAATCACTTGAATACATCACTTGGCTGTCCCAAATGACAGACACAGCCATTCTTCAGTCACTTCATGAATAAGAGATGGCGATTTCATGAGCCATTGCCTAAGAAAAAGTCAGGTACTTTTCTCAGGCAATAGCTGGTAGGTAGATAAAGGCTAGACGAAGAACTTCGATCATAAGAACGAAATAGCTTATTTATTGAACGAATAAATCAGGAAGATTAGGGTTTTTCTGTGAAATTTTTTATATTGTATTTTTTTCCTGTAAGGACAAGTTTTACAGCTTATGGATTAAGTATTGTTTGAATATTTTTTTACATTATTTTTCTAACTACTTAAGTTTTTAAGCGAGCTGTATTTTTTGCCGCACGGATCGAGTGTCAGGTTAAGCTACGCTTGCCACAGTCGGTCCGTGGATGGGTGAGCATCTTTACATACCGAAATCTCTAGACTGGAAGCCTAGCCGACCCCAACATAGTTGGGAAAAGGCTAGGTTATATTGATTGAATAATGGGTGTCTTGTTAGTCTAGTGGTCCCGAATTTAATTCCCAGGGTGATGTTATGTATAATAATATTTTTGTCTAGCCCGTAACGGCGCTAAAAGACAAGATTAAAGTGGTTTCAATTCATATTTATATATTTTACTTTCGGTCTCACGGCACAGCTAGCTTAGAATATATGCCCTATATCTATTTATTAAGTCAAACCACAGTCTTATCAGACCTGACGAGAACCTCAGTATATCAGATCAAAGTTAAAATGTAATAAGTACCCCAACCCCAATCTTCAGACCACAATCTCAACCACTGTGTTCAAAAGTTTAAAATTAATTAACTGTAGAAATGAGTTTAATATGTTTTACGTATGTAAGATGATTTGAGGTTAAGATTCCCACAGACAGGCGCGAGGTGACTCTGGTGGAACAATTTCTGAAACTGAAACTTCATGGAAATTGTTCTACCGTCGCGTCGCGCCTGTCTATGGTAGCCTTTATATAAGATAATCAATTGCCATTACAAACATCGAATTTCTGACGATAATTCCTCTAATGACATTTAATGTTCATGACTATAAGATAGATGAAAGTTATCAGACTTACTTATTTATTTGTAACAATGTTAGAAACTTAACTTTTGATCTTATCTATACCTAAGTTGATAGTCATTGTTGTTGTAGTTTGTATTTAGTTAAAGTGGAAATATTATCCTACTTTTCTTATGTGGGTGTAGAAGATTCAAGTTGTATAACTTGAATCTTCAAGGAATACTGATGTGAATAACATTAAATCATTATTTTTTTTAAAAATCCGCAGGCTAAAACACAAAATTCCACAAAATTTTATCGGACAATCTTAGCACTATGCTTTTTAAGTAAGAGGTTGTGTCAAAAAAAAATTCCGTATTTTTTAATTTTAATGTATTTACTCTGAAAAATCATTGAGTTTCAAAAATTCGCAATGAATGTGCGCAACATGGAAGGAGTGATGGGGCTATGGAGAAATGCTGCACTTGCACGCTGCGTGAGCGTACCGTGATCCATCGCCACTCGTTCGATGTCCACCGCGCACAGGATGGATCGAAAACAGCACATGAAGTGATTTTTTGTTCCATTGGTGTAATTGCCGTATGGTGACGTCAGTGTGATGTGTAGTTCGCATGTAGCGATGTATGTAGATGCCGCCACTCGATAATTGTCTCAGTAATACGCGAATACCACTCCTTACTCAAGCAGAATTCATAATAAAATATCTCAATGTGTGTGTGTCAATTTATTTTAAAACATACTATCCTGAAACTTAAATATTTTCTCACAATTCTTGGCAGGGAACTGGGTTTCATTCCCGAATACTTCCGAAGTAGATAGTTCACAGTACGATCACGTAGACTTTGGATTTTAAATATAAATTGTCCCAAATTCGGCTGAAAAATAACGAGGAAACTTTCAGTTGTTCAGAGGATTGTTCAAATGGTGTGACCGAGCTATTAATATTTGAAGAGGAGCAGCGGGATCTTTATTGTTCAAACTCTTGTAGTTTGGGTTGCCTTCAAAAAGTCGGTAATCGAGAAATGTTTTGCTTTTTATTTTCTTTAATGGGCACTGAAAATTCTTTACATACAATTTACCCACGATAGGCGACAGGAGAAATTCCTAGTGAGGGCGACGTTTTTAATTAAAAAAAAATAATAAAAATATTTTTTAATAAAACGGCATGACGTTTTGGATTCGGACGGAGAACGCACAGCACAAGGAAAGGTGGAATAATATGGGCTCCCCCTTATTATTCCGCCTTTGCCCAGCAGTGAAAAAATATAGGGTAAAAGAAAAAAAAAGTAAGGGTAGTGTAACACATTCGTGAGTGACAGTTTTGAGAGCAGTGGTGATGAAATGATTTACAAAAAGTGCCTTTGGGTTCGGACAATGTTCGGACCCATGACCTCAACTCGTAAGCTGTGGCCGCTACCTCTGGGCTACCACTGGCCAACTAATACACTCACATAAGGATAATAGGCTCGCCCCCATCACATGGGACTTAGACATAACATTCGACGGCATGGTTGGCGCAGTGGTTAAGCGATTGACTGCTGCGCTGCGTGTCGCGGTTTCGATTCCCGCACGGAACAAATATTTGTATGGCCTACAAGTAGTTGTTCCGGGTCTGGCTGTTTGTGTATGTAAGTTTAAGTGTTTGTAAACGCACCCATGATACAGGAGAAATTCCTAGTGGGACAAAGTTTGAAAAAATGAAAAAAAAATTCGTGTGATGTAGACGTTACTAGTTAAAAAATCACGTTCTAAAAAGTATGAAACAGGAAAATATTCTCGTCTCGAAATTGTTATGTACAAACTATTTAATACTTAACTACTTGTAAGTTGTTTATTTAATACATTACTACATATACTTCGTATACACACACATTTCATATATATTTATAATTTTATTTGATGTTGTTTGTTTGCGTAATTTATTTATTGTATTAATACATATTCATATTGATGTTCAGCGGATAGACGTGATCATAATGTGACTATATTAATGTGACGTCACATAGCCTACAACCAGCGGACGATCAAGACGACTTCCAACGATAACTCATTTGTCAAATTACATAAATGATGAGTTTAAAAGTTATGAGGGAACAGATGAACATACATACATACCGGTCAAAATCATAACCCTCATTTTCGCTTCGCCGTAGTCGGTTAATAAAATAGCCAAAACTTCTGAACTTTTCAACTTCCTGATGCATTTTACATTTCCTACATTATCTCTAGCACCAGTAGTTACATCACATTACCTACTTGGAATAGCGGTAACATGTTTTAGATTTGCAACATTTTCGAGTTGAAAGCCTTTTAGAGTCGCTCAGATTACCCTATGCAGATATGCGTGACCCGGATAGTCGGGCGGCCGTATAGCCGGGTGGCCGTATAGCCGGGTATTCAGCGAAAGCGACTGCGGAATCACTTTACGACTTATTCAGACGAATGTCATTTTATATTTAATGCTTTTATTCCCAGACGAGGTAAGCAATACTATAGATATTTTATTCGCTGAATATAAAGAGTTAAGAAATCAAAGGCTTCAGCGGCCTGATTATTTATTTACTAGCTTAAGCCCGCGACATTTCTTGTTCCTCCGACCCAACCTGTCGCATCGCATCGCCAGCTATTTTTATTTCGCCAGATTGTTATTATTGTTTGTAATAAAAATTGTTAAATTTTCTTTCCGTGACCCAAGGGCTGGCTTTTACCTTGGCCAGAGGCTAAGTATTGCCATACAACGTGGCAATGCCGCCAGTCTCTTGGGTACATTACCAGTCGACAGCGATGTGGATGAATTTTTCGACACTATATTTTAGTTTGTGAATTTTTTTAGTTAAGTTAGGATATAATTTTGTTATTTTTATTAATTAATTAGGTATTAATTGTACTTCTTTCATTGATATATAAATTGCAAAATCTGTTTTGCATGTAAATAATTTTACACTAAATAATAGTGCCGTGTTTTCCTTTAATTTAGAAACATGTGAAATCTATAATTACGACATAGATTGTGAGTTAATGCTGTGTATGTATTTAAGTAGTTGGTAAGCCTTTGTGTATGCGCCCCGCGGTTTCACCCGCATAAGTTTCGATCCCGTGGGAAAATCGGGATGAAAAGTATTCTATGTGTTAAATCTGGATATAAACTATCTGTGTGCCAAATTTCATCCAAATCCGTTCAGTCGTTTTTGCGTGAAAGAGTAACAAACGTCCATCCATCCATACAAACTTTCGCGTTTTTAATATTAGTAGGATAAAGAATCCAGACTTAACGAATACCAAATCACCAGTTCTTAAATGAACTTACTAATGTAGCAAAAGATACCCGACAAAAACAAAACATTTTTTTTTTTACCAAACATAAAATCTTAAGAAGCAACACGATAAGATATAGCTGTTAAGAATCAGTGTTGCCCTCTTTGTCTGGGACTCTGGCAATACTGGCATACTTCCAAACTTTATTGATTGCTTACATAACATGCCATCTTATATAACGTTTTATTTGGACTATCGTGTCTGTGGGCGGACTCAATGGGCTTGTGGAACACGGTTACGTACTGTAACTATGTACTTCAATCCTGAAAAAAATATAGCGTTTTAGGGCGAATTTCACCAAACCTTTATACCTAAAATAAGTAAGGCCGTCCATTCTATGTTTTGTTTTAAAATTTTTCTTTGTTTTTGTTATGTATTTTCTGGTGTTTAATGAAGTATATATGTATAAATAAATAAGTCTTATCCTTATTTATGATGTACATAATAAAGAGTATTCTATTCTATACATACACAATCGACCGATAAATTTTTATTCGTGGAATAAAAGTTAACTGGCGATGGAAAAATCAGCCCGTAGACGTAAATTTTATTCCTCGGATAAAAGATATCCGACTTTAGTAAAATCAGCTCTTAGTAGGATAGATTCCGGAGATCGTTGATTTCTGTCAATCTCGTATTAGGAAATGTAGTACGACCAATAATTCAAACTCAAAAGTATTTACTGCAATTAAAACATTTACAGGCACTTTTGAATTGTCAAAGAGTCGGTCAGTTAGTCAAAAAGTAGAAACTAATTTCCCATTCTAAAACGTAGATCTTTATGGAGAAGAACAGACTAGGAACTCAAGGACGCTTTTTTAAATCAAGACATTACTAAATCCTGGGTACAATTAATTGTGATAAAAAACAATATTAAACAATTCAAAATATCAGAGGGACAATTCCCGTATTTTCAGGAACGTTAACATTCTAAGCTCAGTTTCAATCTGTCAAAATACCTGTAATTTACTTACCTAAAATTTTGACAAGTTTTTGACATTGATTGTCGCTGAGATGAGATTGCGACCAAATTTCAAACGCTTTTAATTAGGTATTGGAATTGGCTTTAAGAACAAAGCTCAATCAATGTTCTTGTCTAAATCTGCTGCCAAATCACGAGTTAGTGGTTGTGACGGAGTGAACGTATTACGAACAGCCTATTAATCAATTGATTTGGAATTTAATGACAGAATTCCGTACATTATCTAAAACCGGGGCTTTATAACGAGTCTTTTTAACAACAAATCTACAATTTGCGGTCACAAAAGACCCTGGTTATCTGTGGTCCGAGATTGTTGATACCTTGTCGTCTGGCTTTAGACTGTTTTAAATTATAAATCTATTTTGTTTCTATCTTTTAACATTGGCGTTTCAGTGTAAATTAATTGTTAACTAAATTGACGACCAAATTAAATTGTCAGTACATTCAAATTTTAACTGGCATTCTTTGACTGTTGTATGATATCGATTTGTTTGACAGTTTATTTCCCTTATTATACTTAGAGTGCGCGCAAGGAAAATCTGCGCGCGACGATACCTTCAAGATTATATCCCTGCCAGCAATTTTAATCACTTTCGGTATAATGATGGCGATTATTAATTTTGGAAAATACGGAGCACAGCACACTCTCTTGACACCTGACAAACGTCAAGATGGCGTCAACATCAAGGTCATTATTTCCGATTTCGGCCGCGCGCGGACTTATCTTGCGCGCACTGTACTACTCCTACACATTTATTTTATTTATAAACGATGCTTAAAGTCAAGTGACGTTTAAACGTCAAAAATATATGGTTAAACAGTCGCTTAGCATTACTTTACTTGAAGCACCGTTTATAAATAAACCCCTACATAAACAGCGGTGGATATGTCGCATGATAATATTGAGGTTGTTTTTTAAACGTACTCTATAGAAGTCTAGACTATTATAAAATAGGGGTGAATGACCAGTAATAAAAGTCAGTGACCTAGTTGACTATATAGGCTAATCATATTAAACTCACAATTTTGTGGGAGACCAAATAGCAGGGTCAGTTATTAGAAACACTAGCGGTTCTAAGCAAGTTTTGTCGTTTTGGCTACTTTATAATTTAGGTTAAGGTGGATGCTCCAAGGTAGCCCGCGATATTCAAATTTTCTTACGTTTTTTGCCATTTGCTGATCAGTACTAAGTTGTACGTTGATTAAAATATGATTCGCGGCCGTAACAAATATGTAATTACAGAATTATAATCACACATTTTTCCAACATGAAGCAATGGATTAGCAAGATCCTTCAAAATGATTCAGATTGAGATTGACAGTTTGTTACGCAATCAGGGTGCTCGTCTTCATTATTTGCGCCTTTTCAATCTTTGTTTTACCTTACTAAACAAACTTTTTATTCCCTAACAAAGAAAACAGGAAAAAAACAGTCCGTCACAGAATTTTCCTCAAGCGAATCGGATGCGAGTAAAACTGCTATTTTTACGAACACGGACAAAATAGCTACCGTACTTTACTGGATACTAAAAAGTTTGTCGGAAGCGAAGTTTGCGGAAAAACAGAGCTATCTAGGTTTCACTTACGTCACAGGTGAGGGCAACGGCCTGGTCGGCCATCGATACGAGGTCGACGGCCTTACTAGCGTCAGTAGGTGAATGGGACCGTCGCAGTGCAAGTCTTGTTTTACGCTACGGTGTACATACTAGTTATGTTTGTAAGTTATATTGGATTATGTATGTATGTTAAGCCGTGTACAAGTAAAGTAATGGTTCTCTTCGAATCCATCGTGTTTATTTTTGGATATTTCGTGTTTGTAATTTCGACTTTTTTTTTGTGTAGGTACAATATTTACACAGGTCCCAGTTATTGGGTTGTGGAGGTCAGATAGTCGCTCCATATAAAATAATAGTATTCAGCTGCATCTGCTTAGACTGGAAGCCAACCCCAGCATAGTTGGGAAAAAGCTAGGCAGATGATGATTTGCTGCACAGGTTAAGGTAGGGGAGTCCAGAGGGTTTTTGAGCAGGCATATGCAGGGTGAAAAGTTGATAGCTGAGTATGAGTTTCAGCGTGATGAGAGAACATTAAAAAGATACCTATTTGAAAAATTTCAGGTACGACCCCGTGGTCAGGGATACCCACGTCTTTCAGATTTCCAAAATGGACAAAAGTAACGAAATGTTCAGATCTTTGGTTTTCGTATGATTGGACCTGACGCATAATAACTTAAATAGTGAAATCTAATGGATAAATGGTGCTTTCTCTAAATCTGACGACTTTGAAAACTCTAATTTGGAGAATTGTAAATGCATATTCAGGGCGAATATAAGTTATTCTGTGCAATAGTGTAAAATGTCGTGATCGAGAATATATAAATATCTGACGGGTTGATGGAGTCTTTTGACAAATATTACGAAATTTCATTGGTTTAGGAAAGTAACCAAAAGTGGTCATAATTTTGGATTTATCTCGAAATCGACGAATTGAATAGCTTCGATTGCTATTTGAGTTAAAACTGATTCTTTTGTGAAGATTTAACGGTATTCAGAAATTTTAAAATAGCAAACACTCGAAAGTAATGATTTAAAGAGAAGTAGCAAAATTAGAACCATCAAGTAAACACGTGGGCCCTACCTACCTGCAGTGCGATTCTGTAATCATCTCACCGTGAAAACTTAGGTGAAGTGAGCGTGGAGTAAGCTGTCATTCCAAATAATACTAGGGATTGACACTACTGACAACTCACATCAAGCTCACTTCACTTGAGTTTTCACGGTGACATTTTTACAGAATCGACCGGCAGCATTTCCATCGAATTATTGATATACATACGTAAATAAATTGACTCTGTCTTCGATACCTAATATTCAACCACATTTTAAACATATTCGCACCTAAATAACACTTGTCGTACAACAAAATCGTTTAAAATGTCTCTGGAGATAATACCGTGGGAATATCGTCAGTACTCGTCCCTTGTCGAGCTGAACGCGAACTATCTTCAAATATCTGAAACGTAGAATGTCAAGTATTTACCACAGGGGCACACACTACGAGTAGGGTGCGTCTCATATCATATAAAGTTATTTGGTATATTTTCATTTCAATAACGTTCACAAAATACATTTATAATAAACGTGAGTTATACAACTGTTCATATATGTAATTTCTTTAGATATAAAATTTATATACTCTTAAACATAATTCGTATAAGGTTATTGGATATAACGTTTATTTAATCGAAAATCATTAGGCCTATCGTTTAAAATAACTATATAATATTGATAACACGGTTAGCGCAGTGGCTGAGCGATCGGACTGCTGCGCTGCGTGTCGCGAGTTTGATTCCCGCACAGAACAAATATTTGTAAGTCCTACATGTATTTGTTCCGAGTCTGGGTGTTTTTCTATCTATAATATGTATGTATTTACAAAAAAAAATGTATATAAGTAGTTTATCAGCCATCTTGTTACCATAACACAAGCATTAGGTAGCTTAGCTTGGGACTAGATGGCGCTGTGTGAAATGTCCAGGGATATTATTATTATTATGCCATTTTTATGGTTAACACTCCGATTCAAAGCAATCCGACTCGGATGGGTTAATGGGTTATATTAGGTTAGAAGGTTAAGACGGGAGCGGACCTAAATAATTTTGAGTCGGCGCCGTTTAAATTTAAGGCAATTAGTGATCTTTGTTTATTGATTGTTTGGCGCCGACTCAAAATTACTTAGGTATACTTACATTAGTTTAAGAACTTAGTTATTAAGGTTCAAATAATATAAAAGGTTTATTATTTTTTGCTTTTCAGTTTTTTCGGCGGTTTAATTTTTTTGTTAAAAAGTTTTGTCTTGTTCTATCTGTGGCCATGTTGGCGATGCAAACGTTATTAGATCGTCACACCGCCTTCGGCGTGGTCGACGGCGAAGTCAATAATGTCGTCATTCTCCTGCTCATATCCCAATTTATGTGATGTCGGCGCAACATGTCTTTTTCTTCCATACTCCTCTATTAGCCGCCATCTCGACAGTCACCCCCTTTCTAACCATATCATCATTCACACAGTCCATCCATCGTTTCTTTGGTCTTCCCCTACTCTTATAGTCATCGACATTCATACTCAAAACTTTCCTCACGACATTTTCCTCATTTCTCCGTATCACATGCCCATACCAAACGTTCAAAATCTAGTCGCAGTCTCATAGCTCAGCGACAAACAAATGTCAAAAATTTGTCAAAATGTTGGGAAATTAGAAGTATTTTTTGACAGATTGAGACTGAGATCAGACTGTGAACACTGTTCTTCTCCATAGAGACTGTTCTTCATAGAGATCTACGCTTTGGAATGGGCAACTAGCTTCAACTTTCTGACTAACTGACCGGCTATTTAATTTTGACAATTCAAAAGTGCCTGTAAATGGTTTAATTGAAATAAATGATTTGAGTTTGAGTTTGAACAGTCTTAAAATTACGAGAATTGCCCCTCAGGTTTCCACACAACTTTTCAGTTACCGGTGCCACCTTCAGACTTCCTCTTATATACTCATTTCTTATTCTATACATTCGATGTCAATAATGTGCCTTGCTTAATAAATAATTAAGTGATGCATAAAATTTGAATATTAAAAACCTAGAAGCAATACCAATATAGCATTTTTTTAAATTCCCCTTCTCTTGTTCAAATTTTTAAATTCTGCTGCCACTGCACCTGTCAAAATTACATTTAAATAATTTTCCCAAACCGTTTCTAGAAATATCCAGCAGTTAAGCTAAATTGACGTGCATTACAGACCTAGCTGAGGCTATTTTCGCTTGAGGTCATTGCACTTGTGGCCGGTCACGGGAAATGCGGTAGACGCGCAGTGTCTCACGCGATACCCGGCACTACAGGGTTGATATATGCAGGTAGCTAGACGTGAAGTTTTATTGTTTTTTTGTGTAGTGAATAATTGCTGGCTGTTGCTGTAATTTGCAGCTGAGTTCAGTTCGTTAAGACGGATCGTTTTTTTTTTCCGGAAAAATCTTTCCTATATATTTTATACACCGTGTTCCGGACAATATACATAAACTTCGACCAGATGTTCAGACCATGGAAATATGCATTTTTCATTATGGACTCATTAATCAATTCTTATTTTTTATTAATTTTCATACAAACTTGACGTAAATCACCCGATATGCATGTCTCTTTATCCGAAGCATTTGATAGATTTATTATTTTATTTGCACTGAGCGGCAACATAGACTAAATTAAGACCCTTTCTTACTGCATAGCTCAATTTTTCATTAAATGAAATTACAAATATCTTTGTAACGAAACGCGTCTATAGCTTTTACAAATCAAATCTTTTGTTAGATTTGATTTATAAAAGCGATAGATGCGTTTGCCAAAGCTTATGGATGACGTGAAAAACACAATTCACGATCATTCTCCTCATCCCAATTTATTTGATGTCGGCGCAACAACATGTCTTTTTCTTCCATACTTCTCTATTAGTCGTCATCTCGGTAGTCATCCCCTTTCTAGCATCTTTCACACAGTCCATCCATCATTTCTTTAGCCTTCGCCTACTCTTATAGCGATCCACATTCATACTCAAAACTAGGTATATTTAAGAACACACGATAACATCTTCAAGTACCTACTCCTTGTGAAAGAATAAAGGTACCTAAACTTACACGCCCTGTTTTCCTAGGATCTTCCTCTCGATAGAACCTTGACTAGTAAGTTGGACCGAAGAACAATACATATTGAAAAAAAAAAAGAAAAATGAATGAAGGTCAACGAAATCGAACCTCATATAATTCCCATTTTGCGCTCATAAAAATATTATTGAATTCACAAATATAATGATTCGCTTCTCTTTGTGAACGTCAAATAATTCCTATTGGGGTCCTAAAAATACTAGATAGCCAAGTAACTGCGCCCAACTTGGATGTAGGGCTCTTCGATTGCTCGCTTCGCTCGCTCGGGTTACTGTTCTCGGTTGTTCAGAGTTCTAACCTAACGTAATCCCATTTTGTAGGGGTGCCCTAGCTTAGTTACTGCGACCAATTCGGCTCCTGCGAGGTTGGTCACAGTTCCAATATAACCTAACCCATTTTGTCGGGGTGCCCTAGCTTACTTACTGCGATCAATTAGGCTCGTGCGTGGTGGTCACAGTTCCAATTTAACCCTAGCCCTAGCTTAGTTACTGCGATCATTAAAAGTACAAAAATATTTTAGAGGTTTATTAATTTAAAAAGTGTCCATAACAAGATAGTCAATAAATTAGAGTAATACTTAGTTATTCTCCTATTAATTCCAACATGCAAATATTGACTTATTATTTACTATGCGCGTAAATCACTTGTCTTAATAATAATAGTCTTCCAGACCGGTTTTTGGCCATGCGCCACCGTCAGCGAGTATAATCGACGATACGATGCGAAGCTTATACATGCCCCTTATACAGTGTAACATTCCGAACTGTGATACAAGTACAGTCACGAGCACTAATATGTCAACACTTGGCAACTTTCAATTTCGATTTTATCGTGAAATAACGAATGCAACATTGAAATACGATACATTACATAAACCTATGGGTTCGAAAATGCTATGTTCGTAACATCATAAAATTTCATTAAAAAATAAAGGAGTGAATCGCTTTTAAATAAAGCCGAGTGTATACATACTTTTGCTCGTACACGAATCGTTTTAGGAAAACATATATCTCTCAGCTTCCTGCATAGAATATTATGCTTCTAGAGATAAAGAGCTTAAAGATATACCAACGTGTATATTTTGCACTTAGGTAAAAATTCCTGGGAATGATACTCTGCAGCTTCCCGTAAGATTAGTTTTACGTTGAAGTTTTCGCATCACCCCTAGGCTAAGGTTCTTTTGTAATGGGCTTTTTTTATTGCATTTGCTGCTTACTTGGGAGAAAATGATAATAACAGGGTTATGAATATCTACTTGAACTTATTTTATTCGACTGTAGTTAAGCCAGAAGGATTTTTTGTGTATTTTCTTGGGACTGTAGGTTTATCGCTAGAGTAAAAATACATACTTAATTTTCAAAAAAAGGGGATGAATAATAGATTAATAACAAAAGGTTTTTACAGGACGTGAGTGGAATCACTAGAGACGCCCTAGAAGGACCATATATACCTATATATAATATAATATAATAATAATAATATCCCTGGACATTTCACACAGCGCCATCTAGTCCCAAGCTAAGCAACCTAATGCTTGTGTTATGGTAACAAGATGGCTGATAAACTACTTATATACATTTTTTTTTGTAAATACATACATATTATAGATAGAAAAACACCCAGACTCAGAACAAATACATGTAGGAGTCACAAATATTTGTTCTGTGCGGGAATCGAACCCGCGACACGCAGCGCAGCAGTCCGATCGCTCAGCCACTGCGCTAACCGTGTTGTCATGTATACCCGTGTATACCTGTGTATACCCATATACAGGGTTATTTGTAAAACACCAGCAACCTCTTAAGAGGTCATTGTACTCATCATTATGAATAATAACCCTGTATACCTGTGTACCTATATGATGAAAGTGATGACCTTATTGGTGATGTTCTGCAGAAAGGTCAGGTGCGTAGTACTCGCAATCGACGTGCGTGTATGACCAGCACCCTAAATGCGTAACACGGTCACGGACGAATAGAATCAATTCTACTTCTTTTTTTTTGTAATTTTTACGTTAAAAATTGCCTTTTATGTGCCTATTTGAAATAAATCATTTGACGTTGACTTTTCAATTTGACCATTCAACAATATTCATTGCGTTATTTACGTGTTGAGCAGACAAATTTTTCGAACTTATGAAGCAATGGATTAGCAATTTGCTTCAAAATGATTCTGATTCCGATTGATTGTGTTACGCAATTAGGATGTTGATGTATGAACGTAAACTAAGCAAAAGGAGTATGTAAGGGTCGTAGCAGGTCGCGTTCTGTAGTTTCTGCCTACCCCCATGGGATGGAGGCGTCAGTTTATTGGACATAATTTTCAAAAAAATAATTTGAAAGTTATCACAAAAAGTGTTCTTCACAACTAAAAACAGATAAATAAAAGAAAAATGTAAAAAAGATAAAAAAGAATTTGTAATAGAAAAATGTTCCAAAAATGTATTTAATACGTTCTAGGGTTGTCGTCCGTTTCATGAAGTTTTCCATTTTATCGTTAAATTAAAATCTTGACATTTCGCAAACTTTCTGGAGACGAGGTCGTCGCCTGCTGAATGTCTATTTTCAAGCGTTTCTTAAATAAATGACTGACTGGCGTTTTGTTTGTTTCTTCTTATCATTTGAGTCGGAAAATACACAATTTTATACCCTAATTAACCCCAATAGATAGAATAGATAGATAATAATTGTAAGGGTTTTTGAAAATGCAGGGTGCATTTTCAAAAACCCTTACAATTATTATCTCCTTTCATCATCTGCCTAGCCTTTTCCCAACTATGTTGGGGTCGGCTTCCAGTCTAACCGGATGCAGCTGAATACCAGTATTTTACATGGAGCGACTGCCTATCTGACCTCCACAACCCAGTTACTGGGTAATACGATACCCCTTGGTAAGACTGGTTGTCAGACTTTCGGGCTTCTGACTACCCGTAACGACTGTTAAAGATCCACGAATGACAGCCGGGACCAACGGCTTAACGTGCTTTCTGAGGCACGGAGCGGTCTCGGTATGTAAAGATGGTCACCCATCCACAGACCAACCGCGGCAAGCGTAGCTTAACCTGACCGATCGACCTGTGCGGCTGTTATTATTTAGCCACGGGCCCCTCCAATTATCATCTCCTTTATTTAATTTAAATACTTACAAATTAAATTTTTAAATATTTTTATAAACAAAAAGATAAAAAAAACATTTTAAAAAAATATAAAAAAATAGTAGCCCACCGGTATCGGGAACAGGGTCCAAGCTACCGGTGGTCAGGGCTCCAGAGAGAGGAACCAATTATTATTATTATTATAAGATACCTTTGTTATATTATAAGGAACTCTTGTGGAAAATTTCAGGCATCTAGACATGCAGCGGTTTAGGCTTTGCGTTGTCTGTCAGTGTATTAATGAATTTAAGATTTTTTTAAGTACCTACCTTATTTAGGTAGGTACTTAAAAAAATCTTAAATTCACTGTAATTGTGTTTCTATAAAAAAAAACACTGCAAAAGTAGGCGTTAGGTTTGGAATAGTATTTTTTTAAGCTTGTGTAATAAATTAGATACTTTTTGGCATCGACTAAACAAAACTATGAAAGTTATGCGGTACTATCTCCATCTGGCTACGGCGTAGCGCTCAATCTGCTACGGCGTAGCGCTCAAACTGCTACGGCGTAGCTCTCATTCTGCTATGGCGTAGCTCCCACTCTGCTATTTATTTATTTATATAACAATTGCTTTACACTTTGCACTTACAGTAGACACCAAAGCGCGCAACAAGCCAACAACATAACATTTAACTAAAATACTTCATACAAATATTAAACATAGATTTACTGCTATGATGTAGCTCCTACTCTGCTACGGCGTAGCTCGCACCAAGCTACACGCCAATGGCTTTCAAATTAGGAAACTTTCGTATTGTAATTCAATTTATTTGTCACGAGATATATTACATTCCCCAGAGTATAATTCCTCTAAATATGTCCGGATGCAGTGTCCACTGTGTATTATTCATATTCCTGCTAAACTCTGAGAAATACCTCCCTGGAGCATTGCATATGAGTTCATAATGCTCACATTTCGTTGCGTTACTTTGTGTCGAGTTTTCACCCGACTGCCCAGAAGGAGGGTAATGTTCTTAAAGTTCATGTGGGTAGGTATTTTATCAAGTCTGAGATTAAATTAAAATAACCGCTTCCAAGTCTATCTAGCTCTAGTGTTGAACGTTTATGCTGTTTTTTGCAGTGGGATTTTTTGATATCATATCCAGCCAACCCAAAAATAAAGATCCATAAAAACGGTTTATTAAAAAGTTTTTTTTTCTTTTTCAATACAATCCTCGGGTGTATGGTTCATAGAGACATTGACATTTCGATAACCAGCTACTTTCCGCCTAGCTTGCTTGCATTGCAGAATGAATTAGTTCGGCAATAATTACTTTGACTAATTACTTCAGTGGGAACTATTTTTTTTTTTTGTTGAGCTGTTTCGTATTCGACGACAGCCATACACAATTATGTAATTAATATGGTTAATTATCAAGTAATTTTAACATAGACCAAGTTAAAATTACTTGATAATTAACAATCTTATATTATATCATTCTTCTTTACGTGTGTTTGTCACGTAACTCTTTTCCGGGCAGGACGACGTCTGCCGGGTCCGCTAGTATTTAATATAGGTATTCAACCCTTATTTTTTAATGTAACATGAAACGGTTAACTTCTTAAAGATTTGTACTCGTTAATTTAATTCCCATTGTTTACACGGTCAGATTATTAATGTAATTAAATACTTAAGAGTTGAAATTCTTAGCAAGAATAATTTGAAGAGGACTTAAATTGTTATTAGCATAAGCGTTCGCAGCCTTTCAAAATGTTTAATGTATAGGAGAATAAGTTGTTAAAATAGTATCTCCAATGTATTGTATTTCTCTGGTAAATAATACCAGCCTATTATTTTCACACTACAGGGCATAGGCCTCATGGTATACAGAGAAGGATCGAGCAATGATCACCACGCTTGCTCAATACCAGAGGGGCAATTCTCGTAATTTTAAGAACATTCACAGTCTGATCTCAGGGAAAGGTTTGTTTGACAGATAGTGATCTGTCAAACGTACCTCTATTTTCCCTAAATTTTTGACAAGTTTTTGACATCGATTGTCGATTGTTGCGACTAGATTTTGTAAGTTTTTTTAATTACGGAAATTGGTCTGTAAACTTATGTTAACTAAAAGTCCAGGTTTCCTTTTTTTTTTAATGATGTAAACTAGTGCTTGACTGCGATCCCGCCTGATGGAAAGCAGTGATGCAATCGTTGATGGTAAAGCGCACTAATTTATTATGAGCCTATTCACTCTAGCCATGAAGACACTTAAATTATAATCGGACGGGAAGACCGCTGCAGGCAAATTGTTCCAGTCCTTCGATGTACCCGCGTACATCGTAGGACTGGAACAATTTGCCTCGTTTATATGAGGCAAACAAAAAACAACACAAACGCAACAAACAAACAAAAATACAACAAAGACAAAAAAACAAACACACACAAATAAATAAACGAAAAATATAATAAAAAAAAAACAAATACAAAATTGGTTCATCCGTTCGGGAGCTACGATGCCACAGACAGACATTTAATTACTCAATGTTGCACATATTTAATTTCTGATAAGAGTACGTCAATGTTTTTTTTTTGTATACGGTGTCGCGATCAGAGGGGCAATTCTCGTAATTTTAAGAACGTTCACAGTCTGATCTCAGTCTCAATCTGTCAAAAATACGTCAAATTTCCCTACATTTTGACAAGTTTTTGACATTTGTTTGTCGCCGAGATGAGACTGCGACTAGATTTTGAACTTTTTAAATTACGGGAATACGGGCCCTGGTTATCACATTAATTGAAACCACTATTCTACATAACGTATTTTAAACACACGCAATTAAAATAATTAATAAAGATTAATATTCTAGCCGCGGGACCTTTTTATACTTAGTTTGTGATTATTTGGTAACAATGCCATACATTTTGTGTTGAATTGTTGATACCATCGCCCCGAGCATGTCTAGTGCCTTATTATAAAGGGTGGTTTATGTCGTGCCAATTTTTAAGCTATTTATTTTATTGTTGTAAGTATTATTTTTTTATTATTTTAACACACTGATAACAACTGGTAATAACAGTTGTACTTTTTAATGTGATAATCTAATCGCCACTCAGTATATTCGACAGCTAATTTTTTGGATTGTACTTCATACCCAATAACATCAGTCAATCTAGCTGAAAGGCGTCTAACAATTCAATTTGCGGTTTTACGAGCACAAGGAGCCGGGCTCAATATCGTAGACCAAAATATCAACACGCTGTAGATATTAGGTTCTAAGATCCAATCACACCCACACATAACGATCTACAATGTGCCACTACAATGGCGACATTATTTTAACACATGGGGAGGGCTAGTGGCCAGTAATAAAAAATAAAAAAAATACCATGAAATAATTCGTAATTTGAAAACCGCCTGAACGTCTCGCTGGCATATGACTCTCTCTCTTTCCTTCAATTTGCCTAATCTTTGCACGTTATTCGTTTTAATTTAATTGATGCCATGTTATGATCCGTGAACCCGGCAAATGGCCCCTGCGCTACAGTTATTTAAGTACAGGTTGCTCCAAGATGCTATTTTAGAAAGTTGTAAATAAAAAATAATGTTAAATGGAATTAAAAATATGCTCATGAAACGAAAACGCGATACCGTATACGTGTATTGAATCAATGTAGGTAGTTATTTCTGACTCTTTTTATTTTTGCTCGGCTCCTATAGGTCCTGAAGCGTGATATTAAATAGCCTTCCTCAAGAATTGGGCTATCAAATTCAAAATGATTTTATTAAATCGGACTGGTAGTTCCAGCGATAAGCGCTTTCAAACAAAACAAAAAAACAAACAAACACTTCAGCTTTATGATTAGTAGGTATATATATATACATAGATGTGTTACTTGTTAGGAGTTAATTAAACACTGCGCTTTTTAACATCTCTTCAACTTGAAAGATAATGTTCACTAAGTACTGATTGTTCTCCAAATGGCCTTTTAAAGCGTGTAGCCCCATAAAGTAGGTCAATTACAATATTATGATACCATGTCTATTAAATAACTATGTTTTATGATATACATACAATTCTACCATGATTACAGACCGTCCCCGTGGCTTTGAACACGTTATAGTCAAAGCTGACTCTAAGACGATGCACCTAGAATAAAAATAGTATTCTGATATTGTAATTTTATTCTAGGTGCATCGTCTTCACATATAATTAGAATAGAATAGAATTTTATTTTGCAAATATGGGTAATTCATAATAGTTCTTAATCATAATATTTCTTTGTTCTTAATTATATAATTAATGTATACAAAATATTGTAAAACGTTTGTAAAAAACTAACGATGAAGTGTCTTGCCCATTCTCCTCTATACGACACTACCTTTTGGAATGGACGAATAGAATAGATTCTATTTATTTTTTTTAAATTTTGACTTTAAAAATTACCTTTTATGTGCCTATTTGTAATAAATGATTTGACTTTGACTTCAATTTGACAGTTCAACAATATTCATTGCGCTATTAACGTGGTTGAGCAGACAAGTTCTTCGAACATAATATATGACGCAATGGATTAGCGATATCCTTCAAAATTATTCAGATTCTGATTGATAATGTTTTATGCAATTAGGGTGCAGGCCTTACTTAGTAACAATAAAATACCGATATTATTTTAATAATAATTCTTTGATACACCAAAATAATGTCCAGTACATTTCCACGAACATTGTCAACACTTCTGTCCTGCCCTGTTTTCCTCAAGGCGGACTAGTGCTGACATGTTATATTATGTTCCCGTCTAACTTTTCTTTGTTTGTGTTCCACCCTCTTTGGCTGTTTCATGGATTTCGATAATTGGCTTTTAGTGTTATTTGTCCGTTTTTGTTATTATTTTTGTTTATTTGGTATTTGTTACAAAGAAATATAGGCTGATATTCAGTTCAGTTGGTCCCGGCTGTGATTCTTGTATATTTGGCGGTGGTTACGGGTCGTCAGAAGCCCGAAAGTCTGCAACCAGTCTCACCAAGGGGTGTAGGTAAGGGGTGTATTACCTAGTACCTGGGTTGTGGAGGTCAGATAGGCAGTCTCATCATGTAAAATACTGGTATTCAGCTGCATCCGGTTAGACTGGAAGCCGATCTCAAATTCCTTGAGAAAAGGCTAGGCAGATGATTATTACGACTCAGTTAAGTAATACATTCTTGTTGTGACTCGATACGTGTCAGTCAGGAGCAGGACGCATAAAACCAAGAAGCATAAAAAAATATTTTTTTTAAATCCTGCGATACATTTTTGTCTATGTCACGAATTGTAAACGGCCTACGTTTATTCTTAAATTAGCTGCGCGTTGCGGTTTCACCCGCATAAGTCTCGATCCCATAAAAATATCGGATTGAAAAGTATCCTATGTCCTTTTCGAGGCCATGGCTTACTAATCCAACGAAGAAAAGAAAAAAAAAAGAAAGATTTATTAGATTTACGAAAGTGTTGTTTTACTTGATGATTTTATATTTTATCTTTTGTGTATCTTTTATTTTATCTTGTGTTTCGTGTATATACAAATTGTGTCTTTAATTTCTGTAATTGGCTTTAAACCGTTTTAATTAAATAAATAAATTAACTAACTGCCACATTGTATGCAAATTTGTTCCGCCGTTTTAGCGTTAAAGCGTAACAAACAAACTTACTTTCGCATTTATAATATTAGGTTAGAATGAACTTACAGACCACGCACAGCCTAGACCGCTGGGTTTGTTAACAGTTTTTGCATAATAACTGTTACGACCATAAGATATAATATTTGTTGATTCTTGGTTCACACCGAATGTACAAATAACAGTGGAAATATTTCCTTAATATTTTATGCAGGCCAATAATAATAAAAAAAAAATACAAATTAAGAATAGAAGAAACTTTTTTTTACATTTTAAAATAACAATTTTCACATTCATTGTTAAAAATATTCTATCTGTACCATACATTTCGCTTCGTGCAACGAATAACTAACTCCAATAAAACGAGAACGATTAAACATTCCTTTGGAGAAGCATTTTGTTAATAAACGCGCATTGTTTTGTTACTGCTTCGTTAGTCTAGTGATCGCTACTGCTGAACATGAGGTCCTGGGTTCGATTCCCGGGTCGGGCTGTCTCAAAGTTTCAAAATTGAATATTAGTAGAAAAAGTTAAATTTTTATCGATTTAATTATTCCACAACTATTGGGTTCTATATGTTATTCATTTTTATAAATGGCCGTCTACCGGCGGTAGACTTACTTTTTCTTCGAGCGTCGCGACAACAAGAACTTCACGAATGGTTGACTTGATTATGTACTATGTTTTATAATTTAAAATAAATCTTGTAATGTGACGTACTCCGTGCCTCGGAAAGCACGTTAAACCGTTGGTCCCGGCTGTCATTCGTGGATCTTTGACAGTCGTTACGGGTAGTCAGAAGCCCGAAAGTCTGACAGCCAGTCTTACTAAGGGGTATCGTATTACCCAGTAACTGGGTTGTGGATGTCAGATAGGCAGCTGCAAAGCTCAAAGTAAAATACTGGTATTCAGGAGCATCCGGTTAGACTGGAAGCCGACCCCAACATAGTTGGGAAAATGCTCGGCAGATGATGATGATGCTTGTAATGTAACGTTTCTATTGATTTTTATTTAAAAGGCTGTTATTGAAATTTTTCATCTGGAATTTCTCAGGAGCCGCCCGAAGTCTGGATGTATTCCCGATCGATGATAATAGGCTCGCCAGGGACACATGGACTTAAACATAACTGGCAAAATGTGGCTGTAGTAGGTACTATAGTTACACCTCTGCTCAACCCTTCGGGAAATAAAGGTGTGATGTTATGTTTTCTTTCTGATTTTTATTATGCTACAACAACAACAAACGACAACGGCAACTGCCCAACGACTGATGTCGGGAAGTTTGTATGTATGCTAATTGCGCGGTAAACTCTGCTTGCGAGATGCAGGATTTGCGAGACGTCAGTATGACGCGTTGTTCGCATGTGGCGTTGTAGATACCGCTACACTTTAGATCATAGCCCTTACTTTTGAACAGTGCCTTTTGAACAGTACGATAATAACCCAACACTAGGGAGGGATGATAATCATCTACGTGATGATCCCGCAAATTATAATCAACCCTACCTACAGTTAATACCGGTGTTTGTGGGATATTTCTGGGATAGAGGTGGGATTAACTCAGAGTTTGACAAATAGGTAACCAAAACTAATAAACCAAGATATTGTTGGCAACATTGATTTTGGATGTATTTTAATGAGTTACGGTTACCCACATACATCGAATAGCCACTTATTTTGTTTTCTTCCAACTCCAAATAAGTCTCGAAGTATAGAAGCAAAACTTCGCGCCAGAGGGATCTAGTTGTTAGTTGAAACAGTTAGCACGGAGCTACACAGGTTCCCTTAAATAAGGACAGACTGTGTTTAGGCCAAGGTATTTTGAGGAAAACTTCGATCTAACCCATATACTTACGTTTTCAAGCAAGTCGTGTAAGAGAAGCAAGCATGTGTGTGTAACCGCTCTCTCTTTTTAACATTTAAAATCCAGCCTCTGGAACTTTTCAGCGCCGTTCGGTACAGAATCGATAAAACGCTTTAAAAATGCAAGTCCCGTATTTTTATATCCCGGTACCGTTAAATATTAAACTGGCCAGCACTATCCGAGTGGTATGAACCAATTTTGTGAATACAATACAGTCCTATCTATTGTTTTTATATACGTCACATTTTTTAACGCGATTGTTTTGCGAATTCACTTGTGTTTTTTTTTTTTGTTATACGTGTGTTGTTTTGATTTGATTTGTTTTGAAAATGAGGTGTGTTGGCTTGGGGACCAAGGGTGCATATGTGCTGGTTTGGTCCCTGGGATGGTCACGGCGTGCTATGTGTTCTGGGGCGCCGGTGATGGGTACTCCCCAGAGGAGGGTCCGGAGACGGACAGCCGCGGCGGGTTCACGGATGAGTGTTAACGCGTGCCCGTGTTCCCGTCGTAAGCGGCAGAGGAGAACACCGTGAAGTTTTAGTGCGTTAGAGTCCCACATACTTAATTGCACTATCTCCCCATGGTAGTGCAGAATGCATGGGCATTTCTCCACGATAAAAAAAAAGCTTTTTATATAAAACGTCTCCAACAATACCCAAAACTAGCATAAGTACAACATTTCAACATCAATCGTCGGGCAGTTGCCCACCGAACATGACACCCGTCTGGTCGAAGGAGCCTCCCTTGTCTATAGAGGTTGAGTGAACTTTACACTCTGTTATTTATACCTCTATAATAGAAACATCTAATAACAGGGTAGTTGCCTGGGTAAAAAAAAAAATTATTATATTTAGTTCGTCAGTTAGATTATCAAAAAATAATGGAAATCTTTTGTCAATCAAACAAAAACTGACAAAGATAAAGCGCGTCAAAATTTATGAGTCACGACCCCCCGGTCGTGATGTCCCTTGCTTGCAAAAGTGTCGCAAGCAAGTGACGTCACGCGGAACTTTAACAGGCGATATCTTCATTATTTTTTAAATAATTGACAAAAGAAAAAATACGGGTCCAATATTTTTTTTATAATCTAACTGACGGACCAATTTGATTTTTTTTAGGCAAATAGCCTAAGTATTCCATACACCTAAACATACAATATGGCCGCCTGTCCAACATGACGTCACAAGCCCACAGGTGTACTCGCCAAACTCAAGATAGCATTTATTTTGCACGCAAATTGCCCGGCGTCCCTCATTAAATATCAACGTCATTCCAAGCTGATAGTGTTAATAAAACAGGCAGATTGCCTGGGCTATGTTTATCACTGTTCAAGTAAAGCAGACGTGTTTTGATAGAGGGAAGAATTAAAGTTTATTTTTTATTTTTTGGTCAAGGTTTATTACAATAAATTAACAAAAACTAGTTTAGTTGCGTATGAAGAGTATATAGTCCAAAATAAATTGAACAAGATTCTGGAACGTTAATGATCAATAATCGCATGTCATAAAGCACGTTTAATTATTGCCATTCAAGAATTGCATGTGTTTACACGCGTGCGATTTCCATAAAATGGCATACAATAATTGCATGCAAGTTTTGCATCGTCTAAAAACGGAGTGGCAGGTCCTTGTTCAATTGAACACACTCACTCACTTTGAATGATAACACATTCTCATGCCAAACTTACCAATGTGTATGTGAGTGTAAATGTTTGTGAACGCACCCACGATACAGGAAAAATTCCTAGTGTGGGGAAACGTTTTTTTTTTAAAGTGATTTTATTGTACATGCAATTATATTGTACATGCAATTGTATTGTACATGCAATTATATTGTATACCTATATCAGCGGGGCAATTGCTTAACACATTATCTGAATCTGTTTCATTTTGACAATTCAAAAACATTCATTGCGTTATTTATATTGTTAAGTAGAAAATTTTTCGAACTTATGAAGCAATGGATTAGCAATGATTCAGATTCCGATAAATAGTATGTTACGCAATTTGAAAATTGCCTGCCAGACACAACACCCGTCTGGTCGGAGGATCCTCCCTTTTCTATGGCGGATGAGTGAACTTTACACCCTGTTCCTCATACCTCTAAAAACTTGAAATAACGTCTATTTGAAACAAATAAAATTTGAATATAATGTATGATATCTATCTATATTGTGTTGTTCCACTGTAGGACAAAGGCCGCCCTCTCCCTTTTGCACAGAATTCTGTCTTTGGCGAGTGTTGGCCTGTCCTTTCGGTACGAGTCCAACTCGTCCTGCCATCTTCCTCTGTAAAAATATCTAAATATTGGAACGAAGTTCCTTATCGCGCATTGCGAAAGGGGGCTAGACGGAAAAAATTAAGACCAAAAGTTGCAACGACACTTTTTGCTATAGTTGTAAGCCGTGCGGCGTGCGCATGTTTCTCTGTCTGTCTTTCTCTCTTATAGAAAGCAAGCCAGTTATACTTCGTTCCATCCGGGTGTCCCTTGACACCTCTCAAGGTTTTGGAACGAAGTTCCTTATCGCGCGTTGCGAAAGGAGGCTAGACGGAAAAAATTAAGGCCAAAAGTTGGAACGACACTTTTTGCTATAGTTGTAAGCCGTGCGGCGTACGCGTGTTTCTCTGTCTGTCTCTCTCTCTCTCTTTGAACTTTTTTTTTAACAAGTTCCGATTATATTAATTATACAGGTGTCGTCGTCAAATCTAAATGGCCAACTCAAAACAGAATGTTTTGCGATTGTTGCTTGGAGACTTAAATCGCAAAGAGCCCTTCACAAAGAGAATTCGACAGAAAATATTTAAAACAAAAATAAATATGTTTCAAACAGCTGCTAATTTAAAACCATTTGAATACAACTTGACATTTAAAAGTATCTTTTTGCAAGTAATTGGAAACTTATCTTATTTTAGTAATTGCGTAAATGGAAACTTATTTCAGATTTTCTAATGGTAAATAAGCTTTTGATAGGATTCTTTTAAAGTATCTTTAAACATATATTTTTTAATTAAACAATCGTTTTCTTTATATTTGTCTAAATACCCAATTATTTAAAAGCATTAAGGTATTAGATTGGATTTTATTTTCATTTATTTACCGTTACCTTTGTTTAAGTTCGTAGAAAATTAAAACAGGGGTGATATTTATATTTTTGAAAAGTACCTAAATGATCTTCTATCAATAAACAGACTAAAGTAATGCCGATGTTATTATAAAATTTAAAACACTATAATGCACTAAACAGGTTAGGTATGTACAGAAGCCAGCAGGTCAAGCTACCCGAAACTGTCAAATTTTCCCAGTCAACCTTAAACCTTAATGCATTGGCGCTAAAGTCAAAAATCTATTAAAGAAATTTGACAGATTGTAGTAGCTTGATGTGCTGGCGTCTGTACCTACGTTTTAATCATGGGAGAATCAGCATCTATAGTATTGTAATCTACTCGCTACACTCTCTCGCTCGCAAACTAGGTTTTTCAAACTCAAAACATTTATTTCAACCAATTACAGGCACTTTTGAATTGTCAAGGGGTCTGTCAGTCATAAAGATGAAGCTATTTCTAAATGCCCATTCCAAAGCATAGTAGGTACAGTCACGAGCACCAATATGTCAACACTTGGCAACTTTCAAATGCGATTTTTTCATGAAATAACTAATACAACGTTGAAATACGACACATTACATAAACCTATTGGTTTGAAAATGCTATCTTCGTAACAGCATAATATTTCATTAAAAAACAAAGGAGTAAATAGCTTTTGAATAAAGCCGAGTGTATACATACTTTTGCTCGTGACTGTACCTATGGAGAAGAACGGGCAAGAAACTCCACGGACACTATTTTATATCATAAAATTGATACAAAATATTAGTTACATCATTCATGTTGAAATTATACATGTGAGAACGATCTAGAAAGACGTGCACGTTAAAAGCGTGTGTAATAAAAAAAGATATTAAAACAAAATTGCTATTTTTTCTGCGATAAATGAGAGCTCGTGGCTAAATGATAACAGCCGCACGCGTCGATCGAAGGGTAAACTACGCTTGCCGCGGTGTCAATTCATTACATATCGGGACCCCTCTGTGCCTCGGAAAGCACGTTAATCCGTTGGTCCCGGCTGTCTTTAGTAAATCTTTAACAGTCGTTGTGGGTAATCAGAAACCCAAAAGTCTGACAACCAGTCTTACCAAGGGGCCAGTCTTACCCAGTAACTGGGTTGTGGAGGTCAGATAGGCAGTCGATCCTTATAAAATAATAGTATTCAGTTGCATCCGGTTAGACTGGACGCTGACCCCAACATAGTTGCGAAAAGGTTCGGCAGATGATGAATAATTCTTTAATACACAAAAAGAATTTCCAGGACATTTCCACGATTGAAGGTCATTGGTAATCAGAAACCCAAAAGTCTATCAGTCTTATCAAGGTGTATCGTGTTACCCAGTATCTGAGTGGTGCAGCTCAGATAGGCAGTTACTCCATGTAAAATACTGGTATTCAGCTGCATCCGGTTAGACAGTTTATAGTTTTAAGGTGTCTTTTTTGCTGCCATGCCAATAAACGCATTTTTCTTTAGACTGGAAGCCGACCCCAACATAGGTATCGTACAAACCAGAGAAGAAACAACAACATTCTATGATAAAACTTAGTTTAATGTGTAAACAAGGAAACACAAAACAGTCTCGTAACACAAACACAGCGGGAACTGAACAGCGGCTAATTAAAAGTAAAGAGACCACTGCTAATGCTGAAGATACAGACTTGGACCTCTTTGGCATTTGTTAAGTTGGCGAACTGTTTCTATTAATAAAAAAAAACATCCATTTAGCTGTATCCTAATTTTTCTTAATTTTTCTACAAAAAGGTACCTATATTATTCAGCATGTATCAAAAAGGTGTGGTCGTATTTTAGGCTGTGGTACAAACTATAAAACTTAACAACTTTCTCCACGGGATCAATATTGTAATCGCGATAAAAATATCAACTGTCTCATACAAAACTTCAATACCTACTCGACCCAAATATTGTATAGGACTGCTGAATATTTCTTCGCGATTACAATATTGGTCCCATGGAGAAAGTTCATCAGGAGGGGCTCGTGGCTAAATGATAACAGCCGCACAGGTCGATCGGTCAGGTTAAGCTACGCTTGCCGCGGTTGGTCTGTGGATGGGTGACCATCTTTACATACCGAGACCCCTTGTGCCTCGGAAAGCACGTTAAGCCGTTGGTCCCGGCTGTCATTCGTGGATCTTTGACTGTCGTTACGGGTAGTCAGAAGCCCGAAAGTCTGACAACCAGTCTTACCAAGGGGTATCGTAATACCCAGTAACTGGGTTGTGGAGGTCAGATAGGCAGTCGCTCCATGTAAAATACTGGTATTCAGCTGCATCCGGTTAGACTGGAAGCCGACCCCAACAGGAAAAGGCTAGGCAGATGATGATGGAGAAAGTTCATCAGTTTGATGATATGACCACACCTTTCTTAAAATGCTGTATATTTAAAGCCCGCCGATTATGAGTTTACTTACTCGCATCAATATTAGAATGAAAACAGGAATTTTATATTTAAGCTGTTTAGTTCACGAAGCACGTTCTCGAAAAAAATGAGACAAAATTAGTGTCACTTTCTGGTTTAAATCACCTGACTGTTACATAGTGTTGATCAGGAATATTGTTATTCAAATAGTTCTCCGAAAAAAGAGTGACGAGCCAACAAACCGGGAGCTAAATAACGTTCACAACAGTGTGAACCAATACTAATTGGAACATAGCAAATACATAACTGGAAATGACTCCCGCATTTCCGATCCATGTTTGATGAAGAACCAATCGGCTGCGCGTTCTAGTTAGCATTAGTTCCGTGGAAATATTTGGTAATCAACGCAGAACAAATCCTTTAACGAGCTTGGTAGGGTTGGTCTCATTAGTTGCTCCCGTTTCAACGTGAACCAGCTGACGTAGGCGTAAAGGGCTGTTTTAGGTACTTTGATAAAGAGGCTCGTAACTCCGTAGCCGTAGTAATTTACAGTTTAAAAATATGTGTGGAAAATAATACCAGGTAGGGTTCACTTACATACTGAGAGTCTTCTTCATGTCACCATCCACAGCTCGATTTCACCCACTGCACTCACCGCTGCAAAGGAGAGGCCGGTGCCTCTCTTTTGTTATAGCTACCCGTATAAAAGTCCCACGCCTCTCCATCTTTATGTTATTTACTTTTTTTTTAAACGTTGCCCCACACTAGGATTTACTCCTGCATCGTGGGTGCGTTTACAAACATTTAAACTCACATACACAAACAGCCACACCCGGAACAACTACATGTAGGCAATACAAATATTTGTTCCGTGCGGGATTCGAACCCGCGACACGCAGCGCAGCAGTCGATCGCTCAGCCACTGCACCAACCGTGTCGTCTTTACTAATCACCGCAGAGTAAATTCCTTGGCTAGTTTCCTGAAGACTCATTAGACAGCTTCCAAGTTCGTATCAAGTCTTCCTTGCTGCACTGTGTACAGTTAGCTAACAAGACTTGTGAGTTACTTTTAGGTTTACCTTCCCTGTTCGTTTGTGGATGTCTCAGGATTGTTCTAGATAGTATTTTATTGTTCTTGAGTTGTTGATTTAGATTTTAATAATTCCAGTCTTGTCATTACAATCTACATCTATGCAGGACTTGCATGGAGGCCGAAGAAACCGTTGCTCTTTAAGTGCACAGGCGTCATCCAGATTAGATAAGAAACCCTCGTGATCCAGATCTTACACAGATGTTCTCAACAGGCCAGGAGACGTAATCAACTTCTGGGGGGAGGTGGGCTGGGACTAAGTGCAGAAACCAAACCTTCTAATATACAACATAGGTATAATCTACACTGCAACAAGGATCTATTGGTGCTCAAATGACGTTGACGTTGACAAAATAACAGTTAACAGCAACTGTTATTTTCACGTTTCAACTGTCATTGAATAAATATATACATTTATTCAATGACATATGTTTATTTTTTTATGAAAATGACAGTTGAAATGTACTTAGAAAACAAGAAGGCATTAGTTCCGATTTTGGCCACGCGCCACATTACCTTGTAGCGCTATATCTATCAAGTTTTATATATTGCGTACTAACTTTTACCAGTGGCTTCGCCCCCGTGGATGTTGGGAAATATCCCTCCTATTGTTTTCATGTAATCTCTAGGCGTTTAGGTGGCGTACGCCAGTAATTTTTATGTCAAAAATAATTAATACTACGTAACTTACAGTCACACTTCCGCTGTACAGTAAAAACATATCAAAATGGACGTAGTACCTATTACACTAGACCCTTATACGTGTGCGACTGTGTGCGTGTGTAATGTAACCACAATTTTCTCCCACAATCAGTGTAACTAATTTAATACATACAATGTTTTACGGGCCCTATCAGAATACCAGCGCTGCGGCATTTATTTTTTAAAGATCGTAGCATCATGCTGAGATAGGAGCCTTT
This sequence comes from Apamea sordens, assembly GCA_945859715.1. NCBI lineage: Eukaryota > Metazoa > Arthropoda > Insecta > Lepidoptera > Noctuidae > Apamea > Apamea sordens. The sequence goes on from OX244001.1 coordinate 18,492,474, forward strand.
TGGCCTCGTTCAGGATTTTCTGTTTCATTTTTCTTTTTGAAACTTTTTTTTTATACATGTAACTTGGTTTTGTTACCTACTTTTTGTATTTTTATATAATTTGGTTTTTTATTTTTGATTGTGTTTAGTTTAGTTTTATGATCTTCCTGTGCGAGTCACAATAAATACTTTTTCTTTCTTTTATACATAATAGTAAAAAATCAGTGTATGTATTATTATTATAACATAATATTTTAGTTGGGGTATTTGATGGTGTGCATTAATTACGGGACATTTATTGGATAAACATTTCCATGACAAGTGAACATTGTTGGAAATATATTCATAATAAGATCATCATCTGCCTAGCCTTTTCCCAACTATGTTGGGGTCGGCTTCCAGTCTAACCGGATGCAGCTGATTACTAGTATTTTACATGGAGAGACTGCCTATCTGACCTCCATAACCCAGTTATAGGGTAATACGATACCCCTTGTTGAGACTGGTTGTCAGACTTTCGGGCTTCTGACAACCCGTGACAACTGTCAAAGATCCACGAATGACAGCCGGGACCAACGGCTTAACGTGCTTTCCGAGTCACGGAGGGGTCTCGGTATGTAGGTAAAGATGGTCACCCATCCACATACCAAACGCGGCAAGCGTAGCTTAACCGGATCGATCGATCCGTGCGGCTGTTATTATTTAGAAACGGGCCCCTAATATTAATAAAAAGATAATTTATTAATTACTGAATGTATGTATGCTACAGCATTATTATTTTAATAAGAGTTCATTACTTACCTCTTTCAGAACTTAGTTATCAAGTTACATATAATTATGAAGATGTTCTTCCATTATTTTGAAGGGGATAATTAGGACTTCAGAGTAATATGAGTTTAAGGATCCGTTTCTAAGTAGCTGGCTAAGTACCAAGTTTGAAGCCCGGGTAAGTACCATTGTGGCTTTTGATGTCCCATTCCACCAATGCAAAAGTTTGTGATAATGTTTGAATGTCTGTTATGACTCATAGACATTCAAATATTATCACAAACTTTTCTTCGCGTCTATAGATACATGGATTTTGGCAGGCACAAAAATTAAATGGACAAATAATGTATTAAAAAGAAAAAAACGGTGGAAGAATACGGGGGAGGCCTTTGTCCAACAGTTGGACAATCCGACTAATACTATAAACGCGAAAGTTTGTATGGATGGATGGATGTTTGTTACTCTTTCATGCCAAAACTACTAAACGGATTTGGATAAAATTTGGCACACAGATAGTTTATAACCAGGATTAATACATAAGTTACTTTTTTCCCGATATTCCCACGGGATCGAAACTTATGCGGGTGAAACCGTAGGGCGCAGCTAGTATAGGATAACGGAAAAAGAATTGTATTACGCGTGGGAAATATCTATCCCATAAATTCTAATGTTTCATTTCCTTTCGAAATACCAACCTTTTACATAAACTACATACTTACAGGTTCACCAACAAGTAACCGTATACAAGTACCTATGTGTACACACTACACTAATATAAGCCTTGATACCAACACTATAGAGGAGTGATTCCCGTATTTTAAGAAAGTTCGCATTCTAAAAAAATGTTAAAAGACTTCTGAAATTTACTGTAGTTCAGATGAGATTGCGAATAGATTTTGAACGTTTTATATGTATATGGGAATTGAAGGCCAACTCTCGTACAAAACGTTCAAATCAAAATCGTTATCTCATCTCCGCAACAATCAATGTCAGTAACCTGTCAATAATATTGGTAAATCATAGCATAAAATGTGGAAGGTACAAAAGATGTTATATACAATTTCAGTGCAAAGACACATTCCGCCATGTAATGATGGCATTCAAATATTTAAATAAGTAAAGTAGCAGTGTTGTAATATACAGTAATAGACAAATTAAGTAAGAAAAATAATAATAATAGAATTAAGTAAGTAAATAGTAATAGTTAATTGCGTTTTAGTTAGTAATCTGTTGTAATTCCTTTTTACCCGACTGCGGCGGAGCCCAAAAGGAAGTACTGTTGTGAGAGCTAGCTATGATTTCTCAGCCAATGAGAAGTAGGCAATGTTTGTTTACTCAGAGTATTCTCTTAATATTTCATATCCATCATCCCAAGGCTCGCAGATGATGAACGATTTGAGAAGGACGTAATATGATGGATGGCATTAAGGCAGCGGTATAAGTAGACGCATAAATAATAATAATATTGTGAAGGCTTTCCCAGGTATATAATACACATATATTATTACTTCCTTTATTTCACTTAAATATAATACTTACAAATTAAATTTATAAATATTTTTATAAACAAAAAGATAAAAAAAACATTAAAAAATATAAAAAATAGTAGCCCACCGGTATCGGGAACAGGGTCCAAGCTACCGGCGGTAGGGCTCCAGAGAGAGGAACTTCCTGACAATGCGAGCCGTGTCCAGAAGGCTACGGGCGCTAGAAGATTTACATCGGGCCCATGTAGGGCCCCGGTAAAGCTCCTTGCTCTGCCATATTTCCATGCGATCATTGGTGTCAAGCACTACTGGCTCGCGCCAGTTTTCTTTAGCCAAAGAGAGCGGCGGAGGCCCTTGTCCACCGCGACTACATCTCGATGCATCCCCACGCCGGCTTCTAGAAAATATTCCACGAGACTGCATATCTCGCACTTTCGCGGGATATACAGCCACATTACCAATGACCGTGGGTGATGCATTCGATTTGCAGTCAGCAGCGTCCGGACCCTCCTATCCAGGGCGTCTAGTTCGGTTTGAGTCCATTTGAGTATGCCGAAAGAGTACATCAAAACCGGCATGACCCAACTGTTGAAGGCACGCACCTTGTTTCCACCTGATAGAAGACTATATTATTATTATCTATACTAATATTATAAAGAGGTAAAAATTGTTTGTATGTATGGGGTAATCTCCGGAACTACCGGTCTGATTTGAAAAATTCATTTGATAGCCCAATTCTTGAGGAAGGCTATAGGCTACTTAATATAACCCTAGGACCCTTAGGCCTCATTTACGGAGACGCGAAACGTCGCGCGTCGCGTGCGGCGTGGCGTCTCGCGGCGCATCGTACGATTTTATGTTTACGGAGCGGTGGCGCATCAAGCGGCACTTATCATCGCACGCGTAAACGCAAACGTATGGCAATATAAGACGTTGTTCATAGAGACGCGGGGCGGGAAGCGTGGCGGTGCCCGCCGCTGCGCCCGCAGCGAATCCTCAAGCGTGTAGCAAAGCACGCGGCGGGCAACGCTGCGGCGCACGCGGGATACTCAATCAAACCGACAGTTTTAGGTTAGCGGAAGATGGGAGCGCAAATTAAATTAATTAGTAATTAGGTACTTATAATTAATTAATTGCGTTCTGCAATTTCCAAATATGACTGGCAGTAGATTCCGCCGCGGGCATCGCTTCGTCGAGAATTGCCGCTGCGTGCGCCGCCGCGATAAACGCCGCGTGAGACGCGGCGGTGCCAGCCGCGGGCTCGGCCGCAAAAAACGCTCCATTTCAAGAAAACGCGTCTAAAATCGCTTCTCCGTAAACGCACTCATAGAACGCCATATGTTTGAATTTAGTGCGGGCCGCGCCACACAACGCGACGCGCGACGCCCCGCGTCTCCGTAAATGAGCACTTAGGAGCCAAGCAAATAGAAAAAAAGGAAAAGAGAACGCTAAGCGAATACGAAGAATAGCGCGATACAATGCGACGGGGTAGTCTGTTATTTTATAGTAAAGTCTTAAAACACTACAGGTCATCTAGAGTACCTAGACGTCATTCTATTACTCAGTGCGGGTTGGTAACTTAAAACTTCAAAAAAGATTTTTTGAGAAGAAACCCAGTCGGGTTTCCTCTCTAACATCATCAGCTTTCTAACATCATGTATACGTATAGAAGACACGGTAGAAAAACACAATTTTATCAAAACAAAGAATGAACCACTGCCCAATTTATAATTAAATATCTATACTTTACTCGACGCTGACAATCTCCAAAGCAGATAAAAACACAATAGGTACCTAAAGTATTAAAACAGTTTCATTTCCCCAGAAAACAATATTATTTCCTACAAGACAGCTGTCGTTTCAAATGCCGACTCATTGCATAACTTTAAGTGAAACAAGCTGCTTGCAAATTAAATGAAATGGATGAATAAATTTTAAGAAAATATGTTGGCATAATGACATAATTTTGTAAAACGTAAAAAACTAGTAGTACTTATGACACCTAAAAATAATAACTACTTTACTAAATTCCCTAAATAAAATAAAAACACAAAATATAGCCTTCTCTAATCTTCACTATAAAATATCTAATTCAGCGTGCTATAAAGTAAATTTAGAGCATTTTATTAAGGAAAGGGATGCACATACGTGCGCGTAGGCGAGCTATTTGCAACGTCCGTCGTCGCGCGATCTTTTTTTCGTAGGAACGGTCAAAATTAGGTAAATACCGCGTAGTTGGCGAGAACTTGCTACATGGTTTGAACTCAGCGATGAATGGATTGCTTATCGGGCGCGCGCTAAAATTGTTAGTTTAATTTTCTTGAATAATAGTTTCGATAATTTTGAAAAAAAAAACAATACTGAAACGACGATAATTCGTGTCTACTTGCAGGAAATAACTTATTTTGAACTATCTAAGACGATAATTACTCGATTTTTTCAAGAATTTAGATTTGAAAAATGACTATTTATTATGATTATGTAACAGTTACTGCACCTCCTTTTTTGATTTGTCCCCAGTTTTTAATTTCAGCCTGTATATTGATTGTAAACTTAATAATTAAAAATAAAATGTACAGAAACAATAAGCCGGAAAATAAAAATAAAATATACAAAATTTTCATCCATCATCCATCTTTCTTAGTTTCCAATAATATAAGAACGCAGTAGGTACTCCGGCTATCGCGCGCAATCATCGAACGTACAGTGTACAACTGTACACTCAGGCATTTTTTAATTTACCCGATTCGGTTTTGAAATTGGAACTAATGCATGTGAAACAGCGTGAAATCCAACCAATTACCGCCATCTTTGTAGTCGATTTTCCACAAAATCACGCATTCTACAACAATTTGTAAACCCTACAAAATGTATCATTTGTACGCAATAATTGTTGTTCTTACGCTAAAAAACTGTAATGCGGCAGTAATCCATTTGGACAACATGAAGTTTACTGTGAACGGTGCTCCGAGTGTGACAAAAATGAATAATTTGAGTGCAACCACTACTCCAGAAAGTGTCAAAGTATATATTGTAGAAGATAAAGAAGATAATACTAAAGATGAAGAACCGAAATCTAATAAGAACGTCACTGCTGTCACTGATAGTCCTATCGTCGTCAACATACCGAAAACAGACCCAAAAAATACAGAAAACAAAAAACCACATCATAAAGAAGTTTTAGCGAAAAAAGTGAAGCCACAAAACAAAGAAGTACAACAACAAGGTACAACCACAACAACAACAACAATCAAACCGCAATTTAAAATAACCGTGCTAAAACCACCTGTTCAAGAAATTACTGCAAACGATATAGAAACGAGAAGAATGTCCAAGTTTAATGTATATGTGCCTATAAGTGAAGATATTAACCCATATAATGAAGTCCCTTTTGGTAAAGGAGTAGGGAGAAGGGGATTGTCACTTATAGACTTAAAAGGAAACATTTTACGTATTCCTTTGTAGATATAGAAGTGATATTTTACTTGTTTTATTTGAGAGTACTTTCGAATTGAATTTGTAAATAATCAGTTCTTTTTATGTACTGGTTGAATGGATTATAATAATATTTTGGGTTTGAATTATGTCGTTTTCCTTAAAACAATTATTATTCAACGGAGTTTTTTCTTTGCATAGACTTCTTAAGAGGGTTACATAATTTCTCAGTAGCAATCAGGATTCTGGACTTGTGCCTAAATGATGACAATAGGCTCATCCCCTATTACATGGTAGTTAAACGTGACTGGTATACTATATTGCTACACCCTTGAAAGAAGAAAGAAAATATCCATAGAGAAAGAACACATAAAAAATACAAGTAGGGGGAAAATATTATGCGTCACATCCACGCAAAACGGCATCAGCATAATGCTAAGCAGCTATGCGAGACAGCAGAGCCAAACAGAGCCTCTGCCCTGCCCTTGGGGGTAACAGGCGTGATGGTATGCTATATGTTAATTTAATTCCTTAAAATTGGCAAATTAAAACCGAAAAATATTTGACAGCTGCATTTTACTAAGTTACCAACATTCAATAGAAAAAAATCAGAAGTTCACTTTCAGTTTTATGTCAATTGGACAATGAAACGCACCAAACCAATATTTCTCAGAATAGTTACAACATCAAACGACCGTGATTGGCTGGAACCGTGTCGAATATGGTAATATCACGCCGTGATTGGTCATTGTTGTGGTTTGTCCCATCACCATGTATAGTGTAGGTATTAGTATATTTGATATAGTACTGAAATACGCACGCATTATATTAATCTAATCTATGCCCATACATATTACTCGTACTATAATGCTTCTCATTATTTAATAGTAGAGAGCAGGGGTGGTCCAGTGGTAACGGCCGCAACTTACGGATTGTGGGTCGTAGGTTCGACCTCTATTTATTTATCTATTAGTATTTTCTGAGCCAACGCACACTACAGGCAGGTCGTACCGCACTTTTTTGTGTGAAGATGCGTCGCGCTGCAGCTCGTTGCGGCTGTAATGTGCGCTTGGCTTTAGTCTAAACACTTCCTTCTTGAACTAAAACGTAGTTTCAATACCCATTGTGCAATTGCCTCTACGTAAATCGCAATGGAGCACTAGCATATCGCAATGGAGCACTAGCATATCGCAATGGAGCACTAGCATATCGAATGCTACATCGACCACAAAACGTAGCTCTTGGACATATTCCAATATCGAAATGTATCTCACCGGCTTTGTTTTGTTAAAGCGAGCCAATTTGAAATACTCACAGAGCACGGAATCGCAGCGAGATGGCAGTACAGTCACGAACACCAATATGTCAACACTTGGCAACTTTCAATTGCGATGTTTACGCTTTTCTTTTCGATTTTTGTTGAAATACGACACATTACATAAACCTTTGGGGTCGAAAAGGCTATTTTCGTAACAACATAAAATTCCATTAAAACATAAAACGGAGTAAATCGCTTTTGAATAAAGCCGAGTGTATACATACTTTTGCTCGTGACTTTACTATATACCGGTACCGGTATCGGTGTATTCGAGCCGCGCAATTTGAGTTGAGCGCAAATACGGCTGTCACGGGCAGTCAGTTTTTATTCGCACAGATTCGCACGTTGGGAGTAAAAATAATCTATACAAATAAAGTAAAAAAATTGAAGTGTCTGTTTTTAATGTCAAAATAACAGTTTTTTACTATTAGATGCATATGAAAGTATATACTGTACTTACAACAAGTTCCGGCTCATCTCCGAAACTGCTGGACCGATTTTGACGGGACTTTCACTGGCAGACAGCTGATGTTAAAAGGATTTGGGGGCTTAGGCTTGCTTTATTTTTATATTAGAAAAAGAAATGGAGTTCCGTGCAAAAAAAATCAAACCCATGAAATCCTTCCAGGTGTGCAAAGCCGCGGTCAGAATCTAATCAAAATCTAAAAAGAGACAGAAATGCCTCATTGTGCTCTGTTTTGGTGTAAAAATCTAAGTAAAATCGAGGATAACCTAAATTCTGTCGTATCATTTCACATAGTAGGTGCATAGAAACGGTAATGCCCACTTACACGCATGGTTTGTATGAAAAGTGTTGATCATGCCGCCTCCAGCCGCGGCCGGCGAGGCCTCCCATGCTCTGTGGCAACACTGCTTGAGTAAACCTGAAAATTCGACTGCTAGTGACGTGAAATAAATGTTTGAAGATTTCACGCTGAGTTGCCAGTGCGAAAAATACGGTAAATGTATGTTGGTTGGGATTCTGCCGGTGTACCGTTTTGGATGCGATCCAAATTGTGTGATTTTTTGATGTTCTACCACTTTCTGATTGTCTCAGTTCATTTTTATTTCGGGAAAGAGGCAGAAATCATGAATTTAAACATAACAGGTATTTTGGCAGGCTTATCAATAATAATATATATTTTTAATAATATATTTTATTTAGGTCCTTTTACAAAGTAATAAATTTACAAACTTATAAATACTTAGTAGTACCAAGTTCTTAACAGATTGGCTTAAATACTAATATTAAGCTAGTTTAATTTATACGTTTTTAATTACCTATAAAAGGTGCGTTGGTACTGACATTATAACTTGTGGCGACCTAATACATGGTCTATAAAATGCTGGGGAGTTTGTTGCGCCACTTCTTCTTCCCAGCGAAAGCACTAGGAAGTGGTATAGGTCGGGCGTTTTGGGGGACTGTCTTATCTAATTTTGACGTTCGAAAACTGCTGATTCTCAGCCTAATTTAAATAAATGACTTTGATTTGATTTGACATGGTCTATAAAATCTGCATTCACTTTAATTTGTCTGCAGACATTAAAAGCAAATAATATTTGGTCAATGTTAAAGTCGATGAGGGTATTCTCTCTACTACCGAGATTTTAGCTAGAACTAACGAACTTTTTGTTCTCTTGTTGCTTTTGTTTTCTTTTATTGTTGTTATTATTATTTTTTTGTAGCGTGAATGCTGTGTTTTTTTCTTCACTTTTGTTGTGAATGCTGTGCACGTCTGTAATTGACGTAAACACTAGTTCATGTCTCTGTTCTATGTTAGTTGTAAATATTTGTGTTTGTGTTGTTTATGTGCCTTAATAATAAATAAAAAATAAATAAATAAATTTAGAAAATAGTAATTTTGACACTCGTACATACATACGTTACACATTTTCCATATTTATTTTTTGCATTTTCAGTGTCAATAGCTACATATTATAATAGCCGTAACAGCAAATAATTAATAGTCCGTTAAGAGAATTAGTTTCATTTTAGTGGAAAAAATAATTGGCCAATACCTTAGTCTAGCGGTTATTCCGCTCTTGTAGAGCCGGAGTCGGCTCCAGTCGTGTGTAAGGTCTTGTAATTCTACGGGGAAAAAGAATTCAATTACCTAAACTAAAATAAAATTAAAACTAAAAAAAAACCTAAAATTTAACTAAATATAGAAGTCAGCCCAGCTAAGTCAAAGTCAAATCATTTATTTCAAATAGGCACATAAAAGGCACTTTTGAACGTCAAAAATAAAATAAAAATAAAATAATTCTAGTCGCCCCTTCGAAAAGGTAGTTTTCGTATGGAGAAGAATGGGCAAGAAACTCCACCGTTACTCTTTTAAAATGTTTTACAATATTTTGCATACATTAATTACATATATAATTATAAGTGAAGACGATACACCTAAAAATAAAATTACTATACCACAATAGGTAAAAGAATTAAAATGGATTAATGAAACCATGACATATAAATTAACTATGTGATAGATACATGGTGCTCATATTTACAAACATTCCAAAAGTAGACGATTTTCATAAATAAATAAGGAGTCCGGGTGTGACTTTAAGTAATTACAGAATGTAAATCAATGTCAAAGAAAAAAAAAAGAATAAATTATACAATTACATTAGCAACCAGTTTGATTTTGTCTAAACTGTAGAGATTGTCCTATGGAGCAGGACCAGCATGTTACCAAGCATTCTTATCTTGGATATAATCCTTTAATTTGTAATATCCTTGCTTACAAAGTGTAATTTTAATATAAATTTTAAATTTTCTTTCATTTAATTGCAATATTTCACAAGGTATTTTGTTGTAACATTTAACACAGTAACCCATAAAAGATGTGTGTAAGTACTTTAGATAATCTGAAAAAAGGTTGACCTAATTTATCTTTATTTCTATTATTAAAACTATGTCTATCACTTATTTTATTAAAAAGATGTTGATTTTTTCTTACATACTTACCTACATAATATTTTCTTAAATGAATTGGCAAGGTACCGTCATAATATTAACCCTTTTAAATAGTTCCCTAAGAGATTAGCGGCGACGTAGACTGTAAATGGTTCTGACAGCTCTCTTTTGCAAAATAAAAATGGATTCAATATCAGCAGCCCCACCCCACAGTAAAATGCCATAATTATGACATAATACTGTGGAAGTAACTAAAATAGACCAAACGCGCGCTATTACCTTGCTAGCCAGCTACTATTTTTTACCTGACTACGGCGAAGCAAAAAGGAGGGTTATGATTTTGACCGGAATGTATGTTTATATGTTCATCTTTCCCTCACAACTTCTAAACTACTTATCATAATTCGACAAATGAGATATCGTTGGTACAATCTTGACCGTTCACTGGTTAGGATAGAGAGAAATTAATTTTAAATAAAACCCCCTTAATTATCCCTTTTAAACCCCTTATTAACCCTTTTAAATATCATATAAAACCCCCTTAATTATCAAATATAAACCCCTTAAATATCATATATAACCCGGATAACCCCCTTAAATATAATAATGACAAGCCACAAGCCAACCCATTTAGGGCGTTTAGGGAATTAGGGCTTTCAGCTCCAAGTCCCTCGACCCCAAGTTTCAAAGGAAAAGTAAAAGTGCCGTAAATCGCGAAGTTATTTTTTATCGTTCGCTACAGTTGCGGCGTGGAAGTAAATGGCTTGTATTGTCAACTTGTTATTACATGATAAAAGTGGAAAAGATTTTCTGGACTTTTAGATGAAGGACGGCTAAGAGTACCTAAGTGTTATGAGAAATTATTGTTGTACCATCTGATCATCTTCCTAGCCTTTTCCCAAATATGTTGGGGTCGGCTTCCAGTCTAACCGAATGCAACTACCTATATTATACATGAAGCGACTGCCTATCTAACCTCCACAATCCAGTTACTAGGTAATACGAAACCCTTTGGTAAGACTGGTTGTCAGACTTTCGGGCTTCTGACGATCCGTAACGACTGTCAAAGATCCAAGAATGGTGGCCGGGACCAACGGCTTAATGTTCTTTCCGAGGCATGGACGGGTCTTGGTATGTAAAGATGGTCATCCATCCACGGACCAACCGCGGCAAGCATAGCTTAACCTAATCGATCGACCTATGCGGCTATTATTATTTAGCCACGAGACCCTAATACATTTTGTTGTCCCATCTATGGGTATAAATATGCCAATATTTATACCCATAGATGGGAACTTAAAAAGAAAAAAAAGAGAAAAGTGGAAAGGAGTTAGGGAGGCCATTGGAGTGAGACAACACAGGCTTATAAATTATTATAAGCCTGTATTTTTTAAGAATCACTGCCTTTTATATTAACAAAAGACAGTGATTCATAAAAAATACAGGCTAGTAAAAAATAATCTCCAGTGTGAGTCGGACAACCTGCACTATTACTCCCACTCAAATATAGTTTCAGTCTACTGCGGAAATCCAATCAGTATCCAATATTACGCCCATACTCGTACTTAACCCCACTGATGGACGCTTGGCTTAGGCCCGTACTATCGGTTCTGCCCGGCTAGGCCGAGAAAACAAATGAATAAACAATAATAACATAGGAACTTAGGCCCCTCGTCCACGGCGACTTTTTGTAGCGATGCTGTCGTGCGTTTCGTAAACGCGCGACGGCATCGCTACTAACGCGCGTTAGTCGCATTTGAAACGCACTACAGAAGCGATGCCAACGCGCTACAGCATCGCGACTGTATCGATGCAAACGCGCGACCGTGTCGGACGACATTGGGGAGAGAACGAAGGAGGGTGGCGCGTGAGTGGAGAACCGAGCGATACGCGATACTGTCGCGCTTCTTTCGCGATGCGAGTTGCACTGGCAACTCGAAGCGCGACAGTATCGCGTTTGCATCACGACTGAAAATCGTGGTATGCGCGAGGGTAAACAGTTAGCGACCGCATCGCGACTGTATCGATGCGAACGCGCGACAGCATCGCTACAAAAAGTCGCCGTGGGCGAGGGGCCTTAGCCCTCTATTCTCGTAAAATCGAAATCGTTGGGATGCTTTTTTCTGTTGTGAAAGTCGGTGTTTAAATAGAATATAAAGGGGCCTCTCTACCTTATTTAAAAGCTCTGAAGACTTGCACATCTGCAAGCATCTGCTCGTGAATGTGATTGGTACAAGGTGTCGTCAAAGAAACAAATTGCGTGTGCAGGATCCGTCACGTGATAGAAGTGAAACTTTTTAAAGAATAATAAAGCTAAAGAGTTTATTTGAACACACTAATCTCAAGAACTACCAATCGGAGGATGACTTTAAAGGACCGCTCTTAGCGATAAGACCGCCCATGGTGCCACTCTTTGTATATAAATTATAGATATAAATGTGGAAATTTTTTCTACACATCATCATCTGCCTAGCCTTTTCCCAACTATGTTGGGGTCAGCTTCCAGTCTAACCGGATGCAGCTGAATACCAGTATTTTACATGGAGCGACTGCCTATCTGACCTTCACAACCCAGTTACTGGGTAATACGATACCCCTTGGTAAGACTGGTTGTCAGACTATCGGGCTTCTGACTACCCGTAACGACTGTCAAAGATCCACGAATGACAGCCGGGACCAACGGCTTAACGTGCTTTCCGAGGCACGGAGGGGTCTCGTTATGTAAAGATGGTCACCCATCCACAGACCAACCGCGGCAAGCGTAGCTTAACCTGACCGAGCGACCTGTGCGGCTGTTATTATTTAGCCACGGGCCCCTCAAAAAAATCCCTTTTTTTTCTACACATATACCTATAATTTATATGGTGTACAGTACATAATAAAGAGTATTCTCTTCTATCCTATTCTAACTTCACCGGACCTTTCAATCAGACATTCCAGGTTCCAGAAATAGCAATAAGTCATAGTTGCACCGAACGATCTCTCTCTCGAGAACCTTATCCAACGTCCAGGCAAAGTTGCACCAATCATTAACTAGAGTTAATAAAGTAAGTTCAAATATGTGCTAAGAACTACTCATAGCGCAATCTCATGAAGTTCAAAGCGTTTCCCATTGAACTTATTGGAATATGCTAATACGGCGCAGATGAGGTAACTTTGCCAACTTTCTCTATGTCACGCGGAGTTGGCCGTGATGGGCGATATTGGGTTTCCACCTTCATATTGATGACTTTGATTATTAAGTTTAAAGGGTAGTTTAATGTTGCATTTGATGGTGGTTTCATATTGATGACTTTGATTGTTAAGTTTAAAGGGTAGTTTAATGTTCCTGCCAGGGTAGCGGGATCATCCGAAAGGGTTTACCGCTGCCCTGGAACATAAAGGGCTAAGGAAGGAACACGGGTGGGTTTTAGTCAGTAAGAGTCTGACACTCCCTTCTGCTCCACCCAGAGCGGGAGGAGTCATTTGATGATTTCCCATCCTCAAAAAAAAAAGGGTAGTTTAATGTTGCATTTGATGGTGGTTTCATATTGATGACATTGATTATTAAGTTTAAAGGGTAGTTTAATGTTGCATTTGATGGTGGTTTCATATTGATGACATTGATTATTAAGTTTAAAGGGTAGTTTAATGTTGCATTTGATGGTGGTTTCATATTGATGACATTGATTATTAAGTTTAAAGGGTAGTTTAATGTTGCATTTGATGGTGAGGAAATCTGTCAACGGTGAACGCAAATGTTGGCGTTTTTTGTTTGAGTTACGTTTTTTATTAACAGTCACACCGCCAACTTCCAAATTCCGGGCTGTTACTAAGACATTCCTAATGGAAAAACTCAATAACACTTTGCCCGACCTGGGAATCGGACCCAGGACCTCACGCTTAGCAGTGGCGTCTGCAACCACGAGACCGACGGGGTAGTTCCGTGGCTCGGAAAGTACGTTAATCTGTTGGTCCTGCCTGATCTCTCTCCGGTCGTGTCGGATTGCCGTCCCATCGGACAATGAGAGTGAGGGAAGAGTGAGTCTACCTGCGCCGAAACCTTGTCTGAGATTGCCATGTTTGTGTCTGAGATTAGTCGCCATGGCTGAAATTCGGTCTGGAGGACTCCAAACAAAGTTAGCATAAAGTCTTGACTTCAAGCTAAAATTCTTAACATAAAATATCAAATAATTTCTAGAGCTACCATTCATATTAAATTAAGAAACGTATCTCATGTCTGTACAAACTGACTCCCTTGTTATTTAATTAGAAGAGTAGGTACTAAGCCGCAGAATAGATAAATACAGAGGGTCTGTAAAATGAGTGAAATCGCACGCACACATAGACACACTTCACGTACAGCGAGTGCAAGTGCACTCGTGACTGGCATAATGGGCCTTAGCACACCTCCACCGCGAAAATTATGAAAACCGCTTAACGAATTCCCCTAAGAAACATTACTTCATTATATCGCGATTTGAGTAGCGGAACATTATGAAATTCAGCTGAATTATAGCAATCGGAACTAAATGTCGTCGCTTTCCACTTAGTAAATACAGTATAGGTCTACTTCGGACCTCTGAGATTAGTTTTCCAGTAAGATCAACATCCGTGTTACAAAAAAAAAATGAAGTTTCGCTTTACAAACTAGTCGACTGCCACAGATAGGTACGTGTGCAAAAAACGTGGTACCGCAACAAAATAGCGGGCTAAGCGCGGAGGTGTAACCGGCTTCCGAACTGATCGGCGAAATCACGCGGGAGAAAGATATAATCAAATCTGTGCGTCAGATCAGGCAGTTTCGCTTCTGTTTCGCTTGTCGTACAACGGAGAAGTCATGGTGAAACTACTGCAGTTTCGCTGCTATGGTTTCGCGGTGGAGGTGTGATACCCACCTGAGATCGCCGCCGTACGTATGCGTCTGTGTGCGTGAGACTATCTTTGGTCGTTGTTTGAAGCTGACCTACTGTACCTACCTATTTTGTGACTGCTTCTCAGGGTTAATGGCAGCCGCAACTAGACCCTTCCCTAATTAATTACAACTTCAGTTTTAACTGGAAAATCCTTGTCTTAAGTATCCTAGTGGAGGATGGTAGTTTTCCGGCCCGCAAAACATACCAATCTGTAATTTGAATGGCTTGAAAAAGCATTTAAATTAAAGTACTATAATTGAATTTAAAAAAAATGAGATAATTTTCAAGTTATGTAACAACTGAATGTCATACTTAACAAAGTTTAAATTCCATTGGAACCAAAAACTTGTTGGGACCTTTTTGTTACAAATGGTCACTCAAAAATGAACTTAAAATACATTTCACTAAAGTAGATAACTGATTATGATTACATAAGTGGCGATGGATTGTAAATTGTCTGAGACTATGAACACTGCTATAAAATCTAACAAAACGAGAAATAAAATTATAATGAAGTAGGTTTAGTCATACTTGTAATTCCAATAATAATTTCCTTCCAACCTCATAAAAATGCCACAAACCCTACCACATTAAAAAGTGCCACAGACAGATTTTACTACCATGGTTACTGCCTCTTAAACCAAAGGCAGAGTGCCAGTAATATCAACGTTTTACATAACTTTACATTCATAAAAGACTGCCCCAGTTGGGGGCCGAAAATAGGCGAACCGAATTAATTTCGATTATTGCAATGCAATATAAGTTGCGGTCTACGTAGCGGCTTTTTTGGCATGGTTGTAGTTTAAACTGTAATGTTTTTCTCTAAAAGTCAGTTTTATATTCGATGCGTATCGAAGTCAAATCATTTATTTCAAATAGGCACATAAAAGGCACTTTTGAACGTCAAAAATTAAATTAAATTTAAATTGATTCTAATCGCCCCTTCCAAAAGGTAGTTTTCGTATGGAGAAGAATGGGCAAGAAACTCCACCTCCTCGAGGTGTGATTCTGCGATAATTTACTTGAAAAATAAGTTAATGTTGAATGTTGATTAGCTACATGTTCAACACAGGCTTATTTTATTTTTATATAGTACAAATCAAAATTAAAAGTATTTTTTTTTAACATTACTGTCTATTTTTATTTGGTTTCGATCACATAGACCTTCGCAAAACACGTTTCTCACAATTATACTAACTCATAACATAAATCGCCCCGTAATTAACGTACTTCCTATGCCTAAAATATACTACACATCCATGAGGTAGTGGTCAATTTGAGCCTCTCATTGATAAAAAAAAGCTAGCGTGGTGATCAAATAGTCGTTCGTTCTTTGTAAGGTCAGCAATGAAAATAAATTAGCACAACAATTTTTGTATTCTTATTTATTAGGCAAAATATTTAATAAAAATTAAAAACAAGTATTTAAAGAATATTAGTTCTTCTAAGTAATTGCATGAAATGCTGAACAGCAGTGTATCCTAGTTTATTAAATTATTTTGTTTCAATTTTGATGATACGCAAACGTGCTAGTGTTAAAGAAGTTTTGTCGCCTACCGTACTAGGAAAAGACTTTGCCCCACCGTGGGGAAATTAGGCTTATATTATATTCTTCCGTGTTTTGACGACAGCCATCTTTTTACATCTTAAAAGTACCGATAAAACGGCCCATTAATTCAACAAAAGTGGTTCAGTACATCTAATTACCGGAACTAGGAGACTGATAACGTACTTAACGTCTGCGGGACGTAGCTCCGGCATCATTACGCCAGGCATTTGGGAGTCTGCCAGACATAAAGGCGGCTGTTGCCAAATGGGACAGTACGTATGGGATGTTGTTTTGCTTTAGGCCTTTATCTGTGTATGTAATTGATGTGGTCGGTTGGTTTTAGCCTTTTCATTTTTGGGTCGTTGCTTGTATCTGTTTTTTAGTGTCATGCCTTTCTGGTGTATATTTTAAACAATTGGTTTTGGAACTGTGTCAGTTTACACACTATCCTAAAGACTGTTTTTTTTTTTTTGAGGGCAGGTGTGGAACTGCACTTCTTTTTTGTACTTAATCATAGACTAAAAAAGCAGTGCAGTTCAACTTCTGCCCTTCTATAAGAGCTGGTGGTAAGCCCCCAGATCTATGGGAAGACACATGTCTAACAACGGACGATCACAAAGGAAGATAAAACGTCTATGTTCCAACATCTCCAATTTTTCATGTCATAACAAATTCATGGTGCGTTCCCAACAAACTATATTTTACTGACGACCAGGGGGAGCCGGGACATAATTTATTAACCCAGCATGATCTGTTACGTCAGAAAAAGAAAATAAACAGTTGTTTATGTTCGAGGTATCGATTCGAATCGTTTCCGATTGATTGTGTAGTAATAAATTTTCGTGGATATGAATTTGTAAAAAAATATAATTACGAGCCTATGTTAAGGAGTTATTTTCTTTTAGATTATGGAAGTTATGATTTTAATACAGGTCACAAATAAATTGTGCTGAGGGCAGGTGAATGATGATGATGGGTTACGAAGACAAGATGGCGTATGCAATGAGGAATGCCTTCAAATACGAATAACATTGCGTTCATAGAAAAAAGTATGAACGCCCCTTAATGTTTAAAACTAGTCTAAGGCCTGCTGAAGGCGGGTCACCGGTGTGGACGCGTTCCTTAAGGCGGCGCGGCGACCAGCCCGCCAGTAGAACGCGTCCCTCCCGACCTCATCTAGTTTAAAATATGATTGACGTGTAAAAGTGTTTGTACAAACCTACTTACAAAAATAAAATCATTTATCATTTATTTATCCCAAAGGGTCATGGCTGTCCGGCTGGTCCCAGGAAACCGCACGGTCTCCGCTGAAGCGGCGACCCTCCTTGCCGGATTGCCGCCATGGGATCTGGAGGCAAAAGTCCTCGCCCACATATGGGAGTGGGGAGAGGAGGCAAAACGCCGGGTCGTAACTCCGCTGCCGCGAGAAATCACGGTACAGCGGACAGAGCTCCGGCTGGATCTCATGGCGACATGGAGAGTGCGATTGTCGCAACCCAGTGCTGGGTAGTGGGTAGGCCATAATTGCGGCGATAAGTCCCCTTTTGAGGCACTCCTCAAAGCCACTCAGCCACTGCTGGAGAGGCACCACGGCGCCCTCGCCTTCCGCCTGACGCAGTTCCTTACCGGACACGGTTGTTTCGGGAGGTTCGTGTGCAGGATAAAGTGGGAGGAAATGCCAGGGTGTCACCACTGTATGGATCGCCGGAGGACACGGTGGAGCATACGGTGGAAGTCTTGGGCGGAGCACCACCGCGTCCTCGTGGCGGCGATTGGCGGCGGCGATCTCTCGCGTCCTTCCCTGGTCCAGGCCATGGTACGGAGCAAGAGTGCATGGGAAGCCGTCACCTCCTTCCGCACACTTACGCTCTATGGTACACAGTGGACGCGGGCTTGCGGGCGGCGAGCAATGGGCAGTTCGCCGCCCGGGTCGACGGCGCGTTGTGTTCCACGCGCGCCCCAAAGAGATGTGAGCACGAACTGACGTGGTCCGCTAGGACCGATGCCTGCCAGGGCCGCGGGTTGGTCGAAAGAGATACAGTGGCGTTTAAAAATGTCTTTGACTTACCACGGTACCCTCGGGTCCCGGACCTTAGCATGGCGTACCAGGGGCCGAAGCCAGCTCGCAGAAGCCCTTTAGACAATTTGAAATGATGAGGAGGCACCAACCGGCGATCATCCCATTAAGCAAGTGCACCCAAGGACAACCCCCGGTTGGTGCAGGACTATTGCAGAACACAATAACAAAATATATTGGGCTACGGGCTTAGGTGGCTCGGTTACGTTGAACTATGGAAGAACTATGTCCCCTGTCCGACCAATGATAATATATAATATTCACATAAAAATGGCAGGGGGTGACTTGAACTCTCAATTTATTATAATTATTCTGATCCTGTCCTATTCTCAGCATAACGCTAAAGTTTAGAAATAAAGATAGGATGTGTATTCATTCGGGAATATTCTCTTTTTGTCATGAAATATTCATAATGGCGCCGAATAACGGATTAGTCCTTTATAAAGTGAACCCGATCTATTGAATGAATAACGTTGTTTTTGTATATCGTGAAAGGTTGACTTAACCAGTTTAAGTAAAAAATTGTGTAAGAGTGGAGTGTAGTTCAAATATAATTTGAAGTGATTTTGATGGTGCTATGTTCCTACGAATGAAAACAGCTGTACGCCGATTCTCGTAATTTAAAACGTTCAAAATCTAGTCGCAGTCTCATCTCGGCAACAAACAAATTAAAAAAAAAAATATTAAAAAAAAAGCGTTGCCCCATATTAGGAATTTCTCCTGTATCGTGGGTGCGTTTACAAACATTTAAACTCACATACACAAACAGCCAGATCCGGAACAACTACTTGTAGGTCATACAAATATTTGTTCCGTGCGGGAAACGAACCCGCGACACGCAGCGCAGCAGTCGATCGCTCAGCCACTGCGCCAACCGTGCCGTAGGGAAATTAGAAGTGTTTTTGACAGATTGAGACCGAGATCAGACTGTGCACGTTCTTAAAATTACAACAATTGCCCCTCTGATCTAGTCTAAAAAAACTCACCGTGAAATCTTAGATGAAGTGAGCTTGAAGTGAGCTGTCAATAGTGTCGATCCCTAGCATCAGGTGGAATGACAGCTCACTCCACCTAAGTTTCACGGTGAGAATCCTAAAGAATAGACCGGCCGAAAAAAAAAGGAAAAATGAAGGAACCATAGTTTCTGCATACCTGTGGGAGGTATGGGAAAAAGGTATAAGTTAATTTCATATGTCCCTACGATTTTCCCTGTTAAGTTTTTTGTGGAACGTTTCATCATCTGCCTAGCCTTTTTCCAAACATGTTGGGGTCGGATTCCAGTCTAACCTAATGCTGCTGAATAAGAGTATTTTAAATCTATCTGAGTTGAGTTATTGGGTAACACGATAACCCTTTTAGTGGTAGGTTTACATATATCACGCCAATGTCACATGGGGGTAGGCAGAAATTAAAGAACGCCACCTGCTACGATCCTTACATACTCTTTTCACTGCGTTTACGTTCAGACATCTTCGTTCAAATCTCGTAATTTAAAACGTTCAAAATCTAGTCGCAGTCTCATCTCGGCGACAAACAAATGTCAAAAACTTGCCAAAAATGTACGGAAATTAGAGGTATTTTTGACAGATTGAGACTGAGATCAGACTGTGACCGTTCTTACTGTAATTGCCCGTGACATCACAGCGGGCCCTATCAGAATACCAGCGCTTCGACACTTATTTTTTAAATGTCGTAGCATCATGCTGAGATAGGAGCCTTTTGGCCTCGTATAGGACTTTCTGTTTCATTTTTTTTTCCTTTTGTCACTTTTTTATACAATTTGTTTTATTTTTATTTTTAACTGTGTTTAGTTTAGTTTATGATCCTGTACGAGTCACAATAAATACTTTTTCTTTCTTTCTTTCTTAAAATTACGAGAATTGCCTCTCTGATCATACACGCACACTGGTTGCGAGTATTACGCACCTGACCTTACTGAAGAACGTCCCCGCCAAGGTTGTATTGGTAGGTTCATCGTATAAAATTACGATTAAGCAGCCTTGGTTTAATAAAAGTTACCCATCGTACCTAACTCGAAACTCATGAAAAGTTATGACAGGCTTTTTACAAAATGTATGTTAAACATACATTTTGTAATAAGTAGACGTTTCCTATCGTAACTTTATTCGCAGTTTACTAATACCCCAGGGGTAAGTAATACAAGTATCTATGTGAAACCTCCTAAACTTAGGTTAAGACGTCGTATAACGTATTTTGTGGAAATCAGATCCGATCGGATACAGAATTCCGAAAACTTGGGTGAAAACTTTGGATTCTGAACTAAGAAGTCTGGAGCAGGTATTTACCCAAATTATACAGAGTGGCGATCAGAAGGCCAATTCCCATAATTAAAAAAGTAGGTTTAGGTTATCAAATTAAACAGAACAGCGATATTTACAAGTGGTTATCAGAGTATTAAAATAAACAATTATACTAAAAATAGAAAACTAAAAATTTTTCAAACAAAATAAATATTTAACTTAAAAATTGTCAAGATATAAAACACCCTTGATAATAAAGCACTAGACACGCGCGGGGCGATATTATCAAAAATTCAACACAAATTCTATGCTATTGTTACCAAATAATTACAAATTAAGTTTAATGTTGTTAAACATTCAAACAAAAAAAAGGTCCCACGGCTTGAATGTTAATTGTTATTAATTATTTTAACTTTGTATTTAAATTACGTTATGTAGAATACATGATTTCAATTAATGTGATAACCTAATCGACACATGGTATAAAGGACATATCATTATTTAAGCTTCAACCGTAATTATAAACTTTAATTCTATTTAGTTTAGGGCTGAGAGTTACCTAAACTAAAACCTAAAAAGAACAAAGGTGACGGATGCGGTCAAACAGGTTCTGACGCTGACATGGAAATGGTTAGGTCATATTCAGAGAACTATGGATGAAAGATGGTTACAAATAATATCAAATTGGTGCCCAATATATAAGAAAAGAAGGAAAGGTAGACCTTTTAAAAGATGGAGTGTCGACATCGTACAAATAGCCAGAAACTTATGGTCCTGACAGGCAAAGGATAGAGCCATCTGGAATGGTTTGAAGGAGGCTTTCACCTCAAAAGGAGGCCTTTACACCTAACAATACTAACCTTATTTAAGCACGTCTCCTAAGAATCGCAGCGTGATGTTAAATAACCTATAACCTTCCTCAAGAATTGGGCTATAAAATTCAAAAGATTTTTTCAAATCTAACTGGTACTTCCGGAGATTACATACAAACAACAAACAAACTTTTACCTGTTTATAATATTAATTAGAGATTTTTTTTTTACTCCGTGTCGTGGGTGCGTTTACAAACATATAAACTCACATACACAAACAGCCAGACCCAGAACAACTACCTGTAGGCAATACAAATATTTGTTCCGTGCGGGAATCGAACCCGCGACACGCAGCGCAGCAGTCGATCGTTCAGCCACTGCGCCAACCGTGTCGTCAAAATGTTTGACACAGCTAGAAGGCGTCGCGGCAGACCCCGCAGAAGATGGCGGGATGACCTGGACAAAACAAACGACCAGTGGTCCACTTTAACCCTGGGTCGAAAGAGCTGGAAGTCTTGGGGAGAGGCCTTTCCCCAACAGTGGGATGATGCAGGCTAACAGTAACTATATGTATATTTATGTAGATTGATTGAAAACAAACCAAAAAACGGTGTCTCATACACACACAAACACTAACGTATTATGGAAAACACGTTAAGGCACGTCAAGTGATCCCACGAGAGTAGACCCAAATAATTTACCTCCTAATGGACAAATTAAAAGGGGCTCCGACCTACACTCATTAATAAAGGCATTGTGGAAGTTATCTCGCGATTCCCTTTCATCTATAAACAAGCTCCTGTCCGCGAGTTCGTCCGCGTGAAAGAGGTTCGAGCCTTTGTGGCATATCCGACCCGCCGCCATTTTGCTTTTTTTTCAAAGCTTCCGCGTACGATGAAAGTAGTATATTTGGTGGGGAAACTTACATAAACCAAAAATGTCAAGGAACTGTTACCCTAAGTGTTACGTTCCCGATATATTTGGAGGTATAGATCGCATTGCAAGCTAGCTTCCATTGAAAAATGTTCGAACCCCTTTCTTGTTTTAACATAAAATATATCCTATAGTTGTGCCCGTTACTTCGTTATCGCTTAACGTTCTTTGTGACTTGTTTGACTCCTAGAGGTCATATTGTGATATATAATAACCTTCGCAAATACTTGGGCTATCAAATCCAGAAAGACTTGTTCAAATTAGACTGGTAGTTTCAGAGATATAGATATTATTAGTATAGATAGATAAACAAAATAATGATTCGTCCGCTGTCTGAATGTAGCGGTTTGGTTCAGTTTTTTGCGCGGCTTTTAATGTTCTGTTTAAGCCATTCTTTTGTTGTAGGTCATTTATCTTTGAGCAAATATAATCAAGGCTTTAGCAAGCTTTAGTTAGTAGGTTTTTGATCAGTAAGTAAGTAATCCCTAAATACTTTTGGGGAGAGGAGAGATCATTAGCTGCTGATAATACTCGTACCTAGATTTTTTATTTTTATGTTAGTAAGTATTGCCGTGCCGTACGGCGTGTACGTGTTCCACGCGCGCCTCAAAGAGATGTCAGCAAAAGAGACGGGGCCCCATAGGGCCGAAGCCTGCCAGGGTAGCGGGAACATCCGAAAGGGTTTACCGCTGCCCTGGAACATAAAGGGCTAAGGAAGGAACACGGGTGGGTTTTAGTCAGTAAGAGTCTGACACTCCCTTCTGCTCCACCCAGAGCGGGAGGGGTCATTTGATGATTTCCCATCCACAAAAAAAAAAAAAAAGTAAGTACATTCGTTTTAATTTAGTTCTTTGGAGTTTTAATTTTATCCTTTGCTGTGCCCTTACAGGGTTCATGTTTAAGTACCTACTAGCTGTGTCCCGCGGTTTCACCCGTATAAGTTTCGATCCCGTGGGATATCGGGATAAATGTATCCTATATGTACCCTGGTTATAAACAATCTGTGTGCCAAATTTCATCCAAATTCGTTTAGTAGTTTTTGCGTGAAAGAGTAACAAACATTCATCCATCCATCCATCCACACAAACTTTCACATTTATAATATTAGTACGAATAGTAGGGTTAGCTTTAAGTCTTACGTAGCATCTTTTTTTAAATTATGGGATGAAGTAAATGAATATTATGAACATTAATACTTACACCCACTTTGATGGTATGATGTTGGCAAAAGGCAGACAAAAATTGAGAAACTTTTATTTTATTAATTGGACTAGCATCTTACCTTCAGACCGGAATTGAGCAACGCTACTTGGCGACAATTTCGTATTTCGAAAGGCTTTGAAGGTCCGTGGCATACCTAAATGTCCGCCAATTTTTTTTTTCAAAATGGCGGCCACGCTTGAAACCTATATATAAACCTCGGTCGGTCTAGGCTATCGGTTTATATATAGGTTTCAAGCGTGGCCGCCATTTTGAAAAAAAAATCTGTTTGCATTGATGCAAACAGAAAACATAATAAACGGACACTGTAGGTATAGGTTCCGTACAAATATCTTCAATCCCCTTTCGAAATTATTTTAAACCGTATCGAAAACAGCTTTCTTAAAAGGTTTCTTATATACAGGATCAATATTTAACATGTGCGCAAACTGTAACTATGAATTCATAACATGATATTATTATTGGGTTATTAAAAAAAATTGCTCTGCTATACATTTTTAATGCGTAGGTAAAAAATGAACTTTTCTATGAAGAAGTTATTTTTTTTTTATAACCATCTATTTTCTACTCTAGGGGATCTAGAATCATGAGCTGAATTCATGATAACAGTTTGCGCACTGGTTAAAAATTTACACTGCATATTTTCCAATTGAAAATGACGACAAAATATTATCGAACTAAAACATTTTATCAAGAGAGATCTGTATTGACAATTAGCTTGAAAGCTTCGTAGCTTTCAAGCTAATTAGCCGATACATCGTGTTAAATAAACTACAGAATTATAATTAATTAAAGCCTTTTCAATATCGCATGACCAGTGAGTATTTTTACCCTGCTAGTACAGTATTTTTATCTTCGAAGCGACTCGTGTTTTAATTATGGTTACCATGCAAACACGCTATGAATCTATGTGTAAGCAGTGTATCGTTACCGTTCCAAAAAAAAAACTCAAATCATTCATTTCAAATAAACCAATTACAGGTACTTTGGAATTGTCAAGGGGCCGGTCAGTCGGAAAGATGAAGCTAGTTACCAATTCCAAAGCGTAGATACCTATGGAGAAGAACGGGCAAGAAACTCCACGGACACTCTTTGTCTTCCGTCCGAGAAAATAGCGAAGTTGGAAGTGTGTGTGTGTGTGTATTAGGGTGTGTGTATCATTGTGTGTGTATCGGGTGTGTGTGCATGTGTTACATGCTGACGCTACTCTTCTTAACGTACGCCTACATTCACAGCGTGTTTGTACAGTTGATTCCCGAAAAGTAAAGCGCGCGATGCTTCGTGTGTTAAAAATACTATATTTACAGTTATGGATACGCGACAATAGCTTATTTTGAATGCCTTTTAAAATCGGTAAAAATTGCATCCATAGTTGGCGCACCTTAGGTAGTCAGTTTTACTAATGTGCCAAAGTTTTCTCTTTATAATACATATGTTTAAGTTAAAGTTTGATTGACGAAACATTTAGCAATGAAATAATAATAGATCTACCATACAGTAAACATACAAAAAAAATAATTCACAATCAGCAATATGACCTTCTCCACAACACTATCCAAAAACCAACACGAGAACCTTTTACTAAACAAACACAAACTGTAACTTGACAAACAGCGCCTTTTTAGCGGGCCCCTAAAACGCGGCGGTCGTGGAAAGGGCACCTAACTAGCTGAAATGCCAAGGCGACCGGTGGGCGGGCTCACATAGTCCCTTTGTGCACGACACGTTTTCTTTAAGGTACGGCGTGATAAACGCGCCGTAAAAAAATCGTGTGACCTTGTGCATGCCACGGTTCTATGGTATACGGCGACGGTGTCAAAATGAAATCAAAAGTCATTTATTTAAATTAGGCTGAGAATCAGCGCTTTTCGAACTTCAAAATGACAAAAGACAGTCCCTCAAAACACTCACCCTTCACCACTGCCTGCCGCTTTCGTACCGTAGTGCAGCCGTGTGGTCAATAAACTACCATAGTGACCCATACTACACTGACCACCCTACCTACACACGGCGTATTAACCGTAGTTTTTACGGCAAGGAAAACTTGTGTGTACGAACAGCCAAGAAACGGTGCCGTAGAAGAATCGTGTGACCTTGTGCATGCCACGGTTCTATGGTATACGATGACGGTGTCGTGCCGCAGTGCAGCCGTGTCATCAACAAACTTCCATATAGTGAACAGGCATCTTCTGGGCACGCTCGTTCCATCATAGACCTTATCTATCGCTTTTCATCAGACATGATCGATGTCAAGAGCAGGCCCATTCAACAATTAAAAAAAAAAATATGATCCATACGCCACTGACCACCGTGCGTACACTAGGCGTATAAACCGCGCCGTTGAAAAAACGTGTCCATCAACAAGCTTCCATAGTGATCGATACAACACTGACGATCGCGCCCACACTCGGCGAATAAACCATAGTTCTTCACGGCAAGAAAAACGTGTGTGTACAAAGGGCCCGCTCCATCGGAATCGTACTTATAGATGCTCTGTTTTGTTGCTATAGCTATAGGCATGGTGATAGTCGGTTTGTACTGGTTGAGACGTAGAAACTGGACTTTGGTGGTTTGAATGATGAATACAAAAGACAAATTGTTTGAATGGGAGGTTAACTAGCCTACAGTTAAACATAGGTATAATAAGCCAGATCTCTGAGAATAGTACAGTAGACTGCTCAAAACCAAAAACAAGGTAAAAAAAAACTTGAGAGGTGTCAAGGGACACCCGGATGGAACGAAGTTCAAAGAGAGAGAGACAGACAGAGAAACACGCGCACGCCGCACGGCTTACAGCTATAGCAAAAAGTGTCGTTCCAACTTTTGGTCTTAATTTTTTCCGTCTAGCCCCCTTTCGCAACGCGCGATAAGGAACTTCGTTCCAAAAGGTAGGTTTATGGTCAAAACCTTAAACTGACCTAGTGTAGCCTATAATATATTCATACTATAATGTTCCCACGCCTGGGACACAGGCCTCCTCTCAATGGCATAATCCACCACGCGGGCCAGCGAGTTGGTAAGTAGATATCACTCGTCTTCGAATTTTTGGTTCTAGGACATGCCGGTTTTCTCACGATTTTTCCTTTGCCGTTTTGAGGGCAGTGGTGATGAAATATACAAAGTAAAGCGTCTGATTGGGTTCGATCCTACGACCTACAACTCGTAAGTCGCGGCCATTACCACTGAGCCAGCACTGCAACTGCAGCGTAGCCTACGGAGTTTCAAATGCGAGGCCAGTTTTTATTGGTTTTGTTCTTCGATCAATAATAGTACTATATTAAGGATCAGGAACAAAAATCAGTCGATCAAGTGGCCACGTTTGCACACACGTAAACATCTACATTTCTTAGAAAAAAGTTTAATAATATTAACAACTTCAGTTTATTATAAACCTTAATGCTTATACATGAAGTTTAATTACCATTGCAAAATATTTTTAAAATTTCGCTTGAAAATAAAATCTTTCTATTTTTAAATTTTCAGTCATTGATTCTAAAATGAAACTTAAAGTCTAAGCAATAAGGTTAAAAACATAAGATAAGACCACAAACGTATTTGTGGTCTTATTTTTCGGGCCGTTTTTGAAGCGCTTATCGGGAATCTAGTACTATTATTGATCGAAGGTTTTGTTATCAATACGAGTAGCATGCGGCCAATTGTACGTGTTTAAAACATAGAAATGAAAGAAGATTAGTTGCTTCTCTCTGTAGGAGAAGAGACTGGAACGCTAACAGGCTGATACTTATTATTATAGTTCACTGTCTCCTCTAGTACAGTGGTCCCAAGAGCTGCTGCTGAGCATGAGTTCCTGGGTTCGATTCCCAGGTCGGGTAAAGTGTCATCGCGAGAAACACCTGGATGAGGCGGGCACAGAAGCGTGGGGATTGGCAAAAGAAAAGAAAGATCTATGTCCAGCAGTTATAGCTGAAGTCGGGCTGTGGATGACGGTGATAGTGACAAAAGGCTTGCCCCCAATTACAAGTACATGGTACTTATACATAACGACGCGAAATGTGGGTGTACTAAAGGTACACTTCTGCCAACCATTTAGGGAAACAAGTCGTGATGTTACGTTATTATTATGGCTAGTTCGATACACCGAGAACAAACGAAAATGAAACAGAGAAAAATCTGCATCGGTACCTGAAATTAATACTCCGAGTGAAAATGGACCAAACGAACGTTTGCGCGCAAAACCACTTTCCTGATGATTGTTGGGTAAAAAGACAGGTACGAGTGGACGAAATAAACTAAAAATACATATAGAAATGAAAATATGGAGTGCTTGCATAAAACTAAAAGGCCACTTGAACAGGTGTCCGCGGAATGGGTTCAATTGAAACGCTTCCAAATAAATTCGGTGAGCGGCTGTGGCTGTATTCTGTTCACCGCTTTATAGGGTAGAGAACACTGTTGTTGGAATAGCTGTATAGTTAAAAAATTGTGAAGAATAATGTATTTTATTTAGGGGCGAATTTCAGCAAACTTTTACACCTAGAATGAGTCTTATCCCGAGAATAAATTTTCAATTTTTGACAGTTTTTCCAACTGTCGGACGTCAATTTTATTCCACGGATAAAATACCTGGAATTTTGATGATTTTTGATGATTGATGATTCAGATAGCTTTGAAAAAAAAAATTCAATTGGCATATAAAGGCACTTTTGAACTTCAAAATTTACAATTGAATAGAATTTGATTCTAGTCACCCCTTCCAAAAGATAGTTTTCATACGGAGAAGAATAGGCAAGAAACCCTTTTAAAATGAAGAACGCTTTTAAAATGTTTGACAATATTTTGTATACATTAATAATATAATTATGTGAAGACGATACACTTAGAATACAATTACTATACCACATTAGGTAAACGCGCACCTGGCAACGGCGAACAGCCCTGGCTTGACCTTGCTTTCATATCTTTTTACCACGTCACTTTTGAATAAAATCGTGTTGCTATAATACATTAATATTAAAACATGGTTATAAAAGCATTGAAAATGTCGCTGTTGTTGTACGTATTATTTTATTACGATATCAGTACTTGTAAAATTTAATTCATACATGTTACACGATAACCTTGCCAATAAAACGATTTTGATACTTTTATTGCGATTTCTGTGATATTTATTTTTCGTTAGTTTAAAAGCGGTTCGAATACATTCTCCATTCGAATCAATGTTATGCAAAAATGTAATATCCTAACTTAACCAAAACTATCAACAAACTAAAATATTTCGTCGAAAATTTCCCCGCATCGCTGTCAACTGGTAATGTACCAGAGACTGGCGGCATTGCATATTTTTATTTTACTATTAGCTGCTCCCCGAAAATTCAAGATTATACAAATCATATCATTTGAAACGGAACGTCATGTAAAGGGAATAAAACAATATTAACACTTTTTTTACTTTAAATTAAATTCCATGTACAAAAATCAAATCCCCGACGCGTAATGTCGTAAAAAATTATGAAAATAATTACTACTAGCTGCGCCCCGTGGTTTCACCTGCATAAGTTTCGATCCCGTGGGAATATCGGGATAAAAAGTATTCTTTAAGTTAATCCTGGTTATAAACCATCTGTGTGCCAAATTTCATCCAAATCCGTTCAGTAGTTTTTGCGTGAAAGAGTAACAAACATCCATCCATCCATACAAACTTTCAAATTTATAATATTATTAGTAGCTGCGCCCCGCGGTTTCACCCGCATAAGTGTCGATCCCGTGGGAATATCGGGATAAAAAGTATCCTATGTGTTAATCCTGGTTATAAACTCAACTTCGACGACACGATTGGCGCAGTGGCTGAGCGATCGACTGCCGCGCTGCGTGTCGCGGGTTCGATTCCTGCACGGAACAAATATTTGTATTGCCTACAAGTAGTTGTTCCGGGTCTGGCTGTTTGTGTATGTGAGATTTAAATGTTTGTAAACGCACCCACGATACAGGAGTAAATCCTAGTGTGGGGCAAAGTTTACTTCAAAAAAAAAACTATCTGTGTACCAAATTTCATCAAAATTGGTCCAGCCGTTTAAGCGTGAATAAGTAACAAATATACAAACACACACACACTCACAAACTTTCACCTTTATATATTAGTGTGATGTAATTAGCCTAGGTATACGTTGTTATTGATGTAAATTTCATTTTAATTCTGAATACACGTGTATATACTTACACATGTATTCAGAATTAAAATGAAAGCTTCCTTTATGTCAAATTGATTTATGAGAAAATGGCTATACAAGCTGTTGTTTTGCTAGCATCCTCGTCAAATTTCAGGAGGCTGTTATGAAAGACATAAATAATCAAATAAAATTACAATGCCTGGTAAATAATGAATACATACTTGTTTTTTTTATTTTTATTTATTTAAGTTTGACAGTATTTCAGAATACACCACTTTCAAAGAACCGAATCGCGTTATGGTATCGTATAAGCGGCCGCGTTTTTATGTGTATGCAAAAGAGCAGTTACAATGCGGTCTCACACATGCCACGTTTTAAAATGCGTGTCCCACACAAGCCGATTTTCGAAAATTAGAAAATATTGAATACCTACTTATTTTATTATTGATTCGTGTCAAGAATCAGTAGCATAGTTGCCTTGAATTTAACGAGGATGCAAAACGACACCTTGTATATATAATCAAAGAGATTTAAGATAGGTACAATAAAGTAAATAATTTAATGTCTTTGTATATAATAATAAAAACATTCCAGTTTTCATTCTTCGTCCTTGAAGCGAAGACTGAAGAAACATCAACAAAACGATAAGATTATAACAGTTAGTACGTGAAGGGGGATAACTGGTGCTTCTACCCTTCGGTATACAATTAAAACGCGATACGGTAACACAAAAAAGTAGATTGGATTTCCATTGTGAGAAGTTTTACCAAAGCGGTTTTTCTTTTTACTTCCTATATACAATAGTATCTAAGTTTGGATTGCATTCAAAGCAATACAATTCTTTTAGTTTCCATATTTGTTTAGGTTTTTGTTGTTATTAATCCGTTAGTGTTCGTTTTTTCTTGTTTATTGTTAAGTATTTAATTGTGGGTGGTTATTGATTTTAAATATGGAATCACAGCCTGCGGGGTAATTGCGTAACACACTAACAGTAAGAATGGGTTTCATTTTGACAGTTCAACAGCATTCATTGCGTTTTATGTTGTGAGCAGACAAATTTTTCCAATATAATATGAAGCAATGGATTAGCAATATCCTACAAAATTAGGTACCTATTCAAATTGTGATTGATAGTGTATTAGGCAATTCTCAAACTCAAACTCAAACTCAAATCATTTATTTCAATTAAACCATTTCAGGCACTTTTGAATTGTCAACATTTTAAATAGTCGGTCAGTTAGTCAGAAAGTGAAGCTAGTTGCCCATGCCAATTAGCAGGGAGCACATGATTAATAATACAACAGATAGTTTTGTGATCAATATTACGAGTGATTCTAAGAGACTCTTCTGACGAATCATTCAGACGACAGAGATTAGAACAGGAAGTTTAAATGATGGATATTTCTTTAAATACAAATGTTATGAACCCCCGAAAGTTTGTTTAAATTCTTTATCTCGTCTCGCTGGCCTTATTTTACCTATTTTGTGTGTAGGTAGGTAGTACCTATTTCACTTAATAGGTACAATACGCACTTTACAAAACTTTTATAAGGAACAAATATTTGTATGACCTACATGTATTTCTTTCGAGTCTGGGTGTTTTTCTATCTATAATATGTATGTATTTACAAAAAAAAAAATGTATTATAAGTAGTTTATCAGCCATCTTGTTACTATAGCACAAGCATTAGGTTGCTTAGCTTGGGACTAGATGGCGCTGTGTGTGTATATAATTATATAATAAATGTATGCAAAATATTGTAAAACATTTTGAAAGAGTAACGGTGGAGTTTCTTGCCCATTCTTCTCCATACGAAAACTACTTTTTGGAAGGGGCGACTAGAATCAATTTTATTTTAATTTTAACTCTGACGTTCAAAAGTGCCTTTAATGTGCCTATTTGAAATAAATGATTTGACTTTGACTTTGTGTGAAATGTCCAGGGATATTATTATTATTATTTTCAGTAAGACTTTCTAAAACTATGTCAGCGCGAGCGTGAATTTGAACGCATTTATTTGTTTCTCTTCTAACTTTGAGCTGCCGTGTCCTAACTAAAAGAGACAGTAATGCCAGTACGCAAATAACGGACGAGTTTATATGACGTACTACCGGAAATAATCGACTCCCGTTTGTACTTCATAATTCCTGAATTATGAAACTGTCAGCTGTGATGACACATTATGATTTAATGTAAAAAAAAATATCTGCCACGCGGGCCCGGTGCGGGTTGGTAGATGTCACATGTCTTCGAATTTTTGGTTCTAGGACATGCCGGTTTCCTCGCGATGTTTTCCTTCACCGTTTTGAGAGCCGTGGTGATTTAAATTTTTTAAATAAAGTAAAGCGCTTGCCTGGGTTCGAAATGATTTTGGCCACGCGCCAAAAAATCCTTGTACCACTGTACATACTTATCAGTATCGTTAAACTTTAATCGAATTTCAATCTTACAAAAAAGGTAGAATATCACTTTTTTTTTTAATAATATTTCAGCAAACAGACATCGGAAGCATAGACAACATGAGTATAGGTACATCTATTCTGTATTGAGTCGGTATGCCGGCGGCAATGCGGAGCTCTGAAAAGGCCAGCAAACATAATGGAGGCTCAGTAGGTACTATTTTTTTTTTTTTTTTTTTGAGGATGGGAAATCATCAAATGACTCCTCCCGCTCTGGGTGGAGCAGAAGGGAGTGTCAGACTTTTACTGACTAAAACCCACCCGTGTTCCTTCCTTAGCCCTTTATGTTCCAGGGCAGCGGTAAACCCTTTCGGATGGTCCCGCTACCCTGGAATGGTCCCGCTACCCTGGGATGGTCCCGCTACCCTGGGATGGTCCCGCTACCCTGGGATGGTCCCGCTACCCTGGTCAGTAGGTACTATTACGTAGGTATTCCGCGTATTTGAAATTTCGTTTTAAAAATATCGGCGAGGGTATTTTGAACGTGGCATTTCTTGTCTGTTTTTCTTCCGTTGCTGAAAATCTTGTTGTTTTGTCAAGACCTCCATACATAACCATTTGGTTTTTCTTTGGTAATCATAATGTATTTTCTTGGTTTATCTCAACTAGGTAGTATACGAACACTTGAGTCATAGACATCAGAAAACTGGTCCGGAGCAAAAGAGACTGAAATGATTAATTATGATAGATTTGCCAATAAAAATAAAATAAAAATCTTTTATTGGCAGGTATCGCAGGCCCATAGCGTATTAGCACCACAAGTAGCTTAAAAACTATGTTAGTAGTAACAATGTATACATACATTTAGTTTTTGTTATAAGATGTTAAGTCGAACTGTGGATCTTCAATTACTGGAGTCAGCGGAAAGTAATCTCATGAGGTTCGCAAAAAGTTACTAGGTATACTCAATATATGTATAGAGAGTGAGTTTACCCACACTTATTTTAATAAACCAGAGTAAGGGTCGGATGTTAAATATAACTTTTAAGTCAAGCGCACATTACAGCCTCAACGGGCTGCATGATAACGCATTTTCATACAAAAGAAAACCGCACCGAAAAAAGGGTTCGAATGGGGATGAATTTGTCACAAGAACAATTAATTATACTAGCTACTTTCACCAAAATAATTAACATTATCTACTGAAGTTCATTCCACGTATCGGCATACATAGTGTGGGACGTCCCCAGCTAGATGGACGGACGACCTTAAGACCCACGGCGCGGCCCACCACAGTCTGAGCTGCCAAACATAAAACATGTTTTTAGTCTGGGTGTTTTTCTATCTATAATATGTATGTATTTATAAAAAAAAATGTATATAAGTTGCTTAGCTTGGGACTAGATGGCGCTGTGTGAAATGTCCAGGGATATTATTGAGAGCACGTGACATATTGAACAGTTCCAATCACGACGTCTCGTTGTTCGCTGAGATATCGTCCACTACTGCCACATAATAGTCTTTACTTACCACTGAATGGATGCCCATACATTTGGGACAACGCTCTATTTCTGTAATAGTTCGTTGTTATTTATTTGATACCATTTTAAGGGCCGGGAAAAGTGTTATAGAGGTTTTCCGATCAGGAATTCTCCAATTAAGTACACAATAAATGGCATTTGCATATATCTTGCAAATATATACTAAGGCGTTTGTTCGTGTGGTTGCAGGTGTTACTGCTAATTACGAGGTCCTTGGATCGATTTCTGATTCGATTTCGAAGCATATCGAATATTATTTAATTGTTTGAATTACCACTTAGCTCTCTTCCTCTCTCCTAATGTTTGCTGTGCCCGACAGGGTCCATATTGATCTTTTACCTAGTATATACCATCTATGTAACACATATGGAATGCAATAAAGATTTGAGTATTGAGAATTCTCAGGTCAAGCAAAGTGCTATTACGTTTTTCTATTAATAATTTCTCAGTGGGAGGGGCCCGTGGCTAAATAATAACAGCCGCACAGGTCGATCGGTCAGGTTAAGCTACGCTTGCCGCGGTTGGTCTGTGGATGGGTGGCCATCTGTACATACCGAGACCCCTCCGTGCCTCGGAAAGCACGTTAAGCCGTTGGTCCCGGCTGTCATTCGTGGATCTTTGACAGTTATTACGGGTAGTCAGAAGCCCGAAAGTCTGACAACCAGTCTTACCAAGGGATATCGTATTACCCAGTAACTGGGTTGTGGAGGTCAGATAGGCAGTCGCTCCATGTAAAATACTGGTATTCAGCTGCATCCGGTTAGACTGGAAGCCGACCCCAACATAAATGGGAAAAGCCTAGGCAGATGATGAGATGAATTTCTCAGTGGCAGTTTGGAGTCTGAATTTGTGTCCGGTTGGTAGCAATAGGCTTTACATGGGACTTAAACATAAATGACGAAATGTAGTTTTACTACAGGGACAACTCTGCCTAACCTTTCAAGGAATACAGGCGTAATGTTATGTTCTTAAAGAGACAACAAAACATTACGAGTGTCTGTGTCTTTCGAATTGGATAGATACATAGTTACTCGTATTTAATAAAAGACCAGTAATTTTTTAAAGGCCTTGGGTTCGATTTACACGTGACATGACAAGGCATTAACCAAAACTACGATTAGTTACCTAGTAATAAAAAATATTGGTTAAAGAAATCTGTTTAGCTTTAGGAACTTACACTTCAAATAGCTAATATGTATTCTCTTACGAATCGTCGTTAAGAATTATATAAACTCGTTTTAAAATCAACGAACTTTGTCCTACTGCTAATAATCTTTTGACGTTTCTATTATTTCAGAGAACACAACCAATATTTCACAAAGACTAACTAACACAGGATATTCCAAATAAATATAACACTTCAAACTGGAGCACCATTTCCACAATTTCTATTCCAGTATTGTCCAATCCGCGAGTACACGTAACGTATTGAGCGAATCGATTCACGTCGCGCCGCGTTCACGGTGAAATATTGAGCTACCATCAAGTAGCCTGAACTTGGTACACTCGTACAAATAGCCTGGACTGTTTGCTACACTCACAAAAATCATGTAAACAGTCGCCTTTGTGTGGTAAATACAGAGTTATTGTAAAACATTTTAAAAGAGTAACGGTGGAGTTTCTTGCCCATTCTTCTCTATATGAAAACTACCTTTTGGAAGGGGCGACTAGAATCAATTTTATTTTAATTTTAATTTTGACGTTCAAAAGTGCCTTTTATGTGCCTATTTGAAATAAATGATTTGACTTTGACTTTGTTAGGTTTTTATTTTTCAGAATTTTAGGAATTTTTAATCTTATTCGGAGTGTTGCTAAAAACCAGTCTGAACCGTACCTAAACTCATTTATTAACTAACATTTTACATAATTAGAACTGTGGATGTATTTTATTTATCTGCTAACTTATGATTTACTACAATTATTGACAAGCGGGCGCCACGTAGCCAGTTGCTACGACCGCGTAGCAACCGTAGCGGAGTTGGCTACGGCGTAGAACCTCCTTGGCGCTTACTGGAATTTAGACCGAATTATTTAGTTTGCATTACTTTTATCTTCGTCATTTATCATTTACCTTTTAAGTAACTAACTTTTTCCCACGGCTTCACCAATATGGGGTTCGGAAATTATCCCACGGGAACGTACTTCCGAGATAAAAAAGGATCCTATGTCCTATCCCAAGTCATGGTGTATCCGTGTACTTTTCATCCATATGGATGAAAAGTACCGTTGAGCCGTAAATGTGAGAAAAGGTTAAGGTAAGGTAAGGGAGTTAATTTTACATTTATAATAATTATTGGTATGAATATTTGTTGAAGAAAAATAACGAAAAGTAAAGATAACCTACTCGTTATTATTTGACGTACGTCAAGGCCATAATTTTGTAATTGTAATTTGAAACAACGCTTTTTTGGTTTGACGATAGGTAGCGCCATTATTGACGTGGCGTGCGTCAGGTGGACGTGAAACAACCCGCCCTTAGCGTGCTTTCCGAGGCACGGGGGTGTTCTGACACCAACCAACCACCACCAACTTTCAAAATCTAGGCTGTTACTGTTAAAATCGTAACGGTAAAATCCAATTATACTTTAACCGATCTGGGAATCGAACCCAAGACCGCTCAGTATTAGCGTTTGCGACCACTAGACCGACGAGGTAATAATTATAGTGTGGCAATTAGGTTATCACGTTAATTGAAACCACGTATTAGCACGGTAATTAGGTTATTACATTACGTATTTGAAACATACACAATTAAAATAATTAATAACAATTAACATTCTAGGCGTGATACCTTTTTTCGTTTGAGTATTTAACAACACCAAACTTAATTTGTGATTATTTGGTAACCATACCATACAGTTTGTGTTGAATTATTAAGCTATTTATTTATTTTGTTTGAAAATTTCAGTTTTGAATTTTATGTAAAATTATTTATTTTATTATTTTAACAGTCTGATTACAACTTGTAATAACCGCTGTACTATTTAATGTGGTAGCCAGAGGGGCAATTCTCGTAATTTTAAGAACATTCACAATCTGATCTCAGTCTCAATCTTTCAGAAATACCTCTATTTTCCCTACATTTTTGACAAGTTTTTGACATAGATTGTCGCTGAGATGAGATTGTGACTAGATTTTGAACGTTTTTAATTACGCGAATAGGCCTTCTGATCGCCACTCTGTATTATTTAGGCAAATGCCTGTTCCAGACTTCTTAGTTTAGGTTACAAAGTTTTTCCTAGAATACCCATGTAAGTTTCGGAATTCTGTATCCGATCGGGTCTAATTTCCTCAAAATAATAAGGTTAGTTTATGTCGTGCCAATTGGAACAAAGTTTCTTATCGCGCGTTGCGAAAGGAGGCTAGACGGAAAAAATTAAGACCAAAAGTTGGAACGACACTTTTTGCTATAGTTGTATTGTAAGCCGTGTGGCGTGCGCGTGTTTCTCTGTCTGTCTCTCTCTTTCTCTTTTGAACTTCGTTCCATCCGGGTGTCCCTTGACACCTCTCAAGTTTTTTTTAAACAATTTATTTTGTTTAAAAAATTTGGTTTTCTATTTTCTGTCAAATTGTTTATTTTATGATTTTAACAGTCTGATAACAACTTGTAATCATCGCTGTACTGTTTAATGTAATAACCTAATCGCCACTCTATATAATTTTGGTAAATACCTACTCCAGATTTCTAAGTTTTCGGAATTCTGTATCCGATCGGGTCTGATTTCCACAAAATACGTAATACGACGTCTTTACCTAAGTTTAGGAGGTTTCACATAGGTACTTCTATTACTTACCCGTAGTCTCCTTAGGTATTAGTAAACTGCGAATAAAGTTACCACAGGAAACGTCAGTTTAAACATACCTAAATTTTGTAAAAAGCTTGTCATAACTTTTCATGAGTTTCGAGTTAGGCACGACGGGTAACTTTTATTAAACCAAGGCTGCTTAATCGTAATATTATACGATGAACCTACCAATACAACTGTACAAAATACTCACATAGCACAAAGCCTTAGTAATCTTTTTAGGAAAAAAATCTAAAATGCACCACAGACTATGATCAAAGCTTCCAGTAAGCCGCTTGACTGAACCCTTGAGTTGAACCGTTTCAATTGTTATTTCACGCTGAACACTACTGACGTTTCTTTTATTCCACACTAGCGACCCGCCCCTGCTTTGCACGAGGTTATGACTGAACAAAACATTGAGATTACTTAATCATATGTAAGTTTAATATAAAATTAAAGACATAAACCTTATAAGTGTTCATAATTTCAGATATTTACATTCCATCGCCACTTAATCAATTATCTACCTTAGTGAAATGTATTCTAAGTTGATTTTTGAGTGGCCATTCATAACAAAAAGGTTCCAATAAGTTATTGGTTGTAATGGAATTTGAACTTTGTTAAATATATTATATGTCATTAAGTTTGTTGTTCCTTAGCTTGAAAATTATCTCAAATGCGAGGCTCTAATATAGAATAAATTCACTAAACGGTGGTGAAAACAGCATCAAACTTCGTTTAGTAGATTATATGAACAACGTGATGACGCAGATAGACACGAAAACCGATTTAAATTTTTACTATGTTATACGCTACATTTTATTTAGTTTGCAGTGAGATGAGATGAGCTGGACTCCTTTCATAAAAGTTGGGCCTTGGCAGCTCTGGGCAGAGAGAGATGGAAAGAGAGTTTGCCCAGCAGTGGGACATTAATGGCTAATAGGTAAAAATAATAATAATAGCTTGGACCCTGCTCCCGACACCGGTGGATCACAATTTTTTATATATTTTTAAATGTTTTTTTTTATACTAATATTTAAAAATATATTACTTAAAATAAGAAAAATAAATAAATAAACGAAATAGTAATAAAAATAACATAAAAAATCTTTATAGGAAAAATATCTAACAAAATGCGCCACTGGCTCTGTTCAAAGCTTCCTATAAGCCGCTAGACTGAACTCTTCAGTTGAACCGTTTCAAGTGTTATTTCACGCTGACCACCGCCGATGTTTCTTTTATTCCACGTTGTACTAAGGCACCTGTCCCACCGCCCGCCGACAAGAAAGCGATTGGGTGGCAACAAGCGATTAGCTCAAAATACGTGCAAAAGATTGTATGTCCCGTGAAAGTACAGTGTGGTGATTAGGCTGTCACATTAATTGAAACCACGTATTCTACATAACCCATACTATATAAGCGAAATGATCGAATCGGAAATGAAGAGATCCGCCGGAGAGCCAGGATAACCGACATAACCCCGATATTGCCAGTGGACGGGGCACAGAACAGATGGCCGATGGGGCCGATAGGTTCTGGAGTGGCGACCGGGTACCGGAAGGTGTAGCTTTGGAAGACCTCCCACAAGGTGGACCGACGACCTCGTGAAGGCCGCAGGAACCCGTTGGATGCGAGAACCACAGAACCGGTCGAAGTGGAGTTGCTTGGGGGAGGCTCGGCTGAAATGATGATGATAATTATACGGCATAACGTATTTTAATCATACACAATTAAAATAATTAATCTATACTTATAATAAATCTGTAGAAGTGAAAATTCTGTACATTGAAAATATCAAAAAAATAAATGGCAGGGGGTGTTACTAGACCGACACCGAACCCAAAAACGTGATTAAAAAAATTTTTGTCTGTCTGTCTGTTTGTTCAGGCATCACGCAAAAACTACCGGTCCGATTACGATGAAACTTGGTATAATTATTCTTTAATATCCTGGGCACCACACTGGGTACTTTTTATCCCGGAAAAGTATATACAATAAAAAATAAACTTAATTTTGCGGTTCGATCCCTAGACCCGATAACTGTACTGTGTACTGTACCAACCGCAAATAATAAGTTTGTCGTAGGTTACGTCACCTGCAGTGGAGTTCATTTTTATTCCTTTTAGTTTTTAGAGTTATTTAGGTTTATTTTTATATAAGTCATAGGTATAAACTTTAATTTTAAAGTATAGGTAGTATATTTGATAGTGTACGTAGTGACCGTAGGTTATTTTATAATAATGTTAGGTAGTATTAGTCATTCGTATAGAATTAGTTTTTAGAGATTTTGCTTATTTATTGAGTTAGATTAGTTATCATCAGAAATAGGTTTATTTAGGTAGGTGGGTATTTTATTTTCTGTTATTGAGTTTTTTTTTTTTAATTAGGTAGGTACTTAGGTAAAGATATCATATAGGTACCCTCTTAATCACCACTAATGATACACAATTGGTTTTCTATTGTAATTAGCCACAAAGGGCCCGCGGGATAGATGGCATTCTGGGGAAGCACGTACATTTTATCCTGTTAGCACGTTCCCGTGGGATAATTTCCGACATCCACGCGGGCGAAGCCGCGGGCACAAGCTAGTAACAATTAACATTCTAGCCGTGGGAGCATTTTTTTTTTTTTTGTTCATGTTTATGTTGAATTGTTGATACCATCGCCCCGCGCGTGTCACGACATAAAACCACATTTATGTCGTGGCAATTTTTAAGCTACCTACTCGTATTTATTCTGTTTGAAAAATTCAGTGTTCAATTTTTTTGTAAAACTGTTTATTTTATTATTTTAACAGAACAACTTGTAATAACCGCTGTACTATTTAAAATGATAACCTCCTCGCCACTCGGTATAATAATAGATGATCGCTGACTGTTCACAACGCCGACAAGAGCTATATATATTTGTAGCAGTGACGAGAGCTATCAAAGAGAATACTCGTTCAGCGACGCTCGCCTGGCGAGCAGATCACTCGCTGAGAGACTCACGCTTGGTACATATGCATACCAGCGAGTAATCTTTGTAGAACTACCTTTTCTTAAAACTATTAAGTTTTCAGTCACTTACATAATAATTCATGGCTAGTTTTGTTAATAATTCTGCATCGCGGGCTATGAACTGAGATAAATGCAAATAAACAAAAAACGATTATTTCAACATTCTCATCAAGAGTATACTGAATTTAAAAAAGCAAAGTTTTAAAGCACAAATCAAACAAGTCACAAACTTAAGTAATTACACGCAGAACATTTTTCTCAATTTCTTTTTGAAGAAACTTTCGTATCATTAATCAAAAACGCTGACGTAA
This sequence comes from Apamea sordens, assembly GCA_945859715.1. Classification (NCBI taxonomy): domain Eukaryota; kingdom Metazoa; phylum Arthropoda; class Insecta; order Lepidoptera; family Noctuidae; genus Apamea; species Apamea sordens. Next base: position 18,533,293 of record OX244001.1, read on the forward strand.
TGTTTTTTAATTAATTTCATGAGTAAAGGTCTCCACTTACTAGAGCGGAGCACACTATGTTGTAATCACATTGCCCTAAAACATTCTTATTTTTCCGCTAGTCATGGTTTGTTTCGGTTTTTGTTCTTCACATTCGACAAAAAGTTAGTTTTTTTTTTTACATGAAAAGATCCGAATAAGGATGAGTGCCTTGTGATGTCAAATGTCAATCGTTATGGAATAAAGGACATACAATACTGAGAAATACGACGCGAAAAAAATATTTTCAAAACGAAATACTATCTTCCTACTCTCAACAAAATAATATTATCTCCAAAACGGTTACAAGAGTTTCAAACATCCCTTGCCCCCTTTTCAAATCCGCTTATACCTATCAGAAAGAAAGAAAGAAAATACATTTATCAATAAATATTGTTTTCATTTCAAGTCGTTCCGTATCGGTGTATCGACGGTGCCTACTCCACTCAATTTCCTTTCAACCTTTAAATTGAAAGGGGAGGTTCGGCGAGTATACCCGGGGATATTGGTATTACACTTATCGCTGGTAATGACTGGTGTTGGGTTGCAATTTTAAAGTTATGCAGCAGTTATGGGTGTACGTGATATGGCTATTTTGGTTGTGGCATTTTCATGGTATTCGATATTGTATTTTTTTATGGTGAGTTTGTTAATAAAGCAGTTTATTAAATCAGAATTTTTGCGTTAAACGCGGCGGTAGTCATTTGTTTTTTTTTTTGTGATTGAAATTCCAGAATTCATGTGTTTAATTGTACCTTTAATAATTCCCATTTTGCGCTCCGAAAAATATTATTGAGCACTCTAATATAAACATTAAATTATTACCATTTTGGGGTCCTTAAAATGCTAAATAGCCAAGTAACTCTGAATAAGTTAGCTTAACGATGTAGCACTCACCGGCCGCTGCCACGGTCGATTCGCTCGCTGGGCTCGCTCGTTTAGTCACAGATCTAACCTAACCTAAACCGCTTGGTCGGGGTACCCCAGCTCAGTAGCTGGAACCAACTGTAAAAAGGGGCAAGAAAGTTAAAAAGAGGCTCATTTATTAAAAAAAGTGTGCGTGATTAGAAGTTCATAAAGTTGTTAGAGGTTTATTATCACGTTTTTTTTTTTGAGGATCCGTTAAATATTTCCTATTATTATTTTTAGATTACGAAAGAAAAGAAAAAAAAAAAGATGCACATGAGAACCAAATTCAGGAAATTAGATGTGAAAGAAGATATATTTACCTAAAGCAACATAACCAGTTCAGACATAATAGGTACCTATGCTAATATTGTAAACGTGAAAGTAACCAATCTGTCTGTTACCTATTCACGCCTTAACGGATACTGTACCACGAGCTGAGTTAGGATATTATATATAGGATACTATTTATCCCGGTAGTACAGCCCCGTGCGATAACTTTCAACATCCAAGCGGACGAAGCCGCGCCCAAAAGCGAGTGAAGATATAAACAAAAACATGACAATGAAAGTTCAAAAGTTCTAAGCGAGACCATGTTTTCAACCTTACCTTTAACGTTCAGAAAATAGAAAATAAAATGTAATACCTGACATAATTTATATTCTACTCGAGTGTAAACTTCGAGCCACAAACTCCAGACACAAAACGTTTAAAAAGAATGACAATTTATATCACAGACAGCATAATGCTAACTTTTAAAGTCAACTGCAAAAATTGGCGACGTTGAGTTCAGTTCTAGGTAGGGTGACCATTATGAAATTTGAAACAATAAGTACTTTTCAAATTTCAAAATGGTGAAAAAAAAAAGGGGACATTTTATGTTTTAATTTTTGTTTTGTCCATCTTTCTTTTGTCAGTAAATCTGCCTAGGCCTTTCCTAACTTTACTGTGATGGTGTCACTCCCAGCCTAACCAGACGCAGCTGAATACCAGTACTTTACATGAAGCGACTGCCTATCTGACCTCCACAATTGGGTAATACGATACATATTGGTAAGACTGGTTGTCAGACTTTTGAGCTTCTGACAACCTGTAACGACTTTTAAATATCTATGAATGACCGCCGGGACCAACAGCTTAGCGTGCTTTCTAAGGCATAGAGGAGTCTCCATATGTAATGGATGGTCACTCATCCACGAACCAACCGTGGCAAGTTTACCCCTCGATCGACCAGAGCGGCTGTTATTTTTTAGCCATAAGCCGCCAGTGCGCTCCGTCACTGTTCGTTTAAAAAAAACCCTTCTGTTGAAAAGTCCGGACAAATAGCAAGTCCAGACGGGGCCTGAAAAGCCGGACAAATCCAGACGGATGGTAACCCTAGTCCCAGGTATATTTCAGAGACATGTCTCAGCTTATTGTGGGGTGAAAGAAAAATAGGTAAATGCAAAACAGGTGCTGCTTATTTTAAACTTAGCTTGTTTTCATTTTGAAAGTTCTGCAGTATTCATTTATTATTATGGCTCGGATTTTCTTTGGGGAAATTGGGTAATTGTGAAAATAATATATAGGTTTTCTTGGCGAAGGTTTGTACCTATGCTACAAAGTTTTAAATTGATTTATTCAACGTTATCATCATTCGCCGACCCTTATCCCAATTTATTTGGGATCGGCGCAATATGTATTTTTAACCGACGAAAAAAACGGAGGAGGTGCTCAAGTCGACGCATATATTTTTTTGTATGTATGACCACGCTTAACATTTTACAGAGTAGTCTGATTTTGATAATTCTTTTTTTTTTTTTGGAAAGAATATACCCCAAAGTTGGTCCCATATAAATTTGGAAAAAGAATCCAACCTTAAGAGTGGGAAAATAGGGGTGATTTATTGTTCACACAGATTATTTTCTACTCAGTGCCACATAGATTATAGCCACAAAAAATTATAAAATAAAAACTTTTTAACCGCACCGAGGGGTCCGTACAAATTTGTAGGTATGTAACAAAAAAATTACGATTTTCGCAGTTATTCCTTTATCTGTGCTATAAGACGTTGCTTCGTACCAAATTTCAAGATTCTGAGTTCACGGGAAGTACCCGGTAGGTTTTGATTCCCTTGCAAGTGTCGAAAATTTGCGGAAAGGACATCGCCAGAAATCCATACATCGTTGGGCCAAACGTTGTACATGAATCATTTATGTGTTATCTAATAGTTAGCACACATATTTATTAATATCAGAAAGATTTTTTACAAAATTCTATGGGAATAAGGGAGAAAATAAGTTTTTGGTTGACTAGGTTAGGTTATGCGGCAGATGGTAAGAATTGTATTGAATGTTACGAAAAAAATTATTGTAAATACCATAATCAGATAGATACATACATTCGCTATATCTAGTATCCAAGTCCGTAAAAGCAATCCAAAGTCGTAGAAATCGAGTAAGTGCATCCGTAATCGCACGAGTACAAAAACTAATGACGAGACTGACGTGACATTGACATTTTGAAAGATGTCGATATTTTTCGTTTTGAAACAGTCACCCGATGCACCATTTGAACGATATTATTATTAAATAAATAAATAAGTATTACTAAACCAGCAATAATTTCATCTAATATCCTTTTTCCTTTTATAAATTATTGTAATATTCGCGACAAATGCTAAAACAAGATTAAAAAGTCGTTTTTTAATCATTTCTTTTAAACTACTAGTTTTAGAACGAACTTAAAATGACATGACGGCTTGTTTGTGAAGCTAGCTTTGGAATTCCATTAAAATAAAAACCATATTTCAAATTATAATTTGTAGCTTATTCCCGTTAAAAGTTTTTATTGTTATATGTTACTTTTAATCAGTAAAAAAAACTAGTATTTTTTTATATACATATCGTTCCTGTACATAGTTTAGCCCAAAGTTGGCGATCTCCTTTGCGGCATAAATGGCTGCATCTTTTGATTGCGTTGGCTTAGAAGTTTGATTTCACAGCTCCAAGGGTCAGTAGACCTGAGTATTTGATATTAATTCCAGCTTGATACCTCTACGCGTCCCTGAGAAAAAGGGTCTTGACAGACGAACGGACGGACAACAAAGTGATTCTATAAGGGTTCCGTTTTTTCCTCTCGAGGTACGGAACCCTAAAAAGGTATTTAAATATCATCATCATTCTCCTCATCCCAATTTATTTGGCATCAGCGCAACATGTCTTTCTCTTCCATACTTCTCTATTAGTCGTCATCTCAGAAGTCACCCCCTTTCTAACCATATCATCATTCACACAGTCCATCCAAATATATGAAGATATAATCAACATAATAATGCAATGGTCTTATTCTAATATATTGGCAATTATTAGATACAATCCTTGCTTATTCATATACACTCCACTATTACCCAAAACCATCCCCTTTCTCGACACTCCAAGAATTAGCTCAACATGACTTCAAACGTCCCAAAAACGTCTGGACATGTTCCAACATGAATAAATCATGTCCTAACATGTCTGCAATAAAGCGGAATACGCTTCCGTTAAATACTGAGCAACGTTGGCTTATTGGCTCCAATGTTTGTCTTAGTGGCGGAAACTGGCTCGTTGCTCCATTTAGTTATGATCGTAAAATAAACCAATATTGATGACATTGGTGATTGGTTCTGGGTGTGTGGAACATAACAGTTTCCCGATATTGTTAGAGTTGTGTTTGCCGACTGCGTATCGATATGTCGTCTTGTTGTGCTCTGGAAACGTGTATTAGCAGATTGAAGGCCTCTTGCATGTAGCCTTTTATCTTGTTGCCTCAATTTATCGTAAAAAAAAAAAACAATAAAATAACTGGAAGTATAGGCTGGTCGAGGAGTACAGTTCTAAAATAAAATTAAATATCTCTAGATAAAGGATATTAAGCCGTTGGTCCCGGCTGTCATTCGTGGATCTTTGACAGTCGTTACGGGTCGTCAGAAGCTCGAAAGTCTGAGAACCAGTCTTACCAAGGGGTATTGTATTATCTAGTAACTGGGTTGTGGAGGTCAGATAGGCAGTCGCTCCATGTAAAATACTGGTGTTCAGGTGCATCCGGTTAGACTGGAAGCCGACCCCAACGTAGTTGGGAAAAGGCTAGGCAGATAATGAGCTGTTCCAAAGAGCAACTATCCCCCAATACCAAGGAGATACATACATACATACATATGGCGGCACGGTTGGCGCAGTAGTTAAGTGACTGACTGCTGCGCTGCGTGTCGCGGGTTCGATTCCCGCACGGAACAAATATTTGTATGTCCTACATGTATTTGTTCCGAGTCTGGGTGTTTTTCTATCTATAATATGTATGTATTTACAAAAAAATAAATGTATATAAGTAGTTTATCAGCCTTCTTGTTACCATAACACAAGCATTAGGTTGCTTAGCTTGGGACTAGATGGCGCTGTGTGAAATGTCCAGGGATATTATCATATTATTATTATTATATGTATACTCACGCTTTCTTACCATTGCGGTCTTACACCAAGGCAGAAACTACAGAACCCCTGCTACGATCCTTGGATACTCCTTTTGCATCCTTACCGAGATGACCAGACATCAAAACTAGAATATTTCTACAGCAGGCTTCAAAAACACATTTTCTCAATAGAATCTTTTCGAAAACATACAAAATTCGTAGCAATAGATACAGGCTGAGAACAAATGCCTTTAGTTCTTACAAATATTTGTCTCAGTCTTGCGATCGAACCGTTTGATATGTAAAATTGAAACATGGCGGCTTTTCTCATGGGTATGCTTACTACTTTACGTGGTAGTCTCGGAGGGGTTATGCATCTATCTTTCAAGTGTATCATACTTTTTAAAGGGAATAGTTCCTTTTTTTTACTTAAACTTTATGGGTAAAAAACACAAATTCATTATCATCAGAACATTTCAAAATTAAACCTATTAACGAAATTATGAAAACGAATTAAAACTAATGACTGCACTTGCACGCGATCCCACACCTAAACCATTGATATTAAAGCGTTAATTGACATAATACCGCCATGGCCGGGTCAAAACGATACCGGATTTCAAAAATGGCGTTACAATTATGCGATTATACTTTTTTTTATTGATACTTAACTTTTAACAAGCCCAAGTTACAGGAGTGAGCGTTTAAGTTTACTGTGAACCTCAAGTCTGCCTTTTCCAAACCAAAACAAAGCTGACCCCAACATACGAATGTTGGGGTCAGCTTCCAGTCTAACCGGGCACAGCTGAATACCAATATTTTGCATGGAGCGACTGCCTATCTGACCCTGCATTCGTTAAAACACTACTTGATATCTTTCACTTGTTGCAAGTGTTGTACAGGGTCGCAGGGACCTGTTACCACGAATTCAGTATCTGAATATGAAATGCCCAGCGTTGAAATAAAAATAACTTTCGCGTTTATAATATAAGTAAATTGACAGATTAAAAAAAAAAATCTGTCAGTAGTCGCACAATGTGAAACAGGCCTTATGTAAATAAAGGAGGCCTAGTCTAGTCGCCCCTTCCAAAAGTAGTTTTGGTATCGAGAACAAGCAAGAAACTCCACCGTTACTCTTTTAAAATGTTTTTTTTAGCTCACAGAATAAGCGAGCTGAAGTGGCAATGACCAGCTATATTAACTGAAAACCGATGGAGTAGACATGTTCTTGAGTGGAAACCGCGAATCGGTAAACGTAAGGTCGGAAGCCCTCAGGCTAGGTGGAGCGACGATCTTCGCAGGATGGCTGGTAGCAGCTAGATGTAACTATTGCATCAACGACTACTTACACGATAAGAATAGTTGGTCGCCCTAATTAACTCAAGACAATGTTCATGTTCTTTCTCCAGAATTAGCTTACTGACAGGTTATTAGTATTAACTTATTTAATTATTTTACTTCGATGGTCCTAGTTTTTCATCTGTGACTTCAAGTGACAGCTATGTGACCAGAACCCAGCTATGCATAAATATGTAAGCTGTCACGCCCTTTATGCCTGGAGGCTTTTATTTAGGTAGTAAGTTTTTATTTACATTTTATAATTAATTATTTTTCAGCTTGAGTACGTATAGTTTTTATTATATTTGTTGGTATATGTTCGTGGCTAGCTGACATATTGCAAGTAATTTAATTTTATGTTATGTGCCTTGTAATGTTAATTACTTAACGCCTAGTATTGTATAGTATCAAGTCATTTATAACTGAACAGACAGCTGTGCAGTGTGCTGCTGGGGAGTTTGTTGCGCCACTTCTTCTTCCCAGCGATAGCACTAGGAAGTGGTGAAGGGCGGGCGTTTTTGGGGGACTGTCTTTTGTAATTTTGACGTTCGAAAAGTGCTGATTCTCAGCCTAATTTGAATAAATGACTTTTGATTTGATGGAAGTTGCCGAAAATCGAGCTGAATGGCGTACAATAGGAGAGGCCTATGTCCAGCAGTGGACTGCTATAGGCTGATGATGATGATGATGCAAGGGTTCCGTTAGTTAGCGTCCAGGTCATGCCTAAGAAACATCGCCATAACTTTTATCACACAGCGATTTGAAATGAGCCAGTTATTGTATAATCATATTTGTAAACGCACCCACGATACAGGAGTAATTCCTAGTGTGAGGCAACATTTTTTTTTTGTTTTTTTAAAGAAAAAGGAAGGAAGAAAAAAAACCTATCTAATGACATATGTGTAGTTGTTATTGGTGCCAGGACCAGCTTCCATACATTTTGCCGAGTTTCTCATTCTTGACCAGGATTCTTGTCATTAAATGTACTGATTCACTTCACTGTAACGAGAATGAACAAAATATGGGTATAAACATTATATGGGTACATAAATAACAGAACGTAATTTTGCTATGCTGTACATTGTTACAGACGACAAGAGTTACGACGGCTAAAATAACTATTTTAAAATTTAGGAATAGTCACAAGTGGTGCCGTGTATGTACATTTATCCATTTAACTGCTAACACTTGAAGTTATTTCGTAACTAGCTAATCTCCTCTGTCTTGCGCCAACAGTTCTGTGCCAGTGCCCTATTTCTCTTCGAGAGCAACCCTAAACTGCGTGCAGGAAAGTATTAAAGAGCTGACCAAATGTCGTGACAGCCCTGCACGAATACTCGAAGAGGCTCGTTTGGAGGTATTATGTTCACCACGCGATGTTTGGCCACATACTTTTGGTCAAAAACTTGTCAAAAATGTAGGGAAATTATATTATGTATTTTTGACAGATTGAGACTGAGATCAGAATGTGAACGTTCTTAAAATTACAGGCTACGATTGGCCGTTGCAAAAAAAATGTTCGGTCCCGGCTGTCAATCATGGATCTTTGACAGCCGTTATGGGTCATCGTAAGCCCGAAAGTCTGACAACCAGTCTTCCCAGTCAACCTAGTAACTGGCTTGAAGAGGTCAGAGAGGCAGTCGCTCCATGTAAAATACTGGTATTCAGCTGCATGCGGTGGGACTGAGAGCCGACCACAACATAGTTGGGAAAAGGCTACGTAGATGACACCAAGAAAATAACAAGCTATTTCCAAGATTAAAAATATTACTCGACGTTACAAGACTTACGTACTCCTATACCTTCTTAGCTTAGCTGTACAACATTGAGGTGACACATGTTTTTGGGATGATCATACTTTTTTAAAGTTTAATTTGAGTAAACTACTCGAGCATACAAAAATAGTCTAAGTATATACAGTGGCGATTTTTCCCACTTCAGCCCACCATGAACCCGCCACATTATGATTTAAAAATTCTGTGATCCTATATGCTATAACGTTTTTTTGACTAATCATAAAAAATAATTAAGTTAGAAGACCTGATTATTTTTTATTATAAATCATAATAATATGGCATCACAGTTGAAGTAAAAAAATGACAACTAACTTTTGGAGTCCACTGTACAGCACATCAAGTTACTACAATATGTCAAACTTTAATAGATTTTCAACTTTATTGCTGAAGCATTAAGGTTCAAGGTTGATTGAGAAAATTTTACAGTTTCGGGTACCTTATTGTGCTGGCGTGTGTACGTATCCGGCAACAAAAGTAAACCCATTACAATATTTCCATTTCTCCAAATTAACATGGAAGATAGCCATTCGAAACTGAAAATATATATGACGGAGAAGGTATGTCTGTCTCTCGTTAACATCAGGCATATTTTAATTACTATGGGCGTACTATGGGTAGTATTAGTTATAGCGCAATAGAAAAACGGTTTGCAGTTCAAATCAGATTACAATTCACGAACAAGTTAGTCACACTAGCGAAACATACACTGTAGCTACATACACTGTAGGCACAACTCAACGATACGGAACGCAAGACAGTTTCTAAGCACATGTTGTTCGTACGATGTCCAATGTTTCGATGTTCTCGACAGCTCTGCTCACACCGCTTTTGTAGCTGTTGCTCTCGTCTCCCCATGAACTCAGGATAGACTCTGTCTAGCACCACGAGATGGCGCTAGCGTTCCGAATAGTCAAACGAATGACTCTGATATACAAGTAACAAACATCGACCAGAATTACATTACTAAATAAAATATCGAAAGTCATGCCTACTGAGGTAGTTGGCAAATCGCCAAAGAAACCAATAGATAAGAAGGCCGCAATAGTAACATTGGTGTATTTAGTGGTAATATCGCCAGGACGCTCGATTGAGCGGCTAATATCGCGTTATGGGAGCGTAATTAGACGCGTTCGTTTGAAAAAGACGCTTTTACGTTGTAAATAGTTGTTCATTCAAAATTAGTTGAATTATAAACCCTTGTCCCGTACTGCTGTCTCCTATCGTGTATCCTATCTCCTATAATCATCCTGTCTTATATCCTTCCTCAAGAATTGGCTATCAAAGACAAAAAGATTTATTCAAATCCGACCGGTAGTTCCGGAGGTTACCCCCTACTTACAAACAAACAAATCGTACCTCTTAATAATATTAAATATAGATGTTACAAAAATCACGATTTTTGTACAAATAGATTAAGATCAATTTTGTAAACACCATAGTAACAACCTTTGCCTTAAAAAATCAAATCAATTAAATCTTTAAACAATGCAAATAATATTTTTACTTGAACAGCTTGTAATAAGTTACATAATGCTATATACTCAGCCGCTAACATCGAGTACTCATTCATCTTTAATTGCACCAGCAATGTTGCCATTAAATAATTAAGAAAATTTCCAAAGGAGGTCGTAAAAGATAGCCAAGTTTAAGTTTTGAATATTACACGTGTTGCCCGGTGTTGCCAGTCCGTTTGGCGGGTTGCCAGCAAGCCAGGAGCTCTGAATAAATAAACTTGAATGAAAACATTTGTTGCTCTCAGGCCTTATCAGGTTTGTTTTTTCCGGTTTCATGGAAGTAGTTTGTTATTTCTTCAAAACGACAGAATACAATGCTTGTTTAATTCGAAAAGTATAAATAGAAAAAAAGATACTGAAAAAACAGCAAAACCATATACATATATCTATATACAATATATATATATATATATATTCTTATAACATAACACTACGTCCGTTTCCTCGAAGTTTAGTCAGATATGTAACTATAGTATACCCCAATTTCACTAGTCTAGTTTATCAGAAATCCAGACTCCTGACTGCCACTGAGAAATGCCTCGGGATGAAACATAATAACACTTTGCCAGAAACGGGAATCAAACCCTCATGCACAGCAGTGGTTGATTTCAAATCTTATCCATGGAGTTTTGTGCCCGTTCTTCTCCATAGAACACTACTACGTTTTGAACTAGCTTCATGTTTCGGACTGTATTTTTTCTATTTATCCATGTAACTTTTAATTCTTAATGACAAATCTTAACCCTTAGTTTACCTGGTGATCCCAAATCACTTAATTTACCCGATGGAGTCCATGAGACTCCTTGCACAATAATCATTGATTATGGTCAAAATAAAAGCAAAATATGTACTCAAAAATGGTTTATTATACTTAGCAACATTATACTTATATTTTTTAATATCATATTTCGTTATAAGTTTGTAACAGTCTTCTTGACAATTGAAAAACCTAATAGACTAAAAAATAAGAAAACAAAAATCAATGGCAACTTCTGGCTCAAAACTTAAATACAATATATTATAATTTTAAACTATTTCCTTCTATAATAAGTTTAAAATATAATCAACTTTTAAAAACTAAATAAAAATTGGAACACGTTTATACAAAAAAAAAAAACCTGCAGCGCTTTTTACTCCTTATCTTTAGCTGCACACCGAACACAGATTTTCTTTGTACATGCCAAACATACAGGCTTCACACAGCTATGGCATAAGTATACTATCTTTCTTTTCAGGCGGCTGGGACATATATGACAGTATTTTCTTTGGTCTCTGGGCAACTTTTCATCTTGAGCATTTTGGTCATCTGTGGGTAGGGGTACTTTGAGCTCCTCGTCGTTAGACTCCTCATCATCACATCTGAGCCAGTCTAGTACTACCGAGTCAGCTTCGGGTTGAAGTAAATTGACTGACCGACTGTGTGAAGCCATTTGGTAGCCTAAAACACAAAAATAACACTGAATAAATGATAACGTAACAATCTAGCGAAATAATATTTTTATCACACAAATACCCCCATGGAGTCCAGCGGACTCCATAGGCACAATTACTCACCTATACACGTGGCGCAGCCGCACGTCCTCTTCACCCCGCGTCCGGACTGCTACTGCAGGAAGGTACTGAGACGCGCGAAAACAAAAACGCGACAATAAAGTTTTTAGACCAAAATGAAACTTCGCGCGGAGTCCCTGGGACCTAACAGATAAATTAAGGGTTAAATACAGCTGCCCAACGAGAGTCTCCTCAGGTGTTGGTCAAGGCTCTTGTCTATTAACCCATTGGCTGTCACGACTATCGGCACAATGCTTGCTGAGTCCACATGCCACATGTCGACAACCTCGCGAGCCAAGTCAAGATACTTGATTTGTTTATCTTTCTCGGCTTTCACGAGGTTCTCATCATGCAGGACGGTTATGTCAACAATCATTGCGCGCTGCTTTGATCGATTTACCACCACTATATCAGGCTTTTTGGTAACAATAGTCCTGTCAGTGATGATGGATCGATCCCAGTACAATGTGATATTTCCATTTTCAAGAACTGGGTCGGGCATATACATGTAGTACGGCACCTCAAATTCCACAAGGCTGTATTTAAAAGCAAGTTTCTGATGGATTATCCTGGCTACAAGGTTGTGTCTATGCAAGTACCTACTCTCCGTTAGCTAGACGAGAACACCCGGAGATAATACGCCTCATTCATTCTCCCGGCCGCGCCGGTGGCATGCCCGATAGATGTGACCGTGCCGTCTTTTACAATAAATCTCCGGTAATTGTTCGTCGTCATAACTTCGTCCATAATTGCACAGACAAAACCTTCGGTTTCTCCAAAGAGGTCACCGAAACGCAGCCAGGCCACGGACGCTAGTAGATCTACATCGGGTCCATGTAGGGCCCGGTAAAAGCGTCCGTGAAGCTCCTTACTCTGCCATACTTCCATACGATTATTAGTATCAAGCACTACTGGCATGCGCCAGTTCTCTTTAGCCAAGGAGAGCGGGGTGAGGCCCTTGTCTACCGCGACCACATCTCGATGCATCCCCATATCGTTTTCTAGGAAATATTCCCAGAGACTGCATATCTCGCGATTGTGGAGGGTCTTAGCGTTTAAAAAGCCTCGTCCTCCATTTTCGCGGGATATACAGCCTCATTACCGATGACCGTGGGTGATGCATTTGATTCGCAGTCAGCAGCCTACGGACCCTCCTATCCAGGGCCTCGAGTTCGGTCTGAGTCCATTTGAGTATGCCGAAAGAGTACATCAAAACCAGCATGACCCAACTGTTTAAGGCACGCACCTTGTTACCGTCTGATAAAAACTATTAAACATTTTTTTCAACATTGATGCCCAACTCTTCCGACATACTCAAATATTTATAGGTTTCGGCTGCCGAGAGGGCTCTAAGGTTTGTGGAATCCGAGCGTTGGGTTCCCACGGATTCCACAAACTCCCCTCGCGTTACATACATGACCGCACATTAATTTGTCCACACCAAATTACATCCTGATGGCGCTACTGAAAGTTTCAGTAATTTTCAGTAGCTCCATTAGTTGCAAATTGTTGGGAGCAAAGAGTTTTAGGTCATCCATGTAGAGGAGGATTTATTATTATTCTTATTTTTTTAAATTTCTTATTTCAGATACATATACTCACGCCTTTTTCAGACAGAAACTACAGAACGCCACCTGCTACGATCCTTACGTGCTCTTTAGTATCTTCATGGTCATCATCTCCTTATTTATTATTATACTCAAAAATCATTACATAGAGTTGTAAAATTAATAAGTTTAATAAGTAGTGTGTGAGACCCTGTAACTTCTTATAGGCAGTCCAAAATGCTTGGAAGACCTACTGGGCCCTTAAAGAGCCCTACTGGGCTCTTTTATTTGGTGTGAGTTCGACATAATATGCATCCTGCCCGTCCTGACCTACGGTGCACTAAGTTGTGAACAACCGTAGTCCAAACTCAAGATTTTCCAACGGGCAATGGAACGCAGCATATTATGTAATAGGTGTTAAGCGTACAGATCGAGTTAGAAACACCACGCTGCTCCATAACTCAAGTAGCGGATGTTGGAGAAAAAACAGCCAGGTTGAAGTGGGAGTGGGCCGGACACGTCTCACGAATGCACCCGGAGAGATGGGCAAAGATCGTCACTCACTGGACGCCGGAGGGGTCCTCGATCGCCGTCGAGGTAGGCCACGGTGAAGGTGGTGTGACGATATGGTAACGTTTGCAGAGTCAACATGGCCAGAGACCGCACAAGACAAGGAGGTTTGGAAGGAAAAGGGGGAGGCCTTTGCCCAGCAGTGGGACACAAAGAAGGCTAATATAAAAAAGGTAGTCGTATGTCCATATACCGGGTGGCAGGGACATCGACGCGCAAACTGTAACCATGGATTCAGCACATGAGTTTAGACCCCATAGCGTAGAAATTTTTCGTAGGTTATCAAAAAAAAAATCTTCTGTTTCATAGAAAAGTGTAATACCTACGCGGACAAGACTTATGGAACAGCTTTTTTTTTTTAATACCTTCTCTACGAAAAATTTCGTCGCAATGGGGTCTAAACTCATGTGCTGAATCCATGGTTACAGTTTGCGCGTCGATGTCCCTGCCTCCCTGTATATGTAAAACATTGTAATAGCCAATTATTTTTAAAGAGTAAAGTGTGTGCCAGCTCATCTCCATAGGAAATGACCAATTGGAACCGTTCACCGTGCTTCTGACGTTTCATAAGTGCTCATTTAGGTTGTGAAATAAAATATTTTGATTTTGTATATGTACTACAACTGTTAATATTGTGCAACAGGCGAACAACGCACTAACGTTCCATACTATACTCATAAAAGTTGGGATTGTGTGCAATGTTGGCTCTGTACTCCATCTTCTGTATCAACAAGACTACGTCTTTAATATCGATGTCCAATCTTTGTAGTCTCTCGACAAGCTTAAGATCGAAGTATAATGTTCCAATAAGAGCCATTCCCTTTTCACCTATTGCTTTGAGCAAATAAATAATCCATTTTTGCATATTCTTAAGATGTCTCAATAATGCAAATAGGAATCCAAGTTTGTAAGTAGACTGATCGATATACTTCTTTCTTAATAACTGTGGGTACACAAGTTTGTATCGCGAAATATATACGAAGTGCGTCATCAGGTTCATCAAACGCTGCTTTGCGTCCCATTTTACATCTGGATATTCTTCGGAAAAATAATCTTCTCTTCGGGTTTTAGGGGCAATTTTTTCTTTGTTTTCCTTAACCAATTGGTCAAATCTACGAGTCAACATCTCTACATTCGTGTCGGTGAGATAATCTGTTACCGTTCTATTATTACTGAATATTCTATCGAGTTGCAGTTTCAAGCGGTGCTGTTTTATATCTCTTAAATTTGTGTTCTCAAATTCTGCTGCCATTCCAGGTGAAATAGTAGCCATGAGAATTCTCTCTGTTGGTGAAATATCTGGTGCTTTTGTGGTTGTATTCGATTTCAGATTTGTATCGTTTTTCTTTCTAAGAGACATGAGCGTTTTTGTATCATTCATGTTAAAAGGTTTGTAAGGTATACCTTGTAACCTTTTTCGCGCTTCGTAAAAATCATGTCCTAATTCTGAAGCAAAAATGTCGTCGGCATCTAAATTAAAGAGATCTTCTAGACGTTTTGAATTTGAACAATGCGCTGTAACATGTAAGGCAATTAATACATACTAATAATAATAATAATAACGACAGCCAATGGCTTAATAGCCAAGAGCCTCGACCAACACCTGAGGAGGCTCTCGTTGGGCAGCTAGATCAAGGGCTTGATTCAGAAAGCGGTACTTCTGGACACGGCTTACATTGTCAGGAGGTTCCTCTCTCTGGAACCCTGAACGCCGGTAGCTTGGACCCTGTTCCCGATATCAGTGGGCTACTATTTTTTATACTTTTTATATTCTAATATTTAAAAATATAATTGATATGTTTACTTTGAAATAAAGGAAATAATAATAATAATTAATTAGAAGAATATAAAGATTTTTTTTTATTATAACTTTTATTAAGTACTGGCGTTTAATTAAGTACGTTCTGCGACCCATCCCGTTGCACCACATCACCTGCCTGCGTTATCACTTAGTTTTTGCTTAGCTTTCCTTCTTACTTTTTTTTGCCCGGCTTCTAAGGATCCTAGCGTAATGTTTAATAGCCTTTCGCAAGAATTGGGCTATAATTTTTTTTTTAAACACGTTTCCCCACACTAGGAATTACTCCTGTATCGTGGTTGCGTTCACAAACATTTGAACTCACATACACAAACACCCAGACCCGGAACAACTACCTGTAGGCAATACAAATATTTGTTCCGTGCGGGAATCGAACCCGCGACACGCAGCGCAGCAGTCGATCGTTCAGCCACTGCGCCAACCGTGCCGTCAATCAAATGCAAAACTATTTCTAAAATTGTTAAATCCGACTGGTAGTTCCAGATATTAATTAGCACGTTCAAACGTTCAAGATTTATTATTAGTACCTATAGATCCTAGATTTGGGATATATAACAGCCATTACAAAATAATACATTAGGGCGGCAGATAATGTATGTAAGTTGAACCCCGGGCTAGTAGGTAAAAATTAATGTGAATTTTTTAAAGTTAAAATGAGTAGAGTATGAAAACTAACATTGCTGCTTGTTGGTTATTATATATCTACTTTCTAAGTGTATCGTTGACATAACTTGTTTCTTTATTTCTGCAATAAAATTGCGACACAATACTTAACTGCACTTTTTACTTTGGTGACATTATTTTGCTTTCGGTTTCGGATCCACAGTGACTTTTATTATGAGCGCAATGTTTTACAATTCAATTTGAATCTATTTATTGTAATTGTAATTAATGTATGTGCTTTGACATAATTTATTTGATATCTGTAATTTATTTGTTATCTGTAATTCATTTGTTAATATTTTTAATTTAATTTTTCTATTTATTGACAATTTAGTTCAATATTCAATATATTTTATTTAAATTTTCTGTCATTATGTTTCACTCACTGATTTAATGTAAATGTTTAATTAATTTCAATGTAATTTAAATTGATTTACCTATAATTTAATTTATCTATTTTTTATTATTAACTATGCAAGTGCTGTGCACACCTATAAGTGACGAGTTCACCGCAAATTATTTCCGTGCAAATCAAAATTGTAATGTAAAAGTATAAAGGTGGATCGGTAAGCAGTTAAATAATTATGTATAAGAAAGGCTACTTACATAACATTAACAATAATATGCCACTTTTAATCATATTATTTGCGTGTCATTGTAATTTAGAGAAACAAGATTGTACCCACATCAATGTGCCGGTAATAATCACTCGCAAACGGTCAATAAAAACTTTCCAATTATTTAAATGGATTTTTTATGATCATTACATAGGCTGCTTGCACACACAGTCACAGTTTATTTATACAAAGATTATGAACAAGCAAAAATAAAATTGGCGGACTTAATGCCTGAGGAGTTTCTTGTCCGTTCTTCTCCATAGGTAGGTACCTACGCTTTGGAATGGGCAACTAGCTTCATCTTTTTGACTGACCGACCTTGACAATTCAAAAGTGCCTGTAATTGGTTTATTTGAAATGAATAGTTTGAGTTTGAGGCATTTTCTTTTCTACCAGTCAACCTTAGGGTGAAGCAGAGACAAAACATGGCAGGTGCAGAATACGGGATAAATATCTAGGAAATGACTATAAAATACAAGAATAAATACTTATACTTCGATAGATACAAACATACACATGAACAAAATCAACTGTCAGGAGAGAAAATGATAGATAGAGGAGAAAACGAATCCAGCAAATCAGCGCTGGGATGTTATGGTACTTCTGACGGATATGTACACAGTTCTTTTTTTTTTGTCGCTGAGAAATGCATTACGCATCCTCGCTGGGAACGAGACGGGGTATGTGGGACTCCTGTCGGAATGACACCGACAGTATACCCACTAAAACTCAGCGGTGCGCCCATATCGCCGTGATGGGAGGGCCATGGGAAACCGATATAGCCTTTATGTCCACAACCCTCTCGGCGCACGCCCGACTAGCTGGCCCGCATGCCCCCCACGCTGGGGGGGCTACGGCCGCAGAGAGCGGCCAACGTCATACCGACACTCCTTTTCCCCAGCGGCCCCACCGCGTCCGCCATCAGACGGTGGCGACCCCGTCAAGGCCGCGGAAGGTAGGAAGAGCGGCGCACCGCAATACCGGCACTCCTCTCCCGCCGCGGCCTCCAACCCTCAGCATGTTCACAGTTCTAACCTAAACTCACCCATTTGGTCGGCATGCCCTGGTTTGGTTTCTGCGACCAATTTGACTCGTGGTTGGTCATAGTTCTGAGTTTCTAACCTAACCTATGTCATGATCATGAAGTTCGAACTCAGCAGGCACTTTATTTTATGTACTTATTTTCATGACCATTGCTCTCAAAACGGTGAAGGAGAAAATTGTGAAGAAAGAAAGAAAGAAAAAGGCGTTTATTGGCATTACAGCAAAATAAATACACCTTAAAACTATAAAAACAGAAAACAAAGATTATATTGCCAAAAGGGCCTTAGTTCAGCATAAGACATGAAGACATGTGACATTCATCAACCCGCACTGGGCCCGCGTGGTGGATTATGGCCCACTCTCTCTCACAGAGAGGAGGTCTGTGTCCCAGCAGTGGAAATCTTATAGGCTAATTATGTAACCTAACCTAAGCCATGTGGACCAGGTATCCTAGCTTTGTAACTGCGACCGACTAAGAGTAAAGGTAAAAAATTTGAAAAGAGGGTCATTTATTTTAAAATGTGTACATCGTTATACTTAAGCCCAAAAAGCTTTTTTGGGGTTCATTTATTTTAAAAACCGAACTGAATCGTACAAATATTTCCCGTAAAATAATCCCATAGGTACTATCGCCGAAACCTATATCTGACCATTTTGAAAACAATATCCCGTGCACATGATGACAACAGCTGCGTCCGTAAGTAAAACAAAAGAGGATCCTTTTTAGGTCGACTAATAATATGCGCTGCAAGCAGGAATAGTCTTACGGTGGTCAGATATAGATTTTGGGGATAGTACTTTCTGTATGCGCTTGCACATAAAGAAACAGGGTGAAACTGGTCGTGTCGCTTAAACCGACTACGCTTTTTCATACCACTATCGATCAGCACCCAACCCACTTTCAATCACCATCTGAATTATTTGAAGGATATTGCTTCCTATGTTCCAACAATTTATCTGCTCTACAACGTAAATAACGCAATAAATGTTGTTGAACTGTCGAAACCCATTGCTGCTGTTATCCCGCTGTACCGACAAATCGGGACTGGAAAACCTGTATGTGCATATGCAAACACCCCTACGCCATAATCCAATTCTAATTGTTTTTTTAGCGGTCATAATTTGCGTAATAATAGATATAATGAGAGAGATAAACGAATAATTTTCTATGTAATTATTTTCTGTTGTAAAGAAAGAAAGAAAAATGCATTTATTGGCATTACAAAAAATGACACCTTAAAACTATAAAAACAGATTATAATGCCAAAAGGGCCTCAGCTCAGATTTTAAGTCATTTCAATTCAAACGAGTAAGAGTTCAAATTATGCATTCACTAATTGAAACTGTTTGCATTCAATTTGAATTCGAAAATTTAGTTCATTATTTCATTCATTCATTTCGTTTTTGTTTTTTTCCGGGGGTTATCATTAATTTGTTTTTTTTTTTTTTTTATTGACAATGGGTTCACTCTTGACCTCAATCCAGCCCAGAGGCAGGGATGAGATCTACGGTGGAACGAGCTTGCCCAGAAGAAGCCTATTCACTCTCGCCTTGAAGAGATTCGGGTTGTATGAACTCGGGACGCAGGCAGGCGATTCCACTCCTTAGCTGTGCGCATCAGAAAAGATGACATGATATATTAACCAAATAGGGGTGGTATCCCGCAGTGCATCTGGACTCTCGATAATGTTTAATTTTTGTTTTCGTGAATTTCCCCATTGTTTAATATTTATTCTGCCATTCGGGGCGGAGACAAATCCAACAAGTAATAGATCATAATAATCGGTCCAGCCATTCTTGAGTTGTATAAATGGTGTTACTAACCCGACTTTGTTTTATTTAACAACAAAAAAAGGGTTATGTTTTTCACATGTATGATCTATCTATACGTGGGACTCTTTTTTCAGTTTTTTTTAATGATAATCCTAGCTAATATATCTATCACACTAATATTATAGAGGCGAAAGTTTGTGAGTGAGTGTGTGTGTGTGTGTTTGTATGTTTGTTATCTCTTCACGCTCAAACGGCTGAACCAATTTTGATGAAATTCGGTATGGACGTAGCTGACACCCTGGATTAACACATAGGATACTTTTTATCCCGATATTCCAACGGGATCGAAACTTATGCGGGTGAAACCACGGGGCGCAGCTAGTCTATTATAAATGCGAAAATGAGTTTTTTTATTACACTTTCACGCTAAAACAGCTGAACTGATTAAGAGATTAAGCACATGGGTAGATCAAACCTGGGTTAGGACATAAGCTACTTTTCGTCCTGGATTGTAGACGAAGTCACGGGCAACAGCCAGTTTTAAAATAAAGACGATTTGAAACATTAATTCACCGAATAGAATAGAATAGAATAGAATAGAATAGATGTTTATTTCATTAGTTGCGAAAACTGTGTTACATGTCACTTATAAAATGTAATTTTACAAGAGCATCGGGTATGCATTTTATTTTGGCGCACTTTGTCCGGGGAGGGATCTTTTGCAACCTATTGTTGATATCTTTTCTCACATAATTGATTTATAGGTATACAGAACAAGTGTGAGAAATTTTGGATTTAGGATCCCATTAGGTGTAGACCTAAAATTACTTATATGCTAGGAGTGACTTTACGAGTCAAAGCCTATGCTGACGGGGGAGGGCCGTTCTCTTGTGGAGCGGTTTGCCTCTCTCCGATTTGTTTAGATATTCAATTTCGCCTATCCTGTTTGAGAAAAGGGATGGATTGAACTGTCCATATCTCGTATACGCGGGACCGGGATCGTCGAGGCCGCTGATCGTCAGTGAGGTGAGTTTGTCGATCATATCGTGGTGGAGATCGTGTGCTCTGAGATGCCAAGGGTCTTGATCAAGCATTTCCCAGAGCGTTTTTGTTTCAGTGCGACGTGGGAAGGCACCTGCAGCTTTCAGTGCCATTCTGTACTGTCTTTCTAGTTTTCTCAGATTGCTCTTGCTGTATCTTGGTAGGAGTTGGATCACTCCATAGTCGAGTACTGGCAAGAGGCACGCCTGTATGATGAGTAGTTTTGTTTCGACGTTCACTTTCGATCGGTACCCTATGATCGAGTTTAGGGCACCTCTTACTCGTTTTGATTTTTCTACAGTTTCTTTGGTGTGTTTATTCATCGATAGTCTCTTATCAAATACGACACCGAGGTATTTTACTTCGTTCTTATATCCAATCCGTTCATTTTTCATTTTTATGTAGTTTCTGTATCCGCTGTTTGTATTTCCCAGCCTAGGTCTTTTGTGAGAGAACATGATACACTCCGTTTTATCCACGTTGCATTGGAGGCCCCATCTCCTGTAGTAGTCTATAATTTCCTCCGCGGCCCATTCTGCACGTCTGGTGGCGTGATCTGGTTTCTTCGCTGCATTGAGAATGCACAGGTCATCTGCGTACTGAGAGAGCATCTGACCTGCGATTTTATGCTTTGGTATGTCAGCGACATACAAGTTAAAAAGCACTGGTCCGAGGATCGAGCCTTGGGGTACACCGTGTGGTACCTTTTTTTCTGTTCCTGTGGTTGTTCTGAATCTGCCTTTGGTTGTTCTGTTCGACAGATAATTTTCTATTATTTTTATGATATTATTTCGGGCTCCAGCTTCGTAGAGTTTCTTTATTAGGCCCTGATGATTTATAGAATCAAATGCCTTACTGAGGTCGGTCGATATCATGGCCACACTGTGCCCTTTCTCCAGGGCGTCGCTGATGTATTTGCCGGTCCTTAGTATTTGTGTTGCTGTGCCTCTTTGGCGGACGAATCCATGTTGGTGTTCAGGGATAAGTTCGTTGCTGACTGTGTTTATTCTCGAGAGGATAATGCGTTCGGCCCATTTGCCCATGATATTGAGTAGACTAATGGGTCTGTATGACTTGGGTTGTGTGTAGTCTTTCCCTGGTTTATGCAGAAAGATGCATGTGCTTTCTTTCCATCTTTTTGGGAAGTATCCCGTGTTGATAATGTAGCCCATTATTCGCTTGAACATGGCTATCATTGTATCGCCTCCCATTTTCAAGATGTCCGCTCTTATCCCGTCAGGGCCAGGTGTTTTTTGATTCTTGAATTTTCGAAGGGCTGTTTTTAACTCTGCATGTGATATTGCATCCAATGGTTGGAACGGTGTGTATTTCTCTGTGTTTTCGTCTTCATGGGAGATATCGGATGTGTGAACGATAGCCGTGTCCACTAGATTGTCGATAATCTCTAGCTCTGTGTTGCAGTTTTCTATAAGGGGGAGCCTTTGAGGTGGCTTTTTCATAGCTCTCTGTATACTCCACATTTTCTTCCTGCTGTCGGTTTTATCTTCTAAAACTTTGTTCAAAATTTCTTCTCCGTGTTCTATGAGTTTCTTAGCTAAATTGCGTTTTAGTCTGTTGTATTCTCTCTTTAGTCCGTTGTATCTGTATGTGAATCTTAGACTCCATGCGATGTCTTTCGCTTTATTTCTTTTGTCTATCAACTTTTGAATTTCTTTTGGAAGATTTTGTCTGTTGTCGGTTTGTTTGAGTGGTGCAAATTCGTTCAGTGTCTCTATTACGGCTTTTTCCATTTTGGTAATCATTTTGTCACAGTCTGTGTCTGTTTCAATTTTTGTGTTTGGGTCTATTTTTGTTGCCAGAGATTGTTCAAACTTGTCGCGCTTATCCTTACTCGTTTTGATGTCTTTGAGGTTGCGACTTAGTGGGATCTCGTAGTCGTTTTCCAAGTTTATTGTGATTATCCATGGTATATGATCGGACCCTATGGATTCTGTCTGTTTGCATGATTTTATTTCCAAATCTGAATGATTGTATGTTGTGATTGCTATGTCCAGTATGTTGTTGTTTCCAATACTGGCGGGTCTAGATGGCTGACCGGAGTGTAAAATTCTACAGTCTCCGTTGTTGTGTATTTCTCGTACTAGAATTCCGAGACCTCTATCGACTGAACGGCCGAGCAGTTGCATCCTTAGGTTCATGTCTCCTATGATGAGGGCACTGTCCTCTCTTAGCAGTTGCTCGAATTCGTCAGACATTTCATTTTGATTTGGTATTGGGACGTAAATGCCCTTTACCGTGATGTGTTCTCCAGTTCTGTGATCGGTGAAGACTCGAATGCTACATCCTTCGATTTTTCTCTCTTCATCACTGAAAGAGTCGATGAGTTTGGTTTGAGCCCACCTCATGCCTCTTTTGACGTACATTATGGTGCCTAGGTGGTTGGCTTTCTGTTCATATATTTTGTCGTAGTTTAGAATATTGAATCTTTGATCTATCAGGTTGATTTTGGCTTCGTTTATGATGGCTATGTCTACATGGTATTTCTGGACCAGTTGTTTTATTTCAGTGAATTTGTTTCTGATACCCTGCGCGTTGATGTGCAGGATCTTTATGTGTTTCTTACTGCCTTTAGTAGAGTAGAACATCTCTGAGTTCTTTCATTAGTGTCATGAGTTTTTCCATAGTTTTATCGAATATGGAGACTTTTTCTTCCCTGGTTAGTTGCCTACGTGTCTGAGTGAGTTCACTCTCACTATTAGTTGCCTGTGCATACGATATGCCCTTTTGAATCGTCGATCTGCGTATTGGAGATCTCGATCTTCTATTTGTTTCTGGTTGTGGTGTTGGTTTAGTTGCAGATGGGGCGTTTATGTGTTCCTTTTCTGCTCGTTCAGCCTTTTTCTTTTGTCTCTCTATTGCCTTCTTGAATAGTGGGCACTTTCTCTGTGTTGCGCTGTGCTGCTCTGGCTGTACATCCTTACAGTTTGAGCAGACTTTGACGGATTCATCCTGATTGTTTTTGATCAGTATGGTGGGTTCTCTTTTCGGTGCATGGCATGCACTAGTTGCGTGGTTGAATTTAAAACAGTTTTTGCATTGTAGCACTCTGTCCGAGCCAGCTTTGTATTTTTCAGGTCTTAGCTTGTGTGCACAGTAAAAGGCTTCAGTGGCGTTTTTCATACGTTCAGCGATTTCATTGTATGAGAGGTCGCCGCTGAATATGCATAGTTGTACATCACTTGTTATCTTTTTGATATTGAGAGGGCGAATACCGATGCACTTTTCCATTTCGTCTTTTTGTTCTTCGACTGGATAGTCGTGAACCATATTTCTTATGATGACTTTCGTCGTTTTTGTTTGTTCCGCCTTAGGTTTCGGCGCTATGAATGCGAGATCTGGCTTGAAGCATTTGATGTCCTCGATTGCCTTTGCCCTTTTCTCTAAGTCGGTGAGTGTGATGAGAATGTTTTTGCTTCTCTCGTTTCTGACTATGCGGCCATGGTGTTTATTTATTAATTTGGTTAGATCTCCTACGAGTTGGTCGCTCAGCATCTTTTTCGTATCCTTGTTATCTTTGTATTTGTATCTCGCGTCCGTGATTAGTATCGGTGGTACGTGAGTGCTATTCTTTGTTGATATATTTTTCCCCGTCGGTACAGAGTCTTTAGGTGAACTGTTGAATGTTCCTGTTCGCCTAGTAACTTTTTTCGCTTCAGATACGCCTTCTCCCTCGTAAGGGTGTGGGCGCTTAATTGATGGGCTGCGCGATCTCAGAGAGTGGTCACTTGTCGATAGCGCAGAGTATGAGCGTGATGGCACTATCACTCTTCTCTTTTCTTGGTTCGAACTATTTTGAAGCAGCTCAAACCGATTATGAGTCGGTATTGCCTCAACCACCGCCTCGGTTGTTCTAGGGAATTCGATTTGTTTCTGTATCGTATTTTTCTTAGTTTTTAAGTTTAGTTCACTCGACTTGATATGTACTGTGTTTATTTTTAGGCAATTGCACACATATTCCTCTTGAGCTGTGAACTCCATTTGGGGAATCGCTTGTATATTCCTTTGTTTTTTACATTCCACACAGTTGTGGAATACGCTTCTTACTACTGTGTTTGCGCACGAGTAGATTTTATAATAAACATCTGGTATGTACTTACCATTCGTGTGACGATGGTTCACGAATGTGCAAATCTTTATAACACTGGTTTTGGTGCAATTTTTGCATTTCACTGTTTTTATTTTAGTCTGTTCATTGGTCCATTCTAGAAAGTTTTTAATGTCATTTTTGTGGGTACACTGGTTACACTGCACGGTAAAGGTTCCGTCTAAATTTGTTGAGATTTCTCTCAATGTTTCGCACGTTACTTGGTGTTCCAATTGCACAACTAATAGGTCCGTCTCCATTGTTGGAGAGTTACTTCCACTTTCACTATGTTCTAGATTATCCGTGTAAATCACTTATTATTCACTAAAAGTCACATTTTGCAATGTTCAATAATTATTACGTATAAACAATAACACAATGCAGTGGAATGTTCCGCTCGCCGGCCGTTAACGGAGCGTGACCTTGACGCGACGCAAAGCGGCTGGGACACTCGCTAGGCACGTCCGACGCGTACCGCGGCTCGCACGGTCCTCCTTAATTCACCGAAAAGCTCCTTGCATATTCATAAAAAAAAACAAATGTATTACAATTCTTAGTATTCAGTCATACACTCTGCTTTTCCGAACAAAAAAACTTAACGTAGGAAAAAAATGTTGCCAACACAAAAATGCAAAAGCCCGCCCGAGCTTCATCAAAGTAGATGCACCATTCCATTCGTGAAATGTTGTCGCAGAACGCGCTGGTCCCTGGAGTGTTTTGGAAAATATCATAAAAATTATTAACATACATGTTGGTTCCAACGTTGAGACCAGGAAGAATGTTGGGCAGACTTTTATTGACTGTAGGTGTTATGTAATTCATGACTGCATTGCATGCTGTCAAAAACTTGCATCAAAAACTTATGCAACTAATTTATTTCTATCAGGCATGACACCGCGTGGGTTTTAACCTACAATGCATAAAGTAAAACCATTCTAACAATAAACAAAAAACTTCAAATAAAAAATAAAGGACACAGATCTCAGTGAGATGTTATGTTGTAGAAAAAGAAGCTGTCAATTTAGTATGTGCTTACAATTAAATATTAGATACAACCAGCTAAGAAAAATAAAAATGTTTGAGGTTGGTAGTGCTAACAAAATTTGCGACCAACGTTGGTTTCAGTGTGGTTACATGGGTACGTGCTCGCAAACGTTTGACTTTTTGAATCAGCTATGGTATTATGTAGTAAGTACGAGACAACGCAGGTGACTATGGATTCAGCTTTTTATTTTCATATGTAGGTACAACTTTTTTTATTTTCAAACAAGATAATATTTACGTATAAGCTTAAAACAAGACTTAAAATGAATTTTCATATTAGATTAAGGTTACAAAGTCAACCGTCACCCACAATCTTATCTCACAGCCGCTCAGCCGCACGAACGGCAAAACTATTTAGTTTAAACTAAATCACAATTCCCCAACTTCTGGGTAAAACCTCCTTACAATAAATGACTTCTCCAAACATTCGGGGCTGCCATCAATTCGTTAGTGTTGCCAACTTATACGTATTTTTTACATAAGAATTCCGATATCTGGCACATAAGTCTGCGTTCTACTTTCAGATGTGTTCCCATTAATGTATGACGATACCCTATTTATTTTGCGCACTCATGAGAAGCAAAGGCAACGTGCAGAAAGTGCCAGGTGTGCTTTCTCAGGGCTGTTTTTTGAGGCCAAAAGAAAAATATACGAGGTAAAACTGCTTACATTTTGCATGCGATGACTCTGTTTGAGGTGAAAAATTGATGCTTGTGATCCTGGCAGCAAATGGATTGCATAGCTGTGCTGTGACTTTCCTTTTTAGGGTTCCGTAGCCAAATGGCAACGGAACCCTTATGGATTCGTCATGTCTGTCTGTCTGTCTGTCTATCTGTCTGTCTGTCTGTCTGTCTGTCCGTCCGTATGTCACAGCCGCTTTTTTCCGAAACTATAAGAGCTATACTGTTGAAACTTGGTAAGTAGATGTATTCTGCGAACCGCATTAAGATTTTCACACAAAAATAGAAAAAAAACAATAAATTTTGGGGGTCCCCATACTTAGAACTGAAACTCAAAATTTTTTTTTTCATCAAACCCATACATGTGGGGTATCTATGGATAGGTCTTCAAAAATGATATTGAGGTTTCTAATATCATTTTTTTCTAAACTGAATAGTTTGCGCGAGAGACACTTCCAAAGTGGTAAAATGTGTGTCCCCCCCCCTGTAACTTCTAAAATAAGAGAATGATAAAACTAAAAAAAATATATGATGTACATTACCATATAAACTTCCACCGAAAATTGGTTTGAACGAGATCTAGTGAGTAGTTTTTTTTTAATACGTCATAAATCGTAACGTAACGGAACCCTTCATGGGCGAGTCCGACTCGCACTTGGCTGGTTTTTTTTTGCTTTTGTTTGGTTTTCCAGTCACGTTATGTTTAAAAGAAAAACACGGTTTAAACTAGCGTGTTTTATTAGTAGTTCTATTTTAATGGCAAATTATTGTAACGTGTCTGTACTTAAAATTATGGAAATGTAGTTTCAAAGGTTCTTCAACCAAACTTCGAAAGCAGGATTTAAGAAACATCAGATTTTATGTAAGAAAGAAAGAAAAAGTATTTATTGCGACTCGTACAGGATCATAAACTAAACTAAACACAGTTAAAAATAAAACAAATTGTATAAATAAGTAACAAAAGGAAAAAAAAACAAAGTCCTATACGAGGCCAAAAGGCTCCTATCTCAGCATGATGCTTCGACATTTAAAAAATAAATGTCGTAGCGCTGGTATTCTGATAGGGCCCGCTGTGATGTCACGGGCAATCACAGTAATAAATAAATCATAAAATAGAGGTAAGTGTAAGGAGCAAATGTATTCCGTCCATAATATACCTAAACGCCATTCCCTCGGGATGCTTTATTGCATCCAGTACCTACGGGAGTGTATCAATATGAGCGAATTTTGCACCTTCTGAACCAGGTCAGAAGTAGTGGTGGCCCAAAGACTGTGATGAATGACTTACCAAGTTGTAGGTCGTAAAATCGAAACCAAACAAGCATGCACTGCTTTACTTTGTACAATTTTATCTTATCACCGCTGCTCTGAAATCTCAAAACGGTGAAGGAAAACATCGTAAAGAAACAGCAGTGCGATTCTGTAACCATCTCGCCGTGAAAACTTAGGTGAAGTGAGCATGGAGTGAGCTGTCATTCCAACTAATGCTAGGGATTGACACTATTGACAGCTCACTCTAAGCTCACTTCACCTTAATTTTCACGGTGAGATTTTTACAGAATCGATCGGCTGGCATATGTTTAAAAAGTTAGAGAACCCACTTTTTGTAAGTAGCCTATAATGTTATATGCTGACTAACTTTTGTCCGGGGCTTCGCCCGTACGAACGAACTATTACTGGGATAAAAAGTATCCGATGTCCCAACTCAGGTCATGGTCTACTGGTTTGCCATATTTCATCGAAATCTTTTCAGTTCCTAAGACATGAAAACAGACAGCAGACTCTAGTGTAAATTATTCGTTGCGAAAGTAACTCTAGTAGCCTGCCTTTCTGTCTGTACAGACATTTTGTTTTGTTGGATTTTTAGTTACTATCGCATTTGAAATAGTAGTATGGATTATGCGACACATGTTATAAGAGTAGTGGAAGATAAAAGAAATTATTAATGGACTATCTGTGAATGATGATATGGTTAGAAAGGGGGCGACTACCGAGATGACGACTGATAGAGAAGAAGTATGGAAAAAATACATGTTGCGCCGACCGCAAATACATTGGAATGATGATGATAGACGAGACAAGGTCTTAGTATCTTATGTACATGTCCATCACTCCTGCTTATTTACATACATAATTACGACATTTACACAAACAAAACTTGCCCTCATTACCCACATTTCGCTGCCAAACTTCTACATTTTTCGCACACCCATTTATCTCCATAATAGGCTGGCTACAAGCGAGCAAGCCAAACAATGGTACACCGGTCGGCACAAAAGTATACCCATCGATCGATTGACCTACAAACCGAACAGTCAAAGCTGAGCTAACGGACAGAGCCATAAAACATTGATTTATGGCCAGAGACCATGATGGTGCAGAAGTACCTAATGGGGTTTGGATCAGCTGTTTGACATTCATAGAGTTGCTGGCATAGTGAAGTTTTTGTCGTGGGCAGTTAACACATAAAAATTATTTATTGACATAAAATAATTTGTACACCAGAGTATGGAATTCTCTGGCTCCTGCACTAGTCAAAACTGTGTTGCAGGAGCCAGTGTCCTCCCGTAATTAAAAGACACTTTCGCTGTTTGATGACAGATAAAAAAAAAGAGTAAAGAGACTTTATATTTTAAAACAAAATGTATATAAAAAAAAAAACAAAAATAAATTAAAAGTAAAAAAAAAATATAAGAATACAACATTAATCAATGGTTCTTCTTTTGCGCGAAAGTGTACATATTTTGTGAGTTAGGTTGTAAGGTGTACATTTTGCATCTATTAGGCATGTCGTCTTGGAGGTCAGATGGGTAGTCGCTCCATGAAAAATACTGGTATTCAGCTGCATCCGGTTATACTGGTTGCCGACCCCAACATAGTTAGGAGAAGAATGGGCTGAAATATAAGTTAACTTTAAATGAGAGTATTTAAAGTTAACTTATATTTCAGCCCATTCTTAGGGGTGGGTGCACGCAACGATACCGGCAGTGGGATTCTGTAACCATTTCACCGTGAAAACTTAGGTGAAGTGAGCGTGGAGTAAGCTGTCATTCCAAATAATGCTAGGGATTGACACTACTGACGCTCACTTCACTTGAGTTTTCACGGTGAGATTTTTACAGAATTGACCGGCTGTACCGTTGCGTGCACCCATACGCACGTTTTACATGCGTTACATTGCGCACTGTAAACAACGAATAATTGATTGATTGAGTCATGTCGTCGTGAATATATGTAAGCAGTTGCTATTATAGCCTGGATTCTTGGAAGAAATCAACTGTTTTTATTAGGTTAAATAGGAAATTAGCCCACCATGGTTCTGTAGAACAGTTTCTTTTTTAATTTTGAATTGACTTTACTCAGCTACGACTTATGTTACGAAAAATATTAAAAATTCTTTAGAACAGTCTCTTGAATGACATGATAAGTATATTAGAACACCCGAGGGCTGATCACTTTAAGTTATTTTCTGTTTGAGAAACTTTCATGGCTTATCTTGATTTGATTTAATATTTGAATTGTTTTTTTTTATATTTTCATTACGGACGCTTTTAAGATTCTGCATCGTTCTCACGTGCATAATTTTGAACATGAATGTTGTAACCAATACTTTGTAACAATATTATTATGATTTAAAAGAGTGTCCATGGAGTTTCTTGGCCGTTCTTCTCCATAGGTACCTACGCTTTGGAATTCTATTCTTTAAAATAATGTTAGCGTTTTGACAGCTCTTCTGTGGAGAATTATTGAAAATAGTTTTATTTTTATATCTTTGACAGTCGTTACGGGTAAGTAGTCAGAACCTCGAAACTCTGACAACCAATGTTACCAAGGAGTATCGTGTTACCCAGTAAGTGGGTTGTGGAGGTCTGATAGGCAGTCGCTCCATGTAAAATACTGGTATTCAGCTGCATCTGGTTAGACTGGAAGCCGACCCGAACATATTTGGGAAAAGGCTATGCAGATGAGGATGAGTTTTATTTTATACGAAAAATCAACTTTGAAATAAACAGCGCCAATACAGAATGCTAGAGCAGGGATCCTTACCAAAATCAAGTAAAGTTTCACAGGAAAAGTGTCGATATTTTTAATTAATTAATGGCCTCTTCGGTGACCCTTTATTAGTTCAATTTGACGCAACGTTTTTGTGAAGACCTTTGTGTACTCTCCAGTAATTACGCCGTAGTTTCATTATCCCCGAAGAGGTTAAGGGGGAAGCGGCAGGAAATTCAATTTTTCCTTTTTTTTGCAATTTGTTGCAGTGTCAGGTTGATCACATGTGACTGTTCCTAAAATAACCCAGACTGATAAAATTTTCGTTTTTCCTAATTAAGTTAAATATCAGTATTTGGGTCGGTTCCCCCTTTTGGGGAAGAGGTGCACCCCATGTTGAATAAAATATAATTCACGAGCGTAACAAGTGTGTATTCACAGAATTATAATCATTAAAATCATCAATACAACACTCTAAGTTCATGTAATTCTATTGAACGACTATTTCATGAAATATCAATCAATAGGATTAAATGAACTAAGAAGAATTTCGCGGGCTACCTCAGCGCATCCCCCTTAATGGTTTTCCGTTTTCCAGATAAATTGGTACAATTCGTTATGGAATTTGTGTGCTTTATAAATTATTGGGGTAAATAAAACATCATGACTGCTTCGTTAGTCTAGTGGTAGCCAGCGCTACTGCTAAGCATGAGGGTTCTCCTTCGTGGGTTCGATTCCCAAGTCGGGCAAAGCGTTATTAGATTTTTCTCTCCAGAACTTCTCAGTAGCAGCCTGGATCTTTGCTCGGTCGATGGCAATACGCTCGCCCCGTATCAAATGGGACTTCAACATAACTGGCGAAATGTGGGTTTACCTACTGGATGTTTTTCGACTGTCCCGTGGCCACTCCAGTAGTACAGCCGATGGATTCTGTAAAAATCTCACCGTGAAAGGTTAGGTGAAGTGAGCTTAGAGTGAGCTGTCAATAGTGTCAATCCTTAGCATTAGTTGGAATGACAGCTCACTCCACGCTCTCTTCACCTTTTCACGGTGAGATGGTTACAGAATCGCACTGCTGGACTACTCCAGTAGTACTTGCGATCACTAGATCCACGATTGGATACTTGGACCCTAGAGTTGCCCGTTTAATAGCAATAGACTCACCGTCTACCTCATGGGTCGCATGACCAATATCTGCCAAATGTAGGTACTACCACTACTGTTTAAGTTATCTTTTTTTTATACTGCTTACTAAATGATAATATTGTATGATGACTAAATGATTATTAATATTACTTTTTTTTTTTTGATGATGGGAAATCATCAAATGACCCCTCCCGTTCTGGGTGGAGCGGAAGGGAGTGTCAGACTCTTACTGACTAAAACCCACCCGTGTTCCTTCCTTAGCCCTTTATGTTCCAGGGCAGCGGTAACCCTTTCGGACGATCCCGCTACCCTGGAATATTAGACTCTCAACCAAAATTTTTAACAGCGCTCTTGAAAAAAAAAAAACAAAAAAAAAAATTGCTTTTCCATACATTTTGACAGCGTATATATATTTTTTTTTTATATCCGATGAAAAGTTTCTACGCCCCGATTCAGAATCATAATGATACTGTATCCATGGTAACTGGTTGCACGTCGATGTTCCTGCCACCCTGTATCTAAATAATTAATTCTTGAAACCAGAACCGGACCTTTTCGCAAACTTTAATGACAATTAGGAGTTCCTTCTCGACGTCTTTTATTAAAGAGAATTAGTGAGATCGTTAGTAAGGGGCTGCAATAAATTAAAGGGGTACAGCTTTCGACGCAACGCGCAAGGCAATTTGTTGCGCAGATGAACGTTACGAGGACAAAACTTTGTCGCCGGTTGTACGCTTTGAGTTACTGGGTAAAAAAAGTACGATGTTGAAGAAGAATGGTGTGACGTCATATTGTTAAAACGATAGCTATTTATTTGTGTTTTTATTCTTTTTATTCAACAGTCTTGGGTATCCTGTTACCCGGTAATTGGGTTGTAGTGGTCAGATAGGCAGTCGCCCCAAAAGGCGCTGTAAAACACTGGTATTCAGCTGCATTCGGATAGACTGGAAGCTGAACCCGACATAGTTGGGAAAAGGCTTCGTAGATTGACTGACTCTTTTTTATCCAACTGCAGAGACGGGCAAGGGTTTTGTTAAAGGATAAGATTGCTTACACTTTAGCTTGTAACCTGGGGGGCCTAAAAAGGCCACTTTAAGCAATACCTCTAAAAGCTATTCATTTCCTGAATTCCCAGAAGATCATTAGCAATTCCTTTAATTTTCGTAAAATTTCATTTCATATTTGGTGTAAAAAATAAAAACCGTAATTTTATCGGTAAATTTTTCATTACAGTTTTTGTCAAATTGGTTTTTTATTTCTACAGTTTAAATGTTATTTCATTGTGATATGAATTGCACACAGATCATACTATGAATTGTCAGTTTTTTACCATTTTACGATTTTAAATATGATTCATATTGTTATCCTATTATGATTCTGCCAAAGTGACCTTTTTAGGCCCCCTGGTGATGCGGACACGTCATATTA
This sequence comes from Apamea sordens, assembly GCA_945859715.1. NCBI lineage: Eukaryota > Metazoa > Arthropoda > Insecta > Lepidoptera > Noctuidae > Apamea > Apamea sordens. The sequence continues at coordinate 18,566,315 of OX244001.1, forward strand.
TCTTACACAATTTCCAATACTAGATCGGGAACAACTAAAATACTCTCTCTCGCCTTCTTTCCATGGGGATAGGCAGAAACTACAGAACGCCACCTGCTACGATCCTTACAAAGGAGTATGTAATTGATTCGTTTATGTCCTCTTAACTCGAGCAAAAATACTCATAGTGTTAGTAACAATGTACTTACAAACTATGTTAGTAACTTATTAAATACCTTTAACTAAAATACTCTGTAAAAAAAATTGGTTCTGGGATCGAACTTGCCTGCATCGAAGCAATTTCTGAACTATTGCGACTATACCTAGAGTCATCGCCCTTTCTGTAAGGTATTATAAATATCTAGTTTTATGAAACTGCAAAACAATTTAAAACTTTTCAGTACCTAGTTATGAACTTTACATATCTAGTATCTCTATTTTCAAATAACTTTCAGCAAGTTTTTACTGCAAATGAAACACTGAAAATTCTTTGGAACACAATTACAATGCACTTCATTTATTTATTCATAAGCACTATTGTATTAAAACTTTCAGTTTAACGTTCGCAAAAGAATTAAAGTTGTAAATTCAATGTTTAATAAAAAAAAGTTTTTAGATAACAATGATTGTCAATAACAACTTGAGTTCACGACTTGATAATATTCGAATACTCTCACAAAAGTGAAACTAAAACTAGGTACCTACACATAGAAACTATTTTTTTTTTCTTTGAAATAACTTTCTGATTTATTTAACTTTGTTTAACTGTTAATGTAGTAACAATGTTAAACAGTCAAAACTCAATTTTAAGTTAAAATGAGTTCGCGTGCACATAATAATATCGGAAAACAAATTAGATTTTATGGGCTTTAATTTTTTTCCCGCGGAACCCTAATTCTTCGGCTTATTTTTAATCTTATATTTCGTATTATTTCTTCGTTTGTTTTTTTCCATTGTTCTCACATATAGAAGCAACAAGAATTCGTAATAGGTATCTTGATTTAGAACAGTGTTCTTGGAGTTTCTTGCCCGTTCTTCTCCATAGAGATGTACGCTTTTTGAATGGGCAACTACCTTCAACTTTCTGACTTACTGACCGACTATTTAATTTTGACAATTCAAAAGTGCCTGATTATTTGAGTTTAAATTTGCCCATGTTACTCCTTATAAAGTCCCGTCAAAATCGGTCCAGCCATTTCGAAGACTAGCCAGAACCAAAAGACAGACAGACAAAAGACCGGCCAAGTGCGAGTCGGACTCGCCCATGAAGGGTTCCGTTACGTTACGATTTATGACGTATTAAAAAAAAACTACTCACTAGATCTCGTTCAAACCAATTTTCGGTGGAAGTTTATATGGTAATGTACATCATATATTTTTTTTAGTTTTATCATTCTCTTATTTTAGAAGTTACAGGGGGGGGGGGGACACACATTTTACCACTTTGGAAGTGTCTCTCGCGCAAACTATTCAGTTTAGAAAAAAATGATATTAGAAACCTCAATATCATTTTTGAAGACCTATCCATAGATACCCCACATGTATGGGTTTGATGAAAAAAAAAATTTTGAGTTTCAGTTCTAAGTATGGGGTATTACCAAAATTTATTGTTTTTTTTCTATTTTTGTGTGAAAATCTTAATGCGGTTCACAGAATACATCTACTTACCAAGTTTCAACAGTATAGCTCTTATAGTTTCGGAAAAAAGCGGCTGTGACATACAGACGGACAGACAGACAGACAGACAGACATGACGAATCCATAAGGGTTCCGTTGCCATTTGGCTACGGAACCCTAAAAATGCATTTAGTAAATAATTTTTAGTATAGTATTTAATGAAGAAAAACCTGTTAGTTTGAGATTAGGTACATTTCAATTTTATTTATTTGTATGTACTCGTATATACATACATTTTCTTGAGAAATAATTGAACTTAGATCCAATGACTGCTTTCGACTTTAACATTCCTCATCACCCTACAGACATTCACTTCTGAACAATGCACACTAACCACTCTTATCTCAATTTTTTCTGAAAACAAATTGAATTTTCATCTCCTCAATTGTAAACGAAAGCGACTTCCTCACAATAACTGCTTCCAATCCCAGTTCAAAAGGACTAATATCATAAAAAATTAATATAAACGACGTTACAAAAGTAACATATTGTTGCTCAGTGTTGCTACATGTAAATATTTCGCCGGCGCCAATAATGTTACCATAAATCAAAATTGTATTACGAGGAGATCTTGCGAACGTGAAAGGTCACAAGTAACATTGTTAGGATGTGGTTTCAGTTATAAGAGGAAGCGTGGGAGTGAGACGGAAATAATGTCTTCTCACGTTTCGGTACCATAGCATAATAAGCGTTAATCAGCCTATAATGTTCCCACTGCTGGGACCCATGCCTCCTCTCAGTGAGAGGGCGTGGGCCGTAATCCACCACGCGGGCCCAGAGCGGGTTGTTAGATGTCACATGTCTCCGAATTTTTGGTTCTAGGACATGCCAGTTTCCTCACCGAGTTTTCCTTTACCGTTTTGAGAGCATTGGTGATGAAATAATTTAAGCAAAGTAAAGCGCCTGTCTGACTTCGAACCTTCGACCACCAGCCATACAAAAATGAAAGATTTAACTCTTACTGTGGTGAAAAGATTACTTAGCCGGATGTAGATTAGATACTGTCACGTTTTTTTTTTCTTTTGCTCCTTTGTTTTATCTTGAATTTTTTTAAGGTCAGTCTGTGCCCTTATCTTTGTAGAATAAAAGTTTTTTAGCAGCGTTTCAGTTTTTTTTTCAGCGTTATATTAAATTTTAATACAGCATAAGTACTTACTCGTAGAAACTTGAAAACAATTTCAACACCTCGAGAATCTACACATACTTAGCAATTTCAACCAAACTCCGAAAAAATACTGACGAAAACCGGAACCTACAAAGAAAAGCAGACAAATATGACCTTCCATCACAACGGTATCCTGACAAATATCAGACGACTAACAAATTCCCACGGATCTCCATAAAAGATAACACATCAGCTATCCGCCTCGTCCAGCCGGTCGGAAATTGGGCCCTTTGCTGACCGGTTTCAGGGCCGACCCGTTCCGGCGTCAATGGACGGCCCCGAATGGTCCCGAGCATAGACGAGAGATGACATACTTTTTTTGATTGGTTGACTACGCTGAGTCATTTGAAAGATTGGCGCCTTTTTCGAATATGACATTTACTGAATACGTATAAGGTATTATGTTTTACATAGGTACCTACCCCTCGCTTCGGTTAAAAATACTCTCTGGATCTCTGGAAGACCCTACTTATTACTTAAAGAAATACTACACTTCGATCTCACAAACATAACCATTGATGGAATGAAAAATGCATTTTTATTTTAGCTCAGAAAGTATCATCCACATCGACTGCCTATAAATAAATAAATAAAAATACCCTTGGAGCCCTAACCATCGGTAACTGGGGGACCCTGCTCCCGACACCGGTGCACTACGTTTTTATATTTTAAAATGTTTTTTTTTTATAAAAATAGTTAAAAATGTACCTATTCAATAAGTAAGGAAATAAATAAATGAGAGTAAAAAAAGGTACACATAAAATTATAATCATATTGTATCATTGTAATTAAATAGTACTCATTTAATCGTTTTTAATAATATTAATCATTTGTATGTCAATATTGATAAAACAGCGCTTCCATATTTTTAAGATATTTGTATCTACAGTCACCAAAAGAGATAAGTAACCAGGGTCGTCAGATATAGTTGAAGTTTAGTAAGAAACCGATGGATGTTTTCGAATGAAATCTAGTTTGATAAATGAACTGTTTGTTTTCTATTAAAATTTTATCCGAAAACATCACATCCTTTTCTTACTAAACATCACCTATATCCGACGAACCTGGTTACTTATCTACTTTGGTGACCATCATCATCTGCCTAGCCTTTTTCCCAACTATGTTGGGGTCGGCTTCCAGTCTAACCAGATGCAGCTGAATACCAGTATTTTACATGGAGCGACTGCCTATCTGACCTCCACAAACCAGTGACTGGGTAATACGATACCCCTTGGTAAGACTGGTTGTCAGACTTTCGGGCTACTGACGACCCGTAACGGCTTAACGTGCTTTCCGAGGCACGGAGGGGTCTTGGTTTGTGAAGATGGTCACCCATCCACGGACCAACCGCTGCAAGCGTAGCTTAACCTGATCGATCGACCCGTGCGGCTGTTATTACTTAGCCACAAGCCCCTTCTCCTTTGGTGACCATACATACCTAATTACCTATGTTTCAGAAATACAACTTCTAAAGTTGTAAGATTTACAAAATAAACCTTCATACTTCTGTATCCCAAGAATTGTTCCTGTATCAAACATCAAAACTAACGTATTTCTCTCTCTCTTTCCAGTTCACCTGCAGTTCGAGGACCTGACTCTCCGGGACTACGTGCTCCACTCCATAGTAGACAACATAATCCGAGGGAACTTCACGCCGACCTCCTTCACCGAGAGACCCTGCAGAGACGAGTCTCTCCCATACTTTCTCCCGAAACACATGCGTTCCGAGCGCTCAAAGCACATGAAAAAGTCCAAGAAATACGGTGATACCTACAGGACTTTTGACGACTATAGTTTAAAAAGTGTAGATAGCCTTAGTGACGGATATTACTTCAGACCAAAGTACCGTAGTTATAGTAGAGATGAGCGGTCGGTGTACAGAAGGATCGCGAAGAGTTTGCGGATGAGGAGGCGGTACTTGCCGGCCAGGGTGGTCAGTGGAGCGCTGGCCAGCAGGACGGCTGTGCTGCTGCAGTGGTCGCTGAATGATGCCGTGCATCTAGATAGTGAAGGAACTAGTGTTGTTTTTAGGTAAGTGCCTTTTGTATTTTGTTTTTTTTAATGGAGTTGGTAGTGAATGGAGCGCTAACGAAAGATTGAAGTTATTCTGTGGCAGGACAAAACTGAAGGCCAATTCCCGTAATTAAAAACGTTCAAAATCTGGTCGCAATATCATCTCAGCGACAATCATGCGAATGTCGAAAATGTAGGGAAATTATGTAGAGATATCTTTGACTTCTTGATACTGAGATCAGGTTGTAAACATTCTTGATATTACGAGAATTGCCCCTTTGCTCTCTGAAATTTTGTCTCGCGTATTTTTTACAGATCGATGGTCGTTCTGTACAATAATAATGTTATGCGTGTAGGCGTTCCATTTACTTATGACTCCGTACTTTTTACATAGTGTATCAATAACATTGTCATATTACTGCGAAAAACACAGTTAATTTGCGTGTAAATACCGTGTCTACGTAATAAATTGGACACGTGATGTCACTCATGATGACAGGTATTAGCATTTCTACGAAGTTACACGACTTTCACATGCATGACATGTGTTATGATGACGTCACTCATACCCTTGGAAGCATGACATTTGCAGGCTAACTAATGGTTAAATTTTTGCAAATTGTGTTTTTTCATCAATTGTTAGTATAAGTAATGGTTATTTTTTTAACTAATAGTTAATTATTTGACCATTAGCATTAAGTATACCTATCATTAGATAAACTAAAAATTGATCAAAAACACATTTTGCAAAAATTTTACCATTCGTTAATATTTTTGACAATTAGTTGAGTTCAATTTCGGATTGAAAAATCGGCCCTAAGTGAGACTTCGTTGTTATCCTCAGTGCTCATATACACGAGCGCTACGTTGCCAACGGCAGCGGTCTGCAGCCGTCGACGCATCTACGGCTGCTGCCGACTAGTGTTACTGTGTGGTGTGAGCACCAGCTATCCTTTTATCCATATAACTAGCTTTAGTCCGCGACTTCATCTGCGTGAAATTTCTGGTTCCCCCGACCCGCATCGCATCGCATCGCCTGCCCGCGCTATTATTTCCTTTTCGCTTAGTGGTTTTTCTTTTTGCACGACTCCTAAGTGTCCTAGCCTGATGTTAAATAACTTTTCTAGCCTTTATAGAAAGAAAGAAAGAAAACCAGTTTATTTGCGGTAAACATGACGCAAAAAAGGACATAAAAACAAAATTAAGAAAAAAAACAATAAGAAATGGTTGACATGCGTCACATCCACGCAAAACGGCTATTGCTCAGCATTATGCTGCGACTCTATGCAAGACCGAGCCCCAGCGCTGGTTTTCAGCGATAGCCGGCGCCGACGTAATGACGTCGTCCGGTGCAGCAATTAATTATTCATCAACAAGTATAAAACGTCGTACGTCGTCAAATTCGTTATCAAAAATTGGGTTATCAAACGCAAAACTAAGTTTTCAAATCCGACTGATACTTGCAGAGATTACTTAGCGCGTTCAAACAAACAAATGAACAAACAGACTTTATTATTAGTTTATATAGATATTCCACTATACCCATAATGGAGTGCCTCGCAGCTGGGTCGCAAGTGACACCGAAGAATGTTGGATCCTTTTTTTTTTTTCAGGATGGGAAATCATCAAATGACTCCTCCCGCTCTGGGTGGAGCAGAAGGGAGTGTCAGACTCTTACTGACTAAAACCCACCCGTGTTCCTTCCTTAGCCCTTTATGTTCCAGGGCAGCGGTAACCCTTTCGGACGATCCCGCTACCGAATGTTGGATCCCGGGTTTGATTTTCAAGTCGGTCAAAGTGTACTCGTAATAGGGTTTTTTTTTTTTCATTTTGGATTTGTGCTCAGTTTACGGCATTGACCCGGACCGTAGTACAGACTCCAGCACATCAAGCTACTACAATCTGTCAAATTTCTTTATTAGATTTTCAACTTTATCGCTGATCGTTCAAGGTTGATTGGGAAAATTTGACAGTTTCGGGTAGCTTGACCTGCTGGCGTCTGTACATGGGGCTTAAAGAAAATTGGCGAAATGTATTTTTATTATATTTCATAAACCTCTGCCTACACCCTAAGGGAGTAGATGCATGACGATAAGGTACCAAGGGACCTTAGCGTACCTTTTAGAGAAGTTTCAAGTGTGTGCAATTCCTCATTTCCACTCCTCACGGATTAGTTTCATTTTCAATTTCCTGTCGGGTCGGTATCACCCAAAAGTAGAAAATTAATGTTTAAAATTAAACATTATTTATACGTTTTGCTCTGCTCTACAGAGTTCGGCACCCTGATTGCGTCTACACTATGAAGACGAAATTTATTCTCAATCTGAATCATTTCATGATAAGTATTGCAAATCCATTGCTGCATAAGTTCAAAAAAATTGTCTGCTCAACAACGTACGAGTACCTAAATAACGCAATGAATGTTGATGAACTGTCCAAATGAAATCCGTTTCTGCTGAAAGTGTGTTACGCAACTACCCCGTGTTATTGTACAGACGCCAGCAAGTGAGTGAGTGACGTTTGACGTCTCTATCGGTGTGGCTCGCTGTCAAATTTTTAAAAGAATAAAATATAAATGAAAGTCAAAGTGCATTGTAATCAGTTTAATAGTGATCATAGTGGCAATCAGCATAACATAGTTTGTAGTGAGCAATAAATTGTGCGTTTATGGGCCGTAAAATTACAAAAACATTATTTAGCAAATTAACGAAATTATATGGTTACCCACTAATAACAATAACATACTCGGTAACGTCGCCTTGACAAAAGAGCCATCTAACTTGGTAGCGGCAAACGACCTATTGACCCGTGACGAAAATCGTTACTGCCGCCATCTAGCGAAGATCCTCTATACCACTTACTGAGCAAGTTCACAGGACATCAATAACCATGCCGGGCACCAAGTGTGGAGGTTGCGGTCGCTTTATATCTACGTTAGAGGGCGCTAAGTGTGGCAAGTGCCGGGTGCTATATCACAGAGTGTGTGTGGGTATCCCTACCAAAGCAAATATAACAATTAACTGGCGTTGTCCAGAGTGTAAGAAAAATATTGCTCGAGACAATAGGACCGAGACTCCCGTAAGAGGTCCCACACAAAGCCCCCCCACTAGTAACACAGGGACTCCAGGTATTACGGGCTCTAGTACGCCTAATAGTCCTGAGGTAAGTCCTAGCTATGAGCTCACGCAGACTGTGAGCCCTGTCAATGCAGCCTCGACTCACCCGCCGCCTGAAATCTCAGTAGCCGACGTCACCGCTCAGGATTTATCACCTGTAGCTGGAACCGACTTGCAGGTGATCATAGGGGAGCTGAGGATGGTACGTGCAGAGATTCAGGCATTCAGAAGGGAGATAAAGATGGAAATGACGGAGCTCAAAACCACCTTAAGTACCTGCAGCGCGCGCATCGACGGTCTGGAGGCAAGGGTGGACGCGCTGGAGCGACGTGCTGCTTCGGGGTCCACGAACTCAGCCAATGTGGACGAGATTGTGGAGGAGTTGAGGCGAGACCTCAATGACAGGGACCAGGATCTTCTTGCTAACGACATAGAGGTTTCGAATTTGCCGGAGGGAAAGGCGGAAAACCCAGCTCATATAATTAAGGTCATTGGCCACAAGCTAGGGGTCAGCCTTGACGACCGCGACATCGTTAGTGCGGAACGTGTTGGCGGAAGGCAGCTCAACGCGACAAGCTCAGCAGGACCGACTGAATCTCGTCCGCGACCGATTGTCGTGCGCCTTGCTCGTCGGGACCTGCGTGACCAGCTTCTGGCAAGCGCGCGAGTGCGACGTGGAGCGACTACTGCTGACCTCGACATGCCCGCTCCAGCGCAGCGGTTTTTCCTCAACGAGCGGCTGACGAAAGCCAACCGTCTGTTGTTTCGCAGGGCGCGGGATGCGGCCAGTCTCCTCGACTGGAAATTTGTGTGGACCAAGCAGGGCCGCATCCTCGCCAGGAAGATGCCGGGAGACAAGGCGCAGAGGATCCGCACTGACGAGGACTTATCCCGTGTCTTCGGGACTGAAAAGGACACAGCTTAATTATTTGTGTGTGTATTTAAATGTGAATAGTTTTATTTTTTATGCTTGGGGAAATGTGCGTCGCAACCGTTTTCATAGTGTCAGTCACATATCGGAGGTGTATGGAGCTTATGTACCCACGTTATACTATTTTAAGCTTATTATACTGCATTTACTTATATTATGTGTGCCAAGTCTATTCTCATCTAAACTATTAATTAATTCAAACTATGTATTATATACTCTTACATGTATGTTATGTATTATATCTTATTATAGTGCCCAACTGAACCTCCATACAACACCTTCATTCATTCATTCGTGCCACATCACACTTTCATATCTGATACCACCTACAGCTATTAGCACTGATGGCTCCCAGTAAATATATCAAGTTTGGTCTACTAAATGCGGGCTCTCTAGGGACCAAACAGGATGAGTTCTTGATTGCCATGGGTAACCACTCTGTGGATATCATGGCTATCAATGAAACATGGTTACGCAAGGGGGAAGAGGACCGCGCTCCTAGTGTACCTGGGTACAAATTTAGGCACGTGCCGCGACCTGTGACTACCCGAGGGGGGCGCGGCGGGGGAGTTGCTTTTTATATAAAGAATGGCATTAACGCGCGCGTAAGAGCTCATCCTGACCACCCTGATGTGGAGCAACTCTGGCTGGGCCTGACTATAAACAAAAAAAAGCTTCTTATTGGGACCGCATACCGCCCGCCTTGGCAGGACTTGGAGCTTTTCCTTGACGCCATAACTGCCAGCATTAGTGCACTAGCCCCATATGATAATCTGGTACTGTTGGGTGACCTAAATGTTAATCTGTTGGATGCAAACAGCTCAAAATCAAAGCAGCTTATGGACTTTTTTAACTACTTGAACCTTGCTCAGTTAGTTCAATCAGCGACACACTTCGTGGGTAACAGTAGTTCGCTCATCGACATCGTATGCACTGATGCTACAACGCGAAATGTTGAGGTGAACCATATAACTGAGCTCGGCCACCACTCCTTCATTACGTGCGAATCTGTTTTTAAGAAGCTCAAGGCTAAACCTAGGGTGGTTGAGTTTCGCTCTTTTTCAGAAGTCATGCCGGATCTCTTTCATAATGATTTAAACATGATGCCTTGGTCCAATATTGGAGATATGTGTGATGTCGATACCATGGTACATACTTTTACCTCATGCATGCTCCAGTTATTTGATCTTCACGCTCCTATCAAGAAAAGGACCTTCTACAAGCGTCCTACGCCTTGGATCACGGACAATATTCGTCTAATGTTCAAGCTGCGGGATGAGGCCAGGGACAGATATCGTCATACTAAAAAACCGCATCATAAGCAGTACTACCTGGATCTTAAGCATGAAGCCGCCGCCGCATTAGTGAGGGAAAAGACAGCCTATTTCACAAAAAACATCAATGATCAAAGTAAGGACCCCAAACTATTGTGGCGTAATCTGAAGTCAGACGTACTCCCTGACCATAAAGAAAGGCAATTGCCAAGTCATTTTGACAATCCAGGTAGTATCAATGCGGCTTTTCTGGATGTTCCGGGAAACTGCAACGATAATGTCTCACAAATGTCCTACTTCTATTCTCGCAGGCACAGTCCAGCTGAGTTCTCGCTCGCTACAACCAACCAGGAGACAATTCTGAAGATAGTCAAGAGTCTAAGATCAAACGCTCAGGGTGTTGATGGTATCAGTTTGGAAATGTTAACACTCACATTGCCAACTACCCTGCAAGTCATCACTGATATCATCAACAGGTCAATAGAATCGCGCACTTTCCCTAGCCTCTGGCGACGCGCAATTGTTCGCCCTATCCCTAAAATTAGTGATCCAGCCAATTTGAAAGATCTCAGGCCGATCAGTATACTGCCCTGCCTGTCAAAGATTCTGGAGCGTGTAGTGTATCTACAGGTGATAGATTACTTGGAGGCTAACAACATTCTCCCTGAACTTCAGTCAGGTTTCCGTAAGGGAAGAGGCACTGCAACGGCTCTGATAGATGTGGTGGGAAATATCCTGGAGGCACGTGATGGGGGGGAGGGGTCGATCCTGGTCCTGCTGGACTTCTCTCGGGCTTTCGACGCTATTAATACCAATCTACTGCTGTCCAAGCTAACATACTACGGCTTTGACCGTGATGCTGTGGATTGGTTTAATAGCTACTTGACTGGTAGGTCACAGTACGTGCAGATCAACAAGGAGGACGGATCAACTGTGTCCTCCCCTCCACTCCGGGTGTCCAGGGGGGTCCCACAGGGATCGATTTTGGGCCCTTTGTTGTACATCCTTTACAGTGCTGATGTTACCGGATCCTTTGTAAACTGCAAATATCACATGTATGCTGACGATATCCAGTTGTACATGTCCTTCAAAGGGGATGATACAGCGTTGGCAGTGCAAAGGGTGAATGAGGACCTGCATAGAGTGGTGACCTGGTCTGAAGAGAACTCTCTGGTTCTGAACCCACTGAAGTCCAAGTTCTTGGTGCTGGGCACAAAAAAACAAGTTGCTGCAATACTGTCTGCCAAACCAGAGATTCTGATTAAGGGGGAGAGAATTGAGCGAGTAGAACAGGCATGTAGTCTGGGTCTAATCCTAGATCCAGAGCTGCGTTTTGAGGCTCATTTAAAAAACATACTCAGAAATTGTTTTTATAGGCTTAAGGTATTATATGGTATACGTAATTTTCTTAGCGTGCCACTTAGAAAACAACTGGTTGATAGTCTGATCCTATCTAAGCTCAACTACTGTGACACTGTCTATGGGCCCTGCCTACTTGGTAGGACAGATAGGTTAATTCAGCGAATACAGAATGCCTGTGTTCGTTTCTGTGTTTATGTCCCTCGCAGGCATCATGTGACACCATACATAAACCAACTCAAGACACTGAAAATGGCTGCCAGGCGGAAACTTCATTTAGCGAGTTTAATGTTTGGCATTGTAACAACCCTTAAGCCGCACTATTTATATGAAAAGCTCACCTGGCGACAAGCTCATTACAAATATGGTCTTCGTTCTGTAGTTGGCCCTCTAAACATGCCGCGACATAAAACCGCAGCTTTCAGAGGTAGCTTTAAGTTTGCAGCCACGCGCTGCTGGAATGACCTTCCACCGCCAATGCGGGGCCTAAAAACAATACAATCATTTAAATTTCAACTTAAGAAGTTATTATTGCATGTACAACTCTCTGGACAATAAGTTTTCCATTCCCATAGACATTACTTGTCTTTCCTTGCTCACCTCATGGGTCATGGCCCGCGGTGCTTGGTTTTGGATCTCCAGCAGCGCTGAGGCATGGCATTCGGTCCCCTGTTTGCCGGGAACGCTGGCAGCGTTTCCCCTGTCCACATCCACTGTCCAGTGTCCACAATAATTGTATGTTGATAACCTATTTGTTGAAATACATATTTGTTTATTGCAAAATCTTTATTAACGATCCACTGACATTCTAATTTCAAATTAAATTCCAATAATCAAATTAAATTCCAATACTTAATCAAATTAAATTCCAATAACCAAATTAAATTCCAATAATCATGTTATTTATTTAAGTTGTTTTGTTCTATTTCGTACCTTTCATATTTTTCATGCCTTCCTGTTTTTCTCCAAAGCTAGTAAGTTTTTATCATTTGTAAATACTCTGTTTCTGTGCCAAAGCTCCTTGTACAGTGTATCTCAGTGGCATGTCGGGTCACCCTCCAGTACCCAAGATTTTGTCTTTTTAACGGGTCCATCTCATCTTTCACATTCACTCAAAAACGCCTAAAGCACTGACATTATATCTTTTGCATAACACATTACATCATTGGCCATTTTGTAATTCCTTACATAACACAATCATAATTTTTTGGTGCATGTTAGGTGCGCGTACGTCAAATAGGACGCTTCGGAAATGTTGCCACTACATAAGGCGTGAAACGTTTATTGAAGATGATATTCTCAGCATGTATATTTCCTGTTTTTTAATTATATTCTTGTTGTTTCGATCACAATTAAATTAAATTGTATACTTTTGCTTTAAGTACGCTGTACCAGTACAGCGTCCGAATAACTGTTTATTTGAAAATAAGTGTTGTATTACTTGTGGATGAATAATTGTTTGCTGCATCGGGCGACGTCATTACGTCAGCGCCGGCTGTCGCTGAAAACCAGCGCTGGGGCTCTGTCTCGCATAGGGTCGCAGCATAATGCTGAGCGATAGCCGTTTTGCGTGGATGTGACGCATGTCAACCATTTCTTATTGTTCTTTTTCTTTATTTGTTTTTATGTTCTTTTTTGCGTCATGTTTACCGCAAATAAACGTATTTTCTTTCTTTCTTTCTTCTTTCTAAGTCTAGCTACCCGAAACTGTCAAATTTTCGCAATCAATCTTGAACCTTAATACTTTAGTGATAAAGTTGAAAATATATTAAAGAAATTTGACAGGTTGTAGTAGCTTGATGTGCGTCTAGCATCTGTACCTAACCATTATAAAATCTTGTAAAACATAATGGAACGCGTATATTATGAACATGAATATTCCCACCAACATATTTTCACCTAACATCTATGTAATGGATAAGACTGTTACGCGTCAAAATCCTTTCCCAATTTATATCCCTAAACACTTTTATTCCAATTTTCACCCAAATACGATCCCAAGAGTACACAGACATCACATTTTCTTACTAACCCAATTTTCTTAATACTTTGTGCCGTTACGCTTGATAAAAGTGACCGCAGCCCTATCTGACCGTAATCCGGAGGCCCGGAGCCCTATCATCATAATTTACAAGGATTCATCGCCCTTTACGACCCGCCCTCTGCTGAGCCTTATTTCTACAAGCTCAATCCCGTGAATATTCTTGTCGCTACGGGGTATGCTTTTTGTAAATGACAATGATATTTGGTTACATTATTCTTTCTAAAATGGGGTTTTGTTATTTATTAAGAGTAACGATGGTAAAGAGAAACGAGAAACCGTGGTTTCTTGCCGGCTCTTCTCCATAGGAAACGACCCATTGGAACCATGCACCTAGCTTCTGACGTTTCATGTGTCCATGTAGGTTTACCTATGTGAAATAAAATATTTAATGTGATAACCTAATCGCCATTCACATAAAGCTTTTGCTGTCTACTGGACATAACCAAGTTTTTCCTGCGATCTGTCGTGCCCAAGTAAAAAACAATTTTCTACAAAAACTCGCAAAGAACAAAACGGATCGCAAAACGATCCCGCATTTTACAGAATTATTGTAGCAAATAGGTATCCAAAGAGTCCCAGCCGAGTCCAACAATCTCAAAAGCTGACGTTAGAATAGAAACGTTTAAAATATCAGCAAACAAAATAAAAGAAGCCATGTCGCGTAAACCTAAACTCTATTCCGTACAATTAAGATTGTTTTTGGTATAGCAAAATTGCATTAGTACTTTTTAAGCGCTGCATCCGTACATTATGTGGAGTTTCAAAACATTTTATTTGAATTGTGGTCGCGAACGGTTTCCAGCCCTTTGTGGCATTACATTCATTGTTCCTTGGCCTGTTTACGCTGTCGAATTAAAAAAATAACGGCCGACGAACTTTCCCGCCACTGTCCGCCATATTTGATGACATAATACGAACAAATTAAACATAGTTCTGTTGGTAAATAGTTATATAAAGTGGAACTTAATAACAGATATTGTGCTAGGTAATTATTATGAGTGGCAACATAAAAGCACTATTTAACTTTATTCGTTTAAACTAAAGACAATCTATAATTATCCTTCTCATCATCAGCCTCGTCTTTCCCCAACTATATTGGGGTTGGCTGCAGCTGACCAGATGCAGCTGAATACCAGTATTTTACGTAGAGCGACTGCCTATCTGACCTCCACAACCCAGTTACTGGGTAATGCGATACCCCTTCGTAAGACTGGTTGTCAGTCTTTCGGGCTTCTGACGACCCTAACGACTGTCAAAGATCCACGAATGCCAGCCGGGACCAACAGCTTAACGTGCTTTCCGAGACACGGAGGTCTTGGTATGTGAAGATGGTCAGATCGATCGACCCGTGCGACTGTTATTACTTAGCCACAAGCCCCTCTATCTATCAATCAATATAAATAAAAATGAAATGCTGTTCGTTGGTAAGCGCATCACCTGAGAACAGCTGGACCGAATTATTTTTTGTTTTAAAATGTTCGTAATATTCTGAATTCGGTTTAGAGGAAAAGAAAAAATTAAAAAGTAGCCCGGAAAATTTGGGTAAATCTGAAAATACTTTTTATTATGGAATTTTTGTAAGAATGATCGAAATTTAGACAGGCTAACGTCGACTGTCGCGTCAGCAATTTTAATAAAATTTCGTCGCGTGAAAATACCTAAGAAACAAGATCTTCTTCCATTAATAAACCATTAAGTTTCCTATTCAAAAACATTTTTGATGTTTAATTACGCTTTAATTTTTCTTCTTGATACTTATTTAAGTATATGAAAATAATGAATTAGCTTTTTCCATTAGCAAAATACATTAGTCTTGCATGACAACCTTTCATAAGCTGAATCTTTTAAAATCTATCTATGCTTATTTTCTTTCTCTAAAGTCTTTTATTAAAGTACGTAAGTGTAAGATACCTCAGATTGAAAATAAATAATTTACAAGGTGCCGCTTTATCTATTGGCGACATTAATTTAACGCACGTACTTATACGGTTTCGCGTTTTCGTTTTATAAACATATTTTACTTTCAATAAACGTTATTATTTATTATCAATCTAAAATAGCATCTTGGAGCCACCTGTACTTAAAGAAGTGTAGCGCAGGGGTCATTTGCCGGGGTCACGGATCATAACATCGCATCAATGAATATTAAATACTATATATTAGATAAATACTATATTCCACCACCACGGTCTTTAACTGTAGTTTAAATTACATAAAAGTATTTCTTCAAATTATTAAAAAGTTTATTTCAACACTTATTTTGTTAAAAAATTGTTTCCGTCCCTGTAGGTTTGATTACAACTTTTGCACCATTTTCTCGACTAACAACCGTACAAACTATACCATCCAATATTATCATCATCTGCTTAGCGTTTTCCCAAATAGTAATATGTTGAGGTTGTCTTCAAGTCTAACCGTATGCAGCTGAATACAAGTATTTTACACGATAATGATAAATAATAAATGATTTTATTTTGTAAGTAGGTTTGTACAAACACTTTAAACGTCAATCATATTTTAAAACTAGATAAGGTCGGCGTTTCCTATCTGACTAGTCTGAGAAGAAAGGCCGAAACAAACTCAGACGTCACAGTCTCTTTTAAAGTCCAGACATAATCTTGGTCAGATCATATGAAGACCATGTAGGTCGATGTCTGAGATGGTCTTTTGAGGAAAGAACCACACAGATTGAGAGGACCTGTCCAGTCAGTGCACGCATATGTCAGAAATCGTGCAGCTCAACTCAAAACTTAAGGAGCTCAAATACCCCCGGTACGGGCTCTGTCTAACGACTGACAAAGATTTATGAATGGAAGCCGGTACCAACAGTTTAACGTGCTTTTCGAGGTTCGGAAGAACCTCGGTATGTAACGAATGTAACCCATCTTCGGACCGACCTCGGCAAACGACCCGTGCGGCTGTTATTACTTAGCCACTCCACCAGCCCATCAGATTCCTCTTATATCGGGCATTACGAGTATCGTAAGTGGAACGCCTCTTCATCATTAAGGCAGTTGGTCCTTCGGTACAAGTGTCATTCATCGAACCGTTCTGCCTCACATACAAGTGTCAATTAACTGCACTTGGAGCATGGTTCCACAACCGCAGGCAGTAAGTGTGAACTAGAGTTTATAATCTGAAGGATCGTGTGTTGTAACGATGATTTCTCCGATTCTGGAGATTAAGGTTACAGGTTTACGAGTGCTAAGTCACGAAGTTTCAGCTTCCTAAGTTATTAATGATCAGGTCTAATTATAGTAACCATTTAGGGGTTTATTATAGACGTTACTTTAAGTTAAATACAGTCTGGAGGACTAATTTTACGTGCATGGGAGAAAATAATACGCACACAATGTTTCTTTCTTTCATAAACACAAAAAAAAACATTGGAAGTGCTTTTGTTCCAACAATGTCATTTGTAGTTGGCGCAACATATTTTTTTTTTCGTTCTAAACTTCTCATTGTGTTCATCTCGGTAGTCACCCTTTTCAGCCATATCATCTTCCACATAGTCCAACCATCGTATCTTTCGTCTCCTACTCTTACAACCATTCATCACCAAACATTCATACTCTAAACTTGCGTCACGAAATCCTCATTCTTCCGCGTCACATACCATGACAACAATGAACATCGTACTTATGTACGTCATGTTGTGTTCATTTGTGTAACGCATCCTAATCCGATGTATTATCTTCATCCGTAACGGGTCTGTTCGCTCGCAGCCATGTTATTATTTCCCCGGAGACAGACACACAGTTTATGTTCCCGTCACAAGATCGTAAACCCTCGACCTTCGAGCTGGTATTATAATGTACAAGTTTGCATGTTTTAACAGCTGTTTTACTTGTCATTTCTCGTGTTTTCTCAACGTTTCAAGCCTAATGCTTTGTAAAAATCTCTTATTAAGAAGATGTTTGTAGGGAAGCCATCAATTGGTAACGGCCGCGACTCACGAGTTGCAGGCCGTGGGTTTGAACCCAGGCAGGCACTTTACTTTAATAATAATAATCGTTTATTTGCCTTATTGAAATATGGTGCTTACAGATGTCATAATACAATTCATAGTACTTCATATTCCGCCTACTAAATTCAGCATGCAAATTTTTGATGTGCCATGATTCATAGCTATTGAATGTATAAATTAAAAATTATGTTAGAAAATGTCAATAAAAAAGAAATTACAAATGTCAAAATAAGAATACAGGCAAGTCAAAATTAATAAAAAATACAGGAAGGTCAAAATTGATTAAATTACAGAAATGTCAAAATTAATTGAATTACAGAAATGTCAAAATTAATTAAATTACAGGAATGTTAAAATTAATTTTAATTAATTTTAAAATTAATTTGTGTAAATTATTTCAGCACCACTGCTCTCGCAACGGTGAGGCATCCACATCGTGAGGAAACCGGCATGTCCTAGAACCAAAAATTCGAAGACATGTGAAATCCACCAACCCTCACTGGGCCCCCGCGGTGGATTACGGCCCACTCCTGTGTCCCAGCAGTGGGAATATTATAGGCTGATTATGCATATCCTGTTTTCTCTCTGGTTAATGATACAAGTCCAAATATTTTTTTACGGTTTGATGTATATCTACCACTACCGTGCCCCTGTAAATTTTTTGGCGTAATTATAATTCATTTTAGAAAAATAAATACCCCAAAAAATAACCTCCACGTCGACCACGTGACCGCGTTTCCTCTTAACCCAAACCCTCTAAGGGCTAATTTTTCGAACCCCAGATAATTTTATCGGAGGAATAATTTTGAATTGCTGACAGTTCTTCCATACAAAAACTGCCAGACGTCAATTTTATTCCACGATTAAAAGATATCTGACTTTGGTAAAATCAGCCCTTAAATAAGTAGTTAATGTTAGTTTACGATCGTGTTAGGAGCACTAGTAAGGTCGTAAATATCGGAGCAATCTGTTGAACGGCCCCACAGCATCACATTAGAACATTTTATGGTGTGCCGTGTTACTGGGTAGTTCCTTTACCTTTTATTGCAGTTATAATTTTTATTGTTACTATTTTTTACGTTTGTTTTCATTGATGAAGTATTTTGTAGAAGATTCTTTTTAGCAAACTTCAAAGAGAAACCAGAAGAAATTTAGTGGTCCTATTGAGCAAACAAGTAAGTATGTTGATCCATCATCTTGGGGTTGGCTTCCAGTCTAACCAGATGCAGCTGAATACCAGTATTTAACATGGAGCGACTGCCTATCCGACCTCCACCACCCAGTTACGATATCTCTTGGTAAGACTGGTTGTCAGACTCGTCCTGCTTACAGCAAATAAACACGATATTTTCTTTCTTTCTAATTCCGGAGGCAAAAATCCTTGAATGAGGAATTTCGTCGATTGTGGGCCTAATTATGATTAGCTAAATTAGTCCCATTACCATCCCACGTAAACAGTTTGGTATAACAGAAAACTACAACAAGGACCAAACACATTGCATCCACAAACGATGGTACACTTAATTTCGTGTCCTGTCAGCTGCACATTACAGGAACTGATGGACGTTGGTGATGTCGTCGCCGAGTCATTTAGATTGCTATCGACACGCTAAAAATAAGAACGGTATAAACATTTTCCATTGAAAGTTCTTCAACCTGTCTTATAACTATACTAGCGACGCCCCGCGGTTTCACCCGCATAAGTTTCGATCCCGTGGGAATATCGGGATAAAAAGTGTGCTATGTGTTAATCCTGGTTATAAACTATCTGTTTACCAAATTTCATCCAAATCTGTTCAGGAGTTTTTGCGTGAAAGAGTAACAAACATCCATCCATCCATTAATCCATCCATCTATTCAAACTTTCGCTATACACCGTGACTTTTTAGTCGTCTGACAACGGCAGCCCACTTCATGTATCCAATGACTACTACACATTCATAACAAAAAAATGGCATTTAAGAGAAAAAAAAAGAAAAAAATATTCAGTATTATGATGCATAACGTAGTTGAAACATTCTGTTGCGAGCGAAGATCTATCTACTCGACTCGTGCGATGGGTAGGTATGTTCTACTGTTTGATACGTAAACATTATAAACGGGATGTTTCATAATTCTAATCTATTATTTATTTTTCTTTGTACCTATTATTTTAATTAATGGTAAAAAAAACACGCCTAGAGGTATTTCATGTCGGATTCATTGAGTGGACCACCTTTGTCAGACGACTAAAAAATCACGGTGTATATAATTCTTCTGTACGTGTTTGTCATCTAACTCCTCCTAAGCGGCTGGACGGATTTGGATAAAATTTTGTGTGTGTATTTCAATGAGTTCCTGGATTGTTTGAAAACATAATTGGACCCGGTACGCTCGACGTACGTACGACCCGGTGGCGCTGCTTTTCCGGGCAGGACGACGTCCGCCGGGTCCGCTAGTTATACATATATATATATATAGTAGGATAAGCCAAAATCCAATCACAGTAATCTAACTACCTCTATCGGTTTTCCCTCCTAGAAGCCACTTGGACCACACGTGTGGGGTCAAAGGTCGCAGATGTGCATAATTGATGGCGTATTCCGAATTTACAGCAGGCGCTCTAATAACCCAGTTCATTCATTCGTTCTCAGAACTGAATTCGAGGCATTAGTTCAATGCTCTGTTTTAACTCGACTGTGTAT
Source organism: Apamea sordens (assembly GCA_945859715.1). NCBI lineage: Eukaryota > Metazoa > Arthropoda > Insecta > Lepidoptera > Noctuidae > Apamea > Apamea sordens. The sequence goes on from OX244001.1 coordinate 18,586,524, forward strand.
GTTTTACATGTGTATCTATATATACTAGCTTCTGCTCGCGACTTCGTGCGCGTGGAAGTCTTTCCCGTGGGATAATTTCCGACATCAACGTAGGTGAAACCGCAGGCATAAGCTTGTTTAACATAAAACATGATGATATGATATATCCAACTAAAGTTATCATAAAAATAAAAGGCCTGTTTTGACATTGACAGTTCTAGTAGTTAATAAAGATCAAATTCGCAAAACACGTATTCGTTTGTATGAAACTGACAGGTGTCAAGAACGCATTCTCAAATGTCTAAACGGGCCTTTTATTTTTTGACAGCTTTACCTAGATCCTAACTTTAAACATATTCAAGAATTTAAGAAATCAAGAAAATCTACTATACAGGGTGTTATTGACAGCCCTCCACAAAAACACAGGATTGATTCAGCTCCTTATTCTGAATCATATCCCACTGGAAATTTTCTCAGGAAAAAAAAAATTATGCCGTTTTTTCTGCTGATATTCCTTTATTTCAATGTAAAATTACGTTCTCTGTATGCAACACTCCATTTATGTAAATAAAACAGCTGAAAACAGCCTCGCTCAAGCTCGCTGCGCTGCCGTCCGCTACGTGCGTTTTGCCACGGTAACGATACGTTGCGTGTGAGGTAATAAAACAAATCTGGTTTTTTGGATTCCCTTAATGTTCCTGAAAGAATTACATGTACCGGTCATCTTAATATGATGTACTGAAGCCACCCTATCAGTTTGCGGAGGGCTGTCAATAACACCCTGTATAAAAATAAGTCGGGTTTTCCTTCCTGACGCTATAACTCCAGAACGCACGAACCGATTTCCACGGTTTTGCATTCGTTGAAAAGGTCTCGGGCTCCGTGAGGTTTATAGCAGGTAGGAGTAGGGTAGGAGTAGGGTAGGAGTAGTGTAGGAGTAGGTTAGGAGTAGGGTAGGGTTAGGGTAGGAGTAGGTTAGGAGTAGGGTAGGAGTAGGTTAGGAGTAGGTTAGAATTAGGGTAGGAGTAGGGTAGGAGTAGTGTAGGAGTAGGGTAGGAGTAGGGAAGGAGTAGTGTAGGAGTAGGGTAGGAGTAGGGTTGGAGTAGGGTAGGAGTAGGGTAAGAGTAGGGTAGGAGTAGGTTAGGAGTAGGGTAGGAGTAGGGTAGGAGTAGGTTAGGAGTAGGTTAGAATTAGGGTAGGAGTAGGGTAGGAGTAGTGTAGGAGTAGGGTAGGGGGTAGGACACCACGCGAACGAAGTAGCGCCAGGCAGCTAGAAATAATTTATATGGCAAAACAACGTTTGCCGGGTCAGCTAGTCATATATAAATAATTAAGTGGTTCTCGAGTTTAAACCCACTATCCGACAGATAAAAAATTAATCAGCCTAGGCTTTTCCCGACTTCTTTGGGGTCAGCTTTCAGTCTAACCGGATGCAGTTGGATACCAGTATTTAGCATGGACTGCCTGTCTGACCTCCACAACCCAGTAACTTGGTAATACGATACCCCATGGTAAGACTGGTTGTCAGACTTTCGGGCTTCTGACGACCCGTAAAGACTGTCAAAGATTCAGGAATTACAGCCAGGACCAACAGCTTAACGTGTTACCCGAGACACAAAGGGTCTTGGTATGTAAAGATCGTCACCCATCCACGGACCAACCGAGGCAAACGTAGCTTAACCTGCTCGATCGACCCGTGTGGCTGTTATACACAAGCCACTAACGGGCAGATAAAATGTGTAAAAACAAGCATAGCCTAGTGAATAAGGAGTTAATGGTTTGTATGATGTTTTTCACAAAAAGGCCACTAAAAATGACATCATCAAAACTTCAACGTCAAAACTGAGCCCTAAAAGCCGCGCCCTCCTTCGACAAAGTAGCTTACTGTAACCAGTACATCAATAACAGGCCCCTATGCGTCATTTACCATTCAAAGTGTACCAGACATAGTTTAAAACGGTCTGACGAAGATAAATTACCGTTTTTCCGGAGTTGACGTGACACACGGCCGCTGCGGTTGGTGTTTCGTAATGACGGATCCTCTAAAAATTCCCATTTTGCACTCTTAAAAATATTTTTGAACGCTCTAATATAATTATTGCACGTTGTTTGTTTTAAAATATTTTTTTTTTTTCTAATTTCTATGGCCAGCAGTGGACTGCAATAGGCAGAGTTGATGATTAATAAAATTCATTCAAAAGTCGAAAACTATTCCTAATTTCCTTACCTGTACAATCCTTAAGCTTTTATTTTAAAATTTATATTTGTAATTCATATGGTGTACATCAACTCAGCTATCGCAGTCCACAGCTGGACAAACGCCTCGCCCAAGCTGCACCACAACACCCTGTCTGCCGTATCCAGTGGTTCCCGCATAGTGGTCATGATAAAGGGTATTCTATTCTTTTATATTCTAATTAATTACGTTATGTAAGGTTTTTAAAACCACATTTTCCCAGAATCTACGAACAAACAAGATTACGACAGACTATTTAACATAACATTTTATACACGCTCGCAGAATTCTCTTAGCTAATCCGATTTTGTTCACCGCCACACCGCTCACTGCTGCTACAGCGCGCTTCTTTTTTCATGAAATCTGCAACAAAAAATCACTTACCTAGCTTTGGTGGAAGAAAGAGAAATAAGATTTATTGGGAAAGTTAGATAGACCAGACAGTATTAATTATGGTACACTATCAGGAGAAACAATACCGAAAAAAAAGGAAATAGATGGTCTTACCGCTAAAAGCAATTTCTTGGAGACAACCATTTGATCAATCACTTACATCAATCAATTATAGCTACAATGAACATATAAGCATTCCATATGTAGTAAACGAGCACGCCCCTTATACCTGGAGGCTTATATTTAGGTATTTTGTGAATTGTTTTTATCTGTTTTATAACGGACGCTTTTAACGTGCACGTCTTTCTACATCGTTCTTCATGTCTGGCGGGACCAACGACGGCTTAGTTTTTCCAGGCACATAGGGATCTCAATATGTAATGTACGGTGGCTTATCTACAGACCGTCTTCGGCTAGCGTTACTTTACTTTGAAGATCGCCCCTTCCGGCTATTATTATTTAACACTAGCTGTGCCCGCGACTTCGGAAAACAAATTGGATTTCATGGATTTTTTTTTTTTGCGCGGAACCCTAATTCTGGTTAAAAAATAAAAGTAAATAACTAAGTAATTCCTTATGACATCAGCTATCTGCCTGTGATAGTCCCGTCAAAAACGGTGCAGCCATTGCGGTTGCGGCGAACAGACAAAACTTAAAAAAAAAATGTTCTTTTAAGTAGGTACTGTAAAAAAGCTGTTATTTTGACATTTTATTTATTTAAATGTATATGACTTCAAAATCGTCTGCCTATATTTTTTATTCCTCATAATAAAATATCATTAAATTCTTTCAAAGTCCGTCACAGCAGTGTGTCTTGCAACCACGGATTAATGTCGACGTAATTACTGGCAAACAACGAACAATATTAAATTGTGAACAGATCCCAATCACCGGATATCGGTGATCGCTCACTCAAACCCACACATTATGAACAGTGAACAGCCTTCTCATGACTTCGTACGATCAGCGAATTATGTAAACCTTGTTAATCATTTAATTAAAAATGCTTGAAAAACCGTCAGTTAAAATATTTCATAAACACGATTGTGGCAACATCTACCACGCCACATGCAATCTACGCATCACTGTAACGTCACGCCAAATCCTGCATCGCGCTAGCAGAGTTTACCCCGCAACTAGCGTACTATACACTTACAACGTCCCTGCATCAATCGTTGGGCAGTTGCCCACCAGACACGGCATCTGTCTAGTCTGAGGATCCTCCCTTTTCTATGGACGATGAGTGAACTTTAGACCCTGGTCCTCATATCTATATACTATATAATAATCGGTTCCCCTTTATAATTGGGCGGAAAACTTTGCTTGCGCGGTGTAGGATTTGTGTGATGTAGTAGTTTCATGTGAGTCATATTATGAGGTTTAACCTCTAAGAAATTAATAAGTTCAGTTTTTTTTTACTTCTAGGTACAGACGCCAGCAGGTCAAGCTACCCGAAACTGTCAAATTTTTCCAATCAATCTTGAACCTTAATACTTTAGCGATAAAGTTGAAAACCTAATAAAGAAATTTGACAGATTGTAGTAGTTTGATGTGCTGGCGTCTGTACAATAGGTTGTACAGATCCCAATCACCGGTCATCGGTAATCGTTCACTCAACCCACGCGTTATGAACAGTGAACAGCCTCCTCATGCCTTCGTACGATCAGTGAATTATGTACACCATGTAATCATTTTTATTAAAAATGCTTGGAAAGTCGAGAGCTAAAAAAGTTTATAAACACGATATAGTCAGTTCCACCTTAAAATTGCGCAGACAATTTTGCTTGCGAGATGTAGGATTTGTGTGACATCACACGACATTCGTTATATAGCGTTACAGCTGCCACGACAAAAAAATACTTTAAAAGACATTACTAACTTTAGTTTTTTACTTCTACGTCCAATAGGTATATGCTTCACCGCTGACTCAGGGGTACAAAATACTTATAATATTATAGGCATTCCGCGATGTATGCCTGTTCATTTAATGTCTGAATTAACGTCCATATTACCTAACAAACCGTGAACTCACGCATGAGGAATCAGAAACCGTCAAAGGATTAAGTGAATTTACACATTTGGCATGATTTCCACATTTGATTGCATAACAAGGTAAAAGAGGGTTATGTTTTATTTCGTCATTGAAACAAAACTGTTGAGTAGGTATTCAAAAGTAGTAGTAAGGTACCTAACTGTAACGAATCAATTTTAAAATACCTGTATACAAGACTAGGCAAAGTACCTGTTTACCTGATTGCCCGATTTGTAAACCGTTAGTAAAAAATACTTGCGACTTACGAGTAGGTCGTAAGTTCGAACTTAGACAGGCGCTTTACTTTGTGTAAATTATTTTATTACCTCTGCTCTCAACACGGTGAAGGAACGCCGTGTTGAGAGCAGAGGTAATAAAACTTACGAGTTGTAGGCCGTGGGTTTGAACCCAGACAGGCACTTTACTTTGTGTAAATTATTTCATCACCACTGCTCTCAAAACGGTGAGGGACACCGGCATCAACATCGTGAGGAAACCGCCATGTGCTAGAACCAAAAATTCGAAGACGTGACATCTACCAACCCGCAATGAGCCCGCGTGGTGGCTTCCCTCTTACCGAAAGAAGGCCTGTGTCCCAGAAGAGGGATTATTATAGGCTGATTATGCTAATTTTAATAAAAAATACACCGACACACTTTATTTTTAAACTGAAACACTTTGGTAGTCGTACATTACTTCCCCGTTCGTGTTCAACTTCATCAAAAAAATAATTAAAATTAATAGTCTAGTAGGCGTATCCTATAATCCCGTATTTACGAGATCAAGAAATAGTAACTTAGATTAATGATTCTATAACGTAATAGGTTTTTACTTAGGGCGATGACACACGGGCGTTGCCAATGCGTTGCGTCGGCGCTACGACGCAACGCCTGAGCGGGTTCGCTCCGTAGTTCAACAATCATGTAACATGTATGACAACAAAGCGCAGCGCAGTATTTTTTAGAATATCGAAAGTGAACGTGGACGTCGTGAAGGTGCGACGTCGGGGGTTATTAACCAACTCGACTCAAGAGACTGGACACAAGTGTGTCCAGTTGGTGAAACCCAAAATCAGTATCACTTATTATTGGAACGAAGTTCGTTATTTGCGCGTTGCGAAAGGGGGCTAGACGGAAAAAATTAAGACCAAAAGTTGGAACGACACTTTTTGCTATAGTTGTAACCCGTGCGGCGTGCGCGTGTTTCTCTGTCTGTCTCTCTCTCTCTCTTTGAACTTCGTTCCATCCGGGTGTCCCTTGTTATTTCGTCATGTGGACACGCCAAGATTTTTACGCGTGTTCACATAGTGTTTTCGCCAACTAGACACACACAGTTTTTTTAAAAGGATACAGTCAGGTTAATAATCGCCTCGTTTATTGAACGAGGCGATTTCATGAAAAAGCTCCCTCATTTTTTTGCTTGAAAACCTTAATAGCTTCTATTTAAAACAAACTGCTCTTTGAGAAAATCGGCTTGCGCACTAGACGCACTGCACCAGAGCTGAGCCTCGCAGCCTAGTGAAACGTCAGAGAATGGGATTAAACTATGTTTGTTTGCTCATATCTTGGACAACACAGAAATCGTAGTGTCAAGGAATTTCGTTTATAAACGTCTACGTCTAGTGCCGCCAGTTTTTTCCATGCCATTCAGTCAGATGTGCGTTCGGTTCGGTCAAAGTGTTTGGTCAAACTGAATGCCACCGCTCGGGCTCGGCGTTGCGACGACACAACGCATTGGCAACGCCCGTGTGGCATCGCTCTTAGGCTCTCTCGACTTTTGTTTTTGTATGTTTGCGCGACGAAACTTATATGTGTATGAAGATAAACAGACGCCAACGAATTTTTCTTTGTCCTTGATTAACTAATTTCTATTTAACGTCAGCTTTCGGTCTCGACTTTTCGTGTAGATTAGGTAGTCCATAATTAACAATCAAATTAGGTTAAGAATCAGCAATTTTTGGAGGTCAAAACGTGTCTGCCGTATGTCAGAAGACAAATGGGCTAAGAAAACCACCGTTTGGGTCCCACTAAACGCACGACGCCATCGCAGCAGGCCAAGACGAAGATGGCAGGACGAGCTTGACTCCTACCGAAAAGACTGGCCGGCACTAGCAAAAGACATAATTGTGTGGAAAAGGGAGAGGGAGGTCTTTGCCCTACAGTAGGACATTGTATACATTGGGCCCTGTATTGTCCCACTGCAGCAAACTGGAGACCTTTCCTCCAGTTTGAGGAAATTAAATTCATCATCATCAGCCTATAGCAGTCCACTGCTGGACATAGGCCTCTCCTATTGTACGTTATTCAACACGATTTTTGGCAACTCTCATCCAGCTGTTACCAGCCATCCTAAGAAGATCGTCGCTCCTCCTAGTCTGATGACGTCCCACCTTACGTTTACCAATTCGCGGTCTCCACTCAAGAACACGTCGACCCCAACGGTCATCGATTCTACAACTAATATGGCCGGCCATTGCCACTTCAGCTTACTTATTCTGTGAGCTACATGGACAACTATTCCGCTATTTCGACTATGTCGAAATTAGATTAGTTTTAATTAAATATATACATTCTTAGTAGCAACGCGTTTCGATTTCATTAATAAAATAGGTCCATTTAGTCCTCCCATTTCAGAATATCCAACAAAATTGTATTTAATGTTCGTAAAAGCCATTAATTTGTAGCAATATCAACATATTACCGAACTGCTTGTGATGCGGCCATCAATAACTTGGAATAAAGCACATTAATCATCTAGTTTTCAAGAATATTCGACAGTTTGTTAAACAAGGTGTTAATCTACACCCTAACCATATTTTATGTACCAACCTGGACTTAAACATAGTATATCAAGCCTAGGAAAGAGACTGTCATTCCAGATATTGTTCATGGAGTTTCTTGACCGTTCTTTTACATAAGTACCTACTACGGTTTACAATGAGTTACTATAGCGTTATCTTTCTGACTGACCGACCCCTTGACAATTCAAAAGTGCCTGTAATTGGTTTAATTGAAATAAATGCTTTGATTTTTTCGCCGACCGGGCGACCGCGTGCTTCAAGCGAGCATCCCGCCACTCCGGCGAAGAAATGCCTGCAAGCGGTATGCATGCCGCGGCATCGCCGCCTGCGCGGGGCCTTCGATGCACCCAATATATCCTTATTCTTTTTTTAATTCTCTTTTTCGTCGAGTCCAATAGCTATGATTGTCAGTTCGCGTAAAGTAAACTGAGACATAACGTAGAAACGCGAGCTTCTCAAGCAAGATCACTGACTAATGTTCGCAAACACGAATGGCACAAACTATTGTTGTTTGAAATATTATTTTTATTTTGTTAATTTTGTATTTTGTGTTTCACGTACTGTGTCCAAATAAACTTTATTCTTTCTTTTCATTTCATTCTTTCTTTTGAAATGGTCTGTAAGCTGAAAACTAGTCATTGGCGCGTGGACGGTGAGCTACTAACTAGTAAGTGGTGCGTGGGCAAAAATCTGTCACCTCACCGGGGGCGTGCCAGCAGCAAGTAATCGTCTTGCTGTCTGCGCGTTCGTGACAAACGGGTGGATTTTTTAGAGGCGGTGCTGGGCAGTTTAATGAATGCGCTGATTCTCAGCCTAATTTGAATAAAAGACTTTTGATTTTTAAATCAATCAAATAATGAACCAACACATACTTTTTAACAGTATTTTCCCCTGTTGAACCAATAAAAAATAACGCAACAGAACCGCACATTAATCACCAACTTTGTAAGAAACTCTCAACTAATATCGAGTACCAATGGAAAGTTAAAATGTATTTCTTTACGTTCCTTTTAATATTGTAAAACTTTTAATAAAGTAGGTCGAACCGATATTGGTAAAAGTACGGTGAAATGCTTAGTAATCCTTTTAAACTAAGAGATGAGAACAGAAAAAAAAAGGTTTTATCTATTACACTAAAGGTCTTACTACAAAAACTTAAACACTTGTTGAACGAGTGTTTAATGTCAGTGTTATGTCAAAGTCCATATAATTATGTCGTGTTTAAAAGGTGTTTAGCCTAAACAACTGAGGGGTAATTCTCGTGATTTTAAGAACGTTCACAGTCTGATCTCAGTCTCAATCTGTCAAAAAATACTTCTAATTTCCCTACATTTTGACAAGTTTTTGACATTTCTTTGTCGCTGAGATGAGACTGCGACTAGATTTTGAACGTTTTAAATTACGAGAATTGGCCTTCTGATAAAAAGTATTACCAAGAGGTATCGTATTACCCAGTAACTGGGTTATGGAGGTCAGGTAGGCAGCCGATCCATGTAAAATACTGGTATTCAGCTGCATCCGGTTAGACTGGAAGCCGACCCTAATATAGTTAGCATATTAATTGACTAATATAAGAGTTTGTTTGTTTAACGCAGTAATTTCTGGAATGACCAGTCAGGTTTGAAATTATTTTTCTATTTGATAGCCTAATTCTTGAGGAAGGTTATGGGCTATTTAGATCACGCTGCAAAAAGAACCGATAGTGTCAATCCCTAGCATCAAAAGGCCAATTCCCGTAATTAAAAACGTTCAAAATCTAATCGCAATCTCATCTTAGCGACGATCAATGTCAAAATATAGGGATTTTAGATGTATTTTTGACAGATTGAGATTGAGATCAGACTGTGAATGTTTTTAAAATTACGAGAATTGCCCCTCTAGTGGAATGACTTTGACTTTCCACTTCATTATCGCATCATCTCAGTTTTCACCAAGAGATTTTTACAGAATAAATCGGCAGGAAAGTATCTCCTATCAGGAAAGGCCATTTGGGTCGAGTATAAAATTCACTACGTCTTCTCATGCTGGCCATCAAAAATATCGAGGTATTCCACTTAAAGCACAGATTTGAACAGCACTTCCGCGAACCGCACGTGAGCACTTCCACTAACCGACTGAAACTTTTTTTTTCCATGCTAATTGTGGAAAACGACCGCAAATTAAACATTTTTATGGAATCAACGCTAAAAATGTGCATAAACTCCAGTTTTAATTCAATTAAGCTAATTGAATTTCTGGCCCGTCTGCCTTCCTGAGTAATGTTGTTTGGAGCTAATGACAAAAATTAACATTAGGGCTTTAACTTTTGGTTCAAATGTTGGGTAACATACATGTCTTTTACTTCTTCTTTGACGTTCACTGCTGAGGATCAGCAGTGCGATTCTGTAAACCATCTCACCGTGAAAACTTAGGTGAAGTGAGCGTGGAGTGAGCTGTCATTCAAACTAATGCTAGGGATTGACACTATTGACAGCTGACTCTAAGCTCACTTCACCTAACTTTTCACGGTGAGATTTTTACAGGATCGATCGGCTGGACCACATATGACGCGTCTCCAAGTTATTCGGTCTTCTGCAGCGTGGCCCGCTCGGTAGATACTACCTCCAACACCCTTCTCGATCGCATCTGACCATCTTGCCGGTGCTCTGCCTTGAACGCGTATTCCTTCCACCCGGCCCAGTACCATGAACCTTTCCAGACAAAAGAACATATTACACAAAGAAAGAAAATACTAAACGTATTTTCTTTATTTGTGTAATATGTTCTTTTTTGCGGTAAACATGACGCAGAGAAAGAACACAATCATAAAAAAAAACAAAGGCCTTCGCCCTTTTGTATTAAAACTAACTGTGCCCGCAACTTCATTCGCGTGTTTTAGGTATGAGGAACGGGGTGTAAAGTCCACTCATCCTCTATAGAAAAGGGAGGATCCTCCGACCAGACGGGTGTTGTGTCTGGCGGGCAATTGCCCAACGACTGATGTAAGGAAATTTGTATAATTATATGCTAATTGCGCGGTAAACTCTGCTTGCGAGATGCAGGATTTGCGTGACGTCAGTATGACGCGTTGTTCGCATGTAGCCTTGTAGATACCGCTACATGTGCATGTCGGACAACAAATTGGATTGCAAGGGATTTCATTTTTTGCGAGGAACCCTTTTTTTTCTTAAATAAAAGCAACTCATTAAGTTACTCCTTATAACTCCGTTATCTGCCAGTGAAAATTCCGTCAAAATCGGTCTAGCCGTTTCTGAGATTAGCCGGAACAAACAGACAGCCAAAAATTTTAAAAATTGATTGTTTGTTGCCTACATACTTTCATATGCATTTAGTAAACAGCTATTATTTTGACATTTCAAACAGATGCTTCAATTTTATTTATTTGTATAGATGTATAGATAAATAAATAAATACAAGATGAATTTTGGGCAAAAGATGACTTATGTGTTGACGTTCTTCATCACGAGTACAGACGCCAGCACATCAAGCTACTACAATCGGTATTTCTTTAATAGATTTTCAACTTTATCGCTAAATTATTAGGTTCAAGTTTGATTGGGAAAATTTTACAGTTTCAGGTAGCTTGATATTCCTTAATAATGACTACTCAAACAAGTTCCATACTTATACCATACAACATTCCACAGTTACTAATACGAGTATAACATATAACATTTCTCGCCCTCATTCGCCCTCCCCACTAATTGCGCCTCCAATCGGAATCGGTATCATTTGACATTTCTCCCTCGCCCGGCTCAACGGTAGAAATGGACGAAGGCATATCGAAGTGATTAATAGCTTAGTTAATTCCCGGGGTGCTATCATTACTCCCTTTTAATTTAGGGATGGGTCTAAGTTTTATCTATGGGGAGTATTTAATCTCCAAGCTGCGAATGGAAGTTTGAAGTCATCATCTGCCCAGCCTTTTCCCAACTATGGTGGAGTCGGTTTCCAGTCTGACCGGATGCAGCAGTATTTTAAATGAAGCGACTGCCTATTACGAGCCTTACTCGAGTACCTACGCATAAAAATAATCATCATCTGCCTAGCATTTTCTCAACTATGTTGGGGTCGTTTTACATGGAGCGTCTGTCTTTATGATCTCTACAACCCAGTTACTGGGTAATATCCCATGGTAAGACTGGTTATCAACGTGTTTTCCGAAACAAAATCATACACATACACATATATACAGTACTATAGTACTGTATGATCTAAACCCTTGACTTCAGTAATCCATTTTTACAGTCACAGGAGTTATAAAATAGTATACGATACGTGTGACTGAGCACGACATGAAATAATATTGACAACCTAGGTCACACGTAACGTAATGTACGATTGTTATTTAATATATTTTAAAAACTTACAATCTTGAGAAGCAAATTACTAAAAATCCACGAGTACCTAGAACAAAAACCGTAAGAAAAAAATCGAATTACATAATAATTCTTACGTTCGCGACCTCCCGGAAACCCATTCAAAAAAATGTTAAACCCAAAGGAAAATATTTACCTTGTAATTTATTCAACATCCCTTACTTACTTACATTTCCTTTCTATGGAACACAAAATAGGTAAGTCTTTGATACCCACAAAAATAACTAATGGCAAAAATGGATATCATTTCACTCGCTATGATATTAATTTGTAAGTAATATATCTTGGGTTTCTGCGTAATATTCCATGATTTCTGATTTATTATATTATTGGTGAATTATTTACTTGCCTACTCATATTGGTTTCTTGTCAGGTTGGCGGTATTTTTGCTTTGTTGTAAGATGGATGAGGGATGTAGGTATGTGTGTATATCCATATTGTACAGCTACTAACAAAAGTAGCCTCTATTGTCAAAGAATTAGGAAACCCGGGCTGTGATAGTAATTTAATATATTACTAAGGATCGATTATACAATCACCAGTCAGCTTTAACCCGACGAATAAGTTTGTCATTTTGACAGTTTTTGTATGGACAATCTACTTTTTGACGCCACGGTAGGCGCAGTGGTTAGGCGATTGACTGCTGCGCTGAGTGTCGCGAGTTCGATTCCCGCATGGAACAAATATTTGTATAGCCTACAAGTAGTTGTTCTGAGTCTGGCTGTTTGTGTATGTGAGTTTAAATGTTTGTAAACGCACCCACGACACAGGATAAATTCCTAGTGTGGGGCAAAGTTTTATTATTAAAAAAAAAAACTGTCAATACGTCACATTTCTTCTTCAGGTTATCATCTCCCCAGCCTATTCCCAACTATGTTGAGCTTCCAGTCTAACCGAATGCAGCTGATTACCAGTATTTTATATGGAGCGACTGCCTAGCTAACCTCCACAACCCAGTTACTGGGTAATACTGGTTGTCAGACTTTCAGGCTACTGACGACCCGTAGCGACTGTCAAAGATCTATGAATGAAAGCCCAACGGCTTAACGTGCTTTCCGAGGCACGGAGGAGTCTCGGTATGCAATGAATGGTCACCCATCCATGAACCGATGCGGCAAGCGTACCTTCGACCGAGCCTTTTGGCTATTACCATTTAGCCACGAGCCCCTAGGGGATAGGAAATGATAAATGATAAATGATTTTATTTTTGTAAGTAGGTTTGTACAAACACTTTTACACGTCAATCATATTTTAAAACTAGATGAGGTCGGCGTTTCCTATCTGACTAGTCTGAGAAGAAAGGCCGAAACAAACTCAGACGTCACAGTCTCTTTTAAAGTCCAGACATAATCTTGGTCAGATCATGTGAAGACCATGTAGATTAATGTCTGAAATGGTTTTTTTGAGGAAAGAACCAGCAGTGCGATTCTGTAACCATCTCACCGTGAAAACTTAGGTGAAGTGAGCGTGGAGGCTCACTCCACGCTCACTTCATTCTCGTCATTCCAAATAATGCTAGGGATTGACACTACTGCAAGCTCACTTCACTTGAGTTTTCACGGTGAGATTTTTACAGAATCGACCGGCTGATCATATACATACTCGTATATTCATATACAAAACGTAACACGCAGTGATTGCTGATTCGTTTTCATAAGACAAAACCCGAAACGAAAATGTAATGAACAGACATTATAATTTGATTTATATTATATTGAACATTTCCATAATAATTCTAATGGCCGAGCCCTGATACCCCTTAAAATAATGCCAATTACATAATGTATTTTCTCCACCTGCCCCATTGCATTGTGACATTGGAAATTTCAACTTACAGTCCTTGATATACGAGGCATTTTCGAATGAATTATGATCAGGGAAGTCTACAGGAAAATGGCTTCCTATTCTTTCAATATTTGAACTTATTGTTATTGCAGACATAATGTAGAATCATCAGACGCGATCAAAAATGTTATTCAGTTAAATAAAAGTAAATGATAAGATAGACAGTAAACTAAAGGGGGGAGGGGACGCCCTAGAAGACATATAGTGACCTTTTTGGTAGTGTTCTAGTAGGGGCCCGTGGCTAAATAATAACAGCCACACAGGTCGATCGGTCAGGTTAAGCTACGCTTGCCGCGGTTGGTCTGTGGATGGGTGATCTTTACATACGGAGACCCCTCCGTGCCTCGGAAAGGGTTCCGGCTGTCATTCGGGGATCCTTGACAGTCGTTACGGGTAGTCAGAAGCCCGAAAGTCTGACAACCAGTCTTAAAAAATCAAATCAAATCAAAAATGTTTATTTGTCAGAATATGGTACAATAGATGTTACAATTTTGGTTCCAGCATATCCTGCCATACTATGGCGTACAAATATTTCTAGTAAAATGAAGTCTTATTTATTAATATTTGAATTAGTAAACATGAATCACATAATAAACTATAAATATTATTGTAATAAAGATCGAAATTGTATTGTGTTTATAATAAGTCATGTCATTAATATTGAATAATTATGTCAAGAATATAATATTAAAGATATGTTAGTGTGGGATATGGTAGAATAATTTTTATTTAATATGTTACTAACGACTTATCCTCTAAATATTCTTTAACACTGTAATAATTTTTGTCCAATAACAGTCTAAATAACACCCTTTTGAACAGCGACGATGGCAAATCTTGAATGTTATTTGGCAAATGGTTAAAAATAATAATTGCCATGCAGTAAATATTTCTTTTGTATAACATTAATTTTATTTGGGGCAGTTTCAATTTGTCTTTGTGACGTAGTCGACTATTTATTTTGTAACTGCTTTTTTCAAATAAATTATAATTTTTTTTTACAAACATGCAAGTTTCAAATATGTAAAGACATGGTAAAGGCAGTATTTTAAGTTCTTGGAATAGCGGTTTACAGCTATCTAAAAAGTTAGCTCCACACATTGCCCGAATACATTTTTTTTGTCCTTTAAAAACTCTTGCCACGTCTACTGAGTTGCCCCAAATAATAAGCCCGTATCTCAGTAAAGATGCTACATATGCATGGTAAGCAACCGTTGCAGTATTTAAGTTAACCGTTTGTCTTATTCTTTTCAGGACATATACAAATCGATCTATTTTTTTAAGTATCTTATCTAAGTGTGGTTTCCAGCTTAAGTTTCTATCAACGGTTATACCTAAAAATACACATTCATTCACAGTGTTTAAGACGGAATTGTTATACTGAATAACTAAATTATCTGTGTTTGTGTTGGATGCTTGGAATTGTATTATATTTGTTTTTGTCATATTTATTTTTAAATTATTTAATTCTAGCCATTTGATTGCCTTATCTAATGCTATAACAATTCGTTTTTCTAAGTCTTTGTTGTCATTACTTTTAATAATCAAGGTTGTGTCGTCAGCAAATAGTATGCACTCTTCATTAATAGCCTCTGGTAGGTCGTTTATGTATACTAGAAAGAAAACCGGGGATAAAATTCCTCCTTGAGGTTTGCCAAAGTTGTTTGTTGTGTATTTTGATCTGAATTGTTTTTGTTCATATTTACACATTCTTGTTACTTCTACGCATTGCTGTCGGTCGGTAAGAAAGCTTTTGATCCAATCGTTGGCTTTTCCGCGGATTCCATAGTGAGAAAGTTTAGATAGTAATATTTTATGACAGACAAAGTCAAATGCTTTTGTCATGTCTAGAAAGACACAGCCTGTTTTAGATTTTTGGTTTAAACTTTCGGTTATTTGTGTAATTAAAGAGAAACAAGCTGAAGCAGTGGATCTGCCCTTTCTAAATCCAAACTGTTCTTTTTTAAGGATGTCACACGATGTCAAAAAGTTTTCTATTTTATTACACATTACTTTCTCAAATATTTTTGATAATATGGGGATTAAAGTGATTGGTCGATAATTACTCATGTCCGATTTTAAGCCTAAGCTAAGCTAAGCTAAGCTTACCAAGGGGTATCGTAATACCCAGTAACTGGGTTGTGGAGGTCAGATAGGCAGTCGCTCCATGTAAAATACTGGTATTCAGCTGCATCCGGTTAGACTGGAAGCCGACCCCAACATAGTTGGGAAAAGGCAGGCAGATGATTGGTAGTGTTCTTCAGAAAGGTTGTATGCTTAGTACTTACCTACTCGCAATAGACGTGCGTGTATGACCAGATGCATAAACGTAAACGTGGCAAAAGGGGTACGTAAGGATCGTAGCAGGTGGCATTCTATAGTTTCTGACTACTCCAACGAGAAGGTGTGAGTTTATCTATCTATACATATATATATATGTCGGAGTTATTCGTTTATTCGGAACGCCAGCGCCATCTCGTGGTGCTAGACAGAGTCTAGCCTGAGTTCGTGGGGGTGGACGGACGGAGACCTACAGCTACAAGAATTGTGTGAGCGGAGCTCTCGAGATCATCAAAACATTGGACATCGAACAACATGTGCATAGAAACTGTCTCGCGTTCCGTATCGTACCTAGAGTGTGTGATTCGCTAGTGTCATTGTGTGACTGCTTGCTCGTGAATTGTAATCTGATTTGAACTGCAAACCGTTTTTCTATTGTGCTAAAACCAATACTACCCATAGTACGCCCACAATAATTAAAATATGCCTGATGTTAACGAGAGACAGACATACCTTCTCCGACATATACGTATATAAAAATGAATCCCTATTTCCGTTGGTCACGCCATAACTTGAGAACGACTTTACCGATTTCATCCATCTTTTTTTTAAGTTTTCTAATACTTTGTAGAAGGTTCTTACGGAAAAAAAAATAAGAAACTTGCTTTACGCGGACGAAGTCGCGGGCAGAAGCTAGTGTAAAATAAAAAATAACATTGATAAAGTAACTTACATATTGGTATATACAGGCATCTACATATTGGTAGCGGGTCCTTTAAAACTCTCCGCCACACTGAGCCACCAGAACAGTTTCATATCGCGATAGTTAAAGAAAGAAAGAAAGAAAAAGCATTTATTTAGCACAGACTAAGGGACACATAAAACAACAGATACATACATCAGATAGCAACTAGTAAAAAAACAAATAGAAAGTATAAAGACCGATGTAAGAAATTAGCAGGAAAGTGTGACTCACGGCTGCACCAAAAAGGCTCAGTTCAGCAAAAATGCCAGACAATAGTGCCTGACGCTGGTTCTCACCAAAGGAAAGAGTAAGAATCATCAGTAATTCAGTATCCATGTACTTCAAAAGCAGGTGCTTCTGCGAAGGCTTTTGTAAAAGAAGAGGTGACAACCTCTTTTGGCCAGCGTTGTCTAATTGCGATGCCAGCGCCACCTCGCTGCACTCAGCGCCAAACGAAGCCCTTTGTGTCAAAGACAAAAGACTGCCAGGATTATAATGATTATAATGCTGTGTGAAAGAATGCTTACAGCGGCTTTAAGGTATAAAATGTAGGTATAGGTTGATTTTCCAGAAAAAACTTTGAGTTCAAACATAACAGACACACAGAATCTGTTTTAGCTAACATGTAGGGGTTTATTTATAAACGTTGCAAAGTAACGACTGTTTAACGAGACATTTTTCACTTTTAAACGACTCTTGACTTTGAGCAACGATATGTATACTCTATACTAGTAACAAATGTGAAGAGATTGTTTAAACATGCTATTCTCTAGAACAAGCAGTCGGATTTGAAAATTTCTTTTTGCAATTGATATTCCAGCTCTTGAGGAAGGCTATAGGGATATAGGGGGGGTCTTAACATCACGCTAGGACTTAGGAGCTAAGCAAAAACAAAAAAAAAAAGTCAGAAAGAACGCTATGTGAAAACGAAGCGAGAGTACAGGTAGGCGATGCGATGTGGGGTGAGTCGGAGGAACAAGAAATTTCACGCGGGCAGAAGCCAAAATAACAGAAAATTTCTCTGGAAAATACTAAACTCTGTTTTGGATGAGAGTTTAGTATTTTCGTTTAGTTTAGTTTAGTATTTTTTTTAGTTGGAACAGTTTATATTGTTCTAGAACAATATAATATGTTCCGACTAATAGCTAAAAGCAAAAAAATACTAAAGATTACGTAGTCAAGTTGATAAAATATACAGCGTGGCGCTTTAATGGCGACATTAATTTAACACACGTATACGGTTTTGCGTTGTAGTTTTATGAATATATTTTAATTTAATTAACCATTAATATTTATTTATTTATTAACAATTTTATAAAATACCATCTTAGAGCAACCTGACTTAAAGAACTGTAGCGCCCCTCATTTGCCGGGGTCACGGATCATAACATCGCATCAATGTAATTAAAACAATTAACGAGCAAAGAGAAGGCGAATTGAAGGAAAGAGAGAGAGCCCTATGTCGGCGCGCGGCGCACGTGGAAGTTTTCAAGTTACGATTTTTTTTATGTTGTTATAATTTTTATAATTACTGGCCACTAGCCCTACCCGTGTGTTAAATTAATGTCGCCATTGTAGCGCCACGTTGTATAAAAACATACTCCAATTATTTCAAACGGTAGTTACCTGTACCCACAACACATTCCGAGTATCATAACCAATTTTCCTTGAAATTGAAAGCACTCAATGACAGGCGGACTAACATCAAGTGGGATATAATTTGAAAGCCACTTTGATTAGAAAAATAAAACCAGCGAAGGGCTAGCCGGACTTCCACATTGTGGGTGAGTTTGATGTTACTGTTTTTTTTTTTTAATAAATTGTTGTTATAAACTCGAATTAGGTGAAGTTTACACTTGCGTGTTTTATCGTTATTAAGAGCAAGAACAAAAACAAAAAGTCTATCTAGCCTTACATAACATCATAATGTCACGCATGGTTCCCTATCCATTTGCATAAAATTTTAAGACCTAATATAACTTGGCATACTTTTGTTTCTCTTAATTATATTTTCGCATAACATTATTTACGCATAACAGCTTACGCATAATGTCTTAAGCATAATTTCTCTAATCATAAGAATGATAACAGCATAACATTCTAAAGCATAAATTTATTTACGCTTAATGATATTAAAACCATCCATCCATAAAAACTTTCATGTTTACATATATTAGTAGAATAGGATTTCGGGGGGAAACAAGAACGGGGGGCATCAGTACCAACCCGCTGTAATGACATGTTATTTGACACGCATCAGATGCGGAACATTAGGCGTTAATGTGAGAATCGATTCCGTATTTTTTCCGAAATTATAGATAATTATCATTAGCCCAGCCCACTAGGTGTCCATTACCTACTGTAATTATTGTCATTAGGTACCCACAGGGTTAAGTTCACAGGTATTATTTATGATGCTTTTATAAAAGCGACTTGTAACTAAGTAGACACATCATCATCATCATCATTTCTGACATCCCAAAGACGGCCATTACTGGACATGGGCCTCCCCCAAAGTAGACACGTGACTCTTAAAAGTAGATCTCTGGATGTAATCTAGTCATTTAGTTTTATGATAATTTTACAGCAAGAATCAATTGAACACATTGCATAGTTATAAGGAGATAATAATAAGCAAAACATTCTAAAACGCCAATTATTTTAAAAAAGTAACCGTGGAGTTTCTTGCTGGCTCTTCTTCACAGGAAATGCCCCACACCACTGCTGTAGGCTACCTGACTCATGTAATAGGGAGCTAAAAATTAAAATATGAAAAAGCATAACCCGTCTCTCACATTATCCTTAAAAATATAATATAAAGCCAAAGTACCTTAGTTTAAAACCTGTTTTATTGCATAGCTCTCACCTTTTCAGCGAGAGCTTACAGTTGTAATAAAAATATCCATTATACACCGCGGAATGCCTCGTCTCGCCGAGTTTCAACTCTATATTAAAGAATATTAACTTCATTCTCTTTTATAACGTTAATTTCTTAAGGAATTAAAAGAGCTCAGCCTGGAAGCTGTTTGTCATACTTAGCAGGCTGTCAGCTAGACGCTACTTGTGGTAGCTCTTTGTATAAATGTTTTCTATATAAGGATCGTAGCAGATGTCTTTCTGTCTGCCCCTAACAGAAAAAGGCGTGAATTTATGTTGTCATGTTGTTTTCTAATGCTACGGTTACATTGTTGCGATAAAACGAACTACATTTCACATGCTCTCTCTCGCATACCGCTCGAGGTGTCACTGTACAAAAGAGAACTCGCGAAGTGTAATTCGTGTTATCGCGACAATGTCGCCGTAGCATAAGAAAAACATTTGGTACAAGAACCATTTCAGGTCTCTCTTTTAAGTGAAGTTTCGTTAGCTCTTAGATTTCCTTGCTGCTCTCAAAACGTTGAAAGAAAACATGTCATAGAACTAAAAATTCAAAATCATGTGACATCCACCAACCCGCACTCTGCCCGTGCGGTCTCGAAGAGAGAAGGCCTGTGTCCCAGCAGTGGGAATATTATAGGCTGATTACACTAGATTTACTTAATAAAATATGTTGACAAAACGTATGATGACGAATAGAATAGAATGCTCTTTATTATGTACACTATATAAATTACAGACATCATCATCATCTGCCTAGCCTTTTTCCCAACTATGTTGGGGTCGGCTTCCAGTCTAACTGGATGCAGCTGAATACCAGTATTTTACATGGAGCGACTGCCTATCTGACCTCCACAACCCAGTTACTGGGTAATACGATACCCCTTGGTAAGACTGGTTGTCAGACTTTCGGGCTTCTAACTACCCGTAACAACTGTCAAAGATCCTCAAATGACAGCCGGGACCAACGGCTTAACGTGCTTTCCGAGGCACGGAGGGGTCTCGTTATGTAAAGATGGTCACCCATCCACAGACCAACCGTGGCCAGCGTAGCTTAACCTGACCGATCATGTAACTTTTCAAGTTTGCCTCTATGGTCAGCAACACCTCCAGGTGTTATAGAGAAATCATAATTATTAAGCAGTATGCAACGGTCGTAGCAGGTTGTGTTCTGTAGTATCTGGCTACCCCATGGAAATAAGGCGCGACTTTAAGTGTATCTTTTTCAGTCAAAGTTTTACGTCGATTGTACATACTAAAGTTAACCCCGTAATTAGGTACAAGAACATAGAAAACATTGTAAGTAGCATGCCGATGACGATAGTAAACAGGTTAATAATGAACAAAGTTTCCAAACTACACCATCAATCCGATAAAATTATAACCAGTGAACCACCCACACACACCACTAAACTTACCCTGAATGACACGAGAGGGGAAAGTATACAATGTATACTTATTTATTATTCTTGAGAAAAAAGCTTCGACCTACTTAACGTGTGAATAATATATTATTTGTGCTGTTACGAGTCGCGATGACCACGCAATCTTGACCACAGAAATCAATATGCAATGGCAGCTACTGGGCTATTTGTGCCGCGTTTAGATTGGACAAGTTACTGGGCTCTTGAACTGGAATAACAATACCAGCCTGTTATTATCCCACTGCTAGGCAAAGGCAAGTATGTTTATGAATTGTTTGTGACTGTGTGTTTGGTTTCTACTAATTATAGGGCTGACTGAAAAGTGTATTATATATTGCTCTCAGCACAGAATTTGAAACCATTACATCTAACACTAATACGTCAATAAATAACACTACACCTGTATCAAAACTTCCAATTAGAAACACCAGCGTGACATCCAATTACTTTCCTTAGAATGCCAACATTGCTAACAATTTAATAAACCCTCAGGCGAATCTCGGATCTCCTCAAACATGATTAAGTCAACCAATATTTCTCTCAAAAATCAAGAGAATTCACTTGTATACACAATTTAGGGGAACGATAAACAACTGGCTCCTGAGACACAAGATCAAAAAATTAGGAACATATTTTTTTCTTTTTCTAACAGACTTAAAACCTCATTTTCTTGTTTAAATATTTCTTTTTCGGCTCAACGATGTTTAAGATCAAGCAAAATTTTAATAACATTCGTTTTCCTTGTTTAAATGTATGAGATGCGAAAGGAAATTGTGTATAATATTATATTTTTTTGGTATTTGGAAAGATGTTACAAGAAAATTCAAGATGGCTTTAATTTTAATATCTTTCGCTGTTTAATTTGCTTTTTATTTCAATCTTTTTTTTATGGAATTTATGTCACAGAATGACAGAATACTATTAAGCGTTATACCGTTTGATGTCGAAGGTAATTTTCTAATTTCGTTAGAGACAACCTAGCCCGAAAGTCTTACTAAGGGCGTGTGTGCACTACAAAGAATTTTACTGTCCGGCAGTCCGATTTTTTACGATCCGATGTGGCATGAAAAAATCGGATGATTGGCTTGTGCACTCGCCCGTCTTTACTCAGATCGGTGCAGCGCAGTTTAGGGTAGCTCTCTTTGAAACTACACGCCACCCACGCGTAAAAACCACACTAGGAACGAAGAGTTTCTTGGAACTTCGGCAGTTGCTTGTTTTATTACTCTACGTGCGAAGACGTAGAAGACAAAAATAATTTTGGCTTCATCCCCTTATAACGGAAAGGTACCTGATAGGGTCATTTTACATAAACCATAATAAATTGCATTTACATCAACTATAATAAATTGAAACGGCCCGGAATGGGGAAAAGTAAAATGTCGGACGGCGAAATTACGTTTAAAAACTAGTTTGTGCACTATACGTGATTTCATGGCGTGCCAAGAAATTTTACTGACCGGCAGAAAAATTCTTGAGAGTAAAATTCCTTGTAGTACACAAATGCCCTAAGGGGTAGCGTATCACTCAGTAACTGGGTTGTGGACGTTAGATAGGCAATCGCTCTATGTAAACAATCGTCAAATTTTCGTCACATTGGCATGTTATTTTGTACCTTGACAGGACTTTTCAAAATTATTTCCATATTCAGACATCTAAACGTCATGCTTAGGTACACAAAGGGTTCATAACAGTATTCTTTTTCAGTAAATGAAAGAGCCAAGCTATTCGTACTAGTAGGTAACTGTAGCAAGTAGCTCGTTGTAAACGAAGCACAATGGTCAAGGTCGGCGGTTAGCTGGGTATCGGTGCGTAATTCACAGGCAGTGTCAGACAGTCTATATACTCAGGTGCACATACATTACTCACCCATATACTTTTATGTAATAGGTACCAAACCCATTTTTAGGGTTCCGTAGCCAAATGGCAACGGAACCCTTATGGATTCGTCATGTCTGTCTGTCTGTCTGTCCGTCCGTATGTCACAGCCGCTTTTTTCCGAAACTATAAGAGCTATACTGTTGAAACTTGGTAAGTAGATGTATTCTGTGAACCGCATTAAGATTTTCACCCAAAAATAGAAAAAAAACAATAAATTTTGGGGGTCCCCATACTTAGAACTGAAACTCAAATTTTTTTTTTTTCATGTGGGGTATCTATGGATAGGTCTTCAAAAATGATATTGAGGTTTCTAATATCATTTTTTTCTAAACTGAATAGTTTGCGCGAGAGACACTTCCAAAGTAGTAAAATGTGTGTCCCCCCCCCCTGTAACTTCTAAAATAAGAGAATGATAAAATTAAAAAAAATATATGATGTACATTACCATATAAACTTCCACCGAAAATTGGTTTGAACGAGATCTAGTGAGTAGTTTTTTTTTAATACGTCATAAATCGTAACGTAACGGAACCCTTCATGGGCGAGTCCGACTCGCACTTGGCCGGTTTTTGTCTATATATTCTAAAAGTTAAAGTCACTTTTTGTGTCTGTCTTTATGACCACGTTGTTCTTTCTATCGGATTTTGATGCGATTTTACTGATTTTGATGAGATTTTTCTGATTACGGATTTTGATGTGATTTGTACCATTTCATATTTACGGCAGAAACCAAAGAAGCCACCTGTTACAATCCTTACATACGATGCATACGTACTGCACTGGTTGAGAAAGGCAAATACAGGCTGTTAGTGTGAACAGTGGCAATATTTAAGGAGGTGCATAAGTATCATGAGTAGATTCTAAAACCGTTGAAAAAATATGACCCTATTTTTTTCTAAGTTTTTCTTCTAATATCCCGAAAAATAAATAATCATAGTCACATTATCTACTGTTAGGCCTCTGCCCCGATGTACCGGCGCCGCGCCGCCGGCGGGCGCGCGGCGGCCGGGGGAAACCCCGGCCGCTTCGTGCGTTATCGTCGGGTGCGGTCACTTCGCGTAAAATTTCGGAAATAGAAAACTGTAAAATTCGCAAAAAAAAATTGCGACATACATTTAAAACTTTTGTAATATTTTTTTATTTAAGATTATCTATCCGTCCTTTGAAAATTGCCACTGTTCACCCTTCCACCCTGTATAATAAAGTAAAATGAAGGACTTCCTCGTTTGGTGGGGAAAATAGTTACACCGTAAATAACAATCCTCCATTAATAGGTAACTACGATAACCGTACTCCTCCACCATTCTTGAAACAACGTTAGTGTATTCATCTATCATCCGTGTAAATCACACGGTACTGGGTGGTGCGACCCTCGGACTGGCTAAGTAATCAAGGTAGAAGCTGATGGATAGCCGCGACCTTCAGTGACGTCACTCGACGTAAAGGGCAACGCTTGTTTATAGGGCATTGTTCTTTACTTTAAGCACCTACATAATACATGAAAGCTTTCAATGTAATCATGTGTTGATGATATCAAATGTGTTGGTAGATTTTCTACAACCTAAAGGAAAACTTCAAAGAAATCTTTTTTAAGAAATTAAATAAAGGGTGGCAGGGCAGCGGCACGCAAACAGCAGACATGAAATTCAGCACATGATTCTAAAGCTCCGGTCTAGAAATTTTTCGTCGGTTTGAAAAAAGTATTTTTTTAATGTCAATGTTAGGATTTGTTTCACAGCTTTATAATATTCTTATGCATTAGTATTTCCCACATAACAAATAAACTGTTCTGTGGTATTTCCAGTGTTTTAATTTACTGTCGCATTGTCGTCCCCACTTAGTATAAGTGTCCATGTAAGCGTTGTGTCCTTCAAAAAGTGGAGTCCATGATTCGGTGTAAGAAAGAAACACATAAAAGCTTATCTTGAGGGATAGTCGTAAAGAGTTTCCTGATAGGCTATGTTATGACGCTGTCAACCAACTCCTTGTGTACGCATCCTACTTACCAAATGGAACACGTGCGAAATATTTCATATGTAGAAGCAAAAAAGAAATCCACAGTTGAATGTGAAGCTCAAATAGACTGTGGACGCTTTGTGAAAAAATGTGTGACGGGATCGCACGACAATAGAATCTATATTTCCATCCAGCCTTTTTATACTCCTTTATTTATACCACTGCAGGGCAAAGGCCTTTTTGGGGTCTGCACCCAAAGGGTGCCAACGGGACCCTATTACTAAGGCTCCGCTGTCCGTCCGTCTGTCACAGGGCTGTATCTTTTTAACCGTAATAGGTAGACACTTGAAATTTCATAGAGTGTGTACTACTATAACAAAAAATAGTAAAAATAAAATACATTTAAAAATTTAATGACCCACAAGAAACGTGTGCTTATCAGCGTTACGATATTTTAAAAAAAATATTTAGGTATAAAAACCCTCCGTGTGCGAGTGCGAGTCACACTTAGAAAGAAAGAAAGAAAGAAAGAAGAAAGGATAAGTATTTATTGCGTCTCGTACAGGATTATAAACTAAACTAAACACAGTTAAAAATAAAAATAAAACAAGTTGTATAAAAAAGTAACAAAAGGAAAAAAAACAGAAAGTCCTATACGAGGCCAAAAGGCTCCTATCTCAGCATGATGCTTCGACATTTAAAAACACTTGGATACTTATTTTTATTCATTTCTGTTTGTTGCTACCTGCAGGTCAATCGTTCCGAAAGGAGTCAAAATCAAAAGTCATTTATTCAAACTAGCCTGAAGAATCAGCACTTTTCGAGAGTCAAAATGACATAAGATAGACCCCAAAACGCCCATCTTTCACCATTTCTTAGTGCTTTCGCTGGGAAGAAGAGGCGCAACAAGCCTCCCCAGCAGACGGCTAAGATTAATTTGGAAGTTCTGAATTATTAATTGTCCTTCTTTAAAGTGTTTTTCTTTTGTTTCAGGTTACGTTATAGGAAGACGACGAGTGCCACCATATATCAAGTGTTCTTTACTAAAAAATTAAGATTAGGTGAGTGCAAAACCTTTTTCTGTAATTATTATAAGTAGCTGACTGACAGACGTTGTCCTCTCCGAAGGAGAATGAGCAAAAATCGTACCAAAAAGTCTCATGCATCAAGATCAAATTATTATAGTAATTATTTTCATATTTTTTTATGACATTACGCATCGGGGATTTGATTTTTGAACAGGGAATTTAATTTAAAGTAAAAGTGTTGAAATTTTTATAATCCCTTTACATGGCGTTCTGTTTCAAATGATCGTTCTGTCGTGATCGCATCTTTCAAAAAACTTGTAAAACAATTATACTTTACCGATTCTACATTCATTAAATATAATAAGAATTTTCATTTAAACGATTATCATTTTTTTTAGAGAAATATTGGCCGTTCGTGTATGACATGTCAAACAAAATAAGTACCTACCTAGTTTTTAGGTTATATTGATTTTTTTTTTAATCTCCGAGGCCCGGATTTTTTTTACAAAAAGAACTTTTGTAGAGGTTAATATGATAAGTGTACATAGTCTATAAAAAACAAAGTTTGACTTTGATGCAGCATGGTACGGGATTCCATACATCCATGGGCGTTGTCCTTTCAATAATTCATATAAAATTACCATAGAAAATGCACTTTCAGATATTTCCAATTTTCTCAGCAATATGTCATATGTTTCTTTCCATACTATTCGGACTATTACGAACACTAAAACAAAAAATCTGTCCAGCCGTTCTCAAGTGTTGTGCTTACCATTGAACAGCATTTCATATTTATTCTAAAGACTACTCTCTCTTACCCTAATTCTAGGGAAACTACTGCATGTTGCCGGAATTAAAAGTACCCATTTCAAATCCTAATCTAAATCTGTTGAGCCGCTTAAACATTTTTGAGTATAACAACAACTAACATTTTCAATAATATAAATAGGTACCTATTTATCTAAGAACTTCTACTCTAATTATTACAATCCACTAAAGAACCCTCGCCTGTTGTTGTGGGAATTAAAAACAAAACAAAACAAAAAGGCAACCCTTTAAAAGTAAGATGATAAAGCAAAAGTAAACGGTTTAGTTAAATGAGCTAAATCATTTGCGAAGAATCCAAGAAGTCTTAAGTAATTTCTTAAAAGCTAAGTCGTAAATCACAGCGTTTAGTAATTTCTTTAAAAACAAAGGGTTATCACGTCGTTTTTTCTTGGACGACTTAACGGTTCAAGGCTTTTGGTTTACAAAGTATTAAGTAATAAAATGCTTTTAAATAATAATCTTATTTTACTCTTTCCACCAAAATAATATAAAAATAGGTATGAGGAAAAGTGTATAAAGTTCACTCATCTTCCATAGAAAAGGGAAGATCCTCCGACCAGACGGGTATTGTGTCTGGTGGTACTACCTATGATTGATGTCGGAACGTTGCATAATAATGCTAGTGGCGCGGAAACTCTGTTTGCGCGATGCAGGATTTTTGCGTGTCGTCAGTGTGATGCGTAGTTCGCATGTGGCGATGTAGATGCCGCCACAAACCTACTAAAATAAGATATTTTTCTAACAAATCCTTCATATTATTTTATCCCCTTCGTATTTTCGTAACTGGGTCCTGGGAATGCCTAGATCCTGAGCGATCAAAACGTCTCATAAAGATAAACTCATACACATTACTGATATCCCAACAAACCGACGGATCTATCGTCTGCCACTCGCCCATTTATCACCTAAATGTACCCAACCAGCGAAGGAAAATAGACCTTAATGTGCTGAAATATAATGCATTTCACTTCGCATAGTTAAGAGAAGTTGAGCTGTTTTAGAGTTTGCTAGGGTAGCCACGTTTTAAGACAGTGTTCGGGATTTATATAAGAAATGGTGATATTAGGGAAATTTTTATTAAGTACTAGCTGCGCCCCGCGGTTTCACTCCATAAGTTTCGATCCCGTGGGAATATCGGTATAAAAAGTATTATATATGTTAATCCTGGTTATAAACCATCTGTGTGCCAAATTTCATCCAAATCCGTTGAGTAATTTTTGCTTGAAAGGGTAAAAAACAAACATCCATCCATCCATCCATCCATACAAACTTTCACATTTATAATATTAGTAGGAAGTACTAGCTTCTGCCCGCGACTTCGTACTCGTCTCACCAACTCCTAACAGACTCTCCTAGACTATGTCGGCGAGCGGCGCAGGCAGTAATTTTCAAATTACAAATTATTTTATGTTGTTATAATTTTTGTAATTAGTGGCCACTAGCCCTACCCGTGTGTTAAAGTAATGTCGCCATTGTAGTGGCACATCTTGTATACTTACTATATTGTACGTCAGAAAATATAAAACAAAAAAAAAACTATGATCCTCATTAGCCTAAATATTGACACTGAAATTTACTACATCAGATTTCCGCTCATACCTCTGGCTATAAAAAGCCTCACTTCATAAGACCAATCAAACGTAAGAACATCATAACTAAAGAAAATTCCCCGAATGACCCTCACATCTGCAGCCCCTACTTAAGGGCAGAAATAACACACATTACGAGAGCTATAAACATTTATAAACTCCCGACGGAATCACCGTTATCTGTCTGTATTTGTGACGGTTTTATATCAAACGCTGGGAAGTAGGCCGTTTTTGCTTGTCATTAATAATTTTATGACAAGGGCCTTGAAGTTTCGTTGGTAAATAAACTAATGCTCGGTTCCTATAAACAAAAACGAATCGTTCTGCTTGCCAATGGTAGCATTTTTTATTGCCAAACTGGGCATATACAAGGTGTCGTTTTGCGCATATTATACGATACCATGACGCGATTCTGTTCTTTGAAAGTGGTGTATTCTGAAATACTGTCAAACTTAAATAACTATAAAAATAAGTATGTATTCATTATCTACCAGGGATCGTAAGTTTATTTGATTATTTATGTCTTTCATAGCAGCCTCCTGAAATTTGACGAGGATGCAAAACAACAGTTTGTATACAAGGTGTAACAGAATAAACGCAAGTCCTGAAAGTAGTTTGTTCGTAATTTATTTATTATTGAATCGCTTTCAAAAACTTTTGACATAGGTATTTTTTTCTAAAATCATGTATTTTGTCATACTGACCGCCGATTAAGGCAAAGAAAATTAAATCTTATGTCAAGACGATAAGACTCAATTTTAAATACATAAAGTAATGCTGGGATCAACACGATTTTATTTATAATAATAATTGGTTTAAAAAATAAATAAGTTTTGGTCATTGTATTACGCTTTTTACTCAATATTATAATTGGGGTGTATGAGGTCTTGCGTTAATTATGTTACATATTGTATAGATAATTATTATAAGATAATTTTACCAGACTTGCATATGGGATGATCTAGTATGGCTTGGTTTGGCCTTTGCTTCATTAGTGGTAAAATAAATTTTAACTAACAAAGGTCTGTAATTTATAGGAATCGGCCATTAATAGAGTATCGACACACGCAAATTGTAGGAACTATAGGTAGGAATAATACTAACCAGCCGCATCACGTCGGGGCCACCAATGTTAGAACCTATGATATCGTAGTTGGAGAAGGTTGTAAATAAAATGCCAGGGTCTGGTATAAAGACTATTGACTATTAACGTTTCTAACATAATCTATTCAGAACACAAGTTGTTGCTACGGCGCCAAGAAGAAGACTGCCGGCTATACTGTATGTGCGGGGAATATTGCATTCAGCATTGTTAGCATTATTGCTACCTGTAGTTCCAACACTAATAATAATAATAAACCGTTTATTTCTCACCACAAACCAAGTTAAGAACAAAAATAAATGATAAATTTATGCTAACAAGTTACAACTTAGGTTGTGGATTGCTGGTGCCTGTGGTAGGTAAATAACACCTGTATTACAGGACACCAGGCCTCCACCTCAAAATCGCATTGATTATAAAACTAGCAAATAGATGTACAGACGCCAGCACATCAAGCTACTACAATCTGTCAAATTTCTCTAATAGATTTTCAACTTTATCGCTAAAGCATGAAGGTTCAAGGTTGATTGGAAAAATTTGACAGTTTCGGGTAGCTTGACCTGCTGGCGTCTGTACAATGGCGCGTATAGAATTATAAAAAAAAACTACTAACTAATAAAAGGAAAGGAGCTAAAAAAGTATATAAGGATGATAGCAGTTGGCGGTCTGTAGTTTCTGCCTAACCCCATGGGAAGAAGGCGTAAGTTTATGTATGTATGTCATGCAAATAAATCTAATATAAAAGTTCCCACTAAACTTTTAAGTGCAAAGGCTTGTTTGTCAATAAGTGCTACAAACAGCAATAGCTACGTAATACAAAAAGTTATTTTTTGGATGAAAAAAAAAGCATTTTTGTAGTGAGTTTTTCACGCTATAATAACTGTCTAGCCAACTTAAATTGCTAGCAATTAAGTATTAAAACAAAAACACTTTACAAGAGTGCTTAAAATGAACAATAATTTATTGAAACTAAAATAAAATTTCACAAAATCTAACGAAATAACACTTGAACGATTGTTTTTTTTTTCATAATAACATAACATCACTCCTGTAAGACCCCGTAACGTTAGGCAGACGTGTACCTAAAGTATTTTTTTTGTTTTGTTTAAATCCCATGTCATGAGCCTATTGCCATCAACCAGGCACAGATCCAGACTCCGGGCGTTGCCAAACCAGGAATTGAACCCAGGACCTCATGCTCAGCGGTAGCGCTTGCAACCACTAGACGGATTATTTAAAAACTTTATAAGAAAAACTTGAGAGGTGTCAAGGGACACCCGGATGGAACGAAGTTCCTTTCGATTAATTAGTGAAGGAATTGTAATCAAATTTTATTTTTTCCGCACGGCTTATAACTAAAGCAAAAAGTGTCGTTCCAACTTTCGGTCTTAATTTTTTCCGTCTAGCCCCCTTTCGCAACGCGCGATAAGGAACTTCGTTCCAATAACTCTACCTAAAGAGATATTTCTAGCGTATCGAACAAAACCATTTCGCCGAAAAGTTTCCACAATGAATACCCTCGTTTATAACAACAAAACTACTAAACAATATGGGGTTACACCGGATATATATGGGTTACACCACAAAAGATTCTTATGTCATGGTATAATATAATGCATAGGTACCTTGTAAAAGTTTTCTGTCATGAATTCCTCACGCGTGACTCGGCGACTCTATGAAAGGCCCAGACAGGAGATCAGACAAGAGGAAACCAGAAAGTTTAGCCAAAGATTCGACGAAAGACGAACGCGTACAAGATAGAGTTAGTTTATCGCGAGAACTTAATATTCAGGGCTGCTACTCTGATTCCCTGAAAATGTACATGACAATGTTTATTTCTGTAAGTATATCTTTTAAGACTCTTTTACACTGTTTTTTTAAACTAGTTGCCCCGGCATTTCCTTGCTGACTGATCCCTGACAAGAAATGCCGAAACAAACTCTCTCATTTAAAGCCAAACATTATATTATTAGGATTTTATGTGAGTCTAACAATGCGGGGCCATATCTGGAAAGGTCTTTAAAAGAAAGAGCCTGCTTGTATTTGGTGCTATGCAGGTTCGTGATGGCTCAGGAAAAATATGGGTAGGCCTTTTCACAGAAGTGGGGCACCGTTAGCCTAATAAAAAAAAACGATAACCAATGAGTCAGTAATCTTATTATTATTATATTATCTTCTTATTGCACAGATGATGTATGGAGGGGCCCGTGGCTAAATAATAACAGCCGCACAGCTCGATCGGTCAGGTAAAGCTACGCTTGCCGCGGTTGGTCTATGGATGGGTGACCATCTTTACATACCGAGACCCCTCCGTGCCTCAGAAGGCACGTTAAGCCGTTGGTCCCGGCTGTCATTTGTGGATCTTTGACAGTCGTTACGGGTAGTCAGAAGCCCGAAAGTCTGACAACCAGTCTTACCAAGGGGTATTGTATTACCCAGTAACTGGGTTGTGGAGGTCAGATAGGCAGTCGCTCAATGTAAAATACTGGTATTCAGCTGCATCCGGTTAGACTAGAAGCTGACCCCAACATAGTTGAAAAAAGGCTAGGCAGATGATGATGCACAGATGATGTATATTTCCGGCCCTGTATACCAAACTTTTTTGCTCTCTGAACCCTATGGCATTCCATCGGATACGGTTTAATTGATACCTAAGGGAGGTTTACTATGTAACGTATGTTCTTCTATAGAAATGTAAATAAACGCCGGATAACCTACTGTGTGTAAGATGTATCGATGGAAAGAAGGTTTCCGACATCTTGGATTCAGGATGTTAGAAGAGTGAGGTTTCGATCAATCCATCAACTTGGCCTAGAATGGTTTCGACAAAAGTCCTTTCCGATCAATTTAGCCCAAAAAGGTTTACTGCGAGGCATTATAAGTATATAGGACTCTTTCAAGTGACTTTGTTTTGTTTGTAATACTTTATTAAGACGAAAAAAAATATATAATAGTATGATTTTATGTTGTAACATTAAATCATAAAAAAAACTAACTTAACTTATATGTAAACATAGCATATAAATTTTACTTTTATCAAAAAAATGCTAATTGAATCACATAACACGACCAAGTTATCAGAAACAACTCTGCCCCAAACTCGTTATTTATTACGATAATATAATTTAATTTATAGCCGCAGAAGCCAATACAAAACAAAACAATTGCTATTCCAAAGAGAAAACAAACCATAAATAACAAAGTCGTTGCACAAAACTAAATGTCAAAGCAGTTTGCATACTGTGTTGCCAATGACAAAGACAATACGTCGGGATGAAATGTGGGATATGAATTTTTGCTCGGGACAGTTTTATTTTGAATAGTTTTATTTGTCTTCCATGCTGATTTGATTTCTAAAAATATGCTGGTTGGGATGCTTTGTGCAGAATTTATTGTAGTAATGTGAGAAATTGGAGCCAATGGTAGTTTAGAATTATTCATTCGCTGGTACAAAACAGAATACAAATGTAGCCGTCTGCATAGAACATGGAATCACAAAAATTCAATTAAATATTCCCTCTCGAACCAAACCGTATGCATGAAATGACTAAAGCGAAAACTTCTAAAATATTAAAATGGCCGGGCTATTATTAGCACACGCCAAAAAATTGGGACGTCCCGTGTCCCGGTTTCATGGGACGTTGACAACCAGAGCGTAACCGCCCTCAAATATTAATACTGGCCGTAATCGAGTCGTGCACACCAAATAATACGATGGCGTATTCTTTTTTAATATTTTAAATATGGCCGAATATTCTCTTTTCAAAAACCTTTGTTTCTTAATGAATGATCGCATGACTGGCTTTCGTGTGGCCATCGCTAATATTTGGTATGATTAAAAGGTATAATGAGACCTTTTTATTAAAACAAATATTAAAGAAATGCCGGGCGACTAGACTACGTTTCTTTTCAATTTACTTAATGTTCGCTGAAAGCATTTTTTAATAATTAATCTGCAGGTTATGTGGAGGTCATATTATCAGTTCTAATTAAAATATTTAAGTATTAATTAGATACTTTAAATTGCTTTACACTGGAAATTATAAATGAACCCAGAATTTAATAATTAAATATATTTTTGGAGAGGGTATGTCCCAGGAAGTCCTTGTTTGAATTCATCGTCACATTTTTTTCAAAGCGTAGCCTTTTACCCGCTTTATTTATTTTTCTAACACTTGTAATGTTTGGATGTAGACAAACCGTTCTTTATTTCGTATATTCCTGCGGATCGATTCTGTAAAAATCTCACTGTGAAAAGTTAGGTGAAGTGAGCTTAGAGTGAGCTGTCAATAGTTTTAATCCCTAGCATTAGTTGGAATGACAGTTCACTCCACGCTCACTTAACCTAAGTTTTCACGGTGAGATGGTTAAAGAATCGCACGGCTGTTCGTTCAACTGCCGCCGAATAAAAATACTATTTATTAAATTACCGTTAGTCCCACCTGTGGAATGACGGCAGTGGGACGAACGGGAATACACGCTTAATTATTAATTTCTAAGGCGAACACTCAAAAAGTTATTCAAGAAATATCACTAAGACAAACAAAAATTTGCAGATCGGTACTTTCGTCATATTTCGGATCTTTCAGAGTTTTTCACAGGTCATTAAAATTATATAAAAAGATTGTCCAATTTGGACATCAAATACGTTTTTTCTTTCAATCTTTTTTCATTCAGCCTTCAACGTCACAATATTAAAGTCTTTTGGTTCACTGAATAGTATCATTTTCTTTTGATAAAACTCGCTTTATTTTTGTCATTTTAACAGGTGTGTTTGTCTAATAAAACGTTATTACGTGCGAACTGTCAGGACAGATCCATTAAAATCTGTACATAAACCTGCAATAGATCTCACATAAGCATAAATTATAAGAAATGTCAGCCGATCTATTCTATAAAAGCTCACTGTGAAAACTTAGGTATAATGAGCTATTAAAGTGAGCTGTCATTGACTGTCTCACTTCAAGCTCTGCCTGTCTCATCATATACCTAGCCTTTTCCCAACTATGTTAGGCTCGGTTTCCAGCCTAACCGGATGTAGCTGAATATCAGTATTTTACATACATAGTAATAAAAAGCAATACAGACAGGACCTAATATTTCGACATCGTATGCGAAAATACATGAATGTATCATGTCTCATTATAATCGACTACGTGTTACGAAAAGCAATAAATTGTATTTACTGAGGCTGAAAACTTTTCGCTGAAAGAATATTGTTAGGACCTGATAAATGATGGAGGCTCTACGTCTCCTAGAAGTTAGTTACGATGTTATATTCATCTATTCATACATACAAATACATACATTCATACATATACATACATACAAATAAATAAAATTGATGTTCTGTTTGTAATGCAAAGTAACAGCTAGACCGATTTTGACGTTACTTTCACTGGCAGATAGCTGATGTTATGGAGTAACATATATTTTTTCCGCGTAGCATGTTCCCGTGGGATAATTTCAAACATCCCGCGGGCGAAACCGCGGGCAGAAACTAGTTAGTTTTAAAATGGATGTATTGGGCAGGAAATTTAATACATTGTGTCTATGAGTCCATCTACTTGGGCCAGTGAGTTTCTTTCGAAAACAGGCAAGAAAAGAAAATCAATCGCCGCATCGAAAATGCCTGGAAAAGCTACTGGTCCATGAATACGCTAATGAAGGGCGATCTACCGATTTCCCTGAAGCGAAAACTCATCGATATGTGTATCCTGCTCGTCCTAACCTAAGGTGCTCAGACCTGGTCGCTCACCGAGTCGCAAAAGCTCCGCCTTGGGGTTTGCCAAAGAGCAATGGAGCGCAGCATTTTAGGCGTTAAACTAAGTGACAGAATATGAATATTGACATTGCTGTTTATTGTTGAAATTTTTAAATTTTATTAATTGTGTATTTTAACTATCGCTCACTCTATAATTCTATTTAATATTGTAAAATTAATAATGAAATAATTAAAATAAACTTATGTATTAACTGACATTTGTACGCCTAATGGCAAAGCATAGAGCACTTTAAAAAATGTAACATCTCACACACCTGTGTATCTGTAACCTATGTTTACAAATAAATCATCTGAATCTGAAATACCACGCCGCGCTCCAAATCGGGGATCCTAGATGTAGACGAAAAGGCTGCCAAGCTGAAAGGGATTGGGCGGGTCACGTCAGCATGCACAGTGACCACGGGGCAACATTCTCCTCACGGTGCCTGAGAATGGGGGGCGCCGCCGAAGCCGGCCTAGAAAGAGTGACGAGACGACCTATACACATACTGTAAGGGTTGGATCGAGGTGGCTCTAGACAAGGATGCTCAGCAGTGGGATAGAGGCTAATTAAAAAAAAGTTAATTGTTATGTGACGTGAATAATAAATAAATCAAATAAAATAAATAATTTTTTTATTCAAGTAAAAGTAAAGTAAAAATATGTTTTACGTTAATTACAATCGAGGAAAGTTAAATTCTAACTGTAATGTAGACCTGCCTGATCTAGGTTTATGAAAAACCTGTGTTTCAGGCCATCAATTTACACCAAACATTTAAAAAGAAGACAACAATAAATGTATTAGAAGCTAAATTGAAAAGAAGGTATACTGGCTAGATTATTTTAAAACTAGATTATGTAAAATATACAGTAATGTTTAGATAAATTAACGAATAATATTAAAGTACATAAAGTAGAGACTATTATTAATTAGGTAAAGAGAAGAGACTTATAATAAGGGTAGGTAGATTAGATTTTATTTTAAAATTTGTAGTAGCTTTTCCGTGTCATAATGTTTGTAGCTTATTTTTAATTTTCTGTCAGGAAAGTCGACCTACCTGTACAAAATTAGGTGTAATATATTTTATTTGTACCGTACTTTTGCACCTAATGATGCTAATTGAAACTAAACGCCGAAACGCGGGGCGCCCTAGGGTGGGGCGATAAGGGCCTTTTTGGAGGTTCTTCAGAAAGGCCAAGTGCGTAGTACCTACTCGCTACCGGCGCGTGTCGTGCGTGTGTGAAGGTAAACGATGCAAAAAAAATATGTAAGGATCGTAGCAGGTGGCGATCTGTAGGTCTGTGTGCGTTTATGTTAAGGTGAAACTAAATAATGTTCGATTTATTCATTTGAATGATCGCTATCTTTCGCCTTAAAGACCCAGCTATAGCAAATTACACGTTACTACGGATGTAGGAGGAACCAGATACATAACTTAAACTCACGCTTCCTTACCATGGGGGTAGGCAGAAACTACGAACTTACATATTCCTTTTGGTAAGTTGAACGTATTCATACATCAGAGGGACAATTCCCGTATTTTTAAGAACGTTCGCATTCTAATCTTAGTATCAATCTGTCAAAAATACAATCAATTTACATACATTTTTGACCAGTTTTTGACATTGATTGTCGCTGAGATGAGTTTGCGACTTTTTTAACGTTTTTTATGTACGAGAATTGGCCTTCTGATCGTAGACGCACGCCGGTTGCGAGTAGGTACTACGCACCTGTCCTTTCTGAAGAACATGACCAATAAGGTCACGATATCTCCTAGGGCGTTCCCTCCCGGCATTTAAGCTCACATCTGCCTCGTAAGCCAAAACCATATCATCTGCCTAGCCTTTTCCCAACTATGTTGGGGTCGGCTTCCATTCTAACCGGATGCAGCTGAATACCAGTATTTTATATGGAGCGACTGCCTATCTGACCTCCACAACCCACTTACTGGGTAATACGATACCCCTTGGTAAGACTGGTTGTCAGACTTTCGGGCTTCTGACTACCCGTAACGACTGTCAAAGATCCACGAATGACAGCCGGGACCAACGGCTTAACGGGCTTTCCGAGGCACGGAGGGGTCTCGGTATGTAAAGATGGTCACCCATCCACAGACCAACCGCAGCAAGCGTAGCTTAACCTGACCGATCGACCTGTGCGGCTGTTATTATTTAGCCACGGGCCCCTCTTTAGCCACGGGCCCCTCCTTTAAGGAGTACTCCGTAAGCCAAAACCATATAAGTACACCATAATACATATTTACGAAGGGAAAACGTGGGACGAGTTTGAAACAGAATAACAAACTAAACTCATGTCCACGACAGTACCTAAATACTTAATCCGGCAAAACAAATCCAACATTTTACAAACAGACCAATTTATTGTGTAATTCCTGCCTATTTATTTAGCAAATTGTATACATATTTACCGAAGCATTATCTACTTGGCCGAATTACTGCTATGTCACGTATATGTACATTTAATCTATTATTGTGTACCAAATATTTACTTCAAGTCTTCGACACACTTGGGAATATTGTGTCAATGTTTCCTTTGATAGCATGATGTGACTGAGATCAAAGAAACATAGACAATGTAACTTGGAAATGCGACGAAATGTAGCTTCGTTTTTAGTGAATACGTCTGTGGAATTTTCATTGTCGGGATTAATTTTCGGGTCAAGCAAAAAGAAGAATTGGACTGACCGAAAAAAGTCTTTGAGGATAGGATACTGTCAACGATATTGTGTGATGGAGTTGTTTCCAATTAGATTAAGATTTTACAATACATTGGAAATCTTGTGGCATACTACCTTTACGTACCTATACGTAGACCAGCGCTGCGACAATTATTTTTAACCGACTTCTAAAAAAGGAGGAGGTTCTCAATTCGGATGTTTATATATTATTATTTTTTTTTAATGTTTGTTTGCACATAACTCCGTCGCTTGCCAACCGATTTGAAAAATTCTTTTTTTGTTGGAAAAAGAATTTTTCAGAAAATTTATATGGGACCATTTGGAAAGTATACCCCATACTTTCCAAATGGTCCCATATAAATTTTATCAAAAACGATTCAGTAGTTTGGATTTTAAACCAAAATTACTGGTAAAAATTACAACTTAAAAGTGAAAAATAAAAACTTTTTTGCAAAAAAAAATCAACCGACTTCCAAAAACGACGCTACAAAGTGAAAAATAACTTTAATTTCGGAAGTCGGTGGCAAACGAAAATGTGAACCCAACGACACCGACTTCTTATCCGAAGTTTTTATTAAATGTCGCTGCATTATGCTGAGATAGGAGCCTTTTGGCCTCGTACAGGACTTTCTGTTTTTTTTTTTACTTTCTTTTTATATAATTAGATTTTTTTAAATTTTTATTTATTTATCATTAAACATTTTGTAGACTTAACAGGTCAACCCAAGGCGTCTACAAACAAGTTACATTTAGTAATATTTGTTGTTAACATATGTAGGTAATATTATTATTAACTACTAATGCTTAACTACTAACTTATAATAAATACAGTTACCTAAAACACGTATTCTAAAAGATAAATAATAAAATTATATTTAAAGTGGAGGTTTCATAAAAATTGCTCTTTTTTACACTATACAATAATTTATGATTGTGTTTACTTTAGTTTGTGACCTTCGTGTGCGAGTCACAATAAATACTTTTTCTTTCTTTCTAGACTTTAGACAGGAATTATTACCTATGTAGCATTTAGCTGACATATATTAGGATAAAATGTATGGACTGTCACACGTGCTCAGGTTTTGTGTGACGACTTTCTATTATGTACGTGACAGGGCGCGAGCTTGATCAAATATTTGTACAACCTTTATAATACAATCTACCAACATAAAGTTTAATACGTTTTGTCGAGCTATGAGAGTGTTTCCAACCCAAATTCAAGCTTGTAAAAGCAGACAAGATATTAAAAAAAAACATAGAAAAATACTAGTGTGAACGTCTAGTAAAAAATATAACTCAGTTCGCTGTGGATGACTCTGAAAGCCAAACAAACAATATCTACTAGGCATTAGGCTACACTTGTGTACACTCAGTACCTACAGTAGTGTAGACCGAACCTAATGGTCCCTTAAGGCTGTTATAGACGTACTCGGACGTATCCCCACTCAATCACGGTAATTTACAAACCACATTACTGCTGAGTGGGTTAGTGCAGCTATACACACTGATATGTTTTGTACATTTCCGAGGAATTAAATACGTGCTTGTGTTGTAGTAGTCTGGTGATATCTTCCTGCCTAGAAATAAAAATTAAAAAAAAACTTTTATTTGCGGCAAACATGACGCAAAAAAAGAACACAAACAAAAAAAAATAACATGTTATGAGAAAACATGCGTCACATCCACGCAAAACGGCATCGCACAGCATAGTGCTAAGACCCTATGCGAGACAGAACCCCAGCGCTGCCTCTCACATACAGACTGACTTTTTCATATCAGAAAGGTAGGTATGGTCATATTTTAGGGTGTGTTTGCCATTTATGTTGCATACAAATTTCAATAGCTACTCGACCCAAATACAGCTGATATTTTTTTCGCAATTAAGATATTGGTCCCACAGAGAAAGTTGTCCAGTTTGTTGGCCCCATGGAGAAAGTTGTTCAGTTTGATGGCCTCATAGAGAAAGTTGTTCAGTTTGATGGTCCCATGGAGAAATGTATTCAGTTTGATGGTCCCATGGAGAAAGTTGTTCAGTTTGATGGTCCCAAGGAGAAATGTATTCAGTTTGATGGTCCCATGGAGAAAGGTGTTCAGTTTGATGGTCCCAAGGAGAAAGTTGTTCAGTTTGATGGTCTCATGGAGAAAGTTGTTCGGTTTGATGGTCCCATAGAGAAAGTTGTTCAGTTTGATGGTCCCATGGAGAAAGTTGTTCAGTTTGATGGTCCCATGGAGAAAGTTATTCAATTTGATGGGCTCATGGCGAAAGTTGTTCAGTTTGATGGTCCCATGGAGAAAGTTGTTCAGTTTGATGGACTCATAGAGAAATTGGTTCAGTTTAATTGTCCCATAGAGAAAGTTGTTCAGTTTTATGGTCCCATGGAGAAAGTTGTTCAGTTTGATGGTCTCTACCGCACCCTTACATATGCCTTTTTTTTTTTTTTTTTTGAGGATGGGAAATCATCAAATGACTCCTCCCGCTCTGGGTGGAGCAGAAGGGAGTGTCAGACTTTTACTGACTAAAACCCACCCGTGTTCCTTCCTTAGCCCTTTATGTTCCAGGGCAGCGGTAAACCCTTTCGGATGGTCCCGCTACCCTGGCAGGCTTCGGCCCTGTGGGGCCCCGTCACTTGCTGACATCTCTTTGAGGCGCGCGTGGAACACGAACACGCCGTCCGGCACGGGCCTAGTCCTGATCGGACGGAGAGCTACCCATTACTCTCCGCCCGCAGGCCCGCGCCTACGGTGGCCGGGAGTCGTCACGCGGCTCCCGACGCCCGGAGCGTCTCCCGCGGCGGCTGAGGCGTGAGGTGCGCAAGGCGCGTTCCCTCGCCCACCCCGCCACCTCCTTCGCTAGCATGACTGCTTCGCAGAAGGAGGCGACTGCCTCCCACTCCCTCTCACCCCGGACCATGGCTTGAACCAGGGCCGGACGCGAGAGGTCGCCGCCGCTGCCAATCGCCTCTACGAGGACACGGCGGTGCTCTGCCCAAGCAGGGCAGACCTCCACCGTATGCTCCACCGTGTCCTCTGGGCGATCCTGACAGTGGTGACACCCGGGCGTCTCCTCCCGCCTGATGATGTGCAGGAACCTCCCGAAACATCCGTGTCCGGAGAGGACCTGCGTCAGGCGGTAGGTGAGAGCGCCGTGACGTCTCTCTAGCCACTCCTCAAAGAGGGGTCTTACCGCCGCTATCGTGGCGTGCCCTGCGCTGGGTTGCGATAGTCGCTCCTTCCATGCCACCATGAGATCGCGCCGGAGGTTCGTCCGCTCCGCCGCGGTTTGCCGCGGATGCGGAGTTTCCCCCCGGCGTAGTGCCTCCGCGCGCCAATCATATAGGCGCGCGAGGACTATCGCCTCCAGATCCCATGGTGGCAGTCCGGCAAGGAGGCTTGCTGCCTCGCCTGAGATCGTGCGGTAGCCCCGGATCAGCCTTACGGCTACCACCTTCTGGGGCGCGTTCAGATAGTGTGCGGCTCGAAGCCGCAGTGAACGCGCCCATACCGGGGCCCCATATAGGGCCATGGACCGCACGACCCCCGCGTAAAGCCTCCGGCAGGAGGCGTTTGGCCCCCTCAGGTTGGGCAAGAGCCGCTTTAGGGCGGCCCCGGCCCGTTCCAGTTTGGGGGCCAAACGTCGGAAGTGCTCGACGAAGTTCCATCGGCTGTCGAGGACGAGACCCAGGTACCTCATCGTGGTCTCGACGCCGATGTGAACCCCTCCTACCACTAGTTGGGATCCCGGAGGTGGCC
This sequence comes from Apamea sordens, assembly GCA_945859715.1. Classification (NCBI taxonomy): domain Eukaryota; kingdom Metazoa; phylum Arthropoda; class Insecta; order Lepidoptera; family Noctuidae; genus Apamea; species Apamea sordens. The sequence goes on from OX244001.1 coordinate 18,628,111, forward strand.
CGTACCGAGGCCCATGAAAGGACCCTTACATATGCCTTACATATTTCTGAAACAGGCTGTACCTATATAATTATTTTAATTTTATTTTTAGCCTATGTTGTCCCACTGCAGTGAAGCCTCCCTTTCTCCTTTACACTTCAGCTGTCTGTCTTGAAATACTGTTTCAATGCGATTTTTTTTACATTCTTGGCGTCAATCTCTTCCCAATAACTTTACCTGGGTCACACGGTGTTTTGATTTTATGATGAGAGTGACGTTAAATCCTCACAACCTTCAAAGATAACAAAAAGTTTTTTTTGATACAAAAAGAAACGAAGACCATCAACTGATGGCAATGGCCTGCCTCTCATCATCATCATCCACAGCCCGACTTCGCCCACAGCTCCATAGGACTCTCTTTTCTTGTGCCAATCACCACGCTCCTGTGCCAGCCTCATCCAGGTTTTGCCCACGATGGCAACAATGTCGCCTGCCTCTCGACGAAGGTTAATTAACATCCAACTGTTGAATGTGTATGACACACTTTAGCTTCGCAGGAAGAAAAATGTTTGTGTTTTTGCAGTAAAGATTATGTTGCGAGGTTTTGTTTAGGAAATGTTTATGAGATATGCCTTGAGTCCTTGACTAAAACAGGCTGGTTTTATGAAAAAAGGTAATTAAATTACTTTAAAATAAAAACTTAGTAGAATATAAAATTCTACTAAGTTTTTATTTTAAAGTAATTTAAAAAATTAAAAAATGTTTAAAAAATTGGCCATTTGATACAAGAAGGGTATAAAACCCTTCTTGTATCAAATGGCCAATTTTTTAAACGCTAAAAATCTAGTCGTCATCTCATCTCAGCGACAGTTTAATGTCAAAAACTTGTCTAAAATGTAGGTAAGTACCTAATACTCGGTTCCTATAAACAGAAACGAATCGTTTTGCTTACCAATTGTAGCATTTTTTATTGCCAAACTGGGCATATAAATAACTAGATTCGAAGATCGCCCTTAGTGATAAGGCTGCCTATTGTGGCACCATTTGTAAAAAAAAAATTGTCTGTAATTTATAATATGGTGTACACACGGCTACACGTCAAGCTATACAAAACCAGTTTGTCTTGGCCTCACTTTGTATGATATTTTCTCACAATGAACGGTCAGCTAATACTGGTTTTGCATAGCTTGATGTGTAGCCGTGTGTACATAATAAGGAGTATTCTATTATACAAGTATTAGATTTGTAAGCTAATTTTACCTGTGATTTTTCCATATGGGAGGTAACCCAAAACCGCAAAGCTTTGAGGTCTTTGCTTTATTATTATTATTATTTGTAAAGATACAAGAGTCTTAATTTTGAACTAGTATTTTCGACAGATTGAGACTGAGATTAAATGCAAAATTGCCGTTCAGATCAGTGTTCCTAATCCGATAACTTCCACAAACTCACACGATACAAACACACGGATACAAGCCAAACGCCTGCCTATTGATGCCACTGCAACTGATTCCCAGATTGGCGCCCTCATATCCAGCCGTATGAATAATTCAGACTAACCCCACATGCTGATACGAACGCTGAATATGTTCTGTGTTGTAACGAAGTAGGCTGGTGTGGTGGCTATATGTCTTTATACAGTCGTTTGGTTTGAAGGTTTTGAACGCAAGAGTACGTTTGAAAGAATTGACAAATAATATTATTATCTTGATGGCGTCTGTTATATAAAGTGGTGCTGTATTATTACTTCAGCCACAATCTTAGCTAGCTATCTTATATTTATTAAGTGTTACTTTTCAAGAAAAACGTATCTTTGTTTTTGATGTTTGTTGTCTTAAATACCAATTTTCGCACACAATGTGGTTTAAAAAACACTGTTATCTGCATCATGAGAATAGAGAAGGCTTATAAAAACTTTGGGAATTATAAAAACAATAACAATACCAAACGAAATAACACAAACAATACAAGCCCTAAAGAAAACCAAAACACCGTTATGCCGTGAGTTATAGCAAGTGACGTCACAAAACAAAGATTTCGGAGCTAAAAGCGCGGGAACGTACGCTTATTACGTTCGTCGTGAGCACAATGAATGTTTTCTTATTTTACGTACAAAATGCTTTATGTAACACTCGGAAATTATGTTCAAGATTATGGGTGTGTATTTTATTTTATGTTATTGGATAATCTTGTCTTTTAACATTATTTATGAATGCTTAAGAAAGTTTCTTTGGACCTTCAGATTTTATGTTTGTGACAGTTTCGTGTTAAGTTGTCAAACCTTATAGTTATTGCAAGGGATTCAAAAGTGATGATTTTCGGCAGGTTCATTTTCAGTGGACATAGAAAGAGAAATATTTTACACACAGGAAATAATACAGTAAAAATTCTGAAATGACGAAAATATTCCAACCTTATCAAGCTATACATTTCCAGTTTTCAAACTCAAAACATTTATTTCAATTAAACCAATTACAGGCACTTTTGAACTGGGCAAGGAGTCGATCGATTAAAAAGGGGGAGAAGCTAGTGGCCTATTCCAAAGCGTCGTAGGTCCCTATGGAGAAGAACGGGCAAGAAACTCCACAAACTTTTCAAATCTGACTGGTAATTCCAAAGATTAGTCAAACAAACACACTCTTCAGCTTTATTATTAGTACTAGCGATCTTCACACACTCTAGACTCACAAAATGTATTACTTATATTTTAAAAAGAAAAATCTTAACGCACTACTAAAGTTTCTAATAAGTAATATACATTATTTGAAAGACACGTAGCGCCATCTAGCGTCCTAAAGCAATTGTGACCGGGAAAGTTATTGTTCTTTTTCTCGGTACAGTACTTTTTTCTGGATGAAAGGTACCTATGTCCGTTTCTGTGCCCCTGAGAACGTATATGCAAAATTTCATGATTATCGGTTCAGTAGATTAGGCGTGAAAAGGTAACAAACAAACAAACTTACTTTTAAATTTATAATATTAGTTAGGATAGACATAGAAGATAATACACAAACATGCAGTATAAGCGAACCCTCATTTCAGGATAAGCTAGCGTATAATGGCAACGTTGATATATCGACGTGCGTACGAGGGTTACGAACAATCGTAATTTAATTCCGTGATTGGCTCTCGAACTGCATAACAAGCGAACTATTATAATGACAGGATATTACATTGACATTATTGATGTTAACTGTACGTATTATCTGTGTTAATTCCCAGGCATGTTCGGAATAATTATGACTGGTAAATACAAACGACTCGACTGTTCAGTTCAGTCCTGTGCAAAAATCACAGTTTGTGATATTAGTTAGTACTATAAAAATGCACACCTCTTCTATCTATCCTACTAATATTATAAACGTGAAAGTTTGGATGGATGGATGTTTGTTACTGTTTTACGCAAAAACTACTGGATGGATTTGGATGAAATTTGGCACACAGATGGTTTATAACCAGGATTAACATAAAGGATACTTTTTATCCCGATATTCCCCCGGGATCGAAATTTACGCGGCTGAAACCTCGGGGCGCAGCTAGTACTAATAATAAAGCTGCGTTTGCGTGTCCTGTCAGCTGCACGTTACAGGTCGCTGGTGATGGCGCCAAACAAGTAACCGAATTATGGACAGAGTCTTTTAGATTGCTATTGACTCGCTAAGAAGAAGATAAAGCTAAAGAGTTTGTTTGTTTGAACGCGTTCATCTCTGGCTGAACAACTGTCTCTAGAGACAATGGTTCAGTTTACTTCCATACCACACCCTTAAATATGACGATACCTTTCTGATACATGTATAAGAACAATAATCTCTAATGACGGATAAAAAGAAGAAACGGGAACAAACCGGAGAAACGGGAAAAAAACGGGAAAAACAGTCAAAATGCAAGTAGCACATTTTTTAAACCAAAATACCGCAAAGTTTATTCCAGATTTCCACACAGCAGAAATATAGTGAAAATAAAATTAAAAACAAAGTTGCGCAGTACGGAACGAGTAAGTACAAAGCTCGCTACTATATTTAGCTTAGCCCGAAAACCTACAAATGCAGTACATTGCACGGAACCCGTATGTAACACGCGATGCTTAGGACAATGTAGCCAGTCTAAGTAGATAATACCGAGGAGAGAGCTGTGTTAATGAAAGGATTTAATCATAGGTAGACATAGGTAGGTATATATTTTAGGGTTTCGTAGACAAAGGGTAGTGTAGAAACCGGGAACTGGTTGTCTTTTAGATATTTTAGCCTACGCCGGCCGTCTGTCTGACCAGTGGTGGCCCAGTGGTAACGGCCGCGACTTACGAGTTGTAGGTCGTAGGTTCGAACCCAGACAGGCGCTTTGCTCTGTGTAAATTATTTCATCACCACTGCTCTCAAAACGATGAACGACAACATCGTAAGGAACCAGGGTGTCTACTCCGAAATAGTATCGGCCGAATGTTCGGCCGTTTCCTGCTACGAAGTTACTATTTGGTTCGGTCGGTTCCGATCCTACACTCCTACACTCTTTCGAATATTGACTATAGCCCCGACCCAACTGATCCGAACTTTTTACGCATTTTTCAATGATATTCGTTTCGGTCATGTGTTGGTCCGATCCGAACATTCGCACTTTGAACTTCGGAGTAGGCCTCCAGCATGTCCTAGAACCCAAAACAAAGTTTTCTCAGTAGCAGCTGGAAGCCTGAATTTGTGCCCGATTTGTAACCAGTGAAATGTGGGTACTAGGTATAGACACTCCTCTGCTAAACCCTTCGGGAAAACATGGCGTAATATTTTGATATTACAAAGATATTCTCTTTTGAGCACCAATCAATATTTAAGCTGCTGTATCTAAACTAAACTGTTACGTGCAACATAGATTCATACTAATACAATCAGTGATACGTAGAGACAGGTATAATATTGTGTGCGGAACCCGTACGTTGTGTGCGGTTTTCTCGCCTCTCGAGAGCTTTGAAGAGAGGGCGGGCTATCAACACAATAGGTTAAGTAGAGGACATGCTGTTGAATGATTAGCGATTTGTTACAATTACTTACATGTTGAGCAGTGGTGGTCAAGCGGTAAGGGCCGTGATTTACAAGTTGTAGGTCGTAGGTTCGAACCCAGACAGGCGCTTTGCTCTGTGTAAACTATCTCATCACCACTGCTCTAAAAACGGTGAAGAAAACATCGTGAGGAAACCGGCTTGTCCTAGAACCAAAAATTCGAAGACATGTGACATCTACCAACCCGCACTTTGCGCGCGTGGTGGATTACGGCCCACTCCCTCTCACCGAGAGGAGGCCTCTGTCCCACTAGTGGGAACATTATAGGCTGATTATGTACTTACTTGCATGTTCTGTGTACACACGGCTACACGTCAAGCTATACAAAACCACTTTGTCTTGGCCTCACTTTGAATGATATTTTCTCACAATGAGCGGTCAGTTAATATTGGTTTTGCATAGCTTGATGTGTAGCCGTGTATACGAACACATAGGTCATGTGCTTGATATCGTGTTTGGGTTTGAATGGTTTCGTAATAAATATGTATTCGAAATTAAATTTAGTATCGGCTGATTTTCAACTGTCACATTACTTTTATCTGAAGAATAAATATGACAGTTTTACATATTGCCTGTACAAAAGCTGCCAAACCGCCATATTTGTTGATCAGATAAAAGTTGTTTGTCTCTTGTAAAATCTGCCATAAATGTACAGCAGCATGAAATTTTGCACAAGAGTTCGTTATATAACGAAAAAGAGCACTAAGGAAGAAGTTTTAGTATATGTACTGCCGAGGCCATCGGCAGCGGCGGCGACCTCTCGCGTCCGGCCCTGGTTCAAGCCATGGTCCGGGGCGAGAGGGAGTGGGAGGCAGTCACCTCCTTCTGCGAAGCAGTCATGCTAGCGAAGGAGGTGGCGGGGTGGGCGAGGGAACGCACCTCACGCCTCAGCCGCCGCGGGAAACGCTCCGGGCGTCGGGAGCCGCGTGACGACTCCCGGCCACCGTAGGCGCGGGCCTGCGGGCGGAGAGTAATGGGTAGCTCTCCGTCCGATCAGGACTAGGCCCGTGCCGGACGGCGTGTACGTGTTCCACGCGCGCCTCAAAGAGATGTCAGCATAAGCGACGGGGCCCCATAGGGCCGAAGCCTGCCAGGGTAGCGGGAACATCCGAAAGGGTTACCGCTGCCCTGGAACATAAAGGGCTAAGGAAGGAACACGGGTGGGTTTTAGTCAGTAAGAGTCTGAAACTCCCTTCTGCTCCACCCAGAGCGGGGGGAGTCATTTGATGATTTCCCATCCTGAAAAAAAAAAGGAAGAAGTTTTGAATAAAGAGGCTAAATAGGGGATGAAAGTTTGTATGGATGTTTGTCACGTTCGCTGTGGGTTTTTCCGGGAAAAAAGTTAACAAAGGTGATTGCAATGTGATGATATAGAGGGCTTGTGGCTAAGTAAAAACAGCCACACTGGTCGATCGATCAGGTTAAGCCACGCTTGCCGCGGTTGGTCCGTGGATGGGTTACCATCTTTATACCAAGACACGCCGCCGACAGCCGGGACCATGGTCTCGGCTGTCATTCGTGGATCTATGACAGTCGTTACGGGTAATCACGAAAAAGCACGAAAATCTGACTGCCAATCTTACCAAGGGTCGTATTACCCAGTAACTGGGTTATGGAGGTCAGATAGGCATTCGCTCCATAAAAAATACTGGTATTCAGCTGCATCCGGTTGGACTGAAAGCCAACCCCAACATAGTTAGGAAAAGGCTTGGCAGATGATGATTTCAATGTTAGATGATATTGATACATTAGTGCGATCCTGCCCCTCTTCTTCATCTAAAAGGGCTATAGGTTAGATATCTACATTTCTTTAAGATCGTGCACACTCCACATGGTTTATGGTGGTTACAGTTGGCACCGGCGATTATACTTGCTCTTTTTAACCGTTTCAAAAAAGGAGGTTATGCATTCGATGAGTTTTTCGTTGGTGATTCTTTGTAATTACTGGGCCGTTTGACGTGATTCAAAGAATTTTATTTGGCATAAAACCCCGGCCGGTGGACCCTTCTCAATTTTATTAACTTTGGTTGAGGAGTTTCCTCAATCATATTTTTTGTTTCGCTGGTTCATTTGCTAAATACAAAACTTAATCATTCTCGCGCCCGCTCCGACCATGCCACCTACCTAAGGGTAATAGCACATAAACAAACATTGTTAGAATAATACACGTGCAAGCTGCAAGCTATTCGCAACACTGTCGGGTTTACGACGAAATACCTCTAAGATAACAATTTACCATTTAAAATTAATTGCTCGTAATTGCTCGTATTTGCATGATAGTGTTGCTATTGTAGCAACAATAGCAACAATTTTTACGGGAGTGATGAGGATGACATCACACTGAAGTATTTGTACGAAGGGTGCCCTGACGTGCACCACGTCGAAGGTCGAAGTCACCAGTATAGAGGTATGAGGAACAGGGTGTAAAGTTATTTCATACTCTAAAGAAAAGGAAGGATCTTCTGACCAGACGGGTGTCGTGTCCGGCGGTCAACTGCCCGGTGCTTCATCTCGGGCAGTCCTATATATGCTAGTTGCGCGGTAAACTCTGCTTGCGAGATGCAGGATTTTACGTGAGATTTTGAGTGAGTGCGTATTTCGCATGTGGCGTTATAGATACCACTACACTTGTAACGTGCGGAACAGTCAGCCTCAAAAAGATGACAAGACAAGTTTATTGATTTTTTATCCTAATATATAACTAATATCATAAATGCGAAAGTAAGTTTGTACTGACGGCGCCCGTGCACAAAAATAACGCATGTATTAACATAACACTGCACCATTCAGCTTAACCATTTTGAAGGGAACTAAATGATAAAACACATGCGCCACCATCAGCGAGGCATTAGAGTAAGCATGACAAGGTATGTTCAAGTCAATGAAAGACGTACCCAGTAAATGGTAGCTTTATAGTATATACATAATGCTCACACGTGTGCTGTGCAATTATACAATACTAGGAGATTGAATTTATACATTACAAGATAGTTTTTAAAACCTTCAGCAGCTCCAACAGTATTTTCAAAGGCTAATAAATAAAATTATTATTTAAATTAGTTTGTAGCGGTATCTACATTGCGCGGTAAACTCTGCTTGCGAGATGCAGGATTTGCGTGACAACAGTATGACGCGTTGTTCGCATGTCATGCGTCCTTGTGGAGCAGACCCACTGTTTAACATGAGCAACTTCATTTGCTAAGAAAAACACACCACACATCATTTGCATTGCTTTATCAGTAATAATATTATCATGACATCGATAATGAATGCATGTACTTAATGTACATAACTTAATCGTGTGACCTATGACGGGCTGTCCATTGACCATTGTTATTACACAGATCGCTGTCCCTCAATTAAATCCGAAACATCTATCTATACATATTAAAAACTGCCTCGTCGGTAGTCTAGTGGTTGCAAGCGCTACTGCTGAACATGAGGTCGTTCTCGATTGAGGGTTAGATTCCCAGGTTGGGCAAAGAAGCATCGGTGATGAAATAATTTACACAAAGTAGAGCGCCTGTCTGGTTTCGAACCCACGACCTTACCAATAGGCCACCACTGATCGTTAGATTGTAAACTGTAGAACATAGTTGTTGGGACCGTTACAAGGATATTAATTTACACTGTAACCAGTCATCAAATGGAAGACGACAATATGCGATACATACTACTCTTCTGTAGTATGTATCGCATATTGTGACGGCACGGTTGGCGCAGTGGTTAAACGATTGACTGCTGCGCTGCATGTCGCGGGTTCGATTCCCGCACGGAACAAATATTTGTATGACCTACATGTATTCATTCCGAGTCTGGGTGTTTTTCTATCTATAATATGTATGTATTTACAAAAAAAAAATGTATATAAGTAGTTTATCAGCCATCTTGTTACCATAACACAAGCATTAGATTGCTTAGCTTGGGACTAGATGGCGCTGTGTGAAATGTCCGGGGATATTATTATTATTATTGTCGTCTACAACTACTACTGAAGAGTAGTATGTAATTGTTGTATTTTGGTGTAGAAACATGACAGGTATCCGTGTTTACGGGAAATGTAAGGGATTCCGAGATATTTCAATTGCACACGCAGATACTACATTATGTTATACAATCCATGTAGAAATATTAATAATGAACGTATCGCAATAGTTGTGTAGGTATTTAGTTGGTTTATCATAAATTATTGATTTAAATTATACATCGCAAAGGAGACCTAAGGAATCAAAGATCTGCAGCTAAATACCAGTATTATACATGGAGCGACTGATGGTAAGACTGGTTGTCAGACTTTCGGGCTTCTGACAACCCGTAACGACTGTCAAAGATCTACGAATGATAGCCGGGACCAACGGCTTAACGTGCTTTCCGAGGCACGGAGGGTTCTTGGTATGTGAATATGGTCACCCATCCTCGGACCAACCTCGACAAGCGTAGCTTAACCTGACCGATCGAGCCGTGTGGCTGTTATTACTTAGCCACAAGCCCCTAAGGAATCAAAGATCCCGAATAAAAATCAAATTAATGTATTGTGTTTCGAGTACACTGAAACGTTATTTTAGACCACAAGGAGATCAAACCCCAAACACATACTGTGCTTGCCCTAAATCTCGATTTAAGTACCTGTATAAAACTGTAACATAGGTACATATATCTGTAATTCTTATGTTATCTACAGGGTGGCATCCCATCGACGCGCAAACTGTAACCATGGATTAAACACATGAGTTTAGGCCCCGCGTCGAAATATTTCATCGGTTATTAAAAAAAAATATTGCTGTTCCATACATTTTGACCGCGTAGGTATTGCACTTTTCTATGAAACAGAAGATTATTTTTTTTTTATATCCGACGAAAAGTTTCGGCGCTATGAGGTCTAAACTTATGTGCTGAATCCATGGTTACAGTTTGCGCGTCGATGTCCATGCCATCCTGTATACTAATCTACACTAATAATAAAGCTGAAGTTTGTTTGTTTAAAGACACTAATCTCTTAAACTACAAGTTGAATTTGAAAAAATCTTTTTGCATTGATAGCCCAATTCTCGAGGAAGGTCTCTAATGCAAGAATTCTTAACGCTTCAGCGAAGACGAAGTAACAGCACGGGCGGGCGATGCGATGCGATGCGGTAGGTCGGGGGAACAAGACATTTCACGCGGACGAAGTCGCGGGCACAACTAGTACATAATAAAGAGTATTCTAATCAGTGGGGTAATTGCGTAACACACTAACAGTAGGAATGACTTTAATTTTGACAGTTGCACAATATTCATTGCGTTATTTACGTTGCTGAGCAGACAAATTTTCCGAATATATGTAGTAATGGATTAGCAATATAATTCAAACTGATTCAGGTTGTGATGAATAGTATATTACGCAATTAGGGTGCTGATGTTTAATCCTCATTCGATCACTAACCAACGGATTCACCGGTAAATCTCGGAACCTATCCGTGTTCAAGGTTTTCCTGCAACATATTATTCATGTCTCACAAGCCACAGCATCTTTGAGTGATGCCGAGCTATGCGACTATATCTTGTTATGGACATAGTTATCTAAAACTATGCCAACTCCGTAATTTGTAATAGGACACACAAGGCGACTCAAATACATAACATTATGATAATTATATTAACATTAACAAAGTTTCTTCTCTACGTACGTACGTACTACTAAACATTGACTTAGAATGGCTCATGGCGTGGTGTACCTAGCAGCTAGCCAGCAAGGTGGCTGACTGCCCAGGGTGGAAATAACGCACAGCAGCAAATCCTCTATTGAGGATGGAATTGTCTGAATATTCTTAAGAACCTGTAGAAGCAATCACAGCACGTCCTATCAACCAGCTGCGACACTTATTTTTAAACGTCGCAACATCATGCTGAGATCGAAGCCTTTTGGCCTCGTGGAGCACTTTCTGTAATATTACTTAAAAAAAAATATTTTTATGATTTTGTTTAGTTTGTGATCTTAAATAAATACTTTTTCTTTTCTTTCAATTTCTGATGATTTTCTGGTAAAATAGACTCTCGAGTGGTTCACAGGCTTGAAGTGTAAACGAATGAACTCACTGTCCAATATCAAGATCGGCCCAAATCTCTTGAATTAAAATCTCCACTCAGAATAACTTTCGACTTGGATCACGCTATTTTCAGCCGGATTAGGGACAGTATTGATCGTTTCCTTAATAGAAATCACTCTGTCATACACATTGTATTTGTAACACAGCCACTTCTCCTGACTTTGTTGTTGTTGACTGAGATATTATTTCAACATTTTATCAACTTAGCAACAAAGGTTGAAATTCTATTGTTTCGATAAACAAAGAAACAATCGCACTTCACAAAAAGAATAATATCAGGAACCGTTTGTACTCGTCTGTTGGATAAAGGGCTTTCAACTCCAAATATACAACATAAATATACATATTAACGAATATCTCTTTTTTGTTTCAGATTGTGCAATACGCCTAAAAAATTTGCGCGTGGGTCGCGTGCACTCGGGGCACGTGCCGCGCACGCACGGCTGCCGCGTGCTCGTGCCGCCCCCCAGCCCGCGCCGCGCCGTCCTCATCGAGCTGCACAAGCTCAACGTGGCCTGCTCCACCGGCTTCATTCGCTTCGCACCAAACACCCCCACCCTCTGCGGCAAACTGGACCAAATACCTATCCCGAACAGAAAGTTCCTCTACACCGCATCATATAAAACCCCCGCCATAGAACTCCACGGTCGACCCACGTTCGCCGCGATATACCGTCTAGTGGACCATTGCCATGATGTTCTACTTACGGGAAGAAACGGCTCGTTCGAAGTCGGCCCGACCGTCAAACTCTCATGCTCGTATGAGATCCACCTGCCGTACGGCAACCGCGTCGCTCTGCGGCTACAAATGGGCACAGGACCAATGGACGCGAAAGAAAACGAGGTCTCCAATATTATACATGAAGACGTGCAGGCTTTGTGTAGAGGAATGGAGTTAAGCTTAGAGGATGGGGAGTCAAAGTGGAAGCATTGTTCTCAGCCTGGCGATCCCTTGAGGAGCGTTCAGATAGTGTCAGAAGGGAACTCTGTCAGATTGAATATTAGTATAACTGCGAAAAAGAATACGTCGGCTATGTGGTTGAAAGTGTGGTGGATGGATAAGGCGGTAGAGGACGTTGTGGGACATTGTGACTACGGATGGGTGCTGTCGGGGGATTTTTGCATATCAGCGGTGCGGGAGGCGAAGAAGGCGTGGAGACAGGCGGAGGCTGAGTGCGTTAGGCTGGGGGGACACCTCGTCAGTGTGCTGAATGAGAGGCAGCAGCAGATTATGGACCAACTTCTTATACATGCGTGAGTATACGATAGCCTTGTATAGTTCTTTTTGTGTTTTGTACCATTCTTTCTCGTCAAAATGATCAAAATAGGTTAGGCCATCTCAAGTGTACTTTGGGTAATATTCCCTGCTAAAATAATGCCACGGAGGCAGCTCTAAGGCAATATATTCTAGAATCTAGACATATGCGAGTTGAAGCTATTAAACTCGCGTATGTCCTTTTTTACTCCAATTTGTCGACACATTAAACCCGTCGCGACACGTATTTCTACTTATATTTACTTGAAATACATTACCGTTGAGGATTCAAATGTGATTCAGGAAACAGTTATTTCTTTTTCATAAAGACAAATGTTCTACTTATCTCGGCAAGGATTTGCTTAGCTTAGAATGTAGTCTGCTCCTTATAACATTTATCACACAAGTTCTTGCAAACAGTGTAATCTGGTGGAAAGGTGAAATATGTAGGAACAGAATAAGAGTTTATTTAATAAACAAAATCATAGAATACACACGATAGACGATTGCTCATAAAAATGTTGCATTTTCAACAAAATTTTCTCTTAAGATCACTGCAGAATACACTGCATTTTTATAGCTGACACAAACATTCCTCCAGTTTGTATAAATAAACTACCAACTACCCACAACGGCTACCATAAACTTCGTACTGTGACCCAAAACGCATCCATATTTACTGCGCCGTACAAGTTACGTAACGTCCCAGTTAGTTTAGTATCCGTTTTAAGTAAAATACTTTTTGTACGAATGTCGAGATACGGTCGGATGAGTTTTGATAGACCAACAGCCAGATGAGTAAATGACAAAAAAAAAACAAACACAGGACAAAGGACGGTGGATAAAAGCTGAATGTAACTTTTGTAGTTAAATATGTCCTGCCTAAGAGGGCCGGGTGATCTAGAACTCAGTGACTAGAGAGTCACTGAGTTATAAATCACCCGGCCCTCTGCACCATCATAAATGGAGAACCATTTAAGATGGTGCAGTTTATTAACCAGTGCCCTAATATGATGTTGAGATAAATATAAGATTTATGAATATGAGTATACACTCATAAATCAGGCCTCCTTTCTTGTCCGAAAAAGGAGGCCTATACTCAGGGGGTCTAGGTGGAACATGGCTGTCAATAATTTGATACTTTTTGCTGGAGAATTGGTCGCGCACACGGAAAGAAGTCCCAGCTAAATTATTAGAAACTAGCTTCTGCCCGCGGCTTCGCCCGCGTGGATGTCGGAAATTTACCCACGGGAACGTGCTAACAGGATAAAATGTATGTGCTTCCCCAGAATGCCATCTATGTCGCGGGCCCTTTGTGGCTAATTACAATAGAAAACCAATTGTGTCTCATTAGTGGTGATTAAGAGGGTACCTATATGATATCTTTACCTAAGTACCTAACTAATTTTAAAAAAAACTCAATAACAGAAAATTAAATACCTACCTACCTAAATAAACCTATTTCTGATGATAACTAATCTAAACTCAATAAATAAGCAAAATCCCTAAAAACTAATATCTATACGAATGACTAAACCTACCTAACAGTATTATAAAATAACCTACGGTCACTACGTATACTATCAAATATACTACCTATACTTTAAAATTAAAATCTATACCTACGACTCATATAAAAATAAACCTAAATAACTCTAAAAACTAAAAGGAATAAAAATGAACTCCACTGCGGGTGACCCAACCTTCGACAAACTTAGTATTTGCGGTTGGTACAGTACAGACAGTGGTAATCGGGTATAGGGATCGAACCGCAAAATTAAGTTTGTTTTTTATTGTATATACTTTTCCGGGATAAAAAGTACCCAGTGTGGTGCCCAGGATATTAAAGAATAATTATACCAAGTTTCATCGTAATCGAACCGGTAGTTTTTGCGTGATGCCTGAACAAACAGACAGACAGACAGACAGACAGACAGACAGACAAAAATTTTTTTAATCACATTTTTGGGTTCGGTGTCGGTCAAGTAACACCCCCTGCCATTTATTTTTTGGATATTTTCAATGTACAGAATTTTCACTTCTACAGATTTATTATAAGTATAGATGGTGAAGGTCGAACTTTAAGGGGGACTGTCTTATGAAAATTTCGATGTTCAAAAAGTGCTGATACTCGGCCTAATTTAGATCTAAAGAAGAGATTTAGGACTAAAAAGTATTCTATGTCCTAATCCAGGTCATGGTCTGCCTGTGTACCAAATTTCATCCAAATCCGTTCAGCCGTTTAAACGTGATAGCCTAACAAATACACATACAAAAAATCAAATGTTTTCACATTAAAATATTAGTTTAGATAAGGATACTAATGATGTTCTTTTGTTCACAGTCCCGGTGCTGGTGTGGACGATGTGTACTGGATCGGGGCGACTGATGCCGTCCATGAAGGCGAATTCCGATGGTCGGATGGACTGCCCTTCTCTTATGCACGTGAGTTTGAAATATGCTTATCAATCAACCAACCTATCGTAGTCGTGTTGTCCACTGCTGGACATAGGCCTCTGCTGCTGGCTGCGCCACAACCTCGTCTTCTGCATCCAGTCTTTCCCAGCCACCTTCTTTAAGTCGTCGATCCATCTAGCTGGGAGGCGTCCCACCGCTGCACTGGTCTCCACTGCAGCAAATATTCTTAGTTTTCTAATAATTCATCATCTGCCTAGCCTTTTCCAAACTATATTGGGGTCGGCTTCCAGTCTAACCAGAAGCAGCTGAATACTATAACTGAAAGCGAACTAGTATGTATTTGTTACAATTCTTGTATAGTCGCATGTAGTTGTGCAGGCTCTGTTAGAGATCCAATAGATAAATAAATACCCGTAGGTTTTTCACTAGATATAGGTACCTAATTATTACTACAGCAAGATTTATGACTGAAGAACTTTAGCTACATAACTATGTAGCTCAAAACAGACATCAAATAACAATATCTGACGCAATTTTCATAAGTTTGGTACTTAGATCTATATTTTTACCTCGTAATAGTATTAATTTTGAGATGGGGGCTGAAATCGAAAACTAAAACTATGATAAATAAAGCAAAGTGGTCAAAGGTACAAAGAATTCTTCTGCTACTTGCAGATGGAGGGTTGAGGGGCTTATGGCTAAGTAATAACAGCCGCACAGGACAATCGATCAGGTTAAGCTACCCTTGCCGCGGTTGGTCCGTGGATGGGTGACCATCTTCACATAGGTACCAAGACCCCTCCATGTCTCGGAAAGCACGTTAAGCCGTTGGTCCCGGCTGTCATTCGTGGATCTTTGACAGTCGTTACGGGTCGTCAGTAGCCCGAAAGTCTGACAACCAGTCTTACCAAGGGGTATCGTATTACCCAGTGGGTTGTGAGGTCAAATAGGTAGTGGCTCCATGTAAAATACTGAAAACTTACTAGATTCAGCTGAATCTGGTTAGACTGGAAGCCGACCCCAACATAGTTGGGAAAAGGCTAGGCAGATGATGACTTGCCAATTAAGGATTCCTTGTTCCTTAGTTTTAGTTTACAACTTAAATCCCCCATCATTGAATTCACTTTGTATACATACATACACTAATTTAGTATCTAACTGAGTTTAGATATTAAATTAGTGTATGTATGGAAATACTGGGCCGTCATAACGTGTGGTCAACAGCGAGTTAGTTCAGTAGTATTGAGTGCCGCGAGTGCTCTCCGCGCGAGGGCTGTCGTGACTCGAGTGGGTACGTGTGTGTGTGGCTTAGCGACGTGGGTGTGGCGTGTGTGAGCATTGTGTGCAGTTTTATTTGATTAAAACAATCATAGATTTGCTTAAGTTGCCTAGAGTAAGAGACGAGTAGGTCCAGTCAGCCTCAAAAATATGGATTTATCGCTTCGATCAATAATAGTACTAGATTAAGGATCAGATAAATATGACATCAATTTACCTGTGTTACTGCTATTCGTGTGTACAATAAGTTACCGCCAGCAATTAAGCAATTAAACGAAATATGTTTAAAATAAATTGAAAAAAAAATGTTAATTGATAAGTAAGTTTTTGCTAAAAAAATACTTGAGAGGTGTCAAGGGTCACCCGGATGGAACGAAGTATAACTGGCTGGCTTTCTATAAGAGAGAGAGAGAGAGAGAGAGACAGACAGAGAAACACGCGCACGCCGCACGGCTTACAACTGTAGCAAAAAGTGTCGTTCCAACTTTTGGTCTTAATTTTTTCCGTCTAGCCCCCTTTCGTAACGCGCGATAAGGAACTTCATTCCAATAATATTTGTATGTACAGACGCCAGCACATCAAGCTACTACAATCTGTATTTTTTTTTTAATAGATTTTCAACTTTATCGCTAAAGCATTAAGGTTCAAGGTTGATTGGGAAAATTTGACAGTTTCGGGTAGCTTGACCTGCAGACGTCTGTACCTAGTGTCTTAAAATACTATTGCATGTCCGACTTGGGTAGACTGTTGGAACTAAAATGTAATGTTTATCAATAAGAACAATAAGAACTTAATGTACACGGTTATGCCATAAATATATCTTTATCTTTATCTAGACAATCAAATATTATCTATGTAAGAATCTCTTTACACGTCCATGAAATTCGTCTTAAAAAACACAATTTCAAAGAAAACAACTCTTAACCTCTCGAATGTCTTATGTTACACAGTGCGACATAAGAAAAAATGCTTCAAGTGTCTTAAGTCGGACAGTTACACTTAAGGGCTTGGTCAGGATTGGTCGCTAAATATCTGTGGTTGTGTTACAAGTAGCAATATGTTCTGAATTTATATGAAAGAAATGGTTCATTCACTCTTTATTTTAGTATTTTTCAACAGCAACAACATTATTTTGAACGAACTAAAAAATAAATAAATTCATCTGACATTCCACCGTTTGACGTTTGCCGTGTGAGTGAATTTGTGCGCAATCGGAGAAGAGAAATACGATGAATAGTGGCAGAAAACGTTTAGTTTTGTTATAAAAATCTATAAAGAATTACTGAGAAATAAGTGTAGATTCCGTATTGAGTAATTGTTTATCAAAAAGTAATGATTATACAGGCGAAAAAAGTAACGAAAGTTTAGACTTAACATTTTTTTCCATAATGGCCGTTGTGTTATGACATGTTTTTGCTACAAATATTCTCGTAAATAGTTTGAAATACATATAAGTAGTTAGCATATTTACCTATGAACAAAATAAAAGTAATATATACAAATATAATCACGTATCGACATCATAATTGTGTGTCAAAGAGAAAAAGTCGTAAAATTGGCGCCAACCATGACGGTTGGCGGCACACAGTACGGTCTGCCCGCGTTCGCGGAATTTTTATCGGTTGACAGAATAAGTTGTTGTGTCATGCAAATAGTGTATTTAGTAGTGATATTTAGTATGTTATGAATGTGTAAACATATGTGCCATCGTATTCTAGTGTAGTTTTAGTGAATATATTTGTGGATTCGACGTATTGTGATAAAATGTGAAGGTTATGTGAATGAAAATTATCAAAATGAAAAAATATCACGCCACTGCAATGTCAGGTCAGTTTTATTTCATTACGTAGTAGTTTTAGTAGATAGGAAAACTAATAAGGATTCCGGGAAGGTATCATTTATACTTTGTTATTATCGATTTAACGGTATAATCTTCGTTTTTCTGAAGGCCTACCTAACGTTATTACCTTACTCGTAAAAGCGTTGACACTCGACGTCTTGTGCGTGTACGGCGGTCGACAACCGAAAGGTTAAGTGCAACTTACATAACTTCAGACGCTGGATTTAATAACTCTGGAGAAAAAAGAAAAAAAACAAACAGTCAGTGCACTTTATAGGTTAAAAGCGTCAATGGGTGCCAAGAAGTATCGAGTGTGGGGCTTCAGTCTAGACGGTGCGGCGGCAGAAACATGTACAAATCAAAACATTATTTTATTCGCATAACAGTAGCGACGGCCGCATCGTATAAAATTAACGTAATTTGATTATGGCTCCAAGCTACAGGCGCTGTCCAATTCTCAAGCTCTTGCATTTAGTAAAATCACACAAAAAGTCTTACCTACGCGAGTCAGGATGCTACAATTTTCTAGCTCGCTACGCTCGCGCTTGCATTCTTTTGGTAACAATGAAAATTAATCTCCAATTTTCGAGCTCGTTTCGCTCGCTCTATATTATTACACACTATATTAACACTTAACTTATCCGAGTCAGAATGCTTTATTATTTTAGCTGGCTCTTGCATTCTCAGTAAGCCCACCACAATGATAGGTTAACCTCTCGACTGAAATGACTTTTGATTTTGATGACACAACAAACTTTTACATAAACAGAAGTCTAAGTACCAAATTCAACGTTTCCAACCTTCGTTATTTATGGAACTATTGTATTTTTATATGTTTATAGAGCCTGTAGTTTTTATTATGTAGAACTAACTGACCTTTGCACCGCCTCAGAATCAATTAATATTGTGTTAACTCATTAGCTGAATCTCGAGATATAAAAAAACCGTTCCCAAAATGTATGAGAAAATGAATTATCTTCATTATTTTTTCGTGAAATTTTCCCATGTTTTAATAGCTATTCTGCTATTTGAGACGGAGGTAAATCCAAAAAATCAATGATCTAAAAAACGGTCCCGTTCTTGAATTATAAATAATAATAATAATAATATATAATATCCCTGTACATTTCACACAGCGCCATCTAGTCCCAAGCTAAGCAACCTAATGCTTGTGTTATGGTAACAAGATGGCTGATAAACTACTTATATACATTTTTTTTTTTGTAAATACATACATATTATAGATAGAATGGTGTAACTAACTCGAGTATATGTTTTATTTATTAAATATTTCATATTAAATAGAATGAGCTGTGTTACAATTTTGGTGCACAATATAATACAGAATCTATTGTTATCGAAATACTAATTAAACAGAAAAAAATATGGCAATAAATAATTAAACAATACTGCATGTGCACAGTTCCGAATGATTTATTCCCAAAATGAATGGTGAATGAATGATTGAACGAGGTGGCCGAAGCGGAAATTGCAATGAAAAGCTGCGGGCTATTATCGCAACGAAATGTATTTTAATTAATATACATATATACTTTCAAATTAACATTCGGTTAATTTTGGGAAACTGCGGCTTATCTTTTTTATGTTTAAATCTGAAATTAAAAGGGAGAACTATGTTTTAATTACTTATTTTATTGAAGTGTTTATCTTATCTGTTCTACTTATAACTTTATTACTTCTTTCTTATATTTTGATCAATCAATCTGCCTAGTCTTTTCACAACTCTAAATGTAATTGGGGTCGGCTTCCAGTCTAACCTGCCTATCTGACCCCAATATATGTAATTGGGGTCGGCTTCCAGTCTAACCTGCTTATCTGACCTTCACAGCCCAGTTACTGGGTAACACGGTACCCCTTGGCTTACCAAGGGGTATCGTATTACCCAGTAACTACAACGAAACTACTAAAACTACTACGAAAGTCTGACAACCAGTTAAGACTGGTTGTCAGACTTTCGTAGTAGGCTTCTGACTACCTATAACGACTGTCAAAGATCCACGAATGACAACAGGGGCCAACGGCTGAACGTGCTTTTCTAGGCATGGAGCGGTCTTAGTATGTAAAGATGGTCACCCATCTACGGACCAACAGCGGCAAGCGTAGCTTAACCTGATCAATCGATCCGTGCGGTTGTTATTGCTT
Organism: Apamea sordens; assembly: GCA_945859715.1. Lineage (NCBI taxonomy): Eukaryota > Metazoa > Arthropoda > Insecta > Lepidoptera > Noctuidae > Apamea > Apamea sordens. The sequence goes on from OX244001.1 coordinate 18,648,177, forward strand.
AGCCACAAGACCATATTATCTCTTGATAATGCTCACTCTACTCTTACTTATCTATACTCTATATTTAATTTAATAATTATAATAATAATATTATAAAGAAGTAAAAGTTTGTTTGTACAGACGCCAGCACATCAAGCTACTACAATCTGTCAGATTTCTTTAATTGATTTTCAACTTTATCGCTAAATCATTAAGGTTCAAGGTTGATTGGGAAAATTTGACAGTTTCGGATAGCTTGACCTGCTGGCGTCTGTTCATATGTATGTAGGAGGTACACTCCGGAACCAACAGTCAGATTAAAAAAAAAAATTGGGCTATCAAATGCAATTAAGCATTTGATAGCCCAATTTTTGAGGAAAGTTATAGGCTGTCTAACATCACGCTACGGCAGTTAGGATGATGAGCAAAATAAAAAAGCCAGAAACAACACTAAGCTACAAAGTAGTAGCACGGGGGAGCGATGGGATGCGACGCGATGGGTCAGGGGCCCAAATTCGCGCGGACAAAGACGCGGGCAGAAGCTAGTCTATTGATAATAGTAATATTGTGGCCAAAAATAAATATGGATTTCCTACTAAAGCGGTTTCCTAAAATAGCGGTGACCGCAACATAGCTGCCGTAGTGACGGCTCTCATGAAAATTATGGCCGCGAGGTACGGTGTCAAAAAACACTCTCATAGGGAAACACATCAACGTGTAAAAAATGTCTAAATAACGTTTCAGTGACGTCATTCGACGGTAAATAACAGATGCTATGTGGCGGCCACCGCTCTTCTAAGAAATCGTAGCTTTTATGGTTACTTATTATTATATATATGTCGGGGATGTTGAGGGATTCTTATCCGAAATTCCATCGGTATCCGTCAGGTTGCACGTGGTTGGGTAGAATCAGTGCGCACAACTGGCGCGGTCGAGCTCTGGGGGTCCAATGTATGTCGCTAACACACTAGTCTCACCATGACATCTGACAGATGTCAAACGCCACACGCGACAAGACATTGACAACCCCGACTCGAACTACTGACTCAATGACAACTGTTTTCGATTTGGTTAATCGAGTAAGGTATCTTAAACGCTAATAGATGGCGCTACTAGTACGTAATCAAAACCTTTTACTTCACTGCTCCGACACGGCCATACTGACAGCGAGCGCGTTCTCGCGCGATCTTTTCCGACCGCTATAAGTTCAAAACATGGGGTTTCCATATTGGGACATTAAAGTTAAAAGCGTGGAGCTCAATGCAGCGTCACGAACACACAGCGTGGAGATTTAAACGATCAATCCACACAAGCACAAAGCGCGGAACTTTCAATGCTCAATCATCACAAGCAACAAGCGCGGAGCTTTCAATGTTCAATAGTCACGTGCACAAAGCGCGGAGCTTTCAATGCTCAATCGTCACAAGCACAAAGCGTGGAGCTTTCAATGTTCAATAGTCACAAGCATAAAGCGTGGAGCTTTCAATGTTCAATAGTCACATGCACAAAGCGCGGAGCTTTCAATGCTCAATCGTCACAAACACAAAGCGTGGAGCTTTCAATGTTCAATAGTCACAAGCACAAAGCGTGGAGCTTTCAATGTTCAATAGTCACATGCACAAAGCGCGGAGCTTTCAATGCTCAATCGTCACAAACACAAAGCGTGGAGCTTTCAATGTTCAATCATCACAAATAAAACTTGTAGGGTACCTTGCACACTACCATAATGGTTCCCTGTTATGTTGACAATATTATTTGCACTCTTGCCAATTCACTTTGACACAACGCAATCTTTGATGCATTCGATGCCAGAATCAAAATAAAACGGATATGACTCACCCAGAACTCATCAAAGCACTGCTCGGATTGCCGACATAGCAAACGCCAGCCCAGCACTGGACATAGCACGCTGCTGCAGGTGCTGCTGGCCTGGGATGAAACATGCCCGCAAAGTATCACACAGCTCTGCCACTCCTGGTCACATTTGGTACAGGCAAAAACACAATGAAAATTCGAACAAACTAAAAATAGCAGAGTTCAGAGCATTACCCACTATTTGATTCCCAAATCTCAAGGTTACAATAAAAATAGTCAACTAAGATGCATGTGTCTCATACTATCTAGTAACCTCCAGTTACTCAACTCGTCAAATTCATTTGCGCATCCCCTTCGGATCGCCAAGTCACTTCTGGACTTTATGGTTTCTCACGAAACCCCACACAATACACACAACTTAATCTCTACTCTGTTTCATCAACAAAACTATTACTTGACTCTCCTCAAATTTGTTAGTAATACTCTGATCCAAACTATCATCGATAATAAAAGATTCCTCTAAGCCTCAGTAATAGCTGGTCAGGAACTGTATCAACTTACTCGTAGCCTACATACAACGCTCATGGCTCGGCTATCCTGACCCATGTCAGGGACATTATCACAAAAATAATTGGGTCAAATTAAACTGTCTGAGTATTGCGTTTAATGCTTAATTGATTGTGAACCAAACAGAACACTAAAATGAAAGAATAAAGGCACTCAATTAAGACAGTATTTTGACTCTGCCAAACAAATCCACAGCACTTAACCAGCACCATGCATCACTATACTTACCCAGTAGTAAAATTCATACAAGTACTTAACCAGTACTTAACATTTTAGCGCTTAACTAACGTTAAAAATCCTATCACTTAACCAGTGATAATAATAACGCTTAACCAGCGATATTAACCCACTAACGCTTAACCAGCGTTAGTCAACATAACTCGCTTAACCAGCGATAATGTATTGGGAAAGAGTAATGTAAACAAATCATAGCAGAGCCATGTACCATCGTTATCCACATTAACAATCATTTTTATCACTAAGAGTCTTAGACACCTAGAAACCCACACACGAGTAAACCACTCTAACGCCACGACTCTCGAGCCGACCAGCAATCGCATTGCTCTCACACATCCAGCTCATGGATCCGTGTGTATCACCCTGTGACACCACACAACTTTACTACGGCCGATAGAGAACCCCTACTCGCGTGCTTCCCATAATGTAGGCTTATTCATCACCTGTGTGATCACTATCTACTTCGACTGGTACATGACCTACTAGCATCTTTCTTTACCTATCGTGAGCATACTTATACCTACGCCTAGAGTTGAAGGCTTTTAGAGTATTGATTCAACCAGAGTATTGTAAACAAATTTTGATTATCTAATCATAATCATTTTAAATTTAACTTAATCCTTTATCAAATTAATCTTTAAATCCAAAATTAAGTTAAGTAACAATTGTAGGAATGTATGAGTGACCAAGTACCAATGTCATATCAACCTGCCATTAGCAGTTATCGTTAAGTATCACAAAACAATAACACAAAGTGTGAATGCAGCCAGGCATATTATAAATTAGGGGATTACATCGCTGATAAAAATGCTTGGCTAAACGCTGGTCCTGCTCCATAAGGACGCATAAATAAATTGATTTGCATTTGAAAATACTGTTGGAGCTGCTGAAGATTATAAAATACTTTTTTGCATTATATAAATTCAATCTCCTAGTATTGTATAATTGTATAGCACATGTGTGAGTATTATGTACATACTATAAAGCTACCATATACTGGGTACGTCTTTCACTGACTCGAATGTGCCCTGGCAGCAGAGAGTATGTCATGCTCACTCAAATGCCTCGCTGATGGTGGCGCGTGTGTTGGATCATTTGGTTCCCTTCAAAATGGTTGAGCTGAATGGTGCTGATCCACACGTCATGTTCGTGAACGGGCGCCGTCAGTAGGGACTGGTCATCTCTTTGCTGCCATGGCTTATTTTAATTTAACTTAATATTTGAATTGTACTTATTTTTTTTTTTTTTTTTTTAACTTTTCATTACGGACGCTTTTAACGTTCTGCATCGTTCTCACATGCATAATTTATAACATAAATGATGTAACCAATACTTTGTAACCATATATTGATTTAAAAGAGTGTCCATGGAGTTTCTTGCCCGTTCTTCTCCATAGGTACCTACGCTTTGGAATGGGCAACTAGCTTCATTTTTCTGACTGACCGACCCCTTGACAATTCAAAAGTGCCTGCAACTGGTTCAATTGAAATAAATACTTTGAGTTTTGAGTTTTGTGTCAGATTCGTGGCCTGTGGCTTTTCACTAAGCCCTCACACACTATTGCATTCCCTTGAACGCCGAGTCCCACGGACTCTGTGGTCTCTGCAAGACCCGACCTCCGCCAGAGTCACCCGCGCACCGCGCATCCACGGATTACATAAAGTAAATACCGACTTCTAACGGACTACGGCTACGAAATGGCTACTGGTACGGTCCGACCAGCCGAACTAAGATTCACCACTATCACTCAACTCAAACTCTTCTACTTCAAGCGGTACTTGTAAGGTTAGATTTTAAAGTTTTTAACGTATAGCCATCACCCGCCAAAACTTCTGCTTCCGTAAACGGACCTCTGAACTTCTGATCTAACTTAGTCTTATAATCTGATTTCACTTTTCGTTTTCTAATAACACGAAATCGTCAACCGAACATTTTGTTAGAGCTGCCTTTGTTCTATCAAATCTAACTTTCTGCTGTTGACCGTTTAAAACTGAATTTATTACAAGAGCTAAGCTAAGCTAAGCAACAAAAACTCTGTCGCCGACATGTTAATCGAAAAGCCTAGGTTCAATATTTCACATACTATCATAATATTACTTTGCAAGTAAATGTCGGGTAGATCATAGTAATCAAATCTCAAGCTGTTTCTCGCTAATTGCAACACTACATACGATTTGTTCTGTGCTGAATACACATGTTTGACCAATACCAGTCAATGCAACAACATTATTAACTCGTTTGCCACTTAATTTGGCTGCACAACTCGCTTTTACTAACGAGCATTCAGCACCAGAATCGTAAACAAAACAATACAGCTCACCTTTATTTTCCAATGTGTCTGAGGGTAGTTGTACGACTTCTACTCGCCGTTCATGACTTCCAGCACATTGTCCACCATCCGCTTAGCTGCCACTACTCATGCACCAGGCTGCGATATGTCCTGGTTTCCCTCACTTGCAGCACACAAAGGGCTTCGCTGACGGCTGCGGGGCTGCTTGGCTCAATTCTTAAAGTCACTCCACGTCACTGCGGTAGCTATTTGCGATAGCCACGTTGATGCTGCTCCTTTGTACGTCTTATTGATGGTCACAACAAGTTGACCACCTTGCAGTGAATTTTCGGCAAAACACAAATCAGCTGTTGTGCACTGTTATGTTTGGACTACTGCGTTTTCTAAACACGGGAACGGGATACGTCAAACTCGAACGCCGGTTAGTCTTTTTTTTATCAAACATGGCGGTAGGCGTAACAGTCGCGTCACTCGGCAAAGGTACTTCTGCATACAGCCTATGCCCAAAACAACATGTACCATAATCGCACATCCGTATCTGACTTGTCTGGTTCCAACTTGAACAGATCCACACGATTATTTAATAAGCATTCGCATGTTTGCACTTTGTTTTTCAAATGTCAACGGTCACTTTAACTTTCAGCGTTCTTATTGAACACGTGGGTCGTTGAGGTCCAATCCCAATTCTGATGTCGGGGATGTTGAGGGATTCTTATCCGAAATTCCATCGGTATCCGTCAGGTTGCACGTGGTTGGGTAGAATCAGTGCGCACAACTGGCGCGGTCGAGCTCTGGGGGTCCAATGTATGTCGCTAACACACTAGTCTCACCATGACATCTGACAGATGTCAAACGCCACACGCGACAAGACATTGACAACCCCGACTCGAACTACTGACTCAATGACAACTGTTTTCGATTTGGTTAATCGAGTAAGGTATCTTAAACGCTAATAGATGGCGCTACTAGTACGTAATCAAAACCTTTTACTTCACTGCTCCGACATATATATTTGTATACATATACTTTAGTGTACACCACCGAAAATACATAACATATAAAATACAAACACTACAAAATATACAATGGACGGCAGTGGGCGGTGGTGGTTATCTACATGTTTAATAAATTAATAACGATTTGCAAAATGACGAATAATGGTTTATTGTATTACTCTCTCTCTTTTAAAGTAAATTATCTTAGATAAATGAATCCCAATTGACATTTTACGTTTGACGTTTATTGTAGCATTGAGGTTGTATTCCAGCCAGTGCTGGTCCGCCAGTTGCGCAGGTCGTATAGGACTCGATGAATATGATGCTGATATTTTAGTAATCCCCCTCATGATACAGATATGGAACTGCTTCGTCACTGCAGCAAAAAGTAATTAAGGTTTAAACATAAATTTTTCTTTAAAAACCAGCTCCAAAAACACTGGCCAATATTAACAGCTTTTTTACAACATAAAATTCATAGACTCTTTCACTTTTACAATTAAACGTAACACGAGCGAGCCGTGCGTTTTGTTTTTCCTTTGTGCCCGCATCTGCATAGAAATCGAATTTTAAACTTTCGTTATTTCATCCAATGTCCACAGACACTGCGGGCCATAATATGATGGTGGAAAAGAGTATTAAAATTACAATTCTATTATACTTTTTTTTGTAAAAAAAAATGCAAAAGAGAAATTGATAATACGGTAGAATATTAAAACATACTGTATGAGTTTGTTCGGTTAATAGGTTGATTTTCCGTTGGGAAATTCTCGGTTGGTTTTTTATTTTATTTTTTTGCTGCCGTATAAGGTTATACCTGCGGGGTAATTGCGTAACATACTAACAGTAGGAATGGCTTTCATTTTGACAGCTCAACAACATTCATTGCGTTATTTACGTTGTTGAGCAGACGATTTTTTTAGAACCTATGAAGCAATGGATTAGCAGTATCCTTCAGAATGATTCAAATTGTTATTGACAATCAGGGTGCTAGTGTAGGTAAACATGTTCATGGGGTAACTATATTATGTAACGGCTTTTATTTTTAAATGCGTCAAATACGAGTTGAATAAAATATGCTTCCATATTATTTTTAACGACGGCTTTACTTTATGAAAAGCAAAATACACAGTGAGGTAAAATCAAAAACTTTTAATTACCGGACTTGTTGATGTCGTAAACATTTATTTTAGTCGTGTTTGTTAATACTCGTAAAACAACATGACTTCTATGTGAACATTATTTGTAAAAAAAATGACACAAAACGTACAATTTTTTTTTTTTTATATAAAACGTTGCCCCTCACTAGGAATTTCTCCTGTATCGTGCGTTTACAAACATTTAAACTCACATACACAAACAGCCAGACCCGGAACAACTACTTGTAGACCATACAAATATTTGTTCCGTGCGGGAATCGAACCCGCGACACGCAGCGCAGCAGTCAATCGTTTAACCACTGCGCCAACCGTGCCGTGGAAATAAAATTATGTTTATTTCTGTAAGTTGTTGTTTCTGTAAGTTTTTGTAAGATGTTTATAAATACTAATCATCATCATCATTCATTTATTTTCAGATCATAAAATCCAATAGTAATTACATACACAACTTAAACACTAGTGTTGTACTATCACACTTATATTATAAAGGCGAAAGTTTATGAGTGAGTGTTGTGTGTGTGTTTTGATGTTTGTTACTTCTTCACGCTAAAACGGCTGAACGGATTTGGATGAAATCTGGCACACAGATAATTTATAACCGGGATTAACACAAAGAATACTTTTTATCCCGATATTCTCACGGGATCGAAAATTATGCGGGTGAAACCGCGGGGCGCAGCTAGTCCATAATAATTGTTAGTTACAAAGGTCTTGAAACTACATTAGTATTACACTACAGACTAAGCTTAACAAAACAATGAGATCAGTTACTTACTTCAAAAACACCAAACAATGAGACCTTGCCAGCTTAGGGCTTATAAATTATTTTTCGATAATTATGTTCCATCTAGATGGCGCCGGCATACGGCATTACCCACAATTAACCAGATTAGTTAGGCGTAATTTCACTTTTCATTTCGATAGCTTTTAAAAGTTTCTATTTTCAAGCAACGTGTTGAAATTAACAATTAAATACGAACGCTTTGACAATAATAAATAAAAATGAATGTTAACGATTCTTTTTAACCCCGCCAACTAATCTAAATACGTTTGAGCTCAGATCGGTCGCAGTTGACCACAACCGTTCGAATTCAATCATTCGCCCCCACGCCGTACTTCTGGCACAAATTAGAGTCAGCGTTGTACTGAACCCCATGATTATTTATTTGATGTTTAATTCGCTTTGGGTTGCCTTTGACATTGTACATTTTTATCTTTTAAATAGCGTCTGCCGGCGACTTCGTCTGCGTAAAATTTCTTGTTTCCCGTCGTGTCACATCGTCTGCCCGCGCTATCATTTCGTTGTGCTTATCTTTCTTTTTAGCTTGTTTTGTTTCTGTTCGGTGCCTGGGGTCCTAAACTCCTAGCGTGATGTTAGGCCGAGGCTATAGGCTACCGCAGCCTACAGTTTTCCACAAGAAATAGGCTATCAATGCAAAAAAAAAAATTTTAATCCGCCTGTTAGTGCCATAATAATCGAGTAGGTTTTATTGCAACTGCGCAATATTTTTTTATTAATTTTCAACTTTTCGTAACTACACTGCTACAGGAATATTTTGGCGCTCAAATGACGTTTACAGGAGTGCTGTTGGTTAACATTTGTGCAGTTGTTTTGTGAAATGTCACATAAAATGTATTAAAAAAACAAGATGGCGGTGTTCAAATTGTCACTCAAAAATCAACTTAGAATACATTGCACTAAAGTAGATAACTAATTAATTAGATTAAGTATCTTTTAACGCCATAAACGTACCGTGATAAAATTTATTTTTACTGATATTTAATAATCGATCTGTATCCTATTGAAGGCAACAGAATGTATATACTAATTATAAAGCTGAAGAGAAGTTTTGTTTATTTGTTCAAACGTGCTAATCTCGGAAACTACCAGTCGGATGCGACGGGGTGGGTCGGGGAGACAAGACATGTCATGCGGGCAGAAGCCAGTTGTTAATAAATGTGAAGAAACTAATTTAACAAAGAACATACATTTTGCATGCGCCTGCTGTTCTAGTTTATAACATAAACAGAACTTGATGCAGTACAGAACACAATGTTTGTCGGCACCATGAAGTTCTATGCTCACGGAAGTTTTTGTTTGAAAATGTAAACCGAATTTGGAGCCCGAACCTTTCTTCGTGCTTTTTAAGTAGTTTCCCAAAAGTAGTAGACAACTATACCCTATCCATTAGGTAAACCGTTTTTTGACAGATGGAACTAGTGAATAAAACAACACACAATACATTGATTAATTCACGTCAAAACACAGTTAACCTAATGGACAGGGTATAGCATCTCATCTGCCTAGCCTTTATCCCAACTATGTCGGAGTCGGCTTCCAGTCTAACCGGATGCAGCTCAATACTAGTATTTTACATGAAGCGACTGACTATCTGACCTCCACAACCCAGTAACTGGGTAATACCCCTTGGTAAGACTGGTTGTCAGACTTTCGGGCTTCTGACGACCCGTAACGACTGTCAAAGATACACAAAATGACAGCCAGGACCAACGGCATAACGTGCTTTTCGAGGCACGGAGGGGTCGAGACCCCTCCGTGCCTCGGAAAGCACGTTCATCTCACACACCGAGGTGTGCGAAGATGGTCACCTATCCACGAACCAACTGCAACAAGCGTAGATTATCCTGATCGGTCGACCCGTGCGGCACGAAACGAAATTCAAACCCTATAATCAAAAGTTCATGGTGATTCAGAATCAAAAAGTCATGCCTCTTGGTTATTTTCATCAATATCTCACGTTTTTTCAATCGTCTGTATAATCAGGGACCGTATTCCCGTAATTTAAAACGTTCAAAATCTAGTCGCCGTCTCATCTCAGCGACAAACAAATGTCAAAAACTTGTCAAAATGAAGGGAAATTAGAAGTATTTTTTGACAGATTGAGACTGAGATCAGACTGTGAACGGTCTTAAAATTACGAGAATTACCCCTCTGTTCCAACTCAAAAAAGTACGCGCATTTAGGGTTAGGTACCTACCATTTAGACCAGGGGGTCTACTCCGAAGTAGTATCGGCCGAATGTTCGGCCGTTTCCTGCTACAAAGTTACTATTTGGTTCGGTCGGTTCCAATCCTACACTCCTACACTCTTTCGAATATTGACTATGGTCCCGGCCCAACTGAGCCGATCCGAACTTTTTTCGCATTTTTCAATAATATTCGGTTCGGCCATGTGTCGGTCCGATCCGAACATTCGCACTTTGCACTTCGGAGTAGGCCCCCGAATCTCCAGCTTAATTAACTTCAGAAAAAGCAATCACAAACTTAAGCAATAACGCTAGTTTTACCATCACAAGTTCGACTGCCCAATCGTATTGGCTCGTCAAAAGGCTAGTAAACGGACCGTGGTGAATAGAATTGAAGTTACTTGTAATAACAACCAGCCGAAATGACGGTCGGCACTGACCGAAATGACGGTTGGACCTGACCGAAATGACGGTTGGACCTGACCAAATCGTGTTATCTACGACATCGTAAGTACCTTTAAGTTCATCGTAATTGGAAGGTAAAAGGGACGCGTTATTAATGTGGTATGACTTCTTAAGTAAACGTTAACTAGGGTTGGTAGTTATCATATTAGATAGTTATAAAGTTGATCGGTTTTCACCCATTAATAGTTTAGTGGTATTTTCATGTCCTAGGGCTCTTTGGAAGTTAGGCTTAGTCAAAAAACAAACATTATGCATAGGCATATGAATAAACTGTACTAACACTAGGCTAAGTTTATTGTTATTAACACCTATGGATATAATTTTTGAATCCGAAATAAATATATTTGATTTGATTTAGTCGTGCTGATACCAGTGCGTTAAGGCGTGCTGAGTCCTTGCCGTAATTGTTTTATTAACAAAACCAGAAGATACAAATAAATTAAAAAAGGGTATTTTTGCATGCAAGTCTGTAGGAAAAATGTGTGGAAACGTTCATATTCAAGAGCTTTTATGTACCTACCTTAGCACAATCAGCCTTTAACGTTCCCACAGCTGGGACACAGGTCTCTTCTCTGTGAGAGGGAGTGGGCCGTAATCCACCACGCGGACCCAGTGCCGGATGTTACATGTCTTTGAATTTTTGGTTGTAGGACATGCCGGTTTCCTCACGAAGTTTTCCTTCACCGCTTTGAGAGCAATGGTGATGAAATAATTTACACGAAGTAAAGTGCCGGTCTGGGTTTGAACCTACGACCTACAAAACGTAGGTCGAGGCTGTTTCTATTTGATCACCACTGCTCTCATTTTCATGAAGCTGGCCCTACCCCGTAACTCGTAACATTAATTAAATTAAACATACTTATACATAGTACGTTCGCGTTAAGAATGCAGTGAGTCATCATTATCCATCGGCCTAGCCCCGCCCCCTAACCAATCAAAATCTTTTCAAATTACAAAGTCAAGTTCATAATGACAGTTATAGGCATTGCTTCGAACGCAACGGTTGTGTCCTGTCATTTGTGTTAACTGATTTAAATTAAAAAAAATGAATACACTGCATTCTTAACGCGAACGAACTGTAGTGATAAACTTTAATATAATCTAGCGGCCTAACAACTCCGACAAGATTTATATGAGACAGATTTGGTTGAACAAATGTCATAAAGCTGATTGCGACACATGTCGGGATAGTGCCTGGATGTGTCAAGATTTAGCTCAAAAATTCCTCAACGTCTTCAAGTTCTCCGTAATATGAGAACGACAGGACGTAACAAACATTATTAATGTATTATCGCTTAGGAGTTATAGTATAAGCGTAACCGTTTATTAGGGCTGCCACGTCGCCATGTCTTTCTTCAAAAGGCCCTTTCAGACATGTCTCTGCATTTGTTAGACTCACATAAAATCCTTATATATGTTCTGACTTTAAAAGAGACCATGAACTCTTGAGTTTTTTCGGCATTTCTTCGCAGTCAGCTAGGAAGATAGGAGGCTCCCGGAGCCATCTATTTTTTTTTTAATATTGACGTGTAAAAGTGTCTTAAAAGATCTACTTACTTAAAGAAATAAACATTTCATTTGATTTTACGTAAGGTCACCAAAGGAGATAAGTAACCAGCGTCGTCTGATATACACCGTTAAATTTTGAAATTTTAAAAAAAATCTGTTGTTCCATAGATTTATGTTCGCATAACTCGACATAATGTATGGATGGATCAACTGATTTTTGTTTCACGATTTCAGGGTTGGTCCTGTAGTAAAAGTTGTTCATAATGATGTACAATGGCCCCTTTTAAGGATTAAAACGATCAAAATTTAACGGTGTAGTTTAAGTGTAGAAAGAAACCGATGGATGCTTTTGAATAAAATTTAATTTAATTAATAGAAAACAAACAGTTCATTTATCGATCATTTAGGTATGACGAGGTAAAAGGTAGCAGTGTTTGCAAATACCTACATACATAAATTATGAACACAGAAAATAATCCCATCCCAGTCCTATCGTACCCTAAATACATACTGCTACGGATTATATTACGGACCTTGAACCTGAACAGACTCCCGCATCCGACTCTCCGCATCATCATCATTTAGATGAGAGAGAATTTTATGGAATGTGTTAGTGTGGTTCATCTTCAAGACCCCAAACAGATCATTTCTATGAGACTCATATCGAACACAGTCCATCAATAAGTGATGGAAGTCTTCCACAACTGCACACTTCCCACAATTAGGCTACAAAAGCTAATTTCAATAATTACCTACCTACATCAATTACTTATATACAAATTCGTTTTGAAAAAAATGTCAAGTAAAAGGTATGTGTGCCAACCCTACCGAAGGGTCGGCCCTGTTAACAATGCCGACGTCTGCATTCAACAAGTTCGGAACCGCAGCGATCCGCAGCGGACCGCAGCCGCACCGCACCGATCCGCACCCAGTCGCCCTGCGATCGCGTCCGGAATGTGACGTCACACAATGTTGATAATGTTGGGAGTCCTGCGTTAACGAAGTTATGAGGTTGGTCAATATTGAAGGATTAATGGATGGGAATAAATTCGTTAGATGTAAACAATGGACGTTTAAAACACGGAATATTATTTATTCTTTGTCATCTATACAATATCTATAAGCTGAAGAGTTTGTTTGTTTATACAAACAAACTTCGTCGTCACTCACTGGACGCCTATGGTAAATAAAGGTATTTAATTAAAGATTAGTTTACCTTTGTTCATGATGTTTGTGTTGTAAATTCTGACGCAAACATTCTTTTACGGTCGTTTTCGTAGCACTTGCGTAGCCGTGCAGCTAAAGCGTAGCACCGTAGCACTCTCGTAGCACCGAGAATCTTTCAACAGCTTTTAATAAGCTCATTTTGTTATGAGTATAATATATTGAAACTTTCAATGTTTAATTATATTCAAACTTTACGGTTAAGAGCTAGGTATATGCATTAATTAATTAAACCCAGTCAAAATCTGTTATGAGCTGCTATAACAATACTTGGCTCAATTGAGTCCATATTACGGTAAATAAATATTATAGTAATAAAACAAATATTCGTCGCCGTTACAATGCGATATTTGAACGCTTAGGAACGTTTCAACACAATTAGCTAGGAAACAATAGCTTCATAATTCAATACTACTTACTAATACAATACAATAAATCATTAAAAATACTATACCTGCAAAATAAATGTAAATACTACAAGAAATCTAGGTCTCACGTTATTAATCATGACTTGAAGACTCACTTTCAACACAATAGGCGGTAATAAATCAGTCGGCCGCCATCTTGATAAGATGGCCGCCACAAAAGCGCGCGTATTCATCCGCGAGTCACTTCGACACTGCGCTCCTGTTATTAATCGCGGACTTATAATTAAAATAAAGGTGCATGCAGATAAAATTCAGTAAATTGTGAGTTGTTGACAGTTGATGTCTTGTCCAAAATGAAATCAAAATTGATTTATCGTGCTTCAATATAGAATTCTCGTTTAAACGCAATAGTGTGTATTTTCTGGTGTAAATTAGTTCAGACTAGGACGTACCAGTTTATCCTAAAGCATGTAAATTCTAACTAGGATAAACCGATTCGACCCAGGCTAAACTGGTTTATCCTATCGATAACAGGATGAACGAATTTGGCCTAGGCTAAACTGGTTTGTCCTATCTCGTGTAGGAAAAACTGATTTGGTCTAGGCGAAACTAGTTCATCGTAAAATCTGGTTTGGCCGGTAACAAATACTACATCATCATCACCATTTCTACTGCCCTAATTCCAATTTATTTGTGGTCGGCGCAACATGTTTTTTTCTTCCATACTTCTCTATTAGTCTAGTAAAGTATATACATTAGCACTAAATTAACTTTAAAATTTCATTGTCTCTGGTCCAAGTTCAGGATTTGCCATCTCTTTAGGCGGATTATATCCCCTTGTCTATTTAGAAGGCTAAAGCATTGCTGTGCTTCCTCAGTCTCTGTTTATATCTATATACTCGTATATATAAAAATGAATCCCTATTTCCCTTGGTCACGCCATAACATGAGAAAGACTTTACCGATTTCATCCATTTTTTTTTAAAGTTTTCTAATACTTTGCAGAAGGTTCTTACGGAAAAAAAAATTAAGAAAGTTGCGCAGAAAATTAGAAAATTTAAGAATTACGTTTTTACGCTAAAACAGCTGAACGGATTTAGATGAAATTTGACACATGGGTAGACCATGATCTGGAGAAGGACATAGGCTACTTTTCAATCTGGATCGCAGACAAAGTCGCGGGCAACAGCTAGTAAAATATAAATACATACTAATATCATATGCAAATATCACTGCATGTCCATTACGAATATAAACGATCACTACTAAACACGCAACGCCATGCTTCTTACACTGTTACCGAGAAAGCGTCCTAATGATCACTATGGCCAATTTCAATACCTAAACAGAGTGCCTCTGACACTCAAGGCATATACAAGTAATGAGGTTACGTCTGGCAAGGATTAACAATGAATATTTTATTTTATTTGCTAATATTTTACATATATCTATTTTATTATGTATTTATTTCTGTAACACCCGTGAACATCACAGTGGGCCCTATCAGAATACCAGCGATGCGACATTTATTTTTTAAATGTCGCAGCATCATGCGGAGTTAGGAGCCTCTTGGCCTCGTGTAGGACTTTGTTTCATTTTTCTTTTTGATCATTTTCTTTTTTTCTATAATTGGTCATTATTTTCTTAATTGATGCTCTCAGCATTTTGTTTCTAATTGTATCTTGTCCTATAGACGGATCCTTTATGAACAAGGCCAATTTCCGTAATTAAAAACGTTCAAAATATAGTCAGAGCAATCAATATCAAAACTTTTATTTTTTATTTTTGACAGATTGAAACTGAGATCAGACTGTGAACGTTATATTTATAGTCTTGTAAATAAAGGCCAATAATTGTTGTGGTTCACATCCGTGTAGTTTAATTAAACCTACTAATATTATAATTGTAGTTTATATCGTTGGATGTTTGTTACATAATCACGCAGAAACGGCTATTATATAAACGATATTTGGATAAAATTTGGCACATCCAAGGTTGCAAACTATCAGGGGTTCAAACTACCAGTTAATCCAGGTTAAAAACTATCTCAGTTTGTAACCTGGATTAACGCATAGGATACTTTTTATCCCGGTAGTACGTTCCAGTGGTATAATTTGCAACCTTGTGGAGGTAACATGGGATTTTCCCGTGTAAATCACAATCCATTTGTTTCAAATAATAAATGTAGGTAATAATAATAATAATATCCCTGGACATTTCACACAGCGCCAAGTAAAAGTAAAAGTTAAACGTAAAATGTTAATTAAAAAAATGGCGCACAAAATACTGCGTGTATGAGTCTTTATTAATATCCACAGGCTTTCCGAGCGCAGCGAACCAGTAGAAAACTAATTAAATCTTAATCACGTATCATACAAACTTTACAAACTATTGGAAAAATCGAATTAAGTGAGTAGCAGCCAGGGGGATCTCAAAGACCTTTGCCATTATTACTTTGAGAGGAATACTTTATTATCTTAAGATTTACTTTATTATTATTGATTGGCATTTCAAAATGTCTTTGACATATCTCGGGGCCCTGGGGTCCCGGACCTTTGAGAGGCGTACTAGGGGCCGAAGCCAACTCGCAGAGGCCCTTTATACAATTCTAAATGATGAGGAGGCACCAACCATCGATTATCCCTGTATGCACCATGCAAGTGCGCCCAAGGACAACCCCCGGTTGGTGCAGGACTATTGCAGAACATGAAAGCAAAATATGGGTTTTTTGATTGGCATTATTATTAATATTACTAAAATAACATAACATAACATCACGCCTGTACCTATTCTACATTCTACAAAGGGTTAGCCAGATACACCCACATTTCGCCGGTTATGATTAAGTCCCATATAAGGGGTGGGGGGGAGGTCAGATAGGCAGTCGCACCATGTAAAATACTGGTATTCAGCCGCATCCGGTTAGTCTGGAAGCCGACCCCAACATAGTTGGGAAAAGGCTAGGCTATGATGAGATGATGATAAGGGGGGGACTATTACTAAAACACTAGAAAACACAATGATTAAGGCGTAGAACAAGCTCTAGGTATTGATTGCGAGGAGATATTGATTTATGTGACCTACTCAAATGTCCTTTCTTTGGTATTGTTCGTCGAATCGTTAACCTCATTAAGTTTGAGCAGCAAGTTACCTACAGACAAATGCGTGCACTGACTAGACAGGTCCACTCAATCTGTGTGGTACTTTCCTCAAAATACCATTTCAGATACCAATCTACATGTTCTTCAGATGATCTGACCAAGATTATGTGACTCCGAATTTCGACCTTTCTTCACAGAGTATTCAGTTTTTTTTTTTTTTAATATGACATGTAAAAGTTTGTGTACTGACCTTCTTACAGACATAAAATCATATAACATTGATCGACAAACAAAAAATAAATTGGTTACTTTTTCAAAGACAAACTCATTATGGATAGAATTCATATTTCACAATATACTTTCGGTGTATCATCAAAGCCGCTGTACTCCTTCTATCCAATTTCATCTAATGAAGCCTCCAGTACCGTATATTCAACTAGAATCTCACCTAACTCCATGAAACTCGGCGCTTATGCTCTAATTGGTGGTGAGAACTGCTAACTCCAGTTAGTGCTCGCGTCCGTCTCAACACTTCTTCACTTTGACGTGGAGTGAGCAAAGTGAGCACACGAGCGTGAGCAATCTTCTCGTGACTACTCGAAACCTCAGAGATTCGGGCTGGAATTTGTTAGTTAATAGATGTGTTATTAAAGTTCATGTTCGTATAAGTTGCAACTTACAACTTGTTTCAAAATCAATTCAAATATGGAACTGTATTTGTAAAATAATATCAGAAAACCAATTTTATGCCCGTAATTAAAAACGTTCAAAACCTAGTAGTACCTAATCTCATCTCAGCGACAAAGAGGTATTTTTGACAGATTAAGACTGAGATCAGACTGTGAACGTTCTTAAAATTACGGGAATTGGCCCTCTGCTAGAAAATTCTACTGCATCTTAACCATAAGAAGAAAATGGCGAAAATCAAGGTTTCACCACAAGGTGAAACCTTGATTTTCGCAATCCATGATTTCGTGCAAATATTTGTGTATCTATCTAAATCATTCAATAATTGCACATGTTCAATAATTTCATATGTCAATAATTTCTATGAATCAGCACATTTTTTTTTTTTTTGACAAACGAATATAATTATCTGCTACAATCATGTGCTGAATGTATGGTTACAGTTTGTGCGTCAATGTGCCACCCTGTTTTTTAATGTTAGTACCTTTTTTTCTAAACTAACCTTTACATCGACCTTTGTATATATAATATGTATAATAAACATGCCTAGAGTGCGTGCAAAATACATCTGCCCGCGGCCGAAAACGAAAATAAAAAAGTGGAAGTTTGCCGCTATCTTGTCGTTTGTCAGGTGTCAAGAGAGTGCGCTTTGTTCCGTGTTTTCCAAAGTAAATAATCGTAATTTATGCTGAAAGTGATTAAAAATGCTGGCAGAGATATAATCTTGAAGTCAAACGTCGCGCGCGGACTTATCTTGCCCGCACTTTAAGACAAATCAAGTCATTTGAGAAAAATACTAACCCAAAAATCACCCATACCTTCCACCTACCTATAAGTTATTCCGACATTCGTGTCCCCACATCAAAACATCGCGTGTGTAACGAAGATTTCTGTTTATTCACGTCAAAACACAGCGAACCGATTCGCGGAACACAATTACTTACTAAATTATTCCACTAAATTGTTCTGAGCCGGCTTCCAGTTACTAAATGCTTCAACTAAAATACGAGCTTCAAAGTAAGCTTGTTTTATGTGCTGCAGCATGCAGAGTTATTGTTGGATGTTTTTATTTTATTTTTAATGGATAGGGACACTTCTGCTTAGTGGGGTAGCCCGGTTGGTAGTTGCAATAACCTTTAGTCTGCACCCTTATTGCGTAACACAATTTCAATCACAATCTGAATCATTTTGAAGGATTTTGCTAATCCATTGCTTCATATGTTCGAAATATTTGCCTGCTCAACAACGTAAATAAGGCATAGAATGATGTTGAACTGTTAAAATGAAAGTTATTGTTACTGTCAGTGTGTGTGTGTGTGTGTGTGTGTAATTACCCCGCAGGTCCCATAAAGGACATGACTACGTTAACTACTGACAATATTGTATACTTTTACAATTTTTATAAGCGGTAAGATGTAACTCCAACCTCGTAAAGTGAGGCTACATCGACGGTTCGGCCGCAGGATGTGTTTGTGGAGGTATTTCACAAACTGGTCTTCCTCTTATCCTGCTCTCTGTGCCCCTAAAAAATGCAGCCATAGTGCTAAGCCAACTTTTGCGCAGAACTGAACTTAAAATACCACACTTTGGGGAGTAAAACGGGGTAACCGTAGCACCCATCTGACACCAAGTAAAATACCTACAGGTTAAATACAATTTCCCCTTAAAAATTATCAACCCGCAAATTATGACTTCACAACGAGCTACAGGAGCTAATTTAAAATAAATGCACCATCGAGTCTGGGGAATTAATAATTTACTTTAATTGAATTGAATATTCTACGAATCATGTAGGTATTTCGCAATGATTGTGATTTTTCGTAAACATTTTCAATTTTCAATAAAATAACGGGTTTCGTATAATTTTCATTATATGCATAATTTGATGAACGATTCATTAAACCAACGTTTACCACAACTCAGTGATCATTGCACAAAGGGAGTTCTATACTCGTTAACACAATACACGTACATCATATTTATGTGAATGAAGTTTTGCGAAACTCCCTGTGGCGGTTTTAGCCTCTAAAGTATTTTTATGTACGTGTACGTATAAAGGAGAGAGGAAAGAGTGAGCGCACCTGTGTGTGCGCACACACTTATACAGTCACGAGCATAAGTATGTATACACTTGGGTTTATTCAGAATAGAATAGAATCTCTATTTGCACAGAAAGTAGGTACAAGTTACAGATGTTGATTTTAAAACGATCCTTATACTAACTACCTTAACTAAGGCACGAAAACAGTTTTAGGTAAAATAATAAAAACTAATGAATATATAATATTAACACATTCAATTAAATAAATATAAGTTTACCATGTCAAGCTGAAAGCTTTAGTATATAATTTCAAAAGCGATTTACCTACTTCTTTATTTTTGAATGAAATTTTATATTGCTGCGAACATAGTATTTTCGAACGCATAGTTTTTTGCAATGTGTCGTATTTCATTGTTGTTTTCGTTATTTCACGCAAAAATCGCTATTGAAAGTTTCCAAGTGTTGACATATTAGTGCTCGTGACTGTACACTATAATATCTCCCGTGTAGATGGCAAAATTCGTGCTGGAGGACTATTATTATTATTTTAAGACTACGTTAGAAGTTATCTAGTGTTTGATTAGAGTTCATGTAGCAATTAGTATTCATTAGCAATTATTCACAGTACAAAAAGGTCTCGGAGAGCACGTTAAACTATTTATTAAAATTCTCATTGTACTTTTGAAGAATTGAGAATATGGTGAGTTGAGAATCCAGTGTGTTCAGAATCTCTCAATTCAGAATGTGGTAAATAATTCCATGTACATACCTACGGTAGGATGAATAGTAAGAACTCAGTTACGCTTATAATTCATTTTTATTTGAGTTTTAAAGCATAACGGTCTTTGTAAAATATATACGGAATCTTGAATCATCTATCAAACAATGGCCCAGTCAAACATGTGTTGAAAGACAGTTCATAATCACACAAAAGTAAAAAGCTGTAGCACCTTCTCGTGACAGATCATTCACTTGTCTTTACGCCAATATTTATTTGCGGTCGGCACTTATATTTCTCTTCCATACTTCTCTATTAGTCGTCATCTCGGTAGTCACCCCTTCATAACATCTATCAAATCATAACAACTACTCTAACAAATTTTAAAAAACCAAGCAGGCAATTCTCGTAACTTTAAGAACATTCGCAGTCTGATCTCAGTCTCAATCTATCAATCAATCATTTATTTTGTTAAAGATAGGTATGGTTACAGATATTATATAGTCTAAGATATGTGCACTATGTTTTGCCAATATATGGCGTACAAAATTAACATAAACAAGCAAATAATAATAATAAGGTACAATCAATAAAGGCTACATTTAAAAAGTCATCTATGAAAAATACGTCTAATTTCCCTACATTTATGACAAGTTTTTGACATTTGTTTATTGCCAAGATGAGACTGCGACAAGATTTTGAACGTTTTAAATTACGAGAATCGACCTTCAGTAATTTGAAAACGTTAACCTCATAATCATTTCATTTGTGAAGCATCTCACGTAATTCTATAGGATAAGCAACTATTCCAATTTTCTCACGTGTAGCCGCTTCGCTGCTACGTAGCAATTTTCTACAAAGTAACGAGCTGGGTGTACGTTCCTTTAAAGTAAATTGCTATCTAAACCTATGTACATGTTCCTAGTAATGACTAGTAACTTCTACTGTACGTAGGTGTGCCTAGTAATGGCCAGTAATAACACGATGGGGGCAACATTGTAATTGTAGAATGGGCACTTTGTTGCTGCTATTACAATTGTATTCCTCCACCCCTATTGTGTATGGTCCATGTTATGTTTATTTATTTACTAGCAACCGGCCCCTGCTTCACCCGGTTTTTATCACTTCACAAAACATGGAGATTTCTGAATTATATCTAAGTTTAATACGAATGGCCCGTGGCTAAATAATAACAGCCGCACAGGTCGATCGATCAAGCCGCGGTTGGTCTTTCGATGGGTGACAAATTTTACATACCAATTCGCCTCGGAAAGCACGTTAAGCGGTTGGTCCCGGCAGTCATTCGTGGATCTTTGACAGTCGTTACGGGTAGTCCGAAGTCCGAAAGTCTGACCACCAGTCTTACCAAGGGGTGTCGTATTACCCAGTAACTGGGTTGTGGAGGTCAGATAGGCAGTCGCTTCATGTAAAATACTGATATTCAGCTGCATCCGGTTAGACTAGAAGCCGTCCCCAACATAGTTGGGAAAAGGTTAGGCAGAGAAGCCGTCCCCAACATAGTTGAGAAAAGGTTAGGCAGATGATGATCTAAGTGTAATACGAATGTTTTATACATAAACCATTCAGAATAAATTCCCTAAATAATGATGGAAACCGCGTAAAAATCCTTTGCGTAGTTTTGAAGACCAACGCGGTCACACAGACAAATATGAAAAGCGACTTTAATTCATAATTAATAGATTTACTTTTTGATGAGACATACTGAGACATTTTACGTATTTTTATGAATATTATAATTCCTTATTGACATTTTGAGGTACGTAGGTTACTCCTAACTACACATTTCAAAAACAAAAGCGGCCAAATCTACTGCTGAACTAAAATAAACTAAAAATATTACCAGTAGAGTTGCTTTCCTACTGAAAACTGGGATAACAAAAGGGGACGATACACAACTGTCAAACTATAGTTAACACATTGAAGTTCAGCGTGTTTCGCAGCATATACTGAGTTGAGGTTTAAACGTGTGTGAAAGTTTCAGTGTCACTTTGGCTGTTATTATTTTCTTGTTTTGTTGGCAAGTTAAAGATAGCCAACGTAAGGTAAAACAGCCTCAGACTAGGAGGAGCGATGATCTTTGCAGGGTGGCTGGATGAGAGTAGCCGAGGATCGAGTGGTTGGTTGGTTGTAGTAAATGGTGTGTGTTTGGCGAGGCTTGGTCCAGCTTGGACTGCTTTAGGCTGGTAATTGTAATACTAATAAATAAATAATAAATTATTGGCAATGATGATGGCTGATGGCTAAATAAGGGGTGTCAAAAGACACTTAACGAAACTGAGAGTCAGTTAATATGTTCTCCGTCAGATTGATATTTTTTTTGTACTGGACCATAATAGGAAACGTGATTACGAAAATATTGAAGGCCAAAGTTTCAACTTTGTTTCACGAACACAAGCTTTATATCACAACACAAATCCCGTACCGTTGCGAGCACCCTTATAGAAAGAAAGAAAATGCGTTTATTTGCGTTTTGCATAAGGGCAATGTTTTGCGCGCGGTACATTGCACGCTGCCGTAAATAGCGACTTTTCACATCAAAAATAAAAGGCGTTTCCCAGCAATAATTTTAACTCAATGTTACTTAGTCTGATGTACAGACGCCAGCACGTTAAGCTACTACAAACTGTCAAATTTCTTGAATAGATTTTCAACTTTATCACTAAAGTATTAAGGTTCAAGGTTGATTGGGAAAATTTGACAGTTTCGGGTAGCTTGACCTGCTGGCGTCTGTACAGAATGCATACAACGGCTGAGTGATGGGTTTTTACAGCCTGTATTTTAAATGTTATTCGTTGTCCCCAGACTGGTTCCCTGGCTGGCGCAAGCACAGCGGCCAGCCGAACGACGACGGCACCTCGGGCCAAGACTGCGTGGAGGCCCGGCGAGAGTTCCCCCCGCGGCCACCACCAGGAACTGCCACCTTTATGTGGAACGACAGGGGCTGCAGAGAACACAACTACTTCGTGTGCGAGAAGCCGAGTGTTGAAGGTAAGTCTTAAAAGCTTGGAAGGATGTCGAAGATAGTCTTCGTTAGATTCAACTGATTGAGATTATTTGTTATTGAGATATTCTTGATCTTGATCTCGCCTGATGTAAAGCAATGGATATTGCCAGAGAATGCCCTACTTTTTACGTTGAGTAAAGGGCGGTTTTTGTTTTAACCACTCTGCTCGACTAGATTTTGACATATGACATATCAGCTGACTCGACGGGATGTTGCGAATTACGTCATGAAATTCAGTAAATTACATCAACTTTCAACATTCAAATTTATTAAGAAAAACTATGTTTCCGGGCTTATTATATACAATATATTTGTGGCAAATATCTTTAATTATTTGTTAAGGTCGGTCAAACTTCGTTAGTCTACTACGAAAGTTGTATAAAATAGGTATTACTACACCTATCCAAAAGGTAGGCACCTTAAACTCGCTGGAAATATGTACATAATACAACCTATTCTCTTGCTGAAAATATGCAAAAGGGAAAAATAAAGATATTATCATTCTCTCCGCGTTCTTACTTTTACCATTTTTCTTACTTAAACTACTTATAAAACGCAATCAAGTCTTGATAAAAATTACAAAAAATTGTGTTTCGACATGACACTTCTTAGTGCTGACCATCCGTCCAGTTTTCTTATTTCGATTCAAAAATTGCATAAAGCCTAATCGATAATCGGAATTTGCAAAATAAAAAAAAAGGTGACCCAAAGACGGACGTGTAACGTAAATAAATTAATTTTGAAATTGGGGTCACTCTTGGGGGGCAAACTAGAAAATAAAAAAAAAATCTTTTCTGTACCTCTGTGTGACATATCAAATGAAAGGGCTTGTTGTGGGGGTTTTAAATATATTTGCTTAATAAATAAAACAAAAGTTATGTGGCCGTCTGTCTATGTGCCGGTCGGTCTGCCTCTCTGCTGTACAAACCTAAACTAACCGTAAAATCTAGATTTTGACCAATTTTCACCGGCCAGCCTTTCTTACAGGGTTAACGCGGGCGTTGTGGGACAAAGTAGGCACTCCTTATGTCCCAAGCTGCCGTTCTGTAGCTTGGGATAAAATTTTAAGAACTTAAATTGTCTGATTTCTAATTTAAATGATCTGAAAATACTTTTACGGAACCCATAATTTCGTCATGTCAGTCTGTGCGTGCGTTCGGATGTTAATGCCATTAACCATTTTACTCGTAGACGTTAACGAGTGTTAATAACACTATATCGTATTCTATGCACGCAAAATGGTGTAGTAAAATTACGATAAACATAATTAAAGGTAGCATTCCCCATGCATGTACCCGAGGGTTGAAAAAAATCTATGCACACAAGCGTGTAGGAGGTATTGTTGGAACTTATAATTAAAATTATAAAGATGTTTCTAATTGACTTTAACTTTTAAAGTCAATCGTTTTTGAGATATTATTATGAGATATTTTCGTTTAAAACCGCAGAATTAACTTGGTTTTTTACAGTTTTTCCGAGAACTTTTATGAAATACTAACTTATTTCTGCAGTCGATCAAATTAATGATATGCGCTGTGCATGCGTAAATATTCATCCCAAGTACGGGACCTTTCACTGTGCATGGTCCGACATACACTTGGCCAGTTTTTTTTTTTTATTTCGTTGGGAAACTACCACAAAAAGTAAACAATTTCTATTACTCAAGTAAACTAATATAAATAAAAACTACCAAGCTCATACAGCTAACAAAACATAATGAAATGTAAAGTGTTTGCGGTTTTCCAAACTTTTGCTAAGCTTATCTAAAAATGTATACTGGGCATTCTGTAGCAAACTATTAGAAAGTATCAAAAATTAATAATTACACAATAAATAAAAATAATTTTGAATAGCGAGCGCATTCCGAATATAAATTCAAATATAGAAACAATTCGGCGCGAAATTGAATAAATGACTATCTATGGTCATAGGTCCTCTGTTATTGACTCAGTTTCAATATAATGTCCAAAAAACGATTAAAATTACATTAGGAAAGCATAAATCATTATTATAAATAATGCTTGTTGTATTTAATGCTTAAAATAATTTTATTTCAATTTCTGAGAATCGATTTCTGACATTCGTCATATTAATTACTCGGGTCAATCGAAATTAAAAAAAAAATCGTTTGGCATAATCGCTTTCGCACATCATTACGATAAAAAAAAACAACAATGGTCGGCGATTTTGAACACGTAATGAATAATACGTGTTATTGGACCTGTGTTTCAATATTACGTTATGATTTGGGCATTTTCGTGTTTTTTATAATATATGTAATAATATTTTTCACATTTTACATCTTATCTACATGTGTGTGTGTGACTTTTGTGAAAAGTAAAAATATAAACACGCACGATTGGCGCGAAACTTCGACTTTAGATATCAATAAACTACATTACCACTACTTATTTAACATGAACAATGGATGAATTCGTCAAATAATTAAATCATGTATTATTCATTGCCCCTGTGGTGAAGTTTGGATTTTCGAAATCCCCAATTTTTATGTTTTTTAGCCTCGACCACCACTGTCATCAAAATGGCGATTATCGCATTTACAGACTTGAATTTAATAAAGGTAAATTAATAAACTTGCGCGCTAAATATGGAAGATTGAATGGCGATAACATATGAGTTTTTTATCCAACTCTCTTAATTAACGCACATTCATAAGATTTGATGGGTAGCATAATCAATATTTACATTATCATTAAGGGTGTCGTATGTCGTCATTTCAAGGTCCAATGGGACCCCTTACTGAGCCAGCGGAGGTTCGTGTGTTCGGGTCCATTCGGGGGCGCTACCGAACTATACGGTTAAGTGAGCTACAAGGATGACCAATTTTCAGCGAATGGTGAAAATTGGTCATCGTATGATACGGCCGTGAAGAAAAATTGTGTTTATTTATTTATTTATTTTATTGGTTCACCAACAATTGTTTGCACAGGTTGTATGCTAAAAAGTAACATGCAGAAATGTAAATGCAACAGTGCAACAATCATTTATAGGTAAACTCCGCATGCATAGGAGTTGTACAATTTTATAATATTAATCTAGATTAAAAAACGAAAAATACTAATCTAAAGGACTAAATAATACCTATAACAACTTATGGAACTAATTACATTTAAATATAAATTCTCTCTCAAACGAGAAAATGAAAAGTTAAACTATTAAGAAAGGTACAATTTATTATATTAATCTAGTTTATAAATTGTGTTCGGGAAATATCCAAATATGCTTGCAGCGTAATTAGTGCGCATACACACGAGCGACACGCCTTGACGACAGAAGCAACTGCAACCGTCGACGCCGCCGTCAAACAGACATGCCGCTCGTGTATTTGAGCGACGAGAGTCGACGGCTGCCGCTGACACGCGTCGACGACACAGGCAACTCTTAGGGTCTTTATGTTCATCGTAGAACTGTTTTTATAGCAACACCACCATAACTAAGTAGCTAATTTTTCAAACAAAATAATTGACTACAAAGTACACACACAATAAAACCACCTGAACTACAAATGAAGTCCGTTTTCAAACACAAATCTCACATGCAGAAACTCCACCACGTAACCCGAACATTTCGATAAACTACTTCCATTCCTCAATGATTTCCTCCGCTAAAACCAACACGGAACTGCACCAGCCCTGTAACTGCAGCCAGTTATTGCAAACGATCGTGCAAGTCTGAAGTAGGGGCGGAACAATTATAAGTTGCAGCTCTGCGGTTATGATCATTGCCGCACTAATGTCGGGGGTTGAATGAGTTTCTGGAATGTGCTGGACGATTCTGGTCGGCTGTTTTATAATGACTTTAATTTTTAACTTCCTATACATATTTTTGGAACGAAGTACCTTATCGCGCGTTGCGAAAGGGGGCTAGACGGAAAAAATTAAGACCAAAAGTTGGAACGACACTTTTTGCTATAGTTGCAATCTTCCGGAGAAACAGGTTATTTTGCGCTTAAGTACAGACGCCAACAGGTCAAGTTACCCGAAAGTGTCAAATTTTCCCAATCAACTTTGAACCTTAATAACTTAGCGATAAAGTTGAAACTATATTAAATAAATTTGACAGATTGTAGTAGCTTGATGTGCTGGCATCTGTACAAGTACGTACAGCTTTAGTACGTATGCATGTGGATAGGCACCCAAAAGGGGGTTCCCTACGTGTATTCGAAAGTTGTTAATTCGATCTTTATTATATCGCACACGGTATGTCGATAATTCAGTTGTACGATGTTTTATTACATCGATGCTTTATTAGTGCGATGTAACGTTTGTGCGAAACACCCTACAGCGATTGCTCATTAGTTCGACAGTATGTCGGTTCGAAACGCCTACTGTTTTCCGTGACATTTTATTGATAATCTTATTTTGCATTATAGACGTAAAGGAAATACATTATAAATACCATACATCTTCACGTTTTTTTTTCCTAAAATGAGGACGACAGGTAACTAATTCACCACGTTTAGCTGTGGCATGGGCCAACGATAACGTAGACAATATTGGACCGACGACCGATGGCCTTGAGGAGGTTGCGGGAATCCGCTGGATAGGCAGCTTAGGAACGGTCGGTGTGGCGATGTTTAGGAATAGACCTATGCCCAGCATAAGAGGGTTATCGACTATTATGATGATGATAATGACTAAGGCTGGTGATGATTATAATTGCTTATAACAGCCTAGTTTCTGCTCGTGTGGAAGTCAGAAATTATCCCACGGGAACGTGCTACGGGGAGATTAAAGTGCTTTAGGCGTGCAAAGGTAACATACATACAGACAGACAGACAGTGTTACTTTCGAATGTATAATACAAGGTGTTGTTTTGCAACCTCGTCAAATTCAAGGAGGTAACTATGCTACTGATTCTCGACATGAATAAAATAAGAAGGTTTATTTTTTCAAATTTTCGGAAACGTTTGTGGGACACGCATATTAAAACGCGGCCTGTCTGAAACCGCACTGTAACTGCCCTTTTACACACACATAAAAACGCGGCCGCTTTTAAGATACAATAACGCGATTCTGTTCTTTGAAAGTGGTGTATTTTGAAATACTGTCAAACTTAAATACCTAAAAAAAAAATATGTATTGATTATTTACCAGTGATCGTAATTTTATTTGATTATTTATGTCTTTCCTAGCAGCCTCCTGAAATTTGACGAGGATTCAAAACAACAGCTTGTATAAGTATGGATATTAGTATCTGGATTGCAATAATATTAGTGTAAATTTTTTGCTGGAAAGTTCTGTTAGCTACATCAGTATGCGAAGTAATTTAATTTCCTGTGCAACCTCGCATCCATTTTGTTGAATGTTATAACCGTGAATAATTGCGGAATATGTCGTTGTCTAAAGAAGCTTGCGTTAGTTGTGTTTGCTACAGCTGTGCTCGCGTCTCCTGCCATGTGTGAAGATTAAATTTTCCGCAATACATAGTATGTTTATGTCGCTTTTCTAGTCCTTTCCCTTTTAACGTACAAGTAAATCAGTCGTGAAACGTAGTACCTAAATAAACAGACAAAGGAACATTCGAGTTCATAATATATGATTTCAGTCCGCTAAAGATGCGTATTTACTAATGCTTCTTCATGCCAACACTTGGACAGAGTTGTGCTAAAACTTTGGTTTTCTAAGAAAGCGTTGAATCGATCGAATCGATCACACTATAACAGCTGTCCAAAAACAGAGCTTTTTCTGTCACCTTAATGTCAAAGAGGTACTGCTGCAAATGACAGATTTTCGTGAAGGCCATTATAATGTGACGGCAACCGCTCCTAGAAGGAATCTGCAGCTTTAGGGAAGGCAAACTGTATGTATGAGCTACGTATGCTTCTCCAACACAACATATATTATGAGCTGTGTTGAGGCGAAGACGGAAATGCGTTCTCAAAGCAAAGAATCAAGTAAACTCTGGAAAAAATATTGGTGTGAATGTTGTTATGAAAAAGCCGTTAAACCGTTGGTCCCGGCTGTCATTCGTGGATCTTTGAAAGTCGTTACGTAGTCAGAAGCCCGAAAGTCTGACAACCAGTCTTACCAAGGGGTATCGTATTACCCAGTAACTAGGTTGTGGAGGTCTGATAGGTAATCGCTCCATGTAAAATACTGGTATTCAGCTGCAGCCGTTTAGACTGAAAGTCGACCCCACAGTTGGGAAAAGGTTGGACAGATGATGATGATGTTATTAAAAAAAGATATTTTTTTTAGTTCGTATATTGTGGTACACGTAGATAACGCTGTAACGAGATAACAAATCGCGTTTTATTCGGACAGATCAAAAATGAATTCTGTTTTCGCTCACCACGGTTGGCAGGCAATTTTTCTTTTGCTACGAGCAATTTCGTTCACCTACGTCATGTTAACCATTTCTTTATTGACAGTTTTGTAATATATGTAATTTGTTCTTATTTTTATTAAATCTTCTCCTTTATGAGGCTTCAAGCTTGTTGATACCTGCTGTGATTCATATTAAAATCATGGTTTTAAAAATTCTTATAAATATTTTCATATTTATTTATTGCATTCCATAGTGTCAGTGGTGGTCCCATGTAAATTTTATTATTTGTCTTGGGTAGTTTTTGAGTTAGCTTCAATAATATAAACAAAAATAAATGTTTTTTTTTCCACTTACTTTGTTTGTATTAGAAGAAAGAAAGAAAAAGCATTTATTTGCGGCAAACATGACGCATAAAAAAAAGGACAAAAACACACAAAAAAAAACAAGTTGGGGGTAAACATGCGTCACATTCACGCAAAACGGCCATCGCTCATTAATGATGTTTTAATAACTTCCAGTAACTGATATTTACATAGCAAGTAGTGTTATATTAATTTGTGTGGGGTAGGTACAAAAAAAACACTACAAAGTGAAAAATAACTTTAATTTTGGAAGTCGGTGTCAAAAACGAAAATTGCGAAACCAACGACTCCGACTTCCAACATCAAATTAATTTTTCACGTTGTTTTTTTTTCTGGAAGACGGTTGTTTTTATTCTTAACATTATTGATTTTTTAAATCTATTAATGTAATTTTATCATTTTTGTGTGTACTGAATAAATGTTTTTATCCATCTATCTATCAAAAAGCCACAAAACAAAACCAAAACTCTAATATTCTTAACCACCTTTTAACTCATTCAAAACCCTCAGCTAGACTCAAATAAATAATTTCAAAATTTTTCTATAGTCTTCGAAAACCGCGCAGCACCTTAACTCCATACCTTCACGGCATAACAAGGTACATAACATTTAACACTTTCTAAGCACGTTGCAACAATGGCGCGGTAATTGCACCGAGAATCGTGCGATAACCTTTGCGAACGAAGCGAACTTGACACTGTAACCGTTACTGGCGCGTGTTACAACGTTGCAACTTATAGACAATTCACTAATGCATTTTCACGTACTTGCTTTTTATTGGGAGAGGTAAACGATTGAAGTGACTTTCTCGGTAATGGCTGTAAAAGAAAGTCACGTACTGCGTATGCCGTCACGATCACAAATGTGTTTGTACGTGTTATTGTGCCTCTGCAGGACAAAGACCTCTTTTCATCTATAGAGGACAAGTATTATCAGCTTTTGGTGACATCCCAGGCATCGATGCGTGAACTGTAACTGTGAATTCAGTACATGATCTACCCCCTAGGCTAGAATGTTTTCGTCGTTTTTTTTTTAGCCTAGATTGCCACAGCTGGGTAAAAGCCTCCCTTTGTTTCTTCCAAACCTCCCTGTCTTGTGTTGTTTCATACATTCTAGGCAAGGAGTCTACAATCATGTACTGAATTCATGATTTCAGTTTGCGCGTCGATGTTCCGGCCACCCTATAAGTATATGGTTATAGTTTCGGCGTTTTCAAACTAGGTAAGTACTTAATTTATCACTAACATTTCATGAGTTAAAATCAGGTTCAAATCTTTCCAAAACTTATAGCAATGTTTAGAGATACATTACAAAGGACTTCTAAAGTCTTTCAATTATTACTTTTGCCTTTGAAGTCGATAGTAGACAGTGTGACTTCTTATTTTCCTTATTTAGATCCTGTGGTATAGTAATTTTATTCTAGGTCTTCACATATAATTATATAATTAATGTATAGTAAATATTGTAAAATATTTTTAAAACAGAACGGTGAAGTTTCTTGTCATTCTTTTCCATTCCACCTTTTGGACAATTGGGCAACTAGAATAAATTCTATCTTTATGTAAATTTTGACGTTCAAAAGTGCCTTTTATGCGATTATTTAAAATAAATGGTTTGACTTTGACTTAGACACAAATCACATATACCAACTACCTACCATAGTACCCTTTACAAGTACACAGACGATGGCAACACTAATACAATTTTCGTGGAACAACGGATCATTTCCCGGAACGTCTGGTAATTTGCGAAATGACTGCGATTTGCGACCGATTACCGCTACGATACGTATAATACTGTTCACGACCATGCGTTACTATGTGACGAGTGGTTTGATTAACTACTCGTCATTTGGGGACCCTGTTCGTTGAGTGGCGATTAACGGTTCGTATTTTGGGAATATTTTGATGAGGAGAAGTAAAGAAATTGTTTCTATATCTATACGTATCATAAACTATTTTCTGTCCGCGGCTTTGTCCGCGTGAAATTTCTTGTTCCTCCCATCGCGTCGCATCACATCACCTGCCGCCTTATTAGTTCGTTTTCATTTAGCGTTCTTTTAGTCTTTTTTAGTCGGCTCCTAAGGGTCATAGCATGATGTTAAATAGCCAACAACCTTCCTTAAAAATTGGGCTATCAAATGAATAAATAATTTTTCAAATCCGCTTGGTAGTTCCAAAGATTAGCGCTTTCAAACAAACAAAATATTCAGCTTTATTATTAGTATAAGTATACTTTATAGTACAGTTAGGATTATAAACAACATATTAATAAATAGTTACTGCTGTGTCATACAATGACGTCACAAGTTCTCTACTAATGAATATTAATGTACATACACAGAGCTTTGTGATAGTTGTACCTTTAGTAATCTAAAGGCATTATACATAGGTACACTGACGGCGGTGGCGTTC
The DNA here is from genome assembly GCA_945859715.1 of Apamea sordens. Taxonomy (NCBI): domain Eukaryota; kingdom Metazoa; phylum Arthropoda; class Insecta; order Lepidoptera; family Noctuidae; genus Apamea; species Apamea sordens. Next base: position 18,680,412 of record OX244001.1, read on the forward strand.
CTAATATATACTTAAGCTAGGGATTCCTGAGCCTACGGTTAACGCCACATAGCGTCCGTAATTTACCGTCAAATGACTACATTGAAAACACCTACTGCATATCCTACTAATCCTACTAATATTATAAACGTGAAAGTTTGTATGGATGGATGGATGGATGTATGTTACTCTTTCACGCAAAAACTACTGGACGGATTTGGATGAAATTTAGCACACAGATAGTTTATAACCAGGATTAACACATAAGATGCTTTTTATCCCGATACTCCTACAGGATCGAAACTTATGCGGGTGAAACCGCGGGGCGCTGCTAGTTATTTATGAAAGTAAGTTGGTGTGTTTCCTTAGAGAGCGTTCTTTGACACCTAATACTCAAACCCGCTGCCATCATTTTCATGACTGCCTGCCCTTCTAAGACACCTTCGCTTTAACAGTAATGACACAAACAGTAATTTGAACAGATCATCATCCTCATCAATTCAGACGAAAGACGTGTGCTTTCCGCATCTACCAGATTCCTGCGGCCTTTGCAAGATCATCGATCCATCTTGTGAGAGGCCTTCCAACGCTACGTCTCCCAATACGCGGTCACCATGCCAAAACCTTTCAGCCCACAACCACAACGGTTTCGAACAAATAATTTTCAATGTATTGTCCCAGTTTTGTACGAAAAAATAAAAATTACTTCGTAACAGTGTCATAAGCTTCTACACTGTTAGAAAGTAGCCCATTTTAGCTAGAAAAGAGCCTGTCAGAAGCCAATATTGGAACCTATTACTAATTAATGATAGCTACAATACAGCTTCACTTAAGAAAAGTGTTTTCGTCATGGCACCTACCATATGACTGTGATTGAAAAGACAAAAAGTGTAAAGAGGCTCATTTATTTAAAAAGTAAGCCAAAACCAAAAAAGTTTCTAGAGGATCAGTCCTCTGTGAAATCTCTCGTAATTTACAAAGCCTAGAAATTGATAAGATATCTAATGCTGTCATAAATTTTATAACCAAAACTTTATAGATTTTCAAAGGTCTACGTTTCAAATTAGAACGTCCTTACCTTAACTTTGAGAGCTCAGGTCGTATTACGTAAGCTCCTACATATTAAATTATAAAATAGGTATTGAAATAAATTCTCAAAGACCTATTTACCTAGGACCTTCGAAAAATCCAGTCTACTGTGCCAATTAGACTCATTCTTGCCTACAAAAAAATCTAGGTTCTAAGAAGACGAAATTATAGTTAGAGGAAGTTGAAAAAAGCGACCAAGTGCTGTTATTAATATTGAGCAAAAAACGCCAAAAAATAAAATTAAAACTTTTACCTTTAACAAAATAAAGATGAAAACAAAATACCAAAACGCCTTTAAAATAAAGTTAAAACTTTGATTTATTGCTGTTAAGCAGCCATAGTATTCATATTCATTTATATTTATTTTCATTCCATAATTTTGTAGAGGTGTTACAATGGCTTAAAGCTAAGGTACAATTATTGACCCTGTAGTATTAGTAGTCCACCCTCAGCGTGAAATTTCAAGTATCTAACTATTACGGTTCAAAAGATACAGCCCTGTGACAGACGGACGGACAGCGGAGCCTCCCATTGGCACTCTTTGGGTACGGAACCCTAAAAACAAGGCTGCGACTACAGATAAGGCGAATCTTGACTATGGATAAATCGCCCACTTATTTTAAGCACACATGAGCCACGCAGTCATATTTCTAAGGGATAAAACCACTGGGTTAGTATAAGTCATTTGTTAGAGTTATCTTGTGTGAGACAGAGGGAGAGGGGCTTGTGGCTAAGTAACAGCTGCTCGGGTTGATTGATCAGTTTAAGCTACGCTTGCCGAGGTTGGTTCGTGGATGGGTGACCATCTTTACATACCAAGATCCGTCCGTGTATCTGAAAGCACGTCCTGGCTGTCATTCCTGGATGAGAAGCCCGAAAGTCTGACAACTAGTCACCAAGGGGTATCGTATTACCCAGTAACTGGGTTGTGGAGGTCAGATAGGCAGTCGCTCCTTGTAAAATACTGGTATTCAACTGTATCCGGTTAGACTAGAAGCCGACCCCCCCCCCCCCCATAGACCCCGAACAATGACCCCGAACATAGTTGGGAAAAGGCTAGGCAGATGATCATCTTGTTTGAAACAGTAGTGTATGGAGGATTGTTACTGTAGAAAGGTATTATACAGGGTGACTTTTAATGTGACGTATTTCTTCCACGACCTGAAAGTATGACCCATTTGCAACACTTAAGCAACCCATAAATCCCAGGCAAAAATTCATGGAATTCGAGAAAACCTTTGAAGTATTCTTGAAAAATTCCCAAAATTCCTCACTAAATATCACTTTTCTCTAAACTCTCTAACTGAATGGCCTTCATTGCTATTCCTTTAGATACCTGATACGTTAACAAACCTTTCGATGTAACCAAATTTTCTTAAACATGAAACAGTTCGAAGTTAAAGGAAGAAGTAAATTAACCACTTTCAAAAATCATCTACGTAGATACATGAACTTTGTCACCTGTTAGCTCAATCAATCAAGTTTACTACGGCATTAAGCGAACAAATTACGCAGAAGACATCTTCATTTAATCACCAAGACATCTGCACTCACCATTTATCTGCTATAAATCTACTGGAGCATGAGATAAGATAGCCTGTTCTACATAAACAAGTAGATGGCCGTATTTACCGATATTCTTTGACAAGCTCAAACAAGTTTACGGTGAAAAGACAAAGGATTCTAACGACTTTAGTCTGAATTCTTGAACTGAATTTTTGTAGTTACTTGACATTTCTTGTATAAAATTTGTTTAGATTGCATACAGAAGTTGCGATTCCTTTGTATGTTCACCTGTATGCAAACCAATGGATTCAGTAAAACAAGTTACCCAACGTAGCACTTGCTAAGCTAGTTTTCTGATTTTAACAAAGATTAGAACTAAGTTGTAAGTAATTGGCAAAAAACTTTTGAACGAGCACAATTATACTCGTACCAAAAACATCCCCATAAGTACCTATAACTGGTAAAATAACTGTCAACTTAACTGTACGATCTTGTTTAAAACCTTTAGCTATTTTAATGGGATTAAACAAGATCCAATTAAATCCATTCATGAAATATTATAAATATTTATAACAAAAGCAAAAAGTTCTTACATTCTGAAGGTATCTGTTGCAGTAAAACATTCTTATCTGCCAGTAGCCAAAATATCGAAACACGATTCTAGATTCAAACCTCAAAAATACATCCGTACCAGCCAATATACCCAGACCTCTCCCATACTATTGCAGACTCTTTAACCACTGGCCTTTGTACTGAAAGTGGGGATGCAGGGTGGCTCGAATAATACTGGCTTGTAAGCCCGTTTGGTACACCGTATGACCCAGTTGAAGGTAAAACGGAACGCACTCGACGTTAACGTGACGTCATTGTCAGCCAAATGACGGCGATGCACAGGGCTTTGTCATGGGCATTCGTTTTTTAGAACGAATGTAAATGGAAATTGTGTCGTGTTTGGCTATTAAACGCTGCACAGGCTTCGGCTGTACGTGTTAGCGTTGTTAGAAGTTAGAATTTTACTGTTGTAGGTTTTCTGAATTCCAACATCGTCGGGAATAGTCGGGATCAACAAATGAACTACGAACGAGTGGCTACGTAGAATGAATGGGAATATGTCAAATAGTTTTCCCATTCATTCTTTGTTCAGATTTAATGGAATGTTTTATACGTTCGGTTTTATTGTAACGTTTGACCTAGATAGATTCGAATTACATAGGTCGTCCAGTCAGCCTAGAATTTACTTATCATAAAGCAATTTTATTTCTATAATCATCTTTATCGGGGCTGGAAAACATTTATTTTCTTTTCTTCAGGAAGTTTACTTTTATCAAGTCCGAATAACTTACAAAATTCAATCCGGAAAACGCGTTACCTTAACGTTTGGCGTCTATCGTGCGCACGCGACGTAGGTATTCTGTCTATCCAAGGACGCGCTGTTGCGTGCTGGCGTTGATTTAACGGCGATACAGCTGAGCAGTTATGTCTATTGCTTTTGGCACATAAGGATCAGGAACAGAAGGTTTAGTTCTACGAGACTTCGAGTAATACTAAAATGTATATCCGGCGGTAGCTATAAGTTCTGAAACTGCGTTAAGTGGTCGCCCGTGATGGGCAACCGACGCGACGCGTGGACACGCGGGTGGGCTCCGTGGGAACCCGTCGCGGAGATCGGATTATTGTATTTATAAAGTGTCGCTTGTTCAATTTTAACGGTGTGCAATTGTGCATATTACCTTCTTTAATTTATTTAAATACTAATAAATTACATTATTAAATATTTTTATAAAAATCTTTTTTTATGTTTTTACAAAACTCGGGACTATGAAGTCCCGGTACTTTGGAAGGCGTACGAAGGGCCGAAGCCAAGTTGCAGAGGCCCCTAAGGAAATTTTAATGAAATGCGACACCAACCGACGTTTGTCCATGTGTGCACTATGCAAGTGCACCCAAGAATAACCCCAGTTGGTGTAGAACTATTGCAGGACATGGAAAAATAAAAAATTATAATAATAATATAATAATATTTCAGCCCTTACAGCCATTCCCGGTACCTTGCTGACTGTCAACTTTTTGATAAACAAAGTGAATTGATAAAACTCAACGTGGATAAACTTTCCATATCTCATGTATCATGCATAAAAGTTGTCTACTTTTTAAATGTTGATGGCCTGAAACACAGGTTTTTCATAAACTTAGATCAGGCAGGTCTACATTACAGTTAGAATTTAACTTTCCTCGATTGTAATTAACGTAAATCTTATTTTTACTTTACTTTTACTTGAATAAAAAATTTATTTTATTTATTTATAAATGCATGCATGCCGTCTGCATTAATACCACGCAGACAGCTCCGAATTAATTATCATAACATGACATCACGCCTGTAATCCCAGAAGTATAAGACAGAGGAGTACCTGTACACCCACATTAATAGTGGGCGAGAATATTCCCATCAACCGGGCACCTCGGGCTGCCCGGCTGAATGAATTATCATAATGCTAATGAATACATATTTTAATTGTTTATAAGTATTAAACCGCTTTCTAATCGGTGAGCCTTCATCTGCCTAGCCTTTTCCCAACTATGTTGGGGTCGGCTTCCAGTCTAACCGGATGCAGCTGAATACCAGTATTTTACATGGAGCGACTGCCTATCTAACCTCCACAACCCAGTTACTGGGTAATACGATACCCCTTAGTAAGACTGGTTATCAGACTTTCGGGCTTCTGACTACCCCGAAACGACTGTCAAAGATCCACGAATGACAGCCGGGACCAACGGCTTAACGTGCTTTGCTCGGTGAGCCTTCTGTGATCTTATTTGCCGCGCTGCAAGAGAAAGCTATGCATAATCTATGCAAAGCTAACTCAATTGTTAACTGGTATCGTGATTTGGCGCAATTTACATAAAAAATGAGCTAGATAAGTTTGAAATGTGTATGTTTGTATATATTGTGATTAAATGGCAAATTAAATACATACATTATGGTCATAATAAAGATTGGTCCTTGGCAGCTCTGGACAGAGAGAGGTGGAGAGTAGGGAGGCCTTTGTCCAGCTGTGGGACATTAAAAGCTATTAAAAAAACTTGAGAGGTGTCAAGGGACACCCGGATGGAACGAAGTTCAAAGAGAGAGTGAGACAGACAGAGAAACACGCGCACGCCGCACGGCTTACTATAGCAAAAAGTGTCGTTCCAACTTTTGGTCTTAATTTTTTCCGTCTAGCCTCCTTTCGCAACGCGCAAGGAACTTCGTTCCAAAAATAAACATTATGGTCTATTTCTGCTTAAAGTTAGCGTTACCTTTCATTTTAATGTTGTGTACATACCTATTAATATAGGAATGAGGGGCTCGTGGCTATATAATAACCGCTGAATAGGTCGATCAAAGGTTAAGCTACGCTTGCCGCGGTCGGTTTGTGGATCCATTATCGCGACCCCTCCGTACCTCGGAAAGTACGGTAAGCCGTTGGTCCCGGCTGTCATTTGTCGATCTTTGACTGTCCTTACGGGTACTTAGAAGCTCGAAAGTCTGACAACCAGTCTTACCAAGGGGTATCGTATTACCCAGTAACTGGGTTGTGGAGGTCAGATAAGCAGTCGCTCCATGTAAAATACTGGTATTCAGCTGCATCCGGTTAGACTGGAAGCCGACCCCAACATAGTTGGGAAAAGGCTAGGCAGATGATGGTCTATTTCTGCTTAAATTTAGCGTTACCTTTCATTTTAATGTTGTATACATACCTATTAATATAGGAATGAGGGGCTCGTGGCTATATAATAACTGCTGCATAGGTCGATCAAAGGATAAGCTACGCTTGCCGAGGTCGGTTCGTGGATCCATTACATATCGCGACCCCTCCGTACCTCGGAAATTACGGTAAGCCGTTGGTCCCGGCCGTCATTTATCGATCTTTGACAGTCCTTACGGGTACTTAGAAGCTCGAAAGTCTGACAACCAGTCTTACCGGGGTATCGTGTTCCTCAGTCAGGTCACAGTCGTTCCATGTAAAATACAGGTATCCGGTTAGGCTGAAAGCCGACCGCAACATAGTTGGGAAAAGGCTGAGCAGATTGAAAAGTTTAAACAATATTATAAGAGATTAAGTATAAGTACTATTCTACCGCTTACAAATATAACTCTAAAAAATGTTTTTCCTTCAGATTTTTATTTAAAATAATTAAAATAATATTTCTACGACGAGAATAAATCGCAAAAATGTCAAGTTAGAAACGTTTCGAGTTCCTTTATGAATCACGTCATCTATCAGTCAAGCACTGCCTCTTCAGTGCTTCTATAATTAAAAATAATTACAACTTGAGAACTTCGCTCCCTAATCTTTAATAACTGAATTAATTCACCCTTTTATTGTCAAAGTTCTGTCTTTGATGCGAATTCAACTACGACAAAGAGTTTTATTGGCAACTAAAGTGGCTGGGTGAGAGATATTGTATTATTTAAGTATGTCATAAAGTTATATTGCTCTATCACTTACCTAGGCTTGAAGAAAAACGATTAAGTATTGCTTTGTTTTCTAATAAAAATCACGACTTTTTTTCTAAAAGGTAGAATAGAATAGAAGTACTCTTTATTTACAACATAAATATTACAGATACTAGCTTCTGCCCGCGGCTTCGCCCGCGTGGATGTCGGAAATTATCCCACGGGAACGTGCTAACAGGATAAAATGTATGTGTTTCCCCAGAATGCCATCTATCTCGCGGGCCCTTTGTGGCTAATTACAATAGAAAACCAATTGTGTCTCATTATTATTAGTGGTGATTAAGAGGGTACCTATATGATATCTTTACCTAAGTACCTACCTAATCCTGCCAGGGTAGCGGGATCATCCGAAAGGTTTACCGCTGCCCTGGAACATAAAGGGCTAAGGAAGGAACACGGGTGGGTTTTAGTCAGTAGCAGTCTGAGACTCCCTCTGCTCCACCCAGAGCGGGAGGAGTCATTTGATGATTTCCCATCCTCAAAAAAAAAAAAAGTACCTACCTAATTTTAAAAAAATAACTCAATAACAGAAAATTAAATACCTACCTACCTAAATAAACCTATTTCTGATGATAACTAATCTAAACTCAATAAATAAGCAAAATCCCTAAAAACTAATATCTATGACTAATCCTACCTAACAGTATTATAAAATAACCTACGGTCACTACGTACACTATCAAATATACTACCTATACTTTACAATTAAAATCTATACCTACGACTTATATAAAAATAAACCTAATTAACTCTAAAAACTAAAAGGAATAAAAATGAACTCCATTGCGGGTGACTTAACCTACGACAAACTTATTATTTGCGGTTTTTGCAGTATCGGGTCTAGGGATCGAACCGCAAAATTAAGTTTGTTTTTTATTGTATATACTTTTCCGGGATAAAAAGTACCCTGTGTGGTGCCCAGGATATTAAAGAATAATTATACCAAGTTTCATCGTAATCGAATCGGTAGTTTTTGCGTGATGCCTGAACAAACAGACAGACAGACAGACAGACCGACAGACAGACAGACAGACAAAAATTTTTTTAATCACATTTTTGGGTTCGGTGTCGGTCTAGTAACACCCCCTGCCATTTGTTTTTTTGATATTTTCAATGTACAGAATTTTCACTTCTACAGATTTATTATAAGTATAGATAAATGTAGAAATATTACAAGAAGTGACACGATTGGCGGTCTTATTGCTAAAAGCGATCTTTTAAAGACAACCTTTGGGTGGATTTAGAGAGGTAGGTATTTTAGACAATTTAGTAAAAGTCCTAATTCGAAAATAAAACGAAACAAAAATCTCTATTAATAAAGCTCAACGTCAAACGCCATTAACAAACCTATTCAAAAACGAAAGAGAAAATCAAAAATGAATTTCAAAACTCGTTCTAATCGCGTTCCGAATTTAAAACAGGCGAATTAGTTAGGCGACCCGCGCCGACCTATATAACGGTTGAACAGTGCACTCGTTTTTCCCCTGGGTTGCCAGACTTCCGGATCGCCTGTCTTTTGGGGAATAACTTACGTGGTCAGAATAAAAACCACACAGTCTAGTTGCCACAGAGATTATGAGGTGTTAAGGAGTTATGTGATGACATTGGAACTAATGAAGACATTAGGATTTTAATAATAAATAGGTAGATGCGAAAAACATAAATTGTGACGTGTGCGGTGTAATTGAAAACGTTCATCACCTATTGGTGGAATGTGTCCGTTACGAGATGGATCGAGAGTCTTTTATAGGAAATTTCTACTTGAGCAGAACTAATGTGGGTAGGTATGTTCCACGAGATGTTGTCCTCTCTTTTGTCTGAAGCTGCTAAAGAGCTGTTTATGTTATTTAGTCGTAAGCCATAATTTAGTAAGTAAATGTATTTTAGTTTAAGTTAGGGTGCGATGGAATTGACATGTACTTTAGTATAAAACCTCCTTAAATAAATTTAAAAAAAAGTAAGAGCCTACTTTAGAATTCATTAAAACCCAACTTTAAATCATTTTTATTTGCCCATATTTTACCAAGCCCCACCATTCTTGAGCCACTTTACTGGCAACACAGCTAGTGCTGTGCCAAATTACCTGCTGACGCTACAGCAGCGCCGCGCGCCATGATCACAAAAAAGGTTCATTACGTCACTTCGTGCCGATCGTGAGATCGTGCCCTGTGCAGAACTAAAGAGAAACAACGAAAATTATTTGTTGAAGAATCTTTCTATTGCTTTATAAGAGTAGGTTCTGTATGTCATTTTTCCAATTCAATATTCCTTACTGTTTTGTTGATGGACATGTTCTATGTTCTATGTCTAGAACATATACATAGAACATGTCCATATTTATATAAAAATAAGTGATCATGCAGTTATTAAACGCACCGAGTTTCATAATATACATTCCAACCTACTCTTTCATTACCCATAACCTACATGATTTACGTTCTTACACTTGTTCACGCTTGTGAATTTTTTTTATAAACAAAACATATAAAATATGAGAAAAACATTCAAAAGGGAATATTAAAAATGCATTTACATTTTATATACAAAAATATACAATATTATAATTATTACAATTATAATGTAATATTCCTATAAGAAGACTTTAATTTATTTGAATTGTATCGTATATAATGTTTTATTTAATTTCTAATATTGTTAAATTAATAGTATATGTAAAGGGTTGAGTTTCTATAAAATATCTGACCAAAAATCGCACTAATAAATACTTTGACTTTGAAGCTTTTTCAGCCCAATCGGAAACCGGGAATTGTGTAAAATTTTTACTGCGAGATTTGATTACAAACACTGGGACATGTGAAACTAAATAAAAGCTTGTAAAAAAAGTATGGATACGTCGCGTCTTCGCTCCGTTTACTTACGCTAAACCAACGACAAATGCGAAGGGGGTGTACACAAAAATACCACAACTTTATTCAACTACTATCTCAGGTCAATAAACTCTAATTTCTTGAACAAGAGAGCAACTTACAAAGTTACTAATGAGACGGTAATGTGCGATACTTTCTCATTGTTCCAGTAAAAGGGCAGGACTTGTTACATTAGTTGTTTTAACTCAATTCCGCTGAGTGCACCCATGTTAACGTTACCAAGAGTATTTATCGGTATGATTCTGTTTAGGGGTGAGATAACAGTCCTTTTGTGGTGTGGCTTTGAACTTTAATTTTATTTTTTATAAATTACTTGTTTCAATTTGCTTATTAGATTCTTCTAGCTTAATGGTTGGGGTTATACCCTACCAAGAAATGACGAAACTCAACACACACAATCATTGCTGACTAAACTCAAATAAAAATCCAACACAAAGCAGTCATCTCCAATAAAAAAAAATCACCAGAAGATTGTTAGAAATAACACGACCATTACAAAGAAAAGCAGTTTCATTCTATTTGACACAATCTTTCTTCCTGGCGCCATCGCCCATCGCCCAGTTGGCCGCGTTCGTTTTATTTCGCGCCACGTTCTGTCGTGATCACAAAGAGGTTCATTACGTCATCTAACGGTTCACTCCTGGCTGAATGGACAGAGGAATGTTTTACAAAGACTATTCGTGATAACGAGGTTTCCATTCTAAATTACAAGGAATATATTTTATACTCAGACAAGGCTGTGTGCGATATTCATAGTGCAGTTTCACCAAAACTTTTAGACACTGAAAGATATGATTTGAATCACTCTTATGCTTTTTAGATCAAGTTGACGCTACGACACGACATAGACGTAAAATTATTTGAGAACATAAAGTATATGGTTATACTAATATTAAAATATCGGTATGAGCTATGAAAGCAATACTCAATATTCTTTATTGCATTCCATATAAGCAAGCAGCAGCAGTTGCATATAAGCAGTGCTGACCCAGTGGTAACGGCCGCGACATACGAGTTGTAGGTCGTAGGTTCGAACCTAGACAGGCGCTTTACTTTGAGTAAAATATTTTATCACCGCTGCTCTCAAAATGTTAAAGGAAAACCGGCATGTCCTAGAACAAAAAATCGAAGACATGTGACATCTACCAACCCGTAGACCACCCGTGTGGTGGATTACGGCCCACTCCCTGTCATCGAGAGGAGGCCTGTGCACCAGCAGTGGGAACATTATAAACTGATTATGCTGGTATGAGCTATACTCTCAAAGTTTGTACCGATATAAGAAAAGAAGAGAGGTGCTTGTAAAATCGTAAGAAAGCATAAAAAGTTTATGTCACCAACACCCATGAACGAAGCGACAAAAACCATAACTCAATGGTTTAAGTAAAATAATATTCTCAAACTGAAAAGACTATAAAACTTTTAGTTACGAATAATAAAATAAACTTTATATCTCACTTTAGTAAGAAAACAGCTATTTGGTGTAACATAAACACACGAAATCCGACATTAACCCACCAATCTGGAGGATACATAAAACCGTACGATCCAATAAAAATGCAGTATTTTTTAAACTATCAAAAAGTTTAATGTTCTTGCAAATATCCAATCCGGTGTGATGCTCCTTTTATAATCACAACGTAGACAGGTAAGGACAGGAGATCCATTTGGTTTTATGACCAGTGAGTGCAGGTCACTTCTTTGGAAATCCTCCCTCTTCAAAGTCAAATACATGTTATTTCTATGAGTAATAAAAAATTCATGGTTATACTTCTCCTTGTATACCTAGTTATTTAAATTTTGGTTGACCCAAAACCTCGCCACTTCCACGGCGCTATCGGTGCCAGCGCGGAGGTCACTTTGGCTGCATGTTTTGGGACACAAATGGCATGATATGAGGTGGAGCATAGTTTGTGACACAGCTGTTTATCTTCCACCAAACGAGCAGGTTCCTGCAGAACACCTTCCGTGGTCCACTTCGAAGTCCCTGAACCGTCTCCGAAACCAAGTGGGAAGATGTAAGTTGAAACTCGTAAAGTAGGGCTACCTCGACGGAAAGGCTACCTTGACAAGATGTGGAGCTGTCTCACAAACTTATAGTTATACCTATCATAATATTTGGTTAAGTACGTTTGTGACCTACCCAGGACTTAGTAATATGTTGTTTATTCTGCATAAACAAAACGCAATGCGCGTAATGTGCGTTTTGTTTGTACTTTGTACAGACGCTTGCACATCAAGCTACTATAATCTGTCAAATTTCTTTCATAGATTTTCAACTTTATGGTTAAAGCATTAAGGTTCAAGATTGATTGGGAAAATTTGACATTTTCGGGTAGCTTGACCTGCTGGCGTCTGTACATACAAAGTAGCCAAAAGCCTCGTACTCAAACAATAAAAGGTTGTCAATTTTGTCCATTACTAAGAACAGGACTTTGCCCTGTAGTGGGACTGTAACAGGCTGGTACTATTATTTTCCTACGCTTTGCTAAAAGTGATCCTTCTGTAATTTCTTACTAGTTGCCAAAGTCCTGGTTTCGGGGGCTTCAGCCGCAGCTGAACGGGGTAGGGGGCGTTAATAGCTGTGTAAAACTGCTGTAAAGATCAAAGTTCGGCGCTCCGGCTGCGAATAAACATGAATGTACGAGTTGGCACGGCTGCAGTTCTCTTATGCATATTGAAATTTGTTTAAGTTTATAAGTACTTGAAAGACTGAAATATGATGTCTTAGTGCTAATCGTTTTAAAGATATAAACTGAGCTCCAATGCCATGGCTCTAAGCCTGGAATACACGTGCCTGTAACTTGCACAAAAGTATGCAAGTCACTGGCATGCCGTTATGGTATTCACCAATCAGAAGTTGTTTTGGCACACGGCATGCAAGCTACTTGCATACTTTAGTGGAAGTTACAGGCACGTGTATTCCAGGATTTAGGTATTTGAAGTTACATCATACACAACTACAAGATAGCGAAATTTATTCAAAGTCAGAAAACTTAAAGTAAAAAAATTGGTAGGAAACAAGGATCTGGTAAAAATGTTTTGATAAAAGTCCTAAAAACAATTAAACGCGAATTCATATCATGTGATCACCTGCGGGGTAAATGTGTAACGCACTTACAAGGCCTTTCATTTTGACAGTACATCAATGTTCATTGCGGTTTTTACGCTGTTGAGCAGGGGATGTTTTCAAACACATGACGCAAAGAATTAGCAATTTCATTCATAATCATTCGGATCGTGATTAAATAAGACACGGCCTTTGGTAACAAGCTGTTTATTTGCACTGAGCTTAGAGACGTACGCGTACGACACGCAGTTGGCATCTATATGTGGGCGTCCAAGCAAAAAGGGTCCAGTTCTCGGCATTTAGCTTCCGAGATATAAGAAGTTTTGTAAAGTTGGGCGAAAAAATTGCATTTCGCGATTTTAATTGATTATTAATAAATGCTCAATTATCTACAATTTCATATAGTAATTTTTTTTTTCAGAATTTCAACCTCAAATGTCTGATAAAAAAAATATTTGCCAGTTTTTTTTTTATATTTTTTAAATCCTTACTATCAATTGACTATTCTAGATATAAGATACCGAATCTAGTCTTAACTCAATACCCACTAGCTAGCTACTAACTAACCCAACGTGTTACGGAATTAGGTTGCAGACCTTTTTCTATTTTACCAAGTACCTGGTACTTGTTGACAAGCCTACACTGTCCTTCCATACCTGTTAACATTGTAATTTGACATTGTAATAACCAATTGGTGAAAAACCGTGGAGTTTTTTTGCCGGCTCTTCTCCATATTAAACGACCAATTGGAACCGTGCACCTAGCTTCTGACGTTTAATAAGTGTCCATGTAGGTTTATAATAATAATAATTTCCATTTATTTCGGACAGAATCCGTATAATTAAGTGTTAGTAACAATTTTATGATGACGATGATTTTTTTTTATGTGAAATAAAATATTTTGATTTTATTTGTTTACGGTTTCTGACTCCAATAACAGTCAGCCAATCCCGACACACGCACACGCACATGCATGCATGCAACGTATACAATCATAAATCTAATAAAACACCACTCTGCATACAAAGCTACACCTCCAGCGGATCCCAAACAATTGTATGTCAAATAAAATACATCCAAATCCTTCCGTACTTCAACTTACAAGGATCCTTTACGTAATCTCATCTTCTCTCTCCCTCACACATTTGGGAGAAGAAAGAGACGAGGGGTAAATATTGAATGCCCTGTTACAAGTCAATAGGGAGAGGACGTCTCCAGAATACGTAATTGTGTGTAATGGGAGATGAGAACAATCGAAGATCTATGTTTACTTGTAAACGTGTAATGTATACGAATCGTGAGAATAGCCTGGGAATTAAGTAACCTGTCTAAGGTAGAACAATATTACAAAAAATCGCGGGGCATAAATCTAGCATCATAGGTTCATACTTCTAATGTGACCAGGCTGGCATGAGTAATCTATATATGTAGGCTATAATGTTACCACTGCTAGAAGAAGTGGGCCATAATCTACCACATGGGCCCACTGCGGGTTGGTAGATGTCACATGTCTTCGAATTTTCGGTTCTGGGACAAGCTAGTTTCAGCAGTTCCCTCACAGTGTTTTATATATATAACGAACTGGATAAAATGCGCGTTTCATTATTTGATGTGATAGCAATGAGAATGTTACAGGAAAATACATTAGTTTGGTACCGCACAATATTTTACTACTATAAATCTAAAACATTGCACAATAAAAACATCAAAGTAATACCGCAGCTGGTACAATGACAGATAAATGCACATTGTAGTGGCCGCCATTCTTGAGTACAGTCGAGACAAACGGCGGGAAGCGTACGTATGAAACAATGGCTGCGTTCGACTGTACCACGGACAATGCGCTATCGGGGACAGCGATGTGCAAGTTTAAAAAAAAGAACACAGGACAGGACTGAAAGAAAAATGAGGATTTGAATAAAGAATTACTCACAAGCCTATTAAAGTTTTTAATATTAGGATTAATTAAGTATCCATACACACGAGTGACACGCGTTGGCGGCTGCCCCCAACACGCTTTAACGGCTGTCGCCGACACGCGTTGATGGCTGCCCCCGATACGCGTTGACGGCTGCCCTCAACACGCGTTAACGGCTGTCGCCGACACGTGTTGACGGCGGCCCCCGGCTTGCGTTCACTGCTGTCTCCACCACGCGTAAACGGCTGTCGCCGACACGCGTTGATCGCGTCCCCCGTTTTACGTTGACTGCTGCCTCCAGCACGCGTTGACGGCTGCCCCCGACACGCGTTGACGACTGCCCCCGAAATGCGTTGACGGCTACCCCCAGCACGCACTAGCGGCTATCGCCGACACGCGTTGACGGCTGCCCCCGACATGCGTTGACGGCTGCCCCCAGCACGCGTTGGCGGCTGCCCCCAGCACGCGTTAACGGTTGCAGTTGCCGCTGTCGTCGACGCGTGTCGCTTGTGTGTATGCACACTAAAACTACCTCTTTGGTCTATTGGTCGCAAGTGCTACTGCTGAGCGTGAGGTCCTGTTTTCGGTTCTCGGGTCGGGCAAAAGGTTTTTCCATTTGTAATTTCTCAGTAGCAGCCCGAAGTCTGGATTCGTGCTCGGGTGATGCCAATAGAGTCCCTATCCCCCCCCCCTCCCCCCATGATTACCTACATGGGACTTTTAAACATCACTGGCGAAATGTGGGTATACTATAATAGGTGCAACACTGCCTAACCCTTCGGCCAATACAACGTGCCGTTATTTGTTATGTTTTATGTTTTAACCATCTTTTCTGAGAGGGATTTTAATCTATGTTACATGGTTCTGGTTTGACAAAATTATTTGAAAGGCGCAGAAATGAAAGGAATGGCCTACATTGAATGATTCAGTTATATGTTAACATGATTCAATTTGGTTGCTTCATTCAAATTGAAAGGCGAATGTGAACGGTATAATTCTGACGTTATAAAACATTCTGAATTGGTCCTGGATTTGCAATCACACGTTCATAATTCGAGTAGTTCTCTGTTATAAACGTAATAAGCGATGCATACCATTTTGGGATCCCTTCTTTTCGCATAATATTTTTTTTTTTATATACTTTGGCATAACTATATTGTTTTTTTTTTGGTATAATAATACTTTGCCATGATTGTTTTTGGCATACAGTTTATGTTGACATAATTATTTTGAAGACTAATTGGTTTTGGCATAGGTAATTTTAATTCGTATGTTACTAGGCGTAATATTTTTAGCAATTGCTTGTAAAGTAATAAATCTATACATATAATAAAATCGTAGGAAAGTCAAAACTGTACATTGAATATTTTTTTAAAAGAATACTTGGGGCGTGATCTACAATCGATATCGAAGCCAAAAATACAGTTTTTAGAATTTTTGTCTGTGTGTCTGTTTGTCTGTTTGTCTGTATGTATGTCCGGGCTAAACTCAAAAAGTACTGCATGGATTTACTTCAAATTTTGCATGAATATTACCAAGAGGTCGGGTTTACATTAATTCTACATATTATCACGCTATCACCTACGGGGAAGGAGCTGTGAATCTTTGTTTTTCTTACGCATTCTGTGACAGCGTGTAATCTAACGACGCATATTTAAATGTTGTTTTTGTGTAAGCCATGCTATTATCTAGCTTTACATTATAAAAACTACGCCATTTAAGTAACTTGGGCAGAGAAACATAGTTTAATGAATGTTAGTAGTATAATGACACTATTGATAGCAGTGCCATCTATGAGATTTCATAAAAATCAAATCAACTTACATGTTAACACTTTTGGAAATTAATAATTTAAATTTGATCATGTTGGCGAGGTTAGTAGTTAGTTATTCTTAAAATTCATAGATGGCAATGTGCATTTTCTTCATAAAAGTTGTATCCTATAGTTCGTTTCGACAAATTCAAGTTCCAACAAAACCCTCAAAATCTTGAGCAGAGTTGAGGAAGACAATTTAAAAAAACACGCTCTGTGAAGTCGACCAGTTTGCGAGATCCCTTACGTATGACGAGGTGCCTTCATATTACACGTACGACAAGCAAAGGGGTGTTAATTTAACCGACGTCGACGAGGAGGTGCTGTGGAAGGTTTTCCGGGAATTTTCAAGGATACCGCATTGGGTAGGGCATCCGAATAATGGCGAATGCTATTTTCTGCGGTTGTTACTTCACACTGTCCGAGGCCCAACGTCTTTCGCCTTTCTGAGGACATTTGATGGCGTGGAGTATCTCACTTACCGCGCAGCCTGCGTAGCACGTCACCTTCTCGACGGTGACCAAAATTGGGATGACACCCTCGCGGAGGCGAGCGTCAGTGACAGTCCCAGCCGCATGCGTCATCTGTTTGCCGTCATCTTGGTGTTTTGTGGAGTCGCGAACCCGGTAGCTTTGTGGGAGAAGTATCGCCATCATCTGTCTGAAGATTTTCTACGAGCTTTGAGGCGTGCTACTGGAGACGAAGTCGAAGTAACTGATGAACGCGTGCTGAACACCTGTCTCAGTTCACTTCAAGATGTGGTCATTTCTATCGGCGGCAATCCACTGATCGAATATGGGTTACCAGCTCCCCAATCATCACCGCATCAAGACCGTGGAAATCGGGAGTATAACGCTGAGACAAATTACGATCCGGGCGAAATGACCACCATACGAAATGACCATGTCGCTTTGTTCTCTTTAGAGCAAAAACAAATTTATGACACCGTCCATGAAAGCGTTGGGTAAAACCAGGGTAAAATGTTTTTCTTGGATGCTCCTGGTGGAACAGGAAAAACATTTGTTACCACTCGCATACTTGCAGAGGTCAGGAGGCAAGGCAAAATTGCTATTGCTGTAGCGTCGTCGGGAATCGCTGCCACACTGCTTCCGGGTGGCAAGACAGCCCATGCCATGTTTAAAATTCCCATCGATTTAGAGAGCGCCGAAATGCCTGTTTGTGGTGTGTCACGTAACAGCGATAAGGGACACGTGCTCAAGGATTGCTCTCTGATCGTATGGGATGAGTGTACGATGGCCAATAGGAAGGCAGTTGAGGCCGTGGACAGAACCCTGCAGGACATCCGCAGGAACGAACATTTGATGGGCGGTGTCACAGTTCTGTTCAGTGGTGACGCGGGGATCGAGGGCTGACGAGGTGAATACTTCTTTGAAACGATCTTCGTTGTGGTCACCAGTTTGTACGCTGCGTTTGACGATTAATATGAGAGCTCGGCTCGGCGGCAATGCTCAAGAATTCTTTGATGTCCTTCTTGGCGAAGGCACTCTACCAGAAGAGAGAGGTGGACGGGTGGTTCTTCCAGAGTCTCTCGGTAGAGCGTCAATCCAGCTTAGAAGAACTCATTCGCTGTGTGTACGGGAATATCAGTCGTATACCGCACCAGCAGAATTCTTGGGTGTGTGAGCATGGCCATTTTGAGGCCCAAAAATGATCAGGCTGCAGCAATTAACGAATGCATTCTGTCGGAAATTGAGGGGAATGAAGTGGTCTACACCTCGATAAACACTGTTGTCGAGCAAGATGACGCCACACATTATCCCGTGGAATTTCTGAACTCCCTGTCAGCAATTGGACTTCCAGCGCCTACCATCAAGCTGAAGTTCGGTGTCCCGATTATGCTTCTTCGGAACCTATCTCCTCCGAAGTTGTGTAACGGGACCCGCCTTAAAGTCATCTCGCTCCACAGACACATCATTGAGGCGGAAATTCTTACGGGTTGTGGCGTCGGCGAGGCAGTATTTATACCACACATTTCCCTCATACCTCATAACTTCCCGTTCCAGTTCAAGCGCATACAACTGTATGCGCTTGAACTGGAACGGGAAGTTATGAAGTTATGAGGGACACTCACGGGGAACTCCCCGTGAGTGTTTGCTTCGCGATGACCATCAATAAGTCGCAAGGGCAGACACTGAGGGCAGCGGGTGTCGACCTCAGGACGAGTTGCTTCTCACACGGCCAACTGTATGTCGCTTACTCCCGCGTCACCAGTCCTGACTCTCTTTACATTTTGGCTCCTGGCAGCATAACTACCAACGTAGTCTATAGGGAAGTATTGTAAGGTATGATACCTTTGTACGTATTTTTACTCTTTTGTGTCCTGGAATGTATTCCTGCATTATTTTCTCTGTTTCCTTCAGTCACATCTTATGACTGAACTCAGCAGGATTCCAATATAATTCTCTTCACTTGCTTCGCTTGCAAAAAAAAACTTATATTTTAATGCTATTTTAAAAGTTTTTTACTTATAATGCTATAGCGACACTGGCATCTTAGGTATTTTTGGTGATGTAGAGCCTTCACGCAGACGACGTCGCGGGCAGCAGCTAGTAGATAATAGAAAGCCATTGCTTTGTGCGTAATTCCCCGCTGGTCAAAGTGGCGGTCCTTGGGGAAGGCCTACGTCTAGCAGGGGACGTTTTTCGGCTGAAATGTTTATCATTGCAATACATTGTAATATCGACCTCTGCAGTATACTGCAGAGGTCGATATTACAATGTATTGCAAACAAACAACTCTGTAGATTGCTATAAATCACCATCTATTAGAGGCACTTAAGAAATTAATTACTGTGGTGCTCGTAAACTGTTCAGTTTGATTTATTTCGGGTCCGTTGATGTTAATGTTCATTGTAGTCTTGCTTACTGCTACTTAACGTGTTCTTTGGAAGACGAGAGAACACAATTATAGGCTACTGCTTGTCAAACTTGGTCAATGTCACGATGCGAATGCTTGTAAGTATAGGCAGTGAAGCGTAATTTACAGAACACCACAAAAGCTTTGTCAAAGCTTTATTGTAATTGCTTTTACTCATTCGCAAGGAGCTACATACACAGAGCGCGATGCGACGCGGCGGTACATCTCTCTTATTATTGTAGTACTTACGTATTACTTTTTATCGGCTTTATTACTCCGTTTATGAAAGTGCTGCGTTTCTGTTCAAAGACCTGTGGAGCACCATACTTGTACAGACGCCAGCAGGTCAAGCTACCCGAAACTGTCAAATTTTCCCAATCAACCTTGAACCTTAATACTTTAGCGATAAAGTTGAAAATCTATTCAAGAAATTTCACAGATTGTAGCAGCTTGATGTGCTGGCTTCTGTACATTTCGTTTATCATCATCATCCTAATCAGCCTGTAACATTCCCACTGCTGGGACACAGGCCTCCTCTCTGTGTGTGTACATTTCGTAACAATTTTTTATCTGACAATTTTTTTTATTTATGCATCCTTTAAGCATGCATACACACGTCACGTTGCAGTATAAAACTGATTTACATCCGTCACCTCACACATCAGGTTCAGTTGAAAACCAGCGTCAGGCACTAGTTGTCTGGTATTTTTGCTGAACTGGGCCTTTTTGGTGCAGCCGTGAGGCACACGTTCCTGCTAATTTCTTACATCGGACTTTATACTTTCTCTTTGATTTTCATTTGTTGCTATCTGATGTATGTGTCTGATCTATTGTGTCTTTTAGTCTGTGCTAAATAAATTCATTTTCTTTTTTCTTTCTTGTGCTAGAACTCCAAACTTCTTTTCACAAGCATGGTGTCCTTATTTCAAAAAAGTCCCTTTATACATATTATAAAATAAAGTCGCTTTCCATGTCGATCTGTGTGTCCGCGTTGTTCTTCTAAACTACACAATGGATTTTGATGCTGTTTTCACCATCATTAAGAAAACCTGTTCCTGTTTAATATAATAAATGACATATAATAAATAAATCTTGATGTTTTGTCAAGTCTTACAACTAGCGTACACAATCTATATCTATACAAATAAATATTTAAGTGTCTGTTTGTAATGTCAAAAAACAGCTTTTTACTAAATTCATATGAAAGTATACATACGGTACCTATAGCAAAAAAAATTTTTTTCGTGTTTATCTGTCTGCCTGTTTGTTCCGGGTAAGCTCCGAAACAGCTGGACCGATTTTAGACAGGACTTTCTCTAGAATAGCTGATGTTATAAGGAGTAACTAAGGCTATTTATATTTTAGAAAAAGAATCAGTGTTCCGCGCAAAAATATTAAAACCCATGTAATCCAATTTGTTTTATTTTATTTTAATCCCGACATGCGTGCCAACGAATTCGCGGGCACAGCAATACAGTAAATTCATCTCAACTATATGTCTATATGGTCTGTTTCCATTGCTAGTCTACCTAACCGATACTTGAAGAATTCGCACCCTAGAAAAAACATAACAAAACGAATAGTCAGTAAAATATATTAACCTCAAACAAACATTTCAACTACCCACCCTGCAAGCAAATAAGTACATCACAAAGCACACACAACTTTGTGTAGACAAAGCGAACTTCGCAAGTTGATACCACTACGAACAAAGTATCGGTATCGGTAACCGTAAACTGTACACAACTGTCTTCTGCAACTGTATGATATGCAACACAGATGTAGTTTTTAGAATAAGTAGTGTACGTAACTTTTCATTCTGTTCAAGTTATTTCATATCGGGTGAAACGTTTAAATGGTTCCTCGAATTGAATTCTGTTGCGCTATTTTTATGTGGGTTACTGCAAGCCTTTTGTTTTATAAGAAGTTTTGATAGTATAAATAGAAGAAACTATTTATTTCTGATATATTTTCCAGTCGTGGGTGACTTAAAAAGGACTTCTGAAGGCCAATTCTCGTTATTTAAAACGTTCAAAATCTAGTCGCAGTCTCATCTCGGCGACAAATAAATGTCATAAATGTTGGGAAATTAGAGTATTTTTTAACAGATTGTGACTGCGATTCGACTGTGAACGTTCTTAAAATTATGAGAATTGCCCCTCTGATACTATTTGGCATTTTTAAAGCAGAGTAAAAAATGTCGGTCTCGTAACTGCTGGCCACTTTTAACAACAAGTCCCAGTAAATTGAAACTTCACTACGGTTGAAACTAACTAACTATCGCAATGACAAATAGGTCTCAGCGTTTTATGACGTGCAAGGCGCCATTCATTTATTACGTAAGACGATTTTTGCCAGTTTTCGACCTAATTAAATTAAAGACATGGTCCCCTCCTAATTCGTCTTACGTAATAAATGAATGGCGCCCAAGTGCAATTCAACCTAAGGATGGTATCACAAATAACGACGGCAATTATACATCGAAGCTTAGAAAAAAAATAAGCCAAAAGGCTTGCGACGCGACTTGCGTCAAGCGACACGCGCGCGTCAAATGTTTTTTTATTCTTATTAAAACGTTGCCATACACTAGGAATAGGTGATACGTTTTTCATCAGTCTATCCGCGCGTCGCGTCGCGGTGTCCCGTGGCATGTTTGATGCTATAAACCACTTTTTTCTTTAGTTTCCGTTGTCGCTGTCGCAAAACGCGTATCGCTTGTGCATGTAGCTCGCGACTACGGGGTAAGAGACTTTGAAAAACCACCCAAGCTCATAGTTTTTCTTTAATTGTTCCAGACCCCTACGAAGCCTCAAAGATCCTGTGCAACGAGACGGTAGTGTTGTCCCGCTCGCACCCGCACGCAATCGTGTCGAGTCCCGGCTTTCCTCGGCCCTATCCAGACGACGTCGAGTGTGTGAGCGAGATACGAGCACCGCCTGCGCACACACTGAGGCTGCATTTTGAAGAACTGCTCACAGAACATGAGCCACAGTAAGTGAATATTTATTATTCTAAGGACTGTTTTTACCAATGTCATAAATCTTAATTCGTAGCAGGCATGGCGCACGAAGCTACAAGTAAGAGTTAGGCGTTAGAAAGAGAGGCAACTTGTAGGTGAATGTAAATGTAGACAATTATCGCTGTGCGACCTGAATTGCACTTTATTGTGTCATAGCAAGAGTCGCTATTTATTTCCATGATTTTGCGGAGTGAATCTTCTGTTATTGTACTATTCTTTGTGTTCTGGTCCGTAGAATAAAAATAAAAATATCGAGTTAGAAAAATCAACCCTAATTCCATGTTGCCTATGTATTTGCCAGCGATATTACGGAAAAGAGGATTTGCCTTGTATACAATGTGATGAAAGAAAATAATTTTATGAAGACAAACACGATGTCTAGAACGTTTTAAACACTTACAGCTTGTAAAAACATTTAAGTTAAAGTACAATAAAGAAATTGAGATAATTTTCAAGTTAAAGAACAACAAACTGCATGTCATACTTAACAAAGTTCATATTCCATTGCAACCAAAATCTTATTACGACCTTTTTGTTACAAATGATCACTCAAAAATCAACTTAGAATACTTTGGAGGTATGAGGAACAGGGTGTAAAGTTCACTCATCCTCCATAGAAAAGGGACGATCCTCCGACCAGACGGGTGTTGTGTCTGGCGGGCAATTGCCCAACGATTGATGTTGGGAAATTGTATCTATGCTAACTGCGCAGTAAACTCTGCTTGCGAGATGCAGGATTTGCGTGACGTCAGTATGACGCGTTGTTCGCATGTGGCGTTGTAGATACCGCTACATCACTCCCCTCCGGAGACCGGAGGTCGATAATGGGCTGAGTCTTGTATCTTGCGATGCTTGCCAGGCCAGCTGAGGTTCCAGTGAGTCGGAACCGGTTGCCGCATAGTTCACGGTGAGTCGGAACTGTCTGCGGAGATGTCCCCAGTGAGTCGGGGTGGCGCTGCGTTATACTCCAGTGCGTCGGATGTCGTACAGCGCCGGAGGCTGGCTGCTGCGTCGACCAGGAGAGGGTGCTCTGCTTGTTGACCGGCCGAAGGTGCAGTGTGCTGTGCCAAGGTTGCTGATGAGGCTGGGGGTGATGACCAGGTATGCGCGGACGCTGCATGCTGGTGGTCAGGATACCCGTTGAAGCCGTGGATGCTGGCTGGCTGGGTGACTCGCCGCTGAAGCTTGCGGAAGTGATGATAATGACGTCACGCTGAAGTGTTTGCACGAAGGCTGCGCTGACGTTCATACTCGGGGTCACCAGTTTTGGAGGTATGAGGAACAGGGTGTAAAGTTCACTCATCCTCCATAGAAAAGGGAGGATCCTCCGACCAGACGGGTGTTGTGTCTGGCGGGCAATTGCCCAACGATTGATGTTGGGAAATTGTATCTATGCTAACTGCGCAGTAAACTCTGCTTGCGAGATGCAGGATTTGCGTGACGTCAGTATGACGCGTTGTTCGCATGTGGCGTTGTAGATACCGCTACAATACCTTTTCCTAAAGTAGATAACTGATTAAGTGGCGATGGTATGTAAATTATCTGAGATTATGAACAATGCTTTACTACATCGATTTTGTGCTACATAAATTACAGAGTAACAATGATGCTACAATGATGCTATTGCCCAACGATTGATGTTGGGAAATTGTATCTATGCTAATTGCGCGGTAAACTCTGCTTGCGAGATGCAGGATTTGCGTGACGTCAGTATGACGCGTTGTTCGCATGTGGCGTTGTAGATACCGCTACATCACTTATTCTAATGATTTAAATACGTCATATCCTTCTAAAACAAGTTAAGTTTGGTGCTAAGCCAAGATCCAACACCAGTCACTAACCGTATGTTCCCACTGTTGGGATACAGGCCTCCTCTCGGTGAGAGGGAGTACTCCACCACGCGGACCCAGTGCGAGTTGGTCGATGTCGCATGCCTTCGAATTTTTGGTTCTAGGACGTGGGGCATCCTCTCGATGTTTTCCTTCGCCGTTTTGAGAGCAGTGGTGATGAAATATTTGCCTGCTTGGGGTCGAACCCACGAGCAGACTAGCGGCCGTTACCACTGCTCCACTCACTAACTGATTTTAGTCCTATTAAGACCTATATCATTTTTAAACCCACTACAAAAGTTACAAAAGCAGGCACATTACACGTGCTACTAGTAGTGAATACTTCAACTATTCATAAAGCTTAGTGTCCAACTACATAGTCTACATCTAAAGCCTGTGCTACACACGACATAATACTCAAAGGAGGTGGACAGCTCTTTAAGCTCCACACCTGGCACCTGTATGAATAAGGAAGTCGCTATGTTAACAACACAGTAAGTAACGGTTTTTTTAAATATACAGGGTCAAATTAAATTAGCTAGCAAAACTCCGCAGACGAGACTGGTAATAAAACAAAAAAATAAATTAATTGAATGATGTTTTTTTGCGGGGTTATCGGCCGCAGTAACTAAAACTGCCCCGTTGGTCTCGTGGTTGCAAGCGTGACTGTTGAGCGTGTTCTTGGGTTCGATTCCCGGGTCGGGCAGAGTGTTACTAGGTTTTTTCATTGGGAATTTTTCAGTAACAGCCCGAGTTTGAAAGTTGGTTGATACCAGCTTGCTTCGGAAAGCACGTTGCGCCTGATCTCTCGGACTTGGGGGCCTACTCCGAAGTGCAAAGTGTGAATGTTCGGATCGGACACATGACCGAACCGAATATTATTGAAAAATGCGAAAAAAGTTCGGATTGGCTCATTTGGGTCGGGACCATAGTCAATATTCGAAAGAGTGTAGGAGTGTAGGATCGGAACCAACCGAACCCATTTACTTAACCAGTAACTTCGTAGCAGGAAACGGCCGAACATTCGGCCGATACTACTTCGGAGTAGACTCCCTGACCTGTCGGATTGCCGTCCCATTGGACAATGAGAGTGAGGAAAGAGAGTGTACACCTGTGCACTATAATATCTCCCGCACCGGTGGGTCGAGTGGTATCCCCTGAGATTGGTCGCCATGGCCGAAATTCGGTTTGGAGGACTTTTATTTATATCTATACTAACATTATAATTGTGAAAGTAGCTCTGTCCGTCTTTCTGCTACCTTTTCACGGCTTAACGTCAAAATGGATTTTGATGGAATTTGGTACACAGGCAGTCCATAACGACGGCACGGTTGGCGCAGTGGTTAAGCAATTGACTGCTGCGCTGCGTGTCGCGGGTTCGATTCCCGCACGGAACAAATATTTGTATGACCTACATGTATTTGTTGTAGTCTGGGTGTTTTTCTATCTATAATATGTATGTATTTACAAAAAAAATGTATATAAGTAGTTTATCAGCCATCTTGTTACCATAACACAAGCATTAGGTTGCTTAGCTTGGGACTAGATGGCGCTGTGTGAAATGTCCAGGGGATATTATTATTATATTATAACCTGCCATGATATAATTTTATCCCGATAGGAGGTTCCCATGGGATTATTTCCGACCTACACGCGAACGAAGCCGCAGTTAAAAGCTCATCATCATCATGTTAGCCCGGAATCACCATCTGCTGGGTACAGCCCTCCCCTTTAATCTGCCATACTTCTCGGACCCGTGCGTCCCTCATCCAGGTGATTCGGCTAAAAGCAAGTAAGGCCAATAAACCTTCACAACTACACATATCCTTCTCCAACATCATACAACTCATCAAATACGAACCCAGTTCCCTCACATTTCTTATATAATATTTCCAGTCCAAGTATTCAATATATCTGCGGCACATTCCGCTCAAAACACTGCACTCACATATCATCGACCGTCTGCTCGCTTTATTTACTGTTATTACTGAACGAGGTACAGTCACCAAACGGGATAAGTATTGTTTTTATTTTGTTACCTATAGTACGAATCATTTGGTCTGACTTGGTTTCCGTACGTCCTTTTCGGGTAACTGAAAATCATCGCTATGCTGTGGGTCCTCTATAGTACAGCATCATGCTGAGTGGAAGCCTTCTTGCCACAGTCATGACGTGCAGCCGTCGACTATTTCTGCTTTGTACTCGTGATTATAGATATATTTTGTTTTTATTTTTCCTTATTATTAGAACTAATTATCTTTTTGTATGCACGTTTTTCTGTGAAATAACGTCGTCACGCAAATCCTGCATCTCGCAAGCAGAGTTTACCGCGCAATTAGCATAGATACAATTTCCCAACATCAATCGTTGGGCAATTGCCCGCCAGACATAACACCCGTCTGGTCGGAGGATCCTCCCTTTTCTATGGAGGTTGAGTGAACTTTACAGCCTGTTCCTCATGCCTCTAAAAACCTATTTTTCTTTCTTTTCCTTCTTATAAATAACATTTTTTTTATCAGAAAGGTGGGTACAAAAATCATCTATCCTATTCAAAAAACAGTATAAAAAGTTTGACTTTTAAAGGATAGAGTAAACGATGATGTCCATGCTAGTGTAAACTGTGTGACGGACATCAGCGCCTTCCTCTTACAGATTTAGACAACAAAAATTAACTTTATTTGCATTATAACAATATAAAACTACAAGGTCGTCGTCATCATCCTGGCCCTATCCCAATTTATTCGTGGTCGGCGTAACATGTCTTTTTCTTCCATACTCCTCTAAGCTGCCATCTCGACAGTCACCCCCTTTCTAACCATATCATCATTCACACATTCCATCCATCGTTTCTTTGGTCTTCCCCTCCTCTTATAGCCATCGACATTCATACTCAAAACTTTTCTCACGACATTTTTCCTCATTTCTCCGTAACACATTCCCATACCATGACAACCGGTTTCCACACAACTTTTCAGTTACCGGTGCCACTTTCAGACTTCCTCTTATATACTTAACTAGGGTCGTCGTATATAGTTGAAATTTAGTAAGAAACCGGTGGATGTTTTCAAATGAAAGGGGATTGAAGATGTTTATATGGAGCCAGGGATGTACCTGTCCGCCATTTTATTGATAAATTTAAACATTTAGAGTGATTATTTCAAACATCTATGCAACAAGTTCAAAAAATATGGATTTCACGTGAATTACTTTGAACGTTCATATTTGGGAAACGTGTCTGTATACATTGATGTCAGGTCCCGATTTATATAGGAACCATACGTGGCCGACTTAAAAAAAAACAAAATGGCGGGTAGGTGTGTCGCGGACCTTCAAAGCCCTTTAATTTGATAAATGACATTGATACTGGTTTGTTTTCTATTAATTAAATTTAAATTTATTCGAAAACATCCAACGATTTCTTACTAATCTTCAATTATATCCGACGACCCTGGTTACTTATCTCCTTTGGTGACTGTACATTCCTACCTTTTTATACAGATACGTAGAATGTAAGGATTTTTGGTAAAATATTTTAGTATTAATGTTACTCGTGAGACTGGATTTCGGCCTGGTTAATGGTTATAGGCACTGGCAGGCCCCAGTTACAGGGGACTTATAACATGCCCGGTAAAATCTGAGCCTTCTATACATACTCGTATATTTCTGCCTACCTCCTTGGGGTATACAGGCGAGTTGATTATGTAATACTATCGTGATAGCAAGTTCTGCGGGGTAATTGCGTAACATTTACTATCAATAGCAATAGCTTTCATTTTGACAGTTTGACAACATTCATTGCGTTATTTACGATTCTGAGTTGACACCTTTTTTGAACATATTATTATAATAATAATAATAATATCCCTGGACATTTCACACAGCGCCATCTAGTCCCAAGCTAAGCAACCTAATGCTTGTGTTATGGTAACAAGATGGCTGATAAACTACTTATATACATTTTTTTTTTGTAAATACATACATATTATAGATAGAAAAACACCCAGACTCGGAACAAATACATGTAGGTCATACAAATATTTGTTCCGTGCGGGAATCGAACCCGCGACACGCAGCGCAGCAGTCAATCGCTTAACCACTGCGTCAACCGTGCCGTCAATTATGAAGCAATGGATTAGCAATACTCTTCAAAATTATATAAGGTGTCCAAGTTCCCAAATCTAGTATTTTTCTTTTGTATAAGTTCTGTGGCAGTTGGGTTTGTACCTATAGCCTTCAACTACGCTATCTAAGCTTGAACTAACTGAAGGTCAGCCCACGTAATATAATTTGAGATGACGACTAAGGGCCAGTGGTTTCAAACGGTTGGTTAACGTAACATACGTACGTCAAATATGCATAATTTTAAATTTTGTAATTGGAAACAACGCTTTTTTTGGTTTGACGATAGTCAGCGCCATTTTTGTCGTATGTGTAATTTTTCAAAAAATTACGCGCAGGAGACACGGCTATATGTTTTCATCCACAAAAATGTAATAGGAATTCTTCAAGAAACGGAAAAAAAGATCCTGAATGGAAATAAAATATTAGTTTAGGTAAATGTTGGTATGATAGATAGTGGGGTCGCGTCGCTGTCACGCGCCGGCGATAACAGATAGTGGTTTATTTGTTGTTTTTTATGTATTTCGCACGTTTATCATGTCACACTACCCACATTTATCATAATTTCCAGAGATAGAAAACGTCGTGAAAAAAAAAATATTGTGGGAAAAACTTACCTATACTATGATAATATGATAAACTAAACCATTTTTAGCAAGACTAAGTATCGCTTATCGTTTATCCATTCAACTTAACTCAACCTAAAACAGTTATTTCAAATAAACCAATTCCAAAGCGTAGTTGGTACCTATGGAGAAGAACGGGCAAGAAACACCACGCACACTCTTTTAAATAATATGTTTTTATAAAATATTAGTTACATCATTCATGCTGAAATTATACATGTGAGAATGATCTAGAAAGATGTGCACCTTAACTTGTAACTTAATAAGAAAACTGAATAAGAATAATTGTGTCATAATGTTCCTAATATACTCGTATTTGCACGTGTTAGATTATTTAGTATATACTAGAAGTATATGTACCTATATATTACCCAAATAACAAGCTTGAATATCAGAATGGTTACTAGTTAGTTATTTACTGTGTATGAAGGTTATTATTGAATATGGTTTGTAGGGGAAGGGTTTTATGAAGTAAAGCACAGATAGACAAGCTAAGCATTTATTTAATCTTAGGCTTGTCAGTAATTAATCAGAAAACTAGTCGTCCGTTCGTAAAACTAGGTCATCATGGAGAAGAAGGACAAGAAACTCCATGGAAGCAGTATTAAAGTATTCTATCAATACATTTCTTATGTTGTCATAAATTATCGTTATCTTTAAAAATAATTAATTCCATCTCTTGTACAACGGTCCAAGAGAATTCAAATAATAGCAACTTAATAACAATAGCTAGGAATATTGGCCATAATATAACTTACAGAACAACATACTCATAATAAGCAATAATTAAGGTATAATATCAAATTACTTAACTTACGTGACAACTGGTCGATCTATTCCACATAATAACGGCACTGGAACTAACCAACTGAACATCTGCCAAGCAACTGACTCGATAACGTCGTTACAATCCTTTTTATACACTACCAACGTCTTTTACGTCAAACATCTACCTCCATTTTGAAACAATCACAGATTCTCATATATTTTAGCTTAATATCTTCTAACACAGGTAATAACAAACAAATCATATGTAGTAGAACAGTTTTAAAACATTATAAGGTAATTAATCGATTTAATAGGAGCTGATTACTAATTCTTAGACATCATCAAAAAGTATATCAACATCAACTGACAGTATTGTGCCAATCGTTTGAAACAACCTATTATATTAAAATAGCAATATAAAATCTAAGATATACTACAAGTATAATCAAATATTACTTAATCATTTATAGTAATAACATCTAAGTGTTTTTTACAAGTTAAGACTGTTGTTTTTTGTAAACACAATATCTAGTCAAATTAGGTACTTCTACGTTGGTCCCAGGCTTCTTAAATGTGACAGATGCCATTATCCAACAAACAATATTCTAATATTATAATTATATCAAAATGAAATATCTAACACGGCCATACTGCCATGTACTTCGTTCCCTGAAGTACCTATATTGATATTTATACCAGTACATACATTAATCATACAATTTAATTCTTAAAAATAAGTAAATTACTACAGCTATCAGTAGAACTTTTATTCGGCATCACAGTCTCACTTCTAACAGTAGACATTGTGAGCACCCATACATAGTCTTATTTCTCCACAATATCATTCGCTTCATCAAAGTATGTCTCACTTCTCACATTAAGTAGACATTTATATCAAATATTCCAATAATATTTCTTTAATCTAATTTATGGAATGTACTTACAATGGACCACTTTTCACATTAATTGTATACAATACATACATCTAAGCAAAAACTTATATAAAAAGTTAAAACATAATTTGACATACTATTTTAATTAATTCATTGATACATTGTTAGGTTAGTAGTAAAAATTTCTATTTGACAAAAGATAGATATAACATTGTTATGTACTATCTGCCTAACTATTATAAAAGACAGATAGCTGTGTCGCTATCATATTTTTTTTCAATTACAGCCAAAAATTTGGCTAAACAACTTGCTTCTTTTGAGCAACGCAATGACATTATAAATAATTCTGCCACTAATTTGGTAACAATTAATGACATTGCTAATAATTTAAATTAGAAAGTAAGACAATAGAGGATACCTCTAGCTGTATTGTACAGAATTGCAAAAGCAACTCAAAAAAGGCATTCAAATCAGTAAATAGTATCAACCTGGTGCATCAAAATATTCAAGGTTTTATGAACAAAGATTTAGAAGTAGAATTATTTATGAATTTTAATAGTATTGATATTCTTTGTATAACAGAACATTGGCTGAAAAGCCACCAGTTCTTGTTCAATTTTAATAATCACCAGGTTGGTAGTTCGTTCAGCAGATTAAATGCTATACATGGTGGCTCATTAATTTTAGTAAGTAACCAGCTCAAATTTAAAGATCGTAACGATATTGTGAGCCTATCTGTTGAGCGTACAGTTGAAATTGCCTGTATAGAATTGGAGCATTTTGTTGTATTAAGTGTGTACAGACCCCCATCAGGATTGTATGACTGTTTTGAAAAGGTAATGGATGAAGTGTTAGACAGGATTTGTAACTCAAACAAGTCTGTTATCATTTGCGGTGATTTTAATGTCAATTTATTAGAAAACTCAGGTTCTCGTAGTAAAATTATAAGTCTGTTTCAGTCCTACAATCTTGTAAACCTATTTTTGGAGCCCACAAGAATAACCCCTACTAGTGCCACATGCCTAGATAATATTTATACAGATATTATACCAAGCCACAAAGAAATTATAAATTTACTAGATTCTGATCATTGCGGGCAAAGGATTACTATTCCAAATCAAAACAAAATAGTGGTTAAAAAAGATATCACTGTTAACCCCAAAACTGCATGTCGCTTGAAGGTTTTCAAAAGTAAACTCACTGATAAATTACCAGTTTTGTCCATTCATGCGGATCCTAATCATCTATATGATAATTTTTTTAATATATACTGTAAACAATTTAATTCAACCTTTATTCCCAAGACTATCTCGGTTAATAGTAACACATGTTTCAGTGATTGGGCTACCATTGGTATTCATAAAAGTAGAAAGCGGCTTTATGAACTGTACAATGAAAGGACTTACGTAAACACTGATGAATTTAATTTGTATGTAAGAAATTATTCAAAATTATTTAAAAAAGTTTGTTATATGGCCAAGTCACGTTATTTGGGTTCAAAGATTAAAAACAGCTATAATGTAATTAAAACGACCTGGTCTATTATTAATAGTGAAGCGGGAAGATCTAGTAACCGAAATACTGACTACAGCCTGTCTATTAATGACAACATAATAAAATCAGACTCACAAGTCGCCGAGGCATTTGAAAATTTCTTTTCAGATATTCCCGTTTCAACTACTAAATCCCTAAACTCATCACCTTCTATTGCTGAGTCTTTGCTTATGGAAAATGTTAATGGTTGCGATTCGGAATTTCATTTTGAACATGTTACCTGTAGAGATATAATTAAAACCTTTCACACTTTAAATGTAAAAAAGACTGCAGATCTGTGGGGCAATTCTGTAGAAGTTGCTAAGTCTATTATTGACATTGTAGCACCTACTCTAGCTCTTATCTTTAATAGTTGTATTGACAGTGGGGAGTTTCCTGACCTTATGAAAAATAGTAAAATCATACCTTTGTTTAAATCAGGTAGTACATCAGACCCTACAAATTATAGACCTATTTCTGTACTACCTACCTTTAGTAAAATTTTTGAGAAATTAATTTTAGAACAAATGCAAAGATTTTTTAATAAACACACATTATTACATAGCAAACAGTTCGGTTTTACAAGGGGTCGTTCAACTACTGATGCCGGTGTTGAACTTATAGGACATATTTATAATGCATGGGAAGACAAATGCGATGCCTTGGGCATCTTTTGTGATTTGTCCAAGGCATTCGATTGCGTTCTTCACGAAACTTTAATCAGGAAACTCCGCCACTACGGAATCCGGAACGCTGCTCTGGATCTTCTTACTTCATACTTGAGTAAGAGGATTCAGAGCGTTGATGTTAACGGAAAAAGATCTCCCGGATCTTTAGTAACAATGGGAGTCCCACAGGGCTCAATTCTTGGTCCTTTCTTGTTTCTTATTTACATTAATGACTTGCCGTACCTCATAAAGGATAATCATGATATAGTGTTGTTTGCAGATGACACTTCACTTTTGTTTAAACTTAAACGTCAGCAGCAGGTTACTGACGATGTAAATAGCGCGATCTCTAAAGTAGTCCACTGGTTCAATGTTAATAATTTACTTCTAAACGAGAAAAAAACCAAATGCATTAAGTTTACGTTGCCTCACGTTAGACAAGTGAAAACTAATGTGTTGGTAAAGGGCGAAGAATTGAATCCTGAAGACAGCACAGTATTCTTAGGCATAACTTTGGATGCTAAGCTTCAGTGGGGTCCACATATAGACAAATTGTCAAAAAAGCTAAGTTCCGCAGCATACGCTGTTAGAAAAATTCGTAATTTAACTGATATAGAGACAGCCCGTTTAGTGTACTTTAGCTATTTTCATAGTGTAATGTCGTACGGTATTCTATTGTGGGGAAATGCCGCTGATATTCAGACTATCTTTGTTTTGCAAAAGCGAGCTGTTCGATCAATTTATAAATTAAGTCCGAGACACTCGCTCAGAGAAAAATTTAAAGAAATTAATGTTATGACTGTGCCTTCTCAGTATATTTATGAAAATCTTTTATATGCCCATAAAAATATAAAATTGTTTAAAAAATACAGTGATATCCATGATATAAATACTAGGAACAAACACAAATTTGTTCTACCTACAACAAGGCTCAAGAAAATAGGTGGCTCGTTCAGATGCCAATGTATACGCTTTTACAATAAAGTTCCAAGCCCCGTTCAAGATCTAAGCCTTAATAAATTCAAATCATTCATTAAACGTAAGTTGTGCGAGAAAGCATTTTATACCGTTAAGGCTTATATCGAGGACAAAAAGGCTTGGGATTAAGCTGCTTCCAATTTTTACATATTGAATGTGTTTATTTTTTATTTTTGTTTTGTTGATGTTTTTTTTTTTTTATATATACACTTTGACATTGATGAATTTGATATATACTATGACATTTGCTTACTTTGTAAAGTATTCTATTATTTTAATTATTGTGAATGTGAAGACTATGTGGGTCATTGTATTTATATTATTTTTCTCTCTGTTCTCTTAGTTTTTGGCGTGGTCTGGCAGTTTGAGTAATTAATGTGGCCTACCCAAATGTCCTTTCTTTGGTATTGTTCGTCGGATCGTTGAGCTCTCTAAGTTTTGAGTTGAGCTGCACGATTTCTGACAAATGCGTGCACTGACTGGACAGGTCCTCTCAAACTGTTTGGTTCTTTCTTCAAAAAAACCATCTCAGACATAAATCTACATGGTCTTCACATGGTCTGACCAAGATTATGTCTGGACTTTAAAAGAGACTGTGACGTCTGAGTTTGTTTCGGCCTTTCTTCTCAGACTAGTCAGATAGGAAACGCCGACCTCATCTAGTTTTAAAATATGATTGACGTGTAAAAGTGTTTGTACAAACCTACTTACAAAAATAAAATCATTTATCATTTATCATTATCATTAGGAAGTTCATCTGTCCATACACCTGGCCATAGCCTTAATTTTTCTTTAGATACTACTATATTTCTGAAATTACCTCTTCCTCTGTGGGAGTACACAACTTATTTCATATGGACCTTTTCAACAGGAAGTTATATGTTTCTTATTTTAGTTGCTCAGAGCCAACTTTTTTCACCAATGTATGTATCTAAAAGTACTTAAAACATTTATCAAATAATAAATTGCTTATCGGTATAATTTACAGTTACTAATATAAAATCGGGATAGCATCAATTTAGTAAGTCTAGTTAATTCATATTAAACAGTTTTTGAATCGAAACAATAATCAGTGATCATAAAAATAATTCAAATACCTCATCGCTCGGTCAATCTGACAACATTATTGAAAACTATTCAACAAACATCTTTGTCTGTTAAAATTTTATCCAACATCTAACATGACCATTCTGACAAGTACTTCGCTCTCCAAGTGCATTAGATACCCTTTTTCTACATTATTTGTAATTTACTTTTGTTTTGCCTTATTTTTGTTTTGCCATACTGCCATACTTTAGTTTTGCCATACTTTAGTTTTGCCATACTTTAGTTTTGCCATACTTTAGTTTTGCCATACTTTAGTTTTGCCATACTTTAGTTTTGCCATACTTTAGTTTTGCCATACTTTAGTTTTGCCATACTTTAGTTTTGCCATACTTTAGTTTTGCCATACTTTAGTTTTGCCATACTTTAGTTTTGCCATACTTTAGTTTTGCCATACTTTAGTTTTGCCTTACTTTAGTTTTGCCTTACTTTAGTTTTGCCTTACTTTAGTTTTGCTTTACTTTTATTTTGCCTTGCTTTTGTTTTGCCAAGTGCCTAGTCGTGTCAAGTCCCCTCCACCCGCTGCTAGTGGGATAGACTTGCACCAAGCAAATGACCGACCAGCGGAAACACATTTTATTTTATCGTTTACCTCGTCATGCAAGTCCCATTCACCCGCTGCTGGTGAGATAGACAAGCACCAGCAGCGGATCTTTACCTTTTTTTTTCTTTTTTTTTTTATAAAAAAAATACACGATTGTATTTCATAATGTCTTATCTCAAAATTAAACGAGGTTATCCTATTCCAGAAGATAATTTATAAGCAAATATAACTTCATCAGAAATCACTAAATTCCACTTTTGAGCATACACTACACTTTCATATTATTGTATTCTCAAATTATATTTTAAAGCAATTGGTTCAATAATTATCACGTAGTTAACATAGTCAAAACACCCTAAAGTTCGTCCTTCATAACCCAAGCGTGAACTAAATGTTTCATAATAATTATCAAAAAGTATTTGGCAATATGTAACCTTTCAATGTAATCATCTTATCCAATTGAATTTAGTTTTGATGTAAAAGAGCCTTGGGCCTTACCGACTTCAGATACTTCTTACTGCCGGAAAGCTTCTCGATATTTTTACAGCAGATTGAGGTTCCGTCTTTTGGTTCATACAGCAATAAGCAGCACCGCAGCTTCAACATCAAAGGCGGCAGTGCGATGTCATCATTATGGTGTGAGTGGATTCAGTGACCCACCGACTAACGGCTTTCAAAAGATCGCCAAAAGCTCCAACATCAATCATGAAAATAACAAAATAAAATGCATTAGTAAGTGGTTTTAAAAGGCCAGAGTCAATCCCACTTCTGATGTTAGATTATTTAGTATATACTAGAAGTATATGTACCTATATATTACCCAAATAACAAGCTTGAATATCAGAATGGTTACTAGTTAGTTATTTACTGTGTATGAAGGTTATTATTGAATATGGTTTGTAGGGGAAGGGTTTTATGAAGTAAAGCACAGATAGACAAGCTAAGCATTTATTTAATCTTAGGCTTGTCAGTAATTAATCAGAAAACTAGTCGTCCGTTCGTAAAACTATGTCATCATGGAGAAGAAGGACAAGAAACTCCATGGAAGCAGTATTAAAGTATTCTATCAATACATTTCTTATGTTGTCATAAATTATCGTTATCTTTAAAAATAATTAATTCCATCTCTTGTACAACGGTCCAAGAGAATTCAAATAATAGCAACTTAATAACAATAGCTAGGAATATTGGCCATAATATAACTTACAGAACAACATACTCATAATAAGCAATAATTAAGGTATAATATCAAATTACTTAACTTACGTGACAACTGGTCGATCTATTCCACATAATAACGGCACTGGAACTAACCAACTGAACATCTGCCAAGCAACTGACTCGATAACGTCGTTACAATCCTTTTTATACACTACCAACGTCTTTTACGTCAAACATCTACCTCCATTTTGAAACAATCACAGATTATCATATATTTTAGCTTAATATCTTCTAACACAGGTAATAACAAACAAATAATATGTAGTAGAACAGTTTTAAAACATTATAAGGTAATTAATCGATTTAATAGGAGCTGATTACTAATTCTTAGACATCATCAAAAAGTATATCAACATCAACTGACAGTATTGTGCCAATCGTTTGAAACAACCTATTATATTAAAATAGCAATATAAAATCTAAGATATACTACAAGTATAATCAAATATTACTTAATCATTTATAGTAATAACATCTAAGTGTTTTTTACAAGTTAAGACTGTTGTTTTTTGTAAACACAATATCTAGTCAAATTAGGTACTTCTACGTTGGTCCCAGGCTTCTTAAATGTGACAGATGCCATTATCCAACAAACAATATTCTAATATTATAATTATATCAAAATGAAATATCTAACACACGCCTCATATGGTTATTTATAATACAGTGTGCCTTATGAACCTTTTGTAACATCCTCTGAACCTGTGTTATGCAAATAAATGATTTGATTTAATTTAAGATAAAAAAAACTATTCAGAAATTAAAATAAGCCGTGGCAGCTAAGAGATGACCAGTTCCTACTGACGGCGCCCGTTCGCGAACATGACGTATGGATCAGCATTCATTCAGCTCATCCATTTTGAAGGGAACTGTTTCCAGTTAACTAATTCCATTTCCAACAATTACAAAATAAACTTACATTAAACGTAGACGCCGATCGATCAAGCGCTACGCCACGTAGCAACCGTAGCCGTGACTAACTACGCCATAGTCCCTACTACGCCGTAGATCCTGCGTAGTAACCCGAAACTATCTTTAAGTACTAGCACTTTCTAGGTGGAATTTGTAAACGATATTATTCGTAAGAGATTAGAAATTGAAGAAGGTAGGTATTTCACGTAGTTCAGAGGAGCAATTCTCGTAATTTTAAGAACGTTCACAGTCTGAGGGGCAATTCTCGTAATTTTAAGAACGTTCACAGTCTGATCTCAGTCTCAATCTGTCAAAAATACCTCTAATTTCCCTACATTTTGACAAGTTTTTGACGTTTCTTTGTCGCCGAGATGAGACTGCGACTAGATTTTGAATGTTTTAAATTACGAGAATTGGCCTTCAGATCTCAGTCTCAATCTGTCAAAAATACGTCTAATTTCCCTACATTTTGACAAGTTTTTGACATTTGTTTGTCGCCGAGATGAGACTGCGACTAGATTTTGAACGTTTTAAATTACGAGAATTGGCCTTCTGATATATTCAGCAACATCTAGAAGGTTCTAGCTAATTCTATTATGGGTGAATTTCATCAAACTTTTCTTTATACCTAGAATAAGTATTATTCTGAGAATAAATTTTGATTTTTTGACAGTTTTTCCATACTAGAACTGTCAGACGTCAATTTTATTCGACGGATAAAAGATTTTGGTAAATAATAAAATGACCGCCCTAAATAATAAAATGACCTCAAACAGTTAAAAGTTTATTTAAGCAATCTACCCAACGTTAATTGTTATTAAACTTTTATCTTTCTAATCGCAAAACAGAAGGCTATAAGAATTAAAATAAAAAAGCTCTTAACGCTTATTATTCAGACGGCGGCACGCTACTCTGTGGTTGACGAGCAGTAACTGCTTCATATCGCCGGCTGTTTACTAAGTTATGTCCAATTAGTTCGTCGCTTTGGCAGTTATCATAATATATTATACCAACAGTACAAACTTTGCGAGAACTACACTTGTTAATTTGATTTCGGGATGTGTTTTGAGTTATATGTATAGTTACCGCACGTCAGTGGTAGCGCTTGAACTATGAAAACCAACCTTACTACGCAGCCACGAGCTACACGCTCAAGCGACACGCTCAAGCGACCGGCTCAAGTGATACGCTCAAGCGACACACCCAAGCGACACGTTCAAGCGAAACGCGTGTTAATACTGACACTGTTTTTCTTCAAGTGACTAGTTCTGAACTAAAAGAAAGCAGTCTTAGATCGTACCGCTACGTAATGAGAAGAGATGATAGTTTCTCTGTAAAAACAGCCTGAATATCCTTACCAAACCCTTGAGAAGAGGAAGACCCCCGCTACATGGTCGTCCAATATCGAGAGGAAGATTAAAGAAGACCCGACCCCAGATTGAACTGGGATTAAGGGATGGAAGATGAAGACTAGTTCTGTGTTGATATAGGGCAAGTCAAGTGTCCATGACAGTGCAATGATTGTTATTTTCCGACTCAAGGATTTTACGTTCCGTTAACCTATATTGGCGTGAAACCTCTTGGGTACCGATGAACTAAATAAAAAATATTCTTTACTTAGTTACCGGCGAGATATGCGACTGAAAGGAACTGTGAGATCATTTACATATTAAACTTTAGCATGCTTTAAAGCTAAAATTAATTTAGCTGCTCTATTTTTTTCGTTTCTTTTCTATTTATTATCTAAGTAAAAAGCAGCGAAAGATTGCTATGAGATGGAATAAAATGAATAACAATATTTTAAATAAACTTTATCACGAGTTTATCAGACCAGAAGAAAATGTAGGTACTGTTTCTTTTACGTGTTATCAATAATCCCAAACTAGGTATATCATTCACAAAAAGCATTCTTCCAACTTTACCCCGTGGTCACGAGCTACACGCTCAAGCGACACGCGTCTTGTGACAGCGACATCGAAGAAAACAAATGAAAAAAATTGCTTAGAGCACGCCACGAGTCACCGCGATGCGACTTGCGGAGCGACGACGGACGGAAACAGGGGGTCTACTCCGAAGTAGTATCGGCCGAATGTTCGGCCGTTTCCTTCTACGAAGTTACTATTTGGTTCGGTCGGTTCCGATCCTACACTCCTACACTCTTTTGAATATTGACTATGGTCCCGACCCAACTGAGCTGATCCGAACTTTTTTTGCATATTTCAATAATATTCGGTTCGGCCATGTGTCGGTCCGATCCGAACATTCGCACTTTGCACTTCGGAGTAGGCCCCCAGACGACGCGCGCGCGTGTCGCTTGAGGCACTTTGTACACCCACATTTTTCTTGTCGTGAAAAACTACGGTTTATACGCCCTGTGTAGGCACTGTCATCAGTGTTGTATGGATCACTATGGAAGCTTGTTGACGGACACGTTTTTTATACAGCATGGCTTATACGCCATGCTGTTTAAATTTTCTTACTTTCTTTTCCGTGTACAAAGGCCGCATGTCGCGGCGCCAGTCGCAACACTCGAGCTCGGGAACGAGGCCGCACTGATAAGGTATAAAGGCGCTATCTATAATCTAATTGTCACCAAGGACATGTGGCTGACTGTTATTAATGGGTAAACACAGATCTCTTTTCCCAAATACAGATTACTCAGTGATCTCACTAGTAGGGCAGCGATTCACCCAACTTTTCGATGTGCTTACACCATGTAATTAATAATGCATACTTTGTTCCGTCATGTACTACAAAACCTTTATGTGCCTAAATAATACATTATATTATTATATTTTATTATAAACGTACATGGGCACTTAGAAAACGTCAGAACCTAGGTGCACTGTTCCAATTGGTCGTTTCCTATGGAGAAGAGCCGGCAAGAAACTCCACGGTTACTGTTTTTAAAAATAACTTTAGCTGTTACAATGTTTTCAAATTACAGTGTTAACAGGTATGTGAGGACAGTGTAGACCTGTCAACATACTTGTTGACAGGCGTACAAAATATAAAATGGTCTAAAAATCTACAGTCTACAAGGCCTACAACGTTCTCAATCTATCGATATTTTATAAATCACCTAATACACATCACTAAATAAAGAATGCATCACTAAATATTATGCAAGTATGTATATAGTTTCATATATTACACCCAAATGATCACAAAATTAATTACAATACCTGTACAAAATTCCAAACCAATTTATGGAGCACTGTCAAAAAAATTCGTTTGAACAATTCACAAGTGAACGGGTATTACATGCAGTATCCAATATCGGATCGCATTATAAACATTCGTTTCCACCGGCTCCACAAAACCAACTCAACTAGTGTGCCGATGCTATAAAGTGCACGGTCATTAAAATATTGAGTGCCACAGACACATATAACTATGTTTTTGAAGTTTCTAGGGTTCCGTAATGATTTTTTTCACTTTACTACTACAATTTATTTGATAGTTTTCACAACTGTCAGATTTAACAACAATTACACTACCCTCTTTATTTATAAACGTTATAGTCAAACAGTCGCCAATCATTACTATAGGCAAAATTTACAAATAAACCCTTAAAACTATATTAGACTATATTTAAACTACATAGCGTCTAAGTTTCTGTGACACATGTCTGAAGGCCATTTCTCGTAATTAAAAATGTTCAAAATCTAGTTGCAATCTCATCTCAGCGACAATCAATGTCAAAAACGTGTCAAAAATTTAGGGATATTAGAGGTAAGTATTTTTAACAGACTGACTGTGAACGTTCTTAAAACTACGAAATTTGCGCCTCGGATATCATTCCAGTCACACCTGGACTATATAACGACTATATACCTTTACCCTGTGACAAAATCACATAGAAAACACCATCTGTAAGTGCGCGTTTGTGTTTTAATCTTTACAACAGGTGAATAAAATGGATGTATGCATATAAAATCGTGGTGCAAAGTTTTAATACGGC
Organism: Apamea sordens; assembly: GCA_945859715.1. Taxonomy (NCBI): domain Eukaryota; kingdom Metazoa; phylum Arthropoda; class Insecta; order Lepidoptera; family Noctuidae; genus Apamea; species Apamea sordens. The sequence continues at coordinate 18,722,231 of OX244001.1, forward strand.
TGTAAAACTTTTATGGACCGTAATCTTTTAAAAATGGTGCCGTCGACAGATTGCGGTGCTTAAAAGTTAATTAAAGTGAAAGTGAAAAAAAAACGTAATCGAATAAAAACATTACGAGCAAGTTAGTGCGTCCATAAACTGGTGCATTCAAGCAATTTTTTTTTTTTCTGAACTCACATATAAAATTCATAGCATTGCCATAGCTACCAATCGAGGAGGCCTTGGGCGCGGGAGATATTAAGTCAAAGTCAAATCATTTATTTCAAATAGGCACATTAAAGGCACTTTTGAACATCAAAAATTAAAATAAAATTGATTCTAGTCGCCCCTTCCAAAAGGTAGTTTTCGTATGGAGAAGAATGGGCAAGAAACTCCACTCCAACTAAGACACTTGTGCACTAACACAAGTGTGTGCGCAGACACAGGTGCACTCCCTCTTCCCTCACTCTAATCGTCCGATCAGATGGCAATCCGAAACGACCGGAGAGAGATCAGGCGCAGAGCTAACGGCTTAACGTGCTTTCCAAGGCACCGGGGATATCACACCACTGCTGTTACTAAGAAATCCCCAATGGGAAAAACCCAATAATACTTTACACGACCCGGGAATGAAACCAAGCACCCCACGTTCAGTAGTCGCACTTACAACCATCACACTAACGGGACAGTGAACTCACATATAGTGAACCCTTCGATCTACTATAATTTGCACCTGGCAGATAATTTCCACGTCAACGCAAAACGATCGTGTCCACAGTATTTTTTTTTTCACACAGCGCCATCTAGTCCCAAGCTAAGCAACCTAATGCTTGTGTTATGGTAACAAGATGGCTGATAAACTACTTATATACATTTTTTTTTTGTAAATACATACATATTATAGATAGAAAAACACCCAGACTCAGAACAAATACATGTAGGACTTACAAATATTTGTTCTGTGCGGGAATCGAACCCGCGACACGCAGCGCAGCAGTCCGATCGCTCAGCCACTGCGCTAACCGTGTTGTCGCAGTATGTTTTTGTACAGTTTAATAAATTCCGCTGTCACGCAGAATATTGTATTAAATTATGTTAATCTGTGGCGCGACGTTCCAGCGACATAAATAATATAACTTTGAACAAAGACAGGGTAATGTGCTTGTGAAATTTAGCCTGGCTTGGTACCAGGGGTGGCAGGTTTTAGCCGGACGGTTTTGCTTTTGGACTATTATTATTAGTGTTAACACGAACAACTGAACTTTTATTTGATGGAAATATTAAGGGTTCCTCTTCTGTAAACACTCTTAACTTTCAACTTTGTATTTTCATTTGGTCAAATGTCTTCATCGGGTCTGACAGCCCTAAACGTTGAGACTAACTAAGCCTTTCAAGGCATTACTCGCAGACAATGGAGGTGGTGAACTGGTTAGCACCAAGCTTACAGGGGAACCTGGAACGCGGCCGACTGAGTAATGAAGCGATATAGTTACGTTACCTGTGAAGTACGCTTTTATAAATAAACTAGCTTCTGTCCGCGACTTAGTTCGCGTGAAATTTCTTGTCCCTCCAACCCACCGCTCGCTTAGCGTCCTTTCAGACTTTTTTTCTTTTAGCTTGACTCCTAAGCGTCATAGCTTGATGTTAAATAGCTTATAGCCTTCTTCAAAAATTGGGCTATCAAATGTAAAAAGATTTTAGCAAATTCGCCTGGCAGTTCCGGAGATTACCCCCTACATACAAACTTACAAACAAATTGTACTTCTTTATAATATACATAATTAAATGAACCAACCCGTGTGAACATGATATAATTATGGTTTTCCTTCCCACATGTTAGAACTGTTTTTATGCCTAAATGAATACCTTTCTTAAATTACGCTATCAAAGTTATTGTGAAGTTTCTCTTCTCTCTAGCATATAAGTATTGGGGGGCGCAAAAATCAAAATCCATTTTTAAACTAAGCTGAAAATCAGCACTTTTGAACGTCAAAAGTCAATAAGACAGTGTAGCGGCATCTAATTTTCGATAAGTCGAAAATTAGTTGTTACGGCTCATATACTCAGATCTGGACACATTCCATGTAATAAGTTTGCGTTGATGATGAGAAAAACGAACTCGCCTAACTGTGTGGAGAAGAAGACTTACACCACTTATTGATGGACTGTGTTCGGTACGAGTCTGTTAGAAATTATTTGTTCAGGGTCTTGAGGCTGAACAGACTTGAAGTAGGCACATTCCGATGATGCGAAGAGTCTGTTTAGGTTCATGGCCCAGATATGAGAAATGTGTATTTAGGGTACGATGGGACTGACATACGCATTGCGATTATAAATGTCCCTAAATAAATAAAGAGAAAAAAAATATATATTATATATACCCGCAGAACAATAATCCAAAATAGACAGGCAAAGGTGCTTCTAAATTAGCAATCCGAACACGAACCGACGAATCTAGCCAAACTTTATACAGTCTAGATTTAGTGTATTAGCCAAGAATCAGGCCGCTGACTCAGGTGCTGTTGATGTAAACCTTATTTCCGTAGATATAAAGGCTTATCTCGCCTGAATCGTCGAATTAACAAAGTTACTCATGCAATATGCGATACATATTCATAGGGTTTGGGGTTTGGTTTCAGTTTAAGGAAGAAGCGGTTACTGATTGTTGTTGACGGAAAGTTAGTTTTAACTTGTGGATATTAATTATATCCACAAGTTAAAACTTACTTACTCGTTACATAACTACGTAACGTAGCGTAACTTTCGTTAAGTATATCAGCATGCAGAAAAAGAAAGTTAAAAACTAAAACGTCAACTAAAAAGGCATAAACCACAAACAAGACGTCGTAACAAAATCGGTTTTTGTATAACCGGAACCGCTTCCAACGATGCCTCGTGTGTCAAAATGCGAAGAGCAGTTTAGGAGTTATGACTTAATGAAGGAACATATGAACACACAGCCTGTTAAAATCATAACCCTTGCTTTGGCTTTGCCGCAGTAGTGTAAAAAAACTCCGCACGCTGTGGCTACGAAATGGCTACGCGGTCGTAGCACTACTACACGCCACTCCTACGCTTCCGTAGCACTGCTACGCTTTCGTAGCACTGCTACGCTTTCGTAGCAAACATTCCACGTGACTATTTAATTTGCGTCGGATACTGTGTTGGTTTTAAATATAGCAGTTGTACAGTCAACAGCAAAAGTAGATGATCAAAATCAGAAATCCAATACTAATGAACGGAGTTCGCAGCTATATGGCAGCTGTACTATTAGTAAATGTTTGGTATAATTTACAATCACATACTTTTGAATCACTTCGACGCCACACAGTTCTGACGCGAACTCCGTTCATTAGTATTGAATTTCTGATTTTGATCATCTACTTTTGCTGTTGACTGTACCTACCTGTACCTGCACCGCAGTGCGATTCTGTAACCATCTCACCGTGAAAACTTAGCTGAACTGAGCGTGAAGTGAGCTGTCATTCCAACTAATGCTAGGGATTGACACTATTGACAGCTCACTCTAAGCTCACTTCACCCAACTTTTCACGGTGAGATTTTTGCAGAATCGATCGGCAGGTCTAAAAATGTATCGCCTCAGCCCCTTTCTTGCACAAATCAAACCCCCCAACAGATAAAGCAAAGTCATCAAAGAAATTAGTGGGCCGCACAAGTTTGCGTTTACTTTTAAAGTTAAGCGCACTTACCCAGCACTTCACACAGCCGCCGAGCGACATCATATGTAGATAACACGTTAAGGACTCGACTAATATGCTTACTTATGTACATTAACTTATTTAACTTAAACTTGTAATGCCTACCTGAGAGTGCTATTAGGGAAATGGAGGAGCTTCAATTGCGTGCGATAACAATATTGATTACGTTTCGAGTTATTAGTCGCTTACGTAATTGATTAGAGGCTGTTGGTAATTAAACAAGTAGGTACGCAGAATGTATAAATTGATCTACGAGGTTTAATTAAAATAGGCGGGGAAGGTGAATAATTATCGGGGATTTCGGCGTAATACTATTATACATGATCAGCGTTTAATGTTCCCACTGCTGGGACACAGGCCTTCTGTCTTCGAGAGGGAGTGGGGTGTATCCACCACGCGGGCCCAGTGCGGGTTGGCAGATGTCACCATGTCTTCAAACTTGTGGGAGGACACTCTAGGACATGCCGGTTTCCTCACGATGTTTTCCTTCACCGTTTGAGAGCAGTGGTGATGAAATTATTTACACAAAGTAAAGCGCCTGTCGGGGTTCGAACCTACGACCTACAACTCGTAAGTCGCGGCCGCTACCACTGGGCCACAGCTGCTCTCATTAGCATTATAGCTGCACCCTAATTCCGTTACACACTTGAAAACACAGGCTGAATCGTTTTAAATTATATTGCTAATCCATTGAAATTTTTATTTATAATTTATCAATTCACTAATGTAATATAATTTTAACTTTATTGTACAGACGCCAGCACATCAAGCTACTACAATCTGTCAAATTTCTTTAACAGATTTTCAACTTTATCGCTAAAGCATTAAGGTTCAAAGTTGATTGGAAAAATTTGACCGTTTCGGGTAGCTTGACCTGCTGGCGTCTGTACCTATCTACCAATTTTAATTTTACCTGTTTCCTGTTTCTCTGTTTCCAATTTTAATTGTATTTAATTGAATATTTGCGCTTAGTACTTAATAAGCTAATTTTCCGAATTTATTGTATTGTGCATGTGGTGTCTACCTATAAGTAATTGTTGCGCTGTAATTTTATTTTAAGAATGAATTATGTTGCTGTATCCAGTGTGAACAATTGTTGGTAGACCTAATAAAAATAAATAAAATATTGCTTCACATGTTAAAAAAAAACTGCTCTTAGGCGAATGCGAAAATAAACAATGTCATCCCAAATCCCGCGGGCATTTCAGAGGGCGCAGACCAAGAGCCATTCTATCAGTGATAACGATGATAGAAAAGTCTAACGTATTGGATTGACATAAGCTGCCGAAAAGCTTATGTCAAGAAAAAACCAGCGGGGTAATTGCGTAACACACTGAACTGTCAAAATGAAAGCCGTTGCTACTGTTAGCAGCAACTGCGTTCATTTTGACAGTTCTACAACATTCATTGCGTTATTTACGTTGTTGAGTAGGCAGATTTTTCGAAAATATGAAGCAATGGATTAGCAATATCCTTCAAAATGATTCAGATTGTGACAGACAGTTTGTTACTCAGTTACCCCCTCTCACCCAAGCTGTTCATAATGGTACTGCAACACATCTTTGACAACCTTAACTGGCAGTCAGAAGGGATTAGAATTAACAAAGACCGACTTACACACCTTAGATTCGCGGACGACATTGTCTTATTTGCTGAAACAAGCAAAGGATTAGAAGGAATGATAAGTAGTTTGAATGAAGAAAGCGAAAAGGTGGGCCTCAAAATGAACGACAATAAAACTAAAATAGTGACTAACAGCTACGCTAACACCATATACTTGAACGGGAAGCCGCTTGAATATGTGAGCAATTACATATACCTGGGAAAACAACTGTCATTCGATGACAAAAATGAAGAACTAGAGGTCGAGCGGCGTATTAACATGAGCTGGAAAAAGTTTTGGTCCCTGAAGGAAATCTTAAAAGGCGAATTCCCCCTCTACCTAAAGAAAACTGTCTTGGACTCCTGTGTCTTACCTACTCTTACATACGGATGCCAAACGTGGACATACAACACAAAACTAAACTTGTAACATGTCAAAGATCAATGGAAAGAAGCGTACTAAAAATAAGGAAAATACAAAAAATAAAAAGCAAAATAATTAGACAAAAAACTAAAGTTATAGATGCCCTACAATACGCCCTAAAACAGAAGTGGCAGTGGGCAGGACATATAGCAAGACGCACAGACAAAAGATGAACATTACAGACAACTATATGGAAAGGACCAAGAGGAAAAAGAAGCAGAGGGCGCCCTAGAAAAAGGTGGATTGAGTCTATATTAATGCGCTGCCAATCCTGGTTCAAGACGTCAAGCTGTCCTCAAAACACACAATTATTTAGTACACTATCTCCTCAGATAGCAGCTGAATAATACATCGTATAGTCTAGATACCTACGTCGTATCGTCGTAAATCGCTTTTTGATGTTGATGTCGAAGCGACGACGTCGCATTATACTTTATCTATGAAAGGTTTCAGTACTATAGTTACAGTTGGAGGTGACAAATTGCTTCACGCCATTAGGAAAGTTCCGGCATGCGACTAGCTGTATGATGTTCGACTATTTTTATGCTTCATTTACATACACGTGCATGAATTAATCTGCATAGCCTTTTCACAACTATGTTGGGGTCGGTTTCCAGTCTAACCGGATGCAGCTGGATACCAGTATTTTACATGGAGGGACTGCCTATCTGACCTCCACAACCCAGTTACTGGGTACTTTCAGGCTATGACCCGTAACGACTGCAAAATTTTCAGGAATGACAGTCAAGGGAAATTTTTCGACGCCATATTTTAGTTTATTAATACCTACATAGTTCTAATTGGGTTAGCTTAATATATTTTTATTTTAATAGTTTGTTAGTTAATTTATATAGTATAAGATGTTTAACTTATATATTTTAATCCTACTTAATAAAAATCTAAAATTTTGTTCATGATAATTAAACTAATTTAACAAGTATCATGCTACCTTGACTTATTCAAGACGTCAGTTGTCAGTTTAAACACATTTATTTATTGAGTTAAGGGCTGATTTTACCAAAGTCAGGTATCTTTTATCTGTGGAATAAAAGTGACGTCTGACTGTTTTATTATGCAAAAACTGTCAAAATTTTTAAATTTATTCTGAAGATAAGACTTATTCTAGGTATAAAAGTTTGGTAAAATTAGATCTAAGACAGACAGAGCCTTGTTTTATTCACTGAATAATCTTTAACATTAATAAACTTCGTACCTACATAGTTCATAACTTTATACAACATTTATAAATTTTAAAAAATATGAAGTTACTATATAAATTGAATAAATTCCCTTCCATGAACTGTGAACCAAAATAACATCAACGTATTTATAAAAGTTGACCTGGCGTGATGCGGATTCCCCTTACAAAACAAGGGGTCAGTGTAGGGCATCGTTCCAAAAAAGGCTAACAAGCTACTTAATTAAGAGTCATCTCAGCGAGTGATCGACTCTTCACAGGAAAGGTGCTTGAACATCAATTGGTTCTTAATGACTGCACCTGACTTTTAACCGGAGGTTGATCGTCACTTTTGTATTCTTGACTATAAGTAATTCACATACGAACTTCATGTACCCTAGACCTGGAAGAACTGTTTAAGCCTTATACCGGGACACTTGATGAAGGAAGGACAAATGGAGCAAAATGGTTACCCAATGGTACCCAAGAAACTGCCAAAGAATTAAAGGTAGGCGACAGAGAAGGTGGGATGATACCACGTAGAATTATGTATGTTAAGTAACTGGCGAAACTTCATAGAAGAAGTTTTGCGAATTTATTGTAAAGATGTTGTTTAACAAAGCTCACAATAAAATGTCAGGATCAGACTTAACTATTAAAGTTTTTTTTTTTTTTCGAAATCCTCTTTTCACTTATTAGCCTCAGCACTTTGAAGCTTCCATTTAAGGGAGGAGTGATACAGCTCAAGTACAGACGCCAGCACATCAAGCTACTACAATCTGTGAAATTTCTTTTATAGATTGTCAACTTTATCGCCAAAGTATTAGGTTCAAGGTTGATTGGGAAAATTTGACAGTTTCGGGTAGCTTGACCTGCTGGCGTCTGTACTATTGTAACTTCTAACATAACGTGAAACTTGTAGTCCCCGAAAGGTAAGGTACGTATAGTACACCCAAGTTATGTTAAAGTGCCATATGTAGCTGCACTGAACCGGGCACAAATCCAAGTAAGTAAGTAAGTAAATCATTTATTTGCGTAAAACATGGTATACATTGATGTTAATATTATTACAGTAGCTCAACATGTTTCGCTAAGATATAACATAGCATGCAAAATTAAAAACTATTTTGACAAAAGGAATCAACATCTCACATCCATAAAATCTTTTAAACTGTAAAAATTACATTCAATAAGCCACTTATGTAATTCTGTCTTAAATTTCCTCGAGTTCAATATTTTAAAGCGACTTGGTATTTTGTTATAAATACGTACGCACATTGCTAGGCAGTTTTTGTTGTATTTGGCAAGTCTTGGCAAATCACTTAATACCAGTTTATGAGGATCTCGTCTGTTTCTAGGATTTACATCATTTGCTGATTTAAATAAATGTTTGTTGTTAACTACAAATACGCATACCTCATATATATACAGACACGGTAGAGGTAGCAGACCAAACCTCTTGAACATTGGTCTACATGAGTCATCAGGTTGAAGACCACTTATTGCTCTGATGCACTTTTTTTGTGCGATAAATGCTCTATCTATATTGGTACTGTTACCCCACATTACGAGACCATATCGCAGTATCGACTCAACATAGGCGTAATATGACATAATTGCAGTTTTTATGTTAGTTATGTTTTTAACTTGCTTCAGTGCGTATACAAATTTATTGATTCGAGTGCTTACGTTATCTACATGTTCTTTCCAGTTAATATCTTTGTCTATTATTACGCCTAAAAACCTTGTATGGGTTACCTCTTCGATTTTATTTATATTAAGTTTTATATTGTTTTTATTGTTATTTGATTGATTAAATTGAATGTAAACAGATTTATCTAAATTTATTTTTAAATTATTCATGTCAAGCCAAAGCAGTAATTTGTCTATTGTATTATTTATGTCAAACTCATGGTCAGTCTTGTTTTTCTTTTTATCTGATGTCACTATGATTGATATATCGTCGGCAAATAATATGCATTTATAATTGGTTATTTTTACGATATCATTAATATATAAAAGAAACAATATTGGACCAAGCACGCTTCCTTGCGGAACGCCATATTTATTTTGCTTATATTCTGATGAGTATGGTATCATATCTTTATTACCGTTCATTTTACTAATAATGACACGTTGCTGTCTATTGCCTAAATAGGATGATATCCATTCGAGTGCAGGTCCTCTAATCCCAATAGTCTCTAGTTTATCCAACAGTATGCTGTGCGACACAAAATCGAAGGCTTTTGATAAATCTAAAAAAAGTCCAGTAGTAAGATGATTATTATTAATATTTGAAAGTACTGCCTTCATAAGAGAGTAAATGGCTAATGATGTGGATTTCTTTTTTTGAAATCCAAACTGTTCAGTACTTATTATTTGGAATTTATTGCAAAAATCAATTAGCCTTTTATACATACATTTCTCATAAATTTTTGAAAAAATAGGTATCAATGTAATTGGACGGTAATTACTAATATCGGTTTTATCTCCTTTTTTGAATAACGGCTTAATAATTGATAATTTTAATCTATCGGGAAATGTTCCTGCTCCAAAAGACATGTTTATTAGATGGGTTAGAATACCAGTCAATTCATTACAGCAAGATTTTATGATTTTAGTACTAATTTCGTCATAGCCCTCTGATCTAGTGTTGGACAGGGACATTATTTCATAGCGCACTTCGTTTTCTGACATTGGTTTAAGAAAAATTGAGTTGAAATATCTATTTTGCCTATAATTTTGAACAGCTGGATTTTGCGGTGACGTATGAGTTAAATTCACGTAATAATTATTGAATGTAGAAGCTATTTCTACAGGGTCTGTAACTACAATACCATTTAATTTTATTGCATCTATGTTGTCTTTAGGGGTGGTATTTTTATTTATTTCATTTTTGATGACAGTCCAAGTGGCTTTACATTTATTATCTTGTGTTTCAATATATTTTATGTTCGCATTCTTTTTTGAGCTGTAAATACATTTTTTGAGCATATAGGAATATTTTTTATATTCTAATTTATTAGAATTATTTTTGTTTTTATAATATTCATAACGTAATTTTCGCTTAGTTTTGCAACTTTGTCTAAGACCTTTACTTACCCACTTTTGCGTGTTTTTAGCGGTACTGTTGACCCTGACTCTTACCTTGGGAAAACAGAGATTGTAAAAAAGGCACCATAGATCATGAAAATCATTAAAGGCAGAATTTGAATCTGTTTTTATATATATATCAGACCAGTAAAGACTTTGTAAGCATTCCCGGAATTTCCGGATATTATCTAGGTTGTAATCTCTTTTATAAACGTAGTGTATTGATGCTTTTTGTGGTACATTTTGAGAAGGAAAGCTAAGCATTTGTGCTGTATCATGATCTGAGAGATGTAAAGGTAGTACGGTTGCAGTAGCATTGGAAATATTGCTCAAAATATGATCAATACAAGCCAATTTACGTGTGGGAACATTTATGTGGATTTTCAAATTATGATTATTTGATAGGTCTTGTAACTGATTTGTGATATTACCTTTTTTTAGTGTATTTATATTCAAATCACCAGCTATAACTATATTAACTTTAGACTTGTATTTATTTATTAAATCGTGCAAAAGTTTGTGTAATTTTAATAAAAACTGTGTTGGATCAGATTGAGGAGTGCGATAAACACATATAATAACTAATTTACCACACATTAATTCTATTCCACAGGCTTCGAACGTATTTTGAGTTGCGTAGTTTTTAACTAATGACAATTCTTTATAATTTAGTTCTTTTTTTACTAATATACAAGTGCCACCCCTTTGTTGTTCTCTACAGAAGTTAGTAGCCATTACATAGTTATATATTTTTACATAATTATCAAAACCTTTTTTTATAAAAGTTTCAGATAGGCATATTACATCTGGGTCATTATTATCGTCCTTTAGTTCTTGAATGGTTAGTTCTAATAGTTCTTGTTTGGATAGAACACTGGCAATATTTTGATGAAATATTTTAAAATGGTGCGTTTTGTTGGCTTTCGTTACGAAAAAATGAGACGCTCTTATTTAAAACAGGAAAATAGTACGGTATAGTTCCTTTCCTAACCTTCGTATTAGGTTCCGTAAAGTTATTGCTTTTAGGATGCTTAACCGTTTCAATGCGACTTTGTTTTTTAAAGTAGTAGGGAATTGTCCCTTTTTTTGATTCATGTATACCAATGCTCAATTTGAGACTTGATTTGCCACTTGCTATTCTCTTTCGAATTTCACTAGGGTTCAAATATTTATCATTATAGTCATTACAATCTATAACAAAATTAATTGACTTACAAATATCAGAGAATTTGGTGCTTATTTGTTTCACAAAGTGACATTTTTTATACTTACTACATACATTTTTTATAGAATTGTTTAATTTATTGACATTCAGGAATACGTTATTTACGACATTTAATACAATTATAGTGTTATTACTAAATATATCCAATATATTTTTCAATTGAGACAAGATAATATTTATGCTATGGTCATTTTCACCTATACAAATTACAACTTTATCGTCTGTTTTTAATTTTACATTTCTACAGTTGGATGTTACTTCGCTACATGGTGCATTTGGATAAGTTTGAGCAATGAGTTGATATTTTTCATACTGTGTATTTGCTCTGGAGTGTGATAAGGCGGCTGCTAACCCAACGCAACGTTGAGTACCGAAAATATGTATTTTCTTCCCAGAAATCAGATTTTGTTCTTGCTTGGAAGTGCAAGTTTTAACACTAGCCGTATTCCGTTTCGGTTCTTGAATGGAAAGTTCGCAGGTATTCTGACTCTGTATCAATATTGTAATTCGTTCTGTAAGAGTTAGAATTTCCTTTTCTGCAGTCCTTAATTGCTGTTGCAGGGTTAGGATTTCCTGTTGCAGGCGTAATATAGTATTTACGTGATCAGTAACTTCGACGTTCAATGTGGATGACGATGGAGAGGATGGCGTAGAATGCACGTAAAGTTGTTGTGACAGGGCTTGCTTCTTTTTCTTAGAGCTTGTACCCGGATATCCGAATATAGAGGAAGAATGACACAAGGATTTCAAAGTATTATTTTCTGTACACAACTTTTTTATTTGTTTATGTAGTTCGGTATTTTCTAGTAATATGTTTCCCAGTTCATTTTCTGTACTTTCTAACTGAAGTGTAAGTTGAGCTATTGTTTCCTTCATTTCTGAGACTGATACCAAGTCAGTTACAGTTCTGTCTACACTTCTGGATAGTTTATTGGGAGTAGTATATGACTCATCAGGTGATTCGCAGTCGGTAAGTATGTGAGAGTCAAATAATTTTGTACTACTTTGAGTTGAAGACAGACATTTCGACGTATAATCGACTAGACCTTTCTTTGTCTTTGATGTTTGTTTTACTGGCGACGGGGTTTTGATATAATTCTGCTTCTTTCGTACGGTAATATTGGATGCTCCGTCGGTATTAGCATATTTTTTATTTCTGATACACACCTTGCATCTCCATTTTTTTTTTCGCTTCTGCATCTTTGAGTCGATATGTAGATTCTGGATAACCATCGCAATCAAACTCATATCTGTTATCACATGCGGAGCACAAAGCAGTACTTTTTATGTTCACATCTTTTTTACATTTATGACATCTTACTAGTGATGCCATCTTGCGGACGCTTTTGCTGTTATTGCAAACTTACAACTCTACAGCCAACGTCGATGGAAGAATCAATTTAATTCGAAATATTAATATTCGAGACTCCCGAAAAGTGTAGGTTAGCACTGAGGTTTGAACTCGCGACCACTTGATCGGTGCTTGAACGGCAAAAGTAGGTAGCGCCTTAAACCTCTGCGCCACTTGAACAGTTAATAGGCAAGTTGAATTTAATAACTAGTTGCGGGAAATTAAAGATCACTGGATAGAACAACAATGACTGTTCAAAATTACTATGTGATGTGACCGTTGAGAATTTAAATCACTGTATGAATCACTTTTTCACTTTGTTTTAATTGTTATTGTTTATTTAACTTTTTTTGAGATGTTTGGGTAAAATAACGTTGTAGCGGGTTTAATTTTACTTGTTTATTGTGAGTTAAGTCACTTCGCGTTATTGTTTTGGAACACTTGAAGAATTTTAAGTTTTTATAGTCTTATTTTCACAGTTTTTATGTTAAACTTTTAGATAACATTGTCACTAAGTTATTAGTCAATATTTTATAAGATCGCAAGGTTTTTACTCACTTTTACCCACTATTAGTATTTTTAAGAATATTTTGAACGGAGCACAGAACGTATACCAGTGGCGCCGCGACCAACCTGCTAAGCCAAAGCTATATCTATACTTATAATAAATCTGTAGAAGTGAAAATTCTGTACATTGAAAATATCAAAAAAATAAATGGCAGGGGGTGTTACTAGACCGACACCGAACCCAAAAATGTGATTAAAAATTTTTTGTCTGTCTGTCTGTCGGTCTGTCTGTCTGTCTGTCTGTCTGTTTGTTCAGGCATCACGCAAAAACTACCGGTTCGATTACGATGAAACTTGGTATAATTATTCTTTAATATCCTGGGCACCACACTGGGTACTTTTTATCCCGGAAAAATATATACAATAAAAAACAAACTTAATTTTGCGGTTCGATCCCTAGACCCGATTACTGCACCAACCGCAAATAATAAGTTTGTCGTAGGTTAAGTCACCCGCAATGGAGTTCATTTTTATTCCTTTTAGTTTTTAGAGTTATTTAGGTTTATTTTTATATAAGTCGTAGGTAGGTATAGATTTTAATTTTAAAGTATAGGTAGTATATTTGATAGTGTACGTAGTGACCGTAGGTTATTTTATAATACTGTTAGGTAGGATTAGTCATTCGTATAGATATTAGTTTTTAGGGATTTTGCTTATTTATTGAGTTTAGATTAGTTATCATCAGAAATAAGTTTATTTAGGTGGGTAGGTATTTAATTTTCTGTTATTGAGTTTTTAATTAGGTAGGTACTTAGGTAAAGATATCATATAGGTAGGTACCCTCTTAATCACCACTAATGAGACACAATTGGTTTTCTATTGTCAGCCACAAAGGGCCCGCGAGATAGATGGCATTCTGGGGAAGCACATAGGTACATTTTATCCTGTTAGCACGTTCCCGTGGGATAATTTCCGACATCCACGCGGGCGAAGCCGCGGGCAGAAGCTAGTTATAACTAAATTAATAAAAAAACTTAGTTAAATAATAATTTATAACGCAATGTATGTTTGACAGAATGTTTGAGACGAAATAAATATTTTTGTAGTTTTTTTTTTTGAAAATAATGTTGTCCCACACTAGGAATTACACCTGTATCGTGGGTGGGTTTACAAACATTTAAACTCACATACACAAACAGCCAGACCCGGAACAACTACCTGTAGGCAATACAAATTTTTGTTCCGTACGGGAATCGAACCTGCGACACCCTGTGTTAGTTACTATACTCTTTGCGCGACACGCAGCGCAGCAGTCGATCGCTCACCCACTGAGCCAACCGGGTCGTCTTTTTTTTTTCAATTTTATAACTACTACTTATAGTTACAAAATATTCACAGAGTTATCCGATTTTTCCAGCTGGAATTTCTCAGCTTGCCAATGCATAGTATTTCTTCTTTTTGCCAAATAAAAAAATATTATTATTAAGTACATGTCATGCCCCACGAGACATTTGTCGCACATCCATACTATGCCATACAAATGTGTATAAAAAAAGGCGCGGTCTCATTTGTCCGTCCGTCACCGCACGGAGTCGCGTTGACACGCGCTGTATCGGGACTCGATAAAACCTCCCGATACAGAAGTGATGGATTTATTGCGTTAAAGTTACTCTCAACGTAATTGAGAGATGTTATCAAGTCTTGTCAAAAAGACGGACGAGTTAGGAGTTAACGGGCGATCGACTAATGATAATCGACTTTGGGCGAGGACCCAAAGTTTACAAAAAGTTGATTTGCCTTTAAATTCCTCAATCGTCCGTCTTTTTATGTACTCTACGATACTTATTTATTTTATAAATTCGTCTCTTTTCGGTTTCAAGAATTTTATTTCTCTAAGAGAATTTTACAATATTCACTTACAAGAGAAACAAACAAAAAAAATCTTATAGTTAATACAGGTACAACATCGAGAAGAATGACTATTTAAATTAGTTATATCCAATATCACTTTCAATATATAAGGATTACAAAACTGTATCTGCCAAATATTTTTTTAGTCTCTTTTGCGTTTCTCGATGAAAAATTCTGTCGTTTATACTGTAAGTTTGAACAACTTGATCTTAATTTCTGGTTATATTTCCTTGCATAACCTAGAGCGACCATTTTAACTGCAAAATAACGAAATTATTTTCTTTACTAAGCTATGTATTCGCTTCGAAATTGGTATTAATTCAGAAATCGGCCGTTAACAGTAAAAATCTAGATAATTTCCTGACTAAAACCCAATCTATCTTTATCTTCGATCATAAAAAGGCGTTCACATTTGTCCGTCCGTCAACGCGTCGCTTCGCACTCTCTGGAGAGCAGATAGTGCCACTCGATAAGAAGTGATGGATTTATTACTAGCGCTAAAGAAACTTTGTTTCGTCGCTGATCTAGATAACGTTGAAAGTATGTGATGTTCTCTGTTAATGGTAAAATTGAAGGCATCATTTGACAGCGTTACTATATGGGTACCCCTCAGATTAAAAACATTTAAAAAATCAAAAAAGAAATAAATTAAGCAGTATATAATTTTCGTTAAAAGTATTTCTTAGGAACTATCCTGAAGAATAATTTAAAAGAGAACGGGTTGACGTGGATTCGAACCAACGCATCGCCCAACGTCGCCATTAAATACCGGTAGTTTTGACCAACTAGCCGGCGAGTTTGTCCGTCCGTCATCGCGTAGCTTCGTACTCTCTCGAGTGCAGATAGAATACGAATTGACGGATTTATTGCTAGTGCTAAAGAAACCTTATTTCTCGGCTGATCTGATTTCAAGGGCCCGAGCGATGTGACTTGCGCCAACCGCGCGCGTCACCAGTTTTCGTCCGTCGCTCCGCGCGTCGCATTTCGGTGTCTCGTTGAATGCTCTAAACAACTTTTATTTGTTTCCTCCGCTGTCCCTGTCGCAAGATGCGTGTCGCTTGAGCGTATAACTCTTGACCACGGGATAAAGTTGGAAGAAAGTGATTTTGTTAGTGAATTGAATAGTTATAGGGATTATTGTAATGCCTTGATTACACGTAAAAGAAACAGTGGATAGTGGTGTTTTGTCTGATAAACTCTATTTAAAACACTGTTATTTTATTCCATCCACCTCATAGCAAAGTTTTGCTGCTATTCAATGACAAATTAAATATTAAAAAAAAACGAAAAAAAATAGAGCAACCATATTAGTTTTAGCTTTACTAAATTCTTTAAAGTTTTCAGTTTAAAATATGCTAAAGTTGAACACGTAAAACAGTCTCACAGTTCCTTTCAGTCTCATATCTCGCCGGTAACTAGTACAGAATATTTTTAATTTAATTCATCGGTACCCAAGAGGCTTCACGCTAATGTAGGTTAACGGAACGTAAAGTACTTGAGTCGGAAAATAACAAGCATTGCACTGTCATGGACACTCGACTTGCCCTATAGAGTTACTCTATTTGCTTATCAATTCAGAACGAGTCACTTGAAGAAAAACATTGTCAGTATTATTGAAGCAATAAGAAAATAATGGGTTATAGTGTGAGAAAATAACACTATAGTATGATATTCATTGCGGAGGGGCTCGTGGCTAAGTAATAACAGCCGCACGGGTCGATCGATCAGGTTAAGCTACGCTTGCCGCGATTGGTCCGTGGATGGGTGACCATCTTCACATACCAAGACCCCTCCGTACCTCGGAAAGCACGTTAAACCGTTGGTCCCGGCTGTCATTCGTGAATCTTTGACAGTCGTTACGGGTCGTCAGTAGCTCGAAAGTTTGACAACCAGTCTTACGTAGGTAAGACGTGGGTTTCGTAGTACCCAGTAACTTGTGTGGAGTCAAATAGGCAGTCGCTTCATGTAAAATACTGGTACTCAGCTGCATCCGGTGACTTACGCACACGTTGATACTTGTTACCCTTTTTCACAGACTGTAGGTGAATACTTATAGATAGTTGTGGACTCATTGAACACAGTACACAGACTCGATTAATTCGTGAAACGCGCTAAGCAAGCCAGCTGTCAGTGCGTACGTAGCCTAAACGCTCGTTTGCTGAGCGGTCCATCGTCATGAAGCCTTTTCCAATTAAATAAAACGCGTTGATAATAAAAAACTTAATTGTTTATCAAATGAATTACCAACTTAAATTGTCTGTGCATTCACATTATAACTGTCATTCTTTGACTTCTACCAACTAACGCGGTTGCCATCCTCGGCAAATGTGACCCACATGAGATTTCAAGTGAAAGGCACAAGTGCCTAGTCCTTTTCTGAAGCTTAATCAACCCTACCATAACATGCTGAAAGAAAGAGAGCATCTGTCTACATCATAGGTTCTCAACCCTAAGTTGCCCACCGCCACTTTGAGAATATATTTTTCTCTAGAGCCCCCCAAGTTTTGTTACTCACCATCTGTCACGAATTTGTAACAGCGATTGCCACGATTATATTTAAACCTGTAATATTATAAAGTCGTAAGATATGATATATAATTTTCTCTGGTTTTCTACTCAAATCAAATCAAAAGTCATTTATTCAAATTAGGCTGAGAATCAGCACTTTTCGAACGTCAAAATTACAAAAGACAGTCCCCCAAAAACGCCCGCCCTTCACTGCTTCTACTGCCCCCTGACATGTCTCAGACGCACACGAGGGGGCATTTTCACCCACGTTGAGAACCTGTGGTCTACATCTAAACCAGGCAGTGAAAAGTAAAGATGACAATCAAATCGAATCATTTTCTCTTACAAAAAATATAATGTTAGCTTCAGCAAAACGATGACGTAATACGCTCGAAGACGGCGCGTGTCTAGTAAGAGTACGTGATCTTGCAAAACAAGTTCAATTCTACCCTCCTATAAGAATATACTCATACTTTTATTGTAACAGCCGAATGTAATCGTTTAGTGTCGTATATCACGGATTTATGGGCTACTGCTAACGTAGGGTGAAATGGAATAATGCTTTTTGTGATTTTAGTCTGGGAAATTAATTGTTAATCAAGTTGACACACTGCGTCCATTCGATAAATAATTGACTTACGTGACATTATAAAAAATAAGAAACTTTTTACAAAAAAAAGAGGTATTCCACTTAGAGCACAGATTTGAACAGCACTTCCGCGAACCGCACGTGAGCACTTCCACTAACCGGACTGAAACAACATTTCGTAACGTGCGGTTCAGAGGAACAGACACTACAAAGTGAAAAATAAACAAAATACTACAACGAAAATTATTTTTCACCTTGTAGTGTTTTTCTTTTTCACTTTTTAGTTATGGTAGGTACCTATCCAACACCAATCCGTATACCACTATAGTTGCTATGTAAACAACAGTGACAACATCATCAAGATACACAAAGTGGATTAAATACTACTATAGCTTACTTTTTGAAAGAAAGAAAGAAAGATAAAGTATTTATTGCGACTCACACAGGAAGATCATAAATAGTTTTATGATCTTCCTGTGTGAGTCTACTACAGAACTAAACACAATCAAAAATAAAAAAACCAAATTATATTTAAAAAAAAGTAACAAAACCAAATTATATAAAAAAAGTAACAAAAAGAAAAATGAAACAGATAGTCCTGTACGAGGCCAAAAGGCTCCTATCTCGGCATGATGCTACGACATTTAAAAACTAAATGTCGCAGCGCTGGTATTATCATGATCGATACCCATCAAGTCCGTAGAGTTTCGCTAGCTAATTCAATTTGACCCTGTATACAATTCTACACTGTTCGTCTAAAAGCCAAACAAGGTACTTAATTAATTGTCATCGTAGAGAGGGATCGGGTCTCGATAAAATTAGTGCTCCGAAGTGAATCGCTGCTCAATGACTGAAGTTTTAACTAGCGGTTGACCCATCGAATGTTGGGCTGTGGTTTACCCCGGTTTATCGAAACGATACAATGGACTGTATCTAAGCCTGCCTGACTAAATTGTTTATATATTGTTGGTGAACAATTGGGACAGATTAGTCTGTACCACAATTTATTATGATAGTGACTGAGATTAATGATAAAATACATTGATTGAAAATAAAATATCGGGATAAAAAGTATCTTATGTATTATTCTGATGTATAAGCTATATTACTGTAAAGTTTCATCAAATTCCGTTCAGTAGTTTTTAGGTGAAAGAGTAACAAACAGCCATCCATCCTCACAAACTTTCACGTTTATAATATTACTAGCTGCGCCCCGCGGTTTCACCCACATAAGTTTCGATCCTGTGGGAATATCTAGATAAAAAGTATCCTATGTGTTAATTCTGGTTATAAACCACCTGTGTGCCAAATTTCATTTAAATCTGTTAATTAGTTTCTGCGTGAAAGAGTAACAAACATCCATCCATACATCCAAACAAACTTTCACGTTTATAATATTATAGTAGGATAGGATACGATGGTAGAATAAATGTATTGATATTAAACATAGGAACAAAAGTTCCGGACATGCCCACAGTCATGCTCATAAATAGATTCAAAACATTATCGAACCCAAAAATAATAAAAAGACACGGCCATTCATAGACAAATAAAATAGGAATTCTCATCTACCGATGCTAGATTGATTTGATGCGAGTAATAATTACACATTTTATGTTTTATTAAATAACACATATGAAAATAAATAAACAGAAATGGACACTGAAATAAAAATGCAAATAATATATTGTCGCTGTTCATTTAATCCAACGTATATGTAACTCAATGAATTAATGTTTATATGAAATATTAATAAAAGCGGATATATTCTAGCGATGCGTTCCGTCTGAAGCTTAATTTTTCAACGAAATTGAACTTTATGAGCGTAGGAATTCGGTTATGTTTCCCAGTTTGTTTCAATTTGCTTAAATTCCAGTAATAACTTTTTGTTAAGTACGGATATTCATAGCTATGAATATCCGTGGCATACCTGTCGGTCCTAAATTATGCTTTTGTTTTTTCAAAATGGCGGTCACGCATTAAACCAATAAAAATCGATAGCTGACGTCGATGTAATGTCGATTTCGTACCTAGCAAGCTCCATCTCAATATTCTCCTTTACTGTAATTCAGTGGCGTATTCAATTACTTACCTACCTTTTTTTTCTGTTCGCAACTTCGGTCAGTAGGTCGTCTTAGGGTCCTCATGAATATCCTTCGTTTGGGGAAAACGAAGGGTTATGTCGGAGATTTACCTACTAACACCCCGCGGTTCCGTCCACTATCATGAGTCATTCAGTTTTCATTCATAGTCATACAGACGCCAGCACATCCAGCTTCTACAATCTGTCAAATTTCTTTAATAGATTTTCAACTTTATCGCTGAAACATTAAAGTTCAATGTTGATTCATGGGACAATTTGACAGTTTCGGGTAGCTTGACCTGCTGGCTGCTACATTCACGCGAATATCATATCATAATTTTAAAGTACTTAATACATATTTTGTTTTTGCTATAAGAATGTGTCTGTTTGTAATGTCAAGATTTTTACTAAATGCATATGAAAGTATATACGGTACATATAACAAAGATGGCAAAACACGCTTTCTGACGCCAACAGACTGGAATGCGGGGTGAGGCATTGGGGACTTACCTCACCGAAGCTTTTCAGTCTGTATGTAAATGAGCTGATAGCTGGGCTCAGCAGCAAGCGTATTGGATGTTGGATTGATGACACTTGTGTCAACAACCTTAGCGACGCAGACGATATGGTGCTGCTGGGCCCAACTGCCAGCGCAATACGGGAACTTTTCGACTGCTGTACAAAATAAGCTGCAAGCCATGGTCTGCTGTACAACAGTAAAAATAGTGTCTACATGATCTTTAAGGCCGTCGGCAGAAAATTGTCTCTTGAGCCAGTCATTACACTCAATGGACAGGTAACGCATAGTGTGACACAATTGAAGTACTTGGAACACTGTGTAACGGTCGACCTTAGGGAGAGAGGGCATGCAGATATTGAGTGGGAACGCAGAGCTCTCACTGTGATATGTTGACCCGCAGATTTGCTCGCTGTAGTAGAGAGGTAAAACTAACTTTGTTTAAAGCGTATTGCCAAACGTTCTATACCTGCCTTGCCTTTGGGTCAATTATAAGCGTGGAGTATTGGATAAGCTGCGAATCCAACAGCTTCAGAATGCTTTTAGGCTTGTCGCGTTTCTGTAGTGCCTCGGGCATGTTCACACAGGCTCACACTCATGGCTTTTATGCCATGATGAGACTAAAGACAGCCTCACTTTTGCAAAGGGCGCGGTCGGGCTCAAATGCCATTCTGAGGATGTTAACAAATAAACTTGACTTGCCTTTTCTGCAACACTTTATGCGAATACTGGTGAGGCATGAATAATGTTAAGATTTTTTATTATTCTACTCCATGTGTGTTTTACTAACATAGTTTATAAGTGTTCTGTAACTAACCCATGGACCTCTGATGTCTGATAAATAAATAAACAATAACATTTTTTTTTTAATTTTTCCGTCTGTCTTTTTGTTCCGGCTACTCTCCGAAACGGCTGGACCGATTTTGACGGGACTTTCACTGATGTTATAAGAAGTGTCTTAGACTACTTTTATGTTAGACAAAATAAAACCCAATTTTCCGACATGCACGCGAATGAAGCCGCGGGCACAGCTAGTAGAAAATACAAACGTAACTTCGTTTTATGGTATTCTTGTTCAGTAGAATAAATAAATATTATAAACGCTACGAACAGAGTAAAGACGCGCATTGTATGATTACCCTAGTTACTTACGTGCAGTATCTAGGTTAACTAAAATAATGCAACGAAATGTGTGTTTCCAAACTACGAGAAACAGGTGCGGTGTGCCCATATTTTATTTTACTTTAGTTAAATACGCGACAATGTTATTTAGCATTTGACTACGCTAGACGATATTTTCGAAACAGTACCTAAATACAACGTGCCGCTACAATGGTGACATTAATATAACGCAATTATAAAAATTATAATTACATAAAATATGTAATTCGTAATTTTAAAACTACCGCCTGCGTCACTCGCCGACATAGGCCTCTCTCTATCCCTCAATTCGCCTACTTTTTGCACGTTATTCGTTTTAATTTCATTGATGTGATGTCATGGTCGGTGACCCCGGAAAATGATCCCTGCGTTACAATTCTTTAAGTACAGATTGCTCCAAGATGCTATTTTAGAAAATTTGTAAATAAAAAATAATTACGTTTAATTAAATTAAAATATGTTCATAAAACGGAAACGCAAAACCGCATACGTGTTTTAACTTAATATCGCCATTACATAGGCACGCTGCTGTACCTAATCGGGTCATCTTTAGAATTAACCACAAATCATATTTATTTATTTCATAGGCAACACAGTAAAAACCAGCAGTAATTACCTACTTTCACTCTACAGCTTTGGTTTCCTAAGAAAGCGGTGAACGGTCACACAATACAGGCCATATGCGCGTTTTATCGGACGATAATATCGGATGCGTTATTGCGATAATGAGCCCCGATTCCCTGCCACACAGCTGTGTTTTTATCGTCCGATATTTCTAACGTGAGCGTATAACCAACAGTACAGGCCGCCTGCCTGCAGTACGCGTTAAACTACTTTATTAACGCAGGTGTGTGTACCTACTCGTAAGATCGTATACGTCCTAATACAAAATGTTCTATGAATTCATATCGGAATATCGCGTCGTATCGCGAATACTTCTACTGCGTCGTTATTATCGCAGCTGTGTGTATTTTCGTGGCCGTTCTAATACAAAATGTACTGAAAACAGGTATCGCAATAACGCATCCGATATTATCGACCGATAATAACGCGCCTGTGGAGAGAGCCTTTACGGCTTTCCAAATACAGAGCGTTTTTTGACACCTTAATGTCAGATACCTACTGGTGAAAACGACAGATTTTCTTGAAGGCCGTTGTTATTATATACGGAACCGATTTCCTTGGAAAACATTATCTAGCAACATTAAAGAATTTAGAAGAAAGAAAGAAAAGAAGAAAGAAAATACGTTTATTTGCGGTAAACATGACGCAAAAAAGAACATAAAAACAAAATAAAGAAAAAATCACTAAGTAATGGTTGATATGCGTCACATCCACGCAATTTCCTAAATGTTCATGTCATGAACATGAAAATCAACTCTATAAAAAGACGTATCTACATAATATATCAAAACGAAAAGTAGCATTCGTTACCAGAAATTAGTGAAGACCACAAACAAAAGCCAGTTATCGATACGTTCACTAACTAGTGGTGGGCGCGCTGATGTCGAGTGTCCGCATATCCGCATGTCCGATCAGAGACCGGCGACCAGTTAATCACATCAGGCCCGTTGTCGGATATTCGTTGTGAACTTTCGGGAGCTAAGAAATTGATGTTGACATAAAAGGCGGCTATTTTCGAAGGGAATACAATACCTAGTTGGCTTTAGTTTTTGTTTTTATTTCCTTTGTAAATGTCACCGGGTATTATGAGGTTAGGCGCATGGCCAAATTCGATTCTAAATCCGCCATCTTGTTTGGTCTATTCACAATGACAGTGACAATTTTACAAATGTTTGCGCACAACGCGCCCTGTCAATGTCATTCAGGTTTGCAAAATTCTGTCAACGTTTTCGTTCATTTTAAGGATTAGGTATACTGCTGACCCGACTGACGTTGTCCTCTCCAAATTTCAATAATTCATACAAAAAAGGACGTTCAGTTTTACCTGAATTTGAAAAAAATCAGGGAAACTTTTCCTATGTTGCCGGTAAAAACCTTATTCGGATTATTACGAACGTGTTTTAAAACATTAGATAGCCACATCTGTCGAGCCGTTCTCAAGTGATGCGCTTACCAACAAACATTATTTCATTTTATGTATATGGATTAATAATATAAATAACAGCCGCACGGGTCGATCGATCAGGTTAAGCTACGCTTGCCGTGGTTGGCTCGTGGATGGGTGACCATCTTTACATACCAAGACCCCTCCATGCTTCAGAAAGCACATTAAGCCTGTCGTTCGTGGACTAATGACAGTCGTTACGGGTAGTCAGGAGCCCGAAAGTCTGACAACCAGTCTTACCAAGGAGTTTCGAATTACCCAGTAACTGGGTTGTGAAAGTCAAATAGGCAATCGCTCCATGTAAAATACTGGTACTCAGCTGCATCCGGTTTGACTGGAAGCCGACACCAACATAGTTGGGAAAAGGCTAGGCAGATGATGATTATATGGATTAATCTCCCGTGGTACCTACGACTATTACAAACATTAGCTCCCAATTAGATACACTCGATCTACCGAAACCTAGTTCTCTAATCGATAAATCCATCTATTCGTGACTTAGCATGCAGACGGCGACTGTTGACAGTCGGGCGGATCTCGAAGGAGATACGACCGAGCAATTAAGAGCATGATACAACCCTATTGGGAACGAGTTGTTTATTGTTAATTTATTTTTGTTTTGTTTTACAAGCGTTGGTTATTTAGATATTCAAAATGTCGGCTGTCCTTAAAATAATCTAAAATATTTATATGTGACAAATCTGTAGTAACTATCAAACTGAATTCTCTATATTAGCATAACTAGCGACATAAAAAACAAATCTTGACTCCTCACAAGAATAAAAAGGAAATAGACAAATGTCCGCCAACAAAAGAAAAATATAAGCCAATCATCGATTGTTTATCTGTGTGTCCTACAGACAGTACCGTCGACATATCAGAGGCTGTGATACGAGCGAATAATAAATCACATCCGGACCGCATCCGTATTCGGACACGACTCGATTATGAATAGTGAGTGGACGGTGCGGTATCGATTATGGTGATTCGATTTGTTGAAAGCTGAATCGCGCTTTTATTGTGATTTGATTTTAATTTGAATGAAGTTACTTTTTCTTTAAGTAATAGAGATTATAAAATTTATTATAACTTATATGTGTGCTGCAAATAAGTTGGTTATTAATAAATAAATAAATAAAAATTTGTAACTGAATTAATGCACATTATGAAAGTATTTTGTACAGCATCAATTTCTGTCATTTTTAACATAGGTAAGTTTTTATAAAAAATAATTAAAACTACGTAAATTACAGTCACTGTCGCTGTACAAAACAAACCAAAATGGACGAAGTACCTACTACGTTATACCCTTATTTAATTTTGACTGTTTGCTTGCATCTATTTGTAATGTGACCACAATTTTCCCCCACATGATTGTGGGAGAAAATTGTGGTACAACTAATGTAATTAATAAATAATGTTTTATACATAAGTCAGTGTATGTACGAGTATTATGATTATAGCATAATATTTTAATTGGAGTGTTTGGTGGTGTGCGTTAATTCTGGGACCTGTTGTATAGTTTTTGCTTTCATGATGTCTTGACAATTAATGTGAGTTGTCATTGGTCCCTGGCCTTGACATCAACCAATAGGCAAAAGTGTCAACATTTTTTTTGCTTGACTACGAGTCTATTAACTAAGTGTATCTTATGTTTTTTTTTTTATTACTTATTATTATTTTTTATTTGTAACTGTGCGTTCTGTTTGTGCAGAATAAAATATTTTTCTTTCTTTCTTTCTTTTCTTTCTTTCTTTCTTTTCTTTCTTTTCTTTCTTTCTTTTTTTTCTTTCTTTCTTTTCTTTCTTTCTTTTCTTTCTTTCTTTCTAGAAGCTCTCTAGGTATTTTTTTTAATAGGTACGTATCTATTCTCCCCTTTTCCACTGTTAGAGCGCATTGCAGGATTAGGATCACTATTCGATATTATTACAGAGCCGACAAGAAACTCCACGGTTACTCTTTTAAAAATAATTGGCTTTTACAATGTTTTCAAATTACACTAGGTATGGGAGGACCGCGTAGGCCTGTCAACAAGTACCAGGTACTTGATAAAATAAAAAATGGTCTACAGATCTAAAGTCTACAAGGCTTACAAAGTCCTCACATTTACAAAATATAGAAGAATCCATCAAAAGGACGAAAATATAAAAACCTATTAAAACCAAGTGACATGAGTGCCATTACAACCACTAATAAAGAGTTGAAACTAGAATTGTCTGTATATAATGTCAAATAATAAAAAGATTATGTCAAAGAAATATGTAAAAAATAAATAAACATCGTAATTTGAGAACAGTTAATAGACATTACGTAGTTATGCCATTAATGAGGTGCCAGGGAAGCCACATGTGCAGAAGGAATCATTGCCAAACTACCTTGTCTTCAACGTAGTCTTTATGTTGATGTTTGTTGTCTTTACGTTTGTTTGTAAAACGCCTGTCTGGGTTCGAACCTACGACCTACAACTCATAAGTCGCGAACGTTACCACTGTCTCTTGATACACATAAAGTTGTTGATCACTCTAAATAAATGTGCTAAAAACAATCAAAGAAAAAAAAGCTTTATCATCAAACTGCAATCTATTTTTCTAAGTCGTGAGTGTGTTCACCCGGTCCACATGTCGAGTGCACATGTCGAACGACCTCTTTCGAGATACGGCACCGTCGTAAATCACACCCGCACCTCCTCATATCCGTATTCGAAAACCGTATTGACTTAACGAGTACGTATTCTGATTGTCAATTATTCGGAATAGGCTCTTTGGTCTTGTAATAAAGGGTACATGTACGTGTGTCTACTGTACATGTAATCTATTTGATTAGCAAGATAAGCCGTTGCTCCCGGCTGGCATTCGTAAACAGTCGGTTCGGGGAAATCAGAAGCCGTCTGACAACCAATCTTACCAAGGGGTATTGTGTTACCCAGCAACTAGGTCGTGGAGGTAAGATAGGCAATCCGTCTATGTAAAATACTGATATTCAGCTGTATCCGGTTAGACTGGAAGCCGACCCGACTGCAACATAGTTGGCTAGGCAGATTAATTTTTATTGATCTATAATCACCAGGGGAAGAAGCTACAAGGCCACAAGATTGGCCCGCTCTGAGGTCAAATATTATTTTTCATCAACAGTGCACTCTACAGATTTTGCAAAACCTCATTGTAAAAATGGTCGCTACGATAACCTAAACTCCTACTGTCCGGAAATCGTTATATATTGTTACGTTGCAACTATTATCATCCATAAATATGTATAGTCTACCACCTTCCGAAGACTCACGAACCTACCCGAATACGTCCCCCGATCAGGCGATAACAAGACGGGAACGTGTGGATGTATCACAACGAGCGCTTGATAAATCTACCCGATGGCATTCTTTCCCGCCTCGTGTACCCGACGCTTTCCTTCGGAAAACCGTCTTATGAAGACAGCTTTGTTTATGTCAACCAACGGAAGGGGAGGAATTTTTGGATAAGAATGATTTGATTCAGATAAATACGGTTTTTGTACTGTTTTTTGAGAGAATTTATACAAGAAATATATAAGAACCAGTGCGCAAACTGTACCCATGAATTCAGCGTATCTAGGTTTCTGGTCACTCTAACGTAGAAATTAGCGATAAAAAATGTACTAGGCACTTTTGTAGCAAACAGCAGATTTTTCTTTATAACTGACGAAAAATTTGTACGCTAGGGGATCTAGAATCATATGCTGAATTCATGGTTACAGTTTGCACACTGGTTTTTTTTTTTCCTTTATAATATCTTCTCTAATTGCTTGCTACCCGCTGCTGGTGGTTACAGGGGTGTTGTACACCACGGTAGGTGTCACGAAGTAATCTCTCACGCTCAGTAGTGCGATTCTGTAATCATCTCACCGTGAAAACTTAGGTGAAGTGAGCGTGGAGTGAGCTGTCATTCCAAATAATGCACACTACTGACAACTCACATTAAGCTCACTTCACTTGAGTTTTCACGGTGAGATTTTTACAGAATCGATCGGCAGTTTCTATAAACAAAAACGAATCGTTTTCCTTACCAATGGTAGCATTTTTTATTGCCAAACTGGGCATATAAATAGATTTGTAAGCTAATTTTACCTGTGATAGCTACTTCCATATGGGAGAGTCTACTATGCAAAGCTATGAGGTCTTTGTTTCATTATTGGTAAAGATACAAGAGCCTTAACTTTTACTAATAACGGTCGTTATTCACTTTTAGCACCCTGCACAATAATTTCTATATTTTTTCTATATATATAATAATTATTTATTTATTTTCTCTTCAAGACACAAACATCAGTGTAGCCCTGGCTCTTGTACTAAGAGCCAGACCTCTCAATTTACAGAGAATATGATATAGAAGCTCGATAGACAAAAATGAGATTCGTTATAATTATGGCATGCATTAGAAGGTAATTTTACAAATATAAAAGAAAAAAAAGTAATGATAATAAAAGAGTTAAACTTTTTTTTTTTATTAAGTTACCACTGCGTTCTTTTTAGAGTCTGGGTAAGTGTGACTGAGGTGTGTGTGTGTGGGGTGTTCGTGTGTGGGGGTATGTGTGAATGTGTCAGGGTGTCATGTAACGCTGCCGAATAGATTATTTATGACACTTTATTTATTTCTTCCCAAACGATTTATTATATTTATTTATTTATTCATAAGGCGATTACAATAGGTAACAATCACAGTATATCATTACCTAATGGGTTCACATTATTTATAGGTTCCGACCTGATTATCACCCAAAGCGATATGACTAGCAACAACAATAAATTATAGTAATGACGACAACTACAGTAAAAAGCTTGGTTATTATGGGTCTGTGCATGCCCTCCGACACACTTCTACTTAGGCAGGGAATGCGTAGGAGACCAAACATGCGTGGCAAAGTATAGCAATTTAAACAAAGTTACATTACGGTTACAATTATATTACACTGAAAGAGTAGATACATACGTAGTGTTAGAGCCAACAAGAAGGTTTAAAACCTCTTTTAAAAATTTTCTAATTTATTATTTTTGAAGTGAAAACTTCTTTAGCGGCGTTGTGTACTTTTTTGTGATGGGTAAAAAATGTTAAGCTCGCGTCAGAACACGTGAGCTGATCGAAAATTCGTAAGACGGAGCTCGCGTCAGGACACGTAACCTGATCGAAAATTCGTAAGACAGAGGGAGAGTTTTTTGTGATGGGTAAAAAATGTTAAACTCGCGTCAGAACACGTGACCTGATCGAGAATTCGTAAGACGGAGGGAGAGTAGACCGCATTCCAAAATATCAAAAATGCACAACGTTAATATTCAAGTTTTCACTTCAGTCGGCACTCCCGGAGTGCAACCCGTTTTTTTTTTATTTTTAAATTTTTCTTAATTTAAAATATTTTACATCTTCTTTTGTTTTTCCTTCTATAAGTGAAAACTCATTTATGCACAGAAGCTAAATAAATATTAGGATAATATTTCATCTTTGTTTGCTTATGTCTAACAAAATTGGTGCCGAAACCAGGGACCTTTAGGTAATCTCTCAAGAATGTTCCAAAACTCCAAGCTCCATTATCTTATTGGCATACATGACTCAACAGTATTCAATCCTTCGTCAAGTTCAAGGCAAGTCACCCCACTTGAGTATTTACTTTACGCCCAGTTACGCCGCAATAGACCTGAAATGGTGACGTCATCATAGTGAAGAGTTTCACACATCTACTAAACTGTTGCTGCTAGGATTTGTATGGTAAGGGATAGGGTCATTTACCAGCTCTTCAATCTCCAGTACGTAATAATCATGAGTTAGTAACTGTCGTGGAGAAGTGATAACGGCCCCGACATCGACATACTCGTACAATTTATATGTCGCGGGTTCGAACCAAAAGTTGAACAACGCTAATGTCTGGTTAACTAACCCGGTGTTACTTTTGAGTGGCGCGACGCGTCATAAGAGTTATGTTAATAACTTAACTCGCGAGCTTACAAACTCTATATTTATTTATTTTTCATTTAACCTGACTCAACTCGTAAGTAGGCCTTAACAGAGTATTTTTATAACAACTTATACAGTGCATTTATTCTGTAAGGACCAGGGGTGCTTTTTTGTTCTATGACTAAGTACAAAAAAGGCAGTGCAGTTCAACTGCTGCCCTGCTATAAGAGTTGGTGGTAAGTCCTCAGATGAATTTCCAACATCATCTTTCTACAAATAAAGCAAATATTTGCACTCAAAAACGAAATGTATATGTCGGAGTCATTCGTTTGACTATTCGAAACATTAGCGCCATCTCGTGGCGCTAGACAGAGTCTAGCCTGAAATCGTGGTGGGACGAGAGCAACAGCTACAAAAGCGGTGTGACAGAGCTCTCAGGAGAATCGAAACATTGGACATCGTACGAACAACATGTGCATAGAAACTGTCAATTACGTTCCGTATCGTTGAGTTGTGTGAGTGTGTGATTCGCTAGTGTGACTAACTTGTTCGTAAATTATAATCTGATTTGAACTGCAAACCGTTTTTCTATTGTGCTATAACCAACACTACCCATAGTACGTCCACAGTAATTAAAATATGCCTGATGATAACGAGAGACAGACATACCTTCTCCGACATATATATTTAAAATAGAAACCAATCCGATTTATTCTACTCGAGTTGAACTAACAGAGTTAGCGGCGGAATAATTGAATATGAATCAATTACGGTATCGCTGGAGTTAATATAAACATTTTGTGAAGTTTAGCGATTGTTTTAATCCCTTTAACGAATAGGACTTCAATACGCTATATTTATTTATCATTTCATTTCACGCAGCACTTTATTACGATTTTGCATCACGTTCTCATAATATGCCTGTAATGTTCCCACTGCTGGGACTGGGACACAGGCCTCCTTTCTGTGAGAGGGAATGTGCCGTGATCCACCACGCGGGTCCAATTCTGGTTTGTAGATGTCACATGACTACGAACTTTTGGTTCTAGGACATGCAGGTTTCCTCACGATGATGAAATATTTTACACAAAGTAAAGCGCGTGTCTGGGTTCGAACCTACGCCCCACAAAAGTCGCATTGCCATCTCTCTCACGTTCTCAAATATGTATATTCATCACCGTTTCTAGATTCGAGCGTCATTCTGCGACGCAGGCCTCGCGTATAAAAACATTTTGCAATAAATGTCCATTTTACGACGCAAAATAAAGTACACGTCGTGAATATTGTGCTGAATTATGATGGCAGGGCTTTAAACCCTTTGTGGGGCTGACTTTTCGGAGTTTGGAGCTGACACGGGAATAAAACGGGTTGTTTTCTTTTTAAATGAAATGTTCGTAATCCGAGAAGCAAGGCAATGAAATGCAAATTTTTTGTTAACTCAATTTCTTCCCTTGTTGATATTATTTAACATCCGGAATTTTATTATCTTATAAGACTTGAATTAGCAAGAGGTTGATTTCGACCTAGTTTAAGGATTATATCCTATTGACTTGTCTATAGGTACATACAAATAAATAAAATTGAAGTGTCTCTTTGTAATATCGAAATAAAAGATTTTTTTTCTGTGTCTGTCCTTCTGTCTTTTTTTGTCTTCCGGCTAATCTCCGAAACGGTTGGACCGAATTGACAGGGTTTTCCTGGTGACATAAGGAGTAACTTAGGCTACTTTTTTTTAGAAAAAGAATTAGGGAGTAGCGCAAAAAATTAAAAACCCCTGAATCCAATATTTTCACGACCACTAAACGGATTTCGATGAAATTTGGCAAGAATATAGATGACATCTTTTGGAATGGCATGGGATTTTTGTCCCGGTAGCATTTTCCCGTGGGATATTTTCTGATATCCACGCGGACGAAGCCGCGGGCACAGCTAGTCAAGAATATAATCATTCCCTATCTCGCTGGCCTTGCCTATTATTTCTGCACATTATGACAAAAAAAAAAACTATGCCCTGCTTAAGACAGCCAATTTATTTTCAGTTCTAAAACACTTTACAGACCCAGATCAGCCAGTTCTTTCTGACGTACGAATAGCAATTATTCCACTCCATCGATTCGCAAAAAAATAAATCGAGGAAAAATCCCGATGAGAATTAAATCTCGTACACATAAAAGTTATATACACCTACTACGTCGGTACCCGTACACCCAATACAAAGTGTAGTGCCCAATTCCCAGCAAAGTGAAACCGAGTCAATATTCTAAATCGAGCCGCCAAACACAGGTGCGGCGTCGAGCGCTCTTTGTTTATCGAGCCAACTCAGGCAAACTCGAGCCTCTGTGAGGATTCTCCATCGACCGGTTGAATGGTCTGGTTTTTAGGGATTTAGGCACTGTGTTGAATGGCAAATAACTCATTGACACTTTAAATGTTGTAAATGGTCTAATTGTTGTGTTGCTTTGTTAAAGGTATCAAATGGTGTTTTGTATAGGGAGCCTATTGATAATGTACCCTAATTGCGTAATACACAATCTCAATATGAATAATTTAGAAGGATATTGCTAATACATTGCTTCCTATGTTCCAAAAAATTGTCTGCTCAACAACGTAAATCACGGAATGAATGTTGTTGAACTGTCAAAATTAACGCCATTGTGTGTTACGTAATTACCCCGCAGGGTTTATTTCCAAAGAACTATGCTTAACTCGAATGTACCTCATACTTACAGCATAAATAATTTTACCTTGGGGCCAGTATGAAAATTGAAAGAGATCATAAAATCTATAAGTACTTCTACTACACTAATACTCGTATTATATGCAGGTAATATTTATGAGTTTGTATGTAGGCGGTAATCTCCAAAACTACTCATCCGATTTCAAAAATTATTTCACTCATAGAAAGCTACACTATTGAAGAGTGACAAAGGTATTATTTATTTATGTTAGGGTATAGTTGACTTCCAAGTAGACGACGTCGCGGGACGAAGCGAATATACTATATAATTTATTTATTAAAACTTTATGCACAAGTAAAAAAAATACTGTATGTCAAATTTCTGTAATAGATTTTCAACTTTATCTGTAATGTATTAAGGTTCAAGGTTGATTGGGAAAATTTGACAGTTTCGAGTAGCTTGACCTGCTGGCGTCTGTACAAAGGCGGACTTAATACCTGAGGCATTTTCTACCAGTCGACCTTAGGGTCATGCAGAGACAAAACATGGTAGGTGCAACATACGGGATAAGTAGGTGAATACCTACCTACCTAAATGACCTACTTAAATGACCTAATGACTACAAAATATAAATACAATAATCACCCATACAATGATTTTTCATCCCCACCATACATCAATAATTACAGCAGTAGCTACCTAAACCCTTAGGAGATCCTACAACACAAAATGAATGAACAAATACATACCTACCCACATTGAAATTCAATCATTGAAACCGTATCTACCAAATTACTCATCACAAATGCACGTATTGTTAATCCTTTTGGCCTTTATCATCATCATCATCTGCCTAGCCTTTTCCCAACTATGTTGGGGTCGGCTTCCAGTCTAACCGGATGCAGCTGAATACCAGTATTTTACATGGAGCGACTGCCTATCTGACCTCCACAACCCAGTTACTGGGTAATACGATACCCCTTGGTAAGATTGGTTGTCAGACTTTCGGTCTTCTGACTACCCGTAACGACTGTCTGTCCTTTTGGTCTTTATATCGGTAATAAACAATACACAGAGAATATTATTTATGGACAATCTATACCAATAATAATGCTGTAGAGTTTGTTTGTTTTATCTCTGGAACCACCATGCACCAGTCGGATTATAAAAAATACTTTTACCGTTGATAGCCCACTTCTTAAGAAAGATTATAGGCTATGTAACATCACGCGAAGACCCTTAGGAACCGAGCAAAAAGAACTATAGTCAGAAAGAACGCTACGCGAAAACAAACGGGCGGAGGAAACAAGAAGTTTCACGCGGACGAAGCGGACGGCCATTACGATGTGACCGGGGGGGTCGGAGGAAACAAGAAATTTCACGCGGACGAAGCGGACGGCCATTGCAATGTGACCGGGGGGGTCGAAGGAAACAATAAATTTCACGCGGACGAAGCGGACGGCCGTTGCGATGTGACTGGGTGGGTCAGGCGGAAATTTCACGCGGACGAAGTCGCAGGCAGAAGCTGATATAAACATAAAGTTGTGTGAATTAATAACGAGGCGTGCGCGGATTAGTTAGCGGATTAACATTAAGCCGCTAGTAATTAAAATTTACTTCGTTAAACAAACGGACGGAATGAAAACTAGTTGCTATATCTTTGTGAATAATTTAAACGGATAATTTCATGCGGATTAAGTTTGGATTAAATTCCTTTGCATATTTTTTTTGCGTAGAGACCATGTTGATCTCAAATTGATTTTGAAAAGGAAAACAAGCGCGACTCGACTCTAGTAGAACAATGTATATTAAAAAACTAGCCAAGTGCGAGTTGGACTCGCGCATGAAGGGTTCGGTTCCGTACCCTTACCTATAAAAATCAGGTCTGTTGTATGGAAAAATATTTATTTTATTTTATGATTTATTATTAAAGTAAAAATACAACTAAGTATTTTGTGAATATTTCAAGTGCCTACCTGTTGCCATTATTGATATCGAGCAAAGACGTATTAAAAAAAACTACTTACTAGATCTCGTTCAAACTAATTTTCGGTGGAAGTTTACATGGTAATAAGTAATAAGTACATCATATTTTTTTTTAGTTTTATCATTCTCTTATTTTAGAAGTTACAGGGGGGGGGGCACATTTTATAGGGGCATAACCTCAATATCATTTTTGAAGACCTATCCTTAGATACCCCCCACGTATGGGATTAATGAAAAAAAAACCCCATTGTTTCTTTTTCTATTTTTGTGTGAAAATCTTAATACCTACGGTTCACAGAATACATCTACTTACCAAGTTTCAACAGTATAGTTCTTATAGTTTCGGAAAAAGTGGCTGTGACATACGGACGGACAGACAGACAGACATGACGAATCCATAAGGGTTCCGTTTTTTGCCAGTTGGCTACGGAACCCTAAAAACTTCAATTTTGAAATTTTGGAAAATATTGGAATTCTTCTATCAGAATTGCATCGCACCGTAGCGTAGCGTCTGCCTTAATGGAAAGAAACCACCGCCCGTCTCCTTACATACGTATATTTCGCCAGTTATGTTAAATTCCTATTTAATAAAGGGCGAGCCTGTTGCCTTCGACCGGACACAAACCCAGTAACATGTTTCCCGACCTGGAAATCGAACCCAGGACCTCATGCTTAGCGGTAGCGCTTACAACGACAAGTTTACGACAGCTAGGAGTATAAGGTTCGTAGCGTTCTGCAGTTTCTACCTACCCCCAGGGAAGAAGGCGTATAATTTATCTTAATTAATGATTATTTACACAAAACACATGCATCATGCATACATCTGACATTTTGCTGAGCTGAGGCCCTAGCATTTTGGCATTATAATCATTGTTTTCTATTTTTATACATAGTAAGTTGTATTTTTTTCTGTAATGCCACTTAACGCATTTTTCTTTCCTGCTTTCCTTCTTCATGTCACCCAGTAAATATGATAATGATTATTTTAGAACATAGCATAACATACGTAACATAGCAATTATGATTAGGTATACCTATTAGAATAATCATGAAACTAAACAAAGCACTGTAATCCCCACAAACCATAGAGGCATAGAGTGATCCTCAAATAAAACTGTCAGGCGAGGTGTCAACCTGTCAAGTCTACTGTTGATTATTGCGGTTACAGTCAACAATACACGTTTGTGCGCTAACATGTTCATATATATTGCAACCTAGCAGATATAGATATAGCGTTGGGCTTTTCGATTCTACTCGTTTAAGCCGTTAGCCGATATGTTCGATGTTCGGTTGATTTCAGGGAGAATCGGCTCAATTTGAATCATTCTATTGAAATGAAAATTTGCAAGAATTGTAGTACATTACAGATGGTCGGGTTTTTTAAGAGTTCCTAAAACGTGTCCATTTCAATGGCGCGGCCACGACGTTTTTTTTTAAAAAAAACCATGCCAATATTTTGTAACAATTTGTAAAAGTTGATTCCCAAAACCATAAATTTGTCAAAGCTATGGTTAAAAAGTTATAAGGGTTTGAACGTGGCCGCGCCATTGAAACGCGGCGAACCGCGCGGCCACGGAGATCTTTAAAACTAAGCATTGCAGAGACCTGAAATTTAGGTAAATAACAGATTGAATTTGTAAAAAATTTGTAAAAATATAGGAAAAATTCCTGGGTTTATATTTTAGGAGCTGCAAGACTTAAACCTCATGGCCGCGCCATCGAAACGGTGTGAAACACGTTATGGCCGATATCTCGCTGAAAAAGCATCGCAGACGTCTGAAGTTTTTTGTAAAACCCAGATTTGAATTTGTCAAAACTAGTAAAAATACAACAAAAAATCCTAGGTTTATATTTCAGGAGCTGTGAGACCAAAACCCCATGGCCGCGCCATCGGAACGGTGTGAAACACGTTATCACCGATATCTCGCTGAAAAAGCATCGCAGAGGTCTGAAGGTTTTTGTAAAACCTAGATTTGAATTTGTCAAAACTAGTAAAAATACAACAAAAAATCCTAGGTTTACATTTCAGGAGCTGTGTACGGAATCATCAATACGTCTTGAATAAGTCGATAGGGTGACCATGGCTTATTGTTTACAGAACACTTTCCACCTATTTTAGAAATAAACATAGTTTTGTATCTTATCGTTTCAATAGATTTTTTCCACGGCTTCGCTCGCGTTAATTGAGAATTTGACAATAAATTTGGAAGAAAATATTCTTAAGACATGTGGCATCTACGATAAAAAACCACGTTTTGATTGTTTTTTTCGGAAACTACTTTTTTCGGGATAAAAGGTACCCTATGCCCGTCTCCGTATACCTGAAAATCTATATGCAAAGTTTCAGGATGATCAGTTCAGTGGTTTAGGCGTGAAATAGTAACAAATAAACTTACTTTCGCTTTTATAATATTAATATATATATAATAATATTTAGTAAGGATTTTCATTTAATTTAGAATCCTTGAGTTATTCTAATACGTGCAAAGTTTTCTGTAAAAGATAAGCCATGGTCACCTTATTGAAATATTCAAGACGCATTAAAAATTATATTATTATGATAAAAAAAATAATCCCTACTGTCGGTAATTCTACATATTCATAGGTGTTATTTACAAAAAAAAAGATCTCGCTATCACTTACTTTCATCGAAAGAGAATCACGACTTATTTCTACGCGATACCGTACCACAGCTCCTGAAATGTAAACCTAGGATTTTTTTGTGCATTTTTACCTATTTTGACAAATTCAAATCTAGGTTTTACAAAAAACTTCAGACCTCTGCGATGCTTTTTCAGCGAGATATCAGTGATAACGTATTTTTCACCGTTTCAATGGCGCGGCCATGGGGTTTTAGTCTCATAGCTCCTGAAATATAAACCTAGGATTTTTTGTTGTATTTTTACTAGTTTTGACAAATTCAAATCTGGGTTTTACAAAAAACTTCAGACGTCTGCGATGATTTTTCAGCGAGATATCGGCCATAACGTGTTTCACACCGTTTCGATGGCGCGGCCATGAGGTTTTAAGTCTTACAGCTCCTAAAATATAAACCCAGGAATTTTTCCTATATTTTTAAAAATTTTTTACAAATTCAATCTGTTATTTACCTAAATTTCAGGTCTCTGCAATGCTTAGTTTTAAAGATCTCCGTGGCCGCGCGGTTCGCCGCGTTTCAATGGCGCGGCCACGTTCAAACCCTTATAACTTTTTAACCATAGCTTTGACAAATTTATGGTTTTGGGAATCAACTTTTACAAATTGTTACAAAATATTGGCATGGTTTTTTTTAAAAAAAAACGTCGTGGCCGCGCCATTGAAACGGACACCCTAAAACAAGTCACTAAAACTAGCATGCAAAATTATTGATTACACACATAAATTGCTGCCACGCTTAAATGGAATTGGGCTGGATACATCTGCCGCATTTCAGACTGGACAGGTTCTCTCAATCTGTGTGGTTCTTTCCTCAAAAGACCATCTGAGACATCGATCTACATGGTCTTCATATGATCTGACCAAGATTATGTCTGAACTTTAAAAGAGACTGTGACCTCTGAGTAGTTTAATCCGGCCTTTCTTCTCAGACTAGTCAGATAGGAAACGCCGACTTCATCTAGTTTTAAACTATTATTGACGTGTAAAAGTATTTGTACAAACCTACTTACAAAAATTAAGCAATGCATGACAAAAATTAAGAAGCGTTTTTTCGTATCTACATATTTCTAAATAATATTTAAAGGCGTTCTTATTCGGCTAATGTGGGTGTACTTTAGATACACCTCTAGCTATCCTATCGGGGAAAATAGGCGTGAAGATATGTTATTTGTTATGTACTTATTCAGAAAAGTAAATTGTAATATTAAAAAAAACCTTTCTTCTTTCTTAAGTGAATAGATCCCCGATATTTTGTTATGTTGGGAAGCGGTGGAAAGGCAGAAGGGTTGGTACCCACCTTATCATAAGTGGCAACCGCTGCATAAGGACATCTGCAATACCAGAGCCATTACAGATGCCTTGCTGCCCTACTCGCCCTATATACAAAACTACACCCTAATTTAAAGATTTTGAAGGACCTTCCTAATCCATTGCTTCATATTTTTGAAAAAATCAACTGCTTAACAACGTAAATAACGCAATGAATGTTGCTTAATTGTCAAAAGGTATTGCCATTGTGTGCTACGCAATTACCTCGTTGAAGTGTCTCAAAAAATGTAGAAGGAATTTAATGAATGCAAAAGGTATTCTACTTTATACAACTTTGCATAACTACAAGTAGAACGGAACAGCAAGACTATGTTTTAAGCTTCTTAAGTAGTAGTAGTCCATTCATCGTGGGTAAAATTACTCCTAAAAACGTTGTAGGTACGAAATCTAGGGTTTCTTAAGACTACGCTAACCGCCACAAAGCGTCTGAAATTTACAGTAGTAAAAGAAAGTAACTTGGTGTGCTTTCTTAAAGAACGT
The DNA here is from genome assembly GCA_945859715.1 of Apamea sordens. Classification (NCBI taxonomy): domain Eukaryota; kingdom Metazoa; phylum Arthropoda; class Insecta; order Lepidoptera; family Noctuidae; genus Apamea; species Apamea sordens. The sequence goes on from OX244001.1 coordinate 18,761,194, forward strand.
TTTTTGACACCGTAAAGTCAAACCCTGGTACATAATTTTTGGCCCTTCTGTGGCGGCCATCGCTGTCTTAGGAGGTCCAAACTTAAGTGGAGTTACCAAGTACATCTGCAAAATTCCCACCGTGAAAACTTAGTGAGCGTTAAATCAGCTGTCAATATTTATCAGGTGGAATGATAGCTCTCTTCACCTTTATTTTCACGATGAGATTTTTACAGAATAGCGCGGCTGATTTAATTTCGAACAGCTCCTTACACACACGTGTGTTAAAGTCAGATTCCCGCCAAGATGTCACTTCGCAAATGCGTTCTTGATGTGTAAGTACCTCCATTTTATCATAACATCTGCATGCACCGACACGTCCCCGTGATGTTGGCAGAATTCTAAGATATTATCTCTTCGTGTGCTGTTATGTTGGTATACTGTACACGAAAACACGTAAACTTATGCAGGTTGTTTATAAAGGTAGGGAGTTAAGTCAATATGCTAGTTTTGTGGATCTTATCGTCAACGATTGAGCCGGTCACACGAAACGGTAGTTCTGTCAAAAATTGGCACCGATCCAACCCGCATGCTTGTAAACTTTTGTTGTTTTTAACATGTTTGTAACCTTTTGTTGGATTTTTGTTGTTTTTTAAAAGGTAGGATTCTACCTGAATATTCTAGAGTAGTGGTCTATTGGTGAGCGGAGTTCGCTATATCGGTAGTTCTGGAGTGTCGACCGCGTACCGGAAGACGTAGCGTTGGAAGGCCTCCCATAAGGTGGACCAAAGACCTTGTGAAGGCCGCAGGAACCCGCTGGATGCGGGAAGCACAGAACCGGTCGAAGTGGAGGTGCTGGGGGAGGCCTAAGTTCAACAGTGGATGTTTTTCGGCTGAAATGATGATGATGTTCGTTATATCAGTCTGTAAAGATCTTCTGATAAAGGTCACCTAATTATGAACTTAACAAAGAAAGAAATAAAGCTTTTAAAAACATAGGGAAACATAAACTTAACAAATGAAAATAGTCTTAGGGGAAATCACCTTTGCAGGTTGTTATTAGCAAGTAAGAAGATATTGCATCTCATTATCTAACGACGGCATATACCTAGTCGCAATGCAGGAGAAGACTGGTTATTGGTACAAAAATAATTAAACTCAATAAAGTTATGTCACCCAATAGAAACATTATTTTGTCTGTTGATCCATTGAAACAGTTATTTCTTCGTCCTAGCGTGTTGATTGCAAAAATAACTCATAAAATATATATTGTTAAATATGTTCGGCCCAAAATTCAGCAACGCGAATACCTTTTGCTGACGCAGCCATTAGATCCTCACGTGTGCAGATGACAGGGCCGATTTTATCCTATATGAGTAGATAGGGTTGCCTTATCTTAACCATCAACACGTGTATGTAATAAACTAGCCTCCAGGAGCAATTTTACGTCCGGCCCACGCCTGGGCAGTCAGAAGAATGAGCTATTGCCATAGTTTATAGAGAAGAATAGATATAAAGACCACAAATGAAGAAATAAAAGATTTATGTTCTCACAACGTTGCACCGCACATGTCGCCAACCCTATCTGCTGACACCGAGCTTAGAGTCGATACGGCCACGCTCGCAATATGTCGATGAGTCAGCACTTCCCATCGAATGGACGCAAAGATATACTGGATGAGCCAAACTGTTTATTTTACGACGACTTCGGCTCATTTCGGGTTTCGTCGGCTTTATTCGTCGATCGGGTTCCTTGAATGGTAGATAAAGTGATCGGTTATTGGTTTGGGTTTCTTTTGTTTTTTTTAAAGGTTTTGAGGGATTCTTATCTTCGTCAGCTTCATAAAGTTGAAAATACTGGATTGGTAGAATACTTTCATTAGATCCATTGTTATTTTTTATATTATATTTGATAGACTCGTGTTTGACCTGATGCTAAGCGATAATGTGGTCGACGATGGAAGACTTAGCCCACATTCGCAAGGACGTAAAAATATCGCAGCGGGATTTTATCGCACACTGGATTTTCAACTCTCGGTGTTAAGCCGAGCATTGAGAATCCAACAGAGCGCATCCCAGCGCGTCATAAAACCTCACTTTTGGATTTCCAAATCTCGAAAATAGGCAGTGCGCGAAAAAAAATCGCCGCGGGAAAACTACGCCCGTTCGCAACTTTTCGCACGAGATTTGAAAACACCTAGGTTATGGCTATCGTTGTGGCATAAGTACAGTGGCTCCTAAATAAACTTTGTCATGCCAAACAAAGTGACAAAGAATCACATTGTTCGCTCTTCTCGACAACATGAAGCTTGACATTTCTTATTTATAAATGGGCGTACAAAATTAAATGGCAAACCATTCTGACAAACAATAAAAATAAGGAAGATATTTTTATTTAAAACGTACTTTACCTTTATATTCTGTTACTGACATAAAATTAATTATAATTTGGTTGCATTTGTTTTATTATTTATGTTACGTCACACAGAAATAAATAGGTTTTCACATTTTTGGAAAACCACAAATCAAAGACTAGCTACTTTAGTATGATTTTCTAATTATTTGATAATAATTTAATTATATATTATCAAATAATTAGAATAAATATTTAAGGGAAAGAAGGGGCCTTTGCCCAGCAGTGGGACAGTATAGGATAAAAAAAAAGTTATTACATATGTTATTAGATAAGTTGAGCCCAGTAAGGCCGCGCCAATCGCGCCATAGGTACCTACTGATAGTAACATCAGTCGACTCGAGAACCGATCTATAAAGCTATTTGTCTAACACTTAGCTCGCCCTAACTTTCACAAAACAATAGCGAAAGCCATTACATAAATCCGCGCGCCATTAAGTTGTTACGCCTCAACGTAACTGCTCACAACAGTACGCCTCTAATTCCTCGTAAAAGCATACTAATTGATATTTTCATGGGAACAACATTCTCGTAACTAAAACTGCGTAGGAGCCCATTATCGGGCGGCCGTCTGTAACTGCCGCCATTAGGCTGCCATAATACATGACTTATGGGCAAAATTTAACATTTATGTCTTTCTGATAGGAAACTTGTGTCTGACATTTGTCTATGTGACAGCGCAGCCATCTTGTTTTTGGATTTGGGCGGATTTCACATGACAACAATTAAGTTGGTATCTCTAATTGTCACACAACATAACATCATGACTGTAACCCCGGAGGGCTCGGCAAAGCTGTAACTATTAGTACACCCACATTTCTGCAGTTACGTTTACGTCCCATGTCATAGGGAGCGAGCCTATGACCATCAACCAGACATGAATCCAGACGAGCAGCAAGGAACTGCTACTGAGAAATTCCTATAATAATTTTATTTTTTAATTTTTTGGAACGAAGTTCCTTAATGCGCGTTGCGGAAGGGGGCTAGACGGAAAAAATTAAGACCAACGTGTTTCTCTGTCTGTCTCTCTTTCTCTCTTTGAACTTCTTTCCCTTGACACCTCTTTTATAATATTTTTTTTAATAATTTATTTATAAGCAGTTTTTACATAGCATACAGAGTCGTCTTATAAATTCCTAATGGAAAAAAACCCATTAAAAGGTTACCCAACCTGGGAACCGGACCCAGATCCTCATTCCAGTAGTAGCGCTTGCGACCTATGTACCAACGAGGCAGTTAAAATGATCAAATAATTTGGAAATATATTTAGTCTAAAACATAATCGTTTTGTTGATATAGTTTTGGAAGATTTAGTAACTTTGCTTGAAATAGCAAAAACATAGAACGGATTGAATATCATAAAAACTACTTGTCACTTCTAGTCACTCTTATTTACAGAGTAGGAAGTGCTGCTGTCAGGAACGGGTCAGTTGTAGAGGAACATTAGGTGCTTAGGTATGTCTCACGACCGCTACACGAGGGTCCCTAACAACGTTTTCCTGTAATTAATATGGTGTAGGTACATCAGTATGTACATACCTTCTCTCACTGCGCTGTCTCAGAAATTTACCCTGTAGATACCCCTGCACATAAAATTGTAACCTCACTTAGTAAAATAATCTAAAAATACTAGCTTCTAAGCAGGTCACTTTGGTGACAGATATTTAATTTGTGAAAGCAGCGATCGTTATCCAAGTTCTTAAGAGATAGGTACGAGTATTTCCAATCTTTAATTAGATATCTTCTCTTCATTTCAAGTATGAAAGTGGCATCTATTGAATGAAGCTTATTTAATAAACGAAGTACTCAAAGCAATGCTCTTCAATTAGAAAGTCCAGTCTTTGATGTTTACTTTAAAAGCTTTCAAAGATCGTGAGATTCCATTGCTATTTAACTTGAATTCTGAGTGTCTGTACGTAAGTTCTCTATGCTCAAACTAACTTATTTACCTCGAACCCGAAACCAATATCTGTAAGTAACCCTAATGAGTGCGAGACCTGCACGATCACTTTCAGTTTTCTAAAATAACTCGACTCGAACTCGAAAAGGGAAGGGTAACTATTTTATTCTACTTAATATAAATCCTTCCACTTTTAACCCATCCAAAGGTTGTCTTTAAAAGATCGCTCTTAGCGATAAGACCGCCCATTGTCGGTAGTGAGTCGTTGAGCTTCTCAAGTTTTGAGTTGAGCTACACGATTACTGACAAATGCTTGCACTGACTGGACTGGTCAAATCTGTGTAGTAGGTTTAGTTTAGTTAGGTTCTGTGTTTATTTGTAAACATGTTTACAAATAAATATATCTTTATCTTTAGGTACTTTGCTCAAAAGACCATTTCAGACATCAATCTACATGGTCTTCACATGATCTGACCAAGATTATGTCTGGACTTTAAAAGAGAATGTGACCTCTGAGTTTGTTTCGGCCTTTCTTCTCAGAGTAGTCAGATAGGAAAGAATCTCAAGTAGCTTAATTTTTATTTTGTTTATAATATGACGTGTAAAAGTGATTACGATATCCTATTTATAGAATAAACAATATCATTTCAATTCATTGTGTCACCCTTTGTTTTTACATTTATATCTGAAATTAAATGGTGTACTTAATAAAGAGTTTTCTATTCTATTTAAGTTGACACCATCACGTAGTCGTAGAATACACTGTGAAAAGTATAAACTGTTCGCTTCTTGTTAGTAACTAATAATTTCTCTAATCTAGTGTGCATTATGATAAAGTTGACCTTTGTTTGCAGTTGCAGCTACGACTACCTGGAGATCACGGAGGTGGGCGTGGACAACAGCAGCGGTGCGCAGGACTGGCAGCTGCGCGACCATCATGAGGCGTTCAGCTCGGACACAGAGGTAGATGGAGTTTCTTGTACAGTCAACAAAAGAGATAAGTATGCAGGGTCGTCGGATATAGTTGATGTTTAGTAAGAAACGGATTGATTTTTTCTGATAAAATTATATTTAATTAATAGAAAACAAACAGTTCATTTATCAAAATAAATTTCATTCGAAAACCTCCATCGGTTTCTTACTAAACTTCAACTATATCCGACGACCCTGCATACTTATCTCTTTTGTTGACTGTACCATACACGTTATCTTCGCCTATATTAGATTAGAATGAATAATTTGAGATAATTTTCAAGTTATGGAACAACTAACTGAATGTCATACTTAACAAAGTTCAAATTCCATTGCAACCAAAAACCTATTAGGACCTTCAAATTGTCACTCAAAAATCAACTTAGAATACAAAGTAGATAACTGATTAGGTACGTGGCGATGGAATGTAAATTATCTCAGATTATGAACACTATGTGTATAAGACTCTGGTTTTCGGAGCTACTTATTTGTCTTACGAGTCTTTAAAAGAGAAAGGTACATCCCAGCGCGCTGGGTTGACGTTTTAAGAATCGTAGAAATCACGCATCCCTGCCAATGTCAATAAAGTTTTACGCAGATAAGATACAAATAAGTACTTTTACCGTTTCACCCGCATAAGTTTCGATCCCATAAGAATATCGGGCTAAAAAATATTCTATATGTTACTCCCATCTGTGTGCCAAATTTCATCCAAATCCGTTCAGTAGTTTTTGCGTGAAAGAGTAGCAAACATCCATCCATCCAAACTTTCACATTTATAATATTAGTTTTACTTATTAAGTTTTATTATTTTATCCTAGATCTAAGTAACTTTTGACGTTTACGTTATAAGCCACTTCCAGATTCTATGACTGACATAAGAAACACACATAAGAAATTGTTGACGGAAGTATTCCGTAATATAATCAGCCTATAATGTTCCCACTGCTGGGACACAGGCCACCTCTCTTCGAGAGCGAGTGTGGGCTGATAAATCTACCACGCGGGCCCAGTATGGGTTTGTAGATGTCACATATCTTCGATGTTTTGGTTCTAGGATCTAGTCGGTTGCCTCACGATGTTTTCCTTCACCATATTGAGAGCAGTGGTGATGAAATTATTTAGTCAAAGTAAAGTGCCTGCCCGAGTTCGATCCCACGACCTACAACTCGTATGTCGGGGCTGTTACCACTGGCCCACCACTGCTCAAACTTTGCTAAAAAACTCTTATTTATTTGACTTCTCTTCTGTTACCAGATTTGGGAAGAAACCGAGACCCAGCTCCCTGAATCGGACGCCATTAGCGCGGGCTGGATGCGGGATGCGCACGCGACTCGCGCTCGACGTCTGTGCGGTGATTGGAGCGGCAAGTTGAAGCTGTTGCGGTACCAGTCAAGAGGGAACGTGCTGCGGCTACGGTTCAGAGCAGACCATTCAAGGCACTACGCGGGGTTCAGGGCGAAAGTCACTGTTACTGACTGTAAGTACCTAGCATACTTTAATAATAGTGATGACTGCCACTGTGGTGGCTGAGGCAAGTTGAAGCTGCTTCAGTACCCGGCGCATTCCGTATACTGTACCTCCCCAAAAGAAAGACGAACGCGTCCCGGGGCCATTGTGCTTTGGCTGTGGGTCAGGGCAGAACATTCACCATACTATGCGGCGTTCAGGGCGAAAGTCCTGATTATAAGTGAGGTAGATACTACAAACTTTGCCTTATTGTTCGACCTACTTATAAGTAAAAAAGCGGTTCCTGTAGAAGTTCCCACATTCGATAAATCTGACACGAAGATGAGTAGGGTTTCGTTAATGACTAAAAACAGCGAACAATTTTACATTTCTGGACATTGTGATGTAATTAGGAAGCTCAAGTTCTCGCGGAGGGGACCATGTCAGCTATAGATACTAATGACGCTGAAGTGGGAAAGTATGGGAAACAAATGATAGATGATAAATGATTTTATTTTGTAACTAGGTTCGTACAAACACTTTTGATCCTCAATCATATTTTAAAACTAGATGACGTCGGCGTTTCCTATCTGACTAGTCTGAGAAGAAAGGCCGAAACAAATTCAGAGGTCACAGTCTCTTTTAAAGTCCAGATTTAATCTTGGTCAGATCATATGAAGACCATGTAGATAGTTCACCAAAGAAAGGACATTTGGGTAGGCCACATTAATTACTCAAACTGCCAGACCATGACAAAAACTAACAGAACAGAGAGAAAGATAAAAAATAAAATGACCCAAATAGTCTTCACATTCACAATAATAAAAAAAAAAGAATACTTTACAAAGTAAGCAAATGTCATAGCATATTTTATAAGATTCATTAATGTCAAAGTGTATATAAAAAAAAAAACAACAACAACAAAGAAAAAAAACATTGAATAATGTAAAAATTGGAAGCGGCTTAATCCCAAGCCTTTTTGTCCTCGATATAATCCTTGACGGTATAAAAGGCTTTCTGGATAATAAGGTTTTATATTTTTAGTATAATGAAGTCCACATATATTATATAAGAAACACAATATAAAATTTATTATGGAAGGTGAATGTCTGTACGCCAGCACATCAAGTTACTACAATCTGTCAAATTTCTTCAATAGATTTTCAACTTTATTACTGATACATTAAGGTTCAAGATTGATCGGGAAAATTTGACAGTTTCGGGTAGCTTGACCTGCTGGCGTCTGTACAAGGAATATGAATTGAATCGATATAATTAATTAAGGAAAATATATTTTTTATAGAGAAGAGAAAAGCCACTGACGTTTGATGACATGTCAAGTCACCCACTACTCTATGGTAACTCACCATAGAGTACCAACGCTACAACGCAGAGTAAAACGGAAACTCTAGAGAAGGACAGTACTAAAATATGCTAACCATACAATTGCCTGCAAATAAAGGAGATAGAAATTATTTAAAACTTCATTTTCGTGCTAATTCTTTAAGATTAAACACGAAACTCTCGTCTCACCGGGCATTGTCCAATGTTCAGCACTACCGACTTTCCACAAGTTTTTGTAATACAAAACTTGGTATAAGGCATAAACTTTTCACCATCCCAGCGACAAAATACTCTTATACTAGACAAGACGCAGCCCATCTGCATCAATTTATATGACTAAGGAAGAAGCCATACTACCTACTTATATCAATGCCTTATCCCCACAAAAGATTTGAAGAATATTTCACCAGAAGTTCAGCGAATACAACTCCAGCCTTCATACTGAAAAAACCTCCTCGGCGTGTTTCGTTTTCAATTTCAACTTTTCGCTCCGTTCCGTGCGGACACCAGCGGAACGGAACGGACCGTCTATACGACAAATAAAGTTGCCAACTTTCACCTATTGTGCCACCCCTACTACCTTTAGCACCTGAACATAAAGTTTAAATTCGCCTAACACCAACAACAAAGGCGACAAACTTAGTTATGCAGTTAACCTAACCTTATTAACGAGTGCATAGAGTTTATTATTGAATGTAGAAGTGGTAGTGTAAGTTCGTCAAGTAGAATGAGGCAAGTTGAATAAGCGCAGTCTAGTTTTAATTAACCACGGCTATGTAAGACTTCGTTCGTTTCTGTTCCGCTGTTTTTTGTTCAGAAACTGGGTAGTTTAACAAAATCGATCCCAGAAACTACTCGGGAAGTCGGGTGACTTCCCGAGTAGTTTCTGGGATCGATTTTGTAGTTGTGGGGCAGTCGCGTGCGCCTCGCCTGCAGCTAACTTGGTCCTGCTCACTGGCGCGAACAGACAATCTAAAAGATCGGAGATTTGCCAAGTAATCGCTACTATCTCTTAAATGGTTAAAATAACTTGGCATTGCTTTACTTAGAGTAACTAGATGAATTTCATGAATAAACCTCACTTTATTTTGTTGCCTCCTTTTTTTTGTTAAAAATCCTTATGTAAATTCAGTTTTGTTAAAAATACGCTGCGTATTGTTTATCATAGACTATCAAGTTTATTGGGCAACCAAGTTTCACATAGATGGCGTTATTAGTCACATAATGAGTTTGATTATAATAATGGTAGCTACTCATATACCTACGTAAGACAAGTTTTAGACGGATTTATAACAAACATTTTTATTTGGTAAGCTTTTTACCATATCAATTCCGCATAGTTATGAAACTCACTCTGTATGTGGAACTCTATCAAAACTGTAGGTTAGCGCAAAAGATATAAGTTATTCTTCTCAAAATATATCAAGCACTACGATCTATTGGATTTCGTGGAGGTATCTCTTCTACTTGTGCTCAGCTCGACGCCGCATGACACGCATAAATCTCATTTGACTTTTATATTACCGCTAGTACAGCAAACTTGACAACACACGAGATATAGCTCTAGCTAGGATCATTTTAACCTACATTTCTCTAGACTTTACGTCTGCCCTCGATCTTATTTTATTTATACGTATACAATAATTTTGAAACTAAAACTTATTTACCGGAGAAAACCTGATGTCCAACCTTAGTTTTTGATTACCCTGAATCTTTTTAAGGGGTCATTGTATTCAACGTTGCTCTCACAACGATGATGGAAAACATCGTGAGGAAACCGGCATGTCCAAAAACCTAAAAAAATCGAAGACATGTGACATTCACCAACCGGCACTGGGCCCGCGAGGCCTGTGTCCCAGCAGTGGGAATATTATAAGCTTATTATGCTTATGATATATTATAATTATATTCATCATTATGAGCAACTTTGACCATGGGACCAAACCAAAAATTGCGAAAGAAAGTCAGCTTCTTAGTACATCATTCATCATCTGCCTAGCCTTTTCCCAACTATGTTGGGGTCGGCTTCCAGTCTAACCGGATGCAGCTGAATACCAGTATTTTACTTGGAGCGACTGCCTATCTGACCTCCTACATTATTGTTCACATAAATCGAGTATGTATTAGCTTCCCCTAATTTTGAAAACCACAAGTAATAACGGTAAAAATAGTACGTAAACATGTGTTTAATATTAAAAGATTTATGGTTTCATCTTTCCCAAGAACACAACACCGTTTCGTGTAGGAGGTTTATTCTGAAAATCCATTTTAAATACGCTCCGTACATAATTTATAATACCAAGCAAATAACACACCCTCTATAAAGCCAGACCACCAAATATAATACGACAAAACAAAACAACACACGATCCACTGCCTCTCCAAACTAACTGGAAACATCGGTTTAATGAATTAACTGTTCAATGTATACCGCGCGGTATGTTTTGACAAATTACGTGGGCTTAATCAGTAGCGGTGCCGAAACCGCGTAATAAGCTCAGTTCGAAGCCAAAACCCTGAACAATAATGGTTTTAGCTGCAGGCAGAGCCGTATAATATGGACGAAGATAATATCTGGCATTAGAGCAAGTTTGCGTAACATTGGAAATTTAATAGGCCTCCGAATTTTATGATAATTTATTGTCTGGCCGCCAGACTCTGCGGGCTAACGCAGGCCGTGATTTTAGTAAAATTATTTCAGTACAGATTTTGTCAAAAGTTATGTTACATATTTATGAGTATAGGTACTTCGTCTTCTAAGCGTGTCGATGGCTATGTAAATGGACTCGGCCCAGAATTCGGCGACGTGTTTAGCACCATCACAGTGTTAATAAAAATTATGTTTTACTATTTTAGCTTTGGTTTAAGTAGTTTTGTGATTATCTTTGTAGGTTTAAGATCATATTCCAATCTTCTTTTAAGAAAAAGAAAACAGTCATGTTACTTATTTGAAATAAGTGGATGTATTTCGTATGTGTATCATGCATGTTTTTTCAATGTATCTAAGGTATAATGGGATCAGACAGGTTAATTATTTTAATTATTCACTTATGTATTTTTCTGAAGCGAAAGAACGAAGTTAAGTGGTAGCCGGCCATATTAGCCGTAGAACCGATGACCGTTGTGGTCTTGAATGAAAACCGCGAATCGGCAAACGTAAGGTAGGACGCCCTCGGACTAGCTAGATGAGAGTTGCCGAAAATCAAGTTGTATGGCGTACAATAGGAGTCCTATGTCCAGCAGTGGACTGCTATAGGCTGATGGTGATGATGCTTTAATTAAAATGGTTTAAAACCAATAACAATAATTAAAGACACAGTTTAAAAGACCAAATTAAAAGTTATACGGCTGTTCCTTAGAATTTTGTCGACGCGGCTGCCATATCTGATCTTCATTACCAACTTACAAATCTGGCCCCAAGGTTAAGGTAGATTATCCTGTAACACATACAAACCTACATTAACGCACGCCTTCTTCCCATGGGAATAAGCAGAAACCACAGAACACCTGTTACGATTCTTACATACTCCTTTCTTTTGTTTACGTTTATACATCAGAGGGGCAAATCAAATCAAAATCAAATCAAATCATCTTTATTGTGGACTATAGGTATACGTCATAAATACAGGTCTTAAATAATTAAAATACAATTCTCGTAATTTGGAGAACGCCGAAAAAACCGCCGTAAACCGCCGTGCCGTCGCCGTTTGAAATACTTCTAATTTCCCTACATTTTTGACAAGTTTTTGACATTGATTGTCGCTGAAATGATATTGCGACTAGATTTTGAACGTGTTTAATAACGGGAATTGGCCATCTTGTCACACACACACGCTTACTACGCAGCTGACCTTTCTGAAGAACATCACCAATCAGAGGGGCTATTCTCGTAATTTTGAGAACGTTCACAGTCTGATCTCAGTCTAAATCTGTCCAAAAATACGTCTAATTTCCCTACATTTTGACATTTGTTTGTCGCCGAGATGAGACTGCGACTAGATTTTGAACGTTTTAAATTACGAGAATTGGCCTTAAGGTCACTATATATCCTACGAAAATCCTTACAAATTCTATCTCCACCTATTCAGAGCTGTATAGTACATACAAAGGCCTATCTTCAATTTAGTATCCAACGTCGCCGAACATGTCACGGGGAACAAATTGCTTCCGCTGATAATGCCAACATTGACGTCGTATCGAAACATGTCGTTAGCAATAACGCCTGTTCTCTGACAAGGCTTCTGACAAGTTTGTCACTATGAATGGGCCTGGCTTGAGACAAATATAGTTAGCTTGTTGCTAACTATTCTGTTCAAGAATTACTTAGAAGTTAGTGAGCTTACTACGCAGGGGGATTTCCTGTGAGTAGCCTCACTTGGCTTTTGAAGTCTTAACTCATGTATGATAATTGATTTTATTCATGTAAGTAGGTTTGAGCAAACACTTTTACACGTCAATCATATTTTAAAAACTAGATGCGGTCGGCGTTTGCTATTTGACTACTCTGAGAAATAAGGCCGAAACAAACTCAGAGGTCACAGTCAAAGTCCAGACATAGCTGTAATCTTGATCAGGTCATGTGAAGACCATGTAGACGAGTGTCTGAGATGGTCGTTTGAGGAAAGAACCACACAGATTGAGTGGACCTGTCCAGTCAGTGCACGCATTTGTTAGAAATCTTGCAGCTAAACTCAGAACTTTAAGGAGCTCAACGATTCGACGAACTATACCAAAGAACGACTCTTCATCATGAAAAAGCTATGTCCACGTGATGGTATCAGAAAATTCAAAAATATCTCCTTTAACATTGACAGAATATAATTTTTGATCTGATTAAAAAGTATATAGCCAGATCGAAAACGAATCGGAAGCAGCGCCGTATAATTGGCATTTTAATTGAAACCAGTCATCATAGGACAGTTTTCTCATTCCATTGCCTGTCTACCTTCAACTATCACCGCTCCGTTCATTACCGCTTCTTCGTTCAGTACCCATTGTGTTTCCTACTGGCACAAAACAAAATCAATAAGCGCGAAGTTCTCGAAATTCAAAAGTCCGACATCCAACTCATTCTCTATTGAGTGAGCTAAATTCATAACATTTCCCGAACTAAAATTTGAATAACGATGCTGGCATTCCTTTCGTTCGCGAACGAGTGAATGGATGAATGAAACTAGTTAACGAGGAAGCGCATTTTTGCAAAAAAAAATCTGAGATCTGAACTGTTGAACATAATTTGATCTAACGAGCACCTTTGATACGTCAGGTTGGTAGAGGCATGTTGAAGTACATGCGTCGTATTTCAGAGCTCGCTGCATTAAAACAGTCTTTGTGAGGCTTTCGAGATGACAGTAGAAGAGTTACTGCTTTAAAGATTCAATTGTGAGGAAGTGGATACTTACCATGTTTGATTCGAGAAGGCCAATTGCCGTAATTATAAACTTTTTAATCTAGTCTGTGACACTCAGTCTTAAAATCATGTAACATTTTAGGTAAATTAGTTTCAAGGCAATTAATTAATAATTAAAGGTAATTTTAAAAATATGTTCACCTTTTAATGGATCTTTTAGAGTCATAAGTAAATGTTTAATTAATTAGGTTTTATGGTAATCCTACCATATTTAACTAAACTAAATAATCATTTTCAAGCAATCATCCATTATAATCACAGCTCATAGTGTTAAGATAACGCCCATCACAATTCCTAGAACCGACACGTCCAAGATAATAGCGATTCGAAAATTAATCAACAGTGTCCCACCACGAGTCGCAATTAATTATTCAAACATCAGGAAACTTAAACATAACAAAGCCGCCCGAGATTAGACCCCTCCCTCTTTACCGTCCATTTAATATTTAGAGGGGGCGGGTCCCAATTAAAACTCAAAAATGTATACAGCGTGGCACAGAGTCAGAGTAATGTGTAGTCTAGTCTAAAAGATCAGTCTATTTTTGTTTGTGTAGTGTTTTATGGTGAAGCTAACGCAGAAGGTAAATTTTAAAAAAACGTTATTTTTTTATTTTTTCGTTAGTTTTAATGGCAGCGGCTAATTGAGAAGTCCTAGTCAATAATCATAAACCGTATTCATTTTTTTTTAATTTAATTTTAGTGTCTAGTCAGTTTTAATGTTTTTATCTTTATTTTAATGATAAAAAATAAATTGAATTTACATTATTATTACAAATTATAAGGATTTCACATAAAATATAAAAAATTGAGTAGGTAGACATCAGTAGGCCACTGACGCATCATGACTGAGGGGGATTATTATATCGCTGTATTGGAGCAGTGATTTATCTGATAGGAAGTCTTTTATAGAGTAGGTAGTAGCATTTGTTTACTAACAGATCATGGAGAATTTTTTTAAATTTTTACATTTCCGTTACCAGCCCAGCATCATCGAACCAGCCCTCGCGGTACAAGTCCAGGTCATCTCGCTACCGTATTCTGGGTCATAGAATATTAATGTATTTTATCCTAATGATGTAATAAACTGAATGAATTTTATGTTTTTGTGCTTTGTTAATGGGACTTGGTGCCAATCTTGGTGGTAATCAATAAATACAGTTAAATTTTCATTTTGTATGAAAATTCAATTTCAATATCTCTTTCAATAAATTGTTGTTGGAATATTCTCAATAGCGTCCCCGTATTTTAGCTTTGTCGCTTCCTTTACCTACTCCAAATATCTATCTTCAAAATAACAAACACGGTAGCCAATAGCCATTGAATACAAACACAATACGAGTCCTATCAGTGAGCGGATAACAGGCGAAATATTACGCCAATAATAATGTAACATCAATTATGCTTTTATACGGTTATAAAAGTCAAATGAATGGCTATTAATTGGGCACTTACGTAGACGCTGGCATGGTAGGTTGTAGATAGTTAATTTGAGATATTTAAAATACGGTAGGTAGCCTATTCATTTTGTCCCCATATGTATCAAGGTCGCTCAGCGAGCTATGGAACGAGTTATGCTTGGAGTCTGTCTGGGGGATAGAATCCGAAACGAGATGATCCGGCAGAGAACCAAAGTTGTCGAAATAGCTCACAGAATAAGCAATCTGTAGGGGCAATGGGCCGGCCATTTTAGCCGTAAAACCAGTAACCATTGGGGTAAACGTGTTCTTGAGTGGAGACCGCGAATAGGCAAACATAAGCATAAGGTAGGACGCACTTAGACTAGGTGGAGCGACGATCTTCGCAGAGTGGCTGATAACAGCTAGATGAGTTGCAGAGAATCGAGTTAAATAGCATGCAATTGTAAATGACTATGTCCAGTAGTGGACTGTAGGCTGATAATATGTATCTAGGCAACAAGGATTTAACCACACACAGCGTTCAAGGAAGATTTGGCTACGGATACACCACATAAAAACTATTGTCGACGTCAAACCAGATGAACAGCCACCCCCTACTACAATTTATTTTCAAAAGTGATTGTCAAACGTTATTAATCCTTGAAATGCTCATGAAGCACGAAGGAGCTTTAATAAATTCGTCACTGACCGTAAAATTCTACCTGAAGAACTGGGTGAATAGAAATTAAGTAATAAGGTAAATTAAAGGAAGAAAATTTTGAATGTCAGTGAGAGCTAGACTACTGTTCGAACTTGCACGGTGCGGAGTTTATTAAAATTCGTCGTTGACAGCGTATCGTGTTGTCGCACCCTCTGTTCCGGCCTTTGTGACCACTTTGCCATTCAGCTAATGAATATATCCGAAAGGTTTTGTTCCCACGTGGGGACGAAAGAATTGCGCGCGCATGTTTTAATTAAAACACTTTTTAGCGCTCTTGGAATACTAATTAACTGCCATCAGTTTACACTAGGTCTTGCTTCTTTTCGTAATGAGATAGAATGCCATCGTTTTGTACTAGTGCTGTATAAATGGTGGAGAATAAATACTTAATAAGAACGTATTTTTTTATTTTCTCTCTCGCAAGAGCGGAATTTTGAAAAAACTTTTACTTCATTTTGTTGAGAAGTTTTTAAACTAACTTGCTTATAACTACACAACTTCTTCAACACGTTCGCTGCTCGTACGTGTGTATATTTTGCAGGTTTTCTGGTTTCACCGAGTGCCGGTGACGCGTAGCTATTGTGAGAAAGAAATGAACCCGTTGCACACGCGAGAAATCTACCACTTTATACCCGTCATTTTTGCTGGCTGAAGCGAACGTGTAGCTATATTTTGCCACACAATATTCGACTTTGGCTCCTCATAATTACAGCAGCAAATATCCCTAAAATTGAGAACATTACAGCTGCCAACAAGATTACTCGGTCCATTTCGCACCAACTGCCGGTGAGCTCCGATCACTGAACTTATAAATATTTCATGTTCTCCTGGTACCGGTGCGACACGAAAACATGCCAGCAACGCCGTCATTCTTCGTGCTATTTAGGTTTTATGGCATTATTAGAGGGTTAGTTCTACGAGAAACTACGCTAACCAGAACAACAAGTATGGAACTCATTGTGTTGTTGCCAAAATGACCACACGATACTAGTCCTCAACTAGATTCTACGAGCAATCGTAGCACTAGTCCAAACGAAGATAATAATAGAGGAAGCATCATTTATTTATTTTCATAAATATAAGAACAATGGAAACAACACAAAACACACAGAGTTGTAATGAATTTATTAAATTCAGAGTGAAAACTTTCTCGCGAAAGTAAGCTACACCTTGTTCTGTTAATTAACATGGAGAGCGCTCCTGTTTTTTAAAAGGTAAATGAATGAATATAGAGCGTATTGTTTTTGTTCACAGCACAGTCGTGTATGGATTCAAAGCAGGAGCTGTTCAATGGACACTGCTACCTCTTCTCTGGTTACCCGAAAGCATCTTGGGCTACTTCGAAACAGGTAAGTTTATGAAACGCGAAAATCATTACACCGTAATTATGTGACCTAGAAATAAGATGAAGGGATGAAGAATATTGGAACATTATATAAAGCCTATTTATGTACATACACTTTGCCCGACCTGGGAATCAAACCCAGGACACCACGCTCAGAAGTCGCACTTACGACCTCGAGACCAACGGGGCAGTGCTATTGGGTTTTTTCATTTGGAATTTCTAAGTAACAGCCCGGAGTTTGGAAGTTGGTGGTGTGATACCCCCGTGCCTCGGAAAGCACGTTAAGCCGTTGGTCCTGCGCCTGATCTCTCTCCGGTCGTGTTGGATTGCCGTCCCATCGGATTATTGGAGTTAGGGAAGAAAGAGTGCACCTGTGTCTGCACACACACTTGTGTACTATAATATCCCGCGCCGAAGGCCAGTCTCCGCTAAGATTGGCCGCCATAGCCGAAATACGGTCTAAAGGACTATATATGTAAATACAGCATCAAATCTAAGCGCTGAAAATGTAGTGAAGAACAACTAAATTATAGACAGGATAAGCGACTATGCAGTAAAGTTTGATGACGTACCAACACCACTTTAATAGTGGTGCCATTACATTCCTGTATCAAAAGACATTTCCAAGATTGCAACTACCAAATTAACACTGAGGATAAAGCCAACTGGACCCTCAGTCGTGTAATCCTCAATGATTTATATTCCTAATCCCTTGTCCTCCAGCCGATGCTGCTGTGTTAAATACAAAAGTGTATAACAGTCTGTCTGTAGCGTATTTTTTTTTTATGGAACAGTGTTTGATGTTCGACAGTTTCATAATGATTTAGCATTAAAATGGTTTATAATACAGATTAAGGCCTAAAATATCAATAGTCGACTACATAAGAAGTATTTTTATGTAGTCGACGTTTGCACAGACGTAAAAATATCGCGCATTGGAATTTCACTCGTGGTGTTGAGCCGAGCATTGAGGATCCAACAGAGCGCATCCCAGCGGTTACAAAAATCACTGATGGATTTTCAAATCTCGGCGCTAAACAGTGCACTAAAAATCCAGTGCGCAAAACAAAATCGCCACGGGGAAAACGGGCCCGTGTGTACCTGGGCTAACAGTTAAGAATACCGAGACGGAGGTTACGAAACACATTATTTTCCAGAGAAGAAAAACTGTCGTGGCATAAATTTTCATATTCTGCGTCCGTCTTTCTCACAACTGACAATTTGTAATTTAAATGGAGTAGACTTCGAAATCCATGACGCTTCACTAGTTCTACAAAGATTGATTACACTTTACAAGCAATAAGAACAACAAAGTTGTAAAACTTTTGTTTCAGTCTGTTGCTTGTTAAATTATAATTTTCTAAGGAATAATGATAGGGTTTAGCCGAAATCCTTTTTGGCGAACGTTTCTTTCGACCTCGACGCTTTACAATGTCATTACGTCTGTTTTGCTTAGTAACCGGTCCCTCTGATCGCCTTTGTTATCATCGTGACAGCCCTGTCCTTTATCCGGGTCAAAATAAAATGACGGACTGTGTCTCGTTATTAACTTTTTTCCAGTATCTAAGTTGACATTTTTTTTTATTCTACCCTCCAAATGTAGGTACCTTTAAATTACATGGACATTGGAAAAGGAACTCAAAAATCAATATTTTATAAAAAATCATCTTAATTTTCTTCTCAGGTGTGTGAAGGCCTGAACATGCATCTTTCATCAGTCCATTCTGCGGACGAAGAGCGATTCATTGTCTCAGGGATCCGACAAAGCAGCGATTACAGCGCTGGTTCCATATACTGGCTAGGAGCGCGCCAAGGAGGAGAAGATGGGGACAGCTTGAGCTGGATCGATGGAAGCGCTGTAGGGTTTCAAGGATGGCCACCGTATAATGACACTGAGGAAATTGAAGATGCCTGCTTAGGTATTCAGGTAAGTTGCCAGTGTCGTAAACTTTGCAACCTACGGAGATGCAAGTTTTCTACTAAAGTCTGGCCGCCACGTCCGCGCTGGCGCTTTCTTTTAGCTTAAAAACTTGTTTATAAGTATTGACCAAACAAACCGTTGTCTCTGCATAAAACTAGGTTAAGATGGCTACAAGTCTAACTTTTTATGCTAATAACATCCTCTACCAAGGTATTAAGAAGCTATAAATATGTCTACATATATAAACTTCTTCGAACTTCTTGAAGAAAAAACCCTGCATAATAAATCTATATGTTTTTAGTGGAAGTCATCACCAGTTCCGTCTCTACCAAGCGGTTTGTTTTGGACCTTATACAAATGTGGTATGACAGGCGGGTACGTGTGCAAGCGACGGCTGAACCCAGAACATACCCTCAAGAATAGGACCGTTGAAGGGATTTCAGGTATTTACGTGACACGTAAAGATAAATTTATGAAAGTACACACGACGACATATCAAGCTATACATTTCCAGTTTTATCTGACCTCGCATTGTCTTTTCCAATGCATTGGCTTTTCCTACAATAAGAAGTACACTAGGAATTACTCCTGTATAATAGCTGCGTTTACTAACATTTAAACTCACATGCACAAACAGCCAGACCCGAAACAACTACCTGTTGGCAATACAAATATTTGTTCCGTACGGGAATCGAACCCACGACACGCATCGCATTGCAGCAGTCGATCGCTCAGCCAGTGCGCCAACCGTGTTGTCCGAAAATGAATAGCTTGATTTGTCGCCGTGTGTACACCAATATTTTACTTAAATAGTTCTAAATAAAACTGCAATGGTAGCTGAGTAATGGTATTGCTTGAGGTTTCTGTTATACGAAGGAACCCTTAACAAATAAAAGAAGAATACCATACCTGGGCGCCATAACAAATAAAGTGGCGAATAACCCGGGAACAGAATAAAAAACAAGCTGATCATGAATACCCAACTATAGAAAACTTAATGTAGTCTTAGTTGATTTTGATTAACTACTTCTAATATTAAAATTTTGCTTACAATGAAATTTTAACCTGGGCCCGTATTCCCGTAATTTAAAACGTTCAAAATCTAGTCGCAGTCTCATCTCGGCGACAAACAAATGTCAAAAACTTGTCAAAATGTAGGGAAAATAGACGTATTTTTGACAGATTGAGACTGAGATCAGACTGTGAACGTTCTTAAAATTACGAGAATTGCCCCTCTGGTATGACATTGAGTTTGTGTTTCCCAAAACATAATAGTTGTCGGATATTCTGAATTTAAATATAGTTCGTTTTCTGGTCCCATGCTTGGCGCCAAACTACACATTAACAACATTAAACCTTCTAATGCATTTTTTTGTTCGTCTAGGAGTACTGACAAGTCCCAATCACCCTGGCATCTATGACAATGATCTGGATTTCTGGGTGCACGTAGTGGGGCCTACGGACACGCGACTGGTCTTTGTTTTTCAAAACGTGGATTTAGAATACCAGAAAGACTGCCTTTATGATTTCGTTGAGGTGAGCTGATATTTCTTTATTTCCTAAACATGATACATATTAGAAATATATTTAAAAAACATATAGCTTATTTACAATTGATCCCTCATCAGCATAGAAATTTAAATTACAGTACGCGCCATTTGAAATAAGCGTAATATGTATTCAAATCACCGAATTGCCAAAACATTTCTAAACGTCGTAACATATTTTATGTAAATTAAATATTCAGAATAAAGGTAAAATATCCAATAAAAAACCCATTAGGAATTGCTATTCCGCGTCTTTTGCTGTAAGCTGTAGCGTTGGGAGAAATTAATAATTCCCAAAACATCGCTCAAAATATAATTTTATTTTAATGCCAGCTGATTGTTCGCATTGAAGCCTTCCAGGAAATAACAGGGATCGTACTATAGTTATAATTAAAGATTAAGGCCTAAAAAGGCAATTTCGAGTGAAGCTTAATTTTCTACACATGTTTTCACATAGCAGTAAACCGTGAAAGTAACTGATGTAATTTTGCTGGCTTGGTGGTGAGTTTTATTGAGGTTTTTCTTACGCCACACGAAAGGTTCTAAGGCCTTAAGTCAGTTACAACGCGCGTTGTAAAGGTAATTTAATAATTCATATTGCTCAGTAAGAATCAACTTCAAATGCTGGCAATATATTTAATATTTCTTACAATCTTTCAGCTTCGCGACTCGTGGAGCTTGAAATCTTCGAGATATTGCGGCTCAGTCGGTGAAGCCCGCTGGGTCGCATCCACCAACAGGGCCGTGCTGTACTTCCACTCTGACTACAAGTGAGTCCTACGTTGTCACAATATCATCATCAGTCTGTTATAGTTATCGCACACGTGTGTCGGAAATAACTAGAAACCCGAAACGTTGGCTGAATGCTTTAAAGGCTAGTGAGATAGCAATCGAACGTTTAAGGATTACAAAATCAAAAGAAACCAAATTATGTAGCCGACAAAACCATACCAATATCAAGCCAATTCATATCTCGTTAGTTTTAACCGTCCACTTATGTGCCTTAAATCATAATCTTAAGCTTCTAAATAATTATTCATACCACAAATGAAATTAAGAGTAACTACAAATTTTCCTATTTACAGCACCCAAGGTTCTGGATTCTCAGTGACATGGAAAGCAGTTGAACTAATTGGCTGCCCGTCACAGACGATAACATCGAAGGAAGGTGTCTTACGAAGTCCAAACTATCCTCACTTTCTGTTGCCCAACTTAGATTGCACCATCGACATTCTGGCTCCTACAGGTAAGACATGCAGCTAAAAAGTTTTGTTAAATTACATATGAAATTTGCTTTGAACTTGCTGGAATGGTCATTAACCCATTCCCTGTCCCATGAATCACATATGATTCAGGTTGATTGTTTAACTATTTGTGTCTACTTTGTGGACAGTAAACCTGGTACTAACTAAGGTACTCTTAGGGCCGTATTACAGAACCTCACTCAAAAACCAAGCATTACTTAAAGCTCATTTAAAGCCATTTGATTGGTTTAAACTAGTTTTAACTAACGCAGCGTCAACACGACTTTACTTTTGGTAAAGTTCTGTCAAGATGACGTTAACGCACCCGATGTTAACTAATGCTGGATACACAAGCCGTGTGTGTGTAGGGCCGTCAAGGTTATTATGTGAAAAGTACCTACATCATAATGAATCTGTATACTTCTTGTCATTTTTATTAAATGGTCATTTTTATTAAAACTCAACATGAGTCTCTATTAACAAAAATGGCGCCCAACATGAGTCTCTATTAATAAAAATGGCGCCCAACATGAGTCTCTATTAACAAAAATGGCGCCCAACATGAGTCTCTATTAATAAAAATGGCACCCAACATGAGTCTCTGTTAATAAAAATGGCGCCCAACGTGTCTCTATTAAAAAAAATGGCGCCCAACATGAATCTCTAATAATAAAAAAGGCTCCCAAATTCAACAAGTCAGTTACCTAGAGCTGGAGACGAAAAACCCTTGATAAAGATTTTCCAAAGACATCAAAGGGCCATCAAAGACAGATGATTTGCCACCAACTGATACACACAATTATGTAATATGCAAAAGATTATACAAGATACTTAGCAGATTCATTAAACCAGAGCAGATGCATATTTCAACAATACTTACCCCAACTCACCTATTCATTTCAGGCAAACGCGTATTCCTGAACATCAGCCATTTCGACTTTGGTTACGGAGTATTTTCAAAAGGCGTCCCCATCAACGTCTCTGACGCCATACCTGAAGACTCCTATATTGACGTACAGATAGATCTACAGAACCCACCAATCAGGCCATTCTTGAACCCCAACCTACTAACCAACGGCCTCTTTGTGTCCCAGTCTGAAATACTCCGGCTTAGAATTAAGACTGGCGAGAATGTTACTGGACAGGGTTTTCTGGCGTATTTTAAAACTAGTGAGTATTTTTCTTTAACTTTGTATCCTATTAAAATCTATTTATCTCACAATCGCCATATCAATATTCCACCCAATCAGTGTTATCCATTTTTTATTACATTCCTTCCTTTTTTATTCTTTAGAGCACAAGTTCAGTTCGACCTAATTTTTATCTTTATTTTTTTCCAGTAAGTTACCTGAACGCGTCACATGTGGTGGAAGTAGCATCAGGTGTAGGCGGTCGCCTGGCCGCTCCCAACTGGCCACAGCTAGCTCCAGCACGCGCTGCCTTGCGGACGCGACTCATAGCTCCGCATCAACATACACTGACGTTGGCCTTTACTGCTACTACGCTGGTCGCCTCTGGAGATGAACCGTGGCCTTGTGGAGCGGGCAGTGGGTGGATACAGGTCTGCACAACATTGATACAAATGATATATTTCTCCGTTCAGAATAATACACCCTTGATTAAGCAGGTGGCTTTAAAAAGAAAACAATTTGTTTCTTTCACTTATATAAATTTATCTATAACTGTTAGTAACGGTATTAAAACAGCCCGAATCCGGCCCATCAGAGAAGCTGTTTTCTTACGCATAATAGCATAAAAGTCATCGACTCTTGCATCGTTCAGCAAACATGCCTGACGCGCTGTATTTGTCGCCACTTATTAAGTCATTGCTCTGCCGAATACACGGTTTTCGCAGAAACAGCTCATTCCAGATAGGCATTTCAGGTTGGCCAAACCCCGGAAAAAACAAATAAACCATATGCCATTCTAAAATCCATCCACAGGTGAAAGACAGCTACACAGACAACAACGGCACTGAGTGGACTCTCTGCGAGGTCGACAGAAGCAAGAGGAAGTTAGAACCGCGCGCGCCTCTAGTCATTAACTCGTACCTCCACTCGCTGAGCGTGACGCAGCACGCGGGCGAGCGCGGTGTCAACATGGACGTATCACTTATGGTCAACAAAGGTAAGAAGAAACGGCCAATGGCGCTGATTCCCTTGTTCACAAACTAAACTAAATTTGAGTTCAGTGCATCTTTTTCTTTCTATTTCATTAAGAAAAGGACAGAAGATAAAAATTAGTTTAGTTCTGTCAAATTAGTCAGCGCCTGAGGTAAATTGACGTATTTTTAGCCGCCATGTTTTTAATCACGTCTAAACTGTATAAGGAGTACCTTAATTTGACAGGACTAAACAAATATTTTATCTTCTGTCCTTTTCTCAATTAAATAGAAAGAAAAAGATGCGCTGAACTTAAATTTAGTTTAGTTTGTGAACAAGGGAATCGGCGGCGCCAATATCAAGAAAATTACAAAGTTATCGATTTATCTAGATTCATTTTAAATAATAAATTTTCGAGTCAGGCAGTGTTATTGGGTTTTTTCGTTAGGGCGGCTTCTCAGTAGCAGCCTGAAGTTTGAATTTGTGCCCAGTTGATGGCAATAGGCTTGCTCCCTATTACTTAGGGCTTTAATAACATAACTGGTGAAGGTGTACTATACAACGTGGCGCTATATTGGCGACATTAATTTAACACACGGGTAGGGCTAGTGGCCTGTAATCATAAAAATTATAAGAACATAAAAAAAATCGTAACTTGAAAACTTCCACCTGCGCCGCTCGCCGACATAGGGCTCTCTCTCTTTCCTTCAATTCGCCTTCTCTTTGCACGTTATTTGTTTTAATTACATTGATGTGATGTTATGATCCGGAACCCCGGAAAATGATCCCTGCGCTACAGTTCTTTAAGTCAGGTTGCTCTAAGATGCTCATCATCTGCCTAGCCTTTTCCCAACTACGTTGGGGTCGGCTTCCAGTCTAACCTGATGCAGCTGAATACCAGTATTTTACATGGAGCGACTGCCTATCTGACCTCCACAACCCAGTTACTGGGTAATATGATACCCCTTGGTAAGACTGGTATTGGCTGGTATTTTAGAAAATTGTTAATAAATAAAAAAATATTAATGTTTAAATAAATTAAAATTGTTAATAAATAAAAAAATATTAATGTTTAAATAAATTAAAATTGTTAATAAATAAAAAAATATTAATGTTTAAATAAATTAAAATATATTCATAAAACTAAAACGCGAAACCGTATACGTGTGTTAAATTAATGTCGCCATTAAAGCGCCACGCTGTAGATACACCTCTGCCTAACTCTTCGAGGATTACAGGCGTGATGTTACCCCTCGTAGACAGAACCCTCGTTTCGAAAAGTCTGATGACTGACTGCGCAGTAAATGTACTGTCAAATATCAAATTACCTAGATTTTGCGAAGCAGCCAATCAAAAACTTATCCAACCATCTCTGCATTTTTGAAAGGTATTATGAACAACTTAAAAAGCGTGGTTATCTTTCAGATCCGGAGTACCACAGCAAGGTACTGCTAATATCTGAGGAGACCAGCTTGGAGTCTTGCTACCCTAACCCATGTCTACACGATGGGAGATGTGTCACAGAGGATTCGAAGAGTTTCTGTCAGTGCGCTGGATATTACGCTGGTAAGATTTAGGAACATATCAGGTTTCGAAATCTAGATATTTTGGAAACCACTTATTTGCATCAGTAACTGACTGCCTGATTTTATGAAAGAAAAACGGTTCTTTAAATCTAATTTGAATGACATAAAATCTGCGGCCAGGAAATAACATCTTGCCTAACTTTTCCAAAACTTTCCAGGACTATTCTGCCTAGTGACAGCATGCGAGAAGACTCCCTGCATGTACGGGAACTGTTCCTTAGTCGTCGGTGGTGCCAACGAAGCAGGCGAAGCTTTTACATGTACGTGCGCACGCGGCTGGAAAGGACGGCGCTGTGCAGAGCGTATTCGACCTTGCGCGTCCAAGCCATGTAACAACAGAGGAGCTTGTACTGAGAGGGATGGAGGCTTTCTGTGTCAATGTAATCCCTCATGGAAGGGGAAAAGGTATGAACTTTAAATAGTTTGACTTAATATGTATGTAAATGACGAGTATAATGTAGTTGCAGAGACGAAGAAAAGTGAACGTAAAAGACGACAGATGCGTGGACTTTTATCGTCAAGAGTGCCCTGTATTTTCCAGATGTGAAACCCCAAACCCGACCCCCAACATCATCAGTTTGGGTCAGCGCATGCTCCAAGAGCCGTTCTGGCTCGGCCTCATCACCGTGTTCGTGGTGCTCGGCATGATCGGGCTCATTTGGTGTGCCAAGAGGCACTTCCCCGAAAAGATCGAGAAACTCCTCGCCGAAGAGGCCGACAGATGCGCTAGACGTAAGTACCCCCCTCAATCATCACGGAGGACAAATCTTTAGGCCCAATATTTGACTCAAAAATATAACCCCAAAAGACCTTTTCTCTCATAAGCACACTTTCAATATACGTTCAGTTCGGCTTGCCACTCTCACTTTAATAATACACGGTAACCTAGTTTGACCGTCAAATGAGAGGTATATTTGTGACTCACAGTACAATAATGCTTTGTTCCAACATTTTGTCAGATTGTTTCCGCTATACTCATGTATTTTCTCAATAAACGCACTGTCTCTGGGATGGTAAGGACACGTTTTGCGTAATTTTACTTTCTTTCTTCTTTGACTTTCTTCTTTTCTATGTTTTACTGTTGCGGGTCCAGAAACTGAATGTGATATAGTTTGTACATATTGCTGCATTGATGCATGTATTGACTTAGATGACTGTCCATTGATAGATGCATTTCTCAGGTTTCTGGAGTCCGTTGAATCACGGTTCTTTTAACTTGATCCACGCACTGCAAACAGTAAGTAGCATCTGTCTGTTTAGAATGTTTATAAATGTATTTGTCCTGGAAAAGCCTCCCTTCGGATCGGCAAGTTAAAATAATCGTGCCAATAGTTATGTCAAAAAGGATTGCCAGAAGTTATAATCTGACCGGATACAATTGGCTTAACGTCACCAAATTAAAAATTACAAAATTAAATCCCAGCGAGACACTGTGAACTGTAATCAAAACCTTCATTGTTACTGGACCGACAGAACTGACATGGACATGTCTTTCACGCTCATCAAAATTCAATGTTTACTCGTGTGTTGCGTATCTGGCAATCCTGTGTGTGTGGGGCTAGCGTCCGCGGGCGGCGCGCGGGGGCGGCGCTACGCGGCCGTGCCCACGCAGGAGCCCTAGTGACGTCACGGCGCGGCGGGCTCACGTGACGTCACGGCGCGGCGGGCTCGCGTGACGTCACGGCACGGCGCGGGTGTCAGTGACGCGGGTTTGTCCACAGCGGGCGTGCTGCACGACGCTCCGCCGCACCGCACGCTGCTGACGCGGCTGGGTATCCGCAAGCCGTCGGTGTCGGGGCTCGCGCCTCACCCGCGAGCCGCGCGCACCTTTAGCTTGGACGATCTGTTAAAGCCGCCGCCCGGACGTAAGGACTGGAGCGTTGTGTTCCTAGGACCCGCGACCCGCGCGCTCCGCACCACCCGCGAATACATACTCTACTCATCATTCATGTAGACTGCAACTGCATTCAAATTGTAACGATTTATCATCTTTATGTTAGTCCAAAACTTATTAGAGGTTATTTTAGTACTTAAATCTATTCCTTCTGATAAACCAACTAGATGTTTTGTCTGGATAGAATGCAACCAACTAAAATATCTGTTAGATGTGATGTACTAGAGTAGAGACCCAAATTGTATGTATTCCTACATCAATGGATCACACTTTCACAAAAAATCAAACTCTAATGCTTAAAGCCTTTTGTCTCAATCTGTGACCATCAACTTGCCTGATCATACTTCATGCTGCCTTTACTGAGAGTCACAAAACGTAAAATCTAAATGAATACTGTTCCAACTTCTTGCTATCAGACACAGGGCTTTATGAACACATTTTGTTTGAGTATCATTTGCAAAATCATGTCTTATCGCAAACATTTCAAACATTCGGCGGAGCGCGCGGTGGTCGGTACGGTTAGCACTGGATGTGACCCTGCTGTGAATGAAATTTCTATGTGGAATGCAAAGACCAATGTAACATGGCCCGCTACCCTCGTTATTACTTCTTTCGATGTCGATGTGTGCACTCCTGACAGCACAAACACAGCATCTCTAATGTAGCCGCTCCTTCCTTCGTTGACACCTTTCTAGATCGTCCAACTAACTTCGGCCTCTGTTTTGTCAATAATATTGATTACTTTGTCTCCATCATTGTTCGTCTCAGATTCAGTATCTTCTTTTCCTTCTCCACAAACTATATCAATATTATTGACAATCCAAAGGCTTCTTTCTGTATGTGAATGTCGCTAGCATGCTACTTTACTCAGACACTGTTTTGTCTCAATAACGAAATATACAACAATAGAACTTCTAATTTAATGCATTTTATTGCAAATATACAAGTTATCGTAACATCATAAATGATTTAAAACAAAACACTGTCTCACTTGTGTTGTATAGCTATTGAAAGGAGTGTTGTCTATTTCTGTCTGTGGCTTTGTATGTCGCTTGAACCGTTCCAATAACTATACAACATAACTGATCAACATCTCCATTACTCATTCTGATGTCATGAACACAACACAAAACACTTCTATTGAAAATACAATTGGCACTTCCTAAATTTTTGATTATTGGCACTTACCCTAAAGAATTGGCTTCCTTAGTATGCACAGAGATCGAAGGCATGATGATGATCTCTCAGTCAATACCTAACTGTTGTTGTTCAATCCCCTGTTTTAAATTTCTAAATATTGTGTTGCTTTTGTCATGAACATTCGATGTCGTCGCTTCTCATGAAAATTTGTACACTCAATAATTTAGTATATGTGAGTTTTTTGATACAGGAACACCGTCACCGCGTAAAAAACGTAATAATTCCACTCCGACTAAGAAAAATGCTGCTGAGAAAAAGCAAATTTTGCAACAACTTATAAGTCCCGCAACAGCCAATGATCATTCAAAGAAGATAACAATGGGAGATTTGATACAGATGTCTGAAAAGCGGACTTTGAGCACGGTAGAGAGTGCACCGGCGTTTATGGATTATGGAAATGAGAATAAGGAAACATCATTTGCAAGTGAAGCTTCTACGCCTTCTACGTCGCCGTCCATGCGGCACATATCAGACCCTAAACTAGAAAAGAAAGTGACATTTGCAAGACTGCTGAACAAAGTGTCAGCTGAAATGAGTTCTAGTTCTGACGTGGATATGGTGAATACTATAACGATCCCTATGGCGGTGATAGCGGACAGGGGGATGCGAGCGAAGGCATCCAGCACCCCGCCCTCACCAGGGGTAGAAGTGAGGTCACCTCATAGCACCTCCAGCAATCAAGGAAGTGATTCAATGTCGAGCCTCGACTTGACGTTGACACATGCTGCGCTGAAGAAATATTCCAGGTAGATTTTATTAATAGAATACAAAATTAAATCTACTAAATAAAATTAAACTCCCAATTTTAACTGACCTGAAACATGGGTGTTTTCTTCAGACAACCGAAAATCTCTAGCGCCGATTCTATCCTCGCGATGTTTCGGAACTTCTCATCATCGTCAGCAGCGATAGTGTCACGTGCATCTTCAGGAGGAGTCTCCTTGTCCAGTACACCTTCAGCTTCATCACCACAAGACGATACGGTGGACGCTGATGACGTATCTATTGCTTCCTCGCACATACCCTCGTTAGCACCAGACTCGCCAGTCACCAGGCCTCATAACACTATTGAGATTCAGGTAAATACGAAGAAAATTTACTATTGGAGCACGCTAATCTTATGGGATACTCATTTCTGTCTTGTGAGCATTATGTGTATATCCATCATAACCTACATAATCACTCTTTAAGAGAATTTAGACGTTTAAAACCCTAAGCACCAAGATGGACCTATTTTCTCTACATTTGCAGGTCCTGGACCCTCTAAGCGCTCACAAATCTTCATCATCAGGTAGCAACCTACTCTATCCGCCGTCCATACTTCTAGAAGTACCAAGCGGGATCAACAAGTGCTTGTCCCCAATAAGAGAGCTTCCTACCCCGTTGCCTACCCCTCTTCCTACGCCCCTACCCACTCCACTACCATCGCCCAGGCTGCCTAGAGCTAGCATGGAGAAGGATACTAAGAGTGCGTCCACGGCGACCGTCATGTCACCCAGTGAAGACGAACTTGATGAAATTAAGTGTGAAACGAAGATAGAGAGACCCACTTCTGGTTTGCGGTTGAAGGTACGTTCGATTTGTCAATTCTACCATGCTGTGGTGGTTTTCGGAATATTTATTTGTATCTGAATATTACATGTTTACTTTATTGACTTCCAGCTGCGCCAGCCCCTGCTGAGCACGGACACGGCGACGACGACACCGACAGCGTCGACGCACGTAACCTCGTCCCCCAGCCCCAGCCTGTCGCACCCCTCGCCCCCCTCCCCCCCGCGCGTGCCGTTGCTACAGCTGCAGCGCGCGTCGCCCGGCTCCCCTCCGCCACGCCGCACGCCACCACACCTAGATTTCCAGCCACCCCCCCTCATCACCGTCACGTACAACGCTAGTGAAGAGTCCGACGAGCCCATGTCCCCTAGACCGCCCCCGCCCTCGGGCAACATGTGCTACCTTAGCCCCTTCTCAATGTCCGCGCGAGGAGAGCGAGCACCCTCAGAATCCAACCTATCCTCGTCAGGGTACAGCTCTATGGCGAGTCCTGGACCTTCGCGCTGCGGTTCGAGCAATCCTCTGTGCCCCTCGGAGATGGAGGATCCTGGCTCCGGCGGGGGACCGTCGTGCTTTCAGTCCCGGAGGCGGCCGCTCATGAAGACCAACTCCAGCCCGGCGGCGTCCAACGACGACAGTAAGGAACGTAGGCGAGGACGATCTGACTCCGAAACGCTCTCCGACGACCCCCTGTTAGAATCCAACGACGAAGGCATAGGGACAGACGAAAGAGTAGATGACGTTCCGACGAGCGCGAAAGAGATGGAACTAGTCGCAATGAAAGAGACTTTAGAAGTTCCACAAGCGGCGCTGTGCTCTCCTAGCGGAGTGACCAAGTGTTCTATAGTTAAGTGTGTTAGTGTCGAGAGAGGACTAGACGAGAAGGCTAGTTTAAGGCCGCCCACTTTGATATCAGAAGGTAGTAGACCTCTGAGCCCGGTCAGTTCGAGAAGCGAGAGTCCGTTGAGCGACAAAACTGGTTTGGGGAGATTTTCGCCGCAGTTTTACGGTAGACAGCTGCCGTTTACAGATTCTGACGGATTGTACGACTTTCCGAGTTCGGAATGCGTGAAGGGTGCGAACAAGTTGGGCAGTAACTGTCAGAAGAAGAGTGGGAAGAAGCGAGACAGGAGGAACACGCGGACCGCCTCGCACGAGGTCACCGGCACCACCAAGTCCACGCTCCCGCACATGCCGCATTCTATGCACAACTTGTTGGAGGTGAGACTATAACTCGGTTGCACTGCGTGCTATTACTAATATAACTAACGCAGTGAGTAACTAGATATTATATATTAAATCAACGGAATGCAATTATTTTTATACTGGAAAGTACCTTACCAATTTTTTTTTTATGAGGTAGAATGTTCGTCGACAAATGTCCGGGTCGAAAAAATGTACAGACGCCAGCACATCAAGCTACTACAATCTGTAAGATTTCTTTAATAGATTTTCGACTTTATTGCTAAAGCATTAGATTGAAGGTTGATTGGGAAAATCTGACAGTATCGGGTAGGTTGACCTGCTGGCGTCTGTACCTATGAAAATCCATTTTTAACGTGCTATGCTAACCTAATTAAATTATAGAATAATGCCGAAAGACAAAAAGACTATATCACCAAGCGGCTCTTGGCTGAGTCTCGGGTCTCAAACTACATACTCGTTAGTAAACTTTCTTCCCTCGATGAACAATGTACTAATACGAGCCCTTTGCACTATTGCCAAGTACTATAACCAAGATTTAAAATGGCTACCATCATATCCAATTCAATGCCCTGCAGGTTCCCGGCTGTCGCGGAGACGGCGCAGCGCGTGGTGGTGCTCGTAAAGGCGGCCGCCGACGCTCGCGCTCGCAGGCGCCGGCGCCGGCGTCGTCATCGTCCTCAGAAGACTCGGTGTCCAATGCCAGCGTCGCTTCCGTCGCCTCGGCCCGAGAACTGAGGCTACCCGATATAGAAATGCAGGTATGAAGCCCTGTTTTTAGTTTTCTTTTTTTTTCTTGTCAACCCGTGTTTTGCTTGGATGTCCAGTGTAGTTTTTCTCTGTATTTAAATCTTTATTAGATTAATAAGAAAACGTTTGTAAATAAAACAAGTTTTGAAAAGTTATGTCGCAGTCCCTTTGCGAAAACAGGAATTACCAAATTGTCTAGTTGTGTTGACTTTTTGTGTTTCGGTAACCGGAGACAAAAGAAAAATACAATTGTCATTTTTAAATAAGAACGTCATTTATTATTTTATTTATTCAAAAACTTTTTAAATTAAATTGTAAATAGTTTAAAACGAATGCAACAAAGTGTGTAGATTTATGTGTTATTCAATGTCGTCTTTTTGTGTACATGTTTCTTTTCTTTAATACTGCACTGAAACCAAATAAAGCACTAAATCCTACAAATAACTTAAATACATTTTGTAAAAATTCTTTTTTACTGTGCACTTCCTTAAATCAATCACGCTGTTATTTTCAACAAAATATAATTTCTCAATGTTTTAATAATTTTAGCTTCTTATGATTATTTGACGGTAGGTTGTAGCTGTGTGTTGGATTATTTTCAGCCTTGTGAGCCGATGCGCTTGCGGAAACCGCTCAGGAGACAAAAGTGCCGTAGTTCAGAGGTGATTGTATTATGGCAGCAATGACCTTGTTTCGTTATTTTTTTAGTACAGGGCTTCAGTCGCCAAATACATATATCCATTCTTTAAGATTCCATACTGTTTGAAATGTTATTTGCGGAACTTCTTCGAGTAGATTTTTCTCCGTTTTCTATGTGTTTATTTTACTATTTTGGTTTTGTAAGATTCATAGTGTTTTCCTATACAAAATACATACTTACATAAAATTAGATAGTCATTGTTATTTTAATGTTTTATAAGTTTCATCTCTCAAATGTATCAAGTAGCTTAGATCGATCATTTCTCATGCAACATCTTCACTGTTACTAAATAACATAGAGGCATGGTACTTAAAAATAGTAAGTTACATGTGTAGTTCATATAGTGCATGTGCATCTTTTTTATATTATTTTAAACTTACAGGACACGTCGTCTAAAATATCTTCGAGTTTGGATCTAACGGAGGACTCCAGAAAACCGCCGAAAGTCAACAAGTTGCGAACAATAAGCAATCAGATAAGGTATATATCAATACTAGTCAACGGAGAAAGCCGTTTGTTCTTTCTTATTACTCATATCATTTGCAATACAAACCTTTTCATTTTCCTCTTAAGTACGTTAAGTACAATCAAGGCAGTATAAGATATGTTTCTGTTTTTGTTAATCAAATAGGTCATTCCAGATTTCTCCGACGGCTAGAGCGCAGCTTGAAAATGAAAGAAAGTTACCCAGCTCTTTCCGACGACGAAGGAGACGAGTCCTCGAGCGTCACTTCGCCTCTGCTCCAAGGCCGGAAGGACCTAAGTCTTCCCAGCCACGCGATATCAGCTCCTCTACTTAGTGCAGTTAGGCCCAAAATTACCAGACAAAGACGTTACGATAGGTCGTTAATAAGTGAAGACACAAGGACTTTAAACACTGCCGCGGGTCAAGACAATTCTGACTGAAATTAAGCCATTTGTGTTAAAAATACAGTGCCATTTCATTTAACACGCAATAATATAAAATTTTTCAAAGCGTGTATTTCAAAATAGTTTTTTTTTTCTGGAAAAGCATTAGTCGCTGAGAAAATTATTAAAGTAAAAGTTGAAGTAAATAAAACCCTTTTGGACTTTACAAATAATCTCCATGTTCAAAAACTATCAAATCGACATGAGTATACAAGATTCTAATCTAATGTGATATATTAAACTAAGCGACAAGGATACTAGGAATGTTATTGATTTTTAATTAGGAATAATGTTTAAGGAATCGAACGTTTTAATTTCCTTCTGTTCACTTTTGATGTCTCAAACTACTTGTAACTTAGCTTCATGTTGTAAATAATTTCTCGATAGCAATAACTTATTTGTAGAAGATTTTGTAGGAAGAAATATTTTACTGTAAGTAATTGTAGAGACGTACTGTAACGTAGGACACAGCAAGTCATCGCTATCATTTTTACAACCTTAAACTAAATAGGAGTTTCCTTTTAATATGTAGTATATTTTGTGAAAAAAATAATTTCGCTTTATTTGTAGTTTTTGTTAAATATACTATGTATAAAATGCTTTTTGTAAATATATTAAACGTATTGCTCAAATGCATATTTTGTGAAATCGTTTTTTGCGCACTTTTTGCTATTTTGTAAATATAATATGTAACTTATTTATTATTGTAAATATCGGATTCGAGAGAAATCTTTTCATTTTTCTTGACAAAAAACTACATGTAAAATGATTTAGATTGTAAGTATAAAACAAAATGAAAGGCCCAAAAAAATCTGTATACCAATTGCACAATTACTACTTATATACAACTATATATATGAATATAAGCACTCATAATATGTTAAGATATATATTGATATCTTGAAGTAAGTATGTACTTGACGCACCAATAGAATAGTTCACTGCATCGTTGTCTAAATAAACCCACTAATACGAGTCGGTAGAGACTCCCTTCATAGACATTCTATTGAATAGCTCCCTATTCTGTTGTTAATTCTTAATGCATATTTATTTTAAGCCAGAATAGAAAAATTACCTGTAATCAATAGATACCTAGTTTAGTTAGCCTTAACATAATATAAAAACCTTAAAAAAACGTTCCATATAAGATAGATCTCTAGTTTCTTTGTATTTTTTCCTAGTGTTAATCCAAGTATTCCTGTCCTCACTCCCTTAACCGTTAGATACATCAACCGTTCCTTTGTATTGTCCTTTTAATTTAACTCTAGATTAGTATAAACAAACCTTAGATGCTTAGATACCTACAGTTTCAGCAATAATTTTATGTGATTCGACTGTACAAAGACTGACATTGTTTGTGCACTAACAAAACTTAGACATCTGTGTTATGTTTCAATGTGTATCGTAATAAATGTATACAGTTATCTTTTATACCTAAGTAAGTCACTGTCTATGTGTTCGATGTTTATAATTTTTATTTAAATGTTATTTCGTAAGAAAAACAAGAAGCGAGACATTTATGAAAATGTCTCGATTTCGTATAACTAACTGCAACATCAGTTTCATAAATTAAGTGGCCATAGATAGAAACTAATTTGAACAGTTTCATTCAATCAATAGTTAACTAGTAAAGCATTTATGCGTCCTTTGTACAGCATTTCTAATATAAACCTTTTGAACGTAAGCTAACTAATTATACTTATATGTAATCAGAATAAAGTTTGCTTGATTTTTACTTCATGTCATTTATTTTAGCCACAAATCCACAATGGACTTACTTGGCAACAGTATGGGTATGAAAAGTTGAGATAGGTACGTTCAAAAGGTTTCGGTCAGTAGATAATTTTCCTGCCCAAGTCTAACTAATATCTATTCAATGCCTAGAACGCGTCTAAATGTAAAATAGTATAACTAAAAATTATGAAAAATAATGGCCTGTTCATTGAGACTGATTTTCTAAAACTTAACTCTTAAAATGTCGCTTATTCGTTTCTCGCTCGATCGATGTGTGGATGTCTTTCATTTACTCTGTCTATAGTTTCATTACTTGAGATCTTTATGAGATCTACGTTTCCGTGCCTTCAAGTCTGTGGAAATTATTGAACATTTAGCCGTGTTATTTACTACGTGTTAGTCGATACGTTCACAGTTTATCTCGTTGTTAAGAAAAATCATTGCGATGCCCATTCGCTCTTACAGTGAGTTTTACTAACAATTGAACATTAAACATATTGGACTTATTTAAATTTAACTCAATGTTTAAACTGAATTTCATTACTTTTTCATAAAATAAGTATTTCGGAACAACTGACCAACAGGCAAAAGCGTCTCATTAAATTAATAATAAAAAAATACCTATCTAAAGATTTAACATTATAAGAATTATGAAGATTAGAAATTTGCCTGTTGTTTATTTGAACTACATAATAGTAAATATTATTAGTATTTAATCAACATAGAAAAGTCAAAATTAGTATCATCGTGAGAGCACCCAATTATTGTAAGCAATACGTTATTATAAAATTAGTAAATAAAATAATTGTACCTATGATAAAATAAATAAATTCTGTGATTGAAAGCGTGAAGCTCAAATGCGGTTTAGGTGTCGTCGAAAAGTTGTTTTAAATGTTTATTCTAATTTAAGTTTATCGTAAAACAATAACCAAGTAATGCCGTTGTTTAAAATAAATTGCATTGCAAAAAAAACCCGTTAATAGTTGCAATAAACATTTTTTTTCTATGATCATTTTACAACTTACTACTACAGCAAAAAACAAATATATTTATTCACTCCGACATCATATATTACTTACAATCAGACAGGTTTCGCAACTTTACTGCAACATATTTTCAAAGTAAATAAAAAAAATACAATATTTCCAGACAGTACCAATTGTGGCAGTCTTTTCAAATTTACCGCAACATACTGTAAAATGCGATAGACATCTAATATTCCGAAAATAATGCGTTAATTAATTACTGTTTCTACGTTGATTTCGGTTTACAACGGAGTTCAAATAATACGTATTGCAACCGCAATGTTGGATAGACGAGGTATAACTTTAGCAAACAACATTTTTTGCAGTGAAACTTCTTAGGCGGCTATTCGATGGGATGATGACGATGTTTTGTTTTTAAACTCAAAAAATCTTTGATTGCAAATAGTGCTAACAATATTACACCTATATAAAAGTCTAAAAGCTTAAAAAAATGCTAAGTTAAAAACGTTTTAAAATGACTGCTAGACAAGGACGGCACTATTTACAGAAGTGACTATGTAACTTCATACTAATATTAGCTATGTTCGAACAATTAATATTATTTAAAGAAGGCATAGTAGGTACTGACGCCAGCACATCAAGCTACCCGAAACTGTCAAATTTTCCCAATCAACCTTGAACCTTAATTCTTTAGCGATGAAGTTGAAAATCTATTAAAGAAATTTGTCAAATTGTAGTAACTTGATGTGCTGGCTGGCGTCTGTACAAAACCCGCAATCTTTATTTTTTAAGAAGTTTCACTTCTATCATTTTGTTAATTCGACAACAAAATGGCGGAAACCGCTAGGTTTACCTAAAAACCAGTGTTTTGATGTGTCTTGTTTATTATAATAATTATTAAAATTCTTTCACTTATTTGTATCGTTGATATTGATTGAGGTGTTTGTAGCACTATATAAGCGAGTCATGTACATATGTTTTACACCATACGCATAATAATTTAAGGTGTATATTCAATATATTAACGTCTTATTCACACTGTAAAATATAAAGGTAAATAAAATTTTGCTTGTTAAATGTTGGTATTTTTATTTTTTTCTCTTTTAAACGACATAAAATCATGCCTGTTTTCCTAAAAGGAGTCGGCAGAGGTGATCTTTAATACACCCACATTTCGCCAGTTATGTTTAAGTTATAGGGGGCGACCCAATGGCCATCAACGGAACTGAGATATTCCTAATTTTTTTTTTCTTTATTTTTTTTTTATTTGTAATTGTGATAAATGATTTTATTTTGGGTTTGTACAAACACTTTTACACATGCGTGTGCGTGTGCGTTTTGTTAATATATGCGTTTTGTTTGTGCAGAATAAAATATTTTTCTTTCTTTTCTTTATTTCTAATTGAAAAACGAATAACACTGCCCGACCTCGGAATCGAACCCACCGAGTTAATTGCGTAACACACTAACAGTAGCAACGGCTTTCATTTTGACGGTTCAACAACATTCATTGCGTTATTTACGTTGTTGAGCAGACAAAATTTCGAATTAGCAATATCCTTCAAAATCATTCAGATTGTGTTTGATCGTATACTACGGAATTAGGGTGTTGGAACTCATACTTAGCAGTAGCGACCACTAAATCACCGAGGCAGTGACCGCTAATATAATATGGGCCTTTTTAATACTTAAAAAGCTCTTACTAAATTATTAATTGACAAATGTTATTAGATAACTGTAGACGAATTTTTGAACGACCAATTATTATATAATAATGCATTTACCCTTTGACAATAATACAATAATTACTATGACCATTTATTGTTTTTTTTTTTTAATTTGGTGGTTTTTTTCCCTTTTCTGTTCATGTAATTAATTAATTTAAAATATTATTTTTTCTGAGTCACATAATGTAATGACACATAATGTGTCACTTATAAATTTATATGTCTTAATAATATGACAAAACATAGCGCACCTATTTATGTAAACACCTATGTTTCACAAATAAACTGATTAATTGATTAAACCAAAATTGTTAACTGACATGATCACTAACACGGGGCCCACCAGTAAAAGGGGTTAAAAAAATTAAAGCAGGTATTAGCAATCATAATAATTTATTTATCATACAGATATATACAGAAAAATGTACAGCTTATAAGAGATGGTACACTCAAAATATTAGGCCTGTTCACTACCTCCGGAAGTTAAAACTTTTATAGTGGATAATATCATAAAAAATCTGTACTATTTATGTGATAGATATGATTGTCTATCCGGACGATGTGAAACAGGCTTCAAGGGATGCCAAATCAAAGTTCTATAACGGACGCTTTTAACGTGCACGTATTTCTACATCGTTGAAAGAACAACGTTGAACATTGTCGAACGTTGTTGAACATGAATGATGTAATCAAATATTTTGTAACAATTTTATGATTTAAAAGAGTGTCCATGGAGTTTCTTGCCCGTTCTTCTCCATAGGTACCTAAGCTTTGGAATGGGCAACTAGCTTCATCTTTCTGACTGACCGACCCTTTGACAATTCAATAGTGCCTGTAATTGGTTTAGTTGAATTAAATGATTTGAGTTTGAGTTTTTGAGTTTGAAGCTCACTCAGAGTCTGAACGAAGTTTACATACTTTCGTTACAATAATGTTGCAGTTGAGTTACAGCTGTCAGGAGGAAAATAATTGTGAAAGCACAGTACAGTCCATTCACAGTCAATGTTACTTTATATTTGAAAGACATTTTTTTTTTTAAACGTTACCCCACTCTAGGAATTTCTCCTGTATCGTGGGTGCGTTTACAAACATTTAAACTCACATACACAAACAGCCAGACCCGGAGCAACTACTTGTAGATCATACAAATATTTGTTCCGTGCGGGAATCGAACTCGCGACACGCAGCGCAGCAGTCAATCACTTAACCACTGCGCCAACCGTGCCGATTTTGCATCACTGTAAATATTACAGTGATCTTTAATCACGTCAAAATAAGGTTGCTGTGATCTTTATAGTTGTTGTAATAAGGTTGTTGTTGAAACGCTACTGTCAGAAGTGATAATCTTTTCTTTTTTTTTATTGACAATGGGCTCACTCTTGACCTCAATCCAGCCCAGAGGCAGGGATGAGATCTACGGTGGAACGAGCTTGCCCAGAAGAAGCCTATTCACTCTCACCTTGAAGAGATTAATTAATTATCTATCAAAGGACAGTACATGTTCCATTCCTTGTCAATTTA
This sequence comes from Apamea sordens, assembly GCA_945859715.1. Classification (NCBI taxonomy): domain Eukaryota; kingdom Metazoa; phylum Arthropoda; class Insecta; order Lepidoptera; family Noctuidae; genus Apamea; species Apamea sordens. Next base: position 18,800,699 of record OX244001.1, read on the forward strand.
AAATCTACATTCTTTGTTATACTGTCTTTGTACGTAGCTATGAACTAATTAAAATAAATAATATTTACAAAAACTCTTTGCGAAACAATATTTTAGTTGTAACCGTATAGCTATGAAATATTCTACAATCGATGGATATGCAAGGTTAAGCCGTTTTTTGTGTGGCCATGTCTTAAATGAAGATGGGTGATCGACATTTACTAGAATAACTGTTCTGACTTTACAATATTTCGAGAACTTACAGTAAATTGCGTATATAAGTACGTACGTAAGTGTATTGTACCGACGGCAGAAAGACTAAAGCTACGGATTCCCAGTAGAGCGGTGGCCGCCACATAGCGTGTGCAATTTACCGGCGAATGGCGTCACTGAAATGCAAGTAAGTTGGTATGTTTTCCTAGAGAGCGTTTTAACACCGTAATAACACCCCGTTTGACATCATAATCATGACAGGCGTCACTGCGGCCGTTATGTGGCGGCCACCGCTTTCCTTTGAAATTGTAGCTTTCTAACCGGTTTCTGAATTGAGAATTTGCAATTGAGAACTTGTACAACTCTACTTTAGTATTACTGAAGGTGAAAGCCCGCGATATCCAAAACCTCAAACACTGAAACAACAACAGACGCACACACGTGCGAGTGTTTGCAATTGAGTGTTCGAAGATAAAAGACATTGAGAGATATTGCTATCCAGTTCGGACTTTCTAGCCAATAGGATGAGGTCGGTGCCTTAAAATCTATCCAATAACTCTGTCATAAATAACTATATAATAATTGTTCCAATCATGACCATTATGAACTATTAAATACACAATCTATTGACCAAACACACTGACCAAAAGGCTTTGCATCAGTTATAAAAAACATATAAAGGAGAGACATCGACGAAACCTGTTACTGAATGATTCCGACCCCCTCTGCGTTGAATGTATAGATAAATACACGCCATTTTAAACAAATTATTTAAATAAATCTAATGAAAATTATGACGATCTTCAGCCAAATCAAAATGAAGTGTGTTTTCTACATTGCATTATCAATTATAACTGTTGCAAAGTTTGTTGTAAGTGTTTTTGACCTCTAAGCCGCAAATACACACGTCTGTAACATGCACAAGACTCTTTTGACGCGTGGCCAAAATCGGAGCTAACGCCGCCATCTTGTTTTTTCAATACATTTCACAATGTTTACACAACCCCCCCCCCCCCCCTTGTCAACAGCATTCGCGCGCCAAAAGATCATTGCTGTAGAATACGCAAGTAGTTTGCATGCCATACTGACAATAATTTCTGATTGGTGAAAACGCAAGCCATCCAAGCTACTTGCATAGTTACAGATTTCAAGAAAAGTATCGATTCGGGAATCATCGTCTAACGTCGGAAGTACGAACGCGCGATAATAAGATCTAATATAGAGCTGTTACAACTATTGAAGTGCTTGCCGTATTACCATGATTACAAAATCATAGATTAGCAACTCTATGCAATTCCAAAAAACTTTTGAGTGGCAGATGACGATCTGCAACGGGAGTAGGTAACCCGACAGAAAACTTCATATTTTTGCGTATTGATAGGTACACTAAGACAAAGCGCGGAAGTACAAAACTTAGAAGCTATGTATGTCTCTGTGAGGGGTAACTCTGTGGCGCAACGTTCGTACTAATTCGGAAACACGAAGATTACCGAAGCACATTCTTTTTCTGGTTTACCTATACAGCCATGTGTATTTTCGACTTTAATAGCATCCATCATTCTTCCAGTCTCATCAAAAATCAGCAATCTCTTAAAATATTCGCGCAATCTTATTATGATTACAGACTAGACTTTAATACATTATATAAAAGCTAATATATACATAATTATTTGTAACTTACATTTAAATTGTACAAAATTTGTCTATAGTCGCGTGCAGACTTAATCAATTTTTGTGGAAAAACTCGAAATGACATTACATTACATCAAGTTTCTATTAACAGAAATTGATCAATTCTGTAGGGTCCAAAACTACATGCAATGCACGTAGAAATACTCTACATATTAATTTTATTCCCTAAATTATAATTATTACGTGCAAGTGCGAGGATTCAAATAAATAAGGGCGATAGAAAAAAAGTATATTAGATTTTCTCTTTCAGAAAAAGTCTCTTAAAAAGAACTGAAAGTTCACAAATACATTTCTCATTCATATTTTAAAACACAGCCAAAATCAGTCCTCCATCTACCACTAAAACATGCCATCATGTATACCTATAGGTACTAAAATTGCTAGAAAAATGCCGAAATTCCTTAAAACCAACTTCCAGTCATCTGGTACCGCATACGGTAGAATAATGCCAGTTAACTTATGTATCTCGTGGGTCGTACACACAAAAATATATGACGTAAGTATAAGATTTAAAATAGGTGCACTTGGTATAAGTACTAGGACACCATGAGTGTCGGCGGCTAACCAAATATGGGACTGAGAGGCGAATAATTCAAGGGTTATCGTCCCAAACCAGGCAAACATTGAAGAATGTCGCATTCGCAACGCTCCTGAGACATTTCTTAGGATTATATAGCTGACAATAGGTAGGAAGGCGACGTAAGAATGTATTTCATTGCAGTCAAAGGTGTTGGTACAGAAGAAAGTGAAGGTTACGTAGCTGCCAAGGCCTATGAAGGCCAGCAGAGTGGCGCTTAGTGAGATTCCTGGAGTGAAGAGGTTGCTGTGGTTGTTGTCATCTAGCAGGTTGTAGCGCTGCGCTAGGAGGTAGGCCAGCGCGAATATTATTCCGTACGCCATTGAGTAGCTGCAGAAAAATACTGTTGGTGAATATTTTCAATTTTATTATATATATTAAATATTATATATATAATATATTATATTTGAAGCCAAATAAAATGGCAATAACAAATTCTGAAAGGTTTGGATAAAAATTAAAAATAAAGTATTCTAAAACCCTTCGTAAAAACTCTCTTCCATTTTAGATTCCCTAATATTATTGAAGGTTTATCTTGATTCATTTTAATACAAGTCCAGATTTTTCACTTAACACACGATTTTGTTACTGATTTTAAATGTGATTTTGGAATAAATAACTGTAATACTACAACAGATTTTGACATTTTCAATAATATTTGTCATTCTGAAATCAACCCCGTTTCGCTGCAGTCGATATTTGTTTAAGTACAAACATTTTTTTTTTTTAAGTTCAAAATACCCACCGATCCTGCTTCCATTGCAGCCACCACTGGTGGATGTCATCATCAGAGTTCACAAATAACGCCTTCCAAGGTCTCGTCACAAATATCTTCTGGAAGAACACCTCACTCATATATAGGACTGTTACTATGACCAGCAGCCCGATCACCTTGAAAGAAAGAACGAAACATATTTTTATTGGTTCCCTATCCATTTGCATAAAATTTTAAGACCTAATATAACTTGGCATACTTTTGTTTGTCCTAATTATATTTTCGCATAAATTATTTACGCATAACAGCTTACGCATAATTTTTTTACGCATAATTTCTCTAACCATAATAATGATTAAGCATAACATTCTAAAGCATAACTTTATTAAGCATAGCATTCTAAAGCATAACTTTATCAAGCATAACAATAATAATAAGGCGTAGTCGACGGAGCTCCGCTTCGCGGGGCCCCTATTTCTGTCTGCAGGGTTTAAAGGAACCTAACACGAAGGGGATGACGGGGGCTCGTTCGCTCGCTCCGCTCGCTCACTTGAGCCCCCGTCATCCCCTTCGAACCTAACCTGTCCGAGTCGGGGTGCCCCAATTCCCGAGCTCGCGAGCTCTTGCATCCTAAGTTCTCATTGCCTTTTTACTAAATCGAGATGTGTTAGACCTTGGGGCACCCCGACTCTTGGAAAAAGTGATTCAGAATCGAGTGAAAATAAATACGTAAAAATAACTCAAATTTGTTTCCGTTATTTCTATTAATTGTATGCCCAAATATTATTATGCTAATAATCATTAGGCCTAGTAACGTTATGCGAATCAAATTTATGCCAAAACAAATTAGTCTTTAAGATGATTATGCCAACATAAAATGTATGCCTAAAAAAATTATGCTGAAGTATTATTATGCCAAAACAAATTGTGCCAAAATCGTTATGCCGAAGTATATTAGGACAAAGAACATTATGCGAAAAGAAGGGATCCCATTTTTATTAATATCTAAAAGTAACAAAGATAGCGCTGAAGCCCACGAACACAGACTTCACCAACATGTCAAAGTCAAAGCAAATCAGCTGCTAGACAACACTAAAGAGAACTAAACCATTTGAGTTAGTGTAGTATTTATAATTAGTGAATAAATAATAGTGTGGTGCTAATGAACAAAGTGTTTTATCAATTATCAGACCCAAGAAAGTGCTACGAAACTGTGTAAAAGTGCAAATTGACACTATTCTTAGTTATAACACAATCTATCTCGTAAAATATTAAGTTAGAGTTAAACAGCGCCCTAATTGCGTAACATACAATCAATCGGAATCTGTTTCATTTTGACAGTTCAACAACATTCATTGCGTTATTTACGTGTTGAGCAGACAAATTTTTCGAACTTATGAAGCAATGGATTAGCAATTTGCTTCAAAATGGTTCAGATTACGATTGATTGTGTGTTACGCAATTAGGGTGCTGCTTATTAGTCTATTAAGCCTTGTAATCAACCTTATAATAAATTACTAAGAACTTTAAATATTATTAATAAAAAAAAAGTTAGTCAAAGTCCTGGCATGTATGTGCGTGTCTATACATTTGTCGTGTGCATACATTTGTTAACCCCCGACGCAAAAACGACGGGGTGTTATAATTTTACATAGAGGTGACATCGAGGTAGCGAGCTAAACCGCGACCGCGAGGTATCGCAGTGAGGCAGCTTCGGCATGTAACTACCCTGACGTGGACAGGTGCGACTCACCTTCACAGCTATGTAGAGGTACTGGTACGGCTTTGAGTCCACCGTGTGGCTCGATGACGTCGCTATGTGCGGCGGCAGAGCGAATATTGCGAACATCTAAAAATAAATATGTATTGAGCGTTAGAAAATATGAATCGAAATCCCAATTCATCTTCTTGTTCCCGATAATAGTATCTTTATTTTTGGCCTAATTACTTATTATTACTTATTTATTTTTTTATAAAAAGTGGTCAACACACTAATCATCGAATTCTATATCCTACTAATATAAACGTGAAAGTTTGTATGGATAGATGGATGGATGGACGGATGTTTGTTACTCTTTCACGACAAAACTACTGAACGGATTTAGATGAAATTTGGCACACAGATAGTTTATAACCAGGATTAACATATAGGATTTTTATCCCGATATTCCCACGGGATCGAAACTTGCGGGTAAAACCGCGGGGCGCAGGTAGTTAATAATAAAGCTAAAGAGTTTGTTTGTTTCAACGCGCTAATCTCAAAAACTACAGGCGACAGGGTGGGCAGGAGGAACAAGAAATTTCACGCGGACGAAGTCGCAGACGGAAGCTAATAAAATATGGAGCAAACCATTCTGGCAAAAGTAAAAACTGAAAATAAAAAATACTCACCAAAGTATACCAAAATGAGACCAGCGGAATGAAACTATAGAACTGATACGGCCTATTCATTGTCAGGCACAGAACCACAGTCAGAAAGTTCAGCCTAAATATAACCCTGAAATATCTGACGAGGCCTGTATCTCCTGTCTTCCAGGTGTAGTAGAAGTGGCCGTATCCTGTGAGGAACAGGTATGCGGACACCAGGGCTCGGACCAGCATGTAGATGGGAAGGATCTTGCTGGCTCCGGTGACCTGGTAGACTAAGATGACCAGCTGCATCCAGCCTTTCCATTCGTCTGTTTGTTCTCGGTGGAGTACTCTGGAAGTTGAAAAGAACACTTTTATTATAGAAATCAATTATTTTAATGACAATTTGGGACGTTAAGTAATTTGGACTTTTGTACTTCTTTATGTCAGTTTCTTTTTACCCAACTGCGCCATACAAATGAGGGTAATGTGTTTATCATCTGAAGATGCCTCCGACTGCATGAGATAGTACGGCTTAGAGTGTACTTACAGGATGTGGCATTGGAGACAGAATTACGTCATCATGTTTTCATCCTTTTTAAAGTTTACTTTTTACACAGTCGGGTTTTGTTGTAGTTTTTTTTTAAGGGGAGTGAGTGCTGGTCCCTTTTTTGAGAATAAATCAGGGATGTTTTTATTTTATCTATAGTTTAATATTTAACCGTTATTGTACTTGTCCTCGTACAACGGTATAATTCATGTAATAAGAGCGATTTTCGTAGTTAAAGTGTTACTAGGGTTCCTATTGAGGTGCGATTGACCTTACATGTAAAGTTCACAGTAAAACAGAACAGGTCTAAAATAACTTCATTGCATTAGCAAAAAAAATTATAAAATAAAAAAAAACAACTCACGTATTAGATCTCGACTCATCCGTGAAAAACAATCCGAGCGCGAACACATAACCGACAGGGAGCCAGAAACTCCACTCCGAGTAGTACTTATTCTCCTTCATAAAGAAGTTAGTCCTATCACAGAGGTAGAAGTACGCCATGATGAGACCCAACCGAGCGAGCGCCGCGAGGGCGGAGGCCGGCGGGGCGGGGACGCCGCGCGCGGGCACGGGGGCGTAGCCGCGCAGCCGCGAGCGCGCCGCCGCCGAGCACGCCCACGCGCCGCGCGCCAGCCACACCACGGCGCTGCAGGCCATTTTTATTCTATTTATTCATTGGATTTCCAATAGTGGCGACACAATTACATACAAATTTAAAGAGGTAGTGTGCGCTTCTAATTATAGGACACCACACCGTTCACTTATAATCAAAGTAGCGTCAACCTGAAAGAAATGTACACACGGAAAAGGAAACATTTTATTGTCTACGGCCATTGTTCCATAACATTGTATCCACCACAGAGGTACAAAACATGGTATACAATTTATTTTACCAAATCAAAGTAAAAGTTCTATTAAAATCTAAAGTCATTTATTCAAAATCCCCCAAAACGCCCGCCCGTAACCACCTTTTGTCCCAAAACTATAATCTATACACGACACGACATCGAGTATTTAATCAGTGAATTCGTCCAGGCGAGCATTACAGTGCATATCTATAATGATATAATTCGTAATATTGCAGCAGTGATTGCGGAAAACCGAGCATTACACCTAAATCGATGTGATGATGCACGGATACTCACAGTTCGAGTTGTGAAATTTCGATGATCATTACATTTAAGCGGTCGGCATTTTCTGCGTTTTATACTGGATATAAAGTGTTTTATCAGTTTTTCAAAGTAATAATAATCTACAAAAATATTACTGATCGAGTTTCGCAGGAAGGAAAATAACCACCTTTTTTAGACAGGCTAAAAGAAAATGCGGTAAACTGATTTAAAACATATTGCACCACACCTAAAACGTTTCGTGATATCGTTGCTACACCGCACCACTTTTACCATTTGTAGGGTTTCGTATCTGAGGAAACGGAACCCTAATTAAAGCTATTTACGACTTAGGTTCTGTCAGTGCGTACTTAATTCAATTAGATCGTGTACTACATGCGCTCTATATATACTAATATTATAAAGAGGTAATATTTGTTTGTTTGTATTTCGGAGATATTTTGGAGGTATGAGGAACAAGGTGTAATAAAGTTCACTCATCCTCCATAGAAAAGGGAGGATCCTCCGACCAGACGGGTGTTGTCTGGCGGGCAATGGCCCAACGATTGATATTGGGAAATTGTATCTATGCTAATTGCGCGGTAAACTCTGCTTGCGAGATGCAGGATTTACGTGACGTCAGTATGACGCGTTGTTCGCATGTGGCGTTGTAGATACCGCTACATCTGGAACTACCATTCGGATTTGTAAAATATTCTCATATTTTATAGCCCAATTCTTGAGGAAGGCCATGGGACATTTAAAATAACGCTATGACCCTTGGGAGCCGAGCAAATACAATAAAGCGTGGTGATCAATGTTCGTGCCTTCTCAGTATATTTATTTATTTATAGAAGAACCCAATGCTATAAGAAGTAGCCTTCTCTCTGCAGTGGGACAATAATAGGCTGGTGGTGGTGGCTACCTGGTGGCTGGATATTATTTGAACTGACATGCAAAATTAGGGTGGTAACGTATTAGCGGGGTCAACTGTCCAAAAATAAAGTTAAAAAAAAAACGGAGCAAAAAATTTCACCATAGCAAAAAATCTCACCATAACAAAAAATCTCACCATAGCAAAAAATCTCACCATAGCAAAAAATCTCACCATAGCAAAAACAGAGCAAATGTCAGTATCTGCAGTTGTGTGTAAGGTTCAGGTTGCGCGCAACACGAGCCGTCGTTGAAGTTCATGTGGTCGTTGCAGAACATGTTGAGCAGCAGTTGCGCGGCGTGGCGCAACGCGGTCGGGGTCAGCGACACGTCGCCGTCCTCGGCAACTAAGCGGGCTGAGTTCCAGATCTTAGCTGCACTGTGAGTTAAGATCTGTAAACGATGGAATAAATAAATTAAAATAAAATCTTTATTGCTAGAAAAATGGGTGCAGTAAATCTTTTGGTCTTATGTAATGCGCACTTAAGGGTCAAATGAGTCCAGGGTAGCGGGAACATCCGAAAGGGTTTACCGCTGCCCTGGAACATAAAGGGCTAAGGAAGGAACACGGGTGGGTTTTAGTCAGTAAGAGTCTGACACTCCCTTCTGCTCCACCCAGAGCAGGAGGAGTCAGTTGATGATTTCCCATCCTCAAAAAAAAAAGGGTCAAATGAGTGCTTTGACACTACTAGGATTAGTATCACAAATGCCATAACCTTCCTCCGGAAGTCCGGACCAACTAGGATAGTTCTTTATACAATTGAATTTTTAATAAAGTCTGGTCAAAAATAATAATTAACTTATATTATACAAACAATGATATAAAAAAGTAGAATGTGTGTCTGTGCATGTGTATACAATGTGAGTTGGCGTGTGTGTTTGTGTTTGGTATAATTGTATGTCCGAAGTCCAGAAGGTATGAATTATATTTTATTTAAAGCAATAATGGCCGTTCGTGACAAACAAAATAAAGTACCTAGTTTTCAGGTTATTTCGATTTTTTTGAAAATCTCCGAAACCCGGGTTTTATTTACAAAAATAACTTTTGTAGGAGTTAATATGATAAGTGTAGTCTATAAAAAACAAAGTTTGATTTTGATGCAGCATGGTATGGGATTCGATACATCCATGAGCATTGTCCTTTGGGACACAGATGGTATATAGGATACTTACGAGTATTATCCCGATATTCTAGTAGACCTACTTATTGTCTGCAAATAAAACTACTAACATGCTATTTTACTTTTATTTACCTAAGTTTTTAAATTTAGTTTTTACGTTATATTTATTGTTAATTTATTTCATTAAGTATTTAAGCACTTTCTAGCCTGAAGCACAGGTTCAACCTAGTTCAGGCAAATTAGCAACTGTGCGCTATTTTTAAATTGTTAAGGTATTAAATGTAAATGTATTCCCTTTTTATAAATAAACGATTATTATTATTATTATTATTTCGTTTATTCATTTAACTTTCTTATTTTATTATATTTTTAAATATTAGTACAAAAACAAAAAAAAAAAAACATTTAAAAATATAAAAAAATAGTGATCCACCGGTGTCGGGAGCAGGGTCCAAGCTACCGGTGGTTAGGGCTCCAGAGATAGAAACTTCCTCACAATGCGAGCCGTATCGAGGAGTACTGCCTTCTGAATCAGGCCCTTGATCCAACCGCCTAACGAGAGCCTCGATAGATGTTGATCGAGGCTGTCGGCCATCAGGCCATTGGCCGATACGACAATCGGCACAATGACAGTCGAGCTCACATTCCACATGTCAACAACCTCGTGTGCTAAGTCAAGATATTTCATTTGCTTATCTTTCTCAGCTTTCACGAGGTTCCCATCATGTGGAATGGAAACATCGACAATCATTGCGTGGCGCGCTAATCGATCTATCACCACTATATCAGGTTTGTTGGCGACAACAGTCCTGTCAGTGATGATAGACCGATCCCAGTACAACGTGACATGGTCATTTTCGAGAACTGGGTCGGGCACATACTTGTAATATGGTACCTCAGAGTCGACAAGTTTATATTTCAAAGCAAGTTGCTGGTGAATAATCTTGGCTACTTGGTTATGCCTGTGCAAGTACTCGCCGTTAGCTAAACGAGAACAACCAGAGATAATATGTCTGATGGACTCACCCGGACGGTGGCATGCCCGACACACGTCAACCGTCCCATCCTTCATAATATATTATTATTATTATTATTCTCACGGGATCGAAACTTATGCGGATGAAACCGCGGGGCGCAGCTAGTGGTATATGAAGATAATAAAGAATGCGCTAAGTTATCCCATACGGCGTGCAAACGTTTGTAATTTAGTAATCAACACAGCCGAGTCTCAATGATTAAATTAAATAAGATTTGTATGCGCAACAATCATTTAAGATGCGCAAAAAGTTGAAAGATACATTAAAAGATGCTTACCTCAATAGCAGCTTTATTATACGAATCAATATCACTATTACTAATCCTTTTATTTTCATTCTTCAACTTAGTAGCATCGACCGATTCAATAAGCTTCCACAGCACTTGCGTGTTCCTGGCGGCAAGCGAATCTATAGCTTGTACCAAGTGCGTTAGGTTCCTTTTGTATTCTTCGAGGACTAAGTCTGTTGTGTTTCGAGTTTTTAGTAGTTGTAAACCGGTGGACGCTACAATTACTGAGGGCGGCTGGTCTGATCGCTGCCTGTTGGAAATTGAGTTTTAAGTTTAGGGTGATAAAGATTATAATGCCGATACATATTACTATTATGGTATTTTTGGGACAAAGTATTGAACACAATTTTCGTAAATAAATAATAGAGAGTGAATAATAGGCGTTTTCAGAAAAGGTTTGCTTCTCAACATAATTTGAATAAATGAATTATAAAAAAAAAAGATAGTATTAGTTTCTCACTCACCACGTCCTAAACTGGTCCACCATAGTCTTGGACACATCGTCGCTGTATATAAACGTGACGGACAGCCGTAGCTTATTGTCCACATACGTGTAGTTTGGCATGTGATGGTCCACTGTGGAATAGGACGTGTCCATGTCGAGTCGGGTTCGGACCACACCTGAGAAGAGAACGATGACTTGTAGCTATGTAGTCAGGGCCTTGTGAGCGCAACTGTCACTAATGAGACACAATTACTTTTCTTTTGTTACCGAACTTAATAAGCTTGCCTAACAGACGAGGGGTTATTACCCTGCCGATTTACGAGGGTGTTTTCAGCGAGGCGATTGAATTAACGCGCTCGCTACGTGTGCATAGTGAGCACGCCGCGTTTGCGCAACGAGAACGATTGACGTGAGTGCACAAGAGAGAACCAGACAAGTGAGTGTACAATATTGTGAAAACGCTAAAAACACGCCGCGAAGTAGTGGCTAGCTTGCTTCGAAGAGAGCACGTTCACAAATTGCTTTGCTGGAAACACGCTGGGAAATCGTCAGTGTGGTAACCCTCGGAGAACAGCAGTGCGATTCTGTAACCATCTCACCGTGAAAACTTAGGCGAAGTGAGCGTGGAGTGAGCTGTCATTCCAACTAATGCTAGGGATTGACACTATTGACAGCTCACTCTAAGCTCACTTCACCTAACTTTTCACGGTGAGGTTTTTACAAAATCGATCGGCTGTACCGGGCGTTAATATGACACACCAGTTGCGCCCCGCAGTTTCATCTGTTTTTATAATATCAGTTTAGATCAAGTTTTAGAAAGAGATAGCTTGGCATGAGTGACAAAGAGCACGCTCTAGAAAGCTGAGCTTTTAGTAAGTTAACTCGATGAGTGGACCCATATTTACGCCCTTATTCTGAGCATATTTTTTCAATGAGATGAGTCCTTTATCGTTTATATGCAGAAAAACAAATAACATGACGACACCAAAAATATTTTATCGATCATCAAAAACTAATCTGCTATTTATTTTTTGATAACTGACCTGCTGTGAAAAATGCCCACGCGGTCAAAATGTATGAAAAAACTACGACGATAAACTACGGTAGAAGTCTAGAATCATATGCCGAATAATAGTTACAATTTGCACACTGGTTAAAAAAATCCTGTATAGGTGTAACCTAAATTTTGCCTACTCGTTAGCACGTCGATATAGCGACTCATACCACATTATTTATTTATTACTTTAATTAAAACGGTTTAAAACCAATTACAGTAATTAAAGATACAATTTGTATATACACGAACACAAGATAAAATAAAAGATAAAAAGTACACAAAAGATACAATATAATCATCTAGTAAAACAACACTTTCATAAATCCCTCTCACAGTACTTCTGACATGCCGACAAAATCTTCGTCCATTCATTCGCAAACAGATCGTTTGTTGGATTAGAGTCCAAGAGATCATTAAGTGCGGCCAGAGTACGTGGTATTGGGGACTTAGCACGCGCTAGTGTGCGACATGGAGGCACAGCAAACAGCCTGTGCTTTCTGCCGCGGCAGTAGTTGTCTGGCACAAAGAAGCAAGCTAGCTCAGCATGTAGATCAGGTGCGTCTATAGTGCCACGGAGCGTCTTACAGGCTATGGTGAGCTGGTATATCAGCTATTATATCTTTGCAGGTGCATGCGTTCACATTCTATGAATCAATGATTCACACAATCTAAATCTTTTAGTCATTCACAAGTACGATTCTGTTTTGGGCTGTCGCAACTATGATTAAAATCCGTGTAAATGACACACACTGTATTGAGAATCAGCTAACAGAAAAAAAGTATCACTTTAACCGACCCGAGGATCGAACCCAGGATGCCACAGGTACTATTCCATTGTTCATTGCAGAGTAAAGGCCTCTTGAAAAGAAATCGCAAGCATTGAACTCATGCTCATTGCATATTGGGGATTCTGGACTTAGGTACATTTTACACTTACCTATAAAGTATTCATATAGCTGTTCGAGCCTGGAGTCGCCTATGAAGGCGAAGCTGTTGTATTTGCCCCAGAAGGCAAGGTACCGAAGACATCGTCTCGCGTCTCTGCAAGATACGAAATATTTTGTAGAAAATGTAGGTATTACTTGTTGCAGGTGAATTGTGCTGGTTTGATTTCACAGACTCTTTTATCATCGTCACGCCATCAACTCTGATGTTGCTACCAGCTTGATGACTGTTAGGCTCCGGCCTTATATTAAACGCTATCGTTGACGTCTGGAGTCAGCGTATAAGAGTATTTTTTAAGCTGCAATATTGAAGTCGTTCCGGTCACCATCTCGACGCAACGTACAGCAAGACGCTGAATGTGGCCGATGGCGTTTGTCGGATTACTTAGGTTTGGTAACAGGGTGTACATATTTACTTTGTTTTGGTCAAATAAATTGTATGCTATGTTTTGTACCTTTACGATGGATATAATGTTATGGAAAAATAATTGTAGACAATAAAATGGTTCCTTCTCCGTGTATACATCTTTTTGGGGCTGACTGTACCATGAACGGACAACTCGATAATTTATTAAGTAAGCCTAATCCTATTTCCTCATAATCTTATTATATTTTTATTTATTTCTACTTGGTACCCAGTTGCTGCCGCAGAAGAAATAATTGTAGAAATATTGTTTGAGTTTGAAAGACTACCATGCATATAACCTTTGCGCAAATGCAAGCAATAAGTTGACAAAGTTTTGTAGCAATTGGATTAACGGTATGGCGGCGCATAAAATACGAACAAACAAACATTGATTTTTATATACAGGGTGTCCCAGACATCAACATCAAGCCAGGAACGGGTGATAGGCCAAAGTCGTGCTTCCGGCGGCATGACATTGACTTCTGAGACAACCTGTATAATGTTTTTGCGAGATGGGCTTGCTCTTGACCTCAACATCGGCTGATGGTAAGCAAGTAATTGACCCCAGGCCACTAATTAAATGTAATTTAGAATTAAGACCACTGCAGTACCTAGTAGGTATTACTACAAGTGTATGTTAGCTGCATGCATTTGGCCACCTGCCTCATTAACTAATTGTGACCTAGATAGATAGATAGAATACTCTTTATTGTAAACCATACAAATTACAGAACATCTATATATATAAAATTCAAAGTCCTGACTGACTGACTGACTGACTGACTGATAGATCAACGCACAGCCTAAACCGCTGGTCTTAGAGACATGAGATTTGGAGGGTGTGTTCTTCGTGAAGAGTAGGCATCCACTAAGAAAGGATTTTTCGAAATTCCACCCCTAAGAGGGTGAAAAGGGGGGAATTCGTTTGTATGAAAAATCTTATTCCTTGAGTTAATAAACTTGAAACTTGGCACGAATACTTATCTAAATAAATTATGAAGATTGTCAGTTTTTTTTCTTCTAAACTACCCCCTAATAAGGGATTGGGGGGTTTCCAAGTTTGTATGGAAGAATTTTAGCGCGCAGTCCGATTTACTCGAAACTCAGTATTTATACCTAATATTGAAAGTAAAGAATAATGTGTATCAGGGTTTTTTGAAAATCTACCCCTGACGGGCTGAAATGGGGTAGTCAATTTTTCAGGGGAGGATTTTACTGCATGGCTTGATTAACTCGAAAATTTGTATAAATAATCTTTGAATCAAGTTATGACTACATCCCAAACGATTTTTTTTAATACCACCCCTGTGGGGGTGAAAAGCGGGGAAACAATTTATATGAAAAATCTTCTTCATTACGTGAATTAACTTTTCAAGAATACTCGCCTAAGTAAGTAATAAAGTTTATCATTATAAGTTTTTCTAAACTACCCCTCAAAGGGGGGATATAGGGGTGTTGAAGTTTGTGTGGAATAATTTGAATGCGCGGTCCGATTAACTCAGTGTTTAAACTTAAGACCAAAAATAAAGAGTAACATGTATTATAATGCGTGGCTTGATTAACTCTAAAATTGGTATAAATAATCTTTGAATCAAGTTATGAATAATCATAAACGATTTTTCAAAATGCCACCCCTGTGGGGGTGAAAAGCGTTTCATATAGTTTATATGAAAAATCTTATTCATTTAGTTAATAAACTTGAAACTTGGCAAGAATAATTGCCTAAGTAAGTAATAAAGTTTATCATTATAAGTTTTTCAAAACTACCCCTCAAAGGGGGATACAGGGGTGTTAAGTTAGTGTGGAAGAAATTGAATGCGCGGTCCGAGTATCTCGAAACTCAGTATTGATACTTTTGACAGAAAATAATCTATATATCTATATATATACCTACTTATAATAAATCTGTAGAAGTGAAAATTCTGTACATTGAAAATATCAAAAAAATAAATGGCAGGGGGTGTTACTAGACCGACATAGAACCCAAAAATGTGATTAAATAATGTTTTGTCTGTCTGTCTGTCTGTCTGTTTGTTCAGGCATCACGCAAAAACTACCGGTTCGATTACGATGAAACTTGATATAGTTATTCTTTAATATCCTGGGCACCACACTGGGTACTTTTTATGCCGGAAAAGTATCTTCTAAATATATAAAACTCAAAGGTGACTGACTGACTGACTGACATAGTGATCTATCAACGCACAGCCCAAACCACTGAAGGGATCGGGCTGAAATTTGGCATGCAGGTAGATGTTATGACGTAGGCATCCGCTAAGAAAGGATTTTGATAAATTCTATCCCCAAGGGGATAAAATAGGGGATGAAAGTTTGTATGAAAAATCTTATTCCTTGTGTTAATAAACTTGAAACTTAGCACGAATACTTATCTAAATAAATTATGAAGATTGTCAGTTTTTTCTTCTTCTAAACTACTCCCTAATAAGGGATTGGGGGGTTTCAAAGTTTGTATGGAAGAATTTTAGCGCGCAGTCTGGTTGACTCGAAAGTCAGTATTTATACCTAATATTGAAAGTAAAGAATAATGTGTATCAGGGTTTTTTGAAAATCTACCCCTGACGGGCTGAAATGGGGTAGTCAATTTTTCAGGGGAGGATTTTACTGCATGGCTCAATGATATTATAAGTAGTAAAGTGGTGGCATGGCTTGATTAACTCGAAAATTAGTATAAACTAGCTTCTGCCCGCGGCTTCGCCCGCGTGGATGTCGGAAATTTACCCACGGGAACCTTTGTGGCTAATTACAATAGAAAACCAATTGTGTCTCATTAGTGGTGATTAAGAGGGTACCTATATGATATCTTTACTTAAGTACCTACCTAACTAATTAAAACAAAAAACTCAATAACAGAAAATTAAATACCTACCTACCTAAATAAACCTATTTCTGATGATAACTAATCTAAACTCAATAAATAAGCAAAATCCCTAAAAACTAATATCTATACGAATGACTAAACCTACCTAACAGTATCAAATATACTACCTATACTTTAAAATTAAAATCTATACCTACGACTCATATAAAAATAAACCTCAATAACTCTAAAAACTAAAAGGAATAAAAATGAACTCCACTGCGGGTGACCCAACCTACGACAAACTTAGTATTTGCGGTTGGTACAGTACAGACAGTGGTAATCGGGTATAGGGATCGAACCGCAAAATTAAGTTTGTTTTTTATTGTATATACTTTTCCGGGATAAAAAGTACCCAGTGTGGTGCCCAGGATATTAAAGAATAATTATACCAAGTTTCATCGTAATCGAACCGGTAGTTTTTGCGTGATGCCTGAACAAACAGACAGACAGACAAAAATTTTTTTAATCACATTTTTGGGTTCGGTGTCGGTCAAGTAACACCCCCTGCCATTTATTTTTTGGATATTTTTAATGTACAGAATTTTCACTTCTACAGATTTATTATAAGTATAGATATAGATAATCTTTGAGTCAAGTTATGAATACATCCCAAACGATTTTTTTTATATTCCACCCCTGTGGGGGTGAAAAGCGGGGATACAGTTTATATGAAAAATCTTATTCACTTAATTAATAAACTTAAAACTTGGCAAGAATACTTGCCTAAGTAAGTAATAAAGTTTATCATTATAAGTTTTTCAAAACTACCCCTCAAAGGGGGATATAGGGGTGTTATGTCGAAGAAATTGAATGCGCGGTCTGAGTAACTCGAAACTCAGTATTGATACTTTTGACAGAAAATAATTAATAATAAATATGTAAAGTTGTCGAAAATTTACCACTGACGGGACAAAAACGGGTAATTCGGTTTTTAAGGGGAGGATTTGAACTTGAAACTGTATGTTACATTTTCACGCCTAAACCACTGAACTTCTGATTTGGCATAGATATGAATGGCATCCTGGGGAAGCACATACTTTTTATCCTGTTAGCACATTCCCGTGGGATAATTTCCGACATCCACGCGAGCGAAGCCGCGGGCAGAAGCTAGTAAATAATATAAATACAATTTTACAAAGGGTGACCTAAATCCTTATAAGACAATTATTTAGAACCAGCGGGGGAATTGCGTAACACAGTAACAGTAGCAATAGCCATAGATTATACACTATATTATATAGGCAATGGCTCTCATTTTGACATCATCATCTGCTTAGCCTTTTCCCAACTATGTTGAGGTCGGCTTCCAGTCTAACCGGATGCAGCTGAATACCAGTATTTTACATGGAGCGACTGCCTATCTGACCTCCACAACCCAGTTACTGGGTAATACGATACCCCTTAGTAAGACTGGTTGTCAGACTTTCGGGCTTCTGACTACCCATAACGACTGTCAAAGATCCACGAATGACAGCCGGAACCAACGGCTTAACGTGCTTTCCGAGGCACGGAGGGGTCTCGGTATATAAAGATGGTCACCCATCCATAGACCAACCGCGGCAAGCATAGCTTAACCTGACCGATCGATCTGTGCGGCTGTTATTATTTAGCCACGGGCCCTTCATTTTGACAGTTCAACAAAATTCATTACGTTGTTTACGTTGCTAAGCAGACATATTTTTCGAACATAAGAAACAATGAATTAGCAATATCCTTCAAAATGATTCCGATTGTGATTGAAAATGTGTTACGCAAATAGGAGGCTGGTTCTATTAGTGTCCAAGTATTAGTTGAAATACGTAAAAGCAAAAAGTATAACTGGCTTGCTTTCTATAAGTGAGAGAGAGACAGACAGAGAAACGCGCACGCCGCACGGCTTACAACTAAGTATAGCAAAGTGTCGTTCCAACTTTTGGTCTTAATTTTTTCCGTCTAGCCCCCTTTCGCAACGCGCGATAAGGAACTTCGTTCCAAAAACCAGTAAATATTTTTTTTTTTTAAATGTTTGCCAAGTCGCCCACTTGACAAACATTCAAAAAAAGTCAAAAACTGTTTTTTTGCTAGCTTTGGAGCAGCCTAGAATCATGCGCTGTATTCATGGTCACCGTTTGCGCGTCGATGTCCCTGCCACCCTGTATAATTATAAAAGTGGGGCGAATGCTAGATAAAGGATTGGTTCACCAAATATATACTATATTTCCTACCTAATCTTTTCTACAGGCCTTTCCTTTACACCTGTAAAGGAAAGGTCTGTAGGAAAGATTAGGTTATCAGGACATTACCCAAATAAATTGTAAATGTGATGATTTATTTATTTGACACAGATTGGGAATACGAAATTTTGAATATTGTGTCTATTGTCTAGCAGTAATCCTAACATGAATAGTAATTTTAACAATGTAAGAGGCTGTAGCATAATAAACCTATAACATTCCCACTGTTGGGACAGTGGCCTCCTCTCTGTAAGAGGAAATGGGCTGTAATCCACCACACAGGCCGAGTGTGGGTTGGTAGATGTCACATGTCTCCAAATTTTTGGTTCTAGGACATGCCGGTTTCCTCAAAATGTTTTCCTACATTGTTTTTTGAGAGCAATAATAATAAAATAATAATAATAAATATCCCTGGACATTTCACACAGCGCCATCTAGTCCCAAGCTAAGCAACCTAATGCTTGTGTTATGGTAACAAGATGGCTGATAAACTACTTATATACATTTTTTTTTTTTGTAAATACTTACATATTATAGATAGAAAAATACCCAGACTCGGAACAAATACATGTAGGTCATACAAATATTTGTTCCGTGCGGGAATCGAACCCGCGACACGCAGCGCAGCAGTCAATCGCTTAACCACTGCGCCAACCGTGCCGGCAATGGCGATCAAATAAATTACACAAAGTTATGTGGCTGCCTAGGTTCGAACCTAAGACATACAACTCATAAGTTGGGGCTGTTACCACTGAGCCACCACTACTCTCACTGGATCAGATAAGAGGCTGTGCCCTTAAGGAATTAATGGAGGGCACCTTCTGCCCAACCCTTCGGGGAACCAATGTGTGATGTTATGTTATATTTTTGTTAGAGCACTTTCAAGTTGTAGTAATTTCATTTTGTTTTCATTGGTTTATTCACTCTATTCTATTCCTATTTAGTATGTTTTTATTGCTGAATGGGCCAGCCATTGACCGTGATATTTCTTTCTATATTATCATTTATCATGGTATGTTATTGCAAGCAATTTATAACATTAAAACAATTGTTTAAAAATCAACAGCTAACGAACTTACGTTTTAGAATATCTGTGTAACATACAGCCATATGGTTGCCACTCGTGGTCACCTTTATAACGACCAGATGTGAGGAGCCATGTGCAAGAGTCCGACCCTGGGGAGACAAGAGTCAAAGTCTTGAACTTGAGCTTGGTGCAAGAAATTTAAATAAAATTAAAATATAAATTGTTGGTGCCATCTATCTTTTACAACACCATGACACATGAAACCTATGTATTCTCTTACTTTAATCTGAGTCCTAGGTACTGCCTGTGTGCATGGAATAACACAAAATGCAACAATATTGTAAAAATTAGTGGGTTTAGGGTTAATATTTACCATATCTGAGATGTAAGACTCCATGGTAGCCAATAAACCCTATGACCAACACAAACGCTAATAATTTGGCATTCTCCACATTAAGCTGGTCAATAATCCACTCTGCTGAAGATTTTTTACCGTGAGAAACCATAGCGGCCGCCGAAATTTAACCAAAATTTCGCCAAAAAAGTTAAATAACAATACAAACAAAGTAAATACAATCACATTTCGTGATTATAACAGTTGCAATATATTTATTCAATCACCGACGAAAATAGAGAGAAACAAATTTTGTTTATCGATAGCAAAATTAAATTAAATTTCAATTTTATTTCCATTTCACAACAACAAACTAGCTCTAGCAGCACAGATAACAAAATATATTTGACGTTTATCGGAATTCGGAAGACGGACCAGAGAGTAAATTAGAGGTGATCACTATTTTTTTAATCGACTAAAAAGTGGAGGGCTTTTTACAGAATAGATTGTTTTTGACGATTTTTTTTTTATTGGATTGGGTTTAATTTGAAGTTGGTCCCATTTAAAAGGGGCAACGGCTTATTTGACTAATTCTGATGAGAACTATAAACCTAGCCGAGATATGACTGCCATCGAGGATCTGATGGATGATGGAGACGTAAGGCTGTCGAGGTATGTCCATAATTGAATAGGAAACTGAAAACGAGAAAGAAAATAACAAGGTTCATAAATTCCCCTAAGAGTCGGCGCCAAACAAACAAAAAGGCGCCAAGTAAAAGCTTGATTAAACTTTGTTGAATAATAGTCGTTTTTTCTGGCACTGGTTACTCTTGAGCGCGTATCCGAACTAAAATGTTGATGTTTATTCTACTGTATTGCATTAAAAGCAAAGATGTAAATTATTTCTAGACGGCAGTATATTCAATATTGAATCCTCTTCTTTTCAATAAAAACAAAAAAAATGTACGGTACACTATTTTAATAAGAATAGGCATTTAAAGTGTATTAAAAATGGAAAGTAGTAGATTTGATCTCTTGTACGAAAATATGAACTGAACTATTTTTATACTAGTAACATCAAACGTCTAATTGGATTACAATGGCTGCTATGTCCCCGTCTGAGGTAAGTAAAAATAATTAAAATATTACGCTTTACAAAACACATTAATCGTTAATACTCTACGTGTATGATGTCTTTACTATAACAATATAGATCGGTTACATAAATAGATAAGAAATCGTAATTCTAATGGGTACCGTATTGTGACAGTTTTGTTAGTAGATTTTTTGTCAGAATTTTATTGTGTTGAAGAAAAATAAACTGTACCTTTGAAAGTTGCAGAAAAATAAGTTTTCCTTGCGCCCGGAAGCAGAAGTTGTGTTCAAAAAACAAATAATTTATCGATTTTTTGTGTAAAATATGGTACGATGTCTGTTTTAGCGGAGATTACAGAAAGAACTCATGTCCCTGATGAAGGAACCGCCACCAGGAGTCACCGTAGACGGAGATCAGGCCAGCCAAAATCTAACACTGTAAGTAAACAACTACAAAGTTCGACTACAAACAAAAAAACATTTTTTTTCTGAAGAACCATTTCGTGTGTGAAATAATAGGTACCTATGTAAACACCGATCGATTTACATCATGTTCTTTAAAAATAATGTTTTTGATTAGCATGGTAAATTTAGGTGTTTTGAAGTAGCCTTTGTCTTTACTGGGTATAGAGTTATGTTGATGATACCAAAGCCACATAATGCAGTGGTGTAAACATTGATAAAAATAAACTACCTATTATTTATTCAATCAATGTTTATTCAGAAGTTTCATAGTCTATTAAATTTGTACTTCTGAGAATCATTTTAGAAAAAAGTAAAAAAGACACAGTAATTGGTTCTTCCTAGTCTTTTTAATAACAAAAACTATTAATATTCTTCTACCAGAATAAAAATACACGGAAAAACATAAAACAAATACAAGTAATTATACATTTTGAGACTCATTTGAGAGTTGGATAATTACTGTAGGTAGGTACCTACATAATTTGTATGATGCAACTCATTTGGTACAAAAACTTGGTTCTTCACTTGTGCTAGTTTGCAATGTTTATGACATTGTGTTGTTGTATCATCACCAGTCAAGTCTTGGGTGTAAAGTTC
Organism: Apamea sordens; assembly: GCA_945859715.1. Taxonomy (NCBI): domain Eukaryota; kingdom Metazoa; phylum Arthropoda; class Insecta; order Lepidoptera; family Noctuidae; genus Apamea; species Apamea sordens. The sequence goes on from OX244001.1 coordinate 18,822,730, forward strand.
TAATACTTACAAAAAAACAAAACATTAAGTACCATTTTGCTCATACAAATAAATGTTTTGATTTGAAACTTTGAACAATATGATATAGAATGATACACTATACCCTCCATTCATCCATTTGGTAAACCGTTTTTGACAGATGGAAGTAGTGATTGCTGCAACACACAATACATTGCACATATAATACATCACACATGTGATATTATAATGTCTGTAAGAAGCCATAATGATAAGGCAGTTTATATAATATTTATTTTATTATGCGTTTTATAGTTAACTTTTACATAATCTGGAATGGAAAGTCAGCTCTCAAAAAACGGTTAACCTAGTTGACAAGGTATAATAACTAAGTTCTGGGACGTGACATTGACAGGTTGAGCAGAAGAATAAAGAGCCACAGTTTCCATGTATTCAATACAGCTACTCTTTAACACTGTTCTCTTATCTAGTCCACTGCTGTTCATGGGCCATTACTAAGTTGCATCACATCACAGCGGTTTTATTAATATCAAGTATCTCTATATTTGGTGCAGATTATGGCTTTGACTTCTGACTGGTCAATAGTGATAAGCAAATTAAACTCTTTTCAATGTTAACAGTCCATATTGTGAAATGTCACAGCTCAGAGGGCAATTCTCGTAATTTTAAGAACGTTCACAGTCTGATCTCAGTCTCAATCTGTCAAAAATACGTTTAATTTCCCTACATTTTGACAAGTTTTTGACATTTGGCTGTCGCCGAGATGAGACTGCGACTAGATTTTGAACGTTTTAAATTACGAGAATTGGCCTTCAGGCCTCTTTTCTGAAGATTATGGACACATTAATTTTGCAACTACTCTCATCTATCCTTGAGAAAGCTAGATTACTGTAAAATGTAACCTCTGTTTTTCTCCAAAGGGTTAGACAGGTGTAGGTACGCCTTTGTGTTTGTGTTCCTGTACTATAAGTACAGTACAGTCATATTTCACCCCCTAGTCATCATCATCTGCCTAGCCTTTTCCCAACTATGTTGGGGTCGGCTTCCAGTCTAACCGAATGCAGCAGAATACCAGTATTTTACATGGAGCGACTGCCTATCTGACCTCCACAACCCAGTTTCTGGGTAATACGATACCCCTTGGTAAGACTGGTTGTCAGACTTATATTTCACCCCCTAGTACAGGGTACTTAAACATGAGATACTATACATAATCTTCTTTGTGTCGCTGGCACAACTTAATTATAAATGTTATTGGCCCAAAAACATTGCCACTTCCACAACGTCATCAGTATACATTATGAATGTATATAGAAGCAATTCTTGTATAGCCGTGTTGTAACAGCATGGAATAGGCTCCCGGAATATGTAATGACGGCCACACCGAACGGCTATCTCCAAGCTTTTCGATTCACACGCATCAGCTAATTAGGTGCTAGTGTGTCTAACAAAATAATAATAATATATTTGCATAATATTGTGCAACCATTATTTTTCATAGGTAAGACTGTTTATTAATTGATTATAGGATATTATTAGATGTCTAGGATATAGTAGAATCTATAAAATTTTATTTATATTTCAAATTGACGTTATTTCAAGTTAAACAAAAATCAACTTTATCTTAATGTGAATTAAGTTGATTTCAGAGTGACTAGCATTATTGAAAAAGTTATAAAATGTTTGTAGTTGTAGTGTAAACTGAACTTTATTGTGTAGGAATTAAAGTTATTTTTCCATAAACTCATATGTTTACATTTTTGGCAAATATGCCGCGAATGCAGATTACCCTAAAATCAACGCACTTTACCCTAAAATCTATTTATAATAATCCTCCCAACCAATTTCGGTCACAGTGGTAATTAATTGTCACTGTTAAAATATTTTGTTTGTCTTTGTCAGGTGGACTGTACACATGGAAGGCGTTCCCGGCACACTATATGAAGGCGAAAAATTTGTATTGCAGTTTAAATTCACAAACAAGTACCCGTTCGACTCTCCTGAAGTAAGTGCAGTTTATCTCCAGTTTATTTATTTGTGACCTACATATTATATGGTGATTGTATATGCTGTGCTGCTTCATGGACACTTAGTGTTCAAGTAACATGACTGGGGATAGGTATTAAAATGTACCACCTGTACACCCTGGACAGTCAGCCCCGCCACCATTTTGCTGACTGGCTGCTTGGCATGGGCAATACTTAAACATGCTTGTTTACAAAATTATCTTATGAAAATGTAAACAAATGGATCAGAAAATGTACCAGTGGGTGATGATTTGTAGTGTTAAATACTTACAAGTTGAGTGCTTTAATCGGATTACTAAAATATTTAAACCAAAAATTCTAATTGTTGGTCAAATCAAAATCATCATATATATGATGATGATTTTTATTTGACAATTTAACAGTGTTATTCAAACAATAATTGTTGGAAAAATTTATGAGATATAAAGTTGAAACCTTCTTTAATACAGATGAGTGTGTTGCGCGAATTCCCTTTAGAGTGTGATTGTGTAAGATTTTAACCTGAAAGTGTAACTGTAAACAAACCCTGTTTGTTTACACTTTCGTCAAATAGTATTGGAACAGACAATTTAGGTGCTTGCATTTATGAAAAAAGGGTGTTAGTTTATTTATAAGACTTACTGCTGGCCGCGACTTCGCCCGCGGGATGTCGGAAAGGAACGTGCTACCGCATACCGGGACAAGAAGTAGCCTATGTTACTCTTTATACCATCATCTATTTGCCAGTTAAAGTTGCGTCAAAATTAGACAGACAAAAATAAATTATAAGTACCGTATACCTACTTTCATTTTAAAAAGCTGTTATTTTGCATTACAAACTGACACTTCAATTTTATTTATTCAGTTCTTACAAAACCATGATAAATGGAATGACACCGTAGGGGATGTGACAGCGCGCGATGGTGATGGTCACGCGAAGAGGGACTTAGCAGCACTCCCAACTACCATATTAATTTAATAGGTACTCGTGTGTTTGTTCTATAACTAGTTTCATGGATGTAAATTCTAGGTAACAAAAGCGTATACAAAAAAAATATAAATAGAAATAATATAATCGTCTAAAATATTAGCAAATGTGGGTTGGGCTAATTTTTATACTAATAGTACCTACCTACCCTTTTTACAATAAAGTAGGTTCTAGGTAGTACGTATTCTATAACACGCTGGTGTCCGCAACTCCACGTCTAATTATTTCACATTTAATTATATATTTTGCGTACGATAGGTAGTAGGTACACAGGTGTGTCAGGGACATTGACGCGCCATCTGTTACCATGGATTCAGAAAATTACAACGCAGGGGTGTAATTTTTCTTCATTAGAAATCAAGAATCATGTGCTGAATTCATGGTTTCAGCTTGTGCGTCGATGACCCTGCCGTGCTGTATAATACATATAAAATACAAATAAATAAATTCGAGGAGTGCTGAAAATATAGTTTAATTTCGGCTGGATTGTAGATTCAAAATAATTTAAAATAAATACAGAAAATTCTAAGAGGAAAAAAAACGTTATTACTTCCTAATAGGAAACAGATTTTGAATGGAAATACGTGCACGTACGCACAGCTACATATCAAGCTATATATAACCAGTATAAGCTGACTTCTCACTGTATGAAAAACCTATACAATGCGAGGTCAGCTCAAACTGGAAATGTATACCTTGATGTGACGACGTGTGTACATTTTATGGTCGTGGACTTCCAAAATAATATCATTACATTACAAATTATAATAGCACACAATAGGATCCCCATTCCAATAGTTGTGTATTACATGGCAACTAAGCATGACACTAGAACCAAAAAATCGAAGACATGTAACATCTACCAACCCGCACTGGGCCCGCGTGGTAGATTACAGCCCACGCCCTCTCACAGACTGGAGGCCTGTGTCCCAGCAGTGGAAAAATTTAGGTTGATCTTTAAATAAATCGTCAAAGAGTTAATTTCCGCGTAAAAAGAAGACCCATAGTGTGATCAGAAATCTAGAATAACTAGTTTGAGTACATACCTATACTTATATTTAGATTTTGCCTCTTCGTCGCTCAGTTCTTTATGTAATTAAGTGATGAACAAATATACTATCAGGTTTACATACCTACATAGCATGGAATACTTATGTAAATAGATAACGCTTATGTAAAAGTTAACAGCTATGTGCTAACTTCAAGATTTAAGTACTTATGGACCGTCGCTGGCCTATAGTTATTAATTATCGTTATTTTTAACCTCATTGGTCCATTGGTCGCAAGCACTACTGCTGAACATGTGGTCCTACGTTCGATTTCCGGGTCAGGCAAGGGTGGTATTGTGTTTTTCCATCTGGAAATTCTCAGCAGCAGCCGTCGTCGTCGCCAGCATCTGGATTTGTGCTCTTTTCGTGGCAATATGCTCGCCCTATATTCATCATCATCAGCTCCAGGCATCAGCATAATGTCCACTGCTGGACATAAGCCTCTCCACGCCATTCAACTCGAATTTCGGCAACTCTTATCCAGCTGCTACCAGCCATCCTGCGAAGATTGTCGCTCCACCTAGCCTGTGGGCGTCCTACCTTACGTTGGCGATTCGCGGTCTCCACTCAAGAACACGTCTACCCCAACGGTCATTGGTTCTACGGCTAATATGGTCGGCCCATTGCCACTTCAGCTTGCTTATTCTGTGAGCTATGTCGACATAGCTCACAGAATATATAGGTACATGTTACATGGCACTCAAAATCAAAATCAAAAGTCATTTATTCAAATTAGGCTGAGAGTCAGCACTTTTCGAACGTCAAAATTACAAAAGACAGTCCCCCAAAAACGCCCGCCCTTCACCACTTCCTAGTGCTATCGCTGGGAAGAAGAAGTGGCGGAACAAACTTCCCAGCAGCACAGCTGTCTGTTCAGTTAGAATATAGTTGCATGTATACAATACTAGGAACATATGTTCAGTAATTAACATTACAAGAAACTTAAATTATTTGCCATAAAATATGTCAGCTAGCCACGCCAATATACCAACAAATATAATAAAAACTATACGTACTTAAGCTGAAAAATAATTAATTAAAATGGAAATAACTACTTACTACCTAAATAAAAGCCTCCAGGCATAAAGGGCGTGACAGCTTACATATTTACGCATAGCTGGGTTCTGGTCACATAGCTGTCACTTGAGTCACAGATGAAAAACTAGGACCATTGAAGTAAAATAAATAAGTTAATACTAATAACAATAACCTGTCAGTAAGCTGATTCTGGAGAAAGAACATGAACATTGTCTTGAGTTAATTAGGGCGACCAACTATTCTTATCGTGTAAGTAGTCGTTGATGGAATAGTAAGCCTTTGAGCAAAGGTTAGATTTTACTTGAGCTTTAAACGCATTGAAAGGCAAGTCTAGCAAAGAAGAGGGTATCTTGTTATAAAAGGTTATACCAAGCACTTAAAAACCACATGGCGAAATGTGGGTGTAGTATACACCGTGTTCCGGACGATATTTATATAAACTTCGACCAGATGTTCAGACCATGGAATTAAGCATTTTTACAAAAACAGCCGTTACTTTTTGTTAACTTAACGCCTTTGTTTAATCTCAATGTCAGCGTGGAAAATTAATTTACTAAGACTTAATTAATTAAAATTCTGAATAAAAAAATCTGCTATTATAACAATTGCAGCGTTTAATTTTCATCGTTTTGCATCAAAGTCTTTGGTGCTACAATTAAACTGTCCCAGCAACAATATCATGGCAAACTAGTCATTAGAAGTATTCTTAATTTAGTGACAACACGCTTTTGTACCTATTTAGCCTTTCCTGCTCAATATTCTTATATATTTTTTGTAAATAAGAAGTACAATTCATTATTTAAATCGAGGTGCGTTGAGCTGTTAACGATATTAATTAAATTATCGGACTAACTCTAAAGTAACAAACCTTGTCATGGGTGCCATGACACATATACCTACATTAACTGAACTAATGGCTTGACTAGAATACTAGCTAGACACCACAAGGTGGTAACGCCGGGACGCCCTAGAAAGGCATATTATGTGAAGGATACTATAAATAATGTATTCTGTGGTGAAGGGCAACTTTATTGATGACTAGCTGTTGCCCGCACTTCGTCTGCGATCCAAGATGAAAAGTATGTGTCTAATCAAGCCTATGTCCTTCTCCAGGTCATGGTCTAACCACGTGCCAAATTTCATCCAAATCCGTTCAGCTGTTTCAGCGTGAAAGCGTAACAAACAAACTTACTTTCGCATTTAAGTATATTAGTTAGGGTGTTCTCCACAAAGGTCAGCAGGGCGATTCTGTAATCATCTCACCGTGAAAACTTAGGTGAAGTGAGCGTGGAGTGAGCTGTCATTCCAAATAATGCTAGGGATTGACACTAGTGACAACTCACATCAAGCTCACTTCACTTGAGTTTTCACGGTGAGATTTTTACAGAATCGACCGGCAGGTGCGTAGTACTCGCAACCGGCGCGTGTATGACCAGATTATATGAACGTAGAATAATCAGCCTATTATGTTACCACTGCCACTGCTGGGATACAGGCCTCCTCTCGGTAAGAGGGAGTGGGCCGTAATTCACCACGCGAGTCCGGGGGTCTACTCCGAAGTAGTATACCGATTTCTGCCCACCCTCATGGGAAGAAGGCGGGTTTATGTTTCAGTACTTATCTATACTTATGTATAATATTTGAAGAACTGTTGCTATGGGTCTCAAAAGAGGCATAAAGCTTTTCCTCCTTCTAAATATGATGGGCCTTTAATATGATGAAGCTTTTCCTCGTTTCTAAATATGATCTTGTATAATGCTTTCACTAACTACCCTTTAAAATATTTTGGCAGCCGTGTTACGCCTAGCTATTTTCTTGCCGCATTGCGTGCTTTTCTAGCCTTTTACGAAACACCATACCATTGAAAAAATGTAAATATTTAACTAGTTTAATTTGCATACTTGTTGAGCATCACAGCTGGTTATCATATGCTATGTGTTACATAAGGAAAACAGTATGACGTGTAAATCGTTAAAATAAGCTTTTTAACACATATAGGTTAACCTTCCAAACCCGTTGGACTTTGTGTCATTTCAAAATATTTTATCAAAATCAAAATATTTTATTTCACATAAACCTACATGGGCACTTATGACACGCTCACGCTTCCTATGGAGGAGAGCCGGCAAGAAACTTCACGGTTAAGTATTTAAAAATAATTGGCTTTTACAATGTTTTTAAATTGCAGTGTTGTAGGCCGGTCAACAAGTACTAACAAAATAGTAAAGTCGTTACGGGTTGTCAGAAGCTCAAATGTCTGACAGCCAATCTTACCAAGCGGTTTCGTGTTACCCAGTAACTGGATTGTGGAGGTCAGATAGGCAGTCCCTCCGTGTAAAATTCTAGTATTCACCAGCATCTACAGCCACCCCAACATAGTTGGGAAAAGGCTATAGACAGTGACTTTAGCTAAACGACAATAATAACTACGGTCCCGGGACCGTTCGGGAGGACGCTACTTATCACCCTATCTACGTAAACCCGAGTACTACCTAGTTCAAATAAAACCTCTACCCCATCTAAAATGCTACATAGTTTTTGTTATTGATTTTCTACTATTTCTATTTATAATGGTAGTCTAATCAGTACGGATCTATCGATGAGCACTTCGAAGCTATAATATGCGACATATTGTTAGGTTCAAAGTTAGACAGTGATGCATCGAGCGAACTAATTCGATTAATCGTTAGTCCAGTTGAAATGAATTAATAATGACACCAACACAACACTATAAATACATTCATAGCAATGTGTGAGCTAAACTCGCACTTAAGTCACGTTTTTTTGTGACATATGTAGTCCATTTTTACACAGAAAACCATGACTTAAGTACTCGTTTACGTCACACGAGATATAAAAATAGTATACTAAATCTATTAATGCACTAGTCAAGTCACACATACCGTAATGTACTATTGTTTGCAACAGCAGATTTAGGCACTGATCAGACACTTGGTGGGACCTAATTGTGTAACAGGCTTTCTATTACAATCTGAATCATTTTGTAGGATATTGCTAATCCATTACTTCATATGTTCGAAAAAATCCATAAAAATGTATAATAATTTGCCAAATGTCATTAGAGAAGTAAACAAAACAAATACATTTGTTAACAAATTGAAACAATTTCTAGAATCCAAGTCATACTACTCAGTAAAGGAGTTTATAGAATCAATTGCAAAATAAAATTATCTATATATCTCGTATACACCAAACATAATATAATATAATATATAAAATCTAATATATATATGAAAATATGAATACATAAATAATAACATAATTTTATAATAATGTAAACACTTTTAAGAATTACAAAATAATTACCTACATATTCTTACGCAATACATAAAATAACTTATATACTATACCAATATACACAAAACAGATATATATATATATTACATAATTATAACCCAATTAAGCAATAAATAATATTTAATTGTTTGAATTGCCACTTAGCTTTCTTCCTCTATCCTAAATTTTTGCTGTGCCCGACAGGGTCCATATTGATCTTTTACCTTATATATACCATCTATACACATATGGAATGCAATAAAGATTTGAGTTTGAATTTGTCTGCTCAACAGCGTAAATAACGCAATTAATGTTGCCGAACTGTCACAGTGAAAGGCTTTGTCATTTTGTGTTACGCAATTACCCTGCTGGTGATATGGGTCAGTATAAAACTATTATTACTGGTCGAGCCAAAATGACTGCTCAATAGGAAACCATGTCACCTTACACAAATGCAGGTTTAGCTTGGCGTTTTGTTGACCAGTGGCGATATATTATAGGAATCACTTTTGCGCGACATATAAACTAAATAAGCTAGATAGAGTCGACATTTCCTATCTGACTACCTCTGAGAAATAATGGCGAAACAAACTTAGGGATCAAAGTCTCTTTAAAGGTCCTGACATTACCTAAATATCAATAACTTTTTACAGAAACCCTCTACATTACTTTCGCGATTCATAAGTTTCGTTACATTGTTTTATGTGCTGTCAATGCCGTCATCATCACTTCAATCAGTTTAATTGTGAATAAATTAACTTGACGCCGCACCATTCGCGAGTGTATGAAGCAATAAACTATTTTCAGACGATTCGCATAGTAATATACGTACCTAGCTTGTTGCAGTGTCGACTGTTTTACGAGCTAAAACTTGTTTACCAGTAGAAATGTCGTAAAAACCAAAATTCCAAGTGAAAATTAAGCCTTTTCACTTGAAATTTTGGTCATGCTAGTTCCACATTTTCTCAGTTTTCTTAGCCTTGGTTTTTCGCTGAGAAGACGCTAAAAAGACATACGATGTTTTATTCTAAAATAACATACAAAGGGCTTTGCAGGTCCGTGGCTTACCTACAGTGGCGCCATTTTGTATCTTTTTTCAAAATGGTGGCCTCGCATGTAGGTAACCTATATAAATCAATAGCTGACATCAATGCAAACAGAAAACATAATGGGACCAAACCCCGTAGAGCGTCACGTTTCCGAGATATTATCGTTCAGTTGATCACGTGACATTCAAATTCTTTTGAACTTGCGTACATCTTGTTCCATGAACCTGGCATAGGTTATTTGGAATAATCACTGAATGTTTCAAATCTAAAAATCTATGGAACAAGATGTTCCATTTTTGCGCCATTTTGTTCCATTTTTTTTTCAAAATGGCGCGATCATATTTATGCCAGGCTCCATATAAAAATCTTGAATCCCCTTTCTGTTTTAAAAGCAGTAATTCAAAGCTTGAGTTTTTAAACCCGAACTACACCATCGTAAACTATTAAGCCTTCTAAAATTATGCAATGTTTGTTTATGTTATATGTAGTAGGTATACAAATATTACACCAAACTTTCTCTCTCACACCATTCTGAAGTAGTATGCTGTTAGAATTAACATCTCCGTCCACGTAGGAAGTACACACGCACCGAACGTCCTTATCGTCAGACTTTATTATACTCATTTACATATTGAGCGGTCAAGCCAGTATATTTTAGAGGACATTAAAATCAGCAGCTGTTTATCATATTATGGTAATCATCAATTATTACGCATAACCCGATTTTAAAATCTTTGTAGCGTGAATAAGAGGATTTGACAAGTAGTTTTTGTAATTGTTTGTGCAAAGGATGGCATTCATTTTCTTGGGATTTACATACTCATGCATAATGTTCCCACTGCTGGGACACAGGCCTGCTCTCTTCGAGAGGGAGTGGGCTATAATCTACCACGCGGGCCCAGTGCGAATTGGTGGATGTTATAATGTCTTCGAATCTTTGATTCAAGGACATGTCGGTTTCCTCACGATGTTTTCCTTTACCGTTTCTGTCCTGTCCGTTCCAGCCTTGGCATTTATTTGAACAAAAAACCTTGTGGTCACTTACAAAAGTTACAAAGGATTTTGAAATTCACTGCTTATTGCTATACAGAGTAGCAGGTAGGGACATACAACCTGTTACCGTATTGTATTCAGTACATGATTCTGAAACGCCATGTTGAAAAAAAAATTGCTGTTCCATACATTTTGTCCACGTAGGTATTGCACTTTTCTATGAAACGGTAGATTTTTTTGGAACGAAGTTCCTTATCGAGCGTTGCGAAAGGGGGCTAGACGGAAAAAATAAGACCAAAAGTTGGAACGACACTTTTTGCTATAGTTGTAAGCAGTGCGGCGTGCGCGTGTTTCTCTGTCTGTCTGTCTCTCTCTCTCTCTTTCTCTTTGAACTTCGTTCCATCCGGGTGTCCCTTGACACTTCTCAAGTTTTTTTTTATAACCGACGAAAAACTTCTGCGCTACGTCTAGAATCATGTGCTTAATTCCTGGTTACAGTTTGAGCGTCGATGTCCCTGCCTATGATGTATTATACTGGAATGCAAGTTCCACAGCAATGGGTTTTCCTTATCAGCTGTTTATCACTGTATCCTATCAGCAGCTGAGTCAATTTGTTAGCATGGTATTTGGTTATTATCTTTGGGATGCGTTATGTAAGAGCCTACGAGTCACTAAAAAGGTAGTCCAAATAAAAATACTTACATCAAGTCTCTAAAACCTAATGTCCATTTTTCTATTCCTTTTTATAACGCCTCCCTTTAATATTACGCTTAGCTGTTTTGCGGATCTTACATTCAAATCGGGAAACAGGTAGCCAGCTAGGCAAGACGCCCAACATTTTGAATTCGATGCCCAATCAAAAGGCAAACTCTAAAACAACGTTTTTTACTAAAAAAAAGTTTGGGAGGTCTTAGAAAAAAGTTATATCGTCATCGGTCGTTCTTATTTTAGTCATCATGCACAAAAGATAACAACAGACAAATGAAAGATTTTAGTAAACTACCACCTTTATTGCGTAACACACTATCAAAGTCAATCTGAATAATTTTTTTAAGGATATTGTAACATCTAATGCTTCATAATTATTTTAGAAAAATGTGTCTGCTCAACTACGTAAATAACGCAATGAATGTTGCTGAACCTATTGCTACTAATGGTGTGTTACGCAATTAGCCCGCAGCCCCATTTCCCGTATCCACCCAAAATAGTACAGGTAGAACAGTGATTACCAGTTCAAATGGGTCATTGTGCTATAGTTCACCGGTTCAGACTAAATGAACTGGCTGGAGGAGAATCTTTAGAACGTGGGCGTCTAATCCTTCGCGCTAAGTGAGTTTAAATCGTTTATTAATTGTGCTCTGGATTCTCAAGCCGGTAGTAAACCGGTATTATGCGTTAGATAATGGTCTTGTTAAACCCTTGCCTTTAGACGTGGAAGGATTTGGAAAATTACATCTATTTTCGAGCCGGGAATATGAGATAATTTTCAAGTTATGGAACGACAAACTGCATTTCAAACTCGACAAAGTCACTAAAGTACATAACCGATTAAGTGGCGATGGAATGTAAATTATCTGAGATCATGAGCACTGCTGAGTTATAAGAACTCATAGTATGAGTTCTTTTGACGGATTTATTTAAGATTTTACTTTTTATGGAAACAAGTGGAAAATATTTCAATGTAAATCGTAGTTTTCGAGGCATTTTGCAATTATACGCGCATTGATCCTGAAAAGTCGAAAGCACTACCTAATTTCATCAAATCGTTTTATCGAAATCTCGCCGAAATGGTGAATACGTTTCAGCTATTTTGAAAAACATTTCTAATGTGTTTTTACTTTGTTTCCAGGTGACGTTCATAGGCAACAACATACCGATACATCCGCACGTATACTCTAACGGCCACATCTGCCTGTCCATACTAACAGACGACTGGTCGCCAGCTTTGTCCGTGCAGTCTGTCTGTCTGTCAATCGTGTCCATGCTCAGTAGCTGTAAGGAGAAGGTACGTGTTGTGTACGCAGTAGTTAATAGTTATACTAACAGACGACTGGTCACCAGCCTTGTCCCTGCAGTCTTTCTGTCTCTAAGGAGAGGGTAAGTGTTGTGTACGCAGTGTTATACTAACAAACTACTGGTCGTCAGCCTTGTCCGTGCAGTCTATCAATCTTGTCCATGCTCAGTAGCTGTAAGGAGAAGGTACGTATTGTGTACGCGGTAGTTATACTAACAGACGACTGGTCGCCAGCCTTGTCCGTGCAGTCTGTCTGTCGCTCAATCGTGTCCATGCTCAGTAGCAGTAAGGAGAGGGTACGTGTTGTGTACGCAGTAATTATACTAACAGACGATTGGGTGCTTGCTTCGCCCATGCAGTCTGTCTGTCTGTCAATCATGTCCATCATCAGCTCACACGATACAATTTGGTGAGAATGGTTGTCAGACTTGCGGACTAATGAATAATGGCTTAACGTGCTTTCCGAGTTACAATCTTTTGGTCTTTTGGTTTCTTATATAATATTTTGGTCCAACAAGGTTTCATTTTGCTTTGCTCATTAGGGCAACATATTATACTCAAGAAACCATTTTACTTGTCTATACCCACTGGTATCGTTTTTTTTTTAAACACACTAGGAATTACTCCTGTATCGTGGGTGCGTTTACAAACATTTAAACTCACATACACAAACAGCCAGACCCGGAACAACTACTTGTAGGCAATACAAATATACCCCGCGACACGCAGCGCAGCAGTCGATTGCTCAGCCACTGCGCCAACCGTGTCGTCAAGTTTTTACTTTTATTAGTCCGGAAATAAAGCTATCTTATTTTGTGTTTCAGAAACGGCCACCGGATAACTCATTTTACGTTAAGACCTGCAACAAAAATCCTAAGAAAACGAAATGGTGGTATCACGGTGAGTACAATTAAGTATTTTAATAAAATGCTTCCTGTTTCTTGACATGTCTGCTGTGTTGCTTCGCTGTCATAGATGGCCAGTGATGCAGGTACTCGATCACAGAGCGAGCCCTACGCAGCTGTACAAGGATCTTTTGACGCACGGCCAAAATAGGAAGTAACGTCGCCATCTTGTTTTTAGGGTTCCGTACCTCGAAAGGAAAAAACGGAACCCTTATAGGATCATTTTGTTGTCCGTCCATCAGTCTGTCTGTCTGTCAAGACCCTTTTTCTCAGGAACGCGTGGAGGTATCAAGCTGGAATTTATATCAAATACTCAGGTCTACTGACCCTTGGAGCTGTGAAAAAATCAAACTTCTAAGCCAACGCAATCAAAAGATACAGCCGTTTATGCCGCAAATTTTCGACACTCGATAGGGAATCTAAACCTACAGGGTACTTGCCTTGAACTCTGAATCTTGAAATTAGGTACGAAGCAACGTCTTCTAGCACAGATAAAGGAAAAATTGCGAAAACCGTAAATTTTTAGTTACATACCTACAAATTTGTACGGAACCTTCGGTGCGCGAGTCCAACTCGCACTTAAGCGTTTTTTTTTTTTTAATACTATTTCACAAACCTCGTTGCCGCTACTACGCTACTACTGACCTGGGCTCGATTCCCAGGTCGGGCAGTGTTATTGGGTTTTTCCACCAGGAATTTCTCAGCAGCAGCTCGAAGCCTGGATGTATGACCAGCTGATGGCAATAAGCTCGCCTCCTAGTACAGACGCCAGCACATCAAGCTACTACAATCTGTCAAATTTCTTAAATAGATTTTCAACTTTATAGCTAAAGCATTAAGGTTCAAAGTTGATTGGAAAAATTTGACAGTTTCGGGTAGCTTGACCTGCTGGCGTATGTACATGGGACGTAAACATAACTGTCGAAATGAGGGAGTACTACAGGTACACCTGCTTAAACCTGAGGGGATTAGAGACATGATGTTAAGTTTTATAATGTAATTTCACAAAACTACAAACAGGGCTGTTTGTAGTTTTGTGAAATTACATTATAAAACTGCCAATGACATTGAAGCGCCAAAAGATCCTTGCAGCACTTTTCTAACCATCGATAAACGGCAGTTCGTAAGTGCATACGTGTACCACAAAAAACGGGTTGCACTCCGAGAGTGCCGGCAGAAGTGAAAACTTGAATATTAACGTTGTGCATTTTTGGAATGCGGTTTACTCTCCCTCCGTCTTACGAATTTTTGATCAGGTCACGTGTCCTGACGCGAGTTTAACATTTTTTACCCATCACAAAAAAGTGCACAACGCCGCTAAAGAAGTTTCCACTTCAAAAATACTTAATTCCCAGCCCACATGCACTGCAACTAACTCTTGGGTTTAGGATCATAACGATTGAAGTGCTTTGCCACTCATACTACTCGAAACTCTCTCTGCCTAGCCTTTTCCTATGTCGGTGTCGACTTTTAGTCTAACCCGATGCAGTTGAAAACTAGTATTTTACATGGAGCGACTACCTATATGACCACAACGCAGTTACTGGGTACCCCTTAGTAAGACTGGTTGTCAGACTTTTGGGCTTCTGATTACCCGTAATGACAGTCAAAGATCTACAAATTACAGTCAGGACCAACGGTTTAACGTTAAATATGTAGGTGTCGTCCTGAAGTTGAACCTAAGGGATTCATATCCTTAGCAGCAAAGAGTTACTTTAATTGGTTATAGTTACTTATTACAAGAAAATTTTACCTAACACATAATTCTCCCGTTGTTGCATGCCTTATCTAGAAAGATAGCGTATCAGGGATAGTCAAATCTTAGTATTCAATACACTTTACGGTGTCAATGATTAGATAAGGAAATCAATATTTGAGTGCATGGGTTTGTACACTGAACATGTACGGATATAATTGAAGTACGTGAACAGTTTATAAGGTCAAACTACAGTTAATACTACTAGTTATTTTACCTCTGTCAGCAGCAACCATAAAGTAATGAAAATAAAGATCTCTGAGATGGTCTTCTTCGTCGTGTCGATGGCACGATAGTGTATTAATTTTTTTTTGCTTATAATTTCGCGCAGAGGTCTCAATGGCTGCATTTTTTGAGGAACAGATGGCAAGATTTTTATTTAATTAATTAATTATTTAAAGAATTAATTTTTGACTGAAAATATGTATTTAAAATTGTTACTGTTAACTTGCTTTATCCCACGGCTGGGCAAAGGCCTCTCCCCATGACTTCCAGGTATTTCGTTCCGTATTTAAATTGTATAAATTAAAACAAAGATGGATGGATTGTGTGAGAAATGATATGAAAGAGAAGGGAGTGAATGATAGCGTGACGGCTGACAGAGGAGAATGGAAGAAGAAAACGTGTTGCGCCGACCCCAAGTAACATGGGATAAGGGCAGGAAGAAGAAGAAATTAAAACAAAGCATTTATTCAAATAAACCAATTACGGCACTTTTGAATTGTCAAGGGGTCGGTCAGTCAGAAAGATGAAGCTAGTTGCCTATTCCAAAGCTTAGTAGGTACCTATGGAGAAGAACGGGCATGAAACTCCAAGATAGGTATTAATAAATACTTGCGACTCGATACTTATTTGCAAAGACTAACATGATTTTAACATTCCAGATGACTCCGTCTAACAAAACACCGCGTCGCTGTATCGAGCATGGACGATAAATCTCAGTATGTGTTAAGTGTTATAACTAAACGGTATGTTATTGTAAAATGTTATGTACATACGAGGCAAATGCGCGAGGCGACGCGCGGCGGGCGAGGGCGACACGGTGCAACACACTGCGACACGGTGCAACACGCTGCGACACGGTGCAACACACGGCGGCACGGTGCGACACTGTGCGCACACGCATCGTAACGGAGGAACCCGGTGGACTTTGCGAACATAAATTAACGAGTAACGGAAGCTGGGACGTAATTGAAGATTTGGGTAAATAGTACAATTTATAATTTGTTCAACTGTAGAAGTAACTACTCGTGTTCTGTCTAACGATACTATCTGTAATACAACTTTGTTTTGTGTCCAATCGAATATAGTACGCGTTCGTTGATATGGTACGAGTTGTAGAAAAACTTCGGCTTTGTCGTTTCTGTCACAGTCTGTCTCTCTCTGTAACCCTGTGCCATATTACGGACCGGGGACTTCTACATTGTTCGATCTCCCAGAATAAGAACCTGTATTTTGTGTCAAACCAATTAATGTTTATCGTATCGTCATTAATATTTTGTTGGTTAATGACATAAAAACGTTCAATAAGCAGTTTACCCAGATTGTTCAATAGTGCAGCTGTCTTCTGAAGTTTGTAGCGAGCGAATAATCGCTTTGCACTACCTTACATTATGAAACCGCGCTCATTGAGTTAGTTCGTGGTCTAAAAGTACATTTACATGCGTCGTCGTACCAATCTTGTGATAGTAATTCTGAATACTATAAGCCAATGAGTGCGAGTTTCTAGATGTCAGGTAGGCATTCGGCGTTGGAAGGTCAGCTACAAATATATTCATACCAATAGATTTGTCAGTGCTAAATTAAAGATATACTGTAAGTAGAGTAATAGGGTATGAAATAATGTACCGCATATTGGAGTCTTTGTTCACGCATCAGTCAACCTTTGTTTAGTTGTATATAATTTTGTAATTTTTACTATTATTGTGATTTTACCAAGCTGCTTGCTGCATTCACGCTATGTCAATGTGGTACTGGATTATATCATTTACGCTAACGGCCTGTTTATTCGGCTTCTCTGGACTGTTCCTTCATATAATATTTACAAAAAACAAGTTATATTGAAGCTTGGGAAGCATTTAATTTTGAATTATAACAAAAATCAATTTATTAAAACCATGTATAAAAGCTACAACCATCTTGTTGAACTATATTTCTGCTTTAATGCTTTGGGAATTTTAGTCGAAAACGCTTAATGTCTGTTCATATTTAGTTCATTATTTAGCCAGTCGATTTTC
Source organism: Apamea sordens (assembly GCA_945859715.1). Taxonomy (NCBI): domain Eukaryota; kingdom Metazoa; phylum Arthropoda; class Insecta; order Lepidoptera; family Noctuidae; genus Apamea; species Apamea sordens. The sequence goes on from OX244001.1 coordinate 18,840,041, forward strand.
ATAGGATATTTTGTGAGCATAATGGAATGCAATAAACTTCAATAATTTCTGTTTTTATATTTGTAGGTAAATATTCTACATGATGATGGATGTAATTTTGTATGAAATTTTATTTACGTATGTCAATAAGGGATTCGTTGAATCATAGACTAAATATAATTATATATGCAAGCTAGTTATACTCGTTGTGAATATCTGTTCATAACACTGTCGTCCGCTTCCGGAGATCTACTGTCCAAGTCCGTCAACGAAAATACGGGACAATCCGAAAAATGTTGATCCGTCGAAACAAGTGTCGAATTCAAATTTTCGGACGGGATATACATATCGATAGTAGGGACACTGTCAAATCGTGTTATTCATTCTTAGTTCGGGCTCCGATCTAATCGTGGATACGGTGTGAGAAGCGCCCGTAACATCAGTCGAAACTACGGATTTCGTGCTTAGGGAGTAGATCCCCAAGACTACTTCTCTAGCGTATCTATACACGGACGTCCTTGCAATACATACAACTACTAGTCTACTTTCAAAGTATTTTCAAGTGATTTAGCAATAAAAAAATTAACCAAACAAATGGTCTCTTTGACATAAAATTAATGTAATTCCCCATTTGTTTTGCAATATTTGCCGGTGCTATGTTGAGATCTTCATCAATTCACATTTAAAAGATAGTTATTTTTGTGAATGGTAACTTTCACATTAGGCTAGCAACACATTCCTGTATTATTAGATGAAAATTGCTGGGTGATGTGTACCTTTATGATTTACTGAAATGCATTATAATTATTGTATTATTGAAACAACCTGCTTAATTTATTGAAATAAAAATATAGTTAAACATGTGTCTGGATTTTTATTCCACTTATATACCTATATATATGTACTTATTGCACGTAAATTGATGGTGTTTGCACAACGATAATTTGATACGGAGTCTTCACACCAAAGCCTGAACCCGGCGGTGTTCACTGTAAACAAAAGTTTCCAACTTTAAAGCTGGATTTAGTGCTGGACCGACGGTCAGCGCTGGCTTCGGTCGCGTACAGATTTATATAGACTCGCACTCGCTGACCGTTCGTGCTACACTATACACGTCCATTGATCTTCAGCATCTTGGTACGTGCGACCGACAGACGTCAGCGTATCCAGCCTTAATGTTCTAAAGGCACCGGGGGCTTTGGTGTGCAAATACCTTTACATCTAAAATAGTCAATACTGAATAGTAAGTGCATTTCTTTCTTTCCATATGCCAACTCTAATAATAAAAATAAAATTTAATTGCCTAAATAAAATAATGTAAATTATATAAAATTATGTTTCTTATAATTCATCTGGTAACACTGGAAGGGTGAATTAACTATTTTAAATAGTACTGAGCTAAACTAGAATGGAGATTCCTTTCGGTAACTTATTGAAATGCTCACAAAAGAAGATAAAAAATGTTAGCTGCTAGTGTTAACTCAGGGTTTATCGTTGCCTGATGTGCTGCGATTCGTGCAGTAGCTGCAAGGCACTGTCAGTCTATAAAAATAAGTCACACCTACAGTCATGTCACAGTTATTTTACCTATGATTTGGCTGTCTGTCACTGTTAGCTTGCATCACCCCACTGCTGGGCAAATGCCTCTCCCCGTGACTTCTGGTCTTTCGATCCAGGGCTGCGATTCAAATCATTGTGATCTTTATTTTCGAGGTTGCTGCTGACAGGGTGAAACAACTGTGAACGGACCAATGAACGGACTGTAAACTCAGATTTTTAATTTTCTAGACCGAAGTTACAGCTGCAATCGACTTTTTTCTGTCATATTGACAAAAATGGTCTGTCGCAGCTGTCATTTTAGCCTAGCAAATAAAAATATCAGAGTTTAGGTGGTTCAATTTAGAGCAGCATAGCATTGTATTGTAGGATTGTAGGTTGCAACTCATGTATACAGTTGTGACTACGTACATACAAAAAAAAATATTCATTATTATATGATTAAAAAATAATTTGATTTGACAATTCGAGCTACGCAAGCTTCTTATTACAATATGCACTACATACTTATGTACAGAAATATTTAATACTTTGCTAAAATTAGTAAAGAACTTCATTATATAACAACATTAATATTTAATTTTTTGTACAAATCTGATTTTACATAAAAATATAAATTGTGTAGATTCTATGATTAATAAATAAATGCTTGTTTACACCTCACCCGCATACTAATAGCGTAACACACTATCATACACAATTTGAATCATTTTGAAGGATATTGCTAATCCATTGCTTCATATGTTAGAAAAAATCGTCTGCTCAACAACGTGAATATCGCAATGAATATTGTTGACCTGTCAAAATGAAAGTCATTCCTACTGTTAGTGTGTTACGTTACGCAACTACCCCGCCGATTGACACTACATAGTTTTAGAGGTATTTACAGTAGGTACCTACAATAAACTGAGAAACTTGTAAAACTAGCCTGAATGTGTAACTGATTATGTTAATTCAGGTGATTAATAAACAAGCCTTAATTTGTGACAATTTGAGACATTTTATAACCTTTAATTTCACAGCCCAAGCCCACACACATGTTAAAAAAACGATATCAGCTATACTTATTAATTAATTTTAAGTTTGATAAAACATACAAATTAATTCAATTTATCACTGTAAATTCAATCAGTATAGACATATGTAATGAGGAAAAAATATTCTATCTGAAAGTGTGCCATGAAGGACTAGACACATTTAAAAATAATTATTAATACAATACTTCAATCAAAATAAGTACTAAATTTTCTCTGATACCCACGTTGAACAAAACCTACACGGACAACAAAGTTCACTATTATTATTCACTATACAGTATTTTAATCTCACCAAGCGAGGCTCGCTTTACTTGTGATAACCAAGTGTACAAACACGCGTGAATGTGTGGGTGAAGGCGGGTAGCGTCAGCATGTAACGCACACACCCGACTTCCGACTTCACCATTGTCTCGGACGGTACTGAGGTTCAGCGCTTACACACACATCCACAGTGTGTTTGTACACTTGGTAACCACAAGTAAAGCGCGCGTCGCTTCGTGAGATAAACGGTTTATTCCCGTTGTCCCCGTACGCCGTGTCCCCGTCCTACGGGGACAGCGGTACTTCAATTAAATATTTAAAAATACTTCCCGTTGTCCCCGTACACTGACCCCGTCCTACGGGGACAGCGGTACTTCAATTAAATATTTAAAAATACTTCCCGTTGTCCCCCGCACACTGTCCCCGTTAATATAGTTGAATACATATGTAGATGACATTAAACATTATCTATAACATATATTGACAATTATTAATTATTATAATTTTATTATCATTATAAATATTTAAAAAAAAAATTACATTTATCATTTAAATAATCATTAACTTTATAATATGCTTTATTGATCAAAAAAGCTATAATCTATTTTTCAATGATATAAAATTAGTTGCTTCCTTTATATTATTAGGTAATTTATTATATATTCTAGGGCCCATACAAAATGCACTTTTGTCAAACATAACCATTCTATGGCGTATTGCTCGAACTGTACTGGCATGCCTAGTCCTTTTCATATTTATTTATATTATTTCTAATGTCTAATGCTAGTTCATAGATATACAGAGATGGAAATGTCAACATTTTTAAATTTATAATTGTGGTTTACAAGTATCTGTAGGTTTTAATGCACACATTGCCCGGATACATCTCTTTTGGGCTTTGAAGACTGTTTCTCTCTCAGTGGCATTCCCCCAAAACATTACACCATATCTTAGTGTCGAACCAACGTGAGCGTGGTAAGCAGATAGAAGTGCACTTTGATTTACCACTTTACGAAGTATATAGATGGCATATGAATAACGACTTAACCTTGTACCTACATACTTGTTCAATATTGTTTGGCGCCGACTCAAATTACTTAGGTATACTTACATTAGTTTAAGAACTTAGTTATCTATCTATATAAAAGAAAGTCGTGTTAGTTACACTATTTATAACTCAAGAACGGCTGAACCGATTTGGTTGAAAGTTGGTGGTGAGGTAGCTTAGAACCAGGAGACGGATATAGGATACTGTTTTATTTTTTTTATTTTTCTAAAGCAATTATATATTATAAATAATGCCACAGTGAGTATTATCTTGCTCGTCTATGTTAGCCTGGTACTTTGATTCCCAGATATATAAAAGAAAGTCGTGTTAGTTACACTATTTATAACTCAAGAACGGCTGAACCGATTTGGCTGAAAATTGGTGGTGAGGTAGCTTAGAACCAGGAGACGGATATAAGATACTTTTTTTATTTTTCTAAAGCAATTATATTTTATAAATAATGGCACAGTGAGTATTATCTTGCTCGTCTATGTTAGCCTGGTACTTTGATTCCCAGATATATAAAAGAAAGTCGTGTTATTTATTAACACTATAACTCATGAACGGCTGAATCGATTTGGCTGAAAATTGGAGTACCATAAAAAAAAAGAAAAAAAAAACAAGACGGACAGGATACTTTTTTTTATTTCATACTTTTAATTACTTATGGGAGTACGGTAGGAGTAGTGTAGGAGTAGGTTAGGAGTAGTGTAGGAGTAGGGTAGGAGTAGGGTAGGAGTAGGGTAGGAGTAGTGTAGGAGTAGGGTAGGGTAGGGGGTAGGACACCACGCGAACGAAGTAGCGCCGCCGCCGGGCAGCTAGAAATAATTTATAATATGGCAAAACAACGTTTGCCGGGTCAGCTAGTTATGATTAAATAAAAAAGGTTTATTATTTTTTGCTTTTCAGTTTTTTCGGCGTTTTAATTTTTTTGTTAAAAAGTTTTCTTTTTTCTGTAGTTCTTTTTTATGTGTGAGTCGGCGGCATCTTTTACCCAAAAACGTGTATGTTTCCCATGCTAAAAACTAAGCTTACAACATAATGCAGATTTAAGGGGACAACGACTCGTGAAAAGTTTACTTCCCGTTGTCCCCGTTGGCCAAATGTAGGTTATGGGGACAACGGGAAATAAATTTAATCACGTCCCGCTGTCCCCGTGACGGGGACACGGCGTACGGGGACAACGGGAATAAACCAGATAAACATACTGTACCATAAATACGACACATCGAGCTTTAGTATGAGTGACAGAGACCTCTACAAAACCACAACCCTCGTAGCCACGGGCGATTTTTGATCGCGCAATGGATTTTCAATACACTGCTTAGCGCCGAGAGTTGAAAATCCGTCAGAGTATATTTTTGACGCGCTAGCATGCACTCCTTTAGATTCTCATTTCTAAAACTCGTTATGCCGTTTCGGCGGCAAGGGCCTGTAACATTAACATGATTCAACTTCCAACTTAGCATACTTAACAACATTAGTAAAGTCAGTCATAACACGTCACTTCACTAATGTACCCCGTCCAACACTACGGGCAACTTATCCAGGTAATAATCATGGTCAAACCTGGTCACTAAGATGCCTCCAAGGACTTTCACATCACTATCCGCTGAATAGTCAATGGATTCACCCTTGATCGTCGTCATTTTACCTCGAACTGTTTTAATGATCGCGTCTCCGGCACATAGGTCCCACTTCTTGATGGTGGTAGCGTGGAGGTACACGTCGTACGTACCGTTCACGACCTCCATGACTTTGTAGCCCGCGCCGGCTGCCGACGAGACGGTTGTCTTTGGACCGAACGCTGCGGTTGCCATTTCTGTGACCTTGCCGGGGTGAGACCGGGAGACCACCACTCTAGGATGCTCCTTGTTCTCCTCTTTCTGTAAGGCGTTTTTGGAGATGGTAATTTTTTTTTTTTTTTACTTAGGGTATGGTGAGAGATCAACACATTAGCTTGACTAAACATAAATAACAAAACAAGTTATGGCAGTCTATAGGATATTTATGACTTCTTAAACTTGAATTTATCATAAATTTAATACTGGATGCTTATTCCTGATCAGCTGGTGCTGACAAATAAACCTATTTTACTTTTTCTTTCTGATATAATCCCTTTAGCATAAAATACTGCTCTCAAAACTTACATGGCCCACAATGGGCATGTTGCTTGATGGCTTCTTAGTGAACCAGCCCCAGTACGTCCTCGGTGGGAAGGGGTAGTGTATGACCCCAATGATGGGTACGCCTTTGATGGCCACACACACCATGGTCGTCACATACTGATAGAGAGCCTCTGAAATTGAAACAAAAACAGTAATCAGGAAAGGGCAATAAGATTAGACACTCCTGCTAGACCGTTTGCAGCCAGAGTACCTTGTAAGATCACAAGATCAAAAAAATAATAAAAAAACTTGAGATGTGTCAAGGGACACCCGGATGGAACGAAGTATAACTGGCTTGCTTTGTATAAGAGAGAGAGAGAGAGAGAGACAGAGAAACACGCGCACGCCGCACGGCTTACAACTATAGCAAAAAGTGTCGTTCCAACTTTTGGTCTTAATTTTTTCCGTCTAGCCCCCTTTCGCAACGCGCGATAAGGAACTTCGTTCCAAAAATTTTGCAGTGTGGAGAACTCATAATAAACTCGTTTTAAGTCGAACATTAACTTCACCAGTAGGTATGATAGGAGGCAAGTAATAAAACCATGATCTTCTATTACTTCATAATCAGCCTACAGTGTTCCCACTGCTGGGACACAGGCCTCCTCTCGGTGAGAGGGAGTGGGCCTTAATCCACCACGCGGGCCCAGTGCGGGTTGGTAGATTATTATTATTTGGTTAGACACACTAGCAGCTAATTAGCTGATGCGTGTTTCGTATGATGATGATGTCACATGTGACATCATCATCTGGACATGCCGGTTTCGTCACAATGTTTTCCTTCACCGTTTAGAGAGCAGTGGTGATGAAATAATTTACACAAAGAAAAGCGCCTGTCTGGGTTCGAACCTACGACCTACGACTCGGTAAGTCGCGGCTGTTACCACTGGGCCACCACTGCTCTCTCTTTTTTTAATAACAGTTATAAATAAGCCGCGGCGCTAATTAACGCGACGTACAACGCACTGGATTTTTAACTGTCGGCATCGAGCCGAGCATTGAGAATTCAACAATGCACGATAAAAAGTCCCTAGCGCGTTAGTAAATGGATTTTCAACTCCCGGCGCTGAACCGAGCGAAGGAAATCCCGTGTGCTGTAACATAAACGTCGTAATAAAACCACTCGTGCGTCCAGTCACGAGCAAAAGTATGTATACACTCGGCTTTATTCAAAAGCGATTTACTCCTTTATTTTTTTATGAAATTTCATATTTTTACGAACATAGCATTTTCGAACCCATAGGTTTATGTAATGTGTCATATTTCAACGATGCATTCGTTATTTCACGAAAAAATCGCAATTAAAAGTTGCCAAGTGTTGACATATTGGTGCTCGTGACTGTACGTGGCCTAAGGCGTCGCCCATACTGCCCCACGTGTTTTTACAGGCTCTATAAAAACGCGTACCCGCGCGGGGCGTCACAGTGTGAACGACGCCTAAAATCTAACTATAGGTACTGTACTGAGCCTAGAAGAGTTGAGTGTGTTCATTGATTGGATTTGATTTTGCCTTATTTTCCTGGACTACTAATGAATGTTATCAGACATAGTAAAGCTAATCTAATCTGAGTAACTACTATGAATGTGCATAATAACCATGGTTATTTTAACATACTATTTTTTTATTGTTGGTATTCCTTTTTTCTCGGCATCTGTACATACTTGTTTTGTTTGCCTGTGTTCTAGAAATAAAAATAATTTAATTTGAATTCTTTTACTCTTGTGATTGTTGCTGTTGTGTTATATCCATGTTGAATAAATGCTTTCTATTTTTCTATCATTCCTATAAGAGCTCAACTATACCCTGTCCATTAGAACTCATCTGAGATGGAACTCATCTGTCAAAAAACGGTTTACCTAATTGACAGGGTATAATGTCACTAATGAGACACAATTACTTTTTCTATTGTTACTGAACTTAATAAGCTTCCCTAACAAACGCGAGGATATATCCTCCAAGCTATTTAATTATTTTTTTCTTCTTTGGTATAACCAAACTGCCAAATTAAAAACCGCAATCAGTTTTACTTTTAGCGGATGAGTTAAGGGTAAACTAACTACAATTTTAAATAAAATTAAAACTTTTAGACGTCTAAATATAAATCCACATACAACTTTCAATAAATACACAAATACGACATATTTGAAACATGTACCTCAGCTTATTAGCTGCTAGTGTCTTTCCAAATAATTGTAATAATTCAAACCAGTAATACCTACAATACAACATTTTTGCAATAAAACTTTTATTCTCTTTTATACATGGGGTTTTAAAATTGTTATCAGTTCTTATCTGCTACCAATGGTATGGTATGGTATGGTTTCACACACACAAAACTTTCATTTTGCTAGCTAGTAAAAATAGGCATGTTTTTTAGAACATTTGCTTATTCATGTTAACTGCAGTGATATTAGGTGTTATAAGCTGTGTTTGTCTAATTTTGAGGCACTAAGATTCAAGCCTAATCAACTAATGTCCCTATATATTTCTTGTTCTGGTAGCTAGGTTTGTAAAGCTGTATTTTCTTAAGTAAACAAGCTTCTTGTTAAATTCTTTACCTGTGTACTCTTTGGTAGCGTCCAGTGGGTCGATCCAAACAGTCACATCCTTCACATACACTAGTTCATCATTCATGTAGTCCACAATGTTGTTCCCTGGAAGTACTTGCTCTATGTCTATCACTGGTTGGTTTTCACAATTTGGATCACTCTTCGAATGTTCTTCAGAGACCACAGTCAACTTCGGAAACGTGTTTTTCAATCCATAGTACATTGCGCAATGTGAAGCATAGTCTGCATCTGTAACCGGGTCGTTTACCCCTTCCAGCGTTTTACCTTTACTTTTAATATTTAATTCATGACTTTTCCCTTCCATAACTTTTTTTCCACCCCGCTCAGCGGTCTGAATAGATGCTTTTAACAAGCTTTTCAAGTTAATAAGATCACTTTTTTCCATGGGAAAACTAGCGCTCCCGGTTCGCCAATAAATTATTAAAAATAATATAAAGACTAACGTAAAACATGCGAATTTATTCACTCTTAAAGTTCCACCGAAATTCATTATGATTTTCTTTAGTTTCTTGAATATTTGCTAAATTTTGATTTTTGTTTTGAGCTGAGGTGAGGTGTGGACACTTTTCAAAACATGACAATGACAGCAGAATGACACTTCACACCATTGAGATAGGAAAAAACATGGAGATGCCGCGTTATTCTATACATACATTTGCTTATACAAATATGAGTGAAATATGATTCAGAATTTGAAATATCGTTGTGTCTCATTCTTTCTAGTAAGATAATCTCATTTGATAAAAGAGACAACTATATTTTAAGTTGTTGCTAATTATGGCAACATTTTGTCTTGACGTAGTGACAGTTGTAGGTAAGTGCCGTAGCAGCCATCTTGTGTGACGAGTTTCGTGGTAGTTTTGCTGTCAAATGGTTGTTTGTTTTTTGTATTATTGAGATTTGCGAGAAAATTACGAGGATTTTACCTTTTAAAACTGCATGTAAATGTTGGAAAACAGAAGTTCAACATGCCTGTGTGTTGTATTGTGAAGTGTGGTGCAAGAAAGAATGAAAATCAACCTCAATTGTAGTTGCACAGGTTAGTAGCCGGTTTTCATGCATTAATACATACAATAATACACAATCGATGATACAATTGTAACGCGATCATGAATTTATGGCTAAAGTATTGATATTTGGGTTCATTTCCATATAACAGGCCTTTTTATTGTATTTGTTAATTCATTCGTTTGTTTACAAACAAATGTCATAATGGAATAGTGTTGTACCGTTGCCGACTTACCGTAATAGTTTCCGAAACTAGTTCCTCCGCTGGAACGATATCAGTATATTCTGCGATGTTAACATAAATAATCTTGCGTCTTATTCGGTCCGAGTGACCTAGCTAGGTCCGGCCTGTGGTTCACACTTCACAGCACCAAAATCCATCGTGATCCAAACGTGATAACTAGTAAAACTCGTATATAGTATCGTTACTCGTTATAGTAACAACGAGATAACAGTTGTTCCTTGATGGACACAACCCTAGCAATGGCAGCCATTTTATGCGACAATATGAGTTGTAGGTATGCACCCTTTTTTTGTAGGTATTTCCAGTCCATACTTTTCTAAGTCAATGCTTCACACTAATGACAGACCGTCTGACACTTAAGTTTTTGTTCGGAAATTCGTTCGGATAGCTACCACCTACACCTGAACTCATAAAAATCGACTATGGGTCACGATTTAGTAAGTTTTTACACCTCTTACAACTGTCAGATTATCATAGACTACATAATTTCAATTTTTTTTATCAGTCTGTGTCTGTGACCGGCGTTGAGCACGAGAGAGCTACAAAAAATCTCAAGTTAATTTTTTGCACGTTTTATACAATATCATAGCTATTTTAGTTAGTACATAAACAACCCGTAGCGCTCATTAACTGAGTGTATAAAACCACACAAAATGATATTAGTTGATATGTACGATATGGTAAGTTGACTCCCATCATTTTAATTACTCATCGCTGTTTAATGGGTTTGCTATCTAATTCTTAACTTTCAGGCGAGCTGGTGGACTCTGGTTATCGCTTTTCAAGTGGTGGTCATTTCTACTTACTTTTTCTGGGCCAAAAAGAAATCGAAAGCCTACGATCCCCTGTGCAATGGGAAGCCAATAGATTGGAAGCCGATACCTATCGTGGAGCATGATGTTACGGTAGAGGAACCTCCAATGATGGGTAAAATTGATGACAACGTGCTGAATGTAGGGTCCTCGAGTTTCCTTTGCCTTGATAAAGAGGAATCTATTATGGATAGTGCCTTGAAATCTCTTGCGAAGTATGGTGTGGGTTCCTGTGGACCTCGCGGGTTCTATGGCACCATTGACGTACATTTGGAACTGGAGGAACGTCTGGCTAACTTCCTGGAGGTTGAAGAGACTTGTGTGTACTCCTATGGCTTCTCAACAATTGCTAGTGCTATTCCTTCCTATTCTAAGAAGAAGGACATTATTTTTGCGTAAGTATTGAACTGTATATATATTAATAGTTTTGTTTTTTTAACCGATTCGTTGCGGATGGCACGTTTCAGTGCCATCACTTCTTTTTAAGTGTGGCGTCAGGCACGGATATGTGTCATTTTGAAATCGATGATAACTCCTTCAATTAAGTTTTATGGAAGTTTTACCTGAAACCAAACTATCTTCATTTTTCACGTATATTAAGCTCGTAGCCTTCGTTTCTGGATACTGTAATATTTTTAAAAAAATAGGGGGCACCAACCTTTTTGGAAGTTGAAGTATTTGATATTAAATCATCATATGATAATAAATTATAAATGTATTACAGTAAAGCAGCTAAATCACTTTGCTGCGGTTGTCTTTAGCTTGTCTTCTATAAAATTTTACACCCGCTCTAAATAAAGATAAAATTTAAACAATAAAAGTATTTATATAGAGATGTTTCTTCTCCTCTTTTAATTACAACTCTCTAATCCTTATCTATAAAGAAATATGCATATACGTCGTAATCACATTTGGGTATCGATAGTGGGTAAATTTTATGTCTCGAAATATGGTAGGTACCTACTTACATAAAAAATATCACCGTGCGTCGTACCACGCTATTTTAAACTACGCGTATCAATATGGTTGTGGCTAATATGAGTCATGTCATGCTCATGCATGATGCTACGACACAAAATTGCATTTGCCAAAAGCGCTTCGAAAAAGGACTGTATTCACTCTAAATTAAAGGTTTATTTTGGATAAAATTGTATAGACTTACAAAAAAATGGAAACAGACAATGGACGGTCGGTCTAGGAGCGGCCGGGACCGTCCATTGTTTATTGTAACAACACGTGGTATAAATTTTTTTCTTTCGCGCATCTTGTTTTTTGAATTACTTCTGGTTTACTATCCTTAGTTATCAGACGTGCTTACTTTTCTTGTTATTTACCTTACCCAGCGACCATATATCCCCTAGACGCCTAATAACAGGCGACCGATGTCTGTCAACACATCAGACTTATAGATCTGATATAGGCAACCACTCAACAATTTCGATTCAGTTTCGACCACTTCTGTGAGCCGTAAACACTTCCGCGATATTGAATAAAAATTGCTGAAAATAAATATTATAATGGCCCGTTGCACAATACGTTGGTGTGGTAACAATAGCCAAACTTCGAGTTTCCGAAAAGATGGCATAACATTTCATCGGTAAGTTAATAGTTATTATAATCATAATTAAAATTATTTTCTAATGTTATTTTTCGGAGTTCATCTTATACTGGTCATACTTGTAGGTGAAAAAAGGTGCAAGGACTCTCGTTGATGTCTTTTTATGTTTGTGTCCCTTTCTTCTGAAAGTATTTTTTTAGCCATCTCTTTTTATCTATTATTTGGTAAACATAACTAGTGTTGCACCAAATCCTATGACTCAAATTACTCGATAAAGCAAAAACCTATACTTACTTTTTCTACGAAGATCTTTTGAATCACTAATTACAACAGAGACATTAATTTAATTGTGAAACGATAATTTATTTTAGGTACCCGCAAGATCATGATATAAAAAATAAATGGATTATTGCAACCAAGCGAGAGAACTGGTTCCCATCAACACGTCATAGTGTAATATGTTTACGGCATTTTACTGAAGATTGTTTTATGCCTATGAAAAACCGTCGCCGTCATATGTTGTTTTTTACATTTTTATTACTTAAAAGTATATTAATTTTATTACATTAAGTACATGTTCAAATAATATTAAGAAATAGGAAGGTAAAAAGCCAACTAAATATAGATGTTAATAAACATTTTATTATGTACAATTATTTAACAGAAATATCGATACCTTCGTGTTTTATTTAAACCTGTCCCATCTCTAGTGAGTCGTAATGACCTTGAAAGGGCCAATCAGAACGCAGTACCCCGCTTCCTCATACCTCAGCTAGTTGACAGAATTGTTTTGGTGCGTTAGATCAAACATTAGGCGTCTAGGGGTTATATGGTCGCTGACCTTACCGATGACTTTCGCTTGTTTACTGGACTCTCGTGTTTTTATCGATTTTGGTTTTGCATTTGTGACGATTTTGGCTGTGTAAAGTGGACTCTGATTTTGCGTTGTGACAATTGTGGCTTTGAACTGGACTCCGTGCGACTTCAGCCTGTGCACACATCTCTACTTGCCGTGAACTTCAAGTAAGATTCTTTTTTATACATAAGTTATTGTTGCTAATTGACGGGCCTGTTGGTCTAGTAGTTAGTGAGGTGGGTTCGATTCCCATGCAGGTCAAACTTTGTATGATGAGCACAATTGTTTATTCTGTGTCTGGCTGTCATTATCTATAATATATATACAGCCTTGGCCAAAAGTATTGAGCACCCATGATATCTTTCAGTTTTATGCGGAGTATCAAATAGAAATAAAACAAAACGTTTTATATGGGTTTATTTTACTATTTATTAATAGAAAATTAATATTTTGTGGGTCCACCCTTTGCCTTAATTACGGCAGAAATTCTTTTTGGCTTCTTAATTTGTTCCGACAACTCAGCAGCGAGCTCTGAAGATGTTTTTTTCCTATTTCTTAACGACTCTCTCAGTAACTGACGATCTTGACGGTCTGTGGTGATGCGTTTGCGCCCGGTTCTCGGTCTATTTTCATGTGATCCGGTAGTAGAGAATCGCTGAATAGCATATTGCACGGATCGGCGCGAACATTTCACAGTTTTAGAAATCTCTACTTGTGATTTCCCTTGCTCATACAGAAGCTGTATCTGCACACGTTTTTCTAAAGAAAGTTCGTTTTGTTTTGGCATATTGCAACAATAACACTTAAAACTTCTGAAATAAAATACAAAAGGCGCACTAGATCACTGGATGTGTTCACAACGAGCGATGGTAGCGAACTGATAAATAAATACAAAAATTGTAAAAAACACATTTTATTGCACCCAGGTGTTTTATTGCTAGCTGTGCGGCGTGGGTCATTGTTTAAACCTTTGTAGATGGCCGACAAAAGAATTCTTCAACAATAGATTTGATTTACTCCCATACTTTCCGTGAACGAGCGAAATTTGTAAGGTGCTCAATACTTTTGGCCAAGGCTGTATATTTATAAAAGAAAATAGTAAATATGTATATTTATCGGTTGTCTAGATCCCATAACATAAGCTTATCGTACTAGTCATAAAATGATGAGTTTTTTCAAATCAAATCATTTTATTGTAGATCTACTGATAAATATTATGTAACTAAATAAGTATTATTACTAAATATAATCTATACGTCTATTACTCTATACAAATAAATAACATTGGAGTGTCTGTCTGTAATATTAAAATAACTGTTAAAACCTCCATAAACCTCTTTTGGTGTACTTTTTACAAATTAAAATAGACAACACAATGAAAAACACGACCAAAAATACGTGTCTCTTTTATTTTCGTTTCCAATAGAGTTTTCATTCTTTTGCAGTTTGAAGAAAATGGAATACCATTCTTCGAGTTCTCCGGAACCTGAACCATTATTTAGCGTAGATCCTTTTCTAAGTGCGCCAGTTCCTGGACCATCATCTGGCATGTACCATCAGAATCCATATATGGATATTCCAAGTTCGCCAATTCCGGGTACATCATCGGCCATAGATCCCGTAAGCGTGGAATTGGAACGAATGATGTCTCCTCAAGAAAGTGAGCAGTTATATGACATTCCAGGCTTACAGTTATATGAAGACGAAGAACTGTATGGAATTCTAACCGGGAATAACGAAGAACTCTTAAATGAGTTAAGCGATGCAAGTGCGAACGAGGATGCAAACATTGTCGATTCTCACGCCAATGAACAGAACGAAGATCCAGAGGAAGAGTCTTTAGAAGAAACAACTGGCTGGTTTCCGGGTAATCCCAGTCAGATGTTACAGATACCATTTACGGGGACAAGTAGTATATTGCAGCCACATGACGCAGAGGTCCAAAGTCCTTTGGATTATTTTTTTTTATTTATGAATGCCCGCTTTTTAAATTTAATATTAAAATGTACAAACAAGTACGGTAACAAATTGAAAGTAGAAGCGACAACTGCACGTTCTCGCTTTAGCAAGTGGACCGATCTAAGTGTCGCCGAATTAAAAACTTTTATTGGCATAATATTACTAATGGGCACCATAAAGCTGAACAGAATGGTGGACTATTGGTCCACTCATTATTTTTTCCGTCTTAGTCCACGCCTATTTATGTCTAGGGATAGGTTTTTTTTAATTTTAAGAGCTTTGAACGTACAAGATATCGAAAGGACGGAGAGTATATTTAAAATAAAATCTTTGATCGATTTGTTCAATGAGACAGTTGACGCCGTATATTACCCATTGAGAGAGTTGACAATTGACGAATCTCTTATTTTGTGGAAAGGGAGACTATATTTTCGTCAATATATCAAAGGCAAAGCCCATAGATACGGCATTAAGCTGTACATTTTAGCCGACGCCAACGGTATAATTTTAAAAATTCACATGTATGCAGGATCCCAAGACGTACAAGTAGGAGGTAGAAACCACGTTAAAAAAGTGGTGCATCTGCTCATGCAAAAATATTTTGACAAAGGGCATGCTTTGTATTTGGACAATTTTTATACCAGCGTAGGGTTGGCTGATGAGTTAATAGGCAAAAACACGTATGTGACTGGTACCCTAAGACCAAACCGTATAGGAAATCCAAGAGAATTAAAAATGTGCAAATTAAAGCCTGGTGAATCGTGTATATTACAAAACAATAAAAAAATTGTCGTCACCAAATGGCAAGATAAACGGGAAGTATTATTTATAAGTACTGAACACAAAAGTAATTATAAAGGGACTACTAGTCGCCGTGTACGCACAATAAAATATAAGCCGGCCGTACAAATAAAGTATAATAAATATATGCGGGCAATAGATCGACATGATCAGATGCTAAGCTATTATTGCTGTGAGCACAAGACCCTGCGCTGGTACAAAAAAGTCATAATACACATAATCCAAATATGTTTGGTGAATGGTTATTTACTTTTCAACGCAAAAAACACTACAAATAAAACTTCATTATATAAATTTATAAAGAGTGTAATGCAAGAATTGTTACCAATGCCCAATGTATCAGAACTTTCTCGTCCTCTATCACAGTCAAAAATACATTTACCCGCCAATTTACCAAAGAGAAGTAATAATACCCTAAGAAAAAGATGCAGAGTTTGTTACACAAAAACTAAAAAAAGGGTATCTGTTATAACTGGCTGTCCCGATTGCCCTGGATTCCCAGGCCTGTGCCTTAATGATTGTTTCAGAGAATTTCACAAATATTGAAATTCTATGTTAGTTAATCGGATCTGATGTAATGATTTTTAATAAATATTATCATCTAAGTCAAAATTTGGTTAAAATTAAAATTGTAATTGAATTAAAATTTGGTTTTATTTAACTTTTGTCCGGTCTTTATTTGATATTAAAATTACTTTTTTATTATATCTAATATTTTCTGCATCTTTATATTTCTTTCATATGGTTTAAAGCGCAATAATTCATTTGAAACCAACTGGCCAAAATATTTACATCCATGGACGTCCAATATAGTCGGGCCATCATCTCTTTCTGTGCATGTTGCACTGTCCACCATTTCTTTTTTTGTGTACGTTGAAGTATCCTTACATGTTTTTTGGTTTGGTATAAATTCCTGTTCCCAGTTTTCTGAGTCTTCCCAGCGTTGTGAATTCTGTACTATCTCTTCGTCATCGTCGCATTGAGTTTCATTTTCTGTATCGGGAATGTACTTTCTTTTTCGCTGTAATTCTTAAACAATAAATAAACATTATCAGTATCTTGCCAAATATTATTTTTTTCTGACAATAATAATTTTCACATTTGTTGTGTATCCGTGAGAATGTTTGGATGTTTTTGTTTTTTCACACAAAAACTACTGAATGGATTTCAATGAAATTTAGCACAGGTGATAAGTCTTGGTCTGGAATAGCACATAGGCTACCTTTTATTCCGATTATAGGTTCCTGTGGGACAACGGGAAACAAATTCTACGCGGGTGGAACCGCGGGCATCGGCTAGTATCAAATAATCATATAAAATAATTATATATTAGTACTACTATCATTATTATTACTATTTAATCTAACTTAGCAGTTTTTATTTGCGTAGTTTAATTATAAACAATTGAAATTTGTTATGCAAAAATTTTTAGACCCAATTTAATACCTCATAATCAATCAAATTACTAGGAAATGCAAAATAAGTTGAAAAGGTTGAGCACATCTGTATTAAATAAGTCACTTACCTTCCATTTCCACAAATACACTTGTTTCGCCACTTTTTATCGCTTAAAACAACGTGCCTGACCGTTCACGTTAGATTTCACATGTAAACTAAAAGTATTCGAGCTTTGAATACGTAAAAAAATGTCAAAACACTGTTTTCTTTTCCGCATGGCTGAAGACACAGATGAGTGTCATTTAATCGTATGGCGTTGGGCACTGATCAGTGTCACGTTATTTTTGTTCGACGCCACGGCTAGAAGTTAGTGAAATTAGGCATCGCAACGAATCGGTTAATCAAACTAGACAAAAAAGTTCATATTAGTGTCTTACTAAATAACTCAAACCAATAGTAAACTAATGCAAAAAAACAGTTTTTTTTCCTAGGAAGTTTAGTTTCTTACCTTACCTACCTAGTTTCTTACCTTGAATAAATTGATAGCAACTTCTGACTTAAAGTATTGAAATATGACTGCTATCAATGTTGAGTGCAGCCAAGTAAATCATGATTAAACTACGTCAATGTCAGTCCAATATTGATCAGCAATCTTGTTGGCAAATTGTTTGGAAGAAAGTCATCCACTATATTTTCTGTGGACTATGATAATAATCGCTCTTGCATGGTGCATACAGGGATAAGAATTGTGTAAAGGGCCTGTGTGAGTTGGCTTCGGCCCCTAGTACGCCTTTCGAAGGTCCGGGACCCCAGGGTCATGACATATGTCAAAGGCAGCTAGAATGATAGTCCAATAATTATTTTTGTTTCCATATCCTGCAATAGTCCTACACCAACCGGGTCTTGACTTTGGGTGCACTTGCACAGTGCATACGGGGATAATTGTCAGTTGGTGCTTCATTCAATTTACATAAAGAGCCCAACAGGCCGCTACGGGCTTTGCCCCTTGTGTGCCTACCGGCAAGGCAAATCAGGTTATCGAATTGTCATTTCAATATGATAGTGTATTGAATGATTGTGAATAGCTATGTAGATCATGGTCATGCATTTCATCCAAATATATTCAGCCATTTTAGAGTACCATTTTAAAACATAACAAACAAACACAAAAAATTAAATATTTTCTCTTTATTATTAGTTTAGACATACTTTCTAATATCAAGTCATACAGTAGTCCTTATTTGTTAGTGAATGTGGAAAGTTTGAATAAAAAACAGTAAATAAAACACAGGAAAATGCTTCATGTGGGTTTTCCTCCGAGTTGCATTTGCAAAGTCTATATAATATTTTCCTTGTTCCTGCCACAAAAGGTATCTATTTACTTATTTTTCATCCCCATTTGAAATAATAATGATAGTACGTGCTAAATTAATTATTTATTAAATAATTCCTTGTAGTTGATTGTATGATATTGTTAGTAACGGCTTGCTTAATGGATATCTTCAACTAATTGGACATGGTCTGGTGGTTGTGCAACATTTAGTTTTCGACACATATTATGCAGTACTGCCGTTGCAACAATAATGTCCTGGACATTATGTATTTTGGAACGTGACTTGGTTCTAATAATCGGAAATCTTCGTTTCCAAAGTTCAAATAACCTTTCTATGGTATTTCTTGTTTGTTCTTGGCTTTCATTATAATATTTTTCAGCCGGAGTTTGCGGATTCTTTAAAGGAGTGAGCATGTATGGTTTCAAAGTATAGCATGAATCCCCAAGTAGCCAGTAATTATTCAATTCACCAGATTCCAGTCTGTACTTTAAATACGAGCAATTAAATATGTGACTGTCATGTGTTGAGCCAGGCCATCTCGCAACTATATCTCGTATGCATAAGTTTGCATCACCAACCACTTGTACTTTAATGGAAAATGTACCTTTTCTATTTCTAAAATGTTCTGCATGGTCACCACCTTAAAATTTAATAATAATAATATATAATTAAACTTTTAGAGGAAGAATTCCAATATCACCTCGTATTTTTATTACATGGGACTGGAAACTTAAATGGCCAAAATGTGGGAGTATTACCCCTCTAGTCTGCCTAACGCTTCGAGGAGTTCGGGTGTGATGTGATGTTATGTTCATTAAGTATAACTTAATTATACTGAATGATTCTTACCTGGAGAAAGAATTAGAATATGAGTAGAATCAATTACACCCAATACTTTCGGAAATCCAGAGATTTTATAAAAGTCAGTTGCAACAGCTAATCTCTCTTCGTTAGCTGGCAATTTTACATACTGAGGGCGTAATTTAGCAATAGCCCGAGTCACTCGATGGATAATTCGGCATACCGTTGATTTATGTAACCCTGACCTGTCACCAACACAACTCATGAAAGATCCTGAGGCATAATATTGCAGAGTTGTAAGAACTTGGTCTATGGGTTTTACTGCCAAATTTCTGAAAATTACGAACAATAATGTAATAAGTATACATAATTAAGTTCTTGACTAAGTACACACAAGACTTACTTTTCTGTAGCACATTTTATTTCATCTTCGATTTGACGTGTTAACAATAGGGCTACTTCCTTTGAAACACGGTATCTTGCAATAAATTCCTGGTCGTCCCATAGTTTTAGGTTATTATTTATACGAGGTTTAAATACTTTCCTCTTTCTTTCTACACTATTAATTTCATCATCCGATGAACTATCGTCGAATAAAGACGAATATAACAAAAGCGAGCTCATGTTTTACTGTTTAGCGCAGATAGCGCATATGTTGGAGAATAAAATGACGTTAGCCAGTGGGTCTGACACCGGTTGTTATCGTTATTTTTTAACTGACTGACGTTAATTTTGCCAGCTTTTTTTGACGATAGTTAGCCATTTTTGACATATTTAACATTTTGGAAGTATTGCGTGCGTTTTAGCTTTCCTGTTTTAGTTTTAAGATTTTAGTAAGTATGGATTTTCCTGTATTATGTATCATATTTCGCATTTTAACTAGGTCCGACGTTTCAAAATTTGCCAAAGATGTAGGTAAACAACAATGGCCGCTCGAAATTGTCTATGATTTAGTGATGTGGTAGTATGAATTTTATTTTAAGTTTTGGTGCTATCGATGTTACGATTTTTTGGGGTGAATTAACGGAATAACCCACTTCCCCAGCAAGACATGCAAGTTCAAATTCGAAAAAGCTAAATACAGCTAGGTACTTATTTGTATTTTTACAAAAACATTGTATAATGAATGACATAATGAGTATTTTGACAAGTAAAGATACACACGAACATTTAATGTTTGTTTTCGTCTAGTTAGCTCGGAGGCTTTAAGATCGCATAAAGAGTGTATGATTGGAATTTCAATTCCCAGAAACTGTCGGTATTGAATGGCGACGTCGGGCAATACGTTTGGTTTGAATCCACGGTAAGCCGTGCTGTTTTTATTCGTCACGAGTCGTAACAAATTCAATATAGTAGCGGTCTGATAGTTAAAAACTTGAGAAGTCCCCATATTATCCCTATAGACCTACGACATTATTTAACAAGGAAAAAAAGCTGCATCTTTATTAAGTAGAACGCGGGCTAGCTCCAAAATCATCTTTAAAATCCTAGCCGAAAAACACGATTGATGTCAGTACCTTTAATGAATATAAATACATTCATTTTTTTTTTTTTTCAATAAAGGTGTAGGTATTAAATAGGTATTCCTTGTACAAAAAGTCGATATTTTTTAAGTCAATCACTTGCATTTCAATGACAAGATAAATATATAGGAGACAAAAAAGGATGTCAGTCGTTCGACATTTCTAAAAAATCAAATTCCATCCCAATTTGCGCATCCGTCTTAAAATATAATCAATGTAAGTCTGCTATAACTTTATCTATGCTAGTATCTAAAATCTAGCTAGCCATTCAAAAACATTAGTCATCATAATTTCTGCATTAAATAACATAATGAAGTCCTCATTAAATTGTATTTTAATGGATCGGAAAATATTCAGAATTTAAATTATAGGTACTTAGTTAATAATAATAAATAGCTTGGAACAACACAAGGTTGTCATGCATGATGATCTCATTGTTCAGTGGGTTCCACACTTCCACTACATGGGCGGACAATCATGATAAGATTGATTAAATAGAATAAACTAGCAGAACCCGCGGCTTCGCCCGCGTGGTATGTCGATTAAAAGTATTCTATGTCCTTTCCCAGTATTCAATGTATCCCAATACCAAATTTCATTCAAAAACGTCCAGCCGTTTCGGAGATTAGACGGAACAAACAGATCCGGCAAAGTAAACTAGTCCTAGAGTTAAGAGCGCGCAAGCCCCACCACGACGGCAACGTAGAGACACGGCGTTGGGGCAGACATGGCGGTGGGGATATTATTATTATCGCCCTTCATTTCTTTTGAACTTCGTTCCATCCGGATGTCCCTTGACACCTCTCAAGTTTTTATTTTTACCTATACTAATTTCCCCAAACATTTCAGTGATGAATGCGTCTGGTTCGCGATCCAGAAAGGCATCGACGCATCTCGGAGCACCGTCCGCTACTTCAAACACAACGACATGGACCACCTCGAAGAGATGCTAGCTGAGGCTGAGAAGAAGAAGGAGCTGAACCCTCGCAGACGAGCCTTCCTCGTCGCTGAAGCTATTTATTTTAATACCGGGGAGATGTGCCCGCTGAAGAGACTGGTGCAGCTGGCTAGGAAGTACAAGTTGAGGATCATTTTGGATGAGAGCTTGACTATTGGGGTGAGTTTCAGTAACTTGACTAAATTGTAAAACTAAATAGTAGAATTCTCGTTGAAGTAAGTTTACTAAATAATAGTAAAAAATGTTAAAAGGGTTGTTCAAACTGAGGCGCATGACGCGACTACGCGAGACACGACTGCGCGCCTCGAATTCCCACGACTATTCGCCCCAGTTTCAACACCTCAATTTTAGGTAGTTGCCAAAATAAATTCGTACTGCATCCCGCGCGATTTCACCTCAGTTTGACCACAGGTTAATTTTAATATATTGTCTATATTTTTTATTCTTATCTGTAACGATAGATATTACACGATATATTATGCAGTTTGGTGTACTGCCGCCGCGCCGTTGCGTATTTGTACATAGAAAAAATATGCACAACCCATGAAATAGAAAAACAATACGCTTTGTTATTTCGATAATCATAATCACAGCAAAAAAATACATGTAAGTATATTTTTTTGACGTGAGCGTGGCGAATTTACATAATTATTATAAATTTCCATAAACACACATAAAATTCTAATGTAATACTTTTTATGGACTCTTAAACCATCCGTTAATCTAACAATGACGACATTCAAGTGCAGTTTCGAAGCATAGGCCATCATAGAGACGACACTGCACTTCGGACTCAATCTATCAGCACCCTAATTGCGTAACACACTATCAACCTTAATCTGAATCATTTTGAAGGATATTACTAATCCATTGCTTCATTGAGTTAGAAAAAATTGTCTGCTCAACAACGTAAATAACGCAATGAATGTTGTTGAACTGTCAAAATGAAACGCATTGCTACTGAGTGTGTTACGCAATTACCCCGCAGGATCAAAATTGTAAAGAGTATAATACAATGACATACAAATACAATGCAATAGCAGTCCCTAAATGGTATAGGTACTCGACATTCTTGAACATAGCAATGAATAAGATATTTACATAAATTACAGGACAACTATCTATATTTTAGTACTTTGGACTGCCTTGTTGGTCTAGCGGTCGCAAATGCAATTTTTTTATTTTTTTTTATTGACAATGGGCTCACTCTTGACCTCAAGAGGCAGGGATGAGATCTACGGTGGAACGAGCTTGCCCAGAAGAAGCCTAAGCTACTGCTGAGCATAAGGTCCTGGGGGTCTACTCCGAATGTTCGGCCGTTTCCTGCTACGAAATTACTATTTGGTTCGGTCGGACCCGATCCTACACTCCTACACTCATTCGAATATTGACTATGGTCACGATCCAATTGAGCCGATCCGAACATTTTTCGCATTTTTCATTAATATTCGGTTCGGCCATGTGTCGGTCCGATCCGAACATTCGGCCGATACCACTTCGGAGTAGACCCCCTGGTTTCGATTCCCAGGTCGGGCAGTGTGAGTGTTCGTTTTTCTATCAGGAATTTCTCAGTAGCAGTCTGAAGTCTGGTTTTGCGCCCGGTTGTTGTCAATAGGCTCACCCCAGCCCCAATTACACGGGACATAAACTTAACTGGCGAAATATGAGTGTACTATAATTGTAGTACACTTCTGCTCAACCCTTCGGGGGATACAGGCGTGATGATATGTATATAGGTACTTTAACAGTCCACAACTATGCATTTACTAGTAAGTAGTTATCATGACAATAATATACTGTGCTCGTCCTACAATAATAATAATAATATCCCTGGACATTTCACACAGCGCCATCTAGTCCCAAGCTAAGCAACCTCATGTGTTATGGTAACAAGATGGCTGATAAACTACTTATATACATTTTTTTTTTGTAAATACATACATATTATAGATAGAAATTCACCCAGACAACTACTAATACTACGTTTCAAATTATAGGCGAGGACGCTGGCACCCTAAACACAAGTTAAATCTTACTTTGGGTGCCAGAGTTCATCGAAATCACTTTTCCTTTGTTGTAACGCTGCATAGTGTATAGATAAGTGTTTTGTGTACAACTGAAGTTAATAAAGATTTTTTTTTTTTTTTAATGTATATTGTATCAGTACTTCATACAAATGATACAGAAGGCGGACTACCCCGTTAAATTAAACTTATTGAAATTGGCTAGATGAATGTATGTGCTAGATTAAAATTATTTACTTAGGGCTGGTTTTACAATCATCTGATAACTTTATTCGAGGAATAATTTTGAAATTGTGACATAAAAAAACTCTCAAACATCAATTTTATTCCTCGAACAATCTATCTGGCGGTGGAACAAATTATGCCGATGTACAGTCACGAGTAAAAGTATGTGTACACTCCGCTTTATTTAAAAGCGATTTACTCCTTTATTTTTAAATGAAATTTTATGTTGTTACGAACATAGCATTTTCGAACACATAGGTTTATGTAATGTGTCGTATTTCAACGTTGCATTCGTTATTTCACGAAAAAATCGCAATTGAGAGTTGACAAGGGTGGACATATTGGTGCTCGTGACTGTACTCTTTGTATTATTGGGGTCAGTTGCCACTTTAATCACAGCTCGCGGCTTCATCGATGTACTAACAGCGAGCAGCAGTATCAATTTATCTATACTTATAATAAATCTGTAGAAGTGAAAATTCTGTACATTGAAAATATCCAAAAAATAAATGGCAGGGGGTGTTACTTGACCGACACCGAACCCAAAAATGTGATTAAAAAAATTTTTGTCTGTCTGTCTGTTTGTTCAGGCATCACGCAAAAACTACCGGTTCGATTACGATGAAACTTGGTATAATTATTCTTTAATATCCTGGGCACCACACTGGGTACTTTTTATCCCGGAAAAGTATATACAATAAAAAACAAACTTAATTTTGCGGTTCGATCCCTATACCCGATTACCACTGTCTGTACTGTACCAACCGCAAATACTAAGTTTGTCGTAGGTTGGGTCACCCGCAGTGGAGTTCATTTTTATTCCTTTTAGTTTTTAGAGTTATTTAGGTTTATTTTTATATAAGTCGTAGGTATAGATTTTAATTGTAGTATATTTGATAGTGTACGTAGTGACCGTAGGTTATTTTATACTACTGTTAGGTAGGATTAGTCATTCGTATAGATTTGGTTTTTATGGATTTTTTATTGAGTTTAGATTAGTTATCATCAGAAATAGGTTTATTTAGGTAGGTAGGTACCTATTTAATTTTCTGTTATTGAGTTTTTTTTTTTAAACTTTGTTAGGTACTTAGGTAAAGATATCATATAGGTACCCTCTTAATCATCACTAATGAGACACAATTGGTTTTCTATTGTAATTAGCCACAAAGGGCCCGCGACATAGATGGCATTCTGGGGAAGCACATACATTTTATCCTGTTAGCACGTTCCCGTGGGTAAATTTCCGACATCCACGCGGGCGAAGCCGCGGGCAGAAGCTATTATACATATTAGTATATACAAATAATCTATTTCTATTGATGCTGTAATAAGTGCAACAGGAAAATTGCAATATCTATCTGTTCTATAATATTTAATCTATAATAACTAAAATTATAAATGCATTATTTTTACTTGGGCAAATGAAGGGAGAGTTTTTGTAACTTTATTAAGTAATTAGAAATCCTTCGGCTTCAGGTAATGGTGAACAAATTATAAAATGTTCTACATATTTCAATTATAAAGTTGTTTTTTTGCGTATTTAATTGTAAACTAATGCCTAAGTAGCGTCTTAATATAACACAAAATCAAAAGTCATTTATTCAAATTAGGCTGAGAATCACCACTTTTCGAACGTCAAAATTACAAAAGACAGTACGCCAAAACGCCCGCCCTGCACACATGTTAAGATAAGATTAGAAATATTAACGTAATTTCAGAAACTGTAAGGCAAACAAAATCACATCAAATCTGGAATCACGGCCTATTGTAGGCAGGGTACTGGCCTAGTAGGGTCCAATCAAACAATTAACATGGAATGCGGGCATCAATGAAACCCATGCCAATTGAATAAACATTCATTAACAACTTCCGAGAGCTTTTAATACGAGAATTAGTTTGAAAATGTCGGCCAAGTGCGAGTAGATGCCGTAAAGGTTAAAAGTGTTAATATAATTATTCCGTACAAAGTACTGACTTTGTCATTGAAAACTAGTGCAGAAAACATGATATTAAATGTAAATTAAACGCAGTGTTTTTATTTTTGGACTGGGTCAGGTTTTAAGATGGATGACAGGGGCAAAATCCAAACTATAGAGAAGTCATAAATATGGTTTCAAAAGCCCATCAAATGAATAATTTTGTAAATGATTAAATAAAGATTGTTGATAATAATGATTGTTATTGTTGATTGTTGTGTTTGATTTTATTAATATAGTTGTCTGGGCCACTGGCTCCTATGGTGTTTAAGAGAATATGGGATGATCTTTGCCTCAGCAATGAAAAAAATGCATTTGGCAGAACGAACTGCTTTACCTAAAAATTAAAAACCCTACGCACTTTAAGGTCCCCTTTTGCAGACAACCTTTACAAAAGTTATAAGCTCTTGAATAAACGGACCGACTTGGTCCTGTTTTCCGAACAAGACTTACATTCATAATATTCGCACACTCAGGCTCTTCTTACCTATAAGATAAATTACCTAACGCCAGAAATAAAAATAAACAATGTGAGTTACGTCCCTTACAAGAGACTGCTAAACATGATTATCAGTAAATTGTACTTTTATTGACCCCTTCAACTTTGTTCGCAGGTGGTAGGCAAACACGGGCGCGGTCTAACAGAACTACTGGACGTGCCCCGCGATGAGATCGACCTGATAGTGGGCTCTTTGGAGCATTCGTTCGCGACTGTCGGCGGCTTCTGTGCCGGGACACACTTCATTGTGGAGCACCAGAGGCTCTCGGGACTAGGTATGTGGATAATTAGTATAATGAATCAGCCAGGGAAATTGATTGATAAGTAAATTAACACCCTACGTAATTGTGATTGTCATTTCGTGCAACTGTCACAGAAAGACAGCCCCATTTTATGTCCAGGCAAAGCGATAAAGCCGCCCATTGTATGTTTTTAGTTTTCGTTATTTTTTTTTTATTTTTTTTGTCGTTTACAATAAAGTAATATACAGGGTTATTTTTCAAAGACCAGCCAAATTTAAGGATGTGGTACAGATCATCAAACTGAACAACTTTCTCCATGGGACAAATAGCGTAATCGCGAAAATTTTATCAACTGTCCCATAGAAAACTTCTATACCTACTCGACCTAAATGTATGGGACGGCTGAATTTTTATTCGCGATTACGATGTTGGTCCCACGGAGAAAGTTGTTCAGTTTGATGGTCTGTATCACATCCTTAAATTTGTCTGGTCTTTGAAAAATAACCCTGTATAAATAAATAAAGACAGTTGTGATTTGAATATACGGACAATTTATGTTGGTAATCAATTTGCTTATAAATTAATTTCCCTTATTGGAAATCATCTTCATCAGCTTAAGTATAGCAGTCCACTGCTGGACATGGATCTCGCCAATACAACGCCATTTAACTCAATCGTTGGACCCTCTTGTTTACTACGAGCAACCCCCGCAAAACTGTCGCTCCACATGGCCTGTGGGCGTCCTATCCTACGTTTGCTTTAAGCAGATTCACTGGCCCCAACCAAGTGCACTATTAAAGCATATAGGGGCCTATTGATAAATAAATCAATTGAGAGCTCCATAGAAGTGTGTATTATTTTCCTGCAATGCAAGTAATGTGTCGATTTGATACATTTTCCTCACTATCGATTCTAGAGGGTAAGGAAAATGTACTTGTAGAATAATATACTTACTTGGGGAGACGCACAATATTATAAACTTTTCCTATTGGATATTCCCTTTGCCTATGCATCGTCTATAAAGAAAAATATTCTGCCAAGGTGTATGCGTAGATAAAAAATACCTGATTTATCTTTATAAGTATTTCATTTGCTCACACTACAGCCACTGAGAATCGATATCCATCACACTGCTTCGAATTATTCACTTCTTCCGTTCCTCAACAGATTTTTATCCTCAATTTATACATTGGCTCATGAAATACAGCCGATCTATTCTGTAAAAATCTCACTGAAAACGTATGCGAAATGAGCTATCATTCCACCTGATGCTAGGGACCGACACTATTGACAGCTCACTTCACCTCACTTAACTTTTCACGGTGAGATTATTACAGAACAGATCAGCTGATCCTTTTAACAGCAATCAACATTTAACAAACCTCTATCAATTTTACAGGTTACTGCTTTAGTGCGTCGTTACCGCCGATGTTGACACAAGCGGCCATCGCGGCGCTGGACGTCATTGAATCTAAGCCAGAGATCCTGGAAGAACTTACTGAAAACTCTAAGAAACTTAACAGGTAATTATTTTAAGATAACATAATATCACGCCCCTTTCCCGGGAAGATTGGGCAGAAGTGAAGGTACACATTTCGCCAGTTATTTTTAGTTGCCATCAACGACGCACAAATCTAGACTCCGGGCTACTACGGAGACATTAATAAAGGAAAACAAAAAAAAACTCACTCAAACTCGAAAGCATTTACCAAGGGATCGGTCAGTCAAGAAGATGAAGCTAGTCGCCCATTCCAAAGCGTAGTAGGTACTATCGCCAAAACCTATATCTAACCATTTTGAAAAAAGAAACCGTGCTCCTGATGACCACAGCTGCGTCCGTAAGTAAAACAAAAGAGGATCCTTTTTATGCCCACTAAAAAGGATCCTCTTTTGTTATATATACGTGTTTTTTTTTATATCCTATAACTCAAGGTGGTCATTGTACTCATCATTATGAACAACTTTTACTATGGGACCTTCCCTGAAAGCGCGAAAAAAAAAATCAGCTTTTCCCTACATTTATGTTCGTATGACTCGTCAAAATGTAGGGAACACCAGATTTTTGTTTCGCGATTTTGGGTTTGGTCCAATAGTAAAAGTTGTTCATAATGATGAGTACAATGACCCCCTAGAGTTATGGGATATCAAAAAAAAACACGTTGTATAAGCTCCACAGACACTCTTTTAAATCAAAATAATAATATTATAGTTACAAAACTTTTCGCTTTTAAAGAAAGGTTTTTACGAGAGAATACTCGTATGTACGTAGCAGTCAACGTATTACTATCATCATGCCACTTTCAAATTATATCAAATGCCTTGACTGACCCTATTGATAGTTAAATCACAGCTGATTAAATGTGGGAAGTTCTTGACTCAATTCGTCATAGTGAATACTGGAGATTATGCCGTATTATGACGGTTAAATGCCATCATGATTCCAGTGCAGGAGAGAGACGGGGCTATAATGAGCGATAGCACTATCCCTTTTTCGCACTGGAATCTTGATGGCATTCGTAATACGGCCCCTCTTATTTCCTTGTTCTCGGGGAAAACACGACAGCTTCCCGCGCAAGTACATACATTTCACACATTACATACATTTGTATCTAATTAATAAAAATATGGCATGTAATATAATCGAACAAAAAGTAATTCCCATTTTTGCTTTTCTAAGAATATTATTAAGTGGCTCGTGGAGTGCTCCACGAGCAACTTTTGTCTCGGCAAATAATTTATCTCTCACAATAAGTCTATGAAAGTGCAGTCTTTGTCGCGTCGCTACGTGCACTGCATCCCCTTAGACTTGATGTAAGAGATAAATCAGTTACGGAGACAAAAGTTGCTTGTGGGCGCCCTCCCTTATATAATGAATGGCGTCTCTTTTTGTGAACCTCTATTATTTCTTATTTTGAGGTCCTAAAAATACTAAATAGCCAAGTAACGCCAACTTGGATTTAGCGCGGTCGGGTGCCGTTCTAAGTTAACCTAACTTATTTGGTTGGAGAAACCTAGCTTAGTTACTGCGACCAACTGTCAGAAAAGGCAAGAAATTTAAAAAGAGGCTACTTTTTTATTAGCCGTTAATGTCCCACTGCTGGGCAAAGGCATCCCTACTCTCTTTCCACCTCTCCCTGTCCAGAGCTGCCAAGGACCAATCTTTAGGCTTATTTATTTTAAAAAGTGTGCATCATTAAATACCAGAAAAGATTTAAGATGTTCATTTATTTAAAAAAGTGTTCATCATTAGAAGGTTAATTATTTTTTTAGAGGATCAGGTACATACATGTTTCCTATACAATATTCATCTTGATGAAAAAAATAATTTTTTTTTTTAGTATGTTTGGAATTTAAAAACTCGTTAATTTTATAGAAACAATTTTTGATCCTGCATGTTTAATGAATAATCAACGTACTAAAATATAACGTACAAATAAAGAACATAAGAACCATTCATCAAGTAAAGTTGATTTACCTATAACTGCAATTTTATTGGCATATTGATAACATTATTACACTTTAAACGTACGATTTGATAAGACCCAACATTGTCAATGCGCAATATTTATTGCTAGCGATAATGTCAAGGGGACATGAATCACTCGGCCACCACAGAATATATAGGTACAAAGGCTCTAGCACGAACGCACGACATAAACGTACCGTAAATTCGAACGGTTTTTTAATCGAAAAGGAAGAGTTTTTCAAGTCGACGCGTATATTTTTTTATGTATGACCACGCATGTTTTTGGTTTATATTATTTTTCGAATGACACAATTAGTATCTCCCGTAGATATGAATGAAGTCCTAAAACTGATTTAATATGTGAGTGCGCAACGAGTATTTTCAAAGGAAAAGGCCCAAAAATGTATGGGTATAAAACCCAGAGTCAATATTTCACATTTGATATCTACCAGGTATACCATACCCCATTACCGTATAAAAACATTCGAATTTACGCTATGTTTACTTCTCGCGTTCGTGCTAGGACCACAGCAAGTACCTATACAACGAAAAAAATTACACGCACACATAAACAGGCTTTATGTACAGCGTGTGTGGCGCGTGCGCCTGCTATCGGTCGCTGTATGAACTCGAACTTCTGTGCTATTCTGAGGCTCACCCATCAGAATTCAGCTATAGGTAGTTTATTCAGCTGAACAAATGTAGGAATGTCAGATAAGTTAAGAGGAAATTAACATTGATAAGGATAAGTAAGCCGAACTTAACAACTGCGTTTAGGTTTACTTATGGAGATAATGCCTTTATGGCCGTTGAATGTTTAGGGAGACAGTAAACAATGCCATCAACATGAGCTCAACTGTCACTAATGACACACAATTAGGGAGGATGCCCACGAGCAACTTAATTGTCCAGCAACTTTTTTGTCTCTGTCGCTGTCTCCTCGCCGAGATTTGGACGATGAACGGACAAATGACACGGGAGCGACAGCAACGCTACTTTTTTTGTAAAATTTTCGGTTGAGCGGCAACTGGCTAGCCGGCAACATTTTTGTCGCCGTGCGCGCACTTACATTGCAACCAATAGACGGGCGACTGTTGCGTCCAAACCCGCGTACAAAAAAGTATCCCAGCTGTCGCGTCGCTACATGCGCGCACTTTCATACAAACCCGTAGACTTTAT
This sequence comes from Apamea sordens, assembly GCA_945859715.1. NCBI lineage: Eukaryota > Metazoa > Arthropoda > Insecta > Lepidoptera > Noctuidae > Apamea > Apamea sordens. The sequence goes on from OX244001.1 coordinate 18,871,522, forward strand.
GTCAGAGACAAAAGTTGAACGTGCCCCCGCCCCCCCTTACTTTTTCTATTGTTGCCTTAATAAGCTTGCCTAACAGTAACAGACGAGGGGCTTTTGTACTTGTATCTCCCTTTTACCTCAATTTCATGGCTGAGACTACCTATAATATTAAAATTCAGAATTCTGCTTCTACTGAATACTGCTATCTTGTTGGATATTCTTTATCTCCTTAGTTATTTTGTGCATAAAAAGAGCACCTTTGATTTTTTTTTCTCTTGGAAAGACATGGATAAATCTAAGTCTTCATACACACGAGCGACTCGCGTCACGAGTCACGACGATATTGGCAACTGCAACCGTCGAAAACATGCTCGTATATTTGTGCACCGTACTCATACATACATAGTTACCGGCACGTAAGTTGGCAAAAGATTTTGTAGTGGGGGAAGTTCGCGCATGTAAAAATGTATGAAATTGTGCGTGCGCGAACTTCCCCCACTACAAAATCTCTTGCCAACTTCCTTGCGGGTAACTATACTAAACAATACACGAGCGGTACGAGTGTCGACGGCAACCGTCGACGCCCGTCGGCGACGGTTGCAGTTGCCTCTGTCGGTGACGCGTGTCGCTCGTGTGCATGCACAGTAAGCTGCTACGAAGAATATCGGAACAATAATCAATTGAAGTTTTTACCAGAGCCCCTTGTCTAATGGACGTTTTAATATTGTATTTATTTTTATTTGCAGCGCACTATCCGGACTGAAGCACTTCACGTTCCGAGGCGACGATCACTCACCTGTCAAGCACATTTACCTCAAAAAGGACGACTTAACAGACAGACTGAAACACTCCTACCTCCGCAACATCACCAACTATTGCCTAGAGAAAGGCGTCGCCATGACAGTTGCTGCGTACTTACGAGACGTCGAAATTAACTGCCCAGAACCTTCCATCCGCTTGGCCAGCAGTAGGAAGTTCACAGATGATACCATAAGCTTAGTTTGTTCCTTACTAGATGAGGCCTACGAGAAAGTAGGTCCACAACCTGAACTACAGCCTGTGTAGAATAACTTTGCTTTAAAACTTTTAAAGTATTGTCTATGATTTTTGGTGGGAAGTACAATTTTTTTGTTGACTTTTTCTGACTTTGTTTTAGGGGAAATTTTATTTTTTGTTTCGTTTTATAATGTAGGTTTTTCTTGAATTTAAGTGCACTAAGCAATACACACATATCAGAGTAATATTTTTTGCAATGCATTTAGGGCGACGAAATAGGTACATGGTTACTATTTTTTTATTTGCTTTTACTTTCCACTTATTATTGCTTTTTTACCCATTCAATGCAATATGAATAGTAATTATCTATCTAATGCAAAATCATAGTATTTAACGATTTTTCAAGTAGGTATTAATAATTATTTATGGAACACTCTTCTTCTTTAGAATTTTAAATAAGAAAATGGTTACTTACTTGTTTAGCATAGACAATATTATCTTATTATTACTTATTATAGGATCCGTTAGCTATGTAAATCATGGAATTAGAAATAACCGTTTTGTTATCACCCTTGTTATTCTAAAATTGGTGCATATTAGGATTAATTTAAAAAATGCAACTAAAAATAGTGATACAAAATAACTGGGCACAGTTTATTCAAATGACGTTATAATTTATTATAATTAAGTGCACAATAAATGATTGTTGCTGTTAAAATGAATATTAATCCACCAATGCGTCTCCAGTGTGTTAAATTCTAAATATTAATTGTTATTATATAAATAATCGTGGAGGGAATGCCACTCTGTACAGGTTGGGGGAGAAACGGTCGTGGAGGGGGAAAGTAGGTACCTTAATAATTTAATTTAATTGAAGATATTAAATTGTACTGAAAGGAAGAGGACTAAACTAATATTTATCTTCTGTCCTTTTCTTAATAAGATAGAAAGAAAAAGATGCACTGAACTTAAATTTAGTTTAGTTTGTGAACAAGGGAATCTGCGCCATTGAGGACCAAATGTCTTAATGAAACCTGATTTTAACTTGAGACTTCGACTGACCATCTTTGTCCCCACCCTGTATACTATTTAATTAATAAAGCCAGATAACTTGTATGTAAGTATTACGAATAAAACCTCATATTTCATCATAGTTTTAATATATTTTGCTGCGCTACGTGGCTACAAGTACATTAAGTTACACTGATAAACTGCTTAACTATCTACTTAAGTTATATTATTTCTAGTATTATGGTGTAAGACTGTGTTGTCAATTCGTGTATTTGAAGAGAATTGCTATTTACAGACTGACTAGCGCGGTTCATATTTTTCTGGTTGCCAAAATTCGGTAATCGGCTCGACCGATTGTGATGAAACTTTTGTGCGCGCGTCGGAGAAGGCTCCTAACAAAAAAAAAATATGAAAAAAGTTTTAAAATATTTTTATCGAAATTGATTCAGTAGTGAACAAACCTATTGCAGCGATTTTTGTCGGTATCAACATCATCATCATCTGCCTAGCCTTTTCCCAACTATGTTAAGATATTTAAATGGCTTTGCCTATCAAATACATATAATTGGCACACAGCTAAATAGTGCCTTGAAAGTGGAACCTCATTTGATGTAAAAATATTTTAAATACCAGTTAAGATCACATTCCAATGAACTCCGAAGTATTATATTATTACGAGTATAGTTAATAATATAGTCTATTTTATTTATAAATGTGTATTTTTACATCAAATGCTTTTATTATTACCAAGGTGTGACGTCGCAAAGATCATGACCATTAAATTAATTATGATATTATTATAATAATTTAGCACAGTGCTTGTTATGTTACTACATGAATAAATTTGAGAATTTTTAAATTGTTTATTTTTAATCTTTACTTTGAACACGACCGCTGATGGTGATGTTGATATTATAACAAAACAGTTAATATATAGTATCTATGGTACTACTAGCGTGTAGCCATATGTTTATGATGTGTGTCAAAACTCTATAATAAAGTTAGTCTATTGAAACGTCACTGTGTGTATTATTAACAGGTTATGGGCCCAGCACGCTTCCACTGCGCAAGATTGAATATGTTGTAAATCCATCGTATGAACATGAAACCAAAGAAATAATTGTTGCGAACAAAACATGCGTCCCGGTGCTATGTTCTGGTGATGTTAATATCATTACGGTTGTGGATGATATGGAATATGACATCACAGTCTCAGATGTATTGTGCGTACCGAGTTTAACCACAAACTTGCTTTCAGTGAGTCAGTTGATTAAAAATGGCAATAATGTAACTTTTAAAGAGAATTTTTGCTATATTTACAATAAACAGAGAACTCTAGTTGGGAAGGCAGAATTAGTAGAAGGTGTGTACAGATTATACATTAAGAAATCAGAACAGTTATTGGCAGCCACAGCTAAGGTATCAAGTGAAACTTGGCATAGACGATTGGGACACATTAACAGTACTAGTTTAAACAAAATGAAAAATGGAGCCGCAGAAGGTATTTCATTCACAGATAAGGCAGAGGTGAACAAATCTAATTGTATTGCTTGTTGTAAAGGGAAGCAAACTAGACTACAGTTTCAACCTAGTTCTACAAACACCCAGGCTATTTTAGAACTGATTCACTCAGATGTGTCTGGCCCAATGGAAAATATTTCCATCGGAGGATCCAGGTACTATGTCTTATTCGTTGATGACTACAGCAAAATGGCTTTTGTATATTTTATGAAATCTAAGAGTGAGGTATTTAAGTTCTTTAAGGAGTTCCAGTCAATGGTAGAAAAACAGACAGATAGGAAGATTAAAATTTTAAGGACAGATAATGGCGGTGAGTTCTGCAGTCAAGACTTTGAAAGGTATCTAAAACAAATGGGTATTATTCATCAGAAAAGTAATGCCTACACTCCACAGCAAAATGGTGTGAGTGAAAGGATGAATAGATCATTAGTGGAGAAGGCTAGATGTTTAATTTTCGATGCCAGTTTACACAAAAAGTTTTGGGCAGAAGCCATAAATACCTCAGTATACCTAAGAAATAGGTCAGTTGTTACAGGGTTAGAAAATATGACTCCATACGAAGCTTGGACAGGAAAAAAACCCAACTTGAGTCATATACGTATTTTTGGGAGTAAAGTTATGATGCACATACCAAAAGAAAAGCGTTTAAAATGGGATATGAAGGCCAAAGAACATATTTTGATGGGATATGCAGACAATGTGAAGGGCTATAGGGTTTATGACCCAGAAAATAACTCTATTACGATTAGCAGAGACATCATTATAATGGAAACCAAAGATACAGTGAATATTCCTATTGAATCCAAGGCTTCAGCGGAGGAGATTGAAGAAGAGGTTAAAACAGAAGACACCGAGACTGGATGTGATGAAAATGATACCACATATGTTCCAGAGGCTTCTACAGGAAGTGACACATATGAAAGTATTTCAGAAACAGAAGATACAGATGTTTCATTATTAGACATGAATCAAGATGTTCCAAGCAAGAGAGTAAGAAAATTACCTGATAGATTTGGCTATAATTATTTATGTGTTGACGAATCAGATGATCAGAATATAATGGATATTACCCTCGAGGATGCTTTAAATGGACCTGAAAGCAAATTCTGGAGAGCAAGTATGCAAGAGGAATTAGAATCATTTAAAAAGAATGATGCATGGGAGCTTGTGGATAAACCTCGTGACTCCACAGTAGTGCAGTGCAAGTGGGTATTCAAGAAAAAGTATGATAGTGTTGGTAATGTGCGTTATCGTGCTAGATTGGTGGCCAAAGGCTTCTCACAGAAAGCAGGTATAGACTATCATGAAACTTTTTCACCAGTGCTACGTCATACTACTTTAAGACTGTTATTCTCTCTAGCAGTAAAACTAAGTTTAGATATACGTCATCTAGATGTCACTACGGCTTTCCTAAATGGTTTTCTGAATGAATCTGTGTATATGCAAAAACCTGTGTTTTATAAAGATTGTAATGATGATAATAACAAAGTACTAAAGCTCAAGCGTGCCATCTATGGACTTAAGCAATCATCACGTGCATGGTATCAGAGGGTTAATGATTACTTATTGTCTTTGAGATTTTTAAAGTCAAAATATGAACCTTGCTTGTTCACAAAACTTGAAGGAGATGCTAAAGTTATTATAGCACTATATGTAGATGACTTTTTTGTTTTTTCAAATTGTAAAATGGCAACTAGTCAATTGATAGTTGACTTGAGCAGTAAATTTCAAATGAAAGATTTGGGTCAGTTAAAGCAATGTTTGGGTTTAAGAGTTAATTTGTATGAAAATGTTATAACTGTTGATCAAGAACAATACATAGAAAGTTTGTTAAAAAGATTTAACCTGACAAATTGTAAGACAGCAGAAACACCAATGGAGATTAATTTAAGATTAGAAAAAACTAAGAATAGTTATTGTGAAGATAAAATTCCATATAGACAATTGATAGGTAGCTTAATGTACTTAGCTGTCTTAACCAGACCAGACATAACTTATAGTGTGTGTTATCTGAGTCAGTTTAATAACTCATATGATGAAACTCATTGGAAACATTTAAAGAGAATTTTAAAGTATTTAAAGGGTACTAAAAACTATGGTCTTGTTTTTGCTAAAGATGATTCTTGTATAGAAGGATATGTGGATGCAGATTGGGGTTCTGATACTAACGACAGAAAATCCTTTTCTGTTTTTTGTTTTAAATTATCAGGTGCCGTTATTTCTTTTGAGTGTAGAAAGCAAAGAAATGTAGCTCTATCTTCAACAGAAGCGGAATACATTTCTATGTCAGAGGCCAGCAAAGAGGCCATTTATTTAAAGAATTTAATGTTTGAGATTTTAGGTTGCTCAGACACAATTACTTTGTATAATGATTGTCAAAGTGCCCAAAAACTTATTTTGAATCCAGTATACCATAGAAGGTCTAAACATATAGACATAAGATACCATTTTGTAAGAGAGGCAGTTGCAAATAAATTTATTAAGGTTGATTATTTAGAAACAACAGAAATGCCAGCAGATATTTTTACCAAGAGTTTAGGGTCTCTTAAGCATAAATACTTTACTAAAAAACTTGGTATACTACCTGTTATAATGTATAAATGATTTTGTTAAGTGGAGGTGTTGATATTATAACAAAACAGTTAATATATAGTATCTATGGTACTACTAGCGTGTAGCCATATGTTTATGATGTGTGTCAAAACTCTATAATAAAGTTAGTCTATTGAAACGTCACTGTGTGTATTATTAACAGGTGACAGTCTTAAAATTATGTACTTATTTTTATAAACTTTATCAACTACCACAAAACTGTTAAAACTTTTTCCTAAAACTAAACGAAGCTTAGCTTGGTTCAAAACCGAGTACCTAAATTTCTCGCTCACCTAAATATAGCAAAACATTTTATAAATAGCAAACTTTGAAGCAGGTAACTTCTGATATAATTATTATTATTTAATTTTAATTATATTATCTATGGCAAAACAGTTACTGCTTACATCTATAATAAGGTATATCCTGTAATATTTGATACACATTCACCGTTTGAAAGTAAAATTACTTTCAAACGGTGAATCAAAACAAACATGAGGAAACAATCATGTTAATGATTGTTGCCCATAGAAAATTTCTTTTAAAATTGCAAATACGAACCTTTCACTTGAACTGAAGGCCAATTCCCGTAATCAATAACGTTCAAAATCTGGTCACAATGTCATTTCATCGACAATCAATGTCAAAAATGTAGGGAAATTAGAGGTATTTTTGACAGATTTGAGACTGAGATCAGACTGTGAACATTCTTAAAATTACGAGGATTGCCCCTCTGGTGTTTATCCTAAATGTCCCCTAATCGACTCAAAAACTAACTCACGCTATATTTTGTCTAAAATTGGCAACAACAAAATTGGTATAGCCAGCCAACATAAATTCAAACAGTGTTGCCCTCAATCGGTGACCAGTTCATCGCTCATGCGGCAGTACCCGACGTTTCTCTTGAACTCTGTTTCATCCGGTGCGTGGATTGGCTTTCTGATCTCTATCAGCCTTCTATCCGTTTCCAAGGCTTGATTCTTATATTGCAGGTCCTTGGTCACGCGCTGATGGTGATTGTACATTCCATGGTATGTAGTCCTGGAAAAAGTGTGATAATTATAGTAAGCGTCAAACTTTATGGCGCCCCTTAAGTGCATTACTTGCTGCGCTGTATCGCACCGCTCACCCCCGCTGACATGAGAATTTGTTGCTGCGTAGCCTCGCCTCATGTATCGAGCCGCCATAACGTTTGCATCGAGCTGTAGTAAAACTCATTGTAAAAAAACTAGTCCGAGGAAGTTCTGCTAATTCGAGGAGGTCATACCTGTTTCTGTCGTCAAGCATTGTCGTTCCAGTTTGAAGGGTCTGTGTGTCGGTGTTATTATAGTCACATGAGTCATTGCACCATCGTGTCCGGGATGTAAACGCACCTGTGATGCCTATCCCTATGGCATTACAGGTGTCCAATTGTGGCGGTGACGACTTACCATCAGTTTGCCGTTAAATAATCATAAAAATGGTGTAGAAGTACTTACAGTGCTTCTTCCAACTTCTTCTCCAGCATATTGTGACTCATGTGGACTCTTTCGAACTCTTCTATTAGACCACGCATGGGTTTGTCCTGTACTCTTTCAAGGACTGGTCTCCTGGTCCTGGTTTCCAACCTGGTTTCTACAAGCTTGGTTGGGTTTATTTTGTCAGCAACTGCTGCACGCAGCGTCTCAATCTCCCTGTCTACCTTCTGGAGATTCTGTTCCAGCTGTAATAGATTATTTTTATGAGGTCTCTTTAGATAAAAAAACGTGGTAGTCCAAGTTTTTTAATGTATTCCGTAACAGGTTTTTGGTTGAAACTTAGATTATAAACAAAAACTCCAGAGAAATTTCACCAAATCCTGGAACGATCGCAGGTCAAAAAAGAAAGTAAGATTTTTTCCACCACACACACAGTAAGCTGGACCTTACGACATACAGCTCAGGTAGATGCTGGATTGCCTCTGAGTTTTATACTTACCTTGTACTTCTGCCACTCCATCTCATTCCTAGCCCTCTGTATATCATAGACCCTCCTTCTCATGATCAGTTCCACATGCTGGCTCTGCGCATGCATCTGATTTCGGGCCTGTTCACGACTTTTGAACATCGTCTCCCGAAGGGTCTTGGATTCAGACATCAGCTGCTCAGCTATCTTTATCGTGTTCTCTATGCAGTGCACGTAACTCTCTTCCGAAATCGATCTAGGAATGGAATGAAATTGTGAAATACAGGGGAGAAAAATACGATCTTACTCTGCAAAAAGCTATGACTGAACTCCAATGATGAAGCTTGCCATACTATACCATTTCTGAGAGAGACTCTACATTGTTTCAACTACATTATGTATATTGATAGAGCTGCTGAAGCGTGAAGATATCATCAACATATAAATGAAAACTTGAAACCCAATTATCTTTCGGAAGCTCTGGATCAGATAGCGAAAACTACCAGTGCAAATTTCGCACATAAACATAATACGCCGATAGTTCCTGGTGACGACGTCACTTCTAGTCCGTATCATGCTTACTAAAAGTAGAGGTCCCAAATCATATTAACTTACTCTGTAGGGACCCTAGTAGGATCCAGCTTGTAGCATATATCCGAGCTGTCTCTACTCAGGTCTTTGACGTGGTACTCCAAGTCGATGGTCTCGTCCTTATTCTTGATCTCGCGCTCCAGGCGACAGAGTACGTTGGTCAGCTCCTTTATCTTCTCCCAACCCATGTGGCAGACGTCCATTAGGACCCGCTTATTGTTCTCCGTTATGTGCAGTTCCTAGAGGAAAACCGGTTAGAAGACTTTTTGAGAGTAAAACTTTCTTTACCCATTTAAAAAGGAGTGCATTCTGCAGTGTATAAGAATATAGCTAACACTAGTTACTAGTTATAAACAATTTCTAAACCTCTTCCAGCGTATATCATCAGAGGGGCCATGAGGACGAAGCAGAATTATCATATATCATAAAAAAAAACAATCATCTTTTTTAAACCACCACGCGCCTCCGCTGTGAGGGCCTACAATACATGATATCTTCTGCGGTTAAAATCTAAGAATTTTGAAGGACTGGATATGAAAGAGTTGTTTCTTCAAGAAAATACGATATTTACCTTATGTAACTCTTCCCCAAGTTGGTCTCGAGTCAGCTCCGGAGGCACCCTCTGGTCTCTGTTAGAGAGACACTGGGATATCACCATAAGTGGTACTTGTAGAGACTCCAAGTGCAGTTCGGTCGCATTTTTTTCTTCTCTTAAAGCCCTAATTTCGTCTCTGACACATTCCCTTGTGAACCTCTGCTTCTCCCTCCATGCTTGAACTTCGAATATTCTGGAAAGTAGGTTCTACATATTGATAACTTCCCTATCTGAACTTCTGGTCCGAAACTGCCTTCTGATCCAGCACACATAGCATGGCGCCTTAGACCTGTACCTTGTTACAGCCAGTTACTGTACAGTCCTCAGTTACGAGGAAAACGATTTAACAGGAAGATAACGATTTTCTGAAAGACGCTTAATTTAAACATGCTTCAGTGCTTCTGATGTTAATGTAGCAGAGTTTACAATAAAAACCAGTAAAACCTTACCTATCCCTCAACAACTCATTGTTAACATAGTTATCCCATCTCGTGGTGACAGAAGTTTCATTTCTGAGCTGATTAGCTCTTTGCCTCAACTCGTATGACTCGAAGCGACGGAGCCTAGCTTCGTTTTGCAGCCTCTGGATATTCCTTGTCCAGTCCAACACAGTTACAGGACGATGGGGCTTCTCAAAAACTGGTATAGAAGCGTCCATTTTTCTGAAGAAATAAAATAACTACACTACCTCACAAAATGGACTGGTATAGGAATGTTAAAAAAATTGCAATTGTTTGATCAATAAAATAATGGGGATGGGTGAGTGAGTTTCCAGAGAATAGTAACATCAGTGAACTCCAATCTAATCTAATAAAATTAAATAATTAAGTTTTTAATAATTTAAGAAGAGGTCTGAATTACATTAATAACACAAAATATTACGACCACTCTCCAATGAAAAGAAACAAGGGGTTTCCTTGGACTAAACCATTTGAAATTCGTACAGTACCATCTCTGATTGCGGAAATTGTACTTTTTAAAATATTGCAGGTTATTAAAATATCGTGATTAAGTATATCTTCGTTTTTTAAAATTTAATTTTAACTAAATTAATATAATTATTTAAAAAAATATTACAATTTCTTCACTTTTTAATTAAAAGTTCTTCAACTGGCATAAAGACAACGGAAGCGCCAGTTGTCAGAACATAGAGTACATAGACCAATATCAAATATGGCTGACTAGTGGCGTTTGCAATAAAAGTCAACCCAATTACCCAATGTTTGTTGCGCCAGAAATAGTGTAGAAAGTTTACCGATTCCTAATAAGAAATTTAATAACGAGTAACTTGAATTGCTTAGAAATCTAGTATTTATTAGTTTTTGTGTTGTTTCATCGTTGTCAAAAGTAAAGATGTAAGTTAGCATATTTTTGATAAACTTAATTTCTTTCGCTTCGCTTGGTTTATTTACGGGAGTTTTGTGATTCAGGTACGACGATAGACGTGGAGGACGTGGTGGCGGTCGCGGTGGTAGCCGTGGAAGCCGCGGTGGCGGAAGAGGTGGTTCACGAGGAGGACGATCCAGTGATCGCTCCCAGGAGAGAGGAAGCAGTCGCTTCGGAGGCAGCCGGGGAGGCCGGGACGGCGGAGGCAGAGGAGGACGTGACGGGGGTCGAGGATTTGGAGGCCGAGGCGGCGGCCGAGACGACTTCCGAGGAGGGAATTTCAAGAATGACCAACCGGGCGGCAATCTCCGTAAAATTCGCTGGGACACAATCACTCTCACTCCGTTCCAGAAGAACTTCTATGTACCGCATCAGAACGTCCAGGCGCGCAGCCAAGCTGAGATAGAAGCCTACCGCAGCCAAAACCAGATCACTGTGAAAGGACGCGATGTTCCGGCCCCAAGCATATACTTTGAAGAGGGAGGATTCCCAGATTATGCTATGAAGGAAATTCTAAAACAAGGTTTCCCACATCCAACTCCTATTCAAGCTCAGGGTTGGCCTATTGCACTTTCTGGACGGGATTTAGTGGGAATTGCTCAGACAGGTTCTGGGAAAACCCTGGCATACATATTGCCAGCTATAGTACACATCATTAATCAGCCTCGACTGCTGAGAGATGAGGGGCCTATCGTACTGGTTTTGGCTCCAACTAGGGAGCTTGCTCAACAGATTCAACAGGTTATTGATCTTAATTATTATATTATTAATCTTTGCTCATATTATATCAATTTCAAAGTAACAATAAGGCCTGCCATTGGACTGACACAAGATTGCCTGAGGTGTACTCATTGAAGCAACATCAGAATTAATTGTCTCTAATATAAATACTTTTAACAACAAGAATATAAGATGAGTATTTGTTTCCCATTGTGCTATCCAGGCGTTGATCTCAATGAATGGAATCGCTGCGGAGATGACGGACAATCCGAGCGAACTGGAAATAGTAATTTATCCAATTACATTTAATTAGTAGAACTAGCTTATTGCAGGCAGGCTATGTTCGAAAACCTGATGAAACATTGACATGATTTTTCGCAACTCTTTTTGATTGTTATCCCAAATTCAAAATTTTATTTTTAATAGGTGAGGTTTCTGAACGTAACCTTATTTATTTTGTTTTAGTTTTGGGCACAAGTACTTATTGTTTTTTCTCTTAGACTGCAGCTTATCTGTGGAATGCTTTCTTTATTGTGTAGAATTATCAATATTACATTGAAAAAAAAAGGCAGTTTGCTTCATCTTCTCATTTCCTCATTTATACATATAATATTATGTAAATTATTATAAAACCAATCAGGATACTATACAAGGAAGGTCTGCCACAGAAATATTTTAAAATAGAAATAGTGGGTCATGCACACACAACATTTTAACAAGTTTTTGTGGTGAGGTCAACTGTCTGGGGCATACACACTTTTGGGTCAATCTATTATTTCAAATATTCTGGGACACATTTCATTATATCACTCAACTCAACTATAAATAACACATGTCCAGTAGAATAATAATTTTGTTTTTGTTTTATTTTTTTATTCATTTCTCTATAGTCACCCTATTGTCATGCTTTCATTATTATTTGATTTTTACTGTTAACAATTGTGTAAGAGCAGATTAGGGTGGGGCAGGTTAAAATGTTAAATAGTTATAAGTTGCAATGTAATAATCCAACATTCAAGGCCATTTACACAAGCGCAGTCTTCTGTCAATGTTGACCTTCAATTCATTGCAAGGTACATAACTTAATTCTACACAGTTGTGTAATAGCTTCTTAGCATTTTTTATTTTGCAGTTTATCAAACAAACCAATATGCTAGTTCTAGTCTCATATGGGCATGTCACCACACCCACATTCTTGTGGGTGAAATATAATATATAATAAATTAAAAAAATATACTATAATAAGAATATAAAACCAATAGTTCTAATAACACAATTTATTTCTTATTTAACTCGGAAATGCCTGGAAGAAGTAATTATCACCGTCATCTCCATTTAAAACTTACACCTCTTAATCTGCTCTTACATTATATTCTATATTTGTTTATTCAATTTTTATTTGTTTATTTGGGTATCTGAATGTAACATTTATACAGGAGTTAAAAGGTTTTGTTCCTGTTTGCAGGTTGCCAATGATTTTGGTCAGAGTGTGCAAGTCCGCAACACTTGCATATTCGGTGGGGCTCCCAAAGGGCCACAGGGCAGGTGTCTGGAGCGAGGAGTAGAGATTATTATCGCGACACCAGGAAGACTTATTGATTTCTTGGAGAAAGGTGAGGTTTTAATAAAAACACAAACAGAAATGTCAAGTTTTGTAAATTCTGTTTGACTATTGTTTTTTCATGGTTTCATAAACAAGGCCTACAATTAAATAGATTACTTACAATTAATTAGTCATCTATTCGTAAAATAATGGAAGCTTTTCCATAAGCAAACAATTTTAAGAATAGGTAGGACTACTGTTCAACCCATCAAAGAATGATGTGGTCCTCAGATATATTCACATACATAGACATATTTTAAAGCCTAACAAGACTTGTATTGGTTAAATTTGGTCCTTCAATACAATAACAAATTATTTTTATCAACAGAGACGACAAACCTCCGTCGATGCACTTACTTGGTGCTGGACGAAGCAGACCGGATGTTGGACATGGGCTTTGAGCCACAGATTCGCAAGATCATTGAGCAGATCCGACCAGACAGACAGGTGCGTGACAATTATGTATACAAATATAAACTCGCGCCTTTTTCCTATAGGGTAGGCAGACACTACAGAATGCCACCTGCTACGATACTTACAAACTCCCATCTATATAATAGCATCACATTAAGCAACCAATCTTTACTGAGCCAGACAAAACAACTTCCTAAAAAATGGTAGTTAAGATAGAATGGTAGGGAAGAGGACGGAGTTAGTGATTGTACATATTACTCGGAAACTGATGGAATAATAAATTTCATTTCCTAACTTTTCTGATCAGTTGATAACAGTAAGTTGACTTGTTGTGTTTGTACTCTTTTATGTTTCTCTTTTCCCTAAACTAAGCCGTTTTTGTAATTTTAGGTTCTTATGTGGTCAGCAACCTGGCCTAAGGAAGTCCAGAATCTGGCTGAGGAGTTCCTTCACGACTACATCCAGATTAACATTGGATCCCTGAGCCTGTCTGCCAACCACAACATTCTGCAGATTGTGGATGTGTGTGAAGAATGGGAGAAGAATGATAAGCTCATCACGCTGCTCACCGAGATATCTTCTGAGGAGGAAACCAAGACCATCATATTTGCTGAGACTAAAAGACGGGTGAGTTTTGAGGATAAGCAGAGGCTTTGGTTTTGGAAGATTAAACTAAATAAACTATTTTGTAAAACTACACAGATGTGAAGACTACAAGTCTGAAGCGTCGCTATTTAACTTTATTTTGGCAGTAAAAAATATATTCACTTCTTGAAATATTAGGAAATCTTAAATCTAAATTAGAATCAACCTGGCAATGTCATCGTAATTATTTTCAGACAGCAAATAGTAAATCTTTATAATTTCTTTGGTCAGTAAAAATATTTTGTATATTGAACCATTTAGTCACTTTATCGATTACCCAAATCGCTCACGGTAACTTGTATCAAGGTTGATGAAATAACAAAATCGATCAACCGCGCTGGCTGGCGGGCGCTTGCCATCCACGGAGACAAGAACCAACAGGACAGGGACTATGTGCTCAACCAGTTCCGCATGTCCACGGGAGGCATCCTCGTGGCCACGGACGTCGCCGCCAGAGGCCTCGGTGAGTACTCCCACGACCGCGACCGTGGCCAATGGTAGGGTATCATAAGAGTGAAAATGTCTAGGGCTTTTATATGTCTGAATATCATACAATTGCAGTTCAATATTATCAGATATTACTAGCACTATTCGCTTTCCAAAGACGAGAAATAGTCACTGTAAGTTGCCCAGAAGTTACTATCTTATGTTTGTGCCACCGATCAAGTTTATAAAGTTCTGTGGTGGTGATAATTCCCGCCGACTGATGAGGGCATCAAACAAAAGATGAAATGACACAGTTGCGAGTACTAAGATACTATAATCATGTCAGAATAAGATGGCGGGTCTCGCACTGTACCACCGGGGTGTTGTAACGGTCTAAGAGATGTCAGGGGCGTAGCGGAGGTATATTGATGCCATTGCTTAGTGATAATCGTGAACAGTTGTTATGTGACACGACTGTCAAAATAGGTTCCAGTATTCACGTTTGTTGCACAAGCAAGACCTAAAGAGCCAAGGAAATGCAAATCCTTGTTTGAAGAGCTGCAGGATCTTGCTATAAATCGAGATTATTGTATCAACAATTTTTAATGAACTTGAATAACGCGCGTGAGGTGGTTAAAAGTGAATATTGGAACATGGCCTCCAAATACTTGTACACACAGCAATGGTACGGTGATACTGCTATATTCTCGGGCCACGATAACTATTATATTCTGGTGGTAGATATTTATACAATAGAAACAAATAATATTCAAATGTTTTATTCCTCAGAAACTTTATGTCGGACATATGGAGTAACTTTAATTACATTGCTATACAGATATTGTAAAAATCTACCACAGACGCAAACATCTTAGCCCGATAATAATAAAATAAATTTCCATGACTGACTTGGCATTATTCTCGATTGTTTTTCATTTCAGAGGCGCATGCGTGCAGTGTTAACGGCTAGACTATCGGTGTGTTGCTGACCTTACAAAACCTTGTTACCATATTGTAACGATCAAATGACAGTACACTGTCAGCGCACACTGTTTCAATATGAGCATGCTGCCTCTAATATTTACGTGGGAATTGAGCACTAAAACATGGTCTTATGTACAGGAGTTTTCGATCCAAAATTATGGGGAAACAAAATTTGCTCTGTCTAAACATACCATTGGTTTAAAAATTAAAGGTAAAATTAAGTAAGACCATAGAGCAATACATGCTTGGTTATTTGTCATGAGAGATTTAATCCGAAGCCCTTTGGCCTGCCCTACGCAACTGACAGCCGCGCGGTTAAAGGGCGCTAACGTAAGACAGCACACCGACTCTTGGCCTGCACACTCCGGACTGACGGGCATAATACAGTTATTTCCAGTTTAGCGGTGACTGACGTGCCGACGACACACGATAAGGTAAATATTATGTGTCTTTACAGTTTGAGATGAGCGTTCTGCTGCGAAACTTACATGACATGGTGGGATAAATATTCTCCTGATTTATTTTTATCACTCTTTATGTTAAGAGTCTTAACTCTTCACTTAGCTCACAGTTCAGCCAGTTTCATATTTATAATTGGCCAAATTCTTGAGCAAATTTGAAAATTGAATATTTGTGCAACCATTTTCTGTAGTGACCGCATTTCTGTGAAGCAAAATTCTAAATATTTTCTATATTCATATATTTGGTCCTCTGTTGGCCCTTGCATACGAACCCTCATCTGGAACACGGTTACTTCACTTGTCCAATACATTCATTATTGTGTAAGTGTCAACATTACATGCATGCTAATATAACCGCTTGGACACAGATGTGGAAGACGTGAAGTTTGTGATAAACTATGACTATCCCAACAACTCGGAGGACTATGTGCATCGTATCGGTCGCACGGGTCGCTCGCACAACACCGGGACTGCTTACACGCTCTTCACACCAAATAACTCGGCTAAGGTAAGCAGCATTGTAATTTTATTTTTGTAACCGATGTATTTTTTTTTAAAGCGATTTCCTTTCAAGCCTAAAGGCAGGCAGGCATTTTTTGTGTAAATTATTTCATCACCACTGCTATCAAAATGGTGAAGGGAAACGGCATGTCCTAGAACCAAAAATTCAAAGACGTGACATTGCCAACCCGCACCTGGTGGATTATAGCCCACTCCCTCTCACAGATTTGCCCTTTGTCCCAGCAGTGGGACAAAGGGGCTGATTATGGAAATTCTCTCTAATTTTTAATTGAAAAAGAATTTAATTGAATATAATAAGATTTGGTAATAACCAACAAAACAAAGAAATACTAGAAGTTATGGCGATTTTCGTCAGGTCCTTTCTAGATTATTTATTTGGAACCGTGCCTCTAAAAATGTTCTTTTATGCCAGGCCAAGGATCTGATGTGCGTCCTACAAGAGGCTAACCAGGTGGTGAACCCCAAGCTGATGGAGCTGGCTCAGTGTGGCATGGGATTCAAGGGCAAATATGGTAAGTGCTCTAAGATATTTTATTTTTCATTTCGCCCGCAGACCCTGTGTAGGGAGGGCAGCGTTGTTTAGTAAACTAACAATTCGCAAGGTGTGTCCCATGCAATAGGGAGTGCCTATTAATATTACACATTATTATAAAAATTATTAGTGTTGTCGCTTTGATCAATAATAGTGTTGTCGACCAATTGAAGGTCGCGGGTATCGGTTGGACGTAGACAGCCCATGATCGTTCGTTATGGATATCCTTGGGGCAAACGATGATGACACTTGTTACAAAATTCGATTTGGAGCATAGGACCGCTTTTTCAATCAAGCGGTCTTTTCAAGCAAAGTGTCCGTAGGAAAGTAATTTCCTGTCTGCTTGTTCTTGTACATTTAGTTTTAAATAGAGTAATATTTACTTTGTCTTATCCATATCTTCTGTTAAATTTTCAGGTCGCAACCGCTATCGCGACCGCGACGAGAGCTCGGGTGGCCGCTTCGACCGCGGCGGGCGTGGACGCGGCGGGCGGGACGGCGGGCGTGGACGCGGAGGTCGCGACTCGGGCGGGCGCGGCCGCTTTGGTGGCGAGAGGAGTCAGTACTAATTGTGTGTTTATGTAGTACTCTACGTGTGTGTTTGTGTGTCTGCTTACACTTCACGTCGCTATGCCATGTGACTCTGTGATAACGTCGGAAAAACATTTTTGATTCACAGGAAATAAAAAATTACCATGCGAAACAACTATGAGGCCAAAGTCGCATAGAATATCGTCAGTGTTGCGACATTTTAAAAATGCATTTTGGTTTGAATTTAATCGCATTTAACTTGAGCCGAAAATATTATTAGTACAATGAACTGTACTGACATTCTGAAGTTTTCACCTTACATGCAGAGTACCATTACAACAGACAGAACACCAATCTATTTACATAAAACAATATACACAATCGCTGTAGTAGCGGCAATCGAACTTTACCCACAGAAAATGATGTAAACTCTCTTTCCTCGAACAGGTTCCAGATGGGACGACTCAAACAATGATTACGACAGCAACCAAAGCTCATATAATACTCGTTCAAGTTACAACCGTGACAATAGCAGAGACAACTTCAGACCCGACAACGGGTTCCGTGGCCGAGGGCGCGGCCGCGGCGCCAGCGACGCGCCCCCCTTCCCCGCGCCGGCCTACAACAACTTCAGCGCGGGGCCCCCGGGGCCCCCGGGGCCCGCGGGGCCCGCGCCCGGCTTCAGCGTGCCGCCGCCCACCAGCTACTACAACATGTACGCACAGCCGCCGCCGCCACCGGCCAGTAAATTCGTCGCTAAATAGAGTTTTTATTTAGATTAAGCTCGACTGGATGTGATGTGAAATGAATATTCATAGGATTAAGTGTGGGACGTTGCAGGTTTTAGTGATTGTTGCAGTGCAAAGATTGATAAAGGACTGCCTTGCTTCCAGACTTCAATGACTTTCGAGTGGTATGGTACATCAGAAAGTGGTCGAAGCTATCTATTGATTAGTTTAAAAAAAAACCTTGTGCTCAAGTAGTCGCACTGCCAAAATCACTAAACAACGCCCTTAGCTTGTAATGTAGGTTTGAAATGATAACACCAAAAGGTCCCTCCTGTGAGTAAATTATCAGAAACGATTAGCATTGTTTCACTCGTGTCTAGTTGTAAATGATAATAGTTTTAATTTTTATTTCTAAGTTTCTGTGAAGTGATGGGTTGGAATCGGACCTATGAGGTTATAGACTCTATCATATCGTATATTATAGTAATATGGCAACAGATTTGTATACGTTTAGAGTCTCTGAAACCATGCTTCAGTATGCGGGAAAAGCAGTAATTACGTGTTTTCATTTTAATGTAGTAATGCGAAGAACAATAACAATTAGGGTATAATTTACTAGAGCATTTTAAAATTCAGAAAATTGTCTATTCCTGCTTTCGTGTTTTTTTTTTTTCAATTTGATCTGTGTTAATACGTAGCTAAATCAGTAAAGAATTTTCCCAATGATCGTCATTTGAACTGCATTATTGCAGATATAATTGGTGTGCCACTTATCGAAAAGTGTCTTATATAGTATATTTAGTAAAACAATTTGTTTCCACAATAGCATTTTGATCCATAGCTCATGGCACTAAATAGATTTTTTTTCTAAATGTAACATTCCTATGTCGTGTAACTCTGTGACAGCATTGCATGTGATGTATCAATTGTACAACTCACGGAAAATAAAGTTTAATCTAATTATATTACTGGTTTTATTTCCATGGTGTAAATTCCCAACTTGACGCTGGATTTGATCTCCCACAGCAGTACACGTCTAAGTAGCATAGTGGTATGATCATGTTGGTATCATAATAACTGGGCGCTAAAGCGCAGGCCACACCGCCAGCTGGCGGGCGGGCGGGCGAGCCGAGCGAGGCACCGTTTCACCTCTTTTCATATTTGGGTTCACACTGCGAACTACAGAGATAAGCTACCGAAGTATGAAAAAAGGTGAAACTATGCTCGCTCGGCTCGCCCGCCCGCCCGCCAGCTGGCGGTTTGGCCTGCGCTTAAAAGGGCGAAAATATTGAGGATATTTTCATTGTCAACTAGGTATTTATTGGATCTTTATATAAGATTCTAATAAGACCATTGGACACTGGCAAGCCAGTATTTATTGTAGAAAAAGGATGTTTCCCAATAAAACAACCTGTGTACGCATCGATTTATTATAGCACTACACAGTATTCCACCAGTACTATTTTATTTTACCATTTATGTACACAATTATATAAACACAGACAAGAAAAAATAGGTGGAACAGAGGTGTGTTATCATCAGTTATTACAAAATGCAATGTGCTTATGTTCACAAAGAAGGTACAAAGTACATGCAAAAGATAGGGAACATCATCTTGTCACAGCTGATGTTGTTTTGTATTCTAGAATTTAAAGAAAACAACAACTATTGGTAAAGATTTCATTTATTCCTACATAAATAGAACAAGATGATTGCAACTTCCTAAAGAACCTTGACAACACTTCACAAAACTGTCAACTATCACTTGGAGCTGATATATGAAGACTGCTTGTACTCTTGAAGCTGTGTAAAGGCATTGAATAATTATTTTAGTGACCGGAATGTGCTGGCTTGTCAGGGTCGACGTAGCCGAGCTGCTCATCAGCTGTGTGGGGCCAGAAGGTAGGCTTGTTGATCGGGTCGAGGGCTTCCTCTGGGTAAGCATCTTTGAAGTCTTCCATGGTCATCTGGTCGTATGGCAGCAGAGCCTTGATCTCACTGATCTGTTTCTGGTACCTGGAATTACATTAATGAGGGTCAAGAGTTGGATAGAATTTGTTGACAATGCAGTAAAAATCTTTTGATTATCCTTTCATTTTACTTTTTCTTAGACGGTTTCATTTTGAATTGATTGCACAGAGAATTTGGTTGGATCTTCATAAAAACTTGGGTTGTTAATATTTATTATAGGTATACAATGTTAATGTATCAAGTAAAATAATGTGAAGATGCATTATGTTTCTGTGTTAATATGACGATAAAACTGTCTCACGTCGTTTACTGGTACAATAACTACAATTTCTGAAAGATCTGACAAGTTACACATATGAAAATTATGAAAGAATGGGGAACAGTTATGAGCACGATTTGAACTTACTCAGCAATGCTAGAATTAGATGACTGAATGAAGGCATCGATCGCTTTCTTGACCTCAGTCCATTGGGCTTCAACCTGAGCAGTCTGTGTGTCGGAGGGGTAGGGCACCTTCAGAGCCTCGTACTGCTTCTGGAAGGTGTCAACCATGCCAGCCACGGGCACGGCATTCTTGTACACAGACCAGTTGATCTTTGGCGGTTCAGGTGGGTTGGCCAAAACTCTAAAACAAGCAAATTAAATAACCAAAAATGTTCTGGCGAAAATATTATGTAATCCATCGATCAAAACTAACCTTCGGAGGTAAGTGTCGGACTTTATTTTGAAAGCCGCAAGGTGTGCCTTCTGCTCGGCCGGGACCCTTTCGGCGAGGGCGGCCCAGTTTACGGAGCTCTGTGCAATCCTTTTCGCCATTTTGCGGCGTTTCTTATTTCTATAAAATTACGGGACTGTCAGGAAAATGGGCAAACGAACATAGACGACGTCGGTGTTCCTTTTAACTTTTTGTATGTGTACGGGGTATGCGGCTTTTTGCTCAGTGAAGTTAATGCAGATTGTCTATTAAAAATATTTTACATGTTAGGAAATAATCAAACCAGTGGGTGCACAGACTACAATTTAATATAGAATGGATGTGTTTTTCTAATTAACCGTTATCATTATCATCATTTTTGTAATTCATTTTGTAACAATTTATGAAGACGCCATCTATCGGTGGTCCATCATAAAACGCACAATGTACCACTACTAAAGGGAAATTCTATTCTATTTTTCTCTATGGCAATGGCATAGATTATACAGTCTATTATTGGTATAGATAAGCCACTCTGCGTCCAAGGCCAATACTAATTTTTCCCCACGACCCAGAGATGGCGTTAAGGAGCATGCTAGCTTCCATACGCATCCAATAGATGGCGCTCTATAGTAGGCTATACTACTTTTAAAATAAAATGTTAAGTTTATGCGCTAAGAAATAATAACTTGATTTAGAATACTTTTTGATCACGAGTGTAGATCAAAAAGTATTCTAAATCAAGTTATTACTTCTTAACGCTGAATTGCCTCTAAAACAAAAACAGAAAACGTATTTTTCAAAATTTATTTCTTAACTCTTTTTTCTCTTATTACAATATTCAAATGCTTGCAATTTAACAAGGTCATTCCTATCAAAACTCGAAATCTTTCCATTTAATAATCTATTTACCCCGAGACACCAACTGTGTACAATCAATTTTATAGAGAGATCACAAATCAATTTAACTAAATCACATTTATGTCTAGTACATGTAATAATATTAAAATCACATGCAAAATCAATAAAAAAACGAATTTTATGAATCAAAAATTTTGATTGAGGATTATCACGGAGGCATGCAACAATCATATAATAAATTTCATTCATTAAAGTTATAAAATTATCGTTTGGATGAAATAATGATTTCTTTGTATAATCAACTTCATAATTAAACGAATCTAAATCAATTTCTGATCTACACAAATCATTTAAACAAATATTACAATTCTTGAAAATTTTAGACTTCGATTTTTTAATCACATATCCCGTAACATATTTTTTTGATTCGGCGTGCACTAAAGAATCATTAATTTTAATTTCGTTCATTATATGAAGCAAAGAATCAACCTTACATGCAAAATCAGAGCTTTCAGATTCATGACGATTGGTTAAAATCAAGTGTGATAATGATTGCATACATGAATTATAATCTTCTTCACAATTTGCACCTGCAGAATGGGGTGAATTAAAATTATTAATAATCAACGTTTTAAATGCATTCATAAATTGATTACAATCAGGATTAACATTTCTAACTCCATTACTTCTAATACTACTGAAGAAATTTTCTAGAGGATCTTGATTAAAGTTTCTAGTTACTAAATTAACAACATTGTGATTTAATAATAAATACTGCCACATTTCTCTAAAAGTCTTAATATTGTGGATCCAATTTCTAATTGAAGGAATCGACTCATATTTTATCTGATCAATGTTATTTCTACGATAAATTGATTTAAACTTGATTGATTCTAAAATTGGGAGTAAATCAGCCCACAGTTGGAAGTGAGGGGAATTCCTTTTCACACAGCATTTATATATTTTTGAATCGCCTTGATAGGAATGACCATTGAAAGAATCAAATAATTTATCAAATATTAACAAAAAATCAGCTGTATCTTGACACTCCTGTGGCAAAACTCCATGTCCTGAAAAAAAAAAAAACAATTATGTTCTATAAGATTTATTTTTGTCATAAGAAATTTTCAGTTACAGCTTATAGAGTCTTCCTCATGTCTCATCTTAGAAACTGCACTCAGTAATTTGATCAAAAACTACGTAAGTTGGTCTACCAGGTTTTTATTTTTCGAATTCAAGCAATTTCACATGTCCTTAAATATTATATCCTCCGGAGTCCCTGTGGTCATTATATCGGACAAATTATCGTATCTTTCCGACATCTTGTGGTATAAATATGGCGGACTCAGGACGATATGCGTTAAATTGCCTCTTAATACTCCTATGTAGTATTGCTGAATTAAATAAAATGTAATAAAAGAACACCAGCCAAATGTTAGTATAAATTATTCTAAAGGAAATCTATTCACACTTACTTGATAAAAATCTCATTGCAGAAGACACTCTTTGACTAAATACCTGAGCGGCTAATTTAACTTTCATTTTTTTTATTTTGTCCTTATCAATATGTCTCTCAGTTAATTTATTTACCAGACGAATTTCATCTTCGCCTACGTCCACAGCCATTAACATTTTTAAGTGTTCCCATTTTGCCCACTTCTCCACCCCATTTTGTGTAAATTTAGCATCTTTAGTCAAAAGATTATTTCTTACACCTTTAAGTAGATGGGGTGAATCAAATAATGGGAACACTTTAACGTTGTTTACCTCAAAACTTGTTTTATATTCCATAGGCTTCTGTTCAATGGCATATTTTTCTGCTGTTTCTTTTATTAAATCTTTTATGGTGGAAGTATTTGATGAACATTGATCACATATTGTGGCAACAATTCGCAGCCCTGTGTTGTTTATCTCTTCTATAATTTTTACTAAGAGTTCTTTTAAAACAGTTTTTTTTGTGCTGTTTTGGCAAAATGTAAAAGAAATGGGTTGTTTTGTTTTAGATTTAATACCTTTAATCATAAAAACTAACGCATGATCTGCAATATTATTGTTTTTATTAATGCCATTGTCTTCGAAGCCTATGATTTCATTTTGGGAAGCGTTATATACGAGACCAGGCGACAAAGACACTTCGTCAAATAATAAATTGACGAGCTTTTTCTGTTCTGGCATGCGCCGAACCACATTTTTCAAATTTTCTAATATTTCTTTGTTAATGCCTGGTCTCATCCTAAATGCCCCAAGTACTTTTTGTAAACAACGTTTTGAAGGTAACACAAACATTTTTTGTAAAAGTTTATAGGCTTTTGGACTCTGCTTCATAATTGTTAAGGACATAATTTTTTCTTCAGTAGTGTAGCGTCTACCTCGTGGTTTCTTTTTCCACCTCATTTGCATTTTCATGAAAGTTTGTGCCGCATCAGGTAGTTTTTCAATATATTTCAACATTTTTTTTGATGTAGCCATTTTTTTAGCTACGCGTATTTTTCTTGATTGCGATTTGCATTTCGCCCGTAGTTTCTGTAGCTTCTCGTTTAGCCTTACAATGGCCTTGTCCATGGGTTTCAAATAACATTTTCTCTTAGGGTCTGTAATAAAAAATAATCCAGTTATATTCAATGTTTACTACCTACAATCCTACTTCCTACTTATCCTACTAATATTACAAATAGAAAGTTTGTGAGGATGGATGTTATTATTATTTATCTGTGTGTTACGCACTCAAGCTTAAACTACTGAACCAATTTAAATGAAATTTGGTACAGTGATAGTCTAGAGCCAGAGAAAGGTCATAGGCTACTTTTTAATGCGAATAAAAATGCTGCCGAAAGTCACTATTCCACGCGGACGAATCCGCGGGCACAGCTAGTACAATGTAAAAATAATTACTCACGTGGAGGTACTGTGCGAGTTGAATTCGAGGAATCATCAACAGCTGTTGTCAATGGTCTCTCTTCGTTTGGCAGTGCAGTTGATGTCGAAGGTCCTTCTCCACCGAAAGCTGTAAATATATATGAGAAAATTGATTTAATTTATACAATAATTACATATCACATGTAGTACTGACATTATTAGAATACATAATTGCCAGTAGTGAAAACCAAGTGGGGAGATTGTTACATTGCCAAATAGTTATTCAACAAAAAGAGAACATAAAATCTTAAAAAATATCTTAAACTGTATATATGAAATTATTTAAACAGTTTAAGATAACTTAAAGATTTTATGGTTGTGTGGTGTGGGTATATCATTATCACGCCTGTATGTGTATCGTTCCAACATTTCATTAGTTATGTTTTGCTCCCACTGCGGGCACAGCTAAGACGATCTTAAAATAATTACTCACGTGGAGGTACTGTGCGCGTTGAATTCGAGGAATCATCAACGGCTGTTGTTGGTGGTCTCTCTTCATTTGGCAGTGCAGTTGATGTCGAAGCTCCTTGTCCACCGAAAGCTGTAAATATATAATTATGAGAAAATTGATTTAATTTATATAATAATTACATATCACATGTAGTACAGACATTATTAGAATACATAACTGCCAGTAGTGAAAACCAAGTGGGGAGATTGTTACCAGTGTAACAAACAGTATTTTTTAAGATTTTATGTTCTCTATTTGTTGAATAACTATTTGGCAGTCCAAATAGTTATTCAACAAATAGAGAACATAAAATCTTAAAAAATATCTTAATTTGTATATATGAAATTATTTAAACAGTTTAAGATAACTTGAAGATTTTATGGTTGTGTGGTATGGGTATATCATTATCACGCCTGTATGTGTATCGTTCCAACATTTCTTTAGTTATGTTTTGCTCCCACATAATAGGGGCTGTTATAGAGAATTGAAAAAAAAAACCGGCCAAATGTGAGTTCTGTACCATTAACCGAACAAACATGTTTGTTGTATGCGAGACTCCTTTAATTTTTAATTTATTCTTGTTTTGTTGTTGTAGCATTATAATACACATTCTGAGAAAAAAATCAGCTGTCTCCCTATTATGGTTCATGCGACCGGCCGATACGGCCTGCTGACAAACAGACAGACAGACAGCAATGGCTTTGTAATAGGGGCCTTCAGGGATGGGACCCTAGACATATGCTGTTTGTTGGTAAGCGCTTCACTCAACAGTGACTCAACCAATCACTGTAAAAGTTCATAGATCTAGTAAATATTTCTATATTGAAAAGGTTTTTGGAGATTAAATGCTTCTTCTGTTAGATTAGATGCAGATGATATCAGTTAACAATGGGACACTGTAGGCAGTTAACAATAATAATAGCACATATTTATATTTAAATAATTATGTATGTACTTACAAAATATATTCAACGTTGGTACTGCATTTTTGGTCAAGCGATGACTTGGTAATTGAAATTTTTCTTCAAAGTGCCTGTAGCATAACCGAACATTATTATAAATATACTCATTGCCTCGTGCTGAAGTTGCTGGACTGAGTATGGACTTCCATTGCTCAAATTTTTCTGAATGTGGATAATCCCATTTAGGGTAACGGTGTAGGGGACCTGAAAATTAATGTTCATAATTGAGTGCATCCTTCACAAGTCAGAAATTGTAGATAAATTTTATTGTGATTATCTACTACAATAATTATAAAAATTAAAAAATATGTAGCTTAGTGCACAGCACAAGCAAAAGTATTTTACAGCTAGGTAAAAAACAGAATTACACTGATAGATTAAATAGAATAAAAAAATCCTAAATGAATTATAGCTTACCATCACCAACCACACATCCAAAATAACACTTTAGTTCGTTTCCTTTCGGCATTGTAAAAAGTTCACGTCTCAGGTCGCAAACAAAAACAAAGTCCGTGTAATGAAAAGCCAAGTTATCAGGTTTGCAAGTAATCGGAGTCACAGTAACAGGCCAGGTCGTATCGTAAGCAGAGGTCGCAAAATCCGTTAGCACGCCAAGTCGTATAAAAAGCAAGGAAACACACAATAAACCAACGCAGAGAAAACTTGAAGAAAACCGAACAATGGCTGCCTTCAAAAAGTTTTTCCCACCCCGACATTCGGATTCGGAAGTACCTACAAAATGTTGCCATTATATAAAAATATTTTCATTTCACATTACCAATTTTTTAATAAATAACGTTATGAAATAAATCAACACAATTAATAATTATCAAAATATCATAAATTTGTAGTATATTCATCACATTTATTATTTCTATTTGTAGAATTTAATTAGTATGTTACCTATGTTCTTCTACTGCTGCCATCTAGCGACTAATTTTGTAAATTTTGTGGGAAATTGTCTTCCACCAGCAAAAGAGGGCGCTTTTTCATGTTTTTTTTGGAGTTCGAAAACTGTATAGAAGTTTCATGGCTCTGGGCAATGGTGCCGATGTCGACAATTCTGCCAATGTCAGATGTGCTAAGAGAAAACGTGTGGAGAAAACAAAAAACAAAATGAGAAAAAAAAACCCTAAAGTTCTAAATCCATTAATATAAAGGGAAATTCGCACAATGTACATACAAATTGTTTTATGTCAATCAATATTTTTTATGTTATGTTAAGTATACTCAAAGAGTTTGCAACAAAATATGCCAAACTGGAACTTGGCCCAAACAATGGCGTGCAACCTTTTTTATGCAGTGGAATGAAGGCAGTAGTGTAGGCTTACACTACTGCCTTCATTCCACTGCATAAAAAAGGTTACACTGATACCTATTATAGCTCACCAGTAAAATGTTACTAAACTTTTTAAATGAACGACTGAAGACCTACTTATCCAGAGAAGTACCTAGTACAGAGCAGGCTGGGTTTGTTTGGTTTGTAGAGTGCATCAAATTATTAAGAAAGCCCGAGAGTTCAACAAACCGACATATACAATTATGCTTTATTAATTTTTCGAAGGCGTTTGACTCGGTGAAATGGCCGATGCTGTAGAGATCCCTTCTCGCTATGGGTACACCCAAAAAATGTTGTGCACCTTTTAAGGCTTTTTTATGACTATCAGGAGGAACAGCAACAGTGAAAACAGATGGCGCACTATTGAATGATTTCCACCCGAGCTGGCGTTCGTATTAAAATCGAATTTACGCCATGCGGATCACACAGCTTAGTGGCTGCGTAGACGAAATTAAGCGATGCATGGTATAACTAGGAACTCGGCATCAACGTCTATCAGCTTCAGGACAGGTTCGAATGCTCCGACGGGGAACCGATTCCATAGACGTCTTGTAGTGCAGGGAAAGGTCGAAGGAAGGAGAGCACGCGGCAGGTCGCCCATGCGATGGAGATGGACCGACCCGCACCCTAATGGCGCAACACACTATCAATCCCAATCTGAATCATTTTGAAAGATATTAGGTACTAATCCATTGCTTCATACGTTCGAAAAATGTGTCTACTCAACAACGTAAATAACGCAATGAATGTTGTTGAACCGTCAAAGTGAAACCCATTGCTACTGATAGTGTGTGTATTAAATCCGCACGTCATGTTACCTAATAGAAGAAGCCGACATAGAAGGTTGACGTTGCATCGACAGGCAAATCACGGCTTTTCTCACTACAACGTGATGACTACGACCGCTCTGTCAAGAGTGTACTGACAAAGAAGCACTAACTGAGCACAAAATTATCTATTAAGTACCTAGGTATTGTATTTTCAAGTAATATTTTTATTCATTGAGACAAGTCTGTGAATTAAACATGGAAAGGGAAATACAACGTTGGTTAAAATCCACATCACGACTCTCGTCTTATTTTTTATTGGTCTTTGCTTCGTGAAAACGCACGCATTTTCATTAGTCGCAGCCATTAAGAATTTCTTAGTAGTAGCCCCGGGTCAAGAAATATTTGGTAAAAGCAAAAGGCTCGTCCCCTATTAGGTACTTAGTAGGACTTTCCTAAAGATGATGTACCATGAGGATCCCGAGGATTATTGCGTCTGAAATACTGAACTGAGCGGAGTTTTCTTCTGGCGCTACGCATTACACAGGACTTGGAGTAAATAAAGTGGCGCGCGGGGTAAACAAAACATACAACAACATATTGTTTTAATATAAATACATTTATTTTACCTTTGGTTCACTTATTATTTAACAAAACTATGCTAATTACATAATACAATAAATTATTTTAAGCAAAATTTTCTATTTCTTCTATAAAGTGATGTTACCTATCCTGATTTAATAAATATAATTCTTTATGTAACCAAAAATGTTTATTTAAATAAAACAATGTCAACATAGACGTATCTTCGACATTAGCTATGATTGAGGGGCTATTTATCCTAATTGACTTTTACATATCAGTCTTCACAAGAACTATTATAATATAATATTTTGCTACTAAAGAAACATGACAATTATTTACTGAAATCAACCAAAAAAAAAACTAACTACACAATACATTACCTACTGTGCGAATAATAAAAAAATAAGGTCACTCTCAAAGAACGTATTGATGTTATTTATGGATCAACACAAGTGTAATAAAAATCATACTCATCATACTGCATAATTAAAAACAAAACTTCTTTGAAGAATATTTATCATGTGGTAGTTTTATTAATATAATTAATATTACATATCGATATATTATCTATATATTAACTGTTTTGAGTTTGAGTAAAACTAAAGCTAAAGCAGTTTTCGAGCAGGGTGTTTAATTTACCATTGATCTCATCAAGTAATTGTCAGGTAACATAAAGGCGGATACAGACAAACTAAATTACAATCAATTATACATTTAGTGCCTGGACCCAATAATCTTACAGAACTGAACGTATCAAAACTAAACATAATTAAAATCTAAAGGAATGCATTCTTACGTTTAAATAAAATTATTATATATAGTTATTTTCCTATCGCATATATGATTATTTATATAAAAATAAAGGTAATATTTTACTTTGGTTAGGTTAAATGGTAAGCATCATTATAAGCTATTAAAAAGTAGTTGCTATTGATTTTATATACAGTTGTAGGTATAATTAATATTTACAGAAAGATTTATTAAATAGCTATGCACTCACGAACTGATTATTTTAAAAATCGTGAAATAATAATATTATTGGTCAGAGATGAAGTCAAACCCGATATGCCTGCCTCTGATGTCTTAAAATAATCACAAAAGTGTTATAGATTTTTAGTCAATATTTATAACAATTTGTAGTGAGCACATAGTAGAACACTGGTTCATTTTTTATTTTTGTGCAAAAAATTGCAATAAACTTTTATGACGGCACACTGTTAATGAGATTCATAAATGTAAATGCAGAAATGGGTTAACACTACTAGACTATCTAGCAGAAGTAGTACGCAAAACAAGAAATGTCGTTGGGAACAGTATAATTAGTTATACGGAACCCTAAAAATCAACCCACGGTTGTAAAAAGTACCCCTAGAACTCCTGATTCTTCCAAAGAATTACAAAATGAAAACTAAGAACCTATTTATAATCAAAATATTTTGGACGTATGATAATTCACAACAACTTCTGCAATTTTACGGATTCTAATGATCAACTTTTATAATGTAGAACATAGTTCCGTGACCCACCGGTAGATGTCACTGGTCAATTCATAAGTTGGCGGGTTTATCCTTATTATGATTTCGTTTGTCAGCATAATGTGGAGAATTAGAGGAATGTCCCATAGTTCTGCTGCCCCAAGTGGTTCTTCTGCCTACGGTGCTATTTTTGCAGAATTTGAGTAGGTTGGCGTATGCAGCGCGGTATTGTCTGTTGGTGGCTGCGTAGATGATGGGGTTGACGACACTGGAGGCCCACGCGAGGATGGAGGCGATAATGTGCAGCCATGGGTACGTGATGCCGTCGTCAGCCACGTTCATGATCATTAGGGGGAGGAAGCAAGCTAGGAAGCACAGGAAGATGGTCAGCATGAGCGTCGTGAGGCGGGAGTCGTCTTCTTTCTCTTTTGCTGTCTGGCCAGAGAGTTTGCTGTGGACAAAGACGAGAAAATGATTTAGAAAAAAGCATTGTTAACTACCCCGGAAGGGTGAGCAGAGGTTAATGATACACCCATTTTTCGACATTTATGGTAATTCTAATGCAAGAGAGGCACACATTCAGACTCTGGAGTAATACTGATACTGAGTAATTCCTAAAATGAAACCAAATAACGCTTAGCCCGAGCTGAGAATCGAACTCAGTAGTCACGACTAGACCAAGGGGCAGTGCCTATTGTTTTAAACCCTATTTTCACGATGCAAGTTTGGAAATTTGAGCAAAAATTGACTTTAGCATCGTCTAAACCTACGTCTCCCATACCAACTGTAATTTGAAAACATTGTAAAAGCCAATTATTTTTAAAAGAGTAACCGTGGAGTTCTGTGTTACTTCTCCATAGGAAACGACCAATTGGAACCGTGCACCTAGCTTCTAACGTTTCATAAGTGCCCATGTTGGTTTATGTGAAATAAAATATATTGTGATTTTGATTTTGAAACACTGCAAGGTGATACAACCTTTATTATTGCTTTAACTTATGATATGCCACAAGCAACTAAATCGTCCCGTGTAAATCAGGGTCTCGGTTGAAATCCCACTGGCTTTTAATGTGTTTAATGACGGCAAGGAATTCACTATAATACATGATTTTTTTAATGTATGTATTACTGTATCAAAGAAAAACAGAACGATTAAAAGAAACACAAAATATCACCACATCTCACCACCACCAATGACCACTTAAAACTAAACCAGCCCACCACCAGTTAGTCACAGCTAGTGACGTGACGATCCTCACCCACATACACACCTTCTTCCCTCGAGCTTCCGCTTGCTCTGTCTGACCCGCCAGTAGATGCAGGAGTAGGATACGATGATGACCACGCACGGGAGAGCGAAGCCGAACACGAACAGGTACTTCTTAGGAGACTTGCCGTCTTTCGGGAGGATCGTGCATGAGAAGGTGCTGGGGTCCAGGCCCAGTTGGCCCCACACGCCAAGGAGTGGCGGTACCTGTAGATGAGAAAAGATGTTAGTAAGCATGGTTAATCATTGTACCGGTCAAGATTTTTAACAAATATATACAGGGTTAAATTAAATTAGCTAGCGAGACTCTGCACATGTGATGGGTATCGATATCTAAACATGATAAAATTAAAATATTATAAAAGATTTGATGTTCTAACGACCGCTGGTAGTGTTGTTACTTGAAGTTTGAGTTGAGAAAATATGTTTTATCGTGTTTACATATCGATACCAATCACGTTTGTGAAGTTTACACAAGAAAACTGCTTCATGACGTCTGCGGAGTTTTACTAGCTAATTTAATGTGACTCCTCTGTACCTATCGGTCCAGTACAAATATCCTGAAGATTAAAAGCTTCCATATTAGCTGGTATTTTTGTCTTGTAATAAGTGATTGTCACTTTTTAATCGACTTCTAAAAAGGAGGAGGTTCTCAATTCGGATGTTTAGGTATATATTATTATTATTTTTTAGCTCATTTTGGCTTTTTAGAAGTAACCCTAAGGAATCGTTCAATTAAGAGCACAAGACGATAATAATTTGTATAGTGACACCAACATAAAGCTGTTATTCGAATGTTTAAGGGTAATTATTATATATCGAAGATGCCTCACTGCGATACATCGCGGGCTGTGTTGGGGTTTTACCTCGATGCCTGGCATGTGCATGCGTGTCTATTATCATGCATTTGTATTACATTACATGGAGGTGACATCGAAGAAGCGAGCTAAACCGCGACCGAAATGTAATTACCCAAGAATTGAAGAATATTACCCAAATTAAAATCTATGGGACATGAATCCCTAACAAAAGCAGTAATCTTTAACACTGCCATAAGACCCCAACAAAATAATCAAGAACATCAACATTTTATTGAATGCGGGTCCTAAACACCGTCCTAAACTGTTGAATAATTCAGAAGGGTGTTAATGTCAAGTAGTATTAAAAATGCAACGCATTTGGGCTCATCAATGCGTTGTACACGATTGGACTGAACTGCCGTTGCATGACGGGTTTCATAATAATTGAAATAGCTCTATTAAACAGATACTTAAAATTTTCGTTTTCACTAAGATTAGGAAACACCTAGGTAAATATTATTGCCTTGTTAGATTTTCAACTCTCGGCGCTGGGCAGAGCGTTGAAAATTGAACAGTGCACTTCTATTTAGGTACTTTAGGTGTCATCTAGTGTTAGTAGATACGGTCATTATTGTAGAAAAATAGGTTTAGTAGGTTAGTTTCGAGGATTGTGGTCCAATTTATAGATAATAGCGGGTTAACTAAAAGAATATTATGTACAGTGAAAATAGTCACATTTAATCAATGATATTTTAGTAAGAATATCATTGCATTTAATATTAAAATTAATTCATTATCTACATATACATCGAGGCATTTGAAATATACTGAAATCGAGTCAATTAATTTTGTTGCGGTTTGTTTACACCAAAAATAGGTTTAGGTAAGATCCCAATTTGTTTTGATATTTCATATCATCATCATTAACAATAAACTTTGGGTAAATTTCAGTTTATGCGAAATCCCTACAAACCAGACATTCTGTTACTAACCCATTCTATCCTATAACACATTCCTTTGGTTACATCACAGTCATTAATTTAGCACCATGTAGTTCATACTAGCACAGAGGATGTTAGCTAATTCAGGACAATCAACAGCGTGGAAGTGCAACGAACTAATTCTAGCTTCCTTCATTACTAAAAGTTTATTTATTTGGTTGGCAACACTGTGGTACTGCTACGAGCCTCAATAGTAGCGTTGTGTGTGTTCCATGAAACAGATAAATTATTATCTTTTTGATTCCGGCAGTAATTTTCATTTTGTTATTGTAGATATGTAATAAAATTGTGTATGTTTTTTGTTCCGGGTCCCTTTATTATTTATGACTGACATTTAACAGATGGCTTGTGGTTTTTATTTGTTTTAGTTGCATACGTTTCGGCTTTTAACATTTTATTTCTGTTTGTGAATGCGACATAAGTATCTATAAGTTGTATAACTACTTACTTACTATCAAGCACGTTCCTTTTTTGAGAGAAAATCGGGTTTTCTTTTCAGTACCAAAAATCCTTTGATGCAGACACATCGGAATTCGTGTTTGCGCAAATCAGACGGGATTTTTTTACATTGCTTCTAGTTTATTAGATTTTACATTATCCCAGTGTCGTCAATTTTCCGAAGTATAACGAAAAATATGCTTTACACTTTTACAAAATGTTACATTCAACAAATCTCGAGCGAAGAGCTGATGAAAGCTCGCGTTGACTGCTAGACTGATTTCTGTTTTGATTTCAATGTGATGCAATTGTTTTTGTTGTAAAAATACCCAGAAATTCTGTTTAAACGATCGCTAATGATTGACAGGAACCATTTGTTACAATATTCTTGTATATTTTTTTTGTTTGAGCGCGTAATGAGAGTAAAAACGCTTGTAATTTTAAGATAAAACCTTATTACATGCATTCAACGATGTAATAAGGATGGTTTCATTGAAAAGTATTACGTAATATTCCTATACGAGTGGCAATGATTTTCTTCTGTTTAAATCATTGATTGGTTAGAAGTTTAGGGACAAAAGCCATTTGTATAATAGCTTGATCTAAAAAAAATCAAGGCACATCTGCTGAGACCGCAGCCGTAACGGATATAGCTGGGTACGGTAATTAGTGAACTATATTAATAGTAGATATTTAGTTACGGTAGAAGTGGACAAAGAAGAAAGTACAGTTAAGGTTACTTAATTAATAGAGAAAGAATTAGCATTTACTGAAAAGTTCTATGTATGCCTCTGCATATAATGCAGGGTATTTTTACTCACCATAAGTCCAAATGATACCAGCCATATAAGTATAAGTTGCACCCAGATCTTGGTACTAGTGTAGATCTGCGAGTACATGTCGTAGTACGCGATCAGAGTGTATCTGAAACAAAACGTAAAGAGATGAGCATCAAACGAATCATCCACCATTATACCTTTACGTAGGAGTAACCACGAGGTATTCCGGTACACTAATCTAGGTTATATTTACGTGCACGGTTCAACTATTTTTAGAACGAAATGAGTAAACAATTTCCAAGAGGAAGTAAAAGAACCTGTCTACAGAAAATTGAAACACTGAAACAGTGTTCCAATTTTAGTCAACATCCAATATAAATAGAAAAGGTCGCAGCAACAATGGGAAGATAAAAGGCAATCTGGCATTTTGTCTTTCTCCAGAATGTAGTATAACGATCTTCATAACCAACCATTAAATATATGATCTATAAGTTAATACTGCGAAAGTAACATCATTCACTCTAGACGTCCCGAATATCGTTTTACGACTACGCGTCTACGACTACGGACTGTTCAATATGGATCAGCCTATAATAATCTATTACAAATGCTCGAAGGGAAAACAATATCTTATATTAGTAGAGGTGGGCTGGGTGCATATTTTTGTTCATTCATCAGCTAATTAAAAACCAAACACACATGCTCCTCCCAAGCTTTTAACTCCACTGTTTTATTTCACCCATCGACATCTACATACCCACGATGGAACAACAAAGTGTCCCCACTTAAGTTGATAACATTTACTTTTCGCTTTCATAATGTAATCACCACTCTACCACTCTGGTTATCTGGCGTGGGAAAGCAGCGTGTTTGCCAGCTCGGCACGGATTAGATAACAATTTGTGGCTTAACTTGTTATTATAGTGTTTATGGTATACATTGATATAACACGGTGAAGGACGTTCCGGAAGCAGGGCGGGTGTGTTTGAAGTTATTTGATAGCTCTACTCTAACTTGATTTAAACGCTGTGATAGGCTCGAATCGAAAAGTATTAGGCACTGACTCCTATCATTGATTATCCGAGACCACTCTGAGCCAAGTTTTACTTTTATGCGATGCTTTTGAAGTTTTGACAACAAAGGTCGTGTACATTTTTGATTAGTTCCACAATAAAACGCTCATTATAGTTGTTTGCTAAAAGATTTTATTGCCATCAATAATTCAACCAACCATGACATGAGTAACAAGCTCTTCCTACCTAATTTTATGCTAAATTACCTAGTAAATGAAGCACTTGCTGCAAGTAAAATAATCGCATAGGCAATGCGCAC
Source organism: Apamea sordens (assembly GCA_945859715.1). Classification (NCBI taxonomy): domain Eukaryota; kingdom Metazoa; phylum Arthropoda; class Insecta; order Lepidoptera; family Noctuidae; genus Apamea; species Apamea sordens. The sequence continues at coordinate 18,907,320 of OX244001.1, forward strand.
TTGCGCAGAGATCACTTTACCCAACAATTACTTAAACAAATTAGAGTGTACACATCAATGAGCTGTTTACAAAGCCTTTTACTGAAGCAAAACCAAACAAAAAAGTAGGAGTACAGGCACAAGCGCTCATTGTGCATAGTGGGCCCTTTGTGCGCCGGCTACTGACCCATCGTCAATGGGTTTATTTTTGTTTGGCTCGGGCCCTTTGCCCACTGGGCGCGGGACAGATGTGCTCACAGATGGAGTGGGTACAGTCGATGGATTAAATCTGTGATGCCAGATGCAAGTGATCTGTGAGTCGTGACGTTCAGCAAATATTGATGTTTTGTTTAGATTGGAGAGTTTAATGGTTTGGGCTGTAAGTTATTGATAGGGGTCGCAGCCTCGCAGGTATGAGTTGGGCAGGCTGACGATAAATGGGATAAGAAATGGTTTGAATGATTCGTAAAAGAAATGTTTGTTAAGTTAGTGGCATTACTATATTTACTGACAACAAAGGTTTTATACCTCACGAAAACTATTGGTAGTTGACTTACCATCTACCAATTCATATCATTACAGCAATGATTAACCGATGCGATGACTCTATTTTAATCAGCTTTGTTTTCCGTTTCAAAGTATGACCCATGAAAGTAGAAACACAAAGAAAAACTCCAAATCGCTACCGCCTGTAACTTGCACCGCCGCCTAAGGTTTGGGCATTTTATTTGAACTCTTACATGTGGTCATATAATAAATGGAACTTAAAATCTGCGTGCGCAAGTGTTACGAATATAATGTAGGTCAGCTGATGCACGTACTTCCCCGTAGGTAGGTACTTAAGTAGAGGTAGGTACCTTGCCAAATATGTGTTATAGCTGGTGCACTCACGTATTTTCACGTGGGTTTACCGAATTTGACTGACTATACTCGGGAGTTACCACAACCGCGTTCGTGTATAAATGATAAATTATTTTATTTTTGTAAGTAGGTTTGTACAAACACTTTTACATGTCAATCATATTTTTAAACTAGATGAGGTCGGTCTGGTTAATGAAATTGCTCATTCTACATTGTGCTACGTTTTAATGATAGCTAGTTACACGACACGTGACATTATTTATTATTTATTTATTTATTCATCTACTTACATTTACCATTACAGGATATAACCCAATGCGATAAAAAAAATAATAATAATAATTAATCTACATGAAATACAAGGTCTGAATGGTAGCGATAATATTGTTAAAACCTCTGAAGTCTAGTATCCATTGTGTTGTTGTGCAACTGTGTTCAGTTCTGCTGATTTTGCGAAAAAATATTCTTGAAAACAATGCCCTAGTTCCCGATCCTCTTGGTTAATTTTTCCCTACCATCCTGAAACGTTTAAAAGCCATGAAAGAAATACGACAATACAGAAGAACTTTCCGAATAACATAACATCACGCCCGCAGCCCCCTAAGGGTGTACCTAATATTACACCCATATTTACTACACAATATTATGATGTTCATTTACTTTTTGGATAGTTATATCGAATGTAATGTAATTCCCTATTCAAGTTTGTTGATTCTTCAATTTAATACCACGCCCCCGATACATCTAGGTACCTTATGATCTGGGTACCTAGATAATAACGATGTATCGGGGGTGGGTCAGTCAGTTCCTACCTGTACAGCACTTTATAAATAACTTCATCTGCGTAATTTAATAGCAGGTAAAGCAATCCTATTTGATTTACTACCTCTGATTACAACAGAATTGGCTAACCGATGTGTTATGATGTTATTCTCTCCATGAGCGCAGGAAATTGCGTTAGATAAGCTCCATCTTGCGCCAGATCGAGCCATTCCCACTTGAAATACAACACATTAGACTGTTCATGTTGGCAGATGAAAATTTTGGTTCATGGGGATCGGTGCAAAGTTGTAAAACGTGAAACATCATGACTGAATTACTCGAAGGTTAGGTGAAGGGTGTACATGAATTCCTATTCCTATATCTAGTTTAAAAATATTGACCAAAAATTAACGTGAAAAAATTGTCTTAAAAGATCTACTTCTTCTTTTTTGCGTGTCGATGGCAATCTAAATCATTCCTAGACCAAACCATCTACATGGACTCGACCCAGAATTCTGCTACGTGTTTGGTGCCGTCACTAGCGTCCATCAGTTCAAAAGATCTACTTACAGAAATAAGCATCATAACATCATTTCATTTTATTACTATTGGAAAAACCCACCCATGGAAGAACCTAATAAAACTTGCCCTCGACCACATGAACCCGCGTTATGAAACGTGAAACACGCCTGAAGAAAGACATGTAATTAATATGCAGTTGTCAAAGACTGCTATAAAGTAATGCCTGAAATTCGAGTTAAAGCAATTACAAGCTTAACACGTTGCGGGACGGTACTGACTTTTTCAAATTATGCGATATGACAGTAAAATTGTCCATACAAGTTCCGACCACTGCTTTATCCGTGCCGCCCTAGAGCAATACTAAAGAATAATATCCGATGTCAGTACTTTCATAGCCGTATTGATGTGGTATGACAGTAAAAACGGGTTTCTTTGTTCCTCTATACAAAATTTCGCTGTAATGCCCGTACCTTAGTTCCGGTGGTGCCCGTACTGTCATTTTCAACACCGACAAATCTACTGCTAATGCAGTGCGTCCCGCAACGTGATAACTACATCCCAGGAATGCTAAAAATATGGCATCATGATCCTCGCTAAATTAAACATATAAATAAGCTTGTTTATTATTACAAATTAAATATTGACTCGTTTATCGCCCATTTACTAATAATTTACGATTGCACGTAAGCAGCTGCTCCTTAAATATTTGGAAGTCTGTCTGAAGTCATATCCGAAACTGAAAAGTCAGCTGATGTTGGTGGCCAATTTAGAGCACTTGCACGGGGGTCTATTGCGACCCCTGAGTTGTTTCGCCAGATTGGAAAAGTCGACTCCATCTAGCTTATTTTTTATTGACGTGCACAAGCGATTCCGATATCCTATTTATAGAATAAACAATTTCATTCCATTTTCCCCACTTTTGCCACCAAAATGCTTGATAAGGAAAGTTTGTTGAAAAGTGGCTGAAGCTGCTAGGAGCCTTATTGGGAACTAAATATTATTTTAAAGCGACATTAGCGCAATGGCACATTGGCAATCTACTTGAAACTTCTGAATATAACTGACTATTCATTCATAGCGTTTGGAATAGTTATGTAGCCTGGGGTTAATGGCTAATACTAGAACTGTGCAAACAACATTATATCAATCAATTAATCAGTTAAATGCACCGTTCGACTTGACTGGCGCCTGATTCCGGAGTGCCGTCCGTTAAACTAATATCTCCACATATTCCTATGAATCATGTATCAGTAGATAGCTAATCACATAGTTTTACGAACATCTAACTTACATCCACGCACGGCTAAAATAATTATAAGTTGCCTCCAGATAAAGTTTCTATCACATTCCTCGCCAACTAATTTGATTTCAACGCATCAATGGCTTGAAATCTTGTGGTAAAATTAAATATTTTCTCTACATGTTATAATTATGTTCATTAGCTGTCATAGCATAGCAAAAGAATTTTATGTGGAATTATAAAAATGACTCGGCAAATTGATCGCTCTCTCGACTAGCTGTAGCGACGATCTTCGGAGGGTGACGATCTGCTCATCGTGCAACATGGAGGTGCAATATGGTGTACAGGAGAGAGAGAGAGGCCATAAACAGCCTTATTACAAAACAAGCTTTATGAAATTATGACCCTGGTTTAAACCCTAGAGCCTTTATTGAATTTGGAGATATTTCGACAAAGTTAAAGTATACAGAAGGAAAGATCAGAAGACCAATTGTAATTTAAAACGTTCAAAATCTAGTCGCAGTCTCATCTCGGCGACAAACAAATGTCAAAAACTTGTCAAAATGTAGGGAAATTAGACGTATTTTTGACAGATTAAAACTGTGATCAGACTGTGAACGTTCTTAAAATTACGAGAATTGCCCCTCTGAACAAAGTTTATTGCGTAATACACTATCAATCAGAATCTGAATCATTTTGAACGATATTGCTAATCCATAGCTTCACATGTTCGAAAAATTTGTCAGCTCAACAACTTAAATAACGCAATTAGGGTGCTGATGTCTGACGAGAGATGAATGATGGTGGTGTCTTGTTGTTGATGAGAAACCTATTTATAAAATTATTTTCAAAAAGAATAGATAAATTTTTGGTAACCTATGTAGTTGCACATTATACGACGGGAGCTCTATAAAAGCACGTAGGTAAGTAATATGATTTAATTAGCTGTTTATCGCATGCCATTGTCATAAAAAAAATAAGGAAGCGATACTGGCCGATATCGCTAATGGATTATTTTATATGTAAGTAGGTATCGTGTTTTATAAGAAGTATTACAAGACTTATCTATGTTTTGCCACAAATATACAATTTGGAGACTACAATACCTACGACAATAAATAAATATACTGGCAATACTAGAGCATATGAGTATTTTGAAACTATCAAAATAATAAAACTTATCATTGAATAAAACATTTTTTTTTTCAAACTAAATAGATGTGATGACTATATGGATTTTAGTTACTAAAATAATAGATGTATTTGATTGAATTTTTGTGTGCTCCTTTGGTAATAATAATAATAACTGCGTAACACACTATCAGTAGCAATGGATTTCATTTTGACAGTTCAACAACATTCATTGCGTTATTTACGTGTTGAGCAGACGATTTTTTTCGAACATAAATTATAAAGCAATGGATTAGCAATATCCTTCAAAATGTAATGATTGTAATGATGATGTAATGATTCAGATTGTAATAATTGAAAGTGGTGTTACGCAATTTGGGTGCAGGATGGAATACTTCGAATTACCAAGTCACCCTCTGTAGGTTTATGAAAGATTAATATTGAGGCAAATATGATATGGTCTGTTAAAACTATCATTGCGTTATTTAATTGTAGAGTTCTAGACAAATCTTTATCCCACCCAAGTGACCATTACTGACCATGCTTCTGTTTTTCTCATCAAGTCTACCAAAGATGACTCCATTATTTGCCAAGGATTTAAATAAACTTTTATATTTGCAGCTGATTCACTCCGTACCTTTGTGGTATCGTATAAGTTTTATAGACCATAAAGTTATTTATTACAATTTACAAGGAAAGCACATCAAACATATTTTTACGAATGGTCTCCGTAATCATTGAACCACTTTGAGTCGGTGAAGATGAAGATGCATGGCATATGTAGGTATTTTGATAATCTGTACCTATCTATACTTCTATAAGTACTAATAATAAAGCTGAAGGGTTTGTTTGTTTGGAACTCCCAGTCGGATTTGATTTGTGTTGCATTTGATAGCCCATTTCTTGAGGAAGGCTAATAGCGCTATGACTCTTGTCAGAAATCAGAAAGGACACAGCGCGGGCAGGCAATTCGATGCGACGGTCTGGGTAGGGGTCCTTGGGGAAACAAGAAACTTCACGCGCACGGAGTCGCGTGCAGAAGCTAGTAACTAAATATAACTAGTTTAAAAAAATGTGATTGACGTGTAAAGTGCTTGTTTGTACAACTTACAGAAAATAAATCATTTATCAATAAACACGACATCATTTTTATTGCTTTTTGAACAACTTGCGTAAACAAAAAGATTAAAAAAATATACATAACATTACGCCTCTGTTCCTCAGGCAGAGCTGCAGCTATAGAACACCCACGTTTCGAACCATTGCCATTTTCAAATATATTGTAAAAAAAATACCTAACTAGGTAATGTTTACAGATATTGTCCAGAGTAATGCACCGTTGTACACAATGGAGTCCCCTTAAAATAACATTGTAATTGCTCTAGCTATTAACACCCTCGTATTTAAATTGTCGAGTCCCCCATATTATCCTAAATTGTTAACACCGCATGCTTTATTGCAGGGATTATTAGTTGGTATAACTTAGCGTTAAATAGTCCCTGATTTTCTGTTCCTTTGTTTGCGTAGCAACATTATTATTATTTTCCGAAATGCTGTCCCGAAAAGGGAAAGAAAGAAAGTCATTACAAAGTATATAAAAGAAAGTTTGATGGCATATTTTTTATGCCTGTTAAAGTTTAGTTATAGTTAGATAACTAAACTTTTATCTGAAGAACAAAACTGACAGTTTGATATAGTGTGCTATACAAAAGCTATCAAGCATCATTCATTATTATTCCACAGACAAAAGTTATTTGACTATTGAAAAATCAGCCGTTATAGTTAAAAGAGACATCAAACATCAAAGAGATTTCATAAAGTAGGTACACATGCGTTGTAAAGAAATGACCTACTTATTGTTTAGCTTTTTATATGAAACTCGTGCCCTGTGTCTGTCAATAATAAAAAGAAAATCTTGGATTATTTATGCGAATAATTATTATATAGCCACGTTTATGCAGAACATCCAGACAATTCCATAGGTATATGTATACCTAGGTATCAATACTATTTAGATATTGAATCTTAAAACTTAATATTTGCACCGATAGATATGGAAAGGAAACTGGTGTTTATCTTTTTCGCTAAAACCAAAATGTATTGCGGTTCGGGATATAGATATCTATGTTATCGTACCAATTCTAGTTAACGATTAGGCACTAGGCCCCTATCAATTTAATGTGCTATGCATTTGTAAATTTTGTAGTATTTATCCATACTTATATTATAATTTATTTATATACATATACCTACTTTATTGTACACCAGAAAATACAGTAACAAAATCAAAAGTCATTTATTCAAATTACATATTACTTTTGATTTTTGATTATACTTTTACTTTGATAGAATAAGCGAGAGTGGTCCATGGACAATTCCTCACTGCTTCAAAGTCAAATTACAGAAATATTCGAACAAAGGAGCAGCTAAATGTCTAATTGGACAGATCGTTGCGTTTGGCAGGATACAAAAGAAAAAAAAAAAAATCAAATTAGCCTGAGAATCAGCACTTTTCGTTTACACAAGACATAAAAGTGACAAGTTTAAGTACATAAGACAGTCCCCCAAAACGCCCGCCCTTCACCAGTTCCTAGTGCTTTCACTGGGAAGAAGCAATGCAACAAACTCCCCACAGCTGTCTGTTCAGTTAGTTAAAAACTTGCTTCTATACAATAGTAGGTATGCAAAGTAATTAAAATTACGAGACACAGAACATTAAATTGAACTATTTGCCATATCTCAGCTAGCTAGCCACGCCAACAAATAGAATGAAGACTACTTACTCAAGCAAAAAAAAAAAAAACTACTTAATATCAAAGTAATCGTCACAGAAAATCACGAGAAAGTAACGTAATAGGGAAAATATTGTGTTACAACAATATTTTCCCTATTACGTTACTTTCTCATGATTTTCTAAGCCTATTCTTACGTGAATTGAATAAAATAAAGGGAACAGAATTTAAACACATTTTTATTCTTTGAAACTCGTTCACTCAGGCTAAACTTACAACATAACAACGAATAAAAATAATTTAATGTTGGGTGCAGCGAAGGTGAACGCAGCGCCTATGCATCGCGCACGTACACACGAGGACACTTTAAATTGGTTACCACGCATTAATATTAATGCACCAGTATTATGGTAATGGTTTAATCTGGGGGCGGGTCGACGAACCGAATATATTGGTTTCAAAATGACTACAATGGGATATTGTGCGCCCAATGTGTCCAATTGCCCATGCTGTGTAAAATTGTCTTATTGTTTCAATTTCTTGGTAAGTAATTGCATAAACAACAACTTTATCGGAACGAAAGTGACGTTTTGAGTTCACTGCTGATTGTCTAAACCTACGTAGTTTATACTTGTATGCTGCACCCACGTCATCCATGTTCTGTAAACATTCGCGAGTGTAGTTAGCGAATTGGCTAAGGCTGTGATATAAAAACATAAAATTGATGGATTGTAAGAAAAAATACTCTAAACCACTTTCGTGTTTTAGATAGATCTCTTAGGCTAGTAAAACAATAAATAAAAGCAGAATTTGAGAACAATTTTATTGGTTCACGTGAAATCTGCAGTGGGTCAATATCGAGCGGGCTATCACTGGTGCCGGCTCCTATAAATAGCGTCGTGAATGAGGAGTATTTTTTCCCGGCGTCAGTAAAGAGGTTTGTTTTACAACTGTACACGGCTGAGTGGTGGGATAGCGTGATAAATAACCCGTCGACATTTATAATCTGTTTCACGCCACCACTAAATGTATTTTTTACGATGCCCACGTAGAACATCTATTCGGGTAATATCAGAGGCCGTCTATTAAAGTACATATTATAGTGAAACAATAAAAAATTAGACGCTCGTTATTTTCCGCTGAAGTTACAGACATTTTCTCAGGCGGCTGTAGTGTTTGTACACACGCAGTAAAACTTCCATAGCTCAGTGGAAGCTGCCTGTCGTAGACCACTTTATAGAGAAAAAATAAATTATATTTGTCAGCACATGTTTTTCATCATAAATTACATACGTAGGAGTTGTTAGTTAGATGCTTAGCATAAAGTTTAGTTCCTGTTTGCGTATTAGATACGTTTAGGTAGGTATGTATTGGATTCCATAGTTTTCAATCACTATTTTCCGTAGGTATTTGTTTTCGCTTCTGGCACGGTGGTACTGAAGATATTTACGAGTAAGCTCTAAAACATCGTCTGGGGTAACCCCAAAAGTCCAAAGTTCAAACACACTCAATAACGTGGGAAAACTCCTTGAAAAGTTCACAGTTGTAAAGCAAAACAAGTATATTTACAAACAAGTACAGGAAAACTCACCTATTAATAGTAATAGCGACCATAGAGAGCAGCGAGACTGCCTCATTTCCGTAGAAGACGAAGGCGAACATCTGACAGAGGCTGGGACCTAGGCCCCAGTGCTGCTTGATGTACCGGTTGGCGGTGAGCGGCAGGTTGATGGAACAGAAGAGGAGGTCCGACACGCAGAGCGAGAGGACGAACATGGTAGTCACGTGGCCGCGCAGCTTCGGGTGCATCAGCAGGGCCACTGTGGTTACTAGGTTACCTGGAATGCGGAGAAAAATGGAGAATGTAGTTAGAAAATTAGGGTTCTGTTTAAAACAGACAGGATTTGATCGATCAATAGTGTTTGCAAATGATCTTATTCTATTTATACACAAATCCAGATTTTTGTTACATAGGCTGTAATTCGCCTTTACAAACAGACAGGGAACAAAATAAAATGCCTGCTGAAAAATGTTACGGAGTAATTTCGGTATTTTTTCCAGTCATTGATCTTTTTCGTAGATTTGCTTTAGAAAAAAAAAGATTTATTCACGTCCAAAGATAAAACAAAATGGCAGGGGACCAGATAAAAATGTTCCAAGTGTACGTAGCGAAAACTTTTCAACCTGCATTCTTTTTCGTGCACTCGCATGTAAAAACCACGTTACAGCAGATGCGATTCAGCAGTGCGATTCTGTAACCATCTCACCGTGAAAACTTAGGTGAAGTGAGCGTTGATGATTGACACCATTGACAGCACACTCTAAGCTCACTTCACCAACTTTTCACGGTGAGATTTTTACAGAATCGATCGGCTGTAACGCATCTCACCGTGAAAACTTAGGTGAAGTGAGCGTGGAGTGAGCTGTCATTCCAACTAATGCTAGGGATTGACACTATTGACAACACACTCTAAGCTCACTTCACCTAACTTTTCAAGGTGAGATTTTTACAGAATCGATCGGCTGCGATGTTGATTGTTAAATCAATCACTTGAATACAAAATGCACACTAAAAATATGCAGAATTTGCATGTTCAAACAAACAAGAAGTGTATGGGATTCTTAGCCAAAGCCAAATACACGAGAATTACGGAGTGCGGATCTCCCAGTCACGTAGGCAACCCCGAATTTCTAATTGCAGCAGCTGATCAAATGAACAAACAATTGCGAATTCAGTTCAGTGTTGCTATTTCACAGAATTCGTTGGTTTCCGAAATAAAAAAGGAAGTAAGATGTCTAAATCAATGTCATGCGAAACTGATTACAGGCTTATTTTACACAAATTACTGTTTTTTTTTCAGTGTGACCTCATTAAGCATGTTGCGGCTTGCTTTCTGAAGCGTTTCAGACGATACCTATTTAAAATATATTATCATGGTTTTCGGAGAGATGAGTAAGGTTAGGTAAACACATCTGAATAAAAGTCGCGACCACCAAAAAACTTACAGCTTATCAAATCACACTATGCTTTGATTTTTTTTTCTGCATTTCTTTTTTCAATGTTTAAACACCACTCAACGCGACACCTACCTCCACCCTTGACAAAGTTATGTCAAGTGTCGCCGTAAGTTTAAACTTAAAAACTTTGAAGAGCGATCCTAGACCATTTCTCAGTCAACTTATCGATTGGAATTTAATGGTTATCTGTGGAGCCTTGTACCTAATTAGCAATTTAGTTATATATTGCTGTTATTAGTCTGTGAGCCTTCCAAAAATAAAATATAAAAATAAAATTAATTGAGTCGTATTTTTTTTTTTTAATAATAATAACTATAAAAAAGGTAAATGAACCAAAAGGAGAATGTGAGGATCGCAGCTGGCGTCCTGTAGTCTCTGCCTACCCCCATGGGAACAAGGCGTGAGTGTATGGATGTAATAACTATGCTTATTTTAATCAACAGTAGGTAAGCATTGCAGAACATGACGTTGTAACTGCCATGGATTGAATGTTTTAGAAATTACAAATAGACGCTGCTAAGTATGTAATACTTTTGGCAAAGCACTAGGCAAAGTATTTACCGAAAATTTAATTTAATTCCAACACTAAATTGTAGATACTGCATAACGAATTAGCTAAGAGATGAACCCAGACGCCGAATATAAACAAAACAACTCGATTGATTGGCATTTCTCTAACGCAATTCGAACGAGTGGCCGCACCGGCCACTTATCCGATTTAAATTGATTCCCAATAATTATTTTAGACTCGATGTTTATGAGGGACTGTTCAGCGCTGGCCGAGACATAACATACAATATTAACCCTTTTAGCGCCAGTCTACTGGTCTATTTGTGATTCTCAAGCGTATTTACTTTGCGAACTAAAATAAAAAACCGAATCTATTTACAACGGAATGGAACTTATTTTTTGCTATGTCATAAAATTCTTTTTTAGCTCATTTTACTGGAAAACTATTTTGAAATGGCATCGCACTGGCTGTTATTAGAGCAAGTTTCATGGAAGTTAGTGGATACTTGGATGGCCAGAGAGAGCCGCGGTAGCCCAGTGGCGTCGGCCACGACTTACGACTTGTAGGTCGAGGGTTCGAACCCAAGCAGGCGCTTACTACTGCTCTCAAAAACGACGAAGGAAAACATCGTGAGGAAACCGGCATGCCCCAGAACCAAAAATTCAAAGACATGTTACATCCACCAACCTGCACTGGGCCAGCTCACTCCTCACCGAGAGGCCTGTGTCCCAATCATAGATATATATATATATTTATTTATTCTCAGGACAACAAAGATCCCATTGGGTTAGTAACAATAACCTTATCCTATGTTAGTACATCCATTGGGTTAGTAACAATAGTCTTAACCTATGTTAGTACTTAACTACTAAAAATGACATCAACAGGTGACAAGTGACCTCACCAACGGGCTGTCATGTCTCCCGGCTATAGCGCGTAGAATGCTGTTGGGGTTGCCATGGAGTCTGTTTAGCAGCGGGGCCGCCTTCTTACGTAGTACAGCATTGAAGCAGTCTGTACGTGCCTCAGCGAACATAGATGATGCGCTACAGAACCGAGACAGACGCAACAGCACTCTAAAGCACAGCGAGCACAGCGACATGCAATATGCTTTAAACAGCGTTATTTTGACCGCCGCCGTACATCGGAAGAACCGGCGGGCCAGCATATTAGCCCGAACCGACAATGCTCTGCGCTCCCTCTCCATATCCGCGTCATCTTTCAAATCTTCCGTCACCAAGTGGCCCAGGTATTTAAAAGAGTACACCCTGTGCTACTCCACACCGTTCAGTAACACAGGAGGGACGGTGGAGGGACACTTGGTATCGGACTTGAATACCATATATTTCTTGAATAGATATAGGAAAGAAGGTCCCAACAGTGTCAATATTATAGGTAGATTATGTGGCTGCTGTTTATACATAGGTATATATGTATGTATACATATGTGTGTAAGTATGGTAAAGGTTTCAGTGTGAAAATTGATACAAAATTATTCGACATTGCATTTCTGTAATTTCGCATTATGTGTAATAGCTAGCTATGAGTTCTCTTCTCTAGCTAAGAACTCTTAAAATTTTGTATCAGTACCTACCTACTTATGTTTTCAATAATTAAGAATTAAAATACTGAAGTGATTTTTTTTGTTCCTGACCGTACTTCCGTACTTTATATTTGGCTTTACAATACAATGGAAAAAAGATTCAAGAAAAAGATTATAAATAATATTGGTTTCCATAAGATTGGTAATCTACTAAGGTTTATAAATAAACTTATGATATCATTGCAATAAGTACCTCTTAACTATGACGTAGGTATATTATTGATTAGCTAAACAAATATGATTGAATCACCGTTACTCATCGTTTTATCAACCATGACCCTAACATAAACGAGACAAAAAAACAAACCTCTTTTTATCTAAACCAGTATCTTTCCTTAAGGTTCGCTTGTATCACAAACCACTGAATAAATTTAGCGCTAATATTTTAAAACACCACTCTGTTACTTTCAACTTCAAACAATAGCCAGCAGGGCGGGGCAATTGTGTAACATAAGTACTATAAGTACCAATCGCTTTCATTTTGACAGTTCAACAACATTCATTGCGTTATTTACGTTGGTGAGCAGACAAATTTTTCCAACATATGAAGCAATGGTTTAGCAATATCCTTCAAAATGATTCAGATTGTGGTTGATAGTATGTTACGCTAAAAAAATCACTTATATTCGGAAAGCTTATACTTATCGGAGACATGACAAATGACATATATACTACAACATAGGTAATTAATATGTAAATCATCGCAATCAATTAAACTATGATCAATTGCTTCTTTCACGGATGGTCGAAGAACAAACTAATTAACAAACTTTCATTTTCACACATCGCCGTACTTTTAAGTGCTACAAATAGTAGAATTATTATTTTCTTACATTATAGGTTTGTATTGGACGTTAATTAACGCGAAAGATGCATTTTTTATCGCCTTGAGTGATTTATTGCAAGTTCAATACCCTGGACTCGATTACTTGTGTTTTCGTTCTAGGTTTTGTATCTGTCCATCCATGGGCTAGGCTACGTCTCGTCTAGGGTTGTCAACCATACTGTTAAAAGTAGAATTATACTGTTTTTCAATATAAAATACTGTTTTTTGATCAACAAAAATAAAGTATATTAATACACAGTTTTCACTAATATCGAGAGTCAGATGTAAAAAAAAAGTTTCATCTATTACGTAGAACAGCGTGCATGCAGCTGGGCATGGGTGCGTGGTTCAGCTAGCCTTAAAATTTCAGAATTGGCGAGGCTTACGAAGCCTTCAAAATTAGTGCTAAATTGAGAAGTTGCGCGTGCAACACTAATGAATTTTAATGTATCTATTTTAACATAAAAAAATTACTTAACATACTGTTTATTCTTCCAAAATACTGTTAGTTTTCCCACTTTGATCATAATATACTGAACAAAAAGTTGGCAACCCTAGTCTCATCTCATGTCGACACGAGTAACGCAACGCGAAAAATATCATAAAACATATTAATTTTAATTAGTGCAAAAAATTCATTTCGGCTTGCGTTGTTTAGAAATTAAAACTAAAAAAACCGCAAAACTTTTATTTATTTATTTCAATTAAACCAATTACAGACAATTTTGAATTGTTTGGTAAGGAGTTGGTCAGTCAGAATGATAAAGCTAGTTGCCCGTTCCAAAGCGTAGTAACTAGTAGATCCTATTCCTATGAAGAAGCCTACCTATACCTCCCCCTGCCTATCTTTGTACTCATATTATAACTATGTCATATCCCTATGTATTTTACTGTGTGTACATAAATAATAAAATAAGAAGAACGGACAAGAAACTCCATTATTGGATCGTTTAATTATTTTTACAAGTAGACCCTTCATTATCGTTGAATATTATGGAGAGCAGTTGTGGCCCAGTGGTAATGACCACGACTTTGGGTTCGAACCCAGACAGGCGCTTTACTTTGTGTAAATAATTTCATCACCACTGCTCTTAAAACGGTGAAGGAAAACATCGTGACGAAACCGGCATGGTGTGCCAAAATTCGAAGACATGTGGCATCTACTAACCCGCAATAGGTCCGCGTGGTGGATTACGGCCCACTCCCTCTCGACGAGAGGAGGCTGATTTTGATTATGAGAGAGGCCTTTTTACTATTATAGTAGTTAAGTAAGATATTCACACAGTAAGTTCAATAACCCTCCAAACAATAACTGGCTACAAGATGTACATACGAAATTACATACAACTATTATTTTATGCAAATTCATTACTTGTTAATTTTAACAAGTCGTTAATTTTAAGTTTCTCTTTCTTATAATAGTTATATTGTTACTGTATTCGCAACTTTCACAAGTTAAATGGTTGTTAGGCATTTTAGGGCATCAATTTTTATTTATTAATGGTGTTTCGCCCATTAAATATCTGGGCGGAATTACCCTTGAATTTGAAAGTAGATTTCCATATTTGATTATGTTATTTCCACTCTAATTCTCGTTAGATATGGAGAAAAACGGAATAGTAGACATAGAGACAGAAATAACTAAACTCTTGAACCATAGTTATTATTGCTACTTTAGAGGCATGAGGAACAGGGTGTAAAGTTCACTCATCCTCCATTGAAAAGGGAGGATCCTCCGACCAGACGGGTGTTGTGTCTGGCGGGCTATTGCCCTACGATTGATGTTGGGAAATTGTATCTATGCTAACTGCGCGGTAAACTCTGCTTGCGAGATGCAGGATTTGCGTGACGTCAGTATGACGCGTTGTTCGCATGTGGCGTTGTAGATACCGCTACATCACTCCCCTCCGGAGACCGGAGGTCGATAGTGGGCTGAGTCTTGTATCTTGCCAGGCCAGCTGAGGTTCCAGTGAGTCGGAACCGATTGTCGCATAGTTCACGGTGAGTCGGAACTGTCTGCGGAGATGTCCCCAGTGAGTCGGGGTGGCGCTGCGTTATACTCCAGTGCGTCGGATGTCGTACAGCGCCGTGGTGAGGCTGGCTGCGTCGACCAGGAGAGGGTGCTCTGCTTGTTGACCGGCCGAAGGTGCAGTGTGCTGTGCCAAGGTTGCTGATGAGGCTGAGGGTGATGACCAGGTATGCGCGGACGCTGCATGCTGGTGGTCAGGATACCCGTTGAAGCCGTGGATGCTGGCTGGCTGGGTGACTCGCCGCTGAAGCTTGCGGGAGTGATGATGATGACGTCACGCTGAAGTGTTTGCACGAAGGCTGCGCTGACGTTCAAACTCGGGGTCACCAGTTTGGAGGCATGAGGAACAGGGTGTAAAGTTCACTCATCCTCCATAGAAAAGGGAGGATCCTCCGACCAGACGGGTGTTGTGTCTGGCGGGCTATTGCCCTACGATTGATGTTGGGAAATTGTATCTATGCTAACTGCGCGGTAAACTCTGCTTGCGAGATGCAGGATTTGCGTGACGTCAGTATGACGCGTTGTTCGCATGTGGCGTTGTAGATACCGCTACACTACCTTACTAGCTGCGCCCCGCGGTTTCACCCGCATAAGTTTCGATCCCGTGGGAATATTGGGATAAAAAGTATTCTATGTGTTAATCCTGGTTATAAACTATCTGTGTGCCAAATTTCATCCAAATCCGTTCAGTAGTTTTGGCTTGAAAGCGTAACAAATATCCATCCATCCAGCCATATGACACAAACTTTCGCGTTTATAATATTTATTAGTAGGATTTATCTCGTTCGTCTAGTGGTCGCAAGCGCTACTGCTGAGCATGAGGTCCTGCAGTGCAATTCTGTAACCATCTCACCGTGAAAACTTAGGTGAAGTGAGCGTGGAGTGAGCTGTCATTCCAAATAATGCTAAGGATTGACACTACTGACAACTCACATCAAGCTCATTTCACTTGAGTTTTCACGGTGAGATTTTTACAGAATCGGCTGGGCTCGACTCCCAGCTCGGGCGAAGTGTTATTGTGCTATCTGGAATTCCTCAGTAGCAGTCCGGAGTCTGGATCTGTGTCCAGTCGATGGCAATAGACTCGCACTCTATTACATGGCACTTAGACCTACTTAGCTGGTGAAATGTGGGGGAACTATTTTAACACCTGCCCAAACCTTCCGGGAAACCAGGCGTGATGTTATGTTATTTACCTACTGGAAATATGAGTACACACGGCTACACATCAAGCTATGCAAAACCAGTATTGGCTGACCGTTCATTGTGAGAAAATATCATACAAAGTGAGGCCAAGACAAACTGGTTATGTATAGCTTGACGTGTAGCCGTGTGTACATCATTTACAGAGGTAGGTAAGTATGTACCTACTTATCCAAAATCGTGAGGTCGTCATACCGATCAAACAAACACGTCACAAAGTCAAATGATTAGGCAGTTGAGTAAATAAAGTATGTATCTTCCTGTAGCGTAGCGACAGTTACTTTGTTTTGTATTGGTAGTTTGGTACAACTTACTTTATTTCATCATCTGCCTAGCCTTTTCCCAACTATGTTAGGGTCGGCTTTCAGTCTAACCGGATACAGTTGTATTCTACACGGAGCGACTACAACTCAGCGATACCCCTTGGTAGGACTGATTGTCAAACTTTCGGGCTTCTTACGACCCGTAACGACTGTCAAAGATCCACGAATGACAGCCGCGACCAACGGCTTAACGTGCTTTCCGAGGCATGAAGGGGTCTTGGTGTGTGAAGATGGTCATACATCCACGGACCAACCGCGACCAGCGCAGCTTAACCTGATCGATCGACCTGTGCAAAAACGCAATTTAGTGATCTTTGTTTATTGATTGTTTGGCGCCGACTCAAAATTACTTAGGTATACCTACTTAAAGTACTTTAAGAACTTAGTTATTAAGGTTGAATAAAAAAGGTTTATTATTTTTTGCTTTTCAGTTTTTTCGGCGGTTTAATTTTTTTGTTTAAAAGTTTTTTTGTTTAAAGGAACCGACCCGATCATCAACCCAAGTTTTCAAGGTGAGATTTTTACAGAATATTAGTATCGGCTGATATCAGTAAGCAAGTTACAAGTGAACAGTTACCAACGTGATGTTAAAAAGCGTTAATTTTAAATCCTCGATATAAAAGGATTACCGATGACGTAGTAATGTGTTTGTATTGATAACTCGTGTTCGTCGAACGCATGTGACCAATCGGTCAATGGGCCACTTATCGAACACTCTACTCGTCAACAAAGAGGATCAGCTGATATTGTGTCAAAACATTTATTATAGCCCCACAGTTCTACAAGGTTCTTTCAGCGCGCGGCCAAAATCGGAACTAACGCCGCCATCTTATTTTTGAATACATTTCAAGTGACATGTAACAAAACAATTGCAAAATGACTACCAACAGCGCCCCCCTGTTAAAGTCATTCGACCGCTAAAAGATTCTTGTAGTGAGCAGTGCAATTTATTTGAGTTGGACGCTATACGTCATCTTGTTCCTTCATACATTTATCTCTATGTACCGTTAGCTCAGTAGGTACTTAGCTATTCTAAATTCAGTTTTCATCCCTCCATCATCTTTCACATAAATCCATCCGCGGTTTCTTTGGCCTTCCTCTGATCTTATTAGTTTGTTTTTTAATTCTGTAAGTAGTACTTGTTTTCCGTAACTGTCCCATAGGTCACTTGTGGAGCTAAGTCAAACTGTGGAATTTTTTGCCCATTCTTCTCCATACGAAATTACCTTCCGGAAGGGGTAACTAGAATCAATTCTATTTTCATAAACATATTGACGTATGTTCAAACGTTCCTTTTTTTATGAATCAATTTGAAATAAGTGATTCGACTTTGATTTTGAAGGGGTCTCACAACGTGGAACGCACATTAATCACAAAGATTGCTTACTGCTTGTTCACGATTTGAAATCGATCGTTTATCTTCAACTTCATCGTAAGTCCGTGGTGTTGCCCCGCATGGAGTCCTACTGACCATTATCACCATTCGACAAACAATGGATCGTTACCAGTTTACAGAAACTAGGAAACTACTTTTTAACGGATAAATAACAGTTATCTTAGTGGGAAGACGCGAAGAACCAGTGTTCTTCCCGTTTGCCCTCTGTTTGTGGTTTTACAGTTAAAACCCGGTTTTCGTGAAAGTCTAATTCGAAAAGTAGATGTTTGCTGGGCCAAATTTACAGCAACGTAACATAACAACATAATGGCTTACGCCTGTTTTCGTAAAATTAAGCCTCGAAAAATTAAGCTTGTCATTTGTAGATCTTTGAGTCGTTACGGGTAGTCAGAAGCCCGGAAGTCTGACAACCAGTCTTACCAAAGAGTACTTAACGTGTTACGCAATAACTAGGTGGTGGAGGTCAGATAGGATAGTCGCTCCATGTAAAATACTGGTGTTCAGCTGCATGTGGTTAGACTGGAAGCCGACGCCAACATAGTTGGTAAAAGGTTTGACAGATGATGAGTACCTATAGTACACCCTCATTTTGCCAGTAATTTTACAGTACTTAATTGGATTCTTTCTTCACAAATCGAAAATCCCGTTCCCATATCCGTGTCCACCTAGTATGAAATCTGTGCCATACCATCACAAGAGAACTAGTGCATCACAACAACTCTCCGTTAACAAACGGAGCTGATTAACACTGTAGGATAAAGAGATCGCGTGCTCACAGCGCAGACAGCCAGCACAATCATTGATCATAGAGGATCACTCATCACGGTTACCATTCGATGCTGTTACGCGTACGACGCGTTAATAGTAAACCATCGTGTTGTATTCTCAAATGGGTTGTATGAGTTGTATGTTGATGGATTTCTGGCGTTTGTTAAACTCACGACTGAATGAGTGGCGTCATCGCGTGTCCTCCTCTATAGATCTGGGCTGATGAATGAATTCTGAATTGTGATTTTATCGAATGTGCGCGCTGATTCAGAAATGTACATTAACAAATTAAATCGGTTAAGAATCGTAATCATAATAAAAACTTCAACAAGAAGATATAATTCCATCCTGGTAAGGTGGGGTTACCTTGATGGAACGGCAGTAGGGTGTGATTGTGGAGCTATGTCGCAAACCATGCTCCACCTCCATCCTGCCTTCGGTGTTCCAAAACATGTAGTCAAAGTAACCTCTGCAAGTCTGCACTGCCACTGACGATGCCGTGAAAGTGGCAAAGTTTTAGGCCAACAAGATATAAAATTCAATCGAGAACAAATGACTGAAGACTTAACATCTTCAGTGGTCTCCAAAAGTTAGTGACATTTTTCTACTTCAGCTATGACGCCACATTTTGATTTAAAATAAAAATATAATCAGGGATAAAATAATCAAGTAATCCCTTAGGTTAGGTATCTAAGGGATTACTTGATTATTTTTTTATGATAAGTCAAATATAGTTGAATTAGTCAATAACAACGTTATAGCAGTTCAAATATTTGTATCACTAGAATTTTGAATCATAAAGTGGCGTGTCACAGCTGAAGTGGGTAAATGTCAACTAACTTTTATAGGCCACCTATGTTATAGGTACTGTTTTTGCGGCGTCAGAGGCGTTGTTGTCGTCAAGGGTGCTGGTGAACAGACATTTGGGACACTCCAACAGATGAGACTTAGTCTGACCAGGTTAGAAAACCCATAATGACTAATTATGAATTTATTAAGTGGTGTTTTGAATATCTCGATTCTAGCTGGCAAACGCGTCCACCAACACCTGTGCCAGCCCTAACAGCCTGTGAAACTCATTAGATAACGATAACACGATACCATATTGAAAATACAATTCCATTTTATCAATAAACACCACTAAGTACTCGCCACCCGGTTGCAAGACAAGCCACCAGGGTTGTCAATTATACTATTAATAACAGTACCTAGGCATAAATGGTTTATTTTCCCCTTTTTTTTTTTTTTTTTTTGAGGATGGGAAATCATCAAATGACTCCTCCCGCTCTGGGTGGAGCAGGAGGGAGTGTCAGACTCTTACTGACTTAAGTCAGTAAGAGTCAAGTTTTAAACCCACCCGTGTTCCTTCCTTAGCCCTTTATGTTCCAGGGCAGCGGTAACCCTTGCGGACGATCCCGCTACCCTGGCAGGCTTCGGCCCTATTGGGCCCCGTCACGTTTATTTTCCCCTTAAAATATACCTACTGTTCTGTTCAATAATACCAAAGAATCTCAAATACTGTTTTTGATAACCATAATATTGTTACGCAAAAACTCCAAAAATGAAGTAAGTACTTAAGCACAAATAAAAAAAAAATACAATAGTTATAGTTGTAACTATACATATATATCTAACTACTTCATTTAGTCATTCACTGACCGACAACGCACAGTCTATGTCTAAGCCGCTAGGTTTAGAAGCATAAAATTTTGCACATAGGAAGGATTTTTAGAAAGATCATTCCCGAAAGAGGTGAAATAGGGGTTGAAAGTTTGTGTGGTTAAAAATTCATCCCCTAAACGGGTTACAAAGGGGATGAAAGTTTGTATGGTGTCGTTTTTGCCAATGAAAACCCTATCGGGTACATAATGTAGCTTATTGTTTTAGAAAAAAAAACTAGCAACCCTCTTTTGCTTTTACAACTTGACAAAACATCGAGATTTCATTATTAGTATTAATGTGTATTATACCCACAAACCTTCCGGAATCATTCAAATGGTCAAAACCAAATGAAAATCCGTTGCATAGTTTAGAAGAACGCCGTCACACAGACAGACGCGAAAAGCGACTTTAAATTATAATTTTGAATACCTAGATGTAAGTTGGCAACCCTGCCAGCCACACATGTTTATTTTCCTACGCCCGTCCTCCTAGGTCGTCGGTCAACTGTCCAGCGATAGATCCAACCAAGTGATTGATCTGCCTACCCTCTGCACGCTGTCGGCGTAAATCTTCGTAATTAATCAGCTTATGGGTGGCAGTTTATTTATATATGTGCAGTATCTGTCAGTCAGAGATAAGGATGGAAGAAAAAATTGTAATCGACATTGATAATGGAAGTATACTTGGCAGGTCATTTCTCGGTACGACGATGTTGCTGGTTTGTAAAAGTGTTACATAATTTACTGGATGCTTTTTCTGTTGACAAATATGCAGACGGTTTTTTTTACAAGAAGGTTATTCCTTCCCCCCAAGACAGTTAGTTTTTAAATTATGTATATGTATATATTTTGCTACAAGCAAGAATTGGTTATGTAAGGCCGGAGAAATTCAGTTCTGCAAGTAGTTACCACCACCACCACCACTGTTGTAGCAATTTTATCCGCCACTTCTCTTTGCCTCAGATGCTATCAGAGGGTAATTCCTGTATTTTTAAGAACAACGTTCTACTAATTCTAATCTCAGTCTCTTTGTACCCAAAATTTTATGATTTTTGACATGAGATGAAATTGTGACTGAACTTTTTTAATTTCGGGGATTGTCCCTCAGATGGTTCTAATTCTTCGTTCTCCTCTCTTCAAGATGTTCTTTACAAAGTCACCGTGACCTATTAAGTATCTAAGTTACATAATTACAGTGCTCATCCTACTGCGGTTTGCGGCGCGTTTCGTGCGGTCATGTTCGTATGTAATACGTATCTGCAGCAATCTTAGTAGGTAGCATTGACCATGATATAGTTGCAGACACAATCAGCCACTAAGGGAGTGGGGGTTACCTACCAGAGAAGATGCCCAATATGTCCTTGTGTGATATAAATGTCTTGCTTGATAGCTAATCAGCCTATAATGTTCCCACTGCTGGGACACAGGCTTCCTCTCTGTGAGAGGGAGTGGGCCGTACTCCACCACGCGGGCCCAGTGCAGGTTGGTAGATGTCACATGTCTTCGATTTTTTTGTTCTAGGACATACCGGTTTCCTCACGATGTTTTCCTTCACCGTTTTGAGAGCAGTGGTGATGAAATAAAGTCCTTACTTGATGAGCGACGACCGATATCTGATTAAAGAGCAACGAAAGTCAGTAGAAGATAGCCGGGTTCGGGGTTAGGTTGGTTGTGTTATTAAACCATCTCTCTCCGATTAACCCTCATAAGCTGCCTAACCTTTTCCCAACTAAGTTGGGGTCGGTTTCCAGTCTAAACGGATGCAGCTGAATACCAGTATTTTACAAGAAGCGACTGTCTATCTGACATCCGCAATCCAGTTAATGGGTTTTAATACCCCTGACTGGTTCACTGGTTGTCAGACTTTTGGACTGACAACCGCAGAACTCTGATTCGGGGTCCCTTTTCCGTCTGACTCTTTTGCCAAAAACTTATCGATCTTTTGATTAGCTCATTGCGCACCTCACTTTCCAGGTGTCATTCGTTAGAGTCTTCCACCAATCTACATAGCTATAAAACTAATCGCTCCTTATCCAATCCAATAACAAATGCCAGTTATTTATCGCATTCTATTTGCAGATCGATACATAGGGGGTGTTATTGTGTGCGGATGTCCCTCGGCGAGGCTAATTGTTTCGATAATAAACCGGGTGACAAATGGCGGCCATCGCTGCGGTCGTTAGATGGACGCTTGTTGGACGGGCGGGCGAATGTTTGCTTTGATATAATGGCGAGGGAATTGCAACAGGTTTGCTTAGCTGGTTTTAATAAGAGCGGGAAAGTTATTCTTAATTGATTGGTTCCTAGTGAATTCAATATTAAAGTCAGGGTAGACCTATAAACAATGCTTAAACGTTTAAAAACGACGTATGTATGAAAAATGATGTATGGTTGAACTGTCGTGAATCATTAACTTTAAGCGTTTATAAAGAAAGGGGTAGGTATGTTCTTAAATGATTAAAAATGACTAATTTACTAGCCAGTGGCGCCGATTCCCTTGTTTTCAAACTAAACTAAATTTAAGTTCAGTGCATCTTTTTCTTTCTATTTCATTAAGAAAAGGACAGAAGATAAATGTTAGTTTAGTCCAGTTGACAGTTTAGACGTGATTAAAAACATGGCTACTAAAAATACGTCAATTTACGTCAGGCGCTGACTATTTGACAGGACTAAACTAATATTTATCTTCTGTCCTTTTCTTAATTAAATAGAAAGAAAAATATGCACTGAACTTAAATTTAGTTTAAACAAGGGAATCGGCGCCAGTGTCAGATCAAGAACCTTTTTGAATAAGACCTTTACAAGACTTGTAATTCTAATTAAAAATAATTCTAATGAATGTTCTCAAACTTGTCATCCTCGGTCCGATGCATCCGACTTATTTGACAAACGATACATTCAAACTGCGACTTATAATAAAACGTATTAGATTAATTAATTCCGTTTAAACATTCAGTGGTGCGTTTCAGGGCTTAGTCACGTCCCGTCAATGGACCCATTCATTCACTCGCTCTGTCGTTCACTCTCGAAGGGCAACAGCCCTCGCTCCAGGTTTTATTACCATTTTATGTCATGAGATGAAAAATTAGACGGCAAAGTTCATTCGGTTACGTCTCAAAGGAGGTTGGTCTGACGTTCGAAATAATTTAAATTAAACAACGCAGTCAAAACTGGCAGAGAGCTAAAACCAGCCAGCTGTATATTTAGCTGCGAAATAAAATGTAAATGCTACTTCTTTTAAGTAGTCATACTCATAACACTGTAATAAAATTTAAAATACATGCTCTATCATTGGCTGCTCGATTTCAGCGTGAACTGTGAAAGTTCCTTGTTGCGAAATTACTAAAATTACGTAGCGCTGGCTATTTTGCGAAGATGAAAAAACATTAATAGGTTATATTCCGATGCTGAACATTATTGCACCACATCGCCATCTATATTTAAAAAAATAATAATTCAAACATCGAACGTAACTGGCTAGTGATGTACACCGTATGTTTGTTTACGCAGCTGGGCGTCCGAGAGACGTACCCGGGTAGGTATCGAGTCGTGTAACAAACCGTTTGATGTCCGATTACGACCGGCACTTAGTGTTTTATGTTGCGTTCGTGTTAAGTGACCGATTATTGAACGCTTTCTAGTGATAGCAAGTACATCGAGTAGCAAACAAATGCATACTTAAAACATCAACACCCGAATTTAAACTCAAACCGTTGTAGGTAAAGTTTAAACTCCGATCAGTAAAAGCTCTACGTGCTCTGATGTTCTAATTTACGGTTTGAACTTAAAAGGGTTCAATTTCTAATACGGAAATTGTTTACCTTTCTTTTATGTGTTGCTTATAAAGCTTTGGAGATCTTACAGCGCAAACGAATTTAAAATAATGCAAGAACCCGTCTGTGAACTAGCAATAACAAACAAAAACTTGTTAAAAGTTATGTTTCAGATTGGTTTCTAGCAAGTCATCAGACAGATTACGCATCATAATTCTTTATGAAAGTATCTCTGGAAATCCATTTAACACTAACACCACTCCGAGTGTTTTCAAAACAGTTGATGAAATATCAATGATACAGAACTTTGAAATGTAGTTTATTAGGATATGACACATTGTTTGTACAGCGCCACGTCGCTGTAAACAAACAGTGTTTCAACGCTTTCCTCGAATAGTTGCATCGGGCATCGAGCATGCAGTTGCAAGAACGGCCTATAAAATCGATCCTGTAAACACAATATTAACTGGTAAACAAAGAACACTGGAAGGTAACTCACCGACGACTCCGACGACACTAAAGATGCAGGCACACGTTGCAGCCAGTATCGTGGCCTCTGCCGGGTAGTGCGTAATGTTCTGTTCCATATTTGTAATGTTTTCGTACATATCATACGACATATCGATATCGGCCATAGTTAAGCACTTCACTATCACTTCACAAGATTTTTAAAATTTTAATTTAGAATTCTTTTTTGACATTTTATACTTTTTAATTTTGACATGGTCTTGTCAAAAGTTCTTTCCAGCCACGATGCAGCTATAAAGACACCACCATACGATCTGTAACAAAAGACAGGGATTGTGTTACTTACATAGTTTTTATGAGTTGGGCACGTGTTGTTAGTCATATTACTAATACAAAGTTTATACAAACATTATAGACACCTACTTAGAGCTTTTTAAGGAAATGTCAAGGAGATTAGTGTCATTTAGGCTATGTAAATTGATTTAGTACTTTTTGCCGTCATATTCGGCTTCATAACTAGGCAATTTCGCATGAAAGGCGACTCGCTAAGTAGGCTCTGCCTTATTATGTGTATTTGACATATTCTACAAATCTACATAATACTGCATATTGACAAAAGAAATAAGAGCATATACTAAGAAAAAGTGAGCGCAAAAACTGGTACGCGGTCAATTTTTAAGAGCAGAGTTCAGAAAACCGAAGAAAATGTTGCACTAACTAACGGAATAAGATATTTATTTCTACTCTCATATTATAAAGAGCAGAGATAATTTTTTTTGTATGTTTGTTTGTTACGCTTTCACGCTAAAACGGCTGAACGGATTTGGATGAAATTTGGCACATGGGTAGACCATGACCTGAATTAGGACATTGGATATTTTTAACCGACTACAAAAAAGGAGGTTCTCAATTCGGATGTTAACAATATTTATTTTTTTATGCATGTTCGGGCATAACTCTTGTTTTGCATGCTCGTCAAATTTCAGGAGGCTGTTATGAAAGACATAAATAATCAAATAAAATTACGATCCCTGGTAAATAATGAATACGTACTTGTTTTTTAGTATTTCAGAATACACCACTTTCAAAGAACAGAATCGCGTTATGGTATCGTATAAGCGGCCGCGTTTTTATCCGTGTGTAAAAGGGTTTTAAAATGCGTGTCCGTGTAGAAAATTAGAAAAAAAAATACCAACTTATTTTATATTTGATTCGTGTCAAGAATCAGTAGCATAGTTACCTCCTTGAATTTGACGAGGATGCAAAACGACACCTAGTTGGACGGATTTGCAATATTATTTCTTATCCACATATTCCCACGGAATCGAGACTTATGTGGGTGAAACCGCGGGGCGCAGCTAGTTTTATATAAATAGACTAGTTCCAGTTAATAATATACGTAATATAACGGAAGACTGGTGGTTCGTAAGTAGATGTATTTTCAGCCAAACATGTGGATCTTTGCTATCCCAGATTTTATTCGCCCTCATTACGTGATCATAAATGTGATAAATTATTGTTATGCCAATCATTCGCTGTGGGAGGTCCGTTATTAATATGTACCTACATTTAGGATACCACATTGAATGATTGAATCATTCGCAAAATACTTTTATGGCCCTTTTTTGTGTTGTGTAAACATTATTTTTTAGTATCACGCCCCCAGTCAACTGATTATCAGGCCAGTCTTAATCACATGTGGATATACTAATAAAAGGGTAATTATTACGATGCAGGGGTCTTATAATAAGACTCATACATAATAACAGACACATCCGTGCTAAATTTTTAGTGTCAATAAAGTTTTGACCTTTTTTTTTGTGTTTGGGAAATCATCAAACTCCCGTCCGCTCCACCCAGAGCGGGACCACGCTCTGGGTGGAGCGGACGGGAGTGTCAGACTCTTACTGACTAAAACCCACCCGTGTTCCTTCCTTAGCCCTTTATGACAAGCACTCTCATCTCACCGATCTGCAAGCACAGAATAACTAATAGTACTAACCCTAACGATAAGAATAGTTGGTCGCTGTAATTAACTCAAGACAATGTTTATGTTCTCAGTTCTTTCTCCAGAATTAGATTACCTACCTACTGACAGGTTATATGAGTTCTTATAATTAATGTATACTGTCTCGTAATATTAACTACTTTGCATACCTACTATAGTATAGAAGCAAGTTTTTTTTTTTTTAACTAAACAGACAGTTGTACTGCTAGGAAGTTTGTTGCGCCACTTCTTCTTCCCAGCAAAAGCACTAGGAAGTTGTGAAGGGGGGCGTTTTGGGGGACTTTATTATGTAATTTTGACGTTCGAAAAGTGCTGATTCTCAGCCAAATTTATTCAAAATCAAATCAAAATATTTTATTTCACATAAACCAACATGGGGACTTATGAAACGTCAGAAGCTAAGTAGGTGCACGGTTACAATTGGTCGTTTCCTATGGAGAAGAGTCGGCAAGAAACTCCGCGGTTACTCTTTTAAAAATAATTGGCGTTTACAATGTTTTCAAATTACAGTAGGTATGGGAGGACAGCGTAGGCCTTTCAACAACAACTACCTATTTGATAAAATAAAACATGGTCTACAGATCTAAAGTCTACAAGGCCTACAAAGTCCTCACATTTACAAAATATAGAAGAATCCATCAAAAGGACAGATAAAATATAAAAACCTGCTAAAACCAAGTGACATGACTGCCATTACAACCACTAATAAAGAGTTGAAACTAGAATTGTCTGTATAAATGGTACCCCAAACGGTATAGTTACGCCACTGGATATAATTGTGACATAAACAGAGAGAATCAGATTTTTTTTTCTATAAATTTCTATCGATATCTTCTTCCTAACTAGAGTTGCGAGGTAAATACTGAATACAAATTGAAATATCAGTCTTTCTTACAGAGTCGCCTTTGCAACAATCACGATATTTCCGCGTATTATTCTTTCCTAACTACAAAAACTAGGTGTAGCAAGTCACGCGGCGCTAGGTGAAGACATTAGCATGGATTTACATGCCGATATGAATCGCACGGGTGTATGGAAAGCATAAATTCTCATAACTCGCTACACAAACGCACACCTGCCCACTGACACGATTATAATAATTATTATCACTTGAATGCAGTTCCGTTAGACTGGCACATATTTTTCTAGTGCCGTTTAAGAAAAAAATAAAATAAAAAAAAGACTACTATAGGTAGGTACTCCAGAATAAGCCATTTCGTTACTTTTCGTTTTCGTTCGAGGCCATTTTAGCGTTGAATCCGAAATAACTCTATTTCGGGAAGTTTGCGGGTAATTTTCACCTTGAAGTATGATAGAATTCCTTACCGCGATGATAGAACATGACTGCGAAAAAGCTGTAATTTTTGGCGCCAAACTAGCCTTCACTTTGACAGATAGTTTTTTTTTCTGAATGACATACTTAACCCGTATCATCCCAACCATAGTAAAACAAGTCCAATTTTTATGAAAATCGGATCAAAGCATGTTTATAGATGTATAATGAGACCTACATATCAAAAAAATATGTATCTCATTTAGATTTTTAGTTTCGTAACCGTTCCAATAATGGAACACTAGGATTAGGTATACATACATGTAAGATAGGTACTGTTAGTGGCTATGGATTTCGTTTGGAAATAGAACTAATTGTATTAACTTTTTTTATTTATTGTACATAGTAATAACTTAGATAAACTAACATATTTTTAAATCTTATAATTATTACATAAAAAAATATAATTTGGTACTTATCTCTTCAGACGAATCGCGATTCGATAACAACCCACATTTTGATCAAGTCGATTCACGCCGCCCATAAATTTATAATATCTAACAAAAGTGATATTAGATAATATACCAGTACATTGGTGATGAGATCCTCTACTTTTTTTTTGTTCATTTCTTTCGGATCTTTGAGAGTTGCTTACTCAGTTCGGTTTGCTCAGTCCCCGTGCCATCGTGACCCATTTTTTGTAGCTCGTCAAGCAGCGGTAAGGATGTAAAAATTATTGAAATAATAACTGTAGCTGCCTTGCGGCAGCTTTGATATTAGATCCAGACAACTGAGGCACCAACACCTAACTCAGGATGGGTATTTCCGGTACTAGCTCCCTGATAAAGCTCACCATAAATCAAGTAGCCAAGTCGCGTACAAATTGACCAATTTTGATATCCAAATCTGATTGGCTTTATCCATGGGGACATAGTGCTTATTACCATGTTTCCCATAACAGGGAATCATATTCATCATTCGTCAATGCTCAAATTTTTATCTCCAGGATAATACTTTACCCATCTTGCATTGAGCAGTTTCCATACAGGGAAACTGCTCATTGCAATGCAAACTTTAGTGAACTTATCATTAGGGTCAAGATTATTATTGTTGGCAACATGGAAATAACGCAACAAATCTTCAAATCGATTTCTTGATACTGAGCTGCCACTGCCACAAATTATTTATACTTGCGAACTCTTGGTCACCACTGTCTTCGTCGCTATTTTGCCAATTATCAGGAGGTGTGGTGAAAATATCAGCCGCGAACACATCGTCATCTTCTTCCAACTGCGAGATTATCTGATTCACATTCAATTTGCAATAAAATAATATCATGATTACGAGGCAATACTGATAAAGTAAAAATCCTAATGTATAAAAATTACATGTGCGTATGTTCCTACTGCTCAAATAATGGAACGGTACATAAAACTTACACTTACCTACAAATTAGCAACTTTTTTCTAAAAACGGATTATGACATGATATAACAATATTATTACATGTGTATAAACCCTAAATTGTCAATAGTATAATATAAAACATCATAATTATTTACGTTTTTCTGTTCGCCATAATTTTCACTAAAAACTTCCAAATAAAATATGTTTTATAGATAGAAAAAAACCGCGCGAAGTGAAATGACATTTATTCAACTGATAGCTAGAAATGTTAGTAATACTAACATAAAAACATTAATTTAAAGATGCGTTCAAAAATTCGAATAAAAAAATAAAAAAGTAACCGTTTTAAAAATGGAACACTGGGATGATACGAGTTAAGTACACTATGACATTTCGCAATTCTAATCAGTAATGCCAAGGACTCTTTTGTTTACGGTGCAATGGTCACCCAGCGCCCCTTCTCATTATCGCCCGTGAATACAAACAGCTATTAATATGGTCGGTAATGATCGCTGGCCTGTTAAGTGACCAGTCGTAGCACTCGTAGCTGATGACTTCTCATCCTTATTAAGAAAATGTTCTGAGAAAGAGCCAATCATAGGGGTATGGTTAATCTAAACTCATTAGTGGATGTATTGTAATTAAGAGTCATGGCATTTAAATTGTTGGTGAGTGCAGTTAACCGTAAAAGTAGTGATGAAAGCTTAAACGGATTGAAAACTTCGCCTATGTTTTACATTTTGTGAAAAAAAAACAGAGAGGGGTTAGGAAAATGTGGAACAAAGCATGTTTAGGTGCCTACTTGTTAAACTTCAATGATAATAAATGAAATAAAATGCTCTGATCGCTAGCTGTAGGTATTTACCTGAATACTGGATTCTGCTAGTGGCATATGGCAGCGTGAGCAACAAGAGTGAAATCTAAAGTGAGAGCCTAGACGTCTATAAGAACTTCAAACTATTTAAGTTCATTCTAGTTTTCTTCATTGAACTAAGGAAGTTACGTAAACAATTAAAACTTTTTAAAATAAACCGCTCGACAGGACAGGCCGAACATTTTCCTAAAACCAGCACAAACGCCATCATTTTTAGTCGGCTCATCTCAAAAAAAAATTCTTAGGCAGGTCTTTCATGAAACAATGGAAAAATGAGAAATATTCAAGTCATAATTATTGAAACAACATCGGGGTATCGGTAGAGACAACCGATAGCGCGGCTAGAACAGATCCGGCTGGTAATGATCACATTCTTATTTTAGTCTGCAGCTACACATTACAGACATAATATCGTTTGCAACCATTTACGTGTGGCGCTGGCGCCGGCTAACCAGTCCTGTGGGAAAGTATTTGGATTTCATAACAAGACTAGGTTATCCAGAAAGCCCAGTGTAATTTGGACGGCGGCAGAATAAGGAACTAGACTTTAATGTACGTGTTTTGACAGATTTGGCGTTGCAAGTGGCGCCACCATAAAATCCTAAGATATACTGGCTATATCTACGTTAATTTGAAGTATCTCACTTTGTGCGTGGTGCCGGCTGAAAGTTTTATTGCTCTTCAGAATAGTTATTGTCTTCCGTGGTTCGTAAATGTCGTATTAAAGTTCTGCGCTATATTTCCGTCTCGTTTAAGTGAAGCGTAATCGCATAAGATTTATTGAGTGTTAACTATTTAGCAATTCCCGTGATGATTCTTATTACAGTTTAGACATTTTTACCTACACAGTCACATTACTCTGACCAAGATCAATGGCATATTTCAGCAACGAGGAGAAAAAACCTAATTTTAAAATCGGAAACTCGCGTCACGCAAATAAAGCTTTTTCATTTTCAATTCTTCATTTTACCGGGAAGCTGTTGTTTATTGATGTACAACATGCGTATGATCTGTACAATGCCGCGTAAATCATAACGTCTTATGACGCCATCTTGAAATTTTAACGATGCATTAATTAAATCGATTATAGTATGATTTGCCGTATCATTTGTTGCTATTATTAAATACTAGATAATTATTTATTGTTGTTGGTTCGTCTCGTAAAGCAGTTTTATGAGTTTGTTGCACATATACGGCGTTCGGTATGCAATTACGTTCGCAGTTTCACACATCATCATCATCAATAAATTGCGCCAATTGTTCTCAGATCGCTAAAGCTGAATTAATGTAATTTAATGATCAGTTTTGTTGAGAACAGACGAAGCATTTAATGCATCATTAATCGAATCGATTTTTAAGATGTCCATTACAGTGAGCTAAGTATGAAGAATTAGAGAA
Organism: Apamea sordens; assembly: GCA_945859715.1. Lineage (NCBI taxonomy): Eukaryota > Metazoa > Arthropoda > Insecta > Lepidoptera > Noctuidae > Apamea > Apamea sordens. Next base: position 18,939,085 of record OX244001.1, read on the forward strand.
AAATATGAAAGCATTATTTTTAAGCTAAAATAACAAAAAATGTCAAGCGGCGTCGCAGTAAAAAAAAAGCAATTTCAAGTAGTTAAAAATATAATATCCTAGACCTATACTAACTAAAACTATTAAAAAACCATAATATTGCGTCGATATATTCCTCCACATCGCTGTCGATTGGCAATGTACCCAAGAGACTGGCGGCATTGCCACGTTGTATGGCAATGCTTAGCCTCTAGCCAAGGTAAAAGCCAGCCCTTGGGTCACGGGAAGTGTCAACCAGCCGTTTAGAGAGTTCATTGAACAAGCAATGAGCACTCGGACCCCACGGCCCGAGGGTTTCAATTTCAACCCCAAACGGCTCGAAAATATAATTTCCGATAAGGTTTTAACTTTTTATATTTCATGTAGTCAATTTATTACAGATAACACGCACCTTATCATATTAACAAATACTGGAAATAACACGGTTAATGACAGATGTCAATCTAATTTCATCGAGTGCTCGATGTTTGCACACATCACTAATTTACTAAGAGCTTCAATCGATACGGGGGCGTCACTGGTCGCGGTAACTGCGCGCCAAAAATGGCTGCCGATGACGTCACTAATTTGATAAAATGTCGATTGTTTGACGGGTTAATTAGTTAATCTTCCTGACAGTGGCGCTTCTCGGCTTACGCTGATAACGTATAACAGGCCTCCGCTAGTAGACGCACTTTCGTAGCTATTATGACTTAGTGGTGCGTATGAAACTAGGAAAGTTTGTGTAGTTTAGTTGTAGATATCATCGCAGTCTGAGGAGTAAACTGAATATAGGTAGATACGGAGAACACGCTGTTCGCTACATTCGAAGCTAACCAAAACTTGGCTTTGGATACTTTTGATGACTACTTATGAGATATTTTAAATTGTACCTTGTCGTACGCTTTGGTTATGTCCAGTAATATCTCTGCGGCGTATTCCTTGTTATTTATAATGTTAAGGGCTTCTTGGATATATTTGTAAACAGCTAATGTGGTGGAACGATTTTTCCAGAACTTCTGACATCCACTCAAAATGTTAAACTTTTCGCAAAAGGTATAAATTCGATCGCACATAGCTTTTTCGAAAATCTTGGAGCTGAGGGCAAGAGAGCTATTGGACGATAATTATTAGGATCTGTTTTTATGTTCTTTTATGGATTGGTTTAATTAGGGATTTCTTTAACAATTCGGGGAAAGAGCCTTCTGTAAAAGACTGATTTATTAATAGATTAAAGGTAAGGTGAGTTCATTTGCGCATTCTTTCAATAACTTAGGTGGAATTTCGTCTAAACCGTAACTTTGTTTATTTTTTAGGTTTTTTATTAATTTGTTAACTTCCCAAGCTTCTACTGGGCTGAGGAACATGGTGTTCTCCGTTGGATTTAGTATTGACGTGCCGCCCAGTGCACTGCCAGATGGATTGTTTCTGTTTTCTCCTATAGACGCAAAGAAGTCATTGAAAATGTTTGCAATGTGTTTGGGTTCAGATATTAAATTATTATGGTGATGCAATTATATGTTACATTTTTCCTTTTTTGGTTTTTTATTTGTTCTCTCATTTATAATGCTCCACATGGTTTTCACTTTGTTGTCTGATTTCTTTAATTTGTTTATGTATTGTAATTTTTAGCACTGGTAACTAAGCGTGTAATATTTTTTCGTATTTTTTATAGTGTTGTGTAATTACTTGGTTTTTGTTTTTGCTGGAAAATAATTTTAGCAATCTTTTGTTTTTTCAGGAAACTAATGCCTGTAGTTAGCCAGTATTTTTTATAGTTAGTTTTAAGCTTCATTTTACGTACCTATAGGAATACATTGAGTTAAAAATTTTATTATGAGGTTGTTGAAAGAATTATAATTTTCATTTATATTATTGTTAGTTTGTATAATTTCGTGCTAGTTTTGCGTACTTACTATAGATTTAATTTTTTTAATATTTGCTATAAGTACTTATTAAATAATCTTTTATTTCATATTTGTGTACCAGGTAATTCTTTTCGCTGGTTGAGGTATGCTTAGGTTTATTATTATTCCACTGTGGTCGGATAGCCCGAAATTTTCTACGGCTGTAAACATATTTTGTCGCTAAAATTCGTAAATATTAGATCAAGACATGTTGCGGATGTTTCTGTAGGTAATATGCGTAGGTTTTTTAACCGACTTCTAAAAAAGGAGGAGGTTCTCAATTCGGATGTTAGTATTTTTTTTATGTTTGTTCGCGCATATCTCCGTCGCTTGCCAACCGATTTGATTTTTTTTTTTTTATAATTTGGGTATACTTCCCTTATGGTTCCATAGAAAATTCATCAAAAACGGTTCCGTAGTTTGTTTTTTTAAACCAAAATTACTGGTAAAAATAAAAACATTTTTGAAAAAAAAAAACTTCTGCAATTAATGTTATTTTTCATTTTGTAGTGTCGATTTTGGAAGTCGGTTTATCGACCTATGTTGAGTGAGTTTGTATTCATTAGATCCAGAAATTGGTTAGTTTTTAATTTTTTGTCAAAGATATTAGTGTTAAAATCTCCAACTATAACAATGTTAGATTTATTATACTTAATATTTAAATAGTTTAGGATTTTTTTTAATTTATCAATAAATATATCTTCTTCTCTTTTATGACAGTAAGTAGTAATTAATAAAAGGTTTTGTTTAGGTTATCTACTCAGTAGCGCACACTTCCAGTACATATTCTATAGACATGTTAGAGATATCATTTTTCTCTGTATAGGTACTCAATTTGTTCTTTTAAGAATCCTCTTACAAGAACAAATTGAGTATAGCATACGCCGCCTCCTCCTTGAGTCTGATCTTAGTCTCAATCTGTCAAAAATACCTCTAATTTCCCTACATTTTTGACAAATTTTTAACATTGATTGTCACTGAGATGAGATGAGAGATGATTGCGACTAGATTTTGAACGTTTTAAATTAGGTACGAGAAGTGGCCTTCAGACTGTGAACGTTCTTAAAATTAAGAGAATTGCCCTTCTGTTTTGAAGAACGTTAAATAAAGGAGAGGCACGACTAACGACTGTTGCCAAGTTGCGTGCTGTAGATATAGGCCATAGAAATTATACCTATGTTATAGGCATTACGACATACATGTGTTTCGCACTTAGAAATACCCACGAACTTCGAAATCCACTACCAACTAAAATTGCATGCATAACCCGCATTTTATTAAAGTTTCCCTATTCCTGATAACAAAACTGACGTGTGTCAATATTGTACTCGTTACTTTTCAACTAATGAGTAAATAGAAACAGGGCTTTACGTGATGGAAAACTACAAATACCGCAAAAATATGCCAACGACCTCGCGTCTACCACCAACTAATGGTCGGCTCCTATGGATAGCTATATCTATCTGCAACTAATCATTCTGTTTACAAGTGCTGCTGGTAGCTAGCTACAGATCTTTTAAACGAACCAGCTGATACTGAGTATTAGAGCGAGATCAGCTATACACTTTTACGCTCATAATTAAGGCTTCCGCAGATAGACGCGACGCTACAGTGTGAAGCGACTAGTAGAACAATTTCTATGAAGTTTTCATATAAATTGTTCTACTAGGGTCGCGTCGTGTCTGCATGCGGCAGCTTTTGAACAACGTAACTTTCAGTAACTTGTGTTTAGTCTTGCACACGAGTTACTAAATAACACACGTAATTCCCAGCTCCTACATTTTACCGACTATTATTGGTGTAGGTGGTTACTTCTAGTACTGTTACGACTCCGAACAGTTAACTATCTTACCAATAACAGTCTCTGGGAAATTATTCAATGTTCATTCCTTCATTTTCAGTTCTGTGCTGCTTGAGCTCAATGGTCAATGGCTGTGTTACACGACTAGACAAGTTCTGCAATGTGTCATTTACTAAGTGTTCGGGGGAAACCCGCTCGGCAGACAGCCATAATACAAAACATGTCGTCATTGCAGCGACACTTGTGTTGTTGATTCACCTAAGTCCTATTCTATCGCATGCCTCCTACAGTCCTGCTGCGTTTGTAGCCGTTTATGTAAAACTAGCTTCTGTCCGTGACTTCGTCCGCATCCATCGCGTCGCATCCCATCGCCCGCCCGCACTTTTATTTTTCTTCGTTTAGCGTTCTATCTGTGTTTTTTCTTTTTGCCTGGCTCCTAAGGGTCGTAGCGCGATGTTAGTAGCCTATAACCCTCCTCAAGAATTGGGCTAGCAAAGTAGTAAATGCAGAAGGATTTTTTAAAATCTTATCACTATCAGGCTGGTATTTTCAGAGATTAGTGGGTTCAAATAAAAAAACAACCAAACTCCTTAAATTTATTATTAGAATAAAGATAGAAAGGTAGTAGTGGTAGAAGTGGACTTAGCTGTATTCCTATTACTCAGACTAATTTTACATTCGCTCTGAGTTCTTACATAGGAACACCCCCCCACATTAGCTTATCATCATCTGCCTAGCCTTTTCCCAACTATGTCGGGGTCGGCTTCCAGTCTAACCGGATGCAGCTGAATACCAGTATTTTACATGGAGCGACTGCCTATCTGACCTCCACAACCCAGTTACTGGGTAATACGATACCCCTTGGTAAGACTGGTTGTCAGACTTAAGCACCACACATTAGCTTATATAGCTCCAAAATTACAAACTTCTACTACGGTCAAATTATGTCCGTAGTAAGTCCAGTATTTCTTCCAAATTATTGCGCAAATTTGGCCGTCCGGGTTTGTTGGAACGGCCGTCGTTCTGGACTATTTGTTCAGTTTGAAAGGTCATCAAGTTTGACGAAGATATGGGGCAGTAGTCCTTGAATATTTGGGTACGGTATATAGTGACTAGTGAGTGTATTCAGATTTAAAAGGGCACTAATCGAAATATTAATTGATAAAAGTTATTACACAATTCACGACTTCCTTAATGACGATTCACTGACTGATTAACATGATATTATACCATTTGACTTTTTTATTTTTATTGCAACCTAGATGACATTTTTTTTTACTATATTACTGTGACATTTTTACTGTTTTACTGTGACATTTTTAATTTCTTATAATTCAAACGATTTAACATTAATTTGTATTATGTTATTCTAATAATTTTTATTTAATATTATAATATCTTAATTAAGTTAAATAATAATATGTTTTGCATGCCCATGTGACGGTAGAGCATGGAGGACTCTTATAAGAAAACATCTTTGTACAAAAACCCATGTTTGCAAACCAATAAATGATGATGATGATGATGAGTATATGAATATAATCAGCTTTAGAGACAGTTCATGGCCGTCAATTCGTCATGGGGAGATTTAATAAACACTCTCCACTAGCGTGGGGCAATACTACCTAGCTGAATGACTAATATTTTCGGCACGGCCGTCTTTTCATATAGTTCGCGGAAGATATTGCATCACTGCTGAAGAAAATACATTCATAGAGACATAGGGGCCACAAAGGCGTGTTCCGACTACTTCCGACCAACTTGTTACGAACCGAAAACAATTTGACGGCACGGTTGGCGCAGTGGGCTGCGTGTCGCGGGTTCGATTCCTGCACGGAACAAATATTTGTATGACCTACAAGTAGTTGCTCCGGGTCTGGCTGTTTGTGTATGTGAGTTTAAATGTTTGTAAACGCACCCACGATACAGGAGAAGTTCCTAGTATGGGGCAACGTTTTTTTTTTTTTTTTTAAATATGACCGTAGAACATTATTTTAATGGTTTTTGATCGTAGCTCCGGGTAGGAATTTTTAGGGACAGCGTTAACGACTCATTTGGGAAAGCGTTCTTGTGGGCTACAATTCCAGGGATTAGCGTTATTTAGATTTTAAGGAAAGCCAGCACCTTAATTGCGTAACACACGATCAATCGGAATCGGTTTCATTTTGACAGTTCAACAACATTTATTGCGTTATTTACGTGTTGAGCAGACAAATTTTTCGAACTTATGAAGCAATGGATTAGCAATTTGCTTCAAAATGATTCAAATTCCGATTGATCATGTGCTACGCAATTAGGGTGCAGATTTGGGCTTCCGTATTTGGACAATGAAGTTAATAGTTGTGTTGAATGTCACAGCACGTTACACAGCATTCAAGTTTTGAGTGAAGTAAGATTACCTTGAGTTAAGTAAGAAACAGAGAAAAGCATCAGCCTATAATGTTCCCACTGCTGGGACGCAGGCCTCCTCTCTGTGAGAGGGAGTGGGCCGTCATCTACCACGCGGGCCCAGTGCAGGTTGCCAGAGGTCACGTCTTCGAATATTTGGTTCTAGGATTCTATTTGGTTTAGGTTTCCTCGCGATGTGTTCCTTCACGATTTTGAGAGCAGTGGTGATGAAATAATTTACACAAAGTAAAACGCTTGCCTGGGTTCGAATCGAACCTACGACGTACAACTCGTTAGTCTGCACTGCTTGTAGAAGACATAGAATATAATAGAGAGACAAGAAAGATATTTTTGTAGTGAAAACTTCTTTAGCGGCGTTGTGGACTTTTTTTGTGATGGGTAAAAAAATTTCAGGACACGTGACCTGATCGAAAATTCGTCAGTCGGAGCTCGCGTCAGGACACGTGACCTGATCGAAAATTTGTAAGACAGAGCTCGCGTCAGGACACGTGACCTGATCGAAAATTCGTATGACAGCTCGCGTCAGGACACGTGACCTGATAGAAAATTCGTAAGACGGAGGGAGAGTAGACCGCATTCCAAAATATCAAAAATTCACAACGTTAATATTCAAGTTTTCATTTTTTGTTATATTTAGACGTGAAATCCTAACAAGTCGCAAGTTCACAAGAAACTGTAATATTTTGATAGCTAGTCAGCAACGCTAATCTAATCTGACATGATTCAACTTATAAATAACAATTTCTCGATACTCAGTAATTATTCACCGATAGAACTAAGTGACGGAATTATTTTCATTCATTGTTTTGAGTTTTTTCCCGGATGTTGTGGCTTACAGTAGGCGTAAGAGTAGGCGATGAATCGATCGATGTGCGTCTAGATTGAGATCATCATGTCAGAATTTGTAATGACATCAAACATTGGTGTTACTATTGGCAAAGTATGAAAGCTTGATGAAGCTGTTGGTTAGTCAGACGAAGCGCTCAAGGAAGCTGTAAAAGCATTAAAGTCATTCAAAAACATTTAAATCATAGATATAGGAAAGAAAAGTCATAATGACATAAACAGCTGTTGCCAAAGTGGGAAAACTCAAACTCAAAGCGCCTGTAATTGGTTTATTTGAAATAAATTTTCAAATAAACCAAGTACAGGCACTTTTGAATTGTCAAGGGATCGGTCAGTCAGAAAGATGAAGCTAGTTGCCCATTCCAAAGCGTAGTAGGTAACTATAAAGAAGAACGGGAAAATAACTCCACGGATAAAACATTTAAATCATAAAATTGTAACAAAATATTGTTACATCATTCATGTTAAAATTATACATGTGAGAACGATGTAGAAAGACGTGCACGTTAAAAGCGTCTGTAATAAAAAAGATAAAAACAATTCAGAAATTAAAATAAGTCGTAGCAGCTAAGAGATGACCAGTCCCTACATTACTGACGGGCTAAACTGAATGGCTAGAACTGTGCTAGACCAAATTTTAAGAATTGAACTGGAATTACCTAGGAGAAACAAGTGTAAATTCTGAAGAAAAAACTCAATTTGTATACCGCAAAGTTGCCGTATCAAAAAAGAACTTACCAATATAATCGTCAAAAGTCTGCACTCGGGGTCTGTCAGCGAGCAATGGAGCGCAGTATCCTTGGAGTTAAACTTTTTGATCGTATAAGGAACTCGTAGTTCCAATTAAAAAGTACTCGATGATAATCAAACAATTGCTTGTGCATTTAAAATCTCTAGACTTTCACAATGAAACATATATTATACTGAGTCACTTCCTGACTGAATCATTTCAGAGCAGCTCTTATGCTCAAGTTGAGTCATTCCGGCAGGCTGAGCTGAGCAGTGGATTTTGAAAAAAGGAGAAAATAAAACAAGTACTGATGGTGATGACTCAATGCAGTCTAGACTTTTGGGAGTTTGGGTTAGGGTAATTTATTCTTGCCGTATAATGGAGACGAATGTGTTTTATTTGCATTTCTGTCTGACTTATGTCTCTTTGGTTGTTTTGACGATGTCTCTTGCATCAAAATCAAAGAGAATCTGCACTTTTTGAACGTCAAAATTAAGTAAGATGCCAAAACTTTTGGGGGACTGTTTTATGTATTTTTTTCGCGCAAAACGCCCGCCCTTCACCACGTCCTAGTGCTTTCTCTGGGAAGAAGAACTGGTTCCCAGCAGCACAGCTGTCTGTTCAGTAAAAAAAACTTGCGTCTATACAATAGTAGGTATGCAAAGTAAATTAACATCATAGAGCAAGAGCCCGTGAACCCCAGACCTTCGTTATTTTATAAAAGCTGAAAGATTGTCAGCACATGCTCCCAACACAGGTAAGAACGATGGAACTTTATGAAGTTTGGTTTACCGTGGCTTTGGCAGGTAAACGGTACTAAGGGTGTGTAAAATACCGACCTGAAATCACGGGCTCTTCTCTTAGGCTATTGCGAGACACAGAACATTAAATTAAATTATTTGCCATCGATCCCGATTTTGAGGATTATGAATTGCAATGCAATGATGAGCAAGCTGAACATTGCAATGTTAGAATAACGCTGTTATCGCATCTAGATAGCATCAATGTTATTGACAGAGTTTTATGTTTATCGCGGGCAACACAATTACTGCCGAGCACTTATCGTTAGCATTTACAAATTCTAGAAACACCAACTAGTGCTTTCCGCCTCCTTTTATTTATATCGAAGGTTCACATAACATTTCTGGAGAATCTCATATATATAGCAGAAAGAAAACAGAAAGGATTCTCAAGAATCTCGTAAAACTAACAATCCGATGTAGATCCGGACAAGAGTGGCAAACATTTAATACAATACACATTTGGGTTCCGTGAATATTATTTAAAGCGTGATTGTGAAACTGTATGACGTAGACACGTAGACAGCTGGACGCTCGTGGTTCTGTGAACAAGTGGAAGGTATTTCGAGCTCCAAACAGTTCGAACATCGATTGGTTCCGATACGTGGTACGTGCTCGTGCGGTTACATTAAGACAGAATTAGATCAGTATGAAGAAATGTTCGCTCTTACTGTGGACCTTTATCATAGAACGCTTTGCTAAAGTGACCGATTTCTTTATTGGCCTGGCAATATGGTTCCAGACGGCAACAAAACAGAATAAGATTAAGAACATTTAAGTCTTGAGGTAGATCTAGGCTGCTGTTCATCACCACATCACCGACGCTTTCGTTAGGAAAAGTTGTTTGATGTGTTCACTAAGGTATGTTCGTTAAGTTTCTTCATTTGTTTAACGTTTTCCATTGTAAAAAACATTTACGATGTGAAAAACTTTATGCATCTAACACCACCCTTTGTACCTATTTCTTTAGAACAAAAAGGCTCTATTCAAGATATTTTTTGCCCAATGTTACCCAGCAGGTTTAGCTGGGTTAGGGACAGACCTAACCAACCAATACGTATGTATTTACCTGCCAATATTTGCATTACCTGTCATTATTTTATGAGCTACCTAGAATATATACTGAATATAAGAGTCCAAATAAAGTTATATGTATGTTTGCGATATCTGTGCGTAATAACCTTATGAAGAATTTCCAGGATGAGCGAGTTTTGGAGTTCTGAAAACTAGTAAGTGTGTCAATAGACAAGCATTCATCAATATGAGTCTGAAAATTACATATAAGTACTTCAGTATTGTGATGCACTAAACTTAGAATTACAGAAATTCATCATTTCTCATTGATAACAAAAGCAAGTAATCCAAAATGATGGACGCGGCTCAGCTCAAAGCGAACTTGTTTATGTTCAGACTTATAGCCGTGATGAATGTATGTACCACGAGGAAGCAGCCGTAATGGATTGCTTGAAACATTTCGAAAATATAGTTTATCCATTGCTTATGAAGTGGTGATATATGGCGATACCGTCATAAATCGACACCAAAATGTACTGTTTGAATCAGTCCCAAGAAAAACTAACATAAGTTACAATAAAGTTGAACTATTGAGATTTTAATAAACGAGTGAAGAATGTGATGTAGAACATAGAAACAGCAGTGTTATAGTTGTAGCGAATACGTAATATATATTCGAAAGTAAATAAACTACATTTAGATTCTACGTAGAATAATGTTTGTAGTTATAAAAGATGCGCGCTGGACCGACTCGTGAACATAGCTGTGTCTACGTTGAAAATAAAGAATTCTTCAGTTACGGAATACTTCACATTTAACCGGTACACCATAAATTGAAAGAGAAATTTGTTCCAGAATTCCAGATTGATATTACTAACTATAGTAGTTTCTATAATGAAGTTATGGGCTTTCCAAAGTATTGCCACGAATATAATGTACTAATAAGGTCTAGAAATCCAAGATGAGAACGTATTATCCAGGAGTGGTTAATACGTAGGCAATTAAACCAGAACAAGCCAATGAAATAGAAACTAAACTATTCTACGACGAGCTCAATTGAAACCATAATCTTGTTGAATTGTCGGTATTTGCCAAGATCGCCTGACTATGACTAACCTACCTTACTTTGCATGACCTCCTATTTGTATATGATAACTCTGAAGGGCAGTGGTAGCCCAGTGGTACAACTCGTAAGTCGGGGTCGCGACTTACCGAGTTGTAGGTCGTAGGTTCGAACCCAGACAGGCGCTTTACTTTGTGTTAATTATTTCATCACCACTGCTCTCAATACGGTGAAGGCAAACATCGTGAGGAAACCGGCATGTCCTAGAACCAAATATTCGAAGAAATGTGACATTTACCAATCCGCACTGGGCTCGCGTGGTGGACACACTCCCTCTCAGAGAGAGGAGGCCTGTGTCCCAGCAGTGGGAACATTATAGGCTGATCATGCTATATGATAACTCTCAAGGATTAGGTACGTATAGCCAATAGCTAGAGAAAGTTAATCTAGGGAAATGAATGGGCGCTTTAATAACTATACGAGTACTAGGTGTAGCCCCTGCCAGGATAGCGGGATCGTCCGAAAGGGTAACCGCTGCCCTGGAACATAAAGGGCTAAGGAAGGAACATACACTAAGGTCATTTGATGATTTCCCATCCTCAAAAAAAAAAAAAAAAGTACTAGGTGTAGCTCTATGAATGAAGTGTTTTTTCTGTTGGAGGGAAAGGTATAAACAGTATTACAGCTACTTTCGACACGAACCCAATTAGAATTTGTTTTCGGAAGAGTTTGTTTTTGGGTGAGTTTTTGGAAACTCAAACTCGAAGCATTTTTTTCTATTAGAACATTTACAGACTCTTTTGAATTGATTGTCAAGGAAGACTCTAAAAACATTGAGGAAGGAGATAAAAGCTGTATTGACGACTGTCTTTAGAAGAAATGATAAATTAAAATCAAGTATTTAATTATAATGCTGTATTTCTCGAGAAGGCTTCAACCGACATCTTACAAAATCGTAACTTCTCTAACCTTAGCCTCTAACATGGAACCCAAACACGTCCGAAACTGAGTGTATTTCTTCCATTAACACATAGGCCCCCTAATCATCACCATCCGCCGGCTGTCAACGTCATAATTATCACGTCACATAACCCTATTTACATCGTACTAAACAGCCAGTATAACTTGCAGGTACAGTCGGAAAAACAGATACGTGTAGTTACAGAGGTAACTTGCTTACTGTTAAAAATCAACGTTGTGTCCATTATGATTCCAGGGGCTGCAGTCTCGACACTCATAGCGATCGCTTTACAACCGAATTCGGTCGCAAAGTCCCGGATTGACAGGTGTAATATATGGAGTGACAGGACTTTCCGACCGAATTCGGTCGTAAAGCGATCGCTATGAATGTCGAGACTGCAGCCCCAGTTCGCAAAAGGGATGGTGCTATCATTCATGTATAGCTCCGTCTTTCTCTTGCACTGGAATGGTGATGGCATTCAATCGTCATAATGCGGGGTCTACCCTTTATAGCAGAACTTTTTATGTCATAATATTGTTTTGCATAACAGCGGATAGCATAAACTTCATTTCGCAGAAAATCGTTTGGCAGACAGTCATTTATCATACATTCAAAATTCATAATTTTGTAAGTCAGAATCATCTTTAGGCATAAATTTCATATCCATAGTAATTAATAAGTAGAACCATCATATCGCAGAAAGTTCACAGTCAGAATCGTCTTTTGGCATACATTTCATACCGATAGTCATTAAAAGGCATATCTCAGAAATTTTAGAGTTAGAATCATCTTTTGGCATACATTTCATATCCATAATCATTACAGAAAATTCATTCATTCATTCACCATGCATGCAGCATGCAAACAAGCATACACCATGCATGCAGCAATCATGCAGCATGCAAGCAAGCATGCAGCATGCAAGCGAGCATGCAAACATGCAAACAAGCATACACCATGCATGCAGCAAGCATGCAGCATGCAAGCAAGCATGCAAACATGCAAACAAACATACACCATGCATGCAGCAAGCATGTAGCATGCAAGCAAGCATGCAGCATGCAAGCGAGCATGCAAACATGCAAGCAAGCATACAACATGCATGCAGCAAGCATGCAGAAGGCAGCATACAAGCAAGCATGTAAGCAAGCATGCAAGCATGCAACATGCAGCAGGCATGGTTTCTGTCATGGCTCCGGCGCTGCGGGGCTCCGGCGGTCCCACGCGAGCTTATCGTCGCAGATGTACCACCACAGCGTCGCAGATGTATCACCACCGCAGCTTCGGCTTGCTGGCCGGCTTAGCCGGCCAGCCTCAGCTGCGGCGGCGAGCATTAATACCACCTGCTCCTCAGCTCGCGGGCCGCCTCGCCCCTCCGCGCCTACGCGGGCTTAAATTACACTCTAGGGGTAGGGCAGACAAGACTACGTGGAGTCGGTTTTGCAGCGATTCGTTTCTGTCACTAACATTTGTAGCACAACATATTATTGACTTTTCACGACAATGTTTTAATTTAAGTTAAAAATGCTATTGTATAGAAATGTCAATATGCCCAATAAAATTATTCCAAACGAAATTCTGCCATTTTCATAAGTATGCGAAGTGAACGTCATGCTAAACGAAATTATGCCAAATAAAATTCTGCTATCTTAACACTATGCCTTTGTAAATTCGGACATATAAACATTCGGCCAAACAATAATTATATTAAATCATGTTTATGCCTTAAAAATATTCGTTTAAAGAAGATTATGCCAAGTGTGTTATGCCAAATAAATTTCGGAGCATCAAGATTCTGCCAGATAGAGGGAACCCCATAATGCGACCTGCCCCAGCAGTCTCGACATTCATAGCGATCGCTTTACGACGGAATTCGGTCGCAAAGTCCTCCATACATTTCACCTGTCAATTCGGGACTTTGCGACCGAATTCGGTCGTAAAGCGATTGCTATGATGTCGAGACTGCTGGGGCTGGGCAGTCTAGTCAAGTCTTTGACATCATCAGCCCCCTTCTGCCCTTATCGTAATTTATTCATACGCTTTTTCTTTCATACTTCTTCATTAGCTATCATCCCAAAGTTCCTTCCAAGCCACATCATCTTTGCCCGCCACACAATCCACCCATCTTCTCATTGAGTACAAAGATATACAGGGTCAAATTAAATTAGCTAGCGAAACTCTACAGACGTGGTGGGTATCAATATCTAAACATGATAAAATTAAAATGTTTTGATGATTTTTTAAGGGTCAGCGACTACTGGTAGTGTTTTTACTTGAAGTACGAATTGAGAAAATATGTGTTATCGTGTTTAGAATTAGATATTGATATCAATGATGTCTGTGAAGTTTACACAAACAAACTAGATTTATTAAACTATGTTAGTTTTTATTTGTTTTAACCTGTTTAGATATCGATACCCAGCAATCAAGTAAGTTGCTGTTGTTGTTGCTAAGTCTGACAACCAGTCTTACCAAGGGGTATCGTATTACCCAGTAACTGGGTTGTGTAGGTCAGATAGGCAGTCGCTCCTTGTAAAATATTGGTATTCAGCTGCATTCGGTTAGACTGGAAGCCGACCCCAACATTGTTGGGAAAAGGCTAGGCAGATGATGATGATACCCATAACGTCTGCGGAGTATCGCTAGCTAATTTAATTTGACCCGGCAACGGCATACTTGTGCCTGTGTACCAAACACTGTCTTGTCGTCTGTACATAACTGGCAGTTAGGAAGACGCCGCGAGCCGGCTGCACTAATTATAACGTTCGGATAAGTGGCCTAGATCTACCGACTAGCACACAATGGACTCTATACTTGTCGTGTGACACAGAAGTCTAGGTTTACGCGAAACGAGGTGCGCTTGCGATGCATCATCGTGTATGTAGATATGATATGAGTGTTTATTCAGTCGTGGGTATACAGTAACCTATTTTGTTACATTGGCTTATAGAATTTGTTTTGGGGTTAGTGATAAGCTGGTATTTAGAGAGTCATATAATTTTCCTAATCAGCGCGGTAATTCAATAAAGTCATATGACGTCAAAATATGGTTAAACAGTCACTAATCACTACTTAACTTTAAGCAACGTTTATGAATAAAGGGAACTATCAGTAGGAATGACTTTCTTTTGACAGTTCAACAACATTAGACCTCATCCATCGCTTTCCATCAGGCGTGATCGAGGTCAAGAGCAGACCCATTTAGCTATAATAAAAATAAAACATTCATTGCGTTATTTACGTTGTTGAGCAGACATATTTTTCCAACATATGAAGCAATGGATTAGCAATATCCTTCGAAATGATTCAGATTGTGATTGATAGGGTGTTACGCAATTAGGGTCCTAAATTGTTAGGATCAAGGATGAACCTATCCAACCACCAACCCACCAACCACCAACCCACCAACCACCAATCCCCCACCCAGCCTATCCCACCTATGTATCCTACTTTCTATTGTCGATTGTGATATCTGATTAAAAGCTTTTCTTGCCCAATCCCCATATTCTCTTTCATTCTCCCCTGTCACCCCTCTACGTGTCATTCACTCCATTCATTTTCATTCATACACACACAATGATCTTTATAAAAAGTTCAGTTTTGGTCAACACTTCTGATTCATGCGCATAGTGTTTTAATTAGTGAGATGGAGCATACTATCAATATTAGATGCATCGACTTTAATTTATATCAATAATAACGTATCGTCCGGTCAAGTCTGGTGACCTGCCTCTTAGAAACTTGTTTGAGAATAAATAGCACCCTCTAACTAAACTATGCAAACTGATAATTGTATGTGCCCAACTTCTAGTCATAATCAGCCTTTATTGTTCCCACTGCTGGCAGGCCTCTCTTCGGAGGGAGTGGGCCGTAATCCACCACGAGGGCCAAGTGCGGGTTGGTGTATGTAACATGTCTTTGATTTTTTGTTTCCGGACATGCCGGTTTCCTCACGATGTTTTCCTTCACCGTTTTCTTGTTCCGTTTTCTTGTTCAGTATTTGTTGGGACGGCACACAATCCGACACGACCGGAGGGCGCAAGACCAACGGCTTTCCGAGGGACGGAGACACCCTATCTATCACACCGCCAACTTCCCAACTTCGGGCTGTGACTAAGAAATTCCTAATAGAAAACCTAAAAACACTTTCCCTGCCCTCCACTTTGCTTGACCAGCAGTGCGATTCTGTAACCATCTCACCGTGAAAACTTAGGTGAAGTGAGCGTGGAGTGAGCTGTCATTCCAACTAATGCTAGGGATTGACACTATTGACAGCTCACTGTAAGCTCACTTCACCTAACTTTTCACGGTGAGATTTTTACAGAATCGATCGGCTGAATCGGACTATGAGAGTTGGGGAAGAGGGAGTGCACATGTGTCTGCGCAGACACTTGTGCACTGCGATATCTCCCGTGCCGTAGGTTAGTCTCGGTTGAGATTGGCCGTTGATGGGGTACAGGAATACTTATGTGTTCATGTTCCTATTAAATAATTTTGGACTTGGTCAGGTCCAAGACACACAGGAAGACTTGGGCAAGGGATGATTCCGTAAAGAATGGGAGAACAGAAAAGAGGTGAGTCCCCATCATTTCAGCACTTTATTCCAGGCTGATATGATGATGAAGCACGTACTTCAATATAGTTGTACAAACTACACATTGATATGTTATGGGGGTCATTCTGGACAAATCTGATACTTAATATTATAAAGAGTAAAATATGTTTGTTTGTAAGTTTGTATGTACAGGGTAAATTCTATGCCCAATTCTTGAGGAAGGCTAAGTATAGGCTATTTAATATCACGCTAGGTAGCCTAGGTCCTTTAGGAGCTGAGCAAAAAGGAAAAGAAAAAAAGTCAGAAATATCTGACCGCGCTATTCGCGGACAGACGATGCGATTCAACGGTGTGGATCGGGGAAACAAGAAATTTCACGCGGACGAAGTCGCAGCCAGAAGCTAGTCTTCTATAGCTTCGAAGCAGTTAGTTCGACAGCTAGAAAATCACATTTTCCGAAAGGGTCATTCCTATTTTTATTTTTATCGCACACCACTCACGTGGAAGTGCTCGCGTGCATGCCTTTTAATTCACTAGCTCAAATAGCTCTGTATGTAGGTGTCAGAAATAACGACACGTCTATGATGATTGAGTTATGTCGCTCTAGTTTTTGTACCTCGCAGGCCAATGATACCATTTATGTAAGGCCAATTAATCAAGAAAATAATTGATCTATTGGCCTTCTACATCTAGTTTGTAGCAACCTGTTCGACATGAATCACCCTCTTCAAATGGTTTGGCACATGAATTAGTGGTTTTAGTACAAGTATCTTTTATTTAAAGCTAGACGTTTGAACTTATCTACGTAAGTTGTACTCTTCTAAAAAAAGAAACCAAAAAAGTAGATGCTATTCTTTTTACTTATAAAAAGTCATAAGACTGATTTAACAGGCTATATGCAAGCTATACGCAGTTTCCGGTAAGCTGGCATAAAAGTTACCCAATCACACAAGTTTAATTTTTAGCTCGGATGTCAGAGGTTTATAACTCAGTATATACCTACAATTTATCATGTTATACCAAGTGGTTAATGTAATAGTCAAACTGTAAATAAAGATTTTCTTTCATCATTGTCATATTCATTCATGCATCTAAAGCTTCTTCAACTTTTGCGACGCCTTCCGGGCCTTTATTAAATCCAGGGGGCCTACTCCGAAGTACAAAGTGCGAATGTTCGGATCGGACCGACACATGACCGAACCGAATATTATTGAAAAATGCGAAAAAAGTTCGGATCGGCTCAGTTGGATCGGGAACATAATCAATATTCAAAAGAGTGTAGGAGTTTAGGATCGGAACCGGCCGAACCAAATAGTAACTTCGTAGCAGGAAACGGCCGAACGTTCGGCCGATACTACTTCGGAGTAGACCCCCTGAATGATTTTGAAGGATATTGCTAATCCATTGCTTCATATGTTCGGAAAATTTGTCTGCTCAACACCGTAAGTAACGCAATGCATGTTGTTAAAATGTCAAAATCAAAGCCATTGCTACTGATAGTGTTTTACGTAACTACATAGATACCAGGTGGAAACTGTCGTCATATTGGTCTTAGACAGACTCGTGTACCACCTTGGGGAATTAATATGGAAGCTATTGTTAGCAGGACCACACGTAGCTTAGTGAATAGCCCCATGCTAATTTATCACGTACATGCAAAATAACCTGTTCTCAGTTCTGTAGCCTTTCAATTCAGAATTGCATTTCATCTGATTCTGTAGAACATGCTCATTTTGTATTTATCTTGCAATAACGTACGGTTATCTGTCTGTAAGTATTATGATATGGTTAGAAAGGGGGTGACTACCGAGTGGACGTCTAATAGAGAAGTATGGAAGAAAAAGACATGTTGCGTCGACCCCAAATACATTGGGACAGGGCCAGGAGAGAGATGATGATGGTAATCTGTCTGTAAGTATTATGGTGTTGGTGTGTATTCAAACCTTACCAATTTATTTGGGGTCGGCGCTATGTTTTATGATAAACTATAGCTGCGCCCCGCGGTTTCACCCGCATAAGTGTCGATCCCGTGGGAATATTGGGATAAAAAGTATCCTATGTGTTAATCCTGGTTATAAACTATTTGTATGCCTTTCATCCTAATCCGTTCAGTAGTTCTTGCGTAAAAGAGTAACAAACATCCATCCATACAAATTTTCGCATTTATCATATTAGTAGGATTATTTTATTTAAGTAGTTTTTGTACAAACATTTTTACACGTCAGCAATAATATTTCAAACTCGAAGATCAGTCTCTTTTAAAGTCCAGACATAATCTTGATCAGATCACGTGAGGACCATGTAGATTAGTGTCTGAAATGGTCTTATTCTTCATTTCTACTTTACAGCCGTCACTCGTCATTATTACAGTGTTCACTTCATTCCTTGTCATATCATCTTTCAAAAAATCCAATCATCTTTTCCTCTTTTCATACAACCACACACGCTCATACTTAACATTTCAGAACGACATTTCTGATTAAGAAATGCAATACCTCTAATCCAACTGAATGCATCATTCATAGCATGATTGAATGTAATTTCGAAATGTTTGAATAAATTTTGAACCAATACACGGAAGTCACTTAGTCCTGTAGTGGGCAGACTGTTAATAAAATTTCATAACAGCATGTTTGTAGATTGTAATCTGTAAGCTTATTGTATGGTAATGCCGGTAATGTCTCGAATATCTGAGAAATTCAAATGAGTGTCGACGTGGTTCCGCGGCCATAGAGACTGTTTCTTAGTTCGGACTTCGGATATCCGATCAAGCTTTAGATGGACTAGGTAAGTAGTAAAATAGGCACTTACCTACTTAGGAATACTGTTTTGTCTGTGAGATATGTAAATTATGGCTTGAGTACAGTGGAAAGTAATTTAAGTATTCACCATAAGACAAGTTAATGTAAGAGAAATTCGCTTTTGAGCATTCTATTGGGAAGTGGAGCGTAAGCTCTTTATGTGTGCTGCTAGTTTTTAGTAATGGAAATTCATCGGATAATATAATTATGTGCATAATATAGTTATGTGGGTCTTCGTAGTGTATTGAGGTACACCCTTCTCACACAGAGGAGGATTGTGCCTAGTCAGCAGTGGGAATATTATAGACTGATAATGATAATGCTATGATTGTGCCGCTGGGGAGTTTGTTGCGCCACTTCTTCTTCCCAGCGACAGCACTAGGAAGTGGTGAAGGGCGGGCGTTTTGGGGGACTGTCTTATGTAATTTTGACGTTCGAAAAGTGCTGATTGTCAGCCTAATTTTAATACGTAAATGACTTTTCATTTTGAATGTTATTAACACAATGATTTAATACTATCATTTCAACTAACTTGCTACAATTTGTTTACTTATCTTAAGTACTACATACAGTTCCTAGACCGACTACTTAGTACCCGGTTGTGGCGTAGGCCTGCGCAATAACAACGATGATAACATTCAATTATTCTACATAAATCTGCCGATAAAAGTGTCCCAGTGTCTCGATGACTTAACTTTGCATAACAACTGACAGCTACGCGGTGAGTGTGGTGACGTCACCGCTGTCAACTACCACTACTCCAGTTTACTATAAATAGGAATTGATTGTTTTTGTGGGACTGTGTTTTGATTCTAAATATGTGTGTTCTATGGCGTGGGGTATGAGGGAAAGAACAGCCGGTCTAGTCTGTAAGAACTTAGTTGAAGCGAGCTGTCAATAGTGTCAATCTCTGGCGATAGCTAATAGCTATGCATCAGTCAGTTGATTCTGTAACAATATCACCGTGAAAACTCAGGTGAAGTAAGCTTAAAGTGAACTGTCAGCGTACTTGACGCTAGAGTGCGCTAAGTTATCTAGAGATTGATTATCTGGCGTTGGAAAAATCAGCCCTAAGTGGCATATAGCAATTAATAGGCGATAGATTAAAGACGTCATTAGCGATTAGGGAAAACTTGGCACTGGCACATAGAAATAAACTTATTTTGCCAAAGGAGATGTTTCATTTTTGTATGGGACTCAGGCCATAACATGTACCTTTTAGAAAAGCTGAGAAACTAACCCCTGAATAAAACAAAGTAATATGTTTTTCGTAATATCAAACGCTTTTTATGCACATAGTAAAAATTAAAAATGTTTGACGTTTGTCGTGAGTTACATGACAGCCATGACAGGTTGTAGAAATGACGTTTACTTAACCTAGAAATTGATGTTTATTAGAACCATTGAGATAGGAAATAACATGGAGATGCCGCGTTATTCTATACATACATTTGCTTATACAAATATGAGTGAAATATGATTCAGAATTTGAAATATCGTTATGTCTCATTCTTTCTAGTGAGATAATCTCATTTGATAAAAGAGACAACTATATTTTAAGTTGTTGCTAATTATGGCAACATTTTGTCTTGACGTAGTGACAGTTGTAGGTAAGTGCCGTAGCAGCCATCTTGAGTTACGAGGTTCGTGGTAGTTTTGCTGTCAAATGGCTGTTTGTTTTTTGTATTATTGAGATTTGCGAGAAAATTACGAGGATTTTACCTTTTAAAACTGCATGTAAATGTTGGAAAACAGAAGTTCAACATGCCTGTGTGTTGTATTGTGAAGTGTGGTGCAAGAAAGAATGAAAATCAACCTCAATTGTAGTTGCACAGGTTAGTAGCCGGTTTTCATGCATTAATACATACAATAATACACAATCGATGATACAATTGTAACGCGATCATGAATTTATGGCTAAAGTATTGATATTTGGGTTAATTTCCATATAACAGGCCTTTTTATTATATTTGTTAATTCATTCGTTTGTTTACAAACAGATGTCATAATGGAATAGTGTTGTACCGTTGCCGACTTACCGTAATAGTTTCCGAAACTAGTTCCTCCGCTGAAACGATATCAGTATATTCTGCGATGTTAACATAAATAATCTTGCGTCTTATTCGGTCCGAGTGACCTAGCTAGGTCCGGCCTGTGGTTCACACTTCACAGCACCAAAATCCATCGTGATCTAAACGTGATAACTAGTAAAACTCGTATATAGTATCGTTACTCGTTATAGTAACAACGAGATAACAGTTGTTCCTTGATTGACACAACCCTAGCAATGGCAGCCATTTTATGCGACAATATGAGTTGTAGGTATGCACCCTTTTTTTGTAGGTATTTCCAGTCCATACTTTTCTATGTCAATGATTAGAACTGATTATTTTCGTTTGCAATCTGATAAAATAAAACATTAGGTAGACAGATGTAGCTCTTGACAGCTCACTTCAAGGTCACTTAGCCTAAGATTTCACAGCGAGATTTTTTACAGAATAGCAGTTAGCACTACTGGTGGAATGACAGCTCACTTCAAGTTCATTTCACCTAAGTTTTTACGGCAATTTTTTTACAGAATTTTAGCACACAGATTTTTAGCCTTTTAAAGATTAATTAAATTAGACAAAAATGATGAGCTCGGGCTGTGGTATTAGTGTGGTATTACTAATAGTTGGTCATTCCTTTTCGAGTCATCTTTATGAACCTAAAGTATGGTAATGGAGGTCTTCAAGGAAAAATTAATTACTAATTAGCCACTTAAAATGGGTGTACGCTATTAGTTAGTAGGTATAGGTAGCATTATAAAATACAATTTCCTCTATCGATGTCAGTTGAGGTTTTCTCTAACTAGGTAGGTTTTTTTTAAAAAGTACGAAATGTGTTTTTATAAAAGAAAATCAAACTAACTTCTAGAACATTCCATATTTTTATCACGTAGGTAGTTTGTTGTAGAGACTGCAGATAAACGATCGTGCGTGCGTGCTTTGGCACAGAGCTTGATATAAAAAATAATTAATAAGTTATTTTGATTCACTTTGCACAATAGAGATTACGTATCAGTGTAGGTGGCATAGATAATGATTTTATTATTCACTACATTTTCGATAAGAAAAAACATATTGACTGCCGAATCAAGTGAAAAAATAGCAGAGGCTTTTTTTAAATTTTAGTTGGCCGATGACGGATTGGATGCACAACTCGCGTAAAGAAGCTTTCAATAAAATGCGTGGAGTTCGATTTCGTCGTAGGGCTAGTGGTCGCAGGTGCGTGCTGTAAGTTGGTAGGTACGATTCCTAGGACGTGTAGCGTCATTTGGTTTTTTTTTTTATTTAGATAATTAAAGCTTGTTGACCTATCAAAAATGACCAAGCTCACGTAAGAATTATGCTGATTTATTCGGTCATAGGAATATTTGCTAAGTTTTGTGGTTAAAATATGAGGCAAATAAGTAGTAGGTACCTACTTAAAATCGATGAGGAATATAAAATCCAAATAATTATGGTTGAAGTGGTAGGTAAAAACCTCCTGACTTTGATTTATTTGGCTCACGACGCTCGCTCATACTTCTATAGGAAAAGAGCGTCATCTGTTTCTGACCATCAATTTGCTATCTATTAGGATGAATAGATTCGGCATGTACCTATAATCATCTAAATAACCCAACCCTCCTTCTGACGCAATCAGGTTAAAAGTGGTCTGCCAGTCTAAGATCGAAATTCGTTTGCACGTCATTAAACTAACTAGGAGGAATGCACATGTTAGATTTTGGTAGGAAATGTTATTATTTATTTATATTATCTGCGCGGATGTCGGAAATTATACCACGGGAACGTGTTTCCGGAATAAATGCCTATGTTACTCCTTATAACATCAGCTAGCCCCCAGTGAAAGACTTGTCCAAATCGGCCCAGCCGTTTCGGAGATTAGACGAAACAAAACAAACAGACAGACAAAAATTGCATGTAAGTTATAGTTACTTTTTCTTGGCCGACCTTACCTATCGACTGTAAAAAGGCTTTTTTTTTGTTTTCTGGTTAAAAATTTTACTAAAACCTTTTTTTACGTCACTAGCGTAGTGTTGTGCCCACACCGAGCGACAGGTGGACACAGCACGTGCGTCACAAGTAGGGCTGTCAACATTTTTTTGAAGAAATAAAGTATGTCTGATTTCAGAGAGGTACGGTCAGCAACAAAAGTCGGTTAACACTTTAGTTGTTTAAATCTTAATTATTGAGCAAAATATTCTTAAAAAACATAATTATAGTAATAGAATACTTAAGAATAATTAACTCTTTGCTATAACATGAAATAGAGAAAACCAATGTATCGCATCATTTTGTATCAATTTAGACGATTTGTAAAAGTAACAGTGTTCATTGACTTTTGTTGCTGACTGTACTTAGTTTCATAACATTAACATTACGCCTGCATTCCTCGAAGGGGTAGGCAGAAGTGTAGGTACCACTGTTTTTAAGTCCGATGTAATAGTCGGCGAGCCTATTGCTATCAACCAGAGGGGTAATTGCGTAACACACTTACAGTAGCAATGGCTTTCATTTTGACAGTTCAACAACATTCATTGCGTTATTTACGATGTTGAGCAGATCAATTTTTCGAACCTATTATATGAAGCGATGGATTGGCAATATCCTTCGAAATGATTCAAATTGTGATTGATAGTGTGTTGCACAATTATAAGGGTGCAGCCACAAATCCAGACTCCGGGCTGCTACTGACAAATTCCAGAAGAAAAAAGAAAAAAAAATCCCTTGAACTTTAACGCTTTAGCAATAAAGTTGAAAATCTATTAAAGAAATTTGACAGACTGTAGTAGGTTGATGTGCTGGCGTCTGTACAATAGTCTATTATAAATTGAGCAGTGGTGGCCTAGTGGCAACGGCGCCGACTTAGGTACGAGTCGTGGTCGTGGGTTCGAAACCAAACAGGCGCTTTACTTTGTGTAAATAATTTCACCACCACTGCTCTCAAAACGGTGAAGGAAAACATCGTGAGGAAACCGGAAATGTCCTAGAATCAAAAATTCGAAAACTTGACCTCTACTGGGCCCGCGTGGTAGATTATAGCCCACTCCCACTCGAAGAGAGGAGGCCTGTGTCCCAGCAGTGGGAACATTATAGGCTGATTATAATATGAGTCTAATATAGTACGGTTGGCAACCCTAGTCACACGCGCCACGCGTCCACAACCACCCCGTAGTAGGGTCGCATGCGCATCTTTACCGAACCTGGGAGCCCGTAACGACCTTCAAACAACACTATAATTTTACAGTGTTACTCTGTAAAAATGTAGACGTAAATAAAACATTAATTTAAATGATCGAGACTTAGTGCTGCTCGCATAGTTGGAAATAGAATAAATAGTTTATTTAGCCGAGTGCCTAGCATTAGGTATGTGTAATGTTAGGTCAGGCCGGTTTTTAGATCGATTCTAACAACGATATGCGGAACTCTTTTCCCTTTTATTTAGTAGTGATTAGCGACTGTTTAACCATACATCATTGACGTTTGAACGTCACTTAATTTTAATCATCGTTTATAAATAAACCCCTTTGTGTCCATGGAGTTTCTTGCCCGTTCTTCTCTATATGAACCTACTACGCTTTGGAATGGGCAACTAGCTTCATCTTTATGGCTGACTGACTCCTTGATAATTCAAAAGTGGCTGTAATTGGTTTAAATGAAATAAATAGTTTGAGTTTAAGCCCCTTTCTGTTTGGCTGAATCTTGGAAGACCGGAATTACTGGAAGTAGGTACCAACCTACTTCCAGTAATTCCGGTCTTCCGGTAAGTCTAGTAGTAGTAAGTCGGTAGTCTTCTTTTCGGTAATTCTTCGCAATGTCATTGTTGCTAACCCTAAGTGCCAACTTAGGGTTAGCAACAATGACATTGCGATACTATGAGCAGTGGCAGCTGTGCCAAAAATCTAACAAAACTTGTTCAGTGAACTTATTTGTTTTAGCCAAATATTTTGGCTTCAACCCTATTTTGTTATGAAACATGTCATACGGCTTACTATGACAAAAAAATAATCTTAAGTGTATAAAAATATACTTATCTAGAAAAATGTTGATTGACTTGTATTTAAACATGTTCGTAAATATTTGGCAGCGTTTAAACAGATAAGCTAAACTTCATAGGTTAAATCGTCGGTTTAAGTGTGCCTTATCAGAAACTTGGTTTAAATTGAACCCACCTTAGAATTACTCACACAATCTTCGAGTGGTTCGATGCAATGATTAATAAAACAAATAAGAAATACTAAGAAATGGGAATGCGTGGTGGGCCCTTTCCCAAAAACGTCATTAAAATCAACGATTTTCATTTAAACCTATGTCATTGATTGCAGTTTTGTTGAATTTCTATTTTTTTCCGGCAGATGTTTTAGTTTTGTTTGTTTTTAATTATACTCTTCTTTCTATGCGTTTACGCACGAGCTAAAGGGCTCCGCAAGTCTGTCGAATTAGGACTGTGGCCTACATGATAATTTTAGGTAATCTGTGGCGCTACGCATTAAAGGGCATTACACCCTGTTTTACACACAAGACATGTAGGTACTGTACATAATTACCTACTAATACTATGTTCTTATATTTCTTTTAGTTTTCTCGGATAATCTCCACATTTATAATCTTCTATAGCGTGAGAAATAAGACACACTTATTGCAATTTTAATGTCTATACTTTAAGTAGTGTGTATTAACTTTAGCTGCTTTCGCAAATAGAAAATATTATAGGCAAATCGTATAAATAGAATAGGAAAGCTAAATAATTAAATGAAATATGTAGATACCTACGCTATTGCCACATTAATTGTTTCTACTTACTTAAATAATATTTCTGGCTGGCAATTTCTAAGCTGCTCAAATAAGGTTTGTTTAAAAAACTACCCGCTCTTGTCGCAATTAAATAAATAACGTGTTTATGTTTACACACATTTTGTTAATGCTTGACAAACGGGAATGTTTTAATAATAAACATGTTCTCCCAGAAATAATGGCAATTTATTGAACACTGTTGGAAAAATGAATTTCTTTACATTAGGCAGTAGGTAATGGACATACGATTAAATCTTCCATTTGGGATCATAATTATCTACGACAATAATATTTATGTGGTTAACTATTTGAGCATTCGGAAAATACAAAAAATAACATTTACCTATTTACTGAACAAGCAAATCTTGGTTAAATATTAACTCCGCACTTAACGAACTCTTCAAATATTAATTTTACGAATTTTTTAGTGTTTGTTTGAATTTTATAAGTCGAACTTAGGTATTCATTATTCCCAGCGTTCTATTCACACAGCGAAATTAGAAGCACACAAAATTAAAAACTCACCAATTCGATATTCAAAACAGCGATGTTCCACAAAAGTCCACTAACTAAACACGATAAAGTTCACACAGTATTTTTGTACACAACGCACCGACAGCTGTCACACGAACTACTTGCCGCGACCGACGCGCGCGCGCTTCTGCCGAGCGCTGGCTATACCACGCGCGATGCACGAACGGAGAAAGGTGAACTTTTTCATCGCTCCACTGCACCAAACTTCGAAAGGGGTCTAATGAATTTAATACATGCAAATTATTCTCTAAAACTACCACTAAACTTAACCAGAGATTGTAAATTGTTAAAATATTCTCTTCAGTAACGGTTTCAAGCTTTTATGTTCGCGATGCATTCATATTCAGCAAATTAAAACGGCGATAAAATGCAAAGTTAACGAGATTATCTTTATGTAGTGGGCAGTTGTAGATGCATGTAAAAATAAATGACTGCGAAAGAGGAAACCTCTTTAACTAATCACCGCTGATTTATGGTTAGACGAAAATTAAAAACTGATTAGTGAAAAGGTAAAATTAGGCTGTAAAAAGTAGTGAAAAACAAGTTTTATTACTGTACATTTTATTTTATTAATCATAATATGTGGTTATCAGACCGATTTGAACTGCATAGTTAGAATAAAAATGAGCTGCCAGACAAATGGCGCCAAAACTCACAGGTACCATAGTACCGCCATTACGACGACAGCTGCTGCGTCTACGACCCATTGTCACTATTGTAATGCTTACATTCGCATTTATTACAACAGATTTTAACCCGTATCGGATTGCAATAAGAACTATTATCGCTTATAACGACACTATTTAATGTTAACATGGCCATAATAATGTGCTATTATTAATCGGAAGTGTAGATTTTTATTGGGGTTTCATTGAAATGAGATTTCTATAAGATCGCAATAAGTACCGCGGCACCTATTTTTGGTTAGTTATTCAAGTTTAATAACATTTAAACATCAATTAAAAGCCATGACTAATGACGTATTATTGTTTAAACCACGTCTTTATTACTTTGGTGTTCTCACACTGCAGTCAAGTTTTGGCAAACTTAATTAATACGATCATAAAGAGGTAATAAGTAGGTAAGTACGACGTATTACGTATGCTTTGTATTGCTAGTTAGGTTAGCATTGTTTTTGTTGGTCTTCCTGGCTGGAATCGAAGATTACGAGTTACGACGCCTACCTACATCATTTATTATTTTAATGTTAGCTACGATATTTATGTTCGAGACCAAAAGTCTCTCTTATTGTCTTGATTAGGTATCTGATAATAATATATAAGCATATTAAAAACTAGAGGATTATATCCGATTGTCTACGATTATATTCAAGTTATGAACATTTATATAATTATATTAGTCTATGGATAAGAACGTTTGGAAACATACTGGTCCTGCCGATCGATTCTGTAAAAAACTCACCGTGAAAAGTTAGGTGAAGTGAGCTTAGAGTGAGCTGTGTGTCAGTAGTGTCAATCCCTAGCATTAGTTGTAATGACAGGTCACTCCACGCTCACTTCACCAAAGTTTTCACGGTGATTTGATTACAGAATCGCACTGCTGCTCTATAAGACAATCAATATCCGATCAAGAGTGTAGACAAAATCAAACTGGTTGCTAATTATTTTTTCGTCATTGATTTACATTCTGACCTTTTTTATGAAAATTGATTACTTTCACAATGTTTGTAAGCGTGTGTGAGCACCATGTATCACATCATTAATTTAAATATCTGTTTCTGCTTCATTTTTAATTCTTCTACTTAATTTGATACAATAATTTTATTCTAAATAATAATAATAAACTTCGCTCGTGGTCTGTGTTTCAGGACACCAGGATAAAACGAGTTGGATACCGTATTAAAGTCTAGTTGTGCACACTCATAGACATCTTCCCATGAGCTCGCGTGAATAAGAGGGCAATGCCACCAGCAAAGCTAATGATTTTGCCATTGGGGATAGTGAGCGTACCCAGATCTTTGATATTAATGAGGAATAGAGAAGGTCCGAGGACACTACCTTGGGGCGTGCCGTAGTTAATTATTTGTTTCTCACAGAGGAATTCATCGATCTTTACTTTCTGGGTACGCTCACTCAGATAGTTTTTAAAGAGGTCCAGAGGAAATCCTCTAATTCATAAGCTTTCTATCTTACTTAAAAGAATTGGGACAGAAACCGTGTCGAAAGCCTTAGCAAGATCCAGAAATATGGTCATAACTTTATTCCCATAATCCATGTTTGCAACTACATAGTCTGTCAACTCATGAACCGCGTCAGAGATGGATTTTCCTGAGCGAAACCCAAATTGCGCATGCATCGTCTTCACATAATTATAATTATTAAATGAATGTAAGTATACAAAGTATTGTAATTTTTTTTTAAAGAGTAACGTTGGTGTTTCTTGCCAATTACTGGCCCTTTACGCAAACTACTTAAGGGGCGACTAGAATCAATTCTATTTTATTGTAAATGACGTTCAAAAGTACCTTTTAAATGCCTGTTTGAAATAAATGCTTTGACTAAGTTATCCATTTACCATCAACACTACGACAAAATGGAAATATTGGCGCCTTTGACGCATTTATAGCAATAAGTTGTAGTTTCGCAAGACCGATGTGATTCGTATTTGGCGGATAACAGCAGCACGGGTCGATCGGTCAGGTTAAGCAATGTTATGCTTGGCGCGGTTGGTCTATGGAGGGGTGACCATCTTTACATGCCAAGAACCCTCCGTGCTTCGGAAAGCACATTAAGCCGTTGTTTCCGGCTGTCATTTTTGGATCTTTGACAAAGTTACGGGCTTACGGGTCGTCAGAAGCCCGAAAATCTGGTTAGTATGGTAACTGGGTTGTGGAGGTCAGATAGGCAGTCGCTCTATGTAAAATACTGGTATCAAGCTGCATCCGGTTAAACTGGAAGCTGACCCCAACATAGTTGGGAAAAGGCTAGGCAGATGATGGAGGATACATTAATAAAATTGGTGTTTTTGTTTTCTAGCTTAAAGCAAAGATTTATATTAAATCTCTAAAAGTTCTCAACCTGATTATTCGTCACGGTAAGGCACTGAGGAGTTACTAGTTAACCGATTTATACTTCTTTTTGTAACAAAAACAGCCAAGCTTAACTGAACTCCTTTATCTATCATTCTGTTATTAGTTAATCTTGTGCAGGAGTTATAGGAGAGCTTTCAGAAAACCAAGTTTCTGCCTATCCTCTTTACCAGTTTTTAATTTTTTATTATAGCGAAATGCAATTCTAAAAAATGACTATGTACAAAGAAGAGAAGAGATGCATGAAATGTCAAAGTCAAAAAACTGTCAAAACAAAAGTTCAAGATGCCAGGTGTTTGTGATGAAATTATAGACGATATAGAAGATTTAATATCTTCTCAGGACATCACACCGAAAGAAAGATACTCCAGCAGAAAGAGTGTGAGCGTCCGGTCAAGAAAACGTGACAACAAGAATGATTCCGAGCCCGCCGAAAAGGTTATATTGGAAAGTGTCGTACCAGGTATAACCTCAAAAGTTGTTTATTTTAGTTTATTTCTTTAATAAACTGTGAAACTATGTAATAAATATTGCGTGTGAAGTCCCTATACACCTCACCAGCTAGTCTCTAGTGCAATAATTAATGTTCTTCTTTTCTTGTGTATACATATTAAATTAAACTTTTATCATTGAATTTTATGGGTCGTGACGTGACCTGAAATTAAACTAAATAATCTAAAAAGAAGACATGATTGTAGATAATGTTGTATACCCCCCAGCGGTTTTCATCTTACGTGAATTTTCAAATGGTTATAATAAACAAATAAAGAAACGGTGACTTTGGTTAGAGATTGAAGAAGCAGTTTATCTTGCTTTACGACAAATAACTTCGTACGGCAATAGCCTGTTGTTGATGTAGTTGTATAAGGCAGGCTGTATGACTAAGGAATATTTATTTTGTGCGAAAATGGTATGTTTACAAAGCTGTTTCATCAAATTGTTTAAGTTTTTCTCATTTTATCTCTTGTCCTTACTATCCAGGTACCCAGACAATTTACGTGAAGACATGGGGGTGTGCGCACAACAACTCCGACTCGGAGTACATGGCCGGTATGCTGGCTGCCAACGGCTACAAGTTGACTGAAGACAAGTTTGACGCACAGCTCTGGCTGCTCAACTCTTGCACAGTCAAGAGTCCTTCTGAAGACCATTTCAAGTTTGTAATTTTAAGTTTTGATAAGTTTTTCATGTGTATTGTCGGAAATGTTTTGTCGTATAGAAGCATTTCTTTTTTGGTTTTTGGCTGCCATAAATCCCTGGAATTAGAATTATTTACTTAAGATTCTTCAACTGTGCCTCAAGATTTGCACGCCCTAACAGAAAAAAAATATGAACTGTACATAAACCGAGAATTTTTACATCTGGTAAAACCTGTATTCTCAGCAAATAAATAATTCTTATTCAAAAAGATTTCACGTAAGCAAGGCTACCTGTCTAGGGTGTGCTGCCAGAACATATTGACAGTGGAAATTCCAAATGTCGTATGGCACAGTTCAGCAATTTAAATGAAACTTATGTATGACATGTGATTTGAAATTTCCTCCATTTTATTTTCTTGACATTCTTGAAGGGCCTTGGACTTCACCTTACTTAGCCATATTTAACAGAACTTTATTTTGTCATATTCCAGAAATGAGATAGAGCTAGGTCAAAGCCGCGGCATCCACGTGGTAGTAGCGGGCTGCGTGCCGCAGGGTGCTCCGCGTGCCAACTACCTGACGGGACTCAGTGTGGTCGGCGTGCAGCAGATCGACAGGATCGTCGAGATTGTTGAGGAGACACTTAAGGGTATGTGAACAGCAATCATGGTTGTAGTCTCTAAAGTGGTAGGCAAATTATAAATAATTGAATTTAGCTTTCAAGGGTCATCTCCACCCAGAGCGGGAGGAGCCACTTGATGATTTCACATCCTCAAAAAAAAAAAAAGGGTCATCGTTAAGTACTATTTGTCTATCCCATAAAGGCGCCGCTCCACAGCAGCCCACGGCTTAGCTACGCTCGTGTAATTTTAATTAGCATCGCTTTGTATAAAAGTGTAGGTGGGGTCGTCCACTGACCATGGCAACGCTACGCACAAATGCATGGCTGGTAAACAAATGAACCACTTAGCTAACAACAAGTAAAGCCTCTCCATGCACATCTTATGTAACAGGGGAATTGTCG
Source organism: Apamea sordens (assembly GCA_945859715.1). Lineage (NCBI taxonomy): Eukaryota > Metazoa > Arthropoda > Insecta > Lepidoptera > Noctuidae > Apamea > Apamea sordens. The sequence continues at coordinate 18,970,575 of OX244001.1, forward strand.
CTAAGGCTGTAAATGACGTCATTCATCTAGACTCTGAACGGCATACGCGACGCGACTATGACACTTCATTCTACACTAACCACAAAGTTGTTTCTGACCAACTTAAGCCGATTCCCCTTCAATAATTTTGGGGAGACCCTTAGTCGAAAAAAAGTGTACAAATCACATAGAAATTCATGTATGTCTAAATAAATCTTTACAGGCCACACAGTCCGTCTCTTCGGCCAAAAGAAAACCAGTGACGGCCGCAAAGCAGGCGGAGCTTCTCTCCTTCTTCCTAAAGTTCGCAAGAACCCCCTGATAGAGATCATCTCCATCAATACTGGCTGTTTGAACCAGTGCACGTACTGCAAGACGAAGCATGCGCGTGGGGAGTTGGGAAGTTACCCGCCGGAGGAGATCGTGGAGAGGGCACGACAGTCGTTCACTGAGGGTGTTTGTGAGATTTGGTTGACTAGTGAGGATACTGGTGAGTTTATGATAGTATTTAATCTTTTTTTGTTTATTTTTTCTTAGACATATAACTAATAAAAGTCCGAAATAAGGCTGTGCCATATATTTTGACCGCATAGGTATTGCACTTTTCTATGAAATAGCCATTTTTTTGTGCCTCGATGTCCATGCCATCCTGTTTAATTAAATAACTCGCCTTTTGCGGAATTTTTATGCACTTCAAAAGTCCTATGACCCTATTCTAAACTAACAGGTTGTGGGAACCTTCTGGAGATATTGAAGATCAAAGTTCCAACTTTTTTTTACTGTACCGTTGCATGCACCCATAAGCACAATTTCTTGAGTTCGTTAGATTGCGCACCGCCGTAAAACAGCAATTTCTCACACCTAAAATAAAAGTCGATTGATGTACAGAATGCGTTGTTAACGACTATGTGCTGGGTCATTTTACACCCTGTATATTATTATTAATAAAATATCCCAACTGTCCAGGTACATACGGTCGCGACATCGGTACTTCTCTCCCGGAGTTACTCTGGAAGCTGGTGGAGGTGATACCGGAGGGCTGTCGCCTTCGGCTCGGCATGACCAACCCGCCCTACATACTGGAACATCTCGCCGAAGTCGCCAAGATCATGCACCATCCTAGGGTTTACAAGTAAGACAGCATTATCTATGCTCATATTATAGGTCACACACATTGCACCAAAACGAAGATAGCAGACGTGGCTCAAAAGTATCCTCAACTTAAATGGAATTGGGCTGGATATGTCTGCCGCATGCCGGACAAACTGTGGACCCAAATAGGACTAAACTGGTGCCCTGAGACAGTGAGGCGGGGTCGCGGCAGACCACGTGGGAGATAGCGAAGCGAGCTGGATAGCTTCCGATAAAACTAGAAGTGAGGACGCGCGTGCTCGCGTAAGGATGTAAGGAGTGGATCAGTGGAGGGAGACCTTTCCCCAGGAGTAGGATAGCGCAGGTTACGTTAGAAAAAAATACATACTGCTAAGTATATTTTATGGATTTAGATTGTGATACTGTACAGTCAACAGCAAAAGTAGATGATCAAAATCAGAAATTCAATACTAATGAACGGAGTTCGCGTCAGAACTGTGTGGCGTACTAGTAGTAAATGTTTGGTATAATTTACAATCACATACTTTTGAATCACTTCGACGCCACACAGTTCTGACGCGAACTCCGTTCATTAGTATTGAATTTCTGATTTTGATCATCTACTTTTGCTGTTGACTGTACGTATAGTTGTTGCAAATTACGTGCTCATCATGTGACTTTAAACTTTAACATTCATTGTCATAAGGTTTAAATTGCAATGGACGAATTTTCAGATTCAGTGTAGCGTTGTGTCAGTCATAATTTTCGCTTTTCACATACTGAGAGTATATGTGCTGTATAGGATAGTAATATCCAATAGATCCTGCTTTCAATATTTTTTAAAATTATATACTATAACTATCTTTGTCAGGTTCCTCCACGTGCCGGTGCAGTCAGGCAGTGATCAAGTACTCTCAGACATGAAGAGAGAGTACACGCGAGCTGACTTCGAACGAGTTGTTGACTTCCTTAGAGAAAAGTGAGTAAGAACATTATAATGTGTTCTGTTTCGCAACCTCCGGATATGTTCCAGCTTATTAACGACCACTCGATACGCTTTATCTTTTTCTATTAAATTCTTTATCTATTAAAATTATCGGACTCCTACGATAACGTGGAAAGTGTGGAAACGGCAGGAGGGAACGAACTAGGAGGACATATATCTTATTGGTGATTTTCTTAAGAAAGGTCAGGTGCGTAGTACTCGCAACCGGCTGCGTGTATTACCAGAGGGCAATTCTCGTAATTTTAAGACCGTTCACAGTCTGGGGGCCTACTCCGAAGTGCAAAGTGCGAATGTTCGGATCGGACCGACACATGGTCGAACCGAATATTATTGAAAAATGCGAAAAAAGTTCGGATCGGCTCAGTTGGGTCGGGACCATAGTCAATATTTGAAAGAGTGTAGGAGTGTAGGATCGGAACCGACCGAACCAAATAGTAACTTCGTAGCAGGAAACGGCCGAACATTGGCCGATACTACTTCGGAGTAGACCCCCTGACCTCAGTCTCAAGCTGTCAAAAAATACTTCTAATTTCCCTACATTTTGACAAGTTTTTGACATTTTTTTGTCGCTGTGATGAGACTGCGACTAGATTTTGAACGTTTTAAATTACGAGAATTGGCCTTCAGATGTATGAACGTAAACGAGGCAAAAGGAGAATGTAAGGATCGTAGCAGGTGACGTTCTGTAGTTTCTGCCTACCCCAAGGAAAGATTGCGTGAGTTTATATATGTATGGCTCTTTCTGGTACTCTTAGTTAATGCATCTCCTATCCCCAGGGTGCCCGGCATAACGATAGCCACGGACATAATCTGCGGCTTCCCCGGCGAGACGGACGCAGACTTCGACGACACCATGCGACTGTGCGACAAGTACCGCTTCCCCTCACTCTTCATCAACCAGTTCTTCGCTAGACCCGGCACTCCCGCTGCTAAGATGATCAAGGTAGGATTTATTTAAATTAGGTACTCATCGTATCATACGATTTTGAGGGAAATATTTAACAAGAAAACAGTTCAACGGCAACTTTTTATTATTTTGAAGAGGTTTCTGGTGATCTGCTTACGGATAAAGTGAATAAATTTATAAATTTTCTCGGCTTCGGCTATCTACCTTAGCGTGATTTAGTCTAAGTTGATTTTTGAGTGACATATAAAACAATTTGGTTGCACAAGAATTTGAACTTTATCCCGTATGACATGGATTTTCTTGATCCAAAATTTGATAATTATAGATAATTCAAAAAAAAAAAAAAAAAAATCAGCCCTTACATTTTTCCAACGCCAGATAATATAACAGAGGAATAATTTTGAATTTTTGACAGTTCTTCCATACAAAATATGTCAGACGTTAATTTTATTCTACGAATAAAAATTATCTGACGTTGGAAAAACCAGCCCTAAGACTAGCTTCTGTCCGCGACTTCGTCCGCGTGAAATTCCGGCTCCCGACCCACCGCATCGCATCCTATCGCCCGCTCGCGCTGGATCGTATATTTTTTTTCTTTTTGCTCGGCTCCTAAGAGTACGTACGTAGGGTAATGTTAAATCCAAACTAATATTATAAATGCGAAAGTAACTCTGTCTGTCTGTCTTTCTGTCTGTCTGTCTTTGCTTCACGCCTAAACTACTGAACCGATTTGTGTGAAATTTGGTACAGACATAGTTTGGAACTTGAGAATGGACATAGGATAGTTTTTATTACAAAAAATAAAATAAAAAATAAAATTTATTCCGGACATACAGCGCCATCTATTGGTCAAGAGTCGGCATCAATTCAGTACTGAAAATTCATCGGATAAATGTAAATAAATAGTAAGAACTATGTTGGTAAAACCAAAAATCTGCTGGAAGTCACTATTCCACGCGAACGAAGTCGCGGGCAAAAGCTAGTAGCTTAATATAACCTTCCTCAAAAATTGAGCTACCAAATTTTAATGCATTTTTTTCAAATCCGATTGCCAGTTCCAAAGATTAGCGCGTTCAAACAAACTTTTCAGAATTATTATTAGTCTAGATATAGATTTTGTATGAGCTTTAGTACTTCTTGTAATGTTTTTCCACAGGTCCCAACACAAGAAGTAAAAAAACGCACGAAAAAGCTGTCCGAACTGTTCCGTTCATACGAGCCGTATGGCCACAAAGTGGGCGAGACACAGGAAGTCCTCGTCACAGACATATCTCACGACAAAAACTACTTCGTGGCCCACAACGAGTACTATGAACAAGTGTTAGTACCCAAACAGGAAAGATATATGGGAAAGATGTTGACTGTCAAAATTACTAGTGCGAGCAAATTCTCTATGATGGGAGAGCCCATAGATAAACCAAAGATGGCCGGTTTAACCGCCCCGTTGAAGAAGGGTGAAGTTTCCGGTGTTCAAATTGTGAAAAACGGTACTAAAGTGCCTTTACCGATAATTGTGCTTTTTGCAGCAGTCTTCTTCAGATTGATCTGGATATTTTTATAATACTTTTGTATAGAGGAATATAGGCTTAAGGAAATTGATGTGGTTTTATTTATTTTCTTTAATGTTTTGGAAATAGTAGATTATTAACCAAGGGGATAAAGCAGTGTCTTCTGTCGCGGGTGACGATTTTGGATTTAAGTTCACCCAAGACTAAGACAGCTTTATCACCGAGGAAAATACTCTACTTTTCGTACCATTTGCGAAAAAATAAACTTAACGTTTATGTATTTGAAGAAAACAAAAACGCGGCGAATTCCTAGACTAATATTTTTTTGTCGGAAAAGCAAAGGCATCAAACTCATACGGCCTCGTCGGTTTTCGTAATTTTATTTAATAATCATAACTGCATAATAAATGCGTATTCCTTTTTCAAAAAGATGTATAATGCTTTATATACAAACTCAATGGTGTAAACACAGATGTAGTTCAGTATAAATTTCGGTAAGTATTCCAAATTTAAATCACATTCTCCCCCTAGAGGATGAATGAAATTCAGTACAATTTTCTTTCCGTTTTTAACAGATTAAAAATGACTATTGTTATGTTCCCTTTTTGTGGCATAGAATGTCACTTTTTTGAGCGAGTGGTATGTAAAGACTTTTTCGTACTGTTATAATATAATCAGGCTATTATGTTCACAGTCTACAGGGCTCCTCTCAGTGACAGTGAGTGGGTTGTAATTCACCATGCGGGCTCAATGCCGGTTGGTGGATGTCACATTTCTTCGAATTTTATGGTTGTAGGACATGCCGGTTTCATCTTCCCTTCACCGTTTTGAGAGCAGTGGTGATAATTAAAATATACACAAAGAGCCTGCCTGGGTTGAACTCACGACCCACAACTCGTATGTCGGAGTTGACACCACTGAGCTAACACTGCTCGCCCTATACTGTTATTATTGATTGCTATAGTACATTTACTGTCACTGTTCAGTGCATCTAGTGCATTTCCCCTTGACACTAAAATCTGTCCTTACAACCATTATAAATGCCTCAGTTCTTTGTGTACACTAACTATTAACTGTTTATCTATGGCATTTTTATTGGATGAATATTACTTCTGAAATTGTTAAAGATAATTGTTAAATATGGTTAGAAAGGGGGTGACTACCGAGATGACGACTAATAGAGAAGTATGGAAGGAAAAGACATGTTGCGCCGACCCCAAATAAATTGGGATAAGGGCAGTAGAAATTGTTAAAGATATTCTAAATATGTTCATAAATTTATGGAATGGAAGAAATCCCTCACAGCCCTAGATCTTCTTGAGATTTCTTTTGGTTTCATTAGTAATTTGTGTAATGTACCTAACTGAGTTTCGTTTTTTTTTTCGGTTTGTAACTGATATTTCGTTAACGTTTTGGAATAGAATAGACTGGAATACTCTTTAATATGTACACCATAAATATTACAGATATAAATGTAGAAATTTTACAAGGGGTGACACAATGGGCAACTGATTCCTTTGAACTACAGACAAACATAGCTTTAACCTTATATAAAACACATATAAAATTACAAAAAAAACCTCGTAACAAAATTAAAACATGACAATTCCACAAGTACTATCAAACAAAAGCCCTCCGTCCAGTTAGCGCACAAAGCACCGCCGCGCGCCGGCACGCCCGGCTGAGCCCATTCACGCTACGTTATATAAGCGACGCCGACGCGCGCGCTTGTCTGTCTGTGCGACTGCGGTGAACAGGACACTTTAGACGACAACTGGGGGTAAGTAGATACTGTCTTGTTGCCACTGTTCTTGGGGATGCGCTAAGGTTAGGTACCTTAGCTTAGGTCTTAGGTTAGGTCCACGAAATTTAAATTTTCTTACGTTTTTGTAATTTACAGGTCAGTAACAGGTGGTTTAAATAATTATGATTCGCGACCGTAACGAACACGTACCCACGGCTACACATCAAGCTATACAAAACCAGTATAAGCTGACTTCTGATTGTACGAAAAACCTATAGAATGCGAGGTCAGCTCGAACTGGAAATGTATAGCTTGATGTGTAGCCGTGTGTGCCTATTTACAGAATTATAATAATTAGAATCAGTAATACACTTACTTAACTTTACCTTATAGGTACAGTCACGAGCACCAATATGTCAACACTTGGCAACTTTCAATTGCGATTTTTTCGTGTAATAACGAATGCAACGTTGAAATACGACACATTACATGAACCTATGGGTTCGAAAATGCTATGTTCGTAACAACATAAAATTTAATTAAAAAATAAAGGAGTAAATCGCTTTTCAATAAAGCCGAGTGTATACATACTTTTGTTCGTGACTGTACAGGGTGGCAGGGACATCAACGCGCATCCTGTTACCATAGATTCAGTACGTGATAAATGCAAATAAAAATACCTGCGTTAGACATATTCGTCGTCTATTCTAAGGACAAACTACGTGCCCCCTTTCACCGGCTTCATAAGGTTCATAACTCATTTGTTGGGCTTGGTATAACCTTTTATAACAAGATACCCTCTTCTTTGCTAGACTTGCCTTTTAATGCGTTTAAAGCTCAAGTAAAATCTAACCTTTGTTCAAAGGCTTACTATTCCATCAACGACTACTTACACGATAAGAATAGTTGGTCGCCCTAATTAACTCAAGACAATGTTCATGTTCTTTCTCCAGAATTAGCTTACTGACAGGTTATTGTTATTAGTATTAACTTATTTATTTATTTTACTTCGATGGTCCTAGTTTTTCATCTGTGACTCAAGTGACAGCTATGTGACCAGAACCCAGCTATGCATAAATAGGTATGTAAGCTGTCACGCCCTTTATGCCTGGAGGCTTTTATTTAGGTAGTAAGTTTTTATTTCTATTTTAATTAATTATTTTTCAGCTTGAGTACGTATAGTTTTTATTATATTTGTTGGTATATTGGCGTGGCTAGCTGACATATTTTATGGCAAATAATTTAAGTTTCTTGTAATGTTAATTACTGAACATATGTTCCTAGTATTGTATACATGCAACTATATTCTAACTGAACAGACAGCTGTGCTGCTGGGAAGTTTGTTGGCCACTCCTTCTTCCCAGCGATAGCACTAGGAAGTGGTGAAGGGCGGGCGTTTTTGGGGGACTGTCTTTTGTAATTTTGACGTTCGAAAAGTGCTGATTCTCAGCCTAATTTGAATAAATGACTTTTAATTTTGATTGATTTTTTTGATTTTGATTCAAACAAAAAAAATCTACGCTTCTTGAATCATGTGCTGAATTCATGGTAAACAGTTTGCGCGTCGATGTCCCTGCCACCCTGTACACCTAATACTCTACAACTGCCCTTTTCATTGCCAATTCATTGATATATCAATGTACAATATCACCATAAGCATTATTCAAACATCTACTACTACTATATTTTGACGAGATAAGCGAACATAAATGTAGGGAACAGCTGATTTTTTTTTTCGCGATTTCAGTTTTGGTTCCATAGTAAAAGTTGTTCATAATGATGAGTACAATGACCTCTTAAGAGGTTGCTGGTGTTTTACAAATAACCTTGTATACTGTCAACTTTTATTTATCATTTCACTCCTGATGAAATGAAAATGTGTATATAAAAAAATATTACTTTTACATCTAAAAAGTAATATCGTCTTGCGAATAAAATTATATTTTACTTTAGGGTCAAAATAAGAATGGCGACGTACAACCAGCCTACTGCCAAGAGGCAGAAAGTGCGAGAGCCCAGAGCTGATAATGTTGACTATTTCCAAGGTATGTTTCTGTAAAAAATTATGTATGGAAAAAATACAGTCAGAAAAAATACAATTCTTACGTTTTATTTCTATGATGCCAATCGATTTAGTGTCGTATAAACTCGAGAATTGTCAATTTTCTGGCTGAATGTACCATTTCCAAAATCTGTGAATGCAGTGAGCAGTTACTCAAAAAGGAAATTGTCCCAAGATCGTTTTCCTGTAGCTACAACGGTTAAGGTGGTCTTTAAACTGCCCCGTCTCAAAAATCCACTCTGAATAGTAAGTGGAGAGTTATGCTACATTTGTTTGCAGTACCGTGGTAATAACTCATCAGTTAAAGTGTCGGATTGGCAAGTTAAAGACCTCAAGTTCGAACCCCTCCGCTCCGCTCTGTATGTACCTAATTAATGCGATCAACTAAACCTCAGATGATTGATTGATTTCGTAATTTCTTGTAATTCGTAATTGTAAGGTTAAATATCACTTGCACGTCATAAAACGACAAGGTCTATTTGTCTATGTAAGAGTTAGGTAGTTTTAATCTTATAGTGAAGTTTCAATTAACTGGGAATTGTTGTCAAAAGTGGTAAAGCAATTGCGACGTCGACTATACATACTACTTATCTCGTAACAAATTCCAGGTATAGACAAGATAGAGTACAACAACATGGCGTCCCCTTCAGAGAGCGCCAGTTATCGCTACTACAACGGTACGGAGAGGGTTCACTCGCGGCCCATGGAGGACTGGCTGAAGTATAGTTTGGCTCTTGACTTTAGGAGTAATGGTAGGTGGAATTATGTTTAGTATGTACCTACTTTTCGGAATGAAGTTCCTTTCACACGTTATACTCTGCAAACTTGGCGAGTGAGAACCTTTAACCTTTTGAACGCCATTGTCACATATACGTAACAAGCAAGCGCGTGCTCTGTACGCCAACGACACAAATATGTGACAAAAAATGCGGTGCACTTTTATCACGAAATAAACAATTAAATCATTTTGGAATTTCTATTCTTTTTGTAGGTATTTGCGGTGAAATTGTGGCTTGGCGTGGAGGGCACGCGCGTGCGTTTATGCTCTGGCGTTCAAAAGGTTTTGCTACTCAATTCAAAACTCATTTAACATTCGTACCTCCCTCAGGTTCAGACGCACACGGCCGCTCAACCCGCTCCCGTCCTTGGGACGACAACACCGACTCATTAGACAACCACAAACGACACATAAAGGCCCTCTTCGACCTCTGCACCAAACTAGGCATCAAGTACTGGACCGCCTTCGACTCAGACCTGGTCCCTCATACCGACAGCTGGGACGAGAACAAGACCCACTGGGACGACGTCACGGAGTACATACAGGAACTGACGCAGAGGTACCATGTGAAGCTGCTTTGGATAGCGCCTGATCTACATTCACATCCTAGGTAAAGTCAATCACCCATGTAAACAAATATCAGCTTTATACGTATGAAAATTAAGTTGATTTCGGAATGACTATTAAGATTTTTTTAAGTTACAGCGGAAAGTGAACTTTATTTGAAGGAATTAAGGTTACTTTTCCCAAATCACATAAATTGGAAACTAAATTGACGCTACGCGACATCGGGAGAAGTAGACGTGTGCTTTGCCATATAATAGAAATATCCAAAAAAAAAAAAACGCAGACAATTCACACTAAACTTAATTAATCCTTATATATTGAAAGTGATATTGGATATAACTAATTTAAATAGTCATTCTTCCCGATGTTGTACCTGTATTAACTATAAGATTTTTTTTGTTTGTTTCTCTTGTAAGTGAATATTGTAAATTCTTTTAGAGAAATAAAATTCTTGAAACCGAAATTGTGAACTTACAAATACTGGCTTTACATAATTGAGCTGGCAAGTTTTCATATCGAAGCCAGTTGCTAAAAAACTTTTCCGTTCCAGATACGTATCCGGCGCGTTCACAAGCAACGACGCAGCCACATTCATCCAAGCCGCCACACAAATAAAACGATGTCTAGAAATGTCACAACGTTTGAACGCAGAATGCTTCCTAATATGGCCATACCGAGAGGGATACCACACTCCCTTCCAAACCGACGTCGCACGAGAAATAAAACTATTCGCCAAACTACTAAAACTAACAGCAGAATATAAAGACAGACTCAATTACAGATGCCAGCTTCTAATAATGCCTTATAATAATAATTACTACCACAGTAGGAACTTTTATGGAGGCTGGCAACACCACCAGTGGCGAGAACGGGATTTGGTTCATACTTATATGTGGGATGTAACCAGTTGTCTGTATTTGCTGAAGAACTATAATTTGGATCGATATTACAAGGTTTCTGTAACGCCTGGCCACCATATGTATATGGCTAACGTGTAAGTGATAATTTATACATAAATAAGTACTAACAACAGGGTCGATTGATCAGGTTAAGCTAGGCTTGCCGCAGTTGAGCCGTGGATGGGTGACCATCTTTACATACCAAGACCCCTCCATGCCTCGGAAAGCACGTTAAGACATTGGTCCCGGCTGTCAATCTTTGACAGTCGTTACGTACGGGTAGTCAGAAGCCCGAAAATCTGACAACCAGTCTTACCAAGAGGTATCGTGTATTACCCAGTCACTGGGTTGTGGAGGTCAGATAGGCAGTCGCTCTATATAAAATACTGGTATTCAGCTGCATCCGGTTAGACTGGAAGCTGACCCCAATATATTTGAAAAAAGGCTAGGCAGATGATGACAATAGCATCACGCCTCTATTTATCGCAGGACTAGGCAGAGGCGTACAGTGCACCCACATATCGGCTGCAGCTCACGTTCCTAACAGGGGGTGAGCACAATGCCCTTACCCGGGCACAGTTTCTGGGCTACTACTGAGAAGTTCTGGTTGGAAAGGCCCAATAACATTTTGCCCGTCCTGAGCATCGAACCCTGGGGGTCTACTCCGAAGTAGTATCGGCCGAATGTTCGGCGTTTCCTGCTACGAAGTTACTATTTGGTTCGGTTGGTTCCGATCCTACACTCCTACACTCTTTCGAATATTGACTATGGTCCCGACCCAACTAAGCTGATGCGAACTTTTTTCGCATTTTTCAATAATATTGGGTTCGGCTTCCAGTCTACGACAGTCTTCCATCCGAACGAATATAAAACGGTTTGCATTAAAATTTGGCGCTCGATGCATGGGATGCGTTCCCATTAGTTCGGTCGAGCGCTAACTTTATTTGCTCATTCGACCCCCGTCCGCTACTGGCGTTTTCATTATATTTTTTTATTGTACGTATTCGGGTTTGTTTACGATGCTTTTCGCTTCATTGGTGTTCGGATTTTAATTTTGGGTCATTCGCACATTCGCACTTTGCACTTCGGAGTAGGCCCCCTGGACTCCACGTAGAGAAGTCAAGGAAAATTGAACTATTTTTATAATGTGAACACTTTCAGATACAATATGCTAGGCGGTGTGACGGTGACGAATGACTGGGACCATTATGACAGCAGATCTCTTACCTTGATGATGAAGTGTATCGTGGACCAGGTATGCACGACGTGTTATTTAAAATTAAACATGAGAAAGCTAAACCAAAGGATTAGATTGATGGATTTTGCCAATAGACTATGAAACTCATGTCTGTTGGTGAGTTTAAAGGTTAATTTCAGTCAATTAATCATAGTAGCTCAGATCAGTGCAGTGATCCAGTGGTACGGTCCCGACTTACGAGTTGCAGGTCGTGAGTTCGAACCCAGCCAGACACTTTACTTTATCACGACATGGCTCTTAAGAAAACATCGTGAGGAAACCGGCATGTTTTCAAAAATTTCGGCAAAATTCGAAGACATGTGACATCAACCCGCACTGAGCCCGCGTGGTGGATTATGCCCACACCTCTCACAGACAGGAGGCCTGTGTCCCAGCAGTGGGAACAGCTAAAATGAGTTTGGTTAGGTTTTTTGTAGGTTAGCCTTGCAGAAAACGAGTGCTAGTCACACAATAATGCATGGCGGACACCTAATCCGTCATCGCTGCACTATGCTCGTACGTCTTCGGCCGATGATGGACTACGTGTACGCGAGCTGTTATGACAGCCAGTGCCAGTTCAGCTAAATTATAAAAAAGAAACTCGAGAGGTGTCAAGGGACACCCGGATGGAACGAAGTTCAAAGAGAGAGAGAGAGAGAGAGAGACAGAGAAACACGCGCACGCCGCAAGGCTTACAACTGTAGCAAAAAGTGTGGTTCCAACTTTTGGTCTTAATTTTTTCCGTCTAGTCCCCTTTCGCAGCGCGCGATAAGGAACTTCGTTCCAAAAATAAGAACATAGAAGATTATTATCCTGGTTCTCACTTCTCAAAATGTTGTCTGCACAGGGCACAACGCCACCTGGCGGTGTAAACCTGAGGCTAACTCCTCGTCGAGACAGCGACCTGCGCGAGCTCACCACTACTTACGTCAAACATATCGACGCTCTAGCTAAAGCGCTGCGGTTGGCGTGCACCGTCATCGCTGAACAGATTCTATCGAAACATCTGCAGGTGAACTAAAAACATTTCTTATTCAAAAAGTTAAGATTCCTAATTTCAAAAACGTGTCAAAAATGTTAGTAAATTAGATACAGGGTGGCAGGGACATCGACGCGCAAACTATAACCATGGATTCAGCACATGATACTAGATCCCATAGCGTCGAAATTTTTCGTCGGTTATAAAAAAAAAAAACCTATTTTACAGAAAAGTTTTTTTTTTTTTTTTACTTATTTTACAATATTTTTTTTAATAACCGACGAAAATTTTCGACAGTATGGGGTTGAAACTCATGTGCTGAATCCATGGTTACAGTTTGCTCGTCGATGCCACCCTGTATATTTTTGACAGATCGAGATAGAATGCGAACGCGTTCTTAAAAATACGGGAATTACCTTCGGTCCGCTATAACTACAACGAAATAAAAGTTTTATTCGTCTGCTCTTCACTAAAATTAACGTTTGTTTTGCAGCAACGTTATTCAACATACTACAGCGGGTTCGGTTCCCGAATTATCAGTAGCGACATCTCGATGGAGGAATGCGAGGAGTACTATAAGTAAGAAAACAGCCAAGTTTAACGAAACTGTACCTAAAATAACGTCTACATTACACCACACTACAAATACTAAGTTTATTCGTGTGTAAATTAAGTTGCCTTTAGAACGACTAGTAATTGAAAATCATCAATCAATCATCATCACCAATTTTTGCATGCCAAATGGTAGAATTTATCTTATACAAAGAATTTTAATTATTACATTGTATGCAAATAAACATATTCTATTCTATAAAATATTGAAGCTGCAACAGAAACTAACCTTTATATGTGAGCAGTAAAGTTACTTTTCCGAAATCACATACAGTCACGGACAAAAGTATGTATACACTCGGCTTTATTCAAAAGCGATTTACTCCTTTATTTTTGAATGAAATTTTATGTTGTTACGAACATAGCATTTTCGAACCCATGGGTTTATGTAATGAGTCGTATTTCAACGTTGCATTCGTTATTTCACGAAAAAATCACAATTGAAAGTTGCCAAGTGTTGATATTATATACACACACACAGTTGACATATTGGTGCTCGTGACTGTACATTGGGAACTAAATTGTGAATATGCATTTGCAGGAAGAATCAGCCCCATGGCGACGTGCCTTCGTCGAAGTACGAACACTTGGATGTGGTGTTCCAGAGGCATTTAGATGCCTGCGACCATATATGACAGATAGCGTAGTATTTACAAACAAAAAGCACATGTAAATTACCTATTTCGATTACTACTTGTTTTTATTTTGATAGTTATTTTATTTTTTCTGAATATTTGTTAAAAATCGATTCATGAAATATTATTAAAGGTGAAGTTACAAAAATATCTTGGCTATATTTATTACGTAAAATCACAGACTGTTTAATTAATAATAGATTAGGGATATATAAGATGATCTCAAAAAAATTACAATAAAACAATGAATAATCATTCAATCTGTTTTATTTCATTATTTGCATCATTTTTCAGATTATTTCTTGTATTTTTCACATAATATTCACAGCGACTTATATCTATACAATAGCTAGATATAAATTATGTATATATTGTACACACGATTGTGCAATTGTGTAAATATTGTTTTTTTTAAGTAATGTTTTTTGACTATTTGAATACTAACAACTTTTGGGAAAATATATAAAACTTGAAAAGGTTCCTAAATGCATATTAAAGTGTGTTCAAATTATACACTAACAAGTATTTATTGCGACTCATACAGGAAGATCACAGACTGAACTAAATTATATATAGAAAATGAAACAGAAAGTCCTATACGAGGCCAAAAGGCTCCTATCTCAGCATGATGCTGCGACATTTAAAAAATAAATGTCACAGAATGAATTACTGTAATTAGAATGGTTTATCTCAAAATATGTCATAGAATATTTGTAGAAAGTCTAAAGATGTTAGTTGTTCAAACAGTCAGAAAGCTTGGAAGCATATCATCATTATATTTCATATTATTTTGTGTTGGGACAAGTTGTCACTTGGAAGCGTTTAAATTCGAGTCGTATATTTCTTGAACAGAAGCTGACAGCGACTGCATTCTTGTCCAAGAGTTCACTTGGCGGGTTTTCATTACAACTATAAATAATAATCGAGTTAAACTCTCGATTCTTCTGAGACGCAAAACAATACTTTACGTTAAAAAAAAGAACTTAAACCTTGGTATTGCCAACATTAAAAAAAATTAAGCACATTCATTAAGTGTCAAGTTTACTAACTAAAACTTACGATTAAGCACAGTACACGAATACTGTCAAATAAATATTAAAATTACGCTAAATAATATCATGATTTATTTCATTTAACGAAGCGAGGTCTTCTATCTAAAAAAATGCCAATTCCTCTAATATATACATATAAAATAGTTTTTCATAAATATTTCCTAGAAAAACCGCAAAAATCCTAATACTGAAGAAACAAAATGGCAGTAAATTACAATATTAGTTAGGAATGAAACTTAGTCTGAACAATCTAGACAAAAAGTCTCCTGGATCTATGGATTCAGTTATACAGTATGTTGGCGAGAGGATCATAAGTTTACATACAAAATAACTACTAAAATATTTCGCATTTTATTCACCTTAAATAAAATTTTGCAAAACAACCTTACGTAAAGAGAAAAAGACGTTTAAATAAAAGATCCATTGTTATTAGCGAAATTAACAGTTCACTAATCAATATTTTTTCACAATGACTGATAGTTCGTGAGAAAATATATTATGCTGATATAATCTATTCTATGATAGCTATGACGAAGACGAAATGCACGATGACTAAATGATTCAAAACATTGATTACCAAACTGTACCTAAAAATAAAAATCATTTGAGAAAATGTGCGCGGCGATTTGTGTTTCATACGACAAAAAATTTAAAGTCCATTTATATAGAAAGCAGAATATGAAAATCTATACATTTATATGAATTATAATAATAATAAATTACATCGATGAATTCTTTTATAATGTTAATGATACATAAGCAGTTACAATTTATTTAAATTAAAAGCAACAATTGATTTTACTTATAATATGATAGTGTTTATAAGAAAGGGGAATATACATTATACAATAGCCAGTTATGTATGAGTCCCGTGTAATAGGAGCGAGTCCATTGCCATTACCGGGCACAAAGACAGACTCCGGGCTGCGACTGAGAAATACCAGATTCCAGATGGAACAACACAATGACACTGTACGGGTAAGGTACAGTCACCAACAGAAATAAGTAACCATGGTCGTCGGATATAGTTGAAGTTTTGCAAGAAACCGATGGATGATTTCGAATGAAATTTAATTTGATAAATGAACTATTTGTTTTCAATTAATTGAATTAAATTTGATTCGTAAACATCCATCTGTTTCTTACTAAACTTCAACTATATCCGACGACCCTGGTTACTTATCTCCTTTGCTGACTGTACATTTAAATGATAGGCTGATAGAATGATTTATTTTGTGTATTAAAATAACAACCGAAACTGATAACTGATCGACTCGCGGCGAATGAGTCTTTTGTGGTTAGCCCAAACGGTGATATATGACTACTGATCGTTGACCTAAAATTGTATATTTTATTCATTCGCTGCGCGTCGATGTCAGCATAAAATTGATACATATGCTATTGTACGGGTTGCTCGTACATATACTTTGCCCAACCTCCGAATCGAACCCAGGACCGCTCAGCACTCGCTTTTGCAGCCAGTATACATTGTATAATTCCCTTCTAATAAACCCTGTCATTCAGTAGGTATAATTCGATTTAGTATAACAGTCTAGATATCAGCCGATTGGGCAAGTTACTATGGAAGTATGATTTGACAAGACAAATTATTTATTACGACATTTGGGTGCATGCGACTGACTTTAGCAAACGTATTGAAACCCTCATTTTGTCAGTAAAGATGTTTTTGAACCACGTGAGAGAGGGATGCAACAATGAATTCGAAAGAGATAGCATTAGAGTCCGTCGCATGTCCCCTAAAGGCATACATTGACAATTTGTTTGCTTCCTACATTACATTTTAGTTCATTCTAAGAACTATTCTTTGGCGACGCGATATTTTGTGACTTTAGCTTGCCGAGGCTTAGGCGTGACTGTTTAGTGCTCTTGAAGGCACGTGCCTTTTAAATAAATATTAAATATTACGTTTTTATACATATGTTGGACATGGGTTGTGCTGTGCTCAGCAGTGGTGTTAGCGATAATTTTCGTGGACTTAATATACAGTTTTCCTACGAAAGTAAACCTTATAGACCGGAGATAGAATATAACTTCAATAGATATCATTTGGTATATGTACTAAGAAGCTCCAAATTCTTTTCTAGAGAGCATCAGGCCTCCATCAGACGATTAATGGGCCAAACTTACGACCCAGTGGGCCCCCCTTGGCAAACGACATCGCGTCCGGCTCAGACGGAGATGGCGGGACGCCTTTAGGAAGTGGAAAGAACAGTTGCGGAGCAATGTTGCAGTAACATGTTGTTGTGATGTTGCTAACACCACAAAATCGTTTTGCTGCAACGATGTAGCACAATTCTTGGTAACAATGAATAATAATAATAATATCCCTGGACATTTCACACAGCGCCATCTAGTCCCAAGCTAAGCAACCTAATGCTTGTGTTATGGTAACAAGATGGCTGATAAACTACTTATATACATTTTTTTTTTGTAAATATATATATATATATATTTATATATATATTTTGTAAATATTTATATTATAGATAATAATGGGCTTAGAAATATATGTTTGCAGGTAACCCATGTCCAAATTAACATATGTGTTACCTCGTTACGTTACGCTACTACAGGCTGGAGATCTACTCGTACGTTAGTAAGGACTAGAAGTGATACAACCGCTACATGACGTCTTTAGTGCCTCGGTGTATGATGTGAGACGCTACGGGTACTAAGTTTAATATACGTATGTATGTCGCAGTGAAGCGAAGGATCTATACTCCATTCAGGATAACATAACGGCGAAATAACTATAGTTATTGCGTTATATTGTTGAAAAGTTAAGATTTACGTTATAAGTTTAGTTTATTTCAATAGTAGCTTTGTAATTTTACGACAAATATAAAGCCATGTAATAATCTATTCATCGTTTGCATATAAAAAGACTAAAATGCAGTTATCTTAACAGTACAATGCAATAACATTAGCTATTTCGCCGTTATTCTATATCGTTACCGTTATCCAGAATAGTTATAGTATAGTTCATTCGCTTTAAGGTTGTGTGTTTGTGTGCGTATTTACAGGACTGTGCGCTTACGTAAGCACGTGTGTGCGTGCATACACTTGCATAATGCATAACAATATGCTTTGTTTCTCGATGGCAGTGTTCGCTATACTCCTACCTATTGGACGGGGATACACTTGAGGTACTAAAAACTCAGCCACTACTTCCATAGCAAGATGCCGCACTTACATAATATTATGTAAACATTACGATTATTAAATAAATACAGGGCCAGTCCACGACAATATTCACTAGTATTACCACAGATTAGTTAACAAATGGAGAAATACATAGACATGTGACAAGTCGCGGCGACCAATCGGAATAACGCTCTATGATGTAATACTAGCGACTATCCAATGACAGACGATTATACATTTTCCCACAATACGTTAAGTGGAAATCAGAAACATTGAGAAAAGTAGATCTCCATTTGATCACTACTCCATGTATTATTTTTTTGCCGAATTTTATTACATTTTTTATACAAAGTATTACGTGTTTTTTCTACACAATTTTCGCAAGTTTAAGAAGCCCCCTTTATACCTGAGATGTTAATCGTCTTTAATACTTAACTAGGTTTCAAGTGGATTCTTTACTTTATGGTGCAAATAGAGGCCGTGGTACCAATATGATGAACTATTTTAATAATTTCAGTGTTTAGATTCATAAAAATAAATTCAATTATTTTGTCCTGCAACACATTGTAAAAACATGTCAAAAATTCCATTTTCAAATACCCTGTGCATTATGAAAACTCAGAAATATGTAAAAAATCGCAAATAAATAACGTTTCATTCGTTCTTGCGTTCACTATAACAGCTCTAACTACACTGGTACCACAGCCTCGACACTCTAACTACAATTACCTGCCATCATTCTCGTAGACGATTAACTCTTAGGGTGCCTTCGCATGACGTTAGTCCAGCGTACACGCTCCGCAAACGCTGCGTCAAAGTTACGTGCAACTACGTCAAATCAACGTACAATTCCAATTAATGATCACGCATTGTCTACGCGACTCTACGCAGCATCTACGCGTCATCTACGCGGCTACGTCAGACGTACAGTACGAAGACACTGTATAGTCTGCACACCAGCGTGTGTCCGGCTCACTCGTCGTCCGATGGCTCGGTGCCGAAGTAGCGGTCGCCGAAGTTGCCTATTCCCGGCAGTACGTAGAACTTCTCGTTGATTTCCGGGTCTAGCGCTGAGGTTACTATTTTTACCTGTGAATGAAGATAACGTGATTGTAAATTATCGGTTTGCGGTGTTTGTAAATTATTCACATTGAACCTACCAGTGCGAAATGTGCACAGTTCTTGTGTGAATCTCGATACGGATGAAACCGTTGAGCGCAGCCAGCAAGTTGGTTTAAGCGATGCCATATTGGTTTAAACCCTTGTCGTTGTATCTGTTACCGTATAATCATGAAAATCGTTTGTTTATAACCTATCTCGCGAGATTATAAATTATCGAAAAATTGTGAAATTTTTTATAAATAATTTGTTTCCTGTAAGTAGGTATGTACATTGTACAAACACTTTTACACATCAATCACATTTTTTTAAACTAGACGAGTTCGGCGTTTCCTATCTGACTACTCGCAATAATTAATCATAATATACAATTTAACGCATCATTTTTCGACAGTTTGTAGCGCTACAGTTTAATAACGACCATTGTACCTGCGGGAAGGCGTAGGCGATGGAGTGCACGCCGATGTCGGCCATGAGCAGCGACACGAGGCTGATGTGCTGCGGCGGCACGTCGTGGTCCAGCAGCACGCGGATGGCCATGATGGCGGCCGCGCCCGTCGCCACGGTGGCGTCCATGAGGATCACGCGGTAGTCCTTGATGTCCTTGGGCAGGCGCAGGTAGTACAGCTGGGGAGGTTACACAGTACAGCTGGGGGACGGGTTACATTACACTTCTCTAAGGAACTGATTATGGAATCATTTTGACTCGAGATGTTTGATCATAGCGCTTATCGTGTGAACTGTCTAAGGCAGGCTACACAGTTTCCAATCGATTAAGTAATAAAAAGGAACGTGTGTATTATTTTTAACAATTTTGATATTTCATATTATACAAAAAAATTAACTCGAGAAACTTGACAGACGTTATGGGTTTCGGCATCTAATAGCAATAAAATAAAACATCAGATTTTATAAATCATGATTTATTTCAAGTCACTACGCACGACGTGAACTATTTGCGATAACTTTGACTCCGTGATGCGCTGTTTAATTGAAATTAATATGTTGGTTTTATTATCATAAAATGACCGTCGCCTTTTTTTGGTTGGAATATCATCAAATAACTTCTCCCGTTCTGCGCGGAGCGGGCATGTCAGACTTTTACTAACAAAACCCCACCCGTGTTCCTTCAGTTGCCTGTTACCATCGCCTTAACTACTGAAAATCCTATTGTATTTTCAAGAATCAATACGATATTCTTTAAAGTAAATTCGTGCTTATTTCATACCTCAGGTTCATCAGTCTGTTGATTGGTCTGTATGAGTATCTTGCCGATGCGTATGTCCTTGCAAATGTCGCACACTGCTTGTTCCATTGTCTCGCCAGCTCGTAGGATAGATACGCCGCAGATCTTCTCCACGTCGCATTTACGACCTTAAATGAGAAAAATAAAGATTATTTTTCAGTTTTTCGGTGTCATATTTGGCTCAAGAAATAAAATAAAGCAATTGCAAGATAATTCATTCTTGAGTTTCTGAACGTTTTGATTACAAAATTTTACCCAATGAGCTTTTTTGGGAAGTCGAAATTTTACGCAAATTAAACGGGAACCGTTTTAATACCATCCATAAGCACAACAGAATAATTTAACGCAAAAGGGGCCTTCCTAGAGCAGTCTCCCTCTTCTGAAATACTAGATTGGTCATACTAATAATATACTAATATTGGCTCGTACATTCAGACATGGGCTCATTAAAATACATAACTTCAACACGTATATGTAACTCAGGGGATCGGCGTTGAGGGCTGAAATACAGGCTATGCCTAGTTCGAGCCCAAATGCTAATACTTTAGTGTACAGTAACTGTAGACTAAGCACTCAATTTGTGAAATAATGTACAATTTTTTTCTGTGAATAAATTTTATTATTATTATTTATTTATTATTATTCATAAGCAGAAATGTCGGTCAAAGTTATCTAGCTATATATAATAATAGATTACCTTTATAACCGAAGCCCTGCGGCGTGTCAACGATATGGTCGGAGTAAGGCAGCAGAGACAGCGCGAACTCTATAACCAGCCGCATCAGTCTCTTGGAGTAGAAGATGAACTCGTCCCGGGGCGTGTCCTTGTTTCGGATGAATGTGTGGAGACCTTGCACCTGGAAGTTAACATGGTATGTTGAGTGAACGGCTCTTTATTTTTTTTAAACCGCAATCATAGACACAATTAAAAATTTTGTGATCTGTTCTGTATCCGTTCATTCAATTTTAACTCAGAACCTTTTTTAGCCGCCCCAATTTATGCAATGCAACATGAAAATGTAACATAACAACTGGGCGCATTTGTTTCAACGTGTGTTGCACTTAATTTCATGTTACGTTTCACAAATCTGAACCGTTTATAGTTCATTATCAAGTTTTGGAACCATAAGCTCAAAAATATGGAATTTATTTGAAGAATCCAAGAATCAAATTGTCAAGATGCGAATTACGAAACAAAGCTAAAGTAATTACAATTTAAGTGGCTATGGAATGTAATTATCTAAGATTCTGAATGCCAGTGTAATTAACCGCGAAGCAGACACAATCAATAGTTACACATGTGATCAGGTGAGTGACGCCGCATATAGTCACGAGAATGTCTACGTTTGTTAGCTTAGTGATAGTTTTACAAAAGAAAACATGTTAGTATTTATGACATTGTGTCCGATTTATTGAAATCATATTAATCAACGATTTCTTATTTAAAAGCTGTCTTTTCAAATATATGGTTCTCATAATCCTAAAACGGAAAACAAAAAAAGATTTTCTGTACAGCATCTTCATCAAAGGCCAATTCAGTTCGTCAGATAAAATATAAACAGGATTCTTGCCACCTTGTATGACAATAATTATTGGCCAAATTGCCCCATATCAAATAGATTGAAGTCATGCAACACTTCTAGTGACTTACCTGAGGAGTTTCTTTAAGAACGTAGAGCGAGTCTGGCACGGGCTGTCCGATGTGTGCGATCGCCAGCTTTTCACGTACTTTGAAGCCACGCTGTAATAAACACGTATGGTTATATAGCTGTATTATATAGTAAGGATTAGTTGTGTCATTCGTTAAGACTTGATGGGTTCAACCACTTTACATGTTCGAATAAGGCATCACGACGAGATTTACCATTTGATTCATCTAATCTTTTAAAAATCCGTACCGTCGGGCCGTGTGAAGCTAACTAAAAGCAAATTCTATACTTAAACCTAATATGAATATGAAGTTTCGTGTATGTGATTAGCAGTGATAGGAATAGGTAGTGCCTATTTGCCTAAACTTCGAAGAACAGAGACAAGAAACGGAGACTTCCTTAGGACTATATTTTTTCCGGGACATCTGTCCCGAAATTCTGGTCAACACATTTAAATATATTAAAAAAATATGTTATTTGGAATAAGTAATTCGTCTATATTTACCTAAAGTTTGCGACTAGACATAACATAATAAATAACATTCACAGTCGTTACAACCATAAAATTTTCTGAAATATTTTTTTGGAGATCGTTTTGTAAATGGCTTGTTGATCTTAATACTATGAATCACAATGTTTGTATAAGGAGCCGTACACGTTTCGAAGTAACCATATTCCTATCACTGGTTATTAGTTAAGACCACTTTACATGTTCGAATAAGGCATCACGACGAGATTTACCATTAGATTCATTTCATCTTTTATAAATCCGTACTGTGGGGCCGTGTGACCTAATATGAATATGAAGTTTCGTGTATGTGATTAGACTATGAGGAACGAGGTGTAAAGTTCAGTCATCCTCCATAGAAAAGGGAGGATCTTCCGACCAGACGGGTGATGTCTGGTGGGCTACTGCCCCACGATTGATGTCGGGACGTTGTATAAAAGTTCTTTCCGCGGTAAACTCTGCCTGCGCGATGCAGGATTTTGCGTGACGTCAGTGCGATCCGTAGTTCGCATGTGGCGATGTAGATGCTGCCACAAGACCAAACTGACGTAGTTTCGAGGCTCTCCATGTTTTTGTTTTTGTTGGGCTAAACAGTACAGTCTTCATTTACGACATCAAGTTGACATCTGTAACGCTGTTACTGTATTATGTCGCAGCGACTCACCAGCTGCAGCTGCTTGTGCACGTGTTGCACGATGAGGTGTATGGCCACCTTGTTCTCTCCGCCGCGCGGCACGATGATGTCGGCGTGCGCCATGCAGGGCGCGATGTAGCTCTGGTAGGCAGGCTTCACGTGCGTCAGGTACTGCTTCAGCACGCCCTCCAGGTCGCGCCCGCGCTGCACTATGTCTCTATGTGGGGGGATGGAGATGTTCAGTTTAGAATAGTTTTTCAATTGACATACATACAATCACGCCTGTTCTCTTTGAAGGGTTTGGCAGAGGTGTAACTAATAGTACATCCACATTTCGCCTGTTATGTTTAACCTTCGTATGTATACACCGTTAAATTTTGATCGTTTTAATCCTTAAAAGAGGTCATTGTACAAATCATTATGAACAACTTTTACTACGGGACCAACCCTGAAATGGTGAGAAAAAAAAAATCTGTTGATCCATAGATTTATGTTCGCATAACTCGACATAATGTATGGATTAACTGATTTTTTTTCTGTATTATGAACATGGATCCACGCGAGACACAATGGCCTTTTAATTTTTAATTGTTTCTATAATAAGGGCATTCAGCCGGTTAGTCCTATGTAGTACGGGGCGAGCCTATTGCCTGGGCACAATTAGTCGCTTAATTAAAGCTTAGAGTCCCACGCGGGACGAGGGACGCGACTGTGCGAGTTTTTATTTTAATGACCACTACACTTCATACTAGTTACACAATTGGCGCTTGCGAATTAGTCAGGGGGATCAATTTTCAATAACCCTTCCTTAGTTCTTACTTTATTTGTAAAATGAACTCTTGTGCAAAATGTCATGCTTCTAGACCCAGCTTGATAAGCTGTGCGTTGTCTATAGATGCTCCCACATAGCAGAATAACGTTATAAAAAATTGTGTAGCGCGATAACATTTTTTAACAGTGTGTAACATTTTGCTACAATATCACTGCGCACTGGTTCAACTAGTTGTATAACATTCTGTAACCATCAGTTTGGGTCTATTTTTCAAGGAAGCGGGTTTGGCTTTTATTTTTTGTTTGAAAAAACAAAAGAAAAGGCGCACTTAGTGAATGCGTCGAACCCTGAATGCGAGAGAACAGAGAACATTTTGTTACATGAAGTTGTATAACATCACTAGCAATTTACAACTTTTGTTACAATTTATTAAAAAAAGTTAGACAACAAATGTTATGCAACTTTCTCTAACGTTATTTATCTGAGTGTGGGAGCACCTTATCAGTGAATGAATGAATTTAAGGTTTTTATTAAGTATATTACCAATATTTAAATGTGAGATTTTGCTATCATTTACAATTAAATTACTCGTTTTATAAGCCAGTTACAATAATTTCAATAAAATTTTATTGGCATAAACTATTTATTGGGAACACCTGCTTCATTAAATCTTACGTAGCTAACCTTGGCCAACAGCCAACACGGTAATAATTAATTATAAGTACTATAAACGCTATGATAGTTAAATAATATTAGTTCAGTTCTTCCGAATTCCTAGGGGCTGAATCAAACACAACATTATTTTGGTTTGGAAAAGTGGAGCTTCTTGCTTCTCCATAGGAAACGACCAATTGGAACCGTGCACCTAGCTTCTGACGTTTCATAAGTGCCCATGTTGGTTTATGTGAAATAAAATATTTTGATTTTGAAAATAATGAGAGGTGTCAAGGGACACCCGGATGGAACGAAGTATAACTGGCTTGCTTTCTATAAGAGAGAGAGAGAGAGACAGACAGAGAAACACGCGCACGCCGTACGGCTTACAACTATAGCAAAAAGTGTCGTCTTAATTTTTTCCGTCTAGCCCCCTTTCGCAACGCGCGATAAGGAACTTCGTTCCAAAAACTAGAAACTCCTTGACTTTCATTAAATTATATCAAAGATGTAGGCTAGTTCTGTTCCCACGCGGTGCACTTCTAAAACCATTATATGACGATTCTGTTATTTTTTGTTACCCATTAATGTCCCACTGCTGGGCAAAGGGAGGCTCTTTCCAGAGATGCCAAGGACCAATCTATATCAAATCAAATCAAAATATTTTATTTCACATAAACCAACATGGGCACCTATGAAACGTCAGAAGCTAGGAGCACGGTTCTAATTGGTCGTTTCCTATGCAGAAGAGCCGGCAAGAAACAACACGGTTACTCTTTTAAAAATAATTGGCTTTTACAATGTTACAACAAGTACCAGGTACTTGATAAAATAAAAAATGGTCTACAGATCTAAAGTCTACAAGGTCTACAAAGTCACACATTTACAAAATATAGAAGAATCCAACAAAAGGACGAAGATAAAAATATAAACACCTATTAAAACCATGAGTGCCATTACAACCACTAATAAAGAGTTGAAACTAGAATTGTCTGTATATGTATAATGTCAAATAATAAAAAGATTATGTCAGAGAAGTACGTAAAAAAAAACATCGTAATTTGAGAGCAGTTAATAGACATTTACGTAGTTATGCCGTTAATGAGGTGCCAGGGAAGCCACACGTGCATATCAAAGGAGTCCAGTTCACCCCGCCATCTCTGATAATTCTTTTATGGATCCTAAACTAACCACCTACTTTTTTTTTTTTTTCAGCTTGGGAAATCATCATGACCCCTCCCGCTCTGGGTGGAGCAGAAGGGAGTGTCAGACTCTTACTGACTAAAACCCACCCGTGTTCCTTCCTTAGCCCTTTATGTTCCAGGGCAGCGGTAACCCTTTCGGACGATCCCGCTACCCACTAACTACCTACTTCACGTTTTGCACCACGGGCACACTGCTTTTTTGACCGAATAAAGTCTGTATTTTTAGTACACAAGGCAAGTTCACCTCCTAAGTCTCCTAGCGAGTCGTATGTCCGCATCGGTGTCCACGAACACCTTCATGTCCAGCATCTTGGTCACTTCCGCGTTGTAGAACGCCAGGATACCCTCGAAGATGATCACGTTCGCGCCGTACATTGTTTTCTGTGGACAAGGCGGACTGTGAAACTTTGTGGTTATTTTATGTGGAATTAACTGTTCGGGGGTTAAATAAGAAATATTTCGGCTGGATTATAAGGTCTTCGTCTAATTATACCAGGTTATCGAAACTGTGAACTGTCATTGTTTGAATAACAAAGTAGGTATACAAGCATTCTCCCTTTGTACTAGTAATATACTGGGACTGCTGAGAATGGAGTCCTGGGTTGGATTACCAGCGCGAGAAGTGTTATTAGGCATTCCGATCTAGAAATTTTCAGTAGCAGCCGGAGTCTAAATTCCAGCTCCATTGAAGGCGATAAGCTCACTCCGTATTACATGGTACTTCAGTAAACTGGCGAAATGTGGCTACCACGTCTTCCTACCCATTCAGGAAATGCAGTCGTGATGTTATGTATGTTTCTGCTTTAATAACAACATACTGTGATTACCAGTCCTTTTCCCACCCGCCATGATTGTGGCGATCCCTCACTGCGCCATAAGGAGCCTCATTTCCAAGCTAGAAGTCACACATACTCACAGTCCTGTTCTCCCGCGAATGGGTGACGTAGTTGTAGATGGGCACCTCCACCTTCTTTCCCTCGCGCAGGCGCTGTATCACGGAGAGTAGCAGCTCGATGTCGAACGCGTCCGGGTGATCGAAGTTGTACTCGTTGCGCGTCGCCGCTTGGTGCTGTTTCTCGTTTAGTACCTGGGTTTTATATGTTGTGTTAAGAATATTTTACCAAGGTACTCGTAACATAGCCTGAAGAATTGCCAAACTAAAGTGGCAGTGGGCAGGGCACATTGCTTGCAGAATAGATGGCCGATGCGGCCGAAAGGTTCTGGAGTGGCGCCCGCGTACCGGAACACGTAGCGTTGGAAGGCCTCTCACAAGGTGGACCGACGACCTTGTGAAGGTCGCAGGAACCCGTTGGATGCGAGAAGCACAGAACCGATCGAAGTGGAGGGGCTTGAGGGAGGCCTATTTCCAGCAGTGGACGTTTTTCTGCTGAAATGATGATGTGATGATGACTGTCCCACTGCTGGGCAAAGGCCTATTCTCATACAGAGAAGGCACGAGTATTGATCACCACGCCAGCTGTGGACAGATTGGCAATTTCATACTTATACCCTAATTAATTTTATAAATGCGAAAGTGTGTAAATAAATAAATTCTTTATTGGCATAAAATATTGTTGCATTGTTTGTTTGTTACGCTTTCACGTATAAAATGCTGAACGGATGTGGATTAGGCTAGTTTTATTTGTCGTGGAATGGCTTTGGAGATGTGGCAAAGATACACTTTTACAGGAGGGGTGGGTATGGTTTTGTACAGTCACCGTTAAAAATGTAGGTACAAAAAATAGCATACAAACTTATAAACACCAACGATCTAGTACTTGGCTGTAAAAAAAAAAATTACTTTGGTTTGAATTTAATCAAATAATCACGAAAAACCACTAGAAATTCGACGTTGCCAACCCGAGCGGGATAAACGCTCTTAATTGCAAAATTGCATGTCATTATTGTATGAGTGCACATCAAGACTATTGTTTTTTTTTAAGTCTTTATTTATTTAGGGGCATTTATCTCCATGGACATGAGAGCCCCAACGTTACCTAAACTAAATTACATCCTTAATAATTTATAAAGAAAGGAAATTATATTTTCAACAACGTGTTATCAGCCGCTCATAATGCAGTACCAACGCGGTTTTCTCAAATATTTTCAATTTGTAATCTGCAGTTTTTTGTCTGAGTGCTATGTTTCCATATGGTCAGATTGCAATCCAAAAATATTAAACACTACGAAAGATAAATGTGAAACAGTTCATTGCTTTGCTCTTACGGTAATTAATATTCTTATTATAAAATTGAATTGGGTTTCCCATTATGATAACATAATATACAAGCTTATGCCCGCGGCTACTTCCGCGTGGAGGTCGGAAATTATCTCATGTTTGATTTCATGTTGTAATAATATCTTGATTTAAAAGAGTGTCCGTGGAGTTTCTTGCCCGATCTTCTCCATAGAGATCTAAGTTTTGGAATGGGCAACTAGCTTCAACTTTCTGACTAACTGACCGACTATTTAATTTTGACAATTCAAAAGTGTATGTGTGTAAATGGTTTAATTGAAATAAATTATTTGAGTTTGAGTTCATGGGAATGGACTACCAGGATAAAAAGTATCCTATGTCCTAACCCAGCTCATGGACTTTCTGTGCGCCAAATTAAATCCAAATCAGCACCCTAATTGCGTAACACACAATCAATCGGAATCGGTTTCATTTTGACAGTTCAACAACATTCATTGCGTTATTTACGTGTTGAGCAGACAAATTTTTCGAACTTATGAAGCAATGGATTATCAATATGCTTCAAAATGATTCAGATTACGATTGATCGTGTGTTACACAATTAGGGTGCAGTTCTAAGAGGTAACAGACGGAGTTACTTTCGCATTCATAATATTATCATTGAACAGTAGTTAGGATAAAATCATACATCCTAAACTCCTCAATTTGGATTCCTTTGGAATTAGAAAGATGAAGCATACACAAGACACATTGGAAGGATTGGAGGGAAGCACTTGCCACTGTGGGACACTCCAGGATAATATACGTATAATTCAACCTGCTTGTAGATTTTTAGCAGTAAACTGTATTTCCAAAATAGTTGGTTAATTTTAGACAAGAGCAAAATTACATGGCTCCGAGGAGAATTTTCTACTTACTTAATGTTACCAGGGCATAAAAGCTGAACAAATAAATGTTGCTAATGCAAATAAAATTATTTATGTTTGGATTATTCTCAAACACAACCTATACTAATATATAAAACATTGCACTCACTTTGTAGAACGAGTCCATGCTGACTATTGTGACCCATGGTATGTTGAGAGATTCTATGATTTTGGCGGCGACGGTCGTCTTGCCCGACGCGCTGGCGCCGCAAATACCTTCAAATAAAATCACATTGTACTGTTGCTAAGAACAAACAAACAAGTTGTTGAACTTGACGGTTTCAGTTCCATGCACACTTACTTTAAGTAATATTTTTTTCTATTCAATACAATGGGCAAAAAAAGTATGATATTTAGTGGTGTCTATTGTAAGTAATTAATTCATGACTACTTTTAAACATATCCTACAGTCTAGGGGGTCTACTCCGAAGTAGTATCGGCCGAATGTTCGGCCGTTTCCTGCTACGAAGTTACTATTTGGTTCGGTCGGTTCCGATCCTACACTCCTACACTCTTTCGAATATTGACTATGGTCCCGACCCAACTGAGCCGATCCGAACTTTTTTCGCATTTTTCAATAATATTCGGTTTGGCCATGTGACGGTCCGATCCGAACATTCGCACTTTGCACTTCGGAGTAGGCCCCCTGTTCTTTCCTTGTTTTTGGCCGAACCAATGTCCTAGTTGTTTTTAAATCCTGATCAGTCTTGAAGCTTCTAAAAACTTTGGGATTTATGACACTAAAAGGATCTTTAGGCTCGTGGTCAAAGTCGGAACTATGTTGTTTTCATACTAATTTCACAAAACAATTTGCACAAATGTTTACCAACAGCGCCCCTCTGTCTGTCAATGTGATTCGACGCCAAAAGACCTTTGTAGCAGTGTACTACTGGACACCAGTGGCGTGCGGTTCATAAAGACAGAAAGACACTGCCTACCCTAGTTCTGATAATAGATCTAATATTATTTTATCAATAAACAAAACAACATAAAAATCATAAATCAGCTCCACCTATCGAGTGCCGGTGTTATCATTAAGATCGATACAGTTTACTGCACTAGCGCCACCTCGCCTATGCCACGGCAAAGACACAAACTATTCGTCTCTGAATATTTTGTATGTGTGCTCCGTGGAAACTCGTGGTCATGCGTATTTTTATGTGTGTGCGTTCCTATAGCTACGCGGGCTTTGCTGACACACAATGACAAAAATCACGCACACAACTGCATGAAAAGCCAGTGTCTTGTTCGAGTTGTTCACGAAAAATTACGATCCTAACCGGACATTTCCGACGAAAGTTTGCTATGCAATGCGAATATTTTAAGAAGTAACATTGTTTCATTGAATTTTATATATTTAGATGGCCATCATTTTTTTGTCGTATTAATTTTCCTTTTTACTACGTAATTTCAATAGTCAATAGTAGCCATTATTGTTTGATGTGTGTTGTGTTTGTGACTTACGCTATCAGATATTTAGGATTTTAACATTGTGATTAGAGTGAAAAATGGATAATATTGTCTGTGAAAGTTGTTCAGATGGTGTGTGTATTGATAAAATAAAATATGACGCGTTTTCAAAACTATCTTTTAGTGAAAAAAAACAAGTTATCGAGTTATGTCGTCCTACACCGGATTTGCAATTAATACAAACTAAAGGTAAAATCAATCGTAAATTCAATACAAAACAATATGTTCATTATCATTGGCTGACGGGTTGCATACACAGTGATCGGTTATTTTGTTTCGTTTGTATATTATTTTCAAATAATAAAACCGGCTGAAAACGAAGATTCTTGGGATGGTGAGACATTAAGTCAAGTTTCGTATTTGTTACACAATTTAGAAGACTTTCAAATCCAGTTTTTACTTCATGTGTTTAACGAAATATTCGCAGAAACTGATGTGCTTTACGAAATTATGCAAAAAAAAGACATCAGATGTGACTTAGTGCATTAAAAAAATTAGGGACTGAATCGTTTTTGGAATCATTCGGATCTAGGTTTGAATAAATTTTTGAAGGCGTAAAAATAATCACAGCGCCGCCAAAACAAAAACGTAATGTTGTGGACGCGAAAACCAATTTTTATTGAAATTATAGACAATATAGGTATCCATCGAATGTCGCGACCGATATAAAAATCTGAGTTAAAATTTTTTGGACTACTTTCATGCGAAAAATTCAATAAATATAATGACAATTTTCCGGTTGAATTAGTATCGCAATTCGTAAGTGTTTATAAATTATACGACTTTAACTTAGACCGCCTTATCAATGAGCTCAAATGTGTTTATAAATCTGCCGAATTCAAAAACCTTAGTATTTACAAAATTATAGAACATTTTTACGAAAATAACCTAGATACAGTTTTTCCCGAAGTACTGTGTTTGGCAAAATTAATTGTTACAGTTCCCGCGAGCAGTGCTTCAACCGAAAGGTCATTCTCGTCGCTAAAACGTATACACACCTACTTAAGAAATACACAAGGCCAGCGACGACTTACAGATCTTTCCACGATTTCAATAGAAAAAAACCTTCTTACGGAAATAAAACGCCTTCCCAACTTTTACGATTCCATATTGCAGATATTCTTACAGAAATATAGGCGTGTAGATTTAATATACAAATAAAACAATCCTATATACTTAGTATACTCACACCACCATCTTTTCAATGATTTTATTTAAGTTTTGCAAATCACACAAACATTACAAAACATCAAACAAACGCGCCGAAAGGCCACTTCGACTATCGGTAAATTGATGTCTATAAAATCAGTCAATCTATGGATATTTGAGTTGGCATTTGGCAATTACCTACATCATAATCGACAAGACGACGAACCAAAACCAACGTGCTAGTATTTTTGGTGAGTACAATTTTCTGCCTACCCTGTCTTAAAACTGTGTGCACGCCACTGCTGGACACTAGCAGTGGCTGAGCTAACATAATATTATCATAGTAAGTATTAGTGCAGTTAACTAAACATATAAAAAAAAAAAAACATTTTATCATATTATTAGTTTAAGTTTAGAAGATTGATAGAAAAGCTAAGTTTTTCAAAGCTTCCTCTTTCCTGGCTGTGCCCAACAGTGTCCGTAATGCTCTCATTAAATTTTAAGTTACCACCTAAGTAGGTACACATTATGGAATGCAAATATTAGACTTGACTGGGCTACTTTATGCAGGTAAGATAGTCAGACTCACCAATAAGGAAGGGCTCGACCTCCTGCCCCCCGGTACAGTTGTACCAGGGCGGGCGACCTGCTGTGTATATGGTCCGTCTGTCGGCGTGCAGTATGCTCTCGGCGGTGGTACGTTTGTTTGGCTGCGACATTGATGTGGTGCGCACGCGACGCGCTCGCGGCGACTTTAGGATGTTTGAACCTGGAAGAGAAAAATGAGTTTTATATAAAGTTGATTATCAAATTCTAAGGCTCCGCGAACAACATGAAGCGTAAAGCAGAAGAATTTTAATAACATTGAATAATAAACTTTATAATATTGGCCTAAGGTGTAAAATTGCATGGATTTTAATGACATTGAATAATAAACTTTATTTCAGTGGTATAAGGTGCAAAATTGTACAAACGACTCCAAAAGATTGATTATATTTGCTTTGGTATAAAAAACGTAGGTACTAGTGTTTACTGAATTTTCGCAAGCAATGGAAACTGTGATATCTTCAGTTACATCATTGTTATCGTGACAAACAGTAAACAGATAAATTAACGACGGAGCTATTTAACGCTAAGTATTTGTCATTCATGTGACGGCACTCATTAAATTACAGCACGAGCCGTAATGTTGATGTGGTTCAATTGCACTTAATGGCGCACCGAATTTTAAGTCAACGTTATTTTTGCTATAGAAACCTATCAACGTATACAACGAACGTAGAGATGACAAAATACGAATAAATTAAAACAGTAAGCAGTCAGTACTGAGTAAATCAGAAATGAAAAGATCCGCAGGAGAGACATAGCCCGAAGAATTGCCAAACTTAAGTGACAGTGGGCAGGGCACATTGCTCGCATCACAGATGGCCGATGGGGCCGAAAGGTTCTGGAGTGGCGACCGCGTACCGGAAGACGTAGCGTTGGAAGGCTTCCCACAAGTTAGACCGACGACCTTGTTAAAGCCGCAGGAACCTGTTGGATGCGAGAAGCACAGAACCGGTCGAAGTGGAGGTGCTTGGGGGAGGCCTATGTCCAGCAGTGGACGTCTTTCTGCTGAAATGATGAGTAAATTCTAACTTCGAAATAAAAAAAAACTGATTTTTTAAACAAACTAAATAGTGGTGATCAAAATCAAGTCTTTATTTATTAATTATACTGAGAATAGGCACTTTTCGAACGTCAAAATTACAAAAGACAGTCCCACAAAACGCCTGCCTTTCACCATTTCCTAGTGCTTTAGGGCCAGTGAATAAATACTTTTTCTTTCTTTCTTTCTTTTCTTTCAGTGATGGGCCGGCAATGGTTTTTGCCAATATAGTAGCTAAATATATATTTGCTATATTTGGCTGATTTTTTGTATGCAGACTGTGGGAACGTCAAGATACTAAGTTTAATTTATTGTCGTATCGTCGTCTCCACCCCGTATATTATAATATTTTACCAACAACCATCACTTAAGATTTGCTCACAAGTTACCTGGTAGAATATGACTGACACTTACTATGTACGTTTTCCGACTTATTGTATTCGTATTCTTGCAAATAAATATTATTCTAAACTTATTAAACTTAAGATACACTGAAATAACTAGAGCCAACTTAGAAGCGGCGAAACACTATAAAGCATAAACAACTAAAACTAAACTAACACTGATTTACACACTTTATTTTATTTTTCAGGTTTAAAAGGAAAACCACCAACTACCTAGACAGACTTCTATAAATAATACATTATCGTTATCACCGAGAGTCACACACTTTGACAGACAACCTCTGAAAAGGAATTCTGAATAATATTTACTAAGGAGCTGAGACGTCAGGTGAAACACTATTTTCACACGATGCTCACACGACCAAAAGCAAATTGGTTCAGATTACAAACTTAGTAATTTTAATATGAGCCACTGTGCTCCTGTTACTTAAGGCTCCCGCAGACAGGCGCGACGCTATTCTAGTAGAACAATTTCCATGATCATAGAAATTGTTCTACTCTAGTCGCGTTGCGCTATCGCCTCGCGTCTGTCTGCGGGAGCCTTTATTCGTAAAGCAAGGTCTTACTCACTTTAACTTCGTGAATGACACCGTTTCTTCCTGTCTGTAGGTTAGAGGCCCCAAATACAATGAGTATTTAAAGGGTCAGTAAATTTTCAAATTCTCACTTCCTCACGTACGCACGGCGATATACCAATTTCCAGTTTATGCCGATTTCATATTGTACGAAAAGCCTATACAATGCGAGGTCAGCTAAAACTGGAAATGTATAGCTTGATGTGTAGCCGTGTGTACCTCTATACCTCTATCGAAAGCACAATACCGAAGGTTTTGTAAAAGAAATACAATTTTTTCTTAGTCATCGACCAAACTGCCAAACACCACTTTTTCACTTACTTTTACCAAGAACAGCGTTTTTCTATCACAAATCACAACATTAGTTTTTATATTTATCCCGATATTACTGATTTATTAGCTCATTTGCTACTGCTGCTTATGCTGCCCAAAACAGCTTTCTTCAGCTCAATTTTTCAGCAAGTTCTAACACTTTATCACACTCACACTAAACTTTCATTAAAAGCACAACGTTTCAACTTAGTAATTAAAGTTTTTAAACATTTCACACCAAATTTTATCAAGCACGCGATGTCTTCCTGTATTCAGCCAAAGAACTACTAATTCTTTTAATCACTTCGCGAGGTTGTTATGGTCGGTCAATGTCGCCTGATCAACTGAATTATGCTTGAAGGTTGTACCAAACATTTCATTCGCATAATGAGCATTGTATTTTGACTGATGTAGAACCGTTATACAATCTTTATGTATAAATATGATACTTATTAAATGGCAAGGCGGTTTTTATCAACAGTTGAATAGTAATTTATTTTATTTTTAGACTGTTACCATAAATTTAAACTGCACGTGTCACCGTGGACGTGTTTTTCAAATACTGTTTTTGTGTAACAACATTTTCCTTGTACTAAAGTAGGCCTGGTAAAGATATGACTGTAAGCACAATGCTAGCGACTGCTCGGGAGTTATTTTAAAGGTGAAATTAATAGTGGTCTCACTATTTTTATGATTGATGTCATGTTTGTTATAGGATAACTTTAACTGGTGTCAAAGTGACAATTCATTCTTATATTCCACCTCCTATCCTGCCCTCTGTGTTCCAAAACATGCAGTCACAATGACCTCGAGTTGTGGATCAACACGAACTAAAATACAATCGAAGATAACTATAATAAATCTTTCTATAGTTGTGCTATATTTGGACTTTTTGTGAGCATTTAAACCAATCTCTGTATCCTTCAGTATTTGTAGCCCACCTTGATGTATCCTCCAGCAAGATTTGCCGAATCAATAACCTACCTATTATTTGTTGTTTCATTAGAAACAATAACATTGCATCGATCACTTATCGCTTCATTCTCAGTATCGATTACAATCAGCCGTCAAATACTGTCTTATCAAAACAATATAAGAGAACAGGGAACTTTTCATTGAGCACTATCACAACGATGACACATCTCCTGTGGCAGTTGGCACTAGCATATACTCGTGATTATAGACTGGCTACTCAAAAGCTATATCTTGAGTACTTATGTTCACTCAAAATCGGGTAACTACGTAGTTACGCGTCTATGAGTCATTTCAGCCCGTTTTGTTTACGTAAAACAGCTCCATGAATGCTTATCGCCCACATCAATAAAATCGCACTGAAAGCGGAATACTATCAACAATAAACGCTCTCGTAGAACGCAGAACTCGGGAACTTAGCCTGTAAGGCGACCATCACCATCTGCCTAGCCTTTTCCCAACTATGTTGGTGTCGGCTTCCAGTCTAAACGGTTGCAGCTGAATACCAGTGTTTTAAAAGGAGCGACTGCCTGTCTGACCTCCACAACCCAGTTATTGGGCAATACAATAACCCTTGGTAAAACTGGATGTTAGGCTTTTGGGCTTCTGACTACGACTACGAGTTGCGACTAACTCCGTCGCCTACTGAACACGTCCCATTACACGCCCAGCTTCGTCAAACTTGCGCAAATGGGACGGAATAGGTCACGTGTTCTCAGCTCCGTGCAAGAAAACGCGAATGAAAACATTGGGATTGGTCCCGTAGCGCGGCCGCACGCAGCAATTATTTATGAAAACGTTAAATAATTTAGCAAGCTAGCGGAACGGATTTATAATTTATTGTATTGAGTTTATCAAGGTAGAGACGACAAACCTAGTAATATTATAAACGCGAAAGTTTGTTTGGATGAATGGAAGGATGTTTGTTACTCATTCACGCAAAAACCACTGAACGGTTTTGGATGAAATTTGGCACACAGATAGTTTATAACCAGGATTAACACATAGGATACTTTTTATCCCGATACTCCCACGGGATCGAGACTTATGCTGGTGAAACCGCGGGTCGCTGCTATATTAAACGATACTGCTTATGTCTAATGATGTTCCCAGTCTGCATACGAAAATTCATTCGAAGATATCCAATAGTTTAGTCACGATAAGCTTGTCAAAGATAGGCAAAACCTATAGCCAGCCCATCATTGTTATTTGAAAAAATCACTTTTTTCATTTCGGTGCTAGGATTTTTTGATAGTTCCAAAATACTTACTCTTATGCATTAATATTGCCAGTAATTTATTGTCGTACTAGCTGCGCCCCGCGGATTCACCCGCATTAGTTTTGATCCCGTGGGAATATTGGGATAAAAAGTATCCTATATATTAATTCTGGCTATACACTAACTGTGTGCCAAATTACATCCAAATCCGTCCAGTAGTTTTTGCGTGAAAGAGTAACAAACATCCATCTATCCATACAAACTTTCACGTTTATAATATGTATTATTAGTAGGAAATAGGAAAGTAGTAACAGGAATAGTAGGATTGTGGTCTCCCACATTAGAGGCCAAGTAACAACAGTCGGATTGGCCATTGGTCGATCGAAGGTTCAGCTCAATCGCCGGGTTCAGCCCGTGGATGGGTGACCGTCCTTTAACTAACGAGAACCCTCCGTGTCTCGGAAAGAACGTCAAGCTGGACCCGGCTGTCATTCGTAGTTCTACGACAGTCGTTACGAGTAGTCAGAAGCCCGAAATTCTGGCAACCAGTCTTATCAAGAGGTATTGTGTTCATGTTACCTAGTAACTGGGTTGTGGGGGTCAGATAGACCGTAGCATGTAAAATAGTGGTATTTAGTTGCATCCGGTTAGACTGGAAGCCGACCCCAACGTAGTTGGGAAAAGACCTTGATTAATTAAATTGAAAGGAGATTGGATTTTACATCTTGTAAACTTTGTCTTCATTATTGCATAACTTTGCATACATTGGATTGGCATTGCTTACGTCAACCAATCATAAATATTTACTCCGTTTACCTAAAAAGTAAACAATTAAGTATTGCACATGCCAGTGTCTTTTATTCACCATATGCAGTAAAGGAAAATAATGTCTCGCTATTCACAGTACATAACTACTTCGTAATGGGATCGCGGTCAATTAGTGGCATGTCTTAATTAGGTTCAGCCAATCAGAAACCTTCGTTCGTTGTTCTAAATTTTGCTTTTGTGTTTTGTCGCACATGTTTTATTATCCAGTCATTTTCTCGTCCGTCATTATCTGTAGACATTGTCAGCGGAGACTAGTCATCGGCGTGAGAGATTATTATAGTGACAGACACCGATGCACTCTGTTCCCTTATTCTTCTAGTCTGATAGAAGAACGGCAGTCCAACACGACTGGAGAGATCAGCCGGTCGATTCTGTAAAAATCTCACCGTGAAAATTCAATTGAAGTGAGCTTGATGTGAGTTGTCACTAGTGTCAATCCCTAGCATTATTTGGATTGACAGCTCACTCCACGCTCACTTCACCTAAGTTTTCACGGTGAGATGGTTACAGAATCGCACTGCAGGCGCACGACCAACGGCTTAACGTGCGTTTCCGAGGCACACCGTCAACTTTCCAAACTCCGCGCTGCTAAGTACTGAGTAATTTCTAATCGAACAACCCAATAGCACTTTGTCCGAACTAGGAATCGAACCCAGCACCCCATGCTCAGCAGTCGCGCTTGAAACCACGAGACCTACGAGGCAGATGTTTTATGCTAAGACTAGGTAGGAAGAAAATTCTCGTAGATCATCCTATACGTAGGTAGTTAGGTACCTATCATTCATGATTTTTCAATTAGAGTATGGTCACTACTTGTGTGATCCACGCTTGGTGAGTTTACACTTCATTGACATACAAGTATTCTAGATCTACAATGTGAATTCTAAACGTTGTGATAGATAGCTGAAGGTGTGTTCCTTCAGAAAAAAAAATGGCATCGAGATATATTGATAAAACAATTACCTACTATAGCAATTGTGTGTTGTATGCGGTTAGGTTAACTTCCTTCCTAACGCGTCCGCGGTTCCACAATTTTTTTTTTATCTAGACAGGAATTATGGAATACTTGTAATGCTATTGAATATTTATTTTATCAAAATTCTAGAAACTATTATAAAAATTTAAAGATTTGCATAGTTTCTTTGACTAGCTATGCCCCGCGGCTTTACGCGCTACGTCTCGATCCCCTGGGAATAACGGGATAAAAAGTATCATGTGCTAAATTTCATCCAAATCCATTCAGCCGTTTAACCGTTTTAGCGTGAAAGCGAAACAAAAAAAAAGACTTAGTATTTTAATTAATAATTGAATAGTGGCACCAATTCAAACTCATTTCAGGCACTTTTGAATGAAATGTCAAGGAGCTGGTTAGTCAGAAATTATGTTATGAAGTTGGTTGGTTTTTATAGTTGCAACGTTAATATAAGGATCATGTTATATTACAAGAAGCCAATGTAGGTCAGAATGTGTGGTCTAACACCAGGTTCTTGTTCACAGCGAGTCGTCTTACGTGTAAAAGTACAAACCCATGGATCAAGTTCACTCTGTTCAGTTACAAACAAAATAAAACTTTATCCGATGGGCACAAGGTTTAATATTGCTGTTCGAGCGTAAGTAAGAAGTTCATTCAGTCGGAGTTACCGACAAAACTAAACTTAAAAAGATAGTTTAATATTGCTGTAGTGTAACAATGCTTGACCTTTGTTGTTATATGTAAGTCATTGCATACATCTGCCATAATATTTATAAACTTTCTTATTGTTATATTTAACTTGACGTAAGATGGCTGTCGTAATGAAGACAGCAGGTGTATTGTTACCTGCTGGCATAACTACTTGCGATGAATGCAATGGGAATTCTTGTGCTGTTATAATGAGGTGTAGTCTGGTTTTCATGCCGTGATAAAATTGTATTTTTGCACCCGCTTTTTAGCAAAATAATACGTAGTAATTATCATTTTTATCAAACTGTACAGCATAGATTTACATTTATCCACACAATTATGTAGCTATACAGGGTTATTTGTAAAACACCAGCAACCTCTTATGAGGTCATTGTACTCATCATTATGAACAACTTTTACTATAGGACCAAACTTGAAATCGCGAAAAAAAAATCAGCTGCTCCCTACATTTTGACGAGTTATGCGAACATAAATGTAGGGAACAGCTGATTTTTACTATTTTTTTATTTTCCCATCGTGTTTAGCTATCGATACCCACCACGTCTGCAGTTTCGCTAGCTCATTTAATCCTGTATATTCTATGCGCAATATTTAGAGATCCATACGAATATTATTATGCGCAAGTCATTCGTCTGTCGGTTATCTTTTCACGCCTTAACAGCAGAACGGAATTCGATAAAAATTTATCACACAGGTAGAGATGACCTGGTTTAGAACTTAAGCTACCTTTCAGTCCGGTAGTTCCTTCCTGTGGCATAATTTCCGACCAACACGCGGGTGGATAATTAACCTAATGGTTAATTAATTAAGCGAAGGTTAAGGGTTAAGGTTAGGTTAGTTAATATCCATTTTCAGGTTAATTATATATTTTTTTTAATTTCTACATTCCATGCGAAATATTTGGAGATCTCAAATGTCGCGCGAATCGGATGCATGATGCTACTAGTTAACCTCTGAAGGCCAATTCCCGATTCAAAATCTAGTTGTAATCTCATTTCATCGACAATCAATGTCAAAAACTTGTCAAAGATGCAGTGAAATTAGAGATATTTTCGACAGATTGAGACTGAGATCAGACTGTGAAGTTCTTAAAATTACGAGAATTGCCCCTCTGAATATTTCAGACAGAGAGGTCGACAACATTAGGTAAGGTGTAAAAATAAATGATTTCAGCCCATGACTGTCAAATTCGACTATTCCTAATCAAAAGTCATGACTTCTACACCACAACTAAGTAGTAAACAACTGGTTTATTTTTCTAGAGCATTCTCCTTTCCACAAAGTGTTCCGGCGACTGACCCCGCGTCCCTCGAACGTCATAGGTTGTTGCCGCGATCTACGTGAGCTTATAGAAAATGATCTAATTATAGATGAGATGTGAATCAGCTGTTGTTCATCATCCGTTGGTTAGTTGTAAGCGTCAACTGATGAATGGATTACTAGGTATTTAATATGGGGGCTGGGCGACAATGATTCACGAGCTCTCAAATGATGAACCAATTAACCTTTTTGGCGCAGCCCTGAGGCATACACTATTGTTGTAAAAACATTATTTACACTTTTTTGTTTTGTTATTTGTATTTTGTGTTTCACGAAGTATGACAAAAACACGTTATTTTTTCTTTCTTTCTAAGATGTTAAATTCAGAAACTATCTAACTATTATTTATAGGGTAGGCGTTTGTGAAGTTTCGCCAGTTCATTTAGCTAGCTAAATGAACTTCACAAACGCGATGTTAATTAACCATCGATGTTTAGTATTATAAATTAAAGTCGATTTTCGTGTCTGTCTGTGTGACCGTGTAGTTCTTCTTAAATCACCACGGATTTTGATGCGGTTTTCATCATCATTTAATGTATTTATTCCGAAAGGTTTATGTGTATAATCATTGATATTAAACTTACATATTAATAAAGAAATCTCAATGTTTTGTCAAGTCGTAAAAAATGAAAATAAAAAAAAAACTTTTTAAAAACAAGCTTTTATTACTTATTAATAAAAAGGACTAAAAAGTTAAAAATAATATAAACCTGAGAAGAAATAAATAAAAGCGTGTTACATTGTGTTCTATAATATTATGTTCTTTAATGTTCCATCAAAATGTATATTATTTATATGTCGGAGATGGTTATCAAATTAAAATTGTGGGTAGTCAACAGAATTTGTTATGATTTGTGTTTATTATCAATTTAAGTGATTTTTACTATCAATTATTGTCTTATAAATCGAAACATAATTTATTGAGTACTTAGTGTACGTCCTAATTGATTTTTGGCAACTTATTTCGATAAATTGTACTTGTTGGTTTTATTCAAAACAACGGATGACGTGTTGATTTGTTTTTAAAACTGTTTACTTTGTGAAATCACCATTGTTTGTTTATGACAATTATTCTTGTATTATTTGATTACTTTATAATGCAAGTCCTATTAGATTTAGCGTATTTTAGTGTTTTGTATCAAGTAAACACTTGACGTGTGTCATTGGACAGAGTTGTCGATCATCCTATAAAAGAGCGTGCACTCATTTTGCTCGTCAGTCGGTCTTCGGATTCGACTCAATACAGAGCACCTGCTCCCGACATAACTGTCGGTTTACCTGGTACAGCGTTGCTGTATATTTACATAGCTGTGTTGGCTTGCTAAATAGCGAGTAGATACACTTTGTGTTGGGTGGCTTGGCCGCTATACGAACTGTGACCCTAAAGGGTTTGTTCGATTAACTGTTTTTAATATTTACCCATTATTGTGTCTTTTGTATACCTAGTGTATTTTTGTGTATTGTAATTATTATTACAGTTCCCTACTGTAACTGTTTAGACCGTCCTGTTTATCCCAATAACATGGGAACTCCAAAGCCTGACGATATAATATACCGCTCGCTCGGCACTCCTGATCCTACATCAGAAGCGGGATTAGGTTTAGCCCTGGAATCGCAGGTGGTTGGTGATTCATGGCGAGTAATGTTAGAGCTTCAGAACCGTATTATGGCTTAGTTGATTGAATCGCTTAAGACGCACTCTGGTCCGTCTACTGTAATTCGCTTGCCTGATTTTAACCCAGACCTACCCGATTCCAATGCTCAATCTTGGAGTACAACCGTCGATATTTGCCTATCAGAAAAGCCTCTTCAAGGTGGCGCTTTTATTATTGCCCTTACTAAAGCCTTAAAGGGCAGTGCTAACGCATAGCTTTCCCAAGTGTCGTATACAGGCATGACCTGGACAGACTTTAAGTCTCTTCCTTTCTCGTTACTACGTTCCCGAAACTTTTGCTGCTACCCTCATTAACCTTCATAATAGTTATCCAAAAGAAGGAGAATATGCCAATCGACAGGTCACTTCACTGACATCTAAATGGAATAGCCTGAGTGTTGAAATATTGCTGTTTATTTAAAGGTCCCTATAGAATGTTAGTAATATTGGATGGTCATAGATATTTGTTAAAATCTTTGAGTAGCAATAGAATTTTCAAATATGCCCATGATAGTGTACGAAAAATGCCTGAATGTCCAGTCACTGTTAATGATGATGTCAATGTTGACAAAGATGATGATGTTTCATCTGCTACTGACATACTATAGCTGAATGGACAAGATATCTATGTTGATTCTTGTTTCGGATGTCTATGTTGACTCCTGGATTTGGACGCTGAACTTGACGCTTATGCGGGTTGTCTATGTTGACGCCTATGCGAGTTGTCTATTCGACTCCAAGTTACTTGTCAAATCCCATGGTGTGATTTTGGCTGGGAGACTATGTCTCTACTTTTATTGAGCTATGTATTGTCTGTAACAGTATGATCATTTTGAATTATTGCGATGCAATTACTATTGATTGATTTTACTTAACTAATTCAGGATTTTTCGTTTCAACATACCTTTTGTTAACGCTTTTGTTTGTCAGAAAGGCCGATCGATATTCACTAAATTGATTCAGGATCACACGAGGCCGTGTTGAACGTCAGTTCTGGCCGTGTCGGAGATGGTTATCAAATTAAAATTGTGGGTAGTCAACAGAATTTGTTATGATTTGTGTTTATTATCAATTTAAGTGATTTTTACTATCAATTATTGTCTTATAAATCGAAACATAATTTATTGAGTACTTAGTGTACGTCCTAATTGATTTTTGGCAACTTATTTCGATAAATTGTACTTGTTGGTTTTATTCAAAACAACGGATGACGTGTTGATTTGTTTTTAAAACTGTTTACTTTGTGAAATCACCATTGTTTGTTTATGACAATTATTCTTGTATTATTTGATTACTTTATAATGCAAGTCCTATTAGATTTAGCGTATTTTAGTGTTTTGTATCAAGTAAACACTTGACGTGTGTCATTGGACAGAGTTGTCGATCATCCTATAAAAGAGCGTGCACTCATTTTGCTCGTCAGTCGGTCTTCGGATTCGACTCAATACAGAGCACCTGCTCCCGACATAACTGTCGGTTTACCTGGTACAGCGTTGCTGTATATTTACATAGCTGTGTTGGCTTGCTAAATAGCGAGTAGATACACTTTGTGTTGGGTGGCTTGGCCGCTATACGAACTGTGACCCTAAAGGGTTTGTTCGATTAACTGTTTTTAATATTTACCCATTATTGTGTCTTTTGTATACCTAGTGTATTTTTGTGTATTGTAATTATTATTACAGTTCCCTACTGTAACTGTTTAGACCGTCCTGTTTATCCCAATAACATGGGAACTCCAAAGCCTGACGATATAATATACCGCTCGCTCGGCACTCCTGATCCTACATATACTTAAATAAAACTTTTGAACTTTAGGAATAAAAGCTTGTTTTTTTCTTTCTTTTCAATTTATTTTTTAACCTTTTAGTATTTTTGATGCGAGATTGACTACGGCGTAGTTCGTAGCGTGTAGCAGTGTTTTTCCGTTATATGCATTTATTGCACTTAAGCTACCTGTTCATCTTTAGTCCCTGGTTACCATCTAGCACCAAAGTACTCGTCAAGACAAATCAT
Organism: Apamea sordens; assembly: GCA_945859715.1. NCBI lineage: Eukaryota > Metazoa > Arthropoda > Insecta > Lepidoptera > Noctuidae > Apamea > Apamea sordens. Next base: position 19,014,955 of record OX244001.1, read on the forward strand.
ACGAGCCCAAACTCGATGGGTTTGTGTCGTTTAATTATCGAGTTCCTATGGCCATATTCCAGCTCCATCATCAGACCCTGGTTACCATCTAGCACCAAAGCACTCGTCAAGACGAATCATACGAGCCCAAACTCGATGGGGTTGTGTCGTTTAATTACAGAGTTCCTAATCATACGAGCCCAAACTCGATGGGGTTGTGTCGTTTAACTACCGAGTTCCTATGGCCACTGGCCGTGGCCAACTTCCGGTTCCATTATCATCAGCTCCATGTCATAATAATTTTGCATTGTCATCCGATTTACACATGTATGCAAAATTTCAGCGCAATCGGTTGAAGATATCTGCTTCAAAATTGAGTTGCAAGAGTCCACCCGAACAAACATAGTTACCTAAATACATCGCAAGATAAAACAACAACAAAAAAAACCCTGTAGATATACTTCCCAATATAGGACAGAAGAATCTTTATTTAAGTGATTGCACGACCTCTCGCAATCCGAGATAACTGTCATAATAAGAATGCCAATCTTTATTTTATTACGTAAGGCGATTGTCTTCTCCTATAATATTCAGGTTGGTGCAGTAAAGGATGACGCAATGTAGACCAGTTGCACTGAAGGCCAGACGCGCAATGCATTTAAGGCTCGAATTACGTACAAAAACAATTCGACACCGGCTTACGCTGACTAGGAGTCAGTAAATTCTATATGTATAAGATCTGTGCCTCGACTTGAGGCTACAACTTCTCAGCAGGCATCGAAGCTACCTTTTCGCTCACCCAAGAGCAGCCAATGTTATATAAGGATCTGTGACACTCTCGGCATGAGGGAGACTATATTTTCGCCTCGTCCCGAGTCTCCCTTTAAAAACTCATACAGAGGCAGTACATTTTATTTAAGGATCGGTATCAGTCTCGAACTAGGGCCATTTGACGCCTCTTCACGAGGCTGGCTTTAATTAAGTCACAGAGTTGAAAAAGGATAATGTTGTTACCTGTGGAAGGGGGCCTGTAGGGCCTCACGTTGGGGACGGTGGTGGGGGAGGCGGGCGCCCGCGTCTGGTACTCATCATCATCTAGGAACACCTGCTCGCTCAGCTCCAGTGCCAGTTCTGTGTCACTGTAAATGTAATAATATTTTAGATGGTAGTTTCCCTTGATGATGTTAAAAATGGGCGATCTATTCATGGGTATGAGCAGTATCACCCCATAGGCTAGGACTAGACAAACGCCTGCACCTTAATTGCGGAACACTTTCAATTATCAATGATATCAATGAATCATTTTAAAGGATATTACTAATCCATTGTATCTTAAGTTCGAATAGGCTCCAGTTCCCGTTCAGTTTTGAGCCAAACTCGTTAAATAAATAATAAGGCAACATTAATTTTATATTTTTGCGAGACTCGGGAATTTTGCTTCGTTTTACGGATCCGGTCTTTGTCGCGTAGTCCAAACCTATGAATAATAAGCAAATATGTAAAAACAAATCCCAAATTTCTTGGCCATGACGTAAGACCTAAGGTGTGCCAAAGGTCACATTTGTGCCACCGTTTCACCGCCCGTTAGTCAGTGCCATAAACAGGTAATAGATAACACAACACACATTGATAATAGTGCGGTTCATGCGGTTCCCACCCCAACTATAGTGCAAGTTTACGAGAAAATCAGACGAAGAACACACATTCCTATATTTAAAAACAAATCATGCAAATGATAATGATTGTTTTGAAGAGTTCAGTGACATTCACAGAGAGATTATTATGTTCAAATGCAGATTATTTTGTATCGGCGAACTTTAATTACTCTAAAATAATATAGGATGTAGATAATTGAGTTATCGTGAATTCGCGAGTATTGCATATTGAGGAGATAAAGCTGTAGTTATCACATTCTCCTATGAAAAAAATTAGTACACACGGCTACACATCAAGCTATGCAAAACGAGTATTGGCTGACCATTGTGAGAAAATATCATACAAAGTGAGGCAAAGACAAACTGGTTTTGTATAGCTTGACGTGTAGCCGTGAGTACCTAAGTCAGTATTAATAAAAAATGCTGCAGGTTGGAATAAAATTGGTGGGGGATAGGGGGCATGAGTCTCTCCTATTTATTTGTCCCCCATGTGGGCAAAGTGTCCCCATTACAGCAAAAGCTCTTTATTGAAGTCAAAAAACTGTCTGGCCTGATCCCAACTAGGTTGGGGTCGGCTTCCAGTTTAACCAGATGCAGCTGAATCCCAATATTTTATCTGACTTCCACAACCCAGTACTAGTACCCGGGTAACGATACCCCTTGGTAAGACTTTTGGGCTTCTGACTACCCGTAACGACTGTGAAAGATCTACGAAAGACAGTTAATTTACAAAAAAGACTATGAAAATGAAAAGATGCCGCGCGTGGCAATTTCAAAATTTTTGATAAATCAACAACTGTCGTAGACTCAACAAGACTCGCTTTACTTTCATAACAAACCGCGGAATTGCACGATATACAAACATTTATCGACTAGTGCAAACTAATGCATCAGTCAGATAAGCGTTATCAGTGATGGTACCACGTAAACTGTGTTATCTCTCGTCGGAATTATGTGCGATAACATTTGATAAGAGAGAGGTGTGTCTCATGTCTATAGTATCGCCCAATGGACTTACGTGGGAAGAGTGATAAAACTACTTTTTACAAAAAAAAAAAAAAAATACCGACTGAACAAAAACGTATCGAAAAAGCGATTACAAAGTAAAAAAAAATCATTCATTTGGTTTTGTTTGGGTTTTTGCTTTTTGCCACCTTTTTTGCAGTGGTTTAAAAAATGATTAATTGTACTTCTGCATAACGAACGGTACCGATATCTATCTCGAGTTATACTTGATTACAAAGAGATAAAACTATATTAGTGAGAGACAAGTAGTACATGGTTTTACCTGCAACTCATCCATAGGTCCATACTAATAATAAAATAATATTATAAATTCAAAAGTTACCGTGTCTGTATGTTACCTTTTCACGATAGATAGAGCCTAGAGACAGCCCGTTTAGTGTACTTTAGCTATTTTCATAGTGTAATGTCGTACGGTATTCTATTGTGGGGAAATGCCGCTGATATTCAGACTATCTTTGTTTTGCAAAAGCGAGCTGTTCGATCAATTTATAAATTAAGTCCGAGACACTCGCTCAGAGAAAATTTTAAAGAAATTAATGTTATGACTGTGCCTTCTCAGTATATTTATGAAAATCTTTTATATGCCCATAAAAATATAAAATTGTTTAAAAAATACAGTGATATCCATGATATAAATACTAGGAACAAACACAAATTTGTTCTACCTACAACAAGGCTCAAGAAAATAGGTGGCTCGTTCAGATGCCAATGTTTACGCTTTTACAATAAAGTTCCAAGCCCCGTTCAAGATCTAAGCCTTAATAAATTCAAATCATTCATTAAACGTAAGTTGTGCCAGAAAGCATTTTATACCGTTAAGGCTTATATCGAGGACAAAAAGGCTTGGGATTAAGCTGCTTCCAATTTTTACATATTGAATGTGTTTATTTTTTATTTTTGTTTTGTTGATGTTTTTTGTTTTTTTTTTATATTCACTTTGACATTGATGAATTTGATATATACTATGACATTTGCTTACTTTGTAAAGTATTCTATTATTTTAATTATTGTGAATGTGAAGACTATGTGGGTCATTGTATTTATATTATTTTTCTCTCTGTTCTCTTAGTTTTTGTCGTGGTCTGGCAGTTTGAGTAATTAATGTGGCCTACCCAAATGTCCTTTCTTTGGTATTGTTCGTCGGATCGTTGAGCTCCCTAAGTTTTGAGTTGAGCTGCACGATTTCTGACAAATGCGTGCACTGACTGGACAGGTCCTCTCAAACTGTTTGGTTCTTTCTTCAAAAAAACCATCTCAGACATAAATCTACATGGTCTTCACATGATCTGACCAAGATTATGTCTGGACTTTAAAAGAGACTGTGACGTCTGAGTTTGTTTCGGCCTTTCTTCTCAGACTAGTCAGATAGGAAACGCCGACCTCATCTAGTTTTAAAATATGATTGACGTGTAAAAGTGTTTGTACAAACCTACTTACAAAAATAAAATCATTTATCATTTATCATTATTTATCACGCCAAACCACTGAACGGATTTCGATGAAATTTGGCAAGGCGATAGATGGCATCCTGAGGAAGGACATAAGCATCGTGCTACCGGACAAGAATACTGTTTGTCCCGGTAGCACGTTCCCGTGAAATAAATTTAGGCACCCACGCGTGCGCGGGCGCCAGTATTTTATTATTATACTAGTTGCGCCCCGCGGTTTCACCCTCATAAGTGTCGATCCCGTGAGAATATCGGGATACAAAGTCTAGGTATATGTTATTCTTATGTATAAGCTTACATTACTGTAAAGTTTATCAAAATCCGTTTAGAAGTTTTTGCGTGAAAGAGTAACAAACATCCATCCTCACAAACACGTTTATAATATTAGTAGGACGTAGGAAGTGTGCATGAAGTTAATGGAGTACTCGTACATAAACTGCAGTCCACACAGCCGAGTTTAAAATATCTACTGTATGTACATCAATATATACCAGCAATACGGAAAATACAATGACACTAAAAATCTCTTATTTGGCTGACTGCCAAACAAATCCACTTGATTTCGGGAAAATCCATTCATAAAATTATTCTCGTTTTCTCAATAACTATGACTTATCTTTAAATACGGCCAAATGATCGTATTTAGATAATACTATCAAACAAGTAGGTATTACTTTCTCGGAACGCTTGAAAATACACTAGAATATGTCTGTAGGACAAACAAACAATCATTTAATATTTATGATCAGAAATAATTCCTAGAAGAAATAAGTTTCACAAAGAAAATCTATTGCATTGGATAGCTTTCTTTCCCCTATTTATGTATGACTTCTGTAAGATTTACCAGCCTATACTGTTTTATTAATTGTCTGTGGAATATGTAGTTCAATAATAGTTCTGAAATAAGACCAAGGTTCGAAATAGGACCGTTGTTCCCATCGAAACAAGGTCGAAATGGGATTTATGAAGTGATAAACAGTAAACTATGTCTGCTTTATTGTTGCCAAAACAATAATAGTTTTATTAGGCATAGACTACAGCTAAAACTATCTATTACTCACTGCAACAAAGAGTTTAGGTACTATTTCCTTTATATTTCTTGAAATAGATTATGTTATAGAGCAGCTCCTGGTAAATAGTTACTTATAAGTTTTTTTTTTTTTTGTAAAGTTTAGTTGCAAGTTTGATAAATAAACAAATAAAACATATAAAGCTTTAAATAATAATAAAGACTGATATAATATTATGTGAGTGAATTATTTGTATCAGCTGTAAAAAAGTAGGTAATTACAATTTATTCGCAAACGAGAAATTAATATGGTAATTTGAAGATACTGAAAATGAATAGGTATTTAATTATTGTTTAGGTAAGCACTATCATTTTCTCGTAAAGGTCCATGCAATTACAGTTATCAACAACTATGTTGTTAATGTGTATTTATAGCAGTTTATTAGCATTTATAGCACACAGCACAGGAAGAGACAGTGCTGCAAATATAAATGTTATTTCAATATTAAATTCTTTGCGTCACAACACAAACTGACTTTAAACTAGTTTTAAGTAATGCTTGAGTTTTGAGTGAGGTTACGGTAGAAGGAGTGTTGGCAGACAATGGCCAGGTGGGTGGACGACTTATGGAAGAGACTGACTGAGACAACTGATGGAGATTGCAGGGAAGATCTGCTTGAGACTCGCACATACCAGGGAAGCATGGCACTACACTATAGGGACGAGGCCTATACTCTGCAGTGTTTGGAACAAGGCTGCCGATGATAATGATGACTGTAATACTGGCCTAAGGTTAGTATTGCTCGTACGTAAATATATTCAGAGCAAGAAATAATCAAGAATTATTTGTAAACATAACATACATAGTCAGCCTATAATGGGGTGTGGAACCCCTCTCACTGAGAGGACGCCTAAGTCCCAGCAGTGGGAAAAATATATGTATGCCGTTGTGTAAAATGCATAAAATTGGTAAAATACTACATCTGGTTAGACTGGAAGCTGACCCCAGTATTGTAGGGAAAAGGCTAGGCAGATTGATTGCATGGCATAACCATGAGACTGTGGTAGACTACGCTGAGCAGCTGTTTCAAGTGTCGAAAAGTATTGATATTAACTTTGAGACTGTAATACCTACGCCTATCAATCAATCATTATTATAAACGACAAAATAACAGATAATATTTACTATATTATGAATCAATTGATAATATTTAATTCAATTGAAACTGATATATTGTTTTAATCTCTGATTACAATCAATATTTACCTACATGCCATTTATATAAACCACTTAATTATAAATTGGCAGTTTAATTTCAGTCATGCTAGACAATTGGAATACAATTTTAATTGTTAATTGAAGTAAACATTTCTATTTTATTTTTTTATTTATTTATAATAAAAAAATAAAATAGGGAATTCGGCTATTGTTTAACCTGTGACTAAGTTTTAAGTACATTCGGAAATAAATTTATACTAATAATGTATTATAAATTTATGAGTTTGTATATAGGCAGTAATCTTCAGAACTACTGATCAGATTCATTCAAAAATTCGTTAACTGATAGAAAGCTACACTATTGCCGAGTGTCATAGGATATGTTTTATGTTAAAATAAGGAACTTCAAGCAAATGAAGTCACAGGCAGAGCCTGGTAATCCATAAAGGATACCAAAGAAAAATTTTTTGTGAAAAGTACAGTGTTACTTAAGAGTATTTCAATAAAAAAAAATTTGCAAAGCCCTATTTTTTTAAAGAAAGCCTTTCTTGAAAGTTGTCTCAGATCCCATAATGAAGATAATTCGGTGAAGTGTGGGTTTTGGGGGACTATCTTATGTAATTTTGACGTTCGACAAGTGCTGATTCTCAGCCTAATTTGAATAAATGACTTTTGATTTTGATTTTTGAAAATATGCCTTAACAAATTATGTCTTGATAGTTAAAAATATAAAGACGTTATATATTACTGTAGTTGCTTCTCTGTTTCCCCGAGTGCTGTGATATTTACATCATTATCAGTTCATAATTAATGTTTTAATAACACTGCTATTTTAGTTCTTATTTACTCACCTTTGTTTTCTCGAATGTATATGGTTATCAGAACAATCGTGTTTTATTTACTGGTTACTGTTATTTGATACCTACCTAGTAGTCTATTGTGAAAACAATATAATATTGACATTCAATTATACACCTGTATTACAACATTTGTCTGTGAGAAAAACAGTCAAATATTTATTGAAAGTGTGAAAGAAAATGATACTGGGTTGCAGGAACAACAACCCGCAGTCTGTTTACCTTAGATTCAGTACATGATTCAGATAATTCTGAAACCAGTGTTTAATTTTTTGTTATTAAAAAAATTATTTGCTGTTCCATATATTTTGATCGTATAGGTTCGGATCATACTTTTCTATGAGACAGCTGACTTTTTTTTTCACACAACAAAAAAAAATTACATATTCTAATGACCCTATCATTAGAATAGAATCACATGCTGAATTCATGGCTACAGTTTGCTTGTCTATGTCCCTGCCACCCTGTATAGAAACTAGATTTTGGTAAAGTAATAAAATATTAATTATAAATAATAATTTCTAGGCCATTTATCTGAGACAAATATATATAAACAACATATCCAGTTGAATTAATAATAGGTAGTTAAGTTTTAATTTAAGTAAAGGTCACAAACTTGACTAGATAACAATAGCAGTAAAACTACAGATAATATAATTTTAGATCAAGCTTGTTCAAAATAAATTCAAGAATTACATTAATTTGCAAAACAAAATAGTGATTTATATATTTTTTCTAATGTTAGTTTATAAATCAAGGTACTATAAGTGTCATTATCATTTAGATTAGTTTTATCAGCTTAAAACTGATAAAATAAATGTAAAAATGATGCTTTAATTATTCATTTGATTATCATTTATTGAAGGTCATTGCCAGTGTTTATATTTTTTGTTTAGTCAAGATTAGTCAACAAACATACTCGAAATGTCACAGTCATGTGTGCATGTGCTATCACTACAGAATAAGCTGTTGAATGTTGATCACAGTGGGCAGGTAGTACTCCTGTGCTAAAGCAACATAATAATAACACAGTTCTAAGCACAAATAACATAAAATGCGTGTGAACACTGCACAGAAGCCAGCGGCTAGTCACACAGACGTCCTAACATCGTATTGACAGAATATCTTACGGGTTTGGGAAGATCAATGAACCTGTCTCCATTTCTTGATATTGCCGAGTGTCGTTGCGCTAGACGGCGTGTTTGGGCACGTTCAGTGCCGACCACGTGTTTCCACGACACGATTATTCAGCGAGAAGCGAGCTGCCAATGAACTAAATGATTTTCTAAAAATATCACAATGCGTGCAGAGGTTATAATGCAACGTTGCTTCCACGACTTATGATGTATTATGTTTAGCACAAAAACACGACACGCGAAAACACCTCGTAGACTGCACGATGACTAAGCCAACACTGAAAACGATTCTTCAACAGCGCATTTTTTTTATAACACGGGCCAGCTGTTTAAATAAACATTTCAGAAGGTTAACACACTCGCTTTACCTATCGGAGCTGGCAGAGCTGGGCGTTTCGAATTTATTCAGCTTCCCAGCCATCACTTTGAGTAGCTTGATCTGATAATTTTATTGTGAAAACTGTGTTAATTTGATAAAATTGACGACTTGTATGCACACGCAAGTCGCAAGTAGATAAATTGACAATAGTCCGTTCAGAAACTACTACGTCATCACATCTCCGATGCGTCATGCGTCGGCTTGTCAAAAAATTGTAATCAATACCTAAAAAATGTCAGTGTTTAAAAAAAATCAAACATTATTTTTATTGTTACATTCAAATTACGGAAGTATTATTTAGAAGCAAGTCGTTTGAATAGCATTACTTAGACATATTTCGGTTTTCCCTGTGATCGCCATCAAAATAATACTCGTTTCTGAACGCATCGCGTTCCATTACAGGTGCGTGAAATGTCCGACTACAAGTTAAATCAATAGAAAAATTTAAATGATAGAATATTTATTTATTGTTATTTTTTTTAATGCAATTGAAATTAATAATACTCGGTTCATTTTTCCTATAAAATATTATTTATTAAGTAGTACAAGACAACTATTTCTTTTTTTACCGGTAAGGGTGAATTATACTAAACGTGTCCACAACGAATCCTTTGTTTTTTATTTACTTAGTTCAGAATTTAGATTTTAATCAATAGAATATATTATTCAAAAGTTGTGGGTTGGGTTATAAGGTTTGACCGAGTCGTTGCTCTAGTGGCTGAAAGCACGATGGCTAAGCTTAGCAGGCTGGTCTTGTCTTTGTTTGATACCCAGGTCAGGTATGGGTTTTTTTTCAGTAGGTACCTACCTATTGCTATTTTTGCTCAGTTACAGCATGGACTCTGAATTTGGGCCCAGTTGAAGGCTCGTTCGTTGCTTATGTTACGTCATTATGACTTTTATCAGCACGTAGTGCTTGACTAGTATTATTACCAAGAATTCACCGCCTGTAAGAATAAAAATAACAGTTTCAGGAGTTTTGCTATTATTTCTTGTAAGGCGCTTAATTATTGATATTCATAATTTAGTATCTAAATATACTTTTCATACCACTTGCTCAAAAAAGTGACATTCTATGCCACAAAAAGCGAACATAACAATAGTCATTTTTAATCTGTTAAAAACAGGGAAAGAAAATTGTACTGAATTTCATTCATCCTCTAGGGGGAGAATGTGATTTAAATTTGGAATACTTACCGAAATTTATTCTGAACTATATCTGTGTTTACAACATTGAGTTTGTATATAAAGCATTATACATCTTTTTGAAAAAGGAATACGCATTTATTATGCAGTTATTATGATTATTAAATAAAATTACGAAAACCGACGAGGCCGTATGAGCTTGATGCCTTTGCTTTTCCGACAAAAAAATATTTATCTAGGAATTTGTCAAGTTCCTCAGACGCAAGAACAGAGAAATACTCAAATCAACTCATCAACAATAAATGTACCAAATAAAAATGTAACTCTCTTTAGCAATAATTGGACCAATGTTTCGAATGTTAACTTTTACTTTTAATTGTCATTATTTTAAATAAATGCTTATCTCATAATAATATTGTGTTAATTTTTTCGCAAATGGTACGAAAAGTAGAGTATTTTCCTCGGTGATAAAGCGGTCTTAGTCTTGGGTGAACTTAAATCCCTCGCTACACTCAGGACTCGTCTTAAATCCCTCGCTTTGCTCGTGATTTAAGTTTTTAACACCCTCGCTACGCTCGGGAGTAAACCTCGAGTCCTTCGTTACGCTCGCGATTTAAATCGTCAACCTCGACAGAAGACACTGCTTTATCCCCTTGGTTAATAATCTACTATATTCCTGTACGTAGCTGATAATAATATCGGTATTTCGATAATAGTATACAGGGTTATATTTTATTGTGATGTAATAATAATATCCCTGGACATTTCACACAGCGCCATCCAGTCCCAAGTTAAGCAACCTATTGCTTGTGTTATGTGTTGTGCTTGTGTTGTGTGATGTGTGTGATGTGCTTTGTGTGATTCGAAGAACATAGTGTTGTAAATAAATATATTTATTTAACGACTTTGCCACGTGCAGGTACGGTTAACCGACTTCAGTAACACTTCAACTACGAAAACCGCCCTTACTACTTCACAATAAAGACGCTCACTGACAATGCTAAATTACCATCATAATTTTCCCATGGACGTGCAGTTGACTGTACACACGGCTGACTGCTACAAATCTAGCTATACATTTCCAGTTTTAGCTGATCTCGCATTGTATAGGTTTTTCGTACATACAATCAGAAGTCAGCATAGACCGGTTATATATAACTTGATGTGTAGCCGTGCGTAAGACTACCTACATCTAACAAAGACAATAGTAAGTTTATTTCTCCCCGGTGCTGGCATGGCGTCGAGAAAATCTTCAATTTGGCCCGGATTTGTGGTAATCCTTTCTGATGGAGTAGCTCGCTACTATTCTTTGGATTGTTTTCTGAATAATGCATGGAAAATAATAGTTTTATTTTGGTTACCTTTGTGTGAATAGGGCTATTCAAATATAACTTTATAATTTTTCTATTGGCTGTTTACAATCTAGGGTTAGGAATAGTTTTTTGAAACATTACTACTATTAGTAGGTACTTATTATGCACAGATACTGAATTTGTCGGAATTGAATCCACGATCTGTAGTGCAGCCGTCGCGTCGCTCACCCACTGAACTATTCGGGTCATTCACTCGTCTGTTATGTTATTATTTTGCTTTTTGAAAACTATCACAGTGGGTGGTACTTTATTCACATTACAATCTAGCTTATTACAATAGCTCAATCATTCAATCAACTCAGTCTATCGCAGTCCACTGTTGGACAAAGGCCTCTCCCAGACTGCGCTACAACACCACGTCCTCCGCCTTGCGCACTGGGGAGCGTCCTCACTACGCTTGCTTGCCTATTAGCTAATTTATAAGTAGGTACTTTAATTATAACATCAACTGTTAGGTAAGTGACTATTACCGTGGCTGCTAAATAGAAAAAAAAAACTTGATTGATTGATTTTGCATAATAAAAGTGGTAAATAAATCAGGTATAATTCAGGTTGATGACTTCAGGCGTGGTTGATCATCGTCAAATTGTTCGCTAACATTTTCACAAACAATAAAATTATTCAAAGAAATCTGCATCACAGATTCGTTCCATTATACGGACGCATAACATAAAACATGTAAATCCCGTCGCTTTTCCCCCAACTCCCAAAAATCCCCTAATTGAAGAGTAATTGCCGAAAAAATGTCGTTTAAACAACATTTTGCCCGCGGACTGTTGCAAAACGATTGCAGGGAGAGTTTTTAATAAGCTTGTCTATGGCCCTTACTGTTGGTTATCGATTTTTTGCGACGTTACTTTAATGTTTTAAAAGTTATTAAACTTTGTTGATTGGATGCGTGATGGGGAAATGTATTAGGGAGGTTTTTTTTGGAGGAAATTTAATTTTATTGGATTTACCTACTTTTGTCTTATGAGGGAGCTTATTTAGAAAATGAAGAAGTTTTGCAACACGTTGCTGTCTTATAGGTAATGAAGTAGGTACCTAAGTACCCATTTCAATTTATTTTATGATTTTAGATTATTTTATGAATTTAATGATTTCTTGCATAATCTAATTATCTTAGTTGAAAGGTAGGGTTGTACTTAGGTAGTTAGTAGTACTATTATAGCCGTGTGATTTCATTTTCAGTTACTTAATATGGTTGTCGGTACCAATGGTAATTGTTATTCGGTTTATAGTAATTATTACTTACAAGTAGGTAAGTCTTATCACTCCATTAAAATTAATGAAAATATAGGAGATTGATCAACATCTACTTAATAGTAAATATAAGCAATCTCGTAGTAAAGATTGTAGGTTTAATTAAGTGAGTTGAGCCAGTCTGGCGACAGTCTTGCAAGCAATTAGCCAAAACTTTCCCCATTTACATGTTATGGGTAAAGTTCGGCGAGGTGGCAACCCCAGCCCCTGTAAGAATTCCAAATTTGAATTGAATTCTTTTTTAATTTCAAACAGTCTGCGTGGTTTGGGACGGAGTTTTGAGTTACTTTTTTTAAACTTTCAACAAAATGAATTTGACGCGAATTCTTTTCAAAATTTTAATGTAAGATTTTAAACTCTCTTCTGTTTTAAATTGAACAAAATTGTCTTGTTTTCAGAAAGGAAAATTCAATAAAGCTTGTCATAATTATTACGGCTGTCATGAAAATCTATCATTGCCACCAGAATTTGATAATAAGGTGTCACTCATCACTATTTAACTTTAAGCAACGTTTATGAATAAAGGTGTGGACAGCCGTCATTGTATGACCGTTCACCGCCTTCTTAGAAAACCAAAGCTTTAGCAATTTAAACGTGGACCGATATAATTATGTTCAAACTTTCTTCACCGAACTTTACAAGGATTAAAAGGAAACTCAACTCGTGTGAACTCTAGGAGTTTCGCTATTCAGGTGTAGTAAACTTGAGGATGGATCGCGCTCGGCATCCAGTTCGCGCTATAAACATGTCGAGCTGATTCCTAGTCATTGTTGAACTTCTCCCAGCTCTGGGATAACTTGCCTTACACTTGGAAGTAGTTGGGATCGTGGATGAGGTGTGTTTCTACTGGCTAGGAGCAGTAGGATGAAGTAAGATCAAACATCTACTAAGAAATTGTTGCCAATATGGTTGCTGACTGAGCTTTGGATGTTGATTGATTCCCCATTCTAGTTGATTTTATAAAACAATTAGAATTTATTGGAACGAAGTTTTGGAACGAAGTTTTGGAACGAAGTTCCTTATCGCGCGTTGCGAAAGGGGGCTAGACGGAAAAAATTAAGACCAAAAGTTGGAACGACACTTTTTGCTATAGTAATTGTAAGCCGTGCGGTGTGCGCGTGTTTCTCTGTCTCTCTCTCTCTTTGAACTTCGTTCCATCCGGGTGTCCCTTGACACCTCTCAAGTCTTTTTTCTAAACATGACACACACACAACATCTACATTCAACACGAGGTCTGGAGGCAAAATTACAAATTTATTATTTAACTAATCATCCATCTAGGGTCCCAGACTTTGAAGTTAAGTCACCTTAAGTAACGTCTTACTCAAAAAGAGTTTTACGGAGAATACCGTAGCTATCACATTATTTGAAAGACGTCTTGATTCAGGTCTTCACCCGTATTTACAGTTACAAAATGTCCTCATACCTTCAGCTTGCATAGTAAGCAAGCTAAAGTGCCAGTGGTCTGGCCATGCTTATCGAAGGACCGGTGGTGCAGACGAGTCCTGGAGTGGAGACCGCAAGCGGCAAGCGTAGTGCGGGACGCCCCCAGCTAGATGGACTGGCACAGAGCGACAGACTGGATGCGGAAGGTGGAGGACTGGGTGTTGTGGCGCAGCGTGAGGCCTATGTCTAGCAGTGGACTGCGATAGGCTAATACCATATTCGGTTAGTTAGACGGTGAATAACCTGCAAGTAACCCTACAAAAAATTCTTAAAGCTGTTTTTTTCACTTACCCCTGTGAACGCGACCTTACATTGTACACAAGTTTACGTGTATACCTGTGCGGTTAGTTAGTATTCTATTGTGTGAGGACTAGCCGGAATTAGTGTTCCTACGTGTAAGACAATTAGTTTAGCAGCGTATCAGTGATGATAAGGGTACTCGTATCGTGTTACTAACGAATTAGTGTGCTGCTGGGATTACCACAATCTCATTAATGGCGTGAGTAGGTTGTTAATTGATTTGTAATATTAGGTATTGAATCAAAGGAGATGGCTCAATTGAAGTATGGACGAATTTTAAGCAATGAATAGACATGGTACCTAGCAGTCTGTAATGCTGAATAGCTGAATATTAGTATTTCGTATAAAACAAGTTTCAGGAACTTTTTAGATCTTTATAATCCTGAAAATGAAATCGAGTAACTCGTACGTCAATAGGCATAAAAAACTGCAAATAAATTACATTGCTATGAACATTTACCTAGGTGTTACCCAAACAACACTAGATTTTTGTCCAAAACCAAATCCCTATAGTAAATGTACTCGAGAGGTGGGTTCGAGTTAATGTGAGGTTACTATTCATGCTCGGGGCAGTCATTTAGCACGTCTTTAGTTATTAATTACCTGATATTATGATTGACGGTCTCGTTGGTCTAGTCATAGACTAATATAATTATATAAAATGAGGTCTAGTGGTCGCAAGCGCTACTGCTGAGCATGATGAGGTCCAGGGCCCCGAGTCTGCTATTTTTATAAATTCGTCATTCCAACACGATCCCATTCCCATCCCATTGTCATTTTGCTTAAAGTTCGTAATCTGCTAAATTCTTAATGGCGATCATTGGTCGGTCAATGGTTTCGTAATGGAATTGTGTCATAATGACATTGTCGTATTGCCTTTATTATAAAACCCGTTAGTAGAAATGATTTTCGAAAAACTACCACTACTTTATTTATGCCAGATTTCATTTATATACACCGTGATTTTAAGTCGTCTGACAAAGGTGGTCCACTCAATGTATCCGACATAAAATACCTCTAGGCGTGTTTTTTTTTACCATTAATTAAGATAATAGGTACAAGGAAAAATAATTAATACATTAGAATTATGAAACATCCTGTTAATAATGTTTACGTATCAAACAGTAGAACATACCTAACCATCGCACGAGTCGAGTAGATAGATCTTCGCTCGCAACAGAATGTTTCAACTACGTTATGCATCATAATAATGAATATTCTTTTCTTTTTTTTTTCTCTTAAATGCCATTTTTTTTGTTATGAATGTGTAGCAGTCATTGGATACATGAAGTGGGCTGCCGTTGTCAGACGACTAAAAAGTCACGGTGTATATATTTTTACATATTATTTATTAGTGTTTTATAAAAGTCTAGTATTTTATGTAAGTCAGTCATTAATTTATCATTATGTACGACATTATCATTCTATGCCATTTCTTTCAATGTAGTGTCAGTGGTTGACTACTGGAAAGTCATAATGACGCCATTATATTAGTAGACAAACTTGTCAAAATCAACAATTATGAAATCAATGATAGACCATTCTGTCTGACACTATTGTAATAGCAGACTTGAGGCCCTGCGGGCTCGATCCCCAGGTCAGGCAAAGTATTATTAAGTTTTTCTATCAGGAATTACCGAATTCCTCAGTAGCAGTTCGGAGTGTGGATTTGTGTTCGGTTGGTGGCAATAGGCTCGCCCTCTAGTAGAAGGATCTTAAGCATAACTGGCGAAAAGCATAACTGGCGAAAAGCATAACTGGCGAAAAGCATAACTGGCGAACAGCATAACTGGCGAAAAGCATAACTGGCGAAAAGCATAACTGGCGAAAAGCATAACTGGCGAAAAGCATAACTGGCGAAAAGTGGGTGTATGTATAGTCACGAGCACTAATCTGTCAACACTTGGAAACTTTCAATAGCGATTCTTGCCGGAAATAACTAAAACAACAACGAAATACGACACATTGCAAAAACCTATGGGTTCGAAAATACTATGTTCGTAGCATCATAAAATTTCAATAAAAAATAAAGGAGCAAATCGCTTTTGAATAAAGCCAAGTGTATGCATACTTATGCTCGTGACTGTACTATACTGGGTATACTACATTTGCCTAACCCTTTGGGATTACAGGCGTGATGTTATGGTACATTATGATGACATCAAGTCGAGCTAAAATACGTATTTTCCTTGATATACCTATTCAACTAAGTAAAAAACCTAGAAAATAACTTTTCAAAAAACTCTCAGTAGGTAAGTACCTACCTAACGAGACGTAAAAAATAAATCTCCACAAGTCATAACCCGCGAATGTCTCCCTCGTCGTAATTTCGTAACACTGGAGTTTTTCAATTCGCCATTTTTACTTTTTACAACTCTGATTGGGCGGCGTCGGCTGAGTGAAACGGAACGCACGGAGAATGTTAAATAAAACCTATTTGCTTAAAACTTTTTGCGTGGCGAACTTTATAGGATATTGGAAGAGGTTTTTATTCGTTTTCAATCTGCATTTAGTGTGATTGTAGGCACACGGTGTAAACTGAAGGTGGGTACAGAGGCAGCTTGACTTCCTGTACTGACCAACGTCGGCTGTGTTGACTACGCGAGGCCTTAAGTTTTTGAGGATAAACTTGATGTTTTATTAAGCTAAGTTATTCATGGTTTCCTTCAGAATTTTCCAGATTGGTTCTACAAACTTCCTTAATACCTAATCGTTAGTTACAACGCTGACGACCGTGCCTACAGACGCAAGAAAATCGTGTGTGTACAAAAGGCCAAAGCCGTTGGCAACCGTGGTAATTTGCTAAGTTAATTGTACTTAGTTAATACCTACGATGTCTCGTCAGGTAGGTACCACCACTTTCTAAGTCGGTGATCTCCGGATTCAGGAATAACCGTTAGATGTACGCACGGTTACACAGCAAGCTATACATAACCAGTATAACATGTTATTTATTTCATAGTAATCAAATTTAGCTTTAAAAGTTTTTTTTTTCAACTATTTATTTAATTTAAATAAATGTGTTATTATCTACGCATAATGTAGTTCATGCTGTGCTTTTCTGTAAGTGCTGAGGCTGATAATATGAAAAACCTATACAATGCGAGGTCAGTTAAAACTTGGAAAATACTGGAAATGTACTAGCTTGATAATTATGTAGCCGTGTGTACCGTCACACGTCAGCATTACGTCACTACTAAAATGCATCACTTTCAATACAATATTCAAGCAGAAATAACTAATTATACCTATCTAACATGACTTGGCAAAACTTCCTACCAGCGCTGGGACTCTGTCTCGCGTAGGGTCTTAGCATTTATGCTGAGCGATGGTCGTTTTGCGTGGATGTGACGCATATTTCCCCCCAGTTTGTTTTTTTCTTTTTGTGTTTGTGTTCTTTCTCTACGTCATGTTTACCGCAAATAAACGTATTTTTAATTAACCTACTTCAAAAAAAGGAGGTTCTCAATTCGGTTGAATGACACTGAGGATCGATTTAAAAAAAAAAATGCCATCGATTTCCGAAATTAAAGTTATTTTTCACTTTGCAGTGTTTGTTTTGGAAGTCTGTTGGTTTTTCTTTCTTTCTTCACTACTTCCCTATAATCTTCTAAACAGATTGTTCAACTAAAATCACAGTGAGCCGCGAAAGCAAAACATTGCGAAGAGAGAGGGAGACAGCACATGATTGTAAATGTAAATTTAATTAAAGCGAGTGAATCGGACAATTAGTGAAAGTGGGCTGCCGAACTGAGCCGAACTGTGTTGATAGCGAATCAAAGGAGATGTTGTTTGTTTTCATTAGGAAGGTGCTAAGTAGCCGTGCTGTGATTGTTTCTCTTGTTGGGGAATTAAGATGTAGGTATGGAATAACTGCATTTATTTTATCTATAAACGTTTTAGTCACTAAGTAAGTAGTAGCTATTTATCATCGTGTAAAAATTTCCACAACTTGGAAGGATTATACAGGGTCAAATTAAATTAGCTAGCTAAACTCCGCAGACGTGATAGGTCAACACTATAAAAGAAAAAGTATTTTATTTGACTTTTTTTTTGTGATCGGTGACCCGATGGATCTCAATCAACACGTCAAAACTACAGAACCAGCGGTCGTTGAACACAAAAAAACAACCATCAAATCTTTTTAACCGACTTCAAAAAAGGAAATGGTTCATAGTTCGGATGTTTTTGTTTGATCTTTTTTTATTTTAATGTATGTTCGGTCTCTCTCACTCTCGATAACTCCGTCATAATTATATGAACGGATTTGCAAAATTATTTTTTTGTTCGAAAGAGGTTTATTCCGATTCCCATTTAAACGTAAAGATCAGCCGGTCGATTCTGTAAAAATCTCACCGTGAAAACTCAAGTGAAGTGAGCTTGATGTGAGTTGTCAGTAGTGTCAATCCCTAGCATTATTTAGAATGACAGCTCACTCCACGCTCACTTCACCTAAGTTTTCACGGTGAGATGGTTACAGAATCGCACTGCTGATGATAAGTTTCGGAGACGGACAACGGAACTCTTAAATAAATGCCAGCAAATCAACCGCGATTGCTGCTATCGCATACATATCGCATATGCATTGTTTAAGCAATCACACAACATAACATCACGCCTGTATCCTCTAAAGGACGACTACGCAGATGTGTTCAGTTTACCACAACTTTGTGTACCTCATGTCAAAGTTGTTATCGGGGTACCTCTAATCTGCAAGTACATACATATGAATTTGTGTGGGGCAACTAAAAAGTGAAAAGTACAAACATTAAAAAAAAAAAAACAATCGATTTCCAAAAAAAAACCACTACAAACTAAAAAATAACTTTAATTTCGGAAGTCGGTACCAAAAAACGAAAATGCGGAATCAACTAAGTACAGTAGCGGTCCAAAGCGGCGCGCCAGTTTCACGAAGCAATAGATTGACACTTCTGTTTAACTTACGACCTTCTTCTAATGAGTAATTCCTATACTTTATAGTATACAAACACACTCTATTCACACACTCAACACACACATTCTCGCATTCGTTTGCAATTAATTTGAATACTTAATCACGGTATTGACTACAGTTCACTTATTCGTAAAATTTTAGGATTATACCCACAGATATCAAAATAAATAAATTATAAGGTAGATGGATGCAGTTAACTTAGAGTCATTCAACCGCGACTAAATAGAACGTTGTTCATTGTGGGTTAGCGACGTGTGTTCTATATCTATATATTAGCGGTGTTGTAGTTCCTTTTAAAATGCAAGCAAATTTGAACATTGAAATTAGCGAATATTATTGCGCTGCGTAAAATTGGACTTAATATAACACAAATATCTGATGAAACCGGACTGAGTGTAAGTGTAATGATTAAATTATTTTATTAAACAATTTATCTTATTAAAGTAGAACTGCTGATCCTTATTTTTTTAAAACGTTTTATAAAGTCTAAATAGAAGAAAATATAATTCCGAAGTAAATTTATTTACCTAGATTATTGAATGATGGATTAATATAACTATATTAATTCTATAAATATATGTAACATCTCTTGTCATTATAATTTTGTTTCTAAATCGTAGGTAATATTAGTATTTTGCTTAGTAGCCTAACAGTACTCCTTTTTTTTATTTTAGAGAAGTAATTCCATGGCCGCACGACCTCCTGACCTCAACCCCATAGAAAATCTATGGGGTTTAATCACACAGCGATGGGACGCAAGGAATGAGAGGACTGATGAGCAATTGAAGCTGCATTGCCTAGAAATCTGGGAAAATATAAGAGGAACAGACATATATAGTAATATAGTAGGGTCGATGCGCCAGCGTTTATTTGATTGCATTGCTAATAATGGGGGTTATACGAAGTATTAAATTATAAGTTGATTATAGCAATATTAAAATTATATTGTGATATCCGTAATAAGGATTATTTTGAGGTTTAGCTTCATTCTTCTTTTCATAATGAAAATGAATACTTAAGCTATAACCGCAATAAGTCCTAATAAATACGATTTGTTAACTTTGACATTTGAGATAGGCAACTTAGGTAGGCTACTACTACTGAGTAATTTAATTGTATTGTGACAAGGAGTCCGCACTTTTTTTATTTACGTGGGTAGATTTGCTAGTTGTAGGTTGTTAAAGTACTCTAACAAACTACAACCAGCAAATCTACCCACACAGTGGTAATTAAAGGACAATATTATTATATTAAATTGAATCTTTGCGACAAACACACTTCTATTTTTTCTAGTCCTTTAAACCAAATACAACCTTATTGCATTAAACATATGGTCTTAAATCGAACTGGATTCAAGTCATCGACCGACCCGTGAGTGATAACAAAAGCATTCCTGAGCGATAAGGATTTTTTCTAAGTGGTTACGGACTAATGAGTGAATACAAATAAAATAGACTATATTACATGCAACGAATTTACAAAACGCATAATTACGGTGAACCGCTATTACCTGCTTAACTTCAATAAATTGTTCTTATGAGAAAATAAACTGTTTTAACTAGACGTTTATTTATTTCTAGTTTATAAAATTATAACGAATAAACAATTTGAAATTACTTATAAAACATTTTTATTTTTAACTCCATATTACAATAACAATATACCTAATAATAACAATATAATAACTTATTATTATCGTTTATTAATCTATCGAATACTAAAAAAAAACCGATAAAGATTATTGTTGGAAAAGAAAAATTAAAAGTTCCATGTCGAGATTGGAACCCAGACCTATGCGTTTGGTAATCTAATACGTAAGACTACCAGCTATCGGTACTTAATGAAATGACTTCAATTTTAGCAATGGTATGAACCAACCAAAGTCATGCGTAATTACGTAGCCTATGTGCAAAAGCGACGGTATGTTTTTTGTTTCGTTCGACGCCAGCCAGTGTGCGAATTCTGAGATGTGCGTTCTGTGTTGATACATCACTACACACAGACGTAGGTACGGACGTTACCGCGCGTTCACAGCAATACAGTCCTTAAGCTGGTAATCAATTAATGACCCTTGACTGTACACCGACTTCCGAAATTAAAGTTATTTTCATCCCATCTATTCGAAAAGAACGACTTGGTTCGCCTTTAAGTGCACCCAAAGGTGGTTTTCTTTATGAAACTTTTAGCGGGCAGTAATAATTTTTTAATCCTCTTTTTATGTGCACCGCAATTATATTTGCCGCGCACTTTTTGAATTTGGAACATCTTAGTGTTCAGCGCCAAAGAAATCGAACGCAAATATTGTTTGAATAAAGACTGGCTGGTACGACGGCCCATAGTCGCGCCGCCGCGCGCCGGCTGAATAAAAAAAAAAAAGAAATCAAATTAAAAACGCGCGAACTACAGCCCGCGTTTTCGTCAATTTTCACGGATTGTTAGAAATTCATGGTTTTGTTTTGAAAAATGAGTTCTTCAAGTGACAGTGAAAGTATAGAATTAACTCCTGAAAGTATTAGAACTGATGCAAGAAATGTGATGGATAATCTATTACCTGCAAAATCCCGGGAGAAATATATGAAAGCCTATGGTAATTTTATTGAATGGAGAAATGCAAGAGGCACCAAGAATTTTTCAGAATCTGTGTTTTTGGCTTACTTCCAGTACTTAGCCAAAACTAAACAACCTTCCACACATTGGAGTACCTACTCAATGCTAAAATCAACAGTCAGTTCTAATAACCGTAAAACTGGACACATATTATTCGAAATTAATAGCGTATCTGAAGAGGATGTCTGATGGATTTAAACCTAAAAAATCCAAAGTGTTCTCAGTCAAAAACGTGGAGACTTTCATGAATGAGGACCCGACAAAGTCTTTACTTTATATTTTTAAGTAACTATGTATATGGTGGATTAGTAATTAAAGTATAACCATAGTGTTTTAAAATGCGCATTTTATTGTAACCTGTACTTCGATAGATACTTTGTCTTATTCACATTCGGTTTTTTTACAGGTGGCTTTAATTTTCGGAGTAAATGGAGCTTGTCGTGGCAATGAACTTTTAAAAATAACTGTTGATGACGTCGAAAATCACTCGGATGATTTACTGTTAGTAAAGCTGACAGACACAAAAAACAAAAATTAACCGATCCTTCGTAATCCGAAGAGAATACGAAACTATTGTAGTTACAGAAACACCTGGACCTGCGTCCTGCTGATATGAAGAGAAAACGGTTTTTCATCCGTTATCGAAATGGCAAGTGCTTCAAACAAGTTATGGGAAAAAATAAAATGTCTAACATGCCACAAGAAATCGCTACTTATTTGAAGTTACCAGATATCAAGCTGTATGCAGGCCATTGTTTTCGTCGCACTTCGGCTACCCTTTTGGCAGATTCTGGAGCAGACTTAACTGTTCTCAAGCGACATGGAGGATGGAAGTCGAGTGCTGTAGCAGAGGGATATATAGAAGATTTCATTGAGAACAAGGCGAAAACACGTGAACGCATCGTGGAAAACATTAAATTGCAACCTTCAGTTAATCCATCCATGCTACCGTCGCCGCGCCCATCTACATCCAAACAAAGAGATTTACCGCCACATTTTCCTCAAAATGAGCCAGATTCGGACATTATTTCAAACACGCAGAATATAAAATCTACAATAATCTCTATTCCTAATAAAACTGTAACAATACATTTTCATAATGGCGAAAATGTCTCAAATGTAAATATAAGTTTTTAGTTGTTTTATTATTGGATACTATTTGATTCCAATTTAGTTGTTACTCTATGTTTTATTAAATAATAATATTACACTAAAATATGAGGCGCCTTTTATTTTCTCATAGTGGGTGATGAAAAGTAGAGTGTATCACTCGGCCGCAATAGTTATTTGTTATACAAGAGTGCAAAGTTGCTTTTTAACCGCGTGTTCAATTTTGATGACCGAGCAAGCGAAGGATTCTAAAATTGATCACGAGCGCAGCGAGTGATTCAAAATTAGAATCCTGAGCGTTAGCGAGGGAATCAAAAGAGCACGAGGTGAAAAATCTTTGCACTCGAGTGCAACACGTAACTTTTCATTCCACCTCAGCGAGGAAAGAGTATTTTTAATCTTCAATATCTGAGTGGAAAAGCCGTTTTTATTCTCTAGAGGATAAAGTAAATTGAATTTAGAACATCGTGTTTACTTTATCCTCTAGAGAATAAAAACGGCTTTTCCACTCAGATATTGAAGATTAAAAATACTCTTTCCGAGATGGTGGGATGAAAAATATATTTTTGACTCGGCCGACGTACTTTGAATCCCTCGCTACGTTCAGGATTCACCTAAAGAATTCCTCGCAACGCTCGGGATTCTACTGTAGAATCCCTCACTTCGCTCTGGATTCAAAAAAGCGCCCTCGCTGTAAAAATATTATTTTGCTCCCTTATGATACAATCTACCATTTTCAGTTTGTAGTGTCTTTTTTTGAAGTCGATTGTTTTTTTTTTTTAAATTTTTATGTTTTTATTTTATTGTTTCGATATCGATCGATACTGTAGAAATAATACGATTTAAAGAGTATAACAATTTATTTAAAAAGTGCAAGTAACGACAATGACAGCTAAAAACAAGAGAAGTAGAATAAAAAAGATGGCGCCACAAGCGGGCACAATAACACGGGTTCCGTTTTTTAAAGCGTAGGCGTTGTTTACTCTCTTCCTACAGTTACCCATCACGTCTGCAGTCGCTAGCTAATTTAATTTGACCCTGTACAAAGGGTGGACTTATGGATATTTCATTCATTCTTTCATTCAAATTCATTAATTCTCCTGCCCTTATTCCAATTTATTTGTGGTCGGCGCAACATGTATTTTTCTCTCATACTTCTCTATTAGTCGTCATCTCGGTAGTCACCCTCTTTCTAACCATATCATCATTCACACAGTCCATCCATAGTTTTTTTGATCTTCATGGCTATAAGAGTAGGGGAAGACTCCCTACTCTTATAGCCATCGACATTTATACTCAAAACTTTCCTTACGACATGTTCCACATTCCTCCGTATCACATACTAATGAATATTTAAAAGAAAAATACACGTTTTGAAGCCACTTACTTAATGTAAAACCCAACTTAATTAAAGCCTCGATCATGTTATTCAATATGAAACATTGCATCGTCTACGAAAAAGTTTGTAATGACTACGGCGTAGGCCCTACGAGACTACGCCGGTGTCTGCGTAGCAAACTTTATCAAAACAAGTCTGTTTGCTAATAAGACATGTAAAACATTACTACAAGATTCTTTATTACTTAAGTTTTTGTAATGTTACTTGAGAAGACGTTTGCCTGGTGTTTATTATCTTGTTATCATAAATTATAACTCTTATTTGCGGCTGAAGACTTGAAAAGTCGATGGTGTGCCGAGGTGCCGTTGTATTATTTGTATTATACCACTACCTTCTGCCAGCGACTTCACCCGCGTAGATGTCGAAAATTTTGTCGCGGAACGTGCTACCGGGACAAAAAGCCTATGTTACTCGTTATAACATTAGCTATCTGCCAGTGAAACTCCCATCCAAATCGGCCCAGCCGTTTCAGAGATTAACCGGAACCGAAACTAACAGACAGACAAAAATTTAAGAAATTGTTTTTTTTTTTGTTATAACAACTACCGTATACACTTTTATATGCATTTAGTATAAAGCTGTTATTTTTACATTTCAAACAGACACTTCAATTTTATTAATTTGTATACATAGATGAGACATCAGATTAACTAGTACCTACGCCAAACACGCCACGTAGGTAGGCCCTGCTGTGTGTAGCCTTCAATCAAAATTAATTGATTATTTTTATCATCATCAATATAAAACATAAATGACCAAGTTTTAAAGTGATAACGCAACAGTAATTACAGAGAGGCTCTATCTGAGAGGGGCACGTAAATCTACATAAGTACCCGCGTCTGATCCCACCCTAATTGCAGAATTATCCTGACGTATGGCCGATCGGAATCTAATAAATTGGCTTATTTCGATATCCTTCGATACCGTGTGGTTAAAGGGCGGTACGCAACGTTTTGGTAATGGAATTGCGATCGTAATTAGTTAATTTGCTACAGAAATATTTAACGTTATGAAGACTGAGTATGAACAGTGGTAGCCCAGTGGTAATGGCCCCGATTTACGTGGTTGTAGGTCGTTGGTTCGAACCTAGACAGGCCTCACTTTGTGTAAATAATTTCCCACTCCACAACCAATGCTCTCAAAACGGTGAAGAAAAACATCGTGAGGGAACCGGCATGTCCTAGAACCGATAATTCGAAGATACGTGACATCTACCAACCCGCACAGCCCACTCTCACAGAGAGGAGGCCTGCCGGTCGATTCTGTAAAAATCTCACCGTGAAAATTCAAGTGAAGTGAGCGTGATGTGACTTGTCAGTAGTGTCAATCCCTAGCATTAGTTGGAATGACAGCTCACTCCACGCTCACTTCACCCAAGTTTTCACGGTGAGATGGTTACAGAATCGCACTGCTGTAGTGTGTCCCAGCATATCAGTAGCAATGACTATAATTTTGACAGTTCAAAAACATTCATTGCGTTATTTACGTTGTTGAGCAGACAAATTTTCCGAACATATGAAGCATACATATGGATTGAGATTAATAGTGTGTCCAAAAACCTATACTTTAGGTATCATTAAAATGTCCATCGATGGCCATCCCGGTGACATTAGCATTCGGCATGTAAAAAGAGGCCGACGACGAAGGACGAAGGACGAAGGGCCGCAAACGTGACGCGAAAACCTAAACATTTTCATTTACTTGCCAATGAAATAGTTTTATTTATGTTTCTCTTTTTTCGCCTGTGATCTTTGAATTAGAAAAGAAACTACATTTGCATTTAAATAACTTATTTGTGCATTGCCACTGGAAAAAGAGATTTAAATGACAGGCAAACCTTCATGAGGTGCCAAAAAGCTGAAAATTAGATTATTGATTAGGCTGCAATGTTATTCTTTGTGTTTGGCAGGTACGATCTTTCTCTGCCTATGGGAAAAAGTCAAGTTTATGTTTAAAATACCAGAAAGAGTCTTTCCCTAGTTTGATTCTAGAGACTGACCACGTCACCTACCTATACACATTGCTGTTTTAGTATAAAAGGTAGAATAATGAACCATTTGGAAACCGCCCTTACTAATTTCATTTCAATGTTAAAAATAGTTTAATGATAAAGCATATTTTGTTTGTTTCAACGTTGATTGGTGTTTGTAATCCGAACTCATTGATCGGTTTCAAACCAAATGTTTTGTTACAATATCAGAGCCGCATCGGACACAGTCATTGCTACTATAGGCGGAGTTACTTTTGATTTGGTTAAATTAATATGTCCTATTAATAATCCTATTGTGTCTAGTATTTCGCTATTTTGCAACGCGATATTTGTAGAGCAATAAATAAAATGGAGTTAGAAATAAAAAGTGCTCGAACAATCCCATTTGGTAAAACGATTTGTGGGTATAAAACTAAAAGCTAGAAAGAAGAAAAAGGACAACAATATACGACAATAGATATCACCTTAAACCCAAGCATAGAGAGCCAAACTGAACAGGTAAATATGCGTCAGTTTGGCCTGAGTGGAAGCGGTTTCGAGTTCGCTACCTACAACTTTCGGACTAACTGACCGACTATTTGATTTTGACAATTCAAAAGTGCCGTTCGTTTTGGGAAGGTGTCCTGCGGCTATTAGTGGAACTTAATACGTTAGAGAGATACTACAACAATAGGTAAAGGTTATCAACATACGTCGTATATGAACGACGAGTCTGTGGGATTTCGTTCGTGGATAGTCGAGTCTGTGGGGTTTCGTTCGTGGATAGTCGAGTCTGTGGGGTTTCATTCGTGGATAGCACTCTAATGATCCATACAGCCGCTGTAGGCATTTGATTAGGTCTGGTTTATGTCCATCCGATAGGTATTTTTCAGAGATGAGATGAAACTGACAGTAAAACTGATCATGTATCTACCCTTAAAGTTAAAGCTATAAAAAGCCTTGCCACACAAACAAAGCGTACATCACGCTGTTCGCGAGCTGCACAATATTTATCTGTTTGTATCGGGTAGCTCGTCTACGTCGCGTATTTAATTTCACTTTATTGCTTCAATCGTTTCCATGGTGAGCCATCGCTTTACCACACTTTGATCGAATTCGCTTATTTACTTGGAGAATCATTTATTTACATGGAGAATTAATATCGAGGTTTTCTTGACAAGGAGTCGGTCGGTACACGCAATTTGAATCTGGGTAATAACTAAAGAAGATAGGTAAGTAGGAGGAAATTATCTTTTATTTTTTTACCTTTGATAATTTCAAGTACTAAAATGAAAGAAAGAAAAGTATTTATTATGATTAAAATCCATTATCTATAGGCCAATCGCTTAACTAAGACGTTGCCTGAGGTAGCAGCGCGGTGCGGGAGGGGTTATGGTGACGTGATGCGAGAGCTCAGCGATTCGTTAACTTGAGACAACTATCACCCCTCCCGCACTGCGCAGCTACCATAGTTAATTATGACCTACACTCCAAGATAATTTTCAACTAACGAAGCACAAATATCGTGATTACGGCAGAAATTGCCATTAAAGACATATGTGATTCAAACTGATGAGCTATCTATCTATTCCTATGTGAGTACATACAGCAAAACATTTAGTGTACAGGCTAGAACTAAACTTCATGGCACTAC
Organism: Apamea sordens; assembly: GCA_945859715.1. Lineage (NCBI taxonomy): Eukaryota > Metazoa > Arthropoda > Insecta > Lepidoptera > Noctuidae > Apamea > Apamea sordens. The sequence goes on from OX244001.1 coordinate 19,042,884, forward strand.
TGTCTATGCAGTGTCACTTTTGAGAGTGGAGGCCGTGAATCAGCAAGCGTAGCGAGATGGACCGACGAACTGAAAAGACGGTAGGCACATCTTTTTCAGTTCATCGGTCTATCTCGCTACGCTTCCCGTTGGATGTATAAGCTGGATGATTGGGTACCGAGGAGCGACTGGGGAAAAGCCATGCCCAGTAGTTCACTGTAACGAACTGAGTTGTACATGAAGAAAAGTTCAGTGTTTTACATGCGTGACCACTTTGTAATCGTTATACAGAACGCAGACGACCGCTGTCAAAGATTGGACTTCCTACTCATGAGGTGAAACTAGGTGTACTGCATACTCATCTATTTTGTAGACTGTACGTACCCATATGACGATTTCAATTGAGTCTCTAAGTTGATCAGGACCGCAGATGACAAGGGATTGATAATCAGCTGAGTTCCAAATGGAATAAGTTAAGGGTAAATAGAACCGTAGAGGAAAATGCCTTTGTGTCCATCACATGACTGTGGTTTATTTTTATGAAACTTTTCTGAGATTGTCATCATGTTCGTTGAAGTATATCAAGTATTATTACGACTAATCATTGCAATTTAAATTCGTCATATAAACGCGGGGATGGCTGAATATTCATAATACCTAGAACTAATTTCAAAATCGTAAGCGCTTCGAAGTGCGTCTTATTCGTAAATCTTAATGCCAAGTCACAGTCAAGAGCATTAGATGGGGTCATAATAAACTAATGAGATCATTTTAGATCAACAAGTTTATAAAGACCACTTCAACGAACCAACTCAGCTTATTGCAGTCCACTGCTGGACATAGGCCTCTCCAAAACTGCGCCACAACACCCAGTCCTTCGGCTTCCATATCCAGTCTCTTCTAGCCACCTTCTTAAGGTTGTCGGTCCATCTAGGTGGGGGACGTTCCACATTACGCTTGCCGATACGCGCTCTCAACTCCAGGACTCGTCAGCTCCACAGGCCATCAGACCTTCGCCAACATGGCCAGCCCACTGCCACTTCAGCTTGCTTACACTGTAAGCTAAGTAGGTAACTCAGGTTCTTTTCCGTATAACTTCATTTCTGATTTAAAGACCACTTAACTTGTAGTTCATCCTGCAATAACTTTTGACTAACTACGGTAGAGTCCAAGAGGAGGATAGTGTTTTTAAGAATCCTCTTATATCACAGAGTTACGGCAGCAGAGAGGATCACTTACCAGCAGCCTAATGGCGTAACACGCTAATCACAAGGGTATTGCTAATCCATTGCTTCATTTGTTCGAAAAATGTGACTGCTCAACAACGTAAATAACGCAATGAATGTTGTTGAACTGTCAAAATGAAACCTATGGCTACTGATAGTGTTTTAGACCAGGGATGGGGAAACTTTTTCCTTCGCGTGCCAATATAATACTAACGAAATATATGGCGGGCCAAGTTGTTTCATTTTTGGCTATGTTAATTACTGAAATAAAAATATTACAATTGCTGTTCTATGCAAGCTGGCCATTGCCAATGAGAATGAAATTACTAACAATACGAAATATTCTCTTGATTTTTGTTTGATGGTCGCGGGCCGGATTTCAAGCCTTTGCGGGCCGGAGATGGCCCGCGGGCCGTAGTTTCCCCATCCCTGTTTTAGACTATTACTCGGCTGGAGAGGATTATTATATTTTTGCAGAGTGAAAGAGTTCGAGCAGTTGAAGTGGTGACAAATGTTTTCATTCGGTAGTGGTGTTAGTTTTCAGGCAGGATTGCAGACAGACGAATATCCGATCCGCGACGCGAGAAGCGGATGTTGAGCTGTGGCCACGAGATACGCGACTCATTCAGAGCTTTGGACCTACATTCCAATAGGTTGGACTTACTGCACTATGTATCTGCACTCTGACTCGTTTCTCATGTTCCACAGAATAGCTGTTAAAAATGTTTTATATCCTTTTTTGTGTTTATTTTTAATGTAATTTATCGGTGGTCTCAAATTTTTTATGTTATTTTTAAACTCAATAAGAGTTTCTAACTTTAAACTCTTATGTTTTCCCTACTAAGCTAAGCTATAAGCTAAGATTTAAGTAAAATTGTATTATTTTAAAATTGTAAGGTGAAAACAATTGTTGGTTGGCCATTAAAGAAAACTAAAATAAGAAGATCTAGATCAGCCTAAACAGTGCCTAAAATATGTACTTCCCTAATATATATTTTTTAAACTTCTGAGACCAATATCTTGTGCCGTCCTAAGGATCTGTGGTTATACAGTTACTGTACCTAATGCAAACCATATTCTTGTCGAAATTCATTTTCGTTTCCACCAAACTAAAGAAGATATCTTTAATTTTTACCAGCAAGTGTGCATATAGTGATTCTACTCATGTATTCTATCTATTTTCTCCAAGTAAGTCGTCCTCAGTTCTCATCGTATTTCAATTACCAATCGGTAGAAGTTCCTTTGCCTTAGCTTTACCTTGCCATGTGGTCTCTCGCTGTTCTTAAGGCCCGCCCAAGCGCGAGAAATTCATTGCGATCGAAAGGATGAATCCTTTTGATTCGTCTACTTTTCCGAACGGTTATTTCGCCAGGCGGAAATAAGGAGCTTGCGATTTTAAAAAGTTTGTTTTACTTTTTAAAACAAATCTCCTAAACGGATTTATGTGTTTTCGAACGGAACTAAATCTGTTTTCCAATATGTTTTGGTTAATAACAGTTTTTAAGTTGTGCGGTCTTGTGGAAAAGATTTAGTAAGCGAAATAAGCAGTTTTTATGGGAAAACTGAAAAACAAGAAAAATACGAGACAAACTCTCGTATTTAGCTAAATACGAGAGTTTGTTTTACGCTCGTTGTCTTGAACTAAAGTTTTCCGAGATAGATAAACACACCTACATACCTAGTAGTTTTCTTTTCTCCAACTTCAACCCCAATACGAGGAAACAGTAAAAAACCTACAAAACCCAACTTCGCGTAAACGATAGCTCATGGGGTAACTCTTTGATATATCGCATTTACATTCTGCGTTATAAGCTTCCTATAATACGATTTTCCGGTCGTTACCTTTTTTAAAAAGTTCCAAAAGCAATGATTTAGCCAAAAGTGATCCTCCAAAATTCACTCCGGCACTTACTATTATCCGAGTCAGTGGATCGTGAATTCGCATTCTTATGTAAAACGGTTTCGGAACGAAGCGTTGCATTGAACCTGTGCGTATTCGAAGCACGCGTTCCAATCTCGTGGGTGTTGATTTGGTGCCGTTTCCGAACGTAACGATTGATCAAGATGGCGGATTTGGCGGGAAGACGCGCGCGTTGCGAATGTTGCGATGTATTTTCTTGATGCTATTCTAGGTGTGTATTTGTTTAAATTATATGTCGTTTACAAGATTGATATAGGTAATATTTTTTTGTATGATTGCACATTTCGCTTTCCTTATTTTCAAACTGTCACAAGGCATGTTACTTCTAAGGTATGAAGTATTTCAGTCTCAGTTGAGAGCGAAATAATAATGCTTTCTGAATACCATATTGGAAAGGCACTGTGTTGTGAGGCACTGGAATATCATCCACGGATCTAATAATTTTGGAGTTTAGCACAATATCGAATAAGTAATTAATCTTAACTGCCAGGGCTTATTTTTAATTTTATATTTTAAATTGGTCTTTTTTCATTGTTCTCACATATAGAAGCAATAAGAATAATGTACCCAGGATTTTGTAATAATATCTTGATTTAAAAGAGTGTCCTTGGAGTTTCTTGCCCGTTCTTCTCCAAAGAGATCTACGTTTTGGAATGGGCAACTAGCTTCACTTTCTGACTAACCGACCGACTATTTAAAATGTTGACAATTCAAAAGTGCCTGAAATGGTTTAATTGAAATAAATGATTTGAGTTTGAGTTTGAATTATTTACTAGCATAATCAGCCTATACTGTTACCACTGCTGAGACACAGGCCTCCTCTCCTCTGTGAAAGGGAGTGAGCCGTAATCCACCACGCGATCCCAGTGCGGGTTGGTAATAATTTATTAACATAAGTACTTATAGGTAGTATATACTAATAATTTATGGATTGTAAATTTTTCTGAGATGAGGGGTACTCAGCAGGGGAAAGGCTGCAAATTATGATGACGATGAAAATATTCTGAAATTAAGGAATTAATGAAACATTGTAAACAGAATTATTATTTCGTTGAAAGTCCTAGAATAATTCTATGACTTTCAAGTAGATAAGGTCAGTTGAGGTTACATTGTTATTTTTCAACAAATTTACATGAAAATGGAAAGCAGAAACTAATTTGAGACCGGCTCCTCACGGGAATTCAAGGAAAAAAAATCTCTCGGAATTTTATACGAAACCATTTTCATATTCACAAGACAAGATAATTTGTTTTGTGGTGTTTTGTTTTTAGGACTGACAAACAAATAAATGGAAAAAGATGGTGACGTCAAATACAAAGTAGGTAATAAATATAAACAAATGGACCAGAAGATACCTGTGGATGGCAATTAGTAGTGCCTCTTACAAATTGAGTACTTTGAACTTACAAATTGATGAGTACTATAAATAAATTCAAACCAGTAGTAAAACCTAAAATTCTAGTTTTTAAATCACCTTTAAGATATTAATTTTCATTTGATAATTTGAGGTTAATTTTACAACCTCAATTTTCATCGATGTTTTTTTTGGATTATCTACAATTTGATAATGTTATTAAAACAAACTTTCTAAATATAGATGATGTGTTACTAATTCCCTTTAGTGAGTAATTTGGTAACAATTTAACCTGGACAGGGTTTATTACACTCTCATCAGATATCAAAACGTAGTTTAGGTACCTGATCTACAATATTTCTACTTTACTCAATTAGAATTTCCCAAAATTAATTTACTCATGAGACTCAAAGCTAATGAACGTAAATACCACAAAGAGCAATAAATTAACGTTAATAATTATGATATCCAAACAAAGCACAAAGGTGCATCAGATGCGGTTGTTCTGTTGTAAACTGTGGCGGACAGTAGCCGCCGGCGGGCGGAGCAAAGAGTTTGCTAATTCAAACATGGAGAATATAATATAGACATACATACACACCATTATATCTAATATAAATCTGTGGACATAATTTTGTGTGTTAATTAACGTTATTTCACGCTTGTCCTCCTGCAAGGGATAAACATCTAGGTGTATAATAATAATGAACCGCATTTTGCCGGCTATAATTATTTAAATCTCTTTGTAAAGAGGCCAATTGCCATCCGCCGGGCGTCAAATCTTAGAAAACTTATCTAAGCCCGCGGGGTAATTGCGTAACACACTACAGTAGCAATGGCTTTCAGTTTGACAGTTCAACAACATTCATTGCGTTATTTACGTTGTTGAGCGGACACATTTTTTACATGCTAAGCGATGACCGTTTTGCGTGGCTGTGACGCACGTTTTCCCCCAACTTGTATTTTTTTTGTGTTTCTATTCTTTTTATGCGTCTTGTTTACCGCAAATAAAAGTATTTTCTTCTTTATCCTATTCTATTCTACCTTCCTTAATCTTATTTACCATGGAGAAAATAAAGCAAAAAACTAGTTTGCACGCAATAGGCTGAACGTTATTACATTTTACAAATCTCTATCCTCATAAATATATATCAACGTTAAATTACATCCAGTGTTGAACGCGAATCTTTTAATAAAAATCATTTTTCATGGCCATTATTATATCCCCGGGGTATATTCCAGCCTTACTTAATTTCGTTAATACTTCTGAAAAAATCATTTTCTGTAAGCTTTGGTATAAGTATTCGGTATACCTAGAATTATACACTCGAATACTTGTTCAAATCCTCAAATCAAATCCTTTCTTTGAACAAGATTTTTCTTTCGTCGAGTCGTTGAGCTCTTTCACTGGACCGGTCTACTCAAATCTGTGTGGTTTTTCCTCAAAAGTCCATTTTAGATAGCAATCAACATAGTCCTTACATGATCTGACCAAGATTCATCATCTGCCTAGCCTTTTCCCAACTATGTTGGGGTCGGCTATGCTGGGGTCGGTAAAATACTGGTATTCAGTTGCGGTTAGACTCCAGTCTAACCGCAGCTGAATACCAGTATTTTACATGGAGCGACTGCCTATCTGACCTCCACAACCCAGTGACTGGGTAATACGATACCCCTTGGTAAGACTGGTTGTCACACTTTCGGGCTACTGACGACCCGTAACGACTGTCCACGATTATGTCCTGAATTAAAAAGAATCTGTGACCTCTGAGTTTGTTTCGGCCTTGCTTCTCAGAGTAGTCAGTTATGAAACGCCGACCTCATCTAGTTTTAAAAATATGATTGACGTGTAAAAGTGTTTTACAAACCTTCTTACTAAAACTCAAACTGAACGAATTTATTAAAAAAAAAAACAATTACAGGCATTTTTTTAATTTCAAGGGTTCGGAGGGGTCTTGCATAAATAAAATCATATAACTCACAATATTGGGGGGAAATGCGAAAAACAATAAACCGAGACGATTGCTTACTACAGATCTTTGATAAAACTAGTTATTTTACCTCAATATAACAATTTCTGTGGGTTAACAAGAAAATGCAATTATTGTAACTAGACAAACACGAGGCCGAGGGTGCGAACTCGGCTCAATGAGGGAATTAATCATTATCCCTTACCATTTGTTACCAAGTCGGTGGTGTGATGTCCCATTTGCTTTGAGCTGCAATAAGTTTCAACTTGACGTCCCGACAATTTAAAAATAACTCACGAGATAGTGTATCTCTTGAGTTATTTTTAAATGGTCGGGACAATATTAATGTCAAAAACTCGTAAAAATGTAAGGAAATTAGAGGTTTTTTTTGACAGATTGAGACTGAGATTAGATTGAGAACGCTCTCAATTTACGGTAATAGCCCTTCTGGAATTATCCCGGAGTTAATATTAAATTGTCACGACGTCGAATGACTTGAATTTGAAATTTTTTCTCGTAATTAAAAACTTTAAAAAACTAGAAGCAATCTCATTTCAGCGACAATCAATGTCAAAAACTTGTCAGAAATGTAAGGAAATTAGATTTAATTTTGACACATTGAGACAGATCAGAAGGCGAATTCTCGTAATTTAAAACGTTCAAAATCTAGTCGCAGTCTCATCTCGGCGACAAACAAATGTCAAAAACTTGTCAAAATGTAGGGAAATTAGAGGAATTTTTGACAGATTGAGACTGAGATCAGACTGTGAACATTTTTAAAATTACGAGAATTGCCGCTCAGATTTCCACTAGATATTAATTGCTAGTTAAAGTTAAGTCATTGAATTTCCTTTCTTCACGTTAAGATACAGAATTACAGATAATACCTAATTAAACTGTCGCTTCACAACCAATTTGTAATATTAGGTATAATATAGGTGTAATATTAGGTATAATCGATCCTACAAAAGTCTAGTGAGTTCCAGTAGTACCTAGGTACGGCCTTACCTTCAGAGCCTATTTCTCGTACTCGTAGCAACACGCAAGCAGAACGTGAGCTAAATTATGGGATATGCGTATATTTGAACATGAATTGACGCGTCGATGCCCAAAACCACAAGCTTTTGTTAATAACTGACTTAGTTTACCGAAAAGTCACCAGGATGAGAATGAGATGATGTATTTCATTCTTAGCCTCTTCATCCCCTTTTTAATCCATCCAAAGTTGTCTTTAAAAAGATCGCTCTTAGCGATAAGACCGCCCATTGTGTCACCCTTTGTAAAATTTCTACATTTATATCTGTAATGTATGTATGTGGTGTGCATAATAAAGAGTATTCTACCTTGGTTCTGCTACTATGCTCTCAAGTTGTACTTACTGATTATATAATATTGCCAATCGAAACAGCCAAATGTCAAACTGGTGAGCAGGAAGATCTTCTTTGAAACTCCGTTCATCTCTTCTAATTCGCACTTTCTGAACTTAAGTCACTTCCCTCTGCCGCTAACATTGGTCTCATCTCTGTATAAGCACCTTCCACCTGTGACATCTACCTATTTGCAATAATCAACCTATAATGTTCCCACTGCTGGGACACAGGCCTCCTCTCTGTGAGAGGGAGTGGGCCGTAATCCACCACGTGGGAGTGCGGGTTGGTAGATGTCAGATATCCTTGAATTTTTGGTTCTAGGACATGCAGTTTCCTCACGAAGTTTTCCTTCACTGTTTTGAGAGCAGTGGTGATGAAATGATTTACACACTGTAAAGCGCCTGTCTGGGTTCGAACCTACGACCTACAACTCGTAAGTCACGGCCGTTACCACTGGGCCACTACTTTCACCATCTACGTACATAATTGAAGTTTGATTGCATTGCCAATCCACTATTCTGACATAAGTCACCTGTGCATACATAAGTTCCTTATTCAACCTCTACATCATAGTAGGGGCCCGATGTTAGCTTCGTCCCTCGCAGCACAACGTAGGCGATACGTGAGCCAAATTACTGGATCACGGCGCACGTATGCACGTACACGGTGAACACGGTACACTAGAATAACATTATGGATGAGCGGCCACCATACGGACAACTACTGAGTAAGTGATACAGAAGTTTTAGTTGGAAAGCTGACTTTATGACGCTGTGTTCTTGTGTGGGGGAAACGGTTTTGCGAATATAGAGAGGAGCTACTGAAGAGGTTTTTGTCGAAACTCCTTGCATATATCCTACTAATGTTATAAACGTGAAAGTTTGTATGGATGGATGGATGTTTGTTACTCTTTCACGCAAAAACTGCTAAACAGATTTGGATGAAATTTGACATACAAATAGTTTACAACCAGGATTACCACAGAAGTTACTTTTTATCCCGATTTTCTCATGGGATCGTAACTTATGCGGGTGAAACCGCGGGACGCAGCCAGTCCTTCATGGTTCAATGCATCCGACATTTACCTACATTTAATTGTATAGAGCAGTGGTTCTCAAACTTTTTTGGTGACGGAACCCTTTTGGGAAGCAAAATACTTGATGGAACCCTACAATAAAACAATAGTTTTTAAAAGTGTTTTCTTTATTAATAAGCATAATAAAAGTACAATGTAACAGTTACTAATTATTACTTACTTTACCACATGGCAAGTAGGAATAATAGAAGATATTAAAAAAGAAAAAATCTAACTAATGGGAGGTATGAAACTGTTTTTTATTTTTCATCAATTGGTTGATATCAGGTTTGATAGAAGACAGTTGAAGTATCATATCAGGTTCGGCGTCCAGTCTATTGCGATATTTTGTTTTCGTGGCTGCATAGGTTGAGAATCCTGTTTCGCACAAATAATATGTTGTTGGGAACGGAAGAAGAATATTCAGAGCCATTTTGCCAAGCATTGGATATTCATCACGGATTCTGCACCAAAAATCGTTGAGAGGCGTCGTTTTGAACAGTGACTCCATACTTGTGTCTGATGACATTTCTAAAAGAGATTCATATATCTTGTTTGACATACTTTCGGGCTTTTCCAAGTTAGGTAAAAAAGGATTATGAATCCATGAATTCAGTTTCATTTTTGTATTCTGTTCTTCGGGAAAATACTTTTCAAAAGATGCGCGCATCGATCTGAGATATTGGACCAATTCTCCAAACACATCATTTTGAAACATTTCTGAGTCGTTATCGCTAACAAACTCACTGAGTGACGTAAAGCTTTCTATTTCTTTCTTACCAACGCAAATAATCCAAAAATCTAATTTTCTTTTGAAGGCAGTTATTTTGTTATAGGCCTGAAACACTGTTGTCTGTTTACCTTGCAATGATAAATTCAATTCGTTCAGTTTTTGAAAGATATCCGCCATAAAAGACAATCGGAACAACCAAGTTTTATCATACAAACGGTCCTTCAAATTAAAAGAAGTATCTGCTGAAAGAAACATTTGTAACTCGGCTCTAAGTTCAAATAGCCTTGTTAAAGTTTTACCTCGAGACAGCCATCGCACTTCTGTATGGAGCAGCAGTGTTTTATGTTTGCTGCCATAATCTTCACATAATAATGAGAACAATCGGGATTGTAGTGGTCGTGATTTGATAAAATTAATTATTTTTACCGCTTCATCCATAACTAATTTTAGATTTGACGGCATTTGCTTCATCGCAAGTGCTTGTCTATGCAGAATACAATGGCTGGAACTACAATTAGGCGCTTTATTTTTTATTCGTGACACTGCTCCTGCTGTTTTACCTGTCATCGCCTTGGCCCCATCTGTACAAATGTCAATGCAATTGTTCCAACTGATATTGTTTTCTTCAAAAAATATATTTATTTTATTAAAAATTTCTTCCCCGGTAGTGTTTGTGAGCAGCGGTGAACACATAAGCATGTCTTCTTTAAAAGAACTTTCATATGGATATCTCACGATAACCAGCAAGATAGCCAAACCAGCGACATCAGTTGACTCGTCCATTTGCAAGGCGAATCGTGTTTTTTGTAGACGTGTAACTAGTTCTTGTTTGACGTAGCTTGCCAGATCATGGATTCGCCGTGAAACAGTATCGTTTGATAGCGGCACAGTAGAAAGATGCTTTGCAGATTTTTCATCGAGCATACATTTTGTTATGTCTAATACACATGGCTTTATTAAATTCTCAGCGATAGTGTGCGCTTCACCTGCTTGTGCAATGCGATAGCTAACTAAATATGATGCCTCCGTGGCCTTTTCGTTGATAGTTTGTGTTACATGCATCATATTTTTTTGACTTTCCAATAACTGATCTTTTTTACGAACAAAAAATTCTTTATTCTTGTCTTTAGACTCGGGGTGCACAGTTTCTAAATGTCGGCGCAATTTGGCAGGTGCCATGGAACTATTAGGAAGCAGTTTACTACATAGCATGCAGAGAGGTGAGCCGTTGGAATAAACAAATCCGAAACTGATATATGATTCATCATACTTCCTTTTTTTCGTCTTTGAAACCGTAGAGCTTGACGTCGCGGCATCATCGTCTGGATCGGTGATTGCTATATTCTCCGTGCGTACTGCTTTTGAACATTCAGCGTCATTAGAAGATGTTGTTTAACACCTTTAAGCCAACGTTCCATTCTTCTTTATTTATAATGTTACACGTCAGGATAGTGGGGTCTAAATAATGCACAATCGTTACTGCGTATAAGAGACTAAGTTTAGTACAATGAAGAAATGTATAAAACTGAGACAACGAATACAGCAGGCAGTAGAACAATGAACACTAGTTTCTCGCTAGCAAGCTTATAAGTAGGTAGGCAGGAACTTATCGCTCCGAACGCTAATTGTCAACTGACTGACGAGGCGCGACACGCGATCGCCGCTTTTATACTTAGTCCTAGACTCGATCTCGAATATTCTCGAAAATACTCGAGTCGGCGCCTTTGATAAACAAAAAGCAAAAATAAAAAGAGAAATATAAAAATTACGTTGTAAATAATCTCGACTTTATTTTTTTAAGTTAGAGTCGAAAGTCGCTTGTTGACAACTATAGCGTCTAATACAGAGGCGGCTTTTATCAAAGGGACTGCGCGCTCACAAGTATACCTACAAGTATACATGTTGATAGTATGAGATATTCTCACTTCCAATATCTATGTTCTTCACACGCTAAGAATCTGCGTTCTTCTAACAATCTTCTCTTGCTTTGTCCGTCTCATACGTCTGACTTTGTTCATTCTTCTTTTCATATTCAGTCCATTCTTCTTTGGAATGCGCTTCCTCTTGATATCAGGACGGCCAGCAGTCGGTATGCATTTAAGCGGAAATTGCAGAGTTATTTTCAAAATAAATCTTCAAAAAAATAGCGTAGAGTCATGTCAACACTTCTCTCCCTTGATTTTGTATATATATATATTATAAGTAGGTATATATTATAGTAATAGTATGTATGTGTATATAACCTATTTATGTATTAGAGTACCTAGTTTTAAGAGTTTTTTTTATCATTGTCCCTCTCAATCAAAGCACCTGCCATCTAATCTCTTCACCACCCTTGGTTGACTGGTAGAGAATGCCTAAGGCATTAAGTCCGCCTTTGTACCTTTTTGTGCGAAAAGATTAAATAAATAATAAATATTGTACCAGTTATTGTAACACATGTTTATACAAATACAAATAAATAAATAAATATACATACGCGCGGCCGCGGTGTGAAAACGTTCGACCAGAGAGAGGTGTTTTGATTTTTTTTCTAAATTCTTGAGGAACCCCTACAGAGGTATCGCGGAACCCTAGGGTTCCGCGGAACACACTTAGAGTATAGCTGGTATAGAGATTACACTATTAATATGGGATGAGGAATAAAAGATTTTACTAAAGAAGTATCTTCTTACAACACATTTTGGTTAAAATAAAAGAAAAGCTATCACCTCAACTGGTACTACTTTCATGATCGCATCATCATCATCATTTCATCATCATCATCATCATTTCATCATCATCATCATTTCATCATCATCATCATCATTTCATTTATCATCTTCATTTCATAATCATCATCATTTCATCATCATCATCATTTCATAATCATCATCATTTCATCATCATCATCATTTCATAATCATCATCATTTCATCATTATCATCATCATCATGTCATCATCATCATCATTTCATAATCATCATCATTTCATAATCATCATCATCATTTCATCATCATCATCATTTCATAATCATCACCTTTTCATCATTATCATCATCATTATTTCATCATCATCATCTTTTCATCATCATCATCATTTCATCATCATCATCATTTCATCATCATTTCATAATCATCATCATTTCATCATTATCATCATCATTATTTCATCATCATCATCATTTCATCATCATCATCATCATTTCTTCATCATCATCATTTCATAATCATCATCATTATCATCATCATCATTTCATCAAAATTTGACATACATGTCGCATCACTGGGTGGCCGAGATGCGAAACATCGGGTCTTCTTCACGATCCGACATAGTTTACGTATGTGTGGGCACTGTAGCGGGTACTCGAACGAAAAGATAATTTGAATTTAAAGTAACTTTAATAAACTAGCGATTATCAACCGAAACGCACACTTGCGTCGGAAACAAACACGTGCGTACGGTACTGAGCATTTGCCAAGACTGTCCGAGCTCGACTGTCGACTGTAGACTGTCGCCACACTCGGTCTCTCCGCCAGTCCTCGCTGCATCCCCTCCACCGACGATCGTGTCCAAGCGGTAGGGCTCGCTTGCGTTTCCGATCACATGATTACTCGTTTACCCATCAAATTGTTAGATGGCGCTGTTCGCAGTACTGTGGTGCCATCTATCCACGACACGGCCATCCCTGACTAGCACCCGTCCTCGGGTGTAGTACCTGTGGACCAAATATACTCAGAGAGTAAACAAGCTCGGCTATCCTGCCAAATACCTAATAACTAAGGTAGCTCGGCTATCCTGCCCAATACCTTATAACTAAGGTAGCTCATGTCTCATTGTTATTTTAATTTCTCTAGTCATAATTTACAATACCTTGTTATAAAGGTTTCGTACAAAGAGCACCCCATACAATATTAATCATTAGAAAAGGTTCGATCAATAAGTTGAACCAAATAAAATTAAAATAGTTGTAACGAATCCGTTACTATTTACTAAAATCTGTGCAAAAACACAGTCCAGAATCGCACCAACGATTTTTGACAGATCAGTTGTTTCATATTCTACAACACATGAGGGGCTCTATGCACCAACATAGACAAGAATCGCACCAACGATTCTCAAAAATCTTACGCAATATGTGCTACAACACATGAAGCGCTCTGTGCACCAACACAGACAGGAATCACATCAAAGATTTCTTATAGACCCATCGCCACATGTGCTTACGGCACATGAGGTGCGGTACAAAGAGACATATCGCCACATGTACTCACTACACATGAGGCGCTCTGTGCACCAACACAGACCTGGATCGAAAGATCAACAAGTTAAATCAAAAACAAAACCGTTAGAATTTACCGAAATTAATTTCATAAGCAATGTATACTCAACTCATAAAACTTTATTTTTAGTCTGTGCACCAACACAGACCAGAATCGCACCAACAATTCTTTACCTAACTGCCGCCACATATGCTACAACACATGAGGGGCTCTGTGCACCAACACAGACCAGAATCGCACCAACGATTCTTTACCTAACTGCCGCCACATATGCTACAACACATGAGGGGCTCTGTGCACCAACACAGACTAGAATCGCACCAACGATTCTTTACCTAACTGCCGCCACATATGCTACAACACATGAGGGGCTCTGTGCACCAACACAGACAGAAATCGCACCAACGATTCCTTCTAGACCCATCGCCACACGCGCTACTACGCATGAGGTGCGGTCCAAAATTTCGAGTATGAGTAGACAAGCCATTCTTAATCAGAGGTGGTTTCACTACCACTATCCTTAACTATTACATCTGATTCTCGAGGAACTTGGTGATCGGTTATCCTCCTCACACAATCAGTATTCTAAGGTTCGCTGAGTCAAGCGCCTTTAAAACATAATCATTAAAAGAAAACGGTTAAAAAATAAGACGGTATTCTAACAAAAGATCAATTAACTGGGAACGAACTCTGCCCGAACGTCAGTATACACGTCAGTGTTCACTTAATCGAAATTAACTTGAAAACAAGGGTTTGAAACTTTACATAATCTAACAACCAAACCTGTTGTGATTACGCAAAACAATACTATCAGATGTCATACTAACGTTAAATCCTTGATCTAATAGCTTACGGTCAGTTAAATTAAATTTCTTTTTTAAAATAACTGGTACAACATGAAATGAGATCTCTAAACGCAGATTATTAATCAAAATCTCAAATAAAAATTGTAGGGTACTTTGTACACTTTGACTTAATATAATCTTTTGACGCCAGAATCGCAATAAAATGGATATGACTCACCCAGTATTCATCAGTACACTGCTCAGATTGCTGACATAGCAAACTTAAGCGCGTCGCTCACTATTAGCCGCTGCTGCAGGCGCTGGCCCGGTACCGCCTGGGCCCCTCGCCGTATAGGCGCCTCCATAATTGCTTCGTGGACATCTCGAAGCAAAATGTCCGGTGTTGCCACATCGAAAACAGATGCTGTCCGATCGCTGCTTTGATCTAGCAGAACTTGACGCCAAATTGGTAGCATTGGATACCTTGCCCAAGGTTATCATCAATGCATTTCCTTGAAGCGGAACTTTCGATAAGCACCGGCCTGCTGTAGTATTCTTCCATGTCCACGTGTGTTAATCTGTAAAGAAACATACCCGCAAAGTATCACATAGCTCGGTCACTCCTGACCATATTTGGTACAGCCAAAAACACAATGAAAATTCGAACAAACTAAAAAAATAGCAGAGTTCAGAGCATTACCCACTATTTGATTCCCAAATCTCAAGGTTACAATAAAAATAGTCAACTAAGATGCATGTGTCTCATACTATCTAGTAACCTCCAGTTACTCAACTCGTCAAATTCATTTGCGCATCCCCCTCGGATCGCCAAGTCACTCCTGGACTTTATGGTTTCTCACGAAACCCCACACAACACACACAACTTAATCTCCACTCTGTTTCAGCAACAAAACTATTATTTGACTTTCCTCAAATTCGTTAGTAATACTCTGATCCAAACTATCATTGGTAACAAAAGGTTCAATATTTCACGTAGTATCATAATATTATTTTGCAAGAAAATGGTAGAAATGTAATAAAATCTCAAGTTGTTGCTCGCTAATTGCAACGCTACATATGATTTTGTCTGTGCTGAATACACGTGTTTGACCAATACCAGTTAAGGCAACAACGTTATTAACGCGTTTGCCACTTAATTTGGCTGCACAACTCGCTTTTATTAACGAGCAATCAGCACCAGAATCGTAAACAAAACAATACAAATCACCTTTATTTTCCAACGTGTCTGAGTGTAGTTGTACGACTTCCACTCGCCGTTCACGACTTCCAGCACATTGTCCACCATCCGCTTAGCTGCCACTGCTAGTGCACCAGGCTGCGATACGTCCTGGTTTCCTTCACTTGCAGCACTCGAAGGGCTTCGCTGACGGCTGCAGGGCTGCTTGGCTCAATTCTTAAAGTCACTCCGCGTGTTCTAAAGACGGGAACGGGATACGTCGAACTCAAACGCTGGTTAGTCTTTATTTTTCAAACATGGCGGTCGGCGCAACTGGCGCGTCACTCCGCAAAGGTATTTCTGCATACAGCCTATGCCCAAAACAACATGTAGCATAATAGCGCATTCGTATCTGGCTCGTGTGGATCTGTTCAAGCTGAAACCAGACAGCTTGAACAGATCCACACGATTATTTAATACGCGTTCGCAAGTTTGCACTTTGTTTTTCAAATGTCAACGGTCACTTTCACTTTAAGCGTTCTTATTTTGAACACGTGGGTCTTTGAGGTTCAATCCCAATTCTGATGTCGCATCACTGGGTGGCCGAGATGCGAAACATCGGGTCTTCTTCACGATCCGACATAGTTTACGTATGTGTGGGCACTGTAGCGGGTACTCGAACGAAAAGATAATTTGAATTTAAAGTAACTTTAATAAACTAGCGATTATCAACCGAAACGCACACTTGCGTCGGAAACAAACACGTGCGTACGGTACTGAGCGCTTGCCAAGACTGTCCGAGCTCGACTGTCGACTGTAGACTGTCGCCACACTCGGTCTCTCCGCCAGTCCTCGCTGCATCCCCTCCACCGACGATCGTGTCCAAGCGGTAGGGCTCGCTTGCGTTTCCGATCACATGATTACTCGTTTACCCATCAAATTGTTAGATGGCGCTGTTCGCAGTACTGTGGTGCCATCTATCCACGACATACAGATAGTTTACAACCAGGATTAACACAGAGAATACTTTTTATCCCGATTTTCTCATGGGATCGAAACTTATGCGGGTGAAACCGCGGGACGCAGCCAGTCCTTCATGGTTCAATGCATCCGACATTTACCTACATTTAATTGTATAGAGATTACACTATTAATATGGGATGAGGAATAAAAGATTTTACTAAAGAAGTATCTTCTTACAACACATTTTGGTTAAAATAAAAGAAAAGCTATCACCTCAACTGGTACTACTTTCATGATCGCATCATCATCATCATTTCATCATCATCATCATCATTTCATCATCATCATCATTTCATCATCATCATTTCATTTATCATCTTCATTTCATAATGATCATCATTTCATCATCATCATCATTTCATAATCATTTCATCATCATCATCATTTCATAATCATCATCATTTCATCATTATCATCATCATCATTTCATCATCATCATCATTTCATAATCATCATCATCATCATTTCATCATCATCATCATCATTTCTTCATCATCATCATTTCATAATCATCATCATTATCATCATCATCATTTCATCAAAATTTGACATACAGATAGTTTACAACAGGATTAACACAGAATACTTTTTATCCCGATTTTCTCATGGGATCGAAACTTATGCGGGTGAAACCGCGGGACGCAGCCAGTCCTTCATGGTTCAATGCATCCGACATTTACCTACATTTAATTGTATAGAGATTACACTATTAATATGGGATGAGGAATAAAAGATTTTACTAAAGAAGTATCTTCTTACAACACATTTTGGTTAAAATAAAAGAAAAGCTATCACCTCAACTGGTACTACTTTCATGATCGCATCATCATCATCATTTCATCATCATCATCATCATTTCATCATCATCATCATCATTTCATTTATCATCTTCATTTCATAATCATCATCATTTCATCATCATCATCATTTCATAATCATCATCCTTTCATCATCATCATCATTTCATAATCATCATCATTTCATCATTATCATCATCATCATTTCATCATCATCATCATTTCATAATCATCATCATCATCATTTCATAGTAATCATCAACATCATCATTTCATCATCATCATCATTTCATAATCATCATCATTTCATCATTATCATCATCATTATTTCATCATCATCATCTTTTCATCATCATCATCATTTCATCATCATCATCATTTCATCATCATCATTTCATCATCATCATTTCATCATCATCATTTCATCATCATTTCATAATCATCATCATTTCATCATTATCATCATCATTATTTCATCATCATCATCATTTCATCATCATCATCATCATTTCATCATCATCATCATTTCATAATCATCATCATTATCATCATCATCATTTCATCAAAATTTGACATACAGATAGTTTACAACCAGGATTAACACAGAGAATACTTTTTATCCCGATTTTCTCATGGGATCGAAACTTATGCGGGTGAAACCGCGGGACGCAGCCAGTCCTTCATGGTTCAATGCATCCGACATTTACCTACATTTAATTGTATAGAGATTACACTATTAATATGGGATGAGGAATAAAAGATTTTACTAAAGAAGTATCTTCTTACAACACATTTTGGTTAAAATAAAAGAAAAGCTATCACCTCAACTGGTACTACTTTCATGATCGCATCATCATCATCATCATTTCATAATCATCATCATTTCATCATCATCATCATTTCATAATCATCATCATTTCATCATCATCATCATTTCATAATCATCATCATTTCATCATCATCATCATTTCATAATCATCATCATTTCATCATCATCATCATTTCATAATCATCATCATTTCATCATCATCATCATTTCATAATCATCATCATTTCATCATTATCATCATCATCATTTCATCATCATCATCATTTCATAATCATCATCATCATCATTTCATAATCATCATCATCATCATCATTTCATCATCATCATCATTTCATAATCATCATCATTTCATCGGGTGCGTCTCATAACGTATAAACTCATTTGGTCTAATTTCATTTTATTATCGTTCATAAGATATAATCAACGTGAGATATACCAACTGTTGATATAATTTCTTTACATATAACATTTATTTATTCTAAAACTTAATTAGTATAACGTTGTTTGATATAACGTTTATGTAATCGAAAATCATTTGGTCTAACGTTTAATATGTATATTGTTTATTTAATCGAAAATCATTAGGTCTAACGTTTAATATATATAAAAAACGTCATTATGGTTAACACCCCGACTCAGAGTACCCCGACTCGGATAGGTTAGGTTAGAAGCGGAGCGGAGCTCCCACCTTAGCCTTCGTGGTTATTTTTTTTAAGCCATCCAGAAATAGGAGCCCCGCCATGCGGGGCTCCGTCGACCTATCTTAGCAATTTTGCTGGTTGCATAAGGCATTAAGTCCGCCTTTGTACCTTTTTGTGCGAAAAGTTTAAATAAATAAATAAAATCAAAACTTTCTCGAGCAAATTTCAAAAGAACAATAAACGACATAACAAAATTTAAATGACCAATGTTTTTTTAGAAAAATTTTAAAATCCCGATGTATGTGACATCAAATGAACGACTGATCAAAAGTTTTTACATCGAAACAGCTAGGTTAGGTTAGGTTAGAACAGTGACCACACAATGACACAACGCACGAGCCGAGCGAGCGCAGCGAGCGGTGCCGCGGCAGCGGCCGGCGAGTGCCAGAAACATATTAATCGCGGGAACTACGTCGCCGCTCTTTGGGATTTCATCGATTTGGTCAATAGTGTAATAAATACTAATTTAAACATTGATATTCCAGACTTTGGTCAACCGAACTTTTGATCAAATGACCATCGTTATTTTAAACTTTGTTGATTTGTACGTTGTTCTTTTGAAATTTGCTCAGGAAAGTTTTGATTTTCTAATATGCAACCGTTTTGCTTTGTGTTTTTAAGTAGGCGTTTTTCATCATATTAGGCCAAATAAGTTTTATATCTTTTGAGTGGTATGTCAAACGATTTTATATTTAATGTATGTTATGTCAAACGATGTTATATTTAATGTATGTTATGCTTATAAAAATTAGTTCTTTTAAAATTATATCAATCGTTCATTATATTAACTAATCGCTATATTAAATAAAATTATAGGTTCCGTTGTTATATGTTGTTAATATTAGAGATTTTGTTGTTATATCATCTATTACTTACCCCATTTCATCATTATCGTCATCATTATTTCATCATCATCATCATCTTTTCATCATCATCATCATTTCATCATCATCATCATTTCATCATCATCATCATCATTTCATCATCATTTCATAATCATCATCATTTCATCATTATCATCATCATTATTTCATCATCATTTCATCAAAATTTGACATACAGATAGTTTACAACCAGGATTAACACAGAGAATACTTTTTATCCCGATTTTCTCATGGGATCGAAACTTATGCGGGGGAAACCGCGGGACGCAGCCAGTCCTTCATGGTTCAATGCATCCGACATTTACCTACATTTAATTGTATAGAGATTACACTATTAATATGGGATGAGGAATAAAAGATTTTACTAAAGAAGTATCTTCTTACAACACATTTTGGTTAAAATAAAAGAAAAGCTATCACCTCAACTGGTACTACTTTCATGATCGCATCATCATCATCATTTCATCATCATCATCATCATTTCATCATCACCATCATCATTTCATCATCATCATCATTTGATCATCATCATCATTTCATAATCATCATCATTTCATCATTATCATCATCATCATTTCATCATCATCATCATTTCATCATCACCATCATTTCATAATCATCATCATCATTTCATCATCATCATTTCATCGTCATCATCATCATTTCATCATCATCATCATTTCATAATCATCATCATTTCATCATTATCATCATCATCATTTCATCATCATCATCATTTCATAATCATCATCATTATCATAATCATCATAATCATCATTTCATCATCATCATCATTTCATAATCATCATCATTTCAGCCGGGATCACCCACTGCTGGGTACAGACTTCCCCTTTCATCTGCCATATTTCCCAATTCCATGATTGCATGAAGATCTCCGATAGTAATGGTGGTTAATCGATATCACGTAGGTTGAGTTAAGAATTGGTATGAGTGTATTGGCGTGGCTAGCTGACATATGGCAAATAATTTAATTTTATGTTCTGTGTCTTAACATAGGTACATACCTAGTATTGTATACAATCGAAAGTATTTTCAAACTGAACAGACAGCTGTGCTGCTGGGGAGTTTGTTGCGCCACTTCTTCTTCCCAGCGATAGCACTAGGAAGTGATGAAGACGGGCGTTTTTGGGGGACTGTCTTTTGTAATTTTGACGTTCGAAAAGTGCTGATTCTCAGCCTAATTTGAATAAATGAATTTTGATTTTGAAGTTAATTGGTGTAGGTAGGCCAATTAAAAGATCTGGCCATAAAATTTAGTAGGTAGGACTTTACCCCAGAAGTTACATTAGCTAATTATTTTTCGTTATCTGTGGGTTTAACTCTGAATTCCCGATATATTGCAGTCCCGTATTTCTGTCCAATGCCTACCATACGCCATGAAACCGTGTTACCACTCCACGTGTGTACCGACGTGAAAGGATTCCTCCATCGACACTATCATTACTCCACGATTCCCTGCAGCTAACATTCTCATTGTTACTATTTACATGGCCATTCCTTTTGATTACATACTATAAGCAAAGAGTTTCTTTTATTTTCGAGAATTTCTCCCGCCATTATTAGAATAGTTATCATAGTGATTATATATTTGTCTATCTATGGTATGGATGAGAGTGGATGAAATTGCAGTGAATTGTTTGGATTGTAGTTACTATTTTATGGGAACATAAATAATGTAATTGGCGTATTCTTTGGTATTTGTTTTCGCTGTGGATTGCTGTTGTGAAGAAATTATAGGGCTTCTTATCGTAGCTCGCATTTATTGCATTGTTTGAGAAAATAGGAAATAATAACCTACCTACTTTAAATCATTAGAGATGTTCTACAGAAGTATAAACAGGATCAAATTAAATTAGTTAGCAAAACTCTGCAGACGCGATGGATCGATATCTAAAAACGACAAAACGAAAAAAAAAACTTTTTTAACTCATAAGTACTTCAACTTCACTTCAGCGGTCGCTGACCAATAAAATGTATTTAATAAAAAAAAATATCGTGTTTAGATATCGTTACCTATCATGTCTGCACAGTTTTACTAGCTAATTTAATTTGTCCCTGTATAGAGCATGTTCTTACCTATAACTAGCTAGCTAGATTATCTCTTTATCCATGTGAAGCTAAGAAATCCATAACACCCAAGCCAACAGCGGTTCAATTACAGGCACTAATATTATCAGGACAAACTCACAAGGGAAACGAACCTGAAGATAAGCTGTAACAAACCCTCTTGTAACCGCACAATACAACCGTGTAACAAAAGACGGGAGCCTTAATAACACTAACAACAATAACAGAACAACAACAGAAAACACGAAATCCCGGCAGCGATCTCGAGTTCACACGACCTGGAAGGTAGGTTCAGACTGTAGCGCGGTTACGCGTTGAAGTTCTTTACTTGGAGGTCGGCGACGAAACATCTTACAGTAGTGCACTAGTGTGTTGCGTTAAAAGATAACAATACTTTTATTATTTTCTTTTTTCTACCTTTTAAGTCAATATAGGTTTTCAGGTCAAGGATAAGTCAGTGAGATTGATAAGTCAGGTTCCTGTAAACAAAAAATCGGCTAAGTGCGTGTCAGGCCACGCATGGCTCCGTAGTCACCCATAATGGCACTTTATCATGACTTTTTTGATTTTTCGAGCCAGCCGCTTAGCTTTTAGAGGGTGGGGGGCTCCCTATTTAAAAAAAAAATGCGCTTTAACGTTGAATATCTCGCAAACGGATACCTAAATCAAAAAATCGTCTAGGCAACCACTCAATGTTTTTAAAAGAAGCAAGACGGGTAGAGCGAGCAAAAACAACATCCCCATTTTACTTGATTGCCAAACTAGGCATATACTTAAATAGATTCGTAAGTTAATGTTACCTGTGATAGCTCCTTCCATATGGGAGGGTCTACTATTTAAAGCTATGAGGTATTTTCTTCATTATTGGTAAAGATACAAGATTCTTAATTTTAATTAATAACGCTCCGTAAATTATAGGTATCGGCCATTAGTGGTTTTCAAAGGTAAGTAAGGTCATGCCGCTTGCATTATAATAGTTAAGTTTCGTAGTCGACATTAAACTTAAAAATGGCTGGTGAGTATTTTTTAGGTTTTACACCTGGAAATGCATATTGCAGGTTCATTTAATAAAGGGATGTGTGTAAAACCGTTCGCATAATATGGAACATCGTGGATTGTCTTTGGTGGGAAGGTGTTACGTACGCGCGTTGAATGTCACTCGTCTGAACCTCCTCTAGCACACATTGCCGAGGACAACAATTTCCTTTGTAACCTCTGAGCAATAAAAACACAGATGTCGCTAATTGAGGCCGTTAGCGGCACATTGTGTGGTGCTGAGGAGGCTGGGGCTGTGCTGACCCACTTGTGTCGAACAAAGGACGGGGATGTAATGTGGACGTGTCACCTAGTTACGTTAATCAGAATCTGGGTTCGAATGCCTTTTGTTTTAGAGGATTGGAGATAGATGTGAAGGTAATATTGCCGGGTGCGGCTGCGGATACATTAAAATTGTTGTCTGTTATACGTTAGACCGCATAAGTTTGAAAATGTTTTTTAAAATTCTCAATACATAATACAATACATTCGTTGCATTCCACAATGTGAACTTGGGTAGTAGGTTTTACAAAGATATGATCATATGACCATTCATGATGGCTGAGATTTTGGCTACTCTATTCTCTAAAAATCTCACCGTGAACATAGGTGAAGTGAGTCGTCAATAGTGTCAATCCCTTCCTAGCATCGGAGGGGCAATTCTCGTAATTTTAAGAACGTTCCCAGTCTCAATCTGTCAAAAATACCTCTTATTATTACATTGTTGTCATTGAATTTGAACGTCTTTAATTACGGGAATCGGTCTTCTGGTGGATTTACAGCTTACTTCAAGCTCATTTGTCTTCACCTACGTTTTCACGGTGACATTTTTTACAGAATACATCGGCTGTATGGTAGGTTCGTTTACATTTTTTTTTTACGTTGCCCCACACTAGGAATTACTCCTGTATCGTGGGTGCGTTTACAAACATTTAAACTCACATACACAAATAGCCAGACCCGGAACAACTACCTGTATTCAATACAAATATTTGTTCCGTGCGGGAATCGAACCCGCGACACGCAGCGCAGCAGTCAATCGCTCAGCCACTACGCCAACCGTGTCGTTTACTCGCAGAGATGTCACACGCACACCCTGACTCTAAACTCCATCTAATAATTTATATTTTTAAATGTTTTTATACTTTTTATTTTCTAATATTTAAAAATATAATTGATATGTTTACTTTTAAATAAAGGAAATAATTATGAAGAATTCACAATGCCATGACATCGAAGCTATGTCCGTCCTACTATGTTATCGTTATTAAAAATGTAACAAGGAGGAATTTATCGGAAATATCTCGAGCGGGCGTGTATCTTTAACAAACGTGCTCTTGGGCGCACTTGACGTGGAGTGGGGGTGAGTGGGCGATGGTGCGCCAGCGTAGCGTGGCCTGCCGTGGCGTGGCCCACGGCGTCGCCTTGTCAGAAAAGATGATTTGCAAAATGTAACGCGATAATATTTGTTTGAATTGTTTTGCTTTACGCTTTTTGAGTGTTGGTTGGACTAGAATTTGTTTTTTGTTGTTTTTGAATAACTATTTTACTATGGTTATTTTAGGTAGGTAGCTGGATGTTCTGGATCTGGCTGGATAATTTCTAAAACTGTTCTTGTTCGGAACAAGAATCCTCAAAATTGAGATCGCAAAGCTTGTACCTAACAAGCTAGGACAGACTTTTTTATGTAAAATGTCCAAAGTCCTATTACCAAAAAGAATAAACGTGAAATGACTAAAATCACTTAGTAACTTATTTAATTCTTAACAAACCCTAAATCCCCGACACATTAGTTAGAGCGGAGTGCCTGAGCAGCCCAGTGAATATTATAAAAAAGTAAGAAACAGAATTAAAAGCTGGGGATCCAAGATGGCTGGTCGTTGAGCACGACAAAAGACGCGGGAAAACAATAGCGGCATGCGCCATAGAGAATGCACGGCTACCTCTTTGGTGAACAACATTTTTTATCTGTTGTAAGCTGTGGTACAGATTAAATATGAATTTTATGGCGGACCCTGGGTCGAGAAGACAAATTAAATACATATTTGATAGCTTCTGCAGATACGTGTCTATTGACAACCAGTAAGTATTCCTGGCTTAATTCATAAATTAAACTTTACTATTTCCTAGCCTATGTTCGCACGGACTTAAAATTATCGCGGTGGAATTTTATTGTGCACTGGATTTTCAACTCTCGGTGTTGAGCCGAGCATTGAGAATCCAACAGTACGCATCCTAGTTCGTCAAAAACATACTGTGGGATTTTCAACTCTCGGCGCGGCTAAGCAGTGCCTTGAAAATCCATTGCGCGATAAAAAGTCGCCGCGGGAAAAACGCGCCCGTGCGGACCTTCAGGCCACGAGTGAATAGATTCTACCATCTAAAAAGTTTATGAGGTTTTGCCAGAGTTTTTTTCTTAACATCTTATAGTGATTAGTCGACTTATGGTAAGCAGTCAGCAGCGTACTGTTTACATTTATGGACTAAAGAACATAATTATAGTCCAATGGAATTGCCACTTTACTGAGTTTCAGAAATGGTCCAACCGGTTATGATAATAACGAATAACATAATCACTATATTTCAAAGCTCAGTCCTAACTTCTTAAAAAACATTTCCGCACATCTTGATATCTACCCCTTTATTCATTAATGTTGGTTAAGTAATGATAACTATTTAACCATACCTATTGACGTTTATAAATAAACCCCCTGATCTGTGGTTTCAGCTAATGAGCAGTTCCTTCAAGCTAAGAAAGCCGCAACTAAGCTCTAGCTCGACCTCAACTAACTACATCATTGCCACACTGACCCAGTATCGTTATCGTGCGCTCAGCGCAGTGACAAATTGCGCTGTATCGCAGGTTCGCAGGCCGCAGCGCAGGCAGCACCGCGCGGGCACATTAGCGCGATCAATCACTCGCCGCGTGCGACTGAGCGATACGAACAAAGCGCTGTATTAGTGCCGGGATTAGGAGTTAACGGTAATTGGAGCTGATTTTATTAGGTGCTACATTATCTGTAAGTGGTTTTGTTATATTATTTTTCAAAAACATAAATCTACTTATGGTCATTTTCAGTAAGTAACCCGAGAGCGAATCTAAATACAAATTGGAGAAGAATTCCGAGAGTAGGACTCAGTGGAAGTTGTTATAGAGGAGGCTTTTGCGGAAAGATGTTCAGAATAAAAAGGGCTTATTATTATTAATCCGAGAGCAGTGGGGTTACAGCCTCTGCTGTCAAAAAACTGATGGACACGTCCATCTGTTTTCAAAGGATCTGCAGTACAAGTGACACGTGACGGACATTGAGCCAAGTCAAACCACACTGTGTGCAGAGCGAATGAATTGATTCAAGCTTAGATGTGGGTTTTCAAATCTGAATTTGAATTGGTTTTGTTTTGCTGATGGGTGTATGATACCATTTTTTTCCAATACGATAACGGTGGGATCTGAATGATAGAATAGAATACTCTTTATTCAATTACAGACAAATAAATATAGAAGTTTTACAAAGAGTGACACAAAGAGCGGTCTTATCGCTAAGAGCAAAATATTCAAATATTCTGAAAATAAAACTACTTAATAAAAATGACACTCCAATACGCCAGAAAAATCTGAACAAGAAATAAAATATGTAACACGAGGCAGCTCGCAATTCAGTAAACATCTTAGCAGTAAATGTGTTATTAAATATTTCAGAGTGGCGCACGGAGTAATCCTGTATTGTAAATCAGGAGACGCCATTCAAACGCTTATTTGATCAAAATCGCGCCGCGACCCGCTTGCTCTAAACCGATTATATTCGCTACAGAACCCGCCCCTGATCGCATACGGGACTCAGTGTTGTGCGTACCTGCTGGATGAGAATTGACTCTTAGGTAAAGTAAGATTCTGATTTCAAGATGCACCACGTATGATGACGACATGATGCCGCAATCAACGTGGCCACCTACTGAACTATATTTAAAAAAACAACGAGTATTAGTACCATCGCCATGGCCACGGAAAGAAGAAGTGACGACATTCATTGTGGGTAGGGTTACCATCCGTCCGGATTTGTCCGGACATGTCCGGCTTTGTACTTCCCGTCCGGCCTTAAAATATTTTGTTTGGGACTTTTTATTTTTTTTGCAAATGTCTGGCGTTTGTTTTCAACTTCGAAATAGCCAATTTGTAAATGCAATCTCACCAGGAAGTAGAAACGCATTTGTTTTAAATTAAAACAAAATCCAAATGCTTAGTTGGCAAATAGATATCACGATTTCACATTCGATCGTGAGTCGATGGCCTTTATTGAGTCTGTTGGACCACGAGTCCACGACACAACCTCCGTCTGAGGCTGAGATCTATAAACATCACTTTAGTACGTACTTCGGCTAAGCGTTATTCCTGTCACTGTCGCACAAGTGTAAGATAGAGACGGTAACATGTCTAAGAACATGTAAAGTAACGTTTATAGATCTCGGGCTCAGTCTATCGCACCCGCACCCAGCGCAGACATTACGCTACAGACTCGGCGGCATCCGCCTAAGGCACGCACAATTTGAGTGTCTACATGACATTTAACAAAACAACGACATTACATAATTATTTATATTTATTATATAGTGTTACTTAATTAATTACTATAGTAACCGGCAGTAATTCCAGGTTCTATGTAGAAGGAAGAAATTTTTTGTAAATGAGCCATAAAACAAAATCGAACAAGATTGAGAATGTCCGTTGAAGTGCTTGTTGCTTCAAGCAACCAAGAATTATTTTAATTGCTTTGATATTTATATTCCTTTTCTTCCTTAATGGGAAATATTTAACTCATCCTCTAAAAACATTTTGCACTTGTAATGATGCACCCCTTTTTAAATAATTGAGTCACTTTTTAATTTTCTAGCCCAAGTGAATGGGGTAATTTTAGGACCCCAAATTATCATTTGAGGTTCACAAAAAGAGGCACATACATTAGTGTTTAATAATATTTTTAAGAGCATAATCAGCCTGGAAGGATTTAGGGGAGGCCTTTGCCCAGGAGTGGGACAGATTAGGCTAACAGAAAAAAAACAGCCTATATTTAATGTTCCCACTGCGGGAACATAGGCCTCCTCTCGGTGAGAGGGAGTGGGCCGTAATCCACCACGCGAGCGTATAATCCAGGGCGGGTTGGTAGCCGGTTTCCTCACGATGTTTTCCGTCACCAATTCGGTCAGCCGTTGGGCAGTTGCCC
The DNA here is from genome assembly GCA_945859715.1 of Apamea sordens. Taxonomy (NCBI): domain Eukaryota; kingdom Metazoa; phylum Arthropoda; class Insecta; order Lepidoptera; family Noctuidae; genus Apamea; species Apamea sordens. Next base: position 19,071,313 of record OX244001.1, read on the forward strand.
GCTAGACACAACACCCTTCTGGTCGGAGGATCCTCCCTTTTCTATGGAGGATGAGTGAACTTTACACCCTGTTCCTCATACCTCTACAAGCTGTTGTTTTGCATCCTCGTCAAATTTCAGGAGGCTGCTAGGAAAGACATAAATAATCAAATAAAATTACGATCCCTGGTAAATAATGAATACATACTTTTTTTTTAGTTATTTAAGTTTGACAGTATTTCAAAATACACCACTTTCAAAGAACAGAATCGCGTTATTCTATCGTAAAAGCGGCCGCGTTTTTATGTGTGTGTAAAAGGGCAGTTACAGTGCGGTCTCAGACAGGCCGCGTTTTAATATGCGTGTCCCACAAACGTTTCCGAAAATTTGAAAAAAAAAATACCTACTTATTTTATTATTGATTCATGTCGAGAATCAGTAGCAAAGTTACCTCCTTGAATTTGACGAGGTTGCAAAACAACAGCTCGTATAAGAGCAATGGTGATGAAATAATTTACACAAAGTAAAGCGTCTGTCTGGGTTCGAACCTACGACCTACAACTCGTAAGTCGCGGTCGTTACCACTGGGCCACCACTTAGGAATACATGCTTTTCTTTATTTATAATTTATCTTTATTTCTCCTCACTCAAAACGCTGTTCCCCCGTATGTTTTCACAGCGTCAAAGCCCTAGAGATAAAGGGTGGGAATTATGAAAAATGTTCCAGCTTGTTACTGCCCCTGTCTGGCTTCCTCATTATGATAATAGTGACCCTCCTCCTCGAATGATTGCAATCCTTCCACTGGGGTAGAACATTTTATTTTTCCATGCGGAAATGGAAAAAGGGTGTCTTAATTCCGGATTTGAAAGAATATAAATCGTCTTGAAGGAGCAAGGAAATGTAAATCGTATCAATAATGTTTGTAAGTAGGTAGATGTTGTAACACATAAACATTTACCATAAAAACCAATTTTATAATGTGTAGCGCTCCGTAGTACCTACTTATCTAATATGAAAACTTCCTCCTTTTTGATGATATTGTATAATTACCTACTTCACAATTTTCTCACATTATCTATTTATATTTCTCTTGCATGCGTTTGACCCGAATTGCTACACTTTTTCTAGGCTTTAATTTTTACAGTTCAACAACGTTCATTGCGTTTATTTCATTGTTGAGGAGACAAATTTTTCGAACATATGAAGTAATGGATTAGCCTAATATCCTTCAAAACGATTCAGGTTGTTATTACCACACTTGTGTGTTACCTACACAATTAAGGTGCTGGTGGTTTCAGAGGAAACTAAGGTTCCCTCACATGGATGATTTGGCACATTTGTAGACTAAGCAATCCCTTTTTTTACCGTCCCAATTAAACACATCCCTTTTACGTCAAAACAAGACCTGTCCAAACAACAAATAAATGTCAATGATCCTCTGTTTCAAATGAACAAAATAAGCCATCTAATTCCACGTCATGTTTGTGCCGCGGCCGCAAACAGACTGACAAATTGCGATCGTTCCCCTCACGATATTGGGCACATTGTCAATACTTTCTGCTCAGTATTTGCTTACCCCCTTGTGCCTTTTGTCCGTAAACATACGGCGATTCGGAGGAATAAAGGTTTCGCTGTCTGTTCGTTTGTTGGTTGGTTTGAATTGAGACTGGAAAACGACAATAGTGTAGGTTTCTGGTAGTACACACAAAGAGAACCGTCTGCGGACACAAGTGGAAAGATGTAACCCCAACCTGGTAAAGTGGGGCTACCTCGATGGAACGCCAGCAGGGTGTGGATATGAACTATGCTCCACATCCGGCCTTCTGTGTCCCAAAACGTTCAGCCAAAGTACCACTACCACGGCGACCTCTGCGCTGCCACCGAGGTCGCAGTGGAAGTGGCGTTACGAAAATAAAGAAGACCCAAATTCAATTAAATTTATTTATTTCAAATAAATTACGAGCAGGTACAACCAATAAAGTCATCCATACATAATTTTGTTTTTAAATAATCTAATAAAAATAATACAAGAAAAACATAGACACAACAATAGAAACATTGGATCAGGACTGTACTACTCGTACATGGAGTTTTGTCCAATGCTCCATGAAGAAGCAATCCACATCCATTCTCCCTGCAATAAGCTGCAGGAAGCTGTTAGGGCTGCCCCGTTACCCCGTATGCGGCGCATCAGAGACGCAATTCTTTTGCGATGTATCGCTTGAAAGCCATCCTCTTGCGCGTCTGCAAACATACCTGATGCGCTACAAAAGCGTGGCAACGCCATCAACATCCTGAACTCGTTATTGTATTGGACACTCAGGGTAGGTACTGTAAGTCAAAATCAATCAAAATCAAAAGTCATTTATTCAAATTAGGCTGAGAATCAGCACTTTTCGAACGTCAAAATTACAAAAGACAGTCCCCCAAAAACGCCCGCCCTTCACCACTTCCTAGTGCTATCGCTGGGAAGAAGAAGTGGCGTAACAAACTCCCCAGCAGCACAGCTGTCTGTTCAGTTAGAATATAGTTGCATGTATACAATACTAGGAACCTATGTTCAGTAATTAACATTACAAGAAACTTAAATTATTTGCCATAATTATGTCAGCTAGTACGCCAATATACCAATAAATATAATAAAAACTATACGTACTCAAGCTCAAAAATAATTAATAAAAAATAAAATAAAAAGTCTTCTGCGTATGCTTCACCCATAGGCTGCACGTATAAAAAGACTGACAGTATGACTTGATTAATGTTATTTATACCTGTGCAGTACAACGTGCAAACCTACGGGCCAGCATATTAGCTCTGACTGACAATGCCCTGTGCTCCCTTTCCACATCCACATCATCTGTGAGGGCCTCGGTGACCCAGTGGCCCAGGTACTTAAACTGCGCCACCCTTTTGAGAGCACTGCCGTCCAATATGACCTGAGCTCTTCGTACCGGCCTTGAAAACCATCACCTCACTCTTGGTCGTGTTATACCTTAGCCCATAGGCCCCCGCATAGCACTCGCACACCTTTATTAAACGCCTGAGGGCATTGATCGATGGGCTCAGCAGCACCATATCGTCGGCATAGCTTATATTGTTAACACAAAGAGAGCTTTCTAATTTTTGAAAATCTAATTATTATGACTGAACAGTGTCTGCTGTGTTAAATAAATTAATGATTAGTTATTGGTGTTTTGACAGCCAACAAAACAACTTAAAACGGATCAAGCCAATCAGACACTTCAAGCAGGGATCATTCCTTTCTTAGTACAATTCTATAAAAGAACAAATCTATAGGATCTGCCTGTTTCACCAATTTTATATAGAAGTAATCTGAGTAAAGCTTTGGTTTTACTTAATATTTAGGTACCTTGAACTAACAAATACAACATATTTTAAAAAGGACATACTATTATTCAACTATGCCCACAAATAGCACGTCCTTGCAGAAAACGTGCAAGCGATGTCACGGGCAAAACTAAATGTTTCAATTAAATAAATTGTTTGTACTTACATCTCAATCCTCTAGAGTTTAAACTTGACTACTTGAGTTATGAATGGGCACAGCAAACATAAGTACTAACGGCTAATGTAATTAATCGAAATCGGTTAAGAAGAACTTGTTGGTTTAACATGGGTATCTGCCTCTGTTTGATCTATGAAACAATATGTTTGGTGGGTGTGTTCAATATATAGAAACATGAGCAAGTGCAAGAGCATCTACCTTGAGCGCTGGCTAGGAAAAATAAAATAGGTATGGGGTTGATTGAGAAGTAATGGCGAAACAAACTTAGGGATCAAATGATGGATGATTTCAACGAAAAACGACGACTTCAGAACGACAATGTTTTAATCAACCCTTTCACTAAAAAACATTGTTGTCTTAAGATATTTTGTGGATTAAGACAAAAGGGGAACATTGGTACCAACGCAAAATCAAAGCGCTTATTTTAATTAAACCAATTATACCTAAGCACTTTTGAATTCTCAAGGAGACGGCCAGTCAGAAAGATTTAGTCTATTGGCCCATTCCAAAGCGGAGTAGGTTCCTATGGAGAAGAACGGGCAAGAAACTCCATGGACACTCTTTACAAGGTGCACTGTTTAGTATACTGTCTGTTACGACATTACCTAGAGAGGAAAAAAGTAAACGACCTATTAACCAGAACCCACCAGGTCAAACACTCATGTTGTAAGGAAACACTTGACATTTTAGCTATAATTTTCCTGCTCCCTACTAAAGATCAGACATTAAATCTTGCAGACTTCTTGGCTAATATTTATCTTTACATGATAGATGACTATATTCACCGCGCTTGCGTACGCGCCGTGGTAATGGCGGACATAAATTATAATTATAAACAATAATTGCACATAATAACTCGTAATTATTGCAGGCAGGATTCTTTCTTGGTAGTTCTCGTGTGAAAGGACAGGACTACTTAATAGTTGGTGGTTTGTATAAGTGTTAGAGCTGTAGTTAAGTTATTATGGTGTTGACAAGAGACTAGATAATTTAGAAAATAGCTTAGGTCTACCTAGGCAGAGGCACTGCTTTTTCTGGCTGGCTGTAAGTATTTAGGTACAATAAGCCTCAAAAAGAGACGAGAAGATCGCCTTTAGCAATAAGACCGACCATCGTGTCACCCGCTGTATATTTTTTACATTTATATTTGTAATATTTAGAGATACCTATACATATATATTTAGAGATTGTTTTGGTGTAGAATATTCTATTCTATTCATTATTTTTTGTCTACTTCTTGTGTTCCATATTACTGTATCGATGTGAAGCTACAATTATGCACCCAATGTGTAGTAGGTATGTTTTGTGGCTGCACATTGATACAATATTATGGCACATAGATTGTAGACAATTGAATGAATTCTTATCATCTTTATGAGACTGACAACTGTTTCTCAGAAAAACTTTTTCAACGGTGCAGGTTACTAATTGTTATAGTTTGGTTGCCAAAACAGGTCTTTCAATAATTTAAGTAAGTCTTAGCACAACATTATCTCCCCTTCAATCTTCAAATTATTATCAGCCAAAGAAGCAGTAATATCTACTTTTTAACCGACTTCTAAAAAAGGAGGAGGTTCTCAATTCGGATGTTTGTATTTTTTTTTTTTTTTTTATGTTTGTTCGCGCATAACTCTTTTGGTTGCCAACCGATTTGAAAAATTCTTTTTTTGTTGGAAAGGGTATACTTCCCAAATGGTCCCATAGAAATTTCATCAAAAACGGTTCAGTAGTTTGGTTTTTAAACCAAAATTACTGGTAAAAATTACAACTTAAAATTGAAAAATAAAAACTTTTTTGCAAAAAAAATCAACCGACTTCCAAAAACGACACTACAAAGTGAAAAATAACTTTAATTTCGGAAGTCGGTGGCAAACAACGAAAGTGTGAACCCAACGACACCGACTTCCGAAATTAAAGTTATTTTTCACTTTGTAGTGTCGTTTTTGGAAGTCGGTTGATTTTTTTTGCAAAAAAGTTTTTTACGTAACGGAAGCCCCAAGCCGTAAGCCATAGTCACACCAGGACTTATTACTCTTAATTTATTTATTTTTTTATGAAAATCGTCTACTTTTAGAATGTTTGTAAATATGTGAGCACCATGTATCTATCACATAGTTAATTTAGGTCATGGTTTCATTAATTCATTTTAATTCTTTTACCTATTGTGGTATAGTAATTTTATTTTAGGTGCATCGTCTTCACAGACATATAAATATATAATTAATGTACTTATGCAAAATGTTGTAAAACATTTTAAAAGAGTAACGGTGGAGTTTCTTGCTCATTCTTCTCCATACGAAAACTACCTTTTGGAAGGGGCGACTAGAATCAATTTAATTTTTGACATTCAAAAGTGAAATAAATGATTTGACTTTGACATTGGTCCTGCCTTCTCTCCGGTCGTGTAGGATTGCGTGCCGTCCCTTTGGACTATGAGAGTGAGGGAAGAGGGAGTGCACCTGTGTCTGCGCACACCACTTGTACGCTATAACATTTCCCGCGCGGAAGGCCAGTCTCTGGTGAGATTGGCCGCCATAGCTGAAATACGGCCAGGAGGACTATTATGTAACGGAAGAATAAGTTTAAATGGTTTTAAGTTATAAGGTTGTATCTCCGTACGCAAAATACGCACTATGACGTGGAGTAGCGGACACCAGCCCGTATTGCCTATTACCTAAGGCTGTATCCACAGTTAACTATGATATAGGTAGGTACTCAATACTAATAATCAAGTTCAAAAGCACATAAACGGATCAGAACTTAGTTGTCAAACACAAAGTCGGGGCATATAAATGTGAGTTCAATGCACAATAGCGCGCGCAGATTTACGACGACTGCGCGGGCGCTGCGACGACGGCCTGTAGGCGTAGACTTAAATGTACTGGAATGGGTCTTAGGGTATTGTTATTGGGTAGGTTGATAAACAGGCTAATATTGGCTGAAAGGGACTTTAAACGAGACTGGGACAGGTGTTTCTTCCCAGAGTATTCGGACAGAAACACAGACTTCGTCAAGTTCTAAAACATAATTGAGGTACTCTTGACGTGTGTTTACAACCTATTTACAGAATTAAATAATTAATGATCATTTAACTTTTGAACAGAATCCAAGAATGTAAGACTTTGAAAAAATAGACAGGCAGTACCAGTCACCTAGCTAAGGATGTACGTAGGTAGAATTCCTGATGTATCAGTATGGCAGGTCTGATAACTATAAAACTCGATGAAATGTCCCCTAAACATCGTAAATTCTTTCAATCCTGCTCCGGAAGCTATTCTGTTAGCCCCTACATTTCAGTTAGAGGCACTAAAATGTTATGACCGAGGTCTATCCCGTGACCTCCGCAGAATTCAATCTTGTGGGTGTTTATATGGTAATATTGACACTAGGTTATCAGGTAGTGTATTATGTTTTACATTATGTATTTTGTAGTAAAATAGCATCATTGAAGTTTTAGTAGGTGTTTAATATGCAGGGGCTTTTGGAAGTGAAGGCATAGTATGTTCAGAAGTAGGATGGTAGAGGCAATTCTAAATTATAATCCAGCCAACTTATCATAATTTAGCTAAGATAATTAGAATGTTTTTTTTTTATATTATGGGAACAATAGCTGGCTACAGAAGGATGGAAAGATTGAAAGGGCACCGTTGCATTCTTTTGGGAAATCAAAAGCTATCCTGTATGTACCTTCAACAGCCACTCATCACGAAATCCTCAGCCTTTTCAACCTTCTCTTCCGTTATCTCTAGATCTTCACTTTAGTATCCCTACAACATTATGTACAATGCCGAAAGCGGACAAAGCGCCCGCGCAGCTAATGCGACAGTTGGGACGTGATTATACAATTAAACGTAGGCTTTGATGGTACTCCTCTCTGCTGGGTCAAGTTTACGAATGATCATTATAGAGTGAATGGCGCTTTTGGGAATAAATGTGATGATACATTAGTAGGTATGTACAGCATTCTGAGGGCCTAGACAAGTGGCAATCGCTTTCAAAGCGTTTCCTATTTCTACAACGACTTTCAACAGGATTGATATAAGCTTTTTGGTAGCTTAGGACAGTATCAGTACAATACAGTTTTGACTTTTACATCATCGTTATTACTGATAAAATGTCACTTTATCTACAGGGCTACAAGGATCTTTTGGCGCTCGATGACGTTGACAGGGGAGCACGGTTGTTAAACAATATTTATGAAATGTACGAAAAAACAAGATGGTGGCGTTAGTTTCGATTTCTGCCACGCGCCATTACTTCCTTGTAGAGCTATAGGTCCCCTAGATAGTCCAGACAACTGAAGAGACGAGTGCGGGCATAGCTATCGAAGAAACACTGGCCGTTGGAGCAGATGAGTCCTTAAGGACCACGAAACTGCAAACGAAATAGGTACTACTCTACTTTGTTGCCCCTCTGTGATAGGCAGAGTTGGATGATTGACTCACATAATACGGAAAAAAATAAACCAAAACTATAACCAACATAAAGCCAGCATGCATGCGGTTTTTGCAGACCTGCAAGCAATCATGTTTGTTGTGGTTTTATTGAAATGCGGATAGTCAGCGAGGTTGTAGCCATAAATAAAATGCGCCACGCTTCATGGCGCTGAGTTATCAATGTGCACAGCTGATGGATCGGTACCTGAATGCGTGAACGAGATAAAATTGAAAAAAAAAGTGGAGTTGTTTTCTTTTATTCGAATGGTTGTGAATTGGTGTGTTTTTAAAACTTGCGTAACTTTACAAAATGTCATATTCTTAATTAAATTCGTTGTTATTATGATTTTTATAGTAACCTAATTAATACCTACATCGCTGGAATTCAGAGTGTTGTTATGAAGGAACTCAGACTCTTATTAAATAATAATAATAAAAACTTTATTGCTTAAAATAAATAAATAAAATAAATAAATAAATAATCATTTATTTCAGGAAGTTATTCCCATTTTTAAGAAATTATATAGAACAAACACAACACAAATTACATACATAAAATATTACACGTTCAAAAATTACAAATAAATAAGTTAATTTAAATAAAAAATAAAATAAAATTATAGTTATTAAAAACAAACAAACAAAAAAAAAACAAACAAACTAGGCAAGCCTGTATCTTGAGCACCAGTATGGAGGGTTTGCCATTAAACATTTATTTTAAAAACTTCTATTAATTTCTTTTAAGGGTCGTTTGTTCTCTGATGTAGACATGCAGGAGAGGCCTTTACTCTTTGACAACATTATAAAACCTATGAATATTTGAAATATTTGTTGCCATATTGATATTTATATGCATGCAAGTATAGTTAAATAAATAAATGTGAATTATGTTATCGTGAAAATGCTTTCTTTCAGTAACTATTTATGTGGAAATAGAAATGGTCTCAACTGAAAATAGATTGATCTACGACGCCATATAAATCAAAAACATTGGAATAAGCAGTTGCACTATATCATTTCTTTTTATTAACAAATCAACTCAAACACGATATGGTTTCTTTCAACATTGCTCTAATAGCGACTAATGTAAAGTGCTATTGTTTGCGGCGATACATCACTGCCTACCCACTGACGTCAACGCATGATGCACGGCTATCATTAAAGTGCTTTGAAATGTCAATATTTATATAGCTTAAATATTGGGAAGAGATACTTACTGGTCACTGTGTCTTTGCTCAGATCTGATTAGAAAGAAAATACCTAAGTTTAGAACATAAAAAAGGAACAAGCTGGGGGAAATTATACGCAAAACGGCCATCACTCAGCATAATGCTACGGCCCTATGCGAGACAGAGCCCCACTACTGCTTTTCAGCGATAGCCAACTTTTTCGTGATGACGTCAACCATGTCGCACCGGTTGACGTCACCACGTCAAAGCCGTGAGATAAACAAACAAAATAAGAAAATAAATATACAACACTTAGTTCTAAATTATTGTCTTAGTTTTGAATGTTGTGTAACTTAGTACTTAGCTGGAAAGTCACAAACTCATCAATATCTTTCTGGGGCTAAATCAGAATAAAATAAAATCAGAAGTTCGATAAACTTTTATTTTTTAACACCCTGAAACTTCACAGAAATATAAAAAAGATACAGAGAAGATAGAGGATATCCTTGAAAAACAAAGTTTTCAGTCAACAACACAATCGCCAACACTTAAACCCAGACTGTCCAACAAACAAATCACTCGAGATCGAAGAGAAAGAGCAATATTTACATTTACAAAGAAGCAATCACGGTCCAATCCATTACGATTTCTTTCCGGGGATACGCGGTCTAAATCTACCATTATCTACCCGGGCGTCGAACCCGGCGTAATCCGGCGAGTAATCCGCTATCCGCTGGCCCGCCTCTGCGTGAACATATAAATCACGGATAGAATTAGCGAAGCGATATCGTCCCACGGCTGGGTAGGGTTGACGCCTATATTCGGGAACTAATTACTAGTGTGCATTTGAGTTTGAACATGTAAATCCTACTAGAGTACTTACTCAAATTGCAAAACAGACTTCCAATCACAATCTGAATGATTTTGAAGGATATAGCTAAACCATTGCTTCATATGTTCGAAAAAAAAATCTGTTCATCAAGGTAAATAACGCAATGAATGTTATTGAACTGTCAACATTAAAGCCATTGCTACTGCATTACGCAATTATCCCGCAGGACCCTGCTGGCTACCCTTTACCTAAACGTAACCTCATAGTCATCATTGGGGACACCTCTAAGAATCTATTCCCTTGACGATTTTATACACCTACGATAATAGAGTATATCTGCAGAGAAGGCACTACATAAATACCTACAGAGTAGATGTAAGTATTCCAACTGTGTAGGGAAAAAAATATGTTAAGAAGGCAAGTAATGTGTGATGTCACGACCAAACAAGAAACACGGAATCTTCCATAGAGGAAAATGGCTGAAAAAATGAGATAATATTATGCCTCTGTAGTTCGGGAATGTTGTGAAAATATTGGCGGAAAATTACGGAATAGTTTTGTACGAGGAAAGTGGACAAAAAGTGGGAAATGCTGTTATGGAATAGAATACATTGAACTATAATGAACAGAACACGTTGGTAAAATATTGTTTATTTAATATTGATTCAGCACCCTAATTGCGTAACACACAATCAATCGGAATCAGAATCATTTTGAAGCAAATTGCTAATCCATTGCTTCATAAGTTCGAATAATTTGTCTGCTCAACACGTAAATAACGCAATGAATGTTGTTGAACTGTCAAAATGAAACCGATTCCGATTGATCGTGTGTTACGCAATTAGGGTGCTGTTATAAACACCCCAATTGCGTAACAGACTTTCTGTTACGATTCAAAATAGATTTTGAAGGAAATTCATAAAATCCATAGCTTAAATTTTTTTTTAAATGGTTTGCGCGAAAATTTTCCTGTTTTTTAATTTATTTATCATTTATAAAAAAGAATAAGTACAGGATTATTCATAAAAAATAGCAACCAAAAATCACTAAGGTACCACCACTTGTGCTATCCTAAATAACGCAATTGAATTTGTCAAAATAAATGGCATTGGAATTGTGAGTGTGTTACGCAATTACCCCGCTGGTGTCAGCATGCCTATTCTGCAAAAATCTCACCGTGAAAATTTTGTTGAAGATTGGCATTGGGATTTCACTTCAAGCTCGCTTCACAAAAATTTTCACGGTGAAATTTTTGATGCAACAAGAGACCTTCTCAAACAAAAAAATGTCTTCCCACTAACAAGATCGAGGAAAATAACTAAAGCTGCCAATCGTCCTGGTCCTTCGAGTCGAGTGCCAGCCCTGGATCCGAACAGTGTAAAAACACTCAGCAATCGTTCGCTAATGACGTATTAAGACGCACCCCCTCCCCCCGCATCCCTGGACTCGCTACGTCTACGCTTTTTTCACACTCTTCCACCCTTTGGAACAGCCTTACTACAGTCACGGTAATTACTTACTATTGATCAACTTAGGGCTGATGTTTCAATCATCAGCAGTGCGATTCTGTAACCATCTCACCGTGAAAACTTAGGTGAAGTGAGCGTGGCGTGAGCTGTCATTCCAACTAATGCTAGGGATTGACACTTCTGACAACTCACATCAAGCTCTCTTCACTTGAGTTTTCACGGTAAGATTTTTACAGAATCGCATTTTTACATTTACTCCATTTTGGGCTGATTTCTCCATCGCCAGATAACTTGTATTCGTGGAATTATTTTGAAATTTTGGCAGTTATTTCATACAAAAACTGTCAAACGTCAATTTTATTCCTCGAATACAAGTTATCTGGCGATGGAGAAATCAGCCCATAATGGAGTAAATGTAAAAATACACTTACTTGCAATATTGTACACAAACAATATCTGCAAGTGTTGCCGACAAGCACAACATTTGAGATCTAAATGCCATTTATTCAACAGCAAAAAAATTCAAAACTTATTTAATAAAGGCTGTGTTTGTTGAATAAATAACTGAGTTATTCCAGCTTTTGGTTGGCACATTAAATTATTTAGTGTTCAGGAGAACTTTGAATATTTTAGAGAGTAGGAGCCACTCAAATGATTCCAAACAAAAATCAACAAAAACAAAATCAGCTCTTAAAAATTAACCATTCCACAAGTGATCGTCAAACACACGGTACGTGGGACAGGTCCCAGCCTGAGGGTGCAACATAATGAAATTGATACCTGACGCGTAATCCTGTGTACACAGGCACACTGCTCAGCTTTGACTAATTCAATCATCACCAGGAACGCAGAAACGGAGATGTGGCGGTGACATGCTGGCTGTAGCTTCAATATGAACAGAATGGTCATATTGTCATCATCACCATATTTATGTGCAATTTATATGAGGACAGAGAATTACGTTTACTTTTTCCTTACATCATCATCCGTGGAGACATTAAGAGTTGGAAAAGCTGCCTCAGATTGTTGCGTGATGAAAAATAACGTATTTTGATGTACAGACGCCAGCAAATCAAGCTACCCGAAACTGTCAATTTTTCCCAATCAACCTTGAACCTAATGCTTTAGCGATAAAGTTGAAAATGTATTAAAGAAATTTGACAGATTGTAGTAGCTTGATGTGCGGGCGTCTGTACACATAACTTTATTCTTTTCTTATTCAGCCTCGCCTAAAAACTGCAGGTTACCAGACAGCAGGAATCTTTGCGATACTCTTCTATTGAACATGATCTCGCGTCTTATCGGTATAGTGACGGCTGTTGTTGTTGTTCATGATTTCGCCATGTTGGTTTTGTTTGTCGACCTAAACTACTAAAAGGATCCTTTTGCACTGAAATGACGTTGACAGGGTGGTACTGTTGGTAGACATGTGAAAAATGTATTGAAAAAATAAGATGGCGACGTTAGTTCCAATACTGGCCACGTGCCTGCCTAACCTAGTAGCGCTGTACTGTATTACGTCACCGGTCAGACTGTCCTTGATCAGCCATGATGACTGAAGTAGCATCCAAGAATCCATAGCGTCAAAATTCCTTTCATTTTCATTGACTTCGTCATCCTTGTTTCCTAACTCTCGTATGACAACTCCGTCACGTGTGTTGCCATATTTACTTAATTAGCGCGCCGTAGGGGATGAATTACAATTGACGTGACTATGTAATTGTTAGTGTAGATGCGACGCAAGGGTTGAAAACATGGGAGTTATTAGAATAATAATATGTTGAAGTTGTCAGTTTTAATGGAATTAAGTGGTCTGGGGGAGAAGTTACACTTAGATTTACATTGGGTGTAGTAGTTTGCGAATGTCTATCGTTGAACATGACAGCTATGATATAACTTGTTAACAGGATAATTTACATGATCACCTAACTTAGTTGAAGGCTTGGTGGTCGTAGTTATTTGTTATTAGAAGATTGGAAGCCTCCTTTGTTAGTCATCCATATACAGTGTAGCAGGGACATCGACGCGCAAACTGTTACCATGAATTCAGTACATTATTCTGAACCCCCTAAGCATAGAATTTTTTTGTATGTTATAAAACAAAAATCTGCTGTTTCTTAGAAAGTGCAATAACTACGCGGTCAAAATGTATGGAAGAACTATTTTTTTTATAACCGACGCAAAAGTTGCGCGTCGGTGTATGCTACCCTGTATAATTTGTTACTACATGATATCCATGGAAAAAGAACAAAAAAAAAACAGTTGTCTATTCAGTTAGCCACACAGAAACGGTCCTAGTGCCTAAAGCTAGAATAAGCCATGAGGAAAATTGAGGAAATTCGAATATAGGAAAGCAAATCTTACGTCTGAAAAATTACCTAAATAGTTTTGGGACCGCCTTAATGAAAAAGGGACCGAACCATCGATAAACTTTACGATTCGGATATTGTAAGCATGTTTCTTATCAAGAAATATGGAGTGTTATAATATGTGCCACGAAATGGGGGTCACACCACCAACTTCCTAACTCCGGGCGTTGCTAAGAAATTCTTCATGGAAAAGGAACCATGCCCCCCCACGCTAAGCCGTTGGTCCTGCGCCTGATCTCTCTCCGGTCGTGTCGGGTGGCATGCCGTTCCATCGGACTATGAGAGTGATGGAAGAGAGTGCACCTGTGTTTACGCAAACACTTCATCATCACCTGCTTAGCCTTTTAGCTTTAGTAACTGGGTTGTGAAGGTCAGATAGGCAGTCGCTCCATGTAAAATACTGGTATTCAGCTGCATCCAGAATGGAAGTCGACCCCAAAACAATTGGGAAAACATTAGGTAGATTGCTTTTGACGTGTCCATATGGTTAAAGATTCATCTCAGCGATTACAGAAAAAATCAGAAACTCCTTGAAGATACTACAAACAAGAGGATAAATGATAATTGAACGTTCATAAGAGCAACCTTTACTCAACCAGTACATTTATCAAATACTCCTCAATTCCTCATCTAAATGCTCCTCCTCCCGTTCGGTTCACGGTTGACCTATAAAGTAGGATAATATTTTATTTTTATTCTGCGCGAATCTCGCCCTTGCAAATTGAATCTTCGGGGAGACGGGTTAGTTGCCCTTTTGTGTGCCATTTAGATGCGACGGAGGAATCGTTACGATCGCTAAGTGGTTGATAGGAGACACTTGGAGAATTGAAGACACTTGTGGAATGGCCTAGTAGTGGACTGCTAATGTGCTGGCTGATGATGATAGCGGATGATTATTTCTGGTATCATACGTGGTTTGCTAACAGCTCCCTGATTTGGCAGGAAAAGGTCGAAAGCTCTGCGATCATCAACAGTTATCATCAAGTAACTATTCCTTTTTTATTGACGTATCGATGTATTTGTTTAGCAGCACTGGATTAGACAAAGATAGATGGTGGCCTGAGTAGTGACTATATTATCAAATGAAGCTTTCTATGAACTGACGTGCTATCTATTCTATTTCTACTACTCCTTCGTCTTAGTGTTACTGTAACTGTGTGACTGTAACCTGTGTCTGTGCAATAAATCTTTCTTCTTTATTCTTGTGTACTTCGGACTTTTCTTCATCCCTTCGTACTTCTTCTTACATTATCTTCACACACGCCTACCATACCTACAATACATTCCCTTTGTTTGCTGTTTGCAGAATTTAAACAAAGTCGTTTACCAGTCGTGTCGTTCCGTGTAAAGGAACTAAAATACCCTTTTCATGTAATGTTTTTGTGAGGACAATCGTAAAACATAATAAGATACGACAGGTTTATCTCTGAAGGGGAGTTTGACGAATTTCTCCACACTTTACTTATTACATTACCTTACTTACATAGCTTTTACGATCTATTCTGGTAAAACCAATTTAGAAATACTGCTTCGCCTAACTGCGTGAGTCTTCCGGGTTTAAACCTATCTGTTATTTCATTATAGCTACCCACATTCCTTATGTACTGAGCATAATCCTGTTAAAGTAAATGTCTAAACAAATGAATAAATTCCTTTCTCGTAACTAGGCAGATGGGATAAAGGAACTGTAAATTGAAAAAGCTTAAACCAAGAGGAGATATCTTACAAATAGCCCATGAACGATACAATAAATTGATCATATTGGTAAACAATAGGAACCTAAGTAAATACTAACACGATAGGACGAACTAGTCCAGACTACGAACAATCTTAAAGTAATTAATTAATTTACTGACAGACAACGCACTGCCGAAACCGCTGGATCTAGCAGCGTTAAAGGACATCTTCCACCGACCCTCTCACAGAGAGGAGGCCTGGGTCCCAGTAGTGGGAATATTATAGGCTGATCATGAAGAACAATATGCAAAATACTAACACGAAACAGCGCCACAAATCTTCAAATTTCACAACAACTTAATTAATGTTATTAGTAATAAATGACAAGCAAGGAAACAGGTGTTCCTTGGTTATAATTTCCACATAACGATTGCACACAATGGCAGAGCTAACAATGAGCTTATCGTTCAGGAAGTTGCGAAATTGTGGCAGTAAATTAATTTTAATGTACCGCCGGGAATGTCGCGTTTGTGCAGCCAGCTGAATTACAGCTCGTTACAATAAGTGGTGAGATGTGCGATGTACACGAGGTGTTTGGTAATGTTTAGATGAAGGGACATACATAACGTCACGCCTGTCATCGTCAAAGGGTTATGCAGACGTGTACCTATAGTACCCACATTTCGCCAGTAATGTTTAAGTTAGTAAGTCATAGGGAGCAAGCCTGTTGCCTTTAACCGGGCACTCATACAGACTCCGGGGTGCTACTGACAGAGTCTTGATAGAAAAACCCTATAGCACTTCGCCAAACCTGAAGGGTAATTCCCGTAATTAAAAACGCTCAAAATCTAGTCGCAATCTCATCTCAGCGACAATCAAAGTCAAAAATGAAGGGAAATTACAGGTATTTTTGACAGATTGAGACAGATAAGAGTGTGAACGTTCTTAAAATTACGAGAATTGCCCCTTTGGGAATCGAACCCACAAGACCTCATTCTAACTACTGCAGATATAGGCTTTCCAATAAAATCTAGTACCTCCGCACACGTGATGATATCGATATTTTAACACGATAAGGTAAAAAAAAAGATTTGAAGTATTTTTTGGGGGCAACGACCACTGCTAGTTTTGTTACTGAGAGATAGCAGAGTTTCGCTAGCTTACTTCATTTGGTCCTGCATATTCAATAGAATCACACCAGCTTATTTGTACCTAGAACCAATCGTTCCAATATTACCTGGGTGTATAACTTTATATTACCTTCTCATTAACTTAGATCACGTCCATAACCTATAGATTACGACTTTGATTGATGTCAGATAGGCATCTGACTGCAATGGGTATAAACGCTGTGCCCTTTTACAGCGTTGGGCAAGTTTGAGGCAATAGATAAACACTTGGTAATGAGATACTTATAAAATAAAGTTCAACACAGAATCACCAAACAGCCAAGGCAAATTGACCGTGGGAAACTGGAAACGCTTCAAAGGAGTAGAAAAAAACTAGAGCACGACGTTGTGGTGATTTTGACTCCGTATGACAAGTGAACCAGTGTCCTGCAGTTTTCTTCAAGTAACTTTTTTACTCACTTGCGGGGTTATAGCGTTACACACTATCAGTAGCCATTTGACAGTTCAATAACACTCATTGCGTTATTTACGTTGTTAAGCTGACACATTTTTCGAGCATTATGAAGCAATGGATTAGCAATATGCTTCAAAATAATTCAGATTACGATTGATCGTTACGCAATTAGGGTGCTGTTTGTTAAGATATGTGTGTAAATAAGCATAGTTTTGGACGGTCAATTAGGCCAAGAGATTTATGCCACCAACTATTAATAATACACACTTATACCACCTCTACGTTTAGTACTTCCGCAAGGAGCTATTCTAGGCCCCTTATTAAAACAAACAAAAAAAAAAGATTCCCCCTTTAAATCAGCCAGTTCATTTCTCTAAGCAGCTTCAGTGGTATCATTCACAAGCAAACCAGTTTCATACAGGATTATACTTATAATATACGTACCTAGTACACTCAGTTGGACAAATATTGTGGCTCACGGTTCGCTGGGGCGACCACAAAGGCGGCCGGGCCAAGTTTGCCCAGTCACGCGGCTTTGCCACCAGCGACCGTGTTTGGGCACGTTCGCTGCTCGTAAACTGGGCATATGAGGTTGGCGTGTTTTGATCGGAGACGGAAAAATAGGGTTAAGTGTATTAAGTACTTAGTGGTGACTTGCAGCCGATTATCACGCTTGTTATGGTAGCTAAGGCTATTCTTAGAAAACCCTTTTTTAATTGGTGTGAAATGTCTCATTGTTATAGGGTTACCAGTGCAAATAAAGAAACTTTGCATCCGACTCATGAAAAAAAAAAAACAGAATTATATAAGCAAAACGGAAAATCTATATACTTAGGTATAAATAAAATAAAGCCGGGTTAGTTACACCATTTAATGAGATTATATAGTTGAGCTTCGTAGAGGTCTCATTCTTTTTGCTAACCACTGATACGATTTCGAAGAAAATGTAGACAGTATAAATTAAGCCCTAATGTTTGGAATTCACGACCTACAGAACTTTAATCTCAAGAACTCACTCAAGAACGGCTGCAGACCGATTTTAATGATCTTTGATTTGTTGGATTTTTCTCCGCCTCGAATAGTAGAAAAACATGGGAAATAAGAAGATAATTCATTTTCTGATAAATTTTGTATGGAACGGCTTTTTGATGATATCTCGAGAACAGATTGACTGATTTAGATAATAATTCTGAGGCGGTCGAAGTTCGCCGGGTCAGCTAATTATAAATAAAACGTTATCTATTTATCCATTTGTAACTTCAATCAACAAGGTTTGGAACGTGCTTTCCTTGAAATTCCGCTCACTATTTTCAGTTTTATGTTTTAAATGTTTTTGTTGTCACCTAATTTATTACTACTAGAATGTCTCCCCATGTGTTTTGTGTTCCATAATAAATCCAGTCCCTCTGTATATAGAGGGGCTTGTGGCTATGTAATAACAGCCGCATGGGTCGATCGATCAGGTTAAGCTACGCTTGCCGCGGTTAGTCCGTGGATGGGTGACCGTCTTTACATACCAACACCACCTCCGTGCCTCAGAAAGAACGTTAAGCCGTTGGTCCCGGCTGTCATTCGGGGGGATCTTTGACAGTCGTTACGGGTCGTCGAAGCCCGAAATTTTGACAATCAGTCTTATCAAGGGGTATCGTATTACCCAGTAACTGGGTTGTGGAGGTCAGATTGGCAGTCGCTCCATGTAAAATACTGGTATTTAGCTGCGTCCTGTTAGACTGGAAGTCAACCCTAACTTATGTATTTGGGAAAAGACTGGGAACATGATTAAATTCTGTATATATATCCTTGTTGTCAACAATATTCTGGTCACCCTTATCTTCGTTTCTAATACTAGATTTATCTGTTTGCGATGACAAGGCAAAGTCTAAGTTTATTCACTCGACTTTTAATGTAACAATGTCCATATTCAAAGGACTCATTATTTATTGTATTTGCTGTTTTATCGTCAAAGGAAAGTTCTACTTGCTTTGGTTTCTTAGCAAACGCTTTATTCGTTTTCTCTGTTTTGTAAATCTAAGATATTGTTATGAGAAGTTTGTGCCCTTTGTTGGTTTTAATTGGATTGTTTAGAAGGAACTGGACGTCTACTGTTCCCCTATTGAAGCCCAAGTGTTGGTAAATCATACCAGCCAAATTCTGAGAGAAGATTTTGGGATGACCAGTAACGTATTTAGCCTGTCATATTAAGTTAAATTTTCCTTTATTTAGACAGGTATTTTAAAGTCGAAAGTTGTTTTCGAACATCAACCTCATCATTTTGAAGAATAGTGCTAATCCATTGTATTATACCGATTATATATATATATTTACCGTTAGTACGTTACGCAATTACCCCGCTGGTAGAAGCTGATAAGTAACCTTTTAACCAATATCCATAGGATTCTGAAAATCATCATCTACCTAGCATTTCCCTTACTATGTTGGGGTCGGCTTCCAGTCTAACCTGATGCAGCTGAATACCAGTATTTTACACAGAGCAACTGCCTAACTGACCTCCACAACTCAGATACTGGGTAATACGATACCCCTTGGTAAGACTGGCTGTCAGACTTTCGGGCTTCTGACTACCCGTAACGACTGTCAAAGATCTACGAATGACAGCCGGGACCAACGGTTTAACGTGCTTTCCGAGGCACGGAGGGGTCTCGGTATGCAAAGATGTTCACCCGTCCACAGACAAACCGCGGCAAGCGTAGCTTATCGTGATCGAGTGACCTGTGCGGCTGTTAAATTATTATTTAGCCACGGGCCCCTCAGAATCCATAGGATTCTGATGGTATAAATGTCAATTAAATTAGTTTCCCTATAAGACATAAAAAGAAAAATGCCTTTTCATTTTCCACGCAAATCCACGGCCAGCAACCTTGCACAGTTAAATATAAATAAAACCTTACAATACCAACAACACACGACATGTAACGAAAGTGCTCTCGAACGATTTACGATTCTTTCGACATTCGACACGATTGAACAATAGACCCGGAAAATTTCGCCTACGTCCTAACGGCATCCAAATCTATCCGTATGTTTGCTCTAACCTCGGGAACAACAATGCGTGATTAAAATGTGCGTACACAGTTTATATTTCAACACAAAGAAAGTTATTACCGACTATTGTTGGATAAGAGTTCGTGCTTTTGTAAGGCTGGCTGCGGACTTGCGACTGAGGAAGATTTTTATTTATTTATTACAACCTACGCTACCATTACAGTGTTTGTGTGTTGTGTTGTTTTCGTTTTTTATAGTTGAGATTTTTGCTTGCTTGAATGGAAAAAATGGAGTGAACTACGTGAGCTCGACAAATGGATGTGCGAATAACACTTGTACGACAAAACTGTACTGCGACTGACCATAGTTCGAATGCACGAAAGCGCGTAAATACTTGCATTTTTTTCATTGAATTACATTAGGTACCGTGGTGGTCTTTTATTCTAAAATATGGTTGGGTTAAAATAGGGTCCATCGATCATTAATTACAGCGTCTATAGGTACCTACACTTTTATGAAGCGTGGTTATAGTAATGGACCATTCGGTAATATATTTTAGCTACAGTAGGTACTGAAGAAACCGACCATTTGATGCTCATGCACCAGGTTAATCAGTAATCCTAAGTTTTCTGTGCATCGAACGTTTATGATATGCCGAAGGGTCACATGATGACCACCCAATGCGTGCGACTATAATATATTTTTTTATTAATGTTCAAACTGTATATCGCAGTTTAAAACATATATCTTCTAAAGGTACTACAAAGAAACAAATTTAGACGCTAAGTTTGTAAGTTTTACATTAAAAGAATATTTTAAGTCTTTACTTATTATATAATAATATTAATAGCACAATTAAAGATGGTAGTAAGTGTATCAAACTAAAGAAAGAAAGAAAGAAAGAAAACGTATTTATTGCGACTCGTACAGGATCATAAACTAAACTATTCATAGTATGTTATTTGCAAAAAATGCTTTTTTAATAAACATTTTGCTTTTTTAGGGTTACAGAGGTATTTATTTTGCGTGTCCGTAGGAAGTTCTTTTACTATTTTTGGTATATAAATATATATATAAATAAAATAGAGAAGTTCTATTTATGATGTCGCACGCAGAGTCGCCAGTGAGTTCCGAGCCTTATTCAACAGGCGCACAATCACGCAATTATGTATCTTGATTCAGCATTAGCTCAGTACTATTGACGCTGCAATAAGTCGCAAGCGTGTGGAGGGCCTTATCCAATCGGCATACAATCACATAATTATGCTTTTTGATTGAGCGTGAACGCTGGGAAAAATTCTCTGTCAACATTAAGTCATGAATATTCTTAAACCTTTACTTCTAGTTACTTGAACTGCAGCCTTAATAAATTGTGTATTTTGTCGCTGATCGCTGGTAAGCTGCAATGATTAGGTTATTATATTTACTTACGCACCCATTTATATTGCTTTTGTTTCTGAAAATTTTCTGCCTAACACATTTTGATTGTTGCTAACATATCGCATTTTAGTTAGTTAGAGATACATTACCCAAAAAGCTGTAAAAGCTCATTTCTGTAGTAAAGTCGTCAGCGCGCAGCCAGCCTTATCCAATCGGCGCACAATCGCACAGTTGCGCATCGTGATCGGGCATTAGTTCAGGAAAATGTTCGCGTTGCATCGAGATGCGGGCACAATGTGGCCGGGCTACACAATGTAGCCGGGCTATAGGCTATAGTTTGTATTCTAGCCTGAATAGAATGCCTGGATAAAATGTGAGAATGTGGAAGCTGGAATAGTAAGTTAGATCTGAATTGTGTGGGCACAATAGAAGTAATGACGGGTTCATGTTGACTTAGGAATTTAAGAGGAATTAATGGGTATACCGACAGGGTGGGGTTTGTGATTTAATAACAGTCGCACAGGTCGATCGATCAGGTTAAGCTATGCTTGCCACGGTAGGTCTATGGATGGGTGATGACCATCTTTAGATACCAAGACCCCTCTGTTCCTCGGAAAGCACGTTAAACAGTTGGTCTGGGCTGTCATTTGTACATCTTTAACAATCATGACAGCACGGTTGGCGCAGTGGTTAAGCGATTGACTGCTGCGCTGCGTGTCGCGGGTTCGATTCCCGCACGGAACAAATATTTGTATGACCTACATGTATTTGTTCCGAGTCTGGATGTTTTTCTATCTATAATATGTATGTATTTACAAAAAAAAATGTATATAAGTAGTTTATCAGCCATCTTGTTACCATAACACAAGCATTAGGTTGCTTAGCTTGGGACTAGATGGCGCTGTGTGAAATGTCCAGGAATATTTATTTATTACGGGTAGTCAGAAGCCCGAAAGTCTGACAATCAGTCTTAACAAGGGGTATTACCCAGGAAATGGGTTGTGGAGGTCAGATAGGTTGTCGCTCCGTTTAAAAGACTGGTGTTAAACTCGAGTCTAAGTCGTTGTCGACTTTGCGCATTAAGAACTTACCTTTGACTCTCGGAATAAAGTTCAAAATACAGTAACTGGCTCGAAAGTTTAGACTAAGTTAGAACTCGTTTTTTAATAAAACGGTACAACTTTAAAAATATTTTCATAATACATTTGCTTTGTATTGTTGGCTTGTACAGACGCCAGCATATCACTACACAATCTGTCAAGTTTCTTTAATAGATTTTCAACTTTATCGCTAAAGCATTAGGTTCAAGGTTGATTGGGAAAATTTGACAGTTTCGGGTAGCTTGATGTGCTGGCGTCTGTACATAGTAGAAGAGGAACAACATGGTGTTCTTACAGTTGTATGTACATTATTTTAATTTATTACAAGTAACAGTGTAACACCATGTCGTACGTGTGGGTTGCACCACATATTGTGTTCTTTGACGCTAGTTGTAAACAAAATGTTTTTATTGCGTACACTCATATTGGTACATATTTTGTATTTTAACAAACGCTCGTAGGTTCACGCCATATTCCCGTGGGTTTGGCGAAAGATATATCTACTTCTTTTATATAAGCTCATACTCTCATTTACGAGGTTAGCAACCTTATAAATGCACCCTTAACACATTCATAGTATCAGCCTATAATGTTCCCACTGCTGGGACACAGGCCTCCTCTCGGTGAGAGGGAGTGTACTCCACCACGCGAGCCCAGTGCGGGTTGGTAGATGTCATATGTCTCCGAATGTTTGGTTCTAGGGCGTGGCGGTTTCCTTCCTTCGCCGTTTTGAGAGAAATGGTGATGTGACAAAGTATTGTGTCTGCCTGGCTTCGAACCTACAACCAACAATTCATAAGTCGCGGTTGTTACCACGGGCCACCACTGCTCTCCACATTCATGAACACATTATTTTCTCTAAGAGAACGTACCTAACTCATAGAAATGTATTTTATTAATAATCTTTATCATCAGACAGAGCCATCAACAACTCGTCTAATCAATGAACCCTAATTTCATCGCGAAAAAATGAGCTCATCCAATAAAATGCCTAAACCAATCAGCCTCCCCATGCTTCACTTACCTAAAGCCACCAATCACAATCGATCAATCTTCAAGAGATCAGAGTTCATCGCCCATCATACCTGATATTGTAAATCAAGTTAATCTCATTAAATATGGATGTTAATATCGAAAAATTTCCCGTATCTTAGGACGAGCCATCAAAGCAGCTTCGTCGAGGGGTCCCGGGGGAAATCAGGCGAGTGTCGAGCTGCCCTTAGCCCTATATTGTGTGGAGCCGCCTTTATAACTGATTTATGGCTACGTGCGCGGGGTTACATGTAGTTGTTAGCTTTAGGGCTTGTTTACATGGGCGGCTTGGCTGTTTTAGTTTAGTTGTTATTATGGAAATGTGTCTCAAAGTAGTGGGCGTCTCGTAGTTCGTTTTTTTTCTGTAGTTGAAACGATTACATATGTATGGACGCCCAGCGGAAGTACGCTAGTAGGTAGGTACCCATACTCTTCCTGCCTTCCTATGTGTATGTATTACAAAGGCGGTGCATGTTAAATAACAACTTAAGACGGGATAGATTTCATGGAAACTAATAAAACTACAGGTCCGTATATTAATGTACTTTTATTTTTAAATAAATATAACCAATAACATTTATTACATCACAGGAGCAGGGTATCTTGAAAACACAATTCATTGCGCGGCAAACATTTCACAGACCATAGACGAAAAGTCGGCCATTTTGAATCTATGGTCAGAGCTGAAGCGTTCGCGCACTTTCCTTAAATTCAATTGACATCCCTTAAAATATAAATAAGTATAACTAAATGAATATTTATACTATTTATTAACAGTACATGTCGCCAACTAAATAGATGTTTTAGTATCTAGTTTTAATTTCACGACGGTAAGCATATAGGCCTTATTTGTGCGTTACATAATAATTCATTTATTTATTTAACCAATATAAGTAACCGTTACGACATGTATATTAAGTTTGCATTTAAAATAACCCAAAAGAAGTTTAATAATATATCATGATGTCAGTCATATTATTAAGTTCGGCGTAAAAAGTAGAATGGACTGTTTTTTAAGTAAGTACTTCGAGTTAAGTGAAGGAATGATCCGTCAGGATTTCATTATGATGGCTTTATTGTATTCAGTTCAAGGATATCGAGAATTTACCAGTGTTTATTAACTATAGTTTGGAATTTATCTTTCTTTCACTGTATGAAGATTTAAGCTTATATTTTTTGTTTGAATAACTGTAAAATAGTACGTTATTGCTGCAATCTGAATAAATTAATTGGAAAATTAAACAATATTCACATATATTATTACATTCAGTAAAAATACAAACTGACTATGCTATAGGTACAATTACGTTCAGATATTAATAATTATATTTTTAATATTTTAAATTATATTTTGGCGCGCAATAATTATTTAGGTAAACTTTGAAAAAAGAACATTGTTACTAAATTGACATTTGTTTATTTATTTTTAAATTAGCAGCTAAAGTATAATGACTATGGAGCCAAAATATAACTAAAAATATACAAATTATGAAATCTAAAGATATGCATAACTAGAAACAGGTTAAAATGTAGTTAAATCTACAACTAAATACACTTTTTACAATCCGTAGTACGTTCAAGCGAAACTTCTAAGTCGTTTTTTAAATATTTATTTTATCTATAGATTACGTTCTTTTGTTTTTGAGAAAGTACAATTTAGTTAAATGCTGGGTAAATGCACACTTACTTTCCTGCCAAATTCTAAATGAAATTTCACCTAAATTGTTGTATAAAAGACAATAACACTATAAATTTATTATTGCTTTTATTTAAACTGCCTTTTCAGCCAATTTAGCCTGAACTGAGCGGTTCAACCGGTACATTGATTATTGTAAAACGTTCCGCCTTCAAGTTGATTTATACCTTTGTATACTTAGCCGAGCCAGGGAGATAGCATAAATAACTCTGACAGGTCAATTGTAAATGATTACGCATACTTTCCGACTTTATTCCCAATTGAGATGTTCAATTTTTTTTCTGTATTATGAATGGCTTTTGTTGTGTTGTTGTATGGTTTTTGTTGACCTGAATGGAATAAGAAATAAAATAAAGTAAAGGTGGCTTTTGTATAGATATCGATTTTTAATGTCGTTTCTTACTTAAGTATTAAATCGAGTAATAATCGGGCTTAGCTTTATTGAAATACTTTTTGTTTGCGATTGTACTTTTTCAAAAATCAAAAGATCCTTATTATTATTTTCCTTAGTAAAGCTAGTAATACTGTACATACCTTAGTTAGGCGACGCATTTGTTCAAGTTATGTCCTCAACAGCGAAGACATTACACAGAGGAAACTAAGTATTCTATACAAAATAAAAAATGTTACTTTGGCAAGATCTAATATTTAAATCATTTAATTTACAGAAAATAAAAAAGAGCAAAATACGAACACATAGAGAGATTGATATTTTTAGCTTAAAGTGTATAAAATCTAAGCGCTAACGATATAAATTAAACACTTAACCTTAGTGATAAGATTTATAATATAAATGAGGTACGTTAAAACCATTGTGACTATGTGGTGATTCATCTTCGAATGTGTCCTACATCTAACGTGTACAATCGCGCACACAACTCACGTCGTCTGTCAAACTGACATGAGATGATGTCATGTAGAGATGACATGTCAGTTTATAATGTTTTTTTATTGCTTAATATTGTAGAGAGCCGAATATAACATATCTTTAAACTCATGGCAGATTTAATAATGGCAAATTTTATTGATAATTCCCAAAGTTTGACAGACCCCGTGACATTATGTAGCCACAGCACACAAAAACAATATCAACATTAGCATTTTCAATATAAAATAACAATTATACAAAAAATGCAAGAAATGGAACGATACAATTATGTTTGCCTTATAAAGTTAAACTATTCAAAATAAATAATAATAATAATGTACAATTTTTTTCAACAAAATCCTAGGATTGGGAAAATTTCGAAGTTTTTTTTTAAATGGAAGACTGGAGACACGCGATGTTTGGTTCCTTTGGGACAAGCTTTTATTGTGATATTATACTACATTCTCATTCGTTTTTTATTGAGAATTTAACAGCTAGTTTAGTCCTGGATCAAAGGACCAATTTCTGCGCGCCCCAATCAATGTCTCTTGCATTTTTGGCATAAAAACTTGTCGTACATAACAGTGAAACTACACTTATTTATCATTAACGTTATTCCTAAAACGGACTAGGTAAACGTTCGAGTGCCTCAGTAATTAATGTTGGATAAAATGGACAATTTTACATTTAATATTATGGGAATAGGCTATATCGAGTGCCAAAAGTTAACTATGACGAGAGTCTACCGATTAAATAGAATTACTTTAATTATTCTTCAAGAATCCAGATTAACAAACGAAGATGGTAAACTTAGGCCAGTGATTCGCAATCATGCTAATAACTATTATGAAAATTAGGCTCTACTTTCGATATGTTTCCTTCACAATGTATAGCTTGTGGTGTCAAAGAAATAAACAACTTCATCTTACATTATTATTATGTAAATGTAGACTTAATACTATGACGCATTTTATTGTTGCAACATCTGAATTTATCTTATTATCATTTATAATACTTCTGTCTAACAACTAGGTATATTTAGCATACGAAGGGTGACGACACAGCAGAGGAATTGACATAGAATCTGTACCTAGAACTCCATTAGGTTACACGAAGATGTCTTGCAGGGCGATTACAATCAGTCTTACGATATATCAACATTAATTCCTGAGACAGATTATTGTAATATGAATTTATATAGACAGCACGTATATGGCAGTAACAGTTAAAACAACTACGTTTATCAATTCACGTATGTTTGCAACGACGGATTACGACGAGAGCGGAGCGCTCTCATTGGTTGCTTTATCCCCACTATTCCAAGATGGCGGCCCGCTAATGGCAGTTGATCGCGCGCCGTTGAAGCCGGCGGATGCGTCGGTGCCAGTCGTCGCGCCACTCCAGCAGTAGTGTCCTATCGCCGACTGTCAGCCCCGGCAAACCGGCTGACACGCCCTCTTTTTCCACTCCTAGGATTAGGTATGACCTGGGAGGGAAAGAAAGAGAATTAAAAAATATATAATTTTTGTGGTCCTTCTGGTTTTTGTATTCTGAATGTGGCCTTTTACCGGTTGAATGCCGTAATTACAGAAACAATAAAAAAGCCATTGTGTCTCGTCTGGATCCACGTTCGGCATACGAAGGGTTAACCTCAAGTTATAGAACGATGCAAAGTCTACTAAGTCCAAAGGTTTACACTTTCACAAACAATGTCTGGTAAAAATAAAACTGTTAAGATTTATTTAATACAGTAATTTGGTTGCAAATACACTTAAAGAAACTTAGTGATGCCTCGTTGAATCCTAATGCTTTAAATAATGGCTTTGCTTCCATTGTTAGACGAGAGGATCTAAAAGCAATTTACAAACTAATAATTTTAAATGATTTGCCATTTATTTTTGCGTCTGCAGAATTCATAAGAAAACCGCACAACATTTTAAGTTCAACGTTATTTTCTGTGCCATTAAAAAGGTTAATAAGCAGTTAGGATTTTCTAGTTGAGCATAATATGATTGGTACGTAAAGGCGTTTAAGAATGTTTTTACAATCCGGTCCGTTTGACAAACGTGATGTATACAAGACTGCCTAATGCCGTCTGTATCTTTTAGCCTACCCCGTTTGCCAGGTCTGTTGTCACATCCTATTATGGGGTACAGTGACGTCCCCAGATATGTCCTCGATTATGTGCGTTCTGGATAAAAGAGTGATGGATGGAGGGAGTTATAATATATGGAGAGGGAGAGGGAGACCAAAGAAACGATGGATGGACTGAGTGAAAGATTAGAAAGGGGGTGATTACCGAGATGACAACTAATAGAGAAGTATGGAGAAGAAGATATGTTGCGCCAAACCCTAATAAATTAGGATAACGGCAAGAGAATGATGACTTACTTGTTAATCTTGATCTTAGGGCACTTGCAGGCGAGGTCCGCGGCGCGCACGTGCAGGGCGGTGGCGCCGCGGCGCAGACGACTGCGCGGCGCGCGCTTGTACACCGCCTGCACGCTCAACGCCAGCCGCACCCATTGGTCGCCCGCCGCGCTCGCCTCGCGACCCACCACCTTGCCCATTATGACTGCGTAGGCAAACAGATTCATTACGAAGGGTTCCCAAAACCTTGAAACCTACAACTTCCGCTAGCTTGCTGTGTCCTCTCTCTTTCTATCTACCCTTACACCTAATCACATATTTACGTCGGATTCCTCTCAGCTTCCATTTTTTCTACATCGGTATTGTTATGACTCAATCTGTAAATCAGTGGTAACGTCCCAAGATCTGCGTTTGCTTCAACGCAGATATGAACTTTCATATCTTGCTAAATTATCAATCACAGAATGTGAATGATATTCGATGGTTAAAGGTTGATGACAGGAGTTTTGGTAGTTGTATTTAAATTATTACAGAAGTACGAAAATTATAAGAAGAGGAAGAAAAAACTTCTAATACATAGTTGATAGACGTAGATACACTCAGGTTTCATCAGACACGCAATAAGTAACAGAAAGAGAGAGTTTAATTAACCTGCTGTGATGAAAAGTATCTAAAAGTTGATAATTACACATTTTATTGACCGTTTACAAGCGGCATTAACGAAGATTCTAATTATTTTCAACAAGCAATTACTTTTCTAATTAAAACTTCCTTTTCGTAATCAGAAAACGAAATCTCTCAAAGCTTAGCAAAGACCAGGCGGTTTATTTTGCAAAAATCTCACCGTACTAACTCTAACTCTCACCGTAACTTAGGTGAAGTGAGCTTGAAGTGTTAATCCACATTGGCGCCGATTCCCTTGTTCACAAATTAAACTAAATTTAGGTTCAGTGCATCTTTTTCTTTCATTAAGAAAAGGACAGCAGATAAATATTAGGTTAGTCCTGTCACATTAGTCAGCGCCTGACGTAAATTGACGTACTCGTATTTTTAGTCGCCATGTTTTTAATCACGTCTAAATTGTCTATGGAGTATCTTAATTTATCGGCGCCATTGTCATTTTTGTTTAGTCTGTAAAAATATCATTTTAAAACTTAGGTGAAGTGAGCTTGTGAGCTGATGGTGGGGATTGTCACCTAACTTTTCACGGTGAGACTTTTCTATAAGAAAATCTGCTTTAGCTGAAGCTATCATTACAACAGAGTGTGATGTTACTGCATCACCTTCAACTGCAGCATCTTTCTTTGCTTCCATTGTTTAATGGCTACACGTCAACATTGCAAGACATACGTCGTCTTCCCCGGCAGGAGTTAGAATGACTCATAACTCCCGTTTATAATAGTTGCTGTAATAGTATCTTTACTAGTAATGAAGTAATCTGTTGGTGTACTTACCGTAGTCTCGGCTGCAGAACTTGTTGAGATTTAGAGTGCGAGCGGCGGCGCGACATCGGCCGCACTGCTCCGCTGCTGTTGTTACAGATATCGTCGTCAGCATATGCTTATATTACATTAACAACTTCATAGTTATCATCATTAAGATAATTTACTTTATCTTTATTGCTCTGTTACTGTTTTCATAGACAACATCGTCAGCACAGGCTTATATTATACAAAAAGCTATGTAATTGTAGCCAATATCATCATTATTAAAATTAACTTTATCTCAATTGGTCTTTACTGCTTCGCTGCTGTTGTTACATATATTATCGTCAGCACAGCCGTATGATATACTAATACCTTCATTGTTATTTTCAATATCATCATTATTGTAAACATTCTCTTTAACAGAGTGTACTATTTTTGTTTTAATAATTTTGCCTCTCCTATTATTATCAACAAAATAGATTTCCAATAATTTGTGATCTAACACCTAGATGCAATGAAATCATTGCATCTAGGTGTTAGATCACAAATTATTGGAAATCTATTTTGTTTTGAGATGCTACTTACATTTTGTGGAAAAGTAATCTAATCTAACCCAACTAGCCTGCATTGTGCCACTGCAGGGCAAAGGCCTCCTTCTCTATTTTCCACACAATTCTGTCTCTTGCTAGTCCGTGCTTTCGGAAAGGAAAAGTAAATCAAGTAGAAATAAATGATGGATAACTGACTTGAAATTATATGATGAAGAATAATGTTAATATGAAAGGTTTACCTCTCAGTCGGCACTGATAAAATAAAACAAAAAGAGTTATGAGTTTGACAATGGATGACACGGAACAAGCTTGAAATGAACATCATAAGATTCACAATACGACAAGTAAACATTCCCACACTACGGAAAATATAGAACAAAAGGAAGAGCTCTAAAAAAAAATTTAAAATTTTGGTCCTTCGATCCAAATCCTTGATTTGGAAGTCAAATGTTTTTTTATAATGTCCGGAACCTGATCAGGTGGATCTGTACCTGCTTTTTTTTTCATTTTACAACTGATATAACTTTGTCATAATAATCATACAATATTTTCATGGTGTTGTTATAAAATACTTAATTGATTAAAGTAATTATTGTTAAAAGTATTTCGGTATGAAATTAGTCATGTGGTGTGAGAATGGATTTCATTAACTTACTACATTTTGATAAGCTTTACGAGGACTTGAAATGTTGCCAAGTAATTAAACCAATTAGCGTACAAAGTATTTTATTGGTCTGGTATCAAATGACACTCTTGACCATTAGCACTTCAAGTGTTTATGTTCTCAGTAATAAAAGTGTAGATGGCGTTACTCATCGCCTTTGCAACAAAGTAGAACACTTATCAAGATACAGTAAGATGTAAATAAAATTAAAGTGCAAATTAATAATAATATGGAGCTACTGTACTTTTTAAACTATTTTTAATACGGAGGGGGACTGACCACTCTCATCCAGGATTCAAATAATTCAAATAATATTATAAAGAGAAAATATTTGATTTTTTGTATGTTTGTTTGTAACGCTTTCGCGCTAAAACGTCTAAAGGACCTAGATTAGGACATAGGCAAATTATTTATCCTGATATTCCTACGTCTTTGAGATTTATGCGAGTGAAACCGCGGGGCGCAGCTAGTAGTAGAATATTTTCTTGCCAATGAAAGAGTAATTATTTGAATTTATCTAGATGAGTATCATTAAAGTGTAATTCATCTTTAAGTGTTTCGATGTAAAAGATTTACTGGTTATTATCAAGTAAATCAGTATCGTGTAAATTTTAGAGCCTGCGCAAGCGCACACTCATGCAACATTGTGATTTTAAGCCCATAACCATCTCTTACCGTGAGTTTAACGATGGAATGCGGCGATTGAGAGGCTTAAGTTATTTTACTGCTCCGTTATAATATCTCAACACATTTTCTTGTAACAAAAATGAAGACATGTTTTTATAGCACCTAAACTACATGTGTGAAATACTTTTATTTATCTAGTAAAGTACAGTAAGCTCCTAATCACAGACACTCAATCACATAATGTTATATACAAAATGAAAATTGTTAGAAATTTATTAGATGAAAATTTGGTCCTTCTATCCAATAAGGACCAACGGAAACAGTTTTTTGAACAATCTTGCAGCAGTATCGCAGCTGATCAGTCCGAAGGTCCTATCGTCTGGTGATTGAGCGTATGTGTCCATGCAAGTGTGTGTGAGGCGAGAGTGCATGAAGGTACACTTACTACTTACCGCGGCCCGGGTCGCCGTCCACCGCCTCCATGGCTTGCACTGCTGTCACCACTCGCGGTATACCTGGACAGAACACGTCATGTAAGGTACCAGTCACAAGTCAGTTTTAAAACTTCCAAAATCTTGACCTTTTGGATGACCTTTAGGATGCTTTTTCTGACCTCTTTTGAACTCACGATCTTTGTGAGTTTGTCGCTCATCGTGATGAAGTAGGCAGTAAGATCTCTGTGAGTTCAAAACTGGTCGTGCAATCCTGAAGAACTACAGTGAGTAATATTGTACATACGCCTAAATTCAAATTGACATACTTACATTTTATTCGAGAAAACTATTCTATCAAAAAAATTGAGTTGATGACTAGTAATTTGATACATTTTATAGACTATGACATCAAAATATAATTGCCTATCGGAAATTATATCTAGTGGATAAGTTAAGATGGTGCAGGTCTCCTGAAATGTTCCTTCAATAATCGTTACGAGTTTACGCCGTCAATGCGAATGTCGAATGCCCATTTCAGCCGACAGACTACTTGAAAATCACACGCTTTCCGTAGAGTGTCGTTCCTGCCGTGTAGCAAAAGGATATATTCAATTCCACAATTTCCCTACACGGTGTGCCAATCCGGCAGGATGTTACCACTCGTCGGCATCACAAAGTCTTCCATTACGGGCTCAGTTACGACTGTTGCGATGTAATGGTTGCTTTAGTGCTTACAATCACGACACCTCACCTTTAAGTGACTTTTAATGCGTGGGATTATGGCCAGGTGCAGTTCTTGGACATTACTTGGCGCACACCTTATCAAGGACGCGGATAGAGCGAATAGATCGATTTTCTTCGTGAATAATCTAGCGCTGACGTGATAAAACTAATTCAAAGGGTTGTAATTGTAACTTTAAACGGAAAATTCATACTTAGGTACTTACCAAAATGTGCTTTTGTTATAATAATAAAGCCTCGTTTACATGAGGAGAAACTCTCGACCGTCGAGAGACATGTGTTTAAGCATTGTTTACACGATATACTCGTCTGGCGATTCTCGTTTACGAGTCTTGCATGGTTGGACATTTTCATCTCCTCGACAGTTGAGAAACTCTCCTAGTTTAAAATGAAGCTGAAGCTCAAAGAAATCTTTTCACGTAGAAAATATAACCAGAGAAGCATAGCATTGGTTTTTGTATTGCCTCCTACGCTTTAGCTTAAAGAGCAGGATAGTGGACTGAGGATCTTACGTATACAAGGTGCGATGTGGCTGCGGGACTGCTGGTATCCTTTGGCGCATCGGTTGCAGGTGGTGCCGGTGACGCCATCCTTGCAGGGGCACTGTCCACTCGTCTGGTTGCAGGTCTTGCCGCTCGCGCCCACAGGGTGGCAGTCGCAGGCTGGTGGAAGAGGAAACAAATGAATAACGCAATATTGACGTCATAGCAGCTGGAAAACGGGCCACATCGGGCCCTATCAGAATACCAGCGCTGCGGTATTTATTTTTTAAATATCGCAGTATTATGCTTAGAAAGGACCTTTTTTGGCCTCACACAGGTGTTTTTTTTTGGTTGTTTATTGTTTTTCTTGTTTTTTTTTGTATTTCTATTAGTTTGAAATACTCTTTTTTTACTGTTTGTATTTCCTGTGCGTGTTCCAAATATATATTTTTTCTTTCGAAACTTATTAGGTATGTTAAAAAATGGTCCTGCTTCACCTTGGTGACATGATGAAGTTGATTCCCCCATGCTGAACGACTTACAACCACCAAAATTAACGAAAGCCTGTAAAACTCCTAATTTGATTGGCTATTGTTGTCTTGTTGTTTCATTCGGCAAATAAGGTTAATATGAGACAAAATAATATGAGAATTGTCAGTCATTTTATTGTCCTGATTGACGCAGAATCCGGTAGTAGTAGTAAGGTAATCTTCTCGATTGGAAAAGTGATTCCAGCGGGTAATTGCGTAAAACACTAACAGTAGCTATGGCTTTCATTTTGACAGTTCAACAACATTCATTGCGTTATTTACGTTGTCGACCAGACAATTTTTTTTCAAACATGAAGCAATGAATTAGCAATATTCTTCAAAATGATTTAGATTGTGATTGATAGTGTACACAATTAGGGTGCAAATTGAAGACTAAGTAACTATCACAGGTACAAATACATAAAGGAGAATAGTAAGCCCTTTTCACTTCATAAAACTGCCTCGCAAAACGACAGGGTGGCCGAGCTTCGATTGAATTTTTCGTCGACTGCGCGCGATCCGCGCTGTTGTCACCTGACGTAGATAATTGAATCATCAGTCGAACACCCCACTAGCTTCTAACATTGAGTGACTTAACTGGTATCGACTTTCTGTTTTACAATCAGTACCTACCTGTCGGCCGATGCAGGCAGAGGAATTTCAGAATTTCAGTCCACTATCTAAAGTACTGTATGTGTGGTCCGAAATAAAGAATATATTATTATTAACTTCGATCAATAATAGTACTAGATTAAGAATCAGGAACAAAAATCAGTCGCTCAAGTGGCCACGTTTGCACACATGTAATATCTACATTTCTTAGAAAAAAGTTTAATAATATTAACAACTTCAGTTTATTATAAACCTTAATGCTTAAACAAAAAGTTTAATTACCATTGCAAAATATATTTAAAATGTCGCTTGAAAATAAAATCATTCTATTTTTAAATTTTCAGTCATTTATTCTAAAATAAACTTAAAGTCTAAGTAATAAGGTTAAAAACATACTAATTTGAAATAAGATCGCAAAAGTATTTGTGTAGTGGTACTATTATTGATCGAAGATTATTAAAGTAATATTCTAACGAGGTTAAATTATGTTTTCATAGTTCTTAGGTGTACCAAACAAGGTAATCTCAACTGCAAGGTAATCTGTTTGTTTCATTACTAACTTTTTTCCAGTAATAGAAAGCTTCATTGTCACCGAGTGCCATAATGTGTACGTAAGTGTTACATTAAATCACGTGCACGAAGTTAAAAGCTAGTAAACATAACCAATATTATAAGTGTGAAAATAGCACCACACACTATCAACCAGAATCTGAATCATTTTTAGGGATATTGCTTATCCATTGTTTCATATGTTCGAAAAACTTGTCTGCTCAACAACGTATATAACGCAATGAATGTTGTTGAACTATCAAAAAGCCATTGCATTAGTGTGTTACACAATTACCCCGCTATTGTATTTATACTGTCCCCTTCTTCATATAGATAGTCAATACTTTCCTCAATCAATGCGACATAATTAACTGATAGTCTTATATCCCTCTCTACAAACGAGGAAGAAAAAACATAATGCGATAACATCACTGTCCAAACTTAGATGTGGCATCGCGAAGAAGGAAAAGGAAACTTCCTTCCTTTCTTTATTATTACATTTTTTCTCAAAGTAAGTCTGTTGTCGGGAAATAACGAAGTCTTAAGTTCTTAACACAGTTTTCTTGGCAGGCAGTTTGCCTTGTTTACCAACTAAATTAGCTTGAACACTATTTGTGAGCTGTTCGTATTACTTCGGAGCTGTTCGTATGACTTCGTAGCTCTTCGTACTTCGAAGTTAGTTGGAGTTTTTGAACTAATATTTGCTGGTTCTGAGTGTGATGGGGACTGGTTTAATCAGGACCGAATGGAATGTGTGAGAATCTTTTTAAGCGTTGGTCTCGTTGGGATAAGATTTTTTAGATCTCGGCAAAACTTTTGTATCTAATTGGATTTAATTTTACTTATTTATTTTCGTGGTTCGTTTTGGTCGTGGGTTCGACCCTAGTTAGGGGTTACCTACCAGCCTATTATTGTCCCACTTCTGGAGGCGATTTCTTTGCGTAATTTATTTCATCACCACTGCTCTCAAAACGGTGAAGGAAAACATCGTGAGGGTTTGTCCTAGAACCAAAACGCTCGAAGACATGTGACATCTACCAACCCGCACTGGGCCCGCGTGATGGAGTAAGGACCACTCCCTATCAAAAAGAGAGGAAACCTGTGTCCCACCAGTGGGAACATTGTCGGGTTATTATGTGAGTATGTATGTATTTTCGTGGTGCAAACAAAATCAAAATTGTACTTTCCAAAGTTTTAGCTCTTTTAGATTGCTTAAAGGTACTTTTATTGTTCAGTACCACGTTCTCAAAGACTGCTTGAAAAAGCCACAGTAGTTCGTTTAGTTAAATACAACATTGGTATTCAAAGAAATCGTTTTAACCAACAATGTAGTCACAGCCTAAGATCTAACAATAAGACATAAGAAAACTCTCAAGATAATTGGCCCGTTCGAGAATTAAATTGCATTTAGAGTCTAAATGCAATTTAGTGCACAGTGCACACAGTACATCGCAATCTAGAAACAGTAGAAATAAAAGCAAGTACACACGCGTTGCACAATCACGTTTTATTTGCCTGGTAACAACTTTATAGCACTGGCCTATACCGAGAGGCACTTTTATTTTAATGTGTTCGCGTTAATCAGTAAACAACGTAATTCTAACACCATTTCCTAGGTAGTAAAGCCTTAACAAGATCTAAATTAGTTGTAAAATCGCGGTGTTGAGTGGTATTTATAATGTGTTATATTTTTTATTAACTTGATTGTGACGACATATTAAGTATACGAAGTTGATATATAACACACACAATAAATGACATGCAGCATGTGCAGAGGTGTTACATAGCCCAGCATACATACACTCACATTTCGCCAGATAAGTTTACGTGAAAAAATACACAAAATATTACCTATCGCATCCCACAAACTCAAATTGCACGAAAAATTGCCAAACCCTAAATCACTATCGATAATCGAAACTATTCGAAACAGAATTCGTTTTATTGTGCGTCATGATTTGTTATCGATATAGTTGATTTCATTCGATAATCGGATTCTCCCCCGTGTGTCGTAGGACTCGTAGGATTGTGAACTCGATTACCCGGATGGGTTCTGTTGAGGGAAAGTGTCGAGTTGTGCGTTGACCCCGACGTTTTATAGCGGTCCGGGTATATGACAGGGGATTGCGATCGGAAATAATGTTGGCAATTGTATCGGCGTGCGTAGTCGCGTACTGCCAGCTGGTTGCGTATTCTGAGAATCGAGAAAGGTTTCGGGGGCAGTATC
Source organism: Apamea sordens (assembly GCA_945859715.1). Classification (NCBI taxonomy): domain Eukaryota; kingdom Metazoa; phylum Arthropoda; class Insecta; order Lepidoptera; family Noctuidae; genus Apamea; species Apamea sordens. The sequence continues at coordinate 19,108,648 of OX244001.1, forward strand.
TTGAGAAAATTGTTTGGCTTGCTTTCTGAGATGGGAAGTGGAAAAGTTGCTAGTTCAGCTTTATAACTAAGTAAAAGTAGCTCACTACTTCTGAGTAGGTCATATTTTTTGCCGGCCGTGGAATTTCTTGCCGACTATTCTCCATTGGAAACAACCAATTGGAACCGTGCACCTAGCTTCTGAAGTTTTGTAAGTGCTGATGTAGGTTTGTGTAAAATATTTTGATTTTTGCACACGGAAACGTTACGTACTCATACGATGTTACGAATGAGTTATTTTTTTGTAATTAATTCCTAACTCAAAACGAATAAGGGAACAAATATTAATAAAGGACAATATTATAACAGCACATCCAATAGCCAAAATATAAAATACAACTACTTTATTCGCTTAATTTCATCAACCATTTCAATTCTCCTCCCCATCATCGGCCCATCGAACTTAACAACTCGACCTCAACTAGCTGACGTCACAATAGTAGGCACCTAAGTGTTCCCATTTCCATACCCCAATCTTGACTCAATCAGCGAAAAGCCTACCACCGCCTTCAAATAAAACTGAAGCGTCCCGAAGGACCGATCCCGCTCGAAGGACTAAGGGGACCAACTCGATTTTCGGCCAATTTTATGTGAAAACTATTGTAACTGCGACCACGGGGACGATGTGACCGGGACGCGTTTACTTTTGGATTTTACGACGTTACGCCTTTTTGTTTAGCAATTTCGATTTCTTTGGGACCAGAATAGGATTAGTTTGGAGAGGGTTAAATGTTTGCGGAGTTGTTAGTGGGTGACACTGGGAGAGGATAGTTTTGAAGATACGGGTATGTGGACCTTGAGATACCCTTTTTTCAAACTTTGCAACTTGAACTTGAACAAAACTACCATAACCATAGTGCTCTCAATCAAAGCACCTGCCATCTAATCTCTTCACCACCCTTGGTGGACTGGTAGAGAATGCCTAAGGCATTAAGTCCGCCTTTGTACCTTTCTGTGCGAAAACTTTAAATAAATAAATAAATAATAATGACATCATACTAAAACACAATTCTAAACTATGTTCACAAAGATACTCAAGCACGTTATGTTTAAATTAAGAAGCGACAAGACAATTGTGAACGATCACAAGAATTAAAATTAGTCTTCTCTCTCCATGATGAAAACCGATGTTATTTTGTTACGAAGTTGTTAATTCCTTTTCAGTTGGCGTTTTTGTCGCAGTTGGGTTTTACCTTTTTACTTTTTTTTTAATGTAAGCTGTTAAGTAATTGCTATACTAAGTACCCTGCCCTGTTTAATACTACAACAACAAATAACGATAATACAACCTATAACATAAAAGGTAATACCAATGTTAACATTAGAAATATAAAAAGCTCTCATAATCTCCAAATTGATGCAACGTTTTATCCAAATACCGACGTTAAACTCCGTTTAACTAAAACCCAAGTATTTGTATAACGACCGTGTCTATTTGAACACAGATAGTTTCAGATTATATCTGTCTGTTTGTCTGTCCGTGGACAGGTGTAAACGATAATCGTCAGTTAAATTTATACTTATCTTTGGCGCTTTAAATGTTACGGGTTAAAATGAAATGATGAGTGTTGTGTGTTGTTGGAATCGTTTTGGGAATCTAGACTTGAATATGTTATTGTAAGTAATGGAAGATCGGAATATTATAATATGTTGTAATCGTCGTGCCTGAAGATGGATGGCCGAGGCCGGAAAGAGGTGGCGAGAAAAGAGTTCCTGGAAGGACTTGGGAAACCTTTGCCCAGCAGTGGGACAGTATGGGCTAAGTAAACAAAAAATCGTCAGGAAGATAGTGATAACTAAACTACTCGCCAATCAATCGTTATTTATGATTCAAGTGGAGAAGGAATCTTTAGAATAACAGGATAGTGGTTGGTATTTAGAGGCGCCAAGTTTTACAAATATGTCGTTCTATCAAATAAATTAACAACTTTAAGTTCATTTTAATAGCTTTATAATTAATTATGCGCATTATTATTATCACCATATTTTTGCGGAATTTTATGACTTTGAATGAAGGCTAATGAAGTGCTGATAAAGTGGTTAAAATTAATAAAACAGTTTGGTAATGCTAATAAAATGACAAATATGATATTTTTTTTCATGGAGCTCAAATGCTTGAAACAATGTTTAAATGTGTTTCAATAAAATAAAAAAATGAACTTTTATGAGAATTTATACGAATTTAATTGACTATGATTTGTGTATTTATATTTTGTTTTGGCGCTAAAACACCCGTTATACACGGATATTGGAATTCCGAACTGGTTTTGCAAGCACGTTTGAATTAGGCTATTATCTATTCGTACTATGTACTCAAAGTAAATTAGTTGAAGGGCCGATATGGATCCCATATTTTATCTAGAGAGGTCGATCTTAAAATAAAGTCAACACTGCGGTTCTGTAACCATCTCACCGTGAAAACTTAGGCGAAGTGAGCGTGGAGTAAGCTGTCATTCCAACTAATGCTAGGGATTGACACTATTAACAGCTTCACCTAACTTTTCACGGTGAGATTTTTACAGAATCGATTGGCTGTTCCCTTCTCTGGCTAGGGCATTCCCTAGTTGGTGTAATGCAATCCATGCAACATGAATCCCAAAGTTTTCTAATTCTGTTGCATTGAAGTGCAAAAAGTTCTTCAAAAAGTCTGTAACTTAATGTAAGTACTTACGTTTACAAGCCTTCTTATGCGTGATCGGTTTGGTAGGATCCCTGTAGTACCCCTCGCGGCAGTAGTGGCAGTGCCGGCCGGCGGTGTAGTGCCGGCACTTCAGGCAGACGCCCCCGGAGGCCCGGCCCGATAGCTTATACAGCTCCATGTTGAACCGGCAGCGACGCGCGTGCCCGTTGCAGTTACATTCTGGGGATGAAGAATATTGGTTAGACTTGGTAACTATGAAAAACATCATCACCATTATCGTTTTGTCCTTAGGTAGCCCAATTTATTTTTTATCGCTATTAATTATGGCATTATTATTGTTCCTTGTTTCATAATGACTAGTTAGGATTAAAAGTTTGAATTAATAAAAGTATAGATCCTAAGCCGAGAGGAAAATGGCGGCAATCATCAGCGTTTTTAATTTTGTTCGAAGCTTGAAAACAAGAGGGTTGTTTACAGAATATAATCGTTTTTGTAAATCGTCGCTAACGTCGAAAGCAAATATCGTTTTAGCAAATGGGTCTGTGGTACTTGCGAAAGCAAAGATTTCTATTTACAATCGACCAAATTACTAACGTGCTACATGAGTAGGATTTACAAGGTTTAAAAAAATGGTCCTAGTGTATACATATAATATAACATACACACAAGTGTTCGAGAAACCCCTTTTTTTGCGGATGGGAAATCATCAAATGACCCCTCCCGCTCTGGGTGGTGCGAAAGGGAATGTCAACTCTTACTGACTAAAACCCACCCGTGTTCCTTCCTTAGCCCTTTATGTTCCAGGGCAGCGGTAACCCTTTCGGACGATCCCGCTACCCCGGCAAGCTTCGGCCCTATCGGGCCCCTTCATCTATGCTGACATCTCTTCGAGAAACCCCTTAAGTAATCCTTAGCTCGGTTTAGTTCGACATAATCAAAAACATTTCAATTAATATCGTTCCACCAAAGAATTTCATTGCTACCGTCTCATTTTCAACTCCTACGTCTCGCTACTGAATTACACGTACTAAACAAATGTTCCTCTTAATATCATCATTTGTACTGCGTCTAGCAGACATAATAACCAAAGTCCAAGGTTCTATGCACTCAGGCATTAGCGCTGTGACGTATGACGCCATTAACCGACCGCGGCGAATCCAAGGAGGTAAATGTATTCCGATTAATTATCGCATAAATCCATTTATTCAAGCTTAGAATAATTTATTGTAGCTAGATAGAAAAGGATGGGGTTTTAAGGTCTTTTTGCGGTGCACGCGAACTGTTGTGGGGTACCTACTTCATGTTTTCAATTTTATATTGCACAAACTGTCAAGTCATTTGCCATGGAGCAATAACTTGACTTTTTCCATCGTCCGTTCGTCTTTCCTTCCATTTTTTACTGATGGACCATTTCAAGTATAAGTGACCCGGTCAGTGTAGCATTTCTATTATTGTAAGGCTATTAATCCTTAAGCTGCTTAATTATCTACATTTGCTTTTCCTTGATTTAGCACGAGTATAAAATAAAATAGGATTTCTACAACCTAACCTGACTAAAATCTGAGGTCACCCACAACTAAAAATATCAAAACATAACGCAAAAGACAACAGCTATTACTGCCATTACAAAAGTGATCGTAAGTCTGCGCGCGCGCCGCCCCCTCCATATAAACCTGTCAGCGGTCGATCTGTGGTTCGCTATTACGTTTAACAGATGGCGTTGTTAGAAAAATACCCAGCTTCCCTTTGTAGTGCGATAGGGACGATGATTTGTATGTCAACATATGACAAGACACTGACAGGTATAAATCTTAGTTTTTTATTTGTGTATGTCTTCTTTTGTTTGTGGTTTAATGTTCGCTGTGTTGCCAGTGAATGTATTAAAATGCCTCCGTTTTTTAACCGTTTTGGCAACTGTGCTCTTTAGTATAAAACCGATGCAATTAATGATCTACAAAATTAATGAGCTCGACATATGTGGTACAATTAATAGGATAGGAAGACACGTTGATTTATTGAAATAAATCAGTTATTTCTTTAGGTGCTGATTACGAAACACGACCAGGGATAAGAGCCAAAGAGGACACCGGACCAAGAAGTCAATTTGAAGATGTATCAACTAGATTCGCCTCTGACCACAGGGCTTGCTATTTGGAGACTAGTCAACGAGACGCGTGCGCAGACTTCTTACAAGCGATCACCTTTTGAAAATGTAGTGCTACAATAAATTAGTGAGATTCAAATGTGTTTTTATAATTATAAAGTCGACGAAGCATTTCCTGTGCCGATTTCAAGTTGATCTTTTAATCCTTTTCTACATATCCTGGCATCCGCACCGAATATTCTAGGAACGGTCCCAATAGATCCTGTTCAGAGGCGCCGGTGATAATCGTCACAGACCTGAGTCTAGGGAATAAACTATCGGAGCGACCTGGATTCGTTGCGTGCCAAGAATCCACCACAACGATCCGAGGGATTATAGGCATTAGTATACTTCACCGAAGCCACAATATTGCTTGGACAGCTGTGTTATTGTCAACGCACAAATGTTAACGAGCGGCGTGTCCATCATCGTTTAGTCAAACTAATTTCCCTGATGTGTCCGGCTCGAAGGACCAAAAAAAACTCGGGAAATAGGGGCCGATTCATTCGCGAAATTCTCGATCGATATTAATTGATCATTATTTTCCCACATTTTGTATCGATTGCCCAATTAGATAAATCAGAAATCTTAGAAATATTGTGATATAAAAGTCAAAATTCAGAACAGTTCTCGCACTCATTACTTGCTGTCACAAATTCTCAAATTTTGTTTTCGCTAGAGTAAAAGGATCCCATGGAAAAAAGTGCAAATGTTAAAATAATTATCGGGTACCAACTTGCAACAAGAAAAAACAACGATCCGTACTTTCCGATCAACGGAAATTAAAGTCAGCGGAAAAACTCGGACCGGTGGAAACTAATCGTGAAGTGGTTCGCGTCTTGATTGGAGCACGTAGCAGCCAATAAGAAGCGTTCAAAGTAAATTAATTAGTGAGCCGACTGATTGGCCGTCCGCCGGCCGGACACGGGGCACGTGACCGGATGCCGGACGTGAGCCGCCGTATCCGACGCTACTTTCACGACAATACGGACGCGCGTGCCGGAGTATAATGGTGAAATGAAAAAGAAATGCTGATGGAGTTTCGAGTTTTTTGAGTAACTGATTATGTTAAGATTTAATGTTAAGTAGCGGTAGTGGTTTTTACTTACTAATTTGGTAAGTGGGACGTGTTGCTAGTTTATTAACTGTCTTTCGTTCTTTCTCTTCAGCTCCTTTACCTCAAAAAGCGGTGTTACTATTTTGTCCATGACTATAACTTGCATCATGCATGGTAAGGCAGTTGTCCAAGTTCCAAAATACTTTTTATACTTATTTACACTTTCGTAGTTGGATTTGGTTGATCTTTGACGATAATCAGAACCCCAAAAATCTGACAACCAGTCTTATCAATGTTACCCTTATAATCTTATTAATGTTGTGGAGGTCAGATAGGCAGTCGCTCCATGTAAAATACTTGTATTCAGCAGCATCTGGTTAGACTGGAAGCCGACCCCAATATACTTAGAAAAGGCTAGTTAGGTTGGGGTTTATTTATAAACGACGATTAATGTTAAGTGACGTTTAAACGACAAAAATGTATGGTTAAACATTCGCTAATCACTACTTAACTTTAAGCAACGTTTATGAATAAAAGGGATAGACTGTTGGATTTGGTTCACTATTATTGTCCCTTACCTCTGAATATCTAGACAATATTCTCAAACTCTCGTTTCCGTCACGACTTTCAAAGCTTTTATATCGATCTTTATTTCATTGTATTGATAGAAATCCACAGGATTGCCGCACATGATATCACGAGTTCGACACTTTCTCCCTTCGAGACGTAGGTACTTGGCTGATTTTAGATATAGGTAAGTTCCTTTTATGTAGATATACAGGGCCAAATTAAATTAGATAGCGAAACTCTGCAGACGTGGTGGGTATAGATATCTAAATATGATAAAATAAAAAATAAATAAGTTTGATGTTTTTTTTTAATTCATCGACCGCTGTTGTTGTCATTTGAAACATCAGTTTTTAGAGGTATGAGGAACGGGGTTTAAAGTTCACTCATCCTCCATAGAAAAGGGAGGATCTTGATGTTGGGAAATTGTATTTAAGCTAATTGCGCGGTAAACTCTGCTTGCGAGATGCAGGATTTGCGTGACGTCAGTATGACGCGTTGTTCGCATGTGGCGTTGTAGATACCGCTACAAGTTTAAAAAATCAGTTTTTTCTTGTGTAAACTTCACAGAATTAATGAGTAGGTATCAATATCTCAACACAATAAAATAAAAGAAAACACTTTTTCTCAACTCCTACTTCAAGTAACAACACTATAAATTGTCGTTGACCCCAAAAAAAATAACATCGAATTTATTTTATTTTATTGTGTTTTGATATCGATACCCATTACGTCTGCAGAGTTTTACTAGCTAACTTCTTTTGACCCTGTACTTCTTAGCTACCTACATAGTATCAACTCAAGGTGTGCCCAAACCAACAACTACTTGAATTAGCGTACATAATTTATTAGTTAAAACAGTGATAAATTGCGCAGCCGGCACGGTGGCTTGGCAACACAATAATCTATTTCCCTTCAGATAATTTATAGCACTTTTACTTGAGATTGTAAGGCCCCCTGGTCAGGAATGGGTTGCCCTGATTTCTTCCTTTGTAATGTATATAACAAGATAAGTATAGGAAGACAGGCCTTAATTGATTTATCAGTGAAACTTTGGATTCGGTTTTGCTTGGGTGTCACTTCATAAAATTAGTAACTTCGATGGAAGGAAAAGGCAGTGTGCACTTGTTTGAAAACAGTAGAAGTTCATAATCAGCTTAGCGCTAACCTAACCTACCCAGGATATTGTAATATCTTGATTTAAAAGAGTCCTTGGAGTTTCTTGCCCGTTCTTCTCCATAGAGATCTACGTTTTGGAATGGGCAACTAGCTTCAACTTTCTGACTAACTGACCGACTATTTAATTTTGACAATTCAAAAGTGCCTGTAAATTGTTTAATTGAAATAAATGATTTGAGGTTGAGTTATCACATACATAAGCTCACGCTTTTTTTCACGGGGGTAGGCAGAAACTACACAACGCCATCTGCTACGATCCTTCAATACCCCTTTTGCTCAATCCGTATCCCGCACCCTAATTGCGTAACACACAAATGTTGTTGAACTGTCAAAATGAAACCGATTCCGATTTCATTTTCCGAGGGTGCTGTATTTATGGTTATTTTGTAAAGATTTACATTTACTTATAGCCAACCCCTAAGTAATTTTGCGTCTTCGAAGGAAACCTTAAACTTTAAGTTTCTAGCCAGTTTGACCCATTACTTTAATTATATTGTAGTCTGTGTTTAAGGCTTAAAATGATGGGTAAAACTGGCTTGAACAAATCTGTGGGGTATTTGCTTAACACACTACAATGGCTTTAATTTTAACAGTTAATCAACATTCATTGCGTTATTTACGCTGTTGAGCAGACGGATGTTTAGCATACACTATCAATCTGAATCAGTTTAAAGGATATTGCTAATTCATTGCTTTATATGTTCGAAAAAAAATTCTGCCCAACAACGTAAATAACGCAATGAATGTTGTTGAACTGTCAAAATATAAGCCATTCCTATTGTTAGCCACCTATTTACCCCGCAGATTCGTCAACAAACAATCACATACACATTTCCATAAGAAGCAAGAACCCTTTTTCCAAAACATTAAGCCCCGTGTCACGAGCACTGTTTAGCTGAGTATCGTACATACGTGCCGGTGCTCCTGGTACAGTCATACTACATAAATCACGCAGCCCGCCCGCCCGACACGACCACTCTTTCTTTTGTCATTCGCTAACGATCTCGGTAAATGGACGGTAAACTGGGCTTTCATCAAGCTCCTGTATGCATTGTGTGATATTTTTATGAAAAACTGTTGTAGTTAGATGAATCCGTAAGTTTTTCCGTGCACCAAGATTTTTTTTTTTGTCAACTTAAGCAATCATAAAGAATATGGTGGTCCATGCTTGTTCTTTTTGGGTCTGAGATTAAGAGTGCTTTGTAAATACTGCTTAAGACTAAGTGACGAGAGATAGAAAGAAAAGGTTTGCCCAAAGCTGACCTCTTTGTCATGTCGTTACCAGCCGATCTATTCTGTAAAAATCTGTGAGCGTGAATTGAACTTTCAGTAGTGTCAATCCCTAACAATTTTTTTCATCAGCCGATGTATTCTGTTAAAATCGTAGCGTGAAAACTTAGGTGAATTCAAATTCAAATTGTTTATTGTGATACACAGGTAAAACTATGGTGTTACAGCATAATAAAAGCAAGTTTGCTTTTACTATGGTTACAGTTTATAAAGTGAAGTACATCTACATATATCCCGCCTTTAGGCATACAATAATTTATAGACTTTTGCAGCATTACAGTTTAGTAGTCAATAATTTTGTGTTAATTAACATATTAGTCAATAGTAATAAAGAATAATAATTTAAAAAGAGTCAATAATTTAATGGTAATAGTCAATAATGTGTTCATATTTAAAACAATAGGCAATAATTTAATAATATTTAATATACTTAGTGATTACTAACAGCTAAAAAAAATTTATAATTAAAAACTAGAACTAATAACGATTATGGAATGAATTCAATAAATTAAAATCTGTCATCTTGGTACTCATTAACACACACAGTAATATACCTTCTTATATAATAGTTTTAATAAAGTTTTTTTTAAAATGAAGTATTTCATTTAATTCTTTGATTTCAATAGGAAGCTTATTATAGATTTTAGGTGCCATTCCAAGAAGACTTTTCGAAAATAATGCATTTTTGTGTGAAATGGTACATATCTCTCTGTTCCGACGTTTAGTGTTATAAATATATGAAAGTTGGATTTGACAAATACTGCTGATTCAAAAATGTACATACAAGGAAATGTTAGGAGTTTAATTTTTTTTAAACATAGGATACAGCAGGCTGTCAGTAGGTTTAAGTTTAAATACAGAACGCACACATGTGAAGTGAGCTGACAATAGTGTTACCCCATAGCATCTGTTCGACTGACAGCGCACTTCCAGCTTACTTCTCCTAAGCTTTCACGGTGAGATTTTTACAAAATACATCGTCTGTTCCTTGTCTAAACATAGTTTGGTTCTTTTTTAGTTTGCTTTGCAGAAAACAACGGCGTGCAACTAAATCCTACTTACCTCTACCTAAAGCCATTCCCCATTATTAACATCTAAAACGCAATAATGATCAACTTACCTAAACTTTACGCTCCAATAACCATTTAATTTAAGCGCCTAATACGCCCAGCACATATTAATACAATTTATACGTCCGCATCAGCGCTAAAAGTCTCTAAACTGAACTTAGTAACAGCATTAAGTCGCACAGGGGTGGCAAATTGCCACACTCGAGATAACGACTTTATTAATTTGATTAATCCCGGCTCATAGACACATGGGCTTAATAACTTGGGAAGGTTGTGCACCCCTGTCTGATAAATGGAGAATTATGAACAGAAGGACCAATTTCTATGACGCGTATATTACTATAGCCGTAACAAGAGGCACAGATTGTTCGCCGTACCTGGGAGTCGAACCCAGTCCTGTTCCTCGTACACAATCTGCGCTCAACGCTCTTTTGGACGCTTAGCCTGACTGTGATGTGTTCGCGGATGAATGGAAGAAGATCTTGTCAGTACCTATATATTATCTGGAGTATTGTGAGAGGAGCGTATGACTACTTATCGAGTAGTTGTATACTTTTCGTTATTTGTTTCTATTAAAATAAATAAATAAATAGTATTCGTATAAAGCTGTTAATTTCAGAAACATTAGTTCACAAAGACATATTTAACAGTTCATGAAATGTTACATCGGTAACCGAATATGGATTATTGGAGGTTTGACCAAGACCAGATAGTCCCTTGTATGTACCTACGGACTTTCGTGGTAGCAAAAATCTATCAAATCTTTGAGTAACTTCAACGACAACTGAATTGATATTGTAATCGTCAGTTCATATAGAGGTACGGGGCGTGTAATAGTTGTATAGTAATATCTACACATGATATCTATTGATATCATGTGTTTATAATGTTGTATGGAGTGGTCCTTCTGAATTTCAGCAAGTAGCGACGTTGTAGACAATGTTAATGTAATAACTGCGTCATTGCGAGCTGAGTACCTGCAGGTACCATGTGGAGGAATTTAATTTCGTTACCTACGTCATGTAGGCACCTATGCCTGTGTCTGGTAGTATCTGTGATTGTGTAGTTATGAATCGGTATTCTGTAAGATTTTATTTATAAAAATATAAGTTTAATAGGCTCTCTTTAAATAGGAAATCAGACGAAATTAAATTATCTCTGTTTAAAATTAGCATTGTTATTATTCACACTGGGTACCCAAGAGCTGGTTTTTAACTTGGCCAGAGGTTAGGTATTGCCATATAACGTGGCAATGCCGTCAGTTTCTTGGGTACATTTCCAGTCGACAGCGATGCGGAGGAATATTTCGACGCCAAAGTTTTGAGATTAGGTATATTTTTATATTAATAGTTTTGCTATTTAGTATTAGAAGTTTGTCGAGTCAGTGTATACATATATGTATACAGCGTGTAACGGAAGGGGGGTATCAACCCTGAAGGAGGTGAATGTGCTCATGAAACTCAACAACTTTCCCCAAAGAACATAGGCCGAAATATGAAAAAAAAATTTGGCCCTCCCTTACAAAACTGACTACCAGCTGATTGATTTACTATGGGAGGGCCAATTTTTTTTTTTCATATTTCGACCTATGTTCTTTGGGGAAAGTTGTTGAGTTTCATGAGCACATTCACCTCCTTCAGGGTTGATACCCCCTTTCCGTTACACACTGTATATTTTTATCCTAAGAAATAAATGATTACGCCTCATTGGTTTCTATTAGGTAGTAAAATTCAAATAGCAAGCACAGCGAAAATCCCGCAAATAGTCCTGTCAAAAAAATAAATCCTCCGATATCGATTTGGACAGTAATCTGTCGATTTTCCGGCGGCCATTACTCACGAGGACACTGATTGACAAATGAGGTCCTGACACCAGCGGCTCCCGCCTCCTTGATGCCACTGTTTACACGCGGAGCCATGATTAATATCGGATCCAGCTGTTGAACCAAAAGTGTTGATCTGATTCGTGGAATTGAGTTTTGGGAAGCTTGGGGTGCTTACGAGTTTGTGGTGCCCGTGATACTGCAATTTCAAAACATTCCAAAGAATGGGAAACACGTTTTGTATGTTACATAATACCAGGTGTAACAGAATAAACGCCCGCTAAGTACTGAAAGTAGTTTGTTCATAATTGCCTACTGAATCGATTTCAGTAACTTTTAATAAAGTTTTTTTTTTCTAAAATTATGTTTTTTGTTAGGTATATTATGTTTCTGGCATACTTATTTCAAGGTAATAAGACTCAATTTTAAATGCATAAAGTAATGCTAGGGTCAACACGATTTTCCTAATAACTTTACTGGCTTTAAAAAAATAGTTTTGGACATTGTATTATGCTTTTACACAATACTCTAATTGGGGTGTATGAGGCTTTGCGTTAATTATGTTATCTATTGTATATGGAGCTGTCTATGCCCCCATCTATGTACGTTTTAGTTTACTTAAAGTTCGTACTATCCTTTAATTGTTGTGATACTAGCTTATAACCTTAAAAGTTCCAAAAATCCCTAAATTCGATATTTAAATCTTAGTAAGCAAATAATGCTTGAGGCTTCCAAAAATCCTCGATCTCCTCGGCTTATTATAGGTAAGTCGACTTAAAATCAAAATTAACAACATACATTTGCATATCAGACTCCCCCATTTCGACGTAAGCCTTTAGGGCATGTCAGAAGCATGCACTCCACACATTAAATTGTAAACTATACATTGTACTAGGTACTTACTTACTTGTTAGGTAGGTAGGTAAATGACATGTAGGAAAGATGGGACGTAGACGGGACGCTGTTCGTCTCCATTGTCTTCATTCCTATTTAGTATAATGGGGATGAAATGGGGAAGACCGCTACTTACCCAAGTGGCTCTTAGGAGTTTTGGTTGCGGGAACTGCCCAATTTGGAAGTTTTATGCTATCCATAATAGCTTTGTGTCAAATCTACTTCATAAAAATCTTAAATTCATTAATTCACTGATAGACATCTCAAAGCCTAAGCCGCTGGGTTTAGAAGCATATTTTTTTTTACAAAATTTCCTGAGATAGCGAAATTTTGCACTAAGGGAGGATTTTGGAAATCATTTCTTAATTTAACTTTACCTTTATATAAAACTCCTGGGTCTAAATAGGGGGTGAAAGTTTGTATGGAACTTTCTCATTTTTATCGATGGGAAATCCCATCGGGCACAAGGCTCGATAGGAATAAGTCATGTTAGCAAAAAGACTTTTGGCTTTGCATGTTTAATTACTTTACTAAACAAGCAGAAAGGATCTCACTCCTGAAACAAAAATATGTAATTTTGAGACTTCTAAAAATGTCACCTGTGTGTTTCAGGAGTAACTCATGTCCATTTTCTAGTTAGATCCTCTGCTTCGCCCAGTAACAGCATTTCAGTTTCCACGATCCGAACTCCCTTTAGAAAAGGCAACAAAACCACCACACCATCCGACAAACTCAATTAAAATCCCAACTCGTCGCCATTTCGCAGCCCAACAATACCTAGACACTTAGTCTATCCGCACCACACAACAAAGAAAAATCAGCCGCTTGTAAATCACAGACTAATTTACACAAATAGTGCATGTAACGATGCAGCGTCAGACTTAGTCTGGCGTGCTTCCAAACTAAGATGTATGGCTGTGGGTAATCGCCGGGGCACCCAATTGGCCGGCCTAGCGTTTAGTCATCCGCTAGGATTAGCCAGATTTATTGACACCTCATCCGATTATTGATATTTAGGTAATTGTGTGTCTTTCATCTTTTGCTCCTCTGTTTTGTAATTACGGGATCAAAGTTGGGTTTGATTGAGACGGTGTATCTCAAATGTAGTGAGGCGTGGAATACTAGCTGCTGGGGAGTTTGTTGCGCCACTTCATCTTCGCAACTAAAGCTCTAGGAAGTGGTGAAGGGCGCGCGTTCTGGGGGACTGTCTTAAGTAATTTTGACGTTCACAAATAGCTGATTCTTAGCCTAGTTTGAATAAATGACTTTTGATTGATTGATCACTATGCCTTGTGGATATTGTCGTTTACTTTTGAGAGATTGTTATGCTACCATGCGTTCAGCTATTAACACCCTTTGATGATACTGATGGGTTGTGGATAGGCACCAATAAAAAGAAGGTGCATCGTTCATTATATTTTGGTAACGTTAATATCTCTATGTTTCGTAATGGACCGGTCATTGATTGAAGTACCTACTTTTTGGAGTTAATTCTTTATTTAGCAGTGGACATCTATTGTCTAAAATTATGAAAATTGACGATGGTTTTTCAACTTTTCACATAGAGCGCCAAAACGGTGTCATGTCCGTATCTATATTTACCATTTTTCCTTCTAAGTAGACGTAAGTAAAACCTAGGTCACACACATCCATCATCAGCTCCACAATGTGAACAGCTGAAAGGAACGGGAACAACGGTAACAAGCTTTGTATTTAATGCTCCAAACGGTTTTATTTACTGTATTTAACTTGCAAATGGGGACTTTGTGGGAACGGACGCATTGTGCTGTGCGTCGCCCTAGTACACGAGGAAAAGGATTGTAGCCAGGGCCAGCGGGCCCGAGATGTGGAGTTGGACACATATTGTGAGCAGGCAAGGAAGCTGTGATGATAATGATCTGAAGATTGAAACAAGGAGAATAATTGGAAATAAATGCTATCAATTCATAATGAGAAGTAAGTAGGGTTTTAATCACGCATAAATATGTCGAAGTGACTAAAAAAAATATATACAGGGTGAAATTGAATTCATGGGCATCCTTTTAAGGGGTCATTGTAATCATCATTATGAACAACTTTTACGGATTTTATGGACCAACCTGAAATCGCGAAAAAAAATCAGCTGTTCCCTACATTTATGTTCGCATAACTCGTAAAAATGTAGGGAACAACTGGTTTTTTTTTCGCAAACCCTTAAAAGGATGCCCATGAATTTAATTTCACCTTGTATATTCAGAATTAAAATTGGTAAAATATTAACATTCAAATCTTTTTTTTTTTTTGAGGATGGTAAATCATCAAATGACCCCTCCCACTCTGGGTGGAGCGGAAGGGAGTGTCAGACTCTTACTGACTAAAACCCACCCGTGTTCCTTCCTTAGCCCTTTATGTTCCAGGGCAGCGGTAACCCTTTCGGACGATCCCGCTTAGAAATAATTTACAAAGGTAGGTACTTAAATAGTTAGAAGCCTGTACTAGGATAAATCTGTGTCACAGGCGGCATGAGCTCATAGGTTATGGTAATTGTAGGACAATAAAATTCTTAACAATATTTAACATTAAAAGTCTTGGAACATAGACAAAATTAAATTAATTCATTAAAATGAGCGATCCTTGAAGCTGTCAGAGAAGAAGCTCATATTCCTGCGGAGAAGAACCAGCAAGAACGTTTATAAAATTGTGACAATAATATCAAAATCTTATACGTGTACCTACCCCACCTATAAAGTTATAGTTTGAATAACCTCCTAAAACTTGCATATACGGTCTAACATTTGCTCTACTGAAACAACTTTCCTGAAACTTTCAGAATATTATCGAGTTACTAGTTCCTTATACTTTAGGTAAAGTTGGTCGTCGCGAAGTTCTGGCGTAAAGTGCGACATATTGAAAAAGTCAATACAATGCAGTCGTTCCAGGCGTCACGCCGCGTCGGCAACTCGACACTTCATTTGAAGAAGTCTTAGGAGCCCCAGGTACCCATTTTCAAGATCCTTACTTTGCTACGAATATAATTCGGTGTGTTAGCTTTTACAATTCATCATATTACTTTAAATGGTGACAGTCTTACTATGTGTTTAGTAGTGTTTACTATTTTAGCCACTGCAAAAACTGGGTTATTTTATATCATTACCTGACAGTCTGTGGATGAACTAATGTACAGACGCCAGCATATCAAGCTACCCCAAACTGTCAAATTTTCCCAATCGACCTTGAACCTAATACTTCGGCGATAAAGTTGAAAATCTATTAAAGACATTTGACAGATTATAGTAGCTTGATGTGCTGGCGTCTGTACTAATAAAAATCTTAAATTCATTCATTCATTCACTGACAGACATCACAGCCAAACACACAATTTGCACTAGAGTTCCTTAGATAACGACAAGTGATCACTGAGACGGATTTTTCAAATTTCATTGTAGTTATGGGATATAATTTTGTATGGAAGTTCATCATTTTTGGCGTTGGGAATCCCATCGGGCACACGGCTCGTTTCAGTGAAGTTTCGCTTTATGCATTATACCTGTAACTGTGTTTCTGGGGAGTTTATTGCGCCACTTCTTCTTGCCAGCGAAAGCACTAGGAAGTGGTAAAGGGCGGGCGGTTTGGGGGACTGTCTTTTGTAATTTTCACGTTCGAAAAGGGCTAATTCTCAGCCTAATTAATAAATTAATTACTTTTGATTTTGACCTATTTCAACAATTCCACACGACAGTCATCTTCATCATCATTTTGTCAGTTTCATTGGCATCCTGCTAATGTGTTATCCTTATCATTGTAGAATGTTTGAGTTGTCGCTAAACACGCTCGTTGACATGACGCCATCTTCGGGGGTCCCACTATAGAGTCTATGGACGGGGATGAATAAAACATGGCGCTATTGAACTACTCCTGTCTCCTGTGGCGAATGCGGTAAGGTGAAGACATGGTGATAAAAGAAAAGCGATTTGAAGAATATCAGATTTTCTCTGATTTATGATTTTTTCTATTTGGTTGAAGCTCTAACCTAGCCTTAATCCAGTAACTAAGGGTAGTCAGAAGCCCAAAAGTCTGACAACCATTCTGACCAGGGGGTATTACCCAGCAACTGAGTTGTGGAGATCAGATAGGCAGTCGATCCTTGTATAAAATACTGATGTTAAGCTGCATCCGATTAGACTGGAAGCCGACCCCAACATAGTTGCCCCGATGCTGAGATGTTGAAGCCCTAAATCATCATAGTGTCAGGCTGGTCGCTACCAATATCAAACATTTTGCCTTCCACATTAACTTTTTCATCCCGTTGCAGGTATTCAAACCACGACGACCAGCACCCTAATTGCGTAACACACGATCAATCGGAATCTGAACCATTTTGAAGCAAATTGCTAATCCATTGCTTCATAAGTTCGAAAAATTTGTCTGCTCAACACGTAAATAACGCAATTAATGTTGTTGAACTGTCAAATTGAAACCGATTCCGATTGATCGTGTGTTACGCAATTAGGGTGCAGGGCACTGACTTACTTAAAGTTTTTTTAAATTTTCCAATTTAATTTTGGACAACTTCCTTTTCTCCCTAAGTCATCAGCACCATAAAATAACTCCAGCGTCACAGAAAACCATTCAGGATATTTTCATACAACACCATTACAAAATGTTACATTACATTTAATTTACGGAAACTCATAAACGAAGTTATTGTTTCTCCTTATTACATTGTTTGTAGGGAATTACTTTCTCCCACGTGTTGCGCGAGTTATTGTCGCGATTGTGAGTGACGTCACTATACACGTCGTAAAATGTATGCCGTGTTTTGACGTGTATAGGTTAGGACGTGAGGGGTGTGGGAGGGTGCGGAAGTAAAAGTTTTTGCAAGTATTTGTGGGTTATAAAAGGGTGTACTGATTTATACATTATATTTACTTTTTCTTGCTGTAATACAAATGTATTGAGGGAGAGATTGGAGTTTCCCTGAATCATGGAAAACTTGTGCGTAGATTGCCGAAACCATTTGGTAAGGAATGGTTCCACGACAATCAACAATGTGGGAAGCTTATTATGAATGATTTTTATTTTGTTTTTTTTATTTTTATTATCGTTTCGTATGCTGCACCGGTTGACGTCATGATGTCAACGCCGGCTGTCGCTGAAAATCAGCGCTGAGACTCTCTATTGCATACTTTCTTAGCATTATGCTGAGCGATGGCTGTTTTGCGTGAATATGACGCATATTTTCCCCCGACTTGTATTTGTTTTGTGCTTATGTTCTTTCTCTTTGTCATTTTACCGCTACTAAACTTTATTTTCTTTCTTTTTTTTTTACAAAAAATAAGTTACCTACTGTAACAAAAATACATAGGTACTTTAAAAAATAGTATTGCTATCCGAATTTCCCTCTTTTTGTATAATCGCTCCCGCTACCTCTCCCGCTCCGCTTATCAACTCTGCAGCCGTTCTAGTGAGGAATGCATTGATTTCTCCACCAGTTCGCTGATTATCTGACAAATAAATATTACATGAGCCCCTCGCAGACCGCTCAACAATGAGGTATTTATACAGGAATTTGTCACGGTCAAAATTAGCACTCTATTTTTTGCAGAAGTTTTTCAATATTACACGTTGAGTTTGTTGAAAAGTGGCTGTGTTTGTAGTGTTTCCTTTATAGATTTTAAAAGGTTTGCTTGCTTTTTATAAGTTGTTTGGTTTCTTAGTTGGTTTTAAGTTTTAACCAATGTTTTAAGGCATTGCAATTGATCATGGAACGAAGGAAAACATCATCATCTGCCTAGCCTTTTCCCAACTATGTAGGGGTCGGCTTCCAGTCTAACCAGCTGAATACCAGTATTTTACATGGAGCGACTGCCTACCTAACCTCCACAACCCAGTTACTGGGTAATACGATACCCCTTGGTAAGACTGGTTGTCAAATTTCGGGCTTCTGACTACCCGTAACGACTATCAAAGATCCACAAATGACAGCCGGGACCAACGGCTTAACGTGCTTTCCGAGGCACGGAGGGGTCTCGGTATGTAAAGATGGTCACCCATCCACAGACCAACCGCGGCAAGCGTAGCTTAACCTGACCGATCGAGCTGTGCGGCTGTTATTAACATCGTGAGGAAACCAGCATGTCTTAGAACCAAAAATTCGAAGACACGAGACATCTAGTGACACACCCGCACTGAGCCTGGGTGGTGGATTACTGCCTACTCCACCGAGAGGGGGCCTGTGCCCCAGTAGTAGGACCATTATATGCTGATTATAATGATGATGATGATGGTGAAGAATGATCCACAGGCCTTTTATAACCTAACGAGTTAAAAATGTAACAAAATAAACGTTTTTTTTAATGTTTTTGAAAGGATTCCACGAGGTTATGCATTAAAAAGCTCAATAACTGAAATATCACAGTCCTAGGGTAGAACCAATTAGTATGAGTTCGAAAATCATAGCCAACAGTTTAATTACGTTGAACCTACTCCATATTTTTCCTCCATTATTAGCCTGTGAATACTGTCCCGAGGTGCAGGTGGATTAAAATCCAATCACTGACGTCATTAAGTCAATTATCATGCAAATAACACAATATGCACTTACACTACTAGTAAAACATTTCATAACACTAGCTATACAGCCTTGTTCACCTATTTTCAACTCTATATCTGACATGTAAGATTGAATTTTCAATGCAGGTGATTTCGTAGATATAAAATTATGCAATATCAACTTTATTGGCCTGCGATAAGATCGCTTTTTCATGCAGTGTTAATAAAAGATCATTATTAAGTACCACGGGGTACAGGCGAGCTTAATTTTTAAAATGTTAAACTGTTTGTGAGGCGTTTATCTCGTAAAATGTTAATTCATGATCACGATTTTCACAATGTACAGCCAAGTGGCGAAGTGATTACTTTTTATTTTATAACACGTTGTAAATTTGAATTTTATCGCTTTTCCTCTTACTCCTAGTACACGCATTTTCGAAGATAATAAAGCAGATGATAAAATTACAAACGTTCTCCAGTTTGCGCAGGGCATGGTTGAGTCTAAAAAAATCGAAATCAATTAAATATATCAATATCCTCTCAATGATTCAAATCATGTGCCCAGCTTTGAATTGGCCAGGATGCGGATTTGAATTTGATGTATTGTATCCTTTCGCTAAAATAAAATTCTGTTCTCTATCTACATTTTAACGGGCCAAAACTTTTTCAGCTATTACTTTACAAATTGAACACCCGTGGGAAATATCGGCTGAATATTTTTTAGAAAAAGCTTCTATTTATTTTTTAGAAAACGTAGCCTGTATTAAAAAAATACCCTCGGGAAAATTTTTCTATTTTTCATTGCGTGGTGAAAAAGTTGGCTTAGCAACAGTGACGTAACTATACCCTTTGGGGCCCGCGGCAAATTCATGGGATAGGGCCCTCCCTCAATTTAAAGAAGCTCAACCAACGTTTTAATTTTTGTTACTGGCACTTCGCCCGCGACTTCATCCGCGTAGATTTCGTAATTTTACCTACAAAATTGAATACCTGACGGCTTCATTGGTTTAGTGGTCGAAAAAAGTTTGCATTTCTATACTTAGATATGTTAAGATCCTCCTGTGCTCATGGCCCTCTCGGGCCGGGGGCCCCGTCCGGCTGGGGGCCCGTGGCATTTTGCCACTCCTGCCACTCTATGGTTACGCCACTGCTTAGCAACAATATAGAAATTAAATCATTTGTATTGAAATTATCACTATCCTTTACAGATTATGCAGGTGGTATACTTAGGATTACTTAATTTATACACATTACGCATAACATTACGGCTGTATTCCTCGAAGGGGTAGGCAGAGATGTAGGTACCTATAGTACACCCACATTTCGCCCAGTTATGTTTAAGTCCCAAGTACTTACTTGAACATAGAGCTAAGTTTTGTTTGTTTGTATGTGTGTGTAGACACATACAAAAAAACAAAACAGCTTAAAAGGAGATCGAAAATCTGTAATTACTATTAAGTACGTATATAGGTACTTAATAGTATTACAGATTTTCGATCTACTTACTTTTGATTTGATTTCTAATAGTAGCATTAATTATAATAGAAAACTGTTGAAATAGGAAGTCCAGTTACCTTTGGCTTTTAAAAAGCGGAAATTATTGCCAGACAACTTTTATTTGTTCAGCAATTCCCCTTGCCTGCTATCGACTGTCTTATTGCGATCAGTTAAACTAACTTTCGTTGCCGACGGTACTCAAAGACCCAGTCGCTATAACATTTGGTTTAATATCAACAGCTCGATAATTTCGAGCTCCGATTCTTTCCTACCGAGTCACCACAGTATGGTTTGAACGCCGTGAGATTACTTGGAACAATACGACAGGTCAGGTGACATTAAAGGGCAACCGCATTGATTCGAAAGATCTACCATTACAGTAGGTATACACCTTTTTGATAGGTAGTAATTGAGCGTTTTCATATTTCTCTATAATCAGACTGTTACTTTGAATCAAGTTGTCACACAGTCGTCCACTTAATACAAACTACGATTTGAGAGGAACAATTATTTGACAGCGAAAAAGCCGGCTATCATGATCTTAAGAATATGAAGGAGTAGTTAAAAATGCACCGTACCGATGAATTTAGTCAGTCTGACAGCTGTCACGATTAGAGCTTCTGTACCTTATTTTTATACTGTGGCAGTGGCTACCACCGGAATTCGTAATGGCACCTTATTACATTGGAAAGTGTGAGAAATAATGATCACAGATTAAGCGTGCCCACTGAAGTTAACAGTAAAGCTTAATACACATTTTTATACCACAAACAAACACTAAAATATCGACATAATCGGTGTTCCGTTTATCGAGAATGGGTAATTGTCCACTCGATAAGGTAATCAAGTTGAAACTGGAATCGATTCTTGTAACTAAGATGTAGAGAAGACAGGATATGTAATCTAGAGCCTTTATTGTAAGTAATTTGTGCAGTTTAAATACTTCAAAGAAATGTAAATAGAATCTACTATTTACTTGTTAACTACGCTAGAGTCTAATCCTGTGAGTTATCTCCGTGCAGAATCCGTTCTACGAATTTAGACAAGTTCCATTCAGTAGTTATCTTAAGTTCTCTGGAACCATTTAAGATACCAGTTACTGGGTAATTATAATACCAGCGAGTAAAGTTCCTATCTCCACTATGACTTCTTTGTAATCGAGCTATTTTAATAAATAACCAAGAAGTCATACCAACAGCCATCATTGCTATAAATTATTCCTTCCAGTTGATACAGCTGGCGCCAACGATGACGTAGAAAGAAACTGATTCACTGTTTTCTTCAATCCCCATCTCATCGAAAAACACAATAAATAAACGATTCAATTCAATTAGTCCAAAACTAACAAAATAAACGACACAATTTCCAGAAATTTTTAGCAAGCTCATTAAATTCGTCATCGTGCGTTTTTGTATATTATTAAAATTATGGCGTCGGAAATATACGAATTCTGTCGAAATTGTGTGTGCAATTCGCATTAAAATAATTAAGCCCTTTGATCGGGGTCCGTCGACTAAGAGAATTTAATATGCAACCTCCTCACATCAAAGGGAACTCCCAAACAGAAATTAACTACGCGATGTTACCTAAGTGATGAGCGATGAGCGTTAGCGTGAGTCAGACGCGTAAGTGTTGAGATGACATCAAACGAGACAGAAAGATGGTGTCAAATGAGTGCGCGTCTTTAATATTTGAGATAATTTAAATGGTAAATCAGGGTTTTTAAATTTAAAGTTGCTTGCCCAGTGGTCCTCTGTAGTTCGTTTAAAGTATTTTAAAGCTTTTTTTATGAAACACTGCTAATAAACTTGAGTGGTCTACAAAATAAAATGTCCGCTTTTCAGACGTGTGTTTGTGATTTCTCGACAAAGACAAAACTTACTTATACAGCATGTATAAGAAAGGTGTGGTCATATTGAAGGGCGTGGTCCATCAAATGGACAATTATCTCTACGGGACCAAAATAATCAGCAGTCCTATTCATGAGGGTCGAGTAGGTACATATTGATGTTTTGTATGGGACATTTGATATTTTTTCGCTATTACGATGTTCGTCCCATGGATGGATTATTCATTTTGATGGTTTGTATCACACCCTTAAATATGACCACACCTTTTTGATACATGCTGTATATGATAGGTGTGATTAAAGTGAATAGAGTGATGAACAGGCGGCATCTTCTGGGTACGCTCGCTCCATTATAGACCTCATCCATTCGCTTTCTATCAGACATAATAGAGGTCAAGAGCAGGCCCATTCACCAATAAAAAAACTACAGACATTTTCCTCTCAACCGCTAACAGTTTCTAACTTGCACCACACGCACAGACAGAGCAAATATCAATACGTTCATATCCGCATTTCCAATTCCTTGGAATCATGTTATTAGATTTTTTATTTTATTTAATCCATTCCAACGTTTTTGAGTTTACTTCAAAAACGTTACGTTGCTTTAATTATTAGTATGGCTTTAGAAACGGGCTTGTAAAATAAACAGAGTGTTTTAAACGGTTATTTAAATGTATCGTAATTATGCTACTGTTTACGGTTTGTGGTGTGTATTTTCATGTTCATAAGTATGTAGTTACGTGTGCTTTTATGGAAGATACTTCCTTTGAATAAACAAACATTACAAACCCATTCGTTCAATTTGTTTGCGTAACTGTTTTGTGACCACATTTGTAAACTCTTTCTAAACTGGGAGTGATCGTTTTCCAAGCTAGCTTGCTTTAGGGTTCCCAAAATGTTCAATCGCCAGTCTGGCGCAAGGTAATGAGAAAATTCCAATATTTGCAAAATGCTGAGACTTCTAATACCATACTTCCCCCTACCGCCCACAGAGCTTCAAAAAGCACTCTATGAAATCCTGCGAATGCAGCCATAATTATAAAAAAGAAAGTGCTTACTTTAGATACTTTCTTTTTTCCGATGCCATGATTGGGCCTTACCACACAACAACTATCCAGTATTTCCCACAAATCTTCATCCCATCATAGTTAACGGTGCAAAATAATCCCCCGAACTCTGTACCTACCCTCAGGCTCCCTCCGTATTTATACCCAAGTACCCTCACCGTGACCAGTTGATATTAAAGCCATCAGGGACCTGGGGCGAACATGGCGGCTTCGAGTCAATAGTTGAGGTTATAACTTATAGGATTTGACGAATATGTTGTTTGTCAACGAATATTGAGTATTCAATATTGATATTCTGCCTGAATAAACAGGAGGAGTTTTCGTTTGCGGAAAACCTAATAAGAAAGAAAATACATTTATTTAGCACGGAAAGGCACAAAACACTACATATCGATACCTCTGGGCTCAAAGGGCGTATAGCACATTTTGGGCATTTTGACATTTTTTACTTTTCTTATTCAGTTTTTGATTCTCTATCGAGCTGTGTAATTCACGTGGCGAAATTCGCAAAAAAATGTCGAATACAACCTCATAATTTTCGTTACATAAACACAACTTATTTGAAAATAAGGGGCATAAGGAACATATTGCTGCCTCCACAATAATTGGCAGGTTGTATAAACCAACTTTGGTTGAAAATGTTGGGTGTAAGATCGTAATTTTACAAGTTGCCTTTTAATTCTTCGTTCGAAAAGTAATATTGCTCTTTACCTCCTTAAAAAATTCAAATAAAAATGTAGTTGTGCTATACGACCTGAATACGGAAAAGAGAGCTGATTGTAAAGCTAAAAATTAATTAAGAAGATTGTAACTAAAAAGTTAAATTTTTATTTCTCACTATAATTTTAGTTTCTATATCCTAAATAATTATCGAAGAATAGATGCCTAATATGAAAGAGAAGGGAGTGAATGATAGCGTGACGGCTGACAGAGGAGAATGGAAAAAGAAAACATGTTGCGCCGACCCCAAGTAACATGGGATAAGGGCAGAAAGATGATGAGATGCCTAATAAATAAATAAAATATCAATTAGGAAAATAATTGTAAAAGTAATAGGGGTTAAAGTATGAAATTGCGGTTTTATTGTAATAGGTACTTCGAATTGACATAGAACCTTCATGGTTTGAGATTTTTGAGTGAAACTTTTTTCACATGGTACCTATGAAGTTCTTCTTTTAAAAAATGTGCAACATTCGATTATCGACTTTCAGTTGTTTTTTTTTATTCAGCTTAAACAAGAAAGATGGATACTTTGAAAATTCGAGTTATTTTTTAATACGAGTTCCGACGCGAAACTAACGCTGCAGAAACAGCTCGCAATATCAATGTTGCGTTTGGAGAGGGAACTGCTAATGAACGCACCGTGCGATTTTGGTTTAAACGCTTTCGTGATGGAAACTTTGATTTGAAGAACGAACCACGTGGAAGGACCACCCACACAGGTGAATAACAATGAATTGAAAGAGATGGTGGAAGCCGATCAGAGCCAAACTACCCAGGAATTAGCAGCATGGTCTAACGTTACCTTACCAACAATATTGACTCATTTGAGAAATGGGTACCTACCTCATGATTTGACTGATCTACAGAAAGAAACGCGCGTTGAAACTTGTGTTGCCTTGTTGAATCGATACAGAAATGAAGGAATATTGGATAGAATTGTGACATGTGATGAAAAGTGGATTCTTTACGATGACCGTAAGCGAAAAATGCAATGGCTGACCCCAGGTCAAACGCCGCAACAGTGTCCTAAAGCAAAGCTTACCAATAAAAACGTAATGGTAACTGTTTCGTGGTCTCAGCATGGTGTTATTCACTATTGCTTTCTCCGATCTGTTCAAGCAATAACGGCAGATGTCTACTGTGCCGAACTCCGAACAATGATAGCAAAACTAGCAGTGAAACAGCCCCGACTCATGAATCGATCTTCACCATTATTGCTCCATGATTACGCGAGACCTCATACAGTACGAGAAACTGTTTTAACTCTACAGGAACTGCATTTAGAATTCATTCGTCACCCTCCGTATTTGCCAGACCTTGCTCCAACGGGCTACCATTTTTTTCGTGATTTGGACAATTTTCTACGTGATAATAAGTTTTCTTCTCAGGAGGCAGTACAAAATGCTTTCACAAAGTTTGTCGAATCTAGATCACGAAAGTTCTATCGCAAAGGCATAAATGACCTTCCTATTAGATGGCGGCAATGTATAGATAATAATGGTAATTATTTTGATTAAATAAATATGTTAAATTAAACAAAAAAACCAATTTCAATTTTTCAGTACAAATCGGCAATTTCATACTTTAACCCCTAATATTATCCTTTACCACGTTATACAGTAATTCAAGTAATTTATACGCCCCTGTGTCTTTGCATCATTTATGAAAAGTTGGGCTTACGCCTTTGTGTACCTGCTCAGGGCGTATTTTTATGGGGTGTATAGGACATATATTGAAATTTTTTGGTCGTAAAGCACATGCTATCTCAGTCAATACAAAACCAGGGTCTTTTTTGAAAAAACCTTCTTAAACACATCAAAAAGCTAAGAACTTTGTCCCTTGGATACTTTTATGTAGCTCTAAAAATGAGAGAGATATAACGAAAAATCTTTTTTATTTTTGGTTTTCTGCTTCTCCTGAAAACCTATGTTTTGTGCTATACGCCCTTTGAGCCCAGAGGTATCGATATCATTATACAAGTAAAAAAAAATAATAATCTTGCAGTCTCATCTCATCATCTCTCGTCATATGGACACTTTGGACACTCCGACATATAACCTAGGGTTTGGTCAGGAGCACTGCATTCGGCAGTTCGGCATACAGGCTGGCAGGAATATGGACGCGCAACCTGTTATCATGGATACAGTATATCATTCTGAAGATAAAAACTGACGAGGAAAAAATTGCTGTTCCATACGTTTTGACCGCCTAGGTATTACTGCACTTCTCTAACAAACCGCTGGTATTTTTTTTGACAACCAATGAAAAATTTCTACGCTAGAATTTTGTGCTGAATTGGTAAGGTAAGAGTTTGCGCGACGATATGCCACCCAGTATAATCTGATCATGAAAAATATCAACCACTTGCAAATAAAAACATCTTTAGTCAGTCTTAAGTAGTTTCTTTCTACATTTACGAGTACCTGAAGAAATACGTGATACCTGGTTATTCTATCTAGCTAACTAGTCATACCTAGCTGGATGAGAAGTCGCTAAAATATGTAGATTGGAATCGGTTTACAATACAATAGCTCTTAACTCACAGTCATTAACAATTTTGCTGTAGTTAGCCATCGTTCTTTGGTTTAACCTTTTCCTAATGCAATACGGTCGCGATACTTGCATATATAGCTGAAGTGATACTGACCTGCAAAATGCAAAATTTGAATTTCGCTGGTTACCCTGACGCTTTTCAAAATCAAAATTAAAAGTCATTCAAATTAGGCAGAGACTCAGCACTTTTCGAACGTCAAAATTACAAAAGACAGTCCCCCAAAAACGCCCGCCCTTCACCTTTAGTCTTAAATAGCTAGATTAATCATAAATCATTCATTTATTTTTTAAAGTGCCAATTTCACCATTGAAACTGAACTAGATCAACACATCGAAACAGCTTTCAGAGCTGTCAGTGTCAATATTCCACAACAATGACACTAACAGCTCTTGAACGTGGTTTAGATGTGCTGATCGCGCTCAAAGACCACTCCTACTATCTTTCGCGAGTCCTGCTTCTACTTTTGATGGAACCTATCCAGCTCGTCCCGCCATCTGCTACGCGGTCTGCCGCGACCCCGCCTAGCCGGAGCACCAGTTCTATGCTGTTTGGGCCCACAGTTGTGTTTGCAGACATGTCCGGCCCAGTCCCATTTAAGTTGGGCAGCCTTTTGAGCCGCGTCAGCTATCTTTGTTTTGGAGCGCAGTAAGTATTGTGTTTCTATACTGCGTTCCTAATGCTCAATCTGCCCTTAACCTCTTGATAAAACTAACTATTTACATTGGAACCCGAGAGTACAACTTCAAAAATTCCTCTTTTCGTTGGGAAATCACAAGGTATCGGGATTAAGGCGCTCACTGTTGGGAAATCGAGTCACGGCTTCGTTAGGCCGTATATACACAGGCTACACCCGACAGACAGAGGTAAATTATGTGTGTTTTAGTACTGTATGCTCCGGGGTTATGTCCACACGGGGTATTTGAAAATTGAGTATTGGAAGGGTGCAGATTATTAATATTTCAATTGACATAAAGGAAGAATATTTTTGTAGTATTTTTATCTATCTACATATACTAATAATATTAAGTTTCAAAAATACATGTCAAAAATACCTCTTATTTCTCTACATTTTTGACAAGATTTTGACATTTTTTTGTCGCCGAGATTTGACTGCGACTAGATTTTGAACGTTTCAAGTTACCAGAATTGGCCTTCTGGTCGACTAAAAATGAGTTTCTCGTAGATGAGGACATCACAGAATTCGGCTACTTGTTTGGCGCCATCACTTCCGTCCATCAGTTCCTGTAACGTGTAGCTGACAGGACACGATATTAAGTATCCCATCTTTTGTGGAACAGCACAACATTTACACACCAAGGCGGAGTCGACGAGTTGGTAAAAATTAAAACCTCATTCCACCGTTTCTAGATTCTCACCCATTTAATCAAACTGTTAAGTGCACACACATAAATGTTTCAATCAAAATCGACATGCTTACGAGGCGAGCAACTCGAACTTACAGCCGATTGTTCCTCGGAGCCGTAATCACGGGCTATGTGCACATAACACAGTCTGCTGTAATAAGCTGTTATTACGATAATAAGCTATTTGAGGGAACAAGGATAGACGATAGGTAATTAGTATTAAGTTATAGTAACGGTAACCATCATAGAGATTACTTGAGCATTATAGTAGGCTGTAGAAGCATAATTTTATGGGAACTTCAGGGCGAATTTTGAAATTATGATTATATACGAGTGGAGCTAACTGCAGTGGCAACGGCCGCGACTTACGAGCTGTAGGTCGTGGGTTCGACCCCCAGCAGGCATTTTACGTTATTTCATCACCCCGCACTGCTCTCAAACCGGTGAAGCAAAAAATTGAGAGACAACCGGCATGTCCTAGAACCAAGACAAAACATCCAAATTCGAAGACATCCGCCAACCCGCACCGGGCCCGCGTGGTGGATTACGGCCCACTCCGTCTCACAAATAGGAGGCTTGTGTCCCAGCAGTGGCTGATAATGTTGATGAGCAAACTGATCCGTTTGCTCTATTTGCGTTGTTTTTGTTATAAATCGTGTTCATCGTTTCTACAAACAATGAATTTTGAACAAAAAATGACGTTTTCAGTTTTGTGAGAAAGGTCGGTTTAGCCAGAAAGTGAACCCGTTTAAAAAAAAAACTCTTGAAAATAAGAGGTACGGAACCCTAACAATGCTATTTTCTCAGATTTCCAATATACAAACTTGACCTCTATAGCGTAGCTGTTAATAACTATTGTAAATACTGAACAGTTAACTGCAATATTATATGTTGTACTCAACCGCATCCTGTTCACTTAAACCTATTATTAATTAGATGGATGAAACATTATATTTTATTTCTGTAAATTGGTTAAAAAAAAAACGCTTTGATGTCAAAATTAAATTATTTCTTAAAACACCGACTACTCTGAACAGAAATACCGAAACCAAATCATAGGTCCCATCTAATTCCAGTCATAATCTGGGTCAGCACTCTACTTGCCTAACACACTATCAATGAAAATCGGATAAATTTTAAAGAATATTGCTAATCCATTGCTTTGTATGTTCGAAAAATTTGCCTGCTGACCAACGTAAATAACGCAATGAATGTTGTTGAACTGTCAAAATTAAAACCATTGCTGCTCTTGGTGTGTTACGTAATTACCCCGCAGATCATGTGAGGACCATGAACATGGCTATGGTCATTCTTATTTACTATGGTATTACAAACAGATTGATCAGCAAGTTTTAAAAAACCATGTCAACTTCTACCTTTATCTAAATAGCCATGTAGATCAACGAACTACAATAGTTATTGTTCGAGGAAGCTGCGCATGAGTTGTAGATGTATCACTCGTAGGAGCTTTAGGTGTGATGTAGACGATTGTCAGTGTAACGCGATAAGGCCGTGTATACCTTGTTCTTCGTGTTCTCCGGACACCGTTAGTATTCGGAGCGTGGCGTTCGACATGGTACAGCACTAGTGTGGGGTGTCAGTGTTAGAGGTAGGCGTAAGTTTCGACGGAAATAACAGGAATGTTTACAGGCAAAGTTAATTTTAAAAAATGACTTTGGAGTTTCAAAAAACAAGATGGTGGCGTTAGTTTCGACTTTGGTCACGCGCCACATGTCCTTGTAGAGTTGTAGTATGAAATCATGATTTGAAGATGTTTTTATTAC
Source organism: Apamea sordens (assembly GCA_945859715.1). Taxonomy (NCBI): domain Eukaryota; kingdom Metazoa; phylum Arthropoda; class Insecta; order Lepidoptera; family Noctuidae; genus Apamea; species Apamea sordens. The sequence goes on from OX244001.1 coordinate 19,138,718, forward strand.
ATAGTTGGAACATGAGATAAACATCACTCCATGACACACCTTCCCCGGCAATCGCTCGCACTTCCACCCATCCCTCTAGCGCGCGCTAGTGTTTATTTGTCGGCACAGCACAGCGCGTGGGCAAGGTGTTAACGTACAGTCGCGCGCTGAAGTGCTAACGCGATAATTTCGTTATGCAGCGCGCTGATTACGGCGATAATCGATGTTTGATGCTATCGACTTTGGTTTACATAGTTATGAGCTTTTCGCGCGTGGTTTAGAAGCTGAGGCGGAGTATGATTTAACTGACAAAGGGCTTGGTAAAGCAGGTTTGATTTTTGAGTGTTGTAACTTGTTGAATGTATCAATAGTGTGTTCATGTTTGATGTTCAGTCTAACATAATTTTTGATTATGATGACTTAGGCAAACAAATCTGAAATGGCGAGCGTTGTTAGATCAAGCAGATGAATTTACTGTATTGTGCTGGAGCGGATGCAGCGGTGGCTCAGTGGTATCGGCCCCGACTTGCGAGTTGTAGGTCGTGTGTTCGAACCCAGCCAGGCGCTTTACTTTGTATAAATATTTTTTTTAATAGGCGAATGAAAACATCTTGAGGAAGCCGGCATGTCATAGAACCAGAAATTCGAAGACATGTGACTTGTATCAACCCGCACTGGGCCCGCGTGGTAGATTACGGCCCACTCCCTTTCACAGAGAGAAGGCCTGTGTTTCGGCAGTGGAAACGTCATAGGCTGATTGTGATTATTCTTAGTAACTGCTGCGTCTAGCGCAGCAGTTACTAAGAATAATCAATTTATTTGACACATAAAAATAAAAACGAAAAGTAAACGGTTTCTATAGAATACGACTAAAAATACCACCACCAACATTCAATCAACAATTTCCCCCAAAAATAAAAACACAAAACACCTCTGCTTGCAAGTGTATGCGCGCGCGCAGGTGAACGCGCGACTTTACGAGCTCGTAAAGTACAGGCGCGCGGGAAAGCTTTAAATAGACAGACTTTAGTACACGCCTGTGACTTACTTGTGTTCGATGCAAGGAAAATGCATCGGGATCTTATGTATCGAATTTGTCTCGAAAATATATAGAAGAAGGAAACTAATATTGCCTAAGTATTTCCTTCTCAAAAAAATCTATGGGAATGAATGGAAACTGACACAAGGAGGCTGGGCAAAACTGGTCTATGGACCAATAGCGTTACGGTTTCTATATTTATGTAGGGATACTTCATCTATAACTTTGTGCAAAGTGGCACCAAAATCTGACCCAGCAATGTTGACTTCAAGAACATGTCCCTAACCTACATTCTCGAATTACTGAAAGAAGTAGGTAATAGGATAATTTTGACCTGATGGAAATAAGGCTTTCTACACAACCCCGGGGATAACGAGGAACGCAAAGATACGTTAAAGAACCTAGGTAAACGGACTGAATCTCCCTTCATCTACACTAGCGGTGGTTTCAGGCCATATTTCAGGTTTACTACACCAACAGTAACAGCTGTCGAAGATATTTGTATGCAAACCGGGACTGACAGCTTAACTGTCTCGCTCCACGGGGCAATCAAGTTTAGTGTTATTAGCTGCTAAAGAAACTAATCTATTATTTCAAGTGGCTAGAACATTAAACAGCCTTCAAAACAAACGGAACTGAACATAACAGTTTACCTCTAATAGACACCGCGGCAATACAATTAGCTACACAAAGAGACTCATTAAGGGCTCAAGGCCTCATCATACTAAAACGCAACAAAATCAGAAAATAGCACTTCCACAGCATCTGTTTTAACGCTAACGGGACGAGAACGACACGGGCTGCGAACGGAAACGGGACGGTTACGTCGTAAACGAGTTCATAGCGCCGTAAAAGGTTTTCAATTTATCTAGCTAGACGTCTATGGGAGAAGTTGACAAGACTGAGAATTTTATTGTTTCGTATCAAAATCGAAGATGAATTGAGCAGTCGTGGGAAAATTGTTCAGCACGGGATTGCAGAATTACAGATACAGACGAACGCCCACTACGTATGACATCACAGATCAGACAGTGTGAGTATAAATAGATACTAGGTTTAAGATAGTGGTGGTAATATTTTAAAAGTGCCTGTGACCAATCCGCTAACTGAGACCTAACTTATCTCCTTAGGTAGCAACAAAATTTGGTTTAATTTTCATAGTTCTGCTACTGATTTTTTCACAGTCTCGGTACATTTATGATCAATGATATTCATGTCTTAGCATTGCTGAAAGGGGTCGTATAAACGAGTTGGTTAGTTAGCCCTGTGACTTGAATTTCGTCTTAAGGATTCTTATGAATTTGATAATATTTTGAAAGTCTTCACTTCTTCAGTCAGCTTCTTCGTAGGAAATGGTAGCCTTTTTTGCCAGGCCGCAGGTTATTAAAGTCTATCCTAAACCGTTATTTTATCCCAATATCCAATGTTGCACCAACGTGCACCAACCTCATACTAACAGCAATGATTTGAATACAATTTATATTCCATTTCGCCGGCGCACTGTTATCAATCACTGCGGTTGCGGCGTACCGATACCGGCGTACTGGCGTAGTCGGCGTACCATATCAGCGTGCTGTCGTATTTAATGCTCAAATTGTTTCAATTGATTGCGCTGAGCTGATTCGGCTTTTCGTGGTCGATCGATCTTTCTGATCGTTAGGGCTGGCGCTGACCTAACAATTGCTTTTCAATTTTAGTTTAAAATTAGCTTTTCTTTTTAGAAAAAGCAAGAAAATAAGTTAAATGGCACACAATATTGACACAAAAACAGAAAAAAAAACTTAAAATGGTATTGTGTATTAATAAATTAATTCTATTCGATTAATTTTAACTTGCAGCATCCTAAGAGATAAAAAGGGAAGGTGCAGCACCATAGATATAAATTATGTCTTACAAATGACCATAACTTGATAATTATGATCAGAACTTATGTATGAACTTAGAAATGAAGATGCATTTAACAATATAAATATTACAACTTTCTATGTCAATCCTGTTCTAATCAATGGCTCGGAAACATGATTGAAGTTTGATAGACGCCAATTTATTTGATTCTCGTCTGTAAGCACCTGTAAAAAATACTCGTCTATGTAACTTTCACCGCAAATGCACACATACATTTAACGTAGGTACCTGCCAATTTATTAATATCTTAAATATTAGCGGATGTTAGTAAGTAATTGGTCTGAAATGAGCAGCAGCTACTCTTCAAATAATTATTGTCTTCTGCAAGTTCTGTTACCTAAGTACTAACTATTAAACGAATGTAAGTACACAAAGGAAGGAGAAGGTTCTTGGTAGAGAGGTGTGATATCATTACGCCATTCGGATTGTTACTACTTACAGAGGGATACGATAACGCAGTCCTAACAGCACCGTAATTGCGTAACACACAAATAGTCACAATGTGAATCATTTTGAAGGATACTGCTAATCCATTGCTTCATATGTTCAAAAAAACTGTCTGCTAAACAACGTAAAATAATAACGCAATGAATCTTGTACGACTGTCAAAATTAAAGCCATTGGTTCTGTTAGTGTGTGACGCAACTACCACGCAGTACAACAATGTTCTTAAATGCTATCTACGTTGTTTCGAAGATTCGTTTTTGATAAGGCTATTAGGACATTCTTACGCCATAAGGCTGCTGATTTAAGTATTTAAGTAGTTATGGAAAAGATATAAATAAACTAATTTTATACGGAACACCAAAAAAACTAGAGCTACTCTCAAATTCATTACAATTTCTCCTTACAATCGTGTATCAATAAGTTAACGAGGCGTTACTAATATCATTAGATGTTTATATTACAAGCGATTACCTGCAATAAAACTGGTATCCTCCACAATGCAGCAGTAATAGAGACATGAGTATCTAGACGTTTTGACAAATGACCGACAGCGCGGAGGTCAGTGGTGAAAGTGTCGGAATTTCCAGTTGTGCTGTAACTTTTGAGAGGGAGATAGATAGATTGTTGAATGCTGATGTTAGAAAGAGAGGTTAGGTGGTAAGGCTTTAATGCATTTTATTATCGATATGATCATGTTTGAATGAAATGAGGCATTGATGCTTTTTTTATTTTGAATGCATTTAATAATGTAACTATCATTCTACATTGCCTCAGGCAACGTTCTTAAGCACATACATTATATGATTTGAGCAATGACTTAGAAATGAGAAAGTTATCTAGTGTTTAAATAAAACCTAGATTAAAACACTTTCGAATAACGAGCGAGACCACCATTTTATTAGATATCCTGTTATCTTTTTGAATATCAAAGCTCTTACAAAACTAAAAATTAGTTGGATACCGACGAGTACTTTACAATAGCTAACCCTAACAGGGGCAGTTGGGTTGGCGACTGGTGAGTGTGGGGTCTTGCGTTCGATACCCAGGTCGGGCGAAGTGTTGTAGGGTTTTTCCATCAGGAATTTCTTAGTAACAGCTCGGAGTTTGGTAGTCGGCGGTGTGATGCCCCCGTCCCTCGGAAAGCATGTTAAGCCATGGTCCAGCGCCTGATCTCTCTCCGGTCGTGTTGAATTGCCGTCCCATTGGACTATGAGAGAGGGAAGAGAGTGCACCTGTGTCTGCGAACACAATTGTGTACTATAATATCTCCCGCGTAGATGGCTATAGTCTCCGAAATTAGGTCCGTAGGACTATTATTACAACAGCTAAAATCACATTGTTCTCCTAATAACAATTAAAACTTGTACCCAACAATATCATCAATACTAGTCCAAGATATTGGCAATAAGTAGTTGTTTGCCGAATCCTCGACAATAATAGAAACAAAAGCCAAATGAAACCGAATTATATTCACAAACTTCGAATATCCAATTTTCCGATATCTTTGGGAAGAAACAATATCTAAGGATAATATTACAATATAGTAGTACAGAACCCGCGAGAACAGTTAATTTCTCGCGTAACGTAATTGTAACAATGGAATAACGTTATCGTGGTTATAACGTTATAAGTGTTATGTTATAACGTCTGCGATAGCGTTTTGTTGAGTAAGTTTATTGTATTAAGTGTTGGAGGTCCTAAGATGAACAAAAGTTATGTGAACATGGAAGCTAAGCTTTGGCGAAGATATCACGTGAGTTACCAGCTTTCTGGTATTACTGCTTTCCATTTTGCTTTTAAGATGAATGAAAAATAACACTAGACTAAAATTTTAGAGGTATTCACAAGAAAATTGTTTAAGATATTGACGATGACTAAAGTTCGGAATGTGAGTAAGACACACACGATTAATGTGTAAAGCCCCACCTCCCCACATTGACATCATAGGAGTGTAATAAAATCTTTTGAAACAAATAACAAAAAATATGAAAAATTATTGTGTATGTGTTATAAAATCTGTAAAATACCATATTTCAGGCAAATAAATGAATCTATCTATCTATCTATTTAAAAAAGCAACTTGACAACCCTGGCTCCAGTAGAATTTGTACAATAACGTTACAGGTCAATAAAACCGGGAGTTTGATATTCATGTTAGGGACTGTACACAAATGTTCGCGCCATTCTATTTCACGATATTGTTAGCAATTACAATGGAAAACTGTGTGGTTTTAATTTTAGTTTCAGGAAAAGCGGATGAGTTTGGAGCAATCAATCTGCATTACCTTGCATGTCGGGGTCGGCTTCTAGTCCAACCGGATGCAGCTGAATACCAGTATTTTATATGGAGCGGCAGCCTATCTGACCTCCACAAGTCCACCACCCAGTTACTGGGTAACACGACAAACCCCTTGGTAAGACAGGTTGTCAGACTTTTGGGCTTCTACCCGCAACGACACTCAAAGATCTACGAATGACAGCCGGAACCAACGACTTAACATGTCTTTTGAGGCAGGTCACCCATCCACGAACCGATCTCGGCACGCGTAGCTTGACCTTCGATCAATCCGTGCGGCTGTTCTTATTTTAGCCACGAGCCCCTATAACTTTGGTTAGTCCTTAAGATGTTTTAGTAACCAAGTTATCCTAGCCTCTTCCCGGAACATTACCGAGGCTTTCTCGGGCTTAATAAACTTCTGAAGTCCTTATAAGCCGGCGCTAAGGAAGATTTGTTTTATTACACAAACAAAATCTCTTGGCTTCATTATTCTTTAAGAAAAGCAATTTAGTCTTATATTTTTTCGTAAACAATCGTTATTCTGTTAAGCTGTGGTTTCCTTCATATTTTATCGGCCGTCGTGAAAATCTGACATTTTCACAAGAATTTGAAAAAAAAACGAGAAGGTGCCAAGAACTCACAGGCTCTTTACTGTGTGTATTTAATTTCATCACCACTGCTCTCAAAACGGTGAAGGAAAACATTGTGAGGAAACCGGCATGTCCTAGAACCAAAAAATCGAAGACACGAGACATTTAGTGACTCACCCGCACTGAGTCCGCGTGGTGGATTAGGTTTCCATCCCAGCATTGCGAACATTATAAGCTGAGCGCCAAGGAAACCAAAGCTTTAGTAAATACTAGAGGCGTATACTATGACTTCCAGCTCTCTATCCAGGGCTAAAGAAGACCACTGGTCGTTTGTTTTATCCACCTTGTCCCGTCATCTTCTACGGGGTCTGCCGCGACGCCTTCTAGTTGTGTCAGGACTCCACGTGGTGGTTATTTTGGCCCACAGCTTATCTATTACTATGTATAAAGTCTGCCAAGCTGCATGGTTGTATTCCAGCAGTTTGCATAACTGTAATAGTTCCATTACAGTTAGTTAAGATTTTGCTTACCTCTTCATTCTCTTGCTTACAAAATCCAGCCTTATTACAATAAGGTCCCTACCCTGAAAAACAGCGTGAACGGCGTAAAGCAACGAAACAGTAAAACATGTAAATAGCTTTACAGCAGTAAACGCGTGTGGTCTCACTGAAATAAACTGAAAAATGTCGTAAACTCACCTAATTGAGTCCGCCGTAAAAACTCGACGCCATTCTGTGGCTTTTCTCAGTATTTTGTAATATTTCAGGCATTGTACTTGGTAGGTTTTTGTTTTGAAGAAAAATTGTTGGACTGTGAATGAGAGGAGCGCTTTTGAATGGAATATTTTGCTCGTTGGACTGAATGGGTCATCTCCACTTTCCTCTCTGGCGTGCCGTTACGGTCTATTACAATTTAGAGGTTTTAAAATCGAGTTCTAATATCATTAATTCGATGAAGCGGGTCACCTACACTAAATGCTCTGATATGTTCCACTGTCGATTTCTCTACCTCGAGGTAGGGTTGTAGTTGTGGTGATGTCTTTCACTAAAAAGAAAACTTTACTTATGTGACATTCTAACACTACTGAAAAATGGTTGTGTTTATGCGAGGTTTTCTTCGGCTGCTTAGAACTCTATTCATTTTGCCCAAACTGAAGCTGTAGTTTGGCCTCAAGGTGATTCGAATAATATTTATTATCTCATCAGCTGAGAAATTAATCTAAATAGCTGTTATTTGCCACCTCATACTTATTTTTTCATCCTTTATTTAGATAAAAAGAGTAACGGTGGAGTTTCTTGCCCATTCTTCTCCATACGAAAACTACCTTTTGGAAGGGGCGACTAGAATCAATTTTATTTTAATTTAAATTTTGACGTTCAAAAGTGCCTTTTATGTGCCTAATTGAAATAAATGATTTGACTTTGACTTTTGACTTTGACTTTGAATCATACTAGACTGAACTCGAAGGAATAGAGCTGTATTGTAGTTTTCCCATCATGTAACTATTTTTCCTTAAGGCCACTTTCCCATAATAATTTAAGATACAAAATATTAAAATAACGTTATGATTCGCAGCAGCCCTAGCATGCAATTATTTTACGAACGTAGGCCATTCGCTACGGTGATTACTGACAGAAATTAAATAAATTATGGCAGTTTATTTATTTACTTAAACAAATTAAACAAATGTACCGGTTAATTACGAATGTATTGATAAACGAGGTTTGAGCAGTAAATATGTTTATCGATTACAGGTATTTGAGTAGTTCATGTCAGTTAATTATCTGGCTACATTTACCTATGTTATTTATCGCTAATTACGAGTGTCCTGTGGTCTACGCCCTGCAGTTATAGATTTGTTAAACTAGAGGAGAAGTGGTGGCCCAGTGGTAAGCTGCCCCGACTTACGAGTTGTAGGTCGTGGGTTCGAACCCAGGCAGGCTTTTACTTTGGGTAAATAATTTCATCACCACTGCTCTCAAAACGGTGAAGTAAAACATTGTGAGAAAACCGGCATGTCTTACAACCAAAAATTAGAAGACATGTGACATCTACCGACCCGCACTGGGCCCGCGTGGTAGATAATAACCCTCTCCCTATCGAAGAGAGGAGGACTGTATCTCAGCAGTGGGAACATTACAGGCTGATTATGCTTATATTTTATGCTAAAGGAGATTGTACATGGATTGTTTACCCAAAGCTGTACAAACATTGCTTTATAATATATCAACATCGTCGATTCACGTCATAAAAACTGCTAAGAAAATCTACCTGCTGTCCAAAGTTCAGACGGCAGTCCGTTAAAATCCTCTATAAATCCTAGAGCTCATCTCTAGGATTTTTTAAAATAGTAACAAATACACATCTAAACTATAATATACACGGAGAGCAAACCAGACATCTAGGTAGACTACCGCTGCAACGACGCGACTAAACAACAACACATCAAACAAAACCAATAAAGCCTCCCACAGACGACCACAGCCACAAATTAATCGCAGCGATTTATATCATCCGCAACCAATAAACAAACAAGGCATTACGCTTCATACACAGCTCAAATTACACGATTTCAATTAATCGCAACGCCCGAGGCGGCCGTGACGCACGTGTCCGGACGCTGCGATTAGTCGTCATTAGCAGTCGCGCGGTCGGCCCGTGTGCGACCGGCTTTGTAGCCAGCCAATTAACTTGTAATCAAGTTCGCGATCGATTCTGTAATTAGGGGTGGCAGGGAGATCAAGAAAGAGTATGGTCGCCGGTACTTATTCAAATTAGTACCGTTATATGAAGGAGTTTCAAAAGAATGCCAAATCGTGATCGACATTTTCCAAGGAAGGACTACCACCATTACGATGTATGGTGCTTAGCAGGAATTGTGAATTGAAATCAGAGTGGCACGGACGGAACACGGAACTGGTAGGAAGTTCGGCAATCAAGTCTGTCAATTCAAATAAAGCTGAGAATCATCCACTTTTTGACGTTCAAAAGTGCCTTTTATGTGGCAATTTGAAATAAATGCTTTGACTTTTTTGAACGTCAAAATTTCATAAGATATTCCCGCAAAACGCCCACCCTTCACCACTTCAGCTAACGCACCAGCTTTAGCTGGAAAGAAGAAGTGGTGCAACAAACTCCCAAGCAGCACAACTGTTAAGTTAGAAAAACTTGATTCTATGCAATGCATTAGCAATCATTTGGTGTCACATGACCACTCCTAAAACCCACTGAAATAGTTGTCTCTGATATTCTGTTAAAATTATCTTTACATGTTATTTTGCAACATATAAGATTAGACAAGTTACAAGTTAACCTATTCGCTGTGAGATACTCCAGTCACAGAAACATTTCTAGATAAACAAAGCTCTGAACACAGATAGTGTGCGTCAACCCTGAGCTGGTAATTACGAGTTAGCTAGATTATGTTCCCAGTGGTTATTATTCAAATTAAATAGATTGTTTACAGTCGATATCGGACCGCACACCTATTACAGAAGTTGAGTAGGCAGGGATGTGGCGATTATCGAATTAAGCCAAAGTAATAGGGTATTGAACTGTTGATTGGTTATCGAAGTATCGAGTCAAGTTCTATTACAATAATGGTCAATATGGTCATCGATCTGTTTTTAATTCCTTTATTACGAAGTCATTAAAATAGCCTCCACGATTGGCGATGTGATGTCAAGTCAAATGTGAATTTACAGCATACTTGACTTCACATCACTTCGCACGCATGGAGAGTTCAGCTACCTGCCCTGATGCTGACTGGCTATTATTGGCACCACGGCATGAGCGATTCTTATAAAGTTATATCGCCACAATACCCTATCCTTCGCCTTCCACATCCAGTCTGCCCCCCACCTTCTTAAAGTCATCGGTCTACCTAGCTGGGGGGCGTCACACACTACGCGTGCCTATACGCTGTCTCCACTCCAGGAATTGTCTGCTCCACTGGCCATCGGTCCTTCGACAAACATGGCCAGCCCACTGCCACTTTAGCTTGCTTTACTCTGCAAGTTATGTAGGTAATTCCAATTCTTTGCACACGTGGCTTAAAGTTAATATTGGGTTCTGTAACCCCTCTGTTACCCAATACACAAACAAAACATCTGAATAGATCCAGCTACATCTTAATTCAATTAACCCTCCCAATTACGCATAACTAATGGCTCGTATCTATTTTATCAGCGGTATGGCAACATTTCCCGTATTGATTGGCCAACACGCGAGCGCATGCGTGTGTCGGAAGCGATCAGTCAGCAGGCTGCGCGGGAGTGGGCGGCCATTTCTTTAGTAATGTGACTTTATTAAAGATTGGATTGCCGCGGGGTTAGGTCGTGTGTGATGGTTGATAAGGGGAGTATGTATCAAAGTTGGTAGAGTTAAGTAATTATTTGATAAAAGCCACGTGAATCGTTGCATACCCGTAAAAACCTAGGTATGGTCTGGGGTACTTAACTCGTGAAGCATAAAATAAAAATAAAGGTATGCAGTATTAAATCTTTAATTGATTTAATAAACAATCAATAAGCCCTTTGCCTTCTTGATAACTGTGTGAATATGTACCTACTGAAGAAGCAAGGGCTTCAGTGAAACCAGTATTTTTCACAGGAAACAAGAAAGGCTTTTTAATTTTTGTTTTGATCATTAGCAGTACCTGCTAAGCAAAAAAGCACACAGAATATTGGACCTTTCCACAATATAACATGTAAATCCCTTCAACATTACTTCCTTAACAAAATGAACACCATAAACGCACCATAAATTCTTAAACACCAGGCTTAACACCGACCCCATAGCCCACCTATAAATCCTAATAACTACATCCAACAATAACATCATATTCCATGAGAATGTCATCGGGTTATTTGTTAACCCCCATACCGCGACGATTTGCGGACGACGATGGAATGAATGACTTAACCCTCGTGTAATGATTTTGCGTCGCATGGGAATGGCGAGAGGTGTTACTAAATGTAATGATGTTTTAGCGGATTTGGTTTGTTTATCAATGAATAATTAAAGGACAGATGGGGGTTTTAGGATCAAACCATCGTGGAGTGTACGAAGATCTTAGAGCTGAGGTATTAATAGACTTGGGTGTTGATGTTGAAGGGGTGGGAAGATGTTATAATATTAGAGCATACCCCTTGTGAGAAAAGACGAGGCTGTTGTTATAAACTTGTGCGGATTAGATGATAGTTAGTCATATAAAGGAATGATGTATAATATTATAAGAAAGCCTTACGGAGCGACTATGTCTTGTTTACCAAGCTCCTCAAAAAAAGTAAAAAAAAGGGATCAATGCTTCATTTATTATAAAAGGATCCCATGTTGGATATAGTATAGTTTATTAGTAACTTCCTGCTTATTAAGAACATCATAATAAAAGCGGGAAGCACCAAGTTTCTTTGTAGAAGTTTTTAAAGGTCAGTAAGAAATATAACTAAGTACGATCATTTCAAAGTTTCTGTTATTATAATCATTAGTTATAATCAATAGTTTCTGTTCATAATTAATAGAACTATCTACATTAATTAAACATTAATAATAGAAAGGGGAACTGGCAATCATTGTCCTATTAAATTGTACTTTCTATAATTGTTTTAAAAGCAGGTCAATAAACCTAATACTCTTTTCGTTTAGCTGATGTACGTATGTACACGTGATGTGTGAACGAGATTTTGATGTCAGAACGTAATTACGTTCTGACATCAAAATCTCCTTCACAAAAATGACAACAAACTTTGACAGACGATGCAGAGAGAGAGAGACATGACAGTAGGAAAAATAGGTCTTAAAAATGTGCCTTGCAACATGAAAATATATCGAAGCCATGACACAAGTCATACCATTACACTCCCGACGTATATCATTACAATCTCGCTCATTACCGTCGCTCTCGTTGCAAAGCGATGGCTTGCACAAATGGCATTTGCGCCATTACAAACAAACATTGTGATAGCGAAATACTTTGTAGGAGGGCCGAGTTGTGGTTGTGGCGTAATGTAGGAAAGGCTTTTGTCTAGGAGTTGGAGATAGGCTGGTACCTACTAATGAAAGAAATAGAAATTATAGACATTACGAATTAAGATTTTCTACATCTATTCTGATTATAGGTATCGTGCTATGCTATGTTTGTTTCGAATGTAACTGGAGAGCTTGCACAAGAAGTTTCGACATAATGCTAAAAGAAATGTAAAAAAATAATACTATGGCTCGTTGCCACGCTATCATCAGTTTCAGTTCCACCGTCAACTCAGTCTAACGCCATTTAAAACTTTTTATTTTTACTTGAATACAGCAAATCCAAAGGAGGGTTATGATAGGCTATAGAGTCACACGTAATTACTAAGTAATAAATAGCATAGATCGTGCAGATTACGTGTGACTCCGGTTATACGATAACCGATGTTATTTTGTTACGATGGGTTGTTTATACTTTTAGCTGTCGTGTTTGTCGTAGCTTTGGGTTTATACTTTGTCACTTTCTTTTGTAAATATATACGGGCTTTGGGACGATGTAGTGTAATGTTTACAGGGACCTACATTCCTTCTAACTCTGCAAAATCAAGAAAAATCTTTAACTGTTACCCACCAAAAAAACATTAGTAATATCATTACGAATGCCACCTCATTACGACCCGTCATTACCGTGTCTGTACCACCGTCGAATAACTCGCATTCGTATAATGGAGCAGTGAGGTGTTAACTCAAAGAGAACCCCCCTTCATTCCCCCCACATGTCCCCCTCTCTGCGGTCTGGGGGCTGTCTGTGCTAATACGAAAATGTGATTAGTTAAGTTCGATTGTAGGGATGTGCTTTCGTATGTAAGGGCAGTGCGGTCTTTGAGAGGGTTATAGTGCTGGTTAATAGTGATGTAACTTTCTGTAGTAGTATTAGTAGTAGTTTCTCGAGAGAGTACTCGTTAACGGGGTATTCCCTTTAACGACGCCTTTTCCAAGAAACTGCCATCCCTTTTACTGCCGCCGAGTATAACATTGCTGTTTCGAGTTGAAGGGTATTTGCTGGTGGTATCTGCTGGTGAAATTACAGCTACACTGACAGGCTTTTAATTTAAATATCTGTGTCTATCTAATGTTCATTACTTTGCATACCTACTATTGTATAGAAGCAAGTTTTTCTAACTGAACAGACAGGAGTTTGTTGCGCCACATCTTTTTTCCTTCTTATGTGATTTTGACGTTCGAAAAGTGCTGATTCTCAGCCTTATTTGAATAAATGACTTTTGTTTTTGAGTCGTTCTGCGATCTTGTATCTAAATTGGCAACATATCGTAAATCCTTTGGTTTTGTAGGTCCTGAAGCAGTCGTAACCATTTTCCATCAGGTGATATTACTGGATCATGAAGTCGGTTAAAAAAGAAAAAGGTTTTTAAGGCAAGAAAACTCTCCAGACAGGGTCTAATGAGGTCGTTCAAACATAATAGTTTCTACTGATCCTATTAATGGTAAGAGGGGTTATAACAGTAAGCCAAATATTACCCTTAATACTTAGGCATAACGTTAAACCTAAGTGCCAATTTATTTTGCTTCTAGAGGACGATAAAAGTAGTGTGGAAATATTTTTAGTGTCGTGGTAATCTGTATCTTGGGACGTATTACACTATCGGGTAGCCGTTGGAAGGGTAGGACATAACATTAACAGTTATTAAGCTGACTCATATGCATATAAATGATAGGTTAGCCTACCAAATGGCAAAATTCGGATTAGTGTTGATGTTATTACGTACATTAGGTATAATAAAAATCCTGTAAATATTCACTGTTGAAAATGGCCTCGCAGAATATACTATAAAGTATTATAGCCAAAATAGGGAACGCTATTACTTTTAGTAAACGGTCAGGTGCAGCGGGTTCCAAAAGGTAGTTATCTTTTTTTTTAAAGATAAACTAGTGCTTGACTGCGATCCCGCCTTAATATAATAAAGGTTCTAATTTTAGACAGTAGACAAAGAAATAGAAAAGAAAAAAAAACGAATAATCAGCCTATAATGTTCCCACTGCTGGGACACTGGCCTTCTCCCTGTGAGAGGGTATAGATGCCATATGTCTTCGAGTTTTTGGTTCTAGGACATGCGGGTTTCCTCACGAGGTTTTCCTTCACCGTTTTGAGAGCAGTTGTGTTGAAATAATTTATTCAAAGTACAGCGTACAACTCGTAAGTCGCGGCCATTACCACCGAGCAACCACTGCTCTCGTAAAAAATACTTGAGTAGAAATTAGAGATAAAATCTCCTTCAATAACAAAAGCAAACAACCCAACAAATAAACGAAAAATGATATTCAAAATCAAAGTAATTATGAAAACAATACGCTACCCAATCATCTCGTTTAAAGTTGTTTTGTAACAACTGAAGTGGATCAAATGCCTCGAATGAACCCCGGGCGGGGCGAAAGGGTTCAATTCTCGAATCGCTGCGAATTACGCCCCGAACAGGATACCGTTTGTAATTAATTATTTAATTAGTAATTATACGTCTGCTGAGCGTTAAGGCTTATAAAGGGTTTTTGTGTTTGTGTTTCATATTAGGGGCGTTTCGTTTAGGTATATGTTTGCCTGGTTCCGTGAGGGATGAGAGCGTTGAGTAGGGAAAAAATGGGTTGCCGTTCGAAACCCTCTCTTCGCACAAAATTAAGTTTATTTAGGTTTTTTTTACATTTACAGGCACCGATGATGAATCACACCGCCAAAGCGTGAGAATTCAGTGTTGAAATTGTTGGAAGATCCCATAAAAAAACACGAATTACGATGACACGGCCAACGATAAAACAACACATGTCCAGTTTCGCAGAATCTTACCCATTTGTCGTCAGATAAGCCACATCAGCCACAAATAAAGAAACGGAAACTCCGTGACCTTTAAACAGGGTCGTAATGCTCCATAACATCACGGATCACTCGAATAAATCAACACGTTACGCCAAAGTTCGATTCGATGCGATCCGATTCTCGGGCGGTATCGATTCGTGTACAAAAATCGATTGATCAACGTCGTTCGCGTATCAGTGAAAATTACTCACGACGACAGTTATCTTGATAAAGTGCCGGATTCAATGCGCGGGCGACGCGTCGTGGAATAATGCTCTTCTGCTGCATTAATATTGTTTTCTTAAGACGGCGGGATAAAGTGCGAATCATTTGTGGTAAGTTGGTCAGCGGGTGAGCTTGACACTCGACGTATCGATATTGCGAGTTCTTGCCACGTAACAGGTGGGTTTATTAAAGTCATTTGTCTTAATAGCCAGGTAATGATTTCTACTGACAAAGTCCTTAAAGAGCTGTTTTATTTACTAGCCCTTAATGTCCCAATGCTGGGCAAAGTCCTCCCTACGCTCTTTCCTACCTCTCTCTGACAAGAGCTGCTAAAGACCAATCTTTATGAAAGGATTCCATCCGGAGGAAAGGAGGTCATTCTACTATATCTGTCTGGGCCTGCCGCGATGTCGTTTACCATCAAGCGGGACCCACTGGTCGTAAGGTCGTAAGTTTGGCCCATTGATCGTCTGTTTCTTAATATCGAAATTTCGGTGTTTTATGAGGTATGACCGCACCTTTGCATACTTGTCCTTTGTCACTGTAGACACAAAGATTATAAACAACAGGATGGTGAAGCCCATCCTCTTCCTTCAGTCAGTAACTGGAGATGCCCTATTCATTACCAATGACCTTGCAACACTTGATCAGTCAGTTAAACCATATTGTTCTAAGTACCATCTTGTATCCTTCTCCTAACTAACAGATGTTTTTCCCAAATTAGCCCGCAAAGTAAATCAGCAATAATTTGTCTCGCGGACAGTAATCTTGACAAATTACCAGATTTATGTCAGCGCCGAATTCACGGAATATTACGATATTCAGATTCTCCGAAAACATCAGCTCAATCATTAGTAGCCGACACATTTCTGCCTAGAGATGAAAATGAAAATACAGTTTTCGCTCTGTTAATATGTCAAAATTGCGTTATTCAGGAAAAGCTGCAAGTTTTCATTTATCTTTTCTTATTTTTAAAGACAGCTTATCCAACAGATAACAAACTGTCATTACCAGGATAGCATATCTTGTCAAGAATGTCTGAGGGTGCATAATGTAGCTCGTTCTTGTAATCCCCGAAGGGTTGGGCAAGATGCCACTACACGCCCATTGAGCAATAGATAACAAGCAGCGGGGCCATAGCGGAACAGGAAAGACTTTCATATTGACAGTTCAACATCATTCATTGCGTTATGTACTTGCGTTGTTGAGAAGACTTTTCGAACATATAAAGCAATGGATAAGGAATATCCTTCAAAATAACTTAAATTATGATTGTTAATGTGTAACGCAATTAGGGTGTAGGAGTAGATTAAAATGCATTTATCATTTATCATTAACGCAAGTTTTCTTCTCATTTATTAAAAGTTGAATAATATTCTGAGAATGTATCTTGGGTAACAGGTACTTTTAGGTGACCCAAGTGTAGTCTAGTTTACTTTAGTCTGTATAAGTCTCCCCGTCCACATACTTATCTGTTAAGAGTTGAGAAGTTTTTCTTATCAGTTATATTGTCACGTAAATATAAGTTAGATAGATAGAATACTCCTTATTATGCACATCATACATATTATAGATATAAATGTAGACATTAAACTTTGTGAAACGAATCGCTTTACTAAATTGTACTTGTCATTTGAATGTTACTTTAGAAAAGTTAATTAACATAATTTCCATTTCACAAAGGTAAATTAACGAAAACAAAAGAATGATTTGTAACGTCTGGAAAATAAAACAAGCCAGACGCATTTCAACGTAAAATGTATTATAGAAAATGAAGCTATATGAATGTTTGTCCCATTGTAAAATGAAGGCAGATTCTGGCAGATACCGTCGCCTGGCCGCGGGCGGGACATGCTTTTTATTTTAAAGATAAAATATTTTAAATGTGCCTCTGTCGGGGTGGCCTCCCCGGTCATTACCGTTTATTTGCACCGCAAGGGTCGACGTGTGTCTGTTTGTCATCGCATTTCTTTGTTATAGTGATTTTGGGTGTTTTATTCACTTGTTTTCAGCCCTTTATTTTGTAATATTTGAAGTAAGTATATAGAAGTATGAAGAAAATTATGTATAACAAGCTTTTGCCCGCGGCTTCGCCCGCGTGTATGTCGGAAAATATCCCACGGAAACGTACTACCGGTGTTAAAAGTATCCTATGTGCTAATTTAAGTTATAAACTATCTGCGTGTCAAATTGCTTTCAAATCCGTTCAGCCGTTTTTAAGCCGATCCGGGATATTATATCCAGACAAACAGACAAAGGAACAAAAATTCTAAAAACTATATTTTCGGCAACAGCCTGCTGCCGTCTGTACTTTAAAAAAATAATAATTCACAGTTTTGACTTCGTCACTATTTTATTTTATTATGTAAATAATATAAGGTATAGATAGACTATATAAAAAATGGCACGCAGCCACTAGTTAGGTATCTACTACAATTTCCGGAAAAACTTCTGTGAAAAGAATCACTAAAGAATAATAAAAAGTGGCAACTACCGTGTTTAATAGGGAAAATGTAATATTATGATCGTAGCGTGCATGTCTTGACGCGGCAAATTGAAATTCTTTCCCAAAAAATATTAGCAAGTCACAAAGAAAAAGACCTTACAAAATAATGTTGCCATAATTCCGTTTAATGCTGTCATTTGCCTTCCATTCGCCGTTTGAGAGACGATAAGGATCTGTTATAAGTTCCCGCCAAAAAGACGCCATCTTGGACTTGGTCCGATTTTGGCGGTAAAATGGATTATAAATTCTGTTCGTTTGTCCTGTTAAGTAGGTATCTACTTAGGTTTCCCAATTTATTTATTAAGTTTGCTTTATAAGGAATGTAATAAAGTTCGTACTTATTTGCTTAACTAATTTTATTGACTGAACAAATCCAGACTAAATTCCTAATTAAATAATGTTGTTTACATTTGAATGAATTAGTTAAGTTAATAAAGAATGTTAAAGTCTAAGTAAAAAATTTGATTTATTTTACTAACCGACGAAATATAACGGAGGATATTCTCAAGTCGACGCATATATTTATTTTTATTTTTTTTATGTATGACCACGCATAACTTTTTACAGAGTAGGCCGATTTTGATAATTCTTTTTATTGGAAAGGGTATACCCCAAAGTTGGTCCCATATAAATGTGGAAAAAATATTCTAACCCTAAGGGTGGGAAAATAGGGGTTATTTATTGTTCACTCACAGGTTTGAATGCTGAGTTGTGTGTTGTTACTCTACTCAGTGCCACATATGCCTGCCTGCCCTTTGGCAAAAAAATTGTAGGTTATAGCCACAAAAAAATATAAAATAAAACTTTTTAACGAAAAATTAAACCGGTAAAACTGAAAAGCAAAAAATAATAAACCTTTTTTATTTAACCTTAATAACTAAGTTCTTAAACTATTATAAGTATACCTAAATAATTTTGAGTCGGCGCCGTTTGAATTTATTTAAGGCAATTTAGTGATCTTTGTTTATTGATTGTTTGGCGCCGACTCAAAATTACTTAGGTATACTTACATTAGTTCAAGAACTTAGTTACATAATAAAGTTAAATAAAAAAGGTTTATTATTTTTGCTTTACAGTTTTTCGGCGGTTTAATTTTTTTATTAAAAAGTTTTTATATTGCTTCAAGATAATCTACATCTACCTACGTTCACGCAATTTCCACATCAATAGCCAAAAATATTTACATTTGCAACACCTATCCATACGTTGTCTATTTTATTCTAAAAGCTTCCGTGTACAATGCCTCGTTTTCATACTTCAACTCCATTGATTTATTCCAGTAGGAGTGCTCGTCAAACTTGTTTAGTAATTCTTCAAACGTATGTTTTACACGCTCCACTTTGTAGGAGAGTTGTAAAACATGTCGGTCGACAAAAAGATCGTTTACTATCGCGAACTAAACGATGCTTTACTTTTTAAACCATAAACAAGGTTTTATTCCCACGTGAAAGCATGTCATAACATTTTTCAGCCTATTTTATTGTTCCTGCAATAATATCTCGAAAATACATTTGCAGAGTTGTAAAGTTAGAATTTATAGATGCGTTCAGGGTTGTGTGATGTGGAATGTTCATGTGAACTGAGGATTATTTATTTCTCTCAAAGTCAATACATAGACAAGACAGTAAAATGGATAGTCTATACCCGTTCAAGTCAGATGAAAGATGAAACTAAAAGACAGCTATTTCTGTAAATAATAATATAAAAAATCAGGACACAATAAGTAAAACGTCGCCATTTTTGAACTAAGTACCAGCTGCTAACATATTTTAAGTCACTCGAAAACAAAATAATCCTCTCTTTAGCTCCGGTAACCCTGTGCACAAGGCCGGGCGGGTCATTGTTTTATTCGTTCCGTCTCGGTCCGATTCGCCACGCACTTCGCACGCACACGAACTTCACTTTTGTAAGGCGAGACTTTCCAACAAAGTTTCATTTCTAATTCACTTAAAACTTGCAGCCGAGGGAATCACGAGGAAAGATGTGTAACGAAACGTAACTTAATTTTACCGCGGAAATTGCACGGAGGTTTTTAAATGGGTTTTTATCTGATAAAATTTTGATGATGCAAAAACGTATTCAATTTTTAAGAGGTATTTTGAAGGCTATCATGTAATTATGTAGAAAAAGATAAATTGTTTATGGTAGGTAGGTACATTACATAGCTTTCCGATGCAATGGTGTCTTGAAGAGTTTTGGTTGCTTAGTTTAGTACCTGAAACAAATAACACAGAAAATTCATTAAGCTTAATTGGCAACAAAATCATAAAGATAACTTTACACTCGACCCTTAAATTATCACACACCAAGTCAAACTTTCTAAGAAAAACACGCAACGCAATACGAAATAAAAATGACAAACGCGCATGTAAATACAAATTATTACACCGGTTCCTTTAAGCGCAGACTAATATCCGAGCGATAAATAAAAAGCGCGCGAAATGAGCTCATTAATTGTTGAGCGCATGCGCGGCGCGTAATTTGAGCTGTCATCTTTAAGTGGCGCTCGGGTCGCGAGGGCGGGATACAAGAAAAAATATAATAGGTGGTCTATGGTTCCGATTTTGACAGATTGTCATAATCCAGGCAGAACAAAGTAAACATAGTTGCTTTCTATATACGTAGTTAGTCTGTTCATTTTTCGTCTTTCTATTTGACGAGACGTGTTCTCTATTAGTTCGCATGTTTCTAGTAGCACCTTACTATTTTCTTTCTTATTAGCTTCGGTTGCTTTTCAATGGGCAACCATTACTTATTTGCTCGAGAAGTTTAGCAGTAAAATGTAGAGTTTTAAGACTTCTTTCTTTTCATAAAATAATCAATTACAGCTTTTTGACTTAGCTTTTGGTTACAACTGTCACAATAAGAAACTGCAACACCTACCTACGCATCGTACGTTATTGTGAAAAACTCATTATACTAACGAAGTTTAAAAAATATTAATTTCTTATTAAATAAGTGGGCGGATCTTAAAAACTTTGAAATGTATAAACAAAGCTAGAAGTTTTGTATTCGATGTAGTACATCTACTAGTTCACGCTGGATTATCCAAAACACATAAAAAAGGAGCGCTAACAGGCCAGTGACCGTTGCAAACGAAATTAGGTTAGGATGAATGGTGCAATGCCGCGGTCTCCTGACATTTTTTAGGTACGGACCGCATGAATGAAGCGTGAAAATCTCGTTGAGAAAATGTAATGGTCGATTGCGTTGGTGGACTGCCAGATGTCATGGACTATTAAGGACGGAGTGAATGAGGGCTGACACTTTTGTTACAAGAAAAGTGCTCATTTTCCCAGTTACGAAGAAATGTCGTTAAAATGTACTTTAAAAGTAGGCCTAAGGGTAAAAGGGAAAAGTGCTACTTTTTTAAATTAAGACGGTCGACCTGATGAAATTGCTTGCGATAACATCAATTCAGCTTCGTTACTGTTATGCTTTTCAAAGTATAGCAACCCTTGCACCTGAAGCGGATGATTCATAAAATCACACTCTGTACCATTACAGCGTACACGGTAATAAACGTAAATTTTAATATTTTTATCGTACTCCCGATATTTTCGACTCGACACAAATCCGACGTCAGATATTAAAAAGTGAAGTTTGTCCATGGCACTCTGCGTGAATTTATTTTTAAAGTCCCCCCTACTGAAAATAATTAATCATGATGAAATGTATCATTTATAATCAAAGTCGTTATAATCATCACGTCTTGAAACTGTTTTTAGATGTTTTCCGGGATACGCAAAGTTTATTTTTGAGACGAATACTTATACAAAATGACAGAATACGAAATCTGTATTTTATGCTCGTTTTTTGGTTATTTCAGGAAAACTAATTAAAACCTTTCATAATAAAGATTAATTTCATGTGGTTCTTATACTTTATTAATCTTTCGGTCCTTTCATAAGTAAATATTTTAAAACAAAAGGCAAATCGTATCTACTTATTACAAATCCCTATAAAGCTGGCCATTTGGCTGCCGCACACGACTCTGAGGTAGAATGCCAAATGTTGATGTCGCTAAAACTGCTAGTATCTACAGCCTTAGAGAATAGAGCGATGTGTTATGTTGGTGTCGTGTAAACCGGCCATTATTATACAGATTATAAAAATGAAAACAGACAACATTGCGCGGTAAAATACCTAAAAAAAAAACCTAAAGCTTGTAAAAGCAACCGCATAATACCTAAATTAATGCACTTTACAGAACGTTTTATCCGCTTTAAAGCTACGTATTAAAAATATCGTTCATATTTCATAGCGTGTGGGTGTTTTATGATATATTAACGGTTGCCTACAGTGTGCCCGGCAGATTAAAGATTGCACTCTGATGGATGGAAATGGGAAAGCTCCGGGCATTGAATAATAACTCATAATAAATATAAAATAAAGATGAACTGGGCTGCTGTCTAGTTTACACTCGTGAAGAGGCGTATATTCGTAATTGATTTTGATGGATGGATTATATGGAAAGTCAATCTTTAGAATTCGTGTTAGGTATGTCGCTATTAATCCCCAAAATATTCACCAAGTTCCCTAGCTTTTACAAAATAAAACCAAGAGCCATATGAAACCCTTGCAGATAAATGGAGCAATGAAAGTGTGTCCAACAATATACGAGAACACTAGGTGAACTAATCTTCAAACGGCAGCGACACACGATGAACGAGCTTAACATAGCTCCGTGAGCACCATGCAATGTCCGATATATTGTGCAGTTTAACGTGCGAGTTCCACGCAATGGGCCGATACCAGTGTTCTCAGAATGCTGCATCGAAACTGGACATGAGCCCATAAGTCTCAGATTTATTTCCCCATTCACCAAAAGTGAAGCTCTGTAGGTGGGTCATTATCTTTTTCACATCTCTCGGCGTATTTGAACACAAATTAATAATCTATAAACATCTGCTTAATCATAAGGTAATTTACCATATTTTTATTTCGAGGCAGCAGTAATTTAAGCTGTGATGTCGGAGCGAGCAATATTTCGCAATCACACATGCCCGGTGGCATCGATTATTTATTATTTAAATTGAAACATTGTACTCTGTTTGCAGGATTTAAATATGGCGACCATTGCGCGCTTTAAGTGGGTAGCGTCCGCAAATGGTATATTATAAATATTAATTATTTGAGCTATTCGTTTGTGAAATCATTAATATGATTAATTTTGGCATCATGGCTTTCGGTTTTTGAAATGTAATTAGTGACGTAATTAAACTTAATAAGTAATTAATATTAATGTTCGCAGACTTTACAACTATTAATCAAATTGATACGGTACTGAAACTGATGACAGTGAAGTACCTATGACAAGCAAAGCATAGGTTCTTACAGATATGTTTTGGCTGGCAAAATAGGAAAGACATACAGTTTAAAGTAACAAAACCACAATAGCAATCGCAAAAGCATTCACATTCGCGGTAGTCCTCAGAAGTTTTAACAATCCGCGGCATATTGCTAAAGCGGTGGCAAGCCGGCAAGGCGTCAAGTTTTACCGCGCGCTCTTTTACGCAGCGCGGAAAACTGCACTGAAGTAAAAATTCAGCGTCTATTGGGAAATAATGAACTCGGCTTCGAAAGGATACTTATTGGCGTAGAAATGAAGGCTTACAGCGAGTGGCAACAAAAACGATAAAGGCAACAATATAGGCGATTGATTCGTGTGACGTGCAATTTTAAATGATTAGATGTATGTTAGCTAGTATGGGAAGAACCTCACCAATCTTTTTTTTAAGCATTTCTTCGACTTTAATTTATAATATGTATTTATAAATTAAAGTCGCTTTTATTGTCTGTCTGTGTGGCCGCGTTGATCTTCTAAGGTATGCAACGTATTTGATGCTGTTTTCACCATCATTGAGAGAATTTATCCTGGAAGGTTAATTTGTGTATATTTCATTAATATTGAACTTACTAATAATAAAGTAATCCCAGCTGGTCACTAGTATTATACTAAATAACAGTAACTTAGTCACTGAAAAATAAATCATGCAACTAATAGGAAGGCCAAAAACAAACTCTTTGAAACATGATCCAAGAAATCCTCCATAAACTTTTCCACACATACAGCAGATCCCATCGTTGAAGATTCTTCTGACATGCAAACTGGTGTAATTATCTGAACTCGTGCGCCGCTTGCCCAATCGCGCGGCCTCAGGCAACGCGCCCGAGTTATACCTTACAAGCAAGGAAGAAGATTTGAGGGAAATATCGACGAGATTTGTAGAGCGAGTTAAGGAAGGGTAGATATTCATGGATACGGGATATCTTGCGAATTTGTAGCGTTATTTAAAAAAAACTTTGAATATTGTACAAGATCAAAAGGTTTTATTCACATGAGCAATGTAGACATACCTGTACTACATAGTATTTAACGATTTTTTATCTAATAACATCGTTAGGTAATAGTTTTGAACGCACTGATTATAATGCATACTCATTTATCATACATTTATTACGTGAATGATGGATTAGTGGCATGATTGATGATGACGAGAAATTCATAACAATATTAACTCTAATAACATTACTTGCCGCATAAAATTACATTAAAACATAAAACGAAAATACCAGTATATCCTAACAGATAATTTGGTCGGGTTTACCTCCTGAGGCGGGAGTGCAAGCAAACAAAACGACTGGTGATTGCTGGCCGCAGATGATATGATTGCATGCGGTACTGGGCCTAGGATACTGCCTTGGGGCACGCTCCGTTACAAAACTTTACGCCAACTAATATCTGGTGTAAAATGATATGGGGAAGGCGTAGCGTGCCGTAGGAATGTACTTTTATAGTTCTGTTTTGTTTTTTTAAAGGTCTTGGATTAAAACATACAGAATTATGGACACAGGACCCCATTAAAAGCAAACGCTAATTCTCTTCAGGTAAAAATACAGACGATTGTTAAATCCTAATTTCATTTTTAATGTACCAGGAATGAAAGCTTATAGGAAAAAGGTTGTGTAGCTGTTCCGGAGCATCTATTAAAATTACATCTTTTTAATATTTGTTTCCTCCCCCAATTTACCGATGAACTATCCACAATAGCGTCATTTTAATAACAAGAGTGCATCGTAACACTTCAATAGACAGCCCATCCAAACATCACACCTGATGTCTCAACTTCTGAAGCATCGACAAAATTGCTCCTCGATACTTTACGAGAAACATCTAGAAATCGGCGGGCTACGGGGCTATTGTATAAATAACAACGAGACAGCTCCCTTAAGGCGCTTTTCTCGCTTATAAAGCTATCGTTCTTTGTCACGAAATAAATGCAAAAATATTGGTGCATTGTGTGAAAAATCCTGCATAATGACTGGAAGAATGTGGTAGCGAATGTGAAATAAAAGTAATACTTTTGTTTAAGAACGTGACTGCTTTAAGGTATGGTTTCTTTAATAGCAGGAATCAAGTAATTTACTTGTCTTTAAGCTTGTTATATTTTGCAGGGTGAAACCTTCAAGTATTTTATGAAAACATCGCAATTTTCGAACACATCCGTCTGAGAGCATATATAATATATAATCAATTCGATGAATTTCAAATCTTGCACACGTGTAGGCGATTCTAAGTAAAATAATTATAAGTAGGTACCTTAATTTTCAAATTAAAATTTTATACAATTTTAAGATCAATGGTTTTAATACATTCCACACTGATTCTGCAACATTTGTCCCTGAACCGAAATATAAAGCTAATAGTTCAATCAAAGTAAATTAAGCAAAACAGATTACAGGAGTTAATTGCCACTTTAATGAGTTTTCTGATAAAACACTACCAGTTTAGATGTTCATTTTTTAAAGTCCTCAGAATAATGAGGTTTCGAGATTAAAACAATTCTCGTCGTACTAAAGGTTGCTAATCAAAAACGCCGACGGACAAACGTGAAGCTGTAACTTATAAAGCTCTTATTTCGAAAGTAGGAGAGCGCTATGTCCTCTGTGATGGGGACCAGTTTAAGGTTGTAGACAAAAACATGCCGGTTCTATTAAGGTGCCGTCGTAAAAATGGATAATGTCCAGTGCAAAGGGAATGCTCCACCAGGCAACTTGAGTTTTCAATTAGAAAACAGTTAGATTACAAGTCTGTTCCCTACTGTTTTGTAATAAAGTTTGTACTTAAATGGGTGTAAGATTCTGTTCCGAACTAAGTTGGTCGAAGGAACAATGAAAGTACAAAATTTTGTGAACGCTGATTTTTGTGTCACATGTTTTATATTGTCTACTATATGGATGACTAAAGTCACGTTAAATGAACTTTAAATTAATTTGAGATCGTTTACGTATTAAAGATTCGATAAAAATCTTAAAGACGAAGTTAAGTGCTGATAAGAAGAGTAATTACTGATTATGTAATTTATTGGGCCATTAATTTTAAAATAAAATAATGTATTCGTTCAAAATGTTTTAATGCGTTTTTCTCCCATTGATTAAGAAACGGTTAATGATTTAGACTGCATAACTGCATGACCAACACGTGATATTTAAAGAAATGATTACTTTAAGAGAAAAATATCGTATTCAAAAATAAAAGCGGCTGAAACAACAAACAGCGAGAAATGATAATACAATAAACTCGAACTTTGAGATGACTGGATAAGTATTTATGACGTACTCGTATGATTCAAAGGGAAGAAAGAAACGACGAGGACGAACATGAAGGATAAACATTAATACAAATGAGAAAGCGATGTCTTCATTTGAGAACGTAAGACCAATTTGCTTCCCAAATAAACGTGAACATTAAATATAAACTCGGAGAACGCTTCACGCATTCCCACTCGCTGATCTGGAGACAAGAATCGAATAAAAATAAATCGAGAATCGAGACAATCGAACCAGCCCGATGGCGACTCGACTCATTGTAAATATTCCGCCGTAACCGGATGGCAACATTGCTTTTGTTTTTTAATTTTATTGTTTTAAAAAAACTTCATCTGACGCTTGAATGGACGCTGAGTTTCCGATTGAACGCACATCGATGGGATTTTGGGCAGAATTTGGTTCGTATTGTTAGTTTTAGGAAATTAAAATTGTGTGCAGAAAATCAATTTCCTTGGTTGAGATTGTGTAGATTTTTCTGTGAGATTCAAAGCCAGACTATTAACAACAAAACCAACATTGCTAGTTGAATCAAATTTTAATATTTTCCTCTCTATCATAAAAATGGCCCAATAACGTCTTCTTCTTGGTACTCCTGAACCGCAGGAGCCAGTGGGACAGTGGCAACATTTTAATCGCGATCGTTTAAGAGACTGTATCTGATTGGTCATTACAAGTTGATCGAAAAAAGCCGTCGCACAGTTTATTGAGCCACCCCTTATCCGGAGCTCGGGGTTGGCCTAAGTGATGCGATGATTGAGATAACTTATTTGGTATGCGGTTCAAAAGATGAATACGAAGAGGGGTGGAATCAAGGTCCAAGTTATAATAAACAGGATTATAAATATCAATTTACCCTTAAAAAATATATATATACGCGTCGACTTGAGAACCACCTCCGTTTTTCTTCGTCGGTTAAAAATGAGGCACAGAACATGGGAATACTCGATACTCTACGTAATAACCCACCTAATGAACAAAAACAAAAGGCAAATTTTTTAATTATAGATACGTCAATGTTATTGTTTTGATATTATTTACTGATAATATCTTCAAACCTTTCAGCAGTTGCACTTTCTTGAAAATCTTATAGTAAATGTCTAGTTATTAAAAACTGAACATGAGTGAATTTGTGTCTTTTCTTAATTATCCTCATAGTCTTACAAATTATATCGCACCACAAAGAATCCCATTCGTCCAAGTTTGGTCCATTGCTATCGTGAATCTCCGCCACCGGCACAGTGAAATGCGCGCGCGCAACAAGACGTAAAAACATCGTACCGTTATTATTGATATGCAAACGTATTCAGACGTGTCCTGGAAGACCGGCTTTTGTTTTATAAGGCTCGCAGTGAAAGAAAGCCGCGTTTTTTAAGTTTTTTGGGGAAAACTGTCTGTGATCGTTAACTGATAAAAGTTGTATGTAGAATTTTGAAGACATGGTAACTGTAAAAAAAGCGATATAAAGCGACTTTAGCGAGTTTATTTGTTGGAAAAACAGCAAAATTTGTGAGGAATGAAATAAAATGGTACTGACAAGCTCTCTAAGAGCTTCTACGAGCTCTACGAGTTTCAGGGTACCGGGTGGAATCAAATAAACTACGGTTTATCACGTATGTTCAATGATGATTCCTAGAAATCCATCTACATATTTTGCATCTTTTTCATTTGGCTGGTCAGCCCAACGCCTAATCTCTTCTAATCTTAAACTAACTTGATGTTTGTCTAGTATTTCATGCCAATAACTTTTATCTGACTCGCGGAGGTCGCATGTAAGCACTGATTAGGCTATAGTTTCTACAATATTATGTATTATTTTTAGCTACAACTGCAGGTAGGTCTTTAAGTATTCATAAACAACCATAACAAATGAAATAATTCGAAACACAAGTAACTTTGACATTCAAATAATCTCTTTAAAATCTTTCTCAAAACTGCCAAACGCGATCACGATAATATGCGATCAGTTTGTTTGCAACATCGCGTGTGATGAACAGTTTCCTAAACATGTGTTGAAGATAACATACAAAGAGCTAAACGTTATGTGTCAGGTTATTAAATACTTCTTTGATGTCTTTGCCAACACTTTCAGGTGAAACTAACAAAAATGTAAAATGTATTTTTGGTTTTTCGGTACCTTTGTTCACCTTGACCTTCGTAGCACTCAGACTGGTAATAATAAAGTGATAAATTAGTCATGAGGGATGCGTGGTAACATGTCGAAATATAAAAACACTAGCTTCTGCCTGCGTCTTCGTCCGCGTAAAATTCCTTGTTCCCCCGACCCACCCCGTCGCATCGCATCGCATCGCATCGCCCTATTATCACTTCAATTTCGCTTAGCGTGCTTTTTCGCTCTTCAACTTTATCCATACATTTATTTGTTAGTAGCAACTCTATGTGCGTGTTATAATTTCCTCCGACAAGCATAAACAGATTATGTATTTCCTTTTATGTCTAAATCTCATGTTAGCATAAGCAAAATAAACCCAACCATTAGAATATTTTGAAACCATAGACACAGTCTTATTTACTCGTTGTAGATCTTTATCGAGCAGATCTTGTCTATGGATTAGCCTCGTAAGCATGGTTGTGGCTAGATTGTAGACTAGACTGAGTCTAGTTCGGTCTGAATCTAGGTTAGTGAGGTGTTCGTAAGTTGAACCTGTTGGAGAATGTTTATTAATTAATTATTGTTAATGTGGCGGGTATTAACACGCCGTGCTTTAGTTGATGTAGAGTTAACTATGACTGTTACTGTGCTGGATTTGAATATTTCACTTAACCATGCAGCAGGTTTTTGTGCATTTACTTATCTATACCATTATATATTATTATACTAATAATAAAGCTGAAGAGTTTGTTCGTTTGAATACGCTAATCTCGAAAACTACCAGGAATTTGAAAAAAACTTTTTGCATTTGATAGCCCATTTTTCGAGGAAGGCTATGAGCTACTTAACATCATGCTAGGACCCTTAGGAGCCGAGCAAAACAAAAAAAAAGTCAGAAAGAACGCTAAGCAAAAAACGAAGGTATAGGGCAATGCGATGCGACTTGACTAGATATTTCATGTGGACGAACTCGCGGGCAGAAGCTAGTGTTTAGTAAACCTAGTTGTGTACAGAAGGCTTATTCCCGTAATCAAAAACGTTACAAATCTAGTCGCTATCTCATCTCAGCGACAATCAATGTCAAAATCTTGTCAGAAATGTAGGGAAATTAGAGGTATTTTTGACAGATTGAAACTGAGATCGGACTGTGAACGTTCTTAAAATTACGAGAATTGCTCAATTGCCCTTCTGATCGTTGTTAAATTCTGGGCTGAGTAGATTGCCATCGACACGCTAAGAAGAAGTTGTGTACAGTTCCCAATTCGTTGGACTTTTTTTAAAATCAGTTACGTAAGGTAAGACAACCCCCTATGACTGCAGCTGACATTATCCAAAACATTTACAAATTAGGCACATCATAGTCCCAGATGTCACACAAGGAAGGAAGGCATTACCCTTGTACATCTCCTAAACCCTTACAATCACACCATCACTACTTTGTCCGTATCGCACCGAAGTTCGTGATAGTGATCTAAAACCGTCGAACACAACACGTTACAGTGCAAGCGTACACCGCCGGCCGGTGGGTAGGTAGGCGCGTCAGTCGGTGCGTGTAGATAGCGCTTAAATTACAGAAAACATGACAACACAATTTGTTACGGAGATCTTACTGGACGACTTGCTGCGGAGTAGGCTGGGGGTGGATATGAATCCTATAGAAGAAATGATATAATAGCAACAAAATTAAATGATAGTGAACAGAAATAACACGGATAGAATTTTTTTTTAATGTTTTTAAACATTCAAATCAAACGATAGTGTACGAGTAGGTACAACTTGTTTTTTTAGTATAAGGCGACCATTAGCTAAAATATGAAAATCAATTAAACTAAAATATTTTAGGAAGAATAAACAGGCATTACCGTCATGTCCAATTACATTAATGAAACCTTACACAGTAAGTATGTATACCTACCTAATTAAACAAAGTTAACCGTCCAGTTTTACAAAGTATTATTATTTACAAAGTTCACTTTAAACATCGCACAACTTTTTCCGCCAACAGAATTAAAACTTCTTATCCTGCTCTCTTCATCCTGGTCGCTCACCACCTAAGGGCCCGGTTTCTAATTGCAGGGAGGGCCTTAATTGAATGTTATTGAATTAGGATCACGCCCCGCTCACCGACCCGCACCGACTCGCACGGACCGCGTACGATACCGTACGTATCGTGCGATAAATATGTAAAGCGATACCCGTATTGGTACAGTCAGCGAAAGAAGTCGACCAACAGTTATTTTTTAGTCTTAATTATTTAGCTAAATATTCAATTTAAATCAGAACGGAATGTGTTTATGTATGTAGAAGTAAAATTAAAAGAACATAAACTCGTCTCTGAGCTATTATAAAACTAGCAACTGACAAAAAGCGAGATTTCTTGATTATGTGAGTTCAATATTAGAGTATTATACACATAAGCCACAATACACTAAAATTAAACAGATAATTATAATAAAGAAATGCTGCCTATTCCGCTCACAGAGCGGAGGCCTGTGTCTAGGCAGTGGGATCATAACAGAGTGATTTTGCTCCACATAAATTCTCTCAATTAAGTATGGTGAATATCGCATCAAAACTCGTTGCGTAATTTAAAAAAAACAACGCGGCCACACAGATAAAGATGAAAAGCGACTTTAATTTATAATATGTATATGTAGATACTGAAATACAATGTATTATGAATCATTTTGTGTCAATTTAGATGAGTAAAAGTAGCAATGATATCGACTTGTGTCGCTGACGGTACGCACACACCCGTTTCGATTTAAGAGAGTTACCTTTGAGAGGGCGATGAATGGATGTCGTGGAAGCTTAGTTAAAAGCTTTCGTTATATTGAAGGTGGCCTTGCTTGGTCTATAGGCAAACAAGAATCCTATAGGTATATAGGTGTATACTGAATCAGCCTATAATGTTCCCACTGCTGGGACACAGGCCTCCTCTCTGTGAGAGGGAGTGGGCCTTAATCCAGCACACGGGCCCAGTGCGGGTTGGTAGATGTCACATGTCTTCGAATTTTTGGTTTTAGGACATGACGGTTTCCTCACGATGTTTTCCATCACCGGTGACGATATAATTTACACAAAGTAAAGCGACTGACTGGGTTCGAACCTACGACCTACGACTCGTAAGTCGCAACCGTGACCACTGGGCCACCACTGCTCGATATAGGTGTATGAGCTAGATCTTTAGGTCATGAAAGTAGGTACCTAAGTGATGTTATAATCTTTCGGCTCGTGTTTGATACATGATACCAACCTTATCAAATCAAATCTACTCTTTTAAAAATTTTTGTTTTTGAAATGTTTTCACAAATCAAATCTCCTCTTTTAAAAATCTTTGTTTTTAAAATGTTTTCACAAATCAAATCTACTCTTTTAAAAATCTTTGTTTTTAAAATGTTTTCAAATTACTGTGTTAATAGGTCTGGGAGGACAGTGTAGGCCTATCAACAAGGACCAGCACCCTAATTGCGTAACACACAATCAATCGGAATCTGAATCATTTTGAAGCAAAGTGCTAATCCATTGCTTCATAAGTTCGAAAAATTAGTCTGCTCGACACGTAAATTACGCAATGAATATTGTTGAACTGTCAAAATGATTCTGATTTCGATTGATCGTGTTTTACACGTTTTTGCAATTAGGGTGCAGGTACTACTTGATAAATTAGAAAATGGTGTATCGAGATAAGACGCGTGAAAAATACGTGAATGAGTGAGGGTTCTTACCATGCCGTGGTCGTTGTAGACCGTATATGTAGAGAAAGTCGACACATACCTGTAAGAAATGAGAAAATTTTATTAGTATACACATAGATGAAATCAAAGTAATTAATTTTGTCTACAACGATCGATGTCTCGCGATTCCCGAAAAAGATACTATAAGTAATAATTGGGCTCATGAGCAGTTCACCAGATTCGCAATTTACCTGGTTCTCGATTTACCAGATTCTGAATTGACCTGATTCTCAACTTACGCGGAATCTCAAATCACCAGACTCTCCACTTACCATTTTCTCAATTCTTCAAAAGTACAATGAGAAACGTAATTCTAAAATGTAGCACAAATCTATATTTTCTGCTCGAGAGCCCATAATTGTACTACTTACTAGAAGCTAGCTATCAATACGATACGAGAATACATGTAAGAGTATTCTATCTAGTTATAACATGGCAAGGCCGCCAGTCTCTGGGTACATTATCAGTAGACAGCGATGAGGAGGAATTTTTCGACGCCATATTTTAGTTCGTTATTATTTTTAGGTTAGGTTATTATACTTTTATTATTTGTTAGTTCATTTAGTGTAAGAAGTTTGTCCAGTGTATATACGGGGTGGCAGTGACATCGACATGCGAACTGTTACCATGATTCTAGACCCTCTTGAGCAGTTTGTCGGCGGGTATGAAAAAAAAAAAATCTGCTATTTCATAGAAAATTACACAAATGCGGTCAAAATGTTTGGACTAGCAATTTTATTATTTTTAATAACATACGAAAAATTTCAACGCAACTCCCCATAGTTCAAAATCATGTACTGAATCCGGCATTAGGTTACAAGTCGATGTATTTTTATCATCTTTAATAAATAAAAGGTAGATATCTCTTAACAAAAACACTAGTTGAATGGCAATAGACATTTAATAATATACCAAAGGTTATTAGAAAACTGCGAACTAGCTTATTTCAAAAGCATCTCAGAGCATGGCTTATCGAAAATTGTTTTTATATTATAAAGGAATTTATGAATTCTAGGACAAATGGTGAAGTTGCATGACATAAAATTAAATTTGATATTTTATTTTAAGCTATTTGACAATTTGTAACGTAATTTCTTTGGTTGTTTTTGAAAGCTATTATTATTTAGACACTTATTTTGTAATTTATTTATTTTTATTTGACATTTTTAATCTGATATTTAGACAATTCTTGATTTAGTACTTTTTTTTTGATATTGGAATTTAATTATTTAGTTTAAATTGATTTAATTAATTAATTAGAATTATTATTATTGTCACTATATTTGCATGCCGAATTTAGTAGGCGGAATATGAAGAACTATTATTGTGTATGTGTTATAAAATCTGTAAAATACCATATTTCAGGCAATTATATGAATCTAATCTATGTAATCTAATCTAATCAATAGGTACCTACCTATAACAGTCACCGGCGCGGCGGTTGGTTTTTCAATTACATCAATACTTCCACCATGACCAGTTATGAATGGTTTGCCCAACGCTGCACAAACAATAACACAGTCGGACCAACGTGAACGAAAACACTGACATTTATTGATAGCGTTCACACTTCATAGTCACACCGCACCTACTTCATGTTTTTACAGAGCCTTTGGGGAATTGAAAAATTGTAGTACAAGCATAGCAATGGTTGTCGATATTGTTGGACTTACACAAAACATTTTCAGGAGAGTTTCAACTTGAGCAATA
Source organism: Apamea sordens (assembly GCA_945859715.1). Classification (NCBI taxonomy): domain Eukaryota; kingdom Metazoa; phylum Arthropoda; class Insecta; order Lepidoptera; family Noctuidae; genus Apamea; species Apamea sordens. The sequence continues at coordinate 19,172,690 of OX244001.1, forward strand.
ATAAAGCCTTAAAATCTTGTAAATTACACTAAAAATTTCTGAAAACACATACACACACATACATACACTGAAAATGTCAAAAATGTATGGCAATGACTTAAGCTAAGTAGCAAAAGCTTACGTATGTCAATCCTGTTCCAAGTGATTGTAGAAATACAAGACGCTTTAAAAGCGGGTGGACTCAGGAACAGTGGGGACTTCTATTTAGTAACAGTTTGCCTTCATAAGGGGGATGCTAGATAGGCCGCGAAATTCTTATTTTTAATCCTATTGATTCATATTTAGGGAAATAGTCATTCAACAGGATTATATGAAATATAGAGGGTTGTATTGATGATTTGAATTCTGTAGGGTCACATTTGTTACGCTCGACACTCGCGAATCATATTTCAATCAACATATAAAATCAAAATAATTATAGTAATTATTTTCATAATTTTTTCCGATATTACGCGTCGGGGATTGGATTTTTGAACAGGGAATTTAATTTAAAGTAAAAAGTGTTGATATTGTTTTATTCCCTTTACATGACGTTCCGTTTCAAATCAGATGATTTAAAAGTAAAAGTTAAATTAAAATAACCTTGAACTTTGGAAGTGTCATGATCACGTCTTTCAAAAGACTTGTAAAAAAATTATACTTTGCCGATTCTACATTAATGAAAAATAACTAGAATATTATAGAATAGAATTTTTAGGTTATTTAGATTTTTTTGAAAATCAAAAAAAAAAATCAAAATCAAAAGTCATTTATTCAAATTAAAAATCTCCGAAACCCGGGTTTTGTTTACAAAAAGAACTTTTGCAGGAGTTAATATCAAAAATCGTATATAAACGACAAAAATTTATACCTAATCGTTATTCGGAAACTTTTTACCAAATCAAGTGAACTCGACACCTATTTTTAGATTTTTCCAAAACCCTACTCACGAAACAGTGCCTATGGTTCGTATGTTGTTTTTTTTTTTTCATGCAGACGGCACAGGGAACGCGGATTGGATCCCCAGTCGATGGGCAACGGAGTGGGTTTCAGCCATGTTCCAACTTTCAACCCTTTAGTGCCGCGCTCTTTGTTTTGTTCCTTCTCTTTTAACCCTCGCTTGCCAAAGGTTTCGATGGTTTTTGGTATTATTGCGATGGTTATTGGAAACGGGTGCAGTCGGGTGTAACAAGAAGGGTTTTGTTACTAACGAAAATGTTATAGATATTTCGTAATGAAAAAAATTGTCTGTAGTTAACATTTACCAAACTATTTTGTTAAGCAAGTGGTTGCTTTTTCTATTGTTTTTATAAATTTTTGAGATCAGGCGCAGTAGCAACGGCTTAACGTACTTTCCGAAGGACGGATACCGATCACACCACCAACTTCCAAACTCCGGGCTGTTAATAGGAAATTCCAATAACACTTTAACCTATCTACAAATTGAACCCAGGACCCCAAGCTCTGCAGTCGCGCTTGCAACCAGGAGACCAACAGGGCTCGTCCTAGACAGTGCAGTTCCTTTACAGTACCTAGGTAACATAGTTGCAATGCCTGCAGCTAAGTAAAACGCACCGTCAAAACGATCTCAACGCTTCCACTATCATGAAATACGCACATAAACTCGTAATTCCATAACACAGTTATGATTAAAGTGCATTGGCGAAAGCATTAATATTCCGGTCGTTACGCACATTGTCCGGGCACAGCCATTAATAACCGAAACACTGCGGACAATTTGTGTATAATTAACGAGCCAGGACGGAATACAAAAATGTATGAAGGACTTGTAAGAGATGATGGCGGAATTATGTTTTAAATGGCTGTGAAATTGAGTTGGGTAAGGAGATAATTTTGATCTGGACTTTGTTTTAAGATGCATCACTTAAATTGCATTTTTTTAATGTGGCTAAGTAATAACAGGCGCACGGGTGTGGGTGGATGGGTGTGGGTGGTTTGGACCCCTCCGTGACTTGGAAAGTACATCAAGCAGTTGGTCCTGGATAACATTCGTGGATCTTTGACAGTCGTTACGGGTCGTCAGAAGCCCGAAAATCTGACAACCGGTCTTACCAAGGGGTATCGTGTTACCCAGTAACTGGGTCGGGAGGTCAGATAGGCAGTCGCTCCATGTGAAATATAGGTATTCAGCTGCATTCGGTTAGACTGAAAACCCAACATAGTTGTGAAAAGGCTGCGCAGATTGATGATGGTTTTGTAGTGTTACACAACGTTGACCACTTATACAAAGTGTTTTTTTTTATATCCCATAACTCTAGGCCCTAGAGGGTCATTTCACTCATCATTATGAACAACTTTTACTATGGGACCAAACCCGAAATCGCGAAACAAAAATCAGCCGTTCCCTACGTTCCCTTCATTCGTATAACTCGTCAAAATGTAGGGAACACCAGATTTTTGTTTCGCGATTTCGGGTTTGGTCCAATAGTAAAAGTTGTTCATAATGATGAGTACAATGACCCCCTAGAGTTACGGGATATAAAAGTTGTATAGGTGCGTTTGTATTTTCATAATATCAAACCGTAACTTTTGCAAACTGAAATACGTACTAAAACTTACACAACATGACACAATAGGGGACTTCAAACTTTACTTCAACCAAGTAAAAGTCCTTCACTTCCTTTCTGCGTTACATCTTGTTTGTTTTCTTGTTCTCAGACTGTAGACTAAATACCTCGTAGTCACGCGAAGACTCTTAGGAGCCATTAGACTTTCTCTCAACTCTCTGAAGATTTGTAGACCAGCACCCTAATTGCGTAACACACGATCAATCGAAATCGGTTTCATTTTGACAGTTCAACAACATTCATTGCGTAATTTACGTGTTGAGCAGACAAATTTTTCGAACTTATGAAGCAATGGATTAGCAATTTGCTTCAAAATAATTCTGAATGCGATTGATTGTGTGTTACACAATTAGGGTGCGGCTAGGCTTATGTTAGGGAAAGAATACCGTGTAGGCAAATGGAGGATAGACAGAAATGTAATAATATAGTTTATTTCCAAATTGTGATAATTGTGATAGGTTGCATTAGAAGACCGCACCCTAATTGCGTAACACACACACACACTATCTGAATCCTTTTAAAGGATATTGCTAACCCATTGCTTCAAAAAAAATTATCTGCTCAACAACGTAAATAACGCAATGAATGTTGCTGAACTGACAATATGAAAGGCATTCCTACTATTTAGTATTTATTAGTGTGTTACGCAATTGCCGCTGGTTGAGATTAAAAAAATATTATAGGCAATCAACAGATTCATTTAGGCGGTGAAGGCAAAAATCATGAGGAAATAAGTAGGTATATTACGTAGAAATATTTCGAGTTTATCTTATGAGGTTTCAGTTATTTCAATAATAAACATCTGCTCTTCACTGAGACAAATAAAATCTCATATTATAATCAGCTAAGAAGTCCTTCAAAAGGCCAGCTAACTACACAGCACTCAAGTCGTAACCTGTATCAAAAACATGAATATGTAAAGATCGTACGCAGCAGCACGTGCCATTCCATAGTTTCTACCATGAATTTATGCATAAAATGGTCAATCCATATATTTTCGTGTTTATGACCACGACTGGTCCCTGTCCCCGTATCGGGCACATCGAACGGCTCAGTGGAGCAGGCATGAGGCATGAGGCAGGGGCAGTGTCCCTTCGATCGCGGGCGCTAATGCAGCACGCGCGCTCACCGTATTAATTTGTCATACTGTCAACGATTGTGTTTAGGGCAGCGCGAGTTTGGAGCGGAAGCGGTGAAGACGATATCAGGGCCCGTATTCCCGTAATTTAAAACGTTCAAAATCTAGTCGCAGACTGTGAACGTTCTTAAAATTACGAGAATTACCCCTCTGAAGCTTTATTATTTGTTTCTTTTGCCTTCCATTCGGCATCTTTCATTCGAAGTAAAATGTCTGAACATAAAATTAATCAACATGTTTGCCGAAAATAAATGTATTTTCTTTCTTTCTTTCATCCAACAATGTTGAATTCAGCATCTTTCTCTCGCCAACCGGATGATCGAAAAATGAAAGGAAAGGAGTAAATGATCATCCTATATAATTTTGTCGATGTTGAAATTGTTTTTAAGTTTATTTGGACTGTAATTCATAGTTGAAATCCTAATTTAATACGTAATAATTAGCAATGACTAGCATCAGTTGCTTTTTATTTCAGAATAGCTGTGCCCCGCGGTTTCACCCACACAAGTTACGATCCCGTGGGAATATAAGGACAAAAAGTATCCTATCTCCTAATCCAGGTTATAGTTTACCCATTTGCCAAATGTCATCCAAAACCGTTTAGCCTTTTTAGTGTAAAAGCGTAACCAACAAACATGCTAATAATCAAATCTTTTCTCTTAATAATATTATTATAGTTTAAACAGACTCAGTCTAGTTTTATTCGCGACAATAAAAACCAGAATACCAGCAATCTCCATTCCTCTTACTCTTGTGATGAGCTGGACCCTAGCAAGGACCCTAGCAAGTCCCATAAGACCAAGTATCAACAAAGATTAGCTGTATACAGTCCGACCGACGAGAGAATGCGTTACTGACACCTGGGGCTGCAGTCTCGACATTCATAGCGATCGCTTTACGACCGAATTCGGTCGCAGTCCCAGATTGACCGGTGTAATGTATGGAGTAACAGGACTTTGCGACCGAATTCGGTCGTAAAGCGATCGCTATGAATGTCGAGACTGCAGCCCCTCATCTTTGACAATTCATCATCATTATCATCATTGGCAACCTTGTTCCACCCAATGCTGAGTGTAGCCCAGGTCTTCCCCGTGATCTTCTGTGGGCCGTCCACCCACCTGGCTGTCGGTCTGCCAACGAGAATTACGTCCATAAAATGTACTCAACATAGTTCCGCGAACCAGTCACACCTTGCACCGCCCCAGTATTTCCCGTGCACACGTACCGCGGCACGATAATGACAGGTAGAATGTCCACTCGATGACACCGGCTCCCAACACTGTGGACTGCGCACTCCCGCCATAAATATGTAATCACTATCAAATTATACCTAGCTACTGCAGTGGTTTTATTGCAGGGTACGTTACTCAGCACTTTACACAAATAAAAAACTGTGCACTTTTAGTAGTTAATCACTACTGATTAATTACTAAAAGTGCACTACCTAAGTACGTATTTATTTGGAAATCATTGATGGTCGACACATCGTCAGTTTTTAGTCCTTCTACTGGATGTAGGCCAGATGTAGGCATCCCAAAAGTGACCAGGTCAGACTAAAGTTTTGGCAAAATCCAGGTTTCGTGTACATGTTACAACCTGGTAAATCTCTAGAAAATCTGAGATTCAATTGCAGGAGACTTTTTCAAGGAAAATCAACCTATTTCTACTTCTATTCCGTAACAGTGCTTAAATTCTCCGAATAAACACAGAAATTTTGTCTATACCTATCCAATAATTCAGTTAACCTATTAATTCTTTGAAATAGAGATGTCGTTTGGACTAGCAAAGTTTGCATATCTGCATAAAGAGCTATGGCTGCTGCACAAAAGGTCCATGTTTGTCCCCGAATTAAATTGTTTCTACCATATTGGATTATATTCGACCTACTTGATTGTTTATTTACTACCGTTTCCCTAACAAGTTAAGCAGCGCTGGGAGACATAAAACATGGCGTATTTGGTCAATCTGAAGTGCCTGGAGTTACAATTAAGTTAGCAGTTTAAATTGTAATGTTACAATGGAATTGCTAGCTATACTTAGCTGTTTCACTGTAATTGCTCATTTCTTGCCCTGCTTTGGTATATTAGTCAGTAATTCGGATGAATTTTGTCGGTCAGAAACACAACCTTCATTTTGTTTTTGAAAGTCTTAATGATAGTTATTTGGTAATTTTTCTGGGTAATTAGGATCTTGAAAGAAGAAAAGTATCATATTATCCCCAAATGGGACAGTGCTTTAGCAATTCAAACATAAATTAATATCCTAAAAATAAACAGAACGATCTAAAAACGCAAACAAGCAACAATCAAGGAACCGTCTCGGCTTCCATCTTGTTTTGTTAAATTGCGCGGAAACAACGAGCTCGTAATTTGTGTTGTGGACTCTTTGGTCGTTTGTCCGCCATTATTTATATAAATACTGTCACAAAAGAGTCCGACAATGATGATCCCTCATTATGCCATGATTTATGTGAATATAATGCCGCTCTTTATTGTTAAGTATGTGGAAGTGAAATGGGTACGAGTACTGATATATTAGTGACCTTAATTCGAAACTTTTTTTATGTTTAACTAGTTTCTGCCCGCGGCTTCGCCCGCGTGGATTTAGGAAATTATCCCACGGGAACGTGCTAACAGGATAAAATGTATGTGCTTCCCCAGGCTGCCTTATATCTCTATGCCAAATGAGAAATTCAGTGGTTTAGGCATGAAAATGTAACATACAGTTTCAAGTTCAAATCCTCCCCTTAAAAACTGAATTCCCCTTTTTTGTCCCATCAGTGGTAAATTTTCGATAACTTTACATACCTACTTATTATTAATTATTTTCTGTCAAAAGTATCAATACTGAGTTTCGAGTTAATCGGACCGCGCATTCAATTTATTGCACACAAACTTCAACACCCCTATATCCCCCTTTGAGGGGTAGTTTTGAAAAACTTATAATAATAAACTTTATTACTTACTTATGCGAGTATTCTTGAAAAGTTTCAAGTTTATTAACCTAATGAAGAAGATTTTTCATATACACTGTATCCCCGCTTTTCACCCCCACAGCGGTGGAATTAAAAAAAATCGTTTGGGATTTTTTCATAACTTCATGACTCAAGATTATTCATACTAATTTTCGAGATAAGCAAGCCATGCAGTAAAATCCTCCCCTGAAAAATTGACTACCCCATTTCAGCCCGTCAGGGGTAGATTTTCATAAAACCCTGATACACATTATTCTTTACTTTCAATATTAGGTATAAATACTGAGTTTCGAGTAAATCGGACTGCGCGCTAAAATTCTTCCATACAAACTTTGAAACCCCCCAATCCCTCATTAGGGGGTAGTCTAGAAAAAAAAAACTGACAATCTTCATAATTTATTTAGATAAATATTCGTGCCAAATTTCAAGTTTATTAACTCAAGGAATAAGATTTTTCATACAAACGAATTCCCCCCTTTTCACCCTCTTAGGGGTGGAATTTCGAAAAATCCTTTCTTAATGGATGCCTACTCTTCACGAAGAACACATCCTCCAAATTTTATGTCTCTAGGACCAGCGGTTTAGGCTGTGCGTTGATCTATCAGTCAGTCAGTCAGTCAGGACTTTGAATTATATATATATAGATAATAATAGATGAGTTTAGTAAGTGCGACTAGAAATCCACACTGTATAATTATTATTATAATATAATAATTATACATGTATAATATGTAACCAAATTTATAATAATAGAATATCTCATTCTACACAACAATAAACAATGCTGATCTACCACTACCGCTAGACAAATAGCTTGATTCTAACAAAATTACAAGTTTATCCCAAAAATACGACAAATTAGAATAAATTGCTTCACCAACTTTCTCCACATCAAAAGTTCTAATTGCGAGGAGAACATAAACATCGCAGTTTATGTCGTTTGCAAGCAACGCCGGGGCATAAACATAGCAGTTTACAAACTATTGAGCGGCGCTTATCAACTATTTGATCAACACAAGTTAGAGCCCGCGCACACGAGACGTGTCCAACATGTTGTAATGAGCTCTCAATTAGTTAGGTATTAAGATGCTAATTGTTGATAAAGTGTGGCCAGAGTTATGTAATTAATGTAATGAGAAGCTGTAAAAAGCAAAATGATTTTTTAGCGTTTGTAAAGCTTGCTTTACCTGGAAACTTTTAAGCTCGCATAATAAAGATCTGAAGTTCCGATAAAAATGAATCTCCCACAGAATTACACAGTTGTGCAACTTTTAATTTACGAAACACAACATTAGAATTAATTGACACATAAACGGATACTCAAAATAATCTTTATAAACAAACTCCTACTAATAAAACTGTCAGCTTAACTACTAAAATCCGCTATTCGCGCTTGTAAATCAACTTCAAAGCTTCGACAAATTATGACAAATGCTTATCACGGCTTCAACACGCCTTTAATGTCGGAAATGTTGAACGGGAGGGAACATGACTTCTGAAGCCCTTTGGGAACAGGCACCGTCTGTCAAACACTCTGAAGTTTTCGAATCTATGTTGTATCAAACGAGTCTGTTGGAAAGGATTACTAAGCACGCAAATGTTTTGCTAAAGACTGGGTGTTCCTATTTGAGTATTATATTTCCAGATCGGTGAAAGCTGGGAATAGTTTATCTTGTACCTACTTCATGGCTGCGAAAGGCCAAGGTGCATTTTTATTGAATAATTTATTTGGATTTACAGATGACAAATTTCGTGGCCTCGGTCTTCATGCACGAGTTTGTGGATATAAATCCGGGCACGACTAAGTCTATATTGGACGTTACTGACATCGGTGAAGAAAACAAAGTGAGAAAACCTGGACTTAATACAAGTTTAAAATCGCCAACCTGCCTTGAGTAAGCGTGATGATCATGGTGCCCTGCAGTAGGACAGAAATAGACTGATTAAAAAAAAGAAAGGACATTATTATAAAGGGAAAATAAAGTTTATTGAACGTTAGAATTAAGATATTCAAACGTGAGCCAAGAAACGTGACAGAAGTTTAAAAAAAATTCAATTTACTAGAAATTAATTTTGCCTGAAACGATTAAACATAAATCCTTTTGTCAAGTTGCATGTTGTGCCCATAAAATATTCCTATTATTTTGCCCCAAGAAGTGTGTAAGCGCCTAACCAACAAATCAACATTATAATTTAGTACATTTATGTTGCACAGTGCGCTGGGGCACTTATAAGGATTTATTTGTAAGTTATGCGTGACACCTGTTGACAGTGATCGCGATATTAATTCCCGACCGTACACGGGTTTATTTTGAGCCTATGTACAGACTTATTTTAATTTCGGACTTGTTATTTCTGTAAAATATGATGCACTTTTTTTTTAAGATGATTTAAAAACAGGGAGCGGGTTGTTGACTTGCTGCCAATTACCATGCAGAAAAATGATTGTCGGACAAGGATACCATTCTGGTTCGAACCTCCTTGGTCTAAAATTAAATTGACTCAACCTAATAGGTACTGGCAGTTCCTTGTCAAAAAATATTTGAAGCCATAAAATATTTGTTTTTAATTAGCTTTTTATATTTTTTTATAGCTATTTCACATTTTTTTGACTCAAGGGTGCCAGTAATTTACTTTATATTAAAACCTTTATGGTTTTATAATACTTAATTACAAAAGTCTTCCAAGATGACTACTAATAAAGAAATAGGGAAGAAAAAGACATGTTTCACCGACCCGAAATAAATTGGGAAAGGCGGGAGAATGGTAGAAAATCCAAGTTAGATAAAATGAGTTTATTTACTATTATATGCCATCATTGCATAGTCAATAGTAACACGAGCTTAGATTTAACTATCGGTTAAAATGACAGCAATAAAAAGCCTATATAAACGTTTTGTTGTTTTTTCATTGCTGTTTATTGCGATGTTAATCCGATTGTACACTTATAACACTATTTTTATGATTTCATTTTACAGCTCGCAGTTTTAGAGTTTAAATGATGTTTTAACATCTTTATTTTACGATCGTGCGATCCTGTACAGAAAAAATAATTCTTATCTTTTTCAGGTGGTCGTACCTATTACCAAAAGTATCACTGTAGTAAGTAGGTGTGTTATGCAGTTTTCATTATTTCGCTTACAAATCGTGGTCATTGTTGGTAGTAGATTGAATTTCAAAATATTTCGGGTCCTGGGCCAAGAAAAAGTCCGAGGTTCAAATCATGCTCTACAAACCCAAAACGAACTCAAAAAGCACTTTAAAAATTCACAATACACAAACATGTAACCCCAAACCAGTCCACGTATCCAGAAAGTGTCAAATGACATCACATCGACAAAATGAAATCATAAAACGCGTTGCCGCGCGGCAGGCAACAGATTTGTCGCGCGATACCCGGCCAGCCGCCGCGCGAGATTAATTGCCGCGATAAGGCGCGACTCGCGGTTACTCGCGCCGCGCGGCAACGCTTCAAGCGTTTTTTGGATTTTTCACTTTTATGTCATATTCGTTTTGAATGTGTGACAGTGTGAACTCGCGATATGAACTGACACACTTCACGTGCGTGTGTACTTTAGGAATGACATTGAGTCTTGTCGTGTATGAAATAAAAGAACAGTGACATGAAGGAATTATGTTTATCTTTTTTTTTACAGTATTTTATTTAAAGTGACGGGTTTACCGTTCCGTAATGGCAAAAAGCCTTTATGGACCAAAAGTACGGTTCGCAGATAAGTGCAGGCAGAAAGTAACTATGCTAGATTCTGATTTTTTTACGATGTTCAGTTTTGAATCTGGATTTACCTTTAATTGAAATAATAGTTTTAAAGCAGTGGCGGCACAGAGAGGAGTGGGGGCCCAGTGGCAGCGGCCCCAACTTACGAGTTGTAGGTTGGTCGTGGGTTCGAAGTGTTCGTACTTCGTACCCAGGCAGGCGCTTTGTAATTTATTTCATCACCACTGCTTTCAAAACGGTGAAGGGAAACATCGTGAGAAAACCGGCACGTCCTAGAACCAAAAATTCCAAGACATGTGACATCTACCAACCCGCACTGGGCCGGCGTGGTGGAGTACGGCCCACTCCCTCTCACCGAGAGGATGCCTGTGTCCCAACAGCGGGAACCTTATAGGCTGATTATGTAGGTATTAAATAGTTTTAAATCTAGGTTTATTATTGACTATCATTCTCAAATGCGAGCTCAAATGTCTCATAAAAAGCGAATCAAAGATGGTGAGATCCAATCTAAGCTAGACACGACGAGTTATGTTACATAGAAAGCCCAAGGTAGCCATTGCTAGCCTACTAACGTTTTACATATGAGATTCCTAGATTGACAATCGGTAGTTTATCTCCCGCATACCTTAACTACCTGGTACGAGTTCGATTTACATCAATAAATTAGTGAAGAAAGTCTATAAAACATGTCTTGTCCACGAGCTAACAACATTCAGACAAACAGACACTAATATATAATGCTTTGATCCAATCGCGCCCGTCGACACATCAAAGGCTAACTATTTATAAAATTATCGATTGATCGATTCCGCGACCGAACGGAACTTTCGGTTCCAGCATCGATTCTGGTTATATCAAAAATATACGTTAGTTTATTGTAACTTTGTTTGAAGGTTATTTGTTCGAAAAAATAAATAAGTACTTATAGAAGTTCTAAAACTGCTCTTTTTAACATTATTTTTAGAATTCGCTCACCGAATCTGACTTTTCAATCACGCACATAAAAAGCACCATAAATAAGGATTTAAAGAGCGCCAAGAAATTTATCAAAGTGAAAAATTGTTATTTAATACAGCAGGTTTTTGCAGGGTGCATCCTTTCCACGACCCGCGTGCACAACATCAATCACCCGATGAAAAAGAATCTTTTTAAAAATAAACAAAAAGGGCGCGAAACGGACTCGTCTCGCTTTTTAAATGGCGAGGCACTGGTAATGAAGTATTTTATGCCGGTTAACGAATGTTTAATGCTCATGAATGCATGGCATACTTTATTTTTGTTATATGATATCTCGAATAATCGACTAATTGACCGAAAATCTGATGAATGTGGGTTACTTTCTTTAGTAATGTTACTCAAAGAGGATGTATGTTCTGTTTTGCGTTATTTAAAGCTTTGCAGTTTGTAAGGAAAAGCTGAAGACAAATATTTTAACGTTTTAATATTCCGCGCGAGTGGTGAGTGTCAACTATAGATAATAGACTCGTATTTTAGTGATGCAGCTTCTGGATGTGGCCTGCATATGAAGCACTACTCTGCTGTACTAAATAATATTGAATATCATAAAGATTTCAACCGTCCCTACACGTTGTTTGATTCAGACCGACGGAGCATGCCTTGAAGAATTTAAAAACTGTAATATTCATTCAATGGATATCACAATACGTACAGACGCCAGCACATCAAGCTACTACAATCTGTCAGATTTCTTTAATAGATTTTCGACTTTATTACTAAAGTATTATGTTCAAGGTTGATTGGGAAAATCTGACAGTTTCGGGTAGGTTGACCTGCTGGCGTCCGTACAGCAACTTTGGCTTTGAGCTATTGTCCTTGTAAAATGAAAGTTTTACAGTTTCGTAAATACATCAAAGACTTGTAGCAAAACTAAATAGGTAGGTAGGTACTGTTTCAGTAAATCTATTTGTTTTAGCCAAATATACTTAGGTAGGTACCTTATGTCAAGAACTCAGTCTTTGGTATCTCTGCAAATACTTATAAATGCAAATTCTTAAGAATGTTTGCAAAGATGTTGCAAACTAACTTTCGACTTAAGTAAGTACCTACTTATAATACCAAGGTACCTTCTTCACCTTTCATAAGTAAGTAGGTAAATAAATTGAAAAAAATAATTTTGGTAATTCTTGTCAGAAAATTAAGCACCTAAAAATTAAGTGTGTGTATAATTTCAGGATCTTTATCCTGAAATCAGACTGATGTGACAGGCAAAGGCATACTGCCTGTCACATTCATTGCATCACGCATTTATTATTAATTTCTTAAAATAAACTAGGTAATGCAGCCTGACCAAGATTAGTTTGTTTCTTCTCAGAGCAGTCAATTAGTCAACACTGAACTCGTCTAGTTTCGAAATACAATTAAATTTTGACATGAAAAAGTGTTTTTACGAACCAATGTACAGAAATAAATATCATTTATAATTTTCAAAAATACTACAGTAACAATCCACATTCCTCCAATAAAGCTTTTTCATTAAATTCCGATACTACGTGCCGCAGCCGATAGTTGTTTTTGGGGACAGAATTAACTCCACAGCTCTGCTCTGTGGTTGCATTTAGCCCCATGTTTACACTTCCCGCTTTATAGGGTGCTAATGACACGTCGCACGCATGCGCACCACGGTATAATTTATAAAGTGAAAATTAAAGGAGAACATTGTGGTTTAGTGACTTATAAATTAGGGGTTTTTGTTCCACCGTTCCACGTTGGGGGTATTAGAAAGTTGTATGTGTTGGTACTGGATTAACTTACACTTATCAGCAATAAGGTAGTGCTGTTTATAAATGAGAGATGTCCATAATACCTATTTCAAATCCAGAACATTCCGACCATTCCAAGTTTAAATCCGACTCGTCAACCGCAGATTTTTTTTTCATCTGTACAGCCAATTCATCAAAACTCTTTTACTACCTACTTATAATATTATCTTAATTTTAGTAACACTGGCAATTCTTTGTCAAAGGAACAATTGGATGCCATTTAATATTACTTTTATATTTTGTTTCTTTTATTTTAAAGCATCTGAAATCGTCTTTTTGACAAACTTCAGCCAATATTTTAGTTAGTTTCGATGTTTTGACCTCATTTAAAAAACTCCTTTGTATAAACAGTAATGTTTAATAAAAGTTACTTTGAGAACAAAGTTAAATCAAAGTTAACTGTTTTTAACTGTGAGAAAACACTAGGTAAGAATTATAGATGTTTATCTATGTTAACAGTATCTATAATTTAAAGTAAGTTGAAGTAACGTTATCATCACGTAAGAACCCTCTCCCTTCGTAACATTAAGAAACCAAGCGTAATCCTACTAATGTTATAAACCTGAAAGTTTGTATGGATGGATGGATGTTTGTTACTCTTTCACGCAAAAACTACTAAACGGATTTTTTAGCGCACAGATTATAACCAGCAGTGCGATGCTGTAACCAATTAACCATATCACCGTGAAAACTTAGGTGAAGTGAGCGTGGAGTGAACTGTCTTTCCAACTAGCTAGGGATTTACACTATTGACCTACACTATTACACTCTAAGCTCCCTTCACCTACCTTTTCACGGTGAGATGTTTACAGAATCGATCGGCTGGATTAACATATAGGATACTATAACATATTCACACGGGATCGAAATTTATGCGGGTGAAACCGCGGGGCGCAGCTACTCAGTCTATAATTTTATGAATAAATGTTATGAATTGAATTGAATTAGTAGTGTTGTGTATGTAATGTGACTATGAGTGTATTATTTCTATTATGAGTCAGTGATCTGGAATTAAAATGATTTTATTTATATAATGTTCCCAATGATGGGACAAAGGCCGGCTCTCTTTGAGAGGGAGTGGGCTATAATCCACCACGCGAGCCCAGTGCGGGTTGGTAGATGTCACATGTCTTCGAATTTTCAGTTCTAGATCATGCCGGTTTCCTCACAATGTTTTTATTCACCGTTTTGAGAGCAGTGGTGATGAAATTACTAACGCAAAATGAAACGCCTGCCTGAGTTCGAACCCGTTACCACAGCTCTAAAAATAAAAGAACCGAAAATTCGGATTGTCTCTAAAACCACCCATGTACTTTGTTACCCAATAAATAGTTCAGGCATACCACACTACTTACAATTATATCGTTACACAGTGTGTGGCAACACTGAAGACTGGTCGGTGACAGATTTACTGACATCAAGTGTACGACGCGGGCGCAACTATGTCATTGCTGAAGTTCCCAAGGGAAAAGTTTGGTAATTCGATTGAAATATTTATTTATCATTTACTGACATGACTGGAAATACATAACTTCAACAGCTTAATAGAAAAAAGAGAAGAAAAATATGAACCTTAAGATACAACACTCAGCCCGAGCATTGATTGAATTAAATAATCTAACGTTTACCAGCAAATATTCATACATCAGGGTATATGAATATGCCCTGGACGGGAGTCAACAGCCGACTCCCGGCCACCGTAAGCGCGGGCTTGCGGGCGGAGAGCAATGGGCAGCTCGCCGCCCGGTAAGGACCAGGCCCGGGTCGGCACAAACTGACGGGGTCCGCTAGGGCCGATGCCACCAGGGCCGCGGGTTGTTCGAAAGAGATACCGTGGCCCCTGGCATAGGCAACTGAAGGAACACGGGTGGGTTTTAGTCAGCAAAAGTCTGACACGCCCTTCCGCTCAGCCCAGAGTGGGAGAGGTAATTTGATGAATTCCCACCAAAAAAAAAATGGGTAGGTACTATGAATATTTGGAATATCGGTAATCATTTACCTACTCTTGAGGGGGATGCCCCCTTGAGTACGTGTGCTATCTCCATAAACCCTACTGACTGGTAATCACAAATAGAACCCACAATTCCCTATAAGCTTCCGTAATATTCAATAACTCAAAATTGAACGTCATTACATAGGCCACAAAACAGCCAATGTGCAGAAAATCTAAAACTTCCAATGTACAGACGCCAGCAGGTCAAGCTACCCGAAACTGTCAAATTTTCCCAATCAACTTTGAACCTTATGCTTTAGCAAATAAGTTAAAAATCTATTAAAGAAATTTGACAGTTTGTAGTAGCTCGATGTGCTGGCGTCTGTACGAAGAAAGGATCAAAATAGGGATAGTCAGTTTGCCACTTGCCACAGCTTGTCAACGTGCCTGAATATCAGAGGGACAATTCTCGTAATTTTAAGAACGTTCACATTCAGAAGGCCAGTTCTCGTAATTTAAAACGTTCAAAATCTAGTCGCAGTCTCATCTCGGCGACAAACAAATGTCAAAAACTTGTCAAAATGTAGGGAAATTAGAAGTATTTTTTGACAGATTGAGACTGAGATCAGACTGTGAACGTTCTTAAAATTACGAGAATTGCCCCTCTGATCTCAGTATCAATCTGTCAAAAATACCTTTAATTTCCCTACATTTTGACAAGTTTTTGACATTTGTTTGTCGCCGAGATGAGACTGCGACTAGATTTTGAATTACGAGAATTGGCCTGCTGATTATGTGCCTACGTTAAAACAACCATAGAGGCCTTTCTATTTCCGTACCCAGTATTGACAAAGGAAACATGATATACAGCCTGTTCAGATCTGTTCCCAGATTTAAATGTTTATGTTAACCTTAAACAAAATGACAAATGCTGCTGCTACCAAGCAGAAATGTGATTTGACTGCAGATTTACAAATTACAGACTTAATCTCGAATTCTTGATCAGGCTTCCAGAATTTGGAAATGACAAATGATTGACTTATGTATGATACTTTTAAGAACCCATCTTTTCTATACTTATAATAAATCTGTAGAAGTGAAAATTCTGTACTTTGAAAATATCCAAAAAATAAATGGCAGGGGGTGTTACTTGACCGACACCGAACCCAAAAATGTGATTAAAAAAATTTTTGTCTGTCTGTCTGTCTGTCTGTTTGTTCAGGCATCACGCAAAAACTACCGGTTCGATTACGATGAAACTTGGTATAATTATTCTTTAATATCCTGGGCACCACACTGGGTACTTTTTATCCCGGAAAAGTATATACAATAAAAAACAAACTTAATTTTGCGGTTTGATCCCTATACCCGATTACCACTGTCTGTACTGTACCAACCGCAAATACTAAGTTTGTCGTAGGTTGGGTCACCCGCAGTGGAGTTCATTTTTATTCCTTTTAGTTTTTAGAGTTATTTAGGTTTATTTTTATATAAGTCGTAGGTATAGATTTTAATTTTAAAGTATAGGTAGTATATTTGATAGTGTACGTAGTGACCGTAGGTTATTTTATAATACTGTTAGGTAGGTTTAGTCATTCGTATCTAGATATTAGTTTTTAGGGATTTTGCTTATTTATTGAGTTTAGATTAGTTATCATCAGAAATAGGTTTATTTAGGTAGGTAGGTATTTAATTTTCTGTTATTGAGTTTTTTTTTTTAATTAGTTAGGTACTTAGGTAAAGATGTCATATAGGTACCCTCTTAATCACCACTAATGAGACACAATTGGTTTTCTATTGTAATTAGCCACAAAGGGCCCGCGACATAGATGGCATTCTGGGGAAGCACATACATTTTATCCTGTTAGCACGTTCCCGTGGGTAAATTTCCGACATCCACGCGGGCGAAGCCGCGGGCAGAAGCTAGTATCAAATAAGTTTTAGAGGACCCCAGTTGACAGATTATCCGTAAAAACTTGACGAAAACCGAACCCGACATACTTTCAAAGAAACCCGTGTGTAATGAAAAGTAGATCTTCTGTCTCTTACACTATGTTGCACAAATCGGAATTCGGTCAGAACCCTTTTCGGTAGTTTGCCCATTTTATGGCGCTCCCACAAACCTATGTGTTTATTTATTTGGTGGCGGGGCCTTATCTGTTGTGTTACAGCCGTAAATACACTTGTGACAGGCGACGTGGGGGTATTATGTTATAGTGTGAGACCGAGCCTTTTAAAATATACACGCATTCACCTGTTTTGACATATTGTGTAAAGAATAATGTCTCTATAAGTCAGTATAAAAATATTAATTTATCTATTAGATATACATAGTAATATAAAAATAATAATATAAATTTTAAATATATATTTAACATATATATTTTTAATGTCAAAGGTCAAAATACAAAAAAAAAAAAAATAGCACTAAAAAATAAACTAAAATATCGAAATCTATTACTTTGAAGTATATAGGTACCCACATTCCCCCATAAAATCTTGCAGAGTTTTCATGTCTTACATAATAACATTGTAAAAGAAAGTTATCGCCAAAATTCACCACGTGTAACCGAAAAACTGAATAAAAAACTTTCCAGAGAATTCGGCACGCGAGTGGAATGACACCTGTCAAATTAGACAGGTTACAGGCCAGGAACAAGCGATGAGCGGAAGCGAAGGATGCGTTCGCAGTATTTATATTTTTAATTTATTTTTTATACAAAATCTAGCAGAGAAACCGATGTATTGGCAGAAGTTCTTTAGATTTTAGATACAGATTTATTTTACGGTGAAATGTGAATGTACTACATTACACCTCTGCTAACCCTTCGAGGAACACAGTCGTGATTTTATGTTGTTGCGTAACTTAACAAAAAGAAAAGATGACTAAAATATTCTTATAAGTTCGTTCAACTTTCCCTATAAATGTAATAAGTAAAGGAATATTTAACTTATCCAGCTTATTCAGTATGCAAAGACAAAACATTGAACTAATTTCCCTGAGGGCCATATTTTCACACTGAGCAATATAGGTATATGTACTTTCATATTTCTTTTACGTTTACAAAATGAAACACGCTCTACATGATTAATTTTATCATGTTTGCTACAATGTAGTCTTATCTGTCTGAAATACACCGAGCGACTTTATTGTTTAGCCTAAAGCAAAACTATGATAAGCTCCGAAAATAGCTAGTATCTTTGTTTACAGTGTTTGGCCACGTAGTAAAATTATTCATAAGAAGGGGTTGTTCATTTATTACGTAAGACAATTTCAACCAATTTCTGACTCTCCTCCCCTCTAAGTAAAACTAACGACTTGAATGAGATTTGAATCTTACGAAAGATCAGTATCTACCAAAATCGCATTTTTTTTTACTTACAATTTTTGCTTACTTTTGTGATCTTACTTAAGAACAATCTAGACCCCTCCCACCCCCACGTAAGAAAAAATAAGACTTGTTCGGACCCCCTCACCCCTTAAATCGTCTTACGTAATAAATTAACAGCCCCTAATGACTAATATAATGACGCCTTAAGAAGTTTAAGGTAAACGAAAACTTAGGTTGTATATTTGAAATGATTACCTTAATAGGTAACTCATGTTGATAACAATATCTATCTGTGTTGAATGAACTTATCACCATTGGAATAGTTTTCAACATTACCATAAGAACACGAAACTCTCTTATAGGTGACTCCTACAATAGTCAGAATCGGAAGAGTACATCTTTCTACCCGCATGCTCCAGTCATTTGGACCGCATAACCCTTGCTGTCAGTGTTCCCAGGATAGCTACACGGCGAGTGCCCGCACAGCCGCACACCAGCCGAGCCGTCAGCCGAGCGTCGCCGACCTCGCAAAAACTTGACAATCCGCCATTTTGGACAGGCTTTATGTCAGTGCCGAAAAAGTCTGGAAAGTGTGAAGTATTTTAAGGTTCTTCTCACAGTTTTTGGGAACAGGAAACACTGGAAACTTGCTTAACATTGTGATCTGTCGGGAAAAGTAGCAGACGTTACGTAATTATCCAAGTTAAAAAGTAGATCAATCTGCAGATCCAAGCCATCTGCAAAAGATCTTTATTAAGCTAAATCTCTTGCTCATCCATCATACAGTTGCAGATTAGCTCATCTCCGAGTTCCGACAATACGGTAACATTAACATTTGACTTTTATAACATTCAAGATCAGATCAAACCATCAATCAACTTTTCGGAAAAAATTACATCTCATTTTGAAACACTCACACGGAAACACACGTATATAATATGTATCCTTACTTAAGGTCACACACACACTTAAGTACAGTTATTCGATTTATACATAATTCGCGAATTGGAACTGTCGAATATAATTTTGAATCAAGTTCTGTAACCCTAAATTAGCTCGTGATGAAATGACAACTCGATGGCGGCTCGATTGTTTGGTCACAAAACAATGGGTTATTAGAGTTTTTGCCAATACTGTAATGACGACTTGGCAAGATGGTCATTGCGACCGGCCGACCGGAAAGTACGGTCGGCAAATAAGTCTTTACCTGGAAGGTATCTAAATTAGTTTATAACAAGGTTGAGTCTTTTATTTTCATAATTATACATTTGGTGCCTTTATTTTATTTATTTACTAATGGAATAATTCGGTAGCGAACAGGCTAAGTCAAAATTGGGTCGGGATGCTGATGTTACCTCTGTGGCTCAGAATGTCTTCGGTTTTACCAGGTATTACAAAGAAGGAAAATGCAATTAATATAATCGACTTCAGGTTATTTCCTCCTACTAAATGTCCGTGTACCGTGTACAAGTAAGTCTACTATAAGCTACTACTCCGCCTCTATACACACGTTATTGGAACGAAGTTCCTTTTCGCATGCTATACTCTGCACAATAGACGGATGAGAGCAAGATTTAAAAAAGTATCACAGTTTAACCGTCACGACACTTGTTGTCGTGTCCTAGCACGCTTTTTTTTTGGTCTCGTTCACCAAGTTTGCAAAATCGAAAGGAACTTCATTCCAGCCGGGTGTTCCACGACGCTTCTCAACTGTTTTTGTGTTTTTTAAAACTGTTCCAACAACTTCAATTATTTGCTGTCGCTACAGGCGCGGCCGCAGCGTCATTACACGCAACAGGAATCTCCCGACAGTTTAGCTGCAGCCACAGACTACAGTTATTACGTCTGTAATGTCGCACGGATGTACCGGCTGAAATCTTGGGACTTTTTTACACTGTGACAAGCGAAATTTTAAATGTCGGCGACGTTAAACGCATTGCGATGAAAATTCAGCTGGTTTTTGGGTAGGTAGTTTTCTTGATGCTGTATGTGTGTAGGTACTTAGAATGCCTCGTTGATCAAGTGGTCGCAAGCACTACTGCGTCCTGCGTGACCGCCTAGGTTGGGTTTTCCATTCGGAATTTCTCTTCGGAGACTGGATTTATGCCTGCTTGATGGCAATAGGCTCACCCCCTGTTACACGTGACTAAATGTGTTAAACATAACTTCTAAGACGGCACGGTTAGCGCAGTGGTTAAGCGATTGACTGCTGCACTGCGTGTCGCGGGTTCGATTCCCGCACGGAACAAATATTTGTATGGCCTACAAGTAGTTGTTCCGGGTCTGGCTGTTTGTGTATGTGAGTTTAAATATTTGTAAACTCACCCACGACTCAGGAGAAATTCCTAGTGTGAGGCAACGTTTTTTGTTTTTTTTTTTTTAAAGGCGGAAATGTTGCTGTACTATAATAGTAATGTGGGTGTACTATAATAGTAATGAGGGTGTAACATACACCTCTGCCTAACCCTTCGGGGACTACAGTCCTACTACTACTACTACTACTACAGTCGAGTCGTACTAAAGTAAGCGTAATCAGGATGTTTAGTATCATCATTCCAGCTAACTTAGGAACGGAAACATCTGCTTCTCATTTAGCTAACTTCAAAGTTAATCTTGTCTTATAGTTATTTAAGCTCTTGACTTCATTTATATATACATTTGGTATGTAGTATTTTGAAATACAATTTTAGCATTTAATAAAAGCTTGTAATCAGACAATAAACTCTCTTAAAATATATTTCGTAAAATATCCGATAAATCCAATCCACGATTTATACATTTGCAATTAACTTTACAAGTTGAAATTGTAAATAAGGAAACAAACAGCCAAATTAACGTTCGATAATTCCGAAAATTACTAAAACCAATGATTGAGCAATTATTGTAGCAAAACATTATTATCCGGAAGTTTTGACTTCGGTACACAATCAATAAGTAAGTATAGGTATATTATAATTTAACCATAGGTACCTGTGTTTCTTAATACAAACTTATGTAATAAAGTACATTATTACCTACTATTGAAAATAATTATTAAGTAAACTTAAACTTTCAGGTACCTACCGTTTACTTTTGTCTGTGTACTGTTTTGTGTAATTTCCAGTACCTACCAATCTAGGGCTGTACTTACAAGTAATTGCTGATGATGTAAGCTAGGAAGTCATTTACCTGGAACAAAAATAATGATATTAAGCAAGTGAGTAGGTATCTAGGTAGGTACCACAGTACAAAGCACAAGAGACTGAAGTCAATCTTAACAAAATATCCTGCAAGAGGAATATAGAGAAATCCTTAATGTTAAAATTAAAGTTAGGTTAAATGCTGCTAGAATTTATAGAATAGTTAATTCCTAGCAGTGATACACCCAACAAACGACCTCATTGAGTAACAAAAACAATTTGACGCTCAACAAAACGACAAAATTATAGCCATAATTACATAACAATAATCCACAACACAAATACCACAATCTGTGCTCACCCATTATTCAGACATCCGTCATTCTTCACAATACACAACAACATCTATTGAACTTTGACTCAAGGAAATAAGGTTACTTTTGAATTGATTGGAAATAGAATGAGATTAATGACAATTTGATTGTAATCACATTCGAATAATTATTGTAATAATTGAATTATAATTGGATTTATTCTGATGTTTGTAATAACTATGATAATGTATAGCTACCTACTAATCTCATTCTAGTGGCCACATTTGCAAATGCCATTAGTGAAATAGATACCTATATGATTGACCTATTGCTGTACTTTCACAGATATTCAAAAAATAGCTCGATTCAAGTCCTGTACCATTTCGAAATTTGAAAAGTCCTGAGAAAAAACCGGTCATTTACAAAAAAGTCATTTTACTTTTAGGAAGTACATTATTTTTTCTGTTCACATTTAACTTTTTTTTTAACCAAAAAAACCCTTCAGTCGAAAAGTCCAGATAACTGATAATTACTGACAGACTCCGGACGGAATCTTGTGTCTGACAAATCTGTCCAGATTTGTCCCTTAGGTCCAAAGGAATGTTCAATTAATTCACTTATGAAAACATTTAGGCAACCTTAAAATCACCGACGCAGTTATGCGTAACTGATCGAATTTGGCACTTGATGTCGTTGTTAATACGCAGGTGGAATCAAAGGTGGAATCTGCGACCCACGTGATACACCCACGAATAACAGGCGACACTTTATTCTTAGGTACAGGTGACGAACTATGTAGACCTACTATAGAAGATTTAAATAGAACAGCCGATATAAGACCGGTGGTGACAAATTATATGTTTTCCGTCTGAACGATCACTTTGAGATCAAGTCTCGAGTTTTTTGGTGGTTTAATTTGTTGTATTATTGATTCATTAATTGTATTTTTAACCGACTTCAAAAAAAGGAGGAGGTTCTCAATTCGGTTGTATTTTTTTTTTTTTTTTTTTTTTTTTTTTTTTTTATGTTTGTTACCTCAGAACTCCGTTGTTTATGGATCGATTTGCAAATTTTTTTTTAACTTTAAAGGATATGCTTCCAGATTGGTCCCATTTTTTTCAAAATCCAGTTCTGATGATGGGATCCATGAGGAATCGAGGGAACTCCTCAAATATTATAGGCAACTATATAGTAATTTTAATATTTTCATCGAGAAATCAAGCGTTTACAGTCAAAAAGTAACATTTGATGAAGTGGAACTGGTGAAGAAGATCAGATATGGCTAACGGAACTTGTCACTCGCATAGATATCACAATCAAGATAGTTAAGCAACTATGACAATACAAATAAACATACAATCCTGAATAGTTATATTGAAAATGTTATCATTGAACTGATCTGATGATCATGATGGAGCCGGAAGACAGGTACCGGAACTCCGTAATTAATCAACGTATTCTAGCCGTGTTTGGGCTTATTAGAATTGTCATGAAATGCACTTTGGCTATAAGTTACTATCGAACTGATCTGATGATGGAGCTGGAAGGTGGAAGGTTGGCATGAGAACTTCAAAATAAAACAATGTATCCTAGCAGTATTTGGGCTTAGAACTGTCATGAGATGCACTCTGAATACAAGGTGCCATTGATAATCTAGTTTTGATGTTATCATCAATGTGTCCACAAAACAACTTCTGAAATATTAAAGGCATTTTGCTTACAATGTTTAAAAAAAAATCGCTTCTATTATTTACTAAAATAAAATTGTATTCTTGGTAGTATGCACACGTTTCCCCTCCTCCAGTTGATCTCTTCTTAAGGCCGGCCATTTGATTTTTTTTATTATGCCCATAGCTCCATTTACTAGCCCTTCTGAGACTGCTATATTTCGTCTTAACATGACTCTGGATCCGACGCCAATTTTTATTGACGATTGAAAACCACCACAGTTATTGACGTCTGATCTGATGATCATGATGGAGCCGGAAGACAGGTACCGGAACTCCGTAATTAATCAACGTATTCTAGCCGTGTTTGGGCTTATTAGAATTGTCATGAAATGCACTTTGGCTAAGTTACTATCGAACTGATCTGATGATGGAGCTGGAAGGTGGAAGGTTGGCATGAGAACTTCAAAATACCTACTTGTATGATATTGGTACTTCTTCAAAATAATATTCTATGTAGAAAAGATATTAACTACGTTGCCATTATATTATAATAAAAAATACACTAAACGGCTAGAAATAAAAAAACTTTTTACAAAAAAAAAAACCGCCTTCAAAAAAAGACAAACAAAAACGTTCCTGCACTAAAAAGTAAAAAATAAATAATTGAATTTCTGTAAAGAAACTTAATTTAAAGGTAAACTTATTTGACATAAATATTTTGCAAATATTCAAAATTGTTTACTTCTTTTTGGAGTCGGTGCCAGCCAAGGCAAGGAAATACGTATGGGCAACAATACCTCGAAAAACTACCTCTAACATTTACTATAAAACTACCAAGATACCTATTGCATACCTAGAATAATTAAAACACAAATACAGACTAGACTGTACTCTAAAACAAATTGACACAATTTTCACAATAATTTCTTTTAAATAATAATAATTATAAATACGTATAAAAATCCCCTGCCACTTTTTAAGTACTTTGAAATTTTTAAAGCATTATGTTTGTAAGCATCTGTTTTAAAATTTTATAATCGTGAATTGAAAAAATAAATGGCACAGGATACAACTGCTGGCACCGACTCCAAAAAGAAGTAAACAATTTTGAATATTTGCAAAATATTAATGTCAAATAAGTTTACCTTTAAATTAAGTTTCTTTACAGGAATTCAATTATTTATTTTTTACTTTTTAGTGCAGGAACGTTTTTGTTTGTCTTTTTTTGAAGGCGGTTTTTTTTTTCCTATTTCTTAATATATTAGATAATGTAATGTATAAGAGGTTTTCCGCAGTGTGGCCATTAAATTTAAATTCGTCATAGTGAAAATGGATGACATTTTGAAGAAACTAAACCAGCCGGGTAGTTGTATAACACATAACGTAATGCATGGCTTTCATTTTGACAGTTCAACAACATTCGTTGCGTTATTTACGTTGTAGAGCAGAAACAATCTTCGAACATATGAAGAAATGGATTAGCAATATCCTCCAAAATGATTCAGGTTGTCATTTATAGTGTATTACGCAATTAGGTAGCGGGAAAGGGCATGAAAAAAGACCTTTGCCATAGTCAGCAAATTAATTCACAATAACTAATTAATTAATTCTGCGTAGCCTTTTCTAAACTATGTTGGGGTCGGCTTCCAGTCGAACCGAATGCAGATGACTATGAGTATTTTACATAGAGCGACTCTCAATAATTATTTTCAAACAAATGCAAATACCACTAAACCTTAATACAGTAAACCTTTGACCGATTATGGCGGCTCAATTAGCGTCGGGCACGGCTTCTAACACTGCCAGCCACGTAAAGAGAGCAAGCGTGAAGCAGTAAACATAGAACAAAGCGTTCCGACTGCAGATACCTAGTGTTTGTGTCGTGTTTATGATGTTTCTCACTTATGATTTATTTATATCGGACTTTATTGCAGTTTTCATGATGAGCTTTGATTTTAAATGTGTTAGGTATGTTTTATTTTTATTTGTTTGGCATCAGCACGCTTTACTTAGTCCGCAAATGGTTATTACAGAAGGTCTGTGGTTATTGCAGCTGTCACAAAAAAAAAATGTCTATAAGTCCTATCAGGTGAATTCTTAGACCGTTTAACCTAGTTCAAATAAGTTCGTTGCATCTTGCACGTTCTAGTATTATTTTACCAATCTAGTAGTATTTATTACAAAGAGTCTTTAACACGCATAGAATAAAGAAAGTAAATATATCTCATTAACTGGCAACACCACCACTAACTGTCATTTTCCACAGAGCCTATTTGACATCTCAAATTTTCCCTCCAACACCCGGACGTAACAAAATGTACTGTTTGCAGTTAAACAAACATTGAACTAAGTTAGTGTTTTATAACAAATATTGGCAACAATCTAAAGTGTAAACTTAGTGTTTGTGTAAACATTTGTCCAGCTAATGCGTCTCGGGGCAAATTAACAATGTGCTCGGTTAAGAGCTGCTAACATAAATGAAGCAATATGGAAGAGTTGCATCTGGTAGGTGAACAGGGAACGTCAATAAACTTGCTGATGAGTGTTGTGAGGGCTCTGTGAGTCATTGTGATCATGAAGGGAACCTTTTTTGGTATAAAATGCATGTTAGAATAGAATACTCTTTATTATTTGTACACTATGCGAATTACAGGTATAAATTTATTAAAATTTACGTACGGTAACACAATGGGCGGTCTTATATAAAGAAATGTAAAAACTTCTTTCTTAATATCTATGGTCCTGTCGCTAAAAGCGATTTTTTAAAGGCAGCCTTCGTATGGATGTCGTAAGAATCTAATTCTCATTCGGGTAAGTACTTAATTGATGTATTTATCAAAGATCTATGAATTTCTAAATAAATAAGGCTTGTTTTGATAGAAGTACAGCGATACTACTAAAGTGTTCTCTGTTTTTTGGAGTAGGTACCAATATTAAAAAATATATGTACATTGTTATTCACTTGACCACCCTATTTGTGGAGGTACAGACGCCAGCACACCAAGCTACTACAATCTGTCAAATTTCTTTAATAGATTTTCAACTTTATCGTCAAGGTTGATTGGGAAAATTTGACAGTTTCGGGTAGCTTGACCTGCTGGCGTCTGTACATAATTATTAGTAGCGTAAATCATTGGTGGAGGTAGGAACTTAGTTGACGTCCGTCATACAATTTATTATAAGACATATAAATCACAACATACATTTCGTTCCCCAAAACTGCACGCTCCTAACCAGATGTGCAACAGTGCAAGTGTAATTTCGGCGACAAACTCAGGATAAACAGTCGTCAATTTAATGTCGTCGCTAACAAAGAACCATAAAGCATGCTACAAGTCGCCATCTTGACTTGGAAGCATTGTTTGTGATCGTCAACCGTTACATTTTCAGATGAAGATGACGAATCACTGAAATGAAGGCGATGAGATGAATTATTTGGAAAAGATATTCAGGCAATGCAAAATGTGGCCTCCTCTAGTAATTCTAGTGTATTTAATGCAGCTAGCTAATGTTAATAAAGAGTGTGGGCAAGAGGATGATGAGCTAATTGACCAACCATGACTACATATTTGGATCACATCATAGGTTGTTGGAGTTAGGACTCCACGGCAGGTATTTTTTACGCTTGTTGAAGTGAAACTTCTTTGGCGGCGAATAGATAATTGGACGCGATAAATTAAGAGTGAAATTTCAAGGACGCGTCACGTTTAGTCACATTTTGTTACATGAGAGAGAAGAAAGATACCTACACTCCGGCGCCACGGGAGTGGAGCAAATGAGAAAGACGTATTCACTCAATACAAAGCCGTAGAACATAATTATTCTCTCCTATTCTTTATTTTTTAAGAAGTTTCACTTCTATTCTATCGCGTCAACCTAGTTTTTTTAACTACCTCCTTATGTTTATAATTTCAGACTTAATTAGCAATGAATAAATTCCATTTTGTTTTATTTAAGCTTCTGTTAACTGTTTCAACTTTATATTTTGTTACACTTCAGACAATTCTGTTTTACTTTAATCCTGAATATTATTCCCCAAAGGCAACCCTAATCTATCAATTATGTAAGACAGTTCAGCGCTGCATAGCATAAAGTTACATTACAACCTCGTAACTTTACAAATAACATAATTCGAAGCAAAGCGGGTGCAATAGGCCCTCAAACAAACAGACAGACACACAAATATTTACGGTATTAACAATGTTAACGCGTGTTATGGCTCAGCACAGCACAATGTTTACATGCACACGTCGTAAAACAATGTTAGTTTGTAATTAACATGATTGTTGAATTGTGCACTGACCTTTTATTTTTGTCTGAACTTAGGTGACCTGGGGGAAAATAACGAGTAGGCTGTATATCATGTTTCCTTTGTCAATACTGGGTACGGAAATAGAAAAGGCCTCTATGGTTGTTTTAACGTACATAATCAGAGGGGCAATCTCGTTTTTTTAAGACTGTTCACAGTCTGATCTCAGTCTCAATCTGTCAAAAAATACTTCTAATTTCCCTACATTTTGACAAGTTTTTGACATTTGTTTGTCGCTGAGATGAGACTGCGACTAGATTTTGAACGTTTTAAATTACGGGAATACGGGTCCGGGTATAGTCTGTAGTCTTACCATAGAAACTTAAAAGTGGTAAACTTCAAGGTGCTACAAGGATATTTTGGCGCCTAAATAAATTTGACAGGGGACTAAAGTTGGTAAATATTTATGAAATTGTGTCATCGAAATTTAATTGTATTAACAAAGCAAGATGGCGACGACGTTAGTTCCGATTTCACCAACACGCCAAAATAATCAAGTGGCGTTGTACATGACCTATAGTAAAACTATAAAATAATCCTAATTCCCATAAATTGAAAGGAAAAAAAACAAAAAAGTATCTAACATTACTGCCACACGCAACAGCTTTTAATAGAAAGCCTACAGGCATAAATCAAGGGATCGTAAAAAGAAACATTAAACTAAAAGAATATTTATTTTCTATCAGAACTGGAACCGCACACTAAACAGTTCACTAAAGAAAGGCACAAGATTGAATTTACACCCATAATCTCAAAATGAATTTCAATTTTAAATGTCCTTTCTCATTTTAACCGCAAATAATTTTGTCAACTACCAGAAAAAATTAAACGCATCGATGCATCGAACTAAATGGTCCTAAACAAACTTTTACAAAAAAAAATATACAACTTTCTAAACGACTTAAATTAAACTTTATTGCTTCAGTTATTAAGTTCAAAGTTGTTTACAGTGAAGTTTGAACATAAAGCCTTTATAAGGTCATCTTTATGAATGACTCGTCGTGTTCGTATTTTGAAAAAAGGTTCTTTTTGTTGCCACGATGTCTGCCGTAAATCGTCGTCCATTGAGAACCGGCGACTCGAAGGAAGTAAAAAAAAAATTAACAACACAAGATGGCGGTGTAACTACCTGCTATTAGATATTGAGTGAGTCGTAATATTTTAAAGAATTCTATTCAATTCGAAAGGCCAAGTATTTCGAACATTGATTCATTTGAGGAAGGATGTGAGAAGGTTATGTTTACAACATC
This sequence comes from Apamea sordens, assembly GCA_945859715.1. Taxonomy (NCBI): domain Eukaryota; kingdom Metazoa; phylum Arthropoda; class Insecta; order Lepidoptera; family Noctuidae; genus Apamea; species Apamea sordens. The sequence continues at coordinate 19,201,812 of OX244001.1, forward strand.
TAAGAGTTCTAGATTGGTTTCTATTCAACACACGCGTTAATTGCGAAGCTATTGTTAATTCATACACCTTAATTTAACATGAAAGATGATTTATCTAAGTTTCTGAGTAAGAAAATCTACGATTATCCAACAAAACAATTGTAATAGTCAGACAAGTTATTCTAAAGAGCCCCAAGTGCTATAACAACGCCGACAAAGCGCGACTACTGTGAGGAATCTTACGAGTTACGAGCAATCCGCAGACACCCACATAAAACAAGCAAAGTGAATAATATTCATTTACGCCAGACAAGGAACCGAGGAATATTAGATTTTATTATTGCTCCCAAGTGGCGTTCTCAACTTACACTGTGGATAAGAAGGATTTAATTTTACAGATTCGAACGAGTATTTACTTTCTTGGAGCTAAAGTAGGAAATATAACCCAATGTAGGTAAGGAAGAAATCTAGCCTTACTTTATGCCAAGTGGGCAACTAGCAAGAGAATAATAAAACATTCCGAGAGCTAAGCCAAGAAAACCATTACACGAAATCTCGGAGTAAACTGCTACACTGCTACTCCGCAAACCAGAAAATATTAGTCGTAGTAAAACACTGCGGCATCCCGTGACCTTTCTCTAACCGCAACGGTATAAAACGGATACGAGGAGCGAATAAGAAGCGAATAATATTAATTTACACCCCGAGCCGGCACGACGAGTAATAGATTTTACTACGCCAGTAAATTCGCTTTATTTAGAAATTGCACCCGATCGGGAGACTACCGTAAATTATAATTATGGGCATTTGGTTATTTCTTTACGGGGTTTTTATAGCGTATCTATGTCGTTAAACTAATGTTGTAACTTGTGATTTGAGACCGTCTGCTTTTGGTGTAGGGCTTTTTAATGTGTTGCTGTCTCCTGCGCTTAGCTGTTCAAATATCGCAGCCCATAAAAGTCCACGAAAAGAAAAATGTTACACGTAACTTTTAAAAAACATCGAGGTCGTCACAGCCTTTTTCGTTCTTAAGTATCTTGTCCACCAAAGTACCTTAACGTTATGGCTGCATAAGCTACCACACCATATATGATAATATTTATAACTCAAGATATTAACTAAAGAACCCTTTTACAATCCTAATCACTCCTTAAGAAGATCATAACGATATAACAGCTTACAAACGCTAATAAAGCGCAGCCCACACAGGCGTCCTAACCCCACCGTGTTTACCGTATCCTGCGAGGCTAAACAGGCCTCTAATGTGCTATACCGCACCATGGTATCAACACTCCCGGTAAACGATATACGGTGACGTTTACTGCGCCACCAATTACGAGCGAAGCGATCCACCGTGCAATTGTTATGTTCTCGCAATCGAGTCGACTTTGATTCAACTCCGCGAGACTCGTTAGGTTCTTGTACGAAGATGATTCAGTGATCGATTTTTCATATACAAGCATGAAGTTTATTGATATTTCTTGGGATTATGGTGAAATCATAATGCATATAGATAAAGATGGCGTCCAACCCAAAAAAAACTTGTAAAAATTCTAGTCAACAAAGAGAAATAGAGCAGGTGTACCTCAAGGTAAAGCCGCAAAGGACTTCAACCTTCTCACACATGAAAAAAAATCACATTAAAATAGAGAATCTAACGCCAGACAGCACCAATATAAGTCTAGTCCTACTAAAACTCCCCATTTATTAGCAGTAAACCGATTAATTTACAATCAAACAACGCAAAACTCATTACATTCTAAATTTACCATTTAACGACAGCCTTAGGGGATTAAATTGGATCTTCCAGACATATTGCTGATTCCAGACATTTTTTTTTTCTTTAACACATCACACTCTTTCTTTTGTTGCGCCAAAAGAGTAAACACAGCATGGTGTTTATTATTGTTAATCGAAGGTCGTATGTCCTGTCATGCATTTGTCACTTTGAAGAAGAAACTTCCGTTCTGGTTATATTTATCATTGATGACACTCAATGCAACATTATATGAGCTTTATAGATATACTTGAATGTTTCACAACTTTAGTAGTTATATATTTTCTTTTCATTTTGACTCAATTAAAATAACTAAAGCATACCTATATACAAGCCAGGACATTAGTTACCGCCACTATCACCTCGCGTGGGTATCAGGAGCCCCGGCAGTGGTACAACTAAACATATTACACGCCTGTTTCATAATGAAGTGCTAATTAGTCCCGTGTCGGAAACTAATTCGGCGTAGGATGGCGGCGCAGAAGCCAAGTGTGTCGGATTGATTGCTGAATCTTATGTGGAGCGAAATTATAATGTGATACGCTTGATGTGGTTTAAATTACTCGGAAACGTGGTAAAGATAATCCACCATCTTCACTTGGAGGTATTAGTTAAGGTAACAAATTATAATCAACATTGGCAACAACGTCCTTCTGTCATGTGACGACCCTGTTTCATTACGTGGTCTTCCGAGAACGATGATTGGGTCAATGCCCATGATAGAATCTTGAGTTTTTAAAACGACTCAGACAGAGATGTTGCTAAGGACTTTTTTTTCCACCACTTATTCCTTCCAGAATAATCACCGGAAGTGCTAGAGGTCAGGGTAGGTTTTCGGTGTTAATTTTAGAAGTTTAAAACGTAAATACTGATTCACAGGTTTTTTGTAGTGACAAATCTGGAGCGCTTTAAGAAAGAGATCTTTCAAGAGATGATAATTATTTAATATCAGTACTTAGTTGTACAAATTGAACCGCAAATTATGTAAATCAATACCTAATCCCACAGTTTAGTCTTTCACGAATCACGAATTAGATACCTATCAATTCAAACAAGACGAGCCGCTGATACCTAATGACATGTTAATTAATACAACTGTCAGCATTACTCCGGTATCGGGTGTCAGATCAGGAGCCGACTGTTGTTCGTGTATCCACGTATTAGTTGCTGTCAACAAGCGAGCGATTGTTGTTAGTAATTAATTGATAATTAATACTGATGTCACGGTTTTGGGATTCGGTTTATTGACGGTTTGTTACGGTATACCGCTTAATGTAGGCTTAATCTTAATGTGTGGATGGCAAAAATACCACGAAAATATATAATTATAGCTTTTTAGGTTTGTTTGGGCCAAAATTCAGCAACACGAATACTGGGCGCTGACGCAGTTATCAGGTTCTCACGTGTACAGGTGACAGGGCATGCGGTGCAAGATGGGAAGTAAGCCATTGTCTATGGAGAGGCGCCGGACACACCGAAGGTCTGAGCCGTCCAAGAACCCCGACTTGTGGAGGCTGACCGTGCTGCGGCCTTCTTGGGTAGGAAGTCTATTTAAGGTTTTTCAAGTAGGCCACTGTAACTTATGCCTGGAAGGGAGGCTTTCTGATGGTGTAATAGATGAAGCTGGGTTATAAAAAGAAGTAGGAGAGCAGACTTTTTACTATAAACAGTGATTTCAATGCGTGCAGTCAATCATCAATTTTGTGTGTTTCAATAGTAAATCCAGAAAACGTAGAACATATCGGATTTTTTTTTATTGACAATGGGCTCACTCTTGACCTCAATCCAGCCCAGAGGCATGGATGAGATCTACGGTGGAACGAGCTTGCCCAGAAGAAGCCTATTCACTCTCGCCTTGAAGAGATTCGGGTTGTATGAACTCGGGAATGCAGACGCAGGCAGACGATTGAATTGTTGGAATTGGATCAATAAACTCAAACCAAAATCAAATGTCACAATTACAAAATGTTAGATAGCAGTAAAATATTATGCTTTATATTACACACATTATATTAATACAGACACAAATGTCTACAGAACATTTGTGTCTGTGATGATAGGTATTTATTGCATCTGCAGGTAGGTGAATGCCCTGCTATATTGAAAGATTAGAACAGCTTCACGGATTACCGTGATTGATCGCGCCACCTGTCAGTTTGGACGTCAGTTGCGCAGGCGCCGGTGCTACGCCGCGTAGATAAAATGCCACGCTTTCACGCAGATAAACTTACTATCAATAAATTATACGTTTAATTGGTTGTACAGAAATAATTGAGACGAGTGTGACAAATATTTTAACTATCTACTAATATGTCATTTCAAGCATTCGACACGCACACAGACAAAAATTTAAAACGAAAACTGTCTGAATTTTCGTTTTACATTCGTCTCTGTGTGTATCAAATTCGTCGTTTGGTAAACAACCAAAAAGTTCGAAAATGAAAAATTGGCTAAACAAAAACAGTATCTAACCACAATCGAAGTAACAACCTACAAATAGCCGAGATACAGCAAACTTTCCATACCATACACGACAATAATAAACAAAACTCAACTGCCAACAATTCAAAATTCATAACACAACCTTACAAGTTACATTCCTGGGCAATAAATTAACAAAATAAATTACTTAAGGCTAATTAATTTTACGAGGCTCGCGGCCCCTCCACACTGGGCGCACACGCCGCATCTCGGAAGGAAATCTCCACTTAATTAACTTATTGGCCCATTATAGCGGGCCCGGGAATATTGAGAGGGGGGGGGGGGGGTGCTGAAATAATGTCGTGGAGATAATGAGAATAGGAGCTGATGGGAATAGAAAGTATCCTCATATTTGGTTGAAGTATAAGTATTACATTGGAGTTTTGGGGACCAAGCGACTCCATCTTGTTTTTTTATAACTGCCTAGTATACGCTGTAGCAATGATTCCCTTCAAAATGATTGAGCGAAATTTTGCTGATCCATGCGTCATGTTTGCTAACGGGCGGCGTCAGTTGGTACTGGTCGTCTCTTAGCCACCATGGCTCATTTTTTTTTTCTGTTGACGATTTTACATCGCTCTCATAATGATGTTATATTTTCCACTTGAATGATTTGAATATTTAAAAGAATGTCCGTGGAGTACCTATCTTGCCCGTTCTTCTCCATAACACTACGCTTTGGAACGGGCAACTAGCTTCATCTTTCTGACTGGCCGACTCCTTGGCAATTCAAAAGTGTCTGTAATTGATTTAATTGAAATAAATGCTTTGAGTTTGTAAGGCAATGGTGGCCCAGTGGTATCGGGGTCGACTTACGAGTTGTAACGTCGTGAGTTCGAACCCGGGCAGGAACTCTACTTTGTATATTTAATTTTATCTCCAATGCTCTCAAAACGGTGAAGGAAAACATCGTGAGAAAACCGGCATGTCCTAGAACCAAAAATTCGAAGACATGTGACGTCCGCAACCCGCACCGCGCCCGCGTGGTGGATTATGGCCCACTCCTTCTCACTCTGTGGGAACAGTGACTGATTATGATTTGAATTTGAGTTAATATTTAGGGGGTTTTTTGGGTTTTATTTTGCATACCTGCAAGCTATTGCGTTTGTAGATAGACTTTTCCTTTATCATTATACCTAACGAAGAAGGGGTAAGAAGAACGGATGAATAATTAAGTCTAATCACCACCTCGCCTGCCAATCTTGTTTATAATACTGTTACAATGGTAAATTGCTATGGTCCTCTCTCCCATCCAATTAACGATAGCTGTCAAATACCATTGCCCTAAACTACTCTAAAGAGGGTGTATATGAATCTTATTTAAATGCAAGTTTCGCCCCCAGCTCTATTACTCTCTAACGTGGACTGGGGCTATAATTGCATTTGAATACATTATTAATATTGTTATGTATTGAACGACTTATAACATGAGACATTATAAGACACTGTTACTTTTCAGAAATCCAAAGAAAATAGTTCCATGTTTGCTCGCATCGCCATCTTTTTCAAGTACAGACAAGCAGACAGAATTTCTATTACTCTTGGCAGATTTATCTCAACACATTTCTGAAACGGAAAACGGTTCTAAATCCCTCTGCAACTAAAATACAGATATTTTTACGATGAATTAAATAGGTTCCCTCATGGATAAAACGCCTTTGTTCATGGATAAAGTTGATTTTTAAAAGAAATACATATATCGACAAACCCATCTCTTAGGTTGCAAAAGATTTATTTAACTTTAAAAGCATCGATATCGGTAACGTATAGGTAACAAAACACGTAGATCTCGGGCTCGTTAACCGATAATTCAGTCATTACCATAATAACGAGCGACAAAGGGTAACCGATCAACCCGAGGGGAATTAACCTCTGAGATTGGAGCAAGCGGCCGAACGACTCAGTTTTGTAACCGTGAGGCTATGTAGCTTTCGTAAACGTGTCTGCTGGACGATTTGTTCTCTTTACCTGCTCAATATAAGTAGGATAATTTAAATGTAACCTAATTTTGAACTTTGATTTAATCAAAACATGGCTGATAGTAAAAGAACATAGTCGCGATCGCACACTCTAAATTGTAGCATTTATAACGGTGCCTCGTTTAAATGCTTATACCATTTAACTGGATTTTATCAAATTTAGCGACTGAAATTGGAAAACTTCTTCTCTACGTGAGTAGGTATGTAGCAATAGGAAACCCTTTATTGGAAATGAATAATAACCAAACATTTTCAAATATCCCTTTTCGATAAAGCATTCCTATCCCATACAAATCAACATCCAACAAAATATCACATACATTTCCGCTCAGACACAAATATACAAACATTCCTATAGATAGGAACAATTTGCGAGTAGTTAATCTTTCTGACTGCTCACGGAGCATGTCTGTACATAAAAGGGCTCGTCCCTAGGGTCGAGGAAGCGTGTTCACATCGCAGAACATACGGCCAGCCGGACCCTGCACCCGGCAGTGTTGGGTTCGGACCGGCTCGGGTTTCGGGAGTACCGCGAAGTCTGCGAAACTATTGTTGTAGTGGAGAAACTTTGAAAATGGATCCGAGTTTAGCATAGTGTTTAGTTGTACTAATTACTTGTCATTATAGTTAGGTTTTAGTTTGAAGGCGTGGTGGGGGGATGAACTTGAGGCGTTGTTCTCTATGCTAGCGGGAGCGGAAACGGAGGGCTGTGTCCTCTAAGTTAGCGTGGAGCTGAAGCGGAGAGACTAGGTATGATAGGAAAGATCGCTTGTAAACCATAATAATTAAAGACGTTAACTTCTGACCATGCTTTTTGTCAATCGACGAAGTATTGACTAAATATCTAGACATTGACCCCATCATTCATAAACGTTGCTTAAAGTTAAGTACTGATTAGTTACGTCACTTAACTTTAATCATCCTACTCCTACTAATATTATAAACGTGAAAGTTTGTATGGATGGATGGATGGATGAATGTTTGTTACTCTTTCACGCAAAAACTACTGAACGGATATAGATAAAATTTGGAACACAGAACTTTTTATCCCGATATTCCCATGGGATCGAAACTTATGCGGGTGAAACCGCGGGGCGCAGCTAGTCATTTATAAATAAACCCCATATTCGGGGCCACTTTTGTGCCACTACTATCGTTTATCATACAGCCAAAAGACTCTTTACAATCCTTTACATAAAACCAGACATATGAAGTACATTCTAGTTAGAGCTAGCAGCTAACATAATAGTCCTATAATCCAATCCTGTAACAAAAAACGAAGGTAAACCAACAATAGCTAGCAGTCACTGTGTGCACTGGCGTATCCACAAGTCAGGCTAGCTACTCGCCTAGCTAGTGGACAGGACAATGGGCAGTGACAAACAGACCTACAGCATCTACATACAATGTGTACAATAATATTGTGTCGCGGATTGAATAATAGTTGTTTATTGTATTTATATAATGGATACAATGCAATGAAGTTTATTTGCAGAAGGTGTTTCGCAATAAAGGATGTGAAATAATAGAAAAGTGTAGCAGACTCGATAATTATAGATTTCTTTCAGTTCTCAAAAACAAATAATTTATTTTTTTTACAAATTGAACAATCGCATACAAGAACCTTTTTCTCTTATAATTTGATTCATTCTATCTAAGTATGCGAATTGAAACGGAAATCAAGAGACAAAGGATAATTTATAAAATCGCAGACTGAATTTAAATTGAAAAATATATTTTGCTCCTATATTAAATCTAAGTACATTAGATCGAGTCTTTCATCTTTCTATGTAAATCCTCATTTCACTATCTTGGTATCTAAAATTGATGGCAAAAAAACGCAATAAGCAATAAATAGTGCTCGTAAACATTTTAAATACATCAGCAAACCTTCCTCTCTCTAGAGATTTAAATCTTAATATTGTATGCTCTGCTACTATGAACTATAGCATCAAACATATTAATATAATCCCAAAATAATTAAAAAGCTCCCCTCTGAAACTGAGAAATAAAATAAATATCCTCTATTAAATAAATAACGACGGGGCTAATAACTATGCAAATTCCGTCAAACAAACTGACGGGAACAACTAGTGCGGAATTACGCGTACAAATTATTGGCCAGTTGATGTTGAGCTCTCACCCCTCGCTGGTTGTTTGAGATGTAGGGTTGAAAGGGGAAGTTGGTGGTGAGGTGGGAGGTCAGGGTTGAGTGGTCGATAGTGTTGGGATACTAATGAAACGTCTGGATCACTGGACGCCGCGGGCTTCGGCAGGGTAGCGTCGGTTACAGAAGTTTGAGGTTGATAGTTTCATTATTTGTGTAGTTTTTCTTGAGATGCTTTTTCCATTTGAAAATATTTTGAAATTTGACTTTCTACTCAAACCTTACTTTTTTAAATTCAGGTTCATTACCAAAAATGTCATTAAACTAAACTCAATGTAAAGAGTTGTGATATTATTTTAGACTGGGAAGCAGTACATCGTTTTGTTGTAAGCATTGTTTAGTCAAAGCAACGCTTAGCCGGTGCAGTAAACAGCGTTTGCTCACCTGTTTTATTGCAAACAAAACAAGAACAATCCTTTATCAGACACAAAAACCAAAAACGAGCATACATCCAAAATGTAACTTCCACACAGTGTTGTCAACATCAACAGTATCATGTAACAAACGCGGCGCCCGACTGTACGTTCAAAGCACAAATTCATTTAACTGAAGCTCTGTGTAAACTCCAGGCTCAACCCACAGCTATAATGCTCACGTTTTATTGGCGTTTGATTTTCCAAACTTTGGCGGGTTAATAAACAATGAGGAAATTATAGGGTTATTAAATTTAATGGTCGTGAAAATGGAAGCGTCTCGTGGAATTTTGATCTTGGAGGGTTAACATTGTATTTCTAGTGGTTATGTAATTAAATTAACGGTTATGTACTTCTATTTATGTAGTGAAATATATTGGAGCTGAAATTTATCCAAGACAGTAGGAAATTAAGCTGGAAGATATGTTATGTATTTTTCTCTAATCTTCGAATCTCATGTCTTTAAGCCATTACCAATACCAGAAAAAGAATAACTACGTATCAAAATAAACTACTAATTATTCAAATTAAAATATAATATCCTTTATTACGTATCTAAATGACTCTTATTTTTCCTTTTTCTTTTACTACCTACTGAAAACAAAAGAGGATCAGAGGTCATATATCTAGTCATAGAAATATAAAAAACAGGGCCTAGTGGTCGCAAGCGCTACTGCTGAACACGAAGTCCTGGGTTCGATTTGCTAGTCGGGTAAAGTGTTATTGAGCTTTTTCATTCGATATTTCTCAGCCCGCACCCTAATTGCGTGGATATTGTTAATCCAATGCTTCATAAATGTTCAAAATTTGTATGGCCAACATCGTGAAAAACGCAATGAATTTTGTTGAACTATCAAAATGAAAGCCATTGCTACGGTTAGTGTGTTAAGCACTTACCCCACCGGAGTCGAAGTCGGATTAAGTCAAACTCAAATCATTTATTTCAATTAAACCATTTCAGGCACTTTTGAATTGTCAAAATTAAATAGTCGGTCAGTTAGTCAGAAAGTTGAAGCTGAAAGCGTAGATCTCTATGGAGAAAGTGAAAGCGTAGATCTCTATGGAGAAGAACGGGCAAGATACTCCACGGACACTCTTTTAAATCAAGATATTTTAACAAAATCCTGGGTACATTATTCTTATTGCTTCTATATGTGAGAACAATGTAAAGAAACAAATTAAAATATAAAATTAAAAATAAGCCCTGGCAGTTAAGAGATGACCAGTCTCAACCGACGGCGCCCGTTCACGAACATGACGCGTGGATCAGCACCACCCAGCTCAACCATTTCGTAGGGAACCGAATGATCCAACACACGCGCCACCACCAGTGAGACATTTAAAGTGAGCATGACATATTCTCAACTGTCATGCTCTTTCAAGTCGACATCAAAATATCATAAAAACGGATCCATGGTTCTTACGCTTACAAAATTTAAAAAATGCTTCTAAAGTATACAAGTATGGATTTGAGTCCTCTTGATGGCAATAGCTCGCCCTTATTACATGTGACTAAAACATAACTGGCGAAATGTGACTATACTATAGGTACACCTCTGCTGAACCCTTTGGGGAACACAAGCGTGATGTTATATATGGAAAAACCCCATGCAGGAAAAACTGTTAATAAATAACAACCTAGGTGAGCTTTAAGTAAAACGCCTTACTCGTAACTGTAGTCCCTGCATTATACATTGGACATCGATTGCGTCCCCCTCTCATTATATCGATTATCGTTCACCGAGCCGACTCGATACTGTCAACTCGAGTGTTTCGCAACTCGACTAACATTCTCACGACTGCTGGATGATCACGATTCGTGTTAATGGAAGCCTTTTGGTTTATTAGACGCTGGATCGTGTGTTTGTCTGTAAATTAGTTAGCTGTTGTGTGGTAATGGTGATGTTACAATAGTTAAAGACGTAAGTATTGGGATTTATTTTGTTGTCAATTGTGTCGATCTTAAACCTACTGTGCTCAATCGAAGGGGGGTTTAACTGCTAAGCAGTTTTATTAAGCTCCCTCTGCTGGGACACAGGCCGCCTCTCTGTGAGAGGGAGTGGCCGTGGGCCACGCGGGTCCAGTGCGGGTTGGTAGATGTCACATGTCTTCGAAATTTTGGTTCTAGGACATGCCGGTTTCCTCTCCGGCGGTGCCAGTTTCTCTCCGGTTTTGCTTTGATAGTTGTGTATTTCTTATGAATTTATCTTATTTTCATTAATTTCTTCAAGGGTAGACTTTATTTATTATTTGGTATATAAGCAGGCTCTCCCCCTGTGAGTAAGAGGGTGATATTCCGTATAATGAACATCACTGTGACTCACTTCCCTCCTCTTATTTTTATGATATTTACCGCCAAGTTCCTAGAAATATGAAGGCATATTTCTGGGAACTTGGCGGTTCAAATGAATTCAAAATCTTCCTGTTGGATTTATCTTCAAAGAGATTATGAACTAGTCTTTTATGCGTTTGTCAGTTTTTATTATTTTTTTCCTTTATCAACCTTTAGGAACCTTTTGAAGCCACGGCACAGAATCTGCATAGAATTTATATTTAACAGATACTATCGTGCAAACAAAATAGCCCTTAAGGTGATGGATGTGACTGTAGGTACACAATTCTAGGTCAGGCATAAATTGGCTTCCAGAGAAAACCATAATGTGGTTGATCTTTGAAATCTACACCTCAACACACACGATCGACACAACAAAACAATTTAATCGATCATCTTACCAGTTACCTGCCTATTTACAAACATTACTCCGAGATCCACTTATCCCGAAACTCGAGAACAATACACAAGGGTTCGATTCATCGATTGTACGGTAGAATACATTACAGATAAGAGAGATGAATCGGGCTCCATTGACGGATCGCTTGCCAGTCTGGGCAGCTGGGTAACCACTCGCTCAGCCATAGCCAACTGATAAGGAGACTAATATGAAGTTACAAGGGTTCACAGTTCATCGGAGAAAGCGTTTACTTTGGACGATGGGTCTTCAATCTGTTAGATGAATTGTCAATGAAGTGGGGTCAACGAAGATAGAGTCGTAAATGGAATTCTTGTGTTCAACAGACATTTTGCTATTACCTGTATTGAAATAAGCTTTGTGTTTAAGGTGAAATAACATTGGAATAGTGCAGATATAGCATAATCACCGTATAATGTTTGCACTGCTGGGACACAGGCTTCCTCTCTTTGGAGTGGGCTGTAATCTACCACACAGACCTAGTGCGGGTTGGTAGATGTCAAATGTCTTCGAATTTTTGGTTCATGCCGGTTGCCTTACGATGTTTCCTACCTTGCCTTCACCGTTTTGAGAGCAGTAATGATGAAATTACTTACACAAGGTAAAGTGCCTGCCTGGGTTCGAACCCACGACCTACAACTCGTTAGTCACGAATTTTGGGAATATTTCAAATATACAGAACGACTTTCTAAATACCAAGTTGCAGGCGACGACCAATTGTTACCTACCCTCATTGACCATAAATTACTGACAAACACACACTGATGGACCATTAATTCCCCGTTCCTGTAAAAGGACCATCTCGCTAAGTATGTCAGTACAGCGTTCCACTGATATTAAAATCATAGCGGTGACATTACATTATTTTGCATCAGTCCCGACGGCTTCAATAAAAACGCCATTTGTCTCGGTTACAATGCACTGATGAATTCAATTTGTCTGGCTGTGTGTGTCCGTTTGGCCAAGGAGGAGGTGGGACAGAAGATCCACCGTTGTGCTCCCAGCTTAGAAGAGAAAACGGTTCCTTAGAAAATAACTTTAAACTGTCTTAGAGGACTCTAGGACAAGATACCGATGCGTTCTACTCAAGAACCTGGATATCCTCACGATTTGAGTTGAAAACAATCAACGTGTGGTCACCATCAATATTCTCTAGCCTTAACTCAGGGTTCGTTCGCAACATGTTCCACAATCCTCTATTAGTCGTCATCTCGTTAGTCACTCCCTTTCTAGCCATATCATCTTTTACATAGACAATCAACATGTGGTATGATAGGTAAGTAAAAGTCCAACATGCTTTTAGTGTTTATAAGAATTTCCACACTGCAAAAGATAGTGAACGTATCCTGAAGTTGAACTTCTGAACCCGATATACTCCGTGATCAAAGTGTTCTTAGTACTGCTAACTAATGCTAAACTAATTCGCCGTCTTCCTCGTATTTCCTAACTATTCCGGGGCGGTTATCGACTAGATAAAGGTTAATAGAGGTCAGATCACTTGATCCCTGACGGTGCTATGTAAAAGTTACATAATTATGATTTAACTGTAGTTCTGAATCGGTTTTTAATGATGCAACCATTTTATACGTTAAATGGGGTACTTAAGGTTATGAATTTATTATTATATGCCACGCCCGATAGAAAAGGCGTTTATAGGAATTTATTACCGCACAAAGTCACGTGGCCCACTTGTTCAGCTATTAAAGTTGCTTTGTAACTTGTGCGAGTAAGTTCAACATAGTTACCTATTGTAGAGGTAAACGAAATTCTGTCTGGTCAATTTGGTTTACGATTATAATAGTAAACTGTTAGCTACAACTACCAAACTGTCATCTAAACGCAAATAGTTAATTCTTAACTAGCTGTACCCGCGACTCCGTTCGCGTGGATGTCGTAAAACCAATTGATTTTGATGGGTTTTGATTTTTTGCGGAACACTAATTATTTTTCTAAAATAAGCCTAAGTTAGTTACTCCTTATAACATCAGCTATCTGCCAGTGAAAGTACCGTCAAAATCGGTCCAGCCGTTTCGTAGATTAGCAACAAACAAAGGTACAGACAGACAAAAATTTTAAAGGTTGTGTTTTTGTTATAAGTACCTACTGTATATGCATTTTTTTTTTCAGGATGGGAAATCATCAAATGACTCCTCCCGCTCTGGGTGGAGCAGAAGGGAGTGTCAGACTCTTACTGACTAAAACCCACCCGTGTTCCTTCCTTAGCCCTTTATGTTCCAGGGCAGCGGTAACCCTTTCGGACGATCCCGCTACCGCTACTGTATATGCTTACCTATGAATTTAGTAATTTTGACATTACAAACAGACACAACTAGATGTAATAGATGATCTTTTGTCTACTTCATTCAACGTCGTCGCTGGCATTAGTTTTCCACTTTGTGTCTAGAGACAAACATAAACTTTAATTAATAAATCTGTTTTATTTTGCCATCTCAGGCATACAAGCCATTCATTATCGAATAAATAATCAGTTAATAGCACATACTTTCAAAATATACAGTTAAACCAATCGTCACAGGTGCTCAGCGAATTCTTTCAGCGCACGAGTGGCGTACCTACCTACTTTCCTCCATTGTGCTCTGAAGCACAATAAGCAATAACTTAACGACTCGGCAAGTAAATTTAACTTCGACACAACAATATTAATAATTTAAACCATGTTGCGTATGGAAATCGCTTTTAAATTACTTAAGCTATTAATTTAACTAGTATGTAGGTAGGTGGAAACTCACGACAATGAAATGGCTAACAAGGAGGAATGTGTAAAGTAGAAGTCTTAACTTACAGGTGCAGTTGGTAGTAATTTTAAAACCACTTGGATAATTAAAAGACTGCTTTTCAGCTGAAAAGTGCCTGTAAATCTCTAAACCAAGGGGTTTATTTATAAAAGATGATTAAAGTTAAGTGACGTTCAAACGTCAATAATGTATGGTTAAACAGTCGCTAATCATCACTTAACTTTAAGCAACGTTTATGAATAAAGGAGTAAGTGTAGAGTTAAGTAGATAGTGCTTATTTAAAAGAAAGTTAGGAAGAAGAAAAGAAGAGTTATGATTTTGACCGGTATGTATGTCTGGGGTCTGTATGTAGACATGTTCATGTGTTCCCTCATAACTTCTAAACTACTTAGATATCATAATTTGACAAATGAGGTATCGTTGAAGCGTCTTGATCGTTCGCTGGTTATAGGCAAAAAAATAAATTTTAACAGAAGTAAGCGATCATAAGCTTTAGGTCAAAGTGACATATTACCACGGTCTCCTCTGAACACACTGTCAATATGTATTAAATGCATTAAAATATATTATTACGTGTAAGTTGTTTATTTAATAGACGACAAATATTAAATAGTTTATATGTACATATCAATTACAGATGAGAATATTTTCTTGTTTCATACTTTTTAGAGCGTGATTTCTCAGTAGGTAGTCGGGTTTTTTACCCTGTAGATATTGTGCAAGATTGCCCTGCCTGGGGTCTCGCAAAAGGCTGATATTGATGATAGTAAAATAATAGAACAGCATCCGTATCTCAAGGCGTAGTGGTTATGGCGCAATACCTACAATCCGCAGAGCAACATACCTTCCCAATTTTAGACCATGCGATCATCACAATCTGCCCAGCCTTTTTACAATTATATTGGGGATAGCTTCCAGTCTAGCCGGATGCAGCTGAATACCAGTATTTTACATGGAGCGACTGCCTATCTGACCTCCACCGAGACACGGAGGGGTTTTGGTTTTTAAAGATGGTCACTCATCCAGGGACTAACCGGCAAGCGTAGCTTAACCTTATCGATCGACTCGTGCGGTTGTTATTACATAGCCAAAAATTTTTTAAATGTTAAAATTACCAATCAACAAGAACGAGAAAAGCTTTTAAACAAAACGTTCCAAATGACGAAGACAGTCTGTCTACTTGAATTCACTCATCAATAATGGCCGTCGACAAAAACCAGCCAGTTGCCAGTTGAAAAAAAAAAACAACTAAACATCGTTATCTTAATTTGAATTGTATCTGAGAATCTAAATTGTATTATTTACCGCAGGGTTTGTCAGCCCACATTGTGATAAATCAAACGGAATAAGAGCGAGAGTCTGTCTGTATTGTACTGTCTTTACTATAAAACAATGAGTTAATAGCGTTCATTGAAGAAAGTATCGTTTACAAGTCAGTAAGCTAGAGTCGATTGGTTATGAAAGGATTTAAAACTTTAATTGAGTTGGTAAACAAATCTTTTTTATTATCTGAAATTTAGACTCTGTGACTAGCCCTACAAGTTTCCAGAAACAATATAGATCTATTTTCCTGTAAATATTTGTGAACATATAAATTCACAAGAAAACATTAGGTAATCCTCTTCGAATTTAGCCCAGACTCGTGTTTCTGTCATCAACATCATTTGACACGACGCGTGACGCCACGTCTTAAAAAAACATCTATTTTCCTCACGAACTCTTATCATGTCTGCTACGAAAAGCGTCATGAATGAGTGTTGCAAGTTGAAATTAATAACACTAATCTATTATTACACATGCTTAGGCCATTGCCGCAACGGCCAGACGCTGTTCAGCCACGCGACATTCTATTTTCAAATTATTACAAAGCGTCGAGCGCGTTTCGATTAATTTGTCATACTATCATCGCGTTCCGTGGCAAGGGAATGTTTATTTTTATTACAAAGAGCCTAATCTTCATCTCGGTGAAAGATTTATAACGTGTAGCGGTTAAGGCAATTATAATTGTGGGCGCAGCAGGCGAGGAATGTAGCGTATTTGTTGCTAGCGACGGATTTTTTAATTTATTTTGTTGAACTTGTTGCGGAAATTAATGTTTGTATTCGTAATTGTTGTGTCAAATTGTGGAAATTTAATTTGTATGATTTGTTGCCGCTTTAATTTTATTGGTGTTGTTTTAACAGCCTCTACGCTTCTCCGTGAGAAAATTATCATCATCGTGCACGTTTCTTCGACCGGATTACCTATTTACAGATTCCCCGAAGCCAAACACGGTAAAATTTAAAAACAACAAAGACGTATTTTTTCCTCTTCTTTTATTCCAGAGGCTTCATTGTTCCAAAGGATATAATTACATATTATTTCAATCAATACGGTGAAGGAGGCTGGCGTGTCGATAATGCCGATTATCGGGCGGCAACTGGAGGTGTGATACCGCCTAGAGCTGCACTATGCATAATACCGCCGAGATATCGTGACATAGGAGCGACAGCGTATTGAAGCATAAAAAATACACATAATTTATCTTTTTACCTTCCCATTTAAAGGTTATCCATAGTAACAATGTTCATTTGTTTATATAAATAAACAGTGCACACAATAAATCTATATTTAAAACTTCTCTCATTCTTAACTTAACTCAAGGACTCTTTAGTTAATAAGACCCATTAATTATTGATTACAAAGCAGGTAATCTCCACAATAAAAAATCATGGAAAACTGTCAAAACGACAAAAAACTAAATTATTTTAAAAAAAATCAAAATCGGTTCAACCGTTTGGGAGCTACAATGGCGCAAACAGACACACAGATACACACGTCAAACTTATAACACCCCTCTGTTTTTGTCGGGGGTTAAAAACAACTATGCGTCTATGACTTGCACCACACCTAAAATGCATAATTCTCTGGCTAGAGTCACGAACGATGACTTTTAATAGTAATATGATGGGATCAGGCGCAGCCGACGCAGCTAATGCGTTCGTGTGTTCCAAATCATTAAGTAGATCGAACTCGCTTCACAATATCAGATGTATAGGTGGTATACCTAACTATAATATGTACGATGTATGTATAGAACACGTTACTGGAACATTGGGACATGAAATGGAGAGGATAGCGATGCTAATGTGTGTCAGGTATTATATCGAGCTTAAATAAAGCTTCTTGAGGTTTGTTCGAAGTATATGTATAAAGTAGGTCCACGTAGTTAGGTAAGCACATATATGTGGGCGTTACTCATGAAGGTTGGGACTCTGATAAATAAGTTGACTGACATTTAATAAAAGATCTTCAAGGAAAAATATTTATAGATCTTTTTTTCTTTCTTTTATGAAGCTGTAGGGAAATAAGTAGGTACGTAGCCATTGTGTAAGAAAGAACTTTGAATTCCGTTAAACATAAATTTATCTTCATATTTAGATCAACCCTAAACTGATAACGAGCGAAGCGAAGAAGAAACAATCTACTCTCTAAGTCCGTCAAGAACTATACGGGCCCGTACGAAAGTAGTTGATACTTCAAAATAAACCCTACAATTTATTCATTTTTTCGGAAGGGCAAAAACACATCGGGAGTAAAAACCACCATCAAATTGTGTTGTAATTCATTCTTAGTTCGGGCCCCGAACTAATCTTATATCCGTAGGTGATACGGAGTAGCAAACTCACGTAACTTCAGCGGAAACTACGGTATTGATTTGTAGAAAGTAGACCCTTGAGAAAATCACAAAAATGTTTGATTCTATGCTCTTAATCAAAAAGGACTTTTAATCCTGAATCTACATAATCGGATTGATGGTGCTACCCGCCTGGTCGCCTGCCGAGCAGTATCTAGTCATAAATCTGTGGAGATTATCAGCGTCGTTTATAAGCTGTTAGACAATGGCGGCCACTTAACGGCCACTATCGCTGATCGCGCTGATAGCCGCCGATAACTCGCCTTGTTTCTATTAACCGCTCTTAATTTATACTGATTATAAGTCTTTGGTTCTGTAGTGAGACTACTGTTGAGTGTTTCTGTGTTGGATCAATATATTAGTTGAACTATCTTCTACCCGCGACTTCGTCCGCGTGAAAGTTCTAGTCCCCCCCCACTCCATCGCATCGCATCGCCCGCGCTACTACTTTGTTTTCGCTTAGTATTCTTTCTGACTCGTTCAAACAAACAAACTCTTCAGCTTTGAAAGAAAGAAAATACACACAAACACAAAAAAAATAACAAGTTGGGGTACAATAACATGCGTCACATCCACGCTAAACGGCCATCGTTCAGCATAATGCTATGACCCTATACGAGACAGAGCCCCAGCGCTGGTTTTCAGCGACAGCCGGCATTAACGTGATGACGTCTACAAGTGCAGCATACGATTAGACATAAATAAAAACAACAAGCTTTATTATTAGTGTAGAAGATTCGTATATCTAGATCAATTCTGTGTTGGTTAAAAATATTAGTTGAACATGTTAAAATGCAGACGATGTATACGTTAGTTCTGAGTATGAATGTAGATGGCTTTAAGAGTAGGAGTGAAAGATGGTATGGCTAGAAAGGGGGTCACTACTGAGATGACGACTTATAGAGAAGTGTGGAAGAAGAAGGCATGCTGCGCCGACCACAAATAAATTGGGATAAGATAAGAACAAGATAGTGATGATAATGATGTTTAAGGTTTCTCAAATAGCTTGAAAGGTAGCCTAGATCTGTCTGGTATACGACAGGCAATAAAGGCAGTAGTTTCCTTCTGTAAGATAATCATGCCTTAAAAGATATAGCATCAAAGGTACCTAGAATTAGCTTTCCCCAACAACCTGAAACTTACTTAAGCACCAGTGCGTGGCGGTGGTGTCAGTAGTAAGTTTAGGTACCTAGGTAACTTTAAGTTACTTGTAACTTTAGGTTAGGATCTTTACTAGATCTTTCTTCGCAACAGCTATGGAAACTTCAGCAACAATTAATCGCATGAGGATATAATTAAAGTTTACGTATTCTACAAGCAAACCTTGGAGGTCTCACTAGTATAACAAAACAACTCACAAACATTTAATTCAAGCGTCAAGCTCAATAAATTAACATTTGCAAAGCCAAAGTTTACTGCCAGAGATAGTCTCAACAATGATTTTACTCCGCTCATTAATATTCAAAGACGGAATTAATCAAATAAATCGATTTATAATTAACAAAGCAGGCATTGAGACCTGGTTTTATCTGCTTGATTTACGAACGCACTTAACCTTCTGACCATCGTGTCTACAGTGGACTGCCACCCAGGCCGACACTCATAAATTCTTAATACTCATAAAATTGATCGTTTTTATGATCCTCGTTTATGAATGTTATTGTAGATTGTACAAATGGCTGATTTTGCGCAACTTTTCAAATAATAGCTGGCCTATACATATTGATGATGGAGAGAAAGTCTGACCTTCCGATTTCTCCTAAACAACTGAATTGTATCTAATCTATCAATGAAAAGGTGCCACGTTTTTCAGTGGCCATTAAGTGCGAACGTTTATAATCAGAAGTAAGGGGATTGAGTTTTATCAACATAAGGTTGTGTTTTACAGTAATAATTAGGCTAAGTATCGCAACTACATTCTAATGAGATGTAAACCGAACAAAAATAACTTTCATTCAAACAAATGATTCAGCAAGTAGGCAATAAAGGCAGACGTATTACCGACAATATGAAATACACGTGTAGGAGTTGTGTGTAGGGTAACGTGACGTCAATCTACACTTGAATGAACTACCTGAAAGAACAAACCTTGACAGCAAGACGATACTCCCTAAGGTTAGATAACATTATCTCCTACCGCATTACCGTAGGTAGCCCATTCATGACAGACTCCTTACAACAAGCAAGACGAAATAAGATGTCAAACTTTAGCGTTTATTTCAATTAAACCATTTACAGGAACTTTTGAACTGTCAAGAAGTCGGTCAACTAGTCAGCAAGTTGAAGCTAGTTGCCCGTTCCAAAACGTAGATCTCTATGGAGAAGAACGGGCAAGAAACTCCATGGACACTCTTTTGTATCAAGATATACAACTTAAATCAATACCAGAAAATACAATACCTCTCGGTGACAAAGACCCTTGAAGTTAATATTTGCGTGAAAGAAAATCACGGATTTATCAATTACATCTTATCTGACTGTCAGACTACGCAACTTATAAATGCAGTAAATAATGAACTGCAGGCGGTTAGTTACGAGCTAGGTTTACATAGATTAGTATATTAACACCGATAGATAAATTCAATTAATTTTTGCTGTTGCGTTAGACGTTAAGATACCGAAAATGGCTGTGGAGTGGGATTTAGCTGGATAAACACGCATCTTGATAGTACCAGTTTATAACGTACAGAAATATTGAATGTAGAAAATTGTGGATCTAAAATGAGTGGGTAAAGATCGCCATCGAAGGGAAACACTGTTTCGTCTGGCAAGCAACTGAGTCATCTGCAGTACCTAGTGGAGAATCACAAGCAGAAAGAGGAGAAAGAAAGAAGGAATCTTGAAGATGCACTAGTTAGTCAGCTTCTCGATGTGAGTTCGAGAAAACAGTAAGCTGTAAATGATGGCTCATTATCATTAATCAAGCCGAGAGTAAACGGGTAGTTGAAGCTGCTGATAAAATAAAAGAATCAGTAAAATATTAGTCTCAAAATATATTTACAGCCTCACAATTATTTCCCAAGCAGTCGTAACCTCGCTAACAATACGTCATTAGTTCATCAATGGTACAGGACTTGTAGCAGCACTCGTCGACGGGGCCGCGCTTGCCGCGCGCATTAGCCAATGTGGCCGCCGGCGGCCCCCACCGGCTGCGCTTGTCCTCCTCGGGCCCCCAGCACAGCATGGCCAGCGCCTCGGATAGCTGCCGCCCGCAGTACACGCCGCGCCCGCTCGCCGCCGGCGTGCCCGCACACACACAGCACAACAGCGCCACACAGAACAACACTAACTTCAACATGGCTGCTTTACTGAAAGATGTTTACTGTTCGATGTGACTGTCCCAATGGATGGGGTTGGAATGTGTTCTTGCCCTAGATTACTACCCTTTTATAGTAAGGGGTAGCTCATTAATATACACTTTCATTTTGACACCTTAAAGTATGTAGGTTGTGGCCCTGGTGCTTCCCACTCTTTTCTTTTAACTCTGTAAGTATTCGCGTAGACTTTGATATGAAAATAACATTTATTGACTTGACATATTATACGTTCCAGAGACTCAATAGCGCCGATATGCCAGCGCTTATCGGCTTCGGCAAGCGCTGGTTGCCAACGCTTCAGGTGGTTTGCGCAGGCAGTTTTCATACTTTTTGCCAAATTAGCTCGAACCGGGGCGCCGTTATATTGTAGCATCAAAATTGACACCTTTTAGATCTTTGGTTGGATATACTCAACTACTATGTTGTCATGTCATCTCTAACTGTCCTTTGGATAAATTATTGTCTTCGTCGACATCCATTACAAAATGTAATGTATGATTCTCCATGATCAATGGCGAGTTTTAAAAACCGCACTCATTTTGCAATATCATATGATTTACTGGGACCTTGACAGTTTTATATTGAGGTTCATGTGAAATGGCATGGTCGGGAGATTGGAGGGGCTTTCAAACATCATGAGGAGTCACATTGTTTGGAAGGTGACACAGGGCAACAACGGCGTTGTATTTGAGTCGTAAGTAAAATTCAAAGTGTATGACGTGAGTAGGAGGTTTTACGACCTACACATTATCAGGTGGCAGAAAACAATCTGAATAATAATTACCTACATCCAGGTATAAAAGGCTAGTAATGTAAGGGATGAAAACATTCAACCCTCATCTATTGGGACAGTCACATCTGACAGTAAACATCCTTCAGTAAAGCAGCCATGTCGAAGCTGGTGTTGTTCTGTGTGGCGCTGATGTGCTTTGTGTGTGCGGGCACGCCGGCGGCGAGCGGGCGCGGCGTGTACTGCGGGCGGCGCCTATCCGAGGCGCTGGCCATGCTGTGCTGGGGACCCGAGGAGAACAAACGCGGTCGGTGGGGGCCGCCGGCGGTCGCGCTGGCTGGCGCGCGCGGCAAGCGCGGTCCCGTTGACGAGTGCTGCTACAAGTCCTGTACCATTGATGAACTGATGACGTATTGTTAGCGAGAGTTACGACTTATTGGGAAATAATAATTGTGATGCTGTAAATAAATGATGAGTTTATGTTTAACTGGTTTTTTTTCACTTTATTAGCAACTTTTTTTAAAAGTTTAATGATAATAGACTTGTATAATTCATAAATTCTCTCATTTTATTGATTATAGTAGATAAATGAATGATTAATGTAAGAAATATGTTAATTGTAAAAGATATTTGCACACCTGTCAGGTAGGATATGTTATAAAGATTTTTGTTTATAATTTTGTAATGTGTAAATGATTTGATTCCTTTAAATTGATTTTTACAAACACTTTAACACGCCAAAGTTAAATTGTGTTTTAAAACTGAATAAGTTCGGGATTCCATCTACTCTGACTAGAAATTCGTCGATACATAATATTAGTCAGATAGAAAACCATGCAAATACGCCTCTGAGATGGTCCTTTAGGAAAGAGCCATACAGCTTCGAGTGGAGTCAGTGTACGTATAAACTATTTATCTTTTGGGAGCTAAACCCGTTCTTTTATGTACAGGTAATGAAAATAACACCATGGGGTTGTAGTCAGTAGGAGTCCGGCAATACCCTTCTACTTCACTAGACGGGAGATACTATGAGGACCACAACGTTTGTTTCTATATAAGTCCTTTAGTGTGCACTGGGCCATACAGTGACCATGCGCGAATGTTTATAATAAGAAATAAAGGGTTTGAGTATTATCAAAGTAAAGGTGAGTTTTTCAGTAATAATAAGGGATAGTACTTATCTCATTTAATCATCGCAACTACGTTCGAATAAGCAAATGCAAATTACGCTTACTTGCGGTATAAATATGCCTAGTGCTAGGGCACTAGGTATATTTATACCGCAAGTAAGCGTAGTAAGCGTGTTTGGTCTAGATGCACTAATTCTAGGGAATTAGTGCATCTAGACCAAACAAATAGCTTTCCTACAAACAACTAATTTCGTAAGTAGGCAATAACCGCAGACGTCTTGCCGACAATATGACATAAGTTCACGTGTAGGAGTTATATGTAGAGCAAGATGACGTCATACTACACTTGACTGAATTACCTGAAATAACAGCTTTGACTGCGAGACGATGCTTATCAAGGTTAGATAAAATTATCTTTTATACTATACCAGGTCGGAAAGTACCTTATTACTTTTCTTTAAATGTAGGTACCTACCTTTGATCCACAATAAAAATATTGATTGATTGATTGCAGATAGTACATCATTACTGTTGTACAAAGAACATCAATGGGCTAAATTATGAAAATGCCTGGACTAGGTATGTTATTCTATTCACTTTTCACAATTGGACCAAATCTGTAAGGTGGGCGAATGTTCTCCATTGCCGGGCAAAAATTGTATGAAAATCCATTGTTAACGTGCTGTGTTTTTTTTTTGTAATTTAGGGCGATTCTGTAGCTAACCTAATTAAATACAGTATAATGCCAAAAGGCAAAAGTTTTTATCACCAAGCGAAAAATTATACTGGCACATACTTTTGCTGATCATTCAAACCAATATTAATCTCCCGGGCAAAAGTATGACATTGACTATTAATAACTGTATCAATTTTTATGTTTCTCGTGGGTATAGTGTAACTGGGAAGAGAGTGGGAAGTGCGAATCCCAACTTGTGTGTATTTAAGGCCCTTGGCTGAGCCTCAGGCCTCAAACCACACCCGCGTTAGCAATCGGTCGCATTGCTGTAGGTGGTAGCCCATTTCTGGCATGAATGGGCTACCATCAGCATCGGCACCGGGCCTAGACCAGTGGCAATTGCTTTTAAAGCGTTTCGTATTTAAACAACGACTTTCCACAAGATTGAAATAATTAAGCTTTTCAGTAATTACTACTGAAAAGCCTATGGCAATCCTAATTTCTTTTACAAATGATTTTTTCATCACCGTTACTGATGATAGAATGTCAGACTGTCTAAGCCCTCAGTTAGTATTATACTTCTCAGTGGCAAAGAAACCTTTAAAGTTAATATTTGCGAGAAAGAAAATCACGGATTTATCAATTACATCTTATCTGACTGTCAAACTACGCAACTTATAAACGCAGTAAATAATGAACTGCAGGCGGTTAGTTACGAGCTAGGCTTACATAGATTATCATATTAACACCGATAGATAAATTCAATTAATTTTTGCTATTGCGTTAGACGTTAAGACGCCGAGAATGGCTGTGGAGTGGGATTTAGCTGGATAAACACGCATCTTGATAGTACCAGTTTAGAACGTACAGAAATATTGAATATAGAAAATCGAGGATCTAAAATGATTGGATAGAGATCGACAGCGAACGGACACACTGTTTCGTCTGGCAAGCAACTGAGTCATCTGCAGTACCTATAAAAAATGTCGTAATTTAGGAACTCTAAAGATGCATTGGTTAATTAGTTTTTCAATGTGAGATCGAGAAAACAACAGAAAGCAGTCATCATTAATAAAGCCCAGGGTAAACGGGTAGTTGAAGTTACAGATAAAATACTGGTTTTGGTGTTCCACAGGGGAGTATTCTGGGCCCCACCCTCTTCCTTGTTTATATTAACGACTTGTGTAATCTAAATATTAAAGACGGTAAAATAATATCATATGCCGACGACACGGCGTTAATATTTAGCGCTAAAACCAGTAACGAACTATTTTAAATCGCTTAACTAGGTTTTAATACTGTGAATAATTGGCTTCAAAGCAATTTACTAACATTAAATGCTGACAAGACAAAATAAATTCACTTCTCCATGCGCAAACCTCAACTTAACAGTCATATGTATGCCTATCAATGTGGAAACCGTACAATCACCATGTGTAATTGTTCCTCTATCCACAAAACGAGCAACATAAAATACCTGGGGGTAATAATGGACGACACACTCTCTTTTAAACAACATATTGAAAGCCTAGTTAAAAGAGTCCGCAAACTAATATATGTTTTTAAAAAATTGCGAACATTAGCTGATTCAAAATTAGTCACACAAGTTTATTTGGCCCTATGCCAATCTATAATTCAATATTGTATCACTTCTTGGGGTGGCGCACCAAAAACTAATTTGCTTCCTCTTGAAAGAGCTCAGAGAGCAATTTTGAAGGTAGCAAACTTCCATCCCTTCTTTTTTCCCACAGATCTGCTATATAAATCCTGCAATGTACTAACTTTTCGCCAGCTTTTCATTATGCACTTAATATTAAAACAGCACACCATGCTTGCCTACAATGCCGACAACACTAAGAGACGGAATGATCTAGTATGCATGTCTAATGCAGCCTCAAAACATGTCTTGTAGAAAGATTTTTAACATTCTTAGGTCCATTCCTGTACAATAGATTAAATAGAAAACTAAGTATTTATAAACTAAATTACTATAGCTGTAAAAAAATTATACTTAATTATTTACTAACCATCGATTATTCACAGAAGACCTACTTATTGTCTGCAAATAAAACTACTAACATGCTATTTTACTTTTATTTACCTAAGTTTTTAATTTAGTTTTACGTTATATTTATTGTTAATTTAAGTATTTATGCACTTTCTAGCTTGAAGCACAGGTTCAACCTAGTTCAGGCAAATTAGCAACTGTGCGCTATTTTAAATTGTTATGGTATTAAATGTAAATGTATTCCCTTTTTATAAATAAACGATTATTATTATTATTACTGATAAAATAAAAGAACCAGTTAAACGTTACACTCAACATATATTTACTTAGTTACAATTATTTCTCAATCAGTCGTAATTTCGTTAACAATACGTCATCAGTTCATCAATGGTACAGGACTTGTAGCAGCACTCGTCGACGGGGCCGCGCTTGCCGCGCGCACTAGCCAGTGTGGCCGCCGGCGGCCCCCACCGGCCGCGCTTGTCCTCCTCGGGCCCCCAGCACAGCATGGCCAGCGCCTCGGATAGCTGCCGCCCGCAGTACACGCCGCGCCCGCTCTCCGCCGGCGTGCCCGCACACACACAGCACATCAGCGCCACACAGAACAACACTAACTTCAACATGGCTGCTTTACTGAAAGATGTTTACTGTTCGATGTGACTGTCCCAATGGATGGGGTTGGAATGTGTTCTTCCCCTAGATTACTACCCTTTTATAGTAAGGGGTAGCTCATTAATATACACTTTCATTTTGACACCTTAAAGTATGTAGGTGGTGGTGGCCCTGGCACTTCCCACTCTTTTCTTGTAACTCTGCGCAAAATATTGGTCTAGACTTCGACATATTGTTCGTTCCAGAGTCTTATTGTCGCACCCATTAAGTATGTTTAAAAGTTATACTGCCATTCTATCTTTCCTTGAATATCCTCGAAGGTTGTTTTATCGTGGCATTTCTAACTGTCCCTTTGAGAAATTATTACTTGCTTTCTTCCTGTCATCCATAATATAACGTAAGCGCAATGGCATTTTTTAAAACCACACTGTTTTTGCAATTTTATGTTTATCAAATTCAAATCAAGCAATCCTGGAGCTTAATTCTGTGGTTTATGTGAAATGACACGATCGCAATTTTGATAAGCAACGTCCTTCAAATTTCATGAAAAGTGAAATTGTTTGAGTGACCGTGGGAATCTTCACTCGTAGAACAATGACGTTGTATATTTGTGTCGTTACTTACAAGTAAAGGTGCAGAACGTGAGTGGGATGTTTCACGACCCACACATTTATCAGGTGCCAGATAATAAACTGAATATTAATTACCTGCACCCATGTATAAAAGGGTAGTAATCTAGGGGATGAACACATTCCAACCCCATCCATCGGGGCAATCACATCGAGCAGAAAACCATCCTTCAGTAAAGCAGCCATGTTGAAGTTAGTGTTGTTCTGTGTGGCGCTGTTGTGCTGTGTGTGTGCGGGCACGCCGGCGGCGAGCGGGCGCGGCGTGTACTGCGGGCGGCAGCTATCCGAGGCGCTGGCCATGCTGTGCTGGGGGCCCGAGGAGGACAAGCGCGGTCGGTGGGGGCCGCCGGCGGCCACACTGGCTAGTGCGCGCGGCAAGCGCGGCCCCGTCGACGAGTGCTGCTACAAGTCCTGTACCATTGATGAACTGATGACGTATTGTTAGCGACGCGGATTACGACTATTTGAGAAAACAATTGTGATGCTGTAAATATATCATAAGTTTTTGTTTACCTGGTTTTTTTTTTCATTTTATTAGTAGCTCAAATAGCCTTGGCCTGATTGTTAACTTTATAAATATGATTCCGTCAATACTTAGCTAAAGTTTTTCACTAGTTAGAGGAACCATATTCAAGTCCAACAAACTCCCCTATTAAATTCCTAATCCTAGACCGTAATAACAGTACCATCTCATAAACACTGGTCCACCATCATTGCCCGTAACCAACCAGTTGAACAGCTCCGCGCTAATCTAAAGCTCTGCAAATACAATAACCATCACTTTTCTCCACACAAACGATTTTGCTAATACTTTCTATGTCGCTTTAACACATAATCATCGTAGACTATCTGATTATTACAGAATCAACACCACCATTGAGAATTGTTTTAGATACGATTGTATTTAGAACAGAGGAGAATGCTAGTTAGTTGATAAAACTCCACAGACACCTCATCTATATCTAGGGTAATGAAGATAACACCTGGGGGTTTAGTCCGTATCAGTCTGACAACACCCTTCTGATTTCCTAGACAGGACAGATATCTATGCGGATTGCACCCTATCCTACAATCTATGCAACGTCAGTCTCTATGTCTGTCCTGAGAACTTAAACTGATTTTTCGTTTAATTCATAACTATGTGGGTTGGTTAGGTCTTAGTATACCCATCACATTATATAAGTTTTTAGCGAGCGGAGCGAAAAGAATGGAAAGCAGTGCTCAACATAGAACTCGCTAGTTTCCTATCCCAACTTTACAATTCGAGCCTTAGTATTCTACTAGGGCTATCAAAGAGTAAGTGTCATTTCATTCCTTTCACAATAACCTCATTGAATGCTGTTTACGTCCGAATAAACATGTAACGGCTGACTACGACGTCACCTATTACCGTTAAATCTGGTTAAATCTAACTTATAAACTTGTTACATTCAACTGAAGAGATTTGGTTCTCAAGTAACTTAGCGACGCCCATACTGCATGATTTAGAAATTAACTTTTATTTTAAATCATTCCCCTACCAGCATTCCCCGGTCAACATTACTCTTGTATCGTTACCCTCGTCACCTTGAAGCCAATTCCCTTATTTAAAACGCGTTCAAAATCTAGTCGCGATTTCATCTCAGCGACAATCAATCTGCTGCTGCTGCTGCCTAGCCTTTTCCCAACTATGTTGGGGTCGGCTTCCAGTCTAACCGGACGCAGCTGAATACCAGTATTTTACATGGAGCGACTGCCTATCTGACCTCCACAATAATCAATGTAAAAAACTTTTCAAAAATGTAGACTGCGATAAGATTGCGAACGTTCTTAGCGCTTCATTGTCATCACTTCTTTGTCATTATTGCTATCTTGCCGTCATCAAAGTGGCAAAATTTCCCTGTCAACATTCCGTCATTCCCATGGGGATCAGTTAACAATCGTGTAATGGTTTACAGCCTTACAGCTTACATTTACAGCAGTCGTAAAGAAGTTACGAGCGATGCAAAGTTCTTGTGCTGATAGCAACAAGTGGACGGTCAGCTTTGTGTGAATGTCAATGAGGATGGATTCACAAGTTGGTGCTACTATAGTCAAAGTTTTACAAAGGATCTAGAGAGAGAAAGGACATAATGTGTGGGTATAACTTAGTTTTAGTATAACATGCATGTTTAAGCTTAAATTTTATGTACCCAGGTACGTACTACGTATGGATAATTTTGACTGTAGAATTTTCATAGCATCGTAGAAAATACATTAAAGGAGAATGGACAATAAAGTATGGGTTCCTGCCTTGAAGCCCAATAGCCATAAGATATACAATGGAAAGAGCTTTTCAAGGGGAACCTTTCCTACGAACACGACTATTGCCAATTGTTAGTCAGGGCGCCTGATCTCCGTGTTCAAACTTTTCCAAAAGATAACAATCCATGTGGAAACTAGTGGCCAAGAACCGAGCTCAATGACGTGCAACTGGAGAGGTATTTATCCAGCAGTGAACAACTTAGAACTCGGAGTTGGTAATTAATTCTTTATCAACATCAGACTTCATGTAGTCTGATGTTGATAAAGAATCAATTACCAACTCAGAGTTCTAGAATTTTGGTTACCTAGGTAATCTATTTTGTACACTTGATATTTGACCAAGTTAACCCTAACTGAAACCTAATAAGTAGGTAGACTGTACCTTGTGTGTCACCTTGAATTTACAGGTGAACGAGCACCCTACTGAAACTGACTCAGAACCAGTACCTATGTGATATTCAATATGGCTGAACTTTGCACATACTTTGTGATGCTAATATTACATACAAGAAACTGCGAACTAAAAGTGTCACTTAAGTACTTATTTTAAGTTTTAGGTACGGTTTTAAAACTCAAACGGCCTTTTTACAAAAGAAGGTTTATGTTTAAACCCAGGTTTAAACCATCGAGACATTTTTTAATTCGGAGCTTCATCCTAAAAAAACTAATGTTAGAATTACAAAAATTGTCGTTAAAACAGAGTCTATGTTAACTTCACCTTGCTCGGAACAAAGTTCAAAATATAATAACAGGCTCGATGGTTTAAAAGCTTGGACTTAAGTTAGAACTCGTTTTGTAATAAGGCCGTATTTATCTAACCCGTAAAGTCTTGGTAGGGTAACTACGAAATAACAGTAAGACAAGAAAAGGCACTTGTGTGACCTAGGGTGCTTCAGAAATGTATGACCTTCGATCAATACAACTATTTTGTAAGAAGACTTCGGTAAAAAAAAACAAAATATAAGAACCGGAACAGTTGCTGTATATTACAGAACCTACCATAACTCACTTTCGTATTATGCAAGTTATGCAAGACCTTTGAGAACTGACTGAGAACCTGCATATCCAGTTCAGATATTAATTAATGAATTCAAATTGAAACAATCGCTCACAAGACTTAGTTACCTATTCAAATGTACAATTATAATGCAGCCTGCATTAGATACGCGTTAATGTAATAAGCTTTCATATTAATTGAATATTTAGTCCAAACACTGACTACGAATTGGAGGAAATCAATTATTCGTACTATCAAACATATTAATCGTAGCTTAGTAAACTGTGCTAAACTAATTATTGGAATCCCGGGAACTAGTTGGTATTCCAATTTCCTAGAATTCAAGACAATCATATCAAATGTAAACGTTGTTATTATAATAAGACATACATTCAAGCTCTACCTACAATGAAGGGAACGCGTTATTGTGAGCGGATTTGTGATCGCAAAATGTAAAGTTAACAATCACTTTATTGTTTGGTAAGGGCTGATTTTCCAACAGACGAGGAGGTGGAGGATGCGGCGGAGGAATGAATATTGAGATTTGACAGCTTTTGTGTATACAATGTCAAACTCTGGCCAAGATTATGTCTGAACTTCAAAAGCGACTGTGACCTCTGAGTTTGTTTCAGCCTTTCTTCTCAGAGTAGCCAGATAGGAAACGCCGACCTCATCTAGCTTGTTTATTTTTTATTATATGACGTGTAAATCATCATCTGCCTAGCCTTTTGCCAACTATGTTGGGGTCGGCTTCCAGTCTAACCGGATGCAGCTGAATACCAGTATAGAGACCAGTGTGTGTACCAGTATAGTGTGTACCAGTGTAGTATTATATGACGTGTAAATATTATTCCGATATCCTACCGCAGGGAGAGCCGATCTTAACTGTGATATTTCACATAATTAGGAAAGACGTAAATTTTATCAGTTTTTTTTTTTTAATAAATCTGTTTATTCTCTGATATCTGTCTATTGAAAGCTCACCATAAGTAGCCCGCCATCAGGCATTTAGATCAGCCCAAGCCACAGGATCCGAAGAGAGGAACCGTCTTCGAATCCATGAATCCACATTTATGAATGGCAGCTTTCTTCGCGGTCTATGATCCTTGCTTCTTAAGATATTTGTCGAGGTTCTTTACCAGACATTAATGTATGATCCTAAGCATTCTAATAAATCCTGTCTTCAACTATCTTGTACCTATTTATAATGATGTAACCTCTTTATAGCGTTACATCGTATCAGCAGTGCAAGCGATGCTATCATCGGAAGCCGCACTAGTGAGTGCATGTAACAAACATACATACATACATATAGAGGTATAGGCAATCGGATTAGAGATCGATTATTGCGTGACTGACAGATTGCTAGTCCACAATGTACTGTTTTAAAATTCTATTAATAGAAACAACTCGTTGGTGTAGTGGTTGCAAGCGCTCTGCTGAGCATGAGGTTCCGGGTTCAATTCCCAGGTCGAGTTTTTCTATTAGGAATTTGTACCTGGTGGATGTCAACAGGCTCGCTCCCTATTACTTGGGACTTGGACATAACTGGCGAAATGTGGGTGTAGCAGCTATAGGTACAGTCTGCCGAGCCCTGCGGGGACACAGGCGTGTTGTTACAAAAATGCAAATGTCTGTCTGCTTAGTTACTTTTTTAGACAATACTACATCTCTTTTAATTAGCAGAGCGGAAGCTTAGTGGTACAAACAAGGACACAGAAAAAATGTCACCATGTAAAATTAAAAACTTCACGAAATCCGCGGAAAGAGCTAATAACGATTAAAAGTTGTGTTGTTGAAATATTTATTAAATGTCGCGATAGTTTTGAAACTCATGAAGGTTTATTAAAACTACAAATCATTGGCGACACACGTAACCCGGTTCACAAGCCACTGACCATTTATGACCATTATAAATACACATATTTGTACACACGAAGAACTTTAAAATATGGCCAATAAAACCATTATAAGCTGTCAAAACGGTGTGTTAGACGCGCAATAAACATAGCGTCGTGGGCAGGACAGACAGATGAGCAACAAACTAAAAAACACTCAAGGAAACACCCACCAACTCATAAGAATAGCGCATACTTCGTGAATATCTTTATTTTTCATAATTTTCGTCGTAAAAAGATCACAACAGACGATAGAGTAATCGAATCTGCATAACAACAGCAAAACGACTGGGAACGTTGGAGTGCACTATGTCTATGTGTAAATATGTGTGTATTACGGTGTGTGTTTAAATAAAAAGCCTATCGGACAACTCGGTCTCTAGTAATAGAGCCTTCAAATAAATTAGAGGACCCCTGCAGTGCGGGGTGTGGCCCAAGACATAAAATTACGGCGACTTTGCCACAGTTAGGCGATGAATACATTAACGCCTTATTTATATTCAAGTCACTAAATATGTGGCTTGAATTATAATAAAATATGTGCTTTATATTGGCTGGACAACTATGTAAGGTAATATTGCTGTTATTAGACAGCTGTATCTGATTTAATTTGCAATTATAGTTGTTACAGAGTTAGGAAATTCCTTTAACACTAGCGAGAAAATAAAGTGAAAGCTAGTTAAGTAAAACTTTGTAAAACATTAAGAACTTGGGCATTATGGTAGTGAGTCCAACTGAATGAAATCACAACGAAGGCATGAATTTAAAAGAGGTTCTAGCTTTAGTACAGCATCGGATGACATATGTACGTATAAGTTTCTTTTTTGCCTTGTTGGTGTAATGGTCGTTAGCGTTACTGCTGAGCGTGAAGTCCTGGGTTAGATTTTCGGTTCGGGCAAAGTGGTGTTGGCTTTTTCCATTTGGAATTTCTCAATGGCAACTCGGAAGCTGATTTGTGCCCGGTAGATGGCAATAGGCTTGCCCTCTGTTACATGGGACCAAGACATAACTGGCATAATGTGGGTGTACTATAGGTACACCCCCTTTGGGGAATACAGGCGTGGCGTTATATTATGATTTTCTTAAACACACTAGCAATTATGAATGATTTTCTATCGAAGTTGAAAAGCTCCGTTGCGTATATCTGAAACGGTTTTTCAGACGAGTGAGATAGCTTTGCTTTGCTTTGCTTTTTTTTTAATGCATTTTTCTTTCTTTTACTTTCTTTGGAAGAGTCCACACTCATGTGTTCAGCCATCTTAAAGTTAGTCCACCTACCATATTGTATGTCTCCTCAATCGCTCCGCTCGCAACATAAGGCAAATTCTTACACCACAAAGTTAGTGCGAGGAAAAATTATCGATAGTTTTTGTTTTCTGTTTAATGTCGACACCTACCGACGTCGCCTCCCTCGCCGTGAGAAATGGCACTAGTTTGCATTCGTAATTAGTTGACAGTTATTTATACATTAATGGCGTTTGGCAATTTTGTTTTATATTATTTATTAACAGCTGTTTTCTAATGAGTGTGAGTTAGGAGATGGCGAAGTAGTAAATATTGTGACGTGTGAACAGTTAGTGGCCGTATTTTTTCATTAATAGCTCTTCGTATATTGTGTGGTGTGTAAAATATGTATAAAAGGTTTATGAAATGCATTATTTTATTGATTGAAAACGGCAAAAATAATTGCCTTCAAGAACAGTAATTTTAAAGTATTCTTGAGAGTAAATAATGCTTTATTACGGCGTAAACCGGTGGCTCAAGGTTTTCTTATTTATTTCAAATATTCCACTATTATTTTACCATAACCTATGTGCACTGTCGTGGCATGCGTGTCTACAAAAGATCTTAACGGACATGTATTTACAATATATTTTGCTTTTTAAGACTATATATATAAAGTTTACTTTTCTTTAATTTTCAATCGTTACTTTTGTTAATATAATAAATAATTAGTGATGGTACTTACAGTTACGCAACATTACGTGGGAGTTGACTAATTATCGATGCTAGTGTCGTAATAACGTAACTATTGAACAGTAAATAAGTTTATTTTAACTGTACAACAAACCAGTCAAGGGCGAGTCGTTATTTATTCTTTAGCTGATTATTGGAGCAGATGTAAGTGGAATCGACTATTGTGAAGCCCTTCAGATTCAAGAGAGGAATTATTGCTCTAAGAATAACATTGAAATGATAAGTATAAAAGATCTTATTTTCTCATTTAGGTTAAAGGGTCGGTTCTTTTCTTCCTGCGTCGACATACATACTATGTATACTTAGCAT
Organism: Apamea sordens; assembly: GCA_945859715.1. Taxonomy (NCBI): domain Eukaryota; kingdom Metazoa; phylum Arthropoda; class Insecta; order Lepidoptera; family Noctuidae; genus Apamea; species Apamea sordens. The sequence continues at coordinate 19,236,356 of OX244001.1, forward strand.
AGGTACTAGGTACCTTCCAATGTATCTCGCATAAAACTTGAATTTAACCAAGTTGTCATATGTATAGGTACCTAGTTGAAACAATGAACAAAGACTCACCTGCTCGGTGACCTCTTTGGCTTTTACGACTGACAGCTGATCTGAACCATCTAACTGACAGTTCTACTGGCTGAAGAGAAACATGAGGGTTGCGGTGGCTAGGATCACTTGCTCCGGTGAACCCTCTCACTTTTGGAAAAGGACAGTTTTGTTCGATTTCTGTCTGGATTTTTGGATATAATTATCGGCACTTTCAGCATACTCTGTCACTTTCTCCATGTGCTTTTATAATTAGAATATAATTAATATGATGGAACTAACTCCGTTCGAATGAGTCAGCAGATAGCATATTCAATGTAACTCAAAAATATCGTGACTTAACTGAAATTAGCTTGCAACCAAGACGTAACAATATAATTATGTCGAAAGGTCATTCCTATTCCGACCTCATTGTAAATCTATTACAATAATTCATGCAACATTAAAACAAACACCATTTTAATGACTCGTAAAGAGCTTTAAATAAGCTGTTAATTTGATCTCCGCCTCAGAGCAGCACATAACTAATGTTTTAACATTCTCACCGCACGCCAATAGAGAATTTTAATTACCTGTAACAAGAAACAATAAATTTGGTTAAGACAAAGTGTGAATAAGTTAAGTGATAGTACGTGGTGGAACTGTTTAATATTACATGTCACATTCATGATTTATACTGAGAAAACACTGGGTTTCCCCGCGTCATGGGCGCCGGCGACGTTGCGTAATCATGGAACATGGGGGATTGAATAGTCATTAGATGCGTCCAGTCAATTCACCCTGTCTCTCACTGAGTATAAACAAAATAACAGTTTTCAATAACTTGTAACGATCATAAACTGATAAATACTTGATTAGTTCCCTATGTCACCTGCACACGTGAAGACCTACTTAACATGCTGCGTCAGCGAACGATGTTCACGTTGCTGAATTTTGGCCAAGCAAATTTAAAAAATTACATATATTTTCTCCTGTTATTTTTGCTAAAAAGAAGTTCCTAAAAAGCTCGAAATCAAGTTAAGGTCTGTCAAAAAGGACCGAACAACCGGAGGGGTCTGTTAAGGTATGCCTTGTCATGTCAAAACTATTGTTTGCCTCAGTAATAGCTAAATATAACCGTAAACGGCCTAGGTCGCAGATTAATAGTTTACCTAAATTGGCAGTGACAACCATACCGTACTTCTTTCAAAATCAAAATCAAAATCAAAAGTCATTTATTCAAATTAGGCTGAGAGTCAGCACTTTTCGAACGTCAAAATTACAAAAGACAGTCCCCCAAAAAATTGTTTCATAGATTGTCAAACAGTAAAGTCACTTAAATATAGCTTCTGAAAGAACGACTAGTTATGGGTAAATGCAGGTGCTACTGTTCCGAGAGCGGTATTAATTCTAGCGATAAAAATCAACGACACAACGTTTTATGCAACGTCCAAGAGCAAGATCGCAAGACTAGCAGGCCAACCAGCCGCTTCCATATTTATTCATATACCGACTCTACTGTAACTAAACCCCCTCACATACATGGTCATACATTTGGTTGTGCAGAATATACCTACGGAATCCTCGCGAGTGTCAAAAGGCTGCGCGCGCGCTGGTACGATGGCTATCCTCCGCGTGGGAGGTAGGTACACCACTTTATAGCTGGTCCGCTGTTAAATAACACGGTTGTGAATGGTTACATGTGTTTGTCCCGTGGGAAGGATTCTTGTAGAGTACTTTTACTTTTGTTTTTCAGGACAGGTTTCGTTGGCTTTTTGTGTCACAAGATCTAGAGAATCGGTTGAAGTTTTAGCTGCTTAGATGTTTTGCAGTCAGGCCGTCGTGTAGGATATTGCGAAGTCTGGAAGAATAATCAATGTGGTATATTGCATGGGGTAGTCTAAATTGAATCTAGTACTAAATGGTAAATGTTTAAGTTACCGTTGCATGTATATCTATACATATTATAATGTGAAGTCACTTTTCGTGTCTGTCTATCTAACAGCGTTGTTCCTCTTAACTACGCTACGGATTTTTAAGCGGTTTTCACCATCACTTAGAGAATTTATTCCGAAAGGCATAAAAAAGCCTTCCGGAATAAATTCTCTAAGTGTGTACCTATTTTACACATAAGTGTATAATTAGTACAATTAATATTAAACTTGCATATAAAAAGAAATCCCAATGTTTTGTCAAGAAGTAAGAACCGTGCGAGCCAGGAGCATCAATATCTAATAAAATCTAATATAGAAGTGGCAAAGTTTTGGGAAAATAACATTTGAAATTCAGTCGTGCCGGCGACACGAAGATGAAGAAGAATATCTAATATCACCAATATTATGAAGGATATTGGTAATCCACTGCTTCATATATTCCTATGAATGTTATTGAACTGTTAATATGAAAGTCATGGTTACTGTTAGTTTGTTAAGCAATTACCCCGCGTCGCTAGTTTGTAATAAAATATGTTCAGTAAAATGCTCATATAAAGTATAAAATATGCAAATGTTACAATATATTGTTACTATATGGAATAAACGAGACCTGCAGCTGGCAGTCAAGATAAACACACGCATTTACCTAAGAATTCAAAACGTCAGTTACTAGTATAAATCTGCGAGACATTCCGTCTAGATTTCTATCGCGCTCTGGATCATAAACAGCGGGTTACACGCACGTGGGGCGTCTCGTCCTCACAACTGTACCTACCTACCTAGGCACATGCATGTGTGGTGTGAGGTGAAGCTATCAGGAAAGGACAGTTATTAATAGATAGACTGCGTCTGCGCTGACTCATGGTCTATATTTGTAATTCTTATTGCAAAATAATGATAAGTTACAAAGTTGCCAGGTATTATATGAACTATTTCACTGGACAACGCACTTACATAACCCGCCAAGGAAATGCACCATTTTCTATAGTGCGAGAAGATTTAAGTAAGGTGCGGCCTTAGTCACCAACCATACTTGCCGAATGAGTGACTTCCTATATAATATATGTATGAATATTTTATATCAGAAATGTCAGGAAATGTTAGGAATGTCAGAAAAGATATATACGTTAAAGACAGAGGTGTCTTAGAGAACTATCCCATCAAAGTGCTTCTTATAATAGAACGGACAGTGTGAAAACAACCTCTTGCTAAAAATCGACTAATCTGCCAAGTTTTTCTCCAACTATGTTGGGGGCCGGTTTCCAGTCTAACCAGATGCAGCTACCAGTATTTTACATGGAGCCACTGCCTATCTGACTTCCACAACGCAGTTACTGAGTAACATGATACCCAGAACTTTTGGCGTTCTGACGACCCGTAACGACTGACAAAGATCTACGAATGACAGCCAGGAGCAACCGCTTAACGTACTTTCTGAGGCACAATCCTCTTGGTAAACTTATGTTATAAAATCCCCACAAAACTTATTGTAAACACACAGGATCATTGGTTCTTGTACCCATTCAAATGGAAAATACCAAGATATTTCTCACTTATCCCTATTAAACTGATAATCGCTACCACCCTATGCCTTGTACTACAGTATTATCAGGTTTCAGCATTAAAACATAAAGTAAAGGATATGTAGGACTCTTAACAGCTAATGGCAGCACATTTGCATTGACAGTCGGATATCAAATGGTTACTGCCACGAAGTTGATAGCGTAAAAAATGTTCTGTGAGCTAACTGATACTGTAAATTAGTTCTATGGATGGAGTTGAAAGAAAATATTTATTTTGTAGAGACAGGGATATTAATAATTATGGATAGCATCTAAAAACATCGCGTCATCGTCGTCAAGAGGGTATAGTTGCAGTTTGCATTTCTATAATCGACGATTAAAATATTATTATTATTTATTATTATTATTACGATCGAAATAAAAACTTTTTTTTTATTATTTATTTTGTTTTTAAGAAATGTTTCATATTATTTCCTATTTGTATCACAGTGATTTTTTATTTCTACAGATTCATAATTTAATAGCTTAAATAAAAATAAAAACTCGTGTACCTATAATTTTCATATCGGATGTGCCGTTAATATCCAATGAAAACAATTATCGAATTAGGTATTATTCTAACACTAAGCATACGACCTAGCAAGTAGTTTCATTAAACATCCTTTAGGTATCACACACCTCTTCGTACAAAATCAGCCCTTACTCGTATGTACTAAAACTGTAACATTTTCTAATCTACTAAGCATGGTATTATAATTATCTACGTATATTATTCACACACAGATACGAGTTTTATTCATCCATGTATTGGTCCTAGTTTTTCCTTTTGGGGAGAAGTAAGAAGCGATAAACCTTGGATTTCTCAGCGATTGTCGATAATGTGCACATCTACGAGGGAACAATGAACGCGAGACGCGCGAGATTATAAAATAAACAGCCGCTACATTCTAATTGTGCTTTTATTTTTCTTCTACATAGATGTGTAGTGATGACAGTCTGATAACGAAAAATATATGATGGGGAAGGTATGTCTGTCTCTCGTTAACATCAGGCATATTTTAATTACTGTGGGCGTACTATGGGTAGTATTTTGGTTATAGCGCAATTACAATTCACGAACAAGTCAGTCACACTACCGAATCACACACTCAACGATACGGAACGCGAGACAGTTTCTATGCACATGTTGTTCGTACGATGTCCAATGTTTCGATGCTCCCGAGAGCTCTGCTCACCCCGCTTTTGTAGCTGTTGCTCTCGTCTTCCCACGAACTCAGGCTAGACTCTGTCTAGCGCCACGAGATGGCGCTAACGTTCCGAATAGTCAAACGAATGACTCCGACATATACGACATTTTATTATCAGTTGTTAATTTTCTTGTGCATGCTGATGTTGCCCTATATTTTATGTATCATGTCTTATGAACATCTTTGGAGGAGATCCTAAATAAATAAACAAATTACTAAGGGTGCACCTCTGCCTAACCCTTCAGGGAATACAGCACGATGTTATGTGGAGCTATTTTATTATTCATGAAATGTTGCATCGTACTCGTATCATGAGCAACCGTTAACAATTGACATAAAATAATTGATGAGTTATCATCGGAACTGCTGACGAAGACAAGATGAAGCAGACAACATAGGTCAGAAATCAATTCGAAAAACGGTCCCGTATGTTCATTCATTCAGAACTGTATGTCTTGCCGCGCCCGCGGCAGAATGAGTAGACTGTTTATCTGTCTGCAAGCTGCAAGGTTGGTAGCGGTAGATACCCAGTCACCTGATATTGCACCCAACAGGCAGCTAGCAACGAGAAAACTTTCGCACCCGGAACATATCAAATGTTACAGACAAATATCAGTTAAGCAATTACCGCTTACTTGCAGGCGGTAATCTTTAGTTAGAGACGTCTAATGATCAGTTGAATAGAAAGATAACCAGCTGTTTTATTCAGAGATTTCAGATAAAACGTTAATTTTCTAAGTGCTGCTGTAAAATTAATGTCGTATCTTCTGAAGTTTATAAAATTAACGGTAAACGATCACATTTAAATGCAATTAAAATATTTTATTATTGTACTTACATCCTTTCTATAACCTAATATGTACTTATTAATTTTAATGTGAGTTTATAACTATCCCACATTGCTACGATAGTTTCATATTGAACTACGTACGAGTTTCATCACATTTGGTTCAATTGCGAAAATTTTTGCTTGACAGAGAGATCTGAATAACATCAGTAATAGTAATAAATAAATATTCCTGGGTTAGGTTAGGTTAGTTGCTTGCGTTGCATTGGGGGTTTAGTTGCTTTGTTCGATATAACATTGAATTAAATAATATTATTAATCAGTAGGTACTTTCCATCATAGAAAACAAAAACATTGCTGAAGCCGTAACGCAGCTATTGTGACATAACCTTCAAAAAGATTCCACCAAGTCCAAAAGTACTGCAATCTTTCGCAAATCTGTCTCAACCTTGTGCCAAATGAGGAGCTTTGTCTCCGTGACATATTTGGGCAATAACACCGACTGTTACCAACACGTAACACGTCTGTTCTACTTTCCCCGGACTTAGATCTGTTTCTGTAATATAGACGTGTTACATCAAAGTCGGGCTTCGAAATGGAAACAGGATGTTTTGGATGATATAAAGTTTTGTAAGTCATTTTCAGACCGAAAAGTCTTGAAGTGAAACTTCTTTGATTTGATAAATGGACGAGAAATTTTAAGGACGCGTCACGTTTATGCACATTTCGTTACATGCAAGAGAAAAAAGATATAACATTCTCCGTCTCTCACACTAAATCTCTCTTATTCTTTATGGGGTTTATTTTATATTTATATTATAAACGATGATTAAAATTAAGTGACGTTCAAACGTCAAAAATTTATGGTTAAACAGTCGCTAATCACTGCTTAACTTTAAGCAACGTTTATGAATAAAGGGGAATTTGTTGAGAAGTTTCACTTCAACTTCTAACATGAGTTCGATGCTGAACGTGCAATTTTTTTGATTGAAGAATTTATTGGAGACCCTTTGAAAGATTAAAGGAGAAATAACCGTAATTATGACGCACACGACGGATATCTTTATCTCTTTCTGTCATCATGCTACTGTAGGTAAATTGTACAAATTTTGTAAAGCCATCTTGTTATGCTACGAAACCTCAATAATAAGTCGAACATTGCTATTATTAGAGAGGTCGGAATCGGATCGGAGCTCGCAATCCGTTATTATTTCCGCATCGGAAAGGTATCGTTGCTCATCTTGACGTGAACTACCCCCTCGGGATGAGAATAAGTGGCCTATTATTTTCCGGGAAACACCGCAAGCCCTTTCCCTAATTCGGAATAATAAGGCGGAAAAATATCTTATGTTGGTACGGTAGGCCGTATGTCAGTAGTAACGAATCCAGAATAAGTTTTCCCCTTATTCTATTGAAACTCCGTACCTACTAGGCCGCTAGGGAACTGTGGTGGCACAGTGATACGGCCCCGACTTACGAATAGGCTAGCTGCCTAAAAAAATCGAATTAGTCCGTCAGATAGATTATCAAAAAATATTGGACCCGTATTTTTTCTTTTGTCAATTATATAAAAAATTATGAAGATATCGTCCGTTAAAGTTCCGCGTGACGTCACGCCTTGCTACACATTTTAGCATGGCGTGACGTCACGACACCCTACTCCAAAATTTTGACGCGCTTTATCTTTGTCATTTTTTGTTTGATTGACCAAAGAAAAAATACGTGTCCATTATTTTTCGATAATCTAACTGACGGACTAAATATAATAATTATTTTTTTACCCATGAAGCTACCCTATTGTAGGTCGTGGGTTCAGATCATAATTGCATCACCACTGTTCTCAAAACAGTGAAGGAAATTATCGTGAGGAAACCAGCATGTCCTAGAACCAAAAATTCGAAGATATGTACTAACCCGCACTGGGCCTGCGTGGTGGATTACGGCCGACTGTCTCTCACCGAGAGGAGGTCTGAGTCCCAGCAGTGGGAACATTATAGTTTGATTATGCTACTAGGCCAGTTGAAAGTACCTGAAGGTACCACTGCGTCGTACGGTGGGCTGTACCAACTTGTATTGGTTTATTAATTGAATTTAGAATCTCAAAGATTTATTTTTATTTGTTAACAAAATAAAATCATAAATCAAAATTAAAACTCATTTATTTAAATTAGGCAGAGAATCAGCGCTTTTCGTCAAAATTCCATGAGACAGACCCCGAAAACGGCTGCCCTTCATCACTTTCTAGTGCTTTCGTTGGGAAGAAGAAGTGGCAAATAAACATGGAAATGACTTTCATTTGAGTGAGACTTACCAGAAGAATAACATTATTACAAACCCAGTTACCTCCAATTCCAGAAATACAATAACCCAGCTCATTAGTACATCAGTACTTTCCCTATGCCCTACAATTAGTACCACTAAGTTGGCAAGACGCAGAGCATGTTAACTTAGACCAAACACGGAGCTACAGTACATTGAGTACATTCCCGATACAGTTTCACTTGGAAAACTTATGATTTAGTAAGTACATAAATAATGTATAAGTTAGCTAATAAATACTTACAATTTATTGCGCACCTCACTCGTTTGAATGGGGAAGAAGTTAATCGATGCATTTGTAAGGAGCGGCCTTGGTTTCTATGAAAATATGTCTTCCTGCTGTTTCTTAGGCCTTCAAACGGTATCAGGATTAACAGTTACGACGTCTTTGTAAATATTTAATGCTTTCAAACAATCCATGTTTCACAAATAGGAACCATCATTATTGTACTGAACTAACGAAAACTGAGGGGTAATTCTCGTAATTTTAAGAACGTTCACAATCTGATCTCAGTCTCAATCTGTCAAAAATACCTCTAATTTCCCTACATTTTTGACAAGTGTTTGACATTGATTGTCGCTGAGATGAGATTCCGACTAGATTTTGAACAGTTTTAATTACGGGAATTGGTCCTCTGGTGACATAAAACAAGAAAACAAGACAACAACAACAATACACCCCTAAATCGAGCAACCTTGCATTTTTTTTGTAAAGGATCTGTAGGTTTTTAAATGGTCGTGAATTCAAATTTGGAACAATGATTACACCAAAACGATGCCCAGTTTGTCGGCTGTAAAACTAGATACATAAAAACTTTTTCTTTGACAGATTTTTTTTTCTTTAGTTTTTGGCTCGATTTAGAAGTAAATTTCAACAGCTACTGTGCCGAAAATATCAAAAATCTTAATAACTCTGTATTTGTCATACTATGGTAGCACTGCGTCCTATACCTAAGGACCGATATTTCTATTTCTAATAAAATCCCCTATTGTCTTTCATTGTTAAAAGCAGAAGAAAGAGAGTCTGAAAGTCATCAAAAGAAAATGCCCAGAGAAAATGCAAGAAAGTGAATAAATAATTCACAATTAACACAGTCCTCGAGTAACATATTAACAGCCGCTTAAGTCTGTCATCTTCGCAGCAAATATACATAAACGATTGCAGTAAACACTTTAACACTCTCAATTACTATTTAAACATATCTAAAGTCACACATATCATAGCGCTCTTCAAGAATTGATGTCAAAATGTGACGCTTTCTTGTTTGGTCACACTTTCGCGCTGTGAATATTCATAAAATGGCTTCCAACATACGCGAGAGCTTGGCGTATGTAGTGAGCATACACTGTCCGAAGGGTTTCAAGAGGTTTTCGCTATAAATGTTCATGCTGTTGAATAATGTGGACGTTTCCTTGACAACCTGCTCAGGCTGGACACGCCATCTTCCGTGAGTCGCAACACGTATGTATGTCCGTCATGTGAGGAAAATCATAGGTTGTGTCTAAAAAGTTGCTGACGTAATAGTATAGTAAGATACCGTACAAGGTAGTTAGGTATCATATTTCTGGAGAATATAGATAAACCCGACCTCCGAGGTAAAATACTCTGTACGATACGCCAGCTTTTACGATCTTATCCTTGATGTCAAAAAGATGATCTGCTCCTTAGTAAAAATAACAAGAAAATTGTGATTTTGTTACAACTATAATAAATAACTCCTTTCTAAGACTGAGACGGGTCCCTTTACTTGTACCGTCCCGTACCGTCTACAAGAGATCTATAATATATAGGATAAGCTAAAGCTGCAAGCTTCAACTTAAATCTCACAAGAGCACAGTGCACCTGGAGTCTGTCCTCTCGGGAGCCCAGGTGTGTTATTAACCCAATGAGTAAATGTACACAGTACACACTGAAGATGTTTGTTTGTGTGTCAGCTTGTCGTCGAGAACGGCTGAGCGGCTGGCAGTCACGGGCACTGAGTGCAAACACGACAGACTCAAGTTGCTCAAGTTGACTGACTAAACACTGACATGATACTGGGCTGTTTACATGTGGATAGTTAACGGGATTTTAGTAGTTTATGAATGGCGGGAGTGGTGATAATTTAGGAATCTTTTTGGCAGCACATACCTTATTGGGCAAATAGTAAACAATACTAAAAAATAATATGATAGTACTTTCTACTTGAAATATAAAAGAACACTACACTATTATTCCCAAATTAACATAACTATAACATCAAGTCTGCAATGCCCTGTAAGGTTAGACAGTGGTCCACCCAAATTTCGCCGGTTTTAATTTCATTGTCGGTTTCGATTTTTTTTTTTTTCTTTCGGTTGATTTATTCTTTATGTTGCATCTTCCATTCTATCTTCACAGGTTGGCGTTGGGTTTCATTACACGTTCCTATCTCTAAACGAGACTTAAACCTAGACGAGTTTTCACATCTCCTTTCATTGCAGCATCGCAAGTGAAAATCGTATATTATTTTATAAGACCGCATTCTGTAGAAATGTGATGTTTTCAACACTGAGCTGAGAAGACTTTAGCAGGTATTTTCACTACATTTAATATCTCGCTACAAAATAAATTATAATTTATTATTTGTATACATGATATCATATTTCCAACATTGAGCTGAGAAGTTTTTAGCAGGTACGGTATTTCTACTATATTTAAGATTTCTCTACAAAACAAAACAAAGTAACAGTAACATATATTATATCGATTGGCAAAAAAAAAAAAAAACAATCGCAAAAAATTACAAACGGAACCGGATAGAAGCCATTGACGGCAGCCTGTCAAAATACTTTTTGCACTTACTTCCTCTACCGGGATATAGAATTGGAATTTCTTCATATTGATATTATGGAAGCAAATTATTCTCCATGGAACTAGTTATGACTTCAAAGACGTTATGAAATATATAAACACCTACCTGCCCAGCCCCTGGCCATAAGCACTAGAAAAGACTTAGGAAACTTCCGGAAATGAAATGAATGTTGATATTATACACATAAACCAAGTTTAATTTCGAAATTCACCCTGTATTTAATGTTATACAAATTATAAGTGAAGTTTGAAAAGAAGAAACATTTGATGCCTATGATTCATTCCCCCCTATTAATACTAATATAATTATTTTATGACTGGTAGCTTATAAATTATGTATAATATATTTAGCTTTAATTAATACCTACGCATACTGATACATCCAGCAGTTGTCAACCTACGTAAGTACCCCGTGCTCGCTCTTAGTACTTTATTCACCGATTTCCCGTCCCCGGTCCGGAATTCCGGATTTACATTTACATAGTAACATCGACAAGTAAAATGTTACCGACTGTCATCAAAACATTGGGATGCGCGCTGTAAACGCGCAGGCATCGGTAGTTCTGCCATCAATGCGCCCACGCATGTTTTAAACCTCGCTCGGTAGTTTAACTTGACTATAAATGACGTGGGAAATAGAAAAATTGGGAACGAAGCTAACTGTAGGAAAATTGGTTCCATTGGTACCCAAATACGGTATTTATCGCAGTTAATCTACATTCAAATGAATTGGTTGTTGCTAAACAGACCACAACAATGGCAATATAAGTTTTTTCTAAAGCCAAACTCTAAATTCTTTATCGTATTCTAAGATCTACAAGAGAAACACAGTGGAAGATAAACGTTAAAATCATAAAACTCGTCAGCAGTCCGCCTACAGGAAGTGAAGTTAACTTCAGTAAGTTAGCAGTAAAGTTAAGTTGTAGTTAAGTTGAGGCAGTAACCGACCGGTCGGTGACAATGTGTTTAACACGGCAAGCGATGAAGACACCCTGCTGGTTAATACATACAGGCTGGCAAGATAGCGAATGTTGGCAATTATTTGGTTCTAAAATTACTTAGATTAAAACGTATTCACTATTACGTATTAGTAAACCCGCAGTCAACATGTCCTTCATAAAACCCATATGTATAAGTATTTCTTTCAGTTCCAAATCATGATAAGCCTATAATGTTCCCACTGCTGGGACACAGGCCTCCTCTCTCTTCGAAAGGGTGTGGGCTACCACGCGATCACAGTGCGGGTTGGTAGATGTCACATGTCTTCGAATTTTTGGTTCTAGGACATGCCGGTTTCCTCACGATGTTTTCCTTCACCGTTTTGAGAGCAGTGGTGATGAAAAATGTACACAAAGTAAAGCGCCTGACTGGGTACGAACCCACGACTTACAACTCGTAAGTCGTGACCGTTACCACTGGGCCACCACTACTATCAGTCCCGAATAATTTTCATTAATAAGTTAACTGACTATTAGTCATTACTCATTAGTTGTAACAGTGGTGTGAGAGCGAAAGATTCTGTTGTCATCGATGATGTCTCAAAATTAGACCGAGATGGATAGAAAATTAAATGCAATCAATGGTGGACTGACACAGATATGAAAAATACTTCAGCCTTGGTTTATTCATCATCAGCCTACAGTAGTCCACTGCTGGACATAGCCCTGCCCTATTGCACACCAATCAACTCGATTGCTGATAGCTTAGGTTAATAATGACAGCACAAACCAAAAACAAAGTACTCCGGAAGTTTAGCAAAAATTGACACTTGCAGGAATGTTCGCCATCTTTCGTCCCCGTATGCGTCAGACGTTTAGTGCGTCTGCAAGTGCCACTAAAATGCAGCTAGTTAGTAAGAGTCGCAGTCCTATGAATAAATTAATAATACCCCGCGTTATGGCCGCCGCTCGGAATGTCGTGTAATTGGAACTCATATTCGATCAGCATTTTATCGCCACGCCGCCATTCCGAGGTGAACGAAAAGTGTAGAAAATCAACTTATTATCTACTTTTTAAAAGGCATTTTTACACTTATAATCTTTTACGTCGCATTAGCGATATTGATATATTTCTTCTATTAAATGTATGTTTTATGATTATTTCTTGTATTGGATTTTATGTTTTAGCGGCGGATGTGTCTTGAACATAAGTCTACTTGCCAACCTTGTACCATATCCTACAAATAAATATCTTTGTCTTTAATGAAAATGTTTTATGTTAAATTAATACGCATTTGTTTCTTTTTTTGCATTTGTATACTTACGTGGGTGTAGTGTTATAGTTACACCTCCGCATAACCCTTTGGAGACAACATGCGTGATGTTATGTTATGTATCATCATCATCGGCAGCCTTGTTCCAACCACAGCTGCGTACTCCTCTCTTTCCTGCCACACTTCCCTGGTCTGAGCGAGTCTCATCCAGGTCTTCCCCACGATCTTCTGTATTACAGTTTATTTACGTTTTTATTTTAACACCAAAAAGGCGGATTCTTAATACAATACGTCTCGATTGATGTGTGCTATTTATATTGAAATCACAAAAAAATCCCTACTACAGCTTTAAATGCCAGTCTGCGGTCTTCTTTTGTTAAAAATATAAACGACAATGACCAATATTCAATATGGAGCGTTCATGGATACCAAGTTTTTTGAACAAGGAATATGATTATCCAGTCAGGTAACAGGTAGCCTGATTCCACAATAGAGTTTTTTGGATCCTGATTGCTTAACTGTAAATGGCGTACTCGTGTCTCGGATATTAAACAGCTATATTTGCTAAATAGATTGTAACAATACATTTCAAGTAACACTGCTACTAAAACGGTAATAAACTTCAAGTACACTAGTAATAAATCTTTGTCAAAATATACCTTCAAACTTGCACACAGCCCGATCTAAAGTTGAAATAGCGTTTGTTTGCTATTCTGTGCACAACACGACCATTGAAATACGAATACATATGTGGATCATAAGGCTGGCAAAAAGAGAAATGCAAGTATTAGTTACGTTTTGAAACAGATGGATGTACAGTGACAGATGTATGGATGGATTATCCGACTGTGTACGGATTTTTTATCTGTGGATTATCCGCGGGTGTAAGGCTTCTCTGCCAATCGATGGTAGGAAGTCTAGAATAGGGAGAACTGGTTAATGAAAATGCAACAATATTGTAGCTATAAATATGTCGGGTGTTTGTATGGATATGTTACTTTTTCAGTTACAGGCTTATAAACGTGGGGAATATTATAGTTCTTTAAGGTAGTTTTTTTTTAATAAAGACTAAAGCGATCAATAAGTAATCAGACACAGAGAGTAATCATCACATCACAGATCAAAGAGTAATCATCACATTTAGGGCTGATTAACATAACTTTTATCGGAAGACTAAAAATGGCGGTTTGACATAATTTCCTCATATAAAACTCATCTTGATTTTTTGATTGAAAACTTAGCCCTTACAGTAACAAAGAAAATATGTTTATTAGGCTGCGCCAATATCTGGTATTTTGATGAACTGGGTAGTTCAGCATAATTCCAGACAACTACTGCTTGTTGAGTACTTGTTATACATAATGATACAAGAATTGACCTTGTCATTATGGTGTACTGTTGTAACTATAATAGTTTGCCGTCGTTTGGAAAGTTGTATATTGTATTGCTCACGAGGTGTGATTAACTTATTCGGTATAAAAATCATCTACAGATAATATTGCGTGCAAACCAGAATGCCTATATCAATTTACACCACAAAATATACCATTTATTCCGCGTAAATTATCATAATAACTTAATATCTGCAAGTCTAACTGTATTAATATTATCTGATTTAACAGTTTCTTTGACAATAAGTCAACTATTAAATGGCCAAGTGTTGGATTATCGTAAATAATAACATAATATAGTTTGTGTGGTGCGGGTACTGGAGGTGGCACTAGTCATTATTAAGACAAGATAATTTGTGGTTGAGTAATACTTAGAGCATTGAATGAATGGCGTTTGTTGGTAATGAATGGTAATAAGAGGAGGATTGTGTTCTTAATAATGGGTGTGGGCGATAGATTTGTGGCGTATTCGTGACTCGCTTCCTCGATTTATTGCCTAAATATACCTATGCAGAAAACATGATAAAAAATTTGACGGCACGGTTGGCTCAGTGGTTAAGTGATTGACTGCTGCGCTGCGTGTCGCGGGTTCGATTCCCGCACGGAACAAATGTTTGTATGGCCTACAAGTAGTTGTTCCGGGTCTGGCTGTTTGTGTATGTGAGTTTTAATGTTTGTAAACGCACGCACGATACAGGAGAAATTCCTAGTGTAGGGCAACGTTTTTTTTTTAAAAAAAATGGGTTCTCGTTCTGTCTGCCTACTATACACCATCTGCCTGCCTTTTCCTAACTATGTTGACGTCGGCTTTCAGTGTAACCGGATGCAGCTGAATACCAGTATGTACCACATGGAGCGACTGCCTATCTGACCGCCACAACCCAGTTAATAATACGATACCCTTGGTAAGACTAGTTGTCAGACTGACTTTCGACCTTCTGACGACCGACGACGAGTCGAGACCAAGGGCTTAACGTGATTTTCGAGGCAAGGAGTGTTCTAGGTATGTAAAAATGACCACCCATCCATGGACCAACCGCGCCACGCGTACCTTAACCTGATCGATTAAGTCACGATAACCGCCTACTATACAAATTGCCTATTATTGGCTTAGCTCCTTCACGGCTCAATATTCATTCAATCAATAAAAAAACTGACGTGCAACTGGAGGTGCACTTTCCAATTATTTATAACAACTTCATGATTCGCCCTGCTTTTTAAAACAACGACAGAAAAAATTACAAAAATGTGAAACGTAAAAAAATGCCCCAAGGACTAGCATTAGCATAGCTCTGTGCAAAGGAAGTCTACGAAAAAGAAAATAATTTACGTAGCAGGTACCTGAAATGAGTAGCACCGGAACTGACGTCATGATTTATTCATCCCGACTTCCTTTGGAAAATTAACGAGATCCATTCATTGGAGAAAATAAAAGGTGTCAGTTTGAATGTTGAGAGCTTACGAATGGATACGGTTCTCAGTGCAAATGTACCTTAATTTATAATTTTGCTAATTGAAAAAATATTGCTGTCGTTAACTTTTTTTTAAAACACGTCAAACTTATAACACCCCGTCGTTTTTGCGTCGGGGGTTAATAATTTAATTAAGAATGTAGGTAGGTAAGTACTTACGACTTTTCTTTTTAATGGAAACAGAGATGAAATAGAATTTGCTCATTGACATTAGCCCTGAACATTCATAATTTATATCAAGCTCATATTTATAATCAACGTATAATGTTCCCACTGCCTCCTCTCAATGAGAGGGAGTGGGCCATAATCCACCACGCGGTCCCAGTGCGGGTTGGTAGATGTCACATGTCTTCGAATTTTTAGTTCTAGTACATGCCGGTTTCCTCACGATGTTTTCCTTCACCGTTTTGAGAGCAGTGACCTGGTGATGAAATAATTTATTCAAAGTAAAGCGCCTGTCTGGGTTCGAACCTACGACCTACAAACTCGTAAGTCATGGCCGTTACCACTGGACCATCGCAGCTCAAAGCTTATATTCATTCAGCCTAGAATGAATATAAGCTTCGTCGTAATTTGAATGTCTGTAATAAAGGAACCTATTGGTTTCGTTATTACAGACATTTACGCCACCAAAAGGTTACCCAACCTTTGTCGAAAAACTTCGAAATTACGACATTAGGGAAAACTTGAACGTACTAAAGAAAACATGACAATCAAGTTAGCCGACATTTTAATACAACTTAAAATTCAAGAAACGTTCTCGTGAAGGCAAAATTATAATAATTTCCTGCTCACACTGCCAAGATCACAGCGTGAATGGACTTTTTACAACTCTGTGCTCAAAGAAAACATACTTTTGGAAACACGTTTCGACGAAAAACCACCTTCAGTTCCTAAAAGTAGGGTCCAAAATCCAATGTGTGGAGTAAAGTTGACAAATCATCACCAATAAGAGTGTGTGCCAATGATATTATGCGTAGACACGAGTCCGGTCCCATCCACTATGTTTATTCTATCTTAAACACACAAAAGTCTACCCTATTTCATGCTAATAAGATCTACTTTCACCTAAACCTTCACAGAGCTTATATTTTTTAACCAAACTTTATGTAACCTCAAACAATTGAAATTAACCTTTAGGAGTGAGGTAATAAAGTCGTAATTATGAATGTTAAATTGGTTCATTAAGGGGAAGTACTTTCGGTAGAACTTCCGCGGCATTATATAGCGTTAATCCGCGAGAAGTATGCGTGAGCGCGACGCACGCGACGTGCCCTTAAGGCGACGACGGCCGAAGGATTACAAAAATATTTTTTTATTAATGTTAGTTGACCGATGAAACTGACATATGAAAGAAATCTTCGTAAAAAATGTTTCCTCTGTCGCTTAATGGTCGTCGTAACCATTACAAGACCATGACATAAAGATCAAACAGTGCGGTAAGCTTCGACAAACTATTTGTCATCAATGAATTGAAAACCGAACCCATTCATTCAGTTTGTTGCTCTTCTATAATACACAAGACACGTAACCCAATAACGTAAAAAGTTAAAAACTTATATTTTCAGTTTAATTTTATAATAAAGTTAGGGCACACGCAGGTAATAAATATCCATTATGTTGGTTTTAAAGGCTCCCGATACTGGTCATAAACTCATAATACATTTTACTTCGAGCGAACTCCGAGTGATCTAAGGACTGAGGCTGCAAACTTTTTTCATCTCATTACGACTCAAACAACTTGGAATCTAAATAACTTAAGCAAAAAGTTTTACTGCGCCCGAAATAACTGAAAAATCTTGTTTCCGCCGTTTTATTGTATTTAATCACATTTTGACCCAAATGTTTGTTTTCGAAAGTTTGAAAAAGTTCCCAAGTTTTCGGAAAAAAATAGCGGTTCCTACGTAAAAATAATAAGGCATTAGACATCCCCACACCTATAAACTCTTGCGTTTCTTATGTGGAAGTATAATACATAATTATATTTGACGGATCGTCAGGATGGTTCGAGCCATCAGGCGGGTTTATGTGGGAATCGTGCAAAGAAATAACAATTACTCAGGCAAATAATCACTTTACACTTCAGTATCTTGTTACAATCAACTGCTATTAGACAATAACAGGCTGGTATGATAATGATGGTTTTAACAAAACCCAGGACAGTTCCGAAGCGTCTTCACTGCTCGATCACCAGGATAAGGAATGCCCGACCCTGCGCGTTCCCTTCAACCTCGAAACCGAGAAGAAACGGCACGACTCTACCAAAGTACGTCGAATCTAGTCTTCACAATTGCCGCTAGGTGGTGTGCTATGTTTTGTTGTAAACGTCCATTGCCGGATGCGACATATATAATAACTAGTATAAATCATTTCACAAAATACACGTAAAACCCCGAAGAGATGTATTAAATTGCATACTTCGTTACGAAATCTCAATATTTCCACTGTCTCCCACAGACGGGCACTGCCTATCAATAAACGCAGCTATCCCATAAGTTTTCCAATTACAAGTACTTAGCATTGTGTCGTTATATTAAGTTAAACGTCTGTCCGCAGACGGGCGGCGGGCGCGGCTCCATCCATCTCCGTCATACAGCATCATTTGTAGTTCCCGCCACTCGCCAGCCCCGGCCAATCCCCGTATTGAATCTCAGCCCGCTCTGTTTGACTAATGGCAGGCCCGCCATCCTCCAAACTGATTTATTAAATAAATTAACGTCCGCTTGATAAACGAGCTTTTTAAAAGCAAATTCTGATGCGAATTATCTAACGCACAGACTTCGCCTTAACTTCGATTAATGTCGTTTCACAAAAGAACTCGCTTTATTTTGCTGAACAGCCAAATCCCCCTTTTGATTTGTACTAAATTCTATGTGTTTACAATCGTCACGGGCGATACAAAAAAACTGTATTTTCTGCCAATTTTAACATAACCTCAATAAAATCCGACCTTTCTCGTAACCTCCTTTGTGCGTGCCATAGACAAAAAATAATGTTTTCATGCGTCGCAAAAGAAATAAATCAACATGGCTAAACTCACCCCAGTGGAAACCGTAAAGTTTAGGGCGCATATTGCTAATAAAAACAGGGGCAGTGCCACCCCCGCGTGCAATGAAACGGATACAATAAATAAATGCCGTAATTAACTCTATTCATACATCAAATTATCTGCCGTATTTACGAGTTCCCCAAAATTTTGGCGTGCACAATGAAGTCGTACAATTTGTATAGAAAGCGCGCGAATTGGAATCGGATGACAGTTGGACGGCCATTTTGTATTGTTGTATTGCAATAATAGTGCAGACTGCAGGTCAGTGGGGGTGTCAGTGTCGCTGTTGCAGGCCGGATGTCACGCGAACATCTGCGTTAACTTTGGGACGATTTAATTTGTCCTAATTGAATTGTAACAATACACAGCTGTTGAATTAAGGCGATTAATGTTATTAAGCTAATGAATGCGTGTGAAAGGGAGACACTGGCCATTGTCATCATCTGTTGCTTGTCTCTGCATAATGACTCGCTACACAAAGTCTACCGGACATAATTCAATGTCCACCCTCTGGTACATAAAGCATTGCAATTAGTCATTCACAAACAGACTGTAAACTGTTGTTGTGCATACTAAAGATAAGAATGACGATCATTAGAATATTTGTTTTACATCAATATTTGATGCTGTTTTTAATATCGATAACACTTTCAAACCACTTAACAATTTCCTAGAATCACATGTTAATGCAACAAACAACTCATAGTTTGACGACATCTCAAATACCACGACCATAATATTAATGGCAACTATTTCATGCACGCCATTGCCCCACATCCAGCACTACAACTATCCAGCACTTGATAACTTCATAAATAAGACGAAACGATTCAATTTGAGATCTGAAGCATTCATCTAAATACGGTATTTGTTTGACAACTCGGAAACATACTTATTTTGGCGGAAGGCCAATTTAGAGCCCATGTAGGCGAGCTGGAATGGCTCCTAGCCTGAAATAGAACAAATTGCAGTCATTTGTGAGACAACGGTGTATCTTGTTATAGGCATGCTGCAAACGTGTGGGAAGGTCGGCTACCCAACTTGGCTAAGTTTGAGAAAAAAAATGGTGGTATTTTTTTTAAAGTTTGTATTAATTTAAGACTAAATGTAGGAGGTCTCGCTTTTATAGTTCTTGGTAATAGAGAAGAAACAGATGTTGCCAAATTGTCGAGAGCAGATAACTGTATGAGATGACGGATGATGAGAATTACGTGCAGACAGGAACAAAAAACTGCTAGTCTTCCTGAAAATATATTTACCTAAGAAGTTCTCTAATCGAATGCAAACTTATCCAAGGTTCCTTTTGAAACGGACATCGTGGCCTATGCTTAAACAATGCAGCTACCCTATTCCCCACAAACCACCTGTTGTTTCCACAAAACATTTATAAACACAGTCCTTATTCTCAAAACAAATTCGTATATTCGTATTACATAACAGAACTGGCAACAAACGCCTCCATTGACGGCTGTTTAAAAAAAGCAAAGAGTCCTGTTACCGAGCGCTCCATAAATCTAGCAGTAACCGCGCGTTTAACGCCGCGTTAAAATAGACCTGAGGTTAGAGTGGCCAGGTGGACGCCGGTTCCGGGACCACGGGTTTATGTTTAACCTGGATTTAGTAATGGGACTTTGAAGTAAACTGTCAAACGTGTCGTTTCCTTGTATGGGAATGTTTTTATGGATGGAATAGGCTAGGAAAACAATGTAACTTGTTTTCAGTAAAAGATTACTGTGTATTCTCCCTTTAGTCAATCTTCGAAAGCAGAATCATACGCAGCATCTTTAAATTAATGCAAAGTATTTAACACAAGGGGAACTTTACGTAATGATCATGTACAAATAATCCCGTTTCCATAAATGCAGCTAAAAATCTATTCATAGCATTATTAAAAATACCTGAAGCATTTAAAATTCCGTATCCCAAAATGTAGCGCCCCATATCTGGCAACACTACACCGTGCTATAGTTAAAGCGTTAGTTATTATTACAACGACGGCTTTATGACTGATATTCGAACTAAACGTATCGTTATTTTAAACAAATGTGACGTTAAAAACTATATAATAACTGGGGACTTTCATTGCTTCCTCGAAGGTTTCAAATAGAAGCACGTGTAATAAGGAAATGGTTTTCATAAAATATGAGACGGTTTTTTATGAAGTCTGGGTTTGGAGTGCCTTTTTCCATCAACGGGAACAATGTCTACTATTTTTTAAACTTTTCAGTATGGTAAGATCTGTTCAAACAACTATAATAGTTTATAATATGTATATTGACACAAAGCAGGATCTACCTACTCCACATTTATTTCATTTCTCCATTTTTTTTTGTCATTCAATCCCCGCCCACCTTTTTTAAATCATCAACATGAAAAAAAAACTTGGCAACACTTCTTAATAGGCACACGTCAACACATATACAGCCTTAAGCCCCAGCTAATGACATATTATTAGAAGAATATCCGAACGTATTTAACTGTCATTACTGTCATCAGCGGGCCATCCATCATGGCGGCTTAAATTCTATCGGCGGCGTCCTCTGAACAAGGCATTTCTGAATTATCTCGTTGTTATAATATAACCAATACGGATGGACCTATTTCTATAATAATGTAATCTATGAATAGACAACGGCTGGTCATCTTGGCGTCATCCGGAGTGAATATATATTGGTTGCAGCTAATTTTTAAGACAGTATGCCCTAAACGTAGTG
Source organism: Apamea sordens (assembly GCA_945859715.1). Lineage (NCBI taxonomy): Eukaryota > Metazoa > Arthropoda > Insecta > Lepidoptera > Noctuidae > Apamea > Apamea sordens. The sequence goes on from OX244001.1 coordinate 19,257,894, forward strand.
TTTTAGCAAAGGTCTGTCTTTTTTTCTGTTTTCATTCTTCTTTAGATGTACTGTAGTTAATTTTTCTGCCTTGATAACCCCATGAAAACACTACTAACTTTCATCTCAAAGTTTTAATAAGTTAATTCGGTATTACGCTGTAAGACCCAGGGTGAATTAATTTCCTTTTTCGAAAAATAATGTTACAGCTAAATTTGATCGACTTTAAATTTTCCATAGAAACTGAGAGATTGCTAATTATCTTTTTTTAAATAAGATATTTCGAAAATGTTCTTTACTAACTTTTTAGACCTATGTATCCTGCTTATGCGTATGAACTTTCATTAAAATTGGTTCATGCATTTCGAAAAACAAGGACTCGAAAGTTTGTATGAAATGTAAACACATGCAAGCAAACTAACGAATTATTCATCGCTGCCATGCCATCATTAGAGGATTCAAAATTAAATGGCTACCAGTTAAATATTTGATGAACGAATTATTACATTCTTTCCTAAGTAGCTATTAGTTAAGTTTTAGTAAATTAATCTTAACCCTGTAGTGGCAGGTAGCTGTATCCTCGCGGCTTATTTATCAGTATAAAGTGCGAACCTCGCTGCACGTGGTGGGTTAAAGATCAGCAACTGGTTAGTAGCGACCTGCCTGGCACTCCTGGCAGTCATTCGTTACAAAGTTAATAACACTACGGTTTTTATACATAGATTTTATGTAGTAAATATGTGCTCATATAATTATCTACCTACGATCAAAGTCATGCTAGGTGGTAGAGGTCACCGACCTTCATAGTTATTCAGGCTCCAGTGTGACAATGAACAAAAATTATAGGTACAAGGTTGAAAATTGGTGATTGATTATTGTTGACAACTAACTCAACGGTACGTAACCATTGAAGGATATTCCTTATTATAAATAGGAAAATAATGAGACATCGGTTGGAGTGTAGCCTTAGGGGCGCTATGGAGCGAGAACATAGAAAAAAAACGTTTTTTTTTTCGGACTTTTTCCAATGTTATTGCAGTATCGGATTAACTTTGTCTATAGAAAATTAGAAACCATTTAGCTTCTGAGAAGCATGGTCCATGGTCTTACGATGCACCGTTATTTTTAATTTTTTGTTTTCTTAGCGGCTCATAGTGTCTTTATAGTGTCAAATCATTTATTTCAAATAGGCACATTAAAGGCACTTTTGAACGTCAAAATTAAAATTAAAATAAAAGTGATTCTAGTCACCCCTTCCAAAAGGTAGTTTTCGTATGGAGAAGAATGGGCAAGAAACTCCAAATATTTTGCATACATGAATTATATAATTATATGTGAAGATAAAATTACTATACCACAATAGGTAAAAGAATTTAAATGAATTAATGAAACCACGACATATAAATTGACTAGGTGATAGATACATGGTGCTCACATATTTACAAACATTCCAAAAGTAGACTATTTACATAAATAAATAAGGAGTAATAAGTCCGGGTGTGACTTTAAGTAATGACAAGTAAGTGTAAGTGTGTAAGCGTACCTATACTCCAAGTCCTACAACACTGAACCTAAGACGACCCACTGACCGAGACCTCCCTAAGACCTTCTCCTCCACATATTCGTTACAAAACGGAACACGCACCGCACCTAAAAAGGACATTAACCAATCTTGTCACACAGACAAAAAACTAAAAGCACAACTTTCGTCTATCTCTAACTACACATATAAGGGATACATTATCATTACAAAAGCACATAACTATTAACTCGACAACCAGCTTAACAATTTGATATTTTTGAGAACGACTTATCATAATAAGCTCCTATCTACCAAACTACCTTGACCTATCAGAACCTCATCACTGTTCCTGCTGTAGTATAAAGTGAAATAAATGAGGGTCCATCTTATACTGGTTGTCTAGTAATTGAAGCTTCGCGTGTCTGCATACATAATGCTCAGGAAATGACTTAAGTGCTGTTTTGAAAGAAAAGTGAAATAAATAGTGTTTGTTGAGTGTGCAATCAACTAATAGGGAACTGGTATTCAGGATGCAAAGAAGGTGTGTAAGATCCATGTGTAATTTAAAGTCAACAGATAGTTTCGTTCCCTACTTTAAGAAATTAAAAATATTAACATTACCAGCTATATATATATTAGAAACTGCATTATTTATAAAATCAAATCCACATTTATTTACAAAATTTTCAACAGTTAAGAAGACCCCCATTCGGAGTCAATATGAAAATCAACTATGTACGTTGAAATGTAATACTGCGTTAATGAAAAAGAGCTTCTTTGGTGTTGCACCAAAAATTTTTAATAAAGTACCTGATGCTATAAAATGTTTGCCATTAAAGAAATTCAAAAAGTGTCTTCACAAGTTATTAGTTGAGAAATGTTATTATACCCTGGATGACTATTTTAATGATAATACTATTTGATTAAATTCTGTAATTTTATAAATTTATATTATTAATGTTGACTTGGATGACTATTTTAATTTTGGATGACTATTTGATTAAATTCTGTAATTTTATTAATTCATATTATTAATGTAACGAACGAATAATTTCTCGCATATTCTTTTGTTATAATCTTCTAGTGTGTGTTTTTTGTTTTTCTTTCTTGTAGTGGACATTATTAAATTGATTATTTTAATGTATTTTGTTAACGTAAAATTTTGTTAACTTTGACGAACCTGACTTTAATATTTGTATGTCAACAATGACAAAGCATAGTGCAACACTTATCTGTTTAAGACCTTGACATGTATGATTAATGTATATATGTTCTTCACCTATGTTTCACAAATAAATAATTCTGATTCTGATTCTGATTCTGATTCTGATTCTGATTGAAAACTTGTTTCTTATGTTAATAAGTGTGGTTACGTGAGAAAATATGTGCCGGGCTGGGAATGTGAGAAAAAATATGTGCTATCATATTTATAGATTATTTTTAATGACATTTCAAATGAATTATTAAGCTTTTTGAAAGTGAATGCGACACTTTAAACCAAAAAGACTAGTAATATAAGGAACATGAACATAGAAATAAAAATTAGTTGAGAACAAGTTTTAGACATTCAAGTGATTTTTATTACTAGTCACGCGTTTAGTAATTAATACAGGGCACTGTGCGTGAAGGGAGCAGGGACATCGACGTGCACCCTGTTACCATGGATTCAGTATCTACATGATTCCGACTGAAAAAAAAATCCGTTCCTTACATTTTTGCCGTCTAATATTGCACTTTTCTATGAAACACCTGATTGTTTTAACACCGACCGTTTTGATAACCGACGAAAAATTTCTACGCCCTCTTTCTATGGGGTCATAATAATCATCTGCTGAATTCATGTTAACAGGTTGCACGTCGACGTTCCTGCCACCCTGTATATTCACCTTACAGTGCGAACGCGGCTTTAGGACACCTTTAAACAGTTTATTCTTGTATAGCCATTACAACAAGGCCATCGCAATACACCAAGAAAAAATACAGCTGGTTTATCAGCCTCATGTCATAAAAATCAGTACATAGTGTATAAACTTTGTAAAGCTAACGAGTCCGGCCAGCCTCCGTTATATTTGCGCTCGCGCTGATCTCTGACCCAACACGTCGCTCGCCAGGCTTTGACTGATGCCGACACGGTTATACTGACACTGGGGTCCTGCTTACCTGGTCAGATTTAACTAGGTTTAATGGTATTATTAACATGGAGCTCTTTCATGGGTTGTTACTGAAGAATGGTCTGATTGAGGACTTGGTGAAGAGATTCAATTGTTTGGATGGGTGACTAAGCAATATCTTGAAATTATTGCTTTATTTTTCTTTTAAATACAGATTGTTTAAGTGGGGTCTTGAGATAGGGTTGACTTTTTGAAGACCGATTGGACACTTTTTTTAATGACCAACAATAAAATTACATATCTACTTATGACATAACTTTAGGGCTGGTTTAGTAAAGTTGGTTGTTAACGTTAGAATCAGGTATGACGTTAATTAAACTTCCAACTATGCCACTATCAAATCATCGAAAAAATAAAAAGTAACTACCTGCGTCTAAATTGTATTGTACTATAACAAGTCAACGCAACCGACGTTTTCTGAGTAATACAAGCTTCAAGAATTCCTTTTGGTCAAAAACAGCAGGACATTCAACCTACTAAAAGTGTCCTACAGTCCTACCCGCAATTTATATGAAATTAGCCAAAACATCCTTTCTCAATACAAAGCAACTATTACTTTATCATTGTTTTTGTACGACCATTGTACTAAAATAAAAATAAAAACTTTTAGCGTAGTGGGCGGTCAAAACTTGACTACACATCAATTATATTGACAGTTCAAACATTACATATTTGATTTGCAGCTGCTGTACTTACATCCCAAACGATTATAAGACTTATCTATTAAGAAATAAGAGTGTGATGTTAACTTTAGGGATGGTAGTGTTAAGTTTGTAAGAAATAGTGACATATAAAGGACAATGTGTCAGTTTAGTTGTATTGAATGAACGGATGAATGAATAAAGAATGATTTGAACGATGACTTCCGAAGGTAATTGTCTGCATGTGTTGGTTTTAATCTCAATGCCGCTGACAATGATTCATTTGAAATCGTTATGCTTGATGATGATTGCGGTCATCATTAAGAAAATTAATGGTTTATGTGTTGTTTGTACTTACTGTGTTTTGTGTACTGTGTTGTAACTTTAACTTAAAATCTATTCTATATACTAATAATAAAACTGAAGAGTTTGTTTGTTTGAAAGCGCTAATCTCCGGAACTACCGCGCGGTAGGGTTAGAAAAAATATTGTTGTATTTGATAGCCCAATTCTTGAAGAAGGCTATAGGCTACTTACTTGACTACTATACTTAACATTACGCTAAGACGTAGCTCGAGAAAACAAGAATTTTCACGCGGGTGAAGTCGAAGGCAGAAGCAGTAATATAACCCTTTCTGAAACACAGAAAGAACACTATCATGACTCGACTCACTCCAAAGAGGGATATTTTGCTAAATTGGGTTTATTATTTAAAATGAAAAGTCCTATAAACATAAATAAAAATGTAAGAATAGAAGCAACATTACTATCTATTCTATGTAAAATAAAGCCGGCTATAATGTAAACAGCAGTAGTTTGTCAAAGTGAATAACATGTAACTATCTCATTGGGTTCGTGAGTGCCATCGCTTTATTGGAAACTTGGGGAGAAGCCAACCGGAGGTTTTAGCTCCATTTTATTATAAAGATTGTGTGTTGATGCTAATGTGGGTATGAAAAATACATTATTGTGTAAAGGGATCTTCTGCTTTAAACTAAGAAAGAAGAGAAGTAATTCCGCAGAGAGAGCTTAGAAAGCTCAACGAATTGTCTAAAATATGCATGAGTCCATAAAGTAAACTAAACACCAAACAACACGATGATCAATGATAGTGTACCTACCGCAAAGATTAATTAATGGGAAATTATAGTTCAATTTTTAAGACCAGCAAAAATGGTACCTATTTAAAAAGAAAGACACCTTCTCTGTTCGGTCCAAAGTTCCAAAAAAGAATAGGAGAATTATTGACCTCGGCAAGTATTTAAACCTAATACCTAAATCCCACATTTTCTATTAATAATCTTAAAATGTTTAATCAAAATAAAATGCAGAAACGTCAAAATACCTATATGCCACAGTGACCACAGTCTAACAAAACACTAAAAACTGCAGTATCATAAATCTCCAATAGATGCAAACTGAACCGACAGATATTACGCTCATACTCAATACTCATGAGCCGTAATGGGTCAAGCAGTAACCACGAGTGTTATTTCAGAGCAGCACTCGAATCCAAACCGAATAAATACGGGCAGTTATGATAACTGTGTTATTTACTCTAAAAGTAGGTACATACGCACTGATAGTATGCAAACCTATTAGGTAATAGGAGTGATGGGTATACCGGGTGATGTTCCAGCGGAATTTTATTATACTGTGGCGTTGAAACTTCCTTGATCTACGATTGACATGCGTGAGTGTTCCCACCTTGGAAAGTATTCTGAGAGGAAATTTTGGCGATGTAGATAATAAAGCTGTACAGTTACAGTTCCACCATCTCTGTATTACTCCATTTAAGATGAACAACAGCACATAATTTTAAATGATCGTGGAGGTGGTGGGTGACCATCTTTCTGTGCCTCGGAAAGCATGATAAGCCGTTGGACCCGGCTGTGATTCTTAAATCTTTGGCAGTCGTTACGGATCGCCAGATGTCTGAAAACCAATTTTACCAAGGGGTATCATATTACCTACCCAGTAACTGGGTTATAGTAGTCAGATAGAACAGTCACTTCATGTAAATTACTGTTATTCAGCTGTATCCGGTTAGACTGGAAGCCTAAAGAATTAAGACAGTGTTCTATACATTTTATGGAATGAAGGTGACTTTAGTATAAACACAGAACAGATAAAACCTCTTTTATCTGTTCTGTGAGTATAAACAATTATTGTCTCAAGTTGTACCTTAGCAACTTATGTTTTAAATGTTCTTGTGAGTTTTTTATAAGGATAATATGCACTGCAATGTCAAGTACTAAATCTTCCAACTTATATGGTAGAAAAATAGTGTAATTTCTGTTTTAAGACTGGAATCGTATACTTACTAATAAATACATACGATAGGTATATAAGTCGACGATACTTTTATGCCTCGTTCCATATAAAAGGCAAAGAAAAACACGATTTCCATTTTATTTATTAGTTAAATCAATAAATAAACTACTTGTTTCATAAAAACGCACATAACTATTGCGGTCTCGTTTTATTGCAAGAAAAATTACAAGATAGGTTAGATTTATTGAATGTTTATTATTTTATGGATGCCAACATGCTGAGAACCAGACGAAGTGGACTCTTAAGGGGTTCAACCGTAAAGCGATGTGTAGGACATACAATAAAGGGATCGTGCCATAATCACCGCGCTTGACTAATGACTAGAGGATCGGTGATCATCATTTACAAGATAGGTGCAAGTGTATCCAAGCTTCGCATTTACGAAACACCAAGAACTTGCAATGGGAAATTGCAAATAATACATAATTTATATTTATTTGGGTTTTACAAGTCAATCAAAATACACGTTACTAGGTACTAGATGAATAGATATCCGTCACCGTGACTAGATGTGATTAACTGTCCGACAAATAACCTCAGAGGTCGCAGTGTCTTTTAAAGTCCGGGCATTGTCTTAGTCCGATCTTAAGAGGACCATGCAGATTAGAGGCTAATATAGTCTTTTGAGGAAAATAACACACAGGTTTAAGTGAACATGTCCAGAACCAGTCAGTGCAGACATTTGTCAATAATCGTGTTAGTCCAGCTCAGAAATGCTGAAATTATCATATAAAAAAAATCAATTAGCCTCATTAATAATACCTACAATTGATACCTAAAGAAATAATGACGTAGGTACCTATACCTGTGTAATGTAGGAAGGTACTTCATTGATAACTAAAAGTTTAAACTCTTTCATTAGAAATATTTATGTAACAACTTGGAAAAATAGTCCAGTTATGTTTACCCATCCAAATAAACACTAAAACAACAAACCGAGATACAAATGTTATGGTAGCCAATTACGTTTATCGCTGGCGCTAGTAGCTCGCGCCAGTAGCTCGACCGTTGAGGCGCTGCCAACTCGACTAGATAGGTCCGGATAAACACTCGGCCGTAAATACTCGCTTATCTGTAAAGTTTTTTTACTGCGTTTTGTTGACAAAATTAGTTGCGATGTATCAGTCAGGTTTTAGGGACAGAGAGAGCAGTGAGTTGGTAAGTGGCCTAAGGTGCAGTGGGTGTAAATATGCCACCTGCAGCTTTTATTACGCGTTGTACCATATTATAATACTGATAAAAATTGTTTTAATTTTGTGAGCCTTTCACCCTCTGAAAAAATGCAAATGATTTCAAACATAATATTTTGCATTTACATAGCCTGCATGATACCCAAGCTACTAAAAATTGCAATAAAAATATAACACTCATTAAAACTCTCCCTCAAATTAAAAACAGTAGCCATTACTAAGTATTAATTCACTCACCACAAGCCATCATCAGCCCGCATAACCTAACCATAGACAACAACACCAGGAGATAGCCGATTGTTCCTCAAAAATAGCCATTAGACATGTCGTAAAGGAAATAAGCCATTGGTAACCAAATACATGGTTTTTATCACTTCCTTTCCTAAGGCTATAAAACATGCCGTAGCGACAAATAACTTGACAAATAACTTGATAATATCAATCACTGGAATTGATAGGGTTGGTGCGGCTAGTTTTTACTGAATACACTTTACTTTAATAGGATAGTTAGCATTCCTATTCCTGCAATGCCATTTTAAATCGATATTGAACTAAAACTATTCGGTTGCCGAACTCTGATTTGGTAACAGAAATTCCTCAACAAGAATTCTTTCATTTATGTGTGACCAAAAATAGTTTGCGTTCCTGATTTTCTCGTAGTGACCATTGGATGCAACCCCCTGTTGCAACCTGACACATGTTTTTCAAAATACGAAACCCATTAGGAATTGCCAAATTGACACGATATGAGACTATGGAGCTGCTCCAATCCGTTCACTGGATCTATCTATCTGCCTAGCTTCTTTCCAACTATATTAGGGTCGGCCTCCAGTCTAACCGGATGTAGCTGAATAAAAGCATTTTACATGGAGCCTATCTAGCCTCCACAACCCATTTACTGGTTGGTTAGGTTCACTGAAAATTTTCTTTATTTGCAAACAAGGCTCAGAAAATCGAACTTGAAGCTACAATTGAATGACAAATCTGCTCTGAACGAATGAAAAAGGCTTTCCCATATCTTTAGGATGCTCCAACCGAATTAAATGAACCTTTTTTGGACATTTCGATTAACTTCAGTGCAAATTCCTAGTTATCAGTTGTTTTCCTTACTTAGTTATCAAGGGCAGAAAGCATTTTGTGGTCAACGCACTTTTTACAAAGATTACGAGAACAGACAAACGCATTTTAAAAGATTTGTAGCTATGAGGAAGGACTAAGTAGTGTGAGAGAGAGAGAGAGAGTTTTTTATTTGCTTAAACATGTGTGTGTACATACATAAAAAGTGCATACAAGATAATAAAGTAAATTAAGTGCAAACATGTTTGTCAGTTCTCGAGATCTTGGGCTTTTATACATATTATAAACTAGCTTCTGCCCGCGGCTTCGCCCGCGTGGATGTCGGAAATTTACCCACAGGAACGTGCTAACAGGATAAAATGTATGTGCTTCCCCAGAATGCCATCTATGTCGCGGGCCCTTTGTGGCTAATTACAATAGAAAACCAATTGTGTCTCATTAGTGGTGATTAAGAGGGTACCTATATGATATCTTTACCTAAGTACCTAATTTAAAAAAAAAAACTCAATAACAGAAAATTAAATACCTACCTACCTAAATAAACCTATTTCTGATGATAACTAATCTAAACTCAATAAATAAGCAAAATCCCTAAAAACTAATATATATACGAATGACTAAACCTACCTAACAGTATTATAAAATAACCTACGGTCACTACGTACACTATCAAATATACTACCTATACTTTAAAATTAAAATCTATACCTACGACTCATATAAAAATAAACCTAAATAACTCTAAAAACTAAAAGGAATAAAAATGAACTCCACTGCGGGTGACCCAACCTACGACAAACTTAGTATTTGCGGTTGATACAGTACAGACAGTGGTAATCGGGTATAGGGATCGAACCGCAAAATTAAGTTTGTTTTTTATTGTATATACTTTTCCGGGATAAAAAGTACCCAGTGTGGTGCCCAGGATATTAAAGAATAATTATACCAAGTTTCATCGTAATCGAACCGGTAGTTTTTGCGTGATGCCTGAACAAACAGACAGACAGACAGACAGACAAAAATTTTTTTAATCATATTTTTGGGTTCGGTGTCGGTCAAGTAACACCCCCTGCCATTTATTTTTTGGATATTTTCAATGTACAGAATTTTCACTTCTACAGATTTATTATAAGTATAGATTAAAGTCGCTGTTCGTGTATGTCTGTGTGACAGCGTTGTTCTTGAAATCTTCACTACGAATTTCAATGTGGTTTTCAACGTGATTTAGACCATTTATTTACTTACTTATTTTTTACTATATTTTAGAGAATTCATTCCGGAAGGTTTATGTGTCTAACATCAATATTAAACTTACATAATAATAAAGAAATGAAAAAAAGGAAAAACCGTGCCAAGCAGGGGCGGGTCGCTAGTTTTATGTACTTATATTTCTTTCTTATTTAATACACTACACGACCACATAACATGCTGCAAAAGTCAGGTTTATAATAATTTTATAAAGTAAAAGTGCCTTACTTCCGAAACTAATGCCACTAACATCCAGTTTCCCTCTCGTGCCAGCCCTGCTCGGTGTCTGAAGCAATAAACTAGAATTCCGAGACAAACAGCACGTTTAACACTAAACTAACACAATAAAATAACATTATCTTGATGCCGATCGACGCGCTGTGATTCATCCTAATTTTTATCCTTTTTATTGTCTGTACTTTAAAGGAAAAAGGTTTCATTGGATCCTTATCGGTGTGACACGGCGTGTAAGTATGAAGCCGTGAAAGCCTTAAATGGAATAAGGATAATGATGTATTTAACCCAGATCTACGACATTTTTGAATAGTTGGTCTATGTAGAAAAGTTAGGTAAGGTCTTGGTACAGAACAAAATTACAACTCTTTTTTCCGTAAGCAAAATACGCGCATTGACGTGGAGTTGCGGACACCAGCCCGTATTACCTACCTACTTACAACTCTTTTTAAAGGGGCAGAAAACGGGCAAGGACGTGGTTACTATAATAAAATTCTAAATTCTGCACATCACACATCTAGGACACTTGGAATACTAAGTACTTGATTTGCATTGGAATCCATTTCAAAGAATTTCCGACTATATTTTTTTTATAACATTGAGTACCCACATCGATTTTTCCAACCCTAATTTTCTATCACAAACTGTAAATATTACCCCTTATTACAGATTAACTTAACAGGTAATAAAAAAGCCCAATTTATCAAGCTTTCCGTCAACTGCCACAACATCTAATAACTTTATTTAAATAGTACAAAGTTAAGTTATTTATATTTTTATATTGTCACGGCTATGTGGGTGCTTCTGAATGTCCGTAGCGATAGTGAAATGGCTCGAAATGGCCTTTATTACACCGAATCATGGTTTTTATGGCTTTATTCTGATATCATTTTTGTTGGAACATGTTTTTTGTCTATATTTTATGCAGTAACTGCAGAAATAAGACGTCTTTTTTATGCCTTTCTGGTAAAACAAGTTGTATTAGAATACTGGATGAATTTTGTTTAAGATATCAATGCCACCTATGTAGCAGGTACTTGTCAGTATGAGTATAAAATGCTCGGAAAAGTGAAATAGGTCAGGAATTTAATAAAACTGGTTTCGTATAATAGCAGAGCCGTTATTTTAGTATGTAATACCAAACTGTTATTTTTTCAGCCATTGTCGTAAAAGTTATTGCCAAAATTAACATTTTTGTAACATTTGCTGCTGCCGATACCTACCGAAAAAGCAAGTGGTTCTCTAGTTTACGTAAAAGGTACCTATCTTTCCTAATTAAGGTACCTATCTCCCCAATATGACTCAAAGATTTTTTTAGGTATTAAATTTTGTTTACAGTAATATTTTTATGACTAGCTATTTAGCTGAGTATTTTTAGTTACTTTGCATACCTGCTATTGTATAGAAGCAAGTTTTTCTGAACAGACAGCTGTGCTGCTAGGGACTTTGTTGCGCCACTTCTTCTTCCCAGCGAAAGCACTAGGAAGTGGTGAAGGGCGGGCGTTTTGGGGGACTGTCTTTTGTAATTTTGACATTCGAAAAGTGCTGATTCTCAGCCTAATTTGATTAAATGCATTTGATTTGATTTGAATTTAAGACGACCTTCTAAGAATTCAATTTATTCAGTTACCAAATAATCCATTAAAAATTCCAAAAAGAAATTAACGATCTACATAACAATCTAAATAAGGCTTGCCCATTACTTTTAAGAGGAGATGATAATACTGAAAAATAAAAAGAAATATCCTTGAGACGTCTTTAAAAGTAGAGTTGGTAAATTTATGATAATATGCGTTTGTGGACCACAAATCATAGAGGTGGAGTGCGTGGGCGCACCTCTATTATCGCGGCGGAGTTTGTTAGCTCTACATTGTGATAGCAAATGGATGGGTAATTACGTGAGGACAAAAATGTATGATAATTGTTGATTTGAATTCAAGTTTCTTTTGTGTTACAGTTAAGCTTTATATTTGCCAGCTTTGTTAACTAACTACAACACCAGTATGCACCAAAACTGCCGGAGCTTTTCTTCGGCTAAAGCTTTGGTAGACAACTTTCGAATCCAAAACATTTAAAGCTTCCACCAAATACCAACTTTAACATAGGTAAACGTTTTCTTAAAAAGTTTCTAACTGTCAGAAGCCAGTTAAAGGTTAATTTAACATCAAGTAACCTTTAAAACTTCATCTACTTCTAATACCGATGCCCCGATTCCCATTCAATAAAAAGATTAATTCCGCTCTTCCAAACTGGTGACCACTTTTTCCATCCATGTTCTAATTTTCTAATATGGTATTCTCATAAAGTTGACGGCCATCAATCTATGATGGATGAGGTTACGTTGCGCTTGCGCCGCTCAGCGTAAAAATTTATAACTAATAAATGTTAATTAACGGACAGCTATGCCGTGCAATAAATCAATTAATTTAACCAGCAGTTAGCCGGCAGGGGACGGGTTAGATGCGTCTTATACTTACGATTAAGTACTTTTTGTAGATAGCTATTATTTGGTAGTTATTGAAATCTTTCACGCAATGGCAGTTGATCTGGGTGGAAATTAACAGAATGAAAGAAAAAGTCAATCAAGTCTACAGATTAATCGTATTTGAAACAGGAAGGTAATTTATTGAATTCACATTATCATTTCCAAAATGGATTATTTGGGAGATGTTCCCAGCTGTATAGAAAATCTTTAAACGAACTTACATCGGAACCGTAGACTCGTATCTTTATTTTACAACATGACTCCAAAAGGAAATATGTTATTTTTACAAGTCTCGATCAGTTATGAGAACTCGCAGAAATTACAGTACAAAAGCAAGAAGGAAGAAATTCATTCTATTGGGTAAAAAAATCTAGTATTTAATCACGGACTCGAGCTCTACATCTACTCTCCCTATCCAGTATAGGCTCTACATAAAAATGTATGCTCGTTTCCATAAAAATAATGTGTAATATTCTGGGCTATGGAAGGCAGAGCTATTCTATACCCGTAGGCCTCACGTTTGAGTAAGTCGTGTAGGCGAATGGTAATCTTCCTTCGTTGTAGTCTTTTACTTAAGTTTAACTTCAAAGCTAAGTTTAAAATAAGATGCGAGCTGATTTACATTATCCGATTCTTTGATTCTATTTCTTTTAATTTGATTTTGCGATTTCAAAGTGCCAACAGACGGATAATACTTACTTTATCTCTACATCATTAAGATTTTCGATTAAGTTACAGAACGTAATTACAATTTTTTCATCTCGATATAACTTTGTAGAATTTAATGATCGCTCTACAATTATTGCGAAGTAATTACGGAAATAACATTGATTGGACAGTCATAAAACAAACAGAGAGCAACAAAAAATAAGCAAATCATCTAAGTAATTGTTTCAAAACAAGAATATAAATTACCTCTAATCTACGGATACTGAAATAAAAAATACATCGATTCGTAGAAACTAGAAATAAAATATAGCAAGCAGAATTGAGTTTAATGGAGCTGACCTTTGCATTCGTTGGCATCCCTGGCGGTGGCGCGTCCCCAGGGCCGGTCGAAGTGGAAGGGCTTGCAGCGCTCGCAGTCCCTCCCTGCCGTGTTGTGCTTGCACTCGCAGGTCAGCTGCTGCACTCCGCCACCAGCTGCCACCTCCCCGCCCTTCATCGGAATACATCTCGAAGCATGACCATTGCACTTGCACCGACCCCCGACAGCAAAGTCCGACACCGCGTAGTGCTGGCTGCCCGGAGAGGCCTGCTTCTTGTTGTCGATCTCATCGCCCTCATTGACCATGTGCAGGCGGTTGAAAACAACCCTGACATCGGTCGCAGTAACCCAGTCTTGGAGAACTGGGGATATGTCGAAATTAGCAGCGCTTGGACGTCCCTCAAGGGTACTAAAAGCTAGCCTCGCTCCACCAGAGCTCTCTCCAGTCAGTCTATGACTGTCGGAGCACCTGGCTTCCTGCTCATTAGCAGCAGTAACAGTCGCCTTGTTGGGCCTCCCGTACACTCGCCTGCATTGACTGGAGTAAAACTGGAAGGGTTGCCAGGTGATGCCGTTGTCCGCGCTCTTGTAGATAGCGACGGAGTCAGGTCGAGCGGCTTTCGGACAGAATTGCAGGCTCACGTAAGTTAACTCATACTTTTTACCGAGTGATAAAGTAAGGGACACGTTGTCGGGTGGCGAATCGTAGGAGGTCGGAGGTATCGGAGCGGATCTCCAGCAGGTAACATCGTGAGGGTTGTTCAAGTCAGTCAGATGGGTCGGTGGGTGTCGTCGGTCGGACCTGGCAGCATCGCATACTCTGCAGGAATTTTCTGGGGGTTGATCTCCGGGAGGATCACAAAGGCGTTCAGGGCCCCGTCTTCCACAGATGGAGGAGGCGACAACAGGGGCGCCGAAGGCAGCGTTGACGAAGTCGGGGATGCAGCGGCGCGGACGGCCGTCCTCCAGGCAGGGGTCGGGCGGGGTGGCGGCGAGCGCGAGGGCCGCGGTGGCTAGGAGGGCCACGGCGCGGGCGGGCATGCTCACTCACTGTCACTACACTCGCGTAAAGTTTCCGTGGGAGGGCGTTACGAGCGGCACGTACTCGCCGGTCGAATGCCGCCGGCGGACTGAAGGGGCGCGGAGCTTTGCGAGCTTTGCTGGCGGTGGCGCACCGCGGCGCGGCGCACGGCGGGCCCGGCACCCGCCGCGCAGTGAAAGTTTACTATTTTTAATATCGTGTGTGATTTGATTAGATACTAGATACGTATAAATTACCTCTGTTGTACTGTTGTACAAACGACATCAACGAGCCGCTCTTTGCCGGTGGACAGCTAAGTGCTCTCTTCCGTAATTGCGGGTCTTGTTAACTGTAATCATTCATGCTATTTAAGAGATTGTTCGAATATGACCGTTCAGATTATGCTATTATGTTTGCAATTTTTTTCTTTGATAACATGAATCAACACATAAAAAAGCTATACGTGTCTGAACCACTTTATTTTAGAGCTTTTATATGTATGGAGAATTAGGGTCGCACAATAGGGACGTGGCCTCTGCCAGACGGTTTGATCCCGCGTGTGTAAGAATGCGCCCCTCCGCGCACCCATCATACCTGAGACTAATTCATAACTCGCTTACCCCCGGACCCCCGAGCCCTGAGCTGTAGGGTTCCCTACGGCTCCATTGAAAACGGTTTTGTTTTGAGTCCTCCGTGTTCTGCGGTCTGACTGTATTATGTTTGCTTGTTCAGCTTGTTTGTGTTTTTTGTTAGCGCTCTGTTAAATTTTTAATTGGTATATATGTGTACACTTACCAAAGAGTTTTATGTAGTTTCGAGGCTCTAATTAACAACAAATACTCACAGTAGTTTGTATAAACGTAAAACTTGCCATGAAGGTTTTTAATTACTGCTTAGTATTATTGCCATAATAAACGCAGAAATCTTTCTTTAATTACTTAATAGGATATGCCGTAAAAAGTTAAAACATGAAAGTGAACAAACTTCGTGGGCACTAACATTACCTATGATATTAAACTGCCATTAAAAGCAGAGCCCAGGTATGGAAAGTTTCCAATTTATTACGATGTAGGCCGCATCAAACTATCGCCTCAAGCCGTAGCGCCCGTAGTCCGGACGCACGGGATTCGAACTGAACGCTTTTCACAAGTTATCATTATAGGTAAGCTTTTATCAAAAGTTCTATGAAAACTAGAAGTCAATATTACAGTTTGGAGGTACTAAAAGGACATAGTAAGTTTTAAGCTTCATCGTGTACGATGGAAAATGAAAATTGTATTTCGAAATTAGATTGCTGGTCATAATGAAAACATAAATAGTATTTTTAAAAATTGAACGAGGATAAATTAAAGTTCTTTCCAAGTTATTTTTTTTTATTTAACCCTATTCGTCCAGCACTGTAAGTTAAGTTACATCTACATTGATATAAAAACTAGGGTCTTCAAAATAAACCAGAACTCAAAACTGTTTTGAAGGAACCTCGCCGATTTATTAAAACTGGCTGAAAACTTTTCCTCATTCATGCCTTAATAACTAACTTTATTGTCTTCGGCACTGAATTATAGATCTAACTCTCTTAACTCCATATTTTTATCCTAAGCGCAATACAATGTGTGTACTTATATTTTTTTTCTTATAATTAAACCTCTCATCAGTCATACGTGCAAATTACGTTCATCAATCACGTCGTTCATTATCCGCTGACATGTAGTTAATTAACTAATTAAATACCTTTCACGTTTCATTGTGTGATTTGTTTGTATTTTAAACTGTTTTGAGTGTATGAAAATTGGCTATAAGCCGCTGGCAAAGTGCCCGGTTAGTTTCGCTGACGTTTTAGAAGTTTTTTTTCTTCTATTTTGCGTATTTTTTCGGAATAAAAGTGAAAGTGTAAGTCTGGATATCTTTTAATAAAACTTTTTAACCTATATAAAGTCATTGTGTAACTAACAGTAGAAATGGCTTTTGACAGTTCAATAATATTCATTGCGTTATTTACGTTGTTGAGCAGATAAATTTTTCGAACATATTTATGGCTTAGTAGTATCCTTCAAAATGTTTCCGATTGTGATTGGTATAGTGCCTTACTCAATTAGGGGGCTAAATTTAATATGATGAAATGAATTATTAAAAGAATATTAAGTATGTGGGTTTGTAACACTAGTATAACAACTAGCTTCATTTTTCTGACTGACCGACCCCTTGACAATTCAAAAGTGCCTGTAATTGGTTTAATTGAAATAAATACTTTGAGTTTGAGTTTGGTTTGAGTTTGAGTATCTATTTGATTAAGTAAATACTTAGATATAAAAGCGTCTACAATGTTGGAAGCGGTATTCACAACTTTTAATAATGATGTGCATTTTTACCCAGATATAAGTTGCTCTGTCTGTCCGGCTGTCATGTGTCACCGAGCCTCAAACTGAGTACATTACATCACGCATGACTCCGAGGGGGACCTGCCTGATCCTTGTTCATTATTTAAGTTAAGCCCTTCACGGGGTTATTGCCGGGGTACGGTTTGATGCGACTGTTTGGGTATTTATTTGCACAGATCTGGTGATCCTATAATTTTTTTTTATTTTTCATGGTGAGCACAAATTAATTTATGAACGTTATTGAAGTGTCATTACACTCATTACAAAGACACGATGATTAAAGTTACGTGACTTTCAAACTTAAAAAATGTATGATCAAACAGTCGCTAATTACTACTTAATCTTGAGCAAAGTTTATGAATAAAGTTTATGAATAAAGGGGATCGTGTTCACTTTCTAGTTAAGTAGTGCTAAGTTGGAAATGGTGGATATGACAATATCCCATTTATTTTTCTTAATATTGCTGGGTATTCCTTGTGCTATTTCTTATTCCCTGGGCGACTACCAAGATGACGAATAATAGGAAAAACAGACAGGTTGCGCCGACCACAACAAAATGGGTTTTAAGAGCAAGATAATGATGATGATTTCTTTCCCCAGTTCAAACACTGAAAAGCTCTGAGGGGTAATTCTCGTAATTTTACGAACGTTCACAGTCTGATCTCAGTCTCAATCTGTCAAACATACCTCTAATTTCCCTACATTTTGACAAGTTTTTGACATTCGTTTGTTGCCGAGATGACACTGCGACTAGATTTTGAACATTTTAATGTAATATTTTAGTGTAATGACTTAAATGTGAGATTCGTATCTGGGATTAAAAAAAAACGAACTTTACTTCTTGGCATTTTCAGAGTAAGTAGGTTTATTTCTGTAAACCCGCAAACTCATTGTAAATATGTCATACGTGAGTATATGTCATTGTTACTTCAGCTAACAGAGTGCATTGGCCGAGTGCAACGCTGTTTCGGTCGACATGCACCCAACGATCCGCTGCCGACTATTGTCGCGCGATTGTTCGCCGCTAAACGTACAGATTACTCACGTTCAACCATCACCAATAAAACACAAGAATACAGTGCACAGGAATCTAGATATAGATAGAAAGGTACAATGCATGAAATCTATATACATATTATAAATTAAAGTTGCCCTTCGTGTCTATCTGTGTGACCGCGTTGTTCTTCGAAACTGCGCAACGGATTTTAATGCGGTTTCACCATAATTTAGATTACGAATTCCAAAAGGGTTATGTGTCTAATATATTAATCTAACACATTAGGGGAACCTGTAATAATCGATGTAAGGTGTTATAACAAATAAATAAAATAACAACTATTAAACTGACATTTTATAAAGAAATCTCTATGTTTTATGAAAACCGGGCGAAGCAGGTCGCTAGTACTTCATAATTAAGAAGAGGTAGAAACTACAGCCACATGCTGCTTAGCTACAACCCTTCTACGCAAAAAAAACACCAGAAAAGAACTCATAAGTATCACAAAATGCGCACATTATAAAATTCCGGAAGCATTCGACTAATTACAAAAAGTCCTCTTTAAGTTTCGTTTAAAATTCCGGACGCGCATAATTTCATTACACTGCACTTGACTGCCCGGACTCCGGAATGCATGGATGACGTAGTTACGTTATCTTCCCGCCGGCCAGCGGACGGTAATTACTCACTTCCGTAACTTCCAGTCACCCCTGCATCCCTTTATGGGCTTCATATTTTAATGGCGGAGAGATTTGCGCAATTTATAGTTTAATTTATAGTTTTTCATGGAACAAGTTTTTGTTTTATGTGACTGAAAATGTTTGTGCGGCTATCTCACGTATTAATGTCGAAGGGTGGAGTTCTAGCCGTGTTTCATTTGTGGTGCAAGAGTGTGAGCAACTCTGAGCACGTAGGCTTTACATATTTCTTGGTAACTGAAGCTGTAGAATTTAACATTAAACACGTCATGACTTCTCTTAAGAAGTAGGTTTACAATTTTACATACTAAATGAGTAGATTAATTCAGTTTACACAGGTACCCATATTTCCTTTCCTTTCCATTGTGAAAACCGGACGTTTAACATAATGTATCGATTTATAATATTCAATAACGGATTGGCACATCGTTTACAAGTTACACTACTCACAAGTAAAACATGGCTGATTCATTCAAATCGCACCGTTAGTTTCAGATGCATAATATTATAATCATGTGGAAATAGCAACAATGTGTAAACTTAGTTACTAATTTTCTATAAGGTAAATCTATATATATAAAATTCAAAGTCCTGACTGACTGACTGACTGACTGACTGACTGATAGATCAATGCACAGCCTAAACCGCTGGTCCTAGAGACATGAAATTTGGAGGGTGTGTTCTTTGTGAAGAGTAGACTTCCACTAAGAAAGGATTTTTAGAAATTCCACCCCTAAGAGGGTGAAAAGGGGGGAATTCGTTTGTATGAAAAATCTTATTCCTTAGGTTAATAAACTTGAAACTTGGCACGAATACTTATCTAAATAAATTATGAAGATTGTCAGTTTTTTTTCTTCTAAACTACCCCCTAATAAGGGATTGGGGGGTTTCAAAGTTTGTATGGAAGAATTTTAGCGCGCAGTCCGATATACTCGAAACTCAGTATTTATACCTAATATTGAAAGTAAAGAATAATGTGTATCAGGGTTTTTTGAAAATCTACCCCTGACGGGCTGAAATGGGGTAGTAAATTTTTCAGGGGAGGATTTTACTGTATGGCTTGATTAACTCGAAAAGTAGTATAAATAATCTTTGAGTCAAGTTATGAATACATCCCAAACTATTTTTTTTAAATTCCACCCCTATGGGGGTGAAAAGCGGGGATACAGTTTATATGAGAAATCTTCTTCATTAGGTTAATAAACTTGAAACATTTCAAGAATACTCGCCTAAGTAAGTAATAAAGTTTATCATTATAAGTTTTTCAAAACTACCCCTCAAAGGGGGATATAGGGGTGTTAAAGTTTGTGTGGACTAATTTGAATGCGCGGTCCGATTAACTCGAAACTCAGTGTTTATACTAAATACCAAAAATAAAGAGTAACATGTATCAGGGTTTTTCGAAAATCTAACCCCTAACGGGTTGAAAAGGGGTAGTTAATTTTACAAGGGAGGATTATAATGCGTGGCTTGATTAACTCGAAAATTGGTATAAATAATCTTTGAATCAAGGTATGAATAATCCCAAACGATTTTTCAAAATTCCACCCCATGTGGGGGTGAAAAGCGGGGGATACAGTTTATATGAAAAATTTTTATTCATTAGTTAATAAACTTGAAACTTGGCAAGAATAATTGCCTAAGTAAGTAATAAAGTTTATCATTACAAGTTTTTCTAAACTACCCCTCAAAGGGGATATAGGGGTGTTAAGTTTGTGTGGAAGAAATTGAATGCGCGGTCCGAGTAACTCGAAACTCAGTATTGATACTTTTGACAGAAAATAATTAATAAAAAGTAAGTAAAGTTGTCGAAAATTTACCACTGACAGGAAAAAAGGGGTTATTCAGTTTTTAAGGGGAGGATTTGAACTTGAAGCTGTGTTACATTTTCACGCCTAAACCACTGAACTTCTGATTTGGCATAGAGATAGATGGCATCCTGGGGAAACACATACATTTTATCCTGTTAGCACGTCCCCGTGGGATAATTTCCGACATCCACGCGGGCGAAGCCGCGGGCAGAAGCTAGTAAATTATATAATAGGTTGGGGAAAAAGTTTCTTCGCATTTTTTAAGAAAATTCAAAACATTTTTTAATATAGTTTATTTACATTTAACTAAAGTATGTAGGTACCATTTTGTTCGATAACTTTTTGCTATCTTGTAGGTAGGGACATGATCCCATTACTATAGAAATTTTGGGACTTCTGATCAAAATACCGCGACAAGTGGTTTTGGCAGTCCTCTCGTGATGTTAACCGTCAGGTTAACTGTGCACTGTTCTTTAGGCAGTGTCAACTGCCTAAAGAATTCTAAAGAGACCGAAACAGGTGGATATCTGAAGGTGCACGGTCAGGACTATACGGCGGATGCATTAACAACTCCCAGCAAAACTCTCTTAATTTTTGCTGAGTGGCTAAAGATGTGTGAGGTCTAGCGTTATCATGATGAAAAACCACACCCCTTCTGTTGATTAATTCCGGCCGCTTTCTCTCAACTTCTTGCTTTAATCTCATCAGTTGTTCGCAGTAGAGTTCAGAATCGATGGTCCTGCCTGGTGGTAACAGCTCATAATGAATAATGCCCTTCCAATCCCACCACACACACAGCATCACCTTGTTGCGAGTTAACCCGGCTTTCGCCACAGTCTGTGAAGCCTGACCGGCCTTTGACCACGACCTTTTTCGCACGTCCTTGTCGTACGTGATCCACTTTTCATCACCAGTTATCAGCTTCTTCAAAAATGGTTCGGTTTCATTACGTCGTAATAAAGAATCACAAATGAGTACACGGTTCAGTATGTTTCTTTCAGTGAGCTCGTGAGGTACCCAAATATGGAGCTTTTTTGTGTACCCAGTTTTTTCAAATGCGCCAAAACTGTTTTGTGGTCAATTCTCAGTTCTTCAGCTACGTCGTAACTACTGATATGCAGATCTTGCTCCATTTTTTCAAAAATGGCATCCATTTTATCCGTAATAGGGCTACCAGAGCGACGTGCATCTTTGACATCAAAATTTCCGGATTTAAAACGCTTAAACCAAATTTGTGCTACTCTCACAGACACTGCACTAGGTCCATAAACATCGCAAATTTTTATCGCGGCTTGCGTTGCATTTTTACCTTTTTTGTAGTAAAATTTTAAAATGTATCGAATTTCTTCATTAGATTCACTCATCTTGACAGTACGAAAAACAAATGAAAATCACACATTTTCCTAATTTGAATTTGGAATTATGTTCTTTAAAATTTAAACTTTCAATGATACCAAAACCAGCCAGATACAAATAGTATAGCCAAAGAGATTTTATTACAAGTTCATACATACTATAATGCGAAAAGACTTTTTCCCCAACCTAATATTTACCTTATAGAAAACTAGTAACTAACATTCCATCTGATACTAGGTATTTTGACACTATTGACAGCACACTTCCAGCTCACTTCCCTAAGTTTACACGCTGAGATTTTTACAGAATAGACCGGCTGAAGCTTACAATATAAAACTCAAAACTGTACCTTCTACCATATAAAAAAGTCAACCTAAAGACGTCAACTTCTATTCCAACGGGAAGTTAAATAGACGACCTTAATTTCGTGCCCTCTACCAACTTGTAGACAAATGAGACTAAAATTCATTAGGTCATTTATTCTTGTTACGAAAGCCCAGAGCTTTATACCCATATATATGGCCTATATCCTCCTCCATCTAGATCTAGACACCTATTTCTAAAGGTACTTTATGATTATAAGTTGAGAGTATCCCGTGGTGTATGATTACGCAAATGCTACGCGTGACGTGGCTCGAACAATGAGAACAAAGTGCAATTGTATGAATGGCTGCCAGGAGATTGTATCGAAGATGTGAGGACCACTCCTAGAATGTTATGTTGAGTAGCGGGATCATGATGTAGCGAAATTATAGGGGTTTTTTTGAGGAAACGTGGATGGTTAGGCAATAGAACAATTAAACAGTATTATTCCGAGATCTTTTTAGATTCACCACGAATATTATACGTTTTGGTGAAAATCTCGTCGTTAATACCGAAAAATGTGCCATCCTTTCAACCCTATTTCTCAATCGCTTTACTATACTCGAAACGGGAATTTCCTATTCACACCAGAATTGTATGCATAGAGCTTGGCTCCAAACGTGAACTGCGAGTGTACAGCGTACCAGCACTTTCATGGAATCGAGGCGAGATGTTGTACAATGTTCCAATTAGTCTGTAGCCAATAACATAGCGCACATACAACATTCCTCGCCCAACACCATGTAACTATCCTCTAAAGGTGGCCCTAAAAACTGCGCTTAGCAAGTGTAATAACATAACTGGCCATACGAACTTGTCTGCAATGCGATCTGACGGATAGTCGTACAAAAAGTCGCGGCCCAATGGCGACTAATCGCAGCCATTACCCCTGTATGGACTACTGCGACACAGAGTAGTGTGGGACAGATGGTTTTGGTGTTTCAATATAAGCTTGTAAGCTTGTATTTATGTGAGACACCCAATAGGATCAATGCTTTTAGAAGAGAGAAGTTATCACGGAAAGAAAATATCAAGAAGTTAACTATGTAGCATGATGCTGAGCGATGGCCGTTTTGCGTGAATGTGACGCATATTTTTCCCAACTTGTACTTTTTTGTGATTTTTCTCTGCGTCATGTTTGGCGCAAATAAACGTATTCTCTTTCTTTTTTCTTTCTAACTCGGGAAGTCGGGATTAGGTATATTTTCATTTAGTCTACTAAATCATGTATGTACATGTATTTGTCAAGAACAAATACTCGAAGTCAAAATAATCCAGAAGGTATTTTTTAGAACCATCAAATCTATACTTATAATAAATCTGTAGAAGTGAAAATTCTGTACATTGAAAATATCAAAAAAATAAATGGCAGGGGGTGTTACTAGACCGACACCGAACCCAAAAATGCGATTAAAAAATTTTTTGTCTGTCTGTCGGTCTGTCTGTCTGTCTGTCTGTCTGTCTGTCTGTCTGTTTGTTCAGGCATCACGCAAAAACTATACCGGTTCGATTACGATGAAACTTGGTATAATTATTCTTTCATATCCTGGGCACCACACTGGGTACTTTTTATCCCGGAAAAGTATATACAATAAAAAACAAACTTAATTTTGCGGTTCGATCCCTAGACCCATTACTGTCTCAACCGCAAATAATAAATTTGTCGTAGGTTACGTCACCCGCAGTGGAGTTCATTTTTATTCCTTTTAGTTTTTAGAGTTATTTAGGTTTATTTTCATATAAGTCGTAGGTATAGATTTTAATTTTAAAGTATAGGTAGCATATTTGATAGTGTACGTAGTGACCGTAGGTTATTTTATAATACTGTTAGGTAGGATTAGTCATTTGTATAGATATTAGTTTTTAGGGATTTTGCTTATTTATTGAGTTTAGATTAGTTATCATCAGAAATAGGTTTATTTAGGTAGGTATTTAATTTTCTGTTATTGAGTTTTTTTTTTTTAATTAGGTAGGTAAGTACCTACCTAATTAAAAAAAAAAAACTCAATAAAGGGTAAAGATATCATATAGGTTCCCTCTTAATCACCACTAATGAGACACAATTGGTTTTCTATTGTTATTAGCCACAAAGGGCCCGCGAGATAGATGGCATTCTGGGGAAGCACATACATTTTATCCTGTTAGCACGTTCCCGTGGGATAATTTCCGACATCCACGCGGGCGAAGCCGCGGGCAGAAGCTAGTAACTAATAAAATAGCGAGTCACATGGCCAGCCAGCACCCACGGCTTCCACGGGTATCCTGACCACCCATATGAAGCGAACGTGCATACCTTGTCATCACCCTTAGCTTCATCAGCAACCTTGGCACAGCACATTGCACTTTCAGCCGGTCCGCAAGCAGAGCCCTTAAACCCTCTCCTGATCGACGCCAGCAGTCAGTCTCAACCCGGTGCCGTACTACATGATGTGAGTTGTCAGTAGTGTCAATCCCTAGCGTTATTTGGAATGACAGCTCACTCCACGCTCACTTCACCTAAGTTTTCACGGTGAGATGGTTACAGAATCGCACTGCAGGTCCTGCAACCTCTCCCCGTGCCCTACTCTGTGCAAACCGCAGGACATTTACGGGCGCAGGCGAACGACACAAAAACGGAATGGCAGTCGCTGCTTGCTTAGTGGACAATTACTTATCGACGCCGGGGACATGTCAGTCTTGTTGGGCGGCTTATTCTGATGTAGGACTATTATAAGTATCGTAGCGATACAGTATCAAATGGAAAGGTGGAAAACACAAAGGCAATTTGTTTACTTTTCAGTAAATATTTCCTAATTCTTATAACACAAACTTTAAATTAACCATATTTAGTATGCGTAAGATACGACTTGAGTATTAAAAGAACAATTACCTAGGTACAGGCAAAGAGCTGACTCTGGAAAATCTATGGAAAATTAGAACGAGTTTCTTCAAAACTCTTAACTTTGTGTTAATAAAAAAAGGCTTGCCTGACAAGCCTATTAAAACCATACTACCGTCTCATTTCGCTGTAGATTCCTGATAACCCGAACACATTCCAATCATTTCGACACAGCTACCATAAATCTACGACCACATACCACCAGCTTTATCTGCGAAACGCCACACTTATCGATTTAAGGGCTACAAAAAATATTTAGACCCTCGAAGGCCGGCCTCCGACCTTGCGTTGTTGGCATTCCTTGGATCGTGGACTCAGAAGTTTGTAATTTATCGTAAGGATAAGTCCTTCCTCAAGAATGTGTTGAGTTGCCAAAGTTGGGAGGTTAAAACTTCGTCGTTTTCAAGGAATAGATAAGTATGTAACCATCATCTTAGAAAACAAGCTCCACATTGAACCAAACTTACCTAGTGTTTGGAAATGCAAATCATTCTTCGAAACGTAAAACAAGATCCAGTTTTTTGTTTTAGACGTGTGTTTAATTAAGAACGTCATCATTTCATCAATAACGTTACTGCCTGAAAGCATAATCAGTCCATATTGTCCCCACTGCTGGAGACACAGGTCTCCTCTCTTCGAGAGGGAGTGGACTGTAATCCACCATGCGAGCCCAGTGCGGGTTGGTAGATGTCACATGGGGTTTCCTCACGGTGTTCCTTCACCGTTTTGAAAGCAGTGGTGATGAAATTATTTACAACTCGTAAGTCGGGGCCGTTACCAGCGGTACCACGGTGAGATGGTTACAGTGCGATTCTGTAACCATCTCACCGTGGAAACATAGGTGAAGTGAGCGTGGAGTGAGCTGTCATTCCAACTAATGCTAGGGATTGACACTATTGACAGCTCACTCTAAGCTTCAACTAACTTTTCACGGTGAGATTTTTACAGAATCGATCGGCAGTAGGCCACCACTGCTCCTCCGCCTGAAAGCACCAGAACTGAAACTGAAACTGTACCTTTACCAAAAGTTTATCAGTAACTACAGCTTACAGGTCACACACAACCCCGATAACTGTAACGCGACAAAACTAATAATCTTCTTACTATTTCCAGAATACGCATCCCTCTTCTCGTCTCCGTAGTATCAACACGCTACTAATCCCGGACGGGTGAGCAGACGCTCGCAGGGATCGTGGGTAAAAAGGAACGATGCGGAAGGTATGCGTGCGCGCCGTCACTTCTGAGCGACGCCGCAGTCGCACGGGTAGGGACGCGTGCCTGCATCCATCATACATTCATACTGCTTCTTGATAAGTCAGTGGACAAGGATCATAGAAAAAGGGGATATGACTACACTGGAAAATCGCGTAGTTTTCATAGGATTGGTGCACACCAGCTTAAGACACAAAGGAGGGGAGAGGAGTAAGGGAGGGCTTGCCCTGCAGTGGGACAACATAGACTAAAAATGCCTAATAAATATTTATAGCTCTGTTCCTATATTCATCTAAATGTTACTTAGGTTAAGTACATCTTTCGTTACTGAAGATTCTGCGGGCAAACAACACCAAAGTACTAAACATCTGCAGCATGGCAAAGCACTGCATAACATTGACAGTCATAACAAGCACCATATGACTAGTGCACCACCTTCAGGCCCTTACACCATTCTGGTGAAGACTAGACCGTTTCAACACTGGAGAAACCCTCCAAACGCAATGTGCCTGTTGCCATACCTACCATTTACTTCTGCGATCCACGTTGGTTTCCTCAGAATATTCATAAAAGGTATGTAGATGCCGCTCGGCAGCCGAGAACATATTGTACAACATGGAGCATTCAATAACTTCAAGTTATGATAATCTCTATTACTTTTATTGACAACTGCTACTTTTTGTAGTTCTTGTTAAACAAGCCATTAAAGGATACCAGGGATTTCAATCGGGAACAACTTGCTTGATTTCCCAGATAGAAACTTGTTTTTCTAAGGAAGCTGCCTTCCAAGTTTTTCCTTCGGGTTTTGCCAAATTTTTGGATTAGTGCAGCGACTGCCTGAAGTATACAGGATTAGGAACAAAATAATGATAGTTCAGATATCAACTGATCTGATCTGCTCTCAAAACTGTGAAGGTAAACATCGTGAGGAAATTGGTATATTATAGAACCATTCGAAGACATGTGACATCTGCCAAACCGCACTGAGCCCGCGTGGGATTATGACCACTCCCTCTCACAGAGAGGAGGCCTATGTCCCAGCAGTGGGAACTTAATCAAGTATGTTCTAACTGAACAGACAGCTGTGCTGCTGGGGAGTTTGTTGCGCCACTTCTTCTTCCCAGCGATAGCACTAGGAAGTGGTGAAGGGCGGGCGTTTTTGGAGGACTGTCTTTTGTAATTTTGAAGTTCGAAAAGTGCTGATTCTTAGCCTAATTTGAATAAATGACTTTTTATTTTGATTTTTGATTGCTGATTATGCTATTATGCAGATATCCAGTAACACATTTACCTACTCTTAGTCTACATTAACCCCTTACGTAGTCTACGGGTCCTACAATATCCTGAAAACAGATCGTATTTTCCTTTACTTTGAAATTACCGATAAGGCAATTTTACACAACCCATATAAACTTTTCTCTCAAGGTCGGCTGTCAAGATATGAAGATTTCGCTTCAATATAAAGAATTACGAGTGTTAATATCGAGTAACGCTCAGTTTTTCATCGAAATGAGGTTAGGAAATATTTCCCACATCTTATATCTTCCACGAAACGAGATAAAGTGATAATATGAGATGCCGTGGAAACAGCTAACGCCCTTATAAACATTTTATCGATCGCAAGACTACCTACGCGTAAATAAACGCAATATTAGTAGAAATAATGACCCCAACTGCTCAATATTCATCTCACAGTTCCTCGCCAGTCCTCCCTTATAGATCCAATAAGTACGTTATCCGTCTGTCCTGGTTATCTGCGGAACAAAGCGTTAAACAGACACTGTCGATGGTAAAATAGTTATATAGAAGAAACAAAATACTGTTGGATTACATCATTAATAATAAATTAAGTTTTCATTATCCTTCTGTTCCCGACTATCTCCGGAACAAAGCTGAGAGACCCTGTTGATGTAAGTACATGAATAGCAATGAGGTGACTTTTTATATACTTTTGGACTCGTAACGAATAGTTCCTAGTAAGTATGAACACATCCCTGAATTCCTGAAAAAAAATCATCCCGTCAGTTAAATATTTTGTTTCAGCCCAAAGCATACTCGTACAAGCTCTACTTTTCTTTCGAAAAAAGATTATATCTATTAAAACGTTTTCTTCCCTCATTAAAATAAACCTTTGGCTTTGCCTACAATTTTGGCTCACCGAAAACAATTAAAAACTTTTTTTTTTGTTTACCCATTTTGTCCTACTGGTGGGCAAAGGTCTTTCCCATACTTATCCAATTTTCCTTACCTTGTAGGTACCTTCTTCGGCCAATCGACCAAGAACGAGTCCAAATCGTCACGCCAGCTTTTTTTAGGCCTGCCTCGGTGACGACGCCCGTCGTCAGGCGATTATGATTTTCTTACAAAATATTAATAGAAATAAACGAAAAAGAATAGAAAGTAGAATAGAAACGGAATTTCAATTATATTTCAATTATTTTTCTGTGCTTCATCACTCAAGTAGTCTACAGTGCTGAGCGTGAGCTCCTGGGCAAATTACACCTGCGTGTAGCCAATTTGAAACCATAAAAGCCTGTAACTGATATTGCAACTTAGTCTTATCATAAATAACGTTTATTAACACCGGAATGTCGGAAAAGTCGCGAAATGAAAGTTTGTTTCTAATATCCCTGCGTGGGCCGAGATGTGGCACAGTTATTGTTTTAGAAAATTGTGTTTATAGTCTGCGTGACCTTGTCGAGCCAGTGGGTAGCCTTGTTGTGGTCAGCATCACGGAGTTTTGGGCTGTTAATCTAAATGGAGATGAGACTAGTTAATCATGAAAAGATTCAGTCCATTTCACATAGCACAAACATTGGTTTTCATCTTCAGCATCATATTTCAGTTTGTATATTTTCATCCATAAACTCACGCTTTCTTCCTATGGAGGTAGGCAGGAACTACAGAACGCCACCTGCTTCGATCCTTACATACACATGTTGCCTCGTTTACGTTCATACATTTAGTCATACACGCCCGCCGGTTGCGAGTACTACGCACCGTAAAACGGGGTGAATCGGGACGAAACTTTAAAATGGATTTTAACGTTGAAATAATATAGCTTGTTGCCAGAAAAGACTGTAATGTGTTTACTGTTTTTTAATTAAAGACTAAGTGTCCTTGTTAGCAGCAAACTATATTATTTTAAAGTACAAATCCATTTTAAAGTTTCGTCCCGATTCACCCATGCATCCCGATTCACCCATGCATCCCGATTCACCCCATTTTACTGCACCTGACCTTACTGAACAACATCACCAATAAGGTCACTATGTGCTCCTCTTTTCAATTGAAAATTTAAAGTGTCAGCTGCTAATCTATAAGGATTTATGATATTCTTGATATTTTCACCAACTGTACAGAATCGTACGTCTGAAACATGAATGTAAACAAGTCTGTCACGCACCCGGTCACAATCAGTCGGTAATTCAAGCGTTCCCTAGCATTCACCACAAAACAGACACACGCAGAACGCAAAACTTATAAAATGCAAGAATCTACGTGTTCACAATAACTCACATGATGTAACTATGAAAGGGCAAGTCCTCGTTGTAATAACAACTTTCATGTACTGCGTAGGCACGCATGTTGTAGGTGCAGTGTAGGTTTTCATGATCCTTAATCATGAAAGCTGTACCAGCTATCGCAGCTAGAGTGATCTTACAAGAGGAAGACTGCTCCGGGATATCTGCAAGAACATGAACGTGTCTATTAATTCTATAAACTGAACCTTCTGTAACTTCTTGGTTGATGAACCACCGGTATAAGATGAATGTCTGAAACTGCGGGCTGCAACTATTTGATATCATTGTTCTCTTGATTAGACAGGGAAGGAGTATCGGCGGTAGATAGCGCTATCTCGTTCTAAGAATGCAACAAAGTTGGGTTTGATATTTCATCCTGTGGAAGATGCACAAGATCTCTCTGGTAAATATTTGGGCATCAATTAAATAGTTTTCTATTGACTTTTGTGGTTTAAGTATTGAATCAATGATATTTACTGTCCAAGGATGCGACTGTCCACCGCAAATGTCTAGCAATTACCGTCGGAGATACAAAACAAGAATTAAGGTGGATAAGTAATAAATTCTAAGATCAGAATCTGCTTTTAAAAAATAATCGACACCTCTCCACAAGTCCAGAAGACATAAAGCTTAACTACATCATATATCATAATGGGGTTTATTTATAAACGATGATTAAAGTTAAGTGACGTTTAAACGTCTAAAATGTATGGTTAAACAGTCGCTAATCACTACTACATTTAAGCAACTTTTACGAATAATGGGGTATGTATCGAGACACTTCAATTTTCTTTGGACTCAAACCTAATAGATAATTTGAGCTATGATCTAGGTACACCATATTCTAACCCTTGAAATGTCTTAAAAACTGAAATCACTCGCTCCAACACCTTCAGCGAATCTCCCAAAACACGTCATTGACGAGTTGATCACATCTCGGAAACACATAATTGGCTATTAGCAGCTGTTGTTGCGCTGGCGCAGTGCCAGGCTGGAACCAATCAGGTACGCGACCGAAATACTGCAGTGTGAGGAACACGGTAGTTTCCTCACCGGGAACGTAGGTAAGGAGATATAGGGAAAAGTAAACTATATGGTCTGTTCCAAAAGTATGTAACGAAAATGTAAACAAATGGACCGGAAAACGTACCTGTGGATACCAATTCATAGTACCAGTAACAAATTGAGGGTTTCGATTTAATTGGTTGTGCACCTTAAGCCTAAATTCTAATTTAAAATTACACTAAAGGTGTTATGAATTTGACGATTGAGGTTAATTTTATTAACTAAATTTTCGTCGATGATTTTTCAATTACAAACAATATTTTTTTGGAAAAAGTGGTGAGATATAAAGTTGAAAACTTCTCAACACAGATCCACGTATTACTAATATTCTTTATTTATTGATTGCGTAAGAATTTTACTTAAACATATTTTTTAAACAGACTATACTGAAATATGTTATTTCATATACTGAAAATTGCAAAATAACTCTCGTAGTCTCGAAGTTACTAGCAAACTTCATAATAGAAAGGGAAGCTGAAAGTAAGCGTTTTGTAACTTGAAACCTCTCAAACAATATATGCATTTCACTAGGTACTCTAGTTTTCACGATAGTGCAAACAACATTGCATATTATGCCAGTATGAACCAGAAAAAAAGGATAAAAGACGAACTATCTACGAAATCAGAATAGTGCACTGGTATGTCCCTTTTAGAACTTACTGAGCGATTCTCTTGACTACATCTTTTACCGAAATTACTATCTACTGAAACCATAAATGCAACAACCATGTATAATTATTATTTAGCTCTCTTGTAAAAGAAATTCACAAACAAATAATTTGAAGTACAGTCAACAAAACAAACGTATAGTCATCAACCTGAAGCACATCAACTCAACGATCACTGATTTGACGTCTGTACCGCGTATTGACGTGCCCACTTTCATTTACACTCCACAGTTCACTCTCCATTTGAACTTCAACCTTGTTGCTTTCTGATAAGGTTGTGTGTGGAGTTTTGGAGGTGTAGTTAGTATGTTTGTCTGTCTGCCTGTCGGCTCTTTGAGCGTCCAATGATATACCAATACTTAAGATGTAGAGTCTCATTAACTTTGTAGGTGTTTTTGATGGCAACCGATATAACTAAGTGTTGGACTGATCGTTCGAGTAATGTCTATGTGGGCTTTGAAGTATTTATATCAGGTGCCTATGTATGGGCAACACATTAAATAAACTTGTTACTTTGTTGGCCCATCAAGGCTGTGGTGTTGAGTGATGGTCAAAATAATATAAATCAAACTATTTGTAATGTGTAGGTACTACAGTTGGAGGTGTTAACAGGTGTGTAGGTACGTTGACAGAGCCTTGACGAGTGGTATCTTATAAATATATTCAGAGCTGAGCTCGCTGTGCTGAGTGTGGGGGTCCTGGGTTCGATTCCCATGTCGAGCAAAGCGTTATTGGGAATTTCTTAGTAACAGCCCGGAGTTTGGAAGTTGGTGGTGTGATACCCCCGTGCCTCGGAAAGCACGTTAAGCCGTTGGTCCTGCGCCTGATCTCTCTCCGGTCGTGTCGGATTGCCGTCCCATCGGACTATGAGAGTTAGGGAAGAGGGAGTGCACCTGTGTCTGCGCACACACTTGTGCACTATAATATCTCCCGCGCCGAAGGCTAGTCTCTCTATAATTACAGTCTGGAGGACTATTAATATATTCAGAGCAGTGATGCCCGCTACCAACACTGCTGCATGATCTTTTCTTAACTAGAAAATGAGCTGTACTTCAAGAGAAGATGCAAAACGGAAATAACCTTAACCAAAGTTACATGGAATCTTCACAGAAAAAAAAACCGGGAACGAACGATCAATTCCTCGGCTGACTAAATTCATCATTGCAATGTCAACAAAAATCTAATTTTAACATTGCGCTGTGGTGGCAATCTCAGAAAACTCTCGTAGCCTTTACTCACGAGGAAATCGACAAAATGTCCAAGTTCTCACTTTCTCTCGTAAGACTGCACAGTAATTAGCCGCAAGAGTATTTACGGCGCAATCTGCATATTGAATGAGTTATTAACATAAATTCCCGCATAAACGTGTTAAAGCATTTTTTGGAGTTCCGCATCAAAATTCGGGTAGCTTTCATGCATAGCTCACTGCAAAACGAAGATAGACGGGTAAAATGACTTTTCATCAGGATTGGCATTTTTATATACTTACGACCGATGAAACACCATTGCATCGGTTGATCGGTGTGTAATAATATATTTAATTTAATATAACAATGCCCTCCTCACTTTTATCGGCTAGAGAAATGATATGATAGATGGCAAATTAGACGCAGTTTAAAATTGGATGCTTAAATTCTTCGAAAATCCTGATTTTTTAAATAGTTGTGTTGTGTAATAATGTGTTGTCTTGTTTATATTATCAAAATTAATAGTCTTCTCAAGCAGAACAGAATTCACGGACAAATAAAAGATTCTTGCAATTCATACGGATTTCTTCACCAAATCTCACTGAAACCTGTCTGACTGTAGGTAAAGCTGCGCAGTGTCACGCGAATCAGCAGGAAGGCGCGGATCACATCGGTATGCGCGCACGCATCTTGTGTCGAAAGCGCCGCATAAATATAGTGTGACAAAACCATCGCAACTTATTTTCATTCCACAAATAATTCAATTAAATTGGGTTAGTGTGCAGGAATACGGAATTAAATAACAAGATGGTTCTGATGAGAAAAGCGGTTAATGTGCTTTTTGGTATCCCTATAGAAGCCATTAGATATTTAAAAATATTGAACCGTTAATGTTCATTGCTAGGCCTTCCTATAAATATAGACTTAACAAGAACGAGCTTCTACATCCAATCCAAGACGCCGCGATTTTTGTTTTTTTTTCTGGATCATAATTTGTTAATCGACGAGAAGAAAGTTTTTTCACCGTGCATCTCACCGTGCCCTGTCCGTCCCATCATCATTGCTAGACTGTTTAAGTCTAGTCTAGTCTCTATATAGGAATCTCACTATTATCAATCAGCAGGTCATCATGATCATCAGTTCACCTACTGTTTGAAAATATGAATAGCGATCTCAGACTCATTAGTACCTACCTAAAAGAAATATTAATTGCTATTGCCTCATCACACATCATAAATCCATTCTCATTCCATTCTTATAATTTACAACACAGTTAACCGTTTTGCTTCCAAAATTATAACCGAAATAACTTCCAAACGAAACTAATTTGTCTTGAAATACATCATGGCGAAGAATTCGTATAATTGTAACATGTTATGTTTATTTATGAGATGATAAATCTGAACAAACACCGGGCTATGGCAGGGCCCTTATCGGGACTGGTTGTAAATTTTATAGACCTTAAAACAAACTTGGAATAAAGTGGTCGAATAAAACGGATAGCTGCGGGCTATTTAGTATGACGAGTGTGTGTCGCGTCGGAAGGTAATCTTTCTCAATGAGTATCTAACTCTTGAGTAAGTTCCGTAATATTTTCGCTAAGTATTTGATCGTGAACAAAATGGCTTTTTGCATTGAAAAATCAAAAATCAAATCTAAAGTAAAATCTTTTTGAAAAAAAGCCTTGAATGATCTGATAAGATCATTCAAAGTATGATACGTTTCGGTTTCATCCTTTTCACTTGACGTGCCTGTTTCACAAAAGCGATTCTACATGTTCGCCTCTACATTGTAGAAGGTTTTCATCCATTTATCCAGTGCCCAAAAACACACGGCATAAGTTTATGCCTACAGTGTAGTGTATAGTGTCATTAGATCCAACTATTATAGCCAGTCGTGTCGTGGTATATAAACATCTTCCGACCAAGCTAGGTGTGTTCCTGATTGAGTTTTTACTGCGCCCCGACAGTTGTCCGTCCGCGTGTCTCGTTATCACAGGAACACGTCCAATTACTGATAACGCGGAGATAACTCCGATTTGAGCCACATTTTACTGCAAGTGAATCAGTTTCTATCTTATTATGGCGTCGCAAGCTTCTCCTTATCAGATTAACGATCTCTTGACCAATGTCCTGGTGCAATGAATATCCTGGGGCTGATAGAAAGGATACATAATCAGTAAATCAACAAGGAAGTCTGCTTAACATATAGAACATGTCTAGGTATAGACCGCTGCCATCAAATGAATTTGGAAAAGTTGGTCAGCACGTTTCTGGTATTCAGCTGCATCTGGTTATAGACTGGAAGCCGACCCCAATATAGCTGGGCAAAGGCAGGCAGATGATGTTGCTCACCACATTTCATTGGTCACCAGTGTAAGTACTAAAAGCAAAACTTGGAAAAATCACTATATCTCCATTTTCTATGCACTTTATGTTAGAACCTTTTTCGCTGATTTCGACACACATAACTGGCTTCTTCAGGAGGTTTCATTAAAATCACATAAACTGCTCACATAAAGTTGTACAGTCAATGGGACACTGTACACTGTACAGCTATACAATTATACTTAGTCCTAGTTAGAGAAGCCCTATAATAACCCTATAATGCCCTATTAGTACACAAAACACATAAAGCTAGAGTGAACATTCCCTAAAAAGGTGCACTATTGAACACCCACTGCGTACGAGAGCGCTATTGGTAATCGAGAAATATTTGCATTACCCAGTTGTGACAGAATTTTACTACACCAACCTCTTTTGTGAATTTAAATCGATGGAATTATTATTGGACGTAGGTTTAACTGCTTGCTGCGAATTATTAAGCTATAAACTTAAGTGGTATCTAATGATCCATTTTACATGATTATCGAAGGTATTTAGAATAGTGTTTCATATCCACAAGTGGTTTTTACATTACATTGTATTTCATGTGTTCACTTAGCTTGTGACTTCATCAGCTGACACAGTTCCAGATTGTTCTTTGCTCAAGAGAACTATAAGCTCTCGCGCTCGCTCTTGCTTGATCTAAGCGGTGGTTGCAGCACAATAACATAAAGCTCATCTAAGGCAGGCATTACTTTCTAGGTATTGCAGTTGTAATAGGCAGGGGAGAGGGTCTAGACAAAGTGATCTTCTATCAGCGAAAACAATGATGGAAAAGTCAAAAATGTATTTATAATTTTTTTTTTTCACCTAAAAAATATACAATGGATTACACATACCTATAGGGTAGTACTTGGGAGTATATAACATGGCAGCACCTGTATCCTAACTAGGACGAGTCCCGTATTTCGTCATACAGCGCCAGACCCTGAAAACATACATATTAGCCCAAAAGACATGCAAAAAGATTCATCAATGAATGATCTTAAATAAGAAAAAATACTAAAATGAGTGTGTATGTGTCTGTAGACTGGTAAAAGGATTTGGAAAAAAAAATTGTAATTGACAAAAGCATTAACTATTTCTGAACAATTAACAGGTTCTTTGTTTCCTCATAGAAAAGGGCAGTATTGGATTGATATAAGCGCTTTGAAAGCGACCGTCACTTTTCTAAGCCCTTGAAACATGCCCGTCATACTTGTTCATGTTTTACAAACATAACATTAGTCATTAAA
The DNA here is from genome assembly GCA_945859715.1 of Apamea sordens. Classification (NCBI taxonomy): domain Eukaryota; kingdom Metazoa; phylum Arthropoda; class Insecta; order Lepidoptera; family Noctuidae; genus Apamea; species Apamea sordens. The sequence continues at coordinate 19,294,539 of OX244001.1, forward strand.
AATTAGGTCACAAAACCCCATACTATTGCAATGTGTCAGACAAAGTGACCTTGAACTATTTATAGCCACACGTCTGACATCTCAATCATAATGTTTTATTTATTTTATTCTATCGATTTTACCTGGAAGAGACGTGTGCTGTATTAAAAACAGGTTGGTATCGAAATGTAGCGTCTGCCTGATGTCTGTTTATTTAAAGTGAGTCCTTCATTTGCTAGGCAGAAATAAATTATATACCTACCTAAGAGGATGAGACATTAGTTGAGTTTAATCAGCCTACAAAATTCCCACTGCTGGGACACAGGCCTCCTCTCTGTGAGAGGGACTACCCTAATCCACCACGCGGGCCCAGTGCGGGTTGGTAGATGTCACATTTCTTCAAATTTTTGGTTCTGCCACATGCCGGTTTCCTCACGATGTTTTCCTTCACCGTTTTGAGAACAATGGTGATTAAATAAATTACATAAACTAAAATGCCTGCCTGGGTTCGAACCCATGATTAACCACTCGTAAGTCGGCGTCGCTACCACTGCTCATTAGTTGAGTGTTTAGAAGAATTTACAATTACATCCCCCTATTGTCTTCTTCTTCGCGAAGGAGATTTCAATCTTTCTGTTAACTGATAACACAACTCTCTAGAGGTCACTCCCTATCTTCCTTTGTTAATGCATAATTTCCGGGGGTGTCACAATTAATAGATGCACCCGTAACAATTTACGTTTTCGTTTCTACATAAAAAACAAAAGCAATTAAGTAACCTTTTCATTTTCAGAAAACCCTTGCAAAGTATTTTCATCATCATCCTAGCCTGTTGGGGTTGTAACCTGAGTATCTCCCAATATCAATCCGGCATTGTTTCTACAACCCCTTGTTACTGGAGCACTCCCCATCCACAAACTAATTCATTTGTTTAACCTGTTGTAACCTTTTTATTGAACCTCGCAATAAATACAATATCAAATGTCGTGACAAATTGTGAAGGATTACCCCGTCCCCGGCCGCGCCTCCTGCCTCCCCACCTCCCCTGGCCATTGAAAACATTTAATTAACAGGGGGTGGCTACCCCGTTGATACGCACAATCCTGCATTCTTGGATGCGTAGTTGTTTATATTGTGACTAGCTGATGTTTTTGTAATTAATTTGTTGTTTGAAACAGGGTTTAATTTATATTTTTTATACTCTAAACTCGGGATGTGGGCTGTATCCAACATAACATTTTTGATGGCTGTAGAATCCTGTCCTAAAATATTAGGTTGCTTATCTATCTATTCTATACTTATAATAAATCTGTAGAAGTGAAAATTCTGTACATTGAAAATATCCAAAAAATAAATGCCAGGGGGTGTTACTTGACCGACACCGAACCCAAAAATGTGATTAAAAAAATTTTTGTCTGTCTGTCTGTCTGTCTGTCTGTCTGTTTGTTCAGGCATCACGCAAAAACTACCGGTTCGATTACGATGAAACTTGGTATAATTATTCTTTAATATCCTGGGCACCACACTGGGTACTTTTTATCCCGGAAAAGTATATACAATAAAAAACAAACTTAATTTTGCGGTTCGATCCCTATACCCGATTACCACTGTCTGTACTGTACCAACCGCAAATACTAAGTTTGTCGTAGGTTGGGTCACCCGCAGTGGAGTTCATTTTTATTCCTTTTAGGTTTTAGAGTTATTTAGGTTTATTTTTATATAAGTCGTAGGTATAGATTTTAATTTTAAAGTATAGGTAGTATATTTGATAGTGTACGTAGTGACCGTAGGGTATTTTATAATACTGTTAGGTAGGTTTAGTCATTCGTATAGATATTAGTTTTTAGGGATTTTGCTTATTTATTGAGTTTAGATTAGTTATCATCAGAAATAGGTTTATTTAGGTAGGTAGGTATTTAATTTTCTGTTATTGAGTTTGTTTTTTTAATTAGTTAGTTACTTAGGTAAAGATATCATATAGGTACCCTCTTAATCACCACTAATGAGACACAATTGGTTTTCTATTGTAATTAGCCACAAAGGGCCCGCGACATAGATGGCATTCTGGGGAAGCACATACATTTTATCCTGTTAGCACGTTCCCGTGGGTAAATTTCCGACATCCACGCGGGCGAAGCCGCGGGCAGAAGCTAGTACTTATAATAAATCTGTAGAAGTGAAAATTCTGTACATTGAAAATATCCAAAAAATAAATGGCGGGGGGTGTTACTTGACCGACACCGAACCCAAAAATGTGATTAAAAAATTTTTGTCTGTCTGTCTGTCTGTTTGTTCAGGCATCACGCAAAAACTGCCGGTTCGATTACGATGAAACTTGGTATAATTATTCTTTAATATCCTGGGCACCACACTGGGTACTTTTTATCCCGGAAAAGTATATACAATAAAAAACAAACTTAATTTTGCGGTTCGATCCCTATACCCGATTACCACTGTCTGTACTGTACCAACCGCAAATACTAAGTTTGTCGTAGGTTGGGTCACCCGCAGTGGAGTTCATTTTTATTCCTTTTAGTTTTTAGAGTTATTTAGGTTTATTTTTATATGAGTCGTAGGTATAGATTTTAATTTTAAAGTATAGGTAGTATATATGATAGTGTACGTAGTGACCGTAGGTTATTTTATAATACTGTTAGGTAGGTTTAGTCATTCGTATAGATATTAGTTTTAGGGATTTTGCTTATTTATTGAGTTTAGATTAGTTATCATCAGAAATAGGTTTTATTTAGGTAGGTAGATATTTAATTTTCTGTTATTGAGTTTTTTTTTTTAATTAGTTAGGTACTTAGGTAAAGATATCATATAGGTACCCTCTTAATCACCACTAATGAGACACAATTGGTGTTCTATTGTAATTAGCCACAAAGGGCCCGCGACATAGATGGCATTCTGGGGAAGCACATACATTTTATCCTGTTAGCACGTTCCCGTGGGTAAATTTCCGACATCCACGCGGGCGAAGCCGCGGGCAGAAGCTAGTCGAGAATATTCGTATTTTTATTTTTAAATAAAACTGCCAAACAGAGGGGCAGCTCTAGCCAGTTCGAAGGATGTTATCAAAGGCCTAAATGCTATTGTTATCACTAACTGCACTATGTTCTTCCTTACCCGTAAACACCAAGATTTTCCCAATGTGTTGTCAAATTAGCTACTGAGATACTCGACGTGTATCATGTGCCTTTAATTACAGAACTTAGATGGGAACACAGCTGACGAGCCCTTTCACAAGATGTCCTAATAAATTAATACCCAGCCCCAACCAGCCCAGATCTTCTATTCCACCTGTAATTAAACAACTCGCCATCTTGTAACTCGCCCGAAGATGAAGGCTTGAGCTCCATCGCATCACTTGTAATAACAATCCCGTAATTCTATATTAATAGTTAAATTCGCAGAGGGCGCTGTGAGCGACGGCCGGAAATTGCGCGCGGTTGCACTTCCGCATGCAGCGGTGCCTAAGTTCGGTGCAGTAGTCCGGGATACAGTTATTCCGTTATACGGCACTTGCAGTAGCTAGGAGTAGGCGCTGCCCGCGGCGGCTTTCAACTTTGATTAGAAGTTGTCCGCAAAGATACGGAAGGCACATTCACGTTGTTACTTGTGTAAACGTTCTTGGAGTAGTGGTTATTATTATTATTATTTCTTTATTAATGGTAAGTTTACAAAAAAATCTTGCTTATGAACTATGCCCCACAAAACCGTTTTCACGGTTTGTCTGTGGGAACGGAACAAACAGTACAAAAAAGAAAACTAGATTTACAAGTGCGGACACTTAATTCCCACTTAATAACCTTATAAAGTAGGTAATAAATAAACAGACATGGTTTACGCACTCTTGAGAAAGAACAGCATAAGTAACTTGGCAACCCTTTAAACACTTAATTTCCACTTAATAACCTTACAAAGTAATCCTCGAAATTAATATGGAAACAAAAGAGAGTTTTTGATATTTGAGCGAGCTAATCTGCACAAAGTATTGCCTTCATCATGTCCTGGAAACTAACAAAAGGTAGTCATAAGCTAGTCACTGTATTTGTTTACTTCATCAATGAGTCTACCTCAGTCCTTTCACTAAAACAAATCTTACATACACTAACACTCAGATGCAACTCAAATCCGTAGGCTACACAAAATATTTGCTCTTAGCTCCATACGGAAATTGAATATATGCGACTCGCGTAGCGCAGAAGTCCACCGCTCAGTCACTGCACAAACCACACCGTCAAAAAAAGCTTACAACGAACCCTTTCATATATATTCAATTGCTAAGTTAACCTTAAACCCTCTGTCCACTTTTCAGCAGTTACAAAATGCAACGATAAACTAAACGTCCCTAATTCCTAACCCCTTCGATTTATCTCCGGGCTCCCACATCATTGGGAAGTCTTCACGATGGACCGCGGCACCCTGGGAGACGAGCCCTGAATTATTCATGACACAGAACAGCTGCCGCGATTCACTTTACATAATGCTTTCTGTTTATATCATACATTTGAAGAATTCGGTTCGGAAATGCGTTTTTGATTAAGCGATGGTTTTTTGGCGAATTGCTTATAGAAAAAGAAAGCTTTATACATTTAACTCAACTTTCGATAGCACAGCCTGTACAAAAGTAGGCAATTAGAACAAGCCTATTCTCCAATATAACTATTTACCTCCGAGAAGTTTTCTGGATCATGATTAATACTTAGAATAGGTACTCGTATTAGGAATCTTTAAAAGTAAAAGCAGATCAACAATTGTTTCAGTTTTAGAAGGCAACATTAGCCAGAGGCCGATTATGGACGATGATGAAATAGTGAATTCGCTAGTGATAACAGTACCTGTTGCATTAATACTAGAAACATTACCTTACTATCATCAGCTATATCTACCTACATAATACATACACCTATATCTAAATACTCGTGAAGAAAAATTATAAACCCATTCACCCACTTCCACCCATATATTTCAGAACCATGTTCATCCTCCGCCATCCACATGTATCCATTAGGAACATTCCTCTGCAAGGTAAACACGGCCCCAGTGCCGGAGCTGAGTCGTTCGGAGTGCATTACCGGCACGTGACCGGCATGCCCAATACCGGCCAGCGGCTAGTGTTAAGTCTAGACTGGTTGCTGAAGAGTGCGGCCTTTTGTGCTGGAGGTTATTGATGTTCTTCGAATGGGATGGATGAGAGATATTTTGAGCTTTTTATTTTATAAGCGAGATCTGCACGTAGTTATTACTTATTAATTACTTATTATATTAATACTTATTAACACGTAGTTGGGATAGCTGAGATGGGCCTCAACACAACCTTTGTGAAGTGTGCAGTGTTTATTTTGAACCCCGGGATGAAGACGATTGTAAGCATTTTAGGTAAAGACGATTCTTTCGTTTGGAACATTGACGAAGGTTTGGAACATTGACGTGACAACTACAAGAACATAACATTACGCCTATAATCCCTGAAGGGTGAGGCAGAGGTGGAATAGAGGGCGAGCCTTTTGCCATCGACTGGACACAAATCCAGACTCCTGGCTGTTACTTAGAAATTCCAGATGGATAAACTCAATCACACATTGGCCGGCCTGTAACTCACAAGACCTCACATCACAACAACTTTATTAAATAGTTAAGTTACTGGTCGAAGTGAAAAAAAAACATGCTGAGAAGTTTAATAATTATGTGATCAGCACTGCAGATTACCAAATGTTTCTTGTACTTGTTCCGACGTATGATCGTGCAGAAAATTAGCGGTAACTGTGTCTGATTACACGTGACACGGCGTGCTCCTCAGTTGCCGGAACCCATCAGACTAATGGATGCTGCCACGCCCGCGTCTCAGGACCTATTAGCGATGATTACACGAAGTAACGACATCAGCATTATAGAGACTACTGGTTTCTGCGGGACTTCGTAAAAAATACGTCCCAGTGACTTTAAATGCACTGAAGTCACACGCAGAATTGGACCAATTAGTGTTTGTTTCATGGCATTCGTTAGATTTGGCCTTACAATGGAGGGATTAGGGAAACAATCGTAATTACGTAAAAAAGGAAAACATGATTGTTGAGTATGTGCTATTTCTTCTGCTTTAAATGAGAAGTGTCCTCAAGATAGAGCCTTTGATCAAGATTTGAAGTTGAGAAGTAACTTTGAATGCAAAAGACATTTCATTCTTTGTTGTGGAGGTACAATTGTTTTACACGTACAAAAACATTGTATGTACAGCACAAATCATGTAAAACATTTGCCCTCTACTAAATCCACGTTATATTAAGCTCTGTACTCAGAACAAGGTCATGTTTCTCCAAACGCCAGTTTATTATTACAACGAAATCTTAATCCTGACGCTGTCGCCATTGTTTCCAGAACATATTTATAATTAAACTCTTCCGCTAAAACGAAGAAGGATCATAGAAATAAGGGAGAGATGTCAAGATACATGGGTAGAACAGGGTAGAAGTAATTGCCAGAGGAATCATCATTTATTGTTTTATGGAGTTACTAGCACAGGGGGCCTAAAAAGCCACTTTGGCAGAATCATAATAGGATAACAATATGAATCATATTAAAAATCGTAAAATGGTCACAAACTGACAATTCACAATATGATCTGTGTACAATTCATATCGCAATTAAATAACATTTACACTGTAAAAATAAAAAAACCAATTTGATTAATAAAAACTGTAATGAAAAATTAACCGATAAAATTACGGTTTTATTTTTTTCATGCGGCAATATTTACACCAAATATGAAATGAAATTTTAAGAAAATTAGAGGAATTGCTAATGATCTGTTGGGAATTCAGGAAATGAATAGCTTTTAGAGGTGTTGCTTAAATTGGCCTTTTTAGGCCCCCAGAAGACCTATATTCAGCAGTGGGTGGAACAAAGCTACGAAAGATGATGAAGACAAGTACATGAGACATTCCAAGTACGACGCTGCGGTTGGCAAAACATTGGCAAACTTACAGGTGTCTATAGATCGGTAGAATAGTTACTCTTTTTTATGTATACAATAAAACTACAAATATAAATGTCTCTATTATTTGTTGTTCACCTTATAAATAGTGGCAACCATTAATATCAAGCAGGCTGACAACAAGCACACGGTTTAAGTATCATGCACCTACCTTTAATTTTCTTTTACAGCTAGGTACGTTACAGTTGTGTTCATTATAGTCATCCAGTACCTTGGAATTTATTTTACCAACAAATTCATCAACACAGATATAGATGTTTCAAATTATGGCATGTCCTTTGTAATTCTAAGATCCATGAACTGCCCATTAGGCAGTAAACAAATATAAACCAGTTTCCAAATATGGAGGTATTAGTACCTATATTGTTTTAACTTGATTTATGTTTCGTAGAACAGTAGCGTGATAACCCGAGCGATAAGTGGTGAACGAGACACGGTGCGGTCAAGATCGCGGGTTCGATTCCGACCACTAATCAATGTGTTCAAACTTTAACTAAGACTTTAGTAAGGCTATTCAAATGTTATCATTTTAAGTAAATTTGTCACAGTTTTAACTAAAAGTTTGTCTTGTCTGGATACCAATTTATTTTACTAAGTGACCATTGCAAGAAAGAACATCCCAAGCAGATTTTAGTCCACAACTTGTCCCCTCCGTTATACCCGTAATAAATCTCTCCTCGCCTTTGAATCTTAATGTCAAACAAATTGTTTCTCTCTTTCTGTGTATGTAACACGTAACACGTGAAGAATCCGAGCAATGACGACACGTGGCGCCACCTGAGCGATGCTGACTATGCTGAGCGTGCAGTACAGTGCGACACGAATACGTCAGGTGTCACGCATCCTGCATTCACTACGCTGACTGACACTGGGATGACTACCAACAACAAGGGAATACCTCTCAATAGTGAAACTTGTCAAGTACAAACATGTCTGATCGCAATTATGGGCATTATGGTCTAGTTCTCTATGGGCGATTGTCGGGCTAGAAAACTTTAATTTGATTCACCAGCTTTTCGAAAACTTTCGACGGTTAAACTAATTGTTGCTATATGACATCTTATTCTTGGGGGATGATCAGGAGATAGGTCAATAAACAAAAACTAGTCAAGTGCGTGTCAAGCCACGCATAGAATAGGGTTCCGTAGTCACCCATAATGGCACTTTACAAGTTAGGCCTCTATAGCTCCTGAACTAACAAAGTTATCTAAGCCGTTATAGTTTTCCTTTAAAGTTCATCACATGGACTACCATCATGATTTTTTTCAGATTTTTCGAGCCAGCCGTATAGCTTTTAGAGGGGGGACGCCCTATTTTAACAAAAAAATACGTTTTAAAGTTGAATATCTCACAAACGAATACCTAAATCAAAAAATCGTCTTAGCAACCTCTCAATGTTTTTAAAAGACCTATCTAATGATTAACCACACTATGGGGTAGACGCGAGAAAAAAATATATCCCCACTTTACGTGTAGGGGAGGTACCCCTAAAAAAATTTTTTTTCGTGATTTTTTTTAGCACTTTTCGACGTGATAAATACACATATCCATTCAAAGTTTCATCTTTCTAGCACTAACCGTTTGGAAGGTAAGCCGAAAACGGACGGACGGACATGACGAAACTATAAGGATTCCGAGACGTCAACTATAGAACCCTAAAAAGTAAAGTAAAAATTGTTCAGTTTGAACTGTTTTATACATGAAATGAAATTGTAAATGTGTGAAATGAGCATGTAAACCAAAATAAAATGTTCAGAAGAACGAGAAAGTTATCGCATTTGATAGAGTGCACACTTATTCAAAAAGCGTGAAATATAAAAGGATCTTTAGAATTCTGTATTTTCGTAAATATGTAGAATGTGGAATGTGTAATTTACGTAATATAACATAAATGGTAACACAACAACTAGGCGTAAGTACTACATTGTTATGTTACGTTTCAATAATCGTACAAGACAAAATTCAATTTTACAAGTTAAAATTAACCCAAATATCCAGGCCAATGAAACCATAACCAGTATTAAATTAACCGCCTTACGACTAGGAGCCGATAAATTAAAAGAATGAGTTCTGCCGAGCTCCCTCGTGGTCGTAATGAATTTATAGATGTTCCGGAGAGATTTATGACGATATCTCGGCGGCATCAGTACATCATTCTACTATTGTTCAGCTGATTTATACTTGTTTGTTCAGGCTTTAGAAGATTTGCCTGCCCTGGGCTTGTTTTCATTAAACAGCGGGGTAGTGGCGTAACACTGACAGTAGCAATGGCTTTTTCATTTTTACTGTTCAACAACATTCATTGCGTCACTTACGTTGTTGAACAAACCAATTTTTCTAACATATGAAGCAATGGATTAGCAATATCCTTCGAAATTATTCAGATTGTGGTTGATAGTGTGTCACGCAGTTAGGGTGCAGAATTAATATACATATTATGCACATCTTGTGCTGATAATGCTAGAAGTTTCTTCATGTTTGTTTTTGTCTCTAAAATGGCGAGCTTTGCCATCAACAAATCATTATAATTTGACGGCCAGCAACTTGGGTTGCTGTTGATGTTCAATAGCATTGAGTTACTTGACTAGGTACTTTTAATTACGGTTTTTTAACTTCAAGCGACCGATAAATGCTAAGAACATGTTCATTGTATGTCATACTACAAGTTACAACCAAATAATAATCGAATCTTCCATATCTACCTACTCCACAAGTAACAGATAGATAGAGTACAATGCAGTTACAAGTTATTACTCGCCCAGTACTATTAGCTGCGTCTGAAGCGACTTAATTACAGCGACGTGATGCCACCAGAAGTGCTTACGGGCGGCACTGCAGCGCATGCTGTGCTATACTTTTGATTTTGGATGTCAGATGATGCTAAAACTTCCTCCATTATAAGTACAATGATTTCTTAGATTTGAGGATGTTTAATAAGGATACTGTTGGCTTTTGGAAATGCCTAGATATGCGTATCAGCTAAGATAATAAACCTAATCGCAATGTCAGATGGCATTTTGCATAAGAAAGTAATTCAAACCCACAATTCGAGTGTTAGGCCTACATATTATCCACATTTTGGTTCTTGACACGGCAGTTCTATGCTGAATGTGGAGTTGGGTTCCGTTTTATTTTGTGTGTTCATATCATAGCATATTCAGATTCAGCCTATAACTTCCCACTGCTGGGACACAGGCCTCCTCTCTATGAGGGAGTGGGCGGAACTCACTCGGAACCAGAGCGGGTGAACCTATGTGATTTTTCGAATTGTTGGTTCTAGGATAAGCCGATTGACCTCACGATGCATATTTTAATTTTTGTTCCGGTAATTCTACAGGTAAAGCTAAGTAGAAGGGAAGTTTTTCAGTCTTCCAGGTAAATACAGATATCTATTTCTTCTACCTATTATTAAACTCATAGCTAGGAGTGTGACCGTCACCTAACCCTCGCGGTGCGATGTTCATTGTGTGGGGAGCACTGAGTGGTGACGCCACTCACTGCCAACTAGCGACACCTAGCGGTCGATAATTACAAGTACGATACGTTACAGCCTGAATGTGGATAGAAAGATGGGCAGAAGTTATGAATAACGTTTAAAATTTGTATTACTGCACCATTTCTCAATGAAGAACACAATAACCATCTATGTCCAGGTTCTTGATTATTTCAGTTTAAAATCGTCTTACCGTATAAAATCTCCATTAAAAAATCCTGCACCCTAATTGTGTAACACTATCAATCACAATCGGAATCATTTTGAAGGATATTGCTAATCTATTAATCTATATCTATTCTATACTTATAATAAATCTGTAGAAGTGAAAATTCTGTACATTGAAAATATCCAAAAAATAAATGGCTGTGATTAAAAAATTTTTTGTCTGTCTGTCTGTTTGTTCAGGCATCACGCAAAAACTACCGGTTCGATTACGATGAAACGTGGTATAATTATTCTTTAATATCCTGGGCACCACACTGGGTACTTTTTATCCCGGAAAAGTATATACAATAAAAAACAAACTTAATTTTGCGGTTCGATCCCTATACCCGATTACCACTGTCTGTACTGTACCAACCGCAAATACTAAGTTTGTCGTAGGGTCACCCGCAGTGGAGTTCATTTTTATTCCTTTTAGTTTTTAGAGTTATTTAGGTTTATTTTTATATGAGTCGTAGGTATAGATTTTAATTTTAAAGTATAGGTAGTATATTTGATAGTGTACGTAGTGACCGTAGGTTATTTTATAATACTGTTAGGTAGGTTTAGTCATTCGTATAGATATTCGTTTTTAGGGATTTTGCTTATTTATTGAGTTTAGATTAGTTATCATCAGAAATAGGTTTATTTAGGTAGGTAGGTATTTAATTTTCTGTTATTGAGTTTTTTTTTTTAATTAGGTAGGTACTTAGGTAATGATATCATATAGGTACCCTCTTAATCACCACTAATGAGACACAATTGGTTTTCTATTGTAATTAGCCACAAAGGGCCCGCGAGATAGATGGCATTCTGGGGAAGCACATACATTTTATCCTGTTAGCACGTTCCCGTGGGATAATTTCCGAAATCCACGCGGGCGAAACCGCGGGCAGAAGCTAGTTCATGAATAAGTTCATGAATATATTCAAAAAATTTGAGTGCTCAACAACGTAAATAACACAATGAATGTTGTTGAACTGTCAAAACGTCTGAACTGTCAAAAAGCCATTCCAACTATTAGTGTGTTACGTACGCTAACCTAACCTAACTGTGGCCTAATTTTAGCCTAAAAATACTCTCATTCTTCATCTCTTCTTTCTATTTTGCACATAAATAATACCCACATCTTTAGTTTTCCACTAAAGATTTGTAAAGAGATAATTCCGTCAGCATATTGATGGGTGCGTCGATATGGCCGGCATACCGTTATCATGCGTCCAACCCTCAGCAACTCGCAACCTGACAAGCGCGTTATAAGGTTCCAAATCCGTCCATTTAACCGTTAAATGAAGGGATTTTCTTGTTGGTATGGAAATGTATTTACATTTACAATAAAAATGATCAAATAAATTGTTGTTTCTCTTGAGGAGGAAAGATGAAAATGGAGAAAAATATTAAAAAAATATTGACACTCAACAAAAATATATATTTTAGCCCTGGAATCTCCATGTTCGGAAAAACTTGAAAAACAACAAACTACATTGAAATATTCTCTGAAGCAACATGCATACAAGGAAGATATCAAGTATGGACCAGATCGATAGAGTAAACAGCAATTTTATTGAAACAAGATTGTATTTTACAAGTTCTGCAACCATTTCTCCTGAATATTTTATCAAAACCAAATGCTATTCTGTATACACTTGTGCTACACGTCCACTAATTTCATATGAACAACAATGTAGCATTGTATTTCTCAGTATTTTAACTGTAAGTGCGACACATAAAACGAGATGTTTTTCCTGTAAGTATATGTGGGAATTCGTTCCTTTCCCTTTACATTTCAATTTGACGTCACGTCTCACTGAAAGGCATCAATAACGCCCCGACAGGCAGCTGATTGGTTTATCATTTCAATGTTATTCACCTCTGTTTATGAAATTACCTTACACATTCAATTGCTGGGAAAGGTAATGCTTTCAACTCTAATGTGTGTAGGTAATGAGAAAACTTTTTTTTTATTGCGGGATTGGCCTGGTAACCTCGATCTCGCCTGATGGAAAGCGATGGTTGAAATCTACAATGGAATGAGCGAACCCACAAGATGCCTGTTTGCTCTTGCTTTGTAAGGATGCTGGGATATTTAAAAAATAGAGCAAAACTAGATGAACGGTCTTCGATATCTGAAAGCGTATTATGGAACTCAACTGGAGTTGGGCAGGACACCTGGCAAGGCGCAGTGATGACAGCTGGAGTAAGGGTGTCACAGAGTGACGTGCAAGGACTGGAAGACGAGATGTTGGTCGTCCAGCAGACGACATTGTTGCCATCGCGGACAAAACGTGATTGGCACAAGAAAAAGAGGCCTATGGCCAGCAGTGGGTGATGATGATGATGATGATGATAATGTCGTGTAGCGACAAGGAAAGCTAAGCTTATAGGTTAAGGTTAGAATCAAATTAAAGAAAGGGAGGTAGAAAACAATTAAAGATATATTTAGAAGAAAAGGATGGAGATGGACTGAAGAGTGGTGTGTAGTATGTGGAGGTGGGGTGTATGGATGACGATGCGTGATAGGTGGGTTGAGGAGGCTGAGGTGGAGATCCAGTTGGAGCTGAGGAATAATCAGATCAGCGCCTAACGGTAACATGAGATGACATCCAGTCATTTGAGGCCGTAGTGTATGTAGCTGTAGTAGCTTTGTCCCAGTGCCCCGCGTCACGATTTACATAGATCGGTTGAAGTGATACAATTCTTAGAACGTTGAAAGACTCTCCCCTTCCTTCAATGACGCGAATGTTCCTATTAATTCTTTCAGTCCCACAACTCCAGAAGTGAGTAGTTGGTAGTATCTAAGAGCGGTAAAACTTGGCTAACACTTTACTAACTATTATTACTTCTCTTCTCGTCCAATAAATTACTTTGTGACTGTTCTTGCTTTAACTACTACTGCTTTGGAAAAACATTTTATTAAGTACGAGTATCGTATTGTGTTTATTATAGAAAATATAAAAGATTTTTGGACTACTTTCAGCAGTTTGAGCGCTCACTCAAACAAGTTTCAGACGAGATTGTTTTCGATCTACTTTGCCTTACGAAAGCCTACTTGAAAGGTACAAACTCATGGAATTAAAAAGCAGACGCTTACAGCTGGATGCAATGTTTTTGTTTGATATCTGTAATAATTCCTACGATTGTCCAGATATTACCAATAAGTTGTTTTATGTGGTTCCTAGAAAAGCGATGATGCGTAGTGTACGTGAACGACCTGTATTTGCCGTATCGTCATGTAAGACAAATGCAGGACTACGTGCGCCTTTGCGACGACTTACAAGTAATTTTAATATGTATTTTAAGAATCTTGACTTGTTTGCCGATCTAGGACATTTAGAAAACATGTAATAGAAATAATAGTCTCCATAGAATCCCCCTGAATTTACCTAACATCATTAATATTTTATTTAACTCAAAAGTTAACCAATGTATGTTGTTTTCTTTTTTTCTCTTGTATTTTCTCCTCCTTTTTGATTGCCATGTTAATTTTGTTTTTAACTGATAATTATAGTTATAGTAGATACAAAACCAGCATGACGTAGTTTTAAGGATTACAATCTAGATATTCTGTGAATAACGTAGTTAGATAGATATACATTAGTAAAACTGTCTTATTGTAATTCCATATATATAATATTGTATATCTGTTTGTTGTTCCAAATAAAATAAAATAAAAATAAAAAAAAAAGATTTTATCAAGTGGCTTAGAAGCTTTTCAATTAAAACTATCTTGGAACGAAACAAACACGTTAATTGTAACTGTCACTTAACATACTGTGTGTTAATAGAACCGTCACAGTGCTCATCACACAATCAAGCTGTGACAATAACAATTGACTCGGAGAAATTGTGTTACATCGTAAAGTACCAGACTCTAGACAGCCTAGGCTGCACGAGTGACCGAGTTACACAATTAACACCATTATGCACATGCATTGACGCACGTGCATAATTGCGCATAGTTACACTTGTCCATTCTCATAAATTACATATAAGCAAATTGAGTTCCTCAATACCTATTGCAACAATCTAGACGATTTTCTAAGAAACCCTTGTACCTCACTGTCACTATTCGTAGTGCCTTGATATTGCCTAAGGCCTACTTTAGGTACAGACCAGACGCTCTACGTCTGGAGGACATAAACGTTGGCAAGAAAACCCAAAAATAAAAGCAAATACGACTTCAAAACCGATCCTCGAGATGGAAAAGCGGACAACTGGATAAATATGTCGAAACAGGCTTATAACAAAAATAACCACCGCGTTGTTAATGATTGTGATAATCTCCTTTTAACGAGCTACAAGTTTAGTACCTACCTACTGATTCATCCCTCGCCAGATTACTGACGCTTGCAATAAAACTGTTTTCGGGAATACAGTGACACACCATATCATAAACAAGATGCTATTAACATTCAACAAATGAGCATTGCAAGCAGCTTTTATCTAACTAATGTTACTTTCAAAAGAAATCGACTAATGAACTATATTAGTGAAGTATAAAAGGAAAATCTTTGTGGCAAGATACCTTTCCATTGGCATTGGAACTAACTAAGAGTAATAATAGAAATACCAACTGGGGCAACGTTTTCTTTTTTTTTTTAACTAATAAACAGGAACTAACTAATTAACCGTGATAAAACTTTTGCTAGAACCTTGTCTAGAGACAATCTTGGGATAAACTAACTACACAAAAAGTAGCTTTATGCGAAGTACCTACGCATAATACTGACTACTAGCACTTAACATCCTGACATTAATCGTCGGGCAGTAGTAGATAATAATGAGTAGCCCACCAGACACAACACCCGTCTGGTCGGAGGATCCTTCTTTTCTATGGAGGATAAGTGAACTTTACACCCTATTCCTCATACATTAATAAACCCATGGAAGTTTTACGATTTCTTCAGTTATTTGTTTCAGATCTAAGGAATAATTTACAAAATATTGAAACTAATCTAAAACATAAACAACCTTTATCATGTCAACGAACTTGTAATATTAACTAAATCAATATTGCAGATAAGGCAAATATTTAAATAACTCAAGCACGGACCCGTTCAGTTCGTTCAGACAATCGTGTTTATCATCTGGCGTTTGAATAAGACATTAAACTATTACTGCGTCTGCAACCAAATTCTACGGAAGTCTAAGTTAACTTAGTAAACTAATCTGCAAATCTAGGTAAAGGTGACTCAGCATTCATGTTGATCTGAATGCTGTACTTTGCTAAGGCAAGGTTTGTTTCATTTAATTCAGAATGAAGTCATTAACTATAAGAACTGAATCAGACGTGACCCTTAATTCGCATAATATTAGATTCTCAAAATAGCAGATTCTCAAAATATTAGATTCGCTAAATATTATATTCTCAAAATATTTCATAAAGGGCTGCATGGGCCAAAATCTTATAAGCAACTCTTATAAGGAGCTAACAGGTTCATCATTCTCTTAACGGGCCCAATAAGGCAGTATTTTAAGGTTTTGGAAGATTCGCACTCAATGGCACCTGCATAGATAGCCGCTGCTGGTATTCCAGTGAGAATATATAATATAATGCCATGGTTGCAAAAGGCACCAGTCAGCACAATTGCTTGGCTGAGTTACCTGAAAAGAAGTTTCATTACGTATTCTAATCTACCACATGTGACTGTTCCTAACTTACCCTAAGATGATAAAATGTTAGTTTTTCCTAATTTTGTCAATATTAGTGTTTAGGGCAGTCTCTGCCTTTATCTGATTCACTAATCGCCACTTTCCACCACAATCATCCCTTCCAAGTATCCAGTCTTTAGCAGTAAACCCGCCAACTAAATTAACATATCGGTACTTACACATATAACACATAGGTACAAGAAGTCGTGTCTACAGTAGTACGGCGGTGACAAACGAAAAGTTCCGCGAAGAGCCAGGCGCAGTGCCAGTCCCAGTCGATGTGTTCTCATATCGTTTGTAGTGACGGCAGAGATTTAACTAGTGGATGGGGATTATCGTATTTATCGTTGATCTGGCTGTTGGGTGGTTTACCTAGAACTGTAGCGTCTATTAGAAATCAGGTTGAAGTTGACTGATATCAATTGGCAACGGAGCTTTGACCAGAGACTGGAGCTGTCAGTTCTGTTTTTAATCATGTATGCTATAAATAGAAAGACTAAATATATCAATGGTGGTTTAAATTAAAGTCAAAGCATTTATTTTAAATAGGCATATTTAAAAGGAACTTTTGGACATCAATAAATACAATAAAATAGAATTGAATCTAGTCGCCCCTTCCAACAGGTAGTTTTCGTATGGAAATGCCGGGTTGAATAAACTAATAAATTATTCTAACCGTAGAACTGAAATCACTACGCCATCATGAAATTCAAGTCTGATTTTGGCAATGCATAATGTGTTGCCAATTACAGAAGACCTACTTCTACCAATTGTGCAATTAAGAGCTGATTAGGTACCTATCAAAACGTATCGGTATTTCAAATAAAACCTAGCACCATCCATTACATCATGATATAACCGTCTGTATCGCTTCAATCACAGATCAATCAATGCAAATGGCCGTCGGATAGGAACCCCGCCGATCGGCCATCACTCATGTGTTGCCGATTGATTTGTCAGCCGCACGGACAGACGAGGAAATCGAGACATGGGCACAGACATTGATGTAGAGAATCAAAAGTGGCACACAATGTTATAGGTACAATAATTGTACCATAGTGCTATGAACATCGAAGATTCTTGCCCGTTCTTCCCCATAGAGACATACGTTTTGGAATAGGCAACTAGCTTCAACTTTCTGACTAACTGACCGACTCTTTGACAATTTAAAAGTGCCTGTAAATGGTATAATTAATTAAAGGATATGCTTTAAATTTTGAGTTTGAAGTGGTGTTTCTGGTGCATATAACCCCAGTAAATGCTGGACTGTTATGTTTATTTCCTCCACAAAAGCTGCTAAGTATTGGTTTCATCGCGTTGCAAATCATCCATGTGGGCAGCCTTTGTGGCTTTGTGGCTTAGATACCTGTTCCGGCAATTTTGAAGAAGTGAATATTATATGTACAGTCACGTGCAAAAGTGTGTATACACACGGCTTTATTCATAAGCGATTAACTCCTTTATTTTCGAACCCATAGGTTTGTAATGTAATGTGTCGTATTTCAACGTTGCATTTGTTATTTAACGAAAAAATTGCAATTGAAAGTTGCCAAGTGGTGACATATTGGTGCTCGTGACTGTATGCAAAGTGGATTTGAAAAATATTATGTACTAATGAAGGATTCATTAGTACATAATATTTAACTATGTTCAAATCATGGGGATCATAGAAGCTACAGTGCGGCCGTCCGCCGAGAGAATGCGTTCTTGACCCCTGTCAGTTTCATACAAACGAATAGCTACATGTTTTGCGAATTTGATCTTTATTAGCTACTAAAATTATCGCACTGACAGATGTCTCTCTCGACAAAATACTAATCTTTTATATAGATTTTGTCCAGCTTTATAACGACAAGTGCACTTATCGTTTTTACCCACTAAGGCCTTTAAAACTCCTTCTCGGATTAATTTCCCCTCTCAGATTACTTCCTTCAAATGCATTTAAAAGAAAAAGCCGTAGCGATACCGTCTCGGTACAAATGGCGGGCGCGTCTAAGCGATTGGCGACGCTGCGCGGACGCTGATGCTGATGACGGCGCGCTTCGAGACCACCCGGGCGATAGATTTGTACCCGCAGTTGTTGCAGCCTTTGATTCAATTTGATTTGATTGTAATTATACTTTAGTTGATATTCTGTAGCTATTGAGGTGGGGGGGGGGAACAATTTGTTGGAGATGAAGTAGGTACTCGCTTGGTGTTCACTACTTTCTATTAGAACTCTCCAAATCGGTTTCTAAATATTTTGTTAAATGCCTCGATGAGTTTTATATGAACAGCAGTGCGATTCTGTAACCATCTCACCGTGAAAACTTAGGTGAAGTGAGCGTGGAGTGAGCTGTCATTCCAACTAATGCTAGGGATTGACAATATTGACAGCTCACTTCACCTAACTTTTCAGGGGAGATTTTTACAGAATCGATCGGCTGGTCGTCACTTGTACAATACTACTTAGCGTCTGCCCGCGACTTCGTCCGTGTGACATTACTTATCCCCCCCCCCCCCCCCACCGCGTCGCATCGCATCGCCTGCCCGCGCTACTACCTAGTTCGTTTTCGCTCAACGTTCTTTTTCGAATTTTATAGCTAATTTGATTTCCATAAAAAAAGGTTATAGTGAGTCAATCTTAAAATATAGACATATTATGCTGTCGCGGACTTTGTTTATAACTTTTAAAGAGGAACCATTACATCGTACATAATTTCTGCGTAACTAAAACCGTTTACGCAGCGCACGCAACGGAAGCTCTCAAAAAGGAATAATTTTCCCCGTTTTTGCAACATTTTCCATTGATGCTCCGTTCCTATTGGTCGCAGTGTGATGTTATAATTATAGCCTAAAGTCTTTCTCGATAAATGGACTATTCAATCATGGGTTACATTTTGACAGTTCAACAACATTCATTGCGTTATTTACGTTTTTGAGCAGACATATTTTTCGAACATATTCAAGCAATGGGTTTTTTTTTCTTTTTTTTTTTAAAGCGTTGCTCCACACTAGGAATTACTCCTGTATCGTGGGTGCGTTTACAAACATTTAAACTCACATACACAAACAGCCAGACACAGAACTACTACTTGTAGGACATAAAAATATTTGTTCCGTGTGGGAATCGAACCCGCGACACGCAGCGCAGCAGTCAATCGCTTAACCACTGCGCCAACCGTGCCGTCGATTAGCAATATCATCGGTCCACCAAGGGTATCCTAATTTAATCCTATCTTTCAGCGCTCGCAGTAATAAATTAAATAAAATTCTCGGTATTTACTTTCCTTTTATCGAAAACGAACTTAAATTAGTTCATTTTGGTTTCGTTTTCCAAAAATACAAAATTCTCGGTACCTTATCGAGAACCGTTACCTTTCTCTCATCGAAAACTAATTCATTTCTAAAAAAAAATTATTAGAGTCAATTTCAACAACTCGATTTTTTACCTAATTTCCATGGACATTTTCATTTTCAGGTTTTGTAAAAAACTTTATTAATAAAGCGCAACATATTCACATTTTAGATACATTTTCTAAAAGGGGATTATATAATTATATTATATAGAGAGTTATTTGGGCCACCGAAATTTTATTATTGCCACCGAAATTGTTCAGGTGCACTGAAATAGTGAATTACTAAACTTAAATCAGTCTTACAAAGTTAGCAATCAAAGAACTGATTATTTACCCCTATGATCCCCACCATAGGACTAAAAAATTGTTCTGTATTAAAGGATTATATCAATAAAACACTGTAATCACATAGACTCGTATAATGGCTGACAACCAACTGCTTGACAACCCACATATAGGATTATTATCAGATATACTACAAAAATATAATCAGTTTAAAATTTACTTATAATTGCTATACATGCAGTTAATCAGTTAGCATTAATTTTGATACCTTGTACGTATCAAAATGACAAATTAACAACTAATTTAATAATCATAAGAGTAGCTCAATAAAAGCTATAGCTCTGAAGATAAACTGTAAAAAATAATGATGTTAGACATCAATCAACATTAAGGTAACTAAGATAATAAGAAATATTCTTTAAACAAAGAATCACTAACATGGTGAAAATCTTCAGAAAATATTTTCATCATCACTATCAAAAATATTAAAGTTATTTCTGGTAACTAATTCTTTGGAATATTCAATGTGAGCATCATTATCAGTCTCAATGGTTTTTTCAAATTTTGACATTATATCTCTATTAATATTTTGGAAAAATGAGGCTCTCAGCTTTGACAGGGTCGCTTTTAATTTTTTCTCTTCTTTTTTGCTCTGCAATCCTCTTCTTTTTTAACCTTTCTTGGCTATCTTTTTTCTTTTTTGGATTCCTAAAATAAAAAAGATATATAAAATACTGTTGAGTCAATTTAAACTCTCATATTTGATTATGAAAGCATGAGCAAAATCATGGGATTTATCAGACTGTAATGGATTGGATAATGCTATCTCTGTGTAATCTATAACTAGGTATGTTAAATGAGTTCTGTAAAAGTAATTTCGGCATAAAAAATGTTGTTTCTTTTCAAAAACCTTCATTAACATTAATACAATCATTGATAGGTACAATTTCTGTGGAGTCGTGTAATTTCCGTGGACACCCAGATGCCACGGAAACCACAGAAATTGGCCCACAGAAATTGGAAATGTGGCTATTTTTTTTAAATTACAAGAAACTATCAAGGCTATGACTATGTTTTCTATAATCTTAAATGTGTACCAAAGGCTACGTATCATGCATAAAAGTGATACCTTTATTTCTTGAAAAAACCTTTTAATACCTAATCACCGAAATTGCAAAATTTCGTTCCGAGTTAACTGAAATCATGTACTTACATTTTTGGCGGGAAGATGTGGCGATATGATGCACTATCGTTCTCACTGCGCGTAAGTGCACGACTGTCTCTTGCCGGGCAGGTATTTATTGTTCGTTTAAACTTATTGGTGGAAGCTCAGGACGGCGAAACAAAATGACCATGGAAATTAGTCATTTCGCTCGGACAAAACTACCGTTGACATGTATTCATTAACTATGAGTTTAAATATTCAAAAATAATTAGCTTCTTGTAGGTCAATTATTACTTAACGCAATCAAAATACTTTTTCCTATATATGTTGGAAATTATCTTCCTGAGAGGTAAATGCTGTGTATGAAAGTGATTATGGACAAGACACAGAAATTGATAATTCGTCATTTACAGATTTTTTTCTTAAAAAGTAATAGTCTTATAAATATAATTTAAGTGGCTTCATTTAGATTCACGTCTCTTTAATTCTGAGAAAAAAAATCGTTGCATTATCTGTAAAGGAGCACTACGTTTTCAGCCTAGACGCGTAAATTTTTCGCCTGAGAAATTCACTCATTAAATCTACTTGACTAAACATTTCAATCTATTAAATTACTCCAGAGTCCGACAATATTAAAACCAAAACTGTTTACCGTGAAATATCGTTTACACACTCGGCCACACAAATGGAACAACTAATATATCAAAGTTGAAAATTTCAACAAAATTAATTCCCGCCCCTGCGGATAGCAAACAAACGCATCTCGTTATAACTATCCCTCATCGCAGAGGGTGAGCAGAGAGAGCTAAGTCCCTGAAAAATGTCAGCAATATTTTAGGTCGGCATGCCGGAGGGCAGAGGGCGAAGGGTCACAAACAGGATTAAACAAGTTCCGATCTAATTTACAAATACGTATCTTTGCCATTCCGGCGCGGAAAACTGCACAACTTTAATGGGTTCATTGGTAATTAAATTATAAATTGTTTCGTTAATCCGCACCCGGAACGGAAAGTGTAAGATTTTAGCAGATTGAAAAGTTACTATTGAATATTTTTAAATGGTTTTAGCTTTAAGAGGATTTAACGAGAAGAGATTGAGCATTAGCAATACATTTAAGCAAAGTTAGATGTTAAATTGCCCCAGTACAAGAAGACAGGATAGAAAAGGGCTGTTGCAAAAGATCGTATTTGCCATTATTTTAATAGGTTCCAATGTCTTGGGCCACATGATTTTGTCTGCCACTGCACAACATCTGTAATTTTCGAATATAGGTAGGTAGGTACATAATTTATATATCGTTACTGGTTCTATATAATTATAGTGTATAATCTATGATTGGTTCATGAGAGCCATCTCTATGACATCCTTGCGTAGGTACCTACAAAAAAAGAAATCGAATCTGATCGTCAAATCAAAACAAAATATTTACCCATCGACAAGCCTACTGGGTTCCCCACTTACGGGGTAATAATAAAATAATAATAATAATGCGCCGGTGTGAGGGCGGCGCCGCGTGCCACGCTGCGAACAAATCCAATTTTTAATAAACTCACTCTCTTAGCTGAGCAAGGGAAACCATGCTTGTGGGAAACTTGGGACATTTCGGCGTTTTATAGTCCGAAATTATTATAAAATTACCTTCAAAATTCTTGACAGCCGTAGTCTTTCATTTTCTATAATAATTAATAATGATGAAAGTAAGTTTGTCCGTACATTTGTTTGTGAGCTTGTTTGAGCACTTGAGCCTTGATCTGAGCGATAACTGAAGCATAGAGAACAAACTTTTCAGCCAGTAAACGTATTTTTTTTTTGCCTTTTGTTTATTTTCTTTGATTTTTTCCATCGGTTCTCTGGATCAAAATATAGGTAAAATATTTGGCTATCTATTATTCGACACCAACCAACCCAAAACCAGAACCACCACTCAACTCACGCAGACCAAAACCAAACCAACCCAAAAACCATCACTTCACTCTTTCGTTTCTCTTTACAAAGATTATGGGAATGTCGTTCTAAAGGAGGCTTTCTTAAACAACTGACTGTCCCTTTAAAACCAAACGCACAGTCGCCCCAATTCGCCCCTAACCAAAGCGAAGAGAAGAGACACTGTTTATATTAATAGTGGATTATTCGCATCGCAGCGCGCGCCGTCCTTTTGCCATAGACAACTATTTTTTGCGTCCTCCCCACAAACTCGGGGCAAAAACAATGACTATTCAGCCTCTGCCCTCTGAGGTCATGGAGTTCATCACTGAGAAGGTTGTATGGGGAAATAGATAGTCGTTGATGAATGAAGATGTATCGTCTAACGTCTTAGACTAAAAGAAAAGGGGAGAAATCTTGTAGTTAATTAACTTCCTAAATATTTTGCACCCGTTACGATACCCGGCCTAGCGATGAACCCAATCCAAGCTGCCGTAGAATGTTAGGGTAAATAATGTCTCAGACCTATGTATTTTAACTTTAACGCTACACTGGTATTACAATAAAATTTAAACAATCCCTTATCATTTCAATTAATTTCGGGGCCATTGCCATTAAAAATATCCCTACAAAATGGAGTGCAGTAGTCACAAGTCATGGATCATATAACATTCCTCAACTGTAGTTTTTAAAAACAATCCAAGAAATGTGTTATTACATCATCCTTATTGGCTAACGTGGCGCATGTCACGGCGAAATGAAGTGAAATAAAATTCCTGCAGCAGCCGCGAGACGGCGGCGGCTGACGACAAATGATGCTAGAGTGTCGATACGTGGGTATCGAGTACCTAGATATTCATTTAACTTTTAGAAAACTTAATAGATACCCTAATAAGGTGCCATGCGAAATATAATTGTAACTCCCATTAATTGCCGCCAATGTTCAGCTGCTGTGAACTGCTATAATAATTATGGTCTTTAAGCTGTAATTAAATAAGTAATAAAGTTATATCTTGGGCTGAACGTGATACCTACTTGTTTTTAGAGTTGTGTAAAGTATAATTTGCAATTAACCTATATTATATGTTAGGTAGATTGGTAATACCACCTGCTACCACCTGCTACGATCCTTTTGCTTCGTTCACGACCGGGACCCCCACGTACGTACATCTACGCTTATATTTTGGTACAGCTTAGGTAAATAACAAATACTATCGATATTCTAGCTGCACATCACTTCACAGACATACATCGACATTAATCTCAGCACACGCGAAATGCATATGTTTTTACTTTTTATTTGCGCAAAATGTCCGCGTCCTTAGACGGCTGGCAGTGCCGGCACGAGACAAATTTTAACGGATTTTTTAACTTACAACTGTAATTCTGTCCCAAAAGTAATTACGAGATAACAAAATAAAGGCGCACCGACATTTTAAAACAACGGTATTTGCATATTCTGGCTTGAAATCTCAGAAAGTGTGACAAGTTTATTTAATTCTGAATAAAATTAAGTCTTCTGTCATGGAAGATCGATGGCTTGTTTATCGAAAGTTATTTGCCCAATCAACTGCTTAGCTCATTCTTTTGAAACCTTATTAGCCGACTGCAAAAAAAATTAAGTTCATGCATTCTACGAGTTGTCAGTACCGGTAAAACGGGGTGAATAGGGATGCAGGGGTGAATCGCGACGAAACTTTGAAATCAAGCACTGGATTAGTATTTCCAACTCATTTTCTCAGTAATTTTAATACATATATATTTAAAGTGATCATCATCTGCCTAGCCTTTTCCCAACTATGTTGGGGTCGGCTTCCAGTCTAACCGAATGCGGCTGAATACCAGTATTTTACATGAAGCGACTGCCTATCTGACCTCCACAACCCAGATACTGGGTAATACGATACCCCTTGGTAAGACTGATGGTTGTCAGACTTTCGAGCTTCTGACTACTCGTAACGACTGTCAAAGATCCACGAATGACAGCCGGGACCAACGGCTTAACGTGCTTTCCGAGGCACGAAGGGGTCTCGGTATGTAAGATGGTCACCCATCCACAGACCAACTGCGGCAAGCGTAGCTTAACCTGACCGATCGACCTGTGCAGCTGTTATTATTTAGCCACGGGCCCCTCACATATATATATACCTACAGTGATATAATTTTTTTTTTTTAAATCATCTGTGCTCAAATGATCAAATAGCTAGATCTCAATGCCTATCTATTTAAATTGACAGACGTGTGTGCAGTTTTCTACCGACTGTACTTTGGCTGACGAATGGAATAAAACTGAAGAAAACCTATCGAGTTAACGCAACTGCCTAATCGGCAAAACTGACGAATCACTGTAACTGACTAATCAACGAAACTGGCGAATTAAATAAACTGCTGACGACTGAGGGAAACTGACCAGTGATACGCGAACTCAAATATACCTATATCCTACTAATATTATAAACGTGAAAGTTTGTATGGATGGATGGATGGATGTTTATTACTCTTTCACGCAAAAACTACTGAACGGATTTGGATGAAATTTGGCACACAGATTTTATCCCGATATTCCCACGAGGTCGAAACTTATGCGGGTGAAACCGCGGGGCGCAGCTAGTATAAAATATTTCTACTCCACAAAAATACTACTTAGTCGACTGCGTAAACCTTAACTCTTAAGCCATTAAGAATGTTATACCTACTTACCCAAAAAATACGTCATTAAACAATTAACGTTATATTTACGCACCAGTTTCGCTCACTCGCCATTTCCAGTATTCCAGTAGTGCCAGCGAGAGAACCCAAATTACCCCTATTACTGTCTTCCGCCCAGTCGGAATTTGCATAGATTTACTTAATCTGACCCATTGTTATCTCCAGTTTAACAACGGAAGAGTCATTTAATTGTTTTTATTATCGCAACCTTCACTGCCATTTTTAATTGTCTCTTTTAATTATGGGCCTCTTGAAACGTCAAGTGTCGGAGAATTGCTTGAGATTTCCCTTTAGATGAAGCTGGCCTAATGGACGTCGGGTGCTGATTAAGGACTATCAATTAATCTTACAGAATTGATGTTAGGCTAAAATCAAGATAATGAACATCAAAATCAAATAGATGTTAGTATAATCGTCTTAATTACTAATATTACATTCTTGAGGAAGCTAGGTAATTTATCGCCAGACACCTAGTGATATAAAAAAGGTTGGCAAACATTACGAAGATTTTAGACGATCCCTCGTTGCTTAAATAAAATAACGCCTACCTACTACCAATTGCTATCCGAAAACATGAAGGCGCACAATCTTAAATCAGAGCATCTGCATGAGTGAGCATTCTAACTACCCTAATACAAAGCAAGTAAAGGCACACTACCTCACGCCAAGTATATTCAAATCAGCACCAAAAGACGTACCCTAACTGTACTACGTTTTTATTCGTCCCGTTGTCGCTATAACGAGTTGGCAGCGTGCTTAATGTGTCAGTGTAGCGGGCGGCAGTGGGCCAGGGGATAACTCCTGTTAGTTATGCCCTCCACTTGGCTCGCTTGCCTCCAGCCAGCGTTAGATCGTAGTCGCTTACGTAAGCCTGGCTTTGCTGCAGATTAAAGCTGGTTGTTTTTAAACCGGTCGTATAATTTGCTGGTTTGCGACAATATCAGCGTTGATCTGCACGGTAATATAAGGACGCGGACGGTCAGAGTTGCGTGAAAGAACTAAAGGTGACATGATGAGTTGGTGATAAGATTTGCAAAGAGATACCAGCAAAATGAGTCTGCCGTAGCTCCCCGAATTGGAGATAATCACGATTGCAATATACAGTTACCATTGATTCAGTACATGGTTATTAAAAAATGAGCATTCCATACATTTTTAGGGTTCCGTAGCCAAATGGCAACGGAACCCTTATGGATTCGTCATGTCTGTCTGTCTGTCTGTCCGTCCGTATGTCACAGCCGCTTTTTTCCGAAACTATAAGAGCTATATTGTTGAAACTTGGTAAGTAGATGTATTCTGTGAACCGCATTAAGATTTTCACACAAAAATAGAAAAAAAAACAATAAATTTTGTGGGTCCCCATACTTAGAACTGAAACTCAAAATTTTTTTTTTCATCAAACCCATACATGTGGGGTATCTATGGATAGGTCTTCAAAAATGATATTGAGGTTTCTAATATCATTTTTTTCTAAACTGAATAGTTTGCGCGAGAGACACTTCCAAAGTGGTAAAATGTGTGTCCCCCCCCCCTGTAACTTCTAAAATAAGAGAATGATAAAACTAAAAAAAATATATGATGTACATTACCATATAAACTTCCACCGAAAATTGGTTTGAACGAGATCTATTGAGTAGTTTTTTTTTAATACGTCATAAATCGTAACGTAACGGAACCCTTCATGGGCGAGTCCGACTCGCACTTGGCCGGTTTTTTTTGTTTTTTTTGATAACCGACGACAGAGTTCTACTCGAGTAGGTGTTTGCGCTGAATTCATGGTAAGAGTTTACGCGTCGATGCCCTGCGGCTGCCTGCCAGTTCTGCCACCCTGTATAGCTATGATAATGATGGTCTTTCATTTGAATCTTAGAAAACTCTCCCAAATGCAATGCATTCAATCTGTATTTTATCTTCTCGATATCTATAATATTCGTTCGTAAACACTGAACGCGACTTTTTTTCCCGATCGTCAACAGTGTTAACGACATGTTACTGATCGGGAATATTCGGGGGACGGGGACATCACGTATGTCACGCACGAGGGGCAGGCCACGAAGTAGATATACCCAATAAGTAATATTCCGAAGGAATATTTCGTCTGTGTGCTCAGGCGACAGGCTGTGTTAGCAAGTGGTTGGTAATGAAGTAGGATGACAGTGGCGAGGTGAGGTAATAGTGTTCTGTGGTGGCGAGTAAATGAAACGACGAATTTATTTAAAACTTTTGTATAATAATTATTATTGTACAATAATCGAGAGACACACCCACACACTTATTATAATGTAACTTAAATCAATCCAAGGCAGCCTCGGTTTCAACTGGAAGGGAATAAATAACATTACCGAGGCACAGTTTACACTGGCATCCTCAGCCAGTCGTGCAAGTACGCCTGCTTCAAGCAGACGTGCACCCCAATTCGTAACTCACTTGCAATCACAACCCGAATGATTTTGCAGGAAATTCATAACCCATCGCTTCACATGTTTGAAAAATTCGTCTGCTCGACCACGTAAATAACGCAATGAATATTGTTGAACCGTCAAATTGAAAGACATTGCCATTGTGTTACGCAATTAGCCTGAAGGTGCAGGACTTTATGTAAGTGATGTCGCCGAGTGCAGTAAGGCACACTTGCATCTTAGTATTAAAAGGCACTTTCCCCAAGACTGCCTCTCAATAGAAACTAAAAACAAATGATTACATCTACACAAAATAATTGGATACAATTAATTAAATTCCCATCATTATCGTTCATACTTTTATCAACATAATAATTATCTAAAAAGTAA
This sequence comes from Apamea sordens, assembly GCA_945859715.1. Lineage (NCBI taxonomy): Eukaryota > Metazoa > Arthropoda > Insecta > Lepidoptera > Noctuidae > Apamea > Apamea sordens. Next base: position 19,323,073 of record OX244001.1, read on the forward strand.
TAAAATCTACTATAACTGAACATGATTATTGTCAATACTTTTCGCTAAAATTAGTAATACTAGCTAAAGCCAAAATGAAGTGGGTTATTGTAATTTGTAAGTAGGTATTTAGTGAATATGGCGAAAGGTCCTTTGGTAAGTCTCTACGTACTCGATGTATTCTTCAGATAGTAAATTTCTTAAGTTGGAATGTGTATTTGAAATGTCTAATATTAGAATATTGAAAAACTTAAACTAAGAGTAACATAAAATAACAGTTACAGTTTTGGCCTCTTTATGAGCATAATCACCACCTTGCTGTTAAGACTAATTGGTATTTTAATTATTACTACTGTATAATTTTATTAATTAATTATGGCAAACGTGACTTGTCTATATAGTTTCACCTCATATGAAAACTTCCCCACATTTTATTAAGAGAAAACAAAAAAAAACCTCTTTGTTTGGAACAATCGAGTTTTTAAAGTTCATTCTTGATGATTTAGACTCAAATATCAAAACAAGATTACGTTTGCTTTTAGGAGAAACAGAAATGGAGCTATCCAATGTGGATAGCGCCATCTTTATCTATTCAACCAAAAGTTTCATGCTATAAGTCTTTCATAATACCGACGTATATTCAAATTCATGCCATTTATCTGAAAAACCTCAATGGTCAGTCAACCAAGTTTCGCAATCTAAATATTCCGAACCTTTTTCAACATGGCAACATTTTCAAGTCCTATGTGTACTTCCCTTACATCAGTTCTGCGCCTGCACCCCACTTTTCCTTCTCCTAGTCGACCGCTTGGTGGTCTTCTCTTCAGCCACGTTATCTTCTGACTCATGCAGCACCTTCTTGCGCGAAGACCTCCTCGGAGTAGCCGCATCATGGTCGCCATCTAGCGTAGAGTTCATACTCTTGCGTCGACTCCTCGTCACCACCGGACTCCTATCTTCAGCATCCTGCCGCACTAACTTGGACCTTCTTCTAGAATTTTCTTTATTCTCCACCTTTTCGAGGTCCATGGAAGGAATTCCGCTATCAGTGTGTATCTCATCATTTTTCTGTGCGTTGATGTCTCTTTCTGGGGTGTGGTAGGATACGTCTTGTATGTCGGCGTCTGATCGGTTGAATAGGACCATTTTGATCGACTTTCTGGTGGGTTTCTTTTCTGTGTTGGTATTCTTGAGTATGCTACGGCCCGGAGTCGCGTATAGGTTGATTGGGGTCATTGGCATTGGGGTTTGCTGCGGAAAAGTTTGGTCTTAGTAAATTGAAGTAAACTTCTGTTTTAATGAATTTAAGGGAGTGCGTGAAACTAGCATGTAGATACACGCAAATAGTTTTTTTTTTACACCTACCGGTAGGAGAGAGAATCCGTCACACTCCACATTCTTTCCAAATACCGATGCACGTAGCATCGCAAACGATGTTGAATTCTGAAATAGAATTAGTAAAATTATAGATTTACACCCCATACAATTTCCATATACAGAAATGGTTTATGTTTATAGGTCGATTCCTTTCCCTAAAAATACATTCTAAGTTTATTTTGAGACTTCCATCATACCTCTCAGATCAGTCAATTCATGAATTGTTATACCAATTCCATTACTTTCACTCGACAATTGGTATTCGGCCCAGAGATGAGCTCATATAACTCTTAAACAACTGTAACAGCTTTTTTGTTATTGTGGTGTTTTTGTAATGTTTTTACTCCTAAATGTGTTTGCCTGTTCTACATACTTACATATGTAGTTTTTAAGTAATTTTATATAACGCGCTATGGGCCATCGAAGCCTTAGGTAAGTTATTTTGGTAGTGCCTACCTTGTTAGCGGAAGCCTTCTTCGCCTCGCTAGACAGCACCGCCTTCAGCAGAGTGCTGGCGCCGGCGGGCGAGCGCGCGGGCGAGGCGGGCGCGCGCACGGGCGAGCTGACGCTGAAGAAGCCTGCCTCGAACGTCTTGCTGTCGCCTGAGGGGGGGTGTAGGGTGGCAGGGGTCTCCTCTTGTTCCTTCTTGGCTTTCCTTGCAGCTAGAAATAACATTGAATTATAGAATTACATACATTGTTATTGCTTTCTTTCATGTGCCCTAAATAAATCGTTTATCTACTACATAACTAAATTGGTCTCAGTTAGATAAATGTTCCTATGATATCTTTGTTGGGAAGCTTAAACTGAATGTTCTGAAATCCAAGTAAATGCCTTTGTGCTGCCGGGTATTTGGCGCCGAATTTTCAGTGGTGAGGAGTAAGGGTAAGTAAGTATACATTCGTCACCAGGTATTACCGGTAGATAAGACAAGAATTTGAGCGTTATGTAATGATCTAATGATAATGGGTCAAATGAGCGCCGTTAACCGTTTATAAGAGGAAAATCTTGGGGCAGTTAAATAACGTTCTTACGTGAATTAACAAGAAACAATTAAACACATAATGCTCACCAGCAATCATCTCCTTCAGCCGACTAGGTCCACCGGTAGGCTTGGTCGCTTTCTTCACATGCACAGTAGGTCGGACCACTTTCTTCTTGACCTCGACCGGTTGGTCCTCCACCCAGCCACTGAGACGTGACTCTTCAAGCTTCTTGAACCTCATGTCTACATTCTCAACCTATGGAGAAAGTGAATTATTAGGTTTTTGCGAAGAAACAGCTTCATTGGAAGGTATTATTTACTCACATTAGAAACAGCAGTGCATTTAACTGAAATTAATTTTAATATGCAATACGTCACAACCAGAAAAGAGCTCATAGCATAATTTAAACTGGTGTTTCTTAAGCAAATATAAGACCTAGATATTAAGGATACTTATGAGCAATTTCGGAGCAAACTTTAGCTGATATGGTGAGATTGTAGCAATCTTATTTCAGGTCTGTTTACCTAGTTTATTTGACATTAGCAGTTAGCACACTCCAGATATCGCTCCTGTACCTTACTACTGCTTGTGACATCGGCAAATAGCACTCCCTTACCACTACTATTCTAGAGACAGTCCCACAGGTATGAGTGACAAAGTGCACAAAACATTATTTAAAACATATTTACCTGCATGAACACCATGTCCCAGAAGCCGTGCAAATCGGCGCGCGTGACGAGCGCGGTGCCGGGGTCAGGCCGTGCGCATCGCTCCACCAGCGACGCGAACTGCTGCAACTTCTGTGACATCAGCAGCCGCGCTTGGCCCACTGCTGATAGCACTGCTTCCTGGAAAACGAAATGGCAGGGGCTGTAGTCCCTCAGGTTCTACTACTGCAGAACAAATGTCTTTTCTCATACATAGTTTTGTCTCAGTTGGTTTTGGTGTTTCTTCTCAGAATCAGACAGCGAGGAAATGCCAACACCATCTAGTTTTTAAAATAAAATAGTAGTGACCAAAAAGTTGACTTATAAAACTGTCTTAGAAGATCTACTTTCAGAAATAAACCACATTTATGTTAGATATATTATATGTTAGTCAACCATAGTAAAGAATAGGATGTATTTCTTTCTGATATAAATTATTAAGTTATTTCTATTTTAGAGTAATGAACTTGAAGATCAAAGGCATGACAATATAAGACATTTTTTTAAAGTTACATGTATAAAAATCTTGTCAGTTTACCTGTACAGAATCTGGTAGCACAGTCTGCTCCAGAATCTTGTCCCAAGTATCACACATCTCTGTCATCCGCTTGATCTCAGAGGCCAGTTGCCTTCTGAAGTGGTCCACGCTGTCAATGTTGCTGGTATCCTCATCCAGTAGACCTGTTCCATAGACAATTATGTACTTTGATATTGAAATGGAGCAATTGCCAACTAATGTGGCAACAGAACCAACTTTTATGTTCTCCAGGGTCCTGTTAGTAACTGAAAAATTAACATACTTTTGCCCCCTTTAACAGAAATAACTTTTACTGGCAGATAACTGATGTTATAAGGAATAACTTAGGCTACGTTTATTTTAGAAAAAGAATTAGGGTCGGGGGCAATAAAAAATAACTGAAATCTAATTTGTGCACAGCTAGTAGCAGAAAAAGTTTCAAATAATTCTGCTATATTAAACAAAGAGCAAAAACATATTGCATATATAAATTATCATAGGGGAAGACATACCCTCATCAAGTTTCTGCTTCATCTCCTTCCTTGCATTAGCCTTGCCACGAGACTTGGTAACACAAGGACTCATGTTCTTAGCCTCCTCCGCTATCTGCTCAGGAGTCAAAGTGAAATCTTCGACATTCTTGGGAGACCGCAGACGTTCCTCAGAGCTCGACTCACTCCTAGGCACAGGTCTGTTAGGAGTCATATTCTGTATAGATTTCCTCGGTGTCTTAGTAATTATTCTCGGTGAATTTTGAGGTGGTAAAGACTTCCTCAAGTTCTTACTTGTCAAAATTGGCGAAAATTCTTTGACCTGCTCTATTTCGCTCGAAGAACTACTCTGCAGTGGAGTTGTTGTAACTTTATTGGTTTTTGGAAGTGGTTTGATAACTTTGCCTTTGGTTGGTCTCTCTGTTTGCTTACGCACAGCTTTTGTTTCTGTCGCAGCCTGTTTGACAGCGTTGGATCTTGCCTGCTTGCCGGTTTCCTTCTGAGTGGTGGGTAATACAGGGTCAAATGTTATATTATGTTTCTTAGTCTTTGGAGGTGCCAGTTTTGGCAGTTTCGTCAATGTTTTAATTTCTGGTGGTTTAAATGATGCATTTTTGGGTGCAAATGAGCGTGTTGCTGCCTTTGTCTCCTTAGTTTTGACGCCAGTAGTCTTTGCGGATTGAGATCGTGTCACCCTCCTAGAAGTGCTTGGCGTGGGCTTTGGAGGTGGAGGTGGGGGCACAAACTTGAGTGGTGCATGTGGCACTCCCGCTATAAAAGGCTTCTTCTTTTTTGAAGCAGCTTCCTTTTTCTTCTTCTCTTTTTCCTCCTTCCACTTCTCTAGTTGCAGTCTCCTGTGCTGCACCTTGCACTGCACAGGATTGACTACAGGAGCTGGACTGTCGCATTTTGACAAGTTCCTCAAATTATCAAAGAATGACAATCGGCTGCTCTTCCTGTACTTTATGTTTTTCTCTAGCCTCTTTTGGACCTGAAACGCAAAGTTATTCTGATGAATTGTTTGTAAGTATCATCATATTAGACCAAAATGGTGCATTCATAAAGTATACTTTGCTTCAATGCTATGTAATATGTTAAAGAATGTAAAAGTGGAATGAAAATATTTGCAAATTTCAAGTTGATATGGCATCTCTATAACAACATTATTGCAACTTAAAATGAACAAACAAAACATGCGTAGGTAGAACAGTGGCGTGTTTCCTATTACACTCAACATTACAAACAAAGTACAGCGATATGAATGCACCCTGATATACCTACATTACGGGAGGGTTCTACCTCATGCATGATGATAGGAAACTAACTTTATGATTTTTATTACTAAAATACTAGAAACACACCCCGCCAGCTACGCTGCCGAACTGTGAGGGCTTGCTCTTGTGCTTCTTCGCGTGATTCTTCAGCAGCTTCCCGAAGTCGAAGCTTTCCTCTGCAATTCGTAAGTAATATTTAACGCTCACACAATACCAATTCAAATCAATCAGTTTCATTACTCAGTAATAATTTTACGCATTACTACTATTGTTTGTTTATTCAGAAAGTTAGACACTTAAACACTTAATTAGTGGCAATTACATTGAAATCATAAATATATTGAATATTTTAAAAGGATCTTACCCATATTATATACCTGAAACTAAAAAGAAAAATTAATTTTAAATAAATAACTGTCAACAAACTCAAACAAAGTCATCTCTCACTAGTGATGTGCGGTAAGCGTCGTTGTTGAACTCGTTGAGACTTGTGACATTGGCACTTTGTTATCGATATTCAGTAAAGTTTTTTCGTGGAAAAGTAAGTACTGTAAATTTTCGAAACGTGCATAAAAATACAAGTTATTTTATGTTAAAAAATACCGAGTTATATATGTATAACTCGGTATTTCTAAATATAAAATATAATTAATATATTAAAATAATTAATATTATTATGAGGTAATGAGGCTGTATATCCCGCGAAAGTGAGGAGGTCGAGGCTTTTTAAACGCTAAGAACCTCCACATTCGCGAGATAAGCAGTCTCAGGGAATATTTTTTAAAAACCGACGTGGGGATGCATCGAGATGTAGTCGCGGTGGACAAGGGCCTCACCCCGCTTTCCTTGGGTAAAGAGAACTGGCGCAAACCAGTAGTGTATGGCAGAGTAAGGAGCTTCACGGACGCTTCTTCCGGGCCCTACATGGGCGTGATGTAGATCTACCGTCCCTAGCCTGGCTGCGTTTTGATGATCTCTTTGGAGAAACTGAAGGTTTTGTCTAATGACGAACAATCACCGGAGATTTATTGTGAAAGACGGCAAGTGACATCTGTCGGGCATGCCACCGGCCGGGGGAATCAATCAGGCATATTATTTCCGGATGTTCTCGTCTAGCTGGAGGGTACTTGCATAGACACAACCTTGTAGCTAGGATAATCCATCAGCAACTTGCTCTGAAATACAACCTTGTAGAATCTGAGATGTGCCGTACTACAAGGGCTGCAGCAAGGAGGTTTAAAATTTTAACCTCCTTGGGCTGCAGTCTCGACATTCATAGCGATCGCTTTGCGACCGAATTCGGTCGTAAAGCGATCGCTATAAATGTCGAGACTGCAGCCCCAGGTATGTGCCCGACCCAGTTCTCGAAAATGGAAATATCACATTGTACTGGGATCGATCCATCATCACTGACAGGACTATTGTTGCCAATAAGCCTGCCCCAGCAGTCTCGACATTCATAGCGATCGCTTTTCGACCAAATTCGGTCGCAAAGTCCTGTCACTCCATACATTTCACCTGTCAATTCGGGACTTTGCGATCGCTATGAATGTCGAGACTGCTGGGGCTGATTTAGTGGTGGTGGATCGATCAGAGCGACGCGCAATGATTGTTGACATAATCGTCCCGCATGATGAGAGGCTCGCGAGGTTGTCGAAATGTGGGATGTGGACTCAGCGATCATTGTGCCGATAGTCGTGACAGCCAATGGCTTAATAGCCAAGAGCCTCGATCAACACCTGAGGAGGCTCTCGTTGGGCAGCTGGATCAAGGGCTTGATTCAGACAGCGGTACTGGTTCTGGACACGGCTCGCATTGTTAGGAGGTTCCTCTCTCTGGAGCCCTAACCACCGGCAGCTTGGACCCTGTTCCCGATACCGGTGGGCTACTATTTTTTATATTTATAACCGCTCGCTTGCTCGGCGCAAAAACTCTTGCGGCGGTCTTTTTTATCTTTTCGTTTATAAAATTATTTAAAAATGTAATTTGTAAGTATTTAAATGAAATAAAGGGGATAATAATATATATCCGCACTGCCTACGTTGACATCGTGGTGGGGCTTGCACGCTCTAAACTCTAGGTCTGTGACGAAAGAGTTTACTTCGCCGGATCAGGTCTAGGGTGAGGAGATATTATGTATGTAAGAAAAAATCGACATCTTTTTCATAAAATAAGTGATAGACATAATTTTAATACTAGAAATAAAGATAAATTAGATCAACCTTTTTTCAGATTATCAAAAGTACAGACGCCAGCACATCAAGCTACTACAATCTGTCAGATTTCTTTAATAGATTTTCGACTTTATTGCTAAACCATTAGGTTCAATGTTGATTGGGAAAATCTGACAGTTTCGGGTAGGTTGACCTGCTGGCGTCAAAATATTGTAAAACATTTGAAAAGAGTAACGGTGGAGTTTCTTGCCCATTCTTCTCCATACGAAAACTACCTTTTGGAAGGGGCGACTAGAATCAATTTTATTTTAATTTTAATTTTGACGTTCAAAAGTGCCTTTTATGTGCCTAATTGAAATAAATGATTTGACTTTGACTTTGAGCCAGACCAAGAGAGATACAGAAATCCGCAGGGCAGCATGTGGCGAGCTGTTGGGCAGTAGCGACCCCACGGACATAATCTCCCGAGAGAAGTCTAGTTCCTCACCTCTGGCTTGCCTTTATTGGCCGGCTGGAGTGAACAATGACGAGGAACAGACCTCCCACCTCAATCTTGCCTTTATTGGCCGGCTTGAGTGGAGATTCGCCAGAGTAAACGTGCTCGGAGGAAGGAATTATTCGAGTAAGATGCTGATAAGGATCTTGACCGTACTTCCGGGATTGTCCTGATAGCCGTGGTGGAATACCTCTCCACTCCTCATAAGCACCTCAGGACATACCTACCTATTTCCTTAAAACACCATGTACTTTACCCATATTTGCAAAATAAAATATCTTTATCTTTATCTTCATATTGCCCCCTTGTCGCTACGACACTATGTGCTAGCGAACGTTTTCGGGGTCCCATTATTGAGTGTGCACGTCACCCCTTGCCATTTTATCTGTGTAATAAAACATTGGTCAGGCAGGGGCTACTGACTTTCCATAGTCCTCAATAACCAGTTCACTTTAGCCACCCAAACCTATAATCCAATATCTTTGTTTCCATGTCCTGCAGCAGTCCTACACCAACCGGGGGTTGTCCTTGGGTGCGCTTGCATAGTGCAAACAGGGATAATCGTCGGTTGGTGCCTCATTTCATTAAAAAGTCTAACGGGCATGTGCGAGTTCGCTTCGGCCTCTCGTACGTCTTCCAAAGATCCGGGACCCCAGGATCCCGAGAAATATCAAAAGGAAAAATATTAATAAATCCCGGATGAAATCCCCATCGTGAAATCCACGGAGCCAACCCGCGTGTCCACGCGCGTGGTCACGCGACGGATGCCCGTCGCGGGCGCCCGTTTAACGCAGTTTCGCCTGCCTAAGTCATCGAGGTAAAACAGGGTACACATGTCATAACCTCGACAAAACATAGGGTTTCCAATTTTTTTTCGAAATGCTTTCTGCAACATCTTTGCCAAATACATTGGTCCCCGTATTTTTGCAGTCAAAAGCTGCGATATGGGGCATTGTTAATTAATTATGCGTAAAAGAAGTCTCTTGTTAACAAAAAAATATAGATAGTGAATTAGTGACAGCTCGCTGTCAAATTCTTGGACTAGTGATAGTAGCGACATCTGAAGTGAGCAAGTCGCAGTTTTGATCCCTATTAGATTAGAAATAATCACTATTGTAATTATAGTACTGTAAAGTATTTATAAGTTACTTTCTGAAGCATGGATAAACTGACCTTGAATGCTGAAATAAATTGAAATACCGGCCAATGAATTGCAACATTTGGGAAAAAAATCTTATTAAAGGGCAATACCGTTTCCGTCTTCCGGCTGTCAGCTGATAGACTCCCTATTGCTTTCCAAAACCTATTTCGATTTTCGCAAAGAAAGAATACGTCAGGCACCATTCAACATGGGCTTGAAATACGCGATCAAAAGCTAGTTGTAGCTGAAATATTGCTCTAATTGTAGCGTTATTGTTATTATAGTTTCATTTTACATGTACGTTGTGTAACTTTATTTAGTAGAAAATGGATACGTTCAACATAGGATACTTCGGATATGGCGTTTGTTGATCATTAAAAAATTACGTTCGGTTCATAGTTTTTCTTTATATTTGATGTCAGCTTTTCGTTTGTGATCGTCTGTTTAGTTCGTGTTTACGTGTTTAATGTAAAAATGGTGAAGGAGAAGCCTAATTCGATTCGGATTTACGACGACGAGGGATTTAGACGTCGTGCGGCGTGTATCTGCGTTCGTTCTGACGCCGAAACAGAGGTTAGCGTTGTATTTCGGTTGTTTCGGTGTTGTTTGAGATGTGAAGAGGTTGTAAAGTACGTGTGTTTGCTGTTGTGGTGTGTAGGTGCTCCTGGTGACATCGTCGCGACGTCCCGATAACTGGATAGTGCCCGGCGGCGGCGTCGAGCCCGAAGAAGAGCCCTCGGTGACCGCAATGCGCGAGGTGCTCGAAGAAGCTGGCGTCATCGGCAAGCTGGGCAGGTGTCTCGGGATCTTCGAGGTGAGCACACATGTAAACATGAAAAGGTGTCATGTACGACACAAATTAGTGTCGAACCAGGCACTGGAATCTGATGACAGTGTTTTTAAATGAACAGAATGGTAGCTGTGACTGTAGTAACCAATAAGATAATCATCCTTTATTTTTGTGAAACAACATTGAAACATTATGGTAATCACATAAATGGTCAATTTCTCAGTTCATCACATGTGTTATCACAAGTGACAGAACCTGATCTATCTAGACATATTCAATGATGTTTATGTGATGATAAAGTAAAAAAAGATATGAAAATCTAAATTATGTTGAAAGGTTCGTTTTCTACTCAGTCCATAGTCCAATATTTTTCTAGTCTACAAACTCATTCTACTTGGATATGAATGTAATGTCAGATCATAAAGTATTTATGCTAATGTTGCTACCATCACTATTCACTATCCTTGACTGACTAATTTAGAGTTTAATTAGTTCAATACCTTCCTACCTTACTGGTGTGTTATCTGTAGAAATCAGGAATGACATTAAAAATAACTACATGGTAAAAGTATCAATTGGCTTAAGTTCAGCGAGTTGATAATTTCAAAATTCCTAGTAATATTTTTTGTCACTGCTAACACCTTTGCACATTCTTATTAGTATGTGGATGTAGGCTGTCTGTAGAAGTGTTGACATAATAAAAAAAATATTGAATGGTTTTATAAAAATATAAAAAAAAAACATTATAGAGATTAATTTAGTTAGATTTTTTTTTTAACTTTATAATTCCTCTCTTTAATGCCCTATCTCATTTATCTTCTCTTAAAATACTTGAATACCTAATAACCAATAATATTATATGGCAGTGGTATGAATCAAAGATATCAAAAGGCCAACTCCCATTATTAAAATCTAGTTGGATTCTCATCTCAGCTAAAATCTATGTAAAAGAAAAGTATAGGTAAAGTAGAGGGACTCTCGACAGATTGAGACAGATTAGAATACTTAAAACATGACAATTGCCCCTTAGCACTATTTTCTCATTATATAAATAATAGTTACATAGAAAACACTAATTATCTGACCTTTAAACTTCGATCAATAATAGTACTAGATTCCCGATAAGCACTTCAAACACAGCCCGAAAAATAAGACCACAAATACTTTTGTGGTCTTATTTCAAATTAGTATGTTTTTAACCTTATTACTTAGACTTTAAGTTTCATTTTAGAATAAATGACTGAAAATTTAAAAATAGAATGATTTTATTTTCAAACGACATTTTAAATATATTTTGCAATGGTAATTAAACTTTATGTTTAAGCATTAAGGTTTATAATAAACTGAAGTTGTTAATATTATTAAACTTTTTTCTAAGAAATGTAGAAGTTTACGTGTGTGCAAACGTGGCCACTTGAGCGACTGATTTTTGTTCCTGATCCTTAATCTAGTACTATTATTGATCGAAGCCTTTAAATATAATTTAAATTATGAAATGGCACCAATGAATTCACACTTTTACTGGTTAGTAATTCGTCATCTGCCTAACCTTTTCCCAACTATGTTGGGGTCAGCTTAGCAGCAGTCTAACCAGATGCAGCTGAATACCAATATTTTACATGGAGCAACTGCCTATCTGACCTCCACAACCCAGTTACTGGGTAATAGCACACCCCCTTCATAAGACTGGTTGTAAGACTTTCAGGCTTCTGAGGACCTGTAACAACTGTCAAAGATCCACAAATGACGGCTCAACAGCTTAGCTTCCTTTCCGAGGCACAGAGGGTTCTCGATATGTAAAGATGGTCACCCTTCCACAGACCAACCAACTGGCTAGTAATTATGTAGTTATATAATAGTAAATATTGAATTCTTTTACCCTTTACGTCAATATTTCTTGGCAAGAAAATGATGAAGATAAATATGTTTGTGGAAACTAAAAATTAATACTAAACAATAATATTAATTATTGCAAAAAAAAAAAGATCTTTGCCATAGATAAACATGTCATGAATATATTTCACAGTAAGTATTGTTTCTGTTTATAAACAGACTATTACACAGTAGGCTATTGGGAGTGGAGCCAAAGAAAAAGCTCTGTATCTAAGTCATGTGAGGGTCGCACAAATTATCGAATGTTTGAACAAACCTACTTCAGCCAAATCTCGTTATTTAGGCGGATGTTTATGTTTATGGTAGCCATTGAATCATGTCTCTGCGGATTTTATGTCCTACTTCCAAATATGGTAATTTTATTGTTTTCTTTTTAATTTTCCTGTGGATGATTTTAATATGATAAACATGATTTAGCTTATACTTAAATGAAGTATGGGACTAATTTTACATTGAATGTAAAATGTAAATGTAAACAAGTCTCTTTTGAAGTTACTTTCTTTTGGGCTTTAGTAATGTAGATGGTACACAAAAACATTGCGTATTATATTACAGCTTTTGCTTATTTCATATTCAATTCAACCACAAATAGTGCAGTTTTGCGCACACCTGACAATTTTGAAGGACACTGCAAAAGCGTACTATTAACATTCATGACATACAGACATTTATTACTATTTCCACTAAACCCCTGCTGGAAATGAGAGCCGCAACGAACGTATTACTGACGAGGAACCTATTATCAGAGGCCAATATTAAAAATAATAACATAACTGACTAAATTTGGGTGTAGCTACTATAGGTACACCTCTGCCCAACCCATCGGGAAATACAGGCGTGATGTTATGTAAAAAAATATCCAAACTACTAATCCTAAATTTTTCGACCTGGCTGAAATCGATCAATCAGCATAAATTGGAGTTTCAAGAGGCTTCTATGGCTCTCCTATGACGATAATCAGCCCCAAACGCTTCAAAGACGAGTACCTATATTATTAAGGCATTTCGTAATATAAACGCCCCATGTGCAGTGTTCAAACGTTTTTCCATTGGATTATGATTGAATCAAGAGAGAAATAATTAACAAGATCGCAACATCGCAAGGACCAATCGTACCTATTATGTCCTTTATGTGACGTAGCCTGTGCTAAATATTGTCAAAAACGTAGGAGAGACGAATCCTGCTTGAGCTAATAATGTAAATAAGTAGATCAACCGACGTACGTAATGACGTATTATCTACTTTTAATACGATAGTATCTTTAACGGCATAATGGATACAAAATTCTGTCCAGTTAAGTCCCAATTTTTGTCCTTGTAGAGTTAAATCAATAAGTACCTAAGGCCCAATCCCTTGGGATACTTACAAAATAGATATCCTTTGACCTAGATATCTGTAGGGCCGATCGGAATGAGTTTATGTGCAGTCCCAATTTCGAGCTTACTGTCCACTTCAGAATCTACAGGACCAATCGTATAACAAGACCGAGCAGTAATCCTTACTATGCTCAACCAGTACAGAATCATCATGACTGTCATCATTCTCTAGCCCTTATCCCAATTTATTTGGGTACTCCGCCACATGTATTTTTGATTCATGCGGTAGTCACCCATTTTTCTAGCAGTTTCATCGTTTCTTTGGTCCTCTCCATGGTATAATAATATACTTCGCCAGGTATAGCATTCCGAGACACATCGTTCACGTGGGAGACAAGTCTACGTCATCACCGCTATCGATGGTTCTCAAAGTTAACAGTTTGGGGAAATTCAATCTAATAAAACATTCACCTAATTATTAAATTCCTACTAACTTTTTTCTATGGCTCCACCTGCTTTTTAGGTTTTCCGTGCCAAGAGAAATCGTATGTCCATCCCAGGGTTCCAATCTTCAAATTCCATTCAGTAGTCTATTTGTGAGAACAAAGGTACCATCTTTGATTATACAAGTTTATAATCAAAGAGTACCATACAGACACATCTACTTTAAACCATGGTCTTCCCCTACTCTTATACCAATCCACATTCATAGTTAAAACTTTCAACAAATAAGTAGAATCATTAGCGAGATGTAACAATGTAACATGTATAATTTATACACAAAATAACAACGCTTCATCATAACAGAAAGTAAACAAGCTATTGTTTACCTTGTCTAAATTAGTTTTGTCGACAATGTAGCTGAACGTTGCAATGAAGCGATGCCACTGTTTTATAAGGAAATGTTATGGCTTTATTGTGGCGAATTAATAGGAAATTGGCGAGCTTTAAAACAATGATTCATTAGAATAATATTATGCTGCGCAGAAATTCCCTTTCGATACGTGTAACAAACAAGGTATTGTCTGAATTATATAACAGCCTATTCCTGACAAATGCCAAGGTCCTCGAAAACTTTGAAAGTTATGCCATTCTTAACATAAATTAAGAAGGCACGGAAGCGGATGACTAATTCTAGGCAAAACGATAAAATCTGTACTTTACTATTTAGTATATTTATGACCTAGATTTTGTCATAATCGATCCGTATTTATTTTAAGTTCCCTCTCTAAATCTACTTGAATGTATTTCAAGGCTGTCTATCTGACTCACTAAGGCTAATATCTATAAGAAAAACCTAACTAGATACTAAAAAATGAAAAGTAACAACTGCAAACTTTTCTCATCCAATCAAATATCAGAAAAGTCTCCATTCATTGCCAATCACATCCATTCGAAAGAACGCCATTTTCTTTCAAAGGCATAACAATTACACCATTCGTAAGGGAAAATTGCCAAACGATTTATTACCGCAGATAGTTGGTCGTACGCGCATGATGCTACTACCCATCCTCAATTCCTCAAGAATGTCTTCATTTACGACACCTGCTATGTCCGGGAAACCATACGGACAGCTAATCATTGCAGGAAATTCCAATTTAACAGCTTACTACGCTACGTACTGTTTCTCTAGCCTACACTATAAAACCACGAATGCTCTCAGACAGAATTAAAAAAGTAGCCGAAAGCATAATCTCCTCAATTTCTCGAGTTGGTTAAATAGTGAGTATAAAAGCTGTAAGCAAAAGCGCAATTGTTTGTTTGTCTTTGAATCATTCATTAGTTACGGAAATGAAACACATTGAAATGTTCCAATTATGGATTAGCATGTTTATGAACGTTCCAAAGACAATATGCGCAGCATTGGAGGAGCTTCACGAATTTTATCCCTTGACTAGCGTTGCTTGTTTGAATTTCCCGCAGATAAGACTTGTTTATTACATTGTATCGTTCGACCGTTAAACCACCTTCGATTGTGCGAGGGATATTTTCAATCTAAGTACAACACCGCCAACACCTGCCCAAAATCGCCTGAAAGCTTAAATTTTTTTACCATATTTATTTTCATTTACGACACAGGCAACAGGTAATTCAAACAGGTGAGGGTCAACAACTCAAACGATTGTATGACGGGACCAATCTAACGATAACCTATTTACCCTAATCGAGGTATTCAATCAGCTGGCGACACAATGGCTAATGAATACTCAAGTGCAAATAAGAAAAAGATTCCCTTCATTCTATTCGGATTATACATATTATTTGCATAATAAAGCTTATGATTTAGCTCGTCAGAGTGAACTCCTGACTTACTTATCAAACGCTAACTAACGTAGCTAATTATGTAAGCAATTACTTTGTCGTAAAATTAATTAAGATCGCTTGATTGGTATTTACGTCACGCCTCACTTCTATTGTTTACCAACTAGATTGTATCCGAGACCGACTACTTTTACAGTGCTTCTGTTATTGTAATATTAGGTTCCAAACAAGATTAATTACTGCGGAAATAACAAGCGGCGTGACGTCATTTGATCTCCGACAACCGCTGTGCCAAGCTACCTGTGTGTAAAGTTACATTGCTCGGCCTATGTCAAATATTGCCAGGGCCGGCGCGGGCGCCGAGCGGGCCGTGGGGTATCATGTTCTGCGGTCGTGGTCAACACTTTGTTCACTAAAATCGACCATGAAAGTCGGTTATCTTCATGAACTCTGTGAACCTTACACATAATGGGCGAGTGAATGTCTCGTTTAAATCCAATATGTGCTGCCAAGATTGCTAATGTGTTGTCGGGTCGCTGACCTTTCATTATGAAAGCAGTTTATGAATCCTCAAATGATCATCGTTCTGGTACTGGATTATCGACATAACTAACGTATTTCCTTCTATCTAATTCCAGAACCGAGAGCACAAACACCGAACAGAAGTGTACGTGATGACGGTGACCCAGGAGCTGGCGGAGTGGGAGGACTCGCGGCTGATGGGGCGCAAGCGGCAGTGGTTTAGCATCGACGACGCGCTGGCGCAGCTGGCGCTGCACAAGCCCATCCAGCGCCACTACATCCAGCAGCTGCGCCGCTCCAAACAGAACAAGCCCGACGACCCCGGCAGCTAAGCCGCGCCTCCCCCCTCCCCTAGGTTAAGTCAGCCCGGAACTGAATCGAGCCGCGGCCCCCCCGCGCCTCCAGAGCGTTGGGCTCATAACGACGCAGACGCCAGACGCCACACGTATAACATCTCCTTTTTTCTATTTTTACGTATATTTTTATACTACGATGGAATAAATGTTAATTTTATTTTGTTAGCATTAAAACGAAAAGACATACAAGCTCTATTTTATTTTATTTTAATTAATCTGCGTTTTTATAGTCCTGATGAAATGAGTTTTAAAAATAAACATTTTATATTGCTCTTCTGTAAAGTTTTTGTTTGGTGGACGGTGGTTACCCAAATATTTACCTTGCGAAGCGGCGCAGAATGCTCTGCTTTCAGACTTTTACAAAAACTGTTTGACGTATTTTGTAATCCTATTCAAATAGTCTGAAGCCAAAATACGTCATCGCATATTGACTCAAATACTATACCTACTACTAACCACATACCATTCGTATATAAAGTTTTGTTGAAAACATACAACACATTGTACAGAACTGACACAAACTTCGTAAGGTCTTCATCACGTTCACATCCTGGCGATGCTAGCCAGGAACACCCAGACACTGATGACGTTGTTAGGGTAGGCGCACACTTCCACGCCGAGCGCGAACTCCGCGTTAGGGTCGTCGCACAGGTGCAGGCCGGTGGACTTGACGGCGGATATCACAGACTTGGTGTTCACGTATGACATGTTTAGAGGGAAGCCATAGATCTAGAAAAGAAAAACAAAAAATTTAAAAATAGTCAGTCAAATTTTCAGAGCTATTTCTAACCATTTTCCTTAGAACTTACCTTAAACGTGACCATCAAATGTTTCAGTTTCTGACTGAAACCTGGCTTGGTTCCTGCTGGATTGAAAACCCAATATTCCCACTGTGGCAACATATCGCGTAACAGCGTACTGCAATACCTAACAATTAGAATAAATTAGTTACACGTCTCATGACTGAGGACATAAGTATAGGAATAGTTGTGATAGCATTTGTAGAGCAACAGTAACTGTGCGTGAATATGACTCCTTTAGGAAGAGACTGACAAAAAGGTAAGACGCTATAGCAGTGTTCATAATCTCAGATAATTTCTACTCAGTTCCGGATTAGCCCGTAAGCAATTTTTTGTTACGTTGTAAATTGCTTAGGGCATCACGTCTCGGGGGGCACCATAAACACCATGGCAAGGCTGTTTGAAATACCGCGCGTTTTGTCGGCGGTAAATGTCGTGCCGTTCGTCCTAATAAGTTTCTGGTTGTAGGTAATAGAATTTGAACTTTGTTACGTATGACATTCAGTTAGTTGTTCCATAACATGAAAACCGAACTTCTTAGAACACGATGCGTACTGTACCTACAGACATTTCACAAGCATATTATAATAATAATTCATTTATTTTTATTATGGAAAGCTAAAAAATCTGCGAATTCGATCACTAAATAATGCAAACAAAATAACACAGCCCATCTCATTACAGGTAGCAGAGATTATTTCGTAAATCGCCCTCGCTCACTAACCCTTGCAGCAATTGAATTTAACGAGCCAAGGAGAACGAGCGCGGTCAATAGCAGTCGCAAACCCCCCAAAAAGAAGACATCGATTGTCATCAGGCCGGTTAGTACGTATAGTCCTCCATAATTTACCTGTTCCATATGGTCTTCTTATGAGACCGCCACTTCTGCACCTTGGTCTTGATCTTACTCTCCAGTGCTACCCTGAGCCCCTCGACATCAGGGGGAGGGGTGTAGAGTGCGTTGTCTGTCACCACCGGCTGCTTCATTACGAAGACGGTCTTGTCGAACACCTGTAGAGTGTAGATAAATATTAAACCTTATGATTGAGGTGTTAAAGTCGTTCTTCTGTTCCGATAACAATTTAACTTAATGCCGTTCTTCCAACTATGCCAATGACTATACTTACAGCTTGCCAATCTGAAGACCTGGTGAAATCGAACGCCATATTCTCGCAATCTTGAGACGATTGTATATTCACCCATATCTGAAAACGTAACACATCTTTCTAATATTCTTCACAACAACAGCGACTTTATTGCAGACATATTCGCTAATTTTTACTTACATTTTCGTTATCAAACACATAGTCAACGGTCTTCAAAGGACAGCCGACATCTCTGAGCTCGTACCTTTCTCCACTGCTTGCATCACAAACATACCACGAATACCCGTCACTCTTGTTCAAAAACCCTCTGCTCCTGAATAGCTGGTCATTTTCCAGGACTATCCTGCGCGTGGTCAGGTCGTACTTTATAAGGACGAAGCTGCTGTGACCTCGGGGGAGGCCCAGGCCGATGGCTACCCAGCATTTGATGCCTAGGTATATGAAGTAGCTGGCTAGCAGGATTGTGTGGTCTAGAGGCGAGCCGTGGAGGACTTTTAGCAGTTCCTGTGACATTAAAAAGAACAAAAATTAATGTTACATGGACTCCGTGTTCAATAGATAAACGAGCAATGATTATGGAAGCAATATAGACACAGTAAAATGGATATACGACTATAAATAAGGAAGGGTAATACTTAAAGTTAAAATTTTTTAATAGATAATAATGAGGCTTCATTCAGTCCGAGTGATACGGGTTACGCGCGAGGATTATCGTGTCTCGTTCCTAACGTTAGAATATACTAACAAGAGCCAACAGAGTTACAGCGTGTGACTCCGTCACTTCATAGCTAGGAATCAGCGACACGTATCGCATGCACGCGTTCATCATCCTGGCCAGACTATCTCCTTCCCGGGCGCTGTAGATGGACTCCCTCTCCTCCTGAATAACTCCATCCACATCCAACTCTCTCCGTCTCCCACTCGAAGACGAACTTCTCGAAAACACAGAGGACTTTGAAATAGCAGAATCACCCCTTGGATTCTTCGGAATAAAGTCCCTCTCGGGCAGAGGAATCGGCTGTAAAAACTGCGTGACGCATTTGTTCCTTCCCGCGCTATCTATAAAAGTCAACGAAATATTCCTCATCGGAAATTCATTTGTGTATTCTGTTACGAAATTGTTCAAATGTTTGATCAAATAATCGTCTTCTATCGAGCTTGGTAACGGCTGGTTGTAGGCGTGTAATCCTCCCAAGTGCGAGAGGCTGCTAGTTACTTCTAATGTAATGAAAGCGGAGTCTTTCTTCATGAGTTGGGTTATTTCTGGGATTAGCGATGTTGACTCCTTCGTTTGGAGGGTTTCGTATCCAAACAAGAGTGGTGGGGTCGTGATCTTGAATGTGCCCCGGAGCTGAAAGCGTGATAGTTAGATCAATATCGGTTTGGTCAATATTTGTGCAAACTCAAGTAGGTATTCAGTTGGATAATTTGTCTACTTGCTTATGGTTTATCCTGGCTGAGAACTCGCGGCTGCATGTATAATGATAGTATCCCCAAATTCTAATAGTGGTGCGTGTGTAGTTAGTGAATACTTTAGTCCAAATCATGTATAGATCACATGGCTGGATTTAGTACAGGCAGCAATAAAAGTTCATTAACACTTCAGTTATCTAAATCATTAAGCAAAATAAGTAGGTACTTAATTGAAATGAAAAGAAGTAAAATTTAAATAATAGTAACTGTTAGCTATGATATGCAGATTTTTTTCCTTTTATGTTAATTTATATAGTGTAAAAGCAGCAGTGTTATTCTACTTTTGTTGGTGATAAATGATACGCAATTCATATGATGTTGACGAAATAGCAACGTCCTAAAATCTTATTGATTGCAAATCTTAGAAAGCATCTTGACAATTTGGCTATAATTAATATTGGTCAAATCAATTTGTCAAGATATAATTCTATCGTGGTCAATATTATAATTTATTACACGAATGTATTAAACGGTCACATTGTTTGTATTGACACCACCGAATTTATCATACGACTATTCCGTGTAATTCGCGATGCTAATCCGAAACGGTGATATTGCTCAGACGTGCTAAATGTATTGTGTAGCCAACAGTTCTGCGTCAGTGCGACACGCCCATCGCCGGCTGGCGTCACCGTGCAATGTCCGTTGCCAGGACGTTACTCTCAATTACACTGGATTGAGTATGAATCACGCTGCTTCCTCGCGTCGCGACATTTGCACTCAATAATATGTGTCTCTCACTTAGGTATGCTGAAAGGACACGCCTCTTTCAGAACTTATTGGCCATACTTCGACAGAATTTACCTACTTCTGGGATTATCGTGATTCAAAACTAACATAATTAATTAGTTACAAAATTGTAAAAGCCAACTATTTTTAAAAGAGTAGGTAACCGTGGAGTTTCTTGCCGGGTCTTCTCCATAGGAAACGACCAATTGGAACCGTGCACCTAGCTTCTGACGTTTCTTATGTGCCCATGTAGGTTTATGTGAAATAAAATATTATGATTTGGTTAGTGGTATTTTTTAAGTACCTAGTCGATGAGCGACGGGGTTTACTGGGTTGTTGATGTCTGCACTACAGTTTGCGTGCTTGATTCCTTCACGTTCCGACTTCGGAAATTTGCACATAATGAGATTTTGTATCTACCAACTACAGTAAAAACATTCTAATGTGTCTGCTAGATACTTACAGTGCCCAAAGTCAACACCGCATACAACGGAACCTCCAAGGTTCCCAGCCACTTGTTATAGTAGCGATAGTGAACAGTCTTGTTGGACTGATCCTCCTCAGAGAAACCTTCCACTATGTTCGCCTTGTACTCGTCGAAAACGTTAATGTGGATTGATGAGAGTGGTTCCAATCTGTAAGTGAGGTATTTGTAACTTAATATTTTCTCGTGAATTACCAAATTAGGGTGGGTTAACCTACTTATCAATATCATGAGGAAGGACTAGATACGGACTTGGTGTTAATTTTGAGCGTGTGACTCCACGACGGGTGGCAGCCGATGGCAGTGACAGTCTGAGCTGAAGCCCCTCTGTAGTTCACCCGGATGAATGGCCTTAGTGGGCGCACTTTGAAACCTGTAACAACAAAATGTCGAGTTATTCAAAATCAAAAGTCATTCAAATTAGGCTGAGGCTGAGAATCAGCATTTTTCGAATATCAAAATTACAAAAGTCAGTCCCCCAAAACGCCCGCCATTCAGCACTTCCTAGTGCTTTCGCTGGGAAGAAGTGGCGCAACGAAAAGCAGTCACTGCAAATACGATCATTAGCAGTTTAGCACAAACATCTTCTGACAGCAGCTTTTTTTTATTATTATCAATGGGCTCACTCTTGACCTCAATCCAGCCCGGAGGCAGGGATGAGATCTACGGTGGAACGAGCTTGCCCAGAAGAAGCCTATTCACTCTCGCCCTGAAGAGATTCGGGTTGTATGAACTCGGGAATGCAGACGCAGACAGACAAATTCCGCCCCTTAGCTGTGCGCATCAGAAAAGATGATGAGAAGCGCTTAGTGCGTATATAAGGTATAAGAACCAAAAAGGGTAAGTATCCCGCAGTGCGTCTGGATTCTCGATGGTAAAAAGGTGAAGGCGGGATGAGCTCATGTAGCTCTTGAGCACACTCTTCTCTTGTATGTAGAAGACGGACAGACAGGCAACACTTCGCCGGTGAGCCAAACTGTGAAGCTTTGCCTCCACCAGCTTTTTATCGCCAATTAGTCTCTTAGCTCTGCGCTCCACTGAGTCTAAAGTGGCGAGTTGGTATTTAGCTGACCCATCCCACAGGTGACTGGTACTCCATACACGATCAGACTTGTGCTTTGTAAAGGGTTAAAAGCTGTCCCGGTGTGAAGTACCGCTTAACCTTGTTCAGGATGCCCAGCTTTTTGGCCGCCGTTTGTGCTTTAGACACAATGTTTTCGCCGAAATTGAGATTTGCTGTCAATTTCATGCCAAGAAGCTCGAGGCTGTCCACCACAGGTACAGCTGCACCCCGGAAAGTAAGGAGCCAAATCAAAAATGCTCCTTTTCGCGCTGAACAGACAAGCCTGTGTTTTGGTGGAGTTGAAGCTGATAAGATTGTTGTCACCCCACTGGGAGACAAGACTTAAGGTCGCATTCATTCGGTCCACCAGGGCCCCTCTTAACGAACTGACTTCTTCCCCTCCCTCCAGCCTTTGCGCTGGACAGATATCTCTCCACGACGGTGCTGTCATCTGCATACCCAACAATACCTGTTATCAGTAGGTCATTGATTTGCAGCAGGAAAAGAGTCGCAGAGAGAACAGACCCCTGAGGAACGCCAGCATCAATCGCCATGAGGTCAGAGGAGCAGCCGTCAATGACTACTCTGATTGACCGTTCACTCAGGAAGTCAGATATCCAGCAACAAAAGCCAGCTGGGATTCCATAGGCTGGAAGCTTGCTCAGCAGACTTGCGTGCCAAACCCTGTCGAAGGCCTTCGAGATAACAAGAGACATGGCCAGATAAAAAAAAATCTTATATTTCAGACAATGTCCATTGCTTCGCCCTCGATGGCCTCGCCCCAGCAGTGCGTGACATACACCAGAAGAGCCCCAGTGAAGCGCCCACGACGAAAGCCATATTGGCAGTCATTCAGGAGATCATTCTGCTCAAGATATGTCAGCAGCTTGCTGTTAAGAACCTTTTCCATTACTATGGAGAGAATGGAGGTAATGGCGATCGGTCGGTAGTTGCAGGGATCGCCACGTCTACCCTTCTTGGGGACTGGTTGCACATTTGCAAGCTTCCAGCATTTGGGGACAGTTCGAGTTTTCAGAGAGAGGCGGTAGAGGCGAGTCAGTACAGGAGACAACTCAGGCGCACAACACCTCAGCAGTCTCGCAGGAATGCCATCAGGCCCACTAGCCTTGCCAACATCCAGACACTGAAGTACCCTTCGAACCTCTTTGTTACGCACTGTAATCTCCGGCATGGAAGAATCACATTGAGGCAGAGTTGGAGGGTGCTTGGAGCCAGTGTCTAGATGCAAGTTCTCCGCAAATAAAGAAGCAAATAAATTTGTCTTTTCAGTAGCGGAGTGAGCCAGTGAACCATCAGGTTTCTGCATAGGAGGCAGAGAGGGACGGCAGAAGTTGGTTTCGACCGATTTGGACAAAAACCAGAACTGCTTACTACCCGAAGGGTAGGATGCAAGCCTGGTCCCTATGCGACTGACATGCTGCACCCTATGATGCGGCTCTGCAGTTACAGTATTTCTAGGTTTTCTTACCTGCGATCTTCTCGTCATCTTCAGACGCCTCGTCAAGCATAACAGAACTGCGGTCGCGTAGATTGTATGCCCTCAACACAGTCACGTGAATTTCCTGGTCTTTGCTCAGGGACTCTTTCAGTATCTGCTGTTTAGTAGTATTAGATGCCGCGGCCAAGGCCCCTACGTTGGACTGATTGGAAAATAGGCTTCTGCAATCAAGAAGGCAGAAGCTCAAATATTATATGTGACCGATTTCGTAGCAAAATTATTATTGTGTAATTCAATATTGGAGGGAAAGTGTAGATTTGATATCGAAACAAAAACTTATTTGCGTACTTTTCATTTTTCATAACCGTGATTTTAACGAGAAAGAAATCATAGAAGCAATGCTTTCAATTTACCTAGTTGTCAGTAGTTGTGTTAAAAGGTTAATTAATATCGGTTCTTAATTTATTCTCGGAACTTAGAAATCATAAAATAAAATAACTAATTGAAATACGAGCCTGAAACTTAAATTGAACTCCTTGACGACGTCTTTATGGGTCTTCTGCAGCAGGTACTCGTTCAGATTCCTCAACATATTCCTATTTAACTTTTGGACATACTTGGCTCCAATAAATCGTTGCAACTCGATTGGATCCATTTCCATTTCTCTATCATTCAGATAGTCCATGTCGAACTCCTTTTCATTTGTCTTTTGAAGACAGTTCAATTGCTCAGTCGTTATTTGGCTTGCGTGGAGAGGAACCAGTTTTTTGTCTATGTTATTAAATCCCCCAATATTCCTCAAATGAAGCAACTTCAATCTTGTAATGTCGGGATTATTCGGGTCTAGAGGAAAGCTATCATCATCTAGAACTTCCATTTTACTAAGTTTATGCAATGTCTGTACCATGTTTTCGTCAGTTACATCTTTTTCATATATCTTACTAACTACATCTAATAACATATCTAAATTCGGTTTGTCAATGCCATTCAATAGTCTTTTTATTTGCCTACCAGTTTCGATAGAAGATTTGATAGCTTCAGATTGATTTTGTTCCAGCTTATCATTCCAGCCCACTTTTATGAAAATTTCGTATCTCGTATATAATTTTTCTTTGAACAGATTGCTGCTTTTAAGTCTCACTTTATTTGCATGGGCTATTTCTTTTATACTAACACCACTGCCTACATATTTAGAGTTAGGTTCAACTATTTCGTCATAAATAAAATCTTCAGCAACAAAATCAGCATTAGCGATTGTTTTTCTTACTTCGAATAAGTTTATGGTAAAATCTGAAACCTTTGAGTCGTTTTCTAGTAATACTACTTTTATACTTATATTCTTTGGTAGAATTTGTACGGAGAAACTCTCTGTAAATTCTGCACTAAACATATCATTGCTAGAATATTTGTCAGACTCACATACAAAAACGTCATCCACATAGATCAAAAAATTATAATTATTTTGCAGGAAGCGCTGACCTACTTGCCTAAAGTCAGTTAAAATACTTTCGTCTTTTTTCAAATCCATTTCTGTTTGATCTTTATTAATAACCACATTAACAAACGCTTCCACTTTACTTTTGATTTTCTCTTCGTCTAGATGCAATTTGGGCTTAGTCGGTTTATTATCGGAATTTCCTTTTTGTTCATTCTTCGCTTCTTTATATTCTATGTAATTAGTTACGTATTCAAATTCAATTTGGTCAAGCATATCTATGTATTCTTTGTTAAATGTATCATTCCATTCTTTTTCGTATTCAATTTGATTTAAAACTCTTTTAGTTATTTCCAATTTATACGGTGTTTCAATACATTCACGCTTCTCTCTAATCATTTCTATATCTGACCAAAGTGATATAAGTTTATGTTTATTCTCTTTTTTGCATTTTAGTATTTCTTTATATTTTTCTTTGAGCTTGATTAATTTCTCTGTATATTTTCTTACAGTTTTATCAAAACGCACATCATCTTTTTTACTAGGACTGACTTTCATGAGATCTTTCTTAAGATTATCCCTTGTTTCTCTATTGACCGTAATGTCTTTTACAAGATCTTTTAACAGTCTCCGAATATGATTATATTCATTATAACTTTCTACAACTTTCACACAAAGTAGTTTTTCTAATGAGAAAGAATGATGATGTTTGGATGTAATATTTTTAATTGAGATTTCTAGAAACTTTATGGGAACATCGATATCTTTATCATTGTTCGCAACAATATCATTAAACATACAGGGGTCAACATATTCGACTGCGATTAAACAGTCCCCAGTTACAGCATTTTCGAGTATTCTAGGAAATATCGGACTTAAATTAACAATCCCTGATTTTTGAGTCCATCTGAAAGTTTAAAAATGAATAAAGTCGTTTGACTTAATTTTATAAATTGTTTAGGAAAGTTTCTCTACCCGTTTCAGGACTGCTTTTAGTTCCAGATTGAACTCAACGACCTTCTCTACAGCATGGGTAAATTAATAAGAATTATAAACTTACCCATTCTCTAAATCGGAAGAAAATGTCTTAGATTTGTGAAATGTAGGGATTTTTGAACTCGGTTTTAGGTAACTACTTTGGCGCTCTTTAGTAACATCCACCATAGTCACAACATTTTCGGTCACAGGCACTACGGAGGCGGCTATCTCAGAACTTATTATGTCCATTAAATTCGATGGTTTATCTTTCTTCTTCCCCTTTTTCTTTTTCAAATGCTTCTTAGGTTCAGTTTTTATCTCATGTTTTGTAAAAAAATCATATTCATTCAAGTGTTTCGGTGACTGTTTTGAAGAGAACGAAGTTTCGATATCATCAAGTGTCGTGTCTTGTTTGATCTCGTGATACTCTTGAATGTCATTTTCAAGAGAATCATCCACCGTCCAAGTATTTAATTCTATATTTTCATTCATATTAAGCTTATTTTCGTAACACTACCGAACTCGATGTTTGTTGTTACCGCCATTCGTTGCTATAGCAACACAACTTTCAAAATTAAATTTTTGTCTGTGCCTTATAGTTACACACTTTTTTTATAAAAATAATATCTGGGTGTTAAACAAATCACTGCATAACAAAAATAAAAATTAAATGAATTCTTCTTCCTAGCGTGACGATAGCAATCTAAAGGGACTCTGCCTAGAATTTGAAATTAATTAATTAACATTAAATTAAATTACACGAATTATTTTAATTAAATGTTACCTTAAATTTTGCTTAGAATAAGTTAATTTGCGTATATAATAAATACAACCTTCAATTTTTTCTTTTGCTGTGCCCGGCAGGGTCCACCGTTGTTACAACAAATGTTTACTTACCACGTAAGCCTGGACATTGTGGAATGCAATAAATGATTTAGTATAGAGTATCACATCCAAAGTCTGGGAAGTAAGGGAGCATTGCAATTAACTAAAATAACACAAGTGGGCTAAGAGAGGAGCTCTGTGGCACTCCTACTCCTTATTTAATTCATATCTTAAAAGCCATTAAGTTAAGTCGAATTACTGTATCTGTAACAACCATAAACAGAAAAAAGAAGTCACAAATGTAAATGTCACTCATGTGAAACTGACACTGATAGTGTCACAACAAAGGGAAAAGTTTCGTGCTTTAGTTTTTTATACGAATCCTTATTATGTTCAAAAGATGGCACGATTCCGTTTAAAAGACAGCGACGAGTACTACTTGGCTCTGTCTGATCAGCCAAAACGATTTGACGCTGATAGCCCAGTTACAAACGTATTTTTCGACGACAGTAATGGACAGGTAAATGCTCATCTATTTTCTGTTGTCCTTCAGGTTTTTTCTTGTTATTATACTTTATGTTTTGTTTGTCGTAGTATAACTGTACAGGCTTAGGCCTTTTAAAAGAAACGATCTTTTTACTTGACCAAACCTATTTTTATACGCATGTTTTGTGTGTGGTAAACACATAATTTTTTTCTTGTAGGTGTTCACAGTTAGATCTGGAGGCGTCACAGGAGTCACGGTCAATGGCATGGATAACTCAAAATCCACTTCATTCCGAATGGAGGACCGTGGGCCAATTATATCAATAAAATTTTCACCAGACCTCAAAATTCTGGCTATACAAAGAAATCAGGACAATCAGAATGCTACTGTAGAGTTTGTAAACTTCAAAGACTTGGCCCCTACAAATGTGGAGTACTCTCATACTTGCAAATGGAAGAACGCCAAGATCTTAGGCTTTGTTTGGCCAAAAGTGAATGAGATCACATTCATAACAGACCATGGCATAGAGTTACTTCAAATTTTGCCAGAGAAGAAACAGTTGAAAAGCTTGAAAAACACTTCATTCAGGTATTATTATTACTGTTACTATAACTCATTAATATTTTGTGTAATGTTCTTGTGTTGCAAGAATATTGAAATACAAGAATAGATAATTATGCTATCTTTACCTTACCTAGAACTAATGCTTTAAGGCGATAATGTCTATTCCAGTTTGAGCACCTAAAATGTACAAGTAACCATGTCATAATATAGTCTAGTCCAAAATATAAACAGCCCCCACGGTTTTTATTGACTGTTTATTAGTGACTGTTTCCTTACACTGTACTATAAATAGTGTTTCTCGTTTCCAGCTGTGCATGGTTCTCATGGTGCTCTCAGAGTAACATTGTGCTGTTAGCCGGCAACAATGGAGTGCTGCTGCAGCCGTTCTCTCTCAACAACTCCACCATCACCAAACTTCAAAAGTTGGAATGTAAGGAATATTTTTCCACTATGATCAAGCAAAGCAAGTAACCAAAATTCTATTAAAACTAAGAATTATACCTAGATTTCAAACATAATAATTAATCAACATAAAGTGCGTTGTTTTAAGATTGTGCCTGAATAGTCAACTATCAGCCTAAAACTATAGGTTGGTTTTTTCATTTATTCTCAGTGGAGGCACAAATTTAAATATAAAAATATCCATGTTTCAGTGGACGCTACAAGGCCAGTGGTAGAGCGCGACGTGTTCATCCTGCGCCTGTGTGACGCGACGTGGTGCGCCGTGTTCAGACACGCGCAGTCCGCCACTGTCACAGCTCCTGGACCCACTGAGGTAAACAGCCAATAGATACACTATTGGTATGTCATCATCATACTCTTGCCTTTTTCCTTCTCATCGGATCGGGTCGGCGCAACATGTCATCTTCCATAGTTCTGTATTAGTCGTCATTTCGGTAGTCATCTCTTTTTAGATTATTACTATGTATAACACACACTTACTTATTATTAATCTTATACTTGTTCATTGTTTAAACATTTCGGGCGATACCGAAACAATGCATGTTTCCGACATTATTTTATTGTAATTTGATATTATAATACAAATATTTGTTGGTTAATATGCATTTATAATTCCTGTAGAAGTGAAAAATTCAAGGAACTCTTATGACACAAGCATTTAGGCAACAATTGCGTATTACGTACGCTAGTAATAAATACAGTAACGAAAACTTGTATAATTTCTCCAGGTGTGGCTGATGCCGATCACGGGTCCGTCCGGCTTCCACTACACGCACGTGCTGAAGACCGGGCTGGTTGGCAGGTTCGCTGTCAACGTGGTCGATGATCTGGTCGTGGTGCATCATCAGGTAACAGTCATGCTTAGTGTAAGGCTAGAAGAGATTGAACTAATCTGTAAACATTGATTTTGGAAGAAGTACTGAATCCTCAATTGGAGTCTTTATGTATTCCCTGGGATTTACGATTCTCGTATCAAAAGCGCGTGAAGCCATCAACAAAGTCGCGTGCTACACCTGAATGACGGGCGCACAGAACAGGAAAGTATGTCAAAAAAGAAAGAGGCAAGTATGGTACCTAGCAGTGTTGAATATCATAAATCCATCTGCCAGGGGCCAGTGTTTTGATTAGCAGTAGTTTTTTTTATTATCTGTTACAATATTATTCAGAGTCACCTCAAGCACTAGTCGATCTTCCTTTGCAGGCCACTGGAACATCGCAGCTGTTCGACATAATGGAGGAGTGTCGGCCGGAGAGCGGAGCCGTGACCCACATCCCGTGCGTGCCGGGCGTCAGCATGCAGCCCGCCGCGCTCGGCGACCTGCACTGTCCCATGTGTATCCTTTGCTTTAACATCTATTCACTAACGGAGTAGCTGGGAGTTGCAAATAAACCGCGAATAATATCGATTCTTTCGACCATCAATTTATATCGATTTAATTCGGCGACAGTAATAGCAATCATCATCGATTTGATTATTATTATTCAAAATGTAAGTGATGTCATAAACGACATCACTTACATTTTGGTTTACATTTAAGTTGTCCCTATGGAGAAAATGCCAAGACATTACTACGGTATTACCTGAAATTGCAAATGGTTACCAGTCTCTAAAAATAGTTATTTTATGTTTCACACAAAAAATCCGGGCCAACAACTTGATAAAGTGAATTCCTTGACTATATAATGTAAAGACTCTGACACGTGGGTGGTGTTCCAACCGGACTACATAATCGATGCGCGGCTCGGCTGTCTGTGGCGCGTCAACCTCATACCTGCAGGACTGGCGCACTCGGTAATGGACACTTTTACATGTATAGTATACCTAAACTTTACATGTGACTTAAACATCGTGGTGAAATGTATGAGGGTTATACATCTCTTCCAAACCATTCAAGGAGTACGTGCGTGATGTCGTGGTAATAATAATAATAATAACAAAACAAACATATAGACACCAACTCCATTATGTCTGCCTCTCAAAACGGATGTAAGAATGGGTCCCGCGGTACTAAGGAGCTTCTCCTCATTGATATGGCCATTAGCCAACAGGTTCGTCGTTCCCGAAAGGATCTGTCGACATGTTGGATAGATTATAAGAAGGCCTATGACTCGGTGCCACATACATGGCTCATGAGGGTGCTGGATTTGTATAAAGTAGATGCAACTCTGCGTACCTTCCTGATGTCGTGTATGGGGCAATGGAGGACAGTTCTTCGCTATCCAGGATGTCGAAATATTCAGAGGAATAGCGAACCGATAAGGATCGAGCGAGGCATATTTCAGGGCGATAGTTTGAGTCCGCTTTGGTTCTGCTTAGCCTTGAATCCTCTTAGCACACTGCTGGAGGATTCAGGTCTAGGCTATCGGCTGAGGAGAGGTGGTCAGGTTATATCGCACCTCCTCTACATGGATGACCTGAAACTCTTTGCTCCAAACAATTTGCAACTAATGGAGCTACTGAAAGTAACTGAAACTTTCAGTAGTGCCATCAGGATGGAATTTGGTGTGGACAAATGTGCGGTCATGCATGTAAAGCGAGGGGAGATTGTGGAATCCGTGGGAACCCAACTCTCGGATTCCACAAACCTTAGAGCCCTCTCCGCACCCGAAACCTATAAGTATTTGGGTATGTCGGAAGCGTTAGGCATCAATGTTACTGACATGAAGCAATCGTCGAAGGAGCGCTTCTTTGGCCGCCTGAAAAAAGTACTTAATAGTCTTCTATCAGGCGGAAACAAGGTGCGTGCCTTCAACAGTTGGGTCATGCCGGTTCTGATGTACTCTTTCGGAATACTCAAATGGACTCAAACCGAACTAGACGCCTTGGATAGGAGGGTCCGGACGCTGCTGACTGCAAATCGAATGCATCACCCACGGTCGTCGGTAATGAGGCTGTATATCCCGCGAAAGTGTGGAGGCCGAGGCTTTTTAAATGCTAAGACCCTCCACAATCGCGAGATATGCAGTCTCAGGGAATATTTCTTAGAAACCGACGTGGGGATGCATCGAGATGTAGCCGCGGTGGACAAGGGCCTCACCCCGCTCTCCTTGGCTAATGAGAACTGGCGCAAGCCAGTAGTGCTTGACACCAATGATCGCATGGAAGTATGGCAGAGTAAGGAGCTTCACGGACGCTTTTACCGGGCCCTACATGGGCCCGATGTAGATTTACTAGCGTCCGTAGCCTGGCTGCGTTTCGGTGACCTCTTTGGAGAAACCGAAGGTTTTGTCTGTGCAATTATGGACGAAGTTATGATGACGAACAATTACCGGAGATTTATTGTGAAAGACGGCACGGTTGACATCTGTCGGGCATGCCACCGGCCGGGAGAATCAATCAGGCATATTATTTCCGGATGTTCTCGTCTAGCTAACGGAGAGTACTTGCATAGGCACAACCTTGTAGCCAGGATAATCCATCAGCAACTTGCTCTGAAATACAGCCTTGTGGAATCTGAGGTGCCGTACTACAGGTATGTGCCCGACCCAGTTCTCGAAAATGGAAATATCACATTGTACTGGGATCGATCCATCATCACTGACAGGACTATTGTTGCCAATAAGCCTGATATAGTGGTGGTGGATCGATCAGAGCGGCGCGCAATGATTGTTGACATAACCGTCCCGCATGACGAGAACCTCGTGAAAGCCGAGAAAGATAAACAAATCAAGTATCTTGACTTGGCTCGCGAGGTTGTCGACATGTGGGATGTGGACTCAGCGATCATTGTGCCGATAGTCGTGACAGCCAATGGGTTAATAGCCAAGAGCCTCGACCAACACCTGAGGAGGCTCTCGTTGGGCAGCTGGATCAAGGGTTTGATTCAGAAAGCGGTACTTCTGGACACGGCTCGCATTGTCAGGAGGTTCCTCTCTCTGGAGCCCTGACCGCCGGTAGCTTGGACTCTGTTCCCGATACCGGTGGGCTACTATTTTTTATATTTTTAAATGTTTTTATACTTTTTATATTCTAATATTTAAAAATATAATTGATATGTTTACTTTTAAATAAAGGAAATAATAATAAATCAGAGCGGCGCGCAATGATTGTTGACATAACCGTCCCGCATGACGAAAACCTCGTGACAGCCGAGAAAGATAAACAAATCAAGTATCTTGACTTGGCTCGCGAGGTTGTCGACATGTGGGATGTGGACTCGGCGATCATTGTGCCGATAGTCGTGACAGTCAATGGCTTAATAGCCAAGAGCCTCGCCCAACACCTGCTGAGGAGGCTCTCGTTGGGCAGCTGGATCAAGGGCTTGATTCAGAAAGCGGTACTTCTGAACACGGCTCGCATTGTCAGGAGGTTCCTCTCTCTGGAGCCCTGACCGCCGGTAGCTTGGACCCTGTTCCCGATACCGGTGGGCTACTATTTTTTATATTTTTTAATGTTTTTTTATCATGTTGTTTATAAAAATATTGAAAAATGTAAATTATATGTAATTAGATGAAATAAAGAAAATAATAATAATAATATTCCTGGACATTTCACACAGCGCCATCTAGTCCCAAGCTAAGCAACCTAATGCTTGTGTTATGGTAACAAGATGGCTGATAAACTACTTATAAACATTTTTTTTTACAAACAAACAAAACAACACAGACAGACAAAAATCTATGCTAAAATAATAAGTTTCTATTTAATTTATAATTAGTACACAGTCACGCGAGTTATGCCATATTATAACAGACGTTTAATGTTTATTCTATGTGTTGGTAGATAGAATTGAACATGATGGGTATTTACTTTTGTCTTTGAAAAACTTGCAAGCTGAGTTGAGAGATTGATTCAAGAGCAACACTCACTCTCTACAAATATATCAACTATCTAAACATAAATTCACATTTTGAATTTTCAACTTATTGTATAATATCCTCAGGTTCCAAAAGATGAGATAGCAAAGATAGTAGCAGTACTACTACGTCGAACTAACGGCAAGGACACGATATACAGGATCGTGAACCAGCTGGTGACTGAGGCAGGCAGCTACCTCGTGCAGCTGTCGCAGGTCTTCGACGAGATCCACTGTGTGTACCGGTGAGTTGGAAAAAATGAAAAAGTGTTTATTTACAGACATAATAATTTTAGAATACATGACAGCAGTGTATGTGGCTAAAGAATCAATATTACTCAAAATAAATTTCTTAGTTTATTTATTTTTAGTAATATAGATTCTTTAGCGGCTTATCTATGCCGTTACGCAGTTGCCTCTCCAGAACTATTCCAGCAGTTTTCTTCAATCAATATATTCTTCAACTAACAAGACTTGTTCATCCGCGTGCCCCAGGAAGTGGGCAGACCTGGAGGTGGCACGCAACACGGCGGGACAGCCGCTGGAGTGCGCGCGCCCGCAGCACAACTTCCGCGTGCTCATCTCGCAGCCCGACATCTGCAGCCAAGTGCTGCAGCATCATGCTGACGACCAGTACTTGGTGCAGGTGAGTTGTCGGCCATACAACTTTATGATTTTTCAATCGTCATGAATGATAATCAGTGATAGGAATAAGTAGTGCCTATTTGCCTAAACTTCGAAGAACAGAGACAAGAAACGGAGACTTCCTTAGGACTAAATTTTTTCCGGGACATCGGTCCCGAAATTCGGGACAACACTTTTAAATACATTAAAAAATATGTTACTTGGAATAAGTAATTCGTCTATATTTACCTAAAGTTTGCGACTAGACATAACATAATAAATAACATTCACAGTTGTTACAACCATAAAATTTTCTGAAGTTTTTTTTGGAGATCATTTTGTAAATGACTTGTTGATCTTAATACTATGAATCACAATGTTTGTATAAGGAGCCGTACACGTTTCGAAGTAAATATCTTCTTTCTAGCTCACTCTCGGCTACGTTGAACGAGATTTTTAAAGTTCAAGTGTATAATTGAAAAAAAAAGACATTTGGTCTTTAAAATAATAAAACGGTAATTTTTATCATTTTAGCATTCTCTATAGTAGGACGAATTTATCATTTCAAAACCAAACGGTATTTGTATTTTATCTTAATGAAATATATTTCTAAAGTATACTTAAAAATGTGCATGATATTAAAATAATGGCCTTATCACATGGTTAAGTAACACACTTAAACTTTAAAAATCTTTAAAAACATCATTTAATCTTTATTGCACCGAAAGTACAATACGACTTTTACGGCAGCGCATTTCGTTATCTATTCTTAGAAATTAAATTACAAAAAGAAACCGCCATGGTCGCACACCTGTGCGGCGCGGGAATTGGAATTGCATGCCTCAACGTCAGTAAAATAAATATGACATAGATAAACATAAATTTGTAATTTAAGTTTTTTCCGTCTGTACATTTTGTTTCATGCTTTCCATTTACGTTATATTTAAAAAATAATATAAATATACATATTTTGTTACAACCATATTCTATGTGTTTTATTTTTCCTTTAGAGCCCATAGAGGATAAGTTATTATTATGGAGTTATAAATTATAAATGTTATGTCTAGTCGCAAACTTTAGGTAAATATAGACGAATTACTTATTCCAAATAACATATTTTTTTATGTATTTAAAAGTGTTGTCCCGCATTTTGGGACAGATGTCCCGGAAAAAAATTTAGTCCTAAGGAAGTCTCCGTTTCTTGACTCTGTTCTTCGAAGTTTAGGCAAATAGGCACTACCTATTCCTATCACTGATGATAATACAGGTCTACTAGAATCTCATGGTATAAAAAATAATTAAAAAATTGTGATTTTCATATGGCAATGTCAATTGTCACCTGTCAAATCAAATTACGAGATTTGTCAATTGTCAATCAATCGCTGCCAAAGAGTAAAAGTAATATTGATCGCTGCTGAGATTTTGTGACATCTTCTTGATAATTTGTTGTTTTTGTGATAATGTCGAAAAAGCCGCTTCGATCTCAAGCGAGAAATATTGTTTTCAATGTGTATCATAAAATAAGGGAAGAAGAAGGCTTAAATCAAATTCAATCTTTGATTTGAAAGTGAATGAGGTGTTAAGTTAGTATTATGATTTAAATTATCTATACTTATAATAAATCTGTAGAAGTGAAAATTCTGTACATTGAAAATATCAAAAAAATAATTTACAGGGGGTGTTACTAGACCGACACCGAACCCAAAAATGTGATTAAAAAAATTTTTGTCTGTCTGTCTGTCTGTCGGTCTGTCTGTCTGTCTGTCTGTTTGTTCAGGCATCACGCAAAAACTACCGGTTCGATTACGATGAAACTTGGTATAATTATTCTTTAATATCCTGGGCACCACACTGGGTACTTTTTATCCCTGAAAAGTATATACAATAAAAAACAAACTTAATTTTGCGGTTCGATTCCTATACCCGATTACCACTGTCTGTACTGTACCAACCGCAAATACTAAGTTTGTCGTAGGTTGGGTCACCCGCAGTGGAGTTCATTTTTATTCCTTTTAGTTTTTAGAGTTATTTAGGTTTATTTTTATATGAGTCGTAGGTACAGATTTTAATTTTAAAGTATAGGTAGCATATTTGATAGTGTACGTAGTGACCGTAGGTTATTTTATAATACTGTTAGGTAGGATTAGTCATTCGTATAGATATTAGTTTTTAGGGATTTTGCTTATTTATTGAGTTTAGATTAGTTATCATCAGAAATAGGTTTATTTAGGTAGGTATTTAATTTTCTCTTATTGAGTTTTTTTTTTTTAATTAGGTAGGTACTTAGGTAAAGATATCATATAGGTACCCTCTTAATCACCACTAATGAGACACAATTGGTTTTCTACTGTAATTAGCCACAAAGGGCCCGCGAGATAGATGGCATTCTGGGGAAGCACATACATTTTATTCTGTTAGCACGTTCCCGTGGGATAATTTCCGACGTCCACGCGGGCGAAGCCGCGGGCAGAAGCTAGTATATAATAAATTAGTACCTACATAGAGTAATATACAATTGATTTATTTTTCATGACATATTTTCTTATGTCTAGAATCCTGCCGTTTTCCCGAAAAGATTTTGCCAAAATTTCATTACCCAAACAAATTTTAGCAACCTTTTTTATACCAAGGCAATGTTTGGAATAATTTTAGTACGCACATTTTCATTTAATCAAATTTTTACTTGGCAGAATATTATCAAGGTTAATGTCATTTAGGCATTTGGTCTTTAATCAAATGATTTATTACAGCAAACAATCTTTAGACAATAAACGTTTGGTCAAATGATTTGTTATGGCAAAAAATATAAAGGCAAAAATAACATTTTTTGGGAAATATATAATTAAAAAATGCAATTTTATTTGAATATAATCATCTATTCTATATTACTTATAATAAATCTGTAGAAGTGAAAATTCTGTACATTGAAGATATCAAAAAAATAAATGGCGGGGGGTGTTACTAGACCCACACCGAACCCAAAAATGTGATTAAAAAAATTTTTGTCTGTCTGTCTGTCTGTCTGTTTGTTCAGGCATCACGCCAAAACTACCGGTTCGATTACGATGAAACTTGGTATAATTATTCATTATTATCCTGGGCACCACACTGGGTACTTTTTATCCCGGAAAAGTATATACAATAAAAAACAAACTTAATTTTGCGGTTCGATCCCTAGACCCGATTACTGCGCCAACCGCAAATAATAAGTTTGTCGTAGGTTACGTCACCCGCAGTGGAGTTCACTAAGGTTATGCTCTAAATGTAGTGCTGAAGGTTGAATTTGGCTTGCACCGTTCAGAACACGCGTGGCGCGCGGCCGCTTCGGATCGCTACCTATATAAGGACATTTTTTGAACTTTGATTTGAACGGACGTTCCGTACGACCGTAGGTTATTTTATAATACTGTTATGTAGGATTAGTCATTCGTATAGATATTAGTTATTATGGATTTTGCTTATTTATTGAGTTTAGTTATCATCAGAAATAGGTTTATTTAAGTAGGTAGGTATTTTATTTTCTGTTATTGAGTTTTTTTTTTTATTAGGTAGGTACTTAGGTAAGGGTATCATATAGGTACCCTCTTAATCACCACTAATGAGACACAATTGGTTTTCTATTGTAATTAGCCACAAAGGGCCCGCGAGATAGATGGCATCCTGGGAAGCACTGTTGGCACGTTCCCGTGGGATAATTTCCGACATCCACGCGGGCGAAGCCGCGGGCAGAAGCTAGTTTATTTAATAAAAATAAGGAAAAAAAGAGATTATTTTTAGCAGGCTGTCGAAAACCGAACTAGTTAGACGAGGATAATTATTTAAAAAAAAATGGTTAGGTTAAGTTAAAATTTTGATGTCCTGCGCACGAGCCGATCGAGCGAAGCGAGCGGTGCCGCGATAGCGGCCGGCGAGTGCCAGAGACGATTAGATTATATGTATAGAAAAAAAATATGGAAAAAACAGGCTTCCTGAGACTGAACTAGTTAGACTATAACAATTTACTGAATAGAAATGGTACATTGAAAACTGACGATACTAAATATTTGTTAAAGGACATGTCCAAAAATGTTTTTTTATTATTCAATAATTCTAACAAGGATAAATTATATGTAATTGGATATAGACATCCCAAAAACTAGTGGTTCTAACTATATCATACATTTTTAAAGGCCCCCAATTTTGAGAAAAAATATTCTTTATTTTAGTGTGAATTTACTCCTAAAACGAACAAACCTTTCTAATTGTCTAGGGTAATAAAGTGAACACACCCCAAAAAATAATAATCTTGTCAAAACTGACACATGGTACTGTCATTACTGTCAATCAATGTTACATTTGCGAGTTTATCAATGTGAACGAAACGAATCTAATCAGATTATTTATTTACCTCTGTAATAATCTATACTAATAATAAAGCGGAAAAGTTTGTTTGTTTGTCAGATTATATTTTTAGTGTGACGTATCAGACGGATGAGGCCTGCCTGACAGTCAACATTGTCATCTGTCATTATTTAGACATCTGTTATCTGCACTGGCACTGACGTACGTCAGTGGTGGGAGGTTTAATTTGGGCTGCCATAACGAATACATTATATTATATACTAACATTAAATAGTTTATAATTTTTCTCTGAAATGGGGGGGTCTAAAAATATAATTTCAGCGGTTCCGAGTTCCATATTTTTGTAGCTTTTATTTGGATGTAGTTTGATTCTTGTTAGATTTTTTCGGAATAAAAAACCAACGTCCATACAAAAAGCGGACATCTCCTTTAATTTTACGTAAAATGAGATAGTGCAACTGAAATATTTGAAAAATTGGTAAAAGTACTTCTGTTGGTAAACAAGTCATTGTATAAACGTTGACTTGCCAAACATTAGGTTTGCGTTACGATTATTTGTGAATAGATTTTTTGCTAAGTAATAATTTGGCAAATTAAATCATGCGCAAAATTTTTTGGGAAGTGATAATTTGGGAATTTCTTTTCGATGAAACAAGAGAGACCCGTATTGCTCACGACAAATCAGTATTTGTTGTGCCGACATGCTGCGAGGTCGATACAAGTACGCCACCGTGCCGCAGGTGGTGACGGCCTACATCGCGTCGCTGTGCCGCCACGACATGGTGGTGCAGCCCGCGGCGGCCGAGCTGTGCGTGCGCGCGCTGGTGACGCGCGGCGCGCCGGGCCGCCTGCGCGCCGCGCTGCGCCGGGGCGCGCTGGGCGACGCGCGGCCGCTGGCCTGCGCGCTGCTGTCGCTGGGCCACCTGGACGCCGCCGCCGCGCAGCTGGCGCTCGACATGCTGTGGCGGCTGCGAGGATACGAGGTACTGCGTTGGACATTTTAATATCGGTTCAGAACGACTCCCCTCCCGTTTCGCTCCGAAGGACCCGGTAAAATGATAGCATAGTTTGCCGAAGGGCTTTAAAAGATAGGCATTTATTTTTCCAAAAGCTTTTTCTTGACGCCCATTAATGAAACTTAAAAAATAAAACTGTATTTTTTTTGTTTATTGACGAAAATATATTCTTTTTCTAATTTTTACGTAATTTTTGAAACAATCAAAATAGCAAACCCAAACTATTTATTTCAACTAAACCAATTACAGGCACTTTTGAATTGTCAAGGGTTTTTTTTTTTTTTTTTTTAATCTTTATTTAAAGAGCTTTGTCGTAGATCGACAATGTCGCTCTATACGTTCTCATATACATAAACAAAAACAAACAAAAAAAAAACATCAAGCAAAAAACAAAGGGAAAACTATCAAATGAGCTTGAGATTGCAACAGTCAACGTCTCAACCTCAAGCCCAAATTGACCAGCTTGTACAGCGCCATAGCTGCCCTCGACATCGGGACAGCTAAGGCGCTGTTACATCCACCCACCGTACGGATTTTGGGATATTTGTGTAAGATTTCTATTCTAAGCGACTCGTTCCGGACACATTCCATCAAGATATGATATACATCTTCAGCTGTATTGCATTCTGTGCAATTTGGTGACTCAATTTTACCCATTAAATGAGCAAATTTATTAAGTGGAATGTGTCCGGAGCGTAGTCTCATCGCTGTGACCAAACTGAACCTATTCAAACTGTTGCTGATCCAGGGACAATACCAAGGCTGTGGTTGTATGGTCTTATACCATATACCTACCTCTCTCGATCTTTCATCGAAGTATTCTTTCCATGCTGAGTAGCATCTATTTTTGACTAACGATATACACTCTGTGAAGAAAGGGAGAGATGGGGCAACGATACCGTCTATCGCAGCTTCTTTAGCTTGGGCGTCTGCTCTTTCGTTACCTTCAATTCCACAGTGTGAAGGTATCCACTGCAAGTAGACTGATTTTGACTGCCTTTGGAGTTCCATCATGAGTTGAATAATCGAGTAGGCAATCGGGAATCCTCGACAACTCGAGGTACAGCGAGCCAAATGTTGCAAAGCGCTTTTTGAGTCAGTAAATACTACAAACCTATCGAAATTGATAGTAAGTAAATGTGTTAAAGCCGCCTTAATAGCGATTAATTCAACATGCATGATAGAGAGACCAAAGACAATCTTAATCCTATGATCTTGATTTAACTGTGGATCGTAAAAGGCAGCTCCCGATCCATTAGTATCTTTGGAACCATCCGTGAAAATTTTATAGAAATTATGAAATTTTTCATTACACATGTTTTCAAAATTCTGTAATAATTCATTGGATTTATAACTTCTTTTGGCTTTATTAATTAGGTCCATATTAACAGCGATATATTGGGGCAAATTTATGTTATTAACCCACGTATCTAACGAGAACATTTCTAATTTTGAACTAATTATCATTCGAGTATTCTTTAAACTATTATGCGTTTCAATCAATAAAGGACACTTTTTCCTTATCCATCGGTGATTAGAGAGACGTCGCGAGAGCTCCGACATCAAATCTATAGTCTTATCATCTTTTAAAGATTTGATTTTAAGCCACAATTTTCCACACAAATACTGTCTCCTGTTCTTAAGTGGCATTAGTGCTAACTCACTTTCCATCACGTGGATAGGAGTTGTTCTGATAAATCCCCCAATGATGCGCATCGCTCGGTTCTGAATCCGGTCTACCTTGATAAGGTGTGAATTAGCAGCATCCCCATATAGAAAGGAAGCGTAATCGATTCGACTACGAATAATCGCAATATAGATTTTCCTCAAATGTTTAGGATGCACACCCCACCCCGAGCCTGCCAGCACTTGTAAAATCTTTAAATATTTTGAACATTTTTCACGTATTTCGTTTAAATGTTTTCCCCACCTTAGTGCGCGATCCAACCACAACCCTAAGTATTTCACACATTCGACTCTCTGCAAATTAACTCCATTCACCTTCAAACAAATTTCTTCACGGGATGGTCTTTTTTTAAATATGCAAACTTTGCTTTTAGAGGGGGAAAGATCAAGACCGAGATTTAATAACAGTGAATACATCGTATTAAGGGCCGTTTGTAACTGATACACGGAATCGTTAATGTTTTTGTTTGACGTAAATAGAACGAAGTCGTCAGCATATTGCATTATGTACACATTTTTAATTAATTTGCAGATATTTATTGATGCTATATTGAATAAAAGAGGGGATAGGGGATCACCCTGTGCTAAGCCCCGCCCACAAGATCGAGTAACAATTTGATTTTGTAAACGTATGCTAACATATCGCTCGCTTAAGAAATTCCAAATATATGAACAGAGTTTCTGGCCTATTTTATAATATTCCAATGTAGATAATAGCGATGATAAATCTACATTATTATAGGCATTATCTACATCGAGGAAACAACCGACTGTAATATCATTTTTAGTAAAACTAGATTGAATTTGACTAACTAAAAATCCTAAATTATCTATACACGATTTAGCTTTCCTAAAACCAAAAGTTTTGTCCGAAAATAACTGTTGTTTTTCAAAAAACCACTCCAGTCTCTTACATAAAATATTATGGAAAATTTTGCAAATACAGGATAATAATGAAATAGGTCTTAAGGACGAAGGTAAATTTGGATCACGACCTGGTTTTGGTATGGGCACAACACTTATGTTACGCCACTGTGTGGGGACAAAGTTCGTTTTTAAAAAAATATTAAACAAAGCTAATAAAAATAATTTACCTCTATGGGGTAGTTTTTTGATCATGGAGTAAGAAATTTCATCCGAACCTGTAGCCGTGTCTTTAGTTTTAATACAGGTTTCCATCTCATGTAGGTATATTTCCATCTCCAAGACTGATTCGCATCGCTGAAACTGAGGTTCACTAGGTGTTACGAAATCGGGACATAAACTTTTTAAAAGACAATTTCCTTTTTCTATACTAATATGGACATTCTGAGTTCTATTTTTACCTTTAATCCACTTCATTTTCTGCCACATCTCAGAAGAAGAAGTGTTTTCGTCAACGGAGTCGCACACCTTATGCCA
This sequence comes from Apamea sordens, assembly GCA_945859715.1. Classification (NCBI taxonomy): domain Eukaryota; kingdom Metazoa; phylum Arthropoda; class Insecta; order Lepidoptera; family Noctuidae; genus Apamea; species Apamea sordens. The sequence continues at coordinate 19,365,083 of OX244001.1, forward strand.
ACCCTCACGTTCAGCCCTGCGTATGAGTCTCTGTGATTCTTTGATGGAGTCCGAAAGTAAATCCAAATTATCTGGGGTGGGGTTGCGTCTAAACTGAGCTAGTCTTAGTCTACGAATCGCAACAGATCTTGACAAAGTAGCACTCCAATACGGTTTAGGAGTGAATTTACTTTCAGTCCCTTGACAGAACTTAATATATGGAATACTGGAATCAGCTGCATCATTGAGTATATTTATAAAGGAATCGTACGCGACTTGTGGATTATTACAGTTATTAGGTAACAATATGTCATTAAATTTATTTTCAAGCTTTTCTGAGTATAGTTTCCAGTTCGCTGCTTTGAAGTTTCGTTTTTTAATTTTAGTAATATCTATTTGTAATTTAGCAGAAATTTTTATCATAACGTGATCGCTTCCCAATGACTCGTTCATTGTATGCCACTGGAAATCAAGCGCCAGATCGGTTGACACAAACGATATGTCGGGTGACGTCTCCCTTAAGATACCCTGTACTAATTGAAAACGCGTAGTCGATCCGTCATTCAAGGAGATAAATCCGTATTCTAAGCTAGACTGATATAACTGATTGCCCCTTGTATCAATTTTATAGGACCAGTTTGTGTGGTGACCATTGAAGTCCCCCAAAATCAATGTGTTTCTTACCGAAAATGAAAAAATATAATCCCAATCGCTTTGTTGAGTGCGAATATCACTGGGGCAATAAATACATACAACATATTTAATTTTACCACAGTTCCAAACTCTAATACAAACAATTTCTATGAGAGGGTGGCTATTAATTTGGATACGTTCTGTTTTAATAGATTTATGAACTAATAGCATGGCCCCCCCTCCCTCAGACGAGCTATCCCTGTCCTGTCTAAATGCAGAATAATTGGAAATATTTAAATTAAACTCAGGGTCTAACCAGGTTTCAGTAATTGCCGCTATATGTATTTTCTCCTGGACCAGCAACTGCCTAAAGGAAGTCAATTTGTTCAAAAGGCTACGTGAATTCCACTGTATAATATTAAAATTAAGTACATTATTATTATACCTATCCATTGAAAAGTTCAACAATATTCTTAAAGATTGATACGTCTGACAATAGTGAGTATATATAACTAACAATCCAACTAACAAAAGTTTTACCAATATTTTTAATTTTGTCAACCACATTTACCCTTTTCAAAAATAATATATCCTTTAGTTTTTGTATCAAAATCTCAAATGAAGCCATTTTTTCCGAATTACAATTAGTCTCGTCGTCGGACGAACTATTCTCGACGCAACCGTTCTTGAATAAATCCCGTTCACAGCTGCGTTCGCTTCTCTGCTTACGAGAACGTTGTTTTTTTGACTTGTTTGATACAACCTCAGCATATGAAGTAAAGCGCGATGTACTGGACGATAATGGTTGTACATTGGTCTCGATGGCGTCACAACTGTCCCTAATGAGGGGCGTGGCGGGTGGTGCGGGCGGCAGCGGTGGGTGCGCGAGAGCGGGCGCAGGCACTCCAGCTGAGCTACTGTGTTGACTCGAAGTAGTGGGGACGTACATTGAGGTAGCTTTGCGATAAGTAACATTGAATTCGGACATTAGTTCACGAATTCTTTTTTCTTTTAGATAGATCGGGCAAGACTTACTAAGCGCCATGTGTTTGTCGCCACAATTTACACATTTAAAAGATGTGGTTTCGCAGTTTTCGTGTGAACCTCCGCATTTAGGGCATATAAATTTATTAGCTGGACACAGTTTTTTCAAGTGACCGAATCTCCAACACTTAGCGCATTGGGTAACCGGGAACGTGTATGGATCTACTTTGATTCTTAAATCACACAAATAAATAAATGCTGGTAGGTGAGACCCAATGAAACCTATTCTGACAGACTCGCTCGGCACCCAGCCGTCGTCGTTATTTGTGCTTCTTCGGTTGAGCCGTTTTAGTGAGAATATAGGAACGGAGCTATTTATATATTTTAGCATCTCATCTTCCGGCAACTCGATGTCAATGTCCTTAACAATTCCGTATGATATTCCCACTACCCACGTTTTTTGACTATTCCAGCCGATCTCTTTAAGCCCTTTACACGAAATGAATTTCTCAGCATGTGACTCTGTTCTAAAATTAACCAATAATTTGTAAGGATTCGCATATTTAATTTTCATCACTCCTTGAATATTAAATGATTTTAATAACTTTGCTAAGGCGAATTGTTTCGGAAACCTTTCTTTGCTCACAACACTTATTTGTATGTCCTCCGTAGATAATCTCTTGTTCCTCCTATAATTCACCTCCGTCCACTCTTCGACGTCCTCTTCACTAGCCTCTTCCCTCCTTCGCTTGTTGCTGCGTTCCGATTCCCCGTCACTCTCTGCGTCACTCGTCACCACATGCATGCTGTCCACGCCATAATCCAGCTGTCCAGGTGGTATGGACTCGTCCCAACGACAATTGGGTTCCTCTATGTCATCCTCAGGCGGGCCCGCCTCCTCGGTCATCGCTAACTACCACCGTTACGACACGTTATAAAACGACCACGACACCAAACCACTAATCGGCTCGCGACGGACAGAAACTTTCGCAAAAAATAACACGTGCGCTCCGTACGAGGATGCGACCGCGTCGAATTGTCAAGGGTTGGTCAGTCAAAAAGAAAAAGCTAGCTATCTTGCAGGTAGGTAATTTTGGAATATGTAGAAACATACTTGTTGAAAGTCTTTCCCTACTTATCCTAACACCTCTAGTTGCCCAGTCACTAAATATAAAATTAGGGCAAATATTTTTTGTTTTCTTTTCAAAAGTTTTATTGAATTGAGTGTGCACAACTGAAAAGAAATCCCCGTACAATTTATTTGCATCATCCATATTATGGCCCCGATCATTTAACTTATTATTTAGGGTACTATTGAATCTATTTAGTTTACTAGTTGTTATTGGCCTAAATTGTATAATGCACTTTTTGCAAAGCAAAAACTGACACTGCATTACATTGTACAAATAATTGAAATAATGCTCCTTTGCAATATTTGATCTGCACCAGCAACACTATCGCTCAGTTTTGGTCAACATTGTCAGGAAGTAGTAGAAGTCCTGCTAAGCTGGAACGAGCCCGTGGGCGCGGTGGGCGCGGCGCGGCAGGCGGGCGGCGCGTGGCTGGCGCTGGCGCCGCGCAAGCTGCTGGCGGCCGCGCGCGCCGTGGCCGAGGGTCGCGGCCAGCCCACGGCCTTCACCGCCGTGTACCACGCGCTGCAGGCCAGGAACGAGCGGACCAGGGGGGCGCCGCACTTCTTGAAAGGTGAACAGGAATCATATTGTTCTGCTTCTTAAGAAAATATCAAATATGCTGGCACAAAATCAGCCCCAAGATAATGGGATAAGACTAAGCAGATAGTAGTAGTGTGTTTGATCCAAAATTCAGCGAAATGCGCTCACTGACACAGTCATAATATCATCAAGTGCACAGGCAACAGGGCAGGCGGTGCAAAATGTTGTTTATCTTAGAGTGCTCCCAGGATCTTATGACGCCGTAGTCACAGAGGGGCGTTAGTAAATATTTGTGAAATTATATTGACAAAACATGAAGGCGGCGTTAGTTCCAAAGAAGAAAAGTTTTTCTTGATTTAACCGAGATACAGAAGCAATTCCTATTGTAAAAGGCTGACGAACTCCATGCTGACAAATTGCAGCCTTTTAAATTCTACTTATCATGCTGAAGTGAGAACGCATTAAATACACCACAGAAAATCATGCTTATCATCATGTATCAGCAATATGTTTGCATATATATGTATTGTTACATGATATGAAAATATTCAGGGTTGCTATGCAAACGAATACCTTTCCAAATATCGCTCACACTCAATATTTTTACCATCAAATAAGAGTTGACCTCAAAATACTAATAAATCTGAATCGGCCAAAACTAGAACATTACCTACAGTTTTAAGAAAACATCATTATCATGGTGTGTCTGTTATTTTCAGCTGATAGCTTATCAACACCATTTAATGTGATGAATCAGATGAATGTCTTGCTGATGTCATGGGGTTGCTGCTTCCGATAAACTCTGATATGTTTATGTTGGTGATAAGCCATTAGTATAGGGTGCCTACTGATTTTTTTTTTTTTATATGCGGCAAGCATTGAGCTACTTCATAAGTAGGTGTTTGTAGTGTGCATCACCTGTGCTATAATTATAACTGTAACTTTATCCACTAATACTGAATTTCGCCTTCCATTTTGCCCTGAATTCTTACTGCCTCATTGGTATATTAGTCGCAAGCGCTACTGTTGAGCATGAGGTCCTGGGTTCGAATCCCAGGTCGGAGAAAATGCTATTCTTCTTCTTCTTAGCGTGTCGTTGGAAATCTAAATGGATTCAGCTACGTATTTGGCGCCATCACAAGCGGGCATCAGTTCTTGTAACGTGCAGCTGAAAGGACACGCAGGACATGATATTAAGTGTCCTATCGTTTGTGGAACAGCACCAAATTACATAAGTATACTATCCATCAAGTGCACAAAGTGCTATTGGGTTTCAGGAATTTCTCAGTAACAGCCTGGAGTTAGGATCTGTGCCCGGTTGACGGCTATAGGCTCGCCCCCTGTCGCTAAGACTTACATAACTGACGACATGTGGGTATATTACAGCAGAACACAGGTTCACCTTTGTTTAACGCTTCGGGGATTACAGGCGTGATGTAATGTGTTCATAACAAAAATATGTGTCCTCGTTACATTTACTCCACAAGAAACTCCACTCTATACTCCACTTTTTTTTTTTTTTTTGCATGTTTTATTCCTCACTCACAAATTCAAAACAATTGTATACCCATTGAATACGTGTTAACTGTTAACCACAGCCTTATTGTTCCAGGAGAACAATGCGACAGTTACGTGGAGTACTACAAACAGATCACTGCGGATCCACAGTAAAAGACAAATACTTGTGATGGATTATAAGACAAACTCGGAAGACTATCGAAACAGCCTGGACAAATTATTGCATGTACAGTAGGCTGCTTGCACGTCAGTGGTGACCAAACGAGTATAAGCTGGCCTCTTATTACATACAGGCGGCAGGACATCGACGCGAGACCTGTTACCATGGATACAGTACAGGATTCTAAAACTAATAGCTGTGAAAAAAAATTGCTGTTCCATACATTTTGACCGCGTAGGTATTTATTTATCACTTTTCTATGAAACAGCCGATTTTTTTCACCCATGTGAATGGACCCGAATCCATATGCTGAATTCATGGTTACAGATTGCGCGTCGATGTCTCTGCCAACCTGTATAAATTCCGAACTATGCTAGTCCAGCTCAAGGTGTTACTACAGACGTGCGGTCGTCTGTACCTTTATTAACATCCCATTGAAGGGCTTACAGATTCTCAAAAACTGTCATCTGCTTTTTATGCATTTACTACAACACAATCATGGTATTTAGTTGGGCTTGTCAAGAGATTAAAATGTCACTCTTGATCATTAGAAAAATCGCTGAAACAGTCTTCTATCCCTTAGCGTTTCGATGGTAAATTATATAGAGTCAGCATAAAATTTGGCTACGAGCTTGGCACCCATCAGCTAGTGTAGCGTGCAAACAGCGGGTTCCGCTGGACACGATATTAAGTCCCCATTGTTTGTGGGACAGCACTACATTTTCACTTCAGGGTGAAGTCATCTGTGAATCTCTACCTGAGCAGGTTCTTTGCTTTGGCCTACCTCCGGAGCCTTTAAAGACTTCCAGGTAAAGCAAGGCAACTCGTGTCCAGGTGGAGATTTTCAACAGCTGAAACGAATAGGATGGGATGCACTGTCTCGCCACAGCTGTGGCGCCAGAGCTATCTCCAGATCTGTCACCCAAGGCTAAAACAGTCAATAGTAAATCATGTTTACCACGACAAATGATATTCATGTCATACTTCTCTTGAAGTAGTCCACACTGGTTGTTCCAGCAGTCTGACTGTTTGCGATCATAGTTACTAAGACACGTTGAGCTTATTCAATAAAATAGAAAATCCTGTGTATGGAAAACTAAAGTTAAAAAAAAACTAATGAAACAAGTCTTTCACAATATCTGAATAGTCTACCAAATCTTTGAAATAAGATTGGCCATAATATCTACCTTTATTAAGCAACGTTTTAATTTATAATACTTCGCAGGTGTTAATTTAATTGTTCCTCGCATTTGTCCAATGTAAGATTATAAGATGAAATTATAATTTAAATATGTTTAATGCTGTGTATGTACATCTCCTATTGAGTGCTTGAGTTAATATTTTTATAAAATTATGACAAAGGTGTACCTACAAGAGTACACTATCTTTCATTGTTTATCATAAAAATTTATAGATGTAATAATTATGACAAAATATTTATAGTTATTATAACAATGTTTCTCTAATTAGTCGAAATTGTTGTGTAAATTGTAAATAAATGTTTGTAAAAATGTTGGTTAGTTACATAATTAAGTAATACAATGTATATTTTGTTATGAATATAGACAAATGTTATTTTCCGGTATTGGTTTTGTTAGTGATCCTTGACAAACCGGGACGCGGGTGGGTTCATTTCGGTATCCGTGCGTCGTGTATGACACAAGCAATTTTATCTATAACTGTTTAATTTATTAGTGTCATCAAATGGTCGACCTTTTCAACTCTAATGACTATTAGCGTCGCGAATGTCGTGATTAGTATAATTACCGATATTATTGACAATACAATAGGTAGTTACATAAATACATCATTGAGCGATGCACTCAGTCTTGATAAACCCCAGTTATTTCGGGAGAGGCTAGTTACGAATAGGTACTATAAAATATTTACTTACGCCGTTATAGAAATAAACTAGACCTAATATTTTCATGAGGGTTTCTGTACCTACGTTATTTTTACAAAGGTGAAAGTCAAGGTCGACGCAATTTAGGTACTATTTTGTGGTAAACATTTTATCGTCAATTAGAATATCGAGTTTAATAATGCTATGTCAGCTGTAGGTACATTACTGTTACTGTTACTGTGAGCCTGCATCATCCCACTGCTGGGAAAAGGCCTCTCCCCATGACTTCCAGCTCTTTCGACCCAGGGCTAAAGGGTAGGGGGGGGATCAAAAATCCTGTCTTAGCGTGACGATGGCAATCTACATAGTCTGACCAGAATTTGACTATGAGTTTGGCACTTTCAGTAGCGTCCCCTTTATCTTCAACATATGGAGTATTTCAAGATAAAAGACTAATAAAACAGTGGAATGTATTCAAGTATGATAAATGATTTTATTTTGTAAGTAGGTTTGTACAAACACTTTCACACGCCAGTATAGTGGGAACTCTCCTTGAATATATTTCAGCCTGTCAAGCCTTCATCTCGCCTAGTTTGAAGTTTACCTTGTAATGTGGACATTTGAAATACAAATGAACATACATAGTTATGTAAATAGATAATTGTTATAAAAACGACCCTATTCTATTTCGGTACTCGTCTACCAGGACATACGCCTAACGCCATTTACATACCTAAAGATATGGCTACGTATTTATTACTGACGGGTATCAGTTATAGATACAGACCTCTGACATGAGATTATAATAAAACCGATAAGACAATGGCATTCGTTTAATAGGTAGGTATCTATAGGTAATGGATAGTTACATAAATACCTACCTAGCTAATATTAGACATCTTATGGCTTGTCTGTCAGTCGCTCCTTGCAAGCTTCCAACTAAGCTCAATTATGACATCCAGGGTAAGAGCAGCACAGCAGCTGCATGACCTTTTTAGTGATACAGTCATTAAGCGCTGTGATCACAATCAGTGTAAACATAATAGTTATGTTATCACTACATGCCTCTTCCCACAGTGAATATGAAAATGTTCAAAATGCAGTTTAGAGTATCAAGTTTATATTTATAAATATTGGGTAACATGTTTGACATGTTTATCACTTCTTGTAAAATGCAGAATAACAAGGACAATAACATAAATGCTTACAAAAATAGAAAGTTTTTCTTAAAATTAGAACTGTACAACAGCACGAATAGATTTGCCAACATGCATCAGGTGGAATGCCTCATTGATCTCCTTCAGAGGCACATTGTGGGTGACAAATGCATCCAGAGGAAGTTTGTTTGCCAAGTACTCATCAACAAGCTTTGGTACACTCTCACGGCTCTTGTAGCCTCCAAAAGCTGTTCCCTTCCAGGTACGTCCAGTAACAAGCTGGAATGGCCGAGTGCTGATCTCTTCACCAGCAGCAGCCACACCAATGATGACAGACACACCCCAACCCTTGTGACATGCTTCCAGAGCAGCACGCATGGTGTTCACATTACCAATGCACTCAAAAGTATAGTCTAGACCTCCATCAGTCATGTCAACGAGAACCTGTTGAATGGGTTTGTCAGAATCTTTGGGGTTCACAAATTCATTAACTCCGAACTTCTTAGCTACTTCAAATTTATCAGGGTTGATGTCTACTCCAATGATGCGTTTAGCTCCGGCAGCCTTGCAACCCAATGCAACAGCAAGGCCAACTGCTCCCAGACCGAAGATAGCACAGTTCGATCCAGGTTCAACCTTGGCTGTGTTGAGAGCTGCTCCATAGCCAGTAGGGACTCCACAGCCCAACAGACACACTTTATCTAAAGCTGCTGCTTCATTGACTTTGCACAGAGAAATTTCTAGAACAACTGTGTATTCACTGAAGGTGGAGCATCCCATGAAGTGGAACAGTTCCTGTCCCTTGCAGCGGAAGCGCCGAGTGCCATCGGGCATAACGCCCTGGCCCTGCGTGACGCGCACCTTCTGGCACAGGTTGGTTTTGGGGTTCAAGCAGAACTTACATGTGTTGCACTGGGGTACGTACAGGGGCACGACGTGGTCTCCGGGTTTGACGGAGGTGACTCCCTCGCCGACACTCTCAACGATGCCGCCGCCCTCGTGACCCAACACAACAGGGAACACTCCCTCGGGGTCCTTTCCGGAGAGCGTGTATGCATCAGTATGGCAAACTCCAGTCGCGGTGATCTTGACGCGCACTTCGCCAGCTTTAGGTGGGTCTACTTCGATCTCTTCGATGGATAGAGGCTTGCCGGCCTCCCACGCGACGGCCGCTTGACACTTGATTACTTTCCCGGCTGTCGACATGTTCGTGCGCACTGGATGACTGCCACAAAATAAGTGAATTATACAACACAACTAGCTGTATATATGAAACGACCACGTTAGAGACAACGCAACGTGCCCCAACGTATTTATGTATTTGTATGTCGTAGCGATGATGTAATAAATATGAACGATAAGAGCCAAACTTCAACGCTGATAACCTTGAACTGTGATCATGAATTTTCAAATTCGGCAACAATGCTAAATACCTACTAATACAGTAACTACACAATGTTCGAATAGAGTACAGATAAATTGATGGGTAGGTTACCTACCTGAATGTAAATCAGGCGATAACGCAAAAGCGAAATTAGCGAAGTTCTTTTGTTTTTATTTACTAAAGTCAAGTCTGTCAGTATATTTTATTGTACTCTGTGGTCAAGTGATCAAGTCAGTGTCAGTCAGATTCAGATTATGTCAATCTGAGACAACTGCAAGCAACTGTAAACTAAAGACGTGGCTTCGGCCCTCAGATTAAATACTACAATAGATGAAATCTTGATGACGTCACACCGTACTACCCAAAACGTCATTCCGACTCCTAAAGACTCCTGTCCATGCTAACGAATGAGAAAGGCACTTTTAAAATTCTACGACGGCAACATTGGCAATACTTTGCAATTTGGTCGCGTTATGACTTCCGTCATTGTCCATGTAAACAATTAGTGTTCTGTGTGTAAACATCGTGAGATATCAAGAGAATTCGTAAAGTTTGTGGTGTGTTGGTGTAACCGAAAGTGGGCTGAGGACAAGGAGAATGTCCTGCATCGTGCGCGGTTGCAGATCGCATTCTGGCTATAAAGGAAACTCCGGCGAAAATATAAGTTTCCACAAGTGAGTACATACCAGTTATATTTTCGCTGTAAATAACTAGGAAATGTTATGGCATTTAAGGAAAAAGACATGCGATCGCTTATTTTATTACGCTAAGACAATTTCATATAAGTTAGAACAAAAATAAGCACAGAAATCGCAAATTTAATCAATCCAATTTTGAGGTTATTAGTGCCGTCAAAAATAGTTATCGATGATTTATTAATGATCAGTCGATCAGTGCACCTCTGCTATGTGTAGCTTAAATTATATATTAAATCTTATATTTATTTATTTATATGGGTATACTTTATTGTACACCACAAAAATACTAAAATAAAAAATTCATCAAACACTAAAAAATTTACAATAGGCGGCCTTATCGCTTTCTGAGATCTTTTCCAGGCAAACTTACTTATATTTTTAATACTTTCTTTAAGGTTTCCGAAAACTGAAAAGATTCGTAGGCAATGGTTCACTGTCACAAGTCGGAGTGAGAAGCAGCATAAACACCATTGGAGAGTGTGTTCAAGACACTTCCATCCTGACTGCTTTGTGGGTGGAAATCTAATGCGAGCTCGGTTAAAAGAAAATGCAGTGCCCACTTTGAATTTGTCCAGTATCACCGATGTGGCTTTGGTGAAAGATACCCAAAAATATATACATAATATTTTACTTATTGTGATGTCAGTATGAAATTGAAGATTTGTTTTTAGGACTTTGCAATTCTGGACAAATCAAGGGAACAACAACGAAGCACGAGTGAATTGGCTATTGATGACATGGTAAGCTTCTATAATTGTTCACCAACCAAAGTAAAGCAACCTGTGTTGTAATGTATGTAAATAAGTATTGTATCTATATTTTTTTTCAGACCTGTCCAAGTAACAGCCAGCACCAAAGCATGGGTGTATCTGTTTTGCCTATGCCACTAGCAACTAGTACTACGGTGAGCTTCTTCTAAATATATCAATTTTGTTCCGATTTTGACTTAAGGATTGGTATTGATGGATTCCTGAGGAACGTTTTAAATATAGAATTTGTATGTGTTGTGTAAGTTAGCTCACTTGTGATGATTTTTAACTGAAGTCAACAACAAACAAACAATTACACCTCTCACTTTGTACCGATACTAACTCGTACCTACTAAAAAGTTAAAATACTTGTATCTGTACAAAATTAATAAGGTTAGAAATCAAATACTATTCTATACTTTATGAAGTCGTTGCCAAGCAATATTAAACTATGACACTTCATATACCTGCTTGCCTTGAGTCCTAAGTCTGCTCATTTTTTTTTCTTCATTTTTTTTTCTTGCAGGATTTGGCAGAAACAACGACAGTAAGCCAGACGACTTTAAAAGCAATATACGAAGGGCGAATTAGCAAACTTGAAAAAAAAATACTGAAACTGGAGCTGATTGCCAAGAATCGTTTGTTAAAGTTAAATGCTCAGAAACAACGAACTCGCCGTTTAAATAAAAAGAATACGACCATCAATCAGAGGTTACTTGAATTGTTACAAAAAGAAAAATTAGATGAAGAGTATTTCATTATGTTGAAAAACATCAAAAGCAATGAAATAATTGAACGATATTTATCCAAGGCGAAAGGCAGTACACCAAAGGAGTATTCATCGGAACTCAAAAAGTTTGCAGTTACTCTTCATTACCTTTCACCAAAAGCTTACAGCTATGTACGTGAAGAATTAAAAAATATCCTGCCACACCCCAACACAATTTCAAAATGGTACTGTAGGTACTCTTGATTGCGATCCAGGGTTTACTAAGGAAGCGTTAGACGCTATTAAGGAAAGGGTGGCTCAAAATAAGGGCAAACCGTTATACTGTGCTGTCAGCATCGACGAAATGGCAATCAGAAAGATCATTGAATGGGATGGACGTCGTTATTTTGGCTATGCTAATATCGGGTGTGACATTGATTCTGATGATGCAAAGACAATTATTTTTAGAGGCCAATAAGTGTTGAATTATAATATAAATTGATTAAAAGTATTTGCTGATAATGGTTTTTTTCTTCACTACATATGAGATAAAATTCATTCTCTTTACGATTTGGGTCACGTTTTTTTTTTGTGCCAAGTTTTGTGGTGCATGTAATAATTATCAGGTTACGTTGTTTTTGATGATCGATTTAATACAACCCATTTTAAAATATCATTTTATCACATTATTTCATATTGAAACGATATTATTGTAATGTGATAATATCGACATATTATGTCGATATTGACTAAACTATTCTGCACAACCTTGGCTGCTAGCATTTGACACTCATTTGACAGATGGGGCTGTACGCGGCATGAAATCGACACATTGATAAAAATATTGCCATCTTGTTTTTTCACTCGTACATTTTAGTTTACGTAATAAGGATAGCATTACAGTCGTAGGTTCCTGCTAAAATACATTTCATCTATTGGTCTTAATTAATCTGAGCTTCGGCCTTACTTATTTTTGAACAAGAAGGATGTAACTGAAGACGAGGCTTTGGCCTTACTTTTAGTCAAGAAGGACAATAAAGACTGAAGACGAGGCGGTATGGTCCAAGACCTTAGCCTGCCCAAGAAGGGCGAAGGAAAAAAAAAAAAAAAAAAAAAAAAGCAAGCAACTGTTCCAGTGTCCCACAGCCTTGTGCCTACCACACACACTCGGCACCGACACACAATTTTACCAGCAATTTTTGCTAAGCGTAATATCCAAACGAACTAAATGTCATTAATATTACTGTCAAAACTATGCAAAAAATGCGGAATTTGTAAAATTCTGTAGGTACTGGAACGATTCCACCCACGGATTAACCAAAGAGTACAGTAGGTATATATATTTCAAAACCCTCAACAAAAACATAGCATCGTGTTTGTACACGAGTCATTTTCGTGTTTATGAATTAATACGTGTGAAAAATAATGGCTAAATTACATAATTATTACGTACTGTGCCCGCTAATAGACCAGAAAAGTTTTCTTGGCGTTGCAGAAGATAAAGAAGAAGAACACGTTATTGTTACTCTGGGACGAAATGTCGTCAATAAGTACCAAGTAAGTTCATTTTTATTTATCTAAACAATCACAAGATTATCCCAATGCCAAATTTACACAATAACAACTTATTATTATGTTTTAAAGCCGTATTTGTTCATCCGTAAAGGTTATGACTGTACCTTACTTTTTCAGCTTTCAGACCAGAAGCAGGTCGGTGGTTGGACATCAAAGGACCACATAACATCTACTGTAATCTATGACAAGGAGCAATCAAGCTATGTCGGTGTGTTCAACAAGAATACCATCAAAACATGGAAAGAGAACTCGGATAATTTGGATAAAATTAAAAAATTCAAGGTAACTTAGCATAACTCGCAAATTAATCTATAATAGCGGCTGGTATTACTACACAGAAATCAGGCCTTAAGAACCCAATAACTTTCATAATACAGTATCAACTAGAAGTAAGTAAGTATAAGTATTGACTGATACTGGCGGCCTTATACATATACAATGTCAACAGTATCTTAATTAAGTTAATAAATTGAGTATAAATAAATAATTAGAGTATTCTTTCACTTCTAATTTTATTTTCAGTTTCCCCTGAATATCTTAAAAGTCATCCCTAGGGACAAGCAGTCATCACTCATCGTGTTCTCCAATGGCAACTGTGCCTCACTACCATATGCACTTGACAACAGAAAGACTTATGAAAGCAAGTCTCTGTTGAAAGACACCGATACAATTGTTGAATCAGCTTGCTACACAATTAACAAGACGGACTTCATTTGTTATGTTGTGAAGAATAATAAAGATAGTTACGAAATTCTCAACTGTCCATTACGAGATGAGCTTGGTGACATGGACAGATCCAAGTTGATGAGGACCAAAATTACAAGACCTGATGATGTTTATGTTGCTGGAAAATTTATCTGCACTGAAGAAAAGAATGCTGTATATATTTTGTGTGAGTATTGATTCATTTACTATTCATTTTCAACATTTTAGACAAGTTTTACATTTAAGGAATTCATATTGGACTAAGTGACTGAGTGTCTTCTTTGAGAATAATCTTAAACCTATGTGTATTATCTGTTTACAGGGAGTGATGGAAAAATGACAGTATATAACTTTAAGGAGTGGAAAACAATAGGTAGTGTACCATGGGTGTCAACTCTGTCCAGTGTATCCCTAGCCTGGATGGGCAAAGAGCATCTCATATTGTTTGGAAGCAACACAGAGCAAGATGGAGCCATCATAATAGCATACAATATAGTGCTCGGAGTTGGGTCATGCAGGTACCCCATGAAGATGTATTCAGAAGGTGCTAAGTTGTATTGCTTCCATGGACGCATCATTTTAGAAGCTTCTAACCACATTGGCATGCTGCCATATGTCCTACAGACAAAGAGAAATCTGTCAAGTCTCTTAGGATCCCATGAAGTCATTCAAGATGAGTGTATGGAGATAGCAGACTGGGATTCACCAACTGAACCTCAGTTCGCAGTCAATGATGACACAAAAGACCTTGTTAAACTAGGTCTCACAGAAAGAAGTATATGTAGCAATGTAATACCTCCACTGTTAGAAAAAAATGACTTTAGAGCTGTGTACCAAACACTCAAGCAGTTCAAAGACATTCCAGAAACAACTTTAGTGGCATTGCTGAAGTATTCTATAAAACTTGTGAACCCAAATAATATAGATGTCACTGATGCTGAAGAATTCACCAAGTTATGTTCTGGTGAGCACAGAACTAAGAAGGAACAGATAGTGCACAGGGCTAAGTTTGAGTTGCTTAACTTTACTCTGCAACTATCATTCAGTGATGCACTGATTATTCCACCATTGAGAAGTGGACTCAATTTGGATGATACTCTATTTCTCATGACATACATGGCACATGTACTTGTGAATTCTGACAAAACTATGGACACAGACTATGAGAGCAAGCTGTTTGATTGGTACACACTGTTGATGGATGCATTCTACCAACAGTACCTGATGACAAAGGATGAGAAAGTAACTTCAGTTTTGCAGAACACACTGAATATTGTATTAGACCTAATAAAGCAGCTACACACAGTCAGTGAGATATTACCTGTTATAAACAAGTTGTTGTCTGGGAAGATGATTGAGAATTATGAAGATTCTATGTCTTATACCATTGAATTAATGCAAATATAAAATTTTAATTGTTAAACTGTACTTTTATTTACCTAATGGAAAAGAAGCTTAATGATCTAAAGTAATCTAAGGGCTGACTTTTCCAATATCAGATATCTTTTATCCTTAGAATAAGATTGATGTCTGACAGATGTTGTTTAGAGAAACTGTCAAAAATTAAAAATTATTCCTGGGATAAAGATTGTGTTGGAAAAATCAGCCCTAATTGAGAATAGAAATAAATGTACACAAATGATTACTCTATAGTCTTTTTATTGGCTGCTCTAGCAAACTGTACAACCATTGGTTTCTCCTTCAGCATGTAGCCATTAGTTTCATTCAGGGCTGTTTCTGCAGTGCCCACAGCAGGGAAGGTCACAAATGCTTGTCCCTTCATCCTGCCTTCCTGCATGACTCTCACATCAAAGCCTGTTAGTTCGTTATCAGTCAAGCCTTCAACATAACGCTTATAAATACTTTTAAGATCTTGTTCAGTCACAGTTTTAGCCAAATTTTTTATGTATAATCTCATTGATGGTTGCCCAGGATGATAGTTTTTGAAGACGGGTAGGATCTTCATGTCCTTGTATGATATCCTGTTTCGTAACAATTCTTTCTTGGTAATGACAGGTTGGTCAGGTTCTTCTTGTTCCTGTTCAACTTCAGCTGGTTGTTCCTCTTTCTGGAATTTTCCAAGTTCTCCTATAATTTCGGGTTCTTCCATGGGCTTTTGTAAAGCATCTTGATGGACATTCAGCATAATTTTCTTTGGTTCTGGAATCGGAATAATAGTTTCGAATACTTCTTCTTGCTGAACCACAGTTTTCTTAATCTTAGCTGCTGGCACTGCTGGGGGAAGTTGCAAGGGATTGTGCTTGGGCACTGCTAGTTTTCTTTTTCTTTTTACTAATTTTCTAACAAGCTGTACTTTGTGCTCATCCTCTGCACTGGATATCTCAGACTCTGGCTCACTCACAGGTGGAGGTGGCAGTTGTATATCTCCAACAAAAAGATGCCGAAATGTTTCCTTGAAAAACTCCATTGATTTAGTATTTTCTTCAAAGGGCACATCAAGACACATCTTGTTCATCAGATGCAAAGTTTGTGTATAAAATGGTTTGTGGGAAAATAATGCATTGATTATATTGATAGCTATTTCTGGATTGATGTCTGGGTACTTGAACTTTAAATGTATTGGTGGAGGTTGATAGAAGTCAATAGATGGATTCCATGCATTCAAAACTTTTAGGAATTGTTTTATTAAATTAGTAGTCTCCGAATTCTGTTCTACCTCTAGCTTATCGCTTGTTACAGGTTCCCTTTCTTGAGAATATTCAACCACCAGTCGCCTGTTGGCTATTTCAAGTTGATGAAGGCGCGAAAGCGATGCCTTTGCTTTATTTGCGCAACTAAATGAAGCAAAGATGTAGTTTCTTTTCGATCGTGTCTCCCAAACTTTATCAGCTCCAAAATGCTTCAGGAGTTGTTGCTTATCTTGAAATGATAGCGTAACTGGCAAATGCCTTATCATTAACACTTTGGACATATTTTATTTTTTATTAACCACCGTTATTGTGAAACCTGATGAAGCCAGATCAACCCTAATATTTTTGCAGTTTTTCGTCGCGCACTCTTAGTCAATTTTATTTATCAACAATGTCATGCCCAGTGCCCAGCTGTTTTTGACAGGTAGCTGAAACCATAGACTATTATATAAATGCTGAAACGGCTGGAAATCAATGGATGGATGCATAGAGTAGTCATGCCTAAAATAATACATCCTCATCAAAAGGCCATCCTTCACGTCACCATTGGAGTGTTTGCGCCGTTTGCACAGCCCGCCGTGCAAGGAAGATGGGATGGCGCAAGAGGGTCGACACAGCAGCGTTGCATTCCACACCAAAAGCCTACCTGCCTTCCAAGGCAGGTCATTCCATCTGGTCTCTTCCCCTGATCGCATGCGAAGCCATTGGGTTCTAAAACAGCTGGCGCCCCGGCAGGAACAAGAGCAAGACGGATGTTGTCATTAATGCAGGCGTGCCGTACTATCCAACCGGCGGCGGCGGCGTTCATATTGCAGGATAGGCCATGGCAGCCAACACCTTCACCTCGTCGGCAGCTATGCGAAGCCACGCAAGCAGTTCTCAGACACAGACAAGTAGTGAGCTGGATGGTGGTGTCACCCAGTATAGCGCCGATGTTGGGTGATGGTAGCGCCTGAAGCCAGAGGCCCGACTCCCACTCACAAACAGTCAGCAGGCGAGCCGAGTATACTCAGCAGTATTGGTTAGATTATTCCGTGCCAACCTGCAGAGCGGCTCCACTGCCTCTGGGAAGATAGGTTCACGGGCCGATTTGCATCCGGGCAAGCCACTTTTTAGGCGTTCACCGCGTCGGTCAAGCACAACACTTCAGAGTCAACCAGGGAGGGGGCTAAAATTTTCCCGGTCAACTTTTAATAAGCTAATATCATAATAAATGTACTGGTAGTCTGGTAATTTCGCGGAATTTCCAAGTGTCCGAAATTGACGTTTTATTTGTGACTGTGAGCCTGTCAAGTGTCAACAAAGTGTCAGTTAGTGCTGTCATTTTCTCATGATCAGCGGATGTCCGCGCGGAAAATGTTTGAAAACAAGCCGAATTAATTTGCCGGTAAATGAAAAAAAATTGAGTAGACACCAAAAAAGATGAGATGAGTTCCAACAAAGACTTGTGATTGTGTACTTGTGTAATGAGCACCATGGCATCAAAACCAGAAAGAACAGTTGTAAAAGTCGTAGTTTTGGGCGATATCGGCAGAAGTCCACGTATGCAATATCATGCGTTATCTCTTGCAAATAATGGATTGGAAGTGAAAATTATTGGATATTTGGAGTCCCAACCTCTCAATGAAATCTTGGAACACCCTCACATCACGATAACGGAGCTGCAGCCTATAAATATTAGTCCCAGAATAGTGAGATATGTCGCCAAAACGATATGGCAGACGATAAGCTTACTTTTTACTTTAATCGTCACCGGAAAATGTAATTATGTACTCTGCCAGAACCCTCCAGCAATTCCTACATTGCCAGTATGCAGATTATACTGCTTATTTAGTAAAGCCAAATTTATAATAGACTGGCACAACTATGCTTATTCTATCATGGCTATGTCTCTGTCTCCTGATAACTTATTTGTTAGAATAGCCAGATTTATAGAGAAGTTCTTTGGTCAGTCAGCAGATCATAGCATTTGTGTAACATATTCTATGAAAGAAGATTTGATATTGAATTGGAATGTTCAGTAAGTATTTTCTTTTAGTAGGCATCCATTATATTGATGTATAGTGTTGTTAACTAGTTCCTATACTTTGTATGAATTAATTAACAAGAAGTTATGTTGCATATGTAATAGAACCAACTAAGGCCTGATTTCTCAATGGATGGATAATTTTTACTTGTGGAATAATATTGACGTCTGACAGATTTTGTATGTATTTACTGTCAAAAATGAAAATTATTCCTCTGATAAAATTATCTGTCGTTGGAACAATCAGCCCTAAATTTATTTGTCTTATTCTTCTAGATTTATCTCACTTTCGTAATGTGTAAAAGGAACTTCTGTGATTAAAAAGCTTTTGTCATTATTTCAGCAATGCAACAGTCCTTTATGATAGACCACCAAAAATATTCAAGCCACTCACTGTACAAGAAAAGCATGATTGGTTTATGGCACTAAGCAGGATATACCCTGGGTTTGCGGGCTCTGGACGTGAGCAGCTGAATGAGGACAACGGCCAGGTTGTTGGAAAGACATTGTTCACACAGGAGACTAATGGCATAGTGCAACTGAGGCCTGACAGGCCTGGGCTTTTGTTTAGCAGCACAAGCTGGACCCGTGATGAAGACTTCGGACTACTGATGGAGGCTTTACAGCGTAAGAAATATATTCTCATTATTAAATGAATGATATATCGTTTGTATTGTAATTGCCACAGATATATAGAGCTGGTAATTGTTCACAATGTTGAGTAGTGAGTTGTCTTAATAAATAAACAAGTTACCTACATATTATTCTGAATTAATTTAATATTGTTGTCGACAGTCTATGAAACAAGTTATGAACTGTCTAAAACCCTGCCCAAGTTGGTCTGTGTGATCACTGGCAAAGGTCCTGAGAAGCAGCGCTATCTCAAGGAAATAGAGAGACGGAAGTGGCGGAACATCCAGGTCTACACACCGTGGCTGGAAGCCGCTGACTACCCCAAGATGGTGGCCAGCGCAGATCTTGGTGTGTGTCTGCACACCAGCTCTTCAGGCCTAGACCTACCAATGAAAGTAGTTGATATGTTTGGGGCTGGACTCCCTGTTTGTGCATTTGATTTCCTCTGGTAAGATAATTATTATTAAGTTCTACAAAAATCTAAAGCATGCCTGTTTTTAATATGGATATGGATGCTATAATCTACACCATCACTTACTATCTACATACACATACTTTCTATAAAGACAAAGCATGGTTTTCCTGCTTTAGCACTGACAATAAATCTAAGACTCGTATTCTTTGCCCACAGCCTCGATGAGCTAGTCGAAAACAGTGTCAACGGGTACACCTTCAGGTCTAGCGATGAACTCTTCAAATTGCTAGCAAGCTGGTTCCTGGAATTCCCTGGCAACACCAAACAGAACCTGATAGCAGAGAGGATGCGCAAGGAAATTGCCATCTTCAGGGAAACCAGCTGGGAGGCGAACTGGGACCTCAGAATCAAAAAGTTGTTTACCTCCTGATCAAGTGTTGTTATAGTTTTAGGGGCCAATTTTAATGTAAATGATATCTTTATTATACAGGGTTATTGGTAAAACATTAAAAACCTCTCAGGATTATATTACTAACATCATGAACTTTTGTTCTATGACCTTTATTAATTAATCAGATTTTAATTCTACTACTTCAACTAATTGATTTTCTGTTAGGACCTCTAAAGAAAGCACTAGTTAGGTAATCAAACTGCCGTGTTTAGTAGAAAATGCAGCATCGGGGAGCGGGGTTCAATAAGTTTTTGGTAAATGTGTTGTTTTGTAAAAAGCTATAGAACAAAAGTTGTTGTTTATGATGTTAGTAATCTAATCCTGCGAGGTTGTTAGTGTTTTATCAATAACCCTGTACAATGTATGTATAGATAAGAAAAATATTATTGACAGTCTTTCATTGCATTTCAGATGCATTTTATAGGCAGTTAATTTCAATCTAAGGCCAAAATCTTTTTTGAGTTGTAATAAGAATAAGGCAGTACTAAAATTGAATTTTTGAAATATAATTGGATCTAAAGTGGAACTGGACTGGCTGTATCTATCGCATGTCAAAGTCAAATTATTTGTTTCAAATAGGCACTTGTGAATGTCAAATGTCATGTTGGAGCAACAATAGACGAAAGCCCCCACTCAGTGTATCCCCAATGCCAAGAAAGAGATGGTGGGATGAGCTGGACTCCTTAAAGGATTGGCCCACTATCACAGCAGACCAGGAAAAGTGGTATGGGAGGTCTTTGCCCTGCAGTGGGACAACACAGGCTTATAATAATTTGTACCTAAAGTAGGCAACATTGTTATGGCAATACTCTAAGAATGCTTTGGAGACAGGCTATGTACACAGGATAATAAAATTAAAGATATTTTTGTTACGATTTTGTAATATTATTTAAAAAACAGCACTCAACTTCACACCACTTAAACTAAGAGTCTCTCAATTTCCTGTTGAATGCCCTGGATCTGCGGCTTCAACTGCGAGCCTTCATTGATCGTGATAGAACAGGATATGATCGGGCGGGACACGCCGCACGCCCGGCCCAAGGCTTGCTTAGACCTAACAAATACATAAGGTACATTTTTGTCCTCACAGAGGATAGGAATGTGTAGCACAATTTCTAAAGGCTCGGCATCAGCCGCCATTATAATGAACTCTGAGAGTCCTCGGTTCAACGTCTTGGTAGCTTCGTTAGCGCCCTTGCGAAGCTGCTTGTAGTTGGAAGCTTGTTGCACCAAGTTCAAGATCTTAGCCGTGAGGGAGGCATCCGCTAGGGGGTATGCCTTGGGATTAACTGCAGCCTCGTCGCCCTGCAAGCAAAAATGAATCAACTGTAAGAAAAGACGGGCAGTCAACATAACCTAGAATTTACCGCGTGAACAGACTTCATTTTTTTAATATCAACCTAACCTCTACGTTTTCTTCGTATAATATGTATAAATGCACTGATTACAATCAATCTAGCTAGTTTACGAGGATTTTCAGGGAATTTAGCGTAATAGAAACACGTGCTTACCATGTTGATTGTTTGATTACCGAGTGTTGATTTCTTAGTCAACCTCTCGGCGATTTCTCGCTTCACTGAGGACCTTGAATCACAGGGAAGACTTGGAGACTATAATGAGTTAATTTTATTCAGTTTACTTAGTGTAAACAGAGAGGAAATTATTAAATGTGAAATTCACAGCTAACAGAAACAAACACCTCTATGAATATCGCACGACCGACGTGACCCATAGAGTAAAGTAATCAGTGTGGCCAACTCATTTTTTTAAAGAGAGCTATATTACCTTCGAAAAAGAGCTAAAATAGAGCTAAATTTTTAGAAAAAAAAGAGCTAAAATAAAAGATAGTTTAAAAATCAAACGATTATTCGTCGTCAGAACTATCAAAATTGTGTGTCAAATTCACTAATTCTAATCCACTTGTGCTTGGTCCTGAGTTTTCCACATCATAAGTTGCCATGGTACCAATTTTATTTTAGGACTTCTTTTGGCACTTCATAGTTGTGGCAGTATTTTTTGTGTGTATGGCCTACTCGATGACATTTTGCAGGTTGCACTTTGCTATAATTTATTGTAATTCGCACTACAACTACACAAACAATTAACACAGTACTCCACCACGATCGTACACCAATTACCAAAATCAAGGAATGAATGATCGAAACTAAGTACTTAAATGAAACGAACGAAATAAAACAATACGGGGACTCCCCGTAGTTCAAGTCATAGACTAAATATGGCTCTATGTATTAATTTACTCGTTGGTCGTCTGCATAAAATTCGGATACACACCTAAAAGTTTGAAAGAAAAAAACACCAAAAGCTTTTTTTTTCATGTATTCAAATGGAGCTAAAATTAAAGAGCTAGAGAGCTAAAATTGTTTTTTTGGAGCTGATTAATTGAAAATAGAGCTGAATTTATCTCTAATAGAGCTAAATTGGCAACACTGAAAGTAATATTGAATTGACGTGACCACTGACCACAGTATTACCATAGTAAAAGCAAAGTTTGCTTTTATTATGGTACGGACGCCAGCAGGTCAACCTACCCGAAACTGTCAGATTTTCCCAATCAACATTGAACCTAATGCTTTAGCAATAAAGTCAAAAATCTATTAAAGAAATCTGACAGATTGTAGTAGCTTGATGTGCTGGCGACTGTACGTCGTACGTATCACGCTACAGTCAACGCAACGCAATGCACACCACACAGAGTGCATTTATTTACACGCACTTTTGACAGTACTAAGCAAAATGATGCGTACTCAGACTCTGTGGTTACTGGTTAGTGGTTATGTTATGCATTAACCGGGCACAAAGTCAGACTCCAGAAGGCGTATTCACGTATTTTAAAACGTTCAAAATCTAGTCGCAGCAAAGAAATTTAAGATTTGATGTCTTTGAGTCGCAGTCTCATCTCAGCGACAAACAAATGTCAAAAACTTGTCAAAATGTAGGGAAATTAGAAGTATTTTTTTACAGATTGAGACTAAGATCAGACTGTGAACGGTCTTAAAATTACGAGAATTGCCCCTCTGGTTGCTACTGAAAATTCCTAATGGAAAAACCCAATAACATTGCCCGATCTGGGAATCGAACCTCATGCTCAGCAGTACTGCTTGCGACTACTAGACCAACGAGGCAGTTCTGTGTAATGTCTAACTATCCTTCTTAAGATATTGAAATGTTATTAAGATAGTAAATGTGTTTCCGTAACCCCCTTGGGCTAACAAAGATGAGTTAGGTCTTAGGTGCTTCTCTCCTCAAATGAAACACTAAAGTTGCCAAAAAACGAATACAAGTTTTGCGAATTTGATCTTTATTAACTACTGGAACTGTCAATGTCAAAACGGGCCTTTTATTTTTTGACAACTTTAGCTGGGTTTTCGTCGGCCGTCATTCGTGGATCTTTGACAGTCGTTACGGGTCGTAGACAGAGAATGCTATAGACTAATTGATATCTTTGGTCGCATTCACACAAGAAAAAGAGCGACTTACGCCGATGTCGTGTAAAGAAATGAAACAGAACGATGAGATTTTTTGTTTCACGGTGCGTGCCATGTTTTTCAAGGTTAGCACACTACTTTGCTAAACAAAGTTTGACAGTTAACGTGCAGCTAGGTATCATCTTTCTATAAAATACAGTTTTATGTGCTTTAAAGTTAAATAATGTATGGTATATTTTGTTGTGAACAATGTAGACATAGTATATAAACCATTAAAAAAAAAAACATGGTGCGTTGTAGCGTTAAAGGGTGTAAAAGTGATAGTGGAACGAAAATGCCAGACTTGTCTTTTCATTCGTAAGTATACCACTCTGTATCAATTTATATATGATGATAACATTTTATGGTGTTCATATATTGTATATAATGTACCCTAGACATAAATTCATCGACAAAAAAGCACATTATTAACAATTATTAATTCTAACCTATGAATTTTAGTGTTGCCAATTTTTCTGTAAATTAATACCCAATATTATGGGCAATGTGCATTAATTATATAGTATCTGAAAGATTTAATGACTTGTTGCAGTTTTCCTGAACATGATAATTTACGTCGGATATGGATTGTAGCTACAGGACGAACAGATTGGACACCAAAACCGTCATCAAAAATTTTCAGCAGACATTTTGAGAAAAAAATGTTAAACAAAAAGAAGAAGCTATTACCAAAAGGACAATAACGTGCTAAACCAATAAAAGCTAATTAAAAATAAACAATGTTGTATTATTGACTCACAAAGCCAGAACCTTCTATCACAAAATACACGCTTTGACGTGGAGTTGCGGACACCAGCCCGCTATACAATACAATACAATAACATCCATCGTCATCCTGCCCTCATCGCAATTTATTAATCGAGTTCGGCAGCACATCCATACACCTTTATTATTCCTCCGCCTATACCGATAATAATCTATAATTATAAGTGTTATTTTCAGGCTCTCTTACATAATAATTTCTAATTCTATCAATTCGTGGAACACCACCTTATTTAGAATCACACAAATTGTGGGGTAAATTTTTCCTCGCACGGTAACCCTAAATATGATGACGTTATTTTTTTTTGTCTCTTTCTGCGACACGCTTTGCAGGTGTCTATAGCATTCTCTGTCTACGTTACGGGTAGTCAGAAGCCCGAAAGTTTGACAGACAACCAGTCTTACCAAGGGGTATCGTATTACCCAGTAACTGGGTTGTGGAGTTCAGATAGGCAGTCGCTACATGTAAAATACTGGTAGGTATTCAGCTGCATCCGGTTAGACTGGAAGCCGACCCCAACATAGTTGGGAAAATGCTAGGCAGATGATGATGAGCTGGGTTTTCGTCGGTAGGCAATGATATTCTAGTAGGAGTCTGACAATCCTAATCAAAACAAAAAAGGATATTTATACTGAAAGCTTACTGCCGAATATTTATGAACTTTGCGATTGGTTAATCATAAAATAAAAGCTGATGTTGTGTATGGACCGTACACAGTTATTTTACCTCTGGCTATAATATTGGCCAACCTGAGATCTGTGTTGCCATATTCAATGTGTACGATTCCCTTCTGTTACCAATAAATGTGCAATATATTTATTTATTAATAATAAAAGTTTTGATTACACACTTTACGTGAATAGTACGAATATTATTACTCCTAAACGTAATATTTTGTGAGAAGTACAAAAGATCATAATCTGCATTGAACTATTATACAAACCTCGAAGTCGATTCTCATATTCATATTCATATTCATTTATTTGCATTCTACAAGGTATACAGATGTTCACAAAAGGCTTATAGCTAAGAGCCGTTGTAGACCCTGTCAGGGCACAGCAAAATTATACTTATAAATATTTATTAAAAATCTAAATCGTAGAAACAAAAATCAAAAATAAAATTCTACATTAAAACTAAAAGATTACGCTCACATAAAAAAGTTAATAACAGTAACATAATTAAATCTACGAGTATTATGAGAATAAGTAGGTAGCTATTTTATTAATTCTTAACAAAGGCCTCACATAGTTTGCAAATTATGTGAGGCCTCTGTTAAAAATCCAAGTAAATCTAAACGTGTTTCCTATCCAGGTGTTGGGGGACAAATCTAAGTAACCACTTGTAGCGTGGAGCCTAGCTTAGCTAATAAAATCGTACCTTTATACGACTGTATATTCACCGAGATATCTCTGGTCTAAAGTAGTCCGAGGAGGTTTGTAATGCATTAAGCAAAATAAAATGTTGACAATCCATTTTTTTTTTTCTCTTTATTTTTTATTAGGGACTTTTACACAACTGTGTTGGCCAGTCCCATCGTACCTCATACAAAATCTTAATTAACTAAATCGTAACTTAGCGAACTTAAAAACTTTGAAGGCCGCCTCCGAACTAGGTGTAGACAACAATATTTGTTGAAATATACCCACATCATATCTATTTAGCTCTAATTGATTAATTAAGTCTTCTCTTTCAGACCGAAATCGGACACATTCCGTCAATAAATGTAAGACATCCTCCGGCGTTTTGCACACACCTCACAGTTGGCAAAATAAAATGTTGACAATCCTAGATCTGCTACTGTTCTTATCTATCTAAACTTTAATTATATTATATTTATTATATATTAGCTTGCTCATATTTATGATAAAAACGACATTTGCGGAAAAGGTGTTCGTCCTGGGATGAGAGGTTTGGCAAAGAAATGAAACCCCGAGATGTCGATAGAATTTTATTAGGGTACAGACAGTTTTGGTTGTGTGGGGATGAGGAACATAGCGGGAGCCGCAAACACTACTTTATTACCGCGTTTTAGGATTCATTCAGCGCTATATAGTAGTCGATGTTGGTACCATCTTCTCGTACTGGTTGTAGCAGTATTACGGAACCACTTTTTTTAAATCGAAATCCTAACTCTCGGATAATTTTCCATAATGTAGTACGACCTCCGCTAAAGTTGATTTCAACTTTTAATTCAGCCAATAGCTTCCCTAAAGTCGGGACCTCTTTTCTGACAGTGTACATTTCGTGTATTTTATTTCTGATTGCACATAGATCATCATCGCTTAAATTTATTTTCTTTTGTTGGTTGCGCTTTTTTCTAGGTGAAGAAATCTTTTGGGACGTGGAAGCAGCAACTTCGCTTTCCTTACTAATGGTGCTGATAGTTTTCTCAGATATACCTGAAATACGAAGTATCACGTGAACAATTTTTTGCTAACGTTAAATACATATGAATTTAATAAATATCAATGGGGTTAAAATTTGAATGCTCGTCATAGGTCGTCAACAAACCGCCATTGTTCTGTTTATGTTTAATTTTGTATCGATCACAAATTAAACAAAAACTATATAAATATATATGAGACTCTGAGTGTAGCACTTTTAAAAGACTAGCTAAGGAAAAGGGAAGCGTCTGCCACTGGTAAAAACAGCTTTAGTGGAAAATAAAATAAAAGAAGACGATAAATTATAACCATTTTATAATTTCTATTGAATCTTGTATTTGTTCACTTGAAGTTCATTTCCTGTGAAGACTAGAGGCGTACAACTGGAATAATCTGATCGGAGTTGAAAACCAACTCGAGGATAATCTTCCTAGCTGAAAAACTTCAGAGATTTTAATTCTAGAACTGATCTAATATGTCGATCTATACAAGCACACACACACACACCTTTACTAAAATTTACATAATACCACAAGTGCCTGGAGATATTAAAACGGACTAAGTTCTCTTCGGAGCATCACCTGTATACAAATTTCTGCCATATAAGTCTTCAGGTTTAAAAAGGATAGCACATAGTCTCGACGAAATATTGGGTTTTAAATTTGTCTTCGGAGAGCTCTTTCCTACAATTTTCGTTTTTTAACCTCTGGCAAATACATGGGTCCCCGTATTTTTGCAGTTAACAGCTGCGCAACGGGGAATACTAATTAATTAAGCACCCCATAATGCCTAGGCGAAAATTTATGGGATTCGACAAAAACCAATTTTAATTTTTTTTGGAAATTTCCCAGAATTCGTCACTAAATATCACTTTAATATAAATTCTCTAATTGAATGGCTTTTATTGCTATTCCGTTAGGTACCTTTTTCTTTCCATAGCACACCTTTTAGTATAACCAAATGTTCTAAAACATCAAACAGTTAAAAGTTAAAGGGAAGAAGTTTATTAACTATTTTTAAAAATCATCTACGACACGAACATTGACAGCAGTTATCTCTCAAAATGTTACTATGACATTAAGCGTAAAAATTTACGGGGAAGACATCTTCGTTTAAACAGCTATCTAACGAGGTACAAATATTAAAATAATATCTAAAGGTGCCAATGAAACAGTCGATAATGCTGGCAAAGGTCAAATTTGCAAATTGTTGAAATATTAAAAAATGTGTGATAATACTGATAATCGAATTAATTAGCTGGTTTACGTTATCCCTTTACCTCCTCACCACCCAGCAATTATTACTACATCGTGTAGACAGGTTGTCGCGACCAGGTCGCAAATTAACATACAACTTTCAAGTGGTAAGTATTACTAGTAGTAGTAGTCGATTTGCTAATCACTGATCACTTATCGCTTAATTCGCGTTTTTTTAAATCGGTGATTGTTGTTAATAGTAGAAAAGAGTTCATTGCTGCCAACTTTATGCCTATGACCACTTTTTACAAAGTAATGGTCCAACCCTCCAATCAAATAACTTAATTTATCGCAATTCACAGCTGAACCTTGACCTCACTCGAGGTCAAGGTTCAGCTGTGAATTGCGAATAAATGACGTGCTTCTAAAGCCCTTTAAGAAATTATGAATGTGGTTGCTGTTGGTTACTTAGAGCATCTTTACTCGTCTGGTACTGCCAGTGCACGTTTCGTCATTTCTTTTACAAAAGTCTCAAAATTGTATATTTATTAAAGAATTAAGAGTTTTTACGTGCACAGCAGCTTAATGACTTGCGAACCAAGCGACAAGTGATCAGTGATTAGCTCATCGACTACGAGTAATAGGTACTAATCACTCAAAAGTTGCGACTCAACTTGCAGTGCGATTCTGTAACCATCTCACCGTGAAAACTTAGGTGAAGTGAGTTGTCATTCCAACTAATGCTAGGGATTGACACTATTGCAAGCTCACTCTAAGCTCACTTCACCTAACTTTTCACGGTAAGATTTTTACAGAATCGATCGGCTGCTCGCGAGATTCTGTCTACATGACGTAGGAATGATAAGGTGCCCAATGGAATAGCAATGACGGCCATTCAAATTGAGAGTTAAGAGAAAAGTGATATTTAGTAACGAATTTTGGGGAATTTTCAAAAATACATTAATTTGGGTTTTCTCGAATCCCATGTATTTTTGCCTAGGCATTATGGGGTGCTTAATTATTTCAAATGGGTCCCATTGTCACGTCCTGGAAGGAATACGTCAAATTACCAGTCACCCTGTATACAATATGCTTACCTACCTCCGTATTGTTTTAGTTCCCACAACTACGGGGAAAAAATTACTGCAGGGAATCCTTTTTCACATACCTGTCATGGCAGCCACTCGTTGACGAACATTTTGAAATGGAATTAATGGGCCTTTATTGGCCTTTTCCCTTTCACAAAAACTACGCACTGCTAGCACAATTTTTCTGGCACTACTATCAATCTTTTTAGGCATGATCTAAGATGAAAAACACCGATTCGATAGAAAAATACGGAAAGCTTAACTAAACGACCACTTGACAGTATTTGCCAACCTAACGGAATATCAGAGGTAAAATAACTGTAAACGGGCTACACGTCAAGCTATACAAAACCAGTTTGTCTTGGCCTCACTTTGTATGATATTTTCTCACAATGAACGGTCAGCTAATACTGGTTTTGCATAGCTTGATGTGTAGCCGTGTGTACATACCTCTAAGTACCTACTAATTTGTACATAACTTACACTTCAAATTATTGTATTGTAGGTAGTCTGTGTAACTTACTGTCAGTATACAGGGGAGTAGGGGAGGGTAGGTAGGTATTCATTATGTTGAATAATAAAAATGCTTGTTTCCTTAAATTCTATGGAGTGTAGTCTCCTAGTAGACTTTCAGGAAACATCATCATAGTCAAACTTATTTACCCAATTGCCCATTTTCACGAACACTTAACTATTTTATTTAATTAATTATTGGCACTTATGTGAATGCTTAATATTTTTTATAGCCTATATTGTGTCCCACGGCTGGGCAAAGGCCTCCCCTTTTTTCCAAACCTCCCTGTCTTTTGCGATCGCTGGCTATGTTGGCCCTGCGAACGTTATCAGTTCGTCACACACCTTCACCCTACTACGTCTACCTCGACGGCGATGTCCTCCCTCAGGCGTCCAGTGAGTGACGATCTTTGCCCATCTCTCCGGGTGCCTAAATTATTGCACTTTTATTGTCACTAGTTTTACCGTTTATTTTCCTAATAATATTATTAAATACTAATAGGTAGGTACCTATAATGAATAAATGAAATAACTGTTTTTGTGAATCTCAAATAATTCCTATGTCTGGGTTCTAAAAATACAAGTCACTGATGTCACTGCGGCCAATTCGGGTGTAGCGCTCGCCGATTATTCTCGCGGCAGCGCTCGTTAGCGCTTTATTTGCTCGGCTCGTGCGCGTTTGTTCACTGTTCTAGTCTAGCCTAACATAAACCATAAAAACAGAAAATGCTATACCTAGGTGACTCAAAACTGAATAACTTTGAACGGTGAAAAACCGGCCAAGTGTGAGTCGGACTCGCGCTAGAAAGGGTTCCGTACTATTATCTATAAAAATCAATCATGAGTTGATTGAATGAAAGGTAAATTGCGGTTTACGATCTATTACGTTTTAAAAAAAAACTACTTACTAGATCACGTTCAAACCAATTTTCGGTGGAAGTTTACATGGTAATGTACATCATATATTTTTTTAAAGTTTTATCATTCTCTTATTTTAGAAGTTACAGGGGGGGGGGGGGGTACACATTTTACCACTTTGGAAGGGTCTCTCGCGCAAACTATTCAGTTTAGAAAAAAAATGATATTAGAAACCTCAATATCATTTTTGAAGACCTATCCATAGATACCCCACACGTATGAGATTGATAAAAAAAAATTGAGTTTCTGTTCTAAGTAGGTATGGGGAACCCCCAAAATTTTTATTGTTTTCTTCTATTTTTGTGTGCAAATCTTAATGCGGTTTACAGAATACATCTACTTACCAAGTTTCAACAGTATAGCTCTTATAGTTTCGGAAAAAAGCGGCTGTGACATACGGACGGACAGACAGACAGACAGACAGACATGACGAATCTATAAGGGTTCCGTTTTTTGCCATTTGGCTACGGAACCCTACAAAATACAAACCTTTTCCTGACAATAACGAACACAAAAAAAAGAATTATCCAATTTGATGCAGTAGATCGGAAGTTATGCGCATTTATAGGTACATTTTGTGATTAATTTTTATCTAAATAGATAGAAGAAGATTCGTTCTGTTTTTAATTCGTGCTTTGGCTTATGCGTAACTCTGCTCGCTCTTAGTGCGGCTTAGCATAAAATCAACCTTTACATAATACTTTATTTTATGTAACTAATGTACAGACGCCAGCACATCAAGCTACTACAATCTGTCAAATTTCATTAATAGGTTTTCAACTTTATCGCTAAAGCATTAAGATTCAAGGTTGATTGGAAAAAATTGACAGTTTCGGGTAGCTTGACCTACTGGCGTCTGTACGTAATAAAGAACAACTGGGCAATTGACTAAACGGCTAATTTAACCAGTTGGCTGCGACATATAATAATTGACACTTGAGAAGAAATAAAATATTTGAAAATAAAAAAAAATAAGTCCGCCTTTGTATGTACTTACAGTATTTGTTTTACTTGTGCATAACGTTTTATTACTTACATAAATAATTCTAATATCTAAAATATAATGCACAAAAACACGAAAGTAGAGAACACCTATTGGTGTACCCTACTTTTCGATTCATGAGAATGGGAAATAATCAAGAACATTTGATTAATATATAATAAACAATTTATTCATTCATTGTTACAATTACGTTTGTGTAGTAAAATATACAGATATATTCTTTGTAGGTAAGTAGGTACCTAGGTAATGGGATGGCTTCTGGAACACGGAAGTTAACCCATAGGGCGAGGCCACAACACTGCGTTACGGCGTCGCATCGAAATTTTTGCGATAGGACGCCGCAACGCAGTGTAGTGGCTTCGCCCTCGCTACAGGATCTCACTATTGAAAAGGGTCTTGGAAGCTAGCATTACCTAGTACAGTACCTAGTTATATTCTTTCATTCTCATTATGCCGTCAACTGCTGGACATAGGCCTCTCCCGAGTATCGTCACGAAATCGAATCAATTTCATTTTACAAACACGCATGCATGCGATTCTTACTTTTGTTTCACATTCATTAATTTATCTGCATCGCAAACAAAGTAGAATAGAGTGGGTGTAAAGAGTATAGCCTCGCCTATGGTCTCTTAGCGCATGAACATGCTCATGTTCAGGCTTCGCTTTGCGCAGAATGAGAGGTACTTATATCATACCAGCCGATCGATTCTGTAAAAATCTCACCGTGAAAAGTTAGGTGTAGTGCGATGGTACGGAGCGAGAGCGAATGGGAGGCCGTCACCTCCTTCTGCGAAGCAGTAATGCTCGCAAAGGAGGAGGCGGAGCGCGTGAGGGAGAGGCAATCGCTGCGCCCTCACGCCCCTAGCCGCCGTAGGAGACGCCCTGGACGGGAGTCAATAGCCGACTCCCGGCCACCGTAGGCGCGGGCTTGCGGGCGGCGAGCAACGGGCAGCTCGCCGCCCGGTAAGGACCAGGCCCGGGTCGACGGCGCGTTGTGTTCCACGCGCGCCTCAAAGAGATGTCAGCACGAACTGACGGGGCCATCTAGGGCCGATGCCGCCAGGGCTGCGGGATATTCGAAAGAGGTACCATGGCCCTTGGCACAGGCAACTGAAGGAACACGGGTGGGTTTTAGTCAGTAAAAGTCTGACACTCCCTTCCGCTCCGCCCAGAGCGGGACGGGTCATATGATGATTTCCCACCCAAAAAAAAAAAAAAGGTGTAGTGAGCTTAGAGTGAGCTGTCAATAGTGTCAATCCCTAGCATTACCTACTTGGAATGACAGCTCACTCCTCCTAACTTTTCACGGTGAGATAGTTACAGAATCGCACTACAGAAGATTTTTTGAATGGTAACATTGATTTGCTTTCTTTTTTCTATTGACATAGTGCCAGATTCACAGCTCACACTAAGTGTAATCTAAGAATGAACCCGAGCCCGCTTGCAAACTCGTTTCCGCAAGTTCTTTTATTATTCAATGATACACGAAAACCTTTTGGTATGTGCTAAGCCTTACAGATTGATGACCTTTGACGCTTTCAAGATCAATTTACTACAACGAAGTAAATGAAAACTTGTAGAAGGGCAAGATACATAGAGCGCCCTTTGACTTTTGCTAAGTAAGCGCTTCATACGAATATGAACCTTATTGAATTCATACGACTGTAATGTTCATATTCATATGAACCTCTTCCTTAGCCAAAGTCAAAGTGCACTCTTTGGACATGAACGTTACCGTTATACGACGAATGCTACATTATTGTATGCGGCGCGTACTTAGCAAAGTGAAAGTGCGATCTGTGAATCTTGCCCTAAGAACACATGCAAAACACATTTAATGATATGAAGGAGTTGCTGGCATACCTTGAGGAGTTGGGGTGGATTGAATAATTGATTTTCCCGCAAAATACGCGCATTGACGTGGAGTTGCCGACACTAGCCCACATTACCTATCAAATTTAATATCTACAACCTATACATATTGTAGTCTTTGTCTACAACCTTACACTGTGCGAGATTAATGTCCTTGATATTTACTCTTTATCGTGTTTGCAGTTTGAGTTACATTATAATGGTGCATACACATATCATTATGTGAAATGTAACATGTAATGTAACACACATTGAAACCAATCCGCCTAGCTTCAACGCGTAGCACACATAAACGGCACAGACTTCCAACTCGCGTATTGAAATGTTAAATATCATGTTACATTTCACATATTATTATGTGTAACCTTAACAATTACTAATCAAAATGTACACATAACATATTATTTAAATTTTTATAGTTTTTCACTGAAGCCAGTCAAATGAGCGCTTCACATAATAATATGTATACTAGATAGGTTTTTTAAAAGGATTCTGATTGTTGTGATGGTTTTGATGATTCTGATGATTTGGATGGTTCTGATGATTTGGGTGGTTCTGATTCTGATGGTTCTGATTTTGGCTGGACAGGAAGGCCAGGTGGCCCTTAGGACACTTGTTGGCATAATGTCCCTTGGTACCACATTTGAAGCAGGTGACTTCTTCCAGTGGTTTGTGAACAATTCTCTGCAGTCTTTGGGTGCTAACATCGTCGCTGTCGGTTGCAGGTTTGACGTAGCCAAGGGCGCGATATCTCGCCTCTTCTTGTCTCTGAGCTGCTTCTCTTTGCTGTAATACAATTTTAAATAAAGGATTTTATGTCTAATCAACCAAAATACGTATAAAATCTTTGATACTAAATAATGGTG
This sequence comes from Apamea sordens, assembly GCA_945859715.1. Taxonomy (NCBI): domain Eukaryota; kingdom Metazoa; phylum Arthropoda; class Insecta; order Lepidoptera; family Noctuidae; genus Apamea; species Apamea sordens. Next base: position 19,399,138 of record OX244001.1, read on the forward strand.
TTTTTCCACAAAATGGACAATAGTTGGGCTATTCACCCACAAAAGATACCTGCAATAAGAAACTATTAACACTACTAACCTCTGCTGGAATCTTATTACAAGAGGAAGCTTTATGGCCAGCTTCAGAGCAGTAATGACACACGGGCAGCCTCTTAGCATCCTTGGTTTGTTCCGGAGGGGCAGGCAGCTCAAACCGTGGGTGCATGTACTTGCAGGTGGAGCCATCAGGACAGAAACCAGAGAGGTAGTTCATACAAAACACGCGGCGCACATGTCGGTGCCGGCAGTGAGGACCGTGGCGACAGAAACCTCTGTCATACCTGCAAAATTATGTTGTCATTTCTTTGATATGTTATACAGAAATAGTTTTAGGCCTTTTTAGGCCAGTTACAATATTTTAATAATGTAGGCATTATCCAAGTGTATATTATTATAGTTATGTCCAAGTGTATATTATTATAGTTATGAAGTCATAAGCCAATTTATGTACAATTACTAAGAGTATGACTTATTTTTTACTATCACAACTAATGTTAATAATAAATTGTTTAACAAATTATGTGTTTTTACATTTCCCTAAAACTGATACAAATGAACTAATCCTAAAATTGTAGATTCCACACTAGGCCGAGGCCTGGCTTGTATTTCAGGTTTGATACAGTATTTTAGTAATTACATACTAGCTGACCTGACACACTCTGTCCTGTCCAAATATCAATACAAAAATCCCATAGAAAAATAATCTTCAGTTTAACAGAAATTTAAAATTTTCAGGGATTTTTTTCCTGTTTTTCTTACCATATAAATCTAATTCATACTATAACTAATGTATTAAAATATAAAATAGCCAAATCGTTCCAGCCATTGTTAATTGATGCGCTTACCATTTTACCAACAAACATTTTTATTTATATAGATTATTTATAAAATTTTATGTACAAAGCGCATTCAAACTACAAATACACAAACATAATACTTCTTTCAGTGTTAATTTGATAGGACACAATTTTATATTTACTTGTGAATACATACCATGGGCAGTCCTTAATTTTACTCTCAGGGTCTATATGAAGAAAAGGACATTCTTTGTTGTGACAGGCGTTAAATCTAGCGTAGAAGTAGCATTCAGGCATCTTGGACATGTCATACTCGTGAAGGAATTCGCACTGGTCGCCTTTCTTGCAGAGGCCTCTCAGCCAATGCTTGCAGACCACTGTGCGGTCTCCGCGGACGTGCCTGTAGGGGCACTGAGGGCCATTCCCGCAACCTCCAGGCTGGCTGAAGAATTCACATACTGCCGCGGTTGACTCTAAAACCAATGAGATTTTATTAAGTAACACGTTACTTACTAGTGCATAGTAGTAGTTATTGATATAATCTTGAATAATTGGAGGATGTGTACTGGAAGGAAACAACTTACTGTCCATTCCTGGGAAAGGTAATGGTAGCGCTCCATATTGCTCTTCTAAAGCGTAATCTATATCAAATTTTATGTGGTCAACGTTAGCGACAATGACTTCCATGTTTTCTCAGATTATTTTTATGTTCTTGTGGAAATAAAGAAAAATACTTCTTGCAAAACGCAGGGGAACACAACGGCAAAAAATCGCAACGCCAGCACAGATAAACAATAAAAAATGTGAAACTGAAATCAAGTGAAATGTGAGTGTGACAGCTGGCTGGACTATGATTTGATGGTTACGTTTACAACTAAACGTAAGTTACGTTGTAAACGTAACTCACGCGAAGTGTTGTGCACGTGTCAGGCCCCGATATAAAATGTATTCATCTCGAAGATTTTAATAGTTACTATACTCTTTGATTTTAATTTACCGATTCAAGTATTTCAAGTTCCAAACATCGAATAAAACGCAGTTAATGACACTATCGTCTGTCTGTCTACGATGACAGCAAAATATGCGTTCCATTATGAGAATATAATAGTTTTAGCATTAGAATGCCACCAAAATGCCACTATCTCTGTCTGTATTACTGACGTTATTATTGAACGGAAAGGAAAATATTGTTGTGTAAAAAATTCTATGTAGGCAGCACAGAGTACATTTTTATCAGGTTTATTATTTCTCTCCGATTTATTTAGGTTGTTTTGTTAGCTTGGGTAAATACACGGAGATACCTAATTCTAGTTCAAAATGTCTATATCGGATTTAAAACATTCTCTGAGGAAGTATGAGTTTCCTGTATGTGCTAAGGAGGCTCTAACTAAAATTGGTAAGTTAGCCATCCACTAACCACCAATAAACAGTGAATACAACTGTTTCCTCTAGAAACATGTCTTACCACTCGAGATCAAGACCCAAAGAGTAATATATTACGGACCTCTTTTAACCAGACTGTAGTAGGTATCTAATCAGTTTCTATTGTTTTTAGAACAACTGTTGGTGGGCCGTGCGGCTCCATCGAACAAGCAACTAGACATAGCGATGGACATCATATCAGAATTCGTGTTCTGTGAGTCAGATCGTCGCGGCGGCCGACGGGGCGGAGGCCTAACCCCGCTCCAGGACTTACAACTCATAGACATCATATGCGACTACCTGTCGGCATGCACTAATGAGACTACTAAGAATACAGTGTTCTTATCACTGTTTGGTGGCATGGAGAGTCAGAGGAGATTGAAAATACTGAGTATACTTGCCAGCATGGCAGTGTCTGCATCTAGTACACCAGTAAGTACACCTCATTTATTTTTATCAAAGAAACACTATGTCCGTGTTATACCACCACCACCTTTTTTTTTTTGATATCGCCTTTTATTTAATAATCAAGCATTGAAACTTTCCTCTGCATTTTTTCAGGTGTTACTTGCAGTTGGTGTGTGGCTTCAACAAATGGGCTGTTCATCAGCACAGTCCCTGCAACTGGTTGAGAATGTCATCCGAGACCATTTCTACCTGAACACCTCGAACCAGCTGGCTCTGAAATCTCTAGCTAACACAGCCCCACAGTTTGTGTCAAACTTCATCACAGCAGTGACTGAGCTATACATGCGAGATGCTCAAGGAACTACTAAATTGCCACCTAAGAACCTTTTAGGAGTGATCACAGCTTGGGTTAGTCATTTAAACAGAAATTAATACAGAATACTAACAGTAATCATTTATAAATGATCATAGTGAAATAATTATCTGTTCCTTTATGATTAGCTATTGTGAGATCAGCAACAGGGCATAGAAAACTTTAATTTTGTTATGGTTTTACAGCCCACTGCAGTAAGGCTGTCCCTGCATATGGAATGAGGAATTCTTATTTGATTTTGCAGGTATACTCAAACCCCACTCTGTGCATGTCAGCACAACTGAATCCTGCTGCACTACCCAGTGGGTCCATACCAATGGCTGCAGTGACACCTTTGGCAGGTCTCATACACTGGTGTGCACTTGCTCCACTTTATATTGATGAAGGTAATACATACATACATTTTAAGGTCTAGAAACCCTCTAGCTAGAACTATTCCTATTAAGTAGTAATAATACTTAAAAAATTTGTTACTCTTTACAGATACAGAAATGGTAGAAGTACCAGTACCAGTAAAAAAAATTAAACTGGAAGGTGACATTGATAGATCAGTCATAAAGACTGTGACGCACAAGCCCCTGTCGGAGTCCGAGCTGTACATAAAGCTTCACCTTGGGGTGTTGCACAGCCTGCGAGCCGGCCGGCGCACACACGGGCCCCCCACGGCGGTGAACGCGCAGCACCTGGCCGCGCTGGCGCCGGTAGTGCAGGGCTACGCGCATGCCGTACTCAAGAGGGGGGGCAGGCTGCACACTGATTATAAATTACAGGTTTGTATTACTAAATGTGATTTACATACATACGTAGACTGGCGCCTTCTTCCCATGAGGGTAGGTAGAAACTAGAGGACCTGCTAATATAGTGATTTTTTTCCTATTGATATATTATAGTAGGCACATTTTTAAGTTAAATAACTTACTCATCTACAAAAGGGATATTAAAGGCCTAGAATTTGTTGTTACAGGATTGCCTAGACAGGATAGGCCAGGCAGTCCAAGTGGCCCTAGCAAATGGCTGTGTCTATGGCAACATCAACAACCTCCTTGCAGCATTAGACACATTGCCAGAGAACAGATTGCTGCGCATCATCATCAAAACTCACCAACAGACCATCTGACAAGTGCTTTGACTAAATAATGAACAGTGAACATTGATAAAGAATTGTTCAGTTCATAACAATGTTAGGAGGTTCTTCAAGTGCTTTTATTATTATCCATGAGTTTCTACAGTGATTTGAAGGATTCAAACATGATACCGAAAGTTTTGGGAGTCAAAAGATGTTTCTGCTGTGTTGAAAAAATCAAAGTAACTGATTTAGCATCCTACTTCCTATAAACGCAAAAGTTTGTGAGGACGGATGGATGTTTGTAACTCTTTCACGCAAAAACTACTGAACAGATTTGGATGAAATTTGGCACACAGATAGTTTATAACCAGGATTAACACATAGGATACTTTTTATCTTGATATTCCCAAGGGATCGAAACTTATGCGGGTGAAACTGTAGGGAGCTGCTAGTTAATACTGAATCAATTTAAAATTTTATGTAAAAGAAGTACTATGAAATAGATGTATTATGTGTACATATGTAAATAAAATACTGTGATAATTTAATAATTAATTGTTATTTATTTCAAAATGGTTTAAATCTCCGACTCTGTTTGATTTGAGCTATTTTCTTCTTGTCTTCTTCAAACTTCTGCCTCAGTGACACAATGTGCTTCATTTTTGATTCTCTTATTTGGAAAGTGTAGAAGTTCTTCAACTCTTTTCGTTTTTTGTTTTTCTTTTCCTTCTGCATTATTTTGTTTTCTACCTTCTCTGTTCGTGCAAAGCTCTGGACCTTCCCTCTCTTAGTAACAGTGACCCATCCCTCGTCATCCTCTTGTTCCAATTCTTTTTCCTTCTTGTCTGCCTTCTGTGCAGTTTCATCAAACTGCTTCATAAATGATTCTACATTCTCTTTGAGTGTTTTGGGCAATAAAATAGCACTGTTGTACTCATCAATCCATTTTTTTATTCCCACTTTCATTTGATGAGCATTTGAGTTCAGTGGTTGTAGTTCAGTTAATTTCAATGCTTTATCCAACTCTGCAACCTTTTTGAAAACTATGTATGCTGCTCTAAATGTGGTTTTATTTTCTTCTGGTATAAACCTTATAATATGCTTTGTGTCAGCAGTTGATGGTTTTAAACACAGTTGAACCGACTGTACAGTGCCAGCTTCTCTAAAAGCATTAATCAAGCCTTTTTCATCAGCGTAAGGTGGAACATTCACTACTAGTAACGTACGACCCTGAGGCTTGTCTTTTGTGTGTTCTCTTACTATATGCTCCTTGAGATATACTGTGTGTGGTGCTACTGAATCCTCTGTTAACTGGAGCTCTAAAGCTGTAAAGAGACACAACATTAACATATCTGAAAGACTGAAACTGTTTAACCAAAAACGAACGGATTTATTATTACTTACCTTTAAAATCTTGAGTACGTTTTGCAGCCTTCATGTTTGTAGTTTAAGTTTTAGTATCTTGCACATTCGATAGATAACTATAGTGTGTTGTTACTTTTGTAATAAAAATATACAAATCATATTTTTCTCTATGAAATCAACATGTTTAGTGAGTTGAGGTTATCAGTTATGTCAATGTGTGCTGATTGATGACAATGACAATTGTATCGTCGTTCAAAATCTACAAAATAGAATAGGGCTTTCTACGAGTTTATTTAATTAATTCAAATAAACAAATTAACAATACAAAGTATACCTCAATTGTTTACTAATATAGCGTTTTCCGAAATAATAAATATTCATTGAAATTAGGGATTTATTGCAAGCGAACTACATTTTTCGTTCTGAAATATGGTTTTATTTATTACTCTACAATCTCTATGCGCATGAATTGACAGACCTTGACAGTTTTCAACAATAACAGTGACAGTCTTGACAGAATTACCATTTTGTCTATGATATACAGTGACTGTTGGCGAAGAGTGTCTGTTTTGCCCGTATTTTGTCGTAAATTTACGGCCATGTGTGTTTACAATTACGTGTTAGACAAAATTTCTAGTGATGATACCCACCACTGCAAACAGTAAAGTGAAAAACACGAAGGGAACGGAGGGTACCGACACTCCGGAAAGGGACGAAATTGGACAAGAAAACACGGACGATAAGGTCAGAGGTTATGTTGGTGCGTACGAGGCATCCTCGTCATTTGGAGGGCCATCCAGAGATGGCCGGTATCGGTCCCGCGGTCGTGTCACCGAGTTCAGGCCGTCTCGAGGCGGTGGGCGCGGAGGCAGGGGCCGCGGCGGATTCCCGCCCCGCGGCGATCGTGAACCTCTTGATAATTCCTACAAATATCACGAAACGTTAAACCAGGCCTCCAACGACACCTGGTCTCAAGGAAACAGCAGTAACAAGTTCTATGAACGTTCAGAGTTGGTTGTCAACCTTCCCGAGGACCCTCGCATCTCCAAGTTGCTGCGTCGACTATGTGCTGAGGTGGACATGGAGAAATCGCTTGTCATATGCAGTAAATTACAAGACGCCGTTATGTTGCCGGAAAACTCGCGCTACATACGACGTTCTTACGATATACTAGTAGAGTCATTGCTGGATGTGCTCTATGATGCCCCTGGCCCTGAGACAAAGGAAGGTGCATCCATAGTGCTCGGGAGGATCGGCTACGTCATGGGTCCTGACTTTAGGAAACATCTAGATTGGATTGCTGCTAGTTATGCAGTGCATAACTCGAGTATAAAACATTATCTGACTCTCTCATTTACAGAGACATTTCAGCTGGATTACCAAACTCCTCACCTAACAGATTTTGCTGAATTGACTCTAGACAGGCTTCAGACTATCATTGAGGGCACAGACTCAGCTGATGTGTTCATGTCTGCTATAAATGCTATGATCATCATGTCAAATTCATATCCAGAACACTTTGCAAATCATTTTGTGGACACGGTTGACATTCTGGTTGGTTGGCATGTAGATAATGCTCAGCCGAAGAAGATCAAAGATTTTGCACTGCACTCATTGTTTAAACTCAGTCGCCACTGGCAAGCAGATGTTGGATTTTCAGTAAATCTTCTGAATCAGTTTGTAGAGGACATGGTGGTATATTCTAATGAGATGGATTCGACTCATACCGACAAACAAAGTGATGCTACCACACCTGAAGATTGTAAGCAGAAGATCACATCATTCCTCAATGTTTTCAACACTGTTGTCAAGAGCTTGGGGACACTGTTGAGTCCTACAGCGTCACAAAATGTGTCATGGTCATTTCTTACAGAAGCATTCACTAAGATTTTGCAAGTTTTAACTAAAAGTCTGAAGGATGACGCCGAAGCAGATCTGATACTGGCAGGTAATGAATGTATTGCTTTGCTTTTGAAATATTTGCAATCAAAATCATCATCGTGTTCTCCAGCCCTGTTTGCATTAATTACAAAAGAGATGAGTAACTTTCTGCAAGGAGAGGAAAGTGTTAGCCTCAGTGTCATTGACTTAGTATCCACTGTTATAAAGGAGATTGCTTCAAACCTTCCCATTGAGTTCATATCACAAACTATTGGGCCTGACTCACTTTTGCGTCAACTACGCTATTCAGACAGCTCTCACATTTTAAACAGTGTGATGTCAGTATACAGTAACTTGTTGAACTTGAAGAATATTCCACTTTTACAAGAAACATACAAATATGTTTTGACAGATATTCAGAATTCCTATTCAGTTATAATACCTGACATACAAATAATAAACCCGGAGTATCCAGAAAAAGTAGACAAAGATGATGCAGAGAAAAATGTTATATTTTATTTACAATGCTTATCTGATCTGGCTAATGCTAGTAACTCTATTATTGGGATGTGGGCATTACAACCTAGCATACTGGAACTGTTAGCCATCAAAATGTGTCCTCATGATGAAAATCTAATAAAGGAGAAGCCAGCTCTGCAGTATTCTGTACTATACTTGCTTTATTCACATTGCAAAAAGAACAATCACTTCATTGCTTCTAGCGACTTGGTAACAAATACCCAGCAAAGAGCGAATGATATATTTGGCCTATCAAACTTGAGTCTTGGTGATGTCTCTAGCTCAAGCCCAACATCTGGACATTTAGCTGTGATCCTCAATACATTAAGCATGGTATTAGACGAAGATGCCCCGAGGGAAACTTTAATTTTAGTCCTTAATTGGATATCTGATATATTTTGCCAGTTAGACAAATATTTACCCATAGTAAGCATGTCAAAGGGTTTTCTTGTATTAACAACTAACATGTTGTCACTGGCATATCATTTTGATGAAGATATTGTGTTGCTTGTAATGAAAAATTCCCAACATCTACTGAAAAATAAGACCCTCACTTGGAATGTTATGGTGTTGAAAACAATAGCAGTCCTTTGTATACTACACATTGATAATCAAAATAGAAAATTGTCAAATGTTTGCAAAGATGTGCTATTTGAACTGCCTTGGGATATTGTTCAGCTGGAGTTAGACAAACAAGTTGTTAAAGTGTTTACAGCAAGGAAAATGAGCCTGAATGTGCTCAACAGTGATACAAAGGCTAATTCTTTTAAAGAATATCTCATGCGAGGATCCTTTTGTAACCTATCAAACCAGCATTTTAAAATAATAATGAATAGTCTTCTCCATAACACAATGGAGGATAAAAAAGCTTTAGTAGATGCATTTTTAACATCTTGGCCTTTACAGACTGCTGATATTCATGAAAATAATCTTTTGTTCTTCCGGCAATGTGCTACAAGTTTCTCATCTATTTGCGTCGGTTGGGCACTCTCAGAACTGGCTCAAACTTGTGTGTCATTGAAATTAAGGACTATTCTGGGCAAACCACAAGAGACTTTTATGAGAATCGAAGGAGCTTTGAAAGGAATAGCAAGAGAAATATCATCCCATGAAACTAAATACATTGGTAGTGACCAACAGCAACTGGTGGAAGTTGTAACTTCAGAACAAACGCGAACGCGCTGGATAACAGAGTTCATGATGTTCCTAGAGAAATACATTTATAATGCCGCAGAAGGGACTGCTACTGTATTGCCAGCTGTCGCCAAACCTGTAAAAACATTCTTTCATACGAACAGGCCGACTTGCCGCGAGTGGTTCACTAGAGTACGTCCAGCTGCGCTTGCCGTCAGCAATTACGCTGGACATTTCGGTGCTGCCATCTACCATGCTTCACTAATATTGCAAACAGCTGCTAATTCGAATACAAATATTGACGTCGAAGCAATAGCGATTAGTGTTGCAAGAGCACTTATACAAATTGAAGAGCCAGAAGTGTTGCACGGTTTATACGTCTGGATAAAACAGAATTTTGACAAGAAGTTACTGTGGCTTAAAGGAGCCGCTGAACAGGCAAATTCTAGACATGAATTGGCTATAGAGTTCTATAAAAAAATAAACAACTTAAAACCACATGAAGATTCTAAAGAGGGTGAAACATCATCCTATGTAGATACAAGAATTACCAGGTTCATTGACGAACAGGTAATGGAAAGTTACAAACACATACAAAACTGGGAAGACATGCAAACATGGAAAGACAGTGACCAATTTAATTCAAATATTTCACAATGGAGCTCTTTTTCGACATTAAAGTTTTTTGAAGATTCCTCCGAGATCCCGCAAGACCTCACTAACTGGGACATACTTGATAATGAAGCCAATGAGATATCGAAGAATACATGTTCCTATCAAGGTTTATTAAACAAAATTGAATCGACTCTTGTATGCACAGCAGTGAAGATGTATAACAGTGATTACAATGACAAATATGAGGACTTACTAAAACAATGTGACATCTTACTTAAATCACAAGCAGAAGAATTCTCCAGAACGAATGCCGTACATTTCTTAAAAGAGGTTGCAGTGTTGCAACTAGCAAATCATGGGTTAAGCAACATTGTGAAGAGCGGGAAGGTAATCCCTAATCCTTTTAAACCATCAACAGTAAAGGATTATAAGTACGGAACTAATTTTAAAAACCTAAGCAGAATACTATGGTGGAATCAATATTTTACGAAACTTAATATGACAGAAGAAAACGTTTTCTTTGCAGAATGCCTTCGATTAGATGTGATCAAATGTTCTAGGAAGAACGCCAACTTGGTAATGGCAAAAGGAGAACTTTTAAAACATTTCAAACAAAATTCTGCTTTCCAAATGTGTTTAGGCAGCGTTAATAACTTGGATGATTTAAGTGAAGCCCTCCTTATGTCTACTAATACTTACGATCTCGAAATTTGGACTCTTAACAACGCCACTGCTTTGGCTGAGCTTTGCAAATTGACTTACGCGAAAGAAGAAACTAAAATACGCGCTGTCAACCTTTGTGCAAGCATTTCCTTTGGATTTTCTCAAAGATTAGCAATGAGTGAACAAAGTTATGAACTGCGCGAAAAAGGCACAAGACTACTGCTCACCCTTTCGAAGTGGGTGCAATCCGAAACGGAAAATATATTGGACATTGATTCACCCTTACTGAAGTTGGTGTCGGCTTTACCAGAAATAGGTTTGGTAGACAATAATATATCGGAGAATGTCATTCCAGTATCAGACTCCGCCGTTGGTAAACTACTGCAATTTGGTGTTAATCAATGCCCAGGACTAGCTAAAGCTTGGGCAAGCTTTGCTGCATGGTGCTTCAGATGGGGTCGTAAAATGGTTGAATTTAGTTCAAAAACTCGAGAGCAATTAACAGAAAATGATAAGTTACAGATAGAGAGCGTTATGATTGGATGCTCAACTCAAGATTTTGAGCAGGTTTGTGAAATATTGTCGAAAACAAAAGCTACTTGTGACGACGAAGACATTGACTGGAACGAAATTAACACATCTGAAATGATTGAAAGTCAACTTCGGACTGTTCCATCTTTGAGCAATGCTTATCCTGAACACCTTGCATTGTTAGTGGATATTTGGCGTCAAGCACAAAAACGAGTATTTTCTTACTTTGAACTTTCGGCTGATGCTTACTTCAAATTCCTGCAGCTTATTTGTGCATCAGACTTTATCAATCACAGCGGAGAAAACGCGGTAGTTAATGCTACTTTGAGACTTCTACGTTTGATAGTAAAACACGCAATGGAGTTGCAGACAGTATTAGAATCCGGCTTAGCAAACACACCTACTCAACCTTGGAAAGTGATCATTCCACAGTTATTCTCACGTCTTAACCACCCGGAAACGTACGTGAGGAAATGTGTATCTGATCTTTTGTGCAGATTGGCAGAGGACACACCGCATCTGATCACATTCCCAGCAGTAGTTGGTGCTGTGGAAAATGAACAAAATGATCTAATGGAGTTGAATGTTGCAAGATCTTTCATGTCTAATGACGCTGAAAGTAGGGAAGAAGAGAATCTTGAGTTAGAAGATGCTGCCAGCGATAAAGTTGTCAATAATGAACTTAATTCTTGTTTCCTAGATATGGTGGAAACACTTTCAAAACAAGCCCCAAAAACGATTCAACAAGTGAAACTGTTGGTCAAAGAATTACAAAGAATCAATTTACTATGGGATGAACTATGCCTGGGCACATTAGTCCAACATCACTCGGAGTTTACGAAGCGACTTTCGCAATTGGAAAGCGAAGTTGCCAAAGTAAAAAACAACGCACACTTGTCAGCAGAAGATAAAGAAAATTTGATCAAAGAAAAACATCGCATCATTTTTGAGCCAGTCATTTGTGTGTTGGAGCAACTCTACCAAGTTACTTCAGCGAAACCTGAGACCCCACATGAAGTGTCTTTCCAAAATAAATTCCTGACTCTCATCACCGACGTGATAGACAAATTGAAGAACCCTGCGAATCCTGATAAACCCCAGGAGTCATGGGCGCCATTCAAACAACTTCAAATAAGACTTCAACTAAAAGTAAATAAACGAACTTCATACATTTTAAAGATGTCGGACATCAGCCCTGTATTAGCAGAACTTAAAAATACCGTGATAACTATGCCAGGAGTACATACAAATCAAAGAGCTGTTAGAGTCACAATAAAAGCAATTGAAAATACTGTGGCTATTCTGCCAACAAAGACAAGACCAAAAAAATTGGTGTTTAACGGGTCAGACGGCAAGCCTTACACGTATTTGTTCAAAGGACTAGAAGACTTGCATTTAGATGAGAGAATAATGCAGCTGCTGTCTATAACTAATACGATGATGGCCAGGGATTCTGAAAATAACGATAATCAAACGTATAGAGCGCGCCATTACTCGGTGATACCTTTAGGTCCTCGATCGGGACTGATCAGCTGGGTAGACAACGTAACACCACTGTTTGCGGTGTACAAACGTTGGCAAAATCGGGAAGCTGCTATGCTTTCAGCTAAAACCAATAAACCAGTTAATATCTTGCGTCCTTCAGAGTTATTCTACAACAAGCTCAATCCGCTTTTAAAAGAAGCCGGTATATCAACGGATAATAGAAAAGACTGGCCCGTGTCGATCCTAAAGCAAGTAATGCAAGAGTTGGGCGCGGAGACTCCTCGGGATTTACTGTGGAGGGAGTTTTGGTGCAGCAGTGTTAGTCCTGAGCAGTGGTGGCAGATAACGCGTCGGTACAGTTACTCGGTGGCCGTTATGAGCACGATAGGCTACATAATCGGGCTCGGTGACAGGCACATGGACAATGTGTTGGTGGACCTCACATCGGGTGAGGTGGTGCATATAGACTATAACGTGTGCTTCGAGAAGGGCAAGACGCTGCGGGTACCGGAGAAGGTGCCCTTCAGGATGACGCCCAACATGGTGACAGCGCTGGGCGTGACTGGAATTGAGGTAAGTGTCTTAACGATTACTTCCATGCTATCAATTGTACTTTGTCTTGAAATTTTCGTGTTCCGTAAAAAAAATAGATATTTCCTGCATAGCTATTCAAAACTACTCGATACGCTTCCGTACTGCATCGAACACCAATCAATGTTATCGTAGGAGTCCTCTAAACCAAAACCCGTAAGTTTTGTCAGAAATCAAATAGACGATCACTATTCTTCCGACAGCTGGTTGCTGTGGGGGGCAAGGCAAATCAGGTTATCGAAATGTGTCATTTTCGATACGATAGCCTGTCGGATAGTTGTGAATGCTAGCTATGCAGGTCCTACTTAACGTATAGCTGCCCTATAAAGTATATCTCTATAGGGTGGATTATAAGTTTAGCGGATATTCTGCTAAGACATTCTTGCTTGTTTGACAAGGCAATTTTAGCAGTGATCTCTTACATGATAATAATCCGGGATTACGTTGTGCGCAGGTTCTTACTTCGCTAACTTTTTCCTCTGTTTATGTCACCCAAGGGACTCAACTCAAACTCAAACTATTTATTTCAGATAAACCAATTACAGGCACTTTTGAATTGTCAAGGTCGGTCAGTCAAAAAGATGAAGCTAGTTGCCCATTCCAAAGCGTAGTAGGTACCTATGGAGAAGAACGGGCAAGAAACTCCATGGACACTCTTTTAAATCATAATAATATTGTTACAAAGTATTGGTTACATCATTCATGTTCAAAATTATGCACGTGAGAACGATGCAGAACGTTAAAAGCGTCCGTAATGAAAATATATTTAAAAAAAAACAATTCAAATATTAAATTAAATCAAAATAAGCCATGGCAGCAAAGAGTTGACCAGTCCCTACTGACGGCGCCCGTTCACGAACATGACGCATAGATTAGCACCATTCAGCTCAACCATTTTGAAGGGAGCTAAATGATCCAACACATGCGCCACCATCAGCGAGACATTAGAGTGAGCATGACATACTCTCAGCCGCCAAGGCACATTCCAGTCAATGAAAGACGGACCCAGTAAATGGTAGCTTTATAGTATGTATATAGTACTCACATACGTTCTATGCAATTATACAATACTAGGAGATTGAATTTATGTAATGCAAAAATAGTATTTTAAAATCTTCAGCAGCTCCAACAGTATGTAGGTAGGGTAGGCGTGTGTGAAGTATTTTCAAATGCTAATCAATTTATTTATGTGTCCTGTAGAGCAGGACCAGCGTTTAGCCAAGCATTTTTGTCAGCGATGTAATCCCCCAACCAACTTATAATATGCTTGGCTGCATAGTGTGCGTTTTATGTAAGATTTGAATTTCGTTTCATTGAGTTGGAGTATGTGGGGAGGTATTTTATTGTAACATTTTAAACAGTATCCCATGAAGGAAGAGTCTACTTTAGCCAGTCTGAAACCTGGTTGAACTAATTGGTCCCTATTTCTAGTTCTATAGGTGTGTCTGTCACCGCTTTCGTCCGTCTCTTGATCACGTGGGAGACTAGTAGACTTAAACTTCCTGATTAACGAGCAGCCTATTCACAGATTTACTTGACTCAGACTTATTTTGGTCGGACTGGGCTAACTATGTTGTCTGCTTACTGGGTCAGTACCCAGTAAGCAGACAGAGTAAATATCGCAATATTGTTGAAATCAGAGAAGTAGCTCTAAAACTTCGACGTTTAATTGTATTCAGTAACTCGACAGTTCAAAGAAAAATCATGTTACCTACCATACTCAAACTGGTGTTGAGATAGGGAACAATTTTACGTAAAGAACGAATGAAAAAATGGTATAATTTAAATAAAACTTTAAATATTCGTAATATATTCGTAATACGTCGAATATTCCAATATTCGAAAAAATTCAACAATTCCCAAGATGTCTTGGAAGAAAAAAGACATTCAAGAGTGGCTAAATAATAATAATAATCAATACATTCAACTCAATTTGTACTACTGAGAAACAAAATTTATAACAAATTCTAAAATTATTAATAGTGTATCTCGTGTTATTAAGACAAGTTACTCGTATTAAATTTAAAATAACAAGTTTGCATAAGAACATTATTTATATTCTTGCACCACTTCACTATCTTTTTTTTTTGTCAAAATCTGGCAACCCTTCAACTGTCAAGTTACTGAATAGTGAATACAATTATTAAAAGTCGAAGTATAGTTACAGCCTGGGTGACGTTGGTCACATTTCGGCGTAACCTCGTTCTAACAGGCCAAAGGCAGCTGTTCCATCGCCTACGAGGAAGCGACTAGCTGTCAACGATTTTCTCACTCAGGAACATAAAAAAGATGATACGTCCCTTGTAAATAAAACTGATTGCTCGTCGCCGACGCGCACTCGCTGCTCGTTGCTCGCAACTCGTTTCTAGTTTCTATATCTACTCGCTTCAAGTTAATCGCCGGCGGTAGGACAGGTGCCTTAGCTAGGCTTTCGCGCGATTCTCACTTGTTTTCGATTTAGGTCAACACTGATATTCCGTGTGTGTCCAAACCTTCAAATAATTAAGTTCTGCCCGTAGCTTTATTTATGCTCGTTTTGCTGTTATAAAATTTGTGGTGCCCACATATTTTTACCTTGTATCTTTGTTAAGATTTCTTCTACGGCGTATACTGCAATCTAAAGTTCATCTTCACGTTTCATACATTTTTTGTACACTAGATACCTAGGTAGTATTGTTGGTTAGGTAACATTCACATTGCGGTGGATTAATGTTTCAGATACACGTGTTTTCAATATCGAGTAATTGGATAAAGATAGGACCATTAATGTAATAGCTCTGTTTGATTGAGCTCACATTATAAATGTGTTATTCTCGATACAATGTTGAGTTAAGAAATTCATAAAAATGCTAAATTATATATTGCAACAAGCCGAGCGCTGGCGTGATTCTCGTCCGTTGCTGACCTCTTTAGATTGCACAATTCAGACAAACAGGATTATATCAGCTGTGATACATTCTCAACGTTATCAGTCAAACACTCGTGTTTCGTTAATTTAGTTAGGTCACTAACTTCATTAATATTTAAAGCAGCTCTTCGAATCTGTTCATTAAAATAGTACTTCCCAAGTTTTTGCCTCGACATTTTGCGACTTCACTTATTTTGCAATTATGCAAATTATTTTACAGATTATTTGTTTAAATCCATCTTTGATAAGAAAACGTCTTTAAATTATTTTATGTAGCGCCATCTATGATACGGATTTATTCGTGGTTCCAGTCGGGTACACATTTCATATATTTCTGCGTTTTGTCATAGATGGCGTTGTGAGTCTTACTCTAGACAAGAGCAATGTTTGGTTGATAGGTCTGAGATAAATAATACACATTATTTACATACTTTAATATTACATAGAACATCTTTTAATTAATATTTATATGTTTTAAACATCTTTATTTGACAGAGAACCTCTTATTAAAACATCATTATGGCAGGGAACTCATTATAATCTCTCAATAAAAATTCAACAATAAAGCTTTTAAAAACTTGAGCGTAGATTCGAACAGGTACCTAAATGCGAAAGGGGTACCTACAGTCACTAACAACTTTAAATACTAGAAGCGTTTCACGTTTCCCACAAAACGTCTAATGATCGTTTGTACACTACACTATGTCTGCACGCGGGCCGGGCGCTGCGGGCCGGTGCACGGGCGTGGGCGCGTCGGGCGCGTACGACGGGTTGGAGTCCCCGCACTCCGCCTCTACGTAGCCCGCGTTCTCGATGATGCGGCACCGCGCCGTGTCCGCCTCGTGCTCCATGTACAGCAGGCGTGCCGGCCGCCCGCCTCCGAGGCTCGACAGCGCGTTCGGGGCGCTGGACCGGGTTATGGAACCTTCGCGAAGCGCCACTGAGCCTCGCTTCCTCTCCGGGGCGGGTGAACCTCGATACTCCGACGTGTCGGGTCTCTTGCATCGCAGTAGTTTAGCGAAGGCGGCGCGGAAGCCCGCGTTCTTCCACGCGTAGATGAGGGGGTTGATGCCCGAGTTGGACATGGCCAGGGACGACGTGACCCGGTACGCTATGTGGTTGTGTAGCGGCAACATGGGCAACGTCTGGGCACATGCCACCACCACGAACGGCATCCAACATATTGAGAATGATCCTAGCACCAGCAGCACCACCTGCGAAAACATTAGCTCATTTTAATTTCAGGTTTTGGAACCAGTTGGTTTTAGATAACGTTGAGTGTCACGGTTCTGGAAATAGCGGAAATTGTATGATACAATATTTATGTAACTGAAATAAGGCATTCGTCTCATGACGGAGTAAATACATTTGGTAATAATACAAATTGATCTCAGGGCAATCGCGATAGACAAACATTACTAACTAATCACGAAGTAATGCTAATTTTTACGAGATTAGCGATGTTAATAATACTCTGTTAATAATATTCCCAAAACATTCCTGTAAAGTATTTAGAAATCGGATGGTTTTAGCAGTAATTAAAATCAGCAATTTAGATTTAAGTACTTATCGGGCGTTTTAGATAAATTTTCGCTTTTGGATTAGGTTGCTTACTAAAGTGACTTTTCTATTACTATCTTTTACTAACACGCAGAACTAGATCACACATTTGTCTCTGTATAAAGTGGCGTAATTTGAGGTATCCTTTAACATGCCTCATGCATGACAAATTTTCTAAACTCATATTTTGTTCCTTTCTCGTTTGAAATCTCTTTATTTCTTCCCTTTCTACTCCTAATTTGGCAATTCTTCAACCTTTGGGTGATGATGACATCAATTATTTAACATAAAAGACAATGTTAAATAATTGTTGTCTCTGCATCACCCATCACCCAAAGGTTGCCTAATAGAAAATGCCCGGCATTTAGTGCGCCACCGTACATTTGTGTACAGTATTAAATAAATAAATAGGATTGCTCATGTCACCTGTATGCTTTTCCAATCGTTGGCCCCGGTTGGGCAGCACGTGTTGGCTCTCATGCGCCGCGCGTGGCAGGTGGCCTCCCGCCATATCCGCCAGTACAGAATGAACATGACCATCCAGATGAGAGAGAACATCGGCGCCAGGATGCTGGTCGTGTAGTTCGTCGGCACCACCTGCAACATTTATAACAATTCGGTTAAAGCATTTGTAGTTAAACAAAGCGTTTTTTTCTATCATTTTCCAGTTTTTTTACTGTTGAGTACACGTAAACGACACGTCTGCGTTTCTTCGAGGTTTTAATAAATGTGCTACGAACAGTTGTGCCAATACGAGGTCGATTTGCCAGCATTTCCAGATTGTTTGAAACTGTTTAATCAATCGTGTAAAAAAGTGCACGCTCAGAAAAACTGCCTTTTCAGTTTGCTTTCTATCTTTATTGAATATATAATTGACTCTGCTTTGGCAGTCCGATATCCATATTAGCAATTAGCATACTTAAATATTTGCTCATGTATATTAAATATTCGCTTTATTTCATTTGATGAATAAACGGAACTATACGAGCTAATATGTGTGGGTCAACAGGCCGGGTTGAAGAAACTGGAATAACAAAGACGTATCCGCGTGTTCGTTGTCACGTCTATGTTTAGCAGCACTTAGTTCAAAGATTAATTTTGAGTTCGATTTCTTTACTTACCTCGAATTGTCGATTGTACAAATCTTATCTGAACATTCCGGTTTTAAATGACTTTGGTAATAAACTTTATTTCTCTGCACCAGAGATATATCATCGAAGAGCAGCATGTTTATTTACCCTTTAATGTAATGTTTACAAATAATGGCACCGGTCCAAGAACCTACTGTCAGTTACTGTAATAGAAATGATTGTAGCGCCGAATATTATTCTGTTGTAACTTTCTCATAATACCTAATGTCTCGTGACTTTATTTCTTCGTGCATAATATCAAACAGCAATATATTTTGTACGTATGGTTACAATAATACACTAATGTATGAGATAGCTCCTCGGGCGAACAAGTATGTATGTTCTCGGTAACAAGATATTCTTCCCAAAAACAACTGTATTAACTATTTATGTTGTAGTGGGTTTGCAGAGCGTGGCTCGAGAAAACCATTTATTTCCACTATGAATTGCGAATATTGTTGTCTTATTACAGAATGTGTTGACAGAGTGTTGATCCCTGGAGATATTTATATGCTTTAGACTCGCAGGCAATATAAAAGTTAGCATGTTCAGATTCTATAACAAGCAATATGATGTTTCATGATGTTTTTAGATGTCTAGAGGACGCTGAATGTCATGAAACTGCCATAAATCTTCGTATCCATAATAACAGATAAGCACACACCGTGAGTTATAGTACCAAGCATAGCAAGATATGAGGGATTATCATATGTGCTTGTATTTCGGTATAATTAGGACGGAAATTCTGCTCTGACCTTTGCACGTATGTGGATTTATTCCCCTACCTTAAATTTAGAAGACCCTCTGATTTCTTAAGGGTTGAGTGTGTCTAAGGCCGTCCGGGTACACTACATACCAAGTTCATCTCGCACGAGACTCCTTCGTGCCAGTCGTTCCAGAACACGGGGATGCAGCTGATGCAGACGGCCACCGACCACGTGAAGCTCATCATGAGGCGCGTCACCAGCTTCGTCATATACCGGCTGTAGTGCAGCGGGTGCACTATCGCTATGTACCTGGAAATATAAACAATTCAAATTAATATAAAACGGGCGCGAAAAACGGAAAACTAAATTACACTAGTTATACGTCAGTTGATACTTAAAAAGCAGTTACACATAAAACAATTTTTTTAATTCCATATTCAAGTTCACATGGCGTGACAAAACCGCGGCATTGAAGTTTCTATTTTAGTGAAAGATTTCTTTGATATAAAAATTTAAAATGGAGGGCATTCCACTTACCTGTCTACAGCTATCGCTATGATGTTGTAAATGGACGCCAGACATGCTAGGATTATGAGGATGAAGCGCATCAGGCACGACCACTTGATTGTGCCGAAGTCATCGTTCAGATAGAAAACCAAATGGTAGGGCAGCGTTAGCCCCACCATCAGGTCCGATATGGCCAGGTTGAGCACAAACTGGTTGGACACGAGCGACGACAGCCGCCGACTCATAGTCACCGCCAGGATCGTCAGCGTATTCCCGCTCACGATCAGCAGCATCAGTGAGCCGTCCACGATGCTCCATCCCCAGTGGTTGTAGACGTTCGTACTCGCCCTTTCCTCGGTCGCGTTCCACCCCAAGTCGCTATCATTCCCGAATACAACGTCCATACCATCGCTGGCCGCGGACGCCAGCGCCCCCCACTCCGAGTAGTCCGACGTCGTGGTACAACTCACGCGCACATGCTCTTAACTGTTACCCTCACCCGTCACTCGCGATACACTAGACAATTTCACAGAGGTCTTTTCCCGTTTGCACTTGTCGCACATTTTATTTGCACTATATTGTTGATTCCGAACACCTGGAACAAAGTGTAGATATTAGTCGAGTTAGTATTGAGTGCATGTGCTGTGCGAGGTGCACGTGCGACGGGGTCCTTGTAAATGCATAGCGGCGTACGCAAGTAATGCATAGCGGGCGGTGTGAGGCGTTCAGTATGCAGGGGCGCGTCGCCACACAAATGAGTCGCCAGGACCGCCCCACTTCGCACGCCTCTCTAAATCACATTACTAACTTTTTCAAGGGATCGCCAGCGAGAGAGCTGAAGTTGTCGCTCCTGCTGATGTTGCTGAATTATTTATGTTGCACACTGTGAGACGAGCCCTGTCTGTCTGCGCCCTAATCGATTACCGTGCTGCTATAAATGAATTATTTCCAGACGTCGAAGGCCACATGGTTCATAAACTCGCGACTGTTTTGTAACAATTACAATCGGTAATGTTTGAAGGTAGCGTCCTTCAGCGGCAGGTTACTTATTCATGTGCAGCTCCGTCAAGTTGGAAACTCAATAAATGATTATGAACACCGAGTGCGACTGATTCTTGTTGGATATGTATATGTAACGAACGAGTGCTTCCAAACGTGCAAAATTCAGCACTGGAACAATGTGTATTGGAAATGGAGACGCTCGTAGTTGAAAGCTCTTGAAATAAAACTCGTAAAACTGCAGAAAGCAGAGCTCGAGATTGTTTCCGATAGGCACGTTTGTATTCAATTTTAAATAGGTCTAGGTTACACAATCTCCCTCTCTAAACTAGCACTAGCTTAATACCAAGCAAATAAAGGAAGAAGAGAAGCGAGATTTTTTATAAATAAGACAATGCTCTTTTTCAGCTTCTTATAAATTTATTCAGTAGGAGGATTGTTTGTCGATGAAATATTTAGCTCAGCTGGAACTGACAACGTCAATTATATTCGACTCATCTGGACCAAGCGGCGACACGGCCATCTGAATTACAAATAGGCACGGATCAAAACACTTTGCAGACTCCATTAATTTTAATCCATCAACACCATTTTGCTCATCTTCTGTCGTTAATCTACTTTTATGAAAATTGTTTGTTAAGGCTTTATTTAAGATTCCTAAATATTTTTAAAAAAGTTCGAAAACAAATTAATAAAATCTGTTAAATAACATTTATAATTATTGAACATAAATAAATAAAGTAGAACCAAAACAGAATCAGAAATATCTTTTTTAATGCGTCTGAGTATTAATGAGTAATAAAATGATAGCGGGTCCATTTATTTCGATTTCGTTTAAGTGGAATCGATGCCGGCGTTCATTTGATGGGAATTTATGTTCGGACAAATAACGAAGTAGCTACGCGGTAGTATTCGTAAATTTCTTGAGACGCGGAAACGGCTTTAGAATGTTTGCACGGAATCGGTCCTTACGCAGATTTCAGAGTTCGACAGCCTTATTACGACAATTCATTGGCATTTATTAATAAAGCGATCAATTTGGAATCCAGATTGGATGTCTTATCTCGGTCGGGTGTCATTGATGGACGCTTTAATAAAATAAGAGAGCAGTGAGCCTCATCAAAATCAGATTGCGATGTAACAGAACGATCGTTGCTACGTAATTGTTCAGTAAAGCCAACGAAGTTTTGATGAATGAATTGTCAAAAGTGGTTTTACAATTTGGTTGCATGCCTTTGTGTGGCAATGATGACGGATACCAGATAGCAATTTGTAACGCGATGATTTCGACGGCTAGATTGGATGGATGGATTTATTCACGTGTGAATCTGGCGCGCGTTCGTACGCGTGTCGGCAAATTGTAGTCTACGTATTGGATTAGTTTGTAGCGTTAAATTATTTATGGATCTCCGAGAATACGTTAATGCTTTCAGCTCAGTGTTTTGATTCGATGCTCTCGTTTTGTTGTTCTTCATAAGTATGAATAATTAAATTTAAATCTGCTTCTCAAGGCGCGTCTGTTCCAGAAAATATTTAATAGGAATATTCATGTTGTTACTCGGTTTCAATAACGTCGTAATTAAGCCAAAGTCTTGTTGATTAAAGTCCCGTTGTCTTAGAATTTGGAAAGGAAAAATTCTAATGAAATATTGATTCATTAAACAACAACGTTTACTTACGCAACTCGGTACGCAAACACGAAAGTTCTAACGAAGCCATAAGCTGGCTAACTGTTACGTATTACAACTAGGTAGGTACTTCAAAATACCGACTGTTTTTAAAGTCAAAATAGACAATGTAGATGAAACAAATATGTTAGTAGTCGTCGTCCATACAGACGCGTGATTGAGGCAGTATTCTGGTCACAGGCGCACAGGGCTACTAGAATGCCCTTTTGCCAATGCCTAGTGCATTAGCATGCACTACGATCAGCGTGACTAATGTCACTTGTCTATGCTTCGCTCATGGCGCGCGCCGGTTTGCTGACTCTCGATTATGATCGCTTTGGTCTGATCGCTCCTAATGCTGGCACACGTCCCCACTCTACAGCTGAATGGCAAGCTTAAGTAAATTTTGTCGGTAAACAGCGCTTAGGGTAACGATGCTCATACTTGTATGTTTATCTACATAAGAGCATTAGGTACACGATAGTATTATACTAAGCTATGTAATAAGTTCAAAAGTGGCAATAACCGAAGCTATAACAGTTTTTTCCCCAATATATCTAAGTTTATTGGAAGTTGCGCGGACCTAAGGACTTGTTTTTATTTGAAAACCTATCCAACTTTTGACCTAATGCCTATACGCTAAGTCACTCAACTAAATTGAGTAAAATGGAATAAATCGTTCAATAACTATCAGATGAGCAGGTAATAGACAAAGAATAATTAATCTAAAGTGACGTGTGCTAATGCGAGCCCACGCGTTGATTGAGCTGTTGTACTTGTACAGCCATGTTTGTGAATATTAAGGTGTTTGGCGCCAACCGCCATATTGATCACACGTTACAACTCATTTCACTCGCGGGACTACTCGTTATTCCACCTACATAACACTGGATGCTACCTTGTGTGAATTAGGGGAAGGAAAATTAAATTAAAATAATTTGTAACATGCGGGAAATATATCACTATCACGCTATTATTGAAAGAAGATACGTGCATATTATTCTTGATGGTCTATAAATATAAACACAAGGACGGCACAAATGTAATGAAATAACATTGCACTTTGAAACAGTAGTCAGTCGCATTCTATTAACCTACTCGACTAGTCGTACCGTAATTGAATATCGGAAAATAACACTTTGACACTGAGAAAAGTTAATCGAGAAAACAGAAGAAAGTGTTAGTTCAGTACTTGGTATCGATTCATAAATATTTTCGTGTTTATATCTACGATCGTCCTTTACGTAACGTGCCGTGCGCGTCGCGTGCGACCTCTACAGTTCGATTACTAACTATTGTAACTATTTTAATTGCTCAATTTTTCGTTACATTTCGATTTTAATGAATGTTTATTTTTTCTTTGTTGTGAGTACGTACATTAGTGCTTCAATGTCACGATTGAGTTTATATATAAAAATAACGAACGATGCTTAAGTACTACTGACATGGAAACCAAGTTTGAATAATTGTTTTTCCAAATAAAATAAACGTACGTATGTTTAAGTAAATATCAAGGCGATGTAGTAATATCAATATCTGCAACATAGCATGCTTGTCACTGATAAATTGCATGACACGGTATCTACTGATTGGTGTATAAACAAAATGTACTAAAAATGTAACAACGTTTTAAACAAATAAAGCGACGTCTGACACTTACCGGTTACTTTACTAGCCCCGGAGATATCGACAACTATTAATACGTGCAATCTTAATCACTCTCGTCAAATATTGTAAATCCAAACAACTCCCAAGTCAGAAAAGACCACAAACATACTATCTTCGGTAAACTCCCATTTGATTCGGCAAAGGTCAAAAATGAAGACAAATGGTCCAGCTATTACTGGCCACAATTCAATCAAGATAGCAATGTTCTTTCTATTACAGTCGAACTATGTAGCCGGTCAGGGCTGCCAATGTGTTTGAAAGTAAACATTCATCGTTGCAGACTATCAGTACTGGTACATTTTGTGATCTTTGATTTACTGCAGCGTTATCAAATGACGTGCTTAGGGGTCGCGCGATAACGATGACTTCTGTGACTCATTGATTAGTTGTTATTAATAGTCACACTCGCATGTTAAAGAATTTCCTCTCCCCGTAACTACGTAAATGTAACATCGCACAATTTTGTACTAGACGAGCACAAACATTCTTCTAAGAATTGTGTTGTGTAACACAGTATAATACCAGGGACTAAGAAAGTTTCGTGACGACATTGTTCGCGTTCCGAAGAGCGCGGAGACACGAAAATGTCCGTTTTATTGAAGAAGCTCGCTTGTCAAATAACTTTGATTTATACTCGTACTTGCCGGTTCCAGCTTCATTTGAATGCCTGAAAACTTTATCACATAATCCTTCTAAATTACACGAAATGTTTAATAGGACGGGTGCCCTCCAAAGTATGAACTCATTACTTCGTTAGTACTTCAGAAATAATGTTACGAAGTTGTGGACGACCGCAACATTGGGATTCTCTAAAGCCAAAGTACGAGCGAGAAAAAACTTCTAACCAATTTTCATTAATGCTTCCGTTGAATTAAGTTTACGATTTAATTGTGTGATAGAATTGAATGGTGGAATGGAATAAACGTGAAAATAAAAACGGTTGTGGAGCCTCGATGGCCTCGATAAAAGTATAGGACGTTGTCCCCAGAACGTGAGGAGCTGTAACTGGAGCTCCGAAGTGCTGGAAGTTATCAGCCAGAGAGGAAACTACCGCCGTCGCCGCGAGCTCCCGGACTATTACTGATACGAGTCACGATTACAACTACTCATATTTTCCGCCGCACGTGAACATCGCGAACAAACAGAGAAAGTAACCGAACACGTGGATGGTACAATGTCTATTTGTCCAAAGCCGGATGTAAAGCCGAGGCTGAGAGGAGTACATAATATGGTCGCCTCGTTATAGACGGAATAACCACAAAAATTACGAAATTATTGACACGATGAGCGCTTTAGAATTGCGAAAACTCTTAAATAGGCACCAGGCACTTGCACAATGCCTGCAAATATAACGAAATCTGCGAATTAGTGACGTCAGTTATATCTTTAAAGCTGTTTGACAGAAGGTCGTTACGACATCATGCGTGCAAAGAACTGCCCAAAAGTAATATCTACTCGCCAAACAAACACGACATAACCATCGAAACCAAACAATGACGTTAATGTTATATTTTGTAGACTGGACTAGCAGACGTCTGATATAGATTGTCTCCAGAAGCCCGTATTTTCCTCATCAGAGAAAACAAAAGTCAAATTAAGAAGCTTTTTTCTGGAACTCAATTAAAAAGCCCTTTGACTATAGCCTAGTTCGGGACTCTGGAATTTGAAAAGAAAATGTTCAAATTGATTATTCGATTAATGGCACAGGCAACAGCTAGCGCCCCAAAGCATATTTGTTCATGAAGTTATATTTTAACGTTATCGTTATCTTGATGATAGCTCGACGGGTGATTATGACGGTTCCCACATATTTGATGGACTGTTTTGCATGGGGCAAGTGCGGCCATCGCTCATGTCAAACATGGGCTAGAGCGAACGAAAGGTCGTCGGCCGGCGAATAAACCTTCGCCCTTTCATAAACCCTGTTCCAGTACAGTTATTAGATTTTGTATTTTTAAGATATCATAACGTAATATCTAAATTGGTAACTGAAAGTTAATTTGCCTTTTGCTGCGGTTGTTTTACGGTACGTTTGCAGTCACGTCAGCAAAACTTTGTTTGCATTTTAAATTTTAATTTAGATAACCTGAGAGGGCTTTTGGTATTTTGTTTTTAGAAGCATCAAATTATATTTGGAATTGGGGCTAAATGAATTACTGCTCACGTAAAAAGCTTCTAAAACAGTTTTTCCGGTTTAAGGGAACGAAAACAAACCGCAATCGAATTAACAAGTCACTTAACAAACAGGAAACTATCCGAGAGACATTCCGGGAACGTCAAGTTTAGTACTACTAAGTTTTAAGTGTTCT
The DNA here is from genome assembly GCA_945859715.1 of Apamea sordens. Taxonomy (NCBI): domain Eukaryota; kingdom Metazoa; phylum Arthropoda; class Insecta; order Lepidoptera; family Noctuidae; genus Apamea; species Apamea sordens. The sequence goes on from OX244001.1 coordinate 19,425,482, forward strand.
TCTTGTGAGGCGATGTGATGGTTCCCCTAAACATGTCCCTCGATACACTCAATAGAAAGAGTACAGTAGAAAGGCGTTGCGAGTGAATCTGTCGACATCAGCCATCGTTGGTTGTCAATGCTTATTGAACTGCGAACTACGTTTGCAGTTTCTTTGCAGTATTTAGGTTGAAGTGAAAGTAATGAACTGGAAAGTTGTTGTAAAGTTTACCTAAGTTCAATTTCGCAAATGTTGGAAAATATACTATCAGTATGTTTTCCACAAATGTTTGGTCGTAGTTAATATCTTGTTATCACGTTTTCGTGTCATGATACACGTACCCGTCTCATATTACATGGATTAACCTCCTAACAACAAATTCCACGCAACGATAAATCAATTTACAAACGCGATTGAACGGGGAAGCTTAATAGTGTTTAAAGACGCTTCGCATCGGCGCGCCTCAATGGGCCGCGTCCTAATTGGCCGGTGATCTCAGTTCCGTCATCGTGCGACAGGCGACATCTCACACGTTACCCGTTACGTCGCAAGGGTAAAGAGGCGCTTTTCATTAAGACCGCTTAATTGATCAGATGTGAGCCGCTAATTCCCGTTAATTTGCTTACTTTAAACACTTAAACACAATCAATATGGTGTCTGTGTTTGGTGTGAACAGTTGCAGTCGCCGCGGAAAATTTTTGAATCCAATACCATTTTCGGAGTTTTATTGAGGTAGGATTTTTTTATCGAAGGCGAACCAGTGCAATTATTAGGGAAAATTCATTATGTTTATTTATAAAAAGCGTCATTGAGTGTTAAACTCTTATGAACTCTTTTTGAAATTGTCTAAAAATAGTTTTTCCTTCCGTCCAATCCCATATATAGTCTGCTTGGAAACAAAATAAGTCCTTATTGGTCCTTTGAGCCAATGTAGGATATAACTTCGTTTGATCATAACTGGCCTAACGAATCCTTCTGGTGTCAAATATAATCACGTGTTTTATTTCCACGGTCCTATACAAAGCAATTTAGAACAGATATGTTTGGCACAAGTCTCTGCTCTTGGGAGCTTATAGGAAATTGCGTTAACGCCCCCGAGACAGCAACGCGAATCTTTTATTTGTATAGATATAGTACGCTTCGTTAATGCCGAAACAAATTGACAAAACATCAAAGAGGTCCGGTTGTTTTCTTTTGATGTGCAGATCTATTTCTCCGTGAGACGTCAGTACGTCGACAAGTAATTGATACAATCAGGACATAGTTCTGCGCACTACCTAATGGACAGGATAATTGATTGGAGTACCGATAATGTGTTTATCTAAATTTAATCAGGTCCTAGAGATGAAAGCGAATATATTTTTATATTTTCTGCTAACGTTACTTGTACATAAAGTTGTTTGTACACAATTGTGGTGTCTGAATAGAGTGCATAAAATAATTTCCAACTAGAGTTTCTTTTACAATTATGGCTGTGCAAAATGTTTCGTCTACTCGTCTACTTTTTCTTATTACTAATCTCCTAAAAGATTTTATGTTCTTGACAATAATAGTGGTCCCAGCCGGGTGACTGGTACCCTTTCGGATCCACCGCCATCTTTATTATAGTGATAAAAGTTACATTGTGTGTTAAGGGTGCGCCGGCCAATGTGTACATTACCCTGAAAGCAAATAACCTTGTGATGGACAGCGTTTTAAGAAAGCTTTTTATTGTATTAACTATAATAATAGACGCTTTCAATCTTTTGTTGAGCAACAATTCGGCCATTAAAACTTGTGTGATTATTTGATTCTTCTAAATTAAAAGAATTCACTTCGTTGCCAGGTTAGATCTTGTGAATGGCTACGAAGAATATATGGTTCTGTAGCCATACATTGTACAGACCTTCTTTCTTATCGAGCCCCTTTTTATTGAATTCTTCCGCACACGCGTCATGTGGCGCTGATGGATTTAAAAGGTTCGCCTTTCTTTGTCAAGCGAAAGTTCCTCATCTGGAAGTTTATCTAGATTTTGTTTTGTTTAGATTTAGAACTTTGTTTTCCGAGTTCTACTAAATAACTAAACAAGGCACCGTGTAACTCAAAGGTGCTGCGATATTTTATTCATAAGTTTCATTGTTTCTTGAGTGAAGTTCGCTTTGTTGAGAGTTGTTCAGTTGTTGTACGGTGAGCTAACACAGCGTACAGCTAAATATTTTATAATGGCGGCTTGTTCTTGTATTAAATTACACGCCACTGTGGTATCCTTGAACTCAACAAACTACCTTGACTTCGTGGTTCACATGAGGTTTTTACTATACATAGATGGGTTTCGTGCAATAAGAGCTTCCGGTTTGATTTTCGTAATTAATTGTTACCTACTAACTAACTCGTCGAACAGTAGTTCCGGCTAATACTCATCAAGTATGAATATGTTGTGAAGCACGACTCGATAGAGCTTTCCTTAATATTGTGCTTGAAATATTTAGTCATAGAACGACTCCATTGCAGATTTCACACAAATTATACAACAGTTCCGTATTATCTAACTGTTGTTGGTATTAGGTGCAGATGGGTAGGTATCACATGTTGATTTAGTGTTGCAGTTAAAATTAGTAGGTAATGTCCTGGTATTGCTGCATTGCATTGCTTAATCTAATGTCTTTGTTGTAGCAACATACTTTCATACAATGGTCACAGCATTTACATAGAAAAAGGTACGATCATAAAAGAAAGTACCTACTTGAGGGTGTAGACTGGCCATTCTCCGCACTGTTACAGTCAGCACAAAAGATCAGTTGGACTTCTGTGTAAATGTGGTAGTATTATGAAGTAGGCTGCATCAGATAGCTCTTACGTTTCATTAAAACTTTACTGTTTGTTCAACTTTACTGTTCATTAAATTTCATCCTTTCTATCTTCCGTCATCCAAGTTACCGTATTTCATGTCTACTGCTGATAAATCTCCAGCTATAATTTAATAATTAAAACGTTAATTGACATACAAATATTGATGTTTATCAACCTGTAGTACCGTGCCGTGTGTAACGACATTACCCGCCCACGTTGCCCAAATTACCCGAAATGACCAGCTGCGTTTAATTGCTCTAACATTAACTTTTATTTTATCATGAAACAGCGCCAATTTCACCCATAACGAATTGTGGATGTATTGTTCAGGATTACGACCAGGGTTTGTAGTACTCCGTGAGGTTTTACGATAAGACGGATGAACCGAGTAACCTAGTATCATAGATTAAATTAATACAGTGTTACTAAACTAAAATTCACACTGTATCATTTAATAGTTCTGTACTATGTGATAAAAACATTCCTATATTGTTTGTAAAATGTACTAGCCAAGAACGATCTCAAAGCCCCGACAAGCTACTATGATAGATAGTCGAGAACCTTTTTTTAAATTTTCTAGGTCGAGTTCCAGGCCTGGACGTTATGAATTTGCCTAACTGTCGGCAATATGTCTAGCTGAGATCGAAATTAACGATCCAGCTTCATAAATTGAACTTTTACTATCCCTCGCATCTATCAAGGAGGAAGATTTTTTTAGCTTAGGTAAAAGGGAGGTTGTTCATCCATCACTTTGTTTTCTAGCTGGGTGTATCCAAAGGAAGATCTAAGATCCTCTATCTCAGCAAGTCATCTCCACTTTCGCTAACTTCTACAATTATTTGCCTAATCAGATTTGAATTTGCTTTGTCTTATTCAAACAGGTATTTGTGTAATATAGCTTTCCGCTCTCTACAAACATGAATACTAAGTACATGTGCTACTTGAAACGTGTTATCATTATGATGCTATCGATATTAATCTATTGTTGTCGACGTTTTTATCTGCATAGATAAAAAGTATTTCCTTAGCAATTTTTTATCATGAATTACGTTATGATGAGTACGCCTGTAGCCGTATATTATAAGTTGTTATTCATAAAGTTTGGGGAAGATAAGCTTATGCGGCGGGCGGCGCGAGCCTGCTTGATGCGACAAATGTTTAGAGTTTTACTCCGCGATAAAAGGAAAATTTATTATTTTAAGCTTGTAAAATGTAACATGTAATTCATCCAATTTTCTATCACAAAAAACTCAGATAACGTGCAGATGAAATCAACTTCGCTCCTATAATGTCGTCTGAAATTTCGATTGAAGTGTCAATTCTGTATCGATAGTTCATTTTTCTCTATCCATCGGAAGAGTCGGCACAGAATTCAATCATAGACTGGTCGTAAGCATCCAATCCAGAAGCGTTAGTGTTCTCTGTTGACCTACTGAATAATGGGTTTTCAACCCCACCCCACAGATATTGGCTATTTCTCTCATCAAATTGACAGTAAACGCATCTGTTATCTATATTGGACATCGGGTATACAGGTTTGCGTTCCTATGGTTTCACGTGGTACCTATGTGCTATTTAAATATATTTCTTTATAAGTGACTCATAAAACTAATCGCACTTTGCCCATGTAATAAAATACTTATATCTTCTAATTGATTCGTAATATTTTTTAGGTATGATAAAAACAGCTTACTCATGTTATGTTGTTTTTCCATCCATATCAGCATGAGAATGGATAAGATATTAAATAATATCAAAATATATGAAGCGAGTGTATGTTTGTCACACGGATCACGTAAAGTAAAATCAAGAGAAATGTTGAGTCATGACTGACCTCCGGGAGCACACCCTTCTCACACATTTATTTGACTTCATAACTCCGTGAAATTATAATGGATGTACTCTGTAATCAAAATTGCCGGCAATCTAGGCAGTAATCATCGCACCGTAAATGGTTTTTGTAAAGATTTATGTGTATTGTTGTAAAAACGAGTTGATTGCTGTAGGGCGCCTACTGCCGAAATATACGGTGTAACTTAGCGCTGTGTGGAAATATACGGTGTAACTTAGCGCTGTGTGGAAATTGGATGTGATCAACGTTTATTGCCCCTGAAAACTCCTTCACTCTATATTTTTATCCAATAAATGTGGTAGTAATGCTACATGTTTATGAGGCGGTACATATGTAAAGTGAGTGCGGTCAACGCACCGTGGTTTGGCGGCACGACGCTAAAGTGTATCTGAAATTATACGAGGTCATACAGAAAGCTTCCCCTAGGGCAATATTGATGTAGGCCATCCGGAGTAATGGAATAGATAATTCGAAGCTTCTTATCGACCGTTGAGCCTCAGTTGACGCCTTTCGCAATTTTTGTGTCATATTTTCCTTTATTTAATTGTTTAGTAGGGGAGTCCTTTGGCAGTCTAGTGATACAGAATTTGATACTTTACCTGTCTACTGAGTCTCGAGGCGAATACCTCTTACTTTATACTGCTCATTTAATATTTATTTAATACCATTATCCTGGAATAGCCTACATAAACGATAATTTTATTTGCCGTTTAAAACACAAGGTTGGCACGGAGCAGCAGGTCGTAAACTGACACAGCTGATAAGTCTCAAATCTAGTGAGATTTACCGGTTAATGGCACCATCAAATCTAACCCTTTCTAAGCGCCTGGATTACGAACACTGGAAGCCTGAGTTATCACTTCCACTATCCTTGAATGTTAATTCGATTGCTTATCTAAAACTTCTGCAGGGAGCGGTGTCGGGTTAAACTCTGCGTGCACTGTCTTTGAATGGTCGCTTTCCTCAAAGCCTGATCTCAGATATTTCCACAGACAAGAGTTGTAGATCCTTCAAACGTAAACTTTGACTGTCGTAGTAGATTCGTCATTCATCTCAACTGTATCTCGACTAATCCAACAGATATGTTTGGCAGGCGGCGGAGCATTAATCGACAGTTAGAATCCGTTACAATCTTCATTGATAATGCTGCCGAGATACTCGATCAAGGGCGCAATACGATTGCATTAGCCCCATTAGCTCGCGTGCATCGAATGTCTGGCTCTACACGAACCGAATAGTGAACTAGCCGCGGTCTGCAACAATAACACCAAGTAACAAGGTTGCAGCGACCTATTTACCGAAATAAGTCTTCCGAAGCCTATTCGCGCCCGACTCAATTCTCTACTGTTTTAAAGAAACAAAAGCTTTTAAATGGAAAGATTTTAGTCCACAGAATACAGAACAACGACGCGCTTGACAATTTACTGAGCTGTGTTCTTCGACCGAACTCACGACCCGGCAGATACAATCTACTTTGAGATATACTTCTAGATAGCAATTTCAATATCCCCTAAAATTGAATCCCAAAAAGATAAAATTCCAACCAAACCGGGTAGTTACATAAGTGGGGGCGGGGAGTCCGTCCAAAGCTTACGTAAGCTCGTCTGGAACTTTAACAGTGAAATATTAAGAATACTTTAATTCATATCTTGTGGTGGCGATGTGTACACACGCCGTGTGTGATTCCGTGCGGTCCGGTGTGCGATCCTGCATTTACATATCGGACGCGACAAAACCAGTAACAGCTTTTAAACGACGTGCTAAATTCTAAACGTTTGGAATTATCTTGAAATTAAGTTTTCTGCTGCAAACTGCGAGAATCCAACGTGTGTCCGTGAAACGAGTTCGAATCTTGCAGAGGATTATATGAAAGAACGACCGAACAGTATTTGCTTTCAATGATGATGCAAATATGCAAATGAAATCGCGGGGAAATGGAATGGACGCCGTTCGAACGTTCAGCAAATACTTATCTGGCACCGGACGGTGGTCGCGAGGACTCACCAGTGCCGGCTGTCGGCTATCGTCAATATTTACCTCCACGACGATACTGCCATTGGCTACCAACACACTACCAAAGTGGTCTGATATGGGCAAACATCACGCTTCTACATTATACAACAACACTGGCACTTGAACTATGTTTGTTCACTGGAAGCAACTTTTTCGTGTTTGAGGGTTCTCTCCGAGGGTGTGGGAGTGTTCGTGGGTGACGTACGCTCGCGTCGGCGCTCGGCACGCAACTAACGGCCGCGGTCGCCGTCGCCGACTTCCAAACACGAAATTCGAGGTCTTTGAAGGCATTAGTGGACAAACACCAGTGGCAAAGGTCATGGTTTTTTCGTGGTTACTCTATGCTACAAATATGTATTTGAAGCGGATTACTGAGATGATGTACGCAGCTTTTTTATTAGCACGGTATTGTGTAATGATGATATAGGAGCGCTACCCGGAGTTTATGCCAGCCGGAGTTCGTGAATTTTTTTCCGCGATTCATGGTTCTTAAAGTTAATATTGTTATTACCGAAATGGAGAAAGTTTTGGCAAACTAGCATATTCTGGGTTGTTATGGTATATTTAGTTGCTTTTCTTAGTCCCAAGAATAACTTAATTTTCTTAAGGTTCTGAAGAATTATTTCCAGAAATGTTTCGCGAGGATGATGTTTGGGGTGAGCTATTCCCAGGCAAAATCTGTGAATACTTCAGAACTTTAATTTTCAGTGTTCGCCTCTTCAAATTGCTCTGTTGACTTAAAAAGAGAACTTTTAAATCGTGCTCACTATTTTAATTATCGCAGTTTGGAAGTTCATTGTTTACTGAATTTCACGGGATGCAACAAAATACAGTAATGGTTTTAAAACTGCATTAATTGCAGGCGCTATTGTAAGTTACGAGTATTTCTCTCGGCCGACTTTTCATTTATATTTAGAGTACGGTACGAAATGCGACACGAGTAGCACACATTGACACGATATATTGTTTCTTAAATACTTGTACGATAAAAGAATCGAGGGGATAGGGCCGTCCGTGTAGTGATAATACTGCGATAACCAACTCGTATACCGGTGATGGTGATTAATACTCCCCATGTTGGTCGATCATTGTTGCTTTTAGTTGGAGATCTATTTGCTGTCATAATAATATTCAAGTTATTGAAAAAGTAATAAATCGAAAAGAAAGGAAATTGGAAATAAAATCTTTTAATTCACTTTAGAGTGTCACCTGTCACCATTGAAGACTAGATAAAAACTAATTCTGCAGTCTGCAGCTCTCGGTTTATTTGTAACAAAATAGGCAGTGGGCTCCGTTAGTCAATTTAGCGATGTTTGCCAAGCTGACGACTGACGAGCTTACACTTCACGCTTGCTTGTTGCCACAGCTTGCTCACATGTGTTACCTGTTCCAGCTCTCTCTAATTCTTACGACTTGGTTTGCAGATTTACATTCTGAAGTAGGCATGACAGTTTTCCTCTTTTATGTTGTATTGTGACTGGAATGTGGTGGTGGACTGGTGATGGCAAAAGAATGTCTTCCTTATCTTAGCGCACTTTTGATACACTTTGGAACAATATAAATTACCAAGTCACTGCTTTGTAGTGCGGGCAATATACACCATTGCTCGCAAGCCTAAATATAGTCAAAATGTTGTAGTTGCTATAATAACCTTTGTTTTCGCTTTGTTCTTTTATTTACATTACATGCAGTACATTTGCAGAGAACGAGGAAAACTGTTCTATCGTAATACAGTTTAAACTAGTACGAGGTACAGAGTGAATCTGTTCGTGTTAACAACCAAAATAAGTACCTACCTTTACTGCTTATTTGTTACTTAGATGAATTGTGCAAGGTGGTACTTATGGGTAAATAAAGATGGTTTTTTTTATGCAAGTTATCAAAGTTTCTTGACATAGTTTCCACCATATTATTTTAACATGTACTCCAAAGTAAATCTTTCGTTAATAAAGTAAAGTACGCAGCTAACTACTGAGTGCGATTCCTTTTTGCTCGTTGTTCCCGGTGGAGAGTTTAATCCCGTGTGTCCGAACCGGCACATAAATTGTCGCTCGGTGTCGCGCAGCGCAGATTACGCTAACTAACATTATCCTATTGTGCCACCCAACGAATATATTTTGGACAATACACTTTGACCGGGAATAATTGGAATTTCTTGCTTCGGAGTGCGTGATAGGAATAGAGAAGTAGAGTTTGGGTGAAATCGGAAGTTCAGCTAAGTGGCAGAATAAACACGCGGGAGTCTCTTGTGTAATCTCTGAAGGTGCCTTTTTACTTACTACTTCTAACTAGTCGTCGATAAGGTTCTTTTGTAAACATGTTCCTTGCTTGTTAGAGACCTTTTGGATACTAGGACCAGCCGGTCGATTCTGTATAAATCTCACCGTGAAAACTCAAGTGAAGTGAGCTTGATGTGAGTTATCAGTAGTGTCAATCCCTAGCATTATTTGGAATGACAGCTCACTCCACGCTCACTTCACCTAAGTTTTCACGGTGAGATGGTTACAGAATTGCACTGCAGTTGTAGGTACCGTGTGCAAAACCAACTGTGTAAGATACCATAACAAATACTCGTATTATGTTGTTACGCCCACAAGTCACAACCATTGCAATTTTATATTATAAAATCTATTTAAAAAAACTTGATGAAAAACTAAAGCTAAACTAAATCACGACCTTTAGTTTTTCATCAGCATGTTCGCAATTTTATCCACCTCAAAAATGCATGCTAGAAACGTCGCGCGCGACTGTTTTTTTAAGAGAATTCCGCAGAGTAATGAAAGAATATTGTACAAATGAACCGCTTTGTGTTTTCTGCTTCTAATTTCTTGTGTTTTCACTTGAAATATTATTTTTTTAGGTCCTTTGTTTGGCTATTGTTCTTAGTTAGCAGTCTTTAAGCGTTTGATCACACTTTTCATCTGAAATTGATCAAATTCCTCAAAACGTTTTGGCATAAAAAGAGACCAAGAATGTTCGATATTTCCGTACATAAAGATTAATAGTCGTGGTTGGGATTTTTATATCATTCAACGATAGTCTCAGGGTACTGTAGTATCATTTGAGTGGCTACGTCCGGTGACGTCACACGTTGTGGTTACAGCTCATGCGAGTCGGATGGAACTGGTGAAAGCTCACAGCAGCAGTTATTTCGGTTTACAAGTGCGTCTGGTTTGCAATCGTTAATATCGATCTCTCTTGATAAGTCGCGATCGCTATATTTTTACCTCTTGAACATCGTCTCAATTCGCATTTTTGGAGACATATTACTAATGTTAATTTTTGGTTTAGTTTATTCTTTAATTTAATGTGTTTTATTAGGTCTACCAACAATTGTTCACACTGGATACAGCAACATAATTCATTCTTAAAAGTAAACGCAACAATTACTTATAGGTAAACACCACATGTACAAAACAATAAATTCGGAAAATTTGCGAACTTACTAAGTACTATGCGCAAATATTCAATTATATAAAATTAAAATTGTAAATAGTGAAACCCAGAATTATGACAAAATTGATAAAAAATAAATTATAAATTGATTAATTTTTGGCAATGACAACATTGGTAAATAGGTAAAATAAAATTATATTACATACGTGAATTGATTAATTATAAATAAAAATCGACATATAATTAAAATTCATTGAATAAAATTGATAAATTGTTAAACTAATAAGAGAAAAAACCAATAAAATAAATAACAGCGGTAAAATTGACACAATAAATAATAGTTTATGACTAGGGGTTGTTTGGTAAACGAATAAGGATGGCCTTTAGTTTAGCAATTCTTATATTAAGATAGGTGTTAACTTTTGCTTAGGTATATGTTTCATAGGACTGACGTTCTGTCGTTTGATTGGGTACCTATGCATGGCATGTACTAAGGTACTTACAATATGTTTTTGTAAAGTGAATAGAGAACGTATAAGTTTATTTAATATCTTATATAATATGAAGCATTACCGTCGCGTTGAGTGAGGATATCATTTAAACTTTTATTTTCAGTTAAGAATTTTTCTCTTTTTTTCTTCTCAGTACAAAGTTGTAGCTTTCTCATGGGTATAGTTTACGAGGTTTATACCCAAGTTACCGCCACAGTATCTAAGCTTACTTGTTCTAAGTGAAGTCCGTCCACGCTGTCACCTCGGATTTTTACTCCTCGCCAGAGTTTCATTAGTTGAGTAAACCACGAAGGTGTGCTGTGTTCTGTTGTGTAATGTGGAGTGGAAAGTGAATTATGTGTTGATGGGGTAAAAGCTATCTCATTCTGATGTAGTTTTGTTGGTTCTACTAATAGCAATGAATTTTGGTGTCATGTGACAGTTACATATCTGCCGATGTATTCTCTAAAAATCGCACCGTGTAAACCTAGGTCAATTAGCTTGACGTGAGCAGTCAAAAATGTAAATCCTTAGCATCATCCGGCCAATTCAGTAAAAATCTCACCGTGAAAACATCAGTGAAATGAGCTTGAAGTGAGCTGCAATATTGTCCAATCCCTAGTATCAGGTGGAATGACAGCTCACATCAAGCTCAATTCACTTAAGTTTTCATGGTGAGATTTTTACTGAATAGATCGGCAAGTGGAATGATAGCTCACTTCATCTATGTTTCACGGTGAGATTTTTACAGAATAGAACGGCTGGTGTGGAACCCGGGCGGAAACATTTTCACAGTCTACTGTGGTGAAAAGTCCGTAGTATCAACAGTTTTTGCATACATTACCCCTTGATATTCTGTATTCAGTCTGTTTCTAGTACAAATAAAACAAATAACGAAAGTGGATTTCGTTGTTTAGTCCTCCTGAGGCAGAATCTCCTGAAATTGCGAACTCAAAACTCCGTCATCACTAAGTTTTCGTAGAATGGCTTTCTGCGCTGCGAAAGCCTCTACATGATCACGAAAATAGCCTAACGACAGATTTTGCAATGGTGTACTTGGATGATCTAGTGACCTTTGACTGCCGTAGTCTCATCTATCGAAAAGGTCGCCAACAAATAGGTCAGCACGTTAGTAGCTCAGGTTCGATCTGGCGACCTGACTCTTAAATTTTGTAACACCTGAAAGTTTCAGCTTGCACTATGTTCATTAGGTGAGTAAACTTCGGTTGGCTTTTGTCCCGTGTACAATTATTACCTACACGCTCATTATTCACGTAAGCTAGGTGTCGGCAGTTTCGTTTGAAAAAACTTGGATGTAATTTGTACCCTGAAAGTACATTAATATGTAAGCTTGTAACGCTCCGGAGAGGAAAGCAATTATAAAAACGTATGTGGTGCCAAGCTGTGCTACTTGGAATACGTTTGGCATAATGTGGTTTGGTTGATAGCTGATAAAATTGCACTTGAAGCGAGAAGTAGCACAGCTAGCTACTTCTGCTCTTACATATGAGCAGTAAGTAGTAAGAGTAGTTTTGCGAAGGCTTCTATAGCTTCAGTGAAATATGGAAGCAAATGTAACTAACGTCCAATTTTTTGTATATTTTCTCCACCTGACCATAGATCGACCATACGCCGCTCTAAGCGAATATTTTCCTCTATTCCAATCAAACCCACGCACTAAATAAATTAAGTCTACACTGAAAAATTCCTGTTAATCGTCTGTTCGGATCGTGCTGCAACACCTGCGCTATTTGTGCACTCATCAATCTCATCTACGTGCTCCGAATGCTGCGATGTTCATCCCACAGCTTCACACGTAAATATTCCGCTTTTAGAACAGTTTTTTGCAAGAATGGAAGGTGGGTAAGGGATTGATATCGATTGATGTTTTTGTTACTTGCGTGATCGTTATGGATGACATGCATTCAGAATACCTTTCTACTAAAATGTAATGAAAGATGGAAAAATGATCTTGACATGATATTTAGGATATAAATTCAGTAGCCGTTCACAGACCATAAATTATACGTACCGCCTGTACTGAAATGGCACCAAACACGAGGGTTGGAAGCAGAAAGGGAAAACTAAAACATAAAGAGTATGAATCGCAAAAACTGGCAGTCCTGAATAAACAGCCCACAAAGGAGGCCGGGCCGCAGAGAAACAAAGCGAAATTTTGACATTCAGAATATCTTACTTTGATGATATCATGGTGCTTACACCGTGAATTTAAATGAATGTGTACATTCGCACTGTTCTTGGGAAACTGCGCCTTTTGGCTCAGCAATTCCTTTTACAATGCACGTCGAAATTAAAACGAAACGGCTGTTGAGGTGTTGTACGGGATCTACACATTCTTAGCTGTAATATTTCTGACGACAACGTTTTGGTTCGGTTCACGTGACCAACTTTTCTTTTAAATTTTTTAGTCTGTGTAGACTTCCCTTTTTATTAAACTTTTAACTAGTATAACGAGCTAAACTTGGCTCGTTATCATTTGGTATCTTTAGCCTGTTGATTATAGGGTCTTACATCCCTTGGTTTATAAGTTCGCTGCAACAACATCAGTAAGGTTCTTTCCCTCGGGAGGGTTCCTTGAATGTAACCTTGGGGATTGATCAAAATTATTGTATTAGCGTTTTCTATATGATACTTGTACAGAAAATAACTCTGGTGATATTGTGCTTTATGAAGTGAACGTTGCGGAGGGAGGATTTTCGGTGGAATGGTGATGATTGATTGAATGATTAGTGATACATATTTACACGCAGGCGAAATGGTGGTCCAACTGTCATATTAGTTTGCAAGAAATAGAAACAAAGTTATATGAGGATCTTATCTTAGAAAAAAGGTGCGTGTACACATGTAAAATACATACACTGTTTAAGGTTTACGTATTCTTCGTAGCAAGCAGGAATATAAAACATAAACTTTCAGACTTCACCTATTTACGAATTTATAGCTGTCTATATTTTTTATCTTCGTAAACTAAACGCAGACAAGTCAAGGTTACGCCTACAACCAGAACTTAGACGTTCCTTACAATTTTAGTATTGGCATAACGTTTAGTATCAAATATCTCCGTAACGTTTGTTTTCGGAAGTGTTTTTATATCTCCTATTTATGGTTCTTCAATAAAATCTGTTTTTGGAGTCGGAAGTTTTGTAACTTGGAAGTATTGTTTTTTGATGTGATGAATTGATTTTGGAATCTTTGTTGGTGCTCTTTTGGACCCCAATCATCTTTTACTGCTTGTTCAAGATTCATCGGTCAGTGTTTTCTATTAGAAGACGGTGGTGGTAGCTTTGTGTGCTGACAGAAAACAGCCTGTATTTGGTTGAGGTTAGCAGTCAGTAGAATTTATTACCCCTGAGAGTACAAGTTGTATTAATTGCGTCGTGGGTAGTCTATAACAAGAAGGCAGTTGCTGTTACCAAGATTAGGTTCAAAGTAAAGGATCGTAGTAGATAGGTTAGACTTGTGAAGTTAGTGGTCTTTCTCTGAAACTGCGATGACTAATGGTGCTTTAATTAAGTTCAAAGTAGTTCCTCTGCATTTTATTTTTCTTTTTTTTTAAAACGTTTACGTTTTTTTTTTAACACACTAGGAATTTCTCCTGCATCGTGGGTGCGTTTACAAACATTTAAACTAACATACAAAAACAGCCAGACCCGGAACAACTACTTGTAGGCCATACAAATAAATAAAAAAATAAAATTCAAGAAAAAAAAAATTTTTCAAGAAATATTTGTTCCGTGCGGGAATCGAACTCGCGACACGCAGCACAGCAGTCAATCGCTTAACCACTGCGCCAACCGTGCCGTTACAGTTAATAAATCTTTGTTAGTTTTCGAGAAAATGTTGTGTAACTTTTACTTCTAGGCAGATGGTAGCCATTTATTTACTTTTCCTGTTATCTGTGTAGTGTATAGATTGGCATTGTTAAAGGAGATTAATGATGTAGACAAATAGGCTATTAAGAGAAGTAAAGCGATGCTTCCCTGCTCGAACAGGAAGGTCGTATGGATTTTCTGTTAAATCGGCTTAGATATATATGGCGTGGGTAGAGGAATGAGATCCACTTCTTATTTTCTCTAACGAGCAGCTCGGTTGACCGCTTATTTATTCAGGATTATTTTTTAAATTAGAGCACAATTTTTCCATACTGTGTTCTCGTGTTTTAGCCACTAAACTCCACTACTTTTAATTAAGTTACTTCAGTAGCACTGCGGTCTGACGTTAGCAAAAAAACCTTCCTAATTTTCATACCGAATACGAACAAAGGCTTGTTTTTTTAGCAAAAGCTTGTATCTTTCCCTTCATTGTTTACATGCCTTCATTCCGTGTCAAACCTAGCCTTTAAAACTTCTTCGCAAATATTTGGCAAGCCACCTGCCGCAGGTGTTCAAAACGACAGTTATTCATATTGACGTGCACAATACGCTTCCATTCATCTCATGTTACTATGTTTTATCAATTTACGTTAATATATAGTGTAGTGGACCATCTGTGGCGCTTGGCATTCGCTGGCTGGCTGCCGTCCAGGGACATTCGATGTTAATGTCAAGAACACTGACACCCGCGTGATTGCACCCTCATATTTAGGGGAGATGATAATATACACATGGATTTATGAGCTTGTACCTATTATAGTTGTTGGACGAAAGCTTCGGTACCGATGAGTTGGAAAAAAGTTCAGTAGAAGTTATGTGGTAACCATCTCTTGAAATTTCAAGATTTTTCTTTGGAAGTCTGCCCTTTGAACTGAATTTGACACTCAGGTATACATATGTAGCAGCTTCACTCTTGCATTCAGATCTGCGTGAAACACAAAAAGTGTAAAATTCACGCTGTGGACGATTTTTACGCATTTCTGTTTTTTAGTCGTGTTTCTTTTGTGACCTAGAACAGTCGGATAATTTTCATTTGTCAAACGCGGATAAACTTTGCCAGAAAATGATTAATATTTTATTCTACATGCGTGTCTTGGTATCACACTCGACATTTACAATTTGCCTAAAATGCTTTTGTATAGAAAATGAGAGAAGATAGACAAATAAGGTACGTTCTCTGATTAAACTTAAAACTTGAGCTTCAAGGCCGACTGCAGCAGAGAAACACGCTGAAACAATAAATATTCCACCATAACAAATAGCTTCACTATCCTTTGGCTTCGTCTCAGAGAAATAAAAAGTGTGCTCCGGCAAGCGTGGTCCACTTATGTTGCCAAGTGTCACCATAATAGGTCAAGAGCAAACTTAAGTTGGTTCTGCCGGAGAATGGTGCCTCAGCCGAGGAGGATGGAGGATAGATGGAAACTACAACTATCCCGCTAATGTTGCCAGCTTGATTGCTTTACTTAAACATGGGATTGAAACTTTGGGAGCTCGAGATTCTCTAACATGGATGAGAATTATTTCGTATATCTCCAATTTATGATTCATCTCTATCGTCAAGAGTGTTTCAACATGTTGATGTTGTATTAACTTTTATTTATTTAGGGAGAACGAAAATAGAATGAGCAAGAAATCTTTACAGAGTCAGGAGTATTGATTCGATACAGTTGACCTATCATAAACAAACCAATCTATCATAATCATATACAATACATATTCAGTAGTTCATTGTTCCAAGAAGAAAGTAAATTGGTAAAATAAGAGAATACCTAAAATATACCTTGTGAATATTTACTGAGACAATACTGTATTGAAGAAATGTAAGTAAAGTGCGTCTTGTCTCAGAATTATGTTTGTTGTAGAGACTCACCATAATTGGAATTCTTTTTTTGTGTTATTGCCGTAATTGTGCCTCAGGGTTATAAGATCACGAATTTTGTGATTGTTCACAAATAACGGTGAGCCCCAACGTCTTTAATGGCTCATAAACTGGCTATGCTACCCATTGTAGTGATGAGGTCGTCGTAAGTGTTTTCATTTAATCTTTTTTTGTATCTACAATTTACAAATAAGTAAACTCTTTCTTTTTTGTTTCAGGTAAGTTTCACCACTAAATCAATACGACGGCACCAGGAGACAGATCAACGTTGGAAGACTAACCAGGTTGATGGTACAACGCTCATTACTTCTGAGATGTTCTCGTAGGCACCATAGATCATGTTAAGCTGAAATTAGTGCTGGCTGCCTGCCATTTTGCTTTAGCAGGGCTAATATGCAATTTTCAATGCCCGGTATTAATCCCAGTAAGCTTTCAAAGTAATAGACGAAGTGATTAAACTTGTACTATAAGCTTAATTAAAATAAAGACTTCTAACATAACCTACAATATAATCCACTCGTAAACAAAGTCGTAAGTTTCTTATTAAGATTAACGACTGTCCAAAGTACTGAACATTTAATAGAACAAGTAAAGACACTTCATAAAGAGCACGTGTTAGCACGTTCCCCGCGGATGTCATGCGACTACTATCCCGAAAAAACTGGACCATAAACCCCACATGTGACTATTAAAAACTTGCCTAGTAAGCCGCGACACATTCCGAATATATAAAAATTCACGACCACCTTTCACGAATGCCTTTAAGCCGAAAATCCCATGGTGAATGTATATGTGGGAACGGTAAGACAGCGACCTCCAGCGGGCATGGTGTTCGCCCTTGGCACGGTGCCAGCCGTTACAGCCAATGTCAATGGCATGAGCCAAATGCCATGCTCACTTTCGGCGTTTTATCGCGCCGGCTGGGGCTGGCCGAATTGGTTCCCTGTTGTTACAAATTTTGGTGGGGTTACGTTTGTTCGTCCTTCGAGTGCTTCACAAATGTTCGCAGTTGATGGTCAGCGCTGTATTGAACAATTATTGTTTTGGTTATTTTAATATTGCCTAGCCAAGTAAAAGTTAAATATACGTAAATCTGAGTTCATAATATTTGAGCGTTCGTTTTCAATTTAATTCTGTTCAAAATGTAAACGACAAAATTGTGATATTTTCACAAGATCTGTAATTCTAATGTCTCTTTTCCCAATGTGCTCTTTTACAACCCGGAACGTGTCTTCGTAGACAAATGGAAAGGTAAATTGTCATTGCAAATTGACCTATAGTAGGTTGCACGTGCTTCGAAATATTTAGCAAACACGAAGGCTCTATTATGTACATGTTCCGTTCGATTTCTCTCACGGGTGTGGAGATTTATTTGACACGATTTCAATTGTAAAATAGTGGCTGAAAATCAATCGTTTCGCGGAGCTAAGGGCCAAATGTTTTGGCGGGAGATGAACGTAGCCTCGTGTTCAGATTGTCGATTGTTTTAACCTAAACCCAATAGGTGCATCTGACTGCCCATCTGAAGGA
The DNA here is from genome assembly GCA_945859715.1 of Apamea sordens. Lineage (NCBI taxonomy): Eukaryota > Metazoa > Arthropoda > Insecta > Lepidoptera > Noctuidae > Apamea > Apamea sordens. Next base: position 19,443,347 of record OX244001.1, read on the forward strand.
AATACAGTTCATTTAGCAAACATCAGAACTGCTACACTTTAATATTTACTGGCAAGCTTTTACTTACCAGGAAAGATGTGAAGGACAACTCATTCACTCAAACTAGAAGGGCTACGTGAAATCGATGGCCAATAATAATAATTTTATCAGCATTGATTGATAACTGGAGGTCGTCTATCAGAAGGTCAGGATGCCTCTGACATTCCCCATGTATTTGTCACGGGAGCTGCCGCGAGCGAACGAATTTTATTACGACGATATCTTTATTGTTGATCGGCAAACCGTCATAAAAGACACGATAACAACTGTTTATGTAGCTGCACAGTATTTCTGTGTGCGTATCATAAAAACGTTATGGGTTCGAATCTGTTTATTGAGTTTTTGGAAAAGTTTCCGCACTTTTTCGCCAATGAAATATGCGGGCGTGTCTGCTTACGTACGATGTTCGCTTGGCAAACTTATCGATGTGATTTCGATTGCTATATCGGTTCCAATATCTTTAGGGTATACTTCAAATATTTGTTCAGCCATTTTTTCCTACTTTATGGATATTTGTTCCAAGCTCAGTGGTTTGTGTATTAAATTTGTTTGTAATGCCAACCGCGAGCGGGTGGGTATCTGTGCGTTGTCACGAGTGAGCCTCGTTCATTTGTTTATTGTCGTGGGCAATCACAGGTCAACGACCCCCTTTTCTTTTGTTTCCTGTAATTTCTGAGTAGTTCGGTATGAATAAGAAATGCACGTCGGGCACAGAGCTGTAATCGTGCGTTCGTAGTGAAAAATTGCGCCGCCGCATGAGAGCTGTGACCCATTTCGCCCGCCTGCCTCGAGACTTGCGTGTGTTCGCTATAAGCGCATACATTCTATGTTTTATTGCAGTATTAACAGCCAAATAAAAAATATAACTCTCATAAAAAACCTATTGTCGCTCGTTATGACTGCGTTTTATTTACAAGACTCAGACAGGGTGGTTTTTCCTAACGTTTTATATTTTTATATATTCTCGTGAAACAAATCTAATTTGGTGGCCATTTAAATTTTCCATCATAAAACCGGATGGGGGTGTTTTTTAAACAATATTGTCTCACCGGAAGCCGGCCGCCCACCCTAATCGCTATCTAACGGCTGTTTACGGTCCGCCCAGCGTCATTCTCATCAAAATACCTTTTGGTCGTTACAGCTGCCCTTTTGATCTCAGTATTTGTTGTGTAGCCATATTAAATGAGATGCGAAATCAGTAAGGAGGGTTAGGTGGAATTTCGCAAATTATTAAATCATCCTGTTTATGAAATGTTGGATTGAACATAACCGCCTATTGAAGGGGATGAATAAAAAGATCCCGTTTATGATGTTTTATGTAACACACGTGTAACTTAAGCGGATCAGACGAATTGAATAACGTCTCATTTGAAAACCCGAATGTGGGCTTCACGTAGCGGTAGTACTTAAGGACGAGCATGTTCTTGTGTATTTGTACTTTTAATTGAAAAGTGTAGCTCGTTCATCGTTCTGTAATAATTGCCTTTAAGTTTTGTTTGTAAAACAAATTGTATAACTACACGCGTTAGGCTCGACCTACCCGTCAAATTAAATTCTTGAAGTTAAATTAGTTTTAATTAGGCAGAGATACGCAATACTTTTATTGCATTCCACATGTAGGTATTCTTAGGTGTACCTATACATCCACATTTCGCTAGTTATGTTTACGTCCGATGCGCACAAATCCAGACTCCAGGCTGCTCCTGAGAAATTCCAGATTCCAGAAAAACTCAATAACACTGCTCGACCCGGGAATCGAACCGTCATGCTCAGCAGTAGCTTGCGATCTCCAGACCAGCGAGCTAGTCCTACAGACCAGCGAGCTAGTCCTACAGACCAGCGAGCTAGTCCTACAGACCAGCGAGCTAGTCCTACAGACCAGCGAGCTAGACCTACAGACCAGCGAGCTAGTCCTACAGACCAGCGAGCTAGACCTACAGACCAGCGAGCTAGTCCTACAGACCAGCGAGCTAGACCTACAGACCAGCGAGCTAGTCCTACAGACCAGCGAGCTAGACCTACAGACCAGCGAGCTAGTCCTACAGACCAGCGAGCTAGTCCTACAGACCAGCGAGCTAGACCTACAGACCAGCGAGCTAGTCCTACAGACCAGCGAGCTAGACCTACAGACCAGCGAGCTAGTCCTACAGACCAGCGAGCTAGACCTACAGACCAGCGAGCTAGTCCTACAGACCAGCGAGCTAGTCCTACAGACCAGCGAGCTAGTCCTACAGACCAGCGAGCTAGACCTACAGACCAGCGAGCTAGTCCTACAGACCAGCGAGCTAGACCTACAGACCAGCGAGCTAGTCCTACAGACCAGCAAGCTAGTCCTACAGACCAGCGAGCTAGTCCTACAGACCAGCGAGCTAGACCTACAGACCAGCGAGCTAGTCCTACAGACCAGCGAGCTAGTCCTACAGACCAGCGAGCTAGACCTACAGACCAGCGAGCTAGTCCTACAGACCAGCGAGCTAGACCTACAGACCAGCGAGCTAGTCCTACAGACCAGCGAGCTAGTCATAAAGCATCATATTTAGAGGATAAAAACCTTTGCACGATTTCCATCGATGTCTTTTGTTCCAGAAATCAAACTAGAAAAATGAAAAATACACCGCGAACTGGTCCTTCGGGTACATACTGATGCCCGATACCAGTTCGCGGAATGTTTCAAGTTTGAACTTACACACCTTGAGTTGCAGTTAATGGTAAGCTAGGAAAGACGCTCTGTGTAATTCGGCACGAGCGCAAATATTGTTTCTGTAGTAGGAACGAATTATAAAACACTAGCTTCAGTCCGCGACTTTGTCCGGTTAAATTTTTTGTTTTAACATAAATTATCCGATGACACTCGGCATTACTGTAGTTTCCAATTAGTGAATGAATTTTCGGAATCGGACCAGAAGTTTCGAAGATTAACCTCCACATACAAACTGACTAATTTTAACTCTTTATTATATTAGTATAGTACACATAGTATAGGTAACACGTGACCTAGATCCTTCTCATATTGCAATCTAATTTTTTCAGATTTTTCATCTCACAAAGATAAAATTATCGCGAGATATTATCTCTGAAAGGACCTACGTCTATATAATACATTGGCATTCAGCGGGCAAGCCTCCTCTCGTTAGTCGCGGCTGATTTGCTCGTTTTTCCACACATACATGCATGTTTGAAGATTATAGAAATGTGGGAGATGTGTGTCAAAGTTGAATGGGTACTTTCACAGGATTTTTCGAATGTGTCTTCATTTTTGGTAATGAGTAACAATATTAGGTCAATATTCTTCTGGCATGTCGCACGTTGCGTTGCTAATGTTTTTCCTATTTTGTTCGTATTATTTGCCACACATTTTTCCCGTGAGGAAAACGAGTTTTTTAAACACCTTTTATTTATACATGTATGTAATCCTCCTTATCTATAAAGACGACACCTTTTAACCGACCCTTTGTTATTATAATTTCCTAACGTGTACCCTAATATGACTCGGCAGAGGTAATTTAGTTTCACTGAACACAAACATTATTTACTTGCACTTGGCGTGAATCGCTATAAGCACAATTTAAGCGCATTGCCAAGGATGCACCTTTGGCATATCTATCGTCTTTCTATAATCTTCGTCCAGCCCACGCCACCGCAGTTGAAACAGCGCCTGCGGGCTTTTTGTCCGCTCCGATGCCGCTTTTATCCTAGCATTATTTGCAACCCACAATGTATGTTTTCATTATACTTCGTAGTGATTACTTAGGCCACAAAATGTAGTAACAATGGAAGGGCTATTATTGAAAAGGTTTTTTAAATAAAATATTATTCATGATTCAGAGAAAACAGAACAATGGCGATAGAATAGAGATCTGATTCAGTTAGATTCAGTCTTTCCTTATTTTTATATATTACGCACTATGCATTTCTCTTTAAGCTTTTATCATTCATCATCAGCATCCGACGAACGGTCAGCTGCTGGGGAGTTTGTTGCGCCACTTCTTCCCAACTAAAGCATTAGGAAGTGGTGAAGGGCGGGCGTTTTGGGGGACTGTCTTATGTAATTCTGACGTTCTAAAAGTGCTAATTCTCAACCTAATTTGAATAAATGACTTGATTTTCAAAGTGACGGGGTTAGTGCTGTGCTATTCCAAACATACTCGTAAATTATGTGTAATTTTTTTTACCATTACCTTAACCCACAACCTCCATAACTATGTAAGTGTATTCATATTTGATGACATTGCAAATCTGTGTCGTAACCATTTTGAATAGAAAATCAGTGTATTCGGCAAGCTACGATCGTTCGACATTCCTCCGTGGCTATGAATTCGTAACATGACTGAGGCTGTGAGTCGCTCCATTGAGTATGCGCGACTGGGGGTGGCGCTACAATCTGCACTAACATTGTCTGTCTTATTGATATTTCTGCCCTTGGGATGCAGCTCTGTTATTTACATTTAACGATTCACTTTATTGAAACTGTTTTGATAGAAAATTTTCCACAGTTGTCCAAATGTCTTCGAATATGCATTTAATGTTGTGTAAAATTATAATCTAGTCATTAAGTTTTTATAATATAATGTCTGTTCGAACATAAACTAACTTATTTTTGTCTCATATTTCGGAGGTTTGAATACCTCTGTTTCTGGTATACGACATTACGTAAGAAAAGAAACCAAGCCCAAACAATTTTCGTTCAACTACATCTCATAAAATGTCTTTATTGCCAAGTCAAGTTTCTTTATTCACCGACAAAAAGCTGGCCTTTACCTGAATGACCTTAAACAAGTCATCGACCTTCGTCCATTTCTCTCATACGGTACTGAGGCACACCTAGAGCTATTTCTGCCTGCCCCCTAACCCCTTTAGGGCGCTCAATATAACCCCTAATAAAGATAACGAGTTTCCTTCAAAACAACGCCGGCGATGTTTTTCTTGTCTGCGTTCTGTTTAACTATGGAGATTTGTAGATGAGCTGCTTTTGTGATATTAGTAATAAAAAGTAGTAAAAAGTGGACTTCTTAGTGAGTTTATATAATTCTTAGTTATTAACCAAATGTTCTGGTTTTTTAATTACCATTATGTAATTTCAATTCTTGTTTCCTAAAGAATGTATCAAAAAATAAAAAGGTACGGCTAAGGTACCTTTTTCTTTGGCAGATGAACGACGCAATGTGTATGGAAATAGCTTTTTAATAAAACAGTCCTCTGAAGATATTGCAAATTTATTCTATAACAAGAGAAGCTTGAGGTGCCTCTCTCCTCCGTACCTCACCTAGTAAGGTATAGTGCACGTTGTGACCATAAAATAAGTAAGTATATGTGCACCATCTTTACAAGTGCGCGATTATGAACTCACTGAATTTCAGTGGTGAATTCTAATTCTACGCACACCGGTTCGCTTCTTTAATCGACTTCAAAAACAGGAGGAGGTTCTCAATTCAGATGTTTTTAAATCGAGTATTTAAAATACAAGCTTTATAAAAACCAATAACTCTGTATTTTAATGAGATAAGTATAACACTAAAAAGAAAAATGAAAATGTTATGTTCCGCCAAATTTTCCGCGGTGTGCACTAAAAATTTTCTCTTATTGACCTATTGACGTTTTTTTTTTGTTTTTCGCTGTCACTTGTGGTCCTTCTGTAGTTCTTACTCAGATGTTTCGTAACAGAATTTGTTGTAAGTTACGTAGACGACCTTTCCTGCCCTTCGCACATAAATATTAGGTTTAAGACAAGTTTTGACATCTGGTACTATCGCCAGGCTTCGTTTATACAAATTGTGTTGTTGTATCATTTGTTTGTAGGGCAGGTATTTTGAGGTGTATTATATTCCATTTGTTATGGTATTGAAAAAATAACATTGATGTTTCCTCATAGGTACATACTACAATTATTCCTGGTACGCACGGCTACACATCAAGCTATATATAACCAGTATAATCAGACTTCTGATTGTATGAAAAACCTATACAAGGCGAGGTCAGCTGAAACTGGAAATGTATAGCTTGATGTATCGTCGTGTGTACCATAGCACATTTCCCTTTTCGAATAAACAAAAAAGATGAAATAAACAATTCCAAGGTTCCTCACTGAATCGTACAATTGTAGTTTTGTAATAAATATCTTTGCCCACTATTCGTTCGGGTTCCCAGTCCTACAACATTGCAATTTCTTTAATTCTCTCCTGAGCACCGAATAGTTTCCTTGCCCGGTTCCTACTTTGGAATTTACCTTTTAATATTTCAAGCGTGAAGTTTGCCAGTTGCCTGGTTTTTGTTTGGAATCTAGGGTATTCATTATATAGGATATTTCTGAAGAATTTTAATAAATTACCGTTGTGTAGGAACTTATTTCGATACTTTGTGAGTTTATATTAAAATGTTCTCTGAAAAGGGCATATTTATGTCTTGTTCGCTTCAGTTGTTCTTTTGTGTATCTTTGATTAGAAAACCAAAACAAATTATTTATGAGTGAGTTATTATTACGCGGATTTGACGTAAGCTATATTCTTGGATAAAGTTCTATATTATTTGCAACATTGCTGAAGATCTAAACTATGACAATAAAGCTTATGAATAATCATGAATTATGTAATTGTTCCATGGTTAACATTTTGAAGTAAATGTATGCGTTCAATGGCTGTAATGTACCGTTTAATGTAGCGACTAATTTAGTCTATTGCAGGTAGCAGTTGTGCCTGTACTTATGTCATAAATGGAGTAATGTTGTTTGCAACTCCGCATCATGCAATTAAACAGGTGTTTGGTACTCAATTATTCGCGTTGAACGTACTTGCGTCACGTCGTATTTGTCCAGTTTGATTTGGGTCGTGTATAATATCAATTTTATTACATTTGATGCACAAATATCAATCCGAGGCATCATTTCACCGGTAGCGCAATGGGACTCTCGTAAGCCAGTGCAGCGCGATAATCCAGCGGTATTCATCACCTGGCTTTCAATACTAGATTACCTACTGGCCTCGAGGTACACAGGCTTCAAGATATCTATGGGTACGAGTATATGTGACGGGTGAAGCCTAACTTTGAAGCTAACTTTACGTAACCGAACTAGCTGAATTTCGGCGTGTCGACTACAACTAGGGAAGCGTAACTTTTCGGACAGCTATAATTGTGAGACTGCCTCTAGGGAACTGCCCAAATAATGTTATGGTCTGTAGTTTATTATTTTCTATTGGAATTTGGATAACAAAAAAAAAAAAAGTTATTTTGGACTCTTTATGTGCCTCATTGGTTGGTAATGGCAGATATATGTTTCCCAAGTTTTACTAAAGTTGTATGTTACATGAAAACCCATGGAGTAATCAATTTTAAATCCCTTACGTTTCATACGGATAATTTACTACAGCCCTTTTAGTCCCTTTAACAATAATGTTATTTAAGAAGTTTCTAATATTCATAATCATACTCTTATAACGGTTTATTTCGTTTGACATTCTAGTATGTGAAGCATTAATCTGAAGTCTACGGCTGCAGGCTATGAATTCAACTATCAATTAAAACTGCACGGTGGCACCTTTATGCCAGTCCCCTTTCACAAGGCTGCAATTTAGAACGGCCTGTGGTGGAAAACTTGCTTTGACTATGTTACGGGACTCAAATTACATGGGGCTTGATTGTGACCTTGCAAAGATTATTGTAATCTTAGGCCATGTCCCGTAATTAATAACGTTCAAAATCTAGTCACAATCTCATCTGAGCGATAATCAATGTCAAAAACTTGTCAAAAATGTAGGTAAATTTGAGGTATTTTTGACAGATTGAGACAGATCAAAAAGAGAAAGAGTTACATTTAAAAAGAAATTTAAAGATTTGCTGTTTAATAAGTGTTATTCAAATGACGAGAATTGCCCCTCAGCCATGTGCTCGTCGCAGCACAGTAACTATGAAGTTAGTAATCTGTAGTGTTGTGTGCACAGTACAACAATGAGATCTGGCGCGTCAGCAGCCGACGTGGAGCGCGCTCACTTGTTTCTGCGACTGTTACGTACAGTCGTCAACGTAGGAGCGAACAGACCGTTCAAAATTATTTGAAAAATTTGTTGTGTAAATCATTTTCTTCTTTTTTTGCCGATTTTTCCATCGCCAGATATATTCTTTCCAAGAAATAAGTTTGATGTTAGGCAAGCTTATTAAGTTCAGTAACAATAGAAAAAGTAATTGTGTTTCATTAGTGACAGTTGAGCTCCTAATAGACTGTAAAAAAATATTAGTCTCAAAGTTATGTACCCAGGATTTTGTAATAATATCTTGATTTAAAAGAGTGTCCGTGGAGTTTCTCGCCCGATCTTCTCCATAGAGATCTACGTTTTGGAATGGGCAACTAGCTTCAACTTTCTGATTAACTGACCGACTATTTAATTTTGACAATTCAAAAGTGTAAATGGTTTAATTGAAATAAATGATTTTAGTTTGAGTTTGAGTTATCAGAGAATTGCCCCAATTCTCGTAATTTTAAGAACGTTTACAGTCTGGTCTCAGTCTCAATCTGTCAAAAATACTTCTAATTTCCCTACATTTTGATTAGTTTTCGACGTTTGTTTGTCGCCGAGATGAAACTGCGACTAGATTTTGAACGTTTAAAATTACGAGAATTGGCCTTCAGGTGATTGAGGGAAATGGTGTACCAGTTGTGTACTTTACTGTGTTTATTCTGAACACCCCTTGTGTAAAGAGATTTTTTTTTAATTTATACTCTGCCATTGCTGAATAAAATATTGTAGTTTAATTCATTTTGTAGTTGTGTTCATTTTAGAACCGGCTGTTCGTCCTTATATTTATTTGTGACGGTGACTGTACAACCGTCACTCGGATTGTGTTAGATTGTGAGTGAGGCTCCTTTCGTGTGGAAAGAGAATGTCGCGTTTATGAAGTATGATAAAGGATTTTTGTTAACATTGTTTTTGGACCTGTTGCTAGCGTGTCTTACTGCTGAGAAAACACGTTCTGCACGCATTCACGAAAACGTTTTTACGATTAAAGAGACAAGTGTTAAAGAATTTACACATATGTACTAAGGCTCGACCGAGACGGGTTTTTCGTTCTCGGCCGAGACCGAGACCGAGACCGAGAATATAATACTATCTCGGCCGAGACCGAGAACCGAGACCGAGAATAGACAAAGCGTGAAAAAAAAAACTTTTTAATACAGCACTAACTATTTAATTGATTAATAATCAAAGGTAAATAACATTATATTATAACATAAAAAAAGCAATTTCTCGGCATTTTCGCCTTTCAAAGAGTGGCGCCTCTCGTCATACAATTGTCCAGCTTTGCTAAATAGTTGTTCACTTGCTACGCTAGTAGGCGGCGCAGATAAAAACTTATTTGTTGCAGGCCTAAGCACCTTATAAGGTGACGAAAACCAATACTCAAAAATATTAGCATTTCTTTGCAGTCTTGGCTCTTTAAGAAAACTTTCTAGCGCTATTTGGATCACAGAACTTGAACTGTATTCGTCATTGGTCATTGGCTCGTCTTCCAACTCTATGGAATCATGAGCTGCCCATAAGTTGAAATTTATTATTTCGAATACTGTACGAACGGAGCGAAGGCGGTCGACCGCAGTTCGGCAACCGAGACTTCAACCAATCACAATTCAGCTCTCTCACGCACTTACACCAATCGACTTCGCGCTGCGGCGCGTGGCCGCGCACGGCCAAATTTGAATGCCGATCTGAACAAAGTTACAATCTCGGCCATGACCGAGAATCTCGGCTATAACTAGCCGAGAACCGAGACAAATTTCTCGGTTGGATTTGTAGCCGAGAATGCCGAGACCGAGACCGAGACCGAGATCTCGGTCGAGCCTTAATATGTACACATAAACTCACTCCTTTTTCCTAAGAAACTACAGACGACCCTGCTACCTGCTACGATCCTTACTTAATAAATTGATTTTGTTCAAAAAGCCGTTTCATTTCTCTTATCTAAATAGGACGTCAGCAACCGCGCAGTTTGTTGTTTATTCCGTGAACAATTAATTCAGTTGACCGCTTTTTCGAGCAGACAATAGATCCAACGTATCGAAAACCTACGGATTATTTCGATTGAATATTGAATTAATTCCAGAGAATTGAGCAATGTTTGTTTTTAGTTAAATTGCTTCCGATAGAATACACGTAGGTACTGACTTAGTATTAGTTAGTCTTCTAGGTTACAGCTTGTTTGTTTTAACTTGATGAATTCTGGTAAATTCTAGTTAATCTACAAATATAGCTAAAATGCTAGCTATATTGTAGACTGGTGGGAACTACTTGTATGGTGGAGCAAATATAGAGGTCTGAAGATTTAGTAATACACGACCAGTGTAAAATCGAGAAATATGAACTACTTATATATTTGTTACAAGATAATATATATGACTATAGCAGTGTTCATAATCTCAGATAATTTACATTTAATCAGTTATCTATTTTAGTGAAATGTATTCTAGATTGATTTTTGAGTGACCATTTGTAACAAAAAGTTCCTCAAAAGTTTTTGGTTGCAGCGCAATTTGAACTTTATTAAGTATGTCATTCAGTTTGTTGTTAACTTGAAAATGATCTCAAATTCTTAATTTTAATATAGACTTGTTGGTAATTCCCAAAAAAATGGCCGAGTTGTTGTTGTGATCGTGATGATAATAATAACTGGGTCTAGCGGCCGGACGCTGTACTATTACAGTAATGATGAAGTGGCTCTTGTTATTGTATGAAATGTATCCTTTTATGGTCACTTGTAAGCACTACAATAGTTCTATGAGGTGTTACAACAGCAACATGCTGGTTCATGAAAAGTAGAACGTTCTAAGGAAAAAAAAGTTCCCTAATGGAATATGAAGCAAGAATTTATCACGTAGACATTGTACTAAACTCGTAGCTCGTAGCGCTACGTGTACTCGTAGCGCTACGAGTACACGTAGCGCCGCTACGAACTACTACGCGGCTTTCGCTACGTAGCGTAGCGTAGTCCATACAAATTTTGACTATTTCTGTACACATTTGAAATAGGTTTATGGTTGTTTGTTCGTTCCCTTGTTATCTCGTCGTGATGATATGGTTAGTACTAAATATTCGTAAGTATTTTTCTAGTAGTTATTGCACTGGTATACAATAACCGGCCGATAATGTGGGAGTTATCTTATCTGCGCACACATGCAGGTTTATTTATGTAGGTACTGAAGCACTCGGTGTAATTGTAATATAAATACAATGGGAAGATATTGAATATTGATTATGATTAGTTTACCTAATAGATGCGAATATATTTCCTGTCAGTAGAGGAGACCTGCAGAGAGGTAATTAATGTTTGAAGTCATGTAGAATCAAGCTTTAAATATTACGTATTACGGATATGATACCATTTGAGTTGCCCATTCATAACAAATGCCACGCGAACGCAGCGTGGTCAGCCATGACGCGGATACTTGAGATCTAACTATATGGTGATGCGCTTTCGCACCACTGCACACGCGTTCAATACTGCTCCGGATAGTGAAACTGAATGCGTTATTAGTATTACGAGAATATTTATGAGCAATACGTCGATTTTATGGTGTTATAGTAGGTAAAATAGATGTTTGTATGAATTGGGTGAGTCATGGTGATGAATGAATTTGCTTGCACTAGTTGGTTTGTCCAAAGCATAGCAGTAATATATGAACTTATTAGCAGTTTTCAAACACAAAAAAAAAAAACTTATTTCATTATTATCTTCACATAACACAACTATATTCATCAAGTTGGTTTACTGCCTCACACAATCGATACCCGTGTCCATGCTTGTAAACAAACTCCTATAGATTTGTTTACTTATTCACTTAGAGCTGAATTATCCGCGAGTGCTCGAGTGTTTTACAGCGGTCGCTTTGAATATGAAATGTGGGGCTCCAGTGTTGGCGGAGCGCCAGACCAGAGGTATGAGCTAGGATGGTCAGGGTCTATCCAGGTGTTTTGGTTTATTTCTTGGAAATATAGGGGGGGAGCTGTGGTTTTGATAGATAGCTCGGCTTCTAAGGGTCATAGCGTCCAGGGTAGCGGGAACGTCCGAAAGGGTTACCGCTGCCCTGGAACATAAAAGGCTAAGGAAGGAACACGGGTGGGTTTTAGTCAGTAAGAGTCTGACACTCCCTCCTGGTCCACCCAGGGCGGGAGGAGTCATTTGATGATTTCCCATCCTCAAAAAAAAAAAAAAGGTTCATAGCGTAATGTTAGATAGCCTATAACCTTCCTCAAACATTGGGCTATCAAATGCAAAACGATGTTTTTATCTCTTATTTTTTAAATCTGACCGGTGGTTCCGAAGATCAGCGTGTTCAAACAAAGAAACTCTTCAGCTTTATTATTAGTATAGAATAGATACTGGTTTATACCATGGTCCTTCACTGCGATGTGTTGTTTCATTTTGATTAGCGTAGCTTTTTGGTAGTATAGCTGTGCATAAAGTAATAGCTTCTGCTTGATTTTGTCAATTTTTCATCGTTTTGAATCTGAAGGCCAATTCTCGTAATTAAAAAACGTTTAAAATCTAGTCACAGTCTCATCTCGGCGACACACAAATGTCAAAAACTTGTCAAAATGTAGGGAAATTAGAAGTATTTTTTGACAGATTGAGACTGAGATCGGTCTGTGAACGTTCTTAAAATTATGAGTATTGCCCCCTGGTTTAGTGAATATTATGTTGAAGCCCTCTTGCACCACATGTCACTAAGTGCGTTTAGCGCTAAACATATCTGAAACATCATGCTGTCTCTCTCGATTGACAGAAATGTTTTAAATACGTTTTGTCTTGAATTCTTGATCATTTAACCATCATGGTACATATGTTATAATAATTCATTTTTTATTTGCCATTCGTTCTGATGATAAAATAATGTAAAATGCCTGTCTCAGCTAAACTTAGAGAATAGTTAAAGTGTCTCGTATTAGGAGCCCCTATTTGAATATACTCTGTACCTACTTGCTTTGAAACTTAGCAGGGACTTTGACCCTCAGGTAAATACAATGTACTTGGACAAGGTTTGAATTTATTTTGCTTTAAAAAATATTTTTGGGACATTTTTGTATGCGTCCAAAGGCTCCATGTATTGGTCGTTGTTGACGAATTTTCTCCCACTTATTTCCTATTTGCTCACGTAAATATTTTTACCTGAACTTAAATTCTAATCATTTAAATTGTACCTGATATGTCGAGGACACACTGTACGTTCATCTTTTAGTAACACCTAATCAATCCGAATGAATTTGAATATAATGAATATGGACCGGAGAGTAATTCGCACGAAGATCGGTGCCATTCGCAATGTTCCTAGTTGCACTGCTTGTTAATTAATGAGTTTAGTTCAAATTATACAGGGTGCGGACGGATGTGCTTATGATTTTACGAATATTCGTGGACTTTTATCCAGTCACGATGTTAATTGGGTTAAGATTTGATGGCGAATGTAGTTCTGTACGCACTTGGTGTAAATGCTGCAAACCAATCTACTTTCTTTTCACAAATAGGCGTCGGCCTGCTCGGAAGCTATGTTGATCAAAAAACCGTCAATTTTAAAGCACTCTCCTATTATTATTTTTTATTTACTATCTATTTGGGGCATCGTGACTCGACGAGCCCAGGTTACGGCCGTCTGTATTGTATTGTGACATTAAAAACGAGTCATTTAACATTGGTGGCGTTATTGTCTTCTACCTTGGTCAAGGTTGCTGGCACAGTTGCGTAACCACGAGGCATTTTAAGAACTGATTTTCCACCTGTGAAAAGCAGCAAACGAATTTGAATTAAAAGGCTGAATAGGTCTCTTCTTATAAAACTTGATGTAATCTAACAAACTTTTGTTTATCCGATATCTCAGAAAGATCTTAAAGTAATAAATAGTGATAATCTAATATAAATTTTATCCGAAGGCAGTTATGTAACGGCAAGTAAATCATGAACCGTCAGCTGCATACTTTGTTTGTGCAGGAGACGATTGTGTTCGGAAACAAAAGGGTTCCTTCCGGATGCGTTCATAATTGCATTTCGTTTGAATAATAAATCTTTGAAAAATTCTTTGTTTTTATTTAGCTGCCCCTGTGTCGTGTACATTGCACAGGGATATTGCACTATTTTTATTGTAGTTCTGTTTTGAAGTCTTTTTTTTACTCATAAAAGAAAAGTGGGTTCAAGTACTCATAGTAATATTGACTTTATAATGCCATCATTACTAAACTAATATGTTATGGCCTTGATGAAAATTCATGAAACGACAATAATACGGATACAATAGACACACTGTAATCCATTACCTCAATATAATTATCAACCTGTATATTAATGTCTTAATGGATATCTACAATGAGCCGTATGTCCCAGGGGATAATTTCTGTTATTTCCCTAACAAATTGCTGATGGAAGCAGTGTGTTGTTATGAGAGTAGGATTGTGTTTCTAACCATACCGTGGTCACTTTTGCCCGTTTCCTAAGGTTTCACCTATCGTAACCCCTTGGTTTAGTCTTCTAAAGGGATATGTTATATCTCTTCGTATTTATTTTGTTATTCCTTCTATTCTTCAGTATTGTTTTTTCTCTTTTATTTTGTCTTCTGTTATTTTTCTATTATTCTCTCTTTTCTTCGATATGTTACTTATTTGTAGCTATTCTTCTTTCTTCTTACTATTATTCTATTTTTTAATAGTATTCAGAAACATTTTGCCAACTAATCAAAATGATCAAGTTGCAGGCCCAGAAACATAATCTATGCACCTAGCATAGAGAAATAGATTGTCATCAGCAGGTACGATCTTATTGTATCCACTTCTGTTAGCGCCAATTTTCATTAAAACCATATTGTTATGTCAGTGAAAATTAAAATCTACTGATATCAGCCCCAATGTTATCGCCCAGCATAAGTACCACTTTTTGGGTATCAAGACATGATATTTTATGTTGCATTTCCAGGTATAAGGGATTATACTAAGTAATGATAATTATGTTGTTTTTTTGTGGTAACTTGGCTTAATATTCAAGGTGGTTTAGAAAGCAAAAATAAAAATCTTGCTTGAAATTGTTTATCCGTTGAATATTTAAAATCAACACAGTTGTGAGGATTCCATAATCACTTCGTAGTGGAAATTTAGGCACTGGTACATACCGTTAATTCAACTTGAGCATAGTGAATTGGTACTCTTTTATTAACACACTGCTTTATATTTAGATTCAATCACATTTGTCTGGAGCTGAAGTGAAGCCTGCACTACATTACTATTCATCATTGATTAACATTGGCAGTACGATTACAATAGTTTATTTGCATCAGTGCGGAAGCGACCCCCCGGGGTGCGCTGGAGCTTTCTGTTTCGATGCAATATTAAATTGAAGCGCTGTCGTCTATATTGAGCTGTTTTAGGACGTTAACTATTCAGTGGGTTATGTAATGCTAGTATGGCAGTGGCGGGTATTGTTCTGTTCAAGCTAAATATGAGGATAACGACTAATTTTGGAACTTGGATTTGGTGTACATTTATGTAGGTAAGTAGAACATTTCTCTAATTGTAAAAGGCTTTCAAACTGCTTTTGATCTCAATTGTAATTTCATTTCAAATGAACTGAGCCGTTTGAACTCCATTCAGCCACAAAGAGTGTCAAAACTCTAAAAAACAATTCATCAAACCGTGATAAAAAAATATTTTATCTCAAAAAAGGTAATTGGCAATTGTGTCCAAATTGGAGAGAAATTTTGACTAATTTTCCACAATGAAGAACCCTCTCAAAAGCCGGAACTAAGAGAGATTACAATGCTAAGTTACGATGAAACACTCGGCAAGTGTCGGGGGCGCTCGGCCGTCTTCGGAACAACAAATTATACGTCACGGAATAGGCTAACGAGCGTGAAAACTTGACGGAGCATTGTTTCTTACGGATCAAGTTGGCTTTGAACTCGGATACTGTCATTATGTTATTATTTCAGATGAAATAGGTCCCGAAATATTGGGTTTCTCGGGCACTGAACTTTGTTCAATCAACGCTGCAGACTTTGTTTAATCAAATCTTATACGGGCCCAGTACAGCTGTTTGAAGTTCAAGTGCTTCCAAACCTTTTGAAGTGCCTGTCCTGCTGATTTTCACATTATCCTGATCAAATAATGTTTGCGAAATTTCACAAAAAGATGTTATACAAGGTTTCAAGTTTATAAAAGTAGTTAACGTGCTGAAGCATGAGATAAAGATGAGTTTTAACTTCAAGGATTATAAAATGTAAATATCTGCACGTTGTTTTATAACTTTTAACGAACTGTTTACTAATGACTTGATCACGTTAACACTTAAAAGTTTGTTTTAATCTTACTTTATTGATGTTTTAAATTACGTTATAGCGAAATACACTGATTACTGCTATCCCAGGTATCTGAAACAAATAAATTGAGATATGCGTTACAAATGAATGTGTGCAAGTGCCCTCGTATCTGCGTTTAAGTGCACTTGATAGACACGCTCCCAACAAGCCGGCTGCGGAGTGACAGACTGAAACGTAGATTAATTGTGTCTCTATACAGACTGTGTTGTGTCTGTTCTGTTACCTAGGCTTGCAGCAGACAGCCAATTATGCCTGATTAATAGGCAAATTATTAGTCAGATTTATTGGTTCATTTTGTTCTGGGATTGCGTTTCCTATAATTGAACGATCGGAACAACTGTGAATGTCGAAATTATTCAGACTCACGTTCAATTTACTGGACATGGAATTAAAGTGCCGTGTGGTATGGCGTCCTATTATTAGTATCGTCGCTTTTCCAACAAAATTATCTGGTACTCTTTAATCATCGCTAGACCTCAATCCTCCCGGACCTCACTAGGGCCTGTATAGCTTACAGTCAAAATATAACTCGGCTTCGTTATCAAAACAAGGACAGCAGTACTATCTTAGACACTCAAGCAAGTAAAGATTTGCTGTTAAGATTGTACTCATAGTGTTAAGTAGGTATTTTCTTGCGAGTAATTCACCCGATTCCGTCGAGATTATTATTTCGTAGTTGATACTCGAAGCCATCCGATAGCCGATTTAGACAAATTTATGTACAAATCACAAATACCAAACTTCATTTTATATTGTTACTATCTATTGAAGTCTTAGACAAAGGGCTATTCAAAACTTTTTTGATTACCATTTCAAACAAAAGCTATGAATAGCTTGCTTTCTATGTGGTGAATAACCCCCAGCCCTTTTATTGAAGGCAATAAGGGAATATGGCCGAAAATAACAACATCGCGATCACTAATCAGTTAGTCAACTCGGGCGATAATAGATTTTTTACGCCTTACTGCTAATTATAATGGCCCGTTAGAGTCCAGGCACATGAAACGTTTATTAACTTATATGAAGAAAATACCCGTGTATGTGCTGTCAACAACCTTTATTTAGATTTGGTTACAGTTTTATGGTCAATCATCCTACGCCAGCCGACCGTAAATATGGCACATCAGAGTTTCACAAATAGTTGGGCTTTGTAAAGCGTCGTCTCTTTCATCATATCTTTGTGAGGGTCTCTTTCTGAAGCTCGGTGTGTCATATTAAACCGGGGTATTGTACCTTCTACTCATTTCCCTTTTTCCTTTTTAATGTCGCGCTAGCTGCCACATTTTATAGCTCACAATGGTACCTGTTTGTTCGACACTCAAGCGTACCCGTTGCGTAGTCGTTACGTAGCCGCCCCGCGCCGCCATTGTTCTGCTCTTACACAAATAGATTCATGTACACCCTGTTAGCTCTGATGCTGTTTATTTTTTCTATTTTGTTGCGGGTTCGGGGAAAAGTTTGTTTTATGAGGGTGAATTTTGGTCTTTTGTTTTATAGAAGTTGTATAGATTTTCATGTTATGGGCCAGGAATTTTTCCGCTATTTAGCTTACATAATTTCAGTCTACTACTGGTACTATTTTCTAAAAAGCTACCCATTTGAAGTAATTTTACGTGCAAATAATTTGAAGAAAAACATTGATTATTTATAAGTGCTACCTGTGCCTGCGGGTTCGCCCACGTGGAATGTTTTAAATTTTCATTATGAAAAGTATGTGCTTTAGTACCTTTACCAGGTACCGAGCTACCTTTTTTAATTAATTTTATTTTTTCACAGCTATTTAGCCGTGACAATGTACTAAAGTCACTTTCGTGTTTGTAACATTACTGTGGATAGCTAAAAGCTAGATTTTGTGTGACTGACCTAGTTACTACTTGAAACAACGTCTATGTTTATTTTAGCATTTAATTTCCTTTATTATACTTATTACGCGAAATGCTGCGTAAAGTAATCTCAAGTCTAGGCCTCATCCGAATTTACTGTTCTACTTAAAGTTTAGAGCAAATCCAAAAATCTGGTTTTCATAACAGTCCTTATTTTTGAAACGAGCGCCTCATTTCAGGAAATTATTGTGTTAATTTTCCGGCGGTTCCTTTTGCTTCGACTTCGTTTATATCAGAGCTTATCTTTATCTGTTCAATAGTTAAAATACGTCTTCCATTACCGGATTATCTTTTAAAAAATGTCTGCTTGGAAAGCTAATCTGCACGATAGGACTTCGGTGATTTAAAGTTATCGTTGTGTCATTTTGAGAACAAATAAAAATCTACATAGTGGAATGAAAATATTTCATTGAAAATTCTTGTAACGTTTGAAAATTGAATAAGTATGTGTGTAATTTATTTAAGTTTTGTAGTACATGAGGGGCTTACAAAGTATGCATTATTAATTACATGGTGTAGGTACAACGAGTTGTTGGGGGGTCACTGCTCTCCTAGCTGGATCACTGAGTAATCTGAGTAGTTACATAAATCATGAAATTTATCAAATAAGGTTAGGTAGGTTCTATAAGTGTCTCTTCAAAAAAATTGTCTCTTGTCGACCTAGCATGTTTGACTACTGTCTACGTTTTAACCTTAGAACATAAACCACAAATCCTGTTACACTACGTAACTCCGCCTTGAAAATAAAATATTAAGCTGAAATAATCACTACCGAGCGAAGGCTTAATCTCAAACAGAATTCAACTGAAAACGAGTGTTCATAACCAACTGTTATTAGTAACTACATAAAACAAGCTGGGTTTACATCCCACGTTAGACATCAAAGCTTCTCACTGAAGATCTTACACAAATGGCCTCTGGCTGACTGATGGAGGTCTACACTATGGCAATTAAGGAATTACTCACAAACTGCCGACCTGTCTGGACGGAACCACCAGATATTAGTTTTGACCACACATTAAGTACGAGTTTGGGAAAATTACGCTTTGATTAAATTCTGTTACGTTTTCAAAGTGGTACGTACTCGAACGAACGATATTCAGTCTTATGTAGTCCTACAGTAGGTATAAGGTGTAAATAAAATAACTGGAAACCTGAAAAAATGTCGTTTTGTAAGTTATTATGAACAACTTTTACTTTAGGAACACGCCTAAAATCGCGAAAGTAAAGTCAAGCTGTTCCCTACATTTTGTCGAGTTACGCGAACATAAATGTGTCAAGCAGCAGATTTTGTCTTCACCATTTCAGAGTTGGACTGACCTATAGTACATCACCTTTATTAGGTTTTCAGTTATTTTATTTACACCTTGTACTGGTCTACATAAGACTGAATATCGTTACACACACCTTTTACATCTTGTATCAAAGGGGACGTTTTGCCTATTTCTAGACCAGCGTAGCATGGCCACCATACAAACGGGTTTTGTCGACGAAAGAATATACAAAATGACAGATTTCTTTAGAAATCGTTCTACAATCTGTCAATTTGTGTATTCTTCTGTAGGTCTAAAAAGTCTAGTATTTCTAAATTCTCCGACAATCTTGCGAACACCAGACTATATATATAGTATTTCTATCACCAAGTTGTAATAATGTTAGCAGCAGAACGGCCGGTCCATTGCGCACCATTAAACTGGCGTTACAAATCAGTTAGCACGGCGACGTTAATAGGGCATCGGGTAACGGGTCGCCGGTTCCAATCCCGGTTGGTCGAAAACCGGACGCTATAGTACAGGGTTGCTTGAGTTTATGACTTCATCAATATTGATCACTTTATATAAATGTTGTTGTTTTGGCTTACAAGAATACTACTCGTTGAATACCTCGAAGAACTGCGAAAAGAGCAAAAAACACGATGTTTAGTCGAAAGGATGAAAGACCAAATAATTAAGAAAAAATCGAAAAGTAGATTTTATAAAAAACTGCAACAACATTTGGCCCAAAAAGATAATTAGAGTTTAAAAGATTTTTTGTCAAGACTCCTTACATATGTCATATTAAGAAATAGTGATAATAGTGACACAAAGTACAGTATGATTAAAAATAAAACCTATTTTTTATTTTTTGTATTTATATTTTATTTTTCAACGTTTGTAACTCTTTAGTTTGTCGAGCGAAAATTGTGTCGCACTATCGTTCGTCGATAAAAAGTTTCGTCGTCCCGTCATTTGTCGTGAAAACAATCTGTCGCACTAACGTACATCGAGCTGATGTGCTGTCGCACCACTGATGGTCGACATATCGTACTGTCGCCCTAATATTGTCGCGTATTTGTTTGCCGCTACTTTGATACGGAGTCGTTGGTCTCGTGTCGCAAGCGCTACTGCTGAGTGTGAGGTCCTGGGTTCGATTCAGTGTTATTAAGTTTTTCCACCTGGAAGTTCTTAGCCCGGAGTCGGGAATTGTGCACGGTTGATGGCAGTAGGTTCGCGTGTTACATTGAAGTGCCATGTAATAGGGGTCGTGCCCATTGTCATAACTAGCGAAATGTGGGTGTACTATAGGAACACCTCTGCCTCACCCAGCGACGGTTATATGGTCGCTGGCCTCACCCTTCGGGCAATGCAGGCGTGATGTTATGTTATAACAAGAACATTAGCCACGCTTTTTGGTATACGATTATAGCATTGTGTATCAAATGGAGTCTATTTTCATTTTGCAGTATATATGTGTCGCATCAGTGGGTGGCCGAGATGCGAAACATCGGGTCTTCTTCATGATCCGACATAGTTTACGTATGTGTGGGCACTGTAGCGGGTACTCGAACGAAAACATAATTTGAATTTAAAGTAACTTTAATAAACTAGCGATTATCAACCGAAACGCACACTTGCGTCGGAAACAAACACGTGCGTACGGTACTGAGCGTTTGCCAAGACTGTCCGAGCTCGACTGTCCTCTGTAGACTGTCGCCACACTCGGTCTCTCCACCAGTCCTCGCTGCATCCCCTCCACCGACGATCGTGTCCAAGCGGTAGGGCTCGCTTGCGTTTCCGATCACATGATTACTCGTTTACCCATGAAATTGTTAGATGGCGCTGTTCGCTGTACTGTGTTGCCATCTATCCACGACATATGTAATAAGTTCAAGGGAGACGTGTTATATTTGTCTCGTAGATATGTGCTATGTTTTGCAATCTATTACTAAGAAAGGAGCGCAGGACATAACTTCTTCAAAGATAAGCTTTGATAAGCAGGATCTGCACTCGGAAGTGACAATCAAAATACTTCACAATTACTCTGGTCACGTGTTTCACAATCCAGACGTAGTGGCGTTAATAGGCAATCTACGCAGCGGGTCGTCGGTTCCAATCCGGCCGGGACGAGGTGTCCGTTAATTAACGCGAGCCTGAATGACGAGCTGCCCGTGTGCTAACGATGTGTTCATAATTCAGCGGGGAACTGGAAAATACATGAGCGAAGGTCGAAGGTCAGGTGTCAATACGACACCTCAGTAGGCGGAGATTCAACGCATTATATGAGGTTTATTTTAGTCAAGACAAAGAGAATGTAAAACAGCACCATTCCGCAAATTTTAATAAAATGTTGTTCCGAATTTTGCTCTCGAAAGCTTTGTACTCTGGAGTTTTGAAATTCTAGAGCGAAGAGGATCTTAAAAATAGAACTTTTTATAGAACAGAATATAGACCAAGTTTGTGTTATTAATTGGTACAGACGCCAGCACATCAAGCTACTACAATCTGTCAGATTTCTTTAATAGATTTTCGACTTTATTGCTATAGCATTAGGTTCAATGTTGATTGGGAAAATCTGACAGTTTCGGGTAGGTTGACCTGCTGGCGTCCGTACAATTCTGATCTGGATGAATAATTTGACAATCAGTTTGTACAGTCAGCGTCAAAAATATCGGGACGAACAGACTGTTCAAAATGATCTCAACAACTAAGAAAATTAAACTTTGTCTCAATTGGATAAAGTTCTTGTCAGAATGACAGTTGTCGTGTACTGTCTTCATTCTGAAACATTCCTTGTGTCATGGAGTTAATATTTCATTTTCATAGTTGCTTAGATCATTTTGAACAGTCTGTTCGTCCCGATATTATTGACGCTGACTGTACAAATATGAGAATGTTGTTACATAAAGCTGAGAGTTCGACATAGATCGATACCGCAAGTCGAGCTAAAAATAGTATAGCAATCCGCATCAAATGTGCAGAATCCAGTATGCACAAGTCAATAGGTACTAGTGTTAGAACATTGACCCAATTCGGGAACATCTGCCGAGATGCGACCAGATATGCCCGGAGGCTGTCGTGGCACAGATACCTAGTGTTCTGGGTTTACTAGCGAGCTATCTGATATATTCGGGCCTGAATCCGTGATATGTACGGCCTCCTTAGTCATTGTAGATTTGAGGATTAGGAATGCTTTATGCGTTCTAGTCAGATTAGGCAAGGGATATCAAGGTCTGTTGAAATAGCAGTGCTTTTTAAGATAAATCCAATGAGTATTTAACGCAGGATAGCCTTTACCAGATGTGGTCATCGTATTACTGGTTCAGCAGCTTCAATATTATCAGGATTGTGGAATATAGCAGTTCGGCACAATCCTGACGTGGCGGCACAAGCAAGACGTGGTACGACAGCGGCTCCCCTGACAATATCTCTGTCATCAAAAGACAGGCGCCACGCAACCATCGATGCGACGCTCTGCTAGAGTGACTGTGATCAGCCAGTGTCACTCTTATCCGACCTCTTCGGTGATTCCCAGTAACTGCGTAACAAAGCGCCACTTGCTGCGCCGTCATATTATTTTGTAAGTTTGTAGGTACCCAAAAATTTCTAACCTGTCTAAGGTAACTTCACCTTAGTAGTTGCAGATCACTAGCGTGACAGTTAATATGTTATGACACCGGTCATAAGAGCAATCGGAAAGAAACGTTTCGTTAAAAGTGTTTCCTCACCGTGACGGGTTTGATCGATGATCCGTCTCGCTGATGCATGCCTTCTAACTCCCAACTTCGCGATCTCTGCAAAACTTCGCGAAAAGTTTTCTCGATGGGTTCGCCTAAATGTCTTGTGACACAAGTATTATGTAACTTTGCAGTTATTTACCGATATGTTCTTTATGTTTTGGAGTTTACTGAAGCAATTGATGTTACTAGCTTGTGATGACTTTAAATAAGAACCCGCATGTATTCCCCGAAGGGTAAGGCAGAGCTGTACCCACGAGTATAGTAGATACACCCACATTTCACCGGTTATCTTGTAATGTGACTTTACATTTACGTCCAATAATATACCGCTATTATTTCTCTACTCTAAAACGTCTGCACTCCCAAGTTCATACAACCCGAATCTCTTCAAGGCGAGAATGAATAGGCTTCTTCTGGGCAAGCTTGTTCCACCGTAGATCTCATCCCTGCCTCTGTGCTGGATTGAGGTCAAGAGTGAGCCCATTGTCAATAAAAAAAAAAAAACGAATTAAGTCACAATTTTAAAATGTTTTCAAAGAAAAAAGCTCTTAGAGCTGACTTAAAGACTTGAAACTTTGATACAGTTGCGTAAAAACACATTCCCCGGAGATTAGTGAGGCGTCAGAACGGAGGTCTTAGAGGGAATTACGTCATATTGAGAGGGCTATGTAATTACACGAGTGCTTCACTCCGACACAGATTTTATAAGAAAATTTCGGTTGACATTTTACGTGAATACGAGTAAAGTACAGTAATACCTTTCGTTTTATGTAGCTTTGGATTTTCTTTTAAAAATGAAAATGCTCTTGAAATAATTACACTCGCTTTGAATGGGATGTTCGCTGCTCTCTTTATGAAAGCAAAGGGTCAGTAAATGGTCGTAAAAAATATAATAAACGTAGTATATATATTGTGACACGTTATACAGTAAATCACCTCCGTTTTATTTCACACAGCACCACTTTAATAAATTCTATTACTCTTACATTTCCACGAAGTGGAGTGAATAAATCAAAATGAGGTATGCGACCGTTTTGAGGCGACTCACTTTACCGAATTCTTATTAAATGTAAGGTATTCCGTGACAAAGTTGTTCGGTTGAAATGTTCGCCGCTCCTGGCGAAAATAATAGATTCATTCGGAACAACTTTTGCAAATCAAATCAAATCAAATCAATTTATTTGCTGTAAGCGTTGGTACAATTTAGGTCTTAACATATATAATACAGATCCATAACACTTAGTCATAATAATGTGACATGCAAATATTTGTGTTTATAATTATCAGTAAGTCAATTTGCAGACGAAAGATTATGGGGAACGATTAAAAAATTATGACTATTTTTGTGATCATTCAGAGTGTGATCTAACTGGAGTAGCTGGCCATCATGTCACATGTAAATTATGCAAAATGTGTATTTAAATTCATACATTTTTTTCTGTCTCCATTACCGGGGGTGGCGACAGTGATTAAAATGCAAATTTCTATAATTATCTCCTGTCCGTCCTCAGCCCTCAGTGGCTCCGTGACACAGATCTAGGTATGTCCGCGACGGCTGACGCCTTGCAGTGCAAGCGTGCTTGTACGCAATCCTTCACTCTTTACTTGCCACTTTTAGTTAATAATGTTAGTTATGCAAATTGCTTCGCTTCACAATTCAGTTTAAATGAAATGTTTTAGTCCCCAAGTTAGTTTTTCTCTCATTTTCTTGCGTTGTGAAGATCATGTAATCGTTGTGAAGGTCATGTAATCTTTGTTTTGGAAAGTACTTTCGGAAAACAGGCCCTGAAACAGATATTTTTAGAATAAAATTTTGTTCGATCACTCGACAACCTTGCAGGGGAAACTTGAGCAGAATTTAGATTCAGAGGGAAGTGTCTAACGATTGTCTGGAAATGCTGGCGTGTATAAAAATGTGTGTTATCTACCTATTCTGCAGGATTTTATACATCACGTAGGAAGTAGAAGTTCAAGTGATTTACGCGCCCCTGGGGTATCGGGGTTAGTCTCTGGTAACAAAATGAATTTATAAAAGACCTTGAACTTAAAACACAGCTCTAGAATACTAAAAAATATATTCCGTCACATAAATACAAATGGTCATTAAATATGTCAGCATAAGTTTGGCAATAACATAAGTTAAATAAACGCTAGCTAATTCCAATAATGGGTACCGAGAAGAACAACCGAAGCTACTACAAACTATTTTAAAATGTTTTTAAAAATCGTTACGGTATACTCCAGACCAAGTATGCCCATAAAAGCAATAGCGGCAGCAGCTGGCGGCGCGGGCACGGTTGGCACCGTCCCCCAATAACAAGTGAACTTGCACTTGCGTTAGCCGGGGCAATAAGCTCCGATGTGGGGCATCTTCCGAAATCGATAGTGGTGAAAGTGGGCAAGGACGACCTTTGGCAGCGCGCCAGCCCCGGCCAAGGTCCGCCACTGAGGATGTTCCAGTATTGATGAGCTAACATTATGGATATGTGGAAGTTTTGGGGAGCGTGCGTGTATTAGCTGGGGTTCGAAGCCTGACATATTGTGATTTAGTGTATCGGTGTTGCTGCTTATTAAATTGTAAATAATTTAATAATTTGTTACACACTTTATAAAATGAGGGCACATGTTCTATTGAAAAGTCAGTTCGAAAACGACTGGTTTATACAATAACAGATTACAACGACATAAACATATTGCGGAAAGTTCACATTAAAACTTAATTGAAAGCCCTATAAGCCCTTGCCACGTCCAAAATAAACGTGCAGGTCATGTGACCGGCCTGCGACTGTTATGTAACATTCCCAGACTTATAATGTTTAATCCAGTTACATAAGTCTCTAGTATGCGCGCATTCGTTACCCCTGCGGCCTGCCCACGTATTCATCGCCCGATATTTTGAACCAAATATAGCTCCAAGGTTACTCGGAACATGTACGATACAAACCTAGTTTCCACACATTTGTTGGTCGCCAAATTGTAGCGTTTTGAAGCACAAATGGACATTGGGTCGAAACAAATACGTACTCGGGGTAAAATATCGCTGGATAAATGGGGCAGTGCTGAAGCTGTGTGCACGATCGAATACGGCTGTTTAAGTGATAGCCTTCGGGGCATTTTAATTAAGTTGGCTGTAAAACAATGGAACTGAAGACTGTTTAATGCAGCGGTTTCATCTGAATATAATAGCTGGAATTAAAGTGCTGTTTGAAAAGCAATTTTACTAATCATCCTACCAGCAATTTCCTCCAAATTAACACATAAAATTGTCGAACAGACCACCAATAATGCATCTGGTTATGAAACCACATTTAAATTGGGACGCAGCGACCCAACAGCCGGTACTCAATACGAGCGTGCAATCATGTGTGCAGCGCCATTACATTTGGGCGCAAATTCCCGGCGCGCGGCGCGGCGGAGGTAGCAGGCGCGAGGAATTCAACTGTGATGCAAGCAGCGCTCGAGAGTCTTCGAGCTTGCGGTGTAGAGGCATATCAGGGTTAAATACGGTTTAGATACGTATAAGTCGTGGATTGGATAACGGTGTTAAATGAAACTGCACCCTAATTGCGTAACACATAATCAATCGGAATCAGAATCATTTTAAAGCAAATTGCTAATCCATCGCTTCATAAGTTAGAAGAAAAATTTGTCTGCTCAACACGTAAATAACGCAATGAATGTTGTTAAACTATCAAAATGAAACCGATTCCGATTGATCGTGTGTTACGCAATTAGGGTGCTGGTTGGGTTGTCGTGTATCCTGGGTAAAAGCTCAAGTCCATGTAAAATTGTGAAGCACAACCGCATCTTGCTAGGCCGAGTTCATCTCAATGTATTTGGTATTGGGGTTGGGAAGCACAAGTGTTTTGTTGTAGCTTTGTCTTTATTTAAGAGCTAAGCTGATAACTGTTTCTGATCAGTAACACGTGGTGGTCTGTAGCTAACCCCAACCGCATACGAGTTAACTTCGCTTAGTTTAGCTCACAATGCAAGTGAGCGAGATTTCAAGTAGGTCAACACTAAGTGCATCAGACCAAGTTCCTGAGAGCAGTCGCGTGGTTTTGGGCCAGAGTTGTTGAAATTGGTAACTTGTGTTAATGTTTGCTCATGTGAGCTTACAGGGTACTAGCCTAATCTCACCCACAAGGACCATGCAATTAATAAGTTACAGCAATAAATGACGCAGCTGGTTTTACACATCTGTATATTAACGACGTGCTAGCAAATTAAAATGCAAATTAAGAGGGCGCCTGTGTCCGGCGTCCGGGATCCGTGTCCGCCGTCCGAACTGTCCGGCTGATCCGGACGATGCGTGCCTAATAATGTATTCGTATTTATGCGAGGTTGTCACCACGATCATTGTCAGGTTAACCGTTATGCAAATGGGAGTAAAAATGTCCGCTGTGGACAGTGCGATAGAGAGAATTAACGAGTGTTGACCAAGGATTAGCAAATATAGGTTTTATGACTGGAATAAAGGTTTATTTGAAGCAATAAACAAAGTTTCATAAAGTATTGTTATTTATGTCTGTACATTAGATTTACTGTGGCAGTAAATAGTATTGTAAGCACAATAAAACCACGTGTGAGCTAGACGCATTACAGCAGTATGTCTTCAATAAACTTCGCACTTTTGGGTCCTTCGCAGACTAATACTTGCCGCGGTCTAGTTGCGTAGAATGTTAAGCCAAAGATAATTTACCAGCAAAACTTTAATTATTAAACAGAAGAAATAACTGGACCACAGATATTGCATTTTTAAGCACCCCGACTTAATTTTTTTTTCAAACACGTAGATTCGCGAAAGATTATTATATTTACGAGTTCATAAAAGTCGTGTCTATTTTCGGATATATTTAGTATCATAAAACTAAACTACGATTGCTGTCAGCGTTCTCACGCAGGCTTCAATCCATTCTATTTCGGGCAAGACGTGACTTCAGATATAATGGTTTGCATGCTACGCACTTATCATTTGGGAATATACTGATGAGATGTATGAATTGCGAAGGCAGGGCCCTTGGGCTTTAGCCTAATAGGCTTGTTCTATGTATTAAGTTGTTGACGTCCATGTCATGATCTAGGTAGTAAACATGGACCTTTCAAGTTGAGGATCGCAATGTATCTGATCTGATTTAAAAATAGTCCGTTCTCAAGTTGGTGGGTAAGATGTAGTTCAATCTGTGTGATCTGAAATGGTTGATGACCGAAGATTTTCGACTCCTTTATTTTACCGCGCTCCTGTTCAGAGGGTTTAGGTCCACAGTTGTTTAAATGCAAGACTGTGCTTGCGTTTCTTTAGATAGACAGTAGTCACATTCTTCAATGTCTACTTCTAATTCGGATTTTTTAAAAGTCTTAATCAACATACAGCTGTTCTGTAATTATCCCATAGACTACACCAAAAACAAACGCACCTAAACTAGTTAATAGTCCGCTAATAGCTTGCATGATTGCATCCGTAACTCAATCGCTGTTGTTGGGCTGCATGTTCAAAACGATTGCCGTCATAGTACAAACGATTAATTAAAACGCGCTCATTAAAGCAGTAGTGAATGTATTGGGTGAAGTGTGTCGCTGGGAATGTGCCTCATCGAATAGTGGTCTGTTATGGAGAGTAGAAAACGTACACATGGGTAAGTAAATATAATCCTGTTGTCCTGTTCATATTCACAACTATGCTATTGTGTTTTGGACAAAACAGATGAATGCTTATGTACTCGTATTTTGGTTTTTTTTTCACGTAAATCCAACGAGTATCATAATTTCATAACAATCACAGCGTTTTTCGGCAATTAGTGAAAAAAAATTGATAGGCCATCTACATTTTTTCACCAATTGCCGAAAAACGCTTACAAAAAAGTAAACATAAAAATAATTGGCAGTTCCACATATCGGGTATAGAAAATAGTGTCGAACACAAAGGGCGGGCCGAACTGCGGCCACACTAATTAGTCGAGCCTCATTGCCGCAGAGTCAACATTCATAGGCAGTTAGCAGAGAGGGGGAAAAATTTTGCACTTATTTACGAAATACTCGGTATAAATTGCTAGTATAATTAATTAAGTTGAGAATTCTGCGACCGCGGCTGCGACTGCTGCTGTGTTTGTATCGTAGGCTGGCGGCATAACACCGAATATTCTTTTTTGCTGTAGATGATGCGATTGTAAAATATTTATCTATTGGCAAAAGAGTGACTGTTGTTGCCCAAGCTCTGTAATAATTATTCGGTAGCAAAATATAGTGTTGTAACATAACAACAAATCTTTCTCTTATTTTCTTTTTCTAATTTACGCGTCGCAATCTGTTGTATCGATAGATATCAATAGATAGATGGCGCTAGTGCCAGCAATAACATCAGCTCCGTGATTAAAAATGTTTATAAATAATCTATCTGTATTTAAGTAACAAAGACAAGTAAAACAGTGAAAGTATTGAACAATAATGAAGTGAAAGTGTTTTCAAACGATTCCACGTAAAAACAATAAAGTTATAAATGAAAAACATTCCTGTGATAATTGTCCCGTGCATAATCTCAATCACTTGTAAAACCGTGTCAACGTGTTGTTTACTAAAACCGGATCTTATAGTGACTTAGTGAAGTGCAACGAAAAGTTTTTCAATTGTTTTTTTTTTGCTACAGAAACACAATGACAATGTAAATTTTTGAACATAGAAAAATAACCGTCTTCTCAAATTCAAATAATTAATTATTAGAAAGTATCAACCAATTTCGCCTGGAAGATTACTGATCGGGTGGTCGAGTGGGTTAAGACGCTGGTTTTTTTGAAGTAACAAAACACACTTCGTGACCGCGAGTTCAAAACCAAGTTCTACATAGTACTTTTTCCAAATGTTTTCAATCTATTTATAATGATGGAATTCTTAGAGAATATCACATTTCGACATCGGAAGACTATTTCTCAAACCAAGCCCCGTAATCGATCATCGTCAATGAACGAAAGCAATAGCAGTTGCAATAATTCGACGCTAGATGGCACTGCGAACAGTTTACCAAACCTGTCCGACGATGAAAATAATAAACAACTGTCTGATCTTAAAAATGAGATAGTGAATCTTAAATTAGAGTTATCTTCAGCTCATCAAGAAATTAATAATCTGTCACTTGAGAATACGGAATTAAAAAAATCTTTATCAGACATGAAATCAAAACATGAAATAACGAAAAAAGCTTTCAAAATAGTAACAAGTGAGACGCCCACCAAAAAGCCTAAGATTAAGAAAAATAAAACACCACACAAAAACAGCATCCAAGATTTAGGCCAAAAACCATGGTATGATTCATATTCATCCCCGACTCAGAATACAGAACCTCCAAGAATGCAGAATAATATAGGAAATAGGAATAGGTTATGCATTGTTAGTGCTAATAAAACAAATAATATTCTGTCCATCGCAGAAGAGACATTTCAAAACACAGAGATCTGTCACTACGTGTCACCGAGATGCGGATTGTTGCAACTAATCAGCAACTTGCATAAAAAAGTTGTGGATTACTCGTTTAGCGATTACTGTGTAATTTTAATTGGAGAAGATGATTTTCTAAATACTAAAAACTATGTAGAAATCACGAT
Source organism: Apamea sordens (assembly GCA_945859715.1). Lineage (NCBI taxonomy): Eukaryota > Metazoa > Arthropoda > Insecta > Lepidoptera > Noctuidae > Apamea > Apamea sordens. The sequence goes on from OX244001.1 coordinate 19,474,193, forward strand.
AGGATTAAGGAAAACACTGGAAAAAATACAGCATACAAACATTATTTTGTGCCTACCTACATTCAAACTAAGCGATTATTCAACAATGTTCAATTGGCGAATCGAAACGTTTAACAACTTACTTCATTTAGATTTATTGTCACATGATTATGTAACAGTACTAGACTCTAATTTAGACTTATTCTACGATTTTACTATGTTCTCAAAATATAACAGAAAATTAAATGACCGAGGAATGAGAAATATTTTTCAAAATCTGCGGTCACTTATAAATAATAATCTCTCAATGTCGCCACTTGAACTTGAACCTGATCTGACGAGTAATGTAAACACGAATGCGGGTACACATACCGATTTTTTTCTTTGATCACATGTATGTTATGCATCAGAATATTGCCGGACTTATAAATAAATCTGATCTATTAACTGTGTACATTCAGGAGCTGTTAAGCAATCAAATAATTGTAGATGTTATATGCATAACCGAGCATTTTATAATGTCGGGCCAGGAACGTCTTCTTCATATACCTAATTATAGGCTCGCTGCATGTTATGCAAGAGGCAATATAAAACGCGGTGGAGCCTGTATTTTAGTCAAAAAGGGTCATGAGTATAAAGAATTACCCGACGTAGTGAAACACTCGGTTTCAGGAATAATAGAATGCTGCGCCATTAAATTGAAACAACATGATTTAATTATATTATGTATCTATAGACCACCTAAGCTGTCCAACTTAAGTAAATTTTATGAAACTTTAGAAACTATTCTAAAAAATATATGCACTAATCGTCACACTAAAATAATTGTATGCGGCGATTTTAATGTAGACGTTTTAAAAAATAATAGAATTACTTTGGAATTTAAATGCTTTCTCCTGAGTTACAACCTTACTTTAGAAATAAACGAAGCGACACGTCCTATTAGTAATACCTGTTTAGATAATTTTGCACACAATATCAGACAGAAATGTAATTGTCAAGTAATAGACTTCGGGCTATCAGATCATACAGCTCAAATAATTAAGATAAAAGTAAATAAATCATGCATGATTAAAACTTGGAGAACTAAGATTCGAGATACTTGTAAAGAAAATCTCATTAAATTTAATAATTATCTACAAAATCTATCGTTTTCTGACGTTTATAACACTGAAAACTCAAACAAAGCGTATGATAATTTCTTTGCAATATTTAAGCTCATTCATGACTTATGTTTTCCGTATAAGCTAGTGACAATAAAATCAGAAAAACCAATTAAGTGGCTATCGCATGGCATAAGATTATGCAGTAAAAGGCAACGAAAATTACTTTGGAAACATAGACTAAGACCGTCACCAGAAAATAAAACGGCTTTTGTTGATTACTCTAAGAGGTTCAAAAAAATTATTAAATTAACTCAGAAAGCCCAAAATAATTACTTGATCAAGAACTCGAAGAATAAATCAAAAACCTCATGGCAAATAATAAATAACGGCAAAATGAATAGGGAACCAATTTCACAAATAAGAAATAACAATCAGACAATAAAGGATCCGAAAGAAATAGCAGAGTCTTTCAATAATTTTTTCATTGACCAAGTTACCAATATTTCAAATAACCCAATACACAACGTTAGGAAAATAGACCATAACCCAAACTCAATATTTGTGCCACCAGTAGTACCTCAAGACGTGATAAGAATAATTAAATCCCTAAAAAACAAAAAGAGCTTCGGTTATGACGGGATTTCCACTCAAGTAATAAAATTTGTTACTAATAGTATAGCTGGACCTCTAAGTCATGTTATTAACGTTAGCATATCATCAGGAACATTTCCTGACAAATTAAAAACTGTAATAGTAAAACCAATTCATAAAAAGAACAGAAAAGATGATATGTCGAACTATAGGCCGATAGCTTTAATTCCTGTCTTTTCTAAAATAATAGAAAAAGTCATATATGAAGCAATATCATCTTTCCTGACTAAATTTGATATTCTTTGTCATGAGCAATACGGGTTCAGGAAAAATAGGAATATAAACATGGCAATTTTTGACCTGTTGAATTTCATTATGTCAAATGTTGATACAAAAACGCCTATATGTGCTATATATACAGATATGTCGAAAGCTTTCGATTTTGTCAACCATAACATACTGCTTGGAAAACTATACGCCTATGGCATTCGAGGTAATATCCTAAATCTAATAAAAACATATTTATGCGGTCGCAAACAGATGACAGAAATTTACAAAATATGTGTCAAGTCTAAATTAGAACAAAAATACGTGTCTTCCAATAGAGAAATTAAATTCGGAGTACCACAGGGAAGCGTCCTGGGGCCTTTGTTATTTCTAATTTACATAAACGACCTCCCACGCCAAATCCAACATCCCATGGTACTGTTTGCCGACGATAGTACAGCACTCTTAAAATGTGACAAAAATGAAAATTACGAAAATGATATAAACTACACTATTAAAATAATAATAAATTGGCTAAATTGCAACAACTTACAAATAAACATACAAAAAACAAAGATAATGCATTTTTACCAAAGACTCCGTATCAATGACCTAAATATTAATTATAATAGTCAAAATGTGGAAAGAGTAGATGTTACAAAATTTTTAGGAATCTTAATTGACAGTAAACTGACATGGAAGGCCCAGGCAGAAGCAATCTGTAAAAAACTTAGCGCATCAGCATATGCACTTTATAATCTTAAAAAAAAAGTTAATACCAAAACAGTATTACTAGCTTATCATAGTCTTGTCGTTTCCATTTTAAGGTTTGGTATTATACATTGGGGCAATTGTACCGAAAGAGAGAGTATTTTTAAGGCCCAGAAACGATGCCTACGAGCAATATTTGGTTTGAAAGTTACTGACAGCTGTGTTCCAATTTTCAAAAGTCATCATTTATTGACATTTCCGTGCCTATACATTTTAGAAATTGCTCTTTTTGTTAAATGTAATCGACGGCTATTTTTAACTTTATCGGAAAGCAGATACCGAGATGTAACTTTGCGATCTCAATACCAAAACTTGCTACGCACAGGTGGATATAGGACTGCTTTGTTGAGGAAAAGTGTTTTTGGTATGGCACCGGCTATTTTTAACCACATTCCTAATTCCATAAAAGAGGAACCAGTAGCAACTTTCAAAAAGAAACTAACTGCACTTTTGGTCAATAAATGTTACTACTCCGTATCGGATTTTCTAGCTGAAAAATTTTAGTTGCATCAATGTCTGTATGTTTGTTGATGAACTGCATCAATGTTTGCATGCCAAAATGGTAGAATGTACAAGGATTCTTTCATATAATTGTAACCACCTTATTGTAAATACCTACATTGTGAGCAAATAAATGAATATTCTATTCTATTCTATTCTATTCTATCGTAATTCGTTTATGTATTGTTTTTAGCTATAATATCTGTTGGCGCGGGGAGCAATAAAAGAGTGGACTGTATAACTAGACAATGGTTTAGTTAATGCCGTCTGATCTACAAATATAAACTTTCCCGGACAAACAATTCATAATTTAAGAGTATCGTCTGTCGCGGTGTAGTCCGTTGAAGCGAGTGGTCATCAGGCCGAGCCGTGTCGTCGCCGCGCCGCGCCTCAGCTTGCCGATGACGCGCTGATCACGCTGCCTGCGCGTGCAGGCCGCGCGCAAGACGTATTAGGTTCGATTCCCATCAATGTCCGTACGACTATTTGTCGAAGCGTCGAACTAGACTTAATCGAAAAGCTGAATCGGCGTCGTAGAAATAAACGAGAAGTACCAAATTATGAGCCGCGAGTCACAGCCGGAGAAATATTGTGCTAATATACCTAGAAAATGATAAAATTTAGAAATGGAAAAAAAATTGTTTTTTTTAGAAATGGATAAAATTTCAGGATTACTGATTGTCTTATAAATATTAATACACGAGGTTGTACTTACTTTCTTGTTTAAACATTGACTGGGGAGTTATAATTGAATTTACGACTCAAGCTTGCTTTTTTACTGATTCCAAGAATTATAACAATTTCTTGTAGCTTTCTTAGTTATACGTAGTTTAGTTTAGCTGTGTTGTAGAGAAATTGTATTATATGGAGCGGATAAAATGGTTTGACACGCAATGGTTCGTAGCTATCGGGGTATAGTATGCAGCAACTACGACTTTCTAATGAACAATATAGTGCAGATATATCACCGACTAACGCCATATGAAGCTAATGCGGCAACGTTACGACTCAGTGGCACGTCGGCGCAACGGCACTTTCAGATACATATGTTCAGAAGGCTCAATTTACACAGATACTAAGTTGCCGTAAAAGCTGTGCTGCTGGGGAGTTTGTTGCGCCACTTCTTCCCAGCGAAGTCACTAGGAAGTGGTGAAGGGCGAGCGTTTTGGGGGACTGCTATGTAATTTTGACGTTCGAAAGGGGCTGCGTCTCAGCCTAATTTGAATGACTTTTGATTTTTGAGCTGCAACTACTGTAGCAGATTGTGAAAGACAACAGATGGGTACGACTCAAAAGTATGAATAGAGACACCATTATCTGCGTGGTCATTTCGACTTTATCAGGTGTGTCAACCACATGTGTATTAGTGTCAGGGCTGTATTTGGATGTATATGACCGTGTACTGTTCTGTACCGTGGTCCGTGATGGTTATCACGGTACAGAACAGTACATGGTACACAACGGTACAGTTACAAATGGTTGAACAATGGCGATGTTCTTACATGGTTCTGCCTTGCAGTTACACATGTTTAGGTCTGGCTTTGTTACCCTTCTTTCATCACTTCTTCAGTGGCGCTAGTCAGTCGGTACAGCGGTCAGTCGGCACGGCGCGGGCAATGCGGCGCTGCACTAATAAATTGCACACCCGTTACAAGCGAATTTATTTCAATTGCAAATTATGGATATTTATTATCATACACGAAAGCCGCGGGTTATAAATACGTTACTAAAATGTGCGCTCTAGATATACGAACGGACGGATAACATAGGAGAACGACCTCTTTGAGATGTAAAAGTATCACATATCTAAGTCACGTCCGCGTTCCCAGAGGAGGCAGAGATGAACTGGCAATCATTTATATTTTGATCACGATAGTTTATTCTGGTCCTTTTGATAAACTGAGCTTACACCCCTGTCATAAAGGATTTCTACCTGAATTGAGTCCAGCATCAAATGACCAAGGTGAATCGAAGGCTATAGGTCACTAACAGGTACCAAACGCGTGTAATGATGTGGAAACATCGATAGCTACCGTCACACGTCATGTCTGACATGAGTTACGACTCAAATGCATTCACTACGAAAGTTCCACGAACAGTAAAAGCATTTTAAAATTATGTGTCGCATTTTAAACTGATGTTCGCATATGTTTTCTTCGTGAGATAAGAGGATGAAATGGCCCTGCTAAAATAATAGGGCTATTTAGCATAGCTGACGATGCATTTTTCACGAGTTTTCGAAATACCCTCTTTGTTTAGTAGCAATAGATATGTTTCATTCCCGAATCTCCATATATCTTTGTATGTGTAATAGATTTGAACGAGAAATGTCGTAATTCGGGATAGCCCAGCTTCCGTAGCTACCGGTCACACAATCCCGGTGCCCAGATCAGAGTGTGCGTGTTCCGGGACACGTTTATTGCACACCGTTGTCCTGTCGTATTCTCCGCCTGAGATTTATACGCAAATGTTTGTCCTCAAATAGTGGGAAACGGATGGGAGAGAACGTTAGGAGCGGGCTGCCTCGGGTTTATTGTTCTCAGCGAGAGATCAAGTCTATCAAGTCTTGCCTGCAGGGAGAAGGGCTAGCTAGATGATGCAATGTTTGTTTGTGTAGAATGTCGATAACTAGAACATTTTGTGTAACTGCTTAATGGTTTAACGATCATTATTGTGCAAAACGTATTTTATAATTTTATGCATCTTGCTTAGCATCTCACCTCATTAACATGGTACTCTAAGTTCAAAACTCGAAGGTTTGTTTTCGGCCTAATTAAAAAAAATAACATCCAAGTCAATCACGGTAAGTGTTTCTGAGCAGTAATACCGGAAGTGTTTGGATCCATATCGAGTCGCTTAACTTCGCCAGTATTGTGGGAGCCCGACACACGGACATCATATTTCTTGAGCCAGATTACTCCCACAAGGAGTGCAGAAAGTTTGGGTTCTCTTTTAGGAACTGATATAAACTTTTCTTTTGGAATACGTGTGGTCAGTCACATACCTAATATTCAGTGAGCAGTTATTTAAATGTCACTAGCCCTATATTCCATGTTTTAATTGTGCTGCTTCAACTAGGTCCTTCATCTAGATCAATCAGATTACATACACTGTAAATCCTAATTGGTTTTATTAGATACTAGCTGACCCAACAGACGTTGTCCTGTCTTAACTATGAATATTCAATTCGAACTGGAATAAATAATAAAACAAAACAATTATTTCAAAAACAGCGTTTATTGTAATGCTTTTTGATACACAACATTTTTAGTTTTGTTTTCTGGCGCGTAAATAAATAATGCTGATGGTTTTCCGACACGAGAACAGGTGACATACAATTGGCCATGTGAACAACATGGATTTTCAAGATTGATGCCACAAACACTTAACGACTGCCCTTGCGATTTCTTTATTGGAAATTCACTGGAAATTGTAACCATTTAAAGTGGAATGGCATGTCGTTCGAAATCATAGGAATGCGTGGAATCAAAACGTCTTCGCCTTTGTACTTCACTTTCAAAATTGTGGCTTCGATGACGTTGTTCATTAATTTCTTCATCGCAAGCCGGGTGCCATTACAAAGACGTGGTTTATGTTCCGCAACATTATGATTACCGATCCGATTTTTAATTGCAGATTATGAGGTGGTAATCCGGGCAATTCCATCGATTCCGTTCAACTTCATTTCGCGCTTCGCGTTGCTCGTCAGTTTGACTTGCTTTTATATATCTTTCAGTTGCAGCATTGCGAGTTCTGCGACCTAAGTTTGTACGTCTATGAAAATAAAAAAAATACTCCTGTATTATTTCTTTATAACCACGTGTTAGTCTATCATAACTTACCAAAAATTTATATCAAATTAAACTTAATAACAATAATTGCCGTGAACTAACCGTGATGGAAAATCACTTCTAAAAGAACTCACTGAACAAAATAATTCCGTAAATATCCGCCCGTCCCGTTCCGTCTTCTTTTTTCCGATTGAATCGTCTGTGCAGTGTGTACTAAGAATAAATAAATTATTTTATCTATATATTCCGATCGATGTAGATGTTAAACTATATTTTGCGATATTTGCATAATAGGAAAAAATTTAATAGGATATTTGCAGCACACGATCCGTCAATCGCGCAAACTGTCATATGACTGACAGTTATGTCAAACGCGCTAAGGTTATATCAGAATTTTTTTTTCCCCCGTTAGAACCTTCTACAAAGTATTAGAAAACTTGTAACAAAAAGATGTATGAAATCGGTAAAGTCGTTCTCAAGTTATGGCGTGACCAAGGGAAATAGGGATTCATTTTTATATATATAGATGTGGCACATTTTCCGAAGTGAACCAGTCTTCATTTACACTTCGACCCATACCTACGTCATTGTTATGCGACGAACGTCGATCAAACTGAGTAGCTACTTACATTTATGTATATTGATACGCGGATCACGAATCTAGGTCTCCCATTTCGTAACACGAAGTAGTATAATGAGCGTCTCATCTATCTAGGACCATAAAACGTTTTGGGAGTCTAGTTTAAATAAACTATTGATACATTATATAATGTGAAACTCTTTATGGCTTATAATTTTATGGAGGAGCTTTATTTGCTGAGTGGCTGGTACTATCCCCTTTGTGTGGCGTCCTAAACAGACATAGGCTTACGAAAATCATTTCAGCACATATTTATCTTTGTTGGAACGTGCGAGCTGTATGCCCGTACAATACAATCTAACTTTACGTCATGTGTTTATCAAGATTTTGTGTACGTAAATATATTTACTAGTTTAGTGTTCCAATCTGGAGCATATAAAATATTTGGTCCAATCTTAAGCATTTAAATATTTGATCCTTGTATGACAGTTTTGAAAGATTGAATGTTTCTTCCCCGTTTTATTTCCTTGTTTAACTGCTTTAAAGGTACTTAACTGTTCTACATCTCCTGATTACTCTAGCTGTATTCCAATCTTATTAGCACGCACACTCGTAAGTGGGTGTATTAATTTAGCTTCATAATTTACTTAATTAATTCTGTAAACGAATGGAGTCTCTTAAGCCGTGTTTAAATGCTTATTATGTTCTTCAAACGCGCTTAAAACCAAGTATTTTGTTTCGGAAATGTGTCAGTTAATGTTCTCATTGTTTTAATAGAAGGCTCTTTAATTTTCTCTCGCAATCGCGCTTTTAGTGAACGGAATATTTGAGTTAAGCTTTAAAGGCAATTAAATAGTAGAGCGACGGGTTGGTTAAAATGTTTTGCGCATTATCCAAAATTAAATTTTTGATTGATTGCATTCTTCCATTATTCATTTAATTCAGTATGAAATAAAAAATACTAAATGTAGTTTTCAGTCAGTATGTCGGCATTAGTTAACAAATATTTAAAATGCATTGACTTGTGATGTAATTTACTCATTAATAGTTATAACGGTAACAACCCAAGTTTTAATTAAGCATCACTATCGTGCGAAACTTCAATTAACTACATCCAACATGAATCAGAAGAAATACGCGCAACAATAACAAATATTATTCGAGTAATCATTTCAAGTAGGCGCCCAAAGTTGGTATAATACACGCATTTACATATTCAGGGGCGTCGCATTATCTCTACAGGTATACGTAACGTTTGTATGTAGCAGTTTCATTTGCGCCGGGCCCCACGTTGGGCGCCAAATAAATGGTTATTGCTTTCCATGCTTCGACTTGTTTTGAATGAATGAAACAGCCGTTTGAAATATTTCAATGTCAGAGATGACAAGCCAAGTTAGTGCAGCAATATTACTTTATTTTGAAAGGTGACACTTTGGTGGCAGTGACTTAAAAGTTTACTTAGCACCTAATCGTATTTCAAGGACCGCTGAATCATGTTTGATTTTGATGTAGTGATTAACAAAAGCAAGTGAAAAGTGCTTTTCAAGTATCAAAAAATAAAAATATTTCTTTTGATTACAAGGAGTTTTATTTACATTTCGTATTTATTAAAGCGAAAATTTAAAAAATTGGTACGTCCAATTTAAATTTTTATCAACGATGGCGCCCGGAGACATGTTGTGAGTCCCACGTCGGGCGCCATCAAATATATTACTTTCGGACTCGTCTTTTATTATTGCGTTGCATTTCATTGCAATATCTCGTTCGGTTCTCCGGTCTCGTTCACCAACGGGGCCCAGGAGGTTCGGAAATTTTCTATTTGGTACTACATGATCCTCAGCACTTAGGTTGATTTGAATTACAAGTCCCAGAAGCACCGGTGGAGAGTAAAACTTACGTGATGTGAATGTCGTGAGTGTCAATTTCGTCGCAGTTGAAATTTTAAGCACGCGTTCAACTCCGGCCGTGATGTCGATAGAGTTATGATGAAGGGTTGCGACCACGGATATCGAGGTATATGCCTTGGGGGCGTGGCACGTGCCGCCTCGATATTATAAAATTGATCTTATGTTCGAACGGCGGCTGTACGCTTCATTCAGTCGCTTTGCAACTGCGTACAGTGTACTATTGAAGCGTAAGAAACCAAAATACCGAGTTGTGACTGCACAACTCGGTATTTTGGTTTCTTACGCATCAATAGTACACTGACTGACTGTATTTCAAAAACCAAAAACCAAAAAATACCATCAATCTGAAGACAAATGGCGTGTCCTACCACCGGTAAGTAAACAATTAAGTCACTGTTTTATATTGTAAATCAATTTTTAAATGTTGTACTAACTTACGTCCGGAGCGACACGAACTAGCCCGAATCTTCCCGAAGGCAACGAGCGTTTTCAAAAAATTACAATAACGTGTGTTTGATATGCAAAAATTTGCAATTATTATTTAAAGAAATCTAGCTATTTGGCGTTTTTGTAAGGTGGGCCCTAGACGATTAATAATATTGTGCAACATTATTGACCGAGTAAGATTAATATTTAAAAATAGTAGTAGCTACGGAAAGAGGAACCTCCTAACAGACTTGATCCTTATTTTTATTATTACAGTTCCCACTGCTAGGACTCAAGTCTACTTTCTATTATACGCGCACCACACTCGAATTGAGTGTCTAACTGAATAAAACCAAACCTACATTCAGGTTTGGTTTTATTCAGTTAGACACTCAGGGGCATGCATGCATGCGTGCATGGGTAGGCATTTTTTTTTTATTTTTTTTTTTTAAGTTTAATATAAATATACAGCATGACATTTAACAGAGAGCGTTCCCTTTAACCGGTAATACAATATTAAAAAAATATTCCTATTTTAATTTAGTAAAAATAAACTATATTTTCGGATAGGTATTTACAAAATTATAGAAAATTAAACAAAGTTATGATAAGTAATACAAGAATGTGCTAAAGTTAAATATCGATCAAAGTTATCGACGATCGCTTTCGACTCCCTAATTGCATGTGTGTGCATTGAATGTTCGCAAATAGCAAATGTTTACAAGTGAATGCCCCGCCCATTCTATGTATGTGTGCTATTAGAAATTGATTTAGTGTGGCTGCTTTCTTCTTAGTGTGCGTGTCCAAATACGTGTGTGTCGTAAGTACACTATTTGTTAATGTTGTAATTATTTGGGTGGGAGATAAGCGGTGGCCTAGGACTCCTTACTATTCCGCAATGAAGGCATATCTCCGGATATCTATGGTTGCGACTCATTTCTCCCATTGACTTAAGTTGGTGGTCTCATTCAGTATCGTATAAGTATAAAGTCACAGAACATAGACGGCATTGCTTGTCATGTCATTGTTATTTTTAGCTATAAAGTTACGTCTTATTGTTGAAAGTGGATTACGCTGTCTGGAACTAAAAGTAGCATTAAGGCTCGGATACGTTGGTACTGTGTATCGCTAAAAATTTTAAGTCTGAAACGCTCGGGGGAAACAACCGTGACGATACATATATGCGGGTTTATATGCGCACATTCGATGTTTTACATACATAAAAAGTGAAATATAACCTAGTATTTTTGTATTCAGTTTTTATAGTTATTGATGGTTTTAATACATCTATTTTTACGACAGCAGCTTTTTGTGTATAATTCCATTATTCTATCATTTCGGTTCATAAATCAATGAAACGTTTATCACTTTTGTCATTTTCAACAACACTTTATTGGATTAGAAAATAAACTTCAATTGCTATGTAATATACTTGAAAGCTTTTTAAGCGTAATAAAAGCTTGCACATGTCGAACTCTGGAAAATATAGAATTTTGTGCATAGTATTATTAAACTCTTTTCAAAAGATCGTAAAAGTTTTTCCTATAGTTTGCAGCGGGTTGTGTAGTGGTAACTTGTTTTTAATAGTGGCCCCGGCGGCTCCTGGGAGTTTGAATAACAATGATGCAACCTGTTTATTTGTTTAACCAAACGAGTATTTCGTATACATAAACGCACTATTTTTTCCTACGCGTGTGAATATTACATGTGGGGTAGTTTCGTCTGTTTATGCGGGTAGATTGTTTTCCCTGTTTTGTATGGTAATTATAAGTAAGGTTTGTTTGGAAGCTACGATTGTTTATTGTTTTAAGACAGTGTACTGCTGTGAGATGGTTGCGATTATTATTGTTTAAGATTTTTGTGTCTACTTTATCTGTGTTAGATGGGCTAAAAATTAATGTAAATCGTTTTATTTCAGGTAAGTAACCACCAATTTCTACTGTTTCAAACATCACCATATAAGGAATCTAATAAAACAACAGCCGGTAAGCGTATTTTACTATAAACTACATTTACGTGTATTCTAACACCTCGTACCAACTCAACGAGTTGTATATTGAAAACATAATTCTTCTCTTATCGTTTTATGACTATTATCTGGGATACTATTAAGTAATTTAGCATATTAAATAGCTCTGGGTAGGGAAATAATAAAAATGTTTTCACGGTTAATGCTTTGTATGAAATGCGGACATACTTCATTAATAGCTTCATTTATAAATGCTATGTAAATGGTCGGTAATATGACACATGAAAAAATTGACATCTAAATCAAATTCTAATTTCTGAGAGTAATAGACTTGGATGAGACTCGCACAGACCAGGGAAGCATGGCACAAAAGGGAGGAGGCCTATACTCAGCAGGGTGTGGAACAAGGCTGCCGATGATGATGATAATGATAATTCTGATTTGTATAAATAAAGTGGGTTACTTACCTCTTTAGTTGTCCACAGAAACATCGTTCGTTTTGACAAATACACCAACTTATAATCTGTCTTTTCATAGAACTCATTTTAAACTTATAATAACATGATAAAAGCCAACAATAGAATCCAATAGAAAGTTAAACGAGATCCACTAAGTCTTGGATCTATTGGGAGTGGAAGAAGGCTCCATTGATGTGGAAACGATGATACCTCTGAATTGGCTGGCGGGGTGCAAACAGCAGATACTCGGGCTTTTGTGCTCCTTCGTATATTACACTAGTATTTACTTCGGGACCTTATTGCAGTTTTAAGTTGAAACTGTTTTTAGAATCGGGTTCTAGTTTTTGTTAATGAAATTTAAAATGTTTTTGGCTTTTTTTTTCAGTTTTACTTGAGTCTCTCAACTTGTTTTAATTATAATTAACAGCAATTCAATGCTCCTATAAAATGAGTTTAAAAAAAAAAGTATAAATATGTCAATTTTTTTAAACGCCAAATTAAGCTCAATATGCGTTCACAATTTTAGACACAATTGAAGGTATCACAAGATTATAACGCACTCTCCAACATAAGCCTCTCACATTACCGCTCAATGGAACATAATAGGCGCTAAACATATCATCAACATACATCAACCACATACATAAATAAAGGCATTGCTGATAAGCGCCACGAATCACTCTTCTTCAGCCACTGAATTATGCATGAGTCGTTATGTTTACGCTACAAGGGCAACTACCTAATTTGTTATTGTTAACTAAGTATTTACGTGTGGAGGGTAGTTTGGTTAGATAATTGTGATGGGTTCTATTTCTGTCTGTAGCTCATGATACTTTTGTTATATCAGTATCAGTGCTGCAATATTTTATTATAGCAGTTTGCGTTGGAATGTATGTCCTATTTTTGGCTACGCATATCACAAAGGTTTTTTCTACTGGTCTACATTTTTTTTTGTCGAATTCTGTGATTCCTGTGTTGTACAAGTAAGCCTTCACCAACATAAATGGTTAAGTTCCTCAACTCCTACAAGTAAACATGTTTCCCCAAAATATGCTAATAAATAAATCCTTAAACAAATGACTTAAGGGTATTACATCGGTCACTTACTTCCCCTGGGGAACTTAAAGCCATAAGTCTGAAAGTCTACATGTAAATTAGCCGTGTATTATTAATACGGAGTGAGATAATTAATGAATTTGAGTGAGATAACTGTTACAGATTAAAATTCTCGTAACCCTCAATAACTAAAAGTTCCTAACTGCATACAGAGCAACTAGCCAAATGCCTTGTGCTTTGTGTCTACCAGCATCCGTAGTGCGGCCGTCCTTGGTCATGTCGGCGGTAATAATCTCGCTCCCTGGCGGCCACCCGCGTTCTGAACCGCCTAACATGATGCTCCACTCAATTATATTATTATATTATATTATTGTTCTTGTTTAATTTCATATGCAAATGGTTTTGGGTGTCCTTTGCAATTGTTATGTTTTTGTTTTTGGCAATATAAAATTGTTTGGTGGATCACGAAGCTTATGACTGTTTCATTTATCATTAATGGCTTTCGAACATCATAATATAGAAATTATGTTGTTGTAGTATTGCATGTCTATATTTTTTTCAACCTTTGCTACTATGTCACAATTATTAATGGTGAAGACTTTAATTTATTATAGTCCAATGCCAAAAAATGGCATGTCAATGTTCACAATCAATTTTTCATTACTTACGTCTCTTCAGTAATAATAAATCAACCTTCGAAAAACAAGTGTTGATCCGACTTTCAAATATTTCAACAAAAACATCAATTGGAGAGTGCTCCAAACTCGTTGTCTGAAAATAAAAGAAACCGCAAATAAACGCTTCGCCAAGTTTGGAACGAAAGGATTGTCCGAACAGATATATTATTTTGTTTGTAAAATTTTCACTTTTATATCACAGTTGTAAGAAAAGTTGATGTTTGAATTGTTTGAAAATTGTTTCAATGTTATTGGACATTTTAGTTGCTCATAATACGTATTATCTATCAAAGGCATTCGTTGAAGAAATGAGTATACAGTTTGTAAAAGAAACTATCCATTCAAGAAATAGATTACCTTCCGAGTATAGGGAGGAGGATTCTAGGCTATACGTATTAATCAACCAAACTTGTTAGACTTCAATAATCACATTAGTTTGTTTATGTGATCAATCATATAACTCCCACTCCTACTACTCTTATGGAAGGTCAAGAGACGAAGGAACATACCTTAACACTTGATAAACAAATTCTTAGTAACTATTATTACTCATGGAAAAAGGCTTGTTAAGTCGATATAATGCAAGCATTCGTTTTATCATAGGTTCAGCCGTTGAGTTACATATATCACAGTCTACCCAAACTTCGGCATATATATTATCTGAGCTAATCAATACATCTAAATGGTTTATTCTGTCAACTATCCCTGAAATTGACAACCATGCTGGTGGAAACATATGTATAATTACATAGCAGTTTGAAGACAATCGATCGGCTGCAAGTGGCGGCCGCAAGTGGGTCGAGTGGTCGCTAATGAGACCGAATACTCCCGAGTGTTAGATAGATAGGATGTTTGGATGTATGGTGACTTGGTTATGTCAGGATAGTATCAGTCTTAGTAGGTCTTTATGTGACTTTGTGAAATGAGTACTTTTAATAAATTATTGTGAAGTCCGATGACTTAAGTTTTAAATGTCTTAATGTAATCGTGTTCTCTTGTAGGTGTAACCATTATGATGGGCGTGAGTAATAGACTGTGGTCCTTGGTTCCTTGTCTTCTAATTTTCGCCATATTTTCCTCTCAATTCTTGCAATCGTTTATGTGCTCTTAGGATACCGAGATCAAACTTACCTACGTTATTCAACAAATGCTTGATAAAGAAATTGTCGAACAGTTTATACACGACCTATTAGACCTTTAGCTTTTGAATGTAAATCTAAACTAACCTCACCATCAAACACCACTTGTACTGACTGTGAAAACTGTTCGTTTCCGAGCCTCCATCGCTTTGGCAGCGAAATTAACTGCACAGCGGTAACCGGGTGAAAGACAATCAGCCCACATTATTGAAATCTGCGGGACCGGACGGAATATTGAGCGATTGCTATGCTCGTTAGGATAGAAGCGGTATATCGAAAGAGGTTCTTGGTTGACTTGGGTGTAATGTTTATAATTTAGACTAAATTGGTAGGTTCAAAAGTTTTATTCTATTGAGAAACTCCAAATTAATAATTAATGACTTTGAAGTATCCTTTGCCAATCCGAGGACAGTTATTTTGGTCAAAGATCCCCCTTTTATCAAATTAACTATAAATGCTTAGCATGTTTTAAAGGAATATACTATTCTCCAACACAATACTCTTATCCACAGAGAGTGAAAGAGAGAGAGAGAGAAAAGAGGGTTTAAATTTCTTGTAGAAAATTCTATCCTCCATTAAGTTCAGAAAGCGTAAATTATTATTATTATACTTCTCATCCCAACTCTAGACGAAAGTTCGAAGTTCGCCGGTAACTGTGCGCCGTTTAGATTTGAACTAAAATTAAAACTATTGTTAACTTCAATGGAACTTGCTGTTTGCTCCCAGTAGACGTTCACATCACAAACATTAGTTTTAATTGTTACTTCATTCTATAGAGCACGGAAACCACAGCGGCTGCTGCTAGAGTCGGCATTTTCAACACTTTCCTCACAAACCCAGCGGGTTACCGTTTACTTGCACTATGACGCTAATGACGTATAGAAACTGGCGGCTTTGAAAGCCGTGCGTGACCCAAGTTGTGCGCTTAACGCACTTTCGACGTGATTCCACGTGTTCAGCTCAATGCTCTATGCTTCGTTCGATGGCTCTGTCTTTGTATTAAGTGTTCCGTATTAACTAGCTTGTTTTATTACGAGTTTGTGTGTATGTGTTCTAATTACTATTAATAGCTTTGTAATAATATTGTTTCGGGATTGTGTGCGTGTTTTAGTGGTTGACTGAATACCGAGTTATTTATTCGTTGATGTTAAATTCACTGTTTAGCCGCTACTAATCATGCATTGTTTGCACTTAGATATGTTCGCCCTGCACACATTCTTTCTTTCTAATATTCTGTAATTCGGTCATCATTGACTACCCAGCTCTATAAAGACATATCGGTACTCACTGTACGACAGCTCTGTGCACTTAACATCACTTTACGTGTACACTCATCATTGACCTATGACCCACGGTTACTAGAGCAAAATAAAAGACGTAAAGATCCTGTATGCCCACCTGTCTCCACCAAAACTGCTCTGGCGAGGCGAAGCTACCCGTGTCTTAGCAGTCACCTTTATAACACTATAAACGAATCCTGCAACGTATATTCCTTACCTAAATTTAAATGTAAAACTGTAGTCAGTAGTTTTCTTCAAAAGTTAACGTACGATGAGACTGAACAACTCTTTGCAAAAAAATCTTACTAACGCATCTAAATACAGATTTAAATTGTTCCTTCATTATTTATTTTATACTGTGACATATTACGAAATACACAACTAAACATACACACACACACACACCCACACGTACACCCACACCACACACCCATTCCTTGCTTACATAAATTTTAATGTTAAGTACTAATGTTTAAATAAGTTTTACGCCTACCAAGTGCAGAAAATTGTCAATGAACTGTAAGAGGAAGGCGCCTGTGTCTGTAACACAGTGTATACTAGCACAGACACAGACGTTCACTCTGTCTCAAATAGTGCATAGCGGTGAAATTCATTGTTTTATGTTTGATTGAGATGGACCAATTGTATTTGGCTTTTTGAAATAAAGTTTATTATTATTATTATTATATTATTATACACAAAAAATATACTCGGCCATAAGCCAAATATCTAGAAGCTGCATTTATATCACTTTTTTCGAGAATAGTGAGTCGTTTGATACGCGGGTCCTTGTTACCTCCCGTACATTCAGTATGTTCGTCACGTTGACCACTGCTGCCACTTTCACAAATAAATTGAGCACCCACCTCTCGGTGGTGGCAGTAACTCACAGGAAGCGCTCGGTGGAGCCTCGAGCGCAGTTCGCAGCACATTACGGCAGCTTACAATTTATTAGTGTTACGTAACAAACACAAGACTTTTCACAAGCTGTTTTCTTAGCCGGTGCCCAAGCTGTAGCTTTGATGTTTTTTTTTTCACTAATAGAAAGAAATAAAGAAAAACTGCTTCACAGCCATAGAAGCACGTGCATTAAAAAAACGTGTGCGGTCGGGGGACCCCCGTCCAGGAACGAAGTTTTTTACGCGATGCCATCTAGTTTTAGAAGCTCTCCTAAAGTTGTCACCATCTTGGATTTTCATTTCGACACCCATGACGAAAAAATTTTAAATTTTGGCAGCCGCCATTTGGATTTTCATTTTAGTGAGGACGTTCAGCACCCTTTTTTTTTGCGTGTCAGACTTTTACTGCTGCTTCACCCGTGTTCCTTCAGATGCCTATGCCAGGGGCCACGGTATCTCTTTCGAATAACCCGCGGCCCTGGCAGGCATCGCCCCTAGCGGACCCGTCAGTTTGTGCTGACATCTCTGAGGCGCGCGTGGAACACAACGCGCCGTCGACCTGGGTCTGGTCCTTGCCGGATGGCGAGCTGCCGCCCGCGCCTACGGTGGCCGGGAGTCGGCTGGTGAATCCCGACGTCCAGGGCGTCTCCTGCGGTGACTAGGGGCGTGAGGGTGCAGAGATTGCCTCTCCCTCACGCGCTCCGCCTCTTCCTTTGCGAGCATTACTGCTTCGCAGAACGAGGTGACGGCTTCCCATGCACTCTCCCTCCGTACCATGATCTGGACCAGAGCCGGACGCGAGAGATCTCCGCCGCCGATCGCCGCCACGAGGACACGGCGGTTCTCCGCCCAAGTCGGGCAGACCTCCACCGTATGCTCCACCATGTCTTTCGGGCGATGTGGTGACACCCTGTTGTTTCCTCCCGCCTTATCCTGAACAGGAATCTCCCGAAACAACCATGTCCGGTGGGGACCTGCGTCAGGCGGAAGGTGAGGGCGCCGTGGCGCCTCTCCAGCTACTCCTCAAAGAGGGGACTTATCGCCGTAATTGTGGCGTGCCCAGCACTGGGTTGCGACAATCGCACTCTCCATGTCGCCATGAGATCCCGCCGGAGCTCTGTCCGTTGCACCGTGATTTCTCGCGGCAGCGGAGTCATGCCCCGGCTTTTTGCCTCCTCTCGCCACTCTCATATGTGGGCGAGGACTTTGGCCTCCAGATCCCATGGCGGCAATCCAGCAAGGAGGCTCGCCGCCTCAGCGGAGACCGTGCGGTATCCTAGAATTAGAATTAGATTGGGCAAGAGCCGCCTCAAGGCAGCCCCGGCCCGCTCCAGTCTGGGAGCCAAATGTCGGAAATGCTCCACGAAGTTCCACCGGCTGTCGAGGACGAGTCCCAGGTACTTCATCGTCAACTCGCCGATGTGACGCCGATGTAAACCCCTCCCGTTATTTGGGAACCCGACGGTGGCGCGTCCCGAGGACCATGAAAACACATGGCCTTGGACTGGTGCAGGGCTACCTCAAGTACCTTCAGCACCCTCGAAAACTATCTCGAATAAGTGATACTTAATACCTAAAACTTTTATAAATCTATAATTACGAGCACGGAACAGAAGGTCCTACAGCAAAGAACTGAAATAAAGGTTACTTATTTTCCTCTTCACGAATCTTTTTTGACCTAGAAACACCCTGATAATATCGTGCATAGATAAGCATATACATATTTAAGTACGGAAACAGGTCTGCTGAGAAGCGGCGCCATATCGTCGAACTGTCTCCTCGCACGACAGGCCGTGTCATGTCCTAAGGCGAGCACATTACCGGCTAATGTATCGTCGAATCAATCATAGTAACGTCGCGCCCGATTGTTTTCACTCCTGTTTCGTATTATAGAAAAGTAGTAGAAGGCATACTCCCAAAAACACTAAACTTTGAACAATATGGCCGAAAGACGCCAGACAGTCAGAAGCAAATTCTGTCAAAAACTTTGTTATACAAATCGTGATTTGATTTGTTTTCTGAAAGCTTTTGAGCTCATCGACATTTCTTAGGATATGCTAATACACAACGCGCCACGGCTGAATCTAATCAAATCTTCTACGCTTTTGTTTATTTGTGCTTGACGTTGTCAACCTTCTTTTCCTGCCTCTTTTGTGACATCATGTCTCTTTCAGATTTCCCGTTATATTATCTGTTATTTATTGCGTCGTTCGGTTGTTATTATCGATTGTTTGCCCCTCACATTGACTGGAGTATTATAACCGGTTATTGGAACAGATTTCCGCGGTCAGTGATTGCGTATTTTAATATAAAAATTATTGGATTGGAACAACTGCAGTTCCCAGTAAAATAACGATGGCAAATTGGAAATGGCCCCGTATGCATGCCCCGTGCCCCTGGGGGTTCACTCGAAAGCGCCACTTTATTCATAGAGCATGACGGTTATTACCTACCGATTTATAGATAGATAGGTAGCCTCTCCTATTGAAGCAAAAATTGGTTTAGTAAAGTTTTCACAAGTGCTTAGAAATTAATTGTGTTCTGATTATGAAATAACGTTTTGATTGACGACCTTTTCCGACCTTTTCGTTGTTGAACAAAATATCTGACTGGTAGATAAAGCTTTTTGATTTTGTTATAAAAATACAACAGTATGATTTCATCATCCACACGCTGTTTGTTTTATCCGCACATGAAATATATGTTTCATATTCTCCAACAAAACAAAATTTATATTTATTTAGCATTCAGGCCGAACAAAGCCTATTAATATTAATTCGGCGTTCAAAATAAATAGCTCGAGTGAACGATTACTAATGGACAGGCAATATATCAATGTGTAGTTTCGACAATTTTCTCCATGAATAAATCAGGCTAGTTTCCCGGCGAGGCTGAATATCCGGCGTTTAATCCTCTAATATTCCGCAGACTCTTGGTCGGATATATACGAAAACGTAGGCCTTTAAGTGGGGTCTGGCAGAGTTTGGCGCTCAATTTAATTATCTAGTTTTATTCGGCAGCTGATATCTACAGCTTTTCACTGAGTTGGATTTTGTTTGTGTTGGGCTGGAAGTTGGCTAAACCTTTGCATAAGTTATGTTTTGTCCATATTTATGTTATCTTGAGATACAACGCCAGTCTCAGCGGTACCTTCTAGCACACCCCGATTTTAAAAACTTTAACATAAATCGCATTGTATTTTTTTCAACAATTTTTTTTTGTCAAAATGTTTTTTATTTCTGTGTAGAATTTTTCTCTCAGCTAAGTTCAACGCGCCGTGATAAGCACGACTTGTGCTTACCCCTGGGCGTTTATGTTGTAAGACGGAGTTTCGTTCATGTGTTATTTGTTAAATTCACTCAAGTGTTCTCAAAACAGCTACTGAGTTTCTTATTTAAATAGAAAAACTCTTCAAAGGAGTGGAACAAAGTTATTCCAAAATTGATCTCTACCAGATGCTGTTCACATTTTAACTTACGAATATGTGACACCTAATTATTTTCAATTTAATAATTACTGAAATATAACAGTTTAAAACCCGCGGGTAATTTACGAAACACTAACAGAGGCTATAGTTTTCATTTTGACAGTTCAACAACATTCATTGCGTTATTTACGTTGTGCTCAACGTAAATTTTTCGAACATATGAAGCAATAGATTAGCAATATCTTTCAAAATGATTCAGATTGTGATTGATTGTGTGTTCCGCAATTAGGGTGCAAGAAAATGGACATAAATAAATAAGTGGTAAATATTTATTTATTCATCTTTATTATTTTTGTAGTCTCAGTAAAATACATTGGGAAACGACGTATAACTTCTGAGTATAAAGGTACTGCTTATTTATTGAGTTTCTTCCAGCCAACCTGCGAAAGGAGAAAAGAAATATTCGTCCAACACTTGTCACATTCGGGCATGACTAACTGCGTTATTATGTTAAGCAGTACTCGCTTTTTCTCTGTTTACCCATTCCTTTTCACTTGGATGCGGATGCAACATCTCATTCTAATCTTACACGTGCCTGAATGTGACCTCGGACGATGCAGAAAGCGGTCTTAAACTGAAAAGTTTTAGCGTTTTCTAATACGTTTCACATTTTCCTTTTCAGCGTCATCTTTTTCTCAAATTCCTCGGAACTAGAATACGTCTATTTTCTATTTCACTGCAAGTTTCCTGTTATTTGCATAACTCCGGTTGTGAAGTAGCCCTTCCGGTCATCTTTTATTTTCGTGCTGCATTGCAATACATTTTGCAGCACCTTTCTTTTGAATTCGTAGTCGCTCATTACGAACTTTGCCACGATGAAAGCGGGGACGCTTTTTTGTACAATTTTTGGAGACCTCCCTTTTGTTCCTTGCAACTGTTTGGTATCCACTCTTATTTCTTTCTCCAACAACTTCTACATCTTACTAATATTATAAATGTGAGAGTTGTGTGGATGTCAGTGTTTGAATATTTGTTACTCAATCACGGAAAAACGGCTGAACGAATTTGGTTCACGGATAGTTTATAACCTACATAGATAAACACATAAGATACTTTGAATCCCGGTAGTACGTTCCCGTCGTATTATCCGACATCCACGCGGGCGAAGCCGGAACCAAAAGATAATCATAATGAATTTCGTCCCTCTTGCTACAAATATCCTGCTCTGTTTCCGAATATGCAGCTATAGTTCTATAGTTCTACAGTGCCCCGGACACGTGCCGCGTCGCGACCCTGACCCGCATCAGTATTAGCGTTGCACTTGAACTGACAAATTGTAGGTTCCACTGCTATCGTAATCACGCAATCCTATAGTCATTGAAAACGCTTAGACTTGGCATTTTGATTATGAAGATTTATTACTCATAAATAATAACTCAGTAACGTTTTAATTTGTTACTTAAAGATAAATTCTTATTTTAATAAATATAGTTTTAATGATACTTTATGTGCTACAACAGCTGTGAATTCTTCCTTGAATTCAAATCAGCTTATCTGCTCGATCACGTTGATTAGAATGCTAATAAGGGCAGCACCGTAAAGTTAGATATATGTTCATGGGTGTGTGTATGAACAAAAAAAATCTGTTAAACTGACCGTAAAGGTTAACGACGCTGATTAGAATTTCATTACTACGGAACACAGACCAATTACTAAAATTGACTATATTTCCATCGGGTTCAGTACATTGGGCAAACCCCCGAAACAGTCATTGCTTTCAGACATTAACTGCTGACGTTTGCATAATACTACGTGGAAGAGAGATTCAGAAGTTTCACTTATATATACAAAAGGCACACTCGCTATCTATCTCTACATAGTAGAGATGTTATGGATATGATATTTCGGATCTGGATACGGATATGGATATAGGAATAAAATTCTATCGGTTTCGGATACGGTTACGGACATGTAATTATTTCGGATTATCCGTTAGTTTCGGATAGTTTCGCTTACGGATATTAGATTGAAGTAAAATATAAACACAAATAGTATGTAATAATTTGGTTTTATTTATAGGTTTTATCTAGTCTAGGTTATCATTTGGTATTATAATCAGTCATATAGGTAAGTAATTATTTAGAGATGTTACAAAAACCTGTCGAAACATGGGTTTTTAGACTCCGCCCTTATACAAAACTATCCGAAACTTTGAAATGGATACGATTATTTTTATTTCGGATATCCGATAGTTTCGGTTTCGGTTACGGAGCTCCATAACATCCCTGCTACATAGAACAAATAAACACAGTTCATTACAGCCCACCGCTGGTCAAAGCCCTTCCGAAATAACGCCACAAATTCATTCAGTCAATAAAGGAAGTAATATGAGCTTGTCATAGAACAGGAAGGTTGCAGATTACTCGCACTTTTGCGACATTTTGACGTCTCATTTCGTCGTATAAGCATGCGTTAGCTTGTTTTCGTGTGCTATGACAATAGTGGTGCTTCTATACCTATCTGTGTTGTGACAATTCCCCCTTCGATGTTTCGTGTAATGGTTCCGTACGTTCAATTGAGGTTTTGAGAACGTCAAGAGTATTGAGACTTTCTTGAGCCAACCTGGAATAATAAATGGGGGAAGCCAGTGGGGGACCATGTTTGACTGTGATTTGTTCGAGATTACCGGTGTAATCTCGACTGAATCATTATATATTATCATCTGATTATGCTGCTAGCTGCTAAAAGCAATAATGAGAAGGAACAGTCGTTCTTTATTTTTAAAATAAACCATTTACTTTTAATGAATCTAATTATATTTTAATAGGATTGTAAACGGTTTATTCAAGGGTTCATACTATTTATTAAATTAATTAAAGTAGGTTGCACGCGACTTGGTAACGTTTGCTTGTTTGTTCTTGAATTCTCATTGTTGCTGGGTGTATGACAGCCAGAAATTGTGTATGTATACGTGGGCACACATACCGTCGCCTCCAAAGAGGTATTTGCTTTTCTTAGTATTCCAACCGGCAAAGAAATGCGTCATGCAGGAAGAAAACTTGTAAGTATACATGTTGTTATGCATGTTTCTCTGCACTTTGTCTGTTCTCGCTGTAACTGTCACTAAACCAAATTGTATCAATATCTTCACGAAAGCCATGGAAATAGCATACCTACAGTTTGTACCAATACCTTGAAAGAAAATCAGAATTTTCGCTTTGAAAGTAAACGATATTCACACAAAAAAGAAATACGTCCTTGCTTCTAAAGCTTATAGTCATAAAGTACCTGTATCTTAATACCGTCGTGTGTAACAACGCCAAAGGGACTCATTCTCAGTCGCCTAACTTCTTGAGCCAGAAAATAACTTTTTAAAGCATTACCATTTATCTTTCGACGAGAAACGAGTAACTATTGCTATCACACCCCAATGACAGATTGTTAGTGCATGCCAAATTAAATGTTTACATGTTGACTATTGGCCAATCCGACAATGATCACTTAAAGCGATTTGGAAACTGATAATATTATGAAATCTCGTGCCAAATACACGGATACCTAATAATCTGTTTATGAAAACGTTAATATTGCGAAATTGTGTTGAGTTATAAATGAGTTCGATGATAGTCAACTTATTTCGTTTCCTTCTACATAATATGTTTTGTGAGTTAGTGTTCAGTCAGGTACTGTAGTAGGCAGAGTTGATTGATTGAGTCATTGAAGCGAGATATCACGTAATTAATCTTAGAAGCTCTCATGCCCCGTGGACCACGCAATCGGGTTATAGGGTGACACGGTCAATCTGCACCCGTAACTTAATCACTGAATCCCACCGGATGACCCTTAGGCAGGTAATGCATCAGATGGATAGGCTCTTAAGCCAGGCTTGTGGCAATAGAGGCTTCTACTGCTACAAGAATAGAAAAGCAAGTATCAACATTACTTACCTATTCAATACTGGAGGAAACTGTTTCATGAAAACGTTAGGTCTCAGCCTTTCGAGAGATTGGTCCCTTCCGGATAAAAGATTCCAATCTCCCCTATATAGTAGTAAAACAACTTGCATTAAAATGTCAAACGCAAGTACGATTACTGCATGCAGTACGCATGCAGGATGTCGGCGCGGCAATTGTCGAACACGTTGGCTTGCAAGCGCCATACATTATTCAGTCGGTGCGGCGCGACAAAGCAGAGAAATAACAAGGGGGAACCGACGACATTTTCGTTTTCAGCTTTGTGCACATGTGTGCAACAAGAATATGCAATTATCTTCATTGTGCACTAAGTTGCTCGACGGCGAGCTTGGTCTTAAAGATGTTTCTCCTCGTGTATTTAATGTTTAAACTCCGCTTAAAAGGGTTTTTGTATACATTGCCTTTGTCTGGCAACTTTAATTTTAGAAAAGCTTTTGTTGGTCTCCCGTTCCTAAATACCAAAGCATAAAAGAAAATATGACTCTTTACAAAGTCAAAAAATATTTAAATGAGACCTAACTCCCCTATAATGGTTGAATCAAGTCGACAAAACGAACCACGGGCGTCCCTCGATGCTTTATACAATCATCACAACTTTTTTGGGATAGTTGGGCTATTGTAATGGAACTCTAAAAAATTAAAAAAAAAAAAAACTTTTTAAAAACAATCTTTTATTACTTGTTAATAAAAAGAACTAAAAAGTTAAAAATAATTTAAACCTGTAAGAAATAAATAAAAGGGTGTTACATTGTGATTGCAATAGAAAAATAATTAAGGTGTAATATGCTAAATGTTCTTTAATGTTCCATCAAAATGTAACACGCTTTTATTTATTTCTTATCAGGTTTAAATTATTTTTAACGTTTTAGTTCTTTTATTAACAAGTACTAAAAGCTTGTTTTTAAAAAGTTTATTTTTTCTTCTAATTTTATTTTTGACTTTTTACTATTTTTGATGCGAGATTGATTACGGCGTAGTTCGTAGCGCGTAGCAGTATTTTCCCGTTATATGCGTACTGCCCTTAAGCTACCTGTACATCATCAGACCCTGGTTACCATCTAGCACCAAAGTACTCGTCAAGACGAATCATACGAGCCCAAATTCGATGGGGTTGTGTCGTTTAATTGCCGAGTTCCTATGGCCACCTTCCGGTTTCATCATCAGATCAACTCCATGTCATAATAATTTTGCATTGTCATCCGATTTACACATGCATGCAAAATTTCAGCTCAATTGATAATCGGGAAGTGGATCAAATTTAACTTAGATTACAGACATACATCGGGACAGGTAAAACGAAATAAAAGCATGTAAAAAGATTACCTTTCGCGCAAATACTGGTTTATTAAATTCGTTTTACATATTTTAAAGGTGCTATAGGGCCGCATTGAGAATTTTGAATTTGCATATTATAACTTAAGCAAGCAACTGATCTAAATATGAAGGAAAATATTTTGATCATCAATCAAAGGTGCTGGTCTGTTACATGTCTGAACCTGAATATAATACTTTTACATGATAAACAGAGTAACAGCTCAAAAACCTGTTGCATCCAATATGCCGTGTGACTGACTGGCTATATTTCATTAATTCAAGCCTACAGTTCCGCTATATGTTCCAATGTGTTACGGATATTGGTTGTGATCGATCGGGTGAGCGGTGCAGGCTTGCAGCTGAACTCCGGGGTGACAGAAAGACCCATTGCCGTGTCTGGGAATGCTGTATTTCATGGGAAATAGTCTGGAGATGGGCTTAACGACGGTAGAGAAATATATGGAATCGAAACGATTGAACATGCGGATATTTTTCGAAAAACAGATAAGAACAATTTGCAAAACTAAATCCCTTGTTTAAAATCTGCTCTAGCTGTTATAATTATAAGAAAAACACAATATAATTGTGGTCGATATTTGTAATTCAAAGAACACCAACATTTTGACACATAGACCTATTGAAATGTGTTCATTTATGGAGGGTGAGCTAAGTACATTTGGTAAATAAACAAAAGATTAGCGTACATAATCAAGATCGAGATAAACATATTCGCACGGTTCACATTAAAACGTATCATTAACATGGAGCTAAACCCGAGATTATTTCATATAATTCATCATAGCCGGCTTACCCGAAATACCCTCAATATTAATTTTAATCAAGCTACATTTATGATTCACAAGTAGCGAATACATGCAACACTCAGCGCTTTGAAGACAGAATGTACGAGAATATTACAATCTTTGGCTTTTATATTTATAGATTATTAAAATCTTCTGGTTGTATTATTTGACTTCCTCATCATGAATATGGAGATTTCCCAACCATATGGTTTTAAAAAAATATGTATTTTATGTAGTTTTGTTACTAATAGTTACGGCAACATTAACAACATTTTCTCACCCAATGTCCGACATTAATCTTCACTGTTTCATCCGACACAGTTGACCACAATAGGACCACAAAAGCTCTTCGTCGTCTAGATGAATCCTTAAAGTCAGTTGATCTCATCTTTCTACTACAAAAACGTTAATCTCCACTACAACATGTTCCCAACTGCTTGTAACAGCGCTGTCACTTAGTTCCAACTTTTAAACCAGAATACATAGTGCATAACAGGTTGAATAATGTACTCGTGACTTTACGTTATCCGTCGCTCCGCGCAGCTCAGCCATTACTAATGTGTGCTCTATAACCATAACATATGTGCCCCGTACTTGCAAGCCAAGGTCAAACGTTGCAAGAGACTGCAAATGAGGGTAGAGTTAAAAAAAAATCAATTTTCTAGACGGCAGACGAAAATGTCGAACGCTTAACTTAAAATTCTGGATGAGAAGAACTGTATGTAAGAAAGGAATATATCGACAAAATTGAGTTAGGTGAAACAATTTCAGTTTTTTGTGTTGGTACTGAGAACGGCCTTGATACAAGCTTCAATATTGTTCTGTAATATATAACTTCGGTGTAGGTTAGGAAACGTGTTTGAGCTACATTATTTTATTACTCTGTAACAGATTAACCACTGAGGATTTTAGTATATTTAGTTTTATATAGATTATAAGTTCTTATTTTAAAAGCAATCCCGTCTTAGAAAAAGTAAAATCTGACGTGTAAAACATTAGTTTCGATCTTACAATTACGTCTGTGCTGAGAACGAGGCGAGCACGTTTTTCTACATTAAAACATCTCCCAATTTCCCCAGCAGTGTGGATAATAAAGTTTTATTTAGCTAATAAAAGTGTTGTGTGCTGTGTGGCGGAGCTTGGGACGCAGTTGTTAGGCGACGCGTGTGCGCAAGTGGCACCCGACGTGGGACTCTTGACCTTTTTTACGCTGACTGCGCTTTGACGGGTAGTTGTAATTTTGTGAGTATTATGTGTTTATAGTGTTGTGTGCTGTGTGGCAAAGCTTATGAACCGTGAATAAACGCGTGAGCGCAAGTGACGCCAGACGTGAGTCTCTTAACTTTTCTCCCGCTCATTTTGCTGTGGCACACTTCACATTTTGTAAGTATTGTGTGTGTAATGTTGTATTTATTAACGCGAGAGTTTTGTGGCGTAGCTTAGGACGGCAGTCGTCAGGTGTCGCGTGTGCACAAGTAGTGTCCAATGTAGGACTCTTGACCCTTTTGCCGCTCACTGCGCTTTGGCGACTAGTTGTAACTTGGTGAGTATATGTGTGTCAAACTTAAAATACAACGTAAACAAGCAATTTAAAGATCATAGCAGGTGACGTTCTGTAGTTTCTGCCTACCCCCATGGGAAGAAGAGTGTATTTTATAAATGTTTGTGTGTGTAAAATAATGTCGTCCTTATTTAATTATCATATTGAAGGTAAAAGCTGCAACA
Source organism: Apamea sordens (assembly GCA_945859715.1). Classification (NCBI taxonomy): domain Eukaryota; kingdom Metazoa; phylum Arthropoda; class Insecta; order Lepidoptera; family Noctuidae; genus Apamea; species Apamea sordens. The sequence continues at coordinate 19,502,833 of OX244001.1, forward strand.
ACTGTCGAGGGATAAAGCTCATGTCACATAGTATGAAGGTATGGGAGAAAGTAATAGAGAAAAGATTGCGAGAGGAGAGTGAGATTACCCCAAACCAGTTTGGGTTTATGCCAGGTCGAGGAACGATGGACGCCACCAAATTGTACGAGAAGTACAGACGTGCACATAAGAACTTCCACATGGTGTTCATGGTGGAGAAAGCGTATGATAGGGTAACTCGTGATGTGCTGTGGTGGGCCTTGAAAGAGAAAGGTTTGCCCGGGAAGTATGTAGAGTTAATTCGTGCTATGTATAGTCAATCTCGTACCTACGTCCGGTCGGCTGCTGGCTATACCGACGAGTTCAGTGTGGCTGTAGGCTTGCACCAGGGACCGGCTTTAAGTCCTTACCTCTTCCTGTTGATCATGGACGCTCTTACGTCGGACATCCAGGAGGAGGCACCCTGGTGCATGTTGTTTTCCGATGACATTGTTCTCGTCGGTGAAGATGGACCTGAGATCCAGAGCAAATTGGAGAAATGGCAACAGAAGCCGGAGAATGTTGGCTTGAAAATCAGCAGAACCAAAACGGAATATATGTTCTGCGATTTCGGCGGTCTCTACAGCTCTGGAGCCAGAGCGCTTGATGGCGCACTTCTCCCAGTCTGCTCCGACTTTCGGTATCTCGGTTCACTCGTGCAAAGCGATGGCGAAGTAGATCGGACGGTTAAGCACAGAATTAACATTGGATGGATGAAATGGCGGCAGGTCACGGGAACAATCTGCGACTCCCGCATTCCCCTTAAACTTAAGGGGAAGATATAAAAAACCGTGATTAGACCTGTTGTCTTGTATGGATCAGAAGGTTGGGCCACAAAAGGGATGAATGAAAGGCAATTGCATGCAGCTGAGATGAGAATGCTAAGAGGGAAGTGTGGTGTTACACAAAAGGATAGAATAAGAAATGAGTACATAAAAGGAATTAAGTCTGAAAGTGGTACCGGTAACTGAAAAGTTGTGTGGAAATCGGTTGTCATGGTATGGGCATGTGTTACGGAGAAATGAGGAAAATATCGTGAGGAGAGTTTTGAGTATGAATGTCGATGGCTATAAGAGTAGGGGAAGACCAAAGAAACGATGGATGGAATGTGTGAATGATGATATGGTTAGAAAGGGGGTGACTACCGAGATGACGTCTAATAGAGAACTATGGAAGAAAAAGACATGTTGCGCCGACCATGAATAAAATGTGATAAGGGCAGGAGATGATTGAAGGTAAAAGCTGAATGTATTACATCATAATGCAAAAATTAACCATACGGAATAAGTAGAAGCTAGTAAAAACATCTCAAAATGATCAAAGTGCTCTTCAAAATATCAAAGCCGATGCGTAAGTACGCATTTTTGTATTTACATGTCAAACTACATACACCACATACAAAGTCTCTGCTGCAACAATTTGTATTATATCGTATAGTCGCTAACTAATTTATTGTAGTTGTTCAATTAGTCCTTGATATGTCGCGGTCCACTTCAATTTGTCAAGAGTTGTTGAAATTGTTGTATGTTCTGTGACCTTTCTCGCCAAATTGCTACCTAGTTAGATCATCAATAGTAATGGCCGGCAAATGTATGGCTTGACCGTCCGTTTAATGTCCCAGAGTGGCTAATTTTCTAATCACCGTCACCTGGACAGGCAAATTGTAGAATTGGGTATTTTATGTTGTCAGCGTCTATGAGCATAATATGTACATTTACCATCGATTCGAAAAGATGAAGAAGCATGATTCAACAATTAATCTAAAAGATTTGCGAGTATTGGTGGGTAAGTACAGACGCCAGCACATCTAGCTACTACAATCTGTCAAATTTCTTTATTAGATTTTCAACTTTATCGCTAAAGTATTAGGTTCAAGGTTGATTGGGAAAAGTAGACAGTTTCGGGTAGTTTGATATGCTGGCGTTTCTACATGTTAACATAAATTCAAGAAATGTGAGTGTAAAGTGCATCTCTCTGTTTAAATTCCTTTTTAATAACATATAGGGACGTAGCTTGGTACTTAATGAAGAACATGTTTTACTTTGCATCCAATTAGGTACATCAAAACCGTAACACAGGGGCAAAACCGCGGGCACAGCAAGTTGTGGAATAAATCAGCTTTCCTGAAAACTTAGCTAATTACTTTACGCGGATAGCAAATCCCAACAAATGCAAAATATAAACAGCGTTTAATTTAATCTCTCTCGCGTCGCGTAGCTCTAGATCGGCTAAGTAGGCGTGTCGTAACGTTCAGACTAAAACTTAACAGTCTCGTATAATTAGTGAGTTTAATTAATTTCTTTAGTGGACGACACGAACCGAAACTTGTATAAATACACAATGTAGATTAAGTGCAGAAGTTTTGAGATAAGCTGTCGCCATGTAGTGATAAAGAAATGGAGGGTTGGGGAAGATAACCTTGCGTCACCGGTGGTTTAGAAGCCGTGCCACAATAGTCTGAAAACAAAACTGAACCAAATGGTCTTGCGAAACGTCGTTATTTAAAAAAAACAAATACATTCCTAGGATTGTTTTTTTTATATTCTTACGCAATTGTCATACATACTTCGATAACAATACAACTCCTGGTATCTGAAACTGACAACTTCACGTTTTCCTCTTGCTAGGTACTAATCCTTAGCGCTCTTCTTTGTGTTTCATAAACTCTACGGTTAATTAGTAGCTCTTTCTAAATCCTCTTAAAACTGATCCTTCTGTACTATCTTATTTTATAATACTGCGATTAAATGGTTCGATTATTCGATACTTTCGTTCGATATTCCAGTGTCGATGCTTTGTTCAGGTAATCGAGTTAAAAATCAATTACGAGTCGCGCCCCTCTTGCGACGAGTATTGCTTGATCAGAGTAAGTGTCATTGATTGATACAATATTAATCTCGAGAAGGTAGAGGTCATTATATATTTGAATATTTGATTTAATGTTTAGTCATTATGGTCTATGTTAGAAGAGTTTCGTGGTTTGATTGAGGTTAGGTGAGGTGAGGGTTAGAGCGAATTTCACCAAATTCTTATACCTGAAATAAGTCTTATCCTGAGAATACATTTTGATTTTTTTTCATACTAGAACTGTCAAACGTCAATTTTATTCTACGGATAAAAGATATCTGACTTACGTAAAATCAGCCCTTAGTCACTTTAACTAAAGTCGTTGTAAAAAATATGATCTGGTTTAAAACTCTTTTATTTTATTTATTATGTCTCTTAATTTCCGGTTAATAACTTCATAAATAATTAAACTCTATTGCGACGATACCCACATTCATTAACATACACGATCATATAAAACGGTGATAGCAGCAAAACGTAACACAAATCAATAACAAGCTCACGTAACACATTCATAAATAGTTATTTATTATACATTGCGTTGCGTTGTTATGAATAAGCTGATTAATTAAAACGGTGGTGAAACTTCACCACAAAAGTCAACGTTAAAAGTTAAATCACTTATTTCAAATTAGCTTCCGACCGCGTTGTATGTCGATACAATTCAAAGTCAAAGTCAAATCATTTATTTCAATTAGGCACATAAAAGGCACCTTTGAACGTCAAGATTAAAATTAAAATAAAATTGATTCTAGTCGCCCCTTCCAAAAGGTAGTTTTCGTATGGAGAAGAATGGGCAAGAAACTCCACCGTTACTCTTTTAAAATGTTTTACAATATTTTGCATACATTAATTATATAATTATATGTGAAGACGATGCACCTAAACATAAAATTGCTATACCACAATAGGTAAAAGAATTAAAATGAATTAATGAAACCATGACATATAAATTGACTATGTGATAGGTACATGGTGCTCACATATTTACAAACATTCCAAAAGTAGACTATTTTGTACAATGTAGCCTATGTCCTTCCCCAGGGTTCAAAGTATCCCCATACCAAATCTCATCAAAATCGTTCCTGTCGTTTCGGAGATTAGCCGGAATAATCAGACAGATAAAAAATATTTTTTTGTTATAAGTACCGTACTTTCATATGCATTTAGTAAAAAGCTGTTGTTTTGACATTACAAACAGACATTTAAATTTTATTTATTTGTTAAGGCACTTTTGGACGTCAATTTTACCTCCAATTTTATTGACCGTGTTGATTAATCAGCTTATTTATAACAACGTGCTGCCGCGGCCGTACAATTGAGCTTAATAAGCGATAGCACAAAATAGGTGCAGAAGGTCGGCTCTGTGCAACGAGCGAAAACTATACACGCACACAAAGACACGCGTCTACGTACAGCGAGTGCATACTTTGAGATGGTCGTGGCGCAGAACGCCTAATTAATAAATGAGTGTATTCCTGTATAAGTAGTTTGTACAAACAATTTTCCAGGTCAATCATACATATTTTAAAAACTAGATGAGCTCTGATTTTCCTATCCGACTACTGTGAGAAGAACCACCGAAACAAACTCGGATGTCACAGTCGCTTTTAAAGTCGGACATAATCTTGGTCAGATCATGTGAGAACTAAGGACCAATGATTCGCAAAACGTTTTCTTTTTTTTTGTCTTCCTTCTGTACGTTTCTATTTGGTGGCGATACGTACCTGCGCCAGGATATTGAGACGGGCCATAATTTCCGAACGATCGTATCTGTAAAATGAATTTAATAGCTGTTTCGTTATCGTATCATTTTAATGTGTTTTATGGAGTAAATTTTATAGCCGCGGGTCTGTAACTGAGGACCAAGTCTATACCACCATCGTCTGCAATAGCCATTCAATGATGGAAAAAATAACATTATTCTATCAGAATACAGCTTCCAGATTGCTTAGTTGTTGATTGTTAGTATGTTTTTCATTGACATTTTGCTGTACTTTTTTTTGTTAAATATCCCGTTTTTATCACACCATTAACAGTTTAATAGTTTGATTCTACCCGGGCAGGTGGTATCTCTACGAAAGCTATTCAAAAGCGATTGAAAGAAGAATATAACCATAAAATGGCCTCTATCGAACTATTTTATGACACCTTTAGTGAAGCCGTAACCTTCACGGCACCAAAATGTCCGAAAGACATCAAATAACTGTTGTAAAGATATGCAGTATGTGATCTAGCGCAGTGATTGAACGCGGAGGTCAGATGGCAATAACTTCGTGAAATATTAATATCGATCTGCATGTAGTATGCTCAGCTATGCAGTGCTTATAAAAGTATAGCTCCTATTTCCGTGACGTGTAATAATTGATCGATTCGACAGCACACTACGATTTCTACAGAAAACAGTATCTTGAAAAGCCCAGCAATAGCTGCATATGTAATTAATAAAGTGTTACAGTAGAATTTCTTGTCGGCTCTTCTCCAAAGGAACCGCGCACCTAGCTTCTGACGTTTCATATGTGCCAATGTAGGTTTATGTGAGATAAAATATTTTGATTTAGAACAGCTACACGATTACTGAGAAATGCGTTCACTAACTAGACAGGTCTACCCATATCTGTGAGGTACTTTCCTCAAAAGGCCATCTCAGACACTAATCAAATTTTACTCTTTTCTTCTTTTCTTTTTTTTTTTCTTTCTTTTCTATTTGATTTTTTTTTTGTTTTTATCTGATGTATGTATGTATCTGGTGTATGGTGTGTCTTTTAGTCTGTGCTAAATAAATGTATTTTCTTTCTTTCTTTAATCTACATGGTCTTCATATCGCCTGACCAAGACTTATACTATACTATGTCTGAACTTTAAAAGAGACTGTGACCTCTGAGTTTGTTTCGGTCTTTCTTCTCAGAGTTGTTAGTTAGGAATTTAGAAAACACCGAACTCATCTAGTTTTAAAAATATAATTTAATTTTGACTCATAAAAGTGCCTTTCTGTACCAATTTACAGAAATAATTTATTTCATTTATCATTCATCAAATATTTATTTAAAAAAAAATCGCCATTTTCCTTGTCTCCGAAATGACCGAAAAGACACAACATACCCTTAGAGTGTACTTTACAAACTTTTAATTACCTCGTCCGTCATTAAGTCGCTGCGTACTTCTACGGGTAGGGTTGTCACGGTCGAGATGTCCGCTGTTGATCAGAGACCTCGTCACACCTTCGAAAGATCTTGCATCCTAACACTACACTTGAAGAAAATATTTAGCACATAAATTTATACTGTAATTGATTCCTTAGTTGTCTTTCCGTGGATCCATACAAGTTTTTTTTTGCCTAACCTTAAAGAAAGATATTCCGCCCAAGTTCAGTACAAATATATGACGTATAGGCTTGTTAACACTGCGCATTGTGTAATATTACCGCATGTGTTTTTCGAAGCTTCGTCTTTCACATAATACACGTGGCAGCCCTGTCTATAGGTCAAATGTCCTTAATGACGTCCAATTAACTAAGTCCGCTCTCTATTTACCAGCCGCTGTAGAAAATATATAAATAAAAAGTTGCCTTGCCTGCTCTTGCTGGTCAAGGATTTTTATCTACTTCTTTGGAGGTACACGAGGACCCTAGAGTTACACTTGATTACTTTGGGAAATTAAACCTTGGGTTACCTATATTTTCCAGCAGGTAATTGGATTGCGTAGTTCAGGCGTTCTGTAGAAATACTGCTTTACTAAAAACCAGCCCTAATATTTTCCTGAAAATAATAGCGACGATGAAAAAGAGTTAGTTTGCTTCATAAAAAAATACTTAAAATTTAGAATAATATTCGTAAAATTACTAACAGAGATTTAGGCACAAGTTTACTGACAGAATTAATTAAAACCGTACCTACAAGTAACTTTTATTCTTTGTAACGTAAGTAAATTTTATTTATAAGGCTGATTTTACCAAAGTCAGGTATCTTTTATTCGCGGAATAAAATTGACGGCTGACAGTTGTAGTATGGAAAAACTGTCAAAAATTCAAAATTTATTCTCACAATAAGACTTTATACAAGTTTGGTGGAATTGGCCCTTAGTCGTAAAGTTAACCCAAGATTACTGAATTCTTCGTATGAAGAACACTAAATAAAACCAAGGCCCAAAATCGGAGTATTATTCAGGTTTTGTTCGACTGTCAGTATATTTACTTCCATTCTGAGTCCTCAGAGCCCTTGACGGTATTAACAAGATAACGAATATAAAAGCTGTTGCTATAAAAACTTGTAAGGTACGTTCCAGACTCCCGGCCCCATGGGACTCGATTTTCAATATGCTACGTGGTCGTATGACGCCAATGCAAGGAGCCGGCAGAGTATTCAGAATAGTTGGAACATGATGTAATCTCGAAGTCGCAGTAGTGAGGTTGTTGTGAATACGTGGGTAATCAGGTAGGAGGGGTTATGAGATGATTGAATGGCTTATAATATGAATGTTTATAAGCATGCTTTTTTGTAGGACTACCTATCTATCTTACAATCATTTTGGTGTTTTCAAATTATCATTAAAAAATCTTTAATTTATTTTAAAGGTGCCGTAGTTTAATCTTAACTTTCCTCGTCGCAAGACTAGGAAAAACATTCGAGAGTTGACGACCAACCTTCAGTAATTGGAGAGGCACCAAAATAAGAAGCGTATCTTTCAGTCTGTTTTCTATTAATATTCGTTATCATCACGCCTACACATACTAAACATCCTCCTTTGATTCCTTAAACATCATCCTCTGAAAGGACGTATTTAATATAATATTCTGAAGAGTCCCGTGAATACATGACAATTGAGCGGAACACCTGGCGTCCATTGTACATTGTTGTGCCGCCATGTCGCGCGAACGCTTTGTTGTGTTGGTAATTGCCTTCTTTGATCAATTACAGATTGTACCGAGACGTCTTTTCATATGAGGAATTGCTAATTTCTTTAGGATTTCATTGGCTGTACCTTTCTTTAGAATCGAGAGAAGTGATGCGATCTGTTCCCTTTGGCATGAATTAACAACAATTGTGTGATACGCCGTATAATCTGTGGTTAAAAATAAACCTTGAATTTACCCGTATGTGTGCCGAAATTGGAGTGCTCATATCATTCTTAATTCCTACTTAGCGTAATACCAGGCTATTAATATATACATTGCCAATTTCACCTTCCTCTTAAATTATAAATATAAACTTGTAACATGGAAATGTGTAGAAGTTTTTAAGTTTGGCAGTTTTCCGGCAACCAAGCATTGGGCAGATGTTCAGAATAGCTATTCGCGAGAGAAACTGTAAGCAATTATTGTAGCTTTGTCTTGAAGAAACTTGACACTAAAGATATGCTGTACGTGCTGCAATACTGTTGATTTATTTTTACAATAGGAGAAGAACCTAAACTTCTGTACCTAGTAAAAGGATGTGATTTCAATATGCATTGCATTTCACAAATCATGAAAGGAAATAAAGTTAAAGGTCTTCCTTTCTTGACATTTTCATATAATTTCGTGATGCATGAACTGTTTAAAAATATCAAAGTTGTGTTACAATAGTGACAAATTACTTAAGCCATTTTTGATTATATTTCCCTGATAATGTAATAATATTTCTGCAACAAATTCAACAAGATCTGCAGATGACATTACTAGAAGGATTGTGAATGGAGTGAACACACAATCGTGTCTTTATTGTCTTTGCTGAATAAGCAAAGACCCTTTATACCCTTTATAAAATTTATTTTCATTTTACATGAACTCTTTCTAGAAATACCAAGCTAAACGTAATAATTCTCCCATTCGCACATTTCGTTCTTTCAAAAGTGGGATTTATGAGCCAACGATTTATTTGCTACCATTATCCAATTCTGTGTGGTTATTTACCTAACTTACGTAAGCGTATATGTGCTCTTTAGACTTCAATATCTTTTAATTTCTTTAAAAATTGTCTACATCAGTCCTGCGTTCACAAAGTTGCACTTCAGACATCCTACACTTGTACATAATATAGACCACAATTAACTCCACGTTATCCGGTGCATTAACTGTTACTTAAGATTAATCCTCCGTGCCATGTGTTCGCTAGCAGCGTCTGTGGCGCCACTTACTGCAGTTGATGCGAGCACTGAACTTGTTGGCTCACTCTCTATGGCTCTGTTATACTTTTAATTTCATTAATATTATAGTCCGACAAACCCACAAAAGCTTCTCGGTATTTTCTTTTTGATAAAGTCTTCGTACAACTTGCATAGCAAAAAAGTTCATCAAAATGTTATTTAAATATTCTTAAAACCTGTCGATAAATAATTTCTAAGTCGTTCATGGTATTCAGCTTCACTTAAAGCAGTTAACACCAGAAGCGATCATGATCGCACGAATGATTTCAAAATGTTACATTCGAACCCACCCGTGCGGTGTAGTGCAATTCGATATACAGAAAGGTATTGCTACATCGCGAAACGTGGTTTAGCGACGAATTGCACGGAATTATAAGCACGGGTCAAATGATCGTTAGTTTCGTTAGTATGCTACGTCGGACCACAACGTACTTGGAGAAAATGTGATGATATAATCAGGGAAATATTGTCTTGTTGGTCTAGTGTTCGTAAGCGCTACTGCTGTGTATGAGGTATTGGGTTCGATTTCTGGGTCGGGCAAAATGTTATTGGTTTTTTCCATCTGGTCTCAGTAGCAGCGGATTTTGGATTTGTGCCCGGTTTTTGGCAATACGCTCGCCCTCTTTTGTATGGCATATCACTGTCGAAAGGTTATAATTAGGGGAGTTCCAGAAGCTAACCCTTAGCAAAAGAGATTTCGAAGCAGCCAAGTTACCACTGCATCGTTTAAAATAACATAAGCCGTGTATCATACGACCAGTGAACTGCATCGCGAGTGGACCTGCCGTTTTTTCTTTATATATTTTTTATAATTTAATTCCCAAGTTTTTAAGAATTAACTATTTTAGTTTGTGTTCGAAGACTCGGTACCTCTCTTACCATCTTGTGGAGGTGCCCATAAGCGGTTGGCGCCATCTTTTAAACTGTATTGCTTGGTCCCTCTCGTCCTTTGGTGAGTCGTAAGCTTGTTATAGAAACTAACAGTTCAAGAACGAACTTTGGAAATTTAGAAAAAGTCAACTTTTTGACGGGTTTGAACCCTGGACTCGTCGTGGCGCGTGTCGGGCGCAGGGATCGCTAACCGCGCCCGTTACCACGAGACCAGAAGGGCAATTCTCGTAATTTAAAACGTCCAAAATCTAGTCGCGGTCTCATCTCAGCGTCAAACAAATGTCAAAAACTGGTCAAAATGTAGGGAAATTACAAGTATTTTTTGACAGATTGAGACTCCGATCAGACTGTGAACGTTCTTAAATTTACGAGAATTTCTCCTCAGATGTTGGTGAGAGGCGCCGCGCGAAATACCACTATCGACACAAAGTAAAACAAAAATCTCCTTGTCTATATTATTACTGGTTCGATTGCGATTCATAAATCATGATCCGGTCTCCTACCACATTTTCCTCTCCAAATCTGACAAGTGTCACCGGAAAGGAAAATAATGTTTCGCAAAGAAAGAGAAAAGAGCCGGAATCTGAAATAACACACGCTATTTGTGACCTCACCCAAGCTATGAACAAAAGATTAGATTTCGACTGCGCCATGTCAAAGATATCTGATGATATTACGACTATCAAAACTGATCTAGCCACTGTTACCCAAGTTACTTCTGATATAAATTCTTGTGAATTCTTCTTCTTAAAGTGAGATCTGAGCACGTGAAATTAGAATTGCACGTAACCGCGCTAGATGGCAAGCATGACGCTTTAGTGCAAGATTTTGCTTCCAAACAAGAATCGCTTCAGTTTACGTCAGGGCAGCAAGACGACTTAAAGAAACAGATCGATTTAATCAGTAAACAGTCTACGAGTATAGAAGTTCTAAATGATACAATAATAAAATTGGAGGCGAAAATCGATACACTCGAACAACAGGCTCGACAATGCAACCTAGAGTTATGTAACATCCCCGAAAAGCGTGCTGAAAATTTGATTACGCATATGGAGACTAATGTGCGAAGATAAATTGTTCATTGAGCCAAAAAGACATCATTGCCATTAACCGTGTACCGCTTGCACAAAAACAGAACACTAAGCCAAAAAATACTATTGTTAAGCATAGTTCGCGTATACTAAGAGATAATCTCCTGAGTGCATTTCGACGAGCAAAGGGTTTAAAAATTGATCAAATTGCAATATCCGGAACACCACAACCTATCTACATGAATGAACACCTGTTTTTTTTTTTTTTTTTTTTGAGGATGGGAAATCATCAAATGACTCCTCCCGGTCTGGGTGGAGCAGGAGGGAGTGTCAGACTCTTACTGACTAAAACCCACCCGTGTTCCTTTCTTAGCCCTTTATGTTCCAGGGCAGCGGTAAAATGAATGAACACCTGACATTAAAGAATAAGCAGTTGTTTCGAGCAAGCCGAGAAGCTGCCAGCAAAAATAAATTTAAATTCGTGTGGGTCGAGCATGCTACCATACTCGTGCGAGAGATTGATGGTGAATCCTCCACACATATTCAATAACGAGTTTTTGGACGACCGCTACTTAGTCCATAGATGTGATCGTGACCGTATTGCGACTAACAAAAAGTACTCCTCACATTGAACACGTTCTTATACAACTTCCAGGTACTAATAATAATAGCAAATGTTTCATTAGTGTAGCATATATTCCCCCTAAATCCTCCGAGGAAACATACCTATCTCATTATGACCATCTGCATAAAACATTAGATAACTTAACACAAACATATTTTATCTGTTTGGTGATTACAACCTGCCTGATATACGCTGGCTTCCAAATCATAACGGCAACGTTGCAGCAACTATAATGGAAATAACTCACTGAGCGAACATATGAGTAACTTCTTGTCACTACTCAACGCCGCGCAGTTTAACAACATCTTAAACCATAATGGTTGTACTTTAGATTTATTAATAAGCAACTTCTATACCATAATCGCCTACAAAAGTAAAAATAATAAAATCGAAAACTTAAAAATATAATTATTATAAAGCAGATTATGAACAAATTAACCACGAATTGAGTAAAATTGACTGGGATCTTACCTTAAATGTGCTGTCAGTAGTGCGCTAGCATATTCTATAATATTATCTTCGGTTCTATTAAAAACCCCACCCCAAACCATTCTAAACCTTCAAGATTCCCAGTTTGGTTCTCCAAATCACTTATACGCATATTCAATAACAAAAATAAAGCCTGGATTAAATGGAAAACGTATAATAACCTGTCAGATTACGAGCAGTTTTCTTTTCTCAGACAGAGATTCCAAACAGAATGCAAAAAAAAAAAATATACTAAGTATATAAATGTTATCGCGGACAATATTAAAAAAAAATGTTAAGAATTTGTGGAGTTATGTTACTAATCGCAAAGCCAATGCTGGTATACCAGCCACTGCATTTTACAAAAATCAAAGTTCTAGTGAACCAAATGCGATCTGTTATATGTTCTCAACTGGACCGACTTGTTCCCAACTTTTTTCAGTCGGTCTATGAAGCTACCACTTTTAATAGAAGTGAATGATTGCCCCCTGAAAAGTGTGCGGATAATTGTGTAATTATTAACCGCATAGTTTTTAGTCCGGATCAGGTATTGCAAGCCTTAAAGGCATTAGATATAACAAAATGCTCAGGCCCACATGGATTGCCAGCTTGCTTTATTAAAAAAAACAGCCAATAGTTTATACATTCCACTACATATTACGAGTATTTATACTCGTAATAAATGTATTACTGTGAGTACATTTCCTGAAGTTTGGAAACGAGCCAATATAACCCCTGTACATAAAACAGGTTCTAAACACGATGTCGAAAACTACCGCCCCAACTCTATCCTGTCTGCCTTATCCAAGATTATCGAGAGACTTTTACACACAGGAATATACCCAACCAATCATAACATTATTCTTACTCAACAACATGGATTTGTTAGAAAAAGATCCACCGTTACAAATCTACTGGCCTTTACAGATTATTTGTTTAATAATATGGATCAACAGGTACATGTAGATGCTGTGTACACAGACTTTCGGATAGCTTTTGATAAGGTGGATCATGACCTGCTTCTCAAATAGTTGGCGTATAATGGCATACGTGGAGATCTACTTCGCTGGTTTGCATCATATGGAACAAACAGGTCGCAAAGAGTTGTAATTAAGGGCTGTCGGTCTAATTCAGTCAACGTCTCTTCTGCTGTGCCGCAGGGCTCTATTTTAGGCCCTCTTCTTTTTGTTATTTTTATCAATGACGTTTGGAGTTGTTTCGTACTTTCAAAATTTTTGCTGTATGCAGATGACCTTAAAATCGAACAATTCGCAACCATGCTGACTCTTTGATACTTCAAGAGAACATTAATGGATTTTATGTTTACTGTGTAGAAAACAAAATCCAATTAAGTACATCTAAATGTGTATGTATTGCATTTACCAAGAACAAAAATATTATAAGGAGCACTTACTAACTAGATAACGCTGCACTGCATAGAGTCATGTCAGTGAAGGATCTTGGAATACTATTGGATACTGAACTTCACCTTGATCAGCATATTCAGCATATGCAATATACATTTGTACATGTCACTAATTAGGTCACAACTCGAATACGCTGTAATAACTCTTTATCAAAAATACATAGACAGCTTAGAAAATGTCCAGCGTAAATTCCTCAAAGCCCTACATAATCAGTGTCATCATGACTTTATTCTCCCTAATTCACGCCAAAAGAATGTTGAACTGCTTAACTTAAAGTTTAGATGCCTTTTCCAGAAACTATGTTTCTCTATGACTTGTGAATTAACAGATATGATTGCATAGATCTTAATAATAAGCTAAGCTACGCTGTTCCGAGAACTGTCATTGGACGATAGGTGCGCGCACGTCCGCTTTTTGCCGTTTCCTACTGTCGCACTAACGCTGGAGTTCGCGCACCTCTTAGTCGTATAGCCAATGATTTAAATACTGTGTTCACAAATTTGGATTTGTTTACATTGTCTGCTAATAAGTTTAAAAACTCATTGATAAAATTAATTAGTGACTTTGATTTTTAGTTTTTTTGATTTGTTCTTTCTCTATTATTGTAAAATAGTGTTTATCTTTTCTTTTCATTTAAAAATAATCTTAAGATTTTACCTTTTAAGTTTCACTCGTGTGCAAATAGTTCCATAATAATTTTGTAGTATTTAAGATGTGGATAACGTCGTGAGCTACACATAATTATGTAATGTCTTTTTTTTCTTACTACATGTTTATTACGATGTTTGTGAAACTGTTTGTTTTCCCGAATAAAATAAATAAATAAAAAGCCAGTTTGTATTCACGATTATTCGATTAAAAATAAACAAAATAAAATAATATCAAAGCTTTCACAGTTCCCAGAAGCCACTTATTACTTAAGCACTATCGGAAAATATGGAAATCTAATTACAATATTATGAGTATTTTCATTTGCAGCACGATTGGAAACGAGACGCAGCCGTGAATAACAAACCTATAAATACAATTAATTACGCGGATTTGTGTAAGATATTGCTGGACCATTCGCATGGAATTTTAACTCTGAGTTCGATTTGTTGAAACTGACTAAGTTGACTGACTGCTCTCGTGACTAATAATTCTCCATTTGAAATCCAAATTTATTTTTCTAATAGCTGTTTTTTTTATTACGTATGTTATATATTTACACCATATTCAAGAAGTCTACCAAGTAATCTATTGCGGAACCCACCATTCACATGGTGAACTCAGATGGAACTAGCAATAATCCAATCTTTTCCGTCGTTCATTCATCAAGGAATTACTCAGTTGAACACACAAACACAAGAATAATGTCATATGTTACATTTCACATTGGTCACGGATGGACGACCACAATACCGTAGGATATTGTGGTCATCCATCCGTGACCTACTCTCCACACGGATGTGTTAAACAATAAAGAAACTATTACTTAATCAGTGACCAAACTTCTTGCAACGTAACGTGTCATTTGAGTGAATTTGCAAGGACTGTTATTTATTTTATGTTATGTTATTGATTTATCTGGATAGTATGTTATTGTGTTAAGTATTTTGTATACAAGATGTTGTGTTAAAATTCTTATTACTTTTTAGAAAATTGTGTAAGTTAGATATCAGTAAAATAAATAATACGTTACTGTTCTTACCAAATTATAGCAAACGCTTAGTGGGATAGTGGTTACCCCTCACATTTTGATAGACTGATTGTTTCGTGCAATTTCACGATACGTGGTCTATAGTAACCACACAAACTACATTCAAACATCAAATAACTACCCATGCAGTAGTTTATGATAACAGGCAGAACAATCGTCCAAACAGCCAACAAACAGCTCGGGGCAGGCAGTTAGATAAATCAAAAGCGGCGCTGACCCACAAAGTTAAAAGTTTACACACTTAGAGGACGTAACGCCGCCTGTAATGTTAGACCAGTTTATGAGCCCACAAATGGACAAACATACACATTCTCGTTTGTAGGTATAACCTTGGTAGATTATAACTTAAACATAACGTAGAAATCATTAGATTGGATGGTATCTTAATAAATCATTTGTGCCTAGATTGTTTCGTGTAGTCGGAGAGGTAGTCCCGTTTGAAGGCCTCACCGAATCAATAGTTCTGTCTGCTAGTTACGTGAAGAATAGTCATCAGTTACACGAAACAATTCCATACGAAACTATTTCTTATTTAGCAAAGTTTAATCGCGCATAGCAACAGAACTAGTACCTGTACGATTACCTATTGTCTGTTTAGTGTATTTACTATCCTATTTGTAAACGAGTTCGGTTCCATTCAGACATCCGAGCTCTGAGCTCTACGCCCTTAAATTTTGATCGTTTTAATCCTTAAATGACCCCTTTTTTTTTTTTTTTTGAGGATGGGAAATCATCAAATGACCCCTCCCGCTCTGGGTGGAGCAGAAGGGAGTGTCAGACTTTTACTGACTAAAACCCACCCGTGTTCCTTCCTTAGCCCTTTATGTTCCAGGGCAGCGGTAAACCCTTTCGGATGGTCCCGCTACCCTGGCAGGCTTCGGCCCTAAGGGGCCCCGTCTCTTTTGCTGACATCTCTTTGAGGCGCGCGTGGAACACGTACACGCCGTCCGGCACGGGCCTAGTCCTGATCGGACGGAGAGCTACCCATTACACTCCGCCCGCAGGCCCGCGCCTACGGTGGCCGGGAGTCGTCACGCGGCTCCCGACGCCCGGAGCGTCTCCCGCGGCGGCTGAGGCGTGAGGTGCGCAAAGTGCGTTCCCTCGCCCACCCCGCCACCTCCTTCGCTAGCATGACTGCTTCGCAGAAGGAGGTGACTGCCTCCCACTCCCTCTCGCCCCGGACCATGGCTTGAACCAGGGCCGGACGCGAGAGGTCGCCGCCGCTGCCAATCGCCTCTACGAGGACACGGCGGTGCTCTGCCCAAGCAGGGCAGACCTCCACTGTATGCTCCACCGTGTCCTCTGGGCGATCCTGACAGTGGTGACACCCGGGCGTCTCCTCCCGCCTGATGATGTGTCTCCTCCCGCCTGATGATGTGTAAATGACCCCTTCATTGTACTCATCATTATGAACAACGGACGAACCCTAAAATCGGGAAAAAAAATCGGTTGATTCATACATTTATGTTCGCATAACTCGACGTATGGATCAACTGTTTTTTTTTTTTCACGATTTCAGGGTTGGTCCCGTAGTAAAAGTTGTTCATAATGATGAGTAAAATGACCCCTTTTAAGGATTAAAACGATCAAAATTTAACGGTGTATACATAAACCATCAAGGCCTATCTCCTGAATCTCCATACCACGAGGATTCCTAATATCCTCGGCATTAAGACGTATTAGTGTTATCAGCGGCTCGACGGCAGCTCGTGTGTCGCACAAAGACGCCTGTAATGAGCCAGATACATATCTTCACTGAACGGATCCCTTTCACATAGTCTCGTCTGCATATAAAACCGTTTGACATAATCTGATTAATGCCAGATCGTATCGGTAAAGCGGATCGTGTGTTTGTGAAGATATATCATCACATCACAATGCTCCGGGCTCACAATAGACTTCAAATCTTAGAACCAATTAAAATGAATAGTTGTCACATTCATTGGCGTATGCATCGGCCTGTAACTGAGACGGGAGCCAGATATCGTCTGCCCTTTCCGTAATATTATTACAAACAAATTAATGTACTCGGCTACAAACAATCAAAGTCAGTTGATAACTCATTGAAATATTAAACTATGACTCAAACTGTAACATTTGAAATGTAGTTTTAGAACTCAAAGGCGTAGGGTATTATGAATTCTAAAAGTGATCCGACATAATTTCGTAACCCGTCTACGGTGGCTATACGCTACGCCGTAGCAGACTACGCTCGTAGCGTGTAGTCACGTAGCACTGACATGTATTGCTCGCTCAAAGGATCGACTAAACTCATTTTCTCTGATGGTTCAACTAGGTTTTACTATTTGAAAATCGTCAGTCATAGCCTGAAAATGTTATAACTTTGATACCGACTGGAGCTTTTCAACAAATCAATGACGTAAGCTAGCAGAGTGTCGTTGGTATTGGCTGTCAGTTATAATGAGGATGTATGTGACGTGACGACGGCGTAACGGTGACGCGACGTGCTGCAAGGAACGTTACTGACATGTTCAATATACAGCCTGAACATAACCGTCGGAGTACTGTGAAGACAGTCGTTGTGGGTTATCTTATTTTACTAACGTTTGTAATGAGTTTCTGCTTTTATCGCGTTGACGTTATTTTTTATGTTGTAACTGTTTTTATAAAAGCTGTCGAAATCGGTTTCTATCCCAGTCTATTTTAATTAACCTCATGAAAATTGGAGCATATTTGGCGATTTTTATACATTACACACATATCCTGGAGCACGTGAACTAGTCATTTGGACAGAATGGCTAGCTAGAACTTTGTTTAGCGATGTAATGCGATCTTTCTTGTTCTTATTTTCGTGTGTATGGTATTCTCTTCCATGTGTTTATGTTGATTGAGCCTATTAGGTGGTCACATTGAATGCCTATCGCATTCGCATTGAGTTGTATGTTACAAAAAAATAAAAATAAAATAAGTCCTTAATATTTTATCATTCCTCCAAGTACAATATACAATATAAATAAAAAGCTAAAGTGTCGCGGGACCAACCAAATGAGATGTGTCGCAAGTATTTATATCAAAACTGCGCAAATCTCCAATGTTGTTTATGAAGACATCCATTATTTATTGAAAGCACAGATTCTAATCATTTGTGATTTGAATATTTTCTGACTCGTAACTTGTCGCTGTGAGTGCTCCTAATATAATGTGAAAAAATGCTTTTGAGAAATCAAATGTCTTCACATCAGTTGTTTATTTAATACGTAACCCAACTAACTGGTTGTATTGTAACGTCGAATGAATACATGATATTGATGTTCAAGAATTACTTATCCTTTTACCTTTTTATAAAAGTGTAAAGAAGCGAATATTTAAAATTTAAAAAATTACTAACAAACTTACATTTGCATAGTCAAATAAATAAAAACCTTGTTTCTTTGACATTTTTATTTAAAAAAAAAATCAAATCAACAGAATCTATAATCTTAATCAAATCAATGTTACACGAAGACGCTTTTACATTTAAATTGTAACGACTGTTATTATCATTGAATTAATTTCCAATCAATTTCCAAGAAATCTTTTAGTTTACTTTAAATCTAAATAGGCGTTATATTTCTTTTGATAATTGAATTGCTTTCAGATCTGACGAGTTTTGCTGATCGAGGGATAAAAGCAAAATAATGCATTTGAGATATATATTATCTGCAATATTTTAGGGTTTTATATTATTTGACTTCTCAGCGACAAATAAAGCTCTATTATAATCACTTATTCGGAGGCTTTAGAGATGATAATAAGTCAGCTTTGCTATCGAATGCAAAGTAAGATATACTTCAATGGGGTTGGAACAAAAAAAATTTTCAAATTTAATCCATTTAGCATGTTAGATATTTCATTTTAATATAATTATAATTTTAGAATATAGTTTGTTGAATAATGGAATCTGTCACATTTACGAAGCTTGGGACCAACTTAGAAGTATCTAAGTTGACTTGATATTGTGTTTACAAAAAACAACAGTTTTAACTTGTAAAAAACACTTTAATGTTATTACTATAAAATATTAATTAATATTTGATTATCCTTGTAGTATATCTTAGATTTTATATTGCTATTTTAATATAATAGGTTGTTTCAAATGATTGGTACAATACTGTCAGTTGATGTTGATATACTTTTTGATGATGTCTAAGAATTAAGAATCGACTCTTATTAAATTGATTAATTACCTTATAATGTTTTAAAATGGTTTCACTATATAAGATTTGTTTATTATTACCTGTGTTAGAAGATATTAAACCAAAATATATGATGATCTGTGATTGGTTCAAAATGGCGGTAGATGTTTTACGTAAAAGACGTTGGTAGTGTATAAAATGGATTGTAACGACGTTATCGATATAGTTGCTTGGAAGATGTTCAGTGGGTTAGCTCTAGTGCCATTGTTAGATGGAATATATTGACCAGATGTCACGTAAGTTGATTAATTTCATATTATACCTTAATTATTGCTTATTATGAAAATGTTGTTGTGTAAGTCATATTATGGCCAATATTCCTAGCTATTGTTATTATGTTGCTATTATTTTGAATTCTCTTGGACCGTTGTCCAAGAGATAGAATAAATTGTTTTTAAAGATAACGATAATTTATGATAACGTAAGAAATGTATTGTTGTATTGTATTTATAGAATACTTTGTTACTGTTTCCATGGAGTTTCTTGTCCTTCTTCTCCATGATGACCTAGTTTTGGGAACGGACAACTAGTTTTCTGATTAATTACCTGACAAGCCTAAAATTAAAATAAATGTTTAGCCTTGTCTGTCTGTGCTTTATTTTATAAAACCCTTTTCCTACAAACCATATTCAATGATAACTTTCATACACAGTAAATAACTAACTAGTAACCATCCTGATATTTAAAGCTTGTTATTTGGATAATATGTAGGTACATATACTTATAGTATATACTATACCAAAAAAATCTATCAAGCACATTTAATTTTGTTTTATATTGTTATGTAGTTAATTGTTAGTGTACTTTGTATCCATGATGTGTGTAGAGGCACGCGACATTAAATCACACGTTCGAATTGTGTTTGTAACCCACTCAATTTGGAGGATATTTTTGGATACACGTTTTCGTGTTTACGGAAATATCAGTTTGATATTTTACATAACTTGATAGTGTTTTGTGACAATTTGTAGTTCATATCATGACAATTTCTAGCAATCGGTTTTAACATCGGGGTAAATTAAATTGCCTTTAAAAGAAACCGTGGAGAGGAGGAGAGTGCTGTGGCGCAGCCTTGGAGAGGAGGAGAGTGCTGTGGCGCAGCCTTGGAGAGGAGGACAGAGTGCTGTGGCGCAGCCTTGGAGAGGAGGATAGAGTGCTGTGACGCAGCCTTGGAGAGGAGGATAGAGTGCTGTGGCGCAGCCTTGGAGAGGAGGATAGAGTGCTGTGGCGCAGCCTTGGAGAGGAGAACAGAGTGCTGTGGCGCAGCCTTGGAGAGGAGGACAGAGTGCTGTACGCAGCCTTGGAGAGGAGGATAGAGTGCTGTGGCGCAGCCTTGGAGAGGAGGAGAGTGCTGTGGCGCAGCCTTGGAGAGGAGAACAGAGTGCTGTGGCGCAGCCTTGGAGAGGAGGACAGAGTGCTGTGACGCAGCCTTGGAGAGGAGGATAGAGTGCTGTGGCGCAGCCTTGGAGAGGAGAACAGAGTGCTGTGGCGCAGCTTTGGAGAGGAGGATAGAGTGCTGTGGCGCAGCCTTGGAGAGGAGAACAGAGTGCTGTGGCGCAGCCTTGGAGAGGAGGATAGAGTGCTGTGGCGCAGCCTTGGAGAGGAGGATAGAGTGCTGTAGCGCAGCCTTGGAGAGGAGAACAGAGTGCTGTGGCGCAGCCTTGGAGAGGAGGATAGAGTGCTGTGGCGCAGCCTTGGAGAGGAGGATAGAGTGCTGTGGCGCAGCCTTGGAGAGGAGAACAGAGTGCTGTGGCGCAGCCTTGGAGAGGAGGATAGAGTGCTGCGGGGCAGCCTTGGAGAGGAGGATAGAGAGCTGTGGCGCAGCCTTGGAGAGGCCTATCTCCAGCAGTAGACCGCGATAGGCTGAGTTGATTGCATAGCTTTGTTACCTCGTTTCAGGACACCGTGTCCTTTCAAGATACAAAAGTGACAAAGCATTATAAAAGAATAAGACCTCGAAACGTACCGACGTCATACAATCAAGTGTCCTACCTTTATGTTAAAATCTTTAGCAAAGAAATCGACGGTTGATTTATTACTCCTAATGACCCACATTTTCTATAAAGGAAGAAAAATATCTTTATTGGAATTAATCTGCATAGTTCTACGTTTTATTTCACCATCTTTCATCATTGAGCGGAGAAAAATTGCCGACATGGTATTCTTATTCAATTTAGCAAATGGTTCAACCGACTGTTCTGAACTTATTAGCAAAATTGGGCTGCGCGTTCCATCTTTTACTTTAAGGAATCATCAACCTCTGTATGTTCCCTCTGTGCGGTGCATATATCGACAAAACTCTTATATGATAAGAACTAGCAGGGCATACAACTCGTTGTGTCAGAGTGTTGATGATCTTGATTTGTTCTCCACCAGCGTTCCTAAACTAAAAAAAATTCTGTGTAAAAACTTCTTTGAAGATCACTAAAACCTGTTCAGTCTTTTCTTGATTCTCTCCGAGTGCTTACTTATTCTTGCTTTCGCTTGCCTGTCTATTGTTTCTTGTACTACCCTAATATTGTCAGTGAAAACTTTTAATTGGCCTTCTTTCACTAACTGTCAACTATCTGTATCTTAGCTGTAAGTTTTCTTAAGAAATAAAATAAAATAAAATCTATTCTCGACAAATTTCTCTGTGATTATTAGACTGAGAGACTAGAAGATAGTATGAATATTGTATTGAGTCGGGGCGACCTCTTTGCCCCTTTCGACAAACTTCACTAGGTGGTAGGTACTACTCATTATTATTTCAAAACCCTTAAGAAACGTTGAACGGTAACAGTATCGGCACTCTGTATTGTTATTCCTCGATATTGTTTTTAAACCCGCCATATACGAACGTGAATTTGAAATTCTCAAGCATCGAAGGTTTGAATATGTAATGTAGCTGCCTCTCACCGCGATTTTATCCAAGTTTATTTTAAAAAGATCGCGCTTGTTTGCAATAATGCAAGACTTTAGAGCCGACGTAATATTCGGTATTCGTGAAAGAGTGTGAAAATTTGGCATTTCTATTTCACCCAACGTTTTCCCACTCGTTCTAATCTGAGAATTTAAAAAATAAGTCCACATTTACTTAGTCAACTATCGTTTAAAAAAATAAAGTAGGCAACTAAATGCGTCGTTTCCAGTAATGACCTTTTTAACAACATTCGTCGATTTTAAAGTATATTGTTACACTTAAAAATTAAAATTCATCTAAATGCAGACTAAAGTCCACCAAATAAATCTAACTTCTTTTCCTCCCATCAAATTACAACATAATTCTTCCATATCTAAGAACGCGCAATTCATCAGCGCTGGCCAGAATTGGGGCAATATCTCCGGGCGAGATATTTTTGAGCGCGCGCCCAAGTTTTAATGAAGTGTCGCACCCCGAGCCCCGAGTTAAAAACTAGTGCCAACTGCTTACCAACTCGCACTTGACTGGAACTTGCGAACCACCAGCGACATCTGTAGGAGTGCTGGATTAACTCATGCGGGTCAAGAGCTAAAAGTATTGAAAAGTTAATCAGTTAAAGTCCTAATCAATTCTGCAAGACAAGCAAAATTGTGTTTGTCTGGATCGACTCGCACTAGATCCAAGTGGATGCATGTGAAAAAGGAGGTATTTGGTCTTAAACTGAAAACTTAAAAAGAATAAGTCATCCTGTTGCGAGAATTTCGCTCCCAGTAATAGGTACCACAGCCCACAGACTGACGATATTTCTACGCTCTGATTGACTCTTTGTGGCCGACGCTGGTAAATATCCTTAATTTTAACCCCTATTCTTATCATTTCTAATTAATCCAACTCACCAATTCTGCTTCAACATACCAACCACAATATCAATACCACATGCAAATAGATGATCCAGGCGGGTCTGTCCTCAAAGTCTGCGCAAACAGTTCTTACAAAGGGCCCCGCCGCGTGAATAAAACATGGCCGCCGCACCTTTGACCAGTAATTAGCTCCGTAATTGTACACACGACGTACTCGGACGAGGGGACCTTACTAAAAACTGAGGGGAGTGCTACAAAGATGTGTAACAGGATTTAGAATTTGAAAAATTACGATCTACCTAAAGGATTTCATGAAAACACCGCGCCTTTTATTATTTTTCCAGGGTTCCCAACGCAAGAATTTTGAGTCGTTTGTTAAGATCCTGCCAAGTTTTAGCTTCAAACATAAGACAAATACCTAAATATGTGACAAATATCTGGCTGCTCATCTACTTAGGCGCCAACAGTTTGATGCGTGCCGCCCTTAAGGACCTGTACTACCTCAGATTGCGAAAATTGTCTTAGCATTAATGGCTGTAGTTTTAACAATACTGCAGTATTCACTTTGTAATTGATATACAATAAAGATAAGGACTACTGCGAGGTGTCTGTTGCGAAAACACGATTGCATACAATTCTCTCGACACAAAGAAATCTCAAAATTACCACTAAACCGTACAATAAAAGAAGAATAATCAATGAAAATTTTCAAATTGGGTCATGAAACCTTGCAGGCTAATCGATCTATGCAAAAAGCAGACGGCCAATTCTCGTAATTTAAAACGTTCAAAATCTAGTCGCAGTCTCATCTCGGCGACAAACAAATGTCAGAAACTTGTCAAAATGTAGGGAAATTAGAAGTATTTGTTGACAGATTGAGACTGAGATCGTTCATAAAATTACAAGAATTATGTTATCTGTTAGTTTTTATTTTTTAATTGTTACATTTAACGTAAAAAGATGACATTGGAAATATCAATCTTTATAACCACTCATACCTTGAACTGCTCTACCGCCCGGCCCCCGACAGGACCCCGATTCAGTACTTGTCAGTACCGCTTCTGCTATCAGACGGGGAACCCGTGTCACTTCGCTTGCGCTCAAAAGACCCGATTGGCAACGTTTTATGTGTAAAATTAAATTTACATGTAAAAGTTTTCATTTATAAAATCATCTTTGAAATGGTTCAAAATCGTAATCTCAAGTCAATGTCAAAACATTGTCAAAAATTTAAAGAGGTAAACGTACCTAGTTCCCAAATTTTCATGGTGTTTTCAATATATTTAGTTTATTTTTTTTATAAATAATTTTATTTGAGATAGGTTTGTGGTAATGGAAATATATTTGAATTACCACAAATGTAATAGATACAGATGGATTTTTTTAAAGGAAGCAATAAGGGTAGGCGCCTAAACCGTTGTAAAATTATGATATGTACAGGGTGTAAAAAGGCCCATAACCGTCGCACATCAAACTAAGTATCATTGCACAAAACTAATTGCTGTGAATCGACTTTTATTTTTGGTGTGAGCTGTTTGCGCACTACCACAAACAGGCTCCGTAAGTCATAAAAAGCAGGACGCACTGTTGGAAGATCTTAGTCTTTAGGCTCTGTGAAATACTCAACGAGAAGACTCGGTGAAGCTTCCTAAACGCTCCCCAGCCCAGCTAAATTCTTTTGTTAGCCTCTCAAAGTTGTTCTTACCAAACTGCAGAGTTTTCCGTAGGTAAAAGTATTCTCGGACAACCTTGAAAGCATTAACATTAACAGCAATCGTTCAACATAACTTGGGTTTTGTCCAAGTTCATCCGGAGACCAATGCGTATGAATCAACTAGGCTGTACAGCATCTGCTGCAAGTCATGCAGCGACTCAGCCGCTATGATAATGTCATCTGCAAATATTAAGTGTGAGATGTACTCGCCGTTGATGTTAATGCCGCGTCTTTTCCAGTTCAGCGTCTTAAATACATCCTTCAATAATATCAGATAACGATTTCGGGGAAATTACGTCCCCTTCTCTCACACCTTTACATGGATATGTTTAGTTCGCTGGTCTTGAGGTTGGACTGACGTGGTCGCGTTTTCATGTAGACATATCAGCACTTGGATGTATCGCCAATGGAATTAGCATCAATGCAGCGACTCCAAAACAGACCAGAGTGGCAATTCTGGTAATTTTAAGAACGTTCAAAGTCTGATCTCCGTCTCAATCTATCAAAAATACCTCTAATTTCTTTACATTTTTTATCCGTTTTTGACATTTGTTTGTCGCCGAGATGAGACTGCGACTAGATTTTGAACATTTTTAATTACGAGGATTCGCCTTCAGGTCTCGATAGTCAAAAGCACTTATAGAAGTACAACATGTCTATTCGACAACCAATTTGGGAGTTGTCAACTGATCGACCAATTTGAGAGTTGTTACAACTAGATCTGTTATATTAGATCTCATCATCGGGCGTTCGTATTTTACAAGATAGACGATGATTTCCGAAGCGCCTATTTTTTGTTGGATATCTGTACGAAGGTTACCTTGGTAAATTAGCTAAACGAACTAATGAATAATTTAACTTTTTTAACTTTCAATATATTTCCATTTTATTCTATACAGAAGACGTCAATATCGTATAATAATATTATAATAATAATTTAATCATTTATTACCAAGCCTACGTCCATCAACAGTCTAGTTCACCCTAACTGAATCAGTTTGACAGCGCGAGCGGGATAGAGTGATAGAGTGATCGGGGAAGTGCGGGCAAAATATGAATTTCAGCTGAACTATTACAAGCCCTTAAACACATAAGCAGGCACTTACTCAACGATATTTTAAACAATGTTAGCACAAATAAACTTCCACACATAACACAAACTTTCTTTGCCTCATTCTCCTCGGCGTAGTTAATTATTTAGCTGCGTTTCCACGTCTCAAATATTAACCTTACAAGCCCAGAAAGTTAATTCAAAGAATTTCAGTGAAGAGAAATTCCAGTGAACTACATTTGAGCGAGTAAACTTGTCAATAGCACATTAGTACTGTGGCATCTTCGCAATGTCGGGGAAAGTTTTAACATGTTCTCTTCTCGGTCTTACGACATGTCATGTACCACTACGACGGCGCTTTCTGGAAGTTAGGATTATTTTCTGTGTTCTGTGACGATCTAGATCACTCTCAAACTTTGTCTACCATTCAGAGTAGTAGACGGCAATTAATACCACAAATACCGCCTTTGACCTTAAAATAAAATATACCTTTTTTTGTAATTACACTTTCCATCATCTTGTCAGTTCACAATAAATTAAGCCTGTAAACTTTATTACGAACATTTCTCAGTATATAAGAGAGCTTCATCGCAGCAAAGCGTAAAAGTAAACTCTCTCAAATCTCTCACATTTATTATGAATGTGTAAGTACTCGGTGCGTGGGCAGCGAGTCCGACGTCCGTAAGAAGAAGCTGGGATTCTGAGCCGTAGCCGTCACAGCGATGCTGCGTGTGCTGCGATGTCCCTGGTCGAATGTTACGTTGCGCTGTTCGTGATGCTAAGGGGTCTTTTGTTTCTTGTTTCAGAATATTATAGTTGTCAAGGAATACACAGAAAATCGTATTATAGAAGCACTGTAACGGTTAAACCTTGACGTACTTGCCGGCTCTTCTCCATAGGAAACGACCAGTTGGAACCGTGCACCTAGCTTCTGTCGTTTCATAAGTGCCCATGTTGGTTTACGTGAAATAAAATATTTTGATTTTGGTTTATTGCATGCTCCGCGGATATTTACCAAAGTCTTCTGTAATGAAATCACACTGATAAATTAACAGGACTAAAAGTTTGTTTCTATCAAGCAAACGGTAATCGTAAAAGACAACGCAAATTGAAACAAGTTTTAAGTCAAGATTGTAGTAGACAAATCTGTTAGACTTATAGCGATTCATGACTAAGCTACCTCCTGGAAAACTGGCCTAAGTTATGAAACTGCTCCATTTACACGTAATCTCACTAAACAAGCTTCTAATAGTCTGTTCATCGTTAATTTATTTATTCAGGTTAGGTACACGGCCTCTCGGGAAGCTCTATAAATATGAATATTAAATCAAACATATGTTATGCACATACAATATGTACACAGGGCGGCGGTCACACGTGGTGTGGCGGCCATCTACATAAATGTTAATTACTCAATAAACTACATAGAACAGTGTCGTTATTTAAATACGGGTGTTAGAAAGAATGGATATTTCATATTCGTTATGTTTCAATTGAAAATACCAATGTATGTTTGAAACAAGTGAAACTAAATTAAAGCTTGTAAAATTGATAGACTTGGATAGTCATTTCTTTATTGGTAAGGATTCTTTCAAGTCATCACTATAAACAGTATTTCATTTAGGTATTACAAGTTAAAAATAATAAAAAGTTACAACTACAAATAAACAAAAGCTGTAGTTTAAATATACGAGTATGTCAAATAATAATCAAACAGAAACAATTAAATAAAAGAAAAAAAATGCTTTAGTCACATTTCACATAAATAATGGGCAACATAATGTTATTTTGAGGAAGGTAAGTTATATGACCTAGCTCCTTACCTGCCCTTCAAAGATTACCATAACCTAACCAAACACCCTGTATACGGGCTACTGAACTTCATAATTCAGTTAACTGCGAGGCAGCTATGAACAATAGTCGATAAGTTATAACATTATTACAATAGTATAACTTACGCAAATCCCATAAGTGTCTCCTTAGGTCAGGGTTACTTATTACAATTAATGAACGATTTAATGTTACCAATTGACTGTATACAGGCAGGCGCTTTACTTTGTGTAAATAGTTTCATCACCACCGCTTCCTAAACGGTGAAGGAAAACATCGTGAGGAAACCGACATGTCCTAGAATAAAAAATTCGAAGACATGTGACATTCACGCACCCGCACTGGGCCCGCGTGGTGGATTACGAGCGTCCCGACAGTGGGAACATTATAGGCTGATTACGTAATAGTCTCTTTAAGCTTACGATTTGGTTGAAACTAGTTACTGAAAACAATATTGGCGTTGTTGTATGGTTTCGAAGCCAAGTGCTGAAAAAACAAAACTATTGTAATAGTGTCGACCGGGCTCATTGTTGTAGTTAAAGTTACACTGGAACCGAGAAAAGAGTTTTGCGTATATTTGTAATAATATAAAAATTACTCCCTATTTCCCTTGGCCACGCCATAACTTGAGAACGACTTTACCGATTACATCCATCTTTTTTTTTTAAAGTTTTCTAATATTTTGTAGAAGGTCGTTACGGATTTTTTTTTTTTTAAGAAAGTTGCTTCACTCGTACGAAGTCGCGGGCAGAAGCTAATT
Organism: Apamea sordens; assembly: GCA_945859715.1. Classification (NCBI taxonomy): domain Eukaryota; kingdom Metazoa; phylum Arthropoda; class Insecta; order Lepidoptera; family Noctuidae; genus Apamea; species Apamea sordens. The sequence continues at coordinate 19,531,275 of OX244001.1, forward strand.
AGTAATAAAAATGAAATCCCTTTCTTTGAGTCATGATGAAAATTTTTTCTATTCTTACCGAACTTGAAAACTATACAGGGTGGTAGGGACATCGACGCGCAAACTGTAACCATGGATTCAGCACATGATACTAGACCCCATAGCGTCGAAATTTTTCGTCGGTTATTAAAAAAATATATATATTGCTGTTCCATAGTTTTGACCGCGTAGGTTTTTTGCACTTTTCTATGAAACAGAAGATTTTTTTTTATAACCGACGAAGAAAAATTTCTACGCTAGGGGGTCTAAACTCATGTGCTGAATCCATGGTTACAGTTTGCGCGTCGATGTCCCTGCCACCCTGTATTACGAGGATTTAATCATCTTGAATCAAACGTACCGACGTACCTACAGATAAAAGTAGAAGTCGTAGCCGGAGGCGAAACAAGTCTCAGATAGAGCTCGTATGTCCGCCGTAACGCGACGCTGAGAGCACTCAACATGTATTACGGATGGCCTATCGACCAGAATTATAGAATACGAGGAGATACGGTTACGTCTACGATGTAGATTTAAATTCACTTTATTATGTGGGCCTTTTGGTACTCGAACGCAATACGGAAAAAAATCATAGGATTATCTTAGGATAATTTGAATTATCTTTTACCTACTCAAATGTATTGCCTTCCAGTGTAAATGGTTGGTTTCATTCGGGCCTAGCAAGTCTATTGCAGTAATAATCGGAATACCTCTTTAGTTTCAAAAATCTTACTGCGAGTCTACGAAGCTACGCCGCTACTCTGCTACGCCGTATCTCGTAGCACTGCTACGCGGCTACGAGTTATCATGTTGCAATCGTTACGTCTGTGTTTGTTACTTTATTGTGTTTGTAGATATTTTCTTTGCACATTATATTCGAATAAATTGAGGCGGCGAGTGCCAGAAACATATTTTTGAATGTAAAACCAAACCACACAGCCACAGCGCCACAGTTTTAAAATGTGTAAGATTGATTCTTTTATAATATAAAATAGGTAAGTTACGATAAAAATGATGACCTAGATTTCGGTAAAACGCAATTTAAGCTGGTGGAAAAATATATCGTCAGCAAATATTGTATTCATTTTTCGGAATTTTCAGCATTTTATTCGGTCGTTTCTTTATTTGTATTCGCTTATAAGTTGTCGAAAAGTTAGTATTTAAAGCAGTAAATTTCATATTTTGAGTATGCTCATATTTGAATTTTTTTTTCGGAGCTTTTATTACTACCCGTTTATTTTTAGGCACTATAATTGTATGGGAAATTTGCCACTCTTGGATCTCTTTGTCTCTTTGTACACCTTTTGTAAACTTTTTTTTTTATTTAATAAATTTTAAATTATTAACTACAACTTGCATATCAAGTTTTAGTAGGTATAATTTTTATTGCTGTTCTATCCATAATATTTTTCATAGTATGAGTAGGTCCAGACCTACTTACTTTAGCCCGGGCAAAGCAACCAGGCAGCATTAGGTCAGATATATAGTAACAGTATACTTGTTTCCACAATACAAATTATAGTGAAAGTTTGTTGTAAAGGTTTTGGGTAAAGCAAAATTTTGTTTGAAGCGTAACTGCTGTCGTAAATAGAAAAAACTCGATTATAACCACGTAGTTTTGTTTTCAATTTTCGCAATAAGATTTCTTTACTTACATTTTATTGAAATGTGCCTCTAAAAATGTAAATACTCTCAATTTAATTAATTAAATTAAACATTATTATAATAGCAAAAGTATTATTTAAACACAAATATGTTTGTAAAGGGAGCTGTGGTGGCCCAGTGGTCGCGGCCGCGCCTTACGAGTTGTAGGTCGTCAGTTCGAACCCAGTCAAGCGCTTTAATTTGTGTAAATTGTATCATCACCACTGCTCTCAAAACGATGAAGGAAAACATCGTGAGGAAACCGGCATGTCCTAGAACCAAAAATTCGAAGACATGTGACATCTACCAACCCGCACCGGGCCCACTCCCTCTCACAGAGAGGAGGCCTGTGTCCCAGCAGTGGGAACGTTATAGGCTGAGTGTGTATGTTTGTAAAACTTTGCTTTATTTCGTTACAAACAAATAGCTTTATGTGTCGATAACAAAACCTCGTGTGTCAAGTTATTGGCAATAAATCCAATATTCTCGTATTTTCCCGCTGTCTAGCGGTAATCCAGTCCCCGGGTGGCGATCACCTTGACAAAAACATGTCTGGTGCGATATCAGTGGCTGTAACCACGATTTATTTTAAAACTGATAACTTACACTAAAGTACTTTAAGGATAAAAGTACTATTAAATTTCTTTTGTCGAGTATTTTTAACCGACTTCTAAAAAAGGAGGAGGTTCTCAATTCGGATGATTGTATTTTTTTTTATGTTTCTTCGCGCATAACTCCGCCGCTTGCCAACCGATTTGAAAATTTGTTTTTTTTTGTTGGAAAGGGTATACTTCCCAAATGGTCCCATTAAAATTTCGACAAGATCTGATGATGAGCTTCGGAGACAGACAACGGAACTCTTCAATAAATGCCAGCAAATCAACGGCTATTGCTGCTATCGCTTATGTATGTATTGTTTATGCAATCACACAACATAACGTCACGCCTGTACCCTCTAAAGGGATACGCAGATGTTCCGAAATTAAAGTTATTTTTTAGTGGTTTTTTTTGGAAGTCGGTTGTTTTAAAAAAGTTTTTATTATTTATGTACACATAGTAACATACATAGAGAAACGACAAATAACTTTTGTACGAGCTACGCTGTACATTAAGTTTTGTGGTAGTTTGTCATTAAGTTTTGTGGTTGCGCTATCATGCGCAAGCGATGCGCTTCCATTATGCGCAGGGTAAGCGCCAGTCCCAACAGCATCTTGAAAACTATAGCTGATAGGTGAGACAGCCCCACACTGGTGCATTGGATACGCCTACTGTGGCGTATTAATGAAAAGTTTGTGTAGTTTTTCTAGTAGATGTAAGTACTAGCACTCGTTTCTAAATCGTTTGTATACTAACCAAATGAATACACGTATGGCTCAGAAATAAAAGAATTTGAATTTTGTACGTCACACTCGTTTATGCGCATCAATATTGTTTAGTGTATTTCTCTAGTCTAAACTGAATATAATTACACAATTATTACACCTAACTGCTATCAGTTAGGTGTAATAATTGTGTAATTATATTCAGTTTTGTTCGTTTACTCATTCATATAACATACTTAACAAGTTTATATAACAAGTACATAACATTTTCACTGTTGGTTATTTAACCCCAACAACTTTTGGGTACAAATGTTAAAGCTTTATTTAAAATTAAATGTCATGTAAAGAGAATACATATAAAATTGAAATAGTTTATGCGGTGTACAAAAATGGATGAAGAATTATCTGCTGAAGAAACCGTTCTGAGATAATGTTACCACTATCCTCACATTCTAACGTTTACATCATATATCCATTAGCATCCGATAACATCTGTTCAGAAGGAGATGATGAGACCCGCTCGTCTCTCACTTATGGCCTCGTTGTAAAAGAACACACTTAACTTATCATTGTGGTTGTTTATACTGACACACAGCAGAACACAATGCTTCCCAGTTCCACGCTATACGTGAAGACGTGTGCACACTGTACAGTCCACAAAACAGATAACTATGCATGGCAGCATTCAAATAACTCCTTTTATAAATTGCTAGTATGATGAGTAGATTAAGCAATACATTAGGCGTCTGAGTTTGGAAAATTTTAAAAATCATTTCATATACAACAAATTCGAAGACAAAACATAAAAATATAAAAAAAACTTAAACTCAAGAATGACTAACACTGACACACAACGCACAAACCGCTGGGTCTAGAAACATGCAATTTTGCATAACAATTATAACGAAATTGAGGATGGAGAATGAAAGTTTGTACGTATGGAAATTCAACATTTTTGCCGATGGGAAATCCCATGGAGCACAGCCGATCGATTCTGTAAAAATCTCACCGTGAAAATTTAGGTGAGCTTAGAGTGAGCTGTCAATAGTGTCAATACTTAGTGTGTGTGTGTTAGTTGGAATGACAGCTCACTCCACGCTCACTTCACCTAAGTTTTCACGGTGAGATGGTTACAGAATCGCACTGCTGGAATTACAAATTCAATTTAAAAGTGCCCAATAATGTTATTTTTCTTCTTTTAATTTAGTTGAAATAAATGCTTAACCTTTTTCAACCTATCTCTTTTGCCGTGTGTACCTCCCTAGTGCACTATAGTTGTATTGTCGGCGACAAACGGCGGAATTTTTCAATTGGCGCTAGACGTCGCGTGGGAACGAATGTGTCTGTGCACTACTGGCCCTCGGGGAGCCTGCGGACCTTTCTCTTGTAAATAATGTACGGTTAGTTGTTATATGAGAGTGACGAGATTAAAACGTCTTGACAATTATTATAGTTTGGTGCTAGAGAATCATAGGTTTTATGTGATATTCTTAAAGCAGCTCATTTCTATAACTTACATCTTATTTCTTTCATTTGTAGTTTATTTCTTTTAATGTTTTTATGAACAGTTACGAAAACAATATGTAAGAGAAGATAAACAAAAATAAAAATAATTTATCAGCAGAAGCAGCTTAAGTTTGAGCACCGGACAGCTATGAGAGTATCCTAAAACAGCGTTCCAGAAGTACATAGTCTCCGAAAGTTTAATCGAGCAATCAAATAGTCCTCGGATATAGACATGCAAAGTACAAAAGTAACTGAACCCAAACCATCTCAAAAATACTTTCGCAACCTAATAAGTAAACAAAACCGATCACTTTTTCGGGACAAAAAGTAAACTAGGTCTCGTTAAATATTCAGCAGGTTAAGGTTGAGCTGCTCCAACATATTTGGAGCGAAATGAGCGGCCCAGCTCCTTTGTGAGCTCAACCCGGAATATTTCCTGCCACACGTCTTTGTGCTTGACTTATAATATGCAACTCTACACTATACTCATTGTTAGTAGCTTGTTTTTTAAATAGTTAAAGTTGAGCTACGTGAGCAAACGCAATTTAGATATTTTTAGGGAAACAATTTTTTTTTAAATACTACATTACTTGGCGTAACATATTTATTCTTCATTGAATGCTTAGAAGCAAATAACACACGCATGAGACAATATTACCATTATCATAAATTAGTATTCTTCGTACATAAAGGACGAATACACTATAAAATATACAAAGAAAAAACACAAAAAAAAATACAAACAAAAATAGCGTTACTAATTACAGCCTAGTACCACTAGCAACAACACTACCACACTACCAACACCAATATTTGGTAAGATTTTTGAGCGAGTGATTTATATTGCTATCTAGAAATGCAGATAACCTTAGTACCACAGCCTATAAACCTCCACTGTTCATGTACATTTTATTTTATTTAAAGCTGTTGACATTTGCTTCCTTATTTTGTAACAAATTTCAATTTTATCCCCCTGCACATTTTTAAAACTGTCAGCTAAAACCCTACAATTTCGTGGTCGACCTTCAGTATAACTCCTACTCATTACATTATGCACAAGCAAGTTATAATCATTAGAACAAGGCGCGAACTCATAACAAGTTGCTACACTGCGGCGCGTGGCGGCTCATATCCATAATGTTGTACGCGGGAGGCGGTACAAGTTGCCGCCAATATTCATGTAACTTGCTCTAAGCTGGGATTGAAATAGGTTCTAATGTGTGACGTAATTGCATATGCTTTTAAGTAAGTTCATCTTGTATTTTCATTGTATAGCGAGTTAACTCTTTGGAATACAGAAATGTGTGCATATTTTACTGTTTACAACACTTTTTGCTGAGCGTTTACTGTGTACAAATTACCCGCTCTATTTAAAGCAGTAAATCGCTATATACCCTATTAAGCTGATCTAAAATGGCTTGAAAGTGTACTTTATTAGTTATTTAGGTCTCAGCCAAGAGTCAACGAGTGAATTGGGTCAAACTAGGCGGCCGTGGGCTAACAATCAGGCCGGCTTATTACCGCCGCCAATTATTACCGACTGTGGCTTTAATATGAACCTGGATTGTATCCACAAGACCTGGCTTTGTAGCTTCTAACTTATTTGACACAAATTCATCGAACGACGTGTGAAGTTAAAAGTGTATGAAAAGTTGGTGTTGCGACGGCCGGACATTGTGCGCACTTCGAACTAAAAGGTGGTTGGTGGGTTTGACCTTAGTTTAAGAAACAAGTACAACAATAAGAATGCGTACTCATGCATTGCCATAGACTTGCAATGCTACTCAGTTATTAGCTGTACTGTATAAAAGTTTATACAGTACAGCTAATAACTGAGTAGCATTGCAAGTCTATGGCAATGCAAACTGAATCAAATTTAGCCTGTTAATGAAGTCATTAACAGGCTAAATTTGATTCAGTTTACATAACCAGTAGGTTCCTCTGTATTTCCTCCAGTATGAAACATTTAATAAGTAAATGTGTTGTCTTCCTCAGGGTATCTTCCGCCTCGCATGCGAGCACGTCCTGCGCACAATGCGTCGTGGTCGCGAGACTCTACTCACGCTCCTGGAAGCCTTCGTCTACGACCCGCTGGTGGAGTGGGGCGGCGCCGCCGGCTCCGGGGGTAAGCGCCGCTGCACTGTGAGGGACGTGCGCGCAGCCCTGGACATGATGGCCATCAGAGCGCAGGAGTTAAAGCATCACTTCACTGAAGTCACGTGAGTATTCTTTTGTGAGCGTTGTTGTTCAGCTATTAAAGGAAAGCGCCTGTCTGGTTTCGAACCTACAACTCGTAAGTCCCGGCCGTTACCAATAAGCCACCACTGCTAGGTACATAGGTTCATGAATTGCCACAATTGACTCGAAACGGTACATTTCATCCACGCTGTCATAAGCGTCGACTAATAAAGACTCCTCACAATACCAAGATACATAGTGTATTCCGTGTAATAGCTATACGTGTAGTGAACGCGCTACTTCGCCGCCACGCTGCTTTGTTACGCCACGATATACGACGCTCATCTCGCGCAGATTTACGTTCTCAATAAATACTGCACATTATCTGACGCGATGGCGTGATGGACGCTCTTCCCATGCGTCTATTTATATCAGCAATAGGGATGGCCAATGCGGATATCTTTGAAATTAATAAATTAATTAAATATTTTGCTGAGAAAGGAGATCGTCTACTAACTTTGTTTTAATGTTTAGTTGCGTAATTATAAAATTATAACCGCCGTTGTACCTTTTTTGAGTGCGAAAAGTTTATATAAATAAATATAATCTGAAAAGTATTATCTGTGGTTAATTTGGTAAATGTTAGAGATGAACGAAAAGTCTTACTAAGGTAATAGAGAGAGTTGCTGCTTATCTTTATTGAGCTGTAAATCTCAACTTGATGTAATTTTGGTTTAATTATTTTTATTCCAATAAAATGAAATGACACTATCCATTCTGTAAATACAATATCGGAATTACTTTAATAAACAATAAATAAGCTAGGTGAGGTCGGCGTTTCCTATCTGACTACTCTGAGAAGAAAGACCGAAACATACTTATTTAGAGGCCTCAGTCTCTTTTAAAGTCCAGACATAATCTTGGTCACATCATGTGAAGACCATGTAAATTGATGTCTGAAATGGTCTTTCGACGTAAGTACTACACAGATTTGAGTAGACCAGTTCAGTCAATGCAAACATTTGTCAGTAATCGTGTAGCTCAACTCAGGACTCGGAACTCGAGGAGCTCAAGGACTCGACGAACAAACCAAAAAAAGGACATTTGGGTAGGCCGCATAAAGTGCTCAAACTGCCAGAACAACATTAAAAATAGGAGAGAAAAAAATATGATCCACATAATCCTCATATTCACAATAATTAAAGTAAAGTAATACTTTACAATATTAACATCAAACTAGTTGCAGAAGACATCCGAAAGATTTATTATTTAAAATCATGACATTGATATATCTCCCATCCCTTTTTATGAAGTCAGTTTTCAAGTGTATTACTCAACAGAAAATTGAAAGCTTCTCTCAGCCCAGCACGTTAAATATTATCGAGGTCAGCCGATACAGTCACTGTCCAATATTCGTATAACAGTTAATGATGAATGAATATTATTATTAATAGTTCACTGAGCTGTCTACATAAACTACGGTTTGGGTGTTGATAAAGACAGACCTCAAGTTCTGGGTTGAGCTGCACGATTTTTAACCGATTTAAAAAAAGGAGGAGGTTCTCAATTCGACTGTATTTTTTTTATGTTTGTTACCTCAGAACTCCGTTATTTATAAGCCGAATTCTTTTTTTATTTGTAAAGATATACTTTCAGATTGGTTGTAACTAATAAAGAAAAACTCAAGAATTTTGCAAATACAATGGAACACCTGGAAAGAAGATTTGTAACAGACTTTAAAACAAAAGTAGAGGTTACCTTTGCATTCAGCGAGTATAATAAGGACAAGCCCCCATAGACACAATATCACACGGTCCCACCTATTTAAAGTTTTGTCGTTAACGTTCCAGTAAATTGTTGGATCGAAAGCGCTTTGTAGTTCCTAATGTGCCCGTTTGTGGGTAGCTTAATTACTTAGCACCCTTGATGAATGGATTTGACCTTGTACGATTTAGTCTTTGCATATAGACAAATACTTCATGTTTATAGAAATTCTCACGGGACTATTGATCAACACAAGATTACATCCATTACATTACGGCGATCGTTAAGGAGAAACACACTCCCCAGTATGTCTTGGTGTTACGGCTTCATAGCGTCGTTTTCTCTTTAATAACAATCATTTAACGAATTACAGCTGTCATGTCGCCCAATGTTTCATGTCAATTTGTGTTCATGTTCAAAGTCAATGTGCCATCTAAAATACGAATCAATATAACGCGCTTCCTGTTCCCTCTGAATAATTAATTCTACGCGTTCAATAATGTCTCGTTAAAAATTCATAAGGTAAGTGTTTATTTATCGCCGAATATATGTTTCAGAGAACAATTTTTGGCCGTGCTGCCGGAAATCAAGCAGTGTGCGGAAAACTGGCTTAAAGAAAACGAGGAATTAAAGTCTGTGGAGGCGAGACTGCAAGACTGTCACCAACAGATGGCCCTTATCAAGGAAATAGAAGCTTACGGACCGAATCTGAACAACCATCCATTATACGCCATCTCGCAGAAGTACACGTCGTACAAACAAGCGAAGAACGCCATGGAGGACTCCATGAAGGCGTTAGTGAAGATACTCAAAGACTTCGACACTCAGATCGAAAGCTTCGCGAACACGACAGAAGCTATCAACGGCCCACAACTCATGACGTGGGTGCAAGAGTTCTCCGGTAACGACGAAGAGGAGCAACCGATATTCGAACACATTAAGGAGTTCCTTACCAATGCTGGACAGGGCGCCATGATATCGCAATGTGAGCAAGCAGAGACGGAATTGTATCAGAGCATGAAGCAGACGCACCACCTCGTCAGATCCTGCCTCGAGCTCCTCTCACAATACGTGGCAGTGTCTCAGTACTACCCTCAGAGCCACACAGAGTACCATCGCGTGGTTATGTTCAGAAAATTTTTAGCTGCAGCGCTAGATAGCAAGTCGCCCGAAGTGTGCCGCGACGTCTCCAACCAAGTGACTGCTCTCATCAACGCTGACAACAACAAAGGAGACACTTCACAACAGATCATAAACTACAACTACCGTTTGCAAAACATGACTGCTGAAGCGAACGCTAATTTGACCAAAGCTATTGACAGACTACAGTCGGAAGGTGGTCCTGATGCCTTAGCGTTAGCTCAAGAATCGTACCGCGAAGCGAAGACGAACATCAGTAACTGGGTGAGGGCTGAAGAAGGCTCGGGAGCAGCTTTAGAATGTGTCGTCATTGGCATGCTCTGCAACTTGAACAGACGCTACTTGATGCTGGAGAATGGAGCCCAAAGCGCTGGAGACTGTCTTGTTGACCTTACTTCTCGCGAAGGAGAATGGTTCTTGGATGATATGAGTGCATTATCTATGCAAGCGGTTGAACTGCTCTCATTACTTCCTCTACAATCAGCATCTGCCGAAGATGCCGCTATGCCAGTCGCAGTGGAGTGCGTTAGGAACGCGAACCTTTTGCTTGCCGACCTGGTGCAGCTGAACTACAACTTCAGCACCATCATACTACCGGAGGCGTTGAAGAAAGTGCACTCTGAAGACCCGTCGGTGCTGGTGATGATCAGCGAGCTGAATGCAGTGATCATGAACTCGCCGGTGCCCCTCAACGAGTTACTGACGCAGTTGGAACTGCATCTTAGATATTTGATTATGGATATGGAGGTGAGTTGTACTTTATAATTTTTCTGTGATCAAACTATTGCAATAACTGTTTTACGTAAATGAAGAAGCGTTATAGGAAATACAAAATAAAATTATCTGCATATTAATCAAAAGTTTTATAAGTTTTAAGGCACCTTTATCCGAAGCAGTTTAGCAACACAATGCTTGTATGTATAATTTTAGCAATTTTAAATCATACACAATCCAAATGTTGTTCAGACCCTTCAACTTCAAATACTGCTTCAACTTATTGCATTTAACAGACAATTGTAATGAGTTCAAGCAATGTGTTTGACCTCGGAAAAGTTGTTTGTATCATATTTCTACATACATGTCTTTAAAAAATGATATCTGATATATTGTTCAGGTTAGTTAACCGAAATACTGACATCTTCATAACAACACTCTTTCCTTCCAGTCCCCAGCGAGCACCGCCCCAATCCTAGCGGCGGAGGTCCGGTCCCGCTACGAAGCCCTACTGTCCGCCCCTACCGCCGACGCCGACGGCCAGTCCGCCGGCCGCATGCTGCTCATGGGCTTCAACGGACTGTTCGCGGCCGTGGAGCTGCGTGCCAGAGAACTGGCTGATCACTTGGCCATACCTATACCACCGGCGTGGAGGAAAATCGACCATATTAGCGAGTCTATGCATATGTCGGTGAGTGTGTGGTCAATATGGTGGATATTTTTAAGTGTGTTACAAAAGGCGTACCGTTAGTGAAGGCTTTTAAACATTTACCTATGTTACGACACAGGTAAACGTGTACAGTACGCTGTGTGTGGGGGGAGGGGCACCCTGGGCAGTCAGCCCAGCGGAACTTGAACCAGGTTTATGGCAATAAGCTCGCCCCTGACTGGGACATGGGACTGAAACATACCTGGCGAAATGTGGCTGTACTATAGGTACACCTCTGCCCTGGCCTTCTGAGATTACAGGCGTAATGTTATTAATTATAAGTCCAGGGGGCCTACTCCGAAGTGCAAACTGCGAATGTTCGGATCGGACCGACACATGGCCGAACCGAATATTATTGAAAAATGCGAAAAAAGTTCGGATCGGCTCAGTTGGGTTGGGACCATAGTCAATATTCGAAAGAGTGTAGGAGTGTAGGATCGGAACCGACCGAACCAAATAGTAACTTCGTAGCAGGAAATGGCCGAACATTCGGCCGATACTACTTCGGAGTAGGCCCCCAGGTTTCCTCACAATGTTTTTCCAAATTCAATGGATTGCCAATAAAGTATTTGTGTATGTGTTCCAGGCGGCACTACAGAGCCCCGTGCTGCGCGGTGTTCTCGAAGACATCTTCCTGGTGCGGCGCGTGCAGTCGATGGCCGAGGTGTTCGCCATGTGCGCGCAGAGCGCATGCGCCTTCAAGGGCACCGGCCCGCCCGCGCTGTTCGACGACGCCGCGCTCTGCAAGCCCGTCAGGCGGTAAGAGAGAAACAAATTACGTTTATTTACCATTTCACTTTTTATTATTATTTTGTGTTCCATGACCCGTTGCGAAACAGATTTTATGCTTTCTTTTTTTAGAGTACAGTACACATTGGCGTAACTACGTAACCAGGGGCCTCGGTGCGAAAAAAAAAGGGGGCCATATCTAAACTGCTTAGGTTTTATTTTTTCTAACCTAACCTCTAAATTCTAACCCAACATTTTTTTTTTTGTTCCTTGGTGGAATGTCCTCATGGATGTCCTTCGCCCTGGCTGGGGTCTGTCAGACTTGCAGACTAAAAACCGGTGTTCCATCTCACACCTACGTCGGGGTTGCAGGAATGTACGATCCTTCCGCAACTTTGTGGTGCCTACTCCTCGGGTCAGGGGGGGAGTGAGATGTTCGACTCCCCCCGCGACGTGGGCTCGGGGCGCGCGGGGAGCCCTGCGCGCGCAGCTCGGGGCCTGCTGTGGGCGGCTACTATTTCTGCGTAGGCTCGTTTGGGGGTCGACGTACCTACATCATTGTCTCCACCTGTGTCAAGGCAGGAACGGCCACGGCACGCGTTGCAACGCAAGCATTCTCGGCAGTTGGTGACGCATTCGAGCCCGCCGACTCGAAACTGCAGATGGAGGCGTTTTGTGCTTCTGCCCGTAGATCACTGATGGTGTTGTTGGACACTTCCAGTTTATGCTGCATCTCGGCCTGGCTTTGCTTCAGGAATGTAATGTCCTTCAGCAGCTTGGTGACGTCTACGTGGTCGAACGTGACGGAAGGCAGTTTGTACAGATCCTTCGCCACGAATTCAGGCACGTCCGGATCGGTCTCCTTCATCAGCGTTATGATGTCCTGGAGACTCTTCTCTGTACCGTCCCTTCGACGAGACGGCATCTGGCTGACTTTGTCGAGCGTTGTGAACAGCAGCAACTTGGAACTGCTAATCTCTTCCTCCTTGTACGATGACTTGCAGATCTGCAAGATGCTGATCTCGTCCATGTATTCGATAGCATGTTTGATGAATGCCAATACTTCATTGGCTATGAGAGTTTGGGAACTCATAGCGGAAAACGGGCAGCGGCTATAGCCGCGCAATTCGCGAATATAATATTCGTACTGTGCAGCGCAAACGCGACCGTACTCGACCGCGCATCGCACCGCAATGAGACCGCGGCGCGGCTCGGACCACGACGGGCACACCTCGGGGGTGTGCTGCGCCGAGCCCTCCGCCGCGCCACAGTCGTGGCACGACGGCGTCTCCTCCCGTCCGATTCGGTGCAGGTACGATCCGAAACAACCGTGTCCGGACAGCACCTGCACCAGACGGAACCAGAGGAACCGCTACGACCGCTCGAGCCAGTCTCGCAGGACCGGCCCAGTCGCGTCGAGGGTTCGGCGGCCAAAGGCTGCAGTGGCGAGGTCCCTCGTCCAATGGACGACGTTGGCGTCTCTCGCCTCCCGCCGGACGGCCTCCCGCTCTTCCGGGGCGGTGCGTTCTGCTCTCGCCCTCCGCCCCGCTGTCCATTCGTATACTCTGGCGAGCACCCACGCCTCGAGTTCCCAAGGCGGGGTGCCGGCCAAAGCACACGCTGCCGCGAAGCCCACCGTGCGGTAGGCCCTCGCCACCCGCTGAGGACCTTCAGGAACCTAACCTAACTTAAAATTTCTAGTCGGGCATTGTTGTACCTTTATTCCGCCAACGGAACGAACGTAGCCTAATTTATGAGGTCCAGGAGCTAGAGGCTAGTAACCTTTCTTCCGAGTTTTTTTATAGATCAATGCCCTAATACAATTTTTTATTCTGTTTGTTTTAGCTGTAAGTTATCCATAGTTAACAAATAAATAAATAAATACCATCCATACGTACTTCAACAAAAAACATTGGAACCAAACAAACTGACCGATTGGTTGAAGTGACTAAACACAAGAACTTACACAACACAACAGAAAGAATTTATTATATTTATGTTCTGAAGGTGGAAGAAATTTTATGCTAGGTCAGTTCGAGGTTTGCTGATCAGAGGCCGAGGGGCCCCCTGAGCGTGGGGGCCCCGGTGCACTGCACCGCCTCGCCCTCCGATAGCTACGCCACTGATAGTACATACGTTACACACTATTAAAATCCTTGTTTCCAATCGACGTTATATTAAGTTGATTTCAAAATGATTATTTTTATTTTATTTTACTTTAGTACATGGAGGACTTACAGCTAATAAAAACAAACACAAAAGGAAATCATAGTCACCCGAAAGCCAATTACAAATCCTCACGTATAGACTTGTAATAATAATTTATGGTGTGAGCACAAAACAAAAAACACATCGTCTAAATTGAAGTAAGAAGCAATATAAATACTTATTTTGCAATTATATGCCTAAAATAACAGAGAAAATAATAAAATAACAAAAATAAATAATATAACCTACCGCTACTTGAAAAATTTGAGGCTTAAACACCTTCTGGCCGAATTCACACTAATTGTGAATGACAATGAGATCTATTGACAATGTCAAAAATATTGAAGTAGTGTCGGAAACTAAACTGTATGAGTAGGGATTTAAGTCATTTTTCCGAAATCATTTAAATTGGAAATTAAATTTGGACGCTGTTAAAATTATTACGTTGCAGGTTCACAGCTGAGTACGTACTACGCTGCGTGCTGGGCGTGCACTCCAAGGCGCTCGCCAGCGTGCTGTGCCTGCTGTTACGTCGAGCAAGACTTGACATACACGCTGAAGTTGAACAGAAAGAGATCGGTGAGGCTCAAAACTTACATTCGGGACATATATTGGTAAAATATGACTTACGAGGTTTATAATGCCAATAAAATGCCAGGGCCAGGCCAATGCCAGGGTGTAAAAAGATCACTCATCCTCCATAGAAAAGGGAGGATCCTCCGACCAGACGGGTGTTGTGTCTGGCGGGCTATTGCCCAACGATTGATGTTGGGAAATTGTATCTATGCTAATTGCGCGGTAAACTCTGCTTGCGAGATGCAAGATTTGCGTGACGTCAGTATGACGCGTTGTTCGCATGTGGCGTTGTAGATACCGCTACATCACTCCCCTCCGGAGACCGGAGGTCGATAGTGGGCTGAGTCTTGTATCTTGCAACGATTGCCAGGCCAGCTGAGGTTCCAGTGAGTCGGAACCGGTTGTCGCATAGTTCACGGTGAGTCGGAACTGTCTGCGGAGGTGTCCCCAGTGAGTCGGGGTGGCGCTGCGTTATACTCCAGTGCGTCGGATGTCGTATAGCGCCGGGTTGAGGCTGGCTGCTGCGTCGACCAGGAGAGGGTGCTCTGCTTGTTGACCGGCCGAAGGTGCAGTGTGCTGTGCCAAGGTTGCTGATGAGGCTGAGGGTGATGACCAGGTATGCGCGGACGCTGCATGCTGGTTGGTCAGGATACCCGTTGAAGCCGTGGATGCTGGCTGGCTGGGTGACTCGCCGCTGAAGCTTGCGGGAGTGATGATGATGACGTCACGCTGAAGTGTTTGCACGAAGGCTGCGCTGACGTTCATACTCGGGGTCCCCAGTTTAGAGGCATGAGGAACAGGGTGTAAAGTTCACTCATCCTCCATAGAAAAGGGAGGATCCTCCGACCAGATGGGTGTTGTGTCTGGCGGGCTATTGCCCAACGATTGATGTTGGGAAATTGTATCTATGCTAATTGCGCGGTAAACTCTGCTTGCGAGATGCAGGATTTGCGTGACGTCAGTATGACGCGTTGTTCGCATGTGGCGTTGTAGATACCGCTACAGATAAATTGCAAGATTTGTTGGGGGACAATTAACAGATATGTTTTATCAATATCTGGTTAGCTGTATTCAATGTCAAGGAATGTGCAATGTAAAAAGTAATATGTCTTCGTCTCGTCGCCAGGCGCGTCGTGGAGCGTCCCGCTAGAGTCCCTGTGCGAGAAGGCGCGTCGGCGTTGCACCGTCAGCAACTCTGTCAGCGCAGAGCGCGGCGCGCAGCTAGCGCGCAACACGCAGGCGGCGCGCGCGCACGTGCACCGCGCCGCGCGCGCGCACGCAGACCACACGCGACGTGCGGCCGCCGCGCACCGCGCGCGTCTGCTGCACGCCGCGCACGCGCATCTACATGCTGAGGTACGTACATGTTGCAACACGCAGGCGGCGCGCGCGCACGTGCACCGCGCCGCGCGCGCGCACGCAGACCACACGCGACGTGCGGCCGCCGCGCACCGCGCGCGTCTGCTGCACGCCGCGCACGCGCATCTACATGCTGAGGTACGTACATGTTGCAACACGCAGGCGGCGCGCGCGCACGTGCACCGCGCCGCGCGCGCGCACGCAGACCACACGCGACGTGCGGCCGCCGCGCACCGCGCGCGTCTGCTGCACGCCGCGCACGCGCATCTACATGCTGAGGTACGTACATGTTGCAACACGCAGGCGGCGCGCGCGCACGTGCACCGCGCCGCGCGCGCGCACGCAGACCACACGCGACGTGCGGCCGCCGCGCACCGCGCGCGTCTGCTGCACGCCGCGCACGCGCATCTACATGCTGAGGTACGTACATGTTGCAACACGCAGGCGGCGCGCGCGCACGTGCACCGCGCCGCGCGCGCGCACGCAGACCACACGCGACGTGCGGCCGCCGCGCACCGCGCGCGTCTGCTGCACGCCGCGCACGCGCATCTACATGCTGAGGTACGTACATGTTGCAACACGCAGGCGGCGCGCGCGCACGTGCACCGCGCCGCGCGCGCGCACGCAGACCACACGCGACGTGCGGCCGCCGCGCACCGCGCGCGTCTGCTGCACGCCGCGCACGCGCATCTACATGCTGAGGTACGTACATGTTGCAACACGCAGGCGGCGCGCGCGCACGTGCACCGCGCCGCGCGCGCGCACGCAGACCACACGCGACGTGCGGCCGCCGCGCACCGCGCGCGTCTGCTGCACGCCGCGCACGCGCATCTACATGCTGAGGTACGTACATGTTGCAACACGCAGGCGGCGCGCGCGCACGTGCACCGCGCCGCGCGCGCGCACGCAGACCACACGCGACGTGCGGCCGCCGCGCACCGCGCGCGTCTGCTGCACGCCGCGCACGCGCATCTACATGCTGAGGTACGTACATGTTGCAACACGCAGGCGGCGCGCGCGCACGTGCACCGCGCCGCGCGCGCGCACGCAGACCACACGCGACGTGCGGCCGCCGCGCACCGCGCGCGTCTGCTGCACGCCGCGCACGCGCATCTACATGCTGAGGTACGTACATGTTGCAACACGCAGGCGGCGCGCGCGCACGTGCACCGCGCCGCGCGCGCGCACGCAGACCACACGCGACGTGCGGCCGCCGCGCACCGCGCGCGTCTGCTGCACGCCGCGCACGCGCATCTACATGCTGAGGTACGTACATGTTGCAACACGCAGGCGGCGCGCGCGCACGTGCACCGCGCCGCGCGCGCGCACGCAGACCACACGCGACGTGCGGCCGCCGCGCACCGCGCGCGTCTGCTGCACGCCGCGCACGCGCATCTACATGCTGAGGTACGTACATGTTGCAACACGCAGGCGGCGCGCGCGCACGTGCACCGCGCCGCGCGCGCGCACGCAGACCACACGCGACGTGCGGCCGCCGCGCACCGCGCGCGTCTGCTGCACGCCGCGCACGCGCATCTACATGCTGAGGTACGTACATGTTGCAACACGCAGGCGGCGCGCGCGCACGTGCACCGCGCCGCGCGCGCGCACGCAGACCACACGCGACGTGCGGCCGCCGCGCACCGCGCGCGTCTGCTGCACGCCGCGCACGCGCATCTACATGCTGAGGTACGTACATGTTGCAACACGCAGGCGGCGCGCGCGCACGTGCACCGCGCCGCGCGCGCGCACGCAGACCACACGCGACGTGCGGCCGCCGCGCACCGCGCGCGTCTGCTGCACGCCGCGCACGCGCATCTACATGCTGAGGTACGTACATGTTGCAACACGCAGGCGGCGCGCGCGCACGTGCACCGCGCCGCGCGCGCGCACGCAGACCACACGCGACGTGCGGCCGCCGCGCACCGCGCGCGTCTGCTGCACGCCGCGCACGCGCATCTACATGCTGAGGTACGTACATGTTGCAACACGCAGGCGGCGCGCGCGCACGTGCACCGCGCCGCGCGCGCGCACGCAGACCACACGCGACGTGCGGCCGCCGCGCACCGCGCGCGTCTGCTGCACGCCGCGCACGCGCATCTACATGCTGAGGTACGTACATGTTGCAACACGCAGGCGGCGCGCGCGCACGTGCACCGCGCCGCGCGCGCGCACGCAGACCACACGCGACGTGCGGCCGCCGCGCACCGCGCGCGTCTGCTGCACGCCGCGCACGCGCATCTACATGCTGAGGTACGTACATGTTGCAACACGCAGGCGGCGCGCGCGCACGTGCACCGCGCCGCGCGCGCGCACGCAGACCACACGCGACGTGCGGCCGCCGCGCACCGCGCGCGTCTGCTGCACGCCGCGCACGCGCATCTACATGCTGAGGTACGTACATGTTGCAACACGCAGGCGGCGCGCGCGCACGTGCACCGCGCCGCGCGCGCGCACGCAGACCACACGCGACGTGCGGCCGCCGCGCACCGCGCGCGTCTGCTGCACGCCGCGCACGCGCATCTACATGCTGAGGTACGTACATGTTGCAACACGCAGGCGGCGCGCGCGCACGTGCACCGCGCCGCGCGCGCGCACGCAGACCACACGCGACGTGCGGCCGCCGCGCACCGCGCGCGTCTGCTGCACGCCGCGCACGCGCATCTACATGCTGAGGTACGTACATGTTGCAACACGCAGGCGGCGCGCGCGCACGTGCACCGCGCCGCGCGCGCGCACGCAGACCACACGCGACGTGCGGCCGCCGCGCACCGCGCGCGTCTGCTGCACGCCGCGCACGCGCATCTACATGCTGAGGTACGTACATGTTGCAACACGCAGGCGGCGCGCGCGCACGTGCACCGCGCCGCGCGCGCGCACGCAGACCACACGCGACGTGCGGCCGCCGCGCACCGCGCGCGTCTGCTGCACGCCGCGCACGCGCATCTACATGCTGAGGTACGTACATGTTGCAACACGCAGGCGGCGCGCGCGCACGTGCACCGCGCCGCGCGCGCGCACGCAGACCACACGCGACGTGCGGCCGCCGCGCACCGCGCGCGTCTGCTGCACGCCGCGCACGCGCATCTACATGCTGAGGTACGTACATGTTGCAACACGCAGGCGGCGCGCGCGCACGTGCACCGCGCCGCGCGCGCGCACGCAGACCACACGCGACGTGCGGCCGCCGCGCACCGCGCGCGTCTGCTGCACGCCGCGCACGCGCATCTACATGCTGAGGTACGTACATGTTGCAACACGCAGGCGGCGCGCGCGCACGTGCACCGCGCCGCGCGCGCGCACGCAGACCACACGCGACGTGCGGCCGCCGCGCACCGCGCGCGTCTGCTGCACGCCGCGCACGCGCATCTACATGCTGAGGTACGTACATGTTGCAACACGCAGGCGGCGCGCGCGCACGTGCACCGCGCCGCGCGCGCGCACGCAGACCACACGCGACGTGCGGCCGCCGCGCACCGCGCGCGTCTGCTGCACGCCGCGCACGCGCATCTACATGCTGAGGTACGTACATGTTGCAACACGCAGGCGGCGCGCGCGCACGTGCACCGCGCCGCGCGCGCGCACGCAGACCACACGCGACGTGCGGCCGCCGCGCACCGCGCGCGTCTGCTGCACGCCGCGCACGCGCATCTACATGCTGAGGTACGTACATGTTGCAACACGCAGGCGGCGCGCGCGCACGTGCACCGCGCCGCGCGCGCGCACGCAGACCACACGCGACGTGCGGCCGCCGCGCACCGCGCGCGTCTGCTGCACGCCGCGCACGCGCATCTACATGCTGAGGTACGTACATGTTGCAACACGCAGGCGGCGCGCGCGCACGTGCACCGCGCCGCGCGCGCGCACGCAGACCACACGCGACGTGCGGCCGCCGCGCACCGCGCGCGTCTGCTGCACGCCGCGCACGCGCATCTACATGCTGAGGTACGTACATGTTGCAACACGCAGGCGGCGCGCGCGCACGTGCACCGCGCCGCGCGCGCGCACGCAGACCACACGCGACGTGCGGCCGCCGCGCACCGCGCGCGTCTGCTGCACGCCGCGCACGCGCATCTACATGCTGAGGTACGTACATGTTGCAACACGCAGGCGGCGCGCGCGCACGTGCACCGCGCCGCGCGCGCGCACGCAGACCACACGCGACGTGCGGCCGCCGCGCACCGCGCGCGTCTGCTGCACGCCGCGCACGCGCATCTACATGCTGAGGTACGTACATGTTGCAACACGCAGGCGGCGCGCGCGCACGTGCACCGCGCCGCGCGCGCGCACGCAGACCACACGCGACGTGCGGCCGCCGCGCACCGCGCGCGTCTGCTGCACGCCGCGCACGCGCATCTACATGCTGAGGTACGTACATGTTGCAACACGCAGGCGGCGCGCGCGCACGTGCACCGCGCCGCGCGCGCGCACGCAGACCACACGCGACGTGCGGCCGCCGCGCACCGCGCGCGTCTGCTGCACGCCGCGCACGCGCATCTACATGCTGAGGTACGTACATGTTGCAACACGCAGGCGGCGCGCGCGCACGTGCACCGCGCCGCGCGCGCGCACGCAGACCACACGCGACGTGCGGCCGCCGCGCACCGCGCGCGTCTGCTGCACGCCGCGCACGCGCATCTACATGCTGAGGTACGTACATGTTGCAACACGCAGGCGGCGCGCGCGCACGTGCACCGCGCCGCGCGCGCGCACGCAGACCACACGCGACGTGCGGCCGCCGCGCACCGCGCGCGTCTGCTGCACGCCGCGCACGCGCATCTACATGCTGAGGTACGTACATGTTGCAACACGCAGGCGGCGCGCGCGCACGTGCACCGCGCCGCGCGCGCGCACGCAGACCACACGCGACGTGCGGCCGCCGCGCACCGCGCGCGTCTGCTGCACGCCGCGCACGCGCATCTACATGCTGAGGTACGTACATGTTGCAACACGCAGGCGGCGCGCGCGCACGTGCACCGCGCCGCGCGCGCGCACGCAGACCACACGCGACGTGCGGCCGCCGCGCACCGCGCGCGTCTGCTGCACGCCGCGCACGCGCATCTACATGCTGAGGTACGTACATGTTGCAACACGCAGGCGGCGCGCGCGCACGTGCACCGCGCCGCGCGCGCGCACGCAGACCACACGCGACGTGCGGCCGCCGCGCACCGCGCGCGTCTGCTGCACGCCGCGCACGCGCATCTACATGCTGAGGTACGTACATGTTGCAACACGCAGGCGGCGCGCGCGCACGTGCACCGCGCCGCGCGCGCGCACGCAGACCACACGCGACGTGCGGCCGCCGCGCACCGCGCGCGTCTGCTGCACGCCGCGCACGCGCATCTACATGCTGAGGTACGTACATGTTGCAACACGCAGGCGGCGCGCGCGCACGTGCACGCAGACCCCAAGCGCGATATACGGGTGCATGTAAGGCCTGCCAGTGCTGCATGGAAGGCCCGTCCGACCTGTTGGCAACAGCGGCGAGAAGACTTGCCGCTGCCCCGCACTCTATTCCGTGTCGAGGTCGCGCATGCTGGCATAAGAACAGTCAATGCGGACGCTCGCGAACATTCCCGATGCGCTGCAGAAGCGAGGCAGCCGCAGCAGCGCTCTCAGCGCGTTATTATATTCACATCCTTGGAGCTGCAAGCAAACCTGCGGGCAATCATATTCGCCCTCACTGACAGCGCCTGTTTTCTCGCTCAATATCAACGTCGTCCTTCAGGTCGGGCGTCACAATATGGCCCAGATACTTAAAAGTATGTACCCGCTCCAAGGGCACCCCACATAGCCTTACTGGCCTTACAAGTGTCACCTAGTGTCAGTAAAAACAGGCAATAGTTTTGCTTATACCTTAATAACACTCATGATCCAGGTGCTGGGCAGCAACCAAGAGACCAGCACAGCACTGGCGCGTCGCTCCCGAGAGCTGACATCGGCGGTAGAGCGCCTCACCGCCGCCGCCAGCAAGGCGCACGGCTTGCTGACCGCAGCTCATCAGAGGTATGTATATACACAGGGCGTCCCACGGCTCTGCCACATGGAGGGGAAGTACCTCGAATAGTGTAGATGGAACATTTTATTGAAAGAAGACATTATTTTAATTTTAAAAACAATTAAAACTGCATTCATAGATTTTTAAATAATTACATGGTTGAATCGGGAATCAAAACCCGCTACACGAGAAAAAAAATTGCCCTGTAGCTTTATTGTACCGATCGAAAGGCGTATATAGTGTCAGAATTAAAAAAAAATATATTAAAAATGTAAAAATTCATGGTCTTCATGAATTTTAACATTTTTAATATAAAATTAATCAGTTTATCAAATGCTCAAAATGAGTCCCATACTGTTGAATACAAAGACTTTTGATTATTTCACTCACTGTCGATTTTTTGATCTTGTTGTGGTGGATATTTAGAATAATACGTCTAAGTTCTGTTTGTAGCTCGTGGACATTTTGATACTGGTTCTTGTAAACTAAATTTTTTACCTACCCCATAAAAAAATCTAACGGGGTTAGATCTGGGGATCTCGGTGGCCATCTTATTTGTCCATTTGTCCCGATCCAGGGACGAAAGTGTTCACTGAGATAGTCCATTGTTCTGTGACTGTTATGAGCCGGAGCCCCATCTTGCTGAAAAGTAAGGTTTTGTCGTTCTGCAACCGGAAGATTATTTATCTCATTTCTTAAAATCTCAAGTATTTCTAAATACCTTTCCGTATTCAAATGCCCTTCGTAAGAATGTACTAAGAGGACCCGGTTTTTAGTTGAACGAAAAACGCACTGGATTATTAGTATCGCGGATACGTAAGGGATTCTCCCTGGACCAAATGCGATTATTGAGTCGGTTGTACATACCATTATTGCTGAAGTTTGTCTCGTCTGACCAAATATTATTATTTAGAAAATACTGATCATCTAGGATGAGCCTCTCCATTTCATGGCAGAAAATAAGTCGTCTTACTGAACTCTTAGGATTCCTTCCCTCACTGAACTCTTAGGATTTGCCTCAAAGTATATCAAAATGTCGAGTTCATCGTCAGTGTTTATCATTTGGAGCCGCGGTTGTGGTAGGCGATGATCGAAACGTCCCAAATTTAGCACATTATTCACCAACCGTTTCATAATAAATCGAGATGGTTTATTTCAATCAGGATATCTTTCGCGGTGCCATTGTAAAATTTTGTGATTCAAAAAGTATGCTTTCATTAAATCAAAATTATTTTGATACGCCATGGTTATGTAAAAAATTCACAATACAATGCAAAAATCCTGCAATGAAAATCACAAACACAAAAAAATAAAAGTTTGAAAATGGAACACATTTTTGAATTATTTCTTAATAGTATACCTAATAGTAATACCTATAGTAGTAGTAGTAATACCTATTTTTTTTTAATTCTAGTAGATTAACGTGGTTCAATACAAATGCTTTTACACGTCAATAATTAAAGATATTTGTCACAAACTCATTGTATGAAGTACCTCAGCGACCATATAACCCCTAGACGCCTAATGTTTGATCTAACGCACCAAAACAATTCTGTCATCTAGCTGAGGTATGAGGAAGCGGGGTACTGCGTTCTGATTGGCCCTTTCAAGGTCATTACGACTCACTAGAGATGGGACAGGTTTAAATAAAACACGAAGGTATCGATATTTCTGTTAAATAATTGTACATAATAAAATGTTTATTAACACCTATATTTAGTTGGCTTTTTACCTTCCTATTTCTTAATATTATTTCAACATGTACTTAATGTAATAAAATTAATATACTTAAAGTAATAAAAATGTAAAAAACAACATATGACGGCGACGGTTTTTCATAGGCATAAAACAATCTTCAGTAAAATGCCGTAAACATATTACACTATGACGTGTTGATGGGAACCAGTTCTCTCGCTTGGTTGCAATAATCCATTTATTTTTTATATCATGATCTTGCGGGTACCTAAAATAAATAATCGTTTCACAATTAAATTAATGTCTCTATTGTAATTAGTGATTCAAAAGATCTTCGTAGAAAAAGTAAGTATAGGTTTTTGCTTTATCGAGAAATTTGAATCATAGGATTTGGTGCAACACTAGTTATGTTTACCAAATAATAGAGTAAAAGAGATGGCTAAAAAAATACTTTCAGAAGAAAGGGACACAAACATAAAAAGACATCAACGAGAGTCCTTTCACCTTTTTTCACCTACAAGTATGACCAGTATAAGATGAACTCCGAAAAATAACATTAGAAAATAATTCTAATTATGATTATAATAACTATTAACTTACCGATGAAATGTTATGCCATCTTTTCGGAAACTAGAAGTTTGGCTATTGTTACCACACCAACGTATTGTGCAAGGGGCCATTATAATATTTATTTTCACCAATTTTTATTAAATATCGCGGAAGTGTTTACGGCTCACAGAAGTGGTCGAAACTGAATCGAAATTGTTGAGTGGTTACCTGTATCAGATCTATAAGTCTGATGTGTTGACAGACATCGGTCGCCTGTCATTAGGCGTCTAGGGGTTATATGGTCGCTGAAGTACCTAGTTGCGGTAAAATATTTGGGTGGTGGGGGTGGTAGGTGAGTTTTTAAGGGTAAAAAACGGATTATCTCGATTTCCGGCAAAACTACAAGTCTTATGGAAAAAACTCAAATGGCAAAGTTGTAGGTAATAAAAAGATCTACATCTTTTGTATTTATTTACACTTTTTTCACATAACCTCAAAAAGACATGGCTAAATGACTGCCCCAAGCATGAATAGTAACCACACATTAACTCGAAATATTTAAATATTCATTCATGAATTATCAAGCGTTTCATAATTTCCTAGCACTTTCGTGAACCGTTAAACATAAAAAAGTATCTTAGTTGCTTTTTTAATAATAATAATAAGAAGGCCTACAACTCGGTGAAAACTCTCAGAGAAATATTCATAAAATTTTTTGTTAAGAGGGTCTTAAAATCGTCTCTCGATTTCTACGTGACGTGGATGTTAATGAAATTTGTTTTATACATGGCTCATGAGGGTGCTGGAGTTGTACAAGATAGATGCAACTCTACGCACCTTCCTTGAGTCTTGTATGGGGCAATGGAAGACGGTCCTTCGCTATCCAGGGTGTCGACAGATCCAGGGAAATGATGAGCCTGTATGGATTAAGCGGGGAATATTTCAGGGCGACAGTTTGAGTCCTCTTTGGTTCTGCTTAGCCCTGAATCCTCTAAGCACATTGCTGGAGGATTCAGGTCTAGGCTACCGGTTGAAGAGAGGTGGTCAGGTCATATCTCACCTCCTCTACATGGATGATTAGATGATTATCATTACATATCTAAAATTATGTATATTTTGTAATGTACCTACCGCCTAAGTTCACATTGTGGAATGCAAATAAATATATTGAGTACTAGCTTCTGCCCGCGGCTTCGCCCGCGTGGATGTCGGAAACTATCCCACGGGAATGTGCTAACAGTATAAAATTTATGTGCTTCCCCAGAATGCCATTTAACTCGCAGGCCCTTTGTGGCTAATTACAATAGAAAACCAATTATGTCTCATCAGTGGTGATTAAGAGGGTACCTATATTATGATATGTTTACCTAAGTACCTACCTAATTAAAAAAAAAAACTCAATAACAGAAAATTAAATACCTACCTACCTAAATAAACCTATTTTTGATGATAACTAATCTAAACTCAATAAATAAGCAAAATCCCTAAAAACTAATATCTATACGAATGACTAATCCTACTAACAGTATTATAAAATAACCTACGGTCACTACGTACACTATCAAATATACTACCTATACTTTAAAATTAAAATCTATACCTACGACTTATATAAAAATAAACCTAAATAACTCTAAAAACGAAAAGGAATAAAAATTAACTCCACTGCGGGTGACGTAACCTACGACAAACTTATTATTTGCGGTTGATACAGTATCGGGTCTAGGGATCGAACCGCAAAATTAAGTTTGTTTTTTATTGTATATACTTTTCCGGGATAAAAAGTAGGTACCCAGTGTGGTGCCCAGGATATTAAAGAATAATTATACCAAGTTTCATCGTAATCGAACCGGTAGTTTTTGCGTGATGCCTGAACAAACAGACAGACAAATATTTTTTTAATCACATTTTCGGGATCGGTGTCGGTCTAGTAACACCCCCTGCCATTTATTTTTTTGATATTTTCAATGTACAGAATTTTCACTTCTACAGATTTATTATAAGTATAGATTTAGTATTGATTTGAAACTTTTTGCCTCCAACAAATTGCATCTGGTGGAGCTACTGAAGTTAATTGAAACTTTCAGTAGTGCCATCAGGATGGAATTTGGTGTGGACAAATGTGCAGGCATGCATGTAAAGGGGGGGGGGGGAAGATTATGGAATCGGAGGGAATTCCACTTTCAGATCCCTCTCCTCATCCGAAAGCTATAAGTATTTGGGTATGTCGGAAGCGTTAGGCATCAACGATGCTAACATGAAGCAATCGTTGAAGGAGCGCTTCTTTTGTCGCCTGAAGAAGGTATTAATTAGTCTTCTTTCGGGCGGAAATAAGGTGCGCGCCTTCAATGGTTGGGTCATGCCGGTTTCGATGTACTCTTTCGGCATACTCAAATGGACTCAGACTGAACTCGACGCCCTGGATAGAAGGGTCCGTAC
This sequence comes from Apamea sordens, assembly GCA_945859715.1. Taxonomy (NCBI): domain Eukaryota; kingdom Metazoa; phylum Arthropoda; class Insecta; order Lepidoptera; family Noctuidae; genus Apamea; species Apamea sordens. The sequence goes on from OX244001.1 coordinate 19,557,823, forward strand.
ACTACTGACCGCAAACCGGATGCATCACCCACGATCATCGGTGATGAGACTGTATATCCCGCGGAAGTGTGGGGGTCGAGGCTTTTTAAATGCGAAGACCCTCCACAACCGCGAGGTGTGCTGTCTCAGGGAATATTTTTTAAAAGCCGAAGTGGGTACGCACCGTCATGTGGTCGCAGTGGACAAGGGGCTCACCCCGCTCTCCATGGCGAAAGAGAACTGGCGCAAACCTGTAGTACTGACTACCGATGACCGCAACAAGGTATGGCAAAGCAAGGAGCTTCACGGGCACTTCTATCGGGCTCTTCATGAGCCCGGTGTAGATTTCTTAACGTCCGTATCCTGGTTACGTTTTGGTGACCTCTTCGGAGAAACTGAAGGTTTCGTCTGTGCAATTATGGACGAAGTTATCTTAACGAATAACTACCGGAGACATATTATGAAGGACGGGACGGTTGACGTGTGTCGGGCATGCCAGCGTCCGGGTGAGTCCATCAGACATATTATCTCTGGTTGTTCTCGTTTGGCTAACAGCGAGTACTTGCACAGGCATAACCAAGTAGCCAGGATTATTCACCATCAACTTGCTTTGAAATATAAACTTGTCAACTTTGAGGTACCATATTACAAGTATGTGCCCGACCCAGTTCTTGAAAATGACCATGTCACGTTGTACTGGGATCGGTCTATCATCACTGACAGGACTGTTGTCGCCAACAAACCTGATATAGTGGTGATAGATCGATTAGTGTGCCACGCAATGATTGTCGATGTTACCATTCCACATGATGGGAACCTCGTGAAAGCTGAGAAAGATAAGCAAATGAAATACCTTGACTTAGCACACGAGGTTGTTGACATGTGGAATGTTAGCTCGACTGTCATTGTGCCGATTGTCGTATCGGCCAATGGCCTGATGGCCAAAAGCCTCGATCAACATCTATCGAGGCTCTCGTTAGGCGGTAGGATCAAGGGCCTGAATCAGAATTCAGTACTCCTCGATACGGCTCGCATTGTGAGGAGGTTTCTGTCTCTGGAGCCCTAACCACCGGTAGCTTGGACCCTGCTCCCGACACCGGTGGATCACTATTTTTTTATATTTTTAAATGTTTTGTTTTATTTTTTATAAGTACTAATATTTAAAAATGAATTAAAATAAGAAAAATAAATAAATAAACGACATAATAATAATATGTATTTTTTATCATTTTGTTTATAAAAATATTGAAAAATGTATAAGTAATTAGACGAAATAAAGGAAATAATAATAATAGGTACTTTATTTGCCAAAATGTAGGTGTACAAAGTAGTATGTGTCAGAGTAGTTTTGATTGACATGACAACTTCAAGGGGATATAATAAAGTACTGCAAACTAGTGAGGGGTCATATCGCTTTTCCAGAATGTCAAATCGAAACTGTACTTATATCGATTTTTGATAACAGGTATCAAAACGATTTATTTTCTGACACTAAGAAGAGTGTTCAGATGTGTGAACATTATCAGCTCCGGCTTCTTTTTTAGATAATGTTCTAACATTCACAGAATAAATAAATAAATCGCATTTTTGTTGTTTTATTTCAATATCTTATTATTTTCTTGGTTACTTAGTGTATTTGTTATCTAGTTTAGGCAGGATTTAACTAAGTGTCCCAGGCGCGTTTGTCTGTCAGTCTGTCTGTACGGATGTATCAACAAACAGATTTTGATGGGGTTGTCACTTCCGGAAGACTTAGCTATACATTCGCGTAGGTTGTATTGACCAATGTAAATCAAGTCAGAAAAATCCTGCCGCCTGAGTGTTTTCTTGCGCGCGTTGCCCCATTCAGCGTCCAGAATCCACCTCTCGAGTACATTTACTATAGGGATTTGGTTTTGGACAAAAATCTAGTGTTGTTTGGGTAACACCTAGGTAAAAGTTCATAGCAACGTAATTTATTTGCAGTTTTTTTATGCCTATTGACGTACGAGTTACACGATTTCATTTTCAGGATTATAAAGACATAAAAAGTTCCTAAAACTTTTGGAACGAAGTTCCTTATCGCACGTTGCAAAAGGGGGCTAGACGGAAATAATTAAGACCAAAAGTTGTAACGACACTTTTTGCTATAGTTGTAAGCCGTGCGGCGTGCGCGTGTTTCTCTGTCTGTCTCTCTCTCTCTTATAGAAAGCAAGCTAGTTATGCTTCGTTCCATCCGGGTGTCCCTTGACACCTCTCAAGTTTGTTTTATATGAAATACTAATATTCAGCTATTGAACATTACATATTGCTAGGTACCATGTCTATTCATTTCTGAAAATTCGTCCAGTTTAGCCATCTCCTCCTAGTCCATAGTTCTTTAAATTATATGCGTAGTAGATGCCTATAAAAAAAGGTAAAAGGTATTTCATAGGGAAGTGGGGAACGGGTTAGGAGGGTCTGGGCCTTACTACATACCTGTTATTTTTTCATTTTATGTGAACATTTACTATAGTAATGTATTTTTTTTTACACCATCGGAAAGTAGATATTTCAACGAACAGAAAACACGCCAACTTTTTGATAAAAGCTGATATTTTGACGGGAGAATTTTCGATTGAAAATTAGGGTGCTTTTTCGATATTAAGTCAAAATAAGGTAAAAAATTAATATTTCGAATTAAATAAATTTCAGTGTATTTGGGACATAAAAAGGTAAGTTTCACCAAATTTCGTGAAAAAAAAAAATTATTTGTTATGGATAAAAGTAAAAAACCAAAAACTTGGTTTTTTGAATTTTTCGCATAAATTTTGAGGTTATGTGAAAAAAGTGTAAATACAACAGTTGTAGACCTTTTTATTACCTACAACTTTGCCATTTGACTTTTTTCCATAGGCCTTGTAGTTTTGCCGGAAATCGAGATAAACCGTTTTTACCCTTAAAAACTCACCCCTTTCCCCATCCCGACCTCAGATCGCACGTAAATTATTTTCATTTTTATTATATTCCCCTCCTTTTCCAATGGGTTTCATCCAACTATTATTTTTTTTGGTTTAAAAAAATATCGACCCTGGTCTATAAGTAGACATGCCTACTCATCATAACCAATCGAGTATGAATGTTAAAATTAAAAATATACTTCGTAATTTAGCCGTGCGAAGGAAGAAAGGGATGGATAATGAGGTCACCGATAGTGAGGTTAAAAGAAAAATCCAAGATGGCGACTGCAAAAAAATTCAAATTTTTCGTCATGGGTGTGTCGTTTTCATGGTTTTCGAGGTTGCTGTAGCCGATAATGAATTCAATCCAAGATGGCGGATGTATTTTTATTTAATTTTTCATCCTTGGTGTCGTTTTCATGGTTTTCAAGGGTGCTAAAGCCGATAGTGAGGTAAAAATGAAAATCCAAGACGCCGGCGAAAATTTGAAAATTTTGTCATTTTAAAAGTTTTTCAGCCGTCATGTTGGATTTTCATTTTGAACTTCGTTTTTGCCGGGGGACCCCTGACCATACATGTTTTTTTTAATACCCAGTATTAAAAATCAATTACTTTTTACTTAAAGTACCTGTTATGAAATGTTGCCGTTCAGAGTAGATAAAGTTTTTATTATAGGATACGATGCGATGCGATTACGATGTGTTCGTCAGTAACATGGGTCGTTGTGGGTTCCAGAGTGAAGTGGGGCGCAGGCGCCAACCCCGCGCTAGCTGGCGTGGGCGTGGGGCTGGCGCGAGCTGGGGCCGCCGCCGCCGCGCGCGCCTCCGCGCTGGCACGGGCCGGCGCCGCGCTGGCGCAGCACGCGCGCGTCGCCAGCACGCAGCGCCCGGCCCGCGCCAGGGCCAAGCACCACCACGCGCTGCACACGGCGCTGCACCACTGGGAGAAGGTAATGTAGCTACATGCCCGCGCTGGCCCGCGCCAGGGCCAAGCACCACCACGCGCTGCACACGGCGCTGCACCACTGGGAGAAGGTAATGTAGCTACATGCCCGCGCTGGCCCGCGCCAGGGCCAAGCACCACCACGCGCTGCACACGGCGCTGCACCACTGGGAGAAGGTAATGTAGCTACATGCCCGCGCTGGCCCGCGCCAGGGCCAAGCACCACCACGCGCTGCACACGGCGCTGCACCACTGGGAGAAGGTAATGTAGCTACATGCCCGCGCTGGCCCGCGCCAGGGCCAAGCACCACCACGCGCTGCACACGGCGCTGCACCACTGGGAGAAGGTAATGTAGCTACATGCCCGCGCTGGCCCGCGCCAGGGCCAAGCACCACCACGCGCTGCACACGGCGCTGCACCACTGGGAGAAGGTAATGTAGCTACATGCCCGCGCTGGCCCGCGCCAGGGCCAAGCACCACCACGCGCTGCACACGGCGCTGCACCACTGGGAGAAGGTAATGTAGCTACATGCCCGCGCTGGCCCGCGCCAGGGCCAAGCACCACCACGCGCTGCACACGGCGCTGCACCACTGGGAGAAGGTAATGTAGCTACATGCCCGCGCTGGCCCGCGCCAGGGCCAAGCACCACCACGCGCTGCACACGGCGCTGCACCACTGGGAGAAGGTAATGTAGCTACATGCCCGCGCTGGCCCGCGCCAGGGCCAAGCACCACCACGCGCTGCACACGGCGCTGCACCACTGGGAGAAGGTAATGTAGCTACATGCCCGCGCTGGCCCGCGCCAGGGCCAAGCACCACCACGCGCTGCACACGGCGCTGCACCACTGGGAGAAGGTAATGTAGCTACATGCCCGCGCTGGCCCGCGCCAGGGCCAAGCACCACCACGCGCTGCACACGGCGCTGCACCACTGGGAGAAGGTAATGTAGCTACATGCCCGCGCTGGCCCGCGCCAGGGCCAAGCACCACCACGCGCTGCACACGGCGCTGCACCACTGGGAGAAGGTAATGTAGCTACATGCCCGCGCTGGCCCGCGCCAGGGCCAAGCACCACCACGCGCTGCACACGGCGCTGCACCACTGGGAGAAGGTAATGTAGCTACATGCCCGCGCTGGCCCGCGCCAGGGCCAAGCACCACCACGCGCTGCACACGGCGCTGCACCACTGGGAGAAGGTAATGTAGCTACATGCCCGCGCTGGCCCGCGCCAGGGCCAAGCACCACCACGCGCTGCACACGGCGCTGCACCACTGGGAGAAGGTAATGTAGCTACATGCCCGCGCTGGCCCGCGCCAGGGCCAAGCACCACCACGCGCTGCACACGGCGCTGCACCACTGGGAGAAGGTAATGTAGCTACATGCCCGCGCTGGCCCGCGCCAGGGCCAAGCACCACCACGCGCTGCACACGGCGCTGCACCACTGGGAGAAGGTAATGTAGCTACATGCCCGCGCTGGCCCGCGCCAGGGCCAAGCACCACCACGCGCTGCACACGGCGCTGCACCACTGGGAGAAGGTAATGTAGCTACATGCATAAAGGTGATGTCATACCCGAGCTGGACATTCAAATCCGACTAGTGCTTATTTAGAACGAATGTTTCTATAGATGATAGTCGTCTATTCAATGCCAATTACGGCAAATGCAATGCAATTACAAGATTTTCACTACACAGCCACGATACATATTTATCCCATGTACCAAACATTGTAAAAAAATAGTGTAATGTGTCGCCATTACACAAGTTATAAGTTAATAAATACCATCCCTAACATAATTAATTGGTCAACAAACATCTATTTATTATTGTACAATGTCCTGCAGGCGTGCACACTAGCACAGAAGTATTCTCTGAAAGTATCGCCAGTCGAAGAGTCGCTCATGGAGATGTTACATCCTGAAGGAAACATTGATACACAATGGGTAAGTTTTTTTTTACTAGCCTTTGCTCTCCCTCTTGTAATGTTGGGGTCCCTAAGGTATGGTTCAAGGAAACAACTGTATCTGTTTAGTACTATTGAATGACTGAATAATTATAAAATAAGCACCAAAGCTTCCCTTCACTCCTTCCATCTTTCGCGAGCCCGCTCGTCCGCTTTCCAGGTTTGACGGAACATATCCAGCTCGTCCCGCCATCTCCCACGTGGTCTGCTGCCACCCCGTCTCACTGTTTCAGGGCACCAGTTCTGTGTTATTTGGGCCCACAGTTTGTCCGGCAGACATCCATGCGGTAGACATGTCCTGCCCAGTCCCTTTTAAGTTGGGCAGGCATAATCTCAATGTGTTATGTTACGCCAACGACGCAAAAACAAGAGTTATCTAAAACATTATTAGCTCTTAAACGGACGAACCGACCTACTAGGAGGTTGGTTTTATCGGAATGTCTCATAAGAGTGAGCCAGTGTGAAGGTCATTAGAAGTTTTGTTACTTTTTAGTATCAAAAAAGCAAATCGAATCATTTATTAGTGTAAATAAAATATTTCCGTGGTCACAATTCACCCATTGGCCGTATCGGGGCTTAGATGAATCCATAGTGACTGTTGTCCCAGGTGGACAACGTGTCGGGCCTGCTGCGCGAGATGATCGCGTCGCTGAGCGCGGACAGCGTGGCGCGGCGCGCGCGCGTGGGCGGCGCGGGCGAGGCGCTGCGCGGGGCGGCCGAGCGCCTGGCCGCGCCCGACGCCGGCCGCGCGCAGCTGCTGCAGGACGTGCGCTCCGAGCTGCAGACCTTGCACACGGTCAACGAGGTAGGCGCACGACGCACTAGTGTCGACGTTATTGCAATATATTCATTGTTTATTTATTCTTCAAAAAGCTTACCTAGATAAATAAATATCTATATCTATCTTATCTAGATAAATAATGTTCAATTAGCTCTTACAATTTCCGTTTACAGGCTTTCAAAAGTTAGAAACTATTTGAGTATATGTAGAATATAGGTGTGTGTGACGTATTCCGTGCTCACTTCGCTGAAACTTACCACGCCATGATCTATAATAAATGAACACCCAGATCATGATGGCATTAAACCGTCATAATAAGGCACCTGGATTATTTGAAGATTGTTTTAAACATTAAACAATAACTAAAATTAAAGGTTTCAGGCATAAGACATGCACGGTACGAGGGTGACACTGAAAATTCTTAGAAAATTAAAACCTGTACAAACTAGCAAGTTATTAGTTTTATTATATCTTTTCAAAATAATGTCCATATTTACATCAATACATCGCTGCATCCGACGGAACCGCTGACAAAAGCACTTTACCCACTCGTCCTTAGGGGTCTCTTCGACGGCATTTTGAAACGCAGCCACTGCTTCCTCCATAAAACGTTTTCCTCGAAGTGTTTCTTTTATTTTCGGAAATAAATAAAAATCGCAAGGTGTGAGGTCGGGGCTATAGGGCGGGTGACCCAGTAATTCCACGTCTGACGTCGCCAAGTAGTCGATTGTTTGCTTGGCGGTGTGCGACGAGGCGTTGTCGTGGTGAAGGAGGATCCTACTGCACCTCGCAGTAAGATCCTCCTTCACCGTTTCTCCCGAACTTTTTCCACGACAAGTGGCAAACAATGGTTAGTGTACCACTCTGCAGTAACTGTTTTTCGATCCTCTAAAGTCTAAAACAATGGTTGCGTAATTACCTGTCCTGCCGAAGAACGAGGCCACCATTATTTTCCCACGCTTCGACCTCTCTTCACTTTAGTTGGCAACTCTTCGGAAGGAAACGCCCAGACAGCAGACTGTCTTTTAGTTTCAAGATCATAACAATAAATCCAGCTTTCGTCACCCGTAAGTATGTCGAACACAGCATTTGAGTCACCTCCGTTAATTCTTTGACCCATTTCACGACACCAATCAACACGACGGAGCTTTTGGGCCTCTGTCAAATTATGAGTTATCCACCGGGCACAAAGCTTCCTGACCGCTAAATGTTCATGGAGGATTTTGTGCACTTGACTCATACCGATGCTTAAGCTTATCCGAATCTGCTGATAAGTCACTCTTTTGTCAGTTTCTACGACGACTGAAGATAATATCGGTATTGTGCGGCGTATGCGCACAATACCGATGTTATCTTCAGTCGTCGTCGTAGAAGGCCGTCCCTCACGCAGATCGGTAAGATTAGTGCAACCACGTTTAAACTCATTAAACCAGTTGTAAACAGTGGCACGAGATGGGACTTCATCGTGAAAGGTCAATCGAAGTCTATCATAACTTTCTTGTTGACTTAAATGACATTGAAGTCATAAAAAATCATTGTTCGAAAATTTTCTCGCATTAAATTCATGCTGACGTGACGCAGAAAATTTTTCAATTTGCCGCCAAATCGTAAACAAATGAAAAATGAATAAAATACATACACAATAATATTGGCAGAGTTATATTTTCAAAATTTGAACTAATTTTTTTTATTATATCGTTTACAAGTGGCCAGTTCTAAAAAGTTTCAGTGTCGCCCTCGTATATGCCGCCTTATAGTGAATGATGGAAGCATGTGTAATCCTGCGCAGGGCAACAACCCGGCGGCTGTGTTCCTGGCGGGCGAGAAGCTGCTGAGCGCGCACGCGGCCGCGCTGCTGGCGCCGCGCGAGCACGACGCGGCCGCCGCGCGCGACGCCGCCGCCTACCTGCTGGCCAACCTGGCGGAACATCACGACAAGCTGCTACAGTGAGTCTCCACCTATTCACTGTGACCTTCATTTATTACAGTACGACATAGCAGTGACTTATCGTTAGTTATGCTTGAATTCAAAACAAATAGAAAAGAAATGATATTTATTTCTGTAAAAATCTGGTACAAAAAACACTTTTACATATCAAAATGAACATTACATCACGTCTTATTTCCCCGAAGGATTGGGCAGAGGTATATCTATAGTACACCCACATTTCGCCTGCTTAGTGCCAGCCATAGGGAGCGAGCATAGTGCCATCAACCGGGCGCAGTTCCAGACTCCAGTGGCTACTGAGAAATTTCAGATAAAAACCTAATAACACTTCGCCCAAAGTAGCGCTTGTGACCACGAGATCAACGAGGCAGTTACTATCAAATTTAAATTATTTAAAACTAGATGAATTTGGTATTGCCTAACCAACCACTCTGAGAAGAAAAAAAGTTAATTTCAATTACAAAGGGAATTTCGATACATGTTATTGGAAATCACCTTTTAAGCAAGGAATTGCTTGTGTTAGGAGACTCCGCGCTTCCACTTTTCATTATCATATTGTTGGCAAATAAGAACGCAACCATATTTATCTTAAGTTGCCAACATTCTTTTTTTAGTCTGTGTGACCGTCGGTCGAGCACTGTTTCCAGCCTATTGACACATTCATGCGAATCGCGAGGCGTATAACGAAAACGCATATGTAATAGCGCATTTACACAATCGTGTTCGCCACTCGCCTCGTCATTCGAGCAACATTCGACGAAACATTTGTATACGAGTGCCGTCGCGAACTACTGTTCACACATTCGCGGGGTGAATTATTTTGACATTCGCACACGAACATGGAGGACGTGAAAATAATTGCGGCATGCGCGCTACATCTGATTGAATTGTTCTTTAATTTTAAGTTGCTGACTGGCAATCCCATACTACACTCGAGAGCAATGAATCCGGGTCACTTGAAGAATCCTAAAAATCTCGGAAACTAAAAATGCTAGGTTTATGCAATAAATTGTATTTAATAGACAATGTAATACTCCTTAAATGAAGGTATTAAAACTTCTTAGTTATTGTAAAGTTATATCATAAAAAAATCAAATTTGAAAAAGGGCCACTTTCGAAGATGGAACTACGAAATTACAGCATTTGGTTTTGCTTTTGTTTGTAATCTGTCATTTATGTGTACATAAACCATGTTGATAGTGCTCTATATTCATTATTCAAGCTGAAATTATGTCGCTTACGCCTGAAGAATGCACCAGAATACTTACAATGCTGGAAACCGGCCGGAGTCAGCGCGATACAGCCAGGACTGTCGGTGTGTCGCTGTCAACAGTACAAAGAGTTCTCCGACGTTACGAAGAAACTGGTTCTAACCTACGCAGACCAGGAACGGGCAGAACCAGGTGTACCACAGCACGAGAAGACCGATACTTGGTGAACACCATGCTTCGAAATCGCTTTCTCACAGGAACTGAACTCACAAATCAGTTTCGACGCCTCGGAGGAAGTAACCCAAGTGCATGGACAGTAAGACGTCGGCTTGCTGAATCTAACTTAAAACCCCTTAGACCTGCAAACGGCCCTAAACTGGAGCGTGGGCTTCGTATTTCAAGACTAAGATATGCCCAGAGCCACGTAAATTGGAGTATTGAAGATTGGTCAAAAGTTATGTTCTCCGACGAATCAAAATTTATGCTCTACAAGCACGATGGAAGACACAGAGTGTATCGAAGACCAGGGGAAAGATTCAAGCAAGCATGCATCGAAGAAAAAGTAGCCTACGGTAGTGGGTCTGTACTTGTGTGGGCCGGAATTTCTTCTGAAAGTCGCACAGAGCTGGTGATCATAGAAAACGGCTCTTTAACTAGCGTAAGATATGTGGAAGAAATCCTCAATGATCACGTTGGTCCATTTATGGTCAATTTAGGTGAGGATGCTATATTTATGCATGACAATGCCCGACCTCATACAGGTAGGATTGTGAATGACTACCTTCAAGAGATGAACATTACTCGTATGGAGTGGCCAGCGCGCAGCCCGGATATCAACCCGATCGAGCATGCTTGGGACGAGCTAGGCAGATGCGTAAAACAACGAAACCCTCCCCCAATCACGCTTCGTGAGCTCAAAATTGCTCTCACAGAGGAATGGGAGAATATTCCCCAAAATCGTATAAGGAACTTGGTGTACAGCATGCCAAACCGCGTAAACGCAGTAATGGAAGCACTAGGAGGCAATACGAAGTATTAAAATTCAAGAAAATCGTAATAAAGTTCAAAAATTTCATGTTTCCTATTTTTGTTTTAAGGAGAGATCAGCAGTTTTTTTCTTTATGTAATTTTGTGTTAATAAAATGTATGGTGACTCATATTTTTTTTACTTTCATTTAAGGAGTATTACATTGTCTATTAAATACAATTTATTGCATTAACCTATCATTTTTAGTTTCCGAGATTTTTAACATTCTTTAAGTGACCCGGATTCATTGCTCTCGAGTGTAGTTGATGGTTGTCGGTTCCAAGCATCTTTTGTCTATTTTTATGATTGCGATGTTTTGGGTTCTAAATGAGCTCTTCCTTTTGATAAAGTTCTAGGAATTCTGAAATTCGCACTTCACTCCATTTTGTCTACACGTCCTGTTGGGTCGGGCGCTAGCTGTCAACAGTAAGTTCGTGTTCGCCATTCGTGCCCTTTGATTCGCGTCCGATAAACCGCTCCCAACGCGAAAGCTCGAATCGCGAGGCGAGACACGAGGCGAATAGCGAGCGCACTGTTTACATATGCGTGTTCGTTATTCGCCTCGCGATTTGCACGAATGTGTAAATGCGGTATAACAATATACGTTCGTTGTATTTTCATAGTAATAATTTATTTCCACCTAAATATCAACACTTATGCAATTGAAATGTAGACAATACAAACGTGCAAAACTAAAAATTAAATAACACAAAGACTGCAATAAACTCAGCGGTCACAGTCTCTTTTAAAGTCCAGACATTATCTTGGTCAGATCATATGTGGACCATGCAGATTAGTGTCTGAGATGGTCTTTTGTGGAAAGAACCACACCTGTCCAGTCAGAACAAACATTTCTCAGTAATTGTGTGGCTCAATTCGGAATTCAAGGAACTCAACAACTCGACGAATAATACAAAAAAAGACATTTGGGTAGGCCGCATAGATGACTCAAACTGCCAGATAATTGTTAAAAAATAAAGGTATAAGAAAAAATCTAAAAAATGATTCTTATATTCCTCACATTTATAATATTTCAAATAATATTGTGAATGTGAGGAATTAGTTTAAAAGACATTGAGCACGACATGGAGATGAAAGAGTGGCAGCTAACATAACATTCGTATGTTTCCAGATTATACAACAACTGGCCGGTCGATGCGAGCGGGCGGAAACTGACGCGCCAGGCTGCCATCGCCGCGGGCAAGGCCAACGCCAACAACAGACATGGTGAGTTACTCTGTACTCTTGATCGTCTTTGCAATGTGCATCAATTCAGCCGAAAGGCGGCCACTGCTGTGTTAGACAAGATTCGCAAGAATGTAGCGGTTATTGCGGTTACTTACATATTTAATTTTCAAAATTCGTTGACATTATTATGTTAAACGGTGAAGGAAGGCGTCAAGGAGAAATAACCTTTTAAAAGTAATGTATATTTTTTATTAAAGAAAAAGAAAACAATTTGAAGAAGAAAAGAAAAGGACATGGAGTTTTTGTGGCTTAGTACGGACATAAAGTTAATAATATTTAAAAAATAACTGATAATATTTGAAATCCCACCACAGCTTTCGTTACTTGGCAAATCTTTGCAGAAAATATTTCAATTTAAAAGATTATTATTGATTCAAGTATTCGGGAGGTCTTTATGTTGCCAGTTTTGATAATAAGATGGTAATAGGGACATGCTTATTGTTTGAAGTTATGAGATTTGGGAAGGGTCTTATGGCCCTTCACCAAGTTTTACGACGAACAAAAATACACAGGGTTTTGAAACACTATTTGCTTCATAACACTCGTACATTATGATTGATCATCATCATTCTCCCCCCATATCCCAATTTATTTGGGGTCGGCGCAACATGTCTTTTTCTTCCATACTTCTTCCGGTAATGATACATGTAAGAGGAATAAATAATTAAATGTTGTGATCGCAGGAGGAGAGCGCAACGCCGTGGGCGCGGGCGTGTGGAAGCGCGTGCGGCTGAAGCTGGAGGGACGCGACGACTCGCAGACCACGCGGCGATATGCGCTGCACGACCAAGTGAGTACTCGCCACTACAGCTTAACTCGAAGACCGACGACGTGGTTCCTTAGAGTTCAGAATTTCATATACTGACCCATCTCGACGAGTCACCCCGTAGCAGTTACAGTAGCCTATAGTGCGATTGAGTAAAATCGGTGTCGCCCGCAGGTGGACCACATGATCAAGGAAGCTGTTTGCTCCGGGAACCTGTGCATGATGTACGAGGGCTGGATGGCGTGGGTCTGAGGTCCCCGCCTGCGTCCGCCGCGCCTGCGCCGCCCGGCCCGCGCGCCGCGGACTGGAGCCACAGCACGCGCCCGCACGCGTCCGTACGCGCCCGCACGCGCCCGCACGCGCTCGCACGCGCCCGCACGCGGCCGCACGCGGCCCGCCCGCACGCGGCCGCTACCGCGAGGCGCGCTCGCGACCTCAGCGCTGCCGCACTGCGAAACGATTCGTTTAAACCTCACTTTCGGTACCACGTTTTTTTACTAGTTTTATCTTTTTTGTTCGTGTTCGTATGTAGCGCAGCGCGTTTTTGACGACGCTCGCTGTCGGGCCGAGCATTAGGGTTAGATTATGGTTTCTATAGAAGCTCTCCGGCTCAGGCCAGCGAGCCGGGAGCGTCGGATCCTGACCAGCTGTCGCACCGGCGCCCCAGGCCGAGTCGGGCGCCGCGTCTCTACTCGTATCACAACTATATATTCGGCGTAGTTTTAAGCCCTGTCTGTCAGATGAGAGCAGACTGGTGGCGCTATCTAGAACTAATCGTGACTCGCGAGTCACTGAATGTGTCGCCCTCTGTGGGAGGAATTGTATTGTATCAGAAATATGACGCAGTCTATAAACGTATGTAGTATATATTTACTGAAAAATAGTTGTTACACAAGATAAAATACCTACCTGGTGTTATTTTCAAGTAAACTTAAGTAAATGTTCTTTGTAATATCTGTGCGATTACTGTGTTTGTTTCTATAAACATCTTGGAGTCGAGGCGACGAAAATAAACATTTATGTGACATCTTGGGCGTACAAAATTTATTTGTATCTCATCTATGATAATTTTTTATATAAAAAAATTATAAAATACAAAAAAATATAGGTACTAATAATAACGACACGAATTGTGCAGAATGGATATACTGATTTATTCATTTTTCTTCTCTAGATGTAATTTGAATGTCATTTTATCTGAAATAGTAGTAGCACTATACCGCAGTGTAGATTACAGTTCCATTGAATAATAATATTGTAGCAGTGTCACAATATATCCATTGGTATTATAATAGCTAGATTTATATTCCATTTAATAGACCAGTAACATAGAAAACTGAATAACATAGTTTGAATTCTGCACGATACTCTGTAGCTCTCAACATTTTAACGTATTCATGTAACACATACATTTATAACTAAACTTCGATATATTCTAACACATAAATGTATCTTAATGTAGGCATTAATTTAGTTGTACTCATCTCCGGTAAAGCTTTCGCAAAAAAATTATTTACGAGCTTGTTCAAACAAAATATGAATAAGGCGCCACCTACACTGACTATGGTTTTATCGATTTCGTCATAGGAACACTCCGTGTAGTAACAGCGAGTTGACTTGTTCAATGTCACGCGAAAAGCTCTAAGGCATTGACTGCCACCGCGGCCACCGGTGACCGCTAACAATAGATTTTCTATTGTGTCTGTTGTCTGGCAGTCAACGTGTTAATGCTAAATCATAATAAGCTTACCAATCTGTCCTATTACAGTTTGGTAAGAACCGCATTCGACCTGTGACTATCGTTATATCAATTCACTGTTACTACTTACACATGAAGAAACATACTAACTGGACGATCACTCGCCGCCGTATCGTCACGAGGTGCCATCTCGCCGCGCGTCCATGACGAGTGGGCGCGACTCGGGACGATACGCCGGCGAAGGCGACAGTATGTTATGGGTTGTTTTGTCTAATACTGGTACTTCACTTGGCGTATTTCTCAAAAAACGTACGTTAATTATACGTTACTTTTTTATCCTAACTAATTATAGTTAGGATAAAAAAGTAACGTATAAATGCGAATGTAAGTTTGTTTGTTAAGGTTTCACGCCAAAATGGCTAAACGGATTTGGATGAAATTTGGCACATGGGTAGACCATGACCTGGAGATGGACATAGGCTACTTTTCATCCTGGATCGCAGACGAAGTCACGGGCAACAGCTAGTTATAAAATATATCCTATTCTCGTTGGAATAAAGTTCATTTTGTATTAAAAAAATATGCTGGAATGCTTGTGCAAATACGCCAAGTGGAGTGCCAGCATACTACCTACGCGACGAACACGCTCCCTCTCACTGCACCCAACGTGCACATCGCAATACGCGAACACACACCTCGCGCATGTAGCGTTGGCCCAGGGTCGGTTTTTGTCGAGCGTATACGCAGCACAGATGTTGCGTAATTGCGACGCTTACGCTGATATGAAACGAATTCTCCATACAATCACGTCTAATGCAGTACATACTTATACATGTACACAACATCTACGTGGTGTCTACGCTGGATAGACGCTCAGGGCGAAGACACACTAAAGGCGGAGCGAGTCGAGCGTACCTCAGCGCTATTTACGCCCCTCAAGTTGAGTCACCGACATTACGTTGCGGTTTGCGTCACACTAGACGCAAAATAAGTCCTGGCAAAATGATCAAATTGTATCGAACGTAAACTCCGCGACTCATTTTGAGCGACTCAGATTACGCTTGCCTCACCCTCGTATACTGCCACTCGACGTATTGTGGATGATCTGAGATGAGCTCGTAGCTCAACTATTGCGATATACTCGCCCGTGTAGGTGGCGCCTTACAGACAAACCGGCTAAGGGACTACACACATTTGTACGGAATGGCCCACGCCGTCAATGTTATAAATGAAGACTCACAATATTGTATCTACCTGTCAGCACAGATGTTCAGTCACAGGCCAGCAGACCCCAGCAGTAGTAGTCCACCATAAAGGTGAATGCACGTCAAGCAACGACAAGATCTGAGTTTGCTTACAAGAACAATGTGTCATTTAGATAATTTCAACCTTAGTGAAGTTTCAATTTACTGGGAGTTTTAGGTAAACGTGGTAAAGCAATAACAAGGTCCAAAGTAATGACAAAGAAGTGTGCCTCGTTTTTTGTTAATTTATTTGCGGCTAGTGTCGGTCATTCCGTACTTATAAGTTAAGTCCCTCATTCTAGCATTAGACAACTTCGATATATTAAACAGAGAAACTATTTCGGTTTATTAACATCTCTTATACAGTGCACTTGTGTAGACGATTTTGATGACTAAAATCTTAATTTACATAGAACAGATTAAACATAAAATTTTAATATTATGTGTAGTCTGTGTAGGTCCTCCATTTTGAATACAATAAACAAAACATTTTGAAATTATAAAAAAGTATTATCCTAGACATTTAAAAATTATAAATACTGACTGTTTTCCGAAACAATTTTTCTGACTGTTTTCTGAATGATTCGTCACCCGATATCGTAATAAAATCCTGTTCTCTGAAATTCATGTGTTATGTTGGAAACTTGGTCAGAAAAATGTCCCCTACACAATCTCTTTTACTAGGGATGAGTACATAGTATAACATATAATATTATGTATCGCGTACCGCATTATATAAGCTTCACGCGCGCGTGTGAGAGTTCGCACCTTCACACGTCCGTAAGACGTAGTGCGCGTGTTCGCACGTCTCTAGGACGTAGTATGCTTGTCACGTGGATGCATTTGATACTTTTACCTACTGTTACCATCCAGATTTAGACCAATTTGAACCTCTCGAGGTACGCCGACGCTCAAGAGAGCACCGAACTAAGGATAATTGTGGCTCACTAGTCGAGGCTTGACAGGTTTACGTACTAAGTGTTAGGCTACACTCCCCAACACATTGGCATCACTCCGAAAACGGACTATTTAAAGGAAATGCTGTATATTGTGTTATACGGCCCAATAGATAAGGAGATAATATTATATAATATGTAGTGTCATACTAATTGTTTCCAGCGACTGCTGTTTCATAGAAAATAATGGCTCATAGAAATAATATTGGATGTTAAATAAGATGAATGTTGTGTACCCAAGCGTTGTCTATAAACTAACGCATGTAGATCACCCCCGTTGAATGTATTTCCCTGTAACACTTAGTTTTTGGTCTAAATCGTTACAATGCATCCATCGTCTGTGTAACTGTATCGCTTCATATTAAAATAAATGGTGTATGTAGAGCAGGTGATGTTTTATTTCAAATTATCCGCTATCCACTTAAATATAATGTAGAGGCTGTTTGTAAGGGTCAGTAAACCATGAAAGGAGAATGGATTCTTTCCATAGCCCTAAAAGTCGACGGGCCTGTGCGCACAGCGTTTGTTTAAACGTGCGTTCTGCCTCTAAACTTTTTTTAACAATTTGTCACCAAGTTACAGATTCAGTCGGTGTGTAAAAAGATATTTAAGAATTCAATTTCCTCATACAGTGGTACAAGATGGTTCGATCTAGCTCTTGGACTACTTATACCTTACTCATTAAACTCATTATATCGCCTAAACTAAGATCCGATTAAATCTGTGACTTGGTGACAAATTGCGACTAATTAGCGACAAAATATGGGAGAAAACACATCTTCGCTAGGTGCCTAGTTTTTGAGATATAAATGTGGCCCTGCTGGGGACTCTCCAGATCGGCCATCTATAATCCCTTATATCTTTTGAACCAGTGACCGACAAATTCTGATATTTGGCGACAAATTCGACTAATTAGCGACAAATTTTTTGTTATCAAAATTAAAATCCCTGATGGTGGCCCTGCCAGTCAGTGACACCACACACACACTTCCGACTTTGCCATTGTCTCGGAGTCTACCGAGAGCTTGCACACACATTCATAGCGTGTTTGTACAGTTCGTAACCACAAGTAAAGCGCGAGTCGGTTCGTGAGATAAAAATACGTACCTACTGTAGTACCCGCATGCATAGTGACCGCTGGGCAAGTCTCCACACCTTATAGCCAAGATTATCCATCACTGCTGGATAATCTTGGCTATAACTTAAGAAGTTACTTACTGAAAAATGTTATTATTATGTTAAAGATTATTTAAATGATAGTTTCTAATCTATTTGTTATATTTAAATTTTGTTATGCTTTTTTTTCTGTCTTAATTGTGTTATATATTTCAAGTGGCTATAATCTATATTTTATTTTGTACGCCAATGGTGGCAAATCATGTTGAAACACAGATTTTCACTTTTACATCCACATTTGCATGTATATGTATAATGTTACACATGTTTACAAATAAATATATCTTTATCTTTCAGAGCAAGTTACTGATGGACCAACAGTAACTTGCTCTGAAATATAGCCTTGCAGAATAGGAAGTGCCCTACTACAAGTATGTGCGCGACCCAGTTCTATCTAGTATCTTGACTTCGTTAGCGAGGTTGTCGAAATGTGGGATGTAGACCAAGGCCTTAATCAAAGTCAAAAGTCAAACTCAAATCATTTATTTCAATTAAACCATTTCAGGCACTTTTGAATTGTCAAAATTAAATAGTCGGTCAGTTAGTCAGAAAGTTGAAGCTAGTTGCCCATTCCAAAACGTAGATCTCTTTGGAGAAGAACGGGCAAGAAACTCAAAGGACATCAAGATAATTTATTACAAAATCCTGGGCAGTTAAGAGATGACCAGGCTCAACCGATGGCGCCCGTTCACGAACATGACGTGTGGATCAGCACCACCCAGGTCAACCATTTCGTAGGGAACCGAATGATCCAACACACGCGCCACCACCAGTGAGACATTTAAGTGAGCATGACATGTTCTCAACTGGCATGCTCTTTCAACATCAAAATATCATAAAAACGGATCCATGGTTCTTACATTTACAAAATTTTAAAAATGCTTCTAAGTTATACAAAACTATAGGAATAATCAGGAAGAGGTATTTAATATTCAAGTATTAAGAATTCAATCTTGATTGAATAAACATTAAATTCGTAATGTCAGAAAAACAAAAAAGGGAAGCATCTCTTCCAAATATTGAAATTGTAATCAACTTGAGCCCAAGTGCCTGTGGAGCAGGACCAGCATTAAGCCAAGCATTTTTATCTACGCGATATACTCATCCAACTTATAATAATTATGCTTGTCTGCATTGTGTGCGTTTATTGCATGTTTTGAATTTGCTCTCATTTAGTTGAAGAATATCGAGTGGTTTTATTATAACATTTTACACAGTACCCCATAAAAGAAGTTTTTACTTTAGACAATCTGAAGCGCGGTTGATCTAGTTTGTTCCTATCCCTAGTGTTAAAATTATGCCTGTCACTATCTTACTAAAAAGATGTAGATTTTTTCGAACGTACCTACATAACGTTTTCGTATACCTATAATTATGTTGACAAGGAACCGTCATGATTTTAATTTTTTTAAACAGTATGGTTGGTTGTTTCCCTTAGATTCCCTTTCATGGTTTCCCTTAGAGATTCGCGTCTGCTGAGATTGTAGATGGCCCTGACAGCCCTCTTTTGCAGAATAAAGATAGAATCAATATCTGCAGCCCGTCCCCACAGCAAAATACCGTACGACATGATGCTATGGAAGTAACTAAGACCAGTCTCGCGGTATCCACGTCTGTTAATTGACGGATTTTCCAAACAGCGTAAGTGGCTGAACTTAGCCGCCCTGCAAGTGATGTTAGGTGAGAACCCCACTACAGCTTTGAGTCAAGCGTGATCCCCAAGAAAACCGTATTTTCGACGAATTCAAGTATCTCCCGATTTAATACAGCGTGACATATACTACTTCTAAAATTCGGTAAAGCGAATCTAATGCATTTAGTTTTTTTCTCATTTAATACTAAATTATTTACAGTAAACCAATTATGGACCATAAGCATAGCATTATTTACGTCGTCAAGCTCCTGTGCACGTCTGCCTACCAATGCGTTAATAGGCAACAGGCTCGACCAACAACTGAGGAGGCTCTCGTTGGGGAACGGGATCAAGGGCTTGCTTCAGAAAGCGGTATTTCTGGACACGGCCCGCATTGTTAGAAGGTTCCTTTCTCTGGAGCCCTGACCACCGATAGCTTGAACCCTGTATCCGATACCGGTGGGCTACAATGTTTTTTTTAAAATTATATTCTAATTATTTAAAATATAATTTACATGTATGTAATGAAATAAAGAAAATAATAATTGAAATGATAAATCAAACGCAGTCTAATAATTGGCAGTTTATATTTATTTACATAACAATAATCACATGTGGGATGAAAAGTGAAGGAACTTAAATATTGTAATAATTTGAACCTGTTACATAAGATGGCGCAATAAAATACGTTTACTAAGTTAAAGTCTACGTGAAGTACAGCTGACAGTTACATTATCCTTTACGCCTGACATATCTAAGTCCAACCAAAAGGTCTACCTACTGATTTAATGAACCAAAGCGGTAGTTCGGCTAGGATGTCTGTTGAACTGTTACCATAATCAAACCACTCACATACTACCAAATGTATTAGGGACTTACTGTACTGCACTCGTACGTGAGTTTTCTTCAAGAACCAACAACGACATTCGACTCAAGGCAAAGTAAAGCCCTATTTACACGATTCAAGTTTCTTGCTTCTGACATACAATAAAATTGAAGCTACAAGTGACTTGCATCTTTAAACACTGTTTAGACGGTGCAATTTCTAATGTTGCTTCAACTTATGGTATGTCACCGGCAATTAAATCGCACCGCGTAATCAGGCTTTACTTCCTACTGAGTTTAGGGCAATTCAGCAAGAGTATACTGCATTATTCCCTTAACAAACGTCTGTCTGCTGTACTTCACGTTCCAGGGAATACATCTATAAACACGCCCTTGATCCCCGATAGCTAAGTTTAAAATATTACTCAGTACCCACTCCCGCACATATCACATGAAGCACGCCAGACAAACTACTCGTGCACAATTAACAACGATTAGTGATATCACATCAAAACGTCGCTAACTCGCTCACACGCTCGATGTAGGAAGACGAAAAATATACATCTATATCGCGGCTTTAATTATAAATTTTTTCAGATTTTTGGAAACCCTTTTTGAGTATTGCTAGATTCATGAGGAAGAATGACTTCTTGTGCGAGTATTCTTGAGCAGCAGAAAACTGAAAATATTCGAATCATTAATGCCCGTTTTCACTAACACTAGGAAACTCCTAATTAAACGCCTCGATTCCATTGTTGGATTTTTCAACTCTCGGCTTAGCACCGGGAGATGAAAATCCAACAGTGTGCTTTTATTTAGGTGTCACCTTGTGTTAGTGAAAACAGGTTTAAATCATTATGAATTTCGACAACATTCAGAAGGCCAATTCTCGTAATTTAAAACGTTCAAAATCTAGTCGCATTCTCATCTCGGCGAAAAACAAATGTCAATAACTTGTCAAAATGGAAATTATACGTATTTTTGACAGATTGATACTGAGATCAGACTGTGAACGTTCTTAAAATTACGAGAATTGCCCCTCTGATATCTTTGTTTGTCTTCCTAATTAGTAATTACATATCACGTAGCCTTACAACACAGTCCAACATTTCACGAAGAATTTAAAACTATACTAAACTGTACACATTAATAATTAAATCTATGTGCAATAACAAACTCATGTTATACAATTTCAATAATAATATATCTTTATAATATTTCATATAGAGCATTTAGGTGACAATTATAATAATATGACAAGATCGAAATATAAAGGAACGTTCAACGTTTGGCAAATATAATATTATCAAGACGGAAGCAAACAATATCTATAGAAAACATCGCGAGCGCGATTTACTTACTTCTATACATAATTTAGTAGATGGAAACCTTCTAGTAGCGCCATCTATAGTCAACCATTATTACTACTACTTATTTAGTCAGATAAAGTTGCCATTACACTTTAGCGCCATGTCTAAATTAAATTATTGGAGATTACATACTTTCGTCTAAAACTTGTTAGAACAGCTGTCCATGATAATGATCACCGGTCGCCAACGAATAGAGACCTCAATAAAATGGACTGATATTAACATGATATACAAAGCAAAGCAAGTATAGCAAGTATGTAATTAGATCTTGAAGACTTGTGTGACTTATCAATGACGGCTCCATACACAACTATGTTGTTTATTGCATATTGATATGCCGTATGTTGCCGTACTAACTGTCGTGGCAGCAAACACAATCTTGTATAGATCTCTTTCATTCATTGACCTTAGTTTTCGTAATAATCGCTTGTGTTATGAATACAAGCCATTTCTCAGTGCATAAGTAATATCCAGTATTAGCACGCAATGTTCTGGAAGCTATTACCCAGACCTATGTAGTAGTTACGAGGTCTAAGCAAAAGCTTCTGAGTCGATTAAAACGTGCTGACAATTGTAATGTCCGTAATGTGTGCGTCAAACAAGCTCTTATCGAAACACAAGTATGGGTGGGGCAGCAAAAAAATAGCCCATTGGATATACTAAAAACTGTATTATAACATAGTGTTTTCTCAACCCATTAGTAACCAATTATTATCAGTTTGTGTGAGAGACGACGAGACTTGTTTTAAACGTTCGCGTTTCGTGTTTCCAAAAGATGAGAAAGTCTTAACCATTCAGGGTGATAAGGTCAATAGTTGGTAAGATGAAGTGAAATTAATTCATCCCTTCGATTTCAGTGTCCCTGAGGCCCTTTGTACAGCGTTTATACCGCGCTGCAATAAAAACGTGTCTGTCAACAAGCTTCCAAAGTGATCCATACAACACTGACCACCGTGTCTACACACGGTGAATAAACCGTGGTTTATCACGGTAGAAAAACGTGTTTATACAAAGGGCGTATCGCGTACTATGCACCGTGTTTCTGCCTATTAAATAACTTTGACTGAATTTGAGCCTATTCTAGGTTCTAGTAGCTGGTTTAGTAGCTTCTAGCACAGGTGTAGGCAGGTCGTATGCTATCGTTTAGCAGCTTGTTTGAGCGCGATGAGCTCGTCGAGCTGTGCCTTGTACAGCTGCGTGACGTCCTGCAGGTCCAGGCGTAGTTCCGCCATCTGCTCCTCTTTCTCGCCGTACATTTGGAGGAGGGCGTCGTATTGCTCTTGCACTGTCTGGAAATGGGAAGTTAAACGATTAGCTTTGATGTGACACGTTCATATCAGATGGAGTATTAGTTTTAACTTTTTTTATAGGAGACTAGCTTCTGCCCGCGGCTTCGCCCGCGTGGATGTCGGAAATTATCCCACGAGAACGTGCCAACAGGATAAAATGTATGTGCTTCCCCAGGATGCCATCTATCTCTATCCCAAATCAGAAGTTCAGTGGTTTAGGCGTGAAAATAACATACAGTTTCAAGTTCAAATCCTCCCCTTAAAAACTGAATTACCCCTTTTTGTCCTATCAGTGGTAAATTTTCGACAACATTATATACTTATTATTAATTATTTTCTGTCAAAAGTATCAATACTGAGTTTTGAGTTACTCGGACCGCGCATTCAATTTCTTCCACACAAACTTAAAACCCCTACATCCCCCTTTGAGGAATAGTTATGAAAAACTTATAATGATAAACTTTTTATTACTTAGGCAAATTTCAAGTTTATTAACTAAATGAATAAGATTTTTCATATAAACTGTATCCCATGCTTTTCACCCCCACAGGGGTGGAATTTTGAAAAATCGTTTGGGATTATTCATACCTTGATTCAAAGATTATTTATACCAAATTTCGAGTTAATCAAGCCACGCATTATAATCCTCCCTTGTAAAATTAACTACCCCTTTTCAACCCGTTAGGGGTAGATTTTCGAAAAACCCTGATACATGTTACTCTTTATTTTTGGTCTTAAGTATAAACACTGAGTTTCGAGTTAATCGGACCGCGCATTCAAATTATTCCACAAAAACTTCAACACCCCTATATCCCCCTTTGAGGGGTAGTTTTGAAAAACTTATAGGGATAAAATTTATTACTCACTTAGGCGAGTATTCTTGAAAAGTTTCAAGTTTATTAACCTAATGAAGAAGATTTTTCATATAAACTATATCCCCACTTTTCACCCCCACAAGGGGGGAATTTTAAAAAAATCGTTTGGGATGTATTCATAACTTTACTCAAAGATTATTTATACTATTTTTCGAGTTAATCAAGCCATGCAGTAAAATCCTCCCCTGAAAAATTGACTACCCCATTTCAACCCGTCAGGGGTAGATTTTCAAAAAACCCTGATACACATTATTCTTTACTTTCAATATTAGGTATAAATACTGAGTTTCGAGTAAATCGGACTGCGCGCTAAAATTCTTCCATACAAACTTTGAAACCCCCCAATCCCTTATTACGGGGTAGTTTAGAAGAAAAAAATATGACCATCTTCATAATTTATTTAGATAAGTATTCGTGCCATGTTTCAAGTTTATTAACTCAAGGAATAAGATTTTTCATACAAAAGAATTCCCCCCTTTTCACCCTCTTAGGGGTGGAATTTCAAAAAATCCTTTCTTAGTGGATGCCTACTCTTCACGAAGAACACACCCTCCAAATTTCATGTCTCTAGGACCAGCGGTTTAGGCTGTGCGTTGATCTATCAGTCAGTCAGTCAATCAGTCAGTCAGTCAATCAGGACTTTGAATTTTATATATATAGATTAAACATGATGTGACTGTTATAATTCAGTGATCAGTCAGTAACAATTTGTTACACAGTGTGAGAGCGAGACTTTCATGAGCACGAATTCACTTACGAAACGAATATTAATTGTATGACCTTTAGCAAAAATCTGGCCACCTGCATGTCGTCTAGCGCAGCCTGCGCGCTCGCCAGCTGCGCAAGAGTAACGCACCTGCATGTCGTCTAGCGCAGCCTGCGCGCTCGCCAGCTGCGCAAGAGTAACGCACCTGCATGTCGTCTAGCGCAGCCTGCGCGCTCGCCAGCTGCGCAAGAGTAACGCACCTGCATGTCGTCTAGCGCAGCCTGCGCGCTCGCCAGCTGCGCAAGAGTAACGCACCTGCATGTCGTCTAGCGCACCCTGCACGCTCGCCAGCTGCGCAAGAGTAACGCACCTGCATGTCGTCTAGCGCAGCCTGCGCGCTCGCCAGCTGCGCAAGAGTAACGCACCTGCATGTCGTCTAGCGCAGCCTGCGCGCTCGCCAGCTGCGCAAGAGTAACGCACCTGCATGTCGTCTAGCGCCGCCTGCGCGCTCGCCAGCTGCGCAAGAGTAACGCACCTGCATGTCGTCTAGCGCAGCCTGCGCGCTCGCCAGCTGCGCAAGAGTAACGCACCTGCATGTCATCTAGCGCCGCCTGCGCGCTCGCCAGCTGCGCAAGAGTAACGCACCTGCATGTCGTCTAGCGCAGCCTGCGCGCTCGCCAGCTGCGCAAGAGTAACGCACCTGCATGTCGTCTAGCGCAACCTGCGCGCTCGCCAGCTGCGCAAGAGTAACGCACCTGCATGTCGTCTAACGCCGCCTGCGCGCTCGCCAGCTGCGCAAGAGTAACGCACCTGCATGTCGTCTAGCGCAGCCTGCGCGCTCGCCAGCTGCGCAAGAGTAACGCACCTGCATGTCGTCTAGCGCAACCTGCGCGCTCGCCAGCTGCGCAAGAGTAACGCACCTGCATGTCGTCTAGCGCCGCCTGCGCGCTCGCCAGCTGCGCAAGAGTAACGCACCTGCATGTCGTCTAGCGCAACCTGCGCGCTCGCCAGCTGCGCAAGAGTAACGCACCTGCATGTCGTCTAACGCCGCCTGCGCGCTCGCCAGCTGCGCAAGAGTAACGCACCTGCATGTCGTCTAGCGCAGCCTGCGCGCTCGCCAGCTGCGCAAGAGTAACGCACCTGCATGTCGTCTAGCGCAACCTGCGCGCTCGCCAGCTGCGCAAGAGTAACGCACCTGCATGTCGTCTAGCGCCGCCTGCGCGCTCGCCAGCTGCGCAAGAGTAACGCACCTGCATGTCGTCTAGCGCAACCTGCGCGCTCGCCAGCAGCGCAAGAGTAACGCACCTGCATGTCGTCTAGCGCAACCTGCGCGCTCGCCAGCTGCGCAAGAGTAACGCACCTGCATGTCGTCTAGCGCAACCTGCGCGCTCGCCAGCTGCGCAAGAGTAACGCACCTGCATGTCGTCTAGCGCCACCTGCGCGCTCGCCAGCTGCGCAAGAGTAACGCACCTGCATGTCGTCTAGCGCAACCTGCGCGCTCGCCAGCTGCGCAAGAGTAACGCACCTGCATGTCGTCTAGCGCAACCTGCGCGCTCGCCAGCTGCGCAAGAGTAACGCACCTGCATGTCGTCTAGCGCAACCTGCGCGCTCGCCAGCTGCGCAAGAGTAACGCACCTGCATGTCGTCTAGCGCAACCTGCGCGCTCGCCAGCTGCGCAAGTGTAACGCACCTGCATGTCGTCTAGCGCCGCCTGCGCGCTCGCCAGCTGCGCAAGAGTAACGCACCTGCATGTCGTCTAGCGCAACCTGCGCGCTCGCCAGCTGCGCAAGAGTAACGCACCTGCATGTCGTCTAACGCCGCCTGCGCGCTCGCCAGCTGCGCAAGAGTAACGCACCTGCATGTCGTCTAGCGCAGCCTGCGCGCTCGCCAGCTGCGCAAGAGTAACGCACCTGCATGTCGTCTAGCGCAACCTGCGCGCTCGCCAGCTGCGCAAGAGTAACGCACCTGCATGTCGTCTAGCGCCGCCTGCGCGCTCGCCAGCTGCGCAAGAGTAACGCACCTGCATGTCGTCTAGCGCAACCTGCGCGCTCGCCAGCTGCGCAAGAGTAACGTACCTGCATGTCGTCTAGCGCAACCTGCGCGCTCGCCAGCTGCGCAAGAGTAACGCACCTGCATGTCGTCTAGCGCAACCTGCGCGCTCGCCAGCTGCGCAAGAGTAACGCACCTGCATGTCGTCTAGCGCCGCCTGCGCGCTCGCCAGCTGCGCAAGAGTAACGCACCTGCATGTCGTCTAGCGCAACCTGCGCGCTCGCCAGCTGCGCAAGAGTAACGCACCTGCATGTCGTCTAGCGCAACCTGCGCGCTCGCCAGCTGCGCAAGAGTAACGCACCTGCATGTCGTCTAGCGCAACCTGCGCGCTCGCCAGCTGCGCAAGAGTAACGCACCTGCATGTCGTCTAGCGCAACCTGCGCGCTCGCCAGCTGCGCAAGAGTAACGCACCTGCATGTCGTCTAGCGCAACCTGCGCGCTCGCCAGCTGCGCAAGAGTAACGCACCTGCATGTCGTCTAGCGCCGCCTGCGCGCTCGCCAGCTGCGCAAGAGTAACGCACCTGCATGTCGTCTAGCGCAACCTGCGCGCTCGCCAGCTGCGCAAGAGTAACGCACCTGCATGTCGTCTAGCGCAACCTGCGCGCTCGCCAGCTGCGCAAGAGTAACGCACCTGCATGTCGTCTAACGCCGCCTGCGCGCTCGCCAGCTGCGCAAGAGTAACGCACCTGCATGTCGTCTAGCGCAGCCTGCGCGCTCGCCAGCTGCGCAAGAGTAACGCACCTGCATGTCGTCTAGCGCAACCTGCGCGCTCGCCAGCTGCGCAAGAGTAACGCACCTGCATGTCGTCTAGCGCCGCCTGCGCGCTCGCCAGCTGCGCAAGAGTAACGCACCTGCATGTCGTCTAGCGCAACCTGCGCGCTCACCAGCTGCGCAAGAGTAACGCACCTGCATGTCGTCTAACGCCGCCTGCGCGCTCGCCAGCTGCGCAAGAGTAACGCACCTGCATGTCGTCTAGCGCCGCCTGCGCGCTCGCCAGCTGCGCAAGAGTAACGCACCTGCATGTCGTCTAGCGCAACCTGCGCGCTCGCCAGCTGCGCAAGAGTAACGCACCTGCATGTCGTCTAGCGCCGCCTGCGCGCTCGCCAGCTGCGCAAGAGTAACGCACCTGCATGTCGTCTAGCGCAACCTGCGCGCTCGCCAGCTGCGCAAGAGTAACGCACCTGCATGTCGTCTAGCGCAACCTGCGCGCTCGCCAGCTGCGCAAGAGTAACGCACCTGCATGTCGTCTAGCGCAACCTGCGCGCTCGCCAGCTGCGTAAGAGTAACGCACCTGCATGTCGTCTAGCGCCGCCTGCGCGCTCGCCAGCTGCGCAAGAGTAACGCACCTGCATGTCGTCTAGCGCAACCTGCGCGCTCGCCAGCTGCGCAAGAGTAACGCACCTGCATGTCGTCTAGCGCAACCTGCGCGCTCGCCAGCTGCGCAAGAGTAACGCACCTGCATGTCGTCTAGCGCAACCTGCGCGCTCGCCAGCTGCGCAAGAGTAACGCACCTGCATGTCGTCTAGCGCAACCTGCGCGCTCGCCAGCTGCGCAAGAGTAACGCACCTGCATGTCGTCTAGCGCAACCTGCGCGCTCGCCAGCTGCGCAAGAGTAACGCACCTGCATGTCGTCTAGCGCCGCCTGCGCGCTCGCCAGCTGCGCAAGAGTAACGCACCTGCATGTCGTCTAGCGCAACCTGCGCGCTCGCCAGCTGCGCAAGAGTAACGCACCTGCATGTCGTCTAGCGCAACCTGCGCGCTCGCCAGCTGCGCAAGAGTAACGCACCTGCATGTCGTCTAGCGCAACCTGCGCGCTCGCCAGCTGCGCAAGAGTAACGCACCTGCATGTCGTCTAGCGCAACCTGCGCGCTCGAACGCTGCGCAAGAGTAACGCACCTGCATGTCGTCTAGCGCAACCTGCGCGCTCGCCAGCTGCGCAAGAGTAACGCACCTGCATGTCGTCTAGCGCAACCTGCGCGCTCGCCAGCTGCGCAAGAGTAACGCACCTGCATGTCGTCTAGCGCCGCCTGCGCGCTCGCCAGCTGCGCAAGAGTAACGCACCTGCATGTCGTCTAGCGCAACCTGCGCGCTCGCCAGCTGCGCAAGAGTAACGCACCTGCATGTCGTCTAGCGCAATTTGCGCTCGCCAGCTGCGCAAGAGTAACGCACCTGCATGTCGTCTAGCGCAACCTGCGCGCTCGCCAGCTGCGCAAGAGTAACGCACCTGCATGTCGTCTAGCGCCGCCTGCGCGCTCGCCAGCTGCGCAAGAGTAACGCACCTGCATGTCGTCTAGCGCCGCCTGCGCGCTCGCCAGCTGCGCAAGAGTAACGCACCTGCATGTCGTCTAGCGCCGCCTGCGCGCTCGCCAGCTGCGCAAGAGTAACGCACCTGCATGTCGTCTAGCGCCGCCTGCGCGCTCGCCAGCTGCGCAAGAGTAACGCACCTGCATGTCGTCTAGCGCCGCCTGCGCGCTCGCCAGCTGCGCAAGAGTAACGCACCTGCATGTCGTCTAGCGCCGCCTGCGCGCTCGCCAGCTGCTGCGCCAGCGCGCGCCGCTCGCCCATCAGCGCGTCCCGCTGCTGCGCCAGCGCGCGCAGCTCTCCGTCGCGCCGCGTGAGCTGCGCGAGAGTCTCCTCCACACACATGGCTGACGATGCTGTGGGTGTCGCGCAGCCTTCTTCCTGTAACATATTATATTAGTAAGACTAGTACAGCGAACATCAAAGTTAGTTATCATCATGAACAGCCTTGTCCCATCCACTGCTGAATATAGAGCCTTCTCCCATTTGTGTCATGCTTCGAGTTAGGTATGCGGGCAAATAATAAGACGTTAAACTAGCAGTGAGTCGAGAATGTTATGAAGTTATTTTGTGCACAAGTACTGTACGAGTCATGTATCGTACATGGCACGCACGCATTGCATAGATCAGCACTCTTTCGTTGCCTTGCACAAATTATAGTGTAACGCACAGTACACGAGCAGCGTTCATAGTCAGCTGTACTCATTCACACAACATTCATATAGCATTAGTTACGTGATCTATTCTATATACTTATAATAAATCTGTAGAAGTGAAAATTCTGTACATTGAAAATATCAAAAAAATAAATGGCAGGGGGTGTTACTAGACCGACACCGAACCCAAAAATGTGATTAAAAACATTTTTGTCCGTCTGTCTGTTTGTTCAGGCATCACACAAAAACTACCGGTTCGATTACGATGAAACTTGGTATAATTATTCTTTAATATCCTGGGCACCACACTGGGTACTTTTTATCCTGGAAAAGTATATACAATAAAAAACAAACTTAATTTTGCGGTTCGATCCCTAGACCCGATTACTGTACCAACCGCAAATAATAAGTTTGCCATAGCTTACGTCACCCGCAGTGGAGTTCACTAAGGAGCGCTGCGCTGCACACGGCTAAGATACTATAATATTTTATCTTAAGATACAATATCGCTCGCCATACAATTCAATGGACTATCACACACGACGAAGATAATATTTCATATTTTTGTATCTTAAGATGAATTTGTATGGCGAGTAAAATATTATAGTATCTTAGCCGTGTGTAGCGCCCCAAAGTTAGCATAACTTAAAAAATGTAGTAAATGTAGTGCTGAAGGTTGAATTTGGCTTGCACCGTTCGCAGCACACGCGTGGCGCGCGACCGCCACGGATCGCTACCGTATTTATGGACGGAGTCTGAGCGTGAGCGCGCGCATCATACATTTTTTTAACTTTGATTTGAACGGACGTGTCGAGTGGCGAGCGTTCATTCTTATTAGCATTCTATAAATTGTATGTTTTAACGACTACTTGCAATTCTAAACCGTGCTTTTCAGTGCGACCTTTTTATTCCTATTACTTTTTACTAAGTACAGTTTAAGGTAGAGTTATTTAGGTTTATTTTTATCAAAATCAAAGTCAAAGTCAAATCATTTATTTCAAATAGGCACATTAAAGGCACTTTAGAACGTTATTAAAATAAAATTGATTCTAGTCGCCCCTTCCATATGGTAGTTTTCGTATGGAGAAGAATGGGCAAGAAACTCCAAGAAAAACCGTTACTCTTTTAAAATGTTTTACAATATTTTGCATACATTAATTATATAATTATATGTGAAGATGATGCACCTAAAAATAAAATTACTATACCACAATAGGTAAAAGAATTAAAATTAATTAATGTGCAACATTCGATTCGATTTACTTATCGATTTCGATTTATAAGTCGTAGGTATAGATTTTAATTTTAAAGTATAGGTAGTATATTTGATAGTGTACGTAGTGAACGTAGGTTATTTCATAATACTGTTAGGTAGGATTAGTCATTCGTATAGATATTAGTTTTTAGGGATTTTGCTTATTTATTGAGTTTAGATTAGTTATCATCAGAAATAGGTTTATTTAGGTAGGTAGGTATTTTATTTTCTGTTACCTATTGAGTTTATTTTTTTTTAATTACGTAGGTACTTAGGTAAAGATATCATATACCCTCTTAATCACCGCTAATGAGACACAATTGGTTTTCTATTGTAATTAGCCACAAAGGGCCCGCGCCGGGACAGAAGTATTAATACCGCGATAGATAACATTCTACACAAATAGCACTTTACACAAAAAACTCATTGATAAGTTTCGTCATCCACGCGAACGAACTCGCGGGCACAGCTAGTATTCAATAAACCATCATCTTTGGCTATCCGTGACTTATCATTCAAGCTAACATACAAGGTGTGTGCGACCCATTCAGCAGCGCATACATCTTTTTGGTTCTTCGAGCCTCAAGATTATAAGTGTTCCGCGTTCTTTTGTGTTTGGTAACGATTCAGTGGGACTGGCAGACCAGAAGCAGCAGTATCGTCAAGCCAGCATCAGCAGTATCGTCAGAAACAGATTTGGTGACGTAAAGTAGTTATCACAATTTTTCCATAATGGAGGAAGTTATTCAAACTCAATATCAAGTCATGGCGGCAAAGCATAAACTTCTGATCAATTTAAAAAAAGACGGAGGAAGCCGTAAAACTCCCGACAGTGTGCAGAAGAAATTAGACCTTCTCGACAAGCCAAACTCAAACTATTTGTATCTCGTGCTGTATGAGGTCTCGCGTTATCATGGAGCAATAATGGTGAAGATCGATTCATGAGTCGGGGCTGTTTCACTGCTAGTTTTGCTATCATTGTTTCCGAACAATGATAGCAAAACTAGCAGTGAAACAGCACGGCAGATGTCTACTGTGCCGAACGGTTCGGCACAGTAGACATCTGCCGTTATTACTTGACCAGAGCGGAGAAAGCTATAGTGAATAACACCATGCTGAGACCACCAAACAGTTACCATTACCTTTTTATTGGTAAGCTTTGCTTTAGGACACTGTTGCGGCGTTTGACCTGGGGTCAGCCATTGCATTTTTCGCTTACGGTTATCGTAAAGAATCCACTTTTCATCACACGTCACAATTCGATCCAATATTCCTTCATTTCTGTATCGATTCAACAAGGCAACACCAGTTTCAACACGCGTTTCTTTATGCAGATCAGTCAAATCATGAGGCACCTATTTCTCATATTTTTTTATTTTATTGAATTGACGCAAATGAGTCAATATTGTTGGTAAGGTAACGTTAAACCATGCCGCTAATTCCTGGGTAGTTTGGCTCGGATCGGCTTCCACCATCTCTTTCAATTCATTGTTATTCACCTGTGTGGGCGGTCTTCCACGTGGTTCGTTCTTCAAATCAAAGTTTCCATCACGAAAGCGTTTAAACCAAAATCGCACGGTGCGTTCATTAGCAGTCCCCTCTTCAAACGCAACATTGATATAGCGAGCTGTTTCTGCCGCGGTAGTTCCGCGTCGGAACTCGTATTCAAAAATAGCTCGAATTTTCGCAGTATCCATCTTTCTTTTATAAGCTGAATAAAAAAACAACTAAAAGTCGATAATCGAATGTTGCACATTTTTTAAAAGAAGAACTTCATAGGTACAGTCAACAGCAAAAGTAGATGATTAAAATCAGAAATTCAATACTAATGAACGGAGTTCGCAGCTATATGGCAGCTGTACTAGTAGTAAATGTTTGGTATAATTTACAATCACATACTTTTGAATCACTTCGACGGCACACAGTTCTGACACGAACTCCGTTCATTAGTATTGAATTTCTGATTTTGATCATCTACTTTTGCTGTTGACTGTACCATGTGAAAAAATTTCACTCAAAAATCTCAAACCATGAAGGTTCTATGTCAATTCGAAGTACCTATTACAATAAAACGGCAAATTTCATACTTTAGCCCCTATTATTTCTAAAAAAAATTGAATATGTCGCAACATGCTTGTTGAAAGTTTCTGTATTTATGTAAGGCTTAAGGCCATACAGCTCGAACAGTCTTTCCCTACTTATCCTAATACCTCTAGTTGCCCAGTCACTAAATATAAAACGAGGGCAAATATTTTTTGTTTTCTTTTCAAAAGTTTTATTGAATTCAGTGTGCACTATTGTAAAGAAATCCTCATACAATTTATCTGCATCGTCCATATATAAACCAAGTATTTGCACTTTTTGCTTGGTCTAAATTGTATTTGCACTTTTTGCAAAGGTGTTTTAAACTTAAAAGTTACCGTTTGTCCACTATGATCAGACGGCAGATAATTTACCATGGCTTTATCTAAATAATCACAATCGCAAAAGACATTATCGATACAAGTAGCAGAAGTTGGAGTTACTCTAGTCGGTTCAGTAAAAACATTAGATAAATTGAAAGAATTGAAAAGGCATAATAATCTACTGCTATTTGAATTATTGTCCAAAATATTAATATTAAAATCACCACGAATAATTGCGGCTTTGTTGTTGGATGCGTAACGTTTTATTTAGTCATGGTTTAAACCTAGTAACAATCCCAGTACTAAATTTAGATCGTGTTTTGGAATAAGACGGAAGCAGTTTAGAAGCTTTTTTAACAATTGCGTCAATGTGTGTGTCAAAAAGTAACTTACTGTCATGATGAATGCCCAAATCACGAACAGTATTATTATTATTTATTTCAAGATAATCGGATAACAGAGCACGGTATTGCACCTTGGCAAAATCTGGCCCGCCAATGTATAAATAGTGGCTAGGACTGCACGTTTCCTAGTGTAAGTGATCACCGAACACTTGGATGGATTGAGATCAAGTTTATTAGCCCGACAATACTCTTCAAGCCGATACAAGTCAGCCTGTAGTGCTACTCTATCTTCAAGCGTTGAAATAGTAGCAACAATTTTCATGTCATCGGCAAAACATAATAGTTTGGATGAACGGAGGCACTGATCGATGTGGTTCACATAGATTACAAATAAAAAAGGACCGAGCAATGAACCCTGAGGCACTCCGCTGGGCACGTGGGTAAACGTGCCTAGCGGAGTGCCTCACTAGACATATAATTATTGAGTACAACTGCTTGTGACCTGTTATCAATGTAAGAAGAGAACCACCTCAAGAGGTCCCCACGGATGCCCATGTAATTTAGCTTCATTATCAGGGTATCGTGGTCGATCCGATCAAATGCCTTACTATAATCTGTGTAAACCACATCGACCTGCTTACCATTATCCATGGCATCCGTAATGAAATCATTAAATAAAATCAGATTAGAAGTGGTAGACCGTCCTTTCAAAAATCCGTGCTGAAAGGAGCTGAACGAGTTAGCAAGAGCGGAATATAACTGGTTATAGACAATCCTCTCAAATATTTTAGCTATAATGCACAGCTTGGATATAGGCCTATAATTAGTGATCTCGGTTTTAGGCCCCTTCTTATGTACGGGTGTAATAAAAGCAGATTTCCATACTGTGGGGACTACACCTTGGGTCAAAGACTTGAAAAACAAAATCGAGATAGGTAGGGCAATAGAAGGCGCGCACTTGATTAGAAATTTCGATGATATGTTATCAGGGCCAGCACCTTTAGTTGGATCCAAGTTACGAAGTAAACCGGTCACAACATCAACCAGTCTATTCACACAAACTATCCCAGTTTGTGTGAATAGACTGTAAAGTCTCAGAAATTAAAACTACGGTTGACTTGGAACCACAGCAAATCGCACCTATCAACCACATCATCAACGTCACCTTACCACAAGTTGAATTCAACATCACTGATTACGAAACCTCATTGCGACACATCAAAGAACAGATCGAGCAGATGAAATCAGAAACCGCCTTGAACTCGGGAATTTCAAGCCACGATATCTATCAATATTCAGCAATCTACGTGTTGTTGCTGGGCGCTGTACTAGTAGCCGTAGTTTATTATATGTGTCGGTGGATTTGCCGTCGTCGCCAGAGGAGCGCCAACTTACAGTCGGAGTCCGGGCCGCAGCCTCCGGCGGAGACAGATCGCGGCCCCCGTCGTCGATGCGACGCCGCGCACTAGAGACTCGACACAGCCACGAGGCGGTTGAATTAAAAAACTTTTCTACCTTACACAGCAGCATCAAGCGCCACAAGAGGACACTTCCTACATTCGTCGCACCGGTGTCTGGGGACAGTGACTAATTCAAGTTGCGGCTAAGAATAGCTTTAATTTATGTAATGTAACTTGGGGGAAATTTATAAGTTTAGCATTTAAGCACTCTGTAAACTCATTCTCATCATCCACTCACATCTCTCTCGCCCGGGAATATGTACGAGTCGTGCATCGTACATGGCACGCGCGCATTGCATAGATCAGCACTCTTTCGTTGCCTTGCACAAATTATAGTGTAACGCACAGTACACGAGCAGCGTTCATAGTCAGCTGCATTCACACAACATTCATATAGCATTAGTTACGTGGTAGTTAAATATATTCAATAAACCCTCATCTTTGGCTATCCGTGACTTATCATTCAAGCTAACATACAAGGTGTGTGCGACTCATTCAGCAGCGCATACAAGTACAACACATTGTCTTCTCTCAGTTTATTTCCTAAGTTGTTTGTTGTGTTTTCAATCAGCGTAAAATCAGTAGTCAGTAACATTCTAGCTCGTAACAGTCAACAACGAAAGTCGATGAACACTGTTAGTTTTACACTATCTACAGTCTCACTGACAGACAACGGACAGCCTAAACCACTGGACCTAGAAGCCTGAAATTATACAATAGAGTTCGTTACATAAATTGATTAAATTAAAGTTTGTATGATGAAATCCCATCGGACAAAAGGCTTGTCATCAATAAATAAGCATGTATACGTACGGACTGCCACAGCGACGCCGACAGCGAGTCCGACGCCACCGAGTGCGGCGGGGACAAGTCGCCGCGCGTCGACACCTGCTCCTGGAAACACACACAGACACAATCAATCATTTATACTGCCTTATACAGGCTGTTAGTGTAAACACCGTTATCCTTGAAACCAGTGGTTTGGTTTCACTTATAGAACGTAAATTCAATGAAAAAAAATATCATAATTTTTTTTAAGTAAAGTCTCAATTTTTCCTCAAAATTATTTCACCCTATACAAGTGCACGCAAGGGCAAAGTAGACGGAGCGCGGGAAACAGCGCGTCGTCAGTACTTACCCTTATCTATGCAGCGCGTGCCGCAAGCAGGCGCGCGCGCCCCTTCCCACACCGTCCACACTCCGCACACACCCCTCAGTCTGGCTATAGCCTCGCTATCGAGCGCACGTAACGCTTTAGCAACGCCCGCGCAACCGTGCCGCGCCGCCCGCGCACCATCGCTATTTATCGCGAATTGTCGCACTCGCGCAAGTGTGTTTACATTACATTCATAGACTCATAGAATTATGTCGTACACAAACGTACAGTGGACCGAAATGGTACGGCTTTACGCCGCAGCTGGTGATAACCTGAACGAGGCTCGAAGAATGTACGCGGAGCTATTCCCTGGACAACCTGTGCCAAACCGGGAAACGATGTTGGCGG
The DNA here is from genome assembly GCA_945859715.1 of Apamea sordens. Taxonomy (NCBI): domain Eukaryota; kingdom Metazoa; phylum Arthropoda; class Insecta; order Lepidoptera; family Noctuidae; genus Apamea; species Apamea sordens. The sequence continues at coordinate 19,594,352 of OX244001.1, forward strand.
CTACTCAAAGGTTACTTACCTACGGCCAGTTCACCGTGCCGGCTCATGCTCAGGGGCGTGGCAACCAGCAGCTGCCAGTTGACCTTCAGGAACGCATACTGGATTTCTTCGCGGAGAACCCAGAGGAGAGTACGAGGCGGGCGGCCTGTATTTTTAATTTTTCCCACTGGACAGTATGGAAACTTCTCCATATTGATGGTCAACATCCTTATCATTATCAGCCGGTTCAAGAAATGAATGAAAACGATCACATACCGCGGATAATTTTCTCACAATGGCTAATCCAAAATTTTGATAACGTTTCCATTTTATTTACGGACGAAGCAATGTTTACGAGGTCGGGCATTTACAATGTCCATAATGAACATTACTGGAGCCGGGTAAATGAACACCGAATACGGCAAAACAGTTACCAGCATCGTTTCTCCGTAAACGTGTGGGCGGGAATTCTGGATGGAAAACTACTCGGACCCTATTTTATTGACGGCCATTTAAATGCACAGTCGTACATGGCTATTTTAAGACATGTATTCGACAGGATGTTGGAAAATGTGCCTCTTCGTTCCCTAAGAAATCTTTATTACCAGCATGACGGTGCCCCTGCACATTTTCAGCTGCAAGTCAGGGCTATGCTGGATGAGGAGTTTCCTGGGCGATGGATTGGACGTGGAGGGCCAGTGGCGTGGCCCGCGCGCTCGCCAGACCTTACACCTCTGGACTTTTATCTTTGGGGGGAAATGAAGCGCCGGGTGTATGCCACTGAGTTCCGTAATACGTCGGAACTCAAAAGGCGGATTCGTAGTGCGTTTAGAGACGTAAAAAATGACACTGTTGTGCTTCCTAGAGTGCGAAACAATGTGCGAAAACGTGTGGAGGCTTGCGTGGCCGTAAATGGATCCCATTTTGAACATCTTTTAAGATTAATGTAAGTGTACATAATTCAATCAGTGTAAATATTCAATCAGTGTAGATATTCAATCATTGTAAATTTAACCAGTGATTTTTAATGAAACTGTACATAAAAATGTGATTAACTTTTAAATACGCCAAAAATACCTACCCAGTTGTTGTTTTTCTTTCATTTTCTTTGTTGTTAAATTTATCTTACATTTGGACTCGTCACGCAACACAAGTTAGGTATTTTTGCCTGTCCTAAGCCAGGAAAAGTATGAAGGGAAAGTTACATCACAGGTTATGTGTATTGTACTTTGGAAATTGTGTAGGTACTTAAAACGGACGGCCAGTGCGGCAGGTCAGCGCCCTTTGCGCAGTATCTATGAATTTACGGACGGTGTCGGACGGAAACTTTTTTACATTTTTGAAAGAAAATAACGTTTATTTATTTTTAAATTCAGATAAACATTTTTATAATTAAGTCAACTACCTATGGTTTTAGTGACAACGGTGTTTACACTAACAGCCTGTATATTACACCCTTATATTATTGTTACTGAAGTTGAGCTTAAACTGTTGTGATAGAAGATGGACAGACCTTGAATGTGGTTATTGGTAAAGCAAAACCAATAATTAACGTTGATGACTTCGAGCAATAATAGTACTAGATTAACGATCAGGAACAAAAATCAGTCGCTCAAGTTGCCACGTTTGCACACACGTAAACATCTACGTTTCTTAGAAAAAAGTTTAATAATATTAACAACTTCAGTTTATTATAAACCTTAATGCTTAAACATAAAGTTTAATTACCATTGCAAAATATATTTAAAATGTCGCTTGAAAATAAAATCATTCTATTTTTAAATTTTCAGTCATTTATTCTAAAACTAGCTTCTGCCCGCGGCTTCGCCCACGTGGATGTCTGAACAAACAGACAGACAGACAGACAGACCGACAGACAGACAGACAAAAATTTTTTTAATCACATTTTTAGTTTCGGTGTCGGTCTAGTAACACCCCCTGCCATTTATTTTTTTGATATTTTCAATGTACAGAATTTTCACTTCTACAGATTTATTATAAGTATATGTAGATATACATACAGCATTGAACGTTGGGACTTCTTACAAAGCAGACGTGTCGCTAAAATCACCACTGATATACATAACTAAAGGTACTCCAAAGTGCACCTAAACTATACTAGTACCAAGAGTCAAAATAAACTGTATCGCGTTTAAGTGTTTACGACGCTATTACTCTGTGAACAATACCATCGTCGACGACGGTTCACCGGCGCGAGAGCAGCTCTTCGCCCCCGCAAGAAAGAGACGGGCTCATTATTTTCTCACCTTCTCGCACAAGCAACCGCAAGACGTCACAGCGCAACAGTCACACCACGCACTGAGTGAGTAATATTTTACAAAGATAACATGAGTACAATACGCTCGCCAACTGGAAGTGGCCTCGGCTTCGAACGCAGTGACTCGCAACCAAATTTGTCATCAAGCGTTTCTCAATCTGAATTTTTGGATACTTCAAAAGTCACCCAGCGCAACTATAAACGTAAGCAGCTGGATGATAATGAACATATTCGAACTGAATTAAGCGAAATGCGTAAACAAATGACTGAAATGATGTCAATGCTAAAAACCATAACGACTACACAAAGCGAGTTCACAAAAAAAATCACGGAAGATATTACAACGATTAAGGAACGAATTGACGGTATTAAATCTACTACTGATAATCTTGCCGCTGAACAGAACAATATCAAGTCGGATATAATATCGCTACGGAATGACAACAGTAAAACCGAGAAAAAAGTTGAGGATATTAATAAGGCTGTTCAACTGCTGAATTCAGATAGACAATCTCCTCAAGTTTCTCTCCCAATTGAAACACAAGAAAGCATCTTTGCAGAAGTTAACGAACGAGAATTCCGAAGCAAGAATATTATCATCAGTGGTATACCAGAACCATCATCATCGAACAAGGAAGAACGCATAAACAATGACAAAAAAGAGGTCGTTACTCTACTCAAGTCGATTGATAAGGAGTATCCCGAACCAGGAAGGATCATGCGTTTGGGAAAGTATGATGCAAACAAAACCCGTCCAATAAAAGTATATTTGAAATCTCAGGAAATTGCTAAATCAATACTGCGTAATCAAAGTAATTCGACACAGGACAATATCAAAATATATTCTGACCAAACACCCAAACAACGTAAATACCTGCAAAATCTCAAAGATGAACTTAATCGCCGACAGGTGAATGAAGACAAAACTCTCACAATAAGATACATTAACGGCATACCAAAAATTGTGGTGCTACCATCAAAAAACGAATAACCTCCACACCTACTACAAATAAGCATACTGATCCTAATAACAAGAAAATAATTTATCAAGTTGTCGATAACTACAGCAGCATTGTAACCTCAAACAAGTCTTTTAAATTTCTGTACGCAAACATGCGAAGCATTGTAAAACCTGGTAAATTTGACGAATTAAAATGCGTGATAAAAGCTTTTCCATCTTGCTTACACGCAGTGGTTCTAACGGAAACATGGATAAAATCAGACGAAGAAGGAAAAAGATATCAAATCCCAGGATACACACACTATTACAACTTTAGAATTGATACGAGAGGCGGTGGGGTCTCAATATTTGTGAAAAACAACTTAAAACATAGACAGACTGAGGAAACTTGTCAAAACTACAACCACTACCTTTGGATTCATATTGAAAACTATACTCTGGATATAGGGGTAGTATACAGAAAACCAGAACAATCAAACATCAAAACCTTTTTAGATACCTATTCCCAACAACTAAATAAAAACAAGCGGGCTTTGGTCTTTGGCGACTTTAATTTCAACCTATTAAATACAGAACGTGCAACAAAAATGTATAAAGAAGTGATTAAAGAAAACGGCTATGAATTTTTAAACAAAATAGATGAAGACCACTGCACAAGAGAATCAACAGCATCAAAAAGTATAATTGACCACATCTGCTCAAATCTTAAACTAAATAATTTCCACCTAGCCATTATCGATACACCCATGTCAGACCACAAACAAATCTACTTGGAACTAAAACGTTATAAACCAGAACCTCTGAAGAAGATTAGCTACCTCAATATTGACTATGAAATGCTGTATAAGACCATCCTAGAATCCCACGACGAAAACATTGACTATATATTTGAAACCCTGGAAGAAAAACTATTAAAAAGTATAGAAATAAGCAAAAAGATAAAATACAAAACGCTAAACCCACCACGACAAGACTGGATAAACAGAACAATCATTAGTGAAATAAACGAAAGAAACATTTTATGGAATCAACACAAAGAAAATCCAAATGACAAGCAAAAGGAAGACATATTCAGAAAGAAAAGAAACAAACTAACAGAATCTATACAACGAACGAAATCAAGTTACTACATGAAAGCCTTTGAAAACTGCAAGAAACAGCCTTTGAAAATGTGGGGACTGATAAACAGCCTGTCCTGCAATAAATTCACAGAAAAATCCGCCCCGCGAAAACTACAGTCTCAAAATGGCACTGTTACTGATTTAAAGGGCATCTGTGAATGCTTCAATGATTTTTTTGCAAATGTTGGTTCGATACTGGCTAATCAAATACCCATAAAATATCACCCATCAGGTAGTGCTTTAATGAACTTATCTGGATCCGGTTCGTCTTCCCTTAGTGATCTGGAACCTGCTACAACAGATGAAATCTTAAAAATAATTAATAATTTAAATAATAACACCAGCGCAGGTTTAGAAGGTATCACTACAAAGTCACTAAAATGTGTTGCTAACCTAATTCTTGATGAACTCACTCGGTGCATAAACAATTGTATGAAATCAGGAATATTTCCAAATAGTCTTAAGGTTGCAAAAGTTACGCCAATTTACAAATCCGGAGTTAAATCAGAGCCGGGCAACTATCGTCCTATTTCAGTGCTCCCTGTACTATCAAAAATTTTTGAGAGAGTCTTATACAATCGCCTCGAAATGTACCTAATATCTCTAATCTTCATATATGAAAAACAATATGGTTTTCGACCGAAATCAAATACACTCTCAGCTACAATAGACCTGGTGACAACTATAAAGCTTAATATTGATAAAAAGAAAGTGGCTATGGGTGTCTTTATTGATCTAAAAAAGGCATTCGACACAGTCAGTCATGAACTGTTGCTAAGGAAACTAATGGAAATCGGGATACAAGGACCTGCCCTTGAAATTTTTAGATCTTACCTGTCAAACCGATACCAAGTAGTTAAAATTGGGGACACTCACAGTGATCCCAAAATTATTACATACGGTGTGCCCCAAGGCTCAATTTTGGCTCCCCTGTAATTCCTACTGTACATAAATAGTGTCCACAAAATTGGTCTGAAAGCTGACCTAACATTATACGCAGACGACACATGTTTGTTCTACTTCGGCCACTCAATCGATACTATTGTTAAACAAGCGCAGAACGATCTGGACTTACTCAACCAGTGGTTTCAACAAAATCTTCTCACCATTAATACAGCTAAAACAAATTATATGATATTCACAGCAAAGAATAAAAAAATCGGCAATTATACTCCATTAAAAATAAATAACCAAACCATAAACAAAGTAGATCAAGAAAAATATTTAGGACTAATTTTGGATAGCAAATTGACATGGCGTCCACATATTCAAAGAATAAAATCAAAAATACAATCACTCATGGGTACCCTACGAGGCATCGTTCGTTGCTTACCACGCCAAGTTCGCTACTTAATTTACTTCTCCCTTGTTAAGCCGCATATTGACTACCTAGTGGAAATATGGGGTACCGCTGCCAAATCACATACGAACCTACTACAAACTGCCCAAAATAAACTGCTAAAAACGTTATTTAACTTTGACTACCTAACTCCAACAGAAACTCTTTACAAAAAAATTAAAGTATTGAATATAGCTCAGACATACATATATAACACATGCATACTAATTCGAAAAATACTAAACAAAAATATACACACAAATTTAACCTTCACAAAAAATATAAAAAAGCACAAAATGCAAATGAGACGTGAACAAGACTTTTTACAACTACACCCAACCCGCACAAACTACGGAAGGAAAACTATCCTGTACGAAGGATCTAAAATATTTAATAAATTACCGAGAGACCTCAAAGAATCTAATTCCAAAACCACTTTTAAAAACCTACTTAAACAATTTATATTAAAAAATTCACATTCCCTTCAATAGTGTCGAGCCACATCCAGTGACCGTTTATCTATGTTACACGGCACGGATACTTGTTTACATGTATCGAACGAACATTTTGTCCATAATGACTTGTAATCTACCCTCAAAACATTTATATAATCGACGTCAAATTTTTGTAATACCCCAACTTTTTGTTCTTTTTTTTAAAGTATTTAGTTTAAATATTCTCATGTAAGTGAATAGTGTAATTCTTATGAGAATAAAATGATCTTAAACCTCAGATATAGATAAATTTCAAGAAATAGGGCCCAGCTGTACGTGCCCGCCCTAGGGCGAGCGGGGCGGAGGGGCGGGACGCGCCCAGCGACGTGCGCAAGCCACGACCGAGCGCGCATCACGTTTCGTGAAATCATCGTAACAAGTGCAAATGATACCTAACATTGTAAAAAGTTACTTAATATAATTAGTTTATATCTCTAAAAAAACCTAGTTTGTTAAGTCTTCAGTGACATTTTCATCATCATGTTCGTCGTGATGATAGACTTATTGTCACATTATTAACATTGATATAGAAAAACTTTTGTTTATATCTTATTATCGAATACTTAGAAGGCTTTTGGCTGTTTACATTATTTTGTGTGCGTCTTATTTGTGTACAATAAACAATTTTTCTTTTTCTTTCTAATAAATACCTGTAATATAACATTCCTCTTCTTCTCTGTGTCGAGCGCGCTCTTCTCGGCGCTCAACTGTTGCTCAACGTCGCTCAGTCGCTGCTGCAGCTCTGACACACGGCCCTCGTGCTCAACTTGGAGTGTCTCTAGTTCTTGAGTTTTACTGTTGAGTGGAAAAATACTTGTTAAAGCGCCAGTTAACAATGTGTATGATAGTTACTATTTTCCAGACGAGTTACAAATAAAACCGAACAGTTGAGCGCGAGCCGCCCGCGCCGCCTGCACGCGCACATTTATTAACGTTCGTTTTCTTTTTTGAATTTAAACCAACGGACACCGTTGTAACTTCATCATTTCACTATGCTTACATGTTATACAGTCTGCTATCACTTTCTATATAATATGAAATTATGTACAGACGCCAGCACATCAAGCTACTACAATCTGTCAGATTTCTTTAATAGATTTTCGACTTTATTGCTAGAGCATTAGGTTCAATGTTGATTGGGAAAATCTGACAGTTTCGGGTAGGTTGACCTGCTGGCGTCCGTACCAGATCAGGAGATAATGAAACAGACCATTAGCATCGTTTTAAATATCGTAAGGTTCTGACTAAAAGGAAACATCGACCATCTCTAGACAATGCACGACAGTTGGGCAGCGCCTTTCACCTGACTGGTTCGGAAGATTCGATCGACTAACCAAATATTCTACGCCACAAATGTTTTAATGGACATCCTCTTTGACTCGCCACGCTTCCTTGATAGAAAAAGACGTTGTACCCATTTCAGCAGTCTCTATAAAAAAATCCCACAACATATTGTAGATACGCGTAAATGACTCCGTCTTAGATATCGTGCAAACGGGTAAATAAAAAAAATTGAGCTTTACTTACATCGCCAGGTCATCTTCTAGCCGCTGTATATTCTTCACATGCTCTTCACCTCTGCGGGACATGGCCTGCAGCTCGTCCCTGCTGGCCTGCAGCTCGGCGTCGAGCTCCTGGAGCCGCAGCTGCAGGGCGGTGCACTCCTCGCGGGACACGCGCTCACGTTCTACGGCGGAAGCTAATGAGCGTTCTACTTCGGCTGTGGACAGGTTTATTATTTATAGAGACAGGAATATATGCCACTTAAAATGCTCAAAATATACGTCATAAATATGCAACATCAATTTTCAATAAAAACATAACAAAATTTTGTTTACTCTGTATAGTGAGAGCAAGAAGGCCTGGCAGTAGAAAAGACGGGTTAAAAAATAAAGGTATATTTTTTTGTCATTAGCTTTTCAATAAGATATTATCATATTTTTTTTGAGTTTAACATCATTTTCGGCATCAGCTCCATTCTAAACCACGAAAGTGACACCCGCGAATCTCCGCCATGTAGTGTACTCACCCAGCTGTGCCGCCCTCTGCCGCAGCGCGTGCGCGTGCGCGTGCTCGCGCTCGAGGTGCGCGCGCTGCAGCTGCGCCATGTAGTGTACTCACCCAGCTGTGCCGCCCTCTGCCGCAGCGCGTGCGCGTGCGCGTGCTCGCGCTCGAGGTGCGCGCGCTGCAGCTGCGCCATGTAGTGTACTCACCCAGCTGTGCCGCCCTCTGCCGCAGCGCGTGCGCGTGCGCGTGCTCGCGCTCGAGGTGCGCGCGCTGCAGCTGCGCCATGTAGTGTACTCACCCAGCTGTGCCGCCCTCTGCCGCAGCGCGTGCGCGTGCGCGTGCTCGCGCTCGAGGTGCGCGCGCTGCAGCTGCGCCATGTAGTGTACTCACCCAGCTGTGCCGCCCTCTGCCGCAGCGCGTGCGCGTGCGCGTGCTCGCGCTCGAGGTGCGCGCGCTGCAGCTGCGCCATGTAGTGTACTCACCCAGCTGTGCCGCCCTCTGCCGCAGCGCGTGCGCGTGCGCGTGCTCGCGCTCGAGGTGCGCGCGCTGCAGCTGCGCCATGTAGTGTACTCACCCAGCTGTGCCGCCCTCTGCCGCAGCGCGTGCGCGTGCGCGTGCTCGCGCTCGAGGTGCGCGCGCTGCAGCTGCGCCATGTAGTGTACTCACCCAGCTGTGCCGCCCTCTGCCGCAGCGCGTGCGCGTGCGCGTGCTCGCGCTCGAGGTGCGCGCGCTGCAGCTGCGCCATGTAGTGTACTCACCCAGCTGTGCCGCCCTCTGCCGCAGCGCGTGCGCGTGCGCGTGCTCGCGCTCGAGGTGCGCGCGCTGCAGCTGCGCCATGTAGTGTACTCACCCAGCTGTGCCGCCCTCTGCCGCAGCGCGTGCGCGTGCGCGTGCTCGCGCTCGAGGTGCGCGCGCTGCAGCTGCGCCATGTAGTGTACTCACCCAGCTGTGCCGCCCTCTGCCGCAGCGCGTGCGCGTGCGCGTGCTCGCGCTCGAGGTGCGCGCGCTGCAGCTGCGCCATGTAGTGTACTCACCCAGCTGTGCCGCCCTCTGCCGCAGCGCGTGCGCGTGCGCGTGCTCGCGCTCGAGGTGCGCGCGCTGCAGCTGCGCCATGTAGTGTACTCACCCAGCTGTGCCGCCCTCTGCCGCAGCGCGTGCGCGTGCGCGTGCTCGCGCTCGAGGTGCGCGCGCTGCAGCTGCGCCATGTAGTGTATACTCACCCAGCTGTGCCGCCCTCTGCCGCAGCGCGTGCGCGTGCGCGTGCTCGCGCTCGAGGTGCGCGCGCTGCAGCTGCGCCATGTAGTGTACTCACCCAGCTGTGCCGCCCTCTGCCGCAGCGCGTGCGCGTGCGCGTGCTCGCGCTCGAGGTGCGCGCGCTGCAGCTGCGCCATGTAGTGTACTCACCCAGCTGTGCCGCCCTCTGCCGCAGCGCGTGCGCGTGCGCGTGCTCGCGCTCGAGGTGCGCGCGCTGCAGCTGCGCCATGTAGTGTACTCACCCAGCTGTGCCGCCCTCTGCCGCAGCGCGTGCGCGTGCGCGTGCTCGCGCTCGAGGTGCGCGCGCTGCAGCTGCGCCATGTAGTGTACTCACCCAGCTGTGCCGCCCTCTGCCGCAGCGCGTGCGCGTGCGCGTGCTCGCGCTCGAGGTGCGCGCGCTGCAGCTGCGCCATGTAGTGTACTCACCCAGCTGTGCCGCCCTCTGCCGCAGCGCGTGCGCGTGCGCGTGCTCGCGCTCGAGGTGCGCGCGCTGCAGCTGCGCCATGTAGTGTACTCACCCAGCTGTGCCGCCCTCTGCCGCAGCGCGTGCGCGTGCGCGTGCTCGCGCTCGAGGTGCGCGCGCTGCAGCTGCGCCATGTAGTGTACTCACCCAGCTGTGCCGCCCTCTGCCGCAGCGCGTGCGCGTGCGCGTGCTCGCGCTCGAGGTGCGCGCGCTGCAGCTGCGCCATGTAGTGTACTCACCCAGCTGTGCCGCCCTCTGCCGCAGCGCGTGCGCGTGCGCGTGCTCGCGCTCGAGGTGCGCGCGCTGCAGCTGCGCCATGTAGTGTACTCACCCAGCTGTGCCGCCCTCTGCCGCAGCGCGTGCGCGTGCGCGTGCTCGCGCTCGAGGTGCGCGCGCTGCAGCTGCGCCATGTAGTGTACTCACCCAGCTGTGCCGCCCTCTGCCGCAGCGCGTGCGCGTGCGCGTGCTCGCGCTCGAGGTGCGCGCGCTGCAGCTGCGCCATGTAGTGTACTCACCCAGCTGTGCCGCCCTCTGCCGCAGCGCGTGCGCGTGCGCGTGCTCGCGCTCGAGGTGCGCGCGCTGCAGCTGCGCCATGTAGTGTACTCACCCAGCTGTGCCGCCCTCTGCCGCAGCGCGTGCGCGTGCGCGTGCTCGCGCTCGAGGTGCGCGCGCTGCAGCTGCGCCATGTAGTGTACTCACCCAGCTGTGCCGCCCTCTGCCGCAGCGCGTGCGCGTGCGCGTGCTCGCGCTCGAGGTGCGCGCGCTGCAGCTGCGCCATGTAGTGTACTCACCCAGCTGTGCCGCCCTCTGCCGCAGCGCGTGCGCGTGCGCGTGCTCGCGCTCGAGGTGCGCGCGCTGCAGCTGCGCCATGTAGTGTACTCACCCAGCTGTGCCGCCCTCTGCCGCAGCGCGTGCGCGTGCGCGTGCTCGCGCTCGAGGTGCGCGCGCTGCAGCTGCGCCATGTAGTGTACTCACCCAGCTGTGCCGCCCTCTGCCGCAGCGCGTGCGCGTGCGCGTGCTCGCGCTCGAGGTGCGCGCGCTGCAGCTGCGCCATGTAGTGTACTCACCCAGCTGTGCCGCCCTCTGCCGCAGCGCGTGCGCGTGCGCGTGCTCGCGCTCGAGGTGCGCGCGCTGCAGCTGCGCCATGTAGTGTACTCACCCAGCTGTGCCGCCCTCTGCCGCAGCGCGTGCGCGTGCGCGTGCTCGCGCTCGAGGTGCGCGCGCTGCAGCTGCGCCATGTAGTGTACTCACCCAGCTGTGCCGCCCTCTGCCGCAGCGCGTGCGCGTGCGCGTGCTCGCGCTCGAGGTGCGCGCGCTGCAGCTGCGCCATGTAGTGTACTCACCCAGCTGTGCCGCCCTCTGCCGCAGCGCGTGCGCGTGCGCGTGCTCGCGCTCGAGGTGCGCGCGCTGCAGCTGCGCCATGTAGTGTACTCACCCAGCTGTGCCGCCCTCTGCCGCAGCGCGTGCGCGTGCGCGTGCTCGCGCTCGAGGTGCGCGCGCTGCAGCTGCGCCATGTAGTGTACTCACCCAGCTGTGCCGCCCTCTGCCGCAGCGCGTGCGCGTGCGCGTGCTCGCGCTCGAGGTGCGCGCGCTGCAGCTGCGCCATGTAGTGTACTCACCCAGCTGTGCCGCCCTCTGCCGCAGCGCGTGCGCGTGCGCGTGCTCGCGCTCGAGGTGCGCGCGCTGCAGCTGCGCCATGTAGTGTACTCACCCAGCTGTGCCGCCCTCTGCCGCAGCGCGTGCGCGTGCGCGTGCTCGCGCTCGAGGTGCGCGCGCTGCAGCTGCGCCATGTAGTGTACTCACCCAGCTGTGCCGCCCTCTGCCGCAGCGCGTGCGCGTGCGCGTGCTCGCGCTCGAGGTGCGCGCGCTGCAGCTGCGCCATGTAGTGTACTCACCCAGCTGTGCCGCCCTCTGCCGCAGCGCGTGCGCGTGCGCGTGCTCGCGCTCGAGGTGCGCGCGCTGCAGCTGCGCCATGTAGTGTATACTCACCCAGCTGTGCCGCCCTCTGCCGCAGCGCGTGCGCGTGCGCGTGCTCGCGCTCGAGGTGCGCGCGCTGCAGCTGCGCCATGTAGTGTACTCACCCAGCTGTGCCGCCCTCTGCCGCAGCGCGTGCGCGTGCGCGTGCTCGCGCTCGAGGTGCGCGCGCTGCAGCTGCGCCATGTAGTGTACTCACCCAGCTGTGCCGCCCTCTGCCGCAGCGCGTGCGCGTGCGCGTGCTCGCGCTCGAGGTGCGCGCGCTGCAGCTGCGCCATGTAGTGTACTCACCCAGCTGTGCCGCCCTCTGCCGCAGCGCGTGCGCGTGCGCGTGCTCGCGCTCGAGGTGCGCGCGCTGCAGCTGCGCCATGTAGTGTACTCACCCAGCTGTGCCGCCCTCTGCCGCAGCGCGTGCGCGTGCGCGTGCTCGCGCTCGAGGTGCGCGCGCTGCAGCTGCGCCATGTAGTGTACTCACCCAGCTGTGCCGCCCTCTGCCGCAGCGCGTGCGCGTGCGCGTGCTCGCGCTCGAGGTGCGCGCGCTGCAGCTGCGCCATGTAGTGTACTCACCCAGCTGTGCCGCCCTCTGCCGCAGCGCGTGCGCGTGCGCGTGCTCGCGCTCGAGGTGCGCGCGCTGCAGCTGCGCCATGTAGTGTACTCACCCAGCTGTGCCGCCCTCTGCCGCAGCGCGTGCGCGTGCGCGTGCTCGCGCTCGAGGTGCGCGCGCTGCAGCTGCGCCATGTAGTGTACTCACCCAGCTGTGCCGCCCTCTGCCGCAGCGCGTGCGCGTGCGCGTGCTCGCGCTCGAGGTGCGCGCGCTGCAGCTGCGCCATGTAGTGTACTCACCCAGCTGTGCCGCCCTCTGCCGCAGCGCGTGCGCGTGCGCGTGCTCGCGCTCGAGGTGCGCGCGCTGCAGCTGCGCCATGTAGTGTATACTCACCCAGCTGTGCCGCCCTCTGCCGCAGCGCGTGCGCGTGCGCGTGCTCGCGCTCGAGGTGCGCGCGCTGCAGCTGCGCCATGTAGTGTACTCACCCAGCTGTGCCGCCCTCTGCCGCAGCGCGTGCGCGTGCGCGTGCTCGCGCTCGAGGTGCGCGCGCTGCAGCTGCGCCATGTAGTGTACTCACCCAGCTGTGCCGCCCTCTGCCGCAGCGCGTGCGCGTGCGCGTGCTCGCGCTCGAGGTGCGCGCGCTGCAGCTGCGCCATGTAGTGTACTCACCCAGCTGTGCCGCCCTCTGCCGCAGCGCGTGCGCGTGCGCGTGCTCGCGCTCGAGGTGCGCGCGCTGCAGCTGCGCCATGTAGTGTACTCACCCAGCTGTGCCGCCCTCTGCCGCAGCGCGTGCGCGTGCGCGTGCTCGCGCTCGAGGTGCGCGCGCTGCAGCTGCGCCATGTAGTGTACTCACCCAGCTGTGCCGCCCTCTGCCGCAGCGCGTGCGCGTGCGCGTGCTCGCGCTCGAGGTGCGCGCGCTGCAGCTGCGCCATGTAGTGTACTCACCCAGCTGTGCCGCCCTCTGCCGCAGCGCGTGCGCGTGCGCGTGCTCGCGCTCGAGGTGCGCGCGCTGCAGCTGCGCCATGTAGTGTACTCACCCAGCTGTGCCGCCCTCTGCCGCAGCGCGTGCGCGTGCGCGTGCTCGCGCTCGAGGTGCGCGCGCTGCAGCTGCGCCATGTAGTGTACTCACCCAGCTGTGCCGCCCTCTGCCGCAGCGCGTGCGCGTGCGCGTGCTCGCGCTCGAGGTGCGCGCGCTGCAGCTGCGCCAGCTGCGCCAGCACGGCGGCCGCGCCACGGTCTCCGGCCGCGCCGGCACTTTCACTGCTCTCTAGAGCGGAGCAAGCTTCACGAGCTTCGTAGAGCTCTTGACGTAGAGCTTCCTCGCGGACTACCCATTTTTTTTCCTCTGAAAAATGACAATAGCATGTTTTTAGTCCACAGGTTTGGCGAGGTGTGATAACAGAAGAAGTAAGTCTGTGACTAAACGGCATCCAAGAACTGGGTCCTAGTTCCAGTTATTTACAAACGTTTCAGTAGTGTCTCGATCGTGTCTTCGACACGTGTCGTATGACAAATCTGTGAAAAACTAAATTAAAAATTAATTGGAATCTGGGCCTTGGATGTATAACTGTTGGTCTTCCGGCGGCGAGATGAACTAACAACATTTTTGCCATCGCAGGTAAAACCTGGATGAAGCTGTCACAAAAGCGTGAAGATTAGCAGTGGGCGAAGGCGGGATGTGTAAGATGATGTTGAAATAAATACTTTCTCTATGTTTCTTTCTATTTTTATTGCTTACCGTTGACCATCTCAACCCTAAGCTGCTGTAACTCCGCCCTCAGCCTCCGCACCTCCTCATCAGCCCTCCTCTGGTTGTCCTGCGCCTGCTCGTGGTTGGCACTCCTTCGCGCCAGGTCGGCGCTGGTTCGTTGAAGGTCGGTCAGTTCCCGCCGAGCCCCATCTAATGAAGCTCGGCTACCTTCCAGCTTGTGTGTCGTGTCGTCTAACTGGCTTTTTGTCTGGTAAAATTTATAAATAAATACTAATAACTATAAAAAAATACTAATACTCGTAAGTATTGTTACGCGCCACAATTAATGCCTGATACATGGTGACATTAGTTACCACTAGCGCCATCTGGTTTCGAGTGGCGGAACTGATAGTCGCTGGCGCCATCTATTGTGGAATGGCAGAACTAATAGAGTCACTGGCGCCATCTATTATCGAGTAGAGATGTCAATGCTAGAACTTACTAGAACTATCAGTCGGGGCCGGTATGTACTCGAACATTCTAGATGTTTCTACAACAGAAGGTTCTGGAACTATCTGCGGCACTATATAAGGCCGGAACTAGCCGCGACCAATCAGACTTGGTTCTACGATAGAAGCGAATACATCGAAAGCGATCTTCAACTGCGACTTAAGAGCGATTGTGTTTTATAATTAGTGTGTTTGAGTTGTTATTAGTGTTGTTTAATTAAAGTGTAACTTTTGGTAATTTTTATCGGCAGTTTTTATTGTCACGAACCCGAAGCTCGTAACAGTATGTAAACAATATGATAAAATATGCATACGGTTAAACCGTTTGGCAAAAAACATCAGCTAAAGTACAATTTTTTTCTGAGTATTAATAGCAATTATAATGGCATAGAATGGTGAAGAAGGTCTTACTCGACCTTCTGCTGTAAGGAATCCTTTCTATCAATTTTATCAACTCGACTATCAAAGTTTTCTTCCAGCCAAGATCATACGGATGAAATAAATGCCAACTATACTAATGAAACAAATGCCTGCTGAGCTGGAATCTGTCAATGGACGTGCTGAATTGTTTCAGGTCCCCCCGTTATTCTTTTTTTAGCTCCTAACGGAGAAAAATCTCCAACTACATAAACAACAACATTGAATTCCGTTTGTTTGGTGCGCATAAGTGTCGCGTTACACAACTGATAAGAGAACTCTCGCCGCGATAAGCATAACATAAAACACATCTAACTACAATGGACATTTTACAACTTTTCACTGATTATCTCCATGCAACTGAATAATTTCTGAAATAAAAGTTTGGAATATAATGGCTAAGACGCAATTAACTTCAATTAGAACAAATTACTTATCACATTTCTGTAATTATGTACGCATATTCTGTGAAAGACGAAATTCACTTCAATTCTCTAACATAAAAATGCGTTGAAATACTTATCACTACATAATTATTATAAAACAAAGTCCCCTCGCCGCCGCGTCTGTCTGTCTGAACGCGATAAACTTGAAAACTACCAAACGGATTTTCATACGGTTTTCGCCAATGGACGGAGTGATTCATGAGGAATCATTAAAGTTTTGTGTAAACTGGCTGAAATATGACGATGGTTGTTGAAGATGTCGGAAAAATTCATGCCGACGGGAGCGTTTACTGGCGTGCGCCGCGTAAACCTATTGCGGTAGGCTGAATTTGGCACATATTTGGTTTATAACCTGGATTAACACATAGGGTACTTTAAATCCCAGTAGTACCTTTCCGTGGGATATTTCCCGACATCCATGCGGGCGAAACCGCAGTCAAAAACTAGTAATAAAATTAAAACTTATTAGAACTTTACCTTAGTTCGAATAAAGTTCGAAAATCCAGTTTTAAAACTGGTTCTGAAGCTGGAACTCGTTTTGTAATGAGACTCCCGTCTCCTACTACGGCTACCGTCTACCGTCTTATTACAAAATGAGTTCTAACTACAATAGACACATCAATATAAACATTGCTCCAAACAACAACGACCCCCGCTCTTGTCAATATCTCGATTTGATAGCATCGCACGGTCTCCTTCCTGCCCATGTGATCCCAACTCGGCTTAACAACTGTCTGGATCATGTTTTGTTAAAAACCAATTATAAGACAACCACGTTGGTAGTAGAAACGTCAATAACAGATCACTCCGCTATTCTATTAAACTTAGAAATTAAAGCCCCAATCCGAAACACAAATAGATGTGTTTCTTCCCACCTAAACTTATCCTGTGCTACCAGCGACATCAAAAAATGTGACTTTTCAATTATCTCAAACATAAATGACCCTAATCTTGCTATGGACAAACTCTACGAAATCCTGACACCTATACTAAAAAGGAACACCATTTATAGAACCATATCCTGTAAACTTAAAATCATTAAACCCTGGATAACGGTTGGTCTGCTGAGATGTATACGCAACCGTGACAACATGCACAAAAAATCAAATAGACAACCTCAAAACGCGATTTTAAAACTAACATACTTGCGCTACCGTAACTTCTGTAACAATCTGCTTAAAAAACTTAAAATAACGTATGAACAAAGAGCTTATTCTGACGCTAAAAATAACCCAAAAAAGATGTGGGGGGCCATCCGTAATGTACTCGACACAAATAAAAATACTTCAGCTCCGATTGACCTCCTAAAAATAGACACTGACCCAATCGTATCGGCCAACGCCGTGAATGGGTTCTTCGCTGATGTTGGCAGAAACCTGGCTAATAAAATCCCGCAAAAACATAGCAACGCGCAACGTACTCCTCCCCGCCCAGCCTCGATGCTTAACTCAATGGCCTTCTGGAGACTGACGAGGAACAGGTCGAGGCTTTTATTAAAGATCTCCGCGTGGACAGTGCCTCTGGCTGGGATGATATCTCTCCCAAATTGTTAAAAACCACAAGTCACAAACTAGTTCCGCCCATATCGCACATTTGCAATCTTGCAATATCCACCGGCACTTTCCCTAAGACCCTCAAAAAAGCCATTGTTCATCCAATCTTCAAAACAGGTGACAGACGCAGTGTAAATAACTATCGACCAATCTCAGTACTTCCAGCGATTTCCAAAATATTGGAAAGAATCATCTACAAAAATCTTCTCAAGTTTCTGGACAAGTATAAGATCATCGCTAAAAACCAGTACGGCTTTAGAAAGGGGGTATCAACGGAAGACGCTGTATTAGCTCTGCTGGACTCTGTTGTCAACAAAATTGACTGTAAACACAAATGTGTCGGCATATTTTTAGACCTCTCTAAGGCCTTCGACACTGTCTCTGTCCCTATTCTACTTGAAAAATTGGAACACATAGGAGTACGTGGCACAGCGCTCAAATTGCTCAGCGATTTTCTATCGGACCGGACCCAGTGCGTTAAAATAGGGGAGTATGTCAGTAGTGAACAACTACTAGATTTCGGTGTGCCACAAGGAAGTTTACTCAGCCCCCTCCTCTTCCAAATCTATGTTAACGAGCTCTGTCTACTCACCCTCCCTTCTACTCAGATTATAGCGTACGCCGAGGACACAGTTTTACTGTCGAGCGGAAATGACTGGGAAACGGCTAGAGAGGCCGCTGAAAGGTCCTTGATCCAAGTAATGATCTGGCTGGGAAATAATAGCTTAACTTTGAACGTCAGCAAAACCAACTTCATTACCTTCGGTTCCAGACCCTCTACCCTTCCATCTGACCTCTCGCTGCAAATCAAAGCTCATGTCTGTGGCGAGTATAACCGCAACAATCCCTGTACATGCCAGTCAGTGACGAGAGCCTCCTCCGTCAAGTATCTCGGCCTTTACCTTGATTCCGGTCTAAGCTGGAAGACCCACATCGAATCTCTATCTGCGCGCACTAGAAAACTCATTTACGTTTTCAAAAAGTTGAGAACTTCCGCCCATAAAGATATCCTAAAAATGGTTTACACCGCTCTATGTGAATCAACCCTAAGTTACTGTATCGTGGCGTGGGGTGGTGCAGCCAAAACAATCCTCTTACCAGCTGAAAGAGCCCAACGTGCAGTAATCAAAGTCCTGTTAAGCAAACCATTTAGGTACCCAACCCAACAAGTTTATTCGGACTTTAAGGTACTGACAATCCGTCAAATGTTTATGCTTCGTACGATCACACGTGCTCATAAAATTACCCCTCTCAGTAGATGTAAAAGCCCTACACTCAGAAGAAGACCCAAGCCCGTTTTTCCCAAGGCTTGTACAAATACCACCTTTGCACGGCGGCATAACCGTTATTTAAGCACATTGTTATATAACAAACTGCAAGATGCATTAAGCATTCATTCCTTGAATGAATTCCAATGCAAACAAAAATTAAAAGAATATTTGCTAACCCTGAACTATGACGACACAGAAGAATTACTCAAACCATAAGTTAAACAGAACAAATCAGGCACCCACTCACACAGACACACCTTCACTTATACATCTACACTCACACATACACAGCTACACTCACCCCATCACACACACCCGGCACTTATGTAGCTACTCTCTTTTCCTTTACCTTCTTCCCCCGTTTTTATCTTTAAAATTATTATTAGTATTACTCTAGTTTATTTTTTACAAAAGTGCACACTACTAATTTGTACGTAATTATTAACAACCAGAATGGACGGATGGATGACCCCTGTAACACAGGTTTTGCCTAGCATGGGGGTCATTGATCATTTATTTTGTACCAGGCTATTCGCATGCTTAAATTAAGTGTCACCCTGTATCTGTGTACCTTTTTTCATGTCTAATAAATTTATTATTATTATTACAGTAGGCTAAGTATTAGTAGTAGTATTTGGAACATTTTTCCGACAATCGTAAAGTTCTTAATGCATAATTGAAAACTTAGACTCGAGTTTAACATCGGTTTTTGTAATGAGAACTTTAACTTTGTCGGATTATAGTTGAAAATTAAAAAATGGTTTAAACCTGGGTCTCATGATAAACCTTATTTCATAACTAGCTTCTGCCCGCGGCTTCGCCCGCGTGGATGTCGGAAATTTACCCACGGGAACGTGCTAACAGGATAAAATGTATGTGCTTCCCCAGAATGCCATCTATGTCGCGGGCCCTTTGTGGCTAATTACAATAGAAAACCAATTGTGTCTCATTAGTGGTGATTAAGAGGGTACCTATATGATATCTTTACCTAAGTACCTAACTAATTAAAAAAAAAAAAACTCAATAACAGAAAATTAAATACCTACCTACCTAAATAAACCTATTTCTGATGATAACTAATCTAAACTCAATAAATAAGCAAAATCCCTAAAAACTAATATCTATACGAATGACTAAACCTACCTAACAGTATTATATAATAACCTACGGTCACTACGTACACTATCAAATATACTACCTATACTTTAAAATTAAAATCTATACCTACGACTCATATAAAAATAAACCTAAATAACTCTTAAAAACTAAAAGGAATAAAAATGAACTCCACTGCGGGTGACCCAACCTACGACAAACTTAGTATTTGCGGTTGGTACAGTACAGACAGTGGTAATCGGGTATAGGGATCGAACCGCAAAATTAAGTTTGTTTTTTATTGTATATACTTTTCCAGGATAAAAAGTACCCAGTGTGGTGCCCAGGATATTAAAGAATAATTATACCAAGTTTCATCGTAATCGAACCGGTAGTTTTTGCGTGATGCCTGAACAAACAAACAGACAGACAGACGGACAAAAAATTTTTTAATCACATTTTTGGGTTCGGTGTCGGTCAAGTAACACCCCCTGCCATTTATTTTTTGGATATTTTCAATGTACAGAATTTTCACTTCTACAGATTTATTATAAGTATAGATATAGATAAGGCCACTACAGTATACGTAATAAAACTCCAAAATAGAAGCCACAATTTGACAGAATAACATATGAGTTTGTATGTGCTTTCTGTACCTCCATAAGTTCAGTCTCAAGTTTCTTATTAGAAGTGGTGAGCCGGTACACTGCTTCAATCTGGCTCACTTCCAGCTCCTCCTTAGCAGCTATAGACCGCTTCAGTCTGTCCAGTTCTGTTGTTTGCTCGGCTATTTTATCCCTGGAAAAATCGGTATTGCCGACTATGTCATCGTTAACCACAATATTGCTAAGAATTACGCGATTAGTTGCATGTGTGCAGAATAGAATATTTTGATTTGCATTAAATACATGGTAGATTAAGGTCTTAATAGTAAAATTATCTGACATGATGATTATGATCTTACATGTTTCGCTATGGTCTGGCATACAAATATTTAAACATGTTAAATGTGTGTGTGTGTGTGTATCTTTAGTACCATTCCTGGCTGCCTCACCTCAAACCCTTAATGACCTGTTCATTGTCTTTATCCTTGCTCCTCAACTTCTTGATGATGTTGGACTGCTGCAGCTGCTGGCGCGCCAGCTTCTCGCCTTCCTCTTGTAGCTGGGCGATCACCTCGTCCTTCTCTTTGAGAGCATTCTCCAGTTCTGAGGAGTTCTTCCGGGATGAAGACTCTGATTTGAAGGTGTCTAGTTGCTTTCTTAGCTGATCCTGTGGAGATGTAAATTAAAATTCTGTTAGTCATTGAAAAAAGTTGTTATTGGTTATGAAAACCGCTACGAAATAAAGGCGCTTTCGAGGTCAAATTGTTGATGTGCAGTTGACTGTAAAAGGTTAGTTTGTAACAAAAAGTTATTCTCTGAGATTATGTGTTCTATTGTAATAAGTTATCAAGATTATGTAATCCACATATGGGCTTAAAAGATTTACATTATTTATGTAATCTTTATTATAATGCAGCAATATTGTAAATCTTGAAGCTTTTTATCAAAGTAATAATTGTCAATGTAAATTAAACCTAAGTACTAAATTTATAACACTAAAATATTATGCTTTGATAATTATTAATTAAATATCAAAGCACAATATTTTAGTATAATATTTTTTATGCTTTGATATTTATTATTTAAATATCAAGGCATTAACATTTTAGTGTTATAAATTTTAATAAAGAGTAAATCAAAAAAAAGAAAGAAAGAAAGAAAGAATTGGTCATCTTCCAAATGAAGGTTATTTAAAATTGTTCAATACTAGAACATCATTCATACCTTTTCTCTGATCGCCTGCTGAAACTTCTTCTCTAGTGCCGACATTCTCTGTGTGTAATCTTCTGTAATAGTGTTAATATCGCTGCCCTCATGCTTGGACATCAATGACTCCACCTGACTCTTCAGGTCCGCATTATTCTCTGCCAGGTCCGCATTACTTCTGCTCATTTCCAACAGTCTGTTTTCTCTTGCTTCCAAAAGCTCTGCCATTTCACACAGCCTCCGCATCAACCTCTCATTCTCTGAACCCTGGCTCTCATCACTTGTGTTACTCTGCACTGATGCTTCTGATAGCTCTCGGTTGTGCCCCCTTATCTTTGTTGCTAAAGACTTCCCCAGTACCAAGTCCACTAGGTTAGGTGAAGTTGTGCCATCGAACTTTGACTGCTTAAAAGCATACTTAGCAGGACTGTTCCTAAACCCATGACCATCTCCATTAGGACTAGGAATTATTTCAATATCTGAAGAGGTTGCTGTTTCCAGCTCGTCCCCAGATGTGTGACCTGAAGTGCGGTCTGAGCCTATCTTGACTAAGTCACTTTTACTATCAGAACTTATTGGAGATGTCCTTTCTTTAACACTGCCATCTTTCTGTGAAGAGCTACTGCTAGATGCATTGCATTGCTGCTTTTCAACATTGACAAAAGCAGAACTTTCAGATCTCAGCATGTCATTAGAAACATTGACATTGTAGAATGATGATGAGTCACTCAATTTATCAATAAGGACATCTTCTTGTTCCTTCTTCTGTTCTTCAGCAGTTATGTCTAAGTTAATACTGTCATTGTCAGCATTTAGAGTCCTATCAGACCAAGAGCCATCATTTGAAGAGTTCTCACTTATTTGCATCCTCTGTGGGAGGATGGCTTGCTCCAAGTGCATGAATTCTTTGTCCATCACTTTTCTTGCTGTGTCTACTTTGACTAGCTTGGGAAAGGGGCTTGCAGACTTGTCATCAGTATCCAGCACAGTGGGCGCTGTACATTCTGATATGGAGTTGTATGACATAGTATCTTCATCATCATCAGCAACTAAACTGACACTGTCAGCAGTTTGTGCTTTCTCAGTCTTATCACCGACGGGAGTGGATTTCTTATCACTGAGGTCTCCAGGGGATAGGCAGAGGGAAGATGAGTTGCTGTTTTTACCACTAGAGTAACTATCAAAACCAAGGCACTCAATAGAACTAGGACTCACCAGACTATCGGGTAATATTTCTACAGATTCTGAGTTATGCTTCTGGCCCATACTACTGCTGTGTGATATGGAATAAACTGACGCCTCAGAGTCAGGAGTTGTCTTTAAACTCTGAGATAACACTTCTACTGAATCTGAACTATTTCTACTTGACACAAGAGACAATCTATGTGACTTTGCTGAATCACGTCTCTCTTCAACTTTTGGGAGTTCATCTTTCAAAGATTTTGTGATTCTGTGATCTAGTGCCTCACTATCTGACATGATTAGCTGACTTTTGGAGAACAAGTCATCATGACTGCCATATTTAGTATCAGAAAGAACATTCATAGACTTAGCTTTCGGTGGTCTCACGATTGTGGGGTCGTCTTCTTTAGGTTGCTCAAAGAATGAGCCCGCAAAAGAGCCCCAGATGCTCTGCGATGTGGACTTGGACGGACTCTCGGTGACGACAGGCTGATCTTTGATAGGAGCATCTTGTTCACTCTCTGCGCTGACGGTCAGACCCCAGGAGGAAAAGAAATCCGAGTTGTCTTTGAGTGACGTGTTGCTGTGTCCAGGGGACGACTTGGCGCTGGTCTGCGGGGTCGCCTCCTCCTCCGGCTCTTCCCCGCTCTCGTCCTGGATGTCCAGCGCTTTGTCTATAGTCTTCTGTGCTTCCTTCAGCGCGTTCTTAGCGAGGCTCGTGAAGCCTGACGTGTCGAACCAATTCATTTTGTCGGCGCATTAGACACAACACAGCACCAACCACGGCTCAATCAAAACACTCAGTAATGTATCACCCCTAAAGCAGCCTGAATAACGTGATTGTTATGAGATTATCCATGGAAATACACTTCAACTTATCACAACAAACCAGATGACGTTTCCATTTTGTTTATATATTTTTCGAAATAATTTTGCAATTGTCAAAGTATTTTACTTTATTTTTACTGCTAAATGTATTTTAGGAATAATTTAATTAACTATTATGAAATAATACTATAATTTTCAGATCGGACAAGTGCCACGAAAAGTATATGAACGACTGATTTGACGTTTGATAATCACATAAAGGGACGTCGCTTGACTATGGTGGTCATGTAAATATAGGCCTGATTTTTCGTCAAGCTCTCCATAGCTCCAGTGGCGCAATTGGTTAGCGCACGGTACTTATAAGACAGTGCTTCGTGTGAGTAATGCCGGGGTTGTGAGTTCGAGCCTCACCTGGAGCAATCTTTTTGTTGAATGTTTTATAGAAAACTGAACAATAGAACTTGTAATTTTATCACTATGTTCGATATTAATTTCAATGAATAAGATAAGATTGTAAAGGGCATATTTTATACAGGCAGTTATTATATAGTCATCATCAGTATATTATCCACTGTTTAATGGCTATTGTATTTGATGAATGGCTTTGTTTAGTGGATAAATAATATGATGTAATTAGACAATTTATATTTTAAAATGTATAGACCCCTCTGATTTACTACGAAAAAAAACATACAAATAAGGGCTTACTTGCATGCTTTTTTCGTAATTCTTCTGTAGCCTTACTTCGATAATTTACCAAAGAAATACATAAATAAAAGAAATCATATATTTCATATAATTTATTGATTATCTTAAAATAATTATATACAGTATAATAAAACTATCGGGCCTTCAACAATGTACAGTCAGACATTCCAATTATATAACTAAAATTGTTCAGAAGGTTTATAAAACAATCAAATATTTAAGGGAATTTAAATAAAATCGGAATAATAATTTTGAATAATAATTTTATTGTTTATTTATAAAATTGAGGATCCTGCAAATCAGTGGACCTTCATCTTGTACCCTACAAAGAACAATCTAAGTGTGACTTATTACATAATTCTGCTTCATAAACATGTCACATGGAAACCACTTGAATACAACAGCAGGTGCAATGCTATCAAAATTTAATTAAGAAATATCAACTTTACAGCTACAGATTAGCTCATATTTTACTTTTAAATGCAGTTTGTATGCATTCAACACAAAACACAATACAATTTGGATCATCGTCATTTTTATTGTTGAAATTAATTCTTACAGTGCTTTATTGATAGATATTTGATACTAAAACACGATGATGATTACACATACTTATCATTTAATACGGCGTAAAATACTCGTAACATGAATACACTGCTACAAGGACCTTTTAACGCTCAATGGCGTTCAATTTTTGGTAAATATTTGTGCATTATTGTTTTTTAAAATGTAGGTATTGTAAATTACAAGATGTGCGGCGTTAGTTCCGATTTTGGCCGCGGACCAAGAGATCATTGTAACAGTTACAGTTATGTAGTAACACGGTATGTTTTGAATCACAGAATAGTAAGTAAATGGAGTGTTCATCGTCATATTTCTATGGCTCACCGGTTTTTTAAGCTACCCTTGGAAAAGATGATTGCACCATTACTGTCATAGCAGTTATACATTAAAACAAGAAGCTCTATAAATTAATAATAATGTGCTTGAAAAATACAAATAAGTAAGTAAACATCAAGATCGAATGACAAGCATCTGACTAAAATCAAAATCACATCATACAAACACGTTATCTATATTTTTAATTCGAAACGACTAAGGGCCTGCTTCACAACTTCCAGATATTATCTACCAAATAAATTCAGGTATGAAACAGAATTTTGGTGAAATTATCTGCTAGTTAAGTTAACCAGAAGAGAGGAACAGGCCATATTTGATATAATATTTGTGTGGCTTAATTTTCTTGGACAGAAGTACTGACTACAAATAAATAAAATACAAACAAGGAACTCCCGACTGACTCATTATGAAAACTATAATCATTTAAACTATAAATACCACTATTGAGGCCTGCATACAATTATTTATGCTCGAAACACGTTGGCGAGTGAAACCCGCTTCATACAGCATTTGTTTATAGTTAGTTTTTTTATATATTAAGGCGGTACCCCGAGCTAAGTGGCGCCCTCATTGAATAAAAAATCGTAGCATAGCATAGAAAACAAAAATAAAAAAATTGATTCTAGGAGTTTGTTACAAAGAGGATAAAGTATTTTTACGTTGTTAAAACAGGACTCAAAATGTTTCGTATCCAAAGTAGATAGCAAAACTGTCAAAAATGGCCGCTTTTGGTACTTTTGCTATCTACTTTGGATACTAAACATTGTGCGAAATCAAACTAAGACGCAACGTTTAAGCAATATCAAAATCATGTGAAAGTATCATTATCATATAATGATTTTTTGATGATAAATTAGGTGTTAATATAGAGAAATTCGGATTTATTTTGTATTAATAACTTCGGGCCACAATGCGAAGATCGAATAGTACCAAAGTCTGAATTTTAAAAACTTGAACATTTCTTAATGTACACAACAGCTGCATACGTATTTATAAAGCTGTTGTTTTCATAATACATTATTATATCTGGTACCTAAATAAATACTGTATAAACTGGACTTAGCTTCATCAATTTTCAAAATCTTCTAGTCATTGTATACAGGCCTATTTAAATTGTTTACACGACTCCCGTGTTGCCGGTAGTGGGAGGAGCAGGCTGTGTGAACATGAAGGTGGTCGCGTTCTGTAACAGCTGCTTCTTCACGAACTCGGTGGTGGCAGACTTGAGGTTCTCCTTGGCTCCGAACTTGCACTTGATGTAGCCGTACAGGTTAGCGCCCGTCAGGGTTAGTGCGATGAGGACTAACAGCTGGGGAGAAACAAATAATTTTGATTAAACTATGTTTCTTACTAGTTGAGTGGAAAGAGAAAAGGGAGGCCTTTGCCCTGCAGTGGGACACAGGCTGATTTATTTATTTCTTACTAAGATAGAATACACAAGAGGAATATGTTACTGTTTCAGCTAATTACTGATAACAAGGTTTGTACATACACAATTGGACCCGGTAGGTGGCGCTGCTTTTTCGGGCAGGACGACGTCTGCCGAGTCCGCTAGTTACTGATAATTCTTTAGGGTTATGAACAAGTATCGCCGTAATAGTCGGTAACATTAGTTATGTAAGTAGGGATTTTATTGATTAATATCGCTGGGCTACAAGTCACTAGGGTCGGGATCGTTGCAGAACTTTCTTCTTTACAAATTTATTAGGGAATAAATGTACATAGGTAAAAATGGGTTTGAAAAATACTTGAACATTAGTAAGTTAGTGTCAAATGTAGTAATCACACCAGCTGATCAACATTCGTAATAGGTAAACCATGTCTTATATTCCTTATCTGATTACAACTAACTTAACTATGGTGTACCTAGAGATACCGTTTAAAACATGCTATTGTTGTTAATGTTTCCTGATAAAAAATGTTTATGGCCCGAGGACAAAGTCAAAAATTATTTTAGGCTAACATTTTCTTTCTTTGCTTTTTTAGCCGGTTTTCATGGTAAGAAATTCTAAGGTAGAATGAGAGAACCAACAAGCGGCTTAGGGCCTATCTAACTTCTGTAGAAAATATACAGACGTACTGGTTAAACGTGTCGCAATTTTTAAATTTTTGTCTTATCATAACATACCATCCATTTGAATTTAAGTCCAAACAGGCAGAAGATGAAGAATGTTGACCAGATGGCCGGGCACAGGATCAGACCCATCCAGAACAGACGGCTCTCGTTCTGGTTCACGCGATTCTGGAAACAGTATAATGATTTATCATTACAAAGTTATTTAGTTCACATTGTTCCTATGCAGTCAGCGTTTAGTAGGTTTTTTTCTTTTTGTGACAATCTGCAATAATTTTAAAACTTTTAGCGGAAAGCTGGGGGTAAGCATTGGTGGGAAGAGAGACTTCAGCGAGCCATCTACTTTGTATTTGTGCTTAGGTCCCCACAGGTAGAGTGTACTACACAATTTCTTTGTTTTCAGTGCGGCAGCAAGATCCTGGGGCCAGTTTTGATCTTGTCCATGGCGGTGTCCATTGTTCCCTCCTTGACTATTTCAGCGTTCCTGATATCGTATTTGGCTTAAGAAAATTTTTTTTTAGATAAATGATACAAAAGGTTAGTCTATACTATAGTAGTGGTGTAGAAGCAACCATAACACTCACATTTACCTGTTTTGTCTCAAACACCCAGTGGGACTTGCCATCATCGTCCACATAGTTCCACCACCGCAATCCAACTAGAAGACGACCTGGAAAAATTTGTGGAAATACAAAAACACTTGTAAAATCATACATCAACAATTTCTTGATATGAAATCTGCTATTAAGACACAACATGACCTAGTATTGAATACTTGAAACTGATCAGAGCATTCATATTTATTATTTTTATTATGTTTCACCCACCAGGAAGGATAAAGTTGATTGGTTAATATTTTGTCATCAGATAAAGTAAATTAAATTTTAACAAAATTTATTTTTGGGTGCAGTACCCAAAGAAATATTTAATTTAATTTTGGCAATATACATAAATATTAAATATACTTTTGGCTTGCACATTATTTCTCCATTTCTAACTACTCTGTGTCATCTAGAACTATGAGGAAGAAAGTTTGGGTTATCTACTTGCTTTAGCAGGCAGACTGTAGAACTAAAATGTATTCTCTATCATATAACAGTTTAGTCATTAATTACTTAGTGTAGATTAATCCTTACCTCAATAATATAATACAACCTGTTAACTTTTTTCAAAATTAATGGGTAATGTTTATGCCAGTAGCATAAAAATCACCTATTAATCCATACTTAGCCTAAATAAATAAATAAACTTTCATAACAGTTTTAACATTGCTAATCACCTGACAACAAAGACAGCTTATGTTTTAATTATGAGAAGTGTTCAGAAAATGCGCTCTTGGATATGGAGTTGACAGCCCGTTTTATTATAAGTCCATTGTGACAAGTTCAATACATACCACTAATATTCTTGACAGTCCAGAAGTCAGCGGACAGCAGTAGGATGACCAGCACAAAGCTGGCAATAAAGGAATCGGAGAACCAGCCGCAAAGCATGTAGACCACGATAGCTGAGCACCGGAATACTAGGTGGAAGAACACTATGTATGGGTGCCTGCAAATTGTTTAATACATGGTTATAACTTGTTGTTCCATCAAAGTGAAAACGGTTTTGCTCTGCATAGCTTTATGTAGAAGTGCAGCTAAGAATGCCGTCAACATTTTATAAATAAAGAAACAAAACATAGTGGAATCTTGCCTTTTTTTGCTTGTTTATTTACAAGGACTAATTTTCAATTTGAAATTCCTGTGGCATCAGAGAAATCAACTTTTGAAACTTTGATTTTGCTGATACATGCATAATGGAGTACTTACCTAAAAATGTTCATTGTAGGAATGTTATTATTGTGTTTCAATCTATAAGTAGGCCACAATGTTCCTCTTAAATATATTCCACGTCATATCTTTTACTCTCCTACAAGATAACATGTTGTAATGTAGTAACAACAGCTGGTATAGTAAAATGACACTTACACAAACTGTTTGGTAGCGTTATCCTCTTCACCGAAGGCGAGGGTGTCGTCGTCGAGCAACGGCACCTGCGGCACACCTGGCTGTAAGTAGCGCGGTAACAACACTACATCAGCTCAAGCCGTGCAAAGCAAATCAACAACGCTATCCGTTCACTATCGAGCTTCAAATTAACTTCTCTCTACATAATTACTCGCAAATCAAAACAGCTAAGGACTAAAATATCAGTAACGGGCTATGATTTAATTATAATGTCAATGATAATGATCTTGTAAATTAGGGGAATGTTATGAAAACTAAAATCAATCGCTGCTTTCAAACATGTTAAAGAAATATAGTTGAAATTAGATATTTAAAGTACTTACCGTCGCCGAATTCATTCCTGGATTATTCATTTTTGTTTAATTGCTAATTACTACACTTTATGCTATAAATATTATGTATTTTTTAACTAAAATAGAATTATAACACACTTCTTTTAATTCGTCATCGATCACTATTTAAACAATTCCACAACAAGTTTTTTTAAGTGTCACTTGACTGCAATAACTGTTGTGCAAAGAGTACTATAAGATACCGGCTGTTGTGCACAAGAGATAGCTAAATACTCTTTCAATTTGACAGAAAGAGAAAACTGCGCAACGCATGCTTTATTACAAGCAAGTATCGGGATATATGGAAAGCATTATTATTTGACACTGACAATGTGGATGAAGCAAAGCGATGACATGTCAGATTAGGGTACCTTTGATCTATTTACTTTTTTAAGACTATTCAGTGGTTCCTTAGCTCAGATGTTAGAGTTACCGCAAAAAATAATAATTAAAACTAAAGACTGGAATTACTGGAAATGGCTTTGTTAATTATTAGTTCGCCTTTTAGTTTAAAATATTAGGTGCGACAACGGGTCAGCCGCCTAAGTTGAATGTTGTACAAAGAGCTCGAATTAAGTTTATTTATGGAGAACTATGATCTTCAGGTGTTATGTTTGACTGAACACTGGTTGAAGGAAGTAGTGTTAGTAATGTTTATCAATGATGAAAACTTTACCGTACAGAGTGCATTTGTGAGAAAAAGTGCTATTCGCGGTGGCTCTTTAGTTCTTGTTTCAAACAAGTTGAAATTTAAACAACGTTCAGATTTAGTTAATCTTTCAATCGAGCGCACTATA
The DNA here is from genome assembly GCA_945859715.1 of Apamea sordens. Taxonomy (NCBI): domain Eukaryota; kingdom Metazoa; phylum Arthropoda; class Insecta; order Lepidoptera; family Noctuidae; genus Apamea; species Apamea sordens. The sequence goes on from OX244001.1 coordinate 19,624,388, forward strand.
GAGTTGTCTTGTGTTGAACTTGAGCGATATGTTATAATTTGCGTTTATCAACCCCCCTCTGGGTTTTTTATTAGTTTCGAATCGGTAATGGAGTATTCTCTCAATAGGTTGAAATCAAGTAACAAAAGTATTATTTTATGTGGAGATTTCAATATTAATATTTTAGATGTTACTTCATTAAGTAATACTTAATGAAGTAACATCTTACGACTTATCAATCTTTTAGGTCTTAAAATTTAATTAACTTATTTTTTGAACCTACTAGGATCTTCGTCAAATTGTCTTGATAATATATTTATTGATTGTGATGCCAAACATAAATTAGTGTTAACTGACTTAACGTCCGACTACTGTAGTTTATTAGCTAGCTTCCCCATGCTATTACATAAAAAGCCGCATAAACTTGAATGCAGGCCTTATACAGCTAGTCGTTGCAAAATGTTTAACAATAATATAGCTCATAGAATTACAGCATCTATAGTAGAATACGAGAATCCCAATGAAATTGATGGTGCCCTTTTTGATGTTGTGCAAAAAGAGCACCAATCTACTTTTAAGACCAAAACTATTAACATTATTGGATCCTCTGTTGGCTTTAACCAATGGGTTACTCCAGGCCAGGTATTTATAATAGTAGAGCGAGACTATACGAGTTATATGGTTTGAAAAAATACAGGTTTGATACTCCTTTCCTAGAGTACCTATGTCAAAAATTATTCAAAATAGGCGATACAATTAAAAATTCTAATAATAAAGTAAAAACCACTTGAAAAATTATTAACAATGAAACGGGTAAATCTGTTAAACAAGAAAAACAACTTGAGATTATAGTCAACAACAAATTAGTTAATAATGCAGCTGACGTAGCTGAGGCATTTAATGAGTATTTTGCCAACATACCGATAACTACGACTCGCTCCTTAAATTCGTCCCCGTCTAAAGCTGAAAACCTTTTGCATAGTAGTGTACCTAAAAAATGTAGTCCTTTATTTAGTTTCGAACATGTTACCCCGCCTGATGTAGTTAATATTTTAAATACGCTTAAGTCTAAAAACACCGGTGATTATTGGGGCATCTCCATTAAACTTTTAAGTAGTTTAATAGACATCGTAGCCCCTTAACTAGCTGTTACTTTTAATAAATGTGTTAATGTAGGAACTTTTCCTGGCCTCATGAAGAGTAGTAAAGTCATACCATTATTTAAATCAGGTAATAAGAATGACATTGGCAATTTCAGGCCTACTTCTATTGTACCTGTATTTAGCAAAATATTTGAAAAGTTAATACTCAAGCAGTTGCTAAAACATTTTAATTTAAACAGCCTATGGCTTTATAAAAGGTCGTTCAAATACAGATGCGGGATTTCTCTGTTGAGACATGTATTTGACGCAAGTATTTGCGTATTTGATCTCTCCAAAGCCTTTGATTGCGTGCACCATGACACGCTTTTGCGTAAGTTACGTCTTTACGGTGTCCGAAACGGAGCTCTCAACGTAATAATTTCTTATTTACATAATAGGGTCCAATGTGTAAATATTAATGGCGTGAAATCTTCCGGGCTACCAGTTCAGTTAGGTGTTCCGTAAGGCTCAACACTGGGTCCATTCTTGTTCTTAGTATATATCAATTATTTACCATTCTATTTGAAGGGCATCTGTAGACGTTGTAGTGTTTGCAGATGATGATACCTCTCTTATTTTTAAAGTAGACAGGAATAGACAAGATTTTGACGACGTAAACAGTGCACTCTCAATAGTTACATATTGGTTTACGTCAAATAACCTAGTTCTCAATGCCAAGAAAACGAAATGTGTAAAGTTCGCCTTACCGAATGTTAGAAATCTAGGACCCAACATCGTCATAGATAAAAAGGTGCTTGAAACAGTAGGCTCGGCAATTTTTCTAGGACTAACAGTAGATGCCAAACTTCAGCGGGGACCTCATATATCAAGTCTAGCAAGTAGCTGCAGGAAGGCTCAGTTCGGCTGCCTACCATTGAGATAGGCTATGTCAATGCTGCCTACGCCGTCAGGAAAGTAGGTAAGACAATACTCTGACGTTTATACAGCTCGGTTAGTCTATTTTAGTTATTTTCACAGCGTTATGTTCTACGGTATTCTGCTGTGGGGCAAAGCCGCTGATATACAAAATATATTTATCCTTCAAAAACGAGCTGTTCGAGCAATTTACCAGCTAGGTGCCAGAGTTTCTCTAAAAGATTTTGTTAAAGATATTGGTATTCTTACGGTTGTCATCTTCGCCAACATCTTATAAATATTAGGCTTAACTTTAGAAAAATATAAAAAAATAAATCAATGAACCTAGCTTTTCAATTGTTGAACGAAGCGACGACGAGTGATCTTAGAGCAACTTAAATGAGTTATTTGTTGGACGTTTTTAATTTTTTTATTCATCATGTGCAAGTATGCGTTTTAAGCTATTAATTTGTTATTTTGGTAAACATGTTGTTCATGTTTAAATAATGTTATAAGATTCTTTTAAATTACGCAGCAGACCCAGACCAAAACAGAAAGTTGTTTTTGAACGAAGGTTGCGCATATCGCAAACACCCGTTCTAACTTCACTTGAATAAAAAAAAGATACATCTGTCAAAATTTTGCAGCAGGGCACATGCAAAGGCTGTTTACAATTTCGCAACATACTTGTGTTTGTCGTTTCAGTGTTTTTTTTTTAGCTAAAAGTTATCGAATTTTTGTGTGTCATACGATGTCTTCCACCGGCGCGGTGGTCAGTTCCCGCGTGTGGTCGTGATTCTCGGTTTTAGTGCGTGACAGGTGTGAATTTTGCGTAACGAAGTCGCGATGGGCGCAAAGGCGAGTACCGCGAATGGGGGGCAGAGTCCGCGCACGAGGACATTCTCCACGAGCTCCAGCTCAGAGGTGGTGGGCAACGCAGGGTTCAGCCTGCTGAGGGCGATACCGGGGATACAGGTGACGAACGACCGCCAGCGCGCGAGGTCTCTGTCGTCGGTGCCGGACCTGCACGCGTCTCACGAGGCGATCGCGATACCGCCCAACTCGCAGAGCTACGAGGCGTCGGCGGCCGCCAGCCCCGACACGGACTCCAGCTCCAACGAGGAGGCGGGCCCGGTACCGGGCACGTCGCTGGCCCTCGGGCGCGTCTACGCCGCGCACTCGCTGCCCTCACACATCTGGTCCATAAACGGTGAGCACCCTCAACAAATATTTTCCACTCGACTTCCACTCAATGTGTACTCAGGCAGTCTTATCTAATGTTAGGTAATCATCAGTGTTTTTATTTTGTATGATAATGACTGCTTTACAAAAATAACAATGGGTATGAACACAATCATTACTAATTAGTTGTATTATGTGCTTAAGTAGGTGTAACATACAAAGTGCTTGCATTGAATACATTGTGAGATATGGCAACAGTATCATGTTATGTTTCAAATTGAACTGTTTTGAACCAGTCAAGTCAAGTGGCAGTTGGCAAGTTGTGAGATAAATGATATGTTTTCATGAGTAGAACATTGTTTGATCAGCTTATTAACAAGTTCTCTGTAATAGATAAGATCTATTTCTGTCTACAAATTGTTCTGTGTTACACAATTTGCAGACACACATCTTTCTTCTAATAACAGTTCTTTCTTGAAATACCTTCAATTAATATATTTATTCTTAGTCCAATTTTTTTAATCCAATGTTGAAATATTTTTCTGCAGAATTTTCCAATATAATTGACATTCAACAGAATGTAAGGTCAAATGAAACAATTCTTGTACTAGACTATAAAGATGAAATGATGATTTGTGTAGCACACACTGCAGGATCAAATAGGATTCTTTGATTTATAATGTTCTTTTATTAATATGGCATGCTTTCAAAAAAGCAATCCCAGATATCTTCAGAAATAAATGAATAATGGAGTAATACATATTTAGTCAAGTCATCTGATTTTAGAATGGAAAAATGGGCACACTGCAATAGTTTCACACATGACTGATTATTATTAAACTTTATGAAACTCTAGCTTTTGCCCGCGACTTCGTCTGCATATTTTTTTTCTTTTTGCTCGTCTCCTAATGGTCATATTGTGATGTTAAATAGCTAATAACTTCCCCAAATATTGGGTTGTCAAATGCAAAAGGAATTTTTAAAATCCGATGGGCATTTGCAGAGATTAGCGCGTTCATACAAACAAACACTTTAGCTTTATTATATTATAGTAAATATAGATTACTTGAATGTAAGACACATTTACTGTATTATTATTATTAGTACTTTTGTTTCCTATTAACATTGACCTTGGAATCCATAAGAAATAATAATATATTGTGAATTATTAATGAAGCATCTCTTCAAGAATTGTGACCTAATACATAGTGTTGAATGGAATATTAAATCAGTGAGTTCATTGTCTATGGCATTTTTGCTGTAGGCTTTGATAAGTGTTGAAAAGCGAAAAACATTTTAAGTAATGTCAATAAAATATTCTGCACTTCAAATGATTGTGGTAACGCTAAATCTAATCTTTTAGTGTTAATATTCATGGATATTATTTAAATTCAGTTAAGTATATTTATTCATTTAATTATTATTAAATAATACTATACAAAAACGCGCCCTAACATGTAGGTACTCATAAGTTTAGAACTGAATATAAATGATGTGCAAAAAATAAATGAACAATGTTTTGTAAATGGCTGTTCTTTACATTGCAATTGAAATCCCGTATCATTGGCCTCACTAAAACCTCTACTAAATAATTTGTGTAGTCTACTGAGTGCTGACTTGCATTTATTATCCAATTTCAATATTCATGAGTCATTTAGTTAAATCATAAAAAATGATAAAGACTCGAAAACTGTTCTGCCATTATCATTGATCAGAAGTTTACTTATTCATTTAGTTTTTCTAAAAAGAGAAATTTCATATAAATCTCATTTGGCAAAATCACTAATAAAAAAAGGCAATAATTGACCTGGGCCCGTATTCCCGTAATTTAAAACATTCAAAATCTAGTCGCAGTGTCATCTCGGCGACAAACAAATGTCAAAACTTGTCAAAATGTAGGGAAAATAGACGTATTTTTGACAGATTGAGATCAGACTGTGAACATTCTTAAAATTACGAGAATTACCCCTCTGTTTTGTGAGGTGAAAATATTCGAATTAAGTTGGTTTGACTACATTGTCCTCGTTTTCCTCGGACCTTTTAATTTCAGCGAGATTTCCATTAAATATCGCAATCCACGCGGGGATATCTTGGATTCATCGCGCGAGATATTTCTGGCATGTTTGGCGCAAAACTATTCAAATAGTTTGTTCACCTCAGCCATTATGAACATTGCTACAGACACGGACAACACTTGTCATGGAATTGAGCTATCACCGCGCTATTTCTGCCTACCCCACGACGTGACAGCAACATCACTATAACTCCCGTGCGTCTACGCGTCTGGGAGCGACTTTCTCGTACTATAATAAATCGCGGCCGCTTTTCCGGGTTGGGGCGCACGCGCTTTCGTCGTTCAGTCGCGTTCGGACTACCGCAGCGTTCACATCGCCACCACTATGTACAGACGTCGCTACCGCACCACCCTCGGCCTTGGGCTCGGATCCTCCTTCTCGTCGTCGTTCTCCACGACCCTGTCGTTCAGAACCACCACCACCACCACCTCGACAGCGACCGACACCGTCAGGTCGGATGCGCGTGCGACTGCCGCTAAGCTCAAATCGAAGTATGAAAACGCCGGCACAGCGCAAGGTGCGTGTGTTACTAACGTGTGTGCGACTAATACTAATGTCCATTCTGTTGTGATTTCGGAAAACTAAATGATATTTTCGTGTTTATTTTCCCCACAAATATCGGGAGAGCAATGCCCGTTCGTAGCCTCTTTGTTAGTTTTCCTTATGTGAGGGATGTTCGTTGTGATTGCCCATTTCAACTATATTTGTTTCCCCGCCCTTTATTGTAATGGTTTTCCTCTTTGATGACATAGATTTTCTCGGCTGAAGCAAAATTTTCGTGATCCAGATAAAAATGTGATAACTTCGGTTAGCTTTTAATATTATCGTTTTATCACAGGCCTTCTGAAGTGCTTCAACTAATAGTATCTAGATTTTTTTGTTCGTACTTTTATTAACTGTTGTCTAGCTAGATTTTAGGTATAATTATTAAAGAAATAACTTAGATATGAAACACAGTCCAACATTACCTAACAGCGAGCTGGATCTTGGATGTTTAGTTAATAAATCATACAGTTGTAACATGTCCTATAAATAGTGGAGTTTGCCCGAATTCTGTGACAAGTACGCTTTGACATAATTGTGTCAGACAGTGTGGAAGTAATATTGAGAGCGGAAAGCTACTTGATCTGACAAGCACTAGACGCGACCTAGAGCTTTCGAGCTAACCACGAAAAAATTATAATGAAAATAGAAAAGATATTCCTTCAGTTTGGTAATCATTAATGGTACCAAACGTACTGTTTTTGACACGTTTTTCGGTGTTAACATGTTCGCTGAACTTTTGTAGTAAAAAACTTTTGTGCTGAAAAGTTTTATCGGTTGGTCTGAAACAGAAGCAATCGGCAATCGTATAAGCATCAATTTTGACAGATGTTGGAATATTTTGTTAGCTACAATATACCTATAAGCTTTCCGCAAAAGCTCACTGAATCCTAGGTCCAAATCATATCAGCTGCAATTTTGGTAGTTATTGAATTCGTTTCTGGATTGGAATATTTTGTGTAGGTTCAACGTACCTATAAAAACTTTTTACTAAATCAAACTGACTGCTCGGTGCTCTTTGCTGTAAGTCGTAACTCCTTATTTCGTAACGCTAAAGACACCTCCTAAAGTAAATTACCTGAGCTTAAAACAACTCTCTAAAGGACTAAGTTTAGGTTATTTAGCTTTTTATTAAACTGCCTTGTTTAATACAGGGTGGCGGACATCGATGCGCAACCTGCTACCATGGATTCAATACATGATTCTAAGCCCCTGCGTTACAATTTTTTTTTTTTTCATTAGTTGTTAATGTTCCACTGCTGGGCAAAGGCCTCCCTACTCTCTTTCCACCTCTCTCTGCCCAGAGCTCCCAAGGACCAATCTTTATGAAAGGAGTCCAGCTCATCCCGCCATCTCCGTCTGGGCCTGCCGCGATGGGGACCCACTGGGTCGTATGTTTGGCCCATTGATCGTCTGACATGCGGCAAATGTCTCCAGCCTAATTCCATTTAAGCGTGGCAGCTTTCCGGGTGACATCAGTTATTTTAGTGATGGAACGGATTGTTGTATTCTTAACCCAGTCCACAAGTTTAATACCCAGAATACTCCGTTCCATAGCTCTCTGGCAAACCTCGAGGGTGGACCTCTGCTGAATTGTCAAAGACCATGTTTGAGAACCATACGTGAGTTCTCTTGAGGGATAGAGGAAGATCGCCCTTCATTAGATCTTTCATGGCCCGATAGCACTTCCAGGCATTTTCGGTGCGTCTTGCAGCTTCTTTGTTTTGTCTTGCCTGGAAAGAGACTATTTGGCCAAGATAGAGATACTCATCGACATATTCAATCTCCCCACCCCTCTGTGATCCTGTGATGCACGCTGTCCGTCATCAACTTGGTCTTTGACATGTTTATTTGAAGTCCGACCTCTAGGCTCTAGGCTTGCCGTGCTGAGATCTTCTAGCATCTGTGTCAGCTCGGAGACTGAAGACGAAAAAAGGAAAATATCGTCGGCAAAACGGACATTGGATACCTCTTTTGTCTTTCCTTTTAGTAGGTTATTAAAAAAAAATGGCTGTGTCATACATTTTGAAAGCGTAAGTAGCAGTTTTTTCACTTTATTTTTATAGGTAGCAGCGCAGCACTTTTGTATGTAACGGCAGTTTTTTTTTTTTTTTGATAAACGACTTTAATTTTCTACTTTCCCTAGCGTAGAGTTTTTCTAGTCATGATCATGGTCTAATCATGTGCTGAATTCATGGTTACAGTCTGCGCGTCGATGTCCCTACCCCTGTATTTCTCTAACGCTACATTACCCTGTCTGCGTTGTCAGGTAGTCAAGTTACGAGTGAACACAGGGTCACAGGCAAAGCGTACCTTTGACTAAATATTTTTATTCTACTTTTTATGAGCTGTAATTTAAGCGTGTTTCACTTTTACCTTTTTTGCATAATGAAGTTCTAGGAGCGAGCTTTTGCCGCGCCATAACCTTAATAAGCTTTAAAATATCCTGTTTTAAATTAAGTACATAGGTTTTTAATGCGAAGTTTTATGTCGGTGGTTGAAGGAAAATATAACAATAGTTTTGACTCCATTCATACATTGAAAGGAAACTGACGGATCAGTTCATACATATAAATTAAATGTAAACCGTAATGTCTTTGAATGTTTAAAATATTCATGAACATTTGCAAACAACAAGAGATTTACGTGACAGCCTCTGATACAGATCATTTAAATGATAATTTCTACCATTAAAATATATTTCCAGTCCAACTATAGTCAGGCAAGTGTAAACACGCTGGAGATGACAGGCGTCCAGACAGACAGACTTTAAATAAGTCTGACATTTGACTAGGGCCAGATCCCGATTTGTCGTAAAAGCTAAATCAAATAGCGCGTCACTCCGCACAGATATTAATTTTAATATTTACGATTTAGATGAAACTAGTGCTGTATTACCAGTTACCACACTTGTAAATAGCTAGATATCCGCCAGTTTGATTTTTGGAAATATTCTGCTGTTAGTATATTATGCCGCAATTTTTAAACAAAGAATATGTTTTAGCAAGCCTATGACGCATATTTTTTTTAAGAACTATCTGCTGCCATAAAGGTCTTTTAGGTTACTGTGTTATCATAACAATGTTTTTGCACCATCACGACTGAGTTTTTGCGTCTTATTCTTGTTTACAATAATATTTAGTTTTTATTGCTGTTATTTTCCGCACTGTTCTGGAAGTAAGGCCGTGTATCTGGTGTTTGTTATCCCGAGCAAGTTTCACGAATCATCAATCAATCGTGGGAACTAGGTTATTGTGGATAGGCTAACAACCTGTCACTATAAATTACTACTGCAATTTATTTTAAACGTAACTGCTACGAGCTTTGCTTTGCATCTGCAGGGTGCTTTGTGGAATCAATTTGTGAGTACCTACCTTACCGAATTGCAAAAACAACGTAGAACATGAACTTTACATTCTACTTACCTAAATATTTTGTTTCCGAATAATAAGGTAAAATGTGTGTTAAAAGAGCTTTGAAAACCCGCGTAACATTCACAGCTCACAAACATCGTAATCGCTTGCCGCCACAATTCTCGTATCTGTATCCGCGAGTCGGTCCGTATCCGCACTCCGCAGGGTCGCTTCCCTAGTGGAAATGTAGCAGTTTACCCGAGGAAGTTGCCTCAATAATGTTCTATTTATTATCCTATCCGCTATCGTAATGTTTACGCGACACCAATTCTGTTAGGAAATGACGCACTTTTCAGATATTTAAATATTAAGGAAGAAAATTATATGAATAAAAACTTTGACAGAAAAAACAGCCTGTCAATCAATCAAATCTTGGCCATAAGTTAGTCAGACTAACGAAATTGGAACATTGACCTCGTGAACTCATTTTCAGGAAGAAAACTGCTGGCACTGCTGGTGGATGATTTCACTACCCACAAGAAGACATTCCACAGATCAGAGTCAGAACCCAAAGCTTATACAAATTAGCAATACTATAATACTTGAAATCAAGACTTTCTGCAAATTGGGTCTCCATAGAAAGAACATTTTGCGATCACATTCTAAAGGCATGTATTTATCGACCGTACCTCACGTGAATCGCGCGTGGTCACAGTTCTAACCTAACCCGCTTCATCGGGGTACCTTAGTTACTGCGACCAACTGTGAGAAAAGGCCAGAAAGTTAAAAATGGATGAAAAGATAGTCACCGGACACATACTAACGAAGCAAGTTAAAGCTTGTAAAAAAGGCTCATTTAATTTAAAAAGCATTGCATCATTAAATGCTCAAAAAGTTTTTAAAGAACCAATTAAATATTTCTCCATTCTAAACCTAATTTTCTAAATCCTCGAGTAATCACACACCGCTAAAGAAAATCGTACTCTCGTCCAAATGTTATTTGTTTCAGAGAGACTTCAATATAGGCTATACCGACGTATGTCATAAACGTGTACAGGTGAATTGAGGCCATAACTTCAGAAGCCGTTTATGCATCACTTCAGCACATAAACCACACATGTAATGTGCTCCACGTGGCTGCACCTGGGACCTGCGACGCCGTTTAACTGCTACGAGCTTTCGAAATCTTGTGCTGTTGAGGGAAATAGTATCATTTGGTTTTACGTCATTTAGACTGCTGCAAATAAAATCCATATTTCGCATATGCCATTCATCAGCTTCTTCCAACCTCACTTATGTATACGGTCTTATGAAACCCATTTACTGTCGTTTCACAATTTTTACCAATTCTCTATCTTGATTCAGTTTTCGAATGTGATGGGCATATCGATGACTGAAGGTTTATCTTTATGTCCAAGGCCACCGTAAGGACACCGTAGATCAAATATTGACCTAAGCGATAAACCTTCCTCAATACTAAACAAGTTGTTCCTGCACAACAGATAAAAACTAAGAGATCATCCAGAACTGCCGTGCTCCGGAAAATAAGAGAGGAAAAAAGCTTAATACAGTATGTTTCCTTTCTATTTACCGCGGCGTCTGTGAAACTTCACGTTATCCGCCTAAACACACACGTGCCGACTATGAATACCACCCCATATTGATCCCGAGGGTGTCGTAAGATACCTCTCACGGAACGTACGGACTGCGGCTCCCCATTCTTTTGTTATAATCTTCTTGGTTGCTTCTAACGAACTAATATTCTTGCAGGGATGGGTAGAATGGTTTCTGCGATCGTTTGTTTAGGTACAAAGCGTTTGAGTCATCCACTAAGCCAGCTCCTGAATGGAAAATCTATCATTATCAACCCAGAGTCAAGTGGATTGCGCGTAGATGCTTCTAATTTGACCGGATGCGGCCGTTGCAGTTATTGATAGCAATAAACAAAGGACGACCTCCACTTCATCTTCACATTCAAAAAGAAGTAAAAAAAAGCAACATTAAAAGATTTAGTTCCATTATTGTTCCATTATTTTGTTTCCATTATTTAAAAAAATATTGTTTCTTTACCGGAACATTGCCAAATTAGCGTCGAATTAAGTGTAAGAAGTGAATTAGCGTGTCGGAACTGCTAACCGCACGAGATTGTGTCTAATTAGCTGTAGCGTTCAAGTTCAGGTGCTAACTGATAGAGTTGTTACGGTGTCTCGTGTCTGGAGCTAATTCAAGTTCATTTAGCGCATTTTTTGCCTAATTGGCTAATTAGATGTGGAAGATATTAAGTTTTTATTATAACTGACAGACTTGACACCTATATCTACTCTTTTAATTAAGTGTTTGTTAACTCTGCCGAGTTATCTGATTCGTGTCTTGAATTTTTGGCGCCATAAAATCTGATTGGGTCAATATGTCATGTATTTTAACTGCAAACGTTCTTTGTGAGCGTAAGTTAAACATCCGTGTGTTCCAAATACTAGCACAGTTAGTACCAGCGATGTCCTATATGTGCTAACAATAAAACTAGGTCAGACATAGCTTTAGACTAGGCATGAATTGATTTATGAATGCAGAGGAACAATTAAATTTTGCTTCATTCAGACTGCAGGCGAAAAGTTCCAATTTGTGCACAAAGAACTAGTAGAAAGGAAAACATGGATAGATTTTGGCGTGAAGAGACCATATCAATATAAAAGGGATGTGAATGTGAAGGAGAGTACGCAACACCTAAAATAAAGAGCTATTATTGACCCATTCATATAATTTCGTTATAAAACTGAATCCGCGCCTAAACGCTGTAGTAAGATCTAAATTAGCCAGTTACCGTGTGCGGTTGCCACCTGGCCAATATTTGGCACTAGCCTGGACTCGGCCGCCCCACTGACTTGCCCTACATCCGCTTTAAATAGTGCGTACGCGCATCTCACTGTGCCGCTATTGGCACATGTCGATTTTGCTGAAAACTTACATTGGACGTTATTGAAACTTGAGATGCATAATAAAACAATCAATATTCCAAGAAAAATATTTATTTTCCGAAAATTTCAACTATTTCATGCCTTTTCCGGTTAAGTGGTCCCAAAAATATTTAGTTTTCCCTGTTACCAAGATGTCAAGTGTATCTACTTAAAGCATCAACATATTTCGTCGGAGTTCTTTTAAAAATACAACAGATTCAACTTCGTACCGGGAAAAATGTTTGTGAAAAGCTATTTAAAGAACATCATAAAGGAACGCGGACTATATCAGATTTTTCTCCGGATGTTCAAAATTAATAATCAAGTTCACTAACACTGCGCGCCTTTCGTTTCCTGGAATGTGTTTTGATGATCTGAAAACTTTTGAATCGAATATTTCGGTCCTTCTTTTTATTAATACGGCTACTGTAGGTCGGGAAACGACCATGACAACTTAGTTGGTTATACATAAGGTAGACCTCCTTTGGGGTGAAACACCTTTGCTCTTATCAATTATGGGCCGGTGGCTATTCGTTTTCTGTCAGAAAGCTTTTTTTACTGCTTTGTTAATCCTTTCTCTTTCTACTTATAAGATGGTAATCCAAATATGTAAAGTCAATATCACGGACGGAATTCCATTAACATCTATAAAAACAATAGCACAGCATTTTATTGTGGGACGTTTCCCAGTGGGTGCGGTTCGATTCCCTTTGGATCCCCGCCAGTTCCCGTGTTTATCACGACGGGATTTAACTCAGTCTCCCCGACTCCCAAGTCTCCGGTCTCTGAACTCAGCCTGTGCATTCGCCAGGAATTAAAAGTTCTGCATTTAGATTCGTCACGTGTTTCTTTGCGTAATAAGTGATCAGGTTCATTGGTCTTGAGTTCTTGAGGCTTCCGGGATGCGGGATTTTTGAACTCTGATTTCGGATAAAGAGGTCGAAAAGAGAGTTGTGCGTGGGGAGGATTGCCTTGTAGATTCTCATTATATCCTTGAGTTCCTTGAAATTAATGACAATATTTTACCGACGTTTGAGAATCTTCGCGTCATTGATTGTTTATTAAACTGCTTGTCCTTCTCTTTACGATATCTTTTTCAGAGTTTTCGCCGGTATCGCCATCAGTAATTCGCTCCTTCTTCATCTATCATTTGGAAATACTCCAGATCCGCTCTTTTTAGTGATTGTGTTTATATTCCGATTGACCGCAATAATTTATTTGTCCTTCACTTGTGCTTTGCGTGAGTTTTACGTTTTCTATATTTACGAATGTACGATAGAGTTCCTGAATGTTTTTTACGCATCGAACAGATTTTTATGTTCTTTTTGCAGACTACATTTTTCCTTATAATTTTTTTGACGTTTATATTGTCTGTTAGTAAAACAAGTTGATCAAGTTTCGTACCCTGCCTAAAAAGGAAGTACTTGATTTGTTATGCTAAACCAATATCTGCTTATCTGACCAAATAAAACAGGTCTCAGATGACCTCAGGGTATCCAAAACTGGTTTTTGCATGAAGAGATCATAAAACTCGATAAGGATAATCTTGTACTTTGCAAAATACCTCGAGGGAGGATCTTGATATTTCCTAAAGTATTAAAGAAATTGACGGTATTTCTTCGTTCAATCGAATTACAATACCGGTTTATAAAAATTGCCTCGAAGGCCGAGCTGTCGTGTCGCGCGCCGGTATTTTTAGCTCTTCTCGTTAACCGCTCTGTTACATGAGAGCTGTTCAGAAAACTAGTGGTTTACCCTAAAGCAACCCCTTGTATTGCTTACTGCTATTGCTATGGGCTTTGGTATTTTTATTACATACTTCGATTTCGGTTATAAAAGTTTAAATAATTTATGTGTCTTTGTAACGCTATGGTTTGATGGATGACTTGTTTTTGTGGTTTTATAGTAAACTATTTAAGAACTTAAAATAATGCCACTAGAGTATTATAATTACATTAGTGCAATACGTTTCATTGAGAATTTCCCACACTTATGAAAAAAGAAATGCTCGAATCACATCCGTTTTGAACAACGATATTTCCTAAGTTGTGCTTGTCAAATAATAAATCATGTTTGAAACGTAATTTACCACATGCAGCATGTAGTACGCACTCGGTATACTTTAGCAAGAACAACAAAGCTACTTGTTTATTTTTTATCACGAAGTTTGGTAAACTCACGTAGACTATAAACCATCATCACCATGTTATGTCTGTATCATAATATAAATAAATTCACGTGTCGCAGACACAGCACCTCCAGTCCACAATAGATCTGATAATTTGTCTCTTATCTCTACAAAATGTGAAATTATGCCAAATCTTTGATGTCTCTCCGAGCTTGCAGATTCATATCTTTAAACTTTGATCCACTAGTGTGCGGAATCAGTTGAAAAAGCTTTTGTAATCGATTTTATTGTTGCAATGATATTTTTTTCCAACATCTTGAATTTTCTGAGCAGAATATAATGCAGAATATAAGTATATATTTACATCGCCTTACAACAGTGGTTATGGTAAAGGACACTCTCCAGGGTACTCTACTCTCGAAGCATCCCAGGTTCATATATTTCTGCCCCTCTAATTTAATTTATAACTTAAATCTATTTAGAATTAGTTACCTGGTTACGTTTCATCATTTGTTGTAATTATTAGGGATACTAGCCAGTGCACACCTTTTTTTTTTTTTTTTTTGGGTGGGAAATCATCATATGACCCCTCCCGCTCTGGGCGGAGCGGAAGGGAGTGTCAGACTTTTACTGACTAAAACCCACCCGTGTTCCTTCAGTTGCCTGTGCCAAGGGCCACGGTACCTCTTTCGAATATCCCGCAGCCCTGGCGGCATCGGCCCTAGAGGGCCCCGTCAGTTCGTGCTGACATCTCTTTGAGGCGCGCGTGGAACACAACGCGCCGTCGACCCGGGCCTGGTCCTTACCGGGCGGCGAGCTGCCCGTTGCTCGCCGCCCGCAAGCCCGCGCCTACGGTGGCCGGGAGTCGGCTATTGACTCCCGTCCAGGGCGTCTCCTACGGCAGCTAGGGGCGTGAGGGCGCAGCGATTGCCTCTCCCTCACGCGCTCCGCCTCCTCCTTTGCGAGCATTACTGCTTCGCAGAAGGAGGTGACGGCCTCCCATTCACTCTCGCTCCGTACCATGGCCTGGACCAGGGCCGGACGCGAGAGATCGCTGCCGCCGATCGCCGCCACGAGGACACGGCGGTGCCCTGCCCAAGCCGGGCAGACCTCCACCGTGTGCTCCACCGTGTCCTCCGGGCGATCCACACAGTGGTGACACCCTGGCGTTTCCTCCCGCTTTATCCTGAACAGGAACCTCCCGAAACAACCGTGTCCGGTGAGGACCTGCGTCAGGCGGAAGGTGAGGGCGCCGTGGCGCCTCTCTAGCCACTCCTCAAAGAGGGGACTTATCGCCGCTATTGTGGCGTGCCCAGCACTGGGTTGCGACAATCGCACTCTCCATGCCGCTATGAGATCCCGCCGGAGCTCTGTCCGCTGTGCCGTGATTTCTCGCGGCAGCGGAGTTACGCCCCGGCGTTTTGCCTCCTCTCGCCACTCCCATATGTGGGCGAGGACCTTGGCCTCTAGATCCCATGGCGGCAATCCGGCAAGGAGGCTCGCCGCCTCAACGGAGACCGTGCGGTATCCTCGGATCAGCCGGACAGCCATGACCCTTTGGGACGCGTTCAACCGGCGGGCTGGTCGCTTCCTCAGGGAACGCGCCCACACCGGTGCCCCGTAAAGGCCCATGGACCGCACGAGCCAGTGCACACCTGCACCGTGCACCTTTATTGCATAAGAGGAAACGTCGCCTTGGCAATGACACAGGCTCGCACCATCGTACGATGTAAAAGTCAACGTTAATTTACAGCTTTCCACAGGAAGTTCATTTTTATCTCGATTTTCATAAATGTGGACTTTTCAATACACAAGCTCATTTCAAATCTGACTTAGTTATGCGTTCCGGAGTATTTCTCAGCAGCGATTGCGAAATCATTACCGAGTCCAGAATAATTTTGATTTTCCATAAAAATATATTCCAAGTATAACCCATAATTGGGAACATCTGGAAAAATATTCTTCGGCGAGAAAAAACATTTCAATCTCCAAAATACGTAACTTCGTTTCCTCTGTTCCTTGTAATGGATCCTCCGCCGAAAAGTGATTGGTAATATCAGAACATTATTTTCTACAAAACATGTATAAAATTGGATCTGTCCAATTATTTGAGAGGCTGTCTTGTGTTTGTTGTTCACGTTCCGGTTGTGTAGGCTCCGACAGAATAGTTAATTATTGCGAATAAACCAAGTCCGTTGTGATCCTGCTGCAACGCACAGCTTTGTTTGATGTCGCTTAGTCCCACTTGTCCCAGATAATGAGGAAGTTGTCCTCAATTACGCGTCATTCTCTTTGTGCCAAATCCTTTATGGGAGCACGTGTCCTTGAGCTTTTGGTTCTAAACCGCTTAGCTACGTGTTTTTCTCGTATCTTGATGAAATGATAACATCAATGGAAACACATTGCTTCCTTGACGTCACAGGGCTCGTCTAGTGGATTGACGTCATCAGCTGTTTTTTCCGCAAAGTTATTTATAATGTTCATTTCGATTATTGTATCTATGATTGTATTTTCTAACTGCAATGTACTCCTATGAAGATCAAAGTTGAATTTGAATGGGTTATTGAACTGACTAGCACTGGTAGTTCTAATTGTTTTGTAACACTAATTGTATTTTGCTACACAAGAGTTGCACTCGTCGTCAACTCGCATCGGTGATATTTTGGATAATTGCTGTAAGAGATAACGGGTGGCTTTTGATTTTACTGGTTAAATATAGCAGTTTTAAACGTGACTTTGAAAAACAACGACATTGTTTAGCCAAGCTAGCCAAATATTAGATCTTTAGCAGCAAGCCTGTTCGTACCTATGGAGTAGATTCGTCAAGTAATTTAATAAACGATAATTAAACTTGAAATTTCTGTAGCAGTCACGCCAGACCCCAGTATTACGAACGCCCTTTTATTTGTTGGGAATACATCTATCTATATTCTATGGTAATGTTGTTTAATAAGTTGTTCGGAATATCGTTTCCAATTTGTTCCCAGTGTTGGGAAATGTTTTGATTTGAATCAAAATATATATACATACATATAGATGTTTTAAGACTAAGGTTTCAAGACCTTTGAGATATTTGGAAATAATGTCTTATTTTAATGTACATGTGTCCACGTGTAGAGTACGTGTGTGTGTACATGTGCACCTTGGAAAAATCCAAGATTTTTATAAAAACAACTACTGCCGGCTTAAAAGTTTCAATCGAGTAACTCGTCTCATATCAATCGGTTAAAAGAGTTAAACACATCACTTACACCATGTTTTGGTGTAAAGCCAAATTGCAATTTATTACTTGACGCAAACGCCGCCGGTTTCGCGGCGATTTATATAAAAACGTCTCTAACAGTAATTATTATCTACTCTTTGCTTGATTTATGTGTTCAGTTGCCGGAGTACGCCATCATTATTTTAGACTCAAAAAAGTTAAGATTAAAACGTTTTTAATCTTTGTATTTTAATATTTTATAGTGTGAAGGTCGGGAGAAGTAGGCCGTGTATTCTAGAGTACGATGTTGCACAATTTTTGCCAGAGATTCGAGCTTAAAAGATCTTAATGATAGGTTTATTGGTCTTTTTGTTTTGGTTACCGACGCAAATGACGTTGACCCAACAGTTGACGATGATATCGTAAGAGACATCATGGATAATCCAAGAGGTATAGAGTTAGATATAAACATGGCAAAAGATTTATGTGCGCCGACAGGGGCATTGCAGCTAAATACATTAACAATATTGTTACGAGCTTCGGGTTCGTGACAATAAAAACTGCCGATATAAACTACCAAAAAATTACACTTTAATTAAACAACACTAATAACAACTCAAACACACTAATTGCTCTTAAGTTGCACTTGAAGATCGCTTTCGATGTATTAGCTTGTATCGTTGATCCAAGTCTGACCGATCGCGGCTAATCCCGGCCTTATACAGTGCCGCAGATAGTTCCAGAACCTTCTATTGTAGAAACATCTAGAATGTTCGAGTACATACCGGCCCCGACTGATCAGATGTAGATGTTAGATGGCGCTAGTGGTAACTAATGTCGGGATCCTGCCGTTTTTCCTAAAAGATTTTGCCAAAATTTCACTACTCAAACAAATTTTAGCAACCTTTTTTATACCAATGCAATGTTTAGAATAATTTTAGTAGGTACGCACATTTTCATTTGGTCAAATTTTTACTTGGCAGAATATTATTAAGGATAATTTGGTCTAACAAGGGAGACCCACTAATGTCACCCTGTACCAGGCATTAATTGTGGCGGGGTCTCCCTTGTTTCATCGAAAAGAAATTGCCAAATTATCACTTCCCAAAAAATTTTCGGCATAATTTCACTTGCCAAATTATTACTTAGCAAAAAATCTATTCACAAATAATCGTAACGCAAACCTAAGGTTTGGCAAGTCAACGTTTAAACAATGACTTGTTTACCAACTAGTACTTTTACCAATTTTTATGTAGTCAAATATTTCAGTTGGAATAACTCATTTTACGCAAAATAAAATTTGCCAAATATTTAGTATCGTCAGTTTTCAATTTACCATTTCTATTCAGTCAATTGTTACAGTCTTAACTAGTTCAGTCCCGGGTAGCTTGTTTTTTTCCATGTTTTTTATCTATAATCTAGTCGTTTCTGGCACTCGCCGGCCGCTGCCGCGGCACCGCTCGCTTCGCTCGTTCGGCTCGTGGGTAGGAGGTAAAATTTTAACCTAACCTAAGCATTTTTTTAAAATAATTAACCTCGTCTAACTAGTTCGGTTCTCGACAGCCTGCTAAAAATAATATCTTTTTTTCCATATTTTTTTTCTATACAATCTAGTTGTTTCTGGTACTCGCCGGCCGCTACCGCGGCACCGCTCCGCTGAAAATTGATATAATAATAATAATATCCCTGGACATTTCACACAGCGCCATCTAGTCCCAAGCTAAACAACCTAATGCTTGTGTTATGGTAACAAGATGGCTGATAAACTACTTATATACATTTTTTTTTTGTTGTAAATACATACATATTATAGATAGAAAAACACCCAGACTCGGAACAAATACATGTAGGTCATACAAATATTTGTTCCGTGCGGGAATCGAACCCGCGACACGCAGCGCAGCAGTCAATCGCTTAACCACTGCGCCAACCGTGCCGTCAATGATATGAATGGCAACTGGTTATAATATAATTAATATCTTGTTCTGCTGCCAGATCTGCTGCCTACTAGGTACTCGTTTAACGATAGTTCCTTCTTACATTCTAGTACCATATTATTTTAATTTAATATATTATGTAGATCGTTATGATCAAACATTTCAATCACATCTTCAATCTCTCCAAATGTTTACTCCCTCCGGATAGTTTTGCAAAAACTTGTATTTATTTTAACACATGTGGAGTAGCCAGTGGTGTGGTGCCACCACCATTAGAGCAGACGGTTTTACCCCAAGATTACTTAATGTTTGTATACTTATTCCTTTTTTTGGAAGCGAACATCTCCGTCATTACACCTTACACCCATGAACATGGAAAATGCAGATTAAGTGAATCGTGGTCAATTTGGCTGAATTTCCTAAAAACGCTTTATAAAAAAAAATATATCCAAAGGTACGTTTCGGGTCTTAAACCTCAATGCTGGAGTCGCGTAGAGTCAATAACCATAAAGAGCCTGCGTGGGCGCTCGTAATGTCCTCAAATTGCTGCGGACCTCTGAATCATATACGACTAGCCGATGACAATACGTGGAGTATTTGTCTCTGGATGATGCTTTGAATTGATATGTGGGAACTACTAGTGATACAGGACAGGATTTAATGATATCACTGAAATTATTGATGTTCCTAGTTCACTATCTTGGTCGTGTGAGTTTGCTAGGTTTATTGTGGACAAACTCATCAACATTTCTTATTCAACATATCTCTCAACGTGGAACGAATACCAAAAACCTTTCACGTACTTACCTTTCTGTACTACTCTGGGGGTCTACTCCGAAGTAGTATCGGCCGAATGTTCGGCCGTTTCCTGCTACGAAGTTACTATTTGGTTCGGTCGGTTCCGATCCTACACTCCTACACTCTTTCGAATATTGACTATGGTCCCGACCCAACTGAGCCGATCCGAACTTTTTTCGCATTTTTCAATAATATTCGGTTCGGCCATGTGTCGGTCCGATCATTCGCACTTTGCACTTCGGAGTAGGCCCCCTGTACCCTTTTGAAATACTAGAAGTCAGGAAAGTACTGTAACCTAAACCAGCTCAACTTAAAAGTAGTCCAAAGTCCGCATAAATTCAATAAGCATTTCCAACGTAAATCCGTCGTTACAAGTTACATCAACTCTGCAGAACCGTTAAACTATAAATACTAACAAATCGAACAAACTTGAGACTTAACCCACGTAGACACGCATATGCAAATATCGGCCTTATTTCGAGTAATCAGGCGCATGTACGGCGCAAGCAAACGCTTTCAGCTATAAATAATGTAATAATTAATAGAAAACAACCCTACATCCTTGGGTTTGATATAATTTGGATTTAAATCACGTAACGTGTTTAAAACAAACAGACTGAGTATGCAAACTTTGCTTGTGCGAGTTAGGACCTTCGTGTTACGTCTTGTTTGAAATAGCGCCATCTGTTGACATAGTATTAGAACTCTTATATTTCTTTACTTTTGGTTTTGATTACTGTTTATAGAAAACTTTAAAATGCCTTAATAAAGCTCTTACACTCATTGTGTTGCTTTTATTATGGAGATCAAGTGTTTCCCGCGAAAAAAATATCTCAGTAACAGCAGTAACAGTGAATACGTTAAATACAGTAAAATATATTGGTAAGGCAATTACATAAATTTTTCTACACACAAATTGGATCCTCGTAAACCTCTAAAAGGGATTTGCCTTGATAAAAAGCCTAAACATGGCACCCATACAACACCTCACAAATAAACTTAGCAGGTCAAAGACGTGGGTGTTACATACCCTGTATTTTTCATACGTGACCTTGACACCCGTAATCCCCTGCGCCCTTGACCTTGACCTTCGAATTGGCTGGGATTGTTCGTCTTCGAATCTTGTTCTAAAACTGATTTATGTTGCTGTAAAAATTATTTGGATTGACTTTGTCTATGTTTGAGTGATAAATCCAAAAACGGGTTTGAAGAAATAATGGAAACAATAATTTGAAAGTTTATGATGATATTTTTATTAGGTACCTTTGTAGACTTGTCTTTAGTTTTCTTCAAGTAGTTTTGCAGGCAATACCAATCTGTGGCAATACTGCGTTTAGTTGCGTAAGTCAATTAAGTTCGTATCACACGCAAATGCTGTAGTTTAATATTCTTGGCCAATGACGTATTATGGCAGCTCTCCATTTGCGCGGACACGTCGTGCGACGCGTCCAGGACAGGCGGCGATAGTGAAGAGGCGAGACGCATTTCTCGGCAGATCCCTTTGATGCGTGCCCAAAAAACCGACAAATCACGGATTGCGACAGGGACGGAGGCAGACGCGGACACGGACACGCAGGCAGATCTCGACAGATTTTGCCCTCTCCACTATGCGCGGATGCATCCGCGGACGCGTCGCACGACGTGTCCGCGCAAATGGAGAGCTGCCTTTATAAATAGAGGCGTCATGCATGAACATCACGGCTGTCGAAAACAGCGTAAATACTGTCGGTAGCTAGATAGCTACTTAGACGCACGAAGAAAGGGAAAGAAAATTAAATGTCATCTACGGAATTTCTATTGCTAGAGAGAGATAAATATATTTCTTTAATTCCGTTGTCATTCTGTGGTGCATGCTCATTGGCCGAGCACGAACAAAAGGAGGCATGTGGGGAAAAATGGACACTCGATTTTCTCGTGTTGATATAGGCAGTAGATTTACGGGTAAAATAATATTATTTTCGATCCTTAAAAATATGAAAGCAGTATTTTGCAAGAGTAATTATTGTTACTTAATTAATAAAACAAAATGTAATATTATGAACAAAAAATCTTTATTAAAAAAATGTGAATAATTAAAAATCCCTCATAAGCCCATCTTTAGGTAACCTAATTATTATATTGATCATTAGGTTTCATAACACATATTATATTCAAACAATATAATTCATCAAAATAAAAACAATGTTATAAAACATAAACACTGATGCAAAGTACCCCATCTTCCCTTAATGGCACGTAACTTACCTCAGGCGCCAGCCGCCATTAGAAGGCATCGAAAAAAATAAAATAAAATACATTTTTCTCGATACTTACGCATGAAATGATATTTTTTTATCTTTCACAGTTAAAGTATAATTTTTACGTGTCCTAAAAACACAGGCCGGCATTTTTTTTCGTTGTTTGAGGAAGAAAGTTATTTTAATGTCACGTACTGCCGCGGCACTGGTTGGTACGCGACTAAATGTAAGTCCGGCAATTGCCTTGCATTCATGTTGCCACTACAGAGCGCGGGCAACGTATCTATAGTTTATATATCATTGTTCTTGGCCGTATCTGCCTGTGTTTGTAAAACAAATGAATTCCAGGATTGATCATATCTATTCCCCGATAAGTTCATTTGCCTTTTCGAACAGATAGACGATGACGACGTTAGTAAGTTTCTGTGACTAAGGACCACAAAGATCCTTGAATTCGCGCCAGACTTTTAAACTTCGAACAGAAACTTTCTGCCGTTGTTTTTTTTTTTTGTTTTTCTCCGTGCGTGTCACTTTACAGCTAAAATAAAGCGCATGCGGCCTTGTGTATTGGGGCTAACTTGCTATTTTTACTGCAACGCATTGTTCCCAACACCGGCCATGCTTGCCGCACAAAATGGCCGGGTGAATGCATGCTGTGAACTGGATAAAGTGTAAATATACGCTTTATTTTGTCGTTAGTTGATTATGAGAGAGGAAACTATAAATCATTATTACTCCTACTATTTCTGATATTTTGTCCTCGTTGGTTTAGTGGTCACAAGTTCTACTGCTGAGTTTGCGGTCTTGGGTTCGATTCCCAGGTGAGGCAAAGTGATTTTGGGTTGTTCCATCTGGAATTTCTCAGTAACAGCGATTCCGGATTTCTGCCCGGTTAATGGTCATAGACTAGTCCCCTATTACATGGCATTTAAACATGACTGGCGAAATGTGGGTATCACACTGTACACCTCTGGGCTCTGCCTAACACTTCGGGGAATACAGGTATGATGTAATGTATGTTCTTTCTAAAAATCGATGGCCTATGTCCAGCGGCCAGCGGTGGACTGCTATAGGCGGATGACGATGAAACATTTGAACTCACTATGTATTTTATAGCGTGTTATGAAGGAACGCTAGTTAAAATTGGCACTGTTCTAAATCGCCTGCGGGTCGTTGACACGTCTAGCAACGCCCTTAAGACTGACATTGGCTTGAAGTACTACTACCTCTACTGCTTATATTTTTTTATGTAGAAAGTGGATCTTTAGGTTCTATTCAAAAGATTTGTTGTCTATTGCAAGATTGGCTATTGCCAGTGACTTGAAATTATGAAAGTGAAAGTGTTTCCATAAGGAATTTCGCAATGGCTGCCCCGAGTCTGCATTTGTTCCCGGTTGATGGCAATAGCCTCGCGAAATGCTGGTGTACTATTGGTACACCTCGGTAGCTGCCGAACCCTTCGGCGATTACAGGCGTGATGTTATGTTATGATAATATAGTCGGGAACTCAATTGACGCAATAGAGGTGATCTGAACACCCACACCTTACCTGATGACAGATATCACCAGCCATATAGTTAGTCTCGATATAAAGCAGCTGCATCTCGCAGTTTTTCTCAAAATATTTCCGTCTCTTGTCATTTGTCAACGCTTGCAATTCTGTCTGGACGTCTGGAATTTAACTATATTTTTATTTTAAGAGTTTCGTGATTTTAAGTGGTTTATTCTAGGGTATTTGGGTTCTGATGATTATAATTTACGAGGCTAATTTAATTAGCAATTTGTCCGGGTTTGACATGATGTTTTTAAAACATTCACAGAAACATGCTGTTAGACTTTTAAAATTATTCTTTAGTAAATGTTTGAGGCAGAAAGCGTCGAAGATGTAAAAGTTTACGAGATATTTCTAAGATAGTGAACCTGTAACTGTGACGTAGATGTAAATAAAGTTATGTGTGACGAGAATCAAGTTACGTGTGGGACGAATGTGTTCAAGCTTACTTTTATGCCCATATTACTTTTCTTGCTTTTATGAAAGAAGTAACACTTTATTTTCCAAGTATGTTTTGTTTACAAGAACAATTTCTAGATCATAAAAAATATTGATCAACATGAGTGGGTTTTTACGGCGATGGTATTTTGCGATTATGGTTATATCTAAAAAAGAAGATGTATATCTCTTCACATTGTACCAACATTGCGACTCTCCAGTTTGAATTTGATGGATGGATCCTATAAAGACACTGACATATACTGTGCTCGTGTATTGGCCTCCCACCTATCGCTCCCGATGATACTCATACAGAGGAAATAAAACATTATATGATGGACATATAACCAGCCTTTATATGTGCACTTGCATATACAAGTAAACAAATCGGTTTTAGCTACATCTTTCTTTACCCCACTAAGATAATTCTTTGTCACAGCTGAACTCTCAGATTTAGAAGCAATAAATTCTAACTGATTTAATAACTGGACAACCTTCACCTTTTTCTCTCTTGTAACATTTTGCGCCAATAATGAAGAGCATCCATCATATTGATACTCGTAGTTTCCGTATCGTGCCAGCTTGTCCAGGGCTCTTGACGCGAAGTTTTGGCAACATTGCTCCGCTGCGGTCTGAAGTGACGTGGTGTAGTAGTTGCATGGAGAAACTGTCATTAATCTGCTCAGAACCCTGCCATTTTCAGATGGGGTTTGATGTAATCTATGAAGGATAGATTGGTTAAGTTTTATGATTGTTTTAGTCTGTATCATCAACTTGCGCTTTCATTGAGACATATCTTTTGCGTGGTCATAATTGCTTTGTCAACACAAACAAGTATTGATATCTTAAAAATTCTCTAGAAAACAATCAGCTATGTTATGAAGTCATCAACATTTTACTTTCTTTTGTTATTTTCACTATTATTTGTCTTTTGCACGTTCCGTTGAAGGAACAAACCGCAGGAATCCTGATTACGCACGCCGAAGCCACACAAGCGGCTAATGAGCTTAAAAACTAAAACCAGACAACGATAATATAAACCTTATTACACGCACATTACTTATGATAATTCTATAAACATCGGATTTCATGAAATCGAGTCAGACATACATTCTGATTTTCTGATTCATTCAAAATTTTTAACTTTTTAAAGTAATTTCTAGAAAACCTTCCGGGATTTTGGCAAGTTGTTTGCGTTGTAACTTTTCATTGTGTTTTCACAGGGGGTCATTAATCTCAACAGATCTCAACACTTCTCGTTCGTTTTTCACTGTGTCACTGATTTTATTGTCACTGACTTTGTTGAATCAGACAGTGACATGCTCACCAAGGAATTAATTAGGACGTTTGTTTCACGATATTGGCAAACGATTTTGGCTCCTTTGTATGTTTTCAATTTTAGTTTGGTGGGTTGAAAGAATAGATGGTTAGCGTCAGTTTTCTCCAGTTTCGAGCTTAAAATATATTCAGGAGATATTTTTTCTGTTTGCAGACCTTTGTGCAGACGATTTGCATTTAGTGCTTCATAATGAAGTATCTTAGTAAAGAGCTACAATTTCCAATTCAATCAATTTCAACTGTAAAATTTGTACCAATTGCTGTCTACTTTGTGGTTCACCAGAGGTTATCGGTTCAACTCTTCAGTTTCATTAATATTGTTCTGAAGCAACTACACTAAGATGCCATTTTACGAGTGCGCCGACTGTCGTAAAGTCTCCTTTTTCGAGATTGGATGCTGTCGAATACCAGACAGATCCCTCTTTGTTTATTCAGAAGCTAGTATTGACTCTTGGAATATGACGGTTTTTTCTCCATATTTTCTTTTGTTTACTTGCTAAAAATATTCTGCTGTCTCTACCTGCTTTTTATAGATATTTGAACATTTTCTTTTTGCTGTTTATTTTAAGAAAATATTTGCCTATGGTTTCTTTCGCAACTCGGTCAAGGTATAGTCGTTTACAGTATGTTGACCCTTCTACAGGTGTTTTACGACATTGGGTTCACAAAAATAATTTTCCTGGCTGATGACCAGATTTCGCTTATAAAAATTGCCGTGAGATCGTAAAAAATTATAACACTGAAGATCTT
This sequence comes from Apamea sordens, assembly GCA_945859715.1. Classification (NCBI taxonomy): domain Eukaryota; kingdom Metazoa; phylum Arthropoda; class Insecta; order Lepidoptera; family Noctuidae; genus Apamea; species Apamea sordens. The sequence goes on from OX244001.1 coordinate 19,650,851, forward strand.
TTTGTTTTTCATTGAGTTAAGATTTTTAATGATGGAGATCAAAAGAGAGTAAAAAGTTCTCATGTCGGTCGCTATTAACTTTTTTCGCAGAAGTATCCCTGGAGAAGTTTCCCCTAATTTCCATAAATAACCAGCTTAGGAATCTCTAGAAAAACCATTTAAATTTGTACTCCTAAAGTAACTAAAAATCTCCTCAAAAGCATAAACTTTCCTTGTTTCCTGTTGTTCTAAGATTTCGGTGTTCTGAGTACCTGAACGAAACAAAAATATACACCAGCACTTTGATTATCTTCCACAATTTTCCATGTAAAGATAGTACGTAATTAATGATTCCGTTAATTCATTTGTTTGTTTAGAATCAATCTTCGGTCATGTTCGGTAGGCAGTGACCTTGTGACGGCGGAGTTATTTTAACACGACGCCAATTTTACGCACATAATATTGTAGATACGTTCGTAGACGTTGCTCGAGTTAGCAATTTTTCGTTTCTTGAATTTTAAGTGATACTATTTTTGATGTCGATGTTAAAAGTTGAACGTCAGCGTTTCATTGACGTGGGTGCTTTACTGCAAACTGCAATCCTGGTTTGTACAAGTTGTAGTACCCAGCGCATTAATAGTGGGTTGCTATGCCAACGGCTAGTCTACTGTTTCCACGAACGTCATAATAACAGAGGTCTTAAAATAGCAGTCACTAAGACTTTCCGTATTGTATCTGTGGTATTGTGACTTCAGAGCCCAATTGAATGGTATGAAATGGTAGGGAAATGGTTAAATGAATCGGTTCAATTGTACAATTTGCGCATGAGTATGAAGCTGCTTGAAAACTTCATAGTTTTTGTGCACATCCTGACCAGCATTTAAATGAAACCACTAAATGTTTGAACATCAAATCTGTATGTTTCTCAGAAATTATTCTCAATTGATTTATAGGTCTATTATGTTTATATTATCTGCATGTTCTGTATTTTTGCCACGTTTTCGACGGTTTTGGATTCTGCCCGAAGTTTTATTTCAATATTTTTTTCGCCGCTGACCTCACTCGGTTTGACGTGTTATATTAGTCAGTTTTTGATCCGATCCCAGCGTTGTCTTATGTGGTAAAGCTTCTTCTTTACCACAGTAATCATTTGTTGAGCGTTTGCCAACTTTATTTGTAGGAAAATCATAAAAATTAAGTTTCATCGTAATTTCTTAGGCTTCAGTTACTCTGTTCTGCTGCGCAAAATAATTAAATTTAGCGTAACACGAGACTCGAATATCATAACACGTAGAAGCAGTTAGAAACAATTTGTATCGTGCATGCTTGCAATGTAATCCAGATGTGTAGCTGTTATGATGATAATGTTGTCGCTTGCAATTTGTTTCGAAAGTGATTTCGTTGTATGAAGATCTACGTAAAGCATAAACACAAAGTTATTGTTTCAAAACAACAATTTGAAATAGTGATTAAATCAAATGTGCTTTTCAGCAACCCACACAATTTTGTATACTCTTTGTTACTTCAAGAAGACAAACTCGGGCATCTCGGCAATTACAATCCTTTGACCTTTGAATCCTTTGATCCACTTGTAACATGTTTTACCCGAGTTGTAGCGTTCCGAACGCTTTGCATTGCAAATGTGAATTTAGTCGAACGCTACATTTGATTTGCTCATATTACACCCGCACCCGCACCCCGCAGATACAAGGACACGACGTGCGGAATAACGGCCTCTTCTAATGTTATTGTGTGTTATTGCTCTGTTTATCGTATCAGGAGAAAGAAAAATATAGTACTTTTTTATGATTTGAGTAATTCGCTTGGTTTCTTGGTTAATGCGGGAATGAAAGGGAGTTTGTCGCTCGTTTTATGTCATGCTGTATGTTACCATCAGGCTGGTTTCCTCCAATAGTTAGACAGCAGGGTTCCTCAGCACTTTAAAAATATATACCAGAATTAAGCCTATGTCCTCGAGTCTTTCTGAAACGTAATTTCGGGAATGAACTTGTTTTCTAGTTGGGAATTCAGCTAGAACCTCATGTTGGCTATAGTTATAGCTCATAAGGCAATACATATAAGTTGGCAAAGGCATTAAGGCATAGTTTCATACAGTAACCGGTCATGGTCTTAGGAAAAGCAGGTCACCCTCCGTGCTTGTTACCGCCAAGCCAATGACGTCAATTCTGTCCTTCCTTTTCCCTTTGAGTAGTTGTACCATTATTAAAGGAATATTTTATCGGTAATACATTACAGTCGTTAAATGTTATAATGACTTATTTTATTCAAGCTTGGAATGTAAATGTTTAAAATTCATGTCACATCCATGATAGTCGTGATCGCCAACTGAATTTGTGTCTTTGATGTTACAGTTAAACGTTAGAATACTAAGCAGGTTTCCTTAACAACAATCGAACATAGGTCCAGGGGGTCTACTCCGAAGTAGTATCGGCCGAATGTTCGGCCGTTTCCTGCTACGAAGTTACTATTTGGTTCGGTCGATTCCGATCCTACACTCTATTGACTATGGTCCCGACCCAACTGAGCCGATCCGAACTTTTTTCGCATTTTTCAATAATATTCGGTTCGGCCATGTGTCGGTCCGATCCGAACATTCGCACTTTGCATTTCGGAGTAGGCCCCCTGGTCGTATCTTTAGTTTATTTTGAACAAACAAGTTTTAATAAAAGTGAATAACCTTGCCTGATGTTAATATGTTATGCATCTTAAATTTTTCGTCACTCATAAAGCGTCGACCGGTGACTTCCATGGGTCTTCTATAGGTTGTATGTAAACTAACCTTTGTGTCCCTCTTCAACTTCTCCTAGGGGTTAGGTATCCTACGTGTCTCTTCATGCCTTTAAATTTCTTATCTAAAGAGTATCTTCTCTAAGGGGCTTGACCGCAGACGAGATTTATTATTTTTCCATCTATCTAAATTGTTACCAACCTCAATCCGATTATCTCGAACTCAAATAATTCAATCCCTTTTTCTTGGAAACAGGCAAAAACGTAGTCTCAATCGGCATCTACTTTTATTATAATGTTCTGAACTCTGAATATACCACATAAACCATTTACTTGGGTCAGTTCATCAATATACATGCTCATGGAGAACTTTGTGAGGTCATTGACCTAACGTTTGACATTTAAGTTCTCATTAATCTGATAACATGAATAGCCCCTTGATTCAAGTTTAAAAGTCCTCCTTCAATGCATGGCTGTTTTTTGAACCCTTGAATAGATAGAATTATGTGCTTGTGCTGTGCCGTTTAGCGTGCCAATCCGTCTGTTGGTTGCTATCTCTCAACACCAAAATATACTACCTCGTCTTAACTTTAGTGTTAAACGATTGATTTGCCAATGCCCATTTTCATCCAGTGATGAAAATTGGTTTCCGTATTCAAATAATTAAGTCAGCAACTACAGATTTAACGATGCTTTAACTCATTAATCCTTCAAAGGACGACCCTGCCAACAGGGGCCATAACAATAACAATAAATCATCGAATAACTTGCTATAATCACCCGCGAAGTTCCCAAGTGGCCCACCATCCACCATGACAGTCGCAGGCCACAAATACCCCAAGGCCTGGTCAGTGGCCGTGTGATGACAACGGGGAGGCTATTTTTAGCCGCATGCAACTCTTTGTTCAATGACGCGACGACGTAGCAAACAATGAGGTGGCCATTAGATTTTAACTTACTTTTATTAGTTGCATATAAACATTCATAAACTCACTACTTTTTCCAAATGGGGAAAAGGTGAAAGAAAGGCAAGGCATTGGATAGTTTACTAGGGATTTCTTTTTTGGAGGTCTGTCGTCATGTCTGACCTGATCGTGTAGTGTGTTTGGATTCTGTGGTAAAGCATAGGTATAGGTATCTAAAAAAATAACACGTTTTTAGTGATTATAAATTTTGATGTTATTTATGCAAAAGCAGAAATTGGTCAAAATTAGTTGATCTATGGTATTTTCAGTCGAAGTTGTAAGTAATTTTGGTGCTAAGCGCCCTAGGCTCCGCTTAGCACCAACATTAATGATAGCTAATTTTCATTTTATCTGTCAAAATAACTGACATTTGTCTAAATTTAAATCAGTTTACTACAATTTAGTGTCTAGTCCAAAAGCTCTCAGCGTTGTAATAACAAATGGATTCCGCTCAATCGTCTTTAAACTTTTCCTCCTTGAAACTCAGTTTCTGTCTGCTAAAGTTGGATATATTTTTGTTTAGTTATAACTTTATAGTTAATATTAGATACTTACAATGTATCTAATTTTTATACCGTCAAGGATTATATCGAGGAAAAAAAGGCTTGGGATTAAGCTGCTTCCAATTTTTACATATTGAATGTTTTTATGTTTTTTTCTGTTTTGTTGTTTTTTTTATACACAGTGACATTAATTAATTTTATATATACTATGACATTTGCTTTCTTTGTAAAGTATTATATTATTTTAATTATTGTGAATGTGAAGACTATGTGGGTCATTTTATTTATATTATTTTTCTCTCTGTTCTGGTAGTTTTTGTCATGGTCTGGCAGTTTGATAATTAATGTGGCCCACCCAAATTCTTTGGTATTGTTCGTCGAATCGCCGAACTCCTTAAGTTTTGAGTTGAGCTGCACGATTTCTGACAAATGCGTGCACTGACTGGACAGGTCCCCTCAATCTGTGTGGTTCTTTCCTCAAAAGACCATCTCAGACATCGCTCTACATGGTCTTCATATCACCTGACCAAGATTATGTCTGAACTTTAAAAGAGACTGTGACCTCTGAGTTTGTTTCGGCCTTTCTTCTCAGACTAGTCAGATAGGAAACGCCGACGTCATCTAGTTTTAAAATATGATTGACGTGTAATAGTGTTTGTACAAACCTACTTACGAAATAAAATCATGTATCATGTACAAGAGAAAACTTAGTAGTTTGCTCACCCTGCAATATGCTGTAAACTGTGGCCATTCATTGCAATCAGAGATAAATAAACGATTGCCTTGCTCCTTACCTGCGAGGTTGAGGGTATTCCTAAGGATTATAATAATATATAATATCCCTGGACATTTCACACAGCGGCATCTAGTCCCAAGCTAAGCAACCTAATGCTTGTGTTATGGTAACAAGATGGCTGATAAACTACTTATATACATTTTTTTTTTGTAAATACATACATATTATAGATAGAAAAACACCCAGACTCAGAACAAATACATGTAGGACTTACAAATATTTGTTCTGTGCGGGAATCGAACCCGCGACACGCAGCGCAGCAGTCAGACGCCTTTGCCCGGCACTGGGATGATAAGCTGATATATTGACTAACACGGTTAGCCACTGCGCTAACCGTGTTAGTCAATATATCAGCTTATCATCCCAGTGCCGGGCAAAGGCGTCTTCTTATACTGAGAAGGCACGTCATTGATCACCACGCTCAAGACGAGTTGGCGATTTCTGCTTTCCAAAGCAGTACAAATAATAAGTATTTTTCAGGACATTGCTTGGAGATTGCAGTTCGAACATGATAACTAAAGAGAAAATCACAAATTTTTCATACTTGTTAGTACTAAAGTACTGTAAGTATGTGCTTTTTCTTGGAGTAATCTAATTTTCAGTAATGTCCAACGTAAACTCAGAAAGCACATTTGAATTGAAAAATTGATTCCGCAACCGTTCTACGATCGGAAAAGTCGCTTTGGTACTTGCCCGGATTTGACCCTCAACTTCGTGCATGAGAGGGGAGGCCTTATCCACTGGGCCATCACGACTGTCCTTAGGCGACTATCCCTAGGCAAAATTCCCTCGATCATAATAGTTTAATTAAATTTTTCCCATTTGCTTGATTTCGAATTGTGTGGCAGTGTTACTAGGCGGAAAAACATTGCTTCCCTATATTTAGCCTCTACGTCATACATAATTTATCAGAAAACTGTCATAAATTTCAATAGTTTAGGTTTATTCATGTATGCATAATTTATTATAATGGAATGAATGCCGAACCGGCTCAATGTCAATGAACCAATAACGATATATTTCCGTCGTTTATGTGTGTCCTTATAATGTGCAATTTTGTTCAATTCTTTGTCTCGGAGTCACTCTCAATTAGAAGATTTATTGAGGCTGTAAAATTGCCTGTCGCTTTTGCGTATGTAGAGTGGATTTATGTCCTATGTAAATTATAAGTTCTAATAACAGCTTAACTAAATATAAATATTATAATATTCTTATCTAAACGAATGTCATCAGACCATCTGAGTCTAAATTCATACACTTATTTATTCGTTGAAAATTCCCATTGCATTTTCTTTAAAGAAAATTTCCATTTAGTGTTCATATTGCAACTAGATGGCGTTGGCGTCGAATTAGAAGTCGCTATGGTTTCGTTACCGGCGTTAATAGGCATTCGACGCGCGCCTCCGCCCGGCCAGCCTGAATCGCCCACTGGGTATAGGCCTCCCCTATAATGTAGGCTATAAATCATCATCATAATATTTTTGTTGAAAGCTAGTCCCACATTTGTGGTCGATAGCTTTTGGAATACTTTGATTGATATCCTTGAAATAAAAAATATTAATAACATCGTAATTATTTATTTGTATATCTATTAATATCATAATTGCATAATATTAACCTATACTCCATTCGGAATAAGATTAGACATTTAATCAAACCTTTTTTTACAGTCCGGTCAACCGATTTTAACTTCTTTTCCGTAGGCATAAGGATGGCATTAAAAGCAAAAAAGTGGTTACAATACCAACTATTTACTGCAGCTGCCAGTTGTCATGCCACCAACGTAATAGAAGTCAAAATCGGTTGAACGGACTGTAAAAAAGGTTTGTTTAAATGTCTTATCTTATTCCGAATGGAGTATAGCGTGGTATAGCTACTGTAACTTCCTGTTGTTCAGGTCTTCAATTCTTAAACCATTTCTCATTGTCATTGTAATATTTTGTCATCATACTATACAGGAAAACTTATCATTCAGCTGTATCTATTCCCAATGTTGCCTTTCCCATGCTTTCAATATTATCAGATTAAAGGAAAATTCAGATAACCGAATTCCATACAATCCCGAATTCATGTTGAAAGGGATAATCTGGGGCTGAATCAAAGCACCATTTCAAAACTGCTTCGACTTGAATGTGGCTCTTTGGTTTGTGTTTTCTTTACTCGATATGGCAAACAGCGATAACACGAAGTTTGTAGGAAAACCCAACTAGTCGTAAATTATTTTATTAGGAAACTTACAGCTAATACAGGTTTGTACCATGGTTACAGTTTTTCGTACAATTTAGGTCAATTACAAGTTTCCACTTATAATACGAGATGAATATTAAATATTGGTATATAATTAAAAAAATACCGATTGAAATTATTCCACGTATCTCTTCTAGTTTATCTATCATTACATTAATAACGCTGTTGAAACAACTAAAATAATGAATACTCAACATGATGAATTCGTGTAATGAGAGGACCCAAGAAGTTAGTAAAATCCATTGAGTCATTGGTTCAACTATCTTGCACGTAGAAATTATATGTATCTTGTAGGGAACATTCTATGAAAGTTCTCTCCGGTAATCTACATATTTTCAGTATTAAAATTTTCATTCGTCCACAAGCGAGATGATGATTCCACTTGGCAATATCAAAAGCTTGTTTTTCTTGATAGCGACGAGAAAAGCCTCGTGGCTATCAAGAAAACAACTTTGATTTGTGGAAGACATGAATTTTTAAATCTCTGCCATATTTCATTTTATCTAACGCGTCCAGATTGCTCTGCCTGACGTCAGATGGGGTGTCATTGACATACAGCTAACAAACATACACAATAAAAAAGTTATTACAATACACGAAAATAATTTTCATGTAACATGTAATAAATAATCTACAACCAACTATATGGTTTTTCGCAAATAACATCACTCCACAATGAACCCTCGCCACCTCTGCCATCGTATAGCAATCAAGGAAGTATGTACAGTCAACAGTAGGAATAATTTGACAATGTCAGATCCTTTTGTCGCAGTTGTAAGGGCAATTTTAGTAGCGCAAGTGTTACCACTGATGTCCGGTGACTGTACCTGTACCATGGGTAGAAGCGCCTTCTTGCCCAGCATAATCGGCCTATAATGTTCCTACTGCTGGGAAACTGGCCATCCACCACGCGGACCCAGTGCGGGGTGGTGGATGCCACATGTCTTCGAATTTCTGGTTCTAGGATAGGACATGCCGGTTTCGATATTTTCCTTTACTGTTTCGAGAGCAGTGCTGATGACATAATTACACAAAGTAAAGCACTTGTTTGGGTTCGAACCTACGACCTACAAATTCCTTCTTGCCTGCTCACCAAGTCACCAAGCTTGGTCAGCTTGGTGACTTGGTGATTACTACTATACTTTAATTAGGCAATATTATGCATTTTGATTAAAGCTGTCATTGGGAGGCTCATATTCAGTCCCTAACTATATTGCTGACAAAACACTGATGTTTTACGCACAGTCAGCTAGCTAACTACTCTCTTACATAACAGCATTTTTCACAAACAGATTTAGTATTAAAATGTAAAGGAATGTTTTCATATCCGGAGGAAAAAATCTCGAGTAACGTTTCTAGGAATAAACTCAAAAGCATTCGTTCAATATAGTAAACATGCGGGGTAGGCACTGCAGCTTTGATTACTACTGGCGGATGTTTCATTAATTAAATACTGCAGTGCAGCATGTAAATTAGGTCTGTAATATATGTCAGTTATAGCCTGTACGTGTCTACTAAGTAAACTTCTCGGATATGCATCTGTGTGAGCTATGTAGCGGGTATAGTGATTTTGTTTAGCCAGGCAGCCAGCTGATTAGACCTCTTCATGTTAATTAGGAATAGTGAATACTGCTCAGGATCCTGAATTGGAGCATACTACTGGAAATCTAGGCTAATTTCTGATGGCATAAACTGAAAATTCCTAGTACTTTTAAGTAGATATTTTGCTATTTCGTCAAACGGTATAATATAATACACGTAATATCTCGAATATATTTCAATAGCCATGCTGTATGGTACTATGTAACTATGGCTACATCTAGTAACTTGTACGTCAAGCAACAGAATTAGCTCGGCAGTTGCTCAGTGCGGTACATAGAGCACTCGGAGCGATATCGAATGGGGAAACTGGAGATTAATGAGTTCATGCACCCCTTTTAGCGAGGTTTATTCGGAAGGCCAGACGGGTAAATGTGGAAATGTATTCACACCGGACCTGTTCACAAGTGAACCATAGCACCACGGAACCCTAATCCAAACATTGCAATGCAGCTAATTTCACCTTAATCGCTAAATCAACGGATTACAACATTTATTGTACAAAGTTCGGATCAGCATCAGCACTTTGTCTGGCCGAGTTACGAGAGATAGCTGCATCAACAACATCACACATGGATGACGGAAGGCACACACACTAAACAAGCATCTATGTGTATTTAGTTTATAATTAGTATATAAGATGTAAACTTTGTAAATAAAATTAGTCACCAAGCTGGAGTCGTGTTTGATTCCTCTCCGTCGAGTTACCCCTCACTGTGGCCAAGACACCTTTAGCCATCAGTACGATCGATCCTGTGAGTCTGTGGGATCGGCAGTGAGATATCCACCTCCTGTGTACATTGCACCTGGTACACTTACCTTGCCTTCCTACCCGCTCCGGTCTGTTGCCTTAGGTCGCTGGTAACAGGCTTCCTGCCCACACAACAGTACTAGTACGTTGTGTTATGGTTTGTATGTTAGGGCTAGGGCGTTAGGGCTGATAGGGTACTAGGGCTAGTCAGACAGGTAGGCATTGAATTGTAAGAGCTAGGTTGTAGGCGTTAGGGACTTAGGGGTAGGAACTTAGGTCGTTATTGCCTCTATCTAGCCACTCTGTGTTCATAGGGAGCGGCAGTTGTAGCACACTCAATAAACAACTAGCAGCTGTCTGTGTGCACATTTTGGTCCTTCGAGCCGGATTTTCCCGGATAACCGCAGTCCTTTCATTCCCGTAGGTCGACTGACAGACTTACCAGACCAGGGTTCGGGGGTAGGTGAGACACTTAGTTGCCATTCGTGCGATAGCGGATCGGAAACCGGCCTCCCACAAGCGGGTCTCACCGGTATTTTGAGAAGTCGCACTTATCGCAACGAGGGTACAGATCGCAGCTAAGTGTCCTATACCTGAGAAAAGGCTAGGGCAGTTAGGGAAGAATGGACGCACAAGAAATAAATGGAATCATAAGAAGCCAGGAAGCGGATTACAATGAAATTAGACAAATATTCACCAACATCAAGAAAGACTCGGCGACGAGAAAAACTCACAAATACATCGCAGACAGGAAAGCGCGACTCACAGAAATTTTTACCAGAACGTCAACTAACCACACACAACTAGAGAGTCAGGATGTGATGTCTGAACACAAGTACATCACTGCCAACTACTTTGACGGCCTCAAAAAACTTTACGAGCAAGCCATCGAGTATCTAGTAAAGTGTGAGAAAAGGTTAGTCGTTGTAGGACAACTCTACGAACCAGGAGACATAGAACCTCAAGAAGATGACGACATCAACTCACCTAAGTTGTTTATTCAACTGTTTCGTATCAGTCAAATGCAGAAGAAACTACAATCAGCAACTCGTCAAATGTCGGAAGATAAAGCTACGTGGTGTTTAGAATCGTTGGTGGCGAACTTGCAAAAACAGTGGCAGGAAATTGAAGACACGCATTTGGTTATTTTAATGGAAAACAGCACTCTAGACCACAGCTATTTCCGAGAAAACACGTTTGAAAGAACACAAATGGAGTTCGAATGCGTGGTTGACGAATTAATAGCCAGGGTCAGTCAAAACTCCGCAAAGACGAGCCATAAAACAACAGTGAAACTACCGAAAATAATAATTCCGACATTCAGCGGTAGCTATGAGTCATGGAGTTCTTTCTATGACTTATTTCTGAAGATCGTACATGAAGACAAATCGTTGAGTGACACGGAAAAAATGCAGTATTTAAAAACGCATATACGCGGGGACGCCGCTAAGCTGATTAAGCATTTAACAGTTTGCGACGCAAATTATGCAACCGCGTGGAATCTGTTGACGAAGCGATATAAAAATGAAAGGTTAATCATTACGAGGCACATTGACTGTATACTGAGCTTGCAAAAAGTAACAAGGGGCAATGCAACGACCTTGCGACGGTTGCATGATACGATAAATGAGAACCTAGAGGCGTTGAAATGTCAAAACATCGATATATCGTCATGGGACCCGTTTTTAACAAGGATACTCAGTAGAGTATGGGACTCAGAGACTGATGACAGGTACGAGCATCAAGTGACAGAACCTAACAAGCTACAAAAATTGTCGGATATGATGCAATTCTTGGAAAAACGGTTTAAATGTCTGGAAACGTCTAGTTCCGGCAAAGAAAGCACATCTATAAATAGAGTGCGCGATGACTCATTCCCATCTATGAACAAACAGCAAGAGACCTATAACTGTTGGTTTTGCAATACTACTGAACACAACATTTATCAATGTACAAGTTTTAAAGCGCTGTCGGTACAGGATCGTGACAAGGCAGTAAGCGAGAAACGGATGTGCAAGAATTGTTTGGTTCATGAAAACACGAAGAAGTGTCAAAGCACGAAAAAGTGTGGATATTGCAATAAAAAAGGTCATCATTCCTATTTACATCGAGACAGCTACCAGAATGGTACTGCTCGGCATGAAAAAACTACTACGAAAAAGGACAACTTGTTACCCACAAGTATGTCTACTGTAAAGACCAGGTCAAATGTGTCTACAGTTAACCAAACAAACGTATCAAAAACCACACTGCTAGCAACAGTGTTGGTACATGTACAGGCTTCGGACGGGACACGGTACATGCTAAGGACGTTGTGTGACCAAGGCTCAGAAGCTTCGTTATGCACAGAGGAGGTAGCGCAACTATTGGCATACCCGCGTAGCAAAATAAGAACTGAAATTGTCGGAATCGCTGACGACAAACCAAAGTCCTCCAACTATGCTATACATGTCAAACTACAACCAAGATTTCCGAGTGAGTTTAGACTCCCAGTTACACTGATAGTACTACCAAGGTTGACTGGGTGCTTACCCGACAAGAACTTACCGGAATTACAGTCAGATTGGCTACAAAACAAGCTAATTGGTGATCCTACGTACTACAAAAGAGGACCGATAGATATAATATTGGGAGCTCAAGAGTACAGCAACTTATTACTAAGTGGGTTACACAAAATTCAAGACGGAGTCATTGCTCAGGACACAGAGTTTGGGTGGATGTTATCCGGAATTTGTTGTAATACTACTAGTACAAACTCAGTAAAGGTAGTCAGTATGATGACACGTACTGGGGAAATTCAACAATTAAATAAATTTTGGGAATTGGAGGAAGTTTCTGACACCTACCAAGAATCCCATGAAGACCAAGTTTGTGAAAGCTACTACAAAGAAACAACAATAAGAAGTCCAGAAGGAACTTATACAGTGAGGCTACCTTTCAAAGATTCCAGTATGGAGTACGGGAATTCTCGCAGTAGGGCGGTGGCGAGACTTCTGCAGCTTGAACAAAAATTCGCAAAAAATAAGGATCTTCACACACGTTACCAAGAGTTTTTGAACGAATACGTTGAAATGGGCCATATGAGGAAGGTCCCTAAAAACGATTATTACCAAGGGAGATACTATATTCCCCATCAACCAGTAATCAAAGAAGATTCACTGACCACTAAGTTAAGGGTAGTGTTCGATGCATCGAGTAAGTCGGATACCAAGGTCAGTCTGAACGACAACATGTTTACGGGTCCAAGAATGCAACAAGACTTAGCAGTTATTCTGGTACGATGGCGTAAACATAGAATTGTATTTATGGCGGACATAGAGAAAATGTATAGATTTATAAACGTAAGCGAGCAAGACTTAAAATACCAACGCATATTATGGAGGAAGTCACCGAAACACACCATCGATGAATACGAGTTAACTACTGTGACTTACGGTACAGCGTCAGCACCGTTTTTAGCAGTTAGAACACTACGACAGCTGGCGTTAGATGAGAAATCAAACTATCCCGTTGCCAGTCAGAGGACCCTTCACGATTTCTACGTAGATGACATTTTGTCAGGGGAAGACAATGTTGAATCTGCAAAAGAGTTACAAAAAGGTCTTATACATATGCTGAAGACAGGCGGTTTCAATCTCAGGAAATGGTCTGCTAATAACGCAGAGTTGTTAGACCATATTTTAGATGAAGACAAAGTTAGTCAAATGATGAAGATCCCGCTAGATGAAACTAGAAAGTCACTAGGAGTGTTATGGTCACCGCACGAAGACAGTTTCAGATTTCAAATTAAGGTTAATCAAAATGAAAAGCCAACGAAACGGTTCATTTTATCGGAGATTGCTAAGATATTTGATCCTTTAGGATGGCTAGCACCTGTAATCATAAACATGAAACTTATAATTCAGGAACTTTGGACAAACGGTGCAGAGTGGGACCAGCCTGTAGATGACGATATTAAAAGAAGGTGGAGTGGTTTACAGAAAGAACTGAAGTCGATTGAAAACATTTCCATCCCGAGATGGTGTCATTGGTCGCCTGACTGTAAAATAGAGTTGCACGGCTTTAGTGACGCATCAGAAAAAGCGTACGGGGCAGTAATATACTGTCGTATATGTGATAATAATGGTGAATATAGTATAACCATGATACAAGCTAAGTCAAAAGTAGCGCCGAAAAAGCACAAGACAACATTACCAAAATTAGAGTTATGTGCGGCGGTACTACTCACACAATTAATGGAAAAAGTTATAAACGCCATGGAAATTACTGTAACAAATATATATTGTTGGACTGACTCGATGATTACTCTCGGCTGGATTAAAGGAGAAGCGGAACGATGGAAGGTTTTCGTAGCAAACAGGGTGTCTGAGATACAGAGGATACTACCACGAGCAAGGTGGAATTACGTAAATACGTCTCAAAATCCGGCAGACCTGATCACAAGAGGAGTTACGCCCGATAAATTAGAAAAAATAACCAGGTGGTGGAGTGGTCCGGATTGGCTAAACACGGATAACATACCCAGTACCAAAACAATACCTGAGATCTGCGAAGAGATTAAACGTTGTTATCATATTACAACGAAGTCCCAACTACAAAATAATGTGTGGGACAGGTTTTCAAGTTTTCAAAAAATGGTCCGAGTATTGTCATACTGTTATAGGTTCATACACAAGGAAAGGAGGGACGATCCGTTGAGCTGTACGGAAATTAACAGAACAACTAAAACGGTTCTTTTGTTGATACAACAATCAATGTTCTCTGAGGAATATGAAACCATAAAAAACGGATTATCATTAAGAAAAGGGAACAAGTTGACATGTTTAGATCCGTTCATCGACAGCGATGGATTATTGCGAGTTGGAGGAAGATTACATAATTCAGAACTTACGTATGATCAGAAGCACCCAATTCTGTTATCTCAAGATCATCCCGTAACAGGAATGATGATTCAAGACGCTCATTTAAACACATTACACGGGGGTAACAATTTAACCTTAGCGTATACACGACAGAAATATTGGATACTTGGAGCAAAACGAGCAGTGAAAAGTTATATCAGGAAGTGTGTGAAATGTATAAGATACAGATCATGCACAGCCACACAAAAAATGGGTAGTTTGCCAAAAGCTAGAGTAACAGAGTCTTATCCATTTTCTCACACTGGCGTAGATTACGCAGGACCAGTCCAGGTTCGAGCAATGAAAGGCAGAGGGCATAAATCCTACAAAGGCTATATTGCAGTGTTTGTGTGTTTAGCCACAAAGGCTATACATTTGGAACTAGTAGGTGATCTGTCGACAGAGACATTCATAGCCGCCTTGCGAAGATTCATAGCACGCAGAGGCCCAGTGTCGCACTTGTATAGTGACAATGGATCGAACTTTGTAGGAGCTGCGAACTTTCTACATAACGAAATGTTAGAAGTAACACAATCAAGCAAGTTTCAAAACACTATGGCCAGCATTGGAACGCAATGGCATTTCATTCCGCCATCATCTCCTCATTTTGGTGGGATTTGGGAAGCAGGAGTAAAGTCTATGAAGCATCATTTGCGAAGAGTCATAGGAGAACAAACGCTTACATATGAGGAATTGAGCACATTTTTGCACCAAATTGAGGCTTGCCTAAATTCAAGACCGTTATGTCCACTAAGTGAAGATGTTGATGACAATGTCATATTGACTCCTAGCCATTTTTTGATAGGACGGGAATCAGTAGGAATACCAGATCCACTGTCAGACAATAATACGGATTTAATAAACAAATGGAAACGTATTCAAAAAATGAAGAGGGATTTCTGGAACACCTGGTCCAAAGATTATTTACATCAACTACAACAACGATACAAATGGAAAACTAATCAAGAAAACCTAACGGTAGGAACTTTAGTAATCATAAAAGATGAAAAAATCAGTCCAAGTAACTGGCCACTTGCAAAAGTCAAGGAAATACACGCAGGAAATGATAAGTTAACAAGAGTCGTGACTCTTCAAAAATCATCGGGGTCAATTCTTAAGAGGTCAATTCACACGTTAATTCCATTACCAATTCAAACAAATGAAAGCTGTAATGATGGAAATATAACAAATGTGGTACGAACTAATAGCATTACCGTGGTTAGAAACCATAGAAGTAAAAGTGATCAATCTAAGAAATGTAGTGTAATGTCAAAATGGTTCATATATTTACTAATAATGTTACAAATATTGGGAACAGCTGCACTAACATATTCGGTAAAAAAGGTGCCATCAGGATTCTACATTGAAGAAATCGGTACAGCAAGTATAAATAGAGGAATATTCCGAATAGAAACAAGTTTTGAGAGAGAACACTTAGAACAAGATTTCTATAGAGTGAGGACAGTAACGTCAAAATTCCGGCAGTTATGTACAAACGCGGAAGAATTAAGTGACACATCACATTGTAAACAGTTACACCATTATTTAATCGAAGAAGAATCGAAATTTGAGCGAATTAAAGAATATTTAATGGAAGTAAATCAAACTAGAAAGAAAAGAGGAATCTTAGGACAATTACTGACATCAATCTTTGGCGTAAATGATGAGGTTTATCGAGACATAGACTCGTTGAATATGAATCAACAAAAACTCATTGAAGCTGCCAACCACCAAACCAAATTTATGATATCAACTATTTCACAAGTCAATAAAACAGAAGAAAAGATAAAGCTAAAACTTGAAGGTTTTCAAAATAAATTGAACCAAGTTATTGATTATATGGACGCATACAACCATTGGTTCAGTACAGTTGACCATAATAGCATAAGCATACGCATTATGCAAACTTACCAATTAGCAGTTAATTATATATCAGAAGTCATGGATCATTACACTGGGTTTTTACAAATCTACTTGACAAAGGCAACGGTTTATAGCGTAATATCACCAAGGAATGTCAGTGAATTGATATCGTCAGCAAACCAAAAATTGCCGTCAAATTTAAAAATAGTTCAGCAACAATTATTAGATACCAAGATATCAGAAAACGATACCCATATACAAGTATATGCCTATTTTCCTATAAAGGATATATCTAAATACATGTTAATGTACGTTACACCCGTTCCGAACATAAAAACAGATAAGTCAGTGCAATCTATAGCTATACCTAAAGCTTACATAGGATTAGATTACAATAACGAATTATATTTTGAATTAAACTACGACGAATTTAAGAGTTGTTTGCAGAAATATGCTCACTTTATTTGTTTTCCTGGGGCGGTGAAGAACATGCAATTAAGCGAAAATTGCATTGTTGACCAAATCTTCAAAAATCAAACAAATACAAAATGTTTGTCCAAAACGTTTCATATACCGAATAAAGTTATATGGAAACAACTATATATGCAGAATACTTGGTTATTTATAGTGCCCGACTACATTACGACGTCAATTATTTGTGACGGAGAAAGAGAAGAGTTAGAGCTTCGAGGTGTTGGTGTAATTCAAATATCAGATAGTTGTATCATGAAAACGGTTAATAACATACTAAGCGCAAAAAGAACTGTGTCATTACCAATAGTTATGTCGTACTCGAAACAATTAGATTTCACAGTAAATACTCAGAATGTTGCTAACAACTTAGTGAATCTAACTAGGGAGGAAGTAATGGCTGATTCAACAGATAGTTTTCAACATTTAATAAATAAAGAGAATGCATTACAAACCAGTTTAGATAATACTGTATGGACTCAAATCAGCTCTCACACATATTTAACCAGTTTCGTATCATCAATAGTAATATTAGCAATTATATTGTTTATAGCTTGTTATGGTCGACGTATAGTAAGTTGGCTAGCAAACATCGTGCACACACCAAAAGGAGGAGAGTCAGCAAAACCAACCGGTCACCCAGCCAGAGGACAAGGACAGGTTGCAGCAACCCAAAGGCCACCAGACAAACCACCCAGGCAGCTGCAGTCAGCAGTTTCCATGGAACCGACATACAGTCAACCAATACCGAAGGAAGAAAGAAGACCAAAACCAGATTCACGCCGTAACCAAACGGCTAATTTGAGCGAAATCGTTGAATTACAACAGATGTAAGTCATCCTTTGAGAGGGGCCAGAATGTTCACAAGTGAACCATAGCACCACGGAACCCTAATCCAAACATTGCAATGCAGCTAATTTCACCTTAATCGCTAAATCAACGGATTACAACATTTATTGTACAAAGTTCGGATCAGCATCAGCACTTTGTCTGGCCGAGTTACGAGAGATAGCTGCATCAACAACATCACACATGGATGACGGAAGGCACACACACTAAACAAGCATCTATGTGTATTTAGTTTATAATTAGTATATAAGATGTAAACTTTGTAAATAAAATTAGTCACCAAGCTGGAGTCGTGTTTGATTCCTCTCCGTCGAGTTACCCCTCACTGTGGCCAAGACACCTTTAGCCATCAGTACGATCGATCCTGTGAGTCTGTGGGATCGGCAGTGAGATATCCACCTCCTGTGTACATTGCACCTGGTACACTTACCTTGCCTTCCTACCCGCTCCGGTCTGTTGCCTTAGGTCGCTGGTAACAGGCTTCCTGCCCACACAACAGTACTAGTACGTTGTGTTATGGTTTGTATGTTAGGGCTAGGGCGTTAGGGCTGATAGGGTACTAGGGCTAGTCAGACAGGTAGGCATTGAATTGTAAGAGCTAGGTTGTAGGCGTTAGGGACTTAGGGGTAGGAACTTAGGTCGTTATTGCCTCTATCTAGCCACTCTGTGTTCATAGGGAGCGGCAGTTGTAGCACACTCAATAAACAACTAGCAGCTGTCTGTGTGCACAGGACCCAAGGTGGGGAGGTAAGGGAAGTAGCCAAGAAATATTGCGATACGCAGTATTTTCCTCCCATCCGTTGTCGTTAGAACAAAGATTATTTTTTTCTCCACTGAAATAATAGTTCTCTTTTTTTTGTTTGCGTGATAAGAGTATATATATACTGGGCCTTTCCTCATTGCCCTCCACAAGGAGACGATAATTATACAAAGGACTTGATAAAAAAAATACAGGTTGTAAAAATAGTTTTTCTACTCTCCGCTAGATGGCGCTCATTACCTCGAATAACACCAACCAACATTTTTTTTTTGTTTCATTGTAGACCCATTCTCAATAATTAATCCTCTGATTTATATTTAAGTTCTACGTAATGAGTGTGATGACATTCATAAATTATTTATGGCGTGATTTTATTTTCATTATTGTTGTTCTTTTTGCTGTTCAAAGAAATATTATAAAATCATGAAACGTTGAAATGAAACTGAGTAAAATGAAATGAGAGAAAAGCTCCATTTTGCTATAGATGCCCGTAATATTTTATACAGGAGCCTACAAGAAAAGTAATAGCAACAATTTCCAACTCGTTGCTATGACCAAATGTTTAGGCGCTCGCAGCAAAGTGGAACTAGAAAGACTGATGTTATTTTTATTTAGAGCTATTTTATTCAATGTTATGTTATTTGTGTCAACATTCTACCTATTGTTCTAAACGTTTCTTGTGAAAAGGGCATGTTTATTTATTTTTACAAAGTAGGTGGTACGTAATGAATTTATGATCCTAACAAAAGATTATTTGACTTTGATTTATTATCATGTTTTCTAAATTATTTTCTCTTTTTGTTTCAGGTAAGATTTGTTATTAACATCGCCACTGGCTCTTTTAAGATCAAAGCCAACAACATGACGTCGAAAATTGAGTGTATAGTAATAAAGAAAACAAACCATGAACATGTTTGCGGTTTGACCGAAAAACACGCTTAGCAAGTACCTCCAATGTTTGCTTCCAAGAAGTACCAGTAACTGTAGTTTGTACGAACTTCATAATTTAATTTCCATTCAGGTTAACCGGAAGAAAAACTGAGACGTCAGAAAAATGTGAACGCAAAGTAAGTTATCAATGTTCTTGAAACTGACAGACGAATGGGAGGATGTAGATATAGCTTTTTGGCTAAGATCAAAGAACATCTTTGTATGCCGTATAAGTCTAAGCAAGACGCATTATTCATTTTACTTTCTTTATAATTGCGATATTCAAGGTATTGTGATGTGTAAGCTAAACCACACTGAAAGGAAAGACTTAATACGCGATATCATCATTGACAGCATTAATTACATCAGCACTTAAGTACAGGCTTCTTAAAATTAGTCATTAAGCTAACTGTATCATCTTCCTCGAACTCGCTACTCACCACTTCTGATATCACATATTTTGATAAGGGCCTGTTGTATCATCTTTCATGACGAGACATTGTATTAAGAAACTTCGTGATATATGTCACTGGCATTCTCAATTTTCTCCTACGAATTTGAGATTTACTCCGTGATGAATGTTTTATCTTTTGTCACGCCAGTGCTTGCTAGGTTTGCAAGAAGGTCATCAGTCTCTCAGTTCGTAATGTAGGTACTTGTATTCCACGAACGCTTACTCACAACTCCATTTTAGAACAAAGAGAGAGCTGGAACTTAGGTGGATGACATTCAAACGTGGAGCGATCCTTGAGAGAGAAAATATTTTATGTGCTTTAATCATTATCATCTTTAAAGAGTAAATTGAAGACTAGGGTAAAGTTAGCACCTATGTGATAAATAGCACCATGTTTGACATTCATATGGGTGACTATATGAGGAAATTGCGCCATGTTGTGATAGCTAGCGATGCCATCAGCTTGGACGTCCACCAGACCTTCTCCAACAGGCTTCTTATCGTTCTACGTCACCATTACGTCATTGATAGCGATTAGTACAATAGTAGTCTATTACATTATGTACATAACTAATGCATCTGTGTAATTATTGTCACTATCTCGCCTACTACGATCTTTAGGATGTCTCATTCTGCATATTATAATGCTGCTATAATATATATTGTATACCATGTATAGTATTGTATTATATTCTATACCCCCTGATGTATACACGTCCTTCGCCTCAGTCTAAGCTATCATTAACTTTCAGTTCGCTCTTTCAGTAGGCGTCAGATGACAAGCAACTAATATAAAAGGTTTTCTTCCAAGAGGATTAATGATACACGGCATTAATACGGACTTTAATACGGTTTCAAATGCCATGTATATACTGGAAGGCTATACACGACTTTGGCTTTTATGCCTGAAGTCAGAAGGCAGGGTTTGGCATGAATGCTAGGTTACACTTGACTGAACAGTATTTGAAGGACAACTTATTTCTGTATGTAGTTATCTACCAAACGATTCGGCCTCAAATGAATGTTACTTATTGTGAAGTAAATATTGGATGCCTGTAAAGGTTAACTTCGAAATATGGCTGCCCAACTTTTGACTAAGAATATTGTAAAATCACAAACAGTAGGTGATTGCGAAACACACGATCAATTCTCTATGGGTTTCAATTTGACAGTTCAACAACATTCATTGCGTTATTTACGTTGTTGAGCAGACACATTTTTCAAACATATGAAGCAATGGGTTAGCAATATCCTTCAAAATGATTCAGAATGGGATTGATAGTGCGTTACGCAACTAGGGTGTAGCTTGTCTATGGTGTGATTGTCATTTCTAGATTGGTAGTAACACCGACCCCTTCGTTTTCGTTATGATTCTTCACATCCTAAAATCACCACGCTCAGACCAAAGTCCTATACTTTCGGAAAATCGGTTTATTGTCGTTTTTTGTACAATTCCTCAATTGTTTCCAGGGTCCGTTTAGGGTTTTGCCCCGGCTCAAGTTATGTATGTTATGACTAGTAGTAGTAGTGTTTGTTAAAATTAGAAATCGAATATTTTACAATGTTCTTTAGCGCGCTGGTGCTTTTTCCTAGATTGTATTCCTTTGAATAGAGAATTTATGTGTTTCTAAGCGACCCGAACCATAATTATGCCGATTTCAAACTGAATATAATATTTTGATAATAAATAGGAGTAAATGACAGACAGTGAACTACGTATAACCATAAGTAGCAATGTAACTCGTTATGTCATTGCGAAAAATTACAAATTAGAATCATTGCCGTGAGTTTGACGAAACTCTTAGCAATCATTCTAATGTGTACCTTATCTTACCGAAAGAGTTACATTGTAATGAATTACTAATGGTTTTACGTCGATCGTGAATGTCCTAATCTATGGTCCTACCTTACGACACGCACTAGCAGTGGTGGCGTGGGGACAATGACAACCATAACAAAAGTATAATACATACGAGTACAATAACCACGTGTACAGTAGTAGATAAACAACAGTTTTACAAGTATTTAGAAGTATTTAAAGAAAATCAAGACAAAACATTGAGCAAAGCAGATAACCTCTCTTAGCTGAAGTTATCTGCTTTGCTCAATGTTTGTCTTGATTTTCTTTACGACAGACGCAAGTTCAATTGGTGACATAGGTTAGGAAAATACAGCAAGTCCACTTTATCCAACGCAGAGAGAAACTAACTTTTTTACATATATCAATGACGGCCCAAGAATAAGAATTATTCCTTTTCACCAGAGATTGTCCATCTATAGCGACTCTTTGAATTCTTAGAAATATGTGTATTTCCTCAACCGATAATATTTTGTAGCAATTCCTTCAACGATTCTTTATCCATTTATGCAAATGCATTCATATTCATATCGACGTCGTGGTTATGTGAAAAACTGCGCAATACGTACGTAGCATTTCCACATATGTCTGAGGGCCGTTCTTATCAGCTCTGTAGGCATACCCTATGCCTCAAGTGTCTTTGTCCCTTGTTCACTGCGGAAAATCTTGGCAAATTACCATTAATACTAGGAAATGGACTTGGTTCTACAATTTGTTGTTACTGGATTTTATAACCAGAAGTGTTGTTACCTTTATCAGTAGAAACTGCTACCGGGTTTCTGGATAAGAACTTGGTATCATGCTGCTATGGCGTGCTACACTCTTAAAAAATATTTCTCAAATAATATAATTTCTCGATACTAAAGTTACTTAGAACGGTGATATTTATACAAGCAGTCTTTGTCCTCATTACAATAGCTTCTAGTTATCTATCTCTATACACAACTAGCGCCTTGAACAGTTCAATAGCTTCTATGTAGACTAAACTATAGAGGACAACTTTTATTTTACAAATATTATTTCTAACTGCTGTTACTACCAGACCTATGTAGTATACAGGTTTTCATTCCAAAAATATATATGATCATGTTATTTTGCCAGTAAATAGAACTGACCACCTTTGATCAACATTACCAGCCTGTAAACTTTCACAGTTCAACACACTTCACAACTATTTCTTATTGATAAAATCAACATCACTTTGCCAAAACGTTCAACATTTCCAGAATGTAGGGTAACCGCAGCAGCGTCCCAGCTGCCTCGCTCTACAATCGGTTCAATAGCATCAGTAACGCGATCCAGCACTTCACCGCGTTTGTTTTGGGAATGGCTTCCATAGGCAACTGCGGTGTAGAGTGCTCACAGCGCGGTTTGTGTATCGAGCTGCTGATCGGCGAGTGTGGTTCTGCCATTAGGTTGATGACTAGTTCCTGTTTAATGAACAGGCCAATAATTAGCACTGTGGTACACATAGTCTTGATTTCTGTTGATCTCTAAAATACAATATTGGTACATCTGTATAAGAATAAACCCAGGAGTGTTTTTACTATTATCTATTAATCCTATGTTAAAGGAAATCTGTCTTAAGTTCTCAATGAACGAGTTCAGGCAGCCCATACTACCTTGACGAACGTTGCCTCAGTTCAACTACTGAATCTGGAAATTTATTTTCAATATTTTTTTTTCTTATTTCCTACACATTCTTAGAAAAGAAGAGTAAAATATTTGTAAATGAGATCACAATTAAGTCATTCATTGCTCATACCTTTTTCTCACAACTATTGTATTTTAACCCAATTCAATTCACTATTGCCACAATACATTTCGATATACTTAGGGCATTGTTCATTTTCAAGTTTTGACGTCATTCCAAACATGTCAAGGAGACTGTGACAATGGACTTATCAAAAGATTTTCGACTCTTGTCGACTTTCCTAATGACCCTACGATTTTGTAAGATAACCCCACCCAGATTCATATCGAGAAGGCAAAACTTCTCCATATTAATCTAAATGATGATCCTGGCGTCCAGCGCATACCCGTGACCTTCACCTGGTCATGGGTCTACCTAGTGGGAGGCCTGCCAACGCCGTTTCGTTCCGCGGTCGCCACTATACTGGATGCGAGAAGCACAGGACCAGTCGATGTGACTTGAATGAGGCCTATATCCAGCAGTCCGTCGGCTGAAATAGTGATAGGTCAAACGTATACCTTCTTACATGTTTCTGCCACAACAGCGGTCTTCGTCCTCCGATGCAACCACCCCACACCTCATTCGACTTCAGGTCATCTGTCGTCTGACTGGGACGTGTTCTACCAAGCGAAGGTTTCTTCCGATTGTCTCATGAAAACACAAAAATGCACTATGTCATTAAGTTCTCGCAATTCGAGACTCAGTGCCAAGTCAAACACTTTCCTGCTGAACTGCTGACCTCAAGTCTAATTGGCAATTATAATTAGATACAGTAGCTCGATAGATTGCTTACGCTCGGTTAGTGGTGGTGTTTCAATTTAAACGGTTTTGACGAGTGTCTGATCTCGAGAATCAACTGCCCGTTGTTCTGGTGGTCGCAAGCGCGCAGCTGAGCGTGGGCTCCTGGGTTCGATTCCCGGGTCGGGCAAAGTGTTATTGGGTTTTTCCATTTGAAATGTCTCAGTAACAGCCAGGAGTTTGGAAGTTGGTGGTATGAAGCCCCCGTGCCTCGTATAGCACGTAAAGCCGTTGGTCCTGTCGCCTGATCTCTCCCCGATCAGGTCGGATTGCCGTCTCTTCGGACTATGAGAGTAAAGGAACATAGAGTGCACCTGGGTATGCGCACACACTTGTGCACTATAATATCTCCTGCGCACTCACGGTGGCTAATCTTCGTTCGAGATTGGCCACCGTGACCGAAATCGGTCGGGAAAATAAAAAATTAAATTATTGGTTCATTTCTATTTACAAAACCATTTTTCTTGCGAGTTACTTATCTCAGCACTCTTTTCTTGTGAACGAAATGAATTTTAAGCTGCAAGTAGTTTGAGGGATTATGAACTATAAAAACTTTTTAACAAGAAAAGTGTTCACCGACTTTTCCCAAGCTGGCTTGCTTGTCTACTGTACTTACTTGTGTTCAGGAAGAGCAAAGCACCGATCCTTATTTTTGTTTAGAACTACTGTGACGTTAATGAAACTAAGCAGAATACACAGTGTTAGTTTGTTTTTGCAACTTGTCTGAGAACTGAGACGTTCAGCCGGTAGCCATTTTGCGCATACCCAGAATGTAAACAGACCGTGTCTGCCTGCATCTGTGCAACTTTAACTAGTTCTGTCTCTTTCGCTCGTATGTTGGTTGTATGTAGGTCAACGAGGAGCTTATCGGTCACAGGTTACCTGTCTCGCTTGCACGCCGCGAGGCTTTGCGTTTGCACAAAACTCCAGTGTTGTATGAGACGCCGCGGGGCGCGCACGTCCCCCGTGATATGAGCCCGCGCATGCGTACAAACGCATTATTACGTTTGGTGTAATCAGCTGATTGTCATTGTTTTTTGTTATTTTCTATTTGTGATCTCAGTGCTGTGATATAAAGATGGGTCAGGCGTTCGGAACGACGAATTCTCACAATGATGAGCAGAGGCATTATACCAGAAAAGAAATAGGTATGTCAATTGTCTTGTTTGTTATTGTTGGACTCCGCTGACGGCCGAGCACTGTTATGTTATTATAGGCATCATACTGGAAACGTTCTGCCCTGGCTGGCGTTATGCATTGAACATCAGAATACGTCAAAGGAATTGAATCCAAACCAACTCAAAGCTGGGGATTGACTCCCAGGCCTAACATCATATTTGTGTTAACGACAGTCTCTTAATTTAAGTTAAATAAAGGTATGGACTATGGGCCACTCGTACATCCAATCAAAATGCGTCCATTATTATTTCCATAGAACACCCACCAAATGCATCTAATGCATTTCGATAATAAGACGACAGACTAGTCATATCTAAATGAGTAAATGGTTTTCCCCTAACCATAAGTGACCTTTGCGGTTTCTCTAATTGCGTCGGTGAATTGGACTTCCGAATTCACCAGAATTGTTGGAAGAGGGAGGATTCCAACTTTGAGTTAGTTTTTGAACATTTGGACATTGAACGCTTGTCTCCAAAAGAACTAACAGATACAACGAATAGTTCAGTTATAATGCCTTGTGAATAAGCAAGGTAAATTAAATGACACCCATTTCTGATTAATATCTGGTTATAATTATTATGTCTAATGTCTCTAGTGTTATCATCTATTGAGTCCATATCTTCATGTTCTTATCTCGTTTATAAAGACTAGAGTGCTCCTAATAAGTGGCGAATGTGTCGCTAATGTGACTAATAAATAAATTTTAAACCAGTCCATGTTTTCATGTGCGAAATGATTGCTGATGTTATTGAAAAAGTTCTTTGTTAACAAATGTTTTCCAATATTTACGTTTAACAATACATGTAGTCTTGTTGGATTGTGGTTTCTTCAGGGAGCTCTGGAAAAATGTAAAATTGTGTATAATTTCAATAACAAAGTTGAAGTAAACTTACGTCGAGAAAGTTGCCAGAAGCTAGAGAGTCTGTTATTCTGCGGACAAACACACTTTCTCTATAACGTTTATGTATAATTTATGTACTGTTACATATTTATGTGAATTATTACCATTATGACTTGTTTCCACTTTAAAATAACAAACACTTCGCTATATTTGGTCCTATTTAAGACCTTAATTGTTCCGAGTCATCCGTAGCATCTTCATCATCTTCTATATAACTTTTAAGTTATTCATCGTCTTTAATAACAGTAAAAATTATTCATAAAACTCTTTGGCGCCTCGTATTAATAAGAAAAATACTTCAACAATTATTAATGTCAAGATGAATCCATTTAATGTCGGTATTGGTGTTCCGTAGCGAAGCTGAACTGGCTAAGAACTTGGCGTCAACTTCACATTATGTTTTTCATTACTCACATTATTTGCTTTTCTTCTCTAGATGTACTAAATAGATAATGCGAGTTAATTATTTTAAACTTCAGTGCTTTTGTTGATGATATTTTCTTTGCAATGTTTTACTTTCTGGGGTGATAGAGACAGACTAGTTAAAATGTATTTATTTGAAAATACAAGCAATGTCAATGATGTTGTGATGGTAATGATTATTACTGAATAAGTCATGCAAGCATTTCGAGAGGCCAAGTCAATTGATTCTCAATTAACAATAAAAATATTAATCAACGTGAAAAGCGATTAGGGGAAATCCATAGACGTAACGTCTAGCCTAGACCATACTCATTATCATTAACCTCTTAAAAGGAAAGAACCGGCGTGACGTCTCCGACGATTGCATCAGCACCTGACAGTATTTCACACAATACTATCACCATAGATAATGTTATTTTAAGAAGTGAAGTGTTAATCACTCACCTCGGCTTATAACAGTCTAGTGACGGATATAGCTGATTCTTTAGTTGCATCATATACTCCCTATGCCGGTGGTTTACTCTCTAAGTCCGTCAACGAAGATACGGCCCAAAACAAGTGTCAAATTCAAATTTTCGGTAGGACAAAAACATATCGGTAGTCAGACAACTGTCAAATCGTGTTGTCATTTATTCTTAGTTCGGGCCCTGAACTAATCCTATTTCAGTCAGTGATATGGAGTAAGCCCTTAACTTAGGTTGAAACTGCGGATTTCGTGCTCAGGGAGTAGACCCCGCCCGATCCCCCCCCCCCCCCCTGATTCAGTTTAGTCGACCTTAGCTACGTTCTTTATTTCACCAGCAGTTTTGCTGAGGTGTGCTATACTTTATGCTTCATCATCATTGTGGAGTCAACCAGTAACTTCAAAATTCTCAATAAAAACAGAGCCAGAATTAGACGTAAAATGATATGGGTTTTTATATGATGACTGGCTTGTTGTGGCTATAGCTTGGACGTTAGCATAATACCAATAATGTTATAGTTATTAGTACCATAATATTATAGTCTTGATTCGTTCAATATATTTTCACTCCCTCAGAATGAGAAATAGTATTTGTAATAATGACCATTATCAATATGTTAATGAACACGTACGGACCATAAGTACGTACTCTTTGTCTCCTCAGTCGAATGTTAGTATGATTGCGTACTGTTCTTATCGTGTGAACAAAAACAATTTGTTTGTTGCGCTCCCCCCGTATTTTATCTCTGCGTAATAAAGTTGTTTTTCCTTCGTTGTAATTGATAAGACTCGAATGTGACACTTTCATTGAACTCATGATGTATGCATTTCTTATCGGCTGTTATGAAATCTAGAAGATATTGGCGATTTATATGTATATATTATTATAGTAATATATAATTTTGAGGTGTTCTAGAAAGTATGTGTCAATCACTCACACAAAATGACCAAATTATTTGTTGTCTATTGTAAACTTCATCAAAATGAGCTAATCTTTCTAAATCCTACTTCCTACTAATATTATAATTGCAAAAGTTTGTGAGGATGGATGGATGGATGTTTGTTACTCTTTCACGCAAAAACTACTGAACGGATTTTGATGAAACTTTGAAGTAATATATATTAGCTTATACATCAGAATAACAGATAGGGTACTTTTTATCCTGATATTCCCACGGTAGCCACACTTATGCGGGAGAAACCGCGGGGCGCTGCTAGCAATTAACATAATGTATTTTGTTTATAGAAAACAATTTCCTTTTTGTTTTCTTGTGTTAATACAGTAAATACAGACCCAGTGATTAAAATACATTAAGCATTGAAATAACGGTCTTATTCATTTAAAGTTTTCCCAAACCGTTAACGTAATAATAACACTGATATCACACAGTTTTGAATAACAATATTATTACGATAACAAATTAGGAGCGATATCATTATTTTAGGTTTTTTTGTGTGGCTTGTTTTTATCGTATGCTTCATTATATTGAGTTGGTTGATTAATAGTGAACAAACTGGGCGAAGAACGATTTTGTTTAATTATAAGAAACATGTTTTACATTTCTTCAAAGCATTTAAACCTTGGAATTACTAATATTTGGATCAAATGGTTACCTACGGTATGCATTTGTTTTTAATTAAAAACTAGTTTACATTCGTCAATGTAAAAAGTACGAAACTTGGATATAATAATTTTCATACTTTCAATACTTGCTTAAGTTTGTAAATTAAGATTTCCGTCTTCTGTATTTATACACCTTATCTACATATATTGGGCCAAATATAACATTTAATAAAGATTTTGTTATTATAAAGATAGTGGGTTCAAGCTGTACAGGTATTTAGTTGGTTAACATTTATGAAAATAAAGTACAACATATCAAATTAATCGGCGAAACTTCACCTTCACCAGACCTGCCGGTATGCATATCAAATCATACAACAAACATATATTTTATCATACCGGTGTTGGAGTTCAAATAACATTTACGTTTATATTTGTCTAGCTGTGTAATTTGGTACAAATTAAAATGTATCATTTGTCAGAAATACTCGACTGAAACTCAAAAGTCAGCGTATAAAAAATATACAAAACAAAGGCATTCGCTTATGACATTCCTTAAGATACAGAACAGATGCAAAATGGAGAATTTATTATTCGTCGTATTTTAGCGTTTGTCCAAGTTTATTGCACTCTTTCGTGTTTTCATCTCTATGATATTGAGAAGAATCCTTGGCACCTTAGAAATATTAGTAAACAATGCATTGCACATATCTGTGTTATTGAATATTGTGTTTCTGAAGGCGATGAATTCAAATATATTCAGAATAGAGAATTGTTGTGATGTGTCAACGTTTCTTGGGAAAGGTCAAAAATAAGTGTTAAACTTGTCAGCACTCTCATTGCATAACACACTATCATTTGCAATCACGATCTGAATAGTTTTGAAGGATATTGCTAATCCATTGCTTCGTACTCGTATGTTCGAAAAATTGTTCTGCTGAACAACGTAAATAACGCAATGAATGTTGTTGAACTATCAAAATGAAAGCCATTGCTACTAGTATAGTATGTTATGCAAACATATACCCCGCTGGTCTTGTGATAAGAGAAGTTATAACCTTCGTTTATCTCGTTTCCATTGAGCTAACTAGCGGACAAGTACCTACAAATAAGCAGCTTTCCGATAATATAGGATAATACCTTCCACTTGAAGACGAAGTAAAAGCAACCCAATTATTGACAGGAGCTATGCTAAACTTAATTTAAACCAACATTGTCGGTTAATTAATTTGATATTTCAATTCAAAACGTTACTATTTCATTGCCAAAATGTCCATAATAGCGATACTAATACTTATCTTAAATACGTCAGATGTTTGTAATGACCCGGCCGTCACCGAGATTATCTGCGCCTGCGGTTGGATATTATATAACATAACATGTACATCATTTCATTATTGATCGAGCTATGATTTAATACCGACTGACCAGTTGATACGTTTCACAATAACCTGTGGTCAGTCGAATTGCGACTATTTACCAGATCGGGCAGGGAACCGGTTATTTGCCGTTTTATTGCTGCACAATTACTTTTGCTGTTGCTAGCCTGTGGAGCCTGTGGAGCCTGCGGTCACTTTCTTCTAATGATTGCATTCACTTTGGTTTCATGTAATTGTTCACTTTCTGTTATGATTGTGCTAGGCTAGGTTTCAGTTGAGATTGAATCCTGTCGTTTTCGAAAACTGAACGTAGCTTTGGTATTTGCGGCGACTTCTGCAAGTGCTCCCTAGTTGTTGAGGTTGAGAATTTGAGGCAGGTCTCCGCGAAATCTTGTTTTGGTTTTATATAAAACTTGAATAGTTGGATGTCTTCTTTTACTACGATCATCATATTCTTTAACCCTATGTAAATAAGATGGTTTCAACACATTGTATCTCTAGATATTTAAAGTTTCTTCAAAAACAAAACTGGCAGTTGTGATGTCACTATCTAACAATAAAATGATACCCAACTTTTTTCCAGATTAATAGGTACGGTATGTAACCTTAATCGATTTTTAGTTTTACATATCCAATTGTAATAATTAATTCGAATTAACATTTTTTCCTGTACCATATCAGGAAAATAACGAATAATTTCTGGTAGGCATAATAAATATATGTTTGTTGTTGTTTCCTTATGTAGCAACCTTACTCGTTTAAAGGTATAACGGAAGGATATGGTTTTTAATTGAACAGGTTTATTAAGCTTTTTATAAACAATTATTTTCTGGATAATCCTTACTTACTATGGAACTTTGCGTTCCTATATCATCATCATCACCCTCCTGCCTATCCCAATTTATTTGAGGTCGGCCCATCATGTCTTTTTCTTCCATACTTGCTATATGTATGTAGTTAATTTAGTACCATATTATAGAAAACATTTTCCCATTATAAGAAATATCTTATACTTTTTGTTGAGTCGTGAATAAAATAGCTAAATGAGTGAGTTTGACAGCCTCCCTCCACCATCAGCAGTGCGATTCTGTAACCATCTCACCGTGAAAACTTAGGTAAAGTGAGCGTGGAGTGAGCTGTCATTCTAAATAATGCTAGGGATTGACACTACTGACAACTCACATCAAGCTCACTTCACTTGAGTTTTCACGGTGAGATTTTTACAGAATCGCAGAATCGCCGGCTGGTCGATCCCAAATTAAAAGCCATCTGATCTCGTAATTCTATATAATTTCGACAATCTGCATATAAGGTTATTGACATATTCAATTGATACTTTAATATTAATTCATCAAACAAAAATTCTAAGAATAAGTTTGGTCAAAACCGCCTCATGCGAATAAAAAAGGGTAGCACGTACATCAGGTCGTATAGTCTGCCCCAAAAACTAAGGTGACCGCGCCCAACACATACAAATACGTACTGATTTTTTAAGAAACCGGTTTCGATTTGACGTGGAAGGCAAATGACTATATACAAAGAGAAGACAAGAAAAAATAATAAGATGGTACTGTGGACCATATTATAAGAGACTACAAGGAAACTTATTAAGTCTTTAACTGCCAGATATAAATAGACTAAATGACGTAAAGGTCATGAACATTAATGTAAGTCTCGAACCCTTGTTACGTTGAATTTCATAAAAATCACCACACAGAAGACGTCAGACCATATCAAGTCGGTAGCACGGTGTTTAAGAGTGATAAGCATTGATCTCAAGAGTACTAAGCTCTTGTGATCAATGCTTCTAATTTGAACTTGCTAATCACTTTACTAATCGAAGTGTAAATAGACCGCTTATGGACGGTACAGTAGAATTTTCTACGATCTATAATTAGGTTGCTTTGTATGTGTGTTCATTGTCCCAGCCTCTATTGACGATTGACGTTATCATAATCATCTTAGAGATATTGTCAATAATGTAGCCAGCTGTATCCTCCTACGTCCTAATAACAACACTGGGATCGCTAAGCCATATGAAAATAATTTATTTGTGTTTGCCAACCTCAGAGGAACGACTTCTTGATGATCATCGAGCCATTGCTAAACTTGGACCTTCTAAACGATTTCGTCTATGTTCAGTCTTCAGTTTCCTAGCATAAGGTACCTGGTACAAGTGCTTGATTCGACAGTGATTATTAGTTGAAAAATCAATGAATGAACGTATCGAAAGCTATAGTCAATTCCAAATTGCTTAAAAGTTAAAGTTCTGCGTAACTTCCACTGTCTTACCAATTTCATTATATTTCATATAATGATTATTAGTAATAATAAATCTATGTATTAGCTGTAGCTTATGATTGCAATTAGCATCACTTGTCACGTTGAGCGTAAACTGATTACTGCGCAATTACCGCTATGATTGTGTGTATCGAGCATTCATTAACATCACAATACCATGATTATGTGCCAGTACTTTGATGCAATGTTCTTTGTTGGTTTATTATTTACCTGGACGATATACTGTGTGAATAGTAGAATTGATTTGTTATGCAAAATAATTTAAATATGAAAGTGAAAGAGCACTACTTTGCATTTATGGCTCTGAATTTTAAATAATTGCAACATTCTGCTATTTTTCCAAGAAAAGTCATTGCCTAGTTTAATTTACAAGTCTGTTTCTCATTAGAAAAGATGCTCTTGTAGCTTCTTTCTGCTAGTTTGTTCTGTTCTGTCCCACTCCTGGGCAAAAGTGGCTGTTTTTTGCGAACCCGCACTTCGTCTTCGTCTTCAAAAGTTTAAAGAGAGAGAGGGTAGCTCTCTCTCTTTAAACTTTTAAACATATTATAACAACATATTTTGTAAACCAAACGTAAATCGTTTATAATTTGTCTTCAATAAGGTACAAAAAGCAACACAATGTATCAATCGGCTTGTTTATATTCTTTGTTCAGCTCTGAATCAGCGCGCGCGCCGGATGCGAGGCGTACCAACGCGTCGCAGGCGCACTTATCTTTTTAACTGCCGTTCACTTGACATGTTTGTTGTGACAGCTATAGGGTTACTGGGGAGATGAATTAAAAGTGCAAGCGCAAATTAGTCTGGATGGTAGTGCCTGCATTAGCGCTGAATCAGTTTAATTTGGATATGGGTATCAGAATGTTTAGATCTTTTCCAATATCTTACATAGCCGGAGCTATGTAAGACATTGGAAAAGATCAAGCATGGCAATGTTCGTTCAACCATGTCACTCATAATCATCTTTCTACGTATACATATATGAAATAAGTACATTGACCACTTCGCTCGATCCGGTTGATTTTCCTCTTAATTCGACCTTTGTTTTTACTCATAAGAAAAATGTAAAAGGTGCATGTAAGTTCTGGCGTACTCTAAGCGTGCAGTATTGATAATCGATTATTTCTTGTACCATTTGAAACATTGCCTTGTAACTTGTGACTAGAAGCACTTACCAACAGATCACTGAACGGCAATGAACGACAGTGACGCAAGCTGCGACATACTGCTTAGAGAATTGTAAATAGATTTTGTAATTTGTCAGGAGTAGTTTTATGATCTTCATTGAAATGATTACGAAGATACTTCATTATAAAGCCACTCGTTTGATCATTATCTCCGCTCAAAATAATATCTCAGTCTGAATCACTGGGCGCGTTGACAACACAATAAAAAGCTTCAATTCGCGCGTTGTGTACTGAAGTGTGGCTGAGGTCGACCGGCGCCGGCGCAGCTCAAGGCAAACCGCTCGCCCGCAAACAAACACTATTCGGTTTTAATTTACAATACGAATACTCGAGGTTTTGTACGAAAAGAAGTTTGAAGGCAAGTAGCCAATAACCCTACCACGATAGGAGTTCCCTATGTAATGTAAATTGTAGGCGTTCTTACAGGAGCAATAAAATACCATGCTTTGAGGCTATATCCAAGTATTCAATGTGTAGATACACATACTACATTATGGTCGCTATTTAGTTTTTAAGTCGCTACTGTAGTAAAATTAGAATTCAGAGCGAGTGGTGACTGGCAAACTAGAAGCCAGAAGGCCATTTGAGATTATTATTTTTGGATTGTTTTAGGAACATATTTTGATGAAAATATTCTTATTTTTAATGTATCTTTGGTCGCGTCTAGGGGTTTCGAATACAGGATTTTTTCAATATCGGTATTAATACCGCCTAGTAAATTTCCAATACCGATCGCGGTATTACACATTTTTTTTTTCAAAATTGTTTAATAAAAATTAAATAAGTATCACCACAAAACAATAAAATACCGTTTTTTAAATATAAAAATCACTTTTTTATTAGGTATAACTGTATAGGTCAGTCACCGCACAACAACACACACAAATATCGCGTTAGGTCGGAAAAAATTGCACTGTACTGACTTTTTGGGATGTTGTTAGGATAGATATCAATAGTGTAAAACTAAGTTTGCAGCTTCGAAAGAATGTGCAAACTGCGTGGTGTTCTAAAAACCTCTAAAATTTCGAACTTCTTACAGGTTTTGACATATGACTTTTAGCATCCTACGGGAAAGTCACCCGATACATTTTTAAAGTATACAAAACATGTATTCGAGTTTTATTGGACCTACAAATTTTGTATACTTTAAAAATGTATTGGGTGACTTTTCCGTAGGATGCACCTTTTAGCGCATGAGAGAATCCCCCCGCCGTTCCCCCAGCTTCCTTCTAACCTCAGGAATCTCAGGATAGTATGTACTTCTATTGTTCTATGTACCTCTTGTCTTGACCGAGAGGCAAATACAAGAAATACCATTTTTTTAAATCCATCCTTTACCTGCGCAAGTAGTAGTAAAATGTAAGTAAATGTCTAAATAAACCATGAGATAATTAAAATAAGCAGTTTTTGAAACTTACCCAGTTATAAAATTGGTATGAAAAAAATTGGTAAAATATAATATGCAATAGAACGAAATTGTCACTGTAGATTCTACTGAAAATAAAATGAAATCACCAATTTTGGGTTTCCGGTATTGGATATTTTAATACCGGTATTGAAAAATTACAAAAAAATCTCAGTATTAGCTAATACCGGGATCCCGTATTGGAAACCCTAGTTGCGTTCAAGGTTTTCATAAAATCATTTAATTTTATTTTGGTGCCTATATATTTATTTTTTGTTTCTCTCCATACTAGCCTGCTAGTTAATAATTAGCAATTACAGATATTGTTTTCTCTGGACTTCTTGTCTTGATTTCGATTTTTAACTGAAGCTAAATCTCGCTCGTTTTTCGATTGTCATTTTGTCAAGTCTGCCAACTCCCTTGAACTCAGTTCGGGATGTAATTCGGAGTAATAAACAGTTCCACTCACATCACACATGACACAAAATGGCGGCGGTACGTATTCAATTCAGATACCGGTTAAGTGCGGTTCGCACTTAGTTGGGCCACTCGCGAATAATCCAGTTTGCACTGAGCATTCGATGTATTTCTACGATTTGCAAATGTGGGTGTCGGACAACGTTTCATAACTTCAAATGGTGGAGTTGAGCTGATTTCTGGGAGTTTTAAGCGGCTCACAGATGTACTAAATCTGGAATGTCCGTCTCAGGTCTCCTCTGCTATAGCATTTGGTTTTGCGGTTACTCGTCACGCCTCCTGGCTGAGTAACGTCATCTCGGTGAGACATGACCTTTATAAGCGGACAGCGAACCGACTATGACGAGTCTGTTCTATATTACCAACTGAAACTAGAATCTATAAAATGAAAAACCTAGAAATCTATAAATTATTTAACAGTCATAAATTACATATGTTTAAAGGCCCTAATGATTGCAATTAAGCTTTAAATTGTAGCGGGTATGAAAAGGAGAGTGAATACGGGAAGTAAAGTGAATGGTGCTTAGCAGGTTGAAGCTAAAGCCTCTATCGGAAATGAACCGCCGGCTGTTGACAATAGAGCACGAGTGTATCTGCACTTGAATGGAAGCTGTGAACACGTGGAGAAAGCGACACAGACGGGCGACGGGTACAAATTGTAGCAAGTGCTTCGTAAAGCCTCCGCCTCAGCTTTCTACCCTTATGAAACACGTATTTCATTGGGTTTCGCTATCTCTGTACACTTTACATAGTACCTATATGTGTTATGAATTGTTAGCTACACAGTTAGACAGCTCAATAATTATCAAAATCCTGATAGAATTAATACTTTGTATCCGGTACAATGTTCAAATGAATGCACGTAGTATTGTCTAGATTAAAGAATTGATTTATTAAATTAAAATACAGTTGATTGATAAATGTGTGACGTGTTCTTTAAATGAGTAAAAAGTTCTATGTTACTCTAGATTGATAACTAGTTGAGGTAATTCGAGCCAGTTGTCTAAAAGTCTAGACATTCGTCCTTCACGTCATTGGATCCTCAGGTCGAGTTTGTTTTGACTTTGGTTTTAGCACGTCCGTCGTGTGAATATCCATCTGATACGAGTACAATGGGTTATCGAGAGACGATCGCATACAGACGAGTATTCTTTGTGTTCTGACGTAGGTAGTTTTTTTTATGAAACGGTGACGTAGGCGACTGATATTTAGAAGGATCTGTACCTTAATTACACACTATCAATCTCAATCTGAATCATTTTGAGGGATATTGCTAATCCATTGCTTCATATGTTCGAAAAATTGGTCTGCTCTACAAAGTAAATAACGCAATGAAAGTGGTTGAACTGTTAAAATAAAACCCATTGCTACTAATAGTGTATTACACAATTACCCCGCTGGTGAGACTCGAAGCAAAAAGCTGATCAAGACTAATAAGTAGGTACTTAATCGTGATATGGTAACTGCTACGGATGATGATGTTTAAGAAGATATATGTAGTTAATTGTGTGTAATTGATAGTGAACATTCTGTCAGATCCTAGAGAAAGGCAAGAACTAATTGAAGAACGACTGAAGTTCGTTCAGAAGTTGGTGAAGTTATCTATGTATACCATAGAAATGTAATCCTATATCTATAATGTATAGGTACTTAAAATACCAACCGTGTAAGTTGCATATGATCGGCAAGTTACAACCTCATTTATGCATAAAATAGCTCCTCATAGTTTATTCTTTGCTACATACATTCTATGAGCCAAGATGTTATAACTAGACTATACCTGGATATATAAGATTGTTGGGGACTTCACAGACAGGCCTTTCGTACTGGTGACGATGACGCCTCGGTTTACGATAATTTCGGCGCACAATTTGGGTGGCATTCCCATTATCTTTTATCACTTGAAGGCTTACAAAAACCTGCTAAGCATATGCAAAAAGACAAACAATTTTATCAAGAGACGGAACAGAAAACAAGTCTTTGATAAGGCAGGTGTTTCTATTCCTGCTATTGATATGATATCGCGATAGTATGATAGATAGTCAAATACCCAAATCTGGTGCTATGACCTCACTGACACACTTTATTGAAATACGTAGTTTCTTTTTTGGGATTAAGAAAGCTATTTCACTGTCTATTCTTTGTTTGTGAAAGATTTTTATGTCTTTAAATATTCTTTCTTTCGTCTCTAACACTCTCATAGGATTCATGGTAAAGAAGATATTCTCTAGACAGTTTTTTATATCAGTCGTGAAGTATTCTACTGTTGAAATGTGGTTCATAGCAGAGAAGATTTTCTCTTTCTTCTCCTCTCGTGTGTGTCTTGAGAGAGCAATTGAAATATTCTAAATGACATTCAGCATTCTCCTATCAACCTCGATGCGCTTATCACTGTATTTAAATAATCAATCCATTTGCCAAATATGATTTTCAAAGCTCATTTGAGCTAAGAATTATTATGTTAATAATTTATTGACAAGTTGACACTTTTATAACCACTTACCTATCACTGTTTATCTAATTAGTACGACTAATTATCCCAGACGAGATATTACCGAAGTCTTTGATTTCAGCCTGGGGTAAAAAAACCCGCTTGTCTGATCCCCTAAGTCTGCCTTTCATATTTTTATTATTGAAATTCATATTTCATATTTTTAGTCTGATTGTTTCTTTAGTTTTTAGAGGTCATGTAAGTGAACTGGAATTGATATTCATTCTTTCGATAACCTTTAGATTTTTGCCTTTGATGTCTTCCAAAACATTTTGTGGTAACTATTATACATAACTCATTACTTTTCGTCCTGCATGCATATTATATTTTTTTATTTCATTGTGATTCTGTGAAGGTCTTCTGAGGCTTCTATAATAAAACTTCATTTATCTTGTTGACATATTCTGTAGTCATAAATAAATTGAATCCAGTTCTTGTCTTCTTATGTCAGCGCCATGATTGTCATCTCGAATGGTCTCCAGCAGCAGATGACTGAGCAACTGACCAGCATCCAGTACTTTCACATAAGTTAGAAAGGATCATGTACTTACGTAATAAATGCTCTCGCTCATACTTTTAGAAAGTCTTCCAACGCTAATTTTACCTGTAAATGTAAGACTGAAATTGTCTTTTAAGCCTGATGACTGATGGTTGATTGATAGGATTCAATGTTTAGATGGTTTAGAAGTTGAAAAGAAATTGTGAAGTATCACAATCGCGTGCGTCGGTGTGGATTCAATTTCGATCAACAAGAAATTCACTTGATTTTTTCTTACCTGGGTCTAAGACATCTCATCGGTTTTCCGGTCACCGAATGTTCTGTTTCATAGTTAATACGATTTCATGGAAATTAAAGGCGTATGCCCAATAAAAAATAATGATGCCCATAAATTGCTACCCCTATCTCCGATCAACTAGCCCCTCTCCCCTTATTGTTTAATGAACTAATGGGTCGTTACACGTTACGCACGCAGCCACGTTAAGGAAGTAGCAAAACAAATACACTATTTAAATAACTTTAAAAGTACGAAAACAGATAAAAACTCAATACATATAAGGCTGTCCAACGAGATAAGTTAGTTCGATGGCCTGTAATGGCGCTGCCTTGGCAGTCCGTTGACGCTACTCCAACTTGTTTGAGCACACAATTTATGGCGGATTCCATTTGTTTTACTTACTCTTGTATTAAGTATTTGATGGTCACCAGATAAGGTCTACGTGGTATTTGTTTTGTTTCGTTATCATTATCGGATAGTGGCAGTTTTGAAAGTCAAGTCGGATTACTTTAAGTAGATACTTTGCATAAAAATTGATGTTCTAATAAAGAATTGATACCGCGAGACTGCGACGGAATTAAGGTGGTCGGTCAATTGGTTTATCAGTTATTTTTTACACCATGTTTTTGGCTTGGGTACGCGTGTACCTATTTGACAGAGTTGTGCACTGATTCCGTCCAATATTCCTTAATTTAATCTGTAAAATTAGCAAGTATTGTCGGATATCATGAATGGTTTTGGTGCTCATATTCATTTGTCAAATAATATACTAATAATAAATATTTGTCTACAAATCCCCCTATCGATCTTCCGACCCCATATCATCAGAGATATGCACTACACGTAGTAATTAATCTGACGATTTGAAAATCACGATCGTGATTACACGTTGGCAGTTTCACCTAACGACCGGAGCTTGTGCTATGCTCCAGGTTGCCGTACTAATGATACGGCAACACTGCTTGTATACCTTGGCGTTGTGATTATGAGGTGTGGGCCATCCCTAATGATGTGGTGAATACTTTGCGAAATTATAGTTCCATTCTCTATAAATTATTTTTGCTATTTATGCCACGGAAAGGGTTATTTAGTCGTGTTTTGAAATGTGACTGAAGGCTGACGAATCACTGTCAGCTTCATCTATCATTAGGATGATTATAGAGGATATAAGTAATAACAGAACTTATACTCCTCGAAGATTAAACACACGTTGATAGCTTCTCATAATATCTCGTCTTGATCTCAAATCCCTTGAGAACGCTACTCATCGGATTATGGCAAGTATTGCTCTACTTCATATAAGTACATACTCATTTAATACCAAATTTCCTCTTAAGGGATCGTCAATAAATTACGTGTCGTATAAACAAGGAGGGAGTGGAAGATGTGACATTTTGATATGCGACGTTCCATCTAATACGAAGAGTGACGTGAGGGATCGGTGAAACAGTTTGCGCGACGTAGACGCGACGAAATATATGCTTGAGCCTCAAGGGACGTGAGTAATGCACGAACACACCGTGTTACCAGTATTTCTCACAGATTCCTGTCTGTGTGTTTACTCTTTTGTTTTCCCTTGTGGGAAAGGAAACTGCGCACTGAACGAACCGGAAATACAGAAAATGGAACCAGAAAGTTTCCTGTGGTTACATGAAATGATCAGGATCATTTATCGATGTCTACTGCTAACCTTAACCAAGTTTCGCATTTTGTTGAGACACACTCATCAGCTTGAATCGAAAGAGAAAAACACGTTCATGTATTTCCGCGTCGAAAACAGACAACACAACACAACTTCTACAATTGTGAAATTACAGTTCATTAACATTGTCGCTAGTATTTCAGTGACATGTATAGTTACAGGTAATCATACTGATTGTGGGTCGGTCGTCGAACCGCGGTATTTTCGTCCCAATGACGCGTTTAAACCGGAAACGTAGCCAGTAGGACCGCAATGCCATGCAACAACAATTGCCAGGTTTCTGGCAACCTGACGGTACACTACCGTGCGAATTATTTTGGAACCGTTAGCTGGCAGAACAATGTGTTAAGTGATCTGTTGCGGTAGATTGGTTAACGACTTGATACTGTTATTAGTTAATTGTAATATTTGACTGGAAAGTAAGCCTACCTCTACTACCTACTCTCTAACAATTGGTTCATCATCATCATAATTTTAGCCGAAAGATGTCCACT
Organism: Apamea sordens; assembly: GCA_945859715.1. Lineage (NCBI taxonomy): Eukaryota > Metazoa > Arthropoda > Insecta > Lepidoptera > Noctuidae > Apamea > Apamea sordens. The sequence continues at coordinate 19,691,755 of OX244001.1, forward strand.
GCTGGATATAGGTCTCCCTCAAGCACCGCTACTTTGACCGGTTCTGTGCTTCCCGCATCCAGCGGCCTGATTTATTGATTATCACAAGCCAGTGAAGTCTTGAGCATAATAATATTTTGAAGCCACAAACAATATACAAATAGCACATCATAACAATAGATAAAAGAGTTTTTTAAAGACTTAATTTCATAAACATACATATCTTGAACCCACATGAGTAGTTGTGTTTATGGCTTTCAAAAACATGTAGATTCGCAAGCTTCGTTACACTTTGGTCTCTTACTTTGAATTTCACCAACTTAAGATATCATTGCATGTGGACTCAACCTTTGGATACCACCAGCTCGTCATTCACACTAGTTTACCTTGATTATCGCAAATGACCGTGCCAGAAGATAAACTGCGTGATATCACCGCGTTGACATGAGCTCCTAGTACTACGAGCGTCATGGTTGCGCAACTAACTGCGCTATGATTGCATAATCGTTTATTGATCATGCTTTGTGTCGCCCCCTTTGTGTTTTTACTATACAACGTATTTTAGTGGGTTTTGTGTCGCTTGTATTGTTTGGTAAATAAATTAAAAATAGTCTGTATATATTTTACATTGTGCAGAAAAGCGTATTTACAAAGTTTTCCATTCCAAAATCTAAAACACTGCTCTCTTAAAAATGTTTTGGATACGATCATAATTTATTGCGGTAAATTTGTTCATAGACCTCCGTCAACTTATCTATTTTGACAAATCATATTTAAAGCAAATACTCGAGAGATGAGAGTTTATTTTTCATTATCATTATTAAATCTCAAAGATTTGTTAAACTAAAGTTTGTTAAAATCTTCGTTCACAAAGTTATATCGGTTCTTCATGATCTCTGAATTATTGGCCCTACGCCAGATTGAAACTTTTTAAACAGAAAGTTATGTAATGTTAAATGTAACCAACCCCGATGAGCAGTTCTTTTCAGTGCCAGAAGTTTAAAGTTGCATACATTTTTTGTGATATTACTGAAGTTCAGTCTCAAGTTTTTGTCCCACAGAATAATTCTACAAGACTAAAGAAATAATCAATATTGCAGCATCAAGTATGCTTATAATCAAAACATCTATAACTTCACCATCTTTCTCTTACTCAAGATATAACAAAGTTGCGAGTGGTTGACAATTGCACTTAGCAACTCGTTTGAGACTGCTTTGTGTAACCAGTTCTTTGATCTTAATTATATTCCGTTTATCTTTTGAAGAGTTATGTACAGACAGAACCATTGACTAGGTTGTGAGTGGAGTGGGCTTGCCGCAACAGTGCGAGATCGAATCTGGATTTATGACTGCCAGGCCTGTCAGTCGAGAAATTCAATGGATACCGGCCTATAGCTAGTAGCTTGTTTCATTTTGGTATTGATTCAGTGCCAGATTGTGTGTGATCGGCAACTGTTTCGTTTTGGATAAAATATTGATTTTAGTATTGACATTTATTATGTCATTAATACTACCATGTACTAAAAGGCTTATAATTTCAAAATCTATTCTAGATTATTCGATTTTGCATAACAAACTACTTCGTTAATTACACAGGTCGTATTTTATGCTACCCTTCATTAGGCATCCTATTGATTAATTATAGCTTGGTCTAGGTAATACATTTGAGAGTTTCCCTCGTTAGTCTCAGCACTTAGTCTTTGATCTTGAAAAGTACTAGAAACCCTGTGGTCCTAGAAATATAAAGAATTATTTTCTGAAGGTTCTTGGTTGTGACTTGTGACAGACGAAATGAATGCAGCATTAATTGTTTGAAACTAGTTTGCTGTTGAAATGAAACTTATCGTAGCGACAGTTTCGTTATTAGCTCGTATATAAACTAGTATGGCTACTGTTATTGCAACTGTGATAACGATAAGGGAAACATTTGCTTGTAAATTATGGATATTACAGATTCCAGTAGGTGATCATGGTTGGTTAGTGTATCATTTTTGATCTTATAGAGGTCGTTAAATGAAAAGATGAAATAAGGATTCAAAAGTCTAGTTACGACGACGAGTACAGCGTCATCTTTGACAGCTTTTTTCCACCCACTGCTGAATACAGGTCTTATTCTTCTTATGCAATGCTAAGATAAATTGTATCTATTCTCAGAGGTTTCAACCAGTCGTCAAAAGTTAACCATCATGTTAGTTGACCTAATCCCACTAAATAACCGAAGAATAACATTATAATTCTACACCGCATCTTCCAGTAAATTCTAGACCCGAAACCCATTTAATCTCATTAATTTTCTCGTACACATACCTACGTGCTAAGCTGACGGTGATACCGTCCTCTAGAGAGAGCTAGATACACAAGTACACCTGTTTACAAGTACCTAGGTATCTACATAGTTAGATGAGAAGCTATGATATGTAGTAATAGTAACATGTCGCTAATTAATTCAGATGACAAATAGATTATGGTGAGATTGGAAATGCACTAAAGGGTGAAACATCACTTAATGAAAAGAGATGAATGTAATGTAGACCTATCTCTACATTACATTCATCTCTTTTCATTAAGTGATGTTTCACCCTTTGTTTCATCATTTTAAAATGCTTGTGCTCTTCTATACGAGCACAAGCATTTTAAAATGATGTAATAAACTCCTCCAAAATAATATTCAAAACTTTTCATACTATTCATTACATTATTCATTTTTATATCAGAATGTATTTTCCATTTTCCCCCAGACTTCGGCGAGACTAAGCTCAGTGGATGCCTAGTGAAGCAATTATCGACGAGTTGATTTTTCAATCGTTTTTCATCGGTTAGATTCAGGTTCAAGAACACTTTGAACTTTAGAACGGTTAACGAACTGGAGGAGGATTTTTTATTTTGAATTTGAGAAAGAACCGCCATGAATAAGTTTTTTGTGTATTGAGGTTGCATCGCAGTCATGGTTTTTAGTTCAGTCCTTGTAATCCAAAAGTTTGGTTTCAGCGAAAATATTCTATTTCACTGGTTTTTACAAAATGCTCTTGAAATGATATTTATAAAGCCTATTCTTGTTGTTATTCTTAATTTATTGCCATTTTTAAAAGCAATTGTATGATCATGTACGTATAGTCCTTGAGCGCATTGTAAAGTATATTAGAGTCACTTTTTATACAACTATATAAATTACGGTTGTAATAGCGTTAGTAATTCATACAATTTACGTCACTTGTTCGCACGGAGGTTGCTATTCAATGGTGGGAGTCTAATACTTATTTATTAAAAGCATTGTTCTTTTTTATAATTTTTATAATGATTTTATTTGATAATAAATTATCTTTCTAAATATTTTAATTGTCCAATATACTAATAATATTTGTTTTTTGTTTGCAGGTAAGTTGTGACAATAAACCATTGAAGTGAATAAGTGAGTAGTAAATACGTGGAAACCTTCGTTTCCAACAATGAAGAAATTTATAAAATACCTACATTATGACGATGACAATATAAATAAAGACACGATAGAATCGTAGGAAACGTTGATTGAAATGATATTCAACGATGTGAATTTATTCAAATATATAACAATCGAGTGAGATCATTAACGATGTCAAAGTTGACTGTGAAAATAGTCTATTGTCTCTGAAAAATTAGAAGTAGAAACACTATTAAAGAAATAAGCCATACCCCTTTAATGATTCCACGTTCACTGTAGAACCAAATAATTATTATAATGAAATAACATAGTTGACTCCACAACCACGTGGGTCTACTAAGCTATAGGAAGGAAGTACGAGGGAGATAGCAAATATGCTGGACTAGGTAGGTAAAATAAAAATGCCTCACGATGATGACTAAGGTTAGTAGAGTCCCGCACAAAGCAATGATGATCTCATAATTATGTTTCTGTCCTTCCATTATCATATCACATATGTAGATTAAAGCAATTATATTTATTATAAACATACATTGTAGCTATGTGCTACAGGTGATACTGTACACCTCAGCGGTGAAAATCAACGTACACCGGGAAGTCTATATTTGTACAGCTGATAAAAATAATCCATTATATTACTGATTAGGAAAAGAAACTTAAAAGATTTACATATTTGACAGGAAGGTACAGAAGATCTATTCTATACCTACAAAGATAAAATTAATTAATGGAAAGCTACCGAATACCAACCTTTAGATTGCATCAAACATAAGTACAGAGATATAAATAATGTATATACATAGACAAAACTAACATTACAAGTTAAAGAAATGAGAATGTAAGGGAAAGTCTGAAACTGGTGCCGGTGACTGAGAAGTATGGAAATCGGTTGTCATGGTATGAGCAAGTGATGCCGAGGATTGAGAAACATGTTGTGAAGAAGGTTTTGAGTATTAATGTGGATGGCTCTACGAGTAGGGAGACCTAAGACACGACAAATGGATTGTGTGAAAGATGATACTGGCTACAACGAGGGTGACTTCAGGAATGACGGCTATCAGAGTTGGTGTGGAAGAAGATATGCTGCCCTGACCCCAAATTATTTGGGATATGAGGATGATGATGAAGCAACGAAAGATTTGCGTTTTGGGACATGTTTGGAACGGCAAGCGACATTCAATTGTTTCCTATTTCAAACTGCACGGGCCAGGGGATAAGTTCGAGCGGCCTCAGTTGACTAAAGAGCCGATCTTTTCTATCGCGAGATCTAACCCATGCATGTGTCATGGACATTATCACACCGTCAGTTGGTCCTTAGTATGAATTGGTCCTTCGATACTCCTTTTTGCATTGTACATAGTTGGTTTGTTTGTTTGTATGCTTGTGTGACGTAGCCATTCGATGTAATCTTTATTATGCACTCGTATGTACTCGCACCTGTTATCATTTCCTTCTTACGTTTCACTGTTGTCTCGATAACAACTAATTGCAGTGTTTTGCGTCTTAGTTTGATTGTCAGTTTGTATTTTGGCGTGACGTTTGTTAGCAACTGTGTAAATAAACTTTATTAGGTACTTATGTTATTTTTTTACCTTTGTTGGTCATGATGACTGGAAAATGAGGAAATCTATTATTAGCTTGTTATCTTACTTAACTTCGGTTCGGAAGATTTCCACGTTCTGTTTCACTGAATGTGTTGTATACAACTAATTGAATCTTAAAAGTGGTGAAAATAAATAATTTTCAGATTATGTTTAACAACTGACATGCAACATGACTTTTCAGTTAAGGTTTTAACCACGAATCATCCCACGAATTGATTCATTAAATAAATTTTCCACATACACAGTTTTGTATAAAATGCTATCCGAAAATTAAAGCCTGTATTTATAAAGCTTAGCACCGGCTACACAATTATTACAAGATCGGCTTTGCAGTAATGAAGTTTCTTATAAAACCACAACGATACCTTATACAACAATGCATAAACGACATTCAAAAATTCAATTTGTGTTACACAATTCACAAAACAAAGTTAACAGCTGAATAAATAACAAGGCTGAAACGTTCACTACGGCTGCCAAAAAACTGTATATCTACCGAAACAATACAAAACAGTTCGATACTTCTATATATAGTAATACCAATTACAAACCACATTTCAATACATTGCAGGTACGGTAGTGCACTCTAGTTTGAAAATAATGATATTATTAAATTACCAAAAGCGCTTGTTTTGGCATACATTTTGACTGGCATTGTGTTCGTCTTAGACCCTGTAAGATTGCTCTGTGGAAGGAAGGGCAGTCCTCTTTTCACATATAGAGGCAAAGAGCATGAACTCTTTGGTCTGCGGCATGATTGACATTGCAATTCTGTTTCAGTTTTAGGCCCATTTTGTAACTGCAACTCTTTGTAATCAATCATAACTTAGCTATAAAATTGGCCAATATCTGTAAGTAACTAATAGTTTGGGATATATGGCGAAAATAAAGATTATGAAAAAGTTATTTTTTAATAAAAAATTGTGATAAATAGTAAGATAATATTGTAAACTTATCAATCTTTTTAGGTTTTTGGCGATCAGAGTGACTGACTGATGTGCACTGGGTTAAACATTGACAATAAGATCGATGAGAATTCTTTCCAAATTGATCAGGAAGTAAAATGTGCTACTTATTTATCTTTACCAAGAAGTGACGTAAACTTCGACCTATTTTTATACGAGTATATTGCCAGTACCTATCACATTGTTCATTAAAAAGTCTTGCAAAGGTATATTAATTAAATTCTTTTACACTAGTAACGCTTTAAAATAAATCATTAGAACAAGTATGATACTGTTCACTGAATATGTAGTAGGTACATACTTAACTAAGCTTGTTTAGTTGTTATTAGTATTCTGAACGTTTTTTGTGAATGCTAATCCGCTCGGCAGCACGCCCTAGACACGACCGCTCCCGAACGAGTCGCTAATATTAATGACCTTATCTAACATAGTCTACCCTCACCACGCCGCTTTTAACGATGTACCCTCACAATTTTCAGACGTACTTAACTTTTTGTTAATGTCATGTAGGTGATTTAGTATGCTTGCACTTAAAATATATCTATGTTATGTGACTGTTACAGATAAGTTAAATTGTATAATGAAGATGACTTTAATTCTCTTATCTACTATGCTAGATATGACGTATTTTTATATCTTAAATATTGCCAAACGTTAACCAATGCTCTACCTTAGTATAAAAATCTTTTCATTTGAAATATATCCAAGAAAATGGAACAGGTTTTTATAACGTTTTCAAAGTGATACATTCAATACGGGAGCAAACGTTACATATTGTAACGCTAGCAACTGTATTACTTTAGTGCACTTAAGATTTTCCTACGTCAGCGCACTTAAGTGCCGATATCCAGTATATATTACATGAACCTCGCAGCTTTTAAGCTACTCCTATAAAATGTATGTCCCTGTTTTTCGATACAATGTCGTAGTCGCGGCTACTGGCTGCTGCCCAGTGAACTGTGAAACGCACTGAACTGCGTTTATTTCGCCAGAGACTAGGCATTAGCCACTTCCTGGTGCTATGGAAATAAACGTAATATATTGTTACATGGAAGAGGTATGGGAGAAATAAACTTTTTAAAATAACTGGCCATAAGTAATGGCTCATCGAGTTTAAGAAAAAGCTGGCCTTTGTTGAGCATCTTTTCTATCACAATTCTTGGACTTTTAAGTAAGCGTTTCATGCGAATGTGAACCTTATTCATTACCTACCTAATATACATATCTGTATATTCGAATTTAAGCAAAGTCTTCTTACGAATATGAACCCTGACGTTGTGTGTATAAAGTTCATATTCGTATGAGGCGCTTACATTACTTAGAGGTGGTCTGTGAATCTTGATCCATAAAGCTCAATGTTTTTCTGTGTTTCATAGTTATGAAATATTGAATACTGACACAACTTGGAAGAATGAAATGACTAAAGGAGCTTGTAAATTCAAATGTATAAGGCTAGGCTTTGTAGACATGGAACATGATGACATGCTGACATGACAGACATGGATATTGATCTAGAGATATAATTAAAAAATAAGAAAATAAAAAAGCTTCCCTGAAAAATATTCTTTTAAATAACGGAAACCTCATCTAAATCGATCCAGTAGTTTTTGAGAAAATCGCGGACATGCAAACATACATACCTACATACGGGTAGAATACAGAACTTCCTTTTTTGAAGTCGGTTAAAAGGTATGTATGTTTGCATTTGATTTGTTTAATTCAGATGTTGACAAGGAACTCTACATGAAATCAAACAGTTCAAAAATCTTCCAAAGTCAGGTAAAGACTTAGCAAGAACACTCGCGTGACACATACGTTATTCTGTTTAATTGTTTGTTCGGCTCATTTTAATAATTAGGTCGCCGTATGTCACCGCATTTAAATTGCTAATAAATACATGAATTCATTAATTAGTGAAACATGACGCTACGTTATAATTAATATTCAGTTAAATTGGTAAAAATTTACCTGGTAACAGTGGTAACATAGCAGGAAGCTATAGAGAACATGATAAAACAGTCGCAGTTTACCTCAATCAATCTGCCTAGACTGCCGCATTTTATATGGAGCGACAGCTTATCAGGGCCCGTATTCCCGTAATTTAAAACGTTCAAAATCTAGTCGCAGTGTCATCTCGGCGACAAACAAATGTCAAAAACTTGTCAAAATGTAGGGAAATTAGACGATTTTTTGACAGATTGAGATCAGACTGTGAACGTTCTTAAAATTACGAGAATTACCCCACTGGCCTCCACAACCCAGTTACTGGGTAACACGATATCCCTTAGTAAGACTGGCTGTCAAACTTTTGAGAGTCTGACTACCCTTAACAACTGCGATCTACGGATGACAACCGGAACTAACTAACGGCTTAACACGATATCCGAGGCGCGGAGGAGTCTCGATATCTCGATGTGTAATGGGTGGTCACCCATCACCCATGAACCGATCGCGGCAAGCGTAGCTTAACCTAAGATCGACCCGTGCGGGTGTTATGATTTAGCCACGAGCCCCTCAGCCATGCAGTCCGATACCTATGGGCTGTGTATAATAATACAAAGTCATAAGAAAATCGCGTCCATTAAATTGTAACGAAAAGAAAAAGAGCACAAGGGGCGATTAATTCGTCATCCGAGACTCAAATTATTTTACAAATAAAACGAAGGAAAACGAAGAAAGAAATAATTCAATGCGTTCTCATACTCTTGTTTGTTTGGCGGCTTACTTGTTGGAAACACACGGGGTCGCATTCCGACCTGCACCGCCATCCCGTGGCCCGTGTCCCACGCGGTTATTAATATCTGCATAATCAATTTATATCATGATTTACTTACGTCGTTAATTGTTTTATACCGCTGACCCTAATGACTATTTATAATATTATTTATAACTGGATATGATTGGATCTTGATGTGGAAATTAATTAACTTGTATTGTTATTCCGTTTTAAACGGATTATAGAATGACAATGTATGTGCAGATTTATGGTGAGTATAGACTAGAGCATTTACTTGTAACAGAACAACGAGCCGCTCTATGATATGTTCTAGTGTATCACCCTTCACGGACCAGATGTCGAGCATGTTACAACAATAATTGTACAAACCAACGAGCATATTGGTGTAACATTTCGTTGAGCCTTTGCACGAGCGCGGGCGATGCGACATTTCAAGGAAAAATGAACACAAGGTACAACAAAATGTTACGGGTAAATGCACACTTGCTGTGAGCATTACGCCGAGCATTCGCAGGAACGTTACATTACATGGAAATGATTTGGAAACTGAGCTTTTACCTGTATTGTACCAATCGAAAGAACATTACATTACACAGAAATGCTCGAGAAAATGCTCTAGTCTATACTCACCTTTACAGTTAAAATAAAAATAATCTTTGATGTTCACATAAGTAATTTGCATTTTGTGTCAATGTCAATAAATGAAATCAGTGGTTTGATCTTCTTACGTCACAAGCTTACGATTATTTATGCACATGTCGTTATCTAAATTAAGATTCGTTTATTGCTGCATCTTAAAACTGCATTTTTATGAATCCTGTTTTAAAACACGTACTATCGCTTCGAGCCATAAAATTTAAGACCCAATAACCGCTTCAACCTCATAGTTTGACGTCCTTCTTTCGTAATAATGACGCAAAACAATAACAATTGCATTAACATTATCCGTAGCGGTTCCGCGTGTTACCCTCACCCGTGTAATTCTAAGTCTTTAGTGCGAGTGATTTATACGACTGGTGCGAATTTATTAAATCATTCATCATCGTTTGCTTCACGCCTTGTTTCGGTGGGGGCAGCAGATGCAGGGGCTCGATTGTAACGTCAGGCTGAGACTGTCTCGTTGCAGGACAAAGGCCTCACTCACGCAACACTTATACAATGCCTCCCAGATTTGGTACTCACTGCGTCTGGAAGATTTCTGAGGGGCAATTCTCGTAACTTTAAGAACGTTCACAGTCTGATCTCAGTCTCAAACTGTGAAAAATACTTCTAATTTCTTTCTAATTTATGACAAGTTATTGACATTTATGGTCGCTGAGATGAGATTGCGACTAGATTTTGAACGTTTTTAATTACAGGAATTAGCCTTCAGGCCGCGAGTTTGGGTTTCCTTAGACGATTTTCTTTATACTAAATCAATCATGCCTATGATTAAGTTAGGCCGGATTGGTTCTTTGGGTCACAAAGACACTTTAGTGTACGTTTTCCTTTTTATTTATCTTTTGCCACAAAGCTTCACACAGGTCTAGTCTTTTATCCCTTTACCTGTTAAATGGGGGATTGGTTTGTGTCTGCGTTATGAATCGCACCTTTATCCTAGGGACCTAGAAACACTCACGCGTGTCATTATTAGGGTTATTGTATCCCTGTGTGGAGAAATTGCTAAATTGAAAAAGATTGCGTTGGTTTTCTCAGGTATTTTGTTAGATGTTTCACTCACATTTTGGGACAATCATTTACTAGAGTATCATGGTTTCAATACTTAACTTCCTCAAGGTTCCTTCCTCGGTTATCTAAGTTAGATAAGCACCTTTTTAAACTCTAACAAAATACGTTTTCGCAGCGTTACGGCAGAATTCTTTCTTTCTGTGGGAATCACAAATGAGTAAAAAATATTAATCCTAATTTATTAACATCACCACAAACCCAATATTACTCCAACAAATGTAACGTGATAATTATCGCACATCGTACCGTTAACGGTGCGCCTGCGCAGTTTTCCGTCGTCATGTCATTGTCCGAATATGGTACAAACACGGTCACCCCGAACTGCTGTGAACCACTCAATAATTACCATGTTTTTGTCACTTTTAATGACTTTCTTCACTTATTATAACTGGCTGCTTCGTCTTTTTAGGTTAACTCCTTGTTTGCTGAGCCAAGTATCTGAAGGCCAATTCTCGTAATTTAAAACGTTCAAAATCTAGTCGCAATCTCATCTCGGCGACAAACAAATGTCAAACTCCTGTGAAAATGTAGGGAAATTAGAGGTATTTTTGACGGATTGAAACTGAGATCAGACTGTTAACGTTCCTAAAATTACGAGAATTGCCCCTCTGATTGGTTTGTTTTTTGTTTTGATTGGGTGGTTGAACTGCTTGCTCTTGTTAAGAAAAATACACCATTTGAGCCTAATTCTCACGGCATTGGCTATCGTAGTTTAGTAACGAACAAGACAACGGTCACAACGGACACAATGTCCCAATAAACTTAGTGGTAATTTCTTCACCTTCAAATGTACTTTTATCGTTAAGACCGCCCATTGTGTCACCCTGTGATATTTCTACACAAAACTGTAAGATCATAATGGTCTACATAATATATGTATAATAATGAGTATTCTATTCTCCTATTGGTAGTCATAAAGGGTCATGTGCATAGCTTGCAGAAAAGATTTGTGTTTTGGGAACACAGATGCCTATTTTTCTCTTAAACAAATTGCATAAAGTAAATCCAACAATACGTTCACAAAACTGTAGTTATTCTTTTAACTAATACAATAGCAGTGATATAACATAAGTAACTGCTCCACCTAACGGAACAGTCAGTCGTCTGATCGCAGGACCTTGACCACGATTGGCTGCGGTTCAAGCTGATCACGCGCAGCAATTTGATCAGCGCGCTCAATTTCATGATCATACCTAATAGCCTCGGTGGACAGGATTTTATCTAGACTGTATTTATTGTTGTTGACGGTATCTAGAATTTTCCATCGAAAAGAATAGGGTCGATCTGTTGATTGCTGAATTTTCAGCTGATTTTTTTCACCTTATTTTGGTTATAATTAATGAGATAAGAACCAGCTACAGTTTTATATTAGATTCTGTACAGCATCGAAACCTATCCAACTGATGACGGAATACCCACAATCCTACCCAACAAAACAAATACATTTACCTCTTGTTTATATTACAGTCCAATGAAATTCAAAACAAACTAATACGTGCAAGCACACAACTTCAAATCGAATACCTCACGAATCGCGACAGAACAAAACGATTCCTACTCGTCTATAAATCGATTAACTTCTCGATGTGTGCTGCTCGATGGTGTAATCGATTTAACCTGCCGACCACGGGGCCTTGTTAGCCCGCGGAGGACAAATTGATCGAGATCGTTCACACCTCGTGATTTCGATGGCGTTAGTGTTATGGGGCAATAGATGGCCCTTTTAGTGACAATTGATGGGCAGACAGTGTCACTTGTGATGGAACGTGCTCTAGGAAAATTAGAGTCTGTTCTTTGAATGACAACATTGTCAATGGAAATATTAACGCTTTCAGTAAATATGTATTCTCAGTATTATTTATAGATTTGTAGTCGTCGTAAAACGTTCACTGCGACGGATTAAACTTTAGCCAACATTCTATCATCACATTCATCACCTAAGGTATATTAGGTTCCATTTTCTGTCCTGATGGGTGTGCAAAATCATCAGTATTCACGTAACCTTTTCTTCCCCGCCGTCATAACAAAAACATCACGTAAATTCATACATCAGCAGACAATTAAACTAAAAGTTAGTCCAACCCCAGACGAGCGCACTTCCCGGTCGTCGCGACGTATCGATCGCGAGCGACGCCAGGTGAAGCTACTATACTACGCTGGTATAACTAAACTGCACTACAGTGCACTTGCATAATTCGAGGCTAGAGCGGCACGCGTAGGGTTGGCGAAGATGACACTTTATTCGAATGTCACCATTTTAACGTCAGTTTAGGTGCCTGGATTCGTTGTACTGTTTGCTAGCATATTTTGTGCCATCCCATCATAATTACTGCAATTTACAAGACGCCACATAATAAACATAAATCTGGATAAGCTTTTTTTATTTTCTTTACGAAAGTTCATTTGTTGGGGAATAATTCCATTACCTTATCTGATGCTAAGCCTCAGCAGTATCAGCGGATTTACTAAGCTGTATTCAGCAATTTCAGATTAGATGAATTAGCAGCCTCGCAACAGAAATCTGAATCACTTTGTATTTCATTGCGTTTTACGATTGCACGTCTAACGGTGAAATAGTCTAGACTAAGGCAATGTACTGTGAAGTGGAGCTAAGTGTCGCAATCTAAGTACCTTTTGTAATAAATGGAGCTATTTAGGTTGAAGAGTACTGACGGACCGACGGCGACGTCGTTAGTTAAATATTATTCAGTAACAAAGTTTTACCCGAATTCTGGGTAAATGTGACCCTTCAGGTTTAAGCTCGAGTGTGCTTTCAGTATGTTACGGACATTTTTGTTACATATATGATTTATCAACACAAATAAAACCCTGTAAGAACCGCAAACAGCCCATTACACGAGCAATTATGAATTTATTTACGAAAAATATTTAACATAAAGACAATGATTTTATTAAACGTTTCAGTAACGAATTACGCCATTATTGTCGCGATAACACGTAAAATATGAGTACGACGTTCACAGCCTTCACCTATAGGTGGTGTGTGGTGCCAGCCCTAGAGATAACAGACCGGATGCACTGGCGGACAGAAAAATGAACCACTCAAATATACGGCTTTATGCTCCGCACTATTACTACGTTGTTAGTCTGCGCGAATATGTGGCTACATGTGTTTTTATTTATGTGCAACAACGTATAGTTCTATGAAATATGCAGTTTTTGATGAGATTTCAGATTAAACAGAAAATGGAAGTGGTTTTCAAAGCTATGTTTAGCATGAAAATTGAATTGGAGGGCAGTGGTAGCCAAGTAGAAACGGCAGCGGCTTAAGAGTTGTAGGTTCGAGCCCACGCAGGCACAGGTGTAAATTATTTCATAACCACTGCTCTCAAAATGGGGAAGGAAAACATCGCGAGGAAACCTAGAACTAACAATTCGCGTGGTGGATTATGGCCCATTCCCTGTCACAAAGAGGAGACCTGTGTCCCAGCAGTGGGAACATTATAGACTGATTATGCTTATCCTATGTAGTGATTCTAAGAATCGGTTTTTATTAAATGTCGTTTGTAACAAATGCCCGCTTGGACCAATTTCCCGAGCACACTTGTCGATTGAGCGCACTGCAGTAGCGTTGGTTCCGTCAAATACTTTGCTCACATTCTCTGCTCACTTGCTAATATTCTCACGGAGTGCTAATATTCTCTCTCTCTCGCTCGTAATATTTCCGAATTACAAATCTAATTCTAAAACACATGTCCGAAGAAGCTGTGAAGCTTGTAATGCATACATGAACAAACATTTTTCCAACTTTTTGCTCTAAAAAGTAGAAAATAGAGCTAGAAAAATACTGGAAGCTGTAGACACTACAGATTTACGGTAGTTTTCGCTGAATACGTGAGTTTGCAGGGGAGCATAAATTACATAAGTTCGTAGTCAGCTCGTCGGGTCAATAAAATCAGTTAACATAGTACCTATCCATGGTTTAATATATATATATATATATTTGTGTAACAATGTCTTATAGCGTTCTACAGGTTTTATGCGGATATAGACTACCAATTCAATCGACTTGAATGGTGCTTACTTGCACCACAAATTATTCAATGCATTAGCGTATATTTAAAACATCGTTATGTTTCCGTCAATAGTTTAAAGATGACACAGACATAATGATATTTTGTCTGTGTTTAGTTTAATTTATGATCCTTTACGAGTCGCAATAAATACTTTTTCTTTCTTTCATACGCGATCTGTGGTGCTAGCAATCCTTAGTTATCAAAGTATATACATATATGTAGATGGCGTAATTTATGCTAACTTAAATATAAACAGTTTTAAATCAACGTAGCTTCAATTCACACCAACACTGTTAACATTGTCCAACTTTGGAGCCAAAAGGCCAGTTTAAAAGAAAGTAAAACTGATTGAAAGGCGTTATTCGTGTGTCAGTGTGCAGTGAGGTCGCAGAGAATTGTTATGTAAGTGCTCCTCGTTACGATTGCTCTGCAGACTGCAGTACATCTTGAGTGTGGACTTATGTAAGGCTCTGTCTCAACACTCTAAACTTCAGCTTCTGTATTAATAAAGGTCATGAATTTGACAGTATTTTGATTTAAAAGAGTGTCCAAGGAGTTTCCTGCCGTTCTTCTCCACGCTGACGACGGTTTGGAATGGGCAACTAGCTTCATCTTTCTGATTGGCCGACTCCTTGGCAATTCAAAAGTGCCTGTAATTAACTGGTTTAATTGAAATAAATACTTTGAGTTTGTTTTGCTTTGCAAATAATAACCTTGTTTATGTAAATTGTTGCCAAAAAAAAGCATGGAATCTAAATGGTGGTAAGCAGTAACCGATACCCATGGTAATTTGCAATACCAGAAGTAGCTAGAACGTAGCTGCGTTGCCAACTCAGAGAGAAAATTAAAATGTCATGAGACAGAATTGAAGTATGACGACACGGTTGGCGCAGACTGCTGCGCTGCGTGTCGCGGGTTCGATTCTCGCACGGAACAAATATTTGTATGAACTACAAGTTGTTCCGGGTCTGGCTGTTTGTGTATGTGAGTTTAAATGTTTGTAAACGCACCCACGATACAGGAGAAATTCCTAGTGTGGGGCAACGTTTTAAAAAAAAAAATCTGTAATTACTCCGGCACCCATACCTGTCTGACCGGGTTCTACCTGGTGGTAGTACCTCTTTCCATGGACAAGACGACCTCCTTCACAAAGAGCTCTACTGCTACTGTCATGTATTTTCCCAGAAAAATAACCTTCGGGACTCTAGCTAATAGAAATAGGAAACCTTCGTAGAGTTTTCTGAATGGCGTTAGTTGAATGCTGAAGCTCGATCTATTCTTGTTACGTCTGTGTAAAAGGCTCAGGTGGCGATCTATCCTCATTACATTATTTATATCAATCCTTTAGTCAGGAAAATTTAGTTACGAGGATATTTTTACTTTTGTTTGGTTTATGCAGATTCTAGAATGTTACTTACATCCGTATATCTCACTAAGCGATTTGCTAAGAAAATTAACATAAAACAAAAACCTGTTTCCTACGATCACTAGATCAGATAACAATACAGTTATCTCAATCGTGTTAAACGACTAGATTATGTAATATTAAACACGTTTGCATTTAGATTCCTTACGGTCATATAAATGGAATCATATGAGACTGATACGAGTCTCCTCGATTGCTTGTATAATGGAAACATTCCCACAAATCGCGAATAACTGGTGTAACGGTGTGTTTCGGCAAGTAGGTCATGTTATGTGAAAGGTTTGAATCGTTGTTTTCAAGAAAATGCGGATGAAATGCTCACAGACTTTGGCTTGCTCATAAAAATACACATTTTATAAACTTCTTGCAACAAAGCCTTTTGTTGAAAAGGAGAGAAATAGTAAGATTCAATATTTGGATAAGTTTTTTTTTAAACAAGGCTGACAATCGGTGCTACTATTATCTTTGTATTGGCCAGAAATATAATTAATTCAATGAACGACGCATAACAATCACCAGGCACTTGACAGTACAACAACACGCAACATATAGTTATTTTCCGCTGTAAGACAACTCAAACTAATCACTGAAGACTTAGGAGATAAACGTAATTACCTTATTATCTTAATGAAGTTACGACACTGTAATAGTGTTAATGTAATCTAGGCTTATTCTACAATGTTCCAGTCGCCTTCATAGAAAAAAGGATTTGGAAAAAGGTTAATCTAACCTTTTTTTTTTTGAAGAATAATCTCGTTTCTTTGAGACAGATCAGCAAATACACCTTGAAACAAAGTACTTAGGTTTTATTGAAAATGTTCTCATGGTAAATAATATTTTTCTTTGTATCTCGAATCCTCGACCCTTGAAATTGCGCTGGAATCTACACAATGTATCTCCAATTCAATTTGCTAGTTGTTTCGGACGAATAAGTAAATTGACCCAAAACATTTTGTTTGTTTCCAAAAATGAGAGAATCTGTAGTAGTACTCCATTATTTATAAAAACCTGTTTTTAAAGGACGATAAAAATTACATTGTGTCAAATTGATAAACACAAAATAACTTACAAAACCATATTAATATTGTAAAAGAGAAAAAAAAGATCTACCTATTTTATTAAGTATCGCGAGCAAAAAACTACGGCACATTTAATTTGCAAACAAACGTACGAACTGTTATACAAAAAGAGTAGGTAATACATCGTTGCGTGCATTTGGTCGGATGTGTACTTGTGCGGGTATACACCGGAGCGACTGTCGAGACCGCTGAGCGTGAACACTGCCACACAGCCACACAGCCTCTCACTTTGTATAAAACACTCGTTTAGCGTAGGTAGCTATATATTATGGACGTATGTATGGTGTACACACTACACAGTATGGAGCATACAATGTGTTCTTAGCCTAACTTTGTTTGCTAACCTTAATCAATGTATGGTGAATAGTAATCAAGTGTTGAAAGAAATGTGACACAAACATGGTAAGCTGCTGTTTGAAGGACAGTGGAATAACAAAATACTAGATCTTCTTTTATATCAAATGGAGTTCTGTTTTCCAAACCTGGGCGTTAGGAGTAGGTCTCTCCTCGACATCTGCGTGGCAAAAAGCCCCAAGGACCAAACTTCATATATTCTAAATATTTTTCTGCAAAAACCAATAAAGTTATGTCATATTGATTTGTTCTCCGTTCTTTGAAAGTATGATCTATGACCTTAATTTCGACATTTTAAACCGTACAAGCAAATGCAAAAGCGAAACCGTTACATACAAAAGACTTTGATTAATGTAAGTGTGCAAGATTAATCTGTTGCACTCAATTTTTTGCAAACTGAACCCGGTTCAGTAAGCCATCGACCCGCTCGAGTCGGCAGCAGTAGCTGTGGATATACGTCCACTGGCCGCAAAACGATCGCGAACGACGTCACGGCGCAAATGCATCGCGTTCGCACACAATGTGTTATGGCCACTCCTGCTGAAATAAGGCACAAGCGATACTTAACAGTTTTTGTGGTTGGCGATTCTACCGACGGTGATTCGGTGATGGATTGTGTTAAAAGTGATGTCGCTAAAAATATCTAAGTTGACAGCCAATAGAACAAGACATGCAACGTCGATCCCAAATAATGATAAAGACAAAGTGGCAGGAGGTAGATCAGACTAAAAGACACCAGAAGATCGCAAATTTTAGCACGAAGACTAGTTTAGACAAATAAAAACAAATCTCGGTGGTAAAGCAGGGGCTGACAATTGGTCTTCAAAGATTTCCAGCCGAAAATTGCCCCTGTGAGCTTAAAATCCCTCAAACTAGAAACTCATACCTAAGCTTCATAAGCTTGTCGATTACAGGCCACAACTGTTCAAAATCACCTCGTGTGTTGATGCCCTAATGCCGCTCCCGTATTATAACTTCCAATGAGTAAGTCATCACGTTTACAACGTTATTTTTAACCTGATGGGCGTAGCCGTCAGAAGCTGGTTTACATTCAACAAACTAACCAACCAACCTTACATTTTTTACCTAAATTCAAAATGTCAAATAAAAAATTCGTTACTGTAGCAATGTTATTATCAATTTAGATTAGTTGCATTGTTTTTTGTTTTCTATCACCTTTAGTTTTATTTGTTTTAATAAAAATTCAATAGGTACAGTCTGTGCTCAACGTAGCCTACCCCCCCTTGAGTAGTAACGAGTTTAGCTCCTAGTGCTTGGAACCAGATATTTTTTGTTTCACACACACATTCTATGCAAATTAAATTTCCAATTTCTATAATTCTTCTTTCTGTGTATTTGTTTTTGATCTTGTCGGACGTCTATTTACTGATAGAAATTGAAGTTCTAACCAAAAGTATCTAAGTAAATAGATGAACTTTATCATGCGTCTACTATGCTTTGATGAAGTGCCTACGTACCGCGCGAGTAAGGACCCGATGCCCTCGTGTTACAGGTTAGCGATGAGGTTCCGGGTCCTTACATCATAAAAACATGTCATTAACTTGTGATACATCATTTTCGTTAGTTATCGTCATAGTTATAATAAATATACTAATTATTATACTTGTAATTTTCCCTTTTTGTGAAAATGTGAAAGGAAAGACTTAGTTTTATTTTGATATTACTAGTCCTAATTTGTGGTATCTCGATTTTCTCTCGCCTTCAACCTAGCCTCATACTCCGAAACAAAAGCGCACTTCTTAAAAACATTCGTTTTCCATTTCGATATTATGAAAACCATCGAAAATTTTTGTTCATCTGAAGTTCTGAACTATATTACTTATTCTTATTACTAAATTTGCAATGTTTTCGTTTTGTTTGCGTGAACTACTAGCCACAAGCACAAGTGAAAATTTTCTCATTATAAAATACCAAGACCTCAATTTAACGCTCAATAAAAATACTCTTCAAGTCTCATAATATTTATTACCTCGTACCTACTTAAATGAGTTTAAATATTAAGGTATAAATAGAAACTTGAAACTAAAGTTATGGACTACATTAGCATACAGTACCTCACACCTCGCCACCTAGGTTCCAAACTTGAAGCCTAAGTTTGTCGCTTGAGACCCTAAGTTGGAGGACTGGTACTCTGATAATGTGATGCCAAAGACTACCTACAAGTTCTAATTTGAATCAGGGTATTAATATACTGAATATATACATAACATGACATGACGCCTGTGATCCCCGAAGATTTCGCCAGAGGTGTACCTACACCTACATTTCGCCAGAGGTGTACCTACACCCACATTTCGCCAGAGGTGTACCTACACCCACATTTAGCCAGGAATATTTAGGTTTAGGGTTATTTAGGTTGTTGCCGTCAACCATCACAAATCCAGACTCCAGGTTGCGACTGAAAAATTCTTAATGGAAAAACCCATTGCCCGAGCTAGGAACTGCCAGTCGGTCAGAGTTCGTCGTCCAGGACCTCATGCTTATCAGTAGCGCTTGCGACCACTAGACCAACGAGTCAGTCACATGCGGAATATAATAATATTAACTAAGAGGACCTTGGTCCTTCAGTTGTTAAGTGGCGTACTAAAATGTGGAATGTTTTGTGGCTTTCTAGAACAATAATTATGTTATTATAATAAAGGCAGAGGTATTCATCAAAAAGAAAACTGGAAAGTTTGAGTGTGTTTCGATTCTTGGTCCCTCGGTCCCTGCAAAACATAACAATTATTTATTCATAGTAGAACTTAGTCTAAAGTAAACGCTACGACTTGAATAAGGAAGAAAGATGCTGCGAACGATAGGAAACCAAACACAACAACTTCCATTATAATTCCTAGAATCTCCATTAATTAAGCTGTACTCTCTAAAGTCTCTAGGGTAAATAAATTAGCCTTCCGTTATTTATTTATGTAACACTGAAGATAACAGTTACTTACATCTTTTTCCTTCATAACTTTTAGTTATTATGTTCCGACCATTACTTATCCTTTTGCCTATTTATCTGTTATCAATTTATCATTTATCATCATGAATTAAGTAGATTTATACTCATTTTAATTATTTTTTGTTACAGGTAAGTCTCACATTACAAAGTTGAACTCAGGAAGCGTAAGTAACGAGGGATTAATTTAACGACTTCCATATATCATGCAGTTCAACATTATTACTTCTGAGTAATAAAGCTGTTCTGCAGACGATCCGTCTTAATTAAGTAACTTCCTTACAACTGGCTTTATTGACTATTTAAAGCTTGCTGCGACACCTTTATAGATAGGCGAATGTTCAAGAAAAATCTTTTTTTTTTCAGAAATTATGGAATTTATAAAATATTTAAATCGTTAGATTCGCCCTACCGCATCAAAAGATGGTCGCGTTTCAGTTTCGTTTTGACACACACAGAATGAACCAGTGACTTCACTTGATTGTCATACCCCATTATTATTGTGTGAGCTCACTCTTCCTAGTATGGGCACTTTGTCGCGCGACTTAGTACGGTGAGGGCAAATCTAACGATTAGAATCTTTGGAATTTATCCAGAAACCTGCTAACAATGCCATAACAGCTTCCTGATATTGATGCAGCAAACTTTAGTTAGTTCTCCGAGCGTATGGAGATGCCATTCAAGATGCATAACATTCTAAGCTAGATAACAACCAGCTTGAACATGCAAAGAGTTTAAAACTTATCCGTACAGCCCATACATCAGTATCGCAGTTTAATCTTAAACGATACAGGCCGAAACTAAGGCACGTAGCACTCCTCAAACTCAGCAGGGTATCGAACCCGGCGCGGTTGGCAAGTGCCAGCGACAGTTTGGCGGGATGCCGGCTCGCTGTGCCAGCCCTACCCGCGCGACCAACCCAACTATGACCTGATGTGACGTAATCACGTAACATGCTGAAGCGTCGCTGATGTGGCGGTTAATACCTTCCATTTTTTAAATATAGAAGCCTAGCTCTTAAAATGTTGTCAGTTTGTAAATGGAAGCTTAGATATTATAGTTTGAAAGTTGACAGTTACGAGTTCTCAATTTAAAGTAGTACTTCTTCTTTTGAATTGACATTACGTCAGTCAAGTGAACTCATGTATCTTCAAAAATTAGGTTAATGACACACGGAACAGTTGAAGTAGATGTTAGCAGTAACTTGACAATACTTTGTCCATTAAAAATATTATAGCAGACGGTGACTTTTAAATGGCTGTCAGTGATAACCTGTCAATGATTGTCCTATCATCAGACTGACAAAGTTGTGGTCTTAACTATTATAAAGACATGACAATGGCTCACATAGTTGTTCTATTTGAAACAAAAACTAGTTCTCGTGCATCAATCGAACACGCAACCTTCCATTGCTTTTGCCTTATTATTCACAAACTCTTAAACGAGTCTTTAGACTTCCATGAAATTGATGAAGAAGGGATGAAAAACCCTGACAAATTTTCGCCTTAACATAAGCAAAAGTCCATTAAGGAAACGTCACGTGGACACAAGCACACTGCTGTCAGTACACGTAGAAACAGTGAGATTAGCTTCATTTATTCTAGTTGATTACATCCAGGTGGACGCCGGCCATTAATCATGGTGACAGCCCAATGGAGTCTTCCTCGCAATTAAGTTTGATAATCGCACCACCTGACGCGTGGAAGCCTGATAAATCATGGACAAGGTCGGTGTTGCCAGTTGTGGAACGTGTAGGATTAGTGTGTGAGTTTCTGTTTCTAGTTGTAGAACTTATCAGGTATCGCCGGAAATAATAATTAATAAAAGTTTTTAGACTTTCTGCATTCGAGCTGTTTTAGCTTTCTGTAGATTCGATCCCATTTAGTATTCTAAAGTTCCAATGACCTCATCATAATCATAATAGGTATTTTAGATTTCTGCAGTTCTTACTGTGTTCGATTTCAGCTATGAAAAAGTAGAAAATACTGCTCAGTTCGCTCACTCACAATGCTGAATCAAACGTCAGAACACAGATGTGAAAAGGAAATTACCTTACAATGCACGCTGAATATGCAGACTGAAATATTGCACAGGAAACAGCAATGTGTATTATTGATCGTGCCCTTCCACAGTTCCGCATGTGCCCCAACTACTTACTACCTGCTACTTTGTGAACACTTTATATTGGGAAGATTGACGGATTTCTATATTCTGCCCTGGTAACAAGTAAGTAGCCTACAAGTTTAAAAATATATTATGTCATTGACGACCATTCAGATTCAGATGAAAACTATTCGCAAAAATTCGGCGAACGAGTTCAATTAATAACTCGCCATCCACACCGCTCACCCCAGCTATATTAAAAACACTATAATTCGCAGATTTCCGGACCATTACATCGAAAAAACAACGTCCAAACTCCGCGAAAAATTGAGAAAAATAACAGCCATTATCGAACAGGCCATAATTGAATCAGGGGACGGAACTCTGCTGATAGGGCCAGCTCATCATCCTACCCTCACCACTCACTCCAGCGCATTATTTTTAAGTTTTCCACTTATTTGTCTTTTCCCAATCTCTCAGGATTTACGAGCTGGCCCGTCCGTTTGGAAATCTGTAAATAATCTAACTTTTTGTCCGGAGCCTCGCTGTCATTCGGCGGTCTTATTAAAAAAGTTGAAGGCTCTCATTATAGTTAAAGAATTAAGTATGTTGCCTTGTTGTTCGCCTTTGTTGACTTACGGCTTACATTGTTTTATGTACTACCCTTTGATACGCGGTTATTAAAAGTTTGGACCTTGTTGTTATTTTTATTATTATATTAGTTATGGTGGAAATTCACATCTCTCAAAGAGTACCAGTTACGTTGGCACTATATCGTATTCACGTTTAACAACTCTTTGGTTACCAACCAACATAGCATATCCATGTCAATCATGCGAATTATTTCTGAATGTAGAATGAAGGTGCTACCATATTGATTGTCCTGTAATGAGTGTACTACTGATACTTATGCGTCGCTATGTGTCCACTAGCCTCATCTACTATGTCTTCGGTAATATTACATAACCGTGCGTGGTACTCGTACATTCCAGAATAGTAACATCTTCATCTAACTTGGTATTTGCCTAATAATTATGTCTGGTCTCGCTAATGGTACAGAGATGCGATGCTAAAGTAAATATTAGCATCCATCCCGGAATAGGGCTGCCAGATACCTACTCGTACAAATGAAGAAAAGTCATTTTAGCAGGAAATTAGTCAGTAAAAAGGCAGGATCTACATAGGATATTACTTTCTGTTATAGCTGTATCTTCAATGCAGGAATTGTGCACTATTTTTGAACGTTTACTCAAAATGGTACAAACAATTTGATCTTCGCTGGCAACAACAGATGATTGAAGGTATGAGGATAGCCTGAGTAGGGGATTATATAGGTTCTATGTAAAGCTTGACAACCCTGCCCCCTTGGTGTATACATGTGTGCAATGACGTCACCGCATCGACACTCGGCGTGTTGTTCTGTTCGCAAACAAACCAATTTGTTTGCAGACATGTCGAACCGAACACCGGATTATGGCTCTCACATTATACCACATAACTGCTATAGCAACTACGGCTTGTTATAAATGTAAATTGGAGAACTAAACCACGTATTTGTGCTTTCATGTTTGTGAGTTATTGATAAAATCGCAGCTCCAAATGCGACTGAATCAACCAGACTCTAGTGAGAGAAGTGTAATTGGATTTACAGATAAGTACATACATAATATGGTAGCTGGTATTAAGCCATTGCAGCCACTTCTAAAACGTTATTCCGCTATAAGTATACTAGTATTCCTTTGCTCTACTCTTCAAGCATCACAAGGGTGTCAGTTAAGGCAAATTCTTTGTCGGTTCAATGTCTGTCCGGGTTGTTACAAATGCAAAGCACGTCATCGATTGTCAGAATATCTTCAAGTATTGTATATGTCTGGAAAGGAACGTCTTACAGACTTCTGAAGAACGTTCAGAGGATTACTAAGAAAAACGAAAGCTCAAAACGTGTGTTTACTTACAGATTCAGAACGTTGTTGGTAATTATAAACAACGACTAATATTACCAGAATTTGATACCAAAGATTGTTTAATTACTCAAAACCGCTTCCAAAATGTAGAGACGTCTAACTTTATACGGTAGCACTTATTAAAAGTCTTCTGAGAAAAGCTCCCGCGGAGAAATATCGCTGAATGGCGAAAACATTGTGTTGTTTATGTCTGTGAAAGGTATTCTTGAACCTTTCTCCGTAGTCGAGATAAATGCCTTAAATGCGCATCCAACATTTCTAAAGGAAAAAGCAGAATTGTTCTAGATATTATTCATAAAACATTATTAAAAGTAATATTGTTTTGAACCCAGTGCCAAGCCAACAAACAAAACGTAACAAACTAGTTAATTAGACGGTAGATAAATCCTCCACGGTCATTATTCCGTAAATTCTCGCTAACTGCACCTTTGTTTTAATTAAATATTATTCGGAGAGAGAAACGCGTCTTGTTTCGCCTCCTATATTTTATCCTTAAAGACTCATTTTATAAATGCACCCTCGTACCTTGTTTCCTGGGGTTTCCACAGTTTCCATATTTTCTGGTCCCTGCTCGTCGGGGCTGGCGGCACGGGCGGCAGTGGCGGCAGTCGCCGTCGGGCGCCAGTCGCGGCCGGTCGCGTCGCCGCGCTCTTCCCTTTGCTCCGACATTCAAACATATTTAATAACTGATGTTGTTATGTTATCCAAATAAACCTGAATCGCGATTCGAACTATTCTTTAATAAACAATGAGTGGCATCGCCTTTTACCATTCACATAATTTAACTGACTGTGGTTTCATGAATCGTTAAACAGTTAAGTGCCCCAGGTATAAAGGTACTATATTAATCACTACATAAGAATGTAAAAGGCATGTTTAAGTTGAGATTGTACTAATTTAAGTTAGATTAACAACGGCATGGCAACTAAACAAAGACACTGAGTTTCCACTCGGGGAGTTGTGAACAAGTTTTGATTAATTTTTGCTCGTACTTAGTATCAAGTTAGTCTGTTTAATGTCTTGATTGATGCCATACGTGTTCGGAAACTCAAGGATGTCGCGGCTTGGCGTGATTGAGTTTATTTAATAAGAATATGACCAGCACAATAGCGTAATTACACAAAATAATGCTAAGCCTCGGCGTGACCTTAAGACATACCGTAAGAAACACAATTATATTTAATTAAAAGCCCCACAATGGAGAATTGTATAAGTGGCATTTTCTTAAAAAGTATCTCAATGGGAATTGTTGGGCGCACGAGAATAGCGAATAATATTTCGTTAGGTCGCGCTCGTGTTATTGCAGAAATTTCCTCAAGGCGTCCTCTAGGAGGCGTTTGTTTGCAGTAAAATATTCGATATTCACTCCATGGCGCTTTATTGATGCCTAAAAGATCAGATTGTTGCTGTTTCGAAACCATCAATTATTTATTTTTATACTTGGTTTCAAACGATGGGAAAAACATTTTGCTTAATTTTTTCCTGAATGAGGAAAATGAACTTTTATTATTTTATTTAGAGTTATCATTGTCATCATCTATTGTTAGGCCCTATATTGTCTGAAATTAAAGGATGAAAATAATATTTAAAAATGATACAATGTCCAGCTTAATCGTAATCAGCGATCTCCTTCAGACAACCTTAAAAAAATGTAAAAGGCAAACGTACTTAATAGCAAAGCAATAAATTACGCTTCTATAGATCTTGTAATATGATAGAAATTCATAGAATGACATAGAATTCATAGCTATACGTGCTGCAACCAATAGTATACAGGACATTACCAGATTTTCAGGCCTAACCAGTCGAGCAACACAAAGAGCCTCATTCCTGCACATTAGGAGAGGAATTTGATTGTCTGCACAGATACTACAGTTGGTCCTAGAATTTTTATGTCCCCAACTTCTTAAAAACTAGATTCTATTTAATTGAATGAAATAGGTCACCCCTGACACTTTCTTTTATTTCATTCCTTTGTTCTCAGTAAAAGTTTGTAAATTTTTTATTTTACACGTCTTTTAACACAGCATTCTTTTAACTTGTACAGTCCGGAAGTGAAAACCCACTTCCGTGGTCCTTAAGAATAAGTTTTATTTTAAGTAACTGTGAAGTTAACCCCTTAAGTGAAACCTTTTTACGAGTAAATTAAATTAAACTGCGATGGAATTGCCTTGCGGCCATTACCCTCAATTCTGGGAAGGCCTATGTCCAGTGAATTCCGATGAAGATATTAGTGGAGTTCGATGTCTCTTATATGGGAACTATATCGACTAGATGTAGTAAAAGAGTGTCCGTGGAGTTTCTCGCCCGTTCTTCTCCATAGAGATGTACGTTTTGGAATGGGCAACTAGCTTTAACTTTCTGACTAACTGACTGACTATTTAATTTTGACAATTCAAAAGTGCTTGTAAATGGTTTAATTGAAATAAATGATTTGAGTTTGAGTTTGTGACAGTAAATATTCGCCCGACACTTTTGGGAACAAAGGAATCATCAGAAAACTGAACAGTGCATGACTGGCAGAATAAATACTGCACACAGAAAGTAAAACGCTAGCCTGTAACAAGACTTCACAGAAGTCATTAAAAAAAACAAACCAGTTGAAACTTGAAGTAACAAGTGAGTAGTACGCATATACACGAGTATTGTCGAACGTGGGTCGTTGCCCGAAGGTGTCGCTCGGTGTCTTTATTTCCGGTTCCGGTAGCGTTGGGCGGGCGGGGCGAGGGCGGGCGGGACCGCATCCGGCGCCGGATAGTTTCCGCCTTTTATCACCACACACCGCTCTAAAATATTAAAAATACGAGAGAGAGACAGATATAACCGTTTTTATGAGTTTCCATAGTTTGATGTAAACGTTGTTCTTTATAAAAAATAACTTTTTGTTTTCGTTTGAATAAAATTATATGCTAAAATAATGAAAATGAAAAGCTACACGGTTTTAAGTTTAGTTAATGGACCAAATTAATTCATACGTAATTCATACACTAAAATGAGCTTCATTGTTTTGAGAACCGTGAGGGTATTTTTAATAAAAACAAGTTCAAATTAAATACATTATTTTTCGGGACGAGAGCTAATCTTGAATAAAGAACGACTTGATAATTGAAAATATTAAAGAATTTTATGATATTAAGTTATATTTTTGTTTTTAATTTTACCTTTTTACCTTGTATGTCTAGGGTACTGGGTTTGATAATAAAACACAACAAAAAGTATTGCTAACTTACTTTGGGGCAAAAAAAACCTCAAGGTTAGAGCCGGAATAAAAAGGTCTTATGAATTAGATCACTAACATTATTCTTAACTTGTTTTTCCTGAGAAGAGCTTTTTATGTTTTGCTGTTAAACAAACTGGTAGACATACTCTTATAATAAGACATGAAAAATGTCTAAAGTGATGCGTAAAGGGAGTGGAACGTATCAACCTTGTCATTGTGCGCAAGAAACGACATTATTTCTTAAACGAATGTTGAAGTTACAAAAAAAAAATCAGAAAAGAAAAATAAGTATACAATACATATTGTTGCTAGGCAGAACTCTAGGTACTGTGAATACTAGAAATGGTATTCTTTTACGTGTACCGGGGGGTGTAGAACCGGGGGTTATCCTAAAAGGTTTGATCCCAAACCCTGTGAAAAATTGAAGTAAGTATTAGAGATACACAGCCAATCGAATAAAATACAACACCAAATCACCACGATTTGTTGCCAATATTAGTAATATAACTGAACAGATGCAGACTGCTTACCACCCAGATGATACAATTTACTTGACAGGCTTCGTCAAATTTCATTTATTGGCAAGTAGGTTGCCAATCTTACGAAACTGAATTGCAGAAATCGATATCTTCTAAATCTAATTTGCGATCGTTTTGTGCGTGTTGCGATATTTTCCATCAGTTTCACCGAGGGTCTGAGTCTGCACGTCAATATCAATTTTCTTCACAAGATATCCTTGATTTTTATACTGGGTGTTATTCTTGAATAGTTCTCTCTCAGACGCTAATCTTAAGCGTTTCGCATTCAGAACCTACTCTAATTACTTAAGCTAAGCTGAAGCTCCGTCTGAGATTTCCCCAGCCGCAGTCTGTTTGTGTAAACATCGGAAACTCGGGAACTTACTTGAACAAATAAAATGCATCGCAGACGAAGATAAAGCTAAGAGCCGTAAACTCACAATATTCTCATTTAAAACAGTGTCCTTGGTGTTGCTTAACCGTTCTTCTCCATAGGAACCACTTCGCTTTGAAATGGGCAAACCGTCTCCATGACAATTCAAAAGTGCCTGTAATTGGTTCAATTGAGCTTTGAGTTTAAGGCAAAGTTTGCTTTGTATTTTCCTACAGCCCGAGCGGCCTTGGATCCATTTCTAATATTATTGAACCCTTGTTGATTTACGCACACACGTAAAGCATATCACTATAAATTTATGGCCGTGTATCGTAATTTGTTTGTATCGATCGTCGGCGACTGCGATTACCGATACTATCTGATGATTTCAAAGCTGGCTATATACATCAGCTTAGATGATACCTACTGCTCGCGTTGATGTTATTGGTTTTCCCACTATAAGGCTTTAAGTCAGAAAGCTGTAGCGCTATGTGAAAAATAAATTCATCTGCATCTGGTCTAGGATCCTTGGATTAAAGCTGATAAGATAATGTGGAACATATTTTAGAAGTATTTTCAGCGGAATAGCGCAATAGTGTATTTTGTTAATCTCACTTTAATGGAAGTGTTCTACTTTCAGCTTTTGTTATTGTAATTCAATTTTTAAAACTCCACATTGTTAACGGTGGCCTCGGTGACATTGTTGAAATTCTGTTGTTCTGAACTACGTTGTAACATTCGAACTGGAGACCTTTACTATTGCAAGGAATTTACATTAAGCTAGTTATTGCACCCAATGTTTCTGTAAAAACATTGCCTTCACAATAAATGCCGTAAATGTGTCTATGATCCCTTTGGAAATGAAAGGGCGTGATGTTGACGCCGTCTTCAGCTCAACGTTTGCCAATGACGGTGTTAAGCCCCATGACCCGACAAATGACGATCCTTTGGCAATCCAATCCCAGAATAAAACGTGATGTTTTTCGTCGGAAAAACACAATCATACTCTCTGGCCGTCCGGGAAATCCAACGGCAAACTTCAAGATACTCTTAACCTTTTACAAAACCAATAAGGTGTCACCTTCCAGTACCTACCGTCCTAACCAAAGGGCCAAATGGAAAAAGGGAATTTAAAATAAACAGGTGAAATATTCCACAAAAGCGGTTTAATTATGCTGATTGTTCCCTTTTCACCCATGACTTTTGAGAGCTTTGTGAATTTCCGCAAGACTTCCATAATGTTGATCTATATTTTTGTAAAGTACCGGAATTTTTGCTAAATGTGACTTGCAAAGAAATGTGTAGCTTTGTGTCCTCAAAGAGTTCTATAAATTCTTGCACAAAGTATTTCATCGTCTTCGTATGTCGTCTTCCCGATTTATTTTACAGATTTTTGTCTCATCTTTCCGAAAAAATTAAGTATACTAGTAGTTCATCAGAACACTCATAACATAATAAAGTTTGCTTTATTTGCGCCATTGTTAATGTTTTGTCAATCACAAACCTAATTGTCTAATTGAACTAATTCTAGACCTGTAATACGAAGTTTAGGAATTTGTACTGTTTAACAGTTATAGAACTTTGTTCAAACCTTGGCTGCTTTTATTCGTATCTAGAGATATACCTCCTTTGTTCTCTACTTACGGTAACTTCGGTTGAAAATTACTTCTGCCAGAAAAAGTTTTGTTTTGTTTAAAGCTTCAGCCACAAAGGATTTTTTTGAGATATAACAAACATAGTATTTAAAATTTCTAAAATAGAGTTGGTCCTAGTATGGATTCCAAATTCTTGCCCTGAACTGATACCGTCAACGACAATGGAGGCTACTAGCTCGTGACGGGAGGACAGGGACAGGAGTGGGGGCTCCGGAAGAAAACTAATCCAAAGATCGATGTAGGGGGAAAAGCTTTAGGAATAACCACGATATATTGACTGGGAGGGAGCTATCAGTTGTGGCCACATCTTGCTTACTTATTGGCTTCTCTAGGTTTCTTTTGTGTATATTTATCTTACGGCTACGCTTTTGTATGTATAGTACTAATTTTTTGAACTTTTATGAAATACTTTTATGAAATATTTTGAAACGAATAGCAACCAATTCTTCTCAGTTTAACCTTACGACTTAACTGCGTACTAACCAAAAATTGTTTTTAATAAAACAACTTTTCCAATATCTCTTAAGTTCCGGTATTTCCGAATCTCCTGCAGAGTGTGCGCTGACTTTCCTTCAGCGACTTTTGATAAAGCATCGAAAATATTTCAACCGCAGTCAAAGCTTAGAATTTGTACGTTTTCTTGCTTTACGGGTAAAACCTCACGCTGAACTAATGTGACGTGAGATAGCAGCGCGCGCTTCGATAGCGTTTGAAGATTCTAGTCGGGCATAAAATTGAGTTCAAACTTTACTCCAACCTATTTCTCTTACCCGTAACATGAAAATAGAAATAGCATAGCAATATGTAGCTTATTTTTCTTTCAATTCTTCTTCGAGCACCGAGAAATTAAGTCTTATCATTAAGTCTTTTAAAGTACATACGAGTATAATAGTATTTTCCCGCCGCAGTGTGGATATAAAATCAATCGATCAAATTAGTATGAAGCCAGAAATAAAACCCGAATGAAATAAACCACTGATATCAAACTTTCATTATCAGACAAGCTTATAACGTTGAAATATAATAAAACCGCAGGAGGATTCAAAAAGCGGTCCCATCAAATTATATTTGACGTGTAAAACGTACAAACTTTTGTGAAATATGACATATTATGAAGCGAAGCGAGGCCTACATGACGCCACTGGTTAAGCCGGTGAAATGAAGTCGCTCATACGAGCGTTTTGCGGGATTCTCATCGTCGCATTAGCGAGTGCTCCGATGTGTTTCAATTACGTCGACTTAATAACTAGCTTGTGTCATGTTTTAATGTCGCATAATTTACACTTCTGCTCTGGATTGTGACGGATTTCGGAATTAAGTGGTTTTGAAAGATGGTAATTTTAATTTAGAGTTTTGTTCCCTTTGACATCCCTACTCTTGTTTTGTCTTAGTTTTAACAGCAAGGGTTGGTGACTAATACAAATGTGCTCTACTTGTCCCTAATTCACGGCCGCACCAATATTATTTTATCTTATTTTATATCTCCCACCTCTGTCTCTTACTTTGTCAACCCAAACTTGCTCATGCTCTAAATCAGATACACGTCCTACATTTCCTATATCTTCTCCAAAGTCCAAACTAGTATTTCTTTTTTAGTTTTTTATAAGGAGGCGTTGATGTCTGAAATGTTTTAATTGGAGCGATTGACCCGCGGCGAGAAGTAGTGGTGGACCCCGCGGTCCGTGCGGGCAGGTCGTGCCAGCGGGTCGCGGGTCATGTAAAGTACTTTAGTAAGTCTAATAACTCATGGTCGGTATTATACCGACCATGAGTTATTAGACTTTCGTACTTTTTCTTCTGAACGCCAATTCTCGTAATTTAAAACGTTCAAAATCTAGTCGCAGTCTCATCTCAGCGACAAACAAATGTCAAAATGTAGGGAAATTCGAAGTATTTTTTGATAGATTGAGACTGAGATCAGACTGTGAAGGGTCTTAAAATTACGAGAATTGCCCCTCTGATCAATAGGTTTACGTAGTTTGAGGACGGGTTACACAGAAGTTGAAAGTTTTGGGGTTGTTAAAGTGGTCGCAAACTTGCTACATACAGCGTACTCAATGTGTAGGCAAACACAGAAAAAAATATTCCAGTTTTAATGATGCGGGTTTTTATCTCCAAGCTCGAATATTTTAAACCCAAATACTGGTTATTAATATGCGCGAAAAACACGACAGTGAATATCCAAATGTACGAGATTCAGGTCATAGTTAAGTGGTAATGACTTCCGACTTCCCGAAATATATCGAGTTGTATGAACTCGGCTTTTATTTGTTTCTGATTTGACTTATGCGTGTTCGTTCATGGTCATTTTATTCTTCGTTATGCTTACCGCAAGTCATTTTTGTATAAATCTTCTGTAGAATTTTCACAGATGCTTTTAGTGTTAATTTGTAATTCTGGATTTCTGGCCTTTTAATATTTCCTTTACTTAAAAATTATGATTAAAATGCTTTCAACAAACTTTCTTCCTTCACGTCTTTGTTTATTATAATTAATATTCATACTTTAAGCCTTGTTTTACTTACATTTTTGTTCGTTAATTTATTTTTCCAACTTTACTAAAATACCTGCGAATATTAGTGAACCAATATTTTCAAACACTAGAAAAAATATGATTTGTTTTTATTTAGAGATGAAAGCATTTACTGTAATTTTGTGTTTCGCTATTTCTCTCAATCTTTCAATAATCATGCTTCATTATGCGTACTACCTTCCAAGTGTAGTTCAGTGCCCTTAAGGCCGGTCTATATTAAAACAAGAATGAGTCGCACGCATGTCTTTTGCTCACATATCCTTACGTGCCGGAGTCTGTGTGCAAAATGACACATCACTGTCACCATGTAAATGGGCCGATCTTCGTTCATTGGCATTATCTACGTCATAGCTTTTCTTACACCTGTTTATCTAAACTTGTGAAACTGTTTATTTTGATGTTGAAATGTATTTTAGAAGTTGATATTGCTTTTAACACTACTTCAGAAAATGTTGTGTTATTTCTCTGTCTTGTTAGTTAGGTTCTGGCTTTCAATTCGCGTAGCTGTTGAGAGTTTTGCGTCAAGACCTTACGAATAAGTAATCAATGAGGAAAATGTTAAGAATGGAACTATATCTTTGTGTGACTTTGTCTGTATTCATGTAGGTCGTTTCTTTTTCCTTACAGACCCAATATTAAGATATTTATTTTTTTAGATGAATTTATCAGTAGCTGGTGTTAGGCTTGTGCCTATAACTAAATATTCCCCCTTATCATCCGCTTCATTTGTCGTTTCCGCTGTCTATTTAGATTCTTGGTAATTCCTTGTTTAGTCATGATAATTTCCATCTATTAATCATAAACTATCACTCGTTCACTTTTTGTTAGAAAATCTAAATTATATGTTGTGTACAATTTCCCATGTTACGCACAGCACTACAGATATTAATAAACCCCATTGCGATAATGGCTGGCAATTTGTCGTGACGTCAACGCCATGCTGTGCTGTACAATTGTGGCTAACGAAACACTTGGCTTCTTTGTGGATAATTTCAGATAATTCTCTAGCTACAAAGGCACCTAATCATATTATTGAAGTTATTTATGATACAGAGTCAACGACACGTAATAGAGCTCCATTCATGATATTTCCTTCGCTATCGATAAGTTCTCGCTTCGACAAACAATGCGAGCATTCACTTTATCGACTATCGATACAATTCAAATTTAGTTTCCATAAAATTTTACAAGTGAATATATCGAGAGCGGGTATTCGCTGTAATGTGTCTGTCGCTCTTACATTGGAAATATTGTTCTTTGAAGTCTTACTACAAGCATGTGTCTCGTGCATTGTATCTCGTGAAAATATTTTGTTCTGCTAATGTTACTTTTCTTCTCGAATTAAAACTTGTAGTTATAGTGACACGCCACTAACTTGCCGCAAGTGATTACTTAGCCTCACAAGACTCGTAACATCTGCCTCAGGCCAGTCTTAACATAGATTACATACATATTATATTACTTGGTAAAAATAACGAAACTTTACCGAACAGAGACAATCCGCTTCACATTGATTCACTTCTCCAGATTGTAGTAATTTGTTCCTTTTAGGGTTCCGCAAGTCAAATGGATCGTTTCAACTTCCCCGTGACAGTCCCGTCATTCCACCGATGGTTCCGTATTAATCTTTCCACGTACACTTGGGGCCAATGAAAATCGACCGATCGATGTACGCATACAATTTTCATCTTTGTATAGGTACGTTTTATTTATGGTCTTTATATGTTATACAATTCTTCTTTACGAATGAATAATGGCAAATAACGTTTGCTAAAAGATGAAAATGTGATACGGAAGATTTATAACCAAAATTATACAGTAGGTAGCGAATGATTGCTTTTATCATCGTACCATCTTTTGCTCGGTCTATAATAGATTATTTTAATGGCTTTTTATAAGAGATCTCGGATTTGATTTCGATTCAACTATTCCATATAATAATAGGCTGCTATTCTGATAAAACCTCTTTGCTGGTACAGTCAACAGCAAAAGTAGATGATCAAAATCAGAAATTCAATACTAATGAACGGAGTTCGCAGCTATATGGCAGCTGTACTAGTAGTAAATGTTTGGTATATTTTACAATCACATACTTTTGAATCACTTCGACGCCACACAGTTCTGACGTGAACTCCGTTCATTAGTATTGAATTTCTGATTTTGATCATCTACTTTTGCTGTTGACTGTACTGCTTTGATTGAAATGGCATTTAATGTGTGTTTTCCGAGTTTTATTAAACCTATTTCCATCTGAAGAGAAATATACACAACTCCGGGTTATCATCAACATCTGCATAGCCTTTTCCCAACTACGTTTGGGTCGGCTTCCAGTTCAAACAGATGCAGCTGAATATCAGTATTTTACATGGAGCGACTGCCTATCTGACCTCCAAACCCTAGTTACTTAATACGATCGATACCCCTTGATAAGACTGGTCAGACTTTCCAGCTTCTGACGACTTGTAACGACCATCAAGGATACACGAATGGCAGCCGGGACGAACGGCTTCACGTGCTTTCCGAGGCACGGAGGGGCCTTGGTATGTATACACAACTCCGGTTATTAGGGTAACTACAAATAATTATTGTTGTATCTAAAAGGACGGATACACTTGGGGCTGAAATAAAATATGACAATATTTAGAATAGAACAGAAAAGAATACTCTTTCTTATGTACACCATAATAATATTTGTATTTCTTAAGAACCTAGAGCTGAGATATTAGATTGTTCTGTGGAATATTTATTTCTAGTTTGTCCCTGAAAAGCTGGGCTTTGTGTCGTTGCGTGTCGACGTAGCCTCATTCACGGCTCCGCAAATGACAGCGGTCCCTTTAGGGTAATCATTATGTACTCAACTTGATAGTGGGTAACAAGCGCTGCTTGTAGTCAAGGGCTAGTAATCTTTATTTAGAGTGCTCCTGTTACTGGTGTAAGCAGGAGTGGTAAGTAATTAGAGGTCAGTTTCGTATTTCTATAGAAAAGTTAAATAACAGATGCTCTCACAGTGGCTATGTGGCTGTTGGTTTGGTCGTTTTTGTCTGTTTGTTTCTGTTCCATGACTGGTATTTTTAAACTCAAACTCTTCTCGAATCTTTTTTATTCATGGTCAGTATTTCAGCTGCCATTTAATTTAAGTTCTATTGTCTAAAAGAGATATTCAGCATGTAAGTAGCGCAGTCTGTTTTGTTTCGTCATTCAGTGAGGTCACATACATGCGAGTCTGTCAACATGTATTCATAAAACATAATTTTTGTATAGAAAAGCTGAATGGCATTCAAGTTTCTACCTTCAAAAAAGTTTAGTTGAATAGCTACTTGGTCTAAGTAACAAGGGTATCAGATCTGTGCCAGGTCGCAGCAGACATTAGCTGCACGCAATGCCTTCACACCTAACCTTTTCTTGTCGGATTTGTTTGTATAACAACGGCTTTCACCCAGTTTTGCTTCTTCAACGTCATTTGTGACTATTTAGTTATACAACAGAATGTCATTTTATTTCATATTTTTATGCAATACCCATAATTTTTTTAATTGATTCAGCTGTTGTAATTTTGTACGTCAGAATTTGAAAAATATATGAAAATACATAATACAAGTACATTATGCAACGTTTTGAAGTCGAAAAATAAGTAGAGACAAATGATTCGACTCGGTTTTATGTCATTACTTCATTGCCCATCTTATTTACACAAGTTTTTGAACGGTGGCTTGAAGTTAAGTAACATCATACCACAAACCGTACCTAAATACATTGACACCTGTATTTCTGAAACCGTCAAACCGCTTGTTCTTT
This sequence comes from Apamea sordens, assembly GCA_945859715.1. NCBI lineage: Eukaryota > Metazoa > Arthropoda > Insecta > Lepidoptera > Noctuidae > Apamea > Apamea sordens. The sequence goes on from OX244001.1 coordinate 19,728,205, forward strand.
TCCATGACACAAGACGTAATAGAGGTAGTCAAACGTTTGACTAAGTAACGTATTTTCCAACCATCAATTTTAATTGTAGTTTCCTAGACAACGGAAAGGAAAGTACACGTCACAATCATTATTCTATCATGAAAATTGAAAGCTTTCCACACTGAAACAACAACTCAGAACATCACAATCATGTCTATAATATTTAACTTGATTCTTTCAGTATTCGGTGGCCGTTTCCACAAGTTCTTACGTCACAAATCAAATTACTGAAATCCGTTTCTATTTTCGTCCGCGCCAGCCTTATTCGCTTATGAATCTTATACAGTCAGGGACACTTTTATTTCATTAATAAGTTGCTGGCCGTCAGGACTTCAGGACTTCACCATACATGCGCGTGAGTGACATATCATGTTGCCACGTACATGATCCGACGGTTCTGTTAATTAGTTTGGCTTTATTAGTTCTATATATATTAATAGTAATAGCAATAACAATTTGATTAGGTCAAATTTCGAACAAAATCGTGTATGTATAAGTTAGTCTACTTACATTTTCACGTACAACGTCGGTACAGAACTATGTATGTAAAACCAAAAATAGTCATGCCAAGTGGTGAAATATGAACCCTTTGTTAGCGCAAAGAAAAACTGCCTGCCGTTCGTTTTTCCGCATGCACATATACTGGGTCTATTAATATAGCCTTATTTGCACGCTCAAGGCAGGATTGCCCGAGCAGTCCTGTGCAAGTGACGCGCGCTGGCCGTCGGTGACGTCACGAGTTGCGGGCCAAATATGACGAGAACCTTGCGACCTAGCACACCGGTAACAAACCACAGCCAGTTACATTCCAACTCTGACGACGAACGCACGTTTTAGTATCCAATTTTCTATAAAAAACTTTATCGTAATTATTTTGTGAAGACTTATTGAAATTATGTGTTGTGTGACATTTTTCTATCCTCGAGTGTAATGTGTACTATAAGGTGATAATATGGTTTTCTGATGTGTGTGCGGACTAGTGGTATGGTGGCGATGGGTATTATAATAGGAACCTGTGTGCCTGATGCTGAGCAGGACTCCGCCTACGGGGCTCAGATCCGGCGCCCACCCAGGAGGATTTTATACGGTATGCATTTCATGGTGTTTTTATCTAGCTCTCTCGCTTATAAAACATCTCATTGTTCACGACGTAAACAAAGATAATAGCAGCAATTATAAAAAGCCCATTATTATTTTTTCAATAAAAATACTTGAAGGGAATTCCTGTCATTTAGTATTCAGAATATTTTGGGTTGAACAACAAAATCCTTTCATTAAAATTAATTTTAGGGTTTAAGCCCGTTGATAAGGCTTGTGTACACAAAGATCCTTGTTGTCACTTTAACGTTCATTGGAACTTTACGAGGCTACTTACCTTTTACCTCGCCAGTGTATTTAAATAAATAAATATAATTAGCCATCACGAGTCGGGTTATTTCAACTGTCAGCAAGGACGACCAAGTTGAGAAATGGTCGCCTACGAGTGAAATGAACAGTTTTTTATTTATCTCTATGGTGATAAATGATGCTTATGAAGCGTTTTCCATCAATGACCATTCACCGGTGACCCATGGGAAGTGTTTTCTGCCACCTTACACCATTCAAGCTGACGAGTCAAAGTAGAAAATATGTCTGTCTTACCTGTTGGCAGAAGCATAATCTTGTGTTATCAGCATAATTCAAATACAGTACCTGGGTGAAAATATAACATATCGGGGTTCATAATGTGGCTGTCACACAGGTATGAATGGCAGAAAGTGAACTAAACACATGTCCCATATTTTCGGCCAGGCAGTGTACACGTTAGTTCATAATTTGATCACTCGCTCTGATAAATCGGTGGCTCTGTACACATATCGATCGAAATAAAACAATCATGGAGAAAGTAATAAAAAACTTTGTCTGTTATTTACTAGGCATAGTTTACGTTTGTGTAAACATAGAATATATCTACTCGTATTTTGTTCAGTAAGGTCATTGCGGTTTGATGTTCTTTTTTTGTTACATTCTACGTATTCTGGGTTTGTATTTTATTAATTGAGTTAATTTATTAATTTGTTATTGATACCAATCAATTATCTCATTCCCTCGGATGCGTGCTCGTGTAATTTGCAGAGCTATTAGCTAGATCCGATCACTCAACGTCCCTTATCGACATCAGTCCTTTGGTCCTGATAGCCGCGTCTTCAAGATCGGCTTTTCCGATTAGGTGTTAAATTAGAACGTCTGTCGTCCTTTAGCAAATTCATTTGTAAGGCTACGAAAGACTTACTTTATTTTAAAAATGGCGGCTTCTTGCTCTCTGGATAGTTACATACAACTAGCTCGTGGCCGCGACTCCGTCCGCGTGAAATGTCTTCCCCCGACACCCGTCGCATCACTTCACCTGCCCGCGCTATTACTCCGTTTTCGCTTAGCGTTCTTTCCGTCATTTTTTTCTTTCTGCTCGACTCCTGAGGGTCATAATGTGATGTTAAATAGTCTGCAGCCTTCCTCAAGAGCTGGGCTATTAACGGAAAAAATATTTTTTCAAATCACTCTTTTAGTTCCAGAGATTAGCGCGTTAAAACAAACAAACTCATCAGCGTTTTTATTAGTATAGGTAATACGTAAATTACCTTTTTTGTATGTTACTACCAAAAAGGATAATGTTAACAAAATAATAAAAAATATAACCAAACTAATTTAATTGAGCCAATTTACTTTATATTGCAACTAAAAAGTGTTTTGGTGAGCGGTTTAAAAGTTTTCGTTTACAAGGTCATGATACCAAAGTTATTGATGGAAAATAGACGAAACACAAGAGTAGTGAGTTATATGCAAGGCACTGTACCCGGCCCGGTGCTGCCGAGCTGGTGGCGCCTTACTGCCTCCAATCACGAACCGCGGCGGAGGCATTACTTTTTATTGGTGACTATTGTTTGCCTTTAATGTTATTGTTCATCGATTATAGTGTGCTGTGCTCCTTGGCTAGACCACGGTATGATTTCTTTTGATGAACTTGCCTGCTATGTTATAAGATTATTTGTGTTTAGCTCACTGTGTCAATGTGTATGTATGTAATACATACATAAACTCTCGCCCTATTCCCATGGTGGTCGACAGACACTACAGAACACCACCTGCTGCGACCCTTTTACTTTGGTTACGTTTATTATTATTGCCATTAAATAGTATTTCTGTTTTCTATTATATAATACATATTATTATTTGACTGTTCGGTTGGGTCAAATACGTCGTGTCTACAGGAAAACAAACATTGTTAACGATATAAATAGCTCGTGTGGTTTTGAATTATTTGGCCTAATGATATCCGCAATTATCCTCATTAATTTACCTAAATTCTAAAATCAACAATTTATGAAGAAGGGACATAAGTACCTGCCTAAGTAAACCTACTAGACACACAATAAACATGATTAGATGGGCGCTTCAATTAATTCATTTTATTGATTGACCTTAATGGTGTATGCTGTTCGCCGATGACATTGTGCTGGTTGCCGAGAATGGCTTAGAGGTCTAGAGCAAATTAGAGGGGTGGTGGAAAAGACTCGTAGACCGTTGGCCTGAGAGTAAATCGGACCAAAACTGAGTATCTGTTTTGTGATTTTGGCGGTCTCTCCAGTCCTAGGCCCATATCTCTCGCCGGAACGCCCTTATCGATCTGCTCCGACTTTCGGTACCTCGGGGCGCTTGTCCAAGGAGATGGCGAAGTAGACCGAGACGTAACGCACCGGATCAACTCAGGATGGATGAAATGGCGACAGGTCACAGGAACAACTTGCGACCCACGGATGCCCCTCAATTTAAAGGGGAAAATTTATAAGTCCGTGTTAAGGCCTGTCGTACTTTATGGGTCTGAATGCTGAGCTGTGAAGAAGACGGATGAAAAAAGATTGCATGCAGCGGAGATGAGAATGTTGAGATGGATGTGTGGAGTAACGAGAATGGATAAAGTAAAAAATGAGTATATAAGAGGAAGTTTGAAAGTGGCGCCAGTTAGGAAGTTTAAAAGTTGAAAGGAAATAAATTGTTTGGCTTGGTATGGGCATGTGATGAGAAGGGACGAAACGCATGTGACTAAAAGAATGATGAATATACATGTTGATGGATGGAGAGGGAGAGGCAGGAAGATGATGATAATGTTGTTGTGATGTTAATGTAACGAATGTTCCAAAAAGATATAAAGTATTCGGAACTAGTTTATTAAAACGGTGACAACAATGGCATTTTTAGAATAGTAGCAGAAGCGTGGTTGACTGCTGACAGAGGAGTGTTCGTTGAGAAAAACACCATTACAGGGGGCGCGCGAAACGTTCACAAATAACGAAGTTAGGTTTATGTTCACATTCCAATAGACTTTACTACCTTGTAGAGGGAGTAGTCTTCATCAATATGTTTGTTCCAGTCTTACAAAAACACGGCCATTGTTGAACCTGTTAGGCACAGCAAAATAGGAGAGAAGAGAGGGGCTTTAATTTATGTAATGAGTTGATCCACGAATAATACTTATTTTAGCTGTTGTTTATTTATAATCGTAATAAAAGTTCAAAGTATTTTAAATTTTCTGAAGTTTGCGCAGATATCATGAAATCTCTAGTCAAATCAATGAGAAACTAACATCCCGTAACTACGCCATGCTGACCCACATATCAAAGCCGACACCCTCCGTGTCCCATCACTCTCACGACACACAGATGACGTCGGCGACACCGATCGATGTCGGACACTCAACAAGTGATCAGACCTTTCAATAAACCTGTAGACCTGCTGCCAGGATACATCCGCATCCAGAACGTAATTGTGTCAAGTGGTTCGGAATCGATTCTTTTCTTTTTTTTTCAATTTCAGATAGCATCAGGAATTTCGGCTCTATCGTGTAATATACCTGTGTCCTATTAATCGCTATCTGTGACATAATCTCGCGTCAATATAAGCTTCATAGAGTATTTTTAAGTTGCTGTGCGCGTTTCGATGAGACTACACCAGCAAATTTCCATAGCAAGCATCTTGAAGATGCTTACGCAAGATGTTTGCCGCCCATGAGGTACATATCTATAGTCGAAAACAACTGGTGAATCAGAATCACACTCGTTAGTAGATTATCGCCACATCAAACAGTTACAGAATTCAATTCGTCTTCATTGGTGTTAATGAAACACCATCACGTAATTTATAATTCGATCTAAACAAACATTTGACGTTAGGTACCGTTCAAATAACCAGTTTCGTTAAATTGACTCGCAAACGATCAACCAAATCACAATGACGTAGAACAAACCACAAGCTAAACGGAATATTACGCAGTAAACTCATTAATTAACTAAATCAATTTATACCCATGTGATATAAACTTAAGGTTATCTTTGTACGGGTCACGGACTTGGGGCTAGAATACTATCTTTGACGTAATTCTTACGTTACGTGCATAGGTACCTACACTATGCAGAAAAGGACAGAAGCACAGTATGTGTGCGTGATTGATGTTTGGTTGTTCTACGGTGGCGGTGTCCTGGACGTACCTAGTTTGTGGTGAAGGGTAGCTAACGGATTTATTAATTTAATGATATGGACAACGGCACTATTGGTCATCAACTTGAATCGTGTGTTCCGTTTGCTGTTTTATATTTTTCGTAGAATATTAGGCCTTGTCTTCCCCATGTTTTTAATCCGCTTGATATATTATGCCAATTTCCAAGAGTCAAATTCTGAGATGAGGGATTGTCTCTATTTCCACATTATTTTATTGGTTGGCAAACATTAATATATGTGAAGTAATACATAGTGACAGTATTACCCAGCATAGTGATAGTGCACTGATTACAAGTTATTCAATACAGAGAGGTTATCAAACGTAAAAGGTTAAGCAACTACAAGAACGTGAAGGTTTTCTTGTAATCGATAAAATCGACCACAGCTACGTTACACGTAAGAATATCAGGTAAGCAAATAAACAAAACAAAAAATTTGGATACTTTTTATTACAACATATAAATCTAGGATAGTAAATAATATTACAAACACTCTCCATAAAAATCAACATCGACAAACATTACTTCAATATAGGTACTACATGCACAACTCGTAAAAAAGTACAGAATCCATCACATGCGAAACCAACAAAAATAAAAATAACAAACCATAGTTTGGTGCGTTAACCAGCGCTCTCATATCGTATTCTTTGGCAGTCCAATAAAAACGTAATGATAATCTTCATTCATGGTACTCGGTTGCATCACCGGTTGACGTGGGTTCTCGAACACCCCATTCCCCGGTGATTGCGTCTGTTGGTCATATGGTTGGTTCGTCCCATGTAGGTTCATTACCGGCGGCAGAACTGACCAGAGTGAGTTCGTCCCCGGAAATTCACCCGGCACCGGAGGGTTCGTCGCCGGAAATGCACCCGGCACTGGAGAGTTTGTCGCCGGTAACGCACTCGTCACCGGAGGGTTTGGCTGCTGATACTCCGGCCCCTGTGGGGGTGGCAGCAGGTAACCCGGCCCCTGTAGTGGTGGCGGTAGGTACCCCGGCCCCTGTGGTGGTGGCGGCAAGTAACTCGGCCCCTGTGGGGGTGGCGGCATGTACCCCGCCCCCTGCGGGGGTGGCTGCAGGTACCCCGGAACCTGTGGGGGTGGTGGGGGGTACATGGGGCACGGACACATGGCCGGAGCCGGAGGAACCATGCACGGATTCATGCATGAATGCTGTATGTTCTTTTTCTTCTTCCTGCACGTTTGCACGGGCGGGCACGGCGGCGGCTGCGTTGTGGTCGTCGTGGTCGTCGTGGTGGTGGTGGTGGTGGTGGTGGTCGTGCGGAAAATGCCCGTCACCGTATTCAGGAGCAATTCCTCTTCCTCAGAGTCCGAGCATATCGGCGGCGTCGGGCAGCCCACCGGATACACCATCCCTAATTATCAGACAGTATTAGAAAACGGATATTAACCAAAGGACACAAATAAAAGTTAGTTAACAATGAAATGAGTTTATTAGGGCAGGTTTATCGAAAAAACTGATCTGAGTCCCAACATGTTTAAAACATGTTTTTGGTAGACTTCATTGTTACAGAGTCCAGTCTTACAGTTTCCATACGAACCTCGTAGTGCTTTTTGCGACGCATATGTCAGCTGAGGCTGTTGTGGTTCCAGCGGTTCCTGCTGTGGCTGCAACAGCTGCTGTGGCTCCAAGGGTTGTTGTGACTCTAACGGTTGCTGTGGCTGCAACTGCTGTTGTGGCTGTCCCTGGTATTGCTGCTGCGAATCCTGTTCCGCTTGTTGTAATGCTTCCTGCGGTCTTATTATCAGCGCTTCCGAATCAGTACTGGCTTCGACGCCATCCCTCATTCTCACCAAAGATTTTAATGTTGGCTTTACCTTTCCCCTTCCTTTTGTAGTCCGTCCTAGCATCCTTCAAAAGTAAGAATTGTACACTATTATACTACCAAGAGGTACCTGAAATAAATTGACTTTAAACTAACAATGTGACAATGAATTAAGACTCCTAAGACAGTTCACTCTGTGTCGTTTCCAAATAAGACTTTTATATGTAAATAAGTTGCAAGAAAGAAATATAAATACCTTTCTCGTCGTCTCTGCTTGCACTCCTCGCACATAGCGCAGTACACTTCCAGTACCGCTGGATGTTCCGTGTTCTCGTGGCACCTTCTGCAGGATATCCTGCAGTCTATGTAGCCAGTAGTTGAGGGTAGGATGATCAGTAACACCAGTGTTAAGAGCACTGGGGACCTGAAACAGAATATTCCCAGCTAGATAAGGACAAACACATATAAAGGTGCCTGAGATCAGCGGTTATCTTTGTTCAAATTGGAAATAGCCCTTGTCATTGAAAATAGCAGCTTTTGATTAACTTTCAACGTCTCTGGCTAAGTATTTAATTTCACGCAGTTTAAAGAAAAACAAGGCGTTTGTAGAGTGATTTATTTGTTGATTCATATGTTTGGTTCATTCACTCAATTCATCCGGAGTGAGTCATCATGAGTCAATAGGAAACCTCTTAGATAGCTATCCTCTCTCGTATTAATTTAAGACTAAAGGTGTTTTTATTGCATTTGCGTCAATTGGATAAGTTATTGAAGGCTGAAATTATCCCATAAACTAGACTTTATGTTCCTTGGAAGATGAATTCAAAAATAATTTACCTGAAATCTTATTAAAATGATTTAACAAGGCCAAAAATACGACCCTCTACATGTCTGCAGTAATTGCCTTCAATATGTACAATATGCACTTAGTTCCTAATATAAATATGTAGTCTGATGGATAATAATTTACTGTTCCTAAATTAAAAATATATTGAGGTTGGGTACTGCAATAATTTTTGTCTTAGATTGATTTCTACTCGATTTCCTCGTCAACATATTGATAAAATGATAATCCATACCCGAATTGAGCATAATGTTTCCCAATATCCATTAGAAAAGCGTAGGTTTTTGTTTGTATTAACACTATTTGTGGATCGTTTGTTCGTGCAAGTTGCTACTGATGTGTTCTGAGTGTAATATATTTCAGCGGTACGTTACGCAAACATTGCGAAAGCAATTTATGTGCCGCGAAGTTATTTGTTTTAGTTATCGAGGCATCAGGTGTTCAGTGTTTAGGAGTTGACGACGGGTACACCTTCAAGAATTGCGAAACCACGAACAACGTGGAGGTGTTGTGACTTATGTAACAGATTTGGAACATTTTGAGATTTTAGTACTCATGGATCCCTAGCAAATCTTTATTTCTTCTTATTCTAAGCCAGGTTCTACTACAGAATCACTGTTAAATGTAGTTATAACCAGAGCCGTCGTTACCAAACGATATTTTCCTAATTCTTTCATTTCTTTTTCTCTTGGCAATATTCACTTCCCTATATTTCCATCGTCGACGTTGGCTAGAATAGAACCAACGATAATGTTTATCTACTGTTGCTGTAAACGCCGTCTCGTTCACCTACGGATCTTTTTTAACACAAAATACTCGTATGTAATTTACTTTTTGTTATATATGTATATATACAAAAAAATATATATTATGTATATAACGGTCGGCCGCAATTTCGCCCAGAACATCGTTTAACATGTAGAGTCGAACCGAAACCTTTTAAGCTATTGTCAGAGGTTTAACAGGCTTTAGGACGACCCAGCCAGACGATAATCTAGTTCTATACTAGTTTTCTTTAGCTGAAATGTCGTATTATCGGACATTGATTCAATTTTCTCCATGGATTTAGCTAATCTTTCGCCAGAATCTGTTATAAATGGCTAGAATATTCCCAACTTTGCCTACCTGAAGTTCCTAAGGCACCATACTAACACACCAACCTTTGTCACGCAAACTTTGGCAGCGCATTTAGTAGTACAAATAGAGTTGATCACAGAACCCGGAGAACAATGATCAATTGAGGAGGACGGCGCGCCAGTAGCCGGTCGTTAGTCCGGGCCGGCCCGAAACTGGCACAATGAGCCGGCGGCCGTCACTCTCGGCCGAACGTGTGTGGACTACGGATGAGCTGGGCTTATACCACCACACATGAACTTACAGAAGGCGTACCTGAACAAACAAACAGCGACAACATTCACTGAGCTAGAGCAGGTACGAACAAACTCGAAACTCGCTGCATTAGCATAATCAGCCTATGATATTTCCACTGTTGGGACACAGGCCTTCTCTTAGTGAGAGAGGGAGTGGGCCGTAATCCACCACGCAGGCCCAGACCGGGTTGATCGACATCAACGTGTCTTCGAATTTTTGGTTCTAGGATATGCCGGTTTCCTCACGTGTTGTGAGAGCAGTAGTGATGAAAGAATTTACGAAAAGTAAAGTGCCTGACTGGGTTCGAACCTGCGCCCTGATAACTTGTAAGTCGCGGCCGTTACTACTGGGCCACCACTGCTCCTCACTCAACTCACAGCATTTTCCTCCATGTCAGGTAGGTAGTGAAACTTCTGTGTCTACCTGTGCAGTGGTTAGCTGACGTGTGTTGTGAACGGGTCACTTGGTTTGTTTTTATTCGGCAGATATAGGATTAGGGGTTTAGTACCGAATGTTTGCTAGTGAAAGAGAAAAGTTGGAGCATGATTATTTCACTATTTTCACGAACCTGTGGATAAAGATCTGTGGAAGAGGATGAAACGGAAATAGGATCAATTGTTCAAATATTTACTATTGAAACTGTATTTGCTGTCACTATTGACACACGTTAATAATGTCCAATTAGCATCGATAATTTTTATTCGAGGAATAAAATTGACGTTTGACAGTCTTTTTATGAAATAACTGTCAAAAATTTAAAATTATTCCTCGAATAAAGTTTAAATTGAATTCAATTATCTGGCGATGGAAAAATCAGCCCCTATTACATACTTAATTTATTAGACTCTTCTTATCTAGCTGTGAAGAGAGAAGAAGACTTCTTACCAGGTCTATCTGTACAACCAATCTAATCTTCTCGCATGTGCTAAAAGGGTAAGCCTAAGTATTTCTTCTGTGTAGTCTGCGAAAGTTAATAGAATGAAACCAATTAGATGGGTTCTTGTGGCGGTTCTGTGTTACAATACAAAGTAACTCAGTGTTATGTACTGCTACAACGCTGTCTACTATACAATGGACATGCCACACAATGTAACCGCCACATATGGTTATGGTTGCAAGCCAAAGGTGTCTTGCACTTGATTTTGAAAACACGAATGATACGGGGTCTTGTATATGACAGTTTTAATATAATAATGCAATGGAACTCCCACATGTTAGTGGATTTAAGTACCTAACTATTTTTAATTGAGGTAATTAATTACCCCAATTAACAAAATGAAAAACTTTAAACTTAATACCAACCGACTGGACTTTGAAATTGACAAAAAACCTGCCTACTAATAAAAAACTTGGATTTTTTATTAAAAAAAAAACTAATATATGAAAACTAAAAACAGCAATTGAGCAAAGTAAACACAAGTCAACATGTTTTCTATGGCGATCTCGCACGTAGCACGTAGTTATGTGCGGCGGGTGCGGCGGCGCGCGTGAGCGGACTCGCAACGCATGGTGCGGGTTCAGGCGCGTCCGTGTTATTGTTGTGACGACCATCTGAGTGGGAACGGCATGGTGATGTGGTATTCTTTGTTTAAGACGCTGATTTTGGAATATTTTGATTTTTACTTCCTTCCTTGATGGACCGCAGTTTGCGAAGATTTTTGCATGTTTTGACAAGGCTGGTATGCAGTCGCGCAGTATTACAGAGTCATATTCATTACCCCGTAAATGGTATAATACCAGAAAGAAAGAGAAGAAAGAAAATACGTTTATTTGCGGTAAACATGACGCAGAAAAAGAACACAAACACAATAACAAGTTGGGGGAAAACATGCCTCACATCCATCCACGCAAAACGACCATCGTTCAGCATAATGCTTAGACCCTACCGGCGTTGACGTGTTGGCATCAACCGGTGCTACTTACGATAACTTTTAAAAACAACAATCAAAATAAGAAACTAAAATATATATAAATATCGTAGTGAACAACCCAGTGTTTCCCGCTCATTCCACGAGATACCACTGCGCTAAGTGATGTCCGGCTGAACTAATATTGAAGTATAACATCATTTGATGAATTTTCCGTTTATTTCATAATATAAAATAAAACAGGTGCCCTCTACCCGTTGCCTAGCAACATCATATTACATACTATTAACCACAGTCTAGTGCTCTCGCAGACGGGGCTCGACATCACACATATATCTGCAGAAGGTACATTTAGGTATCGTATTTACTTATACAATCACTTATCAAAACGTTGCCTCACACTAGGAATTTCTCCTGTATCGTGGGTGCGTTTACAAACATTTAAACTCACATACACATACAACCAGACCCGGAACAACTACTTGTAGGCCATACAAATATTTGTTCCGTGCGGGAATCGAACCCGCGACACGCAGCGCAGCTGTCAATCGCTAAATCACTGAAGCCAAAACCAAATCTTTGTAAATCATGGAATCACTTACCATATAGTATAATATAAGTATTTTACTATATTTGTCTTTAAAATCATAAAAAACAACAAATTGTAAAATATTTATTGCTTTTACCACGTTTTTTTTTTTTTTTTTTATATGAGATAGCTTTCATTAATCAACTATTATTTATTACTTAATAATACATATGTACATGAGAAAAAAAAAATAATTAAGCAAAAGAATCATAGGGCATCAAAAAATTCGTCCGCATCGCTGTCAACAGGAACAGTGCCCAAAAGGCTGGCGGCATTGCCACGTTGTATGGCGATGCTAATTCTTTGGCCAAGAAACAGGCCAGCCCTCTGGTCACGTGAAGAGTCGACTAAGCGCTTGGCGATATCTCGATAAACAAGTGGGCACTCGGACTCCATGGCCCTAGTGTTTCAACCCCAAACGGCTCGAAGATATAACTCCCAATCAGGCTGGAATATTTTCGCCGTTTGAGGTTTTCTGCACCAGCAGCAGCCGCTCCAGCACAGCCCACCGTGCTAGGAAGATGGGATGGCGCAAGGGTGTCGACACATGTTGCATCCCACACCAAAGGTCTGCCTAACTTCCAGGGCATTATGGTCATTCCGTCTGGTCTCTTTCCATCGTCGCGTGCCAGGCCGTTGGGTTCTAAAACAGCTGGCACCCCGGCGGTGACAAGAGCACGACGGATGATGTCATTAATGCTGGCATGCCGTGCTATCCGACCTGCGCTCCTACTGCAGGATAGGCCATGGTGTCCGAGGCAGTCGACAGCTTCACCGCACTGACAGCGATGCGGAGCCCCACAAGGAGCACCCAAACGCAGACAGGTAGCGAGCCGGAAGGTGGTGTCACCCAGCATAGTGCCTATGTTGGGTGAAGGGAGTGCTTGAAGCCACAGCCCCGACTCCCACTCACCCACAGCCAGCAGGCGGGCACGCTCAGCAGTATTGGTGGACGTATTGATAAGTTTATTCCGTACCAACCTGCAGAGCGGCTCATCCCACTGTCTCTGGGAAGATGGGTTTACGGGCCGATCTGTATCCGGGCAAGCCGCTTTCCAGGCGTTCACCGCGTCGGTCAAGCAAGGCACTTCAGAGTCAACCAGGCAGGGGGCTAAAATTTTCCCGGTCAACTTTTCGGTGCTGTGGACAGAGGACAGGAACGCCGGTAAGCTAATACTGGTAATTTTGCGGACGCCGAGGCCACCAAAACGGATGGGTAGTGTGGCTTGAAGCCACGCTCGGTCGTCCAAGGCCACATTTAAAATGGTTGTTAATGTGCTGCGGATAATGTGGTCAATTTTGTCCAACAGATGTGGTTGCTTCCATAAAGGGGAAGAACGTAGAAAATATATAAAATTTGGACCAAAACAACAGTATCTAATTAGGGTGAATGCCGAATGTAAATTAATTTTGGAGAGTCTGACCGAAATGTCGTTGAAATTTTTGATTTTTTCATCGATGAAAGGTGAAAAACTATCTTCTAAAATTGGGGAACCTAGGAGGTGTAGTGAACTTTTGTCTAAAATTTTGATTTGTGGGGCTATTGCATTAAATTTATCTAGAGTCAATTGTCTGTCGGTTATGTCAGAAAGGTAAAGTTCACATTTTGAGGGGTTAAGGTCCAAACCAATGGATTGAAATTCCTGTTTGAGGAGATGTAAATCCTCCAAAACAGTGTCTACATTACCTCCTACTTTACCACGTTAATTTTGTTTTTAAATATCGCAGCGACTGTACTATTTTCGCAGTAAATACATTGCTCCTTAACCACATCTTTGTTTTCTGTTTTTATAGTTTTAAGGTGAATTCATTTTGTGTAATGCCAATGTCGCTAAGTGACTAGACAAGTAATGTAAAAATCACAAAACGAAACTTTATTTATGCGGTGCATCGCATGGTACGGCCGCTGCGGCCAGCTAGTGATGTGGCTGTGCAGATCCACTAACGTAGGCTATCGACAACGATGTCGATTATCTTAGTAATTTTATCAGTAATCCCTCAGAATAACCTGATTTTTTATTTTTTATTTTAAATCATAACGTGGCACCTGAAGTGAAAAAATTCAACTAAATTTGGAGGTCACTGTATATGAAAATTACAATCATTTTAATTTGCCACCAGCATACTTTGTTAACTCCCCACGCTGTAGTACGTAGAAAATCACCGCCATGCGCCATTGCAATTCATCTTACGATTAGCATAACTTCCGTCGCCTGCGCTGACAATTGATTTCAAGAGGCATGGCGTGATATTATTGGAGTTCTACTCAAATGGAATTCTCCAACTAGCCCGCATGCCGTGCGTATGTAACACGTTCCATTTCATTGATGACTGGGCACGTAAGTACGTATAATTACATAATGTACACGCGTATTACCTAACTAGATTCACTATCGCTTTATTAATATGGTGTGTAATGTTGCTACGAGTATGTTCGTACGTAAAGCTTCAGGTATTCATCCCGGATAGAATATGAGGTTCTTGGACGCTGTTACATACACAAACGACATGTACCCTTGGATTAAGCTGGCTCTTCTTTCTCGAATGAATTAAATGAGAACGGCTCGTCATACCACTTCGGTTCAAATAGTAGCAGTCAGCTAGAAGGGCTGACTGCCCAGTGAACGCTGGACGTACCTATGTATATTAAAATAAAATAAATAAATATCCTTGGACATTTCACACAGCGCCATCCCACGTACCTATGTATATTATATTATCTCCACTCATACAGGCATTGAAAATTTATATTTCCACTATTGAAAATTTATACCTGAATCAGGCATCAAATTAGCCACCTTTTAGCTAGCAAACATCCGACAGTCCTCGGTCATTATATATTTTAAACTCGAATCAATTTCCTTCTGTCGAAAGAATATCGATTTGAACAGGACGCACGTACCTACTCGTAGCACAGTAGGCAGTATCGATTGTCACTATTGTCAGTCACTGTACTCTACCTTTATTGTCTACGCCTAATTGCATAGACAGTACTCAGTGGACTCTATCATAATATACTTGACTTCATATGGATAATTGACGATCAATAACTATTGTGTTCAATTATGATTCCTACCATACACAGTTCTAAATTAAACATACGACATTTTACGACGCAAAGATATTGGATGATTTGGTCTTCACTGCATTATAATCAAGCAATCCGATCAGCGGGGTAATTGCGTAACACATTAAAGCTAAATTAAAGCTATTGCTACTGATAGCAATAGCTTCAATTTTGACAGTTCATCAACATTCATTGCGTTATTTACGGTGTTGAGCAGACAAATTTTTCGAGCATATGAATCAATGGATTAACAATGTCCTTCAAAATTATTCAGATTGCGATTAATAGTGATTTACGTAATCACGGTACAGCTCATTGCATTCCATCTGCAATTCTTATTGCTCTTGCTTCTTTGACTTCAGGTTTTGTAGATTAAAAACTATCCAAAACTCTGACCATAGATTTACATGATTCTAAAACACACGACGCCTTCAACTTCAAAGTTACCATTAGATGCCATCTTTATGACTTCGTTAGTGAAAAAATATTTATGAAACACATTATACTTACGGTACATAGGTAAGTACATAAGTACACGCGGTAAAGCGTTAAACTGGCTTACTCTTACCGGATTACCCGATGTTGGGACACACATAATTTTATATCACCCCGCCATGTGTGACGAACTAAGATAAACTCCGGGTATAGCTCGGCTGATATTTATTTACTTATTGACACTTACGTGTTGTTTATTATTCAGTTAACATGTTTATATCGTAATATTTTATGCACGGGTTTGATAAACCTGATGGATTGGTTTATTAGTTGTTACTCTGTTCGTACCGGTTGTAAGTGGTATTTTTTAATTGAATTTTGAAGTCTGATGTTATGGGGTAGGTTAGTAATGTCTGTTCCAACACCAATACACTTTGTATGATTACTATCTAGTAAATATTGTCGTTAATCATCTGTGGAACATTACTTACCTACGTGTTACATTAAGAAAAAGCTTTTCTGGAAACTGACGGTAATAACTATAGTTTATTAATAATCTTACAAACATCGAAATTGCGAATGATTATTCTTGGTCATGTACTATTTTGTAATTTAAAAATCTCTTCTGGGGACACCATTTTAAACTGTTCTACTTTTTCAATCTAAAACGTAGGTACTGTTTAAAAAAAACTGAACGTGAAAACTTTTATCAAGGGGACGAAGACATTTTTATGACAATGCCACGAAGAAATAAAATTCCTTAAGAGCATTCTTGACCAATTTATATTGCAGCACTACAGCACTGCAATTCCATTTGTAACCCTAGAAGTAAATATCTAGAATATACATTAACCTGTATTTTCCTTGTGTTCCAGGTATAAAATGTCCGGTATGCAGCAAGTTCGTGTTGCCGGACGACATAGAGTGCCATCTCGTCATGTGCCTCACCAGGCCAAGACTCTCCTATAATGGTTAGTAACTACCTATTAATATGTTGTTATAGTATTAAGTTAGGAACCGGTAACATGTACTTGAGAGTATTTCGGGGGTATTCGAAGGGGTATTGTGTTACCCAGTAACTGGGTTGTGGAGGTCAGATCGGCAGTCGCTCCATAAAATGTTGGTGCTACATAAAAGCTGGATCCGGTTATATCGGAAGCCCATCCCATTGACCTATGTTGGGAAAAGGCAGGCAGATGATGTCTTGATAGTATTCGGAATCCGCTGGATGACGGAAGCGTAGGACGATGTGACGATGCTGTTTGGGAAAGGCCTATGTGCCGCTGAGGACGTCACTCGGGTGACTGACGATGAGGACAATTGAAATACCACATTGCAGAATACATATACACATAGATGTAAAATACTGGTATTCAGCTGCATCCGGTTAGACTGGAAGCCGACCCCAACATAGTTGGGAAAAGGCTAGGCAGATGAGATGATGACCACATTGCAGACAGGTTTCCTCTGTGGTCTCGATGCCAAAGAAACCTTCAGTTGCATAGGAATTACGATTGGAATTTTACAGTTTTAGTTTCATGCTATGGGATATTTTTAAAAGAGGGAAAATTATAATGCGATGAGTCAACAGTGCATTGCATAGCTTAGTCAGCTTCTTCGAATTGAGCGTAAACGCAAACGACGTGCGAGCGTTGCAAGAAACAGTAGTGAACTATTTTGATAGCCACTAATGAATTCCTGAGTAATGAATTCATGATTCTCACATTGGATTTATCCTAAAATTTAGTGTAAACAGTTAAAACAGTACAGTGTTTTCCTATATTCAATCAATAGGGGATTTAGAAAAGCATTTCCTGGAATACTTAACTTACGGACTATGTATCTATATCTAGCAGTTAATATGACACTTGGTGCTTGAGAAAGAGATTGTCACACAGGTGACAGAGGTGACGCTCTATAAAGCTCTCTTTATGAGCCTGTAGCCTAAGGTACTGTGCTGTAAATTATTTTGCTGTTTTCACACAGCCTTTTACATTTCACCCCTTCCCTGTTTTAAAACTAATTGGCCATCAAGTTAAATTACCTCTGCAACTCCCAACAAGACTTGCGAAGCAGCTGAACATATTTCACAATGCGATTCGCGAAGAAATAGTGGAAATAAGCACTTTGGACCAGAACAGAGGCTTTCCCGGTAATTACCAACGAGACTTTGAGTGAAATACCTCATTAACCATTTATGTTGAATCCGGCAAGAGAAGCAGGGATATTATGGTTGTTTCGGCATTAGTGTTATTACTATTTTCCTTGTAAGTTGATGGAGAAAATGTATGTTATTAAATGACTTACTTGTCTACCTACTTACTTAAAGTTTTAAGTTTCATTGTTGTGGAACGTGTTAGTTTACAGCTATGTGAAGTCAGAACCAACTTATCGAGTGAAATTTATTCAATCGACTGGACTCACTAACTCGACTCGACTTTGCTAGAATAAACTTAACTTTACTAATAACTAGAATTCAATTTCTGGTCGGTCTTAATGTCTTAAAACTTTTTCAATAGTTGGAGTACCTAGAAAATAAGCTTTCTTCGTGATTATTCATTTGTACTGAAATTAGATATTGGTCCCTTGTAAAATCACTATTTGGAGCGGTTCAATTTCTATATCTAGGCTGGCTTAAAATTGCCCAATTTTAAGCGTAGAATAAGTAGGTACAATGCTACCTCTTTTTTGGGCACGATTAAAAAGCTCATATCTTCCACTACCGCGTCTTTGTGTATGTTCGTATCTGATGATACTGTTGTATGTTTTCAGAGGATGTGCTGAGTGACTCGAAGGGCGAGTGTGTGATCTGCCTCGAGGAGCTCTCGGCCGGAGACACCATAGCCCGCCTGCCCTGCCTTTGCATCTACCACAAGGGGTAAGACCGTTATTTATTATATCATATTGGTTATTGTCTAGTAAGCTAGGTTACCTGTAGCAAGGCCCTTCTCACACTGTTTATTGTAATAGTATCTAAGCTAGGATACCTGTAGCGAGGTCATGCATCTAACGGGATGGCTACAATGCCGATGTAGGTACTGTTTCGATGTATTGGCTCTTCAGTTCACCAATACTTGGGATCTTGTGTGTTTCTATTGGGATACAGAGAAAGATTAGAAAAAAAT
The DNA here is from genome assembly GCA_945859715.1 of Apamea sordens. Classification (NCBI taxonomy): domain Eukaryota; kingdom Metazoa; phylum Arthropoda; class Insecta; order Lepidoptera; family Noctuidae; genus Apamea; species Apamea sordens. Next base: position 19,746,852 of record OX244001.1, read on the forward strand.
CCGTATTACATAGTGATATGGCGCTGGCTCTATCTACTTGTAAAATAGAGAAAGAAAATAAATACCTAAGAGCTTTGCCACATGCTACAGTAATTGTCTTTATTAGGGCACGTGTTGAGAATACTTTAAAAGGCAATGCTACAATCTTGTAATAGAAGAAGCGGAAGCAAGTTAGCAACAATAGCTTAAAAAATCCGCTTTGCCTACATTCTTTCTAGAAACGCAAAACGCAGCGTTTTGCGCAGTAATATTTAATACAAACAATTAATTTCTGCTGATGACACACGCGATAAGTCATCATCAGTAATAGCCGCCAGTGAATGGCTGAGATTAAATGACTTAACTCACGACTATCATGAATAATCATCGTTACGTCGTATTTCATGGTTATTTGTTTACCAACAACCGGTAATTATAATTATCTCATGATTTTATTCAGCGGCTAATCACAGAACTCATATGAAATTATTTATTCTGTAAATAGGACATCGGAATCACTTTTACAGGCCATATTATAAAATAAAAAAAATTAAGCTAGATGACGTCGGCGCTTCCTATCTAACTATTCTAAGAAAAGCCGAAACAAACTCAGAGGTCACACGCCGCTAGTCGACTTAATCACTAATCACCAGCCTTAGCAGCCTGATGGTCGCACTATATATTATCCTCCCGAATACTTAAATAAAAATTAAATATGTAAGTAAATAAATAATTTATTTATTTTCGGGAAGAAAAAAGGGTACGAGCATCTAGTAGAGATACTATTATAACAATTCTAGTTTGAACATACATAATAACTTGTGCAGCTTCATGTAATACGAAGGCTAGATAAAACAAAATGATAGTTTCACAATCAATTAGCCGATAGCGTGGCTTTATCTGATAGTTTCGACAGATAGTCGTGTACATTGATTATGTATTGAAACGCCGCGATACCGGGAAGTGAATCAAACATGCAGCTATCTAATTAAACCTGCAACATTATCATAAAATCATTATTATAACTACTATGTGTGTTGTTTGTTCATACGTATTCATGAGTGTCCATGTTAATCGTTTTTGTAGAGGAATACTTGAGCCTACTAAGTAATTCTCTCCTTGTTCTTTCAACTGAATTTGTAAACAATCGATCGGATATCAATTAGTTCCTAAAACTAGTTTTAATTGTTGCAGTGCCTGAAATTAACTTTCTGTAATGATAGCTTCTCAAATCAATTCTTAACACCTTTTGGCCTCTGGCAATTAACAGCATTTTTTTTTGTATTTTTCTGTTTATTCGTTTTTTTAAGTCAAAACTGTACATCTTTATTTCAATTTCCAAGATAATGGCGCCGATTCCCTTGTTCACAAACTAAACTAAATTTAATTTCAGTGCATCTTTTTCTTACTATTTCATTAAGGAAAGGATAGAAGATAAAATATTAGTTTAGTCCTGTCAAATTAGTCAGCGACAGACGTAAATTGACGTATTTTTAGTAGCCATGTTTTTAATCACGTCTAAACTGTCTATGGAGCGTCTTAATTTGACTGGACTAAACTAAAATTTATCTTTTGTCCTTTTCTTAATGAAATAGAAAGAAAAAGATGCACTGAACTTAAATTTAGTTTAGTTTGTGAACAAGGGAATCGGCGCCATTTTTTACATTATTTAAAAAGCTAACAGTCTTAATTAAAAGCTTGGTTATTTCTATTCTATTTTTTTGTGTTATTCAGACCAAAGAAACTCTGCCCTCACAAGTCAACGCCCATTCCTTCTTTTTATATTTGCCATACTCGTGAAAAATACTCTGAAATCGCCCTCAGCAACATCGCTGCCTCTTCAGGCTTCTCTAGGGCTCAAAGGGCGGTACCTATACCCTAGACAAAGCTTCCGATAAGGCCCTCAGCGATCTAGGTCGGCCGATACTTTCGCTGAGAGCGTTTGACCTGAACTATGCAACTACCCTAGTATCCTGTTTGTAGACAGTTGGGTCATATGTGCAGCTATTTATAATGGTGGGCGGTACCGTCCCTCACGCACTCTGTGAGGGTATGAAGATGGTATGAAGTGTTAGGATGTTATGGCGGCAAACGCCATCTGTTGAGTACGTACGTACCGTTCGTACATTGAAACTAGTTTTAACGTTAGTCAGTACTAGATGCCGTTAGAATTTAATAAAGGAATATTGTTTCAACAGACAACATTGTCAGAGGGTTCTTTACTGAAAAGAATAACTCATTTTGTTCCAAAAAAGCCTTATCTTTTGAAGCCCTTCCCGATTTTTAGAACATTTATGTTTTTTTAGTGTATAATATATTAAAAAGAAGAAAAAAAAATAAGAAGAAAATTAATAAAGCGCTCTTCCTCTCTCAACCTATTTAAAATGTGCTGTGCCCGACAGGGTCCATAATTGTTTCTATTAATTTTCTTTTATTTACCACCTGTAATTGTACATTATGGATTGCAATAAACGATTTGAGATTTGATTTGATTTTAACATGTATCCTTTCTGTTCCAGATGTATAGACCAATGGTTCGAAGTGAACAGATCGTGCCCCGAGCACCCCGGAGACTAGTAGTGCGGCGCGGCGCCGCTGCCATGCGCGAGTGATACTTTTATACTGAACTGACTGTGCCCGCGGGCTTGTAAATATAAACTTATGCTAGTGAGATGTTTTACCGTTTAATGATTAAAACAAAATAAGAAAAAAAAACAAAGACAATTATAGTAAACGAAACGCTATGGGAAATTCTCGGTGGAGTATTAATAATACTTATAATTATAAATTTTACAACGTTACTCTTTAGTTCAAACGCGATAAATGAATAGGTTGTTTTATTTGATATGTATAATGTAAATTATAATATACTTGTATGTATAGTGAACGTTTGTTTTGTTTTGCAGTAAGGTATATACAGCAAGGGTTATGTTAGCGCCGGACTGTGATTGTCGCGGTTTACATATCTGTTCTTAAGCTTATATATTATAATATATGATTTGATCTTTTTCATCTTGATAATAAAGTTGATTTGTTTCTAAATTTTCTAACATTGTTTTCTTTGTGTTTTTTCCCCAATTTAGGTGATGAGGACCAAGACATCGAAGTATAACGTCAATCACTCACAGACAAGTGCTTTTCGTCTTATACACCGTGATTTTTAAGTCGTCTGACAAAGGTGGTCCACTCAATGTATCCGACATAAAATACCTCTAGGCGTGTTTTTTTTTACCATTAATTAAGATAATAGGTACAAGGAAAAATAATTAATACATTAGAATTATGAAACATCCTGTTAATAATGTTTACGTATCAAACAGTAGAACATACCTAACCATCGCACGAGTCGAGTAGATAGATCTTCGCTCGCAACAGAATGTTTCAACTACGTTATGCATCATAATACTGAATATATTTTTCTTTTTTTTTCTCTTCAATGCCATTTTTTTTGTTATGAATGTATAGTAGTCATTGGATACATGAAGTGGGCTGCCGTTGTCAGACGACTAAAAAGTCACGGTGTATATCTGACTAGCTTCTGCCTGCATCTGCGTTCTCGTGGAAGTCGTAAGACAACAAAATATCCAACAACAAAAAAATACAGCCCTTGTTACTGCCTGTTAATGTAGCTTTCTATTGGGGAAAGGTTGTTTTTAAATCGGTTAAGTATTTTTTGAGTTTATCGATTACAAACAAACAGGTACTTTCTAAAAAAAAAACAAATCTTTTCTCTTTTATTTTATTTTTTAATGAGAGGAACAGCAAACAGTATTATAAGAACTTACAACTAGTTTAACAAGATAGCAATTTGGTTATAAAGTAACCCACAACGCTGTCCACAAGTAGGCATAAGTTTAAGAAAAAAAAGAGCTAATCGCTAGGAACATTATAGTAGTACGTTTGGCTAAAGTTAAATGATAAAAAAAGAAGATAAATAAAGACTGAAAACAGAAAGAAAATATGTTATATACATATTTTCTTTCTTTTTCCAAGGATTGAGCCTTGTGGGACACCAGATGTGACTTCATAAATACAAGCAAACCACCGTAGCAAATTGCCACGAATTCCGTTAAAGGCAACTTTATTAAGTAGCAGCTCATGGGCCACCCTGTCAAAGGCTTTGCAAAAATATGTATAAACAGCGTCTACTTGCAGGCCCCTGTCAAAACTATCAAATAAAAAGCTGGAGAAAGACAGGAGGTTTGTGGTAGTCCACCGCTATTTAACGAAGCCGTGTTGCTGATGTATGATGATGACATTATGTGAGAATGGATATTCATTATGGACGAATGTCCCAAAAACCTTTAACAAAGTGGAGACGATCGAGATTGGACGGTAGTTTTCTACATTACCCTTCGACCCACCCTTGTGTACAAGGTGATGTTTGCGCGCTTCCACTCTTTTGAGAATACTCTCTGTGACGCACTTATTATAAATTATGACTATAGTTTGACCGAAACTGCTGTACCGCGCTTTAGGAATGCGCGGCGAGGCGGGAGGAAAGCGCGGCGAGGCGGGGGGCGGGACGCCGTGAGCGATGACGAACGAGCGGCCTGCACTGCACCCCCGTCTCGCCGCGCACTTACCGAAGGCGCGGTACAGCGGTTTTGGTCAAACTATAACTTACGGTTTGTAGATATAAGTAGCAGTGTAGCGTAGAAAATAAGCAGGTATGCCGTCAGGTCCTGGACCTTGCAGGATCCAGAGACTTGAGTTCTTTTATGATCTTGTTTTCGTCAAATGAGGAAGTTTCCGCGAGTGGTCGCCATTGTGACAGGAGTGGCGACGCAGGTTCATAAACGGAGTGGAAGGAATTCGAAAACATATCGCAGATTACTTCTGGTTCACTGGATTGAGTGTCTTTGTAGTGAACTTTTGCTGGGATGTACGGTTTGTCTTTTCGGTTTGATGTCCAGAAGTGTTTGACATTTGTGTGCAGGCTAACCTCCACTGAGTTTATGTACTTAGAAAAGCATTTTCCGCACATTTCCCCAAAATTGGCTCTAAGTGTTTTGAATATTCGTAATCCGACATGTTTCCATACATCTTACACTTGATCCAGGCCCTCTGTTTCTTTTTAAATGTGTTTATCAAAGGACGCGAGAACCAGACCGGGTAATTGGAAGATCTCGAACAAGTTAGAGGAGTGTGGAGTTTGATAATCTGGTCTAGTTTGTCATAGAACAATGTTAAAGCATCTTCAGATTTACCGTGTGTAAGAAGTTACGGCCAGTCGGTTCTCTGTATCATGTCATTTATTTTTTCGTAGCCGGCTCTCTTTATAATATTAGACTTAAGTCTTATATCTGATAAAATACCAGTGACGTTCAAAACAATTAACGAAATTGTGTGTGTGTTTTTCACGAAGGTGCAAATAAAACAAGATATATTATTCTAGAATAATAATATTTATTGACTGTGCCTACCTACTACATAAATTAATGTATGTAATGCACAAAGTATGTGTAATGTGCACATTAATGAAGTAAGTCCTTAAGGAAACTTAAGGTCCTACTCCGACGATCGTGACGAATCTGTCACAAGGAATCACATATAGGTATAGTGATCACAAACACATTGATACATAGTAACGATAACACTGTAATTATATAAGTTGGTGATTAATTAAATAATTTCAGGCTTAGTTCAATTTGGGACAAAAATTGAGCGATACAGGTACTATTTGTAGACAGTACCCATAATCCAGTATAATACGCCAGTAGTAAGTGACATTATACTAATATTGCAGTAAGAGTCAAACCAGGCATTTATCGCTATAGGTACGGCTGAGTGAAGGAGGTCAGCTTCACTCAGCCGTACCTATAGCGATAAATGCCTACACTTTCGCGTGGCGCCGTCGGCAATCCGGCAGTCGGTTGTCACCGCTCGCGTATTTTAGATTATCGTGTTGTTCACCAATAAAATTTGATTCCTTTTTTATTGAATTAGACCCAGTGTAACATAATGTACATACTCACACTATTTTCATTCATTCCTCCAGGTCAAACAACAATCAATCAAACAGTAATACAACTTGTTAAGTTAGCATAATTCCTAAAATGCCAAGATTTCATAAAATAGTCATTCAGTAGGATTACCTCTTGATCTTAGAGAGTTCGTGTTGATGACTTTAATGATTGCAATTCTGTAAATACATATTTGTTACGGCCGCGAATCATATTTTAATCAACGTAAAACTTAGTACTGTCCAGCACATTGCAAAAAACGTAAGAAAATTTGAATTACGCGGACTACCTTGGAGCATCCACCTTAAAAGTCAAAATTAAGCTTTTCTTGTCGCTACACCACACCAGGTTAAAATAAATTTAACGTTTGATAAAGAATTGTTACGCGTTTCATACATTTTGGATAATTCTGAAAGCAACTAGAAAATGTGATTTTTTGTTTGTTGAGATATCTTAACGAATTTGGTATCAAATGAAAGGTCTAAAACCAATTTATCCATTTGGATCATGTAGATCGGTCCACGCGTTTAGGAGATAATTAAGAATTAGTATGGTGAAAATGTAAACAACCAGATTTTTTTATGTTTTTGTTGTGAAAATATTATTATTGTAAGTTAATGAGGAATGTTAAACAAAGAGGTATCTGGGTAGCCTAAAGATTAAAGGTTTGTTTTCATTTGTTAATTACAAATGACGGACTTTAATATTCATTGTCTATCTACCCAATTGACCGTGTAATCATACGCATCAAACATTAAGATTACGTGGTCAAGTAGGTAGATAGACGTAAGCGCAAGCCGACAACCCTAGCGCCACAGCTAGCGCTCACTCCGCGCCAGACAGCGACAGAGTTACGCGTTAGAAGAGAGCGGCAACGTTTAGGTGGATATCGCGGTATGCAATGAGCGCTTATGCGAGCTGAATTGCACTTTGTTGCTTAGTAGCAAGAGTAGCTAGCTATTTCTATTAATTGTTGCGCGAAGTGCCTTTTTTGTACTTGTACTATTTATTCTGTGGTCAATCATCGTTATGTGTCTGTTAAACGCACATTTTTAGGGTAAACATCAGTTAAATCATACATCGTATTCATATGGTCCATATAGTTTTATTCCTTAATTGCACAGGGGCCGAACATAATAGTATTAAAAGTTTATAATAATGATTTTTAGCACCCCTAGCACGAACATCATGCAGACTTAGGCCGCGACCGGAAAGCTATTAAACGAACAAGTAAAATAATTGTAACAGCGCCATGGGCGTATTTGGCACGAAGCAAGCTGGTACCCGGGTAAAAATATATGCCACAGAGGTTTAGCAAAAAACTGTCTCATTCATCTGAATGTCGGGAATCTCAGAGACAATGCTCCACAAAGTCGAAGTTTTTAAAAAAACTCAATAACCGTACCGACTTAGATTCAGACCCCTATGTTCGTACTAGTGTGTATGGTCTGTTCCAAAAGTATTTCATGAAATTGCAAACAAACCCTGTTCAGGTTAGATTCTTACGATCACTTACTAATGGAATTATTCTTTAGAAGGTTTCAACTTTATATCTTACAGTCTTATCACTTAGAATAAAATTAATGTTTGAGTAACATTATTGAATTTTAATTAAAAAAATCATCAACACAAATATTGGGTTATAAAATTAGCATCAATTGTCACATGAAAAACATCTTTATGGTGATTTAAAATTAGAATTTAGGGTTTAAGTTTTCAAATAATCAAAGTACTCGCTTTGTACGTGGACTACAAATTGGCATCTCAATATTACGTTTCATTTTGATCCATTGCGATACGGAGTTATCTTTTGGGGCAACTCAACAGAAAAAGAAACTGCATTTATGGCACAAATTAAAAAGATGCATACGGTCTATTTTTAAATTGAAAAGTACTGATAGCTGCGTGCCATATTTTAAACAATATAAATTATTAACCCTACCATGTTTGTACATTTTAGAAATGGCAGTGTTCGTAAAATTAAACCCGGATCGCTTCGCACGAATGGAAACGAAATAGTCGTGACAATAGTAGTCTATGTATCCCTAGTGCAAAGACTACAATAGTACAGGCTGTTAGTGTAAACACCGTTATCCTTGAAACCAGTGGTTTGGTTTCACTAATAGAACGTAAATTCAATGAAAAAAAATATCTTTTTTTTTTTTTTTAAGTAAAGTCTCAATTTTTCTTCAAAATTATTTCACCCTATACAAGTGCACGCAAGGGCAAAGTAGACGGAGCGCGGGAAACAGCGCGTCGTCAGTACTTCCCTTATCTATGCAGGGCGTGCCGCAAGTGCCCGCAAGCCGGCAAGCGCATGAATTTACGGACGGTGTCGGACAGAAACTTTCTTACATTTTTTAAATAAAATAACGTTTATTTATTTTTAAATTCAGATAAACATTTTTATAATTAAGTCAACTACCTATGGTTTTAGTGACAACGGTGTTTACACTAACAGCCTGTATACTGCCCTAGTGCTAGAACAACTCTGATGCGCAAGGGTGTGTGCTGCATGGCACCGGTGATTAAAATAAAATACCAAGTTGTTGGAAGGACTATAATTTGACATTGTTCAAAAAAGAGTCTTCGGAACTTTTTAGTAGACAATGTTTATTATAGTGTTACAGATTTTTATTAGAGAAAGAAATTGTTTGACTATTTTATATATTGTATTTAATTAGAGATTGTGACATTAATTATATTATTGACTGATGAATTAGAATTATTTTATTTATTGAATGAATTTAATAGTTGAAACTTGATAATTATTAGTGAATGATAAACTAGAATTATATTATTTAATGGAATAGTAAATATTTATTTTAATTGTAAACTGTACTTTTGCATGCCTTGTAATTGGCAAAATATGGCTGTTTCTGTATTTATATTATGTGAACTTGTACCCATATTTGCAAAATAAAATATCTTTATCTTATCATTTGTTTACATTTTCATCAGATACTCGTGGAACAGCCGGTCGATTCTGTAAAAATCTCACCGTGAAAACTCAAGTGAAGTGAGCTTGATGTGAGTTGTCAGTAGTGTCAATCCCTAGCATTATTTGGAATGACAGCTCACTCCACGCTCACTTCACCTAAGTTTTCACGGTGAAATGGTTACAGAATCGCACTGCTGGCTACAGGTCCAGTGTGTAGGTCCGTGTGTCACACGCAGCGCGAGTGCAGCGACGCGTCACCGCATGAAGGAGCGCTGGCGCGGCCCGCGCGGCATGCGGCCCGCGCCCGCCCAGCCCATGCCTGCAACACAACGAGCACATGACGCAACCACAACGAGCACATGACGCAACCACAACGAGCACATGACGCAACCACAACGAGCACATGACGCAACCACAACGAGCACATGACTCCACACACGTGCTTGGATTGTAAGATAGATGACGTGGCTACTAACGGGGTGCCTGCAGTTATGAAAAACATTTCAAAACATGGTGTTGTAGACATCACTCTGTCCAGTATGAGACATATTCATTGATCCGCTACGCCGCGGCAACAGCCGGCGAGCGCTACATCTCAGTTTGTCGCAATTACTAGGCTATTTTTTATAGAAATTATTTGAGATTACAAAAAGAGGCACATGTATATTAGAGGGTCCAGTAATATTTGTAGGAAATCAAAATGGAATTATTTGGGGTTCGAGTGTTCGACTGAATACATGCCGTTCGGTATGACGAGCTCAGTAAGGTAACAGGAATACAGTAACTTACCCATCATGTATTGTGAAGCCGGCGGAAAGTGTCCGAAATGCGAGGCTCCCATTTCCCATGCACCGCGCCCGCGACTGTAACGAGATCACACAACACATTATAAATTATACTGTTAGACAGTGCTGGGTTTGATGCCAGGGCGAACAAATCTGGTAATAAAGGCGTAATGTTATGTTATTCAATCCTCATGCACGGTAAATACAGGGTTGACAAATTGAGATCGTTTTATTTGACTGTTTACTTGGTGCAAGAATTACTTTAAGCAAATGTAGTTTAAGAAGGAAAAAAAGCTGCTGAAACTCGCGACTAGTAGCGCAATCTATCGAAGTTTTGGAGTATGTAGCGCAAACTGTCGTAGGTATTTCATTTCCTGTTAGGTAATACAATAAATAACCATTTCATACGTAAAGGGTAAGTATTTAAGTAAGGTAAGCCCACTCACAGATGCCGGTAGTGCGCGTGCATGGGCGCGGCCGACGCGAAGCGCCCGCGGTCCGCCACCGCGATGCCGCGTCGCATGCCGCCCCTGGGGACACGTATTTGGTAAACACATGGAAAATAGTGAACACTGCGATAGACAGCTTGGCAAACAAAAGAAAGAGGTTTGTAAGTATGATGGTAAAATATTATGTCCTAAGAAAAGTTCTGATTTGTCAGTCTAATAATAAAATTAAGTTTTTTGGATGTGGACTCAGCGATCATTGCCGATAGCCGTGACAGCCAATGGGTTAATAGCCAAGAGCCTCGACCAACACCTGAGGAGGCTCTCGTTGGGAAGCTGGATCAAGGGCTTGATTCAGAAAGCGATACTTCTGGACAGGGCTCGAATTGTCAGCTCTTTGGAGCCCTGACCGCCGGTAGCTTGGACTCTGTTCCCAATACCGGTGGGCTACTATTTCTTACTATTCTAATTTAAAAAAATATAATTTATGTGTAAAATAAAGGGAAAATTACGTTTTATTCGTAGCTAAGTAAACTTCAGCTTCATAAGTACCTACACAAGTTAGTCGCTGAATATGAGTGAAACAGTCAAGCTTTGTAAAGGAAGAAGTCTTCATCATCAATGTCTGGCTCCAGTAAACTACTAATTCTGTGTCATACGGTGAAGGCCGTAACTAACATTTTTATTAAAAATTTGTTGAATGAAGGGTCAGATTCAGCATTCAATTCTCTGTCTAAGTGATGAAGCTTTATTTAGTTCGTAGCCACAGATCCAGGCTGTTAAGACTAGTTACAGTGCTTCACTGAAACTTCTTACTTAAAAACAACTTTGAGAAAAGCTGTACCTACTGATACGGCTTTTTACCGAATGACACATAGATATCTGGAGATATGCCATCATTGTGGAATAGTAAGGAATCCTAGTGCGACGCTTATCTCCCACCCAAATAATTACAACATTAACAAATAGTGTACTTACGACACACACTTAAAATTTGGACACGCACACTAAGAAGAAAGCAGCCACACTAAATCAATTTCTAATAGCACACATACATAGAATGGGCGGGGCATTCACTTGTAAACATTTGCTATTTGCGAACATTCAATGCACACGCATGCAATTAGGGAGTCGAAAGCGATGGTCGATAATTTTTATCGATATTTAATTTTAAAACTTTGAACCTTGACGACTGCTCGGCCTTATGATTGACTAAGGTGGGCTTGCGATTTAGTGATCCATACAATAATATTGCGCCAAATATATTTTTATTTTTAACAATATTTAACCATCGCAATCGCGGTCAATAATATTGCGCAATATTATTAATCGTCTAGGGCCCACCTTACGAAACCGCCAAATAGCCAGATTTTAAAAAATAGTAATTGAATATTTTTTCATATCGAACACAAATTATTGTAATTTATTGACCAAAAATAATCATTGGATGAAATTTTGATTTGAGTTTGAGTTTTGACGACTCCATGCGGTGAAGTAGATTGGGATGGGAAAGTCTCTAGCGGGTGTACTTAGTTTAAAATTTATATAACTACCCGTTAGTTTAGTTTATTTACTAACACTAGCTATATGGCATTTTATACTGGTACTAACAAACTATGGTACTTGATTCTGAAATAAATGTTTATTATAATATTAATTTAAGTTTTTACACTTCACGAGTAACTGTATCGAAATAACAATGTCTTAATTTGGTTCAAACAACATTAAATTAATAACTAATTCAACTCTTTTACTATACATTTAATACGAGAACATCTATTGGGTTCTGTAAAAAAATATTCAACTGCAATAATACGCATATCGATAAAATCAGCCGCACGCACTCGTTTGCACCTCTCTAAATCCAAAAGGCTCGTTGCGTTCGGGAAGATTCGGGCTAGTTTGTGTCGCTCCGGACGAAAGTTAGTAAACATTTAAAAATTGATTTAAAATATAAAACAGTGACTTAATTGTTTACTTGGCGGTGGTAGGACACGCCATTTGTCTTCTGGTTGATGGTATTTGACCTATTTTTACATATAATTACTGCACAACTCGGCATTTTAGTTTTTTATGCATCAATACTACAATGTACGCAGTTGCAAAGCGACTGAATGAACCGTACAGCCGCCGTTCGAATTTAAGAACAATTTTATAAAATTGAAGCGGCACGTGCCACGCCCCGAAGGCATATCCCTCGATATCCATGGAACGACAGCAGTATTTCGTGTAACTTATTGCAGAATTTGGGCGATTCCCAAGACAAAGATGTTTTTTCTTCTTGCTGTGGAAACGCCACTGATAAGCTTCGATTAGGAGCTTTCTGAGTGTCATGGAACAAGTGGTCATGCCGTGCGGGTACCTGGTGACTTGCGCGGCGGTGTAGGGCTGGTGCAGCGCGGTGAAGTCGTCCACGTGCAGCGAGGGGGGCCGCGACGTGTTGGGGGGCCGCGAGCGGAACGCGTCCGCGCCGCCCTCCGCGCGCACGCGCGTCAGCGCCACTGCGGGGGGGACGAGGCTACTTAGTATGAAGGTCTGGCTGAATTACGCAGTGATCCCACTTTAGAGTCGTGCCACCCTAAAGTAGGATCATTGAGTAATATTTTTTTTAGTTTAATAACTAATGGGTCTACATACATAATTAAAATGATCCACCTGCGTTATATAGCCACATTGACAATTTAAAACAGAAGCCTTCTCAGAAGAAGGCGTAAATAAAATACTGTACACACACCTTGTTTGACAATTTCTAACAAAACTGTGTTAAAAGTGGGTGTGTAATGTTTGGTATAATAACAGATAGTCTAATTTCATTTGACATAACTTTCATATGATATAATTTTCTGCTATAAAAACATTTAACCTAATTTCGTGTGATCTAATGTTATATTTGATATAATTTTCATTTTCTCTAATTTCATTTAGTATAACGTTAATTTCGTATAATTTTCAAATTGTATAATGCTCTTTTTATATAATGTTCATTAGACCTAACTTTCATATTAACTAATTTTCTAAGCTTCGTAACATCGTTCTTGAGAAAAGCAAATTATATCTCTTCGGCGCTGCGGGAAGTGCAACCCCTTCGCCCTTACGTAACAAAGCATAGGCACCCATGCTCACCTCCGCAACTTCGGCTTGCTGCAGCCTCAGCCGCTACGGCTCGGGGATTGCTCTCCCTCCGCGCCTCTGGTTTTTATATACACTCTAGGGTAGGAGCCAAAAGACTGCGTAAAGTCGGGGTGCCCCGATTCGGTTTTGAAACAGATTCAACCTATTAACTACAAGCCGGTGTATAATTATGTTGTCGCCATATCGTAGAATTTCAATAATCAGTTTTTGCAAAAATTAAAGTAGACCTTTCCAAATTATATTAATAATAATAAGCCAAAGAGCTGAGAAGAGAAAACACTCTTAAAAACAATAATAATAATAATATCCCTGGACATTTCACACAGCGCCAAAGAAAAAACTAAAACTAAACTAACTTATATTAAACGTTACTTATAGATTTTGAATATTAGAGCAACTGAATATTAATAATGATTGAATAATATTATATTAATTGAATATTATTTCAAATGTGCATTATATAAACTGTTCAATATATCATATGAAATTAGTTAAAATGAAATTATATCAATAATTCAGTATATCATTTGATCGTTATATTAAAAAAACAACGGGTTATTAACGTTGTGCATTTTTGATATTTTGGAATGCGGTCTACTCTCCCTCCGTCTTACGAATTTTCGATTAGGTCACGTGTCCTGACGCGAGTTTAACATTTTTTACCCATCAAAACAAAAGTGCACAACGCCGCTACAGAAGTTTTCACTTCAAAAAAATATATCAAATGAAATTAGGTCTTATAATCATTAGAAATTTGTAATTATATCAAACGTTACACACCCGTTAAAAGTTGTTCAAAATAAAGAAACTCATGAGCTAAATCTTGGAACTAAACTTTTAGGCTTTGTTGTTGTAACTTAGGTCAACCATTCAGAGCAGATTTTTATAAAAACTTAGCAGTAGTAAGTCAGTACTAAGAATTATAGTGCTTTGTAGAAATTAGATCATGACGATAGAGTAGTCTCGATGCAGCCCGGGACGAGTTGCAGAGAAACCTTTCCAAAAAGAGTAGGTTATGTTTTTTAAACAATTCAGGTGATCTCCAAGTCTACCTATCGCGGTAGTGTGGTTAGTAAGGAAGCGAGCGCTGGGCGCCTTACCCGGCGGGCGCGCGTCGCCGGGCGCGCCGGGCTGCGCGCCGGGCCGCACGGCCGCCGGGCCCCCGCGCCCGCCCGCCAGCGCGCGCCCGGGCCCCGCCAGCGCGCGGCCGCCCGCCAGGCGCCGCACCGCGCCCGCCAGCGCCGCGCCGCCGCCGCACACGTAGCCCGCCGCTATCTCCATTATGTCGCACGACACCTGCACATTATGACGAAACTTTAAGAACTCAACTCTTTATTGCATTCCATATGTGTTACATAGATGGTATATAAAAGGTAATATTAAACGGAAAAGTAATTGGGCCCTTTGACTTACAAGGAAACTTAGATGGCAATAGTTATGTAAACTTTTTACAAAATGACTTGCCAGAATTGTTAGACGACGTGCCCTTACGTGATCTCCAAAACATGTGGTTGGAGACCGGCGGAGAGAGATATTATTACGGTACAAATGTAAAACCTGATACAAACTTGCAAATTGACAAAAAAACGGAAGAAGAATTGAATTTTCGGGTTATCTTGGCACTTTCGCCTCAACACAATTAAAACCATCTATAAAAAGACTGCAACATTGCTCGAAACTCTGGGTAGTAAAGAAAATGCATATCAATTTTAATAAAAGAAAATTAAGTTTCAATCAAGAATCTTGAATTAAAAAAACAAAACCAGACTCACCAGCTCACTATCATTAACATCATCTTCCCCCCCTGCAGCGGGCACATTCAACCAATAACTCGAAGTCAGCCTTTCATCACTCGCCTCCCCTATAGCGTATATCGTCCTAGCCTGGAACTGTGCCACCAGGCTTTCAGGCCCTGGCAGCACCAGCTCCTGCGCTTCCGGAGGAGTAGCCGGCTCCTCTAACACCTTCAGCTTCTGAAGGTGGCTGGCCAAGAAGCTGGCGTTGGCCAGCGCATCTTCGTCGGAGTTTCGTTCCTGAAAACGGTGATTAAAATTGCTGTTCTGTTCTCTTGGCTGTGGAAGGAAAGTCTACTCTTAATATTTACCTACAGGTAATGTGTTGATTAGCATGCAGAAGGAATAATTTTGTATCATTAAAGCTTGGGTTCCCTAAGAAAACGGTGCATAGTGTTTTTGACACCGTCATGTCAAAACCGCGGTGTAAATAATAAATTATTATGACAGCCGTTATTTTGCGGCCGTTGTATGACGGCACCGCTTATTTAGGAAAGCCAAGCATTAAATGTATTAGCTCTGTAAATGTCAAAACAAAATGGTGTTGAATTCAACAGGCAGATTTATGGTAACGAAGCTCAATTTTAAAGTGTAAATATTACCTTTTTGTACAATGTTGATCGCCTCAAAAGACCTATCCAATCAATATTAAAATAAATTGGTAGTCTTTTGATCCATTTAAGACTTGAGCTTCGTTAGGAAAAGAAATTACATTACAAGCGTACATAAAATAAAACTTACTCTCAAAATCTTATCCAACTTCAAGACAGGATGCTCTTCATCAGATGGCGAGAACCCCACCATGTCAGCCATCTCTCCCACCGTCAGCATGGTCTTCCTTCCCACAGGACCCTCGCCTTCTTCCATCTTGAGGATCCTGATCAGGTCGATGTACAGGCTCAAGCATTCCGCCTTGTCTTCGCCCTGGCCTTCCAACGCCCATTTGAAGAACTTGCCCAAACTTTCTTGTCTTTTGGATACGAATTTCCTGAACTGCTGGAAACCATATTCATGTTCAGTCAGAACAAAGTAGGCCCGAAGTATGGACGATGCGACAGAACAGGTTTTTGTTGTAGACTCGAGGCAGTCAGCCGTTGCGTCCAAAAATGCAGCCAAAGCGTCTTTATTTGGCAAGGAGTTCGATAGAATTATATCTGAAGCTCCATTTAAAGGAGTCAGGGTTATTTCTGCATCACATAATGCTGCTAAAGCGTGCGCTGCGTATTCTTGTGCTGCGGCATGTTCGTTAGATGAGTTGGCAAGACCTAGTACAGAACTTAAAGCAGTTTGGACATCAGTCGCCCTAGGCCCCCCACTGTTCATAGCATGTAGGACCGCGCATTTAACTGGCGCATGGGAAACTAAGCACGCCAAAAAACCTAAAACTCTAGCAATACTGGCAGTAGCTGGTTCTCCAGGCTTCAGTTCTCTAGTCACAGCCCCAACAGCAGCTCTTGCGACGGTAGCAGCCGTGTTAGGCGCTAAATCAGCTATTTGCACACAAACTCGACGCAGCATATGGACTACGGGCCTATAGGTTGACATACAGATGATTTGTATCATGTCTGTCAAATCATTGGACAGTGCGTGAAGATGAGCTGACCATAATCGTCTTTCGTTGGAAGCGTCAGCTAATTCTCGGTCTGTAGGGGGCGCTTTAGTCTGCATTGGTAACGGTAGAGGTAATAACTCTGAAAAGACTAATAAACCAGGAACAAAGGTGTATGGAGCTGTGGTGATGTAAGATATGACTTCTGAACAGAGGGAAGTCCAAGGTCCTCGACGGATGGAGTCTCCGTCGTTTGCGTCATCGGCTATCGGTTGTGCGTACGCCAGTAAAGCTCTAACAGAAGCTTCAGCTGCTTTTGCTGCAGTTCTGTACCCAACAGACCCTACAGGGAATGCTTTAGCTATGCCGTAAGTCTTTAGTAACACTGGAGCTGCGGTCAAGTCCCGGAATCTTGGTCCTCGACAGCGAACTACCCTAGCTAACATAGCATCTAGTAACCTGAGACATGGCAGCAACATCTGGGCAAGTTGTAACCCTTTCACTGATGCGAATAGCGAGGTATGCATGCTTGGCTGGTCGAAATGTGAGGCTAAACGGTCTAGAAGTCCTGCCAAATGCGCCACTCCATCCAACGAAAACAGTTGAAGCACGTTGTACTTATACTTCAGTTCTACATATTCCTCCGTCGCTGACTCGCAAGCAATGGTCACATTATTCTCATAGTCCGAAATGCAATAATGTCTTAAAATTCTCAAACACGTCATCAGTTCTCCTGGCAAGTCCGGAGCATGTTCAGAACTAGCTTTAAGTATTTCGACACACTCGGCCATGTCTTCTCCTGATAAAACTGTCGATTTTTCAACAGGTTTCAAGTAGGGTATGACTTCTTGTAACACACTGGAAACGCTAGGCTCAAACCTATCATGTTCTCTGGACACATTGATCAATCTTTGTCCGTATTTCTTCAAGAATGGAATGTTGGCTGCGAATCGTACTGCAGACACTATCAGCTCAATAGCGTATCCTTTCGCTGGTGACTTTTGTTTTAAGGGAGAATCGTTTTTTGTTTTCGCTCTCAAATCATTTTCAAAGACTTCCATGAGACATTCGGCGTTGTCTCCCATGACAATCACATCTGGTACTGCGGTTTTACCGATGCTGCCGAAACTGAGACAGTATAAGGACTGTAATCTATCAATAAGTTCATTTTCATCAGCCTTCCCTGCCTGCTGATCACAGATCGAATGCAAATAATACAGGGCTTTCAATCTATACGCCAATTCCAGGCCCAAAATCTGCAGATCGCTGTAGTTACTTAAATCATGAGGGTAGAGAAACTCCTCCGTATTCTGCTGGCTGTAAGGCAGTGTTAAAGTCTTGAACAGCAATCCACTCATTTCCATATTCTGATACAGGAAGTTTAGACCGTTTTGAGAGTTTATTAGCTCATAAATCAAGTCATGAATCGGACTAACCACTACTAGATTATTGCAAGTCTGTGGACAAGTCAACAAGTACAGACATACTTCTAGAATTTGATGAATGTTAAAGAATTCTAATAAAGTTTCGTTAGAACATTCTTTGTTTATCTCGAATTGGGCGGAGACCGGTAAGAAACGCTTTGGTTGTGATAAATGGAAACACTGTGAGCGATACATATACAGCAACTCTTCCAGAGTGTTAACTATATAATGAGCATCGGCTTCCGAAAGATCTGAATCATCACTACTAGACTTACTGAAGTTGATCACCAAATCATGCATTTTGTTCAACAGTTCATAGATGTTTAGTTTCTTTATCAACGCACTGATAGAAAACTTTAATCTCGCGAGAGGATTCGTTTGCATCATAGTGATCAATGCTTGATAACCATTCCTTGGCTTTCTGTCATCACTTTTATCAAACTTCGGGAACACAGTTTCTTTCATGAAGTGATCTATAGATTCCTTTGAAGATAGACTTGCGTTAAGAGCTTTTAAAATCATGAGACGGATGCTCAAAGCCATGTATTCCTTTGAATACATTTCTAGTAGTAACATTGACATATCAATGCCAGAAGTTAGAAGTAATTTCGTCACTTCCCCGTTATGTCTGTGGCCCGTTAGAGCTTCAGCAAGACGAATACCACACTTCATGTGTCGTATCTTGTATGTTGGTTGCTGCTGAGCTAACGCAAACTCAAAGTTCAATCCAATCTTGCAAAAAGTTATCAATAGCTGATAAATTTCAGTAAATTCATCTGCAGTGTCCATTTTATTTGAATTCTTGAAGATTCTCAGCATAATGTCGGTATTCTTGCAAAGTGTTGTGACAGATACGTAAAGTTGTTCACATTGGTGCACCCATTCCTCTCTAGCAGTGTTGTCAATTTCAGTGAACGTATTCGCAAAGTATTTTTGGTCCAATTTCTTATTAGTCTTCGCCATTTCAGAGATCTTGAACAATTCCGGACTAGCATCACACAGCTCATCAAATGTAGCATTCAGTACATCCTTGACATCTTCCCTTTTAGGTCCTAACAAATGTATTTTGTTCACATGTTCATACTTATTCCAGTCACACTTGAATGGATTGTAATATTTGATGATGTCATCAACGCCACAGTAATCATTCACGTCGTAATCTACCTCCATATACGTTGGACCTTCAAGATCGTCGCAGATTTCTTCGTCAGACAGAATGGGTTCAAATTGCTCAGCATCTATAGACCTGTCTTCTTCTGGGTTCCTATTAGGTGATTCAATAGGTTTAGCAGTCGCATTGTCAACGATTTGGACAGTTACCAAGCTGGTATGTTGTTGTTGTTCAACATAGGCTGCATTTTCAGCTTCTTGAGAAGGACTGCGAATTGAGGTCTTGTGGCGATAACTCTGGTGGTAGAAGTCAACTCTTGGTATTTGTTTTCCACTTCTATCATACTCTCCACCTTCCTCAGACCTGATGGAGTTGATAGGACTTGATGCATCCACTTCCCTCGGAGACAAGGGTCTTCGAGTACTCTCTCCAGGTGGAGTCCTAGGCCTCTTCCTGGGGTCATCGCGACTAGGCGATCGGCTGCTGTAACTAGATCCCCTGATGCGACTATAAGGCGAATGACGCTTCCGATCATACGAAGTTTGCTTCTCATAAGAAGGCGCACGTCTTTCGTACGACGATGCGCGTTTCTCGTACGGTGACAAACGTTTCTCGTACGGAATTTTCCTTTCGTATGACGGAGCTCTCTTGTCGTATGGTGACCGTCGGTCGTACGAACCGGCTTCTTTGTCATATGATCCGCCGCGGGACCTATCATACGATGGTTCACGGTGTCGACGATAATCGTCTTTCTTGTAGGATCCTCTGTCCCAGTCACGATCACGATCCGTAGATATCGCGCGCAATCGGTCAATACTGCGGGACCTCGAACGACTTAGAGGACGATATTCTCCCTTTACGACGTATTCTCTATCGCGACTCCTCGATCGGGACCGAAGTCTATCTATTCTGTCGATCTCCCTGCTTCTGTCTCGAAGTCTGGAAGACTCCCGACTCCGTCCCCTGTCGAGAGACCGCCTACGACTGCGCACGTCTCTCCTGTCCCTGTCCCTATCATGGTCAATAGACCTGGGACTATGACGCAACCTATCAGCATCCCTTTCGATGCTGATATCTCGTTTCTCCCAAGTGGTCTCTTCAATATGCTGGTAAGTGCGAGGGTCTTTGGGCTGCTCAGCATCATAGTAGTCAGCTCTATACATCTGACCGTCATAGTTCTCAGGATAGTTAGCAGGCCCGTAGGCATCAGGATTGGCCGTGGCTACATTGCCAGTGTAAGCAGGTATTGGGACCACGGGCTCTTGGGTCCATTCAGGGTTCGGAGGGACAGCTGGTGGGGGAGCTGGTGGAACCTCCCGGGCAACTACGGGTCTTTGGACCACTGGAGGAGGATTGACACCCACTGGGGTTTCGGGCAACACCTGAGTCAGGTTGCCATAGACAGCCAGGGTGATTGTGGTGTACCAACCTGGAAAATACATCAATTCAGAATTAATTATACCTATGGGTTCATACCCAAGACACAAACAAGGGTATTTTCCTTACCACCACTAAGGTAGAGACTGAAACAAGGAAAGACTTACAAGGAAACTGTGTTTACATAATAATATATACTAATTGAAAAGCTTACATACAATATCTTAAAGTTATGAATACAAAAAAAAAACTAAGTTGATTTCTTTGACAAGTTTGGTGGATTACAATTATTATTAATCAATGGTTTATTAAGAGTAATAAGTATTTATCAATAGGTTGTTATTCATGATCATCAAGTTTTTAAATAATTTTTGTATTTCTATGAACACCGTGATTTTCAGAACCATTTCTCGGTAGTGTGTGAATGTGAGTGAGTGAATAGATCAAACCATCTTACAATAGTACAATGTTGACATCACTGGCCACAGCTAGTATAATTAATTTAAAAAACAAAGTAAAAGCTTAGTTTTTTCCTAAAGTATCTGATGACAATGTATAGCCATCCTAATCCTAACAAATATTATAAATGTGAAAGTAAACGGATTTGGATGAAATTTGGCACATGGGTAGACTGTAGGACATAGGCTACTTTTCATCCTGGCAGACGAAGTCATGGGCAACAGGTTCCTTATAATAGTTGGAGGGAGTGTTTTTATACAATGTAGGCTAAAGAAATTTGAAAAAATAGTTACAGATATGTTAAGAAAGGATTTCATTTACATTGGACTTCATCACTATGCGCTAATGCATTGGATTTGATTTCCGGGTTGGGCAATGTTACTGGGTTTTCCATCTGGAATTTCTCAGCAGCCCAGAGCCTGGATTTATGCCTGGTAATTGGCAATAGGCTCGCCCCAATATTACATGGAAACGGGAACTTAATATAATTGCTAACCTCTGCTTATCTCTTCGGGGAATACAGGTGTGATGATACAATTTCTTTATAAATTCATACACTAAGCATTACCACAGTTATAGATGGATTTGTAATACTACACAGACTGTAAATAACAAACCTCTAGTTGAGGCCAGTCTGCGAGTTCCATAGGTTTACATACAATCTAACAGAATTAAGAATTTAAACATTTTAAAACAATATAATTGCCATTCATCAGATAACAAAAGCTCCGCTGGGAGAAAATAGTAAGCAGTAGCACAAAGCTACCATTCTCGTGTATTTTTTTCCTTTTTAGTATTTTGGATATAAGTACCTACATAAACTAATAAGTATGTCCAAGTATAGAACACAAACTAACCTCTAAGAACAAGTCCATCAGTTGGAATTCTTGGCTGATCCAGCCCGTTGCCGCACTCCATGTGTATCTGCCCATTCTGGCAGTAGTCCAGACTGCCGAGAGCCTCAAATGTGGAAGCTCCAGGCTTGCCCAGGTCGTTCACAAAGAAGTCTATGTGAAACTTAGTGGGATTCGTAGCGCCTAGTCGCACTCCGCCAGGAAAGTCACCTTCCACGCGCGCTCCTAGCGGAATTATACGTATTTCCCTCACATAAACTGACTTCGGAAACTGCACCAAATCTAAATTAAGCTCCTGAAATAGTTTCAAATATTTAGGTAAACTTATCGCATAGTACGGTTATCAGTCGCTGTGTGCATCTCGAAAATTACATGTTTTTCTGTACCTCACTGGTGTCGTGGGAGAATGTATCGAAAAACAAAAGGTCTGGCTGTTCGTTTGTCGACATTATCGCTGATTTCTAGTCAGCCTTTTCCTGAATCTTTTGACTAAAACATTTTGCAATCGAACAAACATAAAATCGCGTAGTCTGCTTTCGCCAGCGAATTCATGATAATAAAGCAGTGTTGCCAGTTTGCCAGTGCCCTTTCAGTGTTGCCAACTCTATCTGTCAAAAAGTCGTCAACGTACGCTTGAAAAGTCGCTAGATGTCGTTAGCTACGGACAAAGATCAAAAGTCGCTAGAATGCAATATTTTGGTCTGTTGGAATAAAAGAAAATAATTTGATTTTCCAACTTATATTTGATAAACAATTGAAAATTATAAAAACCAACTAAAATATTATTATTTCACAAACATAAAATCAAAAACTTAACACTAAAAACAGTTTAAGATGAAAAAGTTCAGATTATTAGCGATAGTTCGAATCAATATCACGATTCATTCATCATCAGAACTATCGCTAATGTAATGAAAATCTGAAATGGTGGATGCATCCGCTCTTTATGAAGCTAGTGAAAGTGCTTATTTTATTAGTCGTTAGAATAGTCGCTAGATTTTTTTTGTCGCTAGATGCTTAATTTAAACCGCTGTAGAATACGAAATGTCGCTAGCTCTAGCGACTAAGTCGCTAAATTGGCAACACTGTGCCCTTTTGTCAAAAGTAACATAACATTATTAATCAAAAAGTAACATTTTGATGACAAAAGTAACATTTAATTTTTTAAGGAATATTTGTAAAAGTGTTTAAATAGCTCAATAAACAGTTTTTTCTTCTTTGTACTAAGATTTTGGATCGGCCGATTAGTCGAAATCCGAAATAAAAAAATACATTTTAAAATAAAATATGTAATTATTTCTTAGTCTGTAATATAATTTAAACACAAATTCATAGTTAAACATACTCGCTTAATACCACCTCGCCTAATTGCCACATAGAATCTAGAATATACTTTTTGAATAGAATCATACTCGTTCTGCAAGTGCGCGAAACGGCGAAAGAGATAACAGGGCCAAAAGTAACGTAAAATGTTACAAAAGTAACATTCTGGCAACACTAGTATAACTTTGACGCAGAGAAATTGTAGTGTGTCAGAGTAGGACGCCTATAAAGTCATGCTTAAAATTAGGTTTATAACCGTAGACCGTAGACAGAGGATAGTAGTTAATAACCACTGACTTATATGTTAATAACTGATAAACCATTGACATAGAAAAGTATGGACTGGAAATACCTACAAAAAAAGGGTGCATACCTACAACTCATATTGTCTCATAAAATGGCTGCCATTGCTAGGGTTGTGTCAATCAAGGAACAACTGTTATCTCGTTGTTACTATAACGAGTAACGATACTATATACGAGTTTTACTAGCTATCACGTTTGGATCACGATGGATTTTGGTGCTGTGAAGTGTGAACCACAGGCAGGACCTAGCTAGGTCACTCGGACCGAATAAGACGCAAGATTATTTATGTTAACATCGCAGAATATACGGATATCGTTTCAGCGGAGGAACTAGTTTCGAAAACTATTACGGTAAGTCGGCAACGGTACAACACTATTCCATTATGACATCTGTTTGTAAACAAACGAATGAATTAACAAATATAATAAAAAGGCCTGTTATATAGAAATGAGCCCAAATATCAATACTTTAGCCATACATTCATGATCGCGTTAAAATTCTATCATCGATTGTGTATTATTGTATGTATTAATGCATGAAAACCGGCTATTAACCGGTGCAAAGACAATTGAGGTTGATTTTCATTCTTTCTTGCACCACACTTCACAATACAACACACAGGCATGTTGAACTTCTGTTTTCCAACATTTACATGCAGTTTTGAAAGGTAAAATCCTCGTAATTTTCTCGCAAATCTCAATAATACAAAAAACAAACAACCATTTGACAGCAAAACTACCACGAAACTCGTCGCATAAGATGGCTGCTACGGCACTTACCTACAACTGTCACTACGTCAAGACAAAATGTTGCCATAATTAGCAACAACTTAAAATATAGTTGTCTCTTTTATCAAATAAGATTATCTCACTAGAAAGAATGAGACGTAACGATATTTCAAATTCTGAATCATATTTCACTCATATTTGTATAAGCAAATGTATATAGAGAATAACGCGGCATCTCCATGTTTTTCCTATCTCAATGTGATAAACTGACTGCAATAAAATTGACGTTTCGTTGATTGATTTTCAATGTTGCCATGACCAATATTCAAGCAAGTGCAAAAATCTGTTTTACTGTGTATAAAAAACTAAACGCAAAGTTTTATGAAACAAGTAATTGTAACTACTCAGCGCCGGTAAGGCTGATTCAGTATTTGGTCTCCTCTGGCATAGACTAATATATATAAAATGAGATAGACTGGCAACTGACACTTTGATTTTTTCTTAGCGAAGAGCGACATCTGAACGTGAAGCAGGGAACTAGATGAAATATATCTATACTATGTATTGTATAGATATGTGTAGATGCGTGTGTGTGTGTGTAAGGTTCTGTATGTGTGTTCTTATTAAGCTAGTTCACGAAATATCAAATGTACTGATTCGACCGATTTGCAATAAGAGATTAAATACTTTATTACAGAGAATAAAGTAGATAATTCCTCATCCAAATCAGTCAAATCAGTAAATTTGATATTTCGAGAACTAGATGAGTATCAAAATATACATGTTTAAATACTTACTAGAACCAAATAAACAGTCGGGTAATAATACAAAAATTAGATATTGAATTCATTTATTTTCTTAAACATCTAACGCTACTCCAGTTTGCCTTTCTCGTTTCTTACCCTTTCTTTTATTAAAATGCTTTCGAGCCTGTAGAATAATGCAGTCCATATCATCACAGTCTGCTTTAGTAAAATTATAAAAGCTCTTGCCACTGAGGACATTGCAGACTTCTCTGCACCAATTCATGATGAAGAACACAACACTTTTATTCAATAAATACTTATTTACTGTATTTTTATGTTTATTGCATGTTAAAAAATTAAAATCAATATGTAAAGATACTATTAAATTTATATATTGTACGATTTGCTTTTTATGTGCATCAGTTTTTAACACTTCTAAAGTGATGTGTTCCACTTGGGCAAAATAGTCAAACAATGCCCGGGATGGATAGCACAACCATTTTTTGCCACAATATTCTTTTTTTCCTATGAACTTGTGAAAATCTTCAACATTTTCACTTATGCAATTATTTTTACACAAGGTACATTTTTTAAAGACAAACTTTTTGGCTTTGGTGGCTATCCATCCACTGCAATATGCTATAGCAGCGCATTTTTCTACATGGACTCGAGAACGACTTAGTAACATTGCTTGTGTACTAATCATTTCAATATTTAAATGATAATCTTTTATGTGCCTAATCTCATTACCATCAGCATTTTCGTTGCTGCGTGATTCATTTTCTATAAATGATTTTAAGGATTGTAGACAAATACTGTCATCCTTTTCACAATTTCCCTGTAGGGAGTGTGCGGATGTCATATTATTTATCAATAATGTCTTGAATGCATTTTCAAACCCTGTAGAAGTGGGCATTATATTGCTACAGCCATGAGCTCTTATGGCTCCAAAAAAGTTTTCGAGAGGGTCTTGGTTCATGTTTCTTAGTAGTATGGAGTTTATTCCTTGCGATCTTAAATAATTTACAATAGATTTAAAACCTTCAATTGTTTTCACCCAGCTGGTAAGAGAAGGCACTGTTGTTTCTTTATCATCATTAATTACATATTTCATGGATTTTAAAATTGGTAAAGTAGAGTTCCAAAATTTTAAATGTGGTGAGTTTGGTGTTACTGCCGATCTGTATATTTTCCCCTCTTCTTTATGAAAATTTGCGTTGACCGAGTCGAAGAGGTCGTCTAACAGCATTATTAATTCTGCAGTGTCCACGCTTTCCTCTGGCAAGCTGCCACTTTCTGTAAATGAAATGTTAATGTTGTACTTCTATAATTTTACACTTCGATAACATGATTATAACTAAGTTAAACTCATACAAACCTGCCATAAACCCAAGTGCCACACCAACAGACTTGCTAAACACCTGAGTGCAATATTTAACCCTCATTCTCGGTATCATTGAGGGCACAACATGTAGAGCAGTCAGCTTGTGGACCAACTTTACACCCCTAAATGTTGGACTTCTATGGTAAAGATTTTCTATGTGCGACCATTTTGCCACGCGTAACTTGCCATCCTTGGTAAATTTTAAATTTTTATTCAGCAGATTGTTACGCACGCCCTTTATTAGATGAGGTGGATCATATATAGGCACAATTTTGCCACCAGCCACTTCAAAAAAGCCTCCTGTATATTCTTCATTTTTTCGCAAATATTTTGCTTTAGTCTCCTCCACCAATTGGTTTATGGCAGCAAGGTTTGTAGAGCCTTGGTCACATATTGTAGCTACTACTTTTAGGCCTGTGCTCTGAACTTTTTCAATTATTCTTTTCAATTGAAATTTTAAATCTGCAGTCTTCGTTGTGCCTGAGCAAAAACTGTAGGCTATCGGCTGTTTATATTTTTTTACTATGCCTCTCACCATAAATACAAGCACGTGATCCGAAAATATCACTTCTCGTTTTGTGCCAGTATCAACAAAACCAGTGATTTTGTCGTGTGCTTTGTCGTAACTTAGTGCTGGCGCTATTGACATTTCATCAAATAAAATGGAGCAAAATTTGTGTGTGTTTGGCATTCCAGACACTTTCTTTTTCAAGTGTTGAAAAATAGTTTCATTAATGCCCGGCACTAAATCTACTTTTTGTAGTATGTTTTGCAGCGTCCTTCGGCTTGGCAAAACACAGAGCTGGCTTAGCAAGCGATAAGCTTTAGGAGATGGTTTATACAATGATAAAGCTAATATTTTCTCATCAAGAGTAAATCGCCTTCCTCTAGGCTTTTTATCACTTCCTTTTACTTGCATATAAAATAAAGATTTAGCTGCTGATGACATCTTTTTGCTCACAATTTCAAAAGCATTCGTTTTCCTTATTTTCTTTGCTAGCAGGTATCTTTGGCGAAAGGTCTGTTTGGCTGTAAGAACCCGACGAAGTGTTTGCTTTAACTTTTTCACCTCATGTTCTTCATGCTTCCTTTGCAGAAAGGATACTGAAAATATAATAATATAGTTTAAATTGTGCAGAACATGTTTAACCAACGGTCAAGGACCGCGGTCCGCCCATTGGCGACGAAACAATAGAAAATCAATTGTGTCTCATTAGCGGAGATTGACAGATTAAGGAAGGTGCATCAAAAAGTGAACCTCGGCTTTATCATGGTAGACAATGATCTTGAAATTAAAGGATTTGCATTTGCAGATAGACTAAGATAAGTGATCATAAAGAAATAGATAACATACCTGAACTAGAAGGCTTGAAGTATTCAATAGTTCTAGATTTCATGGGTTGTATTACATTACAATGCAATATACCTTCTTGGGACGTAGACGGTTCTGAAAAGAAAAGAGAATAAGTTAGTATTTAAACAATATTAAAAAAATATACATATATTTCTAGCGTATCCCCTTGGTTAGCATAATACTTGATAGTCGAAGTTCCCACCACTAATTTCTACTAGGACTTTTAATTTTTTACAGCCCAACCCAAAATGGAACCTATTTCAAACCATATTCATTTAGCCCAATTGGATACACAATAGATGGATAACATTTGCTAACATACCTGAACTGCAAGGTATGTATTCTATGTTTCTTGTTGAGTCCTGAATTATATTAGGATTCAATGATATTGCTTCTTGAGAAGTAGATGGTTGGCTGTCTGGATCCATTTGACTTGGTCCTGGAAAGTACAGAATAAAAGAAGTTAATATTTTCACTTAAAAACAAAATTGTGTATGAAATATTGAAAACCTTGTACTTGAATAGTTTAAGTTATCCGTAATTTGTGTCTGTGTATATGTTACCGGCAATCTGTATAATCCAATATTCTGTACAATACCTAGGCAATATATAGAATACCTAAAACGCTTAGGTAATGTATGAAATATTATTTGTTGTTTGTTTGTTTGCAAAAGATTAAGCACGTCTGCGTATGCTCTCTACAATCTGTCCAAGAAAGTTAACGTTGATACATTAATGGTTGCATATCACGGTTTAGTGGCCTCTGTTCTAAGGTTTGGTGTAGTATTCTGGGGTAATTGTTCCGAAAGGGAGTCTATATTTAAAGCGCAAAAACGGTGTATAAGATCCATTTTTAATCTCAAGGTTACAGATACAAGAGACAGAAGCATTCCTTTTTTCAAGAAACACAAAATACTAACTTTTCCTAGTATATACATTCTCGAAGTAGCTATATTCGTTAAAACTAACAAGCATCTATTTCCTGCATTGAATGATACAAGGATGCGAACTACTGCTATGAGATCAAAATATCAGAGTCTATTGTGTACTGGTAGATATAACACTGCTTTACTTAAAAAAAACATTATTGGTATGGCACCTACTATATTTAACAAATTGCCAAATTATATTAAGGATCAGCCCTTAATAAAATTCAAGAAACTCCTATCGTCGTTGCTGACAGAGAAATGTTATTACTCTGTTACCGATTTTTTAAATGATGAATTGTAATATTTCCTTCATTTTGTCTCATTTATGATGTAAATAATTTTAGACTTAGCTGATTCATGATCTCATTTTGAATTTAAGTATCTAGATTCTAAATTATCTGTAAGTTAACCACTATATTTTTGTATGCCAACAGGCAGAATGTACTGGGAATATCTATGAAACTAACACCATTATTGTAACACCTGCATTCTATACAAATAAATAAATAATTATTATTATTATTTATTTTATACTTTGCCTAGGCATTCTACACAGTACCGAATGCGCAGCTGGCAATGTGTGCAAAAGACGAAAGCGGGGAAGGGGAAGACGTGCGAGCAGGCAGTAAATTTCACGCGACAATAATATTTTTGAGTGTAATAATTCTTATTCTGCTGCAAAAAAAGTATTAGATAAGTAATACCTAGGTACCTTCTTTATAAAGATTATATTTAATGAGTGATTGTTAATTTTGAGCAAACATATTATAATTATTTGTCCGTCATTTTATAGATAAGTATTATAGAGGAAACTTACATCTGACCAATTTGAAAACAAAATATATGTGTCGAATTGAGAACCTCCCCCTTTATTTTCGTCGGTTAAAAATCACGTGCACACAATGAACACAACTGTTAGCAAGTACTACAATAGCGGCCGTGTGTTGCAAGCAAGATAGTCTTTACGGTGTATAGATGTTCGTTTCTCCCATGGTACTTACATAACATTAATAAATATAGACCAAATCTATTTACTTTACACATTGCCGGTGAACCAGCAGGTATTCTATACAATCCCTAGGAAATGTATACATTACCTAGGCAAAGCATGTAACGGACAATAATATTCATAATATTTCATACATTGCCTGGACGCCTCAGTTATTCTATACATTGCCTAGGTAGTGTACAGAGTACCTGAATTATACAGATTACCAGTAACATATACACTTAAAACTTCTAAACTACTTGATGCAATGCAATTTTCTCCTTCATTTAGAGATTTTCAAGAGGAAGGTTTCTGTGTATTGTACATTCATTTATAACCTGTGTGAATCCAATGTTGTTGTTAGTATTAAATAAAATTAATAAAAACATATTTACCTGATACATCTGCAGATGGTAAAAGCAAAGATGGAACAGCCAATTTACAAAGTCTGTTTTTCGGGTAAAGGAATTCTTTCTGAAAGTGCCGATGACAGATTCTTTGAGTTTTGCGGAAAGTGGTGCTGTCCAGACTCGCAATATCACCTCCAATAAACTTTACCCAATTTTTAAACCTTTCTGCATCTTTCTCAGGACATGGAAAATAATGTAGAGGTACACCTGAAAATAAAATAAAGTGACTATAATGGGACTGCCTGAAATGTGATTTTTAATCTAGCGACTATAAATTGTTTTACAATATAAAAATGTAATTTAATAAAAGTACAGGAATGAAGTGTTAAATTATCATAAAAGATGTTTTTTTTCTAAAGCACATAGGTCAGACTAGCAATGCAGTAAAAAAACCAGCCAAGTGGGTGTCGGACCACGCACAATGAAGGGTTCCGTAGTTGCAATGAATTTATCCCAAGAAAAAATCACGTTTGCTGTATGGGAGCCCCCTTATATATTTATTGTATTTTGTTTTTAGTATTTGTTGTCATAGCGGCAACAGAAATACATCATCTGTGAAAATTTCAACTGTTTAGATGTCACGGTTCATGAGATACAGCCTGGTGACAGACAGACAGACAGACGGACAGTGGTCTTAGTAATAGGGTCCCGTTTTTTCTTAGTAATAGGGTCCCGTTTTTACCCTTTAAGTTGTACGCAAAATACGCGCATTGACGTGGAGTTCCGGACACCAGCCCGTATTACCCTTTGGGTATGGAACCCTAAAAACGATATCAAGAACTCAAAAGCCTGGATAAAGGGGTGTAGGTAGATGTGGTACCCACATGTACAGTGCTTCTATTTTTTTAATGTCTCGGCAACTGCCGTGCCTGCGACTTTAGCAGCTTGATGATGATTGATTGATTAAGAATGTTCATAATATAAAAACACATTTCACTCACTATCTTCTGCTACTACTGGGCACCCAGGAACACAACAGACGTTTCGCGGCATTGTGTAAAATGTAAAATAACACTACACTGAGATATATGGTCCAAACTCCCTAGGGAGGGCCTATCTACATGTATGTCACAAACACTTTCACAAAGTACAGTCTATGCTGGAATTTCGGTATTTCTGGAATATACGGAGGAACTAAAGCTCAACTCAACGTAATAACACAAAAACACCAAAAAGTACAAGAAAAATTGCGCACGAGCATACAAACGTACCGGTGGAAAATTTCTTGTGACGTTAAGACTCAGTGTTGCTAACGATGAGTATCAGTAAACTACTCGTAAGATTCCATCACCGTAAAAATATCACTAATAATACAAAATTTTAATAAAATATACTTAAAACAATTTTGATTTGGTTATTAAATCATATTTTTTATGAAGCTAGAGTAATTAAAGAAAAATAGCAAAATTAACAATTGGTGCAAACTGCCATATTTTTTTAAGCAAAAAAAGTGGTAACACTGCAATAAAAAGTTACTTGCTTCAGGGATAGATGGCGCTTTTCGCAATAAAAAAAGAATGTTCTAAGTTACCAGGGCATGTCCTCTGGTGAGAATGATGATGGCCTGCCCGCATGCTGCTGTCCTATTATGACTATTATCGCCGCTCAAAGGCGAGTTAAAATTACAAAATAAATAAAAGAGTTTACATTTTGATGGAACACTAACAATGATATTTTACTAGAATATCATTGAACACTAAAGAACATTTAGAACACAATTTATTTATTTCTTATCAGGTTTCAATTATTTTTAACTTTTTAGTCCTTTTTATTAATAAGTAGGTAATATGTAAAAGCATGTTTTAAAAAATGTTTCTTTTAATTTTATTTTTAAGTTTTCAGTAGGTATTTTTAATGCGAGATTGACTACGGCGTAGTTCGTAGCGCGTAGCAGTGTTTTCCGTTATATGCGTTTACTGCACTTAAGGTACCTGTTCATCTTCAGTCCCTGGTTACCATCTAGCACCAAAGTAGGTACTCGTCAAGACGAATCAAACGAGCCCAAAGTCGATGGGGTTATCGTTTAATTACTTACCGAGTTCCTATGGCCATCTTCCAGCTCCATCATCAGACCCTGGTTACCATCTAGCACCAAAGTACTCGTCAAGACGAATCATACGACCCCAAACTCGATGGGGTATGTACCAATCTACTCTTATTATGTCATCCGATTTACACATGCATTGTCATACGATTTACACATGCATGCAAAATTTCAGCTCAATCGGTTGAAGATATCTGCTTCAAAATTGAGTTGCAAGAGTCCACCCGAACAATCGCAAGTTAAATAAAAGCTTGTAAAAAAATAAACAATGGCGCCGATTCCCTTGTTCACAAACTAAACTAAATTTAAGTTCAGTGCAACTTTTTCTTTCTCAAACTCAAACTCAAAAACTCAAATCATTTAATTCAACTAATCCAATTACAGGCACTTTTGAATTGTCAAAGGGTCGGTCAGTCAGAAAGATGAAGCTAGTTGCCCATTCCAAAGCGTAGGAGAAGAACGGGCAAGAAACTCCATGGACACTCTTTTAAATCATAAAATTGTTACAAAATATTTGATTAAATCATTCGTGTTGAAATTAACCATGTGAGAACGATGTAGAAATACGTGCACGTTAAAAGCGTCCGTTAAAGAAAACATAAAAACAATTCAGAAATTAAAAATTAAAATAAGCCGTGGCAGCTAAGAGATGACCAATTGACCAGTCCTACTGACGGCGCCCGTTCACGAACATGACGTATGGATCAGCCGATCGATTCTGTAAAAATCTCACCGTGAAAAGTTAGGTGAAGTGAGCATAGAGTGTGCTGTCAATAGTGTCAATCCCTAGCATTAGTTGGAATGACAGCTCACTCCACGCCCACTTCACCTAAGTTTTCACGGTGAGATGGTTACTGAATCGCACTGCAGCACCATTCAGCTCAACCATTTTGGAGGGAACTTAATGATCCAACACACATGCCACCACCAGCGAGACATTAGAGTGAGCATGATATACTCTTAGCCGCCAGGGCACATTCAAGTCAATGAAAGACGTACCCAGTAAATGGTAGCTTTATAGAAAGTATATAGTGCTCACACGTGTGCTATGCTATGCAATAATACAATACTAAGTTATTGAATTTATACAATGCAAAGATAGTTTTTTTTCCAATGTTCAGCAGCTCCAATAATGTTTCCGAATACTAATTAGTTTATGCGCCTCTGTGGAGCAGGACCAGCATTGAGCCAAGCATTTTTGTCAGCGATGTAATCCCCTAACTTATTTTAAATCTTGTATTAAACGCACACTATGTAGCCAAGCATATTATAATATGCTTGGCTACACTATGTAGCCAAGCATATTATATTATGCTTGGCTTGCTTGGCTTAAATTTCGTTTCATTCAGTTGGAGTATGTGGGGAGGAATTTTATTGTAACATTTTAAACAGTACCCCATGAAGGATGAGTCTACTTTAGCCAGTCTGAAACCTGTTTGAACTAATTGGTCCGTATTTCTAGTCCTATAGTTGTGTCTTTCACCTCTTTTATTGAAAAGATTTAAATTTTTTCTTACGTACATGATATTTTCATAGATGTATTGACAAGGTCACGACGACACCGTTATGATGTTAATATCCTTAAACAGTTCCCTTATAGAATCGCGCCTGCGGAGGCCATAAATTGCTCTGATGGCTCTTTTCTGCAGAATAAAAATGGACTCGATATCTGCAGCCCGTCCCCATAGTAAAATACCGTAAGACATGATACTATGAAAGTAACTGAAATAGACTAGCCTCGCGGTATCTACATTAGTAAATTGACGGATTTTTCTTACAGCTTATGCTGCTGAACTTAGCCGTCCTGCAAGAGATGTTAAATGAGGACCCCATTGCAGCCTTGAGTCGAGCGTGATCCCCAGGAAAACAGTTTTATCGACGAATTCTAGTTTCTGTTTATTCAATACTATGTCACAATCACTACTTTTAACAATTGGTAAAGCAAATCTTATGCATTTAGTTTTTTTCCCATTTAATACCAAATTATTAGCAGTGAAGCAATTTTGTACCTGCAATAGGGTGTTATTTACCTCGTCGTCAAGATTTGATGCACGTCTATTTATCTTAAAAATTAAGGAAGTATCGTCAGCAAATAACACCATTTGTCGTTAGTTCTATAGTAAATGGGGTAGATCATTAATATATGTATACTAAAAAGAGGAGAGGACCTAAAATCGAGCCTTGTGGAACACCCATTTTTACTTTTAGAGCAAGAGAATTGACACCATTTATTTCAACTTTTTGTTGTCTATAATTTAAATAAGATTTTACTAAACTGAGCGCATGTTGACCTAGTCCGTAATGCTCAAGTTTAAAAAGTAAGGTTTCGTGATTGACGCAGTCAAATGCCTAGGAGAGGTCACAAAAGATTCCAATGGAATTTTGGGCCTCCTCCCACGCTGTAAATATGTGCTATAGTAAGGTGACACCGGCGTCAGTCGTACAACGTCCTTTGGTGAAACCATATTGCTGATCATGTAAGGTTTTGTTGGTGTTAAAATGATTAAGCATTTGATTGAGCATTTTTTTTTTGGGTTTTCTATTCTATTACCTTTTCGTACACCTTGCTGAATACGGGCAACACGGATACTAGTCTATAATTGTTGGTGTCTTTGCTGTCCCCAAATTTAAAAAGCGGTATAACCTTACTGTATTTCATTAAATCCGGGAAGACTCCTTGATCTACACACAAATTAAATATCAAAGCTAAATATGGCGCTATAGTGTCGATTATGGATGTACAAACTTTGATAGACATTCCCCATAAATCTTCGGTCAATTTGATTTTGTTTTGCTGAAAAGTTATTATAACTATCTTAGGGTTTATATGTTTAAATTAAATTCAACCGAGCAGCCTGGAACTTTAGCTCTTAATAGATCCATTGAGACAACGGGTGAGGAATTTAAAACTTTCGTCGTTTTACATGGTATATTAATAAAGAAATTTACAAATTCCTGAGCTACTTCTAAGTTAGAGCTTATGGCACCACGTGAAGTCTCCAATGCGTAATCATTGTTTCGTATTTTATTCCCACTAGTTTCGTTATGTTTATCTTTCCAAACTGTTTTTATTTTGTTTTCTGCTGTTTTGATCTTGTTACTAATTATAAGGGCTTTAGCTATCTTGCAGGTATTTCTAAAAGTTTTGGAATACATAGCAACATACTTGTTGAAAGTTTCATAAGGCTTAAGGCCGTACAGCTCGAACAGTCTTTCCCTACTAATCCTAATACCTCTAGTTGCCCAGTCACTAAATATAAAATTAGGGCAAATATTTTTTCTTTTCTTTTTCAAAAGTTTTATTGAATTCACTATTGAAAAGAATTCTATTTCATTAAGAAAAGGACAGAAGGTTAGTTTAGTCCTATCCGGACCGCTCTAATTATTAGCCTAACGTTCTGTTAAAGTTTAAAATAGTAGCGGTCTCCCGACGGGACAACATTTTATCAAAAACTTTCATACGTAGGTACTTACGTAGGGTCATAATTTCAAGATTATTTATTTATTTTTACAGGGTTTCCGGTTTATACCTTTTTTGTTCTATTTGTGGCTATTTTTTCAATAGTTTTTTTTTAAAATTGTTTTTGGCTTTTTACATTCCTACTATTTTTTATTAATATTTTGTGTCGGGGGTTTTTTAATTTTTTTATTGATTTTCTATTAGTAGCCAATGTCCTGGTATTATTTTTTCCACTCGACTCGAGAGTAACTTAATTATTGAAAGAATGGAAAGTTATTGTTATTTATTATACAGGGTGTTATTGACAGCCCTCCACAAAAACACAGGATTGATCCAGCTCCTTATTCTGAATCATATCCCACTGGAAATTTTCTCAGGAAAAAAAAAATATGCCATTTTTTCTGCTGATATTCAATGTAAAATTACGTTCTCTGTATGCAACACTCCATTTATGTAAATAAAACAGCTGAAAACAGCCTCGCTCAAGCTCGCTGCGCTGCCGTCCGCTACGTGCGTTTTGCCACGGTAACGATACGTTGCGTGTGAGGTAATAAAACAAATCTGGTTTTTTGGATTCCCTTAATGCTCCTGAAAGAATTACATGTACCGGTCATCTTAATATGATGTACTGAAGCCACCCTATCAGTTTGCGGAGGGCTGTCAATAACATCCTGTATATATACTACTTTTTGCACGCGGCTTCGCTTGCGTGGATGTCTGATTATCTATGTGTACCAATCTACCCATATTATGCGAATAAATGTTTTGATTCAAACGAGAACCATAGGAAAGCGCAAAAGCGCGGACATACAGGAATAAGACCTTCAATATAATTATTATGAATTTGATAACATCTAATAAAAAACAATCTTTAGAAATCAAATTTCCTCAAGGATCCGTGCTTGGTCGTACCATGTTACGTGTGCGTCAAAATACCTATGAGGAAAAATAATAAATATAATGTGTCTGGCTGATGAGATTAGTAGGTATTAAAAAAAATTACTTCGGTTTATAATTTGCATTGTATGTAAGTAGGCAAGGTAGGTATGATATATACGATACCTACAATCAATGCAATTATTACGTTTATGATGCACCAAAACATTTTAGTAGGTAGGTAGGTACAGCTACAGACGTAAACATGGATGAATTTGGAACAAAAACCAATTAAATACCTATGTGGTTTTTGTGTTAAATGTAATATTGATTCGGTTCAACCACACGCAAATAACTTTTAGAGCTATTGTTTTAACTACCTAATTATATAAACCCAATTAATATATTCTCCCTTCGAAAATTTACAGGTTTAAGTACTTATTGTCTATGTCATTGATCTCCTCCTAAACGGCTGGACCTATTTTGATGATTTTTTTTTGTGTATATAGGTCCCTGGATGGTTTAGATTCACAATAAAATTGGACCCGGTGTCGAGCTGTTTGGGCAGAACAACGTCTGTCAGGTTCGCTATTATCTCATAAAAATATAACATATTGATACCACCTTTAATAAATATCATAAAATCTATATTTTGCAAATAAATGAATCTGAATGACATTTTTAGTTTGTTTGAGAGATGCGCGAAAGATCACCCTCCACACAAGAAGTTCCGACTCGTCATTAAATACATAATTATATACATACACATACACTGCTACTAGGATTTTTTGGCGCCCGAATGACGCTAAAAGGGGGCGGTTGTGCAATGTTGTTTTAAAAAAACTCATGCATTTATTTAAAATAAACCAATTAAAGGCACTTTTGAAGTGTCAAGGGGTCGGTCAGTCAGAAAGATGAAGTTAGTGGTCCATTCCAAAGCGTAATAGGTACCGACGCCAGCAGGTCAAGCTACCCGAAACTGTAAAATTTTCCCAATCAACTTTGAACCTTAATTCTTTAGGGATAAAGTTGAAAATCTATTAAAGAAATTTGACAGAATGTAGTAGCTTGATGTGCTGGCGTCTGTACCTATGGAGTAAAACGGGCAAAAAACTCGGACGGACACTCTTTTAAATCAAAATAATGTGGTTACAAAATCTTAGTTATATCATTCATGTTGAAATTATGCATGTGAGAACGATAGAACATTAAAAGCGTCCGTAATAAAAAGATATACATAACGATACGTGTGACTTAAGTAGTCCATTATTGCAGGCGTGAAATTAGTAAACTACTTAAGTCTTACGTATAGTATACTATTTCATAGCTCGTGTGACCTAAACCCGCACTTAAGTCACACATTTCTGTGTAAAACTATTTAAGCCACAGAAAAGTGTGACCAAAGAGCGGGTTTAGGTCACAAAGTGCTATAAAAACAGTTCAATTGTTAAATTAAATTAACAAAAGCCGTAGCAGCTAAGAGATGACCAGTCCCTACTGATGGCGCCCGTTCACGAATATGACGCATGGATTATCCTTCGGGGACAATAACAGCAAAAGTCTTGTGAGTAACATCCTCCTTGATTTGTTGATCATTTGTGTGTTGGGTTTTACCCTCTTACCTAGAATAATGATAATACCTAGCAATGCTTCTATAGGTAGGCACATCAGGCGGTTGATCTAGCAATGCTTCTATAGGTAGGTGCATCAGGCGGTTGATCTAGCAATGCTTCTATAGGTA
Organism: Apamea sordens; assembly: GCA_945859715.1. NCBI lineage: Eukaryota > Metazoa > Arthropoda > Insecta > Lepidoptera > Noctuidae > Apamea > Apamea sordens. The sequence goes on from OX244001.1 coordinate 19,784,957, forward strand.
GGTGCATCAGGCGGTTGATCTAGCAATGCTTCTATAGGTAGGCACATCAGGCGGTTGATCTAGCAATGCTTCTATAGGTAGGTGCATCAGGCGGTTGATCTAGCAATGCTGCTATAGGTAGGCACATCAGGCGGTTGATCTAGCAATGCTGCTATAGGTAGGCACATCAGGCGGTTGATCTAGCAATGCTGCTATAGGTAGGCACATCAGGCGGTTGATCTAGCAATGCTGCTATAGGTAGGCACATCAGGCGGTTGATCTAGCAATGCTGCTATAGGTAGGCACATCAGGCGGTTGATCTAGCAATGCTTCTATAGGTAGGTAGGTGCATCAGGCGGTTGATCTAGCAATGCTGCTATAAGTAGGCACATCAGGCGGTTGATCTAGCAATGCTGCTATAAGTAGGCACATCAGGCGGTTGATCTAGCAATGCTTCTATAGGTAGGTGCATCAGGCGGTTGATCTAGCAATGCTGCTATAGGTAGGCACATCAGGCGGTTGATCTAGCAATGCTGCTATAGGTAGGTACATTTTGTTAAATACTATATTTGTAGCAAACTACCTGTTGCCCGCGACTTTGTCTGCGTGTGGTTTGGTATTTCTTAAGTTTTAATATAAATGTCCTGGATGAAGAGTAGCTTTTGTCTGTCTCTATGTCCCAGGCTATCTTACCTATCTGTCTTTCTCTACGATCGATTCACTCGAGCGGCACGTAGTCGACGCGTGTCGACGGCAGTAGTTGCTTTTGCCGTTGACGCGTGCCGCTCTTGTGTGTGAACACTTTGTGGTTTATTGCTGCAAGAAGGAGGACATACTTTCGTATTTGTAATATTAGTATGGTTCTGCGTGCTTTTGACTGCAAAATCAGATAAGTCATGAAACGTCATTATAAGCCCTGTAGGCTAAAATTCCCGTAATTAAAAACTTTCAAAATCGAATCGCAATCTCATCTCGGCGACGATCAATATCAAAAATGTAGGGAAATTAGAGGTATTTTTGACAGATTGAGACTGATAAATCTGAGGGGCAATTCTCGTAATTTTAAGACCGTTCACAGTCTGATCTTAGTCTCAATCTGTCAAAAAATACCTCTAATTTCCCTACATTTTGACAAGTTTTTGACATTAGTTTGTCGCCGAGATGAGACTGCGACTAGATCCTGAAAGTTTTTAATTACGAGAATTGGCCTTCTGAATTGAGAGACTGTGAACGTTCTTAAAATAACGACAATTGCCCCTCTGCAAGTTATCATTTATCTTCATAAGGAAGTGCAACGAGTTTCTGCGAATAAAGGAAACCCAGAAAATGAAACCGTGTTGCCAAAACAAATTATGTATTCTTTGTAATAGTATAAAATTCATGAAAAACATTACTACTTATACATATTTTAGATATTATCATGCAGCCTGACCAGAGCAGACTGTTGTTAATGACGTGATCAGCCGCAGCGCCTGATTGCCTTCAATAGCTAATGCCTCCAACGTACGAATCTCGAACGGAGGTAAGTGTGATTGGACTAACTTAGATACCTACTATTGTACAAATGTACATAGATAGTTGGATAGTGTCCATTACTAGGTACTCTTGTGTATGGATGAGGTACTCGTTTTCCATCGTGATTGATGTGAGGCTGCTAGTAGGTAAGTACCTAATAAGTTGTACCTAGATACTTACCCCTTTGTTAACAAACTTTATTGCTTAAAGTTAAATAAGTAGTGATTAGCGACTCTTTAACCATAAATTTTTGACGTTTAAACGTCACTTAACAAATAAACCCCCTGGATTGTACTGAAAGTAAATGAACGCCTAAGCTAAAAATACTACAATAATACAATAGAATGGGCAGCAGTTGGTCTAGAGTTCTAGAATGAATATAATAAAAAGTTTAAATTCATTCATTCACTAACAGATAACGTATACATCCGCTGGGTTTAGAAGCATGGAATGCACAAGAGTTCCTTGTTTATGTAAAGAATAAAAGAAGGTAACCATTTACAGAGATTGTTGAAAACTCTACCTCTGAAGGGGTTAAATATAAGATGAAGGTTTGTATAGACGTTCAAAATGTTTATCGAAGGGAAATTTTTTAGGGCAGACCACTTGTAAAATTAATATAATATGCGTGTCTTTCATTTTATAGGCCCCAAGGCAATGCTGACATTCAGATTCTAAGGCTATGGAGTGTTAATCTGATGCAAAACGTACAACTTAGGAAAGACCTGTCTATAGTTTGATTGATTATACCACAGCACAACTACTACGTTTTTTATTAGATAAAAGCAAGCTGTAACAGTTCCTGCAACCAGTTTTTGTTGTGAATAACATTACAGTGTTCAATGTTGTAATTACCGGTCGTTAAAGAAGTCATGGCTGGTGGCGGAAGGTGGCTGGGACAGACTGGATGCGGAAGGCGGAGGACAGGGTGTTGTGGCGCAGCCTGGGAGAGGCGTATGTCCAGCAGTGGACTGCGATAGGCTGACTTCCAAAAAGAAGTCATGACGACGCGTCGTCGGTAACCAACGTCTGTAAAATATAGGTAAAGTCGTAAATTCGTGATTGAGGGGCCTTCTTGTTGCATATTTTTCTTTATTACCCGTGATATTATATTTTTTTTACAAGCTTTTATTTAACTTGCGATGTATGTATGTATGTAATGTATGTATGTTCGGGTGGACTCTTGCAACTCAATTTTGAAGCAGATATCTTCAACCGTTGAGCTGAAATTTTGCATGTTTGTGTAAATCGGATGACAATGCAAAATTATTATGACATGGAGCTAATCTGATGATGGAACCGGAGGTGGCCATAGGAACTCGGTAGTTTAACGTCACAACCCCATCGAGTTTGGACGCGTTTGATCCGTCTTGACGAAAATTTTGGTGCTAGATGGTAACCAGGGTCTGATGATGGAGCTGGAAGATGGCCATAGGAACTCGGTAATTAAACGACACAACCCCATCGAGTTTGGACGCGTTTGATCCGTCTTGACGAAAATTTTGGTTCTAGATGGTAACCAGGGTCTGATGATGGAGCTGGAAGATGGCCATAGGAACTCGGTAATTAGACGACATAACCCCATCGAGTTTGGGATCGTTTGATTCGTCTTGACGAGTACTTTGGTGCTAGATGGTAACCGGGACTAAAGATGAACAGGTAGCTTAAGTGCAGTAAACGCATATAACGGAAAAACACGGCTACGCTATATAATATAAATACGCTATACTAAAAAGTTAAAAATAAAATTAAAAAAAAAAAACAAAACTTTTTAAAAACCAGCTTTACCTTACTAATAAAAATAACGAAAAAGTTAAAAATAATATAAACCTGATAAGAAATAAATAAAAGCGTGTTACATTTTGATGGAACATTAAAGAACATTTAGAACACAATGTAACACGCTTTTATTTATTTCTCATCAGAGATATTTGAGGATATTCTTTATATGCATGGATCTATTAGAGCTAATTGTTTGGTGCTCTTGTAGAAATATTACCCACAGAACAGATAAACTAAAGAACCTCTTTTAACTGTTCTGTGATATTACCGGTAATTTAATGGTGCACGTGTGTCGTGATGGCCCAATAGTTACGGCATCGCATCTCATGCACGAGGGTATGGATTCAAATCCGGGCAAGTGCCAATGTGACCTTTATATCATACGCACTTTATATCATACGCACTTTATATCATACGTATTATATCATACGCACTTTATATCATACGTACTTTATAAATCATACGTAGATAGATGAAGGAAAAACATCGTGAAGAAATCGCCAATCTGCTTGTATGAGAAGAATCCTTTGCCCTGCACTGGTAAGGCCTGTATTATTATATGATTACTATATATGGTATAGTACCTATGCCCTTCTTCTAGCAAGAAAACATTCTAGTAGTCTAAATATTCCTTCACGTCAACAGCTGGATATCGAACTCACGACCTCGCGCACGGCACAGTCCATGCATTGAGGTAAGTAGGACACCATATATTAGGTTATTGGTTTGGTAAGAAACACTGAACATATAATAAATTACAATTGGAATGAGTTGTATAGGGCATATCAGTCTCTAATTATCTTGGTCTGCTTTAAAGTGAGTAACTTTATCAGTCGCCTATTAAAGCTCTGAGGAAAAAAGAAGTGAATTCTAAAGTGGTTTTAACTAAATAACTAAGTCCTTGTGAAGAAATGTGTATGTATGGTGTGTTATTAATACAACAGTTACAACACTTACAACAACAGTTACAACATAAAACGTCGGTATGGTATAATTATACAACATAAAACTTAAAAGTCGAGTGTATTATATAAACATCATAATTTACACGTTTTTGTATTGTGTTTACATTTTTAAGCAGATATATTATCATAGCTGTACATTCCCTATGTGATCTTTATTTATAAACTCTGTGTAAATATGTAAATGAAATGGCAGAAAAGCAAAGTACGATACCTTCTTTTACAAATATTTGTTACTTTGCAAAATAGGCTAGGTACCTTCATTTCCCACTTTTTCCTTCCATCTGGGTAATTGTGTAACAGTTAACACACTTCTTTTTGACAGTATGTACAACAACATTCATTGAACGCAATGAATGTTGTTGTACTATCAAAAAGAAGTGACTTTTTGGAACATATTTATAAAGCAATGGATTAGCAATATCCTTCAAAATTACTTAGATTGTGAGTGTTACGCAACTAGGGTGCTGTTCAAGGAAGCATTTAATGATTTTAGCTGGAAAGTGAATTACTTTCTCCTGCTTCATTCTATTAACCCTGTGTACAATATAGAATAAGGTCCATCCGCAGCTTCCAACTTGAGGTGGAAGATGGCAGTCGTTGAGTCTCATAGTTTATTACAATTTTCATCTTGATAATGAAAGGGATGTGCAAGCACAGGGATCAGCGGTCGTGTCTGTACACTATCAGTAACATGGCATCTCAGTTGATGTCGCAACACACGCTGCGAGTGATAAGGCAGAGTCTTGTTTACAAAACCGAAATGAAGTTTGTTGTTACCATAGTGTGTTACAGGGATGTTGCTGGGCCTTCCACTGGGGTTTTTCTATGTCACCTTCTCACAGGAATAGGATATAGGATGAATAATTAAAAGGAGTTAATTAGACTAATAATATCTACCAAAAAGCAACTTAATTAAATGGCTAAGTTGGTACATCAAATCTCACGAATAGTAGCTTCGCTATCGACCAAAATAAATCGGAGCGCCCAGCGCTCGGGATCCAACTGTACAGTACAGTCGCTGTTAGATTATAGAGACACAAACAGTCCACACACAGTCGGCAATGTGTACTTTTTGTACCAGTCTTTTTGATGGTGGCGCATGTGTTGGATCATTTAGCTCCTTTCAAAATAGTTGAGCTGAATGGTGCTAATCTATGCGACATGTTCGTGAACGGGCGCCGTCAGTAGGGACTGGTCAACTCTTTGTTACCATGGCTTATTTTGATTTAATTTAATATTTGAATTGTTTTTTTTTTATCTTTTCATTACAGGCGCTTTTAACGTTCTGCATCGTCCTCACATGCATAATTTTTAACATGAATGATGTAACTAATACTTTGTAACAATATTATTTTGATTTAAAAGAGTGTACATGGAGTTTCTTGCCCGTTCTTCTCCATAGGTACCTACTACGCTTTGGAATGGGCAACTAGCTTCATCTTTTTGACTGACCGACCCTTGACAATTCAAAAGTGCCTGTAATTGGTTTATTTGAAATAAATAGTTTGAGTTTGAATCATTGGTGTCTTTGCTGTCCCCAGATTTAAAAAGTGGAATAACCTTACTGAATTTCATTAAATCTGGGAAGACTCCTTGATTTAATATTTATGATCGCCCTCGTTATCCCAACAATGCTTCCTAAGCATGCGCCATGGTGAGCACGTAAGGCCCGTTGTTCTAACAGGGGTGGCGAACCTTTTTCATATAATCGTTAATTATATGAAAAACAAAGTCAGTCAAGAGTTCAAGACGTGCCACAGATAGTGACAAAATTGTAGAAAAAGTTTCTCACAACAAATCCTTTATTTGCGTAGACGTTTATTTGAATTTCATACGTCATTCAATGGGAGATTTTCCACTGCCTGCCTGTAACGTGCCCTCCTTGCAAGGATAAGAAAGAGGCAAAATGGAAAGACGTGCTGGTAAACAATTTTGATAAATTTTAGCTTGCTCTGGCTGCCGAGCGGTCGCCTTGCAGTACTGCAGGTGCTGAGGTACCTTACCGGTCCTGTCAGTGGAAAAACGCCTAATGCCGTCCTAGAATGTTCTGTCTTTTTGGCTTTCCGTGCGGCCGGGCCGTGTCTTTTGTCCGGACTTTTGGATATTTATATGGGGATTTTTATGACAGTAAAATTAAATGGGTATTGAAAAATGAGAGACTGGCTTCTTTTTGCAAATGTCCGGCTTCTTGTCAGGACTTTTCAAAAAGATAACCCAAGGTGTAGGGCTCCGCTACAGGGCTCGGGGCAGTCGGCAGTGTAGCGAGTCTGTTTACCCGCTACCGCCTACCTGCATCCCTGCGAGCCTGCGACCACCTGTGCGAGTCGTGGGGTTGCTAACTTAGAACATAGTCGCGCGATTTGGGGAGTTTTATAGTGGGTGGTTGGTGATATGCTTTGTTTGTGGGATAGATTTTCTTTATAGTTTTCACTGCATTTCCTGTCTTAGAAATATTTTATATAAATTATTAAGTCCGAAAAAAGAACGACGAGAATTGTTAAGTTCGAAAGTTTTAAACGAATTTAGTAGGTACTTTGCATTATGCATAGAAAGGAAAATATTGTTAACGCAAAAAATTTATTTATTTCGTTCTTTATATTAGATTGGCACAAACATAGTCAACAGTTTCATAACTTAAGCAATTGTGTAGCGTCTAATGCAACGGTTTAATTCTTTACCAATAACCTCTATGCAACTTTTGAGCAACCCGACATAACAATGTAAAGTCAAAAATGCAATATTTACGCAATCTCGCGTGAAAAATACACCTTTTGTGCAATTTAGTGCCGTGGAGCTTGCCACCCTGCGTAGAGCGAGCGGTAGCGTAGCCGGCCGGCGGCGACAGTCGCCAGTCCGCACCCGTATCGAGTCCACGTCTGTCGTCGCGAGGTGCGCAACGACACGTCACCAAAACTTTCCAACCCGAACTAAACTTTCTTCACGTCCCACTAAACTAATATAAAATCATAACGCGAGTGCCCAATTTTTATTGATATTATTGTGAGTGTTTGTATAGTGTTGATGTGGTTTGAGGTGAAGTGAAGATGCGGAGCGCCTGGGAGGCGTTCTGCCTCCTGTTGCTGGCTGTCGCAGCCGCAGCACAGATCGACACGAGGCACTTATCAGGTCAGAATTTACAAAATGACTTACATAAAAATAGAAACATACTTTTTTGCAAAAATAAAACAGACTGTATAGCAGATTGACTTAGTTTGAATTTAGTACGCAACTTTCAAAAAGTTTATTTAATTAAATTTTTTTACTGTCTAGTTGTTCTATAATTTTCAAAACTACCGCGCAAATATATTTTGCACACGATCCTTTGAAAGAAAACCTGTAAATTGTTACAAGATTTGTAGGTAACGGTGAATGTCGGAGATATTTTGTCGTGATAGGCAACCTACTTGGCAACTTTTATCGAAACCGTTGTCTTCAGAAACTTAAAGCAGTTTTTTTAAAATATTTTATAGAAACTAGAACCGGTTTAAATTAATTTAATAGATTATATAATCATGTACACGTAGACGAAGCAACGTAGGCAAATTATTCGTTTTAAAAATACTTACGCAGTCTGGTAGCCATTATCTCTTGAAAAATAAACAACTAATTTAAATAACAAGTTGAATTATTTCAATTAGTGTAGGTGGTTTTAATCTTGAAGTAAAATTAGATAGGTACTTATTTGATTCCACTTATCAAAATTCAATTTGTTATACAGTTTTACATAAAAACAACAGTAAATTCTTGAGACGAGCAATGTAGGTAGATGTCTACCTATCCACTATTCCACTTTAATTAATTAGGTAACACGTGTTTGATGGTTACTTACCAAATAAAGTAAGTAGGTCCCTACTTAGGTTCTCATAAAAGAGACGTTTAATTCTGTCGCATTTTTTTAAGGAAGGCTCTATACACAAATCTGCCTACCCCATGTAACAGTCGTGAAGTTTCTATAATTAGCGATGTTGGCCGTACTAAACAACGGTGTGTTTGCATTGCATCACAAAAGCCATAGACAATGGTCTATGGTACGTGATCGTGGAATGAATGGCGCTGACTTGTGTTCGTTGAACTGCCGCGTTTTTTGTCCGCCATCTTTTGTGAATATTAAATAACTGTTCAAATCCCCAAATTGTATGGTGTCCCTGGTATTGTGATATTTTTGGCTGATGAAGCCCTAATTATTTACAAACAAGACGAGCTAAAAAGTATTTCGACTTCCAAGAAGTTTGGCCGGTACTTTGTGTTATCAGTCCTTATCAAAACGGAAGAATTCTTGTTCCAAACCAAGTTAGGGTAGTAGGGTAAAATTATCTTATCACGAATTGTGATCTTAACTTATTATTATTAAGAATATTAACGACACAAAAAATCTCTTTAAAAAATTCCACTTCACTTCATTCCACTTCAATTTTTTTAAATTTAAATTACAATTGACACTAGTACAATAATGCTGGTTTTCAACTTACTAATCATGTTATTATTACAATAACAACCGTCGAAACCACTTTACAAAACGAAATTAAATAATTTGTAAAAAAAGTAAAGTGTGCGCTCGTTGAAATCTTTTCCACTGCACTGCGTTTATTACGTTCAAGCATTGTTTTATTTTTTTGACTTGAGTATCAACGGAGATGTTTTTCAATTATATGTATTCCTGGCATAGGGTAATTTCATATTATATTGTGTATATATTTTTTTGAAGATCCTAAAAAAATAAGGACTGTCACTGTCTTAGAAGGCCGTAGAATTTACGAGAAGTTTACCTCAGAGAATGTTGTAGGTAATGTATTGAAAGACGGACGAAAAGTTTTGTTTGAAGTGTTTGAGATACCTTTGTCATGAAGTGGGACTATTCTGATAATATGGCTAATATCTTATTGATTCTTTTGAATTATGTTGATCTTGATCGCCATGTAAACTATGTACTTACAAAAACAAAACAATCAAAATCTGTTCAGCCGTTTGTTACCTACGATGAGAACAGAACAGACACACAGATACACACGTTAAAATTTAACACCCCTCTTTTTCCGTCGGGGGTAAAAAACGATGTGTCGAAAAGTATACTTAAACAATCGTAATGTCAAAATACCAGCTAATGCGAACACGATTGTACCCTCTAACCTCAAAATTACCGACCTTTTGTACAACATACCATAAATACCTTTTGTGTAGCCAAGGTATTTTTCCAAGATCCAAATGTCAAATGCACAATCAAAGTGCAATCTAAACGGATCTACCGTCCGTTCCAAAGTGGTGTATAATTTGAGTGTCATTTTGCCATAAGCTACAGGGTCAGACCTATGCCCTCTTGAGGTCGTTGCTGGGATACGGGTTAATGATCCCAAAGATGACGGCACGACCAAATTGGCCATTTGTTTTAGGGGCCTATTCTTGAATCAGGTTTAATCCTATAGAGGTAGGTTTTTGGGCTATCTGTGTGAACCGGTTCAGGTAGATGTCAGAACCTTGGTGTTTAGGAGCAAAAATTTACGTGTTCTATTTGATCGTTTTAGTTCATTGTATTTTATTTTGTGCTGATTGCCTTTTCGTGTTTAATCCTAAAATTGGACATATTTTTGGTTAAAAAATACAGTCGACAAAATAATACTTGCAAATTATTCCATCGTTTCTTGCATGTTTAGGCTGAAAATGAGGTTGAGTTGTAGTAGTTTACTGTTTAGTATGTCATGAGATTTGAGTTTCTTTCCCATCGCACCTCATTCCGGAATTAAAGTAACTACCCCAGTGTAATCGGATTTCACTGAATTACAGGTCTGTAGTTTAAAGTAAGAAATCTTTGTTAGACATTCAAATTATGAAAGCCAGAAAGATCCGTACAATGATACATAGATGTTTGGCAAACGAGACGTGCAAATCAGATTCAGACGCGCCTCCAAGCGAATAAACCCACAAATTAAATCTGATCACAGCCACTATTGAGAGAGTCCGTACAATGTACTCACTATTGTCACTTATGTACTAGAGACGAGTAACTTAAATATACAGAAGTTCTAAATGAAACTATGTACGGAATGAATGCTGGACAAAACGTAGACATCATCAAAACCAGATATGAAAAAAAAAATTGAGATCGTGTGCAATGTGTTTAGTACTGTTCGACTATTCACGATTGTAAAAAGGTGCCTTTTAGACGGCTCCTCCCCGGGCGGACGGGACGGGCGCTACTCTGTACTGTCAGCTAGGTCTTTCTAATACTGAGGCTTACTCTCAAAATCTCCAATAACCTCTCTTGAAAAGGACGAAGAAGATATCGTAGTTAACAATCCAGTTTTTGTACGCACCTTCACCCTATCGCTGCACCGTGCACCGGTGACATTCGAGTTGGTCATACTCATTAGGCCACGGCCAAGTTTCTGGGTGAGTCTTCTGAATCTCCTCGTACTGTGGCGGGATGACGTCGCCACACAAACGTGAGTCTCGCACCACTCGAGTAGTCCACAGCCGACGACATTGACCACCGGAAGACGCATCGTCGCGACGACGTGTTGTCCGCTCAATAAGTCACTTCCGGTAGTACGACCAAATGGGGCAGCATCACAAACAAGATCATGCCTTAGCGTTAAACAAATAAAGTCCTATTCCGTCTGTATGGAATATGTTTAGTCTCCAAAACGCTGATGCGTCTAAAATTTCATACGAGTTGCAATTGGAATGGGCACAAACGAATCTGTTGCTTAATGCACTGGTAGTAGAGTACAAAATTGCATTTAGTCATTGAGAGTTGCATTGCTGTGTGGCTGACCGCAATACTGCGAATTTGGGTTACGTGGTTAGTACTTTTTTATTTACAATTGATTCTTTTTTGCTGTTTTGCGTTAATTGATTTCACGGTCGCCGCCTGATACCTCTCACTTGGTAAAAGTAGGCTTTGTAATAAAAAGTTCATGGTTCAAAGAGTTTTTTTCGTAGGAGCTTATTGTGGGAACTAACGTTTTAGCTTTTGGTAACTGCTTTTATGTAATGGAAAAGTTATCTTCTAAGCACACTTTCTGAAGGCCAATTCTCGTAATTTTTTAAAAGTTCAAAATCTATTCGCAGTCTCATCTCGGCGACACACAAAATATGTCAAAAACTTGTCAAAATGTATGGAAATTAGAGGTATTTTTGACAGTTTGAGACAGATCAGACTGTGAACGTTCTTAAAATTAAGAGAAGTGCCGCTCTGTTTTTATATCAAATTGCGTAGAAATAGGTAACGTTAAATCGAATTGCTGATTATTGTGGTAAAACAACAGATACAAATCATAGGCAAAATGGAAAAGCTCTAGCTCTAGTTACATATTTTTGATGATATCAGAAACAAAAATAACTACAAAAACGGAAGATAAAAACACAACACAGAAACATATTTGAGACCGAACAAACAGAATCGTTTCTCGCAGAGATAGCGAAATTAAAAAATAACTTCAAAAACTTTTACCTCGATGAGCGTTTTTTATGAAAAAGCGGTCAAACCCACAATAGACACGAACGGAGGCACTTTCTCCCGCGCCCATTGCGCTCACAAGCGAACGTAATCGCTTTTTTAGGAGTTCAACAACACGTCTACAGGTTCACAGAATGATATACGAAGAATTTTGTTGTTTCAGACGGGAATTCTGAAACAACAAAATTCTCCGTATATCTTAATAGAGCTGAGAAAGTAGAAACTAATAGAGCTAAGAAAGTAGAAACTCAGGTGATTAGATGATTTTTAATCTGTTTTATACGTTCTGACTGAATTTATGATTCCCGTTTCTGATCGTATTGCCAGTGTCCCATGACAAAAACACAAATGTTTTATTACTGATGTTGGAAGTGGGCCTTCCCCGCGGTCGAATTCAAAAGAACTGGCGTCTTATTGTGAAAACCGATGCGTACCTAAACAGATGGCTACCTAATTTGTTGTTCAAACTTAGAGGTTTCGAGTTTGCTACTGCAATGCTCTTTTAATAGGAAAATACTTCTCCTCTTCTACACATCACTTCACTTCTTCTTCTTCTTATACTTCCTCTCTTCTTCTTTCTTTTACTTTTTTTTATTTTTTCTCCATTTATTGACTAGGGAGTTCTCGAGACCTACATAGAGATATTTCTGCCAATGTCAGAAACTGCCAGGCGCTTGTTACTGTGATAAGTATCTCCACTGTTTTTTTCAATCAAGAATTAACAAAATTTGGTAAATCTGGACTCGTTTGTTATTGCGATGATTCCATACTCGCCTTTTGTCCAAGATAACTAAAGGCCACACATCCAGCTATGCACCATTTAGCGTGCAGGTAGTAAATCCACAGAGACAAATGGATAGGTCAATGGTACTTAAATGGTCTATAATAGAGAAAGGGCTATTAGGATTACGAATCATTCTAATGGATATTTGAGCTTCCTATTAACTAATCTCTGTTATTTGTTAATGCATTTCTACATTGTAAGGCATCATGACGATCCTATTTGAAGTGAAAATGGTATACCTTAGACCAAAACAATCAATTCCGGAGCCATAACTTTAGAAGGCAGAAGTTTCATTCAATTGCATTTAACGTACTTAGTATCAAATCCACCGACAGTTTCCGTCCCAACTTGTCAGCTTCATTCAATACAAGTCTATCTGTCACGACCAGCCCAATCAATTTCCACTAAATTTGTACAGATACAGACCGGTCCAAGATACTGAAGATTTTACATTAAATTACTACGTGTTAGTCAAAGTGGTATCTAAACATGTGGCGTCTCGCTCTAGTCGCTCTTTCTTCGCACGAGTGAAAGGGAGGGAGAGTAGAACCAGTTTGGCAAGCATTCGCCTTGAACTTGTATAACCGCTAGGCCAAGTGTTACAGTCAACTTCACGTCCATAGGAACAATTAAACATGGAAAAAACAGCGCCTTTATTTCGTAGCTGTAAGGGTGGTTTTCGTGGTTCAAGTGTTAGTACTGAATCAGTTGACCGTACCCGGCTGTGGGATATTCCAGTTTGTGGGTTTACTTGCCAATTTGAGTTTTCCGACATTAATTAGGTACCAGTGAGTTGTAAGTTCGTCTGTTAGCTGTTTGATTCGGAAAAGTTTCCAAGAAACTTCCAAAACGACCGAAGGCAGGAAAGAGTGCCACAAGGTGTTGGTGATCAAAATACGTCACAGATTGTGATTGGTCTTGGCAATCGATTTATAATAATATATGAGGATCTTATTTGTTTTTGTCGTGTTTGAAGTTTGACGTAGTGTCAATACTTCAATAGGTTTTTTATTCTTAAGTTTGAGTAAGTAGATATTCAACATCATACTCGCAAAAACTGAAGAACAACGTCATTTACTTTTCAAACAATTTTAATTTGCTCGAAGTCCAACTATGTATTTATAATTAAATGTGAGAGCTATTATCCTAGACTGTGATACTGGCGATATTTTGGAGACAAAGGCATTCTTTTACCAAAAGTTTCCTACATTCAAACTAACTTTCACTTCGTCGTCACAATAAAAATCTCGCCGGTATTTTTTCAGCCATTAACGGTTGGTTTCTTCACTGAATTCAATTGGTTTGTTTCATGAAAGTTTTGCATAACAGGAAGCGTGTTGGCGGCAATTAATTGAAAAGTTGTGATTACATGCGCACGCGATTACGTCGCACCGACCAATCGCGTGCGTCCAAGATATTGGTAATTGGTGATGAGCTGTCAATTTTGATGGATGTGTGTCGGGCCATGTTTGAAGACAAGGGTCTGGCGAAGTTTGGGGAGTGGTTTTCGCAGTTTTTTGTGAATTTATGCTTGTGTCAATCACAGTTTGTTTTCTTCAACTAAAAACAGACTAACAGCATAAAAATGTTGTTGTCCATGTCCATACATTATTTGACTCCTGGGTGGTATGTAAGGGGTCGGGAAGATGCTTTTTGGACTCGGTCGGTCAGTCTTGATCTATAATTATTTCTAATCCTCTCAACAAACATTAATTACTATTTTTATAAGCTAACACTAAAATGTATATATAATATATATTCGCAATGAATGTGCGCAATATGGAAGGAGTGATGGGCTATGGAGAAATGCTGCACTTGCACGCTGCGTGAGCGTGCCTGATCCATCGCCACTCGTTCGATGTCCACCGCGCACAGGATGGATCGAAAGCAGCACATGAAGAGATTTTTTGCTCCATTGGTGGAATTGCCGTATGGCGTTCCAGTGTGAGGATAAATAAATAAATGTATAATAAATGTATGTATATATTATATACCTACAAGTACGAGTATATAATAAAAAAAAAGAATAAAGAGAGCTCATTGGGTATCAAAAAATTCGTCCGCATCGCTGTCAATGGGATAAGTACCCAAAAGGCTGGCAGCATTACCACGTTTGATGGCTATTCTGATTCTTTGGGCTAAAAATAGGCCAGCCCTCTGGTCACGTGAAGAGTCAACCAAACGCTTGGCGATGTCCCGAAAAATTCAATGAGCACTCGGACCCCAAGGCCCTAGTGTTTCAACCCCAAACGACTCAAACATATAGCTCCCAATGAGGTTGTTATATTTACGCTGTTTGAGGGTTTCTGCTCCTGCAGCAGCCCAGCATAGCCCGCAGTATTGATCTTGGTTTATCTTTGACATGATCTTTAAAAGTATTTTGTTTACATAAAAAACTTTTTTACAAAAAAAAAACAACCGACTTCCAAAAAAAACCACTAAGTACAAAGAGAAAAATAACTTTAATTTCGGAAGTCGGTGTCGCTGGTTCCGCATTTTCGTTTTTTGACACCGACTTCCGAAATTAAAGTTATTTTTCTCTTTGTAGTGGTTTTTTTTTGGAATTCGGTTGTTTTTTTTTTGTAAAAAAGTTTTTATTTTTCACTTTTTAGTTGTACGAGCTACCCCATACAAATTCGTATATACTTACTAGATTAGAGACAGCTGACAGAAATCTGGGTGTACCGTGGTATACTGAACACATCTGCGTACCCCTTTAGAGGGTACAGGCGTGACGTTATGTTGTGTGATTACATAAACAATACATACATAAGCGATAGCAGCAATAGCCATTGATTTGTTGGCATTTATTGAAGAGTTCCGTTGTCTGTCTCCGAAACTCATCATCAAATCTTGTTGAAATTTCAATGGGATTATTTGGGAAGTATACCCTTTCTAACAAAAAAAGAAATTTTCAAATCGGTTGGCATGCGACGGAGTTATGCGCGAAGAAACATAAAAAAAAATACAAACATCCGAATTGAGAACCTCCTCCTTTTTTAGAAGTCGGTTAAAAAATGCAGTAAAATTATCATTACGTACATTTCCCACATACCGCACCACAATTTTATTGCACACGCGTGCACGCATAACCTTCAGCCACCATAAACATTCAATAAAACCTTTTTATCAGTGCATTGTCAATGTCAAAAAACAGCCTCGCGATGAACGACGACCGCTTACCAATGCGCGGGCGCAAAAGAATGTCAACGCATTCCCCCACTTCGATTCCCCCTCTTATAATTGAAACATCACAATGTTTCGCGTCTGTTGACGGAGGTATATGAAGCTGGTAGTTCGACATGCGAATGTGGACGGCAATGGATGAGAGGTGAAATGAAAGTGTTGTCAGAGTAGGTCATTGACTCGCATGCTTCGCTGGGTGTGGTGGAAAATCGTCGGCAGTTAGTAACCATGGCGGTGATAGGCTTTCAAGGGCATGGGGTTAAGTTTGTGTGCATCCTTCGCGGCTGCTAAACGTTCTAAATGGTAATATGTCGGACGGAATATGAAACTGTTGCAAATCGCTTTTCGACCTGGTTTATCGTAACTGGCCACGAGTCCACGACTTCGGGCACTTAGATACGATAGCATCGTATTTTAATACCGAGTGTCGTGATTTTACTGTACTTGACTTTTTATCGAGGGCAGAGGTGTCTCTAATATCTAAACTTGGTTATTGAGTACCTTACTATGTATTTTATTATTTATCCTCATCAAATTATTCATTACATTGTATATTCATACAATGTCGGTATTTACATCTAGATTCTACTTTCAAAGGTCAAAAAGTTGGATTTGGTTTTAAACTATTTGAAACACATTTTCCTGGCTTTAAAATCCAACTCTTATTAATACCCCGAACATATTCCTGTGAAACTCATAGGAATCCACTTTCGAGTCTGAAGTCGCTTGGGACTAACTAAATTAGCATACCTGTAATAACCCTGTCTTGTTCACCTTTAAACCCTGTTCATTACTGCTAGTACCTGTCAAAGAGTATGTTTTAGTGTCCACTGGTTTTCATGTAGGAGGAAGAGAGGAGAGAGTACGACCTTGCAAGTAGAAGGTATGCTAGACTTGACCACTCAGAAATGTAATGGAAAACTATATGTTATGGAATGGTATGTTACCTAATTTGGATATGAAACATTATTTCAAATCTTATATTATCGCTATTCATTGATGTTTTGGCAGAAGAGGCTTTCAAAACTGCAGCCCCACTCATTCACTTTCCTAGCATCCAACTGACTTCCAATCACCGTATTGGATTATCGTAAATCTCGATAACTACACCAGCGTATACCCTTAGATAACATAACACGGAGCTCGCAGCCCCATAGTTAATAGTTCGACACTTAGTGAGGCAGACTAATTTAACTTTGAAAGGGGTGATTGATGGAAAAAACTTCGCTCATTGAAAAAACTGGTTCAGTGGGCCGCCATTGTTGGCTCAAACTTGCGTAGGAGTTGAATATTACTGAGAAACCTTACAATGATTTAGATTGATTCTGAAAACTTCCACGCTACCGCTGATTTGAGAGGGAAAAAATATTGCGTTCTTATCCAAGGGCGGCGTTTTAAGGAGTGGTAATGTCAGTATGATCTAATACATATTACGAGTACTAACAGCGAGCTGTTTATCCGATGTGGTGCTTTTGGCAGACAATGTTCTCTCCTGCAGTAAGATGGTTTAACACCTGAATTTGTCTGGCATAAGACCGAGGTATAGGCTATTTAAAACAGAAGCCCTGTTCCCAGCGGTGGGATCACGGAAGATCATTCTGCATGATTTGTATGACATAAAGGTTCCCTTATTTATTCATTTATTATTTATTATTAATTACCACTAAATATTTATACGATACAAGTTGGTAGCTGTAGATTTCATTTAAGATATCACACGAAAGCCTTTTTGTCTGCAACACACTGACCTGTGAATATAATGTCAAGCAAACTTCCTCGTTCTCCGATTAATCGCGTCGATTCCGGTCACCGACTCCTGCGCCGTACAATCAGCCATGATGGCCGACCACGATTGTCTAGGTACTGCCGCATTATCTTCACAATCATAATAACTATTTACTTTCCCATGTTTTCTGTATGCTTCTATAAATATAAAAGTATGTGCCTTTTGTTTGATGGTTGTTAAGGTCTATTCAAGTTATGAGATGTATGTATCTTTTATCTTCTTGGTCTCCGGGGACTGTTCTACTGTAATGTGGTTATATATGACTGGCTGAAGATTTTCAGCCAATTTAGAATGTTGGATTTAGTCCATTTTGTTTCAGAAATTCCTCTGTACAGTATTATCAGAGAGGCGCGATGCGACGGTGTGACGGGATTTTGTTAGTGCAATTTCCATGAAGTTTTCATAGAAATTGTTCTACTAGCGTCGCGTCGTGTCGTACCTGTCTGCGGAGAAGCCTTTTAACTTTCTTCTGTATGACTTATCTCCAAACAAAAGCGTAATGCGTCATTCGTGTTACCAATAACAGAACTAAAGACAGTGCCAGCCCTTTTCAACGCACAAACAACACTCCATCATTACTATAATAGCGAGCGTCGCCGGCGCAATGGTATAGCGAATTAAAGAACTGTTAGCCGACCTCTGACACGCGGCTCGAGTGAGGCCAGAGAAACTCCTGCGCATGTAGGTACACTCCGTTTGAATAAATGGATGTTTATTGTTGTTTGTTTAGTCACGATAGGCGGGGATATGCGGTATGCCGTTAGGTAAAGAATAGAGTTGTTACCCATGCCACCCATGGGGATATGTATCGGTATTTGTAGAATGAAATTGGCTTATCACAGACCACTACGAGACATAAGCATTGCCCAAAATGTAACACTATCGGGCATCCGCTCGGTCATCCGCCTCTCCTATTCTCATCATCATATATTTCTTAAGATGTAGACTAAGGCCCGCTTACACAACAAATCACGTAATACGATTAACTTTATTATATTTAAAACATCATTTTGTTTCTGTCATGTTCAAACGATTGACAGAAATAGTTCGATGTTTTAAACAGTGACTTGAGCGGCCTAAATATACAACATCTTTTAACTTCCTAAATCTCAAAATACCTTTAATAAACACCATGTATATGTATTATACAACGTGTTCACAAAGCGTGTCGTTGAATTATTTAAAACGCAAGTGGTTCTCGTACGGTGTAGCATTTAAGTTGTGGTCAAGATCGGCCACAATGTCTGTACGTCTGTAGCGGCTTAGGGTTAAAAAAAAAAAAAATGATTATTTCAATAACTTACATTAGTTACATTTTTACTTTTAGGAATGACCCTTTAAGCAAAATAAAATGCTTGTGTTAGGACATTCCAGGGTTGAGTTGTAGAAGGGTAATTTCTTGAATTGGTCTGTGCTTACTACGATTTTTGTTAACCATGAGCGCAGGGAAACAAGAAAGCTATTGCTTTTAGCTTTATGGTGCAGTATTTTGGCCAACAATCTTGCCATCCAAAGACAACATCATCATCATTATCATTGGAGGGGTTATCGTTGTTGAACCTTGAACTTGTTGACCTTGTGGTTGAACAAAGTTCGTTTGAACCTTGTCGTGGGATCTTATCATTTTATAGCCATTTCTGGTCTTATTTGCTAATACATTTACGCTTTCTAGAAAATATATCTAATTTTTGTGAGGTTGGTAAATAACTATTCAGTTTCTTTTTAGTCTAGTCATCATTACTACTGAAAGTAAGTGACAAAAAATATCCAGTTTGTTTATATCCTCAACTCTAGCTAACTCGATGATTGGCCAGCTTAACTGCGCCATATTTATGAACAACAAATACATCGGTAGGTACATTATGTTCGTCTATGTATTAGCTATGGTTGTAATACGTGATTAGCATGGCTATACACGACGATGGGGCGTTGTGGTAAGACGGAGAATGATTTATAGAGCCCCCATGCTGTACTTATGAGGTTTTGATCATGTGTTATGCCACGTGTACATAATGGGCCACGCTTGCCGCTTGGAACGTCATTACAGACTGGTTTTTACCACATTGGATGGTCGTGTAACGAATATTAGTAGCACAACTACGTTTAAAAACAAGTTACGATTGTTGTTTGTCCAATGTCTGCTAAGCAAGGCCTTTGGTAGGATGCTGTTGCCTTTCCCCGCGTTATTACACCCAAATAAAAGGCTCCCTTCAGACAGGCAACGCTAGTATAGTAGAAAAATTTCTATGAAAAATTCATGGAAATTGTTTTACCAGAATCGCGTTATACCGTCGCGTCGCGCCTGTCTGCGGGGGGCCTTAAAACATGTATTCCACAAGTGGTGTCTACTGTTTTCGTTTATCGTTTACAACTCAAACAAGTTGTAAAGACTACTTGTATACTAAATTTAAAGAAAAAGTAAAAAAAAACGTGAACACAATAGTTAACAACATTTGTCTCACACATCAATAAATTTATGATACCTATATTACCTCTGTTTTTGAAAAGTCCTTTACAAGACTTGTTGAAAACAGTTATCACAACTTACATAAATGTGGGTGTAAACACGGTTTTATGAGTAGGACGGATTCAATGAACCAAAACATCGATGCCTCGTGAAAAGAACGCTGTTTGTTATTTTCTAAGAATCTTAGACTCCACGTGTATGAGTTATTATTATACTTAGGATAGTTGTGAAGAAAAATGGCGGCATCTTCCTTCACAATATTAGATAACTGCATTCATGTTGAAACCTCTTGTGTCATGGTTAGTTTCCTGAAGCAACAATACTCAAAGATATAAAATAAACCTGATTTTTTATTAACAATGAAGAAAACTGCAATAATAACCACAGATAATAATTTTCCAGTCCATAGAGAATCCACACATTTTTCTATATAAAATAATGACGCCAATTAATTTCCTTTGCAGTCTATTATTAGTTATTGTTTCAATCTGATAATAAAATATATATTGCAGTTATTCAAGGATCGTTACCTGTAAATATTAATTGTAGTGATCTAGGCCAAGAATAAATAATAGAAATGAAGACGATTGTTGTGATTTGTTGAACCTATAAATAGAAAATTCTCGAAAGTTTATTGAACAATTTTCCTGTTGACCCAATCTTACGCCATGTAAGATAAGCTTAATACTTATGCCCGTCATATACAGACTTCTTTTATTTTCGTGCATTGCTATGCACGAAAATAAAAGAAGTCTGTATATGACGGGCATACGTAAATACCAGATACAAAATCAACATAATCTTTCAATATTCTATCAGTCTTGAAAATAGCAGATAAAGTTGCATGATGACGTGTGTGTAATCGTTGCTATTAAAATTCCACGCGATATTATTAGCGAACTAGTTAAATATTAAATAAAAAAACATACATACATAAACTCACGCCTTTTTCCAATGGGGTTAGGCAGAAATTACAGAACGGCACCTGCTACGATCCGACCATAGTCCTTGTGCCTCGTGTACGTCCCGCGCACGCCGCGCGCCGGTTGCGAGCACTACGTACCTGCACCCTAATTGCGTAACACATTTTAAATCACATTAGTCCATTCGCATGTTTTATACATTTATCCCAGTTACACAGGGAATCAGAATCAGAAAGATTTATTTGCCAACAACGTAGGTACAGTTTTGAGATGGTACAGAATACAATGTTTCCGCTACATCCTACCTTACGGCAAACCTATAATTGGCTTTATAAACAGTAACATGCATATTTTGTAAAATATTTTGTATGTATCGCTGTTGGTTACTTATATAAATAAATAGACATTGCTAATCCATTTTGTCTGCTCAATAACGTAAATAACGTCATTCTCTCTGATAAAGTAGGTACGTAATTACCCCGCCGAACAAGGTCACATATGTATGTCCTCCTAGGGCGTCGCCTCCCGGCGTGTCTCCTCACATCTGCGTTGTAAATACCTTTTGTTAGTCGCCTTTCATTCATCCTCTCAACATGACCAAACCACTATTACTGTTGTTTTACTTGTTTATTAATTATGAACTCAGGGAACTATATTACGAGCCTTTGAATATCTATCAAACTCAGACTTCTCACCAATTAACGTCTACTGCAAATACGATGAGCTGAGCTACCCGAATTAACTAAGTTCAATACTAAGTTATGACGTAAGGTTCGTTATCTAACTTAACAAAAGGTATTATAACTTTCGAATAACAAACATGATCTGGTCAATTAGAAAATAGTTTAACCTATCACGATTCTGCAGTTAACTTCGGTTCGTTACGAGTACTTGGTTTAGTACCTAACTGTTCAACCTAAGTTAATTACAATGGATAGTATCAAGATATTTAATAGGAAACAAGATATCTTTTTTGAAAATAATCATCATCATTATCCTGTAGCAGCTGCACTGCTGGACATAGGCCTCTCTCTCCAATCGCCATTAAGTTCGATTATCGGTAACTCTCATTCAGCTGCTACCAGCCACGTGAGTACGTCCTGTCCGCAGTTTGTCGATTTTTTGTATTAGTTTACTTACAGGTTAGGTCAGGTTTTGTTTTTGATTGTTTTTAATGTAACTCTGTTAATTTTAAATGCTCCTTTTTTATTAAGTATTTGTATTTCCTGTGTGTCCCAATAAAATATTTTTCTTTCATTGTTTACCTGTGTCTTTTCTTCAATTCTTTGTAAGTCTCCTGCTGCTGAAAGTACAAACGTAACTATACCGATTTGTAGCCTTTTTTAAAGTTGCAAATGCTCATGCTTAGTATATAATAGTTTTTGGACTTATCATGTAAACCCACCCACCCAAACACCACAGATATTATAATTATTATGTAACTAGCTGAACTTTGAGATTACCTCTATTACCTCACATCAAACAATGCTACTTTAACTGTGTTACATTAGTGTGCACAAGTGTCGAGTTTCAATAAATAACCTAATTCACTTTCAAAAGTATTTGCTAACACCCTACCCATCTTGTTCGGCGGTATGGCTGCTTGACCTTGCAGTCATCTGTCATTGGCGTAGTCATTATGTGCTCAAGTGACAAATATGAATGACATGGATGGTTTTAGTCACCGTTGCCATATTGTCACTGCCACCCATCATATTCCAAGCTGCGGTATAGCAGCTTAACCTCGCGCTCACCTGCCATTGGTATGGTATTTGTGTACGCAAGTGTCGGGTCTCAATGGCGATGGCGCGGGTTATTTTTTCTAAAGAAACAACTCGAACAGCTACCTACTTGTGTTGTGTTTTTAAAACGGCCTCCGTTCTAATAGGGCTGTTAGACGATCGATTTCAGTAATTTACATAATTATTTGATTTACAAATCTAATATTATATCGGGGACCAGATCACTACTACTACTTATATAACTTTAGATACTTACCCATTCTTTTCGACTTAGGTAATTAACCTAATTATTAGATATATTTTGAGGATAAATACATATTATACGACGCCATTTTGTACTTCAGAAAAGACTTGCAGTCTAATAAATGTTTACCACATCCGTCCTAGCTAGTTATAAAGCCGATCATGTGTCTATCGCAGACAGATGCATAATTACATAAGAAGTTTCTCACCTTTCAAAAATCTCACATAATAATAACATTTTTTTATTATCAAACTCTAAACCACCTGCTAACAGCCGGGCAGCCCTAGATCGGCGCGCGCGCAGGCTGGCACGGCCCGGCACTGCTAATGCACGCGGATCATTGTCAACCGTCCATTGTGTGCAGGGCTATTGGCCACGCTGGCAGTATCACAACATTATTGCTGGGTTTTTCTCGAAAAATACTTAGTCTTGAGTCATCAGGATGATATTTGCAAAGACTGGGCTCTTTCTGTCCTTGTTTCCAACTTCTCCTCCGTGTCGTTGCACGACTGTATTTTAAATCTTGTTTTCCCAAAACTTTGCACCTTCCGCGGCGTTGTCGGTGACAGCGTAGAGGTCACATTGACTGCTTGTTTTGGTTTCTAACTCAGGAAATATTCCAAGAAGTCGTCATGAGTGAATAAATGACTTAATAGACCCAAATATTCCACTATCTCACCTATAGGCAGAGCTAAGAGAGTAGGTACACCATCGTCGACCATCATCATTATCATTAGTACCCTAATAGATGATACTACTTTGTTGAGCACTATCATTAGTACCCTAATAGATGATACTACTTTGTTGAGCACTATCATTAGTACCCTAATAGATGATACTACTTTGTTGAGCACTATCATTAGTACCCTAATAGATGATACTACTTTGTTGAGCACTCGGCAAGACAATCCTTTTCATTTTGACGTTTGCCAAGACTAGTCGCTAAGGAAATGCTTCATAACATAGATATGGCGTAAAACAATAAGTATTTAAACGTAACTAGTTTAACTTTAAGTAACAAATTGCAGCAGTTAGTGCAGTCACGGTAGTGTTCCTAACGCGGGTCGTGAGATGCTTTGTCAACAGATGAAACTGGGGCACGTGGTGATTACTGATAAGGAACTAACGATCCCCTTTCCTCTGTTTATGGCTTCTTTGTTTTAAAGATTCAAAAGATTAGTTTGATGATCCTGGAATGTTTATGGACACTCTTTACTTGACGCGTAGATTGATCTAAAACAAAGTTGATCAAGATTCGAACGTGGACACGTGGTTGTCGTGAATGCATGCATGTATGTCGCCGGCTGCGCGCTCGTAGTGATGCTTCGATGTCAAAATATCAACTTCTAAATATCCAGTGCAAAAAATAGGACTCCCAAATTATCCCAATGATGGCTACTAAGTAACAGCCAAAGGGGAAATCAAGGGAATGACAGACAGTGATTATTTCGATCGTTTGTTTTACTAGAGCCCCCGAGGTTGTAGGTATTTTTTTTTTTAACACTTGGGAAACCCACAAGTAGTTCTATGAAAAATGCGGTTCTGGTATTTCTGCCGTATCTAATACAAATTCGCCATACCTACATCGTTCACTGGATGCAAAATAAATGAACGGCTTCATACTTTTGACCGGTAACCGAACTGCTTAAAGTAATATAAACAAAAATACACACAATGCGTTTTATTTAAAACACATGCATGTGTTTATAAACTGCATAGTTATAACATCAGCAAATGTAACGTTGTGTTCGACCTAGTTCGCGGCACGTATCACGGTCACATTTAGGATGGGTGCGCAGTTTTCTTGCTGACTCAGCGGTTTGAGGTAATAGTCTGCGAAGTAGGAAGTAAGTTACTGTTTTTGTGGTTTCGATAGAAACTCTGAATACTTATCTATTTCATATTTTTTGGACACTTTGGGATTTGTCTTGAGAAATGTTTTAAGTATGAATGTAGTTTTCTGTAATAGGGCCTGTAGTGGATGACCAAAGAAACGATGGATCGATTGTGTGAAAGATGATGTCAGAAAGGGTGTTAGCACTAATATGAAGCTGTCTTCATATCAGCGCGCACTCTTAAGTAAATTGGAACAAAGCAGTATAGGATGATGGCCAATACTTAGAAATGGTTTTACCACAGTAGATACCTATCATTGTTATACTTAGAGTATTGTCACAAATATTAATACTGCTTGTAAATTATTGTAAATTTAACCCAGATTTCGTGTACTTTCAAAGAAGCTCCCTTAGTGAATAAATTAATGACATTAAATTAACACCCACTTAACTCAAAACATTTTCATTTGCACACAAAATGTCAAAATGTATTGTGCAGACGCAAAATGCCGGAATTGAGACACTCCATGGGAACAACAGCGAACCATAGACAATGACAGTGCGCTGTGCTGTTATTACTGACGAGTTATTTTCTGAAATGATTGTTCCACATTGACGTTGAGATATGGCTATGATTCTATGAATAGTGTGGCGATTACTGTAATTTTTTGGCATGATGGAGTGGATTTCCGAGCGGAAAACTACAGTTTTGCTTTAATGAGGTTGTTTTATATAAGTGATGAGCAGGTTTTAATAATAATAAACCTTTATTATCAGACAACAATGAATCCATACAGTGTGTTATTTATTTATTTATTTATTTATATTGGTTCACCAACAACTGTTTACACTGGTAATATGCTTAGGGTAACAAATAAGGTAAAAAATGTAACAAATTAGTGTAACAATCACTTATAGGTGAACTCCGCATGCATACAAAATTTGGTTGTACAAGGAAAGCAACAAGAGAAAAAAATAAGAATTTAACTTAGAACTAAAGCTTAAACTACGTAAGTAAAGTTAAATGAAAGTTATAAGTAAATTTAAGTTGTATGAAGACATAGGTCAAATGGAAACTTAAACTATTGGGGAGAAAAAAAAAAAAAAAAAAACACATGTTTCATTATATGCCAGAAAGTACTTAACCTAAATTCGGAAGACATTTGTAAATTTTAGCTTTCAATTTGTTTAAAGAGTCAAAGTGCAGATCAATTTGATCGCTACAATTATTCACTACCTTACAAAATCTTGCAAATGGAGAATTAGCGCCTAAAACCGTTCTACTTTGTGGTGGCCACAGTGGCGTTATTGGATTGCGAGGAATTCTTGAGGGCGCACGGAAGTTGAAAGTGTTCAATATCTGGGGGCAGTCAATGTTATGGGACATTACTTTGCACACAAACGTTGCGTCATTTAGTCGTCGGCGTTTTTCCAGGGAGATCATATTGTAGTGTTTTAGTCTATTACTATAGGAACGTATTTTTTTTGCCAAGCCGCTGGAAAACGCTAGATGCCATAGAAATCGTTTTTGAACACGTTCTAGCCGCAACGAATGTGAAGCATAGTGCGGTCGCCAAATTACACTACAGTACTCCAAAACGCTTCGAATTAGACAATTATATAGCATTATTTTAGTCTTCGAACACTTAAAATGTTTGGAGTTTCTTATAACAAAGCCCAGCATTCTAGAGGACTTTTTTATGATATTGTCTACGTGCGGAATAAAGGTTAATTTTTTATCAAATGTGACACCAAGGTCTCTGATTGTGTCCAGTTCGCCAACTTTGACCCCATTAATAAAATAATTATGTTCAATTAAATTGTGATTTCTCGTGAATTTTATGTGATAGCATTTGCCTGAATTTAAGTGCATATCATTCGTGTCACACCAATGGATCAGCCTATCCAGATCCCACTGTAAGTCGAGGGCATCGTCTTTCGATTTAACAATTTTAACAAATTTTAGGTCATCGGCATACATAAATATACTTGAGTGGTGAAAACAGTTAGGGATGTCGTTTATAAAGTAATTAAATAAAACCGGGCCCAAATGTGATCCCTGCGGCACACCCGACGAAATATATCGTGAATTTGAATGAAAACCGTTGACTACTACAAAGAAAGACCTATCCACTAGGTATGAACCTAGCCATGAAAGCAGTGATCCAGTAATACCGTGTGCTCGTAATTTGCCAATTAATATACAATGTGAGACTTTGTCGAAAGCTTTACTAAAATCTGTGTAAATAACATTAGCTTGGTAACCCGAGTCAATTGTTCTCGCTAACAGTTCCGTGAACAGAACAAGATTAGTACTTGTAGACCTAGACTCCACAAAGCCATGTTGCTCTTCACTCAAGTACAGTTTTAAGTGTTTTTGAATATAAGGACATATGAGAGATTCAAAGACCTTAGCAAGAGTCGATAAGATCGATATGGGTCTGTAGTTAGAAACATCATCATCATTGTTCGTTTTATGGATGGGCACAACCTTAGCCACCTTCCATTTTGAAGGGAAAACGCCAGATGCCAAAGATTTATTGAAGATAAGTGATAGGGGAATAACCAGCTCGGTTGCACACTCATAGATGAAGATCGGTGGTATTTCATCAGGTCCTGCACCCTTGCTACAATCTAGACTTTTTAACTTCTTGAATATAGTTTCATGACTAATAACAATATTGGATAAACCCAAACTATAGTTTTGAAGGTTGTTTAAAAGGGTCGCATCATGTTTATTATGCTCGTCCTGAGCAGAACTATAGACAGAAGAAAAATAGGATGCAAAAAACTCACATATCTCTGTCCCATCAGAAGACCTATTAATACCGTCGGTCATAGATATAGGGTACGTGCTAGACCCGCCCCGCTTGGATTTTATATAGGTCCAAAACAGCTTGGGGTTATTTACAAGTTCGGCTTCCATTTGCTTTAAATAATTATTGTAACAGACAGTGGCGAAGTCACAGCAGCGCTTGCTAATTATTTTTAATTGAATTTTATCTAACGGGTTCTTGTAAACATTGTAGCGTTTTCTGATATTATTTTTTGAATTTAACATCTTAATTAGTTTTTGGTTAAACCATGGTGGGTATTTTCTATTCTTGGGTACTCGAGTAGGTACAAACTTTTGTATCGCTCCATTAATATAATCGTAAAATATTCGTATCATCTCATTAACGCCGTGCTGTCCCTCAAACAGTTCCTCCCAGTCCAGTTCTTTTAAGTAGTTACGGATCGGTATGTAATTCGTTTTATGGAAGTTAGGTCTTCCAGTGACTGTATTATAAGGAAGTTTGGCTTCTTGCTTTAGTGAAATTACTATGTCTAAAGGTGGATGATGCTGATCAATATTACAAATTGAACTAATACCTTTGCTTACATTACACAATGAGTGGTTACATAGTACCAGATCAAGTATGCGACCCGAGGTATTATTTACGTTGTTAAATTGCGTGACTTGTTATACTAGAATAAGATTATTATTTGGATAGTACACTCGCGAGCAATGAAAAAGTTCCAGTGCCATAGCACCAAATTACATACAATTATTCATCAGAATGTAAACGGACTTCTCAATAAATCTGACATGCTCTCTGTTTGTGTTGAGGACTTGGCCTCTAATGGTCTCGCTGTTGATATAATATGCATTACTGAACACAATATGACTAACGGAGATGAAATTTACCTCAATATTCCGAACTACAAGCTAGCGTCATATTTTATGAGAGACAGCAGGCATGGAGGTTCTTGTATACTCATTAAAAATAGTGTCTCATTCAAGCTATTTCGTGATATTGCAAAATTTTCAATCCCTAACTTAATAGAATGCTCAGCAATTGAGTTACCGGAACATGATATCACTATTTTGTGCGTATATAGACCACCAAAGCAATCACCAGTGCTAATTAATAAATTCTTAAATGTATTAAATAAAATTCTACATTTTACGTGCTTAAAAATAAATAAAGTTATAATTTGTGGAGACTTTAATATAGACATATTAAAAGAAACTAAACTCTCCAGAGAGACTTTAGAGAGCTCTTAAACTGCTACAATTTAAAACTAGAGTTTGAAGATGTAACCCGATTCGCTAGTAGGACTTGTTTAGATAACATAGCTCACAACATAAAAGGGTGCAAGGGTTCACTCAAAGAATTTTCAATATCTGACCATTGTGCACAAATAATTAAGATACCGATAAAAAAAACCTGTACATTAAGATATTGGTACAAGGTAAAACGAGATTACTCAAAAGAAAATAGAGATATTTTTATAAAATATCTAAGGCAATTAACAAATAGTGATGTCTATGATTGCTCAGATCCTAATAAAGCTTTTAACGTATTCCATAATAACTTCCAATTACTTTATGACCTAAGCTTTCCTGTAAAAAGAATTAGAATGTCTAGTAAGCCAAAAACGAAATGGATGTCCCAAGGAATAAAAAGATGTAGTACACGCAAACGGGAACTTCTGTGGAAATTTAGGAAAAATTCGACTTCAACAAACAAAACCGCATATAAAACGTATGCAAAGAGATACAAGACTATAATTAATCTGACAAAAAAGGCACAAAATGACTACTATATTATATCGGCGACAAATAAATCTAAGGCAACATGGAAAGTAATAAGTGACATTAAACATACATTTCCTATTGAAAGTGTGAATCAATTAAGTATCAATGACAATATAATAACAAACCCAGTTGGGTTTGTTATTAAATTGCACAGTCTTTTAATAACTTCTTTCTTGACATTAACACTAGCAATAAATATCGTAATAATATTTCTGATAATTCAAATAATTTTAATAATACTGATAATTCTAATAACTTAAAAAATCAATCTATGAATTCAATTTTCATGACACCTATAGGGCCTGACGATATACTTAAAATTATTACAGCCCTAAAAAACACAAACAGTTCTGGTTATGACGGTATTATTACAAACATTGTGAAAGAAGTCGCTACCATAATTAGTGAACCCATAAGTTACTGCCTCAATTTGTGTATTGAGAAGGGTATATTTCCGGATAAATTAAAAGTATCAGTCATAAAGCCAATTTTTAAAAAAGGGGATAAGTTAAACGTCAGTAATTATAGGCCCATTGCTATTATACCTATATTTGCTAAGATTTTTGAAAAAGTTATATTTAACTCCCTGTATAGGTTCTTTGAGAGTCACAATATATTTACACCCGCTCAATATGGCTTTAGGAAAAATAAATCAATAAATGTGGCCATATATAACTTTTTATACGAAATTATGACTAACCTGGACAAAGGACTCCCTGCTGTAGCTCTGTACATGGATATTTCTAAAGCCTTTGACCGCGTGGATCACGACATCCTCCTAAGCAAAATGTATGCATATGGAGTAAGAGGTAATGTTTATGATCTCATTAAATCATACCTCACAAACAGGAAACAGTTCACTGAAATAAAAAAGCTAAATCTTGCAACAAAAACTGAAGAAGTCTATGCTTCAGAAACAGGAACTGTTCGACTGGGTATTCCACAAGGCACTATTGTAGGCCCGTTATTCTTCCTCGTTTTTATAAATGATATGCCTTCCGTGCTAGACCATGAAACCATACTTTTTGCAGACGACAGCACTGTTTTATTCACAAATAACAATTCCTATAATCTAGAAAACGACATTAATCAATCTTTGACTTCCATAATGAATTGGATGAATAAAAATAATCTTAGGTTAAATACTGATAAGACAACAGTTATGAATTTCCGAATAAGAACCAGCCGTACCCCCCCTTTAATTATTAGATATGTACAGAATAACATAGCAGAAACCGAAGTGACAAAGTTTTTAGGATTAAACATTGATAATAAAATAAATTGGAAAATACATGTTGATAAATTATGCAAAAAACTAAGTCAATACTCATATGCACTCTACAGATTAAGAAAGGTGGTCAATAGGGCAGTGTTATTAACAGCGTATCACGGATATGTAAGTTCCACTCTTAGATATGGCTTAATATTTTGGGGGAACAGCGTAGACAAGGAAAGAGCATTCAAGGCTCAAAAGCGTTGTATCAGGTCTATGTTTAATCTGCATCAGACTGATTCTTGTCGGCCATTTTTCATAAACCTCAGAATACTACCATTACCATGTTTGTACATATTCGAATGCACGGTATTTGTAAAGAGCAATATTCACTTATTTGAATACCGTAACCGAATACGCCATCGGGATAAATTGTGCACAATCACGAGCAAGACACGTTTTCTGCAGCAAAGTGTATTGTGGGTTGCTCCAACAATATTTAATAAAATTCCAAAACACATTAGAAGCATCCCGGAAATTAAATTATTTAAAAAGAAACTTCATGACCTGTTAGTCGATAAATGCTATTACTGTTTAAAAGACTTTATGTCAGACAAGTCCCTTTAAATTATATTTTGACCAAGACCATGGTGCAGACAGTGCTGCTTACTATTAATTTTAAGATCTTTAATTGACATATATTTTGTGTTTGTTTTTTGTTGTATTATTAGATTGTAACTACTCACCTAACTAGTTAATTTGATTTTCCTTAAATTGCAATAGTAATGTTATTTTTTGTTTTTTTCTCTTTGTTTTCTTTGTTAATTTATTAAAATACATAGTAATGTTAATTTCATAAATAATAATGTTAATAATTTGTATTGTATGCCGAAAAGGCAGGACATAGCTGATCAATGTAATTCTTAACACCTGTATCTATTTCTGTACCTGTGATCCACAATAAACATGATTGATTGATTGATTGATTGACATACCTACTCCTAAACGGGAAAGGCTAGCTTAATGACGCCGTTTGCAATATTGAAGTAAATTTAATAGCGCATCAGAATATTACCAACTAAAAACGTAAATATTGTATTCAACTTTTAAATTATATGTCTTAGGAGATATTAAGGTGTTTGTCGGCATTTTGTGGGTGGAACTTTTTCATTGCTCGGCAGTGTAAAATATTTTTTATGTTTTCTTTATTACTGTATGGAGTTACTGTGGTCTGATAATAAAGGTTTCTAAAGTCTGGTATAGTTTAGGTACACTGCGATAATCTGTGGTAACAGTTTTGTGTAATTGGTAGGTAGATCAATAACTTGATCTTGCGCTCTCATGTCTGGTGCCTTTGACCATTACGAATTTACGATCATTTCTCAACTTACTTTCATTTCAGTGACTATCGACACTTAATAATCATTAACTCAAAACTATGAACCGTTCCGTTCGCAACAGCCGCACTTATCCTCGCAATAAATACAGCAGCTATAAGCAGAATGCAGCGGCTGCAAACGTAGCGCATTACAGTTATCAGCCGCTTGCAGCCGCTGCGTTCCCGTTTACCTTATGTAATTGGACTGTTTGTCTGCCGCTGAAGCTTTCCGAGGTTTTCATTGGCGGCAATTATTTTCATTGGGAGTTGTCATTTTGTTGAATTGGTCGTCAGCGAAATTGATGTGTTGAGTGAGGTCTGTTATCCGTGGTAGGTTCTAATTGCAGTTTTTTTATAGCTGAAGGCTATATTGATAATAATATGAATGAAATGATTCATTCATATTATTATCAATGGCTAGTAATTGCTAATAGTTGTAACTTACTAGCTGCTGCCCGCGACTTTGTCTGCGTGTATTTAGTTTTTTATATATCCGGGTTGGAAAGTAGTCTATGTCCTTTTTCATGTCCTAGACTACGTTCAGCGGTTCAGGCGTGAAGGTGACAGACAGAAGTTATTTTTGCAATTGTCATAATATTAAGTAAATATGGATGTCATCACTTAAGAACCTTGCGTTCGATTTCTATTCTGCCTTCACATACAGAATCTTGGGACTTTAATCCACATCTGCTTCACAAATTAACCCCAAATTAACATCTTCCTGCCAATATATTCTGTAAAATTCATACCTAAGTGAGCTTCTATTGAACTGTCATTCCATCCTCACTTCACCTAAGTGTTGACGTTGAGATGTTTCACAGAATAGCACTACTGTTCCCCGACATAATACTTGAAATTGCGACTTTTGAATCCAGAAGAGACTGCTGTTAATCCTTCTAACAGTGACCTTCATGGCTTTTACAACATAAGATTTTTTTTTGACAACCTACATTCTTACTTACCCCACAATCAAGAACAAGCTTGGGCACACACATGACTCATGAACACGAATAGTCTAAACAAGTGAGGTATTGTTATTGGAACACCTGGTTGTTATGTATTCTAATAAATAACTATTTTAATGTTAATAACGTGGCTGTTCCAATATAACCTCGTACAACCTTGAGGTTTAATAACCAGACTTGTTGAATGTTATGATACATACCTGACGTGCGTGGTACAATGTTATCCTCATGCTTTCATTATTTGAAGGTGTCTATTAAAACTGGAATAGACACCTTCAAATAATGAAAGCATGAGGATAACATTGTACCACCCACGTATATGTATAAGCATAAAACTGGAATTGACACTGGGACTGGGTCTTTAATGCATATTGTTTTGAAACCCCGCATACCCAATCCATCATTCAACTTACCCTTTTGCGTTGCACTGCTGTACAAAATCTTCAATCCTTGGGATCCAGGCTACGTCAGACCTAAATATCAGAATTCGATAATCTTTAGATTATTTCTGCCAAAAAGGAAATGTAAGTCTTTTTTGTTAATAAAGCGCATTGACACTACATTCCAATGACCTCCTCCTTCTACGGCCTCGCCTTTTCCCCACACAGTTTTAGTGTTCAGTCTTGTGCGTCATCTTCTCTCTCACCTCTCATGTCCTTTTGACCATCTACCATAACTAAATTAATTGATAATATACCTACTTAAATTTAAAACCTGGGAGTTAGGACCTTATTAAATAGTTGCGGAAATGATCGGGTTCACCGGCAGCGGACCGGACCGGATATCGGATGCCGGGCAGCTGCGCCGGACACTTGGTTACCGGCCGCCGTATTCATTTATTGCCTACCTAGCCTTTTATTAGCTGTCCGACGGACTGGATACGATAGACTTTTGATTAGGTTCTGTTGCGAAAAATAATGGCGTTTCTATTTTATTACGTTCTGTGGAGTTCTCTGACTGGGCAAATGCGAAAAAGTCTAACAAAAAGATAAATATAATTAAATTGTCTGTGTGTTTTGCTCGTAAATTTTTTGTTAAAAATGGTGAAAGATTTTGAAGTTTGCAGTAATATTGCATGCACTGTCTGCCACAATCTTCCTCTTTCCTGATACAATGATAAGGGCGCATCTGTTGTTACGGGAAACCACTTTTTTGTAAATTATTATTTATCTGTCATTATGTAACGACACGTGATCGTGTCTTTATCATTTTTGAACGAGGTAAAGGCTTTAATTCTGGATATTTTGTGAACAACTTAAAAATCAATAATGTACGTTTTACGATTTGTTACTGAACTCGTCGACTTATTACTAACTTTTTATCTAATAAGCTCCCAGTAGTTTGTAAGTGTTGTCCTGTCCCAGATCCAGGTATGCTCAGTGCCCACAATACACGCGTGAACGTGCCGCCCGCCAGTCAACATTTGTTACTAAGAGCTCATTATTCTGTTCATCTAATTAGCTCTTAATCTTAATTACTTCTTAAGCCCCCAGTAGTGTGTAAGTGTGGTCGTGTCCCACTTCCCGGTGTCCACTGTATCCAGTGTCCACAACAGACGCGCGGACGTGCCGCCTGTGCGCTAACATTTGTGCGCCGCTGTTTGTGTTGCTCCTGTATTTGCGTATTATTTCAGCTAAATACAGCTTGCAGTGCCTGTAACTGCAGTTAAGGGAATCTAGGAGTGTTGTAGGTACTTGAAAGTTATTAATTCGGTTTTAGTTAATAGAATGGAAATAATTAGTTATACGAGTATTTGTTTGTGTGCATTAAGTTTCACGCTTGTTTCCATTCTTAAATGGAAAAACAGGTCCTTAGGAAAATTTCAGTTAGAAAGAGTAGAAAGAGTAAGATAATTTGACAGGATAAGATGTTCTGAAGTTCATAGAACCAGTTCGGCTCAGTCCTAGTCCTAAACAATTTGAACTATACTTAGAACATGTCCAAAAACTGCCTAGGAGTAAAGTAAGCCCAAGGCATTGAGAATGTCTTTTGATAGTTTTGATACAAGATTGATTTTCCTGTAAGACGATCAGGAAACGTTCAATTTGCAATAAAACATTGCAATTATTCTAGTGATCCATGGAGGTTCGGGAAGTGACACCTACCCCATGATTTCTCCATTAAATTAGCATTGCAGTCATAAGCAAGAATTGATTGCATCGTACCATCATAATTAATAACGAATTAATTATTACTAATGCGTTGGCACACGTGTTTAGCATTCTTATGCGCAGGAGTGGAAATCTGTGCGATTTTCTTAGAAAATGCGATGAGTGGGAAGTTTATGTTAATAGTTGTGGTTGTACATGGTTGATTGGTTGTGTTCACGCCTGTTCTTTCGTAGAGGGTAGGTAGGTTGCATTCAAGCAGTTCCGTAAATATTTTCGTGCATTATTAAATTGTGTTTGGTCATCGAAAATAGAAATCAAGTATTTAATCGCAACATAAAATCAATCAATATTATACCTAAGTTTTACAAGAAACTCCTCTTAATAACTTTTTGTACCCAATTTAAAACAGCAAGTCATTCTCCAATAACATTTTTTGCCTAATCATCGATTATTCAATCATCCAAACCAAACACAAAAAAATACGTGTAATAATAATAGCTACCTGTACTTCCCTCAGACGTGCCCAAACCATTCATTGATTAATTAATCCATTTCATCAATCAACCCAGCTTACCGGGCTCTTGGTCGGCCTATAAAGCGCTTACACACCAGAGAGCCAACAGCAGCCAAGCGATTTTAACCCAAGTACACACCGTGCCGATAACAGCAATTACAAGACGCCACTGAGCGGAGCAATTTGGCAACGAACAGTGCTGTAATTAAATGTTGCTGAGTAGTGTGCACCTAGCCGTATTGCCTATGAGAGGTTCTATTGCTCTTAAGATCGGACTAAGATGTTGCTTCCGTTGTGCCAGTGTTATAGACAGTGTAGAACTGGGTTTATCATGTCCAGAAAATGCTACAGTTTATTCTATGTCAGGAGGGCTGATTTTTCAATAGTCAGATAACTTATATCTAAAGAATAAAAAAAAGCTGTCAAACCGCAATATTTACTGCTCAGACAAAAATGATCTGCTTTTTGAAAAATCAGGCCTGAGTTAACTATCGGTTAGATAGGACTTATGTATGACCATCAGACCTTTTGCCATTCAACATCATCATCATCATCGGCAATCTTGTTCCACCCACTGCTGAGTACAGGCCTCCTCTCTGTAGTGCCATCCTTCCCTGGTCTGTGCGAGTCTCATTCAGGTCTTCCCCGCGATCTTCTGTAGATCGTCCACCACCTGGTGGTCGGGCTGTTGCTATTAACCGGGCACAACACAAATACAAACTCCATACTGTTACAATAAGTTTCCTAATGTATGTAAAAGCCCGATAATTCTGTACGACCCGGGTATTAAACCCAGGACCCAGCTCCGGAGTAACGTTTGATACCCCAGACCAAAGTGTTTATTTTCACAGTATGTATGTAATTAATGAATTAATATTAAATGTTACCGAAGTTCAGTACAAATATAAAAGTAATCTGCAAAGGTTTTGATGTAAGATGTAAGGTACTCTGTATTCAGTTCGGTGAGCCCGGGCGAGGTGCGGCGGGAGTGATGGCGGGTGGCGAAGAGCTGCTGCGTAAAATCTGCTGCAATACCGATGCGATCAAAGTCTATGGCCATTTTGATCGCGTAGGTATTGCACTCTTCTATAAAATAGCAGATTTTTTTTTGATAATCGACGAATAATTTTCACCCTGTGGGACTAGAATCTTGTGCTTAATGAATCAGCTTTATCAAG
This sequence comes from Apamea sordens, assembly GCA_945859715.1. NCBI lineage: Eukaryota > Metazoa > Arthropoda > Insecta > Lepidoptera > Noctuidae > Apamea > Apamea sordens. The sequence continues at coordinate 19,821,559 of OX244001.1, forward strand.
AAAACGAAATTGCATAAAATGAATTTAGAATTATTGGTCCTTTGGTACAACTGCTTCTCTTCAAAATTCTTTAAAGTTTGTACTCCTCTGTGTGTGGCACTGGACCCAACCCCAGTGCTTTGACCACCGATGCATGCTTATCCATACGATCAGGGTCCGAACCGTATTAATTCGGGGCACACAATCGCTTTTTTAATGTACAAACACAAGCAGTGGGTTCACGAAAATTACAAATTCCTTTGTTAGAAAGTCTTTTGGGTGAAACTTTGATGAAAGGGCTTTGAATGAGGAGGATTTGAATGTTAGTTCAGTGAAGGATTTTTTTTCTTTCTTTTTTAATCTGTTTATTTGGTTTTTGAAAGCCATATTTAGATTGAAATTGGATAGGCATTTGACAGAGTATTTATAGATAGACTAACATCAATTCTTGTGTAGTGATGGTTGATTATTTAGCAAGTTGCGAGGTGGGTCAGAAGTTTCTTTAAAGATTTTTTTATATAACGGAACAAAATTTATTAGCTCTGTTCGGTCTTTGCAAGCCGTAGCCCAACGAAACCCAATTACTAACACTTTTGTTTAAAAAAATAAAAATCGAAATTTCTGCAAAATCAGCATGAATCACAAATTGATAAAGCAAATCAGATTCTAACATCTCTTAGGTCATAAACATATATATTCTAGAGTAAAATGCTTGGGTAATGTAAAAAAAGGGTCGGTAATTTTGCTTGAAAATAATATTTAAGTTACATTTAAGCCATTCGTTTAATAGTCTGTAGATATAATCTGAAAGCAACACTGTTTAACTTCGAACGTTCACTTTCGACCTGTACCCGACACTTGGCAATGTCACAAGTGAGTAATATTTACCTAAGAGTTTTTAAATAAATATTATTAATAGGTAATTATTTTATTAAAACTATTAATATTACTTTAGGCAGTTACCATGTACTTAGATGAAGCTTTTACGTTTGTTACAACAGATGTTCACAAAAATAGTCAGTTAGGTACCTTTGAGACGAGATAATTTTTCCCGGAATCCGTTACTTTAATTAAGTCTTATGTCAGAAATTACTCTCAGAACTCTTGATGTCCTGTTTGTGTTTGACACTTCATGAAACGGACAGATTTGAGGTAACTGTTTAAGAGGCAAAGACTTAGCTAAACTTAGCACACAGCCGCAGCGTCGACGTGATCGATGTGATCGATGTAGATTACAAATAAATTGTATCAATACTTACGTATGCCACACGCCGTGCTCGATCGGCTCGACCGGAAAACGCGTCACGGAAGAGTGGACCGGCTTCCGCTGCGCATGCGCATACGGACGAAAAAATCCAGTTAAACTCATGTTTGAACCGAACAGGGCTCTAGAAAGTGCTTAGATAACTGATTGGTTAAGTAAAAGTGGTTAAGTAAATAAGTGTAACTCTAAATTTGGATTATACAAGAGTAGCTTCTGGTTTCTAGAAGTTTCTTTAAACCTTTGGTTAATGAGTTGGCTGTTAACTGTTGGTTTTGATCAACTTAACAACACAGAGGACGTGATTTTCAATTACAAAATTTACCTTTGGGATGACGGGACGAGCTTGACGCCTATTTACAAGAGCCCACACACTCCACACTAGCTCAAGACAGGAGTTGAAAGGAGAAAGGGAGGGCTGGCGCTGCAGTGGGACAACATAGGGTAAAAATAAATAAATAACATTTACCTAGTTTTAATAAAAGCCATGTAATTAGTTTGTTACTGGTAATCCGAATAATAATTCTGACAAAAGGACCACTTATAGAGAAAATGAATTAATCAGCATTAGCTTTTAGAACCTGGCCTGGCTTTAAGCCATTGTATGTAATTGTAACACCTGTACTCAATATTATGGAATGCAAACAAATATATGAATATGACCCAAACAGAACTTGAAAGAAAACTACAACCACAACTTACTAACTTATTTATTCCTCTAAAGAACAATGATTACAAGAAAAATCTTCCATATTCCATCACAATAAGACCTCATGTTCTTAATGTTGACATTGTGATATAAATCATGAAACAAGGCATATTGTTGAGCCTATCTTCCATCTTGTAATTACGGCGGCTGAATAGACAAGATTAATTACATATTATTATTACTGCTGTTCACTATTTACATACATATATTTACATAAGAATTAGTGGTTCAGCTGGGTTTCTTAAGAATGATGCCTTACATACTTTAATGGAGCCTAGGACAGATTGCGCTAGGGTTGGCAACCCTATATCTAACCTGTGTTGTGTTGTGTAAATGTTCTCTATACTATATAACATAGTGTCCTATATTAGAGGCCTAAATACTAAATTTCTTAAAAAAAATGTAGGCGACACTACTATATTTTCATTTTAATACAAAATGGCGAGATGAGCGCAATATGGCCACTGGCCAGAATTAATCGCATAAACACTGAATCAATGGTATTTTCTAACCTTTTAGAATATAATAAAAGTAATGAGACATTTTAAAAAAACTTGTTAATTGACAAAGTAAAAATATTTTTTAAACATACCTATTTTTTTTTCACCTTCTATTATATATTTTCCATGCAATGGCTTAAATGGTATAAAAAAATTGGCAACCCTAGGAGCAAAATAACTAGCACAGTTGTTTTGGTCATTACTGTCGCGAGTCCCGTTTCATATCTAGATCTGAGACTCTACATATTTAACAAAATTAACCTTTTAATTTAATATCTCACTAAATTGGAAATCTATTTCTATTAAGGGTTTGTTGCCTAAGACCTACCCTATTTACAAAATTTTCTGGAATTACATTCTATCTTTAATCTTTAACTGTTAATTCTTGCGTGTATGCTAAGATTAAATTAGGTAGGTACCTATAATGTAATGTCAGCATTTGGATATAGTATTTTGTCAGCTTTTGGTCATTGTTCTACGTACTACTTTTAATTTCTTTATCATTATCAAATGAACGTGTTAAAATTTAATTGTTTCTCGTTGAATATTCACCACATCACGTATTTGTTTCTTTAACTACCAACTCTGTAGCAATACAGCCATCACTACAAATGGAAGTTTTCAGTGGAATCCCTGAACATAAGCACACACCACCGGTGTTTCGGCATATAACCGCTATCCGGACTCGATAACCGTCCGACACATTAGCGAGGCGCGCCCCGGACGGCCCGGACGCGGTCGCACTTTCCGTCCGCAGTCCACAGTGTCCGGAACGCTGTGTTTAATGTTAATGTAGATTTTGTAAAGTAATGCTAGATTTTTTGCATATCCGTTTTATTATTGTATGTTGAATTGAAATGTTATATGAATGAACTGGGTATCTTAGAAATCTGACGTAAGTATTATGGAATTATGGGCCTCTGATTCTAAAATACCTCTGACTTGTACGCACAACGACATATCAAGCTATACATTTTCAGTATAAGGTGACTTCTCATTGTACGAAAAGCCTATACAATGCGAGGTCAACTAAAACTGGAAATGTTATCATGTCTTGATATGTCGTGGTATGTACGAGAGCTCCCATGACAGTTTTACGGGTGGTAGGAACTATTAATACGCTCATTTTACACCAAGACACAATTATAACTCGTGACGACATTTCCTCGGGACGTAGTGCAGTGCAATACACCTTTAATAATGCTTTTACCTTAGCTTCGATAACACTACCCTGCACTACCATATTACATTATCTCCACAAACAAACCTCTACGTATTATCGATACCTTAGCCACCAACATCGCGAGCAGGTTGCCTCGCCTGCCATTAGGTAGGCGGCGCACGACCCGGATGTGTCGGCGCTTGCTCCGCGGCGCGAACGGGTTACAAAGCGGAGCTAGTGTAACGTGTAGCTACATATTGCACCTGCTTGGCTGCTTCGAAAAAATGTGTAGAGGAAGAACAAGTGGTGCAAATATTTTAAGAAAAGGAATGCTTTTTTTGATTGCGAAAGATTTGACATGAGTATGGATAGAACCGATTCCAACGAGCAAATTACTATGCCAGCCACACCATAAGCCTATACAGGGTAGCATGGACATCGGCGCGCCAACTGTAACCATGAATTCAGCACATGATTCTAGATCAGTGGGTCTAGAATCATGTGCTGAATTCATGGTATGGTATATAACAACCGCCGTAAAATTTCTACGTTAAGGAATGTAGAAATTTTTCGGCGGTTATTATATCATGTACTGAATCCATGGTAACAGGTTGCGCGTCGATGTCCGCCACCCTGTTTCATATTTAGATATAGATTATCTTTTCATTCTTACTACATTTTAGTAAAACTAGATTGTAAACAATAAGTAACAGTACAAACGACACAATTCTGTTATACCACATGTTACACTATTATAATTTATCTCATAGGTACCTAATATCTTACACCATACAATAACGGTTCATATATTGTTATTATTCCACACTTTGTAATTCACATAACCCAGTTAGCACTTATATCCCAGTAGTAATGTCATCTAAGCCACGGTAAATATTACCGTGTCTAAGGCGCTACAGATCTAAACAACAAATATTGTGCACCACACAATGCGTTCATATTGCATTCAAATGCCGGTGCAATAATAGACAACACAATGACATGACATCATAAATGTCACACAAATCTATTGATTGTTTTGTGAGTTGCGATGTAATCCCTGACCTACGACACTGTAATCTATCCTCGACCGCTAAGACAGTCAGCCTACCCAATACAATAGTACAAACAAAACAATTCCTACCCGCATGCTTGCACAATAATCACTTATCAACGACAATTGGAGAGATTACCCCGCTACCTCAAGAGGCGGCCGACGCGGAACTTAGGACCAGTCATCTGACGGTTTCCTCATCACAAACAAAGGATCAACCTTGCGTCCCCAAGGCTGTAACCTGCATTTTTCCTTTACAATGAGTTTCTTGTTATATTGACTTGCAGTCACGTATTGGCTATACCGTGATTATATTTATGGGTAATATGTTCGTGACGATAGCAGAAATATTTTTTCTGTTTAGGTTTATTTTATTAGCTGCTGCTATGTAATAAGATATGGCCTGACAACCTGTTATTAAGTTAGTTATGACCAGGTTTATGTTTACTTGTTCTGCGGCGCTGTTTTAATGATTCAACTATGTAACTATGATAATCTACCAATCATTTCCTGATAGCAAAATGGTTTAGGAAAGATCACTTCACAACAAATACAAGCTTTTCATGTGTCGTGTGTAGCCCAGTACACGAGGTGGGGACGAAAATACGACAGTAAATTAAACTGCTTATATCTAATGGCGTTCCCACTCTGCGTACGAAAATTCAATCAAATATATCCAATAGTTAGTCATTATAGCTGGTCATCGATTGGCCAAATGCATAGTTGGCCCACCACCACTACTACATGTTTAGTTAGTTTGCACCAACTTCATTTCGACGCTAGGAATTATGTGATAGTTCCAAAATACTCTTATGCATTAGTCGTTTAAGCCAGTGTTTTCATTCATCGTTGTATTGTTGTCTCCACATTGTATATGCCAGTTACCGTTTTATCAATTTTAATGAATGAATACTAGTGTTTGCCGAGAACCTGGATTCGATCCTAGGGTTTCCCGGAAAATCTCTTGGCCTTGGAGATGTAAGCCCAATGCAAGAAAATACGGTTCAAGGAAAGTTAGGTGTAAAATTGTATAATGTCCGCTTGAATTGAGGCAACGGATGATTCTGGTCTATAAATAGAACTACAGGCCGTATTTTCATACACCACTACCCTACATACAACTATTTGGTTTACCCAAACTAGCCACTAACACATTTAGTCCAACAATAACACAATATATTCACGCTCGCTCACTCGGGGGACCGGCAGCAAAGCCGCTATTATGCCACAACAAAGGAGGTTCGTAAGAGGATTTAGGAGGACTCCTTCCACAATGGACCGTTAATGTTGCGAGATTATTAGCTTTTATCTTGTTGCAATTTATATTCAGTGTACTTTTGTACTTGTATTTAGTGAGGTCAGTTATGAGGCCAATGTTTGGCCTGCCTTTGAAACTCTTTGACGATTTCCTTAATGCATGGCTCTATTTTCATCCAAAACTATTTTTATTTTCTGTCGAATGTTCTCATCACGCCTTTATTTCCCGAGGGGTTGCACAGAGGGTATCGTCTATGTAGTATAAACCTTTCCCCAGTAAAAGCCTATTGCATCAATCGCACACAAATCCAGATTCCGGGGGGAAGTTGCGTAAAACACTATCAGTAGCAGTAGGTTTAATTTTGATAGTTCAACAACATACATTGCGTTATTTATGTTGTTGAGCAGACATATTTTTGAACATATAAAGCAATGGATTAGCAATATCCTTCAAAATGATTCAGATTAAGATTGACAGTGTGATACACAATTAGGGTACCGGCCGGTCTGCTGGTGGACAAGTCTTCATGGAAAAACCCACTTTGACCGGCCTGAGAAGTGGGAATCGAACTCGGGCCCCCGCGCAGCAACCGTGCCTGCGACCACTACACCAACGACTCGAATTTTCCTACTCCAAATAGTGTTCAAAATAAAGAGTATCCTTTCCTTTATTCTCATTTTAATATGGATATATCCTCGTTAGTACAATCATTAAATACTAGTCGATAATATTTGTATTACGTCATGTTTCGCCTGGCACGTGGTGGTACAGGAAATCTTATCAGTAATCTGAACTATACGTGAATACTAATAAAGTTTGTTTTTCTTTGCAGGTAATTGTACACGATTTCTTGGGATCCGCTACGGAAAGATTGAAGAATTTATCTGAAGAAGGTAGATGTTATTATATCCTAAATACTATATTACATACTTAGATATTTATTATTCTCAGTATGTTATTCATGTTTTATGCCAAGTTATTACACTTAAGATGTTTCTGAGAATATGTATTTGTGTTTACTTTACAATGTTCCATTCCAAGAGAAGTTATCTTTTCAAACTTTAGTTTGTAAAGTGATGAAAGTTTAAATATTCTGTTTATTCTTTATATCTTTTGTTGGTTTATATAAATAGTTGGAACTCTTCTGGGGAATTTTTCTTAAATAAGACTTGATTTCACTATTTTGCTATGACTATCTTGTGTGTCGCATACATACCTACAGGAGAAACTCCGACAGGAACCAGGACAGCAAAAACCACAAACTTATCAAAATCTTATCACTGTAAAGAAAAAGAAAAGACACTTAAACTACGTTTTTAAACGTGTATTTCGCCCTCATTACAAGACAAAAATACATCGATTATTCAAAACCAGTTTAATCGTTTACAAGAATAGAAGCATACACGTACTTACATTACATGCAGTGCAGAGAGGAAAATGCATAACACTTCCTTTTGAATGTGACACAGTCGGATAACATCGAGGAAAACCGGAAGTGGGCAGATTTATAGCTTCCTGTTAAAGAGCAATTTACAGCATTTTAGTTGGAACCTCATTATATAGTCTTTCCCAATCGTTTCCATTTAAGTATATTTTGAAGACGAGGATAATTTATTAAAACATTCTTGAGCGATTTTCCTAAACCGTCCGTGGTTCTGTAATTCCGTAGATAGTAGCAATAAATATTAATTAGGTAGCTAAAAATAATGGTACCTACATATTTCAGTTTACATTGAATTTATTTCAATTGTTCTCTGATTTCATTAAAAATATATTTATTTCCGTTCACATGTCGAGGTCGTAAGTTTCACTCCTAAATACAAATAATATGTTAGTTAATTTATTATTAAAAGTATTTTTACAGGCAGGTTCTAATAAAACTAATAAATACATAATCAATTTAAATGCATAAATTTAAAGCCCGGGGTCTGGATCTGTGCCTGAGTTATGGCAAAAGGCTCCCTATTACATGGAACTATAATGTGGGTGTACTTACGTACTCCTCTGCCCAACCCTTTGGGGAAACAAGGCGTGATGTTATATTAAGTTAAATGATTTATAATATGTGCTTTTCTCCTCTTCTTAGACGTAAAGGGGTCACTCAAAGTTACACGTGTTGTGATGCTTCGAATATAAAATTATCGCAGATCCCTTAAATCTGAACTAAGCCTAGTAAGCCTTCAGAGCTGTATAGGATTGAAGTTTATCCCCAGTTTGACAGCGATGTGACAGTTATAAGGGATTGTCAATTTGTCATCTACTGAGTATGGTGAAGTCCTGATGGATTGGAGACGCCCGTCATGTGGTTGGCGCTGGTCCAATGTGCGCTGGGAAGCGGGAACACGTGGCACTCTTATATTCCTCTTATATTACATTTGGATCGGTTTCTTAGCTACTTTAACTTTATTTTATTTTGTTAATTGTGTGTTCTGATTGTCTACAAGCCTATTCGTTGTACCGGCTCAAAGGACCAATTTTTATTTCTTTTCATTTTTTATCTACCGAATCACAATACGAGATATATTTCAGTAGATTTGCTGATTTGGGATTCCATAAGATTTAGGCTGAGTCCATAAACGTTAATTAGCGAGTACTTAACATTATTCCTGTCACTGTCTCAAAACTGTGAAATTGGGATGGGACCTGTCTACAGTCCGACAGTGCGACCAATTATAGTAACTAATATTATAGTAACATTAGTAACTAATAAAGATCAGATTCGCAAAACACGTATTCTTTTGTATGAAACAGACATGTGTCGAGAACGCATTCTTTCAGCGGCCGCACTGTAAGTCAAATCACATGCATAATGCATATAACGCGATGATTCTGGGTGCCTTGGGGTGACCCGTTCTAATATCACCACCAAATAATATCCTCATCCTCAATATTCCAACACAAATCTTCACAAAAACAGCCGTTTTTACCTTGCACCAGCGAGACACATCCTCTCTCAGTGATTAGTCCGTGGCGGCCATTATTTAAATTTGACACCCCCTCCCCGCTCCGCCCTTGTCGCTGTACCATCCTTCACCATCCTATAGGTAATATTGAAAAGTGCGTATTGATTTAAAGAGATTAGGACTACTCACAGGCATTTAGGGTAAACTTCTGGAGTAGAAGGATTATTAATGAAAGTTAGGAATGAGCTTCTAACATAAACATATTCGTTGGAACTTGAAGTTGTATTATTTTAGGAATTTATGTAAGTATAGCTCCTGCCCTCGACTTCGTCTGCGTGAAGTTTCTAGTTCCGCCCACCCATCCCGTCGCATCGCTCTGCCCGCCCTCGCTATTACTTCGTTTTCTTAGCGTTCTTTCTGACATTTTTTTCTTTTTGAATAGCCTACAGCCTTCCTGAAAAAATTGCTATCAAATGCAAAAATTGTTTTTCAAATCCGACTGGTACTCGTAGTTTTAGAGAGTAGCGCGTTCAAAAAAACTCTTCAGCTTTATAATTAGTATAATAAGTTAGAAAAGCACTAGACTAGATTGGGTGTCCCCCAATCAAATAGTAGGATATTTGAGTGGGTGTCCAGTCTAGTGCTTTTAGCAGTATGTTGGCTGTGAGACGGCACCTAGAAAGAACGGTAACGTATCATTTGGTTTTTCAATTTTTCATTTACATTAAATTTATTGAGACTTGCAAGCGATTCCCTGTATACGTGGAAAGTTCTAGGTGTTAATGCCCCCAGGTTGTAGGTGCTAACGATCTGTCACACGCTATCATTTATCAACGAAATGTGTAAATTGATGAATGTATATTTTATGTAAACAGCACCTAGACGGTAAACATTTATTCATTGTCGGCTGAAACAACACACATCGTACAGAGGGAATGTGTTTCAACCTTTCCCTACCTTAGCATGTAAACAGTCTTAGTTTCTGCACAGTAAAAACAAGAACTCTATTGATTATTTTAATGTATTCAGGGAAATTAATTGTTAAGCAAACTGACACCCTACGTCAATTTACCACGTTACACCCATTTTATACAACTGGCAAAGAATGATTGTTGTGATTTGAATATACGAACAATTTAAGATGGCAGTAAATTTGCTTAACCACTAATTTCCCTGACTTTACCTAGACCATCACATCTCTTCTCTTGGTACTTTCATCTTAACCTACTAGGTCCTTACCACCAACACGAGTTGAAGTTGTAATTATAGTAATTAGTTCCAAACTGACTGATTAAAGACATGCACTATGAAAGACTAAGCCGGGCTTTATTCGAAAAGCGACCACGTGTGAATTGGACAGAGTTCCGTACCACCTGCACCGTACAATATTTAACACTACAATCTTTTTTACCGCCGAAAAGAACACGTTTCTTGTATGGATTATTTTTATTATTTGTTGTTATAGCGGCCATATGGTAGTAGTTAAGTAGTACCTAAACTTTGTGAAGAAGAAATTTCAAGTGCCTACGTATTATGGTTCATACATAAGATACACCCCTGTGACAGACGGACGGACGGACGGACAGCGGAGCCTTAGTAATAGGGTTCCCGTTGGCACCATTTTGTGTTCGGAACCCTAAGAAGTCGGTTAGTCTAGAATAGATTTAAAGCACTATACATATTCCACAAACAACTTGTTCAGTTTATTAGCAGAATGAACCTCTACAAGACATGAGCTAGTGAAGGGAAAGTATTTTTATAGGTCCCATAAAATAATAACAGGTGAAAACATGTACTATCGGTCTATCGCTTTGTGAGCCGTAAAATTTATCGCATATAGAAAGTGCTTGAAGGGCGAGAGATGTGATAGTGAAAGAATGGGAAAGGTCAAAGTAACTATGGTGGTAATAAAATTTTCTGATGAATACACCGATGAATACGCTTCGCTCGCTCGGCTTGTGCGTTATGTGGTTACAGTTCTAACCTAACCTAACCTAGCTCTTTCGATTTAAAGAAGATATATGCGTGTTACGGTGCAAATTTCACTAAACTATAACCTTTCGGAAACTTAGTATTTTTTTCGGAAGTTTAGTATTTTTTTAGAAATCTAGTTTATTATTTGAAAGTATAGAATATTTTTCGTAGAATTATAATTTGAATAAACTTCATGTTTGTTTGTTAAATACAACATTTTTTGTCGGTTAATTTTGTATTAACTTTTCGGTAATTCATTTTAACACAGCTTAGTTAGTATTACAGTCAACCACAGATCACTGGAAGTTAATTTGTTTTTCGGAAGCTTTATTATTTTCCTTATGTATTTCTATAACGACTTTCAACAGGATTGACATTATTCGAATAAGAAAAGCGATAATAATGACCTCAGTAAGTCTAGACGAATTCAAATAGATAGATGCCATTAAGAGAATTAAAAAATGAAATATTGAGATTAATCGTGAGAAATAAAGGTTTCTTTCTTAAAAAACCTTCGTTTCTCAAAGCTTTCACCTACCTATTGAAATTTTAAAGTGCAAGAAATTGTGAGTCAAAAGATGATCTCAGTGGGTGTTTAGTATTCTTCCAATGTTTCCAAGTATATGACCTTGTGCGGGGACAAATGTAATTCACCTGATAGGTAGCTGACTGCGTGGCTGTCTTGTGACATTTATTTATTTAAACTTTTCGCACAAAAAGGTACAAAGGCGGACATTTGTGAAAGTTTAAATATTAATCTTTTGTGGTAGTTGCATCAATTGAGGAAAAACGAATTCATAATCTATAACATAACTGGTGTAATGAAGATGTCCTTTTACAGGACATCAGTTAAGTTGTGCTGACGTGACGCCGCTGACGTCAAACTTTTTTCGGGGAATGCGTGATCGTGATGAACCAAATCCTCGGTCAGTTTGGTTCTTTTAGAAAAGCGCCTTCGTGAAATATTATCTTTAGAACTACAAAAGATCCTTTACAAGAACTTCTTCGTAAATAAACGCCACTTTTCCCTATATCTTCTAATATTAATTTAGAATTCTCAGTAAACACTCAAACGCATACCTACTTGTTTTCGTCAGTACTCACAGACCTTCATCAGATAACGACACACACTCATCTATATTTAGCTCCAAATTAAGCCTGTTGCCGGATCGCGCTATTTCGAGTCCTGACAGCATCGGATTACACGTCTGCCCTGATTGATGGTCCGAGCCAGAATGGTGGATTGTTACACCACTCCTGAGGATTTTTGGAAGCGTGCCTATTTGGCCAATCCGGAGGCTTGATGGAGTATGTGCTTTGAAAGTTCAAGGACGTTTGTCATTTAAATATTTCTCGTCTGTTTGCTGATTGTGAAAACAGAGGCGTACAAAATTAAAAGTTTAATTTTCACTTCACGTTTAATTTACATCTTGAAGTAGTGTCGTGAGTTATCTGTTCATGATAACTACCTACTCAGTCCAATCACGATTTAATGAAAGTGCTAAGGAATTCAATAAGTAGGTAGTAGGTACGTGAAATCCATACGCTGAAGTGCGTGTGCAAATTGTTCAGTTAGACCTTTTAGGACTACCTCGAGCTGTGTGTAGGTACCTATTACGATTTGGGATGGGTCACTAGCTTCATCTTCTGGCTGACCGACCGCTTGACAATTCAACAGTGCCGGTGATTGGTTTATTTGAAATAAATGCTTTGAGTTTAGTCTTTATGGTTCTATTGTTGAGGGGCAACTCATAGCTTCTTTCATGAAATTCTCTGTTATTTGGTTTTTCTGGAATCTTTACCAGATTGTTCGCAAACAGATTGCAGGCAGTTTACGTTCAGAGTAAGACTATCACCGCTTGTCACTGCTAAGAATTAAACTGTTGTTTATTATCACCATCACTATCACGTGCCCCACGTCACCAGCACATCTGCGACAAAGACGCGCGTAGGCACAAAGAGACAAGACACAAGAGGCACTGGCCGTCGACTCCGCACTGCGCTGTGCAAACATCAGAGCCGCATTGTTTTGGGTCAACCACACGGCGCGGGCGCCGAATGCTAATCAAATAAATGTACGTATGTCACGGGTTTTTGAGGTATTTATGTATGTTGTTTGTAAGTAGAGGCAAATGTGGAAATTGCTTACTGAGCTGAGGTATTTTCTGCAAGTGAGACGAGAATTCTTCTGTAAACTGATCCCCTCTTTGAAAAGCTCAAGCAAGAGGGTCGAAGAAGCATGTTGAGCAGCAGGTTGCTGGCTCAATTCTGGATATACGTGAGTTTTATGCTGTCATTCTCTAAGGAACATATATGAGGCACTGACCTAAGGTGAAGATAGACATGGAGAAAGCTACACACGAAACTTGACTTTCACCAATATTCTCTGTGTTACCAAAAGTCAAGGTTTGTTGAGATGCACTGGAATGACTATCATCTATTTGTGAACCAACCAGACTAGGTTCCCTTACCCATAAATCATTGGTAATCACCGCCATAACCTGCGCCTCAATCAGATACAATAGACTAAAATACAGAGCTCATCTTTAAATGGACTCTATTGATGGCGTCACGTTAATACCGGTCCTGCACCATATTGTATGGTAATGCAGAAAGATGAACTATTATGATTATTCTCTGTACATATCCGATGAGTAACTTCAAACCATCACATTGTGTCGTGGGAGGGGTGATAATAGTAGGAATGCTCATAAATTCCTGTTCTTTGCACTCTTTGTATTTCTAAACAGGACCACCCTGGAGAATTCAGCAAAAATATTGAGGTTCAAATGAACGAAGCTCTACTAGCTCACCCATCCATATACTGACCTCGGCCAGTGCTGCTTAACCTGTCAAATCGATCGATCTGTTCGTGATTGCCTAAGAGTCTTCTGTCCCTTTTGGTATTCCAGACTCCAGGTGTTACATCTAGGTGTTCATAATTGAATCAGCGAGTGCGATTCCGCGTACAATTTAATTTCCGTGAACGTGAAGACATGACGCTGAACGATTAGGTAGCCGCCCAGCTGTGTAATTGTGCAGTCTGGCTCGCGACTTGGCGCAGCACCACAGTGGAGGGACAGACAGAATGTACAGTCCTTGTAGGACATAAAAGATCAAGCTTATCACGCTAAATCTACTGAACATTGCTTGAGAGAGCTTTTTCTTATACTTGTTAAATGATCGGGCTATATGTAATTTGATATGATTTTTTTTAATCCATGTGAAACCCAATGGATCTTCTTTTTGGCTAAGAGGTTGGTTGGACGCACTGCGATTTCTCAGTTACGGTGGTTTATTTATTACTTGCCATGATGTTCTTGTCCATTAGTCAAAGATGCGCCTGAAACAGCATTTTGTTAAAACATGCGTTTCAGACTATTCAACTATTTTTTTTTAAACTCATGTTAGTGGTTAGGAGTGGTCCTTCTGTACCTTGTCATATCGTGGTAATTGTGCAGTCTGCTCAGAATCGGCGTATCAGTGATCAATGATTTGTATTACTACGCATAGTGAGTCTATTTGGAGAGATGTTTTGTAGAGCCTGAAATAGATCATTAATGACAGCTAATTTGAGCAACACTACATAGAGCGTAGGACATATTATACGAGTAGTTCCAGAATCATTGATGATGAATGATACACATGTCATCGGTGTTAATTCTCTGGTTACTGAATTTCAAAGCAAATCAAGATTTTGTTCAAAACATTGGTACAGTTTTGTATGCACTTGCAGAATAAAGGCACCGAATTAAGGCACCCGCAGACAGGTGCGACGTAACAGCGCGACGCGAATCTAGTAGAGTAGAACAAGGAGAGAACAATTTCCATGACCTTTTTCTATAACAAGGTCATGGAAATGGTTCTACCAGAATCGAAACGCACCGCCGCGTCGCGCCTGTCTGCGGGAGCCTTTATCCTCTAAAAACTAAGGTGAAGTGAGCTTGAATTAAGCTGCCGATAGTGTCAATATTTAGTATCAGGTGGAATGACAGCTCACTTCAGCTAAGTTTTCACGGTGAGATTTTGCATAATATGTAGATCGGCAGAACGTCCCTTCGATTATGATAGGAAAAATAAATACTAAGGATAATCCCGACAACGTACGAGTATTTAGCCTCTTAGTCACAGCTCCCACGAGAATACTAACGATGTCTATCTTTAGATGACCACCCAACATTCAATTATGTTCAATAGTCCAGTGTATAAGAATAATGTGTTTATTAGTCAGCGAGCCTCACTGGCTCGTGGGTGTGTGCGACTGTAAGGAACGTTTAAACTAAGACCTAGCGGCTATTTATAAAACTGTTTAGAGTAAAAATAGATTTATTTTTATTTATTTTATTTTTATTTTAAACTAGCTTTTGCCCGCGACTTCGTTCGCGTGGAATAGTGACTTCCGGCAGATTTTATTTACATTTTTCCGATGAATTTTCAGTACTGAATTGATGCCGTCTCTTGACCAATAGATGGCGCTGTATGTCCGGAATAAATTTTATTTTTTATTTTATTTTTTGTAATAAAAACTATCCTATGTCCATTCTCAAGTTCCAAACTATGTCTGTACCAAATTTCACTCAAATCGGTTCAGTAGTTTAGGCGTGAAGCAAAGACAGACAGACAGACAGAGTTACTTTCGCATTTATAATATTATATTATAATATTATATTATATATTATATTATTCATTATTAATTATTAATATTATTAATTATTAATATTATTAATTATTAAATTATTAATATTATTAATTATTAATATTAATTATTATATTATTATATTATTTTAAATAATAACGTTGCCCCACTCTAGGAATTTCTCCTGTGTCGTGGGTGCGTTTACCAACATTTAAACTCACGATGTTAATAATACTGAAACCTGTCATAAAACATAGTGGTAGTATCAGTTACGGAGACAGCAGTAAAACCCAGGCGACGCCAACATCTGTCGACACTCGAGGGTCCCTGCGACCACTTCCTGAGCGATTGGAAACTGTAAAGATAAGTGGCTTCTCACTGCTTTTATTGTAGGGTTGAGGAGCTTCGAGTGGTATCACATGCTACCACACTTAAAGAAGCTAAGTCCAGGAAAAGTGAAATTAATTAGATTCTTCGCAAGATTAGATACTCATTTCCACTAAGTAGGTATAGGTAGGTACCCCCTATTATTTCGTACGGTTAGTTCCTGGCCAAACAAGGCATTATTTCTCAGCCAGGAATTACATAATAGGCACCAATCCAATCGCTTAGAATGCTGATTAGGTATGGCTAATTTTCCTTTGACCTTTCACTGTAGTCTTTCTGCCTACGCTCATAGGAAAATTATGTTAGTTATGTATGTATTATTTGTGGCTACAAGCCGCACAGGTCGATAAATCAGGTTAAGTTACGCTTTTCGTGGTTGGTCCGAGGATGGGTGCCCATCGTTACATATCAAGACCCCTCCGCGCCTCGGAAAGCACGTTGGTCCCGGCTGTATTCGTGGATGTTTGACAGTCATTACGGGTCGTCAGAAACCCGAAAGTCTGATAAGTCTTACCAAGGATGTCGTGTAACCAGTAAATGGGTTTTGGAGGTAAGATAGGCAGTCGCTCTATATAAAATACTGGTAATCAGCTGCATTCGGTTAGACTGGAAGCCGACCCTAACATAGTTGGGAAACTGCTTGTAAGATGATGATTATGTATGTAATAAAGCTATTAGGTACGTTTTAGGCAGCGTTCTAATTTCTCAATCGACCGATAACTTATTCGTGGAATAAATTTGACGTTTGACAGGTTTTGTAATCGCAGAACTGTCACAAAATCAATATTATTCCTTCGATAAAGTTTTCTGGCGTTGCAAAAATCAGCCCTTAGTAGGTAATACATATAATTCGATACACCGAACACTTGTGACCCAGATAGATTTACAAACTACAAATATGTAAATAGGTACCACAAGTTACTGTTTCAGAGATTTATGTATAAATCGGCTATACACTTCACATTACACAGGTTGTAAAATTGAAATACAATGGTTAATATTTTAAGTTATATGTTAGGCAGTACTTAGGTTGTTTAATATTTTAAAAGACAATGATGCAATATGAAAAACCCAGTATATTCAAGAGTTGAAATCGATTGATAATGCATTTAAAATTCACTATTGACAAAGTATGTGCCTATAATTAAACAGTTGACAGCACGAGACACGTCGTTACATCAAATAAATCTGTAAAACTCTCTAAAAACTTTCATATCGTGTATTGAATTACTTTTGTGTGTCATCAAATTTTATACAGTTAATAAAAACAAATGAAACATTACGAGAAATGCAGTTTCCAAAAAAATTATCTTACTTGTGTATAAATGTTTTATGTGGATGGTGTTATTATGATAAGTTTAGTTGCCTACTGAAATATTCTTATCATATATGCCATGAAACTTTCATCAAGTGAAGGGCTTCAACAAAGGGTCAAAGGCACGTAGTTGGAATCCAAGTGGAACCTTTGTGTAAGGTTCATAGAAAGGTGTATAACGCTCAGGTGGGTATGGTTAACGACGCTTAGTACAACCATTTTTATATATTTTTAATTTTGTACGTTTCTCAAAAGTCTGGCTTGCGGCCTCGCCCGCGTGGAAGTCGAAATTATCACATTCACACACGGGACCGCAAGGTCCCGTGTGTGAATGTGATAATTTCGAGTACCGGGGTAAAAAGTAGCCCCAGGATGTCATATATGTCCTTGCCAAATTTTATCGAAATCTGTTCAGTAGTAACATACAGACAGAGTTATTTTTGAATTTATAAAATTAATTGTACGGATTATAATGCTGAAAGTAATTCGCAATAAGTAATTCATGTGAAGAGAGGATTGGCGAAGCGCAATTCAACTTCTAATGACGCGACGACGCTCTGGTCGATTAATCAACGAGGTTAAGCGTCGTTCGTCTTGGATGGGTGACCGATCGGGACCGTTCCACCATCTGTCTACTCTCTTGCACGTGCCATTGATGAAAACTAAGACCATCTTTAATTTAAGAAAAAAAAGTAAAAGTTTCAGCAGCCGAATTTGCTATGGTAAAACTTTTTACAGCGTTTCTTCTCAATCAAGTTTTTTTTTAACAGCAAGTATTCATCATATTCAAATGAGTAGTATCCGACAATCTAACTGTACCACACAATACAGAGATGAAAAGTTTCATTTTCCATTTATATTGTGTAAAACACACAAAAATGTCGGCCTTAATCGAATATCCGTTTACAAATAACCTAAAAAGTATATTACAATGGATCAAAAATTTAATTAATCCTTTAAACACATAATCACCATTTAATCCGTCGGTTACTGTCTGACGGCCTGTCTCCCACAACTTCAATGGCGATTGTTCTTCTGTCTCGCTCACGGTTCTCGTTTGTGTGGGTGTGAAAGAGACGGGTGTGATGCAGTGAATCACGTTGCGCGTGCGCCGCGGACCGTTAACTGTGATTGCTGGTGGTTAAGTTGTAAGCTTGTAGCGGTGGCGGGGCTGATTACAGTTAATTGACAGTTTGATTGACTTTGCGTGTGGCAGGAAAGAATTAAATGTAACTTAACATACTGTATCACACACTTCGCATGCAATTCCTAGTAGGTACGTACTTACTTGGAACTTCTTTTTCAAGTCTTGAACCAGGTGCAACAAACCAGAAATAAGTTTCTGTTCCAGTTTCGAAGAGTCTATCTATAATTATATCTTAATTAATTTGGCTGTGATGGTGTCTACGAATTTTTGCTATGCCATGGTAGAGTGGACTGAAGTATAAACCTTGACGGTTCTATAAAATTTCGGCTTTATAGTTCATACTGCAGCACATACGCCTATCTCTAAGAGATCCATCTCGCTACACTGGTAAACGGTCGTTACTCTTCGTCGACTGGTCCTTACAGACTAATTTCGTCCATGACTTTTGGCCAGGGGGGTTATCTTAATCCCTAATACGAGTAGCAGGTCTGTATTAGATAAAAAGTCAAGTATCAAGTTTTAACCGTCACCTTGAGCTGCCCTGCACATCACCTGCTCTGCGTGTGATTATGATAGTGGGGTAGTATGTTGTCGCTATCATCTGCAACTTGGACATCTGTCGGTACCGTTACGACGTGTCGCTGGGCGACCGGCAGCTCAGCTTTTATTTGCTCTGGCTCGACTGCGGGTCAGCGATGTAGGTCACAGGCTGTTTGTCCAGTTGGTGATACTGCCTCGATTTGGTTGATGCATGTGGTTGTGATTGTCAATGGGGATAGTTTGGGTTAAGCGTGGTTGAAGTTGGTTTCTTTATGTTACCGGTTGATTAGCGATGAAAAGTTGGGTGCTTGCTGCGAAAGTAGTATGTGGGGGCAGGCTAAACTTTGTGACGAAATCCAATTAATGACTGCTTAATTTTTACCACGGCTTGAACTATCATATGATTTTGTATAATGTATGATTACTATTATATTTCAAAACAAGCCGCATATCAATCTGGGCCAGCTGAAAGTAATACGGATTGCCATTGTTTATAAAGTGGGATTGTATTATAATACAATCCCACTTTACACAAATACACGTGTATCTTCAGGTCGTTGACTTGTTTTGTTTTTACGGTAGTTGGTCAAACATGGCGGTTGTACGGTCAGCCAGTCCAACCACAGTAACAATATTCAGAGGCATCCTGCAGGTCCTCATATCCTATGTAGGATAATATATTAAATAATTACTGCATGGCTTATAGTTTTATTAAATTACTGTATTTATTTATTTTACCTGTTTGATGTAGTTGAGGATCTACTCTGCTTTTTGCTCTACTGTTTTGATTTGATTATTATCCAGATATTTATAAATAGATTTTAATAATAAAATATGATTTGGTTTGGTTTGTTGGTTACTAGTAGTCTTTAAAATCACAAATAAATATACACAGACACACACATAGATAATACAGATAATATGCTTACTATATAGGTACATACTCGGGGTGGCAAAGCATATAATGAGACTACTAGATATATCTAAATAGTAGTCTCTAGTAGTCAAAGCATATAACGAGACTACTAAATATATCTAGTAGTCTCTAATAGTCAAAGCATAAAACGTCGTTATATGCTCTGACTAGACCCAAGTATGTATATAAGTAGTAAGCATATTATCTACATTATATCACATACAGAAACATGGACCATAGCTTAGGGCTCTAAACGCTTCCTTGAATAAACTGAACGCTTTATTGTTTTACCTGGTAACAACAACTTGTTTTATTTATTTAGTATTTCTCTGAATCGGGAACATTATCCTGCTAGAGATTAACCCGTGCTCCGTGAGACACCTCGGAGGCATTGTTTCGTGTACTTACTTTATCATGTACTATGATGTCTCTTATTTAATTAAACGTCACTTAGTGATGTTTCGCAAATTAAATTATATTAGCGAAAGTTCGTTTCTCTACATCACACAATTAATGCTCTGACGTTATTGGGAGATTATATACTTTGACGTTCAGATTTCGATCTAATTAATTGAGATCCTCACAGAGTAAGGGCAATTTATTTGTGATTTCGAAGATAATTACTGTCGCTGATTTGTATAGGTTCATTAAAACATTACTGGAGCAGATGACTCCTAGAGTGTCCTCGACAAATCGGCAAACTTGAAGGAGCGACTACCAGTAGAAGGGAGGGTCAGAACACTCAGTGAGGACGCGAAAGGCCGAGAATTTGATGTGTTTGTGCAACTTGGGAGATACTTGGAAGGACTTAGTGTAGGCATTCATTGAATGAAAGTGTGTACCTAATGTAATTTACAGCAAAAGTTAAAAGACACTTCTAGATTTTGACAGTTATGTTGCAAGTCACAGTAATTATTAATTAAACCTACATTAAAAGAGTAATTGAAATGGCTGCTCTCATTGTAGATATCGTAGTAATAACTCTCTATTATTCATTATTCGTCTCTACTTCCGCTTACTTATAAGAGGATTTTTCTCAGGATGATTATTGATACTTGAGTATGTGTGTGAGCAGGCGGATTAGTTTACTCAATTAGGCAGTACTTATTAATGGGAATCTTCCTAAACATCTGTTCGACATTGTTTTTCCTTAATGATTAGTTTTGCGACCACATCGTTTTGATCCGATTAGGCGATCGAACAAATTGTTTTTTACACGAGGCTGTGTACTTGTGACCCGAAATGATTGTTAATTATGATCGAATAAACCTATTGTTTCAATAAATATAAATTGTGAATCGTGTGCCAAGTAGTGTCGGCGCAAACCAGAATATTTATAACAGCGATTAAAATACGATGAACCAAAAATTGATCCATTGATTGATTCAAATATATACAAGGTCTCTAGAAAGCGATTTTGGAACATCCGATTTCCGAGCTTTGTTCATTGTTAGTGCAAATTATGATTTACATTCATTCGGACGTAGGTAGTTTAAATCAAAATCAGACCACTAATTTCCGCGCTATTTAGTAACAAACAAACGTTCAGATTTATAGTATTAAATGATTAGAATCTATATGTATATAAAATTCAAAGTCCTGACTGTCTGACTGACTGATACATCAACGCACAGCCTAAACCGCTGGTCCTAGAGACATGAAATTTGGACGGTGTGTTCTTCGTGAAGAGTAGGTATCCAATAAGAAAGGGTTTTTCGAAAATTTACCCCTAACGGGTTGAAAAGGGGTAGTTAATTTTACAGGGGAGGATTATAATGCGTGGCTTGATTAACTCGAAAATTAGTATTAATACTTTTGACAGAAAATAATTAATAATAAGTATGTAAAGTTGTCGGAAATTGAGACGGGGCAAAAACGGGTAATTCGATTTTTAAGGGGAGGATTTGAACTTGAAACTGTATGTTACATTTTCACACCTAAACCACTGAACTTCTGATTTTGCAAAGAGATAGATGGCATCCTGGGGAAGGACATACTTTTTATCCTGGTAGCACGTTCCTGTGGGATGATTCCCGACATCCACGCGGGCGAAGCCGCGGGCGGAAGCTAGTAAGAAATATAGTCTTAACTTTCTCAGAGCCAAATCTAGACCGAATGTAATGGCTGTCTGATTTTTTCAGGTTTAGACCTTTGTTGCAGACCGATTTCGTTCCGCTGTAGTGAACGGTACATTTCTCATATTTTTTGTTACTTTCGGATCATTTCGAGCGTAAACTCTTGTAGTTACCGACTTTTTTGTATCCACGGTAATCGGGACGGTTTCTTGACTGTAATGATGATGGCAGTATTATGATTCTAATCTAGTGCGCCGAATTGGGGAGAAAACGTTAGGTATTGGTACAAACTGTAATTTGTATGTTAGATTAGTCATATTCATAATGAGGCCAGAGTGGTAGGTACTGTGTTACCATGCCCCTTGTACAATGTGTAGTGTATATGATAACTGTAAGACGGTGCAATATAGTTGGTGTATGTATTCGTTTAGTAAGATGTAAAAACATGTCAATGTTTAAATTCAAACCTATGTTTTAAACAATTTACATGTTATTATGGGGTGCGTCTCATAACGTATAAACTCATTTGGTCTAATTTCATTTTATTATCGTTCATAAGATATAATCAACGTGAGATATACCAACTGTTGATATAATTTCTTTACATATAACATTTATTTATTCTAAAACTTAATTAGTATAACGTTGTTTGATATAACGTTTATGTAATCGAAAATCATTTGGTCTAACGTTTAATATGTATATTGTTTATTTAATCGAAAATCATTATGTCTAACGTTTATTAAATATAAAAAAACGTCATTATGGTTAACACCCCGACTCAGAGTACCCCGACTCGGATAGGTTAGGTTAGAAGGCTAAGGCGGGAGCTCCGCTCCGCTTCGCTCCCGCCTTAGCCTTCGTGGTTATTTTTTTTAAACCACCCAGAAACAGGAGCCCCGCTGAGCGGGGCTCCGTCGACCTATCTTAGCACAGGTGGTAATCAGTTACTAGTTATGTTTAATATCTACTTAGGTTACTATTACCTACAACTACGATAGAACTTACAAAGAATAAAACAAAGAAAAAATACTTTTAAATATTTATTAAAGGTTGCATTTTAGAAAATCAAAACTTTCTTGAGCAAATTTCAAAAGAACAATAAACGAAATAACAAAATTTAAAAGACCAAATGTTTTATTTAGAAAATTTTTAAAATCCCAATGTATGTGACATCAAATGAACGACTGATCAAAAGTTTTTACATCGAAACAGCTAGGTTAGGTTAGGTTAGAACTGTGACCACACAACGCACGAGCCGAGCGAGCGCAGCGAGCGGTGCCGCGGCAGCGGCCGGCGAGTGCCAGAAACATATTAATCGCGGGAACTACGTCGCCGCTCTTTGGGATTTCATCGATTTGGTCAATAGTGTAATAAATAATTTAAACATTGATATTCTAGACTTTGGTCAGTTGAACTTTTGATCAAATGACCATCGTTATTTTAAACTTTGTTGATTTGTACGTTGTTCTTTTGAAATTTGCTCAGGAAAGTTTTGATTTTCTAATATGCAACCTTATTAAACTAACCCGTGTCTATGCAATTTTGTTTTGTGTTTTTAAGTGGCGTTAAGGCGTTTTCATCATATTAGACCAAATAAGTTTTATATCTTTTGAGTGGTATGTCAAACGATTTTATATTTAATGTATGTTATGGCAAACGATGTTATATTTAATGTATGTTATGCTTATAAAAATTAGTTATTTAAAAATTATATCAATCGTTAATTATATTAACTAATCGTTATATTAAATAAAATTATAGGTTCCGTTGTTATATGTTGTTAATATTAGAGATTTTGTTGTTATATCATCTATTACTTACCCGTTATTATGGCGTATTATAATGGAATGTGTTGTAAATTAGGCACTAAAATATCTGTAACATCCTACTAATTCTAATAATATTATAATTGCGAAAGTTTGTATGGATGTTTCACGCAAAATCTTCTAAACGGATTTGGATGAAATTTGGCACACAGATGGTTTATCCCGTTATTCCCACGGGATCGAAACTTATGCGGGTGAAACCCCGGGGCGCAGCTAGTTCTTTATATTTACCATATTTTATCTAAACTAATATATTTTATAAGAGAAAATATTAGGTTTTTTACGCTTTCACGCTAAAACTGCTGAACGGATTTGGTTGTAATTTGGCACATGGTAGAGTGGTAGACCACCACCTGGATTAGAACATGGGATACTTTTTATCCCGATATTCCTACGGGACCGATATCGAGACCCATGCGGGTGAAACTGCGGGGCACAGTTAGTACACAAATAAAGATACTTAGGAACTTAATACAAGTGGCCCAAGAAAGGTGCCCAAAAGTCAAGTGCGAAGAGTGGAGTCAACCAGATGACGTCCCTAATTAAATAGAGAAGCGAGACTAACGCGCAATCATGTGAATCATACCGGATATTGCTGCTTTTAGCATTGAAAGATACAAAGCTCTAAACGTATATAATTACCATCATTGATATAGGTTTTTGTCAAGACTGTATCGTGTGCGATGTTACCTGCGCCCACTGCGGGTTTGTACTATGTTACCTGCGCCCACTGCGGGTTTGTACTATGTTACCTGCGCCCACTGCGGGTTTGTACTATGTTACCTACGCCCACTGCGGGCTTGTACTATGTTACCTGCGCCCACTGCGGGTTTGTACTATGTTACCTGCGTCCACTGCGGGCTTGTACTATGTTACCTACGCCCACTGCGGGCTTGTACTATGTTACCTGCGCCCACTGCGGGTTTGTACTATGTTACCTGCGCCCGCTGCGCGCTTGTACTATGTTACCTGCGCCTACTGCGCGCTTGTACTATGTCATCAACATCATCATGCTCGTGACCTTATCCCAATTTATTTAGAAACGGAGCAACATGTGTTTTCCTTTTTGTCTGACTCACGTATTCATTCGCTTCCTCCCTACAATCTGCTCTCATCCAAACTATAAATTAAACATCGTAATACAACACTAACGGTAACCTTTCTTTGTAGCATAATTGCAGTATTGCTTAAAGACAAAGAATGCGTTCTTATGCAAATAGGTACAGACAGACACTCAGTAATGTGAGCAAACTGTTTCTACTGATAATAAGTTTCTTTGTCTGTGTGTGTGTTTGTATGTCTGTCTGATAACAGTTGTTTTTGTTCTCAGTAGATAGGGATAATTAGCTAGGTAAGTGATGATTCAGTTTGCTTTGTAATAGTTTTTCATGATAAATACTCATTCATCATGAAAAACTCACGAATATTTTTTTTTATTATAATTTGACTTTCTTCATACTCATGAAGAAAGTCAAATTATAATAAAAAAATATTCGTGAGGCAAGTGATTGTAATGCCTTGTAAGCTAGCTAAGAGTCTATTGAGAATGAGAGAGATTATTAAAATGTCATCAATTAGAATCTAAAGACTTATTATTTGGGGATTAATTAAATCTCTCTTTTGCTTTCGGTTCGCTTGGGAATTATGGAGTAAAATGGAAATAGATTTACAATACTTTCTGTCGGTCTGTTACCTAGTCTAAATAAAATGAAAAGTCAAATGATTTACGGAAAATTGGTTCAATCTCAGTCAACAACTATGTAACATAGAAATTTTCATACTCCGGAACGTTTTCTACAATATATTATGTTGTGAAAGTTACATCTGAGACGCGAGGAATTTCAACAAACACGTGTGCACATACACACACACACATACATACAAGCTTCTAACACATTTTATAAGAAAATGGTGGTATCTAACGTGATGCTCGCGTGACCAGCGCTCGTCCACTAATGCTCATTAATTGCTTGCTAATTAAGGGTTGCATTCAAGACTTATATGATAGATATGGGGAAACCTGCCGGGTGTTCAAAATGACTGATCATTTTGGAGTAAATGACTGATCATTGAGAAGACTGTACGATGAAAGATATTCTGCGAATGGATTCCGTAATTCTATTGCGAAATGTTCTATATAACTGTATACATCTGTTATACCTAGAAGTATTTTTGGTTATCATGATCAGTCCTAAAGTAGTCTGTTGAAGAAAATCTTTTTTTTTTGATGTAGATGTTCACAGCTAACTGAACATCTGTTATTTCCCAATCAAAAACAGAAGGTCGCCAGGACTGGGAGCATCTAACACATGGTAATAGTAACGTAATGTTGCAATACGTACAGTCAACAAAAGAGATAAGTATGCAGGTTCGTCGGATATAGTTAAAGTTTAGTAAGAAACCGATGGATGTTTTCGAATGAAATTTAGTTTGATAAATGAAGTGTTTGTTTTCTATTAATTAAATAAAATTTTATTCGAAAACATCAATCCGTTTCTTACTAAACTTCAACTATATCCGACGACCCTGCATACTTATCTCTTTTGTTGACTGTACGTAATTTTGAAGTTTGACAGCTTGTTCGTTGTGACTTGTAAGTTGTCTCCGCCATTGTACTTTCTTAATTTACATTTGATTGTCTGTTATTCTCTAAAATTTTCTGAAATCATATTTCTCTATCGATCACCGTACCTACAACTGTCAACTGTCATATTGTTTATAAACTGACTAGTGGGCCAGCGTGCCGGTGCGGCGGTGTCGGTGCGTCGCGTCGGTGTGCGTCGTTTCTTATTCGTTCAGTTTTGGCTCAGTTTACTAATGTCTTTGTAAACATGACAAATGATTGAATTGCACGTTGTGATTGTAAATCAATTTTACGCTGTGAGTGGAAGTTGTTAGTAATACTGTGGCAGGTCGTAAGGCGCACTATTGATATTAACCCTAACTTTATTAGCGACTAATAAAACAAGTGATAAAATCAAAAGTGATATATGCCTCAGGCATTAAGTCCGACTTTGTACAGTATTTTTTTTACTTTGCATAAAGTTTAAATAAACAAATAATCTATTACGAGTATTTATTCAATGGGCAAGGCCCAAAAAGGACTACCCGTCTCTTTCTCAGGGCATCAAAAAGGGGCATTACTCACCTGTGTTGGTTACACAAAAAAGGAAACATTAGGCTTCAGTACCTCCTTAGTAAACGTGTATCTACACGCTGAAAAACCAGAAAAAAGGTTCTAAGAAAAAGTAAGTTTATGAGGAAAGATGAAAGCAAACAGTTCTCTGAAAAAGTTAAAGAATAATGAAAAACATTAAAATCACATCTTATCAGTATTCCTCACTGTATTAAGGCAATAAACTTCGTGTTTAATAAGGATTTTTCCCATTCAATATTTGTGGAGTGATGTCAACTCATGACTGTCATTGAACTGTCATTGACTTGTTACTTGACGTCATCATTAGTAAATGTAAGTACGTTAATTAGAGTTTTTAGGAAAAGAACAATATTCGAGTCACGCTGATTTTTGAAGAAACCTGTAATGAATGTACAACTTTTTGTTGGAACTATATTTGCGACCAGCATGGTCTGTAATGGCGACCAACAAAGAAAACGTTGGTCGTTGATTTGGGCGTCGCGTTGAGGATTAATTATATTGTTATCGAAAATAAAACCATGCAAAACATGGTGTCGCAATCTTACTAATATTATAAATTGTGACAGTTTTTGTTGGATATTTCACCTCATATAGGTATTATTCGGCAGCAGTAGTTCTATCTCTGCAGGTTACTGTTCAACCATAAACCGGCGTGAGTTATAAGTTTATCTCAATACTTCACTCACGTTGTTATAAAGTTGCTGAACTTAAGATCGTATCATGCTCAAAAGTGGTGGCTTCTCGCAGGTTTTGCACGTAACGGAAACAAGGGTAGAAGGACCACTTGAACAAAAACACGATAACAAACTTTTGCAAGAAGGAAAACTGATTTGTTGTCATGCTGTTAAGAATTTCCTTTGATTTCCAAGGCATTTTTGTGCCCAAACACAGTCCAAAACTCGAGAAGGTAATGATGGTAGGCTATGAGGGCGAATGTAGTACGGTGCAAGTTGGGCAAGCAACATAGGTCGTCCCCTTTTTTTGTGTTTTGGGATGGGAAATCATCAAATGACCTCTCCCGCTCTGGGCGGAGCGGAAGGGCGTGTCAGACTTTTACTGACTAAAACCTACCCGTGTTAATTCAGTTGCCTGTGCCAGGGGCCACGGTATCTCTTTCGAACAACCCGCGGCCCTGGCAGGCATTGGCCCTAGCGGACCCCGTCAGTTTGTGTTGACATCTGTTTCAGGCGCGCGTGGAACACAACGCGCCGTCGACCCGGGCCTGATCCTTACTGGGCAGCGAGCTGCCCATTGCTCGCCGCCCGCAAGCCCGCGCCTACGGTGGCCGGGAGTCGGCTGTTGACTCCCGTCCAGAGCGTCTCCTGCGGCGACTAGGGGCGTGAGGGCGCAGAGATTGCCTTTCCCTCACGCGCCTGCCTCCTCCTTTGCGAGCATTACTGCTTTACGACCTTCCATGCACTCTCACTCCGTACCATGGCCTGGACCAGGGCCGGACGCGAGCGATTGCCGCCGCCGATCGCCGCCACGAGGACACGGCAATGCTCCGCCCAAGCCGGGCAGACCTCCACCGTATGCTCCACCGTGTCCTCCGGGCGATCCACAGAGTGGTGACACCCTGGCGTTTCCTCCCGCCTTATCCTGAACAGGAACCTCCCGAATCAACCGCGTCCGCGTGTTAACGTGTCGCGTTCTTCCTACAAGGCCTCTGATGTTACCTGCTAGGTACTTGCTGCTACTCCTAGTTCTGTAGCTATCGCAACATCTGTCACAACATCAACACCTTTTTTTTTTTTTTTTTTTTCTCGCTGAGAAATGCTTTATGCATCCCCGTCTCGCGGGGGACCGAGACGGGGTATGTGGGACTCCCTGTCGGATTAAGGACAGTATACCCACTAAAACTCAGCGGTGTTCCTACAAACGCCGTAATGGGAGGGCTATGGGAAATCAATACTTCCACGGCCCTCCCGGCGCACGCCCGCCAAGATGGTATGGCGGGCCCCGCATGCCCCCCAGGTTGGGGGGCTACGGGAATGGCCGGGAACACCTGGCCATTCCCGTCCCACAAGGTGGAGGCCTGTGCAAAACAGGCAACGGAGCCCCCGCTCCCGTTGCCTGCTGGCCTCCACGCCCGCCTAAAAGCGCGGGTACCCACCGGGGGGGAGGACAACATCAACACCTGGCTAATCTGTCATTTATCTATGTTTTACAGCATCAGCAAATTTGATATCCCGTTTGGAGAGGTTTATATTTGAGGACACTTGATAACCCTCACATAATACGCACTCTGTGTTTTGATTGAAGTTATCCTTTTGTTCTTGATCCGTGGTGTCTCCACTGTTTTCAGATTTTATGTGACGTGGTGTGCATGAAGCGTAACTCCGTGAAATAAAGACGCAGTGATACTGTATGCGCCGCCTGAGCATATTACAAGTTATGTTCGCCGACACTGTTAAAGAGGATGAGTTCTTTTAGTAGCTACGTACTCCTTACGGGCTACGCGTGTTTTATGCTAATGCTTAGCTTTATTTGGGCAATTTTGAGATCATTGCGAAGATTAGTGTTGCTTGAAAGAATTGCTCTGACGATTTGGTGTACGAGGGGTTCTTTGAATTATTTAGTTTTTCACGCATCTGTGTTATACAAGTGACTTGAAAAGTTTCACGCAATGCTGTTAGCGTAAACTAGACACATGGCATCAAAAATGTGGGCAACTATACGCAAAATTGGGAGAACACACAGTATTTCAATGATATAATTGGACGAGGGATCTAGTTATTAGGTTTTTCTCAGTGAAGGGTATGGTTATGTAGGAGGCTGTCTATTCAAATTTTTAACCAATTTTACCCATCGCCCATAAATATCCAAAAGAACAAAAAACCACCACAATCATAAAATCCGCAACGATTGTACCTTCTATCTGAAGCGGAGCAACTATCAATTGTATTTGAATACATCGCGCGATTCTTTGTGAGTAACTGCCGCGTGCGTGTGTGCGAACTGGGCGAGCGTGCGAACCGTGCGACTACGAATATAATAGAGGTGCGAATGGAACGATTGTACTAGTGATGCATGGCTGCTGTGTGATGTACCGCAGTCATTTGTCATCGCTGTGTCAACTGACTTGCTAGTGGCCAGGGTTCGGCAGAAGAACAGGTGGGATAGGTTTTGAACATGTTTATACTTACAAGCTGCAAGAGGTTGGAAAGTAACGAAGAGCTTGGAGTCACGAACATTTTAGGAATTTGGGATGTCTATTTTTACCAATAATAAAGCTCAAGAGTTTATTGGTTTTTTTTTTGAACGCGCTTTGCTTTGGAACTAACAGTTGGAATTGAAAGTCTTTTTGCATTTATTAACCCAATTCTTGAGGCAAGAGAAGGCAAGGCAGAAGCAAGTTTTGAAATATATTATTAGTTATTGTAGTCCCTCGCGCGCGCAGCAGAGCGCGTGTTGTCAAGGGGGACCTGACCCATTTTCCTGAGATTTCCACATAATTAGGAAAAACTAAAATTTTATCAGCGTAGGGTGGACATGTGGCCCTCGCGCGCGCAGCAGGGCACGTGTTCACTTACATACACGTAAGTACGTAGGATGACTAGAAGAGATTTTTGATTTAACAGATTAAGATCAGGGTGTAAGTACTTATGTATTAAAAGGAATCTCATTTCTGAAGTGTACTAGTAGGTATTCCTACTACTTGGTTACCGAGTTGTTAGTTTTGATGGTGAGTTCCCGTACTCCAGAGAACTGGAGTCTGTTTTATCCTGATGAGTTCGTCTTTGTCGCCTAACTTTCTTCACATTTTGTTACTTTTGGTATAACTTCTTGTTCTTGAAAATGTTGTACGAAACTATCTCAGAACAATGCTTTGTTGTTTCAATTTGAACTTCTGATTCGTCGTTTGATTCACATGTCTCATGCGATTTTATACTCTAGTCTGTCCTATTAAGATCTGTGTGAATTGTGTTTTCAAATTGAGTACAAGTTAATCCTGTGTTGTCGGTATGTACCAACATAATTGATTAGTTTGGTGACGTAAGTGTTGGTATAATTAAATGTAGGTATTAACAGAAATGGTCAGTTGATAATGTACAGTGATGACTTTGTTTTGAAGATGATCTCAGTGTTCAAATAATGTGGGCTATCGATTACATTCATCTCCCAGTTTATCCTGTTTTTTCTTCGTGTTCTGGTTTTGTAAAAACGTACCTTTTCAAAAACAAACTTATGTTTCTAAGACCATGAAAATGGATTCTAAAGTGCATGGTCAACCCTTTCAACTCTGCCCTTTTAAACTTATTACATTTTAACAGTGTTTTGAGTCCTCTCTCTTCAACTAAGAAGGCACACCTAGGCAAGCACGATCTTCTGTAACCATTAGGTACTCGCCGAGGGTGCAGTTACTGGAGTCGCACCGCAACGTCAACTTCAAGGCGTTTGTGGTGCGTGTACCAAATTGTTATCTGCCCGTCGTCATGAAAGAAGACTTCTGGCCGCAGGACGTGGTGTTCCGTCGCTTCCGCGGACAAGTACCACAGAACAGCACAAGAACTACTTAGCTAGTGAAGTACTATTTTATAGTAAAAATATGTATGTTTAGGTTAAGGTATATATCTATGGGCCTGCGTCGCCTGAAATAAATTAGTAAATAGTAAATAAATAAATAAATTACTATAGCAAAGTATTAATTGTGAAATATTTTCGCAAATAATCACAGTCATCTAATGGCTAGCACAGCGCCCTCTACCGCCAATTCAGCTAACTGCGCTAATGACAGCCGGTTCAATCAACACATTGTTAGTAACTACATAAACTGATGTCATCAATGCAACTAAACGATAATGCTATGGAACTAAACAATGCGACGTTTTAACGAGTGATTAACCTCTTGATTGCACCAGTAAGGGCCTATGCAGATGCAGACTGCATTTGTTGCACGCGCCATCGAAAAGCGTATTTTCGCTGCAAACTCTACTAGCGCTGATTTCTCAAACGTGTCGTTAACGCGCAGGCGACTCGCGTGACTTGGAACTAGCGTATAAAAGACACTAACCATTATTTCTCGAGCTTTTACGTGATTTTAGCAAAGGTAAGTCCTAAGAACGACCTACAGTGATACAAGGAGCTTTTTGTAGGTGAACATTTGTGAAATTGTATTGAATAAAGAAAAATGTCGGTGTTAGTTGTGATCGCGCCAAAAGATTCTTTTACGACTGTAAGTGTTAGATAGCTATGTCAGATTGACTACTTCTACAGTCAACCATTGGTTCCTGTGTTCGATCCCCGTTAGCTGAGCGTTGTTATTGTTTTTCCTTTGGGGAATTCTAATCGTCATGTAAATTAGGACTGTAACATCATGTTATTTATGAAAAATGCTCAATCCGGTGTTTGGATTAGTTCCCAGTTAGTGAGAAATGGATTGCCGCTTTTATATCGGAGTTATTAATTATTGGCGCTATGTAGCAGTAATAGCAGCAGGTACACCCGCATTGCCTGGGTACTTTACTTCTGCCGATACTCCCTCGAGAAGTACAGTCTGCGTCATAGTAAAGGTACCACTCCAATACTTAAAGATTATCGCCCGAGCGACGGCGGGCGCGCCACGTGACTCTGTCCCCGAGTAGCTCCCTCCCCCGCCGCCGCACCCATATCTGCCCGAGCATCCACCGATCCCATTCAAATATTATTTGCATGTTTTTAATAATATGGTATTTTTTCGGCTTCTGGCCGAACCGTATACCAAGAATAACTTACAAAAAGACACTTACGCACGGTTGAGGATACGAACCCGCATCATCAGACGCCAGCCGATCATTTAGACCGTGCCTTATACCACTAGGCTATTGGCTCAGTTAACGATCGCAACGAAAATTCGAATAGCATTACTCCTTTTATCGAACAAGGTTGATAACGGTCTTATCTTCGAGATATTAAGGTTTAAATTTCAACTTCCACATAACTCCTCAATTAACTAAAAGATAAGGTTGAAATTAGCATAGATATCTTGTTTGGTTGAATAGAATGTGCTTGATTCCGATTGTTGCACTACCGTCATTTTACTTCAGAAACCTAACTGCTGTATGAACTGCGAGTTAAGGTTGAATTTAGAATACTTCTTCGCCTTATTAACTAAACTGTGATTGAGGGTATAAATACTTTACAAGTCGTTTCGTTTTCGTGCCGATCCGCTTGTGTGTAATATCTTCGTCGTAATATTATCCGTTTTATTAAGTTTTAGAACAGTCGATTTTATTAACCGATAGTATGGATCAATTAATAACTTTTTTGAAGGTTAAAATTGTTGTTCTCTGGGAACAGGAACAAAGCATAAAGAAAATAGCACGAGATATGGGCATAATGGTAAGATTTATTGCACTATTACTTACAAATTGATTTTTTTAATGTATTTCTAATATTATCATTTTCATTACAGAGAAAAACAGTTGGATATAAAGGTATCAAGCGATGGGTGATGTGAAATGTGATCGCCAAGGCCCTCGCCCAATTGCTTACACTAATGAATCGGAGTGACACCGTAACATTGTGGAAGTTCACTCGGTGGAATCCTTCAAAACTTCGCGTTCAAGTGCTGAAACTTTTGGAGTGTCGCTTAGCACTATTCGGCGACATCTACAATATGGTTTCGGGCATGAAAAGTCGACTTCAAGAAGTGATAGACAGTAAAGGTCATCCTCTCCGTTATTAATAGGAATTTTACTCAGCAGATTCATTGTGTAACTTATCTGATAAAATTTCATTGGAACATTAGCAAGTGTTAATAATTCCCAATATCAATTGTGGGAAAACATAAACAACCTTTATTATTATCAATCCAGTTACTCCTGTTTACAAGTAGTCTTATAATGTGTTAACGATGCACCATCTGACCTCACATATTTTTCTAATGTTGTGTTAAAAGGGTTATCAGAAAATGTGATAAAAGAGAAAGATGTATATTGCTATACTGTATAGTTTAGCATGTTGGTTCTTCCTCTGTAATTAACCGGCACGAATGACAACATTTCTTTTTTTTTAACAAGGGTTTTTGTCCCATAAGATCATACAGAGTATAAAAAATTAATGTTTTCACAACTTTAAATAAATAAATATTGTAGTTATGTTTCTAGAAATATCTATAAACGAACCGTTATCTAATGTTAAACGTTCTAAACCTCACCCAGGGTATCTATTTTGTATTTAGTTAATATTCTTGTTACCATAACACAAGCATTAGGTTGCTTAGCTTGGGACTAGATGGCGCTGTGTGAAATGTCCAGGGATATTATTATTATTCTAAGTAAATAACCCCAATTTAACACAGATAGAAAACTGTATAGTCAACCAGGAAGTGGATTCCATGAAGTCCTAGAAATGTAATTAGAGAAATAAATGATTATTGTTTGCAACATGCCTAGCTTTTCTTACAAACCTCATACCAAATTTAACATTTGATTTCTTAAATAATAATTAACGAAAATCACATAATCACCTAATAAAAAATAATAAAACAACCGAAAAAATAAATAAATAAAGAACTTAAAAAAAAAGGAAAAAAGAATCGTCATTCGCGGATTTGAACTCGTGACCACCGCATTGCTAAGTCGCAGTCTTAACCACTAGACCAACGCGCCATTTACGGTATATGACAAAAAACATAACCGTTTTAACGTCATTAACAAAGGGGGTTCCTTTACTCTGAAGCAGACTGTACCTGTACAGTACTGACGGCATGTAATGTTTAAGTTCCCTAAATCTTCATGACATGTGTCAAAATGTGACTAGTCTATAATCTGTATTATCATGTTCTCAGTATTACCTATGTTTTAAAATAAGGCTGTATTCAGACGTGATTATAATCGTGTTAACTGTGATCTGCTTTGTGTTCACTATTCATTGCTGACGGCTAATTGATTGAACGAGAGAATTCCGATGTTGCCATGCGATCCATGAAATTGAACTTTGATTCAATTCCGCATGTGTGTACGAGCGTAGTTCTATTATATATTGATGTGGAAATGGAAACTACACCACTTAGCAACGTAAACCGCTGTCACCCAATAATAGCAGCTTTCTATCAGAAAGAACTTTCGTAATTGCATCAGTATTTCAGCCTCGTTGTAGCAACAGGCTCCCCGCCTGTTTATATGGGACTTAAACGCAACTGGCGACATGTCGGTGTACTATAGTATGGTAGCTACTCCTCCTCCTTACCCTTCAAGAAATACAGGCGTGATGTTATGGATCAGTATTTCCAGAGATAACCTATTAATAACGTACAAACTAACTTAACAAACATCTTTACGTAAAACCTCTTTAAAATATTCAGTTTATATTTCGGTGAATAAATTATTTTTAGGGCAACTGCCCTAAAAATAATTTATTTTACTTGTCAGTGTACGTTACTTAATTATTATTGTTAGTTTAACCTTATATACGAGTTTAAGCCTTCAATTAACGAGAACTGCTCCCAATAGTTATTTCTATTCAAATAATTTAGGCTCCATTATTTTAGTATGTTTTAACTAAATACTGAAACGTAAATTTAATTAATGTCCCTCGTAATAATGATGTGCTTTTAAAGGCTTACAATAATTTCAATAGATTGATGTTAGTCTGTAAATAGCTGCCTTTGAATTTCACTGAAATTGCCGTAATTAACCAAAATATGTAATTACATACAAGTACAGTAGGTAAGTACTGACCACTTAGTATAATCAGCTTATAATGTTCCCACTGCTGGGACACAGGCCTCCTCTCTGTGAGAGGGAGTGGGCCCGGTGCGGGTTGGTAGATGTCACATGTCTTCGAATTTTTTGGTTCTAGGACATGCCGGTTTCCTCACGATGTTTTCCTTCACCGTTTAGAGAGCAGTGGTGATGAAATAATTTACACAAACTAAAGCGCCTACGTTCGAACCTACGACCTACAACTCGATAGTCGCGGCGGTTACCACTGGGCTACCACTCTGCTCTTCTCAATACTATTCCCTTACTTATTCTTACCATTACTCAGTACCACTTACTAAGTCGAAAATAAGTGAAATTTCAGCCACTTAAGACATTTTAGCTTTGCCTCTTGATGGCAGGTACAATTTAATGCGTGGATTACGGATGACACGTATTATGACCTTATTAGGTAAACATAGCCCACAATGAGATTATCTTCATCCTCATAGCAGTCCACTGCTGGGCATAGCCTGTCGCTCACACGCCATTCAACTCGATTTTCGTTACCTCTCATTCAGCTGCTACCAGCTACTCTGCGACAACCGTGACTCCACCTCGTCCTACCTTACGTTTGCCGATTCGCGATCTCCACTCAAGAACACGTCTACCTATCGGTCATCGATTCTATGACTAATATGACCGGCCCATTTTCACCTCAGCTTGCTTATTAACATATGAAAAAAATTTGTAACCCAAATACATTCCCAAAAAAACGAATTTAAAAACATTCCTATTAATAATGTTCTGTGCAACCCCTGTACAACCCCAAACACGAATTTAAAAACATTCCTATTAATAATGTTCTGTGTACGCTTGCCGGTGCGGTCCGGCGTGCTAATCGCCGTCTATTGACGCCCCTGTGCCTCTAATCGGATTGCCGATTTACCTGTATCGGCGAAACGCGGATTATTAAAGGGTTAAATTATCGATTTGGAAAACAGACGAGAAATGGAGCGGAATATTCGTGAAAAGGGACAGGGAAATTAATTTTGATACAATTTATACCATAGGCTTATATTATCCATGTATATTTTTTGAGAGGGTAGGCAGTGTTCTGTTGTACACCAATTAGGATTGACGCTGTGCAGATCCATTAAAAAAGGGTCCAGGATCCATTTATCGGATACAATTATTTTTGAAACTCCATGCTGATGCTTAATTATTGTTAAACCAACTCTTCGTCCTATTGTTTTTATCTTAATAGAGGCTTTAATTTTAATCGGTATATTAGGGGTTAAAGTATGAAATTGCCGATTTATAATGAAAAATAGAAATCCGTTTTTTTTTTTAATTTAACATATTTATTTAATCAAAATAATTAGGTACCTACCATTATTATCTATACATTGCTGCCATCTAATAGGAAGGTCATTTATGCTGTTGCGATATAACTCTCGTGATCTAGATTCGATAAACTGTGTGAAAGCATTTTGCACCACCTGCCTCCTGAGAAGAAAACTTTTTATCACGTAAAAAATTGTCCATATCACGAAAAAAATGGTAGTCTGTTGGAGCAAGGTCTGGCGAATACGGAGGGTGACGAATGGTTTCTAATTGCAGTTCCTGTAGAGTTAAAACGGTTTCTCGTGCTGTATGAGGTCTCGCGTTATCATGGAGCAATAATGGTGAAGATCGATTCATGAGTCACTCACTCTGTTTGTGACTCAATCTGTTTCACTGCTAGTTTTGCTATCATTGTTCGGAGTTCGGCACAGTAGACATCTGCCGTTATTGCTTGACCAGATCGGAGAAAGCTATAGTGAATAACACCATGCTGAGACCACCAAACAGTTACCATTACCTTTTTATTGGTAAGCTTTGCTTTAGGACACTGTTGCGGCGTTTGACCTGGGGTCAGCCATTGCATTTTTCGCTTACGGTTATAGTAATTTAATAGTAAAGAATCTACTTTTCATCACATGTCAAAATTCGATCCAATATTCCTTCATTTCTGTATCGATTCAACAAGGCAACACAAGTTTCAACACGCGTTTCTTTCTGCAGATCAGTCAAATCATGAGGCACCCATTTCCCATATATTTTTATTTTATTGATTTGACGCAAATGAGTCAATATTGTTGGTAAGGTAATTTTAAACTAAGCCGCTAATTCCTGGGTAGTTTGGCTCGGATCGGCTTCCACCTACTCTTTCAATTCATTGTTATTCACCCACCTGTGTGGGTCTTCCACGTGGTTCGTTCTTCAAATCAAAGTTTCCATCACGAAAGCGTTGAAAACAAAATCGCACGGTGCGTTCATTAGCAGTCCCCTCTCCAAACGCAACATTGATATTACGAGCTGTTTCTGCCGCGTTAGTTCCGCGTCGGAACTCGTATTCAAAAATAAATCGAATTTTCGAAAAATCCATCTTTCTTGTCTAAGCTGAATTAAAAAAAAAACAACTGAACGTCGATAATCGAATGTTGCACATTTTATAAAAGAAGAACTTCAAAGGTACCATGTGAAAAAAGTTTCACTCAAAAATCTCAAACCATGAAGGTTCTATGTCAATTCGAAGTACCTATTACAATAAAAAGGCCATTTCATACTTTAACCCCCTATTATTTTATTGTTACACATCGCTGCTATATTATACGTTAGATTGTAACATCACCGCTATTTGGTTCTTTTATGTTGACTTTATACTTATTTCTTATTATTTGTTACAGGTACGTTTACAATACTTCTTGCCATCAAAGGGGTTCCTACACATTACCTATTTCGGAGACATGGTGGTATACCTGTAATGTGAATCAACGACACACATAGATTGGTATGTAACTATCATAATCACATCGAAGCAACTTTTTACACCCACACAAACTTTCAATACTTATTTCCTTTCAAAGAGAATTTTAAAATAAAACGTTTCTTCATACGAATTGCATTCTAAGCAGCCGTGTACTGCTGTAACTATTTCAGGACACTTGTCAATACATTAGCATTCTTATTGTGTGACTACTAAAGTCTATTTTCAATTGTAAATGCTATTGAGAATGGATTTTATTTTTGAAGTATCGCAGATTTTATTTGTGAATGTTCTAGTGGATTTCAACTGAAACTGAAGTACTGATGTGTTTCAATTACTTAGGCAAAAGCTTTTTATTGGCATAGGTACCAGAGGAAAAATATAGACTTTATTTATTGAGATATTTTCCTATGTTGTTAATAACGGTATACGCGTATTGGTTATTTTAAAGGTACGGTTTTTATTGAAACGCTTCAGAAAGGGCACGCACCCATTAATGTTAAATCCATTTATGGGAACAGTTACCTAAAAACTAAAAGCTATTCATTTCCTGAATTCCCAGCAGATCATTAGCAATTCCTCTAATTTTCGTAAAATTTCATTTCATATTTGGTGTAAACATTGCCGCATGAAAAAAGTAAAAACCGTAATTTTATCGGAACATTTTTCAGTATAGTTTTTATTGATCAAATTGTTTTTTTATATTTTTTATTTCTACAGTTTAAATGTTATTTCATTGTGATATGAATTGCACACAGATCATATTATGAATTTTCAGTTTGTGACCATTTTACGATTTTTAATATGATTCATATTGTTATGCTATTATGATTCTGCCAAAGTGGCCTTTTTAGGCCCCCTGATGGCTAGTCGCAATTCGCCTAATTAAATCCGCAAAATTTTTATGTTTTAGAGTAGTTCCAATACTACTAAATGTGTGTTACTTCATGTGGGTTGTGGGTGCTTTTTGCACCAAAATCTTGCTTTACTTTTTAACAGCCTTTACACTGGTCCTTCCTCCTATCTCCTAGGACCAAATTCGATAACGCTAACTTAGTGGACACTTAGCGCCACTTTTATCAAGTGCTAAAATAAGATTTAAAGATATACCAACATATAGGATCCTCTACGTCATTTAAACAGTCAATGAGCTCTGTGCTGCATCACAAACCTCAGCTAATCAGCGCTGGCAGTGATCGGGACATGCGAATGGATTCATTAGTATATGTTAGAGCAGTCAAGTTAAAAGCTTCCAAGTTAAAATGCTGGGTTTTTTACAAGTTAACTTTTTGTCTGAGTCCTTTTCATGCATTGCATACATGATAGTTTAGTTGTACTGTAAAAGTCTATGGCGTCAGTGGCTAAGTCATTTCAAGAACTTTGTCAACGTGAGGGATCACGTCGACAAAGTTTGCACACGATGTATGTAAAATTCACCAGTGATTCTGTATTGTGTTGAGCAAAATAAGACGTAATCCTAATACTCAGATCAGTGCGCCGATTGAAGTTGAGAGATTGATCATTATCGGTAACACTTTAATTAGTGCACTTGGGGGTCTTCTAAAGGTTAATTTTAATGATGCTTTTGTCCTTTGTACTTGAATAAATAGATCTCATTTAGCTGCATATATTCTGTGTGTATGTAAGCTGTGTCCAAATGCTGCTAACATTCTGTTTCTAAATCTTTGTTTTCTTTTTAATTACAGTACAATATTTCAGTGTACCCATTCAAACGATAAATAAAAATAACTGTCAGTGTCAAAGCTTACAATATGCAACATTCACGAACAGACGCGACGTTTCATTGCGGCGCCACATGT
Source organism: Apamea sordens (assembly GCA_945859715.1). Classification (NCBI taxonomy): domain Eukaryota; kingdom Metazoa; phylum Arthropoda; class Insecta; order Lepidoptera; family Noctuidae; genus Apamea; species Apamea sordens. The sequence continues at coordinate 19,861,614 of OX244001.1, forward strand.
CACTCTGCTGACACCCGGCTATAAAGTTGACGTGAGTGACACACCGCTTTGCTTTTTATATTCGTTTTGAGTATTGCTTTAGCAGAGGTTAGGGATAAAATTTATTTGGATGTATCGGTTTTTATACAAAATTGACAAAAGAATAGGAATAATTTATTTGTAAAACATAGGTAATTATATACAAAGATCTTAAACATTAGTAGTGCGCCATATAGTGCGCTATGCTGAAACATAATATGAGCTCAAACAACATTTCTTTCGCTCTTTCTTTTTTAGTCTACTTTTGCCTACATCGTCCACATCCTTATACTTTGCATATCATGCTGTTGAAAGAAGCATTCTATGTAGTTTCTAAAAGCATTGATATTGCTCTGTCCTGTCCTAGTTAAAACTAACGCAGAAGCAACCAAACATGTTATAAAAGCTTCTCAAAAGTCGATCAAATTCCAGTCCTTATTTCACCTCCCCACAAATGACAAGCTCTATAACATTCTCACATACACCTACTACCTTCCACCTACACTTCTCGCTCACAAACTCTGTAATTTACGTAGCGAGCCTTCCTGACCGGTTCCATGTTAATTCTTCAAATTGCTCGGGCGGCCATCCAGGAGCAATTATGTCCATTTTGCTCTACAATCAAGATCTACCGCTTTTATACATTCTAGTTCCAAGTTTTTGCATCAGTAACTAACTAGCCCTGGCTCGTAAAATGGAGGCGATTTTGTGAAAAAATGGACCGCGAAGTATATTTTAATTAATAGTAATGGTGTGATTCCGCGTAGTTAGGATGACGTCACGGAATTTTATTTAATATCTTTCTGGTTCGTTTGGCTTGATGCTTTTTTTAGTATCAAGGATTGGCGTGATAACTAGAATATAGACTGAATTTGGTGGTTTACGAAAGCTTTGAATCAGTTCAATCTATATTTTTATATCAAACAATCAGCAGTACGTTGTAAAAAAAAACACTACTAAAAAGTAAATCTGGTATTCCATGCCTTTTAAACGAATTCTAAACGTGGATGGATATGGACAAAACGCTTCGTTTGAGCAGCTCACTTACAGGATTATCGAGTCAATTAGAGTCGAGTGTTTGAACCTCTGTTTTACCTTTTGTGGCTCCCGTGTCCACTCTGTGCGGGTTATTATGTTAGTGTGTGGAATAGACCCGGGTAAAACCGTATTTTCATCCGAAATTTACAGGTAAATTAAGAAACATTTGATTACGTGTATATCGATTGCTGCAGAATTCTATAACATCATCAGTCTGAATTTCAATGTACATTCTTGCGACTCAAAGAACGTTTTAAATTTCTGGTCCTTTAATACTTGATTTTTAATATCAAGCTGCTGCCTTACGGTAATCCCAGCCCGTTCCTTGCTTATCAAACGCAATAGCCGATCATCGAGCCGGCAATTAATAACGGCTTGCTCGTCACCCCCTGTACCTATTTGGCTATCTATTGGTGTATGCGGCTCCTGCGCCACCGGAATGTTTGTATGGGGCGTTTGATTACATGGGCCCAATGAACACAACTTCGGTTTAACGCCTCTAATCACTTTGGGCTCAAACGAAAATTATACAAAAACAACATATATGATGTTGTTTTTGTATAATTTTCATTTGAGCAAGGTAAATAAGGGTCACTTTGGAATCGAAAAAACACTAGGTAACCCCTAATCAGTACAAACTTCATTGATTGAAAACATTTTCAATCAATCGTTTCTCTTTCTGTTCGTCTTGTTAATAACTTATATCTTTCCATTGACCTTTGTCCACTTTTCAATTAAATGTGTTTGCCCCTTGAAATAGTTAAGTGGCATTCAGATATATAACAACGTCCATTGAACTGATAGACATGCATGTCAGTAAATTAGTTATTAACAGTGTGAAAGGGCCGACTGATATGATTTATGCCACAATGGCAGCCAATTGTGGCGAGCCGTTCACGCACGGTTACTGTAATTCGTTGACGACGAATTTACCATAGAGCATTGTAGAACAATGCTCTATGGTATATGAATATTATGTTATGAATATTGTGTTAGTATATTCATAGATTCCCATCTTAATTTCTAAGCTCGAGTGCCTGGGTATGCGAGGTACCCAGCTATCTCTATTTCAGAGCTATCTTACAGATAGGACACAGAGTGCCAAAATTGGAACCTACTCTAGCTCCGATTTAAATGTTGCTTTTGGCGTGCCACAGGGCAGTATCCTTGGCCCCAGTTTATTTTTAATTTATATGAATGACCTGTGTAGCCTCAGCTTGGAAAGCGGTACAATATTTTCCTATGCGGACGATACAGCACTTGTATTTGCGTCGGACGGCTGGGAAGAGGCGTATCGCCTTGCTCAGAAGGGTTTCGATACAGTCGGTGAATGGCTCAAGAACAACTTGCTTACCCTGAACATATCGAAAACGAAAATAATAAATTTTTCAATTCGAAATACAAATGTGTCAGTTACAAACTCACTAAACGTTTCTGCCCAGCTGACACAGTCTTATGGTAGTAACGATGGCAATGGTACCCGTGATCAATGTAACATTGAAAGAGTCACTTCGATTAAGTATCTTGGCATAGTGATTGATTCCAACCTAACATTCAAAGAGTACATAATACACCTATCAAATAGAGTACGCAAACTAATGTACATTTTTAAACAACTACGCCAATCAGCAGATACTGTTGTCATGAAAATGACTTATCTGGCACTGTGTCAGTCAATTTTGATTTATTGTGTCTCGTCCTGGGGCGGAGCAGCGAGATCTCACTGTATTCAGATCGAACGTGCGCAGAGAGCGGTTCTTAAGGTGTGCTGTTTCAAGCCTAGACTTTATCCCACCGTTAAGCTCTATGAATATTGTCAAGTCCTTACGGTTAGGCAATTGTTTGTACTGGCCACTGCTATTAAACAACATGCTATTTCCAAATATTCTCAGCAAACTAATCGCCGTAACCATATAGTTGCCTTAGCTACTCCTCTCAAAACTTCTTTCAGTCATAGATTTTTTATTTTTCTTGGACCCTATCTTTACAATAAACTAAACCGAATTCTTTCCCTGCACTCTATGAACAAACATAATTTTAAAATCGCCCTACAAGCCTGGCTGCAAAGCCAAACATATACTGCCACAGAAGCTCTCTTTGACGTATTAGTCTAATCAGACTCATCCACTAATACCCTCTCTAACACACACGCACACACCCCACACACACCCCCACACACACCCCCTCACACAAACTTATATTCATAAAAACCTCCCAACATACTTTTACTTTTTAATCGTTTTTGTATTGTTTTTCACTATAATAATAAGCTCACTAACTGTTTGAAACTTTTGTTACTTGCTGTGTTATTCATTCAGATGTAAGCTATCAAATATGTAACCATAAACAGGTGGGGACCTGGTGACCTGTATTACAGGTGTTACTACCTACCACAGGCACCAGCGATCCACAACCAAAAAAAAAAAAAAAAAAAAAAAAAAAAAAAAAAAAAAAAAAAAAAAAAAAAAAATCGTCAGCTATCACTTGTATGTAAAACATTGTTTGTATTGGCTTGTGGTGAGAAATAAACACTTTTTATTATTATTATTATTATAGATTTTTAGTTGAAATAAAACTGGCTTATAATTTGTGGTTCGGCGTCACGGTAGACCAATTTTGAACCTTACTCGTGGATCAGTGTCACGCGGCACGAAAATCGATCAGCCGAGAAAAAGACAAATATTAGTCTTTCGAGTCGGGTCCTCTCCTCGCCACAGTTGCTTGGTGGCGAAAATATTAGATCTATACTAATAATATGCCCTGTGTTGTAGATGTAGCTACAAGGAGGTCAATGTACTATTAATCACTATTTCCACACAACCTCAAACAAATGAGCAGAAAATGAAAACCTCATTTCATTTCCTGAAAACTTTCAGCTCTGAACAATATTTACTTCTCCTTTTATCACCTATTGTTTTCTAAATACCTTTGCAGCACTTCAATCAAAAACTAACTTTGCCAGCTAGAATTTAAAGTAGATTTTAGTAAAGTAGAAAGGTATACAGTGCTAAGCCCAATTGAGTTTATCAGAATGTAAACTAAGTTCTCGTGTCGATAAACACTATAAACAGTTTAACCGGGTGCCGAGAGTGTAAAACAGTTCTGTGTTTGCTACTCACAATTAGGTACAAGTTAGGCTTTAGTTGGCGCATACAATAACGAATAATTACTGGGGATATTTCGTACGGACGTAGCTTGACAATAAAGGAATAGCTTGACTGAAAAAAACCTAAATCGTGATTGTCATAAGCCGACTACGGCCCGCAGTGTTCTGCTAATAAAATGAACGATTCCAATCTGTTTCCCAAGTGTAATTGGAAACGGATTTTTTCTCTAACCATTGGATCTATTGGCTCCACTCTCATCCATCCGATACGATCCATCACGATGTCATACAAACCCCGGAGCTATAAAAGTGATTAAATCTTAACACTCCATCAACATTTCCACGTTATTCCATTTATTTTTCCCCCAGAGCATTTTAACAAAACACTTTATTTAATTACTCGGATAAAATAAAATATAATAGTAAAGTACGGTCCGTTTGTGCGCAATAAACCATTCAGATCGTCGCAGCCGCATCTCAATTGCATCTCCTTTTAAAAAACTTTTTAATTTAAGCGCTGCATCGCTTTCATGTATTTTCTGTTGAACCGCTTTTTATGAGTAATATCACGATTTAATTATGCAAGATTAGTGAGATTAAAGCATTTTGATGTTCAATGAATGCTAGATTTAGCTTTTTAATGAACGCGTAAATAAGTATATAGTCTCGCAAGGCAAAAACTTTCATTAAAATTATAAACATGACATGTTATTAGACCACATCTTTTTTAAAGAATATTTCTCTAGAATGACCCCTCGTATCACTTGTAATTTCTTTCACATTTCACAACAAGTGTCACTTGAGTATAATACTCACGATTCCCAATCTCTGCCAAAGTATAAGTCCAGTAACAACCCTCAAACCGCGGCTCCACTCGCCAAACCGAGTGCTGAGCCGATCCCGGGTTGGTCCCGGGCTGCGGTCTCTGGAATTAGCCGCCGTGTCCCGGGATTAGCTCGAGTGCACTGCATTAATTGAAGCACTAGCTACTTATTTAAAGAGATTTACGTGTCCGAAAATTTTGTTTCGAAGTTAAACTTTGTAGATGTACTGAGTAGGTGCCTAATTAATAGACATCACACTCTATGTGTGTATTTTTGTTATTATCTTGGGTACAGAAATGTTGAATTAAAAATTAATGCTTCATAATAAAGCACAGGTAAGGACCCTACCTAGATATTTGCTATGGGACCCTATAAGCACAGGTAGGTATCCATATTAAAAGTTTATTTTTAAAATATAAATATTTAAAAATACTGCTTATACTTCACCAATATATACTGGATACAGAACCATAGACCAAAAAACGATACAGCACAAAGGTAAACTCAGATTAAATGAAAAAGTTATAATCCCGTGTTTGCGAACTTCGGACGGAAGGACCAACTATTTCACAGAACCGCAGATACACTTGACAAATCGAACAGTGCCGCGTCGCCGCCCGCTGCGGTGCCTCGGAATTAGTTCCCATGTTCCCGGGGATACTCCACATTAGTGCTGGAGTTAGGGTCTTCATTAGGCGACATTTTTAAGCTTAGGGAACTGACATGATCGTTTTCACATGAGACGGCTTATTAACTATTTTGAGCTTTCCATATTTTTAAAGCTTCTGTTCGTTGACCTTTTTAAAGTGTATTTATTTATTTATTAAAATCTTACCTACAACTACCATTACAGATCAGCGATCCAATGCGATAGCGAGGCCTTACATGCTAAATCCTTAATCTACATCCTATTAAATTACATACAATATCCTAAGTCTTAAATCTTAACCTACATCTAAATAACATATTATAAATAATGCAACTTTTGCGAATTCACTCAAGTTGCACCACAATACATCAACTCTCTCGTGAACCTCGTTCACCACACGCATGGCTCTAGTAAGAGGAGTTCTCGCCAGTAGGTTGGTTCTGGCTGCAGGCACAGCAAGCAGGGGCGGGCGTCGCCGCCTCCACACGTACCGGTCTGGCACGCAAAGCTCCAGGTGCCGCAGCACTCCCGGGTTATGTGCCCCACCACGCAGTAGCTTCACTACATACGCTGCGAGTGCAAAGTCCCTTCGCACCTTTAATGCGTTGTACCCTACCATACCCAGTACAAATAGTGTAGGGTACATCAATGGGTAGAATGGGTATACCCCATATAGCTTGAAGTACAGGTGTCTCGTGAACTTATTTTGGACACGTTCTAACATGACACTATATTTTGCCTCATGAGGAGCCCATATGACAGCACTATGTTCAAGGTGACTCCTGACTAGTGCGTCATACAACACCTTGAGTGTCGTTATGTTGGTAAAACCCTGAGTCTGCCTGAGTACGAAACCTAGGTTTCTGTATGCCTTCTTACATATCTTGTTGATATGCTCACGGAAGGTTAGGTCCTGAGTGAAGATTACCCCTAGGTCTCGTACCTGAGACACTCGTTGCATCGGCGCATCCTCTACCTTGTATTGATAATACAAAGGAGTCCGGGCTCGAGTGAAAGACATCACCGAGCATTTGGCTACATTAAAATTAAGTTTATTGCCGATGCTCCACTCGACCACCTGGTTGATGTCGTCCTGCAGGCGTTCACAATCCGAGTGATCCCTAACCTCGAGCAGCAATTTCAGGTTATCTGCAAACAATAAACAAGTCCCATGTCTGACGACTTCCGGTAAGTCATTTATCATTATAATAAACTCGAGAGGCCCTACATTGCTGCCCTGGCTCACGCCGGTGTAATCTTATATACTCGTACTTACTTGCTTCTGCATATGTCATGTGGTCGGGCCAACCTTTAAATTAACCCCTCTTCAGGTTCAGAATCCTAATATTTATTTTCTCAACTAACTCCTAAATTACCATGTAGTCCTCTAATTTTAAACGTATTTGCAGTTGTTTCAACGCAGGTTGTGGAACGAACTAAGGAGCGACCACAAACTTGACTGGACCCTTATATATCAACCCGTTCTATGAACTGGGAGGACCGTAGTCACAGACTCACGGACTAACACAAAGTTTTTGTTCGTCAGTTTTTGCCACAGCGCTGCCAAGTTACAAGTGGCTTCTTTGACAGTTCACGGTTTTTGCTTTCGGTTCCGTCGGCAAAGTTCGGCTGGACTCGGCCTTTTACAGGATTTAGACATTGTGCAGGACATTTCTGTTTTTTGGGATTGTAAGTTTATCTGACTTAGTTTGAAAGACATCTGTGAGAAAAGTCGTTACATTCACTTCCTGTTTTATGTCCATAAAATATAATATGAGAATTCTACGCCTAAGCGGAAGGAACAATTGTAATTGATTTGAAACTCCATTCTTATAATTTTGGCAAATATGTACATAGTTCGAATCATACTTTTAACAATATGTCAATATCAATCAAGTATCTGGTCCTCAAAAAATCCAGTTCTACTGCATGTTATCGTCGTTAATTACCCCCATAAAACTCTCGCCATGAACTTCCCTTTCTTTCCCAAAGTAAAAGTAGCGGAATTATGGAAAAGAGTGAAATACATAAAGAACAAGTTTCGGAATGGTCCACAAAAAGGCACAACTTTCACTGACACTTGGACCAGTTCTGTTCCGTACCGAATGTTTCTCATTTTGGTGCGGGAAGTAAAAAGATTATTTTTGTTAAATCTGCTCTTGTGTTTTTCTGGTCTTGTCGATGTAGGCATGGATTAATTTGATTTTTAACATGAGATAAGTTAACAGAAAAATCATAATGATTATGATATAAGCAATAAGGTTGGTTTAAAGACAACCCTAACCCTGTAACCCTATATAACTACTTAAGACTGCTGTACGTACGCATCAACTATCGTTGAACTTAAGTTAATTCAAATTAATTACTAATTTATTCTTCTAATGTACAAGGCCTTTAGATAGTGATCTCCATATTCAAATAAGTCCAAAAATAGCATACCTAGACTAACCAAGGACTTTAATTTCCCTTTTTATGGCCCAGCCATCTTTAAAGTCAGTCTCTGCCCAGAAATAAAAAAAGAAATGAAGTCAGTGAAATAAAGTACAGAACTTAATTACCGTATCCATCTGGTGTAGACCCAAGGACCAAAGATTAAACCGGCATTAAGGCCAGGTGGTCACCACCTGACCTTCGGGAAACTTGCTAACTTCTACTGCTCAAGTTTTGTATCGAATAACGCTAGTTTGGAGTAAGTTAGGCGTGATGGCGGCTAGCCTATGGGGGAGAGGTTGTAAGACAAACGGAATAAGGAAGGAGGTTTTTGGCTGATTGAATCTTGTTGAAGTATTTAATTATTGGTGTATTAACTAGTCTCAGTTGCAAATGTAATCTGAAATCAGTGTATTTCATTATCAGGTAATTTCTCAGGATTCTGTGTACCCAAAAATCATCAGTGTTCACTATCTTTTGCTGTGTTACTAAAGTCACTGTGCAGAACATTTAACGAAAATCTCTTTTAAATATTCTTATTTAGCTTAACAAGTTCTTGAAGTATCAAACAAAATATACACCACTCCACCGCACTGAATCAAATATAGAACAATTGTCACTCAGAGCGACCAGCATGGCCCATTCTCACAAGTTTCACCCCCTCCCCCTCCATGACCACGAGCGGTAGTGACTTCAAACTGTGATTAGGGCAGTTTCACGCACGCGGCTTCACTTAAACTTACATTAAGTGTCGGCAAAAGTTTGCCCTAGGTCTACTGTTGTTTATAGAGTGGTTGCGATTGGACTTGCATGTGAGTTCTCGCTTTTGTGGTCGGTGTATAACTAGCCTTTTTGACTAGGAAATTGGGTAGGATTGTTAGATTTTCTGTGGTATAGTAATTAAGTACCAAATTAATAACCTAGAATTTTAGTAAATACATTGGGTTCTTTAAAATTGAATTTATAATTACATAGAGCATTTTGCATGTGGTGTTTGCCTGTAATTGATTGTGCAGTTAGACTTATGACACAATTACTTGTATGTAACTATATATATAATGTCTGTAACAACTGTTGTTGAACCTTAATTAAATAAATAAAAGTATAAGTCAATGCATAAGTTTTTGGTCTTTATGATCGATGGTATCAACAGAAGGGCCATTAAATGAATGACGACGCTTGGACAAGTTGTTTATTAATAAATATTATTATTCCTTGTGTATTATAAAAAGCTCATTAACAACCAAGCCATTTAAGTATTAAAAACACATTAATCATAAAGCTACTTACCATCTTTTCCATTACGACCAAAACACGTCCACATTAAAAAAAAAACAAGAAAAATCTAAACAAGGAAATGTAACATGGAAAACGAAAAAGAAGCAATAAAGCTAATTGCCAAGTAACGGAGAGTAATCTCTCGTGAAGGTGCATTTTATCAAATCTGGGATGTTTAAACAATAATGAAATTGCCATTGCAAAGCGTTGCCATTTGTTTCTGTCTGCTTACTGCGCTCATTTGCTAACTGCTTGAGAATAATTTAAAGTTGCCCAGGCTGAGGTCCGCGTACACTGCGGCGCTGACATCTGTGAATTGTGTTGGAGGCTTTGTTGTTGCGAATGAGTTTTTCTTTAAGTGCTCAAACACACGAGTGACATGCGTCAACGACTTGTGTCGACGGCTGCCGAAAAGCGTGTCGGCGGCAGCCGTCGACGACGGGCGTCTACGGGTGTCGACGGCTGCCGAAAAGCGTGTCGGCGGCAGCCGTCGACGACGGGCGTCTGCGGGTGTCGACGGCTGCCGTCGTAAGTCTCAGTTGCCTCTGCCGTTGACGCGTGTGGCTCGTGTGTTTGCACACTACACACTCTTTCATCTTATAGTGTGCTTTAATTTGCTTTCAAGCAGTTGTGTTTTATTAATTTTAGTTCACCATTTTTTTTCGAGAAGTTGATTAAAAAGATAGCTGAAAGGTCTCGTATGGCCTTGAGTCCAGGCTCCATACATGTCTGCTGGTCCTCCTTTATTTAAACAGCTCTGACCTGACGTTATTTCAACAACTATCTCAACTGCAAAAGTTTGTCCCCGCCACACACGGTATACCGTCACGGTACGTTACACCACGGTGACCGCGAACCCTTACCTAAAGAACACCAATGAGCGACTGTAGTTTATTTAAATCGTATCGCAGCACAAAGTCTCACTCGGGTTGTACCGAGTCTAAGTTTGACGACTAATTAACTGAATGTCACTGATTTACTTAAGCTAGTGTGTTTCACTTTAAATATCAAGGTGTTCAGTGAGGAGGGGTTTTAGCGGGTTCATGAGATATTGAATATCTAACTATGGACTAAAGAAAAAGAAAATGCGTTTATTTGCGGTAAAATATGATGCAAAGAAAAACACAAAAAGAACAATGATAAATAATTTGATGACCACGCCACGATTTGAGTACCACTTGGCGATTGTGGTAACACGTAATACGATGTAGTTACAAGATTCGGTCTGTAGTTTCTATGCCCACAATAAAATATTCCAGTGTGGAAATTGCGATGTCCTAAAATTCGGGCGCTTAGATTAAAAATAATATTTCCCATTATCAGATTCACAGGCTGGAACAGCATCTGTCTTTATTAATAACCTGGAATTAATTTACTTTCCTGTACCTAAGCATCTGTAAGGAATATCTGGAATTACTTATACATATTTCCCACTTTCTTCGTCCTATGCTGAGCTCTATTAAATTTTAGCGCTCGAATAAATTTTATATGGAAACAAGCGATTACGAACTTTAAGAACTCGGGAATAAATATTAGAATAGTAAAATGGAAGTGCATAAACTATTTTTAAATATTTTCTAGGTAGATCCTACGTTAGAGTGATTGCTAAAAAATAACATACTTTTTTCTACTGACCGAAATGTGGGAGTATTCCAAAACACAGCAAATATTTTAGTAAAAAATGAGACAGTGTCAGTCATATACACTGTTAATAAAGATGACGGCAGTATGTTCATGTTTATAGCTGTACACACATAGGTGCTCTCAGTTTGGTCCTATGAGTCTACACTAAAATGATGAAAGGACCACTTTACGAATTTCAGCTTCCACCAACATAACCCTCAGGTAACTCACTTATTATCCCAGCACTAATGTGTTCACAAATATTCAGTTAATTTGGCTAATATAATTACATTCGCTCCGCCACGCAGATCCGGCGCTGCATTACCATTGTTACGTCGACGTGATCCCTTCCCGCGTCAGATTTGTACCGCGCCACTACATTCTGATTCGTTTACATTAAAATACATATAATTAGTGTTATGGAAGTTTACTAGCAAGCCTGACTACACGAAACAGTGGGTTATGGAGAATTATGGTCGCTTTGGGAATAATTAGATTTTAAGTCAATCCCCGAAAGAAAATGGTCCCTCGCTCATTACAAAAAGGGCGGAACTAAGATGCACACTACATGGTGCAATCCTTTTCTTCAGTTTTATGGATGTCCATACGGGACCTAAACGTTATGTGACCTCAAAAGCAATGGCTTTACCTGAAACCGCAAGATTTACCTCATACGTCCAATATGGCTAATTTAACTTCACGGACAGCTGCACAATGCAATCTTAACAGCAGTAAAGTAAACCGCTCCCCAAACTCTCGACCTGTGAACTTGTGAGTCAACACACCGTTTCTCACACGTGCACTATGCAAAATGGCCGCCCCCCACCCCCCCTTGATAATAAGTCTCCGTGAGTTCGCGTCTACTTGCCAACTTTGAGCCATGTGGGAAAGATTCTAAATTTTGTGAGTTACACCTCTGTTGGCGTAAAGGCTGTATAGGGACGTGTCTTTGCCGAAGTACCGTGAAAAAATTAAGTTGTCAGTTTTATGACAGGTTTGGGAGATGATAGGCTTTTAATTTATTAAAGATTATTTTGGTGAATAATTCTCGAGAGAAGGTTTTAGAAAAAAATATATTATTGTAAGAGAAAATGTGGCGAAAACTAGACTGATAGTTGATTTTCCCAGAGTTACTGCTGAAGCACTCAGCGAGGCAGTGATCCAGTGCTACACTCCAGAGGGGCAATTCTAGTAATTTTAAGAACGTTCACAGTCTGATCTCAGTCTCAATCTGTCAAAAAATACTTCTAATTTCCTTACATTTGACAAGTTTTTGATATTTGTTTGTCGCCGAGATGAGACTGCGACTAGATTTTGAACGTTTTAAATTACGAGAATTGGCCTTCTGATTTGTGGCAGATCCAGTTCAATCTTTTCACACTACATTCATTGATTCATTACTGCGAGAGTTTTGTATTTTGTTATTCTATTGAAAAGATTCATCAAAGTAAGTAATCGAACACGAGAAAAAAACGATAAATATTTCCATTCGAACCAAAGGACTAGCATTAAATACGGACGTGAAACGAACAGTCAACTCATAAAGCTTTTCAAAAATGAAAATCAAAGGACTGCTATAACTTCTCTCCTTTCCATACAGCCTTTTAGTACTTTTTAGTGGTATAATACGACAAAATAGACGCGTCGCTGCGTCGTCCGGTGTTGGCGGCGCTCAGCACCGTTTTCAATTAACTCGGCTTATATCTCCTGTGAGATACATTGGGAATCCTATTTGTGCATTCGTTATCCCGGTTTTTGTTGAGAATATCTCTTTATTGCTGTGAGTTACTTTGAAGTGGATTGACGAGGGTTATTGTGTTGCTGAAATTGGACACTAATGCATAGAGAGTTTTCGATTGTGATTGTATTGTGTTTTGTTCTAATTTTGATTGGGTTGATTTTGGTCCAATTTCTTTTGTAGAGTGGTTTGATTTGGTAGTAATTCGATGATAGGTAATAATATTACGAATTCCCAACTTAATTTATTTATTAATTTCAAGGTGATTGTCAGTACACAAAAACATCTTTACGACAAAACAAATTAACAATATATTCTTTTAATAACATCCTTTTCGATAAAATCATCAATATTTTTGTTTTGCTATAAAATAAACTAGGTATAGTAGGTTCCGAGATTGCCCCGGGGATCAGGCTAAATAAGCTGAAACCGGTAAAAACTGGATAAAGCTAGTAATATCCGGTTTGTGCTGAATGTTTACACGATGCTGAAAGAAAATCGAATTATGAAGAACTGAAACAGATAAGTAGCAAAAACTAGACTTTGATGAAAGTTGTCAAATTGGAAACATTAGTTGCCAATGAAATTATTTAGCTTAAAAACTGGACCTACTTAAAAGTAGCAGCCTATTGTACCTGATTATGAATGTGGATCGTAATCGTAATAGCAATTTTTATGACCTTTTAAACGTTGAAATTGCCTCACTGAGGCCGCGGTATATCGTATGAAGGCACAAGAGAATGATGTTTCTGTTGCCCATTCTCCTGCCATACCTTAGCTGCTGTCTTTTATTAGTCCTAAGGGAGGGGAAAGGTGACCAAAACCGCACATTACAACTCGATTTAGTAACCACATTTTAAAATTAATTATTTCGAAGGGATCTTCAGCCATCCTGCGGTTGGCTTAAACCTGTTTAAATAAATGTTATTACAAAATTATGACTAATTCCTGGAAAACACGAGAACTTTGCTCCTTCATCATTATATTTAATTCTATCACGGCCGAGATTCTCAGCAAATATTTTCCCATTAAAATTGAAATGGGTTAGAATAATGAACTTCACAACTTGTGGGGATTTTAACGTAATATCAATATTTTGAGTTTCAGTGAAAAACAAAAGTTGCCTGGCTTACAAGTTGAATTCATTTGCGATTTCGCAAAATGTTAAGAATAAGAAATCTTGAAGAAACAACAACATTGTAGTTTTAGAGAAAAAAAAAAATTATTCATACGTCGCGTCGTCCAAAAAACATACGTCGCCATTGTAAACGTCGAATATCATAATTAGCACTTTTAATTATTGTTGTGGCTTTTGCGATATTTTTCACCTACAGCTCCCTTTATTACTCTTACATTATAATTATAAACATATCCAGAAAATAAGGACAAGACCAACACTTAAAAAAAAAACAAGATGACATCCTTTAATATCTTATAATAGCTAGACATTTGAGAAATTTCGATTAGATTTTTGGAGATATTATGTAAAGAAAACTTTTCTTCCAATAAAATAGAACGTAGACAAACCTAGTGGAACATGTCTCCCAAATCCCGGTTCACAGTTTGTAAGTCCCTCTCGTGTTCAAAGTATAAAATATATTTTTGCAGACGGCTCCTAATGCGAGTTCTATGTATGTAGCCGGCGCCGGCAGCGCAGTGCAGCGACAAATGTACCAATAACTGTTCCCAAGACTTTTTTTTGCGTTCTAGAACCTTTCCGTGTTCTTCTCGTTTTTCAGGCCTGGATAACAGCTTCCTGGGGGGGAAATAATAGAAAACTGTATTTCAATGTTGTCGTGGTAAATAGTAGTTAGGCTGACTTAGCATCTAGCAACGTTCAATTTTGTTCACTGAGTTGAGCTAACCGATTACTGACAAATACGTGTACTGACCTCAAAAGACCATTTCAGGCCGTAATCTACATGTTCTTCACATGATCTGACCAAGATTATGTTGGACTTTAAAAGTGACTGTTACCTCTGATTTTGTTTCGGTGTTTCTTTTTAGAGTAGTCTAGGCTAGGAAAAGAAAAACTCATCTAGTTTTTTAACCCCCGACGCAAAAACGACGGGGTGTCGGGGTTTTTTTTTTATTTTTAATTTATTTTTAAAATATTATTTACTTCTGTAAACCTACTGACAGGAATAGACATTACAAATATAATTTAACTTTGGAAGTGTATACCAATGATACGCCTCTTAAAAAAGGTCCTCCTCTAGGATTGCATTGCTTAAGCCTATCAACGCAATACCACTAGATATTTAAAACAGTTCTACTTAATCCTCATGTGTCATATTGTCTCAACTAACCCCCGTCAGTCCACCAGCAGAAGATTATGTAAAAGTAAAACCAACCTACAATCCTCTTAGCTCCAACCTTTTTCGCTCATAGCTCACCTTTTCAAAACAATAACATATTCCCGAATGTTCTCGAGCAATAATCCGCCAATAACGAGACAATACCAGCCGAACGTAACGAGAATGTAACAAATGGTTCAAATCTGTTACAGGTACGCTTCCAGTGATACGTCATAAGTTTCATTACACGCCCGATTTGTTACATCGCTCAGAGCACTTGCGATGGTAAGTTTGTTTTATTGTATGGTAGGTGATGGCTTTGTGAAGGCCGCAGGTATCCGCTGGTTACGAGAAGCACAGAACCGGTCGGTGTGGCGGTGCTTGGGAGAGGGCTATGTCTAGCAGTGGACATCGTTCGGCTGAAATGATGAATGATGACGATGCTCGTACTGTCGTACTCAAAGGTTGTCAATGGAACTTTTGATATTAGAAGAAATTGGTTTTGATCTCAGTCGAATCTGAAGTAAAAGCTGTGCTGTATTTCATTAGTTCCACTTCAACTCTTCATTAATGACTTTTGTGCAAGAAACGTCGCCATTTTGTCAATAAACAGACCATAACCAGCCTATAATATTCCCACTGCTGGGATACAGGCCTTCTGTCAGTGATAGGGAGTGGATCTAATCCGTAATTCCGTAATCTACCACACCGGCCCAGTGCGGGTGGTACATGTCACATGTTTTCGACTTTTCTTCGATTTCTTTTTTAGTTCTAGGACATGGGATTTTTACCTCACTAAAACCACCCCGGTGATCACCATCCGCACATAGGGGTCGTCCCGGTTCCTCTTAAAAGACCAACCTTCGAACCTACGACCTACAACTCGTAAGTCGCGCTTGTTACCACTGGGCCACCGCTGCTCTCAATTTTGGCATATTTTACTAGTTTATCGAGTTGTTCTGAATATTGTAATCGAAATGACGATGACATTCAGCATCGGTTATACTTTCCTTAATTCGACCTTATTTCTTTCATCTTCCATTACGTTTCTTCCTGAATTTCCTTAACAACTTGCAAATGTCAGTGATTCGGTAAGTCCCAGTAGATACTATGTTATCGGCTTAAGTATTATTGATATTGTCATTTTATTACTCGTGACGTCAGCAGCCCATTCCGTTTGTATTTATATTCTTTGGCAACATTTTCTTGAATTGATCCACAGTGATGTAGATTCTTTGTTATCTTGAATATCGTAGTACCTATTGTAACGTTTAGTAGGTAACACAGGTAAATTAATTGTTAAGCAAATTAACTACCAACATAAATTGTCCGCATATTCAAACCACATCTTTGTGAGTTGTATGAAATGATAAATGAAATGAAATCATTTATTTTATGATACCTATAAGATCCAACCTTAAAATAAATATGACGGAGAAGGTATGTCTGTCTCTCGTTAACATCAGGCATAATTTAATTACTGTGGGCGTACTATGGGTAGTGTTGGTTTTAGCACCATAGAAAAACAGTTTGCACTTCAAATCAGATTATAATTTACGAACAAGTTAAGTCACACTAGCGAATCACGCACTGTAGGTACACATTTAACGATACGGAACGCGACAGTTTCTAAACACATGTTGTTCGTACGAAGTCCAATGTTTCGATGATCCCGAGAGCTCTGCTCACACCCTTCTTGCAGTTGTCGCTCTCGTCCACCTCCACGAACTCAGGCTAGACTCTGTCTAGCGCCAGGAGATAGCGCTAACGTTCCGAATAGTCAAACGAATGACTCCGACAAATACATACAGGGTGACAGAGACATCGACGCGCAAACTATAACCATGAATTCAGAAAATAATACCCCTAGCGTAGAAACTTTTCGTTGGTCATCAAAAAAAATCTGTTGTTCCATAGAAAAGTGTAATACCTACGCGGTCAACATTTCAACCGACGAAAAATTTCCCAGGGATGTTCTGTATTATATCCTGTATAATATCACAAACAATAACATAGTAAACAATAGGTATAAATACATATAAATATGTTATAAGGAGCCGGCAATACAACATTAGGTGAATTAGGTAATCGGCAAACTCGGCAAATGGACGTAGGGTCAATTTGCTTTACAATAAATCTCCCTGATTTTACATTCCTTAATAGCGTAGTCTAAATAAATGCTTACAATAAGAAAAGCAATTCTCCCCAACCTCTTAGAAGTCATACACAACTAAACAATTTCTTACTGTTTGTAGTTTTATGTCTATCATCTTGTTTTGGCTGTTTGTTCTAGATTTTTATAGACGGGTTTTTTACTTATTATCTTATAATGTATTTTTTGTTATTAGTCGTGTCTGGCGTCATACTGTCTAATGTCTGTGTTATTTTTATTGCCCGCGTGATGTCCGCGACCGAATGTTGGCATTGGTTTTATTAGTTGCCATTAAATTTTACAAAGTTTTTGTTGAGGTAAAATCTTCTTTAAAGCAGACTTGAAAACAAGCGTATTTCACAATAATATTGAAGGTATTCAATATGTATTTTTGCAACACGGTAAAGGTCAATTATGCACTAGCGATGACATTAAGATGACTCATGGCTCATTGAAGAAACTTGGAACCTTTAAATACTGGTGTCTTTATTGTTGTTACAATATATGGTAAATATGTATTTACAATATTTTGGTTTTACTGCTTCGAAGCTACAACCTACCTGTAAGATTAATAATAAAAAAAATTGTCAAAGTATCGTATCATCTGCTAGGCATACGGCTCTTTTAAAATGCGATAATGTTACCTAGAAGAAGATTTTGTAGTTTTCTTCTGGCCAAGCGTGGTTAAAGCGGTGTCTATGGGCTCATCAACATCATCATTGGCAGCCTTGTTCTTAGTATAGGCGTCCCCCCTGTTCTGTGCGAGTTTCATCTAAGTCTTACCCGCGGTCTGTGTCATCCACTCATCTGGCTGTTAGTCTGCCAATGGGATAAAGACTGCTTTTTCAACATCCTATGGTTCTAGTAAAACAATTGTGTGTAGGTACCCCCGGACCGTATGCTGCTATTGTCGAACAAACATAGGTATGTAATAAATTCATAACAAAAATAGTGCAAGGAGCCGTCCTGGTACCATTGTTATATTTCCTTGAACGCGTGAGATTGCCACTATTATTGTCTATGCCTTCTTGGGAATTTATATTATTAGCTATGTGCAGTTTGTTTATTATACAGTCGTTTACTTGCGTAATGTTATGATGAGACGTTGGAGATTATTTTTCCTTTAAAAGGCTATGCAATATGCGACTTACGAAAGTATGCTATGCTCATCATGCAGGCTAAAAGAGCAGATGTTACATTAATTTAACTAGAATAATAGGGAAATTAGAGAAGATGAAGCCAAAATGATACCAACATTATCTACCTAAAATACTTCTCTCCTGGCTTGCTGTGCCCGACAGGGTCCACCCACAATGATCTTGTCTTTGTAAATCTACCGCTACCTATTGAGTATATCTACATTTTGTAATGGCGTATTTGAAGAAATATTCATTTTAGTTTCAGTCACTAACATTATAACAAAGCCACAAGTAACAATAGCCAGAAGTGAGGTTAAGCTTAAAATAACGTCGAGTGCGTAAACACTACTTATAAGCCAAATCGTCCCATAAAAATCCCAGCAGCACAAACCTAGTGTTTAAAACAAAAAGATTCCTGTACGAACCTCCGTGTAACGTTGTTGCCATTTTATGCAAAAAATAAAGTGTAGAACATAGTGCGGTAATCAAAGCGTTTGGCGCGAAAAATTCCCGCCACCGCACACTAGCGCCATTGTCGTTTTTGTGGCAGCTTCGGAATCACGGGCAGCATAATGGGAGGAAGGAAGGTGGTATTCTCTTTAGAACTGACTTAGAAAATAACATAACGTACAATATAAGTAAGCCATTGTGCAACATTACAGTACCACTGAACTTGCTCAGTCCAAGTCTAAATAAGCGAGAGTAACAACACTGGTTACCTTAAAATAATCCTTAAGCACTTTCTGGCACCATTGTTGTTCCAGGCTATGCTTTTTTGGATATGGGGATCTTGGAAATGTTTTCCAATAAATAATCCAAGATCTCGATATTGCAAAACTATATTTAAAAAGAGTTCACTGAAAAAAAGAACAAATAATTGAGTCCAATTTTCTGCTGTAAAGATGAACGCCTGAAGTAATATGAAGCTATACGCAGCGTCGCGTCTTACCAGAATATGCCTTCGACCAGAACAATCCCGAGAGTGTGTACCGTGCCTTTGTGATCCGCGCATTGTAGTGTATCGGGTCCTAAGGTGCGCAAGTTTACCTAGCGTCCTAAGGCATAGTTCAAACACACGTGCCTTGAGAACTCATGTTGTTTCATGAAATATCACACCAGTTTCACACAACAAAAAGAAAGGCCTAGAGGTGTCTTATAAGTATTTACACCCAGAATTTCTCCTATTAACCGGCACTAAACCAGGGCACCAGGTGGTTGCCGAGATTAATTTTATAATACATTTCGTACTGTACTCAGACTGCTACTGGGGATCGAACCCAGGATTTCCCGCTCAGCAGTCGCAACTGTAACCACTAGACCAACGAAGCAGTCATTATAAAATTAAACTAAATTTCCATTCTACATTTTCGTATGTGACAAGCACGTGTTAATTAATTCCAACCTGACAATTTAATATATCCACGTATCCTATGCTTAAACGTTCGTTAAGATTTTAGAAAATATAAAGCTTTTCCGCGCTCCTACACCGCGTAAGTATACGCTAAAATGGCGCTCCTTTGTGCTCCACACGTATATACTCGTACCATCCCATCATACTAACTTATTTAAATCCATCCTGTAACGCTACAGGAAGATATAAAGCTTCACTAATTAACGCAGGTATTACATACTTTTATGAAGATTTTCCTACATTCAATTAATATTCCGTGCAAGAAGCAATATGGCGTCTGTTTCTAGGAATACCGTCCGTTTAGAACAGCCCCGGGGAGCTACGTTATTTGTACAAGCACGTATCATAATAATTACTTAAAGTTAATGTTAACACTTATTGCATGTGCATTTTACAACCACGTACCTACCTGTGTAAAAGTTACAACTTCTGGTAACACCGCATACACGCGCATACGTATATCATCGCACTATACGTATATTTTTCGGATTAAAATTCCACCCTGGAAAAAGATGATGCTTATTTTATGTAAAAAAAAGTTGCAGTTTTAGTCTTTGATAATTGGCCCGAAGACCCTTTGGGCTATTTATTATAGTTTCGGATTTGGTCATCCTTGATTACTTGTAAAATTCACCCTGTATCAACCAAATGCAAACTACGGTTAAACATAGAGCATAGCTTTTACAATACGCTAATAAGAATTAAGGAGTAGTAGTACCTTGTAGTCTTCACATATAATTCCTCCATCGTCATATTAAGTAACTCGTTCAAGTAGAATTTCCTGAAAATATACCGAAAACCACACCATGGTCGTAGAATACGCGCCACCCGAACATTCCCGCGAGGCAGCACTACGACACAACGGCACAGCGGCACCACGGCACTACAGCCTTGCTTTGTACGGCACGTATCTAGTTATTTATGCCCTTTCAGCATTCTCTGAAGATGCACTTTTAAACCAGTCGCGTATCGAAGTTCTGTGCTCGTGCTTAATATCATATTACTTGCTGGAGGCATCTGTGCCGCCAAGCGCCTCAGAATTACTAATTTCTGATTCTGCTGCTGTGGATTTTATGAAAAATATGTTTATAGCGGTTTTAGGTCATCGGTTTTAGGTCAGTTGAATACGTAGTAGGTATATGTTCGTGGGTGAGGTGCTTTTTCTTTATTTTAAGGGTGAAAACTGGGTTTCTGTGTAAGTTGTACTTATTGACTTATTGTAGCGAAATAAAAACCAGGAAAATTCTCGCTTTATCACGTTTTAATTTTGGTAAGTAAAATAAGGTAGTAATAAGAACTTATCAAAAGACACAGAACGAATATTATTTTTATTATTAAAAAGTATTACGTCGTGACGCCGATGTGACGTCTTTGGTGTTCGAGCCCTACAATAAATTTTATGTATTCTTGTTACGCGTCGATTATCATACGTTTGCAAACGTTCCTAAACCTACGTAACTAGATAAATACAAGGACGTCCTAACTGGGTAATTGGCACCAAGTCAATTCGTTATTAGGAAGCGAAATAATAATTTAAATTACAGTTTGATCAATATTGTAACAACGGTAATATACGGCTAACTGGTAGTATACCAAGTAATAGGCTCTACTGAAAACTAAGCTACAAAATATATGAAAATCCGGTGCTAGGCTCCACGCTGACAATCGGAAGGCCGCCTCGTTGGCCGGAATCAGAATCCTCTTAAATGTGCAGGTCGCGCGCAAGGTGTTGTGTTGGGTTCGATTCGATGGATCTGGTACTAGGGTAGCGGGTAGGACAAAATTCTAGATCGCCCTACAATCTTCGGACAAATTTATTCCGAGACGCAGGCAGAATCTAAAAATACACTCAGCGTTAATATTGTAGCGAATTATTTCAATGTGAAAGCAGAAAAAATTATATATTAGACTTCCGTCCTGTGTCCAAATAATCCTTCCAATGAAAAATCTCGGTGAGAGAAAAGACGACACTTTTAGATTCAAAATTCAAAACCAATATGAAGAACAAAACCTTTCCGGTTAAAAATAAGGTTGGATTTGTTATATCAGAAGGTCGCTCCTTATGAAATTGTAATGTAGCATTTGCCAATGCTGCATTATGCTCAAATTAAAAGGACGTATTTAACTCTGATGAGAGCCGATATCTTTCAAAATGGTAAAAAACATTACTTCCTTTTGGGCTCCAACGCAATCGGATGGGTGAAGTCGAAGGGTGATTAGCACAGTTGATAAAAAAAGGTTTCGACCAATTAAGAATTAATTGAATGATTTTAATACCTTTATAAATCGCTTAGAAATATTATAACACCTCTTAGGGCCGACTTTTCAATCTTCAGATAACTTTTATACGAGGAATACAAATATTATGGTTTGACAGCTGTCGAATAGGAACTATGTCAAACCGCCATATTTATTGTTCAGCTAAAAGTTATCTGACTATTGAAAAATTGCCCCTTAGACTAGAATATTTTAGAATGAGTGCGACAGCTGCATATTATGATCTTATAATGCTGATCTTATAATAACACAAAACTTCACCAAAATAACTACTAAATATGTATAGCCGAAAACTTCGAATCTTATCAACTATTCATATAATTAAATCTCAAAAGCGAAATAAGCTGCTCTGCTCCGCGGAGGACGGTGAGTCGGTGAGTCGGTGACCGGTGCATTACGCGAGTATAGCCGCTCGAGACTTGCTCTGTTTACTTAATGATCTGTTTAGCATTGCTCCTGCTTCAACTTTCAAGTTTTTCGCATGAATTTATTATAACTTGCTAAGTTTTAAGAGATCTGTAGGGTATTATGTTCTTTAATGCATACCTCATTGCTGCTTTTTCACGTAGAGATAAATTTTCAAAGGGTAATACAATATTCTTCTATGTGAGACTCTCCTTTTAAATCCTTAAAGGAAGAGTCTGGACAACAAAACTGGACATAGGTCTCGGTGTGGCAAACCCTAAAATGACTTCTAATTGGATCAGTCCTAAGTTATTTCGAAGTGCAAAAAGTTGATACTTGTGCATAAACCAGATTATGGATGACTCTTAACTCAAAGCATTGATTCCACTAGGCATTTCCAATGAATTCAGTTTCGTTGTCTATTTACTCTAGTTTAAAAGTATATGAGTTTTTCAGGTTATCAGGCCTGTAGGCCACAGCTCCGCCTAGTTTTCAGCAGTAGGTACTATAAGCGTGACAGTGCCACAATCACCCGGATGTGATTCGCCAATTGTTGCCAGTTAAACACTAACTCGTGACCATTTTCATCCTATTATTTATTTTCAATGTCAATGATTGACCGTTTACGAATTTAAAGGTTACTTCGCAGACAAAACAAATGAAAAGCGAACACAGTCTGTAACGTGATTGCCGAAAGTAGACCTCTTTTACTAGTTCAACTCGAGGATTGCTTTTACTTTACTGCAGTGAAGCTCAAAAGATCCTTCTTTTGAGCTTTTAATTTAAAGTCCATATGAGAATCTACGAATATTTTTGCAGGTGATTTCTCCTAACTGACATAATATTTTAATGAAATGAAATTAAAATATTTATTTTAAATAAAATATCAAAATCACTTTTACACAGTACCCATATCATACTTTAAAAAAAACTAGATGGAGTCGAGATTTCCTACCTCAAGGTGAAATATCGTGTAAAGATTCTTACAGATATAAAAAAAATCGATTCCAATCCAGTCTACACACCGACCCACTTAAACCACCCCCCAGTCTAAACTTACAGAAGTTGCCTACATGCATTACAGCTGCAGGGTGATCTTACGATAGCATCTGCGATATGAGACGGGTTCCGCTGAAAAATGCGATGTTTCACCGGGATAACGTCGGCTGCAGGCTACTGTGTTAGTGCATTAGTATAATGGAACCTACGAGCTCGGGCTGCAGGGCTGTCTGTTGTCTTATGTTTCATTAGCCAAAATACGTAGGTATTACTTTTATCTTTGATATTGCGTCGTTTTCATCCCATCTGTGTGTGATTAATGTATAATTATTTATTATAATAGCTCCCGTCGACCTCAGCCACACGTGGGCTTTTATACATATTTGGCTACGGGATCTCCAGTGTACAGCACTGATTCTTACACCTTGTGCTTACTCTAACTAGTCTCAACACTTATGTAGCGTTACTGTATTCTGATTTTAAAGGCATAGATACCAGTCCAATATAGACACATGAAACGCAGCTGTCTCTCTAGAATTTGTAAGATATATTCGCAATGGTCTTGGTGTCCCTGATGTATTTTTACGTTACAACATTTTACTTACTTTCATGGATCGTTAACCACATCGCCAAGTTCGGACAGCCCTGATATAAAATACCTCCTGTATGCAGCCACTGTTCTTGGATTGCGTTTGTGGAGTATACAGCTTTTAAGTGGCGTGTTTCTTGAATTTTTGTGATTTATTCGTAACGACTGTCATGAGCACAGTGCTCTACCTGGTTCTCAGGAGTTTGTGGCGGAAGCCATGTGTGTCTGCCTGTCCGTTATAGGTATTATAATTATCTATGTAGTGGCTGACTTGGATGACAGCTGGTTTACCTTGTTTGAAGGCAGAAGTAGTTATTTCCTGTTTTATATTAGGTCCTTTTTTGTGTTGCTGCGAATTAATTTTAGCGATAGCCAGATAATGCGAACAAAAAGGTTCTCTGTTCTGAGATGAACGCACGACACCCTACTAACGTTTTTGCTTGTTGGTTATGTATGACTGCTCATAAATGCAGAGTAATATAAAATCTAGCGCTGTTTTTGTGCATATAAGGTGAGAATGCAATACAATTTCCTCGTACATTGCACGTAATGATTGTGCTACATTAGTCAATCGTGTCAAACTGCACTTTCTATATAACCCAAAAACTATTGTATCGTTACCAAACATTGAGAATGCAAGCGATAATTAGTCAATTGACCGAACAGTCCGAAAAACTGTCCAACCGAATTAATTAATGAACCGAAACGTGTTAACACTGCCACAGGATAAGGAGATGAATACAGAAGTACCATTCTATACAGTCCGCGATATGTGGCGTTGATTGGCTTGTTTTTGCATTGTTGTGCCAAACCTAATCCTCCTTTTAGTACATGTTTGACTAACAAATACCTTCGATGATCGAAAAGTAACATATCGAGTTTGAGCGTCGTTTGTTAAGCCCCCTTTGACAAATAAAGTCACTGCAGAGCTCCAATTCTGTATGGTAATTTTATTGCCAGCGTAATCTTACCACGTGCAAACCACGTACGGTTGTTAAGGGTGGTATTTTGACAGTTCAAGCCACGCCAACTTCGCGTTCATTTCGCGCGGTTTAGTTAATTGTGTCATAGAGAATACGTTATTTAGCAGATGTCGTGCTATGCTAAGGAATTGACGTGGTTTCGAAGTAAGGAATCAGTAAGTGGTCATAGTGAATTAGGGCCCAGATGTGTTTGCAGATTCATTTATTTATTCCAGCGATCTTGGCGCCAGCCCCGGATCTAAGGGGGGGCAAACAGGGGCACTTGCCCCGGGCGGCAGTTTCATGGGGGCGCCAAATCCTTGAGACAAGAATTCGAAATATCGAACAAATGAAGCCTCTTTTCCTACAATCTCATAGGTTTTTATCAAGTAATCGAATCTTAATATGCTTGAAAAACCAACTTTTCTATTTCCATACACCCAGTTAGTTTTTGAACACATACTACCTAAGTCATTTATGAACGCATATTAACAGATCAAGTAAATTGAACGCGTGCGTAGTGTCCGTTCTTTCTGCCAGGGGAATCCCCGTCACATCTATACGAGCCGAGCCGAAAAAATTCAAACAGTCGAACGTCAAGTGATAACACTGTTTGTTTATGTCGTTGATTGCGTTTGCGAGTAATCAGCGTTAATATAATAAGTAATTTATTAGTGAAATCATATATTATTGTAGTGGAAATCAACAATTTGCAAGAATTACAAATAGGTAAGAAATAATTACTTAATAGAGGTATATTTTTATGGGTGCTTTTTTTTTTTAATGTAAGTTTTATGACTATAGATTATAGAAACCAGTTAGTGGGATATTTTAATTTTCTGGGTTTTTTAGTATTGTAGTTATAAGTAAACTCTACAATACAATAAAATAAAATCTTCAAGAAGAGGTAACCAGAAGTACCTATAGTTACTAAACATTGCAATCAGGACCACGTTTCAGTGAGCTTCAGCTTTCATCAAACTATAGATACATATTATTTATATTTTTAGGTTGGAAAAACCAAGCGATGAGCGCACCAAGAAAAAAGCTTTCTGGGGCTGAAAACAGAAAGAGAGCAAAAGATAAAATTGAAGATGCAATGAATTCGGCACAAAAATGCTACTCATTGGCAGTTTTAACAGTTTTTCTCAAACACTGAAGGGAGGGGGCGCCACTATCAAGGTTTTGCCCCGGTTCGAAAAAATCGTAGATCCGGGGCTGCTTGGCGCGTGCGACCTCGGTATGTTTCTACTCAGTGGCGCTGTGGGACTACGGCATGGATGTTTTATTTATTTATTTATACTGAAAATTTATTCAATCAGCTTTTCCGTTCCGCGCACACTTTATATTGTACTTTATTTTCATTTTGTGTTAACCTTATTATTTGCTTGTTAGCCGCATTTGGGCCTTTTTCCGTAGCCACTGACTGTAGTATGGCGATGATAACGGGTTTTTAATAACGTTTTTTTAACATTTTGGTGAACACTCGTTAGTATGGTCCTCGCAAGCGCTACTGCTCACCTCATGGTCCTGGGTTCGATTCCCAGGTTGGGCAAAGTTTTATTGGGTTTTGTATCTGGAATTTCTCAGTAGCTGCTACAGTCAGGAGTTTTGCCAGGTTGATGGCAATAGGCTCGCTCCTATCACATGGAAATATACACAACTGGCGACGTGTGGGAGTACCTACTATAGACACTCCTCTCCTAGCCCTTCGGGGAAACAAGGCGTGATGGTATGTTATATAATAGGACGTTGTGTCAGTCGCTAAGAGACCTTATTTGAACCTTCTATTAAATGGTACGCACGTGAAATGAAGGAAATAGACTCGGAATTAAATAAGAGCCGAAATATATAGTCCTTGTAAGTGTGGAGATTGTGCGGTTACCACATTAGCTGAATGTGAAAGAACTGACCTTGATACTAAAAATATACATTCTTAGCGGAAAAAATGTAATAGCTTGCCTACTTGAGCACTTATTAGAATTTGTTATTACAGTGACGTATTGGTACTATTGACAGCCTCGTTGGCGTAGTGGTCGCAAGCGCGACTGCTGAGGATGGGGTTCAATTCCCAGGTCGGGCACATTGTTATTGGGATTTTCCGTCAGGAATTTCTCAGAATCAGCCCGGAGTCTAAAGTACCCGCTTGATGGCACTAGGCTCACCTCCTCATTCCTGGCGACATGTGGGCTACAGTAGGTGCCCCTCTGGCTAACCCTTCGAAGAATACAAGCGTGATGTTATGTTATGTTTTATGTTGTTACAGTAATCAAAGTTTAGTATATTGTATATATAACAGCTCTTTTGTCAAAAGCAAATCCATAGCATTTCATTGAAGTACACTCTAATAATTTCCCAGCTCGTTATATTGAAATGTCAACAATAACAATTATTCAGCATGATGCCACAGGGTACATAGAAATAGAAGGTTTACTCTGCGCAACAATATGAACGTCGTTTGAGACTGTGACATTTCAACTACATTTATGTATCTGTCGCAAAGGTTAGTGTGTCCTGTATTGCATAATATTGCCTCGCCACGTGAGTCTTCTGTTCGTCATATAGTCTGTGGTAGTGATTATTTGGCCGCAACCCTCCACTGCTACTCTACATTTATTTGGCCGCAACCCTCCACTGCTACTCTACATTTAATTCCCAATACCGGCGGCGGAGGGTACTTTTGATCTCCGTCACTTGATGACAATCAAAATATGGCTGTGCGGTTGAATTGTCCAAATGCCGCGGGGGTTAGGGTTGCTTCAGTATTTACTATAATATTTCAAAATAATAAAGGTTTGGCCCATTGTTAACTACGAAAGTGAAATATCTATAATACTATCCGATGGTTCTTGTTCTTGGATTTGCCACAAAAGCAACTGATAAACACTGTTTTGTGGTAGTCAGGATCGACTTTGACATAACACTGACATTAGACACACATTGAACATGTGTTTAAGTTTTTATAGTAAGACCCTTAGAATACTGTAAGACTTATTTAAAATACATAAGTTAACGTTTCGTGCGTTATAGATTAGTTTACATCGCAAAAACTAGCTTAAATCGCTTGAATCTAACTAATATTCATGAAACTTCAACCTCTAAATTCCCACCGCGAGGCAACCCTACACAGATACCGACCAATTATCGTCCCGGGCCTTTCATCGCGCGACTATCGCGAATTTATTTCGCGCGGAAACGATTGCCCGACGCGATTCCATGCGATTCCGTGCGATTCGATGCGATGCAGCCGAATTTCGCACGAGCGCGTAATCGTCCGAAGAGCTACTCTTGTGAACGAGTTTATTATATTTCGCGTACGTTTGTTTTAGTTGGACGTAATTGGTTGGCAGTTGAGTGCGCTTGTGGGGCAGATAATGTGTTTTTGAATTAGTGTGTATTGAGCCCGAAATCGATTAGATAAAATACAGCCGTCACAAGCGCATCAGTTGTTGGGAGCATAATGCTTTTAGTAGCTTAATTTATTGTTATAAATCTTATCTTAGAAAATCCAAAAAAATGGGGAGTCGGACTCGCTACGAACTCACTGGGTGGTAAGATGAGCTATTCTTTTAAAGCTCAAGCCCATACAAGATGAGAACATTTAAGTATTAATTTTTACGAAGCAGGTTAGTGAGCATCTCTTTCAATATCTACCATTGTATGGTTGAGTCTATTGCCAAAACAATAATCATAAAGATACAAACTGTTAGTAAGTTTCTTCATACATACATATGTATATCATATTTACGTTCGCAATAATGACTCAGACGTCTTCGTTCACTCGTTCATCCCCTTCACTGAAGCACGTGTGAGTTCAAAGGGCATCTCTCGATGGAAAGTCATGGAATCATAGACATGGAAATGAGAGAAAACTGCCTCATAAAGCATTATCTAGCATTATGATAGTTATTAGTAGTGAGATAGTAGTTAGTCTTTGCTCTTTGCTGACACATCTATGCTTTTAAATTGAAATTGCATGTGTCTCGTGTATGTCTGTTTTGTAAGTTTTCAAAGCTATAAACACCTTATGGATTGTATTAATATGGTACAGAGTAGTCTCAACATTAAAAAAAAAACGTAGATTTAAAAGCACGATCTTTCTACGACTCATATGGATCATAATAATAAAATAAACCACTCAAATGATATTTGAACGATCAAATCAATCGATATGACACAGATCATATGATAATGGACACATAGATTCTTATAATTGTGAGCTACTGTAGCCTCTAACGGCTATAATAGCACTAACTTGAGACTAATGCTATCACTAGTAACGTAAGTAGCGCAAGTAGTGGGTACACCGCCGTGCGCGTCGCGTGACGAAACAATCACACAAACCGAATTGAGGATGACCCGGAAACCTCCGCGACACGACTGCACCGCTGAGCAAGTTATAAGAGGCATTCGTTTTATACATGAAACTCTGATCAATAATAGGTCTCCTTACCCTCCACTCTGGGTGACGACAGGTGTGAGATGGACATTCATGACTGAATAGCTAGGAGTACCACCAGTACTATGAGAAGGCGAACTTGACTGGTCATATTATAATCTGAAAGTGTTTGAAATGGAAATCCCTTTTCACTGATACATCGATTCGTTAGTTATGTGGCTTCTGCTTGAGGCTATGCCAAATAAGGTTCTCACTGTGACGATGATAACCACCACTGCCTTCAACGAAATCTTGGGTCACTTTTATCAGCACGGCTTCAAGTTTCAATACATCTCCATCTTCACTGCACCTCGCTGCAAGCTTGCACCTCGCGCCATTCTCTCCGTCGTCGTGTAGTATGCGCGCACGCACTCGTGGGAACACTTTCACTGCGCCACGCGAACCGCGATGAGCTGCTTTTTGTCAGACTGACCTGCTTTGTGAAACTGAGCCAGTTAGTGTTCCTGGATGCCTTTGTTTTGAAACCTATACCGGTTTTTGTTGCTTCGTTGTTTTTATGCGGTTGGAGAGATTGGGAGTTCATATGGAAGGGGAAATTATAGGAACTAGCAACTATCGTCTCGTTTTAATAACATAATTATGGAATCAAGTTTATTTTGCAAAAGTTTTAAGTTATTGCCAGCTAAATTTTAAGGGGTTTTAGATGTTTGAAATTAAAAGCTTTAATTTAATCTTTAAAGTAGATAACGTTTATAGGTGTCAACTCAATCTGAACTCTACAAAAAGTTATTTATTTATATCAGAGCAAAATGCTCCAAAATGATACGCGAAAATGTATTAAAACCCGCTCGAAAGCTCTCAGCTACTTCATATTTGCTTCCTAGACTCGTTATAACTGTACAAGCAGTAAACAGTCCAAAAACGCCAATTTTAAACGCAAATCACTGGTTGGTATAATTTTCGCAAAACTCCGTGTATCCACGCTCTAGGCGTGGATACGCGGAGTTTTGCGAAAATTACCAAAATCTTACTTTTGAGATAATTTGTGAAAGGTTAACGACTTGTATGAAGACATCATAAACATGTTCAATCAACTGTCAAAAATTGGTGTAGAGAAAAAAATACGGGTAGTCCGTAATTGTGGAGCGTCATAATTTGAAAATGGACAGTAATTTTCTTTTGTTTGGAACAGCAGGTCAAAATACCCACTATTTGTAATTACAGAAGATGAAATTATCTTTATATGAGATGGTGAAATATCGTCTTATTGTCTCGGACAGTTAAAGTAATTAAGTTTTGCTGTTATAAAAGTGCGGCTAAAACAGTCGTTGCGTTGTTTTACGGTCGAGACAGATGCCACATCTAAATGGCTTTCTTAGAAGTTAACCTCGTTTTTCAAAACTCATATCTCATTATGCTGTAACTAATGAAACGACTGCTAGATTTAGAATAAACTACGTAGCTCCTAAGTAAATATATTAAAGTTATAACTGCATGTTTTTGGATCGTCCCACATCTTGTAATTACATCTTCAAATAGCCATATGTATAAGGCAGATGTTTTTTTTTACTAACTAACTTACTACTTTCGTACTAATTTAATATAAAAAGCCCTACAAATAATAAGAAAATACTTTGATAAAAAAAAGTTCGTTAGAAAAAACAGTACTTATGTTAATTATTTCGCCTCATCAACAAGATAATCTACAGGCTATCTGCAAACTGGCCACTAGTCGTCCAACTAGTCGGCCGACCGGTCGGACAACTCCCCATGTCAACGAACCCTGCTAAATGTCATGAGAAGAACTCAGTAATACGTTCTAATGGCTCCCGATAGTGAAGCTGTGTTTATTGACGCTAACCAATCGATTAGATGCCGAATGTTTTGTCTTAATTGGTGATGTACCGTTTTGATTTGAGGAGATGTCAGATTTGTTCTGCCTTTAGTTTGACCTCAAAGTTGTTGGGTTACCGCTGCCCTGGAACATAAAGGGCTAAGGAAGGAACACGGGTGGGTTTTAGTCAGTAAGAGTCTGACCCTCCCTTCCGCTCCACCCAGAGCGGGAGCCCCTCATTTAAGAAACTAAAGTCAAATCAATCTAATCTGAAATTAATAATCACGCTTCAGAGGCAAATTAATTCGCCTGTCGCGTCTGTGATATAATTACCCCTTTTATATGTATAATTTATTGACTAGCGTTAACTACATAGTGTGATTTTAATTAACACCTATTAAGTATCACGCCATTCTTTCATAGAAAGTAGGCCACGAAGAGCTGCAATCCTGATACGATGTCTCTAATTAATTAATTTAAAACAAATTCTATTCAGGTCCACACCCCATCGCCTACATGTTGATACTTATGTTTTAAAACACTAATTTAAAAATGTATAAAATTTTACTGTTTACAAAAGAAGTCTGACTGAAACAAGATCGTTAGAACTTAACAAAATACCAAATAAAACATCAGCATAAAATATTTTTTTCTTATTGCATTTCAAGTTCTACTTACTCCTAAAGCGTGAACAATGGTGTATATTTACACAACATTAATAAAACACTTTACTAAAAAACCTGAATTTAAAATGATGTGCAGAGTTTTCGCGAAAAAAGAGTCGTTTCGCCGCCATGTTCGTTTATAAACGGGAAACAAGTGAAAACGGACAGCAGCTATTTATAAAATCTGCTAAACGTTCCCCAGACGGGGAAGAAATACCACAAAAAGATTGAGTGTAGAAGATTTACTTCATGTCCAACCAACAGGCCGCAGACGGGTACTTATTCTGAGATGAAATCTTAGCACTGAAGTTGATGGTACAGAGGGTTTTGTACAAAGTCACAGATTGTGCTATCCATAATGGATTTTGTATATATCTAGGTATATTATGTATGTATGTATATATGTATGATATTTTACAGTTATTTTTCTTCTCATGTCGAATGTATTGTAAGTAAACGGCAGCCAAATAATAGAATCATGATATCACTAAATTTCTCCAAAATAGTTTTCTAACTGCAATCCGTTGACGCCTTGAATTTCGATTTGGGTACCTAAAAGTCTACCTTTTGATTTGCTACTGTAGATGCGTCTCCGGCTAGTTACGTGAAGATGACCTTCTGGCCCTTTCTTCCTTCTGGAACTTACGGGTTCCCTGGAATTACCACCGAGGAAGAAAGGTTGCGAAAAAATCAAAGTTGCGTAGATGTCGTGATTTAGCGAGCGACGCTAAGGCACTGGCTTAAACTTACACGTTATCAAATGACGAGCATTTTATGAAAAAAATATGTTCCTCTTTTTATTGAATGCGTTTTACGTGTTTATGTTTATTTTAAAATATGTTTTTTCCGAAGTGTTTTTTTATTTTTGTGCAAAAAACACATAAATAAGCGTAAACAGCAATAAAAGTCTGTTTAATTGTTCTGGAAATAAGTAAACATTACGCAGAAAAGTTTCTCTTTTAAGGAATTTTTGGTATAAAGCTAATTTCTCTATCCCATAAAGCTGTATGCCAAACCGCCCCATCACCTGACCACTGCCCACAACTACAGTCGTCTGACCAGATTCACGAGAACTCTAAACATTTGGCAACATGTTCTGTATATTTGGCGCCCAACATGGCACAATGTTTGTATATTTGGCGCCCAACGAGGGACTTGTTCACTCGCTAATATTACAAAATAAAGGCTCTGACCGACCGTATCGGCCGGGATCCGCAGCTGCGAACTTGTGTGAACAGTATTAGAGAACATAATAGTAGTTCTCAGCTATTTTGTTAGCTCTTCCTGCATTGTTCTGTGATGTTTATTGTGTAGTTCTACAGAGTGGTTGAATGATAAAGTTCTTTATAGCTTTGATAATCTTTATTGTGTACAAAACAAATAAGCTGCATTTATTTATACACATTTTGAAGATGAAATATATCAGATTTTATATATTTAGCTCAAATTAACAAAGGTATTTACCTAATTGAGTCTGAATAGTTAATGAAGCGTTACTAATTTATTAGTTGATACAATACTGCTTGTATTGATTCGTCTTTAATATGAATGTGATTAATATTGCTTCATTAATCTTAGTGCTCGGTCTAACGATTTAATCTATTATACATTTTCAAATTCTACAGTGGATTTATTGGATTTGCTACATCTATCAATCTTTTTAAAATTGCATCATCATCATTATCGCTTCTGACCACTGATATCCCCAATTCATTATTCTCCTGTAACATTTTCACCCCTTCTCCTTTCGCATTTGCAAAAGCAATTGAAAACTCCTATTAAGTGGTATTTTCTATAACCAGCGCGGAGTGGCTGTGACATTTCCATTAAATTTTGTCGACTTCCCTCTACATTATCTCGCCCATCAGCCTTTGTGCAGCATTCAATTCTTATTTGTACTCCGCTTAATGACTCACTCCCAATATCAGATGAGTTAAGATGAAGGGTGGAATTTGGTGATTGTGTAATCTTGCTGTTCAATTTAGAGGCGTTTGATCATAATTTGAAAAGATTTGTTTTGTTTCTGTAGACCCCAAGTAAGAAGTTAATCACAAGTATCTTCAGTTCTCACAGATCTATTATTAGGACTGTCATTTCGATGGTGTCAAGTCGGAGTCTATTTTAAAATGAATGACATCAAACTTTAAAATCCATCTGATTTTTACTGCCCATTACCGCGCATATTTTTTCACATTCAAATGGCCGACGCTAAGTAATTATGGCTCGTCATTAAAATGCACTTCATTACTGAATGCTAATAGCTTGAATTGAATCTATTAATTACTTATACATGTACTTTTTGTTTCTTTATTCCTTACTTGTGGGGGAAAAGGTACCTTCTCGTTAATTCTAAGAACTGGTGACTGGCTATAAAAAATACTTGAACAGTGGAGCTCACACCCTTCTATTCAATGCATGCAGAATGACAATGTTAGGTTTAGCACATTCATCATAATTTTTCTGAGATGATCATAGGGTTTATTAATTACAAGAAATAAAGATTTCAGCAAGTCTATTTTTCGTCAGCTAGAACTGTAATGAAAATGTATATTTTTTTCTAATAGACAGGTATACACGTTTTTGTTTTTAAATCAAACAATATCCAAAAAATCAACTAATCACACAAATATTTAGAATTCTAGAAAATCTTCAAACTGATAGGTGCGTATTTTGTTTATTTCCAAATGATCAAGACAACGCTGAGCCTAAACATCAAAGTAACATATCATAGGTTTATACAAAGGCAATAAATATCACAATCAATTACTTGTGTTAATGAATATAATCGTATCAGACGTCGGTCGGGATTCCCAGCCATCAATTCGTGTTAATGCTGATTGAATATTGATATCATTATTAAATACCTAACCTAGATCTTTACCTTAGCTTTAGATCCCTTGTGCCTGAGCCTGCTTAGGTTAGTGTTGAAGTTGAAACTCCTTGTCTCGTATTGGCACGAACCGTGTTTGAATATGAGAAAAGTAATCTCACGCCGGATAAAAAAAATGAGCAAGTCAGCGTCGCGTCAGAGGAGGTGACTGGCTCTATTTAGTACCCACAATTTCAAATATTACCTTTCGCACAAGCTTGTTTCGAATTTCAGATTTAATTTACCTACCTCTACCAACCTGAATATTCATATTGGTCATTCCGCTCTTTCATAAAACCCTAATTTCATAATATCCTAACCGTACTCAATAAAAACAGCAATAATAATAATTCAAAATAGAATCTGTTGAAAACTGCGATTAAATTCCGGATTATTTACGTAATGTACAGCCAATTTATTCATGGTATTACAAACTTATTTTTGCGTTTCATAAAATGGAGGTTTTAATGTTTTTGTATGAAAAATGTTGGTTAAAAGGTTGTGAGGACGGTAAAATCGTGTTTGCGGGTGTGTAAACCTGCTGATTTGTCATTATGGCGGTGCCAGCCGGTGCCTTGCGCGCGCGCAGCTTGTCTAGCGTGTTGCCATCTCGCTCACACGCACCACGTGACACAACACCGGCGCACAACCTTGATCGACGAGCGTATGAACTTTTTGTGTGTCTACAAAGTTCTGTGTTCAACGTTTTCAGAGGATTCCCAGAATTGAATTATGTGAGGTTTTGTGGTGGCAACGTTTTGAATTACGTCCTTATGTTGTTGATTTGTTTCGAAGAAGTATTATAAGAAGCTTATTTTATCGAAGTAAATTAAGATTACAATGCCAATATCAGTCTCTTTTTCTTTTTTTTCTCAAGAGTTGGAAAATAATAGAACCTACCTACCTTATTGCCACTTATCTCAGAAATTACGGTCCATCTGTTACACAAGATCGTAAAACGCACATCGTTGAAATGTTATTTCTTCTCGAAGTAGACAAAGGTCACCTGTCAAGTACAGTATAACGATCGGGATATTTATACATTATAACATAGTGTGTGTGTATTAATGTGGGTAGTTTGGCGCTGGCCCAAAGCAGTCACTCATGATAAAACTCTACATCTGGATCGGTTTCTTCGAAAAATTGTTTATGGACCACAACACCAGATTATTTTTCATCACTCACAAGTGCATCCACTGATAGCGACACATTCTAATACAATTATGCAAAAAGATCATTGCATTACTTTGTTTCTAGGATCGAATTATATTTTATAGCTTTTCACAGAAAGGTTGTATGTAGTCTGTTTCAAGTTTATCAACAGAATATCGAACTTCATCGTTCTTATATCTGATACATTCCTCAAAAAAATAGAAATCCAAACTTTTCTATAAGGACCAAATGGCCGCCATTAATAAAAAATTTAATAAACCTTAACTTAGCTTCAAATGTCTGTCATCCCAAATGGCAATTAAACTAATGAAAACTTTTTTGTTTCAGGTACTTTGTCCGAAGTTCTTCTTGCCATGGAGTCAGGGGTAAAAAAATTACGAATTCTGCCCAAAAGTACTATTGCGACAATCTGCATGAATAATAATTTTTGAATTATTTAAACCGAGCCCTGTCTTGGCGGATTAACGGGAAGTACCTTGATAATGACAGATCTACATAAATTTGCATTCAACGATACGATTTCTTTCGCATTATCCTTTGGGAATAAAGGTCGGAGTGTAAACCTCGGGTCGGAGCTCGTAGCGGTTACCATTGACATTGTTATGAAGTATCTTTGTTTTTACAACGTACCTACGATTTTTTTTTGGTTTACCAATTTGGTAGGTACGTAAACGTATATCGTACTTAATTGTTTTACCGTGAATTTTACTTTTACTTATTAACAGCAGATTTATCTTTAGTCGATATTAATAAGGTTGTACCTAGCTACAAAAAAAAAACCAAAAATACCAGTTCGCTTCGAAATATAAAGTTGATTACACAACAATGATAATATTCTCGCAACGTCGATGTAACTTGTGTACAAGCGCGGATCTCAATCATAGGAATGATGGAGTCATCGAATGTTTATTAATATTTATAACTGATAGGCACACAGGCAACTTTATAAATGGATTTTTTTCCGATAAACACATGACCGACCAGTGTTATTTTGTACAAGTCTATAAACTTGTATTTATGAATGGAAATGTTTTTTATAAGTGTTTAGCTATTTGATCACTTTACTACTGATTATTATCACAGGAAAACAATTAATCAAATAACAAAAACGTAATTCTCCGCGGCAAAAAACATGCCGTTCAAATAAAGTCGGCTGAAGCGCTGAACACCGCCGTAGGTGTGTAATAGTGTAAATATTCCGCGAACATGCAGCGGTGAGCGGATCCAGGGATACAGTAGGCAAATATTTGATTTGTCCCGCGCTGTAACGCGCTGCGCAACTCAAATACGTGGTCCTGGGAGATGCGAGTGACAAGTGATGAGCGGGGGATAATTACTCGGTGCCATTTAGTGACATATTATGTATTGATGAATGATATGAGATAATGTGCATGGCTATAGAGTAGCCGAAGGCTGAAGAAACGGTAGATGGACTGTGTGAATGTGGCTAGGAAGGGGGTCACCGCTGAGATAACGACTAATAGAGATATATGCATAGACGAAGAAGACATGTTGCACCGAAATAAATTAGGATGACGGCAGGAGACTGATGACGATGGACTATAAGGATTACGCCACTGATTTACGAAATAAGTATCTTTTACAAACGTTTACTAGAAGCTAGTTCATAAAGTATTCGTATGATACATGTATCTCGGTTGTTTTTAATTAAATATACTCAGAGCTCTATCAATATCTGATAGAGGTTAGTTTAATTACTAAAGAATCTAATAATATATGACCATGACATTAAAATCTAATTTGATATCCGTTAATCTTAATAACAAAAACATCGTAAGCGTGGCTTCTTTTGATAGATTGCATAAACACTCATCTATTCAATAAAATGCCTATTTTTATAACCAAATCGCCTCAACTCTTCACTTGCACCATACAGCTAAATTATTTCGTAAATCACATACCGTATCGCCCGTGACTTGGGCCAGGTACACGCACTAATTATCTGCCTAATGTGGAGGGCAGTCGCGGTCAGCCTTTGAACTGACACGACCTAAACGTGTTTATCAAATACTAACTAATTCTTCATGTATTGAGCTACATCTGATACTGTCGGCGAGCGATTTACTTGGTTTTGTTGGTACTGTTTAGATTATAATTGGAATTAGAATTGTTGGTAAGTTTTTATAAAAAAAAGAATGAGTTCTGGCTTTCTATGTAATATAAAAGTGACTGACCTTATTCGTATGTTCTTTTTCTTTCTTATTGAAACGAAGATCTCTGGCGCCAATTACACCTGAAGGCGACTTATTTCTATCTACTAGCATTTATTTTAGACCTACTGGTTTTTCAACACCATAAAAATAACGTGTACTCCCAGTAGACAGATTAAAACCAATCATAGATTAAATTAATGCCACATTTATAAATTAATTTTGAATGTTAATAAATACCATTAAAGTTTAAAAAATCAATTCGTTAATTAGTTTGATAAATTCAACAATTAGTTACGGAAAACATATTCACTTTGATTATTTGTCTAATTACGAGTATAATAAAATTGATGGCATACAGATATTAATCATGAATAGTGATGTAACAACAAATGATGTTCTCTATCGCTAAAGCTCATGACTCGGGCGTTAGGTTCTGTACAAACATACTAATTACTGGTCTGCTGGTTCGCGGTTGGTCCTTTGAGCCGAGCGAGAGACCTTTTCTTGTGGCCAGATTTGTTTTATGCGTTTTTTATGGCACCATCAACGTAAAGAGGATTTTGTTAAATAACCAACTTTGTAATGTAATGAGAGTTAGCGTTCCTGAAAGTGCTGAATTAGGGACAGTACTTCAATTTGATACTTACGCACTTCGGCAGTTTAAGTCTCAATATAATAAAATACAGCGTAATATTGACGAGGGAAGATTCATATTTTACTAATGAAGCGATAAGGTCAGCGTTTAGTGGGTGAAAGATACGATACCTATCATTTACAGAAGTATGTGTGTGCATGGCTAGAGGTGAGTAAATAAATTAAAAAAATATATAATTAACCAGCACACGGTTATTCCACACCAGCCTGACATATTTCCTTCCCTGCATTTTCCAACTACCCTCAAGTTCCAGCGCACATTTCCACCTCAACCCTCACACTCCACAATCTCACAGAATAATGACATGATGAATAAAAGATACGATAGCTGACGTCACTCGCCATGACGCTCCGTCGGGCTGCTGATTGATTTAATTTCCGTTCTCTCGTCTTTTGTGCTTCTTCCTTAATGCCTATAGACAACCACTGAGATGCTTTTAGAGCTGAAGATGTCTTCCTTACGATGTATCTTGTAATAGGTTTGAAGTGACGGAAGGACTGGTGGAAAATTGTGTTTGAAGGAATTTTGGTCCTTAGTGAAAGGTGCGGTAGGACCAAACTGACAATTGCGACTTGTAATTTTTGGAGGACATGAGATGAATGGAAATCTCTTATGAAAAAATATAGGTATACTTTACACTATGCTTTTAAACGATTTGATGTGTCAAAATGTTATGTGTGATAGCTCCCCAATATAGGATTTATTGAAGTCAAAAGTCAAATCATTTATTTCAAATAGGGACTTATAAGGCACTTTTGAACGTCAAACCGTATTTGATTTGGTCTCATAATGATTTGTAAGACCAGTAGCATATGGAAAGAATATTTACTGGTAGCAAAGCACCCACCCTATCTTAATTTCGTTACAACGAATGGGAAGCTGTAACCACCCTCCATAATATCAATTCATCTAAACACTCCACATAATTTTCCGTTTTATCATAAAACACCTTCATCACAATAACGCGTACATGTAAGTATTGCAGACGCGAATAATATTGTAATTTGTAGGAAAGTGTCGGCTGAATAGGTACCTCTCCTCACTCACGATGCTTTGTCGGATTCCTGCCTAACATTTTTAGAATATTTTCATCTTTTCAGCATTTTCTGGTAAAGTAATTGTATAAGAAGTACTAAGGTGTGTGTAGGTACTGTTGAGATTTTTTTTGCTAAATCATGCGTTGGTTCCAGGTTCAGTTGGTGTAAATCTGATCAATATCTTCGCTTCTTTAAGAAATTTTGAAGATTCTTTAAAAATTCCTAGCTCAGGAGTTTATGGTCTCTACCTATTTGTTTAGTCTGTGATCTTGCAAGGTCCTTGTTTGTTAAATTTATGTAAATGATTTGATATTTTTGGATTGGTATAAACAGATTTACTCTCCAATTTTAATCCGGATCATTTTCAAAATCATTTCCCAAGAAAAACCATCGTGAATCCGGAATGGTCGTTACAAGTACTTCTTACAACATTTTCTTTTTGTCCTAAATTTATTCCCCTTCACGAATCGTTGATTCGTTTAAGAGATATTTGATTTATGAAAACATCGAATTTATTTGTTGGCCCTTAGTTCAAGAAGACTGAAGCGACTGTCGAACCGGACTTTACGATATGAATTACTTCTATCGGAAAAATGGAAGTGGAAATCTGAGTCTGCGCGCTCCGGTTTCTCGAGTTCAGAATAACTCGTGAGATTTATGATAATATTGGCGAAGAAATGAATATCACTTCTTGGAAAAAACTAAATTAAATATTTTCAATTGCGTTATTTCGTACGCAAAGAGATATTTGGTTAATTTATTTTTTATCTCTTTGCGTACCGGAGGACAAAATAACGCAATTAAAATATTTAATTTTTTTTTTCCATTACGATATCAAAAGATATCGTATTATTTTTTCAATATTTTGCCAAGGTTCTTAGCTAGTTCAGTAACAATTCCTGTGCATGATTTTCACCAAACGTACTGCTTGCTAGAAATCTAAAAGAAGTGCACAAATCTGGATCAAATTGAGTTTTAACTATTGTTTACAAATCCCAAGTTTTAGAATGTTGTCATTGGCCCGTTTGTGACGGCGGGAAGCTGCTCCGATGATGGCAGCAATTGGATTGATTGGACATCCGCTGGGGGACGGACGCTTCACACGACTCCGTTGAGGAAATCTTCGACTGGTCATTTCTCCTACTCTCCGGATTTCTATATACGAATGACGCCCAAGTTTTTCCAGGTATTATATCTGCGTAGCTTCAGGTAGATAGTCAGTATACCGTAAGTTAGTATTTGTTTAACTAATTTGAGTATCGATCATAAGTTCGAAAGTTCCGTCTCCAGAGGACCACAAATTCAAAGTAAATGCTTCCTTATTCCTGCCAAGATCAATTCGAAGCTAAACAATTTCTAGGAAAATATTTATTTCTCGTAGTGTGTTTACAGGTTACGATTTCTGCAAACATCTCAGTTCTTAGTTGGAATGGAATATTTTATTGTGGAATTAATTTTAAATTGTATAATTTTGCCTGAATGTTGCATCAATATACAATTCAATCGGAAATTGTGGTAAAGGTATCAAATCAAATCAATAACTTCTTGATTTGTACGTAGCATTCGATTGATACTGATGGTATGCACGATGACATATCAAGCTATACATTTCCAGTGTAGATAAGCTGACTTCTCATTGAACCAAAGGCGAGGTCAGCACCAACTGGAAATGTATAGCTTGTTGTTTCGTCGTGTGTACACCAATTTCTATAAATATCTGTCAGTAAGACACTCATCGCTTGAAAACTAGGTATTGAACGTATACATAGGTACTAACAAACAAAATCAAGGTAGGTGTAGGACCCTTGAACCAAGATCTTCGATAACCTTCTCGCATTAGATATTTATCACTGACAAGCGAGCCCGCGGTTTACGCCTAGCATTTCATATAGAAATTAACGTGCTTATAAATCACTCGGGTTGGCAGGTTTTTCATTTGGCGTCTTCACGTAATCATGTGTTATCACCCGAGAATTACGAGTACGCGATCATTTTCAACGTAACGTTATGAAATTTAGAATGTTGGCTCCAATCTGTCATGGGATTTTTATTGGTTTTAGTATCTTGGATGTGTCGTAGAGGAAGTTTTCATTAGGAGGGTTTCCTGCTATTTGTGTCAGTCCAGGCATAAAGGGTCCAGTAGTGGGGTATTGAGTTAAGACTGGATTCGGTATCTAGAATAGTCAATTGATAGTATGGATTGAAAAAATAATCAAAAAGTAGCACACGTTTTTTTTTATCAGACATTTGAAGTTGAAATTCTGAAAAAGCTTGATTTGAGAAAAAGCATTTTGAAAGTTTGAGTGAAAAAAAAACACACTTTTACTTGCTTGTTACGTAGATTTTTATTCATTATTGTAGATTGATATGTTTTCCATAGAATCAACTTATAATTATACTTTTGACATCAAAACTAAAACAATTATTATCAAAATAAAAGAAGGATACACAGTCTAGTAAAAAAGGTCCACTTGCCGATATTTAATAAAAAGTTAGTTATTGCGATAGTAATTAACAATAAAAAACTAAAATTAAGTATTCTTACTCTATTTAGGAACTAACAAAATAACAAGACAGGCTTTTTTCAAACATTACTGCAACAGAATAATGATTATTTTAGCCACTGGTACCTTTTATGTAATGTCATAAAAGGTACCAGTGGCTAAAATAATCATTATTCTGTTGCAATAATATTTGAAAAAAGCCAATACAAACATAAAAATAAAACTTATTCTATTTGGGACTCCAACTTACGTTTTGGACAAAAATAAATTCCTCCTCGCACCTGATTCCTATGACCAACCTGTTTGCAGTACGAACATGTTGGTTTTTGTCGAATACTCTTTTCAATTGATGGTTTCTGAAAAGAGTACTCGACAGATGTTGTTGGGACAGAGTTGTGGTCAACATCAACATTTGGAATGGGTTTCGGGCATAAAATGTCTTTAGATTCTTCACGTACAAATTCACGAATCTTATTATAAAGATACGATTTTCTTTCGTACGTCATGCCTGCAGGGGATTTTTCTAAAGGAAAACCGTATACTTTATTCGGGTTCAAAACCTTTGATACAGTTGGTTGACTGTCAGTATATTTTTTGTAACATAACATGTGCCCTCTATTATCTTCATTTGTTTCAAAATGACTAAAATGCAGAAGTTGGTTAATAGTTACACAATCAGGTTGAAAAAAATTGGCCCAGTCGTAAGTTTTCACAAAAGTTTCTCCTTTCTCATCACCAGTTAGAACAGCTACTATAGATTTTGTTTTCGGACAAGCTTGAACAGCAGCTGCAAGAATATCCTTTAAGTTATTGCATTCCCATTTTCTAAAACTTTTTTTGAATAGACCGAAATACATGTCGGGTGCAAACTTCGTATGACCCACGGGAAGGAAAGATATACGGAAACTTCGGTGTCTGCCTGTTAAAACTCGCCATGTTGCATATTGCATGACATAGTTATTTTTATTTTGTCCAGCACAATTATCTGCATGACAAACAACATCTTTTTCGCCTATACCAAAATTTTCGAAAAAATGATGTAGCATTGAAATTATTACATTAGCTCCTTTCCCAGTAGCACAGGGTTCAGGAATTACGTACAAAACGAACTTTCTCAAAGGCTCTGCAGCAACACCAAATAAACTGACTTTAAATCCTGTCAAGAAATACAGTGGCCCAATTTGTTGTGAACTGTGCGGCAAATGCACCTGTTGGGCAAAATCAAAAGAGTAATGCATGACGCCATCATAAGAACATGGTTCATGAGGTCCAAGAATAAGAGTAGAGTCCGTTATTGAATCAGTCGCAACTTTGATTACATTGTTATAATATTTTCGTTCATTTTGCACTAAATCAAGGTGCTGCCTCGACTTCATGAAAAAAATCCCCGCTATGTCGAAGTGAAGCAAAGTAAATCCCCTTAGTAGTTGCATAGTAGCAGGGAGTTCCCCGCTTTAAGGGACCTTTTACACGTAGTTTCAACATTTTAATCTTAAAATATAATTAAATTATTAGAAGTGATCAGTACGGGGTATTGAAACGTATTTTATTCCCAGAATATCGACATGCCACCCACTGGTACCTTTTTAGTAAACTTTTTTCATAAAGTTTCTGGTACTTAGAAACATCGTATATAGTCATTTACTATATGAAATTGTAGATAATTGAGCATTTATTTATAACCAATTAAAATCGCGAAATGCAATTTTTATACCCAACTTTACAAAACCTCTTATATCTCGGAAACTAAATGCCGCGCACTGGACCCTTTTCGCTTGGACTGACACATTTGGTCTTAATTTAGTATAAGTGACATGACGTGGAGTGCTGGATAAAGTTTTAGAAATTCAAAGATTTACAGGCCATGATTATGATTGTACCCAAATTTAAACTTATTTTTTTTTACAAATATTGGGAAAGAAAGACAGAAAATATGTTAAAGGTATCTTTTCTGTAAGTCGGGTCAGCAAAAATCTCAATCATCTCAAGATCAAGTTCCTCAAAACACATTGAACGCCAAAATAGACATCCTTATTTATCATCGTACAACACAGTGTTAAGTAGATACCAAACAATCCGGTATCATTGCGGCGTGTCGTCAATTTGTCACGCACAGACACATTAGTCATGGCGCAATGGTGTGGAGGCTCACTTCAGCAAACAATACTAACTATTGTGCGAAGATCTTTGTGACACGACCTGCTAAGACGCTTGTGGCCATTATTTTGTATTATAAATGGAGTTAATGTAATACATGCGATTGTTATTGTGTCGTATTAATGTTGTAAGCTTTGAGTTTTCGTTGATAGGGTATGGACAATGAAACCGAAATGATTTAAAGAAAATATTCTGTCTCTAAGGCTGGATTTAGTGTTATGCTGACGTCGGTCATACCGTACAGTCGATCGAGCACTAAATCCAGCCTAAGAACCTATTTGTAACCTCCACTTTCTTCAAGTACATAGTGTTAGGGATAATAGTATCTTAGGCTACTAGACCAAGTTCCTTAAGTTTTCCAATTTCTTAGCCCGCCTTCATACTAAGAGTTGACTGTTCCAAACT
This sequence comes from Apamea sordens, assembly GCA_945859715.1. NCBI lineage: Eukaryota > Metazoa > Arthropoda > Insecta > Lepidoptera > Noctuidae > Apamea > Apamea sordens. Next base: position 19,906,421 of record OX244001.1, read on the forward strand.
CGAACTCATTTCATCTACGTCCTCACAGGGTAGGTACCGTTGAAGCGTCGCCAACGTCTCCCATCGTGTACATACCCATAACACTTACACCAGTCAGCTAAACATATTAATACGATGGAAGCAAATGGCGCGTGCACATCGCTGGCTATAACCCTTGTCTCCCTCCATGCCTGGGCGCCTAAACCGCAATGGATGACGCTCAGCAGTATCTTCGTCGCCCAGCTCTTAGATGCATCCACCTCGATAACTGCAAGCAATTATCGTTGGCTTGTTTTCGAGACACTGCTGATCATTTTAGTGTTATTACTTAGGGAATGGAGTACTGTTTCATGTGGTTATGTGTTGTATGGAGCAGTTAATTAGTTTGAATTTTCTTGGAGAGTAGAGGAAAAATGTTTGTGGTACCTGCCTCGAGGGTTTATCGAAGTTGGGCGGAGGTGTACAACACTATTGATGTTCTTAAACAATAATACAGTAGTGAGATATTTTTTAATGGTGAAAATATAAATGAGAAATTTTTGATGGAAAAAGTACTGAAAATAAATCATTGTGTCTCTTAAAAATTGGATAAAAATTAACCAAGCTATTTCCCAGCAACCTTTGTAATTTTAACCGAAAGAACGGAAACAAACCATTAGGAATTCAGTAAGTAGCCTCTAATATCAAACCTCAGCGAAATAATTTCTTACTTTCAACCTGTAAAAGCACAGTTAAACAGCTGAACTGACAATTTGAAAGTTAGTTAGTTCTGAGCAAACAGTCCATTTAATTAAGACGGTAGGACAGGTCGCGTCCGGTTATTTAGCTAGCTATTGAAATGAGCTTCGTCATGTGATTGAGACGCAAATGTTGGTATGATTAGATTGCAGTATTAAAATTGTAGATGAAACATTTGAGTTTTGGGCTGTCGCAAACGGCTGACCGAGTCCGGAGTCCGGACCGGTTATAATAATTGTTGTTTCTACGTTTCTTCTGCCTTCTGCTGACTGTTTTGTTTATTTCTCCTCGTGTCGTTTCCATAATGGTCGAGGAATACGCCTGTTGTTGGTACTTTATAGGCTTTGGCTTTCGAATAGCGAGCTACCAGGGGCCCAGGGGCCACCACCACCTCTTACAGCAGTATTATTTTAATCTTACTTCATTTTGGGAGAGAGATGGAGGTGTACAGGTCTTTGTGATATCACCAAGCTACAATTACTAGAGTTAAAATCAGCGATTGCAAGTACGTTGTTAAATTCACACAGCAGGATGGCCTTTTCCGTCCGGGCTGTAAAAATCAATCAATCATTAGTTCTATTGAATTCTGTAATAACGTTTCAGTAACGGAGTTAATAGGACCGTGGTTGACACAACATCAATTAAATATTAAATTGTTGATGTATTTGATGAAACATGTCAATTAATTACCTTGCTGAATTATTTATCAGCTGGTCATGTGGCTTGCTTTTGGTTGGCTTGTGGACAGGGGCTTGTTTGGCCATGGTGGGGCTTACATGGGATTACGGTTCAAGTGAATATGAAAAACATAATGTTAATAGTGTAATAATGTAAATAAATAAATTGAGGGCAAGAGAATGACGATGATGATGGTGTGGCCGCCGGCGCCGGCACCGGTTGGAGTTACGTAGAAAGACTGTTTTTTATTTTATTTTGATAGACGTCATTTGAAATTAGGTTTTCCCAATCGAATTTTGTCTCTTGTAACCTTTGTGGTTTCTAAGTGGTTGACGTCAATAATTAAAGTAAATTAAAACACACATTTTCCTCAGTCGTAAAATGTTTCTGCAGTAACAACGGTGACAAAAATGTTACTCTACCAAATAAGGAAATATAAACAAAACTTATAATAAAATTTCAGTATTTACCGAAAAACTCGGGACAAACACGAGTTTTTCGGTAAATACTACATACGTCCCACTCTCCTTTAGAAACACAACAAAAGTAGCGTCAACAAAAACTAGCTAAGGTTGAGAGCGCGGAAAAACGACAATTAAACGCGCTATTAACTTTTTGTGCGGACCGTACCGCTGTCGCCACTTTTTGTTGGACCACCGACCGGTTCGTACGTACGCGCGTATTCAGTCCTATTTACAACGAGCTAATTGATAATGTTACGCTCATAACTTGACCAGTCAACCTTCTGTTATTTGAGGAGGTAAACTCCACGACAAGGAGCTTGAATCATTAGCTTTTTGTTTATGGGGAAACGTGAACATCGTCAACGAGCGTCATTAGTTAGGTAAAGTAGTAATGGTTAGAAGTTAAAAATGATTTTCCTGAAGCTGACTTACAATAATTAAATTCTGCGGACAGCGTTCTTTGGTGGTCACACTCGTAAATTTTATTGTTGTTGTTGATTATTGTTTTTTTGCTGTTATTGTTATTTTTTATTTGTTGGTCAACTGTCATACTTAGTTTGTGTAATTCTTAGTTTACATGAGTGACTAACTAAACTAGTTGAGAATTTGATATACAATACAGACCTACCTCTCAGTAAGTTGTGTTGTGTGGTAACCGACTTCCTTAATTTTTTTTCGAACCTTACTTAAGTTTTCCTTTTAAACGGGAAGTTACGAGACTCATGCATTTCCTTCCTTTCGATTTTTCCTACATTACTGTCGAGCTGTTTTAAACGTTATTTAACTTCCATTAGTTGGTCTGGGGTGTGGAGGTCAGCTCCTTGTAACATACTGGTATGCAGTTGCATCCGGTTAGACTTGAAGCTTATCCCAACATAGTTGGGAAAAAGGAAAGGCTCGACAGATTTATTGATTTGATTAAAGTTTCTCAGGTTCTTACTGCAGTAACTACACAACATTGGTCCCGACACCCTAACCCAAATACACACGCCTCATAACTTTGTTCTACTCACAAATAGTTTTAAATTGCAAATGCAATTATTCGAACTGACCGCGTAGCCGTCGCGGCAATGCTATGCAAGTTTTAATTACCAACGCCTGCATAATTGCACGAATCGGAATGGAGTGCTCGTCTCGATGTGGACGTGCTATACGGGAGCGTGTTGTATAGCGTAAGGGTGGATTTATTAATTATTGTGTTCCTATGTTTTAATTAAGGGGTATTGTGTCCAGGGACGTCGGGACGGGGTCAGGGGGCATCAGTGACCCTCTGTAAGCATAACTTAACCATGTATGTTGTTTCTCGTGACTTGGTTCGCTTAACTTTCAACTTTGTTCCTATCAAATTCTTCCACCGTTTAGCTTCAGAACCTTCCTATTGATTGGGATTGAATATCAGCTCTCATTCGCACATAATGAGCACGTCCGATGCACTACCTATAAAAAATAACAACGTTAGACAGAGATGCAGCTATTTAGGCTTCAGGACGTGTGAATGAAATGGAAGACGAGGGTGTTGAAGCTCAAATTGCGGTGTTCCTGACATTACGAGACGGTGAAGCCGTTGGTTTTTATGTAATGAAAATGAGCTTGTAACATGAAATTTAATGAGGAATAATAATTTCACACTTTATTTGGAATGATGAGTTCGATGTACGACGAAAGTAAAATCGAAAACTCACTTTTGGTAACGGTTTATTTTGTAGCCTAGGTCGGGTCATTTTTATTAAACATTCCACTGTAGACATTATAAATTAATAAATTAAATTCATGTCAGTCATTAATAAGTATAGTTTTAAGGTACTAACATAGTTTTAAGCCGTACTAATCATTTTATATGGAATTATGTTCTGAATTAAATTATTATTAAATGTTTGTAAACGCACTTTCTATGTCTTATCGGCTGACAAGACAGGATGCTTTCAAGTCCAACCAAAAAGTATTATCTAATATTTTAACTTTTTTAATATCTTGTAGCTATATTTATTACTGCTAAGTACCTATTAATAAAAAAATAAGGTAGCATTCACGTTTCGTTAATACAGTGGAATTAAGGAAGTAACAAAACGTTCTTCAGAAGGTTAATTTAATTAAAATCGCAGCCAACCATCGCATGGCTCGAGTTTTGGCAACTTTCCCTGTAATATGCACGGTTCACGGCTGTTGCTTTTATTTTATTAAAAAATCGATTTGAACAAAAAAATTAAAAGATAATAACAACCTTGAAAGTAAGAGTGGACAGTAAAATCTTATGAGTACCTGTTTCCATCTTCAAAGGTTCATTTCAAGGTCTTTATAAGCTTGCGGCAACGCCAGAGTGAACTGCTGCTGCATCGACTTTTTCGCATCGCAGTTGCTTCTGCCGTTGACGCGTGCCGCTCGTGTGTATAAGCACTTACACAAGTCGGTTGTAAGCCTTTCATTGGTATGTTCATTTCCTATAACACATATAGAAGCGTGTCGGGGCCAACCCACCTCGCCACGTGACACGAGACGTGATGGATGCGACACGACGGAGATTAGTGACGTGATGTTAGTAAATAACAACATTGGTGTCTCTCTGGATGGACGGTGTTGTATGCAAACTGTTTCTTGAATGAAAAAGTTCATAATACTGATTTTCAATATCATCACCCGCAGTCTCTTTCGTCCTACTGCTGATCATAAGACACGTCCCTAACCTAATACACCAATATTTCTCCTGCTTGAGCCAAATCGGCAGTCGAAAATATTGGCAGTGCTAATTTTGTCCAGGACAACAAAAACAGTACACACTCGGGCTCCACCGACACGCTAATGTGTTTTCCCATCACTTCCTCCATCAATACAACATTGCCTTCAAATGCAAAGTATCTATCCTACTTTTTGTCCAGAAATAGCCTCCGAATAGCCTCGTAATATTGTGAAGAGGGAGGTAGTCGAATAATTCTTTTATATTCAAACAAGATCATTACTGTTGTCAATGGGTGACATAATTTATTTTTCGCCTCTTCACGAGCGCGCAAAAGACTGACAAAGAGGCGGTGAAAGAGCCCCTAGGAGTGGCGCAAGGCGACGAGCGAAGATATAGAACCGCAAGTTGTTTGATGAGATTGGGGAGAGAACTAGGATTATAAAGGAAATTGCAAGCGAAGATATCAGGTTCAGTCTAAACAAACTGAATGAATATGCTGTTATTTATGTACTGTTGTTACACTTATACGCAAGTGCATTATATTGTTTCTAATATTTTTTTGTACCTACTACAACACGAGAATGCAGATAGAACACTAGTTCAAAGTTTCCAATTAAGAGAGAAGTGTTCATTATAATATGCGTTAGGTGTAGGCCCTTAATTATCATTTCAGTTTTCCGCTGCCGCCTATCACTTATCCCGAACCCTGGTAGCGTAAGAGGGCGGAATAAAGTCCCATTGAGCGTCGGTATGAGCGTAGGCCTCGCAGCAGCCGCTCTATGAGCTCACTGCATCCTTTATATCTTGTCTACCTCCGCTCACTCTTACTTTTTAGCAAAATCATATCAGAGGTTCAAGAAGTTTCACTTTAAATATAATAATAATAATAATAATAATAACGCTAGCAACACCAACGTCAACGTCAACGTCTCTTTTGTCGTCTCTTCACAATTTGATATTTTATAATTTTTAGAAGCAGTTAATAAATTCATATACCGGCAACCATATCAGGAAAAACCAAATTTATTAAAACATACCTAATTTTAAATAAATAAAATGAACAACCTACACATTCATCAAAAACTGCCGAATCGGAGGTGACATCTGTCATGTCACCTCCGATAAAACGTGAAAAATGACGAAACAGGATTGAAGATGTTGACGAGATCAGCAGCTCGCCGCGCACTTATACCACCTCCGGATTCGTCGCTCAGCCCCGCCCCGCCGCCGCCGGAACCTAGCCCCATCGAGAGTGCTGTGACACCGGCCGTAGCAGTTGCGTCGAGCTCGAGCGACGAATATTTTTCCCCGCCGACGTCGCCAACACCTGTACGTCGGCAGGGGAGAGGCCGGCCACCGAGGAGCTTGGGACTTAGGGGCCATCCGGCCCCGAGCCGGGTCCCCGCTACCGGTGGTTGTGTGCAGCGCATGAGATGGACTCAGTCTATGAACGAGAACGTCATGCGCGCATATTACAGGTCTACAGAGGGGGGAACTAACCTCACTGCGTACCGTGATAGGATGCTGTCTCTGTTCCAGGAACTGGAACCAACTGTCAACGTCTCGGCCCAACGACTGTCGGATCAGGTGCGGGTCATCCAACGTAATCACAGGTTGGACGATATCGCACTTGATAGGCTGCGCTCAGAGGTACTGGGCAACCAAATCGTCTCGACTCCGATACAAACCGCGGCACCAGCGTCAACTACTGATGCCATCCCGCCGCGGTCCAATCATGTCGAAGAAGATGATGATAGGGTTGACACAGTAAGTAGCCAGTGCAACGTCCGACTGAGGAGCGCACTGGAGGATGCGTTTCGCGAGTATAGGTCCACTCCAACCGAACTTAGACCCCGAATACCACGGCTACCTATGCACAAAAAAAATAGGGCGCTGGTGTGTGCCTTGGACTCGCAGCTCAAGAACTCGAAGCTCTTCGAGAGCAGCGAGGATCTTGTTGATACACACTCGATCCTGTATTGCGCGGCTGTGGCGGCATGTCGTTTAGCTAACGTCAAGTTTCCCAATTGTGACGTAGCTACTCGACCAAAACCAGCCGTACCAGCCTGGCAATGCAGGATCGAGCGTCGTATCGATGGGGCCAGGGTACTCATCGGCAAACTATACTGCTTCAGGGAGGGCAATACACGACCACGAGTGATGCGCTTTGTGAGACAGGCATTTTCGGGGACTGGAATCAGCCCTCGGGAATACATGTCCAATGTCACAGAGCGCATCGACTTCCTGAAGCAAAAAGTTTGTGCATGGGCGAGTCGTATTCGGCGATATAAGCGGCGGGTTGATCGATACACGCAGAATCGCATGTTCCAGAGCGATGAGAGGTGGGTATATAGAGCTTGGGAGCGACCTGAACAAAACGTGACGCACGTGTGCCGCCCGGATGATGCCACCACGAGTGCATTCTGGCGCAGCATCTGGTCGGTGCCCGTCTGTCACGCTGAGGGTGGCTGGATGCGGGATATCGAGCGAGTGTGTGGAACTATACCAGCAATGGAACCAGTCTTAATTACACCATTAGACGTTGCCAGAGCAGTCCGTCCGTTACCGAATTGGAAATCACCGGGACCGGACGGACTGCATAACTTTTGGTTAAAATGGCTAATTAGTTCACACACTTGCCTGGCATCTCAGTTCCAGTCATCCTTAGAGTCTGGGTCGCTACCACAGTTTCTAACAACAGGCGTTACCCACCTGCTCCATAAGTCAGGTAGTCCCGCGGAACCCAAGAATTATAGACCGATCACGTGTTTGTCGACGGTTTATAAACTTCTTACATCCATTTTGAGAGCGAAAATTAACACGCACATTGACAGTAACTCGATTATGTCTGCCTCTCAAAATGGATGTAGGAATGGGTCCCGCGGTACTAAGGAGCTACTCCTCATAGACATGGCCATTAGCCAACAGGTTCGCCGATCCCGCAAGGATATGTCGACATGTTGGATAGATTATAAGAAGGCCTACGACTCGGTGCCACATACATGGCTCATGAGGGTGCTGGAGTTGTACAAGATAGATGCAACTCTACGCACCTTCCTTGAGTCGTGTATGGGGCAATGGAAGACGGTCCTTCGCTATCCAGGGTGTCGACAGATCCAGGGGAATGATGAGCCTGTATGGATTAAGCGGGGAATATTTCAGGGCGACAGCTTGAGTCCTCTTTGGTTCTGCTTAGCCCTGAATCCTCTAAGCACACTGCTGGAGGATTCAGGTCTAGGCTATCGGTTGAGGAGAGGTGGTCAGGTCATATCTCACCTCCTCTACATGGATGATTTGAAACTTTTTTCCCCCAACAAATTGCATCTGATGGAACTACTGAAGGTAACTGAAACTTTCAGTAGTGCCATCAGGATGGAATTTGGTGTGGACAAATGTGCAGTCATGCATGTAAAGGGGGGGAAGATTATGGAAACCGAGGGAATTCCACTTTCCGATTCCATACACCTTAGATCCCTCTCCTCATCCGAAAGCTATAAGTATTTGGGTATGTCGGAAGCGTTAGGCATCAACGATGCTGACATGAAGCAATCGTTGAAGGAGCGCTTCTTTTGTCGCCTGAAGAAGGTATTAATTAGTCTTCTTTCGGGCGGAAATAAGGTGCGCGCCTTCAATGGTTGGGTCATGCCGGTTTTGATGTACTCTTTTGGCATACTCAAATGGACTCAGACTGAACTCGACGCCCTGGATAGAAGGGTCCGTACTCTACTGACCGCAAACCGGATGCATCACCCACGATCATCGGTGATGAGACTGTATATCCCGCGGAAGTGTGGGGGTCGAGGCTTTTTAAATGCGAAGACCCTCCACAACCGCGAGGTGTGCAGTCTCAGGGAATATTTTTTAAAAGCCGAAGTGGGTATGCACCGTGATGTGGTCGCAGTGGACAAGGGGCTCACCCCGCTCTCCATGGCGAAAGAGAACTGGCGCAAACCTGTAGTACTTACTACCGATGACCGCAAGAAGATATGGAAAAGCAAGGAGCTTCACGGACGCTTCTATCGGGCTCTTCATGAGCCCGGTGTAGATTTCTTAGCGTCCGTATCCTGGCTACGTTTTGGTGACCTCTTCGGGGAAACTGAAGGTTTCGTCTGTGCAATTATGGACGAAGTTATCTTGACGAATAACTACCGGAGACATATTATGAAGGACGGGACGGTGGACGTATGTCGGGCATGCCACCGTCCGGGTGAGTCCATCAGACATATTATCTCTGGTTGTTCTCGTTTGGCTAACGGCGAGTACTTGCACAGACATAACCAAGTAGCCAGGATTATTCACCAGCAACTTGCTTTGAAATATAAACTTGTGGACTCTGAGGTACCGTATTACAAGTATGTGCCCGACCCAGTTCTTGAAAATGACAATGTCACGTTGTACTGGGATCGGTCTATCATTACTGACAGGACTATTGTCGCAAATAAGCCTGATATAGTGGTGATAGATCGATTAGCGCGCCGCACAATGATTGTCGATGTTACCATTCCACATGACGGGAACCTCGTGAAAGCTGAGAAAGAGAAACAAATTAAATATCTCGACTTAGCACACGAGGTTGTTGACATGTGGAATGTTAGCTCGGCTATCATTGTGCCGATTGTCGTATCGGCCAATGGCCTGATAGCCGAAAGCCTCGATCAACATCTATCGAGGCTCTCGTTAGGCGGTTGGATCAAGGGCCTGATTCAGAAGGCAGTACTCCTCGATACGGCTCGCATTGTGAGGAGGTTTCTGTCTCTGGAGCCCTAACCACCGGTAGCTTGGACCCTGCTCCCGACACCGGTGGATCACTATTTTTTTATATTTTTAAATGTTTTTTTTTTTATACTAATATTTAAAAATGTAATAAAATAAGAAAAATAAGTAAATAAACGAAATAATAATAATATCCCTGGACATTTCACACAGCGCCATCTAGTCCCAAGCTAAGCAACCTAATGCTTGTGTTATGGTAACAAGATGGCTGATAAACTACTTATATACATTTTTTTTTTTTTTGTAAATACATACATAAGATAGAAAAACACCCAGACTCGGAACAAATACATGTAGTTCATACAAATATTTGTTCCGTGCGGGAATATATATATGCATATGCCTACCTATGCTATTATAAAAGATCTTTAGCAAATAATAGCTTAACTCTTTCATGCTTGAATCTTTCTGTAAGCTCTACTTACAACACCAAGAACTGTCAACTCGGACTTGAAGGACCAAAAATAAAACATTAGTTCTTAACACTGCCAGGATCAAAAATAATTTATATTGAAATAACGAATGGGCTGTTTAACCGTATAAATATAAATATTAGGTAATCAAGTTTTTACAGGAAATCAACCCCTTTTAATCATATTTTTCTTTAACAAAGCCTTATAGATTATCTCTCTAACCATGAAATCCAGGAGCATTAACAAACATCCCATTTAGTTCATCTTTTCTTCCATCATACAGTAAATGGTCCTTAGGGAGCTTATAATAAAATAGCTTGCTATCTAATGTTCCGGAAATCTTTTCATAAGCGATACACAGTTCCTTTCAACATGTTTATGGGGCCCATAAGGAGGATCTTCTAAAGAGCGGTAAGATTAAAGTATTGCGGTGAGCAGGAATCAAGGGTTATGATTGTAGGTCTGCTTGGTGATGAATGTTATGTGTCATGATTATGGGGTTTTAATCATTTATTTGATGGAGTGGTGCTTGTAGTTTGATTGATTGCATAGGTTAGGATAAACGAAGTGGTTTTTGACTTAGTACTGATATTTAAAAAAATAATTTCTGAATTATTGGAGCCTTTGACCTACACACATAGGCTACAACTTGCACTGCGACTGAACTATTGGGGTATGGAAACTAATCTTATACTATTGTCTAAAAATTCTATTTTACCATAGATCACACTGTCCATAAGTAACTTATGGCTGCGTCTACTAGTTCCATTTGAATACGGTGAGAGCAAGTCCATTTAATTGCCTGATTTGGCACCGTTAACCAAGGCTAAACAAGTGCTTACTACATACTAAAGTAACAAATAAAAGCTTAATGATACGCAGTCGAAGATACTACACAATCCCTTTACTAAATGAAAGGCAAAAGACCAATTTCCCACGAGCCCGGCGCGTACGCACGGGTCAACGACCTCGCACCTCTGTAACCTAGCAACGGTACCCGAGCCTTCACCTCCTTGAACTATATTGCACACACAAAACAGAATCTAATCTCTTTCAAACAACGTTCAATTTTCATCGCATTAGGAATGCCATATCATGCGTAACTAAATCACCTGTGTTGATTTCTAGGACTCTAATCTCATTGGAACAAAGGTGGTATTTGCTTGTGTTTATATAGAGACCAGTCCATTGAGCAAATGCGTGATTGACAGAGATATAGTTTATGGTTTCACTTTATTGTTTTAAAGATGGATTGCGTTCGTGTTTCACGTACCTACTCATTCATACGAAAATGGTCGTATAGTGTGTCAGTTAATTACGGTAAATGATCTGGAAGTAATTTAAGACCACTTTCCATCAAGGAATGAGAAACAACAACATACTTTGGTAAACTAGTTACTAACGTTTAAGATTATCAACTTTCCTACTATTCTGGTCCTAGCCTATTGTAGCAAGTAGCCCTTTACTAAACTATTTTCTGACAAAGCTAGGCTTAAGTGTATTTGAAGACTGTGGCTATATTGAAGCATGGATTGAGCTCCAATCGGCCAATAGATCTTGAGAAGCTCTGTAGCATGGTATGAGGCAATCTGTACCTTAGGACCAGTTTTAGTTGCAAACACCGTTGTGGAATCCTCCCTACCTACCTAATGTGTGTTTTACTTTACTAGCATATATTTTTATAGTCATAAAATGTCGGTATCGAAGGCCTTGTTCAGATCGTCTAGGATGCAAACTTGGCCACCTACTAGGCCCAAACAATTATAATATTGGTGTACCGTCGCGTCGAAACGAAAAGAAGAAAACTCATAAAATGACTTTATTTGCGACGCATTATCATATAGGTGTTGCTTGCATGCCACTGAACTCAATATTTCGAGCTAAGTATCAAATTCACTATTATAACTAAAATAATAGTTTTTAGGGTTCCGTACCTAAATCTATGAAATTTTCACAGAGTGTGTATTTCTATTGCCGTAATAACAACAAATAATAAAAATAAAACAATAGCTTAATAAAGCATAATAAGCCTGTAACGTTCCCACTGCTGGGACACAGGCCTCCTCTCGGTGGGAGGGAGTGGGTGGGGTAGGTAATCCACCAGGTGGCCCAGTGCAAGTTGGCGGATTTCAAATTTTTGGTTCTAGGACATGTCGGTTTTCTCACGGTGTTTTCTTTTACCGTTTTGAGATCAGTGGCGATGAAATAATTTACACAAAGTAAACCGCCTTCTGGGTTCGAACCTACGGCCTACAACTTGAAAGTAGCGGCAAAAATTAAATAAAGTTAAAAATTTAAGGAGGTCTCTATCTTAGTTGCTATGTTATTGTTGTACTAACCATTGGACCAATGTTGTCAAATTAAATAAATAAATTATTATTATTATAAGTAGATACCTACCGTTTTTGCCTTGTGCTAAGGAGCTCAGTCTGACTCGTACCTGGCCGGTTTTCTTAATTTTTGTCACTATGTGTCCAGATCCACACTTTTTCGGTATTCCTTTCAGTTCCCGGCTCATATGCTCATAATTACCATGTTTCATTCGCATGTAATGAGTTGATGACGTCATAACTCACGTGGATCTGAATATTATCATAAACGTGTTAACGTCAGCTCCGCGATTCATTAGCCACTTTAGTGGACTAAGAGAGTATGCACACTAGACAAATTAATGAACAACAGTTTTTACCCCACATTTAAGGGAAGAATTTTTATAAATCCTTCCTTAGTGCTCACTTTCGTTTTTAACCCCCGACGCAAAAACGTTGGGGTGTTATAAGTTTGACGTGTCTGTGTATCAATGTGTGTGTATGTCTGTCTGTGGCATCGTAGCTCCCGAACGGATGAACCGATTATGATTTTGTTTTTTTGTTTGAAAGGTGAATTTGTATAAGGAACTCTTGTGCAAAATTTCATGCTTCTGAACCCAGCGGTTTAGGCTGTGTTTTCTGCTTGTGAATTTAAGATTTTGTAGATCGTTTAGAGACAGTGTGTCATTGGCACCCATTACTAAAGTGGTTGACTAATGGCGATTTTGAACGAAAGGAGTTAGAGAGAGATTCTCTAGACCTGCAACTTTGCGATGGTAAATGCAGAATATGAAAGATACTCTCTAAGTAATCTGGTAACAAATTCATAGTTTCTGCTAAACATTAAATTGTTTAACTAAACATTGTGTGTGTTGTCTTGTATTGCTCGCTGCTACTTTATCATCATCATTTCAGCCGAAAACCGCCCGCTGCTCTTCGCATCGAGCAAAGTATATACTTTTAACGCCCTGTAACATGTCAAACATTTTGTCGCAAAAAATGTTTATCTAATATTAGTAATATTTATTAGAAATTCTACATTATCATTTTATTCTTGTATCATATTGTTTAAATTTCACAATTTGATACGCGTGCCGGTGTCAGGGTGAACAATACAGTTCTGCGTATTATCCACCATTTTCTTTTGTTTTGCTCGTGCAATTGACAGCTCGCCAGTACTTGTGGAGTTTAATGAAATGTTGATGTCATGGCTATGTTTGGATTGACACCTGTTTATGAATGTATGTGAAGTCTGTTGTCTCTTTGCAATGCCAATATTAAAAATGATAACTCAGTTAAAGAAAAACATGTCATCATAATACCTCTTCATTTTTAAGCACCTTACTTAACAGCAGCAGAGGTTTCAGTCAGTCTACACAACTAATTTCTTTGAAGGATAGGCCCACAGATATAGGATAGAAGGAGATAGGCCCTGTAGTTGAAAATGTATCAGAAATCGATGTCGTTAAGACGATCCCACTACCGCGCCACTACTACACATGTAGTAAAAGCTATAGATACAAAGTCGCGCACACACTTGCATTGTAATTCATAAATCAGAACGTACTAAGTACACAATCAATTATAAACCTTAACTCATCAAACATATCGTGCATTTACTATGCACCGTACACCTTACTCACACAAAAACATCTGTCGCTATCGTTGTGCTGTGCAAAAGCAATTTATTTTACATATTCGCTAGTGATTGACTAAATCGGAAACTTATCGATTCTCCCATTTATTATGGTAGGTACTGAAAAAAATGTAGGGTCCTGAAAATAAATTAAATAAAAAACGATATGTCCAGATAATATATTATATTATAAATAAAAAAAAATAAGAAATAATTTTTTAAAATATTATTTTACATCTTCTCAAGGGTCTTCCAACCGGATCTAAACGTCATCTTTTTAGGTCTTCCAGCTGGGTTAAAACGGTTGATAAATTGTAAAATTAACTATAATATACATATATTCGTTTGGTAATCGACACTGTTGTCGGTAGCCTACGTTAGTGGATCTGCACAGCCACATTACTAGCTGGGTGCAAGAAGCAGCGGCCGTACCATGCGATGCACCGCATAAATAAAGTATCGTTTTGTGATTTTTACATTGCTTGTCTAGTCACTTAGTGACATACATACTTAGCCAGTGGTTAAGGAGCAATGTATTTACTGCGAAAATAGTACAATCGTTGTGATATTTGAAAACAAAATTAACGTAGTAAAAGCACGAAATATTTTACAATTTGTCGTTTTTCATGATTTTAAAGACAAATATTTATATACTAGCTTCTGCCCGCGGCTTCGCCCGCGTGGATGTCGGAAATGATGTATGTGCTTCCCCAGAATGCCATCTATCTCGCGGGCCCTTTGTGGCTAATTACAATAGAAAACCAATTGTGTCTCATTAGTGGTGATTAAGAGGGTACCTATATGATATCTTTACCCAAGTACCTGCCTAATTTAAAAAAAAAATCAATAACAGAAAATTAAATACCTACCTACCTAAATAAACCTATTTTTGATGATAACTAATCTAAACTCAATAAATAAGCAAAATCCCTAAAAACTAATATCTATACAAATGACTAATCCTACCTAACAGTATTATAAAATAACCTACGGTCACTACGTATACTATCAAATATACTACCTATACTTTAAAATTAAAATCTATACCTACGACTTATATAAAAATAAACCTAAATAACTAAAAACTAAAAGAAATAAAAATGAACTCCACTGCGGGTGACCTAACCTACGACAAACTTATTATTTGCGGTTGGTGCAGTAATCGGGTCTAGGGATCGAACCGCAAAATTAAGTTTGTTTTTTATTGTATATACTTTTCCGGGATTAAAAGTACCCAGTATGGTGCCCAGGATATTAAAGAATAATTATACCAAGTTTCATCGTAATCAAACCGGTAGTTTTTGCGTGATGCCTGAACAAACAGACAGACAGACAGACAGACAGACCGACAGACAGACAGACAGACAAAAAATTTTTTAATCACATTTTTGGGTTCGGTGTCGGTCTAGTAACACCCCCTGCCATTTATTTTTTTGATATTTTCAATTTACAGAATTTTCACTTCTACAGATTTATTATAAGTATAGATGGTAAGTGATTCCATGATTTACAAAGTTTTGGTTTTGGATTCGGTTTTTACAAGAAACCACTCACCAACATTCTTATATATTTTCACGAATACGGTCGAATGCGCACTAGTTCGCGGAGACGGCCATTTGCCTAGTGCATGGTCATTTCGGGCATGCAACGACACAGACACGCCTTCTTGCCACTGCTCCTATTTTTTACATTTCTATGGATAGGCCACATCTCTGTTTAGCTTAGTTATATCACAATAAAGAACGTTCATTCGTTTTTTCACAGTTTCTGCTTTTAGTTCAAAAAGCCTATCGCATTAACATGCTCATATCTAAACACCACAACTTTTGTTTCACTTGTCACAGCAAGCAACGTATTCTCTATGACACAATGAACGAAGTCGTGCGAAATTAACGCGAAATTGGCGTGATTAGCTAAGGAATTGACGTGGTTTCGAAGTAACGAATTATTGAGTGGTCATAGTCAATCAGGGCCCATAGATCAAGATTTCACAATTCCGTTAATATTCTCAATGTTCCAAAGTTCGTCCCTCGGCCAGTGTGTAGTCAACACAACAGTGACGACAATTAGTGCGGCGTACATTAGTTGTCGCGATGTCGCGTTGACGCGGCGACGTGTTCGCGACATAATTCACATCGCTCAGTGGTTGATAGCTGTACTACACTCCTACGAAGTGTGGGGTCAGCAGAAACAGTTGAGCATCAATCATTGGGGTAAATGCTTCAGTATCATTGAATATAACCAAGAGGAAACACGTCTGCGTTCCCTCAGAATGATCTGAATCAGAAACAAATTGTTTACCCAGTCATAGCCCGTGTTTCTGTTTGTTACAATGGTGAATGCGGAATTGCAACAAAGCATACATTGAATCGATTAAAATACTACAAATTCATTGATGATCTTCAACCGACAACGACTTATTGTTCAGTCAATTTTGTGTTGTTTCATAAGTGCATCCCAATTTTTGTTTCTACGGATTTTACGCATACAGCGTTAATTTAGCCATAATGTCCATTCCCAAATGGCTATAACATCCGCTTATCCGCCATTCAAAACGTATTCACATCAAACACCTAAAATCAACTAAACGCAGTTTAAAATCAAGATATCTGTATTTAAATGTAAATGCAGCTAATATTGATCTCGATTTATTCAAGATTATGGTAAACGAGTCGTGTTATGGTGGCATTACCATAGCAGCCTGTGGGCCTTGGACCAGTCGTGCTCGCCAGCGCTTATCACGAACACCATGCTAGGGAATATATTATGTATCGTGTTTATATATCAGATATACTTCAGTAATCTATGGAATTATCGTAGAATTAATTATGCTTCCTACTCTATGATCATATTTATTTTTATTTCGTTACCAAACTGGTCTTTAGGTACAGAAAGGACCAAGAAAATATGTTTATTAAAATGAACAACTTCAGTCATCGTCTGTAGCTTAGCATCAAGTTTAGTCCAGTTTACAACTTTAAACCCTTAATAAAAAATATTTAAAAAAAATACCTGCACGTTCCATCCACTACCAGTTATTATCAAAATAAAATAATCAAACCAGGTTTTTCCAACCTGATATTTAAGCAGAAGGAAAACGTAAAATTTTCCTTAGTCCTTGATTTTTGACTATTGCCTAAAAATGCAAATAATAATTTGACTGCGTATTAATATTTCATTCAAGACATGACAGTCAGTAACCTCCAGACGTTGCACAACAGAGCGAGATCTCTCACAATTGGCCTGGTCTTTTTGCCGACAGTTCTTGTTATATATATAAATAGTTGTAATAAGTGTTGATTCTCATGTTAATGTAATACTTGATGTAGCTGAAACATTTGTTTGAATAAATTCTTGCCATATTTTGTGTAATAAATTATAAGCCACCTAATCTAATAAGCAACATTTCATCGAAAAACGAAAGTGACTCTTCTGAAGGCTTTTGGTATCATTTTTTATGCACTTAGGTTTCTGCTAAAGAATGTCCCTAACGCTAAAAATAATGCACGCGTATTCAGAAAATTATCACCCTCGAGAAAATTTTGCATTCGTATCTACAAAACACGGTACAAAAAGTACGTTTGTACTAATTTACATAATAAAAAATAAAACTACTTTTTCGTCAAAGCTCTTTGCGTGGCTTGAAATATACAATTACGAGAGTTTTTTTGTCGATTATAATTAAAATGTACTTAGAGGATGTTTCGTTATTGCCATAAGTTCAAGAAAATTTTGCCTTGGTCCTTCAGTATGCAAATAGATAAGCATCTAGATCTTCAACAACTTACTAAAATAGCTCAAAACAAATTTTGAATAACTGGTTTCTGATCTACGCATTTATATTTATAAACTTTAACCTTTAGCAAATAGCACAAAACGAAATCCATGTTTAGATCAATCATTGCTGTCACAATAGTAATGCTTGTCCTGTCACAGGTAAACTCTTGCGCAGACACGCACACAAGTACCGTTAGTTCACACATGCACGTTAATTCAATAACTGTGACACCTGAGTATTGAAATGTCACCATTCCTTATCACACCAAAACCAACTTTAATGTAACAGTTACAACGTTGAATGTCGAACGAAATAGCACTGAGTTTTAGGTGTGTAAGTGCGAAGCTTATGTAAACCGGTCTCATGGTCATTCCTTTTTAGATCTTATCACACCAATTTTAAAGTTCATTTTCAGTGTACCCACACATGCCAAATCAAGTGCTGGTTTAGATCGGTCGCAAAAGATTTCCGACTTTATATAATGTGTGGTAGGATTTGTTTTCGGTCGTGCAGTGATGTTACCGGTCCGTACCACTCGGTGCCAGGCGTCGTAAGAATGCGTTCGAACACCGAGTAGGTACAGTTACCTATCGTTCGTCTGTTTATAACAACTTAGTTGTCTAATTTTTTTTAGTTAATTCTCGACCTTGGGGGATTTTCTCATAATTTTTCTATCTGAACACTAGATGTTTCTAGCAACCGGTTTTTTATTGGTTTATCACTATTCTTAGTTTTATACATTGTCTTGTGCCTACTAGATATACATTTTATTGGATAAGCATCTGACATCAAACACAGTGAACTTAGCTGATAAGCGATTCAGAAAACATATAAAAGGCAGTTCTTCCTTTATTAACCGTCATTTCCATTTGTGGGTCTCTTCGGTATTTTTATCGCCGATTCTTGGATCTTTATTTTTATCGATCACATTTAAATTGGGCTTGACATTCAAAAAACCTGAATATTGAGTTTCGGGTCTCCCCGGTCAGTAATGTCCCACATTAGGCTGTTGACACACTTCTCTGCATCGATGGACTCTTTGAGCACGGTTAGGTATTTCATAAAGGTGACAGCTACATCCTTTTGGCTTTTCGCAGCGATTAATTTAGAATTCATTGTTATGTGTATTTTAATCATTTGAATTCGAGCGTCATCTTATATTAAGTTTCTGTCCCACCTTATTTAACTGCTGTCGTTTCATCTTCTTCTACAACAAAAGCAGTTGCATCACCAATGAATCTATTAACCATTTTAACACGTTCAGCGCCAGGAGCCCTCCTGGAGGGCTCAATCAAATCGCATATGGGATGCCGAGAGCCCTCGCGGAGGGCTCATAATAAATGTAGGTTTTTCTTCGTGAAAACGGCATTATAAACTATAAAAATAAAATTAGTTGTATAATTTGACAAGATTTATTAGTGTACGCTTTGGTTTTGAAAACCAAGCAATTTTATTTTAAAAAGAATTGGGGCTCAGGCACGAATTTCAGGGGTAGAAAACCATTTTCACGGTTACAAATATTGACAATTTTTTTTAGTTTTGAGATTTGTAAAACATGACTTTAACAATCAAGGCTATTCAAGGTTCTGTATCAAAATGGTAAAACTAACACTTGTGATGACTTCGTTTGTCAGTCCGTTCGTCTGTCACAGGTGCTTTTTTCAGAACTAATAATGCTTATAGACTTGAAATTTGGAATTAATAATATTATAAATAATGCTTGTCCATCTGTAGGTATAGAAAGGGTTTTTTTTTTTTAAATACTGTTAGTCTTATTGGAACAGGGGCCTAAACGGGGGTTTCATTTTAAAGTAACGTAAATAGGTCAAATGGGATATCACATGAAAGAGCTTCATTTGTGCTTTATAAATATAATTTTAATATTTATTTATGCCACAAAGTTTTTGACTTAATGATGAAAAATTTTCGTAAAAATACATCTAGAAATATCTTATATATTCTTACAAATTCAGAGAATAAAATAATTACGCAAAATGTACAACAAACTTTTCACTTTAAAATAAGTTTATTGTAGTTACTTATGTAACCTACGGATAAACACAAAATAATAAGGACTGCAAAATATCACAAGACAAAAAAAGAGTGTTTTCAAATATATCCCCTGGTTTTAAATTAATAATATCTGCTGGTTACACTAATAGTGTAGGTAGGTAAGTATAAAATTTTGGTAATAGTCTCATCTCGGTAACAAATCCTGTTTTATTCTAGTCCAAAGTGGCCATTGTTCTTTGGAAAGCGAACATTCTGAAATAAATTTGGTTGGAATGGGAGGTATGTCTGTACCTAATTTTTGCACGAAAAATGAAACGATGTCTTTTACTAGCTATTTCTAAAGGGTTTTTGCAGATCTTTAAGGATTTTAGCATTCTTAGAAGCAATCGCATAAAGTTAAAATTTTGTTATGAAAATTTAAAAATATTTTTCCTACGAACTTTGAGTGCGCAAGTCCGACTCGCTCTTTGCCAGTTTTTTTAAATCATGAGCGACGATCAAGGTAATAATAGAAGACTGAACGTTAATCAGCTGTTACAAAATAACTACGAGCAGGTAATAATATAAAAAAAATACATGATGTACCAAAAATTAAAATTATTACATTGCGTGACAATTTCAGAAGAGGTTGGATACCCCTGTCTTGGACCAGAGCGAGCGATTATTATTTTTCATATTGTTTTTGTTTTTTATTATTTCATGTCTCCATCCCACTAGGACATGTAAATACCCCTAGGGATACTAAATATAGCAACAAGACGTTCTGAAAACACTATTTTACTTCGTTTTACAGTGTTTTATAATACGGTTTCAAACCTAATGCCGACGACCCTCCTCGAGGGTTCACTCTAGCTCAAACGTAATGCCGGTGACCGTCCTGGAGGGTCCACTTGCAATATGTATGGCGGCATGGCGTATGAGCTCAAGTTGAAAGTGTCAATGATTCCACTAGTATCATAGTCACTCCACAAACAGCCATCTTTCTTTGCATTCCATCTTTCTTTGCATTCCTTTTTTCCCTTCCCCTTCCCTCCTGCCTTTTGTTACGTTGATATCATCTTCGCATGAAAACAGGACTTTGCCGATAGCTATCACTCTGTAGTCTACCCTAACTCGAAGACGTAACATATTTACATATTCCGAAACTTGATTTCAATTAGTTGTGAGTACCATACTGTTTCTGAACGAACATCAAGTAAATTTAATTAACTGGAGAGGATAATTTATGCGAGTTTCGGAACCTCAACCCAAGGAGAACCCAGGGAGTGCCCTGGGGTACTCCACCGGAAGATGACGTCGATACTTGCCTAAGAGTTATTGTTGATACGTTTAATGATCCTGTGTGTGAAGTATATTGTGATGTGGTACTAACAGGATGTATTTTATTAAGATTATGAGACGCAATAGTCAATAATAAACCGACACTTATGATTATGACAGATTCGCTGTTTGCTTCATAGTGTCGTCTCAATGCAACAAAAGTCTACATCTTCAATAAATATAACCTACTAAGGAAATAAACTAGCATGAAACATATCCGCAATCAACAATATACACTTATTCCAAATATATAAGGCACTCGACATAACACACTCACAATTCAAAATCAGTGCACACCTCATCAACTAAAAAACAATGTCACACTGCAAGACTGAATATAGTCTGCACCAATGTATTCAGAATATTAATGCAGACTGGCACTCCAAACGAAGCAGGAATTAGTCCTCTTCTAACCCTCGCCTCCTTGCTAATTGGACCGACAGACTTGTCCTAACTGGCTCCCTCCAGCCTGTCAAAGCCTGTTTGATACTGTATAGCCTCGATAGAATATTTCCAAGTCGAGATAAGGCTTCAATAAAGTTTATGTATTTTGGTACTATTTTTTCTTCGTTATCAACATCAAAGAGTGTTTTATTCTATGTTAAAAGGACGTTCTGAGTCATTCTTCTTTTTCTAGCTGTTGCCATTGTTTTTCTTCAAGAAATGCCATAATTCTACAGTGTGTGATGTAATTTTCGCATTATCGGAAACAGTTTTTGTCATTTTCAATTGCAGACGCCAGATTTGTAGCAAGATTTTATATACCCCAACTTTGTTTGAGCAACCTTCTAATGATGTATGTAGAAACCCTCGAAAGTGATGTCATGATCACCACCGTTATCGCCTCTAATAATAAGTAGTACAGGAAGTCTAGTAATCCTAGTGCTAATACTAATTAATTTACTAGTTCCACGTTGGTCAATGAATGAGAACCAAACCTGTTACTATTATCATAACATTTGTGGTCCAACAACCTGTTAGCTGCATTACTTACCTACATACTTATAGTTATTATTATTTCTAACGCAATTTCTACATTTCACGCCTGTAGTTTTTCTAATTAAATCGCACTGAAAACTGTTATATAAATGACTGATACAATACTTATAAAATAGTTTGTGTGAACCTTCGATCAATAATAGTACACACGGCTACACATCAAGCTATGCAAAACCAGTATTGGCTGACCGTTCATTGTGAGAAAATATCATACAAAGTGAGGCCAAGACAAACTGGTTTTGTATAGCTTGACGTGCTGTATTTGAGCTGTCTTAAGAAATGTTGCATTTCCAAATCTGATTTTTTTTTAGGATCAACAGACTTTTGATTCGTGTTCAGTTGTTTGTTCATGATAAAGTACCATGGTTGGTACAGGGAAAGTCCGTGTAGAGCAAAAGTTCGGGTCTTCCCAAAAACAGCAGTTCGCAGTTTTATGCATTCAATAACAATTTTTTTTTTGGTGATTTCCACTTGTCATCTTGTGAATAACTTATTTGTAACTAAAATAAAACCCACACAAGCATTTTTATGTTAACTAATATTATATTTTTCCTTTTTCCAGGTACGTACCAAAATACCTTGCATCCATCAGACGTCAGATTGGGTATTATAATGATTGTTTATTTTATTAATCGACTCGTGTATGTAAACTATTGCTCAGGTAATCGTTTTTATTATACCTATCAAAAATACTGCTCAAGGTTTACCTTGTAAGTTGCATCTGCGGACCGGTCGGGGCCAGGTACGGGAATTAATTAAATACTAATTAAGCTTAGTAAGACTTACTTATTACTAATTTGCGTAAATTTCCAAGGAAAGAAATATCTTACGAGATTCACGCAAATAAGTTGATCTTACCATAGTATTTAACATTCTGCTTTACAGGCAAAGTGAACCTTGTGTGAGTGTATGTGTGACTGAGTTTTAGGATTGCCCAATAGCAACACATCGCTAAGCAATACTTAATGGTCAACAGACGTTTGTTTTTAAGCTTAAAATGAAAAAAACAAGGCGGTCCCTTTTGTGCGTACCTCGTAAAAGGCAACTAAAAGACTAATTATAAGTCGAGCGATTACAAAGCAACATCAAACTGTCTGCTTATATTACCTACTCGTACTCGTCTGTCGAGCGTGATCATTATAGCAGTTTCATTTACTTTTTGTAAGTTTGTTTTTAGGCTATTTTAGATTAGATATATAAAGTAACGAGCAATCAAAATAACACGTTTTCCTCTTTTACACAGGGGTGAAACCAACAACATCAGTTAATCTAAAAGGTAAAAATAAAACAATTATTTATTGTAGATTTGAGTATTTTCCAAGCAATTTTCCTGATGAAAAAGTCCCTCGGATAAAAGGACCAAAGACCACACGGTCTTCACAGAGAACTGGTCTTTTTACATTACTGATAAGCGTAATTTAAAATAACCTACGAAAGGATAGATAGTCCTATGTCAAGCCATGGTCAGAAGATTTAGATATGCCCGTTTTCAGGCAGGCGCTTTAGGCATTTTTTATTAAGGCATGAGTCTTCGATATTGCTGAAGACATAAAACTGCTACATTAACAGACAACGAGCGGTAAGATATAGGAATCAGGCTCGAATGATTCTTTGTTATCCGTCTCTCGCAGTCACTCCAAGGTCATGTCGTTGGCATTCTCTCGGCGTCACCAGTTCAAGGACACATTACAGTGTCAAGGTCGCCGGAATATTTGCCAACTCGATGTTGATGTCGTAGCGATCGGAGTCTGCGTAAGTTGATTCGATTAATGGCTTGTTTGCGTTACGGAAACATGGTTTTATAATTAAATTCTAATTAGGTATAATTTGTCGAGGATAGTTTAAAAATAAGACGAATCACATACCTGATTTCATGATAGTTTCATCTGAGTCCGGGAAAATAATCTCAAATCATTACTTACTAGAATTATTTTAAGTTCGGTGTATTACAGACCTTATTACTCTAGTTTTTTGGTAAACACGGCAACTCGTAAACAACTATAAATTATGTAATTTTCATTGTTATGAATTTCCTCTCCCAAAATTCCAAATAGGTTTCCCAACAATAACTAATAGCTACAAGTGATTATTTTGCCACCGTACATCATATTTATGTAAAACTTGGTGTATTGTGTGAATGTCAACAGTTCCCGACCTTGCTCTTGACAATGACTGCTGGAACTAATTCTGTTTGAGCACTTCAACAGTGACTAATCGCGAATGTTCTTTAATAGTTGTTTATTTAGTACAACGCCATCTATTGGTAGGCGATGGAACAAGGAAAAATGTTTTTCACCTTGTCATTTTTATTTCCAAAGATATCGACAGAAAATACTTCTGGTACTTTACATCTTGATCGGAAAAAAGAGTTTTCAAAAATTTTCCTAAAACCAGATTAAATTATTAGATTAAAAGAAGATTTTTCCAACGCCAGATAATTTTATCTGAGGAATACAGTTGAATTTTTGACAGTTCTTCCAAACAAAATCTGTCAGACGTCAATTTTATTTCACTTAAAAATTATCTGTCGATTGAGAAATCAGCGCTTAGTTTGGGGTAATACTTTAGGTATTTTCATTATAGGTTAGTATGTAATAGTAGGACATTACAGTTTTTCATACAAAATACACTTTTACCTACAATCACTAGGTAGGTCAATACCTTCGAGGAAAATCCGGGAAAACACATCAATTTATGGCATCGATATTTATAAGACAATTTTTACAATCACCTACTTCTACCCTCCACGTATCATTATTAGTCCCACGATTATCTACATAACACCATTTCTACCAATCAAGCATCAGCATTACAACGACAACCACTTTTACACCTCAGGTTTTCCGATCGCGACCGTAATCTCGTACCTCTTGCCGACCCTTAACGTTCTGTAACGATGCTCGATATATCTCCGAGACCTTTATGGGATCCATTTGGACCTTCAGGGTCAACAGGTAGACCCCAATTTGTGGACGTAATGACGTGTTCCGGAGAGATGCTTCGTCGGTTTGATTCCTGAGTAGAGAAATTTATTTTAATGAGAAAGGTTGAGGTGAATATTTTTGACCTTTCGAAGGGTTTAAATGAATTTCAATGGTTTGTGAGATCTCTTTTGTAAATACCTGCGTCGCATGTCGGTTTCAATGCTTATCGGTATTTCGGTTTATCGAGGTTTTGCGATGAATCAAATTAGGTTTCACTTGTCAAATCAGCTCCATTATGTGTACTTAGCTAGCCAATATTTAACAATGATGTTATTAATCTGTTCGAGAACATTGCTTGTGACTTTGATCGCATTCTTTCAAATTGTTGTGAGATTCTTAATTTGTTTAAATTCTTCGTCAAACAGGTCGTGCATAGGTATCCATTGTAGTATCTAAACTAATATTATAAAGAGAACAGATAAGATTGTTTGTAAGTTGCAATTTCGCGCTAAAACGACTAAACAGATTTGGATAAAATTTGGCACATGGGTAGACCATGACGTGGATTAGAAGTTTAGGACATAAGATACTTTTGTCCCGATATTCCCACGAGATCGAGACTTATGCGGGACACCGCGAGGCGCAGCCAGTAATAAATAAAGTACATCGGAAATAACAAACAAGGAATTTTTACATTTATTTTATATATTTAACTAATCTTTTTAAAGCACATTGCACGACGATAGATAAAAGGTCACAATGATGAAGGAATACTGCACGAAAGTTAAGTACACCCTTCGTGAATAATAATGGCGCTAAATTAAATTATTCCTTTTGTAGTTTTCAAAGATATATATTTAAATAATTGTAGATTCTTTTTAAATAATATTACGATTTTTAACATAATTCTAGATTCTTAATACTTTGGGATTATTTCTACTGCCTAACATTAACTTGTAATAGGCTGTCAAAATATTGTCGTTTGTTAAATGGCTCCTATTTATTCTGAGCTTAGTTTAAAATGAATACAATTAGTCTTTGTGCGTAATTTTCTTAAAGCTTTTCGGGTAACGAACTAAAATGTTTAATGTTTACTAATGTAGCAGTTATAAATGTTTTCCAAAATTGTTTGAAATGTCTGACCACCGTTTTTTCTCATACGAAAATCTACTATCTATTTTAATAATTTTTAATATCACAATCAAGATCTCTGGGATCAAAAGAAATATAGATATTTAATTCATAAATGAAAGAATAACTTAACCACAGAAATATTTTTTTTACTGTCGCTAGTTGCTAGCAAGTAATCTGTGCCAGAATCCACTTTGACTCCCAGGACCACGTCATTCATTTTCAAATCCCATTCAATCTAAATTCAAGCTTCATTCCACCTTCCAATTATCTGGCGCCATCTTACTTGGTCCGTCTCGTAGATAATTCAGGCTGCGCCGGAGATGACGTGGTCCCGGCAGTCCATTCCTCTAGGGATGCTGACTGGTTGCTACAGATCTCATATGCGATTAACACGCTCGGTAATTGTGTCTTGGCATTTCGTATTAGGAGTTTGGTTCAGTTCATTCGTCTGTTAATTGTCGAGCTTGTGTGATATGTTGTATGACTAGTGTTGATAATTTAAGTTTCTGGTTTCAATAGTTTAGTTATATTGCTTGCCTAACTACGTAATGATCGAGTTCTCTGTTCCGAAATGGCTTTTACAATAATTCAAAAAACAATTTACAGTTGCCTATTAAAAACTGCACATGAAAATGTATTGAAAACAGACCAATACGCGAATATTGTAAGCTGCGACAGTTGTTACGGCGGCGGCGGCCGTCAATATACACATTAATCTGCGTATAAAAAGCAATATTTCAGTCCGTCGGCACTCGGTAGATATCAGCACGGTACTGCCGAATGACAATAACTCAGCTGCAGCGATGCTGTCCGATATAACATGCCTAACCGCTGTGAAATGCTCTAGAGACTATGGAAGGAATGGGTGAATGGACCAAAAATGTTATGTTGAAGAATTTTTGGACCTTCTGTCCTTGATTCCTAAAGTACCAGCCCAGCCAACTCCTAACAACACATAAATCAATATCTGGTAACTTTGAGACTATAAAAATGCTTTTAAATGTTTACGAGTTTATGGTTTTACATTAGTTTGTTGATATCGTTGTTTAATAAACCGTGGACATGTTCGAGATTGTTTTCCTATCGCCGCCGTCTCAAGTACCTCCTACTGAGAAGTGTGTCAAGGATTATTTTTATGCGTAAATTGATTCAGTCGAGGAAATTAATTTTTCGTTTGTTGGTACTTCAGTTACTTTGAATAGTAAATACAGTTAGGTACAGTTGGCGCGGAACGGGAATTGCGTATTATTTTCACGCATTTCGAGTGTAGATTTTTATCTATACTATCTATGAAAATAAGTTTACATACCTCCTTGCTCCTATTTTATGAGAGGACTTTATAGCTTTCCCAACACCTCTAAAAGAAAGATATAAGAAAAGCGTTTAGTGGCCTAAATACAAATAAAACACCTTAAAAAATACATATAAGTACCAAAAAGGGTTTCAGCTCAGTACTGTGTCATTTTGCAACACTTGGTACTAAGTTGGTACTGTCCACCTGACGCTGATTGTCAGCTGCAGCCCACGAGGGTTCATCCCGTCTTCTTACGTCATTGTTACAACCAGATTTTACGCAACAGTTCCTTCCAGCCTCCTACCTCTATGTCCGGATGTTAGACGCATCTGCAGCAGATTTATACGCGGCACGGCTCCCGGCGGATGCGGTACTAATGCACTTTTCTTACTACCCGCACTTTTTGTGAGCAGCTAAGAAAATGATTTATGGTCTAGTGTACTGGGGATTCCGTTTCGTGTTTGGCTTAGATAGTGGAGTGAGATATGAAGAAATAAGGTCAAATTGAAAAATCCTTCGGTTCTTTGGTAGCGGGAGGACCAGTTACACTGGTCCTTTTGGTAATCCTTGCAAAAAATTACTATTGACTATTCGTCTTAATAATGTTGAAATATCTTGTAAATGCATTCCCAAATAGCTACGCTGTGTTTGTAGTGCGTACTAGAATGACGAGATGGAACCATCAAAGTTGAAGTAAGGGACACTTGTTACTTGTTAACCGGACTAACCAAATCAGAGAAAGTGTTACCTACAAAAGGGCAACACAAGCAGCACGACACATGTCTGCTTATAAAACTATTAACCCCATACAAACAAGTACAGCAAGGAGTTGCACGACAAACATCGCGACGCCATATTGAGACGCAATTCCTCGAGACACTCGGAACAGGACAATTTTAAAAATTGCGCGCCGCCGCACCGCATTTTGTTAACATTTTCTTCATGGATGGGTTTTAATATTCGCTCCTTGTGCTTGAAGGGCAGTGGACTTAGTGACTATGGGAAAGCGGACGAGAAAAGGAAGTGTTTTATTTTTATTAGGGAAAACAAACAACAGTACAGTACCTGCATCTGCCTGTTGGGATCGGCTTCCAGTCTCATCGGATGCAGCTGGGTACCAGTTTTACACGAAGCTACTGCCTATCTGACCTCTAAAACCCAGTTATTGGGTAACACGATACCCTTGGTAAGATTGATTGTCAGACTTTTTATTTTTGGAACGAAGTTCCTTATCGCGCGTTCCGAAAGGGTGCTAGTCGGAAAAAATTAAGACCAAAAATTGGAACGACACTTTTTGCTATAGTTGTAAGCCATGCGGCGTGCGCGTGTTTCTCTCTCTCTCTTATAGAAAGCAAGCCAGTTATACTTCGTTCCACCCGGGTGTCCCTTGACACCTCTCAAGTTTTTCTGACGAACGACTGTCAATAATTTACGAATGACAGCCAGGCCCAACGGCTTAACGGGCTTTCTGAGGCACGGAGTGGTCTTGATATGTAATGGATGGTCACCCATTCACGAACTGACCGCGGCATGCGAAGCTGAACCAGCGACCGACCCGAACAGCCGCAGTCTGTTATCATTTAGCCACGAACACAACTGCATAGTACATAGTAGTACAATAATAAAAGCCAAAGAAAAATTAATTACTGTTCAATTACCTATACAAGTACTAATTAAGAAGTGATAGAAAGCCTGGCAATTAGTGAATATAACTTATTGTTTTGTTGTGTACAAATATATTAATTTAACAGGTTATTAAATAACGCTTACACCTACAGTGAAGGAGTTTGCCAAGAACTAGAATTCAATAACACTTATTTATTTAGCGAGAACAAAATAATGGTCAATTATAGTAATAAAACAATACAATTCTGCCATTATAAGATTGTTGATACTGATATTTTCCCAGAAATTCTTTGGAAAATTCACGAGTAGGAGTCTTCTTTAGTTTTATATTCCTAAAACAGAAAGGAAGCAATTGATTCATAAACTGCACCCTAATTGCGTAACACACAATCAATCGGAATCGGTTTCATTTTGACAGTACAAACATTCATTGCGTTATTTACGTGTTGAGCAGACCAATTTTTCGAACTTATGAAGCAATCGATTAGCAATTTGCTTCAAAATGATTCAGATTACGATTGATCGTGTGTTACGCAATTAGGGTGCTTGAAGCAATTTATTCATAGACATAACAATTAGTCTACACAGATCGCTGTCGCTTATGAGACGTTACCCGCTGTCGGTTATCACAGTGTTTCGTCCGCGACATAGCCGTGTCTTGTCGACTCGTTCGTAAAGCCATTCCGCTCACTGCGACGCTATGCATTGTGCATTCTTTTGTCCTGTCATTCATTACCATGTCACCATGCTTACTATGGAATGCTTAATGGGAAATTCCGAGAGTTTTTCTAACACCTTTCGTATTAACCTACTTGGCGTACGATTACAAATATTGAATCCTGATAGCATTGTGCCATTGTAGGCAAATTGACTTTCATTGTAATAAATCGCATGGTTGTGTGACTAATATCCGTTTTCACTAACCCTAGTTGACACCTAAATAAATGACGAAATAAAATCCAACAGTGTTACAATATTTAGGCGTTCATCATAAGTCTTAGATATAGTTTATCCTATTCTGGCCTTTATCTGTTTGCGTAACAAAATACATATAAACAGCTTTTAATTTTTCTTGATTATTAATTCCCAGCTGATTTCCTTCGCAACGTTAAATATCGCTCTCGCTCATGTTCGCGCTGCTGTTCATGACTGTGGTCCAACCCCCTTTTTAAGACATATTCTGAATAAGCCCCGCTTCTGCCAGCGGGTAGTGGGTGCAACGCATTCTTCTGTCGTCACTCATTACCAGAACTCCAGAAGTCATGGAAATTTCTAACTATTCTCTGATTGGCGGAGCGGAAAATATTGTTTGAAGTATATTTTATATTTTCCGTGTGAATTCTTGACAAGCGTGTAGCTAATAATAGGTTGTAGGATGAAACAAGACGTTTTTCTGTTGGTGCTATGATTATTCTAATATAGTCCATTTTGGTCCTTATGAGTATCATCATTCTGATCAATATGACCACTGGGTGGTGGTTGATACTCAAGTGGGTACCATGAGCACATCTGTGTTAGTTTACAAGTGAAAGATCTTTGTGCCAACCTATACCAACAGTCTGTCATTGGAAACAAAGAAACGTCATATTTCCCACATAAAATGAAATCAAGTTGTAGCAAATAGACGACGCAAACGATGTCCCAAATGATTTTTTATATTGTAAGGTCCTACTGACAGTCGACATAATCATTATTACATTAAGTTTATGGTGCTATATGAATGTCACTTATTCTATCCTTCGAAACATAATGACCAAACCCCTAAGGACCAACATTTCACGGTCACCTCCAACCTGTTTACCGGCTACACGACAATAATCGTCGTATTTATCGCGACATTTATCGGTAATTGATACAGCAGCCAGCATCCGCTCACGTGTACAGATGACACGGATGAGAGTCGCTTCCTGTTCCCATTGTGTTAAGATTTCCTATTTATATTGCTGGGACTTACTTTTACTTGTGAAATTGCCTGTGCTGACGTATAATAAGTATAGATACCACATTTATTATTATAATATTGTATCGCAGCCGATAAAAGCATCTTCCTTCTTGGTCCTTGACTATTCAAAAGTGCCTGTAGGTAATTTGTTTATTTGTAAAACAAAATTCAAATTCACAGCATTTATTATACTTTGACTTATGCCAAAAATGAACGTTAATAAGATCTTTTCTTACCGAAATGAAAGACTCGATACTCAATATCTTTATTGCTTTACCATAATGTGTAATTTGGTGGTAACTATACATATAATTTAGATCATTATGGACCCTATAGGCCCTACAGTGTAGGGCATAGCAAAAGGATAGAAAAGAGGAAGCCCTCTTTTAGGAGATAAGAATGTTGCTTTTGTGGGAACAAGTTTTAGCTCACATAATATAATCAAAGTCAGGAGATTGTGAATAAGATACATTACGCTTATCTATAATTGATGTGTATTGTTTTATCTGGTAAATGTACTTAAATATTTTAGATTATTTTTATTGTACGAGTATACCTGTAAGTACTATAATTCTGAATATATAAAACAGAAAGATATCCACTGAAAATTGTTATAAATAAGGAATTTAACTGTACTGATGGTCTACTATGTATGAGACTCACACAGACCAGAGAAGCATGGCACAAAGGGAAGGAGGCCTATACAATTAGGCTGCCGATGATGATGGTCTACTTGATAATATAATATGATGATGGTCTACTTGATAATATGATGATGGTCTACTTGATAATATGCCTGAGTATTTTGGATGATATCTCTAGTGCGCGGTCCTATTCCTATCCCAACAGTTCTGAACACACTGCCCTTAAAATTCTACGTAGGTACAAACAAAATTCATAATTTTCTTCAGCCACAACCTGACAGTCTCACGGGAAACCCTATCAAGGCGCAGCATAGCGTGATGAGTGTGATGAGTGCTATCATACAATCACGCTAATTTGCTGTGATTGCATCTGTTATTATTTGCCGTCACGCTCGCTGATCAAGGACGTACATTATGAAGCTATGGCATGATATATATTAGCTATAATTTGTCGTGGAAATTTTCCTTCAAAATAGGTATGCTTTTCATTTTCATGCGCTGTAATTTAAAGTGCAATGCAAACTAGGTAGGTTTTTGTGTATTGTTCAGCTAATTTCGCAGGTCATTTATATTAGCTGATTTAAATCCTCTGACATCTATTTGTTATCAAGGTGATCCTTGGGTACGAATCTCCTAAAAAAGCAGACACCTACTGTAAATAAACCCTCATAAAGCACAATATTAAATCACCAGATAATACCCTAATGAACAAATCGGTACTGCTTTTGTCTGCAACAAAGGCAGTACCGATCAATCACAGACAAGAATTAACGTTGCAGCCGCATCGAATGTAACGCGGCGAGGATAATGGCGCGTGCGTCGGAGCGGAAGTGACGTCGACGTGTGACGTAGCGCCAGCTCATTTCCGGTCGGGCGTCAATACCCGCGAGTGATTACCCGAGTCTGATTTACTCGCAGCTCTTATTGGAAAGGCTGTGGTGATTGACGGTAGATGGCGTTACTTTATTCTGGCAGGGTGAAAATGGAAACATTTTATTTAAATAAACACTTTGAAGGACAGTTTAAGTGGTTCATTCATTTAAATAAAATATTGACGCAAGACGACGACAAAGACCATTTAATAAAACACCAGCAGTCCACAACTAAAAGAAATAGTCATAAAAAAGGTGATAACACGAGATAAGTGCTCGCACAATGTTAGTGTCTCCACATAAACACGTAGGCACACAGGTAAATCATCCGGGCAACAAAAGTTGCCGAGGTGCATTTATAAAAGGCACAATTTCGTGAGCTCACGTACCCTCGTATATTGTGCCGTGTATTGAATAACGTGCAGGGACGGAGCTGGGATGTTAGGGGATGCATATTTCAAGACTGGTTTTGGAGATAGGACTAGGGGTTTGGCGTTAGTGTGGCTAAGTAATGTGTGAGCTCGGCGCGCTGCAGATTTTAGAAAATCCTCTACTTTTCGTAAGATACAGAATGTTGAAAATGCCTCTCATACTTCTAAAATACTACACTACGCTGATTTCTGTAAAATTCATGACCTACAGACGTCACTAAACGTCACGATCTACAACCCTGTTATAACATTACAGTAATCATATTTCTACACCTAACTACATAATATTTAACAGTTTCATTAGAACTGGTTCAAACCTGTAATCCATCCCTGTTCCGTTATTGTCTGGGGCCGGACCGAGACGAATAGTTGTTATAAACTCAGTCGGACTGTAACGTCTCCTTAGTTTATTTGCTCCGTGACAAATGTGTGTTTCTGTCTCACTTGTTGCGCCTGTCCTTGTTACTTTACACTATTTATCTGACTTACAAGTCTTTTTCAAAAGTAATTTTTGGGCTTAAAGGATCAACTTTTTATTATATTACCAAAATGTCAGTTTCACCATACTATAGAGTTTATTTTAATTAAAGACTAATGAGTGTACCAAAATTAAATAAAACATTTATCGGGAATCAAACTAATTAATTAATGTTACTTCACCCCTGCCTGACACGCCTGACTTAATAGAATCTCCATTCTATCTAACATAGAGGCATTACAATAAGCGTTCGAAACAACTCTGTCCAAATTCACAAACTTCAGACGGATTAACTAATGGGGATTTTCTGCCTAATGAACAAATTACTCTCCATTATTCAACGAGATCCCTAATATATTCGATCCACGAAGGAATCTCACGCGTCACAATACATTGAAGAGTTTATAGAACTATCTAAATCATTTACCAATACAAATGTAATGGATTTGAAAGTAGAGAAAACTTGGTGTAAATAAAGGTTGTCTTCAGCAGCCCCTTGTCGTGTAAGTTGCAACAAACAATCGTAGATAACTCGAACCGACTCGTCACTACGTGCTACTGCATTAGGATTTCTAGTAAACTTCTAAATTCTCTACGAACTTGTCTAAAAGCTTGGAAACTAAATATTGCCGTTGGAATTGAATTGCACTTCTCTTAACAGTCCATTAACAATACCAACTTCTATAATATATGGCTAATGTTGTTCATTCAACGTTATGTACTGTAAATATATCGACGGGGTTACTACACTAGTTTGAAGGGTAGAAATCGAATGATAAATGACTTAAATGATAAAGGACTTATAAAAAATCTGTCCAAATTATGAATGATAAAGGACTTATAAAAAATCTGTCCAAATTACATTAAAACACATCTCTGTAAACAACTCTGTCAACAGCTCTGTAAACTTCTCATATTCCACAAAAACACCTTCAATAAAAAATATACACTATACAGATCAATATCCACTGCGTTTTCCTCAAGCTATACTTCCCACGTCTCACACCTCCAAACCATCAATGGACCTAAAACAAAGCCATCCAACCGCACCTTAGTTTGATAGCATGTGACAGCTTGGCTACCTATCTGATTTGCATGAGAAACCATTGAAGCCAAGCCAGAACAATTGCTGTCGATGTGATACCACTGCTGATATGCTTTGGGGAATAGCGTTATGATTCTAATATGGAGGAGAGACCCGGAGGAGTGCGGAAATAGATGCTTTCAGGAAGTTTTGTGCTGATTATGGTAGTCATACTTCTCCGGGTGTATATAAAAGCTTTACATGTAATAACTGACATTCCAGTTGCTGACTTACTTTTTCTTACTATTAATGTTTTGACATACTTACTATGAAATGATAAAACTATACTGCTCTCATATTTGTAGCACGACTCTTATCCCCTTGTAAATAACAAGGGGATTCTTTCCTCATCGCGGAAAGTTGACTCAAACCAGAGTCGACTCGACTTTAAAGACGAAAAATATATCCTGCAATTTCCTCGCTCATCCCGGCAAATATTTGCGAACAATTAACAATCGGGTGCTCGCAAATAGAACAATATCTTTGGCAAATAGAGCCGTATCTCAAGTGAGATAACTGGATCCGTGGAGTGCAACGTGCCACCGGAAGTGTACGTGTCCATTGTCCGCTTCCGGCGCCCCGGGGCCTTTGTTTGTCAGTTTTGTGTTGTTCTGTGCTGAGAGGGATTTGATGAAGTTAAAAGGCGATAAAATAATTTTATTGCTGCTTTATTTCTTCCTTGTTAGACGGTTTACGATCTGTCGTCAAGTGTACGATCGATTTGTTCATTTAAGTCATGGTGAAGTTTTTGGTCCTGAGGGTCGCGGCTGACACTGACTGATGCTATCTCTCTCTTAATAATATGAAATTACATGTTGATACTAATTTAACCAGTTTTCAACTACTGGTTTCTTACACATCTTTTATTGTGTTAGTTGTAAAGTATTGCCACAAAACTCGTAATCAAACAAACATATTTTTCCATAATGAAGAGTGTGAAACCCGTAAACAATGGAGCTGCATCACAGCACGCTGCTCCCAAGTGGGTCAACAGCGTACTAACTTAGACCACCTGTCGTGGACAGAATGTTAAACAAGACTCAGCTCAAAACGTAGGCCACGCAGATTTGTACCTACTTGATAGCTCAACGTGGGCTCAACACCTGACTTAGACAGTACCAGACACCAGGCGGGGTCTACATGAGAACGTAAACAGTAGCCACGACTTTAAAATTAGAGTAGTCAATGTCGTACAGGAAGAATCTCAAACACACGTGGTGGATACCGAAAATAGAGTGAATGTATCAATTAGGAAGTGTGAGTAGCCTGTGTAGGTGTGCCTTAATGATGCGGAAATTAATATAAGTGAGTTATTGGCATGAATGAATTTGGAGATTTCCTTGTCCAATAAGCAACGTCTTGTGATTGTTTTAAAAAAATAAAAAATAAATAAAAATTTTATTCAAGTAAAAGTAAAGTAAAAATATGATTTACGTTAGTTACAATCGAGGGTTAAATTCTAACTGTAATTTAGAGGTCTACATTACAGTTAGAATTTAACCCTCGATTGTAACTAACGTAAATCATATTTTTGCCTGACCTGTGTTTCAGGCCATCAATTTACATCAAACATTTAAAAAGAAGACAACAATAAATGTATTAGAAGCTAAATTGAAAAGAAGGTATCCTGGATATATTATTTTAAAAGTAGATTATGTAAGTTATACAGTAATATTTAGATAAATTAACGAATAATATTATAGTACATAAAGTGGAGACTATTATTAATTAGGTAAAGGAAGATATTTATAATTAGAGTAGGTAGATAGATTTTATTTTAAAATTTCTAGTAGTTTTTCCGTGTCAGCATAATTGAGTTTTGCCAAATATTGCCTGTACTAGTAAATTACACCTATTATAACTTAAACTATACATCTTCAGCACTCTGTTAAACTGGTTATACAAATAGGGTCCTAAAAATAAATAAAATCGATTAGCAAAAGCATGTTTAGTCTGAGAGTTAGCACAAACCAAATCTTTTCTTCTCCTATCTGAAAGTACTGGGTTAAAATAAAGTTCAGTTTGTTGGAATAAAATTACATTCAAAATAAATAATTGACGTACTGTTAGCACCTTGCATGCCATATAAAACTCGTGTGTAGGAAATCTAAATAGACGAAAAGTAGCAACCTTTAAAACTGCTCTTTGGGCGCATTCTAGGTGCAGTAAAAAAGTTTGTATTCTAAGAAGAATACAATTCGAATCGGGGCTACGGAGGCAGTGATTGATAAATTAGTTATGGATTATTCTGAACACAGAATTCTGCCGGTCACAATAAAAAATAATTGTATGAACTAGGCTGTGTGTTACTTTATAACCAGCTATCTAATACAAAGCCACTATCCAGCTGTCTATTCCACCCAGCAGGAAGTCACTCCCCAGACTCAACACGAACTTAGAATGATGTCTAAGCGAACAGTCTGCCCAGACTCCAGACCTGCACCGCTCCAATTTTATCCAATTTAAACTTCCCGGAAGCCATCGCATTAAGTTATACACAGAAAAGAAGTTTAGATTATAATCTGATGTGGATCCTAAGGTTAGCGCTCGTTCAGTTATTCAATAAGCCTTTCAAATTTAGTTTTGGTAACCAAATCGGATAGAAAAGAGTGAATAGAGTACTCCTGAAGAGGGTTAGTGGTATACAATATTCAGGAGTGATGTTTTTAGATTGTTTATTGTATGTTCCGTTATATTCGTAAAGTAACGTAAGGTAGGACGCCCTCAGGCTAGGTGGAGCGTCATCTTCGCAGGATGGCTGGTAGCGGCTGGATGAGAGTTGCCGAAAATCGAGTTGAATGGCGTGCAATAGGAGAGGCATATGTCCAGCTATGTCCAGCAGTGATGAGTTATATTCGTTCATACTTCTATTCAGATCATATTGGGCACAAGCCCACTTTCGCACGGTTGTAAAAATGTCGCGGCGGGATCTCGTTGTTAAGCCGAGCATTGAGAATCCAACAGATCGCATCCCAGCGCGTCAAAAAAACGACGCGTGGAAAATCCAGTGTGCAAAAAAACCTCTGCGGAAAAAACGCGTCCGCGCTAACTTTATAATATTTCATTGTAAATCACGTTATTTTTTTGTACATTTGTGTCATTTCAGCTGCGCCTGTCCAGACATTATTTCCGTCAATCGCATTTCATTTAATAATAAGGCTTTTAAAATATTCATAAACAACCTTTATCACTTGACTATCAACAAGAAACACAGTTAAATAAAACAGAAAACTGTATTCTTATGAAATTACAAAGATACGAATCATAATAACACATGTAAATACTGTGAGGGATCGTCGTTGGCAAAGCCATACAGATAAAGCCAGTAGGTACAGTACTCAGGACGAATGAAACCAATTTTCCGTTCACTAGCGCCCCCCCAAAACTATCTACGTCTCATATCGTATCGCCCTTTGCACCCACTAATCCTTTAATCAATGCACTGTTAATCCGTGCAGCACGAGCGGCGCGGGCGCTAGTATTAAAGTTGATACTTATTTAGGTGCCGACAGCGGCTTACGGCTAAATTATGGCCGCTTTTGTTTCTGGTCGAATTTTTAATATCTCCGGGATCCCGGGCCTGTGTTGTGTCCCGGGGCCTTTATGTTTCGTTATCCAAGGTTTACATTAAGCCCAGGTAAGTTAGTAGTATTAAGATCTTAGATATTGTTCGGGCAATGTTGTGACAATTTTGTTAGAAATACATTAATATTGGTTAGAGCCAGCTGTGGTTCGGAAATGGTCCAGGTGGTGATACAACGAAATTTTGCGGTTGCTAATGAGACCACAGATCCTGGCCATTTGGTCGATATTTATTGCAAAGAAAAAAATAATTTAGTAATAAATCTTCTTACCCCTACTTGCGCCTTACGTAATTCTTACTCCAAAACTACATCAACACCAACATTCTTACAAAAAGGAAAATATTCTTACCATCATAAAAATGATTTAAGCGGGTTACGTCAAACCCTTAAATTTTACGACGGACCAAAGTTCGATTCCCGGGCGACGCTAAAATGTTATGTACAGATATAAGGGAAATAGTCTGCGTTCGTAAACGACAGGTGTTCTCTGTGTTCGTTATTTTCGAAGCAAAACGTTTAACTATAGTCACTGAGACGAGATTTTATGAAAAAACTTCGCTCGGTCGAGAGATGTTCGCTTAATAACGCCATCTAGCGGCATTTTCTTGAACTATGTTAATGTATGCAACAATTTATTGGTTTTTGTTTGCAATTTGCTTGTATCTGAAGCATAAAGATTGTGTAGATTTACAAGACTAAGGAAGTGCGTTATTACTATGCCAAAGTATTTAGCCTTAAAGCGAAGGTGCGAGAGCGTGGAGTTCTTTAAATAAACAACACTGGTAGTACCTAACTACAAACACAAATAAATAAGTATTGTGTTGGGTTCTGAATGCATAGCCTCGTCACTTCCCCTGGGCGTCGTGAGAGCCGTTAAAGATGGAAGATCCACACAAATCTTACGACGGAGATATATTACTGAGAACCTTCCGTGTTGTACAAAGGTTTAGGATATGAGACAACACACACTCTTTTCGTAGTCCACTGCTGGACATCTTTATATCCAGCAATGGACACATTGAACACATTTCTAGAAGACCCTTGTCTTATAGAAATGTTTTCATTGGCTAGAGAAGAAAGTAGAAACTAAGTTTATAACGCGAACCTCTTTCCAACCGCTTCCGCCACAATCCACGCGCTTCTGGCGGAAACGCCTCTCGCTCCCGCCCGGCCAATGAGAGCGAGTCGAAGCTTCTAGAACAATCTAGAAGCTTCCTTAAGAAAACATACGACGCGCGCCCCTTTTTGACAGAGACGTGTGACGTCCATCAACTGGGAGCTGCGCACCGAAAGCGTATATATTTTACTAATCTGTATATTCTACGCAAAACCCTATTGTTTACAACATATATCATTGTGTGTATATTAAAAGTTTATATTTTGTGAATTCCCCAAAGGCGGATGGAAAAATATGGAACTCTTTTTATTTTCTTATTTGAGAAAAGCTTTATTTAGATAGTGACCTTTTCTAAAACAAGTTGTTTATTTTCTCCTGTAAATAAAGTGTAAAACATCGTTGGAAAAAAAGGGTGGTTGCCAAGAAATATCTTAGCCAGCTTTACGTGCTGCGATTTTAATAATAACTTTTACTATGACGTCGGCAACATGTACAGCGATCCGGTCACTGAACAGTTACATTCAAAAGAACCACTGAACTAGTGGTTGGAGGAAAAAAGATGAGTATTTTGTCAAGGAGGTGCCGCGACAGCGGAGCGGATATGAAAGTGTGATAATGGTTTTCTGTGGTGTAACGTGCTTGTGATGTAGGTATGTATGTGTATGACACATGCTAGCAATAACAATGATAGTCATCTATGAGATTTCATCGGAACTGGCTATCAGAAGAGACAAAAAAACTCGTTTGACAAATTGTAATTATTACTTTGCTCTAAGTTGGGATTGCGCTTGTCACCTCGTATTGTATAGACTGGATCTTCGTATCTATATACTCAGTGGTAATCGCCGGAAGCGAGTGTAATGTTAATTATTTTATAAGAACCAAGGATTAAAGGATCTGATTCACATTTCAAATGCATAATTATGTATATAATTAGCTTGTTTTTATGGAACATGGAAATTACAATGAAATAAATATCTCATTATTGTAAGTTCTCTCAATTTGGAAGTCACGAGTTTGGATTAGTTTTATTATAATCTGCGTAAAATTGGAAATATTCGTGGTCTGGTACTACGAATATTTCTCCCATTGCGTTGGAATTTTTCGTCGGTTATTTTTTTTTTTATTAACTGTTCAGTTTATTTTGACCACGTAGGTATTGACCGCGTAGGTATTGCACTTTTCTAAACGCAGTTTTTGTTTTTGATAACTGGCGAAAAATTTATACGCTCCCCGCGTATAAATTTTTGAATCATGTACTGATACATGGTTACAGTTTGTGCGTCGATGATACCACCCTGTATTAAACATAATGCATTTTATACCTAAACTGGCTAGTTCTAGCGAATATTATCTGATTATTTCCAATTAAGGTGTATATAGGGCTCGCTGACCTTGTGCATGTGGGCGGAGCTAAACGCTCTACTCCCGAAAACGTAAAACGCGCGCGGTGGCGCGCTGAACTAAAACGACGATCAAAGAGTATGCAGAGGCACAGACATGCCGCCCGCAGGTCGCTATTTTTGCCTACGATTCCAGAAGGGAATTGCGGATGCAAGTCTGATAATATTTTGTATAGATTGATACGTATGTTACGTATATTTTAAACATTTTTCATTTAGAAATTTCGATTTTATTTAAAATCAGAACTTAGTTCCTGCGGGGGTAAAACTTTAAAAATTATTTCTTTGGTAGGAGGATTTATTACATAAAAATGAGATTTTATAAAAAATGTGATCCTGTTTCACCAATTTGAATTATTATAAATCAGTAATAAACCTACCTAACTAGCACTGTACCTAAATAGCATTTTAGGGTTCCGTAGCCAATCGAACGATGTTATAGTTTCGGCAGTGACCTTGAAATAATTACCTACGGCCGTTTAGTAGATAAACCTCGTCATGGGTGTCATTTTCGTGGTTTTCGAGGGTGCTGGAGCCGATTATAAAGTCAAAATGAAAATCCAGGATGGCGGCTACAAAACTTTTCAAAATTTTCGTCATGGGTGTCATTTTCGTGGTTTTCGAGGCTGCTGAAGCCAATAGTGAGGTCAAAATGAAAATCTAAGATGGCGGGTGCGAAAATTTTCAAATTTTCATCATGGGTGTCGTTTTCATGGTTTTTGAGGCTGCTGAAGCCAATAGTGAGGTCAAAATGAAAATCTAAGATGGCGGGTGCGAAAATTTTCAAAATTTTCGTCATGGGTGTCATTTTCGTGGTTTTCGAGGCTGCTGAAGCCAATAGTGAGGTCAAAATGAAAATTTAAGATGGCGGGTGCGAAAATTTTCAAAATTTTCGTCATGGGTGTCATTTTCGTGGTTTTCGAGGGTGCTGGAGCCGATTATAAAGTCAAAATGAAAATCCAGGATGGCGGCTGCAAAACTTTTCAAAATATTCGTCATGGGTGTCGTTTTCGTGGTTTTCGAGGGTGCTGGAGCCAATAGTGAGGTCAAAATGAAAATCTAAAATGGCGACTGCAAAAATTTTAAAATTTTTCATCATGGGTGTGGTTTTCGAGTTTGCTGAAGCCAAAAGTGTGGTCAAAATGAAAATCCAAAATGGCGGCTGCAATAAATTTGGAATTTTGCTTCATAAGTGTCGTTTTCGTGGTTTTCCAGGGTGATAAAGCCAATAGTGAGGTCAAAATAAAAATCCAAAATGGCGGCTTCAAAAATTTAGTTTTAGTTGTACTTAACTAATTAGTCAGTCATCAATTTGAGGTGTTGGTTACATATAAAACTAATTTTCCTTCTTAAATATCTAAATAAAGAACTGGATAAATAGATAATCTTTTAATAATAAGTTATCTGTATTAAATCAATTGAATTTTAATACACAATGATACAGTATTCACGGAAACGCATTTCTTTTGTCTTAACCGTATAGGATATTGTTTTTGCAATCTATCTGTCACTCACTCACTCACTCATGCGGTCTCGTGATATATAACATTGTTTATTTGGCAACTCACATCACACTATATTATTGTCAAATAAGTATCGTGTACCTAAAATCAAGTAATAATTAGTAAATTTTAGTTTGATCGGAATAACTTAGGTTATTCGAAGTTCCTTATGTATGATTAAAAAAAAAAACAATTTTTTGTAGCCGCCATCTTGGATTTACTTTGTGAGCTCACTATCGGCTGTAGTACCCTCGAAAACTATGAAAATGACACCCATGATGAAATATTTGAAAATTTTTGTAGCCGCCATTTTGGATTTTTATTTTGACCTCATTATCGGCTTTATCACCCTCGAAAAGTGGGAAAACGACACCCATGATGAAATATTTGAAAATTTTTGCAGCCGCCATTTTGGATTTTTATTTTGACCTCACTATAAAAATTTGAAAATTTTCGCAACCACCATTTTCGATTTTTATTTTGACCTCACTATCGGCTTTATCACCCCCGAAAAGCATGAAAACGACATCACTGACGAAAAGTTTGAAAATTTTCACAGCCGCCATTTTGGATTTTTATTTTGACCTCACTATCGGTTTTGTCACCCTCGAAAAATATGAAAACGACACCCATGATGAAATATTTGAAAATTTTCGCAGCCGCCATTTTGGATTTTTATTTTGACCCCACTAGCGGCTTTATCACCCCCGAAAAGCATAAAAACGACACCCATGATGAAATATTTGAAAATTTTCGCAGCCGCCATTTTGGATTTTTATTTTGACCTCACTAGCGGCTTTATCACCCCCGAAAAGCATGAAAACGACACCCATGATGAAAAATTTGAAAATTTTCGCAGCCGCCATTTTGGATTTTTATTTTGACCTCACTATCGGCTTTATAACCCTCGAAAAGCATGAAAACGACATCACTGACGAAAAGTTTGAAAATTTTCACAGCCTCCATTTTGGATTTTTATTTTGACCTCACTATCGGTTTTGTCACCCTCGAAAAATATGAAAACGACACCCATGATGAAATATTTGAAAATTTTCGCAGCCGCCATTTTCGATTTTTATTTTGACCCCACTAGCGGCTTTATCACCCCCTAAAAGCATAAAAACGACACCCATGATGAAATATTTGAAAATTTTCGCAGCCACCATTTTGGATTTTTATTTTGACCTCACTAGCGGCTTTATCACCCCCGAAAAGCATGAAAACGACACCCATGATGAAATATTTGAAAATTTTCGCAGCCGCCATTTTGAATTTTTATTTTGACCTCACTAGCGGCTTTATCACCCCCAAAAAGCATGAAAACGACACCCATGATGAAAAATTTGAAAATTTTCGCAGCCGCCATTTTGGATTTTTATTTTGACCTCACTAGCGGCTTTATCACCCCCGAAAAGCATAAAAACGACACCCATGATGAAAAATTCGAAAATTTTCGCAGCCGCCATTTTGGATTTTTATTTTGACCTCACTAGCGGCTTTATCACCCCCGAAAAGCATGAAAACGACACCCATGATGAAATATTTGAAAATTTTCGCAGCCGCCATTTTAGATTTTTATTTTGACCTCACTATCGGCTTTATCACCCTCGAAAAGTATGAAAACGACACCCATGATGAAATATTTGAAAATTTTTGCAGCCGCCATTTTGGATTTTTATTTTGACCTCACTATCGGTTTTGTCACCCTCGAAAAATATGAAAACGACACCCATGATGAAAAACTTGAAAATTTTCGCAGCCGCCATCTTTACTTGACTTTTATTTTGATCAAATCCAATCTTTTCTCATTTTAATATTAGTTTAGATATGACTACTTGTATTACTATCGTAAGAATTCGTAAGCGTCCACGCGCACAATAGAAATGGGCCATCTGCAGCGAGCTAGTCAATAAACGCACACTGATACAATTCGTTCGTAAATATTTGCACTAACACAGACAGACACGCATAGTCGGTTGATAGCCGGAGCGTAGCAGCGAGCGACACAGCCATCCCGTCTCAATGCTAACGCACTACTGCCGCCCGCGCCCGCGCAGAGCCCCTCTGTAGCTCGATCTCAAAGTGGGGACATTTTCTTTGCAAATGTTAATTGATTTACATAAGCTAAGACAAATCTGTAGTACCCATCGATTTTTCAGTGTAAAAATATTTCCAATCATCAAAGCCGTTTAGAAGTAATATCGAATATCAGAAAAAAATAGCGTGTTGGTAAATATTTTTTTAAGGCAAAAGTATTAGCCATACGAAAAAATCCTTCTACAGAAATTTTGT
Organism: Apamea sordens; assembly: GCA_945859715.1. Lineage (NCBI taxonomy): Eukaryota > Metazoa > Arthropoda > Insecta > Lepidoptera > Noctuidae > Apamea > Apamea sordens. The sequence continues at coordinate 19,950,522 of OX244001.1, forward strand.
TCATGAATCTATAGCTAACATATATTTTTTACAGATCTTTTAATCAAGCCGTTAATGAGAAATATTCTTCATAAAGTGACCGTATTACGGTACTAAACGAGAGTAAGGCCCTTAACCAACTCAGACTGCCACTTTTAAAAGGACAATGTCCTCTCCTAAAATCTATAAAGAGAATAAATTGGGAAAATGAAAAATTCCGAATTTTCAGCAAATATGCGAGCCCTACATTCTTCGGCACACAAATTACAAGTCTGACACTGAAGCTATTGAAAATAGACGTAAAAGTCATTACGCCATATAATTGCTTCCCGGCTCCTCTTTGTTGGTGAGTTGCTGTAACCTGTAGGTTGCCGCAAATTACCAGCGGTAACAGTTACGAGTTGCCAGCCGTTTATTGGAAACGTGCTGTTCAATAGAGCTCGAAGATTTCCGCCGTTTAATTATTTTGAATAGAGTTGGAAGTGGGTGAGTGGGGCCGCTTTTTGATTCGTTTGGCTTATTTTGTTTTGAATGAAATAAGTGGCTCCGGGACTTATGTCGCGGCTACTCACGAACTAGAACTCTGGTCAGCAGATTTATGTGATAGGACCAGTTCATTGAGTGTCATATTCCGTATGTTCATTGACTGTTATGTTTCGTATGTTCATTGAGTGTTATGTTCCGTATGTTCAAGTGATAGGAACAGTTCATTGAGTGTCATGTTCCGTATGTTCATTGAGTGTTATGTTCCGTATGTTCATTGAGTGTTATGTTCCGTATGTTCAAGTGATAGGAACAGTTCATTGAGTGTCATGTTCCGTATGTTCAGAGTGTTATGTTCCGTATGTTCATTGAGTGTTATGTTCCGTATGTTCAAGTGACTGTCCTCCTAACTCTATGGTTCTTTGGTTTTAATTAAGTTTTCCGTGCTGCGTTAATGAAAAAAATAGAAACTTATAGTGGCTCCTCAGAAAATCAAAGTCAAATCGTTTAAATCAATGATTTAAGTAGATGGTTAAAATGATTTTAAGTTTCAAAAGCCCTTTTGAACGTCAGAAAATTTTGTCTACACAAGCCGATTTGTGTAAATCCTGGTCTATACTAAACCAAATTATTTAGCAGATAGACCTTCCCAATATAGCCCGAACCCGTCCACTTTGGTCCAATACAAACACGTATAATATTGGAGAGGCCCTTTAATTTGATCAGCTTACTCCCGTAAGCAAATATCTTCATTTACAATGGAAACTAGCAGCCGGCAGCCGGCGGCCACGCGGCCACAACATTCATTATTAACGATATGAAAATGCAGGTGATCTGCATTGTGGATCCCTGCTTATTACCATTTGTAGATGTAATTGTTATTTGAGCTAGCCAATATTAATGTGTTTAAACTTTACTAAATATCGGAGGGCTTAATCAGGCGTGTTAAAGAAAGGTTTAGTGTTTTCTAGCATAGAATAGGCCTCGGGTCATTTATCTTTCTTCAACTATCGTTAACGACTAGGGCGAGTTTTCTTAGCATAACTTAGCATTGTAACACAATTGGTGCTGGTATTTAGTTCTTGCACTAAAAACAGAGTTGTAGGAAAGAAGACGCTGTGTGCCACCTTCTGTTCTTACCTGCTAGTTCTGCTACCCATTATTATCCCTAAAAATTCTAGCCTAAGGGAGTTTTCAACCATCCTTCCAATTCGGTGCACTATGAGAAATAATTAATTTATATCCTGAGAATAGCTTGACCGAAGTCTTTAAATGTGCCAAAACTTACTATACAAATAGAAACTTACTCTTGCATCACAAAGTGCAAGTGTTTGGTCCTCAGTAGAGTCTGAGTAAGCCGGATGTTCTCTAGGCGCTCTACCGCGTTATACAGAGCGATATACAGCGATGCAGCGCGATAAAGAGCGATGTAGCGACGGCTCTACAATACATTACCATTTAATTGTCACTGCTACGTTTTGCCTCAGTTTTGTTGATTGCATCGCAGAATAACTTAGTTTAAAGTTCTTTGGTTTAGCATGAGTTTGTTTGTTTAGGTTTCACGAAGATACGACGTTGGATTGTTAATATTGAATATAATTTCAAGGGACTGTTTTCTATTGACCGTAGGTTTTGAAATGCCAATGAATTAACTTCATTTGTCAAGTAATTAGTACATTTATTTGATCCCGAAACTTGTGGAACCCGCAAGCCAGCAGAATTATCGATCGTTTTTGTAAAATATTCCTAAATTTCGAATAGTTAGAATAGAATACTCTTAACACCACATAAACACACCATACACCCTTAACTTAACTTGTACACCATATAAATTATAGACTTATACATATATATAAATGTTACAATGATTGGTCTTATCGCTAAGAGCGATCTTTTAAAGACAACCTTTGGATGGATAAAAAAGGGGAAGAAGAGACAAATACTAATAGTTAGTTCTTATGCATACCTATCTGCTCACAAATGAAACCTAGACTTACGAATAACTTTAAGCATTATAAATGTAACTCCAAAACAAGCCTGAAATTAGCTTTCAGCAAATACTGTCTGACTTAATGTAGGTATTTTCCAAAACAATTCCTGTCTCATTCAGACCATAATAGTTACAAAAGCTTTCAATGTCGGTATCAAGGGATCCAACCAATCCTGACAGCGCAAGATATACTAACTTATAATTGAGTACAAAGCTAAGAACACACTAATTACAGATAATGGTAGCATCACAAAATACATGGACAGAAGGTCGGTTCTTACGAGCAAACAGTCGTGGACACATAGATAGACACGCGTCTACGTACAGCGAGTGCAAACAGTCGTGTACGCATACATAGATAGACACGCGTCTACGTACAGCGAGTGCAGACGCACTTGCGATTTGCATTCATTCGTCGTTTCATTTCAGTAGAAGGAATGACAGGAAAAGTGTAGAAAATGTTATCTAGTCCAGTTCTAACACCGGATTGATTCACTGGATAACTGGGCTAAAATAATATAAACTGGGCCTTAGTTTGAAATCGCTGCAATCATGAGCATAATTACCTGACACTTATGCAAAATTTTTAATCGATTTTCTAGTAAAATAACGACTGAAACTTTGAGAAAAGACATGTTTGATAATATGTACTATGGTTTCGAAAATACTATGTTTGTAACACCATATTTCTATCAAAATGTGATAAGATTTCTTGGGCCCACTGCGCTTTGTGATCCGTGTGCGAGCGTGATCGCTCGTTGTATAAACCTTACAGTCTGTATCTGTCTGTCCTGTGGCAGCAGTGCACGCGGTTGATTGTGTTACCGTTTAACTTATACTTAGCTAACTTAACTCGATGAGGCGAGCGCAGGCAATAACTTAGTATTAAGCGTACATACTCGTATGTGCTCGCGCAGCTTAGCTGAAAATAGTATTGCGATCTTGAACTGTAATGCACATAGGCTTAATTTCCCGTATGTGTGTATTTTGGGACTTATCTCGAAAACTACTTAAGTACTTGGTATGGTTCTTGACTTCTACACTACTCAATAGTTGTTGAATGGGGTCGAGTCATGTACGAGAAATATAGGGCTGTCGGTAGTCCCAAACAGATGAATATTCTACATATTTTGTGAGTGCATTGGCTGCTGGCGTAGGATCTCAACAAAAGCGCCATTGCGTGCTGACGGAAAAAGCACTGGTTTAATACAATGGCTACCGAAATGAATTAAAGACTTTAGTTAAGATCCCAGAAAATTGGACACTCGGAATAAGGTACCTAATTAGTGACAGAAACGGCAATCACAAATTCACTTTTAATCAACAAAATATTTTCCGATTTAAAAGAACCTCACAATTTAAACTCACCTCCATTAAGGAAAAACCAACAAAAATAAATAAGTGGCTCCAACTAGATATCGATCTAGTCTACCGAGTCGTTTGCAACAGAACCGTTTGAGGCAAGCATCGAATCCCGGACGATCCCTGCCGGCCTCGTAAGCCGACAACAGACACGCTAAGCCTCACTAAATTACTCGACGGCAAGTTTAAATTGCATTGGTTTGCCATTCTAGACCTGAACCCAGGGTCCGTATTGATTGAGAGAAGGTTTCACTGTCAGGATTTTAGTGTAGTTGTAGTTTTACAGTTAGGTAAATGTATCGTTTAGCGATGAAATGAATGAAAGAATTGCAGTTGTCATTTCAATATACGGGCAATTTAAAACGAATAAAGGAGCAGGTTCTCAAGTCGCACGACACCCTCGTCTGACACTCGTGACATTCTAGTCTGGAACTCGTGAAACTCTCGTCTGACACTCGTGACATTCTAGTCTGGAACTCGTGAAACTCTCGTCTGACACTCGTGATATTCTAGTCTGGAACTCGTGAAACTCTCGTCTGACACTCGTGATACTGTCGGCTGACACTATGGACATCCTCGTGTGACACTCGTACTCGTGACACTCCCGTCTGATACTCGTGACACCCTCATCTGACACTCATGACATCCTCGTGACTCACGTAGGTTCACTGTTCACTTGGCTCTGTGTCGCTTATACAATTGTTTTTAGCTGTTGGTTGTCCTACTTATAAATAAATAAATAAAGTGAATCCAAGTTTGTTTGAGTAAACCCATTCAATACTCTTTATCAAACATCCCTTTTTTCTTCGTTTCACAGATTATAATCAAAGAAAAATATTTGTAAGCGTTGAATGTACTCATCGTATGAAGCACATTAGTTCTTGGTCGACTGGTCTGAGCGAGACGTTGGCATTGACACGTTTGTACCTAAATAATGTGATACAAAATGTAACTTGGAAAAAGGTGTAGATTTTTTTTTTGTGTCCATGTGAAACATTTTGATATTTATTAAAGTTTTTATTACAAAAGCTTTTAGCTTTTAAAAAAGCTTTTACTTATAAATAATGATTGTATTGGCAGCATACACGAAACATTTGAATAAGCTTATTGCATGCTTCTCCTACCTGCCACAATTGATAAAATCGTAGGTATATTAAAAACACTTTACAGAGAGAATTTTGAGGTTTCTAAAGCAATTGTAATTGCTTTGGAAACCTCAAAATTCCAGTTACTACAACTAAAATTACAGTTTCCTAAAATTAAATGGCAGTACCAAATTCAAACTCGACAATATTCCATCAAATTGTCGCAGCAGTCGATCCGTCCTTATCACTAAGCAAGCGCTTTATCTGGCATCTCGGCGTCTAAGCTATAAATTCGTTAGTTCTCGCACGTTCCAGAAAGTTCTCGACTTGTCTGGAACTAGTTGCGAGCGGATCACGGCGCGTCAGACAGGAGCAACTTGCTAATGCTATGCGCTCGGAACAGTCGCGCTTCGGACTGACGCCTGAATTTATATTGTTGCCAAGTTATTGTATGCTGATTGCAGTTCTTGACTGTATTTGTATGTACAGTCACGAGCAAAAGTACTCCTTTATTTTTTACATTACTTTGTTGTTACGAATACAGCATTTTCGAACCCATAGGTTTATTTAATGTGTCGTATTTCAACGTTGCATTCGTTATTTCTCGAAAAAATTACAATTGAAAGATGCCAAGTGTTGACATATTGGTGCTCGTGACTGTACCATCCATTGAAATAGATATAGAAATGGCGGAGATTATCTATAGCGGAGAGATTATGGTTGCTTTAGATCTTGGAAATGTGTTTGGGAATGCTTCCTAGATTTATAGACAGTATTTATACATGGACCGACTGCCTATCTGACCTCCACAACCCAGTTACTGGGTAATAGATACCTACCCCTTGGTAAGACTGATTTTAGATTTATGACAGCGCAAATCACACGTAAGATTTTCTATTTTCAAGGCAACTTGATACCACTAACCTTAGCGGGACCATCCGAAAGGGTTTACCGCTGCCCTGGAACATAAAGGGCTAAGGAAGGAACACGGGTGGGTTTTAGTCAGTAAAAGTCTGACACTCCCTTCTGCTCCACCCAGAGCGGGAGGGGTCATTTGATGATTTCCCATCCTCAAAAAAAAAAAAAAAAAAATACCACTAACCTAATTAGTAAAAATTCTAGCTTGCCTCCTTTGTTTGAGGGTAAAGTAACTATATTATAGTTAAAGACATGTTTAGTTAGGGACATGTCACCCTCATTACATTGTGCTGCCAAGTTTTGGGTGTCTAATTAGGATAACGAACTCAATTAACAAATGGATAAAGCATCCTCTTTTGCTTATTAAATTCTATGTAGAACCTTCATAATAATTATAACTCACATGACAAACTTAGACCTTGTAGAAAAACCACAAGGAATTTTCCCGGTTTCATCGCAATTCCAGTGTCTGCGGCATAGCGGGATAGTCTAGCAACTTTTCATTACCTGCACAGACTACAAATGACACTCTTTTCAGCGGTGTTGCCAACTTATTGCTTGCTAAACAACTAACTTATTTCTGCACCAAACTAAAAATAGGATTGTCGTGACGTCATTAAACTTGGCGTTGGCGACGGTGGCGACAATAATAGGAGTTTGTTGAGTGAGGTGCGCGAACTAATGTTATCAGCGAACTTGGACGTGCTCTGCCGTGTGTCGTTATATAATGAGTGGCAGTCAATTGTTGGGCTACGTTCTAAAAGCATATACGATGTATTATGTTACTTAGGACAACTGGAGTACAGCAAGTCAATTCCCGTTATTAAAAACGTTCAAAAGCTAGTCACAATCTCATCTCAGCGACAATGAATATCAAAAAGTTGTCAAAAATGTAGGGAAATTAGAGGTATTTTTGACAGATTGAGACTGAGATCAGACTGTGAACGTTCTTAAAATTACGAGAACTGCCCCTCTGGTGTTTTTGCTGGAAACTATCTGTAGCCGAAAAGATTTAATTTTTTTTTAAATCATTTTATATATTCGTCGAGGGAGCATGAAGGAAATATTAAACGTACAACGTAATAGAAGCAAACCAATTTGCTAAGTACAGACGCCAGCAGGTCAAGCTACCCGAAACTGTCAAAGTTTCCCAATCAACCTTGAACCTTAATGCTTTAGCAATAAAGTTGAAAATCTATTAAAGAAATTTGACAGATTGTAGTAGCTTGATGTGCTGGCGTCTGTAAGTACATACTAAAATACTGATTAGGTTTATCTACATTTAAGAATTTAGAATCACTCATCTTGAAGTTAGAAATGCCGACCGCATTAACAAAATAATATAATCCTCGTGTTGTAATCCAAACATTACTGCAAACAATGCCTTGGGATTCAAATCCAATAGTAAGATAATCCGCGTTATTGGGGTATTCATCATAATTTGCTGTCAATGAGCCCGATGAGATAAAGGGAAATGATGCCCTTACCGCCTCAACACATCAGAAGAAAATAATCATTTACTTACAGAAAACCAACTCCGCGCGGCTAACAACCAATTTAAATGAACTAAAGTCAAACATGTTTTGCGTTGACTTTTGGTTCGGCTTTATGTGTATATTGGTTTGTATTTCAATGCAATCACTATCTATGACAGCTGTAGAGCTTATTTAGGGACAACTCACGACATAAAGAACATCAAAATGACGAAACAACCCTGAGGACACGTTTATTTGACGATGAAACCTTTGCTCATAATAGGTACCCTTTTTACATATAACTTACAAATAAATATTTCTGATTTTTCTAGTTCTACTTTTAATTTGTATTGTACAACGGTAGGTATGTGAAAGCAACCAAGGGTAAGGTAGATTGTAGCTAACCTACGTTACCTACACACCTACTCATTCAAAACAAATATTCGATTGGCTACTAAATGATTCAATGGGTCTTCTGAGTAAACTACTTTGCGTTATTCTATTAAGCTGGTTATTTATCTCGTCAGCGTCGCTTCGTAATCTGGGCTAAACGTTTCATTAATTCGTCTTCTATTGTTCGGTAAATTATTAATATTCTAACTTGGACCGTTATTCTGGTGCTTACGTTGATTTCCTCTTGGTAAGTAGACCTTCGCGCTTATTGATATGAGGAGTAACAGCAGAAATACGTCGAGTAATGTGTTGAATGTCATGTAAATATCTGAAACTTTTGAAGTACTACTAATTCTTCAGCTTTTCTTTAACAAAATGTAACTTTCCCCTAGAAGCAAGGAGAAACTGTAATATAATAAAGAATGATAACAAAGGTAGATAAATTGTGTTTAAAACTTGAACACTTTCTAATTAATGACAAATCGTGATTAAAGAAGTGTTAATGAGCGCTGTCGCTCCGCTCGCTTGTTAGCTCGACACCGCAGGCTGATTGCTTGCGGCGAATGCGGGCTGACACATACCTGATACGCTATTTATTCCCCATTTTATAGTAAAAAAAACATTAAAGAAAAAGAAGACCTTTAGAGCATGTAGCATCATAAATTCTTATGAAGTAGATATTCTAATGTCCAATTATTATGTAAAAAAATACATGACTATGTACAGAGTACGTTGTGTATGTTGCAAAGGCATTTTACATAAGAGGGTGCCTTGCCCATTCCAGAATAAAGTTTCCCGATGAGAAGAATAGGCAAGATTTTTTTAGAAGATTTGAAAAGGTCACTTCCAGTAATGGCCGCCACATTATCAGTAACAATGCGGAATGTGGATAACCACCGATCCTTTCGAATGTAAATGTGCTAATGGGTGAGGAACAATTCATAGTCTTGATTTCTTTAGAGCCGCGAAGATGTGGGGCAACAGGACTGAAACATACCGATTTTTTTGGTTGTTACACAAAATATGGTAATACGAACAGTAGGTAATACAAAATAAATAGATATATTAACCAGCGTTATTTGATAGCGAAATAGTACAGTATTTAACAGTGCAAAATCATGAAAAGCAATAAATTTTTGCATTGGACGTCGCTTAGCCCAATAATAAAGTTACGCCGTTGAACCATTACAACAATTGTTTCACAGGCTCCACACACTTGATCAATAGTCCCTGTATCACAATAAACAAACACTTTACAAACCACTCGGGCACTCGGCCACGCTTTTAACAATGTTACGCAATAAGGGTCAAATCTATAGTCCTGAATATAGATGGGTGTCGATGTCGAAAGCGAGCGATAAAATGTCGGCAGGTGATTGTCTATCGGTAGCACTTTGAGCAATTTGTCGGGGCATGCGCAGGACTACGCGCTTTGGAACTGCAAATTGACTTTGAAGCTAAAAGTTGATTGAAAGTGCTACCTTTCTTGTTAAGAAGCAAGGGGAATCTGAATTGTGGGTTGTAAAGAGTTTTAAAATCACGTCTTGTCTTTCTAACCTAGGAAAAATATTTGTGTTTTTTTAACGCTTGGCCAAGTGTACTAGCTTTTAAGACGGTATTGACATACACTGAATAGCTCTTTGAGAGCTCAAAGGGCTATTTCAAGTTAGGCTTATTTTTCCTTAACTTATGATCTGCAGTTAGAAATACATTCGTTATTTATGTAATTTCAAACCCAAATTTTCCGCAGGTACTTAAAAACACATTTCATAAAACGATATCCATTATGTCTGCTATAGACATCTGTACATCTGTCTGTCTGTCGATGGCACTTCGAGCAATTTGCCCAAGAGTTCTGGAAGTGCCGGGGCCATTAACTGCCTCTCCACACCTTCCACTCTTGACACGATTTTGACGTCACGAAAAAGTACCGAACTCAGATAATTTTTGAAAACGTTAACTGACTAAAATTAAGTGATCTGTAGGACTCTGTAGTTTAGGTCCTTTGTAGCGAAAAGATAAAACAAACATGACATCTTATTATTTGATGAATTTTTGGACGCTATTTTATTTTAGTTTGTAAATAGTTTTAGTTAATTTACGATATAATTTTGTTATTTTAGTGGAATCTTGTAAATGAAAATAAATTTGCTGTTTAAGATAAAAAATAACAAACAAAATTATTTGATAAATAACAACTTTCTTTGTGTTTCGGACTTCGAATAGTTATTTCAATTGCTACGGAATAAGCAACATAAAAATGAAATAGTCACGAGTCATATGAAAACCAAAGGAATTACCAAAAATGTGATTCCTAAATGTTAATCAAAGCTTTTAGCAATAACATTTTTGTTGGTGCTACATTCGAAATTAACTACATACAAATGTTCCACAAACCTGATGTAAACATTTCATTCTCTGGTAATGATAAAACTTTTCCCCGGAAAATATTCTGACATTCCCTTGTGGTGTAATAAAATCTAAATTTCTCATATTAATTCGTGATTTAAAGGCTGCTAGAAGTGGCGTTAAATTAAACCGTAGGCCACGAGTCACGTGGGGAGCGGCAGATACGTCATCGTCGTGCGGAGGGGCAACAAGGACTAACATAATGTAAGATTGAACAGTGATTACGTAAAATTAAAAGACTGCAATTAAAGTTAGCGAACTTTAAGTATCTAGATTGAAACTGGAAGACCTGAACTGCTGACTGAAAGATTGATCTTGCAATATTGGGGCAGTTTTCTAGAGTTAATAAAAGCAAGCAAGCAATACAGTTTTAATGCACCATAATTCGTAGTCAAATGCTTATTTTGGTAAACTTGTAGGGTAAAGTTATATTTTATACAATGACTATCTGCGCCCCGCGGTTTCACCCGCATAAGTTTCGATCCCGTGGGACTATCGGGATCAGTATCGGGAAAAGTATCATAGATGTTAATCCTGGTTATAAACCATCTGTGTGCCAAATTTCATCCAAATCCGTTCAGTATTTTTTGCGTGAAAGAGTAACAAACATCCATCCATACAAACTTTCACGTTTATAATATTATTATAGTAGGATTAGAACTTGCTGCTGCCAGGTTACAAACGGTAGAATGTTTCCATCAGTAGGTATGTCAATTAGTGGTTATTTTTCGATCCTTCTAGGCTGAAACACTTTTAATATGTACAGGCTTTAAAAATACAGCTCGAGCTGCCTTTAAAAATAGTCTTGAATATAAATTAGAACCGTCTATCCCTCTAACGCCATGTCTTCACACACCTGTACATATTTAAAACGCGTCGGTAATCAATCACTTGGTGAATCGATGGCATTTCTATGTTAAATCGCTTTGGGGCGACCCGTTCGGTTATGAACGAAATAGAGGCTTCAGTATTTACTAACCTTCGTCTGCCTGCCAGTCGAAACGAGATGTTGATGGTGAATGGATGATTGGGCCGATTAGGGGTCAATACTATAATGATTGTCTGATGACGGTTAATGTCTGGAGGTGACAATCTTGATCACTCAACTGCGGACTTGAAAGTCCTTATTTATAGAGCGGCATTGTGACCACCAGTGAACTCTGAAACCCTGTGCTTGATGACTAAGATTTTGTGTGCCAGGGACAAAAGGATAGGAAGGATTTATGTTTATGTGGTGAATGGATTACCTCTATCTAGGTATTATGTCGGTTGTACAAAAGCGTAGATAATTCAGTAACGTGATAGACGCAAAATTGAAAATAATTGGTATTTTGATAGTTTTAGGAATTAGAAGGAACTCTTTATTACCCCGTTCAGTCATACCTGCAACAAAAAGTCACATAAATGTTCCACAGCATCCATAAAAGCAAAGAATGTGACTTTAGTAAGTAGTAGTTCTTGCAGATGGATGTTATTACACGAGCCACATTCGTTTTAGCTTTACTTTCCGTATAGAACAAGGGATAAATTTCCTGGAAAAAAGATTATATATCAAGACTATAATTCAGTACCTGACCGTCTTACATTCTATGCATAACGGAACAGGGTTGTTATAATATTAACTATTCCATCTACTTGTTAAAAATCTTAAATTCCCTGACTGACAACGTATTACGAACAACCTAAACCGTTGGTTCTAGAAGCATGAAATTCTGCCCAGAGTTCTTTATACATATAGCGAAAGTGAAAACTAAGGAAGTATTTTTAGAAAAATGTATCCTATACTAGCTGCGCTTCGCGGTTTCACCCGCATAAGTCTCGATCCCGTGGGAATATCGGGATGAAAAGTATTGTATGTCTCAATCTAGGTCATGGTCTACAAATGTGTCAAAACAAACAAAAACCTAATCTTTTCTCTTTAAACTTACTTTAGAAAAGGGTTAAATAGGGGATGAAAGTTTACATAGAAGTTGTTCATTTTTGCGGCTGGGAAACCCCACGGCTTGTACAGTAACTAATTAACTACGAAGGCTCCAAGTGGCAACAGGACCGAAGCGCGCCAAGTTGCGTCGAGTTGATAAGCAGCCACACGAGCGTGATCGCTTAGTCCTAATTAAACCAAGGAGCTACCGGTCTAGTCTGCACAAATGTTACCTGTCAGTAGTGAGAACTGCACCCTACCATCAGGTGGAACGACAGCTCACTTCACCTGTGTTTTCACTGTGAGTTTTTTTTTTATAGAATAACACTAAGTACTGTAGTGTATGAATATAAATGTTAATGGAAGGAGAGAGAGAGGAATGATATGAGAGAGAAGAAGTAAAGATAGCCTGACGGTTGACAGGGGAGCATGGAAGAAAAAAACGTGTTGCGCCGGCCACAAGTAACATGGGACCATCAGGGCTCGGAGATGAGGACTAAGTACTGTAGTGTCACTGCTCGACTGGTACTGTTGACATGCACGCGTTGTACTCCTTGCTTTATTTCCTGGTGCGTGCACTAATTGTATCATGTGTATCAATTACACCTTTCTTTTGTCTTCATCAATATTAAGTGGTGTCTCTTTAAGTGTATTATTATTCTTCGTGTGTTTTCTTATGAATATGTTTTCTTATGGTTTCCTAGAGAAATCTATGTTCATTTGAATAATTCGAAGATTAGCAATCGTCTCTAATGTCCTCAGTCATGATAAAGAATAATGATTTATTTTCAGTTTAGAGCAAGCTATATTTTTTGGGTATTCCTGATACTGCCTATTAAACACCATAATTAATTCAAGCAATAAATCCAGTGGGACCATAAACTATATTAATAACTCCCTCTCTTTAAAACACATAAAAACTTCCTTAATTAATATCAAATTAAAACTTCCAGCTAAGTACCGCTTTGTTTCAAAACTCGTGATTATTAAGTTCCAACTTAGCTGAATTTTTCAGGTGCAAACTTCGCTCGGGAGTTAACTCTAGGTCTGAACTTAGCCTGTAGTTGTGCCTAAGCACTGTTGACTAAGTTTTAAGAACAAAGACTGCTAGAGCCGCGGATAATGCCAACCAAACAAAACTAATCAGTTCACTTCAAGCGATTTATTGCTTTAAATTATATTATTTATCTAGAGCTGTCTTCAATTGGTTTAAGAGATTCTTTTTCGGTAATAGTACGCAAAACGTGTGCATGAATCTTAATCCACTAAACGAATATTGTGCGCTTTCATTAAAACAAATCTCGTCCGATTTAATACTATCCTTCTTCATTACTCGTTTCAATGTTAAATAGCTTCATTACGTCCAAAATTATGCTGCGTTCAGACGGCGCTAGTTAAGATCATAACACTAAGTTGTAAGCTGTAGGTAAACAGCGTTACTGGCGTCAATCGGTCGTAACTCGCGAGCCGAGGGCCTGTATAAATCTCTGCGTAACTGCTACAGACCCGCGGGGCCGATTTGATGTGCGTTTGTTTTGCTGGCAGGAGAGTAGACGAGAGAGTACTGAAAGATGCAGGTTTGTTTTCAAAGGCAAAAAGTTTTTTACGTTGACACGGTTTATATAGATTAATAAGTCTCATCACATAGCTTTAGACTTTGAGCAAATACTTATTAGTCTGAATATCTGTAACTACATTCAGAAAAACAAATATTTTATGTTTAAAAATAAAAACTCAACAAAAAGTTTTTTGAACAGCTTATGGTGATACTTTTATATTTAAAACCAGATTCAGAAATAAAATATTTATTAGTGTACATAATTTTGGGTATAAAATTTATTATTCCATTTGGAACTTCTGAAATATCTTAAATATTCAATGTTTTACATTAACTGTCTTTTATAACTTTATAAGTCATCAACCGGATCTAATGAATTGAAACAGTTATAATCGTACAGTTATATGCAAAACCAGCTATTCCAGTGTTTGACTGGTTTCCTAATATTATGTAACTGCTATTAATAGAGCATTACTAGATAGTCTACAGTACTTTCCTGCTAAAATAACGTTAGTAATGTGGCACAGTTAGAATTTCATTAGGAATTTTTGAAAAATAATAATAAAATAAGAATTTTAGGAATTTTTAAACCTTTGTTCTACGGCCGATGTACGGAAGTTGAATGATGCATACATAGTTGTTTTTATTAATTATCATATCCAGCTAAAACGAAATACTACTAAATGAAATTACTCGAAGATTCCTATCTAGTTGACAGCGTCAGACTGTCTAATTAGTAGATCCTATTCCAGTGCAGTGGCGTATGTAAACACAGCATGGAGAATTTCAATGAGAAACCCTTTGGTCGTGGCGGAGGCTGCGCGGGGCGAATCCTAATGAAACTGCTTTGTTGTTTATCGAATACGAACCGAATGTATCGCTGGCGGACGGGCGCTGCGATCTCACGTGAATTACTGCCCACTCGGTAAACGATTCAAATGTTCACGTTTTGTTTACTTTCAGCTGTGTTAGCTTGTTTGTGTTAGTTTGGTCTTTTGGCGCGAGTTGCTTTCGACAGTATTTTCCAAATGATTATATTTTACGAAATAATAGTATTGTGATTCTTTGAATAAACATGATTGGAGTCTGTTGTTTACTCCTTCAAACTTATAGTCTATTATAAAAGCGCGATATGACGAAATGAGTCACGATCTCACGACTCGATTGAAAATCAATTTAATATCGAATGCTGAACTTTCCATTAATATTCGACATTTTGATTAGCACTCGAGTCTCAACACCTCTTGCGCTCCTATGCGATCTGATTGGCTCGCCACTCCTCCACCAATTTTATTAAAAAGAAGATGGAGTCTTAGATAAAGCTGTATAAAACTGCCATCAATGCCCAGTCCAAGAAAGAAACGTTGCATTTTATATATATAGGGGAGACGGGGGAAAAGCGATGATAGTATGGGAATAGTTCACTAGATAGCGCAAATATTTTAAATCCGGCGAGTTTCGAACTCGTTTCCGAAGTTGGCCGAAGTTCTACGGACTTTGCCGAAGTATGTCCGACGAAGCACACTTAATTCTTAACAGGGTGAACCAATTAAAGTGTTTCTTGCGGACTGACACGGACAACAATACAGGATTTTCTTAGAACGGTTTATTGTAGTCGTGAAGTTTTCTTAATACGCTCTTAGGATTGTAGACGAAGTTTTACTTTCTTGCTTTGTATAAAAATGGGTTTATTTTTACTTCCTCCGAAACCTTTTGCACCTTAGTCCTTTGAGTGTTCTATTGAAAATCCGTTGTGTTATTGCCTTTGTAGTTTCCTAAATCTACGTGGATTTAGGTTAGGATTGCTACGATCAATTCTACGTAAAAAATCTGAGCACTTGTTTGAGATTTCCTTTATGTACGCAACGAAATAAAATATATTTCAATACAGTAACGTTTTGCCTCGATTCCACCGTCTCTACCTATTTCGACAAGCAATGTGTTCCTTTAACAGAATCGTACCATTCCCATATAAAGACAGCGAGTCTTACTGTTCTATAACAATGTTGAAATTTTCGAAGGTTCGTATAACTGTTCTTTAGGTTTTATTAACATTCCTGTTGTAAATCTCCTAAGTGTGGTTACTCAAGCCTTTTTATTTTAACGACTGGCACTAGGTAGGGCTATACTCAGCTTAGTCTGAGAGTTATCTTTTTTATACCAGGCATAAATACTTGGCTCATTATACTTCGTTTAATATGGCGGTCGTGAACCGATTATTTCTTACAATTTTGTAAGTTAGCTATAACGTTGACTTATGTTTTAGTTAGGTACTTTGAGAAATTAAACGAAGTTCTTAATCGGGAGTCAATCACGACGAGACTGTCATGTCTCCAGGCTTGCTCGGAAATTAATGTTTCATGTGACTTTTAAATTGATGGAAACTTGACTCGATAAGTACATGTTTAAGACACATATCGTGACGTGAAAGTTAATTACATATTTGTCAATGTATCGAATCGATAAAACTTTGCTGTCAAAGAAAATAGCTGCCTACCAAAACACAGAACTGTGCTGATTGGAAAACAAGGATCCGGTTGATGAACTAAAAGTAAAGCTGGTAACACACTGAAACAAATTCACCTCAATCATCTAGGCACAGGCCTTCTCTCTTGAGAGGGATATCAACGCAAATAATTATATTCTCTACTATAACTTAAGTTATAAATTCCACTACATAAACAAAAAGTTACAAAACTGCTGAAGCCACCATTTCTCCGTGTACAACTGTCCTCTGTTAGTTTTTCCCACAATCATCATACACATGCTGGTAATGGCGCCTCCAATATATTTCCAACTTTATTCATGCTTGCGACGACACGCGAAATATTTCAAGAGTGGTTGAGTTATGCCGCGTCTCCTCCTCTCTTGCTAAATGAGTGAGTTTGAAGTATGACGCGTTGGTACCAAGATGGTACCGGGCTGGTACTTCGGTACTTTTAGTACCTACTCGGTTGTGGTTCGTCGAACCGTTCTGTTGTTTAAGTAAATGAGTGAATGTAATGGTGATTATATTTTTATGTAAGCGTCTTTTTGAAAGTGTCTAGCATTAAGTATCGAGAAATGCTTTTTATGCATGCTGCATAAAGCATGCTGCATGCTGCTTGTTTTTATTATTCTTTTCATGTTGTATTTTGTTGTTTATATGTGTTACTAAGTTCAAACAATGTTAGAACTACGATAAAATAAGCACAAAACTTGGTCTGTGATTTTTCTTAGACAACAGAAAGGACAATGACCAAAAGTCGTACCAAAAAGTCTCATGCATCAAGACGACATTACGCGTCGGGTATTTGATTTTTTGAACAGGGAATTTCATTTAAAATAAAAAAGTGTTGATGTTGTTTTATTCCCTTTACATGACGTTCCGTTTCAAACGATATGATTAACCTTGAATTTTGAGTGTCATGATCACGTCTTTCAAAAAACATGTAAAAAAATTATACTTTGCCGATTCTACATTAATTAAAAATAACTAGAATAAAATAGAATAGAATTTTTATTTAAACGATTATCATTTTTTAGAGCCATAATGGCCGTTCGTGTATAACATGTCAAACAAAATAAAGTACCTAGTTTTTAGGTTACTTCGATTTTTTTTAAATCTCCGAAACCCGGGTTTTGTTTACAAAAATAACATTTAAAAACAAAGTTTGACTTTGATGCAGCATGGTATGGGATTCCATACATCCATGAGCATTGTCCTTTCTATCATTCTGATTCGAACCTTTTACTTTACCACAAGACGTAAGGACAGAACCTGCAAACCGTTGTACAGTTGTTAACCTTGCAAATACGCTGAGTAATACTAAAGATAGCATCAACTATCCCATCATTCACCGCCCTCATAACACGGGGGTATAAATTTTCCTTCGCATAGAATATGTTAAACTCCCCATTTCCGATCCATACCCACATAACCTCATAAATATTGCTCAGGCCATATTTTTGCTCAACCCTATCTGTTTGAGACACAGTTTCACACTCAATTAGTTGCTCCAGATGTGCTTTTGATATTGTTACAAAGAAAATTAATTTATGTTGTTTTTTGCCAAGCGTCTGATATTGCTCAGATGATCAACACAAAATATACATGTGAAATGTGGGTGTACCTACACCTCTGCCGAACCGTTCGGGGAAAACAGGCGTGATGTTATGTATGTGCTAAGGCCGAAATAATCGGCCACCAGTTACTATATTATATGTACAGAGCGAAGTCCTCTCTGATATCATTATAATCTTCCCCATCATGGCTATTTCTCCCTCTTTCTCACAGTTTGTCTATTGCTGGAAATAGGCCTCTCCCAAGTTGCACCACAACACCCATGCATGATGCATCCAATAAACCAAAGTATTTAAAACCCACAATTCACTGCCGTTTCCCCAAAGTTAATAATGCATACTGGCCCGACATAATTCTTGGGCTCACACACGACACGGCCGGACTGCGCGCAAGCACACTACGTCACGAAGGCATGCTCTGGATAACATACTGGCGAGTTGGCCACACGTTTATCTACTACAACAAATATACAAGCCTTTACTCACTGCATGGCTGTACAGACAGCCTTAACAAGATGTTAACATCGACACAAATTAAGTATTTGTTTTTATTTATATTTCTGAGTAGAGACCATATTTCCTTGTGCTTCACTGCAAAACAGTGGTGAATACAAATGTAAGAAGAAGAGAAGAGAGAATGTTTGAAAGAGCTATGAAAGCTCTTTCAAAAATTATCTTTTAAGCCCACGTTCATGCTTGCCAGATTTTGCACCCCCATTATTATGCACCACCATTTTCGCACGCAAACATAATTTTTCAATATTTTGAAGGTTAAACGAACGAATTCAAAATTTAAAAACTCTGAACGAAATAACTACAAAATACAAGTTTAGTTTAGTGTCCAAAGTATTTTATTTGAAGCTTTCTTAGTGGCGGCCAGTTCGGGCGTCAGCGTCGGCTGTATTCTTACTCCGTCTGTCTGCCCACTTCGAAGTGATCCGATACAGTATACGTGACTCTGTTACGAGTTTCTATGTTTTCTTCTTTCCTGTTTGTAAGGAAGTGGTGCTGATAATTGTTGGTATTTTGGTGTGGTTCTATTAGGTTTAAAATTTAAAAAGAAAAATAGAAAGGAAACGCATTTATTGGGACTAGCACTGAAAAATACAAAACAAATAATATATTGCAAATTATAATGCTTATGCAGTTTCGCGAAACAAACAGAAAATAATTTCTTAAGACGGGTAATCTATTCCGTTATTTCACCATAATAGCTTTCAACCCAAGAATACTAAGTGGATACCTAGACAAGATCCACCCAATAAAGCTAACTTCCGTTTTACGACACCTACGACCATACGCGGTGCCCTTTACGTACGACCACATGGCTCTTAGACTTCAATCCACTATTATAAGAGGCCCATAATCTTGACGACTATGTAGATCCCTAGCTTAAGAACCTATTACATAGTAACAAATATCAGGGAAGGCTTGTAACACGCTTGTAACGCGCTAGTAACACACTTGTAATGCTGCAATATCGCGCAGGCAATCTTCTTTTATACTCTAGAGCACGATTTAATGTCATTAACGTTAGCTAAATGTGTCTCTAGACATGATAGTTTAATTTCTCGTCGTATGTAGAACAGATGTTTTAAAAGGCGTAAAATTAATTTGGATTACAGAAGAGTTCGGTTTTTTTTGTAAGACTTTTCCGTTAAAAGTTGTTCTCATACAATTTTAGTATTTCGCGTATTATATAAAATTGTTTTCCATTCTGATAACCTACTTGCGTACCCAACCAGCCAGGTTAATATCAATCTAAACGTCGGCTTGGGATCACATCGGGATATTTTTGTGACTGGCACATTAGGCTTAACTGTAGCTTAACTGTCAGAGAATATAAGAAAGATTTTATTGTCACTCACATTTAAAATGCTT
This sequence comes from Apamea sordens, assembly GCA_945859715.1. Taxonomy (NCBI): domain Eukaryota; kingdom Metazoa; phylum Arthropoda; class Insecta; order Lepidoptera; family Noctuidae; genus Apamea; species Apamea sordens. The sequence goes on from OX244001.1 coordinate 19,970,038, forward strand.
ATTTCAAATTAAATATTTACTTTATACAAGTGGTGGCCCAGTGGTAGCGGCCTCGACTTACGAGTTGAAGGTCGTGGGTACGAACCTGGGCAGGCACTTTGTGTAAATTATTTCATCACCACTGCTCTCAAAACGGTGAAGGAAAACATCGTGAGGAAACCGGCATGTCTTAGAACCAAAATTTAGAAGAGATGTGACATCTACCAAACCAGACTGGGCCCGCGTTTTGTATTACGGCCCACTCCCTCTCACAGAGAAGAGCCTGTGTCCCAGCAGTGGGAACGTTATATGCTGATTATTCTACTTTAAACCTACAATATTTACTATTGGTACCTGTTATCTGCAAATCCTCTCATCAAAAACAAATGCGGCCCGAAAGACCAAACCATATTACTGGTCCTTACATCCGACGCCCAGGAAACTTAGCCTGCGATCCAGGAAGCTATTCCGTCATATAATAGCTGTGATATCGGCCAGTCTCAAACGTACATGGCTCAATTATAGACGCCTCGCCTCGCGGGACGAGCCAGCGATTGCTTTCGACGAGGCTTAGACGGGAAATTTCCTATTTGTACTATTTCAAAGAGAAGAAGATTGTGACTTTACTTCAGGGCCTTTTTTTGTAAGGATCGATTGACTTGCATGAATTGTCGGTTTTAATTAACATTTTATGTGTTAGACGTTTTCTTATTTAGCTTACTTTTCGAAAGGTACATAATGGTGCTTTATGTACTTACCTGTATGTGCAAAGGAGATAGAAAAATAAGCAGAGCCTCAACCCGTAGTTACCACAAGAGTGATATTTGCACGTATCCAACATAATCAACGCCTCGATGTCCATTGAATGTACACCTACCTATACGATTTGAAATTCTATAGTAATCTACAAAAGCACTAATCCTTTTATGACACCAGATGCAGTCAGAAACTCCTCGTTTCCTTTGCTAATTAAGTCTCTCCTAGCGACAAAAGACGTCACCAATCAAAACCCTAACCCCAGATTAAAATAATGGCCGGTGAGTAAAATATTCTAATATAACGGAGGGTATTATGTTTTTACGGTGTCTGTCCATCGTCGCGTTTAATTTAGATGGCGTTCGGTGCACTCTCATAAAAATGTAAATAGCCGTCGACGAGGCACAGGCAGAGATGCTAATTATTGCGAATGCCCAGTCCTGTGTTTTTAGTTTTAAAACTTGGCGTTTTATGCTATTTAGCGTGGAGGGACAAAATGCGAGCATTTCTTTTTAGTTTTATTTTCGTTTATGGTTTGGTAATCTTTCTGTTAAATAATCGTGTAACATCTTTCTTCTATCGCTTTTTGAATAGCATAAACATGTTTTAATTAAGCTTTTAACAACACTATTCCTAAAACCAGCCACCGATAATTTTGTAAGGAAATTGTAACAGCGTACCTACTTGGAACTAAACAACTATCCTGATAACTAATGGCTTGCAAGAACCACCTAAGGGTCTAGTTAACTATTCACTTCAATATATCGTCATTATCGTAAAGCCACATATAATTAAGCCATTCAGTCATTCAGCCGCAACACATACGCGATGTATCACAATCACTCTAAAATGTTGCATACATTATTTAGGGCCACGAATAATGTATGTCTGTAGAGCGAAATTATGGCTGAGTACTAATAACAGTATGTAAACGTAATGGTGCTTCGCAATTGAAATATCGATTGCTACGGTATACGTATACCGAACTAGGATAGCCCTCATCGTTAACGTAGAAATTGTTGTTTCGATAAAAGCCTTTACGTAAGCAATTTCCTGCACATTTCTACGGCTTTTCAAAATTCGTTCAGACTCAAAGATAGGTATCTAATGTCTCTATTTAATTAGAAAATAGAAAAAAAAAATAGAAAAATTATCGCAGCTTTTACTGGACACTGTCCGTATATACAGCAAATAGTCCTGTATAATACGAGTGAACATTTTTAACATTCGCCCCAAAAGACCAACGGTCCTTGGAAACAAGATCTCGTGCATTTTGTAGCAAGTCAACAAAGTCACATTGTAATGGCGTCTCGCTCGTCACGCGGCCGTGGCTTGGCGGTGGCGTGGCTGTGGAACAAGCGTGCGGGTAATTGCACGGCCTCGCGTGTGACGTCATCGCCTCGCGGGCTCGAGGCCGCCTCGCATACAACGCGCTCCTATTTTAAAATGCGGTGCCTCGAAAAATGCTGGAGTGTGGTTACGGCTTTATGCAGATATGCTGATGAGATAGTTTAAGCTTACTTCGGAATAGAGATGCGTCGATGCCTTTGACAGGTGTTGGAGGTTTCGATGAGAGTATAAAAGCTGTCTGAAAAGTCTCCTGTTACAGGAAACTTGATAGTTGCTTAGTGGTTGTTGTTCTTGATAATGGAGAAGATTGTTGAGATCTTTAGTTAATTTTTCCAGCTAACATCTAGTTTACGGAAAAGTAAATAACAGATCCACGAAATGAACTTAGGCAGAAGTTTAAAAGACCGAACCTAAAATAGTACCTAAGGAAACTGCCTGATATTGACAGGTAAGGGAAACCCAGCATCGTCTGGTCGTTTACAAGCACAGAGCAATCTACATAATATAATTAGAACGCCTCGCCAGTCCCGAATTGATAAAACGTACCCTTTTTTTAGCAAAAAAGCGCCGAATCTCGGGAAACACGGAATTTTCCAATAGAATTTAAAGTGGATTTCGGTACCCAATTCATTAGTGTGGTCGGACCTTTCGGTAACATGTACCTACTGCGTACATACGATTTGTAAATGTATTAGCTCTGTGCGGTATGTTTATTGGAATTGCTCTGATTGGTACTGTGGACGGTCGAAGAGTGCACCAGTTTTTTCGTATATGCTCGAGCAAAGCTAGTGAAGCGCTCACGGGTTCCTAGAAGAGCGGCGACTGCACTCAATGGACGTTGTGACTGTTGTCATGAAAATGATGATCTGAAATCGCTAACGATTTAACAACACGACACAGAATCGCGTTAGACGCGATTCTGTGTCGTGTTGTTACCTCTGACACACAATGACGCAGTGTCTTGACTTGATTGTCATGGAAACGCTATTTAATAATGTGTGAGCTCACTCTTCAGTATGGACACTTTCGCGGGACTGAGTAATGTGAGGGCAAATCTAGCGATTTAAATCTTTGGGCAGCGAAGTTCGACTTATTGTCAAATACTGGTGTAATTGACAGATTTTCATGACAGCCGTTACAATATGACAGAACTGCTACTCTAGGACAACAACATCATCATCATCATCTCTTGCCCTACTCCAAATTTATTTGGGGTCAGTGCAACATGTAATTTTTCATACTTTCTCTATAAGTAAGGATTAATCAGTAAAAAAATTGAGAGTATGAATATTGTACCTCTTCATGTAGCTAAAATATTAGAACTTACATAGCAATCTACATAATTTTTTTCCCAGTATCATAATTTGAGATACAAAACCGTTTTTCTCAGAAAATCCAGAATGGCCGTATGGTTAACCCTTACGATCCTTATGATGGCTTCAATACCTAGCGATATGCTCCGAAGCCTGCAGGTCAGGGCTCATCTACTTGGAACTAACTACAAACCGTACTTAGCATGAGCCTATACCTATTTGCGGTTAAATCGAGCCGTATGTTAGGAAAATCTTTTTAGCAGAAATGGGAGATAAAACGTTGCTAGGAGGAGCATTTAGGTTAGCATCTGAGGCTCATGTTGGAATATTTTGACCATATTTATTAGCTTAGCGGCTTAGCTACAGTCTGACTTAATATTAGTAGGTAAAGAATTTCCTTGTAAATAGTAAAGATTTCTGTTGTGTGTTTAAAAGGCGGTGATCTGTAAGTTTGGTGAGGAGTAAGTTTTTCAATCAGTGTTAGTTGTAACTATGGCAGCCACTAATTTACTGTTTAATGTACTCACCTTGGCCCTTTATTTACAAATCATTACGTAACTAACAATTGTTTGTTCCAAACCTATCTGATGAAAATGTAAACAAAAGGATTAGAAAACGTACCTGTGGATGCCAACTTGTATTGTCACAAACAAATTAAGTGCTTTGATTTGACTATTTGAATACTTACACCGAAATTCTAATTTTAAATCACCTTAAAGATGTTTTTCATTTGATAATTGAGGTTAATATTGTGATTTTTTATTTACAATTTGATTATGTTATCAAAATAATTAAAATGTTGGAAAAAGTGTTGAGAATTACTAATTCCCTTTAGTAAGTAATTGCGTAATAATTTAACCTGGACAGGGTTTGTTTACAATTTCATCAAATACTTTTGGAACAGACAGTAGTATAAATTCAAAAGCAGTATTTGTCAGCAGCACCAATGGGTAGGTATTTGTTTACAACTGCCGGAACATAAAGCGTCTCCTCCAGACCTAATGTTGCGGAAACATCGAACGGTTACTGATCTGCTCAGCCCTCTTTATCGTCTCCGTGATATCGTTCGTTATTATCATTTTGTGCTTTATGTATGTTATTTAGGAGGCAGTCGAGGGCCGTGTTTTTAAAATGTTTTATGAATATACAATTTGCATTTGGAGGGATTAATACCTATCGATTTTTGATAAGAATCAAATCCCGGACACAGTTCGAATGTTATAACTTATAACTGAGATTTAATAAGATGGCTACGAAAATAGATAACTTTTCCTAGTACCTACCTCACTAAAATAGCAGTAAAAATATTCCGTCGCATCAAAAGTGTAATTTGGTCCTCCGGGTCGGTATTATGACTGCTCTCAAATTGCGGCAGCTTGAGACGCGTCGAGTGTCGCATATTGCGTCTTGTTGCACTTTCATGTCTTTCACTATCTAAGTACGTATTGTTGGGAGACTTTTGCCCGTAATTGAAAGACGTCTTTTGAGATCACTGACGGCGACCAGTAATGAATTAAACTCCATTTTTATTCAAGTTGAGGCTTGATAAACTGGCAACAATTCACTAAAGATATTCATGAAATTCGACACTTTATACATTCTGAAACCAAAAGTGCCCGAGGTTTTATTTACAAAATATATTATTATGCACAGGTCCGACTGTCAGCTAATGTTATTCTCAATTTTGTTTCAGGTACGTGCCACAGAGTCACAGTTTACGGTCAAATAATTTAAAGGACTAGCCACGGCGAATATGTAAATATCATGTGCTTTAATATTCATTTTATTTACAATTTCTGACAGCGACAGCAAAATGGAAGGTTCCCAGAATGTTCTGGAATGTTTGGAGTACTAATTTGCTGGTCCTAAGTTACGCGGCGTAAACATAATATTATTGTTGTACTGAAACATTCACAAGTTGCTGACATTTCATTTCTATTGTGATCATTTTAAACTGTTTTAGTTTTGCTGAAATAAGCGTAAGTAAATATTTTCTGCAAATAAAAACTTTGCACCATTTAAGGTGGAACATAAAAATTGGATTTCCGTATTTGAGAAGCGGTAAGGACCATCCAGAGGATAATATACTAAATTCTTTAGAGTGAATATATGTACTTTATTGAATAGTGCTCGATACACGAGGACGCCTGTGGTAGATTGTGACATATTTTCAGACCAATTTCAATGAATTGGAACTAAATATAAACCTACAGAAACTGAAATTTCAACTGAGCCCCGAAAACGATTTTTATTACTCCCCTCCAGGCAATTCTAGGTAAATATCTGCAATTGACAATGAGTATTCAACAATGTGGAACAATAGCTGCCGTCATACGTACTCATACAATCCACATCTGAAAACGAGAGGAGATTAGGGCGTTATTATGAAGCGAGGAGACGCGGCTAATTCGACGGCGGCGTTAATATTGAACGCTACCATTCCGCCTTAACGCAAGGATTTGAATGCTTAATTATTTGCTTATTAATTAACCAGGACGGTATTCTTCAGACTTTGCGACGAGTTAATCTGCCAGACTGTAGCCATTGTGAAGTTGAGCCGGGATTTCTAAAGAAAAAGTTGCTGTTAATATTTAAGTGCTATTTGATTTCATTTTCGTGTCGCGAAGTGAAGAGTTTGAGAGACAAAATGATGAAATGCCGGCGACGCTAGTTGATAACTTACAAGTTTTAAAGAAGGCTTGCTAAACCGATCATCAAGAAATCGATAATGTATTTGAGTGTAGTACGCTGTATTACGGAACTTGTACGTTTTTGCGGGGAAGGAAAAACCATATGACTTGGATAAATGGAAATACGTCGGAAAATTATTGCTATTACCGAGCGGCTCGTAATCCGATTCCGAACGAAGTTGTTCGTAAGCATATTTTTTCTACATCTACATTAAAGCTTCGCTACGGAATATATTTGATGAAGTAGTACCTAACTAAAGCTAAACAGAAAAATATTCAATAAAAAAATTGGAAGCTGAAGTCGCAAAATGGTTTAATGAAGACATTGTTTCACAAATATTTATATCCCCTGTTGTCAACACGCCTCGTCATAACAAATCGAGTTTGGGCCTTTTATTCTCATAACACTCCATGTACTACCTAACACAAAATTATAAAGTTACGTTGACGAAGCAAATATAAATTCAATTTCACGAGGAAATTGCTTATGAAATTGTGTAATTATATTAAAATTTGTCTCGGCACGTCGCGCGGTGCGTGAGACAGACGCTGCTTTTAAATATTAAGTAGGATCATCGGGTTTCGCATAAAACTAGGATTTTACGTTCCTCTCAGATTATTAAGAGCTGCAACAAGGGTTGGATTACTCGTAAAATGTTTTACATACATTTTAGTATAATACGGAGATGGTAAAATTCAGGATTTGTAACGAGCGTCGTTGTGTGGATCCTCCGATAGAGAAAGATATCAGGTAGGTTCTTGTTGTTGCATAAATTAAATACACGCATTTTTTAGAAAGAAAAATTCGATTGAGGTAAACGTTCATATAATTTTCTCTATGCTAAAAGAATTCCCTTGATTTACAGGTTGCCCTCAATATGATCAATTAATAATAAAATATATAAAAAGTAGTAAATAAGTAACAAGATCAAAAGGCTGAGAACCAATTGTACCTAACAAGAAAACGAATTAAGAGCTCAAACAAAATCAAAACAACGTAAACAAAAGCTCAAGTCAGTGCCATCTTTAATTCTTGGATTATCACGAGGCGCATTCGATCTCGCGACTCAGTGGGATTAGTTTAAAATTAAATTGTCTACCGATTCCTTCGGCTTAAAGCATTATAACTCTTTAATCTTCGCCAGGTGACGTCCCAATTCCTAGCGTCATCATTTTAAAACTCCCTTTTTGTTTTACGTATGTTTTGAAAAACAAAACACCATACTGTATACAACTCAAAGGTTTACAAAAGGGTGTAGTTTCAAGCTTTTTTGTTTATTTTTTAATGTTTTCAGTCAATCTAATGTTCCTGACAGCTCTGCGTTTAATACCTATTTATAGAAATGAACGTAACATTACGGTTTTATTAAAGTGTTGTGGTTTTAACACAGCTCTTTACCTTTATGTTAGTTTAATCTTTCGTGAAAACGTTGACGTGGACATTGACGTGTAAGATGCACCAAAGTCCAAGCCAAAGATGTGAAGACCAAAGTCCAAACCTTATTTAGATTTTCCGAAAAGGTCAAACAATTTAAGATTAATAATAGCGGGCCAAAAGCCTAGTCAAAACAGAAAATAAACCCGTTTCTAATAAAGTTTGATATTAGAGCGATGGCGTATGTTTCCAGGACGGACGGGACGCATGAAGCCTCGCCTGCCAAAGCAATTCCTTAAAAAGATTCGTTTCAAAGGTACGTCAGTAGAGGGCGCTTCTAGGACCGTGTTTGTGTTCTTTTCTTTTTAGCTCGCCTTTGTAGTTCGTACTGTTCACTCTACTTGTATCGGGTTGTATTTTTATTCGATGCTATTTTATTTATTCTGTATTTACGTAGTTGTTTTATCTAGGTATGCTTACTGTTTTATTTTAATACCTCATGAGTATATTTTTGTACTTTTTCTTATTTAGTGTTTGGTCTTGCTCTTTTCTATTCTATTTTTAAATGTTTAAGTACTGTCTGCAAATAAAACCGTTTATCGTCTATCTCCCACAGCTTTATTACTATCCCAGAAAATTGTTTGAGTACCTATTTCTAATCCTGCTTGATGAACTGCCCACAAAAAAAAAAATCGAAGTTGATGTGTGGAAGTAACGGTTTGAATAATTCAATATAGCCTTTTGGCAGCTGCACATACATTTGAATGCCGCGGGTTTGCCCAACTTCCGGACATCAGCACTTTTGTCTGTTAGTTTTCTATCTCCATACAAATGAGTTTCATTCCCAACTTCCACTGTTTCTCTAGTTTGGGATACTTTAATATTATTTCTATGTTATCATGTGTTTTGTAGATTACGTGTGTGACCCCTATCTATTTCTGTGTGTTTAGATCTTAAGTCTTTCTTCCTAATGAAATTCTAGAGTTTTTGGTAAATTTTTATAATTATTTATTAAAACATTTAATTGCGGGATCTTACGCTATTAACGTCACTACTTTAATATTATTCTTATCTTTTGCATTTCAGGTAATAAATTCTTTCATTTTCTCACTATACAAACAAACCAACAAAGTAGAAAAAAATAATTTGTATTTTTTCATTGTAAATATTATCGTCGCGTTAAGCAATTTATCACCGAAACAAAATCTTACTCTAAGACTTTACGATCTATGGGGTGGAAATGTGTCGTAATTTATGCAGACCTTAGGGCCTGGCTTATCTTCGGACCTCACGTAATCGCCACATAATAAACTGTTACTTTCGGGGCTCGCTCCTTTTGTTCCCTATCCCTAAGACTTGTTTACTGCTTGTTATAGTCCGCGCAGTGGGCTCGCGGTGAGCTTGATTGCGAGAACATGCTTTGGGTTTTTCATGACGAAATGATTTCGCAAAATTCAATGAAATATTTATAGTTTGAAACAGTCCGGAGTGTTTCATTTATGTTATTCGTATGTCGTTGCATCTAAAACCAAACTCAACAACTGTCATTCATACTTTAAAAAATACCACATTGCATTATTCTGATGCAACATTACATTTCCCCACAATCGCAACTCGCAAACACATGAACTCACTAGCATACATTAAAAATATATCGCTGGTTGCTACAATATCAATTTGGTGACCACTATGAGCGGCGAGAGGGTTAACTCGGTGAGCAAATATTGGCCGTCCCATCGACGGCACGGAGCCGTGCCGTGTCCGGGCCGTGTTTCGTGTGGACGGACGCACGGTTTGCCGGTCATCAGCAATGTATGACATTTTCGAGGCTATGAGATTTACCGTCGAGTCGAATAATTTGAATTAAAACATAACGGAGGATGGAAAGGAAATGATTAAAAAAGAAATAATGGGAAACTTCTGTTCCATCAGAATCATTTAATATTTCGATAAAAGTTGAAACGCAATCATTCAGAACTACTTTTAAAAACCCACAGATTATTCCTGGGACGTACATAATACCCCTTTCACCATGGAGAAAAGTCCATATTTATTCCAAATTCTGTAAACGAACTTCCAATTATTACTTAAAGAGATATTTCCCCAAAATATTTAAACGTCCATGTTTGCAGTAGGTATGTACACAAACAAGTCAGCCGGGACATTTCAACTGCCTTTATAAATACGTAGACGAGAATAAATAGAGCATGCGTAATAAATGGGAAGGGCTCAGTCGTAGCATCCGACCAGCGCAAGTGGTGAGCGACGACTGTTTTCATAGGAGACACGGAAAAGACAGATGCTTTGGCAAATGGTATGAATATCATTTACCTAGGAATATGTTTCAATGTTTGAACGCATGCCTACTGGATAATTAAAGTTCAACTTTCAATGTATATGACCGAGAACATTTTAATTCTATGCCTACGCGACATTTTCCCTGCCATCTTTTTTCCAAAAATGACTGTAACCCCCTTATTACAAAACAAGGTTTTTCTTTCGATCAGGTTTAAATCACTGACTCAGCTATTGAATTAAGAACCCAAATGTTATAGAAATGGAGTTCTTTATACAAAAATGACAGCTTAGTTCGGTGCTAAGTTGTCATTTTAGTATTAAGAACTTTGCCTAAATCGAAACAAAGATCGAAATACAAGTACTGGCTCAATAGTTTAGGCTAGAACTAAAGTTAGGTTTTGTTTTGTAATAAGAATGATGGTTAAGGTTTAAAATTGTCTGATTTGGAATGCTCCCCATAAAAAAATCTAAAACACCTACATAAAATGTTCTATTCCTATGCACTTAACACATACCCTGTAAGTCACATCATCCTAGTCAAGATATATGGGGGTGATCTAAATACTTTTTATGGCTATTCTCTCGTTCAAGAGCCCTCACTTAATATACGACGATGGGGTTGGTTCAGGCGAGTTATGGGCTTAAATGTCGCCCATAATAGATTGGATTTGACACTTTTATTGATGGGCCCTTTTCAATTTTACATTACCACCCCATTGAGGGCAGGTAAATTGAAGTCCAATGACCGGTCATGATGATAGAACTGTTCCGATGTTTGTGACCTTGATAAGTGGGCTATGATTTACTAAGAACGACTTGTACATTCATCAAGTATTCATGTTTGTAAAATTGTATTCCAATAACATACGTCAAGCTTTATCTATGTGTTTTATTTGGATTGGTGACCAGTTTCCCAAATCATTAATATGAATTTTACAACCGATTGCATTAAATTGTTCAAAGAAATCCCACAAAGTGAGTCGTTCGTTCCAATTATTCGTCCACATCGATAGCTTCTTATTGTCCGACTATTTGGAAACGATTCCATGCGCTGACATTTTTAACCGTTCATTATAAATGTAAAACCTGGCGCAGACGGAACTGGTCGGTTTGTCAACATTTGTAATTTAAAGTTTGTTAATAAATGCTTCTGTGCTGTTTGCTGCGGCCATCGGGACTCATTTTAATTAATCAAACGTTTTGCAATCAGCATCGACTCATACGGACGCTCATATTTTATTTGGTGTTGATGAATAGTATGAAGTTCATACAAACCTTACCAAAAATTAATTGTACAGTATTACAAGATTTTAAATTAGTTTTGGTCCTTATTTCTAACAATGTAGGTATGTAGCGTAACTATAATTTTTAATATTTTGAGGTTATATTTTTCGAATCCTTTCATCTCGTGCCCACTCTTTACAAAGCTTCTTTCTTTGCAGCGTCAAAGTTTTCAAGAGTTTATTTTTCAAGATTCTTACGTGTCGGGTGAACGTTATCGAAGACACAACACACTTCAAGTCTAGATATTCTTATACTTTCTTTTAAAGCACTCTCAGACGACATTTACTGACATCTTTAGCATTCCTCATGATTTTCTTAAACCAAGTGGCAAATAAATGTGGTCCTTTAAAACTCACTTTGCTTGACGTGACATTATGATGACTCTGTTAGAAAGTGAGTGACGAGCAGGTTTTAATGCAGTGGTTTTTATTAACTTCATCTAACTTTGGCACCCTTACTATGCCACTGACAATTTGGTACAGCAGACCAATATGCTAAAACATGTGTTTTACTACATGATTCCATATTATGACAGAAAGTCAGGCTGAGTTTACTTTTGTTAAATCTTTTAGAAATAAGAGCTCAACGGTCACTAATGAGACACCATTACTTTTTCTATTGTTTAATAAGCTTGCCTAACAGACGAGGAGAGTTTACTCTTCTAATCTGGAAACGTCAATTTTACTACAAAGTCGAAAATGTTTTCTCCTATGGACATCCGAAATAAGTTTAAACTCTCTTTGGCAGTAAATCAACAAATTTTTCTATGCTGTGGCGGCGAGCTATTAAATGAGTGATTCAATTTGTGATCGATGAGCGAACTTGGCTCGGCGTCACCGCAGATCGAATTATCGCGAGACGAGACGCCTGATATCATTAACTTATGACACGGTTCCAAAGTCTTTGAGAACGAATTTTAAAATTGAGTACCTACTCACTGATAGAGTAGACTGTAATTAGTAAGATTAATGTCAAGTTTTCTTGCGTTATTTTTCTCGTGAACAAAAACAAATGAGAACTGGAAATACAGTGCTAATCTAACTTTAACGAGCACCAAAATCTAAATAAAAGCGAATCTCCGCGCAAACAAAATAGAAAGTCGTGTCTGCTCATTAAACGCACATTCATTTGGAATGCAAATTCACTGGAAATATCAATGTGTATGAATCAAAAACAAATTAAAAACCGCCATCCCGACATACCGTCACGTTAGCTTTGACACCGCCTAACTACTGTAATGCGAATTACGTTCGTCGTCGCTTTCAACACGTGATTTACAAAAGAAATACTGTCTCTCTTTCTTCCACGCTTCTTTTGGCATATGGCCATCTCTGTCTCATATAGCGTGCGACACAGAGCCGGTGTTTGTGTAACGAAATTTAAAAACAATCCCCACGAGACGCGCGCAGCAATTTATTTTGTTGTCTACGAGATTGTTTCACCACTCTCTTTGTGTGCCAGACGGTGTAATGTACGAGAGACCGCGGTGTCGCGAATATCATTCAATACTTACATACGTCAAATAAACGTAGTAGTTTCAATATTCTGAGATGCTTCAAACAAATATAATTATGTTTGCAGTTGCAACTGTGTTATTCGCAATCAGAAAATCACAATTATAATAATAATAATATCCCTGGACATTTCACACAGCGCCATCTGGTCCCAAGCTAAGCAACCTAATGCTTGTGTTATGGTAACAAGATGGCTGATAAACTACTTATATACATTTTTTTTTTTGTAAATACATACATATTATAGATAGAAAAACACCCAGACTCGGAACAAATATATGTACGTCATACAAATATTTGTTCCGTGCGGGAATCGAACCCGCGACACGCAGCGCAGCAGTCAATCGCTTAACCACTGCGCCAACCGTGCCGTCAAAAAAATTAAACTAATAAAAGGAATAAATATGGCGGTTTGAGAACTTTTGTATAGAAAATATGTCAAACTGTCTATTTATTCTTCAGATAAATTATCAGACTGTTGAAAAATCAGCCATAATAAAATAAATATTTCGTCCTCAAATAAATTAAAGCCGACGATTTCGTGTCGCTGCCCTTATGTATCTTTTGTATTTATTTAATTGGAAATCTTTTGAACAAGCACCATACGTGGATCCTGCGTCCTTTGAGTATTGACAGATTCAACTCCATTGTAAAATATATCCCTTTTAACTTTTATCTCATCGGCTCCGCTACATTTTCCTGTGGGTACCACCCTCTCTCAGCTTGCTGAACAACGAAATCATAACTCGGCCGCACTCGAGCGGATTGAAAACACAGATAACGCTGACATCTCCGGCTGCCACCTGATAAAACCCCGGCGACGAGTCCCGAGACTGATCTAGCGGGTTTTTCACATTTTCATATATTTTTCTCTAAAATGAGCCTCTGCGGACGTCTGCAGCCATGAACTTTGTAATGAGATTGACCCTGGATTGAACTTGAACCTTTTTGCTAGGTGGACATTACCAAATTACAGTAGTATACATTTTGTAATACTGCTCATGTTTTACATACACGGTATTTGAATGGAATCAACACAGTCCATAATATTCTCCCCAAAATGTGTTATGTAAAGGTCATTGTCCCATTATGTAACCTAATAAGAAAGGTTCTCGAGTCCCATACCGGGCGCCATTTATGTTGTCAACAATTTTGTGCGTCGGAATGCTCCAATAACAAATTATGTGTTGAATTTTCAAAATTACCTTTCAAATTTATATATAAGACCTTAATACGAAAATAATGAGAGTGTCCTAGAACGAAGCGCTGGTCCCACGTTGGGCGCCATTACTTCTCATTCTTACATTATTATGGCTGTGCAATATGAGTAACGCAACCAGCGCTACTTATTTCTCATTTATTGGAGTGAGTTATTTCTGCATTCCCCTTTTCGCTGTCTTTCATCTTATTTAGTACATATTCAACGGAGATGTTGAATTTATTTCTTTGAGTGTTCTACTGTTACATAAAAGTAAAAGTTAAATAAGGAATATTACCAAAATGCTATAGCATTTTAGGTATTTCTAAGTTTTATTTTATAATTTTCACCTCGAGGTCTATTATTCTCAATTACGCAAACCTTTATTACCATCACGTTTATTCTTTCTTATCTTTCCTGAGAGAACTTCCGCAGAGCGTATAACTAGCCAGCAAGATGGCGCGAGCGTCTGGCGCGAAACGACACTCGGAAATTAGGTGCTCTATTACTGTCCTTATCTCGGCCACCTGAGAGCCTACGATACTCCGCCAGAGATATAAACTGCTTTATAAACACCCAGCGCTGGGCAATTCGAATGGAGTGTAAAATTAAGGTCAATGATAATATTGAATCGTCAAAGTAATTAGGTCTCATTTTGTGAGCGAATTTCTTGGATTTAGGTGAGGTCAGGGTTGGACTGAGAGTTACATCTCTGTTACTGCCAACCGTATTTTAATTTATGTGGCGAATAAATTAGAATGACGTCAGGCTGTATCTAAATTGTTAAATATTAAAACTAGAAACAAGAATTTTCTGTCTGCAGCCTAAACTATCATAGTGACATTCATTTTCTCCTTCATATAAACAAAACTACGAAACTCATACATATAATTCAAACTTTATTTCCGCAAACATTCCAGTATTAACAGAATTTAAATTTAAAACTAGCAGAACAAAAGTATTTACTTAACACGAGCTTTTTAATCTACCCGCGAATGGAGGGATATAAATTAAAAGGAATGAACTCTTTAAACGTGGTGTATTTATTTTTGGCGCGGTTGAAAATCACGGCGATATCGCGCCGGCGAACAATCGCACATAAATTAGCATCCTTGCCGGCGACCCGCGACGCTTGCTGGCTGGCGGGTGCGGCGCGAGTTACAAGCGATGGAGATCATTCTTCATTGCTAACAGAGAAAAATTCTTAAAAAATGGCTGACTTCAAAAATTTTGTTTTAACTCTTTAGACGTTAGTAAACCTTCAATTAAGTAACCATTGTACAATAACAAGTACAAAACAAAGTCAGTGATGAATTAATCAATGATGTTCATCTGGTTTTAAACTAGTTTTGCTTTGATAACACGGCACGGAAAGTTACGCTACGCTTGCCGACGTTGGTCCGTGAATCCGTGGATGAGTGTCCTCCCAGTACAGTAAATACCTATATCGAGACCTCTCCGTGCTTCGAAAAGCACGTGAAAGCATTGGTCCCGGGTGCCATTTGCAGATCTTTGGCAGACATTACGGGTAGTTAAAAGCCCGAAAGTCTGACAACCAGTCTTATCAAGGGGTATCGTATTACCCAGTGACTGGGTTGTGGAGGTCAGATAGGCAGTTGCTCCTTGTAAAATACTAGTATTCGGCTGCATCCGGTTAGACACGATAAGAATAGTTGGTCGCCCTAATTAACTCAAGACAATGTTCATGTTCTTTCTCCAGAATCAGCTTACTGACAGGTTATTGTTATTAGTATTAACTTATTTATTTATTTTACTTCAATGGTCCTAGTTTTTCATCTGTGACTCAAGTGACAGCTATGTGACCAGAACCCAGCTATGCATAAATATGTAAGCTGTCACGCCCTTTATGCCTGGAGGCTTTTATTTAGGTAGTAAGTTTTTATTTCCATTTGAATTAATTATTTTTCAGCTTGAGTACGTATAGTTTTTTATTATATTTGTTGGTATATTGGCGTGGCTAGCTGACATATTTTATGGCAAATAATTTAAGTTTCTTGTAATGTTAATGACTGAACATAGGTTCCTAGTATTGTATACATGCACTATATTCTAACTGAACAGACAGCTGTGCTGCTGGGAAGTTTGTTCCGCCACTTCTTCTTCCCAGCGATAGCACTAGGAAGTGGTGAAGGGCGGGCGTTTTTGGGGGACTGTCTTTTGTAATTTTGACGTTCGAAAAGTGCTGACTCTCAGCCTAATTTGAATAAATGACTTTTGATTTTTTTTTTTTTTGGTTTTTGATTTTTAGACTTGAAGCCGACTTTAACATAGTTGGGAAAAGGCTATGAAGATGATAAGCTTTTGATAACATGTTAAGCCATAATGATGGATCCATTGCCTGCAATTTACTTAAGAACAAGTCAGTAACTTAACTTAACCAAAGACATAGTGACACCCAGGTTGCGTGAATATCTTCTAGAGTTATCTGAAAGCCGAGTCTGAAACGATGAAATCACGTTTTTAAGTACAAGTAGGTACCAGGGCAATGAGCATCTATAGGTGGCTTCTGCTGCCGCGCATCGAGTACTTATCTTTTACAGCTGCATTTACGACAACACGATAAGCAGCTAACACTTTATGATTTTCATTAATTTCACGTGTATAACAACAACATAAGGTTTATAACAACGAAGCTTTCAATGTAATAATCTCTTATTTACATAAGGGTCCAATGTGTAGATGTTAATGGTGTGAAATCTTCCGGGCTACTAGTTCAGTTCGCAAGGACTGGGTCCATTCTTGTTCTTAGGATATATCAATGATTTACCATTCCACTTAAAGGGCATCTGTGACATTGTACTGTTTGCAGATGATACCTTTCTTATTTTTAAAGTAGTCAGGAATAGACAAAATTTTTATGACGTAAACAGTGCGCTCTCAATAGTTACAGATTGGTTTACGTCAAATAACCTAGCTCTGAATGCCAAAAAAACGAAATGTGTAAAGTTCGCCTTACCGAATGTTAGAAATCTAGGATCCAACATCGGTTTAGATAAAGGGGTGCTTGAAACTGTAGGCTCGGCAATTTTTGTAGTACTAACAGTAGATGCTAAACTTCAGTAGGGACCTCATATTTCAAGTCTAGCAGGAAGGCTCAGTTCGGCTGCCTACGCTGTCAGGAAAGTAAGACAATACACTGACGTTGATACAGCTCGTTTAGTGAATTTAGTTATTTTCACAGCGTTATGTCCTACGGTATTCTGCTTTGGGGCAAAGCCGCTGATATACAAAATATATTTGTCCTTCAAAAACGAGTTGTTCGAGCAATTTACCAGCTAGGTGTCAGAGTTTCTCTAAGAGATTTTTTTAAGGATATTGGTATTCTCACGGTTTCATAACAATCTTTTATATTAGGCATAATTTTTTACAGTTTTAACACTAGAAATAAGGACAAACTACGTGCCCCCTTTCACCGGCTTCATAAGGTTCATAACTCATTTGTTGTATATTATAACCTTTTATAACAAGATACCCTCTTCTTTGCTAGACTTGCCTTTTAATGCGTTTAAAGCTCAAGTATAATCCAACCTTTGTTCAAAGGCAGACTTACCCATCAACGACTACTTACACGATAAGAATAGTTGGTCACCCTGATTAACTAAGATAATTTTTATGTTCTTTCTCCAGAATTAGCTTACTGACAGGTTATATGAGTTCATATAATTCTTTATTTTTATTTGACTGTAAAAGTCAATTCAGTTTAATTTTATTTTAATGTAATATTGACATAATCTACTAATGTTAATGTTTTTTAATGAGTTGATTGCAATATGTGGTTAGCTAGTGACTTCGACGATTGATCATATTATTCTTGCCTGAACAACCGGCAGCAAGTTCGTCATGCTCCCTTAGATGTCACTGCTTGCGGTAGCGTCGGGGGTCGGGTTGCCTCCTTCCCTCAAATATGGCGAGGGGGGTAATCGCTGATCTTTGCGTTATGCTCGTGAACAGGTGCTGCAGTGCGGGTGCAGTCAGTTTTATTGTTGTTATTAGTATTAACTTATTTATTGATTTTACTTCGATGGTCCTAGTTTATCATTTGTGACTTCAAGTGACAGCTATGTGAACAGAACCCAGCTATGCATAAATATGTAAGCTGTCACGCCTTTTATGCCTGGTGGCTTCAGCGCGGTTTAAGGGCGGTTGTAAGTTTTTATTTACATTTTAATTATAATTAATTATTTTTAGCTTGAGTACGTATAGTTTTTATTATATCACTACTATGATCTGTGATTCATTTCTTGCAGTTTCTTTCTTGCCTGTCATTTTTTTTCATAGGCCTATTGACTAAATTGCTTACAAGCTCGTCGTATAAAAATCGCAATAACTATTTTTTTCCATCTTGAAAATCAATCAGCCTACTTGTTATTTTTCGCGCTTGGCGGAAACTCTTCAAGTCGGTCCAACACATTAAAGTCATCAAAGACTATAATATCAGTAATAACCCTTCGCCCTTGTACCATCTGGTAATAACGAGTGCAGGCCGGAAGTGCGTCAGCGCGGAAGCCGGTAACGCTTCCCGCGTTTCCAGAACTTCCGCCAACATGGCGGAGCTCCGAAGGCTCGATGCGCCGCCCTCAGGCTTTTACTTCGAAAATGTGCTGAAATGCTGTCAATGTGTTAGGAATTTGGTGCCTCTATAAATTCCAAATCCAGGGCACCCAGGATTTTTCGGAAAATGGCGCAATCTAGCCAAAAACTCGTGTTTTAATCTTGCTACACTTTTTAAAGTAAACCCGTTAACTGCGGTACAGTAGCATCGCTTTTTAACCTCTACCTTTAACGGTACAATACGATCCTATTTATTTAAGAACCAATTGAACTAAAGATAGTTAGAAGTAAACCATTGAAAACTAACAAGATAGTTAAATTATTCATAGAAAATTTTAATTAATTCGTATAAATAGGAACGCTCTCGAGTTCGTCTCAAGCCTCGGGTAGCGGTGATCTTCCCCGGCACCTGTGGCGCGCTTCGCTCCTTAATGTTTATATGCCTCATTTATCAACCCGACGAGTACCTTGCCATCAACCATATACCTTCATATACCGCTGCTGTCTACAGGATACGTGTTTTTGACAGTTCACGGAAATATGTACGAGAATGCTCAACATTTGGAATTAATGAAAGTTGGTAAAGTCCTTTTATTTTTAACGGTAGGTTGGTTTATTTTAGAAGCATTTCGAATTCTTGAGCCAATGCTCAAGCCAGTCTTTCCAAGAAATATGTAAAGAAACTCAAGCAGAGACGCGCCAGTCGATAGCCTAGGGGCCTGAAACGAATTGAGCACTTCTGCAATCTTTCAGTTTTTATTTCTTGGTCCATACGGTACTTGGAATATATTTCTCGAAAATATGATTCTTTTGAATTCAAAAGTTTCAAATATTGGCAGTAAGATCCACGTCGTAGCTTCAAATGTGAATTTGAATTCTGTGTATTTGCAAACCTAGCCTTGATTTGAAGTAAATGTCGAATGCCTTCCAATCTTCCACAAATAAATAACACAGAAAGTGCTAACGCAACACCTCAAAAACAATCCAAACCGCTTGAAACAAAACCAACAGTTGCCGCTCATTACAGAAAGCGCATAAGACGAGGATTCAATGCGATAGGCACCGAGAGCTCACTGCTCAGGGACTCCATTAAGTGCAAAGTGGTAACTAGAGTCTCCGCCGCGATTCTTATAGTGGCCACTGCAGTTCCACTTAAACGGATTATTCAATCGAGGGATATATTAGGAACAGTTTTAGAAGTCGAAAGTTCCGCTTCTTGTTGCCTCGTTGAAGGTCCAAGAGGATTGTTTGGAAGAACGGGTTTCACAACTTTTCGAGATATTTGGTTAAGAGCGGGAGGAATCTTGCATGGGCACATAAGGATCTTAGGGATTTCTCAGGTGCATGGGTTATTAAAAATCCAGCAGAATCTGTAGTAATTTTCTCGCTAAATTAAACGTCAGTAACAAAAGTATAAAAGGTAAGCAGAAATGTCTATTGACAAGAAATACGCCGTAATAACCTTCTGCGTTTAATAGGACACGTATGCAAAAATATATTAACGTCGCGTCGTGTAGTTTATAATTTTCATATCGTTGCATTTAAACTTATCCAATTAACCATAAAATCTATTTCTATTTAACCTTCAAGCTATAATCAAATTCTAAAGTACTTATTCTATTTTTGTATCTAATTCGTAATAGTTTGTATCTGTTACGATTGTTGCCTCATTTCAGACTAACTGTCTGTAGTCTTTAATTGTATTTTGCTTCAACGCCCACTCGTTGAGCTCGCCAACTACCTCTGTCTGTCAGTTTATTTAATGTTTCTAAAGAGAGCTGAGAATCTTTGTGTGTCAAATGTTAGGAGCTGAATTAGTACTTAGTACTTCTAGGTTAACTACCTCGGTGATACTTGGAAATACAGACCTTACTGCTCAAGGATTAAGTCCTTTTTACTTTAGCAAGTTTGGAATGTAAAAGCCATTAATGGCACTTTATGGTTTCAAGTCTTACCTATAACATTAAAATAACTCTATTTGCGTCGTAAAGTGAAAAGCTTGAAAATGCAATAAATTAAGAACAACGTGCATTATTGTCTTATTTCTATTCCCGAGAGTTTCGATAAAGTAATGTCTAAAATTGCTCCTTCCTCTTTGTCGTATCGATAGGGCTCTTAACATTACAATGTTTCACTGGAGCTATATCACCTATTATAAATACATATTTGCAAAAATTAAAAGGTTGTTTACTTAGCTACAGAAAAATATTCCTGCAACAGGAATCAGCAGAAATAATTTAAAAGTAAAATTGCGGGTAACGCTTTCGTGGAATAAAAATACTAGACTCCGAAGTCCATAGTTCAGTGAAACTAACAAACAAAAGAATATGGAAAAGTTGTTTGAGATTTACTTTTAGGTATTTTTATTTCCTTTGAAAGTGGAAGCAGACACAGCGCCTACCGGAAAAATCGATTTATATTTTCTATTTAAATATCTATTCTGTATAAGGCATTTCGTAGGATTATAGAGGGTAGCATGGGAGAACAGATAATATATTTGGCAAAACTGACGCAATAAAATAGCCTAAAGATGACGTAAACACGTAATAAAAAAAATTATGTCTCACTCGTAAAACCATTTAACGTGACAAACATTTGTTCAGCAATGTTTAAGGACTTTCTAAAAATATGATGTTAATGTCATTAACGAACGAAGATTCGGGAAGGCGATAACAATATTTAAACATGGGTGATGTTTCTCTCAGTTCTTTAGTTTTGAACAGGAAATCCTTGAGAAGATAATGTATTACTTATCTGATTGGCTACTGGAAAAGGAAAGCTTTGGTTGTGGGTATTCAGTACTTCCAAAGCTCGCCATTATCTAGCTTATTTAGGAGCTCTGGTCAATAGAAAATCCCTTTGTCAACTTCAGAATTTGCATGGAATCATAGATGGTTGGAAAAACTAGAGGTATCCTCTGATTTCCATAAAGTTTGATATTTTAGTATCTACATATCCAAAAACCCTTATTCAAATGCGCACTAGTAAATTGCAACAATCTACCTGACTTGTCGAGTTCAGATTCGATTTACATCTTTACCAAACTCAATAGACGGGACACATAAAGTCAACTAAACCATTCACACTCCTTTAAACTTAAATTAAACTTTTTGAAGTCCTCGCTCATCAAAATTGACAGCCCTATTTCTGTGAAAATTTACAGAAAAAACAACCTTATGTGCATACAAAGAGTGTTTATTTAACTTGTAAGTGATAGTTGTATAGGGTTGTGACGCTCGTCAATCCTCGTCGTTCATTCGTTCACATTGAATCGTTCATCGGTCTGTTGAATAAAAGATGGCGATGGTCCCGCCAAGCTAACGAGCCAGTAAAATGGCGGTGTCAAGGTAAATAGACACTACTTACATTGATACTCGTCTTATTGAATTAATGGCGATTTAGTTTGTGTCTAGATAACTAGGGAATAGTTGGAGGCATCTGTCATTTAGTAATAATACAATTATTTGTTATCATGTGGTTATAATTATTTCCAGCGAAAGAACTTATTATACGAAACAATCTTAGGGCGATTATAAGGAGCAATTAGTAACTTAAATCGTCCTTTAAATAAATGAGAGGTTTACATTGTAAACTAAGATCAAAGGGCGAAAGTATTCCTCTTTATGAAAGATGAGACTTATTATAGATGGCGTATGTATTGTATAAATGTAATGTATGTCATCTTATGGAAACATTTATTGCTATACATTTCCTTAGAAAAATGGGAACACGTCAGTATCATGTCTTATTTACTCCAAATAAAGTCTGTTCTTCGACTCCGAATGCTACAACTCACCAATTTGGCCGACCATGTGTCATAATTGTGTACCGCATTACACACTTTATTGCTTTCATGTCGGTACGTGAGCCTGCGTACGTGCGCCGGGTACGTTTCATTACGTCAGGTAACCACGATTGATATGTATTAGTAGTGTTTTTTCTTTCGCGCCAAAGTTTCGGCTACCCCGTTTTCTTGGGGAAATTTTGCTGTTATGTGATATAGGACGTGCTTAGGAAACTTACTCGCGTTACTACAATTGGGTTATTCATAGTATATGCTACAATAATACAACTTTTCTTGGTCCCACGTTGGGCGCCAATGAAAAACTACTACCTACCTACCCGCAGAAAATCCATTGCAAAATTAAATCAGCGCAATGAAATTCATTTAACTGGAAGACAACTCTGCGACGTTACAAGGAAGGTAAGAAGGACGGCAAAGAAGTTAATTTTCAAGTTCTCTGAGGGGCGGAATTGTTTCAGTATAAATGTCGGGCTCGGGTTCGGTCCAACCTGAGAGCAATAACGGCTGTGTTAGCCGAGACCTGTTTTAATAACAATATTTTACACGTTATTTTCAAAAGACATTGTGTTCAGGTTTAAATTTCGGTGTACTGCGGCAAGGCGAATGTTTTGACATTTGCATAATTTGTATACCTTTGAGGTTTTTTTGGAACATGTACTTAATGTCGGTAAATATTTAAAGCTTATTCAATATGAATAAATAACAAACACCATATTTAACTTTGAATGTAAACTTTTTTACAGAGAGAGTACCAACAAATATAGGACGCACCATTCCACATAAATCACTGACCTAATCCTGAAATACCGGAGCCTTTGTGGACTTTTTGTATCTTTTTAAAACACGCGTTTTAAAAACCGTTAGAAAATGTTACTGGTTGTAAATCAATCGGTGTTTTCTCCGTTCTAAATTCAAATCTGCCTGGCGCGCGAACAGCGTGAGATTGTCGCCATTTTTCAACGTTGGTCGCTCTGCCACTGCTTAGTCGACCTTTCTTAAATACTTTTGCGGACGTGTGTTGTACAGTAACGAGCAAAATATGTATACACTCGGCTTTATTCAAAAGCGATTTACTCCTTTATTTTTTAATGAAATTTTATGTTGTTACGAACATACCATTTTCGAACCCATAGGTTTATGTAATGTGTCGTATTTCAACGTAGCATTCGTTATTTCACGAAAAAATCCCAATTGAAAGTTGCCAAGTGTTGACATATTGGTGCTCGTGACTGTACGCGTAGATTTACATCTCGTGCCGAAATAAAGGCTACAACGTGGATCAAAGATTCTTGGTTATTAACACTACATATTCGTTTTAACGAATTGTTTATTGTTTTTCAATAATTATGAGGGATATTTAATTATAGATATTTTATTACGAGGGACGTTTAATTTTCCGATGCCGTTTCCTAAATCCACTATGAATATGAAAGCTTTGTTTCCGCTGTCAAAATGTCGGGACCAATAACGCTTATTAATAATTCATCATTATTTTCCTATTATAATTTTGAAGCTTTAAATTGTTATGGATAAATATGACAAAAATCCTGTATATCATTTCTCTTTTGAGAGGTACATCGATAAACAGCGTTCTTCACCGTTTTCCCGCCTTTCCACTCCAGGTCGGCCATTATTATTCCCTCAACGCGTTCCGTTACACGCACTAAGCAGTATCATGTTCACTTTATAAGCCTCGTAAAGCGCCTGCTTCAGGAAAATGCTGTTACATTCAACTTTTAAGTTAAATATTTGTGGTTTCGGCAGTTATTAAGTAAAGTCTCGCGGAGTTTTATGTACAGCAATAAGATGGTGAAGATGCTGAATAAGTTGAAAGATTGAAGTGTGTTTTCACATTGGTGTCTCTACGTAGGTACCACTGTTATGACTATGCTGTAGTATCTTTGTTTATTAATGAACACCACATTGTATAACATTACAAACATGAAAGAATTCCTGAAGAAAAATTACTTGACTCAGAAAAATTTAGATCTACTTAGATAAGTAGAAGGTATACTAAAGTGGGATAATCATACATTGAGTCTCTGGCCAGATTTTACAAATGTAATGTTATATTAATTTCCGGGCCTACAAAACTCCGAAAAATGTTCGGACGTACGGATCTCTAACAAAGGCAGTGAGTTTGTAAGAAATCTTCAACTTTGTTATCTTCAAGTTAATTTCCTCTTAATGTCGGAGAAATCTTATAATAATTTAGACGGTTTATGTTCCTCTCGCAAAGTAAATTATTGTCTGTCTTGTAAACATTATCCCTTATATTTTTATTTCTTGTTTTGAGTGCTTATGACTCAATGAAATTATCTTTATCATTAACCTTATTTATTAATTTAGCAAGAAACGCTCTAGTTTACGATATTTGTTGTGAATGAATGAACGGAAGTCGAAAGTGAATCAACAAAATGTTAATTACAGATTTAAATAAGTAATAATGACCTTACTAAATGTAGGTAGTATTAGTCGCCATGATAGGATCACTGCACAATTTTCATATAATTTTGTGTCATCATAAAATACATTATTTTTGTTTTATAAACAGCCAACATTTTCAAAGGGATTACCTACGCATTCATTAAACACATAAAAGCATTATAGTTCCCATGCAAAAACTATAATATTGCACCTGGCAATACCACCAGTGTTGCCATTTAATTACCCAATCATGTTTCCATAATCGCTGCCCTAAGCCGATATTAAAACCACCAATTTGCAAACCGTATTTCGTAGTGTAGTATAGGCATATTGTCTACGCTTCACCGTTTGTGTAGGTAGTTACTTCCTAACTATGTATGTTTCAAAATAAATCTGATCTATCATTTTAAACTGCGTTCAACTCGCCACCACCGAAAACAATAACAATCTCTAAAGCACTAAACACATACAACTTACTTTAAAGTACACCCCCATCCCCCTCCTCTCCTCGCCCTCTCTACCGTGGCGCCCCTTACCGGCACTGCACCTCACGTGAGCTCGTTAGTTCCGGTAAATCGACACTCGCATTAATTAATAGCAGCGTTGTTTCCATCGGCGATGAGCGAGGAATTATCTGCTCCGCGCCGGGAATGCCGAAATGTGGGTAGTCGGGAAATAACCGACAGCAGTTGTGCGGTATTTCAATCTAACTGCGATTATAAATGCAAGGTAGTTTTGAGTTGGTCATTGCAGTAGAATTTTTAGACAATAAACACCACATTTTTTTTGGCGAGATTTTTTCAGGTCCTATGTTAGCTCAATAAATATAACTAAATAAATAGAAAGCCTAAAAAAACTTCAAAGTGTATTCGTTCAATTTCAAGTTCCACGAACTCGGCGCAATTTTTAACCACGAGTAATATTCTCGTGTGTATATTATTGTAGCATGTAAGCTTATTTTATGGCGATGAATAGAAGTGAAAAAGTGTGTCAATATCATTAACGTAATCTGAAAACTCGGGCAAATCTCATCGTGAAAACTTAGGTGAAGTGAGCTGTCAATAGTGTCAATCCCTAGCATTGGAATGACAGCTCTTTTCAAGTTCCGTACACCTGATTTTTTACGGTGAGATTTATACAGAATAGATCGGCTGTAAAGTAATTAAGGAACCATTATGTTATGTGGAGCTTTTAAAGTTTCTCGAAGTCAATCGTTCTACACAGCTATTAAGATTGAAATAGTTTATTTATTTTTATTTCTTTAATATATTGATTTTTCTCTTCGTAGTTTTATGGCCAAATGGGAAAGTTTCTAACTCTTTGTATCAAATAACCGAATATCTTGACAAAGGACGAACTCAGATAAAACGGATTTTACAGTTCTTGTCTTCAAAAGTCCTCTAATTCTGTTCTCAACATTTAACTTTGCAATATTTGACCACAATTAAGTTTCCTTGGGAACAAGGACTTGTCAAAAGTTTCGCCGTTAATTGGTAATAACTTTAGATCACTAAGATTTATGGGGGACGGAGATAATTTGGAAAGTGCCACGCGGGCATAAGAAGTGTGTTCGAGAATAAAAAAAATGAAACTAAAACAATTGATGTATTAATCTAAAGGATAATGAGAATTACAATTATTATAACAAATCCCTGTTTACATTCCCTTGCTTTGTAGTCAGAAGCTAGACACGAGTTTCGCTTAATATTTCCTAACCACGGCCGTGACAACTTTACGCTCCGCACCTGTACCGAAAACGTTCATAAATTCAGAAAACACCGATGTGTATCCACGGTCCCCATACATCCGTCACGACGATCACGTGCGGCGCGTAACTCCATTCTGACGGTAACACGACAAATTGACGTAAGCTGATTACATTACCTGAGCATCCGGTGTAAGGCGTGAGGCGCGCGTGAGGCGCGCGTGTCGCGACAGATACGCGACTTGTCGTGCGACTGATAAGATGAGATCGTTTGGGAAGTGTTTGTTTTGAGGAAGTACTTATTTTATGTAAAATGTAGATAACTGTTTTGTGTGTTGTGTTTTTTTAATATTTGTTTTCTTTTAATTACAAAATACCTTTTAATAACGTAATGTTTAATGTGTATGTTATTCGCATTTAAGCTATTTCTGGGTTCTCACTGATTTGTTTTCGAAATCTTTCAGCTCTGTTGTGTAGTAGCTACCAGATGTGCTATACGTAACCATTATGTTGTTTTACATTTCTAGTTTCAATTGGAAAATCAACAATATTATAAGTGTTAAATTATAAAGTGTTTAACAATCCTTTTCTTCTTCATAACATTAAGAAATATTCGTAACACTGTTTATTTTCCCCAGGCGACACAATATGTCCGAGTGGCATGTTCAGGTGTCCAGAGGGCAAGTGCATACCAGCACTGTGGGTGTGCAACTACCAGCGCGACTGCGAGAAGGGCGAGGACGAGTTCCAGTCGTGCCGTGAGTACACAGCCTTATTTTATTAGCCCCATAGCGGTTTGGCATACGATGTTATTCTTATAGCTGAATACCATTTCTTTTGGTTATTAAGTTAGTATGGTTATTTTACTTAGAAATAGTTATCTATATCTATTCTATACTTATAATAAATCTGTAGAAGTGAAAATTCTGTACATTGAAAATATCAAAAAAATAATTTTCAGGGGGTGTTACTAGACCGACACCGAACCCAAAAACGTGATTAAAAAAATTTTTGTCTGTCTGTCTGTCTGTCGGTCTGTCTGTCTGTCTGTTTGTTCAGGCATCACGCAAAAACTACCGGTTCGATTACGATGAAACTTGGTATAATTATTCTTTAATATCCTGGGCACCACACTGGGTACTTTTTATCCCGGAAAAGTATATACAATAAAAAACAAACTTAATTTTGCGGTTCGATCCCTATACCCGATTACCACTGTCTGTACTGTACCAACCGCAAATACTAAGTTTGTCGTAGGTTGGGTCACCCGCAGTGGAGTTCATTTTTATTCCTTTTAGTTTTTAGAGTTATTTAGGTTTATTTTTATATGAGTCGTAGGTATAGATTTTAATTTTAAAGTATAGGTAGTATATTTGATAGTGTACGTAGTGACCGTAGGTTATTTTATAATACTGTTAGGTAGGATTAGTCATTCGTATAGATATTAGTTTTTAGGGATTTTGCTTATTTATTGAGTTTAGATTAGTTATCATCAGAAATAGGTTTATTTAGGTAGGTATTTAATTTTCTGTTATTGAGTTTTTTTTTTTAAATTAGGTAGGTACTTAGGTAAAGATATCATATAGGTACCCTCTTAATCACCACTAATGAGACACAATTGGTTTTCTACTGTAATTAGCCACAAAGGGCCCGCGAGATAGATATGGCATTCTGGGGAAGCACATACATTTTATCCTGTTAGCACGTTCCCGTGGGATAACTTCCGACATCCACGCGGGCGAAGCCGCGGGCAGAAGCTAGTTAATAATAAGACGGTATGGAGAAAATTTGAGCCCCTAACATCAGTTTCGAAAGTGGTTTCCACTAGTTATAATAACTTTGACATAGAATGTCGTGTTTATTTGAAAAGTTTATAAACTTTGAAAATTAATGTCAGGAGAATTCTCTAATTATTTTAATCATCGTCTAAACTTCCAGAGTATCGAACAATACTGATACATAAACTAAAAGTGGCCGATGTGTAAGCTTAGGAAGAAACACTTATTAACAATTTCTTCCTTCAACTGAATTATCCATGTCCCTCACTTTGCCCACGTGTTCACGTGTCCCTCATACCAGAAGGCCAATTCTCGTAATTTAAATCGTTCAAAATCTAGTCGCAGTCTCATCTCGGCGACAAACAAATGTCAAAAACTTGTCAAAATGCAGGGAAATTAGAGGTATTTTTGACAGATTGAGACTGAGATCAGACTGTGAACGTTCTTAAAATTACGAGAATTGCCCCTCTGCACGTCCTGTTCAGTCGCGTGTTATTGCCGGAACTAGGTAGGTCCCCATGGCCGGCTATGCGCAAGTGAATCTAGCACGTGACTGAAAATTCTTGAACAGTCTTAATATATAAAAGATCTAAATATACCTACCTATGTCTCGATTCGTGACTGGTGTGTGTTCACCGATAAGATTTTAGAATAATACAATGAAATCAAGGGAGATCATCTACTGCGGAGAGCAAGCTGATATTAAAGCTTTAAAGGCATTTGCACCGCTGGAAAAAAGCCTCTTCTCACATAGAAAATGGAGATCACCACTTATAGTAACCCGTTTTGAAGGCTGCTTCATCACCTAATGTAATATCTGGCATAATTTCCTAGAATAAATGCAAGTCCTTTTGCCTGCCGTAAACAAAGACCATTTCCAGATCTTAATCGCACCGAACGCCTGATCTTAGATGTAAATATATCTGACCTATTTTTATTACAATCGCCAATTTAAATAGACTTTTTAATCTTCGACCCTTTTACTTTGAAAAGTCTCAGCTATCACAACCCCTTGGGCCAGTGCGCCCATTCCACCCCCTCCGCCTTCCCCCTTAACCTGAACGGCACATCGCACCCTCGACACACAGACCTTTGATTATGACTTCGGAATATTATTAAAACTTTAGTCAGGAATACCTTCATTAATTACTGATTTATTAAAGATGGAAAATTAACACTTTTCCGAAGCGATAGCGTTGCAATTTAACGGATGTACCTAAAGCAGGAAAATAGTTTGTAAAAAATAGCGCCTTTTATGTTTTAATCACAATCTAAATGAACATACACAGAACTATACAATGAATTACATTGATTTATTAAAAAACTCAACCGGATTCTGAAGTATAGCTAATTATTTAACAAATTACAAATATAAGTCGCTCTTCGAGTCTGTCGCTGCGAGCGCGTTGTTCTTCTAAACTGCGCAACGGAATTTGATGCGGTTTTCACCACCATTTACCATTCCGGAAGGTTTATGTGTTTACTATATTAATATTTAACCTATAGAATAAACAAATCAGCATGTAGTAAAAACCTTGCGAAGCAGGGGCGGCTCGCTAGTTTCCCCAAAAATGCATTATAACAACACAGTCTACATAATTGAATCGTCAGTCACCGAATACAATTACAGGTGAACAGCTACCTGCTTTACATTGGACGTGTTCACAAAGACGTGTTCGTCAATGGAACACGTCAGCTGTAGCCATCAATAATCACGCTGTTAGAATTAATTTGTTGCGCGATGAGTTGCAGGCAGGTTTTGGCAGCGTGACAGTTGATAGCTGTACTAGAACATTACCGACTTACCGTTATTGCAACTATTTATTTATTTATTTAAGGACAACCATAGACAGATACATTACAATTCTCTTCTACAATATTAAAACTTGTAAGTTTAGTATACATTACACTGAAAATTA